>CM026262.1:14499279-20171982 GCA_014851425.1 Senna tora
GATTATTTGTTAATATTAATATAAATTCACATTAATAAGGACCCATATTGAATGGTTTAAGAACCAACTGATTGGAGAGATGTACTAAAGTTCAGTACTATCATACCACTGAATATCTACTCGAGTTTATCTAACAAGTTTTTTGAAGTATTTATTTAAGTTTTTTTATTAGTTGAAAAGAAATAAGGATTATTTAATGAGGTAAGATAATGGATATTTAAAGAGTTTTGTTAATTAGTGTTCTTATGAACATTAATTAAGGATTCATTATTTTTAAATAACAAAAGAGCTTAAAAAAATTAGGGTTTATATAACAAGTATCCTATGACATGAAAAATTCTTACACACATAATATGCACCACATCATCTATATATCCAACCAATTATGTGCAAGGAAAGTTTCATTAAATGGGACCCACAAAAGAGAGAGAGTGTGAAGAGGTTGATTATTTGTCTTAGGGTATGTTTGGTGTAAAATCCAAACAGTAAAATCGTGGTGTTTCACGATTTCCAAAAAAACTTTACATCATATTTTATACATATCAAACACATTTTTTATCATACTTTTTCTCTCTCCTAATTTTTCTCTCTATCTCTCTCCTCACTTTTCTCTACAGTACTTTCTTTTATTCTACAGTACTTTACTCTACAATACTTTCTTTACAGTACTTTACATCCGTACATTTATACCAAGCGTACCCTTATAATGATTGGTTGATTTGGTAAGCCAATAGAGATAATTTTTAAACTTTCTTATTAATTAAAATGAATCTTTAACCAGTACGGTAATGCCCTCATAATTTTTTTTAAGCTTTCTCTCTGTGCTCATTAACGAAAATCTTATCAAGTATATCCTATAACACTACTACCTTGTTAAATAAACCGATACATAAATAAAATTGTGAGAAAAAAGAGAGTTGTGTGTCAAACTTAAATATACTTCTTCCTATTTTTACCGTCAAGTTTGTTCTCAAGCATGTAAAATTTTTTTAAAAATTAATCGTAAAAAAAAATTATATAAATCATAATTATTACTATTATTATTAAAATCTTCGGGCTTTTCCTTAATTAATTTATTTACTCACGCCTGTTGACAAGCCTTTCATTATGAGTGGTCATAAGTGTGGTGGTGGGTGGTCTCTTTGCAATCCTATTGTTGCATCTTGATGAAGAAGAAGAAGAAGAAGAAGAAGAACCTATCTCAACCCTATACTCTGCACTAGAGATGCCAGAACCCTGAAAGTGAATATATATATATATATATATGGATGTTAATTATTTTATATATAACATATATTAAGCTCACAGGCCAGAAAAAAAACAAAAAAGTAAACATATATTAAGCTCAATTTTTTGAGTACTTCAAAATTTAAGATCACATATATAGATAAGTTTGGCTAGGGCTTCTTTATATATGTTCCATTGCTTATATATATATATATATATATATATATATATATATATTTGCATTTATTCCAACAGTCAATAGAACATTGCTTATACTTGATTTGTAGCCAAGTTGAACAAGGATGGGGGTAGGGCTATCTAGTTTCTCTATTCCCTATTTATGAAAAATGATTTAGGCCCGGTTTGGTTGCACGAATGTTGGGCGTAATCTGGGTGTAATTCAGCATTATTCATATCAAATATATTTTAATTTTTGTAATATGATGAAATTATATTTTTGCTTACTTTTTTACTCATATTTTATTCCATTCACATCACATTCACATTCTTATTTCCTCCAATATTCACGTAACCAAATGAAGCCCCTAGTTTCTAGATATGAATGGGGAGAGGATGCTAGCTAGCTATAGCTTCTTAACTTTTTCTTTTTTCCTTTTAGGATTTGAGGTTTAGTTGGAAAAAAGTTATTTTGGTAAGACGGGGAAATAGAAGTAGAAGTAAACGAGAAGGAAGGAAATATAATAGGATTTTTTTTTAAAAAAAATATGTATAGTATGTAAAGAAATGAAATTTGAAAGATAAAATTAAAAATATAATTTTTGTCCTTACTTTTACAAAATGTCACTTTAAAAGTGTTACTTTTGATAATTTATGAAGGATAAAATAGACATTTTTCTTTCACCTTCTTACACTTCATTCACATTCTCTCTCAACCAAATTAAACATACTCTTACTCTTATATATTATTATTAGGGGTTTTCTTAATCAATATTATAAGGGTACTTGTTAATGTCTCTTTTAATTACTTTATATATATATATATATATATATATATATATATATATATATATATATATTTAATAATTTAAAATTTATGAAAAATTAAAAAAAATAATTAATAATTTTTAATATTAAAAAATTTCATCAACAAATAAAAAATATAAAATAAAATCTGAATGCCTAGAGCAAAACCCTTATTGTTGTTATTTAGTATAAAAACTAGAATTTATGCAAAATAATTAATGATCAGCTGATCACGCTTTGTGGTTTTACTTGAGCTAACAAGAAAGAAGGTGAGAGATGAGATGAAATGACTAGAATACAACTTAGCATATATGAATTGAATGAACTACAAAAAAAAAAAAAACCCCCACATGACAGTATAGTAGTTGTTCAAAGTGAAAACCCTAAATTGGTCCTTTATGTTTGTACGAAGTTTTATATTGGTCCTTTATGTTTCAAAAAGTCTAAATTGGTCCTTTATGTTTGCAAGAAGTTCCAAATTGGTCCTTCCGTCCACTTCCGTCAATTTTTTAAGTTAAGTGCTGACGTGGCATGCTGACGTGTCCATCTAAGCTGACGTGTCATGTCACGTCAGCACCACGTCATCACATATGATATTGGATGATGACGTGGCGGTGATGTGGCATGCCACGTCAGCTTCAATTGACACGTAGGAGAGATGGTGTGTCCACATCAGCATGCCACGTCAGCACTTAACTTAAAAAATAAACGGACTTGGACGGAAGGACCAATTTGGAACTTCTTGCAAACATAAAGGACCAATTTGGACTTTTTGAAACATAAAGGACCAATATGAAACTTCGTGCAAATATAAAGGACCAATTTAAAATTTTGACCTTGTTCAAATAAAGATCGAGCTGCAATTTGGGATTCCAAAAACCCACCTTAAATATATATATATATCTATATAAAGAAATCTTGAACAAAAGATGCCTGTTCCAAGGAAAATCATCCCTCATGCCTATCCTAATGTTTGATAATAAGAATTAACTAGGTAATTTTGAAGACAATCTAACACTCTTTTCAACGTTTTTTTTACCAAACAAACTTTAGTTTTTTATCCACTTTTATTTTATTTTCACTTTAATATAAAGATAAAATAATCATTTTATTTTCAAACATTCTATTACACAATCAAATCTAAGACTTGTCAATCAAATTGGTGTATCAAAAATTCAAAATTAAAAGACTGAAATATATACATAAATACTGTTTTTTTTTAGAAATTGTCTGCCTTGAAGAGTTAGGACAGGCGTGATAAATGGAGAATAGATCTTATGCTATTCAGTATAAAAAAGTAAGGAGAGAGAGCGACACGTAAGTGAATCTTACACATAGTGAACCTTACATGTGAAGCCCACTAATGTGTTACTCTCTTTTCTTAATTTTTTATACTGTACAGCATAGAATCCAATCTTTAATCCAGTAAAAAGTGCAAAAATTAAGAAAAAAATGAATTGAAAGGGAATTAAAATAGGTTTATTTAATTATGGCGGCTGCAGGTATAGGTATAGGTATAGGTAGCAGATCTAGGGTTTTGGGTACCCTCTCAGCCAACAACTTTCAGATGTTGAAATAACAGAAACACACACACGCAATGAAATACTCCATGACTTATGAGAGAGCTTCGATTTTTTCAAACTTGCAGACTTTTTAAATTTTTGGTAAAAACTCTAAATTGGTCCCTTATGTTTATACGAAGTTCTATATTGGTTCTTTATGTTTCAAAAAGTTTAAATTAGTCCATTATGTTTCCCAGAAGTTCTAAATTGGTCCTTCCGTCCAAGTCCATCAATTTCTTAAGTTAACTGCTGACGTGGCGTGCCGGACACATAATCTCTCCTACGTTTATCAGATAGCTAACGTGGCCTTAGACACACCAAAACGACGTCGTTTAAGTTAAAAATAAAACCATGATGAGAGGACCGATATGAAACTTTAATGAAACATAAAGGACTAATATAAAACTTCAATGAAACATAAAGGATCAATATCAAACTTCAATGAAACATAAAGGACCAATATAGAACTTCAATGAAACATAAAGGATCAATATAGAACTTTAATGAAACCTGAATGACAAATATAAAACTTTTGGGAAACATAGAGGACCAATATAAAACTTTTGAAAGATAAAGGACCAATTTAAAACTTGGGTGAAACATAGAGGACCAAAATGAATATTTGACCTAAAATTTTTATACGTGTATCCGAACTTTTCTAATATAAATAAAATACGTGACAAAAAATATTTGTATAATTAATTATGAGTGAAGAGAGAATATAAAAATTATATTTTATATGATCAATCATACAAAAAAAACTTATTTTTTTTGGTACAAATTACACTTAAGTTTTTATTTTCATAAGTTTATCTATCTTTAATTGGTAATTAAGTAGAAAATTCAGTTTCTTCAACTTGTAAAATTTTTTTTAAAAAAATTTATAAACCTTCTCATTCATTTGTTGAAATAAATCTTTATTCAATGTCCTCAAAACACATATTAGCAAAACTCTCTCTCTCTCTCTCTTCATATATATATATATATATATAAAAGGGATAAAAATTCAATGGTACCATACCACTGAACTTCAGTGCATCCCTCCAATCATGTAGTGTCATTTGTTAATATTAATAAAAACTCACATTAATTAGGGCCCACCTTGAATGGTTTAGGGACCAACTGATTGGAGGGATGTACTGAAGTTCAGTGCTACCGTACCACTGAACATCTACTCATATATAAGCTATGTTTATATTCACTTGGCCCAGTTGATTGGTGGACTTATTTGAAGAAATGAAAATGCGAATGAGAATAGGAAAAAAAATGAGAAAAAAAATAAAATAAGAATTAGGTAAAATAAAAATTATACCCTTAATTTAAAATTATTAATATTTAAAAGGTAGGGAAATTTGACATTTCCGTAACCCATTTACTCATTTCATTCCTAGTACCAAACAAAGCCTTAGTTATTATGGTCACTGATACAAGGATTTTGTTAAAGAGTGGATCCTCTCTAATTTAAATTTGATAGAGTTCGTGTGATCCTATTGTACACATAAGTTTGCAAGTGGATTAACGAGTAAAATAATTATTTTTTATACATTAACTCGAAAACATATTAACGTATAAAATAACAAATTATACAAACTCCATCAAATTGAAATTGCAGAGAATCTGGACTCAAACTCTTTATAAGGTCGGTTAAAGATTAAACTTTTAAAATTTTGTTAAGATTTTCTTTTAATTTCTAATTATTAAAAATTATTATTTTTATTAACTTTTCATAAAATTCAAGTCATTAAATTCTTTCTCAGCCAATAAAAAACTTGATCACTCTATACTAATTAGAGCACTACTACTTTTTTTTTAGTAACAAAAAATTTTAGCTGGGGTAAGCATCGATCGTTTATACCCACCAGATAAGAGAACACCTCCCAACCTCTTTAAGGATTTACACATCACCCATCAATAAAGACTTCACATTATTCATATATAGGGCTTGAACCTTCGCCCTTATGAGGTAAGAGCCCGAGCCCTTAACCAATTGTCTCATTTAGTAGCAATTAGAGCGGCTAAAGTACTATTTTGGTCCTCAATGTTTGCATGAAGTTTAATGTTGATCCTCAATGTTTCAAAAGTTTAATGTTGGTCCTCAAAGTTTTTTTTAGTCGATTTTGGTCCTCGAGTGTAACACCGTTAACTTTTTGCCGTTAAATGATGACGTGACATGCTTATATGGCACACCTTCTCTCCTACATGTCATATTTTAATGATGTGGCATGACACATCACTGCCACGTCCCCCCAGATTACCACATCATCATCTTTTCTCCTTCATCAGCATCATTATCATCATCATCTGGGGTGACGTGGCAGTGATGTGTCATGCCACATCATTAAAATATGACATGTAGGAAAGAGGGTGTGCCATATAAGCATGCCACGTCATCATTTAACAGCAAAAAGTTAACGGTGTTATGCTCGATGACCAAAATCGACCCAAAAAAAAACATTGAGGACCAACATTAAACTTCATGCAAACATTGAGGACCAAAATAGTACTTTAGCCCAATTAGAGCAGTACTTCAAAAAACCCTAATTATAAATTATAAATAGAAAAGCTAAGAAAGCCCCCAAGAAAAGGTGTAGAAGTTGAGTTAGAATGACCTGAGAATGTTGGGATGAGAGTGAGTGAAACGCGGCGGCCATGTTGACGGACCATAAACTGCTGCAGTGACCACATCGAACCGTCACCATCTCCAACAGGCTACTGCATGGAACACTCACCTACACACACACACACACACATATATATATATATATATATATATATTAATATGAATGTTAAATTTTGGTAATATATATGTATATATATATAAATCCAGAAAAAGAAAATTTATCAAAATTAAAGAACACAGATCATCACAACACATACATGATGGTTTGTTTAATTTGTTTCTTCATATATTTGGGATCTGATCTCATAAAAAATAATGTTAAAAAACAAAGGAGAGGGTTTGATACATGCAGACATTTAGGGAAGAAATTAAAAACCCTAAAATTAGAACTATAACTTCCGTAGGAGCCAAAGAAGCCAACTTCAGACAGCACTACTACTACTACTACCCCTAGCTAGCTAGTATATATATATAGTACACTAATTATTATGATCTAACAGTTGGTTTTTGGGATCTGGTTTCTCCTGAAGAATTGTGCTCGTATCAATTGGTGTTTTTATTTAGAACCGGTTTACCGGAAAGGGCTACTAGGATTTTGACTGGGGGAGAGACTGGCCGTGATTGCATGAAGTGCCACTGTGTGTAACAGGACACCAACTTTTGAAGGGGTGACAATGATACGACTCCTACATCGAAGAGGTTGACTCCAAAAAAAAAAATTTACAAGATGTTGAGATCTTCAACTCTAACGGTTAACTTTTAGAGTGTGATATATATATAGAGGACTTATCCAAAAGGACACACAGAGCCATCATAATATTCACAAATTAAAGGAACAATTAACCTCACTAATTAGTAATTACCCTAGTTTTAGTACTATATAAGTATATATATACTCTCGCCCTCTCTCGTCTTGATCTCTTTATCTCTACCCTAGGCTGAGATAGAGAAAGTGTGTGTTTGGCCTTCATGAGAACCTAATTCATCAGGTAGAGGATCGATGTGTATGACTTTTCTTTGACTGCAAAAGAAAAAGGGTAAAAAAAAAAAAACATGTCCATCGATGGAGACCACACCTGACTGTTCGATCGAAAAACAACAGAATCCCCAGAAATAGAAAAAAAAAATTAATAATAATAAACAAAATTGATATGTTTCAAAGATTTTCATTTCAGTCTGAAAAATATAGCATCACAAAACCCAACATATATATATATATCATAATTAATTCATAGCTACCTCCCTCTAGCTAGCCTACTTTTCAGGATCAAAAGTACTTCTAAATTTTTCATGTGTACAATAATACTAATATATTAATTATTAGGTATTTTATTCAGGAAAAATGAAAAGGAGAGATAGATCAGAATAATCAGATGTGGATGAGCAAGAGCTGGAAAGCTAGCAGATCTGAAACTACTTAGAAAAATAAATAAATAAATAAATAAATATATATATATATATATATATATATATATATATAGTTAATTATATATGAAATAATGAATGGATCAGTTTATAATTATATATATATATATATATATATATATATATATACCGCAAGAACAATGTTGCAAAAGTTGCAAGGGATATAGCAGAGTTGCTCAGGACCAACATCTAAGCCACAGCTCGACATGTCTCTAATAATTCTGCTCACTTTACCCAAATTAAAGAATAAGAAAAGAGGTAAAAATTAAGATCCAAATAATTAGTTGGAGAAGAAGGAGAAGAAGAAGAAGAAGAGAGGCTTGGTAGTATATATAACTCAAGGCTCTTAGCAAATTGAAGAAAGCAAGTGGTTTAAGGGCTTTTATTCTCTTTTTCAATACCACTACTGCTCACCACCAGCATCTAACCGGTAAGCGGTTTGGTATCATTGTTTAATTAATGTCGCGAGTTTGAAATCTTGTGAATGCAGTTATTCTTGTTGTTGGAGATTCTCTCAATATAATTAGATGTGTAATAAAGGTTGAATTTAGATTAGTCGAGACAGTACCTCAAAAACCGGACGGACAAAAATAAAATAAAATAGTGGTGGTAGTCCTCGTGGCCTTAGATACCGGGCTAATGTATTATGTATGTAGTACAACAGTAAAACTTGATGATATGGTTTTGTACACATAGAAGAAAGCTTGATGAGGGGGTGTGCTATGGGACCCAATGGAGTAGAGAGAGAAAGAGAGAGAGAGAGAGGATAGAAAAGCAGTTTCAGTTGTTGTGTGCAGGCTGGGAAAGCAAAAGAGCATGGATGTTGTGGATTTGAGTTCCTCTAAGTTTTAAATTAAAATGAACTAGGAGTGGAGTTAAGTTAGTTGTTTTAACTCAAAATAATAAGGGTTAAATTAAGTTATTTATCTCAAAATAATTGTTTTAATTTAAAATAATATGGGTCAAACCGGATTATTTAATTTATTATTTTAAAATTTAATAATTATTATTTAAAAAATTAAATAGTATTCAAAAAATAGTTCAAGTAAAATTACTAATTATAAGTAAAGTCATCAAAACGCGTCCAATCCAATAGGTTGGCTTGTTTAACTCACATATTGGGTTGTCTCGTTTAACCCACTTAACCTACGAGTTGGCTCATTTAACTCGCAAGTTAAGTGAGTTAAAATACTTTTAGCTCATTTATAAATAAGCCTAAACTCTCCTAGCTTAAGTTAAGTGAGCGGTAATTAATTTTTTCGACTCTAACTTATCTTTATTATAATTTAAAATATTAAAAAAATATATAATTAATTATATTATTATATATTTAACTATAAATAAAATAATTATAAATTATATTATTAAAATTTATAAATATATATATATATATTTAATGCATTAAATTAATCCTTAATTAAAAAATAAATAAATCCAAATCCGTCTGGACCTGAGACGGATTCTTAGTAAGAAAAAGATAAAAATGAGGTGTTAAGGGAATACTTTTTGGAGAAGGAAAATTTTAGGGTTTAAAATTTTATATCATGATTTTAAGATAAAATTAACGATGTTATATATATATATATATAAATAGAGTATTGGATTCAGTTTTAATCAATGGGCAGTGGAAGAAATTAGTCCTTCACAATATAATGAATTTGAATTATTTGAATTCTTGTTGAGAGAGGTACCCATATTTAGTGCCTCAAACAGAATTTTCTCCAATAAATACTGGATTCTTTATCTTTTATTTTTTCTTTGTCATTAGAGATAGAAGGTATGCCCATAATATATAAATACCACCCTCTATAATAGAGAGAATCTACTCCCATATAGTAGGGGTGTTCGGCGGGCGGTTTGGGCGGTTTTTGGCGAAAATTTAGTGCACCTATCGGTTTAAGTTGATAGCGTCAAACCAAACCAAACCAAACCATAAACGAGCGATTTTGAGCGGTTCGGTTTGGCGGCTTATGACTTTTATATCATCAAACTTACATATTTAATTTTTTTAATAAAAAATATAATTTTATTCAATATAAATAATAAAAAGTATAGTAATATTTCATTTACTTACAATATACAATCAACTTAGTTCTAAAATTAAAATTTTAGATTGACTAAATTTAATCTAACATTTTAAAAACAAATTTTAAACTTTATTTTTAACATAATATGTACATATATATACATGTATGTGTATGCGGTTTGGTTTGGTTTTTCGACATAACAAACCGAACCAAACCAAACATTGATCGGTTTTGTTCAGTTTGTGCTAATTCGGTTTGGTTTGGTTCAAGTGCGACGGTTTTGTTCGGTTCTGAACACCCCTACCATATAGAGAGCAATGTTATACTAATTAACTATTATTTTATCCTCAAATATTTGAGTGTCCATAAATATGAGAGTGACCACTCCATCTTCACACACTCCTGCTAAGGTGCTTCCTCCACAGCGGATTAGGGGGGCGAAATTTTTATGTCTTTCATTCTACAACATAGATTAACTCATGAGAGATGTTCAGTGGTATAATAGTATTGAATTTCAGTACATTTTTTAATCAATTAGTCCTTAAATCATTTAAGGTGGGTCTTTATTAATGTGAATTTCTATTAATATTAATAAATAGATCTGTATATGATTGGAGAAATATACTGAAGTTCAGTAATACGATACCAGTGAACTTTTATCCTTAACCCAAAGAATATAATGTTTCTTTTTTGGTTTTTTCTTTGTTGAAGTCAATCTTTTTTTACACTTTGTTAGATATTAAATATGAATATCTCTTCTAATAGAGTTTTGAACTATAGTTTTACCTCTTTATTATAATAAGCTAATCCCTTTTATATGTGGTTTGGCCTAAATTCAATTTGTTCTCTGTGGTTTAAAATGTGACACTTAACTACTCTGTGTTTGGCTTAAAATTAATGTGCCTCATGTGGTTTAGAGTGTGACACTTGACCCCTCTGTGGTTTGTTATGTTATCACTTAACTACCATATATTATTTTTTCTCAAAATTTAATATAACTTGTAAAAAAATTACCTAAAAATAATTGAATTAATTAATTATTTATTAAATATTTATTTTATCTCTAAAATAATAATAAACTATAATCTTCTACTTTCAATTCTTTTTAGCATTTCCTTCAAACTCTTTCTTTCATCTAATCCCTCCACTATATCCAAGAGTACTGTTATGCTCATAGTCTATAAGGATACTTTTCTAAGAAAATTATTGTTTAATGTTAGAGTTTTTAAGCTCAATAATGTTAACATTCATTTCAGGTATGTATGTTATGAACTTGAACAATAAAAAAACTTAAATTTAGTTATATATTTGTATTATATTATTCTTTTACAATTTTATTTTGATTGATTTAATAATTCTAAAACATTAAAGATAAAAAATAACAATAAAATGAATAAATAACTAAATATAAATAATCAATGGAGCAAACAATAAATATTAAATTATTTTATTGACTTTTTAAAATTATAATTTTTTTGAATCATTTTATAATTCTAGAGTGTTGAATGACAAATTTTAAACATTAAGGGTATGTTTGGATTGGAGATTAAGGAGGAGAAGGGGAGGGAAGGGGAGACTATTAAGATATCTTCTCCTTGTTTAGGAAGATGAAAATTGGAGGGGAAGATAATAGAAGATCAATCATTAACGCTTCATTATCCTTCCCCTTCACAAATTCAAGATACTCCAAATTGGAGTATTTTGGAGGAGGTATCAACACCCAAACAAGGGGAGGACATATGGAAGCTTAGCCTTCCCTTCCCCTCCCTTCTCCTCTAATCTCTTCCCTTCCCTTCCCCTCTTAATTCCCAAACAAACCCTAAAAGTATTAAATGATGATTAATTTGACCAAAATTTGGATAGAAGATAGGTGAAGGTAGTTAAGTGATAACATAACAAACCAAATGGGGGTCAAGTGTCACACTCTAAACCACAGGGGGCACATTAATTTTAAGCCAAACCAAAGGGTGGTTAAGTGTCGAATTTTAAACTACATGGGGCAAACTGTAGTTTACCCTAATTAAAATGAGTGTCTTTAGCTTTCAGAAAATTACTTAGGCCTTGTATGGTATGTGAAAAAAGAAGGAAAAAGACAATCTCTCGTACATTCTTCCTACTAAACAAATCTTATTTTTTGCAATGTGATGAAATTATGTTTTTGCCCTCATAGTTTACAAGCAAATTTAGACTACATATATAAAAATAAATTTGAAATAAAGAATATAGAGAATACATATGTATTTTCTTTGTTTTAAAAAAATTTAGGCTAAAAAGCATCGAAATCCCTGAGTTTAAGGCTAAGGGCACAAACACCCCCTGAGTTTCAAAACTATGCAGATAAACGGCTTTTTGACATTTCAATTGGAGCACTTAGCACCTTTCTGTTTACATTCAGCCGTTATTTGCCACGTAAGTACGTTTCTGTATTTTAGTCATTTCACATTTTAGCGGCTTCAAATTGAATTACTAAAATTGTATTATAATGCTTAAAATATCCTCACAAAATCTGCTTACATGGCAGATAACAACTAAAATGCCCTCACAAAATATGTTTACGTGACAGATAATGGCTAAAATATCCTCACAAAATGTACTTATGTGATAATTAATCATGGCTAATTGTGGATGGAAGGCTGACAGAAGAGTGCCGTGTATGTGTCCCAAATTGAAAAGTCAGAGGATCTATTTATAAGATTTTAAAACTCAGAAAGTATATTTGCCCGTAGCCCAAAATTTAAAGATCTCGATAATTTTAACCAAAAATTTAAAGCTCAAAACATCCTTTAATTATACTAGGTTAATTTTCTATTCTCAAAACATATTTTTTATTTGTTCAGTGGAAAAGAGATATTCAAACCAATTATTTTTACTTTACTGTTTTTAAGAATTAAAAATTGATATGACATGACTATAC
Organism: Senna tora; assembly: GCA_014851425.1. NCBI lineage: Eukaryota > Viridiplantae > Streptophyta > Magnoliopsida > Fabales > Fabaceae > Senna > Senna tora. The sequence continues at coordinate 14,512,039 of CM026262.1, forward strand.
CGATCGAGGGATCCCCATCGGCACGACCGAGGGATTCCCATCGAGACGATCGAGCCATCCCCAGCTCGGCCAGTCCGTCGTAGCTGTCAACATCACCCAATCATTACCATAATAATTTACTGTTACAAAGTGGTCCAACCTCACCTCAAATGGCCATACTAACCCGAGGGAAGCCTATAAGTACTCGATCAGACCCCAGGTAAACTAACAAATCTATGTTGAATTTTCCTTATACTCCATACGACCCGTACTGACTTGAGCGTCGGAGTTCGACCGGTGGGCTTTCCCCCGCCGTGATTCTTACCTTACAAGTCACCGGAACAACTTAGGGTATTCAGAGATTCATCAAAAATAATTTTTAAAATTTGTTGTCAAGCAGCCAAAGTTTTTACCACTGTTGTATTGATTTTTTTTATTTTAGGGTAAACTACAGTTTGCCCCCTGTGGTTTGGCCTAAATTCAGTTTGCCCCCCGTGGTTTAAACTGCGACACTTAACTACCCTGTGGTTTGGCTTAAAATTAATGTGGCCCCCTGTAGTTTAGAGTGTGACACTTGACCCCCCTGTGGTTTGTTATGTTATCACTTAACTATCCTATATTATTTTTTCTCAAAATTTAATATTTAATATAACTTATAAAAGAAATTACCTACAAATAATTGAATTAATTAATTATTTTATCTCTAAAATAATAACAATAAATTCTAATATTTTACTTTCAACTCTTTTTAGTGTTTCCTTCAAACTCTTTCTTTCCTCTAAACAATAAACCATAATCTTCTACTTTCAAACCCTATTTATTTATATTTAGTTATTAATTAATTATTTTATTATATTTATTTTATCTCTAAAATAATATGAAGTTGGATTGTCACTTTATTTTGGTACACTATTAACGTTATATGATTGGATAAATTGGATACTTTTTAAAGAAAATTATTGTTTAATGTTAGAGTTTCTAAGCTCAATAATGTTAACATTCAATTCAGGTATGTATGTTCCGAACTTGAACAATAAAAAAACTTAAATTTAGTTATATATTTGTATTATATTATTCTTTTACAATTTTATTTTGATTGATTTAATAATTCTAAAACATTAAAGATAAAAAAATAACAATAAAATGAATAAATAACTAAATAAAAATAATCAATGGAGTAAACAATAAATATTAAATTATTTTATTAATTTTTTAAAATTAAAATTTTATTTTTATATTACTTGTAATTTTTTTGAATTATTTTATAATTCTAGAGTGTTGAATAACAAATTTTAAACATTAAAAGTATAAAAATGATGATTAATTTGACTAAAATTTGGATAGAAGGTAGTTAAGTGATAACATAACAAATCACAGGGGAGTCAAGTGTCACACTCTAAACCACAGGGGGTCACATTAATTTTAAGCCAAACCACGGGGTAGTTAAGTGTCACAGTTTAAACCACAGGGGGACAAACTGGATTTAGGCCAAACCACAGGGGGGCAAACTGTAGTTTACCCTTTATTTTATTCTATTATGCTATATGTTGCTGTCATTTTAGTAGCACTGTCAAAACGGGCCCGAGTCCGCGGGCTAGCCCGGCCCGCCCGCTAAATGGGCGGGCTTGGACTTTGAAAAATAGGCCCGTTTAAAAACGGGCCTAAACGGGTTGGCCAGTATAAGCCCACGGGCTAAACGGGCTAGCCCGCGGGCCCTGCGGGCCGGCCCGTTAAAAAATTAAAAAAAGAAAAGAAAATGAAAAATAATAATTATTTGTTTAAAATATGTATAAATATATATGTTTTATGTAATTTTATGTGTTAAATAATAATTTTATTCTAATAATGTGTATAAATAATTTAAATAATAATTAAAATTAATAAAATATTAATTTAAAATAATAAAAATACTAATTTTTAAATAAATATATAATTTTATAATTATTTTTTAAAAAATATATATTTAAAAAAATATAAAAAGTGGCCCGCGGGCTAGCCCGTTTAGCCCGCAGGCCAATACAGGCGGGCTTGGGCATCACTTCCCAAGCCCGCCAAGTAAACGGGCCGGCCCGTTTTGACACTACTACATTTTAGGTGGTAAAAGCTAAAAAGTTAAGGAAATTTTAGCTGTCCCGACGACTTTTCTAGCAGCTTGTGTTTCAAGGACTACACACTAAAATGTAAAATCAATCAAAAATTGAAAAACATCGAAATCATTGTTATTTGGATTGGACCGATGGTCGAGTCGGCCTAACAGTTAATAGGATACAAAGACAAATTGATTGGATTAAAAAAATTGTTTTTTTAGTTGGACCAAATTTAATTAGGTCCAACCGATTCAATTTTTATTAAAAAAATTGAAAAAAAATAACATCAGAGAAGAAATTAGAAAAAACTTAAAAATTAAAATTATAAAATTTGAAAATTAAAATTTAAAAAGTCATGATTATCAAGAATTTCATGTTTGGTTTGATCAAGTTTTTTCAGAGTTTGACAAGTCTTGATAATTAAAATTTTGAGAAGTCATGTAATTTAAAACTTCAAAATTATGTATGTTGAAACCTAAAACTTGAGTAATGTCATTTTATATATTATGAATAATTAATATTTATTATTTATTCCGTTATTCGATTCGACTGGTTAAATTGATCAGACCATAAATCAAACACTTATCTGAATCTTTTTTCGATTGAATTCTTACAACAAAAGAGTTGAATCATATGTTGTTTACAGTGGGAGCCATGAGAACCACTAAAAAAAATTGCTTCATAAATACATCATGCTTTTTGCTTTTTTTATTTGCTCTAAAGTTTTTTTTTTTCTCTTTTTACAAAAATACCTTTTATTTCTCCGCACTTCATACAAAATTTTAAATTTGTCCCTAAATATATTTTTCCATCAGTTTTTATCTCAAAGTTATTTACATATATAGTTGGTTTAGTTAAGTTTTATTTTGTTCTCAAAGTTATTGACTAGTTTCTCATGTTGTAGGACCCAAAAAGATGTAAAGAGACTTTGTTCGAGGCATTGCAGAACACCAAAGTCAAGTTGAAAGCAAAAAGATGGAAGACTACTCAATAACTCTGCTTGCTTACTAGTTGATTATTACTTTCTCTGGTTAATGCTTGTTATATTTGCTATAAATTGTTATTGTTAATCAATTTTGTTTGACCTTTTTGACATTGTCAAAGGGGGAGAAGTAAAGTAAACTGTGTAAGCTACCTAGTAAGGCTGCTTTGTAAGTATTTTATAACTTCACCTTCTTGCATAAATTGAGGGGGAGCTTTGCTTACCGATTGTGCTTATTTGTGAAAATCGTGTTTTTGTCATTATCAAAAAGGGGAGAACGTTGGGATATGTGTCCAAGAATATTGTTTTGATAATGGGATTTCAAAAAGCCAATTTCAACAAAATTTGAGGATCCAAATTAATTGATCAATATTTCTTATTGAAAAAATTCTATAATCAAGTATCTTGGTCAAAGCTAATTGAGATCTCGACTAAATAAGGAAGTTTATTGAAAAAATAAAAATTGTGATTTAGTCATATATTGATCATGCTCTTAAAAAATTTATTATGAATATAATCTCACATGTTTTATATGCTAATAAATCAAAGGAAGTATTGAAAGCGGAAAGATTTAGTCATGGGTTGATTCTGCATTTAATGCTGATTGAATAGTGAATCATTGACTAAATATTTTAGGAAAGAAATTAAAAAATTGCATCATACTTAATGAGCAATTGATTTTTGGATTCTAAGCATTTAAAATGAAATAAGGAATGTTTTATTTGAATATATTTTGTCCTTAAATGTTTTATATGTTGACAATTCGAAAAATGAAAGAAGCTTGATTTCAGGAAAATTAACATTGAGCATAATGAAGAAGAATTAAAGAACTTTTCATATTAAGCGTTGCCATCAAGCTATTTGAGCATTGACCATAACTGAAAAGGAAAGAATCATCGTTAATGAAGACAACATTGAAGAAGAGATTAAAGACTAACATTCAAGATGATGATCTGCTGCATCGAAGAGCTTTCAACGATTAAGAAATACAGCCCATATAAACTCAAACCTTTGCTCATTTGCACTTTAAAAAGTTCATCCACAAAGCTTGAGTGCTTGAAAAAAGTTGAGATTTAGTCTTCCGAGCTTCATCAACAATCATTTGTGTCTTAGTGAGAAGTGTTGGAGTCTGTAATCCCGTTAATTTCTTTTCTGTAATCTCTTCCCTTTCTGTCTAAATGTCTGAGGAGGAACCTAGATAAGAAAGGTTAATTGTTCAGTGGGTTATTAGTCAGATTTAATTTTGGGAATTTTGTTGTAATTGCAAAGGTTGGTAATAAAAGCGCTTGTGTTGAGCCTTCAGTAGGTTGCTTGGTTTAGGTTGTAAAAGCTATAGTAGTTGAGCATGTGTTTAAGGGTTGTCGGGGATAAGCGGTAAAAGTTCTAATGGCTGATCCCTTAATGTATGAAGGTTTCCGGGTTGTAATTCACATTTTTCAAACTAGTTGAAACCTCCCTTGCTCATTCAGTGAGAGAGAGTGGGTGAAGACATAGGTTATTTGACCCAAACCTCACTATAATAAATTGTTGTGTGTTCTTTACTTTATTTATTGCTTTCAGCATTAACCTAAAATTGTTTTTCAAATTAACCAGAACACTACATTTTTATAAAGAAAATTAGATTTAAAAAACTAATTATTTCCATTAACCAAGGTTATATTAATTAAATTTTTAAAAGGTCAATATTCTCTGAGTAAACCAATTCAATCCATATTGCATTTTGTGACAAAAAATGTAACATTCATATTAATATAAATATATATATGTATATGAATAAGCTAAAGAAAGTTAATTTTAATAATAAAAAAAGTCACTAGTGGATTTAGAGTGCTAATTTTATGAAATTGAGTTTTTAAAATAAATTATATATAGATTTACTTTGTGCTAACTGCTAAGGCTTAAGAGGTTAATAAAAAAAATATTGGTGTACTTATAAATTGACGATTACAAAAAAAATACATTTACTGGCCAACAAAATTTCATTTTATTAAAAAAAATTGCAAACTAGGAAAAAAAAATTAGGTCTTCCTCTCCTCTGCTACTTTGCTTCTTCATCTAAATTACACTAGCAACTTCTTCTTAGCAAGAATGGTTGCTATAACTTGCAAATTTTTGTAAATTAGCAACCCCTCCTTATTTTTTTATTTTAGTACTTAAAATAAATAGATCTTTCAGATATATATTGTTCCACATTATTTTAGTGGTGTTTTCTTCCATATCTATTCTGAGTTTTTGTCTTTCTTTGTGAAAGTTTACTCTCTAATTACTAAATCTTCTTAGATCTGGTAACTAGAGTTGGTTTTTGTTTTTTTACGTTTGTGTAGGAAGTTTTTTTGTGGATCTACAAATCTTTATGTCAGAAAGCTTCAACTTCACCATGTTGTTAGAAAATTTCAAGGACTCTTAACTTTGAAGATTACTACAGATTTGATATGCAGGAGATCTAACAGTACAAACTTTGTTGACAACATCAAAAATAATGAAGTTTTTCATCCTAAGTTCATCTTACAAATGAGACCAGTTGATCTTTATTCGCCCTTAGTTCAACAATTTTTACGAATTCTTTCTTCTGTATTGTTAGGATGGAGTTATTTGATTTATTGTAAGTGCCGTTGAACTTTTCTATAATTTAATGAATTTTATTATTATCAAATTTTTTTTTCATTTTATTAAATTATTTCTAAATAATAGTATTCTCAATTTTATTTAATTAACTATTTATATATAGCAAGTTGATATAAAATTAGAATTATTCCGTGATGACATTTTTCATTTAATAATGCACTGTTCCATTGCCCCTTCAGCTTCGGTCTCTTTCCATGTCTCTGGTGTATTAAATACCACATAACTTACTTTGTATTATTAAAGTTCGGATCCTCTACCGTGATGCAGTTGTGCGTTCGGTTAGCACAGTTTTATAGAGGATCAGGGTTGGTATTATTACTCTTCTTTTGGTGTATTATAATATTTTTCTAGATGGTGCTCATCTTTTCTTTGGATAAAACTTGGTACTATAGTACTACTGAATTTCGTTACTTGTTTTCAATATGTAATATTATTTGTTAATATTAATAAAAATTCACATTAATAATAATTCATCTTGAATGGATTAAAAATCAACTGATTGGAGAAATATATTAAAGTTTGGTATTATGCTACTACTCAACGTACTCTCCTTTTCTTTTTTTTCTTTCTTTAATATCTTTTTTCTTTTTATCCCATAATTATTTACCGTCATTATGATTTTTTGGAGTGTTTAATTCAGTAATTTAATAAGATGATTTTTACTTTATCAAAATATATCTAGTATTTTTTTTGAGGGAAAAATATATCTAATATTAAATGAAAATATTGCCCTGCTCTATTAATAGTTAAATTAAAGTCTCCATAAATACTAAATTATTTTTTGGGCCTGTCCAATAATTTCAAGTTCTTACAACATAAATATATTAAAAAAAATTCTGAACTACTAATGTGGCGTGGTACATACGATAAAAGATCTGTGTTTTCTTAATTATCGTCTCTCAAATTCGATTTTTAATGTGGCGTGGTACATATGGTAAGGACTTTTATTTTATGTGAAAAGGTACAAACTCCAATATTCAATATATCCAAAATTCACCAATCAACTCTAGAAAAGTCCATAAAAAAGAGGTAATTTATTAATAATGTTAGAACGGATGGGCGATGAATATGGACCAGGCAGCAATAGCCCATTTATTGAAATGGGCCAATATGTAAGAACTCATACCAAAGGAATTGGAATTACCAGCCCATCTCGGGACAATGCTATGGAATCCAAAATATAGTGTTTTTTTTCCAAAAAGCAATTACATCTATAAGGAAGGCAAAAAAAAAAAAAAAACATCTATAAGGACTCATTGCTCTTCTCCATATTTACGTTCATTAAGAGTCTGACTCCTTTAGTGTTTACGGTTATGTTGTCTAGATTAGCCACGATAATAAGAGTGATTAATTAGAACAGCAATATTAGTTGACAGCAGAGGATATGCGTTCGTTATTATGTCTAGAGTTATGCAAATAGCTTCAATCTAGTGGATTCCCATTTAATCTACCTATTAAATGGAATTGGATTGAAAGAGTTTAAGCTTATTTATAAATAAGTCAAAAGTAACTTGACTCACTTAACCTATGAGTTAGGTGAACCAACTCACAGATTAGATAGGTTGGCCCATTTAGTTTTTATTTTATTTTTTATCAATTCATTATTTTGAGAATAATCTAGAGTTTCTTCAAATGTTGTTTTAAATATGAACATTTCTAAATTTAGTACATATGCAACCTTGACTTAAATTTTAAGAAATGCAACTTTCACTTGTAATTTGATTTGATTTGGGACATGTATTATTATTATTATTTGGTTGTTTAGATTGTTGGTTTTGTTTTTTGATGCATTATTTATGTACTTATAATATATATATATATATATATATATATATTATGTAAGTAAAACCATTAATCATCATAATTTGAAAAAAAAAATTACAATTTTAAATAAATAATTTAAGAATATGATATATATTTTTTTAAAAAAAAATAAGTGATTAAGTGAGTGAACTCGGCTCACGATCTTAGTGAATTAGATTAGCGTTTTAACTTACCTAAAATTCTGATCTATATGAAGTAACCCGTGACCTGTATTGAGCCAATTACGCGAGTTGACTCACTTTGACACCCTTAACCATATAATGAACCACCTAAAAAAAAACTTAGTGCATGTTTGGTTGGTTGAATGTTGGAGTTTAGAGGTAATCCAACATTCCTTTGCAAATTTATCCTACTAAACATGTCTTATTTTTTGCAATGCGATTAAATTATGGTTTTACCCTTACTTTTTTTTTTAATATTTTAACATAAAGATAAAATAGTTATTTTATTCACTTTTATTCCATTCTCATTCACATTCCCATTTTTTACAATTAAACATAATCTAAGTAATATCATTCCCATTTTTATTTTCGTCATATTCACCATACCAAACGATGGTGTTTTTACCCACTATGTCTCTCCCAACTCCTAGCCTCTGATACCAGAAAGTGGACTGGAGTAAAGGTCATGATAAATAAAGTAAGAAAAAATTATTATGAAAGTAAGTAACATAAAAACAAAGTAATTACAAGATATTAATGATAAAGAAAAATAATGATTAAAAGGAAATATAGTAAGAGAAATATTGAGAATGAAATATTTATTAATAACAATATAACTTATAGATATTGAATTTAACGTTGGAACTTTGATACAAGTCTTGATAAAATACAAAGTGCAAACTTAAAACAAAAGCTTTGAGAATACAAGAGAACGAGAGAATTTGCAAGTAGGCTTTTGGGAGAAAGGTTTGATGCCCTCACTTGATGCATACTGGATCTTTATATAGTACTCTTGAGCCGGTGGTGATACTGTTGAGATTTTGTCCCGAGATGAAATTGATGCTGGTGCTATGATGAGATTCTTGCCTGGGTTTAGATGAAGGTGAGAGTAATGATGAGTGTCTGAAAAATTCTTGCACGGGTTTAGATGAAAGTGAGGGTAATGATGACTGTTTGAAAAGATTCTTGACTTTTTTAATGATGAGATTTTTGAACGGGTACTTGTGCTTTCATGATGAGCTACCTTGGGAATATGTTGTCTTCTTGGTACTACTATTGGGAAAAATAGAATGAGAAAAGATACTCTACTGTTTATTAATGGTGTTGTCTTGCTGTCCAGTCTAAAACGACAGCGTTTGACATGCTCTTTTGCTTTTTTTTTTCTTTACGCATACGCAGCGTTTTACTTAGGAAGATTTTGAAGGGAAATATTATATTTGTGCATTTGAGATAAATCTTCTTTTACATTTTAGTCCAAATAAACATATATACTTGTAATATATAAAAATTATTTTTCTTTCATTTTAATCCATAAACATGTATTCTTGTTGAATTTGATATTAAAAAAAATTATTTTTGGTTTATTTTTTTTATTAATTTTAAATATTCTCATCTAATGATAAAAATTGGAAAAGGTATATTTGTATTGACTATTAAAGAATGGAGTACTAAATGAATATTCCTTTGTGAAATTAGATCCTGTGTAATTTTTTTTTGGCCTGAGGTGTAATTTTTTTCTTGAATACCTTAAAATACACATTTTTAACTTCATTTGTGAAGTAATAATAAGAACTCATACTTTTGCCCAGTGTTGTCAAACTCGGACTGGACTGGGCGGTCTGAGCCAGTTAGACTAGAAACCGGTCAAGTGTCAGGTTTGAGTCTAACAAAAAACCAGACTCAGACAGATTCAACCTCAAATTCTAATTTTTTGTCAGACTCAGATCGGACACTTTACCGGTTTCTAGTCTAACTGGTTGAACCACCCGGTCTAGTCTGAGTTTGACAACACTGATAAAAAATATGAGTCCTTATTATTACTTCACAGATAAAATAAAATAAAATGTGTATTTTGAGGTATTCAAAAAAAGAATTACACCGGATCTAATTGCACAAAGGAATAGTCATTTAGTACTCCATTCTTTAATACTCAATGCAAATATACCTTTTCAATTTTTATCATTAGATCTTACCCAAAAAAAATCATTAGATGAGAAAATTTAAAATCAATAAAAAATAAACCAAAAATGATTTTTTTTAATATCAAATTCAACGAGAATACATATTTGTCGACTAAAATGAAAGAAAAATATAATTTTTATATATTGCAAGAATATATTTTTATTTGGACTAAACTGTAACAAAAGTTTTATCTTAAGTGTACAAATGTAATATTTCCCTTCAAAATAATTCTCAGTAAAACGCTACATGTGTAAAGCAAGAAAAGGAGCACACCAAACGGTATCGTTTTGGACTAGACAGCAAGACAGCACCATTAATAAACAGTAGAGGATCTTTTCTCAGAAAAATAGAGATGCAACACTAGTATCACTAAGCTTAAATAGAGATGAGAATATAGAAACTAACACGCAATATTTAACGTGAAAACCCCCTAAATGATGAGGGAAAAACTACGGGCAAGAACCAAGAAGATTTTCATTATGTAAAAGAATATTACGACCTCTCTAAATTTAAGGAGAAAACGACAATACTCTCTCTCTAGGAAACTATAGTTCTCTCTCTCACTCCAAGAGAAAACACCTGAGAAAAGTTTTTATACAATTACTTCTTTAAAGGATGGGATGAGGAGAATGAATGAAATCGCTTGATTTTATAGGCAAGAAAGGAGGAAAAAAGTGACTTTAACCACAAAGGAGCGAGCTCACCAAAACCACCACGTCTCAAACTATGTGACCCCACAAATTAATATTTTTCCGATAGGAAAACCATGATAAACCCACAACATTAACAAAAAATTCAACCCGAACCAATTCCTACACATCAATGCCAAAGAATAAGGACATAAGGACTAATAAGTTAACTTTTACAATTTTTCAAAAGACTAAATCATAAGTGAATATATCTTAGGCAAAAGTGATTTTCATGCCCCAATGTTTGAGGGTCTTGTCACTTTCGTCCCTAACGTATTTTCGCTGTCAATTGTACCCCTAACGTTTTGTGTTTCTCCCAATGTCAGACTTTTGGCTAACACCGTCAATTTTTGAATAGTTTTTTATGACGTGACATCCTATGTATGTGGCCAACAATTCTGACTGGCTTAATTTTTTTCACATCAGGAGTCAATAGTACTGAGTTTCTGGGGTCCATTTTACTAATGTAATGAGTATTTTGGTGTACTGAATTTATTGATATACTGAGTTTTTGGGGTCCATTGTACCCCTAAAATATATTACTAATGTGAAAAAATAAAATCCAGTTAAAACTGTTGGCCATATAGGATGTCACGTCAAGAAATAGTTGTACATAATAGATTTGGTTGATTAACACAAGTGTCCGTGGGACACCACAAAAGCAAGTTAAAGGCTTAAAGGTATCCTTAGGAGCCTAAGAGGAGGTAATTAGGACACCCATTCTCAATCTCTTTTTCTTTTCTTTTATATTCTCAACTTGGACATGATTCTCTTAGTTTAGGTCTTTCAATAATTTGAGTAGAATATTCTATTATACTGGCCGATGTAGTTTTGGCAGATGTACAATATTGTCGGATAAAAATCCTCCAAGACTTTTAGGCCATGTTCTTTTATAAGAATTGGCAATGGAAATGACCATGGAATGAGTGGGATTCACTGGGTCCCACCTATTTTTTACTTTTTCATTTCCATCAACTTTTAAAAAAATAAAAAAAAAATACAAAATGTCTATTATATCCTTTGATTTGACGCAATAATAACTTTCTTTTCTTTTTATTATTTTAATATAAAGGGTAAAGTGGTAATTTTAATACATTCTCATTCCATTTCCATTCCCAAACTTTTACTAACAAACACAGTAAACACATTCCGTTTCCGTTTCCGTTTCTATTTCCATTTCCATTTCTGCGTAAAAAACGTACCGTTAGAAAAGAGTCATATTGATATTAGTTATTAGACATAACGGTGTAATTTGTCTCCTTGTAATTTTCATAAAATTCATTTAAATTACATAGTTTTGATTCATTTATGAAGTAGCCTTTGAGAAATAATGTGATTCAGTGTGAGTTGTGAAACATGAGTATTTGAGCTACATTTTTTTAATCATATTTTTTTGCATGGCATTTGTATATGTATATACTAAAAAAAAAAGTTAAACACAAATTTAGTAACTTTTTAAAATTTTCTATAGATCTATACCACTTTTACTGTGCATCCCAAAAAATGCCATCCGTGAGGCGTTTTGTTGATTTTTTTTACTAGAAAAACGCTCTTAGTGAGGGCGTTTATAGGGTCAAATGGTCAAACCTATAAATTGTCATCGGTGAGGGCATTTTTCTAGTTAAAAAATCAACAAAACGCCCTCAGGTAAAAACGCCCTCACTGAGGGCGTTTATAGGGTTGACCATTTGACCCTATGAACGCCCTCACTGAGGGCGTTTTTCTTCTAAAAAATCAACAAAATGCCCTCACGGATGGCGTTTTTGGGAGTGCACAATAAAAATGGTATAGATCTGTAGATAGTTTTAAAAAGTTGCTAAATTTGTGTATAATTTTTTTTTTGGTATATACCCGTGCAAATGCCTTTTTTGCATACTCATAATTATTGAAATAATAATTTTTTAAAAAAATGTTAAAGATTTAAAAATAATTATCCAAATCACTCTTTTTATTTTCTTAAGAAAATGTACAAACTTTTTTATCAAAAGATAAAAATTTAATCCAAATGCTCATTCCTTATATGGGTCACACTCGTTATTCATAAGACTACTTTCACAAACAAAGTAAAATTATGTAATTTAAAAGAATTTCATAAGAATTGCATGAAAATAAATCATATGGTATTCAATCTCTTTATATGGGTCACAGTTATTCATAAGATTACTTCACATAAACAAAGTAAAATTATGTAATTTGAAAGAATTTCATAGGAATTGCATGAAAATAAATTACGTGGGATTCAATCTCGTTAAAGTTTCACTTGATTGGTTGGTAAAGTTTTTAAATATTAAAAATTATTTTTTTTAGTAATTTTTTTACAAAATTCAAGTCATTAAATATTTTATTGACCAAATAAATAAAATTTTAACATATATTTTTAAGGCATATTTTAAATAAATCTTTTAAAAAATAGAATAAGGAATTTCCTTTTCTCAACATAACTCATATATATCCTCCCCATCAAACTTAGATGCCTTTTGGTGCAAATGATTCATACATATCAACAGACAACCGCAAAGTTTGCACGTGCTGCTCACTAACAAGCTAAGTGAGAACTCAAGTTTTTTTTTTTTTGGAGGGAATTACAGTTTATTCTTAGTGGTGTGGTTTAGAATAAGTGAATTTTGATGTGTTAAAAAAATTTCATCCCGAAAAATTTTTTATGTTAAAATTTTTTTTCTCGTTCATTATGTTGGAAGAACCTACGACAATTTTAAATTTGAAGATTACTTCAGATCTGATATGTAGGAGGTATAAGAGTAACAAATCTGTTGACAATACCAAGGACTGTGAGATTTTTCATCCTGAAGAAATAGGATCAGTTGAGCTTACATTTTATTTACGTAGTTCAACAATTGTTAGGGGTTATTCTTCAAATTATTAGGGTACGCTTGGTATAGATACACGGATGTAAAGTACTGTAGAGTAAAGTACTGTAGAATAAAAGAAAGTACTGTAGAGAAAAGTGATGAGAGAGATAGAGAAAAAAATTAGGAAAGAAAAAAAGTATGATAAAAAGTATGTTTGGTATGTATAAAATATGATGTAAAGTTTTTTTGGGAATCGTGAAATACCACGATTTTACTGTTTGGTTTTGTTACCAAACATACCCTTAGATTGGAGGTTTCTAAATTATTGTAATTGCCTCCAAAAGGAACTAAAGTGACAGAGGATTAAGTTCACAGTAAATTTATCTTCAACATGTTTGTTAGCTTTGTTTGTTGTGTTGGAAAGTATAATAATTTAAATGAATTCAAAGATACAGAAGGACCAAATTGTCCAACGGTGCAATCTTTCAGAGACCAAGTTAGATAGTCCAAATATTTCAGGGATAAAAATGTTAATTTCAAAATTTTCAAGGATCAAATTATGTATAATATATATATAGTCCTAAGATACAATTTGGCATGTGAGAATATTTTTTTAGATAATTCTAAAATTTACTTATAAAATATATGAAATAAAAAAAATTAAAAAATTAATATGAAATTTAAATTTTTTTATAAACAAACAACTAATTATTTAAAAATCATAATATACTTATCTATGAAATATGATTCCAAAAAGAGATGTTTGAAATTGTCATGTCAAGTCTCATGTTAGGGAAATGAAACTTGACTCATTGCATATAATCGCAATACATGGAGGGTGCATTTTTACTGCTTTTAGCAGATAGTTTCTGTCCATCCAATTTGTGTAATTGTGTCACATAATAATGTTAGGTGTAAGTCTTGTAGCCGTCACTATCATCATGGGTACTCATTTGTCACCTCCACTAATTAACGACACGCTTAGTATAAATGTACAGATGTAAAGTATTGTAAAGAAAGTACTGTAGAACAAATAAAAGTACTGCAGAAAAAAGTGAAGAGAGAGATAGAGAGAAAAATACAAAAGAGAAAAAATATGATAAAAATGTGTTTAGTATATATAAAATATGATGTAAATTTTTTTTAGAATCGTGAGACTACATGTAATGCACGGTTAGTGAGTGTTACCAAACGAACCATAAGTTACATATATGACATTAATGGATATATTTGATAATTAAGAGGGGGAGTAAAAGAGAAAGATGGAAACTTGGGAAGAAAGGGAAGGAGAGATAAAGTTAAATGATAAGTTATTATTATTATTTAATTTTTAAAATCTCTTAATTTATTTGTTTGATTAAAGCAAACTTTTGAATTTACTTAGAAATGAACTCCGGTGTTGCCTTTGTCATCTTTGGGTTTAGGTGTTGCGCTGTAGGTTCCAGGGTGACTGGAAGTTTCTTCCCTAGTTACTGCCTCGATGGCGTTTGAACTTCCGGTGAACTTGAGGTTGCCTTCAAAATTGGTTTCAAGTCTGGCAAGCATTACACTATAAGAAAATGTTGATTTAGCTACGAAAATTAGTTAGGGAAAATTTCTCTAGCTAATTAGCTATGGATTAGCTAGGAAAAAAAATCCCTAACTAATTAGTTAAGGATTAGCTAGGGATAAAATCCCTAGTTAATTTTGTAAAACAGTTTGGCGCAAAAAGACGGGAAAATTTAGCTACGGATTTTCCTAGCTAATTAGCTAGGGAAAAAAGCTAATTTGCTACGGATTTCTCTAGCTAATCCCTAGCTAAGATTAGCTAGGGAAAAAATCCCTAGCTAATTTATTATATGTATATATATAAAATGTTTTATATTAATAAATCAACAAGTGATAAATAGCTTAGTGGTTGGTGTAAATGTTCCCATCTATGATCTATGATGTTCTGTCTTCGAGCCCTCCTAAGACCATTTTTCATAAATATAAAGTGGTCCCCAGAGGTGGTCGTCGGCGGCCGTCACCAGAGGGGCCCGCCAGAGGCCGTCAGAGGGGGTCGCCGGCGGCGATCATCGAAAGGGGCAATTTAGCTAGGGATTGGCTACGAATTAGCTAGGAAAAAAATCCGTAGCAATTAACGTCCAAATATTAGCTTAGCTACGAATTTTTCCCTAACTAATCCTATTTTTTCTTGTAGTGAGGGTTTAATTTGTTGTACTAGCAATACAGTTGTTCTTATCCGTCATTAAGGTTCATGTGTATGCATAGAACCATAAAAGATGAGAATTTTTGCATAAAGGAGTGTGTTTATGCACAAAGGTCTAACCTTTACTCGTAAAAGGAGTGATCTTTGAGGAAGATCATACCTTTCGGCAGAGGTACAGACTTCGGCGGAGTGATCTTTAGTCATAAAAGATGTTTGTGAAAATAATCGCAAAAATAATGCATGATTCATAGTAAAAGGCCAAATGAGCGGATCACGAAGAGAGAGAGCTGTAGAGAGCTTTAGGGTTGAGAGATCATGAGGGTAAGATTCCCACAAGCCGGTAAAATCACTACAACAAAATAACGGATTAGCCGCGGACTTTTTCGAGGTAAATCTGTGGGTAATTTGTGGCTATTTAATTTAACCACTGTATCCTTGGCCAATCTGATTTGTTGCTAAATTAATTTAGCCACGATTTTTTTTTTTCGTGGCTAATCTGCTATTTTGTTTTAATGAACATTTACATGTGAGTATAGAGGCACGTAGGTTTACGTGCAAGCATGAGAGCTTGGGCACGAGGAGGATTAGGAGAATTGTACTTGTAATTTTTTTTTTGTCTACACTAAGGTTTTTACCGTTGAGCACAGTGACTAATCGCCTCGCTGAATTGTAGGCACCTCGAAGGGTAGGACAGCTAGCCCAAGATTTTAAAGGTGCTCCATACCCAAGGCAGGAATCAAACCCCTGACACTTAATTAAGGATGAATGAGTCCCTTCCACTCAACCATTCCCCAAAGTTTGTACTTGTATTTTTGATGATGTTGGAGTCTTCCTTAGTTTTAGATGTAAGAGACTTGTTTAAAGACCTGAGGTAGCTGTGGGTTGAGGGCTTGTAGGCGAGAGTTAAGGAAAGAAAAGAATCATGGGAGGCGTGATCTCTTAATCTTAATAAGATTGGGTTAATCGTGGTATTATCTCTACTCTATATATAAGTGGTGGGTAGGAATGATTATGGGTAGGGTACTATAATTCTCGGACTTGGATTCGAACTTGAGCGAGTATCAAAATCAATCCTCATCTTCGAACCCTACGAATAATCAAATTTATATACCCGAACCCAGACCCATAAAAATTTGAAATAAATTATTATTTTATTAATATAAAATTTATTTTTATTAATTTTTTTCATCTATAATCACAAAAAATAAAAAAATTGATCATAAATATAAATGTACAATTAAATTACTTTAATATTTATAAGATATTTAACATTTTTTCTTAGAATTATATATTTTCTTAACACAAAAAAGTTTAAAAATAATACTTTTTATATATAAAAATAAATAATTACTATTGCGGGTAGGGTACCTCATTACTGGACCTGGACCCGTTGACTTTGTATCCGGGCCTATACCCAGACCCGCAGGATAAAATTTTAGGGTACCCATTGAATTTGAGTATTTTGATCATCGGGATTAATTAAATTAGGTGCAATGCTTATGTTGATGTCCTCTCCTTTTTACTGATATGCTTCTGGCAGGAAGCAGCCACATCCATAATATAGTTACATGGGAAATGGATTATCTACATTAATTTTTTATATTTTTTTGGTGGAGTTATGAGAGAGATAGAGAGAATAAAAATTTTCTCTTTCTTAATTCTTCTCTCTCTTAATTTTAGAGATAGAGAGAATAAAAATTTTCTCTTTCTTAATTCTTCTCTCTCTTAATTTTTTTTCTCTCTGTCTCTCTTATAACTCTACAAAAAATATAGAGGATTACTTTAGAAGATACACTTCCAGTTACATGACTGCTGCATTTTAGGGGGAGAAAATTGCATAGAAGAAAAAAGGTCTTTGGGAATTGTATAGTAGAAAGATCTACTTACCAACTTGAATGGTCGAGTTAATTCCATTTTTTTTTTGAGATTGGACTGGGCTATCCAGGTTGACCCAAACTAATGTATCCCTACACAGGTTGAAAAAAATTTTGGAATTGGAATTTGAATTGGATTATAATTGGAAGGCAAAAGTATCTTTCCTAACCCCAACGTTTGGGGGTCCTGTCAGTTTCGACCCTAATGTTTTTTCGCTGTCAATTATACCCCTAAAGTTTTACGTTTCTGCCAATGTCACCCTTTTCACTAACACCGTCAAATATTTAACAGTTTTTGCTGACGTGGCATCCTATGTGTCAAAACGTTTCTTTTTTCTGTCAATTGTAACCCTAACGTTTTACATTTCTGCCAATGTCACCCTTTTCACTAGCACCATCAAATATTAATAGTTTTTGCTTACGTGGCATCCTATGTGACAAAAATATCTGACTTGGTATATTTTTTTCCACATCATATTTCTTACTCATCTTTTTCCCATCAAAATCGTGTCGTTTTGACCTCGGCATTCCTTCTAAAATATAACTCAAACGTACATGCCATTTTGCAGACAAAAACATTGGAGACGTTATCCATTCTCTACTTTGTCGGAGACGTTACCCATTCTCTACTTTGCCGGAGACGTTACCCTAAAATAGAGAATGGATAACGTCTCTGATGTTTTTATGAGCAAAATAGAGCACGTGCGTTTGAGTTATATTTTAGAAGGAATAAAACGACACAAATTTGATGGGGAAAAGATCAGTAGGAAATCTGATGTGGAAAAAAAATATACCAAGTTAGATATTTTTGCCACATAAGATGCCACGTAAGCAAAAATTATTAAATATTTGATGGTGTAGTGAAAAGGGTGACATTGGCAGAAATGTAAAACGTTAGGGTTACAATTGACAGAAAAAGAAACGTTTTGACACGTAGGATGCCACGTCAGCAAAAATTGTTAAATATTTGACGGTGTTAGTGAAAAGGGTGACATTGGCAGAAACGTAAAACGTTAGGGGTACAATTGACAGCAAAAAAACGTTAGGGTCGAAACTGACAGGACCCCCAAACGTTGGGGTTAGGAAAGGTACTTTTGCCTAATTGGAATTAGAATTGAGTTATTTGAATTGAAAATGTGTGTTTGATATGAAAAGATGGAATTGGAATTGAATTATTTGAATTAAAAAAGTGTGTTTGGTATGAAAAGATGGAAGTGAGTTTATAAAAGAATATGAGGTAAAAAGACTAATTTGTTCCTTAATAAATATTAAATAATTATTTTTTTAATTTTATTTTTTAGTATATAATTACTTTTTTTTATATTCATTATAAAAAATAAAAAACAGATAAGAGAGAGAGAAAGAAAGTAGGGACAAAAATGTCTTTTAAATCCAATTCCACAAAATTTATCTCAATTCCTCAAAAATACCCTACAATCTAATTCTACAAAATTTACACACCCAATTCTAAAATACCAATTCCACGTAATTCAATTCAAATTTCACATAACTCAACCAAACTAAATAATTCCTAGAATATTGTGCAATTCCATGTGGAATCTAATTCCACGTCCAACCAAACAAAATCCACTTTATGGAATTGAGAATTGGATTCCATGGAATTGGACAATTCCATGGAATCCAATTCTCAATTTTAGGAAGCGAACCAAACACTAAAAAATTTTGTTTTTTATGGAATTAGGATTCCAATTCCATAAAAATTTTGAACCAAACATAGCCATAGGGTGTGTTCATTAGGTGAAAACAAAAGTAATAGAAATGAAAAAGTAGGCGGGATTTATTGGGTCCCACTTGCTTTTTTATTTTTTTATTTTTACCAACTTTAAAAAAAGAAAAAATACAAAATATATATTATACCCCCTGATTTGACATGATTTGACACAATTATAACATTCTTTTTTTTATTATTATTTTAATGTAAGGCGCAAAATGGTCATTTTAATACATTCTCATTCCATTTCCATTACTAAACTTTTACTACTAAACACATCAAATGTATTTCGTTTTCGTTTCCGTTTCCATTTTCATTTCTATTTCTGCCTAATGAACGTGCCCGTACTCTCTTCCCATTAGAAATAAGAAAAATCAACATTTTTTATTATTTCTATAATTTTTTTATGGAAATATGTATATATATATATATGTACATATATGTACATATATGTATATATATATATATTATATGTACATATATGTATATATATATATATGTATATATATATTTATATATTTAACTGATATGAAATATGTAACTACAGAATATTTCACCTTGGGACACGTGGCACAGACGTTCTAGAAGCACGGCCTCAGCAGTCACTAGAGACACGTGGCACCACTCATCTATCAAATACGTGGCCCTCACCCACGTCTCCTCGCGAAGCTTCCCCTCAACTCGACGTGGGATCTCCACAAGCCTCGTGGGATGACCCACGTCCCACGAGGTCGTGGGTCGAGCACGATCTCCCCACACTCAAATATAAATAGGCCCTTACTCGGGGAACTACGGGACCGGAACCAAAGAGAACAATACGCAACGTGAAGCATTACTACACCTCTTCTATGATATCTCACATACTCTCTCAGTACTTGGGCATCCTCGTGTATCCCCACGCAATCCCTCTACACACAACAAGCTCAGTCGCAGGCCCCGTTCCGGCCAACCTCCGGCCAGCTCACCTCCGTCTAGGAGTGTACCATTTGCAGGGCTTCCAACAGTCCTTAGAGACCATAGCTCTCTCCCGCTAAGGCAACCTCCTAAGAGCGGCTCGCCCGCCCGGAGTACTTTAGGCACGTCTTAGCCGCACACGGCCCAATACAGGTAACGACCTCGCCTAACGGCTCCTATAGACCTTACCATGACGAACTACGTGGACTTTGATCCCTCCTGAAGGATACGTAGGCACCTAGGTGCATCACCTAAGGACAAGTTCCCCAAGGTTAAGACCCCTTGCGGTCCTAATTTCAAATTACAATTGTCTGAGCCAAAAACGACAGTTACAAAATATTTTTACAAAAATTTAAAACTAATTGAATTTATTGTTTCTAACTCAAAATATATTATGATGAAATAATACATTTTAAAATGTATTATAGTTTTAAAAAAACAATATTAGCATTAAGTGTATTTTAATCAAAATAAATAAAATTATAATTTTTTTAATATATTAAAGAAAAGGATTGTAATTTGAAGTATAATTTTGACATGTAAGCAAAGGAAAAAAAATCATCAAAGTGAAATGCTGAATTGGGCTTATTTTAAACATATCAATTCTAACTAATTGTAAATCAATATGTAAAATAATAATTTGTTTTTGCAGGTTAATTAATTAATATGAGAAAATAGTGCACTTAAATATTTCACACAATTTGTACCTACTCCATCGTATCTAAACTAAAGTATGCACGAGGGGTTGGTCTAAGTAATAACAGACTTGATCATTTAAGGAAAGTTTTGAATTTGAAATCTAGTGAATGCAACTATTCCCATTAAAATATTCTCCCACTATAATAATTAAATATATAGCGTAAGTCGAATTTAAATTAATCGAAGCAATGTTTCGACACTGAAGTGGCAACTAAGAAAACTAAGAGTAGGTTTTGTATGCCTTACTTACAGAGAAAGTGAGGTGAGGTGAGGTGAACTTGCTGCATGTTTTGTATGCCTTCAGCACATGAAATGTGAGGTAAAGGACTTCCCTCGACGTGGAGGGAAGGTGAGGTGAGGTTTGGTTTAAAGACCAAAATGCCTGGCTTTTAAAAAAGTATGGGCAAGAAAGATATTTCATGCTTTCATCTTCTATTTCTCTATCTTCTTCCCATCATACCAAATAATATTACTTTTACATTTTATTTCTATTTCCCTACATACCGAACATATTTTTTATCACTTACTTCCACTTCTACTTTCCACTAAAATATTCACCGATACCAAACGCCACCAAAAGAATGCTTTAGTCAATTCTGTTTGGATGGTGAAGGTCCTAGAGTGATAATAATGCCCTACGGCTCCTAGGCGAGATTGATTGGTGAACATAATCGTCAAGCCTATAATTAAAGTGAAGAAAAGAAAAGAAAAGGCTGGAACTCGAATATTAATTACGGAATCTCATGTTAATTGGAAATGACATTCGTCAAACTGGGGAGTTGCATGTGAATCCGATTAAGCACATCTATCTCTCATCTCTTGTAAATTAAATTCCTCTCAAAGAATCAAATTCTCCGCGGGGGATAAATGTTTCCTATTATTGTATTGGATAAAAGTTCAGTGGTACTGTATTATTGAAGCTCAGTACATTCCTTCTTTTAATTATATAGAGCCATCTGTTAACATTAATAGAAATTCACATTAATAAGGACCCACCTTAAATGGTTTAGGGACTAACTAATTGGAGGGATATATACTGAAGTTCAGTACTACCGTACAACTAAGCATATCTTCTATTGTATTACTGAACTTTGGTACATCCTTTTAATTATGTTGTGTCATTTATTAATTTTAATAAAAACTCACATTAATATATAAGAACCCACGACCTTGAATGAATTAAAGACCAACTGATTGGAATGATGTACTGAAGTTTAATACTACTGTATCACTGAATATCTAGTCACGAGAATCAAAGGAGGTAGAAGAGATTGAGTTTAATGTAATGCACTACTCTCTCATAATTTCATGAATTAAAGTTTAATTTTTTATAGTTATTTTTCTATATAGGATGTAATCTTATTCGAAAAATTACTTAATACTAAATGTGGGTACCTTTTTAAATGAATATTCAAATTTGGGTTTATCTTGTTGTGACGTATTGAAAAAGTTTAAATTTTTATTGAGAGAGGATATATATATATATGACAATACTTCAAAGAAGATTGCCATGAGGATCCATGTAAAATTTTTTTGAAAATGCATGAGAAACATTGATAAAATAAGGAACTGATGTCTATATTTAATGTTTGACAATACTTTTAATAGGATTACCTTATAAGAGGATACTTGTAAAAAACTAAAAATATTTTGCATGAAAAACACTAATAAAATCAACTCAATGAGGCATATGTGACACTATATTTAATGTCAGATAGTACTCAAACAAAATTATCTCGTAAGATATATATGTAAAAAATATAAAATGAGAAACCTTAATAATATTAAAGGAGTGCAGTTGTGACACCCACATTTATTGTTCAATAGAACTTTAATTAAGATTGTCTCACAAGAGAATACTTGTAAAAAATCCAAAAAAAAAAAATTTGCATGAGAAAATTTGATAAAATTAACCAAATGAGATAGTGACACTCTAAATTTAGAATATGCCAAAACTTCAAACAAAATTGTCTTGTTATAGTATACCCGTTCGAAAAATAAAATAAATTTTAAATAAATTTTTTTTATATATTTATTATAAAATTTCTCAATAATCAATCATAAATTAAAGGACATATATAATTAAAAAGTACTTTAGGACAAAAATATGGCCAACTTTACATATTTCAAAAATCTATATATATATATAGCATATGAGAAACACTGATAATATTAACCAAGTGAACTAACGAGGGTTAATCCCAACAATGGGATAAATTCATATTTAAATTTTTGTTTTAAAATATGTTATATTTAATACTTAATAATATTTTAAAGATAATTATTTTTAATGAAATATGTATATATATATATATATATATATATATATATATATATATAATTATAAACCAAGTAAAGTAGGGCCCCCTTTTTTTTTTTTTGCTTTTTCTTTCTTTTTCTAAAATGTTACACTTGACAAGGCCTTTCTCAGCTCCTCACCACTAACTAATTTCCTGTTTCTCTCACCACGTGGAATTTTTAATTAGGTAAATGTACAGTGCTAAAAAAAAAGCATTAATGTATTTATTTTGACGAATCTCTACATAGAATTTGCACAATTTGATTGTGTACTAATATTACTTTTGAGAATTTCTCACAATGCAGGCATATTAGTAATACGGTACTTCTCAATTTTAATATATATCTCTTTAATTTGTTGGTCTATAATCTATCTATTTAAGGTGGGTCTATTTTGACATGAGTTTTTAATTTTTTTAAAAATGAATATGAGTTTATATTCATATTAATAAATGACACTATACAATTCGAGGGATATACTGAAGTTCAATATATTATAATATTAAACTTGTATCCTGTTTATGACTTGCTAATTGCTAAGGGCATGTTTGGTATCCTATTGGGAGAGGGAAAAGGGAAAGAAAACTAAGGACATGTTCTTTTTGCAAGAAACACAATTGAAAATGGAAATGGAAATGGAAATGGTGGGGCTCACTGGACCCCACTTACTTTTTCACTTTTTCATTTTCATCAACTTTAAAAAAAAATTATTATACCTATCTGATTTGACATGATTTGACACAATTATAACCTTCTTTTCTTTTTATTATTTTAATATAAGGGGTAAAATTGTCATTTTAATACATTTCCTTTCCATTTCCATTACAAACTTTTACTACTAAACACAGGAAACGCATTCCGTTTCCGTTTCTGTTTCCATTTCTATTTCTGCGTAAAGAACGTGCCCTAAGCATTATTATGTTTGATATGTTATTTTGAAACGAGAAAGGGAAGAATGATTTTCTTTAGATAGGGAAGCAATGTTGCCACATAAAGAGAGGAAAGTAGATGGTGAGAGAGGGAAGTGATCATTGTGAAATTATTATTTTACCCTTAGTTAATTTTACAATTTTTCATCATGTAGGAACAAAAATGTCTTTTTATAATTTTATCTTTCACTTTCATGTATTCTTCCCATCATACCAAACAACTTTACTTTTTCATTTTACTCCCATTTCTCTACATACTAAACACTTTTTTTATCAATTACTTCCAATTTCAATTTATTTTCTTACCAAAAACTTAGCTCCTAGTAAACGCTACTTTAAAATTACATGCAAATTACACCACAAATTAAATAATACATCAAAATAGAATGATCATACAAATGATCAAGAATTTAAAGAAAAACTCTATATTGGATTTGAATCATTCAAAATTTTATTTGACTTCCCTCTCAAATTGTTTGTCACTCTATGATTAATTTAATAATTACAATTGAATAAAATTAATTACAATTTAGACCTGTATAATAAGTCAATAATCTTTATTATTGAATTTTTTTTTAAAATTTTTCTAACATATTACTGCACTCTATTTAATAATACATTGAATTCTCTTGCTACCCTTTTTTTTTACACATCAAAATTAGATGTATCTATATATAAAATTCCAGAGTAAATTATTGTATTTGTTCGAACCCATATCTATTTGACTTTGACACATAAATTTTGTTTTGTTTTTTTTAAAAGTAATCGTTCTCGATTGGCCAGTCTGATCTTTTACTGATTTGCACTACTTTAACCTCATTCTGAAGATCTTTTTAGCAACTTGAGGACAAATTAAATGGGACACAAAAAGGTTAATAATAGTGATAAAGGATCATTAGTTATTATCATCATCAATATCAATCACCCAATATTAATTAAAAGGAAAAATTTGGTACAGATTTTATATATTTACCTCTAAAGGGTAGATATTGGTGTAGTATATACTTATTTCACAAAAATATAGAGGATATAATATAAATAATTAATAATAATATTATTAATAATAAAATAATAAAAAATATTATATTAAATTTAGCATATTTAAATTTAAAATTTAATATTAAACATAAAATAAATATTATATATATAAAACAAATCATGCACGTGCTCAGGGGTACCAATTTAGTTATTTAATTTGTTGAATATGTTGGGTTTTTTGGGACCAAATATTTATCTATGGGGGAGTCCGATTGAGTCGAGTGATGACCCGTTGGAAAGTTCGCGGAGAGATGAACAAGACGACACCAAAATGACACTCATCGGATGTCACATGAGCTCGCACTCGTGGCCCAAAATAAACTAGATGATTATAATGTAAGCATGAAGTTTTGTTCATTGTTTTTCAAGTCCCACTTTGCTTAAATTAATGATGGAAGCTCTCCCATCCTCCTATAATTAGGAGTCATTTCTCACCTTCACATTTGCTTATTCCATGTGTTGGAAAAGGGGGTCCCGTTTGGGAAACGGGAAACCCCATAATATATTTTTTCTCTCCCTCTTGAGTCATTCTTCCGCACATTAGTCGTGGACACATGGCTCTACCTCTCGTAGGTAAAGTTCTCTGTTTGGTGCGGCCCTTTATGGAGTTTGTCGTTTGGAGGTCAGCCCTAGTGAGACAGAGGCACTAGTAAGATTCGAGGTTTTAGCCAATGTTGTAAGAACCGGACCGGACCGGACGGTCCGACCGGTTCAACCGCCAACCGAATACAAAGGCGAGTCGATTGGACCAAAAAACCGTTTTTCTAGTTTGACCGGATTTAACCGGAGTTGGACTGGTCAACCGGTGGTCCAACCGGTCCAATTTTATTTTTTTAAAAAAATAAAAAGGAAAAATAACATAAAAAAATTTAGAGAAATCTTAAAAATTAAAATTAGAAAAGTTTTGAAAATTAAAATTTAAAAGTCATGATTATCAATAATTTCATATTTGGTTTGATTAAGTTCTTTCAAAGCTTGACAAGTCTTAAAAATTAAAACTTTGAGAAGTCATGTAATTTAAAACTTCAAAATTATGTATATTGAAACCTAAAATTTGAGTGATGTCATTTTATATATTAAGAATATTTATTATTTATTATTTATTGCGTCATCCGGTTCGACCGGTTAAACCGATTAAACCGTGAACCAAACACTTGTCCGAGTCTTTGTCCGGTACGGTTCTTACAACATTGGTTTTAGCGATGACGTTTAGGTTAGTAGCTTCTGCAATATTTAATTTTTACTTGAACTCCTTTCAATTTCTAAATCAGGTCAGGTCATGTAGATCCGAGTCTTTCTACGTAATTAAAACCAATTCATACATTATTGATTTATACAAAAAATTATTAAATATATAATTTATGTTATTTCATTCATACATGATTAATAAATAAATTTTAGCCAAATCATCTATATTTACTCTGCTCGCCCCGCCTATCACCTATGAGAAAAAAATTGAAAAATTGGTTCTATTTCTAAAAGTTTTACATTTTAATATATATATACGGTAAAGTATGATAATTAATTTTTCTATTGGTTCATAGGGATCTCAAAGAGTGAAATACTTTATCTAAAGATCTAAAATTATTTCATACTTTTTTTTTGTGAGGAACAAAGTTATTTCATATTAAAGTTAATTAAGGATATCGATTTTTTTTTTGAATAAGTGTAAGGATATCAAATTAAACCTCTCACATTTGATTAAAGTTAAATAAATCATTTCCAATTTTTACCCAACAACACCCCTTACATTATTTTTTTGGTGAAGGAAGAAGCCTGCAAAGCACAAGCACAAAGGGAACATTTTTTTACATATGTTTACATTTTCTACATCTGTTTTATTTTAGAATAAATTTCACTCCTTAAATATTCTTAAATTACACTTTCTTCCCTTGTATTAAAAGATTGAAAAATTACAATTTCTTCATTTTTAACTAAAATATTCTTAGTAACATAATTAATTTTTAAATAAGTATAATTTATTGAAAAAACGAATTAGTCTTCAAATTATTATATCATTTTTTAATTAAAAATTAAATAATTATTTTATTTTTTAAAACTAATTTTTATATGGGTCAAATACATATTTAATTATGTAAATAATAAATATTTTGATCAAAATAAGTATAATCCCTAGCTAAATCGCTCCCTTTGATGGCAACCTCCTCCATCGGAATCCGGCGACCACTTTATATTTTGAAAAATGGTCTTAGGAGGACTCAAAGATGGAACATCATGAATCATGAATGGTAACATTTACACAAACTACTAGGCCATTTATCACTTTTTAATTTATTAATGTAAAACATTTTTTATATATACATATAATAAATTAGCTAGGGATTTTTTTTTCTAGCTAATCCGTAGCTAAATTTTCCCGCCAAACTTTTTACCAAATTAGCTAAGATTTTTTTCCCTAGCTAATCCGTAGCTAATTAGCTAGGAATTTTTATCCCTAGCTAATTTCCGTAGCTAAATCAACATTTTTTTTGTAGTGTCATAACCAGATACACGACTACACAGATCAAGTTGATATTAATCGGGATAAAGTTTATAAGACTATAAAAAACTCCATATAAATCTTTTTTTTGGTTTTCCGTTATCCTTCTATTGAAGGTAATTTTGTTCGAGCTAACTGAGATCCCATAACGAGTAAAGCTCTCTCAACAGAAATTTTTTTTATACACAAGATTCAAACACAAGACCTTACTCAAGAGAAATGAAGTACCTACCACCTCAAGCATCCAGGTGTTGGTAACTTGGTATAAATCTTGTCCTAGTATAAATGCCAAACACAGGAGGCAGGCAAGACAGCTTAGCTTACCCATGTGTGACTGTACGATCTCTAACTCAAAAGGGCATATCTAATATCACCCATCCATTGCTGTCCCCACCCACACCCCCCATTTTCCCTCCATCCATTATTCCACATCACCAATCGCATCGCATATATACCACACCACCTCTTCCTTCCCCCCATCGATCTCAACCTACTAATTCCATCCCTCCTCACTACTACTACTACTAACAATCCATAAAATCAATTAATTCACAAAATGCAATTACCTGTAGTAGTAAAGAAAGAACCCTCCGGGGCCGGACAGCACGACCGGACAACAACAGAGGATCCAGTCTCGTCGTCGAGAAAGGAAGAAGAGGACGACACTTACCGAGCGGCTTACATAATCCATTTCCTGCTGGGCGCGGGGAACTTGCTGCCGTGGAACGTCCTGATCACGGCCGTCGACTACTTCGCCGGGCTCTACCCGACGGCCCACATTGAGAGGGTCTTCTCCGTGGCGTACATGAGCTCCTCCGTGTCCGTGCTCCTCGCGGTGGTGGCGAGCTGGCGGAGTGGCTGGAGCTGGTGGAGCAAGACGAGCCTGAGGGCGAGGATGAACTTGGGCTTCTCTTCTTTTGTCGTGTCCCTCATGGTGGCTCCGGGTATTGACTGGGCGGCCGCGGCTGCCGGCTCGATGAGGCCGGGTGAGGGGGGCGGCCGCGGCGCGTATGGCTTGACCGTTGCGGCGGTTGTGGCTTGCGGCTTGGCCGACGGCTTGGTGGGGGGAAGCTTGATTGGATCGGCTGGGAGGCTGCCGAAACAGTATATGCAAGCCGTTTTTGCGGGGACAGCTTCCTCAGGTGAGGGTTTGTGAATGTTTCCATATAATTATTGAAAGAAAAAACTTATATCCATTTTCTTAGATCCATTTTCTCTAATTTCACCACTCATATATTGTATTTACATTCTAAATTTTTTTATGATTGGTCATATAAAAGGTGCTCTTCTATATTCTCTCTCTACTGTGATTGGTCATTTAAACACTTTTTACCACGTGTCATAATTATATTGGAGAAATGGATGAAATGAACATAAAATAATCTACATAAGTTTTTTCCATAATTGAATTGGATTGGATGATTGACGAGACTGTTAAATAGGAAATAAACGGCCTTGTTGTTTTATGTATTTTTTATTCCTTAAACATGTTTTATAAAATTAATTATTGAGAATTCATTTTACTATTTTTATGTATATAATTTTTTAATAAATAACATGCACATACATGTATGATATTTATTTTTTAAAATATATTATAAAATTATTATATATATATATATATTATTTATTGAGAAGTTATATTCGAAAAGTTGTTTTTTAGCGTTATATTTTTTTGTGACACAAAAAATTTGTAAAGAGAATTTTTCTAGTAATTATTTTATAGGGAAGCTAGTTATTTATTAAAAAATTACACTTATAAAATTAGAGAAGTTATTTTTTTAGTGTCATATTTTAAAGCCATAATATAGACTAAAGCTTCGCAGTTAGCATGCACGTACTGTGTATATGTAATTTATTTTTTAAAAAATATATAAAATAAAATTATTATTATTATGATTTAAATAATAAAATATTAAATATTTGATAATTTTTTTAACTTTCAAAATATAATATAATATAATAATTATATTTTAAATAATGTATTAAATCAAGGGAAGTTATTTATTTATTTTTGGCCTTTATGAGAAGTTATTTATTGAGTAGTTGCTTTTAATGGAGAAGTTATTTTTTGGTGTAACACCAAAAACTCTAAAGCCATATTAATATAGATACTATTAATAAAAGAATTTGTTTTATGTATTTTTCTTATTTAAAAAATCAGAGTTCTTTTTATGGAAAAAAGTCAGAGTTTAAAATATCTTTTTTAGAACTAAAATATCTTTTAATTGTTCTATATTTTTCTGTTCTAAACAAAATATGAAGGCTATGTTTGGTAGCGATAATATATCTTATGTGTTGTACAGCATATGATCCATTCTCATGTGATAGCAAAAAATGATGATAGAAAACGGGAGAATAACCTTCTCTCGCATCTTTTCTTTCTACCAAACAAACCTCACCTCCTCCCTCATCATCCTCCATACTTTCTCTCTCTCATTATCTTCTGATCACATTACATATTTTTATTTTTTTAATTATTTAAATGAATATTTTGAGAGACTAATGACCTAAAAATCCAACAATCATATTAATATAGATATATATTCTATTTTTTTTTGTGTGGAAAACTATAATTCTAATTAACAAGCCCAAAAATAATAGTTTTGGACTATTTTATTTCATATAAAATATAATATAATTTTTAAAAAATAAGTGGTGTTGACAGTTTAAAAAAAGTATAGAGGCTGTGAATTTAAAATAAATAAGAGTAAAATATTTGAATAATAATAAATAATTAAGAGTAAAATATTTAATTGTATTATTCAAAATATAATTATTGACTTTTATATTTCAAAAGTTTAAAAAAAAAACATATATGATAAAGCTATATATTATAACTTAACAGTCTGCAATTGTAGAAAGTAAAATCTTGTGAATTACAGTTAATGATACACTCATTGTGAATATGATAAAAGCCCAAACTGTTTAAATTTATTAATTATTTAAAGTAATCTCTTATATTTTCTGTTGAGTTATGAGAGAGACAAAACCTAACATGTGTCCGACACGTCGACACACATGTGATATTCTGTCTCTACTCTTCTCTTTAAGGTATATATATATACTCAGTTAATATATATGGCATCATGAATATTGAAAATTTATTTATAAATATTTTGTGTCCTCTTGAAATTAATATATATATATATATATATATATATATATATATATATATATATATATATATATATGCCGTGTCATGTCCTGTAATTTTAAGAATTGACATATCGAGGTGTTCATGTCCATGTCGTGTTCCGTGTCCGTATCAATGTTTGTGCTTCATAGGACAGAAAAAAATTAAAAGAAAGAATAATTAAAAAAGAAAAAATTTTCTTTCACTCTGTTTCTTTTATAATTTCACTAAAAAAATACAGAGGATTTGGGGTTTCCTAAATTTACTGTCTTAGCAAACTCTCAGCAAGTATTGCTTTAATTTAAAAAGGTCAAAATCCCAAATTAGTCCCTTATGTTTGCACGAGATTTTATATTAGTCCTTTATGTTTCAAAAAGTTTAAATTGGTCCTTTATGTTTATAAGAAGTTTTAAATTGGTCATTCCGTCCACTTTTGTCAATTTTTTAAGTTAAGTGCTGACGTGTCCATGCAAGCTGACATGTCATGCCACGCCATTGCCACATCAACGCCACATCATCACATATGATAGCAGATGATGACGTGACATGACACATTAGCTTAAATGGACACTTAGGAGAGATGATATATCCATCTCAGCACGCCACGTCAGCACTTAACGAAAGAAATAAAAGGACTTGGACGAAATGACCAATTTGAAACTTCTTGCAGACATAAAGGACCAATTTAAACTATTTGAAACAAAAAGGACCAATATAAAACTTCATGCAAACATAAAGGACTAAAGTTTTAACCATTTAAAAATTATAATACATTTCTTTTGGTTGATACAGGTATTATAGTTTCAATCTTAAGGATCATAACCAAAGCTTTACTCCCTCAAACACCCAAAGGCCTCCAAACAAGCGCCCACTTATACTTCATCGTCGCCACAATCTTCCTCCTCTTCTGCATCATCTTCTGCAACCTGCAGTACAAGTTACCGGTTATGCAGCAGTACCACCACTGCCTTCTAAATGACTCCGCCTCGTGCTCCTCCGGTCCGAGATTCTGGGCCGTGACCGGCAAAATCCGGTGGCCGGCCTTCGGAATCTTCATGATCTACACAGTGACTCTCTCCATCTTCCCAGGCTTCATAGCCGAAGATTTGGTATCGAATCTCTTCAAAGATTGGTATCCCATTCTGTTGATATCCGTTTATAATACCGCCGACTTGATGGGGAAGTGTTTGACTGCGTTTTGCGTTGTGAAATCCAACAAAACAGCGGCCTTCGCCGCCGTTTCAAGGCTGTTGTTCTATCCGGTGTTCATTTTTTGTCTCCATGGAACGGCGTCGAAGTGGCTCAAAACGGAGGTGCCGATGGTCATTTTGACGTTTGCGCTTGGGCTGACCAATGGGTATCTGACAAGTGTGCTTATGATGTTGGCCCCGAAATCAGTGGATTTTTCTGAGTCGGAATTGGCTGCCATTGTGATGATAGTGTTTTTGGGATTTGGGTTGGTGGGTGGGTCGGTTCTTGGTTGGTTTTGGATAATTTGAACATGGATTGTATTGATTAATTATAGAGTAGAAATAGTGTATGGAAAAAACTTAGATCAAGTTATTTATATACTTTTCATCAAGCTCCTCAATGTAAATATGACATGTGGCAAGAAGTGTTTAAATGACCAATCACAGTAGAGAGAGAATATAGAAGGCCACTTTTTATATGACCAATCATAGAAGAAAGAGAGTGTAAATACAATATATAATTGGTGGAACTAGAAGGATATAAGGAACCTGACCTAAGTTTTTTCCATAGTGTTTTCTTAGACCACTTTAGGCAACCGTCTAACTTCTTAGTTTAAAATATTATTTTTTAAAAAATAAAATAAAAATGGATCAATACAATCTAATATTAAAGAATTGAGTTAGGCAAGAGAAATCATAATTAATTGATATTAAAAATAGATCTTTTCAACTCAATCATAATAAAATAAGGTAAAATTAACTCGTTTTAATAACTCTACTCCGTAGTCCGTATCATTGCCAACAACTTTCTAATATTCTAATTTGCAAAAGGAATCCAAGTGAATCAACTTGATTATAGTATAAACAAAGGTTGGTTTATCTCCAATTGGTGAAGGTTAAGTTGATTTCAAAATGGGTTTAAGAAAAGGCAAATTAAACACCGGGTTATACAAACAATCAACATATATCATGCGTTACATTAAGGTGTATAGTATATAGATTAAAAAAATAATTTTTAAGAATATGAGACCCTATTCGCATTTGGTACAATGATTGAAAAATAGTTTTAGAAATTTCACATTCTCATGAATAAAGTATTCCCATGTTTTTCTACCTTTTCAATTAATGTTACCTCAAGAAATGTCTTTCTTGTATTCCCATGTATGTCTTGGATATTATTATAAATTAATAAAATTAATTTATTAAATTAACTAATCAAATAAAAGAAATCACAACGTTGCATCCATAATATATTGAATAGTTTTTAATGAAATTTAATATAAATATACGTTGAAGTCAAGCCATTTGATGCTAATTAATTCTAATTATTTTGTAATCAAATTGTGCTTATGCTGCAACGTTATGCGTAAATGAAATGCAATTAAAGTCTTTTATATAGACTTAATGAGAGACAACAACTATCAAGAATGAGAAGCAATGCTATATAAATGGGTAACTAGTCTAGACATGGGACAAGAAAATGGTTATAATAGAAGCGTGAGTACACAATATATGTGTCTATAATATTTATGTATTATTTGGGTAGAGAAATGTGTGGGAGACAGAGTCTTGTCTACCTCTTACGTGCAGAGGTTGTAGACATACAGGCGAGTACTGGGCTGTTGTATCCTGGAGGTAACGCGTCTGAGTACCCCCGGGTGATATAGCAAAATCAACCTGTGGGAGGCATGAATTACCTTAAAGATGACGAGATACTCGTGCCTCAGTCCGGTACCACGCATTTTACTATTTCTCTAACAAATTTTATATTTTCCTATTTTGGTGTTTATTCTTATTTTCAGGTTGCTGCCCCAACAGTATGTGATTGAATTATTTTGGCTAAATAAATTGACTATAGCGTCCTTACGAACCCAACTCACCCCAAGGTGGTCTGAAGTGCTTCACATGTTTCGAGGCATCAATACTACTTTTAAGAATAGGAACAATAATGGTTTGATTAGTAATAGCTACTCTAGACGAGTCTTCAAAGATATCCTTAATTAGCTTAATTAATAACAAAACGTCCAACGGTTTCTCAAAAGTTTTAAAAGAAAAAAGCACGAAGACCATCCGTAGTCGGCAGCTTATACGAGCCTCATGAAGAAAAAACATGTTTTATTTATTTTTTTCGGTGGGAAAGGAAAGAAGAAAGGAAGCTAGCCCATACAAATACGGTAACTTCCCCTCCCCTCTAAATCAGCACACAAAACAGGAAGCAAGAAAGCAGGAGCATCATGGAGAATTTTCAAATCCAAAGAGCTAGAAAATGCATGACCAGCCAAAGTATCAGCAGCACGCGCGATTACCCTCCCTATGGATATGCACAACCTGAATGAATCCGAGACAGAATAGGAGAACACAAATGAGATAAAGAGATAGAGTCGTTGACCAATTTCACAGCAAGAAGGCAATCAGACTCCACCAAGACCTTCTTAAACCTCGAATGCCAAGCAACCTCAAGAGCACAGGAAATACCCCACAGCTCAACATTCAACACCGGCCCATCCCCCAAATTACGCCCAATAAGAAAACGGCCATCACTATCACGTACAATTCCACCACAAGCAGTAAAGTTCAGAGTCTCTCTTCTAGCAGCATCCACATTAAATTTAACCCACCCATAACTTGGTTTCTCCCAACAGATAAAACGCTGAACATGAGAAGAAAGCCCAGAATTACCAGCACACAGTCTATTCATAGCCCGAGAGGAATCACCCGAGAGCTTAAGAATGGCGAACACATGATTCGCACTCCCAAAATGAGGACTATCAAAGATTTCAGCATTGCGCATACGCCAAATATACCAGCAAGCATAAGCAAAAATCACACCCCAATCACTCCCATGCCAACCCATATTGCTCCCCAAATTAAGAGACAACCAATTCAAACGAGAAGCATTAAAGAAAAGGTGCCACTTACTTGGATGGACCAGCTTAAGCCAGATACACCTAGCCTTGACACAATCCCTCAGAGTATGAAGCAAGTCTTCAGCTGCACCATTACAACGAACACAGACATCTGTAGCAGCCATACCACGCCTTCCTAGCCACGTTTGTGAGGAGATGGTCATGGCCACAAAGCCAAAGAAAAGAACGAACTTTCTCCATACCTTTCCGCTTCCACAACAGCTTCCAAAAATTATGTCTCCCAGTACCATCCTCCTTAGTTATAGCATGATAAGCAGACTTAGTAGAGAAAACACCATCCCTACTATGTTTCCAAGCAACATGGTCACCCTGAACAACGCACGAGGGTGACACGAGTGGGGCATTTAGCATGTTGATAACTTGAGGGGAAAGACAAGGGAAACTTGTTCCCAGATACAGGTGTGCACGAGTGGGGGTCGGATTGGATTTGGGACCGACCCCGAGACCCAACCCGAATTTAGTCGGGTCATTCGGGTCGGGTTGGCCGGGTTCGACCCAACCACTTGTTTTTTTAAAATTACATATAAAGTATAAAATCTACATTAAATTTAACATATTTAAACATTTAAAAAAATAATTTAAATTAAATTAAGTTTATATTTTGTGTATTTTCAATTAATAATCAATAACAAACAAAATTATGCATACAAATAATATATATCTTACATGCAAAAATAATAAATATAATAAAATAAAATAAAAAAAGAAAATGATGGTACCCTGAGAAGGGACGGGCCTGAGAGTGCCCTGAGACCCTACCTACCCGGACCAATGTTCAAAAAGTGATCGGGCCGGGTCGAATAAGTCGGGTCCAGGTATAATTTGTGCACCCCTATTCCCAGAGCTTGCCCCCAATTCTATTAACATCTCAGGTATAGAGATCCTTGTAGTAATTTCATAACCAAACCCTTGATAAATAACAGAAGTTAGAACTTAAACAATTCAAAACAAAAATACTTTTAATAAAATTTTCTATTTCCTTCACCACTATCACTTTGTCTTCTTCCTTATTTTACCTAACGTGTTCAAGATAATCCTTCCATCTTATTTTTGATAAATTAATATTTTAATTAATATTTAATTGATACCATTTCATTTTTATTTGCTTAATAATAATTAACAAATTAAACATTGATATTCATTTATTTATTTGGTTAGCATTAATAACATTCTAATCTATACATGTCTTTTTTAGTAATTCTACATTCAAAAGTATTTTTTATACAATTTTATTAAACACAAATTACTTTTCAGCTACAGGTGAAAGCACTTTTAAACTCAGTTTGTCAAACACAAACAACTTCTTTCTCACAACGATCTTACAGAAACGGGCCCTAATACATTTCACTGTACTCTGAGCTAATGGCCCATGGGTTTGCTCCTGGTGGGTAGTGGAGATTGGGTTGGGTCGGGTTACTTATTTCCCTTTCCCTTTCATATTCCGATTTCTAAAATCTGATTCATCGTGCGCATCGTGCTTCTCTTCTTTGAGTTTCGTCAATCGTCGCGTCCGCCGTCCAACTCCGTCCAAGTCCGTCCAGCGTCCGCACTGTCGTCCGTCGATTGCAGCTCCGTCAATCGTCACCGTCACCGTCGAGCTTCGTCGCTTCTCTCTGTCGAGCAAGTATGCGTTTTTCTCTCTCTCGCCCTCTTAATTCATCTCTTATTATGGTTGTAAGTATTCGTATTCTAATGTCTGTTGTGATAGAAAAGTAGCACTAAAACTTAGGGGAGAAATTAATTGCGTAGTTTTATGTAAGACTTGCAATATTGTATTGTAAATGTAATGAATGTTAGGTGGTGAAAGAGTAATATGAGCAAAAATTCAGTGTTTCAGAATTGAGAATGTTGATAATTGGACACACTAGAAAGGATAAGATTAAGAATGAATGCATTAAAGAGAAAGTTGAGGTAGCATATATAATAGAAAGATAATGGAAGCTTGGGTTAGGCTTGAGGTAGCATATATTATGATGGATTTAGCTATCAATTATCAAATTATTGAAATGTGCTAAGATAGAACACCTCAGCATCATTTGTCTATATATCTGACCCCTTCTGGTGGAGAAAGGCTTTGCTTGTTGTAAATTCTGGTTGAAGAAAGTTATGTTGTGCAAAATTTTAATTCTCTTGTAAGATCTAGTATAGTACCATCAAATTGGACTTGTCCAGACTTTTTTTTTATTATGTTGTGTATATTTGGTTAATGATGATTACTGAAGTCTATGTATGATTAAACTTGTGAATTGTGTTCTTCAGTAAAAATGAAGGTGCGATCATCCGTGAAGAAGATGTGTGAGTTCTGTCGGACAGTTAAACGCCGAGGACGTGTATATGTGTTATGCACGGCGAACCCTAAACACAAGCAAAGGCAAGGCATGTCAACACTTGCACAAGAAGGGACATCTCAAACAGTGTATGTGTTATTTTATTTGCAGTGTCTAGATGTGGCTCGGGTAGATATTAGGTTCCTTCTTGGTGAACCAGTGACCTTTGCCTTAAAGAGATCATAGTTTAATTTTGTCTTCAAATTCCTGTACTGCTTTCTCTTTCTGGCATTCTTGCATATTGATAGTACCTAGCAACTAAACCAGATCTGAGATTAAATATTTTCTCTGTATCAGCAACCAAGAAATCAGAATAGCACTACACAGCACAGTAAACAGAAACAGAATAAGAAAATAGAGCAGAAACAAAAGCACACAGCATTCTAGAGGCTAGTACTACTCTCCCAGTCCTTCCAAAATATTCCTTGCCCCTCCACCAAGCCATCCATACTCCTTCAACCTTTTGATCAGTAGTCCCCACAGGCCACATCACAGACACCAGTCCCCTGCTGGATTAGTTAGAATCCCCACAGGCTACATCACACCAGTTCCCTGCTGAATTAGTTAGAATCCCCTCTCTTTCATCTGCCAGCTCATCCTTCCTTTCATCTCTCCTGTTTCTTCTAGAATATACCTTTAAAATAGGTACTGCAGCATTATCAGTTTCCTTTTTCTCCTTACTGTTTCTTTTATATTGCTTCTTGTAATTAGTTGTATCACGTATATACACAAACCTGCTTACACTCTAGTACAGTGAACTCAGAAGTTTAGTTGATTGATATGTTCCATCAAATTTGCTTGTTTTACTTTGTCAATAAGATTAGCGTTATTTTTATGAACTACCATATTAGATGGGAATATAAAATTGCAAAATCTTGTACTAGGACAGCAAAGGCACTGCTCTTCTATGTTTTTGGTATGCTTTAGGTGGTGTTTAATACATGGTTATCCTAATTACCTTACTCTGTGAAAAAAATTAATATATATAAAAACATAAGTATGAGATATATATTAAACAAATGTAAATATCCCTATATTGTTCAGGATATATACTTGATACCTCACATTAATTTTATAATTAATTTATTGATTTTTATTATGTTATGGTTAAACATCTAAAAAAAGTTTGTAAGTGCTTGGAAAATTAAAACTTTCAAATACCATCTTGTTTATTGAATTCCAGTAATGTGCTTGCTAAAATCAATTCAGGTCCTTGGATACAAGCGCCAAGCAGGAGATTAGGCCTACTGGCACCACGTTTTCAGGCGCAGCATCTCTTATTCCACAGAGGCACAGACTGTCTATGTTGTATGGATGGAGGGTGGGCCTGGCCTCAATTCTGTCTAAGAAGTAAGGACAGATAGCAACTAGGAATCCCAAGATTATGGGGGGTGATGACATAATAAGAAGAGTTTAGTAATTGTTCTGGATCAAGGCCTCTAAATCGCTCATTCTCTTTATTTAGTTTATGAAATTTTGTCATTAAATTTGTTTTCTTTGGTTGTTGTATCCTGTCTGCGACTCATGGATTTTGTTCCCAGGTGTAGTAGAACTTGTATAGACCGGTTTCTAATCTTCCAAGTTCTCTAAAGACATTAATTGTCATTTTAAAAAGGAGAAAGACACATATTGGGCCTAACATTTGATTAGTGATCTCATTTTGTTGTTGATAAATTTCATAGATGTTTGTCTTTTTCTCCCCCAAAACGCTAAAAATTGGGATCTATATGTTGACCCTCTAGTATGTATTTTTTGGTAATCCAATGTTCAGCATGAGGCTTACTCAATATTTCCCTTAACCTGTTAGCCTGACCATATCAGTATACTGTGAGTATACTGATATCTAGCTTTGTTTGTTGGCATATTTTAATTCAGTTTGTGATAGGCCAGAAGGTAGGGTACGAGACAGTACATAAAAGTTTTTGCTTTGGTTACAATATTATGCTCATCTTTCCCTTTATGGCTTTGTCTGTGTTGTTTTTGGGTGTGAAATTCTTTGACGGTGGGTTCTAACTACCTTGAGGGCATGGCATGAATTTTTGTTTTGTGCTCAGTTTATTAAAATTGTGCACTTCATTTTTGTTCTCACATAAACAGTTTTCCAGATTAAAATTGTGCTCTGCTTATTTTGGTTCTTGGTATTTTTCTCCCACCTCCTGTAGAATATGCATTGTAGTTCTTAAAATTGATTATGAGATTAGTTTATAAATTATGAAAACCTTTTTTTTATTGGTTTTGTTTTTTTTATAGAAAAAGAAATTGTATTTAAGGAGGAAAAGGATTACAAAAAGAATAGAACCAGCAGTCATTGAAAAAACTAGTAAGAGAAAATAAAAAATTAGCTCAGCGGAATCTTTTGATCCCTTTAGATATTCACAATGGACATTCTTCTAAACAAATCATTTGACAAAACCACAATGAGACTTTTTTTTATAAAGGTGTCAAAATAGGTAAGGCTTATGGCCGGCCCGTTTGGTCCTGAAAAATATATAGGGCCGGGTTAGAGAATTTTCGGCTCTAATTAAAAATGGGCCAGTCTAGCCTAACGTAAAAGAATAGGGCTAAATCGGGCTAAGGCAAATCCATTTTTATTATTTTATTTTCAATATTTATATATTATATTAATTAATAATTTTCACTTTAATTCAAATTATATTAAACATTTTGAAGTTTTATTTAATTGATTTCATTACTTTAATTAATATTTGATCAATATATTTTATTATTTTGAATTTTAAATGAAAATAAATATTATATTATAAATTATTTTTTAATTATTTAATAATTAAAAAATATTTTAAAAAAATAAAAATAAAAACGGGCTTGCCCAACTCAAATAAAATAAAACCAAAGTAGACTAGGCTTGAGCTAGATTGGACTAACCCATTTTGACTATGGGTGGGCAAACCTACGGATTGAGTTCGGTTTGGATGATTTAGATAACCAAATCGATCTAATCGAATGACTAAAAACGTCACCCAATTCAATCCGCTCTTTGGACATCAATTGAACCGAATCAAACCGATTGTCGGTTTGGTTGGGTTCAGTTTGATCAGTTTTTAGACAGAATTTTTAAAAAAGTTACTATTTTTTTCTCTTTAATTTAAACCATAAAAAATAAAAATAGCTATTCCTAACCATAAAAACCAACAAATTAAAGTTATTAGTACAATATTCCAACATTACAAACTTAAAATTACCATTCAACATCATAAAATCATAAAAACCAACATCATAAAATCTTTTTAAAAAAATCATAATCAATTGGTTCGGTTGGAATTGAGCCTCATTCGTCAACCAAATCGAACCAAATCGGTTGTCAAGAAAATAAACCAACTTGTCCGATTATGTAGTCGGTTTTGATTGGTTTTGATGTTTTGATCGGTTTGGTTTAGATTGAATCGATTGGATCGATTCTGCACATCCCTAATTTTGACATCAATATTTTTTCTTATTGGTCTTATAATTCAAAGTCACATTATAGGAAACTTTTGTTACTTATATAGTTCTCACATGGCTAATTGCTCTCCCTATGTACTGATTGATTACCAAAAAAAAAAAATATAGGTCTCACATGAATGACACATATTTGCTTTGGGCAAATATGTTGTTGCCATAGTAAGATTTGTTTGGTAAACTATTTTTGTTCTTGAATTGTTGATCAAATTATTATTTAGTCCCTAAACTTTGAAAAAAATTCTATTTGTTCATTGAATTTTTATCTTTGTCAATTATTTAGTTCATAAATTTTAAAAATAGACTATTTATTTAGTCTATAAATTTTAGAAATTTAGTCCATGAGAATGTTAGTCATTACCTGATCGAGTGACGTGCACGCTATGCTAGAGCTAGGGCGAGGGCAAGAGGAATCAACTTCGCCTTCTTCAAGTTTGTCTTTCGTCTTCTTTAGCTTTGTCAATGTTACTATGGTAAATCGAAGCTTTGATTAAAACGTGGAAGTAAGTGTGGTTTAGATTAAAATAGGAAAATCGATGTTCATATTGAATAGCTATTATTATTTGTTCCACTATTTCAAATCGAAGTTTCATCTTTTTTAGTTTGATCGGAATGTTTCAATGAGTTGCAATTGTGAAAGAAACAACTTTTATCAATCTCAGAGTTCTAAAGATAGTGGTAGCACTTTAACCAAGTACGGGTGGTAAGTAAACATTGATATGCTAGCATTTAATGGTCATGTCACTCGGTCAGGTAATAGCTAATGTCTCAGGGACTAAATAGTTTACACATAGGTGAAAGTTCAAGGACCAAATTGTCTATTTCTAAACTTCAGGGATTAAATTGTCTATTTCTAAAATTCAGGGACTAAATAGTTGACAAAGGTAAAAATTTAGGGAGCAAATAATATTTTTTTCAAAATTTAGAGACTAAATAATAATTTGACTAACAATTTAAGAACTAAAAAGTAATTTATCTCTTTTTTTAAAAAAAAACAACATATTATAAGGACAAATAATAATAAGAACACTTTACTACACACTCAGAAAGGTATCAAACATAAGGGTTTCATCTAGATTGATGAGGAATTGAATTCCTTGAATGATCTTTACGTAACCTTCCTTTTCCAACAGTATTAAGCTAATACCTGCAAGGCTCTATGTACTACCACAGAGTATGTTCCTAATAATAGACAACAAAAAAAGTATTGAAGTCTAGAGTAATACTATTATAGATTACTGATACTGATTTTCAATGCAATCGCAACGATAAACTTGGATTCGCTAAAGTGTGATATGCTTAGTGCATAAAGTGTAGGATCTGCGCCATCAGATGAGAATCGAAATCTGTCTCTGCATTTCAACACTTTCGTCCGACGGTCGAAATCATGTACTACATTTGCACTTTCGGATCCAAATCCCCTTTCATACATTTCCACCAACTCCTGCCATTGAAAGTGCAATATATATGTTGATGGTAGAAACATGAAATATTTTTTGACCCTCCATGCACTTCTTGTTTCTACAGGCATACCAGATATTGTACAAACAGAACAATCTCAAGAAGAATATATAATTCATCCTCTTGTCTTAGTTCTCACTTCCTTTAATCAAATACCATTGATCCAGACACTCCATAATGTTATAATGACGAAAACCAAACTGCCCAAGTAAAGTCACAATGAAGAAATATATGATCTAGAGATTATTCAGCTATATGGCATAATTGGCATAAACCTCTAGAACTAGAGGAGATGACGTTTTCTCAAATTAAGAGGATTCAGAATGGCATCCTGTCTCAATCTCCATTTAAAGTTTTGAATTTGTTGAGGAAGTTTAGAGCTCCATATGAACTTCCATGGAGCCTTATTGATATAGAGGTATCCAAAGCATCCAACTAAGACAACTTTTGATATCCTAACTAATTGACAGTATATTCTCTATTAGGAGATAGTTTCCAAATTAACTTGTCTTTACATCATATCTTGACGAAGGTGTTGGGGATTCTCTCAAAATTAAGTTCGAGTCGCGTCGATTAGGACACTGTCTTTAAGAATATTCCGTTATCCCTCAAGAATTAGATAGCGGCACTCTCACAGAATTAAACGAACTCGTCCCCGCACACCGGAGGAAACAAGAATAGCAAAAAAATTTTTTGAGACTCAAGTAGAACACACAAATAAAAGGAACCAAAATATTAGAGAGTATATATATTATACTTATTTGATGCCACACCCTGTATATTTGTTGGTATATATATATATATATATTAATTATGGAAAACATGTCACCCAAAGAAACAGTCGAATTGTACAGCGTTAATAAAATTGTAACCTCTTGGCAACGTTCACCATAAAAGGTGGAAGGATCTTTGACACTTTCAAAGATGCAGCAAATCGTTCACCCTTTAACTAATATATATATATATAATAAACATTTATTTAATTTATAGTAATAATAATAATTTAAGCATCGAAAAAGTCCGCACTGGTATAATAGTATGGGAGAGGGAATGAAAGAAAGTAAAAGTAAATGAAGAAATTTGTATTGGATTGTAAAAAAATTCAAAAGAGAGAACTTACAAAAGGATCTCAGAACTCTCTCTTACTCTTTCTCACTCTAAGAGAACCTGCTTGCTACTAAAGGCTTAGAGCCTTTATATAGAAAACTAAGGTAACAAAGAGACAAAATTGCTACAAGAAAATGAAAATTATTGGTGCAACATGACAAGGGAATCTTGTCAGGTGAATAGTGACTTCTGGCAGTTGCACAGTAAAATTGCTGCATGACTCATGCAAATTCATTATTATTATTATTATTATTATTATTATTATTATAAATTAACAAATATACAAGTTTGGGTCTCCTTTATTTTAGACAATATAAAATTTTATTTGACACACACATACACGTGGCACTTATATTTACATCAAAAGTAACCTTCACTATGTTACTAGCAAAGGCTCATGGGAAAACAACCATAACCTTATCATTGTCCTAATTTTTTTTTTGGTTTCTCAAGGTATCCTTCAATCCGACAGGTCAAGGACTAATTCTCCGCGGATACACATTGGTTTTCCACTCTTCCCTTGTGGATGCATTGTGAGAAGGTTGCCACCAAAAATCATGAACTCAGACAAACATATTCTCTAGAGCCTATTCTCCACCATAATTTATCCAAATTCAACATATTCTCCATAGCTGCTACTTTGCTTGTTGTCTTCATTTTTCTTGTGAAGTGTCTTTTATTCTTTTCACCTTGGAGAATGGGGCCTTATTTTATGAGGTGTCTTTCATTGTTCTATGTTCTGGCGACAATCCTTTTGATTGCTAATTAAAGATGTAATAAGATATTATGGAAGCTCCCCATCCTCCCAAGTACAAACTGTTCCTATGGCATGCATGCCATGGTATCCTTCCAACGTGCCTTGCATTGAACGACAGAGGCATGGAGGTGGAAGACCACTTTGTGCTATGTGGCAGGGACAAAGGAAACATTTTTCACCTCTTGGTTGAGTGTCCTTATTCAAGAATTATGGGAAGCAAAGAAGCACGATCGTGTCCAACACGCTGACACACTTGTCAAGGTATATATATATATATATATATATATATATATTTTGTTAATATATATGACATCATGAATATTATAATTTTTGAAGTTTTTATCAATATTTATAAATATTGTGTCCTCTTGAAATTAAAATTATATATATACAGTATCGTATCTTATAATTTTATAAATCGACGTGTCAAAGTGTCGCGTATCAGTGTATGTGCTTCATAAATGAAAGCTTCAAGAATTGATTTTAGGAGCCGGGTATACCATGCTTCAATAGTGGAATGGCTGGATGTAGAGGGTTCAAGATGGAGCGAAGAACATATAGATATGTGTGCCCTTGCTCTTTAATAATTTTGGATGCAAGAAATCCCAAAACAAAAAGTCAAAACCCCAAATTGATTCTTTATGTTTGCACGAAGTTTCATATTAGTCCTTTATGTTTCAAAAAGTCTAAATTGGTCCTTTA
Organism: Senna tora; assembly: GCA_014851425.1. Classification (NCBI taxonomy): domain Eukaryota; kingdom Viridiplantae; phylum Streptophyta; class Magnoliopsida; order Fabales; family Fabaceae; genus Senna; species Senna tora. The sequence continues at coordinate 14,556,436 of CM026262.1, forward strand.
TGTTTGCAAGAAGTTCCAAATTGGTCCTTCCGTCCACTTCCGTCAATTTTTTAAGTTAAGTGCTGACGTGGCGTGCTGACGTGTCCATCTAAGCTGATGTGTCATGCTACGTCATCACATATGATATTGGATGATGACGTGGCAGTGACGTGACGATGACGTGGCATGCCACGTCAGCTTCAATTAACACGTAGGAGATATAGTGTGTCCACGTCAGCACTTAACTTAAAAAATTAACGGACTTGGACGGAAGGACCAATTTGGAACTTCTTGTAAACATAAATGACTAATTTGGACTTTTTGAAACATAAAGGACCAATATGAAACTTCGTGCAAACATAAAGGACTAATTTGGAGTTTTGACAAAAAAAAAAGTTTTCAGGTGCAGCCTTGAATATGTTACAAGTTTGGTGAAGGCAACTATGATAAGGGATGAGATCAACGACAGGCACTCAGGACGTGTTCGACTGCACACAGGTGGATGAAGTGTGGACAACATGAATTGTTGGATGAAACTATTACAATACATAAAGTGAAGAGGAAAAATATTATTTAATTCCTGAATTGTTGGTTAAATTATTATTTAGTCCCTGAATTTATCAAAAATACTATTTAGTCCCCGAAATGTTTAACTATGTCAATTATTTAGTCTCCGAATTTATCAAAAATACTATTTAGTCCCCGGTTTTGACAAAATACTATTTAGTCCCTAAATTTGTAACTATGTCAACTATTTAATCCCCAAACTTGGCAAAAATACTATTTAATCACCGAATTTGTAACTCTGACAACTATAACGGGTAACAGTCAGGAGACTACATAGTTGACAAACTTGCAAATTCGATGATTAAATAGTATTTTTGTCAAGTTTGGGTACTAAATAGTTGACATAATTACAAATTCGGGGACTAAATAGTATTTTTGTCAAATTTGAAGACTAAATAATTGACATAATTAAACATTTCAGGGACTAAATACTAATTTGACCAACAATTCAAAAATAAAATAATATTTAAATACTAATTTAACTAATAATTCAAGAACTAAATAGTATTTTGCAAGGATGCAAGCTTGTTGCCATTAGGTGGTGGAATCATCATTGGATTAGTGCGTGACAACGATGGGGTCTGTATTGATGAAGCCTTTATCAAAATATAAACTCAAACTTCTTTGTATTTATTAGGCTAATAATAGCATTTTGTTTCTTGGCAGTTCTTTTCGTAGTATTAGGTTCGTTTGATATACTTTTCAAATAGTATAATACATATAATTTTATGATTTTTTTAAAAAAATTACATTATATTTTATATATATCAAACACATTTTTTATCATATTTTTTCTTCTCTCCTAATTTTTCTCTTTATCTCTCTCCTATTTTTTTCTTTAATACTTTTCATCCGTGCATTTATACCATTTAATTTTTCTTGATAGCTAGGTGTTACAACAAGGTAGCCCACTATTTAATTTTTTTTTTTGTTAAGGATTCTAGTAATGGCAATTGGTGGGTGAAATCCCTTCTTATTTTTCTTGCTGATGTTACTTCCTTTTAAAGTTTGAGTTATGCAATTATGATTTCAAAAACTAAACATAAGGAAGATAAAATCAAATAGAAATAATGGGTACAATTAAATTAAGGAAAAAACTTAGGTGCATTTTCTTATGTTCATTATATCAAGTTCCCCAATATAAATATGATACGTGACAAAAAGTGTTTAAATGACCAATCACAGTAGAGAGAGAATATAGAAGACCACATTTTATATAACCAATCATAGAAGAGAGGGAGTGTAAATATAATATATAATTGATGGAACTTGATGTAATGAACATAAGGAAATGGACCTAAGTTTTTTTCTTAAATTAAATATGGACGGATGTACATTAGAAATTAAAAAATAGAAGCCTAAAAGGAAATATGCTAATAGAAATAATAAAGCATAGACAAATGTAACATTTAGATTGATAATTAAATACTTCTAAAAATATGATTAAATAAGGAGTGTGAAATAATGGAAAAAATAAATAAGTTAAGAGTAGAAATCTAATTATGATTTTAAGATGAAATATTTAGATGTAGAAAAAAAAAGTTTTTAATTTTTTGTCAACAAATTTTCTTTGGCTATATAAAATTATGATTATATTCTTAATTGAGTAATAGAGATACTTTGATGTCAATAAAAAAAAAAATTGAAATGCTTCAAACAAAACTGGACTTTTGAACCTTTATATACACAATAAAAAATATATACACAAATTCAGTCACCTTTAAAAATTATCTACAGAAATATATCACTTTTATTGTGCACATTAAAAAACACTCTCAGTGAGGGTGTTTATAGGGTCCAATGATCAACCCTATAAACGTCCCCACTAAGAATGTTTTTAACGCTAATATTTACATGAAAATAAGTGATAAAAATGTAAAAAACACCCTCACTGAGGGCATTTATAAGGTTGACCATTTGATCTTATAAACGCCCTGACTGAGAACGTTTTTCTTGTTAAAGTTTCATTAAAATGTCCTCACTGACGGCGTTTTTGCTTATGCACAGTAAAAGTAGTATATATCTGTAGATAGTTTTTAAAGGTGACTGAATTTATGTATATATTTTTTAATGTGTATATACATGTGCAAGAGCCAACAAAATTGCTTCTTAAAAAGGATATTTGTAAGAAACTAAAATTTTACCAAATAAATAAATAAAATCGTTAGATAAAAATATCAAATTGAAAAGCTTCGCACTCTATTTTATTTTATTCCAAAATAAACACTAGTTCTTGAGTTACGAAACATATTCCGTTTGTCATGCTTCCAAGTTTCATTGTTTTTATCCTCTTTTTATTGTTATGGTAATTATTATCTTATTCTTATGTTTCAATTCCCCTCCTTATCAACTTGAAGCAGCCGTGAATGAGTAGAAGGAGCCTATTCAAAGGCAAGAAAATTTCACTAATAAGTCATAGCCATAGCATGCTAGAGAGCCAAAATTTTGTTGGAGAGATAATTTACATTTTCAAGGAAGGGGGAAAAAAACCATTACAACCTTGCAAATAAAAACATTAGACTGAAGCATACAATAGAAACATTAGAACCTTGCAAATCAAAAACCCAAAGCTTCTATATTCTACTACCAGCGCTTGTTTACCATAATTTATAGCTTATTATGGTAAACCAAGCCAAAACACTGGGATAAAGAATGAAATCCTGAAGAAAGCTAACTGTACATGTGAGACTTCTAATAGAGATTGAAAACCTAATCTGGAAGAAGAATCAAACTAATAAAGATTGGCCCAGGGCACGAGGCTCCCACCGGGTGGGATTTGGGGTAGTGTCAGATGTGATGTATTGAGTCTTATCCTTGAAAGCAGAGAGACTGGTTTCAAAATTTGAACCTGTTGCCCCAAGCTCACCCTCTAAGAAGAAGCAAACTAATGTTGTGAATTAATTAGAATAGGCTAGTGTATGATGAGGTCAATGTGTATGGAAAATTTGATAAAGAAGGCCCTCGTTGTTGAGCAAGCTCATGAATGTCCTTCACTATGTCAAACACTGCCTCTGGCTGAGCTAACTTGAGAGCATTCTCTGACATCCTTTTCAGTTCATCTGAGTTTGTGCTGAACCATTCTGCTACAATTCTTGCTGTTTCCTTGGGACTTCTGGTGAAAACACCAGCCCCATTGTCCACCACATAAGGTACATTACCCTTTTCCTGAAGTCACCAACCATCACAGGTAAAATTTAATGTTGGGGGAATAGAAGAATAATCTAATAGTCATAGTCTCATAGAGAAAAGCACTACTTGATGAAAAATTTTAGAGTAAATCACTGTTTAGTCCCTAAAAATTTCACTTGTCTCAATTTAGTCCCTATATAATGAAAATATCAAATTTAATTCTTGAAAGATACCTTGTGTCATAATTTCGTCCCTGAAACACAAGGACAAAATAGCGACACAATGTATCTTTCAAGGATTAAATTTGATATTTTCATGATTTAGGAACTAAATTGAGATAGGAGGAATCTTTTAGGGACTAAATTGAGATAAGTGAAATCTTTCAGGGACCAAAACAATAATTTACTCAATTCGTTAAAGTACAACTTTCCACTTGGACTTACTTATAATGTGTTTATTCATAATTGGCTTAATATTTCTGTAAGAATATCTCTTATTTGATTCTTTACCTGTCCAGGTATATAGTCATTGAGTACTATGGGAAGCCCTCGGATCAATGCCTCTGTAATTGTACCAGGTCCAGCCTGCCAAACCCATAGAAACAATCAGCCTTTGCTTAAATACATACATTATTTGTGCACTGATTGAAAACATTCATATAGTTATTCATTTTTTAAACTAGAGGACCTGCATGATAAATGTTATAGGCCAGTACACAAATGACATAACATGATACATGTCCCTAAGAATTTTCCCCGAAAGAGATGTTTTAGGTGAAGGCCTGAAGGGATATACTAACACACCCATTTAGTAAGCTTCTATTGGCTATTTGGACCTATCATGGATGCAATGAGTGTATGCAAGAATTTCTCAATTGGCTTGACTTACTTTTGTTATTATGCAGTCACAGGCTCCCATCCATTTCTCCATCTGAGTCTCAAATCCTCTAACCTGCTCAAGAGAAATGGAAATTTAGTGAATGGCCATTCTTTTGTCTTTTCAAGTATAAGAGATTTAAGAGCAAAGCCAACAAATTCACCTTCACTGGAATCTTCCATTGAAGAGATTGAAGTGAAGATTGTAAGTTCATATTACGACCACATATGATTATTAACTGCCCGATCGGTTTATCAGCTTCTCTATCATACAGCGATTCTCCCAGAGCCATTGCAGTTTCCTTGACAGGACCCATTCCTTCACCACCCCCCATCAGTAAAACTGCAGGCAAGTTAAGGTCTATCCCAAGTTCTTCTCTTATTTGATCCTAAACCAAGATAAAGGTAACCAAATTTATCTTAGTAGTTCCATTGACGTAATACAAATGAGCAATGATAGAACATGTTAACATCGTTTGATCCATATAGCCAATCCCACCTAATGAGAAAAGACTTTGTTTTTTGTTGTTGTAGTTCTACCAAAGAAATTAAGCCAATTTTACAATATTTACAGCTTTGTCATAAATCTACCTTTGAGAGAACAGCACGTGCAAAAGAAGGCCTAATTGGTAAGCCAAAAACTCGGGTTTGAGACTCTTCAAGGCCGTCTTGTAAAGCTCTCTTGGCCACCTCCTTTGATGGGCAGTAACATCTATTGACCCCAGGGTGAAACCTGCAAATTAATAGCTTCAAGGTTAGACTTTAGAGCATATGAAAATCAATCAACTAGTTAAATTTCCCTTAAAATGCCATAGGAATTTACCAAGTACGATGGCAGCTATTAAGGTCTGTGATCACAGTGACAAAGATCACTTTCTTTTGCAAGCCTTGCCATTTGAGAATCGACAATGGAATATGCTGCATCAAGGGATGGACGCTGATTATAATATCTGGCTTGTACTCCATTAGTCCAGTCTCTACCTCCCTGAAATACACAGAGTTTAAAATAAATTAGGAAACACTTCTTGCCATTGGAGAAAGGATTCTGTGAAGTCTTGAAGTGCGCCTATTTTGTACGTTAATAAGCTAGCGGGTTAATGTGTAACGGTGATTTATTTTGCACTAGCTGGTTAATGTGCAAAAACAACGAGAATGTGAAATTCAGAGGATCTAATTCCTTGGCTTCCAAGATATTAGTTTACATGCCCTGTTCCCCACTCCTACTTCCAAAAGTCCAAAATTTTGAACATAAATTAAATTCCATTGTAACAAAAGAGTGAGTATATATATATATAATGAATGCTTCCCCCAAAACATGAAACTGTAAGGTTTCCCAGTTAGAGAAATTATTGCTCTTCAGCAAACAAAGGTGAAGAGCCATGATTGCAATTCTTAACAATAAAGTGACAATTGAGTACTAAGTGGTCCTTAAAGTCATCACCAGAAGGAAAAGACCATGATAGTGAACAAAAGTAAGAGAGATAAAAGTATTCGAAATTATTCAAAGAACAAAAAGTTGGGTTAGATTATGATGGAAAAAACTACCTATCACTAATATAGTAGCAAAATGTGTAAGTTGTATTAGAAAAGGAATATACTTGGCATAGTAGGCAGCGAAGGCAGCTAGATACATGGAGTGTATCCATCTAGGAGAAGTACTATGGAACGCAACCTTCCATAGCTGAGCATGCTTAACCATGAATTTATACGATCTCTCCATGTTATTCAATGGCCACCCTGTGTACTCCTTCCAAACATCCTTCACAAATATCTGAAAATGAAAGTAGATCAAAAAAATTACAAAGATGGTACTTCTATAGAGTAAATTTACATTTTAGTCCTAGAAGATCATAATATACTTTTTGGTCATCAAGACAGTCAACAATCTAACAATTTAGTCCCTAAAACATAGTAATATACTTTTTGGACTCCGAATGCTCAAGACATTCAACTCGAAGCACTGATGTGGTGCCGTTAAATGCTTTGTTAGAAGCAAATGAAGCACTTTCACGGTTCTTTAAGGACCAGCAAGTTGAATTTCGTATTCTTTCATAGAGCAAAATGTGTATTATGATTATCCAGAACTAAATTATGAGATTGCTGGTCTTTCCAGACTTTTACACCACTTAGAACGGACTTCAAATCTTCTTCTTTTTTTTCCCCCGAGCTCAAAACAGTAGACAAACACCAGATCGAGAGCACGCAGTACAAAATCAAGAAGCAAAAAAACAAAAAGAGTAAATCTCAAAGCGAAGAAATTACCCTATACTCATCCCCAAATTCCATTCGAAAAGCGGCTCGGATAGCCTCGGCGGAAGCTCGGTGTCCTCCTCCCGTATCGCTCATCAGAATCAACACGTTCTTCGTCCTCTCAGCTCCAATCTGAGCGAGCTCCATCCCGGCGTCGTTGTTCTCGTAGCTATTGCTCTGAATCTCACTACCGCACCTCCTCTGGCCGTTATAGTACCCTCCCGCCCTCTGAAACACCTTCTCCGTTATGGATTTTCTCGGAGTCGCCACCGAAATCACCATGTTCTCGCAGACTCGAACTTCTCACCCCCGACGATCCAATGCGAATCTCGCGGCGGGAAATTGGAGGGGCGAAGCGAGAGCAGAGAAGGGGTTCCTTGAGCTTTAATAGAGTGAAGAAGATTATTGGTAATTCTGACGGATTTTCGTGGTTTTAGTTCGCATTAGCATTATAGAGCCATGAGTGAGCGGGTGGTTACGTTATATTCCTTTGGTGGCAGAGGAATTATGCTTGGAATTTTAAACAGGCGGGGGCCTGGGCGATTTGTAGCCGTCGGATTGGCACTTGATCTTGGAATGTTCTAATAGCAAGATTCGAATCTTCCCCATTTACTAGCAAGATGTTGAGTTCTTTTAAGGAAAAAATTTAGGTACATTTTCTTATGTCCATTTCATCCAATTCTTCAATATAATAATGACACGTGGTAAAAAGTGTTTAAATAATCAATCACAGTAGAGAGAGAATATAGAACACCACCTTTTATATAACCAATAATAGAAGAGAGAGTGTAAATACAATATATGATTGGTAGAATTGGAGGAAATGAACATAAAAAAATGGACTTAAATTTTTTCCTTCTTTTAATGGTTTTTATTATTTGTTTTTGCGGCTCTGTTTGGACTAGAATGCCCTTGTACTTTTGGTGTTTCGGTAAGAGTGTAAATTGAATTGGATGACGTGATCATTTATTAAAAAAATTATAAAATTTCAATATTAAATGTTTTTTAATGTTAAGGAGAAAATTTTATATTTTTAATTAAAAAATAGGGTAAGTTATATTTTTCTTCATTAAGAGATCTGTAAATTACACATTTATCTTGTTTATTTTGAAAATTTATACTTCCCTATTTTGAGAGATAAAAAAAGTTACAATTTCACATATTTTAATTAAAATACCCCTGTGTTCATTATTTATATAATTAAATATATATTTAATTAATATAAAAATATTTTTAAAATAAAATAAAATTATTATTTTTAACGAAAATAAATAATTTAATAATATATTTTATAATAAATTATAATTATTTTAAAAAGTTAATAATGAATTAAAGGTATTTTAGTTATAATAAATTATAATTATTTAAAAAGTTAATAATGAATTAAAGGTATTTTAGTAAAATTGTAGGCTTTTGAATCTTTGAAGGGAGAGGAGTGTAAGTTCTCAAATAAAGAGGAATGGAGTACAATTTAATGTTAAAAGTTTTTAAGATCAATAATGTTAACATTCAATTCAGGTATGTATGTTTCGAACTTGAATATAAAAACTTAAATTTAGTTATATATTTATATTATATTATTCTTTTATAATTTTATTTTGATTGATTTAATAATTCTAAAACATTAAAGATAAAAAATAACAATAAAATGAATAAATAACTAAATATAAATAATCAATGGAGTAAATAAATATTAAATTATTTTATTGATTTTTTAAAATTATAATTTTATTTTTATATTAATTATAATTTTTTTGAATCATTTTATAATTCTAGAGTGTTGAATAACAAATTTTAAACATTAAAAGTATAAAAATGATGATTAATTTGACTAAAATTTGAATAGAAGGTAGGTGAAGGTAGTTAAGTGATAACATAACAAACCACATGGGGGTCAAGTGTCACACTCTAAACCACAGGGGGCATATTAATTTTAAGCCAAATCACAGGATAGTTAAGTGTCGCATTTTAAACCACAGGAGGGCAAACTAGATTTAGGCCAAACCACAGGGGGCAAACTGTAGTTTACCCTTTTTTTTAATGGCTTTTATTTGTTTTTGCGGCTTTGTTTGGACTAGAATGCCCTTGTTCTTTTGGTGTTAGGACAAAACTTATATGCGGTTGCTTACATGTTTTTGTTAAGGTTAACCAATTAAAAAAATATGTGTTATTTTGAGGAGATGACATAAAAAAAATTAACACATGTCTTTTTTTTAATTGGTTAACCTTAACAAAAGCATGTAAGCAACAGCATATAAGTTTTTTAATTTCAATAAAAGTGTAAATTGAATTGGATGACATGATCATTTATTAAAAATAAAAAAAATTCAATATTAAATATTTTTTAATCTTAAGGAAGAAAATTTATATTTTTAATAAGAAAGTAGAATAAATTACATTTTTTTTAGATCTTCCAATTACACTTTTCTCTTATTTATTTTAAAAACTTATACTTCTTTCTTTTGAGAGATAAAAAACTTATAATTTCACATATTTTGATCAAAACACCCTTATATTCATTATTTATATAATTAAATATGTATTTAATTAATATAAAAAATATTTTTTAAAATAAAATAAAATAATTATTTTTAACGAAAATAAATAATTTTATAATATATTTTATAATAAATTATAATTATTTTAAAAAGTTAATAATGTAATTAAAGGTATTTTAATAAAATTGCAAGTTTTTGAATTTTCGAAAAGAGAGGGGTGTAAGTTTTTAAAATATAGAAGAATAGAGTATAATTTAAGAATTTCTTAAAGAAAAAGAGTATAATTTATTCTAAAAAATAATATTAAAATTAATTCAACGCAATTTTAAAATGAGTTCAACAATGGATAAATTACTTTTGATCTAAAAGAAAAATCATAAATACTTAATATATTTAATATTTATAATTAAAGTATAATATGTAAAAAAACATTAATAGATTCGATTTATATGTCATCCAAAATTATCTAATAACTTTTTTTTTTTTTTTGCGAAATCAAATCTAATAACCAAATTGATTAAATTAATATTGTTAATTTCACATTCATTTAATCTAATTATTCAATCTTTTTTTTTGTCAGCTTTTTAATTATATGATTCGATTTAAATTGAATGAAAATAGATAGGTATGTTGACGTAGAAGCTGACAGCTATAGTTTGAGAGTTCTGATTTGTTGAAAATGTTTCATAAGTCTCGTTCGGCTCTTTTGGATTTCTCACAAGTTTGATTTGATTTTTGGATTTTTATGCTGTACACTCCATCTGTCCATCATAACTTAGAAGCAAAAGACTTGAAGTGGAATTTTGTATTTCACTAAGAGCAGAAAAGGATTTTGAAATAAATTGAGCCTCTAGTCTATTTTTTTTTTCTCTTCATTTTTTATTAAATCCTTTAAATGATATCTCAACAATTAGGGCACGTTTGGTATAAGAGTTTGGATCCAGTGTAATTTTTTTTTTGTGCAATTTTGATGCAATTCTTATAAAATACACATTTTTACATTATTTTTGAAGTATTAATACGGATTTACTCTAACAATAACCCACTATTAATGGATTAGGAATGCAATTATTATCCAATTTGACAAATATCAATACTAAATAGCTTCGTGAGACTATTTTTTAATATTAATAACAATTTGGTCCCTAATCCATTTAAGGTGATGATATTTGTCAATATTGATATTAATTTGGTCTCTAATCTATTCATAGTGGATTATTATTAGTGTGAGTCCGTATTAGTACTTAAAAAATGAAGTAAAAATATGTATTTTATAGGAATTGCACTGGATTCAATTTATTGGTATAAATGCACAGATATAAAGTACTGTAGAATAAAGAAAAACACTGTAGAGAAAAGTGAGGAGAGAGATAGAAAGAAAAATAATGAGAGAAAAAAAATATAATAAAAGTGTGTTTGGTATGTATAAAATAGGCTAAAATACTATTTTGGTCCTCAATATTTGCATGAAGTTTAATGTTGGTCCTCAAAGTTTTTTTTTCGTCGATTTTGGTCCTCGAGCGTAACACCGTTAACTTTTTAACGATAAATGATGACGTGACATGCTTATATGGCACCCCTCTCTCATACATGTCATATTTTAATGACGTGGCATGACACATCACTACCAAGTCACCCCAAATTGTCACATCATTATCTTCTCTCCAATTTGGGGTGACGTGGCAGTGATGTGTCATGCCACGTCATTAAAATATGACATGTAGGAGAGAGTGTGTGCCATATAAACATGTCACGTCATCATTTAACGACAAAAAGTTAACGGTGTTATGTTCGAGGACCAAAATTGATAAAAAAAAAACTTTGAGGATCAACATTAAACTTCATGCAAATATTGAAGACCAAAATAAACATTTAGCCTATATAATATGATGTAAAGGTTTTTTAAAAATCATAAAATAATATGTAATGTACTGTGCCCTAAAAAATGAATCGTTAGCGAGACTATTTACTTCATTATTGTTTGCATACAAATTCAAATTTTCAGTTTTTAATTCAAATAAAAATTATTTGTATTAAAAAAAATTAATGTAAGATATTTATTTGGCAAAAAATCTTTTTTGTCCTTAATGTTTAGGAGTCTTGTCAATTTCGTCCCTAATTTTTTTTTGCTGTTAATTGTATTAATAACGTTCTTCGTTTCTACCAATATCACTATTTTTATTAATATCGTCAAATATTTAATAATTTTTGCTGACGTGACATCTTATGTGCAAAAATATCTGACTGAACACAATTTTTTTCATCTCATTTTTCCTCTCCATCCTACTCATCATTTTTTTTTTCCTTTTCTTTTTCCAACTCAGATCTGAAAGCCCTCCCACCTCACCCCAATACGAAAATAGATCTATGCTCTCCCGCATAAAAAAAAGTAAGGGCACGTTTGGTATGAATACCAAACAGTACATTACATGTAATCTCACGATTCTCAAAAAAGCTTTACATCATATTTTATACATATCAAATACACTTTTTATCATACTTTTTCTCTCTCATACTTTTTTTCTCTATCTCTCTCCTTACTTTTTTCTACAATACTTTCCTTTATTCTACAATGTTTTACTTTTACAATATTTACTTTCACAGTACTTTACATCTGTGCATTTATACCAAGCGCAAGAAGTACTAAGCCAGTATACTCCAATGGCTTGTCTCATCACTCTCAGAACCTCTAGTTGACCAGAGCTATTACTTCCCTAGTTCCCTTACACACCAAAAACCCATTTGAATTCATTAATTCAATCCACAAACATGGGAATCACCAGCCACAAGACTCAACATTGTAATATTCACAAACTCATTCTCTATCTCACTCGCACGCAATGGGCATGTTTCCCCAACACCGAACCCGAGAGCTATTCCTCAAAATCTCACAAGAAGAGCCAAACCCAGAAGATATGGACGCAATTTGAGAACACCCAAATGGCGGTAATTCAAATCCCTTGTTTTTACTCCAGCATTCCACTTTCCCATTACCAACTAGAGTCCAGCAAATGTGAGTACCCCCAATTGAGAGATTCTCAAGCAGAACAGAGTAATTGTTATAACGTAAATTGCATCGTGCAATAGGTTATGTGGTAGAATTGTAGTCATTAATTAATGTGATCTAATTGTATTTTATGATGCAACAAAATAATAAGTGTAACAATCTAATTGACTAAAATTATATTGCATGATGCAAACTGTAGTTAACGGACCTGATGCCGCAAAAGTATCTCTTCCGACTGGGAAATTGACGCGAAGGAGACATTGGGAGGGACGGCGTTGATGTTCCCGCAATGGAAGCATTCAATGCGCTGCGTTGGCTGCCCTGCTATGATGCCGTAGACGGTGGCGGAGCCGTCCCTAACGACGGCGAGGGTGGGTTAACATCCAGCTCCCCCGATCGCAAGTCACCATGGTAGACCACAGATTTGAACCCTAAACGGTTCATCTGTACTGATTGGTTCTGATTTCAAACCGAGATGACGCATAAAACAACACAATATCATGGATTTAACGAAAGCAAAAATGCTCAGAGAATGAGATGTTCATGCAAAATATTTGGAACAATTCTTCTATTTTGGTTTCATCTCTCTCACATCAAATGAAGACAATTTTAAGGCTTTTAGATCTGAGTTGGAAAAAGAGAGGGAAAAATAATGGGTAGGATGGAGAGGAAATATGACGTGAAAAAAAAAATTTGTCTAGTCAAATATTTTTGACATGTCATATCAACAAAAACGGTTAAATATTTGATGATATTAGTAGAAACGTAAAATGTTAAGGGTATAATTGACAATAAAAAAATTAGGAGCGAAACTGACAAGACCCTAAAGTGAAGGTAGAAAAGGTGTTTTTCCTATTTATTTTAAAGAATCAACAAGTAGTATTTTTTTTTTTGGTAAATATAAGTAGTATTTTTATATCTATACTGTTGTCGTCGTCGTCATTATCATTATTATTATATATAAACATTTTCACTCTATAATGACGTTCTAAATTAAAGTAAAAAAAAACCTAACCTAATCTTCTTTTTTTTTGTGAAAAACGGGTAATTTATAAATGGAATGAATGGAAAGCAAAGCCGAAGCTTAGTTCAGAGAGTACAAATATAAAGAGTCAGAAGCAAATAAGAAAAAACAAAAATAGCAATAACAAGAACCATAAAATGTAGCAATAAAGCTAAGAAGCTTAAGCTAGCTAAAATAGAAGAGATTGTTATACAAAGATCCAAAATAGAAGTCTTCAGACGAACTAAAACATGGGAGGAAGGCGAACTAAGGAGTCTCAAGTGCAAACTCATTTGTGGACGGGCGGGAGCGAGGGACTGTCCTTAATAGGTGGCAACTTTGTTGGTCATGTTGAAGATGACTGATGAGGAAAGTGGAGGGATCGTTGTTGTTTATGGAGTATTGAACTTTTTAATCGATGTCATTTTAATGTTTGAGGTAGAGGTTGAAAATTATAGACCAAAAGTCCATTGACATGTTGATCTTTTAATAACCATTCTCCAAAACAAATGTGAAAAATGTGTTTTAGAAGGATTTTGAAATGAATGGAGCCATCCAATACACAAATTTAAAATTGCCTACCAAAATGTTTTTATTGCCTCTCATCTATATATTTTTCTTCTCTCCTTTTTCCATCAAATTCTTCTAATGATATCTCAACCAAATTAATGAAAGATGAATAGTTTATCTTGTTATGATTTCCATACAAACTTTAATTAATTTGATAGTTCAAATAAAAAGAGAATAATGTAAAATATTTATATTTAAAAAAATAACAAGTAATATATCTATACCTATACTATCATCAATATATATAAGTCTCTCCATTTACCTAAAATTGCAACAAATGACACTAGAGAATTGCAAAAAGTGATACTCTAGAATTGTATTAAGTGGCACTTTCCTTGTTCTTCACCAAATTTAATAAATATCAAAACTATTAAAATATTTTAATCATTATGAATTTTTATTTTAACAAATAAACATAAATCAAAATTTAAACTTAATTCCATAAAAAAAACTTAATCAATCTTGTATTTTGAATGGTTAAAAATCTAATAATATATTATTAACACCTTACTAATTTATTAAGGGTGCGTTTGGATTGGCTTTAAAAAGAAGTACTTATTTTTTTTTATCTTTAATAGTAGAGCTTTCATTTTAAAAATAAGTTATTTGTGTTTGAATGTCATAATTAAAAGTACTTTTTATAATACAAACAACGTTTGGATGCAGATTTACAAAAGTGCTTTTAATATGTGAAATTTACCAAAAAGAACATCTCAAAAGTACTTCTTTTATTATATGTTTGGATAAAAAAGTACTTAAATAAAAAATTATAAAATTTCAACTAATTCAAAAAATATATAGCACTGCATATTAACAATTAAAAAAAATTAGAAAGAAAATACAAGACCACATAATTAATAATTTAAAAAATGTTAGGAAAATACTAATTAAATGATTAAAAATTTTAATGACGATGTCAACTTGGCAACTGATTCCTGATTGTGTTTCTTGTCTCCTCCATTTGTCTATTGTCTTCTTGTGTCGGCTCTTCCCATTCAATTTGATTGAATCTTACTCCATTTTCTTCGTTGTAATCTTGATCCATATCTACCAATTCATTGATATTCTCAAAGCTTTCAAGAAGGTCCAGATCATAGTCCATTCATCTTATGTAATTGTGAAGAGCAAACATGCCCAAATTATAGAAAATTGAGTTTTGAGCTTATAATTGGTCATGTTTTGCAAGAATGTGAGTGAATGAGTGTGTGAGTGGAGCAAGTGAGAGAGTTTGAATATGGATTTGAAGAAGGTAGAAGGTAGAAGGAAGAAGGAAGGAAGAAGGTAGAAGAAGACTACGGTACGGCAGATTTAGGTTAAAAAGAGAAAGGGTAGGGTATGTAATTTTATATATTTGGTAAGGTTATTTTTTACCAATAAAATAAAATTTGTGTTTTTCCGTGTTTTTATTTTCCTCTACCTCAACCTCTTTTTTCCAAAGCTGCAAAATGAGGCTTCATAAAAACGGAATATTATAACCTTTTTTTTAGCTTCTCTTATTTTTTTAAAACCCAATCCAAACATTTTATTTTTTACACCAAGTACTTAAATTCAAATTTAAAGTGACTACTTTAGCAATTCTACAAATTAAAAGACACATGTTCAAAATTACTACTAAACCGAAGGATATCCCTGCACAACACGTTGAGGGAAGATGTCTGATCACAAGGCGTTTGCAGCAACTCCATCACAAGCTTAGCATCCCCTTCCACAATCACGTTCTTGCTTCCAATTTTAAGTGCTAGCTCCAACCCCCTTTTCACTGCCATTGCCTCCAACTTAATAGGGTCATTAGGATAATGAACCAAATTCATAAACACTCCCAGGCAGCACCCAGTATCATCTCGCACCAGGCCTCCCATCACACCCCCACCGTCCTTCATTGCCACATCGTCTATATTTACTTTCACAAACGAACGAACAGGCTTCTCCCATACTAGGCTCACTGGGCACTCTCGGTGTCGGTCATCGCCACTCAATGCCACTTGCGTCTCATCCATCACCCTTTCCACCCGATTCCACAGCTCTTCTACACGAACAATTTCATTGTTGAATTTTTTCTTGTTCCTCCTCTCCCATGCGAAATAGGTAGCAATTGCCAGTGCTGCAATTTGTTCCTCTTTCCATTCTCCTGTTTCCACCACTAACCATTCCAACACATTTGCGTGAAAAACTCTGATACTGTAGTCATAGTTTGCTTCTACCCACATGTATTGTAACTCAGGACAATCAATCACAACATGGAAAACGTCCTCCGGGGCATTGTTACACATAATGCAGTTTTCATTAATTCTCAATCCCCTGCTTTCTAGAGTTTCAAAGGTCGGAATCATTCCATGACAAACTCTCCACAAGAAGACCTTATATTTCGAGCTTATAGGCAATTTCCACTATCGTTTCCAGAATTTTGCCGTTGCTTCTCCGTCGATGTCCAACCCCAGATCAAGCTGACTCCATTCTTCGATTATGGCATTCCTATACCCTCTCTTAACAGAGTATACGCCTCCCTTATCATGCTCCAAACCCATCTATCCCCTCCTTGTTCTTTGTCGGGCGGGATACTTAATATTTGACAGCAGACATCTTCATCGAACATCACTCGCAGCTTCTCTGTGTCCCATCCATCTCCTCCTGCATTAAGTAACTCACACACCTTTACAACATTTGGCGTCGGATAACTAGGTGGTGCAAGAATTATTGGGGCCTCCGAGGGTACCCAAGGGTCTTTCCAAACCCATGTTGTTTGACCGTCACCAATCGATCGTCGGAGCCCTTTTGCAAGCAACGGTTTCCCCGCCATCAAGCTCCGCCATGTCATTGAAGGTCTATACCCACATTGAGCACTCATAAAGTCCCTTCTCGGGAAATATGGTGCCTTCAAGACATTAAAGAGCAAACAATCTTCATTCTGTAAGGTCATGTTCTTTTACAAGAATTGACAATGGAAATAACTATGGAATGGGTGGGTCCCACCTATTTTTTACTTTTCATTTTCATCAACTTAAAAAAAAAGAAAAAAGAAAATACAAAATATCTATTATACCCCTCTGATTTGACATGATTTGACACAATTATAACATTCTTTTCTTTTTATTATTTTAATATAAGGGGTAAAATGGTCATTTTAATACATTCCCTTTCCATTTCCATTACCAAACTTTTACTACTAAACACAAGAAACGCATTCCGTTTCTATTTCCGTTTCTGTTTCCATTTCCATTTCTGCGTAAAGAACGTGCCCTAAAAGTCTCCAGCATTGCTTTGCCAATAAGGCCTTATTAAAAATCTCAAGATCTTTAAATCCCAAACCTCCTTTGCTTCTTGGCATAGATTATTTCTTCCAGTTTAACCAGTGAATACTCCTATTATCTTGGTTATTCCCCCACCAAAACCTTGCCATCATCTGGGTCAAATCATAGCATAATCCTTTTGGTAGAAGGAAGCAACTCATAGAATATGTAGAAATTGAAATAGCCACCGCCTTGATTAGGATTTCCTTGCCTGCTTTAGAAAGAAGTTTCTCTTTCCAACCTTTTAGAGCTTGTTTGTGCATGCTTATTTTTAAAAAAGAATCACATAATCACTTATTTTAAAAAAGTATGCTATTTGTGCATGCTTATTTCAAAAATTAAGTGTTTCTTAGTTGTAGCAGAATGCGCTTTTTTAGCTTTAAGCAGAAGCTAAAAATTGGAGCTTCTTTTTCTAGCTAGTAGCAGAAGCTGAAATTTAAATAATTTATGACAAAAATACCCTCAATAAAATTTAATATTTTCCATTATACCCTCTATTATTTTAAACCTAATTTTGACCTATACAACTGCAATTTACAATCAGTCTCTTCAACGTTGCTCCTCCTCTTCCTTCATCATCTCACTTCATGTCTTCATCTTCTTCCTTCACTGTCTCACTAATAATAAATATTAAATAGCATTTTAATATATTAATAAATATTAATTAATAAAAAACTAATCATAGATAACAAAATTACATTAAGTAAAATCAATAATTATATTATTTAATTAACATTTTAATATATTAATAAATAAATTAACATTTTATTTTTATTTATTTAATAATAATTAATAAATTAAATATTGATATCTATTTATTTATTTAATAACATCATAATCTATACATGCCCTTCTTGGTAATTTTACAGTCAAAAGTACTTATTTATACAATTTTTCCAAACACAAATTGTTTTTCAGCTATTGATAAAAGTACTTCTCAACTCAATTTGCCAAACACAAACTGCTACTCTTTCACAGCACTTTTAAAGAAATTCCATTTAAAAAGAAGTCATTTGAAAATCAATAATTTTTATAAGCATGCACAAACGGGCCCTTAGTCTTTTCCACACTCTCTCCTTGATTGACTTGAAGGCATTACCCTTATTTTTCCCAACCATGGTAGGAAGCCCCAAATACTTCTCATTATACGCAACTCTTGAGACCTGCAAACAATTTTGGATGTTCGTTCTCGCTTCCTCACTACAATTTGGGCTAAAGAAAATTGCTGATTTGAGAGATGCTTGCGGTTTGTCTCACCACTTGCACCCCATGTATTTTTCCATCGCATTCGCCTGCTGATAGTAATGAGCTTAATCCTTCGGCACACAACAGAAAGAGATATGGCGATAGAGGATCGCCCTGCCTAAGGCCTCTTTGGGGTCTAAAAATAGAGGAATCAACACCATTCATATTTACACAGAAGCTGCCCGTGGTGACGCACGTCATTATTTTCCTTACCCATTCAACATGAAAACCCAATTTATACATCATCTGCTCTAGAAAACACCATTCAACTCTATCATACGCCTTACTCATATCCAATTTAACAGACATAGAACACCTCCGCCCCGATCTATTACCTTTTAAAGCATGAAGAAACTCGTATGCAAGGAAGACATTATCCGTAATTTGTCGGTTGGGTACAAACGCACTCTGATATACAGAGATAATATCCGGCAGAAGTTGCTTCATTCTGTTTGCCAGAGTTTTGGCAATGATTTTGTATATGACATTACATAAGCTGATCGGTCTAAACTGGGTCATATCACTCGGGTCCTTTGTCTTTGGAATTAATACAATTTTAGTAGTATTAATGTTTGGATAAAAAACGTCGTTATAGGAAATCTAGTACTGCATCGGTCACTTTACCACCTACTACCTCCCAATAGCGTTGGTAGAACAATGCCGGAAAACCATCCAAGCTCGGGGCTTTCGTCGGACCCATCTGAAAAAGAGCTTCTTTCACTTCTTCCCTTGTGAACCTGGCTAACAGCGTATTATTCATATCTTCTGCACCTTTTTAGGTACAGCTTCAATTACTTCGGTAATATTATCTAGTTCAGATGAAGTAAATAATTCTTCAAAATAATCTGTGGCAATGTCTTGTATCTCCTTCTGATCCTCCGCCCAGCTACTATCTCCTCTCTTCAGTCTACTGATTCTATTCTTCTTCACCCTATTGGATGCTTGCTTATGAAAGAATTTCGTAGTCCTATCTCCTTCCCTTAACCATTGCACCCTTGATCTTTGTTTCCAGTACATCTCTTCTTCTATAAGAACTTTGCTCGATTCCTGCTCCAACGCTCTCACCTTCTGCATATTCGTTCTGTCTTTTGTAATTTCCACGTGAATATCCTTTTGGAGCAATTTGACTTTCTTGCCAAAATTCCCGAACCTCTGCTTACTCCACTGGGTTAATTTCTCTTGTATCGCACCTAGGCCTCCACACACACTTCCCATTCCCGTGACAGACCCATAATGATCCCAATTAGACTTTATTATCTCCCCGCATTCCTCATATCCACACCATAGTTGCTCGAAACAGAATCTTCTTTCCATATTGATGCTGCTATCATTATTATTATCGTGCCAAACTAAGTTGCACAAAATTGGAAGATGATCCGATTCAAACTTTGTCAAATTGAATAATTGAGCATATGTGAATTTAGAAGTCCATTCCACGTTTGCCAAACCCCGGTCAAGTCTTACTTTCACTTGTTTTCTTTCACCTCTCCTGTTGCACCATGTAAAGGGATAACCAATGTATCCAATATCTGTTAGATTGCAATCATCTATTACTTCTCTGAATAACTGCATCTGTCCTTCTGACCGGTCATTCTCTCCCTCTTGCTCATCACTACTTGTAATCTCGTTGAAATCACCCATTACCAGCCACGGAAGATCATTATTCCCTTTCAACTGTCGTAACATGTTCCACCCTTGATGTCTAAGATGAGTTATCGGCTCTCCATAAAAGCCTGTCAGCCTACATTTACTTCCATCGTCCTTTTCTATCATGGCGTCGATGTGGTATTTTGACATCGAGCTTAGAACAATTTTTTTGTCATTTTTCCATAAAAGCATCAAACCACCACTTCGCCCCACACACGGTTGCCATACACCATTATCAAATCCCAACCTCCGCTTCTTCTCCTCCGCCTCTCCGACCGTCAATCTTGTCTCACTTAAAAACATCACATCCGATTTTGTCCGTCGAATGAGGAGTTTTATGGATGTAACTGCCCGTTGACTCCCCAAGCCACGGCAGTTCCACGCTACAATTTTCATTGTTCTCAACGGGCCTGTGAAGATAGACCGGCCGATATATTAATTTGGTTTTCCACTGGCTCATCATCACCTCTCACCTTCTTCGAGTTCAACGTCTCTTCTTTTTGGTTCATCATCATATCATCCATAAACGTTTTCCTCTTCCCATTCACCAACTCCGCTCTCTTCCACGTTTCCATGGCTTTGGAAATCTTCAACGCTTCCTGTTTTTTGTATTTCTACAAGAACTCTATCCCCTTTTCCCTCCTCTTTACTGTTTGACATATCATTAACTCCTCCTTAGCCATCGTTGCCATGCATGACAACCTTACCCCATCACCATCACTCTCCAAAGACTTTGCTACCTCCATGTAATTATTTTTATCCATGTCATCATGAACTCCCCCTTCGTCTTCCCCTCACCTTCCTCACGTACTCCAATCCTTTTAATACCTTCTGTCTCTATCCCCTACACCCTTTTCAACCATTGACATCCTTGCTAGCTTCTCCAAAAGATCAACAGTCTCAACATTCCTTACAGCCCTAACCCTCCTTTCACCTTCCTCACGTACTCCAGTCCTTTTAATAATTATTGTTATTAGCGATAGAAATCTTAGGCTCACAATTGTTTTTTTTTCATTTATATTTTTTTTATAAAGGTTTAATTTTTATTCTTTTATTTTCTCTTATTTTTATTAACTTTTTTCGCATTCAAATTACATGTCACTAACAACATATTTTTATATGGAGCCCAAATTTTTTTTTTTGGCTAGAAAATGACTAAGAAGGTATAAAAGCTCAGATAAAATTGAATCAAATGTTCAAAATAATTATCATGTAGCTTCAAAATTTTATTGATGTTTTTAGTTTGAGGTTTCAAATATCCAATTGTATTGAAATTATATGAAATTATTTGACAACTCATCAATGGTTAATAATGTTATAAACATAATGTAAAAAGGAGTATAGAAGAAGAAGAAGAATAGAGACAAAATGAGGAGGGAAAGTATGATCATATTCACTTTATTATCTTCCACATCTCTTGCATACATCTTCTATTTATAGGGTTGCAAGGGTAACCTCCAACCATAAGTTACAAAGAATTAAGAATGGTACATAATGTCTAATCAATGGCATAAATCCTATTCAATATGGGTTATGGAGTCATTGAATTGGAGGTTTTAGGGAGTCATAAGGACATCCATATCATTTACAACACTCCCCCTTGGATGTCTAAAATTGTGCCTCATTAAAACCTTACTAGGAAAAACCCTGTGGGACAAAAACCTAGTGAAGGAAAAAGAGTACACCAATTATAATAATACATCCATTATAAGCTGCCTCATTAAAAACCTTTACTAGGAAAACCCAGTGGGACAAAACCTTAGTAAAGGGAAAAAGAGTACAGTGCATATCTCCCCCTGATTATAGCATCATTCAAGATCTCTTAATTGGCGTATTTCCATTTTGTGAACCAGCTTCTCGAAAGTTATGGTTGGCAATGCCTTAGTGAAGATCTGCTAGATTATCACTTTGAACAAATTTGTTGGACATCAATCTCACCATCTTTATGAAGATAATGAATAACTTTGGTGAGATATAGTCATGTATCATTTGATACATCTTCCTTTTTAATTGAGCTATACATGTCATATTATCTTTATATAATATGGTTAACATATTCTTTTATGAAGGCAAAGTACATATCTTCTGGATATGTTGATTTAATCGTCCCAACCAAACATACTTTCGACCGATCTCATGCATTGCAATAATTTATGCATGATTTACAGAAGAAACAACAAATAATGTCTGCCTTGATGAATGTCATAATATAGTTGTTTCATCTCATGCAAATAAATAGCCAATTAGAGATCAACCTATATGGGGATTTGATAAATATTCAGACACATATCCAACTCCTGGAGACTTTGATTCATAAAATAATCTCATGTCAAGTCAAACGCCTCTCAGAGATATGTTTAACCCCATTCCAATGCCTTTTATTTGGAGAAGAACTTAATTTTACTTATAAACTTCCACCAAATGTTATATTAGATCGAGCATTGTTAGCAAATTAGTGCTCTTATAACATTAAAATATGGTATTTCTTGACCAAGAAGTTCTTCATTATTCTCACGAGAACAAAAATAATCATTATTTATATCTAATGATCTTACAACCATTGGGTACTCAATGGATGTACTTTGTCCATGAAAAACTGGATTAACACCTTTTTAACATAAGATGATTGATAAATAATAACTCTACTAATAATGTGTTCGATCTTCAGGCCGAGATAAAAACTTTATCATGATCTTTCATCTTAAACTCTTTCTTTAAGTAAAATTTACTGTGTTTTGGAGCTCTTCAGAAGTTCCAATATAATTTAAATCATCAACATACACAGTAAATAACTTTAATCCATATCATTTTATGAAAACACATGGACTAATTAGATCATTTTTTATATTTTTCTTTCAACAAATATTCACTGAGACGATAGTACCACATACGTCCAGTTTAATTCATTCCATAGAAGGATTTATTTAATTTTATTGAACAATTTTTCCGGGAAATGTTAATTTCTTCTGGCAACTCAAATCCCTCAGGGATTTCCATGAAAATTTCATTATCCAATGAGCCATATAGATAGGCTGTAGCTACATTCATTAGACATATATCAAGCTTTTTATGTACTGCCAAACAATATGATATTTGAAGGTGATTGCATCCACCACAAGAGAATATATCTCCATAAATTTATCAATATCAGGTCTTTGAGAAAAACCATGTGCAGGAAGTCGCCTTTATACCTTATGACTTTATTTTTCTCATTTCATTTTTTCGTACAAAATGATTCATTTGTACCCAACTAACTTTATATATACTTTCAGTCATTTGGACTACAGGTCTAAAGAACTTCACATTACTTACAAGTGAAGTCAATTATGCTTGAATTGTATGTTTCCAATTTAGCCAATCAGATTTCTATCTGAATTCCGTGACAGATTTCTTCTGTTTTAATTGCAAAGTGTTGTCGAAAACAATATTCTTTCGGTTCTACCTTTTTTAGTGTTGACATAACTTATCGAGATCTCTTCAATAACATTATCAGGTACCTGATCCTCTTTAGAGGTTTCATGATTAGTTATGTCCTGGGTCTCTTCAGGAGAACCCGCCTCCATAATATAACCATCTTAATTATTTGCTCCTTTCCTTTTCAAGGACTTTTATCTTTGGAACCGATCATCTACCACGTGACTTTTATTCATTGTCACTAATAAATTGTCCTTCTGGGACATCAATTTGAATTGAAGCATTTTCAACTGGTATATGAGATTTTGTAACTCTTTTAAGGTCAGTAAATTACGTCTGGCAGATTATTGAATCATCTTTTGAACTTCTGGTTCACATTGCTTTATGTGAGGATCTAAAAGATAATTTTTCAATCAATCTCATTTTCCAGCTATTTATTTTCTCCCCCGATATTGAAAATATTGATTCATCAATATCACAATCAGCAAATTTTGTTGAAAATAAATCATTCTGTCATTGGTTCAAGATACTTAATCATAGCAGGAGATTAATATTCAACATATATTCATAACCTCCTTTGAGGACTCATCTTTGTGCATTGTGGTGGAGCAATTGAAACATATATACTGCACAACAAAAAAATCTAAGATGAGATTTATTTAGCTCCTGACCAAAAGCCAATAATAAAAGGGAGAATTTATGATAACTTGTTGGCCTGATGCGTACAGTAGTATATCCGCATGCTATAACATGGGAAGTTGTTCTCATAAATATTGATCTATCTATTAACTGGAGGCATTTAATAAATGATTATACTAGACCAATATTCTAGGTGTGAACATAAACTTCAGGATGTTCAACTGTCATTACAGTTTAAGACAAACTCACTAAAATTATCAAGACAATTTGTCTTAATTGCATAATCTGGAAATTGCGCTATTGATAAAATTATCTTGCAAATATCATATTGCGAGTTCATAGTAAGCACACATGCGACCATCTTATAGATGCATCTATTAAAATCATAAAATAATTGAATGGTCTGCATGGTGGGTGAATGGGCCCATATATATATCACTTTTCATATATTCCAGAAATGCAGGGAACTCAATTCAAACTTTATCTAGTGATGTCTTTGTAATTGATTTATCTTGAGAACAAACTACATAAGAGAACTCTTTAAATTGAAGAATCTTCTAGTTCTTCTCATTTAAATTCTCAATAATTTTTCGCATCATATATAATTGAACCGGGATGGTTTAACCGGTTATGCCAACTAATATAATTATTTGAACTAGTAAACTTCTGGTTTACTATAGAGCATGTGTCTCAACTATGTAAACTTTTGGTTTACTATGAGATGCGTTTCAACCATGCTAATATTTATGTAGTACAAATCAAAGGAAAACATGAGTAAATTTTTTAAGATACATTTCTTACCCATTACAATTGCAGTAATATAAAGATATTCCATCTTTTCATCATTTGTAGTCTCAATATGATACCTATAATATATGTCTATGAAACTTAATAAGTTTCCTTGAGACTTACTGCAAAATAGTCATGTATTTATAACCGATTTTTATTCCCATAGATAATATGAGAATTTGGCTTTTCCAAATCACTCAATTTTGTACTACCAAACATTATATTAACTTTTATTTCTTTCATAACCAAAAGAAGAAATATATATTTATTTATTTATTTATTTTTCTCATAATATAGTATGCATTGTAGCACAATCCATAAAATATATATCTTATTATAATTGTAAGAACAAGTAGAAAACACAATAATTTAATAACGTCATTGCCAAGGTGCTAAGAAAAAAATACTAGCACTCAAAAGGCACAACATATTCTTAAATATACCATTTCTTCACCTTAATAAATAATAAAATTAAGAAGAAATTAAAAGATGTTTTGATTTACAAAACAAATTAATTATAATATATACCACAATAAAATGTGATAGATATTTATGGCCAAGATATAAAGACCTTATACAAACACAAAATAAGCATAATATTGCTAACAATTTATATTTAAATAAGCGCAGTACCAATTTCTGTTAATAATTTATATTCCAATGTTGTTAACAAAATTATTTATCACCTAAGATTGTTAACAATTTATTCATTATTATTATGCTTATTTTTTATCATCTTTATAAACAAAATTGACCTTAATATATCATCAATTTTGCAAAATCAAATTGACGTCAGCATTTTTTTCTTTCTTTATCATAGTTTGTAAAGCTTGACAAGATATTCAGCTGCACGACAAACACGTGACCAATGATTTTTTATGTCATATCAATGACATATATTATCTTTATTCTTATAAGAATTCTATTGAGAACACTAATAGTTCTCTTGATTATTATAACGTTAATTATGATGATTGTAAATTTTTAGTCCTTTACCATGTTCACGCCCAACACCATGGCTATGACTAGAGTCATTTACCAAACTCATCATACTTTATTTGTTGCATTCACTTTAGGGAATACTTTTACAAAAATTGTTATACTTTGTTCCAGTTTCTTCAGGAAATGGAGTTGATTCATTTGGATGGGTCTAATAAATTTTTTTTTTATCAATAGCTTAGAACTTTTGCTTAACAATAAGCAAATAAGAAATTAGCTCAAAATATTTGGTAAATCTATGCTCTCGATATTGCTGCTTCGGGAGCACATTTGAGGGATACAAGTAGAATGTCTTTACCAATATACCTTCATCAATAATTTCATATTAACATAAATTCAATAGAGAGCTAATTTTAAACAAAGATTGATTATATAGAATCTTGCAAATTATTCTGAAGAACTACTGGTTCTTTGTTAATGAGATACTATATTTTCAATTCTTGATCATGCAAATAATAATGGCAAAGAAAAATATTGTCTTGTGCAATCCTTCAAGGATACCTGATTTTATCATTGATAGAATCTCCTAGATTCCTTGCACTCAAATGAATTATGACATCAAGAACCCATGATAATAATTCCTCTTGAAATATCAAGTGCAACAAATTTATCAAGCTTTGAGAAATTCGATATTGTAAATAAGAAATAAAAATTGAAATAATTAAGATATGCATATACATATACATATTCCCTTTATGTAAAATTAACATGAATAAGAATTTAGAACAACAATAATCAAATATGTTTTCTTACCTTGATTTGATGTTGTTTACTCACCTTAATGTGATTATCATGCTCA
This sequence comes from Senna tora, assembly GCA_014851425.1. Taxonomy (NCBI): domain Eukaryota; kingdom Viridiplantae; phylum Streptophyta; class Magnoliopsida; order Fabales; family Fabaceae; genus Senna; species Senna tora. Next base: position 14,583,133 of record CM026262.1, read on the forward strand.
ATTTCCCAAAACTCAAATCGATCGGTAGAACTTCGTGCTGATAACGTGTTATAAACATAATGTAAAAAGGAGTATAGAAGAAGAAGAATAGAGAAAAGATGAGGAGAGAAAGTATGGTCATATTCACTTTATTATCTTCCACATCTCTTGCGTACATCTTCTATTTATAGGGTTGCAAGGGTAACCTCCAACCATAAGTTACAAAGAATTAAGAATGGTACATAATGCCTAATCAATGACATAAATCCTATTCAATATGAGTTATGGAGTCATTGATTTGGAGGTTTTAGGAAGTCATAAGGACATCCATATCATTTACAACAAATAAGAGTTGTAATCCCGATTCACATATGACTTAAAACATTTGGAAAAGGAAAAAAATACATCAATTTGTATAGATAAGGATTAATAAAAAAATGCAAATTTGAAACCTTATAAAAGTTAAAGAATCAAAAATTGAATTTAATATATATATATATATATATATATATATATATATATATATATATATATATATATCAAAAACTGGTTTGGCCAACAATTTTAATAAAGACTAAAGTACTATTTTGATCCTCAATGTTTGCGTGAAGTTTAATGTTGGTCTTTAAAGTTTTTTTTTTGTCGATTTTGGTCCTCGAACATAATACCGTTAACTTTTGCCGTTAAATGATGAAGTGGCATGCTTATCTGGCACACCATCTCTCTTACGTGTCATATTTTAATGATGTGGCATGACACATCACTGCCATGTCACCCTATATTGCCACATAATAATGATGATGAAAGAGAGAAGATGATGATGTGGCAATGTGGGGTGACGTGGAAGTGATGTGTCATGCCACGTCATTAAAAATATGACACGTAGGAGATAGGGTGTGCCATATAAGCATGTCATGTCATGTCATCATTTAACGGCAAAAGTTAACGGTTTTATGCTCGATGACCAAAATCGACCAAAAAAAACTTTAAGGGCCAACATTAAACTTTTGAAACATTGAGGATCAACATTAAACTTCATGCAAACATTGAGGACTAAAATAGTACTTTAGCCTTTAATAAATGATTGCATAGTTTTTTAGTGCTTAAAATTTTAAAGGTTTAATCTCTCTACTACATGCGCTTTATTTATAAGGATATTATTTTACATAATACAAATTATGTCAAATTACTCTTTTGGTTTTCAACGTTTGCACCAAGTTTAATATTAGTCCTCAACGTTTCAAAAAGTTATTTTAGGTCCTCAACGTTTTTTTTGTCAAAATTGGTCCTCCAGCGTAACTCCGTCTGGTTTTTTATGTTATATGCTGACGTGGAAGGTTTATGTAGCACACTCTCTCTCCTACGTGTCATATTTGGATGATATGACACTCTCTCTCTCACTCCAATTTAACAAAACGACGCCGTTTTGCATCATTTCTCTCTCACTCCAACTCAAGAAAACGACGTCGTTTTGCTGAGTTGGAGTGAGAGAGGGTGTCATATCATCCAAATATGACACGTAGGAGAGAGGGTGTGCCACATAAGCCTTCCACGTCAGCATTTAACAAAAAAACCAGACGGAGTTACGCTGGAGGACCAATTTTGACCACAAAAAAAACGTTGAGGACCTAAAATAACTTTTTGAAACGTTGAGGAGCAATATTAAACTTGGTGCAAACGTTGAGGACCAAAAGAGTAATTTGGCCTACAAATTATTATATTAATATTAAAAATTCAAGATATAACCTTAATAAATTTGTATAGCATCCAACATTTCTTCAACATATATATGAAAATTTTATACCAAAAAATTGTCCAATAGTGACAAGGGTTATGGCTTAGGTGGGCAAGGCACACTGAGGTGAGGCTAAGCCATAGTTGTAACTTAGGTTTGCCAGGTACACCGAGTTGAAGCTAAGTCACATTGGTCAAGACTTGTGTGCAAGACATACCGAGGCGAAGCTACATCTTGTATTCACAAGACTTAAGTGCAGTGTTTTAAAATTTGGACCGGTCGATCGGTCTGACCGAAAATTGGCCAAGTGTTTGATCCGAGTCTAGTTATATAGCCAGTTTTTGGTTGATTCGGGTTGGACTGGTCAAAATTCGTGACCCGGAAAATAATCGAGAACCAGATCGGATTTTCATTGACCCCTTTTTTTGCTTTTTTTTTTGTTGAGCTTCACATTTTGGGCCAAACTTAATTATATGCATTGTGTGTCTTACAATTTTAAATCTTATATGATTATTAAACAACTAATATAGTGTGTAAATGACATAAATGTTTTAATTAATATTATTTGAGCTTATTTTTTTTTATAGTTTAATCATATAAATTACTCATTATATTTAAAATTCATGTATAAAAATATAATTTTGTAATATAAATATATATATATATATATATATATATATATATATATATTGATATAAAAATGATTGAAATATTATTATTTTTATATTTATAATGTCATTCAGTTCGACTACCGGTTTAATTGATTAAACCGATTATTAGCCCGTGACCCGAATGATTTTCCAGTTCAATAATCGGTCCGATTTTTAAAACATTACTTAAGTGTGCCAGACACACCGAGGTGAGGCTAAGTGAAGTGAGACAAGTGCAAATTAGGTGTGCGTAAGCCACAACAAGGGGTGACCTTGACTTATCGATTCCGAGCTTGATCAATGCTAAGACAGAGCTTGACTTATCGGATATCTCTTCGATGTAAAATAGTTTTTTTTTTGTCTATATTATTCCATGAATAAAGCAAGCAATTCTTAACATTGATGAGTTTATAGGATGAACGAAGACTCGATATAAAGAATGAATATGGGTGCCTTTCTATATTATTTTTGGCACAATCCTCTTGTTTAGCTCTAGCAAAGCTCCTTGCTTGTGGTACGTCCTCATTATTACTTGGTTTATTTAGATGTCAAGCATTTTAGAAAGGAAAAAATTTAGGTCCATTTTCTTATGTCCATTTCATCCAATTTCACCAATCATATATTGTATTTACACTCTCTTTCTTCTATGATTGGTCATATAAAAGGTGGTCTTCTATATTCTCTCTCTACTGTGATTGGTCATTTAAACACTTTTTGTCACGTGTCATAATTATATTGGAGAATTAGATAAAATAGACATAAGAAAATGGACCTAAGTTTTCACCTTTTAGAAATGCTTGCTTGCATATACAATCAAAGGGATTGACAACGGATCATAGTGTTTTGATAGTAGAAATGAAATTGTTCCATCAAGCAACTCCCGACATAAACCAGTTGAAAGAATACGCATCCGTACGTGAGTATTGATATGGGTTGAATTTTAAAACTCTACTCTGGGCTCAAATAGGGTAACTAAGAATATGTTTGTGCATGCTTATTTTTATGAAGAAAGCATTTTTTTTTTAATAATTGCTTATTTTCAAACGCTGTGTTATTTGTGCATGCTTATTTCATTAAAGAATTAATTTTTAGTTGTAGCCGAATGCATTTTTTTATCTTTAAGCAAAAGCTAAAACTTGGGGTTTCTTGAAATGTTTAAGGTCATACCTTCACGTTGTATAATTGAAACTCGAGTTTGGCTGGGATCATTACTCGATGATTATAAACCAAAGTATGTGAGGTTTCTCCCATGGATGTTTGGGGGGTGGTCTGATAAGAGAAGTACAAAACATAGTTCTTTTATTCAGTTTTCGTTAACTGCCCCGACCCTTTTTCTTAAGATTTTGCTTGACTGTTCGAGGCAAGGTATTCTACTGATGTTGTTAAGATTCATTGACATATTGTTTTTCGTTGTCAATGATTAAAACATGCGCCGAAAAGACATATAATATTTTGTTAGAGAAAAGTTTGTACTTAAATTTTGAGATGTAATTACTACTAGTTTTTAGCCTCAATCCACTTGGTGAAAAAAAAATTGCTACTATATGGAATTTCTTTTGTCTTTAGCCCCTCAGAAAGGTCCCAAGATGTCCATTCCCCAAATGTCGAACGATTAAAGTGAAGAGGTAATTTATTGTTTGTTTGCCGAGATATATGTGTGGTTTCTATGTTTCTAACACGTGTCATAGTGACAGACTAATTGTTCAACATCTGTCGTCAGCATGAGTGACCGAACCCTCATCATTACGGTGACAAAAACTTTAAACTAGATACAAGATGCACTATAATGATGCAATCCGTGTCATGTTCACTTCATGGAGCCTTATTTGTTCTAGGTAATTTGAATGCAAAATCATATATGAAGCAATGGAAAGTTTGAGGACGTCTTTAATTCTATCTATTTGATTGAAATTGAATAAAATATGCCTTAAACTAATATATTTTTTATGAGGAGATGAAATTAATTTAGTTCAAATGTGGTAATGATGAAATGTCCTTTGGAGGTTGGATTTGGTCTTTCTAGCTCCTAAAAATAAATCAAATTTTTTTTAAAATTCAATTCAATTTCATTTCCACCATTCCAATTTTATTTTTATTTTTTCAATTCAATTCAAAAACTCAAAACATAGAGTGGTGAGTTAATTTGTTTATGACACCTAAAATTTATAGGCTCACGACCACATCAACTACTTTTGGTTGAAAGTTTTGAAGAGAGTTGGGTGGGGTGAAATGGTTCAAAGTTCAAACAAATCATTCCATTGATTGAGAGTTTAAAAAAAATAAAGAGGGTGGTTGACAATATTATCCTTATAATAAATGCTAAAATGCACAGAACCTCCCTGAACTATAGGGTGTTTGCACATAAGCTCTTTGAACTTCAAAAAGTTGCATAGTACCTCCATGAACTTTTCATCTTTTGCACATAAAGGATTCTGTTAACTTTTCCATCCAATTTTTAACACTCAATGACACATCAGCTTCCACATCACATTTTAATTCCATGTTAGCTGGGCAAATAAGTAATTTCTAAACTATTAATTAATTAATTATTTTTATGAAAAAAATTAATTAATTAATTAAAATATAGACCGTAGAGAAATTAATTTTCATAAAAATAATTAATTTTTTTGATAAAATAATTAATTAATTAATGGTAGAGAAATTATTTATTTGCCCAGATGACATGGAATTAAAATGTGATGTGGAAGCTGATGTGGCATTGAGTGTTAAAAATTGGATGTAAAAGTTAACAGAATCCTTTATGTGTAAAAGTTGAAAAGTTTAAGGAGGTATTATGCAACATTTTGAAGTTCGGGGAGGTTATGTGCAGACACCCTATAGTTCAGGGGGGGTTCTGTGCATTTTAGCCTATAATAAATGAACAAAAGTAGAATAAAAGAAGGTTAATAATGAAATTAAATTTTATAAATAACACAAACCATCCTAAACCATCCCACTCTTTTACTCACTTAAACTCCCAATCAAGGGTTTATAAACCCAAACCACTTCATACCACCCCACACCACTCTCAAACCATCCTCCCAACCAAGCCTAATGCACTAATAGGAGATTAATTTAAAGATGTGAAAACAACTTGAGAAATTTAATCAAATGTCTATTATTTTTTTTAGTCTAGACCAGGGTATCCACCGTCGAGCACATTGACTAATCCCCTTGCTGAATTGTAGGCACTTCGAAAGGTGGGACAACTGGTTCAAAGATTTAAAACTGCTCTATACCCAAGGCAGGAATCAAACCCCTGACATTTGTTAAGAATGAATGAGTCCCTTCCACTCAACCACACCCTTAGTTGACAATCTGTTATTAAATGCATTAGATTATAGTTATGCCAAACCTAATATTTTTACAATCAAATGTAGCATTAATCCATACAAAGCACAAATTAAAACATGATTCTCAAAATCTAATCCATAATATAAAAGTAACGGCAATGTGGTCCAACTTATCAATGTAGTCATAATATTTTAAAATATTAATCATTATACATTTTCATTATGATATTAATTCTTTAGTTAATATGTAATAAATGCTTTGAGAAGTAGTTTTTTTTTTTCTTATAAAACACTTTTTAAAAATTATAGGAGAGATTTTAATTGCTGCTAATGTATATAAAAAAAAAGGATCAAAATACACACAATACAATGAGTTTTAGATCATAACCGCCTTAAATTTTTAAACATTGCATCCAACCTTTTAACCTTTGTTAAATATTTTGTGACATCAGCAAACACGAAATCAGCTCTGATACAACTCTTTTTCCTGCAATTCTTATACAGTTCTTTCAAAATGTATATTTTTGTTTCATTTGTAAAGTAATAACAAGAGTTCACACTAATACGGACCCAACATAAATTGATTAAGATTCAAATTATTATTAATATTGGTAAATAACATCACAAATTAATAATATTTTTGTCCCTAATCCATTCATAATAAATCCTTATTAGTGTGAGTTCTTATTATTACTTCACAAATGAAACAAAAATGTGTATTTTAGAAAAACTGCATGTAAATTATAAAAATAAGAATTATACTAGATCCAATTTCCACCAAACACATTGTCACATCAACCTCTTTTTTTTATTAGATAAGTAAATGACATTTTTGGTGATTTCACAATAATCCAATCATTCACCCATAACCCAAATACACGATCCATCTTCCACTTTCCCTAATCAGTGCAACCCAAAGCTCACTCATGTTGATTGTTGAACCCAAATACTAAAAGTGTAATTAAAAAAAAGGATGAAAAACATAATTATTAAACCACCAAGCACGCAGTGGATCAATTAGTAAGGGGTTGTTTTAGTTTAACTAAAAGTTTTGAGTTCGAACCTTGAGAATGCAGTTGTATTAAAATTTTGTTGGGAGAACTTTACCGCCCTTATAGTCCTATCCGACTCAAATGAGATTAGTCTTTACTTAAACCGTTAAAACGAATAGGTGGACGATACCCATGATTCACATAAAAAAATATAATTATTATAAATTTTAGGGATGAAAATATAAAATTTTTACAAATACTAAAAGTGTAATTAAAAAAAAATTAGAGGCACAAATTAAGATTCTTAAAACTTATCGGCCGCCACATGGCAGACTCTTATTGGCTGGGGAGGAGTCTCCCTTGATTGCATCACATATTGATATTAACCCACAAATTATTATCTTTTAAGAAAATAATAATTCTAGTAAATAAGAGACATGATTTCATAATTATATGGTATATACGCTATTTTGAGATAAACAACACAAGTCAAAATAGAACTACAATTGTGAACTAGGAGTGAATCATTTGTGTGTACCCAACTTCCATGTCATAAGGAATTTTTGTGGTGAAAAGGAAATTGATGGTATGAAAATATGCCACCAAAAAAGGGATATATTTACCTAAAATTGAACATTATATCAAGAAAGGGAAAAAGAGATGCAACTAATTTCAGATCTGGCAGTGAATGAATACCACAATTCTCTCAATCCCCTGATTTTCTGAATCATATAAATTTAAAATTGACAAATATAAAATAATTAAAAGTAAATCACACTATCTTCTCATTTCTTTTGAAAAAGTATACTCTCCTATCTTGAGTGATAAGAAAACTTACAATTTCATTTGTTTTAAACAAGATACTCTTATATATTATTTGTATAACTAAATATAAATTTAAAACACACTAAAATAATTCTTTTTTACTCAAAAAAATAATAGTAAGATAATAATTTTTAAAAATTTGATAAAAAATTATATTTTTTCTAAAAAATCAATAATGTGATATTTTAATAAAAAAGAATAAAATTATAAATTATTTAGTATTTTCAAGGAAGAGGACTCACTCAAGTGTATGGGTGTGTTTGGTAAGTGGAACGAGTGTATGAATATGTCATGTCAATGTGATGTGATGTGAAATAAAAGTAAGGGCCAAAACATAATTTCATCACATATAAAAAATAAGATATATTTGGTAGGAAAAACGACCTTACATCCCATTAACCAAACACACCCTAAATTTTTAAAAATATTGTAATTTACTCAATAATTAAATTATTCCCAATTTTACCTCAGTAGAATATTTTTTTTTTTAATATTCCGAATCAAGAACCTTCCCCTCTCTCCTCCGATTTCTATATATATAAGCACATAGGCCAGAACGTTCTATTCTCACTCATTTCATTTTTTTTTTCACTTCCACTATCTATTCTTCATATAAGGAAGCCATTTCCCTCTCTTTTTTTTTCTTCTCTGTACTGTGTGATTCACTATCATGGGGGCAGTCATTCTGCCAGATCTCGGAACGGAGATTTTGATTCCGGCGTGTGCCCTAATCGGAATCGGTTTCGCTCTGTTTCAGTGGGTGCTTGTTTCTAGAGTGAGGCTTTCCGCTACGAATTCTCCCAACAATGGGGCGAAGAATGGCTACAACGATTATCTCATCGAAGAAGAGGAGGGCATCAACGACCACAATGTCGTTCTCAAATGCGCTGAGATTCAGAATGCCATCTCTGAAGGTATCTCTTTCTTTCTCCTCCGAATGTGCTCTGGAATAGATTTTAGATATGTGTAGATTTTTACTTATGTCGTTGAGATGAGAATATTAATTAGGTTCATTTTTTTCATTGAATTACTCTTTTTTAAATTTGAATGTATGTTTTGTTCTTTCTTGTTTTGTGATCTTCTATGATTTTGTTTGTTGGTTTATTTTCATGGGTAGATCTCGGGCGTTTGCTTGATGTGATCTTTTGTAGCTTATGTGAATTTCGATTGTTAAGGTCTTAGATTTTTAGATTATGATAAAAAGAGATTTTTTGTCAACTTTTGGTAACATCACTCTTAGAAAAACTTGTTTTCCACAAAGTTGATAATAGAAACTGGCTTTTGAAGGCGTATGTGGTTATTAGATATTAAACTTAACACTTAACATATGGTCATTTTTTTTTTTTCACTTTTTGTGATGCAGGCCATAGGTTTCATTTTAAAGTTTAGGTACCAATTTTGTAATTCAACTTCATTTCAAGGGAATATTATAATTTCCCCTTTTCCTTATGAATCTGGTCATTTTAATGTATGGTTTGATTTGGGTTTAAAATTAATTTTGGTTCATGATTTAGGGGCTAAAAATGCGCCACGTGAACCTAATCATGAACTTGCATTAATTGGATTTACATGATTTGGTTTAGTTTGTGTGGTTTCACCTTAAACCATGAACTTGATAGTTAGGAATGTACCAAGGTGCTTTACATTTCTCGCAAAGCCCACAAACATGATAGGCAGGAACGTACCAGGTTAACTGGGCAGATCCAGTTCTCTTCAAAATAACCATATAGTCTATTGCACATACACCTGGCCATTTCACAATGCAAGAGCCAAGAAGGTGGCTATTCGTCTCAGTGCTCCTATAGCACAAAACACAGAGTGATAAGGCCTTATTAGGACGTCTAGTCCAGAGCTAATGTTGTTAATTCTATGGAGTACCTTTGTCCAAACAAAGGCCTTTACCTTAGAGAGTTTTGATTTTCCAAAAGGAATTAGACGAGATTAGAACTAGAATTTAGGCATCAAGATAAATATTTGAAAAAAGAACAAGTATAAGAGCCTAAAGATTCCAAGTTCCAAATCCTTGGGATAGGCATGGATTGAGCATTGAAAGGAGCAAGAATTTTTAGCAACAAAGCAACATCATCCACAAGTTTATCATTAAGATTTCATAAAGCATTAACACCATTTTGCTCCACTCCCTTGTATAGTGTACTTGATCATCCCCCCAACCATCCTTTACTCCTCTTCGAAAGGTACAAATATTTCATCCAAGACCACCTCAAACCTCTTTTCATTCTTCTTTGGTCTTTTTTGTTCAAAAGCCTCCTCTAATTTTTCAATAAGTAGGCCCTCCTCATTATCTTAGTTAGAAATTAAAGATTCATCCTCTAGGAAGTCGTCTAAATCTGACGCAGAAGCAAAGGAGTTTTGTGAATCACACCTAAAGCCATTTATAGCTAGAACATCGTTGGAGGCTTGGAGCTAGTTGAAATAATTCCCATTCCTCCCTAAGCTCATTGTTCGAGCAGCTTGGATCCATGATAGCATAACCCAAGCTTTGCTCAGGATTTTCAACCCTTTCTACCTGTAACTAGGTATGACGATGGGTAGGGCACTATAGTCCTAGGCCTAGACCCGGTCTTTGGACCCGAACTTGAGCAAGTAGCAAAATCAATTCCCATCTCTAGGCCTTTTTGAATACCTGAATCCCTAGACTCAGACCCAGAAAAAAAATTCAAATTGCTTAATTTCTTTTTTAAATTATGACTCATCTACATATAAATTCATAAAAATGACATTCAACATACATCAAACATAATAATTTTGAATTATCATATACAATATAGAATCTTAACAAATTTATCCTTATAAAATTATCAAATATAAAAATTTGTAGATTTATCTTAGAGTTAAACTATTTTATTAATGAAATTGAAGCAAATAACATATTTTACATATATATATATGGCTTTGGACTCTTTTGGTGATTGGGGTCACAAAATAGCTATATTTTGTAATTTAAAAATACAAAGAAATTATATGATTGGACGATGTGGGAGAGAGAAAACATGTATGATGGGTAGTTACTAAAAAAGTGAAGAAGTGAATAACTTCTCATCAGATATTTAATTTTTAATGATTTTAAAATATAATAATTATTTTATATTTTATTTTAAAAACATTTAAGAATAAACTATATGTATGCATTATGCACGTAAGTGTTCAAAAAAAAAATTGTATATTAATATGGTTGTTAGGTCTTCTGGTCATTCATTGGTGTCACAAAATAGAGATTTTATAATTAAAAAACTACAAAAAATATATATAATGGGGGAATGTGGGAGAAAGAAAGTAGATATAATGGGTAGTTTTTAGAGAAGTGAGGAAGTAAATAACTTCCCATTATTTAGTTTATTATTAAAAAAATATAATAATTATTTTATATTGTATTTTAAAAAATTTAAAAACTATCAAAATTTTAATTTGTAGTTATTTTCAGATATGATAATTATTATTTTATATTGCATTTTTAAAAATTAAAGAATAAATTACATGCACGTAGCGAAACCTTTATTATATATATTTGCTTCGGTAGAATTAATTGAATATATGTATTTATAATATCTAAAAAGTTTATATAAAGCAAATTTGGGTCTGGGTTGGATTTTACCATCCCCATCCCCAAACTCAATTTGTTCATTTAGTACCCGAACCTGGACCCATTGGGTAAATTTTATGGTACCCGTAGGATGAGTATTTTGATCGTCCTGTACCATTCTCTTACCTTTGTTCAACCCATCAATTTTTGGCAATGACAGCTCTATAACAGTCCCTTTCCTTTCACCCTTAAGTCAGAAACTCCCTCTTCCACTGTTGGCACAACAGCTACGGTCCATTCTATTTTGTTTACAAACATTTACACATCAGATCTCCAAGATATTGGGTTTTTTCTTTAAGAGGCCAACTAAGGGCCCTTTTATTATTTACCATGTTGTCAGTTTGCATAATCAATTATTTGATGTTTCATGTTAGATTGTGTTATTTATTTATGTTTGTGCATAATCTGGCCTTTAGTCCATTAACGTTAAATATTTGAAATGACGGAATCCTTTTACAATTATAGCTTTGCTTTATTTTTATGATATATTATTATTTGGCTATTATAGTGAGGGCTGAGGAGTATTTCAGAATTTTTTTGATGGTGTCTCTGGGTCCTCTTCTCATTTCAAATTTAATCCTTGTTGGTGGAAGCATAAAGAATGTTCACTTATTTCCTATCGCTTGAATATTACAGGAGCAACTTCTTTCCTTTTCACTGAATACAAGTACGTTGGAATCTTCATGGTGGCTTTTGCAATCTTGATATTCATCTTCCTTGGCTCTGTGGAGGGATTCAGTACAAGCCACCAGCCTTGCACCTACGACCAAACTAAGATGTGTAAGCCAGCTCTTGCTACTGCTTTCTTCAGCACTGTATCTTTCTTGCTTGGTGGCATCACTTCAGTTATTTCTGGTTTCCTTGGAATGAAAATTGCTACTTATGCAAATGCAAGAACCACACTGGAGGCCAGAAAGGGCGTTGGAAAGGCTTTTATTGCTGCATTCAGATCTGGTGCAGTCATGGGATTTCTCCTTGCTTCAAATGGTCTTTTGGTTCTTTACATTGCCATTAATGTGTTCAAGATGTACTATGGTGATGATTGGGGTGGTCTTTTTGAGGCTATTACTGGTTATGGTCTTGGTGGGTCTTCTATGGCTCTGTTTGGAAGAGTTGGTGGAGGCATTTATACTAAGGCTGCTGATGTTGGTGCTGATCTGGTTGGCAAGGTTGAAAGAAACATTCCTGAGGATGACCCAAGGAATCCAGCTGTAAGAAATAACTCCATGAAGCTGGTCCTACTCCCCTGTGTTATTAAAATTTTAATTTATTTACTGTTTATATCTGAATCAATTTTTTTGTACTCAGGTGATAGCCGACAATGTGGGTGATAATGTTGGGGATATAGCTGGCATGGGTTCTGATCTTTTTGGATCATATGCTGAGTCATCCTGTGCTGCTCTTGTTGTTGCTTCCATTTCCTCATTTGGGGTGAATCATGAGTTTACTGCGATGCTTTACCCACTGGTCGTAAGTTCTGTGGGTATCATAGTTTGTTTGCTTACCACCTTATTTGCTACTGACTTCTTCGAGATCAAAGCTGTAATGGAAATTGAACCAGCATTGAAAAAGCAACTCGTTATTTCCACTGTTCTCATGACATTCGGAATTGCAATTGCTAGTTGGATTGCACTTCCATCATCCTTCACTATCTTTAATTTTGGAGAGCAGAAAGTTGTGAAGAATTGGTAAGTTTCATCTTTTTCATTTAAGTTTCACTTTTTTCAAATGAAGAAATAATTGAATAATGCAGCTCTTATCAATTTATGGAATAAATAGCATACTGTCACTGTGTTCTATATGTATTTTAAGAATATCTTTTAATAATCTATTTTCTCTTAATTTTAGACTTGGCTAAACACAAACAAGAAAAATATTTATAAAAACTAATGTGATTTAATTCTTTTTTATATAGAAATAGTTTTAGATTTTGGCAGTGCATTGTGGACATCCTAATTTCCTAGTTACTAGTATGCCCATTTATAAGGTGGGGTATGATATGTTCTTATACAATAGGATGCTTTTGCAATGCTAAATTTCCCGTTTTTCTGAACACACTGGACAAGATATATCTTATGGACTAGGTTAAGCATATCCACTTGTATGATGTATAAGAAAAATCTGATGTGCTGATGGCATCATAAACAGATGTTTGAGTGCCATTCAATATAAATATAAAATCTATTTTAGTTATCATATGCAGCCTAGTATCCAATGCTTATTTTCCTATCTAAGGACTTCTGGGATTAATTTTGTTTTGCAGGCAGCTATTCTTGTGTGTTGCTGTTGGTCTGTGGGCAGGGCTTATAATTGGATTTGTAACCGAGTATTATACCAGTAATGCCTATAGGTAGGTGGTCTGAGGCCATTTTATTCTTTCACGGTTTCATCTCTTTGCATCCTTAAGCTGCCTTAGATTTACCTCTTTCTATCTTCTTTTTCAGCCCTGTGCAAGATGTTGCAGATTCCTGCAGGACTGGTGCCGCTACTAATGTTATATTTGGCCTTGCCTTGGGATACAAATCTGTCATTATTCCAATTTTTGCAATTGCAGTTAGCATTTTTGTTAGTTTTAGCTTTGCTGCCATGTATGGTATTGCTGTTGCTGCTCTTGGGATGTTGAGCACCATAGCCACTGGATTGGCCATTGATGCATATGGTCCAATCAGTGACAACGCTGGAGGTATTGCTGAGATGGCTGGCATGAGTCACAGAATTCGTGAGAGAACTGATGCCCTTGATGCTGCAGGAAACACAACTGCTGCTATTGGGAAGGTCTGGCCTACTGGGTTTCATTTCTTGTTTCCTTTTGTTCTAATTCTTCTGGTTCAAGAAAACATCTCGTGTTAGATGTATAAGATTTTTTTTTGGAATGTTTTAGGGGTTTGCCATTGGTTCTGCCGCTCTTGTGTCTCTGGCCCTCTTTGGTGCCTTTGTGAGCCGAGCCAATATTACAACAGTTGATGTGTTGACTCCAAAGGTCTTTATCGGCTTACTCGTGGGTGCTATGCTTCCGTACTGGTTTTCTGCAATGACCATGAAGAGTGTGGGAAGTGCTGCTCTAAAGATGGTTGAGGAAGTACGCAGGCAATTTAATACCATCCCTGGCTTACTGGAGGGCACTGGCAAGCCTGACTATTCTACCTGTGTTAAGATCTCCACTGATGCTTCAATCAAAGAAATGATACCACCTGGTGCTCTTGTCATGCTTACACCCCTTATTGTTGGAATATTTTTTGGTGTTGAAACACTTTCCGGTGTCCTTGCTGGATCCCTCGTGTCTGGTGTACAGGTAACGTTCTTACTTCTTAGTACACTTTTTTTTTTTGGAAGCAAGGGTTGGAGAAATGCGTTGCCTTCAGGCTTCAACTTCTCTTTAAATTTGAATATTAGATTTATGTCTGTCCTTGAATTCCTATCTTCTAAGGTATGTTTGGATTGGATATTAAGGAGGAGAAGGGGAGAGAAGTAAAACATTTTGGCCTTTTTTGGGAAGTTAGAAATTCAAGGGGGAGATTAATCCTCCATTATCTCTATCCTTTACAATTTTAAAATACCCCAATTTAAAATATTTTAGAGGATCCAAACAAGATGGAGAGAAAGGGGACTAGGGGAGATTACCTTTCAATCTCTTCCTCTCCCTCCTCTTTTTAATTGCTAAACATACCCCTTAAGGTTTTGCGACTGCTTTCTCATGGGAATGGCCTTGATAGTTGATATAATAATATCATGTTATTGACTCCGTTTTCCTATTTACTTTATGTCATACAAGTTCTTCAGGAGACTGTTACAACTTTCAAGCTTCTTGTTTATCTTCCCTCTTGTAACATTTTACTGTTTCTCTGAACTTGTTTCTTTACCATGTTGGCAGATTGCTATTTCTGCATCCAACACTGGTGGTGCTTGGGATAATGCCAAAAAGTACATTGAGGTAAATATTGGAAAAAACTTGGGTGAAGTTACTTGTATGTTTGTAATGAGGTTCTTCCAATTATATGGTTTATTTATATACTCTCTCTTGTACGATTGGTCATGTAAAATATAGTCTTTATATTCTCTCTCCACCCATGATTGGTCATGCAAACACTTTTTGTCACGTGTCTTATTTGTAGAACTTCATAGCAAACATATAAGGAACTTTACTTAAGTTTAGTCCGTAGATATTTGGCTGCAGTTCTTTAATCTACAAACATTAGTGAGTATGATTATGATCTAATCAAGTTGATTTTGTCCTGAATATTTGGTTTGATAGGCTGGTACTTCGGATCATGCAAGAAGCCTTGGACCTAAAGGGTCGGATCCACACAAGGCAGCTGTTATTGGTGACACAGTTGGTGACCCTCTCAAGGATACATCTGGACCATCACTGAACATTCTTATCAAGTTGATGGCTGTTGAGTCTCTTGTGTTTGCCCCCTTCTTCGCCACACATGGTGGTATTCTCTTCAAGCTTTAGATTTCCTACAATGGCAGACGATGGACTAGAAGTTCTCTTTGTTACTTTTAATCATGCAGATTAATTTTTTGTTATTTTCCTTTGAACTTTTTTTGGTCACTCTCCTCCAATCAAATTAAGTATGTTTAGTCTGTTTTTCTTAGCTTTGAAGACCTAATTAGGCTGTTTTGTCATAGAAAATTTTCCTTGTAAAGAGACTAACGATGATGATAATGATTATTATTTTCCATCGCTTTTTCCAAATATTTTGGGGTTTGGACTGCTTGGCTTATTTATTTCATCTTTTGGTCAAATTTTTTTTTTTAAAACTTTTGAATATTGCAAAGGTTGCTCTTACAACATTATTTGTTACCTTCTGATAGTGCCCCCTAAGGTATACATTAGAAATTGTGAATTGGGCATTTTTTTAGACAATAGCTGGCTCTTTTTATCGAGGGCCAGAAGGAATATTAAAAAAAATGAAAGATGGAGGAAGGAGAGTGGAAGAGAAGTAGCATAGAGGAGGAGGAAGGAGAAGAAAGAAGAAAGAGAAAAACAAATAGAAGAAAGTAGAGAAAAGATTGGGAGAGGAAAAAGGAAAAGAAAACAAGAAAATCAAGGGAATAAGGAAGTGACCAAGGAAGAGAGGGAGAGAGAGAGAGAGAGGAGAAAAAGAAATGGAGGGAATGAAAAAGGAGCTGAGAGAGAGAGAGAAGGACAGTGAATGGTTATGAAATAGAATGAGTTGAGTAAATATGTTGTTTAAGAGTTTTAATTAGGGAAGTAAGAGGGATATCTATTAGTTTTGTTGAAAAATTATAATAAAATGAGATGAAAGATATTTTTTCATCTATATATGAATTTTGAAAATAAATTTAGTTCCTAAATTTGCACATTCGTTAACTATAAAGCTTTGGGAAATTAATCAACCACTCAGAATTACATAAAGCTTTGTCTAATTTAGCCCACACCCCTTCTTCTTGGTTCTTCATTCTACTTGTCGACGTATACCAGCAACTGTTTGGATTGATGTCAATAAAATCACATTCATCTATCATTTGATTAAAACTATTCGCACCACTTGTCTTCATTGATTTATGAATCTTCTCATTCAAGCACCTAACCTGATTAAAATCACCAATAACAATCTAGGGGCAATCTATGATTTTGTGCTAATCCATAAATGAATGTAATAAGGCATTATTGACCTGAAGTAGACTTAGACTATGCCAGTCTATGAGCTGCTTAAGCCTTTGAACTTTCATGGTGATCAGTAGTTATACTCCCACAATTATTTGTATTATTCTCTTGTTAAATTTCCATCCTAGCTTTATCATGGCAAACTAATTTGCATCTTTTGGCAAAAGGAATCTGTGATTCAGTGAAATTCACGTCACTAGAGAATGATAATACCCTTTTCACTACCTTCATGTTCATCCTCCTAAAATCATAGTTAATGATTGACAATGCACGGCTCCAACTCTCCCATAGCTTATAGTTGAAGAATTGTTGAATTGGGAGATTAGAAATGGGCTTGTGATCCCATGGACGACTAAGAATTTCTTGATACATAAACTCAAAGGAACTTCTCAGTTTGATGGGAACAGTATCCCAAAAAAAAGAAGGTAAAGAGTTTAAAGTTGTCAATGAGGAGTGTTATTGTTATAGTTATAGTTAGTAAATGTTTGAACATTTATTTCACAAGGATGAAGTTTTCAACCTGATGTGAGGATTTTACTTCATGAGTGATATGTAAATTTTCTAAACTTTTTTCTATTGGCGCGTTGGAAGTTTGATTTTTGAGAAAATGAGAATGTGAATGTTTAAGATCACGTTTAGTATATAAAAAAAAGGGTTAAAATGCACATATACCCCTTGAGTTTTGGGTCAAGGGCACATACACCCCTTGAGTTTTAAAACGTTGCACATAGACCCCATGAGTCTTCACTTTGGGGTAGAGACACCCCTTCTGTTAGGGTTCCATGAAAATTAGCTGTTAAGTGCCACGTCAGCAAACATGTGTGAGGGCAATTTAGTATTTCACACCTCCTGAGTTTTCACTTTATGGGCACATACACCCCCTAAGTTTTTACTTTAGGGGCACATACACCCCCTGAGTTTTCACTTTAAGGGCACATAGACCCCCTGAGTTTTCACTTTGGAGCAGAGACATCCCTCACACATACTTGCTGACGTGACACTTAACGGTTAATTTTCACAGAACCCTGACAAAAGGGGTGTCTTTGTCCCAAAGTGAAAATTCAGGGGGTCTATGTGCAACGTTTTAAAACTCAAGGGGTGTATGTGCATTTTAGCAAAAAAAAAAAAAAAAAAAGCAAGAATAGGTTTGAGAATAAAATTATAAAAAGGATACAATGAACAATTTGTTCTATAATATAATTTTCGTAATGGGTAAAGTACTTTTGGTATTCCCAACTTTTGAGCCTTCGATCAAATATGTTCTTAACGTTTGATTGCGATCAATTATGCCCTCAACTATTTGCTTTTCGAACAATCTTACCATTTTTATTAACACCATTAAAAATTTAAAATAGATAACAATTGTGGCTAATATGACATAATACCGTTAGAGAGAAACTTCTTTCGTTGTTGAAAATGCATCAATTCGCAAAGTTTCAAAGTAAAACAATGGAAAAAATGGCGCGCCTAAGGTGATTCTCTGTAAAATTTGAGAGATGAAGTCGCATCATTTTTGCCATCGTTTTGTTCTGAAACTTGGTGAATTGACGCATCTTCAAGAACGACAGAAGTTTCTCTCTAATGGTGTCACGTTTGTAAGTCACAACTGTTATCTATTTCAATGGTGTTAGTGAAAAGAGTAAGATTGCTCAAAAAATGAAACATTGGGGGACATAATTAACCGCAATTAAATATTAAGGAAAAATTTAATTGAAGACTCAAACGTTGAAGGTACTAAAAGTACTTTACCCTTTTGCTAATAGTGATAAGAGGGCAAAATAGTCAAAATCTAAAATTTTTTTGTCGGCTATAGAGACTTTCCTTACTACTATTTTCTTTATATAAAAAAAAAAGATTATTATAAATTAATATGTTACAAATAGTAACTTCTAAACCGTGGGAATCGTGATGGCAATTTTATGCATCTAATAATAAATTAATAACCCCTCTTTATTATACATAAAGAATATAGACCTTAGGAAGCCAAATGAAACATATAAACAAAATAAATGGGAAAAACGTAGTATACATTGAATTATGGGTGTGCAGCATATGGTGATTAATTTACATTTATGTTGCAATTGGCTTCTTACCTCTCTCTCTCTCTCTCTCTATATATAAACAGGGCATTAACGAAAATTTGAATTTGTTAATGGGATGTTGGGTTAGGATTGACTATAAGTGAGGTGAGGTTTTAATGTGTTTGGTAGGCGGTGAGGTGAGTGGGAAATGAAAAACAAAATTTTTTATGAAAAGTGAGTAAGGTTGCTTGTGTGTGAGGAGGGAAGTTGTGGTAAGATGAGGTAATGTTTAAAGACCAAATGCCTTTAAAAAAAATTTGTGGCTTTTAAGAAAGTAAGAGCAAAAAAGTATTTCATACTTTTATCTTCTATTTCCCGGTGAAAACCCCAAATTGGTCCTTTATATTTGCACGAAGTTTCATATTGGTCCTTTATATTTCAAAAAGTCTAATTTGGTTCTTTATGTTTGTAAGAAGTTCCAAATTGTCCATTCCGTCAAGTCCGTCAATTTCTTAAGTTAAGTGCTGACGTGGACATATAATCTTTCCTACGTGTCCATTTAAGCTGACATGTCATGCCACGTCATTGACACATCATCATCTAACATCATATGTGATGACGTGGCAATGACGTGACGATGACGTGGCATGACAGGTCAGCTTAGATGGACACGTCAGCACGCCATGTCATCACTTAACTTAAGAAATTGACGGAAGTGGACGGAAGGACCAATTTGAAACTTCTTGCAAACATAAAGGACGACTAATTTGACCTTTTTGAAACATAAAAGACCAATATGAAATTTCGTGCAAACATAAATGACCAATTTGGGGTTATGACCTCTATTTCCCTATTTTCTTCCTACCATACCGAACAATATTACTTTTAGAGAGTGGATCCTCTAAAGTAATTCTCTACATTTTTTAGTGGAGTTATGGGAGATAAAGAGAAGAAAAATTGAGAGACAAAAAAATCAAGAAAGAAAATATTTTCCATCTCTCTATCTCTTTCATAACTCCACCAAAATATATAAAGAATTACTTTAGAAGATCCTATCTCCTACTTTTACATTCTACTTCAATTCTCCTACGTACTAAACACACCTTATCACTTACTTCTATTTTCATTTCTCTTAAAAATAATGAGAGGATATCAAAACCCAAGATTTGTGATAGTAAAACGTATTTCTGATTTGACTTTTACATTCTATTTCAATTCTCCTACGTACTAAACACACCTTATCACTTACTTCTATTTTCATTTCTCTCAAAAATAATGAGAGGGTATCAAAACCCAAGATTTGTGATAGTAAAGCGTATTTCTGATTTGACTCGACGAGAAGGCATCAAAACACTGAAAATGTCCAAAGAGACAAAACATCCAATCAAATATCTTTGGTGTAGGAATTTGATTGGACATTGGCTTTGATCCTTTATGAGCACATTGAGAGAGATAGTCACAAGTCACAACTGTGTTAATATATACTCGTAAAATTGTCCTGAAAAGTGACCCACATTCCCCAGCTGCTTAGCCCAATGGTGATTTCTAACAGCAAGGCCTGAGCTTTCATGGCGGTTTGGTTTCGGATCTCGCTACTTCCACCCAAGCAATCCCTTCTTTGAAAACCCACCACAGAACCTATAAGCGTCCTCCATTCCCTTCTTTAAGAGCTTAAAGCGGCGTTTTCAAAATTTTCTGCGCTTTCAAAACCCTAAATGTTTTCAACTGTTCACTGATATGTCCGCCAGTGTGGTGGTTCTAGACAATGGCGGAGGCCTGATCAAAGCCGGCATCGGCGGCGAGCGTGACCCTTCGACCGTTATCCCCAACTGCCTCTACCGTCCCCCTTCCTCCAAGAAATGGCTCCATCCGAACCCCGTCAACCTCGCCGCCGTGGAACCCTCCTCCGCCGCCGAGGTGGACCTCACCTCCGCCGCCGTACGACGGCCCATGGACAGAGGCTACCTGATAAACCCTGACCTCCAGCGAGAGGTATGGGCGCACCTCTTCTCCTCTATCCTCCACATCAACCCTTCACAGTCTTCACTCCTCCTCACCGAACCCCTCTTCACCCTTCCTTCCATTCAGCGTTCCATTGACGAGCTTGTCTTCGAGGATTTCAACTTCAAGTCCCTCTATGTGGCGGATTCTCCATCCCTGGCTCATATCTATGAGGCTAGTCGAAGGCCTGATGGTCTTGTCTCGAGGGCTCAGTGCAGCCTCGTTGTGGATTGTGGGTTTTCATTCACGCACGCCTCCCCTGTGTTTCAGAACTTCACGTTGAACTACGCTGTGAAGAGAATTGATTTGGGTGGGAAAGCATTGACCAATTATCTCAAGGAGTTGGTTTCTTTTCGGGCTATTAATGTTATGGAGGAGACTTTTATTATTGATGATGTTAAAGAGAAGCTCTGCTTTGTGTCCCTTGATGTACACCGTGACCTTCAGATCGCGAGGTAATGATCTATTACTTGCTTGTTAAGGTTCTTAATTTTGTTTGTCGACATTAGCCCAATAACTAGAAGTAGGTGAATACAAAAGAGAACAATAGGATATATTAGGACTTTAGATAGATTCAACTATAGAAATGAGAAAAGATAGAGCACTATGGCTTTGCTTGATATATATAGCCGACCTCACCTAGTTGTTGTTGTTGGTGATGGTGGTTGAACAATTTTGGTTTTGCTTTGCCCTTGGAAATGGTGGGTCTTAGTATTACCTTATTGTCATGACCCAAGTAGAAGAAGAAATTTGAACTTTTGTCTAAAGGAAAAATCAATCATGGTGAACTGCAAAGTTGTCAATGGATGTGAATACTCCCCAAATTTCTTCTAATTCTTGGGGCTTGTTGCATTGTTGTTGGTTGTTGCTTTTATGATTTCAGATCATTGTGTATCTCTGTCTTTGTTTTTATAATATTGTTTTGCTACGTAACTTTTGTCCACTTTAACATGCTGCTTCATACGAGAAAGTGATAGACGAGGATTTTCAATTATCTTTCTTTAGGAAGCCTGGAAAAGAAAATCTCTTTAGGTCCACATATGTCCTTCCGGATGGTATTACGCATACAAAGGGCTTTGTCAAATATCCAGATCAGGCACAAAGATATCTTACTTTGACCGATAATGCTTCTACTTCTTCTCTAGCTGAAACAAAGGAGGATAGGAGCTATCCAGAAATGAATGAGAAGCCTGAGGATAGAAGGAGAATTGATTTAACAAAAAATGTAGTTTGCGTCCTTTCATATGTGTAATATTCTTTTATATCACTGGCTTTAATTGCTTTCATTCACTGTCTCCTTTAGGAATTTGACTTGACAAATGAGCGGTTTCTTGTTCCAGAGATGATCTTCCATCCTGCTGATCTAGGTCTGTTCTGTATATTTCTTTTTGTGTTAGAATTAATATATATGGGCATTGTGTGTGTTGGAGCACTACAATCCAGAGAACTTTGAGGCCTTATGAACAACTGTAATACCTAAAGAGAAAGACGAGCTTATTTTAATTTGATGCTTTTCCCATTGCTTGTTTTCCTCTGTTTTGCAAAATGCTGAACTCTAAGGTTTGCAGGAATGAATCAGGCTGGACTGGCAGAATGCATTGTCAGAGCTGTTAACTGCTGCCCTCAACAACTCCACCCTGTACTTTATGAAAGGTGATTCTTCCAAATTATTGAATGGGTCTGCATTTTCTTAATTCTTGGCTATGAAGCACAGACATGGACATGGGGACACTAAATTCAAAAAATTATAGCATAGGACACGACACAAAATGTATTTGTGTACATGTTATAATTCCATTGGTAATTATAAAATTACAGATGATAAACAATTAAAAGTTACCATGTAAAGCGACTCATAAATCATAATATTATATGTGTGTATAAGTTTAAATTTTAAAAGTTACTAATGCTTGCTATTTTGCATTATCATAAAAAATCTTTCCTAAAAGAACCTTGTAGAAATAGCCATGTACAAGTACATAGTAATTATATTCCTTGTGTGAATGATCAGCCACATTGTTCCCTATGTGAATATTTTGAAGATGCAAAGAAGAGAGAAGATGAGAGCAATACCTATGTTACTAGCTGTGTCTAACCATATTTTGGCCTTGTCTTGGTTGTGTAAGGCAAGTGTCAGAGCTGACATTTATATGTTTTTTAATCTATTTTGACACATACAGACGCATGTCGAACATGTGTTGTCAGCCTGTTGGGGCAGTTTCCAAGTTCAGCATGTTTCTGACTTGCCAATGCCCAGAAAAATGGTGTCTGTGCATTCTAGATTCTTGTTCTTATTCTTTTCATCACTATGTTTCTTGGCAGCATCATTTTAACAGGTGGAAGCACTTTATTTCCTCAATTTACTGAGAGATTGTAAGTTTCTTTTGTTTTTACCCCCTTCTAATGCACCATTTCTTCTTCCAAGAACATGACATTCAAGTTTAGATAATTTATACTTAATTGAATTGTAGAGAGAGGGAGCTCCGGCCTCTAGTTCCTGATGACTATCATTTGAAGATCACTCCTCAAGAAGAGTAAACATACTTCTTGAAAACTTGTTATATGTATGTGTACATTTTATAGTTTTTATGAAAGCACTTATATTTCTTCTACAGTCCTCTATTAGGTGTTTGGCGTGGAGGATCGCTGTTGGCATCTAGTCCAGATTTTGAAGCAATGTGTGTGACCAAGTCTGAATATGAGGAGCTTGGTTCTGCTAGATGTCGCAAGAGATTCTTCCACTGAATATGGCATTCTATCACCTTGGCAATGTTTGTCTTGCATGTGGGCGAAATATGAACTCAAGCTAGTGAGATTCTTATAGCTTCCTCGCATAATTATTTAACATTTTCTCATTCTTATAGCTTCCTCGCTATTGAATGGAGCATGCTACAGAGGACAAAGTGGACTTCCTGGGGGTTCATTTTCCCTTTAGTGAAAGGTGAAATCTGAATTTTCATGGCTGCTTTGTGAAAAGACGTAGGATCAAATGCACTGATGTTGAATTTTAGAGGGAAAAGTAATTTCTAGAGGTATTTATATTACTTTACTATAAAATTCCCTGTTTAGATTAGATAGGGTATGAAAATTTCCTTTTTATTTCTTATTTTTTGAAGGTTAGTATTTTTATAATTCTCAATACATATATAGACATGCACATACTTATATGCGCATACATGTGTCCACAAACATTTATAAATAGACACATGCACATCTGTTTGCACGCTATGTATGTGTGTATACACATGCAAGTGCACACCTATTTGTGTATTCTCTCCATATATCAGATGGATTACATAAACGACCGGATGTTGACTCAATATACTCAATATGATTTTGGGTGATTGACAATATGATATTGGTCGATACAGTTTATAAATGATAGACTGAAAGATCCATCATTGACCCTTATTGTTGGATTGGCGATTAAGGATCATACAAAATGCCTCCACAAGGGGTTAAATGGTGCCTACGTAGGAGATAGTGGCTTGGCACTTCCAGATTTTGTATATGGTGGCATAGGAGATGAGGATCCTCCAAAGTCGTATATAATGCATTATATTGAATGATACATTAACTTCAAAGGATAGATGAAGTAGGTTGAGCTAGAGGCGCATCATCTTGTTTATCTATTACATTTGGGTCTTTGAAGAGAAATATCAGGCTTAGGTATAACGTGGTTGCAGAGTTGGTGCTCATCATATTGTATATAATTGTCTCTTGTCTAAGTGCAACCAGTATGTTGCTGCATGCTTGGTCAATAACATTGTGAAATGGTCTAGGTCGATTTGCATTTCTTTCTGGAATATTAACTATTCTATCATACTGCAAATATGAATTTAAGATAAATATAAGAAAAAGGAAATTGTGTTAGGATATAAAATTTAAAAAGATAATGAAAGGAGTTGTGAATTTTTCTGCATAACCAGCTGCACCTTTAGTTACATGTATCGTCTATGAGTATGCTTGTAATATCACTTATTGTAATCGAAACTCCGATGTAGTCTATAATGGTAAGGAGGCTTGTAAAGAACATGAATTGTCTAGTTATTCCATATATGAATAAAAAATGCATGATCTACTATTCAATTCTTTTCAGTCTTCCCACTAATACTACTGTGTGTATATAGCAACATTGTTCTACTCATCCGTTCTCACATCATCGAGTAGAGACATTTTGATCGGGTTTTGTCAATTTGGCATGGATCAACTTATTTTAGATGACCTTGTCAACCTTGACCATTTGCACACAACAATAATAATCGGGAAGATATAAAAGAATGGGATATTATATCACGCATTTTTCTATTTAGATAAGGAATAATTGGATACTTCGAATTGTTTTGGGCCTCGTTACGATGAACTACTTCAGAATTTTGAGTACATAAAGTGATATTGGAGGCATACTCGCATATGGATGCCTGTAACTGAAGTTGCAGCTGAATATGAGGTAAGTTGAACAACTTTTATTATTATTTTTTAATTTTATATTTTTACATAATTTCTTTTTTCTTTTATTAATTTTAAATGTATATTTGCAATATGATAGAACATTTGGTATTCGAGAGAGGAATGCAAATTTATTTGGGCCATTTGACAATGTTATTTATTAGGCATGTGGGAAGGAATATACTGGGAGAAGAAAGACATGGTTATGTCCAATATGGTGATCACCTAGTTTCGCAATCACATGTCATATTTAGGCTTCACATTCCTCCCCTAGGCCTAGTAAGAGATCTGCTGGATTCGCGCACGAAGAGTTGCACCGGTAGAATGCGCCTCTAGCTCAACCTACATTATTCATATCTTTTGGGTTTAGTGTATAATTCAATGCACCATATAAAGATTTCGAAGGTGCTTCTTCTAGGCTTTGGACCATAATGGACCCGCAGAGTTTTGGGCTTATCAACATGGACTCAGGGTAAAAAAAAAATTGTCAAGGATGGATCTGGCCAATTTTGTTTGTTTATTTTTAGTACGAACAGCTGAGCCCCCTTTAATTTTTTTTGTAAATTCTTCAAACTTCATCTTTACATTTGAATTGAAGCTGCTTTACTTATTTTAACTCAAGTACTAAGTATATAGCATATGGAGAGAGAAGAAATGATTGAAGGAGATGAAGTATAGATAGATGCACCCAAAAGAGAGGGTAGGTGGGATTTAATGTTTATATACTTTTGGCATAAATCATTGAGAATACCTTTTCAAGTTAGTCCTTGAATTATTTTAATTGGATCTTTCTTGCATCTTGTTTTTATTTATTTTTACTTCAAATTCTATAGTTGAAACTACTACCCACTGAAATAAGTAATTCCTTAAATATCTAATTTTAGAATAAAAATTTTAGGTTCATTATACTTTCATTACTGAGATAATCAACTAGGGCCTTATGAATTCTAGGGAGAATGAAGCCTTTTGACTCCTAGTCAATAATCTCGATAATGGAATTGTAATGAACTTAAAAATTTTATTTTATGGAATAAAATATGGGAGAGATTCGCCAAAAGGAGCCATTGCATCAAGGTCTGTCTCCCTGTTTTCTGTCAAAATATGAATAATGGAGGGGTTGAGGGAAGCCACTATAGACCAAATCTTCCTCTGAGAAGAAATAAGGTCAACTCAACAAACATTACAAAGTAAAATTTGGAATCCGTTCGGATCCATAGGATGGTCACGAAGAACGTCTAGCCCAAAACCAGAAGGTGCACATTGATGAAGCAATCGATGATCTCCAGGATACTCTTGTAGAGTTAAACACTTTGCACTACTTTGCAAAGAGCATCTTGCAGGTCATCGGTTGCTTTGTCAATCTGTGCCTCCTGGTTTTAGGATACATGTTTGTTGTGACCATTTTGTGGATCTGAACGATACGAAGTTTTACTTTGGAATGTTTGTGGGGTTGAATTTGCTTTTTCTTAGAGGAAGATTCAGTCTATAGTGGCTTTTCTCAATTCCTCCATTCTTATTTTGACGGAAATCAGGGAGGCAGACCTTGATGTGGTGGCTCCCTTTGGCGAATCTCTTGGTTTCTCCTACTACTGGTTTAGTCGGAGCCATGGTACTTGCAGGCGATATCTAGGTTGTAGGTTCTTGTTCATGAGGGCATCGATTCTGATCGTTTCAACCTCTTGACGGGCTCTTTGGAGATGATTGTGTATCGGCTGCCGGAGTAGCGGAATGACTTTCATTTTGTCTTTTTTTTGGGTGGAATTCCATTGTTTTTCCTTCTCAATTTCTTTTATTTTTCTATTTTTTATATTTCAAAAAATTGTATTAAGTAGACATGAATCTATTTATCTAATATTCTCTCCAAGTGTAATAAAATCATGGTTTATGTCAAAACTCAAAAGTACATGGATATTAAATCCCACTTATTCTCTTTCATGTGCATCTATGTTTCATCTCCTTCACTCATTTCTTCTCTCTCCATATCCTATATATTTACTGAGTACTATAATCAAAATAATTAAAGTAGTTTCAATTGAAATGTAAAGATGAAGTTTAAAGAATTTGTAGAGAAAAAAAAAAGTTTAAAGGGGACTTGGCCTGAAGACTTTTTCTATTTATATATTTTAAAGAGGATTTGGCTGGGTGGTAACTGCTAGCTTTGTTCCCATCTTCTCACTAAAAAATGTCCCAGGTTACAACTTTTCTTCTATGCCACCACATACAAATTTTGAAGATGTCAGAGTTTTTTTATTTTCTACGTCGACACTATTTGATCTCATATGCCGATACATTCCATATATAATCTTTTGAACAATTCACCGTTTAGAAGTTCAGATGAACCAATATGGTATTATGGATCACTTAAAGTTATATTAAATCAGCTGTCAAAATCTTTGATGAAGGTAGCAATGGGTCAATGTTAACAAAACAAGAATAAATATTGCAACTTAATTACAAGATTTGATCGACATCCCGAACTCACATGTATAAAGTAATATACATGTTTCCATCTTCTGTCACATATCATCTTTTCATCCTTTGTCCATCCTCACAAAGTCTCTAAAAAATTTGCTTTGCATTTATTATTTAAAAAAAGAGGTGAGATATTATTTAGTCCCCAAATTTATAATTACGTCGATTATTTAGTTTCTAAATTTGTAATTATGTTAACTATTTAGTCCCCAAACTTGATAAAAATACTATTTAATCACCGAATTTACAATTCTATCAACTATTTAGTCTCCTGATTGTTACCTTGAATCTCCATTTACTACAGTCCAACTCATTTATCGGTGTGTTCCTCATAAATGTAAATCATCTTTCACTTTTGATTACCTAAAATTGTTCCCTCCACTAACTGCACATTTAATTTAATAAAATCTATATATATATATATAAAGAACATACATGAAGTTATTATTTGCCACATCAACTCTTTGCATGGTTTGGTCAAGCAACAAATCATCACTTTAATCCTGCTGAGTTGGAACTAATCGTCCATTTGACAATTAATCGACTTCAATTTACGAGTAAATGTTCAGTGGTACGGTAGTATTGAATTTTAGTACATCCCTCCATTCAATTGGTCCCTAAACCATTCAAGGTGGTCCTAATTAATATGGGTTTTTATTAATATTAACAAATGACACTACATGATTGAAGGGATGCACTGAAATTCAGTGGTACGATACCATTGAACTTTTATCCAAGAAACATTGCAGGTAACCCACGTATGATCACATCACAAACTTTGGTCAATCTCATACATGTTCAAACCGAAATTGAAAGGAATTAGTATGTTTTAAAACTTTCAAATAATTTAATATTTCATTTTTTTTATTAATTTAAAATATAATAATCATACTTTTATAATATATTTTTAAAAAAATTAAAAAATAAATTATATACATAGTACGTGCATGCGAAGCTTCTAATATATATATATATATACGCGCGCACTTTCTCTTATAAATATAGTCGGTAAATTAAACAAAACCCACAAATTTCTCTTATAAATCGTAAATTGTTCTTAGCGAGCTTTGAGGTATCAAGATTTTGATGTACACAAGACTACAAGAGTACGATAACAACGGGTGATGTTCATGTGGGATAATATATATATATATATATATATATATATAAAGGAATTAATTTACATGTTTTGGTTTCATGAGATGTGCATTTAAATGCTATTCCTTCAACTATGCCTTCTCTCACAATCTGAAGCAGATTTTGGAGGGCAATGCTCACAACATGCTGATTTCAATTTATTGTGATCAACCAAGCTTGGTTGGTCTAGTAGTTAGCTTACTAGGTCGCTTAAGCAAGTGTTGGGGGTTCGAATCTCACCTTATGTATGCAGCAACCAATTTGCCAGTGACAAACCCTTAAATAAAGCTCAGATCCGCGGAGGATTAGTCTTTGACCTGTCGGCTGGGGGATACCTTGAAAAACAAAAAAAAACAATTATTGTGATCCACCTCATGCTAATGTGTAATTGGAATTAATATGCGTCTTATTTCAATATCTGCAGGCTGTGAATTTCACAGATTATGAATCTGTAAATTAAACTTTCGACAATAAATAAAAATCCTCATGCATGGAGAATCAATGACATATATTGAATTGGCCCTTTTAAAATCAGAATAGATCGTTTAAAGTTGAAATTTCTTGAAGTTGTCTCTTGCATGTTTTTTTTTTTAAATTTTAAATTTTCTTATTTTTTAAACTTTGGACCAATAAAAAATGAGTATTGAATCAACTTCAAAAATTTCATACAATTAGTGATTAAAATCAAGGATATTAATATTAGGTTTATATAAAATGCATTAACTAGCATATCTTAAATCGTGAATAATTTTTTGTCATCGACACAAAGGTCAATGAGGCCAATTAATTAATTCCATCGTAATCATGCCATTTATAATTCAGCCTACTCTATGCACATGCCTAAAATTTCGTCATATATAATATAGTTGACTGGTCTATGATTACATTCATATATGATTTATAGGACATTGAAATAATATAAGATAGTTAAGCAAAATATGTATTTGATTGTGCTATAGTCGGATATAGAGAAGAACTAGATTTTCCTCTTTATGATCTTGGTCGTGTCGGGGCTACAATTGGGAGGCTCACTGTGTTAGGATTAGAGAGGGAACCTAGCCTATATATAATTGTCTCTCACAGGCCCTGCTTTAATAAAACAAGGCCTACACATAACCCTAGGCTTTTAATATAATGTGTTCTAAATCCCAAATTATTGCTTTATACTTTGGGTTTTCCTTTTATTGGACCACCTTTGAACCTGCATATTTATAAAATCAAAGTAATTATATTAAATAACTAATGTGACCCCACAAATTAAATATTCTTCTAACATTAGGGGATCAGTCACTAGGACTTTTATCACCTAACCCAGACAACCTAACTGAAGGCTCAGCACAAACGCTTTTATAACCACTCCGTGCAATTACAACACTCCCAAAACTAAAACTTGACCAATAACCAACTAATTAATTAACCTTCTGTACTAGGTTCCTACCCGGACTTTAGACAGAAGGGAAAGAAATTAAGAAGTGAATTGAAAGGAGATTACACACTCCAACTCTCACTAAGAGATAAATAAATTCGGATGAAGGCTTTGAAGGCTGAATTACACTCTCTTTGTATTGCTGAAACTTGTAGATTAATCTCTTGAAGTGCAAATGGCCAAAACTTGAGTTTATATAGGCTTGAATCATTTTGAACATTGGAAGGCTCTTCAATGCAGCAATCATTCTCATTTATGTTGGTCTTTAATCCCTTCTTCAATGCTATTTTCATTGACAAAGATTTCTTCCTTTTTGGTTCAGGTTAATGCTTGACAGCTTGATGGCAGCGCCTAGTATGTAAAGTTAGCTAATGCTGAATCAATCTCCTCAATGTTAACTTTCTTGAAATCAAGCTGAATTCCTTTTTCAGATTTGTCAGCAATAAAAGCATTTGAGGACAATATATATTCAAATAAAACATTCTTTAATTCAACTTATATACTTAGGATCCGAAATTAATTGTATAGTCATCTTGATTTCTTTCTTAATATATTTAGTCATTGATTCACTATACAATCCGCTTTATGAATAAATATTTCCTTTGGTAAAACTTTCTTTGATTTGTTAACATATGAAACATGTGAGAGTATATTCATGAAAGTATAATCAATCCACATGCAATAAAAAACGAATTAATACATTTGATCAAGAATTAAATGCTTGATTGTATAATCTTTGAAGTTTTCAAATCAAGCTTTTTGGTTAATGATCGACCAATGATCTCAAGATCCTTCCATGGAAGGATTCCTCAAAGTAATAAATGCTATATTATAAAATCTCTTGATAGCCATTTGATCAATCATGAATATTTTAATCATGGAAAATATTAAAGACAAATATACTTGATAAAAATATTCTAGAAAGGCATTCCTTATTTGTCTTTGATATGATTCCATAATAAATCATTTAAGAGCATGATCAATATATAACTAAATCACAATCTTTCCTTAATTGACCGAGATCTTTAATAAATGATTGATTTATAAAATATCTTTATAAAATTTGATCGATCACATCAAAGTTTCTCTTAATCAAAAATCGTATTTTTGTAAAACATTATTAGAAACAATTAATTAAGATATGGATAAAATATTATCCCAACTGCTTCCTTAGAAAGCTTGGATAATCTCTTCATACTAGCATGACCCAACCTTTTGTCTAAAGCCAACTTTCATCCAAAGAGGAAATTAGACATTTATGAGAAGGAAAAATAACATGTTTGAGTATGTAAACTTTGTTAAAGCTTTTTCCTTCTCATTCTATTTTTTCCGGTAACTAGATTTTCCATCAAAGAATGGAAGTCTTTGAGTGGATTACCCCTCAATGAATGAATCTATTTTGGTTGATTACTTTCTCTATGGAGGTTAATTCAATAAGGAGAGTCTAAGCTTTGATACCAATTGATAGAAATTAACAAAAGAAGGGGGTGTTGAATTGATTATTAAAAACAATTGTAAATTTAAAAAATTTTAAACTGTAAATATAATTTATAAGTACAAATTACTTAAAAAACTTTAACTCTTTCTCTATATGAAAATAGGTTTAGGATACTCAATTATGAAGGATTATAAAAGTCGGGTTAATTGAGAGCACACAATATTTAGAGTAAAGTTCATATAAATAATCCTATATTGTCACTCTCTTCCACTTAAAGAGTAAGATAAGAGAGGCTTCACTATAATGGGATTTTGAGAATTTCAACCTTAAGAAACCTTCACAACAAGGACTAAGCTTTACAAGCTTTTATACCTCTAAACTAGACAATCTAAGAAGGGTAAGTACAAGAGCTTTTACTCCTCGAAATAATCAACCACACTAATTTTCTCAAATACAATCTAGGAACCAACAGGAACCCAATTACCCAAACTACTATAGTTTTTACTACTTAGACAACTAGATAATCTCACATATAGAACAAAAATACACTTAAAGACAACACTCTATTCGAACTCATGAAGCAGCAAAATATTCAGAGCTTTTTCTCAACTTCACTTCTTCTGTCTTCAATACTTTAATTTGATCTCTTCAATATATAGCCCATAGAATTTTCTAGCCATTGGAGATGAGCGTATGATATGATTCTTTTATGAGAAGCTTTCCATTCTTTCTTAATTTGGATGCAAACCTTTTTATGTTGTCAACCTTCTGCTTGATAGAGCCGAGGTAAACTTGATAAGGAAGGAGTAGGTGATAGCTTTATGCACATTTCAAAAATGCTTTGCATACAGTAAACTTAATAAAGCGTTTGGTATCCGGTGAGTGTTTTAGTGAGAAGTGAAATTGGAAATGAAAGTGGAAGTAAGTGATAAAAAGTATGTTTGGTATGCAGGGAAATGGAAGTGGAACGTAAAAGTAATATTGTTTGGTCGGGTGGAAAGAAGATAGGGAAATAGAGGATAAAAGTATAAAATACCTTTTTTACCCTTACTTTTTTAAAAGCCACAATTTTTTTAAGGCCATTTTGTTCTTTAAACCAAACAAAACCTCACCTCACATTCCTTCCACTTCCTTCTCAATTTTCATGGCAACAAGCTTCCCTCTCAACTAGGAAGCTCAACCTCACCTCCCCACTTCTCAAAACATACCAAACATACTTCAATCTTAACTTCCATTTCGCATTTCCTTCGGAAGTGATATCAAACATGGCATTAATGCTACCTAATAACTGTCAGAGAGAGAGAGAGAGAGAGAGGAGAGAGAAAGCATGATTTGATTTTGTATATGGAAGACCTTATTATAGGCATGATTTACATGGGTCAAGGGCCAATTTCCTTACCAACCTTCTCTCTTCGTAAATGCGTTTAAGCAAGAGAGATTAGAGAGATTAGAGAGAATAAATAAAGCATGCATTAAACTATTTAAAATTTTTCCTCTTTAAGCATTTAAAATATTGATGAATATTGGCTCTTTTGTCTTTATCCTCATGCATGCAAATAAACTTTCGACAAAAAGCAAATATTTTCTTCATTCACAATGATTTATCCAAGAAATAAGGAAGAGTGATAAGATAGCAATTTAATGCTTTTTAAAAGCAAAATGAAAATTTTTTTTCGTTAAGCATTTGGTCCAAGAAGGAAAATATAAAGTCCAGATTTCAAACAACTGGGCTTTTCTTTAAGGCTTCAAATTGGGTTAAATTAATTTTAATCCAATTAGCTCAAATTTTGTCATTATTACAAAATTAAAATAGAATATCCCAATGGAAGGACAAGATACTTTGATTAGGTTTCGACTTTTGAGAGAGAGTTTGTGAATTCGGATTTAAATTCAAAAAATGGAGGGGTAGAAGCATTTGAAAATTTTAAATTAACGGATTAAACTATAGGCACTAAGTTGTTAATGATGCAAAACTCAGAGTGTCTAAAATTACATTGTACCTAATTGAAATCGAGCTAAACTAGAGACCACTAAAATGTAATTATTTAGTTTGTTTGATTTTTTTTGTATAGAATGATTTGGTTCTTGTAAGATATATACTCTTTCAATTTGATATATAAGAAAATAAAATATTTCAGTTTCATCTTCAAAGGATGAACTTTTAATTGATTTGATAATTTGATTAATGGAATACATAGAAAGTTAAGAACAATCACATTAATGAATATTAACTTGACAATAAAAAATAATAATAAATTTGCTTAGCAATAAAAGAATTAAACACATTTATTAATTACATATTGTTGAAATAAACTATACATCTTTCATGTAGAATTTGTAAATTTGATGTAAATTCATCATTTAATAATTTGGTTTTTATTAATGCAATATTAATTTTCAATCTATAATATGAAATAATGACTAAATTAATTTTTCAAAATTGAATTGAGATATTTCAATTTTTTGTAATAAAATTTTAAAAATTAATCATTAATTTACTCTAATAATTCTTTTTTTTTTGTTGAAACCAATGTGTCAACCTTTGAATAAAGTAATTAATTTCTTTGTTAACTTATAGACACATTGATGCAAAAAAAAAAAAAAATTCAAGTGCACATTTGTCGGTTTTTATTTCTCACATGTATCCTCTTTTTAGAGGTAATTTTGTTCGAAGCACTGTCTGAACATTAAATATAGACACCTCTCCCGGTAAAAATTCAAATATGAGTTTATCACATTGTGAAGGACTAGTCCCTTTCACTAGACCAAGTTGATACTCACATTTGTTTTACTCCAATAATTCAATCATCAAATGTCTCGGACACAATTTCCCCCACATGGACTCAATTTTTATTGTGATTTCCGAATCAAAACTAACAAATTTTGGAAGAACTAATTAAAGAATATTGGTGATCCCTACATAAAATACTCGTGTTGCATGCCCAGTACTACTAGTAGCAGTCTCAATAGCCTATCAAATTCCATAAAAATACAACAACAATCAAAGCCTTTTCCTATTAGAAATAAATAACCGCAGACATACATTTATACACAAACTATTACAGTCCAATTGATTCAATCATGTGCTTTCACTATAACAAGAAAAATACATATGGAATTTTTGTGACTGCAAACAATCAGAATGGTTTCATCCAGACTCCTAGTATACACTTTTGGCATAATGCCTCCTCCAATTTGATCTTGGTCATTTCCTTTCCCAAAACTCATAGTATACACTTTTGGCAACAATTATTTACTCATAACCTTCTGATCCTTTGACCTTATAGAACCGCAGGTGGGACCTAGAACTTTGCTTTCCTTTGAGCTGGGAGTTGTTAATCCACTGGTTCGTGGATATAAATGACAAAACTGAATCCATTTTATGAAGCCCAATATTTAATCAGAGTATGGCTGCGAATCCATGCATAGATGCACCAATTTTCTTTGATATTGCCCAAAGTATTCACCAACTGCAATCACATCTTCATTCTGTGGATCTAATCCAGGAAAGTGGAGTAGCTTATCCTGGATGGAAGAACTTGATTCATCATCTGTATTATCTAACTTGGTGATGAGCTCTGCATGGATTTCACGGCAAGCAAGAATGAACATTGCTGCTGTGTCAGGTAGTTGAGCCTCACGAAGCGCTGCCAATGCCTCTTGTAGCGCACCGGCGGCAGTATACAAAATCATAGCCCTGCATTGGGCCATTTTAATCTCAAATTAAGTACAATTTTGTTGTAGTTACGATTCTAAGAAAAGCGGTCATACCTCTACATATATATATCGTCATGGAAAAAGAATTTGTTGATGACTAGAGATATAAATACATAGAAAATTACAAAGAGGAGAAAAGATCTTCTCAAAGCAAAACAAACTAAAACAGGCTGTACTTAACAAACAGTTTTGTAAGCAAAGATTCTAGGTAAAACGGTCATACCTCTTAGCTCTTATATTCATATATATATATATATATATGAATATTTATGGAAAGAGAATTTGTTGATTAGAAGAGACAAAAATACACAAAAAATTACAGAAGTAGAGGACATTTCATCTCAAAGCAAAACGAACTAAAACAGGCCGTACCTCCAGATATTATGTTCATTGTGCAAAACATGCCCGGCCCACCTATGCAGCACTCTGAAAAAGTACAAAATAGAGGGAAAGTCTATACTCAATAAATCTCTGATCATGATCTCAATAAATCTTTCTGACTATTGAAGCAATGCAGAACATTCGTGGTGGGAAGGAAAAAATTGGTGAAATTTTCTAAATGGTTTGTGTCCAAAAGATAATGGAGTTTTCCTGGCAATAGATATTTGTACATGTATCTCCATCATGCAATGTTTGACTATTGTTTATGTAGAAGATTTATTTTAATTTTCTGTCTTTGTGTAAACGCCATCTTTTAAGGAACTAGACAGTATCGCTATGGATTATATGAGATACATGATGTATTCATAATGCTTCCTGCCTGGCAGTAAACTAGAAGTTATATTCAAGAAGAGTCAGAACCTTGCATAATCTGATCCTTCTAGGTGAGTTGCAGCTAAGGTTGCAGCATCCGTCCAGTATCCAGCATCTTGTAACTGCATTAAGATCCAGCATTACAATTCTCTCGAAAAATCAAGCATAAAAGATTATGTTTAGTCAATTTCTTTTTTCCCAAAAAGCCAGAGTCCTTCTAAAAGCCTAGTAAAGCAAGGCCATATTCATATGATACCTTGCGCATTATTAAATGTCCATCCATAGAAAAAGGACCCGCTGCAAGAGGCAAAGTGATTTTCCGTGCTTATTCCCAAGGAATACGCTAATAACTTGGGGCGTGCTTAGGAATGAGAGAAGGGGAAGGAAAGGAAAAGGGAAACAAGGAAACGTTAAGGTAAAGGTTTCTCTTCCTTTGTTTAAAGTTCCTCTAAAATCCCCTAATTTGGAGTAATTAAAATTAATAAAGGAGGAAGGTCATGGAAGGTATACTATGAAATTCTCCAATTCCTTTCCTTCTAAAATTTAGAAATTCAATCAAGGTAAAGGTTTCAAAATCCTCTTCCCTTCCCTTTCCTTCTCCTCACTCCAAATATACAATAAGGAACCAATTTCCCTGCTTAATTTCCCTGCAACCAAACATATTTAGACAGGGAACCAAACTTCCCTACCACTAATTCCATGCACCAAAAGTGTTAGTGTATGTTTGGTTGGAAGGAAGTTAGAAATAGGGAAGATATGTTCCCATAGGGAACATGTTTGGTTGGAGGGGAGGAGGGACAAAGGGAAGATGGGTTCCCTTGTTAGAGGGAAGGAAGGTTCCCTTTGGTAGGGAGGGAAGATGGGAATGGGGTAGGGAAGTGGTATGTGAAATGTCCATTTGGCCCTTATACGAAGGAGAAGTGTGAAATGTACATAAGGGTAAAATTGACTTTTCATCATTTTATCTTCCATTCCCTATCTTAATTGCATCCTACCAAACAAAATTACTCTTATAATCTAATTCTATTTCCCTGCAAAGCAAACATACTTTTTTTATATCATTTTAACTCATTTCCCTAGGTGGGGTCCATTATATGGATCAAGTGACGCCAACATGTTCTATCTTAACTCATTTCTTTAGTTATATTATTGATAGTTAAATCCATCCTAATAGGCTTTTTTCTTCTTTTCTCTCTCTACAAGGAAATTTGCAGAGTTATACCAATCCTAGTAAACATTATTATACACTAAAAGTTTCATTAAAGCGCATCCTAACCTGAGAACACGCTTCCTGATATCTTCCAACAGCACTGAGAAGATGAGTGCCAGATAGTGACCTGTCAGCCCTCACCATGTTGGCTGCAACAACCTAAACAATAGGTACGATATTGTAAATACCAAAAAATTAAGTATACTGTTAAATATACCAACCAGTACATGTATGTCGAATCTAAAATAAGTCCCAGTTAAACTTACCTTAACTGCTAGTTCATGAAGAGACCTTGAAATAACAGAAGAGAGAGCAACTGCACGGAGGGCATTTACATAGAAGTAGGTGCTCTCTGGAGGAGTGGAAAGCAATAAACTAACTGCTGCTTCTAGGTTTCCAACTGATACAAGCCTGGTAGTAACAAATTTTAGAAAAACTAGAACTTATGTTGAAGGATGTAATAACATTCCCACTCAAATTAGGAAAAAGAATGAAACTGTCAAAGATATTCCATCATTTGTGGGATTGGTTTGTGTCTTTGAATGTTAATATTTGTTTCCTTTTAATTTTGTAATTTTTTCCAGTAAATTTTTGGTTTGACAAAATGAGGCTATTGTATAAGGTATTAGTCTAGGACTGTAACATGAGAGGTACTACGGGAGTACTGAAAATTTGATAGTCCCTCCATTCTTTACTTGCCATTCGTCAATATTAATAAAAATTTGGTCCCTAATCTATTTAGGGTGGGTCCCTAATAGTGTGAATCCCTATTAATATTGATAAATGGAATTGAATGAAGGTTGGACATACAGTACTCCCATAGTAATAGACTTCTATCCGCGTTAGATTGATATATATTTATCAAATAGGCCAAAACTTTTTGTCCCTAAATTTTATGAGGCTTTAATTCGTCCCTTAACTTTCTCATTTTGTTTAAATTTTGTTTCTTATCTTTATTTAAGGGACGCAATGTCAGAATGTCTTCCCCTCCTAGACCGGTTGATGGGTTAGGCAAGGCTAAGTTTGACCTAAGCCCAATGGGCATTTCACAAATGGGAATGGGTGGGCTCAAGTCTATAACTTGTGGCCCAAGCCTATGGGCTAACACATTTGTCAAATCTGAAGGAATTTATTTCCTGAATTCTAAGGAATTCTTTCAGTTATTAGTTTCTGATCTTTAGGAATTAATTCCTGATTTTTCAATTAATATGAGAGATCAAGAATCTTTCCCTTTTTAGATGTAAATTAATCCTTTAAAATCAGGGATCCTTATGTTACCTGAATAACACGACAGATTCACCGTCATGACTCCCTATATATATATATATAGTGGCATTACTAAATCCAAGCTTTTGAGACATTTGTGGACAGGCTAGGAATGGTGAATATCTATTCTTGAGGGGGAATATCAAAGATAAGGATCAATCCCATGATTCAGGGGATTGATTTGTGTCTTTGATTATTATTGTTTGTTTCCTTGTTTAGTTTCCCAATTTTCTGTTGTACCATGTATGTAGGGACTTGGGATTTTGGTGTATCAATTCCTTAAGTATTTCTTCCCCAAGTCTTGTATGATAGACTGCGAATTCTTTGAGTGAATCAATTTTCTATCTTCTCAATTTTCAGAAACTATATTCAGTCTTCTATCACAGCAACACTTACGATGCAAATAAAAAATTTGACGTCACAAACAACTAAATGTCTTGAGGGATTAAACATTAAAGTTGAGATAGTTTATTAGTATCTGCTAGTCTGGTAAAACCAACTGTCTTCAAACAAGTTATAAGTATTACGAGTACGATGTGACATCAATAGTGTCTTATAAAAGTATGCCTACAAATAGGGAGGTGTTTTACAATCTTGTATATTTGCAGTACAAGTGTACAACTAATGAGTTTGACATGAGGACCTTCTGTACTTAATTGAACAAAATTGTGTGATCTTAATGAAAATTATAATATTAAGAACTGATAGGCCTACTTACTCATGTACACGGTTCTGTATAGCATCTTCACCTTCTAACTTTTCATGCCATGAAATTCGTTCGCTTGCAATTTCCCTTAATTCTTCTTGGTCGAAAGTTATCAATTTTAGATGACCCTGACTCTGCTAATTAATTTGTCAAAGTCAATTAGATGTATATGACAAAGATACAAATGTCAAAAGCAACTATTCCAGATAATAACATAATGTGAATATGTTCTAAGATTTAACCTTAGGAAACTATTATATCTTACCGATACAACTCTACCCATTTCTTCTGTTGAACGTTTCTTTGATGATAGCTTAGTAAGTATAGATGTCTCATCAACCTCTGGAATTGGCACTGCTACTGCATCTTTTAGTGGAGGTTTTTTCAATACCTTATTCATCAAATGGTTGAGCGCCAGAGGCAGCTGTAGCCAAAACAGAGCTTCTGAGGATTCACCAAATATTGCAGCTGCATAGCCCAGCCTCATGGAATAACCTTTATTTAACACATTAGCATACAACTTTGCCCTCTCATCATCAAGTATGCACCCTTGACAAAAGAAAATATATGAAAAAGTTCAAAACCCAAAGATTTCTAGAACTTGATAATTAGAAACTCCACAAATGAATATAGAGACCTTCTTTTCGATAAGGTTCCAACACTTTCAAAAGCATCTCTGGCACCACTGGGTCACCAAGAGGTGGAATGTCAATCATGTATGTGCGAAGATCCCCTGTCGCCGAAGGAACTCCTGGGATTGAATGAGGCCTTTTTTCTATAGATGTACTGCAAGTATTGAACCAAGAAGGTTTGACACCGAATTGCAG
Organism: Senna tora; assembly: GCA_014851425.1. Classification (NCBI taxonomy): domain Eukaryota; kingdom Viridiplantae; phylum Streptophyta; class Magnoliopsida; order Fabales; family Fabaceae; genus Senna; species Senna tora. The sequence continues at coordinate 14,623,266 of CM026262.1, forward strand.
GATCATTCTCAATGCCTGTAGCAGCATCATCGGTAAATATTTAGTGGAATACAAATAAGCCACCAACTTTCTATATATACATCCAGCTAAGCAAACAGGATTGGCAAACAATGTTAATATCACTACACCACATAATCAGATAAGATACTGCCTTTTTACCAACAAGAAATAAAACTATAAAAGCCCAACCAAATTTCAAAGTAGCATCCCTCTTCATCTGATTTTAGTTACACCATTAATAACTTTCTATAAGATGAGTTTCTATCCGAAAGCACTTTTGAGTTAAAAGTGTTGTCATTAATATCATACTTAGAAAACTTCATAAAACGCAATATTGTTTATCCCATCAATGTAACTCAAAAGTAACATAAACATGCTTGTTTTTGTCAAATTTTTCAAAAAATTTTGGCATAACAGATCAACATTATAATAATTATTATCTGATGGGTAGATTAATGAAAATCACTTTCCACTATAAGATTTAAATGGTGCAAGCTGATTGAATTTTAAATTTACTCCGAGTAAATTGATCTCTCCATATATATATATTGGGAGTTCCAACCTCTACAATAGCGTGGAGGTTAGCATTCTCCATATATGCCACAGTTGTTATATTCGAAGTGCAAACATATAAGACAAATATTGGAGAAGATATAATGAATAACTTATGGGTAAATCTTGTGTCTGACTCTTTTGTGCTATGGCCTTAGTGACTTGTGAACTTCTATGGCTAAAGGAACGTCTTTGGGAGATAAAATTTGGGAACATAGATAAGATGGAGCTGGTCTATGATAACCAAGCAGCAATGCACATCGCCTCAAATCTAGTATTCCATGAGAAGACCAAACATATTGAAATTGATTGTCACTTTATTAGAGAGCAAATTTAATCAGGGTGTCTTGCTACTCAATTTTGTCAATTCAAATGATCAACTGGCAGATATCTTCACTAAGTCTCTCAAAGGCATGCAGATAAAATACATATGTAACAAGCTTGGTGCATATGACTTATATGCTCCAGCTTGAGGGGGAGTGCTGTGAATAAATTAGGATTATGGTGATTGTTGACCCTAGAATTCTGCCTAGACAATAGGGATTAATTGTATTTATTTATAAATACTTATTCTTCTTTCCTAGAATAGGTTTTCTCCTCTTGTATAAATACCCCACTTTATTCACATAATATACAACAACAACAACAAACAAAGCCTTTTCCCACTAAGTGGGGTCGGTTATATGGATCAAGCGACGCCAACATGTTCTGTCTTTGCACATTTCTATACACCGAGGGAATTTTCTCACTTATCAATACACAAGCCAACTTGTGAACATAAATAAATCTTGGTGACTCCCGTACATAAACTCTATTCCACAATCCTTTCATGTCACAATATTGAGTAACAACATCTATGGCAGGATCCTAAGTTAAGTTAAAAATTTTACCATCATCCATTTCTTTTATGCTTCCTTATCACTATCAGGAGTTGGAATATTAACTAAATGATCTCCCTTGTCAATAATGGACATACACTTGTCAAAAAAAAAAAATGGACATACAAAATTGAACTTCTTTAACACTCCGATTTTTAATCCACCCTCAAATGATAATGTTGACACATCACCAATTTCAGCCATGTTTTAGGCCCTTGAATTGCAATTAATCAATTATTTTGATAAAAGAAGAAATTTACCGAAGAGAAAAAAAAACAAATGAATACAAGGAGTAGATGTTCAGTGGTACAGTAGTACTGAACTTCAGTACATCCTTCCAATCAGTTGGTCCCTAAACCATTCAAGGTGGGCCCTAATTAATGTGAGTTTTTATTAATATTAACAAATGGCACTACATGATTGGAGGGATGCACTGAAGTTCAGTGGTACGATACTATTGAACTTTTATCCGAATACAAGAAGGAGGACTCGCGGTCCTCTACAAATGGAAATTAACAAACAAAACAAAGAGATCCACTATGAGAATTTCAAAATGGCAGACAATAACCAAAGAGAGAGAGAGAGAGAGAGAATTCAGTAAATTAAATGTTTGCATACTACCAGGGCGTGTGGTGTAGGAAGTAGTATAGGACAACACAAAGGCATTGGCCGGAATCTTTCCTTTATAGTTCTTGGCTGGGGTGCATAACCAATTTTTTTATCATTTCTGCATGAAAGGAGCATGTACCAATAAGTAATCACAAAAAAAGTAAACTTACAAAACTGAAAGCATCTTTAGAAACATGACTACGAAAGAAACCACTAAAATTAAGACTAGAATCAGCCATATATAATCTAATACATGGTAATCAAGATCAAGATCTTGCTTATTGGCAGGTGTAATCTAAAACAAAGTAGTAAAGGTCAAGATCATACTTAAGATCAATTAAGGGGCTAAAAATGATCAACTTGTAGGATTGAGTTAAGGAAAAACAATAGATCTTGAACGCTCTTCTTCAGCCCCTTGATCGAGGCAGGCAGGCATAGGATGACTTGAAAAAAAAAAAGGAAAAGACCAAAAAATAAGTGAATAAATGACTAGAGAACTTATTTTAATGAGATAATTAAAATTACTTCCTAATTGTTTTTACTGTACATGAGTAATTTAAACAATATTAGAAAATATTAGTATAAGTTGCTTAAAATATAGAATACCATTTTTTTCTACTAGTATATCACTACAAGGAAGTTTATATATATATATATATATATATATTTTAAACTTCCTTGTAGTGTTCTATATTTTTTTAAGTTTAACCTGTCAACATATTTATGTTTGTGTATTCTCATGTCATGCTACATAGGATTAGTATCACCAAAGGCCTAGGCCCACTAGGTGGGGTCGGCTGCAAGGATCAAGTGACGCCAACTTCTATCTTTGCTCATTTCTATGATTAGATTGTTTATAGTAGTTTAATCCTAGTAGTTTCTCTTATTGTTCTCTTTGGTCCCTACTTACCACTAGTTATTGGACTATCTTTCATTTAGTCAATCCTTTGTATAGGACTCTTTAATGGTCTCCTCTATACATGACCAAACTACGAAGATGTGTCTCAACCAATTTTTTAATGATAGGTGCTACCCCAACTTTATCTTAATGCAATCATTCCTAGTCCTATTCTTTCTAGTGTGTCCACTCATCCAACACAACATTCTCATTTCTGCAACATTGAATTTTTGTTCATGTTAACTTCTTATCACTCAACATTCAGTACCATACAACAATGCAAGTGTTATAATTGCGTGATAAAATTTTCCCTTAAAATTTGAGTGATACTTTTCCATCTCACTTGACCAAAAGGATAGAAATCTAGCAACAAGAAAAAAAAATCTCAAATCGAAAATGTCACATGATCCGTAAGATTGTAAGATCTTAAGATTTAGATCAAATCTTGACAACCTTGATCTAAAATAATAAGATACAATAAGACATTCAGCTTGAAATATTAATGATAGAGCCCCAAGGATGATACTGAATAGTACTACTCTTATTGCTTAGAACTTCCCACTCAAAGAGTGCTACAAAACCACAATTGAAGGCTGGAAAACCAATACAGACTCACAGACTCAATGCCAACCAAACAGAAACATAAACAGCAAATAAAATAAAGACATCACCCACTCACAGAAACCAGAAGAATAAGAACCAAGCTAGCTTTCAAGAGGCCAGAACTCTCCTAATTTCGTTCAGACTTTTCCTACCTCCTCTCTTCTACTCCACCCTCAAATATTATCCTACATTCCTACCTGATAACCGTGGTCCCCACCTGACTATTTAGTTAGGATATTCTTCTCCATCTCCGCTCAGTCGCCCTTTTCCCTTCTAGAATATACTTTCACATATGAAAGAACTGGTCCCCCCCTCTTTTTCCCCATGACTGTGCTTCCTTTTATAGTGCTGCTAACTTGGGGCCTACCAATTTAGTTATTAAACATACAGCTGACCCAATCAAAACCTAGCGTTGCTTTTTCATAAACAATGATAGATTTCAATATTTCATTTTAATTAAGCCAAATGGATAGTTGAAGTAATTTTTAATACATTGTCATTCATACAAAAAAAAAAAAAAAAAAAAAAAAACAGAAGAAAGTAACTGCCAATATAACAATGTAATTGGATATTGTACTTTTCTGCTTTCTTTTGGATGAATTTGACGTTGTACATTTAAAAGTTTTGAATTGGTTAAATAATACAACAACAACAATCAAAGCCTTTTTCCACTAGGTGGGGTCGGCTATATGGATCAAGCGACGCCAACATGTTTTGTCTTTGCACATTTCTATGGTTAAGTTATTTATAGATAGATCCTTCTTAATCGTTTCTCCTAATATTTGGCATAATTTGAACGGGAAGGTGCATCACACCAACCCCAATGACCTAGTATACCTGTTACGTAACATTAGAAGTCAGCATCCTTATCTTATCAGTACCTCATCTCAGCGCCTACTTTGATCTTTTTGTTATCTTTATCAGCTCCTAATCTCAACTTTCTTATCTGGTTGCATTATGACTGGTGTAGCTACCCTACCTATGACAAATCCTAAATTTTGGATATGGAAGGTTGAAAATAACATTGTGGTGTTATGACTCATATATTCTAGTCCAAGCTATAAAAATCTAGATCACCATGTTGATTATTAAGACAAGGAAGGAGGGAGTTCATCACTTCAGAGAGTTGTGCACTTACACATTGATTTCAAAAAGACGAAAGCTACTATCAGCTCCAGCAATGCACAAAACCAATGGGTCATTCTTATCAATTCGCAAGGGCAACCAATCAAGTTCCAAAACAAGTGTTCCAGGAAATTGAGGCTGCAACAGCGAATTGGCTAAGGGGTCTTGGGAATCCTGAAAAATGTATGTATAGGATGTAATGATCAAAGAAAGATAAATATCTTAAAGAATAAAGAGGTCGAGTTCTTGTAAGCATAGGATTATTATACGTGAATCAAGCATAGGATGACTCCAAGAAATAAGCAAATGAAAGTCTAGAGAACTCATTTTAAAGAGATTATTAAATTTGTTGTGCATGAGTACTTTAAATAATATAAAGTAACAACTGTTGGTTTAGTAAATTTAATATAGAAATAATAGTCCATGTTTCTTAAAATATAGAATAATACGAGCTGTTATCTTTTCTACAAATATATCACTAAATGAAAACTTAAAATATATATGTTGTGTTGTGTCACATCATGTTATATATTTATTGAAATTTGACGTGTCAACATGTCCATGCCCTTGTCATGTCAAGCTATAAAATTATTATCACAAGCTGTATGTATATGTATATAACTGTTAGAAAACAATAATAATGAAAGTGCACATATAGTCCAGAAAAAAAAAAAAAACCAACTTCTTTGCTTACCAAATCAAATACAGAAAAGGTATTGTCATAAAACAGAACAGCAATACGCCCCCGGCTATAGTCCCCTGGTACAACAGGTGAGAATTTGATCCGTCGGATTCCATCTTTGTGAGTGTTGAATGAGGAAGAATGTCCAGTTGTCACATCCCACCATCGTATGTTTCCTATCCTGTCCCCCATCACCTATAAAACTAAATTAGTCACCACCCATCCAATCCAAATTACAGAAGATCCAGATGATCTGAGTATTAAAATAATTCCAAAAATATGGTATATACCACATGAGGCGAGCGATAGGCCATTGCAGTAATTAATCCTTCTGATGATACAAAGGAAGATGAAGGCCATTTTGGTCTGTTTTCGAGTGGATGCTAACTTCATTAGATAAAACAAACAAAAGGAAAAACTTCAAGAGTATTGCACTATAACAGCAAGACAAATTGATATTACACAAGAGACCATAATTTAAAACTATCAGTTATATTTTTGAAAAGTACTGGTGCAAGAAACTAAGGGTGTGTTTGGTTTATGAAAACATGTTCCATTTTCATTTCTTAAAAAAAATTTTCATTTTTAAATTTTCTATATTTTGAAAATGTGTTTGGCTTGTAAAGTCAAAACATGTACCAACAACAACAACAATCAAAGTCTTTTCCCACTAGGTGGGGTCGGCTATATGAATCAAACGACGCCAACATGTCGTGTCTTCACACATTTCTATGGTTAGATTATTAATACTTGAATTCATCTTAATAGTTTCTCTTATTGTTTTCTTTGGTCTTCTTCCCTTACCTCTAGTTATGGGCTATCTTCCATCTGGTCAACTTTACTTACAGGAGCCTCTAACGACCTTCTTTGTAGATAACCACACCACTTAAGGCATGTTACTAAAGTCAAAACAAATATTAGAAAATGAAAATTATGAAAAGGTGTAAGATTTAAAATTTTGAATAACTAAAAATCATTAAAACATTATTCGTTTGTTGTTTTTATTTTCAATTTGACTATTGATACAATATTGTATGTTAAATTGATTAAATTATCACTTACTATATATTAAATAAAATGTAAATTTTGAATGAAAATGCGCATATATTCATAATGAAAATTAACATTTTTTATTTAATTAAAGTCAATAAACTAATAACAAAAAGAATAAAGTAAAGTAAATAGATCTTATCAAAAAAAAAAAAAGTAAAGTAAATAGATGTTAAATCTAATTATTTCCTACAAGGTCACAATATATAACTGGGGCGTAAAGGTCACAATATTTTCTATACTTTTCAAGATGACTTTAATCAATTATGTGATAAATCAAAGAAACACATGCATTTCTACCCATATATATAATTTTAAAATTGTCAATATATTTTCAATGATCTACTATTCTTTTGTGGTTAGTGGTTATACTATTATGCAGGTTGGAGAGGAGAAACAAGCCCTGTTCTTGGTATGACGGTCGTTTTGTTGGAAAACATGTCAAATATTACAGTCATGGCCGCCAAAGTGGAGGGTTTGGTCTATCGGTGGCTGGGTTACACGGTAGTGTCGACAATGGAGGGAGAAAACTCAACCTCCTAGATCTAGAAGGGAAGAGGAGAATAACTCAACCCTTTTAGGTATAAATAGAAACCCTAGTGTTGCAAAAGGAGACAAATACTTAGCTTAGACAACACTGGCTCCAATACCAGGAAGATCTTTTTAAAAAAGAATTTTTGTATTCTTTGATGTTACATTTACACATACAACTATCAAAGCCTTCTCCCACGAGGTAGAGTCGGCTATATAGATCAAGCGACGCCAACGTGTTCTGTCTTTACTCATTTCTACGGTTAGTTTATTACATTTACACATAAATAGTAGAATTTATAAGCAAGATTCCTACTCTAATTTCTAATTTAGGAAATAAATCAAATCAATAATAGACAAATATTATCCTAATCAAAACTTCCTAAAATCTTGCCATATCAATTTACCCTCTAATTTAAGCTAGTCAACATAAACTAAGTGTGTTAATGACTAATGAGGTTGGGCTTGTACTACACCTTGTAAGAACTAAAACATTATCATTACAGATTCAACAGTCTATATATAATGAAAAAAACACACCTGTAATGCTTTTTTTGTAAATGAAAATGGGTTAATACCTAAAATCTCGAATCCTTCGCCCCTGGACTTCAAAAACTCCAAGCGCCCCATTTACCAAGGCAAATGCAAAACTTTCAGAAGTGTCATCTTGATGTCCCTCAGTGATTGGATCCTCTGTTTACAGAGATTAACTTTAGAAGCTTAAATGAAGAAATGAGCCATTAATTCTAGACTAGCTTCTATACTTACTGATATTATTTAAGTAAACCAACTCACTTGATTCTGATGAGGACAATTTTGTTGTGGTAGATGCCTCATCTGATTTTTGCTCCTTAGAAAATAACGATGACTGCCTAGCCGACGCATTTTGAGCAGGGCGAGGAACTGTTGGAAGAGTCCATTCCAACACCGTAAATGGAAGAGCTAATGATCTAAGCTACATAGAGATACAAAGCATTGTAAATATCTTGAGGAAACACCATATTTCAACAGAATATACAAGTACAAGTGTACAACAATATAGCAAACATCAAACTTAATTTGACTAAATTTAAAAATGCAGAACATTCATAAAATTAGCACTTAAAAAAAGAAAAGAAATGACATGTAGTGGAGACAAAAACTATATATGCAAGAAACAAGATTCAAGGAACCAAGTCCTACAGCTTATATTAAAAAATGCTATTGGGGCAAAGAATAGATCTTGGGTCCCAAGTAATGACAGCATACCAAAAAGGCATAAGCTTTCAACTACTACAACAACAATAATCAAAGCCTTTTCCCACTAGGTGGGGTTGGCTATATGGATCCCGTGACACCAACGTGTTTTGTCTTTACTCATTTCAATGGTCATGTTATTAATAGCTAAATCCATCATAATAGTTTTTCCTATTGTTTTCTTTGGTCTTCCCCTACCTCTAGTTATTGGGCTATCTTCCATCTGGCCAACTTAACGTACAAGAGCTTCTAACGGCCTTCTTTATACATGACTAAACCACCTAAGGCATGTTTCAACTAACTTTTCTATTATAGGTGCCACCCCAACTTTCTCTCTAATGCAATCATTCCTAATCTTATCCTTTCTAGTGTGACCACTCATTCAACGCAACATTCTCATTTCTACCATGTTGAATTTATGTTCATGTTGCCTTTTTATCGCCCAACATTCAATACCAATGTACCATACAATAAAGCAGGTCTTATAGTTGTGCGATAAAATTTTCCCTTAAGTTTAAGTGGTACTTTTCTATCAGACATCAGCTTTCAACTACAATGCCCATATACAAGACATTACTTTCTTTTTTATTTATTAAGAGTATGCAAAAATAGAGTTTAGATAACAATTCCTCCAAATCATTTTTGTTTCAAAGTCTACGAAAACAGCAGAGGATATATAATGCCACTTAGCAACATTACAAAGGTGCATTAAATAACCAATCTGCAAGGATTTCATTTATTTTCTCATCAAGTTCTAGAGTCTAACAGATGAAAATGTACAAACAAAGACTTTAATATTCAGAGAAAGTAAAGCATTTATAAGAAATTAATTTTCAATATTGAGTTAGCAATGACATTAGAATATTATCCTACATAAATAAATTCATTCAAAATTCCATATACTTACGTGACGTCACTTATTACATTAGATTCTTATCATTTACCAAAAATATATCCACAGAGACACAAGAGGGTTTAAGTGCATCAGCCAACTTACCATAGTTGGATTTTTAGTCATTGCCCAAACTTCCACAGGTGCATCACGAAACAAAATAACAAGGTACCTAATTTATGTGGATTTCAAACTATTAATATACAAATTTAGAAATAAAGCATGTTTATCTGATGAAATAGAATGGAAAAAAAAAATTCAATTGCGTGCCTGTGAAAAGAAAAGCACAACCTCTTAACCGAGGCTAATTTGTTTCTCAATGGAGGTCACATTTTTCACACTCAATGAAACTGAAATCACTTTTCTATTTTTTGAGCACTAAAAAAGTGGCTATGGCACAAACTACCAATAGTCATTCCTATATCAAAAGTGGCAGTAAATGAAACTTTAGGTCAACATACTATTACCATCAGCAATCCAGACGGCAAAATCCTATAGTAAACCATTTTGCATAAATTTCAATACAATCAGCACTCCCTAAGATTAAGAAAAGGTAGGATAAGCAAAGTGTATACATCTGATCAGAATTATTTTATGTTTAAACTTTAAACTGTGTTTTGCATTAACAAAATTGTCGATGTGTGAGTTACTAGCTTATTGAGTTTTGTTTCAACGCATAAGTTGAGAAAGATATTTAAGACTGTGTTGCAAAAACTAGATTCAGGACGTCAAATGATAATCATAAAATACCGTAGGTTTGAGATTCACCTTCCAGATGAAGATACTCTTAAAGCTCTTATCGGTGCACGTTCTGGCTTTTGCAAAACTCGGAACATCTTGTTAAGGCCACTTCGAAGGCAGGTCACTACTAACTTGTTAATATACCCTCCAGATTTTTCATTAACCTTAGCCCAAATGTTTGCAGAACATTTCAATTAAACAATGTTGAAAATATAGATAAAAAAGAAGAAACTAGTAAAATATACATTGATTAATATGTACAATACTAAAATTCATAACCATTATGATACAGACAAACAACACAAAACTAATTTCAAAATGAAGATGAAGTAGGAGAAGTATAAGAAAAAGGGGGAGAGAGGGAGATATAGGAAAATAAGACAGAGAGGAAGAACACAGGGAAGAGGGAGAACACAAGTACTGATATTGTATTCCCGTTGCTAAGCTCCAAAGTGTCTATAGCCTTAAAGCTTATAATGAATACAATAAAACATATAATGAAAACAAGAAAGGAAACAATAACAAAGAATTCCCAAAATCAAGCATGCTGAAAATAAGACAGGAAATAACAATAATAAAAACCCTAATATTAAGCATTAATTGATGGCTAAATTATTTATTTACAGACAATTACCCATATCATTGACCATATTACTCCAAAAATCCTTTTCCAAAATTCTGGAACAGATTTGCAGAAAAAGAGGGATTTTGAAAAAAAAAAAAAAAAAAAAAGGCCCCAAATTTGTTACAGTACTAAAGAAGCAAAAAGCACAGCTCCATTTCATTACAGATCCATGAAGTTGAAACTGTACAAGTTAATATTCTCCCTACTTTACATCAAAATGATCCTAATTCTGGAAATGGTACAGTTAGAACCCATACACAGTAAACAACAAAAATAAGAAAGGAAACTATAATAAAGACAATGCTATGCTCCAAAAAGTCTATAATCATATGTCTTATAAAGGAAACAAAAAAACATATGCTGAAAAAAAGAAAGAAAACAATAATAAAGTCAATCCCTCATATCAAGCACGCTGAAAATAAGAAAGAAAAAGATAGTACTAAAAACGGATTTGGATCAGGTAAAGTTACTTTACCTAAACTTTACGATCTGGACCACTGATCGACTACAATACAATTTTATCTTAACTGATCAACGGTTCATATTAACAGCACCAAGTAACTTTACCTGATCTACTTCCACTAAAAACACCAATTAAGCCTTAATTGTTACAAATAATTACCCATATTATTGACCATATATTCCAAATATTCTTTTCCCATTCTTCATCAGAAGATTAACCAAAAAATATCTGCTGGGTAATAAAACTAAAAAAATAGAAGTCCCAAAATCAACTATAAATATACCTGGATATAAGAAAATGATACCAGCCTAGAATTTCCTAACCATCGTATTCCCCTGACAATACCATTATGCACAGATAAACTTGAAGCAACAGCATTGGCAGAAGCATCAATTACATCAATAATTCCACTCTGAGTTCCCAAAGCAACTAAAGGAACAGCTACTGCAGGATGGTTCCCTCCACCTTCAGATGAAGTTACAAAACTAATTAACCAAGCAAGAAGGTGTGCATAGCAACCTCTATCAAAAGGCCATACTAAATTTAAACAAATAAGTAAATTAAAGAGAAGAAAAACTAACGGGCCAAAGTAGCCATTAGAGAAGGGGTAGGTACAGCCAGCATAGTCACAGTCGAAGAAAGAAGCTGAAGCTGCCCAACTAAGCTAATCTGCATCAGAAAGAAAAGAGAAAGCAAATTACAGAAGTTAGCTGATTTTCAGAAATTTCTAACCAAAATAAGAAAGTTATATAGGCTATGGTCTGGATAGCCCTTATCTTGAAAAAGGACCACCTTTTATCTTCTTTGGGGATTTCTTCAAATGGTTTGTTTAGAGGAGTATCACTTATGGATCTCCAAAGGGATTGGACGACTTTGATGTATTCCATTATACTCACTTAGTCACTTTTTTCATTCAATAAATTTCTTTTTTTTTTTTTTGTCTATATATACATACATATATTTGTTCTGGTCTTCTCAATAGAATGCAGCATTGACTAATATAGAGAAATTCTTATTCTACTGTGTAACTTTCTATGTGCTACCAAGGACAAAAATGAATAAGGACATTATGAATCTATATCAATGCTGCAGTTATAATATTAAAAGAAGAAAAATAGAATTATAGGCTGTGTATAAGCAGTTTGAGATAGCCAGTTGAATCATAAATGTCAGGTATAGACTAGGTCCATACTCCATAGGTATACACTTACCTTTAGAATAACATCTTCCTTGTTCAAGGTTGAGCTTGACAGGCAGCTTCTGCAATCACTTGTGGAAGGTATTGCAGCATTAGCATTCGTTCCTAGTACTGATACTGAGCAGTCAACATTGACCAAACCCAGCTTATCATCCTTGTGAGTGTCTGCTAGCCCTTCAGCAATCAAGAGCCAGTTCCATAATTTTCCATCATCAGAAATGGAGATCAAATGTGTCTTAGATACTATAACAGACTTGTCACAGAAATCAAAAGGATTATCAAAATCCTTGTCAAGGAAAGGAGAATTAGGTACATCAGTCTTTGCAATGTTCTGCAGAGTAGAATCTGACTGGCATAAAAGGGCAGCAAGTACTGAAGGAGAAGGGACAGAGGTACCAATTGAAGGGATTAACTCTTCCACAGAGCACATGATATGCACCTGTTCCCCTCTGTATGACATGCATATAAATAATATCAAGAAATGGAGAGTGAGGACTCAAGTTCTATTGTAAAAGTTTCATGCATATATGGAAGACAGTTGAAGATTTGTAAGGCTCATGAATGATGTGTCAAATTTAGAATGTATGTAGCAGTTACTGAAATGAATGAAGAGATGTTTTAGGCCTTGAATATTTCATGCACTCCCAATCACCCATAACCTAAAGTGACCTGGGAGGGTCAGACTCAGATGACAGTAAAAGATGATCAAAAAGTTGCAGAGTGCAAACTACTACATATATAACAGAACAAATCCAGAAGGGGTACCAAAACGGCTCAAAACACAAAAAGCACATTTAAATCAAAGTAGATTATAAACAAAAGCAAGCACCTGCTGATGGATTATATCATACATTCCAATGTACCCTATATTTCCATGAGGTTGAAATTCTAAACATAAGCATCATAGATAAAAAAAAAAAGTACCTTACGTACCAATTCAAAATTTCAAGCATGTCAATTACCAAACACCCTCTTACTAGAATTTAATGAAACTTTCCAATATCAACCACAAATATCAGGAGGAAAAAAAAAGTTCAGAACTGTTAGAATGGTATATTGTTACACTAGACCATTCTTCCCATTCCATTGTGTTCTTTGATTAGCATGTGAAAATTCTTTTCATTTTTTTTACACAAAAAATATTTAAAGGCATAGGGATCAACATTCTTATTTCCATTTTTTTCCATTTCCCAATGACTATTGTGTTTATTTCCACCAGCCACTAATATAATAAATACATAATGTGTTCTCTGTTAATTTAACTGTTAGGAAGCATCATACTTTCCCCTTCTTTACTATGCTAATTATTCTCAGTTTAAGGGTTATCAAACTCAGCATGTGAGAGAAAATTCTGCCTTTTAAGGGTTATCATACATAAGGATTGTTCTGTTGCCCTCTTTCAACCCTTTAATAGCTGATATTTGCTGTATTTGACAATGTACATAAGGCTTCCGAATATTTACAATTCAAGATAAGAAATGCTTACGGTTTCCTCCGCCAGGTGCTAAGCTTGCCATCAAGATGAGCACAGTATAGCCATTCGCTATCTGGATCAGGCAATACTTCAAGAAACTTACCACATCCACGAGGCAATGTAGTAGCAAATAGCGTGGTCTCATAGTGCAAATCGAACACAATCAACTCCTTCGGAAATGTTATAAACAAAATGTGCCTCCACTGCGGAGAAAACGCGAACCTAACAACGTATAGAGGAAATGCTGCCGAAGCAGGCGACGTTGACCCATCACCCGCATCTCTTTCCAGTTTTTGCAATTCGCTACAATCAGTCCGGACCTGAATCTCCTTTAGGACAAAGTTATTTTCACTCTCACCGAGAACCTTGATAGATAAGAGAAACCCTTTAAGCCCAATTGCACAAATGTGCCTAGAATCAAAAGGATCACGGCGAATGCAGGAGAACAATTCAGGAGATGCATCGTACTTCCAAATACACCGACCGGTCAATGTGTTATAAAGAGAAATCGTTGAAGGTCCATCAACAGCAGCAAGAAGGTACAAGTCCGGTCGAGCTTGGACCCAACACAGGTCTTGAATTCCGAGTTTAGAATCCGTCTCGAACCACAGAACCGCGGACGTAATTCGAAAATCAAGTAAAGCAATGCGTCCTTGGCGATCGCCAGCAGCAAGCAGGAGGTGGGAGGAAGAAGGCTCGGTGGAGAGAAGGTCGCGACTAAGAGGAAGTGGGGTCCACCGTACGGAGGTAACAAATGGGGAAAGAGAAGCAGTAGACGAAGATGAGGAAGGTGAAGAAGGAGGCGGCATGGGAATGGTGGAGATAAGCTGCATAGAACGAGTGTCGACGATGGAAACGGAGCTGCCGGAAGGGAATGCAAGAAGGTCATGGGGGCTCAAATCGGCGGATCCAAAATTGTTGCGGCTCGGTGGGCCTGGAAGCATGCAGTTCAAAGAGTCGGGACTTGATCTGTGATTCGACATTGTCTGGTTAATTACTTGGTCAATCCGATCAATTCAAATGAAGAAGAAGAAGAAGAAGAAGAAGAAGAAGAAGAAGAAGAATGGTTTGGATTTGAAGAATTTGGTTTCAGCAGAGATTTTTGTAATGCTTGCCCTGATTCAGAAGAAGAAGAAGAAGAAGAGGAAATGTTGCTAGATAGATGGCTCGCTTCGATCAAGGGGCTTGTGCTAGAATCTAGTCGCGCGTTGTCAATCTCTTGACAAATTGAAGACGGAGAGAGAAGAGGAGACTAACAAGTAACAATACTTATGTGTAAGAAAACGGTTGAATTTTTTATTCTTAGGTTTTTAAAAAATTTTATTTAAGAATTATTTAAATAAAAGAATATTATAGTTATATCTGATTTATTATTTTTTTATAGTTATAAATTTTGTTCCTTATTTTTAATTTATTTACAACCTGCAAATTGCAATTCAACAATTTAACAAATTGTAATGCAAGAACTTTCAATTAGCTTATAGTTTTATTTGTTGCAAATTGCAATTCTATAACAATGTATAAAATCTAAGAGGGTGATTTGAATATAAATCTTGTCAACTATGTATGAAATCTAAAAAATACAATTCAACAAAGTTTAAATTTATAAACTTCGACATAGATAAAAGAATTCAATAGGATTTAGGAAAATTGAAAACTAAAAACTAGAAGCAACAACTGATATTAAATCTAAGGTTTCTTAGTTTGTTTTAATTTATATATATATATATATATATATATATATATATATATATTAAAAAAAATATGTTACTATAACAGCTAGGGTCCAAGATGGGTACCTCTATCCTTAGCCACAAACCCACACAGTTTTGAATTGGTAAATTCTCATACCTGGACCCATTCACTTTTTACCCGAATCCATATCCAAAGGGTACAATTTACGAGTACCCGTCGGATATGGGTATTTGATCATCCTTAGCTGACGTGGATCGTTAACTACTTACATAATACCCTTAACTGCCTGCGTGGCACTATTGATTATACTATTATACAAAATAGTCCCTAAAAAATTATATTGTCATATAAATTAGTCCTTTAAAGATCTCTACTGTATCACAATTAAATCCTTAAAATAATAATATGTGTAAGATAACTAGAAGGTTTTTGCATACAATAATAATCTACCATACACTTCTATGACATCAGTTTGGTGGACGGCTTTAGCCTCTAATGTGTCCTTAAAATCGGTGGGTAGCGGTGTGTGGCGTCCTATGAGGCTAATCTGAATATGAATTGCCTATTGGTTTTGACAGTGCAGTGCAACAACAAGGTAGGTGAAATACAAAAGTACTTATTTGGTTGTAAAATTGGATAGATATTATTGTATCGAGAAGTATGTTAACCCCAACAAGAGTATGCTAGTCAACAAACAATGCTCTTCAAGGCAAGCTATGCCCACTGATAATTCAGTATTTGATAACATTTGCAATATTATATATATAATTAAAGCTTAATTTTAAACATTTTGCATTTGGTGTTAATTATTATTATCAGCAGTACATTACTAATAATAATAAATTAACAATTAGTTGTTTGGAAGAATCGTGGACTATAATCTAGAAAAAGATTGACTTAAAGAAAATAGCTCATGTAAAAATACATGATAATTCAATAAATTAGTTATAATTCAACAAGTATTTTAACACTAGTAAACCCAATTATAATTCATTTGTATGTACAATGCAACGATTCCTCACATTAATATCTAAGAATTATAATAATTATTCTTTCTTATCATATTACATAAATTATTTAATCTTACAAACTCTTTCATTGTAAAAATTATATATATATATATATATATATATATATATATATACACACACACATTTTAAAATTTGAAAGTACTAGTATTCAAAAACTTATTGAATTGTAACTAATTTAATTTAAGTAAACATATGTTTCGTTTAAGTCAACCACTGTGGGTTTACTCTTGTTAGGGTTAGCATACTCCCCAGTAGGGGTGTTCAAAGGCTTGGTTTGGTTCGATTTTGCTAAAAACTTGAACCGAACCAATATAATCGGTTTTCAAAACGCGGACTTTGTCGGTTTTATTTTCGAGCGGTTTGGTTCGATTTTAAGGTTGGTTTGGTTCGGTTTTAAGGTTGGTTTGGTTCTATTTTAGAGTCGGTTTGGTTCATGCTAATTTGATATTTTCATGTTGACATATATTAAACAAACTCTAACTTTTTCAAGCCTAAAAAATAATAAATTTAAAAAATATCAAACTTATAATACTGTACTAAATAACTAATTATAATACTGAAAGAGTCATAACGTTAAAGATAATTTTAAACTAACGCTAAGAATATAATTTTTTTAGAGATTATATTATCTAATATAATTACATGAAATGTTATTATCTTTATCAATATATATATATATATATATATATATATATATATATATATATATATATATACTTAACAAAAGAACAAATCATAACTAATAGCTATAAAGTATAATTACAAGATATACTATAATTTTTATTATTAAGAGATGAAAATATATATAGATATATTGGTCGGTTTGGTTCAGTTAAAACTGACCAATAAATTTATAAACCTCAACCAAACCAAACCTTGTCGGTTTTGTCATTTTAAAAATCAAACCAAACCAATTATTTTCGGTTTCTAATCAGTTTGGTTTGGTTTAGTTTGGTTCAATTGGTTTGGTTCGATTTTGAACACCCCTACTCCCTAGTACAACATCTGTTCGATTTTACAGCCAAATAAGTATTTTGTATCTCACCACCTTGTCGTTGCACTGCACTGTCAAAGCTGACAAACAATTAACATTCATATTAGCCTCGTAGAAGTGTAAGGTAGATCATTATTATATGCAAAAACCTTCTAGTTACATTACACATATTATTATTTTAAGACTATATACACAATTTGGTCCCTGAAAGATACAAAAATTGACATTTTCGTCCCTGAAAGATCTGGCGTACCCAACTTGGTCCCTGAAAGATTGGACCGTTACACAATTTGGTCCTTCCGTCATACCCAGTTAAATGCACCTAACGGAATTGCTGGCATGGCATGTTAAATGCACACGTGGCCCGTTAAGTGCTGACATGGACTTGCTTACATGGCAGAAAACAATAGCATATACACAATTTGGTCCCTGAAAGATTTTAAAATTGACATTTTCGTCCCTGAAAGATTGCTCTCTTGGACAATTTGGTCCTTCTATATCTTTGAATTCATTTAAACTATTATGCTTTTCAACACAACACTCAAAGCCAACAAACATATTGAGGACAAATTTGTTGTGAACTTAATTCTCTTTCACTTTAGTTCCTTTTGGAGGCAAAAATATATTGTATACATTCAACTTTTGCAATACGATGCTTGCACAAACCAATTGTAAGGTAAAAGCCATATGACTTGAATAAGGCAACTAGACCAGAAGAGAGATAATGTGTTAAATGACATTTAGAGATAACTTACTCATCTTGGTCCCACGACTGGATGATGTGAAATCTCTTGCCACTTTAAATATGCGTAATTGAAATTTCTTGCATAATGAAATAAATTATAAAAAATTCAAAAATATAGATTATTATGGAAATTTCTTAGTCCATACACATATTATCAAATTTTTTTTTAATTTATAAAATATAAAATAAATTATTATTAATTGTAAAATAATAAATTAAAAATCAAAAAATTATTTTCTTTGATAATTATCACAATCATTATTTTTTAAAAACAAAATTATCACTATCGCTATTCTCCTATTTTCTCTCTCCCATGATCTTCTCACATTATCTTTTTATTTTCTTTTTTAATTAATTAAATGGCCATTTTGTGAGACCATTGACGAGAAGGGTCCACAGCCATATATATATATATATATATATATATGACCTTTAGGCTTTAGTTGGTTTTTTATTGGTATTTCAATAGATCAATTCCCTACATCAATAGAAATCACTGATACGACTTTGACTGGATGCAAATAACAATTAGCTTAGTTGGATATAATCATTGTCTTGGACATTATATCAAAGTGGATGACTTGAACATGCCTCCAAGATACTACTACCACATTGCTTATATTCGTAGAGCAAGAGATAAAAATACTAATAAGATTCATTATTGTCATCAAAGTGCATGGATATGGAACCAGAACAAAAGCTTTATGTTGTTTACCTTTTAAACATGACAACCATACATAAGAATTGGAAAGCCTTGAACAGAGAGCTGAAAGGTGCAAACATGAGCATCATTAATTAAGACAAGTTGATTCAACTGTAAAAATCACTACCTTATTTTCTATATAATGAGAAAAATTCATAATGAGTTTTTTTTTAATAGCATACTATAAGAGTACTTTATGATCAAGATAAATAGTTTTCAGTTGAAGATAAATACTATATTTTGCCTCCAAAAGGAACTAAAGTGACAGAGGATTAAGTTCACAGCAATGTCCTCAACATGTTTGTTGGCTTTGTGTATTGTGTTGGAAAACATAATAATTTAAATGAATTGAGAGATACGGAGGACCAAATTGTCCAATGGAGTAATCTTTCAAGGACGAAAATGTCAATTTTAGAATCTTTCAGGGACCAAATTGTGTATATGCTATTGTTTTCTGCCATGTAAGCAAGTTCACGTCAGCACTTAACGGGCCACGTGTGCATTTAACGTGCCAGGTCAGCAATTCCGTTAAGTGTATTTAACTGGGCTTGACGGAAGGACCAAATTGTGTAACGGCCCAATCTTTTAGGGACTAAGTTGGGTACGCCAGATCTTTCAGGGACGAAAATGTCAATTTTTGTATCTTTTAGGGACCAAATTGTGTATATAGTCTTATTTTAAAGACTTAATTGTAATGTAATATAAATCTTTGAAGGATTAATTTGTATGACAATATAATTTTGTAGGGGATCATTTGTATAATAATATAATCTTTCAGGGACTAATTTATATAGTTAATAATTAGTGGTACCATTTCGGCAGTTAGCAGTGCCACGTAGGCATTTAACGATCTACGTCAGCATTTCCGTTCACAGCTTTTAACGAAATTTGATAGAATGACTAACTTGTATATTAGGTTCATCTTTCATGGACTAAGTGATAACTGAAATCTTTCAGGGACTAAACTGTCAGTGGACCAATCTTTTGGGGACCAAATGGTATATATACTTTTTTTATGAACTAATTTTTCCTTAAATATTATTATTTTTTTAAATTTTCTAATTCTTTTTTATTTAGATATTTTATAAGCTAAAATGGACATTTACACCTTAACTATTGAACATGTAATCATTCTTCTTCTTCTTTTCTAATTCTCCAGCCACCTTTGGGGTTGTTCCTTTGTTGAATGAAAGAATATGTTCATGACAAAAAAAATGTAATAACTTTTCAACTATAAAATTAAAAATTGTGGCAAGAAAAACTATTTAAAAAAATAAAGTTGATTAGAATCCTCTAAATTTTATAATTTGTATAAAAAATTATTTAGGGTGTGTTTGGCAATTAATAGGAGGAGGGAGGGAGGGAAAGAAATTGAAAGCAAAAGGGGGTAAGGGAAGAGGAGATTATGGTTTTTTTTTTGTGGAAAAGAGAGGGAATGGGAATGAAAATAGGAATGGGAAAAGATAAGGAAATGAAAATGTCATGTCAATGTGACGTGATGTGATGTGAATGGAATAAAAGTGGGTGAAAAAGTAAGGGCGAAAACATAATTTCATCACATTGTAAAAAGTGGAGTTTGTTTGTTAGGAAGAAAAGAAGATGGAGAAGGCTTCTCCCTCCCCCTTTCCATTATCATTTCCACAAAAAGAACATAGCCTTAATCTCGTTTTTTTCTTCTTTGTGTTTGGATATCCTCCAAAATACTCCAAATTAAAGTATTTTAAAATTGTAAAGAATAAAGATAATTGAGAATTATAAATTAATCATCTATTATTTCCCCCTTAATTTTTAAGTTTCTCAAACAAAGAAAAGAGATTATATTTCTTGTAACACCCGCTTAGTTATGGTATTTAATTAAAATAATTGAATTGATGATAGTTAGTGCATGTTATTTCAATTAAATTCTTGTGTGTGACATTGATTGAAGCATTATATGGTTGCACTATATTGAGAGTTAAGACTAAATTGAAAAGAGAAGTTGAAGTTGAGGACTAGAATTAAAAGAGACTTTTAAGGTGGGGTAAGAGTTAAATTGATGAGAAAGATGAAGAAATAAGGACCGGAGTGAAAAGTAATTTGAAGGATGGGATAAAAAATTGAATTGGCAAGGGAGGTAAGAATTGGGACTTAAGTAAAAAAGAAAAGTTATAAATGAGGAAAAAATGGTAATTTTCCCAAAAGATTTTTAAACACTCCCTATACCTCTTAAATTCATCAAAACACAAATTTCAAATTTTAGAGAGAGAAAGGGTTTTAGAGAGAAGAGAGTGCAAATTGGGAGATTGGTAGTGGTGACCGAATTTCGACGACCGGAGAAAAATTATACATTTTAAGCATCATCATCACTTGGAATCAACGAATCAAATGTAGGAAAACAATCTAATCCCTCAAAATTTTCAAAGTTGCTTTTATGTTCTTTGTATTCTTCGTGTTCATGATGAATCCGGAGAGCTTGGATGTTATGTGAGCATATAAAACTTGTATTCTTGATTTTCTAAACCTTTTTTAGATAATTTTAGCTGATTGAAAGTGCTTAAAACATGTTATATCAAGATTTATAGAATTAGGGTTCATTTTCATGTTGAGGGTGTTCTTGAGCTTTTCATGCAAGAATTTTCATGATTTCATGTTGCTTGAGCTTGAATAATAAGTGTTGATTGGATGGAATAAATGATGTTTATGCTTAGAAAACCAAAACTCAATGTTTATATTATGTTTTTATGGCTTGAGACACCAAAATATTGAAGTTAGCTAGGAAGTTGAAAATCGTCATAGCTCAGTGCTGCTTGTTGTAGCAAGCAAACACAGAGAGTAGCTCCTTTCCTCGCAGTATCGAGCAACACAATATCCTTTGCTTCCTTGCTTCAAATGCTCATAACTTTCTCGTCCGGGGTCTGTTTTTCACAAACTTTATATCGATTTTCTGTCCTCTACACAAGGAATAGGTTTTAAAACTAAAAATCTTGATTTGAAACCGTGGTGGTTCAAGTTTTACACATCGCCAAGTTTTTAGTTTTTAAAAATTTGTCATTTCCTCCTTGATTTAAATGGTTTCTTTCCCTTCAACTAAAATGAGTTTAATACTTGTTTTTATCTTCTTTTAAGACTCAATTCTTCCTCTATTTCAATTGAACTTTTTTCCCTCATAGCTAATGAGTTTTATACGCTCTTTTGAGATTAATCCTAAGACTCAACGTGTTACTTGTTTCAAATGAATTTCCTACTTTCACTTCAAGTGAGTTTCATTTTTCCTTTAACTTCATTAAATGAGTTTAACCAACTTTTAAGTATCACTTTAAAGCTCAAACAACATCCTTAGTAAAGATTTACATGATAAAAATTATGGTAACATGAATGATTGAGTTTCAAAAAGGGAATTATAGAAAGAAGAATAGAGAAATATGGGGAGTAGTTCTAGTACTATCCTAGGGAGATTGAAGCTTATGTTTGAATGATCGGTGGTTGATATGGGATGGCCATTGGCGGTTCCACGGTGAAGGCTTAATTAAATTAATTTGAAAACCCGTGTTGGTTGCGAATTTTAAGTTACATAACTCTTCTGGCCAATTAGAGGGTTATGTACTTAGGATTAGGCATAATCATGACCTGGGCTTCATTATCCTAGTGATTGTATCAGAGCTTGACTAAGATAAATTCTTATTTATACTTTATGCTTTTCTTTACACTTTTTTGGAGCAATTTTTTCTCTCCATATCATCTCCATCATCTTCGTTTCTAAAAACATGTTTTTTAGGGGTTTAGTAGAGTGAAGGTTTGAAATTGTGTTTAAAAAAAAATCTTATTTTTTAATGTATTTTTTTTGTTTCATTGGACTTTTCTAGAGCATTGTTTCTATCCCATATCATCTCCATTAAAAAGAAAAAGTTGAAAAAAAAAAGAGAAAGTCAAAAGTTGAAAAAAAAAATTATACAAAAAATGCAAGAGAGAGAGAGAGAGAGAGAGAGAGAGAGAGAGAGAGTGTGTGTTGGAAGTTTAAAAAATCAGGAAAAAAATCAATAAAAAAGTAGAAGAAAAAGATGAATAAAAGAAGAATAAGCTCATATTATATTATTTTTTATGTTTTTTTTAATTTGATTTAGATTCGAGGATAAATCTTTTTAAAAAAAGAATGAATGATATGATCTCATCAAACACGTCATTTGACTATTGTGGGCTAAAATTGGAGCATTTTATCATATTTGGGCTTGACAAAATTAATTTAAAGACTTTGAATCAAGTATTATACATGGGAGGACTCATTTGGGCCTTAATTATTATATTTTAGACTTAATACGTTGATTATATTTTGAGTTTTTTAATAATGCAAAAAATATTATTTAGTTGGCATATTTGACTTTTAGAACTCTCATGTTCATAGAATTAAGTCTTTGTATTTTTTTTAAGTTAGCATTTATCATTTTAAGTTTGTAGGTTTTTTATTGGCCAAATTATTCTTTTGGTCCTCAATGTTTGCACAAAGTTTAATATTGGTCATCAATGTTTTAAAAAGTTATTTTAGGTCCTCAACGTTTTTTTTATGTCAAAATTGGTCCTTTAGCATAACATCCGTCTGGTTTTGTCATTAAATGCTCACGTGGAAGACTTATGTGGTACACCCTCTCTCCTACATGTCATATTTAAATGACATGATACCCTCTCTCACTCCAACTCAGTAAAACGACACCGTTTTGATTCAAAACAGAACATTTAAATGAATCAAAACGACGTCGTTTTGCTGAGTTTGAGTGAGAAAAGGTGCCATGTCACTTAAATATGACACGTAAAAGAGAGGGTGTGCCACATAAGCCTTCCACGTCAGCATTTAATGGAAAAACCAGATAGATGTTACGCTAGAAGATCAATTTTAACAAAAGGAAATGTTGAGGACCTAAAATAACTTTTTGAAACGTTGAGGACCAATATTAAACTTCGTGCAAATATTAAGGGCCAAAAGAGTAATTTGGCCTTTTTATTTTAAGTTTCTAGATTTATGTTTCTCAAGTAATTTGGCCTAAAATAACTATTTTGAATGTTTTTCTATATATAAATTGTACTCCTTATTTTGGATATATGAATGAATGAACAAGAAGAAAAAAATATGACATGTGTTTTACCATACTTGAGAGTGGATTCTTTTATGGGTTTATTTTTGGATTAACAGACTTATCAATGGAGAACCATTTGTGAAGGGAAGGATAATGGAGAATTGATGATTGATCTTCTATTATCTTTTCTTACAATTTTCATCTTCTCAAATAAGGAGAAGATATCTTAAAAGTTTCTCATTCCCTTCCCTTCTCCTTCTTAATCCCCAATACAAACACCTAAGGGTTTGTTTGGGAATTAAGAGGGGAAGGGAAGGGGAGAGATTAGAGGAGAAGGGAGGGGAGGGGAAGGGAATGTTAAGCTTCCATATGTCCTCCCCTTGTTTGGGAAGATGAAAATTGGAGGGGAAGATAATGGAAGATCAATCCTTAACCCTCCATTATCCTTGCCCTTCACAAATTCAAGATACTCCAAATTGGAATATTTTGGAGGAGGTATCAACACCCAAACAAGAGAAGGACATATGGAAGCTTAACCTTCCCTTCCCCTCCCCTCCCTTCTCCTCTAATCTCTCCCCTTCCCTTCCCCTCTTAATTCTCAAAAGGGTTTGTTTGGGAATTAGGAGAAGGGAGGGGAAGGTTAACCTTCCATATGTCCTCCCCTTGTTTGAGTGTTGATACTTCCTCCAAAATACTTCAATCTGAGGTATCATGAATTTGTGAAGGGGAAGGATGATGGAGGATTAATAATTGATCTTCCATCATCTTCCCCTCCAATTTTCATCTTCCCAAACAAGGGGAAGATATCTTAAATCTCTTCCCTCCCGTTCCTTTCTCCTCCTTAATCCCCAATCCAAACATACCCTAAGTGTCGAGGAGGGAAAGTTGAAACTTGAAAGTGTAGGAGAGGTATCAATGGAGAACCATTTGTGAAGGCATAGAAGGTGAAGAATGATCATGAGAAGTAAGGATCAGAGGAGGAATGAATGTATGGGGTTTGCTGCGACTGTGTATGGCATTGGCTGGCTTGGTTTTTTTCAGGATCTGATTATTTTTTAATTTTAATATATTTTTAAAAATAGAAGTTGACTAGGATGTTAACATGACATCTTAGTTAGCAATTCAGTATCAAAATATACCACGCCAGCCCATATGTTTTCAAGATTGAATTTGACAATTATATCTTTCGGGAACTAAATTGATTTAGTTGGCGTATATTTTAAAAACCAAATTGTTAATTTACTCTAAGAATTAAGAAAAGGCATACTATAATCTTAAAATACTAAAATATGGGTCCATCTAACATGTGCATATGTATGTTAAAGTTTTATTTAATTGGTCAATAGAGTTTTCAAACATTAAAAATTATTTTTAATTATTGAATTTTGACAAATTCTACGACTTCGTTGATCAATTAAAAGAAACTTTAAAAACATGTTAGCTTATTAATCTAAAAAATTCTAGCAAGTGCATTAAAAAAATTTGATCAAAATTAAATCCATTATCACTTACCATGCATGCACTAAGAATTATATAAGGCATTCTTCTCATTTAATCCTTGGGTGAGACACACATTCTTGATTCTTCCTTCATTTAGGGCTCGTTTGATGATTACATAAATGTTGGAAGGAATGAGAATGTGATGTGATTCTGATTTATAATGTCGCTATGATGTGAATGGAATAAAAGTGGGTAAAATAACCATTTTACCCTTACATAAAAGTAGATAAAAAAAATAAGGACAAAAACATAATTTTATCGCATTATAAAAAATAAAGTATATTTGATAAAAAAAAATATCTAAAAATATATTAGATTACAATAAGGATTACGTCCCTTTTGCAACAAACAAACTAAACGGAGCCTTAAATATTCCATCACTTACCACTTCTCCTCGCCCGTACGCTTCTAAATTGCTCTCCACCAGCCACCTTACTCTCAATCATCAAATGTACTGCAAAAAGCTTGCCTGCCTTTTCAAGTAATTCTTCCAGGATTCATCGTCGTGCCCACATTTAATGTCAGAAGTACATACAGTATCTCAAACATAATTACCTTCGCTCGAATACGTTAATAAACATTTAATAAACTAACTTTGAAAGCAAAACACATTGGAGATTTGTACTACGCAGAAAGAAAGAAGACGATAACAACAACAAGAATCAGAGCTTTTTCTCACCGCGTGAAAGAAACAAAAAGAACATAATAAAACCCGAATCCAGACATGATTAAGCAGAACTAATGATGATCATAAACCGGAAAATAAAAGTGATATTGGCGCGGCTCAATCCGAGATCGTATTTTACGGCTTCTTCGAGTAAATCCGTCTTCGGATTGAACCTCACCAATATCGCTTTTTCTGCTTCCCAATCCCCTAATTAACATCATCATTAACTCAGATTAATATTGCTTCTAACATTAATAAAGCTATAACTAGTGGTATATAGCTATGCATGATTGATCCTTGATATATATTCCACACCATGAAATAATTAAGAATTTGATGATGGATGTTCACAATTGTATTGAATAAGAAATAATTAATTAATTAATTAAACTTGAGGTGGGGTTTTTTGGGCTACCTCTCCAACCAACGTACCTACTACCTACCAAAAAGCTAGGAAGAAAGAAATAAAGTTGATTTGAAGTTTTGAACACAAAGAATATGGCCTTTATAAATGGACCCGTTCTACACTTAATGACAATTATCCTTTTGGTGCCCTTTCTCAAGTAAGTAAATAGCATGGAAATGAAATATATATATATATATATATGAATATGGTGGTGGAGTTGGAAGAAAAGATAGAGGACAGTGGATTTGATGATGCATGTATTTGGACTTTTTGGAGATCACTATTAAAAATAAAGATGGGTAAAATATTCTTATTGTCTCCAAACTTTGCTGCCATGTTCATTCCTGTCCCAAATTTTTTTTTTGTTCATGCCTGTCCCCAAACTTTCAATTTTGTTCATGCCTGTCCTTTTTGTTAATTAACACCGTTAACTTGCTTGACGGAATTTGCTGACGTGGACGATGAATGTGCATCTCTTTTGCCACCTCACTGTTCACCTGATCATTTTCCACCTCACATTTAAATTTTTACTTTTATTATAAAAAATTAATTTAATCCAAATAAAAAAAAACTAATCAAACTTTTACCCTAAAATATTTTTTTATTTGGATTAGGTTAATTTTTTTTAATAAAAGTAAAATGTTAAATATGAGGTGGACAATGACGTGGCAAAAGAAATACACATTCATCATCTACGTCAGCAAATTCCGTCAAATAAGTTAACGGTGTTAGTAAAAAGGGCATGCATGAACAAAATTCAAAGTTTGGGAGTAGGCATGAACCAAAAAAAAGTTTGGGGACAGCAATGATACTTTACCCAATAAAGATTTTGTTAGTAAGTACCTAGGGGTTCGTTTGGTAGTTAAAAATAGAATCCGATAGGAATGAGAATGTTCAAGACCATGTTTGGTTAGCGGGAAATAAGAATGGAAATAGAAATGAGAAAAGAATGAAAATTGAATAAAATGACAATTTTATCCTTATATTTTAAAAATTAATAATAAACAAAATCACCCCAACAAACAAGGGTAATTTAGTCAAAAAAATATTACATACCTTTGAAGCTAGCAGTTTACAAACCCTCCATGAACCAAAGGTTTGAACGTTCCCTCGTACAAGGGAGAGCTTCATTCGTGTGCAAGTTCAAACCATCAAACAAACAAGGTAATGTTTTAAACCCATTCTCATTCCTTTATTTAATTAAGCAATCAAACAAAATTGCCTATGTATTTGATCTATTGTGGATATAGGCATATTTAAATATATGTATATCCACGATATGATCATCAATAAAGTTTTTTTTAATTGGCTATAAGGTATTTAAGTATTTTCGATCTTATTGAACTTTTTATTAATTTTAAGTCATTGAATATTTATCAACAGATAAAGAAAATCCTTAATCAGTACTCGCACACAAAACCCTACATATAATTATCGCAATTTAAATTTTCCAACTAAGTCACTTTAATACATATATATATGGGTAAAGTATTCTTGCCGTCCTCAAACTTTGCTGTAATGTTCATTCATGTCCCCAAACTTTTTTTTGGTTCATGCCTACCCCCAAACTTTCAATTTTGTTCATGCCTGTCCTTTTTGCTAATACCGTTAACTTGCTTGATGGAATTTGCTGACGTGGACTATGAATGTGTATCTCTTTTGCCACCTCATTGTCCACCTCATTTTACATCTCATATTTAACTTTTTACTTTTATTTTTAAAAAAATTAACCTAATCCAAATTAAAAAAAATCAAACTTTTATCCTAAAATATTTTTTTTATTTAGATTAGGTTAATTTTTTTAATAAAAGTAAAAAGTTAAAGGTGAGGTGGACAATGACATGGCAAAAAAAATACACATTCATCATCCATGTCAGCAAATTCTGTCAAGCAAATTAACGGTGTTAGCAAAAATGGCAGACATGAACAAAACTGAAAAAGTTTGGGGGTGAGCATGAACCAAAAAAAAGTTTCAGGGCAGGAATGAACATTGCAGTAAAGTTTAGGGGCAATAAGGATACTTTACCCTGTATATATATATCATGGTGCACCTAGCTAGCGACCCACCACAAATAATTAATATTCCAATCAAAACCGGAGTGGGATATCCACTTACTAACCCATGAGGGAAGAAAACACTAGAAATGGACAAAATAGACCAAAAGAATATAATATATTTGGATAATATATATTTGCCTTATTTTGGTTTTATTGTCAGCTAGCTCTCAGAATTAATCATAGCTAGCTAGCTTAATTAACTCAAAATCAAACAATTAAAATAAATAAATATATGGCTATGCACAAAGGAGGAAAAAAAGAAGAAGAAAGAATTGAAGAAGAAAAAAGAGAACTTAATCATGGATGACGATGATCTCTTTTTGGTTTATGATTGGGTATCTACCAGAGACGCCATATTCTCATTCATCTGAGGATTGAACCCGAGAGATGATAGTTAAAGAAATACAGACCACTTACCATCTGTGCCACACCATGTCAGGAGTACGTGATGGGGGAAGTACAAGAGAGAGAGAGGGATAGATGATGATCTATATGTGAAAATAGAAGAAACTAAATGGGAGTATGTGGTGGAGGAAGTACAATAAAGGAAGACATATATAGAAGAAGAAGAAGATAGGAGAGAGAGAGGGAAGAAATAAGAATGTTTAATATATATAGTGAAGGTATAAGGTTATGGTTATATATGCCTAGGGATGAGAAGAAGAAGAAGAAGAAGAAGGTGAGTGGAATGATGTGAAGGGGGAGCAACATTCACTTTATTAGGGTTTGTTTGTCATGCTTAGATTGTACTCAAAAAAATAAAAAAAAAATCAAAGACCTCTTTTTAATTTTTTTTGCGCATGCACCTGAAATATTCTCTCTAAACCCACACGCACCAAAAATAAAATAAAATAAATATGAAAGACATCCCAAACAACTCCTTTTAATTATATTGCATGCACCCTCTCTTTCCAGCATAATCATCGTTTTTAACCAGCACCTTTTTAATTAGATCATGCTTAATTGCATTCATATATGTTAATTAGTTATATGCTTAGCAAGACAAGAGAATAAGTTGGTTGGCTTTATTATATAGACTAAACTTAAATATGGTTCCTTATACCTTTATTATATGGTTTCTCAAGAGTAGATATTCGGTGGTACGGTAATATTGAACTTCAGTATATTCTTTCAATCCAGTGTTATTTGAACCGGACCGGACCGGACGGTCCAACCGCTAACCGGATACAAAGACGATTCGGTTGGACCAAAAAACCGTTTTCTTAGTTAGACCAGGTTGGACCGAATTTAATTGGGGTCCAACCGGTCAACCGAGCTGAACCGTCCATTTATGTATGATCTTCTAGGATTTTCTATCACTAAAAAGACCAATTTTAGCATCAGTTAATTAAAATTATTTGTTAATTAATAACCTTATATATAATCAATAACATTATTTGCTAATCTATATATATATAAAAGCTAAAGACATGAAGCCAATTCTTGCCACATGGCTGGAGTGTCATGTTTTGCAATTCTGCCACGTCATCCTTCAAACAAATCTAGCATACCTCCAAGCCGACGGCTGAGATCGTTCCTTAGCATAGCCTTTTTAATTAATGCAGATTGTATGTAATTAATCATATTATAAATATTTGCATCATTTATTTCAATTGGGTTGACCCCATCACTAATTGATTTAAACTAACAAATATCATATTCAAAATTTTAAGGATGATGTGTTTTTGATATTTTTTTTGTATAAAATTAAATTAGAACTGTAACTATATTTCTTTTAATTTAGATATTTTTGTTTAAAATATATTATAATCAATTAATAAGAACAATTATCTAATATAATTTTGTATTGTATACAATGTTTGGCTTAAAAGTCACAAGATGACTAATACAAATATTAAAATTTAAAAAGAAAAAAGAAAATAAAGCGGGTTGAGTTGGTTCGGATTTGAAATTCTATTCTCCCTCAACTCGAGCCAATCCCACCCATCATTGGATTGGTTGCACTCATCACTTTAATCCGATCCAATCCAACGCTTGTGCACCCCTGTTGATTAGTTTGGGTTCTCACAAATTTCTAATTTTCTTTTATTATAATCATTATTCGTATATCCATGTTTTTTTAGCCCGAATACGTTTACGTTTTTATTATAAATATTTTAAAACATATTCCGTGTATCGCACGGGTCGATCACTTATCAAAACTTTTTAACTTCAAATCTTCGATTAATATGTAAGTGGGTCTACTATTGCAGAGAATCTAAATTGCTTAGACAATGTCATAGATATTTATTCAGATTTAAGGGCATGCATCAATAAATAGTTGCATGCTTTTAATATTTATAAACAAATAGACGTTTGTTATTTTGATATTTTCTAAAATAATTTGAGACATTCTAATTTAGTAATAATTATTCTCTTAAATAAATCCCGTGCATCGCACGGGGTCACAACCAGTTTGGTATATTGAAATCCATTGACATATTGCTCCCGACATGCACTATCACTAGCATTAGTTCTACATATATATACTAGCATTTAGGGGTGTGCAAAATCAAACCGAACTGAACCAATCCGATTCAAACCAAATTGATCAAAATTAAACCGATTACATAATCGGATGGATTGGTTTATTTTCTTGACAATCGATTTGGTTCGGTTTGGTTGATGAATGAGGTCCAATCCCAACTAAACCGAACTAAACCAACCGATTATAATTTTTTAAAAATATTAAAAATATTTTATGACGATGGATTATAATTTAAGTTTGTAATATTTGAATATTGTACAATGACTTTAGTTTGTTAGTTTTCATAGTTTTTTTTTATAAACTTTGGTTTTCATAGTTAGGAATAGCTATTTTTATTTTTTAGGGTTTAAATTGAAGAGAAAAAAATAGTAAATTATTTTTTTTAATTTGTCAAAAAATTGATCAAACCGAACCGAACCAAACTGACTATGATCGATTTGGTTCGGTTCGGTTGATGTTCAAAGAGCGGATTGGATTGAATGACTTTTTTAATCATCGAATTGGATTGGTTCGGTTATCTAAATCTTTCAAACCGAACCAATCCACAAGTTTACTCAACCCTCTGCTAGCATTAGTTGTACGTATAGTAGATGCTAATATAATAACTAAATTTACATTATATTATCTAGTTTACCATAATTTATCAAACTAAATCATCAATTCATTGATCTTTTTCCTCAAGCTGCAATATAATATTATATATTGAACTATACCATGCATGACAAATATATATAGCCTTCCAAAGTTGAATTCATCCAAAATTCTGTTTTGATGGGCATTCTTTTCTAGGGAGATTTCCTAGCATCTAAGGGTTAGTTGAGTAGCTGCGATTGAGTAAAATTGCTTGCGGTTTAGGCCTGTGCAGTAATCCTTTGGGTTGAGCCTCTGTTTGTCTCCCCAACATGCCACTGGCGTCCTGCCCGGTAGTACTTAGAAGTGCTTTTCCTTACTATCATTCTTGATTACCAAATATATATATATATATATATATATATATAGCCTTGTCACATTTCTCCTCTCTCTATCAAAATTGCTGCAAGTCATTATTAATTGGAAGGACTTTAATTTATTGATAATAATTTTATTTGATAGGAAATGAAAATGAACATGAAAAGAATTTAAAAACATGTTCCATAACGAATGAGGAATAAAAGTTGAGTATTATAATATTATTAAATTTCGGTACATTCTTTTAAATATGTAGTGTCGTTAATATTAATAGAAACTCACATTAATAAACACTCACCTAAAATGAAATAAAGACCAACTGATTCGAGAGATGTACTATAAGTTTAGAACTATAGCACGTACTACTTAACATCTTTTGAAGTGCTCAATCGTTGTATATAATGCTGATTTCTTTTTTTTTTAAATATCTTTAATTAAATTAATCTCATGACAAATTAATATTTAAACCTAAGATTTGTGCTGTGTCTAAAACGAACAGATTAAACTAAGATAAAGTTCATTAGTTGCTTGATATAAAATTTTCCAATAAAAATTAGACACGTGACAAAAAAATTTTGTATAGTCAATCATGATAAAGAGAGAATATAAAAAATAATAAATTGCATGAAGAGATAGAGAGAGTAAAAATATAATTTATAATTAAAAAATTTTATAACAAACACCTAATAAATTTTACCTTAATTTTGTTCAAAACCGAATTGGGGAAGGTACAAAGTTTGCCATCAAATTGGAGAGGAAGGAGAGCAAAATTATAAGCAAAATAGGCAACAAACCAATCGTGGGAGACCGACGCAAAAGGTGAAAGGAGGTCTGCCTTGGGCCTGTATTTGGACTAGGAGACACTTTTCTTGGGTTTTGCTTCCTCACTTTTATTTTTTATTTTTCACTTCATTTTCCTTTGCCTTTTTTTTTTTTTTACAAGTATCTTTCAATTGGAGGCAATCTTGTTCGAGCTAGCTGAGGTTCCATATCGGAGATAAAACTCTCCTAACAGAGGTTTTTTTCATACGCAAAACTTGAACCTGAGACTTTGCTTAAGGGGAATGAAGTACCTACCACTCCAACCAAATTAGTATTAATTCCCTCGATCTCTTAATTATATCTACTAATCTCTCCCAAATTGTCACAAATTCCCATTCCTTGAAGATTTTGGGAACTACAAATTTTTGCACATGAAACTCACCATGCATGACATCTTAGCCAATTCCAATTCCATAAGTGGGATAAGTGTATAAAAGAATCATTCTTAAAAAGATAAATTCTATAATATCATATATTCTAAAGGTCAAAACCCCAAATTGGTCCCCCTTATCTTTGCACGAAGTTTCATATTGGTCCTTTATGTTTCAAAAAGTTTAAATTGTTCCTTTATGTTTGCAAGAAGTTCCAAATTGGTCCTTTTGTCAATTTCTTAAATTAAGTGCTGACGTGGCCATCTAAATTGACATGTTATGCCACGTCATTGCCACATCATCACATATGATAGTAGATGATGACGTGGCATGACACGTCAGCTTAAATGGACACGTAGGAGAGATGATATGTCCACCTCAGCACACCACATCAGCACTTAATGGAAGAAATGAACGGACTTGGACGGAATGATTAATTTGGAACTTCTTGCAAATATAAAGGACCAATTTAAATTTTTTGAAATATAAAAGACCAATATGAAACTTTATACAAATATAAGGGACCAATTTAGAGTTTTGACTTTTTCTAAAAGAACTTATAGCAATATATATATATAAATTGCAGCTAAGTTTCATCCTTTTATGAAAGAGTAATTTTTAAAGAATCCCTTGAGCCTTCATGGTTTGGAGTGATAAGTGTCGCGTGCCACTTTAATTTGCCAAAATAGATTCTTCACGCCTTCAAACCATTTCTCTACCTCACCAGATCCTAGGACTTTCTATTCTTATATTATCCCTTCTTCTTTTTTGGAGTTTGGATTTTTTGGTGTCCGAATTAATCACAGTTATTATCGTGGTTAACCGATTAATAACCGTGACTAAAAATTTGGTCACAGTCAATTCAAACAGCACAATTTTAAACAACAGAAAAGTCACTTTTTTTTCCACCATAGCATGGGCACAACTACAAATGCAAAATCAATTTTTGCGAATTTATTTGCACTATATTGTATGCATGAATAATTATTGCTCTATATATATATAATTATAATTATATGTACAAGAGTCTCACATTGTCATGTGGGTTGTCAGAAAAAAAATATATTAGAATTTAATTTGCTTTCTATTACAAGAAAAATTAATATTTTAATAAAATTTATTTTTGACGGTCACTATTGAATGTTAAAAAATACACTCTTTTTAACAATTTAATTTTAGCCATCGAAATAAGTTATTGAAAAAAAATCTAATTATAGTATTTTTTACGATTAATAGTTGAGAATAATATTATTTTTAACAACATCTCTGTATTCAACGACTGTCGTCAAAAAAATTGTTGTTAAAAAAATATTGTCAAAAAAGTATTATTGATAATTATTGACCGTCTAAAATATTATTATTGTGATTTTGTTCAACAACTTAATATTTGGACGGTCAAACCTTAATTATTAAAAAAAATACTTTTTTTTGGTAATTAAGTAATTGTCAAAATATAAGTTTTTAAAAATACTTATTTTACTTTTGATCTTTGGCATATTAGAATAATAGAATTAATAGCTAGTATATGGGTTTTTATAGCTCTCTTTTACTTATATTCCAACTTTACATATTAGAATTTACAGCTATTAAAAATAAGCATTAAGTCTCACATCTGATAGGATAGGATACTCAATTTGAGTACTTAAAGGAAGTTCGGTTCTTTCCCCTTACAAACTAGCTTTTGAGAGTGTGTTCCCCAAATTACCTTGAATTTCAACAATAAATGTATATGGTTTTTCACTTCTTATAAATGCACTTAATGTTTTGCAAGTACTCTTGCAAGATCAAAATAGCAAATTAAAGTGCCGTGGGAACAAAAATGTCTATGGTCAGAGTGAAAGAATGAGAAATTAGAAATGGTTTTTGTCTGAGAAAATAAAGGAGTGGCCGGGTGGACACTGGCATGATGGTGTGACACAGAGGTAAGGAGTCTGTGTTTCCTTAACTATCGTCTTCTGGGTTTAATCTCTAGAGGGACAAGAATAAAATATCATCCGTTAAAAAGATCACCCTAGTAATAAACCTCACAGTAGTCAAAAGAGCATGTGGACAAGGACACCATTTTTCACTTATGACTCAGACTTCAAAATTAAAGCTTAGAGAGGGGCCATGTTGGCCTCTTCTCTAATGAACAAAGTTAACATGCCTTTCTTAAGTATATATATTCCTGTTCAATTCATCAAAGAGAATATTTGAATGACTTTACAACGTTTCCTACTTTTTGGTCATAATAATGATGTTTCCTCACCCTTTTTTTCTTATTACCTTATAACTTAAAAGTTACGGGTTTAAATTTCTTAAAAATAATTTATACGTTTACAAAGATAGACTACATATAATATCTCAGACTAGAGATAGTCATGACAATGGTCGAGTATATATGAATATTACGAGTATTTGATGTTATTCGTTCTTCAAAGTATTTAATATACGATGGATATATATATATTAGACAATATCGGATATGGTGTGTGAAATAAAATATATTCATTAAATATAAAGTGAGTACGAATATTAGTTTTCAATATTCTATGTCCGTAAAAAAAGAATGGACGAATAAATTCAAGTAATTGATATTTATTAATATAATATCACTACAAAAAAAAAAAAATTTAGCGACGGTTTTTTTGGTTTTAGCGGCGGTTTTAACCGCCACTAAAGCACTTAACGGTGGTTTATAAAACTGCTGCAAAACCTTCCGTCGTAAGTGTTTTAGCGACGGTTTACGAGACTGACACTACATAGCGGCGGTTTTAAAACCGCCGTTAAATTTTCAGCGGTTTTAAAAAAACCGCGGCTTAAATTTGTGGCGGTTTTGAAACTGATACCAAATAGCAGCAGTTTGGAAATGACATTAATAAACCGCCACTATTAGTGAAGATGTAAATTTTTTGTATTTTAATAAATAATTTCATATTTATTTGATCTTATTTATATATAACCAAAATAT
This sequence comes from Senna tora, assembly GCA_014851425.1. Classification (NCBI taxonomy): domain Eukaryota; kingdom Viridiplantae; phylum Streptophyta; class Magnoliopsida; order Fabales; family Fabaceae; genus Senna; species Senna tora. The sequence continues at coordinate 14,659,246 of CM026262.1, forward strand.
ACTTAAATTTATATTAAAATATTGACTATTAAAACTAAATTTAGATAAATCAATTTGTTCAAATACAAATCTTACAAAACAATAAACGTTCCAAACTAAAATTGTCATAAAACTTCTTACAAACTAAAATTACTTTAAAATTAAACTACTAAACTAAAATTACCATTAAAGTTTCAAACAAAAATTATCATCAAGTTTCTCACAAACCAAAATTATAATAGAAGTATCATCCTATAACATATTCATCTCCACATATATTCATCTTCCATCAATTGTTTCACCTTAGTGATATAATCGCCCATTCCTTTGTCCTTGGACTTGCCTGTTGGAAAGAGTATTTGTATACATCAAATTACCAAGAAATAACATATAAATTCAAGTATAAGGAAGAAAATAGAATCATTTATGGAGTTTAGCAACCATAAAAAAGTTTATTTCAGTACATGATAAAAAGTTGTTAACAACAAGTAAAATGTTTAACAAGTGTTTTTAGGTCACCAACAGTTGAAAAGGAGCAATTTATAGCAACATTTCACATCAGATTTTTTCTTTTCACCGAATCTAATAAACTTATTAACAAGCTGGAAAAGAAATATAAAAAAAAAAATCTTTAGTAAGGACAAGCACGAGATAAAACCCAGAATACAAAACCTGGAAAATTTCCCCTGTTGAGCATAAAACTGCCATTTCATTATCTGCTCTGGATGACATCCCTAATCTGCTTCCTCAGGTGATAAAAATTTATAAAGCAGATAAATTTCATATAAATTATATTCTCAAAAGAAAGCCTGGAAAAGAAATGCCAAAATATTATATGACCAAGCAGACAATAGATTCAAAGAAAAAGACCATTACCTCTGACTTAAAATTTTGAGGTTGTCTACATATGTTCCAATACGGGTGATCCAAGGCTCCAAATCTTTCTGTACATGACAGATCAGGTTGTCTTACAAAAAGGGGGAGGACTAAGAAGGGAAGGGAATCTAAGCCCTATATCCTTTCTCTATGTATATAAAGCCATTAAAGGAAAATCCATACCTTAAAAGCAGTAAGAAGTTGAATTGTCAAGTTTACAAAATAGTCCCCATGTCTCTCTAGTTCATCACTTCAAGAATTAAGAGTCAGAGAAATATCAATTTGTTAATATAAGAAACACATAGTAGCAGAAGTTTACTATTTTGAGTCATCTGTTGAATAATATCATTTTGTCCAAAAATATTACACAGAATTGACACTAAAAATTTACCTAGTAAATCTATTTAACTATCCATTGAGACGCCAGTGCTGATTATGGTACTCGTGTGTCCTAGAATCTAGCTATTCACCAGCCATAGATAGGTTTTTCTACCTGTGGGGGTAAGAGATTGAGGTCTTTACAGTGCTGCTTATCATAGTCACGTGTCCCAGGTATTGCTCCAGTACATAGTCTCAGGAATTCATTCCCAGTGAGACAATAATGAGCAAATGCTAAGCCTCCATCTACTAGTTCCGTCAGACTAGGCATTGATGCACCTTGCAATGAGCTTTCTATTACCTGTACTTGATTTTACACCATCATTTTCTTTGTTCAAGACTTTATCAAGCTCAGAATATTCCATAAATCTTTGAGTAGCAGCTTCCAACAAAAGTTGATATCTTTCCTCAGGAGTAAGAGGATAAGGCTCATTTGCTAATGCCTCTTTTACTTTTTCCACAAAGTCTTCAGATGTCTTGTAAGTCAGACAGTTGGGGAATGACATGAAGAACTCATTTGATGGATGATCAGCACAAACCACAAATTTTCCCATGGCAAGCGCCTCTGCTGTAGCTGTGCATAGCACGTCACTAATACTGGGATTTATAAAGACTTTGTACCTTCAGGAATGGAGAATAAGTGTCAAAAAAGAACCAAATTAATAAGAGTTTTTTTCAAAAAAATAAAATAAAATAAGAGAGTTTATCACAAGTATCTTTAATTGAAGTGTTAGCTAGTGTAGTGTAGGTTGTTAATGATAATGCAGGGGCAGCTTCCAAATAACATATTTTAATATAGAAAAGAAAAGCTAATTTAAAATCTATCCTTACCCATGAAGAGAGTCATCTGCCTGGTCTCTTCCTTTCTCAAAGTTGAGATTTAAATCCTTTCAGTACAGTCATTTGTCAAACCAAATAGTTTTAAATAGGAACCTAAATCACTTTGAGTAAAGCAGCACAGTTTCTATTATAAACAAATAGGAAACTATTTAAAATTTATAAACAAACATAAAGAGAATGAGTCAAATAAACTCCTCAGTGTTCTGCAAAGCCAAAGAGCACCCGTGGAAATATCAAAACTTCGTCTAAAATAACATGATCAGAAACAGTTTTTTTTATGCCATTAATATGAAAATTTTCATAATTAGTAAAGTTATGATATGTCCAACTACAAGTTATCATCATGGAAGCACTATTACTGTAGACAAATAAATATTTTTTTTGTTATGATATGTCCAGTAGTCCTAAAAAAAGAAGAAGAGAAAACTAGCAAAGAAGATAATAAAAAGCTCGCAATGAATATTATAAGAATCACACTTTACAAGCTTGTATGTCTGTATATGTAGATGGCTGATACCTTGTTCAGTTCAGCTTCCAGATCATCTTTTTTACGCTGGTGTTTCAATATCTCAGCAGCCACAACCACAATACACACACTACTAACCGAAAAACCTTTTTTGGTCTAATCCCTAAATGACTAGTGGAAGCTTTGTTTTGTTTATAATAAGAAACTCATAAAAGCTTGAAAATACTAGAAAGATGAGCACGAACTAAGAAATCCTTGAATCAGTGAATAAAAGCCAACGAATTGCATTCTGAGCACGAACGAATAAAAGTGAAAGTTCAATAAATCAAACGAATTCCAGTGAATCGGTGAATAAAAGAAAGATAAGCACGAACACGAGCAGAAAACTTACGCAAGTAGAGATTTGAGCATGACGACTTCGAATGGCAGTGACTTCGATGTTGAGGGCTTCGTAGGTCTGTGCGTTTAGGACTTTGTGAGGGACTAGGGTTTAGAAGAAGAAGAAGAAGAGATTGAACCACGCGAGAAAGAGTGAAGAAAAAAGAATTTTTGTGCCAAAGCTGAAAACGGCGCAGTAACAAGGGGAAAATGAAATTGGTTTGGCACTGTGTGTGCCCGCTTAATCACTTTTAGGGTTTATATTTGTTAATTTTAATTATACATATAAAATATAGTTGCTTACAATGACAAAATTCAATTGTTGCTCTAGTGGTATAATATTGTAATATGTTTTGGAAGCACCCGTGTTCGATTCTGCCAATGCCCTAAAAGAGCTAAATAACATTTAAGAGGTGGGTCAATTTAATTATACATATAAAATATAGTTGATTACATTGACAAATTTCGTTCGCTGTACAAGTGGTATAATATTGTTATACATTTTGGAAAGACCCGTATTCGATTCTGCCAATGCCCTAAAAAAGCTAAATAAACATTCTATTTAACGGCGGTTATGATCATAACCGCTGTTAATTAACGGCGTTTAGACGTTGTCGCCGTTAATTAACGGCGGTTAGTCTTAACTGGTAATTAGCGGCGGTTATTGTTAAACCGTCGCTATATTTGAATTTAGCGACGGTTTTCCAAAACCGTCACTATCTGACTGACGCTAAATGACATTTTTTTGTAGTGTATATAATATCTATATATTTAAATATAATATATATAATATTAAATATAAATTTATGCTTTTTAAGTTTATAAAAATTATGTAGAATTTATTTATTATAAAATAATTTTGTATAGTCATTTATAATAATTAAAAAAAATTAGTATGTAGACATCAAGTATTGAGTATCGGGTATATTACTTGATTATAAGTATTTAGTATTCAATATTCATATATAACCTTTTTCAAGTGTTTCATTTATCGGTGAATTCAGATAAAAATATTAAAAGTGATACTTTAGATTTAGATATAGGATGTTTCGGACAAATACAGACGGAGATAGTAAAAAAAAAAAAATAGACGGATACCCAATTTTTTTTCTCTCTCTCTTCATGTTCCCTTTTTCTTTTGTGATTATTGTGTTCTTCTGAATAATGAACCTGGAACACTATAATTTGGTAGCTGATCCTTGTGAGTTGGTGTAGGGTTGCGGGTCCTCAAGACCCGCCCCACAGGGACCGAAATAAACAATTAAATAACAGTGGAAAAATTACCAACATGGACGCCTATGCTAGAGACTCTACTCCACCAAGGACCTATTCGAACACGAACTACGAACCTCGAACCCACCGAGGGACCTGCTCGAACTCGAACCCACCAAGGGACCTGCTCAAACTCGAACCTCGAACCTCGAACCCACCGAGCGATTATTTTTGTCTACTAGAGACAAAAATATTTTCCACGACTGATCGCGAAAAGGCAACTAAAATAAAACTGTATAGGTTTTCTAATAAAAGAGCTCCCTTGAGAAATATGAGAGTAATTGGCAAATTGAATGGTGGAGAGTCCATCCTATTTATAGGAGGATGTGAGAGCTCCCATCTCTGACTTGTCAGATGTGGGACTAGGGAAATTGAACAAAACATCATGACAAAACCATGATCACCTAGCCCACTTTGGGCAACGAGTACGGGCTCGTTTGATCTCCGATGAGAGTCATCTTGGTGTCGTTTTGTTCGTCTCTCTACGAACATTCCAACGAGTCATCACACGACCCGATTGGACTCCCGCATGGGCGGATATTTAGTCTCGAAGAACCCAAGATATCCAACATACTCCCACTCGCACATGGTGGGAGGCCCATGATTATCCTTATCACAAAGGAATTCTCTATTTCTATTTATCGTTGTCGCTTTTCATACTCCGCGTCAGTCGTGACCGCTTGGCACGACTTGTGGGAGCCTTATACTAGAAGCCTGTTAAGGCCCAGCTATAAGTGGTGCTACTACCCAAAAAAAATTTAATGATGATAGGACCATCTGTCTCATCAAAAAAAAATGCCATAGGTCCCCTAGACGTGTCCAAATACATGGCTAGTCCAACCCCTCTAAGTCTTTGCAAGACTAGGACTTTAGCTATTCTCATTTAGCAATAGATATCCACATATATGTGCTCCTCCACATGAGATTCACATAATGGATCGATCTCGGATACTATCACTCATGTAAATGTCAACACAGTCTTCCTTTCGCCCTCTTGTCACTTCAATCAAAGATGGTTGCTTTCCTGACAGTATTTCATAGGGCCGTATTTTGCCATAGCCTTTTGAAAGCACATCAAAGTAGCATGCACCACCTCATCTCTCTATGACAGAGTCAAAGTACATAAGGGTACCATTAAAAAGGAGGAGGATATCTCCTTCCTTTCTGGGACTCACACAGCATTGAAGCAGGGATCTATTCACATGCTTCCCTTTGTGGTTCTCAAAGCACATGCGGTATGAATCGCATGTTGTGGTGCATATCAATGTATGTCGATTTTAATCCTCTGATTATTTGCACCACACAAACCTTAGACCAGATTCACCCAGAATCTGTCCTGAGGCTGCTACCACACTCCGCTCGCCTTCCACGGCGCCGAGTGGAGCTCTCAAGTCTGGCTACAGGCATTATGAATAACTGCTTATTCATAATTCGATCCACATATGGTTCTCCATTGGATCTCATCCTTACTCATTAGGGCGACTTATTTTGTAATGTTCTCTTGCCTAACGCTTGACGCCCTTTGACGACATACAGATACTCACATTATCTTTGTGTAGCGTTCATAAAAGGACATTAAAATCTCATCTTGGCCCACACCACATGTGTGTCCAAGGCAGTTACTCGTGTGAGAGAGTCAACCTTCCTTGCCTGTACGACATGTTCGTGTATTGTGTAATAAATATTTTCAATTCCCAATTATTGCAAGACATAAACCAAAAATGTCCAAAATAATACTCTTTATTACGAATAATCCAGAAAAGAAAATGCATAACATGTCTATATGTCAAAATAGTTTAACAAAATAAACTATAAAATCACCATATCCTATGTAATCCAAGAGATCTCACGTGTCGCTCAAACACATCTCTAGGTATTGGCTTGGTCATCGGATCTGCCAACATCTCATGCGTAGATAGATACTTCAGGGTGACCTGCTGTTGTGATATAATGTCACGTATGAAGTTAAACTTCGTATCTATGTGCTTGGTCCTTCCATGGTACTTGGGATCTTTCGTATATGCAATAGCTGCCTGACTGTCACAATATAGTGTCACCGGATCATCAACTTTGTCTGTGACACCCAAATGGCCTAAAAACCTCTTTAGCCAGACTGCTTCTTGCACTGCTGATGAGCATGCAACAAACTCTGCTTCCATAGTAGACAGAGAAATGCATTGCTGTTTCTTGCTACTCCAAGAGATGACCCCAGTGCCAAGTAGGAAGGCATATCCAGACGTAGATCTCCTTTGATCCAAGTCACCTCCCCAATCAGCATCGGTATAACCCACTAGGTCTAGGTTACTACCCTGATAGCATAACCAGTAGTTGGCTGTGCCTCTCAAGTACCTCAAGATTCTCTTCACGGCTTTCCAATGTGCCTCTCCTGGATTTGACTGATATCGGCTCACAAAGCCTACTGCAAAAGCTATGTCGGGCCTTGTGCACATCATGGCATACATCAGGCTCCCGACTGCACAGGAATACGGAATATTTCTCATTGATTCTATTTCGGATTGAGTCTGAGGACACTGGGCAAGACTTAAATTCTCGCCTTTTGCTAAGGGGGTATCAATGGGCTTGCATTCCTTCATGCGGAATCTTTCAAGAATCTTCTCTATGTATGATTCTTGTGACAATGCGAGCAGCTTCTTGGAGCGATCCCTATAGATCTTGACTCCTAGAATGTACTTGGCCTCACCCATGTCCTTCATTTCAAAATGATGGGACAACCACTCCTTGGTGGCTAAAACAGATTCTATGTTGCTTCCAGCCAGTAGTATGTCGTCTACATATAAAGATAAGATGATGAAACTATCTTTTGACTTCTTGAGATAGACACAGTGATCTTCATCAATCATGTGAAAATCATGAGAGATCACAGATTGATGAAATCGCAGGTACCACTGCCTAGATGATTGTTTGAGACCATAAATAGATCTCTTGAGCCGGCACACTTTGCGCTCCTGACCTTTTGTCACAAAACCTACAGGCTGTTGCATGTAGATTTCCTCATCTAGTTTTCCATTCAAGAAGGCAGTTTTTACATCCATTTGATGCAACTCTAGGTCTAGACCAGCAACCATGGCTAAAATCAACCTTATAGAACTGAATCTTACAACAGGCGAGAAAGTTTCTTCATAATCGATACCTTCTTGCTGTGTAAACCCCTTAGATACTAAACGCGCCTTGTAGCGTTCCACTGACCCATCTGCCTTCCTCTTGACCTTAAGAACCCACTTGTTCCCGATCGCCTTTCGGCCAGGAGGCAGATCTACCAAGTCCCACACTTGGTTGGTCCTCATAGACTCTATCTCTTCTTCCATTGCTTTAATCCACATTTCCTTAGCAGGGCTGGAGAAAGCCTCTTTAACTGTTCTTGGCTCTTCTCCATCATCAGGTGAAACGATTAAAGCTTCCCCTTCGATGTCGTAACGACGACGTGGAACCACAGTCCTAGAACTCCTTCTAGGTTGTGCATTGTGGTAGACTTGCTCCTCATAAGCAGCTCTCCCACTGGACACAGCAACGGGAGGTGCGCTTGAGCGCTCCTCAACCTCTCGTGTGGGTTGCTGGTCGTCCTCTTCCTCATAGAGGTCCACTGAACGTTCCACATCACCCCGGCTAGGGAAATCATTTTCAAGGAATGTAACATCCCTTGACTCAAACTCTGTGATAGAACCATCTTCATTTTCTCCGATGAAGACATACCCCTTCGAGTGATCAGAATATCTAATAAAGATACACTTCTTGCCCCTAGGGCCAAGCTTCCCATGTTTATGAGAAGGATCATGAACGTATGCTGCACACCCCCATGGTCTCAGCATACTTAGGTCAGGTTGCTTACTTGACCACATCTCGTACGGTGTCTTAGTCACAGATTTTGAGGGAACTCGGTTAAGTATGAAAGAGGCTGTAAGCAACGCATCTCCCCAATACGAGATAGGTAGGTTTGCTTGAGCCATCATAGACCTAACCATTTCCAAGAGGGTTCTATTTCTCCTTTCAGCAACTCCATTTTGCTGTGGAGTGTGTGGTATAGTCAGTTGCCTGGCTATACCCTTTTCATCACATAACTCCCTGAACTGATCTGAGAGATATTCTCGCCCACGGTCTGTTCTCAAGGCCTTTATGCTTCGAGAGGTTTGATTCTCAACCATACTTAGATATAGTCTAAAGCAATCAATTGCTTCAGATTTGCGGGAGATCAAATAAACATGACCATAACGGGAATAGTCGTCTATGAATGTGATGAAATATGAGGCCCCATGCCTCGCCTTCACGCTCATCGGACCACAAATGTCCGAATGGACTAATTGCAATGGAAACTCAGCTCTGGTGGCATGACCAAAGGGTTTTCTAGTTGCTTTTCCTGCAAGACAATGTTCACAAGTTGGCATTTCAATTTTCTGGGTTTGTCCTAACAATCCTTCTTTTGATAACGTGTTAATGCGTTCTAGACCTATATGTCCTAAACACGCATGCCAAGTAGATATATCAACGTTAGAAGAAGATATTGCAAAACAACTATGAAAATTACGAGAAGGTAATTCAAGGTCCAAAACCAAAAAACCTTTGTCATAAAAACCAGATCCGTACAAAATAGAATCATGAAAAAAAATAACTGCATTGTTCTCAAAAACAATTCTAAATCCTAGGTTCAAAAGAGATACAACTGATAAAAGGTTCCGCCTAATGTCTGGAACGAATAATACATCATGTAAAAGTAAAGTACGGCCTCCACGCAACTCAAGCTTGCAAGTGCCTATTCCTTTGACTTCTAATGACGCATTGTTTCCCACGAAGACACGTCTGCTCCCTTGAGGCAAACGACGAAATTCCACAAACCACTCACGATCTCTAACTATGTGGTCTGTTGCTCCTGAATCAACGGTCCACAAAGATTCACTATCAGCTATCAAAGCAGAGCTAGAGACATAAACAGAATGATTATGGGAAAAGGAAGATACCTTGGGTTGCTGCGGGCAATCTCGCGCATAGTGCCCCAATTGTTGGCACGCATAACATTTGACCTTAGTCAAAATCTTCTTCCCCCTTTTACCTCTCTTCTTGAATTGAGACTTTTTGCCCTTTGGCGCACTCTTCCCACCACCTTTCTTTTGGGGCCCCTTGCCCTTGCTTTTGAAACCTTTTGTTTCAGAAGTCTCAGCCACATAGGCTTTCGACTCAGGGGATTTTGCAGCCTCACGCCGCTCATCCTCCAACAGTAGGTGGTGTTCAGCATCGTCGAAGGTTTTAACACTGCCATTGTGTGTCAAGTTAACCTTCATGAACTCCCAAGAGGAGGGAAGAGATCTGATTACAGCTTGAACTTGTTGTTCATCAGTGAGGGAGTGACCAGCTGTCTTCAACTCCCTAATCATGTTTGACATTTCTCTCAAGTGTGTCCTCATATCTTTCCCAGGACGCAACTTGTAAGTGTCAAACTTTATAGTCAAACGTCTCAATTTGGTGGCCGAAGTGCCTCCAAACCTATCATGCAGTGCATTCCACATTTCAAATGCCGTGAGGAAGTGCTCGTACTGACACATAATGTCGTTTTCCATGCTGCTAAGCAACAGGATACGAGCCACAGAGTTCTTTCTCTGCCACGTGCGATAAGACTCTGTGTCCCGTCTCACTTGTTGAGCAGGACCTTCCCCACTTGGCTCAACCATGACATTCCGTATAGCCTCTATCACTTCCTGCTCCTCTAGCAGAAATTGGACTTTTCTATGCCATATGTCATAGTTGTCCCCATTAAGCTTATCTCCTTTGTTGAGATCAGCTACTATTGATTTTGCAGCCATTCTAACAGTCAAAGAACAATCTAGACACAAGCATAAAGAATAAACAGCAGATTATTACACAATGCACGAAAAGAGAATTCGCAGTCAAGACAAGACGGATGTATGTATAATTGGGCCCCATAATCGAGAAATGAGGTTAATCACTCTCATCATATGGGAAACCAGTATACATACGTCTTTCAACGTCCGACTCGCAATTCCCATTAAATAGTCACATACTATTAAAGTTCTCATTCATTTAAACAATTTAGACAACAGACTCATGTTGTTTGTTTCCTCCGTTTGTCCATGAGTGTGGAGTTAAGGAGTGGCCACATGCCTATCTTGAACTCCCACTCAGTCCAATATATCAACATATTTGACTTCATCTCGAAAAACCAAGAAAAAAAGGACACAAAAAACAACAAAAACGGAGTTAAAACAGAGAACTTACGTGCAACGGAAGAATTCTCATTTTCTGGTCAACGGTCAGCGTTGACCGTTGACCGGCCAGAGTTGACCGTTGACTGGTCAACTACCCCGTTGACCAGCAAGCCGGTCAACGGCGGCCAAGGCCGCTGCGCACGGCGGCGCCGGCCGCCGTGCGTCGGTTTCCGGCCGTCGGCCGGAGAGTTATACGGCAACGCCGGCCGACGAAATTTGCCGGCAGCCGCCGACGGCGGCGACGCCGGCCGCCGTGCGTCGGTTTCCGGCCGTCGGCCAGAAAGTTATGCGGCGGCGCCGACCGCCGTACTCTGAACTGGCGGCGGCGCCGGCCGCCGCGACTCGCCGGTCAACGGTGGACCGTGGTGCTCTTGCCGATCAAACCCCTCCCTTACCCCAATATGGTTAGCATACATACATGACAATTGAAGGGTATTTAAGGGGAACCTAAACATGTTTCTAGGTATTTGGTTTCAATCAATATTTTAATTTAAAAATTCATTCTATAAATCATAGGACACTACCCTATATGATTTTCATATGTTTTGAACCAAAACCCAATTTAATCTGAAAACCTAGGCATGTTCCTAAGTTTTAATTAGAACGAAAAACCCATAAAACCTAAACATGTTCCTAACCCTTTTCGGATCATCAAACCCTGGGGAACAGAGCACCAGCGTAACCTGGCTCTGATACCAATGTAGGGTTGCGGGTCCTCAAGACCCGCCCCACAGGGATCGAAATAAACAATTAAATAACAGCGGAAAAATTACCAACCTGGACGCCTATGCTAGAGACTCTACTCCACCAGGGACCTATTCGAACACGAACTACGAACCTCGAACCCACCGAGGGACCTGCTCGAACTCGAACCCACCAAGGGACCTGCTCGAACTCGAACCTCGAACCTCGAACCCATCGAGCGATTATTTTTGTCTACTAGAGACAAAAATATTTTCCACGACTGATCGCGAAAAGGCAACTAAAATAAAACTGTATAGGTTCTCTAATAAAAGAGCTCCCTTGAGAAATATGAGAGTAATTGGCAAATTGAATGGTGGAGAGTCCATCCTATTTATAGGAGGATGTGAGAGCTCCCATCTCTGACTTGTCAGATGTGGGACTTGGGAAATTGAACAAAACATCATGACAAAACCATGATCACCTAGCCCACTTTGGGCAACGAGTACGGGCTCGTATGATCTCCGATGAGAGTCATCTTGGTGTCGTTTTGTTCGTCTCTCTACGAACTTTCCAACGAGTCATCACACGACCCGATTGGACTCCCGCATGGGCGGATATTTAGTCCCGAAGAACCCAAGATATCCAACAGTTGGAAATGAGGTTTAATTTTGTAGAATAAATTCCTAAATATTTTGGCTCAAAATAATGGAGCTTTAAGGATGGAGAGAAGAAATTAAGTATTGGGAAATTAAAGATGGAATTGTTAGCTTTTGGAATGTGATGGATGGGCATTGGGTATATGTTTCATTGGTGCATGGCAATAAGGTCATATGGTCGAAATAGAGCGTCATTTATTGGAGGGTTGCTCCTAGTAATGGTCTAGCAATATATGAAGGATTAGTTATCAAAATCGTTATGATAAATACCCCGGTCATAGACAAAAAAGTAAGGTCATATGGTTACGAAGACAATAAAGAGTAAAGACATCTCTTGGCACGAAGTCAAGTTACTTTCTTCACCTTTCTCATTCTAAACCTTTGTAAAGAGGATCCTTTATCATTCTAAACCTTTGTAATTCATATGTAATTACGGTTATGTATTCTCAATATAAATATAGATCGAGTCGTGCACAAAGATATCATATTTAAGAGATATTATGTAATCTCTCAGAAATTTATGAAACGATATATACTCTTTAAGATTAGACGAACTCTTCTTATACTCAGAGAGAGAACGCAATGTTCTTACAAATGTAAGTTAGTTAAAATAATTATAAAAATTTTATTTTAGTCCTTAACATTTAGCACTTTTTCAATTTGATTCCTAACATTTACTTAGTATAAATTTGGTTCCTCACGTTTGCATTTAGTATCAATTTAGTTCCTAAGTTTTGTTTTATTTTCAATTTGATCCATCACGTTTACGATTAGTACTAATTTGGTCCTTCACATTTTCTTATTTACCCATCAATTTTGTTAAGTAATTTTAATACTTGAATAAAGGAGGAATCAAAATGCAAATTACATGAAGGACTAAATTGAAACTAAACAAATATTAGGGACTAAATTATTGGTACTAATAACCGTAAATATAAGGGACAAATTGAAATTGAGTAAACGTTAAGGACCAACTTGAAAATAGTATTAAACATTAAGGACTAACATAAATTTTTTTTCGTTCTTTTATTCTAAATGATTAAATTACATAAGATGAGGGATTATAAGTTCCATATACACATCTATTTATCTATATTATAAATTTGTAATAAGTCTGCTATTTTTAACTTAAAATATATATAGAACTTAGGTTTATTTTTTGGCATGACCATTTTAAATTAAAAGTTATAGAATATTTAATTTATTTATTAATTAATATGTCTTAACTTCCTTCCCATTATCCTTATTTTTTTTTGTTATTTTTCCTCCAATCACGTATTTTATTTCATTTTTTAATTAAAAAATAGTTATTTTTTTAGTTCAATAACTAAAAGAGCCCACAGTCATATTAATATAAATATTACATATGTGAATTGATGAGGAACAAATCATAAAGATAATGGGGTATTTAAACTAGAACAAATTCGCACATTATTACACCTTCATTTAATAGAATTGGATCAGCACTGTAATGTGGTTAAAGTTCAGCCACAATGCACATCTCCACAATTCATTCAATAAAAACACAAATGTTAATGTCAACAATTACAAGATATCTAAATCATTAAATTAGAGGTATATATGTAAATTAATGGCAAAAATGTGCATGGTACGTAATTGCACATCAGCTGGTCCATTTTCTTCGTTTAACCTCTTCAAATTGTTTTATATATATATCTACTAAAGATAAAAACGACAACAATTTAGTCGTTCTTCAACAGATTCACAAGGACACAAGTTTGAAGAGTATGTACAGGAAGATCTTAACAATTAAAACACCAAATAACATCGATTTTAGATCCAATGCTATACCTCATAGCACAGCGTGTGGGACTCATCCCCTATTTCTTATCTCTCCTTGTACTGTGCCATGAGTAACAGCACATCAAGCAAAATTACAAAATTTCTTTCTGAAATAGTACTTCCAATGGAAATGTTTATACGTCTACTTTATCCTAAGGATCTCAAAGCTGAACATCATGAAATATAGATAATACCTCAGGGAAATGAAGAAAAAAGTGAAGTCTAGCTCTTGCGTAAAACAACGCAGCAGGCAAGCGATGGTATAAAATTCTGAATGGAGTACTAATATTTATACAACGGTCAAGACCCCAAATTGGTCCCTTATGTTTTTACGAAGTTTCATATTGGTCATTTATGTTTTAAAAAGTTTAAATTGGTCTTTTATGTTTGCAAGAAGTTCCAAATTGGTCATTCCGTCCACTTCCATCAATTTTTTAAGTTAAATGCTGATGTGTCCATTTAAGCTGATATGTCATGCTACGTCATTGCCACATCAGCGCCACGTCATCACATATGATAGTAGATGATGACGTGGCGATGACACGTCAGCTTAGATGGACACTTAGGAGAGATATGTCCACCTCAGCACTTAACAGAAGAAATAAATGGATTTGGACGGAAGGACCAATTTGAAACTTCTTGCAAACATAAAGGATCAATTTAAACTTTTTAAAACATAAAATTCCATGCAAACATAAGGGGCCAATTTAGAGTTTTGACCTTTATACAACGTAACATATTGAACCAGATTCAAATTTCGAACCTGTAATTAAAATTGATGATATAATATAATCAATGTAGTATATCAATTTGACCGTTACGGAAGGTAATATTTAATAATGGACAAGATATTTGGCAGAATAAATGAGTTGTCAAACTATTCTCAAGTAGTAATTAAGCATACTGATTCATATATTGAGGAAGACACATATAGTATATGCTTCGCATGCACGTGCATGCAGTTTATTCTTAATTTTTTAAAATATAATTATTATATTTTAAAGCAATAACAAATTAAATTAGATATTTAATAATTTTAAAATTAGAATTATTATCATAATTTAAAATAATTAATTAAATCATAGGAAGTTATTTATTTGGTCACTTTTTTAGTAACTACCCATCATATATATTTTTCTCTCTCCCACTACCTCTCATTATATTTTTTTTTTGTATTTTTCAATTATAAAAATATCTATTTTTGTGACCCTAATGATCAGAAGGGTCCAAAGCCATATATATATACTAGAGGCTTCGCATGCACCTACGTGCATACATGTAATTTATTCTTAAATTTTTAAAAAATATAATATAAAATAGTTATTATATTTTAAAATTATTAAAAATTAAATATTTGATAATTTTAAAATTTTTAAATAGAATTTTTATCATAATTTAAAATAAAAAAAGAGAAGTTATGCACTTCTCCATTTTATTAGTAACTACCTATCATACTTGTTTTCTCTCTCCCACATCCTCCAATCATTTTTTTTGTAGGAAGTTGAGGGGGAAGTTATTTTTTTAGTGTCACACTTTGCTTGTGTGACACCAAAAACTCCAAAGCCATATATATATACTAGAGGCTTCGCATGCACCTACGTGCATACATGTAATTTATTTTTAAATTTTTTTAAAATATAATATAATATAGTTATTATATTTTAAAATCATTAAAAATTAAATATTTTTAAATTTTTAAATAGAATTTTTATCATAATTTAAAATTAAAAAAATTAAAAAATTAAAAATTATGCACATCTCCATTTTTTTAGTAACCACCTATTATACTTGTTTTCTCTCTCCCACATCCTCCAATCATATTATTTTTTTTGTATTTCTTAATTATAAAATATATCTATAAATATAGATATAGATTTATTGAGAAATTAATTATTTATTGAGAAGTTGAGGGGGAAGTTATTTTTTTGGTGTCACACTTTGCTTGTGTGACACCAAAAACTCTAAAGCCATATATATATAGATATAGATGCACCAAGGTGCATGCATTCATTTTTTTTGAAATTTACTATAAAAATATATTTTTTATTATTATTTTTAAATATAATAAATAATTCAATAACTACTTATATTTCTAATTTCTCTCTCACCACTTTTATTAACCACCTTATCCATGATCTCTTTTTATCTCATATCTCCTCCAATCATGTTTTATTCCATATTTTTTAATTATAAAATATAATTATTTTGTGACCCCAATGACCAGAAGGATCCAAAGCCATATATATATATATATATATATAGATAGATATATAGATATAATTGGTATATGAAATTGACAATAAATTAATTAAAGAGACGATTAATATTTGCAAAGTCAGCGGTTATTTGAGGCGGTGGATTATTAACATTTGATGAGATTGAAGGTGGATTTAATGAGATTAAAGGCAGAAGCAGAATGCATTTAGAATATTTCTTAATGCATGGGGTGATGGACATGTGGATCGATCATATTTCTTTCAGGCTAGAGTTTTGCGAATTGATGCGGCATTATGTGTGATTTTTTGCTGAACGTTTTTAAGATATGTGGTTTAGTGGGCCGAGATAAAAATTTATTACAGAAGAAGAAGATAGTAATAACTGTTTAAACTTTAAACATCCTACTTAGGAGTTAAGAATTTGATCCCAAAATTTTTTTTACCTGTATGTGGGACAAAAGTTCAGTACTACTATATTACTGAACTCCAGTGCATCCCTTCAATCATGCAGTACCATTTGTTAATATTAATGAAAACTCACATTAATTAGGGCATACCTTGAATGAACTAGGGACCAACTGATTGGAGGAATATACTGAAGTTCAGTACTACCGTACCACTGAACATCTACTCATCTATGTGATACAGACGTTCTTTAATAGAATTGTATCATTTATTATGATAATCACTTGCCTAGTTCATGGGGCTTTACTCCCGTTCTAAGAGGCTCTTGTATATCTTCAGGTAATATCAACCTAAGAAGCACATTCTTAAAAAGTTATTTATAGAGATGGAGTAGTAGGCAGAAATGGGATATTTTTTTTTTAAAAAAAATAGAAATTGAGTTTTGGATTTTTCGGAAAAAAAGGAATAATAATTTTTTTTAATTATAGTACTGACTTAACTTCTTTTGTACATAGTATTGATATTGATATTGATTATTAATTTTACAATTTTCTAGTATTAATTTTTATTTGTTGTTGTTATAATTATTAAATTTATTGATGAAAGAAATTATTTCGAAGTTAATATTCATAAAATATTTGTTTTTTAGAATTGATTATAAATTTTACAATTTTTATTTGTTGTTGTTATAATTATTAATTTTCATTTTTTGGTGTTGTTTAGTTAGGATATTTGTTGGTGTTTTGGTTAATATTAATGGTTTTTTTTTTGGTTTTTTAGAATTGATTATAAATTTTCAATTTTGATTTGTTGTTGTTATATTATTAATTTTTTATTTTTTTCGTATTAATTTTACAATTTCACATGACGTATTGACAACAAAATTATTTTTATTTGTTGTTATGATTTTTACAATTTTTATTTTATGGAAGAAATTATTTTGTTAACTTTACATTTTTATATGACGTATTGTTGTTATGATTATTAATTTTTATTTGTTATTGCTGTTATAATTATTATAATTTTTCAATTTTTTTGGTATTACTTTTACAATTCCAACTCACATATAATTTTTTCCCTATTTTTTAGTATTGATTTTTGTTTTTACAATAGTATTGATTTGTGTGGTCATTGGCAATGTTTTTAAAATCGGACGGTCATTGAACCGGTCGAGGCACTGATTCATTGTTCAATGGTCCAATCGTAGTCTAACCGTGGTCCAATCGGTGGCATTTAAAATATATATTTTTAATTAAATATACTAAAGTATATCATAAAAAAATTATATACTTCATAATTATATGTTTCCATCTCGATCTAAACATGATAAGAAATAGAACAAGTTTCAAATTACCATAATATCATATTAAACTCTTCAAATAAGTTCAAGGATCAACATATTTAAGTCTCAAGTCTTATCACAAACCAAACAATAAATACTGAAATAGAACAATCCTTACAACTATAAGTCACAACAAATTCTCAATAAATACTAAATCATAAACAACACAATTTTTTTTTAAAAAAAAGGAACAACTGGTCAAACCGTCTAAACCACCGGTTCTGACCGATTTGGACAGTTCTTGACCGGTTTTTCCGGTTATTGACCGATTTTATATCTGACCGGTTCTTTGGTTATTCCGGACCGGACTGGCAGCCGGTTTACCGGTTTTCCGGTCCGGTTTTGAAAACTGTGGTAATTGGGTTGAAGGAAGATGGACCAACTAGGGAAGCAGCCAGGACCATAAACCCCGGCCTAGCTGATAGTTCTTTTTTTTTGTTTCTCAAGGTATCTCCCAGCTCGACAGATCAACGACTAATTTTGAATTGGCTGACGGTTACTGACCGTTGTGGGTTTCTAATTTTCTATTTATCAAAAGGGAGGAGAGATAAGCTTCTAAAATATACCAGTGCATCTTATATAAGGTGCTTTAATATAATTAGCCATACATGAAATATAAGTTAAAATGAAGGTTAAAATGAAGGGTTGGGATTAGAGTGACTTAATAAATTTTTAAAGAAAATGATCTTATTTAGTACCCAAAAAAAAAGAGAGGCAAAAGTACATTTCCAACCCCCAACGTTTGGGGGTCCTATCACTTTTGTCTTTATTGTTTTTCCGCTGTCAATTATACCCCTAATGTTTTGTATTTCTCTCAATGTCGGGCTTTTGGCTAACACCGTCAATTTTTGGACGGTTTTTGATGATGTGATATCCTATATGGCCAACAGTTTTAACTGGACTTCATTTTTTCACATCAGCAAAATATTTTAAGAGTACAATGGACCCAAAAAATTCAGTACATCAGTAAATTCAGTACACCAAAATACTCATTACATCAGTAAAATAGACCCCAAAAACTCAGTACTATTGACTACTGATATGGAAAAATTAAGTCCAGTCAGAATTGTTGGGCACATAGGATGTCATGTCATAAAAAACCGTTCAAAAATTGACGATGTTAGCCAAAAGTCTAACATTGGGAGAAACACAAAACGTTAAGACTATAATTGACAGCGAATATACCTTAGGGGCGAAAGTGACAGGACCCCCAAATTGGGGGCAGGAAATGTACTTTTACCAAAAAAAAATTTATATCCAAAAACTAATTTCTTTTTGTTATATATTTTACATTTATCTACAACTTAATTATAATTTTATATTAAAAAAAGTTTATAAAAAATTACAGCTAGTTCATGACGGTGGAAATATATTCTTTTCTATTATTGATAAAACAAAACATAAAGAAAATGTTTTTGATCAACGAAAAAAAATTACAAATCACACCGGTTCAAAGAAAAAGAAACAAAACAAAACAAAATAAAAATAAGACTCTAGAATGTGATTAATTATATGTTGTCTAAATTCAATGTTTGAGTACTAACCCTAAGGTAGTCTTCACTATATATATACCACTTTAACATTACAAAGCAGCGCTCAGCCGACTAGTATTCTTCTTTGTACCATTCTAATATCGCTGTAAGGAGACTAAAGACGCAACCTTCACTCAAAATCAAAGGTTTTAGCTTTCTGTTGACATATCGAGATGTTATCTACGGTCGAATGTGATCAAGATGAAGTTGATGACGAACCTAACGAAAAAAGGATGAAAATAAATTTTGCGCATCAAATCAATGAAGTACCAAAGGTATGTGTAATATTGACCTCTAATTCAATTGATTTTAAGAGCCCACATAAGCAAAACAACTTCTGTGGTTGGATTATTTGCAATTTCATTCAGATTGTCCTATATTTTAAGTTTTAAGATGTAAGAGTTTAGGATTAATTAGGGCATATACTACCTGTGGCTAGTGAAGACTTTAAATTTTTTTTAAAAAAATAAAGTAACCTTTCCCTCTTACAATTTTTTTTTGTTCTTTTCAAAACGCTAACCCTTGTGTTTTTCTTCTGGCTCTGCTTGTCTCTGTTCATTTTTAGAATACATACATTGCTTCAACAAAATATCTGTAATTTTCCATACGCTTTGTTGGCTAATGGGTTTGTTCAATCCTTTTGCTTTCTTAATTGAGAGAAGTTCTTGGATGACTTGGTTGATATTGATGACGATGAGAGTGAGACATCTGATTAATCTTGACCGTTGATCTGTTACAAAAAAATTGTGCATGCATTCGATCAAGGGTCCGGATCGATCAGATGAAATAACTTCACGTAAAGTTACTTCACCTGATCCGGCACTATTCACACTTTAAGTTTCACTCTCTCCTTCTCTTTCTTGCTCTTCTTAATTAATTCTCTCAATCTTTTTCATTATATAATAATTACTGCACTTTCAGGTCTGAAATGAATTAATATGGAATATTACAGAGAGAGAGTCACTATCACTACTAGAAAAATGTAAAATTCTGACCAAATTTTATGACCAAATTTATTCTGTTATGTTTGTGTTGAAGCTGCGTTTAGGGCTTTCATTGATGGAAGCCAATTCTATTTTTTTTCCTTCTTATCTTTTATTTTTCAGTTTGTGAACTCTTTTGTAGGGGGACTGTCTTCGGAATCAAAGGAGGAGTCTTCGGAGGATATATAAGAAAAAAATAACAAAAAGAAAACAATATAGTTTTGTTTAGGAACTTAAATGAACTCTTTCTCTGTAGTTGTCTAGGTTTGTTTCTGAGGCAGAAATGGTCTTAGAATGTCTAGGTTACTTTATCTGCTTTGGCCTTTCTTCTCTTTTTTCATCTCAAAGATTGTTTACCAGTCAATGTGAAAATAGATAAATAGACTAAGGGCACGCTTGGTATAAATGCATATATATACAGTATTGTAAAGAAAATACTGTAGATTAAAGTACTGTAGAATAAAGGAAAGTATTGTAGAGAAAAGTGAAGAGAGAGATAGAGAGAAAAAGTATGATAAAAAGTATATTTGGTATATATAAAATATGATGTAAATTTTTTTAGGGAATCGTAAGATTATATGTAATGCACTGTATGATAAGAATACCAAACATGCCCTAAATTAATCATATTTATATATTTTATCGTCATTTAGTTTATTTATCTTTTATAACCAAAATATAGCACCAATTTTTAGTTGTTTGCAGAATGTAGAGGCAGGGACTAAAAGGTTGAGATACTGTGAAGTTTAATTTTTTTTTTAAAAAAATAAAAGCTTTGAAATTGAAGTGCTTGTGGTGATAATGATGAAGTTTTAAAGTTGTATCATGATACATGCATTTGTTGGTGATAGGTGTACATTTGATTATTTTCCATACTTTAATTTTTTTAGATGAAATGTGAAGAGTATATACAGTTATTAATTAATCTTGGACAAACCCCTAAACATGTTCATATATTATTAAGTTGAAATGCACCCTTTACATTTGATTGAAGTTAGGGGTGATCGCGGGTTGGGTTGGGTTGGGTTGGTAGCAAAAGTGGAATTAACCCAATTGAATGGTGGCGGGTTGGATTGGTTCGGATTGCAAAGAATTAAGGTGTCTAACTTGAACCAACCCAACCCACCCAATGACGGGTTGGTTCGGGTTCAACCCGTCTTTCTTTTTTTTTAAAAAAAAAAAATTTTTTGGTTTCTTTTACATTTTTTTTCCTTTTGTTCTTGTTCACTCTTAATATTTGTATTAGTTAATCATCAATTGTCATAACTTTTAGGTTAAATTTTATAGATAATACAAAATTAAATGAGATAATTATTTTTACTTAATTAATATATTATAATGTATTTTAAATATAAATAATAGTTTAAGCTATAATATAATTACGCAATAAAAAAATATAAAAAATATATTTACAATTAGTTAAGAATCAATTGTATTTTATACATCTGTTAAACAAAAACAAGAAATCTTACAACTCATAAATTAATTATAAGAAAATAACTTATTGCATAATAAAAAACCTCTATAAACATGGTTAAACATTAAAAATAAAAATCATTTTTTTTAAAGTGGCGGGTTGGTTCGGGTTGAAAATTCTCAAATCTGCGGTTACACTAACAAATAATACAACGGGTTGAAAAATTCAACCCGAACCAACCCATTGACCCGAACCAAACCAACCCAATATGACAGATTGGTTTGGGTTGACGGGTTAACCCAATCCGCTGATCACCCCTAGTGAAAAGGTTTACTTTGGGGTTTGAATATGTTGTTCCTATTTTTGTTTAAATTAACCATATGTTGCAGAACTTAAAGATTATGCTTGACTTCTATTCTTCTAATGTAATAAGCTACGCATGTAAGTATATATGTTCTTTTCAATTTCTATGTTGATTCGTCCCTCTCTTGTCCAACTCATTTCTCCTTTGTAAAACTAAGAAAGTAGTAACTATTATTTATTAATACCAAGTCCCACATTGCTTAGTTTGTGTAAGGAGTGGGTGAGGAGCTTATATAAATAGGTGTGAGTTATATAGGTTTCAACACACATAAGAATACTAGCTTATAACCATTGGGTGTATTGGGTTTTGGGTAATTTTATGTATTGAGGAGGGTTTGTAATTTTTTCGTTAAAAAATTACGAGTAGTAAAGTTTGTTCCAGTGGGGGCCGTGGTAGTAGGTCTTGAGGCACCGAACCACGTTAAAATTTTTGTGTGTTATTCTTTCTCTTTTCCTTATATTTTTTGTGCGGGGCCCAACAAGTGGTATCAGAGCCTAGTTCCAGCCTAAGGAGGAAGAAGGGAAAAAGAGCAAGAGGAAGGAGTCGTCATCATCTAGTCAGCAATTTGGAGAGAGGTTGGTTCTGGCTTATTTTCTAATTTTTTTCAAGTCAGATTTTCTTTTGAATTTGGGCAATTTGTGGTGCTGGTTGGTTGGCTGTGTGAGTGGAAGTATTTAGCCAAGAGTTGGGTTAAATACAATGAACACCCTGAAGTTTGAAGTTCCGTTGTTTAATGGGAGAACGGATTTTACACTGTGGCAATGCACGATTCAAGATTATTTGGTTCAGCAGGGTCTTGACTTAGCATTGCAGGATGAGAAACCGAGTGAAATGAAAGAGTCAAATTGGAGTATAATTCAGAAAAAGGCTGTTAGTACAATTTGATTGGCACTAGCCCCACAGATAAAAGTGATTGTGCTGAAGGAGACATCACCGAAGAAGTTGTGGGACACGCTGGAGAGCAAGTTTGCGTCGAAGACATTGACCAATCTATTGATGATGAAGATGGATTTGTACTCATTGAAGATGGAAGAGGGAGGTAATGTGACTGATCACATTAACAAATTTAATGAGAAGGTATCTAGATTGTTGAATGCAGGGGAGAATATTAAGGATGAAGAGCAAGTGCTGCTTCTCTTGGCTTCACTACCAAAATCCTTCAAGCCTCCAGTCCAGTCAATGCTAGCAGGAAAGAGCACAATGAAACTAGATGAAGTGATGAGTCCCTTGAAGGAGAGTCAGAGGATGATGGGTGCACTACAAAAAATCTGACATTCGGTGGTGACTAAAGTCGCCACCAAATGCTAAATAGTCGCCACTAAAAATCTTTGGTGGCGACTTTTAGGTCGCCACAAGGCCGCCACCTATAACTCCGTCACTGAAAGTTTCGGTGGCGACTAAATGTGGTCGTCGTAGCACAAATAATGGCATGACATATCTTTCAGTGGCGACTTTGTCGCCACTGAAACATGTATAGTTTTTAGTGGCGACCAAAGTCGACACTGAATGTATAGTTTTTAGTGGCGACTTATGTCGCCACTGAAAGACATGTTTCAGTGGTGACTTTGGTCGCCACTGAAAGATACCACATGTTTCAATGGCCGGTGAAGACCTCTGCCGGACCACCGTCGACGGCCGCCGGACCTCTACCTCCGGCCGCCGGACCTCCGTCTCCAGTTGTCGGACCTCCGCCTCCGGCCGTCGGATCTCCACTTTCATGACCACCTTATATTTTTTTTAAAATGGCGCATGGACGGATTCGAAGGCGTGACATGATGCATAGTAGTGTCCACAGCAACCACTGAGCCATATATTACTTTTTGTTATATAGTTTCATTCTAATATATTTATTATGTTTTCTACCTTCGATGGCGACTTTCCAAGGTCGCCACTGAATGTGTTGAAGGGTTAAACATTTCGGTGGCGACTTTCCAAGGTTGCCACTAAAGGTGTTGAAGGACTAGACGTTTCAGTGGCGACTTTTTGAGGTCGCCACCGAATGTAATGAAGAGTTTAACGTTTTGGTGGCGACTTTTCAGGGTCGCCACCAAATGTAATGAATGGTTGGACGTTTCGGTGGCGACTTTTCAAGGTCGCCACCGAATGTGATGTAGGGCTAGACGTTTCGGTGGCAAGCTTTTGAGGTCGCCACCGAATGTAATGAAGGGTTAGAGGTTTCAGTGGCGACTTTTCAGAGTCGCCACCGAATGTGTTGAAGGGTTAAACGTTTTGGTGGCGACTTTCCAAGGTCGCCACCGAATGTGTTGAAGGGCTAGACGTTTCAATGGCGACTTTCTGAGGTCGCCACCGAATGTGTTGATGGGCTAGACGTTTCGGTGGTGACAATTCAAGGTTTCCACCAAATGTAATGAATGGTTAGACGTTTCGGTGGCGACTTTTCAAGGTCGCCACCGAATGTGTTGAAGGGTTAAATGTTTCAGTGGTGACTTTTTGAGGTCGCCACCGAATGTAATGATGGGTTAGACGTTTCGGTGGCGACCTCAGAAAGTCGCCACCAAATATAATGATAGTTAGACGTTTAGGTGGCGACTTTTCAAGGTCGCCACCGAATTTGTTGAAGGGTTAAACGTTTCGGTGGCGACTTTGCAAGGTCGCCACCGAATGTAATGAAGGGTTAGAGGTTTCAGTGGCAACTTTTCAAGGTCGCCACCGAATATTGTACATTCGGTGGCGACTTCCTCTTGTCGCCACCAAAAAGATGTAAGAAATATAAATGGTGGCGACTTTATTTAGTCGCCACTGAAAAGTAACTTCTAGTGACAACATTTTTAGTCGCCACCTAAAGGTCGCCACCTATTGAACATGTTTTTTGTAGTGGTGGTGAAGAGTTTTTCAGGGATAGTCATATACTAGCAGTGGATAGGGACAGGAAGAAGAAGGGTGATCAACTTGGAAGAAATTATCGATCGAGAGACATGAGCGCTGTTGAGTGCCATTACTGTGGACAGTTGGGTCACATGCAAATGAGATGTCCAGACTTCAGGGAGGACATGCAGAGCATGAAGGAGAAAAGAGGCAGGTCAAAGGGAGCTTCTTCTGCTAATGTGGTTTCTTATGAAGATTAGTTAATCTGAGGATGTTAGAGAATTCTGCAGCAAGGGAGAATTGCTGTAGAAACTAAATAAAAAAAATAGGAGAGTTTAGTTTTTTTTAGAGAGAAATAATGTAGGACTTTGTGTTAAGGGAGGATTTATTATGTATTTATACCAAGTCCCACATTGCTTAGTTTGTGTAAGGAGTGGGTGAGGAGCTTATATAAATAGGTGTGAGTTATATAGGTTTCAACACACATAAGAATACTAGCCTATAACCATTGGGTGTATTGGGTTTTGGGGATTTTTATGTATTGAGGAGGTTTGTAATTTTTCCGTTCAAAAATTACAAGTAGTAAAGTTTGTCCCAGTGGGGGTCGTGGTAGTAGGTCTTGAGGCACCGAACCACGTTAAAATTTTTGTGTGTTCTTCTTTCTCTTTTCCTTATATTTTTTGTGTAGGGCCCAACAGTAACAAGGTAGTCATCTGACTTCTCTAGCAAATCTGTAAATCTAAAGAGTTAGATAAAGTTACATCAATATGATCTAAGTTATGAAGTAGGACACTCTAAAGTCTAAGCGTGTCGGTGTCCGATATGATACCGACACACTGACTTCATGTGCTTGACACACATCCGCATGTGTCCAATTTTAAAATATTTTTTCTTAGCTCGGATATGCGTTGGATACGGCTGCAACACGTCATGGACACGGCAAAATATTTTTTTTTCTAGAAAAAAGAGAAAAAATGTGCGAGGTTTCATCATTTTTGGAGTTTTAACATTTTCCTCCAATTTACTAAAAAAACGTGTGTTTCATCTCTTTTACTCATTTTCTCTTCTCTTTTGCATGTATCTTCAACTTTGCCCTTTTCATCTACTCTTTCATCATATTCAACTTCTTTTCTTCAAGTCACTTATTTCTTCACATTCCTTCATTTTTTCTAAAATTCTATTATTCTTCAAGTTCATTGGAATTACACTATATATATATATATATATATGCCGTGTTGTGTTCTATAATTTTAAGAATTTGGTGTGTCCTCGTGTTCGTGTCCATAACGTGTCTCGGGTCCGTGTCAGTGTCTGTACTTCATAGGATTTAAGATATATGCGGAAGAAGTTGGGATGTGAGGTTTAGTCACAGCTACCATGAAGTTAACTCGGTTGCAGATTGCATTGCCAAGCTTAGCCACTCCCTTCCTGTTGAAGGTGTCGTGTCCCGTATCCGTGTCCGCGTCAGTGTCTGTGCTTCATGAACCCCCTATGGAGTGTGGTGAGCACTTGAGTAATGACTTGAGAGGGTTGGAAGTGCTCAGATTGTGTGTTGCTTAGTGTGCTTTATTTTTTCTTAGATTACCAAAAAAAAAAGTTACATCAATAATAAAGCAAAGCTTTTCTTCGCTCTTATCCTTCCGGATTATCTCCTTGTGGAATCCAAGATTATCACTTGCATGTGACATCAAAAAAATATGTTTTGATTTTTTTCCTTCAAATGAAAAAAAAACTAATTCTTTGCACAGTTCTTTTATTTACAATTACCCTAAGTATATCAATAAGTATCAAAATAATTGAAATGTCTTTTTAGTTGGCTTAATTTTTTTTTTATATTTATTATATGTGGTTTTAGGTCTCGCACTTTTGGAGCTTCTTGTCACTGTGGGTCTCACTTTGTAACAGAAGAACATATTACTTTTGTTGTGTTAGATTCTACCTATTGGTATGTTTTGTCTCATTTTCATCCTTTAAAATGGTGGTTCGGGTTGTTGTTTTGATGGATAGTATTTGGACAATTTTTTGTCTTCTTAAACATTAATTTATGTGCTCGTATGTGTTGAAATTGATTGACCGGGGTGATGGAAAGATGTTGAAGCTGAAAGCATCATATACTTTATCAAAGGATCAAAGGATCAAAGGAAGTTTCATCCACACCAAGCTGTTCGCGAGATTGGAAAAATAATTCAGAAACAATTTGGTGGGAGTTGGATTGTATGGAATGAAGTTCCTCAAGAAGTAAAGGACTCATGGTTCTCTAAATTTATACTTAATGCTAGCTAATTTATGTTATTCCTATTATTATAGAGATTTTTCATTTGGGAAGAGAAATTTGATTCTGCAACTAAAAAAATTTGTCCATTGTGAAAGAAGAACAGTGAAAAACTTTATTTACTATACAAAAAAAAGCCTACAAGAAAAAAGGAATTAAACTCGAGTGGACAAGCAATGACGATTGAGATGTGATTTTGAAAAAATATGATGATCCACATGCCAAAAAGGTGTCTGCAATTAATAGAAGAACATGCTTAGTCACAGGGATGGATTTGGTCCATCATGCCACACTGGAGGATCAATATACCATATTCTGAACATAAGAGAAAATATGTAAATATATTTAAATTTTTATTTTTTCCCAACTTTATTTGGATGTTTAACACTATATTTTTTGTATGACTTTAGGAGGAGGCAACAGGGAAGAAACCCACACCATCTGAATTGTTCTTAATTACTCATAAATGTAAGAAGACTAAAGAATTTGTTGACAGCAAATCAAAGGCAACATGGGTAAAGTCTTTAATTTTTTTCTTTCAATTACTGTTTTTTAATATAGGTGCTTATAGATGTACTGTTTTGCTGTGAGTTTGATGGTGCTATGAGTCTATTATTTTTAATTTTCTGCTACTGGTTTGATGGTGCTATGAGCTTGAATGAACAATTCATTTTTGTGAAATGATAGATTGCTAGATGTTGGAGCAATAAGAATGACATGGAAAAAATAGTCGTTATGGATATTCAAAGGGATTGAAAGGCCCTATTAAGATAATGTTTTAGTTTTATTTTGTTTGTCTTCTTTTCATTTTCTTTTCTTGAGGATTGCTTGTCCTCGTATTTGTAATCTTCTTTCTTTAATACAATTTCTTTTTCGAACTCATATTTAGAAAGTACAGAATTGTGGACCTTTGGTTATTTCTTTTTAAGCCTAAATAATATAGGCTTCTTCTAATTCATAGTGATTGTGTATTTAGGTTGTTTCTTAGTAAACCTATTACCTATATGCTTCTCCTATTTCCTTGATGTTAGTCAACATTTTCTCCCACTTTTCAAGTGATAAATGTGTCCAAGTTCTCTCCATATTTCTTTTGAAGCATAATTTAAATCTTCTTGTAGAACATGCCTTGATGTCTTGGAGTTTAAGACTATTGTAGATGTTATATATTTTTATGGTCCATGTGATGTCCATATTTCTTTTAGAAGTATGCTCTAAAAGTTTGGGAACCTTCTTTTCTATATTTCAAGTGATAAGATTCGTAGTAGCTGTTGCTGGTTTGCTGTTCCCATTTAAAATCTCTTTCCTAAGTGTTCAAATGATGTCTTCAAAGTGTGTAGAAAGGGTTTTGTTTCCTGATTTATTTTTTCTCTTGAATTCTCTTCTTTAAATATTATTTAAGAAAAATCTTATTGTTGATTTATGTCCCTACTTGAAACTCCTTTTTTGAAGTTCTCAACTGATCCTTTTAAAGTATGCAAACAAGGATATAGTTAGTAATTTATTTTCTCTATTTGAAATCCTTTCTTTGAGTGCTTAAATAGTGTTTTTAAGTGTTCAAGAGGGATGAAGTTTTTTCGGTTTATTTCTCCACTTGAAACCATTCCTTTTAAGTGCTAAAGTGGTGTTTGCAACTATGTAAATGTGTTGTTTGTTGTTGGTTTAGTTTCTCCTCACTTGAGACATCTTCTTTGAATGCTTAAAAGATGTCTTTAAGTTAAGTGAGTAAAGACATATTGTGAATTCCTTCCTTTTGTGTGAATTTTAGATTAAGGAATAATATTATGAATTCCTTCTTTTTGGTTAAAGTACTCAGTCATATTGTGAATTCCTTCTTTTAGGAGAAATTTGAAAGTCAAATGAGAGTCATTTGATGATGCATCAGAGGACAGCGACAATGATGTTGTTGATGAAGATGATGATGTAGATATTGTGGAGACCACTACAAAAAAAAGGGTTATCTATTTGGACCAAGGTTGTTGGTGGCCCATCTAAGTGAAGAATTTATGGTCTTGGATCATTGGCTTCAACAGTTTGTGTTGAAACCACTCCATCTACTCCACATGTGTCTTCTACTACTCAAGAGAACTTTCAAGATGTGGAGAATAGGACACGGGAAGAGGTTCGGCAAGAGATGCGAAAGGAAATGCAAGACATGAAGAGGCAAATAATGGAGCAACTTCTAGCTAGTTATGGGATGCCTATTCCTTCATCGCCATCACTACCTTTGGATATATCAGTTGGGTCTTCCACACTACTAAACAAAGATCTACGATATTTGTTGGTGTTTTGGTTAATATTAATGGTTTTTTTGTTTGTTTTTTAGAATTGATTATAAATTTAAGGCTAAAGTACTATTTTAGTCCTCAATGTTTGCATGAAGTTTAATGTTGGTCCTCAAAGTTTTTTTTTGGTCGATTTTGGTCCTCGAGCGTAAGACTGTTAACTTTTATCGTAAAATGATGACGTGGCATGCTTATGTGGCACACCCTCTCTCCTACGTGTCATATTTTAATGACGTGGCACGCCACATCACGCCACGTCACTCCACCATGGCCACATCATCATCATCATCTTCTTCTTCTTCATCTTCATCTTCATTTTCATCTTCATCTTCTTCTTCATCATCATCATCATCATCTTCTTTCGAAACCCAAGAATAAAATAAAATAAGTGGACAAATTAAACCTCAAATGGATTGCAAATAGCAAAAGTCTTAATAAACACTTTAGCTCCAATTGCAGAAAAAAGAGGCAAACTAGAGCTGTATTTCCCAGTCTTATAGTGAATGCAAGGGCGCAATTTCAGCATTCGAAATGCAAGGGCTGATGCAAGATTATTTGTTTGGGTAAGATCTGGTTCGAGCTTGAGGTTACACAATGGTTGCAAATCGAAAGGCGATTGCGGTGGCGCTTTAGGGTTTCTTGGTTTGAAGGTATTGAGGCTTGTCCAACGGTTCTTGCGGCCAACATGTTTGAAATATTCTTTCTTTCCATTCAAAGCAACATTCATGATTCCATCCAAAAGTTGTTCAAAATGTTTCCTCACAATATAAAACAATCCAGCTTCAGTCGCTAAGGGTTTTTTTTTTCAATCTGGTTTATAAAGAAGAAAAAGAAGAAGAAGAAGATGATGTGGCCATGGTGGAGTGGCGTGGCGTGATGTGGCGTGCCACAACATTAAAATATGACACGTAGGAGAGAGGGTGTGCCACATAAGCATGCCACGTCATTATTTAACGGAAATTAAAGTTAACGGTGTTACGCTCGAGGACCAAAATCGACAAAAAAAACTTTGAGGACCAACATTAAACTTTTGAAACATTGAGGACCAATATTAAACTTCATGCAAATATTGAGGACCAAAATAGTACTTTACCCTAAATTTTACAATTTTGATTTGTTGTTGTTATAATTATTAATTTTTTATTTTTGTATTATTAATTTTACAATTTCACATGACGTATTGATGAAAGAAATTATTTTTGTTTGTTGTTATGATTTTTACAATTTTTATTTGATGGAAGAAATTATTTTTGTTAATTTTACATTTTTATATGACGTATTGTTGTTATGATTATTAATTTTTATTTGTTATTGTTGTTATAATTATTATAATTTTTCAATTTTTTGGTATTACTTTTACAATTCCAACTCACATATAATTTTTTTTTCTAGTATTGTTTTTTATTTTTACAATAGTATTGATTTGTATGGTAATTGAGTTGAAGGAAAATGGACCAACTAGGGAAGCAGTCAAGAGCAAAACCTCGGCCTAGTTGATAGCTCAATCCTTTATTTGTAGCACTGCCACATGTCCGACGTAGTGTGGCAAGGTCATGTAAGTATGGATGATCATGTGTAGGATTTTGGTAGCGTACTATATTCCTCGGATCTGAATTAGGATTTGAGCGAGTATCAAAATTAATCTCCATCCTCATACCCTATTGATAGTCAAATCCCCATACCCGAACCTAGACCCATAAAATTTTAAGTATATTATTATTTTATTAATATTAAATTTATTTTTATCAATTTTTTCATCTATAATCACAAAAAATAAAAAAAATAAATCATAAATATATTAATAAATTTCTTTAATATTTATAGAATATTTAACATTTTTTCTTAGAATTATATATTTTCTCAATACAAAAAAGTTTTAAAATATTATTTTTTATATATAAAAATAAATAATTACTATTGCGGGTAAGGTATAGGTAGGGTACCTTCTTACTCGGACCTGAATCCATTAACTTTGTACCCGAACCCATACCTATATCCACAGGTAAAATTTTAGGGTACCCATAGAGTATGGATATTCTGATCATCCCTATATGTAAGTATTGAGGGTTGCCATTGAATTTACTTACGGTGTTATTTGCTGTTTGAATTGGCTCACGAGTACTGATCGTTGTGGATTTCTAATTTTCTATTTATCAAAAGGGAGGAGAGATAAACTTCTAGAATGTACCAGTGCATCTTATATATAAGGGGCTTTGATATAATTAGCCATACATGAAATATAAGTTAAAATGAAGGGTTGAGATTATAGTGACTTAATAAATTTTTAAAGAAACTTTTAAAGATCTTATTTCGTACAAAAAAAAAGATTATATCCAGAAACTAATTTTTTTTTGTTATATATTTTACATTTATCTACAACTTAATTATAATTACTATATTAAAAAAAGTTTATAAAAAATTATAGGTTCATGACGGTGAAAATATATTCTTTTCTATTATTGGTAAAACAAAACATAAAGAAAATGTTTTTGATAAACAAAAAAAAATTACAAATCGCATCGGTCCAAAGAAAAAGAAACAAAATAAAATAAAATAAAAAGAAGACTCTAGAATGTGATTATATGTTGTCTAAATTTAATGTTTGAGTACTAACCCTAAGCTAGTCTTCGCTATATATATACCACTTTAACATTATAAAGTAGCGCTCAGCCGCCGACTCATATTCTTCTTTGTACCATTCTAATATCGCCGTAAGGAGACTAAAGACGCAACCTTCACTCAAAATCAAAAGTTTTAGCTTTCTGTTGACATATCGAGATGTTATCTACGGTCGATTGTGATCAAGATGAAGTTGATGACGAACCTAACGAAAAAAGGATGAAAATAAATTTTGCGCATCAAATCAATGAAGTACCAAAGGTATGTGTAATATTGACCTCTAATTCAATTGATTTTAAGAGCATACATAAGCTAAAACAACTTCTGTGGTTGGATGATTTTCAATTTCATTCAGATTGTCCTATATTTTAAGTTTTGAGATGTAAGAGTTTAGGATTAATTAGGGCTTATACTACCTGTGGCTAGAGAAGTCTTTAATTTTTTCTTTTAAAAAAATAAATAAAGTCACCTTTCCCTCTTACAATTTTTTTTGTTCTTCTCAAAACTCTAACCCTTATGTTTTTCTTCTGGCTTTGCTTGTCTCTGTTCATTTTTAGAATTCATACATTGCTTCAACAAAATATCTTTAATTTTCCATACGCTTTATTGGCTAATGGGTTTGTTCAATCCTTTTGCTTTCTTAATTGAGAGAAGTTCTTGGATAACTTGGATGATATTGATGATGATGAAAGTGAGACATCTGATTAATCTTGACTGTTGATCTGTTGCAAAAAAAATTGTGCATGTATTCGATCAAGGGTCCGGATCGATCAGGTGAAGTAACTTCACGTGAAGTCCTGATCTGACACTATTCACACTTTTAGTTTCACTCTCTCCTTCTCTTTCTTGCTCTTCTTAATTAATTCTCTCAATCTTTTTCATTATATAATAATTATTGCACTTCCAGGTCTGAAATGAATTAATATAGAATATTACACACAGAGAGAGAGAGACCATGACTAGAAAAATGTAAATTTCTGACAAAATTTTTTTGATGGACCAAATTCTTTCATTAAAACACTAAGTTAAAGACGGATTTTTTATCGAAAAAAAAATCGTCAAAAATTGTATTTAATCAACTATTTTATTGAAAGGTATGGGTTCGTCAATAATATTCGGTCCGAAAGAGTTGAAAATATTGTCATCATCGATAAAAATCCCCTCCTAATTTTATGACCAAATTTATTCTGTTATGTGTATGTTGAAGCTGCCTTTAGGGCTTTCATTGATGGAAGCCAATTCTTTTTTTTTCCTTCTTATCTTTTATTTTTCAGTTTGTGAACTCTTTCGTAGGGGGACAATTTTTGGAATAAAAGGAGGTGTCTTCGGAAGCAGAGGAGGATATATAAGAAAATAATAATAATAATAATAATAATAATAATAATAATAATAATAAACAATTTAGTTTTGTTTAGGAACTTACATGTACTCTTTCTCTTTAGTTGTCTAGGTTTGTTTCTGAGGCAGAAATGATCTTAGCACCAATTTTTAGTTGTTTGCAGAATGTAGAGGGAGGGACCGAAAGGTTGAGATACTGTAAAGGTTAATTTTTTTTAAAAAATAATAATAAGAGCTTTGAAATTGAAGTGCTTGTGGTGATAATGACACGCTACAAGAAAAATGCAAATAAGAGATGGATCAAGATCCGTGGCTATTCCGTGTCAATCCCGTGGCTGTTCCGTCTCTATTTTTTTATGCTAATCCATCGCAAAAAAAAAAAAACCCCGAATCCTAATTTGATTCTCAGTGCTCTCAAGCTCTCGTCTCCTCCTCGTCACTCTCTTCCTTTGTTCGCGGAAGCCGCAACGAAAACAGCAACGACAGCCATCGTCTTCATCCCTCAGCTTCCGACAACCACCGCCACCGCTACAGTTACTCGGTGCTCTGCTTTGCTTATCTTCCTCCTAGCCACTCCTCCACCTCGTCTTTCTCCACTTCCCTAAAACATTTTTCAGGTATGGTTTCTCCACCTCGTCTTTCTCCACTCCTCCAATAAAGTAAAGTAATCAATCCAATTCATAGGAAGAGTTAGTTTTATTGCAGGAGAAAAGTGTAGGGTCATAGAAAGTGGTAAAGCGGAAATCTAGAACATAGAATCAGCCACATTTTGAGAACTATGCATTTTATTAACTTGGGGCAATATGAAGGATCCTCTTAGAAGCTGCCAATATAGCTGGTATTTAGGTCGAAAGCATATCTTTAACATTGCTATTTCCACCTCTGAGTATTAGCCTTCTTTAAAAAAAGGGGAGGGGGAACTTGCCTCTGATACAGAGTCCTAAGTCTGGAGTGGCTTTATAGAATGCACTTAATATGTGACTACAATACTACGTTTCTGCCTCTTACAATCTTTAAGACGACAATGTGAGGATTTGTGCTGTGATTAAATTTGCTTACCAAACTTGAACGATGTCTGTTCCATTCACTTAATGACATTATGATTCATATTTTTGTTGTTTTAGTTGTTGGAATGTATGACAAATGAGCTTTGTTTACCATTATGTGCTACATAACTAATTTTTATTTTGTGTAGTTTTTCTTTAAAAACTGTTTTCATAAGTTTTAAAAAATTTGCTTGATTAAACTTGTTTTGTTTTTCATTAGTCATATGGTTCCTCACTTATCTGAACATCATACATACTGAAACCTGCATTTCCAAAGGTTTCTATTCCTCTATTTCCATCTTCCATATGGTCTTCCATGTTGCATAATATATTAAGATACCAGTGCACCTTAACAATGACTCTCCAATATAAATCACTTAATAATTAAGAAGCTGTCAAGTAATAGCAAATAAACATATAGATGAAGCTGAAAAACTTTATTTAATAGAGGAATGTGTGACAAAGCTCAGCAGTGAGTAGTTGGTCCATGTAGATAAGACTGAGAAAATTGTATCATCTCACCTACACATCACAGATTTTCCAAACGTCAATAGTGGTCCATTTTTTTCATTCGGTTGGGCCTAGATTTGGGATCCATTAGTTTATATCAGTTTACCCAATCTGAACAAGTAAGTTAATATGGGAGATAATGTCAAGTAAAATATTGTGTTAATGTTTTAATGCAAATATTCCTCTTTTAATTCTAATCTAAATATAGAAAATTGTACCATTTTATAGCAATGGTGACAGTGGTAATGACACTTCTATCCCTGAAATTGTACCATTTGATGAAAAAGGGCTTCTTGAAAAATGGCTTTGGTGGCAGAAATTTGAACTTCTCTTCTTCATCATGATTTTCTAAGCTGCTTTTGCCAAGTCTTCATTGCCAACATTGTTTAATTCATTCCCTGCAAAAATAATTGAAGCATTTCCAATTTATTATTTAATCTTAATAAATATATATATATATATATATATATATATATATATATATATATATATAATACTGTAAACAAATTGTCTCCATTATATTGAATTATTTATTGACATTAATTTCTTCTCTCTCTTAAATTGGTTGCAATCTTGAGTCATCATCATTTGTGCTTTCATTGTGATGCTTAATTGTACATACCACTGAATTCAATGCACAGGAAGTAAGTATGGCTGAATTGAATGAGTGTGATGCAAGATAGAGGAAGATGGTGATATTCATTTAAGTCTTTATTTAACAACTCTTCATATAGCTCATGCCTAGGATAAGGATCTTGTACAGAGATTTTGACTTTGCACTGCATGTATCGGATTGTAGATCTAACTAGAAAAGTATATGCTGTTAATATATATCTCATGCCTTTTGATTGTTCTTTGTGCCATAGGGATGGAAACATACCCGTCTCATTTGTCCAAAAGTACCTAGTGAAGAAACTAGATCTGACCAGTGAAGCTGAGGTGCCTCACTCTCTCTCTCTCTCTCTCTCCATTTGTGACATCTATAATACATAGATTTAATTAAAATGAATAGTTGGATATGGAATATGTATCTTACTTGGTTCTTTGCATGCATGAACTCTGTGTTTCTGTGTTATCTGTAAGAGCTAAGTTATTAATTCTCTGCTGTGTAATATTAGTAAAAGATGAAGGAACCAAGAGGAAGGTTCAGAATGAGAATGTTGTATAGTAAACCATAGTATTTTAGGCCAAATAGTTCTGAAGCTAAGGCCAACGCTGAATTATAGAATGCAAGAATAATTTTTAGGGACAGAGTGTTTCACGCTTGTCGGCGTGTTCGTGCTTCTTAGGATTGAAGTCATGAAATTAAGTGAAAAGATTTACTTTGGCGTTTGAATGTTGTTCTTGTTCCTATTTTTGTTTAAATTAACCATAAGTTGCAGAACTTAAAGATTATGTTTGACTTCTATTCCTCTAATGTAATAAGATAACATAGTAAATTACGGTGGTGCATGTAAGCAAGTTCTTTTCAATTTCTATGTCTGATCCATCCCTCCCTCTTGTCTAACTCATTTCTCCTTTGTGAAACTAAGAAAGTAGTAACAAGGTAGTCATCTGACATCTCTAACAAATCTGTACATCTAAAGAGTTAGATAAAGTTACATCAATATGATCTAAGCAATGAAGCACAGACACTCTAGAGTCTAAGCGTGTAGGTGTCCGACACGACAACGACACACTGACTTCACGTGTCTGACACACATCCGTACGTGTCCAATTTAAAAATATTTTTTCTTGTCTCGGACACGCATTGGACACAGCTGCGACACGTCATGGACACTATTTGGACAGGGCAGAATAATTTTTTTTTTCTAGAAAAAAGAGGGAAAATATAATGTGCGAGGTTTCATCATTTTTGGAGTTTTGACATTCTCCTCCAATTTGCTAAAAAAAAGTGTGTTTCATCTCTTTTACTCATTTTCTCTTCTCTCTTGTATGTATCATCAACCTTGCCCTTTTCATCCACTCTTTCATCTTATTCAACTTTCTTCTTTTCTTCAACTCACTTCTTTCTTCACATTCCTTCATTCTTTCTAAAATTCTATTATTCTTCAAGTTCATTGGAATTACACTATATATATATATATATATATATATATATATGTCGTATCTTTGTCCTGTAATTTTAAGAATTTGGTGTGTCCTCGTGCTCGTGTCCCTGTTGTGTCCCGTGTCCGTGTCAGTGTATGTGCTTCATAATATCTAAGATATATGTAGAAGAGTGTGGTGAGCACTTGAGTAATGACTTGATCAGAGGGCTGTAAGTGGCCAGATTGTGTGTTGCTTAGTTTGCTTTATTTTTTCTTAGATTACCAAAAAAAAAGTTACATCAATAATAAAGCAAAGCTTTTCTTCCCTCTCTTGTCCTTCCAAATTATTTCTTTGTAGAATCCAAGATTATCACTTGCATGTGACATCTAAAAAATATGTTTTGATTTTTTTTTCTTCAAATGAAAAAAAAACTAATTCTTTGCATAGTCCTTTTATTTACAATGATCCTAAGTTTATCCAATAAGTATCAAAATAATTGAAATGTCTTTTAGTTGGCTTAATTTTTTTTTTATATTTATTATATGTGGTTTTAGGTCTCGCATTCTTGGAGCTTCCTGGGCCTCGATTTGTAACAAAAGAACATATTACTTTTGTTGTGTTGGATTCTGCCTATTGGTACGTTTTGTCTCATTGTCATCCCTTAAAATTGTGGTTTGGGTTGTTGTTTTGATTGATTGTATCTGGAAATATTTTTGTCTTCTTAAACCTTAATTTATGTGCGCATATGTGTTGAAATTGATTGACCAGGGTGATGGAAAGATGTTGAAGCCGAAAGCATCATATACTTTATCAAAGGATCAAAGGAAGTTTCATCCACACCAAGCTCTTCGCGAGATTGGAAAAATAATTAAGAAACAATTTGGTGGGAGTTGGATTGTATGGAATGAAGTTCCTCAAGAAGTAAATGACTCATGGTTCTCTAAATTTAAGGTAGTTTGCACTTAATAAGCCTTAAACTTGATTGTGTATTTGCTGACCTCAAACTTAATTTATACTTAATGCTAGCTAACTTATGTTATTTCCTATTATTATAGAGACTTTTCATTTGGGAAGAGAAATTTGATGCTGCAACTAAAAAAAAATTGTCCATTGTGGAAGAAGCAAGATGAAAAACTTAATTTACTATGCAAAAAGAGCCTACAAGAAAAAAGGAATTAAGCTCAAATTGACAAGCAATGACAATTGGGATGTTATTTTGAAAAAATATGATGATCCGCATGCCAAAAAGGTGTCTGCAATTAATCAGAAGAACAAACTTACTCACAGGGATGGACTTGGTCCATCATGCCACACTGGAGGATCAATATGCCTTATTCTGAACATAAGAGAAAATATGTAAATATATTTCATTTCCTATGTTTTCCCAACTTTATTTGGATGTTTAACACTTTATTTTTGTATGACTTTAGGAGGAGGCAACAGGGAAAAAACCCACACCATCTGAATTGTTCTTAATTACTCATATAAGTGTAAGAAGACCGGAGAATTTGTTGACAGCAAATTGAAGGTAACATGGGTAAAGTCTTTAATTTTTTACTTTCAATTATTGTTTTTTAATATAGGTGCTTAAGGCTGTAATGTTTTGCTGTGAGTTTGATGGTGCTATGAGTCTATTATTTTTAATTTTCTGCTACTGGTTTGATGGTGCTATGAGCTTGAATGAACAATTCATTTTTGTTAAATGATAGATTGCTAGATGCTGGAGCAATAAGAATGACATGGAAAAAAATAGTTGTTATGGATCTTCAAAGGGATTGGAAGGCCCTATTGAGATAATGTTTTAGTTTTCTTTTGTTTGTCTTCTTTCTATTTTCTTTTCTCGAGGACTGCTTGTCCTCGTATTTGTAATCTTCTTCTTTCTTTAATACAATTTCTTTTTCTATAAAAAAATAGTCGTTATCTTCTGTTTTTACATAATTTTAGTAATCACAACCAAAAAATAAGTTGAAATTCTTTTCTAAAAAATAAACTCTTTCATATGTAGTTTAGGCATTAATTTCTTGAGGTTTGCTTCAGAAAACCTTTACCAATCAGACATGGTAATTACAATAGCATAAATGTGAAAGCTACTATACAAAGACTATTTTTTGCCTCTGAATGTGTCATATTTAGAAAGTACATAATTGTGGACCTTTGGTTATTTCTTAGTAAGCCTATATAATATATGCTTCTTCTAATTCAGAGTGATTGTGTATTTAGGCTGTTTCTTAGTAAATCTCCTATTTCCTTGATGTTGGTCAACATTTTCTCCCACTTTTCAAGTGATAAATGTGTCCAAGTTCTCTCCATATTTCTTTTGAACCATATTTTAAATCTTCTTGTAGAACATGCCTTGATGTCTTGGAGTTTAAGATTGTTTTAGATGTTATTTTTATGGTCCATGTGATGTCCATATTTCTTTTAGAAGTATGCTCTAAAAGTTTGGGAACCTTCTTTTCTGTATTTCAAGTGATAAGATTGGTAGTAGCTACTGGTTTGTTGTTCCCATTTAAAATCTCTTTCCTGAGTATTCAAATGATGTCTTCAAAGTGTGTAGAAAGGGTGTTGTTTGCTGATTTATTTTTTCTCTTGAATTCTCTTCTTTAAATATTTAAGAAAAAAATCTTACTTGCTGATTTATTTCCCTACTTCAAACTCCTTTTTTGAAGTTCTCAACTGATCCTTTTAAAGTGTGCAAACTAGGATATAGTTACTAATTTATTTTCTCTATTTGAAATCCTTTCTTTGAGTGCTTAAATAGTGTTTTTAAGTGTTCAAGAGGAAGAAGTTTTTCTGGTTTATTTCTCCACTTGAAATCATTCCTTTCAAGTGTTAAAGTGGTGTTTGCAACTGTGTAAATGTGCTGTTGGTTGCTGGTTGAGTTTCTCCTCACTTGGGACATCTTCTTTGAATGCTTAAAAGATGTCTTTAAGTTAAGTGTGTAAAGACATATTGTGAATTCCTTCCTTTTGTGTGAATTTTAGATTAAGGAATAATATTATGAATTTCTTCTTTTTGGTTAAAGGACTCAGTCATATTGTGAATTCCTTCTTTTAGGAGAAGTTTGACAGTCATATGAGAGTGATTTGATGGCACATCAGAGGACAACGACAATGATGATGATGATGATGATGATGATATAGATATCGTGGAGACAACTACAAAAAAAAAGGCTTATTTATTTGGACCAAGGTTGTTGGTGGTCCATCTAAGGGAAGAATTTATGGTCTTGGATCATTGGCTTCAACAGTTTGTGTTGAAACCACTCCATCTACTCCACATGTGTCTTCTACTACTCAAGAGAACTTTCAAGATGTGGAAAATAGGATACGGGAAGAGGTTCGACAAAAGATGCAAAAGGAAATGCAAGACATGAAGAGGCAAATAATAGAGCAACTTCTAGCTAGTTATGGGATGCCTATTCCTTCACCACCATCACTACCTTTAGATAGATCAGTTGGGTCTTCCACACTCCTAAACAAAGATCTAGGATATTTGTTGGTGTTTTGGTTAATATTAATGGTTTTTTTTTTAGAATTGATTATAAATTTTACAATCTTGATTTGTTGTTGTTATAATTATTAATTTTTTTATTTTTGTAGTATTAATTTTACAATTTCACATGACGTATTGATAAAAGAAATTATTTTTATTTGTTGTTATGATCATTTTTACAATTTTTATTTGATTGAAGAAATTATTTTTGTTAATTTTAAATTTTTATATGACGTATTGTTGTTATGATTATTAACTTTTATTTGTTGTTGTTGTTATAATTATTTTAATTTTTCAATTTTTGTATTACTTTTACAATTCCAACTCGCGTATAATTCTTTTTTTCTATTTTCTAGTATTGATTTTTATTTTTACAATAGTATTGATTTGTATGGTAATTGAGTTGAAGGAAGATGGACAGATTAGGGAAGCAGCCAGGAGCAAAACCCCGACCTAGCTGATAGCTTTGTCCTTTATTTGTAGCACTGCCACAAGTCTGAGGCAGTGTGGCAAGGCCAACAGATGGTTAGTGGGAGTGATAGGTAGTTCATTCCTCTTAAGCAAAATCTCGGGTTCGAGTCTTGCGTATGGAAAAACTTCTGTTG
Source organism: Senna tora (assembly GCA_014851425.1). Taxonomy (NCBI): domain Eukaryota; kingdom Viridiplantae; phylum Streptophyta; class Magnoliopsida; order Fabales; family Fabaceae; genus Senna; species Senna tora. Next base: position 14,700,094 of record CM026262.1, read on the forward strand.
GGAGAGCTCTACCCCCGTTGTAGGAGCTCAGCTAGCTCGAACAAAATTGCCTCCAATACGAGGATACCTGTGGGAAAAAAAAGGAGGAGAGATAAGCTTCTAAAATATACTAGTGCATCTTATATAAGGTGTTTTAATATAATTAGCCATACATGAAATATAAGTTAAAATGAAGGGTTGAGAATAAAGTGACTTAATAAATTTTTAGAGAAACTTTTAAAGATCTTAGTTAATAAAAAAAGGGGTAAAGTACAGTTTGCCCCCCTGTGGTTTGGCCTAATTCCAGTTTGCCCCCTTGTGGTTTAAAGTGCGACACTTAACTACCCTGTGGTTTGGTTTAAAATTAATGTGCCCCCCTGTGGTTTAGAGTGTGACACTTGACCTCCCTGTGGTTTGTTATGTTATCACTTAACTACCTTCACTTACCTTCTATCCAAATTTTAGTCAAATTAATCATCATTTTTATACTTTTAATGTTTAAAATTTGTTATTCAACACTATAATTATAAAATAATTCAAAAAATATATAATTAATATAAAAAAATTATAATTTTAAAAAATCAATAAAATAATTTAATATTCATTGTTTACTCTATTCATTATTTATATTTAGTTATTTATTCATTTTATTTTTATTTTTTATCTTTAATATTTTAGAATTATTAAATCAATCAAAATAAAATTGTAAGAGAATAATATAATATAAATATATAACTAAATTTAAGTTTTTTTTATTGTTCAAGTTCGGAACATACATACCTGAATTGAATGTTAACGTTATTGAGCTTAGAAACTCTAACATTAAACAATAATTTTCTTAGAAAAGTATCCAATTTATCCAATCATATAACGTTAATAGTGTACCAAAATAAAGTGACAATCCAACTTCATATTAAGTATTAACATATTCAAATTATTGATTTTTTAAAATTATAATTTTTTTATATTAAATATAATTTTTTTGAATTATTTTATAATTCTAGAGTGTTGAATAACAAATTTTAAACATTAAAAGTATAAAAATGATGATTAATTTGACTAAAATTTGGATAGAAGGTAGGTGAAGGTAGTTAAGTGATAACATAACAAACCACAGGGGGTCACATTAATTTTAAGCCAAACCACAGGGTAGTTAAGTGTCGCACTTTAAACCACAGGGGGGCAAACTGAAATTAGGCCAAATCACAGGGGGCAAACTGTAGTTTACCCTAAAAAAAGATTATATCCAAAAACTAATTTCTTCTTTTTGTTATATATTTTACATTTATCTACAACTTAATTATAATTACTATATTAAAAAAATTTATAAAAAATTACAGGTTCATGACGGTGGAAATATATTATTTTCTATTATTGGTAAAACAAAACATAAAGAAAATGTTTTTGATAAACAAAAAAATTACAAATCACATCGGTCCAAAGAGAAAGAAACAAAATAAAATAAAATAAAAAGAAGACTCTAGAATGTGATTATATGATGTCTAAATTCAATGTTTGAGTACTAACCCTAAGCCAGTCTTCGCTATATATACCACTTTAACATTTCAAAGTAGCGCTCAGCCGCCGACTCATATTCTTCTTTGTACCATTCTAATATCGCCGTAAGGAGACTAAAGACACAACCTTCACTCAAAATCAAAAGTTTTAGCTTTCTGTTGACATATCGAGATGTTATTTACGGTCGAATGTGATCAAGATGAAGTTGATGACGAACCTAACAAAAAAAGGATGAAAATAAATTTTGCGCATCAAATCAATGAAGTACCAAAGGTATGTGTAATATTGACCTCTAATTCAATTGATTTTAAGAGCATACATAAGCTAAAACAGTTTCTGTGAATGGATTGTATTTCATTTAGATTGTCCTATATTTAAGTTTTAAGATGTATGAGTTTAGGATTAATTAGGGCTTATACTAACCATGGCTAGTGAAGTCTTTAATTCTTTTTTTAGTCAATAAAGTCACCTTCCTTTTTACAATTTTCTTTTGTTGTTCTCAAAACCCTAACCCTTGTGTTTTTCTCCTGACTTTGCTTGTCTCTGTTCATTTTTAGAATACATAAATTGCTTCAACAAAATATCTTTAATTTTCCATACGTTTTGGGTGGCTAATGGGTTTGTTCAATCCTTTTACTTTTTTAATTGAGAGAAGTGCTTGGATGACTTGGATGATATTGATGATGATTAAAGTGAGTCATCTGATCAACCTTGACCGTTTATCTGCTGCAACAAAATTGTGTTGTATTCGATCAACGGTCCGAATCGATTAGATAAACAGTTGAACTGCTCATTTTTGCCAAACACAAACTCAAAATTGATATGTTTTGTGTGTTGTTTTTGTGATAATTGCTTTAAGAATTTTGTTTGTGAGATACGAATGAACTAATGTTTGAAATGTTATAGTTATATAGTAATTTAGTTTAATATGGAATGTGTGTGTGATGATGGTTCCCTGTTCTTTTTTCTAATACTGATGGACGGAAGTATGAATCATTTTCCTCCCAATCAAGACTTGAGTTTTCCATTACTTCCATCATCAATAGCATATCTTTTATTTATTCTCAATAATTCCAACTTCAGACACAGTTAGAAACTTAAGAGAGAGGTCTCCTACCTTTTCTTGTTATTTGGCAATCTAAAGAACCTAACTGATTTGTGAGTCATATCATATGTCATACAACACAATTGTTTTGTTTCTTCTTTTTTTTTTATTGTTTCTTATAAGAGGTCATGGACAGTTTGGTGTGTCTACATATTAATATTCATGGTAATCAAGATCGCGATCTAGATCGTAAGATCGTTTAAGATCGCGATCTTGTATCGTACTTTCGATCTGGATCGTGCTTAGGATCAAAAAATTTCAGGATCGGGATAGGATCGCGATCTTGATCATAAGGTCGTAAGAAAAGATCATAAGATCGTATAAGTTAATTTTTTTAAAAAAAACAGATGCCCAAAACGCAGCATTAGTCCTAGATATTTATGACTATGAATTTTGATATTTTGTTTGTTGAATTGATGTATGAATACTGTCACTTTGGTAACTTATGAACTAATTTATGAAAATATCATGAAATTGTGATAATTTTATATATTTACTTAAAAAATATATTATTAAATATATAGATTAATTATTTTTTAAAATTGATAGGATCTTACGATCCTCGATCTGATCTTATGATTCAATCTATCTTATGCCTCTCTCCATCCTACTTAAAATCTCGATCTTGATTACCTTGTTAATATTACTGTTGTGGGTGGGCTGAAAGATATAGAACATGATAATTTTTCAAAATAAAATGGCCTCTTGGGCTTGTTGCTTGATTTAACTTGTCCACCAACCTTATGATCTTTTTAAGTATCATACTAGCTAATCTAAGCTTGGATATAAATTAAATTGCTTCTTAGGAATTGACAGGATTCACCAATTATGTTTCTCTAGCACCACAGAAATTGCTAAATAAATCTTCATTGGGTTTTTAGTCTTAAATTTAATGTAGTTTGTCCGGAAATTTCAAAACGAAATAAATTAGAGGGTACTAGTTGAGTTTTAGGTCCAACACAGTCAGAGCATCAAACATTCTTGCTCTGCTATTTATTACTTGTGTTGTGTAAAATCAAAAGAAGTAAAATCAGAAGGTTCTCATTACATTAAATATTATAAGTAGAGATTATATGATAATATTATAAGTATAAGTCTGGATCTATTACTGCAACAAAATAAATTATATGATGGATCAAATTAAAATGATGAAATTAAATATTACTAATTAATCATATATATATATATATATATATATATATATATATATATATATATATATATAGTCACCTTATTAATTGTTGTGATGTTCTTTAACCTCATGAATGATCAAGTGTGGAGTGCTTATATAACTTGAGCTACAAAAGCCTCTGATGAATAGTGATCTCTAGCCATGGGAGGACTTGGAGGATTGATGAGTAGGCAGAAGACTAATTGTGTGAAATGAAAGGAAAGAATCATTGGAAAAATAGAAATTAAGAGTGCTAGCTAGCTATGCCTATATACCTAAACCTTTGTATCTATGAAATCAATAATTTTACTGGAAATGAAGAAGCTGGTCAAGAATGTGTCATTCATGAGATTTAGAGGTCCATTTTTTTTTAAATAAGATCAATCTTTTCTTCATACTACTAGAAGAAAGCACTTTATATATCATTATGTTTTTATTGCTTAAGGTATGGTAGCAAAATATTTTTCTCATGTTATCGAGTAATTTCCTTACATTAATTAGCTATTCTATAATTTATTGTAATAATTGTTAGTTATGTAAAGTTTTGATTCTAAATTTTCTTGCTATGTGGAGAAGCACAAAAAATACATACCAACCAACAATGTGGCACATTAAATTTTAAATTGAAGATGACATATTAGTAGGAAACTACACAAATTAGCCTTGGCATCAACTAATAGGCAGGTCAAAGAAACTGAACCTTCAGTTAATGATATATATGTAGGGCTTGTTCAATTTAGAGCAGCAGCATCATCATCATCCTCTTCATCAGGTGGCAGCTCGTTGAGGTCAAATGGAAACTTGATCTTCTCGCGAGCATCATCTTCAGCATGTGCAGTTGCAGCAACAACAGCAGAAGAAGAAGAAGAAGAAGAAGCAGACTGCTCCATTGTCTTTGTGTATACAATGTTTTGGGTGTTGTTCATTGAGATGGTTGATTTTTATTTGTTGTTGTTATAATTATTAATATTAATTTTACAATTTTCTAGTATTACTTTTTATTTGTTGTTGTTATAATTATTAGTTTTATTGATGAAAGAAGTTATTTTGAAGTTAATATTCATAAAATTTTTGTTTCTTAGAATTGATTATAAATTTTACAATTTTTATTTGTTGTTGTTATAATTATTAATTTTTTATTTTTGTAGTATTTTTTTTTTTGAGGAACCAGGGCGGTACCTGGCAGCTTTATTCATCAAATGGCAAAACCTCAGAGAGCAAAAAGGTACAGAATCAACCCACATAATATGGATTTCTGAGCAGTCTATTAAGGCATGAAAAACGCTCTCGGGTTCAATGTTGCACATAGGGCATTCGTCATTAATTTCCATACCCCTGTGTTCAAGAGCCTCTACAGTTGGTATAACGCCCCAACACGCCCTCCAGAGGAACACTTTATACCTTCATAGCAATTGTAGCTTCCATAACCTTCTCCAGAATTTAGACGTCGCATCTGCATCTATATCCAATCCCGTCTCGAACTGCTTCCAGGTGTCGATCATCGCATGTCTATACCCCGACTTCACTGTGTAGGAACCACTCCTATCAACCTCCCACACCCATTTGTCGCCGCCTTGTGCTCTATTGGGAGGGACGCACATGATGCGTTGGCATATACCCTCATCAAATCACCTTCTGAACTTCTCTTCATTCCATGAATCACCACTCTCATTCAGTAGATCACATACTTTTTCCACTTCTTCGGCATATTGGTTCGTTGCAGTAAGAGTAGTTGGGCGATCAAAGACAACCCACGGGTCCTCCCACACTCGGGTCGACTTATCGTCACCGATCGATCTCCGCATCCCACTCGTCAACACCGTTCTGCCTGACAGCAAGCTTCTCCACGTTGCAGAGGGCCTATTACCTATCGAAGCATGCATAAAATCACCATTAGCAAAATACCTGGCCTTGAGGACATTATACAATAACGATTGATCATTCTGGATTAATCTCCAGCATTGTTTTGCTAAAAGGGCCTTATTGAATGTTTCAAGATCTCTGAATCCAAGTCCACCCATACTCTTTGGCATCGATAATTTTTTCTAGCTCAGCCAGTGTATATGTCTACCATCTTGGTTATTCCCCACCAAAACTTGGCCATAATTTGGGTTAACTCAGAGCACAAACCTTTTGGTAATAGAAAACAACTCATGGAGTAAGTGGGAATTGATTGAGCTACTGCCTTAATTAGAATCTCCTTCCCTGCCTTGGAAAGAATCTTCTCCTTCCATCCTTGCAATCTTTTCCAAACGCTTTCCTTTATGGATTTGAAGGCATCACCTTTTCTTCTCCTTACCATAGTTGGGAGTCCCAGGTATCTTTCATTCTTCGCCACTTTTGTCACTTGCAAAGAATTTTGAACTATCGTTCTAACTTTGTCGGCAACATTAGGACTGAAGAATATTGCCGATTTTGCGAAATTAATTTTTTGTCCCGACGCTTTCTCATAAATTCTCAACAACCTTGAAACTGTTGCATTCCTCTTCATTAGCTTTCAAAAAAGATCAAACTGTCATCAGCAAAAAATAGGTGGGAGATGCTAGGCGCGCTTCTTACCACCTTAACTTCGTGTATATGATTGTTCTCCTCACTTGCAGTTAGAAGTGAGCTTAATCCTTCTGCATAGAAAAGGAATAGATATGGTGAAAGAGGATCGCCTTGTCTAAGCCCCCTTTCTGGTCGAAACGTATCCGTGTCACATCCATTAACTCGGACCTGGAAGCTCACTGTAGTAACACACGTCATTATTTTCCTGACCCAATCCTCATGAAAACCCAGTTTGTGCATCATTCTCTCCAAGAAACGCCACTCTACTCTGTCATATGCCTTACTCATGTCAAGTTTCACAAACATAGAGCCGTTACTCTCCGATTTATTGCTTTTTAGAGCATGAAGAAGCTCGTAAGCGAGAAAGACATTATCTGTGATCTGTCGGTTAGGCACAAACGCACTCTAATATACAGAGATGATGTCAGGAAGAAATTGCTTAAGTCTGTTTGCCAGAGTCTTGGCAATAATTTTGTAGATGACGTTGCAGAGGCTGATAGGTCTAAATTGGGTCATGTCCTCCGGATCTTTCGTCTTTGCGATCAACACAATTCTCGTCGTATTAATTTTCGGATCAAACACCTCGTTATTCAAAAAGTCAAGAACAACATCAGTTACCGTGTTTCCGATCACATCCCAATAGCGTTGATAGAACAACACCGAAAAGCCATCAATGCCCCGGGCTTTCGTCGGTCCCATTTGAAAGAGAGCTTCTTTAACTTCCTCTCTTGTAAAATTTGACAACAATACTTGATTCATATCGTCCGACACCTTCTTGTGAGTGATTTCAATTATTTTTTCTATCTCATCCGGATTTGCTGATGTGAATAATTCTTCAAAGTAATCAGTAGCGATACTTTGTATTTCTTTCTGAACTTCGGCCCAACTGCCATCGTCTCTTTTCAATATGTTAATTCTATTCTTCTTTGTCCTGTTCGAAGCTGCAGTATGAAAGAATTTGGTATTCTTGTCGCCCTCTCTTAACCACTGAATTCTTGATCGTTGTTTCCAATACATCTCTTATTCCGCTAGTACTCTACTCAACTCTTTCTGCAGAGTTCGCATCTTTTGCACATTAGTAATGGATTTGGAGAATTCATTATTTATTTCCTTCTGCAAGGCCTTTATTGTTCTACCAAAGCTCCCAAATTTTCCCACACTCCACTGTGTTAATTTCTCCTGTATCGCCCCCAGACTTCCACACACCATATCCATATTTGTATCTTTCCGGAATTGAAGTTAACCCAGAGTGACGAAATAATTTCTTTGCATTCATCATAACCGCACCAGAGCTTCTCAAAACGGAAGGTTTTCTCATACAGAGACCTCAGGTCATCTTTATACCTGAACCAATCTAAATTACATAAAATAGGGAGATGATCTAAATCGAATTTCTTCAAATTAAAGAGTTGAGCATGCTGGAATTTCGTAATCCACTCAACATTTGCCAGTGTTCTGTCCAATCTACATTTCACCTTTTTATTACCTCTGTTATTACACCAGGTAAAAGGAAAGCCCACATATCCAATGTCTTTCAAACTGCAATCATCAATAGCGTCTCTGAATTGTTGCATTTGTCTCTCCGATCTGTCATTGTCTCCCTGTTGCTCGTCACTGTGTGTTAGTTCATTAAAATCACCCATCATCATCCATGGTCCATCTCTCAATTTTTTAGCCGTCTCAACATACTCCACCCTTGATGGCGAAGATGCGTTTTTGGTTCCCCATAGAAACCAGTAAATCTCCACCTGTTTTCATCGTCCTCTCCCACCCATACATATATGTGGTGTTTCGACATTGACCAGAGAAAAATCTTGCAATCATTCTTCCAAAGCAACATCAATCCTCCACTTCGACCCACACAAGGATACCACACTCCATTGTCGAACCCCAATTCTCGCTTCTTTCTCTCCGCTTCACCTGCTGTCAGTTTAGTTTCACTAAAGAACATGATATCCGGTTTTACCTGCTTAATGAGGAGCTTCGTGGAATCAACTGCCCGTGTGTTCCCCAATCCACGACAGTTCCACGATAATATTTTCATTGTTCCCGGCGGGCCTGTAGAGACAGACCGGACGATATATCAATTGTCTTTCCCATCACCTCAACACTCTTTGCTTTTTTCAAGGCACTTGCACCAACATCAATTAATGTGTCCGATCCTTCCTCCATGCCCTTTCGCTTGCCTCCTTTCGGTTCTACTATCTCAGCATTTATTGTTAAGGCCCCACCACGTGCTAACCTCTTCCACTGTTTCCCCTTGATGGTTTCATTGTTGGATTTATATTCTCTTTCATAGCCACATTCGTTGACACCCCATCATCATATGTAATATTCTGAATTTCTTGTAGAACCTGCACCTGTGGCATCTCTGCAATTGTTGACCCCTCCTTCCTTCCACCCGAGTTCACATTAACAACCGACCCCTCCATCTTCCCTCCTAAGTTTGTGTTCTCCAGAATCGCCTCCGCACACATCTCTTCTATCCCCTCATCCCCTTCTCTGCCTTCCTTCACATCCGTACCCCATTCCGTCATTATACCTTGGTTACTTTCTACGTTCAGTTTCGCAAGAAGTTTTGTGAGCGCTTCAGTTTGTTTCCCTTCTTTCGGCTCTCACCAACGCCCTTCCCGTCTTCTCGGCCCACTTTGCGTCAATTTTTTATTGCCCTCAGCCTTCAACCTCATTCTTAATTGGTTAGCCTTTATCCAAGGCCCCAAACCCACGGAGTTGTTCTTCCCTTCCTTCCTATCGCTGCTCGCATGCACACACTCTTCTTCACTATGACCTATATCACCACAATAGCAACAAAACATAGGTTATCTTTCATATTTAAAGTCAACCCATAGCCTACCATCATTCTTGCTAGTCGCATATGCTCCTTCCTGTAGTTTTTTGTCAATCGGCATCTCCACCAATGCCTTGATAAAGATTGATTGATCATTCGCCATACAAAACACTCCCGCTTCTATTACCGACCCCATCGTCTCACCCAGCTTCTTCGCCATACTTTCCGTTTCACAGTGAGGGGGAAGCCCCCATAATTGTAGCCACACCCGGACCTTCTCGAAGCCCTTCTCCAGCTCGCTTGGGTCTTGTTGCCACTGCTGTAGCAGCAGCCAGCTGTTTCAAAACACCCATGGCCCTCCTCGCAGTGCTCTTTCCATATCCTTCTCCGTCTGAAAAGAGAAGAGGTATGTTTTTGCAGCAACCTCCTCCACCTTCAGTTCCTCCAAACCCCATATATTTCGCATCGCATTACACAACATTGTTCGGTTGACCTGCTTGGAAGTTAGCATGCGTCCAACTAAGCACCTCTCCACATATACGAGCTCTGTATTCACGTCCTCCTCATTGAACGTAATTTCAATCTCACTACCACGTCCTCTCCTTCCCATCTCTCTTTCTCCTTCCATCGTGTTTGACATGTTCAGGTCTCCCAGCTCGTCCCTCGTAGCCACCAGAGAGGAGGAAAGGAAAAAACTTCGACGACGTTTGCCGGAAAATCATGGCGTTGCCGGACTTCAACTGCCCTTGTAAGTCAGCGAGGAAAAACCCTAGCAGAGACTTACGGAGCGGCAGGATACCACATTCCTTTTACAATTTTTTGTAGTATTAATTTTACAATTTCACATGACGTATTGATGAAAGAAATTATTTTTATTTGTTGTTATGATTTTTACAATTTTTATTTCATGGAAGAAATTATTTTTGTTAATTTTACATTTTTATATGACGTATTGTTGTTATGATTATTAATTTTTATTTGTTGCTGTTGTTGTTATTATAATTATTATAATTTTTCAATTTTTTGGTATTACTTTTACAATTCCAATTCACGTATAATTTTTTCTATTTTCTAGAATTTATTTTTATTTTTACAATAGTATTGATTTGTGTGGTAATTAGACATACATGAAATATAAGTTAAAATGAAGGGTTGAGATTAGATGACTTAATAAATTTTTAGAGTAAATTTTTAAAGATCTTATTTAGTACAAAAAATAAGAAGATTATATCCAGAAACTAATTTCTTTTTGTTATATATTTTACATTTATCTACAACTTAATTATAATTACTATATTACAAAAGTTTATAAATAATTACAACTGGTTCATGACGGTGGAAATATATTCTTTTCTATTATTGGTAAAAGAAAAAAAATTACAAATCACACCGGTCCAAAGAAAAAAGAAATAAAATAAAAAGAAGACTCTAGAATGTGATTGTATGTTGTCTAAATTCAATGTTTGAGTACTAACCCTAACCCAGTCTTCGCTATATATATACCACTTTGACATTACAAAGTAGCGCACAGCTGACTCGTTTTCTTCTTTGTACCATTCTAATATCACCGTAAGGAGACTAAAGACGCAACCTTCACTCAAAATCAAAAGTTTTAGCTTTCTGCTGACATATCGAGATGTTATCTACGGTCGAATGTGATCAAGATGAAGTTGATGATGAACCTAACAAAAAAAGGATGAAAATAAATTTTGCGCATCAAATCAATGAAGTACCAAAGGTATGTGTAATATTGACCTCGAATTCAATTGATTTTAAGAGCATACATAAGCTAAAACAGTTTCTGTGAATGGATTGTTTTCATTTTCATTTAGATTGTCCTATGTTTAAGTTTTAAGATGTATGAGTTTAGGATTAATTAGGGCTTATACTAACCATGGCTAGTAAAGTCTTTAATTCTTTTTTTAATCAAAAAAGTCACCTTCCCCTTGTGTTCTCAAAACTATGGCTAGTGAAGTACCATGGCTAGTGAAGTCTTTAATTCTTTTGTTGTTCTCAAAACACTAACCCTTGTGTTTTTCTCCTGACTCTGCTTGTCTCTGTTCATTTTTAGAATACATAAATTGCTTCAACAAAATATCTTTAATTTTCCATATGTTTTGGGTGGCTAATGGGTTTGTTCATTGGGTTTTTAGTCTTAAATTTAATGTAGTTTGTTCGGAAATTTCAAAACGAAATAAATTAGAGGGTACTAGTTGAGTTTTAGGTCCAACACAGTCAGAGCATCAAACATTCTTGCTTTGCTATTTATTACTTGTGTTGTGTAAAATCAAAAGAAGAAAAATCAGAAGGTTCTCATTACATTAAATATTATAAGTAGAGATTATCCGATAATATTATAAGTATAAGTTTTATTTAGCTGATTATTAATTTGAAGTTCTTTATAGGAGTATATAATGCAAAGCTTTCAGATTTTGGTCTAGCAAAAGCAGGGCCTCAAGGAGATAAGACACATGTTTCTACCAGAGTTGTTGGAATTTATGGTTATGCTGCTCCCGAATATGTCATTGCAGCTAAGATTGTGGTAGATAGATTAATATGATAAGAAAACTCTTGGAATCTGACGCACCACAAGAGTGATTATATCGTCATATTGACATTATCTTGGTAGATATAATATTCTTTTCCTGAGTTACGTTATATGAATTTGAATATAATTAAATATCCTTCCAAGTGTTTGGATCTATTACTGCAACAAAATAAATTACATGATGGATCAAATTAAAATGATGAAATTAATTATTACTAATTAATCATATATATATATATAGTCACCTTATTAATTGTTGTGATGTTCTTTATACCTAAACCTTTGTATCTATGAAATCAATAATATTACTGGAAATGAAGAAGCTGGTCAAGAATGTGACATTTAGGAGATTTAGAGGTCCATTTTTTTTTAAATAAGATCAATCTTTTCTTCATACTACTAGAAGAAAGCACTTTATATATCATTATGTTTTTATTGCTTAAGGTATGATAGCAAAATATTTTTCTCATGTTATCGAGTAATTTCCTTACATTAATTAGCTATTCTATAATTTATTGTAATAATTGTTAGTTATGTAAAGTTTTGATTCTAAATTTTCTTGCTATGTGCAGAAGCACAAGAAATACATACCAACCAACAATGTGGCAGATTAAATTTTAAATTGAAGATGACATATTAGCAGGAAACTACACAAACTAGCCTTGGCATCAACTAATAGGCAGGTCAAAGAAACTGAACCTTCAGTTAAAGATATATATGTAGGGCTTGTTCAATTTAGAGCAATAGCATCATCATCATCCTCTTCATCAGGTGGCAGCTCGTTGAGGTCAAATGGAAACTTGATCTTCTCGCGAGCATCATCATCAGCATGTGCAGTTGCAGCAGCATCAGAAGAAGAAGAAGAAGAAGCCTGCTCCATCGTCTTTGTGTATACAATGTTTTGGGTGTTGTTCATTGAGATGGTTGATTTTTATTTGTTGTTGTTGTTGTTGTTATAATTATTAATATTAATTTTACAATTTTCTAGTATTACTTTTTATTTGTTGTTGTTATAATTATTACTTTTATTGATGAAAGAAATTATTTTGAAGTTAATATTCATAAAATTTTTGTTTCTTAGAATTGATTATAAATTTTACAATTTTTATTTGTTGTTGTTATAATTATTAATTTTTATTTTTGTAGTATTAATTTTACAATTCTACATGACGTATTGATGAAAGAAATTATTTTTATTTGTTGTTATGATTTTTACAATTTTTATTTCATGGAAGAAATTATTTTTGTTAATTTTACATTTTTATATGACGTATTGTTGTTATGATTATTAATTTTTATTTGTTGTTGTTGTTATTATAATTATTATAATTTTTCAATTTTTTGGTATTACTTTTACAATTCCAATTCACGTATAATTTTTTCTATTTTCTAGAATTTATTTTTATTTTTACAATAGTATTGATTTGTGTGGTAATTAGACATACATGAAATATAAGTTAAAATGAAGGGTTGAGATTAGATGACTTAATAAATTTTTAGAGTAAATTTTTAAAGATCTTATTTAGTACAAAAAAAAAGATTATATCCAGAAACTAATTTCTTTTTGTTATATATTTTACATTTATCTACAACTTAATTATAATTACTATATTACAAAAGTTTATAAAGAATTTCAGCTGGTTCATGACGGTGGAAATATATTCTTTTCTATTATTGGTAAAACAAAAAAATTACAAATCAAACCGGTCCAAAGAAAAAAGAAATAAAATAAAAAGAAGACTCTAGAATGTGATTATATGTTGTCTAAATTCAATGTTTGAGTACTAACCCTAACCCAGTCTTCGCTATATATATACCACTTTGACATTACAAAGTAGCGCACAGTTGACTCGTTTTCTTCTTTGTACCATTCTAATGTCACCGTAAGGAGACTAAAGACGCAACCTTCACTCAAAATCAAAAGTTTTAGCTTTCTGCTGACATATCGAGATGTTATCTACGGTCGAATGTGATCAAGATGAAGTTGATAACGAACCTAACAAAAAAAGGATGAAAATAAATTTTGTGCATCTAATCAATTTTCTTTTGTTGTTCTCAAAACCTTAACCCTTGTGTTTTTCTCCTGACTCTTCTTGTCTCTGTTCATTTTTAGAATACATAAATTGCTTCAACAAAATATCTTTAATTTTCCATACGTTTTGGGTGGCTAATGGGTTTGTTCAATCCTTTTGCTTTTCTAATTGAGAGAAGTGCTTGGATGACTTGGATGATATTGATGATGATGAAAGTGAGTCATCTGATCAACCTTGACCGTTGATCTGCTGCAACAAAATTGTGTTGCATTCGATCAACCGTCCGAATCGATTAGATAAACAGTTGAACTGCTCATTTTTGCCAATCAAGACTTATCATTAGACTTTTCAACTCGTTCTTTATGGTTCACACCCTTGGATAAGTTCATTATTTTGTAACTTTTTTTGTTTCAAGGTACTTTGCAATAGAGGTAACAAATATATCTATCTTGTGTTTCTCCCATGATTTTGATTGATAGAAATCTGAGTGAATTCAGCAAACTTGAGTTTAAATTGCCTTAACTTGAGTTTTCCATTACTTCCATCATCATTTATGCGCCTATATATCACAGAAAGGGTCAATAGCATATCTTTTATTTATTCTCAATAATTCCAACTTCAGACACAAGTACAGTTAGAAACTTAAGAGAGAGGTCTCCTACCTATTCTTGTTATTTGGCAATCTAAAGAACCTAACTGATTTGTGAGTCATATCATATGTCATACAACACAATTGTTTTGTTTCTGATAAGAGGTCATGGACAGTTTGGTGTGTCTACATATTAATATTAGGAAAAAACTTAGGTCAATTTCCTTATGTCCATTTCATCAAGTTACCCAATATAAATATGACACGTGGCAAAAGGTGTTTAAATGACCAATCACAGTAGAGAGAGAATATAGAAGACCACCTTTTATATGACCTCTTGGGCTTGTTACTTGATTTAACTTGTCCAACAACCTTATGATCTTTTTAAGTATCATACTAGCTAATCTAAGCTTGGATATAAATTGCTTCTTAGGAATTAACAGGATTCACTGAGTATGTTTCTCTAGCACCACAGAAATTGCTCAATAAATCTTCATTGGATTTTTACTCTTAAATTTAATGTACTTTGTCTGGAAATTTCAAAATGAAATAAATTAGAGGGTACTAGTTGAGTTTTAGGTCCAACACAGTCAGAGTACCAAGCATTCTTGCTCTGCTATTTATTACTTGTATTGCGAAAAATCAGAAGGTTCTCATTACATTAAATATTATAGTAGAGATTATCTGATAATATTATAAGTATAAGTTTTATTTAGCTGATTATCAATTTGAAGTTGTTTATAGGAGTATAATGCGAAGCTTTCAGATTTTGGTCTAGCAAAAGCAGGGCCTCAAGGAGATAAGACACATGTTTCTACCAGAGTTGTTGGAATTTATGGCTATGCTGCTCCTTAATATGTCATGGCAGGTAAGATTGTGGTAGATAGATTAATATGATAAGAAACCGAGACAAAAAGCAAATTTTATAACAACATTGACAAGAAAAAAACCAAAAACATATGGTAATACCTTAGAAATAACCAGATTGTGAAGCTTGGGTGTGTATTGGATCATAATGTATAAAATCTGACACCAACAATCATAAAATTTAACCTCCGTAGAAACCATATTTTGAAAGGTTGTAGAATCAGGTTAACCAAAACTATGAAACCACTGATACTATAATTGGATAGCAAGACAAAGACAAGATAAAAAATTTTGTTTTATTCATTATAAAATCTAAAAAAAGAAATTATTTTGATGTTAATATTCATAAAATTTTTGTTTTTTTAGAATTGATTATAAATTTTACAATTTTTTATAGAAAAAAGAAATTGTATTAAAGAAAAAGAAGATTATTACAAATACGAGGACAAGCAGTTCTCAGAAATAGAAAATAAAAGGAAAACAAGCAAAAAGGAAACTAAAACATTATCTCAATAGGGCCTTCCAATCCCTTTGAATATCCATAATGGACATTCCTCTAAACAGACCATTCGACGAAGCCCATAAAGAAGACAAAAAAGTAATTCTATCCCACAACAGATGACGTGAGAGGAATATATTATTAAAGACCCTAGCATTCCTTTCTAGCCAAAGACACCATAGCATCGCCAAAACTGCACATTGCCAAAGAGCTTTATGTTCCTTATTCCTTCCAAAGCCCACAAACTTGATACCCAGAAAAATACCCAGATCCGCCGGACATACCCAATTCTCTTCAAAGAGACCAAACAACATATTTCACATAAACCTTGCCACTTCACAATATAGAAAAAGATGGCTATTCGTCTCAGACCTTCTAAAACACATGACACACACATCCGGTGACAACGCCTTATTGGGACGACGAGTTTAAAGCATATCATTAGTGTTAATTCTATTAAGTGCCACTGTCCATACAAAAGCCTTTACCTTATAAGGAGCCTTTATTTTTCAGAAAGATTTAGAAAGAAGATTAGGATTAGGATTTGGGGTTTTAGTCAAATATTTAAAAAATAAATTTGTTGTTATAATTATTAATTTTTTATTTTTGTAGTATTAATTTTACAATTTCACATGACGTATTGATGAAAGAAATTATTTTTATTTGTTGTTATGATTTTTACAATTTTTATTTGATGGAAGAAATTATTTTTGTTAATTTTACATTTTTATATGACTTATTGTTGTTATGATTATTACTTTTTGTAACTGTCGTTTTTGGCTCAGACAATTGTAATTTGAAATTAGGACCGCAAGGGGTCTTAACCTTGGGGGACTTGTCCTTAGGTGATGCACCTAGGTGCCTACGTACCCTTCGGGAGGGATCAAAGTTCACGTAGTTCGTCATGGTGACGTCTATTGGAGCAGTTAGGCAAGGTTGTTACCTGTATTGGGCCGTGTGCGGCTAGGACGTGCCTAAGGTACTCCGGGCGGGCAAGCCGCTCTTAGCTCTTAGGAGGTTGCCTTAGTGGGGGAGAGCTATGGTCTCTGAGGCTTGCTGGAAGCCCTGTAACCGGTGTACTCCAAGACGAAGGTGAGCTTGCCGGAGGTTGGCCGGAATGGGGGCCTGTGATGGAGCTCGTGGTATGTAGGGATTGCGTGAGGTATCTGAGAGTACTCAGGTTACCGAGAGAGTATATGGAACATCACAGAAGGGGTGTGGTAATCCTTCACGTTGCGTATAGTTCTGTTGAGGCTGGATTGCTCGTACAGGACTACGTCACCACACGTTTTGTTGATTCAAACGTGTTGAACGTGAGAGGACCGGTAGGTAAAAGCCGGCACTATGTGTTACATGTTACTTGCTGATTGATGACGTGGAATAAACTGCTGCATGCTCATATCTGTTAAATGCATGTGAGTGTTTGGGTGAAATTTCTGTTATTGTGTGATCACCAAGAATGCATGCTAACTCACAGTAACTAGTTGTTTGTGCATGTGGTTGTGTATGATTCCCAGTCCCAGCGGTAAGGTACCCGCCTTGCGCCGGGGATGGGATAGTAGTCCTCACTGAGTCGCGTGGTTAAGACTCATACCTCATTTTTTTACTACACAGAGACAGGTTAAGTACAGGTGAAACGAGTCTCGGTGGAACGAGGGTTGAACAACATTTTCCAAGACCCACAACTTGTTCATGTGGGTGAATAAAGTGTAATTTATAATTTAATTTACTTTATCATTGTATCATAAAGTAAAGGGTAGACGTACCCAATTAGATTGTATTACTAAATCTAGAACAGTCAGCTTCACACACCTTAAAGATCAGGATTTATTTTACTGCGTTACAGGGAAAATTTGCTTTCAAAATATATATATATATATACATATATCTGTTGCATGTGAATAGGATAGGCAGCATCTTCGGATGTGTAGCCAGTACACAGGTTATATATATTATGTGTGTTTTCCTATATCTATATCCTGAAGCGGCACTGGCCGTGGATTTGCTTGCCTAGGATAGGCCACCATTGCGGTGTAGTCATGGTATTATACTGCATGTGGATGTATTTTCAATAATAGATATTCTGTCAATTAGGTGATAAGGCCTACAGGCAGAGGGATATTCCCTGTGTCTGTGCCGGTCACGGTCCTTTAAACGGGGGTCGTGACAGCCCCTGCTCAAGCGGCGCTAACGGCACTGAGCGGTTCTGACGAAGGCAAGTGGTGCTCACGGCAGCGAGTTAATCTTCGTGGTCCTCTTGTAAATATGCGCGACTACAATCTCTGCCCTAATCTTCATTGCACATCTTATTGGTCATTATTGTCGAGTTTCTTTCTTTGGTTGTTTCTTATTCTTCTCCAATCCATTTCATTGCTTCCGGTTTCTGAGGTTTAGCACTGTGCTCTTCTAATTTCTTCTGCCCAATACTTAATTTGATTCAAGAAACAGAAGAACTTTTTTTTTAAGTCAATCAAATTCTACAACTTGACTCCGTAAATTCTGTTGTAATAATGCTGCAAGCTAGTTACAAATTGCTAAGCACAATTACGGGCTCTTCCTTAATAAGTTAATTCTACACCATTCAAATCCTTTGTTTAGAAGAGGTAAAATGTCCAAAATCTTTTATCCTTTGTTTTTGTATTTTCTCTCCTCTCATAAATATATTCTTTCTTCGTCTAGAAAATAAGCATAATTGTAATCTAGAAGACTTATGTGTGCTTCTGAGTTCTGAGTTCTGACCCTATGCAGTAGAAATATTTGTACACATAAAAGTATTGTCTCTTTGTCTAAAAAAATATTCCATTGTAGAACGTCAATAATTAAAAAGCTTGAATTAAACTATATAGTTAAAGGAATTAATTGTTCTTTAATTAAGGTTAAATATAGGAAATAAACAATTACTATATATTTTTTTAAAAAATGAACCAAGAAAGGCTCCCATAGCATATAGTAATGCAAATTAAAGGATTAAATATATTTATATTATATTGGATAAAAGATCTGAGAAATAGGGAAAGTAGATCTTGTTCAATTCCTTGCTGTCTGCTTTGAGTCCTTTCTGAATTCTGAGTCGTAGGTGATGCATATATTGTTGGATATTTTATAAATTAACAAAATTAATTAACAAATATAATAAGTTACAAAATATGGAAATTGTTGACCGTTGGAGTCTTTAATATTTTATTGAACATTATATCATGCATTAATGGAAATTAATATATATTATGGAAATTTATAGGCTGCAAGCCTTCGTTTTGTAACTTAAATTACTTTCAATGTATTTTATTGGGTTATAAATATAGCAACTTCTATTCACCTATAAATTTGGATAAATTGAAGTAATTATATATACATGGTATTTGAGGAAGAAAATGCCGAGAAAAGAGAAGCTTCACTTTTATAAAGAAAGCTAAAATACAATATGTGTGTTATTTGGGTAGAGAAAGGTGTGGGAGACAGAGTCCTGTCTACTTCCTACGTGCAAAGGTTGTAGACAAACATACGAGTACTGGGCTGTTGTATCCTGGAGGTAACGCGTCTGAGTACCCCTGCACCGGGTGATATAGCAAAATCAACCTCTGGGAGGCGTGAATTACCTTAAAGATAACGAGATACCCGTGCCTCGGTCCAGTACCACGCATTTTATTATTTCTCTAACAAATTTACATTTCCCTATTTTTTTGTGTTTATTCTTATTTTCAGGTTGCTGCTCCAACATATATATGATTGGTGACCTCCTCAATAAACAAAATTTGCTCTAATGAATCAGTTAATGATACGAAGAGATTCCAAGCAGAAGAAAACATGTCTTGAAATGATTAGGTATTATATATATTGAGCAATATTTTGATAGCGAGATAGCTAGCTATAGCCCGAGGTGTAGTTGGAAGAATAATCAATAATTTCTTGTCTATCTTGTAGTTTTTTAATGCAAGATTTTTGTGGTAGAAGGAAACAACAGATAAAAAAAAGAGAATGAATCCTGTAGTTCTCTATATTTTTTGGTGGAGTTATGAGAGAAATAGAGAGAAGACAAATTGGGAAAGAAAAAAATCAAGAAAGAAAATAATTTCCTTATCTCTTTCTCTCTCATAACTCCACCAAAAAGTGTAGAGAATTACTTTAGAGGATCCTATATCATAAAAAAGATGGCATAGTAGTGTACACAGTACACCTCATTCTTTTATTTAATTCTACTTAATTGCATATGGTTGGCCAAATCTCTGTCTGACTTTTAACTACTCTATCAATTTTATATATTCCATATCATATATATTCAGTTTGCCTCCACTAAATAATGTATTAAAAATGGATTGATCGACCGTTTGTCTTTATAATTTGATTGAAGCATATGAATGGAAACGATATTATTATATAGAGAAATTTTATGGAAAGAGACATATATATAATATCTAAATGTGTTTAATTACTTATTTCTATATTAAAAAATATATATTAACCTTTGTTATATTATATATGTGTAAGTATAAAAAAGGGACACAAATGAAATGGGGGAACCCAGAAGATGGAAGTGTATGCTTCTCATTAGAATGATACAGTTGAAACTTTATTAGTAGTTGTTGAAGTCATCTCAAATTTTATTATGTTGTCAAGACTTCATTTTGAATTTATATGCAAATGAAACTTTATTAGTAGTGTTAAATTTATCTTAAATTCTATTAGGTTTGATTTATTTATTGTTATTGTTGCTGGAGTTTATTCATTGATGTGTAAACTCTTGAATAGGTTGAGTATAAATGTTACAAAGAAACAAAAACCTAAAAAAAATTTCTTAAAAAAAAACGATTCTAACGGCGGTTGTAACTGTCGCCAAAGGAAGCATAAACACCATATATAAATATGGTGACGGTTGCAACCGTCGTTAGGGTAAATAATCTAACGGCGGTTGGGACCGCCGTTAAATATACTTACTCTAACGACGGTTGCAACCGCCATTAGGTCAAAAATATGGGAGATGAAATTGGCCCTCTAGCGACAGTTGTAACCACCGTTAGGTAAAAATATGCCTAACGGCGGTTATTCCAACGGTTGTCTTAACCGTCTCTAAAAGTGGTCCCGACGCAGCGTTCGACGACGGTTTGCGCAACCGCCGCTAGAGTTCTAGCCACGATCACAACCGCCGTTAGAGGCCTGTTCTAACCGTGGCTAGATTCCTGTTTTCTTGTTTGCACTTAATAAGCCTTACACTTAATTGTGTATTTGCTAACCTTAAACTTAATTTATACTTAATGCTAGCTAATTTATGTTATTTCCTATTATTATAGAGACTTTTCATTTGGAAAGAGAAATTTGATGTTGCAACTAAAAAAAATTTGTCCATTGTGGAAGAAAGGTGAAAAACTTAATTTACTAAGCAAAAAGAGCCTACAAGATTAAGCTCAAGTGCACAAGCAATGACGATTGGGATGTGATTTTGAAAAAAATATGATGATCCGCATGCCAAAATTGTATATGCAATTAATCAGAAGAATAGACTTAGTCACAAGGATAGACATGGTCCATCATGCCACACCAGAGGATCAATATACCTTATTTTGAATATAAAGAAAATATGTAAATATATTTCATTTCCTATTTTTTCCCAACTTTATTTGGATATTTAACACTTTATTTTTTGTATGACTTTAAGAAGAGGCAACAGGGAAGAAACCCACACCATCTGAATTGTTCTTAATTACTCGTAAGTGTAAGAAGACCGGAGAATTTGTTGACAGCAAATCAAATTAAAGGCAACATGGGTAAAGTCTTTAATTTTTTTTCTTTCAATTACCGTTTTTTAATATAGGTGCTTATATGGCTGTACTGTTTTACTGTGAGTTTGATGGTGTATGAGTCGATTATTTTTAATTTTCTGCTACTGGTTTAATGGTGCTATGAGCTTGAATGAACAATTCATTTTTGTGAAATGATAGATTGCTAGATGCTGGAGAAATAAGAATGACATGGAAAAAAATGGTCGTTATGGATATTCAAAGGGATTGGAAGGCCTTATTGAGATATTGTTTTAGTTTTCTTTTGTTTGTCTTCTTCTTTTTATTTTCGTTTCTTACGGACTGCTTGTCCTCGTATCTGTAATCTTCTTCTTTCTTTAATACAATTTCTTTTTCTATAAAAAAAATAGTCATTTCTTTTGTTTTTACATAATTTTAGTAATCACAATTGAAAAATAAGTTAAAATTCTTTTTTAAAAAAGTGAAAAAATAAACTCTTTCATACATAGTTTAGGCATGATTTTCTTGAGGTTTGCTTCAGAGAACCTTTACCAATCAAACATGGTAATTACAATAGCATAAATGTGAAAGCTACTATACAAAGACTATTTTTTGCCTCTGAATGTGTCCTAAAGCTTCACCCCTGCCTCTTCTAAGATGTTATGAAACTCATATTAGAAAGTACAGAACTGTGGAACTTTGGTTATTTCTTAGGTGGGCGTTTGATATCTGGTGAGTGTTTTAGTGGGAAGTGGAAGTGGAATTGGAAGTAAATAATAAAAAGTATGTTTGGTAGGCAAGGAAATAGAAGTGGAATGTAGAAGTAATATTGTTTGGTATGGTGGGAAGAAGATAAAAGTATGAAAAACTTTTTTAGCCCTTACTTTTTTAAAAGCCACAAATTTTTTTAGGGTATTTTGGTCTTTAAACCTCACATTCCCTCTACTTCCCTCCCCATCACGAGGGAAGGAAGCTTCCCTCTACAAAGGGAAGCTCATACTCACATTCCCTCCTCCTAAACCATACCAAACATGCTCATATCTCACCTTCCCTCTACCAAGCATACCAAATGGGACTTTAATAAGCCTATATAATATATGCTTCTTCTAATTCAGAGTGATTGTGTATTTAGGTTGTTTCTTAGTAAACCTATTACCTATATGCTTCTCCTATTTCCTTGAGGTTAGTCAACATTTTCTCCCACTTTTCAAGTGATAAATGTGTCCAAGTTCTCTACATATTTCTTTTGAACCATATTTTAAATCTTCTTGTAGAACCTGCCTTGATGTCTTGGAGTTTAAGAATGTTTTAAATGTTATTTTTATGGTCCATGTGATGTCCATATTTCTTTTAGAACTATGCTCTAAAAGTTTGGGAACCTTCTTTTATGTATTTCAAGTGATAACATTGGTTGTTGGGAAAGGGTCGGATCCACATGACCCGACCCGACCCAGGGACCGAAAAGAAAAATCGAAAAATAAACCAGACAAAAATTAAATATTGCGGAAGCTACTAACCTGGACGCCATTGCTAAAACCTTGGATCTTGTCAGTGCTTCTACTCCACCAGGGCTGACCTCCAATTGACGAACACCGAAAAGGACCGCACCAAACGGAGGACTCTACCTACGAGAGGTAGAGCCACATGTCCACGACTGATGCGCGGAAGAGGACTCAAAAGAGAAAGAGAAATATTATACTATGTGCGGTTTCCCAAACGGGACCCCCCTTTCCAACACATGGAATGAGAAACTAGAAAGGGGTGGAGTCACTCCTATTTATAGGAGGATGAGAGAGCTCACATCATTGACGCAAGCAATGTGGGACTTGGAATATGAACAAAATATGATGCTTCCATCATGATCACCTAGCCCACTTTGGGTCACAAGTCCGAGCTCGTGTGACCTCCGATGAGTGTCATTTTGGTGTCGTTTTGTTCGTCTCTCAGCGAGGTTTCCAATGGATCCTCACTCGACCCGATCGGACTCCCACATGGGCGGATATTTAGTCCCGAAGACCCAATATATCCAACATACTCCCACTCGCACATGGTGAGAGGCCCATGACTATCCTTATCACAAAGGACTTCTCTATTTCTCTTTCTCTCGTTGTCTTCTTTCATACTCCGTGTCAGTCGTGACCGCTTGGCACGATATGTGGGAGCCTTATACTAGAAGCCTGTTAGGGCCTAGCTATAAGTGATGCTACAACCCAAGTGTCTGATGATGTGACCACATGTCTCACCGAAAAATAGTGCCATGGGTTCGCTAGACGTGTTCATATACATGGCTAGTCCAATCCCTCTAAGTCTACAATAAGACTAGGACTTCAACCACACTCAGTTGCGATAGGTATCCACATCCATGAGAACCTCAAAGGGATCACATAATGGGTCGACCTCAGGATACTATCACACATGCATATGTCAACACAATCTTCCTTTCGACCTCTTATCAGTTCAATCAAAGATAGCTGCTTTCCTGACAGTCTTCCATCGGGCTGTATTTTTCCATAGCCTCTTGGAAAGGTATCAAAGTAGCATGCACTACCTCATCTCTTCATGACAGAGTTAAAGTGCATAAGGGTACCCTTTGAAAGGATTGATGCATCCTTTCAGGGACTCACACAGCATTGAAGCAGGGATTCATTCAGATGCTTCCCTTGCGGTTCTTAAAGCACATGCGGTATGAAACGCACGTTGTGGTGTTCTCGAGCATATGTCGATTTTGATCCTCAATCACTTACACCACACAGACCTTAGTCCAGACTCACTTAGAATCTGACCTGAGTTTGCTACCACACTTCGCTCGCTTCACATAGCGCCAAGTGGAGCACTCACGTCTGGCTACAGGCATTATGAATAGCGGGGGAATTCATAATTTGATCGTAAGACCTCATCATCTTAGCGGATCTCATCTTAGTACACTTACTAGGGCGACTTATCAGTTCTCAGTGGTGTTTCCTGTCCAACACTCGGCGCTTTTCAGCTGCCTCTGGATATTCACACTATATCCCATTTTGGTGTTCAAGGAAAAAGCACCCAAGTCTCATCTTGGCCCACACCACCTGCGTGTCCAAGGCGGTTGCTCGTGTGAGAGAGCCAACCTCCAAAGCCTATACGACATACTTATATATTGTGTAATAAGTACCTTTGTTTCTTGATCCACACAAAATAAAGGTAAGCCTAGGCATCACACTTTACTTATGATCAAGGAACAGAGTTCTCACAAAGTTTATCCTCATGACATAAATTATGTTAAATCACCCTGGTTCTAAGCAATCCAGTGTATCTAAAACACTTGTTTTATGGCTTGTATCTCTATACAGCCAACCCACCAATGCGGGTCCGTGAGGGTATAGAGCCAATGCTCTATCACAGGTCATACTGTGAGGACCCTCTCTCCGGTCACTTGATGCTTAGACTGACAGAACAGGGTAGTTAACTACTGTTGTAACGATGTCTCATACAAAGTTATGTTGCTTTCTCTTGTGGTACTT
Source organism: Senna tora (assembly GCA_014851425.1). Lineage (NCBI taxonomy): Eukaryota > Viridiplantae > Streptophyta > Magnoliopsida > Fabales > Fabaceae > Senna > Senna tora. Next base: position 14,724,970 of record CM026262.1, read on the forward strand.
AGGCTTTCTTTGGTGTAAACCATAGCTGTTTGACTTGATGAGATCAATGTCACTAGGTCAACAGCTCTTTCTGCGATTATAAGTGACTTTAGATCTTCCAATCCAAACTGCCCCTGTACTGCTGATGATAATGCAATGAACTCTATGTCCCTAGTGGACAGAGAAATGCATAATCCTTACTTGCTTCTCTGCAAGATGGTTCAAGTGCTTAGCAAAGCACACCAAAACGTGGATGTCCTCTCATCCAAGTCTCTTACCCAATCGACATCAATGTTTGGCCCGCCGTTTGTGGTGTCACTAATATGATTAAAACAACAGATTGTCAGCAGCGTCCTACAAGTACCTCAACACACTCTAAACAGTGTGTCTGACCCAGGTTTGACTGATAACGGCTCACAAAGCCGACTACAAAAAGCACGTTGGAGCGAGTACAATCTTAATTGTACTTCAAGCTACCAACCACATGTATCAAATACTATCCAATGACTCCATCTCTGACTTAGTCTAAAGACGTGTAGCAAGACTCAAACTCTTGCCTCTTGCTACTAGCACATCACTCAGGTTCAGGTCCCCTCAATTGGAATCCACCAAGAATCTCTTCTTCATAGGATTCTTGTGACATAGTGAGTCAATTCTTGCGAGCATTCTCCATGAATCTTGACTCCCACAGCCTAACCCAATCCTTTATCTTAAAGATGAAAGGATAGCCATCTTTAATTGGCTAAAGCAGCCTCTGTGTCATTTCTAGCTAGCCATATGTCTTCTACATATAGCACGAGGGTAATGAAATACTCTCAGCTTTCTTGAAATGGACTAAGTGGTCAATTACCACGAGTCTAGATGAATATGTGAGATCTTGATAGATCCTTAGAGTCGGCCATACTCTGCGCTCCTGGCCTTTTTCCATGAGACCTATATGTTAGTGCACGTAGATCCTTTCATCTAGTTTTCCATACAAGAAAAGCGGTCTTGACATCCTAATCGATGTACCCCAGACTTAAACTGGTAGCCAAAGCTAGAATCAGACTCTGACCACACAATGAACGAGAAGGTTTTGTCACAGTCGATACCTTCTTGTTGTGTGTACTTCTTCACTGCTTAATGTGCCTAGTAGTGGTCGATTGACCCATCTGCCTCCACTAACTTTTGAGAGCACATTTGTTCTAAAATGCCTTGTGACGCGGGGCAGAGCCACCAAGTCTTTATACTTGGTACTGTCCTTATAGACTTCGTATTTTTTTCTTCCATCGTCTTAGTCCACCTTTTTAAAATAGGGTCGGAGAGAGACTTTTGAACTATCTAAGGCTCTACTTAATCATTTAGTACTTCTATAGTACTCCTGATTGTGTTTTATGGAAGATATGCTCCTCGTAAGCATTACTCCCACTGGATTCAGCAACTGGAGATGTGTCTATACGCTCCTCTCAACGTGTTGTAGGTCCGCCTCCTTTCAATAAGGTGGACATCCTAAAATCTGTCTCCCTTACTCTAAAAAGTTAGTCTTGAGGATCATTACATCCTTAGACTCAATTATGTAACCGGAGTGTCTTCATTCTCGCTAATGAAGACATATCCTTTTGAGTGATCAAGCTATCTTACCAAGACATGCTACTTGCCTCTAGGGTCAAGCTTCCCATACTCATAGGAAGCATCAAGTATGTTGTATACCTCATGGTCTCAGCATACTCTAATTAGGTCTTTTACTAACTAGAACTCATAAGGAGTCACTCACATAATTGAAAGGGCATATGGTTAAGTACGAAAGTGACTGTTGGCAAAACATCTCCCCAATGGGAACGTTCGCTTGAGTCATTATCAACTAACCAACTCCAGGAGCAACTCATTTTCCTGTGGAGTGTGCGAAATATTAGTTGTCTAACTATCCTAATTTCATCACGTAACTGTGAGAAAATACTGGGCCACTGCCTTGCCCCACGCTTATCGGACCACTGATGTCTGAGTGGACTAATTGATGAAGCGGGTTTTCTGATTTCATGACGGAATGGTTCTCAGGTTGCTTTGTCTGTAAGGCAACGTTTACAAACTAGCATTGGGACTTCGTCCTCACAAATTTTCCTTTGCTATACGTAATTGCGTCCCACACGCACTTGCCAAATAAGTGTATCAACCACAGAGGAAGACACAACAAAGCAACTAGTTGAATTACGGAATGTAATTCAAAGTTCATCACAACTCAACCATTGTCATCATCAAAACTAACACTAAGGAGTCATGATAAACATGTAGATCACATTATATCCGAAGTTCTTCTGACGGAAAAAGCAAGCTCATAATATGTTCCATCAGTATCTATAACACAAAACATATATAAAGATAAAGAGTGGTCACTACGCAACTTCATTTTGTAGCTGCTCAACCTCTTAACTTTAATACTGCTTTGTTCCCACGAAGATACTTCTGTTCCCATGGGCAGAGGACAGAACTCCATGAACCAATGTTCATGGGTGAGAGGAAAATGATTGTTGTAAACACCTTTTGCGCATAGCGCCGTATGGGTGACACAAGCAACATTTGACCTTGGCCCAAAATCTCTTTTCCTCTCTTGTTTTTCCTTTGAATGAGGCTACTAACCTTACAGTCAACCTTTCTCTCCTAAGCACCACGTCTCTTGGACCCATTGTCCTTATTCTTGGAGCCTATAGCTCTAAGAAACTTTAGCCACTTAGTCTACGTGCTCGATGGATTTCGCAGCCTTATACCAACAATCCTAGAGCACTAGGTGGTGTTTAATATCATCAAGAAACTTGATGATATTAGTGGAGGTCGGAATGACCTATATGCACTCCCAATAAGAGGGAAGAGATCTGGCAACAGTTTAAACTCACTGTTTATCAGTGGGGAGTGTACAAGCTTACTCACACTCCCAAATTAGATTTGATTTCTCCCTTAGATGCGTCTTCATGCTCTTGTCAGAGCGCATCTTAGAGGAATCAAACTTGATTGTAAGCTGCCTCAGTTTGGTGGCCACAGTGTCACCAAAGCGATCTCTCTAATGTAATCTACATTCACAAGTTTGTAGTTATACTATCAGTCAATCCTAGACGCTAACACTAATTACACAGCTCCTATTACCACAACACACAACTCTTGAAAATTGTAATTAACGCAAGACGAGTGTAGATATAATCAGCCTCTACATTCAAGAAGTGAGGTCAACCACTCTCATCACACAGAGAGCCTATATATGTACACCTTTCTCTGCTTGACTCAACAATTTTTATAGAATAGTCATATACTATTCAAAATCCTTTTGGCTTCCCACTATGTAAGCGATTAAGAAGAATATCGAGTCGCCACAGGCACAACCTCGAACTTCCACTTGATACAACGCTTACGATCATTTAAATAGTCACTTATATTTAAATTCCCACAGGATAAGCATTTACATTGAGTTATGGGTTTGCCAACATGCTGCCCCTAGCTCCCACTCGAGTAAAACATTTAAGGTAACTTAAACGATCACAAATCGCTAAATCTTCTCTCTCGTTGTGTATGTGAATGAGTCAAGAGATAGTCATATCCACTCTTTAGACTCCAATTCACCCTAATTTCTCCCCATATTGGATTCTTCTCTCAAAAACAAGAAAAACGACTCAAAAATCATTGAAATCGGAGCTAAAATGAAGAAATTATGCGTGACAGAGTACTTCGCTACGCTGGTGACTGTTGACCAGCGGTCAACAGCCGCGCCGGCACCAGACCACCACTGGCGACTATCGTTTCGGTGGTGTCGTCTCCGGCGGCACGGCGACCCCGTCGTCGGCGGTGCAGGACCCCCGTCTGCGACCGCCCCAGCGGCGGCGGTGGTCGCCGGACCTCAGCCGTCACCGGCGACCGCGCGGTCGCCGGCCAACCACCGTTGGCGGCGGTCCACGGCGGACCCGACGGCGCCGGCAGCTGGTCGGCCATCGGCGGTGGAGACTCTTTCGCTTCCTTAGTCAATGTTCCCCTTCCCCAAAGCAGTAGCACACATCCACAGGTATATATTTAATTCGTAGGGTACACATACCTTAAATAATATTACATGCATGCAAATTAGGGTCTTTAATATTGAAAGGGGAACCTAAACATGTTTCTAGGTTTTAGGGTGGGTTACCAATCAATATTGAATTAAAAAATTAACACATAATTTAAATTCAAAAATCATAGGACCCTACCCTACAATATAATTATCACATGTTTTAAATCAAAATTAAAAATATAATTAAAACTGAGAACCTATTCATGTTCCGAAGTTTTAAATAAAAATAAAATCATATTAAACCTTAAACAAGTTCCTAAGTTTTAAATAAAAATAAATCATATTAAACCCTAAACATGTTTCTAACCCTTTCGGTTCATCAATCCCTGGAGAACAGAGTTCTAGCGTAACCAGCCTCTGATTTGGGAAAGGCCCAGCTCCACATGATCCGACCCGACCCAGGGACCGAAAAGAAAAACCAAAAAATAAACCAGGCAAAAATTAAATATTGCGAAGCTACTAACCTAGACGCCATTGCTAAACCTTGGATCTTGCCAGTGTCTCTGCCACCAGGGCTGACCTCCAATCGACGAACACCGAAAAGGGCCGCACCAAACGGAGGACTCTACCTACGAGAGGTAGAGCCATGTCAACGACTGATGCACGGAAAGAGGAATCAAAAGAGAAAGAGAATATTATACTATGTGGGGTTTCCCAAACCGGGACCCCCCTTTCCAACACATGGAATGAGCAACTAGAAAGGGGTGGAGTCACTCCTATTTAAAGGAGGATGAGAGAGCTCCCATCATTGACGCAAGCAATGTGGGACTTGGAATATGAAAAAAATATCATGCTTCCATCATGATCACCTAGCCCACTTTGGGTCACGAGTGCGGGCTCGTGTGACCTCCGATGAGTGTCATCTTGGTGGTTTGTTTGTCTCTCAGGGAGCTTTCCAACGGATCCTCATTCGACCCGATCGGACTCCCACATGGGCGGATATTTAGTCCCGAAGACCCCAATATATCCAACATTGGTAGTAGCTGCTGGTTTGTTGTTCCCATTTAAAATCTCTTTCCTAAATATTCAATGATGTCTTCAAAGTGTGTAGAAAGGGTGTTGTTTGCTGATTTATTTTTCTCTTGAATTTCTTCTTTAAATATTTAAGAAAAATCTTACTTGCTGATTTATTTCCCTACTTGAAACTCCTTTTTGAAGTTCTTGACTGGTCCTTTTAAAGTATGAAAACAAGGATATAGTTACTAATTTATTTTCTCTATTTGAAATCCTTTCTTTGAGTTCTTAAATAGTGTTTTTAAGTGTTCAAGAGGGATGAAGTTTTCCCGGTTTATTTCTCCACTTGAAACCATTCTTTTAAGTGCTAAAGTGGTGTTTGCAACTGTGTAATGTGTGTTCGTTGCTGGTTTAGTTTCTCCTCACTTGAGACATCTTCTTTGAATGCTTAAAAGATGTCTTTAAGTTAAGTGTGTAAAGACATATTGTGAATTCCTTCCTTTTGTGTGAATTTTAGATTAAGGAATAATATTATGAATTCCTTCTTTTTGGTTAAAATACTCAGTCATATTGTGAATTCCTTGTTTTAGGAGAAGGTTGAAAGTCAGATGAGAGTCATTTGATGATGCATCAGAGGACAACGACAATGATGTTGCTGATGATGATGTAGATATCGTGGAGACCACTAAAAAAAAGGTTATCAATTTGGACCAAGGTTGTTGGTGGCCCATCTAAGGGAAGAATTTATGGTCTTGGATCATTGGCTTCAACAGTTTGTGTTGAAATCACTCCATCTACTCCACATGTGTCTTATACTACTCAAGAGAACTTTCAAGATGTGGAAAATATGAGACGGGAAGAGGTTCAACAATAGATGCAAAAGGAAATGCAAGACATGAAGAGGCAAATAATGGAGCAACTTCTAGCTAGTTATGGGATGCCTATTCCTTCACCACCATCAGTACCTTTGTATAGATCAGTTGGGTCTTCCACACTACTAAAATAGTACTTTAACCTAAATTTTACATTAAACTTCATGCAAACATTGAGGACCAAAATAGTACTTTAACCTAAATTTTACATTTTTGATTTGTTGTTGTTATAATTATTAATTTTTTTTTTATTTTTGTAGTATTAATTTTACCATTTCACATTACATATTAATGAAAAAAATTATTTTTATTTGTTGTTATGATTTTTACAATTTTTATTTGATTGAAGAAATTTTTTTTTTTTTAATTTTACATTTTTATATGACGTATTGTTGTTATGGTTATTAATTTTTATTTGTTATTGTGTTATAATTTTATAATTTTTCAATTTTTTGGTATTACGTTTACAATTCCAACTCACCTTTTTTTTTCTATTTTCTAGTATTGATTTTTATTTTTACAATAGTATTGATTTCTATGGTAATTGGGTTGAAGGAAGATGAACCAGGAGCAAAACCCCGGCCTAGTTGATAGCTCTATGACTCTATCCTTTATTTGCAGCACTGCCACAAGTCCGAGGCAGTGTGGCAAGGCCATGTAAGTATTGAGGGTTCCAATTGAATTTACTTACGGTGTTATTGGCAGTTTGAATTGGCTGACGGCTATTGATCGTTGTGGATTTCTAATTTTCTATTTATCAAAAGGGAGGAGAGATAAGCTTCAAAAATATACCAGAGAAATATATAAAGTGTTTAAATATAATTAGCCATACATGAAATATAAGTTAAAATGAAGGTTAAAATGAAGGGTTGAGATTAGAGTGACTTTTAAAGATCTTATTTAGTACCAAAAACAAAAGATTATATCCAAAAACTAATTTCTTTTTGTTATATATTTTACATTTATCTACAACTTAATTATTATTACTATATTAAAAGAAGTTTATGAAAAATTACATGTTCATGACGGTGGAAATATATTCTTTTCTATTATTGGTAAAACAAAACATAAAGAAAATGTTTTTGATAAAAAATATTACAAATCACATCGGTCCAAAGAAAAATAAACAAAATAAAATATAATAAAAAGAAGATTCTAGAATGTGATTATACGTTGTCTAAATTTAATGTTTGAGTACTAACCCTAAGTCAATCTTCGCTATATATATACCACTTTAACATTACAAAGCAGCGCTCAGCCGACTCGTATTCTTCTTTCCACCATTCTAATATCGCTGTAAGGAGACTAAAGACGCAACCTTCACTCAAAACCAAAAGTTTTAGCTTTCTGTTAACATATCGAGATGTTATCTGCAGTCGATTGTGATCAAGATGAAGTTGATGACGAACCTAACGAAAAAAAAGGATGAAAATAAATTTTGCACATCAAATCAATGAAGTACCAAAGGTATGTGTAATATTGACCTCTCAATTGATTTTAAGAGCATACATATACTAAAACAATTTCTGTGATTGGATTATTTTCAATTTCATTATGATTGTCCTATATTTTAAATTTTAAGATGTAAGAGTTTAGGATTAATTAAGGCTTATACTACATGTGGCTAGTGAAGCCTTTATTTTTTTTTAAAAAAAATAAATAAAGTCACCTTTCCCTCTTACAATTTTTTTTGTTCTTCTCAAAACCCTAACCGTTTTGTTTTTCTTCTGGCTTTGCTTGTCTCTGTTCATTTTTAGAATACATACATTGCTTCAACAAAATATCTTTAATTTTTGGTACGTTTTGGTGGCTAACGGGTTTGTTCAATCCTTTTGCTTTCTTAATTGAGAGAAGTTCTTGGATGATATTGATGATGATGAAAGTGAGACATCTGATTAATCTTGACCATTGATCTCTGCTGCAACAAAATTGTGCATGCATTCGATCAAGGGTCCGGATCGATCAGATGAAGTAACTTCTAAGCTTCCTGCTTTTGCCAAGTCTTCATTGCCAACATTGTTTAATTCATTCCCTGCAAAAATAATTGAAGCATTTCCAATTTATTATTTAATCTTAATAAATATATATAATACTGTAAACAAATTGTCTCCATTATATTGAATTATTTATTGAATTCAATGCAAGGAAATAAGTATGGCTGAATTGAATGAGTGTGATGCAAGATAGAGGAAGATGGTGATATTCATTTAAGCCTTTATTTAACAACTCTTCATCTTAGCTCATGCATAGGAAAAGGATCTTGTGCAGAGATTTTGACTCAGCACTGCATGAATAGTTGGATATGGAATATGTATCTTATTTGGTTCTTTGCATGCATGAACTCTGTGTTTCTGTGTTATCTGTAAGAGCTAAGTTATTAATTCTCTGCTGTGTAATATTAGTAAAAGAGGAAGGAACCAAGAGGAAGGTTCAGAATGAGAATGTTGTATAGTAAACCATAGTATTTTAGGCCAAATAGTTCTGAAGCTAAGGCCAACGCTGAATTATAGAATGCAAGAATAATTTTTAGGGACAGAGTGTTTCACGCTTGTCGACGTGTTCGTGCTTCTTAGGATTGAAGTCATGAAATTAAGTGAAAAGGTTTACTTTGGCGTTTGAATGTTGTTCTTGTTCCTATTTTTGTTTAAATTAACCATAAGTTGCATAACTTAAAGATTATGTTTGACTTGTATTCCTCTAATGTAATAAGATAACATAGTAAATTACGGTGGTGCATGTAAGCAATTTCTTTTCAATTTCTATGTCTGATCCATCCATCCCTCTTGTCTAACTCATTTCTCCTTTGTGAAACTAAGAAAGTAGTAACAAGGTAGTCATCTGACATCTCTAACAAATCTGTACATCTAAAGAGTTAGATAAAGTTACATCAATATGATTTAAGCAATGAAGCACGGACACTCTAGAGTCTAAGCGTGTAGGTGTCCGACATGACAACGACACACTGACTTCACGTGTCTGACACACATCCGTACGTGTCCAATTTAAAAATATTTTTTCTTGTCTCGGACACGCGTTGGACACAGCTGCGACACGTCATGGACACTATTTGGACAGGGCATAATAATTTTTTTTTCTAGAAAAAAAAGGGAAAATATAATGTGCGAGGTTTCATCATTTTTGGAGTTTTGACATTCTCCTCCAATTTGCTAAAAAAAGTGTGTTTCATCTCTTTTACTCATTTTCTCTTCTCTCTTGTATGTATCATCAACCTTGCCCTTTTCATCCACTCTTTCATCTTATTCAACTTTCTTCTTTTCTTCAACTCACTTCTTTCTTCACATTCCTTCATTCTTTCTAAAATTCTATTATTCTTCAAGTTCATTGGAATTACACTATATATTCTATATTATATATATATATATATATATATATATATATATGTCGTATCTTTGTCCTGTAATTTTAAGAATTTGGTGTGTCCTCGTGCTCGTGTCCCTGTTGTGTCCCGTGTCCGTGTTAGTGTATGTGCTTTAATATCTAAGATATATGCAGAAGAGTGTGGTGAGCACTTAAGTAATGACTTGATCAGAGGGCTGTAAGTGCCCAGATTGTGTGTTGCTTAGTTTGCTTTTTTCTTAGATTACCAAAAAAAAAGTTACATCAATAATAAAGCAAAGCTTTTCTTCCCTCTCTTGTCCTTCCAAATTATTTCTTTGTAGAATCCAAGATTATCACTTGCATGTGACATCTAAAAAATATGTTTTGATTTTTTTTTCTTCAAATGAAAAAAAAACTAATTCTTTGCATAGTCCTTTTATTTACAATGATCCTAAGTTTATCCAATAAGTATCAAAATAATTGAAATGTCTTTTAGTTGGCTTAATTTTTTTTTATATTTATTATATGTGGTTTTAGGTCTCGCATTCTTGGAGCTTCCTGGGTCTCGATTTGCGACAAAAGAACATATTACTTTTGTTGTGTTGGATTCTGCCTATTGGTACGTTTTGTCTCATTGTCATCCCTTAAAATTGCCGTTTGGGTTGTTGTTTTGATTGATTGTATCTGGAAATATTTTTGTCTTCTTAAACCTTAATTTATGTGCGCATATGTGTTGAAATTGATTGACCAGGGTGATAGAAAGATGTTCAAGCCGAAAGCATCATATACTTTATCAAAGGATCAAAGGAAGTTTCATCCACACCAAGCTCTTCGCGAGATCGGAAAAATAATTAAGAAACAATTTGGTGGGAGTTGGATTGTATGGAATGAAGTTCCTCAAGAAGTAAATGACTCATGGTTCTCTAAATTTAAGGTAGTTTGCACTTAATAAGCCTTAAACTTGATTGTGTATTTGCTGACCTCAAACTTAATTTATACTTAATGCTAGCTAACTTATGTTATTTCCTATTATTATAGAAACTTTTCATTTGGGAAGAGAACTTTGATGCTGCAACTAAAAAAAAATTGTCCATTGTGGAAGAAGCAAGATGAAAAACTTAATTTACTATGCAAAAAGAGCCTACAAGAAAAAAGGAATTAAGCTCAAATGGACAAGCAATGACGATTGGGATGTTATTTTGAAAAAATATGATGATCCGCATGCCAAAAAGGTGTCTGCAATTAATCAGAAGAACATACTTACTCACAGGGATGGACTTGGTCCATCATGCCACACTGGAGGATCAATATGCCTTATTCTGAACATAAGAGAAAATATGTTTTCCCATCATTTCCTATGTTTTCCCAACTTTATTTGGATGTTTAACACTTTATTTTTTGTATGACTTTAGGAGGAGGCAACAGGGAAAAAACCCACACCATCTGAATTGTTCTTAATTACTCATATAAGTGTAAGAAGACCGGAGAATTTGTTGACAGCAAATTGAAGGCAACATGGGTAAAGTCTTTAATTTTTACTTTCAATTATTGTTTTTTTAATATAGGTGCTTAAGGCTGTAATGTTTTTGCTGTTGAGTTTGATGGTGCTATGAGTCTATTATTTTTAATTTTTCTGCTACTGGTTGATGGTGCTATGAGCTTGAATGAACAATTCATTTTTGTTAAATGATAGATTGCTAGATGCTGGAGCCAATAAGAATGACATGGAAAAAAATAGTTGTTATGGATCTTCAAAGGGATTGGAAGGCCCTATTGAGATAATGTTTTAGTTTCTTTTGTTTGTCTTCTTTCTATTTTCTTTTCTCGAGGACTGCTCGTCCTCGTATTTGTAATCTTCTTCTTTCTTTAATACAATTTTCTTTTTCTATAAAAAAATAGTCGTTATCTTCTGTTTTTACATAATTTTAGTAATCACAACCCGAAAAATAAGTTGAAATTCTTTTTCTAAAAAATAAACTCTTTCATATGTAGTTTAGGCATGAATTTCTTGAGGTTTGCTTCAGAAAACCTTTACCAATCAGACATGGTAATTACAATAGCATAAATGTGAAAGCTACTATACAAAGACTATTTTTTGTCTCTGAATGTGTCATATTTAGAAAGTACATAATTGTGGACCTTTGTTATTTCTTAGTAAGCCTATATAATATATGCCTTCTTCTAATTCAGAGTGATTGTGTATTTAGGCTGTTTCTTAGTAAACCTATTACCTATATGCTTCTCCTATTTCCTTGATGTTGGTCAACATTTTCTCCCACTTTTCAAGTGATAAATGTGTCCAAGTTCTCTCCCATATTTCTTTTGAACCATATTTTAAATCTTCTTGTAGAACATGCCTTGATGTCTTGGAGTTTAAGAATGTTTTAGATGTTATTTTTATGGTCCATGTGATGTCCATATTTCTTTTAGACAGTATGCTCTAAAAGGTTGGGAACCTTCTTTTCTGTATTTCAAGTGATAAGATTGGTAGTAGCTACTGGTTTGGTTGTTCCCATTTAAATCTCTTTCCTGAGTATTCAAATGATGTCTTCAAAGTGTGTAGAAAGGGTGTTGTTTGCTGATTTATTTTTTCTCTTGAATTCTCTTCTTTAAATATTTAAGAAAAAAAATCTTACTTGCTGATTATTTCCCTACTTCAAACTCCTTTTTGAAGTTCTCAACTGATCCTTTAAAGTGTGCAAACTAGGATATAGTTACTAATTTATTTTCTCTATTTGAAATCCTTTCTTTGAGTGCTTAAATAGTGTTTTTAAGTGTTCAAGAGGAAGAAGTTTTTCTGGTTTATTTCTCCACTTGAAATCATTCCTTTTAAGTGTTAAAGTGGTGTTTGCAACTGTGTAAATATGCTGTTGGTTGCTGGTTGAGTTTCTCCTCACTTGGGACATCTTCTTTGAATGCTTAAAAGATGTCTTTAAGTTAAGTGTGTAAAGACATATTGTGAATTCCTTCCTTTGTGTGAATTTTAGATTAGGAATAAATATTCTGAATTCCTTCTTTTTGGTTAAAGGACTCAATCATATTGTGAATTCCTTCTTTTAGGAGAAGTTTGACAGTCATATGAGAGTGATTTGATGGCACATCAGAGGACAACGACAATGATGATGATGATGATGATGATGTAGATATCGTGGAGACAACTACAAAAAAAAGGCTTATTTATTGGACCAAGGTTGTTGGTGGCCCATCTAAGGGAAGAATTATGGTCTTGGATCATTGGCTTCAACAGTTTGTGTTAAAACCACTCCATCTACTCCACATGTGTCTTCTACTACTCAAGAGAACTTTCAAGATGTGGAAAATAGGATACGGGAAGAGGTTCGACAAAAGATGCAAAAGGAAATGCAAGACATGAAGAGGCAAATAATGGAGCAACTTTCTAGCTAGTTATGGGATGCCTATTCTTAACCACCATCACTACCTTTAGATAGATCAGTTGGGTCTTCCACACTCCTAAACAAAGATCTAGGATATTTGTTGGTGTTTTGGTTAATATTAATGGTTTTTTTTAGAATTGATTATAAATTTTACAATCTTGATTTGTTGTTGTTATAATTATTAATTTTTTATTTTTGTAGTATTAATTTTACAATTTCACATGACGTATTGATAAAAGAAATTATTTTTATTTGTTGTTATGATCATTTTTTACAATTTTTATTTGATTGAAGAAATTATTTTTGTTAATTTTAAATTTTTATATGACGTATTGTTGTTATGATTATTAACTTTTATTTGTTGTTGTTATAATTATTTTAATTTTTCAATTTTTGTATTACTTTTACAATTCCAACTCACGTATAATTCTTTTTTTTCTATTTTCTAGTATTGATTTTTATTTTTACAATAGTATTGATTTGTATGGTAATTGAGTTGAAGGAAGATGGACAGACTAGGGAAGCAAAATCTCGGGTTCGAGTCTTGCGTGTGGAAAAACCTCTGTTGGGAGAGCTCTACCCCCGTTGTAGGAGCTCAGCTAGCTCGAACAAAATTGCCTCCAATACGAGGATACCTGTGGGAAAAAAAGGAGGAGAGATAAGCTTCTAAAATATACTAGTGCATCTTATATAAGGTGTTTTAATATAATTAGCCATACATGAAATATAAGTTAAAATGAAGGGTTGAGAATAAAGTGACTTAATAAATTTTTAGAGAAACTTTTAAAGATCTTATTTAATAAAAAATAAGATTATATCCAAAAACTAATTTCTTCTTTTTGTTATATATTTTACATTTATCTACAACTTAATTATAATTACTATATTAAAAAAATTTATAAAAAATTATAGGTTCATGACGGTGGAAATATATTATTTTCTATTATTGGTAAAACAAAACATAAAGAAAAATGTTTTTTGATAAACTAAAAAAATTACAAATCATCGGTCCAAAGAAAAAGAAACAAAATAAAATAAAATAAAAAGAAGACTCTAGAATGTGATTATATGATGTCTAAATTCAATGTTTGAGTACTAACCCTAAGCCAGTCTTTGCTATATATAACACTTTAACATTTCAAAGTAGCGCTCAGCCGCCGACTCATATTCTTCTTTGTACCATTCTAATATCGCCGTAAGGAGACTAAAGACACAACCTTCACTCAAAATCAAAGTTTTAGCTTTCTGTTGACATATCGAGATGTTTTTTACGGTCGAATGTGATCAAGATGAAGTTGATGACGAACTAACAAAAAAAGGATGAAAATAAATTTTGCGCATCAAATCAATGAAGTACCAAAGGTATGTATAATATTGACCTCTAATTCAATTGATTTTAAGAGCATACATAAGCTAAAAACAGTTTCTGTGAATGGATTGTATTTCATTTAGATTGTCCTATATTTAAGTTTTAAGATGTATGAGTTTAGGATTAATTAGGGCTTATACTAACCATGGCTAGTGAAGTCTTAATTCTATTTTAGTCAATAAAGTCACCTTCCTTTTTACAATTTTCTTTTGTTGTTCTCAAAACCCTAACCCTTGTGTTTTTCTCCTGACTTTAATTGTCTCTGTTCATTTTTAGAATACATAAATTGCTCACAAAATATCTTTAATTTCCATACGTTTTGGGTGGCTAATGGGTTTGTTCAATCCTTTACTTTTTTAATTGAGAGAAGTGCTTGGATGACTGGATGATATTGATGAGATTAAAGTGAGTCATCTGATCAACCTTGACCGTTTATCTGCTGCAACAAAATTGTGTTGTATTCGATCAACGGTCCGAATCGATTAGATAAACAGTTGAACTGCTCATTTTTGCCAAACACACAACTCAAAATTGATATGTTTTGTGTGTGTTTTTGTGATAATTGCTTTAAGACTTTTGTTTGTGAGATACGAATGAACTAATGTCTTGATATGTTATAGTTATATAGTAATTAGTTTATATGGAATGTGGTGGTGATGATGGTTCCCTGTTCTTTTTTCTAATACTGAAGGACGGAAGTATGAATCATTTTCCTCCCAACTCAAGACTTGAGTTTTCCATTACTTCCATCATCAATAGCATATCTTTTATTATTCTCAATAATTCCAACTTCAGACACAGTAGAAACTAAGAGAGAGGTCTACCTACCTTTTCTTGTTATTTGGCAATCTAAAGAAACCTAACTGATTTGTGAGTCATATCATATGTCATACAACACAATTGTTTTGTGTCTTCTTTTTTTTATTGTTTCTGATAAGAGGTCATGGACAGTTTGGTGTGGTCTACATATTAATATTCATGGTAATCAAGATCGCGATCTAGATCGTAAGATCGTTTAAGATCGCGATCTTGTATCGTACTTTCGATCTGGATCGTGCTTAGGATCAAAAAATTTCAGGATCGGGATAGGATCGCGATCTTGATCATAAGGTCGTAAGAAAAGATCATAAGATCGTATAAGTTAATTTTTTAAAAAAAATAGATGCCCAAAACGCAGCATTAGTCCTAGATATTTATGGACTATGAATTTTGATATTTTGTTTGTTGAATTGATGTATGAATACTGTCACTTGGTAACTTATGAACTAATTTATGAAAATATCATGAAATTGTGATAATTTTATATATTTACTTAAAAATATATATTATAATATATAGATTAATTATTTTTTAAAAATTGATAGGATCTTACGATCCTCGATCTGATCTTATGATTCAATCTATCTTATGCCTCTCTCCATCCTACTTAAAATCTCGAATCTTGATTACCTTGTTAATATTACTGTTGTGGGTGGGCTGAAAGATATAGAACATGATTATTTTTCAAAATAAAATGGCCTCTTGGGCTTGTTGCTTGATTTAACTTGTCCACCAACCTTATGATCTTTTTAAGTATCATACTAGCTAATCTAAGCTTGGATATAAATTAAATTGCTTCTTAGGAATTGACAGGATTCACCAATTATGTTTCTCTAGCACCACAGAAATTGCTAAATAAATCTTCATTGGGTTTTTTAGTCTTAAATTTAATGTAGTTTGTCCGGAAATTTCAAAACGAAATAAATTAGAGGGTACTAGTTGAGTTTTAGGTTCCAACACAGTCAGAGCACCAAACATTCTTGCTCTTGCTATTTATTACTTGTGTTGTGTAAAATCAGAAGGTTCTCATTACATTAATATTATAAGTAGAGATTATATGATTAATATTATAAGTATAAGTTTGGATCTATTACTGCAACAAATAAATTATATGATGGATCAAATTAAAATGATGAAATTAAATATTACTAATAATCATATATATATATATAGTCACCTTATTAATTGTTGTGATGTTCTTTAACCTCATGAATGATCAAGTGTGGAGTGCTTATATAACTTGAGCTACAAAAGCCTCTGATGAATAGTGATCTCTAGCCATGGGAGGACTTGGAGGATTGATGAGTAGGCAGAAGACTAATTGTGTGAAATGAAAGGAAAGAATCGTTGGAAAAATAGAAATTAAGAGTGCTAGCTAGCTATGCCTATATACCTAAACCTTTGTATCTATGAAATCAATAATTTTACTGGAAATGAAGAAGCTGGTCAAGAATGTGTCATTCATGAGATTTAGAGGACCATTTTTTTAAATAAGATCAATCTTTTCTTCATACTACTAGAAGAAAGCACTTATTATATCATTATGTTTTTATTGCTTAAGGTATGGTAGCAAAATATTTTTCTCATGTTATCGAGTATTACCTTACATTAATTAGCTATTCTATAATTTATTGTAATAATTGTTAGTTATGTAAAGTTTTGATTCTAAATTTTCTTGCTATGTGGAGAAGCACAAGAAATACATACCAACCAACAATGTGGCACATTAAATTTAAATTGAAGATGACATATTAGTAGGAAACTACACAAACTAGCCTTGGCATCAACTAATAGGCAGGTCAAAGAAACTGAACCTTCAGTTAATGATATATATGTAGGGCTTGTTCAATTTAGAGCAGCAGCATCATCATCATCCTCTTCATCAGGTGGCAACTCGTTGAGGTCAAATGGAAACTTGATCTTCTCGCGAGCATCATCTTCAGCATGTGCAGTTGCAGCAACAGCAGCAGAAGAAGAAGAAGAAGAAGAAGCAGGACTGCTCCATTGTCTTTGTGTATACAATGTTTTGGGTGTTGTTCATTGAGATGGTTGATTTTTATTTGTTGTTGTTATAATTATTAATATTAAATTTACAATTTTCTAGTATTACTTTTTATTTGTTGTTGTTATAATTATTAGTTTTATTGATGAAGAAGTTATTTTGAAGTTAATATTCATAAAATTTTTGTTTCTTAGAATTGATTATAAATTTACAATTTTTATTTGTTGTTGTTATAATTATTATTTTTTTATTTTGTAGTATTTTTTTTTTGAGGAACCAGGGCGGTACCTGGGCAGCTTTATTCATCAAATGGCAAACCTCAGAGAGCAAAAAGGTAGAGAATCAACCCACATAATATGGATTTCTGAGCAGTCTATTAAGGCATGAAAAACGCTCTCGGGTTCAATGTGCACATAGGGCATTCCTCATTAATTTCCATACCCCTGTGTTCAAGAGCCTCTACAGTTGGTATAACGCCCCAACACGCCCTCCAGAGGAACACTTTATACCTTCATAGCAATTGTAGCTTCCGTAACCTTCTCCAGAATTTAGACGTCGCATCTGCATCTATATCCAATCCCGTCTCGAACTGCTTCCAGGTGTCGATCATCGCATGTCTATACCCCGACTTCACTGTGTAGGAACCACTCCTATCAACCTCCCACACCCATTTGTCGCCGCCTTGTGCTCTGTTGGGAGGGACGCACATGATGCGTTGGCATATACCCTCATCAAATCACCTTCTGAACTTCTCTTCATTCCATGAATCACCACTCTCATTCAGTAGATCACATACCTTTTCCACTTCTCGGCATATTGGTTCGTTGCAGTAAGAGTAGTTGGGCGATCAAAGACAACCCACGGGTCCTCCCACACTCGGGTCGACTTATCGTCACCGATCGATCTCCGCATCCCACTCGTCAACACCGTTCTGCCTGACAGCAAGCTTCTCCACGTTGTCAGAGGGCCTATTACCTATCGAAGCATGCATAAAATCACCATTAGCAAAATACCTGGCCTTGAGGACATTATACAATAACGATTGATCATTCTGGATTAATCTCCAGCATTGTTTTGCTAAAAGGGCCTTATTGATGTTTCAAGATCTCTGAATCCAAGTCCACCCATACTCTTTGGCATCGATAATTTTTTCTAGCTCAGCCAGTGTATATGTCTACCATCTTGGTTATTCCCCACCAAAACTTGGCCATATTTGGGTTAACTCAGAGCACAAACCTTTTGGTAATAGAAAACAACTCATGGAGTAAGTGGGAATTGATTGAGCTACTGCCTTAATTAGAATCTCCTTCCCTGCCTTGGAAAGAATCTTCTCCTTCCATCCTTGCAATCTTTTCCAACGCTTTCCTTTATGGATTTGAAGGCATCACCTTTTCTTCTCCTTACCATAGTTGGGAGTCCCAGGTATCTTTCATTCTTCGCCACTTTGGTCACTTGCAAAGAATTTTGAACTATCGTTCTAACTTTGTCGACAACATTAGGACTGAAGAATATTGCCGATTTTGCGAAATTAATTTTTTGTCCCGACGCTTTCTCATAAATTCTCAACAACCTTGAAACTGTTGCATTTCCTCCTTCATTAGCTTTCAAAAAGATCAAACTGTCACAGCAAAAAATAGGTGGGAGATGCTGAGGCGCGCTTCTTACCACCTTAACTTCGTGTATATGATTGTTCTCCTCACTTGCAAGTTAGAAGTGAGCTTCATCCTTCTGCATAGAAAAGCAATAGATATGGTGAAAGAGGGATCGCCTTGTCTAAGCCCCCTTTCTGGTCGAAACGTATCCGTGTCACATCCATTAACTCGGACCTGGAAGCTCACTGTAGTAACACACGTCATTATTTTCCTGACCCAATCCTCATGAAAACCCAGTTTGTGCATCATTCTCTCCAAGAAACGCCACTCTACTCTGTCATATGCCTTACTCATGTCAAAGTTTCACAAACATAGAGCCGTTACTCTCCGATTTATGCTTTTTAGAGCATGAAGAAGCTCGTAAGCGAGAAAGACATTATCTGTGATCTGTCGGTTAGGCACAAACGCACTCTAATATAAGAGATGATGTCAGGAAGAAATTGCTAAGTCTGTTTGCCAGAGTCTTGGCAATAATTTTGTAGATGACGTTGCAGAGGCTGATAGGTCTAAATTGGGTCATGTCCTCCGGATCTTTCGTCTTTGCGATCAACACAATTCTCGTCGTATTAATTTTAGGATCAAACACCTCGTTATTTCAAAAAGTCAAGAACAACATCAGTTACCGTGTTTCCGATCACATCCCAATAGCGTTGATAGAACAACACCGAAAAGGCCATCAATGCCCCGGGCTTTCGTCGGTCCCATTTGAAAGAGAGCTTCTTTAACTTCCTCTCTTGTAAAATTTGACAACAATACTTGATTCATATCGTCCGACACCTTCTTGTGAGTGATTCAATTATTTTTCTATCTCATCCGGATTTGCTGATTGGAATAATTCTTCAAGTAATCAGTAGCGATACGTTGTATTTCTTTCTGAACTTCGGCCCAACTGCCATCGTCCTTTCAATATGTTAATTCTATTCTTCTTTGTCCTGTTCGAAGGCTGCAGTATGAAAGAATTTGGTATTCTTGTCGCCCTCTCTTAACCACTGAATTCTTGATCGTTGTTCCAATACATCTCTTATTCCGCTAGTAGCTCTACTCAACTCTTTCTGCAGAGTTCGCATCTTTTGCACATTAGTAATGGATTTGGAGAATTCATTATTTATTTCCTTCTGCAAGGCATTTATTGTTCTACCAAAGCTCCCAAATTTTCCCACACTCCACTGTGTTAATTTCTCCTGTATCGCCCCCAGACTTCCACACACAATATCCATATTTGTATCTTTCCGGAATTGAAGTTAACCCAGAGTGACGAAATAATTTCTTTGCATTCATCATAACCGCACCAGAGCTTCTCAAAACGGAAGGTTTTCTCATACAGAGACCTCAGGTCATCTTTATACCTGAACCAATCTAAATTACATAAAATAGGGAGCATGATCTAAATCGAATTTCTTCAAATTAAAGAGTTGAGCATGCGGGAATTTCGTAATCCACTCAACATTTGCCAGTGTTCTGTCCAATCTACATTTCACCTTTTATTACCTCTGTTATTACACCAGGTAAAAGAAAGCCCACATATCCAATGTCTTTCAAACTGCAATCATCAATAGCGTCTCTGAATTGTTGCATTTGTCTCTCCGATCTGTCATTGTCTCCCTGTTGCTCGTCACTGTGTGTTAGTTCATTAAAATCACCCATCATCATCCATGGTCCATCTCTCAATTTTTAGCCGTCTCAACATACTCCACCCTTGATGGCGAAGATGCGTTTTTGGTTCCCCATAGAACCAGTAAATCTCCACCTGTTTTCATCGTCCTCTCCCACCCATACATATATGTGGTGTTTCGACATTGACCAGAGAAAAATCTTGCAATCATTCTTCCAAAGCAACATCAATCCTCCACTTCGACCCACACAAGGATACCACACTCCATTGTCGAACCCCAATTCTCGCTTCTTTCTCTCCGCTTCACTGCTGTCAGTTTAGTTTCACTAAAGAACATGATATCCGGTTTTACCTGCTTAATGAGGAGCTTCGTGGAATCAACTGCCCGTGTGTTCCCCAATCCACGACAGTTCCACGATAATATTTTCATTGTTCCCGGCGGGCCTGTAGAGACAGACGGACGATATATCAATTGTCTTTCCCATCACCTCAACACTCTTTGCTTTTTTCAAGGCACTTGCACCAACATCAATTAATGTGTCCGATCCTTCCTCCATGCCCTTTCGCTTGCCTCCTTTCGGTTCTACTATCTCAGCATTTATTGTTAAGGCCCCACCACGTGCTAACCTCTTCCACTGTTTCCCCTTGATGGTTTCATTGTTGGATTTATATTCTCTTTCATAGCCACATTCGTTGACACCCCATCATCATATGTAATATTCTGAATTTCTTGTAGAACCTGCACCTGTGGCATCTCTGCAATTGTTGACCCCTCCTTCCTTCCACCCGAGTTCACATTAACAACCGACCCCTCCATCTTCCCTCCTAAGTTTGTGTTCTCCAGAATCGCCTCCGCACACATCTCTTCTATCCCCTCATCCCCTTCTCTGCCTTCCTTCACATCCGTACCCCATTCCGTCATTATACCTTGGTTACTTTCTACGTTCAGTTTCGCAAGAAGTTTTGTGAGCGCTTCAGTTTGTTTCCCTTCTTTCGGCTCTCACCAACGCCCTTCCCGTCTTCTCGGCCCACTTTGCGTCAATTTTTTATTGCCCTCAGCCTTCAACCTCATTCTTAATTGGTTAGCCTTTATCCAAGGCCCCAAACCCACGGAGTTGTTCTTCCCTTCCTTCCTATCGCTGCTCGCATGCACACACTCTTCTTCACTATGACCTATATCACCACAATAGCAACAAAACATAGGTTATCTTTCATATTTAAAGTCAACCCATAGCCTACCATCATTCTTGCTAGTCGCATATGCTCCTTCCTGTAGTTTTTTGTCAATCGGCATCTCCACCAATGCCTTGATAAAGATTGATTGATCATTCGCCATACAAAACACTCCCGCTTCTATTACCGACCCCATCGTCTCACCCAGCTTCTTCGCCATACTTTCCGTTTCACAGTGAGGGGGAAGCCCCCATAATTGTAGCCACACCCGGACCTTCTCGAAGCCCTTCTCCAGCTCGCTTGGGTCTTGTTGCCACTGCTGTAGCAGCAGCCAGCTGTTTCAAAACACCCATGGCCCTCCTCGCAGTGCTCTTTCCATATCCTTCTCCGTCTGAAAAGAGAAGAGGTATGTTTTTGCAGCAACCTCCTCCACCTTCAGTTCCTCCAAACCCCATATATTTCGCATCGCATTACACAACATTGTTCGGTTGACCTGCTTGGAAGTTAGCATGCGTCCAACTAAGCACCTCTCCACATATACGAGCTCTGTATTCACGTCCTCCTCATTGAACGTAATTTCAATCTCACTACCACGTCCTCTCCTTCCCATCTCTCTTTCTCCTTCCATCGTGTTTGACATGTTCAGGTCTCCCAGCTCGTCCCTCGTAGCCACCAGAGAGGAGGAAAGGAAAAAACTTCGACGACGTTTGCCGGAAAATCATGGCGTTGCCGGACTTCAACTGCCCTTGTAAGTCAGCGAGGAAAAACCCTAGCAGAGACTTACGGAGCGGCAGGATACCACATTCCTTTTACAATTTTTTGTAGTATTAATTTTACAATTTCACATGACGTATTGATGAAAGAAATTATTTTTATTTGTTGTTATGATTTTTACAATTTTTATTTCATGGAAGAAATTATTTTTGTTAATTTTACATTTTTATATGACGTATTGTTGTTATGATTATTAATTTTTATTTGTTTGCTGTTATTATAATTATTATAATTTTCAATTTTTGGTATTACTTTTACAATTCCAATTCACGTATAATTTTTTCTATTTTCTAGAATTTATTTTATTTTTACAATAGTATTGATTTGTGTGGTAATTAGACATACATGAAATATAAGTTAAAATGAAGGGTTGAGATTAGATGACTTAATAAATTTTTAGAGTAAATTTTTAAAGATCTTATTTAGTACAAAAATAAGAAGATTATATCCAGAAACTAATTTCTTTTGTATATATTTTACATTTATCTACAACTTAATTATAATTACTATATTACAAAAGTTTATAAATAATTACACTGGTTCATGACGGTGGAATATATTCTTTTCTATTATTGGTAAAAGAAAAAAAATTACAAATCACACCGGTCCAAAGAAAAAAGAAATAAAATAAAAAGAAGACTCTAGAATGTGATTGTATGTTGTCTAAATTCAATGTTTGAGTACTAACCCTAACCCAGTCTTCGCTATATATACCACTTTGACATTACAAAGTAGCGCACAGCTGACTCGTTTTCTTCTTTGTACCATTCTAATATCACCGTAAGGAGACTAAAGACGCAACCTTCACTCAAAATCAAAAGTTTTAGCTTTTGCTGACATATCGAGATGTTATCTACGGTCGAATGTGATCAAGATGAAGTTGATGATGAACCTAACAAAAAAAGGATGAAAATAAATTTTGCGCATCAAATCAATGAAGTACCAAAGGTATGTGTAATATTGACCTCGAATTCAATTGATTTTAAGAGCATACATAAGCTAAAACAGTTTCTGTGAATGGATTGTTTTCATTTTCATTTAGATTGTCCTATGTTTAAGTTTTAAGATGTATGAGTTTAGGATTAATTAGGGCTTATACTAACCATGGCTAGTAAAGTCTTTAATTCTTTTTTTAATCAAAGTCACCTTCCCCTTGTGTTCTCAAAACTATGGCTAGTGAAGTACCATGGCTAGTGAAGTCTTTAATTCTTTTGTTGTTCTCAAAACACTAACCCTTGTGTTTTTCTCCTGACTCTGCTTGTCTCTGTTCTTTTTTAGAATACATAAATTGCTTCAACAAAATATCTTTAATTTTCCATATGTTTTGGGTGGCTAATGGGTTTGTTCATTGGGTTTTTAGTCTTAAATTTAATGTAGTTTTCGGAAATTTCAAAACGAAATAAATTAGAGGGTACTAGTTGAGTTTTAGGTCCAACACAGTCAGAGCATCAAACATTCTTGCTTTGCTATTTATTACTTGTGTTGTGTAAAATCAAAAGAAGTAAAATCAGAAGGTTCTCATTACATTAAATATTATAAGTAGAGATTATCCGATAATATTATAAGTATAAGTTTTATTTAGCTGATTATTAATTTGAAGTTCTTTATAGGAGTATATAATGCAAAGCTTTCAGATTTTGGTCTAGCAAAACAGGGCCTCAAGGAGATAAGACACATGTTTCTACCAGAGTTGTTGGAATTTATGGTTATGCTGCTCCCGAATATGTCATTGCAGCTAAGATTGTGGTAGATAGATTAATATGATAAGAAAACTCTTGGAATCTGACGCACCACAAGAGTGATTATATCGTCATATTGACATTATCTTGGTAGATATAATATTCTTTCTGAGTTACGTTATATGAATTTGAATATAATTAAATATCCTTCCAAGTGTTTGGATCTATTACTGCAACAAAATAAATTACATGATGGATCAAATTAAAATGATGAAATTAATTATTACTAATTAATCATATATATATATATCACCTTATTAATTGTTGTGATGTTCTTTATACCTAAACCTTTGTATCTATGAAATCAATAATATTACTGGAAATGAAGAAGCTGGTCAAGAATGTGACATTTAGGAGATTTAGAGGTCCATTTTTTTTTAAATAAGATCAATCTTTTCTTCATACTACTAGAAGAAAGCACTTTATATCATATTTTTATTTCTTAAGGTATGATAGCAAAATATTTTTCTCATGTTATCGAGTAATTTCCTTACATTAATTAGCTATTCTATAATTTATTGTAATAATTGTTAGTTATGTAAAGTTTTGATTCTAAATTTTCTTGCTATGTGCAGAAGCACAAGAAATACATACCAACCAACAATGTGGCAGATTAAATTTTAAATTGAAGATGACATATTAGCAGGAAACTACACAAACTAGCCTTGGCATCAACTAATAGGCAGGTCAAAGAAACTGAACCTTCAGTTAAAGATATATATGTAGGGCTTGTTCAATTTAGAGCAATAGCATCATCATCATCCTCTTCATCAGGTGGCAGCTCGTTGAGGTCAAATGGAAACTTGATCTTCTCGCGAGCATCATCATCAGCATGTGCAGTTGCAGCAGCATCAGAAGAAGAAGAAGAAGAAGCCTGCTCCATCGTCTTTGTGTATACAATGTTTTGGGTGTTGTTCATTGAGATGGTTGATTTTTATTTGTTGTTGTTGTTGTTGTTATAATTATTAATATTAATTTTACAATTTTCTAGTATTACTTTTTATTTGTTGTTGTTATAATTATTACTTTTATTGATGAAAGAAATTATTTTGAAGTTAATATTCATAAAATTTTTGTTTCTTAGAATTGATTATAAATTTTACAATTTTTATTTGTTGTTGTTATAATTATTAATTTTTTATTTTTGTAGTATTAATTTTACAATTCTACATGACGTATTGATGAAAGAAATTATTTTTATTTGTTGTTATGATTTTTACAATTTTTATTTCATGGAAGAAATTATTTTTGTTAATTTTACATTTTTATATGACGTATTGTTGTTATGATTATTAATTTTTATTTGTTGTTGTTGTTATTATAATTATTATAATTTTTCAATTTTTTGGTATTACTTTTACAATTCCAATTCACGTATAATTTTTTCTATTTTCTAGAATTTATTTTTATTTTTACAATAGTATTGATTTGTGTGGTAATTAGACATACATGAAATATAAGTTAAAATGAAGGGTTGAGATTAGATGACTTAATAAATTTTTAGAGTAAATTTTTAAAGATCTTATTTAGTACAAAAAAAAAGATTATATCCAGAAACTAATTTCTTTTTGTTATATATTTTACATTTATCTACAACTTAATTATAATTACTATATTACAAAAGTTTATAAAGAATTTCAGCTGGTTCATGACGGTGGAAATATATTCTTTTCTATTATTGGTAAAACAAAAAAATTACAAATCAAACCGGTCCAAAGAAAAAAGAAATAAAATAAAAAGACTCTAGAATGTGATTATATGTTGTCTAAATTCAATGTTTGAGTACTAACCCTAACCCAGTCTTCGCTATATAATACCACTTTGACATTACAAAGTAGCGCACAGTTGACTCGTTTTCTTCTTTGTACCATTCTAATGTCACCGTAAGGAGACTAAAGACGCAACCTTCACTCAAAATCAAAAGTTTTAGCTTTCTGCTGACATATCGAGATGTTATCTACGGTC
Organism: Senna tora; assembly: GCA_014851425.1. Classification (NCBI taxonomy): domain Eukaryota; kingdom Viridiplantae; phylum Streptophyta; class Magnoliopsida; order Fabales; family Fabaceae; genus Senna; species Senna tora. Next base: position 14,750,677 of record CM026262.1, read on the forward strand.
GAATGTGATCAAGATGAAGTTGATAACGAACCTAACAAAAAAAGGATGAAAATAAATTTTGTGCATCTAATCAATTTTCTTTTGTTGTTCTCAAAACCTTAACCCTTGTGTTTTTCTCCTGACTCTTCTTGTCTCTGTTCATTTTTAGAATACATAAATTGCTTCAACAAAATATCTTTAATTTTCCATACGTTTTGGGTGGCTAATGGGTTTGTTCAATCCTTTTGCTTTTCTAATTGAGAGAAGTGCTTGGATGACTTGGATGATATTGATGATGATGAAAGTGAGTCATCTGATCAACCTTGACCGTTGATCTGCTGCAACAAAATTGTGTTGCATTCGATCAACCGTCCGAATCGATTAGATAAACAGTTGAACTGCTCATTTTTGCCAATCAAGACTTATCATTAGACTTTTCAACTCGTTCTTTATGGTTCACACCCTTGGATAAGTTCATTATTTTGTAACTTTTTTTGTTTCAAGGTACTTTGCAATAGAGGTAACAAATATCTATCTTGTGTTTCTCCCATGATTTTGATTGATAGAAATCTGAGTGAATTCAGCAAACTTGAGTTTAAATTGCCTTAACTTGAGTTTTCCATTACTTCCATCATCATTTATGCGCCTATATATCACAGAAAGGGTCAATAGCATATCTTTTATTTATTCTCAATAATTCCAACTTCAGACACAAGTACAGTTAGAAACTTAAGAGAGAGGTCTCCTACCTATTCTTGTTATTTGGCAATCTAAAGAACCTAACTGATTTGTGAGTCATATCATATGTCATACAACACAATTGTTTTGTTTCTGATAAGAGGTCATGGACAGTTTGGTGTGTCTACATATTAATATTAGGAAAAACTTAGGTCAATTTCCTTATGTCCATTTCATCAAGTTACCCAATATAAATATGACACGTGGCAAAAGGTGTTTAAATGACCAATCACAGTAGAGAGAGAATATAGAAGACCACCTTTTATATGACCTCTTGGGCTTGTTACTTGATTTAACTTGTCCAACAACCTTATGATCTTTTTAAGTATCATACTAGCTAATCTAAGCTTGGATATAAATTGCTTCTTAGGAATTAACAGGATTCACTGAGTATGTTTCTCTAGCACCACAGAAATTGCTCAATAAATCTTCATTGGATTTTTACTCTTAAATTTAATGTACTTTGTCTGGAAATTTCAAAATGAAATAAATTAGAGGGTACTAGTTGAGTTTTAGGTCCAACACAGTCAGAGTACCAAGCATTCTTGCTCTGCTATTTATTACTTGTATTGCGAAAAATCAGAAGGTTCTCATTACATTAAATATTATAGTAGAGATTATCTGATAATATTATAAGTATAAGTTTTATTTAGCTGATTATCAATTTGAAGTTGTTTATAGGAGTATAATGCGAAGCTTTCAGATTTTGGTCTAGCAAAAGCAGGGCCTCAAGGAGATAAGACACATGTTTCTACCAGAGTTGTTGGAATTTATGGCTATGCTGCTCCTTAATATGTCATGGCAGGTAAGATTGTGGTAGATAGATTAATATGATAAGAAACCGAGACAAAAAGCAAATTTTATAACAACATTGACAAGAAAAAAACCAAAAACATATGGTAATACCTTAGAAATAACCAGATTGTGAAGCTTGGGTGTGTATTGGATCATAATGTATAAAATCTGACACCAACAATCATAAAATTTAACCTCCGTAGAAACCATATTTTGAAAGGTTGTAGAATCAGGTTAACCAAAACTATGAAACCACTGATACTATAATTGGATAGCAAGACAAAGACAAGATAAAAATTTTGTTTTATTCATTATAAAATCTAAAAAAAGAAATTATTTTGATGTTAATATTCATAAAATTTTTGTTTTTTAGAATTGATTATAAATTTTACAATTTTTTATAGAAAAAGAAATTGTATTAAAGAAAAAGAAGATTATTACAAATACGAGGACAAGCAGTTCTCAGAAATAGAAAATAAAAGGAAAACAAGCAAAAAGGAAACTAAAACATTATCTCAATAGGGCCTTCCAATCCCTTTGAATATCCATAATGGACATTCCTCTAAACAGACCATTCGACGAAGCCCATAAAGAAGACAAAAAAGTAATTCTATCCCACAACAGATGACGTGAGAGGAATATATTATTAAAGACCCTAGCATTCCTTTCTAGCCAAAGACACCATAGCATCGCCAAAACTGCACATTGCCAAAGAGCTTTATGTTCCTTATTCCTTCCAAAGCCCACAAACTTGATACCCAGAAAAATACCCAGATCCGCCGGACATACCCAATTCTCTTCAAAGAGACCAAACAACATATTTCACATAAACCTTGCCACTTCACAATATAGAAAAAGATGGCTATTCGTCTCAGACCTTCTAAAACACATGACACACACATCCGGTGACAACGCCTTATTGGGACGACGAGTTAAAGCATATCATTAGTGTTAATTCTATTAAGTGCCACTGTCCATACAAAAGCCTTTACCTTATAAGGAGCCTTTATTTTTCAGAAAGATTTAGAAAGAAGATTAGGATTAGGATTTGGGGTTTTAGTCAAATATTTAAAAAATAAATTTGTTGTTATAATTATTAATTTTTTATTTTTGTAGTATTAATTTTACAATTTCACATGACGTATTGATGAAAGAAATTATTTTTTTTGTTGTTATGATTTTTACAATTTTTTTGATGGAAGAAATTATTTTTGTTAATTTTACATTTTTATATGACTTATTGTTGTTATGATTATTACTTTTTGTAACTGTCGTTTTTGGCTCAGACAATTGTAATTTGAAATTAGGACCGCAAGGGGTCTTAACCTTGGGGGACTTGTCCTTAGGTGATGCACCTAGGTGCCTACGTACCCTTCGGGAGGGATCAAAGTTCACGTAGTTCGTCATGGTGACGTCTATTGGAGCAGTTAGGCAAGGTTGTTACCTGTATTGGGCCGTGTGCGGCTAGGACGTGCCTAAGGTACTCCGGGCGGGCAGCCGCTCTTAGCTCTTAGGAGGTTGCCTTAGTGGGGGAGAGCTATGGTCTCTGAGGCTTGCTGGAAGCCCTGTAACCGGTGTACTCCAAGACGAAGGTGAGCTTGCCGGAGGTTGGCCGGAATGGGGGCCTGTGATGGAGCTCGTGGTATGTAGGGATTGCGTGAGGTATCTGAGAGTACTCAGGTTACCGAGAGAGTATATGGAACATCACAGAAGGGGTGTGGTAATCCTTCACGTTGCGTATAGTTCTGTTGAGGCTGGATTGCTCGTACAGGACTACGTCACCACACGTTTTGTTGATTCAAACGTGTTGAACGTGAGAGGACCGGTAGGTAAAAGCCGGCACTATGTTTACATGTTACTTGCTGATTGATGACGTGGAATAAACTGCATGCTCATATCTGTTAAATGCATGTGAGTGTTTGGGTGAAATTTCTGTTATTGTGTGATCACCAAGAATGCATGCTAACTCACAGTAACTAGTTGTTTGTGCATGTGGTTGTGTATGATTCCCAGTCCCAGCGGTAAGGTACCCGCCTTGCGCCGGGGATGGGATAGTAGTCCTCACTGAGTCGCGTGGTTAAGACTCATACCTCATTTTTTTACTACACAGAGACAGGTTAAGTACAGGTGAAAGAGTCTCGGTGGAACGAGGGTTGAACAACATTTTCCAAGACCCACAACTTGTTCATGTGGGTGAATAAAGTGTAATTTATAATTTAATTTACTTTATCATTGTATCATAAAGTAAAGGGTAGACGTACCCAATTAGATTGTATTACTAAATCTAGAACAGTCAGCTTCACACACCTTAAAGATCAGGATTTATTTTACTGCGTTACAGGGAAAATTTGCTTTCAAAATATATATTATATACATATATCTGTTGCATGTGAATAGGATAGGCAGCATCTTCGGATGTGTAGCCAGTACACAGGTTATATATATATGTGTGTTTTCCTATATCTATATCCTGAAGCGGCACTGGCCGTGGATTTGCTTGCCTAGGATAGGCCACCATTGCGGTGTAGTCATGGTATTATACTGCATGTGGATGTATTTTCAATAATAGATATTCTGTCAATTAGGTGATAAGGCCTACAGGCAGAGGGATATTCCCTGTGTCTGTGCCGGTCACGGTCCTTTAAACGGGGGTCGTGACAGCCCCTGCTCAAGCGGCCTAACGGCACTGAGCGGTTCTGACGAAGGCAAGTGGTGCTCACGGCAGCGAGTTAATCTTCGTGGTCCTCTTGTAAATATGCGCGACTACAATCTCTGCCCTAATCTTCATTGCACATCTTATTGGTCATTATTGTCGAGTTTCTTTCTTTGGTTGTTTCTTATTCTTCTCCAATCCATTTCATTGCTTCCGGTTTCTGAGGTTTAGCACTGTGCTCTTCTAATTTCTTCTGCCCAATACTTAATTTGATTCAAGAAACAGAAGAACTTTTTTTTAAGTCAATCAAATTCTACAACTTGACTCCGTAAATTCTGTTGTAATAATGCTGCAAGCTAGTTACAAATTGCTAAGCACAATTACGGGCTCTTCCTTAATAAGTTAATTCTACACCATTCAAATCCTTTGTTTAGAAGAGGTAAAATGTCCAAAATCTTTTATCCTTTGTTTTTGTATTTTCTCTCCTCTCATAAATATATTCTTTCTTCGTCTAGAAAATAAGCATAATTGTAATCTAGAAGACTTATGTGTGCTTCTGAGTTCTGAGTTCTGACCCTATGCAGTAGAAATATTTGTACACATAAAAGTATTGTCTCTTTGTCTAAAAAAATATTCCATTGTAGAACGTCAATAATTAAAAAGCTTGAATTAAACTATATAGTTAAAGGAATTAATTGTTCTTTAATTAAGGTTAAATATAGGAAATAAACAATTACTATATATTTTTTAAAAAAATGAACCAAGAAAGGCTCCCATAGCATATAGTAATGCAAATTAAAGGATTAAATATATTTTATTATATTGGATAAAAGATCTGAGAAATAGGGAAAGTAGATCTTGTTCAATTCCTTGCTGTCTGCTTTGAGTCCTTTCTGAATTCTGAGTCGTAGGTGATGCATATATTGTTGGATATTTTATAAATTAACAAAATTAATTAACAAATATAATAAGTTACAAAATATGGAAATTGTTGACCGTTGGAGTCTTTAATATTTTATTGAACATTATATCATGCATTAATGGAAATTAATATATATTATGGAAATTTATAGGCTGCAAGCCTTCGTTTTGTAACTTAAATTACTTTCAATGTATTTTATTGGGTTATAAATATAGCAACTTCTATTCACCTATAAATTTGGATAAATTGAAGTAATTATAATACATGGTATTTGAGGAAGAAAATGCCGAGAAAAGAGAAGCTTCACTTTTATAAAGAAAGCTAAAATACAATATGTGTGTTATTTGGGTAGAGAAAGGTGTGGGAGACAGAGTCCTGTCTACTTCCTACGTGCAAAGGTTGTAGACAAACATACGAGTACTGGGCTGTTGTATCCTGGAGGTAACGCGTCTGAGTACCCCTGCACCGGGTGATATAGCAAAATCAACCTCTGGGAGGCGTGAATTACCTTAAAGATAACGAGATACCCGTGCCTCGGTCCAGTACCACGCATTTTATTATTTCTCTAACAAATTTATTTCCCTATTTTTTGTGTTTATTCTTATTTTCAGGTTGCTGCTCCAACATATATATGATTGGTGACCTCCTCAATAAACAAAATTTGCTCTAATGAATCAGTTAATGATACGAAGAGATTCCAAGCAGAAGAAAACATGTCTTGAAATGATTAGGTATTATATATATTGAGCAATATTTTGATAGCGAGATAGCTAGCTATAGCCCGAGGTGTAGTTGGAAGAATCAATAATTTCTTGTCTATCTTGTAGTTTTTTAATGCAAGATTTTTGTGGTAGAAGGAAACAACAGATAAAAAAAGAGAATGAATCCTGTAGTTCTCTATATTTTTTGGTGGAGTTATGAGAGAATAGAGAGAAGACAAATTGGGAAAGAAAAAAATCAAGAAAGAAAATAATTTCCTTATCTCTTTCTCTCTCATAACTCCACCAAAAAGTGTAGAGAATTACTTTAGAGGATCCTATATCATAAAAAAGATGGCATAGTAGTGTACACAGTACACCTCATTCTTTTATTTAATTCTACTTAATTGCATTGGTTGGCCAAATCTCTGTCTGACTTTTAACTACTCTATCAATTTTATATATTCCATATCATATATATTCAGTTTGCCTCCACTAATAATGTATTAAAAATGGATTGATCGACCGTTTGTCTTTATAATTTGATTGAAGCATATGAATGGAAACGATATATTATATAGAGAAATTTTATGGAAAGAGACTATATATATATCTAAATGTGTTTAATTACTTATTTCTATATTAAAAATATATATTAACCTTTGTTATTATATATGTGTAAGTATAAAAAAAGGGACACAATGAAATGGGGGAACCCAGAAGATGGAAGTGTATGCTTCTCATTAGAATGATACAGTTGAAACTTTTTAGTAGTTGTTGAAGTCATCTCAAATTTTATTATGTTGTCAAGACTTCATTTTGAATTTATATGCAAATGAAACTTTATTAGTAGTGTTAAATTTATCTTAAATTCTATTAGGTTTGATTTATTTATTGTTATTGTTGCTGGAGTTTATTCATTGATGTGTAAACTCTTGAATAGGTTGAGTATAAATGTTACAAAGAAACAAAAACCTAAAAAAAATTTCTTAAAAAAAACGATTCTAACGGCGGTTGTAACTGTCGCCAAAGGAAGCATAAACACCATATATAAATATGGTGACGGTTGCAACCGTCGTTAGGGTAAATAATCTAACGGCGGTTGGGACCGCCGTTAAATATACTTACTCTAACGACGGTTGCAACCGCCATTAGGTCAAAAATATGGGAGATGAAATTGGCCCTCTAGCGACGTTGTAACCACCGTTAGGTAAAAATATGCCTAACGGCGGTTATTCCAACGGTTGTCTTAACCGTCTCTAAAAGTGGTCCCGACGCAGCGTTCGACGACGGTTGCGCAACCGCCGCTAGAGTTCTAGCCACGATCACAACCGCCGTTAGAGGCCTGTTCTAACCGTGGCTAGATTCCTGTTTTCTTGTTTGCACTTAATAAGCCTTACACTTAATTGTGTATTTGCTAACCTTAAACTTAATTTATACTTAATGCTAGCTAATTTATGTTATTTCCTATTATTATAGAGACTTTTCATTTGGAAAGAGAAATTTGATGTTGCAACTAAAAAAAATTTGTCCATTGTGGAAGAAAGGTGAAAAACTTAATTTACTAAGCAAAAGAGCCTACAAGATTAAGCTCAAGTGCACAAGCAATGACGATTGGGATGTGATTTTGAAAAAATATGATGATCCGCATGCCAAAATTGTATATGCAATTAATCAGAAGAATAGACTTAGTCACAAGGATAGACATGGTCCATCATGCCACACCAGAGGATCAATATACCTTATTTTGAATATAAAAGAAAATATGTAAATATTTCATTTCCTATTTTTTCCCAACTTTATTGGATATTTAACACTTTATTTTTTGTATGACTTTAAGAAGAGGCAACAGGGAAGAAACCCAACCATCTGAATTGTTCTTAATTACTCGTAAGTGTAAGAAGACCGGAGAATTTTGACAGCAAATCAAATTAAAGGCAACATGGGTAAAGTCTTTAATTTTTTTTCTTTCAATTACCGTTTTTTAATATAGGTGCTTATATGGCTGTACTGTTTTACTGTGAGTTTGATGGTGTATGAGTCGATTATTTTTAATTTTCTGCTACTGGTTTAATGGTGCTATGAGCTTGAATGAACAATTCATTTTGTGAAATGATAGATTGCTAGATGCTGGAGAAATAAGAATGACATGGAAAAAAATGGTCGTTATGGATATTCAAAGGGATTGGAAGGCCTTATTGAGATATTGTTTTAGTTTCTTTTGTTTGTCTTCTTCTTTTTATTTTCGTTTCTTACGGACTGCTTGTCCTCGTATCTGTAATCTTCTTCTTTCTTACAATTTCTTTTTCTATAAAAAAAAAGTCATTTCTTTTGTTTTACATAATTTTAGTAATCACAATTGAAAAATAAGTTAAAATTTTTTAAAAAAGTGAAAAAATAAACTCTTTCATACATAGTTTAGGCATGATTTTCTTGAGGTTTGCTTCAGAGAACCTTTACCAATCAAACATGGTAATTACAGCATAAAATGTGAAAGCTACTATACAAAGACTATTTTTTGCCTCTGAATGTGTCCTAAAGCTTCACCCCTGCCTCTTCTAAGATGTTATGAAACTCATATTTAGAAAGTACAGAACTGTGGAACTTTGGTTATTTCTTAGGTGGGCGTTTGATATCTGGTGAGTGTTTTAGTGGGAAGTGGAAGTGGAATTGGAAGTAAATAATAAAAAGTATGTTTGGTAGGCAAGGAAATAGAAGTGGAATGTAGAAGTAATATTGTTTGGTATGGTGGGAAGAAGATAAAAGTATGAAAAACTTTTTTAGCCCTTACTTTTTAAAAGCCACAAATTTTTTTAGGGTATTTTGGTCTTTAAACCTCACATTCCCTCTACTTCCCTCCCCATCACGAGGGAAGGAAGCTTCCCTACAAAGGGAAGCTCATACTCACATTCCCTCCTCCTAAACCATACCAAACATGCTCATATCTCACCTTCCCTCTACCAAGCATACCAAATGGGACTTTAATAAGCCTATATAATATATGCTTCTTCTAATTCAGAGTGATTGTGTATTTAGGTTGTTTCTTAGTAAACCTATTACCTATATGCTTCTCCTATTTCCTTGAGGTTAGTCAACATTTTCTCCCACTTTTCAAGTGATAAATGTGTCCAAGTTCTCTACATATTTCTTTTGAACCATATTTTAAACTTCTTGTAGAACCTGCCTTGATGTCTTGGAGTTTAAGAATGTTTTAAATGTTATTTTTATGGTCCATGTGATGTCCATATTTCTTTTAGAACTATGCTCTAAAAGTTTGGGAACCTTCTTTTATGTATTTCAAGTGATAACATTGGTTGTTGGGAAAGGGTCGGATCCACATGACCCGACCCGACCCAGGGACCGAAAAGAAAAATCGAAAAATAAACCAGACAAAAATTAAATATTGCGGAAGCTACTAACCTGGACGCCATTGCTAAAACCTTGGATCTTGTCAGTGCTTCTACTCCACCAGGGCTGACCTCCAATTGACGAACACCGAAAAGGACCGCACCAAACGGAGGACTCTACCTACGAGAGGTAGAGCCACATGTCCACGACTGATGCGCGGAAGAGGACTCAAAAGAGAAAGAGAAATATTATACTATGTGCGGTTTCCCAAACGGGACCCCCCTTTCCAACACATGGAATGAGAAACTAGAAAGGGGTGGAGTCACTCCTATTTATAGGAGGATGAGAGAGCTCACATCATTGACGCAAGCAATGTGGGACTTGGAATATGAACAAAATATGATGCTTCCATCATGATCACCTAGCCCACTTTGGGTCACAAGTCCGAGCTCGTGTGACCTCCGATGAGTGTCATTTTGGTGTCGTTTTGTTCGTCTCTCAGCGAGGTTTCCAATGGATCCTCACTCGACCCGATCGGACTCCCACATGGGCGGATATTTAGTCCCGAAGACCCCAATATATCCAACATACTCCCACTCGCACATGGTGAGAGGCCCATGACTATCCTTATCACAAAGGACTTCTCTATTTCTCTTTCTCTCGTTGTCTTCTTTCATACTCCGTGTCAGTCGTGACCGCTTGGCACGATATGTGGGAGCCTTATACTAGAAGCCTGTTAGGGCCTAGCTATAAGTGATGCTACAACCCAAGTGTCTGATGATGTGACCACATGTCTCACCGAAAAATAGTGCCATGGGTTCGCTAGACGTGTTCATATACATGGCTAGTCCAATCCCTCTAAGTCTACAAGACTAGGACTTCAACCACACTCAGTTGCGATAGGTATCCACATCCATGAGAACCTCAAAGGGATCACATAATGGGTCGACCTCAGGATACTATCACACATGCATATGTCAACACAATCTTCCTTTCGACCTCTTATCAGTTCAATCAAAGATAGCTGCTTTCCTGACAGTCTTCCATCGGGCTGTATTTTTCCATAGCCTCTTGGAAAGGTATCAAAGTAGCATGCACTACCTCATCTCTTCATGACAGAGTTAAAGTGCATAAGGGTACCCTTTGAAAGGATTGATGCATCCTTTCAGGGACTCACACAGCATTGAAGCAGGGATTCATTCAGATGCTTCCCTTGCGGTTCTTAAAGCACATGCGGTATGAAACGCACGTTGTGGTGTTCTCGAGCATATGTCGATTTTGATCCTCAATCACTTACACCACACAGACCTTAGTCCAGACTCACTTAGAATCTGACCTGAGTTTGCTACCACACTTCGCTCGCTTCACATAGCGCCAAGTGGAGCACTCACGTCTGGCTACAGGCATTATGAATAGCGGGAATTCATAATTTGATCGTAAGACCTCATCATCTTAGCGGATCTCATCTTAGTACACTTACTAGGGCGACTTATCAGTTCTCAGTGGTGTTTTCCTGTCCAACACTCGGCGCTTTTCAGCTGCCTCTGGATATTCACACTATATCCCATTTTGGTGTTCAAGGAAAAAGCACCCAAGTCTCATCTTGGCCCACACCACCTGCGTGTCCAAGGCGGTTGCTCGTGTGAGAGAGCCAACCTCCAAAGCCTATACGACATACTTTATATATTGTGTAATAAGTACCTTTGTTTCTTGATCCACACAAAATAAAGGTAAGCCTAGGCATCACACTTTACTTATGATCAAGGAACAGAGTTCTCACAAAGTTTATCCTCATGACATAAATTATGTTAAATCACCCTGGTTCTAAGCAATCCAGTGTATCTAAAACACTTGTTTTATGGCTTGTATCTCTATACAGCCAACCCACCAATGCGGGTCCGTGAGGGTTAGAGCCAATGCTCTATCACAGGTCATACTGTGAGGACCCTCTCTCCGGTCACTTGATGCTTAGACTGACAGAACAGGGTAGTTAACTACTGTGTAACGATGTCTCATACAAAGTTATGTTGCTTTCTCTTGTGGTACTTAGGCTTTCTTTGGTGTAAACCATAGCTGTTTGACTTGATGAGATCAATGTCACTAGGTCAACAGCTCTTTCTGCGATCTATAAGTGACTTTAGATCTTCCAATCCAAACTGCCCTGTACTGCTGATGATAATGCAATGAACTCTATGTCCCTAGTGGACAGAGAAATGCATAATCCTTACTTGCTTCTCTGCAAGATGGTTCAAGTGCTTAGCAAAGCACACCAAAACGTGGATGTCCTCTCATCCAAGTCTCTTACCCAATCGACATCAATGTTTGGCCCGCCGTTTGTGGGTCACTAATATGATTAAAACAACAGATTGTCAGCAGCGTCCTACAAGTACCTCAAAACACTCTAAACAGTGTGTCTGACCCAGGTTTGACTGATAACGGCTCACAAAGCCGACTACAAAAAGCACGTTGGAGCGAGTACAATCTTAATTGTACTTCAAGCTACCAACCACATGTATCAAATACTATCCAATGACTCCATCTCTGACTTAGTCTAAAGACGTGTAGCAAGACTCAAACTCTTGCCTCTTGCTACTAGCACATCACTCAGGTTCAGGTCCCCTCAATTGGAATCCACCAAGAATCTCTTCTTCATAGGATTCTTGTGACATAGTGAGTCAATTCTTGGAGCATTCTCCATGAATCTTGACTCCCACAGCCTAACCCAATTCCTTTATCTTAAAGATGAAAGGATAGCCATCTTTAATTGGCTAAAGCAGCCTCTGTGTCATTTCTAGCTAGCCATATGTCTTCTACATATAGCACGAGGGTAATGAAATACTCTCAGCTTTCTTGAAATGGACTAAGTGGTCAATTACCACGAGTCTAGATGAATATGTGAGATCTTGATAGATCCTTAGAGTCGGCATACTCTGCGCTCCTGGCCTTTTTCCATGAGACCTATATGTTAGTGCACGTAGATCCTTTCATCTAGTTTTCCATACAAGAAAAGCGGTCTTGACATCCTAATCGATGTACCCCAGACTTAAACTGGTAGCCAAAGCTAGAATCAGACTCTGACCACACAATGAACGAGAAGGTTTTGTCACAGTCGATACCTTCTTGTTGTGTGTACTTCTTCACTGCTTAATGTGCCTAGTAGTGGTCGATTGACCCATCTGCCTCCACTAACTTTTGAGAGCACATTTGTTCTAAAAATGCCTTGTGACGCGGGGCAGAGCCACCAAGTCTTATACTTGGTATGTCCTTATAGACTTCGTATTTTTTTCTTCCATCGTCTTAGTCCACCTTTTTAAAATAGGGTCGGAGAGAGACTTTTGAACTATCTAAGGCTCTACTTAATCATTTAGTACTTCTATAGTACTCCTGATTGTGTTTTATGGAAGATATGCTCCTCGTAAGCATTACTCCCACTGGATTCAGCAACTGGAGATGTGTCTATACGCTCCTCTCAACGTGTTGTAGGTCCGCCTCCTTTCAATAAAGGTGGACATCCTAAAATCTGTCTCCCTTACTCTAAAAAGTTAGTCTTGAGGATCATTACATCCTTAGACTCAAATTATGTAACCGAGTGTCTTCATTCTCGCTAATGAAGACATATCCTTTTGAGTGATCAAGCTATCTTACCAAGACATGCTACTTGCCTCTAGGGTCAAGCTTCCCATACTCATAGGAAGCATCAAGTATGTTGTATACCCTCATGGGTCTCAGCATACTCTAATTAGGTCTTTTACCTAACTAGAACTCATAAGGAGTCACTCACATAATTTGAAAGGGCATATGGTTAAGTACGAAAGTGACTGTTGGCAAAAACATCTCCCCAATGGGAACGTTCGCTTGAGTCATTATCAACTTAACCAACTCCAGGAGCAACTCATTTTCCTGTGGAGTGTGTGCGAAATATTTAGTTGTCTAACTATCCTAATTTCATCACGTAACTGTGAGAAAATACTGGGCCACTTGCCTTGCCCCCACGCTTATCGGACCACTGATGTCTTGAGTGGACTAATTTGATGAAAGCGGGTTTTCTGATTTCATGACGGAATGGTTCTCAGGTTGCTTTGTCTGTAAAGGCAACGTTTACAAACTAGCATTGGGAATTCGTCCTCACAAATTCTCCTTGCTAATACGTAATTGCGTCCCACACGCACTTGCCAAATAAGTGTATCAACCACAGAGGAAGACACAACAAAGCAACTAGTTGAATTAACGGGAATGTAATTCAAAGTTCATCACAACTCAACCATTGTCATCATCAAAACTAACACTAAGGAGTCATGATAAACATGTAGATCACATTATATCCGCAGTTCTTCTGACGGAAAAGCAGCTCATAATATGTTCCATTCAGTATCTATAACACAAAACATATATAAAGATAAAGAGTGGTCACTACGCAACTTCATTTTGTAGCTGCTCAACCTCTTAACTTTAATAATGCTTTGTTCCCACGAAGATACTTCTGTTCCCATTGGGCAGAGGACAGAAACTCCATGAACCAATGTTCATGGGTGAGCGGAAAAATGAATTGTTGTAAACAACTTTTGCGCATAGCGCCGTATGGGTTGACACAAGCAACATTTGACCTTGGCCAAAATCTCTTTTCCTCTCTTGTTTTTCCTTTGAACTGAGGCTACTAACCTTACAGTCAACCTTTCTCTTCCTAGCACCACGTCTCTTGGACCCATTGTCCTTATTCTTGGAGCCTATAGCTCTAAGAAACTTTAGCCACTTAGCTACGTGCTCGATGGATTTCGCAGCCTTATACCAACAATCCTAGAGCACTAGGGTGGTGTTTAATATCATCAAGAAACTTGATGATATTAGTGGAGGTCGGAATGACCTATATGCACTCCCAATAAGAGGAAGAGATCTGGCAACAGTTTAAACTCACTGTTTATCAGTGGGGAGTGTACAAGCTTACTCACACTCCCAAATTAGATTTGATTTCTCCCTTAGATGCGTCTTCATGCTCTTGTCAGAGCGCATCTTAGAGGAATCAAACTTGATTGTAAGCTGCCTCAGTTTGGTGGCCACAGTGTCACCAAAGCGATCTCTCTAATGTAATCTACATTCACAAGTTTTGTAGTTATACTATCAGTCAATCCTAGACGCTAAACACTAATTACACAGCTCCTTATTACACAACACACAACTCTTGAAAATTGTAATTAACGCAAGACGAGTGTAGATATAATCAGCCTCTACATTCAAGAAGTGAGGTCAACCACTCTCATCACACAGAGAGCCTATATATGTACACCTTTCTCTGCTTGACTCAACAATTTTTATAGAATAGTTCATATACTATTCAAAATCCCTTTTGGATTCCCACTATGTAAGCGATTAAGAAGAATATCGAGTCGCCACAGGCACAACCTCGAACTTCCACTTGATTACAACGCTTACGATCATTTAAATAGTCACTTATATTTAAATTCCCACATGGATAAGCATTTACATTGAGTTATGGGTTTGCCACATGCTGCCCCTAGCTCCCACTCGAGTAAACATTTAAGGTAACTTAAACGATCACAAATCGCTTAAAATCTCTCTCTCGTTGTGTATGTGAATGAGTCAAGAGATAGTCATATCCACTCTTTAGACTCCAATTCACCCTAATTTCTTCCCCATATTTGGATTCTTCTCTCAAAAACAAGAAAAACGACTCAAAAATCATTGAAATCGGAGCTAAAATGAAGAAATTATGCGTGACAGAGGTACTTCGCTACGCTGGGTGACTGTTGACCAGCGGTCAACAGCCGCGCCGGCACCAGACCACCACTGGCGACTATCGTTTTCGGTGGTGTCGTCTCCGGCGGCACGGCGACCCCGTCGTCGGCGGTGCAGGACCCCGTCTCTGACGACCGCCCCAGCGGCGGCGGTGGTCGCCGGACCTCAGCCGTCACCGGCGACCGCGCCGGTCGCCGGCCAAACCACCGTTGGCGGCGTCCACGGCGGACCCGACGGCGCCGGCAGCTGGTCGGCCATCGGCGGTGGAGACTCTTTCAGCTTCCTTAGTCATGTTCCCCTTCCCCAAAGCAGTAGCACACATCCACAGGTATATATTTAATTCGTAGGGTACACATACCTTAAATAATATATACATGCATGCAAATTAGGGTCTTTAATATTGAAAGGGGAACCTAAACATGTTTCTAGGTTTTAGGGTATGGGTTACCAATCAATATTGAATTAAAAAATTAACACATAATTTAAATTCAAAAATCATAGGACCCTACCCTACAATATATAATTATCACATGTTTTAAATCAAAATTAAAACATATAATTAAAACTGAGAACCTATTCATGTTCCGAAGTTTTAAATAAAAATAAAATCATATTAAACCTTAAACAAGTTCCTAAGTTTTAAATAAAAATAAAATCATATTAAACCCTAAACATGTTTCTAGACCCTTTTCGGTTCATCATCCCTGGAGAACAGAGTTCTAGCGTAACCAGCCTCTGATTTGGGTAAAGGCCCAGCTCCACAATGATCCGACACCGACCCAGGGACCGAAAAGAAAAACCAAAAAATAAACCAGGCAAAAATTAAATATTGCGAAGCTACTAACCTAGACGCCATTGCCTAAAACCTTGGATCTTGCCAGTGTCTCTGCTCCACCAGGGCTGACCTCCAATCGACGAACACCGAAAAGGCCGCACCAAACGGAGGACTCTACCTACGAGAGGTAGAGCCACATGTCAACGACTGATGCAACGGAAGAGGAATCAAAAGAGAAAGAGAAATATTATACTATGTGGGGTTTCCCAACCGGGACCCCCCTTTCCAACACATGGAATGAGCAACTAGAAAGGGGTGGAGTCACTCCTATTTAAAGGAGGATGAGAGAGCTCCCATCATTGACGCAAGCAATGTGGGACTTGGAATATGAAAAAAATATCATGCTTCCATCATGATCACCTAGCCCACTTTGGGTCACGAGTGCGGGCTCGTGTGACCTCCGATGAGTGTCATCTTGGTGTCGTTTTGTTTGTCTCTCAGGGAGCTTTCCAACGGATCCTCATTCGACCCGATCGGACTCCCACATGGGCGGATATTTAGTCCCGAAGACCCCAATATATCCAACATTGGTAGTAGCTGCTGGTTTGTTGTTCCCATTTAAAATCTCTTTCCTAAATATTCAAATGATGTCTTCAAAGTGTGTAGAAAGGGGTTGTGTTTGCTGATTTATTTTTTCTCTTGAATTCTCTTTCTTTAAATATTTAAGAAAAATCTTACTTGCTGATTTATTCCCTACTTGAAACTCCTTTTTTGAAGTTCTTGACTGGTCCTTTTAAAGTATGAAAACAAGGATATAGTTACTAATTTATTTTCTCTATTTGAAATCCTTTCTTTGAGTTCTTAAATAGTGTTTTTAAGTGTTCAAGAGGGATGAAGTTTTTCCCGGTTTATTTCTCCACTTGAAACCATTCTTTTTAAGTGCTAAGTGGTGTTTGCAACTGTGTAAATGTGTTGTTCGTTGCTGGTTTAGTTCTTCCCTCACTTGAGACATCTTCTTTGAATGCTTAAAAGATGTCTTTAAGTTAAGTGTGTAAAGACATATTGTGAATTCCTTCCTTTTTGTGTGAATTTTAGATTAAGGAATAATAGTATGAATTCCTTCTTTTTGGTTAAAATACTCAGTCATATTGTGAAGTTCCTTGTTTTAGGAGAAGGTTGAAAGTCAGATGAGAGTCATTTGATGATGCATCAGAGGACAACGACAATGATGTTGCTGATGAGGATGTAGATATCGGTGGAGACCACTAAAAAAAAGGTTATCAATTTGGACCAAGGTTGTTGGTGGCCCATCTAAGGGAAGAATTTATGGTCTTGGATCATTGGCTTCAACAGTTTGTGTTGAAATCACTCCATCTACTCCACATTGTGTCTTATACTACTCAAGAGAACTTTCAAAGATGTGGAAAAATATGAGACGGGAAGAGGTTCAACAATAGATGCAAAAGGAAATGCAAGACATGAAGAGGCAAATAATGGAGCAACTTCTAGCTAGTTATGGGATGCCTATTCCTTCACCACCATCAGTACCTTGTAATAGATCAGTTGGGTCTTCCACACTACTAAAATAGTACTTTAACCTAAATTTTACATTAAACTTCATGCAAACATTGAGGACCAAAATAGTACTTTAACCTAAATTTTACATTTTTGATTTGTTGTTGTTATAATTATTAATTTTTTTTTTATTTTTGTAGTATTAATTTTACCATTTCACATTACATATTAATGAAAAAAAATTATTTTTATTTGTTGTTATGATTTATTACAATTTTTATTTGATTGAAGAAATTTTTTTTTTTTTAATTTTACATTTTTATATGACGTTATTTTGTTATGGGTTATTAATTTTTATTTGTTATTGGTTATAATTTTATAATTTTTTCAATTTTTTGGTATTACGTTTACAATTCCAACTCAACCTTTTTTTTTCTATTTTCTAGTATTGATTTTATTTTTACAATAGTATTGATTTCTATGGTAATTGGGTTGAAGGAAGATGAACCAGGAGCAAAACCCCGGCCTAGTTGATAGCTCTATGACTCTATCCTTTATTTGCAAGCACTGCCACAAGTCCGAGGCAGTGTGGCAAGGCCATGTAAGTATTGAGGGTTCCAATTGAATTTACTTACGGTGTTATTGGCAGTTGAATTGGCTGACGGCTATTGATCGTTGTGGATTTCTAATTTTCTATTTATCAAAAGGGAGGAGAGATAAGCTTCAAAAATATACCAGAGAAATATATAAAGTGTTTAAATATAATTAGCCATACATGAAATATAAGTTAAAATGAAGGTTAAAATGAAAGGGTTGAGATTAGAGTGACTTTTAAAGATCTTATTTAGTACCAAAAACAAAAGATTATATCCAAAAACTAATTTTCTTTTGTTATATATTTTACATTTATCTACAACTTAATTATTATTACTATATTAAAATAAGTTTATGAAAAATTACATGTTCATGACGGTGGAAAATATATTCTTTTCTATTATTGGTAAAACAAAACATAAAGAAAATGTTTTGATAAAAAAATATTACAATCACATCGGTCCCAAAGAAAAATAAACAAAATAAAATATAATAAAAAGAAGATTCTAGAATGTGATTATACGTTGTCTAAATTTAATGTTTGAGTACTAACCCTAAGTCATCTTCGCTATATATATACCACTTTAACATTACAAAGCAGCGCTCAGCCGACTCGTATTCTTCTTCCACCATTCTAATATCGCTGTAAGGAGACTAAAGACGCAACCTTCACTCAAAACCAAAAGTTTTAGCTTTCTGTTAACATATCGAGATGTTATCTGCAGTCGATTGTGATCAAGATGAAGTTGATGACGAACCTAACGAAAAAAAAAGGATGAAAAATAAATTTTGCACATCAAATCAATGAAGTACCAAAGGTATGTGTAATATTGACCTCTCAATTGATTTTAAGAGCATACATATACTAAACATTCTGTGATTGGATTATTTCAATTCATTATGATTGTCCTATATTTTAAATTTTAAGATGTAAGAGTTTAGGATTAATTAAGGCTTATACTACATGTGGCTAGTGAAGCCTTTATTTTTTTTAAAAAAAATAAATAAAGTCACCTTTCCCTCTTACAATTTTTTTTTTGTTCTTCTCAAAACCCTAACCGTTTTGTTTTTTCTTCTGCTTTGCTTGTCTCTGTTCCATTTTTAGATACATACATTGCTTCAAACAAAATATCTTTAATTTTTGGTACGTTTTGGTGGCTAACGGGTTTGTTCAATCCTTTTGCTTTCTTAATTGAGAGAAGTTCTTGGATGATATTGATGATGATGAAAGTGAGACATCTGATTAATCTTGACCATTGATCTCTGCTGCAACAAAATTGTGCATGCATTCGATCAAGGGTCCGGATCGATCAGATGAAGTAACTTCTAAGCTTCCTGCTTTTGCCAAGTCTTCATTGCCAACATTGTTTAATTCATTCCCTGCAAAAATAATTGAAGCATTTCCAATTTATTATTTAATCTTAATAAATATATATATAATACTGTAAACAAATTGTCTCCATTATATTGAATTATTTATTGAATTCAATGCACAGGAAATAAGTATGGCTGAATTGAATGAGTGTGATGCAAGATAGAGGAAGATGGTGATATTCATTTAAGCCTTTATTTAACAACTCTTCATCTTAGCTCATGCATAGGAAAAGGATCTTGTGCAGAGATTTTGACTCAGCACTGCATGAATAGTTGGATATGGAATATGTATCTTATTTGGTTCTTTGCATGCATGAACTCTGTGTTTCTGTGTTATCTGTAAGAGCTAAGTTATTAATTCTCTGCTGTGTAATATTAGTAAAAGAGGAAGGAACCAAGAGGAAGGTTCAGAATGAGAATGTTGTATAGTAAACCATAGTATTTTAGGCCAAATAGTTCTGAAGCTAAGGCCAACGCTGAATTATAGAATGCAAGAATAATTTTTAGGGACAGAGTGTTTCACGCTTGTCGACGTGTTCGTGCTTCTTAGGATTGAAGTCATGAAATTAAGTGAAAAGGTTTACTTTGGCGTTTGAATGTTGTTCTTGTTCCTATTTTTGTTTAAATTAACCATAAGTTGCATAACTTAAAGATTATGTTTGACTTGTATTCCTCTAATGTAATAAGATAACATAGTAAATTACGGTGGTGCATGTAAGCAATTTCTTTTCAATTTCTATGTCTGATCCATCCATCCCTCTTGTCTAACTCATTTCTCCTTTGTGAAACTAAGAAAGTAGTAACAAGGTAGTCATCTGACATCTCTAACAAATCTGTACATCTAAAGAGTTAGATAAAGTTACATCAATATGATTTAAGCAATGAAGCACGGACACTCTAGAGTCTAAGCGTGTAGGTGTCCGACATGACAACGACACACTGACTTCACGTGTCTGACACACATCCGTACGTGTCCAATTTAAAATATTTTTCTTGTCTCGGACACGCGTTGGACACAGCTGCGACACGTCATGGACACTATTTGGACAGGGCATAATAATTTTTTTTTCTAGAAAAAAAAGGGAAAATATAATGTGCGAGGTTTCATCATTTTTGGAGTTTTGACATTCTCCTCCAATTTGCTAAAAAAAGTGTGTTTTCATCTCTTTTACTCATTTCTCTTCTCTCTTGTATGTATCATCAACCTTGCCCTTTTCATCCACTCTTTCATCTTATTCAACTTTCTTCTTTTCTTCAACTCACTTCTTTCTTCACATTCCTTCATTCTTTCTAAAATTCTATTATTCTTCAAGTTCATTGGAATTACACTATATATTTCTATATATATATATATATATATATATATATATATATATATATATGTCGTATCTTTGTCCTGTAATTTTAAGAATTTGGTGTGTCCTCGTGCTCGTGTCCCTGTTGTGTCCCGTGTCCGTGTTAGTGTATGTGCTTCATAATATCTAAGATATATGCAGAAGAGTGTGGTGAGCACTTAAGTAATGACTTGATCAGAGGGCTGTAAGTGCCCAGATTGTGTGTTGCTTAGTTTGCTTTATTTTTTCTTAGATTACCAAAAAAAAGTTACATCAATAATAAAGCAAAGCTTTTCTTCCCTCTCTTGTCCTTCCAAATTATTTCTTTGTAGAATCCAAGATTATCACTTGCATGTGACATCTAAAAAATATGTTTTGATTTTTTTTTCTTCAAATGAAAAAAAAACTAATTCTTTGCATAGTCCTTTTATTTACAATGATCCTAAGTTTATCCAATAAGTATCAAAATAATTGAAATGTCTTTTAGTTGGCTTAATTTTTTTTTATATTTATTATATGTGGTTTTAGGTCTCGCATTCTTGGAGCTTCCTGGGTCTCGATTTGCGACAAAAGAACATATTACTTTTGTTGTGTTGGATTCTGCCTATTGGTACGTTTTGTCTCATTGTCATCCCTTAAAATTGCCGTTTGGGTTGTTGTTTTGATTGATTGTATCTGGAAATATTTTTGTCTTCTTAAACCTTAATTTATGTGCGCATATGTGTTGAAATTGATTGACCAGGGTGATAGAAAGATGTTCAAGCCGAAAGCATCATATACTTTATCAAAGGATCAAAGGAAGTTTCATCCACACCAAGCTCTTCGCGAGATCGGAAAAATAATTAAGAAACAATTTGGTGGGAGTTGGATTGTATGGAATGAAGTTCCTCAAGAAGTAAATGACTCATGGTTCTCTAAAGTTTAAGGTAGTTTGCACTTAATAAGCCTTAAACTTGATTGTGTATTTGCTGACCTCAAACTTAATTTATACTTAATGCTAGCTAACTTATGTTATTTCCTATTATTATAGAAACTTTTTCATTTGGGAAGAGAACTTTGATGCTGCAACTAAAAAAAAATTGTCCATTGTGGAAGAAGCAAGATGAAAAACTTAATTTACTATGCAAAAAGAGCCTACAAGAAAAAAGGAATTAAGCTCAAATGGACAAGCAATGACGATTGGGATGTTATTTTGAAAAAATATGATGATCCGCATGCCAAAAAGGTGTCTGCAATTAATCAGAAGAACATACTTACTCACAGGGATGGACTTGGTCCATCATGCCACACTGGAGGATCAATATGCCTTATTCTGAACATAAGAGAAATATGTTTTCCCATCATTTCCTATGTTTTCCCAACTTTATTTGGATGTTTAACACTTTATTTTTTGTATGACTTTAGGAGGAGGCAACAGGGAAAAAACCCACACCATCTGAATTGTTCTTAATTACTCATATAAGTGTAAGAAGACCGGAGAATTTGTTGACAGCAAATTGAAGGCAACATGGGTAAAGTCTTTATTTTTTACTTTCAATTATTGTTTTTTTAATATAGGTGCTTAAGGCTGTAATGTTTTGCTGTGAGTTTGATGGTGCTATGAGTCTATTATTTTAATTTTCTGCTACTGGTTTGATGGTGCTATGAGCTTGAATGAACAATTCATTTTTGTTAAATGATAGATTGCTAGATGCTGGAGCAATAAGAATGACATGGAAAAAAATAGTTGTTATGGATCTTCAAAGGGATTGGAAGGCCCTATTGAGATAATGTTTTAGTTTTCTTTTGTTTGTCTTCTTTCTATTTTCTTTTCTCGAGGACTGCTCGTCCTCGTATTTGTAATCTTCTTCTTTCTTAATACAATTTCTTTTTCTATAAAAAAATAGTCGTTATCTTCTGTTTTTACATAATTTTAGTAATCACAACCGAAAAATAAGTTGAAATTCTTTTCTAAAAAATAAACTCTTTCATATGTAGTTTAGGCATGAATTTCTTGAGGTTTGCTTCAGAAAACCTTTACCAATCAGACATGGTAATTACAATAGCATAAATGTGAAAGCTACTATACAAAGACTATTTTTTGTCTCTGAATGTGTCATATTTAGAAAGTACATAATTGTGGACCTTTGTTTATTTCTTAGTAAGCCTATATAATATATGCTTCTTCTAATTCAGAGTGATTGTGTATTTAGGCTGTTTCTTAGTAAACCTATTACCTATATGCTTCTCCTATTTCCTTGATGTTGGTCAACATTTTCTCCCACTTTTCAAGTGATAAATGTGTCCAAGTTCTCTCCATATTTCTTTTGAACCATATTTTAAATCTTCTTGTAGAACATGCCTTGATGTCTTGGAGTTTAAGAATGTTTTAGATGTTATTTTTATGGTCCATGTGATGTCCATATTTCTTTTAGAAGTATGCTCTAAAAGTTTGGGAACCTTCTTTTCTGTATTTCAAGTGATAAGATTGGTAGTAGCTACTGGTTTGTTGTTCCCATTTAAAATCTCTTTCCTGAGTATTCAAATGATGTCTTCAAAGTGTGTAGAAAGGGTGTTGTTTGCTGATTTATTTTTTCTCTTGAATTCTCTTCTTTAAATATTTAAGAAAAAAAATCTTACTTGCTGATTTATTTCCCTACTTCAAACTCCTTTTTTGAAGTTCTCAACTGATCCTTTTAAAGTGTGCAAACTAGGATATAGTTACTAATTTATTTTCTCTATTTGAAATCCTTTCTTTGAGTGCTTAAATAGTGTTTTTAAGTGTTCAAGAGGAAGAAGTTTTTCTGGTTTATTTCTCCACTTGAAATCATTCCTTTTAAGTGTTAAAGTGGTGTTTGCAACTGTGTAAATATGCTGTTGGTTGCTGGTTGAGTTTCTCCTCACTTGGGACATCTTCTTTGAATGCTTAAAAGATGTCTTTAAGTTAAGTGTGTAAAGACATATTGTGAATTCCTTCCTTTTGTGTGAATTTTAGATTAAGGAATAATATTCTGAATTCCTTCTTTTTGGTTAAAGGACTCAATCATATTGTGAATTCCTTCTTTTAGGAGAAGTTTGACAGTCATATGAGAGTGATTTGATGGCACATCAGAGGACAACGACAATGATGATGATGATGATGATGATGTAGATATCGTGGAGACAACTACAAAAAAAAGGCTTATTTATTTGGACCAAGGTTGTTGGTGGCCCATCTAAGGGAAGAATTTATGGTCTTGGATCATTGGCTTCAACAGTTTGTGTTAAAACCACTCCATCTACTCCACATGTGTCTTCTACTACTCAAGAGAACTTTCAAGATGTGGAAAATAGGATACGGGAAGAGGTTCGACAAAAGATGCAAAAGGAAATGCAAGACATGAAGAGGCAAATAATGGAGCAACTTTCTAGCTAGTTATGGGATGCCTATTCCTTAACCACCATCACTACCTTTAGATAGATCAGTTGGGTCTTCCACACTCCTAAACAA
Organism: Senna tora; assembly: GCA_014851425.1. NCBI lineage: Eukaryota > Viridiplantae > Streptophyta > Magnoliopsida > Fabales > Fabaceae > Senna > Senna tora. Next base: position 14,774,622 of record CM026262.1, read on the forward strand.
AGATCTAGGATATTTGTTGGTGTTTTGGTTAATATTAATGGTTTTTTTTAGAATTGATTATAAATTTTACAATCTTGATTTGTTGTTGTTATAATTATTAATTTTTTTATTTTTGTAGTATTAATTTTACAATTTCACATGACGTATTGATAAAAGAAATTATTTTTATTTGTTGTTATGATCATTTTTACAATTTTTATTTGATTGAAGAAATTATTTTTGTTAATTTTAAATTTTTATATGACGTATTGTTGTTATGATTATTAACTTTTATTTGTTGTTGTTATAATTATTTTAATTTTTCAATTTTTGTATTACTTTTACAATTCCAACTCACGTATAATTCTTTTTTTTCTATTTTCTAGTATTGATTTTTATTTTTACAATAGTATTGATTTGTATGGTAATTGAGTTGAAGGAAGATGGACAGACTAGGGAAGCAAAATCTCGGGTTCGAGTCTTGCGTGTGGAAAAACCTCTGTTGGGAGAGCTCTACCCCCGTTGTAGGAGCTCAGCTAGCTCGAACAAAATTGCCTCCAATACGAGGATACCTGTGGGAAAAAAAGGAGGAGAGATAAGCTTCTAAAATATACTAGTGCATCTTATATAAGGTGTTTTAATATAATTAGCCATACATGAAATATAAGTTAAAATGAAGGGTTGAGAATAAAGTGACTTAATAAATTTTTAGAGAAACTTTTAAAGATCTTATTTAATAAAAATAAGATTATATCCAAAAACTAATTTCTTCTTTTTGTTATATATTTTACATTTATCTACAACTTAATTATAATTACTATATTAAAAAAATTTATAAAAAATTATAGGTTCATGACGGTGGAAATATATTATTTTCTATTATTGGTAAAACAAAACATAAAGAAAATGTTTTTGATAAACTAAAAAAATTACAAATCATCGGTCCAAAGAAAAAGAAACAAAATAAAATAAAATAAAAAGAAGACTCTAGAATGTGATTATATGATGTCTAAATTCAATGTTTGAGTACTAACCCTAAGCCAGTCTTTGCTATATATAACACTTTAACATTTCAAAGTAGCGCTCAGCCGCCGACTCATATTCTTCTTTGTACCATTCTAATATCGCCGTAAGGAGACTAAAGACACAACCTTCACTCAAAATCAAAAGTTTTAGCTTTCTGTTGACATATCGAGATGTTTTTTACGGTCGAATGTGATCAAGATGAAGTTGATGACGAACCTAACAAAAAAAGGATGAAAATAAATTTTGCGCATCAAATCAATGAAGTACCAAAGGTATGTATAATATTGACCTCTAATTCAATTGATTTTAAGAGCATACATAAGCTAAAACAGTTTCTGTGAATGGATTGTATTTCATTTAGATTGTCCTATATTTAAGTTTTAAGATGTATGAGTTTAGGATTAATTAGGGCTTATACTAACCATGGCTAGTGAAGTCTTTAATTCTATTTTTAGTCAATAAAGTCACCTTCCTTTTTACAATTTTCTTTTGTTGTTCTCAAAACCCTAACCCTTGTGTTTTTCTCCTGACTTTAATTGTCTCTGTTCATTTTTAGAATACATAAATTGCTTCAACAAAATATCTTTAATTTTCCATACGTTTTGGGTGGCTAATGGGTTTGTTCAATCCTTTTACTTTTTTAATTGAGAGAAGTGCTTGGATGACTTGGATGATATTGATGATGATTAAAGTGAGTCATCTGATCAACCTTGACCGTTTATCTGCTGCAACAAAATTGTGTTGTATTCGATCAACGGTCCGAATCGATTAGATAAACAGTTGAACTGCTCATTTTTGCCAAACACAAACTCAAAATTGATATGTTTTGTGTGTGTTTTTTGTGATAATTGCTTTAAGAATTTTGTTTGTGAGATACGAATGAACTAATGTTTGATATGTTATAGTTATATAGTAATTTAGTTTAATATGGAATGTGTGTGTGATGATGGTTCCCTGTTCTTTTTTCTAATACTGAAGGACGGAAGTATGAATCATTTTCCTCCCAATCAAGACTTGAGTTTTCCATTACTTCCATCATCAATAGCATATCTTTTATTTATTCTCAATAATTCCAACTTCAGACACAGTTAGAAACTTAAGAGAGAGGTCTCCTACCTTTTCTTGTTATTTGGCAATCTAAAGAACCTAACTGATTTGTGAGTCATATCATATGTCATACAACACAATTGTTTTGTTTCTTCTTTTTTTTTGTTTCTGATAAGAGGTCATGGACAGTTTGGTGTGTCTACATATTAATATTCATGGTAATCAAGATCGCGATCTAGATCGTAAGATCGTTTAAGATCGCGATCTTGTATCGTACTTTCGATCTGGATCGTGCTTAGGATCAAAAAATTTCAGGATCGGGATAGGATCGCGATCTTGATCATAAGGTCGTAAGAAAAGATCATAAGATCGTATAAGTTAATTTTTTAAAAAAATAGATGCCCAAACGCAGCATTAGTCCTAGATATTTATGACTATGAATTTTGATATTTTGTTTGTTGAATTGATGTATGAATACTGTCACTTTGGTAACTTATGAACTAATTTATGAAAATATCATGAAATTGTGATAATTTTATATTTACTTAAAAAATATATTATTAAATATATAGATTAATTATTTTTTAAAATTGATAGGATCTTACGATCCTCGATCTGATCTTATGATTCAATCTATCTTATGCCTCTCTCCATCCTACTTAAAATCTCGATCTTGATTACCTTGTTAATATTACTGTTGTGGGTGGGCTGAAAGATATAGAACATGATTATTTTTCAAAATAAAATGGCCTCTTGGGCTTGTTGCTTGATTTAACTTGTCCACCAACCTTATGATCTTTTTAAGTATCATACTAGCTAATCTAAGCTTGGATATAAATTAAATTGCTTCTTAGGAATTGACAGGATTCACCAATTATGTTTCTCTAGCACCACAGAAATTGCTAAATAAATCTTCATTGGGTTTTTAGTCTTAAATTTAATGTAGTTTGTCCGGAAATTTCAAAACGAAATAAATTAGAGGGTACTAGTTGAGTTTTAGGTCCAACACAGTCAGAGCACCAAACATTCTTGCTCTGCTATTTATTACTTGTGTTGTGTAAAATCAGAAGGTTCTCATTACATTAAATATTATAAGTAGAGATTATATGATAATATTATAAGTATAAGTTTGGATCTATTACTGCAACAAAATAATTATATGATGGATCAAATTAAAATGATGAAATTAAATATTACTAATTAATCATATATATATATATATAGTCACCTTATTAATTGTTGTGATGTTCTTTAACCTCATGAATGATCAAGTGTGGAGTGCTTATATAACTTGAGCTACAAAAGCCTCTGATGAATAGTGATCTCTAGCCATGGGAGGACTTGGAGGATTGATGAGTAGGCAGAAGACTAATTGTGTGAAATGAAAGGAAAGAATCGTTGGAAAAATAGAAATTAAGAGTGCTAGCTAGCTATGCCTATATACCTAAACCTTTGTATCTATGAAATCAATAATTTTACTGGAAATGAAGAAGCTGGTCAAGAATGTGTCATTCATGAGATTTAGAGGACCATTTTTTTTAAATAAGATCAATCTTTTCTTCATACTACTAGAAGAAAGCACTTTATATATCATTATGTTTTTATTGCTTAAGGTATGGTAGCAAAATATTTTCTCATGTTATCGAGTAATTACCTTACATTAATTAGCTATTCTATAATTTATTGTAATAATTGTTAGTTATGTAAAGTTTTGATTCTAAATTTTCTTGCTATGTGGAGAAGCACAAGAAATACATACCAACCAACAATGTGGCACATTAAATTTTAAATTGAAGATGACATATTAGTAGGAAACTACACAAACTAGCCTTGGCATCAACTAATAGGCAGGTCAAAGAAACTGAACCTTCAGTTAATGATATATGTAGGGCTTGTTCAATTTAGAGCAGCAGCATCATCATCATCCTCTTCATCAGGTGGCAACTCGTTGAGGTCAAATGGAAACTTGATCTTCTCGCGAGCATCATCTTCAGCATGTGCAGTTGCAGCAACAGCAGCAGAAGAAGAAGAAGAAGAAGAAGCAGACTGCTCCATTGTCTTTGTGTATACAATGTTTTGGGTGTTGTTCATTGAGATGGTTGATTTTTATTTGTTGTTGTTATAATTATTAATATTAAATTTACAATTTTCTAGTATTACTTTTTATTTGTTGTTGTTATAATTATTAGTTTTATTGATGAAAGAAGTTATTTTGAAGTTAATATTCATAAAATTTTTGTTTCTTAGAATTGATTATAAATTTTACAATTTTTATTTGTTGTTGTTATAATTATTATTTTTTTATTTTGTAGTATTTTTTTTTTTGAGGAACCAGGGCGGTACCTGGCAGCTTTATTCATCAAATGGCAAAACCTCAGAGAGCAAAAAGGTAGAGAATCAACCCACATAATATGGATTTCTGAGCAGTCTATTAAGGCATGAAAACGTCTCGGGTTCAATGTTGCACATAGGGCATTCTCATTAATTTCCATACCCCTGTGTTCAAGAGCCTCTACAGTTGGTATAAAGCCCCAACACGCCCTCCAGAGGAACACTTATACCTTCATAGCAATTGTAGCTTCCGTAACCTTCTCCAGAATTTAGACGTCGCATCTGCATCTATATCCATCCCGTCTCGAACTGCTTCCAGGTGTCGATCATCGCATGTCTATACCCCGACTTCACTGTGTAGGAACCACTCCTATCAACCTCCCACACCCATTTGTCGCCGCCCTTGTGGCTCTGTTGGGAGGGACGCACATGATGCGTTGGCATATACCCTCATCAATCACCTTCTGAACTTCTCTTCATTCCATGAATCACCACTCTCATTCAGTAGATCACATACCTTTTCCACTTCTTCGGCATATTGGTTCGTTGCAGTAAGAGTAGTTGGGCGATCAAAGACAACCCACGGGTCCTCCCACACTCGGGTCGACTTATCGTCACCGATCGATCTCCGCATCCCACTCGTCAACAACCGTTCTGCCTGACAGCAAGCTTCTCCACGTTGCAGAGGGCCTATTACCTATCGAAGCATGCATAAAATCACCATTAGCAAAATACCTGGCCTTGAGGACATTATACAATAACGATTGATCATTCTGGATTAATCTCCAGCATTGTTTTGCTAAAAGGGCCTTATTGAATGTTTCAAGATCTCTGAATCCAAGTCCACCCATACTCTTTGGCATCGATAATTTTTTCTAGCTCAGCCAGTGTATATGTCTACCATCTTGGTTATTCCCCACCAAAACTTGGCCATAATTTGGGTTAACTCAGAGCACAAACCTTTGGTAATAGAAAACAACTCATGGAGTAAGTGGGAATTGATTGAGCTACTGCCTTAATTAGAATCTCCTTCCCTGCCTTGGAAAGAATCTTCTCCTTCCATCCTTGCAATCTTTTCCAACGCTTTCCTTTATGGATTGAAGGCATCACCTTTTCTTCTCCTTACCATAGTTGGGAGTCCCAGGTATCTTTCATTCTTCGCCACTTTTGTCACTTGCAAAGAATTTTGAACTATCGTTCTAACTTTGTCGCAACATTAGGACTGAAGAATATTGCCGATTTGCGAAATTAATTTTTGTCCCGACGCTTTCTCATAAATTCTCAACAACCTTGAAAACTGTTGCATTCCTCTCATTAGCTTTCAAAAAGATCAAACTGTCATCAGCAAAAAATAGGTGGGAGATGCTAGGCGCGCTTCTTACCACCTTAACTTCGTGTATATGATTGTTCTCCTCACTTGCAGTTAGAAGTGAGCTTAATCCTTCTGCATAGAAAAGGAATAGTATGGTGAAAGAGGATCGCCTTGTCTAAGCCCCCTTTCTGGTCGAAACGTATCCGTGTCACATCCATTACTCGGACCTGGAAGCTCACTGTAGTAACACACGTCATTATTTTCCTGACCCAATCCTCATGAAAACCCAGTTTGTGCATCATTCTCTCCAGAAACGCCACTCTACTCTGTCATATGCCTTACTCATGTCAAGTTTCACAAACATAGAGCCGTTACTCTCTCGATTTATTGCTTTTTAGAGCATGAAGAAGCTCGTAAGCGAGAAAGACATTATCTGTGATCTGTCGGTTAGGCACAAACGCACTCTAATATACAGAGATGATGTCAGGAAGAAATTGCTTAAGTCTGTTTGCCAGAGTCTTGGCAATAATTTTGTAGATGACGTTGCAGAGGCTGATAGGTCTAAATTGGGTCATGTCCTCCGGATCTTTCGTCTTTGCGATCAACACAATTCTCGTCGTATTAATTTTCGGATCAAACACCTCGTTATTCAAAAAGTCAAGAACAACATCAGTTACCGTGTTTCCGATCACATCCCAATAGCGTTGATAGAACAACACCGAAAAGCCATCAATGCCCCGGGCTTTCGTCGGTCCCATTTGAAAGAGAGCTTCTTTAACTTCCTCTCTTGTAAAATTTGACAACAATACTTGATTCATATCGTCCGACACCTTCTTGGGAGTGATTTCAATTATTTTTTCTATCTCATCCGGATTTTGCTGATGTGAATAATTCTTCAAAGTAATCAGTAGCGATACTTGTATTTCTTTCTGAACTTCGGCCCAACTGCCATCGTCTCTTTTCAATATGTTAATTCTATTCTTCTTTGTCCTGTTCGAAGCTGCAGTATGAAAGAATTTGGTATTCTTGTCGCCCTCGTCTTAACCACTGAATTCTTGATCGTTGTTTCCAATACATCTCTTATTCCGCTAGTACTCTACTCAACTCTTCTGCAGAGTTCGCATCTTTTGCACATTAGTAATGGATTTGGAGAATTCATTATTTATTCCTTCTGCAAGGCCTTTATTGTTCTACCAAAGCTCCCAAATTTTCCCACACTCCACTGTGTTAATTTCTCCTGTATCGCCCCCAGACTTCCACACACCATATCCATATTTGTATCTTTCCGGAATTGAAGTTAACCCAGAGGACGAAATAATTCTTTGCATTCATCATAACCGCACCAGGCTTCTCAAAACGGAAGGTTTTCTCATACAGAGACCTCAGGTCATCTTTATACCTGAACCAATCTAAATTACATAAAATAGGGAGATGATCTAAATCGAATTTCTTCAAATTAAAGATGTGAGCATGCTGGAATTTCGTAATCCACTCAACATTGCCAGTGTTCTGTCCATCTACATTTCACCTTTTTATTACCTCTGTTATTACACCAGGTAAAAGAAAGCCCACATATCCAATGTCTTTCAAACTGCAAATCATCAATAGCGTCTCTGAATTGTTGCATTTGTCTCTCCGCTCTGTCATTGTCTCCCTGTTGCTCGTCACTGTGTTTAGTTCATTAAAATCACCCATCATCATCCATGGTCCATCTCTCATTTTTTAGCCGTCTCAACTACTCCACCCTTGATGGCGAAGATGCGTTGTTGGGTTCCCATAGAAACCAGTAATCTCCACCTGTTTTCATCGTCCTCTCCCACCCATACTATATGTGGTGTTTCGACATTGACCAGAGAAAAATCTTGCAATCATTCTTCCAAAGCAACATCAATCCTCCACTTCGACCCACACAAGGATACCACACTCCATTGTCGAACCCAATTCTCGCTTCTTTCTCTCCGCTTCACCTGCTGTCAGTTTAGTTTCACTAAAGAACTGATATCCGGTTTTACCTGCTTAATGAGGAGCTTCGTGGATCAACTGCCCGTGTGTTCCCCAATCCACGACAGTTCCACGATAATATTTTCATTGTTCCCGGCGGGCCTGTAGAGACAGACCGGACGATATATCAATTGTCTTTTCCCATCACCTCAACACTCTTTGCTTTTTTCAAGGCACTTGCACCAACATCAATTAATGTGTCCGATCCTTCCTCCCTGCCCTTTCGCTTGCCTCCTTTCGGTTCTACTATCTCAGCATTTATTGTTAAGGCCCCACCACGTGCTAACCTCTTCCACTGTTTCCCCTTGATGGTTATCATTGTTGGATTTATATTCTCTTTCATAGCCACATTCCGTTGACACCCCATCATCATATGTAATATTCTGAATTTCTTGTAGAACCTGCACCTGTGGCATCTCTGCAATTGTTGACCCCTCCTTCCTTCCCCCGAGTTCACATTAACAACCGACCCCTCCATCTTCCCTCCTAAGTTTGTGTTCTCCAGAAATCGCCTCCGCACACATCTCTTCTATCCCTCATCCCCTTCTCTGCCTTCCTTCACATCCGTACCCCATTTCCGTCATTATACCTTGGTTACTTTCTACGTTCAGTTTCGCAAGAAGTTTTGTGAGCGCTTCAGTTTGTTTCCCTTCTTCGGCTCTCACCACGCCCTTCCCGTCTTCTCGGCCCACTTTGCGTCAATTTTTTATTGCCCTCAGCCTTCAACCTCATTCTTAATTGGTTAGCCTTTATCCAGGCCCCAAACCACGGAGTTGTTCTTCCCTTCCTTCCTATCGCTGCTCGCATGCACACACTCTTCTTCACTATGACCTATATCACCACAATAGCAACAAAACATAGGTTATCTTTCATATTTAAAGTCAACCCATAGCCTACCATCATTCTTGCTAGTCGCATATGCTCCTTCCTGTAGTTTTTTGTCAATCGGCATCTCCACCAATGCCTTGATAAAGATTGATTGATCATTCGCCATACAAAACACTCCCGCTTCTATTACCGACCCCATCGTCTCACCCAGCTTCTTCGCCATACTTTCCGTTTCACAGTGAGGGGAAGGCCCCCATAATTGTAGCCACACCCCGGACCTTCTCGAAGCCCTTCTCCAGCTCGCTTGGGTCTTGTTGCCACTGCTGTAGCAGCAGCCACTGTTCAAAACACCCATGGCCCTCCTCGCAGTGCTCTTTCCATATCCTTCTCCGTCTGAAAAGAGAAGAGGTATGTTTTTGCAGCAACCTCCTCCACCTTCAGTTCCTCCAAACCCCATATATTTCGCATCGCATTACACAACATTGTTCGGTTGACCTGCTTGGAAGTTAGCATGCGTCCAACTAAGCACCTCTCCACATATACGAGCTCTGTATTCACGTCCTCCTCATTGAACGTAATTTCAATCTCACTACCACGTCCTCTCCTTCCCATCTCTCTTTCTCCTTCCATCGTGTTTGACATGTTCAGGTCTCCCAGCTCGTCCCTCGTAGCCACCAGAGAGGAGGAAAGGAAAAAACTTCGACGACGTTTGCCGGAAAATCATGGCGTTGCCGGACTTCAACTGCCCTTGTAAGTCAGCGAGGAAAAACCCTAGCAGAGACTTACGGAGCGGCAGGATACCACATTCCTTTACAATTTTTTGTAGTATTAATTTACAATTTCACATGACGTATTGATGAAAGAAATTATTTTATTTGTTGTTATGATTTTTACAATTTTTATTTCATGGAAGAAATTATTTTTGTTAATTTTACATTTTTATATGACGTATTGTTGTTATGATTATTAATTTTTATTTGTTGCTGTTGTTGTTATTATAATTATTATAATTTTTCAATTTTTTGGTATTACTTTACAATTCCAATTCACGTATAATTTTTTTCTATTTTCTAGAATTTATTTTTATTTTACAATAGTATTGATTTGTGTGGTAATTAGACATACATGAAATATAAGTTAAAATGAAGGGTTGAGATTAGATGACTTAATAAATTTTTAGAGTAAATTTTAAAGATCTTATTTAGTACAAAAAATAAGAAGATTATATCCAGAAACTAATTTCTTTTGTTATATATTTTACATTTATCTACAACTTAATTATAATTACTATATTACAAAAGTTTATAAATAATTACAACTGGTTCATGACGGTGGAAATATATTCTTTTCTATTATTGGTAAAAGAAAAAAATTACAAATCACACCGGTCCAAAGAAAAAAGAAATAAAATAAAAAGAAGACTCTAGAATGTGATTGTATGTTGTCTAAATTCAATGTTTGAGTACTAACCCTAACCCAGTCTTCGCTATATATATACCACTTTGACATTACAAAGTAGCGCACAGCTGACTCGTTTTCTTCTTTGTACCATTCTAATATCACCGTAAGGAGACTAAAGACGCAACCTTCACTCAAAATCAAAAGTTTTAGCTTTCTGCTGACATATCGAGATGTTATCTACGGTCGAATGTGATCAAGATGAAGTTGATGATGAACCTAACAAAAAAAGGATGAAAATAAATTTTGCGCATCAAATCAATGAAGTACCAAAGGTATGTGTAATATTGACCTCGAATTCAATTGATTTTAAGAGCATACATAAGCTAAACAGTTTCTGTGAATGGATTGTTTTCATTTTCATTTAGATTGTCCTATGTTTAAGTTTTAAGATGTATGAGTTTAGGATTAATTAGGGCTTATACTAACCATGGCTAGTAAAGTCTTTAATTCTTTTTTAATCAAAAAAGTCACCTTCCCCTTGTGTTCTCAAAACTATGGCTAGTGAAGTACCATGGCTAGTGAAGTCTTTAATTCTTTTGTTGTTCTCAAACACTAACCCTTGTGTTTTTCTCCTGACTCTGCTTGTCTCTGTTCATTTTAGAATACATAAATTGCTTCAACAAAATATCTTTAATTTTCCATATGTTTGGGTGGCTAATGGGTTTGTTCATTGGGTTTTTAGTCTTAAATTTAATGTAGTTTGTTCGGAAATTTCAAAACGAAATAAATTAGAGGGTACTAGTTGAGTTTTAGGTCCAACACAGTCAGAGCATCAAACATTCTTGCTTTGCTATTTATACTTGTGTTGTGTAAAATCAAAAGAAGAAAAATCAGAAGGTTCTCATTACATTAAATATTATAAGTAGAGATTATCCGATAATATTATAAGTATAAGTTTTATTTAGCTGATTATTATTTGAAGTTCTTTATAGGAGTATATAATGCAAAGCTTTCAGATTTTGGTCTAGCAAAAGCAGGGCCTCAAGGAGATAAGACACATGTTTCTACCAGAGTTGTTGGAATTTATGGTTATGCTGCTCCCGAATATGTCATTGCAGCTAAGATTGTGGTAGATAGATTAATATGATAAGAAAACTCTTGGAATCTGACGCACCACAAGAGTGATTATATCGTCATATTGACATTATCTTGGTAGATATAATATTCTTTCCTGAGTTACGTTATATGAATTTGAATATAATTAAATATCCTTCCAAGTGTTTGGATCTATTACTGCAACAAAATAAATTACATGATGGATCAAATTAAAATGATGAAATTAATTATTACTAATTAATCATATATATATATATAGTCACCTTATTAATTGTTGTGATGTTCTTTATACCTAAACCTTTGTATCTATGAAATCAATAATATTACTGGAAATGAAGAAGCTGGTCAAGAATGTGACATTTAGGAGATTTAGAGGTCCATTTTTTTTTAAATAAGATCAATCTTTTCTTCATACTACTAGAAGAAAGCACTTTATATATCATTATGTTTTATTGCTTAAGGTATGATAGCAAAATATTTTTCTCATGTTATCGAGTAATTTCCTTACATTAATTAGCTATTCTATAATTTATTGTAATAATTGTTAGTTATGTAAAGTTTTGATTCTAAATTTTCTTGCTATGTGCAGAAGCACAAGAAATACATACCAACCAACAATGTGGCAGATTAAATTTTAAATTGAAGATGACATATTAGCAGGAAACTACACAAACTAGCCTTGGCATCAACTAATAGGCAGGTCAAAGAAACTGAACCTTCAGTTAAAGATATATATGTAGGGCTTGTTCAATTTAGAGCAATAGCATCATCATCATCCTCTTCATCAGGTGGCAGCTCGTTGAGGTCAAATGGAAACTTGATCTTCTCGCGAGCATCATCATCAGCATGTGCAGTTGCAGCAGCATCAGAAGAAGAAGAAGAAGAAGCCTGCTCCATCGTCTTTGTGTATACAATGTTTTGGGTGTTGTTCATTGAGATGGTTGATTTTTATTTGTTGTTGTTGTTGTTGTTATAATTATTAATATTAATTTTACAATTTTCTAGTATTACTTTTTATTTGTTGTTGTTATAATTATTACTTTTATTGATGAAAGAAATTATTTTGAAGTTAATATTCATAAAATTTTTGTTTCTTAGAATTGATTATAAATTTTACAATTTTTATTTGTTGTTGTTATAATTATTAATTTTTTATTTTTGTAGTATTAATTTTACAATTCTACATGACGTATTGATGAAAGAAATTATTTTTATTTGTTGTTATGATTTTTACAATTTTTATTTCATGGAAGAAATTATTTTTGTTAATTTTACATTTTTATATGACGTATTGTTGTTATGATTATTAATTTTTATTTGTTGTTGTTGTTATTATAATTATTATAATTTTTCAATTTTTTGGTATTACTTTTACAATTCCAATTCACGTATAATTTTTCTATTTTCTAGAATTTATTTTTATTTTTACAATAGTATTGATTTGTGTGGTAATTAGACATACATGAAATATAAGTTAAAATGAAGGGTTGAGATTAGATGACTTAATAAATTTTTAGAGTAAATTTTTTAAAGATCTTATTTAGTACAAAAAAAAAGATTATATCCAGAAACTAATTTCTTTTTGTTATATATTTTACATTTATCTACAACTTAATTATAATTACTATATTACAAAAGTTTATAAAGAATTTCAGCTGGTTCATGACGGTGGAAATATATTCTTTTCTATTATTGGTAAAACAAAAAAATTACAAATCAAACCGGTCCAAAGAAAAAAGAAATAAAATAAAAAGAAGACTCTAGAATGTGATTATATGTTGTCTAAATTCAATGTTTGAGTACTAACCCTAACCCAGTCTTCGCTATATATATACCACTTTGACATTACAAAGTAGCGCACAGTTGACTCGTTTTCTTCTTTGTACCATTCTAATGTCACCGTAAGGAGACTAAAGACGCAACCTTCACTCAAAATCAAAAGTTTTAGCTTTCTGCTGACATATCGAGATGTTATCTACGGTCGAATGTGATCAAGATGAAGTTGATAACGAACCTAACAAAAAAAGGATGAAAATAAATTTTGTGCATCTAATCAATTTTCTTTTGTTGTTCTCAAAACCTTAACCCTTGTGTTTTCTCCTGACTCTTCTTGTCTCTGTTCATTTTTAGAATACATAAATTGCTTCAACAAAATATCTTTAATTTTCCATACGTTTTGGGTGGCTAATGGGTTTGTTCAATCCTTTTGCTTTTCTAATTGAGAGAAGTGCTTGGATGACTTGGATGATATTGATGATGATGAAAGTGAGTCATCTGATCAACCTTGACCGTTGATCTGCTGCAACAAAATTGTGTTGCATTCGATCAACCGTCCGAATCGATTAGATAAACAGTTGAACTGCTCATTTTTGCCAATCAAGACTTATCATTAGACTTTTCAACTCGTTCTTTATGGTTCACACCCTTGGATAAGTTCATTATTTTGTAACTTTTTTTGTTTCAAGGTACTTTGCAATAGAGGTAACAAATATATCTATCTTGTGTTTCTCCCATGATTTTGATTGATAGAAATCTGAGTGAATTCAGCAAACTTGAGTTTAAATTGCCTTAACTTGAGTTTTCCATTACTTCCATCATCATTTATGCGCCTATATATCACAGAAAGGGTCAATAGCATATCTTTTATTTATTCTCAATAATTCCAACTTCAGACACAAGTACAGTTAGAAACTTAAGAGAGAGGTCTCCTACCTATTCTTGTTATTTGGCAATCTAAAGAACCTAACTGATTTGTGAGTCATATCATATGTCATACAACACAATTGTTTTGTTTCTGATAAGAGGTCATGGACAGTTTGGTGTGTCTACATATTAATATTAGGAAAAAACTTAGGTCAATTTCCTTATGTCCATTTCATCAAGTTACCCAATATAAATATGACACGTGGCAAAAGGTGTTTAAATGACCAATCACAGTAGAGAGAGAATATAGAAGACCACCTTTTATATGACCTCTTGGGCTTGTTACTTGATTTAACTTGTCCAACAACCTTATGATCTTTTTAAGTATCATACTAGCTAATCTAAGCTTGGATATAAATTGCTTCTTAGGAATTAACAGGATTCACTGAGTATGTTTCTCTAGCACCACAGAAATTGCTCAATAAATCTTCATTGGATTTTTACTCTTAAATTTAATGTACTTTGTCTGGAAATTTCAAAATGAAATAAATTAGAGGGTACTAGTTGAGTTTTAGGTCCAACACAGTCAGAGTACCAAGCATTCTTGCTCTGCTATTTATTACTTGTATTGCGAAAAATCAGAAGGTTCTCATTACATTAAATATTATAGTAGAGATTATCTGATAATATTATAAGTATAAGTTTATTTAGCTGATTATCAATTTGAAGTTGTTTATAGGAGTATAATGCGAAGCTTTCAGATTTTGGTCTAGCAAAAGCAGGGCCTCAAGGAGATAAGACACATGTTTCTACCAGAGTTGTTGGAATTTATGGCTATGCTGCTCCTTAATATGTCATGGCAGGTAAGATTGTGGTAGATAGATTAATATGATAAGAAACCGAGACAAAAAGCAAATTTTATAACAACATTGACAAGAAAAAAACCAAAAACATATGGTAATACCTTAGAAATAACCAGATTGTGAAGCTTGGGTGTGTATTGGATCATAATGTATAAAATCTGACACCAACAATCATAAAATTTAACCTCCGTAGAAACCATATTTGAAAGGTTGTAGAATCAGGTTAACCAAAACTATGAAACCACTGATACTATAATTGGATAGCAAGACAAAGACAAGATAAAAAATTTTGTTTTATTCATTATAAAATCTAAAAAAGAAATTATTTTGATGTTAATATTCATAAAATTTTTGTTTTTTAGAATTGATTATAAATTTTACAATTTTTTATAGAAAAAAGAAATTGTATTAAAGAAAAAGAAGATTATTACAAATACGAGGACAAGCAGTTCTCAGAAATAGAAAATAAAAGGAAAACAAGCAAAAAGGAAACTAAAACATTATCTCAATAGGGCCTTCCAATCCCTTTGAATATCCATAATGGACATTCCTCTAAACAGACCATTCGACGAAGCCCATAAAGAAGACAAAAAAGTAATTCTATCCCACAACAGATGACGTGAGAGGAATATATTATTAAAGACCCTAGCATTCCTTTCTAGCCAAAGACACCATAGCATCGCCAAAACTGCACATTGCCAAAGAGCTTTATGTTCCTTATTCCTTCCAAAGCCCACAAACTTGATACCCAGAAAAATACCCAGATCCGCCGGACATACCCAATTCTCTTCAAAGAGACCAAACAACATATTTCACATAAACCTTGCCACTTCACAATATAGAAAAAGATGGCTATTCGTCTCAGACCTTCTAAAACACATGACACACACATCCGGTGACAACGCCTTATTGGGACGACGAGTTTAAAGCATATCATTAGTGTTAATTCTATTAAGTGCCACTGTCCATACAAAAGCCTTTACCTTATAAGGAGCCTTTATTTTCAGAAAGATTTAGAAAGAAGATTAGGATTAGGATTTGGGGTTTTAGTCAAATATTTAAAAAATAAATTTGTTGTTATAATTATTAATTTTTTATTTTTGTAGTATTAATTTTACAATTTCACATGACGTATTGATGAAAGAAATTATTTTTATTTGTTGTTATGATTTTTACAATTTTTATTTGATGGAAGAAATTATTTTTGTTAATTTTACATTTTATATGACTTATTGTTGTTATGATTATTACTTTTTGTAACTGTCGTTTTTGGCTCAGACAATTGTAATTTGAAATTAGGACCGCAAGGGGTCTTAACCTTGGGGGACTTGTCCTTAGGTGATGCACCTAGGTGCCTACGTACCCTTCGGGAGGGATCAAAGTTCACGTAGTTCGTCATGGTGACGTCTATTGGAGCAGTTAGGCAAGGTTGTTACCTGTATTGGGCCGTGTGCGGCTAGGACGTGCCTAAGGTACTCCGGGCGGGCAAGCCGCTCTTAGCTCTTAGGAGGTTGCCTTAGTGGGGGAGAGCTATGGTCTCTGAGGCTTGCTGGAAGCCCTGTAACCGGTGTACTCCAAGACGAAGGTGAGCTTGCCGGAGGTTGGCCGGAATGGGGGCCTGTGATGGAGCTCGTGGTATGTAGGGATTGCGTGAGGTATCTGAGAGTACTCAGGTTACCGAGAGAGTATATGGAACATCACAGAAGGGGTGTGGTAATCCTTCACGTTGCGTATAGTTCTGTTGAGGCTGGATTGCTCGTACAGGACTACGTCACCACACGTTTTGTTGATTCAAACGTGTTGAACGTGAGAGGACCGGTAGGTAAAAGCCGGCACTATGTGTTACATGTTACTTGCTGATTGATGACGTGGAATAAACTGCTGCATGCTCATATCTGTTAAATGCATGTGAGTGTTTGGGTGAAATTTCTGTTATTGTGTGATCACCAAGAATGCATGCTAACTCACAGTAACTAGTTGTTTGTGCATGTGGTTGTGTATGATTCCCAGTCCCAGCGGTAAGGTACCCGCCTTGCGCCGGGGATGGGATAGTAGTCCTCACTGAGTCGCGTGGTTAAGACTCATACCTCATTTTTTTACTACACAGAGACAGGTTAAGTACAGGTGAAACGAGTCTCGGTGGAACGAGGGTTGAACAACATTTTCCAAGACCCACAACTTGTTCATGTGGGTGAATAAAGTGTAATTTATAATTTAATTTACTTTATCATTGTATCATAAAGTAAAGGGTAGACGTACCCAATTAGATTGTATTACTAAATCTAGAACAGTCAGCTTCACACACCTTAAAGATCAGGATTTATTTTACTGCGTTACAGGGAAAATTTGCTTTCAAAATATATATATATATACATATATCTGTTGCATGTGAATAGGATAGGCAGCATCTTCGGATGTGTAGCCAGTACACAGGTTATATATATTATGTGTGTTTTCCTATATCTATATCCTGAAGCGGCACTGGCCGTGGATTTGCTTGCCTAGGATAGGCCACCATTGCGGTGTAGTCATGGTATTATACTGCATGTGGATGTATTTTCAATAATAGATATTCTGTCAATTAGGTGATAAGGCCTACAGGCAGAGGGATATTCCCTGTGTCTGTGCCGGTCACGGTCCTTTAAACGGGGGTCGTGACAGCCCCTGCTCAAGCGGCGCTAACGGCACTGAGCGGTTCTGACGAAGGCAAGTGGTGCTCACGGCAGCGAGTTAATCTTCGTGGTCCTCTTGTAAATATGCGCGACTACAATCTCTGCCCTAATCTTCATTGCACATCTTATTGGTCATTATTGTCGAGTTTCTTTCTTTGGTTGTTTCTTATTCTTCTCCAATCCATTTCATTGCTTCCGGTTTCTGAGGTTTAGCACTGTGCTCTTCTAATTTCTTCTGCCCAATACTTAATTTGATTCAAGAAACAGAAGAACTTTTTTTTTAAGTCAATCAAATTCTACAACTTGACTCCGTAAATTCTGTTGTAATAATGCTGCAAGCTAGTTACAAATTGCTAAGCACAATTACGGGCTCTTCCTTAATAAGTTAATTCTACACCATTCAAATCCTTTGTTTAGAAGAGGTAAAATGTCCAAAATCTTTTATCCTTTGTTTTTGTATTTTCTCTCCTCTCATAAATATATTCTTTCTTCGTCTAGAAAATAAGCATAATTGTAATCTAGAAGACTTATGTGTGCTTCTGAGTTCTGAGTTCTGACCCTATGCAGTAGAAATATTTGTACACATAAAAGTATTGTCTCTTTGTCTAAAAAAATATTCCATTGTAGAACGTCAATAATTAAAAAGCTTGAATTAAACTATATAGTTAAAGGAATTAATTGTTCTTAATTAAGGTTAAATATAGGAAATAAACAATTACTATATATTTTTTTAAAAAATGAACCAAGAAAGGCTCCCATAGCATATAGTAATGCAAATTAAAGGATTAAATATATTTATATTATATTGGATAAAAGATCTGAGAAATAGGGAAAGTAGATCTTGTTCAATTCCTTGCTGTCTGCTTTGAGTCCTTTCTGAATTCTGAGTCGTAGGTGATGCATATATTGTTGGATATTTTATAAATTAACAAAATTAATTAACAAATATAATAAGTTACAAAATATGGAAATTGTTGACCGTTGGAGTCTTTAATATTTTATTGAACATTATATCATGCATTAATGGAAATTAATATATATTATGGAAATTTATAGGCTGCAAGCCTTCGTTTTGTAACTTAAATTACTTTCAATGTATTTTATTGGGTTATAAATATAGCAACTTCTATTCACCTATAAATTTGGATAAATTGAAGTAATTATATATACATGGTATTTGAGGAAGAAAATGCCGAGAAAAGAGAAGCTTCACTTTTATAAAGAAAGCTAAAATACAATATGTGTGTTATTTGGGTAGAGAAAGGTGTGGGAGACAGAGTCCTGTCTACTTCCTACGTGCAAAGGTTGTAGACAAACATACGAGTACTGGGCTGTTGTATCCTGGAGGTAACGCGTCTGAGTACCCCTGCACCGGGTGATATAGCAAAATCAACCTCTGGGAGGCGTGAATTACCTTAAAGATAACGAGATACCCGTGCCTCGGTCCAGTACCACGCATTTTATTATTTCTCTAACAAATTTACATTTCCCTATTTTTTGTGTTTATTCTTATTTTTCAGGTTGCTGCTCCAACATATATATGATTGGTGACCTCCTCAATAAACAAAATTTGCTCTAATGAATCAGTTAATGATACGAAGAGATTCCAAGCAGAAGAAAACATGTCTTGAAATGATTAGGTATTATATATATTGAGCAATATTTGATAGCGAGATAGCTAGCTATAGCCCGAGGTGTAGTTGGAAGAATAATCAATAATTTCTTGTCTATCTTGTAGTTTTTTAATGCAAGATTTTTGTGGTAGAAGGAAACACAGATAAAAAAAAGAGAATGAATCCTGTAGTTCTCTATATTTTTGGTGGAGTTATGAGAGAAATAGAGAGAAGACAAATTGGGAAAGAAAAAAATCAAGAAAGAAAATAATTTCCTTATCTCTTTCTCTCTCATAACTCCACCAAAAAGTGTAGAGAATTACTTTAGAGGATCCTATATCATAAAAAAGATGGCATAGTAGTGTACACAGTACACCTCATTCTTTTATTTAATTCTACTTAATTGCATATGGTTGGCCAAATCTCTGTCTGACTTTTAACTACTCTATCAATTTTATATATTCCATATCATATATATTCAGTTTGCCTCCACTAAATAATGTATTAAAAATGGATTGATCGACCGTTTGTCTTTATAATTTGATTGAAGCATATGAATGGAAACGATATTATTATATAGAGAAATTTTATGGAAAGAGACATATATATAATATCTAAATGTGTTTAATTACTTATTTCTATATTAAAAAATATATATTAACCTTTGTTATATTATATATGTGTAAGTATAAAAAAGGGACACCAAATGAAATGGGGGAACCCAGAAGATGGAAGTGTATGCTTCTCATTAGAATGATACAGTTGAAACTTTATTAGTAGTTGTTGAAGTCATCTCAAATTTTATTATGTTGTCAAGACTTCATTTTGAATTTATATGCAAATGAAACTTTATTAGTAGTGTTAAATTTATCTTAAATTCTATTAGGTTTGATTTATTTATTGTTATTGTTGCTGGAGTTTATTCATTGATGTGTAAACTCTTGAATAGGTTGAGTATAAATGTTACAAAGAAACAAAAACCTAAAAAAAATTTCTTAAAAAAAACGATTCTAACGGCGGTTGTAACTGTCGCCAAAGGAAGCATAAACACCATATATAAATATGGTGACGGTTGCAACCGTCGTTAGGGTAAATAATCTAACGGCGGTTGGGACCGCCGTTAAATATACTTACTCTAACGACGGTTGCAACCGCCATTAGGTCAAAAATATGGGAGATGAAATTGGCCCTCTAGCGACAGTTGTAACCACCGTTAGGTAAAAAATATGCCTAACGGCGGTTATTCCAACGGTTGTCTTAACCGTCTCTAAAAGTGGTCCCGACGCAGCGTTCGACGACGGTTGCGCAACCGCCGCTAGAGTTCTAGCCACGATCACAACCGCCGTTAGAGGCCTGTTCTAACCGTGGCTAGATTCCTGTTTTCTTGTTTGCACTTAATAAGCCTTACACTTAATTGTGTATTTGCTAACCTTAAACTTAATTTATACTTAATGCTAGCTAATTTATGTTATTTCCTATTATTATAGAGACTTTTCATTTGGAAAGAGAAATTTGATGTTGCAACTAAAAAAAATTTGTCCATTGTGGAAGAAAGGTGAAAAACTTAATTTACTAAGCAAAAAGAGCCTACAAGATTAAGCTCAAGTGCACAAGCAATGACGATTGGGATGTGATTTTGAAAAAAATATGATGATCCGCATGCCAAAATTGTATATGCAATTAATCAGAAGAATAGACTTAGTCACAAGGATAGACATGGTCCATCATGCCACACCAGAGGATCAATATACCTTATTTTGAATATAAAAGAAAATATGTAAATATATTTCATTTCCTATTTTTTCCCAACTTTATTTGGATATTTAACACTTTATTTTTTGTATGACTTTAAGAAGAGGCAACAGGGAAGAAACCCACACCATCTGAATTGTTCTTAATTACTCGTAAGTGTAAGAAGACCGGAGAATTTGTTGACAGCAAATCAAATTAAAGGCAACATGGGTAAAGTCTTTAATTTTTTTTCTTTCAATTACCGTTTTTTAATATAGGTGCTTATATGGCTGTACTGTTTTACTGTGAGTTTGATGGTGTATGAGTCGATTATTTTTAATTTTCTGCTACTGGTTTAATGGTGCTATGAGCTTGAATGAACAATTCATTTTTGTGAAATGATAGATTGCTAGATGCTGGAGAAATAAGAATGACATGGAAAAAAATGGTCGTTATGGATATTCAAAGGGATTGGAAGGCCTTATTGAGATATTGTTTTAGTTTTCTTTTGTTTGTCTTCTTCTTTTTATTTTCGTTTCTTACGGACTGCTTGTCCTCGTATCTGTAATCTTCTTCTTTCTTTAATACAATTTCTTTTTCTATAAAAAAAATAGTCATTTCTTTTGTTTTTACATAATTTTAGTAATCACAATTGAAAAATAAGTTAAAATTCTTTTTTAAAAAGTGAAAAAATAAACTCTTTCATACATAGTTTAGGCATGATTTTCTTGAGGTTTGCTTCAGAGAACCTTTACCAATCAAACATGGTAATTACAATAGCATAAATGTGAAAGCTACTATACAAAGACTATTTTTTGCCTCTGAATGTGTCCTAAAGCTTCACCCCTGCCTCTTCTAAGATGTTATGAAACTCATATTTAGAAAGTACAGAACTGTGGAACTTTGGTTATTTCTTAGGTGGGCGTTTGATATCTGGTGAGTGTTTTAGTGGGAAGTGGAAGTGGAATTGGAAGTAAATAATAAAAAGTATGTTTGGTAGGCAAGGAAATAGAAGTGGAATGTAGAAGTAATATTGTTTGGTATGGTGGGAAGAAGATAAAAGTATGAAAAACTTTTTTAGCCCTTACTTTTTAAAAGCCACAAATTTTTTTAGGGTATTTTGGTCTTTAAACCTCACATTCCCTCTACTTCCCTCCCCATCACGAGGGAAGGAAGCTTCCCTCTACAAAGGGAAGCTCATACTCACATTCCCTCCTCCTAAACCATACCAAACATGCTCATATCTCACCTTCCCTCTACCAAGCATACCAAATGGGACTTTAATAAGCCTATATAATATATGCTTCTTCTAATTCAGAGTGATTGTGTATTTAGGTTGTTTCTTAGTAAACCTATTACCTATATGCTTCTCCTATTTCCTTGAGGTTAGTCAACATTTTCTCCCACTTTTCAAGTGATAAATGTGTCCAAGTTCTCTACATATTTCTTTTGAACCATATTTTAAATCTTCTTGTAGAACCTGCCTTGATGTCTTGGAGTTTAAGAATGTTTTAAATGTTATTTTTATGGTCCATGTGATGTCCATATTTCTTTTAGAACTATGCTCTAAAAGTTTGGGAACCTTCTTTTATGTATTTCAAGTGATAACATTGGTTGTTGGGAAAGGGTCGGATCCACATGACCCGACCCGACCCAGGGACCGAAAAGAAAAATCGAAAAATAAACCAGACAAAAATTAAATATTGCGGAAGCTACTAACCTGGACGCCATTGCTAAAACCTTGGATCTTGTCAGTGCTTCTACTCCACCAGGGCTGACCTCCAATTGACGAACACCGAAAAGGACCGCACCAAACGGAGGACTCTACCTACGAGAGGTAGAGCCACATGTCCACGACTGATGCGCGGAAGAGGACTCAAAAGAGAAAGAGAAATATTATACTATGTGCGGTTTCCCAAACGGGACCCCCCTTTCCAACACATGGAATGAGAAACTAGAAAGGGGTGGAGTCACTCCTATTTATAGGAGGATGAGAGAGCTCACATCATTGACGCAAGCAATGTGGGACTTGGAATATGAACAAAATATGATGCTTCCATCATGATCACCTAGCCCACTTTGGGTCACAAGTCCGAGCTCGTGTGACCTCCGATGAGTGTCATTTTGGTGTCGTTTTGTTCGTCTCTCAGCGAGGTTTCCAATGGATCCTCACTCGACCCGATCGGACTCCCACATGGGCGGATATTTAGTCCCGAAGACCCCAATATATCCAACATACTCCCACTCGCACATGGTGAGAGGCCCATGACTATCCTTATCACAAAGGACTTCTCTATTTCTCTTTCTCTCGTTGTCTTCTTTCATACTCCGTGTCAGTCGTGACCGCTTGGCACGATATGTGGGAGCCTTATACTAGAAGCCTGTTAGGGCCTAGCTATAAGTGATGCTACAACCCAAGTGTCTGATGATGTGACCACATGTCTCACCGAAAAATAGTGCCATGGGTTCGCTAGACGTGTTCATATACATGGCTAGTCCAATCCCTCTAAGTCTACAATAAGACTAGGACTTCAACCACACTCAGTTGCGATAGGTATCCACATCCATGAGAACCTCAAGGGATCACATAATGGGTCGACCTCAGGATACTATCACACATGCATATGTCAACACAATCTTCCTTTCGACCTCTTATCAGTTCAATCAAAGATAGCTGCTTTCCTGACAGTCTTCCATCGGGCTGTATTTTTCCATAGCCTCTTGGAAAGGTATCAAAGTAGCATGCACTACCTCATCTCTTCATGACAGAGTTAAAGTGCATAAGGGTACCCTTTGAAAGGATTGATGCATCCTTTCAGGGACTCACACAGCATTGAAGCAGGGATTCATTCAGATGCTTCCCTTGCGGTTCTTAAAGCACATGCGGTATGAAACGCACGTTGTGGTGTTCTCGAGCATATGTCGATTTTGATCCTCAATCACTTACACCACACAGACCTTAGTCCAGACTCACTTAGAATCTGACCTGAGTTTGCTACCACACTTCGCTCGCTTCACATAGCGCCAAGTGGAGCACTCACGTCTGGCTACAGGCATTATGAATAGCGGGAATTCATAATTTGATCGTAAGACCTCATCATCTTAGCGGATCTCATCTTAGTACACTTACTAGGGCGACTTATCAGTTCTCAGTGGTGTTTTCCTGTCCAACACTCGGCGCTTTTCAGCTGCCTCTGGATATTCACACTATATCCCATTTTGGTGTTCAAGGAAAAAGCACCCAAGTCTCATCTTGGCCCACACCACCTGCGTGTCCAAGGCGGTTGCTCGTGTGAGAGAGCCAACCTCCAAAGCCTATACGACATACTTTATATATTGTGTAATAAGTACCTTTGTTTCTTGATCCACACAAAATAAAGGTAAGCCTAGGCATCACACTTTACTTATGATCAAGGAACAGAGTTCTCACAAAGTTTATCCTCATGACATAAATTATGTTAAATCACCCTGGTTCTAAGCAATCCAGTGTATCTAAAACACTTGTTTTATGGCTTGTATCTCTATACAGCCAACCCACCAATGCGGGTCCGTGAGGGTATAGAGCCAATGCTCTATCACAGGTCATACTGTGAGGACCCTCTCTCCGGTCACTTGATGCTTAGACTGACAGAACAGGGTAGTTAACTACTGTGTAACGATGTCTCATACAAAGTTATGTTGCTTCTCTTGTGGTACTTAGGCTTTCTTTGGTGTAAACCATAGCTGTTTGACTTGATGAGATCAATGTCACTAGGTCAACAGCTCTTTCTGCGATCTATAAGTGACTTTAGATCTTCCAATCCAAACTGCCCTGTACTGCTGATGATAATGCAATGAACTCTATGTCCCTAGTGGACAGAGAAATGCATAATCCTTACTTGCTTCTCTGCAAGATGGTTCAAGTGCTTAGCAAAGCACACCAAAACGTGGATGTCCTCTCATCCAAGTCTCTTACCCAATCGACATCAATGTTTGGCCCGCCGTTTGTGGGTCACTAATATGATTAAAACAACAGATTGTCAGCAGCGTCCTACAAGTACCTCAAAACACTCTAAACAGTGTGTCTGACCCAGGTTTGACTGATAACGGCTCACAAAGCCGACTACAAAAAGCACGTTGGAGCGAGTACAATCTTAATTGTACTTCAAGCTACCAACCACATGTATCAAAATACTATCCAATGACTCCATCTCTGACTTAGTCTAAAGACGTGTAGCAAGACTCAAACTCTTGCCTCTTGCTACTAGCACATCACTCAGGTTCAGGTCCCCTCAATTGGAATCCACCAAGAATCTCTTCTTCATAGGATTCTTGTGACATAGTGAGTCAATTCTTGGAGCATTCTCCATGAATCTTGACTCCCACAGCCTAACCCAATTCCTTTATCTTAAAGATGAAAGGATAGCCATCTTTAATTGGCTAAAGCAGCCTCTGTGTCATTTCTAGCTAGCCATATGTCTTCTACATATAGCACGAGGGTAATGAAATACTCTCAGCTTTCTTGAAATGGACTAAGTGGTCAATTACCACGAGTCTAGATGAATATGTGAGATCTTGATAGATCCTTAGAGTCGGCATACTCTGCGCTCCTGGCCTTTTTCCATGAGACCTATATGTTAGTGCACGTAGATCCTTTCATCTAGTTTTCCATACAAGAAAAGCGGTCTTGACATCCTAATCGATGTACCCCAGACTTAAACTGGTAGCCAAAGCTAGAATCAGACTCTGACCACACAATGAACGAGAAGGTTTTGTCACAGTCGATACCTTCTTGTTGTGTGTACTTCTTCACTGCTTAATGTGCCTAGTAGTGGTCGATTGACCCATCTGCCTCCACTAACTTTTGAGAGCACATTTGTTCTAAAAATGCCTTGTGACGCGGGGCAGAGCCACCAAGTCTTATACTTGGTATGTCCTTATAGACTTCGTATTTTTTTCTTCCATCGTCTTAGTCCACCTTTTTAAAATAGGGTCGGAGAGAGACTTTTGAACTATCTAAGGCTCTACTTAATCATTTAGTACTTCTATAGTACTCCTGATTGTGTTTTATGGAAGATATGCTCCTCGTAAGCATTACTCCCACTGGATTCAGCAACTGGAGATGTGTCTATACGCTCCTCTCAACGTGTTGTAGGTCCGCCTCCTTTCAATAAAGGTGGACATCCTAAAATCTGTCTCCCTTACTCTAAAAAAGTTAGTCTTGAGGATCATTACATCCTTAGACTCAAATTATGTAACCGGAGTGTCTTCATTCTCGCTAATGAAGACATATCCTTTTGAGTGATCAAGCTATCTTACCAAGACATGCTACTTGCCTCTAGGGTCAAGCTTCCCATACTCATAGGAAGCATCAAGTATGTTGTATACCCTCATGGTCTCAGCATACTCTAATTAGGTCTTTTACCTAACTAGAACTCATAAGGAGTCACTCACATAATTTGAAAGGGCATATGGTTAAGTACGAAAGTGACTGTTGGCAAAACATCTCCCCAATGGGAACGTTCGCTTGAGTCATTATCAACTTAACCAACTCCAGGAGCAACTCATTTTCCTGTGGAGTGTGCGAAATATTTAGTTGTCTAACTATCCTAATTTCATCACGTAACTGTGAGAAAATACTGGGCCACTTGCCTTGCCCCCACGCTTATCGGACCACTGATGTCTGAGTGGACTAATTTGATGAAAGCGGGTTTTCTGATTTCATGACGGAATGGTTCTCAGGTTGCTTTGTCTGTAAGGCAACGTTTACAAACTAGCATTGGGAATTCGTCCTCACAAATTCTCCTTTGCTAATACGTAATTGCGTCCCACACGCACTTGCCAAATAAGTGTATCAACCACAGAGGAAGACACAACAAAGCAACTAGTTGAATTACGGGAATGTAATTCAAAGTTCATCACAACTCAACCATTGTCATCATCAAAACTAACACTAAGGAGTCATGATAAACATGTAGATCACATTATATCCGAAGTTCTTCTGACGGAAAAGCAGCTCATAATATGTTCCATTCAGTATCTATAACACAAAACATATATAAAGATAAAGAGTGGTCACTACGCAACTTCATTTTGTAGCTGCTCAACCTCTTAACTTTAATAATGCTTTGTTCCCACGAAGATACTTCTGTTCCCATTGGGCAGAGGACAGAACTCCATGAACCAATGTTCATGGGTGAGAGGAAAATGATTGTTGTAAACAACTTTTGCGCATAGCGCCGTATGGGTTGACACAAGCAACATTTGACCTTGGCCAAAATCTCTTTTCCTCTCTTGTTTTTCCTTTGAACTGAGGCTACTAACCTTACAGTCAACCTTTCTCTTCCTAGCACCACGTCTCTTGGACCCATTGTCCTTATTCTTGGAGCCTATAGCTCTAAGAAACTTTAGCCACTTAGTCTACGTGCTCGATGGATTTCGCAGCCTTATACCAACAATCCTAGAGCACTAGGTGGTGTTTAATATCATCAAGAAACTTGATGATATTAGTGGAGGTCGGAATGACCTATATGCACTCCCAATAAGAGGGAAGAGATCTGGCAACAGTTTTAAACTCACTGTTTATCAGTGGGGAGTGTACAAGCTTACTCACACTCCCAAATTAGATTTGATTTCTCCCTTAGATGCGTCTTCATGCTCTTGTCAGAGCGCATCTTAGAGGAATCAAACTTGATTGTAAGCTGCCTCAGTTTGGTGGCCACAGTGTCACCAAAGCGATCTCTCTAATGTAATCTACATTCACAAGTTTTGTAGTTATACTATCAGTCAATCCTAGACGCTAACACTAATTACACAGCTCCTTATTACACAACACACAACTCTTGAAAATTGTAATTAACGCAAGACGAGTGTAGATATAATCAGCCTCTACATTCAAGAAGTGAGGTCAACCACTCTCATCACACAGAGAGCCTATATATGTACACCTTTCTCTGCTTGACTCAACAATTTTTATAGAATAGTCATATACTATTCAAAATCCCTTTTGGATTCCCACTATGTAAGCGATTAAGAAGAATATCGAGTCGCCACAGGCACAACCTCGAACTTCCACTTGATTACAACGCTTACGATCATTTAAATAGTCACTTATATTTAAATTCCCACATGGATAAGCATTTACATTGAGTTATGGGTTTGCCACATGCTGCCCCTAGCTCCCACTCGAGTAAAACATTTAAGGTAACTTAAACGATCACAAATCGCTTAAATCTTCTCTCTCGTTGTGTATGTGAATGAGTCAAGAGATAGTCATATCCACTCTTTAGACTCCAATTCACCCTAATTTCTCCCCATATTTGGATTCTTCTCTCAAAAACAAGAAAAACGACTCAAAAATCATTGAAATCGGAGCTAAAATGAAGAAATTATGCGTGACAGAGTACTTCGCTACGCTGGTGACTGTTGACCAGCGGTCAACAGCCGCGCCGGCACCAGACCACCACTGGCGACTATCGTTTTCGGTGGTGTCGTCTCCGGCGGCACGGCGACCCCGTCGTCGGCGGTGCAGGACCCCCGTCTCTGACGACCGCCCCAGCGGCGGCGGTGGTCGCCGGACCTCAGCCGTCACCGGCGACCGCGCCGGTCGCCGGCCAACCACCGTTGGCGGCGGTCCACGGCGGACCCGACGGCGCCGGCAGCTGGTCGGCCATCGGCGGTGGAGACTCTTTCAGCTTCCTTAGTCAATGTTCCCCTTCCCCAAAGCAGTAGCACACATCCACAGGTATATATTTAATTCGTAGGGTACACATACCTTAAATAATATATACATGCATGCAAATTAGGGTCTTTAATATTGAAAGGGGAACCTAAACATGTTTCTAGGTTTTAGGGTATGGGTTACCAATCAATATTGAATTAAAAAATTAACACATAATTTAAATTCAAAAATCATAGGACCCTACCCTACAATATATAATTATCACATGTTTTAAATCAAAATTAAAACATATAATTAAAACTGAGAACCTATTCATGTTCCGAAGTTTTAAATAAAAATAAAATCATATTAAACCTTAAACAAGTTCCTAAGTTTTAAATAAAAATAAAATCATATTAAACCCTAAACATGTTTCTAACCCTTTTCGGTTCATCAATCCCTGGAGAACAGAGTTCTAGCGTAACCAGCCTCTGATTTGGGAAAGGCCCAGCTCCACATGATCCGACCCGACCCAGGGACCGAAAAGAAAAACCAAAAAATAAACCAGGCAAAAATTAAATATTGCGAAGCTACTAACCTAGACGCCATTGCTAAAACCTTGGATCTTGCCAGTGTCTCTGCTCCACCAGGGCTGACCTCCAATCGACGAACACCGAAAAGGGCCGCACCAAACGGAGGACTCTACCTACGAGAGGTAGAGCCACATGTCAACGACTGATGCACGGAAGAGGAATCAAAAGAGAAAGAGAAATATTATACTATGTGGGGTTTCCCAAACCGGGACCCCCCTTTCCAACACATGGAATGAGCAACTAGAAAGGGGTGGAGTCACTCCTATTTAAAGGAGGATGAGAGAGCTCCCATCATTGACGCAAGCAATGTGGGACTTGGAATATGAAAAAAATATCATGCTTCCATCATGATCACCTAGCCCACTTTGGGTCACGAGTGCGGGCTCGTGTGACCTCCGATGAGTGTCATCTTGGTGTCGTTTTGTTTGTCTCTCAGGGAGCTTTCCAACGGATCCTCATTCGACCCGATCGGACTCCCACATGGGCGGATATTTAGTCCCGAAGACCCCAATATATCCAACATTGGTAGTAGCTGCTGGTTTGTTGTTCCCATTTAAAATCTCTTTCCTAAATATTCAAATGATGTCTTCAAAGTGTGTAGAAAGGGTGTTGTTTGCTGATTTATTTTTTCTCTTGAATTCTCTTCTTTAAATATTTAAGAAAAATCTTACTTGCTGATTTATTTCCCTACTTGAAACTCCTTTTTTGAAGTTCTTGACTGGTCCTTTTAAAGTATGAAAACAAGGATATAGTTACTAATTTATTTTCTCTATTTGAAATCCTTTCTTTGAGTTCTTAAATAGTGTTTTTAAGTGTTCAAGAGGGATGAAGTTTTTCCCGGTTTATTTCTCCACTTGAAACCATTCTTTTTAAGTGCTAAAGTGGTGTTTGCAACTGTGTAAATGTGTTGTTCGTTGCTGGTTTAGTTTCTCCTCACTTGAGACATCTTCTTTGAATGCTTAAAAGATGTCTTTAAGTTAAGTGTGTAAAGACATATTGTGAATTCCTTCCTTTTGTGTGAATTTTAGATTAAGGAATAATATTATGAATTCCTTCTTTTTGGTTAAAATACTCAGTCATATTGTGAATTCCTTGTTTTAGGAGAAGGTTGAAAGTCAGATGAGAGTCATTTGATGATGCATCAGAGGACAACGACAATGATGTTGCTGATGATGATGTAGATATCGTGGAGACCACTAAAAAAAAGGTTATCAATTTGGACCAAGGTTGTTGGTGGCCCATCTAAGGGAAGAATTTATGGTCTTGGATCATTGGCTTCAACAGTTTGTGTTGAAATCACTCCATCTACTCCACATGTGTCTTATACTACTCAAGAGAACTTTCAAGATGTGGAAAATATGAGACGGGAAGAGGTTCAACAATAGATGCAAAAGGAAATGCAAGACATGAAGAGGCAAATAATGGAGCAACTTCTAGCTAGTTATGGGATGCCTATTCCTTCACCACCATCAGTACCTTTGTATAGATCAGTTGGGTCTTCCACACTACTAAAATAGTACTTTAACCTAAATTTTACATTAAACTTCATGCAAACATTGAGGACCAAAATAGTACTTTAACCTAAATTTTACATTTTTGATTTGTTGTTGTTATAATTATTAATTTTTTTTTTATTTTTGTAGTATTAATTTTACCATTTCACATTACATATTAATGAAAAAAATTATTTTTATTTGTTGTTATGATTTTTACAATTTTTATTTGATTGAAGAAATTTTTTTTTTTTTTAATTTTACATTTTTATATGACGTATTGTTGTTATGGTTATTAATTTTTATTTGTTATTGTGTTATAATTTTATAATTTTTCAATTTTTTGGTATTACGTTTACAATTCCAACTCACCTTTTTTTTTCTATTTTCTAGTATTGATTTTTATTTTTACAATAGTATTGATTTCTATGGTAATTGGGTTGAAGGAAGATGAACCAGGAGCAAAACCCCGGCCTAGTTGATAGCTCTATGACTCTATCCTTTATTTGCAGCACTGCCACAAGTCCGAGGCAGTGTGGCAAGGCCATGTAAGTATTGAGGGTTCCAATTGAATTTACTTACGGTGTTATTGGCAGTTTGAATTGGCTGACGGCTATTGATCGTTGTGGATTTCTAATTTTCTATTTATCAAAAGGGAGGAGAGATAAGCTTCAAAAATATACCAGAGAAATATATAAAGTGTTTAAATATAATTAGCCATACATGAAATATAAGTTAAAATGAAGGTTAAATGAAGGGTTGAGATTAGAGTGACTTTTAAAGATCTTATTTAGTACCAAAAACAAAAGATTATATCCAAAAACTAATTTCTTTTTGTTATATATTTTACATTTATCT
The DNA here is from genome assembly GCA_014851425.1 of Senna tora. Lineage (NCBI taxonomy): Eukaryota > Viridiplantae > Streptophyta > Magnoliopsida > Fabales > Fabaceae > Senna > Senna tora. The sequence continues at coordinate 14,805,768 of CM026262.1, forward strand.
ACAACTTAATTATTATTACTATATTAAAAGAAGTTTATGAAAAATTACATGTTCATGACGGTGGAAATATATTCTTTTCTATTATTGGTAAAACAAAACATAAAGAAAATGTTTTTGATAAAAAATATTACAAATCACATCGGTCCAAAGAAAAATAAACAAAATAAAATATAATAAAAAGAAGATTCTAGAATGTGATTATACGTTGTCTAAATTTAATGTTTGAGTACTAACCCTAAGTCAATCTTCGCTATATATATACCACTTTAACATTACAAAGCAGCGCTCAGCCGACTCGTATTCTTCTTTCCACCATTCTAATATCGCTGTAAGGAGACTAAAGACGCAACCTTCACTCAAAACCAAAAGTTTTAGCTTTCTGTTAACATATCGAGATGTTATCTGCAGTCGATTGTGATCAAGATGAAGTTGATGACGAACCTAACGAAAAAAAAGGATGAAAATAAATTTTGCACATCAAATCAATGAAGTACCAAAGGTATGTGTAATATTGACCTCTCAATTGATTTTAAGAGCATACATATACTAAACAATTTCTGTGATTGGATTATTTTCAATTTCATTATGATTGTCCTATATTTTAAATTTTAAGATGTAAGAGTTTAGGATTAATTAAGGCTTATACTACATGTGGCTAGTGAAGCCTTTATTTTTTTTAAAAAAAATAAATAAAGTCACCTTTCCCTCTTACAATTTTTTTTGTTCTTCTCAAAACCCTAACCGTTTTGTTTTTCTTCTGGCTTTGCTTGTCTCTGTTCATTTTTAGAATACATACATTGCTTCAACAAAATATCTTTAATTTTTGGTACGTTTTGGTGGCTAACGGGTTTGTTCAATCCTTTTGCTTTCTTAATTGAGAGAAGTTCTTGGATGATATTGATGATGATGAAAGTGAGACATCTGATTAATCTTGACCATTGATCTCTGCTGCAACAAATTGTGCATGCATTCGATCAAGGGTCCGGATCGATCAGATGAAGTAACTTCTAAGCTTCCTGCTTTTGCCAAGTCTTCATTGCCAACATTGTTTAATTCATTCCCTGCAAAAATAATTGAAGCATTTCCAATTTATTATTTAATCTTAATAAATATATATATAATACTGTAAACAAATTGTCTCCATTATATTGAATTATTTATTGAATTCAATGCACAGGAAATAAGTATGGCTGAATTGAATGAGTGTGATGCAAGATAGAGGAAGATGGTGATATTCATTTAAGCCTTTATTTAACAACTCTTCATCTTAGCTCATGCATAGGAAAAGGATCTTGTGCAGAGATTTTGACTCAGCACTGCATGAATAGTTGGATATGGAATATGTATCTTATTTGGTTCTTTGCATGCATGAACTCTGTGTTTCTGTGTTATCTGTAAGAGCTAAGTTATTAATTCTCTGCTGTGTAATATTAGTAAAAGAGGAAGGAACCAAGAGGAAGGTTCAGAATGAGAATGTTGTATAGTAAACCATAGTATTTTAGGCCAAATAGTTCTGAAGCTAAGGCCAACGCTGAATTATAGAATGCAAGAATAATTTTTAGGGACAGAGTGTTTCACGCTTGTCGACGTGTTCGTGCTTCTTAGGATTGAAGTCATGAAATTAAGTGAAAAGGTTTACTTTGGCGTTTGAATGTTGTTCTTGTTCCTATTTTTGTTTAAATTAACCATAAGTTGCATAACTTAAAGATTATGTTTGACTTGTATTCCTCTAATGTAATAAGATAACATAGTAAATTACGGTGGTGCATGTAAGCAATTTCTTTTCAATTTCTATGTCTGATCCATCCATCCCTCTTGTCTAACTCATTTCTCCTTTGTGAAACTAAGAAAGTAGTAACAAGGTAGTCATCTGACATCTCTAACAAATCTGTACATCTAAAGAGTTAGATAAAGTTACATCAATATGATTTAAGCAATGAAGCACGGACACTCTAGAGTCTAAGCGTGTAGGTGTCCGACATGACAACGACACACTGACTTCACGTGTCTGACACACATCCGTACGTGTCCAATTTAAAAATATTTTTTCTTGTCTCGGACACGCGTTGGACACAGCTGCGACACGTCATGGACACTATTTGGACAGGGCATAATAATTTTTTTTTCTAGAAAAAAAGGGAAAATATAATGTGCGAGGTTTCATCATTTTTGGAGTTTTGACATTCTCCTCCAATTTGCTAAAAAAAGTGTGTTTCATCTCTTTTACTCATTTTCTCTTCTCTCTTGTATGTATCATCAACCTTGCCCTTTTCATCCACTCTTTCATCTTATTCAACTTTCTTCTTTTCTTCAACTCACTTCTTTCTTCACATTCCTTCATTCTTTCTAAAATTCTATTATTCTTCAAGTTCATTGGAATTACACTATATATTTCTATATATATATATATATATATATATATATATATATATATATGTCGTATCTTTGTCCTGTAATTTTAAGAATTTGGTGTGTCCTCGTGCTCGTGTCCCTGTTGTGTCCCGTGTCCGTGTTAGTGTATGTGCTTCATAATATCTAAGATATATGCAGAAGAGTGTGGTGAGCACTTAAGTAATGACTTGATCAGAGGGCTGTAAGTGCCCAGATTGTGTGTTGCTTAGTTTGCTTTATTTTTTCTTAGATTACCAAAAAAAAAGTTACATCAATAATAAAGCAAAGCTTTTCTTCCCTCTCTTGTCCTTCCAAATTATTTCTTTGTAGAATCCAAGATTATCACTTGCATGTGACATCTAAAAAATATGTTTTGATTTTTTTTTCTTCAAATGAAAAAAAAACTAATTCTTTGCATAGTCCTTTTATTTACAATGATCCTAAGTTTATCCAATAAGTATCAAAATAATTGAAATGTCTTTTAGTTGGCTTAATTTTTTTTTATATTTATTATATGTGGTTTTAGGTCTCGCATTCTTGGAGCTTCCTGGGTCTCGATTTGCGACAAAAGAACATATTACTTTTGTTGTGTTGGATTCTGCCTATTGGTACGTTTTGTCTCATTGTCATCCCTTAAAATTGCCGTTTGGGTTGTTGTTTTGATTGATTGTATCTGGAAATATTTTTGTCTTCTTAAACCTTAATTTATGTGCGCATATGTGTTGAAATTGATTGACCAGGGTGATAGAAAGATGTTCAAGCCGAAAGCATCATATACTTTATCAAAGGATCAAAGGAAGTTTCATCCACACCAAGCTCTTCGCGAGATCGGAAAAATAATTAAGAAACAATTTGGTGGGAGTTGGATTGTATGGAATGAAGTTCCTCAAGAAGTAAATGACTCATGGTTCTCTAAATTTAAGGTAGTTTGCACTTAATAAGCCTTAAACTTGATTGTGTATTTGCTGACCTCAAACTTAATTTATACTTAATGCTAGCTAACTTATGTTATTTCCTATTATTATAGAAACTTTTCATTTGGGAAGAGAACTTTGATGCTGCAACTAAAAAAAAATTGTCCATTGTGGAAGAAGCAAGATGAAAACTTAATTTACTATGCAAAAAGAGCCTACAAGAAAAAAGGAATTAAGCTCAAATGGACAAGCAATGACGATTGGGATGTTATTTTGAAAAAATATGATGATCCGCATGCCAAAAAGGTGTCTGCAATTAATCAGAAGAACATACTTACTCACAGGGATGGACTTGGTCCATCATGCCACACTGGAGGATCAATATGCCTTATTCTGAACATAAGAGAAAATATGTTTTCCCATCATTTCCTATGTTTTCCCAACTTTATTTGGATGTTTAACACTTTATTTTTTGTATGACTTAGGAGGAGGCAACAGGGAAAAAACCCACACCATCTGAATTGTTCTTAATTACTCATATAAGTGTAAGAAGACCGGAGAATTTGTTGACAGCAAATTGAAGGCAACATGGGTAAAGTCTTTAATTTTTTACTTTCAATTATTGTTTTTTTAATATAGGTGCTTAAGGCTGTAATGTTTTGCTGTGAGTTTGATGGTGCTATGAGTCTATTATTTTTAATTTTCTGCTACTGGTTTGATGGTGCTATGAGCTTGAATGAACAATTCATTTTTGTTAAATGATAGATTGCTAGATGCTGGAGCAATAAGAATGACATGGAAAAAAATAGTTGTTATGGATCTTCAAAGGGATTGGAAGGCCCTATTGAGATAATGTTTTAGTTTTCTTTTGTTTGTCTTCTTTCTATTTTCTTTTCTCGAGGACTGCTCGTCCTCGTATTTGTAATCTTCTTCTTTCTTTAATACAATTTCTTTTTCTATAAAAAAATAGTCGTTATCTTCTGTTTTTACATAATTTTAGTAATCACAACCGAAAAATAAGTTGAAATTCTTTTCTAAAAAATAAACTCTTTCATATGTAGTTTAGGCATGAATTTCTTGAGGTTTGCTTCAGAAAACCTTTACCAATCAGACATGGTAATTACAATAGCATAAATGTGAAAGCTACTATACAAAGACTATTTTTTGTCTCTGAATGTGTCATATTTAGAAAGTACATAATTGTGGACCTTTGTTTATTTCTTAGTAAGCCTATATAATATATGCTTCTTCTAATTCAGAGTGATTGTGTATTTAGGCTGTTTCTTAGTAAACCTATTACCTATATGCTTCTCCTATTTCCTTGATGTTGGTCAACATTTTCTCCCACTTTTCAAGTGATAAATGTGTCCAAGTTCTCTCCATATTTCTTTTGAACCATATTTTAAATCTTCTTGTAGAACATGCCTTGATGTCTTGGAGTTTAAGAATGTTTTAGATGTTATTTTTATGGTCCATGTGATGTCCATATTTCTTTTAGAAGTATGCTCTAAAAGTTTGGGAACCTTCTTTTCTGTATTTCAAGTGATAAGATTGGTAGTAGCTACTGGTTTGTTGTTCCCATTTAAAATCTCTTTCCTGAGTATTCAAATGATGTCTTCAAAGTGTGTAGAAAGGGTGTTGTTTGCTGATTTATTTTTTCTCTTGAATTCTCTTCTTTAAATATTTAAGAAAAAAAATCTTACTTGCTGATTTATTTCCCTACTTCAAACTCCTTTTTTGAAGTTCTCAACTGATCCTTTTAAAGTGTGCAAACTAGGATATAGTTACTAATTTATTTTCTCTATTTGAAATCCTTTCTTTGAGTGCTTAAATAGTGTTTTTAAGTGTTCAAGAGGAAGAAGTTTTTCTGGTTTATTTCTCCACTTGAAATCATTCCTTTTAAGTGTTAAAGTGGTGTTTGCAACTGTGTAAATATGCTGTTGGTTGCTGGTTGAGTTTCTCCTCACTTGGGACATCTTCTTTGAATGCTTAAAAGATGTCTTTAAGTTAAGTGTGTAAAGACATATTGTGAATTCCTTCCTTTTGTGTGAATTTTAGATTAAGGAATAATATTCTGAATTCCTTCTTTTTGGTTAAAGGACTCAATCATATTGTGAATTCCTTCTTTTAGGAGAAGTTTGACAGTCATATGAGAGTGATTTGATGGCACATCAGAGGACAACGACAATGATGATGATGATGATGATGATGTAGATATCGTGGAGACAACTACAAAAAAAAGGCTTATTTATTTGGACCAAGGTTGTTGGTGGCCCATCTAAGGGAAGAATTTATGGTCTTGGATCATTGGCTTCAACAGTTTGTGTTAAAACCACTCCATCTACTCCACATGTGTCTTCTACTACTCAAGAGAACTTTCAAGATGTGGAAAATAGGATACGGGAAGAGGTTCGACAAAAGATGCAAAAGGAAATGCAAGACATGAAGAGGCAAATAATGGAGCAACTTTCTAGCTAGTTATGGGATGCCTATTCCTTAACCACCATCACTACCTTTAGATAGATCAGTTGGGTCTTCCACACTCCTAAACAAAGATCTAGGATATTTGTTGGTGTTTTGGTTAATATTAATGGTTTTTTTTAGAATTGATTATAAATTTTACAATCTTGATTTGTTGTTGTTATAATTATTAATTTTTTTATTTTTGTAGTATTAATTTTACAATTTCACATGACGTATTGATAAAAGAAATTATTTTTATTTGTTGTTATGATCATTTTTACAATTTTTATTTGATTGAAGAAATTATTTTTGTTAATTTTAAATTTTTATATGACGTATTGTTGTTATGATTATTAACTTTTATTTGTTGTTGTTATAATTATTTTAATTTTTCAATTTTTGTATTACTTTTACAATTCCAACTCACGTATAATTCTTTTTTTTCTATTTTCTAGTATTGATTTTTATTTTTACAATAGTATTGATTTGTATGGTAATTGAGTTGAAGGAAGATGGACAGACTAGGGAAGCAAAATCTCGGGTTCGAGTCTTGCGTGTGGAAAAACCTCTGTTGGGAGAGCTCTACCCCCGTTGTAGGAGCTCAGCTAGCTCGAACAAAATTGCCTCCAATACGAGGATACCTGTGGGAAAAAAAAGGAGGAGAGATAAGCTTCTAAAATATACTAGTGCATCTTATATAAGGTGTTTTAATATAATTAGCCATACATGAAATATAAGTTAAAATGAAGGGTTGAGAATAAAGTGACTTAATAAATTTTTAGAGAAACTTTTAAAGATCTTATTTAATAAAAAATAAGATTATATCCAAAAACTAATTTCTTCTTTTTGTTATATATTTTACATTTATCTACAACTTAATTATAATTACTATATTAAAAAAATTTATAAAAAATTATAGGTTCATGACGGTGGAAATATATTATTTTCTATTATTGGTAAAACAAAACATAAAGAAAATGTTTTTGATAAACTAAAAAAATTACAAATCATCGGTCCAAAGAAAAAGAAACAAAATAAAATAAAATAAAAAGAAGACTCTAGAATGTGATTATATGATGTCTAAATTCAATGTTTGAGTACTAACCCTAAGCCAGTCTTTGCTATATATAACACTTTAACATTTCAAAGTAGCGCTCAGCCGCCGACTCATATTCTTCTTTGTACCATTCTAATATCGCCGTAAGGAGACTAAAGACACAACCTTCACTCAAAATCAAAAGTTTTAGCTTTCTGTTGACATATCGAGATGTTTTTTTACGGTCGAATGTGATCAAGATGAAGTTGATGACGAACCTAACAAAAAAAGGATGAAAATAAATTTTGCGCATCAAATCAATGAAGTACCAAAGGTATGTATAATATTGACCTCTAATTCAATTGATTTTAAGAGCATACATAAGCTAAAACAGTTTCTGTGAATGGATTGTATTTCATTTAGATTGTCCTATATTTAAGTTTTAAGATGTATGAGTTTAGGATTAATTAGGGCTTATACTAACCATGGCTAGTGAAGTCTTTAATTCTATTTTTAGTCAATAAAGTCACCTTCCTTTTTACAATTTTCTTTTGTTGTTCTCAAAACCCTAACCCTTGTGTTTTTCTCCTGACTTTAATTGTCTCTGTTCATTTTTAGAATACATAAATTGCTTCAACAAAATATCTTTAATTTTCCATACGTTTTGGGTGGCTAATGGGTTTGTTCAATCCTTTACTTTTTTAATTGAGAGAAGTGCTTGGATGACTTGGATGATATTGATGATGATTAAAGTGAGTCATCTGATCAACCTTGACCGTTTATCTGCTGCAACAAAATTGTGTTGTATTCGATCAACGGTCCGAATCGATTAGATAAACAGTTGAACTGCTCATTTTTGCCAAACACAAACTCAAAATTGATATGTTTTGTGTGTTGTTTTTGTGATAATTGCTTTAAGAATTTTGTTTGTGAGATACGAATGAACTAATGTTTGATATGTTATAGTTATATAGTAATTTAGTTTAATATGGAATGTGTGTGTGATGATGGTTCCCTGTTCTTTTTTCTAATACTGAAGGACGGAAGTATGAATCATTTTCCTCCCAATCAAGACTTGAGTTTTCCATTACTTCCATCATCAATAGCATATCTTTTATTTATTCTCAATAATTCCAACTTCAGACACAGTTAGAAACTTAAGAGAGAGGTCTCCTACCTTTTCTTGTTATTTGGCAATCTAAAGAACCTAACTGATTTGTGAGTCATATCATATGTCATACAACACAATTGTTTTGTTTCTTCTTTTTTTTATTGTTTCTGATAAGAGGTCATGGACAGTTTGGTGTGTCTACATATTAATATTCATGGTAATCAAGATCGCGATCTAGATCGTAAGATCGTTTAAGATCGCGATCTTGTATCGTACTTTCGATCTGGATCGTGCTTAGGATCAAAAAATTTCAGGATCGGGATAGGATCGCGATCTTGATCATAAGGTCGTAAGAAAAGATCATAAGATCGTATAAGTTAATTTTTTAAAAAAAATAGATGCCCAAAACGCAGCATTAGTCCTAGATATTTATGACTATGAATTTTGATATTTTGTTTGTTGAATTGATGTATGAATACTGTCACTTTGGTAACTTATGAACTAATTTATGAAAATATCATGAAATTGTGATAATTTTATATATTTACTTAAAAAATATATTATTAAATATATAGATTAATTATTTTTAAAATTGATAGGATCTTACGATCCTCGATCTGATCTTATGATTCAATCTATCTTATGCCTCTCTCCATCCTACTTAAAATCTCGATCTTGATTACCTTGTTAATATTACTGTTGTGGGTGGGCTGAAAGATATAGAACATGATTATTTTTCAAAATAAAATGGCCTCTTGGGCTTGTTGCTTGATTTAACTTGTCCACCAACCTTATGATCTTTTTAAGTATCATACTAGCTAATCTAAGCTTGGATATAAATTAAATTGCTTCTTAGGAATTGACAGGATTCACCAATTATGTTTCTCTAGCACCACAGAAATTGCTAAATAAATCTTCATTGGGTTTTTAGTCTTAAATTTAATGTAGTTTGTCCGGAAATTTCAAAACGAAATAAATTAGAGGGTACTAGTTGAGTTTTAGGTCCAACACAGTCAGAGCACCAAACATTCTTGCTCTGCTATTTATTACTTGTGTTGTGTAAAATCAGAAGGTTCTCATTACATTAAATATTATAAGTAGAGATTATATGATAATATTATAAGTATAAGTTTGGATCTATTACTGCAACAAAATAAATTATATGATGGATCAAATTAAAATGATGAAATTAAATATTACTAATTAATCATATATATATATATATAGTCACCTTATTAATTGTTGTGATGTTCTTTAACCTCATGAATGATCAAGTGTGGAGTGCTTATATAACTTGAGCTACAAAAGCCTCTGATGAATAGTGATCTCTAGCCATGGGAGGACTTGGAGGATTGATGAGTAGGCAGAAGACTAATTGTGTGAAATGAAAGGAAAGAATCGTTGGAAAAATAGAAATTAAGAGTGCTAGCTAGCTATGCCTATATACCTAAACCTTTGTATCTATGAAATCAATAATTTTACTGGAAATGAAGAAGCTGGTCAAGAATGTGTCATTCATGAGATTTAGAGGACCATTTTTTTTAAATAAGATCAATCTTTTCTTCATACTACTAGAAGAAAGCACTTTATATATCATTATGTTTTTATTGCTTAAGGTATGGTAGCAAAATATTTTTCTCATGTTATCGAGTAATTACCTTACATTAATTAGCTATTCTATAATTTATTGTAATAATTGTTAGTTATGTAAAGTTTTGATTCTAAATTTTCTTGCTATGTGGAGAAGCACAAGAAATACATACCAACCAACAATGTGGCACATTAAATTTTAAATTGAAGATGACATATTAGTAGGAAACTACACAAACTAGCCTTGGCATCAACTAATAGGCAGGTCAAAGAAACTGAACCTTCAGTTAATGATATATATGTAGGGCTTGTTCAATTTAGAGCAGCAGCATCATCATCATCCTCTTCATCAGGTGGCAACTCGTTGAGGTCAAATGGAAACTTGATCTTCTCGCGAGCATCATCTTCAGCATGTGCAGTTGCAGCAACAGCAGCAGAAGAAGAAGAAGAAGAAGAAGCAGACTGCTCCATTGTCTTTGTGTATACAATGTTTTGGGTGTTGTTCATTGAGATGGTTGATTTTTATTTGTTGTTGTTATAATTATTAATATTAAATTTACAATTTTCTAGTATTACTTTTTATTTGTTGTTGTTATAATTATTAGTTTTATTGATGAAAGAAGTTATTTTGAAGTTAATATTCATAAAATTTTTGTTTCTTAGAATTGATTATAAATTTTACAATTTTTATTTGTTGTTGTTATAATTATTATTTTTTTATTTTTGTAGTATTTTTTTTTTTGAGGAACCAGGGCGGTACCTGGCAGCTTTATTCATCAAATGGCAAAACCTCAGAGAGCAAAAAGGTAGAGAATCAACCCACATAATATGGATTTCTGAGCAGTCTATTAAGGCATGAAAAACGCTCTCGGGTTCAATGTTGCACATAGGGCATTCCTCATTAATTTCCATACCCCTGTGTTCAAGAGCCTCTACAGTTGGTATAACGCCCCAACACGCCCTCCAGAGGAACACTTTATACCTTCATAGCAATTGTAGCTTCCGTAACCTTCTCCAGAATTTAGACGTCGCATCTGCATCTATATCCAATCCCGTCTCGAACTGCTTCCAGGTGTCGATCATCGCATGTCTATACCCCGACTTCACTGTGTAGGAACCACTCCTATCAACCTCCCACACCCATTTGTCGCCGCCTTGTGCTCTGTTGGGAGGGACGCACATGATGCGTTGGCATATACCCTCATCAAATCACCTTCTGAACTTCTCTTCATTCCATGAATCACCACTCTCATTCAGTAGATCACATACCTTTTCCACTTCTTCGGCATATTGGTTCGTTGCAGTAAGAGTAGTTGGGCGATCAAAGACAACCCACGGGTCCTCCCACACTCGGGTCGACTTATCGTCACCGATCGATCTCCGCATCCCACTCGTCAACACCGTTCTGCCTGACAGCAAGCTTCTCCACGTTGCAGAGGGCCTATTACCTATCGAAGCATGCATAAAATCACCATTAGCAAAATACCTGGCCTTGAGGACATTATACAATAACGATTGATCATTCTGGATTAATCTCCAGCATTGTTTTGCTAAAAGGGCCTTATTGAATGTTTCAAGATCTCTGAATCCAAGTCCACCCATACTCTTTGGCATCGATAATTTTTTCTAGCTCAGCCAGTGTATATGTCTACCATCTTGGTTATTCCCCACCAAAACTTGGCCATAATTTGGGTTAACTCAGAGCACAAACCTTTTGGTAATAGAAAACAACTCATGGAGTAAGTGGGAATTGATTGAGCTACTGCCTTAATTAGAATCTCCTTCCCTGCCTTGGAAAGAATCTTCTCCTTCCATCCTTGCAATCTTTTCCAAACGCTTTCCTTTATGGATTTGAAGGCATCACCTTTTCTTCTCCTTACCATAGTTGGGAGTCCCAGGTATCTTTCATTCTTCGCCACTTTTGTCACTTGCAAAGAATTTTGAACTATCGTTCTAACTTTGTCGACAACATTAGGACTGAAGAATATTGCCGATTTTGCGAAATTAATTTTTTGTCCCGACGCTTTCTCATAAATTCTCAACAACCTTGAAACTGTTGCATTCCTCTTCATTAGCTTTCAAAAAGATCAAACTGTCATCAGCAAAAAATAGGTGGGAGATGCTAGGCGCGCTTCTTACCACCTTAACTTCGTGTATATGATTGTTCTCCTCACTTGCAGTTAGAAGTGAGCTTAATCCTTCTGCATAGAAAAGCAATAGATATGGTGAAAGAGGATCGCCTTGTCTAAGCCCCCTTTCTGGTCGAAACGTATCCGTGTCACATCCATTAACTCGGACCTGGAAGCTCACTGTAGTAACACACGTCATTATTTTCCTGACCCAATCCTCATGAAAACCCAGTTTGTGCATCATTCTCTCCAAGAAACGCCACTCTACTCTGTCATATGCCTTACTCATGTCAAGTTTCACAAACATAGAGCCGTTACTCTCCGATTTATTGCTTTTTAGAGCATGAAGAAGCTCGTAAGCGAGAAAGACATTATCTGTGATCTGTCGGTTAGGCACAAACGCACTCTAATATACAGAGATGATGTCAGGAAGAAATTGCTTAAGTCTGTTTGCCAGAGTCTTGGCAATAATTTTGTAGATGACGTTGCAGAGGCTGATAGGTCTAAATTGGGTCATGTCCTCCGGATCTTTCGTCTTTGCGATCAACACAATTCTCGTCGTATTAATTTTCGGATCAAACACCTCGTTATTCAAAAAGTCAAGAACAACATCAGTTACCGTGTTTCCGATCACATCCCAATAGCGTTGATAGAACAACACCGAAAAGCCATCAATGCCCCGGGCTTTCGTCGGTCCCATTTGAAAGAGAGCTTCTTTAACTTCCTCTCTTGTAAAATTTGACAACAATACTTGATTCATATCGTCCGACACCTTCTTGTGAGTGATTTCAATTATTTTTTCTATCTCATCCGGATTTGCTGATGTGAATAATTCTTCAAAGTAATCAGTAGCGATACTTTGTATTTCTTTCTGAACTTCGGCCCAACTGCCATCGTCTCTTTTCAATATGTTAATTCTATTCTTCTTTGTCCTGTTCGAAGCTGCAGTATGAAAGAATTTGGTATTCTTGTCGCCCTCTCTTAACCACTGAATTCTTGATCGTTGTTTCCAATACATCTCTTATTCCGCTAGTACTCTACTCAACTCTTTCTGCAGAGTTCGCATCTTTTGCACATTAGTAATGGATTTGGAGAATTCATTATTTATTTCCTTCTGCAAGGCCTTTATTGTTCTACCAAAGCTCCCAAATTTTCCCACACTCCACTGTGTTAATTTCTCCTGTATCGCCCCCAGACTTCCACACACAATATCCATATTTGTATCTTTCCGGAATTGAAGTTAACCCAGAGTGACGAAATAATTTCTTTGCATTCATCATAACCGCACCAGAGCTTCTCAAAACGGAAGGTTTTCTCATACAGAGACCTCAGGTCATCTTTATACCTGAACCAATCTAAATTACATAAAATAGGGAGATGATCTAAATCGAATTTCTTCAAATTAAAGAGTTGAGCATGCTGGAATTTCGTAATCCACTCAACATTTGCCAGTGTTCTGTCCAATCTACATTTCACCTTTTTATTACCTCTGTTATTACACCAGGTAAAAGGAAAGCCCACATATCCAATGTCTTTCAAACTGCAATCATCAATAGCGTCTCTGAATTGTTGCATTTGTCTCTCCGATCTGTCATTGTCTCCCTGTTGCTCGTCACTGTGTGTTAGTTCATTAAAATCACCCATCATCATCCATGGTCCATCTCTCAATTTTTTAGCCGTCTCAACATACTCCACCCTTGATGGCGAAGATGCGTTTTTGGTTCCCCATAGAAACCAGTAAATCTCCACCTGTTTTCATCGTCCTCTCCCACCCATACATATATGTGGTGTTTCGACATTGACCAGAGAAAAATCTTGCAATCATTCTTCCAAAGCAACATCAATCCTCCACTTCGACCCACACAAGGATACCACACTCCATTGTCGAACCCCAATTCTCGCTTCTTTCTCTCCGCTTCACCTGCTGTCAGTTTAGTTTCACTAAAGAACATGATATCCGGTTTTACCTGCTTAATGAGGAGCTTCGTGGAATCAACTGCCCGTGTGTTCCCCAATCCACGACAGTTCCACGATAATATTTTCATTGTTCCCGGCGGGCCTGTAGAGACAGACCGGACGATATATCAATTGTCTTTCCCATCACCTCAACACTCTTTGCTTTTTTCAAGGCACTTGCACCAACATCAATTAATGTGTCCGATCCTTCCTCCATGCCCTTTCGCTTGCCTCCTTTCGGTTCTACTATCTCAGCATTTATTGTTAAGGCCCCACCACGTGCTAACCTCTTCCACTGTTTCCCCTTGATGGTTTCATTGTTGGATTTATATTCTCTTTCATAGCCACATTCGTTGACACCCCATCATCATATGTAATATTCTGAATTTCTTGTAGAACCTGCACCTGTGGCATCTCTGCAATTGTTGACCCCTCCTTCCTTCCACCCGAGTTCACATTAACAACCGACCCCTCCATCTTCCCTCCTAAGTTTGTGTTCTCCAGAATCGCCTCCGCACACATCTCTTCTATCCCCTCATCCCCTTCTCTGCCTTCCTTCACATCCGTACCCCATTCCGTCATTATACCTTGGTTACTTTCTACGTTCAGTTTCGCAAGAAGTTTTGTGAGCGCTTCAGTTTGTTTCCCTTCTTTCGGCTCTCACCAACGCCCTTCCCGTCTTCTCGGCCCACTTTGCGTCAATTTTTTATTGCCCTCAGCCTTCAACCTCATTCTTAATTGGTTAGCCTTTATCCAAGGCCCCAAACCCACGGAGTTGTTCTTCCCTTCCTTCCTATCGCTGCTCGCATGCACACACTCTTCTTCACTATGACCTATATCACCACAATAGCAACAAAACATAGGTTATCTTTCATATTTAAAGTCAACCCATAGCCTACCATCATTCTTGCTAGTCGCATATGCTCCTTCCTGTAGTTTTTTGTCAATCGGCATCTCCACCAATGCCTTGATAAAGATTGATTGATCATTCGCCATACAAAACACTCCCGCTTCTATTACCGACCCCATCGTCTCACCCAGCTTCTTCGCCATACTTTCCGTTTCACAGTGAGGGGGAAGCCCCCATAATTGTAGCCACACCCGGACCTTCTCGAAGCCCTTCTCCAGCTCGCTTGGGTCTTGTTGCCACTGCTGTAGCAGCAGCCAGCTGTTTCAAAACACCCATGGCCCTCCTCGCAGTGCTCTTTCCATATCCTTCTCCGTCTGAAAAGAGAAGAGGTATGTTTTTGCAGCAACCTCCTCCACCTTCAGTTCCTCCAAACCCCATATATTTCGCATCGCATTACACAACATTGTTCGGTTGACCTGCTTGGAAGTTAGCATGCGTCCAACTAAGCACCTCTCCACATATACGAGCTCTGTATTCACGTCCTCCTCATTGAACGTAATTTCAATCTCACTACCACGTCCTCTCCTTCCCATCTCTCTTTCTCCTTCCATCGTGTTTGACATGTTCAGGTCTCCCAGCTCGTCCCTCGTAGCCACCAGAGAGGAGGAAAGGAAAAAACTTCGACGACGTTTGCCGGAAAATCATGGCGTTGCCGGACTTCAACTGCCCTTGTAAGTCAGCGAGGAAAAACCCTAGCAGAGACTTACGGAGCGGCAGGATACCACATTCCTTTTACAATTTTTTGTAGTATTAATTTTACAATTTCACATGACGTATTGATGAAAGAAATTATTTTTATTTGTTGTTATGATTTTTACAATTTTTATTTCATGGAAGAAATTATTTTTGTTAATTTTACATTTTTATATGACGTATTGTTGTTATGATTATTAATTTTTATTTGTTGCTGTTGTTGTTATTATAATTATTATAATTATTCAATTTTTTGGTATTACTTTTACAATTCCAATTCACGTATAATTTTTTCTATTTTCTAGAATTTATTTTTATTTTTACAATAGTATTGATTTGTGTGGTAATTAGACATACATGAAATATAAGTTAAAATGAAGGGTTGAGATTAGATGACTTAATAAATTTTTAGAGTAAATTTTTAAAGATCTTATTTAGTACAAAAAATAAGAAGATTATATCCAGAAACTAATTTCTTTTTGTTATATATTTTACATTTATCTACAACTTAATTATAATTACTATATTACAAAAGTTTATAAAGAATTACAGCTGGTTCATGACGG
Source organism: Senna tora (assembly GCA_014851425.1). Lineage (NCBI taxonomy): Eukaryota > Viridiplantae > Streptophyta > Magnoliopsida > Fabales > Fabaceae > Senna > Senna tora. The sequence continues at coordinate 14,821,527 of CM026262.1, forward strand.
TGGAAATATATTCTTTTCTATTATTGGTAAAAGAAAAAAAATTACAAATCACATCGGTCCAAAGAAAAAAGAAATAAAATAAAAAGAAGACTCTAGAATGTGATTGTATGTTGTCTAAATTCAATGTTTGAGTACTAACCCTAACCCAGTCTTCGCTATATATATACCACTTTGACATTACAAAGTAGCGCACAGCTGACTCGTTTTCTTCTTTGTACCATTCTAATATCACCGTAAGGAGACTAAAGACGCAACCTTCACTCAAAATCAAAAGTTTTAGCTTTCTGCTGACATATCGAGATGTTATCTACGGTCGAATGTGATCAAGATGAAGTTGATGATGAACCTAACAAAAAAAGGATGAAAATAAATTTTGCGCATCAAATCAATGAAGTACCAAAGGTATGTGTAATATTGACCTCGAATTCAATTGATTTTAAGAGCATACATAAGCTAAAACAGTTTCTGTGAATGGATTGTTTTCATTTTCATTTAGATTGTCCTATGTTTAAGTTTTAAGATGTATGAGTTTAGGATTAATTAGGGCTTATACTAACCATGGCTAGTAAAGTCTTTAATTCTTTTTTTAATCAATAAAGTCACCTTCCCCTTGTGTTCTCAAAACTATGGCTAGTGAAGTACCATGGCTAGTGAAGTCTTTAATTCTTTTGTTGTTCTCAAAACACTAACCCTTGTGTTTTTCTCCTGACTCTGCTTGTCTCTGTTCTTTTTTAGAATACATAAATTGCTTCAACAAAATATCTTTAATTTTCCATATGTTTTGGGTGGCTAATGGGTTTGTTCATTGGGTTTTTAGTCTTAAATTTAATGTAGTTTTACCGGAAATTTCAAAACGAAATAAATTAGAGGGTACTAGTTGAGTTTTAGGTCCAACACAGTCAGAGCATCAAACATTCTTGCTTTGCTATTTATTACTTGTGTTGTGTAAAATCAAAAGAAGTAAAATCAGAAGGTTCTCATTACATTAAATATTATAAGTAGAGATTATCCGATAATATTATAAGTATAAGTTTTATTTAGCTGATTATTAATTTGAAGTTCTTTATAGGAGTATATAATGCAAAGCTTTCAGATTTTGGTCTAGCAAAAACAGGGCCTCAAGGAGATAAGACACATGTTTCTACCAGAGTTGTTGGAATTTATGGTTATGCTGCTCCCGAATATGTCATTGCAGCTAAGATTGTGGTAGATAGATTAATATGATAAGAAAACTCTTGGAATCTGACGCACCACAAGAGTGATTATATCGTCATATTGACATTATCTTGGTAGATATAATATTCTTTTCCTGAGTTACGTTATATGAATTTGAATATAATTAAATATCCTTCCAAGTGTTTGGATCTATTACTGCAACAAAATAAATTACATGATGGATCAAATGAGCTATTCTATAATTTATTAGCTATTCTATAATTTCCTTACATTAATTAGCTATTCTATAATTTATTGTAATAATTGTTAGTTATGTAAAGTTTTGATTCTAAATTTTCTTGCTATGTGCAGAAGCACAAGAAATACATACCAACCAACAATGTGGCAGATTAAATTTTAAATTGAAGATGACATATTAGCAGGAAACTACACAAACTAGCCTTGGCATCAACTAATAGGCAGGTCAAAGAAACTGAACCTTCAGTTAAAGATATATATGTAGGGCTTGTTCAATTTAGAGCAATAGCATCATCATCATCCTCTTCATCAGGTGGCAGCTCGTTGAGGTCAAATGGAAACTTGATCTTCTCGCGAGCATCATCATCAGCATGTGCAGTTGCAGCAGCATCAGAAGAAGAAGAAGAAGAAGAAGCCTGCTCCATCGTCTTTGTGTATACAATGTTTTGGGTGTTGTTCATTGAGATGGTTGATTTTTATTTGTTGTTGTTGTTGTTGTTATAATTATTAATATTAATTTTACAATTTTCTAGTATTACTTTTTATTTGTTGTTGTTATAATTATTACTTTTATTGATGAAAGAAATTATTTTGAAGTTAATATTCATAAAATTTTTGTTTCTTAGAATTGATTATAAATTTTACAATTTTTATTTGTTGTTGTTATAATTATTAATTTTTTATTTTTGTAATATTAATTTTACAATTCTACATGACGTATTGATGAAAGAAATTATTTTTATTTGTTGTTATGATTTTTACAATTTTTATTTCATGGAAGAAATTATTTTTGTTAATTTTACATTTTTATATGACGTATTGTTGTTATGATTATTAATTTTTATTTGTTGTTGTTGTTATTATAATTATTATAATTTTTCAATTTTTTGGTATTACTTTTACAATTCCAATTCACGTATAATTTTTTCTATTTTCTAGAATTGATTTTTATTTTTACAATAGTATTGATTTGTGTGGTAATTAGACATACATGAAATATAAGTTAAAATGAAGGGTTGAGATTAGATGACTTAATAAATTTTTAGAGTAAATTTTTAAAGATCTTATTTAGTACAAAAAAAAAAGATTATATCCAGAAACTAATTTCTTTTTGTTATATATTTTACATTTATCTACAACTTAATTATAATTACTATATTACAAAAGTTTATAAAGAATTTCAGCTGGTTCATGACGGTGGAAATATATTCTTTTCTATTATTGGTAAAACAAAAAAATTACAAATCAAACCGGTCCAAAGAAAAAAGAAATAAAATAAAAAGAAGACTCTAGAATGTGATTATATGTTGTCTAAATTCAATGTTTGAGTACTAACCCTAACCCAGTCTTCGCTATATATATACCACTTTGACATTACAAAGTAGCGCACAGTTGACTCGTTTTCTTCTTTGTACCATTCTAATGTCACCGTAAGGAGACTAAAGACGCAACCTTCACTCAAAATCAAAAGGTTTAGCTTTCTGCTGACATATCGAGATGTTATCTACGGTCGAATGTGATCAAGATGAAGTTGATAACGAACCTAACAAAAAAAAGGATGAAAATAAATTTTGTGCATCTAATCAATTTTCTTTTGTTGTTCTCAAAACCTTAACCCTTGTGTTTTTCTCCTGACTCTTCTTGTCTCTGTTCATTTTTAGAATACATAAATTGCTTCAACAAAATATCTTTAATTTTCCATACGTTTTGGGTGGCTAATGGGTTTGTTCAATCCTTTTGCTTTTCTAATTGAGAGAAGTGCTTGGATGACTTGGATGATATTGATGATGATGAAAGTGAGTCATCTGATCAACCTTGACCGTTGATCTGCTGCAACAAAATTGTGTTGCATTCGATCAACCGTCCGAATCGATTAGATAAACAGTTGAACTGCTCATTTTTGCCAACCAAGACTTATCATTAGACTTTTCAACTCGTTCTTTATGGTTCACACCCTTGGATAAGTTCATTATTTTGTAACTTTTTTTGTTTCAAGGTACTTTGCAATAGAGGTAACAAATATATCTATCTTGTGTTTCTCCCATGATTTTGATTGATAGAAATCTGAGTGAATTCAGCAAACTTGAGTTTAAATTGCCTTAACTTGAGTTTTCCATTACTTCCATCATCATTTATGCGCCTATATATCACAGAAAGGGTCAATAGCATATCTTTTATTTATTCTCAATAATTCCAACTTCAGACACAAGTACAGTTAGAAACTTAAGAGAGAGGTCTCCTACCTATTCTTGTTATTTGGCAATCTAAAGAACCTAACTGATTTGTGAGTCATATCATATGTCATACAACACAATTGTTTTGTTTCTGATAAGAGGTCATGGACAGTTTGGTGTGTCTACATATTAATATTAGGAAAAAACTTAGGTCAATTTCCTTATGTCCATTTCATCAAGTTACCCAATATAAATATGACACGTGGCAAAAGGTGTTTAAATGACCAATCACAGTAGAGAGAGAATATAGAAGACCACCTTTTATATGACCTCTTGGGCTTGTTACTTGATTTAACTTGTCCAACAACCTTATGATCTTTTTAAGTATCATACTAGCTAATCTAAGCTTGGATATAAATTGCTTCTTAGGAATTAACAGGATTCACTGAGTATGTTTCTCTAGCACCACAGAAATTGCTCAATAAATCTTCATTGGATTTTTACTCTTAAATTTAATGTACTTTGTCTAGAAATTTCAAAATGAAATAAATTAGAGGGTACTAGTTGAGTTTTAGGTCCAACACAGTCAGAGTACCAAGCATTCTTGCTCTGCTATTTATTACTTGTATTGCGTAAAATCAAAAGAAGTAAAATCAGAAGGTTCTCATTACATTAAATATTATAGTAGAGATTATCTGATAATATTATAAGTATAAGTTTTATTTAGCTGATTATCAATTTGAAGTTGTTTATAGGAGTATAATGCGAAGCTTTCAGATTTTGGTCTAGCAAAAGCAGGGCCTCAAGGAGATAAGACACATGTTTCTACCAGAGTTGTTGGAATTTATGGCTATGCTGCTCCTTAATATGTCATGGCAGGTAAGATTGTGGTAGATAGATTAATATGATAAGAAACCGAGACAAAAAGCAAATTTTATAACAACATTGACAAGAAAAAAACCAAAAACATATGGTAATACCTTAGAAATAACCAGATTGTGAAGCTTGGGTGTGTATTGGATCATAATGTATAAAATCTGACACCAACAATCATAAAATTTAACCTCCGTAGAAACCATATTTTGAAAGGTTGTAGAATCAGGTTAACCAAAACTATGAAACCACTGATACTATAATTGGATAGCAAGACAAAGACAAGATAAAAAATTTTGTTTTATTCATTATAAAATCTAAAAAAAGAAATTATTTTGATGTTAATATTCATAAAATTTTTGTTTTTTAGAATTGATTATAAATTTTACAATTTTTTTATAGAAAAAAGAAATTGTATTAAAGAAAAAGAAGATTATTACAAATACGAGGACAAGCAGTCCTCAGAAATAGAAAATAAAAGGAAAACAAGCAAAAAGGAAACTAAAACATTATCTCAATAGGGCCTTCCAATCCCTTTGAATATCCATAATGGACATTCCTCTAAACAGACCATTCGACGAAGCCCATAAAGAAGACAAAAAAGTAATTATATCCCACAACAGATGAGGTGAGAGGAATATATTATTAAAGACCCTAGCATTCCTTTCTAGCCAAAGACACCATAGCGTCGCCAAAACTGCACATTGTCAAAGAGCTTTATGTTCCTTATTCCTTCCAAAGCCCACAAACTTGATACCCAGAAAAATACCCAGATCCGCCGGACATACCCAATTCTCTTCAAAGAGACTAAACAACATATTTCACATAAACCTTGCCACTTCACAATGTAGAAAAAGATGGCTATTCATCTCAGACCTTCTAAAACACATGACACACACATCCGGTGACAACGCCTTATTGGGACGACGAGTCTAAAGCATATCATTAGTGTTAATTCTATTAAGTGCCACTGTCCATACAAAAGCCTTTACCTTATAAGGAGCCTTTATTTTTCAGAAAGATTTAGAAAGAAGATTAGGATTAGGATTTGGGGTTTTAGTCAAATATTTAAAAAATAAATTTGTTGTTATAATTATTAATTTTTTATTTTTGTAGTATTAATTTTACAATTTCACATGACGTATTGATGAAAGAAATTATTTTTATTTGATGGAAGAAATTATTTTTGTTAATTTTACATTTTTATATGACGTATTGTTGTTATGATTATTACTTTTTGTAACTGTCGTTTTTGGCTCAGACAATTGTAATTTGAAATTAGGACCGCAAGGGGTCTTAACCTTGGGGGACTTGTCCTTAGGTGATGCACCTAGGTCCCTACGTACCCTTCGGGATGGATCAAAGTCCACGTAGTTCGTCATGGTGACGTCTATTGGAGCCGTTAGGCAAGGTTGTTACCTGTATTGGGTCGTGTGAGGCTAGGACGTGCCTAAGGTACTCCGGGCGGGCGAGCCGCTCTTAGCTCTTAGGAGGTTGCCTTAGTGGGGGAGAGCTATGGTCTCTAAGGGTTGCTGGAAGCCCTGTAACCGGTGTACTCCGGGACGGAGGTGAGTTTGCCGGAATGGGGGCCTGCGATGGAGCTCGTGGTATGTAGGGATTGCGTGAGGTATCTGAGAGTACTCAGGTTACCGAGAGAGTATATGGAACATCACAGAAGGGGTGTGGTAATCCTTCACGCTGCGTATAGTTCTGTTGAGGCTGGATTGCTCGTACAGGACTACGTCACCACACGTTTTGTTGATTCAAACGTGTTAAACGTGAGAGGACCGGTAGGTAAAAGCCGGCACTATGTGTTACATGTTACTTGCTGATTGATGACGTGGAATAAACTGCTGCATGCTTATATCTGTTAAATGCATGTGAGTGTTTGGGTGAAATTTCTGTTATTGTGTGATCACCAAGAATGCATGCTAATTCACAGTAACTAGTTGTTTGTGCATGTGGTTGTGTATGATTCCCAGTCCCAGCGGTAAGGTACCCGCCTTGCGCCGGGGATGGGAGAGTAGTCCTCACTGAGTCGCGTGGTTAAGACTCACACCTCATTTTTTTACTACACAGAGACATGTTAAGTACAGGTGAAAGGAGTCTCGGTGGAACGAGGGTTGAGCAACATTTTCCAAGACCCACAACTTGTTCATGTGGGTGAATAAAGTGTAATTTGTAATTTAATTTACTTTATCATTGTATCATAAAGTAAAGGATAGGCGTACCCAATTAGATTGTATTACTAAATCTAGAACAGTCAGCTTCACACACCTTAAAGATCAGGATTTATTTTACTGTGTTACAGGGAAAATTTGCTTTCAAAATATATATATATATATACATATATCTGTTGCATGTGAATAGGATAGGCAGCATCTTCGGATGTGTAGCCAGTACACAGGTTATATATATATTATGTGTGTTTTCCTATATCTATATCCTGAAGCGGCACTGGCCGTGGATTTGCTTGCCTAGGATAGGCCACCATTGCGGTGTAGCCATGGTATTATACTGCATGTGGATGTATTTTCAATAATAGATATTCTGTCAATTAGGTGATAAGACTTACAGGCAGAGGGATATTCCCTGTGTCTGTGCCGGTCACGGTCCTCTAAACGGGGATCGTGACAGCCCCTGCTCAAGTGGCCTAACGGCACTGAGCGGTTCTGACGGAGGCGAGTGGTGCTCACGACAGCGAGTTAATCTTCCTGGTCCTCTTGTAAGTATGCGTGACTACAATCTCTACCCTAATCTTCATTGCACATCTTATTGGTCATTATTGCCGAGTTTCTTTCTTTGGTTGTTTCTTATTCTTCTCCAATCCATTTCATTGCTTCCGATTTCTGAGGTTTAGCACTGTGCTCTTCTAATTTCTTCTGCCCAATACTTAATTTGATTCAAGAAACAGAAGAACTTTTTTTTTAAGTCAATCAAATTCTACAACTTGACTCCGTAAATTCTGTTGTAATAATGCTGCAAGCTAGTTACAAATTGCTAAGCACAATTACGGGCTCTTCCTTAATAAGTTAATTCTACACCATTCAAATCCTTTGTTTAGAAGAGGTAAAATGTCCAAAATCTTTTATCCTTTGTTTTTGTATTTTCTCTCCTCTCATAAATATATTCTTTCTTCGTCTAGAAAATAAGCATAATTGTAATCTAGAAGACTTATGTGTGCTTCTGAGTTCTGAGTTCTGACCCTATGCAGTAGAAATATTTGTACACATAAAAGTATTGTCTCTTTGTCTAAAAAAATATTCCATTGTAGAACGTCAATAATTAAAAAGCTTGAATTAAACTATATAGTTAAAGGAATTAATTGTTCTTTAATTAAGGTTAAATATAGGAAATAAACAATTACTATATATTTTTTAAAAAAATGAACCAAGAAAGGCTCCGGCCCATAGCATATAGTAATGCAAATTAAAGGATTAAATATATTTATATTATATTGGATAAAAGATATGAGAAATAGGGAAAGTAGATCTTGTTCAATTCCTTGTTGTCTGCTTTGAGTCCTTTCTGAATTCTGAGTCGTAGGTGATGCATATATTGTTGGATATTTTATAAATTAACAAAATTAATTAACAAATATAATAAGTTACAAAATATGGAAATTGTTAACCGTTGGAGTCTTTAATATTTTATGGAACATTATATCATGCATTAATGGAAATTAATATATATTATGGAAATTTATAGGCTGCAAGCCTTCGTTTTGTAACTTAAATTACTTTCAATGTATTTTATTGGGTTATAAATATAGCAACTTCTATTCACCTATAAATTTGGATAAATTGAAGTAATTATATATACATGGTATTTGAGGAAGAAAATGCCGAGAAAAGAGAAGCTTCACTTTTATAAAGAAAGCTAAAATACAATATGTGTGTTATTTGGGTAGAGAAAGGTGTGGGAGACAGAGTCCTGTCTACTTCCTACGTGCAAAGGTTGTAGACAAACATGCGAGTACTGGGCTGTTGTATCCTGGAGGTAACGCGTCTGAGTACCCCTGCACCGAGTGATATAGCAAAATCAACCTCTGGGAGGCGTGAATTACCTTAAAGATAACGAGATACCCGTGCCTCGGTCCAGTACCACGCATTTTATTATTTCTCTAACAAATTTATATTTCCCTATTTTTTGGTGTTTATTCTTATTTTCAGGTTGCTGCTCCAACATATATATGATTGGTGACCTCCGCAATAAACAAAATTTGCTCTAATGAATCAGCCAATGATACGAAGAGATTCCAAGCAGAAGAAAACATGTCTTGAAATGATTAGGTATTATATATATTGAGCAATATTTTGATAGCGAGATAGCTAGCTATAGCCCGAGGTGTAGTTGGAAGAATAATCAATAATGTCTTGTCTATCTTGTAGTTTTTTAATGCAAGATTTTTGTGGTAGAAGGAAACAACATAAAAAAAAGGAGAATGAATCCTGTAGTTCTCTATATTTTTTGGTGGAGTTATGAGAGAGATAGAGAGAAGACAAATTGGGAAAGAAAAAAATCAAGAAAGAAAATAATTTTCTTCTCTCTTTCTCTCTCATAACTCCACCAAAAAGTGTAGAGAATTACTTTAGAGGATCCTATATCATAAAAAAGATGGCATAGTAGTGTACACAGTACACCTCATTCTTTTATTTAATTCTACTTAATTGCATATGGTTGGCCAAATCTCTGTCTGACTTTTAACTACTCTATCAATTTTATATATTCCATATCATATATATTCAGTTTGCCTCCACTAAATAATGTATTAGAAATGGATTGATCGACCGCTTGTCTTTATAATTTGATTCGAGCATATGAATGGAAACGATATTATTATATAGAGAAATTTTATGGAAAGAGACATATATATAATATCTAAATGTGTTTAATTACTTATTTCTATATTAAAAAATATATATTAACCTTTGTTATATTATATATGTGTAAGTATCAAAAAGGGACACAAATGAAATGGGGGAACCCAGAAGATGGAAGTGTATGCTTCTCATTAGAATGATACAGGTGAAACTTTATTAGTAGTTGTTGAAGTCATCTCAAATTCTATTATGTTGTCAAGACTTCATTTTGAATTTATATGCAGATGAAACTTTATTAGTAGTGTTAAATTTATCTTAAATTTTATTAGGTTTGATTTATTTATTGTTATTGTTGCGGGAGTTTATTCATTGATGTGTAAACTCTTGAATAGGTTGAGTATAAATGTTACAAAGAAACAAAAACCTAAAACAATTTTCTTAAAAAAAAACGATTCTAACGGCAGTTGTAACCGTCGCCAAAGGAAGCATAAACACCATATATAAATATGGCGACGGTTGCAACCGTCGTTAGAGTAAATAATCTAACGGCGGTTGGAACCACCGTTAAATTTACTTACTCTAACGACGGTTGCAACCGCCGTTAGGTCAAAAATATGGGAGATGAAATTGGCCCTCTAGCGACGGTTGTAACCACCGTTAGGTAAAAAATATGTCTAACGACGGTTATTCCTACGGTTGTCTTAACCGTCTCTAAAAGTGGTCCCGACGCAGCGTTCGGCGACGGTTGCGCAACCGCCGCTAGAGTTCTAGCCACAGTCACAACCGCCGTTAGAGGCCTGTTCTAACCGTGGCTAGATGCCTGTTTTCTTGTTTGTACTTAATAAGCCTTACACTTAATTGTGTATTTGCTAACCTCAAACTTAATTTATACTTAATGCTAGCTAATTTATGTTATTTCCTATTATTATAGAGACTTTTCATTTGGAAAGAGAAATTTGATGCTGCAACTAAAAAAAAATTGTTCATTGTGGAAGAAAGGTGAAAAACTTAATTTACTAAGCAAAAAGAGCCTACAAGAAAAAAGGAATTAAGCTCAAGTGCACAAGCAATGACGATTGGGATGTGATTTTGAAAAAATATGATGATCCACATGCCAAAATTGTATATGCAATTAATCAGAAGAACAGACTTAGTCACAAGGATGGACTTGGTCCATCATGCCACACCGGAGGATCAATATACCTTATTTTGAATATAAATGTAATACCCGAGAATATTCTGACAAGCTCATTAGTTAAATTAAATTAATTAAATTAAAAGTGGAAAAAATGAGATGAAAATACCCACTATCCTACTACCTATTTTTTTTTATATAAATAAAGTAGATCCTAATTATACTTTTATATATTTATTTATTTTTATTAAATTATTATTATGTCAGATTGGTTTCTCCTTTATGAAATGCATGTGCATTAAATTAATATATATATATATATATATATATATATATATATATATATATATATATATATGTGAATAAGGAAAAGGGAGACAGCAAAAGGGAAAAAAAACAAAACGAAAGGAAAACAAACAGAGAGGGAAGACGCACGAGAGACACGGAAAAAAAAAGGGAAGAGAGCAGCTTGAGGCAAAGCACGAACGGGAGCTCGTGCACGGAGGAAGAGAAGCGTGCTGGTGGCCGGACGCACGCGTGGTGGCCGAAGTCGCCGCCCACTGGAGCCGGAGAACGCCACCGTGTGCTAGAGAGAGAGAGAGCTCGGGTTAGAGAGAGAAAGCAAAGGGGGAGAGTTTTCTCGCCGGGAAACGCCGTCTCTTCACCGGGAAAGATAGCTGGGAGTCTCCTCTACTCCATATCGTCCTTCTAACCGGTTGAATCGAGGTGAGAAGTCCCGAAACTCTCAAACCCCAATTTTATTAATTTTAGGGATTTTTGGAAAGACCCCAATTGATTCAATATGAGTATTTTGGGTCCTAAATTGAAGTATTTGCATGCTAGGAAGTGAGTTGGAAGCTTAGGAATCGGAACCAAATTGATGGAATTTAGTCGGGTTCGAAAAAGTGTAGGAAAATGTGATTGTTAAGGTTTAAGGGTGTTGTAGAATGACTTGGGGTGCATTGAAAGGTTGAATAATAATTATATAATTATAAAAAATTATTGGAATGTACGAGGGATTAAAACCCGAGTAATTTCCGTCTCACCCGGAACCCCGTTCGGGGAAAAAGAGACAATTTTCTAATTTTACGGGTATTCGGGTATACGTATTCATGTGTAGATGAAGTGTTCAAGGTTATTTTGATAAATGGAAATTTTGGACAAGTGAATTTATGACTCTTGAGCCATAAATTCAAGACTTGGGTAATGGGAACTTCACATGGACACATAGAGGTGAAATTGGGTAACCTTGCATTCCCAAATTCAACGTTTCCGAATAGTGTGATTAAGAGAGGGTTGGACACGAATTAGAAGCATGCTAGGTGTTCCGAAAACTAGTTGAGGGCATTCCAAGCCAACAACTAGCCTATAGAATTAATTAGAAAGAACATGAGCATTAGCGTTACATGTACACGATAGTGGTTGAATTTTCAAGTCTCTGAATCTCTCAAGTATATGTGTATAGGGCACCATACTGTGAGTGGACTTTCGGGCGCACCGAGAGCCGATCAGAAGGACCAACCAGGTGAGGGACTTTCCTATCCTTGCCCTATAGGGTTGACTGCGGATATGGATATATGGTTTGCCTTCTTGCCTACTTGTAGGAATTACATGTTAGATAACATGCTATTGTTGTTCCTAAATTACAGTATATGTGAAAACGTGCTATATGTGTATATGTGAATTGTAAAAGCAATGGTGGCTCAAGGAGCCTTGTATGAAAAGAAGGTCCTCGGACCTAAATGATATCGGGGGTAGGATCGAGTCAACTTTATTTGTGAGAGTCTTGTGATATTATAAACCAACCTCATTGTTGATCACCTGAAAAGGGTGGTTTTGTAAGTAAGTCCTTAAAGAGAATAAACCTTGGTGACCTTGTTCTGAACCAAGAGTCCAAATTAGAAACCACTTGGAACTCTAAATTGCCTAAGAAGAAGTAAAATGAACAAGTAGTGGTCCATAGGGGTCATTTATTGTGCAACGCTGGAACCGAGTCTATCACGGGTAGTCCGAGTAGATTGAGTCTCTTGTCTTGAGTCAAACCACAGGAATACAAGTATTTGAGTACACCACATTGTGGCTATTGCCTTGGGTAAACCGAGGTCAGGTGAGTCGCCGGCTATTGCTCCAAGTGAAGTCTTGGGGTCAGACTATTGTTCCAAGTATAGTCTTGGGACCAGGGGTTCCTAGAATGATCAAGTAGGTTCCCATATTGCTCACGTGAGATATTGCCTTCGGGCCAGATTCTCTCCTAACGGAGATATTGCCTTCGGGCCAGTTTATGATTATGATTACTTGAATACAAAGAACTACATGGAATTATATGTCAAATCACGATATGATGTATGTGTGAATTTAAATGTATGTAAATTCATGCTTTAAATTCTTTATTGTGAATATGATAATAGCTAATTGTCTGACCACTTAATATATGGAAATTTAATCAGTTATATGCGTATGTGTTTGTGATTGGCTCCTCTTCCCCAGTTGTAGTGGTACCCGCTACTACACCAGGGATGGGAAAGCCTCTCACTGAGTCTGTTTGACTCACCCCAATATTACATGTTACAGACACAGGTGGTATAGGCATCAGGAGCGTTTCCACTTCATCTCAGGGAGGCGGACAAACTTAGAGACTGCACGCATTGTCCGCGTGGGTAGTACTGTTATATGTATTTTTGACAGGATGTATATGTATACGATTCTTTTGGTATAGCATTGTTTTGTACAGCTGCTATATGCATATGTATACGTCACACTCTAGAACTGTCGGCTTCATACAGATTAAAGATTGGTCTGGTTGTTGGGATTATAGGTTATGATATGATGAATATCATGTGTAAGTATATATGGATGTGACTTCCGCATGTGAATAGGATAGACCACTCGCACTGAACGTGTGGTCAATATGTAAACTTATATATATGTGTGACTGAATACTTGATTGTGTGAAAATACGGCTTCCGCATGTGAATAGGATAGGTCACACGCATTGAGGCGTGTGATCAATATGTATATTTTATGCAGGTGTGTGATTGAATATATATGCTTGACTGTACACAGGGATTCTGCATGTGAATAGGATAGATCACCCGCCTTTAAGCGCGTGATCAATATGTATATTATATGTACGTGTGATTGAATATGTGTATATGTATAGACTGAAGCGGCGTTGAGCGAGCCGTGGATTGTGTGCTACTTAGGTCATCGGATAGGGATGACCATATAAATACTATATTGTTTGTATTAGAAATGGGTAGTTACGCATATATAAGAATGTCAACCAGGGATTAGAGGCTTACGGGATAGGAGAAATCCTACCTCCCGTGCCGGTCATGGGCGCCCAGTAGGGGGTCGTGACAATAAAAGAAAATACGTAAATATATTTCATTTCCTATTTTTTCCCAACTTTATTTGGATATTTAACACTTTATTTTTTGTATGACTTTAGGAGGAGGCAACAGGGAAGAAACCCACACCATCTGAATTGTTCTTAATTACTCGTAAGTGTAAGAAGACCAGAGAATTTGTTGACAGCAAATCAAATTAAAGGCAACATGGGTAAAGTCTTTAATTTTTTTTTCTTTCAATTATTGTTTTTTAATATAGGTGCTTATATGGCTGTACTGTTTTACTGTGAGTTTGATGGTGTATGAGTCTATTATTTTTAATTTTCTGCTACTGGTTTGATGGTGCTATGAGCTTGAATGAACAATTCATTTTTGTGAAATGATAGATTGCTAGATGCTGGAGAAATAAGAATGACATGGAAAAAAATGGTCGTTATGGATATTCAAAGGGATTGGAAGGCCCTATTGAGATATTGTTTTAATTTTCTTTTGTTTGTCCTCTTCTTTTTATTTTCTTTTCTTAAGGACTGCTTGTCCTCGTATCTGTAATCTTCTTCTTTCTTTAATACAATTTCTTTTTCTATAAAAAATAAATAGTCATTATCTTTTGTTTTTACATAATTTTAGTAATCACAACTGAAAAATAAGTTAAAATTCTTTTTTTTTAAAAGTTAAAAAATAAACTCTTTCATACATAGTTTAGGCATGATTTTCTTGAGGTTTGCTTCAGAGAACCTTTACCAATCAGACATGGTAATTACAATAGCATAAATGTGAAAGCTACTATACAAAGACTATTTTTTGCCTCTGAATGTGTCCTAAAGCTTCACCCCTGCCTCTTCTAAGATGTTATGAAACTCATATTTAGAAAGTACAGAACTGTGGAACTTTGGTTATTTCTTAGGTGGGCGTTTGATATCCGGTGAGTGTTTTAGTAGAAAGTGGAACTGGAATTGGAAGTAAATAATAAAAAGTATGTTTGGTAGGCAAGGAAATAGAAGTGGAATGTAGAAGTAATATTGTTTGGTATGGTGGGAAGAAGATAAAAGTATGAAAAACTTTTTTAGCCCTTACTTTTTAAAAGCCACAAATTTTTCTTAGGGTATTTTGGTCTTTAAACCTCACATTCCCTCTACTTCCCTCCCCATCACGAGGGAAGGAAGCTTCCCTCTACAAAGGGAAGCTCATACTCACATTCCCTCCTCCTAAACCATACCAAACATGCTCATATCTCACCTTCCCTCTACCAAGAATACCAAATGGGACCTTAATAAACCTATATAATATATGCTTCTTCTAATTCACAGTGATTGTGTATTTAGGTTGTTTCTTAGTAAACCTATTACCTATATGCTTCTCCTATTTCCTTGAGGTTAGTCAACATTTTCTCCCACTTTTCAAGTGATAAATGTGTCCAAGTTCTCTATATATTTCTTTTGAACCATATTTTAAATCTTCTTGTAGAACCTGCCTTGATGTCTTGGAGTTTAAGAATGTTTTAAATGTTATTTTTATGGTCCATGTGATGTCCATATTTCTTTTAGAAGTATGCTCTAAATATAACATTGGTTGTTGGGAAAGGGCCGGATCCACATGACCCGACCCGACCCAGGGACCGAAAAGAAAAACCAAAAAATAAACCAGGCAAAAATTAAATATTGCGGAAGCTACTAACCTGGACGCCATTGCTAAAACCTTGGATCTTGCCAGTGCCTCTGCTCCACCAGGGCTGACCTCCAATTGACGAACACCGAAAAGGGTCGCACCAAACGGAGGACTCTACCTACGAGAGGTAGAGCCACATGCCCACGACTGATGCGCGAAAGAGGACTCAAAAGAGAAAGAAATATTATACTATGTGGGGTTTCCCAAACGGGACCCCCCTTTCCAACACATGGAATGAGCAACTAGAAAGGGGTGGAGTCACTCCTATTTATAAGAGGATGAGAGAGCTCACATCATTGACACAAGCAATGTGGGACTTGGAATATGAACAAAATATCATGCTTCCATCATGATCACCTAGCCCACTTTGGGTCATGAGTCCGGGCTCGTGTGACCTCCGATGAGTGTCATCTTGGTGTCGTTTTGTTCGTCTCTCAGCGAGCTTTCCAACGAATCCTCACTCGACCCGATCGGACTCCCACATGGGCGGATATTTAGTCCCGAAGACCCTAATATATCCAACATACTCCCACTCGCACATGGTGGGAGGCCCATGACTATCCTTATCACAAAGGACTTCTCTATTTCTCTTTCTCTCGTTGTCTTCTTTCATACTCCATGTCAGTCGTGACCGCTTGGCACGATATGTGGGAGCCTTATACTAGAAGCCTGTTAGGACCTAGCTATAAGTGATGCTACAACCCAAGTGTCTGATGATGTGACCACATGTCTCACCGAAAAATAGTGCCATGGGTTCCCTAGACGTGTTCATATACATGGCTAGTCTAATCCCTCTAAGTCTACAATAAGACTAGGACTTCAACCACACTCAGTTGCGATAGGTATCCACATCCATGAGAACCTCAAAGGGATCACATAATGGATCGACCTCAGGATACTATCACACATGCATATGTCAACACAATCTTCCTTTCGACCTCTTATCAGTTCAATCAAAGATAGCTGCTTTCCTGACAGTCTTCCATCGTGCCGTATTTTTCCATAGCCTCTTGGAAAGGTATCAAAGTAGCATGCACTACCTCATCTCTTCATGACAGAGTCAAAGTGCATAAGGGGACCCTTTGAAAGGATTGATGCATCCTTTCAGGGACTCACACAGCATTGAAGCAGGGATTCATTCAGATGCTTCCCTTGCGGTTCTTAAAGCACATGCGGTATGAAACGCACGTTGTGGTGTTCTCGAGCGTATGTCGATTTTGATCCTCAATCACTTACACCACACAGACCTTAGTCCAGACTCACTTAGAATCTGACCTGAGTTTGCTACCACACTTCGCTCGCTTCACATAGCGCCAAGTGGAGCACTCACGTCTGGCTACATGCATTATGAATAGCGGGAATTCATAATTTGATCATAAGACCTCATCATCTTAGCGGATCTCATCTTAATACACTTACTAGGGTGACTTATCAGTTCTCAGTGGTGTTTTCCTGTCCAACACTCAGCGCTTTTCAGCTGCCTCTGGATATTCACACTATATCCCATTTTGGTGTTCAAGGAAAAAGCACCCAAGTCTCATCTTGGCCCACACAACCTGCGTGTCCAAGGCGGTTGCTCGTGTGAGAGAGCCAACCTCCAAAGCCTGTACGACATACTTTATATATTGTGTAATAAGTACCTCTGTTTCTTGATCCACACAAAATAAAGGTAAGCCTAGGCATCATACTTTACTTATGATCAAGGAATAGAGTTCTCACAAAGTTTGTCCTCATGACATAAATTATGTTAAATCACCCTGGTTCTAAGCAATCCAGTGTATCTAAAAGACTTGTTTTATGGCTTGTATCTCTATACAGCCAACCCACCAATGCGGGTTCGTGAGGGTATAGAGCCAATGCTCTATCACAGGTCATACTGTGAGGATCCTCTCTCCGGTCACTTGATGCTTAAACTGACAGAACAGGGTAGTTAACTACTGTGTAACGATGTCTCATACAAAGTTATGTCCAGAAAGGTTCATGCTGGAGTTAACGGATCAAATATTCCAGGTAGGAATACAGGGTCTAAGTGGGTTGAAGGAGTTACACACGCAGTTATAGGAATTACTTGATAAGGGTTTCATCAGACCCAGTTTTTCACCTTGTGGTGCACCAGTTCTATTCGTGAAGAAGAAGGATGGAACTTTAACATTGTGCATCGATTACCGAAAGTTGAATAAGGTAACGGTCCGCAATCAATACCCACTTTCAAGAATCGATGATTTGTCCGACCAGTTGCAAGGTGCTAAGAGGTTTTCAAAGATCGGTCGTCGATCAGGGCATCATCAGCTGAAGATTAGAAAAGAAGATGTGCCCAAGACTGCTTTTCGAACCCGATACGGCCATTATGAATTTCTAGTCATGTCGTTCGGGCTAACCAATGCACCAGCAGCTTTTATGGACATGATAAACCGGTTTTCAAGCCACTTCTAGACTGGTTTGTCATTGTATTCATAAATGACATTCTAGTTTATTCCAAGAATGCTGAGGAACATGCAGAGCATTTGAGACTAGCATTACAGAGGCTGAGAGAGGAGAAATTGTATGCTAACTTTTCAAAATGCGAGTTTTGGCTTAATAAGGTTACATTTCTCGATCAAGTGGTATCTTCAGAGGGAATCCACGTTGAACCGAGCAAGGTGGAAGCAGTGAAGAATTGGTCTCAGCCTACCTCTGTTACTGAAATTCGCAGTTTCTTGGGTTTGGCTGGATATTATAAAAGATTTGTGCAGGACTTCTCCAAGGTTGCTGCACCTATGACTAAATCGACTCAGAAAGGAGTGAAATTTGTATGGGATGACAAGTATGATCAGAGTTTTCAGAAGCTGAAGGACAGCCTCACTACTGCTCCGGTGTTGGCATTATCTGAAGGCACATGAGGGTATGTGGTATACTGTGATGCGTCGAGAATCGGGTTAGGGTGTGTCTTGATGCAACATGGCAAGGTGATTGCGTATGCATCGTGATAACCGATGAAGCATGAGAAGAACTACCCAACTCACGACCTCAAATAGATCAGAGATACAGTGGTTAAGGGGGAGAAGGACGACATCCGATTCTCCATAGATGATTTTGGGATACTTCGGTTAGAGAGACGGTTGTGTGCCCCTATGGTTGATAACTTGAAAGAAAGAATTCTTGAAGAAGCACACCGGACAGCGTATACAATTCATCCGGGAGCTAATAAAATGTACCATGACCTGAAACAGTTGTATTGGTGGAATGACATGAAAAAGGATGTTGCAAACTATGTAGCCAGGTGTTTGGTGTGCCAGCAAGTCAAGGCTGAACACCAGAAACCCGCCGGAACATTACAACAGATAGAGATACCTGAGTGGAAATGGGAGAGGATAACGATGGACCTTGTATCAGGGTTGCCAAGATCACCACGAGGATTTGATTCGGTTTGGGTAATAGTGGATCGCATGACTAAGTCCGCACACTTTCTGCCAGTTAAGACCACTTACGGAGTGAGTCAATATGCACAAATTTACCTATCAGAAATCGTTAGATTGCACGGTGTGCCAGTGTCCATAACATCTGATAGAGGTCCACAGTTCACTTGCAAGTTTTGGAAGTCATTGCAGGAAGTGTTGGGAACTAGAGTTGATCTGAGTACTGCGTTCCACCCACAGACCGACGGGCAATCAAAAAGAACCATTCAGACTCTTAAGGACATGTTTCGGGCGTGTATTATGGATTTCGACGGAAGCTGGGAAAGGTATTTACCTCTGGCTGAGTTTGCGTACAATAACAGTTATCAAGCAAGTATTCAAATGGCACCTTTCGAGGCTCTGTACGGCCGTAGGTGCAGATCCCCGATTGGGTGGTTCGAGGTCAGAGAAGCTAGCCTAGTCGGCCCGGAATTGTTACAAGATGCCTTGCAGAAGGTAAAGTGTATAAGGGAGAGATTGCTGACGGCTCAGATTAGGCAAAAGTCTTATGCAGACAATCGAAGAAGAGAACTGGAGTTTGCCATTGGTGATCAGGTGTTCTTGAGAATATCACCGATGAGAGGCGTGATGCAGTTCGGTATGAAGGGGAAGTTGAGTCCTCGGTATATTGGACCGTTTGAAATCTTAGAACGAATTGGGAATGTAGCGTATCGGTTGGAATTGCCTACGGAATTGGAGGGGGTACACCCTGTCTTTCATATATCGATGCTTCGGAAGTATCTTCCCGATCCCTCGCACGTGATCCAATCGCAAGACGTGGAACTAACCGAAAATATGACGTATGAAGAGGAGCCAGTGGAAATCTTAGATCGGCAGTTGAAGAAACTCAGAACGAAAGAGATTCCATTGGTTAAAGTTCTGTGGAGAAACCACTCGACCGAGGAAGCTACATGGGAGGTCAAGGGTGAAATGCGCAGAACGTATCCTCATCTATTTCGAGCTAAGGTTAGTATTCTGTTTGAAATTCAGGGACCGAATTTCTTAAGGGGGAAAGATTGAAATACCCGGGAATATTTTAACTAGCATCGGAAATTAAATTAAATTAATTAATTTAAAAGAGAAAAAAATGAGATGAAAAATACACTAGCCTATCACTTATTATGTTGTAGATATAAAATTTTTTTAACTCCTAAAATTTCTATATTTCTTTATATTTATTAATAAATCAGATTTATTTTCTTTTGATATGTATATATTAATTAATTAATTAATTAATTATATATATATATATATATATATATATATATATATATATATATATATATATATATATATATGTAGAAAGGAAAAAGAATAAAGTAAGAGTAAAGAAAAAAAGAAGAAGAAAGAATCAGAATGCTTTTTCTATTGTAGTATGTATATATATTAATTTATTATAATATATATATATATATATATATATATATATATATATATATATATATATATATATTAGATAAGAAATGAATAAAGGAATAAAAAAAGAAAGGGAAAGGGGCGTGATATAGAAGCAGAGAAGAGAAGCACGATAGTGAGGGAAGGGAGGGCTGGTCACACGCACGGACGGGGAGGAGCAAAACGGAGAGGGAGCACGGGAAGCGAACGGGAAACTCGCGTGGTGGCCGGACGTGCGAGCCGGTGCCGAAGTGAGTCGCCGTTCGCCGGAAACCACCTCCGTTGTTCTAGAGAGAGAGAGCTACGGGCTAGAGAGAGAAAGCAAAAGGAGAGAGTTTCTTGCCGGAAAACGCTGTTTTTTCACCGGGGAAGGTAGCTGGGAGTCTCCTCTACTCCATATCGTCCTTCTAACCGGTTGAATCGAGGTGAGAAGTCTCGGAACTCTCAAACCCCAATTTTATCAATTTTAGGGATTTTTGGAAAGACCCCAATTGATTCAATCTGAGTACTCTGGGTCCTAAATTGAAGTATTGGCATGCTAGGAAGTGAGTTGGAAGCTTAGGAACTGGAACCAAATTGATAGAATTTATCCGGGTTGGAAAAAGTGTAGGAAAATGTGGTTGTTAAGGTTTAAGGGTGTTGTGGAATGATTTGGGGTGCATTGAAAGGTTGAATGATAATTATATAATTATAAAATTATTGGAATGTACGAGGGATTAAAACCCGAGTAATTCCCGTCTCACCCGGAACCCGGTTCGGGGGAAAAAAGAGACACTTTTCCAATTTTAAGCGTGTCCGGATATGTATATGCATATGCAGGTAAGGTGTTGAAAGTTAATTCGGTAAATGGAAATTTTAGACAAGTAGAATTTATGACTCTCTTGAGTCATGAATTCAAGACTTGGGTAATGGGAATTTCATATGGACACGTAGAGATGAAATTGGGTAACCTTGCATTCCCACCTCAAGGCTTCCGAATAGTGTGATTAAGCAAGGGTTGAATACGAATAGAAGCATGATAGGTGTTCCAAAAACTGGTTGAGGGCATTCCAAGCCAACAACTAGTCTATGGAATTAATTAGAAAGAACATGAGCATTAGCGTTACATGTACACTATAGTGGTTGAAATTGCAAGTTTCTGAATCTCTCAAGTATATGTGTATAGGGCACCATACTGTGAGTGGACTTTCGGGCGCACCGGGAGCCGATCAGAGGGTCCAACCAGGTGAGGGGCTTTCCTATCCTTGCCCTATAGGGTTGACTGCGGATATGGATATATGGTTTGCCTTTTTCCCTATTTGTAGGAAATTACATGTTAGATAACATGTTATTGTTGTTCCTAAATTACAGTATATGTGAAAACGTGCTATATGTGTGTATGTGAATTGTAAAAGCAATGGTGGCTCAAGGAGCCTTATATGGAAAGAAGGTCCTCGGGACCTAAATGATATCGGGGGTAGGATCGAGTCAACTTTATTTGTGAGGGTCTTGTGATATTATAAACCAACCTCATTGTTGATCACCTGAAAAGAGTGGTTGTTTATGTAACTCCTTAAAAGAGATGAACATAGGTGAATTGTTTTGAACCGAGAGCTTCCGAATTAGAAAACCACTTGGGAATTTAGAGTTGCCTAAGAAGGAGAGAAATGAGTAAGCAGTGGTCCATAGGGGTCATTTATGGTACAACGTGGAAACCGAGTCGATCACGGATAGTCCGGGTAGATTGAGTCTGTTTGTCTTGAGTCAACCCACAGAAATGCAGAGTAAATGAGTACACAACATTGTGGCTATTGCCTTGGGTAAACCAAGGTCAGATGAGTCGCCGGCTATGCTCCAAGTGAAGTCTTGGGGTCAGACTATTGTTCCAAGTAAAGTCTTGGGACCAGGGGTTCCTAGAATGATCAACTAGGTTCCCATATTGCTCACGTGAGATATTGCCTTCGGGCCAGATTCCCTCCTAACGGAGATATTGCCTTCGGGCCAGATTCTCTCCTAACGGAGATATTGCCTCCGGGCCAGTTTATGATTACGGTTAATTGAATACGGATGACCACATGGAATTATATGTTAAATCATGATATGACGTATGTATGAATTTAAACGTATGTAAAACCATGCTTTAAATTCTTTAGTGTGAATATGATATATGCTAATTGCCTGACCACTTAATATATGGAAACTCAAAAAACCTGTTATATGCGTATTTGTTTGTGATTGGCTCCTCTTCCCCAGTTGTAGTGGTACCTGCTACTACACCAGGGATGGGAAAGCCTCTCACTGAGTCTGTTTGACTCACCTCAATATTACATGTTACAGACACAGGTGGTATAGGCATCGGGAGCGCTTCCACTTCATCTCAGGGAGGCGGACAGACTTAGAGACCGCACGCATTATTCGCGTGGGTAGTACAGTTATATGTATTTTGTCAGGATGTATATGTATATGATTCATTTTGGTATAGCATCGTTTTGTACAGTTGCTATATGCATATATGTATATGTCACACTCTAGAATTGTCGGCTTCATACGGATTAAAGATTAGTCGTCTTGTTGATGGGGACATAGGTTGTGATATGATGAATATATGAATGTGACTTTTGCATGTGAATAAGATAGATCACACGTACTGAGCGTGTGGTCAATATGTAAATCTATATATATGTGTGTCTGAATACTTGGTTGTGTGAAAATACGGCTTTCGCATGTGAATAGGATAGGTCAGACGCATTGAGGCGTGTGATCAATATGTATATTTTATGCAAGTGTGTGATTGAATATATATGCTTGACTGTACACAGGGATTCTGCATGTGAATAGGATAGATCACCCGCCGTTAAGCACGTGATCAATATGTATATTATATGTACGTGTGATTGATTATGTGTATACGTATAGACTGAAGCGGCGTTGAGCGAGCCGTGGATTGCGTGCTACTTAGGTCACCGGATAGGGATGACCATATATACTATATATTGTTTGTAATAGAAATGAGTAGTTACGCCTATATAAGAATGTCAATCAGGGATTAGAGGCTTACGGGATAGGAGAAATCCTACCTCCCGTGCCGGTCACGGACGTTCGATAGGGGGGTCGTGACAATTATTATATTTAAAAATATTAAATTAAATGATCCGGTTTCACCCTTGTTATTTTGAATTAAAGTGAAAATATGTTAGAATAATTATCCTGGGTTACTTTGGGCTCATTTATAAATGAATCTAAATTCTCTCATAAAGTTAAGTAAGAAGTGACTAATTTTTTAAATGCTAGTACATTTTCATCATGATTTAAAAAATTAAAAAAAAATAAATAAAAACATTAATTTTTATTATATATTTAATTATAATAGTTAATATTATATTATTAATATATATATATACACCTATACAACACATACACAAATTTTACCTTATATATATATGTGTGTGTGTATTAATCCCTTATTTTTAATCAATCAGATTTAAAAAAAAATAAAAAAATGTAGTTCGTCTGATCATGTGACAAACTTGCTTATAATAAAAATAAAAAGAAAGTGTTTTGGGAATACTTTTTTTTAGGAAGGTTTTTTGGGATTTGATATTTTTTTGGGAGGGTTTAGGATAAAATTATCTAATACTAGCTCATCCTAGGTAGACAGTCAAAGCCATAATTTCTATTCCAACAATCCCAAATTTCACACACATATGATGTTTTGCTATGCATAGGAGCAGTGAAGTTGTCATTTTCGAATCTCATATTAATATGTAACCAAGCACCAAATTAAGCATTCTAAAATATATTCTCCCTTTACAATCTTAACATGATGGATTTCAAAGACTGTAGATATATTTAGTTGGAGAGCAGCCGCACCATTTTGCTTGTGTGTTGGACAGAGACAAGATTACGAAATGTGTTTGACACACATTGGTACACGTCGGAATGAAAAAACATTTAGTTGAAGAGCAGCAAATGAATATATCAGCACTATCTGCTGGCTGTTATTTACAAAAACCATATGCAGTTAATTTTGTCATGATAAAAATACATGATAATAGAAAATCAACATAAATACACCTTTTAACATTTTGACAATACATCACCCAAAACAATTATACCAGAACATGAATGATATAAATCAAATGCAAATGTTAAGACTTAGACTCAAGGTTTTAAATTGCGGTTGCGGTCGCGGTTGCGGTTGCGTTGCAATTACTGCGGTTGCGGGTACTGCGGCCGTTACAATGCGGGTTGCGGCCACTGCGGCCGTGAATTTTTTTTAAGTTGTAACATATATTATAACATTAAATACATCAAATACATACTATTTCCTTCTATTTTTTTCTCTTTTTCTTCCATAGACATTCACTCATCCTACATCCATATTTCAACTTCTTAAACGGTCACAAAGTCACAAAATTAGCAAGGTTTCTATGTGAAACCGCATCACACCGCAATTGCGGTGTGATGCGGTTGCGGCAACTGCCGCAACAGCAATATTGCGGCCGCAATACGCATTGCGGACCGCAATTTAAAACATTGCTTAGACTATAATTTAACCCCCAACAAATTTTAATGTTTTTCATCACCTTTATTGTTGATGCTGGGCGATGGCTATTACACTTTTAATTTTAATTCCAACCCCAATTATCCTGTATATGTCATTCATCCAAAATTATTCTTAATTGTTTTAAAAAAAGAAAACGGATCTTCTGGCTTTAGATGAGACTGAAAAAAAAGGTTAATCTATGAAAATTTGGTAGACAAAAACTAAAAAAAATAGTAAATAACCAATTTTGTCTATGAAATATGTAATTTGTCTCAATTTAATCCCTAAAATATGAAAATGTCAAATTTAATCTTTGAAAGATGCACTCGGTCTCAATTTAGTCATTGAAAGATGAAAATGTTAAATTTAATTCATGACAGATACAATTTGTCTTACTTTTATCTCTGAAAAATTTTCCATAGTTAAACTAATGGAGATTCCCAATGCTAAATGGAAACAAATTATATCTTTTAGGATCTAAATTTGATATATCATATTTCCGGAATAAATTGTTTAAATAGCTTCTTTTAGGGACTACATTAAGACATCTTATATCTTTTAATGACTTACTCATAAATTATTGATAGACATAAAAGCATAGTACTTGTTTCCATGGAATGGAAGCACTTACCTTCAACCATCTCCGTGCAGTCTCACTTCCTTCTGAGCTGATTCCAGCAAGTACATAAAAAACATCTTGATCTCGAGTCTAAAAGAAGTTAGAAAAAAGCAAAGTTGTAAACAGAATAGGAAGTTGATCTACTTAGAAACAAAACATATATAAGAAAAATGTCACATACTTCATTAGATGAAAGAAAATTCAGAACCTCCAGAACTACACATTTGAGTCAGCACTTGATGAAAGACAAGCTGAATGAGTTC
Source organism: Senna tora (assembly GCA_014851425.1). Lineage (NCBI taxonomy): Eukaryota > Viridiplantae > Streptophyta > Magnoliopsida > Fabales > Fabaceae > Senna > Senna tora. The sequence goes on from CM026262.1 coordinate 14,847,196, forward strand.
AAGGCAAAGATAGCAAATCGAGAAACATTAAGCAATATAGAGAAGATTAAGGAGTTCAACAAACTGCACTCAAAAGTAAATGTGTGGAAGCAGCAAGCATAGAGAAATCTCTTTTTATAGTCTATATACACAAGTCATAAAAATTCAAATATTGATTCTGAATTAAGAGAGCAATTATTGGGACTTTAAAACTCATATTAAGCATCCAAAAAATTTGTTCTTAATTTCTAGAAATTATTGAGATCAAGCAAGGTCAAAGATATATTTGAAAACGTGTGGAGGTGTATTAATTAAGATTAACTATATTTTAGGTAGGGGTGCAAATTCAACTGTCAAAACGTTTTCATATTAATTAAGATTTCAATTACGTCATTATAGTAGTATTGGTCAGTGCTGGATTTACATTGAAATGGCCAGAAAGGACTGCCTTGATGGATTGTTGCTCATATACGTGTCATTGCTTCGGATTAATAGCTTCAGATTAATTTAAATGGCCTTTTATGACACATGGCTAAATGCTCCAGATTCAATTGTTAGACGATTATGTGCAGGTTGAGCAAACCATGCATAGAGTCTATGTGATAAGTTTTGACTTGATGTACATTCTTTTAAATATATATATATATATATATATATATATATATATATATATTCCTTTTAATATATACCTTTAGGTTATATTTTAAGGTTTTTCTTATTGGGCAATAAAGCATCTTATGTCATCAAATTTACAAAAGTTCATTTAAAAAAAACAATTTTTAATGTTTAAAAACTCATTTGATAAATCAAAAGAAACCTTAACATGTGCTATAGATTGAATTAAATATAATTATTATATGAATTAAATACAATAAATTGAAATCAAATGCATAATACCAAACGTTATGAGTGACATGCGTCATCAATGCTCAAGGCAATATTTTAGGAATTGGAATTGGAGTGTGATTTTTTTTTTAAGTTTTTCTATTGGACGTTTTCAGCCTTGTGGATGTCACGACCCCCTATCGGACGTCCATGACCGGCACGGGAGGTAGGATTTCTCATATCCCGTAAGCCTCTAATCCCTGATTGAAATTCTTATATATGCATAACTACCCATTTCTATTACAAACAATATATAGTATATATGGTCATCCTATCCGGTGACCTAAGTAGAACGCAATCCACGGCTCGCTCAACGCCGCTTCAGTCTATACATATACACATAATCAATCACACGTACATATAATATACATATTGATCACGCGCTTCAGGGCGGGTGATCTATCCTATTCACATGCAAAATTTCCTGTGTACAGTCAAACATATATATTCAATCACACACCTGCATATAATTTACATATTGATCACACGCCTCAATGCGAGTGATCTATCATATTCGCATGCGGAAGCCGTATTTTCACATAACCAAGTATTCAGCCACACGTATATATATAAATTTACATATTGACCACACGCTCAGTGCGTGTGATCTATCCTATTCACATGCAGGAGTCACATTCATATATATATAAATATACATGATATTCATCATATCCTAACCTGTGTCCCCAACAACAAGACCAATCCTTAATCTGTATGAAGCCGACAGTTCTAGAGTGTGACATATACATATATGTATATAGCAACTGTACAAAACAATGCTATACCAAAAGAATCATATACATATACATCCTGACAAAATACATATTTCAATACTACCCACACGAACAATGTGTGCGGTCTCTAAGTCTGTCCGCCTCCCTGAGATGAAGTGGAAGCGCTCTCGATGCCTATACCACCTGCGTCTATAACATGTAACATTGGGGTGAGTCAAACAGACTCAGTGAGAGGCTTTCCCATCCCAGGTGTAGTAGCGGGTACCACTACAACTGGGGAAATGAGCCAATCACAAACACATACGCATATAACAGATTTGAGATCCCATATATAAGTGGTCAGGCAATTAGCATATATCATATTCACAATAAAGAATTTAAAGCATGGTTTCACACACGTTCAAATTCATAGTTACATCATATCATGATTTAACATATAATTCCATGTGGTCATCCGTATTAAATTAACCGTAATCATAAACTGGCCCGAAGGTATATCTCCGTTAGGAGAGAATCTGGCGCGAAGGCAATATCTCACGTGAGCAATATAGGAACCTAGTTGATCATTCTAGGAACCCCTGGCCCCAAGACTTTACTTGGAACATTAATCTGACCCCAAGACTTCACTTGGAGCATAGCCGGCGACTCATCTGACCTCGGTTTACCCAAGGCAATAGCCACAATGTGGTATACTCATATGCTTTGTATTTCTGTGAGTTTGACTCAAGATGACAGACTCAATCTACCCGGACCACCCGTGATAAACTCGGTTCCCGCGTTGTACCATAAATGACCCCCATGGACCACTACTTGTTCATTTTACTGCTTACTAAACAAATCTACATTTCCCAACTATTTTCTAAGTTGGAAACTCTCGGTTTAAGACAAAGTCACCTGTGTTCATTTTCTTTAAGAATTTACATACACAACCACACTTTTCAGATAATAATCAATGAGGTTGGTTTCTAGTACCACAAGACCCTCACCAATAAAATTGACTCGATCCTACCCCCGATATCATATAGGTCCCGAGAACCTTCTTTCCATATAAGGCTCCTTGAGCCACCATTGCTTTTACAGTTCACATACACACATATAGCACGTTTTCACATATACTATAACTTAGGAACAACAATAGCATGTTATCTAACATGTAATTTCCTACAAATAGGCAAGAAGGCAAACCATATATCCATATCCGCAGTCAACCATATAGGGCAAGGATAGGAAAGCCCCTCACCTGGTTGGCCCCTCTGATCGGCTCCCGGTGCGCCCGAAAGTCCACTCACAGTATGGTGCCCTATACACATATACTTGAGAGATTCAGAAACTTGCAATTTCAACCACTATAGTGTACATGTAACGCTAATGCTCATGTTATTTCTAATTAATTCCATAGACTAGTTGTTGGCTTGGAATGCCCTCAACCAGTTTTCGGAACACCTATCATGCTTCTATTCATATTCAACCCTTGCTTAATCACACTATTCGGAAGCCTTGAGGTGGGAATGCAAGATTACCCAATTTCATCTCTATGTGTCCATATGAAATTCCCATTACCCAAGTCTTGAATTCATGACTCAAGAGAGTCATAAATTCTACTTGTCTAAAATTTCCATTTACCGAATTAAGTTTCAACACCTTACCTGCATATGCATATACATATCCGGACACGCTTAAAATTGGAAAAGTGTCTCTTTTTTCCCCGAACCAGGTTCCGGGTGAGACGGAATTTACTCGGGTTTTAATCCCTCGTACATTCCAATAATTTTTTAATAATTATATAATTATCATTCAACCTTTCAATGCACCCCAAATCATTCCACAACACCCTTAAACCTTAACAACCACATTTTCCTACACTTTTTCCAACCCGGATAAATTCTATCAATTTGGTTCCGGTTCCTAAGCTTCCAACTCACTTCCTAGCATGCAAATACTTCAATTTAGGACCCAGAGTACTCAGATTGAATCAATTGGGGTCTTTCCAAAAATCCCTAAAATTGATAAAATTGGGGTTTGAGAGTTTCGGGACTTCTCAGATTCAACCGGTTAGAAGGACGATATGGAGTAGAGGAGACTCCCAGCTACCTTCCCCGGTGAAGAAACGGCGTTTTCCGGCGAGAAACTCTCTCCCTTTGCTTTCTCTCTCTAGCTCGTAGCTCTCTCTCTCTCTCTAGCACAACGGAGGTGGTTTCCGGCGAACGGCGACTCACTCCGGCACCGGCTCGCACGTCCGGCCACCACGCGCGTTTCCCGTTCGCTTCCCGTGCTCCCTCTCTGTTTTGCTCCTCCCCGTCCGTGCGTGTAACCAGCCCTCCCTTCCCTCACTATCGTGCTTCTGTTCTCTGCTTCTATATCACGCCCCTTTCCCTTTCTTTTTTTATTCCTTTATTCATTTCTTATCTAATATATATATATATATATATTATAATAAATTAATATATATGCATACTACAATAGAAAAAGCATTCTGATTCCTTCTTTTTTTTTTCTTTACTCTTACTTTATTCTTTTTCCTTTCTACATATATATATATTTATATAATTAATTAATATATACATATTAAAAGAAAATAAATCTGATTTATTAATAAATATAAAAAAATATATAAATATTAGGATTTAAAAAAATTTTATAGCTACAACATAATAAGTGATAGGCTAGTGTATTTTTCATCTCATTTTTTTCTCTTTTAAATTAATGAATTTAATTTAATTTTCGATGCTAGTTAAAATATTCCCGGGTATTACAATATAGTTATTTGAGAAAATTAAATAATTATTTGAAATATATATATATATATATATATATATATATTCCATTCACTACCTATCACTTTTCAATCCAATAGATTGGCCTATTTAACCGTGTCACTTAATTTAATATTATAACCTGCGAGTTATGTGAGCCAACTCGAGAGTTAGATGGGTTAAACAAGCATACTTAATAGGTAGGTTACCTATTTAACCAACCTAATCTATTTTCATTATGATTTAAAAAATTAAAAAAATATACAATTAAGAATAATATTAATTTTATTATATATATATATATATATATTAAAGGGAAGTTCGTCTCACCCTATGATGAACTTGCTTATAATAAAGACAAAAAAAAATATTTTGGGAATACTTTTTTTTTAAAGAGTTTTTGGGATTTGATATATTTTTGGAGGGTTTAGAGTAAAATTGCCGCTACTATCATACATCTATATTGTAGTAATGTTTCTCTACTTTTTTGGTTAATAATAATATACACATTTGTCTAATATATATTTAATAATCAAACACAACGAAACAACCCAGTATAAATTTTGACTAATTAATCCAACTAACTGAAAATTGAGAGTTGAAAAGTGATAGGTAGTGAATGGAATATATATTTCAAAATGCAATTAAATGGATATATTTTAGAAGTTTTGCTTTTTACACACTCCTAATTATCTATAGTTACTATGTCTATTAGCTCATTCTAATTATTTAACACATAAAATAAATGTTAATGACAAAACAAAATTGAAGTGGACTCTACGCACATTATTAAAAAAAATGATTATTTTAAATAATTTATATTTCGATGATCACTTAATTGTTGAAAAAATTTATTTTTTCAACAAATAAAATTTGACTGTTGAAATAAGTTGTTAAACAAACAATTATAGTATTTTTATATATAAGTGAAAATTAAATAAAATTGTTAAAAAACAATTATACTAAGTTATTTATAATCTAAAAAAACTGTATTCATATAAATGTAAATTAAATATAATTACTAATTAATAAATTTCTTAAAATTTTTAAACAATTTGAATAGATATCAGCAGCTTAAAGTACGGGTCACATTCAACGCTGAAGAGAAGAAAACAACTAGAAAGATTGATGGTCTGACCTAAAAGTCCTGGTGTGTAAGGATGATGTTCATCCATCCAACAAGATATCTAACATTGTGTACAAGGAAGTTTTTCATAATGTTGAGTAGTCTATAAAATGTACACTTCGTGAATATTACTATATATTTGTTAAACTCATTATGTGTTTCCAATGTTCTACATTTGAACCATCCATTCCATGGCATTTATCAAGTATTAGTTAGTAATTTTTATTCTTTGCTATCATTTAGTTAAATTAAGATGTTAATTCTAATAGTTGTTCATAACAAATTAATGGCCAAATTACTCTTCTGGTCCTTAACGTTTGTACGAAGTTTAATATTGGTCCTCAACATTTTTTTGGGGTCAAAATCGATCCTCTAGCGTAACATCTGTATGGTTTTGCCATTAAATACTGATCTAGAAGGCTTATGTGGCACACCCTCTCTCCTACTTGTCATATTTAAATGACATGGCACCCTTTCTCACTCAAACTCAGCAAAACGACGCCGTTTTGACTCATTTAAATGTTCTATTTTGGTTTCGTTTTGCTGAGTTTGAGTGAAAGAGTGTGCCATGTCATTTAAATATGACACGTAAGAGAGATGATGTGCCACATAAGCCTTCCACGTTAGCATTTAATGGCAAAATCAGACAGATGTTACGCTAGAGGACCAATTTTGACCCAAAAAATAACGTTGAGGACATAAAATAACTTTTTGAAACGTTGAGGACCAATATTAAATTTCGTGCAAACGTTAAGGACCAAAAGAGTAATTTGACCCAAATTAATTTATTCATAGAATATTTACTAATTACATCCCGTGCATCGCACGGGTTCAATACTAGTTACTATACTAAAACAAAGTGTATAAAAAATTGCTGGTTCATAATGGTGAAACTATTTATTGGTAAAACAAAACATAATGAAAATTTTTTGATAAAAAAATTTACAAATCATATCGCGTCCAAAGAAAAAAAAATAAAATAAAAAGAAGACTCTAGAATGTGATCATATGTTGTCTAAATTTAATGTTTCAGTACTAACCCTAAGCCAGTCTTCGCTATATATATGCCACTTTAACATTACAAAGTAGCGCTCAGCCGACTCGTATTCTTCTTTGTACCATTCTAATATCGCCGTAAGGAGACTAACGACGCAACCTTCACTCAAAAGCAAAGGTTTTAGCTTTCTGTTGACATATCGATCGAGATGTTATCTACGGTCGAATGTGATCAAGATGAAGTTGATGACGAACCTAACGAAAAAAGGATGAAAATAAATTTTGCGCATCAAATCAACGAAGTACCAAAGGTATGTGTAATATTGACCTCTAATTCTATTGATTTTAAGAGCATACATAAGCTAAAACAGTTTCTGTGAATGGATTGTTTTCAATTTCATTTAGATTATCCTATATTTAAGTTTTAAGATGTATGAGTTTAGGATTAATTAGGGCTTATACTAACCATGGCTAGTAAGGTCTTTAATTCTTTTTTTTAATCAATAATGTCACCTTTTCCTCTTGTAATTTTCTTTTGTTGTTCTCAAAACCCTAACCCTCGTGTTTTTCTCCTGACTCTGCTTGTCTCTATTCATTTTTAGAATACATAAATTGCTTCAACAAAATATCTTTAATTTTCCATACGTTTTGGGTGGCTAATGGGTTTGTTCAATCCTTTTGCTTTTTTAATTGACAGAAGTGCTTGGATGACTTGGATGATATCGATGATGATGAAAGTGAGTCGTCTGATCAACATATCACTTTCAGTTTCACGCTCTCTCTCTCTCGTCTGCTCTCACGTGAGTCTTATTTCTTTCTTTCTTTCCTTTCATTTCTTGTTCTCTTGTTCAATTAATCTTTTTGTTCTTTTTCCTCTTTTGAATAATGTTGGCTGATTTGTAAACAGTTGAACTACTCATTTTTGCCAAGCACAAACTCGAAATTGATATGTTTTGTGTGTTGTTTTTGTGATAATTGCTTTAAGAATTTTGTTTGTGAGATACGAATGAAGCTAAATGTTATATGTTTGAAATGTTATAGTTATATAGTAATTTAGTTTAATATGGAATGTGTGTGTGATGATGGTTCCTGTTCTTTTTTCTGGTGGACGGAAGTATGAATCATTTTCCTCCCAATCAAGACTTATCAAATTAGACTTTTCAACTCGTTCTTTATAGTTCACACCCTTGGATAGGTTCATTATTTCGTAACTTTTTTGTTTCAAGGTACTTTGCAATAGAGGTAACAAATATATCTATCTTGTGTTTCTCCCATGATTTTGATTGATAGAAATCTTAGTGAATTCAGCAAACTTGAGTTCAAATTGCCTTAACTTGAGTTTTCCATTACTTCCATCATCATTTATGCGCCTATATATCAAGTACAGTTAGAAACTTAAGAGAGAGGTCTCTCTATTCTTGTTATTTGGCAATCTAAAGAACCTAACTGATTTGTGAGTCATATCATATGTCATACAACACAATTTTTTTGTTTCTTTTTTTTTATTGTTTCTGATAAGAGATCATGGACAGTTTGGTGCGTCTACATATGTGTGCGGATCCTCTGCTGTCCAAAATTGTGTTGTCCGATTTAGAGCCACGGTTATAATCGTGGATAACCGGTCAAAAAATCATGGCTAAAAATTTGGCCACGGTTATTGATCAATTAACCGTGGCTAAATCGGACAGCATAACTTTGGACAGCAGAGAATCCGAACTCATCTGCATATTAATATTACTGTTGTGGGTGGGCTGCAAGATATAGAACATGATAATTTTTCAAAATAAAATGGCCTCTTGGGCTTGTTACTTGATTTAACTTGTCCACCAACCTTATGATCTTTTTAAGTAGCATATTAGCTGATCTAAGCTCGGATATAAATTGCTTCTTAGGAATTAACAGGATTCACTGTGTATGTTTCTCTAGCACCACAGAAATTGCTCAATAAATCCTCATAGGATTTTTAGTCTTAAATTTAAAATAGTTTGTCCGGAAATTTCAAAACGAAATAAATTAGAGGGTACTAGTTGAGTTTTAGGTCCAACACAGTCAGAGCATCAAACATTCTTGCTCTGCTATTTATTACTTGTGTTGTGTAAAATCAAAAGAAGTAAAATCAGAAGGTTCTCATTACATTAAATATTATAAGTAGAGATTATCTTATAATATTATAAGTTTTATTTAGCTGATTATTAATTTAAAGTTCTTTATAGGAAAGTATAATGCAAAGCTTTCAGATTTTGGTCTAGCAAAAGCAGGGCCTCAAGGAGATAAGACACATGTTTCTACCAGAGTTGTTGGAATTTTTTGTTATGTTGCTCCTGAATATGAATATGTCATGACAGATAAGATTGTGGTATATAGAATAATATGACAAGAAAACTCTTGGAATCTGACGCACCACAAGAGTGATTATATCATCATATTGACATTATCTTGGTAGATATAATATTCTTTTGCTGAGTTACGTTATATGAATTTGAATATAATTAAATATCCTTTATTAATTGTTGTGATGTTCTTTAACCTCATGAATAATCAAGTGTGGAGTGCTTGAATCCACCATGTATATATAACTTGGAGGATTGATGAGTAGGCAGAGAAGACTAATTGTGTGAAATGAAAGGAAAGAATCATTGGAAAAATAGAAATTAAGAGTGCTAGCTAGCTATGCCTATATACCTAAATCTTTGTATCTATGAAATCAATAATATTACTGGAAATGAAGAAGCTAGTCAAGAATGTGACATTCATGAGATTTAGAGGTCCATTTTTTTTAAATAAGATCAATCTTTTCTTCATACTACTAGAAGAAAGCACTTTATTTATCATTATTTTTTTTATTGCTTAAGGTATGGTAGCAAAATATTTTTCTCATGTTATCGAGTAATTTCCTTACATTAATTAGCTATTCTATAATTTATTGTAATAATTGTTAGTTGTGTAAAGTTTTGATTCTAAATTTTCTTGCTATGTGCATAAGCACAAGAAATACATACCAACCAACAATGTGGCAGATTAAATTTTAAATTGAAGATGACATATTATTAGTTATATATGTAGGGCTTGTTCAATTTAGAGCAGCAACATCATATCATCATCCTCTTCATCAGGTGGCAGCTCGTTGAGGTCAAATGGAAACTTGACCTTCTCGCGAGCATCATCATCAACATGTGCAGTTGAAGCAGCAGCAGCAGCAGCAGCAGAAGAAGAAGAAGAAGAAGAAGTCTTTGTGTTGTTCATTGAGATTGTTGATTTTTATTTGTTGTTGTTGTTGTTGTTATAATTATTAATATTAATTTTACAATTTTCTAGTATTACTTTTTATTTGTTGTTGTTATAATTATTAATTTTATTGATGAAAGAAATTATTTTGAAGTTAATATTCATAAAATTTTTGTTTCTTAGAATTGATTAAAATTTTACAATTTTTATTTGTTGTTGTTATAATTATTAATTTTTTTATTTTTATAGTATTAATTTTAAAATTCCACATGACGTATTGATGAAAGAAATTATTTTTATTTGTTGTTATGATTTTTACAATTTTTATTTCATGGAAGAAATTATTTTTGTTAATTTTACATTTTTATATGACGTATTGTTTTTATGATTAATAATTTTTATTTGTTGTTGTTGTTATTATAATTATTATAGTTTTTCAATTTTTTGGTATTACTTTTACAATTCCAATTCACGTATAATTTTTTTCTATTTTCTAGAATTGATTTTTATTTTTACAATAGTATTGATTTGTGTGGTAATTAGACATACATGAAATATAAGTTAAAATGAAGGGTTGAGATTAGATGACTTAATAAATTTTTAGAGTAAATTTTTAAAGATCTTATTTAGTACAAAAAAAAAAGATTATATCCATAAACTAATTTCTTTTTGTTATATATATTTTACATTTATCTACAACTTAATTATAATTACTATATTACAAAAGTTTATAAAGAATTACAGCTGGTTCATGACGGTTGAAATATATTCTTTTCTATTATTGGTAAAACAAAAAAAATAACAAATCATACCGGTCCAAAGAAAAAAGAAATAAAATAAAAAGAAGACTCTAGAATGTGATTGTATGTTGTCTAAATTCAATGTTTGAGTACTAACCCTAACCCAGTCTTCGCTATATATATATACCACTTTGACATTACAAAGTAGCGCACAGCCGACTCGTTTTGTTCTTTGTACCATTCTAATATCATCGTAAGGACACTAAAGACGCAACCTTCACTCAAAATCAAAAGTTTTAGCTTTCTGCTGACATATCGAGATGTTATCTACGGTCGAATGTGATCAAGATGAAGTTGATGACGAACCTAACAAAAAAAGGATGAAAATAAATTTTGCGCATCAAATCAATGAAGTACCAAAGGTATGTGTAATATTGACCTCTAATTCAATTGATTTTAAGAGCATACATAAGCTAAAACAGTTTCTGTGAATGGATTGTTTTCAATTTCATTTAGATTATCCTATGTTTAAGTTTTAAGATGTATGAGTTTAGGATTAATTAGGGCTTATACTAACCATGGCTAGTGAAGTCTTTAATTCTTTTTTTAATCAATAAAGTCACCTTCCCCTCTTATTACAATGTTCTTTTGTTGTTCTCAAAACCTTAACCCACTACAAAAAAACTTATTTTTAACCACGGTTATTTAGCTACGGTTAACATAACCGTAGTTAGAGTCTAAAAATTCTAGAGTTTAGCTACGGTTAGTTTTGACCGTGGTTAAATGTCAATACTAAATCGACTTTTTTCCCTGCATGTGTTTCCCCTCCCATTCTTTTCTTTTTGTTCCCTGAAATCCCTAAATCCATGAGATTTGAAGAGAGCGTCGTCGTTGCCGCCGCAGCTGCTGGAGAGGTTCGTCGGAGTGACCCGCCAACAATTGCGTTTCTATTCTACATTCATGCATTCCTCTCGATTTTTTCTGAGAGAGGTGACTCTTCTGCTCTCGATTTTTTCTGAGAGAGATCGATGAATGTTCTGCGCTGCTGCTATGGTGGTCGCCGAAGAACGCCGTTCAAGCCGCCAATTCTGTGAACATCATCCACAAAAGCAAGCATCGAAGTCTTTTTTCTATCTTCTGTGTTTGGTTCGATTTGCCCTATGTGGTACTTCATTTCTCCCTTTATTTGCTACTATTTGGATGTGTTCTTGAATCTTCATCGCATATGGATCTATACATAGCTAAACGTGTTAATATTTTTTTTATATGTATTTGCTCTTGATTGCTCCTCGATTTTGTTTGAGAAAAATCCTACATGCAGGTGCGTTCATCTTCTCGATCTCGCTTTCGATTTTCTTGATCACTGGTCCTATGGTTTTCCTTAGATTTGGAGTGGTCTGGAACTTGTAGATCAACATATAAATATCAAAATATAACAAACTGTAATACCCGGGAATATTTTAACTAGCGTCCTTAATTAAATTAAATTAATTAATTTAAAAGTTGAAAATGGATAGGAGCACCCACTATCCTACTACTTATTAATTTGTAGATACAAGTTATTTTAAGTTATAAGTATCCCAACTTTTAATATTATTATATTACATCAAATTTTTTTTAATAAGTATATATATATATATATATATATATATATTAACTAATTATATATATATATATATATATATATATATATATATATATATGTTATATAAATGAAGTATAAGGGAAAAGAAAGGGAAAGAACGTGAGGGAGGCGCACAAGCAGAGAGAGACGTGAGACGCGAGAGGCACGAGCGTGAGAGGGACCTTAAGCGAACGGAGAAGAGGGAGGAGCTCACGGACGCACGGGCTGAGCACGGTGGTGGCCGGAGTCGCGTCCACCGGAGCCGTAGTCGCCTTCGTTGTGCTAGAGAGAGAGAGAGAGTTCGGGCTAGAGAGAAACAAGAGGGAGAAAGCTTTCTCGCCGGAAAACGCCGTCTCTTCACCGGGGAAGGTAGCTGGGAGCCTCCTCTACTCCATATCGTCCTTCTAACCGGTTGAATCGAGGTGAGAAGTCCCGAAACTCTCAAACCCCAATTTTATAAATTTTAGGGATTTTTGGAAAGACCCCAATTGATTCAATATGAGTATTTTGGGTCCTAAATTGAAGTATTTGCATGCTAGGAAGTGAGTGGAAGCTTAGGAACCGGAACCAAATTGATGGAATTTATCCGGGTTCGAAAAAGTGTAGGAAAATGTGATTGTTAAGGTTTAAGGGTGTTGTGGAATGACTTGGGGTGCATTGAAAGGTTGAATAATGATTATAAAAATTGTTAGAAATTATTGGAATGGACGAGGGATGAAAACCCGAGTGATTTCCATCTCACACGGAACCCCGTTCGGGGAAAAAGAGACAATTTTCTAATTTTACGCGTATTCGGGTATGTGTATTCATGTGTAGGTGAAGTGTTCAAGGTTATTTTGATAAAATGGAAATTTTGGACAAGTAGAATTTATGACTCTTGAGCCATAAATTCAAGACTTGGGTAATGGGAACTTCACATGGACACATAGAGGTGAAATTGGGTAACCTTGCATTCCCAAGTCAGAGCTTCCGAATAGCGTGAATAAGAAAGGGCTGAACACGAATTAGAAGCATGCTAGGTGTTCCTAAAACTAGTTGAGAGCATTTCCAAGCCAACAACTAGCCTATGGAATTAATTAGAAAGAACATGAGCATTAGCGTTACATGTACACTATAGCGGTTGAATTTTCAAGGTTCTGAATCTCTCAAATATATGTGTATAGGGCACCATACTGTAAGTGGACTTTCGGGCGCACCGAGAGCCAATCAGAGGGGCCAACCATGTGAGGGGCTTTCCTATCCTTGTCCTATAGGGTTGACTGCGGATATGGATATATGGTTTGCCTTCTTGCCTATTTGTAGGAATTACATGTTAGATAACATGCTATTGTTGTTCCTAAATTGTAATATATGTGATAACGTGCTGTATGTGTATATGTGAACTGTAAAAGCAAATGGTGGCTCAAGGAGCCTTATATGGAAAGAAGGTCCTTGGGACCTAGAATGATATCGGGGGTAGGATCGAGTCAAGTTTATTGTGAGGGTCTTGTGATACTAGAAACAAACCTCATCGATCATTACCTGAAAAGTGTGGTTTGTATGTAAATCCTTAAAGGAAATAAACATAGGTGACTTGTTTTGAATCAAGAGTCCGAATTAGAAACCACTTGGAAGTCTAAGTTGCCTAATCAGAAGTAAGATGAATAAGTATAGGTCCATAGGGGTCATTTATTGTACAACGCGGGAACCGAGTCTATCACGGGTGGTCTGGGTAGATTGAGTCTCTTGTCTTGAGTCAAACCACAGGAATACAAAGTATATGAGTTCACCACATTGTGGCTATTACCTGGGGTAAACCGAGGTCAGATGAGTCGCCGGCTATTGCTCCAAGTAAAGTCTTGGGGTCAGAATATTGTTCCAGGTAAAGTTTTGGGACCAGGGGTTCCTAGAATGATCAACTAGGTTCCCACATTGCTCACGTGAGATATTGCCTTCGGGCCAGATTCTCTCCTAACGGAGATATTGCCTTCGGGTCAGTTTATGATTACGGTTAATTGAATACGGGTGACCATATGGAATTATATGTTAAATCCTGATATGATGTACGTGTGAATTTAAATGTATGTACATCCATGCTTTAAATTCTTTATTGTGAATATGATATATATTAATTGCCTGACCACCTAATATATGAAAATTTAAACCCGTTATATGCGTATGTGTTTGTGATTGGCTCCTCTTCCCTAGTTGTAGTGGTACCCGCTACCACACCAGGGATGAGAAAGCCTCTCACTGAGTCCGTTTGACTCACCCCAATATTAAATGTTACAGATACAGGTGGTGTAGGCACCGGGAGCGCTTCCACTTCATCTCAGGGAGGCGGACAGACATAGAGACCGCACGCATTGTTCGCGTGGGTAGTACTGTTATATGTATTTTATCAGGATATATATGTATATGATTCATTTTGGTATAGCATTGTTTTGTACAGTTGCTATATGCATATATGTATATGTCACACTCTAGAATTGTCGGCTTCATACAGATTAAAGATTCGTCTGGTTGTTGGGATCATAGTTTGTGATATGATGAATATCATGTGTATATATATATATATGGATGTGACTTCCGCATGTGAATAGGATAGACCACTCGCACTGAACGTGTGGTCAATATGTAAACTTATATATATGTGTGACTGAATACTTGATTGTGTGAAAATACGGCTTCCGCATGTGAATAGGATAGGTCACACGCATTGAGGCGTGTGATCAATATGTATATTTTATGCAGGTGTGTGATTGAATATATATGCTTGACTGTACACAGGGATTCTGCATGTGAATAGGATAGATCGCCCGCCTTTAAGCGCGTGATCAATATGTATTATATGTACGTGTGATTGATTATGTGTATATGTATAGACTGAAGCGGCGTTGAGCGAGCCGTGGATTGTGTGTTACTTAGGTCATCGGATAGGATGGCCATATAAATACTATATTGCTTATATTAGAAATAGGTAGTTACGCATATATAAGAATGTCAATTAGGAATTAGAGGCTTACGGGATAGGAGAAATCCTACCTCCCGTGCCGGTCACGGGCGCCCGGTAAGGGGTCGTGACAAACTTGGTATCAAAGCCAGGTTACTTTAAACTGTATGAAGCCATAGGTATGACCGGGTGTCGGTTTACCACTCTTTGTGTACCCGGGCACAACGTGGGAGTAAAAAGGCACTTGTGGAAGTACCCAGGAAATTGTGCCAGCCTTTCTTTCTACTCTCTTGATATGAAATATCGTTAATGTACGTGTTCTTATTAGGTGTGGTCCTTATGCAGTATAGGGATGTCGCCTATTACGAGACGGACTATGGGTGGAGGGAGAACTCCTGCTGAAATTGATCAAGAGTCAGTTCAGGAGAAGGTAATGCCCACCCGAGGCCGAGGTAGAGGTCGTGCTCGGGGATGAGGTAGAGCACAAGTAAGAGGGGAAGAGAGGGGACAGTCACCGGAACCTCAACCTCAAGTAGAGACAGGTGCACCTTTCGTGGCGAAAATGCTCACGGCAGGATTTCAAGAACTAAGGGAAGAGATGACGAGGCAAATACAGAGGGAGGTACGCCGGTTAATAGTCGGCGAGGAAGAAAAAGAGAGGGTTCCTAGCAATCAAGAGATGGAGGTTGTTGAGGAAGAGGATAGGGAATGGCAACAACCACAGGGAATGCCTTGTGAACCGCGGGCAGCACCCAGAGAGTTGCCAATTTCAAAATTTCTGAAGCTTCATCCACCCACTTTCTGCGGAACTAGTGAGAAAGAGGATCCGCAGTACTTTATCAGAGATGTGGTCAGAATTGGGCGCATGCTGAGGTGCTCAGGCCATGAATTAGTGGAATTAGCTTCATTCCAGCTAAGGGGAGCGGCTAGAGTATGGATAGAGTCCGTACAGACGAGGTATTCACGCAGAGTGGCACCGATGACCTGGGAAGATTTTCAGAGGGAATTCCTGGGTCGGTTTCTACCTGAAGGTACCAAGGATGCAAAGCGTCAGCAATTCGAGGAATTGTGGATGACGCCTAACATGACCGTGACGGAGTATGAGTTACTTTTCACAGAACTGGCTCAATTCTCACCTGAGTTAGTTCCCAATGAAGAGGCGAGGATCAAGAGATTCATACACCGACTCACGGAGCCGTTGTTTACTGCTTTGCTACCTCAGAGGAGACAGTTTGAGACTCTAGCTCAAGCAGCAGACTGTGCTAGAATGATTGAAACCAGGAAGAGGTATGGGACGTCTGTTGATCCTAAAGTCAAGTTAATTACAGGTAGTGACAACCATGGAGGTGGAAGTAAGAAAAGGAAGACAACAGGTGGAAGTGCAGGATACTCAGGGTCCGTAGGAGGACTATCCTTAACTACCACCTATGAAACAGGTACAAGAGGGAATATTCAAGGGGGACAGAGGGAACAAGGGGGTGGAAATGCCGGGAAGACAAAGCCCAGTGTGTGACTTGCGGCAGATTTCATTCTGACATATGTCATAAACTGACAGGTGGATGCTACCATTGTGGCCAGATGGGCCATATGGCTAGAGAGTGTCCAAAGAATAAAGAGGGTACAAGTGTGAGAAGCAATCCGACGCCGAGGAGTACACCTATTCCAGCCCCACCAGTGAGAACCGTGCCACCACAGGTAGCAAGTACAGGTGCAGCTAGAGGCCGTGGTACAGGGTCTAGTGGCCGAGGGCCAGGGGCGGTAGGTGGGGGACAAGCGCGGGTATTCGCACTCTCTCAGCAGGATGCTCATGCATCAAATGCAGTTGTGACAGGTACTCTTATTGTCTGCTCTCTTGAAGCACGAGTCTTATTTGATTCCGGATCCACTCATTCCTATGTGTCACATGCATTTGCCTCTAAATTCAACAAAAGTCCATCTAGGATGGAAGAAACAGTACTGGTCTCTACACCAATGGGAGAATCGGTACAAGTAGAATATGTGCATAAGTTTTGCATTGTGGAGGTCGATGGTCATGAGACTGTGGCAGACCTTCGGTTGTTGTGTATGGTTGATCTTGACGTGATCCTCGGAATGGATTGGTTGTCGTCTTGCCATGTGGTTGTGGACTGTAGGGCTAAATGCTTGAAATTCAATATGCCAAACGAGGAGCCCTTTGTGATACGGGGTGACGGAGCTGCACCGTATCCAAGCTTGATCTCGACTTTGAAGGCATCCAAATTACTTACAAAGGGATGCAAAGTGTATTTGGCATTCGTCCAAGATACCACGAAAGAAGTACTTTCACCGACTCAAGTACCTGTAGTGCGAGAGTTTTTGGATGTATTTCCAGAAGAATTGCCGGGGTTGCCGCCCGATCGTGAGATTGAATTTGGAATTGAGCTGCAACCTGGCACCCAGTCTATCTCTACACCACCCTACCGTATGGCTCCGAAAGAGCTAAAGGAGCTACAAACACAATTGCAAGAATTGCTTGAAAAGGGTTTTATAAGACCCAGTTTCTCTCCTTGGGGCGCACCGGTCCTTTTTGTAAAGAAGAAGGACGGATCTTTGCGGTTGTGTATCGATTACCGAAAGTTAAACAAAGTAACGATCCGCAATCAATACCCACTGCCGAGGATAGATGACCTATTTGATCAGTTGCGGGGTGCGAAGCGGTTTTCCAAAATTGATTTGCGATCTAGGTATCACCAATTAAAGATTCGTGAATCAGACATACCTAAGACCGCATTCCGGACCCGATATGGACATTACGAGTTCTTGGTGATATCCTTTGGATTAACTAATGCTCCTGCAGCGTTCATGGACATGATGAACAGAGTCTTTAAACCATTTCTGGACCGATTTGTCATTGTCTTCATTGACGACATATTGGTTTATTCAAAGAATTCTGAGGAACATGCAAAACACTTGAGACTAGCTTTGCAGAGGTTGAGAGAGGAAAAACTATATGCCAAGTTCTCTAAGTGCGAATTCTGGCTTGACAGAGTTGCCTTTTTGGGTCACGTGGTATCATCAGAGGGAATCCACGTTGATCCAAGTAAGGTTGAGGCAGTGAAGAATTGGTCCCAACCTACCTCTGTTACTGAGATTCGCAGTTTCTTGGGTTTGGCGGGATATTATAGAAGATTTGTGCAGGATTTCTCTAAGGTTGCTGCACCTATGACTAGATTGACTCAGAAATGAGTGAAATTTGTATGGGATGACAAGTGTGAGCAGAGTTTTCAAAAGCTGAAGGACAGCCTCACTACCGCTCCGGTGCTGACATTACCTGAAGGCATAGGAGGGTACGTGGTATACTGTGATGCATCAAGGATCGGGTTAGGGTGTGTCTTGATGCAGCATGGCAAGGTGATTGCGTATGCATCATGACAACTGAGGAAACATGAGAAGAACTACCCGGCTCACGGCCTCGAAATGGCGGCTGTAGTATTCGCTTTGAAAAAATGGAGACACTACTTATATGGTGAGACTTGTGAAATTTATACAGACCACAAAAGCCTCAAATACATTTTCGAGCAGAAAGACTTGAACTTGAGACAACGTCGATGGTTGTAGTTGTTGAAAGACTACGACTGCACGATCTTGTATCATCCAGGAAAGGCTAATGTGGTAGCCGATGCTTTGAGTTAGAAATCCATGGGCAGTCTTGCTCATATAAGTGAAGAAAGGAGACCGTTAATTAGAGAACTGCACGAGCTAGAGAAAACGGGAAATCAGTTTGAGATTGGAAGCTCTAACTCACTTTTAGCCCATTTGCAAGCTAAGTCCTCTTTGGTCGAAGAGGTGAAGGCTAGACAAGACGAAGATACCGACCTCAAGCAAATCAAGGATACCGTAACTAAAGAGAAAGGGGACGACGTCCGACTCTCTATAGATGATTTTGGGATACTTCGGTTAGAGGGACGGTTGTGTGTCCCTATGGTTGGTAACTTGAAAGAGAGAAATCTTGAAGAAGCACACCAGACAGCGTATACAATCCATCCAGGAGCTAATAAAATGTATCATGACCTGAAACAGTTGTATTGGTGGAATGGCATGAAAAAGGATGTCGCAAACTATGTAGCCAGGTGTTTAGTGTGCCAGCAAGTCAAGGCTGAACACCAGAAGCCCGCCGGAACATTACAACAGATAGAGATACCTGAGTGGAAATGGGAGAGGATAACGATGGATTTTGTAACAGGGTTGCCAAGATCACAATGGGGATTTGATTCGGTTTGGGTGATAGTGGATCGCATGACTAAGTCCGCCCACTTTCTGCTAGTTAAGACCACTTACGGAGTGAGTTAATATACACAGATTTATCTATCAGAAATCGTTAGACTGCACGGTGTGCCAGTGTCCATAATATCTGATAGAGGTCCACAGTTCACTTCCAGGTTTTGGAAGTCATTGCAGGAAGTGTTGGGAACTAGAGTTGATCTGAGTACTGCGTTCCACCCACAGACCGACGGGCAATCAGAAAGAACCATTCAGATTCTTGAGGACATGCTTCGGGCGTGTATTATGGATTTCGGCGGAAGTTGGGAAAAGTATTT
Source organism: Senna tora (assembly GCA_014851425.1). Lineage (NCBI taxonomy): Eukaryota > Viridiplantae > Streptophyta > Magnoliopsida > Fabales > Fabaceae > Senna > Senna tora. The sequence goes on from CM026262.1 coordinate 14,866,746, forward strand.
ACCCTTGGCTGAGTTTGCGTACAATAACAGTTATCAAGCAAGTATTCAAATGGCACCTTTCGAGGCTCTGTACGGCCGTAGATGCAGATCCCCGATTGGGTGGTTCGAGGTCGGAGAAGCTAGCCTAGTCGGCCCGGAATTGGTGCAAGATGCCTTGCAGAAAGTAAAGTGTATAAGGGAGAGATTGCTGACGGCCCAGAGTAGGCAAAAGTCTTATGCAGACAATCGAAGAAGAGAACTAGAGTTTGCCGTTGGTCATCAGGTGTTCTTGAGAATATCACCGATGAAAGGCGTGATGCGGTTCGGTAAGAAGGGGAAGTTGAGTCCTCGGTATATCGGACCGTTTGAAATCTTAGAGCGAGTTGGGAATGTAGCATATCGGTTGGAGTTGCCTACGGAATTGGAGGGGGTACACCCTGTCTTTCACGTATCAATGCTTCGGAAGTATCTTCCCGATCCCTCGCACGTGATTCAATCGCAAGACGTGCAACTAACCGAAAATATGACGTATGAAGAGGAGCCAGTGGAAATCTTAGATCGGCAGTTGAAGAAACTCAGAACGAAAGAAATTCCATTGGTTAAAGTTCTGTGGAGAAACCACTCGACCGAAGAAGCTACATGGGAGGTCGAGGGTGAAATGCGCAGGACATATCCTCATCTATTTCGAGACTAAGGTTAGTAGTTTGTTTGAAATTCAGGGACCGAATTTCTTAAGAGGGGAAGATTGTAATACCCGGGAATATTTTAACTAGCGTCATTAATTAAATTAAATTAATTAATTTAAAAGTTGAAAATGGATAGGAGCACCCACTATCCTACTACTTATTAATTTGTAGATACAAGTTATTTTAAGTTATAAGTATCCCAACTTTTAATATTATTATATTACATCAGATTTTTTTTAATAAGTATATATATATATATATTATAAATGAAGTATAAGGGAAAAGAAAGGGAAAGAACGTGAGGGAGGCGCACAAGCAGAGAGAGACGTGAGACGCGAGAGGCACGAGCGTGAGAGGGACCTTGAGCGAACGGAGAAGAGGGAGGAGCTCACGGACGCACGGGCTGAGCACGGTGGTGGCCGGAGTCGCGTCCACCGGAGCCGTAGTCGCCTTCGTTGTGCTAGAGAGAGAGAGAGTTCGGGCTAGAGAGAGAAACAAGAGGGAGAAAGCTTTCTCGCCGGAAAACGCCGTCTCTTCACCGGTGAAGGTAGCTGGGAGCCTCCTCTACTCCATATCGTCCTTCTAACCGGTTGAATCGAGGTGAGAAGTCCCGAAACTCTCAAACCCCAATTTTATGAATTTTAGGGATTTTTGGAAAGACCTCAATTGATTCAATATGAGTATTTTGGGTCCTAAATTGAAGTATTTGCATGCTAGGAAGTGAGTTGGAAGCTTAGGAACCGGAACCAAATTGATGGAATTTATCCGGGTTCGAAAAAGTGTAGGAAAATGTGATTGTTAAGGTTTAAGGGTGTTGTGGAATGACTTGGGGTGCATTGAAAGGTTGAATAATGATTATAAAAATTGTTAGAAATTATTGGAATGGACGAGGGATGAAAACCCGAGTAATTCCCGTCTCACACGGAACCCCGTTCGGGGAAAAAGAGACAATTTTCTAATTTTACGTGTATTCGGGTATGTGTATTCATGTGTAGGTGAAGTGTTCAAGGTTATTTTGATAAATGGAAATTTTGGACAAGTAGAATTTATGCCTCTTGAGCCATAAATTCAAGACTTGGGTAATGGGAACTTCACATGGACACATAGAGGTGAAATTGGGTAACCTTGCATTCCCAAGTCAGAGCTTCCTAATAGCGTGATTAAGAAAGGGCTGAACACGAATTAGAAGCATGCTAGGTGTTCCTAAAACTAGTTGAGGGAATTCCCAAGCCAACAACTAGCCTATGGAATTAATTAGAAAGAACATGAGCATTAGTGTTACATGTACACTATAGCGGTTGAATTTTCAAGCTTATGAATCTCTCAAATATATGTGTATAGGGCACCATACTGTAAGTGGACTTTCGGGCGCACCGAGAGCCAATCAGAGGGGCCAACCAGGTGAGGAGCTTTCCTATCCTTGCCCTATAGGGTTGACTGCGGATATGGATATATGGTTTGCCTTCTTGCCTATTTGTAGGAATTACATGTTAGATAACATGCTATTGTTGTTCCTAAATTGTAATATATGTGATAACGTGCTGTACGTGTATATGTGAACTGTAAAAGCAAATGGTGGCTCAAGGAGCCTTATACGGAAAGAAGGTCCTCGGGACCTAGAATGATATCGGGGGTAGGATCGAGTCAAGTTTATTGTTAGGGTCTTGTGATACTAGAAACAAACCTCATCGATCATTACCTGAAAAGTGTGGTTTGTATGTAAATCCTTAAAGGAAATAAACATAGGTGACTTGTTTTGAATCAAGAGTCCGAATTAGAAACCACTTGGAAGTCTAGGTTGCCTAATCAGAAGTAAGATGAATAAGTAGAGGTCCATAGGGGTCATTTATTGTACAATGCGGGAACCGAGTCTATCACGGGTGGTCCGGGTAGATTGAGTCTCTTGTCTTGAGTCAAACCACAGGAATACAGAGTATATGAGTTCACCACATTGTGGCTATTACCTGGGGTAAACCGAGGTCAGATGAGTCACCGGTTATTGCTCCAAGTAAAGTCTTGAGGTCAGAATATTGTTCCAGGTAAAGTTTTGGGACCAGGGGTTCCTAGAATGATCAACTAGGTTCCCACATTGCTCACGTGAGATATTGCCTTCGGGCCAGATTCTCTCCTAACGGAGATATTGCCTTCGGGTCAATTTATGATTACGGTTAATTGAATACGGGTGACCATATGGAATTATATGTTAAATCCTGATATGATGTATGTGTGAATTTAAATGTATGTACATCCATGCTTTAAATTCTCTATTGTGAATATGATATATATTAATTGTCTGGCCACCTAATATATGAAAATTTAAACCTGTTCTATGCGTATGTGTTTGTGATTGGCTCCTCTTCCCCAGTTGTAGCGGTACCCGCTACTACACCAGGGATGGGAAAGCCTCTCACTGAGTCCGTTTGACTCACCCCAATATTAAATGTTACAGACACAGGTGGTGTAGGCACCGGGAGCGCTTCCACTTCATCTCAAGGAGGCGGACAGACATAGAGACCGCACGCATTGTTCCCGTGGGTAGTACTGTTATATGTATTTTGTCAAGATATATATGTATATGATTCATTTTGGTATAGCATTGCTTTGTACAGTTGCTATATGCATATATGTATATGTCACACTCTAGAATTGTCGGCTTCATACAGATTAAAGATTGGTCTGGTTGTTGGGATCATAGGTTATGATATGATGAATATCATGTGTATATATATATGGATGTGACTTCCGCATGTGAATAGGATAGACCACTCGCACTGAGCGTGTGGTCAATATGTAAACTTATATATATGTGTGACTGAATACTTGATTGTGTGAAAATACGGCTTCCGCATGTGAATAGGATAGGTCACACGCATTGAGGCGTGTGATCAATATGTATATTTTATGCAGGTGTGTGATTGAATATATATTCTTGACTGTACACAGGGATTCTGCATGTGAATAGGATAGATCGCCCGCCTTTAAGCGCGTGATCAATATGTATATTATATGTACGTGTGATTGATTATGTGTATATGTATAGACTGAAGCGGCGTTGAGCGAGCCGTGGATTGTGTGTTACTTAGGTCATCGGATAGGGATGGCCATATAAATACTATATTGCTTGTATTAGAAATGGGTAGTTACACATATATAAGAATGTCAATCAGGAATTAAAGGCTTACGGGATAGGAGAAATCCTACCTCCCGTGTCGGTCACGGGCGCCCGGTAGGGGGTCGTGACACAAACTGTAGGTTTTCTTTATATTTCTCGATCTCACTTATATATACACTTGTTTTGCCATTTGCATTAATCATTCAGGTAGCCAACACATACATCTTGTTTTATGGGCTTCATACTTCACTCTTCTCATTCCTAAACTTGCTCAGGTATGATTTTTCTCTAACTTCTTGTCTTATTACATAGACCTATATTGTATTTTTTGGCTTCAAATTAATTGAGATCATCATATACATAGTTACTGTTGCTGCTGGACATGTTTCTGTTAGTAAAAGATGCCTATTTTATTGTCACATGTCTTGAGTTACATCCTATAATGCTTAGCTAATTCAATGATAAATGTTTGTTTCTAGGCCCCTGCTTTGTGCTTTGTGCTTCTTCAAAGAACATGGTATTCTAATTTGGATTAAATCATTTACAAATTAAGTAATATAGTTGTGTGGGGCTCTTGCCACTGGATATCTCATGGCTACATATGTTGATATAAGTTGAGAAAGTAAAGGAGTATAACTTTTTTTTCTTTTGGGACAATGCTCTATGTTTTACATATGTCACAATTTAGGATCTTGAACCCTCCCTGCTCTGCTCTCTCTTTACTCTCTTTCTTGGAGGTATAATTACTCTGCTCTATTATATATGTCACTCTCACTTTCTTTGAATCGCCTACCGTAGTTTCAAGGTTAATTTGAGGTGCCTTTAATTATATACGTATAGCTTTGCATTTGAATTTTTTGTTTGTCATATTTCAATTTCAGTATGAGAAATTTGGTTATGAGATTGGGTTAATTATTTTGCTGACTTGTTGTCTTTCTAGCTATATCATACATGAATCTTCCTTATGATGTGACAACACCTTCTCAGAACTTGGAATTGGAATAGTGCCATACAACCCCTTGGCAAAAAGTATACATGCAAAAAGTATAATGTTTGACCTTTTAGCTTCATTTTCTCCTCTGTTTTCATTAAACCAAAGATCACAAACAAAAGCATCATTTGTTTAGGATTGTTATAACTTTGTTATTTCTACTCAATTTTATAACACTTAAACTGATATATTAAATTGAAAGAGTTGTAACTTTACAATAGTCATAACATTTTTTTTGGCTTATTTGTAAATGATATATCCAACAATTTTTGCATGAAATGACTAAAACTGTTACTTTACAATAGTCATAGCATCTTTTATTAGCTTGTTTGTCAGTGTATTATGTATCCTTCATCAAGTTTGTGAGTAGACAAGAACCAAAAATTGTTTCTGTCCAGCTTCTTTTGGCTTCGAAACAGATTCATCTCTATTTTGCTTCTAGCAAGATTAACTAAAATCTATTGAAGGCCTTCAAACTAGTTCAAAATACTGCAATGAGTTGTTTGTTGTTGAGTTGCTCATTAGTACTTATGATGATGAAATTAGTAGACTAGTGAAATTGCTTAAAATAGCAATTTTGCTTTTCAGTGGCATAAAATAGATATAAACTCAAGTAGCTTCAATTAGTGCTGACATCAATAATGTGTGACAAACTTACAGGATTGTTGACTTTGTGGTGGAAAACTCAGATCCTCTTACCTATGTAAGAATTGTTCTCATCAATTTTTCATTTTGTTTAAAAGTGTTCATAATATTAATTATTATGGCTTTCTCTTTGAAGCAGAACAAGAAAAATTGTGGGTCATGTTGTCGCTTCTGTAAGACAAATTGTACAGAAAATACTTTTGTGCATGTTTCTTCATTAAAAAATAAATTACCTTATGCTAATCTTCTGGATTTAGAAGCCAGAGTATCCAGCACCCCCAGTGCAGAGAAAGATATACCGACATCTGATAAACTGCTCGTAGAAGAAGTTCGGAGGCTGAGAGCTGAGGTAATGACCCCACAATTATTACTTCAGTTTAAATTGATCATTCTTAAATTGCTTCTAAATGTGGGTTTATTAATGTTTTATGAAAATTGTAAAACAACTTATGATACACAAAAAGAGAGCGGAAGTGCAAGTAAATCTCCTTTTAATTCAGAGTCTTCCAATTAATTTTTTTTATGATGTAATGTATGTTCATAATTGCTTCTTGCTCAGCTACTCAGAGTCCGAATACTTCAAGCAAACATTGCAACGTGTCGAAGATCATCACCTCCAACGTGTCGAAGATCATCATAAGCTAGTCATGATCCATGAAGCTAGATATTTCTTTTATTTTCTTTGTTGAACTTATATATATATATATATATATATATATATGTATATATATATGAACTATTGTTGCTATATTGTAAAAGTTTTTCAGTATTATGGATATGTTTTGGAATTTGGATGTTAAATGTTGACTTGGTGATTATGGATATGTTTTGGATGTTAAACTTTAATTATATCTTGAATACAAATGAAATTATTTTGGTTGAATAAGTATTTATATATTTTTAGGGAAAATAAAGTATCAATATATTGAAAAAATAACTTAAAAAAAGGTGATTTAGCGACGGTTTAAACCGTTGCCAAAATTTAAATTCTAAACCATATTGTTATTTAACGACGGTTGAAACCGTCTGACCGCCCTTAAAACATAAAAAACAACAGTTTACTTAAAACAAATTAGCGATGGTTTTGACTGTCGCAAAATCTAACGACAGTCAATAGCGACAATTCTGTCAAGCGTCGCTGGTGTTTGTTCCCGACGTTAACTTTAACAACGGTTGACATAACTGTCCTTATATCTTTAGCGACAATTAAAACCGTCGCTAAATGAAGAAAAAGCCGTCACTAAAAATAAAGTTTTTTGTAGTGACCCTAGTGTTTTCTCCTGACTCTGCTTGTCTATGTTCATTTTTAAAATACATAAATTGTTTCAACAAAATATCTTTAATTTTCCATATGTTTTGGGTGGCTAATGGGTTTGTTCATTGGGTTTTTAGTCTTAAATTTAATGTAGTTTGTCCGGAAATTTCAAAACGAAATAAATTAGAGGGTACTAGTTGAGTTTTAGGTCCAACACAGTCAGAGCATCAAACATTCTTGCTCTGCTATTTATTACTTGTGTTGTGTAAAATCAAAAGAAGTAAAATCAGAAGGTTCTCATTACATTAAATATTATAAGTAGAGATTATCTGATAATATTATAAGTATAAGTTTTATTTAGCTGATTATTAATTTAAAGTTCTTTATAGGAGTATAATGCAAAGCTTTCAGATTTTGGTCTAGCAAAAGCATGGCCTCAAGGAGATAAGACACATGTTTCTACCAGAGTTGTTGAAATTTATGGCTATGCTGCTCCTGAATATGTCATGGCAGGTAAGATTGTGGTAGATAGATTAATATGATAAGAAAACTCTTGGAATCTGACGCACCACAAGAGTGATTATATCGTCATATTGACATTATCTTGGTAGATATAATATTCTTTTCCTGAGTTACGTTATATGAATTTGAATATAATTAAATATCCTTCCAAGTGTTTGGATCTATTACTGCAACAAAATCAATTATATGTTGGATCAAATTAAAATGATGAAATTAAATATTACTAATTAATCATATATATATATATATATAGTCACCTTATTAATTGTTGTGATGTTCTTTAACCTCATGAATGATCAAGTGTGGAGTGCTTGAATCCACCATGTATATATAACTTGGAGGATTGATGAGTAGGCAGAGAAGACTAATTGTATGAAATGAAAGGAAAGAATCATTGGAGAAATAGAAATTAAGAGTGCTAGCTAGCTATGCCTATATACCTAAACCTCTGTATCTATGAAATCAATAATATTACTGGAAATGAAGAAGCTGGTCAAGAATGTGACATTCATGAGATTTAGAGGTCCATTTTTTTTAAATAAGATCAATCTTTTCTTCATACTACTAGAAGAAAGCACTTTATTTATCATTATTTTTTTTATTGCTTAAGGTATGGTAGCAAAATATTTTTCTCATGTTATCGAGTAATTTCCTTACATTAATTAGCTATTCTATAATTTATTGTAATAATTGTTAGTTATGTAAAGTTTTGATTCTAAATTTTCTTGCTATGTAGAGAAGCACAGGAAATACATACCAACCAACAATGTGACAGATTAAATTTTAAATTGAAGATGACATATTAGCAGGAAACTACACAAACTAGCCTTGGCATCAACTAATAGGGAGGTCAAAGAAACCGAACCTTCAGTTAAAGATATATATGTAGGGCTTGTTCAATTTAGAGCAGCAGCATCATCATCATCCTCTTCATCAGGTGGCAGCTCGTTGAGGTCAAATGGAAACTTGATCTTCTCGCGAGCATCATCATCAGCATGTGCAGTTGAAGCAGCAGAAGAATAAGAAGAAGAAGAAGAAGAAGCCTGCTTCATCGTCTTTGTGTATACAATCTTTTAGGTGTTGATTTTTATTTGTTGTTGTTGTTGTTATAATTATTAATATTAATTTTACAATTTTCTAGTATTACTTTTTATTTGTTGTTGTTATAATTATTAATTTTATTGATGAAAGAAATTATTTTGAAGTTAATATTCATAAAATTTTTGTTTCTTAGAATTGATTATAAATTTTACAATTTTTATTTGTTGTTGTTATAATTATTAATTTTTTATTTTTGTAGTATTAATTTTACAATTCCACATGACGTATTGATGAAAGAAATTATTTTTATTTGTTGTTATGATATTTACAATTTTTATTTCATGGAAGAAATTATTTTTGTTAATTTTACATTTTTATATGACGTATTGTTGTTATGATTATTAATTTTTATTTGTTATTGTTGTTGTTATAATTATTATAATTTAAAGTTCTTTATAGGAGTATAATGCAAAGCTTTTAGATTTTGGTCTAGCAAAAGCATGGCCTCAAGGAGATAAGACACATGTTTCTACCAGAGTTGTTGGAATTTATGGCTATGCTGATCCTGAATATGTCATGGCAGGTAAGATTGTGGTAGATAGATTAATATGGTTAGAAAACTCTTGGAATCTGACGCACCATAAGAGTGATTATATCGTCATATTGACATTATCTTGGTAGATATAATATTATTTTCCTGAGTTACGTTATATGAATTTGAATATAATTAAATATCCTTCCAAGTGTTTATATCTATTACTGCAACAAAATAAATTATATGATGATCAAATTAAAATGATGAAATTAAATATTACTAATTAATCAAAGATTTCAGACCTATCAGTTTGGCCAACGTTTCATACAAGTTGGTTACCAAGGTCCTTTGCAATAGACTTAAAATGATTCTTCCTGACATCATTGCCCTTAACCAAAGTGCTTTTCTTAAGGGGAGGCTTATTGGGGATAATATTTTGCTTGCAACTGAAGTGATGAACAAAATTAAGAATACAAGAAATGGGAAAACTGGTTGGTGTGCTCTGAAGCTTGATACCCACAAAGCCTATGATAAATTGTCTTGGAACTTCATTGAAGCTGTATTGAGAAAGATGACTTTCCCTGATATTTGGATTAAGTACATAATGACTTGTCTCACTTCAGTTGAGTACCAATTACTGATTAATGGAGGACTCACTAACAAGTTTCAACCTACTTGTGGAATTAGACAGGGAGATCCCATATCCCCTTACATATTTATTCTATGTGCTAATGTTTTATCTTGCATGATCAGGAAGCAAGAGGATGCGAAACTGTGGCAAGGTATTAAGATTGGTAGAGCCTCTACCCCTATAACTCATCTTATGTATGCAGATGATACTCTGCTCTTCTTCGAAGCCACTGATTACAACATCCATTCGGTGAAGAGAGTGTTAAAAGAGTATGGTGATATGGCTGGGCAAAAAATGAACTCTGGTAAGTCTTTTCTTGTTTTTAGTTCTAATATCCGGTACCAGAGGAAGAAGATAGCCAATGACTTCTCTCTTAAATTCCATTCTACACTGGGTAAGTATCTAGGTACGTATATTGATTATAAAGAGAGTAAAACTCGTGGGGTTCAGGAAGTTATTGACAAGATAGAGAATAAACTAAAAGATTGGAAGGCCCGTCTTCTATCCCAAGCAGCTAGACTTTCTTTGATCAAATCGGTTATCAATTCCTATCTAGTTTATCCTCTATCTTGTATCCAGTTTCCACAAAACAAATGTAGGAAGATAGAAAGTTTGATGTCAAATTTCTTTTGGGGTTACAATGGTAATTCGCCGAAGATTCATCTACATAACTGGCAATTTCTTTGTAAGCCTAAGTTTGCAGGTGGTCTCTCTCTCACTGTGATGTTCAATCATTCAATAATGCTCTCCTAGAAAAACACATGTGGCGTGTTTTATCTAACCATCAAAGTCCTACTGCTTCTATTTTGGCTTCTAAGAATGTTGATAATACTAGAAGTCTAATTGCTCCTTCTACAGCTTCTTGGCGATGGAAAGCGGTCTTTAAGTCGAAAAACGTCATCTACTCAAACCTGACCTGGCAAATTGGAGATGGCAAAAGTATTAAACTCAACCACCATGTTTGGTGGCCTATGCTTCGAGATCTTCATTCGTGTAACATGGTGGCAGATCTTATACAGCATAACACCCATTCTTGGAACGTTCAAAGCCTTTTTTTCCCATTATGATACTTCCACAGCTGCAACTATTGCCAATCTCCCCTTGTCCGTCACTGGAGTGAAGGATCGATTGATATGGACCGGTGCTATTGATGGTTACTATAATGTTAAGGCTGGGTATAATTGGCTATTATCAAATCGTTCTCAGCAAGGTACCAATTTTCAATCTCCTCATGCTCTGGTTTGGCAAACTATTTGGAGACTTCGGTTACCATATAGGGTCATTATGTTTCTTTGGAGAATGCTTAATGATAATCTTCCAAATTTTTCAAATCTGGTGAAACATCACATGACTTTAGACGACTTTTGCCTTGCTTGCAACAACCCCGGTGAGTCCTTAGTTCATGTTTTCTTCCATTGTCCCTTTGCTAAGGCAGTATGGTTTGGAACGCATTTGGGCTTCAGGACTGATAGTTTATCTTCATCCATCATTGATTGGTTCTCTGAGTGTATCCAAATTTTCCAAGGCCCGGATCAGTACATCATTGAGCTGATAGCTGTTACCCTACATACCATTTGGCGGTGTAGGAATGGAAGAGTTATGGATCGAAAACAAATTCATCCAGCTTCAACAGTTAAAATTATTAAAGCTTCTTGGAGATCCTATCACAGTGTCTTCTTCAATCATAAGCCGATGAACAATCCTCATTTCAGTAAAATAAATTCTAAAGGATGGTCAACGGCTTCTACTTTGCCAAATTCTGGTATTTTAGTTATCACTGCTAGCAGGAAGCTCAAGCCTCGAGGTTCCACTCTTGGGATAAGGAAAGTGTTGCTCAGAGTCCTTTTCAACAATCAAGTTCTTGCTCATATGGTTTACACTCTTGGTGAACAACAAGACCTCAAGCTTATGCATCTTTTGGCTATTAGAAAAGGAATTCAGATGGCAATCAACTACATCAGTCTGCAAGAACAGTGCAATGTCATTGTTTTCAGGAAAGGAATGGCAGACCTCTTGTCCATGAACTACAAAAACAATGTCAAATTTCAAGTCGTAGGCATGGATATTATCAATCTTTTAAACAGTTTTGAGTCCTCTCGTGTGTTGTTCCTTAGATCTAGCTTCTTCGTAGTTTATATAGGTATATGTCTTACACAAATACGGTTGTTGGTTGGTCCTACATGTAACCATTCTTTTGCTTTATATATTATATATTATCGTTTTTTACCAAAAAAAAATTTAATCATATATATATATATATATGTATATATATATATAGTGTCACATTATTAATTGTTGTGATGTTCTTTAACCTCATGAATGATCAAGTGTGGAGTGCTTGAATCCACCATGTATATATAACTTGGAGGATTGATGAGTAGGCAGAGAAGACTAATTGTGTGAAATGAAAGGAAAGAATCATTCGAAAATAGAAATTTAGAGTGCTAGCTAGCTATGCCTATATACCTAAACCTTTGTATCTATGAAATCAATAATATTACTGGAAATGAAGAAGCTGGTCAAGAATGTGACATTCAGGAGATTTAGAGGTCCATTTTTTAAATAAGATCAATATTTTCTTCATACTACAAGAAGAAAGCACTTTATATATCATTATTTTTTTTATTGCTTAAGGTATGGTAGCAAAATATTTTTCTCATGTTATCGAGTAATTTCCTTACATTAATTAGCTATTCTATAATTTATTGTAATAATTGTTAGTTGTGTAAATTTTTTATTCTAAATTTTCTTGCTATGTGCAAAAGCACAGGAAATACATACCAACCAACAATGTGACAGATTAAATTTTAAATTGAAGATGACACATTAGCAGGAAACTACACAAACTAGCCCTGGCATCAACTAATGAGGCTAACTTAGCATGTAGCATTCTATGGTCTTGAACACTTTTGTTTTTATTTTGGTTATTGTTTATATACATATCCAAAAATAATTTAACCATGGAAATGTGCAAAGACAAAACATGTTGGCGTCGCTTGATCCATATAGCCGATCCCACCTAGTGGAAAAAGGCTTTGATTGTTGTTGTTGTATTGTTTATATACATATCCAGTGTTGACATGGTGATTATGGATATTGTAAAACTTTTGAGTACTAATACTTATTGAGTGTTGACTTGGTAATTATGGATATGTTTTGGTTGTAAAACTTTAAATACATTTTGAATACAAAAGAAATTATTTTAATTGAATAAGTATTTATGTTTTGTTTAGGAAATTAAAAGTATAAATATAAATTGAAATAAATGTTTTTTTTTTTAAAAAAAAAAAAAAGTGATCTAGCGACGGTTTAAACCGTTGCCAAATTTTATACAGTAAATCATCGCCATTTTTACGACGGTTGAAACCGTCGTTAAATATAAAGTGAACAACAGTCTATTTTAGGCGACTTTAGTGACGGTTAGTACCGACGCTTATGTCAACCGTCGCTAAAATTAGTCCCAACGGTAACTTTAACAATAGTCAAATTAACCATTGTTAAATCTTTAGCGACTATTATATAACCGTCGCTAAATACAAAGAAAATCGTCGCTAAAAATTGAGTTTTTTGTAGTGTCTTCTTAATTAATTCTCTCAATCTTTTTCATTATATAATAATTTATGCACTTTCAAGACTCACAAGCACGGAAGTTCCAACGTAACCTCAGATGAAGACTCTAACGATGAAACAATACTACTAAAGAGTTGAAGAGAGGTTGGGAGAAAGGAGAAAGGCCAAAAGAAGAGTAATTAAAAGTGGATTAGGTTCTAGGTTTTATTAGGATAATAATATAATAAATTTACATAATTTTTAGGTTATGTTTCTATTATAAATTTGCCTGACTCAATGCAAAATATATTGTTAGCAATTTGTATAAAGTGATGGATTTAAAGTTGGTCATTATATGTAGCTTTGATAATGATTCATATATATATATATATATATATAATGATTTGTATAATGGTAAATTTGAATTTTGTTAATGCTTGCTAATGATTTTAAGGAGAGTGCCCTCCAAAATTTTTTCTAATCCTAATAACTAGTGAAATATTGCTTTTTATATTTCTTGTTTATAATTGAATTGCTTCATTTCTGAAATGAGTTTAGTATGAAGTCTAAATACAAGCTTTATTTAAACTTTTGATAAATATCCTTATTGTTAATAAGGAGTGGCATTGTTGGTTAAAATTCGGCTCTTACCTCGCAAGGGCGAGGGTTTGAGTCCTATGACTGATAATAAGAGTAAAGTTCTCCCGAGTGAGATTTCTCCATATATAAGACTCAAATCCAAAAATCTTAATTAAAGAAAATTAAGTACCTATCAATTATGCATATATTTCAGCTGATTAAAACTTAATCTTATAAAAACTAATAAACATGCACTCAAAATTTGAAACAAATGAAAACAAAATTGACAACATCACTAAGACAAGGATGCTTAAAAACAATATACACTTACAGAAACGCATCTCTTAAATGTGGCAATACATTGCCTCAATTTAGCTACTTGATCCTTCAACAATATTGACTTGGAAGATGCTGGAACGCATTTTTGCCACGACAGTAATTCTCCATTAATCAAATTCTTTGCAAATGGATTAATTAATACATGAAATTGTCATTGTCTCCAACACTCTTCCATTCTCCATAATATATTTTGCAAACGGAATAACAAAAGCCGACCCTTCCTTTGAATCAAAGCCTTTAATATAGCACGTTCTAAGATGTGACGAGATACATTCAGGAACAGGGTTTGGATCATCAATCCAAGGGATGAATGATCCTCTGAGTTTCTTCATAATCATAGAAACAACGATTACAAATTAAGAACACAAAAAGCAAATTGAAAAACACCCATTAAAAAGAAAAGTCTGTTTAAAGAGGATGATTGCGTTAGGTAGTCCATAGTCAGCATAAATTATGTTTAATCTTTATGAACATGGATAAAAAACAAACTGAGACAAAAAGCAAATTTTATAACAAAATTGACAAGAAAAAACCAAAAACACATGGTAATACCTTAGAAATAACCAGATTGTGAAGCTTGGGTGTGTATTGGGTCATAATGTATAAAAACAGCCACCAACAATCATAAAATTTAACCTCTATAGAAACCATATCATGTTAATCAAAACTATGAAACCACTGATAGTATAATTGGATAGAAAGACAAAGACAAGATCAAACATTTTGTTTTGTTCATTATAAAATCTAAATAAAGAAGCATACAAACATACATAATACATACAAATATATATATATATATATATATATATATATATATATATATATATATATATATATATATATTTTGGGTTTGGAGAACAGAATCAGTGAGTACAAACTAGTGGAGTTCTGGAAGAGCTAAGCAAGATGTTCATATGACAAATTGGAACTCCATTTGCTTAGAAACCAAAAAATTTTAAAAAAATGTGACCTTCAACTCCTCCAAAATCTGTACCTCCACCATTCTAATGGCCTCTGAATTCTTTTTTTCTTAGTAATCCTAACCCCATCTAGTACAGTTGATTGTCTTATTAGATGGGAAGTCCTGGAAAAAAGGCTTCTTCAAAATAAACGTTGATGGTTTTACTGCCAATAAAGTCATGGGTGCTAATATTGGCTCTCTTCCTATGAAGTACGGATACTTGTAAAATTCTTTTGTATCGTATTAGATACGTATCCGATACCGATACTCTTTAGTTACTCTGATACTTACTTCACACATATTCAATTTCTATTTTTCTCTCTTTTTCTTTCAGTTTTAGCTTTGATAACTTTTTTTTAACTATGTAGGTTTACATTTTCATTTTCTAGAACAATAATCTAACTTCTTTGTTTCTAGTTTTTACAATTCTATAATATATTTGTTTCAACTTTGATATTATATTGTCAATGGCATTATATTGGTGTTTCAAATTTAAAATATACATGGTTTTTTATTTAATTTATTAACGTATCTTAAAAGTATCGTATCCTAAATTTTTAAAGAATAGCCGTATCTCTGTATCCGTATCGAACCCGGATCGTATCTTTTATCTACGCTTCTTAGCTCTCATCACTTTTTCTTTTAAGTCATTTCTAACTGCAGGTTCCTTCTTCGCTCCTTTGAAGTTTGGAGACTCCGATACATCTACCAAGAAGCAAATTCATGTGCTGATGCTTTAGCTAATTTGAGTAGGAGCAGTATATGTGCTTTAACTATCTTCAACATTACCCCCAGACTGCATCAAACACTACTTGCTGCTAAACTAGAATCGTACGTTCTTTATGCAGAAATAGAAAGGAAATATATTTTTTATTTATTGTGTTTGTTAATAAAAGTTGAGAAAAGAAATAAAATGAAAATGTATTAAAATGACTATTTTACTCCCTATATTAAAATAATAAAAAGAAAACAAAGTTATGATTATGTCAAATCAAAAGGTATAATAAACATTCTGTATTTTTCTTTTTTTTTAATTATACACATTTTTCAAAATAAAAATAAAAAAATGAATAACATGTAAGGCCTACTTTTTTTTTTTTATTTCTCTTTTCCCTTTTAACGAAGACTTCCCAGAAGAAGTTAATTTTTTGTGTTGTATTCTGCCCTTATTAGTTTCTTGCTTTTGTTTGCTTGTTTTCCCTTTGTTCCTCTGCTTCGCTTTCTTTTCTCTTGTTTTGTACTGAACCTTATTTTGCAGTAAACTAATTTATGCATTTCCAAAAAAAAAAAAAGTTCATGTTGCTGTGCTGTGGATAGTGATACATTAGAATTAGATCATGTAAAATATTGTGGTTGTATTTAGGTCGAATAATATTGCTACGGTAGTACTGAACTTTTATCTCTATGAAAGATAGTTTTGTACAAAATAGTTAATGCTTTTGGTTTTCTTTATTAGATTAAATTGCACTTTCCCCACATGTCAATATTACAATCCCCTTTTTTATTTTATTTTAAATTTAAAAATATTTGTTTGCATTAGTCAAATACATATTAATTTATATAAATAATAAACTTACAAATATTTTGATCAAAATAGTTGAAATTAAAAGTTTTTTATCCTTCAAGAGAAAGAAAATATAATTTTTAATAACAAAGGAAAGAAGAGTGTAACTTAAAATTTTTTTCATGGGAGGAATGTGTAATTTACTTAATAAATTATTTGTAAAAACACTTTCGTAACTAAAAAAACGTTCTTTTTTTTTTGTTCCTTCTGAATATGCCTTTGCAGGCGAGCTTAATAGATCAAGATTATAATTGTTGTAATTATTCATAATTGCAATTGCAAGGTATCTCACATCAGGTTGGGAATGTGCAAATTCTCTTTAAATTTCCTTTCTCAAATAAGTTACCTCTGATTTTAGTTAACCAAAAACGGAAGAAAACATCTATATATTTGTTCTGATGTTTCTAAATAAAATTGTCCAAGCAGATTCAGCTTGCAAATGATCAGAGCCCCACTAGGGAGAGTCATCTTTCTCATATTCCTTGGAATTTACAATATGCGTACAAACAGGACCCTAGGAAACCAAGTGATTGACCAAGAACATTAATCTGGAAACACAAGAAAACTTTAATAAATATATGATGATGAGGAGGATAATAATGAAAAAGATGAATCATCTCACAATTTAGTATTTAAAAGATAAAATGTCTTAATTTAATCCCTAAAGATCAATTCCTAGATTGATCTTTTGATTAATGCGATAGAAAGTTTACGGATAGTATTATTAATAAATACTAGCTAACTGTTAAATGATAAATCAGATTCTATTCATTAATAAAAGAAATAAAACACAATAAATTTACAAATAAACATTGTCAAAATACACTATTTGTATTTCTTGTATAGTTCATAAATATGATGAATTTTCTTTTATAACTCATGCATTGTCAAAACATAATGTTTAAAGAATTCTATTCAACATTTAATAGTCAATTAATCTCTATTAATACTATTGTTAGTTATTTTCGGCCAAAATCCTATTTTGTTTCTATATCTGTCTGGGTATTAAAAGAATGGGTATGAATATTTCCAAATATGGTAATTGGGATACCCAACCCAAACTCTACCTACTATATATATATATATATATATATATATATATATATATATATATTATTTAAATATTATTTTTATATTATAAATACTTCTATTTAATTATAAGAAAAATATTTTTGTTTTAATTCCATCAATAAGATAATTTAACTTTATTATTAATATATAAACTATTGCATTTAATGATTTTATAAGGATTAATTTGTTAAGATTTTATATTAATTATATATTTGATGATTAAGAATTATTATATAAGATGTAAGTAGTATATATTTGTATAATCCCATAGGTGATGAGTAATTATTTGAAGGGAAAAAAATTATTTTGAATTTTTTTTCAAGTCCGAGTATAGGAATTGAGGTATTCGAAAGGTTCAAGGATGCGGATACCCTCTCGAGTCCAGATTCAGGTACGAGGACTATGGTACCCTACTTCCATGATCATCCCTAGTTTTTTTTTTTATAATGATACTCAATGTTTCAAAAGTTCAAAACAAGTCACTACGTTTACAACTTGTTTCATTTTTTGTCGTCGAATCTAACAATATCTAATTTCTCTATTAGGTGCTCTGACGTGGCATGATAGAACTTTTTAGAAATTGTACTTTCACCACTTTTTTAACCTTAGACTTTTCATTTCAGTCCTTCAACAAATTAACAACCATTTATCTCTCCTTAATTTGCTTTTGAAACATCAGAACCAATATGAAAAAGGAAAAAACTTATGTGTTGTTGCTTACATGCTTTTGGTAAGGTTAACCAATTAAAAAAAGACATGTGTCTGACACATGTCTTTTTTTAATTGGTTAACCTTACCAAAAGCATGTAAGCAACAACACATAAGTTTTTTCCTATGAAAAAACTGGCATACATAGACCAATATAGGGTTTTGACCGTTAATTTTCTATCCATCTTATTAATTAAAAGACTAAACTGATTGAGAATTGATCTTTTATAGACCAAATGAAAACATTTTAACTTTCAAGGGATTAAATTGAGAGATCATATATCTTTCAAGGATTAAATCATTAATTTACTCAAAAAATAGAGACTGCAAATGAATTTATGTTTACCAAATGAAACGGAAGTCCTCCAAATATGAACCATCCAAGCCCAATAGTAAAAAGATCCTAAAAGTATGGGTCAGGACAAATAATAAAAGAATCATTAGAAGCAGTCAAAAGTAATTTATAAAAGGCCAATATTTTCTGTCCTGCGTAAGATTGAAAGTACTTCACAAAGCTGTCACAGGAAAGTTCATGTCCCACAAACAACATTCTAAACTAATGATTTTTACTTTTTACTTATATCAATATTAGGGATGACATGTACAAGAACTCTACAAAGAAAATTGTGGCAAGCTCACAACTGAGTCAAGAATATATATGATGCCAGATTCAACGTATCTAGTATCTACTTAAGAAACATTTGGAATCCATAATGGTCGAAGAAATTATCAATTTGCTAAATAAAATAGAAAAAGGTATTTACTGACCTTCAAATTCCCACAAATTGTTTGAGTGAGTGCTGAATTGAGAGTAGTATTTAAGAATACAAAGTAGTTTATGAAGAAAGCCAGAATACAGGAAAGAAGCATCACAACCTGTAAAATATGCCAATTAAAGCAGTAAATTAAAATCTTCCTCCTAATTATCAATTCACAGAAATAGCAATTTCTGGAATTACTCTGGATATACACACTTGCCAATCTCAAATAGAAAAGACAAGAAAAAACTTACAATTACTCTGGTTCAAGATAAGCTTGTGAATTGTTATTTGTGAGTGAGCAAAAGTAGTCTCTTCAATTTTAACATATGCAATCAACTAGACAGCATAATGCCATCATGGAGATGCATCGATAAATGATTTTTACTCGTGTCATTTTGAGCATTGACAAGAAAAAATTATCAGAAATGTTACACTGTACCAGCATGGTTTTAAAAGGAACATTCATGAAGAAATTAAAGGAGAAATTACGTTCCAAAATGATGCTCTTATATTTCAATCTTTCGACGTTAGACACAAATACTCTGTCCTGCTTTACTTAAAAACATGTTCAAATGCAACAGCCTACATGTGCAGGGAAGAAGTTCAACTAACAAGAAAATTGGCAATCACGGCAACTCGACTAATTAATAAACAAACAACAACAAACAAAGCCTTTTGCCACTAAGTGGGGTTGGCTATGTGGATCAATAAACGCCAATGTGTTTTGTCTTTGCCCATTTCTATAGTTAGGATCTTAATAGTTAAATCCATCCTAATAGGATTGACATAGTTGGCTATCGACAACTTGACGCCTGATTGACATAGTTGAAAAGTGCAAGGATATAGATAGTTAATTAAATCCATTCTAATAGTTTCTCCTATTATTTTTTGTCTTCTCCTACCTCTAGTTATTGGGTTATCTTCTATCTAGTCAACTCTACATATTGGAACTATATTCATAAAGATTCGACAAAGTTTTACGCTAGCTGTTGACTACCTTACGCCTGATTGACATGGTTGAAAAGTACAAGGATATAGATAGTTCTCCAAATGTAGAATTACTAAAAAAACAATGCCCATAATAAAAGTATAAAACATGGAATTAGTTCTAACCCAACTTTAAGGAATGAGAAGCACCTGAAATCCAGGGTCAAACAAATAAGGGAAGTTCAAAGTTGTTTGTAGATCTCCTCTGATAAATGACCAGATCAATAAGATTGGTCCACAAATCACACCTAAAAAATAATCCACAAGTTAAGACGAGTCAAATTTCAATACAGATGAGACTGAAGTTTAAACAACACCAAAGATCACTTAACCTTACCATTACACCACATGAGACCAAAGGTATTAAGGCCACTGGATTTACCTATAGAAGTAGTAAATGCATTATATTTTAGTAATTAAATTCACCCAATTATTGAGCCATAAAAAGAAAAATTAAACCTCTTACCAATACGAGAAATAGAAGAAAGGTATACTGCTGTACAGAAGTTTGCTATGAAAACAACTAAATAGGCATTGGCATTAAATGTCAAGTCCCGAGCTCCAGCAACAAATGCACCAGCTATGATTATCCCTACACTGATAAGTTCCTTGAATACGTCAGCAATGCATTATGTATACAAAAAAAACCACTAGCATGTTTATGATATATGAAAATGATGGAGTGAAGAGACTATATGTATTAACCATGCTTTGCAAATTACGATTTTGATTAAGCCTCGAACATTCATATATACACAGCATCAGACACAAACCAAAAAGATATTATACGACACAACCTGTATCATAAAGGCAAAAATATATGTAGCTAATAATATTTAGGGTTTCTTAAACGTAATATATTAAAAACTTATAAAACAATATAAAAAACTCCATTGCATTTCAGCAATATGCTTAAAATAATATACATATGCACCTTTCTTCTTGGCAGCATCTCAGTCCTTGTACAACCCCTAGTCATCTCAGGAAACAGGCAAGTCATCAGAAAAACCTTATTGAAAGTTATTACACTTGATATGGATATCTATTTCCTAGTTATCCTCTCATCCCTAGATCCAAACACCACACTCTACCTTTTATGATTCATTTCCAATCAAAAAAATGCATATGTTTTTTCTAGCATGCTTTTATTGTTCATAATCACTCAATTCTCGCTTCCTTTCTCTTAGATAACCTGTGAAGTGACACCAAAGCATTTTAATATGTATAATAGAACCACCAACAACAAAAAACAAAGCCTTTCCCCACTAGGTGGGGTCACTCAAGCAAAACACATTCTATCTTGGATCATTTTTATGGTTAAACTGTAAGCGTGCTAATATTCATAGTCCCAAAATGCATCCTACTCTTATGGAGTATCTTCATTACCCACACCATTCCATGAAAATGTGTATAATAGAACCAAAGTACACAATTCAATGGACTTAACAATCATTTTTATCATTATCACATATTCTATTAGACTAGAAATCTATAAAAGCTATTAGTCACAAATCCCCTCAAGAAGATTGTCATTGACAAGATGTCTAACTCAAGTTTGACTAGACTCTCAATTAGAGTAAAAATTCTATAAGATATGTAACCCATTTACATTTACTACATAAAATCTACATCTTCAAAGTTACCTACAAGAAGAAGTTGATCCAATGTAGAAATCTCCATGTTGCAAGAGATATCATTCCATTATAAGTAAGAATTAAGACCATATACAGCCGCTTTTCTCAATATATAACAAAGTTTCGGTCATGTATTAATCCGCTGGCAGGGTATATATGTTAGCAACATTCTATAGGGCATTGGAGCTCATGTCCTACTACAACATGTTCATCAAGAAACTGAATGTGCACAAATCATGGGATGCATAAATCAAAAGGTGCATATAATCATTCTCCTTTATGTATTGTCATTTATATACCTGCTAATAACAAAATGTGAATGCCTCTGCCCTGTGAGAAAATACTCCACAACCATTGTAAAGGCCACGGTAGTTCGTCTGAGGGTGGTGTACATGGGAACATTTATGCCCCGCACTGATTCCATGGTCACCAGCTTTCACCATACATGTAGCTAGTCATTGTTAGAGAGGTTTCATTCCCTGTTGTCTAAAAAAATGATTGAATATCTTATGAAAACTAACCATGTATAGCAAATATGTCAATGCAAGAGGAAGGGTTTGGGCTAATGTCTTAAAGGACACAAGGGTTGCTGGGTTGCTAGAACTGCTCTGGGGTTCGCCCGTTGTGAAAGAAATTATCTTCCAATATTTCATCACGTAGAGAATCAAACATGAACAAACCAGCTGAAACAAACATGAGAAATAAATATTCAGCATCAAAGGAAAAAGTCATGAATCATTGATAAAAAAAATAAATGAAGATATAGATTATTAAGTTTATGATACAAAGAATGTGCATCAAGGAGACTAGGAGGGAGAGACAGAGAGAAGTATAATGACTGATATACGAAATTTAATCATGATGTAGTTCAAAAGGCTGAGATTGAGAGCTGAGCAATTGTACTTAGAGAAACACTCGAATAAAATTAGTCCAGAAATCATCTTTAAACCTGAAAAAATGTGATGACATTTGCACTTGGGAAACTGTAAGTAGAGAGGGCTGCTTTGTTGAATATGACCAGGAGAACTGCAGAATCAATATATTTTATGATGTTAGAAGGGAAGATCAGCCCATTTGAACCATTAATTATAAAAGTAAAATAGACACAGCAAAAGACTAAAAGAAATAAGTATAAATAAAGCAGTTTTATGATGTTATGGTTAGTATGAACCTCAATAAATTGGCTGTACATATCTTGATCATGATGAAATGGAAATTGGAATTGACTACATACAAAATAGAACAAGTAGCGGATATATACTATCTATGCATCAATCTGAAAAATTATGAATGTAAATTCTTGAATCATAATTATTAAGAATCTCAATATCATATGGCTCAGCATATGTTCATTAGATATTTTGTTAGCATGCTTCCATAGAGATTCACAAATACTTCCTTTTGTTTCTTACTCAGTTATCTCTGTCTTTATCAACTAATTGAACCACTAGTTTCCAAAGGAGATTCACTATAGCAGTATGATAATAACGTTACGTAATGGTAACCTCAAGGAGAAGTAGGTTCTGTGCGAGAACTCAACCTGTCCACCATTGGACTACTTTTCAGTAAAGTTAGTGCATATATATGTTTTATATTTGTGAAGTGGACAAGTGTAATTAATGGACCACCTATAAGGATACTATAACTATGCATGTGGGATGCTGACTTCACACTCCAGTACTCACAAAGCAGATAAACTCGCCACTATTTATTGTAACAAAAAGTGGCAAGTTGCGAGTTGAGATTAACTTCAGATTAATTCATCTCTGTATCATCTAAAGGGCTTGTTTGACAACAGTCTTTAAAAACTATTTTATGTTTTTTTTTAAAACAAAAAAAATTGTTCGATAAGTTTGTTTTCAATAATTGTATGTAAAAACTTGAAAACATTTGTGCTTTTAAAAATTAAAAAACAAAAACAAGTAGAAGTTGTTTTGCACTCTTGTTTTTACTTTTTTTTTTTCACATGTATCCTCTTATTGGAGGCAAGCTAAATGAGTTTATAGTTTTTTTTAAGTACGGAGAAAGAGTAAATGAGTTTATAAGCAAGAAACCTACATTATTAATTGGCTAAAATATATATATATAATAGGCAAAAGCATTTTTTATGTCCTCAAATTCTACACAAGATTTCAATTTAGTCCCTAAACTTTTTTTTTTGTCAAACAAGTTTTTTTATTTTTGTTCTTCACAAACTTGTTTTCAAAAATTGTTTTGAAAACTATTTTTAAAACCACAAAACAAAAAAGTGTTGTCAAACAAGCCCTTAATCTCTTTCCTATATGAAGCTGTAGCCGAAAATCTAAAGCCACTTCCTCCCAAACAATTCGCTGCCTCACTTATAGTTTTCTCTAGAGTAGAATAACTCCCACAGTTTAATAATATAATAATAGTCCTTTCCTTTTTTGGAGAGAAAACAGATACTATCATCAGCAAAATAAAAACAGAAAATCTTCAACTCAAATTTCTCAATCATTTTCATTTCCTGCCTTGTGAAATCAATTACCGATACGTTGAGTCAATATTTACCGAATCAATTATGAAAAAGAAAACAGCAGCATGTAGTGAAGAGCCAAATAAACATATAAATCATATTATAAACTTCACCAGCTTGACCTTACCACGTAAATCATCAACAAAATAAAAGCAGAAATTCTTCAACTCAAATTCCTCAATCATTTTCATTTCCTGCCTTACGAAATCAAACACCGATACGTTGAGCCAATATTACCAAATCAATTTTGAAAAAGAAAAAATATCGAAAAACCAAATAAACATATAAATCATACAAACTTCACAAGCTTGACCTTACCACGTAAACCACAAGCCAAAAAAAAAAGGAAAAAGAAAAAAGAAAAAACCGAAAACGAACCGGCGGAAGCCATATACGATACAGCAGCGTAGACTCCTCTCTTGGTCATGGAAGCACTTTTGTAGTGGCTCTCTTCACTAATGTGCTTAGGATCAGAAAGCGGCAGCCTCTGATTCCTCTCGGCCTCCATTGACATTCACCTTTTTTCTCTTTCTTTCTCTGTATGTTTCTCTCTCTCTCTCTCTCTCTCTCTCTCTCTTTCTCTTTCCGGCTGTTGCTTCGTCTGTGCCTTGGAAATTGGAATTTGAGGCCGCGAGATGGTTCAGAGTGGAGAGGGCACTATTTCATAGCAGTTGAGGAGACAGAGAAGAGAGAAGAGAGAGAAAGAGAGGGAAAGAAAGAGAAGCGAAGGGAAGGGAATGTTTCTTTGAGTGGCACAGCCTATGAATGCATTAGTAGTAACCACGTGTCAAACGGCGCAAAAGGAAGGTGCATTTCAAACATGGTCCCATCCATACTCCCCATTTCCGAAAGATATTCATCAATCAATTCATCCCTCTAAATCCTTGACCCTTTTCCTTTTTCTTTTTTTAATTTTTAATTGATTTTAATGTTTTACTCCAAATAAAATTTCAGTATTACAGCAGTATCAGATAATTTTTAAATATTAATATAAATTTACATTAATAGAACTTTAAATGAATTAGAGATTAATTAATTGATAGTACCGAATTTTAATACATTTTTTTAATTGGTTGGTCTATAATCCATTTAAGATAGGTCCTAATTAATGCGAGATAGATGCACTTAAATTCAGTAATACAATAATAATAAACTTTTATCCGTACTCAACACATAGATATATATATATTTTTTTCATATAATTGATTTCCATTTTGAAAATATGTATATGAATCTTTAATGAGATATTTTTAGATTGGATTTGAATTCTTTTAATTTATTAAAAGAATTAATAGTGTCCATGTACAAATTAAAGATATTTTTAAATTAAATACATAAGTTAAATATAGTAGTGGATTTGAGTTTATATGGTTAACTATAAAACCAAATCATAAATTATTTGAATGGTTTTGACTTATTTTTATTTTGTTCAATTTAGACATTTCAACTTATCAAAATAGATTTTTTTTTTTTTCATCACTTTCTCTTTTTATTATGAACCAAATTGACGGCTTTTTAAACTTAATCACAAATTAATATACACTTTGCTGACACCAATTCGTCACAGTTATCGACGAATTGAAAAAAAAATGTTCACCAATTCCCCATCAGCAATAGAGAATACGCGCTCAACGAAGTTAACTCCAAATCACACTTAACATTGGTGAATTGGGTTGATAAATATCTTGTCTCGTTAGAAAACAATAGAATATCCAATTCGCCAATATTGTTGACGAATTGGTTGAGTTGCTCAATTCAGCAATAGCATTGTTGAATTTGGTGGTCTAAGGGCCAATTGACGTGACTCATGTCAGCAGCGTAGTCAGCATAGGTCAAGTTAGACGGAATGATTTGACCAAACACCAATTCCTCATTACATTGACGAATTGGTTGAGACATCCACCTCCAATTCGCCTATAGTATTGGAGAATTAGGAGTGATTTGGATGTAATAAAAAAAGGTAATAGATGTACAACGTAAATGTACAATTTGCTATCTGTAGTAACCATTTTTCTTCCATTATATATACATATACGTTTCATATTTTTATATGCTCTAAATAGCAAATTGCCAATCCTTCTTTCATTCTTGAGTAGTGTAAGCTGGTATTATATCTTTCAGGTTTCCTTATATAAAAGATCTTGATTATATCATTATCCAAACTCAAGATAATAATTTTTGTTTTTGTTATATTTTGGCTTCTCCATTCATTTCAACTAAATCTAATTTTACTAATAATATATTTTGAATATACGCAATGACAATCATGAGTCAGACATTCACTATTTGTATTTATCAAGATGCATGTCATCGTTTCAAATGAGGCCGATGGTGTTGCGTTTCACGTCCTGGAGAACCCAAAATTGACAAAAATCACTCTAGACATAACCTTTGAAGCACTGAAATAGCTGGTACATCGAACTTTAAAATTACAACTGAACCAGATTGTGCGATAAATAATTTACAGGATATACCTTATGATTGCAATCCCGTGAGATTCTTTTTCAGCTGAAGTGATGGACGATGTTGGGGTGAAGGCCATGGTTGATTGTCACACCCAGGGTACTGGATTTATGGCTCTGCTTGTGATCGAGATTTGTGCCAATACATCAACAGTTTAACAAGAAGGGGTGGCAACTATATTCCTAAGATCCCGGTCCAAATTATTTCGTCAAGTCATCAAGAGTGAGGCATAAGTCAAATTTTCGTGGGCGACAAGGCAAACTAATTGAAGCATTGAGGTTGTTAGAGGTCCTGCTCAACATTGCTGATGGCGAATTGGTGAAATTTTTTTCCCAATTCGTTGATAATAGTGGCAAATTGGTGTCAGCATAGTAAAAATGGTATAGATACGTGATTAAGTTTGAAAAGCCCACCAATTTCATTCATAATAATAAAAGATAAAGTGATGCCAAAACTTTTGCTTCTTGTTTCGTCTTGTGTTTTTCATCTGTAAAACTCTGTTTAAGTTATAATATTTGCATATTTCATGGGGAAAACAAGTGATGCCAAAACCTATAAAAATACAACATTTTATTTAATAACGAGATAAAATTATAATTATTTCAACTAATTTTTACAAATAACAACATTACAAGATAATAACTATATTATTCTTTCAAATCTGTTTAAAAAATTATAAAATCAACCTCATTTTTTCAAAATGAAATTTTTAGAAAAAATATAACATAAACTAATGAAGGATCAAAGGAGAAAAAAATCTGGTCATACATTTTATGAGGAGAGCTATTTTTATAAATAATATATATATTCTAATATCTATATTATAATAGTTTTGGAGTCTTTTACTTGTTGGTCTCAAACAATATATATCGTATAACATAAAATAAAATATGTAAATATGTAATGTGAGAAGAGAAGTGACAAAGAAAAAGAGATAGTTAAATAATTTTTTATTATTCAATTTATTATTGTAAAATCTAATAACTTTTATTTTACATTTTTTTTTTAAAAAAAACTAACAGCACCTTTGTGCATTTTTAATATATATGGTTTTTGATACAATAAATAAAAAATTAATCATTGATTGATTTTGTTCAGGTTTTAATTATTTGAATTTGGTTTAATAAAAAAATTGTCTTAATCGATTTTGAACAAATTTCCCATGCCTGTGTCTAAAATCTATTCTGCAGAATACAACAATGTCCAACATAGTAGTAGAAGCAAGATCTATAGGTGAGAGAAGCAAGATCGAGCAGTCATAGAGCATATTCAAACTATATATTTGAAAATGGAAAGATGAGCAAACAGGGCCGTTTTATAACTCAGAAAAGAAAAAAAAAAAGAAATTGGGGTCGAAAACGCACGGTTTTACTTACTCAAAATTGTGTGTTTTAACTTTTGATGACGTGGCAGTATGATAACAGTTGAATGAAATTAATGGCCAAATTTAAAGCAATTGCAAAGAGAATTATAGAGAAAGAAATATAGGGGATCCAAATTCGCAAACGCAAGCACGACTACACGAACCTAGCTTCAACTAACTTTTTATATAATTATTTTTGAATTCCTGCCGCTCGTGGGTCTCTGCTAGGGTTTCTTCAGCGTTGACTTACACAGGTAGCTGAAGGTCCGGCGAAGCCGAGGTTGTCTTCGGTTAACAGAGACGTTTTTCTCTGTCCCGTGTTTGTGCGAAAAAGTCTAAAGAGTAGGAAGTTGCGGTGTGGATGGAGGGTGAGAGAGAGACGGGAAGGAGAGGACGGACGGCGGAGGTTGAGATCACGTTTGGGGAAGACGATGTGAATACGGAACTGATATCCACGAATAAGTGCCTGGTTGGACGCATGCTTACCTCAAGCAGGTCAACTGCACGACTTTATGTACTGGGATGCGTAATATCTGGGGTTCGGAGGATTTGAAAGTGGAGGAGGTGGCCACGAAGACGTATCTTTTCTCGTTTCAGAATGAGAAAGATTTGGAGAAAGCGTTGCGAGTAGAGCTGTCAAAACGGGCCAGCCCGGCCCGGCCCAGCCCTGGCCCGTTTTGGCCCTAATTATTTTAGGGCCGGGCCGGGCCAGCCCGTTTTAAAAATGGGCCAGCTTTTCCTTGGCCCAGCCCGGCCCTATTAGGGCCAAGGGCCGGGCCGGGCCAGCCCTATTTTTTTTTTTTTTAAAACAACTTTACTTTTTTATTCAAAAATTTTAAGACAATTCTAAATTTAGTCATCCTATTGTTCATCTAATGCAAATTTTCATACAATCATGAACATTTGAACAAAAAAATATACATTTATTTATTAATTTAAACAACAATTCACACATAAATACAAATATTAAATATATGGTTAAAAAAAACAAATACAAATAACAAATCCAATACAATATTACAATTTATCACAATTTACACACATTCAATCATTCAACCATTAAATTAAAATTTATATTCCAGGGATTTGAGGAATGGGTTATGGGCTTGGGTTACCTTTTTTTTTTTAAATGAGATTGGGTTTGGGTTTGTGTTTTGGGCAAAAGACAAAAATTTTTTTTTTAAAAAAAAAATAAATAAATAACGGGCCAGCCCTAACCCGGCCCGGCCCAAGCCCGGTTTGGCCCGTTATTTTAACGGGCCGGGCCGGGCCGGCCCGTTTTTAAAACGGGCTGAAAATTTTCCAGCCCGGCCCTATATTTTATATCGGGTTTAACGGGCCGGCCCGTAGGGCCTGGCCCGTATTGACGGCTCTAGTTGCGAGGGGGGCCGTGGGTGTTTCGTAATAGCTGGTTATTACTTCAGCGGTGGCAGAGGGATCCAGAAGTGCTGGAGAAGGGGTTTGAGAAGGTGTGGGTGTGGTTACAATTTTGGGGATTGCCGCCCCATTGTAAGACGGAAAAAATGGCGAAAAAACTAGGTGAGACTATGGGAACAGTTATAGAAACAGGAGTGTTCTATATGGCGAACGATCAATCAATCTTCATCAAGGCATTGGTGGAGATGCCGATTGAAAAAACGTTACAAGAAGGCGCTTATGCAACTAGTAAGAATGATGGTAGACTTTGGGTGGACGTCAAATATGAAAGACTTCCTATGTTCTGTTGCTATTGTGGAGGGATTGGTCATAGTGAGGAAGAGTGTGTGCACGGGTGCAAAGATGGGAAGAAGGGGAAGAACAATTCTGTGGGGTTGGGGCCGTGGATAAAGGCCAATCAACCGGGAATAAGGAGGGTGGTTGAAGGGCATACAACGACGACAATGAGTGGGCCGAGAAGACGTGAAGGGCGTTGAGGAGAACCGAAAGAAGGAAGACAAACAGAAGCGCTCACAAAACTTCTCTCGAAACTAAACGTCGAAAGTAGCCATGGGTTAACGAAGGATGGAGGCACGAATGAGGAGGAAAGAGTGGATAAGGGGATGGAGAATGCATGTGTTGAAGAGAGGGAGGGAATTTCGAATGACGGTAGTACAAAGGGAGTGAAGGAAGCGTCATCTATGGCACGAGTGCATGAGACGCACGTGTTGAAGGAAATTCATAATCTTGTACATGAGGAGGTGGCACCAATAAATGTGATAATGAAGGAAAACATTAACCCTACAATGAAACCATCGGGGGGTAAACAATGGAAACGGTTAGCGAGAGGTGGGGTATTGACAGAGAATGCGAATAAGGGTGATCAGTATGGAGGTAAGAGAAATTGTATGGAGGATGACTCGAATGCAATACTTAACATTGAGGAAAGTGCATTGAAAAGAGTGAAGGGTGTAGAGATGGGAGGAAATACTATGAATATATCGGCCGGTCTGTCTCTACAGGCCCGCCGGGAACAATGAAAATATTAGCGTGGAACTGCCTTGGTCTGGGGAACACACGGGCAGTTGATTCCACGAAGCACCTCATTAGGCAGGTACGACCTGACATTATGTTTTTTAGTGAAACAAAGCTGACGGCCGGCGAAGCGGAGAAAAAGAAAAGTGAACTGGGGTTCGAAAATGGTGTGTGGTATCCTTGTGTGGGTCGAAGTGGAGGATTGATGTTACTTTGGAAGAATGATTACAAAATCGTTCTTCGGTCTATGTCCAAATATCACATAAATGTGTGGGTGGGAGAGGATGATGATAACAGGTGGAGATTTACTGGTTTTTATGGAGAACCGATAACGCATTTGCGCCACCAAGGGTGGAATATGATGAAGCGCCTCAAGAATAATAGGGATGGGCCATGGATGATGATGGGTGATTTTAACGAATTAACTAACAGTGATGAACAACAGGGAGATAACGACAGAGCTGAAAGTCAGATGCAACAGTTCAGGGACGCAATTGATGAATGTAACCTGAAAGATATTGGGTATGTAGGATTTCCTTTTACTTGGTGCAATAATAGAGGAAGTAGACAGGTGTAAAGCAGATTGGATAGAGAACTGGAGAACATAGATTGGATTACGAAATTTCAGTATGCTCAGCTTTTTAATTTGAGGAAATTCGATTCGGATCATCTTCCCATTTTATGCAATTTAGATTGGTTCAGATACAAGGACGATCGAAGAATGCAGAGGGAGAGAACCTTCCGATTTGAACAGGTTTGGTGTGGTTATGACGAATGTAAGGAGATTATCACAGAACACTGGGGTAAATTCAGAATGAATACGAATATAGATATGGTGTGTGGTAGCCTCGGGGCAATCCAAGAACGTTTGACACGATGGAACACGGAGAAATTTGGGAACTTCGGTAAGAAGATCAAAGCTCTGCAGAAGGACATAAACACTGAGGTCACTAACACTATCACGGATGTGCAAAAGGTTAGAATACTAGAAAAAGAGCTGAGTAAATTGTTATCCGAAGAAGAGATGTACTGGAGACAACGGTCAAGAGTACAATGGTTGAGGGAGGGTGATAGGAATACTAAGTTCTTCCATACGGCAGCCTCGAACAGAATGAAGAAGAACAGGATTAACAGATTGAAAAGGGATGATGGGAGTTGGGCAGAAGACCAGAAAGAAATACAGGATACAACTACCGATTACTTTGAAGAATTATTTATGACGGCTAATCTGATGGAGATAGAGAGCATCATTGAAGTCACTCCGAAGAAGGCTTCGGATGAGATGAATCAAGCATTACTGGTTGTTTTCACTAGAGAGGAACTTAAAGAAGCTCTCTTTCAGATGTGACCGACGAAAGCACCAGGTATTGATGGTTTCCCGACATTTCTTTACCAACTCTATTGGGATGTAATAGGGGAGAAGGTGACTGATGCTGTGCTTGATTTTTTGAATAATGGTGTTTTCGACCCGGGAATTAATACAACAAGAATAGTGTTAATCCCGAAGACGAAAGACCCAGAGGATATGACCCAATTTAGACCGATTAGTCTCTACAATTTCATCTACAAAATCATTGCCAAGACTTTTGCTAACAGATTGAAGCAATTTCTTCCCGATATTGTCTCTGTTTATCAGAGCTCCTTTGTGCCTAACCGACAAATTACAGATAATGTTTTTCTTGCTTACGAGCTTCTTCATGCTCTAAAAGGCCATAGATTGGGGAATAACGGCTCTATTCTGTTGTAAGAATATGGGCCAGTCCACCCTTGGTGGATTGGACCCAAGCCCAAAATTGATATTGGAGAAAATGTGCAAATAAATAAAAGTGTGGGTTTATGAGTGTGATTTACTCCTTTAAGAATATTTGAAAGTGGTGGGAACGGTTAATTTCCCAAAATTAACGTAAGAAATGAGGGGGTTGGTTCATTGGATGAGACTCTCTCTCATAACAGAGAAAAGATACTGAACCAAACTTCCTCCTCCATCCATCTCTCTCCTTGCTCTCTTGGTGTTTGTGCATTTGTTGTGAAGATCGTAGATCCGAGTCCGTCATTGTGACCGGGTCTTCGCGTGGGTACCTGCAGACGAATCGGATTCTTCACAGGTACGCCCGAAATCTATCAGTGGTATCAGAGCCAGGTTTTCCGCTGTGTTTCATATGTTATGTGTTTTTCTTCAATGTGACAAATGCATGACATATATATAACATGTGTTAATTTTTATCTGATGCATTCTTCACCGCACAGTAAATTTTGTGAACATTGGGTTCATTGAAACTACAATGTTAGAGTTCAAAAATTACACCATTGCGTAGAGCGCGAAAAATCGATGAAAATAGATATAAAATTTGCAAGAAACGGACTACGAACGGCATCGATACGATGATCGAAGTTTCGGGTTTGAAATTTGGATTCCCGAAAACTACAATTTTAGGCTTCGAAATTGCTCCCATTGCGTAGAGAACGAAAAATCGTGCGAAATCGACATAAAATTTGCAGAAAATGGAGTTTGGACGGCTGAGATATAGACGTCTGAAGTTTTCTGGCGAGCTCCACCATTTCCAGTCGCCGGATTCTGGAAAATGGAGGCTTAGCGACAGTTTTGGAAACTGCTGCTACAAAACTGTCACTAAAAACCGTTTTCTTGGCGCAGCAGTCCAAAAAACTGCCACCTAAAATCAAATTTTGAAAATTCAAAAAAAAAAAAAGTCTGGACCTGACCTGGAAAATTTTGGGCTTGACCCGAATTTTTTTTTGGGCTTAAAAAAATAAAAATAAAAATTTGGGCCGGTGTTGGGTCTATTTTTTTTATTTAAAACTTCTCGGGGTCATAATGGGTTCGTTTTAGATCCAATTGAGGCTCGGTTTATTTCTAAAAATCTGTAAAATCGAGAGCTTTAATTTGATATATAATTTTGACTATATTTGAGGTTATTTGGGATCTTATTTTATGTTTTTAAGTGCTTTTTTGGGATATTTTTTATGTAAAAAAATTCCAGAAAATTCAAAATATTTTTTAATTATTTTGTTCTAGGTAAATTGAGGCAAATGACTTCTAATAGCACTGAAAACACCAATTATAGTGCGTTGGAATACTCATACCTAGATGAGGCAATTCCTGAATACGTACCTATGGATGAAGATCCCGAGGAGGATCCTGAAGAGGATCTAGAGGAAGATCCCAAGAAGGACCCTGAAGAAGATCCCGAGGAGGATCCTAAAGAGGATCCAGAGGAAGATCCAGACGAGGAACCTATGGAGGATCCTCAACAAGAACCAGAGGAGTTGATGATTTCCGGACCAACGTCGGAAACACTATTTCCTATCGAACCCCTCCACGTAGATTCTCAATTAATTTTTAACGACCCACTTAATCAAATCCGGTAGAAGAAACCATAGTAGAGGAAGGCGAAGAAGTCAATCAACCTTTAACCCCTGAATTAGCTATGAATATAGCTGAAAGGGATGCAACAAGGCTAACAGACGTAAAAGACATTAATAGTTATTCGTCAGCTACGTCCAAAACATGACCGATGAGGAAAACACTATATTTTACCTTAGAGTCATATTAGAATACATAAGAGCGGCAACACTTAGAAAAAACTAGGTTGCCGCATCCCAAGCAGATTTCACTGGTTAACAGCAATCAGAGAAGCAATGAAAAGACGATTTTTGCCAGAGAAAGAGAAAATCTATTATGAAAACTTAATGCTTGAGGCATTTAAGTATTTGTGTTCTCATTTGTAAAGATACAATGTTTCATTTTTAATATCATTATTGAACATGATTCATGCATTATAAATTTTTGTTGAACATTTTAATTTTATTTAATGGCGTTATTTAGAATTAATTGTTCTATGAGTAAATGTATGAATATATATATATATATATATATCTGTGTGATGGGAGATACAAACGTATGCTCTTGATCATGGATCTTGCAATGTCATTATTTTCTGATCAAGAATAATATAAGTGCATGACATTGTATACTTATCAGTGCTATATATATTATAAATGTTCTATGGTACATATCTCTGGTAGAGAGAACGTAAAATAATGTGGGATCAGTTTGTCATAGAACTGAAAAGTGAAACCAAGAACATTATTAAGAAACCAAAACAAGGGGGAATAACTTAACGGGATAACTGTGATATCTGACATTGTAAAATACAATACATCTTGAAGGAACAAGATGTTATTGGGCCTCTCACAAATGTTTGGTCGAACATGAAACTGAAAACATGGGCCAACGTAAGAGAGACCACAAGACCTACCAAACTTGGAACAAGAAAAATAGCATAGCAAGGATAATGCTTCTGAGTGCCCTGGCTAATAACTTATTGTGCAAATTTGAGATGCACACACTCTACAAGCTGTGTGAATAGCTTTAAGGAATAAGTTTGAGGTATTTCTACCACCAAACCTATGAGGTTGACGATTAAGTTCGACGCCGAAAAGCTTAAGCTAGGCACTCTTATAAAGCATTATCCGAGAGAGATAGCCAATATGATCAGGAAACTAAAGGAAGCTGGACAATTTCTTTTGTTTGATGAACAACAAGTGTAGGTTTTCATCAGATAGCTCCCTAGAAGTTGGGAGCATATGAAGGTGAATCTAACCCATAATGAAAACATTGTTACTTTTAACAATGTAGCTGAGCACTTAGAGTTGGAGGTGAATGCTTGGAGACTTAAATTTTGGACAAGTTTATTACACTGTGAATGCTAGCACTTCCCGTTCGATGCTTGTTATATAAAAGGGCAAAAAGTTTCATGCTAAAGGGAAGAAGGGCGTTCCTAAACCCAAATAGGGAAATAAACAATTCAAAAGGAAAAGAAACAAAGGGTAGAAGAAGAAGCTAGACCTGAAGGGGGTCAAATGCTTCGCCTGCCAGAATTTAGGCCATTTCGCATATGACTGTTCAAAACAGACTGAGGGCGAAACGGTATTAGTGAATTATGTGAATTCACATGTTTCTCGTACTTTTTTTACAGACTTTGTTTCTTCTTCTTGGATTATTGACTCAGAATCCATAGACCACGTAACTTAGGATCGACGATCCTTTATTGAGTACCGTCGATTGTCATATCAAAGAATATGGTTTTACGTTGGAAACAACACGACGATCGAGGTCAAAGGTTTTAAGCACCCGTAAATTACTATACGTGGTGAAAAGAACTTCATACTCCATTACGTGCTTTATGCTCTTGACATCCGACAAGACTTATTTTCTGTCATATGTTTTTTAAAATTTGGGTTTGATGTGAACCTTCATTAAAAAAAAAAGAAAGTTACAGACAATTTTAGCAACTTTGTCCTTTATGGTTCCGCTTTCCTGTTTACAAAGGTTCTTTGTTTTTTTTTATAATTATTGGTGAATGCTTTGCTATTTCTCGAGAAATGTTGAAATAAACTCCTAGCATGCTAGACTAGGACACATTAATCAAAATGAAATGATCAAATAAACCAAAGAACGGTTGTTATGTGTCATTCCAAATATGAAAATGTCACTATGAGAAAATTGTCTAGCTGGTTAAGGCAAAGCGAAAGCCTATAATTGGATCTCCATTGCAATTATTCTATTCCGATATACGCGGTTTAATGAATATGAGGGAAAAACACAGAGCGTTGTATTTTATTACCTTTATAAATGATTATTCGCGATAAGGTCATGTCTATTTGAATTCGTATATGTTTTGAAGTTTTTTTTTGTGCTTCAGATGATACCTAAAAGAGGTACAAAATCAAATAGAGAATAAGATTGAAATATTATGCATTGATCGAGGTCGTGCATATTTGTCTAAGCGATTTAGAGTGCTCTGCGAAGAAAAGGGATAATTAGGCAACTAACAATCCCTGGCACTCTACAATTAATAGAGTTGCCGAAAGAAGAAATAGAACTCTTCTAGATATGGTTAAGTCTATGATAACTCAAGCAAACCTGCCAATTTTCTATTAAGGTGATGCTTTATTAACAGAAACCTTCATACTTAACCCTCAAAATCAATCACTTCCGCACCCTCTTGAGTTATGGAAGAAACGCAAACCAGATCTAAGTATCTTAAGACCTGGGGATCGGCTGCGTATATCCATGACAATTCTCATAAGTAAGAAAAACTGGTTCCTAGAGGAAAAAAATGTATCTTTCTAAGGTACTCAGATCAACAAAGGGACATGTTTGCATAGGTGAAAACAAAGATAGAACAGTGAATGAGATAGAAAAGATGCAACGTCTTTGAGACTGAATTTCTTAGTAGAGGAGATGTTGACCGCACTGTTTCATTTTATGAGACAGAAGAATAAGACAGTGCAGAACAAATTGACATACTAGAAGCATCTAGGTGTGTCAATCTGAGTGGGAGTGAAGAAAGGTCAACATTGAGACCTTGAACAAAGAAAGAAAGATAAAAAAATTACTCCAGTCAGAAGGAGTGACAGGGAAAGTGTTCCCAGAAGACGCTTTCAAATAGAAAGCAAATCTTTCTTAGTTGTTCCAGATGAGAATATGAGCACAGTTCTGTACGAGAATCCTTGTCAACTCCTGCCGAGGAGGGATGGGAGAAAGCAATGGAAGAAGAAATGGACTCAATAATAAAAAAAACAAGTTTTGGTATTGGTGGTTGATCTTCGAAAAAGGCATAAAGCCAATGAGAACAAATAGGTTCTCAAAATTAACATAAAAGTGAATGGATCACTTGACAAATATAAGGATAGATCAATGGCAAAGGGATATACATAGACTAATTCTGGCAATAGTAAATGGTTAAGACCTAGAATTACATCATATGGATGTAAGAATCGCATACCTGAATAGGGATCTGGATGAAGAAATGGTATAGTCATTAGGTCTTATGGACAAAGTAAATAAGATCAAAGTTTGTAATCCATTTATGGATTGAAACAATCATCCAGACAGTGGTATTTGAGCCAAATAATAGAGGAAGACCACTTCATCTACATTAAGCGGTTTAAGGATAATTTTGTCATTATCCTCATATGTAGATGATATACTATTGGCCGGAAATAGTCTAGGTTATGTGATGGCTGTTAAGGACTGATTATCATCAAACTTGAGATGAAAGACATGGGAGAAGCAAAGTGTAAAATTGGAGTTAAGATCCAAAGAAATCGTCCATAAAGAATCTTGTCTCTTTCACAAGAGGATTGCGTCAACAAGATTCTTGAGCGATTTAACGTGAAAGATTGCAGACCCATGAGTACCCTGTTGCTACTTGAGTCCATACATGTGTCCTAAATCGCGATTCAGACAAAAGAAAATGGAAAGAGTTCCATATGCCAATGTAATTGGCAGTCTGATGTACACAATGATGTGTAGAAGACCAGATATCTGTAATATAATGAGACTGGTAGGTATATTCCAGTCTAACCCTAGAGAAAACATTAGAAAGTTGTGAGGATGATCTTGAGATACTTAAAGGGCACTTCCAATTATGCACTGTGCTACGGAGGAAGTGACTCATGCCATATTGAGTACTCCGATACTGGCATAGCGGAGATGAAAAAGAAAGAAGGTCATACCTTCTTACTCAACAATGGTATCATATGCTGAAGCAGCATGAAGAAAATGTGCATTGCCTTACATGCAATATAATTGAGTTTGTGGCATGCACTGAAGAGGTACAAGAGGCTTTATGGCTAGAGAGATTTATAGAACATCATGAAATTGATAATAAAAGTAACAATATGGTGTTTTTATCCTGTGACAATATTGTAGCCATAGCCCATACCAAAGATCCTAATTAAGTATCACAACAAGACCAAGCATGTTGGCATCAAATATAATTTTGTTAAGAGATTATATAACAAAAAGAAAAGGTTGTTGTTATACAATACACTTCAACAAATGTATGATAATAGACCCCCTGATAAAGCCAATAGGCTAAAAGTTTTTTTGAAGAACATATGCAAGCCATTGGCATGCATAAAGTGTAATATACAGACATTATAAAATGTGTTTTATAATTATCTGTCATCACTTTATCTGTTTGTTTAGTAGTATACAATGTCTAGTATGTCGTACAGGTTGAAAGGTTGGCTCTCTCACACGGGCAACCGCCTTTGACACTCAAGTGGAGTGTGCAAAGATGAGACATTTGTGTTCACCAGTAAAGCAGCCAAAAGTGCTGATATGGTAGAGAAGTAACACAAACTATATGTCGCCTTGACTAACGTGTAGCAAGTCAAGATGAGATCCACATAAAATAAAGTTGGATCGAAGTTTGGAATCTCACTTCCAAAATACCTGTAGTCAGATAACAAACTCTTCAACGTCAACGTCGTAAATGAAAGTAGAGTTGAAGAATTTGGGCTTAGATACTGGGTGTATCTAGACTTAAGTCTATACGGTGTTAAGATAAGAATAAAACGACATATGCTCTTATAATAAAATAGTAACACCGTAGCATGTGTTTCATACCACATGTACTGAGAGAACCGCAAGAGGGAAGCAAGTGAAAGATCCCTGCTTCATTGCTGTGTGAGTCCCAGGGAATAACAATCTTCCCAGTGATGTCCTTTGAACTTTGACAGTATCACAGAGATATGCTTCAGTGACTGCTACTTTAGCATTTTTTTCTATGATCATGATTGATGCGATCTAAATTATTATGCTAGGAAAGCGACGGATTCATATTAATGTGTTATATGGGCGAAAAAAAGATTAACTGAAATATACACATCTATGCTAGCATCTGTGACATGTCCCTTATGACATATTGTTGTCATAAGTGTGGATACTATACATATGTGAGGAAGGCAATCTGAATCAAACATTGATTCGAGAGGGATTAGTTTTGCCATGTGAAAGTGTATATAGCTAAATCTAGGACATCGGAGGCATATTTTAATATTTTAGCTACACGAAGGAGAAGGTAACTTGTGCTGGTCCTATAAAAGGGATTTCTAGTACAAGTACCTAAATGAAGACGTCATGCCCACGCGGTCACGGCAAAGCACTAAGTATGAAATTGAGAGGAGGCAGAGAGATTCAACCCATGACATCTAATCCACCAAGTGTGAGTGGAAGATGTAAGAATATGGGACAGTCCACCCTTGGTGGATTGGACCCAAGCCCAAAATTGATATTGGGACAAATGTGCAAATAAAGAAAAGTGTGGGTTTAGGAGTGTGATTTACTCCTTTAAGAATATTTGAAAGTGGTGGGAACGGTTAATTTCCCAAAATTACATTAAGAAATGAGGGGGTTGGTTCATTGGATGAGACTCTCTCTCATAACAGAGAAAAGATACTGAACCAAACTTCCTCCTCCATCCATCTCTCTCCTTGCTCTCTTGGTGTTTGTGCATTTGCTGTGAAGATCGTATATCCGAGTCCGTCATCGTGACCGGGTCTTCGCGTGGGTACCTGTAGACGAATCGGATTCTTCACAGGTACGCCCGAAATCTATCATCTGTTAAACTTGACATGAGCAAGGCTTACGATAAAGTAGAATGGTGTTTCCTGGAGAGAATGATGTACAAGCTGGGTTTTCATGAGGATTGGGTCAAGAAAATAATGATGTGTGTTACTACTGTGAGCGTCCAGGTTAGAGTCAATGGTTGTGACTTGGATCTCTTTCAACCTGAAAGGGGCCTTCGATCCGACAAGGTGATCCTCTTTCACCTTACCTTTTTCTTTTGTGTGCAGAAGGGTTGAGCTCTTTATTATCTGCTTGCGAATCTGATGGTCATATACACGGAGTAAAAGTGGCAAGGCATGCCCCCAGTATTTCCCATCTATTTTTTGCAGATGATAGCTTGGTTTTTTTGAAAGCGAATGAAGCGGAATGTAACAGGTTCAAGGAATTTTTGAGAATCTATGAGAATGCCTCGGGTCAAGAAATCAATTTTTCAAAATCGGAAATTTTCTTCAGTCCTAACATGTTGAATGAGAGGGAAGGGTGACGCTTTCAAATCCATAAAGGAAAGGGTGTGGAAACGATTGCAAGGATGGAAGGAGAAAATTCTTTCCAAAGCAGGAAAGGACATTCTTATTAAGGCGGTTGCGCAATCAATTCCTACTTATTCCATGAGTTGTTTTTTATTACCCAAAGGGTTATGTTCCGAGCTAACGCAAGTAATGGCCAAGTTCTGGTGGGGGAACAATCAGGATAGTAGACACATACATTGGCTTAGTTGGAAGAAATTATCTATGCCAAAGAGTATGGGAGGCCTTGGATTCAGATACCTTGAGACCTTCAACAAAGCTCTGTTGGCAAAACAATGCTGGAGGTTAATTCAGAATGACCAATCTTTGCTATATGGAGTTCTAAAAGCCAGGTATTTTGCTAATGGTGATTTAATGAATGCTTCGTTAGGCAATTGTCCCTTTACAACGTGGAGAAGCTTGCTGGCGGGTAGGATGGTGTTAGCAAATGGTATGAGGAAATCGATTGGAGATGGCAAAGCTACTCGTGTGTGGGAAGACCCATGGGTCATGTTTGACCGTCCTTCTCTACTGCTCGCACCGATCCACAACAGCACAAATGTGGAAAAGGTATGTGACTTGATGCATGAGAGTGGTGATTACTGGGATGAGGGGAGGTTGAGAGAATGTTTTGATGAAGATATTTGCCAACGCATACTGTGTGTTCCACCCAATAAAGCACAATGACCGGATAGATGGGTTTGGGAGATGGAGAGAAGTGGTACCTACTCTGTTAAATCGGGGTATAGATGTACGATGATGGACACGTGGAGTCAATTCGACATGGGGCTTGATATTGATACTGAAGCTATATCTAAGTTCTGGAAAAGGCTTTGGAAATTACAAATGTTGTCAAGGTATAAAGTGTTCTTGTGGAGGGCTTGTTAGGGCATCATCCCAACGGTGGAAATGCTTGAACATAGAGGTATTGAAATCAATGAAGTGTGTCTTATGTGCAATTATGAATCTGAAAGCATTTACCATGCTCTGATAGATTGCCCGGAAATACAAATTATGTGGGTCATGGCAAACTATGACTATAGTTCAAGAATGTATCATGCAAACGTGCTTGAATGGATGGCGGTGGAGACGAAGAGTTGGAGAGATGAGCAGTTGTGCAAGGTCGCAATGGCCATGTATTTTGTGTGGGAACGCAGGAACGCGAAAAAGTTCTCCAACGAGGTGATTAAAGCCGAGAAGCTATGGTCTAAAGTTGAAAGAATTATGGATGAATATCAAGCAGCAAACTTGATAGATCTGAACAACATTGTGATGCTGCCAAACCTTGAGTGGGAAAAGCCTGAGTATCCCTACGTAAAACTCAATGTCGATGCATCAACAAGAAGGGAAGGGGGTGGATGTCTTGGCGGGCTGGTGCGTGACGCGACAGGATGCTGCTTAGGGGCGTTCATGGGTCACAACCGTGCTCTTGAGGACGTGATGCTGCTGGAAGCTACGGCATTGAAGAAGGGTTTGGAGCTGGCTTTGAGGATTGGGTGAACACACGTTTTGGTGGAGAGTGACGCGAGCTTGGTGAAAGACATGCTAAAAACTCCATGTGTACACGCCTCGGCCCTCAGTGCAGTATGCAGAGATATTCTCAACTTTAGTAGTAAATTTCAACGTGTAAGCTTTAAATAGATTCCTAGAATTTGTAATAATGTTGCTGATTTTATTACTAGAAAGGCTAGGATAGATCAAAGAGACATTGTATGGATTGATTCTGTACCTTTTTTCCTCTTTGAGGTTTTGTCATTTGATGAATAAAGCTGCCCAGGTACCGCCTTGGTTCCTAAAAAAAACTAACTTTTTTATGATTAAATTATTATTTTGGATTTTAAAATTTAAATAATATAATTTGTAACTACGGAATATTTCCTCTAGAGACATGTGGCATTGGGCTTCCAGAAGCTTCGTAATAGCTTGCACTAGTGACACATGGCACCACTCATTGACCCCCTGCATGACCGATACCCACGTCTATCCTTCTAAGCTCCCATCCAAGGGACATGAGAAACCTCCAAGCATCGTGGGACGACCCACATCGAGCAGGAACATGGGTCGACCACGTCCTCCTCCACAATTGGTATAAAAGGCCTTCACTTGGGGGACTCAAGGACATCCAGACCAGAAACAAGTAACACAAACTCTAATTACACAAGAGCTAGACTTAGCTTTCCTTACGCTATACACCTCCTAGTTAACTCAAGATCTTAACTTACGACACCACCACGTTCCACCGTTAGCATACGCATCTCCATCCTGGAGACCTCCACCAACAGAGCTCCCAACAGGTCCAAGAGACCCTTGCTCTCTCATAATCTAAGGCAAACTCCTACAAGCAGCTCGCCCGTCCGGAGTATCTTATATACATCTTAGTTGCACACGGCCCCATACAGGTAATCACCTTGCCTAACGGTCCTACAGATGTCACCATCACGAATTGCGTGGACTTTGATCCCTTCACAAGGGTACGTAGGCATCTAGGTTCTCACCTAAGGACAAGTCCCCCAAAGTTACGACCCCTTGCGGTCCTTATTCACAAATTAGAATTGTCTGAACCAAAAATGACAGTTACATAATCTATCTCAATTTAATTTTTAGAAAATAAAAATATCAAATTTAGTCTTTTAAAAAATATAATTTGTCTTAATTTAGTCCCTTAAAAATAGACTTGTCAAATTTAATTCAAGAAAAATGTAATTTGTCTCAATTCAGTCATCGAAAATCTCTATTTACATAAAAACTTCATAAAGACTAAATTGAGATAAGTTGTATCTTTTTGAAATTAAATTTGATGATATTTCTAAATTTTAAGGATTAAATGAGACAAATTGTGTAATTCAAACTCTAAATTTTCATTTTTCAAAAACTAACTTGAGACATATTACAATTTCTGAGACTAAAATAATAATTTAATCTTTATATTAATTTGAAATTGTGTTAAAAGCAATATTTTGTACAAAAAATTTGAATTAGATTAAAAGTGAAAAATCTTTTGTATATAGTTGAATTATTATTTTTGGGATTAAAATAATAATTTAGTCTTTATGTAACAATACTCCTGAGGTAGCGATTCTTTTTTTCTTTTTTTTTTTGAGGGATGAGGTAGCGATTCTTGAATTAGAAAAACCTTTTACAGTTCACCAGAATTCTCTAATTTCCATAAACCTTCATTCTTCTTGAGCTCTATAGAATGTATTTTTTTTGTATTTATATTTATTAAAAATTCTAAGCAATGTAATCGAAATTTTATATAGGATTGATAGAAGCATAAGATAGATTGAATCAAGAATCGTAAGATCCTATCAATTTCAGATAATAATTAATGTATATATTTAGTAATAAAATTTTTCATAAGAAAAAAAATGGAAATAGAGGACTGGCATGGCTGATGACCCGACACTCAGGTGTCACTCAGCATTCGACTGGACATTCGAAAGTACTCCTAACCGCTTTTCCCGCCTCCGAGCAGGGGGTTTCCCGCTCACCTAAAGCCTATATATGTGAGTCTTGCCAAGCTAATCACTCACTACACTACTCCTAGCCCCTAGAGCACTCAGTTGTACACGGTGCGTCGGTGCCTAGCTCTTTTATCTTCCTGGCTCTCTGCAGCCTGGAGGCACCCACCCTCATGAACTATAAGGACTCTGATCTCTCTTGAGTACGTAGGCTCTCGGGTCTAAAACCCAGGTCGAATCCACTTCTTTCAGCCTCCAACCGCTCTAATTCCGGGCCTCCGGGTCACCGAAATATCATAAAATAATCCAAATTTTATGATATTTCCATAAATTAGTTTATAAGTTGCTAAAGTGACAACATCCATACATCAATTAATCAAACAAAATATTCATAGTCTTAGTTATAAAAAAAATCAACATTCATTGTCCTAGTTATCAGAAATGCCATCATAAGTGGTGGGGCCTACCTGGGCCACCACTTAATGGAAATGTGATTTTCTCTATGAAAATTCGTAAAATTAAAAAAATATAAAATGTCTATTATGCCTTTTGATTTGACACCATCATAATTTTTTTTTTTTTACATTTTTAATATAAGAGGTAAAGTGGTAATAATTTTAATATATTCCCATTCCATTTTTATTCCCAAATTTTTACTAACAAATATAGTAAATCCATTCTTATTCATTTTCCCTTTTCCTTTCCCTTTCTGTGTAAATAACGTGCCCTAAAGTACTTCATTTTTTCTCTTACTAAGAGGTCGTTTGGTTATT
Organism: Senna tora; assembly: GCA_014851425.1. NCBI lineage: Eukaryota > Viridiplantae > Streptophyta > Magnoliopsida > Fabales > Fabaceae > Senna > Senna tora. Next base: position 14,911,249 of record CM026262.1, read on the forward strand.
AGGGTTGAGGATGTAATGTGTGATGTAATCCAACATTACGTCTAATATTCTTTCTACCAAACATGTCTTACTTTTTGCAATGTAATGAAATTATATTGGCTAAAGTATTATTTTGGTCCTCAATGTTTACATGAAGTTTAATGTTAGTCCTCAATGTTTCAAAAGTTTAATGTTGGTCCTCAATGTTTTTTTTTTGTCGATTTTAGTCCTCGAGCGTAATACCATTAACTTTTTGTCGTTAAATGATGACGTGGCATGCTTCTGTGGCACACCCTCTCTCCTATGTGTCATATTTTAATGACGTGGCATGACAGATCACTGCCACGTCACCTCAGATGATGATGATAATGATGATGACGAAGGAGAGAAGATGATGATGCGGCAATATGGGGTGACGTGTCAGTGATCTATCATGCCACGTCATTAAAATATGACACGTAGGAGAGAGAGTGTGTCACAGAAGCATGCCACGTCATCATTTAACGACAAAAAGTTAACGGTGTTACGCTCGAGGACCAAAATCGACCCAAAAAAAAACATTGAGGACCAACATTAAACTTTTGAAACATTGAGGACCAACATTAAACTTCATGTAAACATTGAGGACCAAAATAGTACTTTAGCCAATTATATTTTTGCCCATCTTTTTTACCTATTTTTATTCCATTTCCACTTTTAATATAAAGGTAAAATGGTTATTTTACCTATTTTTATTCCATTCACATCACATCACATCACTTTCATATTACTATTCTCATTCCCTCCTCATTTCACCAAACATTCACGTAACCAAACGTGACCTAAGTATTGCTAAGATTGATCCTTACTTACCCTAAACCTCAAAATTGAACCTCCAGGGGCGGAGTCAGAAATTTTTTTTTAAGGGGAGCCAAATAAAATAAATTATAATATTTTTTTAAAAATTATTGTTTATTTTATAAAATGTATATATTTATATAATAATAATAACATATTACATTAAAATTAAATAAATTGATAGCGCCCGCAAGGCACGCACCAATAATTTTATTTAATGTTACATAAATTACATTAATTAATAGCATCTGTAGGACGCGCACCATTATTTTTATTTATGTACTGTTACGTAATTTTTTTTTATATTTATCATAGTATTACTTTAAAATACAATGTATTATTTTATAAATTAATTACAAAGAACAAATTAAAAAAAATTATTGCCAATTTGATAATAATGATAAATAAAAGTAATTTATCATATTTACAAAATTATATATGAGTTGAAATAATACTTGAGTACTCTCTATTTATTTAGAGTAAAGACTAAATTTAAAAATTTATCTTTTATCTTTTTATGTTTCTAATGCAAAATAACTTCAAATTTTGTCACATCTCTAAAAATAGTAGAATATAATTTTTTACTTTTGTATTTATTTATTTTTTCTATTAGAGGGGGCCATAATTTTTTATCCCATGGGCCTAATAAATTTTTTTTACTAAGTACTATATATATATATATATATATATATATATTAGCATAATCTTCTCCGCCCTTCTTCTCGAAACAAACATAAAAAAAGAAAAATCTTAGATTTATTTATTTATCTCTATTTTCTAAAGTTTGCCTATCAAAATATGATATGTGTAAGTTTTTCTTAACAGCAGATTAATAGAGTTAAGAAAAAAAGCTCACATAAATAAAATGACACATGTCATGTTTTGATAAACAAACTTAAGGAAATAGATATAAAGAAATGGATGCAAGTTTTTTTCCATAAAAAATGAGGTAAACTACATTTTGGTCATTGAATTATTAGTCAAACTATTACTTAATTTTTAAATTTTGAAAATAGACTATTTAGTCTTTGAGTTTACACTCCCTTAAACCTATTTAGTCTCTAGAACATTACCTATTAAGTCACCATGTGATATGACTGTTATATACTGATGTGACACTGTTATTTTACCACCATGTGTCCAACTCACCTTACCACATTATTTGAATATTTCTAAAAAAATACAAATTAAAAATTAAAAGTGAAATCACAATAGTCGGACAAAATGGATTTAGGGATTTTAAAAAAACTATTCCTCAATTCCCACTACCACCTTTTGATCTTACATCTTCAGGTTGCCACCATCTTCGACCATATAGACCCTAAACGGAGGCAAATTCGCGAGTGAAGGAGAAGGTGAAGAAGAAGTAGACCCAAAAGATAAATTTTAATTTGCATTATGTTTTTTATATATATATTCATATAATGTGGCAAAGTGAGGTTATATGTTACACCCCAAAAATTGTGCAGCAAAATAATAGGGAAAATACAACAAGGAAAAGAGAAAATGGAAAGATTAGAAAGACGAAGATGAAGGAACTTGTATTAGATTCCAAAAAAAAAAAAATACAAGATAGTAACTCTCTTTCGAGTAGAGAGTAACTCAAAAAGCCAAAGCTTTACAATTTCATTGATGCCCCTCCTATTGTAAAAGCCAATATTATTGCTTCCTCTCCTTGGGTCTAAGTTGGACTCAAAATTCTTTGTACTTAGACTCAAAATCCTTTGTCTCTACTGGCTCTATATTTCGGGCCTATTGGGCCACTCGGTTCGGATCATTATAACATGGTGATAAATTAATAGTACAATATTAGTACATGGGTATGTCAAGCGGTAACTTAATGGGTAACGTTATAGGAACTAAGGTTGTCAAAATCGCGATTTAAATCGTAAAATCGTACGATTTTACGATTCTACCTACTAAAATCGAGTTGAATCGTAGGTAAAATCGTGCTGGAATAAAATCGCGGTGGAATCGGGTAGAATCGGGTGAAATCGGTGGAATCAGCGATTTTACCTCCGATTTTACGATTTTACCTCAGCCAAAAAAAAAAGCCTGTTTGATGTTAAAAAAATAATCTACAGCCCATGCCCAAGCCCAATCACAAACCCTACCCATTTTTTGATGTCATTACCATAACAATTGGATGTCATTACGTCAAAGTATCAGCTTTTTGCCCTTTGGGAATTCCACTCTAGACGTTACTATTGTTGCTCAAGTATATTAATTACTTACATTATACTACTAATTTAATTTATTCATTCTACAATAAATGAATTGTTTTAAGTTTTAACTAACATGCATATATATATTGCAAATGAACAAGGAGTATTACATGGCGGCATCACTATATTTCATATTTAATTTTGTATGTGATTTACTATACTAATTAGGTACTTATGTTATATATATATATATATATATATATATATAACATAAAAAATTCTTATGATTTTATCATAGGTAAAATCTTACGATTCTACGATACGATTTTACGATACGATTTTACACCCCCCTCTACGATTTTACTTAAAATCTAGACTTTGACAACCTTGATAGTAACTAAATAGTTGATGAAAGTGTAAATTTAGGAATAAAATAATCTATTTTTAAAATTTAGAGACTAAGGTTGTGCTTGGTATATGTAAAAGATAATGAAAATTTTTTCCTACCAAATAAACCTCATTTTTTGCAATGTGATGAAATTATGTTTTTGCCCTTATTTTTTACTCACTTTTAATGTAAGAGTAAAATGATTTTACTCACTTTTATTCTATTTACATTACATCATATTGACATGACATTTTCATTCCCTCCTCTTTTCCCATTTTCATTCATATTTCCATTCCCTCCTTTTTTCTCCCTACCAAACGCACCCTAAAGACTTGGTTGGGAGGATGCTTGGAGAGTGATGTGGGGTTGTGTGGAGTGGTTTGGGTTTATAAACCATTGGTTGGAAGATTAATTGAGTAATGGAGTGTGATGATTTATAAATTATAATGGTTTGAAAACCCTTCCGAACCATCAAACACGTCAATTTTTAAATCTCTTCAAATTAGGGGTTTATGATGGTTTGCATTGTTTATAATATTTAATTTCATTATTAACCATTTTTTATTTTATTTTTGTTCATTCATTATAAGAGTAATATTGTCCCTCACCATCTTTACTTTTTTAACTTCCAATCAATGGAATAGTTTATTTGAACTATTCCACTTCCACCTCATCTCATTTTGCATCATTCCATTAATAACCATCTCACTTCATTCCCATCAAAACTCCCAACCTAACTCTAAGGGCACGTTCTTCACGTAGAAATAGAAATGGAAACAGAAACAGAAACGGAATGCGTTTCCTGTATTTGTTAGTAAAAGTTTGGGAATGGAAATGGAATGTGAATGTATTAAAATTACCACTTTACCCCTTATATTAAAATAATAAAAAGAAAAGAAAATTATGATTGTGTCAAATCAAAGGGTATAATAGACATTTTGTATTTTCTTTTTGTTTTTTTTTTAAAAAATTGATGAAAATGAGAAAGTAAAAAATAGGTGAAACCTAGTGGGCCCAACCCATTCCTTACTCATTTCCATGGCCATTTCTTTTTAAAGAACATGGCCTAAGAGCATGTTCACTTGGGATAGAGGAAATGAAAAGGACCGACCCCACCCACTTTTTATTTTTTGCTTTTCTTTAGAAAAAAATCAGAAAAAAAATATATAATATTTATTATACCCTTTATTTGACACAATCATAATTTTTTTTATTTTAATATAAGGGGTAAAATAATAATTTTAATATATTCTCATTCCATTTCATTTCAAACTTTACTAAGGGCATGTTCTTTACATAGAAATGGAAAGAGAAAGGGAATAAGAATGCATTTATTATGTTTGGTAGTAAAAATTGGGAATGAAAATGGAATGAGAATGTATTAAAATTACCACTTTCCCCCTTATATTAAAATAATAAAAAGAAAAAAAATTATGATTGCGTCAAATAAATGGTATAATAGATATTTTGTATTTTGTATTTTTTTTTTTTAAAAAAAAGAAACTTGATGAAAATGAAAAAGTAAAAAAATATGTGAAATCCGGTGGGGCCCACCCATTCATTTCTCATTTCCTTGATAATTACTTCCTAAAAAATATGCCCTAACAAAAACAATAAAGGCCAAATTATTCTTTTGGTCCTCAACGTTTGCACGAAGTTTAATATTGGTCCTCAACGTTTCAAAAGGTTATTTTAGGTCATCAACATTTTTTTTTGGGTTAAAATTGGTTCTCTAGCGTAACATCTGTCTGCTTTTGCCATTAAATGTTGACGTGGAAGGCTTATGTGGCACACCCTCTCTCCTACGTGTTATATTTAAATGATATGACACCCTCTCTCACTCAAATTCAGCAAAACAACACCGTTTTGATTCATTTAAATGTTCTGTTTTGAATGAAAACGGCGTCGTTTTGTTGAGTTGGAGTGAGAGGGGGGTGCCATGTCACTTAAATATGACACATAGGAGAGAGGGTGTACCACATAAGCCTTCCACGTCAATATTTAATGACAAAAACAGACAGATGTTATGCTAAAGGACCAATTTTAACAAAAAAAAACGCTGAGGACCTAAAATAACCTTTTGAAACGTTGATGATCAATATTAAACTTCGTCAAATGTTGAGGACCAAAAGAGTAATTTGACATACAATAAATACATTGTCTTTTCCATTCCCTTTCACTTTCTGCATAAAAAAGGTGCTCTAAATATTAATTTTATCAATAATTTAAGGACAAAAAAGTTTATCTCTACAAAAAAAAAATGGTGACACTGAGTGCGTATTGGATTAAAAGTTACTGCGTCAGCGGCGTAAAGAGCTATGTCCTAAACCGACAAACATAATGATCTAATCCTAACCGTTTATTTCTTACGCTATTCACATCCAACGGTAACGTCGTCATGAAATGAATTCTTCCGTGTCCTCTCCTTCTCACCGTCTCTGTACTCTGTAGTCTTCAACGCAGCCTGGAGTTTTCTTCGTCATTAAGTCTCTCCCTCTCCTTCGGCGGTTTTCACTTTTCAATATCAGCAAACTCTCTCCATGCAAGGAGCCGAGCATCACGATTTGTCCGACGACGCGGATTATGCTGCTTCACAGAAACAAGTAGATCATTATAATATACTTTCACTTCGAAACCAGTGTGCCCAAATTCGATAATCTCTTCTTGCTGATTTTTTCTTTACTCGAATTGCGTGCTATAAGGGTTCTTTCATGATTTAATTATACTAAAATAGTTTCTGTTACAAATTGAACTGAGTCACGGAGCTTGGGGGTTTTGATTTTCTATTAGGGGATAGCGAACATGCCGTTGCGTAGCGACAGTGCTAAAGAGAGCTCGTGTAGTGAGCCGGATGGTGCTGAGGTAGTTTATTCGAAGGAGAATGTTGCAATTCATCCGTCTCAATTTCCGTCCGAAAGAATAAGTGGAAGACTGAAGTTGATTAAGCAAGGCTCTTTGTTTATGGTAATCACTAATTCCGTGTGTGTGTGTGTGTGTTTTTTTAGTGATTACCCTTGTGAATCTTGTCCATGTAGTTACTGAATCTCTTTTGTAGACGTGGATGCCATATAAAGGGCATAGCCCAACTGCTAGATTGACTGAGAAAGGTAGGCTATCGTCTACACTATAATTTATCTTTGGGCATAGTTTTGGTCTGTCAAGCTTTAACTTAAAATGTAAATATAAATTATGATTCTAGAAAAGAAGAAGTTAAGATGGAGGTTACAGCTTGCAGAAAGTAGAAAGTAGGAAGTTTTTAATTTCCCATTACTTGTTATTATTTTTAAAATATGAAAATAATTTAATTTATATCTACCTAATATTTAAAAATTAATTAAAATAATAATTGATATGCAATTTAGAGGATGCCAAGAAACTTGTTTATGCTATGATTTTAGGCGTACTGTGATATATATGTTGAAGCTTGTTCCATTTCTTTGTAGACAAACACCTTTACACCATTAGGGCAGTGCCAGTTACTGACATACGGTCTATTCGGAGGCATACTCCGTCACTTGGATGGCAATATATTATTGTTGTTATGTCATCAGGTATAGCTTAGCATATTAATGTAATGAATTTTGTTGTGGCTATTTTCTTTCTTTTATTGTTTCTTTATCTACCTTGTAAGAGTCTTCTATTCTGTCTCAAGTCTCAACTATATAGTGTCTGTTATAAATGTTATGTGTATTAAATAAAATTCTGGTGGGTTTTGGATTTTTATCCATACACTATGAAATTTTTAGGTTTGTGGTTTGTATATGATGGACTCTATCACAATTTGAGTGTTACCTTCTTGTTTTGGGATATCACATATAGAGGAAAAAAAATCTAGAAGAAATACTACCCTGGATGGGTTAATCTATTTTTGTCACAATAGGGGATTGAAATTCCTCTTACTTTTATGCTCTTTATAAAGACAACTGATGTGTCGCATGAAATTCCTATTAATTCAATATTCAAGTTGGCAGAAATATCAACTTATATTTTCTGAGCAAAGTCCAGACAGGTGGATGACCTGTTCTGCTAGAGTAAGTTGGTTGTTGTAAGTTGAAAACATTTGTTTATGGAGTTTGGACAGAATAAATAACTGCTTTTATCTGTATATAGCGCTTGGAAAGTTATAAATACCCGAAGATTTCTTAAATTTGTTTATAGATTAACTTGGTACTTTTATACATCATACTAACCTTTTCATATCAATAATTATGTCACATGGATATGATTTTTTTGTTTGTTTAAAATGTATATAAACCATAAGAGTATTGTCATGACTTAGAATTTGCAGGTTGCGAATATTACCTAGACTAAGCCAACACATATTATTTTAGCTTAGCAAACTTATAATACTCAGCAAACATAAATACCTAACAAAAAACATAGAAAATTTCCAGATCTTAAAATTTGGGCGGGGCTGTCTAAAATCCAAGAGTTTCCCCCTTATAACTGGAACCAATGCAGATTCCTGAATGCATTGTCGGTAACCATCGTATTGATGGGGATTGGGAATAGTATGGGACGCCCTTGGGCAATATTAGCTACCCAAGTCTCATATTGAGTAATATGGAGCGTGCAATGGGGTACAAAATTGGCTTAGTTCTTCCACCTCAATGGTTAGCTTTTGAGGGATGGTTCTCTTAGTTCTTCCCTCAATGCATTTCTTCTATATCATTTACATCCCATGAGCAGGGTATTTATACACAAAATGTATCACTAAATAGGAAATAAATCAGCAATAAAACAATCAAATATTAACACCAAATCTGCTTATAATTAAGCTAGTTGACAATACTCAAATGTTCTATGATTCGGAGAAGAAAGTGATCGCATAAATAAGGGATCATGACAACGGGGGTGTTGTGTGCCTTTAGAAGCCCTAAGGGTTTGTTTAGATTGGGGATTGAGAGGGGAAGGGGAGGGAAGATTATTTTGTAATCCTCCATTATCCTTACAATTTTTAAATACTCCAATTTGTAGTATTTTGGGGTATATCCAAACAAGAGGTAGAGAAAGAGGGGATTAGTCTCCCCTTTCCTTCCCTCTCCTCCCTTTCAATCTCTTCCCTTCCCTCCCTCTTCTAATTGCTAAACATACTGTTGAAACTCAAGGTAACTTGGGGAACCCACCCTCAAAAGCTAGCTCATAAGGGGGAAGAACCAAGCTTCCTTAAGTACTCAATTGAGTATCTTATCCTATCAGATGTGGGACTTAATCTTTATCTCTAATACTCTCCCTCAAGCCCAACTGTTTTTTTTCCTAGTTGTGACTTGTCTTCTTTTTTTTTTGTTATTATTATCCTGGGCTTGTGTTCTTTTGAGTCTTAGAGGCCTCTTCTTTTTCTTTCGGGCTTGTACTCTTTTTTTCTGAACCTCAGAGGCTACACATTTTTTCTTCTTCTGTTTTTTTTTACCAGGGTTTTTTTTTTCACATCTTGGATTTGTATTGTCATGGGTCGTGAGACCATTAAGCTCTGATACCATGTTGAAACTCAAGGTCACTTGGAGAACTCACCCTCAAAAGTTAGCTCGTAAGGAGGAAGAACCAAGCTTCCTTAAGTACTCAATTGAGTATCTTATCCTATCAGATGTGGGACTTAATCTTTATCTCTAATACACCATAAATATACATAAGATATATTTAGAAATAAAGGGAAATAAATTCAGCAACAAATAAAGATAGAGATAAGGCGATAGAAAGCTGAATTAGAACTAATAGCAAATTTAAATTGGTGGACGGCTAATGTCCAGAATAATTTGGGATCAAATCTGGACATTATCTGTCCAAATTATTTCAGAATCAATTCAAAACGAATCGTATTAGGATAGCTTCCAGAATTCCAACAAATTTCATCAGAAGTTTCAAGTCTATTTTGCATGATTCAGTCAACACTCAGCGTTAAGTTTTCTAAATCTAAATATTGAGTATAAGAAAGCTTTTTGCAGGACTTGCACACCCCCCTCTATACTTCTACAATGGAGGAGTCAAAGAGTTCCTTGCTACAATTAAGCAACATGTTGTTCTTATGAGGTTGGTTTCTGATCTTATTCCTTTTGTTCCCTTTTGTGTTGCACATTAATTGTTCAATTATTACTAGTCTGTTGATTCCCTGATTTATCTCTAGTCCCTTATTTCTCTCCAAGATTTTATTTTGTACACTGTCAAAGATTTTGATTGTATAGTTAAAAGATGAAGTGGGCCCATTCAGAAAAGGTTCTGGAGGATGTGGCTGGCTGGGAGGAGTGGGGAGGAAGAATTTAGAGAGTTTTGGGAGAGAACTAGCCTCTCGATCTCAAAAGCTAGTGACCCTTTTGCTTTCTTTTCCCTATTTTTTTGTTTTGTTTTGTGTGTTGGTTAGCTGGTGTGCTAATGTTCTGTTTTCTTTTTCCTTGTTTCTGCATTGTTTTCTTCTCTTAAGGTGATTCTCATCTTTAAGAGAGGAAGTGTGGCTGGTAATTTAGTGGAGTATTATTAGTGGTTGTATTTATTTTTTGGGTTCTATCAATTACATATAACAATCAAAGCCTTTTCCCACTAGGTAATCAATTACATATATAATAAATAAAATTTAGTGCAGTATATGGATAAGGCAATACTTATGGTGCAATGGCAACACCTCTGTTTGGTTTCTATGATATTGAAGGATCGAGTCTTTAGTTGCCATTTTTCACTTTTAAAATTTCAGGAACTCAGACTGGACTGGCTTGATCTCCAGTTTACCGGGTCACTAGTTGGATCACTCAGTTTGGTCTGGTTCCAACAATAGTAATTTTAAATCTCTTGAGAATACTCATATCATATGTAAGACTTAATGAAATGTTCTCTCTCTCTCTCTCTAAGTTGGTAAGGTTCTTCCTTTTTATTTTACGGCATTTTTCTCTCTTTTTCTGCTTGCAATAACTATTTTGGGCATATCATAAGTTCATAATCATAAAGGTTTTTGATAGTACATTAAGTCTGCATAATTACTGTTGTCAGTCATTTTATTGACTTAACATTCTTTTTGTTCTACCTTTTAATCTTAAATTGGAGCTCATATCTTGATTATTTGATAAGTCATCGATAATCTTGGAATCTATATTATAATGGCTTTGAGGTCTTTTGGTGATTGTCGACAAAATTATATATTATACTAGTGGCTTCACATGTACATATGTGCATGTAACTTACATTTTAATCTTTAAAAAATATATTATAAAATAATAATCATTGTATTTAAAAAATAATAGTAAATTAATTATTTAATAAATTTGTAATTCTTAACTACTCTAATAACTTCTCATCCACTATCTTCCTTATCTCTCTCCCACATCTTTCCATCATATATTTTAGTTTGAATTTTTTAATTACAAAATAACTGTTTTGTGATACCAAAAAAATGTGACACCAAAAATTGGCAACAGCCATATTAATATAGATAATATAAAATAAAAAAGGCTAAAGTATTATTTTGGTCCTCAATGTTTGCATGAAGTTTAATGTTGGTCCTCAATGTTTTAAAAGTTTAATGTTGGTCCTCAAAGTTTTATTTTTTGGTCGATTTTGGTCCTTGAGCGTAACACCGTTAACTTTTTGCCGTTAAATGATGACGTGGCATGCTTATGTGGCACACCTTCTCCCCTACGTATCATATTTTAATGACGTGGCATGATACAACACTGCCACGTCACCCCACATTGCCACATCATCATCTTCTCTCCTTTATCATCATCATTATCATCATCATCTGGGGTGACGTGGCAGTGATGTGTCATGCCACATCATTAAAATATGACATGTAGAAGAGAGAGTGTGCCACATAAGCATGCTACGTCATCATTTAATGGCAAAAAGTTAACGGTGTTACGCTCGAGGACCAAAATTGACCAAAATATAAAACTTTGAGGACCAAAATTGACCAAAATATAAAACTTTGAGGACCAACATTAAACTTTTGAAACATTGAGGACCAACATTAAACTTCATGCAAACATTGAGGACCAAAATAATACTTTAGCCAATAAAAAAATAAAATGTGATGTGAGGAGAGGGAAGAAAGAAAATAAAAATAATGGTTACATTAAAATAGTATGGAGTTAAATAACTTATCATTATTTAATTTATTATTTCAAAATGTAATAATAATTATTTTATATTATATTTCAAAGACATGTACGATGGAGTCACGACTTGTGTGAGAACACAAGTTAGTGTCACGAAGGATTTTCCTATAACCATAGGACTACATCAAGGTTCAGCTTTGAGCCCTTACCTCTTCAATTTGGTATTGGATGTGCTCACTGAACATATACAAGAGGCAGTACCAAGGTGTATGCTTTTTGCTGACGATATAGTCTTGGTTGGAGATTCCAAAGAACAAGTAAATGAAAAATTAGAGAGATGGAGACAAGCTTTGGAGAGATATGGATTTCGCATAAGTCGAAGCAAAACGGAGTATATGAAATGTAAATTTAGTGGTAGGGACGCTGATTCTAGGAGTGAGGTGAAGCTTGGAGATCACCCCATGCGGGAAGTCACAAGTTTTAAGTATTTGGGAACGATAATACAAAATAATGGAGAAATAGAGGAAGATGTAAACCATAGGATCCAAGCAAGATGGATGAAATGGAGGAAGGCATCAGGTGTTATTTGTGATAAAAAAGTACCGCTTAAGCTTAAGGGGAAATTTTATCGCACCGCAATAAGACCAGCTTTACTGTATGGTACTGAATGCTGGGCGATAAAAAGCCAGCATGAGCACAAATTCAATGTGGCAGAAATGAGAATGTTGCGCTGGATGAGTGGTCACACTAGAATGGATAGGATTAGGAATGAGTATATTAGAGAGAAAGTGGGGGTAGCACCTATTGTCGAGAAATTAGTCGAAACACGCCTTAGGTGGTTTGGTCATGTACAAAGGCGACCGGAAGAGGCTCCGGTACGTAGAGTTGACCAAATGGAAGATAACCTAATAACTAGAGGTAGGGGAAGACCAAAGAAAACAATAGGAGAAACGATTAAGAGGGACCTAGCCATAAATAACTTAACCATAGAAATGTGCAAAGACAGAACATGTTGGTGTCGCTTGATCCATATAGCCGACCCCACCTAGTGGGAAAAGGCTTTGTTTGTTGTATATTTCAAAAATTAAAGTAAAACTTCCAGTATAATTATATTGTGGTTGTGCACTGATTAATGAATCTGTTTGTTCGTTGTCATGAAGAGAGGGATAGGCTAAGCAATTTATTTATTTATTTTTAATTTTTTTAGTAATATTTACTGTTGGTTTATAGACAATATTTTCTTTTGGTGTATGAAATTCATTAACCTTCAGTTGGGCAGTGTGATTCTCTTCATAAAGTTTTTGGTGTCACCATGTTATACATTACGTGCAACATTTATCCAGTCTTAATACTCAGTGGTCAGGTTCTTTCTGGGTATTAAATTTGTGGGCTTTGGAAGGAATAAGGAACATAAAGCTCTTTGGCAATGTGCAGTTTTGGCAACGCTATGGTGTCTTTGGCTGGAAAGGAATGCTAGGGTCTTTAATAACAGATTCCTCTCACCTCATCTGTTGTGGGATAGAATTACTTTTTTGTCTTCTTTATGGGCTTCGTCGAATGGTCTGTTTAGAGGAATGTCCATTATGGATATTCAAAGGGATTGGAAGGCCTTACTGAGATAATGCTTTAGTTTTCGTTTATTTGTCTTCTTTTATTTTCTATTCCTGAGGACTGCTTGTCCTCGTGTTTGTAATCTTCTTTTTTCTATCAAAAAAAAAAACTCAGTGGTCAGGTGGTACATGTCCCAAGACATCTTATTAAGGGTAATGTGATTTGTACTGTTTGTAGTCATCAAGCCTGCCATCTCTTTACACTGTAGTTTTATGAATACCTACAGCTACAGCCTTTTTTGCTCTTTTACATGCACTAAATGATTCTATCATGTTGGCTTATTTGCTTTCAGCTTTCTGTTTCAAATGCATTACCTTCTTTGTTGTGCGAAGAAAAATATTATACTCCTAAGATAAAGTTGTTTCATATTCTTTTTTGCTATTTTGATCCTCCTTGAGTGCCAAATGCAGACATATATAAAATTTCTCCTTATTTTGCTTGTTCTGTTGCATTTTTCCAGATCTGCAGAAGATGCAAATGTATTTATTGTGAATGATTTTAAGGATCCTCTGCAGGTGCGTAATATTCAAGAAAAGTTGATTGATTGACTTTAGATACTGGGTCACAAATGAATAGCTCTCTAGCAGTATCACTAGAATACTTGAAGTATAATAACTAGTGATGCATAATTATTAGTATTTATCCCTCTGTTTAGTTCTAGTAATAAACATATTAAGTGATGGTTTAGAGAAACGTGTGTTCACTCTCCCCATAGGCAGCTTGAATAAGAATATTTAAATACTTAAATTTGGACCTTTTCTTTTGGCTTATGAAAACCCTTGTGTTATGTAATTGAATTTGCAGTTTTATTTTGCACCCTTAAGTTTCTCATGCTTGGGTGGTTGACTTTCAGAAAACTTTATCGTCTTTAGAGTTGCCCCGAGCTATTTCTCTTGCATGCGGACCTTCAAAAATATCAGCTAAGGAGTTCACTTTAAATGAGAACCAAGATAGTGGTGTCAATGTTTTTCAGTACCATGGGAGACCAAGAAATAAAGCTCATGATCCTCGGGATCTTTCTATTCATGTTTTGGAGAAGTTCTCACTTGTGACCAAGTTTGCTCGTGAAGCAACTTCACAACTATTTGGTGAACATCATTGTAATGGATATGATGCCATTGACAAAAGAACCCATATTCAGGCGCCCGCAACCCTTGATCATTCTAAGAAATCCTCCAATGTTGCAGGAGAAGTTCCTCATGAAAGTACTGTTGCCTCAGATTTGGAGGTAACATGCTGGTTTTTTTACTGATATTTTATCTGTTGCTATTCAATAATTTTTTTTATTTGCGATTTAGACATTTAGTTGTGTAAATTTCTGAATTAGACCTCAATTGCTTCTTCTGCATCTTCTATGCTGAATATCAATAGTTTATGATTATGAGTGAGACGTAAACTAAAACCAATGTGGAACATTTGAGCTCGCTTCCCCCAAATTGTATTTAGTTTTAGAAAATAGTATACATCTTCATTGAAGTAGATGTATAATCAGGTCTGGATCTTCCATGATATGATTATGTACTCTTTGAGAAATTATGAGAATGAATTGGTCTAATAAAACCTCCAATTTTTCTTTCGCAAAATGTCTATCAATTTCAACATGCTTGGTTCGCTCATGGTATACTGGGTTTTTGGCTATACTAATAGCTGCTTGGTTATCACATAAAAGTTAAAAGGCCAAATTACTCTTTTGGTCCTCAACGTTTGCACCAAGTTTAATATTGGTTCTCAACGTTTCAAAAAGTTATTTTAGGTCATCAACGTTTTTTTTTTGGGTCAAAATTGGTCCTCCAGCGTAACTCCGTCTGATTTTTTTTGTTAAATGCTTACGTGGAAGGCTTATGTGGCACACCCTCTCTCCTACGTGTCATATTTGGATGATATGACATCCTCTCTCACTCCAACTCAGCAAAACGACGCCGTTTTGCATCACTTCTCTCTCACTCCAACTCAGCAAAATTGCGTCGTTTTGCTGAGTTGGAGTGAGAGAGTGTGTCATATCATCCAAATATGACACGTAGGAGAGAGGGTGTGCCACATAAGCCTTCCATGTCAGCATTTAACAAAAAAACCAGACGGAGTGAAGTTCGAGGACCAATTTTGACCCAAAAAAAAAACGTTGAGGACCTAAAATAACTTTTTGAAATGTTGAGGACCAATATTAAACTTGGTGCAAACGTTGAGGACCAAAAGAGTAATTTGGCCTAACCATAGAAATGAGTAAAGACAGAACACATTGGCATCGCTTGATCCATATAGCCGATCACACCTAATGGGAAAAGGCTTTGGTTGTTGTCTAGTAAATCTGTCAAACAATGCCCGTGGAGATTGCTGCAGCCCATAGAGAGATTTTTTGGTGATGTTCCTTCATTGAAAACAAGTGGTATCTCCATGTAGACTTCTTCCAAGTCCCCATTAAGAAAGGCAATACTCATGTCAAGTTGGTACAATGGCCAATCAATATGTGAAGCAAGAGAGAATAGTATCCAGAGTCCCAGACTGTATTTAGCTTTGCTGAGTGAGCAGTGCTGTGTTGCTGGTGTTTCTGTTATATGTGCTGTTTTGAGACTTTGGTGTTTTGGATAGTGAATATATTTCATTAGCATTCAGAGTTCCATCATCATCATGAAGAAAATTTGAACCAAGGATTTCTTGTATTTGATGTACTTTTACATATGAACAAGGAAATTTATACACAGGGTTCCTATTCTAAATTGGGAAATAAATCAAATCAGTAATAATCAAAGTATCAAACAATAACCTACTAAAAAACTTTCGATATTCAACCATATCGGTTTAGCCTTTAATTAAGCTAGTCAACATTCTCCCTCAAGTTGGCGCGAAGATGTTACATATGCCCTACTTGCAAACTAGTAAGTGGAACATTTGTTTGCTGAGACCTTTAGCAGACACATCAGCAAGCTGCTCTTCTGTTATATTCAAATTAGAAAATAAATCAATTCAGTAATAATCAAATAATCGCTGGATAAAATCTTCCTATGTTCCACAAATCAGTTTAGCCTCTAATTAAGTTAGTCAACACATCATTATAGATATCCAAAGGGATTGGAAGGCTCTGTTGAGCTAGAGATTTGTATTTTCTCTTGCTGATTTTCCTTTTTGTTTTCTTTGAGGACTTTTTGTCCTTGTCCTTTGTAATCTCTTTCTTCTTTAATACAATTTCTTTTTCTATAAAAAAAAAAAAAAGGATAGTCCTATACATCAAATAACTGAAGGTGAAGCATCGGGTACTATAATATTTGGCCTATACTTCTGAGTGTACTGAAGCATGGCAGTAAAATATTCTTCAAACGAGATCATTATTCTCTTAATGCTGTTGTTATGTTAGTTGAAGAATTTGAAGTTCTGTTACTGGACCATCTGATGCAGACCTTCATTTTTGTTAAACAGAAAATTTTATGTTTAAAACACAAGTATAGTGAGGAAGCTGCCACCAGGGTGGGAACTTTTGAGATTATCAATTATAAGGAGGTACAGGAAAATCTATTTTCTGGGTTTGCTTTCCTTTTGGTCTTTCCACCTTTGACTAGTATGATACTGAGTTTGATAAAAAATTTAACTTTATCTGATGGTTGACGGAATGTTTAATTGGGTAAATTGTTATTCATGCACAGGTTGTTGGCAGATTTAGTTCTGCTATACCTGTAACACTTGCTTATGTTTTTGTTTGGTTCAATTGTTTCTCTGGTCACCTTCTCTGCATTTTTTCTGTAACAAATATGTAAAGTCAGTATAGATACTGATAGTTATTCTCATTACATTTAGCTGGATTAGCAGTTGAAGTCTAGAACAAGATTGGTTAGTTAAACGTAGTCTAGTTTTGATTAGGTGTTATGAAAGTTGGATTCCCTTATTGCAATTAAAGCATTGGCTACTAGATGTTCAATTGATATATTTAGCTACTGATGTGGGATCAGAAGTAGTCATGATTAAATTGGTTGGTGTGGCCATTGTTTTCAGAATAGTAGTGGTGTACCTGCCGTATATGCTACAGCCATCCAAGAAATTAACTATTTCTTTATGATGGTTGATTTCTTGGTTGAAAACATTCTATATTTGTTTATTTACTTAATTGTATAGTTGACCTTGTATTTATTAGCTTTATGGCTACTTGTAATAATTTGTATATAAATACTCTCGTGTAGATGACTTTTTTTTTTTTTTGTCATTTAGCAACTCTTGATATTTATTGATATTCTATTTTGTTTCTATTCTGGCAGTTTGGAGAATTATCATTAGTTTGGGGAAAGTCACGCCAACCCCCTCTAGTTTCTGAAGAGGTATTGGCTGTGCTTTTCTGTAAGATACTGTTGCTTCAATTATACATGCTCTTTCATCTGGTCATGCTAAATGCTTTTTCACCATGATGATTGATGTTTATACATTTATATGCAACTATTCCACTATATATATATGCTCTTGCAAATGACTAACCCAAGGGGACAAAAAAGTAGATGTACATTATGAAGTTTCATGTCAAGTTCTCCCCAAGCCTAATTGATCTTTCTTGGTTTTGAGTTTGTTGACCTCTCCCTCCTTTACTCTTGTTTTCCCAGTCACATGTATTTATGTCTTATCTATCTATATCTTGTTTGTGTTTGACATGATTTATGTAAAAGTAGTTCATTTCATGTTCATTTAATTTTCAAATGATATGATCAGTTGCTTATGAAAAACTAACAACAATAATCGAAACCTTTTCTTAGTGTTGCTATATGGATCAAGCGATGCCAACGTGTTTTGTCTTTGCTCATTTCTATAGTTAGGTTATTAATAGTTAAATCGATCCTAATAGTTTATGTTATTGTTCTTTGGTCTTCCCCTACCTCTAGTTATTGAGTTACCTTCCATCTAGTCAACTTTACATATAGGAGCCTCTTAAAGGCTTTCTTTGTACATGACCAAACCAACTAAGGTGTGTTTCAACTAGCTTTTCTATTAATAGGTGCTACCCCAACTTCCTCTCTAATGCAATCATTCCTAATCCTATCCTTTTTAGTGTGACCATCATCCAACGCAGCATTCTCATTTATACCACGTTGAATTTGTGCTCATGTTGACTTTTTATCGCCCTACATTCAGTACCACACAATAAAGTAGGTCTTACAGTTGTGCGATAAAATTTTCCCTTAACTTGAAGTGGTACTTTTCTATCACAAATAACACTTGAAGCCTTCCTCCATTTCATCCATTCTACTTGGATCTTATGGTTTACATCCTCCTCTATTTTTCCATTATTTTGTATTATCGTTCCCAAATATTTAGAATTTATGACTTCTTGTATGGAATGATCTTAACTCAACCCTAGAATCAGTTTATGAAAAACTAACCATTTGAAATAAGCCCTCTCTTCTTTTTATCATCTTAATATGACATTTGAAGGAAATAAAAATAGATGTGTCCATAAGGGTTAGCTTGGCCTTGCCCTCAAAGGTAGCATTTTAGGGCTAGGCCAAGCAAGTTTTTTAACATGCCTTCCCTAAAATGTGATGTGGCTAGAATCTTGTCCCAATGTCACATGTCAAACATCAAAGGCAAAGAAACAACATACAGGTCGAATACTCATTTTCCTGTTCCTATGAGCCTTGGAAGGATCTTAGCGAGTACTATGTTCTTGGTTTTCCTTGCATGGCATGTGGACATGACACAGTCTTTATTATCATGGTTAGGTTCTCTAAGATGCCATATTTCATCCTTTGTAGTAAAACCACATGGTTTCCACATAATATGGACTTATGGCAAAATCTGCCACTGGAATTACCAGAAAAATAGCAACCAGAGTATTGTGATGAATAACTAAAAAATCAGAATAACCTCTATTTCACATTTTTTGTCCTTTTTTTTTTTTTGAACTTATATAAAGGGGGTGGGGGGAAATATTTTTGTTTCTTGTCCTTATTCTAAATGACGTTTCCTTCCTTTCCTTTAATTTCAATACTTGGAAAAATATCCTTAAAGAAGAAACTTTGGTACTTATTCACTTGAGTATAGTTTGATGGTATGTGTGGCCAGTGAATATGAAATAGATAGGAAGTCGAATGGATTTACTGACTGAACATTGTCAGGCTATTTGTAGTCATAAAATTAGGTTAAGGGTAGTACAGCTGGGATAGGTCCAGCCAACTAATTATTAATACATATCCCGTAACCTAGCCTTGACGCTCTTCTATCAGTATGCATATAGGCCTTTTATTGAAGGGTTGGATTGGGCTCCTATAAATGGTGACAAGTCCGCTTGGCTAGAAAGGCCGTTTGAGGAGGAAGAGGTCAAAAAAGCAATATGGGCTATGGACAAGGAGAAAGCGCCGGGTCCCGACGGGTTTAATATGGCTTTCTTCCAGGCTTGTTGGCCTGTCTTAAAGGACGATTTACTTAAAGTTTTTAATGAGTTCTACCATAACGGGAAGATAATCACTAGTATGAACTCGACTTTCATTACACTTGTCCCCAAGAAGGATCGTTCTATTAAGGTCCGAGATTTTAGACCTATTAGCTTGGTCTCTAGCGTGTACAAAGTCATAACTAAGGTGCTTTCCTTCAGGTTAGGGGAGGTCCTTGCTGATACAATCTCAGAAAACCAAAGCGCTTTTGTAGGGGGAAGGCAAATTCTGGATGCAGCTTTAGTGGCCAACGAAGTAGTGGAAGATGTCAGGCGTCGGAGGAAGCAGGGCTTGGTTTTTAAATTGGACTTTGAGAAAGCCTATGACAGGGTTAATTGGGGCTTCTTGGATAAAGTCCTAGATCGTAAAGGTTTTGGGGATAGATGGAGAAGATGGATAAGAGGTTGTCTTTCTTCGGTGGCTTTCGCTGTGATAGTTAATGGTGAGCCTAAAGATTGGTTTAAAGGGTTTCGAGGTGTCAGGCAAGGGGACCCTCTTTCTCCTTTCCTGTTCACAATAGTGGTGGATGTCTTAAGTCGGATGCTTTCTAGGGGGATGGAAGTAGGAGAGGTGAGAGGTTTGAAGATCGGTAGTGAGGAGGTAGAGATCTCTCACTTGCAGTTTGCTGACGATACCATCCTCTTCCTTCCCGAAGACAAGGACAATTTTCAGAATGTTCTTTCCTTACTTCAAGTATTTGAAATTGTTTCAGGGCTTCGTATTAATCTTTCCAAATGCGGTTTGGCAGGGATCAATGTTGATGAGACTGTCGTGGGGAGTCTGGCTGAAATGGTGGGGTGTGAAGTTTCGAAGTGGCCACTGACCTATTTGGGTGTCCCGCTAGGGGGTAACCCCCGGGCAGAGTCTTTTTGGGATCCGATGATCCATAGGATCTCTAGAAGACTCGAAACTTGGAAAGGGGCGTATTTCTCTCTTGGAGGCAGGATTACTCTTATTAAAGCATGTTTATCCAGTATCCCCTTGTATTATCTCTCTTTGTTTAAGATTCCTGTTAAGGTGTCCAAAAGGATTGAAAGTATTATGAGGGATTTTCTATGGTCGGGTAAGGGTGAGATTAAGAAGGACCACTTGGTGAGTTGGGAAGTGTGTTGTAGGCCAAAGGAGGATGGTGGTTTGGGTTTAGGCAATTTAGTGGCTAAAAACGTCTCTTTAGTCGCTAAATGGCTTTGGCGGTTCCCTTTGGAACCTAATTCTTTATGGCACAGGGTGATTAGAAGTAAATATGGAGTACAACAGAATGGATGGGATGCTAATCCCGGAAGTGGTGCAACTCATGCTAGTCCGTGGAAATTTATCTCTCAGGGTTACCCATCCTTTTTGACTTTTCTTACCCCTCGAGTTGGCAACGGTATGCGTTTTCGGTTTTGGGAGGACAACTGGATAGGTGAAATATCTTTTCGTGAGCTCTTTCCTCGTCTCTATGGGTTATCGTCCTTACACAATGGCCGAATATCTGATTTTCTGGTGGTTAATAATGAGCAAGCTTCTTGGAACTTCCACTTTTCCAGAAATCTTAATGATCGACTTGCTGGTGATATTGCTTTGTTGCTGGATGTTCTTGCTCCTTTTCGTATTACCGCAACCCCTGATAAAAGAGTTTGGAATTTAGATCCCTCGGGCTCCTACACTTGTTCTTCTTTCTTTAGATTTTTAACTAGAAGTACTAACAGGAACTGTATAGTCTTATCTAGATCCTTCTGGAAGATCAAGGTGCCGTGCAAAGTTAAGGCTTTTGTTTGGACGGCAGCCCTTAACAGAATCAATACAAATGATTTGCTCCAAACTCGGCGTCCCTATAAGGCTTTATCTCCTAACGTCTGTGTGATGTGCTTTGATAACTCTGAGACGAATAATCATCTCTTTCTTCATTGTGAGGTCGCAAGATTGCTTTGGAATAAATTGTTTGGTTATTTTGAGGAGAGTTGGGTGTGCCCGGAAGATCTAGGAACTTTCCTTTCTATCAAGTTTACGGGCTTTGGGAGGAACAAAGAACATAGAACTCTGTGGCACGCTGCTATTCTCGCTACTTTGTGGTGTCTCTGGTTAGAGCGAAATGCTAGGGTCTTCAATAACAAGTTCATCTCTCCTCATCTTTTATGGGATAGAATCACCTTCTCGGCGTCTCTATGGGTCTCGGCTAATGGAATGTCTAGAGGGGTTTCTATTACGGATTTACAAAGGGTTTGGAATGCTCTGTTGAGCTGAGTCTTTGTTTTCTTTCCTGATTTTCTCCTTGTTTTTTGTTTGATTGTTTAGAGGACTTCTTGTCCTCTTCATTTGTACTTTCTTTCTCTCTTAATAATACTTCTTTTTCTATCAAAAAAATAATAATAATAATTGTGTCTTGAGATAACATACCATTATACTCTGTATTGGATAAAATTTCAGTTGCTTAAGAGCTTCCTGGACTATTCCAAATTGTGCTCTTGTTCATACTGTTTTCATGATTTTTAAAATTTGGGGTGTTAACTGTTAGGTAACGTTATAGAGTGATACGTGATTGCATGCTAATCCCTTTTTTTCTTTTTCCTTTTTTTAAATTACAAAACTTATGATGCCTTAAATGAGAATTCTTAAGTATCTATAGTAGAGACCTTATGCATAGGTTTTTGGCAATGTTAAAACTTTGAATGAACTAACTTCAAGTTACTATTATGCAATTGCTAACATGCCACCTTGCAGCTGGATACTACTCATTGTTGTATGCCTCCTAACATTCCTACGATATATCTACTGCTCTTATAATTATGCTGATTATGAGAATTTTTGAGACCTAACTATAGAAAAACGAGCAAAGACTAAACACATTGGCATTGTTTGATCCATATAACTGACTCCACCTAGTAGGAGAAGGCTTTAATTGTTGTTGTTCTTATGAGAATTTCTTAGGAATGCCAATTTATGTTATTCTATTACGAAAAAGGTTAATTTGACTTGAATGTACGTAGTGTCATTTGCTTTATTGTTTACGGGATCACACCTTTGCAGTGGATTACCTTTCTGGATTCTGAAGGGCGAGTCACGGATTCAAAAGCTTTAAGAAAGAGAATATTTTATGGTGGACTTGACCACAAATTACGGAAGGAGGTTTGAGTATTATTTATCTAATGAATTCCAAGGCAATGATTATCTTTCTAATTATGTATCAATCATAGGTTTGGGGTCTGCTGTTGGGATACCACTCATATGATTCAACATACACTGAGAGGGAACATCTAAAGTCAATCAAGAAGTTAGAATATGAGACACTAAAGAACCAGTGGCAGGTTTCCTTTGTTCCTAGTGTGCTTGTTTGTTTTTGTTTTTGTTTTTCTTGTTATTTCACTTCCTTTTCTGCTTTCTTATTCATTTGAGCACATTTTTCTGAATTTTAAAAAAAAAGTTTTATTGTTTGTATTTGCATGTATATGTATATGCATCTTTGCATGTTATATATGAATATGCAAGTATGCGTGTATACTTACATGTGTGCAAATACGCTTGTTTGTATATGTATATATGCACGTGTGTGTAGTCAGTTGTATATGCATATGTGCAAACATATATGTGACTGTATGGTCATAGTAGTTATTTGAAGAAAAAATAGAAATGATTTTCCCACTTTTTTGTAAGAAAAAAAAATTCTTTTATAGTAAAACAATCTGAAGAATATTCTTTAGGTTAGAAAATATTTGCAGAACAGCAGAAAAAATTTCCTTCAAAACATAGCCTAAAATAACCTGTTAATGTAATTTTCCCTGTAGAGAATCTCCTCAGCTCAGGCTAAAAGATTCACAAAATTCAGGGAGAGGAAGGGACTTATTGAGAAAGACGTGGTATGTTGGAAGCTAGTGCAAATGTTTTTGAATTATCATAATTTCTACAGAAGAACTGCTGGATGATGCTTTTGTAGTTATAATGTATAACTATCTTTTCTTTATTCTTTATTTTAAGGTGAGGACTGATAGAGTGCTTGGTTTCTACGATGGGGATGATAATCCAAACGTGAATGTTTTACGAGATATATTGTTGACGTATTCATTCTACAATTTTGACCTTGGTTACTGTCAGGTAATTAGTTGTTTGATGGTGTGGTCTATTTAGCTATGTTGGAAGTTATTTAACCACTATTTTGTTATTGTCCATTTATAGTGATCATTATCAGGAAGGGGAAACAATTTTATAATTAAGATGGGTTAAAATTAGTTTTGTTTGATATCTTTCAAAATAATGTTTAAAATTGGTGAAATTATGGCTTCTGATATGTGTGTTTGTTTCGTTACTCGGTTACACAAAGCATATAATGTATTCACTGCAGCCAGGGAGGGAGTTTCTTTTAACTGTCATCTTTCCAAACCAAAGTAAATTCTGTTACAATGAATTATTTGATGATGTTTCTCATGTTTCATATACAGTGCTCCTCGCTTTCTTCCCTACAGCAATAAACCCATATAAATAATATACACGTACATACATATAATTTATCCATGTAGTTATGGAATCTTCTATGTATATATATGTTATACAGGGTATGAGTGATCTTCTGTCCCCAATATTTTATGTGATGGCTGATGAATCAGAGGCATTTTGGTGTTTTGTTGCTTTAATGGAACGTCTTGGACCCAATTTTAACCGTGACCAAAATGGCATGCATTCTCAACTTTTTGCATTATCTAAGGTCCATTTCTCTCTCTCTCTCTCACACACACCCACACAATTGACAAGAAAAATAGATGTTACTTTTTTATGAAAAAAATTTATTGAAGAAACTAAGTAAATGCAAGAAATTACATGAAAAGATGACAAGAGGTCCTCTAGAAAATTAAAACTAATAAACAAAAAGGAATCAAGACTCTAATTCAACAAAGTTCTCCAGGCTTCCAATCCCTTTACAGATCCATAAGGGATACTACTCTAAACAAAACATTTGAGGAAACCCACAAGGAAAAAAAAAGGTGATTATTTCCAATGAAAATGAGGTGGAAGGAGTTTAGTATTAGAGACTCTAGCATTCCATTCCAGTCAAAGACACCATAGAGTTCCAAGTATTACACATTTCCAAAGTGCTTTATGTTCCTTATCCCTCCCAAATCCCACAAATGATAGGAAAGTACCAAGAGTAGATGGATAAATCCAATTCTCTTCAAAGCTGCCAAAAAATCTATTCTAGATATATTTAGCCACTTCACAGTGCAAGAAAAGGTGCTAATCTACCTTGATTCCCGTTTGTTTGAGAAGAAATTATCCTTTGAATTTAATCATACGTGGTGTAGCTGAAGTGTCTGATTCTGCAATGTAGAGAAAATTGCTCTAACATCATCCACTGATAGAATTGTTAAAACTTGGTATTCTTGTAGAATTAAATTCCTTTTCCCCGTTACTTGCATCTATCTCTGTGTTGTCATTTAAAATATCTCCAATCTATTTACTTCTCTTTTGTGCCTTGTATCTTTAATGAGAGGCGGTTGTCTTTGTATACCCCATTACCAATTTCTGCTTCATTTGATGAAAATAGAAGACAATTACATGTAAGATATCATGGGAGCTTTGGCTGTGAATAAATCTTTTTAGAAACCTTACATGTCATAAAAAAATATCTGGTTAAGTGATGCTTCCAGTAACAGAAGCTGGGATTGACAGTCTCTGCCTCCAGGTTTTTTTATCTGTCATCCCATTATATATATGCTACATTTTCGGCCATATGATCTCCAAATCTTTTCTGAAACCTGGTATTGAGTTGCATTTAGAGTTTTAATTAATTTAGGCTCACGTGGTGGGAGGCTGGGAGAGTTGAGTTAGCATGAAACAGCCGGGGCCATCTTAGGAAGCAGATCTTTGTTTACGGGGGACAGTTGGCTATTTGACACTTTGATATGCTCTTTCGGCTGCGATCCAAACCACAAAGTGGTGTGACAGCGAGAAAAGTGACCAGGAACCTTTATAACCTAAAGGTTGACCGACCATAAATGACACCTCATACAACAACAATCAAAGTCTTTTTTCATTGGGTTATCAATGTCTCAATCCATCCTAATAGTTTCACCTATTGTTTTCTTTAGTTTTTCCCTACCTCTAATTACTGGGCTATCTTCCATCTAGTCAACTCAACGTATAGGAGCTTCTAACGGTCTTCTTTATACATGATCTAACCACCTAAGGCGTGTTTCAACTTTTTCTATAGTAGGTGCTTCCCCAACTTTCTCTCTAATGCAATCATTACTAATCCTATCCTTTCTAGTGGGGAGACAAGATCGATATGTGAGTGAAATTTAATTTTACCCTAGCTAGATTTTTTTTTTTTTGTATTTAATAAATAAATAAGCTGTGCTTATTTGATAAAGAGATCAAATCAAAGCATGAAAAAGAAACTGCTATACACAGCAAGACCTACTTACTACATACAGAAGATAACAAATCAACATCGTAAATAAATCACAATCCCCTCCCCACAACAACTCAAGTTGCCTCAACTCTCAAGGGCTATTATTTTCCTTCGCTGTGCCTTACATTTTATATTTCTATATTGCAGTTGGTGGAATTGCTGGATAGTTCATTGCATAACTATTTCAAGCAGAATGACTGCTTGAATTATTTCTTTTGTTTCCGCTGGATATTGATTCAATTTAAGAGGTCAGGTTATTTTAGTTTCTATATTTGTTATAGATTAATAGCTCCTGGGTTTGAAATAAGTTTGGCTATTCTAGCTCGAAGTTTCCCCTACAGTCACAACTGGATCATTTATCAATCTTCTGTTTGGGCTATTTTTGTTAAGAAACTTTGGTCCCCAATGAATGGCATTTGTTCTCAATGACTTTGTATTTTCTTTTTTTAGTGTGATGAATTTTTGGATAAATGAAAATAAACACTGTAGAATTAATATAGGACTCGTGACAAGTAGGTTATGGCCAATGTAGTTGTCTAGCATGATGAACTTTTAAAGTGATTGTGCTTTAAATCTTCATTTCTCTCAAGATGATGATGAATTGTTATTTGATGGGGTTTGTGAAGAATAATCTTTCTGTCCCAGAACAATGTCCCACTATGGTACGTAATAAGAAATTTGTATAATTATCAACCAGAAACAATATTTAAATATTATTCTTTTCTGTACTTTAAGAGAATATTTCACTATTTGACCCATCCCTGAAATGATTCTAGTCATTTAAACATTTTATCTGAAAGATAAATCATAAATCAGGTTGGACCCTCTTTTTTAATGTTCTTTGTTGAATCTTAGAATGCTTTAATTTGTTTCAATTATTCTATTTCTGTACATCTCTACAGTATGAAAGTCTTTAGGGTTTATGTTTGGATCAAATCAAACCAAATTAGAACATTTAAGGGGTCACATTGACCACCAACGTGGTGTGACACAAATTGCAAGAGTCTTTGTTCTCTTAATTATGGCCTCTCATGTTTGATTCCTAGACCGATGGGAATGAAATGCCATGCATTGGGAGGGTTGCCTCCAGCAATGGGCCTTGCAGTATATAAAGAATTAGTCATCATGTCTTCTCTGGGATACCCTTATCTAAGATAAAAAAAAAAAGAAGGGGTCACATTGACCTCAATGTTAGTAGTTTATTCATTACCATAGGTTATTGGAATTCCTAATTTGCAGCTGTATAGATTTAGCCTTGAATTGGGTTATCTGAAAATGAAATGTGTATCAGTAATGCTGATTTTAGTGACTTCTTTCAGGGAGTTTGAGTACGAGAAAACAATGCGCTTATGGGAAGTATTATGGACACATCATCTGTCCGAGCATCTTCATCTATATGTATGTGTGGCAATCTTGAAACGACACCGCAGCAAAATAATGGGAGAGAAGATGGACTTTGATACGCTTTTGAAGTTTATAAATGAGTTAAGCGGTCATATTGACCTCGATGCAACTCTCAGAGATGCAGAGGCTCTGTGCTTGTGTGCTGGTGAGAATGGTGCAGCCGTTATACCACCTGGAACCCCACCCTCCTTGCCAGTTGATGATGGTCTATTATTATACTCTCAACAAGATGAAGTACTGTAAAATGTAAATAAATCACTTCTAACAGAAATTTCTCTAGTGTTCTTATATATTTGCCTTAGTAGGAGGGTTTGTTTGGGAATTAAGAAGGGAAGGGAAGGGAAGGGAAGTGATTAGCGGAGAAGGGAGGGGAGGGAAAGGGAAGGTTAACGTTCTATATGTCATCTCTTTGTTTGATTGTTGATACATCTTCCAAAATACCTCAATTTGGGGTATCTTGAATTTGTAAAGGGGAAAGGTAATGGAGGATTAATGATTGATCTTCCATTATCTTCCTTCAAATTTTTAACTTCCCAAACAAGGAAAAGATATCTTGAAAGTCTCATCTTCCCTTCCTTTCCCTTCTCCTCCTTAATTCTCAATCCAAACATATTCTTAATTATGTCTAGATTATCTTTAACATATTAGACGCAATAGCTAATGATATGTTGATTTTGGATCTTATACATTTGTGAGACGATGGGGCCAATTTTTTTTCCTCTTTTTTGTTGAAATTAGAGACTTATCTCTTCAATGGTTTATAGGTACCTTGATGTGATCAAACCGAGATATATTGTGATTTGTTAAGAGGAAAAAAAGATAAAGAAGATAGGCCTGGATAATTCTTTGCACTTAGCCTCCTGGGCTATCAAGGTGGTAGGAAAATATTTAAAGCAATAAACAGGAAGGTTGGGGAGGAAAATAAGGATAAAGGAAGTACCCTTAAAATGGATAGGAAAAGAAGATATGAATTTTTGGAGGAATTAGAATCGGTCATGAATAAAAAACCAAGGAAACAATTATTGGCCTTTAAAACGTTGGGAATGTTAAAAAGGAAAAGAAATGGTGAGGAAGTGAATCCCAACTTTAAAGCCATAGGCAGTGTGACAAGAATGATGAATCTCAAGAAGAAAAGGAGGCTTGAAATAGTGTCAAGGAAAAGGAAGAGAGAACTAATGGTGTGTGAGGATCTTAAAATATATAAGGTGGTCAGTTGTATGACTGAAGAACATAACCCACGGAAGATGGAAATGGAAAGAAAGCGAGAAGTAGAAGAACAACTTTTTGTGATTACACAGGTAAAGGAGAAAGTGATATTTGATTTTGAAGGAGGGTTAGAACTTAGAAGTGAGGGAGGGAGAAAGGTGGAGACAACGTAAAAGAAGTAGTGTGCTAAGGCTTGTTTCTTTGGGTCTTTATATCATTGGTGAAGGAATTACTATTCCGATTAGCAAGAGAGGTAAAAGGGATTGCTTGGTCATAGAGAAGCATTTGGTTCAAGCAGGAGTATATGAGAAAGTTAAGTATATTTCAGTAGAGATGAAGGGCGTGTGGGAGGCTAGCCCAAAAAGGCCTCCCATGGAATGATGACGACTCCTGTTGAGAATTGTTGTGGTTCTGGCTGCGCCGCAACAATTCGCATATTCAAGCAGCTGGTTTGTGTTTTCTATTCCTATTCCTTATTTTCTTGTTTGATGAGATATTTTATCTTTCCTTGTTTGGGTATTACTATGGAGTTTGTAGTGTTGGTTTTGGATAGGTGGGTTCTTGTGGCTTTGGCTCTGAGGCCTTTTGGTGTTTTTGGGTTATTTTAAATACTCTAGCACGAGACCAAATGGCAAAAGCAGTTGGAAGCATAGGACTTTACTAGGATTAGCATATTTTGTTGAGGACAATAACTTATCTTGCTTGTGTAAATGTTGTCAAAAGGCAGAAGAGGTGGTTGTTTATTATTTGCAGTGGTGGTTTTCTAAATCAAACCACCTATTAAGGTGGCAGATGCTTCGAGATCGGTGTTTGTCCCAGATAGTCAACTATCTCATACAGCATACCTTGAACTCGTGGAGAGTCTTTTGTCTCAGCTTTTGTGTTGGGAGGAGTTATACCTTTTTAGTCGCTGTAACTAGAATTACAAATATGCTTTTCTTGATCGAATCACGAGATGAATATTTCACAATCAAAAAAACCTACATTATTCGAATACTGGTCATTCACAGCCTCAAGAATGCTCAAGTTGCTGCTAATCCTACTAGTAATCGGCATAGGAGTACTCTCCCAAGAATAGTAAGTTTTTAAGTAATAATGTTTGTATTGTGATTTGTGTTGTTATCCCGTTAAGGTCTGTACTAACCTTATTATGATGTTGTGTTATTGTATGTGTAGTTGTGGTAGGTTAGGAAGTAACTTCTCTATAGGTTGTAACTTGTAACGTACTTTAATGTTCTCTTCTAATAATAATATTATTGTCTTTATAAAAAAAAACTCAAAAATCTTGCATGGAGGCAAAATTAATGTTTTTCTTTTTATTTCTTCATCATAATTATCCCGACTTTTGTACATGTCTATACACATTAAAAAATATACACACAAATTCAGTCACCTTTAAAAATTATCTACAAACATATACCACTTTCACTGTTCACCATAAAAAACGCCATCAGAGAGGACGTTTTCTTAAAATTTTGACAATAAAAACACTCTCAATGTTACCCTATAAACGCCCTCTTTAAGGGCGTTTTTTTTTTTAAAAAAAAAGTCAAACATTATGGGATTCACATGATAAAACGCTCTCGTTGAGGGCGTTTTATGGTTGAAAAAAACGTCTTCCATCCTTCTTCAACCTTCACTCACCCACTTCCATGTGATATGAGCAAAAGCAGCAGTACAGTGACCTCTGACTTTTCCTAATGCCTTGTCCTAAACTCACAGGCTAAGGATTAATCCTCCGCGAATCTGAGCTCCATTTAAGGGTTTGCCGCTGGCCAATTGGTTGTTGCATTCACAAAGTGGGATTCGAACCCCCAACACTTGTTTAAGCGACCTAATGAGCTAACCACTAGACCAACCAAGCTTGATTATCAACCTCTCTATCTCTATTCCCTAATCCCTGTACAATCCACTTCTCTTTTCATTTTATATATTATTACCACCTATCATCCTTTTTTATATGCCTTTTTATTTACAAATCCATTACATTATTTTTTTTTCTTTTCCTATTACTGTATATGTAAGTATTTTACTGATTGGTATAAATAATAATTCATCATGTCAAAGTGCACGTGAAAACAAATAAACATAAATATGCATTGTGACGATAAAACGCCCTCATTTGAGGGCGTTTTATCATGTAGATTTTATTATGTTTGATTTCTTTGAAAAAAAAAGTCTTTTGTTAAGGGCGTTTATAAGGTCAAATGGTCAACCCTATAAATGTCTTTACTGAGGGCATTTTTCTTATAAAAAATTCAAGAAAACGCCCTTACTAAGGGATTTTTTATTGTGCATAGTGAAAGTGGTATATATCTGTAGATAATTTTTAAAGGTGGCTGAATTTATGTATATATTTTTTAATGTGTATATACATGTGCAAAAGCCTAATTATCCCATATCTACTAGTGCATGTTATTGTAGGAGGAACATATAGTACGGGCAGGTTTGGTATACTTACCAAACAGTGCATTACATGTAATCTCACGATTCTCAAAAAAATTTTACATCATATTTTATACATACCAAACACATTTTTTATTATATTTTTCTCTCTCCTAATTTTCTCTCTATCTCTCTTCTCACTTTTCTCTACAGTACTTTCCTTTATTCTATAGTACTTTACTCTATAGTATTTTCTTTACAATACTTTACATCTGTGCATTTATACCAAACGTGCCCTATGTTGAAGATAAAAGTAATTTTTATGTGTCATATAGGGAAGAAGAAGGTGATTGTGGTTAATTGTAGTGTTCTTTACAAATTAAGTAAGATTTTAGATCGAAGTTTGGAATGATGAGTTCAGATCTAAAAAATAAAAGAGGTAAAAAGATTTAGAAGTTTCTTAAGAATCATGTGTATGGCACATAGAGCATTCCCGTTAAAAAATTAATGAATAGGACACTTACCACTTAGCTAGACCAATCCTTCGTTGATAAAATCTAATATAATTTATTAAATCAATTTTAGTTGATTTTTATAGAATCAAATTAGATTTTTAAATTGATTTAAATCTACTCACTCTTATTTAAAACACTATTTACATACTTTTTTTTTACCGAATACTATTTACATACTTACATTTAGTACAAATAACATAGATCTTAATCATATAAAAAATATAAATTAGTCTTACAATATAATTTAAATTTGATATAATTATTTACATATCTAATATTATAAAAATAATAAATATTATATAATATATATTATATTAATATCATAATAAAAAATACATATTATATATATATTCAGACCTTCGCCCATCATAAAATTTTTTATATATAT
Source organism: Senna tora (assembly GCA_014851425.1). Lineage (NCBI taxonomy): Eukaryota > Viridiplantae > Streptophyta > Magnoliopsida > Fabales > Fabaceae > Senna > Senna tora. The sequence goes on from CM026262.1 coordinate 14,942,949, forward strand.
GTAGCATCATGAAAATAAAAATGTACATATTTTATTTTAATAATTAATTTTTTAAAATTATATAATAATAAAATAGCCGTATTTTCGTGTAAGGATTGAGTGGCCTATATAGATTTTTTTTCCAAATATTTTATGTTATAAAATATTATAACTTATGTAGATATATAATATTTATTCTTAATATATATATATATATATATATATAATAAATTACCCATAAAATGTCAATTTATAAAATAATTCACATTAAATAAATTTTTATCACTATTTTTGTAAGTTAATTTATAATTTAACTTATAATATGTTGATATCTAATCAAGTAAATAATTTTTTTTAAAAAAAATATTATTTTAAAAAAAAGAAACAAGGTCCATGGGATAATTCATCCTAACATATGACCCTTTAGGGTGCTTTTGGTACAAGAGTTAAATTTTTAATTCCGGGAATTCTAATCTCGGGAATGTGATTTTCGGGAATATTAAAATAACTATTTGGTTCAACTTTCATAATCTCGGGATTATTTTACAAGATTCCCAAGAATGTTATATTAGCTGTTTGGTTCAATTTTCATAATCCCGGTAATGTTTGATAAATTTTCAATCCTTAACTTATCTTCTAAATAGTAACTCAACATTCAATAAATAATTTGCAAAATTATTTTAACTTATATCAATTAACATACTATATATATTCTTATACAATACTTATATTTTTTAATTTATAAAATATTTTAGGTTTTAAAATTATTATATTATATTATATACAATGAACTCAATCGATATAGCAATTTGATTTGATCTTAATTATTTGTTGACCAAACATCAATACTGCAGCTTATGTTTAATTTGATTATTGAGAGTTACATTTTATTAAATATTTTACAGTAGTCATACTTGAAAATATTACAAAAACCATAAGCAGTGCCATCAAACATCAAGTCAATAGATTTAAAAAAACATAAGTCTCAAAACATTAATATCCCAAAAAGTGTCATTCAAAACATAATTGTCAAAAGTCTTAAAATAAATGCAAAAAGTTTATAAGTAAAAAAGATAATCAATATGGTGCACAAGATCCCTTCTCAAGTCTTGATCTAACGTGAAGAAATAATCAATAAGATTGTTGTCCTTTGTTATGATGAGTCATGCCTTCATTCTCTCTATATCAGTTAGTCCTTCAACTAATTTCAACTCATCAGTCACTTTCATTCTTCTATCTGCCACTTCTTTCTCATGTTTGAAGCAAGATGCAGGTTCAAGTATATTTGAATTAGATGCTTTATAAAAACTTCCTAACTTGGAGAATATGGATAAGTTCTTTGTGTACGCAAACGCAAACGCCTCCCAAATCCACACAGGTACACACACAACCGCCTAATCCTCCCCAAAATCACACAACCAAGAACTACAAGAGGTAGAGATCAAGAGGCAGCAGACACATATGAAACAAATTGAAAATACATAAAGAAGAAAAAAGAGAGAGATGATGCTAACCTTAGCTTGAGAAGAGATGGAGAGGAAGCGTATAAGAGGGAGAGAGAGGGGGCGGCCGAAACTGAAGAAGAAGGAAAGAATAGGGTAAATAATGGTTATTAATTAGGGGAGGGGTAATTTAGTAAAAGTAGGTATTAGAAAATAATCTCATCCCATGGGACTATCATATTTCCACCCTTTTAGGTGGGATTAAAAATATGAAGAAACATGGGATAAGAATAATTCCGGGATTAATTTTTTAAAACTTGTACCAAACACGGGATTACAAGATGCCGGAGAAATAATCCCGGGATTATTTTTTTAAACCTTGTACCAAACACTGCCTTAAGGATTGGACTTAGGGTGTGTTTAGTACGCAGAAAGGGAATGAGAAAGGGTTTACTGTGTTTGGTAGTTAAAATTTGAGAATGAGAATAGATTAAAATTACCACTTTACCTCTTATATTAAAATATTAAAAAGAAAAAGGTTATGATCATGTTAAATCAAATGGCATAATAGACATTTCACACCTCAATTTTTTTAAAAGATTTTGCACGGATCCCAAGACATCTTGATACTCTCCCTTCTTACAGTGGGACCCAATGGATGTGGATTCCACTATTTTCATAATTTTTTTCCTCTCCAAAACCATGTAACAAACACGCTCTTAATCAACATTTTAAATCATCCTAATAAGTAATTGATGATTGTGACGTGTGGATAGGATGACTTGAGATGCAATGCAATTACTTATATATCACAATCATATCGGCCAAAATTGTGTTGCATGCATGCAACAAGTTGCATCATAGACTCACCCTAAATGATAACCCATCAAAGACTATCATCATTTGGTTATATTTTCGTAGAAAATTTACGAAAATAAAAGTGAAAGTGGAGAAGGAAGTGAGAGGAAAATATGGAATATGATATAAAAAAAATATTTGGTAGTTTGGGATTTTAGATTTGAGCGGTTCGGTTTGGTAATTTGGGATTTTAGATTTGTCAAATTTACATATTTAAATTTATTAATAAAAAATAATTTTTTTCAATATAAATAATAAGAAAATGTAGTAGCATTTCATTTACTCACAATATACAATTAAATTAGTTCTAAAATTAAATTTTTAGATAGACTAAATTTAATCTAACTTCCTAAAAGTAAATTTTAAACCTTGTTATTTGAAAATTCTAACATAGTATATGAGGTTTGGTTCAATTTTTTAACATATCGAACCGAAGATTAATCGATTTTGTTCGATTTATATTAAGCTCGGTTTGGTTTGGTTCAAGGGCGTCGATTTTGAACACCCTTAGAAAGACAAGTGACCTTTCCTCATGAGATAGTACATATGTTCCATCTTCCTCTCCCTCAACCATGAATTTTAAAATTAGACCGACCACTGAACTAGTTTAGGATTCGTTGATTCAATAATAGTCGAATCGTGATCAAATTGGTCTTAATATATAGAATAACTAGCTTGCCACCTGTGCGTTGCACGAAAAATTTATTTTGATTGATTGAAAAGTTTAAAATGTAAGATATAAATTTAGAATTTAACGAAGTTCATGAAGTTGTCTCAATGTTTGGGCATGTTCATTTCATAGAAATGTCCTTGGAAATGAAATAAAAACAGTGGTGGGCCCCCCTGGCCTACCACTAATGAGAATAACATTTTTATTTCGAAAATTGTGACACTTTAAAAAAAAAATACAAAATGTCTATTATATTATTTGATTTAACACAATTATAACATTTATTTCTTTTTACTATTTTAATATAAGGGGTAAAATTGTAATTTTAATACATTCTCATTCCTTTTCTAGTCCCAAATTTTTATTACCAGACACAATAAACTCATTCTCATTCCTTTTCCCTTTTTATGTAAAGAACGTACCATTAACTTTTGATTGGTTTAAAGTCTAAAAAGAAAAAAAAAACATTCTATACCTATAGAATTAACTTCATGAACTTCACCTAATCACAACTTTATTAGATCCAATTCCGTTGGGTTAATCCGCCAACCCGCTAAACCTAAACAATGGTTTTACTTTTATCGATATTGAAAACTGCAGAAGCTACCATTCCGTCGAACCAACTTTTAGGCAGGTATGATATGGGCATCACATGGCTTGTTAATAATGTTTCCATCACAACCTTAACTTTATATTAACTATAAATTATCTATAATTTTTCTCCCAAATTTTTCTTTTAACCCCATATTTCTAGGTAAAATAACATAAATATAAAATGGTATATTTTGATTGTTTAAATCTGTATTGTTTTTCTTTCACTATTAATTGCTCGTATTTACTACATAATCATAACCAAAATTAAAGTAAATATCAACAATTATATAGTAAAATATTGATGACATATAGTATATTTAAAATTTTCAACATCGATTTAATATTTTATATTTGTAATTTTAAATTAATCAATTGAGATCTAATTCTATTTTATTGGAGAATTCCATCTTTAAGTACTGACATTTAAAACTTTAATGTTTTATAGTTATTAATTTAATTCTAATTATAGTCAACTTTTTAAAAATTTCAAATTATAACTACAATAATTATTTTTTAGAATCTTAAACTTTTCTACAATTTCATAATTGTATTGAACTCTAAAATCATGAACTTAACTTAAGGTATAATAATTATAAAATGAATTTCAAATGTCATTTGAATATAACTAATTAAAGAGGGGTAACTTGAGATGACAAATTTAAGAGGGACCAAATTAAAATTGATAATATTGTCATCTAAATAGGACTAAAATGATATTTTACTATTAAATCCAGAATTAATTGCTCATAATTACCGTAGAGTCATCATGTAACTAAAATTAAGGAAAAAACTAAAGTTGCTTAGGTGCATGCTACAAAGTTCACCAATCATAAACATTATTTATATTCTCTCTCTTATTTGATTGATTATGTCATTTATTGCTTTTTATTTTCTCTCTCTATCATGATTGGTTATATAAAAATTTTTTGCTACGTGTTTTAATTATATTGATGAACTTTATAACAAGCACCTAAGTAACTTTAGGTTAGTCCTAAAATTAAAGTCAGTATCAACATTTAAAATAACATATTGATGATAGAACATTCAAATATTCTAATTTAATATTGTATATTTTTCCTGAAAAAATTTAATATTTTATATTAAAAGTTCAAACTAACTTATTGAAATATAAATATAATTTATTGGAGAATCTAAAAATTTAAATTAAAAATTAAAGGTAAACCTAAAATTGTATGATTGTTTTAACTTAAAGTCCTAAAGAAATTATGAATTATGAAATATAACCATTTAGAATTTTTTAATTTTAATATAAAATTTTAATTTTAAATGAAAATAGCTTATAATAGTTTATTAGAATCTCAAATTTTAGCTACCAAAATTATAATTATTAATGTAATTATAATTGTAGACATCAATATTTCTAAAATCTCAAACTATAACTACCAAGAATGGTTTTTCAAATTGACAAAAATACTATTTTGGTCCTTTACGTTTACTCCTTGTTTCAATTTGGTCCTTTACGTTTATTCTATTTCAATTTAGTCATTTACATTTGTAATTTGAGTCAATTTGGTCCTTTTATTATATAGTGTTAAATAATTAACGAATTGCTGACGTAAACAATTAAATTTATACAGTTAGGCATGCTGAGTTGAAATTAGTCCATCTCCATATTAATTAATATTATTTCTAAATAAAAAGACTCACCTTGAATGGTTTAGGAACCAACTGATTGGAGGGATGTACTAAAGTTCAGAACTACCATACCACTGAACATCTACTTATTATCAAAATATAATATTTTTGTATTTACTAATTTTAAATGATTTAAATAATGAATCTTAAATTTTTTAATCTTTGAAATATTTCTTAAATTTGAATAGTGCTTCCAATTCAAAATCTCAATATTAAATGCATTTAACTGGTTTATTTCCAATGGTTAGCATAATGTTTGGCATCTGAGTAACACTATCACAACATATTGTAAAGTTTCACGACTATACTTGGACTTGAAATTCTCTCACACAACTGATTTAATTGAGTTAAGTAATGTTTTTGGTACTATTAATACAAGCTTAGGAGCTGCGGCACATCTGATGATGAATTAGATTTAGAGCTAATGGATCTAATATATACTTCAAAAAAGAAAATGATATATATTCATGAGTTAATGGTTTTTTGTGTGTAGAAGGATTCTCCCGTAGATAGACCTAATATCTCATAAAAAACCTCTGATCAACAATCTAAGTTCATGAATTTAGAAAAAATCATGAAGGAAAATGGTATATATAAATTGAGAACTCTATTAATTTAAACAAAAGAAATATAAGGATGTTAAAAAGCTATAAACTTCTCATAACATCTTATATAGTTGATTACTATAAAAATCACCAACTTGTTAACACACTTTATCAGGCTCTACCTGAAAATGAAGATCAAATTAATGCATTTAGCTTCAAATAAAAGATGAAATAGAGTGTCACAGTTAAAGGTGTAAGGATGAAGGACCTACCCTTGCTACCAAGAGATCACATATCCTAACTCCATAATGTGAGACAACTTCTTTACATTTTGAACTCAAAACTCCTTCAGCTCCAATGGTGTGGTTGATTTCAACCACAACTGACTGAAATTAGTAAGCAATTAAAAAAATTATGTAAGAATTAAAAAGGTATAATTAACACAAAAATCTTCAAAATGATGGAAGCACGTATATATAATTCAGGAAAGATGTTCTTGAATCTACGATAGCAGCAAATCTACCCTCACAAATACATTCACGATAATATCATCATTATATAAAAGGTGTATTGGTGACTCTATGATTTCTCTATAAATTCCACAAATAGATCTTTTATATAGTTAAGAAATAAAGAAGTTACCTGTTGACAAACCTCCAATGAGAAAATCTCCCATTTCAAACTGAAAAAGGAACAAATTTATATCTCACCAATTTTAAGGAATACTATTTCTCACAAAAGAACCAGAGTATCCAAATTGATGAAGGACGATCGATGTGGAGCAAAAGCAGCTTCCTTCGCCAATTTCTTCCACTGCAAATTTAAATCAATCAATTGGAGTGTATGGACGGACGTCACTGAACATATTATTTTGTGGAAAATATATTTAAAAAAACAGCAGAATAAAAAGGTGAAGAGGATGGAGAATGAACTCACACTTTTGATCCACCTACGATTGCTGATGATATGAATTGGTATGACAATGTTGTATTCTCTGTCATTTTATAGTCTAAGTAAACCAATGTGATTTAGTTCGAATGTAGAATCTGAATGGAATAATTTGATCATGGCATTAAATAAAAATTATGATTTTACCATAACAATCACATGAATGTCGCCCATTTCTTAACTACACTTTATGGGGAATTAAATAGTTTCATGAATAATCAACTTGTGTGCCATAATATTGGCATATGCAATCCTCTATTTAGGCCAGGATATTGAAATTGTTCCTGCTATACATTTAGTGAGGGCAATAATTGCTTGTAACCACACCATATATAAGACATAGATGGCAGCATTTTCATGGATTTGATTGAGGATTAATTGCCACACCATATTAATTGCTTGGTTGATTTTTTTTTTAAATGGACGGTTTAAACTTAATCTCATTGGCTGCTTATTCTCAATAGAGATTTTGAATTTGTTTGTGTAGAATTCCTTCATGATGTGACATCTTTGTATAGAATGAGTTATAGGACAAATGTTAATTTTTAACCTCATGTCTTTTGCTTAGTAATATATATAGATATATAGGTATAGATATAGATAGATATATAGATATAGATAGAATTTTTTTTTTTTTTTGGTGAGCTGTAGGGACTATTTATTAGGTATATATATATAATGTTGATATTTCTAATTAATAACAGTAATTGTGTAATTCCTATTTCAAAACTCACAATCCAATAACATTAAATGGTATTCAATCATAATCATTTAAGAACATATGGAAAAGCTTTGAAAAATGTTAGAGGATGAGTAGGTGGAGAATGAACATGATATGCAGAGAAGACACGTGTCAGAAGATGTAACTTGATAAATGATTGGGTGGCCGTCAATTCCATTTGACAAATAGGGATAGATAATGTAAGATTGAGTGGTTCTCAATTCCATTTGGAATATACGGAAATGGATAAAGATAATGTATTACTATTTCCATATAGGGATTTCAATTTATATTCATTAAATTCCAGTGCTCTCACTTTCGTTTTTAACATTTTTGATGATGTTTTTCTTATTTCTAATGTTTTTCTTTCAATTTCGGCCTTTTAGCTGACGCCATCAATTTTTGAACAGTTTTTGATGATGTGGCATCCTATATGGCTAACAGTTCTAAGTGGATTTCAATTTTTCACATTAGCAATATATTTTAGGGGTATAATAGACTCAAAAAACTCAGTACATCAGTAAATTCAGTACACCAAAATACTCATTACATCAATAAAATGGACCCCAAAAACTCAGTATTATTGACTACTGATGTGGAAAAAATTAAGTCCAATCAGAATTATTGGCTACAGAGGATGTCACGTCATAAAAAACCGTTCAAAAATTGACGGTGTTAGCCAAAAGCCTAACATTGGGAGAAACACAAAACATTAGGATACAATTGACAGCGAAAATACGTTAGGAGCGAAAGTGACATGACTAGGGATGGCAATCTTACCCGGACCCAACGGGTACCCGGTAAAATTACCCGTTGGGTCCGGGTCTAGGTATTGAAAAAATGGATCTGGGTTCGGGTCCGAGGATTTTAACGGGTAAATTTCGGGTCCGGGTCCGGGGACGGGTAAGGGGTATTCACCCCAGACCCGGACCCGGTGATAAAATATATATAAAAATATTTTATATATAAATACTTTTTATATATTATTTATATATATAAATATTAAAAAAAATTTACATACCATCTCACACTTACCCAGTAGTCCAGTACCCACACGCGTGCCTCACCCTCATCACGATTCACACACATTTCCATTTTACTAAGCTCAAAAACCCAGACTTTTTATTTTAATCTTATTGTGTGTTTGAAGTTTTTTTTTAAATTAGAAATAATTAAATTTATGATTGTGTATTTAATACTTATGTGTTTGAAGTTTTTTTTAAAAAAATTTGAAAATAATTAAATTTATGATTTGTAGAAAAAAGTAATAAATTTTTCGGCTCCGGGCCCGGAGATTTAAGTATTCGATGGGTCCGAAGATTGGTCTCACATTTTATACCCGGTCGGAGACGGGGACGGAGCCAGAGATTGCAGTATCCTCCCCGTACCCTACCCATTGTCATCCCTATACATGACCCCCAAACATTGGCCACAGGAAATGTATTTTTGCGTTGAATTTATTCTAATTAAAATTTCACATATAAAATATATATTTTCTTTCCATTACTATGCAACCATACGTGTTAAGAGTTCAAGCAGCGAAGGCTACGGTGGCCCAAACAAACGATAACACCCATCTTTTCACGCTTCTCTCTCTCTTCCCGTTTCCTTCTTCGTTTCGTTCTTCCATCGTCTCTGATTCTTCACAATGTCCATTAATTAATTCCTCTTCGGCTCTTCGCTTCTCAATGACAATGTATGAACTCTCTCGCATTTTCCCTACATCTTCGTCATTGATGAGTTCGTTAGCTTCTCCGTCTCCATTAATAAGGTTAGTATATGCTTTTACTTCTCTTCTTTTCTCTCCTACTGTTTTGAATTTGATTGCGCATTTGTTATTATTGAATCAGCGCGTGTCAGGGAAATTCCTTCTTTAAGAATTTGAGGCAAATTGATGTTTCACTGAGGTTTGGTCCTTCTATTTTAATGGTGTTCATGAAAGCGCGGATTGGAATTGAAAAATAAAATAAAATAGGAAAGTGTGTCTAGAAGCTGCCTTAATCGCCATTATCTTCTCTTACTGTGTTTTGGTCTGTTGAGATGTTTTGTGGATCCAACGATTGGACTTTTTTATCGTAATGATGATAATACTGGTGAATAAATTGTTAATCTGTCCGTTGAGGGTAGATATAGAATTGTTAATCTGTTTGAAAGTTCTTCCTCGATGTGAATGCTCATCCTTGGCCTTTTATGATGACGGAGAAATAATGTATACCGTTTTTGTTTTTGTTTTGTTATTTTGTTTAGCTTTGATTGATTTAGACACCTTGCTTTACTGTAGATTCCTTTCCACTACACTTAATTCTTTGAGCATCAACTAGTTGCATAAGTTATTCTACTCCAGGACTTGGTACAAACAGAGACAAAGGACTCTTCAAAACTCAATATAAGAACACTAGGGTTGGCAATTAAACCAAACTGTTTTACAGGTTCAATAGTATATTGAGTTCAAGTCTTGTATAAACTTGATTATACAATCGAGCCACCCTTTTATAACCTGACATTTTGCTCAAATCCACCTAGGAGATGACATAGTATAGAGTATATATATATATATATAAATTTATACATGTATATATTTAAGTATGAAAGTATTCAAGTATGAAGATATATATCTAAAATATGCATATTATGTTACAACATCTTGAGAAAGCATTTAACAAGTGCCAAACATTGAAGTCTAACATTTATTGTCATTGAGAATACTAGAGGATTCAGAATGTGGATGAGTTTCAAGCATCTAATACTTGTTGGAGACAGGCGATGCTCCTTCATTGGAGTGTCAATACTTCATAGAAATTTTGTAGTTGCTTAATTTTTCATGACATTGACAGTGCCTGTGAGATTAGTATAACTATATTATTTCTTTTTGGATACCTCCATAAATTATCTTTTTCAAGTCCTACCCCGATCCCCATTTTTCAATTCTACATAATTCATTAATGCATTTGCTTTTAAAACACTAGCAGATGAACTATTTGATAGTAAGTGATGAAGTGCCTCCAGAGGCAGGATGAAATGCTATTGCTTTGTACTGTAAAAATTTGGAGAGGAGTACATTTCAACAAACTAAAATCCTACTTCTTCCTCTCTTAACCTGTAAAACTTTAATGCCATGATTCTTATGCATTTATCTTTTTTCGTATGAAAATTTTGCCTATTGGTTAATGTTATCAGATTTCCAAGTAAAATTTATTTTTCAACATAATGTTATGGTCTAAGTTAGAGTTAGGCTCTTTTTAAGTGTTACTGTTAACAGTTATAGCCAAAGACTAGGGAGTAATTAATGGATGTTTCAATTATGATAACTCTGTTAAAACAATTTTGTGGCAACTTCCTCGTTGATGAGTTCTGTTTTCAAGGTACTAATTTGTGTCTGATAAGCATTGTTATTAGTAAAATGGTCAGCTACTTAAAATAAGAGGTTTTCTAGTTAATTTGACTCCAACTAGGATTCAACTTGAATTCTTTAGCCTTGGAAATGACTCCAGTACTTTAAGCCAGAGCTCCTTGGTACTCAAGATATGAGGTTATGTTCTGTTTTATAAGATGAAGCTCACTGTTGTTATGCTTAAGCAGCACCATGTTTGATTTTACCCAAGGATTTGAAACCTGAATCTTGATTACTAATTTGTGTTCATGTGTCTGTCTATTTATAATAGGAAATTTAACATAATATAAATCATATCATTTCAAATGTTTAAGTTGAGGTAATATGCTGATATATCCATTGGTCATGTTTACTTACTGTCTAGAGGAACTGCCTCAGGGTTTTGGGAGACAAGAAATGCAGGGGAATGGAAGAGAAAATCTTCATTGAACATTTTCTTTGATTTTGATTCGAAATTAATTTCTTTTTCCTCTTCCCTTCTCATCTGTCTCTTCTTTCCAAACATATTATAAGGAAAAAGAAAATGTGAAATTTCATTCTAAATCAAAGAAGAAAATGAAAAAATAAAAATTTCACTTTCCTTCCTTTCTCCTCCCTAACTGTTGTATTAGTTAGTGTTGGAAGTCATTCTAATAATCTAATCTGTTACTGCTTATATTACTGATAACTTAAGTTTGAATTTGAGTATCGTTTTCAATTTATTTTATTGTTTGGGATGCATATTTTTTTAGGAGTTTTCTAATTAAAGTTTGTTAGGATATATTCTAGGGATCTACTGGCAGGTTTGTTGCCATGACCCCTATTTAAATGTAACCTATCATCTTTATGAAAATAATAGAAACATCAGAGGCGTGAAACTCTGATTTCTACAGTTAACAGCAAAAAAGTATGCATGACTGCTTGGGAATTTGGTATCTCCATAGGTTCTAAAATTTTCTTCTTGTTGAATGGTGTAATTAGTGCCCATCTTCATCTCTTGGACTTAACGTCTACTTGGATCCTCTCTAGCACCAATTTTAGTATTTGTGTTCCTCTTGGAATTTATCCTAAAATATGTTCATTTTGTTGAATTCTTGCAGCTTGCATGTGAACGTGATATATCTGATTTCTTGAATTCGAGCAAACATGTTAATCACTTCTAACTTCAGACATTTTCTCACCAAGACATGGCTAGCCAAACTTACCTCACCTCTAGACGAAAAACTTCCATGGACCTCATCTCAAGACTAAAACCTTCCAAGTTCTTGCGTGTCTTTCCTCTATTGCTGCTGCCAATTTTTGTGATTGGAATATTAATACATGGCCATAAGATTAAATATTTCTTCCGACCCCTTTGGGATGTTCCCCCTCCCCCCTTCACACATATACCTCACTATTATGCAGAAAATGTCTCTGTGAACCATCTCTGCCGTCTCCACGGATGGTCTGTTCTCTCTCAACCTCGTCGCATTTTTGATGCAATCATATTCAGCAATGAGATAGACATACTAGAGATTAGATGGCGAGAGCTCTATCCTTATGTTACAAAATTTGTCATCCTTGAATCCAATACTACATTCACTGGCATTCCAAAACCACTTTTCTTTGTCTCGAATAAGGTAAGATTTTCCTTCGCTGAAGATAAGATTGTCCATGATGTATTCTCTGGTCGAGTTGCAACCCCTGGGAAATATGAGGACCCATTTTTACTCGAGTCCCAACAGCGTGTGGCTATGAATTCACTATTACGCCATGCAGGAATTTTGAATGGTGACATTATTATTATGTCAGATACAGATGAGATTCCTAGCCCTCATACTTTGAAACTGCTTCAATGGTGTGATGGGATTCCTCCCATAATGCATCTTGAATTGAGACACTACATGTACTCATTTGAATTCCCAGTGGACTACAGCAGCTGGAGATCCTCAGTACATGTCGTCGGTCCCCGGACACAATACCGACATTCGCGCCAAACTGATCTCATTTTCTCGGATGCTGGATGGCACTGCAGCTTCTGCTTTCGACATATTTCCGAGTTTGTGTTCAAAATGACAGCTTACAGTCATGCAGACCGCGTAAGAAGTAGACATTTTCTAAGTCATCCAAGAATTCAGGAGCTTATTTGCCAGGGTGATGATCTTTATGATATGCTTCCTGAAGAATACTCCTTCCAGGAATTGATTAAAAAGATGGGACCGATTCCTCGATCTGCTTCTGCAGTCCATCTTCCAACCTACTTGATAGAGAATGCAGATAAGTTTAAGTTCCTTCTTCCTGGAGGCTGCTTAAGAAAACCAGAATGATTTTTCTTCCTTTTCTGGCATCTCATCACTATATCAGGCAGCTTAAACAGACAAGTGAAGTAGAGCAACCTAGATTTTTCACTTTAGTCCTAATAGGTAATAGCTTTGAGATTATGCTAGGATGTGCATAGCGCTTATGATTATCAAATGCTTTTCAACATTAACCTGCAGGTATATAGTATATTGTCTCTCTTTTTTTGGTAAGAGTAAAACATCATTTTGGTCCTTTTTAGATAGCACTTTTCTCAATTTGGTCCTTTTTAGATGGCCTTTCTCAATTTAGTCCTTTTTAGATTAATCAGTTATCAATTTGGTCCTTACCGTTAAAATTACTAACGGAGTTAGTTGAGGTGGATAATTTGGGGTAACTTTATAATTTTTAAATATTAAGAGGGCTTTTAATGTAATTATTTTGGGACAATTTTGTAATTTTCACAAATTGAAAAAGAAACATGGTACCATTTTCAATTTGTAAAAATTATAAAATATCCCAAAATAATTACATTAAAAACCCTCTTAATATTTACAAATTATAAAGTTACCCCAAATTATCCACCTTAGTTAACTCCATTAGTAATTTTAACGGTAAGGACTAAATTGATAACTGATTAATCTAAAAAGGACTAAATTGAGAAAGACCATCTAAGAAGGACCAAATTGAGAAAAGTGCTATCTAAAAAGGACCAAAATAATATTTTACTCTTTTTGGTAATAACCATGGGTATTTCTGCCTATCGGTTTAACGGTCTAGGCAAAAAAACTAATAATTTCGTTCGAGTCGAGCCAGACCACAAGGGAAACAAAGCTGAAGATGTTGTCTCTCTAAATAGATAGAAACAAGATAAGAAAGTAAAGTATGTGATCGCGTGGCTTTTCTTTTCTATAATATGCAAAGATCGCATGGCTTATTCCTCTGTAAAGTATGATGCAACAAATGAAAAAGAAAGATAAGATAGATGATAAAAGAAGTTAAATAGGAGTGTAGGCTATAAAATGTGTACTTGTGTAGTGTTTTGTCCTTTAGTTTTGTTGTAATTCCTATTCTATTTGTGTTTTGTTTTCAGCAGATGGATTTTGCAATGAATTTATTATTAGACCCAAAAAAATTAGAAGAAAGTTTAACTGTTTATGTTTTTATATATTCTTAAAAGTTGAAATAAGCAGATGAAAGTAATGATAAATGTAATAGGAAGATATATAATAAAAATATACTTATTATTAAATTATGTTAAAAATATTTTAAAGTAAGTGTATATTATTTTTAAGATATTTGAATTTTAAAATAGATTTTTTATAGTGAAAATTATATGTTTATTATATATAAGCATATATATGTCAAAATAGGCAAACTGGACTTGGGTTTGATTTGCCTGTTTTATTAGGACAGGGTTTAATGGATTTGTTCTCAACATGCCTCAACATTTTATTCTTCACTATCATTCATTTTTACCACTATATATTTTGCTAAATATTTTCAGCATATTCGATATTATTTTTATTTATAATTCAAAATAATAAGATATATTAATAAAATGTTGAAAAATAATCCTATATATGTGCTTACTGCAATGGTACGTAGGTTATTAGTAATTTGAGCTAGCTTTTACACCAAACTTTGAGCCCTAATTTATAGTACCACTACAACTATAATAATATAGCCAGTGCTTTGATTTAAGCATAAAGAATAAAGGTACTTGAAAAACCATGCACACTTTGAATTTTTGGCTGCCTTTGGTAAAGGAATTGGAATTGGAATTATTGTGTTGAAATTGGAATTGCACATATTTCAAGACTTTTCATATTTAGACAAAGGAATAATAATTCTTGTAAGTGCCCAATTCCAAGACTTTTATCATTTTCAATTCCAAATTTCCAATGGTGAACCAATTTTCCCATGACATTTTTAATTAACTTAATGAAATTGCGTTTGGCATAGATATATTTTATTAAAAATATATTATGAAAGGTAATGTTTAATTTTTTTAATTCACTTTCCTTCACAAATTTTCTATTTTTTTATATATAAAAAATACTTTCTAACTTAAAATTTTCATTCCATTCCCACCAATTCCATTCCATTTTTTCTTTTCAATTCTATTCAATTACATCACTCGAAACATACCATATAAAAATTTTATTCCATTCTATTTCCACCAATTCCATTCAATGAATTTCTTGAACTAAAAAATCTTCAAAAATTTTCAAGCCCTGAATAGGAAACTTTTAAATCATATAATAATGTCGGTCCTTTATCATTTGTATAAATATATACTATAGGAGCTCCTTCTCACAAGAAATCTAGTGTCATTAATCATTATCGACAACAAAATGATATTTGAAGTTATATCGGAATATTATCTAAACCAATATTCACTAATATTTACTTTGAAAACACACCTAAAATAATATGATCATGCACCAAAGAGATCATTAGAGGCTCTTGTGCTTGCTTAAATTGATCAAATAGAAAATCGCTCAATAAGAGATAGGAAAAGACCAAACAAAACAATACCAAAAACTATTATGATGAATTGAACTATTAATGACCTAACTATAGAAATGAAAAAAACATAGTACATTGACATCGTTTGATGACCCATATAGCCAACCCGGGAAAAAGTTTTGTTCGTCATTTGTGTTGTGTTATTTACAAGAGAGAGATTGGGACAAAAGGCGAGAGTATGCCATAGGGGGAGAAAACCATTAGCAGGATTCTCCAGGTTAAGAATACTACTAATTCCGTCTTCGACCAGACTTTCTGTTCTTCTTAGTATTGCCAGGAGAAGACTGCTGATACGCCACTGGTAAGAGTTTACCCTCCTTAATCCCATTTGAATCTTCCATCTTATCAATTGCCTTTTGAGCTTCTATGTAAATGTTGAGATCCCTAATCTGCATCATTTCAGAATATAACAAAACAATTTTCAATATATCTCTACATGAAAAAAAAAAGATCCAAGGTGGTTAGTTGTAGTACCTGTTCCTCCAGATCAAGTATTTTATCATCCCTCAACTTCATTGATATGGCTTCCCTAAGAGACAGTAGATTCAAATATTCAAATAATCCATTAAAAATGCTGCAAGTACTTCAACCACTAAATAAACTTTAAGTGCTAGCCTCATCCCACAAACTTGAGGGTGAAGCGGGAAGTTCCAATAAGACATGTCACTTCTGATGCAAATTTAATCTAGGCACCTAAATTACTCCTACAAATCTAAGAGAAATAGAAAAGAATATATACCTCTCTTCAACTTCTTTAATCTTATTTCGCCAAATCGCTTGACTTTTTATGAGACTCTTATTCACCTAAAGACAGAACAAAGTTACCATGTTATGGAGTCATAATGCCAGAGTTGAAGAACATATACCAAATACAAAAGAAAACTGAAATATTTACATCAGCAACAGCATCTTTTTCTGCGGTATACTTTTCCAGCTTACTTTGGAGATCCTGCATTGTGGAAGCCACAGCTTTCTCCACTGCTTCAGATATTGAACTATCCACTTTACTTTTGGCCTCAACTAGCAATGATTCATAATACTATAAGGAAACATTAAGAAAATAAGATTTCATAAATACAAAGGCCAGCAAGTCTTTATATGAAAAAGCAACCTTTTCTAGTTTTTCTAATTCCAACCTTGTTTGATGTTGAGAATAAGAATTTCTCAGTGAGACAAAATTACGGGGGTAGCAGAGAGTTAACTCACTTGTCTTTGATTCTCCAACTGAGTTGCTAGAAGACGGTTGTATTCATCCACAATCTGCTCTCAAATTTTTCAGCCAATCAGTGACCATTTATGGGAAAGAAAAATAATAAATTTGAGTGACAGATGCTAACTGCAAAGGTAAAGCAAGATACACAACAACCATGAAAAGATGTTGAACTTAAATAGTCGATTCTTTTTAGTCATTTCATAAGCATTCTCTGAACAAATTATGTGCATCCATTCACAAATAACTGGTTGATATCCAATATATACTGGTATGGCTCATACTTCAGGTTACAGCAAACAAAATCATACCAGATGAGCACAAAAAATTTTGTTGCAGACTAATTTTTCCAAGCAAGTTTATAAGTATAACTTCATAAGTTCAACATATTGAGAATTAGATACACAAGCAACAAAGGAGAAACATACTGCTTCAACTTTGCTACTATAGAGAGCTCCATTAATTCCTAAATCTTCACTGCATTCACAAATGCGACAATCTCCTTCAAGGGACATACAGTTAGAATTCATCTCCCCCAATTTGCCATCAAATTTAGACTGGTTTTGGTTCAGTCGATGTACATAATTGTCACCTACATAATCCCAAATTTGTTGTGTTCTTAAATCAAGAGAATAGCAATGCTGTGTATCTTTCCAATGCCGAATAGCATGTCCTTCTTTATATCTAAATGAAAAAAAAAAAAGAATAGATTTTTATTAATATAGAAAAAATCAGGACCTTTATACATAAGTTAAGCAAACTGAAAAGATATTAACACATTACCTTCCACATCCAACAAATCCACATATGACACAAACCCAGAGATTCTCTAATGTTCCACAAACAAAACAGTTTGGCTTCTCATCCTGCTGCTGACAGAATCGACAGACCTAAAATATAAACATAAGCTCTTTACAACAGTATTCTCCATCAATATCATCATCCAGATATTTTCCATCCAGTCCAGATAACTATTTTCAAAGTGCTTTGAGTACATATAATATAATACTAGACCAAGAAATACAAAACAAATGTCAAAATACAGATAAGATGTTTTATTCCAATCTTGAAGTTCTTACATTATAATTCAAACGAAAGAAATCATTTAATTTAACTTCTTTGCATCATTAGTTGAGTGGAAAATACAAGGATCTGATTTTCATATCCGGAATACACGACAGGAGCACATAATTTCATCATAGAACATTGAAGAATGCTTCTCTATGTGCTGAAGCATTATGAAACCTTTTCTGCTAAAAAGGTTTTCTACGCTTCTTTCTCTATTCATTTTGGGGTTGAAGGACATATGTAAGATCCTGTACTAACATGATGGAGATCAAACATATAAGCAAAATTACAAGATACTTTTATCTTTCAAAGAAATCCTTGAAATCATAGGGTCTACGATGGGTGGATGAAATTGAAGAAGGCTTCAAATGTTAGTTGTGATAGAAAAATCCCACTCGAAGTTGAGGGAAAATTTTATCGTACAACTACAAGACCTGCATTATTGTATGATACTGAATGTTGGGCGATAAAAAGTCAACATGAGCTAAAATTCAATGTTGCAAGAATGAGAATGATGCTTTGGATGAGTGGTCATACTAGAAAGATTAGGATTAGGAATGATTGCGTTAGAGGAAGTCAGGATAGAACCTATAAAGGAAAAGTCAGTAAAAAGGCATCTTAGGTGGTTAGGTCATGTACAAAGGAGACCATTAGAGGCTCATGCACAAAGAGTTGACATGAAAGATAGTCTAATAACCAGAGGTGGAGAAAGACCAAAGAAAACAACATGAGAAACTATTAGGATTGATTTAACTATTAACAATCTAACTATAAAAATGAGCAAAGATAGTTAATTGACCCCACCTAGTAAGAAACTGTTTTGTTTGTTGTTTATTTAATTGCAGCTATCACCTCTTCAAATTCAGTAAGACGAATGTAAATACTTTTTTCTTATGAACTACCATACCATCTCCATTACCCACAAGGCCACAACAAATTAAGCACTATAGATGAACTCTTTTGTAAATAAAATTATTAGGACAATAAAAATATCTCAAGTCTCAACCACAAAAAATAGTGTCAAATAAAGAAACAGAAACCAATGGAATGAAGAACCTGCTCACCTGGCAAGACAAATAAGTCCACTTAGAGACACAAGGACATTGAAATGAGTGGTCACATAGTGTACTGAGTATTCCACTTGTATCAGGGTCGAACCTCTCTAGCATTCAAATAATAAAATAGGAGACAGATATCATAAATACCTGTTCACAAGGTTATCATTGTTCAGGAAAAACAGAGTTAGGATTCATACAAGTGGAACTCACCAAGGCAAACTGGGCAAGTTGGTATTTCCGCGTAATCTAGAGGAGGTGCTCTAGCAATTTCTGCAGATTCTGTGTACTCCACAGAAAGCAAAAACAAAATGTGGCATAGCTCGGCCTGAATTTTAGTTAAAGATGAAACAAAAATCAAACGAACGTGATTGGAAAAGGTGATAGCAAAAAAAATATAAGAACATTAATTTATGCCAACTCATTACCTCACCGGGAGAAAACCTCTTCCCATTAAAACTGGAATAAAATCCATCAGCTGCGAACTGATCAACAAACCTAATCAGCACGCTATACCGATCTTCCATCCCATCATTCCTGCTTAATTAAATAGTAAGCAAATCAGATGATTTCTTATATAAAAAAGGTCGTTTGAAAGGAAGGGACAAAGTTAATATAGGTTTGAGGTCCTATTAGTTTCTATCAAAAGGTTGCTCAAAAAGAAAGGATTAAATGTGTTTCACGTCCTATTAACTTCAGCCAAGAAAATAATTCCATTGGGTACTCACAAAGACTTTCTCTAGTTTAAAAAATACTTTAGCTAAAAAGTAATTGAACATTAATTCTGCTTTTACTTGATTTCGCAATAACCATCAACTTTGTTAGAAGCATAACCAGTGCAAAAAAGATTAAAAAAATTATATTCCCCCGTTAAACACAAAAATCTCAGAAATGCATCATCAGCGGAAGCAGAGACGTTGCCTGATGAAGAGAAGCTCAGACACGTGGTCGATGTGAGATTCACAGAACCGAATCAAGTCTTCGTATGAGAGGTAGTTGGGCACGGCGACGATAAGAACGAGAGAAGAACGAGAGCTAGGGTTTGGGAGCGACGAGCGCGATATGCTTCGGAACAAATGGAGTACGCCCCTGCGTTCGCTGAATTTAGGGCTAGGGCTCGAGTCTTTGTTGGATTGGGCAGCCAAGAAGATGATTTCGGGACTGAGCGGGTGATCCGAATCCACTGAGTGGACTCGAAGGAAGAACATGATGGCTGAGTCGAATCGCCGTCTGCTAAGCCACCGGAGCTACGGTAAGAGCTTTGCTATGGGAAGCAAGGCCCGTGACGAATCTGAAATGAAGACGGTCGGAATTCGGAATGATAAAAATTAATTAATGAATAAAAAATATAAAGGGTAAAATCGCGGGAATTTGGCGGGTATGCTATAGGATTATTTTTGGTTTCCACGTATGCCACAGGTTAAGGACTAATCTTTTTCGTAGATCTGAGCTTTATTTAAGTATTTGTCATTGGCCAATTGATTGCTGCATACACAAGGTGTGATTCGAACCCCCAATACTTGCTTAAGCGACCTAGTGAGCTAATCACTAGACTAACCAAGCTTGGTTCTATAGGATTATTTTTGGTTTCCCAAGGTATCCCCCGCCCGACAGGTCAAGAACTAATCCTCCGCGGATCTGAGCTCCATTTAAGGGTTTGCCGCTGGCCAATTGGTTGCTGCATACACAAGGTGGGATTCGAACACCCAACACTTGCTTAAGCGACCTAGTGAGCTAATCACTAGATTAACCAAGCTTGGTTCTATAGGATTATTTTTGTCCCTTCTTTCTTTAATTATTTTTGTCTATCCAAATAATTTAAAGGTTAAAGGTTAGGGATGGCAATCTTATCCGGATCCAATGGGTACCCTGAAAATTTACCCATTGGGTCCGGGTCTGGGTATTGAAAAAATGAGTCTGGGTCCGGGTCTGAGGATTTTAACGGGTAAAAGTCCGGGTCCGGGTCCGGGGACGGGTAAAGGTGTATTCACCCCGGACCCAGACCCGGTGATATAATATATATAAAAATATTTTTTATATATAAATTTTATATAAAAATATATTATATATCATATCAAATTGTGTGTTTTAAGTTTGTTTTTCTTAAACTTGAAAATAATTAAATTTATGAATGTGTGTTCAATACTTGTGATTAAAGTACTTGTGATGAAAATAGCAAATTTTGTAGAAAAAATAGTAAATTTTTCGGGTCCGGGGCCGGGTCTGGGGATCTAAGTATTCAATGGGTCCGGGGACGGGTATCAAATTTCATACCCGGCGGGGACGGGTCCGGGGATGGGGAAAATATTTATTACAGGGGCAGGGGACGGGGATTGCAGTATCCTACCCAGACCCTACCCATTGCCATCCCTATTAAAGGTTCATTTTGGTCCTCTATGTTTCACTCAAGTTTCAAATTAGTCCTTTATGTTTCAAAAGTTTTAAATTAGTCCTTTATGTCTCCCAGAAGTTTTAAATTGGTCATTCCGTCCAAATACGTCAATTTCTTAAGTTAACTGTTGACGTAGCGTGCCGAGGTAAACACATGATCTCTTCTACGTGTATCAGATAGCTGGCATGGCCTTAAACACACCAAAAACACCCAAACGGCGTCGTTTAAGCCAAAAATAAAACTATGCTGAGAGGACCAATATGAAACTCTAATGAAATATAAAGGACTAATATAAAACTTCAAAGAAACATAAAGGACCAATATAGAAATTCAATGAAACATAAAAGACCAATATAGAACTTGAAAGAAACATAAAGGACTAATATAGAACTTTAATGAAACTTGAAGGACAAATATAAAACTTTTGGGAAACATAAAGGACCAATATAGAACTTTTGAAAGATAAAGGACCAATTTAAAACTTGGGAGAAACATAAAGCACCAAAATAGGCATTTGACCTAATTTAAATTAATTAATTTTTTAAAAATTATAACTTATTTACATATAAATTCATAAAAAATGCATACAATATATATTATTTTGAATTATAAAATATATAATTAATATAAAATTTTAATAAATTTATTCTTATAAAATTATTACTTATACTAATTCATATATTAATATTAAAGTTTTTTTTTGCCAATAATATTAAAGTTAAATTATGTTATTGAAAAAATTAAACAAGTGACAATATAAATATAAATATATATATATATATATATATATATATATATATATATATATTCTTATAAAATTATTACTTATACTAATTCATATATTAATATTAAAGTTTTTTTTGCCAATAATATTAAAGTTAAATTATGTTATTGAAAAAATTAAACAAGTGACAATATATATATATATCAATAGAATAAATTAAATATATGTATTTTTAGAACAAAAATATTATTTAAATAATTTATATATAGAGTGGGATTTGGGTTCAAATTGGTATTATTATTTTCTGTTGGTAAAATTCAACTATGCAGGGTGAGACTTAGAATGGTAGGACAAAAGGACAACTTCTCCTTTCTCACTCTTAAGTTTCTCTTCTTCAGCCACACATTTGGTTATGAGGTCATTAACGGACCAAGTTGTGTCACCGGTGTTAAATGCAGTCTTAATCTGGGTAAACTCTGAAGGCAAAAAAATTCAGTGTATGAGGGACTATAAAAGTATCTAGTAGAATGATATTAAGGCTCTTCAATTTGGTCTGGACATGAACCATATGAAGAATGTATTCCCTAACACCGCTCGAGTTGTCATACTTCATCATAGTCAACTCTCTCAAGAGGCATGTTGATTCACCATTGTTAGACACTTGGTACTTCTACCCTATGGCAGCCAAAAACTCCTTGGCACTGGTGCTTTCAGGCAATGCACTAACCAAGTGCTCAGAAATTGACCTTTTGATAACAAGCAAGCACAATCTATTTGATCTTGCCCATTTAGCATAATAATCCTTCTGCTCTTGAGTACTCTCAACAGTCAAGGAACTTGGTTTATCTTCACGGACAGCTAAGTCAATATCCGCTCCCAAAGCATAATCAATGTTCCTATTCCACCTTTTATAATTCAATCCATTCAGCATCTCAACGTTTGAAGTGTTATTATTCAAACCAAAAGGAACTGCAATCAAAAGGAGCAAATGGAATGTAAAATATGTCAATTTCACTAGGCACATAACATATAGGAACCCTATTACATATACTCTCCTTTGGGTGGAGTTATGCAATAAATCCCATAAATATAAGCTCAACAACCAGAATATTACAACTTTTAAGAGCTTGTCCCATTTAGGTAGCCCAAATGCTCTAAAGAAGTAAATATTCAAAATATGTAAGCACAAATTACAGTAATCAATAATACCCTTTGGGTAGATTATTGAATACTATAATTAAAAAAAATATTATTAGGTGATGAATCCATCTCCTTCAGTAGCTCCGGCGACCCGAACGGGGAGACCTGCAAGCAAACCCACGGCGGGAGGTGGCTCCCGCGATGGGACTCCGACGCTCAAGTCAGGTCCGGTGATAGAGAGTATAGAAAGAGTAATAGGATTCAGTTCGCATACCTGGAGGCATATGGGGTATATATATGCTCTCATTGGGGTATGATGGTCATTTGAGAGTCCAAGAGAGTGGCGGGGGCCACGTCAGCATAACCACCCCGTAAAGTGTGGTGAGTCGGGATGATCGGAGATGGCTCCGTCGGGACGAGCGGAGATGGCTCCGTCGAGAGGAGCGGAGATGGCTCGGTTAGTCCGATATGAGCATATCGTATCACTAGTCCCCAAGTTTTGAGCTTCAACACGTAGTGAGGGAGGTTGAAACTTAAGTGTTTTGTTTACCCATCCTTTTGCTTCGCTTTTCTTCGCGCCCCTATAATTCGCTAAGTGCTTGTACCATGCTTGATTGAGTCCCCTTATATGGGTTCTTCAAGGGGAATAGATCCTTGTTCCTTTCCCTGTCATTGTTATTTATTAAAATAGGAAAGGTTTTTACCTCCTTCTTTTCATGCGATTCTTGCAAATATATTTCTATACTCCTTCTCCCTTCCTTTCTTCTTGTAAGGTTTTCACCAAGAAATGCTTTTAGCATAGATGGAAGGGGAAATTTCCCTATTGTGATTGCTCCAACACTTTTAGCCATTTGCTGTTATTTTCGTATGTGTTGACATGGTGTTCTCCCTGAAATTTGACAAGATGCAATGGGAAAGCATAGTTTCCAAGACAAAATAGCAATCCAATCATTCATAATCGAGTTGAAGGTTCATATGGTATGATGCATATGGCATGATGCGTGCAATTCAATTTGCAATGAAGAGTACGTTTGCAAAGTGTGAATATACGCAAGATCTTGTAAGGTGTAAGAGACTTCCCTCTTTCAATTTTTTGTTGATCGAGCGTTTAAGCTCTTGGGGCACAAGGGCCAATTCAAGTTGATGAACCTGTTTCTGGAAGAAGGACTTAAGGCGCTAAGGCCGGCCCTGCTTTAGTGCTGCTCCGCTATGTTCTTGATAGGGTGGTTAGGTGATAAGCCCCTGGGGCGCTAAAGGCAACCACGTGGCCAGGTCGCTGGGGACCCTTAAGACGCTAAGGTCGGCCCTTCCATAAAGCTCCGCTTCGTTGCCTTTCGGCAGATATGTTCCATGCTCAGGGTGGTTAGGCGATAAGCCCCTGGGGCGCTAAGGCCAACCACGTGGCCAGGTCGCTGAGGACCCTTAAGACGCTAAGGTCAGCCTTTCCATAAAGCTCCGCTCCGTTGCCTTTCGGCAGATATGTTCCTGCAGTGGTTAGACGATAAGCCCCTAGGGCGCTGAGGCCAACAACGTGGCCAGGTCGCTGGTGGACCCTAAAGACGCTAAGGTCGGCCCTTCCATAAAGCTCCGCTCCGTTGCCTTTTGGCAGATATGTTCCTGCAGTGGTTAGGCGATAAGCCCTTGGGGCGCTGAGGCCAACCACGTGGCCAGGTCGCTGGTGGACCCTAAAGACGCTAAGGTCGGCCCTTCCATAAAGCTATGCTCCGTTGCCTTTCGGCAGATATGTTCCTGCAGTGGTTAGGCGATATAGCCCTTAGGGCGCTGAGGCCAACCACGTGGCCAGGTCGCTGGTGAACCCTAAAGACGCTAAGGTTGGCCCTTCCATAAAGCTCCGCTCCGTTGCCTTTCGGCAGATATGTTCCTGCAGTGGTTAGGCGATAAGCCCATGGGGCGCTGAGGCCAACCACGTGGCCAGGTCGCTGGTGGACCCTAAAGACGCTAAGGTCGGCCCTTCTATAAAGCTCCGCTTCGTTGCCTTTCGGCAGATATGTTCCTGCAGTGATTAGGCGATAAGCCCCTAAGGCGCTGAGGCCAACCACGTGGCCAGGTCGCTGGTGGACCCTAAAGACGCTAAGGTCGGCCCTTCCACAAAGCTCCGCTCCGCTGGCTCCGCAGCTGGAATGATCAACGATTTCCCTCGACCGATTGGTCGGAGGCAGCTCCGCTGGCTCGGCAGCTGGAATGGTCTACGATCTCCCTCGATTAGTCGATCGGAGGCAGCTCCGCTGGCTCCGCATCTGAAATGATCTACAATCTCCCACGATCGGTTGATCGGAGGCAGCTCCACTGGCTCCGCAGCTAGAATGATCTACGATCTCCCTCGATCAGTTGGTCGAAGGCAACCCCGCTGGCTCCGCAGCTGGAATGATCGACAATCTTTCATCAGAGGGAAACGATTCATCGGAGGCAGATCCATCTGTCTGCCAGCTCCCCAGCTAAGATGGTTTGCTATCTCCCTTCAGAGGGAACGATCCATCGGAGGCAGATCCATCTGTCCGCCAGCTCTCAGCTAAGATGATTTGTTGTCTCCCTTCAGAGGGAACGGTCCTTCGGAGGCAGATCCACCTGTATTCCAGCTCCACAGCTAAAATGATCATGGATCTCTCTAGATCGGCCAGTCGAAGGCAGCCTTGTCGTCCGCTGGCTCAGCAACTGGCTTTGTCGTTCCGTTGGCTCCGTTGCCCACTGGCTCCGCAGCTGGTTTCGTCGTCAGCTGGCTCCGCAATTGGCTCTTCCGTCTGCTGGCTCAGCAGCTGGCTCTGTTGTCCGTTGGATCCACAACTGGCTCCGTTGGCTATTGGCTCCGCAACTGGCTCTGTTGCTTGTTAGCTCCGCAGATGGCTCTGTTGCCTGTTAGCTCCGCAGTTGGCTCAGTCGCCTGTTGGCTCCGCAACTGGCTCCGTTGCCCGTTGGCTCCGCAACTTTGTTCATTCGCAATGCCCAACTGGATGGGTCGGTCCGTCAGCTTTATGTCAAGTAGTGTGACACTCCTTCTCCCCCTTTTTTGCTTTTTGCTTTGCTCCTCCATAAATGCTTGCTTGCTTTCTTCCTAAAAGTTTTGTCATTGTGCACTAACAAGAGCAATTATATGTGTTCTTCAAGAAAGAAGGATAATTCCTTTTTCAAGCAGTAAGGGTTCCTCAGGCATATTTTGTGCGACCAATCGTAATCATAATTAAGCATGACAACTATGAAATTTGAGCATTTCACATAGTGTATGGTTCTTCTCCCGCTTTTTTCTTCTTGTTTCGCTCCATAGCATGTCCCATATGCAAGTTCCAAGAAATATCAACATAAGCCAGGTATGATTGCAAACATGTTGTCACGGATTGTAATTTACGAAACACATTGAGTAGTGTATTGTCCAATTTGCAATATGGCTATGTCAAGATGCATGACATATATATTTGTGCAATTTTAGCATGCATTAGATTCTTCTAAATGCTTCCATGAATGCTCCATGAGATGCTTCAAATGACAATAATGCTTAATTTCAAGCATGCATCCGAGGTTATGTTTATCCAGTACAGCAAAGGTAATACATATGCATCAATGGTAACAAACTCGAATAAGCAACTTGATGCTGGAGTAGAATGAGCCAATAGATGTCTATCAAGCGAAATTAGCAAATTAATGCGTGTCATGCTTGTCATAGGTAACTTGTCAATATTATTGTACATAATTAAGTAGCCCAAATAGTTTACGTGTCTTCCTATGTGTATACGTTGGCAATCAATGTGTATATATGCTCCTCTTTTAATTTCCGATAAATATGAAAGATAAGAGACAATGTTTAATTTCCACAAAGCATTGAAGAGTGTAGACATTGCTAAAGGAGTCATGTTCTCTACCCAAGCATGGAATATGTATGTATTTTGTCCAGGTTAATCAAGCAATGCACAAGTATATGTTCCATAAGCAATCTTATAAGGATTTTGAATTTGTGCAAAGTCCAATACATAAGCAAATAAATATTGATGTTAAAGAATGCATCCATTATATATATATATATATATATATATATATATATATATATATGTACATATGCATATTAGAAAACACATGCATCCATCACGTTGCACATAGTCCAAGAGGTGTAGGTAGGGTAGCCTTACTTTTCTATATAGGAAGTACTTTATCCTCCTTTTTATGTATTGCTTTAAAATTGAATCACTCAAGGAGATAAGATTTCAATTAAAATCTATGACACATCATTAATGCATACTGTGCAGTGAGAGAAAAGGTGCATAAATCGAACCATGCTAATGGGATGGGATTTTTGTGTATTAGCCATTATTCTCATTTCCCTTTCACATGAAGAAATTAAAGAAAACAAGCAATATGAGAGAGTCCAGTAGCAATGCTATGATAATGAAGAAAATACACTTTTTCACCTTGAAAACATAAATGATACTAAACTGCACTTCCCTTTTATTTTTGGCTAGAGAGTTTTCTTCATTTTTCTTGTTCTACCTTTTCTCTTTTTTATGTATGTATATACATACTTGTGTAAATACCACCAAAGGATGTAATAGCTTGAGTGTGTGAAATTAATCACATAGATAGTGTCTTATCAATTCCAAAACAAAATTTAGTGGACCTGCTCCTGCTCCCCTTCCTTCAAAATATGCATAATAATTAATTGTGTTATTTCTAAATTAATAATTCACCTAGCTGAGTGTTCCTTGAGTGTTTGATTGTACACCAAAAAGTTAAACACATGTATGAAATGCTATCTTGTCTTTTGTGAAGGAGGTTGGCAGAATGCTTTCCCCCTTTCATCTTTAAGAAAGTAAGAATGTGTAATTAAGAGGAAAGGCTAAATACATGTAAAAGAGTCAAAGGTCCAAAGGGGTAGCTATGTAGCATGTACCATTCAAGATTCCCAATATATTGAAAATTTAGTGAAGGACAACTATTTTTTATTGAAAGAAAAGGTTGTACTTCACTTTGTCTTTTTGCTAGAAAGTGACTTTCACTTTTCATTTCTCCTTATTGCATGGCATAGTTAATTATAGAAAAAGCATGTGTATTGAATGGACGAAAGGTAGGTTGTATGCTACTTTCTTTTTTATAATGACAAAAGAGAAAATAGAATAAGCATGCCTTGTATTCTAAGATGTGATATCCAAGTAAGAGAAAATAAAGCAAGATATTGGGTGCACATTATAACATGATGTCCCATTTTTAATTTAATGAAATTAAAGGAAATGTGGTATCCATAAGCAAATGTAGAAAAAGCATGTGGGGTTAGGTAGGGTTAGGTAGAGAAAAGAAAAGGTTATACCCTTTTCTCTTACATAATGTCACAGAGAAAAAGCATGTGGGGTTAGGTAGAGAAAAAATGTGTTGGCATGCCTTATGTTCCAAACCCAATTGAGAGAAACAAAAGTGCGATATATACATTGTATATTCTTTTTATCCATAGGCATGTATTGATTCATAGAATCATGATGTGACTTGGCAAGTATTGGTTTATGATGTGGTTTTAACCATATATTAGTGTATGAGTTTCCCTTCTTCCCTACGATTATTGATGCGTTTATGGTCCTAAAATGGTTTTACCATCTTAAGAAGAAGACAAGATTCAATTAATGCCTACAAGTGCAACTATCACTTGATTTCTCACTCTTGATCCCATAAATGCTTGCACTCCGTTATTCTTAAAATTTTCTCTCATAATAGGAAATTGCAAAGTTAGTTGAAGTCATGCAGTAAACATTTCCCAAGTCTGATGCATCAGATTTGTTCATGAATTTTAGTGTGTTAAAACTCAATCTCTATCCAAAGTGTTTGAGCAGAAATCAATTCCGCCAAAACAAGCTATAGGCACCCAGTCCAGCATCCGAATGCAACCATTTCAAGAGGATAAAACTTAAATAAAAGCTGTGACAGACCATCAATTAATGCACTGTGGAAAGATAAATCATAGATGTACCATCCCCTTCTTTGATGAAGGAGAAGAGAGAGAGATTCATGCCATCTACCATTTAATGAAAAGAGAATACCAGTTGTTAGCCAAGTGAAGGGAACAGAGCACGCTTCATTGTCCTCTACGCTGCACGTTTCATGGTGATGCAAGGTGGAGCCAGCCACGGTGGCTCCTTCTTGATTGTTGCTTCCCGATAATCCCGTTTTAACGGCCAAGCTCTCCCTCAGATCGATCGACTGCGGTGCGTTCCCCGGTGGTGGACGAAAAGTGCGCGGCTGCGTGAGACGTCGACGATCTACAAGCGTTATAGCTAGACCCACGGATTTGGATCCTGAACCTGTGAAAAAGGTTAAAGATGAAGGGAATTAATGAGCCATCCAAGGATCTCGAGGCTCTGAAACAAATCCTCCAAGCATTGCAGCTTAAGGGTCCTTTGTGATCCAAGAAATCCATGACGCGAATCAGTCAGAAAAATTTCGTGCTCGATGGAAGTGTGTTTGCCAATAAACCCCGATTGTCGTCATGAGGCCGGTTAGACGTCCGGGTTCATTGAATCAACTTGGAAGGGTCAGATTCTCTATCTTCAAGCCTCTAATCCAGTCTTCGAGCTCATTGCAACCTGAAACTTGGGCAGATCTGGAAAGCAAAAGTAATATGCCCAATGAAATAATTAGTGGTTCATGAAATTAGCAGATCTAAGCAAATAACACAGGGAAATTATGAATCCTATGAATTCTTGGCAGATCTGAAAAATAGAATAGAGATCTCAAGAATGTTTAGCATATTAGAAGATAGATGAAGGATGATGTTGCAAATCTTCAATAGTCTTCAAGTCCAACTCCATGCTGCTCTCCGTGATTGAAATAGAAAGACGTGGTGTTTTCGGGTGTGAAAACGTTTCCCACAGACGGCGCCAGTGATGAATCCATCTCCTTCAGTAGCTCCGGCGACCCGAACGGGGAGACCTGCAAGCAAACCCACGGCGGGAGGTGGCTCCCGCGGTGGGACTCCGATGCTCAAGTCAGGTCCGGTGATAGAGAGTATAGAAAGAGTAATAGGATTCAATTCGCATACCTGGAGGCATATGGGGTATATATATGCTTCCATGGGGGTATGATGGTCATTTGAGAGTCCAAGAGAGTGGCGGGGGCCACGTCAGCATAACCACCCCGTAAAATGCGGTGGGTCGAGATGATCGGAGATGGTTCCGTCGGGACGAGCGGAGATGGCTCGGTTAGTCCGATATGAGCATACCGTATCATTAGGCATCCCTCAAAGTAGGATAGAAAGATTGACCTATCCAAACAACCCACTTTGGTGATGATTGTTTAAAAGGATCAATTAATCCATCAGAAATTACCAATACCCAGTAATGAGACAGTTCCATCACACTTGGAAGTATGTAATCAAGACCAATAAAAAAAAGAACAAAATTCATGTACTTCTATTGATCTGACCCAAGAAACTCTCAACATTCCAATAAAAATTATGCAATTCCATGATGCTTTATTTTCCCTAGCAGAATATCACCAATAGTAATAAATATTTGCCTATCAGAATGTCACCAATAGAGAGAGTACCCGGCACAGTAATAACGAGGAACATATATACTGCTTATAAAAAAAAATTCACTTAAAAAAATGAGAGTAGGATTGTGAAATTTTCAATAAAATAACCCCAAAAAATAATAAATAATAGTAATAAATGTTTCCTGTCCCAAAAAAAATATTCTGAAAAAAGAAAAAAATATTTTTATATTTTTTTCTTTTTCAAAAAAAAAATTAAATAATAAAAAATATATATGTAAGGTCTGGAAGAAGAACGGCCACCAAAGATGGCGGCACAAGGCTGCACGCGTCGCATGCCCCAAAGACCCTAGACCTTGGAGACCAAAAAATGCAGCGGAAAACGTTATGGACACGTGGCATTGGCCTTCTAGAAGGTTAGCGGGAACGCAGATCAGTGACGTATGGCACCACTCTCTGATTTCGTACGTGGCTTGCACCCACGTCTTCCAACACACGCTCTCGCATTAGAGACATGAGGGACGCTCAACCATCGTGGGTCGACCCACTACGAGCAAGAACGTGGGTCAACCACGTTTCCTTTCACACTTAGTATAAATACCCTCACCTTGGGGACTTGACTAAGCAAGTAAGATAGCACATACAATACAACATACTTACGATTTAACGAACATAAGCCTGATCAACCATCTCACAAGATTAAAATATCAGTGCTCACTCTCCCTTATAAGGATACATCTATCCTCAAGCTCTGAGTAGCTCAAAGAGATTCTAGCTCTCTCCTCCATCCAAGGAAACCTCCAATAGATGTCTCGCCCGCCCAGAGTACTCCATACACGTCTTAGCTGCACACGCCTCTACAGGTAACACTCCTGCCTAACGAATCCTATAGACGTATCTTCCTCGAACTACGTGGACTTTGATCCCTTCATAAGGGTACGTAGGCACCTAGGTCATCACCTAAAGACAAGTCCCCCAAGGTTACGACCCCTTGCGATCCTTATTCACGACTTAGAATTGTCTGAACAAAAAATGACAGTTACATTATGTATTATAATATATATATATATATATATATATATATATATATATTATCTATATTTATATGGATTTGAACTTTATGGTGTCACAAAAGCAAATTGTGACACCAAAAAAATAACTTCCCAACTAAAATAATTACTTAACAAAAAACTTTTCAATAAATAACTTCTCATAAAAATTGATGAAAAGATTGGAGGTTGGAGGACTTTCCTCCTGTCATAGCTGATCTCTTGTACTCTGAACAACTTCCTATTTCTCTTTAATTCAAAGTGCATTATTCATTAAAAAAAAAAAATAGCGTGGAAATTTTGAAAAGATTGGAATTATTAGGATTATTATTTTTCTGATAGAGATTAGATTGGAATTATCAAATTGTACCTGATTTGGATTAGTAAAAAATTTATGTAGACCTCCTATGATTTTTCTATTTCTTTTTAAGTATAACACACAGCATAAAAATATGTAAAGTCAGAACATGTTAACGTCGCTTAATCCATATATAACGGACCCCACCTAGTGAGAAAAGGATTTTGATTGTGATTTTAAGAATAACACATGTAAGCTAATATTACTACATTCAATTTATGGTAAATTGGTAATCATTCACAAGGAAAATATGAATATCACCGGAAGTATAAAAAAGCAATGGAACCTCACACATCCTGCATATGCAAACAAGCATCAAACATTTCCATTTCAAAATTTCTTGCACCATGGTCATCATAGATCTTTTCATTTGCATGCCAAATGATGATTTGAGTGATCCAATCGGGGATTGAAACAGATCTCAATTAAAGGATTATAAATCAAGGCAAGGAAAGAATATCTAACAAGACTTATACGCAGTTTCGTTGGTATCCAATCTATAATTTTTAACCAAACACTTAAACTATATCCAAGTTTTTCCCAAGAAAATATGGGGAGTTTACATAAGCTGAGAAGTAACCTGAATTTAGTGTCACTAATTAAAATTTGAGAAGCATCTGAAAACAAATTAATTAAGCAAAAAAAAATCAATGCATCTATCTTATGTTTGAAAAATACAATACAATAGCCAATATTGCAATCATGAATTCATACCACATGAGTTTCTGTATGCAGGAGCATTAGAAACAAGTTCCTTGATATTCAACCTTCTGCATAAGTGTAAGAATATAGGCCAGTTCACCCTTAGTGGATCGGACCCAAGCCCAATTGATGTTGGGGCAAATATGTAAATAAGATATAAATGTGGGTTATGGAGTGTAATTTACTCCATAAGTTTATTTAATTTAAAACTGATCCAATTACGTTATATATGGTAACGTGATAGAGAGAAGTGGGACACATTCATTCCTACATAATTCTGACAAGCAAAAAACCAACTCTCTACTCTCAACTCTCTGCCATTTCTCACTTTCGGTGCATTTGCTGTGTATCTTACTCGGAGTCCCTACTCGGTGACCGGAGTGTACGTGGGTACCTGACATCGGAGTCGGAGTCGGACCCAAGCCCAATTGATGTTGGGGCAAATATGTAAATAAGATATAAATGTGAGTTATGGAGTGTAATTTACTCCATAAATTTATTTAATTTAAAACTGAGCCCGTTACGTTCTATGGTAACGTGATAGAGAGAAGTGGGACACATTCATTCCTACATAATTCTGACAAGCAAAAAACCAACTCTCTACTCTCAACTCTCTGCCATTTCTCACTTTCGGTGCATTTGCTGTGTATCTTACTCAGAGTCCCTACTCGGTGACCGGAGTGCACGTGGGTACCTGATATCGGAGTCGGAGTCGGATTCTGCAAAGGTGCGCCCGTTTTCTTTACAATAAGGATGCTGCAAAATTCATCTTTTTGTTCTCTATGACACAGAGGCACTACCTGAAATACGCTACAATATTGGAAAAGATTCACTACTGAGAAATCCAATTCCAATCAATGATGCCTATGAACTGTGACCATTAGAGAATGAATATGTTTAATAGGCAAGGAATTATAATAACAAAGTCAAGTAAATTTTTTTTTACAAAAGGCTATTAAAATAACAAGTCCCTCAAACGACAATGTACAATCCTATCCTGCAGTAAATAAAACAGCAGAGTTTCTCACTTAAGTTTGATAGAGTCATCACCAAATGTAGAAACCAAATAATAGCAAGGTCAGGAATAGAAATTTTGATGTAAAATTTAAACCAACAATTTTGTCTTGAAAGTTCCATTTTGTCACCATTATCAGCAAATTACAAGAAAACAAATTTCTCATAAGGCAACTGTCAACTGATTACTTCTTTCTCAAACTTCATACTTCAATCTCTAAACAAGCAATCAAGAATGGAAAATATACAAATTCGACGATCCAATATAGCGTTGTCACCTAATGTGTGCGTGATTTGCTTTGGTAGCTCAGAAACGAATAGCCACCTCTTCTTGCATTGTGAAGTGGCAAGAGTGATTTGGAATAAATTATTTAGCTACTTTGAAGAGAGTTGGGTGTGCCCATCGGATTTGGGATCCTTTCTTGCTATTAAGTTCGCTGGCTTTGGGAGGAACAAAGAGCATAAAGGCCTTTGGCATTGTGCAATCCTTGCAATTCTCTGGTGTATTTGGTTGGAACGGAATGCCAGGATCTTCAATAACAGATTCCTCCCACCTCATCTTCTGTGGGATAGAGTAACCTTTTTGGCTTCTTTGTGGGTTTCGGCCCATGGAATGTTTAGAGGGGTCTCCATTATGGATCTTCAATGGGACTGGAAGGCTCTTATGAACTAATATTTTTGTCTCTTCCTTCGTGTTTTCTTTTGTTGGTTTAGTTTTTCCTCTTTGAGGACTCCTCTTTTGTATTATTCTTTTTCTTCCTCAATAATATTTCTTTTTCTATAAAAAAAAAGAATGGAAAATATAAATATCAATTTCTTTATCTCATTCTCATATTTGTTAAGGGCCCAACCCCACGTCTGAATGTGGCCAGACCTCTGCTAAGCTAACCCCAAATGGAAGAGAGAGAAAGATTGATCATTGAAGAGATGAAATAGGAGTTAAAAATGGCAAGAATCAAGTAACAACAACATCTGAGGCTATTTCCCACTAGGTGGGGTTGGCTACATGGATCAATCGATGCCAACATGTTCTATCTTGGCTTGATTATATAACCACAGCAGCACTTTTTTTTCCCAGATAAGATAGGTGGGAATAGAGGCAAATGGCTCTCCTCCGCAGCCTATGTTTGGTAACAAATCCAAACAGTAAAATCGTGGTGTTTCACGATTCTCAAAAAAAATTTATATCATATTTTATACATACCAAACATATTTTTTATCTTACTTTTTCTCTCTCCTAATTTTTCTCTCTATCTCTCTCATCACTTTTCTCTACAGTACTTTCTTTTATTCTACAGTACTTTACTCTACACTCTACAGTACTTTACATCCGTGCATCTATACCAAGCGTACATGGGCCCAAATTATGTTATCTTGGAAAAAGGCTAAAACAAGGGTGTGTTCACTACATGCTAACAAAAGTTGAAGAGTGGTTTCAAGAAAATAAAATTAATGTCAACTAGTAGGGTGGCCTGGGTACTGCTGAAAAAATCCAACCCTATAGCAAAACTCAATTATGCTGAAATCCCACATTTTGTCACAGTCCATCCTGCCTCATTCAACAGATGCAGAAGCCCTCCCAGAAGATTATCTTTAAATGGGATTGTCATGTATAGTCAAATTTATTATGAATACATGTTTTAAGTTCTTGTTAACAAAAATTTCTTACAAGTTAATTGACAAAAAAATTATATAACTGTGTAAGATGTGAACCTTTGAAGAACAGGTCTCTAGAAAAAGGATATACCAGCAAAATTATATAACTGTGTAGCATTCAATTTCCCTGATAGAAAAAGGACCGATGATATGGCAACAAAGTATACCAGCACCTCATAACTACGAAAAAAAACATGAAATGTATCTAGAGGCAAAATACTATTTAGTCCCTGAATTATTGGTCAAATTATTATTTAGTCCCCGAATTTATCAAAAATACTATTTAGTCCCCGAAATGTTTAACTACGTCAACTATTTAGTCCCCGAATTTGACAAAAATACTATTTACTCTCCAAATTTGTAACAATTTCAACTATTTAATCCCCAAACTTGGCAAAAATACTATTTAATCACCGAATTTGCAACTTTGTCAACTATAACGGGTAACAATAAGGAGACTAAATAGTTGACAGAGTTACAAATTCGATGATTAAATAGTATTTTTGCCAGGTTTGGGGACTAAATAGTTGACTTAGTTACAAATTCGGGGACTAACTAGTATTTTTGTCAAATTCGAGGACTAAATAATTGACATAGTTAAAAATTTTGGGGACTAAATAGTATTTTTGATAAATTCAGGGACTAAATAGTAGTTTGACCAATAATTCAGGGATAAATAATATTTTGCCCTCATGTATCTATATATGACAAAAACATAGTAGCTATGGTCTTCAGGCAAGAGCAAAAAAATAAGATAAATTCATAACTTACTATAAAATTAAGAATCAATAATATGTTTCTACGATAATAATACCAAAATCGAAAATAAAAAAGAATACGATACAAGATTAATTAACACTATAATACTTGTTCAGATATTCATATTTTCATATAGAAAAAACCCAAGTATTGCATCATGACAAAATAAGCATTAGTATGGCAAATAATGAGATCTTTCAAAGTAGGAAAAAAAAGGATCTATATATTATTAAGGTCTCCTATTTTAAAGTCCGAAGATTCCAGAAAGGCACAAATCCTATACCGAAGAACAACACATCGAAACAGGAGAAAGAGACACGTACGTGTACGTGTAATGCCCAAATATGAGAGAGAAAAAGAGAAGTTATAGGCAGTGCTTTACTTTACACATAAATGGAAATTGAAACAAGAAGAGAAATGAAAACGGAATGCATTGTGTTTGTTAGTAAAAGTTTGGGAATGGAAATGAAATGAGAATATATTAAAATTATCACTTTACCCTTTATATTAAAATAAAATAAAAAATTATGATTGTGTCAAATTAAAGGGTATAATAAATATTTTGTATTTTTTTTTCTTTTTTTAAAAAAATTGATGAAAATAAAAAATAGGTGGACCTAGTGGGCTCCACCCATTCCATCTTCATTTCCATTGTGATTTCTTGTTAAAGAACAAGACCAGGACATACAGGCGCTGCTGAGAAGATGGAAGGGTGGAGTTTCCAACGGCGACGATAGCTCGTGGCGGTAGTTCCTGGCGGCGAGTAATTGATTCTCAGATCATGTAAAAGCTGGCACTCGCAGCTAACAAATCGTACACACAATTAGAAGCAAAAATCGGATGATCATCTTATTCACATAATCCAGTATTTATAGCCTAGGCAACTGAGCCTAACAAACAAACTACCAATGATACTTATTTAGTTACAATAAAACGCACCGGTTTTACTAAACGCACCGGTTTACTAAAAGCTTCACTAAATACAACCAAAACGACGACGTGTACAAAAAGAGCCGTTGGAATATGTCCGTTGAAGCAATCAGAAATTCAACAGCCCCCCTCAAGTTGGGGAAGGTCTGTCAATCATACCCAACTTGGGCAAAGAACGTAGAAATTCCGTCGGAGGTAAGGCTTTTGTAAAAAAATCCGCTAACTGATACTTGGAGGGCACGAATCGAGGCTGAATGAAACCCTCCTTCGTCTTGTTGCGTACGATGTGACAATCGATGTCAAGGTGTTTCGTTCGTTCATGGAAGACAGGGTTAGCCGCGATGTGAAGAGCTGATTGATTGTCGCACCACATTGAAATAGGCTGAGGAACATCACAGTCAAATTCCCGGAGAATGAAGGTGATCCATTGAAGTTCGCAGACTGTGGACGCCATGGAACGATACTCTGCTTCGCAAGAAGAGCGTGACACAGTGTTCTGCTTTTTGGTTTTCCATGAAACCAGAGATTCTCCGAGAAAGATACAATATCCTGTGAGCGACTTCCGTGTGATTGGGCATACTGCCCAATCACTGTCACAATACGCAATTAATCTGAGAGAAGCATGTTCCTTATAGAATAACCCAAGCTGCGAGGTACCCTTAAGATAACGAATGACTTGTGTGGCGGCATTCCAGTGTGTTTGTAGCGGAGCAGCCACAAACTGGCTTAGTTGTTGCACCGAGTGTGAAATGTCAGGCCTTGTGAGGCTGAGATAAAGAAGGCGCCCCACCAACCGCCTATACCGATGCACTTCCTGAAAAACAGGCGAGGCATCTTCAAATTTGTGGTTTTTCTGTAATGGTGTCTTTACTGCTTCTGCCTGCTCTAGTCCAGCATCTCCAACAATGTCTTCAAGATGCTTTCGCTGAGAAAGGAACAACCCTCCAGGTATTCTTAGTATTTCAATCCCGAGGAAGAACTTTGCCTGCCCCAGGTCCTTAATGGTAAAAGTGGAATGTAAGAACACCTTCACTTCCTGTATTTTGTTGTCATCACTACCTGCAATGAGGACATCATCTACATACACTAATAGTGCCAAAAAACATGATGAGTCTTTCTTTATAAATAGACAATGATCATGGTTGGATTGAACAAAGCCAAACTGAATTATTTGTGCAGTAAATTCAGAATTCCACTCTCTCGAGGCTTGCTTTAAGCCATAGAGAGACTTCTTTATTTACACACTTGGTTAGAATTGGCTTTGTCAAAACCTTCAGGTGGTGTCATATATACTTCTTCTTTTAAATAACCATGCAGAAAAGCATTGTTAATGTCTAATTGATGGATGCTCCATCCTTTCATGCATGACAGGGAGAGGAATAGTCTTACAGTGACTAATTTAGCCACTGGGGAGAAGGACTCGAAGTAGTCAAGTCCTAAGATCTGATTGTAGCCTTTTGCTACTAGCCTTGCCTTATATCTGTCAAGGCTCCCATCAGCTTTGCATTTTATCTTATAGACCCATTTACTACCTATTGCCTGTTTTCCTTTTGGCAATTCTGTAATTTCCCATGTGTTGTTTTCTTCCAGGGCCTTTAATTCTTCATTCATTGCCTCTACCCACTCTGGTTGCTTGGCAGCTTGTTGGTATGTATATGGTTCTTGAAGTTTTTGTATGTTTGTCATGAATGCAGCATAATTCCCAGCAATAGTATATTTGGGATCAGTGGTCCCTCTTATTTCAGAATTCTTGGCAATACACACATAATCTCGAAGCCACACTGGTGCTCTCCTTGTTCTAGTTCCAATCCTTGCTTCTGGCCGTAAGACACCTCCTTCTGCTTCCTGGTTTTCGAGGGGAGCTGCTTCATTATCTTGCTCCCGTTCCTCTTCTATATCCGAGGTCATGTCTGCCTCAGTTCTTTCTTGCTGTATTGGGGTTGGTAAAATGTCCTCTCCAAGCTGTAGGTGACTATCTGCAGAAACAGGTATATATGGCAAGGGCAATTCTTCCCTTTCCTTTTCTTGTTGATAGGGAAATTTGTCTTCATAAAATATAACATCCCTAGAAGTGTATATCCTTTTATTCTTTAAGTCATAGATCCTATAGGCCTTCTGTCCACTAGCGTATCGTATGAAGATGCACCGAAAGGCTCTAGGGTCAAACTTGTCTTTGTGTGGGATGGTGTTAGTGTTGTAACACAAACAACCAAAGACCTTTAACCTGTCATATTGTGGTTTTTCATTATGCAACACCTCATAGGGTGATTTCCATTCAAGCAAGGCTGAGGGCATTCTATTTATCAAATATGTAGCTGTCAATACAGCTTCTCCCCAAAAAATTTTAGGTAATTTAGATTGAAACATCAGAGCCCTTGCCACCTCTAAAATATGTCTGTGTTTTCTTTCCACCACCCCGTTTTGTTGTGGGGTATAATTACAACTCTTATGGTGTTGTATTCCCATCTTGTTAAGCATGCTAGTGCATTCATAGCTTGTGAATTCGGTCCCGTTGTCTGTCCTTATTATCTTAATTTTAGAGTCATATTGTTTATGCACATACTCTATGAAGTTAGACAAAGTTTGCACTACTTGTGTTTTATTTTGAAGTAAGAAGGTCCAAGTCACCCTACTATGGTCATCTACAATAGTAAGAAAGTAGTGGGACGAGTTTAAGCTACTATGTTTATAGGGTCCCCACAAATCTATGTGCAGTAGTTCTAATTTCCTATCTGATCTAGTGTTGCTATTCTGGAAGGGCAGTCTATGCTGTTTTGACAGATGGCAAACATCACACGCAACATCAGTATCCAAAGAGAGAGTAATATCATCAATATGTTGAAGAGTATATATAGAAGGATGTCCCAATCTCATATGCCACATATTGGTGTCAATCTTATTATTCTTGTTCACATTTAACGCTGTATTACAGTACATGGAGCCAACTTTATTACATTTGGAACATTGTTTCTCATCACAAAAAAAAATAGTTCCTAGGTCTAGGTAGTATAGATTTTCAACAGCAACTCCCTTAACCAGAATGTGCCTACTCTTCTGGTCCTGTAGAAGACAATGGGAAGAGTGAAATGTGAACAGAATATGATTATCCTTGGCCAATTTATTTATAGACAATAAATTATATCTAAATGAAGGTATGTATAGGACATCATCTAAAACTAGATCTTCGTTCAGTTTTACTTTTCCTATCTTTTCAATTTTCTTTGTACTTTTGTCAGGTAAATGCACTAGTCTATT
The DNA here is from genome assembly GCA_014851425.1 of Senna tora. Classification (NCBI taxonomy): domain Eukaryota; kingdom Viridiplantae; phylum Streptophyta; class Magnoliopsida; order Fabales; family Fabaceae; genus Senna; species Senna tora. The sequence goes on from CM026262.1 coordinate 14,983,332, forward strand.
ATATCCAATGGGTCTTACGTCGTGCATCAACCCCCTATTTGAGCACATGTGTGTGGTGGCACCTGTGTCTATTATCCAGTGGTTAAAGGAAAGATTTGATGTTTTTCGAGATAAGGTGTTACCTGCAAAGTCATAGAGGTTAGCAAAATTTACTTGATCCTCCTTCCCAGTAGTGCCTTTCATTTTTCCAAGTCTTTGAACTTCCTTGTATAGGAAATTAACCATGCTTGTCAGGTCACCTTTGTTTGAAGCCTCCCCTTCTGGACCAGTGGTTGTTTCTGAGCCTACCTGCTCTTTTGCCATTGCTGCAACTGGTTTCTTCAGTGCTTTCTTCTCCCTAAGCTCCTTGAACCACTCAGGGTATCCGTGGATCTTAAAGCAAGTATCTCTGGTGTGTCCATTGTTGTTACAATGATCACAAAATTTTTCTTTCTTTGACAAATCCCTTTTCTTGTATCCTCCTGTTTCATTCTTATTCTGGTAATTCTTAGCTAACATAGCACTGCTTGTTTCCGCAGCACTTGAGTATGCAGCATTAATTTCTCTCTGGGCTTCATCAGTGACCACCATGGAAAAGGCTCTATTTACAGATGGAAGAGGATCAAGATTTAAAATTTGAGTCCTTATCACGTCGAATGTAGGATTCAGGCCCATGAGAAATTGTAGAAGTTTCATCGTAGTCATCACTTCCGCAACTCTCTTCTTGAGCCCACAGGTACACTTCCCACAGGTGCAACTTGGCATGGGTTGGATTCTCTCCATCTCATCCCAACATTTGTGGAGTTTGTTGTAGTATACCGTGACAGAATCACTCTCTTGCCTTAAGGAACTTGTTTGCCTCTGTATATGGTAGAGTTGTGGGTGATTGCTCGATCCGAATCGTTCCTCCAGGACATCCCAGAGGGCCTTAGTAGTGTGGCAGTAAACGAATGTGTCCGCAAAATCTTTGGAGATGGAATTCATGATCCAGGATTTGATCATGGAATCCACGCATTTCCATTTTCTGTACTCACTAGAGTCTTCAGGAGCCTCAATGCTCCCATCGATAAAACCGATCTTCTCCTTTGCTTCTAAGGCCGTTTTGACGGCTATGCTCCATGAAAGATAATTCCTTCCATCGAGAGTGGTTGTCACCAAGGTCATTCCCGGATTGTCGGAATTGTAGAGAGAATAGGCGATTTGATCATTCTTGGCAGGTTTCGTCGAGCCCACAGTGTCCGCCATTGTATCTCACAGCTGAACAAACAATCTTGAGCTTTCTTTACTAGTTTCTTGGATCTTTATCTCCTTCAGAGGAGATGCTTTGATACCATGTAAAAGCTGGCACTCGCAGCTAACAAATCGTACACACAATTAGAAGCAAAAATCGGATGATCATCTTATTCACATAATCCAGTATTTATAGCCTAGGCAACTGAGCCTAACAAACTAACTACCAATGATACTTATTTAGTTACAATAAAACGCACCGGTTTTACTAAACGCACCGGTTTACTAAAAGCTTCACTAAATACAACCAAAACGACGACGTGTACAAAAAGAGCCGTTGGAATATGTCCGTTGAAGCAATCAGAAAATAGCAATCAGAAATTCAACAGATCAGTCTCTGCTAATGACGTATTTTGGGATAAATATTGACTACACCACTAAAACTCTATTTTGGACCCTTATAATATCTTTTTCCTGAAATTGGTCCCTTACAAATTTGTATTTTCAATTTGGTTCCTTATAAATGTTCATTTCTTCAATTTGATCCCTCACAGTCACAGATCACATCACATGATGACATCATATATTGGCATTCTCAATTTAATCCCTCACACAATAAGACATTATAAATTTGATCATTCTGTTTGGTTGTCATTTAAATAATTTACGCATACGACAAGATGGATTGTTTGATACTAACAGGGTAACATTTAATGACTATTAAAATAAGGGTTTCTATAAAACATTAAAATTTATTGTTTAATAGAGTTTTTACAAATATTAAGTTTTGAGATATTTTATTGACTAATAAAAAATCCTTAACATGTGTCACAAGTATATATTAGATAAATCTTTAATATAAACTATTAATTATTTAAATGACAACAAAATATAGGGATCAAATTAAAGACAATTTATTTTGGTGAGGGATCAAAATGATAATAATTGATTTTGTGAGGGACAGATTGAAGAAATGAGTGATGTAAACATAGAATGTAAGAAGAACTAGATTGCGACTCGTGCTTTGCACGGGATGTTTCTATTCAAATTGCTTAAAGAATTTATCAATTAATAATTATATTTGATTTTCATTTATATAAATATCAAAAAATTTAGAATATGAACAATATCTTTGTCAAATTTGTGGTATGATCTAATTGAAAAAGAAAAATTATTAATAAGAATGTAATAATATAATTTCCATTAAAGAAGAAAATAAGAATGAAAGTGTAAGGAATCAGTCGCAATAAAAGATATATCTTATTCGTAATTTTATTTTTTGGACCTTATATATATTGTGGGACAAATTTAGTAATTTGTCCTAATGTTTTAAAAATCGAATCAGATAATGACTAAAAATTGCTTTCGGGTGACAACTCGACTGGTTTAATCGGTTCAACCATTGATTAGACTGGATGATATCATAAATAATTAAAAATAAATTATATAAAATATATAATACATTTTTTCTAAGCATTTTAAGTTTTTCTTGTAATTACATGATTCATTATAAATAGTAAAAAATTAAAGACATAGTCAAATACTAACAAATACTTAAACATTAAAAAAAACTTTTTAAATTGTTAAAGTTTATAAACATTATCATTCTATCATACAAAATATATTTAGGGCCTGTTTGTGCATGCTTATGAGAACTGCTGATTTTTAAATGACTTCTTTTTAAATGGAGTTTCTTTAAAAGTGCTGTGAAGGAGTAGCAGTTTGTGTTTGACAAATTGAGTTGAGAAGTAATTTTATCAGTAACTGAAAAACAATTTATGTTTGGTAAAATTCTATAAATAAGTGTTTTTGACTATAAAATTACCAAGAAGGACATATATAGATTATGATGTTGTTAATGCTGTTAAATAGATAAATGGATATCAATATTTAATTTTTTATTATTAAATAAATAAAAATAAAATCTTAATTTATTTATTAATATATTAAAATTTTAATTAAATTATTATTATTTTTAATTAATGTAATTTTGTTTTTCTAGGGATGTAATTTTGTTTTCTATGATTAATTTTTTATTAATTAATATCTATTAATGGTATTAAAATAAAAAATAATCATAAAAAATTGCATCCCTAATTAATATCTATTAATGATTGTAAAGTGTAGTTGTATATGTCAAAATTTGGTTTAAAATAGGAAAGGATATAATGGGACATATGAAATTTTATTAAGGATATTTTTGTCCTAAATTATTTAAATTTCAGCTTCTGCTACTAGCTAGAAAAAGATGCTCAAATTTCTAGCTTTTGCTTAAAGCTAAAAAAGTACATTCTGCTATAACTAAGAATCACTTATTTTATAAAATAAGCATGCACAAACATGACACTTTTTTAAAATAAGTGATTATTAAAAAATAAGTGCTTCTTTTTTAAAAATAAGCATGCACAAACAGGCTCTTAATCATTTAGTTAAAATTCAACTTCCCCTTCACTGTTATCTTGATATTTTTCACTTTACTAAGTAAATTTGGTTAAATTTTTACTAAATCCCAATGATAAACAAAAATGTTTTTTTTCTTCAAGTAATATAACCTAGAGTAGAGTAAAAATGTATAAAGATAAAAATTTAAAAGAAAGAAAACTCATATGTTAATTTTAAATAAAGTATAAAGAAACACATGAATAAAAGTACACAAAATGAATTTGAATATAATTAAAATAGAAATAGGGAGACAAAAGAACTCCAATAAAATAAAACTCCAATAATTATAGTATAAGGTTAAGAAAATAAAAAGATAAAGAAATTGTTAAAATGAACTAACTAATAGTTAATTAATTATTATATACCAATTTGAATTAATTATAATATGTAATGAATGATAATATTGTAAATTGAATCGAAATTTTTGTCTCGTGGGCAACAATTACAAAAGGTGAAAAGTAGGGTAATGGATAGGGTTTAGGTAGGATACTGCATTCTCCGTTCTCGACTCCGGTAGTTAATATTTTCCCAATCTCCGGACCCGTCCCCGACCGGGTATAAATTTGATACCCGTGCCCAGATCTATTGAATACTTAGATCCCCAAACCCGATCCTGGAACCGTAAAATTTACTATTTTTTCTATAAACTTTGTTACTTTAATCACAAATACTTTAATCATAAGTATTGAACACATTTTTTAGATAAACTTTTCAGTTCCTATTGTTAAGCCTTTACGTCTTATTTAAAAAAATAAGTAACGTTTGAGTTAAACATTTTTGTTTCCTATTCAACTATTCTGAATGCTACACAGGTTAAAAAAAAAAATAAGGAAGGGTTTTAATTTACTGAATTGACGGGAAAAGAAAAAATTTGAAGATAAAAATTGATGACAATACGACACGTGTGCAGCTGTGGTTTTTGTTTTATAAGAATATATAGATGAGCTGATTTTACCTGCATGACGGATTACAATAACAAAACCTAAGAGAGTTCAATAAATCAAAACTAAGATGTTAAATAAAGTTTTTTTATTATTATTCCAAAGCAAATCAGAGATTAGGAAATACAATAAAACATAAAAAGTAGTTCACCAAAAAAAAAAACATAAAAAGTAATGAGGAATCAATAGTTGATAAGGTATGCACAAAGCCACAAATGGATTGTGAGATCAAAATTAAATTTCAGATTGATATTGATATTTATTATATTTCAAGTACATAAAATATATATATATATATATATATATATATATATATATATAATAAACATTTTAAAAAAAAATTATAATTCATTACTAATTGATGACAAAGAAAGTTGGCTAAAATGCATACAAGGTTTGACAATTTTAGGTTTTAAAAATTTACACTCAAATCTCTTAACGTTTTAATTTTGAACATTGAAACTCTTTATGTTAGGTTTTTATGTTTTTTTTTTTAATTTTTTGGTTATGATAATATTTTTATTCATGATATTTTAATAATTTTAAACATTTTTTAGTGACTTCATTATTTTTTTAAAGTTTTAAGTGAAATTATTAAAATACTCTTTATTAATTTGAATAAAAATATTTATATAATTAAAAAATGTTAAAAATAAACAAAATTTATAAAAGAGAATTAAGTGCTCAAAATTAAAAAAAAAATAAAAAAGATTGATAGAAAGATTTTAAACTCAGCTACATAAGGTTTAGGGTTATATTTGGTAAGAAAAAAATTATGGAAAAGAAGAGGGAGGAGCCTTTTTCTTTTTCTTTTATTCCTATCAAACAAAATTCACTTTTTGTAATGTGATAAAATTATATTTTTGTTTTTACTTTCTTTACCTACTTTTTATATTGTCATTTTATCTACTTTTTTTCCATTCATATTATATCACATCATATTGACACATTTTCATTCCCTCCTTCTTTTTCATTTCCATTATCATTCTCTAGTGTATATTTTTTTGGAAAAAACTTAAAAGCTAAGTTCTTTATATCATTTTATGTTGTATTTACACTATTTTTTTTTATGATTGGTAATATAAAAGGTGATTTTCTATATTCGCTATCTACTGTGGTTGTTCATTTAAACGCTAAGATGAAAATGATACAAATTGATTTAAGTTTTTTCCTCATTTCAAGGAAGAGATACTACTCACTCAGTACTCGCACAATATCTCCTCCTGTCTTTGACTCCTTGCTACTTCCATTCTCCAAGCGGCACGCTGCCGCACCACCGCGACGCCTCGCTTCGCCACCGCAAGTCTCGCCGTACCACTGCGAGAATCGCCCCGGAGGTTAGTTCTGTTTTCAAACTCCTTTCTGATTTCCTGGCTTTTTTTTTTTTTTTTCTGTTATGGTGTTCTTTATTCTTGAAAACAAAGAAAGATAGAGAGAAAGCAAAACTTAGTAGAGTAGGCAGATGGAAGAGATTAGAGGATGAATTCACTGTATTTTTACATCGTCTGCATTTCGAGCAATGTATAGGTGACTCCTGATAACCAACACCTGCAACTGCACTAACTGTCTAATAACAGAATTTCTCACAACTTCAAGGCTCAAGCTAATCACAGAGAAACTAGCTACACTTTTTGTCTCTGAAGGTGCTAAACCTGTTGTATGATAATGGTTTTGTGAGGTTGTTGGCATTCTGATGGACTGAAGGGATATGGCATATAGAGATCTCATTTTGAAGTACCTTTTCTCAAATAAAGAAAATATCAAGCTCCATATGCTTAGTTATAGAGTGTGGTATAGGATAGATTTGAGGTTTCCTTGCACTGATTCCTAATTCTGCTAACAAAGTCTTGACCCAAGTTAGTTCAGCCACTGGAGTTGTGTTGTGGATATACATATATTTAGATATATGTATATTTGAATTGAAAATATTTTATAAATAGTTCGGATTACGAAAGAATATTTTTGGATAAGTTTTAGGGATATTATATTTAATTTTGAATTTTGTTAGATAAGGTTTAGAGTTGTTATCCACGTTTGAGGATAACTCTAGAAGTTTGATTATGATTTCTTATTTTCATGTATAAATACCCTGCAAAGGTGAATGATAACGAGAGAGGATTAAAGAGGATTTTCTCCAATACCTTCTTCCCTTTACAATCTTAACAATTTGCATGAGTCCTGTACTCAGATTCAGCCTCAGTACATATTCTTGCTTGCCACCACGTTTTGGTTCTTAGATGACCAATATATTAGATTAGCTAGAGTGTTAGACCTAGGATAAACACAAAATCCAGATGTAGACTTCCTGTCATTCTAGGCACTCTCGCAGTAAGCATCACAAAACCCCTTTAAAGAAAGACTGTTAGAGACATTAAGCTACAAGCCAAAGTGGATTGTATGCTTCAAATGTCTTAAGATTCTTTTCACAGCCTTCCAATGGTTTTTCAAAGGTTCATGTATAAATTGGCAAACCTTATTGGTTCTTCCTCCTCTACCTCTAGACCTGGTGGATTCATATCTTCCTCTTCTGTTAGGACTGCCTTGTTCACTCTGATTACTATGATTCTTATTGCTAAAACTTTCTTTCTTCTTGGGGTCCATTGTAGCTATAGTAGCATATAAGTCCTCAGCAACATTGGCCTTTGTGTTTCTTCCAGTTCGAGATTCTTGAGCTAGTGATAAAGTTTTGATCTCACTCACTAGTCACTATATAAGGGTCTCTTCTTGAGTGGAAAAATAAAGCACCTTCTTATGTAAATGCCTTTATTTGGACATCAATACTTAATAGAATTAACACTAATGATTTGCTTCAGATTAGAAGTCCTACCAAGGCTTTATCACGAAATGTTTGTGTGATGTGTCTTAGAAGTTCTGAGACAAATTATAGTACAAATCTCATCTCACAGAATGTGACAGAAACCAATAACAAATATTGGAATGAGATGAGCTATGCACTGTTGGTGTTTATATAATGAAGCAGTGATCTATAACAGTCAACAAAAAGTCATATCTCATCCTGCATCTCATCTTCTATCTCTCTGCCAAATCTCTTCTCTCTACTCTTTGTTGCTCTATTCATTCTATCTTAGTATCATGCATTGATCTATGAAGGTTGATTTAAATAAACTGGAATCTGCTGGTGGTATGATTTATCATAATGTGCATTAACGATTAAACCTTCTATGTATCTTCATGACTAAGAGGACACAAGTAATGTACTTATGAAATTGATAGAGAAGGAGAATAACTTCAAACAAAATAGTCAATTTTTCAAAAAAAAAAAAAAAAAAAGAATAAAATAATAATAATAATAATAATAATAATAATAATAATAATAATAATCATAAGTATAACAATGGTAATAAACAATTATTGTTACTATGAATGATAGTTGTTGTTTTGGCTCAGGAATGGCTTTGAAACAACCAAGGACAGGACAGGCCTGTTTTTGGAATTGAATAAGGTTCACCTAGTGACCTAGAAGGAATTGGCTCAAATCCCCTCGGATTTTTATAGGGGTACGCCCACTTTCTATGGTGCAAATTGTAGTCTCATGTTTATGCCATTTTATATTTTAATTTTCTTTTGTTGAATCAGTGCTGCATAGTCCATATTACATTTTTATTAGTTTGATAATGATAGATTATCCTCATTTCCCTCCCATTCTCTTTTATTAATATGGTTCTAAGAAATATCCAAAATTCTAATTGTTGCAAATCCTATTTATTCCAACACCCTACTTCATTTTTGCTTGAGCATTATATTAGCTTTGAGGATCCTTGAACCCTGTGAATATTAGAGAAGGGCTGTGTAGTTAAGTTATTTTTTAGGAAAGATAGAAAATAAGTTACCCTACTTTTTATATATAGAGATTAATTGAACTATTTTTTCTTTTTTGCGATTCCCTCTTCGCGAAAAATATTTGCCTTTTTTGCGTTTTGATAACTTGCTAGTTGTTTCTCATGCAGCTTATTAGAAGCAAATGATTTTATGGAATACCCATTTGCTGCCTCAGAAATGCAAGTCCTACCCAGTTTTCAATTACCTAGCAAGGTTTTTAACAACTCGAAGCATCTCTTAATTCCAGTTCAATTTAAATCCTCATGCTGTGCTGTGCTGGACACAAGCAATTCAGCCTTTGTAGATAGAAAAAATATAATAAATCAAGCTCATGAAAAGTTATGGACAATACCTAGAAGAAGCCCTGGTTATAAAAGGACTAGTTCAGTGCCTGACCTAGAGAATATCGAGGAGTACTCTATATATGTGAGTAGCAAGGAGAGGATTAAACATTATTCTTCATTGCTGCAAATTTGTGCTTTGAAGAAGTCTTTGAATGAGGCAAGGGCTGTACATGGACACCAGATTAAGAATGGAGTGGACCCAGATTCTCACTATTGGGTTTCACTGATAAATGTGTATGCAAAATGTGGTTGTCCTGATTATGCGCGGAAGGTGCTTGCTAAAATGCCTGAACCAGATGTTGTATCTTGGACAGCACTAATTCAAGGTTTTGTAGCTCAAGGTAATGCCAGGGAAGCTATAAGCTTTTTCTATGAGATGCGTAGGGAAGGTATAAGGCCTAATGAGTTTACATTGGCCACTTGTTTGAAAGCTTGTTCTGTGTGTTTGAACATAAGTTTTGGGAAACAAGTTAAAGCAGAAGCAATTAAGGTTGGCTTACTGTCTGATTCATTTGTTGGGTCTGCATTAGTTGACCTATATGCCAAATGTGGTGAAATGGGCCTTGCTGACAAGATGTTCTTTTGCATGCCTGAGCAAAACGAAGTACTGTGGAATGTGTTGCTGAGTGCTCATGCTCAAGCAGGTAATGGCAAAGAAGTATTTAGTTTGTTTGAAAAGATGCTAAAATCAGATATAAAGTTCAGCAAATACACCTTGTCTAGTGTTCTAAAGGGGTGTGCAAATTCAGGAGACTTTAGATATGGCCAGATTGTGCATAGTCTGGCAATCAAAAGTGGTTGTGAGCAAAATAAGTTTTTAGTTTGCAATCTTATAGATATGTACTCAAAGTGTATGCTGGTGGGTGATGCACTAAAACTTTTCTTTATGATCAAAGATCATGATGTAGTGTCCTGGAGTGCTATGATCACTTGTCTTGATCAGCAAGGGCAAAACAGAGAAGCAGCTGAGTTGTTTTACTTGATGAATGTTATTGGTGTTCAACCAAATCAATTTACCTTTGCTAGTGTTGTCAGTGCTGCCACTGAATTGGGGGACTTGTGTTATGGAAAAAGCATCCATGCTTGTATATTGAAACATGGGTTTGAATATGATATCACAGTAAGTAATGCCCTCATCAGGATGTACATGAAAAATGGTTGTGTGCATGACGGTGCTCGTGTATTTGAGGCAATGACAAAACCGGATCTTGTTTCTTGGAATGTTTTGTTATCTGGATTTCATGACTATAATTCTTCTGAATCAGGACCCAGAACTTTCTATAAGATGCTTGTAGAAGGCTTTAGGCCCAATATGTATACATTTGTCAGCATTTTAAGGTCTTCTTCTAGCCTCCAAGATGTAGGCTTTGGTAAGCAAGTTCATGCTCAGGTTTTGAAAAACAATTTTGATGACAATGAATATGTTGGGACAGCCCTTGTGGACATGTATGCCAAATGTGGGTGTATGGAAGAATCATATCTAGCTTTTCATAGTTTGCCGAGTCCAGATGTCTTCACATGGACAGTAATTATAACTGGTTTTGCTCAGAATGACCAAGCAGAGAGAGCTTTTAAATGCTTCAGTCTAATGCAGAGAGAAGGAGTAAAGCCCAATGAGTTCACTCTTGCTGGCTGTTTAAGTGGTTGTTCCCAAATAACGGCCGGCGAAAGTGGAAGGCAGCTTCACTCAATGGCAATTAAGAGTGGACATCTGCCTGATATGTTTGTTTCCAGCGCACTAGTTGATATGTATGCAAAATGTGGGTGCATAGAAGATGCTGAGACTATATTCAAGGGTTTGGTCAGACATGATACAGTATTGTGGAACACTATGATATGTGGGTTTTCTCTGCATGGTCAAGGAGAGAAGGCCCTCAAGACCTTTCAGGAAATGAAAGATAACAACTACCTGCCCGATGAGATTACCTTTATAGGGGTTCTTTCTGCATGTAGCCACATGGGTCTTGTTGAAGAAGGTAAAGAGCACTTCAATTCCATGGGCAGTGTATATGGCATAATTCCCAGGGATGAGCATTGTGCTTGTATGGTTGATATTCTTAGCCGTGCTGGAAGATTTGATGAGGTTGAATGCTTTATTGAGGAGTTGAAGTTAACATCTAATGCCTTAATTTGGGAGACCGTTCTGGGTGCATGCACAAAGCATGGAAACCTTAAATTGGGTGAAAGAGCAGCTGAAAAGATTTTTGAGCTTAGACCTAAGGAAGACTCAAATTACATTTTACTTTCTAACATTTTTGCTAGCAAAGGTAAGTGGCCAGAGGTCAGAAAAGTAAGAGCCTTGATGTCCAGCCAGGGTGTGAAGAAGGAACCTGGATGTAGTTGGGTAGAGATTAACAATCAAGTACACGTCTTTGTGTCTGATGGTGTGCATCCAGAAATCCTGGAAATTCATATGAAATTGGAAGAGCTTGGTCAAAAACTCAGAGCGGTGGGTTATATCCCACAATTAGAACAGGTTCTTCATAATGTCCCTGACCAAGAGAAAAAGGAATATCTTATTCATCATAGTGAAAAGCTGGCTCTTGCTTTTGCCCTTATGAGCACTAGCCCTATGAAACAGATCCGGATTTTTAAAAACCTACGCATTTGTTGTGATTGCCATAATTTTATGAAAGTTGTCTCAGACCTTACTAATCGAGAAATAGTTGTTCGCGACATTAAACGGTTTCATCATTTCAAGGGTGGATCTTGTTCCTGTCAGGACTATTGGTGATTTGGCTCTAGAAACAGATCCACAAATTCACAGTCAAGCAGTCAAGTATTGTCCTAAATCTCAAAGAACTATGTTTCATTTATGTCGAGAAGTCATAGATAAATCTCTTGGAAGGTACTGACCAATGATATTATTTTACATATAATGCATATATAAACATAAGACTTGGTTCTTTCTATCTCGATTGCTTTCAGGGACGTACACAGCCTCACAAGCATTTAAACACAAATCAATTTTACACAAATGGAGGAAAGTGATTAAACATTATAACATCCATTCACATCGTTTTGTATTTTAGATTTTTCAATGTGGTGATAAAATTCAACAAAATATGGTTTGTTTGATCATCTAAAGTTCTTATGACGGAAGTAAAGCAAGATGATTCGTATTGAGACCAAGTGCTTCTGCAAACTTAGTTGCTAAGTCGGTTTTAAAATTGCAGAAACAAGGGGTCAAGTTTAGTTTTATATCTTTAATTTTCTTACATTTTTGTGATGCCCTAGATTTCCATCTGAGGTCCTTGTTTAATTACTGATACAGCAGCAAAAGTGTTTTGTCATCGTCTATAAGAAAGAAGTGCTTTATGATAAATTATAATGATCTCTTTTCTAATAGTATATATATATTGGAGTTTATGTGCCTCTTAGCACACAATTACTTTATGGACCATTGTGTATATAGTTTATGAAAGAGTTTTCTCAATGAAGATGGAATGATGGAACTCCTGTGGAAATAAGGCCTTCATTTATGAACTTTCTCTACTTCTCTGATTCTGAACAATGAAATTTAGTGTGACAATGCTTTTTTATTTGTATACTATGTGTTTATAAAATGTGTTATAAATATAATATGTGGCATGTATGGCTGGAGTGGTTTGATTCAGGTTTAAATATGCTTTGAGCCAGAATGTATAGATCAACCAATTGTCCGAGAGTGGATTGCATATCTATCAAGAAGAGTGCACAAAGATGGATCACACTAATGCCTCCAATTTATGAAAGACATGGCAGTCACCCTTTGGTTTCATGGGAACGAAGTTTTTCTCCGAGGGTGCATCAGCCTCACCAATGATGGTTATTAGTCAAATTAAATGTTTTCACAGGAAAATTGGTATAGGAAGGAGGTAAAGTATACTTGTCATTGTTAATTAAAGAAATGCAGATATCATCATCACTTAGGGTATGTTTGGATTGAGGATTAAGGAGGAGAAGGGAAGGGGAGGGAAGAGTTTCAAGATATCTTCCTCTTGTTTGGGAAATTGAAAATTGGAGGGGAAGATGATGGAAGATTAATTCTTAATCCTTCATTATCCTTCCCCTTCACAAATTTAAGATACTCCAAATTGGAGTATTTTTGAAAGAGGTATTAACATCCAAACAAGGGGAGAACATATGGAAGGTTAACCTTCCCTTCCCTTCCCCTCCCCTGTCCTCTAATCTCTCTCCTTCTCTCCTCTTAATTACCAAACAAACCCTTAGGATTTATTGAAAATTAGTACATCACGGGAAAGGATTATTAATATGTCTCCTATTGAGCAACAGTCAACGTTTAGTATAGTAAGTCTTGAGAGTTGAGACACTTGCACCAAATAAGCTAGTTTTCCGGAGTGTAGTCTCATCATTGTACAATTAAGGAATACAAATATCAGTATTTTCCTTTATTGTTTTAAGCAGTGTTTTTAATTTCTTTCTAAACACTTGGTTTGTAGACATTTTGGAGAATAGTTATGGAATGAAATATCAGTATTTTCTCCCCTTTCTCTCTACAGTTGTCAAGTACTAATGTCACTTGAACTTCATCAGTTCCATCCTGGAAGGAGTCAGGGACCTGCTGGAGTTCCTACTGTATTTGAATTATGACAATGATATTATAGTGGACCCCGCACAGAATTGTTGTCATATTGTGAATTGCAAGTAACACTAAGGTTGCAGGGGTAAGGTGGTTGCCTGGAGGTCCTGAAAATAGTCTCTACTTGCAGGGGTAAGACTGCGCGATTGGAATGGTGTGATTTAGAGTTTCTGAATTGAATCGCTATCCATGAACAATTTTGGTTTATTTTCAATTGACCCCATGCAATGTATTAGTGGCTTGTTGAATTAACTCAAATCAATCAAACCATTTTTACTACTATGACATATATTGTTTGAATCAAGTTTCTCAATGAAACCATAACATTAAGAGGAATTCTTATGAAGATACAATTGTGGTAAGCGGTATAATTTTTCCTCTTGACTTAATGGTAAATTTTCTTTCTCACGAACTAGAAATTTTCAATATGGAAAAGTTTTTAGATTTTGATTGTAATGGTAATACATGAAGATCAATGCCAGACTTTTTTTTTTTTATGGGAAGATCAATGCTTGACTTGTAGACCCACTAAATGAATAAAAAATAATGCAACGTTTTTTTGGCCAAAATAATAATTCAAATCTTAATTGCTTATTTTGTTGAAAAACACATAGCAAGCTTCAAGACAAGTGAGCAAATGTGAACTCATTGGGCCTTTCATCTTCCTTATGAGGAAACTCACATGATTGGTAATTCATGACATAAACAAGTTCATGTAGCTTCTTTTTTTTTCAAAAAATAATATCACTTGAACAAAATTTCACTCAAAATCTTGCCATGCTAAAATTAAACAAAATATTAGGTCAGGTCCATCTACTTATTTAAGTTTCTAATTTTGTCTTAAATTTTGAAAGACATTTGGACCCCCCCAAAAAAAACGTTAATGTAAAAAATTAAATTTTATTTGGTTATATTTTTACTATTATCCGACTTTTTTTTAAAAAATATTATTATTTAATTATAATCAAACTAAAAATGAAAATAAATTATATGATATTGTTTCTTTGTCATGCTGTCTTATTCTAAAATATTATCTTTTAATAATTTTTTAGCAAAAGTACCTTTTTTATTATCCCCAATGTTTGGGAGTCCTGTCACTTTCGCCCTTAATGTTTTTTCGCTGTCAATTGTACTCCTAATGTTTTGAGTTTCTCCCAATGTCAGGCTTTTGGCTAACACCGTCAATTTTTGGACGGCTTTTTTTTATTAACATCCTATATGACCAACAGTTCTAACTGGACTTCATTTTTTCACACCAACAATATATTTTAGGGGTACAATGGACCCAAAAAACTCAGTACATCAGTAAATCTAGTATACCAAAATACTTATTATATCAGTAAAATGGACCCCAAAAACTCAATACTATTGACAGCTGATGTGGAAAAAATTAAGTCCAGTCAGAATTGTTGGCCACATAGGATGTCACGTCATAAAAATCCGTTCAAAAATTGATGGTCTTAGCCAAAAGCTTGACATTGGGAGAAACACAAAACATTTAGGGTACAATTGACAGCGAAAATACGTTAGCGGCGAAAGTGACTGACCCCCAAACGTTGGAGGCAGAAAATGTACTTTTGCCTAATTTTTTTTAGGCCAAATTACTCTTTTGGTCCTCAACGTTTGTACGAAGTTTAATATTGATCATCAATGTTTCAAAAGGTTATTTTAGGTCCTCAACGTTTTTTTTTGTCAAAATTGGTCCTCTAGCATAACATATGTCTGGTTTTGCCATTAAATGCTGACGTGGAAGGCTTATGTGGTACACCCACTCTCCTACGTGTCATATTTAAATGATATGGCACCCTCTCTCACTCAAACTCAGCAAAACGACGCCGTTTTGATTCATTTAAATGTTCTGTTTTGAATCAAAACGGCGTCGTTTTGCTGAATTGGAGTGAGAGAGGGTGCCATGTCATTTAAATATGACATGTAGGAGAGAGGGTGTATCACATACTATGTTGTAAGAATCGGACCGGACCGGACGGTCCAACCGTCAACCGAATACAAAGACGAGTCGATTGGACAAAAAATCGTTTTTGTAGTTGGACCGGATTTAACCGGGGTCCAACCGGTCAACCGGTCCAATTTTTTTTTAATAAAAAATTGAAAAATAAAAATAAAAAATAACATAAAAAAAGAAATTAGAGAAATCTTAAAAATTAAAATTAGAAAAGCCTTGAAAATTAAAATTTTAAAGTCATGATTATCAAGAATTTCATATTTGGTTTGATTAAGTTCTTTCAGAGTTTGACAAGTCTTGAAAATTAAAACTTTGAGAAGTCATGTAATTTAAAACTTCAAAATTATATATATTGAAACCTAAAATTTAAGTGATGTCATTTTATATATTAATATTAATAATAATTAATATTTATTATTTATTGCGTCATCCGGTTCGACCGACGGTTCAACCGATCAGACCATGAACCGAACACTTGTCCGAGTCTTTGTCCAGTTCGGTTCTTACAACATTGATCACATAAGCCTTCCACGTTAGCATTTAATGGCAAAACCAGACAGATGTTGTGCTAGAAGACAAATTTTGACAAAAAAAAAGTTGAGGACATAAAATAACATTTTGAAACGTTGAGGATCAATATTAAACTTCGTGCAAATGTTGAGGACCAAAAGAGTAATTTGACTTTTTTTTATAATCAAACATTTTTACTTTTTTGGGTGCCTTAAATTAATTATTTTTCAAAAGTATAAAGAGAGAGTTAAATAAAAAATTAAAATATTAAATACCTTATATTAATCAGAACCAACCATAAATAAATTACGGACCAATTTTTTATTTATATCTATCTCTTAATTTAGATAAATTTATCATTTCTCAAATTAAGATAATCTTAACTTTAAAATTTATTCATCATAAATATATTTGAAACGCCTAAAATTTTTTATTGTAAAAAAAATTATTAAAATGTATTATTTTAGGCTAATTACATAGAATAGCAAAAAAAAAATATAAAAAAAAATTGTAATCTTGTATAAGTATAACACTAACAAATATATTTTTAAAATATTAAAAAGAAAATAAAAATTAATTTTAAAAAAGAAAAATAGGAAGTGAAAGAAACCAAACACTGGGCCGGACTAGCTCGAAGCAAAAAATTCACCATAAAACCGAAGCAGATTTCGAAAACCCTAGCTCTTCTCGCGCGACCAGAGGTATCAATTCTTCTTCGTTATGCGCTTTCTATTTAGTGTTTGGTTGTTGAGAATCTCCGTGAAGTAATTGTCTCTATGCAATGTAGGAATCTTTGGCATATGTTTAAAGAATTAATTTGATTTCTCGGGTTTTTGAGTCATGTGACGAATCATCTGTTAATGTTGTTTAATAGTTCATATCTTAGCTGATTCTTGGAGTTTTCATGGATATGTTTAAGTGAGTTGTGTTTGTAGTTGCAGTACTGTTTGTATGATTGCTTGCGTCGCAAATCGCAATGCCAATGAGTAACACCATTTCTCTTTTGGTTTGCTACACTGAGAGATCTAGTTTGCTTCCCTGAGCTTTCTTGTGCATGCAGAAGATCCTCCATCTGCTGATTGTTTTTGTCCTTGTTGCACTTTTTCATACCAGTAGATGCAGTTTAATTACAAGTTGTTCACTCCTTAGTAGTTTTTTTCAAAGTGGAAAATGTATGTTGTTTTGAATTTGAATTGTTGTTTTGGCTCAGGAATGGCTCCTAAACAACCAAGTACGGGTCTGTTTGTGGGATTGAACAAAGGGCATGTAGTGACCAAGAAGGAATTGGCTCCACGCCCCTCAGATCGCAAAGGGGTAAGTCCACTTCCTATGGCGCTAATTTTAGTCTTATGTTTACAGCCTTTTTTACATTTTAATTCTGTTTTATTGAATGAATCAGTGCAACATACTAGTATTTAACCAGTGCCAGGAGTGATATAGTTTTTGTATTGCTAAATAATTGGTTTTTAAAAGATGATTGTGAGAAATGTTTTGGTTTTCTTATATGAATTCAACTCTCTTATATCTACAATACACAAATTACTGAGGCATAAATCTAATAGTTTGATGCACTCTCATTCCTCACCTTTCTTTATTAATATGGCTCTCAGAAATATCCATAATTGGAAGTGTTGTAAATACTTTTCATTCCTATACTGTGCTTCACTTTTGCTTGAGTTTTAAATTTGATGCTTCTTGAACTCTCTGAGTTGCTTTCTGCTCTAACTATTTGTTTACATACACCATGTCTGAATCCTTATTCGTGATCTTTATGCTTCCAAAGTAAAGCCAACATTATACGACTCTGGAGAAACATTTTTCCATTTCCTTTTTCCTTCATTTTCCAGAAATCTCGCTACATAAACATAATTTTATTTTATGTTGCTAAGCTTTTCCTTCATTTGGAGCTTCTTCTGATTTGTCCAAAGCTATCTTACACTATGCTGAATGAAAGACATTATAAAGACTAAAGAGAATATTAGTTTAGGTGCCAATCACTACTATATTATTCCAAAAAAAAAAAAAAACTCAGTGATGAATCAACTTTTGGAATGTTTTTGGCCTATTTCTCCTCTCTCTGGTAGTCTCTAACATACTGATTTCAAACAGAAAACTAGCAAGCGTGTTCATTTTGTGAGGAACCTGATTCGTGAGGTTGCGGGGTTTGCTCCTTATGAAAAAAGGATAACTGAGCTTTTAAAAGTTGGGAAGGACAAGCGAGCTCTGAAAGTTGCAAAGAGAAAGTTGGGAACCCATAAGAGGGCTAAGAAGAAGCGTGAGGAGATGTCAAATGTTCTCCGGAAGATGAGGTTATCCTAGTTTATATTCTATTTTTGTTTATGCATAGCATGGGGAATCATGGGCTTGTTGACTCTTACAGGTCAAAAGAACCAACTTTTGGCTATCCATTTGATAAGCTTTTTTATTAGGGTAAAGTATCCTTGCTGCCCTCAAACTTTGCTGCAATGTTCATTCCTGTCCCTAAACTTTTTTTTAGTTCATGCCTACCCCCAAACTTTCAATTTTGTTCATGCCTACCCTTTTTGCTAACACCATCAACTTGCTTGACGGAATTTGCTGACGTGGACGATGGATGAGCATCTCTTTAGCCACCTCACTGTTCACCTCATTTTCCACCTCAAATTTAACTTTTTACTTTTATTAAAAAAAATTAACCTAATCCAAATAAAAAAAACCAAACTTTTACCCTAAAATGTTTTTTTTATTTGGATTAGGTTAATTTTTTTTAATAAAAGAAAAAAATTTAAATTTGAGGTGGACAATGATGTGGCAAAAGAAATACACATTTATTGTCCACATCAGCAAATTCTGTCAAACAAGTTAACGGTGTTAGCAAAAAGGGCAGGTATGAACAAAATTGAAAGTTTGGGGGTAGGCATGAACCAAAAAAAAGTTTTGGGACAGAAATGAACATTGCAGCAAAGTTTGGGGGCAGGAAGGGTACTTTACCCTTTTTATTATTATTATTTTTACTTATTAGGAAATGGTCGTGAATAACGAGTTCCATTGTTTCTCTCACTAACATATCAATTAGATTAATTGCAACTAAGGAAAAGAAAATTGCATGTAGGGGTGGGATAGCCAACCCCACCTTATGTGCAAGTTACTTATGAAATTTGCATTCAAGGTGGGATTGTCAATCACTCAATCCCATCTTACGTGCAGACCTTCAAAAAAGAATTTGCACAAAAGGTAGGGTTGATAATCATAATCCCACTTTGCATGCAAGTGATTTTTAAAATCTTTTTAGATATATAAAATAATGATCTGTCCATTTTCTTTTCTTATTTTCTTATTAAAAAAACCATAACTCACAATTCCTAAGTTTATGATTTGTCCAATTTTAAGTTCTAGTGGTTGTGATTTAGTGTTTTTTTTAATTAGAAGTATATGAATTAAGGTTTAAGGTTTATTTTTGTAGAGAGTAATGTTTTTTTTAAATGTTTGTAATTTAATCTTTAAAAGTTTATTATTTAGGGTTGAGGGACTATAGTTTTAGCCTTAGGAATTATAAGTTAGGGTTTTTAAAAAACAGATGTAGATAAATCATTTCCTTATAATCTAGGAGCTTTTGTACACATTTTTTAAATAAATATGTGCATTGCTTGATTCAAGTAGTCGAGACTCGATTCCACCTAGTGAGAAAATGTTGTTTGTTCAAAATTAAGCATTACAAAAGCCATAGGAATTGTCTCTAAAAATTAAAGCTGAAGACAGGTAGAAAATGACAAAATTGTCACATGCATAGACAATGTTTTAGTGTTTATTTTTTATTTAGTTCTTCAAGTTTGACTTATTGCTTATGTTATTTTTGTGAATTACGCAGGGCTGGTGGAGCTGCAGACAAGAAGAAGTAATATATATTACAATTTTATGGTGAACATGGGAATATTGTATTTGCTTAGAGTTTATCTGCCTGATTTGGTATGAGGCATTAATTTTATGAGTTAGAAATGTGGATGTAGTGGAAATGAAAGCAAAAATGATTTTAGTTCCAGTTT
This sequence comes from Senna tora, assembly GCA_014851425.1. Classification (NCBI taxonomy): domain Eukaryota; kingdom Viridiplantae; phylum Streptophyta; class Magnoliopsida; order Fabales; family Fabaceae; genus Senna; species Senna tora. The sequence continues at coordinate 15,003,185 of CM026262.1, forward strand.
TATTACTTACAAGAATATAATTATGATTAAATTTTATTTTATTTTCTTAATGTTATTTGCTTAAGATGGATTTTAAGTATTAATGACCTAACCATAGAAATATGTATAGACAGGACATGTTGGCTTCGTCTGATCCATATAGCCGATCCTACTTTGTGAAAAAAAGGCTTTAATTGTTATTGTTTCTTGATGTTATTTGTAGAACAAGATGGAATTGAGGTCAAATGGCAAAAGAAAAGGAAAACCGAAGCATGACTAATTCCCTGATTTGATTCAATCGAACATATGATTTCAATTATGTAATCAACATTTGAAACAGAATTAAAGTTAGTATAATTTGTTCTGGATTTCTTTCTAATTGTTTGTTTCTAGTATTTTACTTCCATGTTTTTCTTCCGTTTATTTTCGGTAGACGTAATATTGGCCAAATTACTCTTTTGGTCCTCAACGTTTGCACCAAGTTTAATATTAGTCTTCAATGTTTCAAAAAGTTACTTTAGGTCTTCAACGTTTTTTTTGTCAAAATTGGTCCTCCAGCGTAATTCTGTCTGGTTTTTTTTGTTAAAAGCTGACGTGGAAGGCTTGTGTGGCATACCCTCTCTCTTACGTGTCATATTTGGATGATATGACACCCTCTCTCACTCCAACTCAACAAAACGATGCCGTTTTGCTGAGTTTGAGTGAGAGAGAAGTGATGCAAAACGGTGTTGTTTTGTTGAATTAGAGTGAGAGAGGGTGTCATATCATCCTTAGCAAGTTTATTAACCGATAGAAGGTTGTATCTAAAAGAAGGGATGCAAAGAACGTTTTCTAGTATGATGTCATTATTCAATTTATCTTTCTCTATGCTGTCAATCTTTCTTGTACTTCTCTCAGGCAAATGAACTGTTTTATGGTGTGTGGTGCTTATTATGTCATACATCATCCCTTTATTGGAACACATGTCCGTAGTGGCCCCAGTGTCTATTATCCAATGGTTATAGGTAGCACCATGTGAAAGATAAGTTTGAGTGTTACCTGAGAAGTCATAGAGGTTAGCAAAGTTGACTTGCTCTTCTTTGCTTGCGAAGGATTTTACCTTTCCCTTTTCCAGCCTTTGAACTTCCTTCAAAAGATAGTTCACCACAGTGGTCAGATCTCCTTTGGAGGTTGGCTCTCCTTCTTGTCCATTTCCTATCTCAGAAGCAGTTTGTTCTTTGGCCATCCCTACAATTGGCTTCTTAGATCCCTTCTTTTCTCTCAATTCCTTAAACCAGTCGGGGAAACCATGAATTTTAAAGCAGGTTTCTCGTGTGTGACCATTGGCATTACAGTGGTCACAGTATTTGTCTTTCTTGGATAGATCTTTCCTCTTGAAGTTGGTTCCTTTAGTCTTTCCCGGGTTGGTCTTAGCCAGCATTGCACTGCTTGCATCACTGGTGCTCGAGTACACCATGTTTATCTCCCTTTGAGCTTCATCAGTAGTGACAATCATAGAAAAGGCTTTGTTCACTGTGGGCAAGGGATCAAGATTCAGAATTTGCGTCCTTGCCACATCGAATGTGGGATTTAAACCCATCAGAAATTGTAACAGCTTAGTCGAAGCCATCATGTTTGAGACCATTTTCTTGAGTCCACAATTGCATTTTCTGCAAGTGGATGTGGGCATGGGCATGACCCTGTCCATTTCATCCCAACAGCGATGCAGTTTATTGTAGTATACCGTAACGGAGTCGCCTCCCTGCCTCAAGGAGGTAGTTTGCCTCTGAATGTGGTACATCTGTGGAGTATTGCTTGCCCCAAATCTTTCTTCGAGTGTGTTCCACAAATCTCTAGCTGTAAGACAGTAGATGAAAGTATCTGAGAAATCCTTGGATATCGAATTGATAATCCAGGATTTAATCATGCTATCCACCAATTTCCATTTTCTTTGCTCGGCAGCATCGTTAGGAGATCCGATTGAGCCATCGATCTTAAAAAATTCAACAGATTGTTGTTGTTGTTGTATTCTTCCCTTCTTTCCATTCCACCTCTCTCACTCGTCACCCACTCTCTCGCTCTTAAAAAATCTTCATTTCTTCAATCACAAGCTTCTTCATCACTTCCTTCTCAGGTTCTCTCGCCTTCAGCTCCTCTCCCTCTCTCTTTCTTGTCAGTCATGGATCTACTGTTTCTAGCTTCCACCTCTCGTCCACTTCAATAATTCCCCATAACCAAAAGCGTTTTGAGCTCCATTTTCGATCGAGCAATTTCTAGGGTTGAAGAACTAGACTGGGATTCCAAGTTCAAAATTAAGAAAGGAAGAAAGAAAGAGAGGATATGAAGGTTCCTTGTTGTTCGGTTTTCCAAACGCTGTACAACGAGGAGGAGAGAGTCCCACTTCGTTTGCTCCAATGCGGGGCATGGGTTTCGCAGAGAGTGTCTCTCTAGAATGTTCGATCTCGGCTTCTCTGGATTCGACGCTGTCGTGCCCCAAGTGTCGCCACGTGTCCACCGTCGGGAACTCCGTTCAAGCTCTGCGCAAGAACTACGCCGTGCTCACGCTTATATATCCACTCGGCTTCGAATGCGTCATCAAGGTCAAATTTCGACTATGAATTTATGGATGATGACAAAGAAGAAGATGGGGACATGTTTGTACTAGTTTATTACTTGAAATAAGTAGTTTTTAGTTGTAGTAGAATGTAAATGTACTTATCTTCTTTAAGTAAAAACTAGAAATTTAAGCTTTTTTTGTTTAATTAGTAGCACAAGTTCGAATTTAAATATTTTAAGACAAAATGCTTTTAATAAAGTTTTAGATTTCCTGTTATATCTTTTATTATTTTAAACTCTAGTTTTGACTTGTGTTTTATTACACTGATTATTTTAAAATATAATTAAATATAAAAAAATATGTAAAATTATTTTTATTTAAATAACATCATTAGATGTTAATTAGTAAAAAAATTAATCATAAATAATAAAATTACATTAATTAACATTTTAATATGTTAATAAATTAATTAACATTTTATATTTAGTTATTTAATAAAAATTAACAAATTAAATCCTAATCTATACATTTTTTTAAAAATTTTATAGTCAAAAGCCCTTTTTTATAAATTTTACCAAACACAAATTATTTTTCAACTACTGATAAAAGTACTTTTTAACTTAGTTTGCTAAACACAAACGGTTTCTCTTTCGTAACACTTTTAAAGGAACTTCATTTGAAAATTAGCACTTTTCAAAAGTATGCATAAATAGGCCATAAATAACATAGTCGTTGTTTACATGTCACTATTGAAATTAAAAAAATAATAATAATCAAATTGAACTTTTTTTTCATAGTATAGGTTTGAGTTCTAAGACTCGAGTATTTAAAGAGTTTGGAAATATGGATTTTTTTTTTTTTTTTTTTTGCCACAGAAAGATGAATTGAGTTTGCTATCCACATGTATGGGTTTAGACTTTAGATTGATAAATTATAATTATTCACTTTATATATTTGAAAAATACACAATTACAAAATCGAAGAAGATATTAAAAAAAAGGCCAAAACTTCATTTTAGTCCCCTATCTTTGCTACATATTTTATATTAGTTCTTTAGTTTTTAATAAATCAGTTATTCATCTTTGCAAGTTGTTCCAAATTGATCATTTTGTGTAACATTATTAATTTGGTCCAAATTGGTGGGTTAAACGGGTCAACCCATCATGGGCTCAACCCGTGGTGGGTCAACCCGTATGGACCGGATTGGTCCACTTTGACACCTCTACGTGGCATGATAAAAACTTTTCAAAAATTATACTTTCACCTATTCTTCAATCTCAAAACTTTTATTTTAATCCCTACACTCTGTCTTTATTGTTTTTTAATCTTTTACATCAACTCAATCTCCTCCTTCTCTTCTTTTTCTTCTCCATCCCTAAGTTATTAAACCAGATCAGCATTATGTTGTGAATATGAAACTATCTTTTGCTTTATGCTCAATAAGCAAGTTTCCAGATGAGCATCAATGTTAGAAAGCATAACCTAAAAAATTATTTACAATGGTCAATGGAAGTTATATAGATCATCCTCTCTTACAAATTCTTGGTTTGCAGTCTTATACTCAAAGGGTGATGACTATTTTTTGTTATCATTGTCAAAGAAAAGTAATTATTATAATGATTCTTAATTATATTAATAATATTTTCATATTACGAAAATAATATAATTATTTTATATGCAATAATTCAAATATCAATAAAAATTGAAGTTAATTTTTTTAGATGAAAAGTTTATTTTGGTCCTCTATGTTTCACTCAAGTTTTAAATTAGTCCTTTATGTTTCAAAAGCTTTAAATTAGTCTTTATGTTTCCCAGAAGTTCTAAATTGGTCATTCCGTCCAAATCCGTCAATTTCTTAAGTTAACTGCTGATGTGGCATGCCGATGTGGACACATAATCTCTCTTACGTTTATCAGATAGCTGATGTGGCCTTAGACGCACCAAAAATAACCAAACGACGTCGTTTAAGCCAATAATAAAATCATACTGAGAGGACCAATATAAAACTCTAATGAAACATAAATGACTAATATAAAACTTCAATGAAACATAAAGGACCAATATAGAATTTCAATGAAACATAAAGAACCAATATAGAACTTGAATGAAACATAAAGGACCAATATAGAACTTTAATGAAACCTGAAGGACAAATATAAAACGTTTCGAAAACATAAAGGACCAATATAAAACTTTTGAAAAATAAAGGACCAATTTAAAATTTGGGTGAAACATAGAGGATCAAAATGGACATTTGACCATTTTTTTTATAAGCGAGAGGCGACAAAAAACCACACGCCCTTCAAAGGGCACTAAGCCCAAAAAATACCTTAGACGAGAGGCGACAAAAAAGCATACGTCTGAACAAACTAAGATATTATAATAAGAAACAAATTTATAGAAATAGCAATTACCAAAGAATTAAACAAGTATTGCTCCAGTAGTTAAGTGATGCTATATATACATTCCTAGTATTTTATTTAGATTATCAAGAAAGAAACTTATAACATTCATTCAGTATAGTATTTGGGTTTCATGATATTTCTAGATAATGTCTTATGTTAAAGAAAAATAGAAGACTAGAAGAAGAGGTTGTACCTTACGTTGAAGAGAAGATTGTGTCTTTTTGTTTTCTAATATTTCTTTACTTAAACCTAAAAAACTAACCTAATTTAAATCTATTAAAATATTATTGGAGTGGCCTTTAATTTTTTTTTTTTAGTTTAGATAGATTAAAAACTAGAAGTGGCGCTAACCCGGCTCACACGGGTTGACCCATCACGAGTTGACCTACTCGGGTTGGCTCCGTTAAATGGGTTGGAAATCCCAACCCGACCCACTAAGGTGGTGGGTCGAGTCAACCCACCTAACCCACTTTTTTTTTGAAAATTTTTTAATTCTAACTTTAAAAAAAAAAGAAATCTATATTTTTTTTATACATTTTTTTCACGAACTAAGATTTTAATATGATAAAATGAAAGAAAAGATTTATCATTCACCATGTCACTCACAAATAATTAAAAATAAAACAATGAAAGTATGAAACATAGTCAAAATAAATATCACAACATTCCTTATTTCTTTTCCTCCTGGCTCCTGCAAATATGGTGAAAATATCACAAAAAGAAAGAAACATGATTAAATATTACATCACAAATTAAAATGCAAAGAAAAGAACTAGCAGCCATAAAATTTAGAGACAAACTAAAGACAACTAGAAGGAAGTCAGGATAGGAATTAAGTTTTTTTTTTAAAAGTTAGGTGGGTTACGGGCCAACGGTGGGTTATGTGGGTCGGGTTTCTCCAATCCGTTTAATAAACGGGTTGAAATTTTGCAACACAACCCACTAAATTGGTGGGTTAAACGCGAAAACCCACCGAGTTGGACCCGTTTTGACAGCTCTATTAAAAATTGACTTGTCACAAAAAAAAAAAATTTGAGTGACCTATTTCACTAAGGCGTCAAAGACTCCAAGGCACTCAACTTTTTGAGAGAGTAGGCGCCATGGTATAAGAGATTCATGGGTCGGATTCGGATCCTCACCTTAATGCCTAACAACGCCTTTGACTACCATGGTTGGGTCATGTATTAACCCTCTTAAACGAGGGTTGGATTGGACTAACCTTAAGTTAGACATTTGACTCAATATAATATTTTATGCTAACCTTTAAGTTGAGAATCTTTGGTTTTTTTTTTTTGTCCCAAAAAGAATTTGTATGGTATGATAATTTCATTCTACATGTTATTTACATTAAATAACATATATACACACACATGAACACATACACAAAAATAATAGAACAAGTGTGTATATACATGTAAACACATTTACATATATGCATGTGACCTTAGTGTCTAAAGGTGCCTTTCACTACTATGGTTGGGTCATAGGCCAGGTAGGGCCGAGCTTAGTTTTAAGTTTATGGGCTTTGCATATGTAAGTTTGAGGATGCTTTAATACCCATTATAATGGGTCGGGTATTTATCTAAGCCCAAGACTGTTATATACTAAAATATTGAGTAAATTACACTGCCCTTCCCTGAGAGATGCTGAAATTACACTGCCCTCCCCTCTCGTTTGTAAAATTATACTGCCCTCCCTTGAGAGATCAAAAGTCATTACACTTTGATCCAAAACACCATTCTCCAATAAAAAAAAGTTTAAAAGGTCAAATTTTTTCAACTTCCAATACAATAAATATTCATGACTAAATTACCCCTCACAAAAGAATAAAACTCTATAAAATGTGACCTATACATACTTTCATCCTCTTATAATAACATTGTTTCATTTTTTATTGTCTTTTATTATTTTATTAGTATTTATAGTAATTATTATTGTTAACAAAATAAAATTCTAAAAAAAAGTCTGTAACTTAAAATAGTTTATAGATTTTTATATTAATAATGTAATGTAATATAAAACATCTATTATTTTACTTAATTTTCGATAATTAAGTTTAATATATATATATATATATATAATAATAATAAAATATATTAAAAAAATTTTGTTAGGTGTACTAGAATTCAATTTTATAAATTTCGATGAAGCATAACGTTAAACATTTTTTATCTTGTGTGAGGGTCAATTTAGTCATGAATATTTATTAGTCATTAAAATTTATTATATTGACTTTTTAAACCTTTTTTTTAGTGGGAGAATAGTGTTTTGAAATCAAAGTGTAATGACTTTTGATCTCTCAAGGGAGGGCAGTGTAATTTTACAAACGAGAGAGGAGGGCAGTGTAATTTCAGCATCTCTCAGGAGAGGGCAGTGTAATTTACTCTAAAATATTTGTTATATATGAACAAATATTTTTTTATAACGTATATGAACAAATATTTAAGTTCAATAATATGAAAAAGGACAAGTAGTTGTTAACAAAAGGCTAATTAATAATAGAACATTTGCTAAGGAACATGAATAATATAAACTCCAACTTGCATAATTAAACTAATTAGTTTTGTTTATTTTCAAATAATGATCAACATGGATGAAATTATCACTACAAGAAACATGAGTATTTTTAACAACATATATTTCGACGGTCACTTAATTGTTGAAAAAATGTATTTTCTTCAACAATCAAATTTTGATCGTCGAAATAAGCTGTTGAAAAAAAGTTAATTAATAATAGTATTTTCAACAGTTAACAATTGTTGATAATACTTTTTTTTTACAATACTTTTCTTAATTGTATTTTTCTCGATAGCCTTCATCGATAAATATATTGTCGAAAATAATATTATTGACAAACATCGACAATGGTTGGCCGTCGAAAATACTATCGTTGATTTTTTTTTTTCAATAACTTAAATTGACGGCCAAAATATAATTGTTGAAAAAAAATGTATTTAGTTCGACGGTCAAAATCTAATTATTAAAAAAATATTTTTTTTAAATAATTAATAGTGGCCGTCAAAATAGAAGTTATTAAAAATACTCAAATTTCTTGTAGTGTATAAATTTAAAATATACAAAATTGATTTATTGTTACTAAACTAAATCAAACAAACTAACATGGCAAATAAAATAAAATAAAATAAATCAAACTAAGAAAAACTCACTGCATGGCAAACTCGTCTTTAAACTTTAGTTTATTGGGCCGGGCCGATCGGACCGGTGGACTTTATGCCCATAATTATATTAGATCTATGCACAGTGTTTCTCCCTTGCCTCATTCCCTAATATGTGTGTTGAAGGCACCTGTTGGGCAAGAAGTCCAAAAAGATGGCACAAGTCATTTTTAAAGCCTTATTTAGTAGTGTGGTTTACAATATATGTGGCTTCCTCAATTGCATCCATCCAAGGTTAAACCTTTCTTGCTTGCTGTGTTACCTCATAGTTGTGTGTGTGTGTGTATATATATATATATATATATATATATATATATATATATATATATATATATATATATATATGGTGAATGGCCAAAAGTGGATTTGCTTTTAAGCGTTCAATGTATGCCTGACAATACTCATAAAATTAGTTATCAGGCTGGTTTTGATGAATACCTGATCAAAATCTCCTTTAGTAGATATTCTTGTGCTCAACACCTATAAAAATTGTTTGACATTTTCGGATAACTTTCTTGTAGCTCAAGGTGTTAGATTTGGGAGGACTTATTGTTCTCTGTCTCTCCCTCCCTCTCTGTCACTTGACAAACCTTCAAGCATTATACTTGTATCCATGCATATAGAACTCAAGAGTTTAGAGATTCTGGAGCTTAACATATGTGACATGTCACCATATCTAATAGAATTAAGAATATATAAGATGGATGGTATTTTTTTTATTTAGACCAGAGTAACCACCGAGATGGATGGTATTTAAGTTGTGAGGGATTCTTACTCAATAGGCTAGTCTTTTAGAATAGATAGTCCTTAATAATTGTGTCTTCAATCACATCTATCGACCATGTAATTGTCGAGATTGTGTATCATGGTGAAATTTAGTGAAGGTATACAAATTCAAGATGCATGCTTTGATTTTTGCCCTGACTTAGCACTTATTCTTGGGGTAGCTGGAAAGATGACATTTGCAAGGTGGAACACTGAAGTTCTTTTCTTTTTAATTTGGTCAAACTATCTTTTCATTCCATTGAGAAAGAGGCACATATGCCAAATATTCAGAAGATATTGCAGGGCAACAAATATAATAGATGAGAATAAATCAGCTCTTTCAGAGACAATGTACAAAAACACCTATGAGCAACAAATCTCACAATGTACTAACTAGTTAAAGTGGAGCTGATTTACAACTTACATTTGAAGAAAAAAAAACAATTATAAAATACAATAAGAATATGTTGGATCATGACTTAATTTTTGTTTGTGCCCAAGAAGAACATATGAAACTAAGCTTAATAGAGGATAGTGTAATCCTTTTGAAAAATTTATTAATGAGATGGTTAGTTTGTCGCCTCAGTGGCCTATCTATTGAAATTGTTTCTTTGATAAATAAATATTCATTGGAGGATAATCCTGATATCAAAATTATTTTTAGAAAAATACTCACCTACAGGGGGTAATTTATTCTAAATTAGTTTTTGATATTATGGAGTAATTAATTTGCAATTTGAATTAAAGTTCTTTTGTCTACAGACGTTGAATTTTGAAATCCATTTTGAATTAATTTACTTGTTATTAGTAATCTGAATAGTATATGTCATATTTTCCATCTACAGGAGAGTTTATAATTATACTTTTAGGATATCTAATGCTACTTTATTATTTCTCATCTTATTAATTAGTCTCCCATTTTTAATTCTCAAATTATCATTTTTATTCATTCAAAATTCTTTCTAGCAATCTAAACAAACCTTAAATTTGAGCACATTTTCTAGTAGATTTTTTGTTCATGACATTGTAAACCATTAGTCCCCTTTTCTAGACCCAACCCTTAATGGCCTTTTCCTTTATAATGTAAGCACTATAAATATATATGTCAACTCAGACATTTTATATATTAGGTTAGATACCATCCGAATAAATTACCCAAACCATTCTCATGCCAAAAAAAAAGTGAAACAGTTAAAGTCTTACTAAAAAATTAAATAAAAAATAGGATTTTTTTTTTTGAATATGGATCAATGAAAATAATTATTATTTCACAAAGTGATATTCATAATTGCTTGTACAAAATGTTTAAATAAAATACAATTTTTATGGAATGAAGACTTTTGTTTCTCCATTTTGCTACCATAATCCATGGTGGCTGATTGGTTTTTTGGCTAACTGAAAAAGAGTGTAAGGATAGCAGGAAGATCCATTGAAGCAGTCCTTTGAAGCTATCTCATATACAATTTGAGTTTGATGGTCATATTTATCGAACCTAAAATATTTCGATCTATCAGGACAGAGAGGTTTTCCTTCTGAAAAGCAAGGTTCTTCTATGTTTGTGATTCCTGTATATTTAAAGAAAATCATGTAAAAGCAAAAGAACCATAGAATGATAAAGAAATCAGTCAAATTCAAAACTAATTTTACTAAGAAGAAGATTTTATAAATGTAAATGTAAATGTAGACTTTAACTTCTAAAAGATAACTTAAAAATGAATTTGCTTACCATATTTTTCATGATATTCCAAAATCTTTTTGTATATGATGGCTCTGTCATATATGGTATATATTGAACCAAAAAAATCTTTTTGTAACTCTAGTATCCTTTTTGGAAGCTTGTCTGCATAGTATCTTGATTCGCAATGTTTTGTATATTGGAATGGCTCACAAGTTGAAACACCAAACAACACAAACTTTCTGGCTCCTCGATAATAAAGTGCCTAGAAATTATTTAAATAAGTCAAAGTAGGTCTCTCAAAGTTTTTTTTAACGTCATATAAATTTTGTAGAACCTCAGTTTGATCAAGCTTTTTCATTTAAAATAATGCAAGCCAAAATACAAGCGTATGCTTTGAAACAAATAGAAAATTATATTTTCTTATCCATTGAAATGTATACTATCTTAACAAGTAGACTGTTAAATGTTAAAATTTGACTAATTTAACTAAGTGTGCTTAATATGTTCATAAAGCACGTTTATTTAATAAAAGAACTAAGTTTAATTCAAAATTTTGACAAGAGCCATATCCAATTAGCTCTTGAATAGCTTGGTTCATTTACACCCTTTCTTACATACTTATAAAATCGTAAAACTAAAGCTAAACAAATGTTGCACATGCTACAGTTTAAGAAGTTAATTACTTCAAATCAATGTATATAGAGAAAAATAAAATACGTAGAATATTAATGAACCTTGATATATTTTGTAATTTCATCAAGAAGATGATCAGCAAAGCCTGTTGAGGAGAAATTGCTAGTGATGTTGTTGTTCACTTCAGGATGGTAATCGTTAATGCCAATAGAGAAAAAGTATATGGATTTGGCCAAGTGCTCACGCACTTTCTTTTGAGTCTTTAGTGCCTTCGGAAGATCTTTCATCCTAGTTATAGTAAAGTATTTGACTTGTTGAGCAAGAGATAAACATTCTCCCTTTAGCATAAAATAGAAAGAAAATAATTAGAGATTGACAAAAAAAAATTGTAATAAACTAAAACATTTATTTTCCAAAGATAAATAGAATAAACGAACACATGATGAAAATTTATGAGAAGTTTTAATTTAATCTCTTACCACTCTAGTTGTGTTTAAAATTCCACATGCTCCTGATCCATAATTTATTCCAGTTTTTATTTGACTCCTTTCGGAATCAGAGAGATTCAAAAATGGAGGAGGCATTGGTAAGCCCAAATATGTAGCTGTAAAAAAACAACAAAGAATAGCATATATAAAATTTTGTTTGTGAGATATGTGAAGGAAAGAAAACTATGAAATTTTGTCATTTACTTTTTTAAACTATATTAGTAGTAATAAGAAGAAAAATATATTTGTTGCCTACTACAATCAAATAATTGTGAAACTTATCCTAATAGTAACATTAAAATTAGAATTGTAATTTCTAACTATCATTTTTAACTTTAATGTATTATATTTCATCTTCAAACTTACCAAAAAAGTCGGCCACGTTTTTTCCATTAGTATGTCGACCCCTTACATTATTCAAATCAATACCGTAAGGCCACCTAATCCCTTGTGCCATCGTATTTAGATGATTGTTATTTCCAGGATCTACAGTCGAATCACCAAAAACATACAATGCTGGTACCAAGGGATGTTTGCCAGAAGCATGGGCGAAAAGAACTTGGTGTGTAATAAAGCAGAAGGCCAACAAAAACAATGTTGAATTTTTCATCTTTTTGTTTTTTAATTTAGAATAGCTTTAGTTGATCGTAGATTGTGTTGTTATCCCCTGAATATATATATGTGTGTGTGTGAGAGAGAACTATTTTGTTGGCAATAACAGCGTAAAACAACAACAAAAGAAATTTGAAGATGGTATACAACTCATTTCAATGTCTTGCAATTTGTTTCAAAACAAAAAAATGGTTTCTTAGACTAATTAAAGATTAAAATAAAATATAGGCATTGTTCAAATTAAGAAAAGATGTATCTTTATTTCTCATTGTTATATATCCTACGCCAGCTTCTCTTTTTTATTATTCTTTATACAGTTTCCGTTTGTTTTAACCAACTCATTTTTTCTTTCTTCTAAATCGTGTTTGCTAATTATTTCATCAGTCAATATACTTTTTATGTACTTGTAATTCATGACAGATTAAACCCCCTTCATTTCATTCTAATGACAATATATGAAAACATAATTATTGAACTAGAATGAGCAATCTTACATAAAACAACCGCAGGAGAGCAAAATTATTAATATTATTACAATCTCACATTTCTTAAAAATCCAATATCCAAAAATTATAATGTGCAAGGGGGTTTTATCTTGTTTTGACTCCACTGTTTCCGATTCTGAATTGAAATGCAAACAAATTAAAGCTAACTCTCCTTTATTACTAAGTGTGAAAGACGTTAAGGATGTGTATATCCTATGGCTGCAACGTAAATCACTTCCTTAATTTTGGAGATATGATAAGAACATATAAATATGGTTACTAGAAACAAAAATGATAAGGGACAAAAAGGAAAAACGTACGGTAAAGTAATATTTTTTTTTTGTGTGAGCCATGGGTATCCTCCACTTATCCGTTTTAACGGTCTAAGCGAAGACTAATCCCATTCGAGTCGGGTAGGACCACAAGGGCGGCAAAGCTCTCCCAACCAAGTTTTAACACAACTGCATTCCCTAGGTTCGAACTCGAAACCTTTGATTCAGCTGGAATAACCCCTTACCAGTTGATCCACGTGCTTGTTGGTGTAAAGTAATATATTTTGTGTTGCACTTGGAGACCCACGGCTACAAGAAGCTCGGAGAGTACGAGACATAAAACCACATATGTTTAGCAATTCAGTCGAAAACTAGAAAATCACACAAAAGAACAATAAAACTAACCACTAAATGGATAGTGCTAAGCCATTCCAAATAGAGGTCGAGGCATGGGAGAAAATATAGATTTGACAAGAGAGAAACGAGAAGAAACTGTACCATCAAGCCAAACGAGAAACCACATCACATCTCTATTCTCGAACATTGATGAGAAGATACTAGTGACTAGACAGAATGGGTTGGGTTGGGTTGGAGAGAAGACTCTAGGTGGTTTTCTTTAGGGTGGAGAAGGCAAGGGAGAGTAGGAAGAAAAAAAAAACTTGTGGGTTTCACATGTTACCTATTTTTTTATTTTCATCTTGAAAAGTGTGTATAATTAAAAAAAATACAAAATGTCTATTATATCCTTTGATTTGACACAATCATAACTTTCTTTCTTTTTTATTATTTTAATATAAGGGGTAAAGTAGTAATTTTAATACATTCCCATTCCATTTCCATTCTCAACTTTTACTAACAAACACAACAAATGCATTCCCTTTCCCTTTTCATTTCCCTTTATGCGTAAAAAATGTACCCCTAATTTTTTTTATTTGTTTAAATCTTTTGCTGGTTAATGACGGGTGATAAGTGAGGGTAAATTTAAAATTTAGGAGGGAATAAACCTTTCAAACAAAAATAGTGACGGAATTTATTGATGGGTACAGATCCGTCAATAAAGTATTTATTTTATACAATTAATGACGCTTTTTATCCGTATAAAAAAAATCATTATTTTAGCATTTTAGTGACAGAATTTTGTCCGTCAGAAAAAATCCGTCAATATTTTGTATATTTCTGGTAGTGTTAAAATACATAATTATGAAATATAATATATATATATATATTACTTTAGATTTTGTTATTGTTTGCTTAGAACGAGTGATTTAAAAATCGAGCTGGTCCAACCGGTTGAACTGATAATCGATCAAGTGTCCGGTCCGTTTAGATGCAAAAACTCGATTTCTGATCGAACCGGTCAAAACCGAGAATCGGACCGATTTTGAATGTTGACCCGAATAAAAAACTTTTTTTAAATGATTGGACCTCACATTTTGAGTTATATTTAACTATAAATAATTATTTGTAAAATATTGAGTATGACACAATATAATCAAGAGGAAAGTTTCAACATTGTTTCTTCAAAGAAACGGAATTGCATAATCCGATAGATACACATGGGAACATGGATATATTTGTGATTTGTTTAATATAATGATTACAAAATTAGTAAGTTGGTGACGAGAATGAGCAGAATATATATATATATGAAGGTAGTGAGTGTCAATTTCATGAAATAAAGAAAGCAGAGAGGATATACTCATATTTGTTTGGTGATGGGTGGCGGTGGCGGTGGCGGTGGTGAATGGTGGATGGTGGTGGGTGGTAAGTGATGGATGGTGGTTGGTTTGTGGTGGTGGGCGTGATTGGTGGTGAGTGGTGGCAACGAGTGGTGTGTGGTGTTGGTGGTGAGTGGACATGGTGGTGGTTGCTGGTGGGTGGTCATGGTGGTGAGTGGGGTGGTGGTTAATTGCTAGCTATGAAGCACAGACACTGACACGGACACGGACACCTCGACACGCCGATTCTTAAAATTACAGGACAGGACACGACATATATATATATATATATATTTAATTTCAAGAGGACACAAAATATTTATAAATATTGATAAAAGCTTAAAAAATTACAATATTCATGATATCATATATATTACCAGAGTATATATATATACACACAGTATTATATATATATATATATGTATGTATATATATGTATGTATATATATATGTATACCTTGAAGAGAAAAGTAGAGACAGTGCCGCAGGCGTGCCGTATGTGTGTTAGCGTGTCGGACACACGGACACGCCATAGAATTGGCGTGTCCGTGCTTCTTAGATTGCTAGTGAGTGGTGGTAGTGGGTAGTAGATGATAGTGGTGGTGGGTAATAATAATGAGTGATGAGTATAATATATATTTGATGGGAAAGGTCCAGGTACTATCCGGCCCTGGGCTTTAACCCAAATATTTTTAACAAAATGAGTATTTGATGGGTAAAGCCAAAATATTACCCATATTCAATTTTTAATGTTGGGTAGTTTACCAACGAGTTTGAACTTGAATAGTCTCATTGACTACTCAGCCCATAATTATCTACACATAAAAAGCTATCATACATATACAGATGCATGTTTATATAAATACATACTTGTACCATATATATATATATATATCTATATATAAAAACATGCATAAAAATATATAGACATAAGAAAATATGCATATACACACATATATATAATTCAACAAAGTTTTTTTTTTCACTAAGTAGAGTCAATTATATGAACCAAATGATACCAACGTGTTTTATTTTTTTATCATTTCTTCTGCTTTTAATTGTTGGACTTGGACTATCATACACACACAATATATATATATATATATATATTATTGCATATATAAATATATATGTATTAAAATGTGTAAATATAGACACAATAGTATATTATATGTAAGTGTGCCCATATGAACACACCCACACACAAGGAGGGTGAAGTGAATGGGTTGGGTTTTAACCTTAATAATAAGGGTCATGGGTCATTTAATTAATGACGCAACAAAATAACTAAAGTGGGCTAGCCTAATTAGACAAGGATAAATGGGAGAGTCAGAAGAGTATATTATCAAGTATAAAGTTGCAATAAAAGTGCAATAACCATTGGGCAGAAGGAATAATTAAATGTATCAACCTGCTGCCCAAACTCACGCTCGCCAATTGACTGGACCAATGCAGCAAGCGGGAACGAGAGAGTATCTGTATAGTATAGAAAAGTAAAGAGAGAGATTATGCTGTATCAATTCTTATTCTTTTTACAATATCTCCAATTATAATTTAGTTGTGTAAATAATGTTTTTCAGCATATTATTGTTCTGTGTGTTGTGTTTCTTCCTTTTTAATTAAAAAATGAATTAGTTGATTTACTTTCACAAAAAAAAAGTTGATTTATTACTTATTAGTAGTGAGTGAATAGCCAGTAAATGACTGAATTATAAGTAGTATAGATTAAATATGTTAGGGATTCTCCAAATTGGAGAAAATGAGCATTTCTGATATGAAAAACTTGAAGGCAATATGACACTACCAATTTGACAAACTGAAGATGTTGGAAGCGGTGAACTATGACCAGCTTCAAAATATTTTTGCATTTAATATATAGACAACATATCAAAGTCTAGAGACATTAGAAGTTAGTGAAGTAAGTGGTTGTTAATAATGTAATTTGTTGTTGGACTCAAATTAAATTGATTAATTTTTTTAAAAAAAACGGGCTAGCCCAGCTCAGCCCTAGTCTATTTTGGCCCTAATTATTTTATATGTCAGCCTAGCCCTGTATTTTTTTAGGGTCAGGCCAGACCAGACCCATATTGACACCTCTATCTGGATCTGCACTCAGCCGTCGAATGAGTCGGTTACAGTACATATACGAATCTCAATTTTTATTTGACGATCTGAATCGTACATTTTATACATTTGTACTTTATTCGATCCAAGTCCAAAGCTATATGTCTCTTGTGCCCGTATTTAGGGACAGGCATAGTTTGCCAAGGAATCCACTCTCTCCCTTAATCTCATTTACGTGCCCTAACATATCTTCTACTTTGTCTTTACCAAAATTATTAATTTTATTTATTTTTGGATAGAAAGAAGCCCAATCGTTGATGATCGATGATATGCATTATATTTAGCATCCCAGATTTTACCCTCCACATTCATTCATTTGGAAAACCCAATAATTAATTAATAATTCATAACAAAGAAATTAAACCATTCATTCATTATAATTTATGAGGCGTCAATTAAAAGAAGTAGGCATTATAATATACATACATACATATTTTTCTGATTCCTCAGTTCTCAAAGAGAAACTCAATGGACTATTATCTATTTACACGTCTCTCTCAGTCCTTGATTAATTAAATAGCAAGCATATACATGTACGTATGCTCGGTTCTTAAAAACGGTAGTAAGGAAGGCACTCTCTCAAATACTACCGGACAAGACGTCAGTAACATATTGAGAAGACAAACAGAAACCTAACCAAAGGATTACTACAGAAAAAATGGATAGAGCTAATTGGCGTAATCTTGTTTTACCCAATCCAGGTAAATAAAGTGTCTTCACTAATTCTCTGTGAAATCTGGGTATCCCATGCCTTACCTCTTCAATTTTTTTTTTTTAACTCCTGGTATAATATATTAGCACCAAATTAATTTACGTCGCTTTAGGCCAATTTATGTTATAACCTAATTTATAGGTTAAAATGCACCGAAAGTTCTTAAATGTTGAGTTTCAAGAGTTTGCAAACGAACCCCCTGACATTTCAATTTGAAGTATCCAACACTCCTCCGTTCATATTCAGACATAAATACATTTTGTGTGGTGTTTTAACGGACGTTATTTGTTACGTAAAATATGCTTATGTAACAAAATGATGATTGAATGTGGACGGGAAGGGAAGGGTGCTTGTACCCCAGATTGAAAAGATTTTAAGACTCGGGGATATATATGTCCATGACTCAAAATTCAGGAAGTCTCGATGCATTTTAACGAAATTTATATGTTGATTTATTAAATATGCTGATCTTGTGAAATTACAATTATGGGGTTTTGCGAAAAAAAATTACAATTATGGGACAGGACTCAAATTCATATTAAGCCTTGTTGAGGATGCAGAGTCGGAGCATAGGAAGAACGTGAAAGAGACTTTTCGAATGTTATCTAGGCAAGTCTTCTATATTAGTATTTCGGCATCTAATTTCATACTATTGATTCTTTTTTTTTTATGAGGCAAATATTATTTAGTCCCTGAATTTGTAATTCCGTCAACTATTTAGTTCCCGAATTTACAACTTTGTCAACTATTTAATCTCCAAATTTTTAACTCTGTCAACTATTTAGTCTCCTAACCGTTATCTGTTAGATTACCAGTTGATGTGGTTGTTAAAACTGACGTGGTATATGATTGGGCATTTAACGGTCCACACAAGCATTTAATAGTATTTTGCCAAAATCGATGACTAAATAGTTGATAGAGTTGCAAATTATGAGATTAAATAGTATTTTTGCCAAATTCGAGGATTAAATAATAGTTTAACTAACAATTCAAGGACTAAATAGTATTTTGCATTTTTTTTAAGGTCAAAACCCCAAATTGGTCCTTTATATTTGTACGAAGTTTCATATTGGTCCTTTATGTTTCAAAAAGTCTAAATTGGTCCTTTATGTTTGCAAGAAGTTCCAAATTGATCCTTCCGTCCAAATCCGTTTATTTCTTCCATTAAGTGCTGACGTGGACACATCATCTCTCCTACGTGTTAATTGAAGCTGACGTGTCATGCCACGTCATCATCCAACATCATATGTGATGACGTATCATGACATGTCAGCTTAGATGGACACGTCAGTACGCCACGTCAGCACTTAACTTAAAAAATTGACGGAAGTGGACGGAATGACCAATTTGGAACTTCTTGCAAACACAAAGGACCAATTTAGACTTTTTAAAACATAAAAGACCAATATAAAATTTCGTGCAAACATAAAGAACCAATTTAGAGTTTTGACTTTTTTTTTTTTACCTGAATTATTGGGTTTGTATTGGTTAAAAGTTTTTTATGTTTGAAGGTTGAGGGATTTTTACACTTGCAATATTTAATTGATCGTTGAAAAAAGCTAATACAGTTAAGTGATTTATGATAAATATCCTAACTATTCAAAATTTTTCTTTTCTTTTTTTTTAGAACAAGTTTTTCTTTTTAGTTTGTTATTCATTTGTTGAGGCATTGTTAATTGAAGTATTGTCAAATATTAAATATAATTTATTTTAATAAAAATTCAAAACTTAATTAATGAGAAATTAGTTATTGTAGAGATAGAGAGAAGTAAAATATTTTTTTCTCGCTGTCTCTCTCATAACTCCACCAAGAAATGTAAAAAATTACTTTAGAAGATCTACTTTCTCGTTATTGTACTGATTTCATCCCAATGATTAGCACCTCAAATTTGAAACATTCTTTAAAGGATTTGAGATTTTTTTTTTCTTCTTCTTAAATTTAGATGAATTTAAATTTTAGTCTTTTTATATCGCCTAAACTTTTATTTGTACAAACCTCCTAAAATATAAAAAGTTATGAAAAATTTTAAGTTACAATTAATTTTAAGAGTAAATTATATTTCTTTTCTTTAAAACTATCAAAATTATAATCTTGTCTTTATTTTAAAAATTCAGACTTATATGAAAGATAAAAAAACTTACAATTTTACTTTTTTTTACTAAAATACTCATAATGGAGTTATTATTATTATTTTAAATAATTATAATTTATTACAAAAATATTTTAAAAAATTTCTTATATCACAATTATCTATATTAATTAAATACATATTTATTTATATAAATAATAATGGTATTTACGTAGGTATTTTATTATTTAAATATAATATTTTATTCTTCTAAATTATTAATGCAAGTAAAATAAATATTTTTATTATGACTATTAAATATTTTTTTTAAGTCATGACTATTAAATATTGAAGTTCACAAATAGTTACTCTTTTTTTTAATACAAATAGTTACTCTTTAACTTTGTGATTTTATTAAAAAAAAAAACTTTGTGATAATTAAAAAAATTGTTATATTTTAGAAGTTAAATATTAATATTATAATTAAGTTTTCTTTTGAAAGGTATATTATAATTAAGTTTTTTTTCTTAGAACTATTACAATTAAGTTTTAGTTAAATGAAATGTCAAAACCTCAAATTGATCTTTTATGTTTGTACGAAGTTAAATATTAGTCCTTTATGTTTTAAAAAGTCTAAATTGGTCCTTTATGTTTGCAAGAAGTTCCAAATTGGTCCTTCCGTCCAAGTTCGTTTATTTTTTCCGTTAAGTGCTGACGTGGACATTTCATCTCTTCTACGTGTCCATTAAGCTGATGTGTCATGCCACATCATCGCCACTTCATCATCTAATATCATATGTGATGACGTGGCACTGAGGTGGTATGACACGTCAGCTTAGATGGACACGTTAGCACCTAACTTAAAAAATTGACAGAGGTAGACGGAAGGACCAATTTGGAACTTCTTGCAAACATAAAGGATCAATTTAAACTTTTTGAAACATAAAGGGCCAATATAAAACCTCGTACAAACATAAAAGGCTAATTTGAGATTTTGACCTAAATGAAATGAATGTTTTTCTGATAGCATAATACAGAGAATTGGATTAAAAAAAAGGGTAATAACTAATAACTCTGACCTGCGAATCAAAACTTTCGTTACCAGTCTTCGTCTTCTCTACCCTCTCCGCCGCATATTCAGTCTTCGCCGTCGTCTTATTTCACCTCCGCCGGAGTCGTCTACCTCTCCTTCCTTGTTATCTCTAGATACTGTAAGTGAAGCAAAATTAGTACAACATTCAAGTTTATTTTGCTAGTAAAGAGTATTTCATTAAGGGTTTTCATTAAGGGTTTGGGTTTTCCTTTAATATCTGGTTATGCGTTGTCCACCTCTCTTTGCTTAAATCTCCGTAAGTAGTTATGACGAGATTAGATCATACAGCATTGCTATTATGCCTGATTCTATTAGAACATTGAAATTTGAAAATGAAACTTGATTACGTACTTTGGGAACAGGCTGCAACTGAGAATGGACGGAGAGGAGTTGACGGAGCAGGAGACCGCTCTGTATGACCGTCAGATTAGGGTTTGGGGTGCTGATGCTCAAAGAAGGTACTACCCTTCTTTTGCTGAAAATTTGTTTTCTTCCCTTGCTCTTGTATATATCTAAATTCTTGTTTGTGTTTCTGTTGTTTTAGACTAAGCAAAGCTCATGTTCTGGTTTATGGAATGAAAGGAACTGTTGCTGAGGTAAACCTGAATCTTCCTTAGAATCTTTCTCCAACCAAACAAACAAAAAAATTTGAAATAAAATTGTATATTTCTTAGGGGTGTTTGGTTGTTTCACATAATATTCTAACTTCTTCTGTCAAAATGGCTAAGAACTATGGAACATCTTGTGGTTTAGTTTTGCAAGAATATCGTTTTAGCTGGAGTTGGTAGTTTAACCTTAGTTGATGATCGGGTAGCTACTGAGGAGGCACTTTCCTCTAATTTTCTCATTCCTCTGGATGAGAATGTGTACAATGGGAAGACCCTTGCCGAGCTTTGCTGCGATTCACTCAAAGACTTCAATCCTATGGTTCGCGTATCAGTTGAAAAAGGTTTTGGTCTCACATAACCCTTCTATGTTATCTGTCATTTATTTATTTGTTCCCATTGTTATGGAGGTTGTCTTTTTGTCATCGTTTTTTGGGATACAGGTGATTTGTTGAGTTTTGGTGTTGATTTCTTCAACAAGTTTGATGTTGTAGTTGTCAGTTGTTGCTCACTTGCTGCTAAGGTATAATGTTAATAACTCTTCCTCAGATATATTTGTGATTTTGCTTTCACATATTACCTCTCCGTGTGATCATATAGTATCTGTGTTTTATTATTATCCCTTACTCATTTGCATCATTTTTCTCCCTTGCATTATGCTTTCATTGCAGAAAATGGCTAATGACAGATGCCGGAAGCTGTCAAAGAGAGTGGCATTTTATACTGTTGACTGTAGAGATTCTTGTGGGGAAATATTTGTTGATCTGCAGGACTATCGATATTCAAAGGTATTTCTCTTGTGGATCTAGTTTTGCGCAGTTCTAAATTCTCATCTTTTATGACTTAATTTGAATGTTTATTGCTACCTTGTAGTGATAAGTATTGCGCTTTTACACTGTTATGCTATTGAAAATGGAAAAAATATTGGTTTTGTGCATTTTGATGATTGTGTGCATCTCTCCTACAATTGATGATTGAAGCTATTCTTCATTTAAGGGAGAAAGATTTACTTAAAACAGATAATTTGGAACGATTGTTGTTTTAGTAACACCAGCGGTTGTGATTTCATTTATCAACTTGTATGGTTACCCATATTTTAGAAAATATAAGATGCTTTAGTGTTACCCTTGAGTTAGTAAGAAGTGAATTGCTTGGAAAATCTAGATGACAAGCTTTACACAATGCTATGCTTTCAAAGCAACCAGTAATTTGTTTTTTGTGCAATAATCTACTTTTGCAGAAAAAACTGGAGGAAACTATTGAATGCCAATTGCAATACCCGAGTTTTGAGGTATATCCCTTTGGTCATAATTTTATATCTGTCTCTACAATTCTTTACTATGTATTAAGTTAAGATGTCATTCAATTATGTATTTCTTGAAGTTATCTCTATCTACTACCCAAGGCCATGATGAATTGCAACGTTCAAGTCTTTCATTGTGTACCAGATGACCTTCCATACTGTTTACGAAGAAGCATGACCTAAGGAACATAATTTCTTTTTATTTTAGATTTTTTAAAAACTTCCTTGTTCAAAAAAGAAAAAGGGTGGGAAGCTATGTATTATGTATATATATATATATATATATATATATATATATATTTTACTTAGGACTTAGCCATTGTTGATGTATAGTCAAGAGCTTCATGTATTTTCCATGGCTGACTCTGGCCGTGTTCAATTTTCCTTTTCTGCAGGAAGCTGTTTCAGTACCTTGGAGGGCTCTTCCCAGGAAGACATCAAAACTGTACTTCGCCATGAGAGGTGTGATAAATTGTCCAGTTTTATTCTTGAAAATTGTTGTATGATGTTACAAAGGAGAAGAGTTAGAGAAGGATAATGATTACGGCTTGTAAATATATTGTCTCTATATTTAGGCATTTTTAAGAACATTGTTTTAATCTCTATCATTTCTTGACTCTTGTTGTGTATTTTGTACTCTTTGAACTCGGATGCATCCATTGACCAATTTTGCAAGAATTGACATATAATTTTCTCTGGCAGTGATAGAAAATTATGAAGAGGCTGAAGGACGAAATCCAGGAGAGGTTTTGATTGCAGATCTTCCTGGTGTTCTCAAGCTGAAGAAGGAGCTTTGTACTGCACAGGTTTGCTACCTTGAATTGGCTGTTGTATATATTATTCAAAACTTAGAGGCAAATTTTCTTCTTAATATGCTTTTGGTGTTAACAGTCTGTTAATGAATCTCACGTGCCGGATAATCTTCTTGAAAGATTGATAACAAATACAACAGAATTTCCGCCAGTTTGTGCCATTATTGGGGGAATCCTTGGACAGGTATTCTTTCCAACCATTGTAGTTTGATGTATTTACACTTCTTACAAATGGGGGAGGGAAGATTAGTTGTCTTTGCTATTGTGTTTGGTTGGACTGGAGAAGGGAGATAGGGAAGTTTTGTTGCTTGTGGTAAGAGAGTGAATGTGAGTGAAGTGTAGGAATATGAAGAGAAAATGTCTATTTTACCCTTGACAAATTGCAAAAGTGACATTTTTGAAGTGACATCTCCAAAAGAGGGCAAAAGTGACATTTTCAATTTTATCTTCTATATAATCTAATTTCATTTCCCTATATACCAAACAAACATTTTTTTAAATACTATTCCATATTCCTCTCACATACTTCCACTTCCCTTTCTGTCCAAAACAACTTCCCTGCAACCAAACGCCACCTGAACTATGCTTCTTACCATGATGTCTGATTACATTAATCTCACAGTTGACTGCTGTAATTTATTAGGAGGTTATAAAAGCAATATCGGGTAAAGGAGACCCACTCAAGAATTTTTTCTTCTTTGATGCTTTGGATGGGAAGGGAATCATAGAAGACATTTCAGATCCAAATGCTGGAAAATGATTTACATCCATGGAAGAATAATACATCATTACATCCAAGGCTACTTATGCTAATTATAAAGTTAATAGTGAAAGATCACTAAAAATTGACCGGTCAAGTATATGGTGTTTTGCTAATTGATTCTTACTGTGTATCTGTAGTTTTAGCTTAAAATGTAATTTAAGCACTGGACTATTGTTAGCTTTCTGTAGTTTTAGCTTATTTTCTAGCTAGGTAGGTGTATTGACATAAAAATGTAATGTAAGCCCTAGACTACTGTTATTCCTCCATTATCCAATACCGCATTTCCTTGAGAAACTTGCTTTATCCTGCTTGCTTTAAAATGGAATGTGATAGAGCACTAACACAAATGGATGAAACACTTAAATATATTCTATCACAGCCACAAAGTTTATACATAGCAACTGCACCAGAAAAATGACAGCAAAACAGCCTCGAAGTTTATTGAACCTGGTGATGTTTGTGGAATTTCGTAGTTTTTGGACATGATTTATTTTTTGTAATATTGTTAATAATTTTTTTTTGAGCTGAATATTGTTAATAATTAAATATAGGCTAAAGTGCTATTTTGGTCCTCAACGTTTGTATTAAGTTTAATGTTGGTCCTCAATGTTTCAAAAGTTTAGTGTTGGTTCTCAAAGTTTTTTTTTGGTCGATTTTGGTCCTCGAGTATAACACCGTTAACTTTTGCCGTTAAATGATGACGTGTCATGCTTATGTGGCACATTTTTTCTCCTACATGTCATATCTTAATGACGTGACATGACATATCAAAATGAAGCCTATGATTGATGTTATCCTATATTTCTCAAGTGATTTATATGACTCCAAATACGAATACTTGGCCAGCGTATCCCGTGCTGTACCTTACGGTACCAAATGAGGAGTGAGAAGAAATAAGGGGTGGGTTCCACACGCGTGGGTCCCACCTCTTCTCTCTCATCGTGCAGTACCTTAGGGTACCGGGATCCGATCCCGAATACTTGTGTCTTGTATGGAATTATATTTCTATATAATTGATTAATTTTTTTTTTCACTTATTAATCTTTGAATGTATATTTGCTTTCTGTTTTGTCAAAAATTTCTTTTTCAAATATGTAAATTTGTTTTCAAACAAAGCATTAGCATTGAGCATGAAGAGGTGACTCCTTTACAATAAAAATGTGATAAGGTCATCTTAGCATAGGCCTGACAGAGGCTTCTAAGGCAACCGGAAAGCTCCAGAGGTAGAAAATTCAGTGCCTGAACCATGTGTAGGTCAGGGGCTTCAAGGGCATATATAGGAGTCTTCTGAAGACAAAGTAGTAGTTGGTGATTGACGTATTAGTAGTTAGAAGTTATCAAAAGTGTACAATGAGAATTAGACAGATAATAGCCAGACAGTCGGTGGAGGTCCGTCTTTCCGGGTCGGACTTCTCTTTAATAGGTGGGTTCTTCGAACGTGCCCCATTAATAACCACTTTTGATTTTTTGTTTCCGTTTTTTTGGGGACAAATACGGTTGGTGAGGGTGGGGGTCTGACTATGAAAATTGTCTATTAAAGTGACTTTACATTACAATTGGAGCAAGGGAAAGAAAAACACAATCATAGCAGCGAAGACCCAATAATCTAATTGACCTGATTTTTTGGCCTAGAAAAAAAAAACTAGGGGCATGTTTTGTATGCTTATCAAACAGTGTATTACATGTAATTTTACGATACCAATCAGTGTATTACATGTAATTTCACGATTCTCAAAAAGAACTTTTCATAATATTTTATGGGTGAGTCTATGATGCAATTTGTTGCATGCATGCAATGCAATTTCGGCCGATAGGATTGTGACATGTGGGTAGAATGACTTGAGATACAATGCAATTTCCCATGTCACAATCCTATCGGCCAAAATTGCATTGCATGCATGCAATAAGTTGCATTATGAACCCATCCATATTTTATACATATCAAACATACTTTTTATCATATTTTTTCTCTCTCCTAATTTTTTCTCTATCTCTCTCCTCACTTTTCTCTACAGTATTTTTCTTTATTCTACAATACTTTACATCTGTGCATTTATACCAAGCATGCCCTAGGGATAAAATGAACAACTTTAGAAGAAACTAGGGATAAAATTCTATGTACAATAAGAGGAAACCCTCGATTATGTTTATAATTAATGATTTACATCTGTAAATCAATGTCCTTTTTCATATTATGAGATTCTCACGATATCCAAAATAAAGTAAGAAAACCCTTTTTTTGGGTTAAATTATCTTATATTTTTACTTAATTTTTAATTAGGTCCCTATAATTTAAATTTTTTTTAATTAAGACCTTATAATTTAACATATTATTAAATTAATTCACGTGGTGTCAAATTTTGGTTGAAATCATGTTCGATATTGTTAATATTTTCAATATATAGTATCTCGCTACTCTAAATATGTATAATTTATGTCAAGGAAGAGAAAAATAAATAATGTCAAAATAATTTAAATATATGAATTAAAATGCAATTTATGTTGAATGATATGAGTAAATTAACTTAAATTAAATAAATTTAGAATGTTAAGTAGTATATGATCATAATATCAAAAATTCTACCGGCTGGAGGTTGGTTGGAGTGGTAGGTACTTCATTCAGGCCTCTTAAGCAAAATCTCGTGTTCGAGTCTTGTGTATGAAAAAATTTCTATTGGGAGAGCTCTACCCCGTTATAGAAACAAAAAAAAATATTTAAAAAATCAATAAATGTTGAATAAAATTAAGTTTAGGGATAAAATTTAAATTTCGTTAAACTATAGGCACCCAATTAAAAATTGAGTGAAACTATTAGGACAAGATAAATAATTAACACTTTTTTTTTTATTTGAGTGGCTTATAATTTGAAGAGTATATTAATATTTTAATCTTTAAACTTTGAAATATATGTAATTTGTTCCAATTTAATTCTTAAAAAATGTAAATGTCAAATTTATTTCTTAAAATATGGAAATACCAAATTCAGTCACTAAAAATATAATTTGTCTCATTAGTCTCTAAAATGTAAAAAAATACAAAATTTAGTCTCTAAAAGATACAATTTGTCTAATTTAGTCCTTTAAAGAAGAAAATGTCAAATGTAATATTAAAAGATATAATTTGTTTCAATTTCATCCTTAAGAATCTCCATTAAAATAATTGACTGGAACTTTTTTGAGGAAAAAAATTGATATTTTCACCTTGTAGGGATTAAATTGACGCAAATCATATTTTTCAGGGACTAAAAATTAAGACATAATGATAATTTACTCAAATATAAATATAAATGTGATATGTTCTTATCCCGCTATATATCATCTCATCAGAGTTCAAAATGATTTGAATCCGCCAATTAATTAATTAATTAATTAATTAATTAATTAATTAATCCTTGTTCATCCTTCCAAACCCCACAACCATGATGATATGGGATGAGAGGAGAAAGGAAAGTAAGAAACATAGAAATAAAAGAGAAGAGAAAGAAAGAAAGAAACATACCCCACCATTGAAAGCTTCCAAAGGAAAAGAAAGAGATGAGAAAAACTTGATCCATTAATTACTTTACAGATCAACGGGTTGGTCTAGTGGAAGGGACTAATTTCTCACAATGTAATGAACGCGGGTTCGAATTCTCGCTGGGAGAAGTGCTAGCTTACAGTACCTCTAAAAGAATTTTCTTTGATAGGAGATACCTGGCCGTGAGAAACACAAAAAAAGGTTAAAATCCCAAATTGGTCCCTTATGTTTGCACGAAGTTTTATATTGGTCCTTTATGTTTCAAAAAGTTTAAATTTGTCCTTTATGTTTGAAAGAAGTTCCAAATTGGTTCTTCTGTCCAAGTCTGTTTATTTTTTTCCGTTAAGTGCTGAGGTAGACATATCATCCCTCCTACGTGTCCATTTAAACTGACACGTCATGTCACGTCATCATCTACTATCATATATGATGACGTGACGCTAATGTGACATGACATGTCAGCTTAGATGGACACATCAGTACGCCACGTCAGCACTTAACTTAAGAAATTGACGGAAGTGGACGGAAGGACCAATTTGGAACTTCTTGCAAACATAAAGGATCAATTTAAACTTTTTGAAACATAAAGGACCAATATGAAACTTCGTGCAAATATAAGGGATCAATTCTGAGTTTTGACCCAAAAAAAATTACTTTCCAGGAAATTGCAACTTCACTGGGATGGATGCCTTTTTAAGCGATCTATAATTAACCCAACTTGTTCACGCAGGAATAATTCCACATATTAGTTCAAAGTTCAAACACCACCAATATCTCCATAGAGAGAAAGCTATTCAAAACTAATGAACACATCTCTGCAAGCATGGAAACTCCTAAGGACCAAAGATTTGGCAGTGCAAGAGATCATGGAAGAGCGTAGGGCGGCTATCGAGAGCGGCCGGTTGAAGGGGCGACGGCTTTTCGAGCCAATGGAGGGTAATACCAATGAAAATCATTATAAGAATGGTTTTAGTGGTGATATGGGTGATCAAGAGACTGATGTGAGATCCTTGTCTTTCGATTATTCCGAGGACGAAGAATCTTCTTCTTCTTCTTTGCCTTGTCTGTCCAAGGACAAAGACCAAGAAGCGAACGAAGTAGAGGAAGAATGTTACGATTCTCACATTGGAGAGGTTACTTTCAAGCAAGGGCCTTATTATAAGGTAACAGACTCTCAAATTTCAACGGTTAACTTCTGGAGTGTAGTTTTTTCGAGAACTTGTGATCGTATCGAAGCAGTGGTTGAAAAGACAAGAATTTTTGGAGGAAGGTATATTGTTATTGTACTAGGCATGGTTGCTATTGCTCTTCTTATATTTGCAATGTATATGAGTTGGACTAGAAATTTTGAAGGACATGAAGGGATTCTAGTCCCAACATGACCTATCTTTCTTTTCTTCTTTCTTTCTTTGATGATGATTTGTTTGTGGCAGTTAATGATCTGATTTTCTCTTTGAAAACTTCCCTTGGTATATATCTTTTGGTGATTGTGTTTTGATAGAAGTAGTATCATGACAAATTTTGAAATTTAGTACATTGTATATTCAATCCAATGAGTAAAGATAAAACACGTCGGCGTCGCTTGATCTATATAGTCGATTCTATTTGATGAGAAAAAGACTTTGATTGTTGTTGTTGTTGTATATTCAATCTAATATTAATTAATGCCAAAAGCAAGAATCTTGTGAGAAATCATTATACTTTCACCAACAAAATAATTCCACAAATGCAATAAAATTCATTCCCTATAAGAAAAAGAATGCTTAAAATGAGAAGAAATGCTTTCTAATAAGAAGTTTTTCTTCTTTTTTTTTTTCCCTCTTACGAATTATAGATAACTTGTTTACTTATAAAAGTTAATGTCATTCTCGCAAGTTTTTTTTTTTGAGTTCAGGTATCCACCATTGATAGTATTAACTAATTCTTTCGCACTGTAGACTTTTTAAAAGAAAATTTTAATACTGACCACGAAAACCTTTCCATACGCAAAGTCAAGAATTATTTTTAATTTTCTCTATGTATATATGATCTATTTTTACAAGTTATTTCTAACTGCTTTCCATAATTATAAACTTGTAAGTTGTATCTTAGCCATAGCCTATAATGGTAATTAGTTTTTTTTTTTTTCAAATTTTATATTCTTGCAAAGCCTTTTTATGTAGATCTTCTATTTTATCAAAATGTAGAGCTTGTTCACTTTTTTTTTCCTTGTTGTGGCTTCAATTTTTGACACTTTTCTTCATTTCTTGTGGTAGAGTCTTCATCACAGTTTTGTTCTCCTCTGCAATCTCCAAGACAAGAGTGTATTCGAATCATAAACCAATCCTTTTTTAGGATTAAAGAGCTTCAAATTATAACTAAGCTTGGTTAGTCTAGTGGTTAGCTCACTAGGTCGCTTAAGTAAGTGTTGGGGGTTCGAATCCCACCTTGTGTATGCAGCAACTAATTGACCAGCGGCAAACCCTTAAATAGAGCTTAGATCCGCGGAGGATTAGTCCTTGACCTGTCGGGCTGGGGGATACCTTGGAAAACCAAAAAAAAGTGCTCCAAATTATTGTTCTATTTTTCCCCTGTCCTTCTTCCACATAATTATTATTATTTTTCATTAATTATTAATCCTCCATTATCCTTTTCTTTCACAAATTCAAGACGGTGACTTTGCGGATCCTGTGACTTCACAGACCTCACCCTTCAAGTAACAACCCTCCTGCACCATTAAGGGTGGCTTCTCTCAACAAGAGCACCAAATGTTATTAACCCTTGGATAGAACTCATCTCCAAAAGCTAGCTCAAAAGAGAAGGGAGGCCAAGTTTTATAAATACACACCTGCACTCTATTTAACAGATGTGGGACATATCAGCACTCAAGGACATACATTAAAGGAGTTATATCAAGCTTAAATTATAAATTATAAAAAGATATTTCAGGCCTACACTCTTAAATGCAAGATGCAATAATACCCAAACAAGAGGCAAACACACCCAAGGGTTTGTTTCGGAATTGAGAGAGGTGAAAAAAGAGAGTGATTAGAGCAGAAGGGAGGGGAGGGGAAAGAAAGGTTCATCTTCTATATGTTTTCTTTTGTTTGGGTGTTGATACCTCCTCTAAAATACTTCAATTTGGGGTATCTTGAATTTGTGAAGGGGAAAGATAATGAAGGATTAAGGATTGATCTTCCATTATCTTCCCCTCCAATTTTCGTCTTCCCAAACAAGGGGAAGATATCTTGATTCTCTTCCCTTCTCATCCTTAATCCCCAATCTAAATATACTCTAAGGGTTTGTTTGGGAATTAAGAGGGGAAGGGAAGGGGAGAGATTAGAGGAGAAGGGAGGGGAGGGGAAGGGAAGGTTAACCTTCTATATGTCCTCCCCTTGTTTGGGTGTTGATACCTCCTCCAAAATACCCCAATTTGGGGTATCTTGAATTTGTGAAGGAGAAGGATAATGGAAGATTAAGGCTTGATCATCCATTGTCTTCTCCTCCAATTTTCATCTTCCCAAACGAGGGGAAGATATCTTGAAAGTCTCCCCTTCCCTTCCCTTCTCCTCCTTAATTCCTAATCCAAACATACCCTAAATGCTAAATTACAACAAAATAAAATATCAAGAAAAACTTGATGATCTTCAATAGAGGCAATACACCTCCACATTTTCTCAGAGAATTATATCTTTGCAGCTTCCTTTTCTTTGAAAACTTTTATTGTTTTGGATCTACAAATTTGTTGTCAATTTTTAGATGTTTCTTAAAAGAAAATTCAGATAAACCTTCATAATAGAAGGAGCAATGCATCCTAATGGAAGAAAACAAAAACTTTCCTAGTAGGGAAAGACAACTTCACTCATAGAAGAAGAGCTAATGGAAGCAAAAGGAAAAACAAAAAAGAAGAAAAGAAAATGGGGAGGGGGCAACCATTCGGCACTCTTCTCAAAAATTTCGTTCCTGCTTTTTTCCTTCTCCGCTAGGGTTAGGACATTCAATTATATTGTGCTATTTGTTAATATTAATAGAAATTCAATTTACTTTGAATGGATTAAAAATCAACTAATTAAAAGGATATATATATACTGAAGTTCGATACTACTGTATTATTAAACATGTTCTCCAATATGTAATCCTAAAATACTTTATTATGCTTTGTCCATTAGAGCTCAACCTCCTATCGACCCGACACTTTTGTTTTAAAAAATTTTATATGTTCTGCATATTATTTCTCTTTCCTACTAAAGGAGAAGGGAAAAAAAGAAGAAGAAGCTCAACCTCTTGAGAGATCAAACTTTTTGATTTGGAGTTTCGGACTAAAAACCATATTGAAGGATTTATTTAAATTCATCTTCTGACCAGCTAAAACAACATATTTATCAAGCACCCTCTCGACCGATTGAACATTGTAATCATTCACCTTAAAAAATAACATAGTATCATTTGCATACATGAGGTGACTAATTAATTTCAGTAAATCTTCGACCAATCTTAATCCCATGCCACAAGTTAGCTTCTACCTCCTTTTTGATCATACAAGAGAGGATATTAGTACAAAGGATGAAGATATAAGGAGTAACGAGGAAATTGGATCCAGTGCAATTCCCTTCCGTGTAATTCTGGTGCAAATCCTATAAAATATACATTTTTACTTCATTTTTGAAGTACTAATACGGACTCACACTAATAATAATCCACTATGAATAGATTAGAGACCAAATTATTATCAATTTTGACAAATATCATCACCTTAAATGGATTAGGGACTAAATTGTTATTGATATTAAAAAATAGTCTCACGAAGCTATTTAGTGATGATATTTGTCAAAATTGGTAATAATTTCATCCCTAATCCGTTCATAGTGGGTTATTGTTAGAGTAAATCCGTATTAGTACTTCAAAAATGAAGTAAAAATATATATTTTATAAGAATTGTACCGGAATTACACAGAAAGGAATTGCATTGAATCCAATTTCAGAAATGAGATCACCCTGACGAATACCACACGATGATTTAAAATCTTCAATCAAATTATCATTAATGAGGAGTTGATATGAAACGGTTGAAAATACATTGCATGATGTACAAAATCCAACGGCTAGGAAAATTCATTCTCCTCATAACAGCCTCGACAAGTTCCATGAGAGCTTATTCGTCTTAAAAGCACACTGTTTGGGCTCTTTACCCACAAGGGCGGGAGATCGAAACCAATAATAGATGTGAGGGCCTTATTAGTGCTTGATAAGTAAATTCTTTCATAAATATTCAAAGAGTTTTGGAGGTATTCCTTAATCCTAATAGGATACCGTTGCTTACCCCACCTAAACTTTTTCCTTACAAAAAAAAATCTTAAAAACACACATAGTTTTGCCCCGTCCAGTGGATTTGGTTTATGAATAATGTCACTCATCAAGGCAACATAATCAGAAATATTGCATCCCTAACCTAAGGGTTCTGATTGGAAGGGACTCATATATCCTTAACTAAATATTAGGGGTTCGATCTTTGTCTTGGGTATGGAGCAACATTAAATTTTTGGACCAGCTGTCTCACCCTTTGAAGTGCCTACAATTCAGCGAAGGAATTAATCACTGTACTTGACGGTACGATGAATACCCTGGTCTAGACAAAAAAAAAATATTGCGTCCCTTTGAAAAGAGATTGGATCCGGTGCAATTCCCTTCCGTGCAGTTTCGGTGCAATTCTTTTAAAATGCATATTTTTATTTCATTTTTGAAGTACTAATATGGGCTCATACTAACAATAATCCACCATGAATAGATTAGAGACCAAATTATTATCAATATTGACAAATATTATCGCCTTAAATGAATTAGGGACCAAATTGTTATTGATATTGAAAAATAGTCTCACAAGGCTATTTAGTGATGATATTTGTCAAAATTGATAATAATTTCGTCCATAATCCATTCATAGTGGGTTATTGTTAGAGTAAGTTCGTAATAGTGCTTCAAAAATGAAGTAAAAATATACATTTTGAAAGAATTGCACCGGAATTACACGGAAGGGAATTGCACTGGATCCAATTTCTTTTGAAAACGCACCCTGATTGGGGACCACAATATCAACTAACACCTTCTATAAACGATTACAAAGGATTTAAACACAAGTTTATTCGTAACATTAGCTAGACTGATTGGTCTAAAATCCCTAAAATAATGTGGGCCACTAGTCTTGGGGATTAAAGTCATATAGGATTTGATGATCATGGGTAAAATTTGAGTATGGTACTATATTCTTCGAATTTGAGCGGGTATCAAAATCAATTCCGATCATCAGACCCTACGAATAGTCAAATCTACAGATCTATAAAAATTTTAAATAAATTATTATTTTATTAATATAAAATTTATTTTTATCAACTTTTTCATGTCAAATCACAAGAAATAAAAAAACTAACTCATAAATATAAATATACTATTAATTAAATTACTTTAATATTTATAAAATATTTGACATTTTTTTTAGAATTATATATTTTCTCAACACAAAAAAGTTTAAAAATATTATTTTTTATATAAAAAAATAAATAATTACTATTACGGGTAGGGTATTTTCTTACCCGGACCCGGACCCGAATCCGTTGACGTTGTACTCGAACCCATACCCAAACCCACAAGATAAAATTGTATGATACCTGACCATTGAGTATTAATATTTTTATCATCCCTAAGATTTATTCATTTGTTTCAACATGAAGCTTCTTTCCCCAGAAAATGATGAACTGAAGTTTTGACATCACAAGTGATAACATCTCAAAATTGTTTAAAGAATCTAACATTTAAGAGATAGATAGGATGAGCTTCCTGGGGAGTCAGAATGTCAATAAAGGCTAAAGATTGGTAAATTTGATCCACATTCAAACTATTAATTATTTTCATTGAAAAAAATTTAGAAATAATCAAGTCTTGGATGCTAACTTACCAATTTTACAAATCTCTCTTACGTCCTCAAACTCTTTGAGTCCCTACATTTTTTTTACTTACGATAAATAATGATATAATATCACCCATTTATATAATAGGATTTTTTTTAATGGAGAGCTCAACTTTTTAAGAGATTAAGTTTTTGTATCTATATCTCTCTTATCTTACTCTTACTTTAATAAAAAAATTTAAACAAGAGAAAGAAATAATAAAAAAGAGATAGACAGAAAATACTAACCTCTCAAGAGGTTGGGTCTCCATAATATTTTTCTATCTAATATTAATGTTAATACATCATTTAAAATGACATCTTTTATATAATTTCTTCATATTTTTCTTCTTAATATATAAAGAAGCAACATCGTTTTAAGTGATATTTGGTGTATATATCTATATTATATGGCTATTGTCCCTTCGTTATTAGGGTCACTAATAGTTATATTTTATAATTAGAAAAATATGAAATAAAATATTATTGAAGGAGATGTGAAAGAAAAAGAGATCACGGGTAAACTAGTTAAGAATAATAGTAAGAGAGGAGTTAGAAATAATACGTAGTTATTAAATTATTTATTATTTTAATATATATATATATATATATATATATATATGATTTTTTATTTAAAGTAAGTGAAAGTGAATAATATAGTATATTTGCAAGTTATAAAATATAAATTTAAATTATAAAAATTGGTGAATCAAAATATATTATGTTTAACTCTTTTATATAAAAAAACTCTTTTATCATAAAATTATTTGTAAGTCGTGCTACATAACTATATATAATTGAAGAAATGTTAAGTTTATTTGTTTGTTTATAAAAGTATCAATGGTCTCCCAAAGGCCAAAATAGTTATTTAATTAATTAAAAATGAAAATAAAAAGATGATGTGAAAAGATCATGTGAGAGAGAAAATAGGAGAATAGTGGTAGTGATAATTTTGTTTTTTAAAAAAATAATAATTCTTGTAGTTTTCAAAGAAAATAACTTTTTAATCTTAAATTTATTACTTTACAATTAATAATAATAATTTATTTTATATTTTGTAAATTAAAAAAAAGTTTGACATGCACGTACGTGCATGCGAAGCCTCTAGTATATATATATGGCTATCCTTCTGGTCATTGGCGTCACAAAATACATATTTAATAATTAAAAAATTACAAAAAAAATATTGTTGGAGGATGTGGGAGAGAGGAAACATGGATAGTTACTATAAAAGTGGAGAAGTGAATAACTTCCCATGATTTAATTTATTATTTTAAATTATGATAATAATACTATTTAAAAATTAAAAAAATTATCTTTAATCTATTATTACTTTAAAATCTAATAATTTTTTTATATTATATTTTTAAAAAAATTAAGAATAAATTGCATGCACGTATGTGCATGCGGAACCTCTAGTATTTTATATGATAATATATCTAAATTTTTGTTAAATATTTTTATTTAAAATTATTTTGGACTTTTGAGGTTTGAGCATGAAAAAGCAAACATTTGATCTACTTTTATTCAGACTTTTTAAGAAATGGACTTTATAATTGGGCTTAAATTTTATTTTTAAAATTTATTTTGACTTTTTATTAGACCGAGTCTATTGGATCAATTGAACTTTTAGGCCTATGATAATGTATTAGAAACAAATGAAAATAAATCTTTTGTCATTGTTAGATTTTCATTGTCGTTCCTTACCATTTCACAAATAAACGTCGTTTGTGTAATTTAATTTGTTGTTATTTTTTTTTAGATTTCTAATTTAAATGGCCTATCAGTAGCTCTTTATTGAATATGGAATTTCATTCAACTGACAATCAAATCTGTTTATTATTTTCAATATTGTTCTGGAAAGTATTTGTGTTTATTTCATGATTTCCATTTTATTACAAGAAAATTAACTTTCAGTGACGACTTTTAGTGGCGACTCAAAAAAGTTGTCACTGAAAGTCGACCTTTAGTGGCGACTCAAAAAAGTCGTCATCGAAAGTCGACTTTCAGTGGCAACTCAAAAAAGTCGTCACTGAAAGTCGACCTTCAGTGGCGACTCAAAAAAATCGCCATTGAAAGTCCACCTTCGGTGGCGAAACAAGTCGCCACTGAAAGTCCACCTTCGGTGACGACAATTTCATGTCACCACCGAAGGTCCACTACAAGAAAATATGCTTCCACTGAAAGTTACTTTCAGTGGCGACTAAAAAAAGTCGTCATCGAAAGTCGATCTTCAGTGGCGACTCAAAAAAGTCGCCACTGAAAGTCTATCTTCAGTGGTGATAAAAGTCGCCACTGAAAGTCCACCTTCAGTGGCGACAATTTCATGTCGCCACCGAAAGTCCACTACAAGAAAATCTACTGAAAACCTTCAGTGGCGACTAAAAAAAGTCGTCACTGAAAGGGCTTTAGTTGCGAGACATTCAGTGACGACATAATAGTCGCCACTGAAGGGTTTCAGTGTCGA
The DNA here is from genome assembly GCA_014851425.1 of Senna tora. Classification (NCBI taxonomy): domain Eukaryota; kingdom Viridiplantae; phylum Streptophyta; class Magnoliopsida; order Fabales; family Fabaceae; genus Senna; species Senna tora. Next base: position 15,040,315 of record CM026262.1, read on the forward strand.
CTTTTGGACTTTCAGTGACAAAAGTCGCCACCGAAACCCTTATTTGTTGTAGTTATATATAACCTATAAAACTCGAACCGACTTAGGCGGGTTGACTCGAAACTCAGTGACCCGGGCACTAAATCGGTTCAGGTGATCCCTGTGGACGGTTTTATAATTGACCCGGGATGACTCAGGTTGACCCGGTGGGTTTTAGACAAACTTGGTGACCCATGACCCGGTTCTTTTTTAATTTTTTTTTAAAAGAAAAATTTGAAAAATATAGGATTGTTTGATACTATTTATATTTTATTTTCTTAGTCAACTAAATTGGCAACCTTTTGGATTGTTTAGGGCACGTTTGGTTGAATATTTGGTTGACGTAATCGTAGACGTAATCTCTTTACATCCTTCCAACCAAACACACTCTATTTTTTATAATGTGATGAAATTATATTTTTGCCCTTACTTTTTTACCCACTTTATTCCATTCTCACTTTTAATATAAGGGTAAAATGATCATTTTACCCACTTTTATTCCATTCACATAACTTTCATATTACTTTTTTAATTCCCTTCTGCAATCTCATTACATTCTCCCATTACCATTTCCATTACATTCTCCACCCCACTAAACACACCCTTAAAGTGTTACAGTGATTTACGACTTAATTGATGTGTTGATTTTTTATTTAAATTTCATGTATGTGGGATAAAAGTTAAGTGTTTAAAACTTATTATATGTTATTATATTGTATTTTAGACTTATTATGTTCAACTTTAACTTTGAATTTGAATTATAATACCTTATTATGTGTTTTTCATATTGATTTGGTTAATATATGCATAAGTATATATATTTATAATTTTTTTTAAAATTTGACCGGGCTAACCAGTGTTTTAATGACCCAGCAATTGAATCAGTGATCCAATGACTCGAATTCTTAATCAGGTTAATAACCAGCACAAATTTTTAAACATTACCTATAACTTAATGAGATGATAAAACAACCTATTTAGATTAGAAATATAAAAAATAAGGCTAAAGTACTATTTTGGTCTTCAATGTTTGCATGAAGTTTAATGTTGGTCCACAAAATTTTTTTTTGGCGATTTTGGTCATCGAGCGTAACACCGTTAACTTTTGCCGTTAAATGATGACGTGACATGCTTATGTGGCACACTCTCTTTCCTACGTGTCATATTTTAATGATGTGGCATGACACATTACTACCACGTCATTAAAATATGATTATGATAATGATGATGATGTGGCAATGTGGGGTGATGCATGGTAGTGGTGTGTCATGCCACGTCATTAAAATATGACACGTAGAAGAGAGGGTGTGTCACATAAGCATGCTACTTCATCATTTAACGGCAAAAGTTCACAGTGTTACGCTCGAGGACCAAAATTGACCAAAAAAAAAACTTTGAGGAGCAACATTAAACTTTTGAAACATTGAGGACCAACGTAACATTAAACTTCATGCAAACATTGAGGGCCAAAATAGTACTTTAAAAAAATAATAATAAATTATATAAAACGAAATTATTTTATAAAATAACAATAAAAAATAATGACAAAAAATCCACCGGAAGCAAACCCACATGAGGGAAAGGCCAATCCCATTGTAATAACAAGGCGAAGACAGCAGCATGCGTTTGTTCTTAGAAGATTAGTTATTATCACTTTTGCGGTACAATTATAGGTTGGGTGTCTCAACAAACAATGAAAGTGATGACAAAATTGACAATATCCAAAGCCTATAATATCGTTGAGTTCTTATAATCACCAAATAACTTTTTTTTTTTCTTTTCAATGAATCATGAAGATGTTGATCAAAGAAAATCAACAAAAATTTGTTGGTGGAGGGCAGTGACCTTAAATATAGGCCCTTTGTGTTATCTCTTTGTGAAAAGGAAAATGTTAAAGTTTAATTTTATGGGAATCCATCTATATATATTAAAAGTTAAGTAGTTAAGTAGTTAAAATTAAAATATATATAATTTTAAAAATAGTTAAATATGATTTAATTTTTTCAACAGTCAATTATGATTGTAATATTTTTTTTATTAAACTCTTAATATATAGGTGGCATTTGGTATGCTATTATCTCCTATTATCTCAGATATCGTAGTATCTTCGATAACATAGTATGTGATACTATAGTATAACATACTATAGTATTTATAATGCTAACGTTTGATATAACAATAAACGATATCACATATGTCAGACATGTACGATGCACATGTTTGGTATTTTTAATGATTAACATAACTTAGTTTTTTTAAACTTCCTTATTTATCCTTATAAAATTTAATAAACTTCATTTTTTTAAGCAATGTAAAAGATATTACATTTAAAAAGAAAATATTGCATTAGTCATCAATTGAGGAAGAAGCCATAATATCATGTATAAACGTAGAACAACACCAGGGAATATAACTGACTATTGAAAGGAATATATAGAAAAAAAAAAGTGGCTATTGAAAGGAATATATAGAACAAAAAAAGTGGTGATTGATATGTGGGAAAAAAGTGGCGCCAAGTTTATAATTGGTGATTGGGTTTGGATATGTGGTAAAAAGTGGCGTTAAATAAAAAGAATTGCGCCAAGTAAAAAACTGAAAAAAAAGGGATAAAATTGAAAGTTTAATAAAAAATATCTTTTTTAACCCTTTGATATAAGATGACATAGTTTTTGAGCTGTCATCAGATCAGACCCTTTTGGTTGTGATGTGATAACAGGGTGTTATCTCAGATGTCTTCATGTGATGAGATCACAGCATACCAAACGCGACATCTAACCCTAACATCTAAGATACTATGGTGTGTAAGATGGCAAACATAAGATCACAGCGTTCCAAACGCCACCTAATAGTCCATATATGATTTGTAGAATAGTCCATGAAAACACAGCTCTTGTGAAAAAGGGAAAATGTTATGTAATGCATGTATGAAAGTAAATGATTAAGGCTAAAAGTGGAAACAACCAATCTGGCTTCAACTCCATCGGATATTATCCTCCAACAAGAAATTATTGCCTTTTCTTTTATTTTGGACTTGATGAACTTGAATTCGGATTGTCTGTAATTCGAATTTGTTAGAGTTGGTATAGTTCTATATTTTATAAGCTAATTTAATCGTTTGGGATAAATCATTTTGGATTATGATGCTAATAGGGAGTATAGACATCCCGGCTCCCTCTAAAGTCTAAACCTAAAAGCCCATTACGAGCCCGTTTGGATAAACTTATAAAAAAAGTACTTTAATTATCAAACTTTTAAAAAAAGATTTTTTAGTTAAAGGACTTCTATTTTATGTTTAGATATTATAATGTAAAAGAACTTTTATTTAAAGTGAATAGCTTTTACATGTGCTTTAAGTTGAAGTTCCATTCTTCAACTTCTTAAAAAAAAAAGTATATTTTAACTTTTTTTAACTTTTACATTTTCTAAAAAATTTTCTCAAACAAGATTTTATGTTTATAAAATGTCTTTTTTTAATTAAAAAGGTACTTTTTAAATAAATCTAAGATGAAAGAATACAACAGAAGCCAGAAATAATCTAGAAATAGGAAATAAGAAAGGAGGACAGTCGCGACTCTTATTGCGCACAACCATGTAGAGTCACGTAGCCTCCTCAGTAGTGACTCCAACCAAAACAGTCGCCGCTAAGCAGGGTTTTTGGCAGCCACGTATAGTCATGCAACTCCCATAGCTAGTCGCAATTTATCCACGCTGACACAGATATGACACGTCTGCGACTAAATTAATTAATGTCTAGTCAGATAAAAAAATTACTAAGTCACAACTTAACTTGACATGTCATCAAGTTAATTAACGGAAGGACCAAATTGCTAACAGTTTGATTTGTGAGGGACCAAATTGACAAAGGAGGCATCTGTGGAGGACCAAAACAGTGTTTTACTCTATATATATACTCTGGTAATATATATGACATCATGAATACTGTAGTTTTTGAAGCTTTTATCAATATTTATAAATATTTTGTGTTCTTTTGAAATAATATATATATATGCCGTGTCGTATCCTGTAATTTTAAGAATCGGCGTGTCCAGGTGTCCGTGTCAGTATCTGTGCTTCATAGGTTGCAACTCTAACAAGGTAAGTGACGACTAGACAAGGTTTTTGGCAGGAACCATCATGACTCCCACGATAAGAGTTGCGATTGCCGAGGTCAAACTAGCCCCCACCGAACAGTATAAATAGGCCTCTCTTACTTAGACAACAAGAACTCTTACAATATTCTCTAAGCATTAATTGTAGTATAATCACTCGAACCCTTATGAGCAAAAGCTTCTAAAATGGGTGTATACTTGAGCTCACCTAGTCAAGAGTCTCAACTCACATGCCAAAATCAGAATGGTACACATGTCCTCACTATCTCTCAACTCCTTTGTCCCTGACACTTTGGAGTTGGCAAATTGATTTTGGTAGGGAAACCCGAGGGGTATGGCAGAGATTTATCTATCTTTAATTAATTGTTAAGGTTTCGATTATTGGTTTTAAATATGGATCAGATTTAAATTAGGACAAAATTTATATGTTGTTGCTTACATGCTTTTGGTAAGGTTAACCAATTAAAAAAAGATAATGTGTCAATTTTCTTCTCAAAAGTGACACATGTCTTTTTTTAATTGGTTAACCTTACCAAAAGTATGTAAGGAACAACAAATAAGTTTTTTCCTTTAAATTATCAGACTAGTTGTCTCATCTTTTAAAGTGTTTACAAATCATCGAAAAAATTAATCACTATGCTCCAAAGTAAATTCCTTAATTTTTTTTTAAAAAAAATATATGTTAGCATATGTAAGACTTTTTTTTTAACAAGTAGAGGTAAGACTTTAAGAGTTGAGTCAAAAAAAAATTAATTTATGTGACAATCATGATGGGAAGGGCTAATTGATTCGTGTTAGGTACATCCCTCTTTTATTATTACCATTGTTTTGAAAACCGGATCAGACCGATCGGTTGGACCGGAAAATCGGTAAATCGGCTGCCAGTTCGGTCCGGAATAACCAATGAATCGGTCAGGTATAAAACCGGTCAAATCGGTCAAGAACCGGTCAAACCGATCAGAACCGGTGGTTTAGACGGTTCGACCGTTTTTCTTTTTCTTTTTTTAAATTTGTGTTGTTTATGATTTAATATTTATTGAAAATTTGTTGTGACTTGTAGTTGTAAGAATTATTCTATTTCAATATTTATTGTTTGGTTTGTGATAAGATTTGAGACTTAAATATGTTGATCCTTGAACTTATTTGAAGAGTTTAATATGATATTGTAGTAATTTGCAACTTGTTCTATTTCTTATCATGTTTAGATCGAGATGGAAACATATAATTATGAAGTATATAATTTTTTTATGATATATTTTAGTATATTTAATTAAAAATATATATTTTAAATGCCACCGGTTCGACCACGGTTCAACCACGGTTCGACCATTGAACCGTGAACCAGTGCCTCGATCGGTTCAATGACCGGTCCGATTTTAAAAACATTGATTATTTTTCTTTTTATCCCTCTATAATAATAAAGCGAACGTTCTTTTCTTGGTTCCATTTGTAACTTAAAGGTTAATTAAATTCTAAATGCAATGAGTAAAATTAGAATATATATATAATTTGGTCTCTAAAAGATTCGTTCACTGACGACAATTCAATCCTTGAAATATTTTAATTATCCAACTTAGTCCATGAAAGATGAACCTATTGTACAAATTAATCCTTCCGTCAAATTTCACTAAAAGCCGTTAACAGAAGTACTTATGTGAATTGTTAACTGCCTACATAGCATAATTGATTATTAACTATATAAATTAGTCCCTTAAAGATTATACTATTTATATAAATTAATCCCTAAAAAATTATATTGTCATACAAATTATTCCTTTAAGGATTTATATAACTTAGAAAGCAATCATGATCTTTGATGCATCTTGAAAAGAATATGTTGATAGAACTCAAATTTTACATGCAATTGTTTTCTTAATTGCTAATTGAGAGTATATTACAATTCATAGATGATATTTCAACGAAAAATTACCGTATGCACTTTTTTTTCTTTAGAAAATTTAGGTGAAAGAATGAAAAGAATATTCTGTGAAATAAAAAGAATGAAGAGAGACTGAGAGAGTGATGAAAAAAAAAATTGATATCGAATTTATTTACTTGGGATCCTTGTGAGTCTTTTATTTCTTTCGTAAATAGTCTTTTGCTCTTTTAAATATTTTTCTCTTATTTCATGAACTTCACAGCTTTCTTTTACTTTAGAAGATTCATTAACTCTGAGAAAATGACCTTAGTCCAAAGTTAAAAATAAATTTTTGTACAAAAACAAACTAAAGTCATACATTAATTCTCATGAGCGCAAGACTATCAATTTGTTAATCTTGTTTAACGAAAAAAAGGGCAAAAATTTCATTTTAGTTCTTTATATTTCACCCAAGTTCTAAATCAATTCTTTATGTTTTAAAAGTTTCAAATCAGTCCTTTATATTTGCAAGTTACTCCAAATAAGTCCTTTAGTCTAACACCGTTAGTGTTCTCTATTAAATGATGATGTGGACAACTGACGTAGACAAAATTTCTCTCCTATGTAGCCTTAGTTTTAGTTTATTTTGAGTTATTGTGTATTTGGCCTTTATTTTTTTATAAATGTACGTACACATGCATTTGGCCTCTGTTTTAGTTTATTTTGGATTCTATGTAACTCAATATCATCCACATCAGTTTAAAACGACACGTAAGAGAGAGATTTTGTCCACATCATCATTTAATGGAGAACACTAACAGTGTCAGGTAAAAGGACTTATTTGGAACAACTTGCAAACATAGAGAACTAATTTAAAACTTTTAAAACATAAAGAACTTATATGAAACTTGGGTGATACTTAGAGGATCAAAATAAAATTTTGACCCAAAAATAACTATACAAATTAAATAAACGACTACTAAATGTTAATACAAACTAATTAAATTTATATAAACCACCAGTGGATTCCTTACCAAATTCACAACCCACCAGTGTGACACATTCGGGGAATCTATTTAAGTCCACGGGCGCACATACTCATAATATTGGGAGACTTGTGTTACTATCCGAATTGGCCCCGACTCGTGACATGCACGTGTGATACTTACGTGACTAAGTGGATTTGCTCTAAGAGGGCCCATGGCCCATAAACCCAATTATGGAACTATAAATACTACTCCTACACAAAACTCTAGAGGAGACATCATTCTCAACCTATTCTAATAGTTGACTCTCTCACAATCTCTTAGAAATATTCTCTTCCAGATTCTCAGCTTTCACCTCTCAACAAATCACATAACCCTACGTGACTTCTCAACTGCTAGGATCACAACTCTTATCCCCATGATAGCTCCTACCATTCTAAGCACCCTCGGTTGCCTCCCTAAAGCCACCCTCAGCTCCTTCTCCAATGACTTGCTCACCATATATACTTCATCCTAGCCTACGGCTCATCAACTACAGGTATAACACGATGGCCTATCACGACCTGACATATGCGAACTACGTAGATTTTAATATCTCTTTAGGGTATGTAAGCACTTTATATGACCTAAGGACAAATCCCCAAATTAAAGTTATGATCCTAGGTAGTCCTATATATTATTCAATAAATCCTCTAACCAAAAACAAATTTATCAGTAAGCATAACGTTAATACAATTTTTTTTTTCAATACATTCTTATTTAAAAAAAACTTTCCTAAACTTTAGGTTATATATTTATAACTCTTTTCAAATATAAAAAGTTAAAATCTCTCCAAAATATATAATTTCCACACAAAAAAAAAAGTGATTCATCAATAAAACCAAGTCATATTAAAATTAAAAAAAAAAAAATTCTTCAACTTTAGGCAATATACATAAAACTCTTATGAATTTAAAGTCTTGTATAAAAAATTTCCCTTAACTTTTGGTCTTATATATATATAAAAAAAAAACTCTTTTAAATAATTTAGCATGTCTATAGGAGTTTTGGATAAAAAATTAAATGAGATTTTTGCAAATATTAAAATTTTTTAGGGTATTCTAAATAATTTTTGTAACTATGGAATATTTCACCTTGTGTCACGACCCCCTATCGGACGTCCGTGACCGGCGCGGGAGGTAGGATTTCTCCTATCCCGTAAGCCTCTAATCCCTGATTGACATTTTTATATATGCGTAACTATCCATTCCTAATACAAACAATATATAGTAAATATGGTCATCCCTATCCGGTGACCTAAATAGCACGCAATCCACGGCTCGCTCAGCGCCGCTTCAGTCTATACATATACACATAATCAATCACATATACATATAGTATACATATTGATCACGCTCCTCAAGGCGGGTGATCTATCCTATTCACATGCAGAATCCCTGTATACAGTCAAGCATATATATTCAATCACACACCTGCATATAATTTACATATTGATCACACGCCTCAATGCGTGTGACCTATCCTATTCACATCCGGAAGCCGTATTTTCATACAATCAAGTATTCAGTCACACATATATATAAATTTACATATTGACCACACGCTCAGTGCGTGTGATCTATCCTATTCACATGCAGATGTCACATTCATATATATATATATATATATATATATACACACACACATGATATTCATCATATCACAACCTATATGCCCAACAACAAGACCAATCTCTAATCTGTATGAAGCCGACAGTTCTAGAGTGTGACATATACATATATGCATATAGCAACTGTACAAAACAATGCTATACCAAAAGAATCATATACATATACATCTTGACAAAATACATATATCAATACTACCCACGCGAACAATGCGTGCGGCCTCTAAGTCTGTCCGCCTCCCTGAGATGAAGTGGAAGCGCTCCCGATGCCTAGACCACCAGTGTCTGTAACATTTAACATTGGAGTTAGTCAAACGGACTCAGTGAGAGGCTTTCCCATCCCTGGTGTAGTAGCGGGTACCACTACAACTAGGGAAGAGGAGCCAATCACAAACACATATGCATATAACAGGTTTAAGTTTCCATATATTAAGTGGTCAGGCAATTAGATTATATCATATTTACAATAAAGAATTTAAAGCATGGATTTACATACATTTAAATTCACACATACATCATATCATAGTTTAACATATAATTAGAGGTGTCAAAGTGGGCCAACCCGGCCCACACGGGTTGGCCCACCACGGGTTCAACCCGAGTTGGTCATGTTAAACGGGTTGGGAATCCCAACCCGACCCACCAAGGTGGTGGGTCGAGCCAACCCACCTATATTTTTTTTGAAATTTTTTTAATTTAACTTTTTTTTTAAAAAGAAATCTATACTTCTTTTATACATTTTTTTCATGAACTAAGAAATTTAATATGATAAAATGAAAGAAAAGATTTATCATTCATCATATTACTCACAAATTGTTAAAAATAAAACAATGAAAGTATGAAACAAGGTCAAAATATCACAACATTACTCATTTCTTTTCCTCTTGGCTCCTGCAAATATGGTGAAAAATGAAAATATCACAAAAAGAAAGAAACATAATTAGGAATTATGTTTTTTTTTAAGTTAGGTGGGTTACGGGCTAACCCACCTAACTCGCGAGCCAACCCACCTAACCCGGGTCGGGTTCCTCCAACCCGTTTATTAAACGGTTTGGAATTTTGCAACTCAACCCACCAAATTGGTGGGTTAAACGTGCCAACCCACCGGGTTGGACCCGTTTTGACAGCTCTACATATAATTCCAAGTAGTCACCCGTATTCAATCAACCGTAATCATAAACTGGCCCGAAGGCAATATCTCACGTGAGCAATATGGGAACCTAGTTGATCATTCTAGGAACCCCTGGTCCCAAGACTATACTTGGAACAATAATCTGACCCCAAGACTTCACTTGAAGCATAGCCGGCGACTCATCTGACCTCGGTTTACCCAAGGCAATAGCCACAATGTGGTGTACTCATATACTCTGTATTTCTGTGGGTTGACTCAAGACAAGAGACTCAATCTACCCGGACCACCCGTGATAGACTCGGTTCCCGCGTTGTACCATAAATGACCCCTATGGACCACTACTTGTTCATTTTACTTCTTCTTAGGCAAATCTAAATTTCCAAGTGATTTCTAATTCGGACTCTTGGTTCGAAACAAAGTCACCTAGGTTTATTCTCTTTAAGGACTTACATACAAATCCACACCCTTCAGATAATCTTTACTCGATCCTACCCCCGATATTGTATAGGTCCCGAGGACCTTCTTTACATATAAGGCTCCTTGAGCCACCATCGCCTTTACAATTCACAAACACACACATATAGTACGTTTTCACATATACTGTAATTTAGGAACAACAATAGCATGTTATCTAACATGTAATTCCTACAAATAGGCAAGAAGGCAAACCATATATCCATATCCGCAGTCAACCCTAGAGGGCAAGGATAGGAAAGCCCCTCACCTGGTTGGCCTCTCGGATCGACTCTCGGTGCGCCCGAAAGTCCACTCACAGTATGGTGCCCTATACACATATATTTGAGAGATTCAGAAGCTTGAAAATTCAACCGCTATAGCGTACATGCAACGCTAGTGCTCATGTTCTCTCTAATTAATTCCATAGACTAGTTGTTGGCTTGGAAATGCCCTCAACTAGTTTTAGGACACCTAACATGTTTCTATTCGTGTCCAACCCTCTCTTAATCACGCTATCCGGAAAAGTTGAATTTGGGAATGCAAGGTTACCTAATTCCACCTCTATGTGTCCATGCGAAGTTTCCATTGCGCAAGTCTTGAATTTATGGCTCAAGAGAATCATAAATCCTACTTGTCCAAGCTTTGCATTTATCAAACTAACCTTGAACACTTCACCTACACATGAATACACATACCCGAATACGCGTAAAATTAGAAAATTGTCTCTTTTTCTCCGAACGGGGTTTAGGGTAGGGGTGCACACTGTTTGGGTTGGTTCGAGTTAGGGGCGGGTTGGTTCGGGCTGGAGAAAAATATCAGCGGGTTGGGTTGGTTCGGGCTGGAGAAAAATGCATCAACCAACCCAAACCATACACTAGCGGTTTGGGTTGGTTCGGGTTGGCGGACCAGCTTTTTTTTTTCTTTCTTCCTTTTTTGTTTGAAAAATTTTTCTTTCTTTCTTCCTTGATTCATTGAGCAGCACTAGCCAAAATTAAAAAAAATGCTTAATATAAAATAAATTATATTTCATAAACTTTTTAATATCACGTTTCATTCATTTTTTTTTCAAGTTATGATTAATCTAACTAGTTGTGATCTTGTTATTTGAAGTTTCAATGCATTATGCATATAATATATTTATAATTCAACTATTTGGTTGTCTAATTAATTTTATGATTGGAGAGATTTGCGTGTTGAGTAATGGAATGATAAAAAAATCATAGAAGAATATTTTGAAATTAACCTATAAAAAAATTTTAATCATAAATGTATATAAAAAAAATAAAAAAGTAACTTTTGGCGGGTTGGCGGTTTGGTTCGGTTCCGGCGGGCTCAATATTGATAAAACCGCAACCCGAACCGCCATGGTTCCGGCTGAAAAATTTCAACCCGAACCAACCCGCCAGCCCAAACCAAACCAACCCAACATGGCGGGTTGGATTGGGTTTGGCGGGTTGGCGGGCCAGCCCGAACCGATGTTCAGCCCTAGTTCCGGGTGAGACGGGAACTATTCGGGTTTTAATCCCTCGTACATTCCAATAATTTTTAATAATTATATAATTATCATTCAACCTTTCAATGCACCCTAAATCATTCCACAACACCCTTAAACCTTAACAATCATATTTTCCTACTAGTTTTCCAACCCGGATAAATTCCATCAATTTGGTTCCGGTTCCTAAGCTTCCAACTCACTCCCTAACATGCATATACTTCAATTTAGGACCCAGAACACTCAGATTGAATCAATTGGGGTCTTTCCAAAAATCCCTAAAATTGATAAAATTGGGGTTTGAGAGTTTCGGGACTTCTCACCTCGATTCAACCGGTTAGAAGGACGATATGGAGTAGAGGAGACTCCCAGCTACCTTCCTCGGTGAAGAGACGGCGTTTTCCGGTGAAAAAGCTTTCTCCCTCTTGTTTCTCTCTCTAGCCCGAACTCTCTCTCTCTCTAGCACAATGAAGGCGACTACGGCTCCGGTGGACGCGACTCCGGCCACCACCGTGCTCAGCCCGTGCGTCCGTGAGCTCCTCCCTCTCTTATATATATATATATATATATTACAAAAAAAAATTATGATTTCCTTTTTATATAATTATATATTTATATAATTAATTAATATATACATATCAAAAGAAAATAAGTCTGATTTATTAATAAGTAGATAGAACAATAGAAATATTAGGATTTAAAAATTTTATATTTACAACATAATAAGTGATAGGCTAGTGTATTTTTTTTCATCTCATTTTCCTCTTTAAATTAATTAATTTAATTAAATTTTTGGTGCTAGTTAAAATATTCTCGGGTATTACACCTTGGGACACGTGGCACTAAGCTTCTAGAAGTCTAGCAACAGCGCATGCTAACGGCATGTGGCACCGCTCATCTGTTACTTACGTGGCCCTTGCCCACGTTACTTCACGGAACGCCCACTTAACCAGACGGGCCACTTCATGAGTCAAGGACTTGATCTCGCATCCTTGGTCCTCGCACTCTAATTTTTTCGCGGATAACTGCCCACGCACATTTGCCAACCTCTTCTGAGAGGCCTCCAGAGCTTGGCTCTTAGAAGCCGCAACACTGGAAAACTAGTCCCGGTCGAGACGGATCTCCCCCCTGCAAAAATGCCAAAGTCAAAAACACGAAGGATAACCCAAAGTAGCAGCACACCAAGATAAGGAAGCTTATCACACGCTTTTCCCACTCAAGGCCAGCCTGGTGGAAGTCAGCTAACGCATTAGCTACTCGGTCGAAGCCTCGAACAGCCAAGATTCAGGGGAGAAATGTCCAGCCCCCTGGCTTCCCTTTCCCCCATCTCTACAGGAAAGCGCCTACCCAAGGGCCACCAGCTTGAAAGCAAATCCTCCCTCCGGGGGCCCAACAGGTTCAGAAGGGTCGATGCTCGACCCCGTGACAACATCCTTTGTGGCAGCCACTTGACTCACCACTACATTCCCTCTGTTTGAGAGGGCTCCGGCCTCCACGGCCACATCATCAGACTCCGCAACTCTGGCTGAAATCTCAGCCACGGGCTTGCCCGCCAAAACCCGATTTGCGACAGAATCTCTACCAGGCTCCTCAACCGCCACCTTGGCCCTCTTAGCAGCAGGCTAATCGACCCCTTCAACGGGGCTCAGGACGGGAGGACGAGTTGATTGAATCACCCTCATGGGTGACTGAAGAACAGGAGGGGAAGTGGGAACAGATGTAGGAACAGAGGTCAGAACAACGCCTCCCGCCGAGGTCTCCACCTACAAACCCCTTGGTCAGAACTCTGCTGCACCGCCGGCGAGGACAACCGCGACTCTGCACCAGAAGGTTGTTTCTTAAACCCTCATTCTCTGCTCTTGGACAACTCCGCTGCAGAGGCTCCTTTGCTTTCCCCCTCCCGGGGTCCGCTCACGCTGCCTCTTCCATCCTTTTTTCCTTTTCTCCCTTTGAAGACCCTCCTGCTGTCGGTCTTTATCAGAAGACAACGATACGGGAAGCCGTCCTTCCCTCCCAACTCCGGCAGGTACCACGACAGGAACATCCAACACCGCCTCTGGAGAAAGACTTTGCTGGTCAAACCTGTTCCCTCTACTCCGACCAACATCACGAGTACGGCTAAGAGGAGGAGGAGGAGGAGAAGAAGAAGAAGGGAGATCCTCTAAGACAGTAAAATCGAAAGGGTAAAAGCTGTCGTCACCACCAGCCATGGTAAAAAGTGCGAGAATCCTGATGGAAGACAGAAGGCAGAAAAGAAAACAGGGGTGAGAAACAAGGCAAACAAAGTAAGAAGGCAGAAAGGCGGAGAAAGGTGAGGATACAAAATCATGAACTTTCAAACGATGGATACTTATAGGATACCCAGAGGCGCGACGATTCAAAACCTCAGCCCCCTCGTATCCCGCAACGGATAAAAATAATTATCTTGTACAACTAACCAAGGCTGCAATCGCCCACTTCGACCGAACACGTGGAGAAGAAGAACGGTTCGGATTCATAGCAAGGGAAATAGAGGCACAAAGACTGAAAAGCCCTCGGTAACCCAAAATTCACTCGAAGACGCCATGGGGTCTTTTCGAGAAACCCTCGACCCAGGCTAATGATGGTAGAGCTATCAAAACAGGTCCAACCCGGTGGGTTGGCCCGTTTAACCCACCAATTTGGTGGATTGGGTTTCAAAATCTCAACCCGTTTATTAAACGGGTTGGAGGAACCCAACCCACCTAACCCACCGGGTGGCCAGTAACCCACCTAACTTAAAAAAAATTTAAAAAAACATAATTCCTAATCATGTTTCTTTCTTTTTGTCATATTTTCATTTTTCACCATATTTGCAGTAGCCAGAAGGAAACGAAATGAGTAATGTTGTGATATTTTGACTATGTTTCATACTTTCATTATTCTATTTTTAACTATTTTGTGAGTGACATGATGAATGATAAATCTTTTATTTTATTTTATCATATAAAATTTCTTACTTCAAAAAATAAATGTACAAAAAAAGTATAGATTTCTTTTTTTAAAAAAAGTTTGAATTAAAAAAAATTTAAAAAAAAGGTGGGTTAGGTGGGTTGGACCGACCCACCACTTTGGTAGGTCGGCTTGGGATTCCCAGGCCAACCCGTTTAGCGGGACCAACCCGAGTGGGCCAACCCATCACGGGTTCAACCCGTGTGGGCCGATTGATCCACTTTGACACCTCTAAATGATGGCTGCCCTCGGAAACGAAACCACACTTAATTAAGGAGAAACGGCGGCAAAACATCCAACGACAATGGCACCCATCAAAACCCTGATGCATGGCACCTGCAGCAGTCCGCTTCTTCAACAAACAACTCTCAGCAAAGTTTCTTGTCCAGTCACCAACCGCGGACGAGCTCGATCAGAGGAGAGCATCTCGAAATGACCAAACGGCCCATGACCTTTGGATTTCTTCCGCTTACCCGCAAAGGATATCCCGAGAAATTCTCCTCTAAGCAATGATGACACCTTCTCGGTAAGTCGCGTACTTTATGCAAAGACGGCTCGAAAACTTGCTGAGGAAGTCAATCAGTCAGCCACTCGAAACAAGACGTGTGTCCCCTTCCAAACGTCTCCACTTCCATGAAACGAAACGAAACGAAGGACAATATTTCGCGAGTCGGACGATCAACACAAAGTAACCATGACCTCGCGCGGACGAGTCCTTCCACGTTCAGAGGTAATAAAAATTCCTAAGTAGCTTATAGGCAAGAGAACTTAAGTCCACGGGAACCCAACTTATGTAACTATAGAATATTCCACCTTGGAACACGTGGCACTAAGCTTCTAGAAGCCTAGCAGCAGCGCATGCTAACGGCACGTGGCACCGCTCATGTGCTACTTACGTGGCCCTTGCCCACGTTACTTCACAGAACGCCCACTTAACCAGACGTGGGAACTCCCTAAGCATCGTGGGCCGACCCACGATGCACGAGATCGTGGGTCGAGCACGACCTCCCCACACTCAGTATAAATGGACCTTCACCCGAGGGACTACAGACATAACGCGAAGATACCCCATACATTCCCAGTGACCTGAGAACCCTCAGACACTTCATACATATCCTCCACGCATTTCAAGCTCCACCGTAGATTCCGTTCGAACCGGCCACTGGCAAGCTCACTTCAATCCCGAAGCGTACCATCTATAGGGCTTCCAGCAGCCCACTGAGACCCAGGCTCTCCCACGCTAAGGCAACCTCCTAAGAGCGGCTCGCCTGCCTGGAGTACCTTAGACACGTCTTAGACGAACACAGCCCAATACAGGTAACTACCTTGCCTAACGGCTCCTATAGACATCACCATGACGAACTACGTGGACTTTGATCCCTTCCGAAGGGTACGTAGGCACCTAGGTGCATCACCTAAGGACAAGTCCCCCAAGATTATGACCCCTTGCGGTCCTTAATTCCGAACTACAATTGTCTGAGCAAAAAATGACAGTTACAATTTCTATAATTAATCTATCTTCTATCTATATATATATGGCTTTGGACCGGCCTTCTGGTCATTGGTGTCACAAAATAGATATTTCTACAATTAAAAAATACAAATATATATATATATATATATATATATATATATATATATATATATATATAATGAGAGGTAGTGGGAGAGTGAAAGCATATACAATGGGTAGTTACTAAAAAAGTAAGCAAGTAAATAACTTTTCATCATTTAATTATTTATTTTAAATTATGATAATAATTCTAATTTAAAAATTATTATATATTTAATTTAATTTGTTATTGCTTTAAAATATAATAATTATATTTTAAACAATTAAGAATAAATTGCTACGTGCATGCGAAGCCTCTAAAATTAAGAAATAATTATGTGATTGGTGGAATATATTATAGCTTATGTTGATATGTAATATTATAGCCTAAGTTCAATACCAAAAATAATATATATATATATAAAATATAAAATATAAAATATAAAATATAATATTTTTTATTAAATAAAATTTTGTGCTTGTAATTATTAAAATTATTATTATTAATTTTAATTTATAAAATTATATATATTTGTAAAAAAATTTAACTTTTTTATAGTAATTTATTTAGTGGATGGATATAATTGGATAATGGATATGAAATAATTTATTTGACTATAGGATATATAGTATCTTATCTATATTAATATGGCTGTGGGGTCTCCTAAAATAGTCAATTAGTTAATAAAAAAATAAAATAAAAATATGATGTGAGAAAATTATGGGTGAGAGAAAATAAGAATAGTGATAACTTTCCAGGATTTCATTTATTATTTTAAATATAATAAATAATTTATTTTATATTTCAAAATTTTAAAATAATTTAATATTTAATTTTCTTATTAATTTAAAAGCAGACAACACGCACGGTAAAAATATATAATTTAATATATAATTTTTTATTAATTTAATAATTTATAATTTTTTTATTAATATTAAACACATAGGAAAAACAGACAACACGCACGGTAAAAATATATTTTTTTATACGCGCACATATTTAAAGAAGTAGATTCCAGTATTACACACATAGGAAAAGCAGACAACACGCACGGGAGTGCGTGTTGGATGCTAGTATCTATTATTGTTTTGGGTATTTTAGATATCAAGTAGTTTTGGGTATCGAATAATTTCAGATACAAATATTAAAAATATAATATTTTTTTAGATTTAATTAGGGCCAATTCAGATCATAAAAAAATAAGCCAATACCCGCCAATTGCTCAAAACATAGCCATGTATTCGAAATTGGATCCAGTGCAATTCCCTTCCGTGCAATTCCTATAAAATACACATTTTTACATCATTTTTGAAGTACTAATACGGACTCACACTAATAATAATCCACTATGAATATATTAGAGACCAAATTAATATCAATATTGATAAATATCATTACCTTAAATGGATTAGGGATCAAATTGTTATTGATATTAAAAAATAGCCTCACGAGGTTATTTAGTGATGATATTTGTCAAAATTGATAATAATTTCATCTCTAATCCATTCATAGTGAGTTATTGTTAGAGTAAATCCGTATTAGTACTTCAAAAATGATGTAAAAATGTGTATTTTATAGTGGGTTATTGTTAGAGTAAATCCGTATTAGTACTTTAAAAATGATGTAAAAATGTGTATTTTATAGGAATTGTACCGAAATTGCACGGAAGGAAATTGCACTTGATCCAATTTCCATGTATTCTCCTCCGAGCACCATGTGTACCAACCACATCCTCGTGCGTTGTGCGTGTCCCCTATAAGAGATCTCCTCATAGGACGATGACGCTCAACGCCGAAAGAATTTTTAGGTGTATAATTTTGGTCAAAACCTTAAATTGGTCCTTTATATTTGTAAGAAGTTTTATATTGATCTTTTATATTTTAAAAAGTTTAAATTAGTCCTTTATGTTTGTAAGAAGTTCCAAATTGGTCTTTCCGTCCAAGTCCGTTTATTTCTTCCGTTAAGTGCTGATATGGCGTTTTGAGGTGGATATATCATCTCTTTTACGTATCCGTTTAAGTTGGTGTGTCATGCCACGTCATCACCATGTTATTGACACGTCATCGCCATGTTATCATCTACCATCATATGTGGTAACGACGTGGCATGACATGTCAGCTTAGATGGACACGTCAGCACTTAACTTAAGAAATTGACGGAAGCAAACGGAAGAACCAATTTGGAACTTCTTGTAAACATAAAGGACCAATTTAAACTTTTTGAAACATAAAGGACCAATATGAAACTTTGTGCAAACATAAGAGACTAATTTAGGGTTTTGACCTATAATATTTTTTATTTATTAGAAGGTAAAGATTTTACTATTTCACTCTACAGAGTAATTAATAATTTGAAATGCACAAGAAATTTTAATTTTTTAAAAAATTTTACTAATTAGTCAAGTGAAACTTTAAGATATATTTAATGGGTTTATTTAACAAATGCTTAATAGTACTTGTTAAAATTATTTTTCACTGAGAGAGAATATATTGTCTTAAACTTTATGAAAAATTAAAAAAATAATTTTTTAAGTTCTTAATTAAAATGAATCCTTAAACAATATCTTAAAATCAATATCTATAATTAGGTAAATTAAAATAACCCTTAACAATTCATCAAGGTGCTTGTAATTCCAGAAAATGATTTTGATCAATAATGTTATGAGTAAATTTAATAAAATTGTTTATATATTTATTATAAAGTTTTTCGATGCAAAGCAAGACAGATTTAAAAAAACTTACATAATCAATTATTATAAAGAAAATATAAAAAATTATATTATATAAGACTAATCAGAAAAAATATAAATAACATTACGATCAGAAAACCTTTAAGACAATATATAATATATTTTACTTAAATTCTTTCCAAAAAAGAGACAGTAAATTCTTTCCAAAATAGAGACTTGTATAATAAATAAATATTATTAATTAATGTATAATAAAAAATAGATAAAAATTTAGTACTACAATATTATTAAATTTTGATACATATTTCCTATTATGTAGTATTATTTATTAATATATTAATATAAATCTAAGTTAATAAGAATCCATCTTAAATGGATTAAAAACCAATTGATTAGAGAGATATACTAAAATTTTATACTATCATACTCTAAAAAAATATGTGACTTAGATATAATTAATACCATACCTGTAAAGCTGCTAAGATTTTAACTAATAAAATCTTACGATTTTACAATCTTATTTATAGAAATTGCTCCCGATCTTAGATAAAATAAAAATATACTAGATAACAATAAGATCTTGATCTTATATGTTTGATCCTGCGATCTAATATGTTACATATCCTACGATCTTACGATCTCATATTAGAATTTTATATTTTTTAAGGGGAAAATTCATATATCACACTAATAGAATTTGATCTTATTTAATTGTTTTGTAAAAATTGATTAAACCTTATTTCAATTTATCACGACTTATTTTGGAACAATAACTTTTTAATAATTTTATATATATTTATAAAAGAAATTTATACTATTAAATGATTTTTAATTTATTTTATAAAAATAATAAGATCTTATTCGATTCGATTTTATGCAAAATCTCGATATTAATAACTTGTATATGTACCTACAAATTTTAAGGATTTTTTCAAGGTACACTTCAGAATTGAGATCTGATCCTCCTACTTTCACCCTCACACTTTAATTAATAGGGCTAGAAGAATCAAACATAAAACCTTTATGCACAGAAAGAAAAATCCCACACTCCCACAATTATAAATACAAAGAAAGAAAGAAAGAAAAGAAGTATTATAGCCATAGCTATAGCTACATATATATATAGCTCTGCGAAGTGAGAAGCTTGGAAGCCCACTAATGGCGGAGGTAAATAACCAAACCACCCACCTTTACTTTCTTTTCTTTTCTTTTCACATAAATAATTCATATTATTCTTAAGCCTTTGTTTTTGTGTTTTTTTTTCTTTTTCTTTTTAATTCACAGGAAGAAAAGAAAATGGAGGAGAAGAAGGAGGAAGCAAAGCAGCCAGCTGAGGAGAAAAAGCGGGACGAGAAGACTCCGCCGGCGCCGGCGCCGACACCGACACCGGAAATTGTTCTGAAAGTGTACATGCATTGCGAAGGTTGCGCTCGCAAGGTTCGTCGGTCCCTAAAAGGGTTCCAAGGTGAGCTAAGAATCTGAATCCTCTGCTATCCAGGTCTATAACTGTAATTAAATTTTTGCTACGGTTATTTAACTAACCAAGACAGTATAATACGTGATAGAAAAAATATTACATAGGCCCAATTTGATTGCAGGAATGTTCGACGTAATCTTTGTTATAATTTAACATTTTTTCTAAAATTTTTCATACCAAATATAACTTACTTTTCGTAATTCGATGAAATATATATGATATATATTATGTGAATGTGTGAGTGTGAATTGGAGTTCAGGTGTTGAAGATGTGATGACGGATTGGAAGACGCAGAAGGTGGTTGTGAGAGGAGAGAAGGCGGATCCGGTGAAGGTGTTGGAGAGAGTGCAGAAGAAGAGCCATAGAAAAGTCGAGCTTATTTCTCCGATCCCCAAACCACCGTCCACGGCGGAGGACGAGAAAAAACCTCAAGAGAAGGAGAAGGAGAAGATGACCTTGCCTGAGGAGAAGAAGAAGGAAGAAGAGGTTGAGGTTACATTTTTCTTTTCCTTGTTTTTTTTATCTTAACCAGAGTATATGACAGTATCCATCTCGGTCAAGGGATATTTATGCTATCTTTGGTACGGATTTTAAACCGTGGAATTCGTATATTCTCGTGTTTTTCTCAAAAATCTTTATATCGTATTTTTTTTACGTATCAAGTACATTTTTTATAATTTTTTTCTTTTATAATTTTTGGTCAAAACCTCAAATTGGTCCCTTATGTTTGCACGGAGTTTTATATTAGTTCTTTTTTGTTTTAAAAAGTTTAAATTGGTCATTTATATTTGCAAGAAGTTTCAAATTGGTCCTTTCATCCAAGTCCGTTGATTTCTTCCGTTAAGTGCTGACGTGACGTGCTAAGGTGGACATATCATCTCTCCTACGTATCCATTTATTAGCTGACGCGTCATCACCACGTCACCATCTACTATCATATGTGATGACGTGGCGCTAACGTGACATGTCAACTTAGATGGACACGTCGGCACGGCACGTCAGCACTTAACTTAAGAAATTGACGAAAGTGGACGGAAGGACCAATTTGGAACTTCTTGCAAACATAAAGGACCAATATGAAACTTCGTACAAACATAAAGGACCAATTTGGAGTTTTGACCTAATTTTTTTCATCTCTTCACTTTTTCTACTGTACTTTCTTTTACTCTATAGTACTTTACATTCCTCTCATTCTCTTTCCATCCATGTATTTGTACCAAATATAGCCTAAATAGAAGATTAAAAAGAAAAAAAATAGAGAATTTAGTAATTTTTTTTATTTGGTTTTTGGGAATTTTGTAAGGGTGGAATTAGAGGACTTCATATTAATTATTTTTAACCTCCTCCCTTTGTTATTTTTTTTGTTAATTCACTTACCTTGAAGAATTTTGGAAACCCAAGCAAAAGAAGAACGACTATTGCTTAATCTCTCCTCTTTTCCTTCCCTACAATTTTCCCTTTTCCTTCTTTCTTGATTTAATTGACAAATATATCATAAATGCTCACTCAATTCAATCTAAATCGAATCCAATCAGAAGGATTATATAATTAGATAGATTGGATATTATTTAACATAATCCATTTGGTTGACTTCAATTACTGAAAGAGTCATTTCTTAATATTAAAAATATATATTTATATATTAATTAAAAATATTAAAAATACTCTTCTATTTATTTATATATGTATATTTTCTGCACTTATATTTATAACTTGATGATGTTGAATTATAATTATAATTTTAATTTATGGTTAAAATTAAAGAGAAAAAAATTATTAATTCTTTTTAAAAATATTTTAAAAATCAGTATAACTTAATAATTCAAGAATAGATTGAATGAATTTTTTCAGTCATTTAATCTAATTAATTCAGTTGATCAAATGATCAAAATCGAATGGATAAATTGTCCATTTCTAGAATCTGGGAAGAATATGGGTTTTATTATTATTATTATTATTTCAACTTAAAATTGTGAATAATTTGGAATTTTTGTTTCTAAATTGACAGCCTAAGACGATCATCACAGTGGTTCTGAAAGTTCACATGCATTGCGAGGCTTGCGCACAGGAAATCCAGAGACGCATACTGAGAATGAAGGGTGGGTGCCTCTTCTTCCAAATAAATTAATAACGCAAAATATTATTTAGTTTCTGAATTGTTGGTCAAACTATTATTTAGTCCTCGAATTTATCAAAAATACTATTTAGTTCCCGAATTTGAAATACTATTTAATTTCCGAATTTGTAACTATGTCAACTATTTAATCCTCAAACTTATCGAAAATACTATTTAATCACCGAATTTGTAACTCTGTCAACTATAACGGATAACAATTAATTAGGAGACTAAATAATTGACAGAGTTATAAATTTGGGGACTAAATAGTTGACATAATTAAAAATTTTGTGGACTAAATAGTACTTATGATAAATTCAAAGAGTAAATAGTAATTTAATCAACAATTCAGAAACTAAATAGTGTTTTGACTTTAAATCGATACAGATTTTCTATTTTCGCTGGTTCCACACATTTTCATGCCACTAATTAAACTTCATCAAATTAAATTATTATAAGGGTAAAGTACTCTTATTGCCCCAAACTTTACTGCAATGTTTATTCCTGTCCCCAAACTTTTTTTGGTTTATGCCTACCCCCAAACTTTCAGTTTTATTCCTTTTTGTTAACACCGTTAACTTGCTTGACGGAATTTGGTGACGTGGATGATGAATGTGTATTTTTTTCGCCACGTCATTTTCTACCTCACCTTTTAACTTTTTATTTTTATTAAAAAAATTAACTTAATCTAAATAAAAAAATATTTTAGGATAAAAGTTTGATTTTTTTTAATTTGGATTAGGTTAATTTTTTTTAAATAAAAGTAAAATGTTAAATATGAGATGTAAAATGAGATGGCAAAAGAGATACACATTCATAGTCCACGTCAGCAAATTCCGTCAAGCAAGTTAACAGTGTTAATAAAAAGGGTAAACATAAACAAAATTGAAAGTTTGGGTAGGCATAAATCAAAAAAAAATTTGAGAACAAAAATAATTGCAACGAAATTTGTGTCCGGCGAATACTTTACCCATCATATAATATTTGTGACTTCAATCTCATTTATCATCGCATTTATGGCATGTTTGGTATAAGTTGAGGAGGGAAGGTGAGTGGGAAAGTGAGTGTGTTGTATGTTTGGTATGGAGAGAGAAGGTGAGAGGGAAGGTTGCTTCCCTCTCAATTTAGAGGGAAGGTGAGGTTGAGGGAAGGAAGTAGACTTGAAAGTACTATTTTGTCCTTCCCTTCCCATGTGAGGACATAATCTTAGAGGTAAAATAATCTTTTACACCTTTTAACTTTCACTTCCTTATCTCATTCTTATCATACCAAACAATTTTATTTTTATTTCTATTTTACTTTCTTTACGTAACAAACACACATAAATCTTCCCCTTCCACCCCCACATCCATTCCCACTTCCACTTCCACTTCCCACTCAATACTCACCGAATACCAAACGCCACCTTAATATCCAATCCCCTTCATTAAACTTAAAATTTCAAATCCGCGCGCAGGGGTGGAATCGGCGAGATCCGATCTGAAGAACTCACAGGTGAGCGTGAAGGGGGCGTTCGAACCGGCGAAGCTCGTGGAGTTCGTGTACAAGCGAACGGGGAAGAAAGCGGTGATAGTGAAGCAAGAGGCGGAAAAGAAAGAGGAATTAGCGGAGGAAGCGAAAGAAGAGAAGAAATCAGAAGAAGAAGAAGAAAGTGAGAAAGAGAAGAAGGAAAAGAAAACAGAGGAAGAAGAAGCGAGAGCAGAGAAGGAAGAAGAAGAAGAAGAAGAAGTAAAAGAAGAAATGAAGGTAATGGAGATGAAGAGGAAAGAATACCAATATTACCCTTCAATGTATGCTATGGAGATGTATGCTTACCCGCCGCCTCAGATGTTCAGCGATGAGAACCCAAATGCCTGTTCTATCATGTAAAAAGAAAAAAGAAGATTGAGGAATGTTAGGGGTAAAATGGGAATTAAGGGGAAATTTGTGAAAATGGGGTTATTGCTTTTGCTTGCTCAGTTGCTCTATCTTTCCCCGTAATTTCCTGCTCTATAAGTAATCTATAGATAAGTTCATAGAATAATTTTGATCCGTGGATAAAAGTTTAATAGTATCATATTATTAAATTTCAGTGTATCTCTTTAGTGTTATTTATTAATATTATAAGAATTCATATTAATTAAGATCTTCTTTGAATAAATTAAAAATTAATTGATTAAAAAAATATCCTAAAATTTAATACTACCGTATTACTAAACTTTTACTTCTATCCGTCTCATTTATATATATATATATATATATATATATATGAAATTACATCCGTCTCATATATATATATATATGAAATTACAAATAATAACAGTGGTATATTATAGGACTTGTTTAAGATCTTAAAATACTTTAACTAATATCGATTTTATGCATTACATTTTATCTCATAATTCTGGATTTATTACATACAAACAATCTTTGAGCTATGTTTTTCTCTTATGAAACAAATATAGTTTTTCAAGGCTAACTTATGGGTATGTTGTTTTTGTGGAAAAGTTGAGGGAACGGGAATAAAAATAAGAATGTAAAAAGATGAGGGAATGGAAATGTCATGTTAATGTGATGTGATTTGATGTAAATGGAATAAAAGTGGGTAAAATGACAATTTTATCCTTATATTAAAAGTAAGAATAGAATAAAAGTGAATAAAAAGGTAAGGACAAAAACATAATTTCATTACATTTGTTAGGAAGAAAAGAAGAGAGAGAAGGCTTATCCCTCCCCATTTCTATTTCTACAAAAAGAACATGGCCTATTTCTCTTTCCTTTTGTTATTGCTCCTTCAAAGTAGCGGTTCACCTGGCATGAAATAGTCCTTCAAATTCTGAGTTTGGGACTGAAATTTAAATGAAGAGAAAACCCTTTATGAGTAAATTAATTTTGCTAACTATGAAGAGGTAAAAAGGTGAAGATTCTCACCTTTTATGGCTTCTTCTCCAGGACTTCAAGAAACCTCTTCTCTCCCTTTTTGAGCCAAGAATGGCGTGCTAGGGGTTGGAAGAAGAAGATAGAAGTTCATCTAATGATTTGGTCATAAAGTTATTAAAAATGATCATTTTGCCAAAATGATCCTTGTACCATTTTTTTAATCAAAAATTTTTAATTAAATATTCATATAAATAAATTTGGTTGTGAGTTAAATCGTCATGGCCTTTAAATAACATAATTATGCTCACAAATCGACCTAGGTACAGAACCTAAAACTTACGAGATCAAAGTTTATGCAATTCATTTTGATGGTGGTGTTCTGAAGTTGTAGAGAAGGAGGACAAGACAACTTAAGCAAACGTGTGCTCAAATCAACTTAATGAGGGATGGTCAAGAGTATTGGGGCACCTCTTATATAAACATAACAATGGATATTTGTCATGCATCATAGGCGAGAAAATTAGTTAGAATAAAATCTCTGAACGGTTCCAAATGGTGGAACGTGGTTGGCTAGGGCCTATTGTGTGTCAAAAGATGAGGGCCAATCGTATAGAATACCAAAAATGTTAATGCCCAACTCAGTATGGATTCTCTACGGTTATGCTGTGGTGCAGTTCTTTTAGTCATGGTAAAATTTTTGCCACGATTATGTGACCGGTTAGACAAACCGTGGCTAAATGAATTGCCCCACAACACAACCGTAAAGGATCTGAACTCATGCCCAACTATTGATATAGATACATTTTTAGAAATATTAACTTATTAAGGATAGTCCATAGTTGAAATAGGATGTGGAATTTAAAAATAATATGAGATTCGAAAGAACGAATTCGGCTTGAGCAAGAGTAAATACAAATATATGTTTGCTTATAATTCTTGAAATCTAGTTTGATATGATTTAGGAATAAGGGAATTCAAGATTTTTTTGCATTATTTTATTTTTATCCAAATATTTAGCATTATCAAAACAGGTCTGTCCGACTCATTTATTAGGCGGGCTTGGAAAGTGATGTCCAAGCCCGCCTATATTAGCCCATGGGCCAAAATTTTAATTTTTTATTTTTAATATATTATTTTAAAAAAATAATTATAAAATTATATATTTATTTAAAAATTATATTTTTTATTTTAAATTAATATTTTATTATTATTTAAATTATTTTTACACATTATTAAAATAAAATTATTATTTAACATATAGAATTACCTAAAACATATATATTCATACATATTTTAAACAAATATATATATATATATATATATATATTATTTTTTTATTTAATTTTTTACGATCCAACCACGAGCTTAAACGAATTGGTCCGTTTTTAAACAGGCAAATTCTTTAATGTCTAAGCCCGCCCATTTAGTGAACGAACCAGGCTGATTCACGAATCCAAACCCATTTTAACAGTACTACAAATATCTCAAACGAGGGGTTCTTGCCACGAATAATATCTAGAATGGCAAAATCTCAATTTATATACGCATCAACGTACCAACGTCCATGAAATAGCAACAGATTTGGTCCAAAACAAAAACTTTTTAACCATGAACAGATCAAACATGGTGTGGTTGAGCAAGACGATTTGTTACGATACGATTTGGTGCAATCTTATGCGGCTTATGGTGGTCCGGCGCGAGCTGCGGTCGCCGTGGGACGTGGGAATGGTGGCGCGGCTAGTCGTTGGAGTGGATTATTATATGAAGTGTGATAATTGTCATCACAAAATTAATTAATTTTGCAGCGCTTTTATAAGTGTAAGCTTTCAATGAAGCGCCACAAAAATGCTCCCAAAAATTAGTAGTGTCGTAGTGACAGAGGTGAGATTTGAATTTAGTATAGTGTAAAGTGTATGGAGTGTATATCCAGATCATTAAATAAAAATTAAAATTCGTGTCCAAATTATAAAAATCTCATCTAACGATTTATATTGTGCATTTCACGTATCTTATCGAATCTGCACTTTAACAAATTCGGATCCGACAAAAATGACCCACAAGCTCAGCAATTTCATCTGATGCTTTGAATTTTTTCTTAATCTCACATTTATTGGACACAATACAATAGTTTTAAACCTTGTTTCAAAATAGTTTTATCAATCAAATATTTTTTTTTATTAAAGGTAAAAAACAATATTTTTATTTTTTTTCCAAAACTGTTTTTAAAACAAATTTATCAAACAATTTTCTTGCAAAATTTACTCTTAAAAACAAAACAAAAATTGTCATCAAACATGGCCGAAAGCTATGTTTTATGTATTACTTTTCTAAAATTAGAAGTTCTATTCTATCATTCGTCGGTCAAAAAATACAATGGGCTGAAAAAAAAGCCTGGAAATTGATCCAAAAAGAAAAAAAAGGAAGCCCAGAAAGATAGTTCACACTTGGCAGTTAATCTGTTTTCTTTTTTAAAAAGAAAAAAGTTGAGAAGGGATAAACACTAGTAGAAAAAGGGAAAAAATTGGAAAAAAAAAATTGTAAGCCATTTCTTTATAGAAAAAAACTTATGTGTTGTTGCTTACATATTTTTGGTAAGGTTGATCAATTAAAAAAAGACATGAAAATTGACACATGTCTTTTTTTAATTGGTTAACCTTACCAAAAGCATATAAGCAACAACATATATGTTTTGTCCTTCTTTATATCCATTTTCTCAAGTTTACCTATTAAAATAAGATATGTGTAAGTTTTTTTCTTAACAGCAGGTTAACGGAGTTAAGAAAAAAAAATGCTCACATAAGTAAAATGACACGTGTCACGTTTTGATAGGCAAACTTGAGAAAACGGATATAAAAAATAGATGTAAATTTTTTCTTAGGAAGACCTCTCAAACCCCAATCTCTTTGAGAATTCATGAGAAGATCTATATGTTATTTATCAATAAGATGCTCACATCAACTAGAGAACTTGAACCCTTATTTTTATGAGTTAAGTGCTTAATCCTTAATATATTTTTTTTGGGTACTAAAATGAAATTAAGGAAGACACTTTCAAGTACTATCGGACAGGACACCAGTGACATGTTGAGGAGACTAATAGAGACCCAACTCAAAAAATTACTACATATGTCTAAACCGCAAGCAGTTTTATTCAATTACAACTACTTAACTAGTCCTTATATACCAAAATTTTTTTTAAAAGGAATATCCACCAAATAAAATTTTAAATTACTTCAAAAAAAAGATCAATTCTCTTTAAATCTTTAGGGATGATCAAAATACACATACCCAATGGGTACCCTGAAATTTTATCCTGTGGGTCTAGGTATGGGTCCGAGTATAAAATCAACAAGTCCGGGTTCGAGTAAGGAGGTACCCTACCCGTATTAGTAATTATTTATTTTTATATATAAAAAGTATTATTTTTAAACTTTTTTCTATTGAGAAAATATATAATTCTAAGAAAAAAAGTTAAATATCTTATAAATATTAAAGTAATTTAATTGTACATTTATAATTATGATTTTTTGTGATTATAAAAGAAAAAAATTGATAAAAATAAATTTTATATTAATAAAATAATAATTTATTTCAAATTTTTATAGGTATAGATCCGAGTATGGGGATTTGACTATTCGTAGGGCCCGAGAATGTAGATTAATTTTGATATCTGCTCAAATCCAAATCCAAATCCAAAGATTATAGGAGAGTGGATCCTCTAAAGTAACCCTCTACATTTTTTGGTGGAGTTATGAGAGAAATAGAGAGAAAAAATCAAGAAAGAAAATATTTTTCTTATTTCTATCTCTCTCATAACTCCACCAAAAAATATAGAGAATTACTTTAGAAAATCCTATCTCAAATTATAGTACCCTACTCAAACGCTATCCATAATCATTCCTCTCTACATACCTTAATTTGTTGGAACAAGGAATTTGTAGGACCTTGGGCGGTTGAAAGTGGTTAGACTATAGTATTTGGAGTTTGGACCCACCATTCTCCGTCCAATATTAGTTACTCACAAGTCACAACATTTCTAGTGTAATCTCTAGAGTTTTCCGTCCACACAATCCATCAAGTGACTCCACCTTTGACCACGTGTCACCGACCTCACGCTCACAGTCAAGATAGCCCACAAGCGTGTACACGTGGCTTTATATAATAGACAAGGTCCTTGGTGATTAAAAAGGAAAAATAATTTAAAAAAGAAGATAAGATAATGACATGTTAGGATTTACTAACTCCAAATTATTCTTTTGGTCCTCAACGTTTGCACCAAGTTTAATATTAGTCCTTAACGTTTCAAAAAGTTATTTTAGATCCTAAACGTTTTTTTTGTCAAAAATGGTCCTCCAGCGTAACTCCATCTGGTTTTTTTTTTGTTAAATGCTAACGTAGAAGGCTTATGTGGCACACCCTCTCTCCTACGTAAGATCAATTTTGACAAAAAAAATATTGAGGACCTAAAATAACTTTTTGAAACGTTGAGGACCAATATTAGACTTAGTGCAAACGTTGAGGACCAAAAGAGTAATTTGGTCGATTTAGTAAAGTGTTCAATAAGTAAAAAAGAGTGATAGAGAGAGAAAATTTAATAATATGAAACCCGCAATTCTTCTTTTATCTCTCTTTTCATTTTATTTAACATTTTATCATATAATGTAGAGAATCTAATCTCAAAGAATAATCCGATGGTGCAAAACTAAGAACACGTTTGGTATCTCCTACTAACAGGAAATGTGAGGTGAATTTGAGCTTGAATATGTTTGGTATGTCTTCATCATAGGTGAGGTAAAACCCTTTAGAGAGGGAATCTTCTTTCCCTCGTGATGGGATGGAAGGTGAGGTGATGTGAGATTTTAAAGACCAAAATGCTCTTAAAAAATGTGTGGCTTTTAAAAAAAGTTTTTCATATTTTTATCTTCTTCCTACCATGCCAAATAATATTACTTTTACATTTCACTTTCATTTTCCTGCATACTAAATTTTCACTTCAAATCCAAAAAAAAAAAAAAAATACCAAACCCCACCTAAAAGGACACGTTGAAGGCAGAATCCGATCCTTCCTCTCAATTAATTGAATCCCACGCACCCTTCTGTGTCGTACTATATAAGTCATCTCATAAACCACATTTCCCATTTCCCCTTCTCAATATCTCATCACTTCTTCGGTTTTCTCTTTCTATTTTCTAATCTGTAATATTGGAAAATATGGGCAAATTGTGGACCTTGATCTCCCAACTTCATTCTCTTGCTGGGTATGTATATATATATATATATATATACATAAAAATTCCAGTACTCTTATTCCTTGTTTGTTCTTATTCATCTCTTTCGGAATTTCTTTCGGAATTTCTGTGATTATCAAAATTAAATAATTACTCTGTCTTTCCGTTATGCAGGCCAGTGTTGATGTTGTTATATCCTTTGTAAGTATATTTATAATTATGGGTATTTTTGTAATTTTCTTGATTATACTCTAATTGATTGATCAATTCTGTGTGTATTGATTTAATCTCAGATATGCATCGGTGGTGGCCATAGAGAGTCCATCCAAGGTGGATGATCAGCAGTGGCTTTCTTATTGGATCATATACTCCTTCCTTACCCTTTTGGAAATGCTTCTTCAACCAATTCTAGAGTGGTGAGTCATCATCATTTACATACATAACCATTAAGACTTGTCTATTTTTATTTAGTAGATTAATAATTTAGTCTTTTTTATATATTTTTTCTTAATTTATTTTTAAGAAATAAATATTTTAATTTAGTTGGCCAAAATACATAGAATTGCTTGAATTTTAAGTCATTGACGAAAAATTAATTTCTTATATATATATATATATTCAAAATTTTGCATCTAATTTATCTGAATTTTTAACTTTGGATACATAAATCCTTTATTAAGAATTTCATAAATTTTTAATCGAGTTTAGTCATATTAATAAATATTTTATCACGCCCGTATTTATTTTAACTACTAGTTGAAGAGTTTTTCAGTTAGGTATTTGTGTGTTGAGTTCATGGGTAATAGATGGGTGATTGAGGTTATTTGTGTAATGATTGAAAGGCCCTTCAATTTGTTAAAACAATGTTGAGGTGACAAAGTATTTGCTGATATGACAGAATTGACGGAGGAAGTTCTGTACTCAAAATTAAAAGTTTAAGATTGGGCGGAAGGTTTAAAAATTATAAAATTTTGTATCCATGATATAAAATTTAGTGCTGTTCTATACATTTTGCCCATGAAACATCAATTTTCAACTAATTTCGTAGACTAACTTATTGTTAAATGGCGAACTAAATTCTATTAATTAAAAAATATTAGCAGAACGTTTTGACAATAATATGGTTTTGAAATATATATATATATATACTAGAAGTTTTGCATGTACTGTGCGTGTAATTTATTTTTTACATTTTAAAAAATATATAATATAAAATTATTATGGCCAAATTACTCTTTTGGTCCTCAAAGTTTGCACGAAGTTTAATATTGGTCCTCAACATTTTAAAAAGTTATTTTAAGTCATCAACGTTTATTTTTTGTCAAAATTGGTCCTCTAACGTAACATCTGTCTGGTTTTGTCATTAATTGCTGATGTTGAAGGCTTATTTTGGCACTCTCTCTCCTAAATGTCATATTAAAATGACATGGCACCCTCTTTCACTCAAACTCGGCAAAACGACGCTATTTTGATTCATTACAGAACATTTAAATGAATTAAAACAACATTATTTTGCTGAGTTTGAGTGAGAGAGGATGCCATGTCATTTAAATATGACACGTAGGAGAGAGGGTGTGCCACATAAGCCTTCCACGTCAGCATTTAATGGCAAAATCAAACAGATGTTGCGCTAGAGGACCAATTTTGACAAAAAAAAAACGTTAAGGACCTAAAATAACTTTTTGAAACGTTGAAGACCAATATTAAACTTCGTGCAAACGTTGAGAACCAAAAGAGTAATTTGGCCAATTATTATTGTAACTGTCGTTTTTTGTTCAGACAATTCATAATATAAAATAAGGACCACAAATGGTTGTAACCTTGGGGGGGGGGACTTAGGGTTTAGGGTTTAGGGATCAAAGTCCACGTAGTTCGAAGAGGGAACGACTATGGTGGCCGTTAGACAGGAATGTTACCTAGGGTGGCCGTGTGCGCGGCTAGGACGTGTGTGTGTTCTCCGGGCGGACGAGCCACCTGTTGGAGGTACCTCGTAGGTAGAGGGAGAGAGCAAGGGTCTCTGGATGTTGTTTAGAGCAAGAGGATGAGTGTATCCTTTTAATGGAGTGAATGTATGTGAGCTGATGTCTGTTAAGTAGACTACACGTAACGATGATCTCGTGCTATGCTTTTGTGTTGCGAGCGTTGTTTTGTTCGCTTCTTGGTTGCCTTTCTTTCAGTTCCCCAGGTGAGAGATATTTATACTCAGGGGTAGAGGAGAACGTGGTCGACCAACGTTTTTGTGCTTGGGGCTCGACCCGCGATCTGGGGAGTTCACACACGTCTCTAATGTAGGAGAGCGCGCGGGTGATTGTGGGAAGAAGCCACATCCAGGGCTATTGAGCGGTGCCACGTGTCACTGATCCGTGGTCCGGTTAACCTTTTCTAGAAAGCCAGTGCCACATGTCCATAGGAGGATATATTATGAAATTATAATTACTATTATTTAAAATATTAAATATTTTATAATTTTTTAACTATTAAAATACAATATAAAAAATAATAAATATATTTTAAATAATATATTAAATCACGGAAAGTTATTTTTTACCACTTTTATAATAATCATTTATTCTATTTTTTTATGTGTATCTCCACTAATGCTTCCCCTCAATTTTTATGTCATGTTATTTACCGAGAAGTTACATGAAAAGTTATTTATTGGATACATTTTTTAGTTGAAAATTCATTTTTCTAGTGTCATATTGTTTTACTTTTGTGACACCAAAAAGTTCAGAGCCATATTAATATAGATATTTACGATCGAAGGATACCAATATGGTACGATGGGAAGCTATTGTTGGTGGCATGGCTGGTTCTTCCACACTTCAATGGGGCTGCGTTCTTGTATGACAAGTTCGTGAGAGAGCACATCAAGAGATACGTGACGGGAACAGAGCATAGGCAGCACCACAGCCCCAACCACAAGGAAGACAAGTCTCCTACACGTACTAGTAAGGGCAAGAAAAAGTTCGTCGACTTTCTCACTCCCAAAAAAGTGAGTTTTCCCCGGAGATCGGATCCTCTGTCGTGTGCATTTGTGCTGTTCAGTTAGCTAACCAACCGGTCACGCAATCGTGGCTAAAATGTTAGTCACGGTTGCGTGGCCGATTAGATAACCAAACGGCACAAATGCACCACGGTAGAGGATCCGCGATGGTTTTCCCATTCATCCATTATTAATTACATCATCTAAGGATGTAAAAACTAAAGAGGTAAACTATTTTTGGTGTATAAAATGTCGGTCGAATTATTATTTAGTCATTGAATTTTAGAAATAGACTGTTTGGACTTTGAATTTATATATACATTTTCGTCAACTATTTAGTTTCTGAGACGTTATTCGTTAAGTTATCGCATGACGTGGCGTCATTAATTTGTCACCATGTTGTTCCCTCATTTTGTCACGTCATTTAAATATTTAAAAGTAATATTGAATAGTTTCTGTATTTATTACTTTTAACTAATACAGAAATTATTTAATATTACTTTTAAATATTAAGATAATGTGATGAGGTGAGGTGATAACATAAGTTAACAATGTCACGTCAGCACATAATGGCCATGTCACACGGTGACTTAACGGATATAACGTCTTAAGGACTAAATAGTTTATGAGAACGAATGCAGAGACCAAATAATCTATTTTTAAATTTTAAGGACTAAATAATAGTTGGGCAACCAAAAAGTAATTTACCTCAAAACTAAATAGTACCATTTATTTGGGCCAAATTACTCTTTTGATCTTCAACGGTTGCACCAAGTTTAATATTGGTCCTCAACGTTTCAAAAGTTATTTTTGGTCCTCAACGTTTTTTTTGGTCAAAATTGGTCCTCCAGCGTAACTCCGTCTGATTTTTTTGTTAAATGCTGACGTTGAAGGCTTATGTGGCACACCCTCTCTCCTACGTGTCATATTTGGATGATATGACACCCTCTCTCACTCCAACTCAGCAAAACGACATCGTTTTGCTGAGTTGGAGTGAGAGAGAAGTGATGCAAAACGGCGTCATTTTGCTGAATTGGAGTGTGAGAGAGTTTCATATCATTCAAATATAACACGTAGGAGAGAGGGTGTGCCACATAAACCTTCCACGTCAGCATTTAACAAAAAAAATCAGACGGAGTTACGCTGGAGGACCAATTTTGACAAAAAAAAAGTTGAGGACCCAAAATAACTTTTTGAAACGTTGAAGACCAATATTAAACTTGGTGCAAACGTTGAGGACCAAAAGAGTAATTTGACCCATTTATTTGTTTCGATGATTTTTTATTTTTTGGATTTATAATTAAATTTGTGAATATATGCGTGTGACAGGGTGATCACGAGGTGTATTGACTATTGAAGGAGTGTGTGCTTAATTTGGTGGCTTTAATTTAGATCTGTCTAGTGACTCTGTACTATGGCTTTTAAATTTGGCTATCTTTCTCTTTCTTTCTTTTCAATGATCGGGGTATCTATCAGAGCGGGAGTGAGTCTGATGAGTAATCTTTTAAATGCTACAGAACCCATTACTGAGGGTGACCCTCTCAACAGATGACACTATATATATATATATATATATATATATATATATATATATATATATATATATATATATATATATATATATATATATATATATATATACACAAACACATATGTATCATATTCGTGTACATATGGAGCAAGACTGGTCTGACGTAATTTTGTTAACTAAAACGTGATTTTAGTCCTATCTCTTGGATCAATTTAATTTTTCTCAATTTATTTTCCTATAAATTCTCCTTCAAATATTTGGACTCGTCAAAATAATTCTCCTTCAAATTTTGAGAATAATAGTGCTACTCAAACGCACAAGAAAGAGACCAAAAATGAAGAAAATCTAGAAAAAATTAAAACCCAAAGGAGTGAAGATATTTGCTATAGATGTGGCACAAAAGGCCACTGGTCCCGTGTTTGCCGTACTCCAAAACATTTTGCTTATCTTTACAAAGCATCACTTAATAAGCAGAAAGGAAAACAAGCTGAAGTGAATTTTTTTGAGCCCATT
Organism: Senna tora; assembly: GCA_014851425.1. Classification (NCBI taxonomy): domain Eukaryota; kingdom Viridiplantae; phylum Streptophyta; class Magnoliopsida; order Fabales; family Fabaceae; genus Senna; species Senna tora. Next base: position 15,075,953 of record CM026262.1, read on the forward strand.
AATCCTACTATTTCTGAAGGATCACAAATGAAACTGAATTTTGATGTTGCTGATTTTTTTGAAGATCCTAATGGCAAAATTGACCATTTAATTTGTGATGGAAATGACTACTTTGTTTAAGAGAGTTTTAGTTTATGTTTCATTTTAATTTCAAGTATTTGTGTTTCATTTTGAAGTGTAATTTACTTTCTGCGTTTGTTTGAATTTCAATAAAATGTTACTTTTATTCCCTTAATTTTATTTACTTCAAAGTATTAAAATTATTTTAATTTATTTTTAGATAAGGAATTATATTTAGCATTATGGAGGATGACATATGCCTTGTGGACAGTGGTACGACTCATACAATTCTTCGAGATAAAAAATATTTTCAAGAATTAACATTAGCTAAAATTAATGTTAATACAATATTTGGTTCTGCAAATGTTATAGAAGGCTTTGGAAGAGCTCAAATTCTATTGTTAAAAGGGACAAAATTAACAATTGATGAAGCATTATATTCTAGTAGATCTAGAAGAAATCTACTAAGTTTCAAGGATATTCGTCGTAATGGATATCACATTGAGACAAACAATGAAAGTGGTGTAGAATATTTAAACATTACTTCCATCGTATCAAACCATAAGCTTGTATTAGAGAAACTTCCTGCTTTTTCTACTGGGATGTATTTTACAACAATAAAAATGGTTGAATCAAATTTTATGCACAAAAAGTGCTCGGACCCAAAGACTTTTTATACTTTGGCATGACCGTCTTAGTCATCCCGGCTCAATTATGATGCGGCGTATCATAGAAAATACATGTGGACATCCACTAAAGGACCAGAAGATCCTATTATCAAATGATTTCATTTGTGAATCTTGTGCTCAAGGAAAATTAATTGTTAAACCATCTTTTTCTAAATTACCTATTGAGTCTCCTTCTTTTCTACAACGTATATAAGGAGATATTTGTGGTCCTATTCATCCATCATGTGGTCCATTTCAATATTTCATGGTTTTAATTGAGGCTTCTACTCGATGGTCACATGTTTGTTTACTTTCAACTCGTAATGTAGCTTTTGCTAAATTACTTGCCCAAATAATAAAATTAAGGACACACTTTCCTGATCATTCTATTAAAACAGTACGTTTAGATAACGCTGGTGAGTTTACTTCAAAAGCATTTTATAGGAATTACTGTATGTCAATAGGAATTACTGTTGAACATTCAGTAGCTCATACTCATACACAAAATGGTTTAGCTGAATCTTTCATTAAAAGGTTACAACTTATTGCTAGACCTTTGCTTATGAAGTCAAAGCTCCCTGCAACTGCTTGGGGACATGCTATAATACATGCTGCATCTTTGGTTCGTATTAGACCAACTGCATACCATAAATTTTCTCCATTATAACTTGTTTTTGGTCAACAACCAAATATATTTCATCTCAGAACTTTTGGTTGTGCTGTGTATGTTCCTATTGCGCCTCCTCATCGTACTAAAATGGGACCTCATCGTCGCCTCGGGATTTATGTTGCTTTTGATTCACCGTCTATTATTAGATATCTTGAACCTTTAACTGGTGAACTTTTTAGAGCATGTTTCTTAGATTGTATTTTCAATGAATCAATTTTTCCACCTTTAAGGGAAGAAAAAGATAAGGTTGTAAAAGCACAAGATATTAGTTGGAATACATCTACATTGTCTTTTCATGATACTCGCACAAATCAATGTGAACTTGAAGTTCAAAGAATTATTCATTTGCAAAATGTTGCAAATCAATTACCAGATAATTTTGTGGATACTAAGAGGGTCACTAAATCGCATATACCAGCTGCAAATATTCCAACACGATTAGATGTCCCTGCAGGACAATTTACTATTACAGCAGTTAATGAATCTAAAATACGTCAGAAGTGTGGTAGACCGGTTGGTGCAAAAGATACCATTCCCAGAAAGAGAAAAAGTAGAGAAAATACTCTTCAAGATATTCAGGATATTTCAAATATGAATCAACAACCCCACATTTCTGAAAAGGTAACTCCAGAAGTAGTTTCAACCCCAGAAGTGGATCCGGTACCGAAAAATTATGAGATCTCATTAAAATATAGAAAAATGTGGGAAAGAAATGAAATTATTGTTGATCATATTTTTGCATATGCAATTGCTTCTGAAATTGCCAATGATGAGGGACCTGAACCCAAAACTGTAGAAGATTGTCGACATCGAAATGATTGGCCAAAATGGAAAGAGGCTATACAAGCCGAATTAGACTCGTTATCAAAACGAGAAATTTTTGGACCAGTTACCCAAACACCTGAAGCTGTTAAACCTGTTGGGTATAGGTGGGTATTTGTCCGTAAAAAAATGAGAAAAATGAAGTTGTGAGATATAAGGCACGACTTGTGGCACAAGGTTTCTCACAAAGACCTGGTATAGATTATAATGAGACTTATTCTCCAGTTATGGATACAATTACATTCCGATTTTTAATTGGTATGGTATCCTTTGAAGAACTTGATATTCATTTGATGGATGTAGTAACTGCATATTTATATGGGTCATTAGATAATGACATATACATGAAAATCCCTAAAGGATTTAAGATGCCTGAAGCATATAAATCAAAACCCCGAGATATGTATTCCATCAAATTACAAAGATCCTTATATGGATTGAAACAATCTGGAAGAATGTGGTATAACCGTCTCAGTGAGTATTTATTGAAAGAAGGATATAAGAATGATCCTATTTGTCCTTGTGTTTTTATAAAGAAGACAAATTCTGGATTTTCTATTGTTGCAGTTTATGTTGACGACATAAATATTATAGGAACTCTAGAAGAGATTTCAAAAACTACACAATACTTAAAAAAATAATTTGAAATGAAAGATCTTGGAAAGACAAAATTTTGTCTGGGATTCCAAGTTGAACATTTATCAAGTGGAATTCTTGTTCATCAATCATCTTACATTGAGAAGATTTTGAAACAATTTAATATGGATAAATCTTATCCTTTAAGTTATCCGATGGTTGTTCGTCCACTTGATATAAAAACATATCCATTTCGTCCACGAGAAGATTACGAAGAATTTCTTGGTCCTGAAGTACCATATCTTAGTGCAATAAGAGCACTTTTATACCTTGCAAATTCTACTAGACCAGACATAGCTTTTGCAATAAATTTATTAGCAATGTTTAGTTCTGCACCAACAAAAAGACATTGGAATGGTGTGAAACATATTCTTCGATATCTTCGTGGAACATCTGATCTGGGTTTATTTTTTCCAAAGAAAGGAAAGCCAGAATTAATTGGATATGCTGATGCTGGATATCTTTCTGATCCCCACAAAGCTCGTTCACAAACAAGCTACATCTTTACATATGGGGGAACTGCCATTTCATGGCGATCAGTAAAACAAACCATCACAGCTATATCATCAAATCATTTTGAGATATTGGCTATTCATGAAGCAAGCCGTGAGTGTATATGGTTGAGAACAATGATTCATCATATTAAAGATGCATGTGGGTTGTCTACAACAAATGCCGAACCAACAATATTGCATGAAGATAATGCAGCATGTATCATACAAATTAAAGATGGATTCATTAAGGGTGATAGGATTAAACACATTTCACCTAAATTCTTCTATACTCATGAGCTACAAAAGAAAGGTGATAGTGATGTTCGCAAAATTCAGTCAAGCGCCAATGTAGCTGATCTTTTTACCAAAGCTTTGCCAACTAAAGTTTTCAAGAAGCATGTATATAACATTGGAATGAGAAGTCTTAAAGACATTCATGATCAGATGAAAACTCGATGGGAAGAAATTTTAAGTATGAATTATGTACTCTTTTTCCTTAGCTAAGATTTTGTCCCACTGGGTTTTACTTAGCAAGGTTTTAACGAGGCATATTCATACAAAGTCCTGAAGACTTCAGGGGAAGAAAATTAATTATGAATTATGTACTCTTTTTCCTTAGCTAAGATTTTGTCCCACTGGGTTTTTCTTAGCAAGGTTTTAACGAGACATGCTCATGATGAGTGGTCATCCAAGGGGAAGTATTATAAATATATGTATTTATATGTGGATGACCACATTTTCAACATTGGATTCTTCCTAAACCCTACACATGGTCACTTGTCTCTTTGTATCCTTAGTAACCTCTCCATAAAGGCCTCTTTAAGAGGATTGTGTAACCTTCCAATTAGTGTGCTTAAAGGTACATTATTATGTTCTTAATGTTACCTTATGGCTAAAGTCCTATAAATAGAGACTATTGTAAACAAGTGAAGGCATGAATAAAATTTGGTTGCATCTTCATCATATTCTTGTTGTTCTTTATCTCATGCTCTTTTGTTGCTAAGCTCTTGTTTTATAACAAATTAGTCAATTGTTATAATATTTAGCATAGTTATAATGATGTGTTTAATTAGCTGTTGACTAAGTAAATTTATAAAAAATAATATATATAAAACTTAGATTAATTTCTTTAATTAGTAGTTAATTACACATTAGTAATTTAATTAAGCGTTTAAAAGGTTTGACGCTTGGGAAATGCTGAATAAATTATATCAAGCTAATAAAAGACAAAAAAAAATGCAAACTTTAAATCTCAAAAAGTATCTTGCAACTTTGAAGATTTTTGCATGAAGGGATTCTTTGGTGAGATGTGCTCTTAGACTTTTTGAATTTGTAGAGATGTGCTCCAATAATAAAATGATTAGAAGTGTATTATTATATTATGGACCGAAGAGAATGAGAGAAGTGCTTCGAATAAATGGTCCATGAAAAGTTGAAAATTACTCCAATTTGAATTAAGGGGGAGTGTTAATAATAATTAAAAATTATTTGTGATTCAAATTGATGTGTTGATCTTGTCTCTAGGATTTACTATTTGTTGTTTATTTTTCTGATTTTATTATTTAATTAGTTTTATCAAGTCAATAGTGTTAGAGGAGTCATTTTTTGTTTAGTGGCCTAGTGAGTATCGAGTATATATTCTTTTGTTTCATTTGCATATTTGCGTCTGTATGCCTATATATAAGGCTCCTTTATTTCATTTTAATGTGAAGTACAATTTTATGAGTTTCTTTTAAAAAAATTTCAACATGGTATCAGAACTAAGTTCTTCTTGAGAGTCTGTAAGATTGAGTGAAAATTATGGCAGAAGAAGAAGGAGCTCATGATGAGGAAGCAAAAGAAGCTTGAGATATGCTCAATAAATTATATCAAGCTAATGAAAGACAAAAAAAATGCAAACTTTAAATCTCAAAAAGGATCTTACAACTTTGAAGATTTCTGCTTGAAGAGACTCTTTGGTGAGATTTGCACCAAGACTTTTTGAATTTGGAGAGATGTACTCTAATAAGAAAATGATGATAAGCGCATCATTAGAAAAATGATGAAAAATGCATCATTATATTTTGAAAAGATCGAAGAGAAGGAGAAAAGTGCTTCAAATAAATGGTTTATAAAAAGTTGAAGATTATTGCAATTTCGAATCAAGAGAGAGTATTAAGAATAATTGAATATTATATTATTTGTGATTCAAATTGATGTGTTGACATAGTGTTTAGGATTTATTATCCGTTTTTTATTTTTTTGATTTTATTATTTATTATTTAATTAGTTTTACTAAGTCAATAATGTTAGTGGAGTCATTTGTGGCTTAGTGGCCTAGTGAGTATCAAGTATATTCCGTTGTTCTAAGTTGCATCTGTGCGTCTATATGCCTATATATAAGACTCATTTATTTCATTTTAATGTGAAGCACAATTTTATGAGTTTTTTTTTAAAAAAATCTCAACAGAAAAATCATGATATTTAAAGTTAAGGACTGTCATACAATCAATATCTTTCCTCAATCATGATAATTAAAGTTCAGCATTCCTTTTACGGATAAAAGTTCAATGGTACCGTACCACTGAACTTCAATGCATCCCTCCAATCATGTAGTGCCATTTGTTAATATTAATAAAAACTCATATTAATTAGGGCCCACCTTGAATGGTTTAGGGACCAACTGATTGAAAGGATGTACTGAAGTTCAGTACTACCGTACCACTGAACATCTACTCTCCTTTTACATTCTTCACAAAAACATTCTTGATGAAATCTTGTATTGTTAAATTTTGAACATCAGTTAAACGAATGCCACAATCAATACCAAACCAAAGAGCTCGAGCAAAGTCACAATAAAGGAACATGTGGAAAGTGATTCTCTTTCTTATGGCAGAAACAACTTCAACAATTTCCAAATGAAGAGTAAGGTTCTATTAGGGATATACAATTTAGTTCCTGAATTGTTGGTCAAACTATTATTTAGTCTTTAAATTTATCAAAAATACTATTTAGTCCCCGAAATGTTTAACTATGTCAACTATTTAGTCCCCGAATTTGACAAAATACTATTTAGTCCCCGAATTTGTAACTATGTCAACTATTTAGTCCCCAAACTTGGTAAAAATACTATTTAATCATCAAATTTGCAACTCTGTCAACTATTTAGTCTCCTGACTATTACCCGTTATAGTTGACAGAGTTGCAAATTCGGTGATTAAATAGTATTTTTGTCAAGTTTAAGGATTAAATAGTTGACATAGTTATAAATTCAGAGACTAAATAATATTTTGAATAAATTTGAGGACTAAATAGTAGTTTAACTAACAATTCAGAGCCTCTACAATTTCCAAGGAAAACTGGAATCCATCAATTTCACATTTTCTCTGTTCTTCAACCATTTATAGCCTCCCTTCACCGTATACTTCCCATTTTCAATATACTTCCAAGCCAAAGCATCAGGCTGTTAGAATCTCGAAATGGGAATATCCATGATTTGCTTTACCTGATGAATGGGCAAAATATTAATCAATTTATTCCAGTATGTCCCATACTTTACAATAATTACTTGCCATCAAATCTGCAACCTTTATTGTGCTATTATTACTCACAAAACCCCAAATCCTATCAGTTCTATACGGCCAAAAATCAGATAATAAATGTGATGGTTTTCGGCATATCTGGATGTTGGAGTTTTTTAGGTAGCCACAAGGGGATCCGGTTACGATGAACGCAAATCAAAGTACACAGCAAATTCACAGTAGAGAGAAAGCTTTCTTTCTTACTTTTCAGAAAAAAAAATGTTCTGAATGTATGAATGAATGGCGTCAACTTCCAGACTATAAACCAATGTTGTAAGAATCGAACCGGACAAAGACTCGGATAAGTGTTCGGTTCATGGTTTGATCGGTTTAACCGGTTGAACTTTTGGTCGAACTGGATGACGCAATAAATAATAAATTATTATTATTCTTAATATATAAAATGACATCCTTCAAATTTTAGGTTTCAATATATATAATTTTGAAGTTTTAAATTACATGACTTCTCAAAGTTTTAATTTTTAAGACTTATCAAGCTTTGAAAGAACTTAATCAAACCAAATATAAAATTATTGATAATCATGACTTTAAAATTTTAATTTTCAAGACTTTTCTAATTTTAATTTTTAAGATTTCTCTAATTTCTTTTTTTTTTATATTATTTTTCCTTTTTATTTTTTAATTTTTTAATTTTTTTTAAAAAAAATAAAATTGGACCGGTTGGACTACCGGTTGACCGGTCCAACTCTAGTCCAATCAGAAAAACGATTTTTTTGTCCAACCGACCCGCCTTTGTATTCGATTGGCGGTTGAACCGTTGGACCGTCCGGTCCGGTCCGATTCTTACAACATTGCTATAAACTACTCTCTCCACGTTTTTAATTCAATTAAGAAGCAAATTACAATTATAAACCCACTTACTATTTTATTTACACAATTTGCCCCAATATCAATTGGGTTTGGGTACTATCCAATCCATTTTAACCATGCGCGTTTTAGGACACGTTTACTTGCTTGGTAGCATTAAAGAAGAGCACAAAGCCTGATGAAGCATAATTGATAAAACATTCGAGGCCAATATTAACAAAAATGGTGACAATGGATCCCCTTGTCGAAATCCCCTTTCTGGTTTTATAACGCCCACTTTTTGACCATTCAATAATAAAAAGTAATTAACCGTTCCAACACATTGCATTATAATCTTAATTATCTACATAGGAAACTTCATGGTAGTTAACAGTGCTTCAAAAAATTCCAACTTATCCGATCATAAGCCTTTTCCATATCCAATTTTAAAGCATACCAATAAGCTTTATACTTTCGCCTTTTATGAATAAAATCCATTAAGGGTATGTTTGGTGTAAAATCCAAACAGTAAAATCGTGGTGTTTCACGATTCTCAAAAAAACTTTACAACATATTTTATATATACCAAACACACTTTTTATCATACTTTTTCTCTCTCATAATTTTTCTCTCTATCTCTCTCCTCACTTTTCTCTATAGTATTTTCTTTTATTCTATAGTACTTTACTCTACAGTACTTTCTTTACAGTACTTTACATCTGTGCATTTATACCAAGCGTACCCTTAGTTAATAAGCCAAAGCCACACTATGAGCAATTAATCTTCTTTTAACAAATGCATTTTGATTTGGTGAAATGACTTTATCTAGTAACGGACGCATCCTATTCACCGGTATCTTGGAGATTACCTTATAAACCACATTACATAGACCAATTGGTCTAAAATATTTGAGACAACTAGGGGCATTAATCTTTGGAATCAAAGTAATGTATGTATGATTGATCTCTTAAGCAAAAAAACCCTGTTAAAAAATAAAAACTTTGAACCATGGCTATCACTTCCTATTTAACTAGGTGCTAGTGTTGATGAAAGAATGCAGCTGGAAGGGCACTTAAGGATGTGTTTGGTTATTCTCGAAATTAAGATTTCCGAGAATATTAGATGGTATGTTTGGTTTAACTTTTATATTCTTGGGATTATTTTATAAAATTTCTAGGACGGTTAGATTAACTGTTTGGTTCAATTTTCATAATCTCGGGAATGTTTGATAAATTTTTAAATATAGCCTTAATTTATCTTCTAAATAGTAACTTATAATTCAATACATAATTTTTAAAATTATTTTAACTTATATCAATTAACATTAAAAATTATATTAAAATTTATTTTAGCTTTTAAAATTAGGAAAAACTTAGGTCCATTTTCTTATGTCCATTTCATCAAGTTCCACCAATCATATATTGTATTTACACTCTCTTTCTTCTATGATTGGTCACATAAAATGTGGTCTTCTATATTCTCTCTCTATTGTGATTAGTCATTTAAACACTTTTTGTCACGTGTCATATTTATATTGGGGAACTTGATGAAAAGGACATAAGAAAATGAAACTAAGTTTTTTCCTTAAAATTATTGTATATATATACACACACATATGTATCCCAAACAATTTTTATTCAAAACATAATTGCCATAATTCTCAAAACAATAATAATATCCCAAAAGTGTCATTCAATGGGATTAAATAATGATTAATAAATATGTGAAAAAGAATGGAGGAATATGTTAAATAATGATTAATACATAGGTTAGGGTTAATTTAGTAAAATTATATATTGAAAATAATCTCTTTCCATGGGATTAACATAATCCCACTCTTTATATTGGATTAAAAATATAAAGCAACATGGGATTAGAAGATTCCCAAAAATCTTATATTCTCGGGTTTAATTTTTAACTCTTGTATCAAATACAGGATTAAAAATATAAAAAAAAATAATACCAAAATTATTTTTCTAACTCTTATACAAAAAACACCTTAATCTGAAATATTGCTTCCGCAACCTCCTATGAGCATTTGGCTTAGCTCCGTCCTTCTGTTTTCTTCTTTTCCCTTCTTCCATTTTTCTTTAATTTCCTTTTATCATCCTTTATCTATTTTTTATTCTTCATTTTGTGTGTCGGCTGTTTTTAATTTTGTTTTCTAATTCTATTTTCCTAATGGTGTCCTTGCCTTGTGAGAGGGTTTTGTTGTGGGTCCAACCTATTTTGAGGCCCACATACATTCATATTGTAAATTAAAAAAAAAAAGTGTTTGTGTATCACGTAGGCTATGTTTGGTAGGGAGAAATAAGAAGGAAAAAAAGATTGAATGTTCTATTTTTTCATATATTCTTTCTACCAAATAAACTCCACTTTTTATGATAAAATTATGTTTTTCCCCTTACTTTTTTACTCATTTTTATTTCATTTTCACTTTTAATATGTAAAGGTAAAATAGTCATTTTATACTCACTGTTATTTCATTCACATCACATCACATTGACATGACATTTTCATTCTCTCTTCTTTTCTCATTCTTATTCTCATTTCTTCCTCTTTTCTCCTTACCAAACACACCCTAAGTTAAAAAGGGATTTTAGGTATTTAGTGTTATGAGAGAGCATGCCTTACGAAGTTAGGAGGTACAAGAAGAAATTTTGTTCTTCAACCAAGGAGAACAGCGCTGCGTGAGAGGAGAGAAGTTTGTCCACTTTGATTTTTACGGTGGTTTATTTGTTCTCTATTCCTCATGAAATTTATGAATATGTCAGAAGCCAAGATTAGACCGTGCATCTTTATTGTTTATGATCATAGTGAGTATAACTATAAATTTTATGATCCAATTGAAAAGAAAATTATTAGAAGTCGTGACGCTATTTTTATGGAAGATCATACAATTGAAGATATTAACAGGGTAGATAAGCCAGAGTCTCAAGGTACTTATGGTCTAGTTAATTTGAGTTCATATCCAGTTTCTGCTTCAAGTATGCTAGATCTAGCTGAGTTTGGCAATCATGATGATATGCAGAATCATATTTAAGATGATCGAGTTGAAGGTGATCATGATGATTAAGATGACATTAAGTTAGATGCTCCTGTTTCTGATTTTATAGATGAACTTGCTGTTTCGAGTTTGAATAAAATTCAGAATCCCATAAAAAAAAGTTGCACTTGAAGCAATAGTACATATCTACGTATGTTTTTTTTTTTCCTTTTTTTTTTTTATAGTTCACCTACTTTTTTTTCCCCTCTTCAAGAGGATTTTATGGAAAAAGTAAGAAAAGAATTATGATTTTATTTTTTTATTTCTTGATGTTATGTGATCATTCAGTAGGCTTTGAAGACATTTATCTTATAAGTCATTTATGCTATCAAATCAATTTGATATTGATATTAGAGGGCTAAATTTAAAATTGTATTAATTGACTAAATAAAAAATTTTAAATTATTTGTTCAATCAAAACAAAAATTTTCATATGCAAAATAAATAAGGTATTTCATATATTATGAATTTGATCTACGGGTGGTCGGTTGGAGTAGTAAGTACTCCATTTTCCATAAGCGAAATCCTAAGTTCAAGACTTGGGTATGAAAAAATTCTTCTGAAAGAATTTTATCCCATTAATGAGACATTCACTAACTCGAACAAAATTACCTCTGTGCAAAAAAATATATTATGAATTTGAATTCTAATAATTTAAATTAAATTCTTTGATTTTTAAATTTCATAGAATTCAAAATACCCCTATCTAAACAACAGTACATTTTACTTTTACACCATTTAGTACTAACTTAAAAAAATAAAAATTCTCAAAAATTACTCCAACACAAATCATTAATTTACTAAAAAATTTATATCAAAATTCATATTTATAAATTGGATGGATATTTAATTTGGAGCTATCAAAAGTCCAAACTCACCGGTTGTTAATCATTGAATCTGTCTTGAGTTCTGTGCCATTTTATTAAAATTTAAAAAAAAAAAAAGTTTTTGACACAAACGACAGACAATAAATTTAAACTCTTGATAACTCTACAGTACTACCTCGTAAATTTGAAAATTAGGAGAACATTTTCCTATGATAATTATCCTCACCCGGAGCATAATCTACTAGAAGAGGAAAACTAAAAAAAAAAGTTGTTATAAAACACTCTTCCCCATCACAAGACAAATTATCACCGAAATGTTCCTTTCTCTCTCACCAAACGTGTCCTATAATTGCCATGCATTGGTGCCACCTTGCAATTTGTACATTTCATCCCACCTATATATATATATATCTCTTCCGATCCTATAAATCCCAAAATTCCCAATTTCACTATATATATAACCTTCTTCTTCTTCTTCTTCTCACTTCATTGCTGCTAAAAAAATTTTGCCCTCTTTTTGCTTTATATTATTCAAAAATGGACCTTATCCACACTTTTCTTAACTTGGTAGCTCCTCCATTCACCTTCTTTTCCCTTTGTCTCTTCTTGCCACCTTATTGGGCTCTCAAGTTCCTCCTTTCCACCATAAACTCCATCTTCCCTGAAAATCTCTCCGGTAAAGTTGTTCTCATCACCGGTGCATCCTCCGGCATAGGCGAGGTACGTAATTGATCGTCGATCTCTCGGTTCAAAAGATCAATTTTTTCTTTCAATTTAGTCCTTAAATTATGATAATATAATATAGAATTTAGTATCTTAAATTTTTTATTTGTTTGAATTTAGTTTAGTTTCTGAATCATAAAAATATTAAATTAGTCTCAAAAGATACTTTGTTTCCTAATTTTTTTCACTTGAAAGTAGGCCAAAAAAGCAACAATATATTTAGGGACCAAATGTAATACAAGGTATCTTTTGAAAATTTTATATTTTTATGATTCAAGAAGAGACATCACCAAAACAATAATTTACTCTTTTTTATAATTTTAGTAAATTATTATTTTGATCTTTAAAATAAATAATTTATACTCTGGAATGTCAAATTTAATCAGATACAATTTGTTTCAATTTAGTCTATAAAAGATAAAAATATCAAACTTAATCCCTCAAAATGTAATTTGTCTCAATATTTTTATTGAAAAAATTTCAATTACCAAGATTTCATATATTAAAATTGAGATAAATTATATAATTTAAAATTTTAATTTAACATTTTTTATCTTTAAAAATTAAATTATGACAAATGACATCTTCCAATTATTAAATTTTACCTTTGTAGGAACTAAAATGATTATTTACTCTTTTAATTACTATCAATTTGAGTTCAATAATTAATTATGTGATTTATGAGTTAATGTATAGCATTTGGCATACGAGTATGCTAAAAGAGGAGCTCTTTTAGCACTGTGTGCTCGCAGAGAGAATGCATTGCGAGAAATCGCCGATAAAGCGCGAGATTGCGGATCTCCCGATGTTATTATAATACTCGCCGATGTTTCCAAAGTGGAAGATTGTATGCGAATGCTCGACGAGACTGTGAATCATTTCGGACGACGTAATTTTTATTATGACTCTTTTCTTTAATTTGATGATTAATTTTCTTTGTTTTAACCCTGAGTTTTAACTATTTAAGTCATTGGTGCAAAACATTCTACGAAGAATTTTGTTTATTTTTCTAAACTAAATTTTACTATGTCTGTGAATATTTTGTCACGTCACATTGTTTTTAACTAATTGAAAAGCATTTAAATCATTTCATAATAATAATTTCAATCGAAATTATTGTTAGAATCATTTAATTAATTAAATAATTAAATAAAATATTAGCGTGACAAAGTATATATGTATTTATTAAGTGAAGAATATGGAGGAGGTTTTATGCACAAAATTGAAAATTTAAAGGGTTTGAGTGCAAAATTTAAAAACTCTAAAAGGATTGTGCGCCTTTAACCTAAACTTCAAACTCAGGAGTGTTTGTGTGTATTTTAGTCTTTGAAGATTTATCTCATAACTATTTGGTAAGTGTATATGTTTAATATTGCAGTGGACCATTTGGTGAATAATGCGGCTATTAGCACTTCCAATTTGTTTGAAGAAGTAACTGATATCACCGTTTTGAGACCCATAATGGTACGTAATATATATATACATTGCTCTGGTTTGTTATTTTTTGAGGCAAAATACTATTTAGTCCTTAAATTGTTTGTTAAATTATTATTTAGTCCTCGAATTTATCAAAAATATTATTTAGTCTCCGAAATTTGTAACTATGTCAACTATTTAGTCCCCAAATTTGACAAAAATACTATTTAGTTCCCGAATCTGTAACTATGTCAACTATTTAGTCCCCAAACTTGGCAAAAATACTATTTAATCTCCGAATTTACAACTCTATCAACTATTTAGTCTCTTGACTGTTACCTGTTAGAGTTGACAGAGTTGTAAATTCGATGATTAAATACTATTTTTGTCAAGTTTGAGGACTAAATAGTTGACATAGTTACAAATTCAGGAACTAAATAGTATTTTTGTCAAATTCGGGGACTAAATGACATAGTTATGAATTTCGGGGATTAAATAATATTTTTGATAAATTCAGGGACTAAATAGTAGTTTGATCAACAATTCAAGGACTAAATAGTATTTTGTCTCTGTCTTTTTTGGTCTAAGACGGAGGTATTTACTAGAGTGGACCTGATAATTAATTTCTCGGATACTGCGGACCACTGATTGTGTATGTGTTTTTTTCAGGAAACAAATTTTTGGGGTTCAGTGTACGCAACACGTTTTGCTTTACCTCATCTGAAGAAAAGCAAAGGCAAAATCGTGGCTATGTCATCTGCTGATTCTTGGATGCCCGCACCCAGAAGAAACGTCTATAATGTAAGTGCCTTGCATGCAAAAATTAAGACTAAATTTGTTTATACATATTTTAATTTTGTTTCTACAAGTAAAAATGTTTTAATTTAGTCATTAATAGCACTCCATTAATAAGATAGATAGAAAGAGTAAACACAGAGAATTTTATAATATGTAATTTGTATAATTAAATATAATAGATTTATAATTTATCCGTCTCTTAACTCTCATCAACTTTCTATTCATTTTTTGCTAATCAAATAGTTAATTTATTCATAAATATTAATAATTAATAGGACAAAAGTTAGGAAAGGTTCTTTATATCTTTACCATAAGAATTCTTAATATAAATAAGGCACATGATAATTAAAAAATGTTTAAATGATCAATCACAGTACAGAGAAAATACAAAAGATTACCTTTTACATGTGGTTGGTCACGGAAAAGGATCAGCTCAAGTGTTGGCTGATGTGTAATTTTACGGTGAATATTTTAGCCATTGATTTCATCAATTTTACAGTACAATTTTTGAAGCTTGATGAAATCAATGGCTGAGATGTGCACCGTAAAATTGAACATCAGCCGCCACACTTCAACTGATCCTTTTTCGTTGGTCACTATATAGTTTTAAATTGTAAATGATGGTGTTCCTGATTCAGGCAAGCAAAGCAGCGATTGTGAGCATGTACGAGACATTGAGGGTAGAAGTTGGGTCGGAAGTAGGCATTACCATAGTAACTCCAGGCTACATAGAGTCCGAATTCACCAAGGGCAAGTTCTTGACGGCTCAAGGGAAGGTTGAGGTGGACCAAGACTTAAGAGATGTAAGCTATATCTTAATCTTATTAATTATCTTAACTACCTAATTTCAAAAGTAAATGGTTTAGTAAAATTAACACTAACCATTATTCATCTTGTTTGAAAATATAAACATTGTGGTTTTCTACTTTTCTCCATCGTGTGGTCTCTTAACTAAGTGGTGGGAGTTCGTATTCTACTTTTTTGTGGTCTGTCGTTTACCCTTAAATAGAGGACTTACGGTGAGAGAATCAGTCATCACTGTTGTCGGCGGCGATGGATACTTTTCTTTACAAAAAAAATATAAATATTTGAGAAATTAGTAATTAGATGCAACAGGTTTGTTTGGATTTTAACATAATAAAATGTTATACCAAAATTTTTTATTCATCTTTTTAGTAAATTATCATTTTTATTTCACAAAAGATGTAACATGCATGTTTCAATTCAGTTCCTAAAATATGCAAGTATTAAATTTAATCTTTTGAAAAGTATAGTTTACCTCAATTTTAGTCCTAGAAAGATGTAAAAGTTAAAAGCGAACCCATAAAAATTTATATTATCTTAATTCAATCCCTAAAATATTTTCTATCATTTATATTATTAGAGATTTTCATGGACTCAATTGAGATAAATTATATCTTTCACGAATTAAATTTAACACATTATTCCACTAGTTAAAGCACTAAATTAAGACAAATTATTTTTTTATGAACTAACTTTAACATTTCTTTCAGGAATGAAACAATTTTTTTAGATAGTAGACGATTGGAGTTTTGTAAAAATGATAGGTGCCCAAATATTGTGCAAAAAAAAAATTTGGTTCTATCAAATTTTTAGTTATATATTGGATATGATGATAGAAAAAAAGCTCAAGTCAAGTTTCTTATATCTTTGCCTTAAAATTTATCTAACCATATACTTTATTTATACTCTCTCTTTTCCATGATTGATCATGTAAAATGTAATCTTCTATATTCTCTTTACCGCGATAATTGGTTCTAAAAATATCTTTTACCACGTGTCTTCTTTATATTAGAAAACTATATAGCATTTGAAGTGTTTACAATTCAGTGAGGAATTAGTCACGGTGTTTGACGGTGGATATCTTGATCTAGACTAAAAAAAAAAAGAAAATCATATAGTAAAGCAAAGATATAAGAAACCTTATCTAAATTAATTAATGCAGGTAGAAGTGAGCGCAATGCCGGTGGGGTCGGCGAGTGGGTGCGCGAGAGCCGTAGTGAATAGCGTGGCGAGGGGAGATAGGTACTTGACCACACCGTCATGGTTCAGGATCACCTATCTGTTCAAGCTCTTGTGTCCAGAATTGGTGGAATGGAGCTTCAGGTTCTGGTATTTGAGTAGAGCAGGAAGATCGCCCAATGAATCCCTCAGCAAGAAGGTTCTGGATGCTTCTGGAGCGAAGAGTGTGCTTTATCCCTCTTCCATCAATACTCCTGACGTGAAGACTGACTGAAATTCATAGTCCAATAATGTGTTCATAATGTTATCTTCTTGCTTTTGTGAGATCAGATAATGCTATATATATATATATATATATATATATATGCTTTTGATTTTTGGTTTTTGGTTTAAGAGGGTGTTCAAGGAGATGTATTTGTATGAACTTGTCAGATGCTGTTGCTTTCTAGTAATATATATAATAATGGTCTAAGATGTTTTTTTTTTTTTTATAAAAGCTCAACAAACATGCATCTATGAAAAATATTGTATTAGTTTGTATTTTATTTAGTTAAGTAGTTATTGTATTAGCTAGCTTTGTTTCCGTTATTGTAAGGGCACATGTCTCACGTGCTCTGTCAGTTTTGTTTTAGTCTGTTAGGAAGTAAGTTAATTAGGATTAGTTTTCTGTTAGTTTTTTCCGTGAGTTTCTTTCACAGAGTCTCTTTCCTTAAGTGTGTATATATATGGTTCTGCAATTAAGAAAATTAAAGAAAGCATCAGAGCATTATTCATTTTGATCTGTATTTGCTCATGGTATCAGAGCTGGGAATCAAGATCCGAAATAAGTCTTGATTCACAAAGGTCCTAGGGAAAACGAGACTCTCGGCTTGAGTCTTGGTGAAGCAGAACCTCGATTAGACGAAAACAATGGCGACTCCGTCTCTGGTGTACAAGAGAAGAATGAACAGATTGAATCGCATCAAGGAAAGAATCCTGCATGGACATTGACCAGCGCCGATCAACCTGGCACGGCGTTAGTCACTTCTCCACTGATTAGATCCAACTACATAGCTTGGAGCATTGCCTTCCGCACTGCGCTTGAAGCCAAACAGAAGATCGGTTTCATCGATGGAACCATAAAGAAACCTTCATATTATGAAGAATTCCAAAAATGGAAGCCTATAGATTCCATGGTCAAGTCGTGGATATCTAGTTCGATCTCCAAAGAGAATTCCGAGGCTCTCATTCATTGTGATCCCTCATTGGATCTCTGGAAGGAACTTGAAGAAAGATTTGGAATGAGTTGCGGACCGCAGCTTTATCATGTGCAAAGGGAGATGGTGACCACCGAACAAGGATCGGACTCCATCACTAAGTACTGGAATCGTCTCCATAGATGGTGGGACGAATGGACAAGAATTTCACCAAATCCAAGATGCTTTTGTGGAAAATGCGTTTGTGAGGTTAACAAGAGATTGGAAGAAAAGGAATCATCTAGCAGGCTTATGCAGTTTCTCATGGGGCTAAATCAATCCTTTGATGCCCTCAGAGGACAAATCTTGAACTTGGATCCTATGCCTCTTGTTAATAATGCGTATAATATGGCAATACAATTGGAAAGGCAGAGAGAAGTTAATTTGAATTATGGTGGAGGGGCTTCAGGATTGAATGCTACAGAAGGTGTAGAGATGGTCATGGCAACAAAAGGAGGAAGGAATGAAGCACCCAAAAGAAGGGAAACCAAAGAGGAGAAATATGCCAAGTATTGTGAACACTGTCACATGAATGGTCATGTGAAAGAAGCATGTTTAAAGCTTCAAGGGTACCCAGAATGGTACAAAGAACTCAAAAAGAAGAATACAACCAGCAAGAAAAATGTAAATGTTGCAGCAAATGTAGCTGAATCGCCCTTAGACAATGCTGATCCAAATAAGAATGATCAGGGCAATCAAATGTCCATCCTCTCAATGCTGGTGAAAGAACTCTCAAAGGCGATGAAAGGGAACGGAGCTGAGCATGTAAACTTTGCACAGCTAGGCAATTTTGTAGGTAATATGCATCAATCCTGTAAATTTTTTAAAAATGTGTGGATAATTGATACAGGAGCCTCTTCTCATATATGTTTTCAAAGAACTTTAATGAAGAACTTGCAAACCTTAAAGGAACCATTAAAAATATATCTGCCTAATGGTAATTTTGTAAATGTTACACAAACTGGCATAGTAGTTTTGAGACCTAAGATACACTACAAGAAAAAACAGGATTAGCTAGGGAAAAATCAGTAGCTAATCCCTAGCTAAAGCTAATATTTGGACGCTAATTGCTAGGGATTTTTTTTCGTAGCTAATCCGTAGCTAAATTCCCTAGCTAATCCCTAGCTAACTCACCCCCTCCAAAAATTGTCGCCGGCGACCTCCGACGACGACGACCTCCTCCGGCCACCGGTGACCTCCTCCACCTCCGGCGACCTCCTCTGGCAACTACTTTATATTTTTGAAAAATGGTCCTAGGAGGTCTTGAAGACAGGACATCATGGATGGTAACATTTAGACCAACCACTAGACCATTTATCACTTTTTGATTTATTAATGTAAAACATTTTTTATATACACATATAATAAATTAACTAGGGATTTTTTTCCCTAACTAATTAGCTAGGGATTAGCTTGAAAAAATCCGTAGCTAATTTCCCTAGCTAATTAGCTAGGGATTTTTTCCCTAGCTAATTAGCTAGGTATTAGCTAGGGAAATTCGTAGCAAATCCCTAGCTAATTAGCTACGGTTTTTTTTTCTTAGCTAAATTCCCTAGCTAATCCGTAGCAAATCAATTTTTTCTCGCCTTTTCGCGCCAAATTTTTTTACCAAATTAGCTATGGATTTTATCCCTAGCTAATCCGTAGCTAATTAGCTAGGGATTAGCTAGGGAAATTTTCCCTAGCTAATTTCTGTAGCTAAATCAGTTTTTTCTTGTAGTGATAGTACTAACAGATGTCCTTTATATTCCTAATTTTAAATATAATTTAGTTTCTGTTAGTAAGCTAACAAAAGGTCTAGGCATAATTGTAACATTTGATTACAAATGCTGTGTTATACAGGCCCAGAAGACTGACAAGATATTAGCTAAAGGAATAGTGGATGGAAACCTCTATATACTTGACAGTATAGCACATAGGGAAGAGAATAGTTCAGTACCATGTTGTAATTATGTTTCTTCACTGTCTAAAAGTTGTATATGGCACAATAGGCTCAGGCATAGCCCATACTCTGTACTCAAACATATTCAAGGAATATAATTGATTCAGAATGATTTTCCTTGTTCTCGTGACACTTGTCATTTTGCTAAGCAACAAAGAACCTCATTCCTTAAGAGTTTGACTAGATCTAATTGCATTTTTTATCTTATTCATGCTGATTTGTGGGGGCCTTACAGGCAAAAATGCATGTTCTCAGGGGCTACATATTTTCTTACTTTAGTTGATGATCACAGTAGAGCCACATGGGTTTTCCTCATTCAACATCAACATATGGTTCCCCCAAGTACTGGATAATTTTTGTACTATGGCCCAAACACAATATGGTAAATCAATTAAGACTATTAGGACTGATAGAGGAACGAAATTTGTGAACTCACACTGTGATTTAATCTTTAAGAATAGAGGGATTGAGCACCAGAAGACATGTAGTTACACCCCCAAAAAAATGGGGTGGTTGAACGAAAATATAAACATATTCTCCAAGTAGCAAGGGCACTGATGTTTCAAGCAAATCTACCTAAAAGTTATTGGGGTGAGGCCATTCTCAAGTCAGTTTACATAATAAACAGGCTCCCTTCTAGTATATTAGAAGGTAAAACACCATATGAATTCTTAATTGGGAAAGAACCAAACTATGATAGGTTGATGAGTTTTGGATGTTTATGTTATATAGCTAACACACTTCCACACAAAGATAAGTTCGATAGTAGGGCATATAAATGCATTTTTTTAGGCTATGCTTCAGGTCACAAGGCTTATAAAGTGTATTATATTCAAAATAAAAAACTGCATATATCTAGGGATATTGTCTTTTATGAAGAGATCTTCCCTTTTCAGGAGCAAACCTGAATTGTTGAAGCTATAACTCCTATAAATTTACCTAAAAGCGATGAGGAAGATACCGTGCCAGTACAACAACAAGATGATATCATTCAGCAGTAAGAAAATTATAATCGAAACACTGCTCAAAAGCAACCGGAATACGAACTCATTAATGATGCAGAGACAACCTATGATTCATAAGCAGAAAATGAACAAGAGATCTTGCCTGAACCGGAACATGCTCAACCTCTTGACCAAGAAATCACTCAAGCTCCTCAGTTAAGAAGCAGTGCTAGAGCAAGGAAGGAGCCACAATGGCTCAAAGACTATGTTTGCCAAATAAGTGAACATCAAGTTTTTTTTGGCAAAAATTAATACAGTTTCAGAACCACATTCCTATAAAGAAGCAGTGAAGCATGACCATTGGAAAGAGGCAATGGCAGAAGAATTAAAGGCTCTTGAGAACAACCAAACCTGGGATGTTGTTAAACTACCAAAAGGAAAAAAGGCCATAGGGTCAAAGTAGGTGTATAAAATCAAACATAAGGCAGATGGGTCAGTGGACAGATTCAAAGCAAGATTGGTGGCTAAAGGGTATAGTCAAACATTGGGGATTAATTATTATGAAAGCTTCTCTCCAGTGGCTAAACTAGTGACGGTGAGAATATTTTTCTCCATTGCAGCTAGTAAAAATTGGTTTGTACACCAATTGGATATTAATAACGCTTTTCTTCATGGGCATCTAGAAGAAGAAGTGTACATGTATCCTCCAGAAGGATATGAAGAGGTCTAAGATGGGGAAGTTTGTCGTCTAAATTGATCTCTATACGGCTTGAAACAAGCCTCCCGACAATGGAATAATGAATTCAACCAGACCTTAATCAAGTACGGATTCACGCAATCATGTAATGACCACTGCCTTTTCACTAAAGTCTCCAAAATAAGTTCTCTTATGGTCTTACTTGTGTATGTTGATGATATTCTTATTGGAGGAGATTGTGAAGAAGATATTCTGGAAGTTAAAACCTTTCTTAATGAAGCCTTTATTATCAAGGATCTAGGCATAGCTCGATACATTTTAGGGATTGAGGTTACACACAGTGTTGATGAGATTTTTCTTGTCAAAGTAAATATGCAGGTGAAATTATAAAGGACTTAGGCCTGGAAGATGCCAAAGAAGTCCCTACACCAATGATAAAGGGTCAGAAGTTTAAAGAAGAGTCCCCAATCTTACAAGAGCCAGATCAATATCGTAGACTTGTGGGACGATTGCTTTACTTGAACATGACGCGTCCTGACATCACCTATGTTGTTCAACAGCTTTCTCAATATGTGGGGATGCCTTGTGAAAATCACTAGAATTCTGCCATATATTTAGTGAAGTATTTAAAAGGGACATTAAATATGGGAATTACTTACAAAAGAAGTTCTAGTGTTTCTCAACTACAAGCTTTTAGCGATAGCGATTGGGCTGCTTGCCCATTTACAAGAAAATCTTTGACAGGTTTCTGTGTTTTCTTAGGAAGCTCTCTCATATCCTGGAAAACTAAGACACAAGTCACGGTCTCCCGGTCTTCCTGCAAAGCCGAATACAGAAGCATGGGGTCTATAGTATGTGAGTTACTTTGTATCACCTATGTCCTTACTGATTTCCAGATTGATGTTGTCAAGCCTATCACATTGTGGTGTGATAGTAAGTTAGCGATCCATATAACTTCCAACCCGGTCTTCCACGAACGAACAAAACATATTGAAATCGACTGTCACATTGTGAGGCAGTGATAGAAAGAAGGTTTCATCAAATTACAACACCTTCCTACAAATCAACAGCTAGCTGATTTTTTCACAAAGTATTTAGCTTCATCTCAATTCATCAGTTTCAGGTCCATGTTGGGAATTTCCAACTTGAAGGGAGGGTGAAAAATATTGTATAGTTTGTATTTTATTTAGTTATGTAGTTATAGTATTTAGGGGTGGCAATGGATACGGGTATTTCGGGTATCCGCGGGTATCCGTCCGAAAAAATATCCGATATCCATAGGATATCGGATATCGGATATTTGAAATACCCATAGGATATTGGTCGGATTAGGATATTAGTCTCGGATACCCTATATCCGTCCAATTGAATGGGCGGATAGGGTATCCGATATCCAATATCCGTTTTTATATAATATATTAATTAAATATAATATTTTATATATATTAATAATTATATATATATATATATATATATTTAAATATAAAATAGTATATATATATATATATTATAAATTTATAATATTAAATATTAAATAAAATATATTTTATTAAATAAAATTTTATGGTTCAATTAATAAAATTAGTATTATTAATTTTAATTTATAAAAATTATCTTTATTTTTAAGAAAATTTAACTTTTTTATAGTAATTTATTTAGTGGATGGATATTGGGGAGTATCCTATATCCGTTATTTTTTCGGGTATTTCGGATATCGGGTAGTTTCGGGTATTTCGGGTATCAGATAGTTTCGGATACGGATATTGAAAATGTAATTTTTTTCGGATTCGGTTAGGGTTCGGATATTGGGTGTAATGGGCGGATTCGGATTCGGATAGTGAAAAAATGACCGGGTACCCGCCCATTGCTACCCCTAATAGTATTAGCTAGCTTTGTTGTCGTTATTGTTGTAAGGGCACATGTGTCTCACGTGCTCTGTTAGTTTTGTTTTAGTCTGTTAGGAAGTAAGTTAGGATTAGTTTTAATTTCTGTTAGCTTTTTCCGTGAATTTCTTTCACTGAGTTCTTTCCTTAAGTGTGTATATATATGGTTCTGCGATTAATAAAAGAAACCATCAGAGCATTATTCATTTTGATATGTATTTGCTAAATCTAGCTAGCACCAGTCAAAATGAGTTAGGTCATAGGGACTAATCTTTTTGCGCTTGGTTGCAATTTGAAATTAGAATTGGGGGTTAGAATTGGGATTTTACGAAAATCGAAAAATTTCAATGTTTAATACGACATTTGAAATTGAACTTTGGATTCTTAAAAGAGTAATGCTATAGAGCTATCAAGAGCTCAAACTCACCGTCTATCAACCGTTGGATGTGTCTGGAAATTTGTGCCAAAATATTTTTTCTTTTTAAAATATAAGATGGCATAGATCTCAAGACAGATCCAATGGCTTGCAACTGGTGGGCTTGAGCTATTGATAGCTCTAAATACTCACCCTTCTTAAAATTGTCCAATTTTTGCATTTGGTTGGCTTTAAAATTAGATTTAGAATTGGAATTGCACACTTTCCTATGAATTTTAAGGTTTAGTTCATTACTATAGCTTATAATCTGAATTCTTAGAATTGGCTCAATTCCAACATTCTTTCTTGCATCCTTTGAATCCAATTCCATATTTTTTTTCATGGAATTAAATGAGTTTTATGGAATTGGGCATGAAACGACAATTGTGGCCTCCTTTAAATCCAATTCTGGACCTTACTTCATGGAATTGGGATCTTCTTGCTTTTGTGAGATCAGATAATGCGCTATATATGCTTTTGATTTTTTTTTTCTTAAGAGTGTGTTCAAGGAGAATGGATCTAGTGCTTGCCTCTTCTATGCATTAGATGTTTCTGTATGAACCTTTCACATGCTGCTGCTTTCTAGTAATATATATAATAATGGTTAAGAACTTGAGATGTTTTTTTGTATAAAAGCTCAACCCTAGCTAGTATCAGAATTAGATGTGTCAAAATAGATTAAGTCATACGGATCAATTTTTTTGTCCTTATAAATTATATAAGGTCAAGCTGAATAATTTTTTGTCCTAATTAAAAACTATTCAGTTTATACAATAAATTAATTGTAGCTTAATTTAATTCAAATTATATTACTTATTTTAATTTTTTATTTAATTTATCTAATTACTTTAACATATATTTTATTAACATACATTATTATTTTGAATTATAAATGAAGATTACTATTTTATATAAAATATTTTGCAAGAAATAATACAATTATTTAATTTAATCATGTCAAAATATAAACTAGCTCTACCCTGCCTTATTAAATCCTATTAATTAAGGTTGAGTTGGATTAGGGAAATTTTAGTCCTTTTGAAAAATATATTAGTCTATCCTAATCTTAATAAATTAGAGCTAAATTAAATTAAAGTCGAGTCGAACTAACTTGTTTTGATTGTGAGAGCTCTAACCAGAACTGTAACTAGTAAGATTTTGGGTCTGTTTAAAGTTGCCTTAATTTTTGATGTGTTGGATTATTTACAGACAGAACAAAAATAACATAAAGAAGCATGAGAGTGTTTTTAATTATTTTACTAAATGTAAATGTAGAGTATTATTTATTTATTTATTTATTTTCTAAATAACATTAAACTATCATTATACCGTAGAAAATAGGGGTGTTCAAGGGTCTGGTTTGGTTCAGTTTTGCTTAAAAATTGGTGGATCTTGTCGGTTTTGTATTTAAGCGGTTTGGTTCGGTTTTAAGGTTGGCTTGGTTCGGTTTTTAGGCGATTTGCTAACTGAACCAATTGGTTCATGCTAACTTATTTTTTTTAAATGTTTACATATATTAAACATAGTGTTAACTTCTTTACATTTTGTACATTTATATGACATAAAAATAATAATAATAGAACGTTTAAATTTATAATATTATATTAAATAACTAATCTTATATTGTTTAATCAATATTATAAAAATATTAATAAATACTAAAAAATGTATAATTAATTATATTATCTAATAAAATCATATCAAATATTTTATCTACAAATTATGAATATATTATAATATTAACTTAAAAAATAATAAGTACTATCTACCTAATATGATTATAAAAATGCTTTAATTTCTATTACTAAGACGTAGAAGTATTAAGATATATATATATATATATATATATATATATATATATATATATATATATATATAGTTCGGTTTGATTCGGTTAAAACCCAATAAAAATTTAAAAAACCTTAACCGAACCAATTATTTTCGGTTTGGTTCGGTTTAATTGGTTTGGTTTGGTTTTGAACACCCCTAGTAGAAAATGTCAAATGGCACTTACAATAATTTAGAAAACTCAAATATAATAATACTGAAGAATAAACCCTAACAATTGTTGAACTAAGTAAACAAAGTGTAAGCTCAGCTGATCCTATCTTTTTAGGATGAAAAATCTCACTGTCATTGGTGTTGCCAACAGAGTTGTTACTCTTATACCTCATGTATATTATATCTGAAGTAATCTTCAAAGTTGAAATTGTCATAGGCTCTTTCAATAACATGATGAACGATAACATAGATGATTTGTAGATTTTAGATATGATTATAACAAACATTAGATTCAGAATCACCTTATTGTCAAAAAAAAATCGCAAAAGAAAAATACACAAAAAATAAAAATAAAATAAGCTCCACTTACTATATTTGAATCGATCTAACAATGAGAGACTACACTCTCACAAGGGAGGACTAAAAAACTCAAAAGTAAATCTGGAAGAAAATCACCACCAAATTTGGAGAACTGAATATCTATATTATTTATGAAATGTAACGACAATAACAAAAGAAGAAGAAAAATAGGGAGATTTGGCAACTCTTACAGTTAGATCTGCAGAAAGAAGCTGGTTGAAGAACGAATGCCGAGTATTATTTATTCATTTATTTATGAATAATTGTTACATAATTAATAAGCTTTAACTTTTATTTATTATAATTGTTTAACCGTTTTAAATTAATAATTAGAAAAGACTTTTAGTTTTTTGTATGGAAAGGTCTATTAATTATTTGACGAAAAAGGGCTTATTTTAATGTAACCTTCCGATGACTTCTAAAATACAGTTTTGACACTCTTGTGGTAATGGGTTGAACTAGTCTTAGTACTAATTTTGTGTCTATTAAATGTGTTTATCATGTCTTCTAGAATTATAAGTAACTTCTTAGTCTATGTTTTGATTTTCTCTCAACTAATAATTGAGTAGGAATTATTGATGTGAAATTCTAAAATTTTGATTAAGATTGGACTTTGGAAGATTGTTTTCATGTATTTAATTATTATGCTGCTATTTATAAAACCTTTTTTTTTTGTAGTTTCTTGGTTTTGAAAACTTGGAGTTCCGATCCGGAGCATGTTTTAATTGTCCATCAAAGCTGAGAAATGTATTGGCAAATTAAGGAGAGAATATTGTTTAATAATATAGTAGTATTGAATTTTAATATATATATATATATTTTGTAAGAAAAATGATAATAAGGGAAAACAGTCCTAATTTACTATCAGGGGAGGATACTCATTAAATGAGATTTTAGATGACTTAAGGAGAATTCAAATCATTGTCCATGGGTGAACCAAGAACACGTAACAAAATGTTTATTTGTGATCAATTATATAAGATCATCTTTAAAATGACCATTTGCTCTTTTTTTGGCCAAAATTTTTTCCATTTGTTAAATACACTGCAATGGGCATTGGAAGCCCAAGGAGCTGTTTAATGCAAATTTTTGTGTGTAAGATTCTAGCTTTTGCCTTGACCAAAAAAACACCAAGCTTTTGCGGCCACTCAAATTAAGGGTACGCTTGGTATAAATACACAAATGTAAAGTACTGTAAAGAAAATATTATAGAGAAAAGTGAGGAAAGAGATAGAGAGAAAAATTATGAAAGAGAAAAAATATGATAAAAAGTGTGGTATAATCCTTCGCGGATTTGAGCTCCATTTAAGAGTTTGCCACTAGTCAATTGGTTGCTGCATATACAAGGTGTGATTCGAACCCCCAACACTTGCTTAAGCGAGAGTTAACCACTAGACCAATTTGTGTTTTGTCATTAGTGGAGGGAGATAGTAGAAGGGAAATTACATAATTTCCATTAATGAAAACAAATTGACTCAAAGTTATTTTATTTCTTTTTTCCAAAACAAGAAACAAAAAGTTCAATACAAATTTTAATTGTTTTTGTCTTTTGGTTTTTAAACATATTTACTGATGAGAATAAATTGCCAAACTTATTTCTTGATAATTATTTTTAAAAAAATTAAGATCTTTTGTAAAAAAAACCCCTTAATTATTATTTTTTGATTTCTCACATGTATTCTCCTATTGGAAGCAATCTTGTAAAAAAAACCTCTTAATTATTACTCTCACGTTGTTAAGAGGATGTTCAGTGTAGTATGTAATATTGAACTTCAATATATCCCTCCAATCACTCCGTCCTTAATCCATTCAAGTTTCATAAAGTTATGGGAAGAGATAGGGATGAAAATGAAAAGAAATAAACATTAAGATAAAGAGAAAATTAAAATTTTAGGATAAAGGTAGAATTCCACAAAAGAGATCAAATAAGGTGACATCATGTGGAGTCTTTACTTTTTCTTTTTTCTTTTTTATAATTCATGTGGAGTCTTTACAAGAGGCTTGTTGTATTAATTTAATAATTAGTATGATCAATGTAACTAATTAATAGACTAATTTTAATTAAAATTAGAGGTATGATAATGTTTAAAATCCCTCCCATCTTTGCTTCATTTATACAAAAATAAAAGTTAATATTAAAGTTTAAATTTAATGAGAAAAAAAATCTTCAAGAACTCAGGCCTCGTTTGGTTACAAGAATGTTGGAAGGAATGACAATGGGAATGAAAATATTGGAGGGAATGGGAATGTGAAAGTGAAATGACTGTAATATGAATAGAACAAAAGTGGGTAAAATAACCATTTTACTCTTATATTAAAAGTGAGAATGAAGTAAAAGTGAGTAAAAAAAGTAAGAACAAAAACATAATTTCATCATATAATTGCAAAAAATAATGTATGTTTGGTACGAAGAATGTTGGAATGAATGTTAAATTACAATATTATAACCTTAAAACAAGCAACCAAACGAGGCGCAAATGTATATGAAGGTACACTTTCAAAATTGGGTAATGCTATTCTTATAGAGCTATCAATATAGCTAAAGCTCACAATCTGTCAGCCGTTAGATCTGTGTGAAGATCTGTGCCAAAATATATTTTTTCTTTTTAGAATTTAAGATGGCACAAATCTCAAGACATATCTAATGACTTGCAACTGGTAAACTTGAGCTCTTGATAACTCCAAATACTTTATACTTATACTTTTATCACAAAGTCTTTTTAGACTATATATATCTATATATATATGGCTTTGGAGTTTTTGGTGTCACACAAGCAAAGTGTGATACCAAAAAAATAACTTCCCCCTCAATTTCCCAATAAATAACCAAGTATGATAGGTGATTACTAAAGAAATAGAGAAGTGCATAACTTCTCATTTTTTAATTTTTTAATTTTAAATTATGATAAAAAATATATTTAAAAATTTTAAAATATGTAATTTTTAATGATTTTAAAATATAATAACTATTTTATATTATATTTTTAAAAAATTTAAGAATAAATTACATGTATGCACGTAGGTGCATGCGAAGCCTCTAGTATCTATATATATATGGCTTTAGATTTTTTGGTGTCACACAAGCAAAGTGTGACACCAAAAAAATAACTTTTCCCTCAACTTCTCAATAAATAACCAACTTCTCAATAAATCTATATCTATATTTATAGCTATATTTTATAATTAAAAAATACAAAAAAAAATATGATTGGAGGATGTGGGAGAGAGAAAAAAGTATGATAGAAGTGCATAACTTCTCTTTTTTTTAAAAAAATTATGATAAAAATTATATTTAAAAATTTTAAATTTATCAAATATTTAATTTTTAATGATTTTAAGATATAATAACTATTTTATATTATATTTTTTAAAAAAGTTAAGAATAAATTACATGTATGCACGTAGGTGAATGCGAAGCTTCTAGTATATATATATAGCTTTGGAGTTTTTGGTGTCACACAAGAAAAGTGTGATACCAAAAAAATAACTTCCCCACTAAAAACAATTAATGAATAAATAACTTCTCAATAATTATAATATCAAATGTTTAATATTTTTTATTTTAAATCATAATAATAATGTGATACAAAAAAATAACTTCCCCACTAAAAATAATTAATCAATAAATAACTTCTCAGGAATAACTTCTCAATAATTATACTATCAAATGTTTAATATTTTATTATTTTAAATCATAATAATAATTTTATATTATATATTTTTTAAAAATAAAAACAAATGATATGTACGGTACGTGCATGCGAGTTATTTCATTGAGATATATATGGCTTTGGACTTTTTGGAATTTCAAAAAAATATATATATATATGGCTTTGGACTTTTTGGTGTCACACAAGCAAAGTGTGATACCAAAATGATAACTTCCCCACTAAAAACAATTAATCAATAAATAACTTCTCATGAATAACTTCTCAATAAATAACTTCCCATGATTTAATATATAATTTAAAATATAATTATTATATTATATTTTAAAAGTTAAAAAATTATGAAATATTAATATTTTATTATTTTAAATCATAATAAAAATTTTATCTTATATATTTTAAAAAAGATAAAAACAAATTACATGCACGGTACGTGCATGCGAAGCCTCTAGTATATATATATGGCTTTGGAGTTTTTGGTGTCACAAAACCAAAGTGTGACACCAAAAAAATAACTACTCTAACATATATATATATTATGGGTAGTTACTAAAAAAGTGGAGAAGTGCATAACTTCCTATTACTTCATTTAAAAATATAACAATTTTATATATTTAAAATTTTAAAAAATATCAAATATTATAATTTGATATTATTTTGAAATATCATTATTATTTTATATAAAATATTATAATTTGATATTATTTTGAATAAATTTCATGCACGTATGTGCATGCGAAGTCTCTAGTATATATATATATATATATATATATATATATATATATATATATATACTAGTCTTTGTACCCGTGCCCTGCACGGGTTATGTCTACAGATATTTACATAAATTTTAAAACAATGTTTAAAAATTCATATAATATGTGAGTGAGATATTGTTGTGCGGAAGCTACACTCGTATCTACAGAGCAATCTAATACCATTGAGCATAGTATAAGAGACAATAAAAAATTTTGCTGTGCAATGCATGTGTTCAGATTACAAATTTCAACGGTCTAAAAGTGTACACTATCGAACAATGACGCATCAATAATTTGCACGGTATATCAACGAACATAATTATTAGACTAAATATTTATACAACTTACTCACACTTATTTTTCAAATAAAAAAACATTCAAATATAGCATTGCCAAAATGCAGAAGCATCATCAATTCTACTGGAACATGAATATCAACAAAATGATGTGAAAAACAATTCTGGCTATGTAGAAATTTTAAAGGCAAGATGACATACAATACGTTGTATGAAAGAGATTATATAAATTATGGGTAGTAAAACTAACAGGAACAACATTTTCTATGATTATGACGACATCAAAAATTTAGGTTGCACAGTAATAAAAGTCTTAATAATTAAACACATTAGCTCAAATTCTTAGAACAATATGAATAAGGTAGATTCCATAGCAAGCTTTGCTAAGAATTTAGAAAGTGAAAATTCTGTAAAATTAAAAAAAAAACCATCTAAATAAAGTTATGTAATGTGTGTTACTAATAATAACTCTACTTATTATTATGGAAAACTTCTTTGAAGATGACATTTGTAATAGTTTTCAACTAACGACGATCAGCATCGGGCACCAGAATCTTCAAACCATAGCGTTTTGGAACACTTGAGACAGCCACATATAGTTGACCATGACTGAAAACAGGTCGAGACAGATATATACCAACAAAAAAAGTTTTGATTGTGCTTGATTAAGAAAGAAAGTAATTTTAAATATAACTCAATTGATTGGCTTATGTATTATAGTTGTTTGTATTTAATTTATCTTAAAAGATAAAAAAAAAGTCAAAATTATAAAACAACTGAACTCGACAAACACTAACATGATGGATACATCGGGTTGTGGACGTTTTAAAATAAAAAATCAACTCAATCCTAATTATCCCCATTTACCTCATCCAAACTTGACTCAAATACTACCGATGCTCACACCTATATATGTATGTCTTTGCATATGCATATTCCACTTGAGTTTATAGTTAAAATTATTTGCTAGTTATGATGTATAGGTACTTCTATAAGTAGGTCGTGCCCATATCCAAATCATTTTGAGAAATCTTGGATACTTCAAAATATTAAAAGTAATTTTTTAAGAAAAATATTTACTTGAATGGTTACTAAAAAATCTTACGTATATATACAAAATTGTAACTTTTGGTCTTACAAATTAAATTATTATAAGAAAAAGACAAATATATACATTAAACAACATATATAAATTTAATACTCGCAGTCTTATCTATGCAAAGTAATTAACGTTTGTTCGCTTCACACGATTGTGATGGAGAACTTTTGAATATAACAATGATAGGATAGTTCGAAATTTCGGGCAACAATATTTACAAAATATAAATGGAAGTAATAATACTATTTGTTTTGAGAACTATCAAAAAGTTCCTTTAACAATAGTTACAAACAAACCAACATGGTCCACATTAAAATTGCTTATATATGCTCAAATCTATATAAAGATTTTTCTAAAATCATTTTGCATTAAACCAATCATATAAATTCAGTAGTAGTATGTTGTAATGCTACTTTGTAAATCAAAATTCACAAAATTTAATAAAATGAAAATTTATTACAACAAATAACAATCTATGATAAATAAATATGTGACAGAAAGAGAAAAACAAAACCTGATTAATCACTCTCTTTGTAATAAAACTGTCTGCTACCCTTGAAAGCATCGTCATGGTAGCACAAAATCTGAGTATAAAGGCAAAAGAAAATAAAAATTAAGGATTAATTGAAGCTAGAAAAAAATAAAAATTAAGGATAAATTTTTTTCCTCGATGGAACTAATCTCGGCTTTCTTGGTGCATCTAGACATTCAAGCATTTTCGAGATTCTGTGCACTCTTGACGTTGATGTCTTCAACGTTCAACCCTCCATTTTCTTCTTCTTCGTCTTTTGATAGAATTTTGCAAATGGTAGAGGAACAGCCATTGTTGTAGCACCTGCCCCACCTCTCTGTAATATAGGTGCAAATTAATGATGGGAGGAAAGGTACAATTTTTTAAAAGTTACTAACGGAACCATATCAGAAAAAAGGAAGAAGTAAAGAAAAGAGAATACAAAATTTATGAATAAGTAAATCATTGAACAATAATCACTTATAGCTTTAACAGCACCAACATTTAGCATAAATATAAACTATGAACCAAAAGATTGACAATATGAAGTTTTCAAAGGGGAGACTTTGTCAAAAAGAAAAAGTTTGGAAACCAGAAGGGAAGAGGAAGAATCTTGCTCTTACCTTGTCCACAATGAAGGTCTCCTCTCCATTTATATCCACTTAAGATTACAGTTAAGTTCCATGGGCGCCATCGTATTCGTATGTTGATCCAACCATATGAATTCAAATATGAAAGCATGCTTTGATTGAGCTATAGAAGTGGACTACGTACCGGTGGATTATTGAATTGCATGATTTAAGAGAGCAATCAAAAGTTCAAAACAGATTGCAGGATCAAATATAATTATTGAATTGAATTAATAAAATTAAATAGAATGGTATATCCTAACAGATAGTCAAATCCATCACATAAAGCCTTCTTCATACATATATATATAGGATGTGATCGCAGGATATGCCTCTCACATACATAATTAATAAGCAATATGCATATATACATTAGAATTTGGCGTGCTTGTTCCACCCACGTTGTCAAGGTAAAAATCAATACCATTGTTGACTAATTGGTGAGAGAAAGGTGTAACTTAAAATTCTTTCCAAGTGTTGTAAGGAAATCTAATATTGCTATAGATAATGAAAATTCACTAATTATTAGTTAATCCTAATTTTTGAATGCAGTTGAATAAGATGATTTATTTCATTCAAATAAGAAACTAATAATTTTATGCATAAAAGAAGGCTTACCATCCGCTCCACATTCCACATTTTTGGTTTTTGGTCACAGTTTGGTGTAAATTGATCACAATCAAATACATTGCAAGTTTTAATCTGTAAGCAATTAGATATATAAATGTAATAAAATTACCTGAGACGCGAAGAGTTTATGTTGGTTCATCAAGTCCACAATTTTAGCAGTAAAAAGCTGCATTTGTGCCTGAAAGCAGAGATAGGGGTGGCGGGTGAAGACTAAACACCAGTCAATTCAAAGAAAGTGCAGAGTGGAGAAAAAGAAATTACCTTGAATGGTTCAGAAGCTCAGGAAAACACTGTTGATACTGAATATTTATGGCATCAAGCTCTAGCTGCAGCTCGCCTGATTGATCATTGTCTTCCAGAGAAAGAGAACAGAGGCTTGACATGTCCAAGTTTTGGAGACAGCTCAGTTCTTCTCTGACTCAGCCTTAACTGAATTTTTATCTGACACATTAGTTTGTCTCTTGCATCCATCTTGTTCATATAATCTGGTATCCAAATTGTAACTGCGGCCGCCGCTGCTACTAATCTGGCATCCAAATTATGATTAATGAACTGAAACAATTATTGATAGAGAAAGAGATTTTTTAAGGGATTTGATTAGGATGTGAAAGTTGAATATTGCTGATGGCTTGTCATTCTGCATAATTGGAGGAACAGTTTTACATTTTAAAAGTCAGTATTAAATCGATGGAGATTCTAACATTTCTCAAATGCATATCTAAACAGATTCCGCACATAAACTGTAAAATCAGAATTAATTTGTAACATGTCATTCGCCAACTCATTGCTAAGTCAGCGCCACATGTGAATAAATTAGAAGATTAAAATGCTTATGTGTCATAATATGCCTTCTTGCCTCTTACTCTATCATATTATATAGAATATAGATATATATATATATATATATATATATATATATATATATATATATATATTATAAGATTATGAATTATATTCTCAAATGAGGCAAAATACTATTTAGTCCCTGAATTGTTGGTCAAACTACTATTTAGTCCTTGAAATTTGTAACTATGTTAACTATCTAGTTCTCGAATTTGATAAAAATACTATTTAGTCCCCAAACTTAGTAAAAATACTATTTAATCCCCGAATTTGCAACTCTGTCAACTCTAATGGGTAACAATCAGGAGACTAAATAGTTCACAGAGTTACAAATTCGGGGGAGGATTAAATAGTATTTTTTGTCAAGTTTGAGGACTAAATGGTTGACATAGTTACAAATTCGGGGACTAAATAGTATTTTTGTCAAATTCGGGGATTAAATAGTTGATATAGTTACAAATTTCGGGGACTAAATAGTATTTTTGATAAATTTAGAGACTAAATAATAGGTTAACCAACAATTCAATAACTAAATAATATTTTACCACTTCTCAAATTAATCTAACAGCGTATAGTTGATGTTCCGGTGGTTAGCTAGTTCCTATCATTTGGTGTTTATTTGTATTAATCACCCATAAGGTGTTCAATTATTTATATATATATATATATATATATATATATATATATATAAGAACCACGACTTAGAAAAAAATAATTAACAACTCCCATTTTAATCCCTCCTTTTTTTAGTGCTTTTTTTCAACTACATTCATGATTGATTAACTACTTAGTGTATTATCACCTAAAAAATTCTCCGGACTAGTCGTCTCCTTCACATTTTACCTAATTATTGCGTAAATTCCATTCATATTGGAAAATTCAAAATCTTTATTTTGCTATTTTTTTTTTATAAAAAAGCATTAAAGCTTCATTATATTGTAAAAAAAGCCAAACGACACTTAAAATAATTTAGAAAACTCCAATATAATAATACTGAAAAATAAACTTTAACAATTATTGAACTAAGTAAACAAAGTGTAAGCTCAGCTGATCCTATTTCTTCAGGATGAAAAATCTCACCGTCCTTGGTGTTGCCAACAGAGTTGTTACTCTTATACCTCCTGCATATTAGATCCGAAATAATCTTCAAAGTTGAAATTGTCGTAGGCTCTTCCAACATCATGATGAACGAGTGAAAATTTTTTAACATAGATGATTCGTAGATTTAGATATAATTATAACAAATCTTGAATTTAGAATCACCTGATTGTCAAAAAAATTTAAAAATTAAAAAATAAATACACACAAAAATAAATGTTTTTAAATTAATGAAAAATTAATGATACCTAAAACAAAGGTGTTCTAACTAGTTTGAAAAATTATTTGGCCATTTGGATTTGGGTTTTCGTTAATTAATAATGTGCAAGTAAAAAAAAGATGACACACAACACTAGCCAAATTATTTAATTTAATTGAATCGGAGGGTTGATTGGTTGTAATGTAATTTTATTATTGTAATCCATTAATGATTTAATGTATCTGATAAAATAATTTTATGTAAAGTTACTTCATTTAATTTATTTTTTTAAAAAACTAGTTTAAAGAAATAAAAAATGTTGAATATTTAACAATTAATCATAACGGCAAAGAATATTGTTGCGTCACTTCCCATCACACATACCTTTTTCGGTATAATAATTAATTATGTCGATTTTGAATAAATTTTTAAATATATCATATGTATCTGCATATAATTAGTCAAGTACACACATCTATATCGTCGAGTTGATCAGAATGACTCCTTTAATATATATATA
This sequence comes from Senna tora, assembly GCA_014851425.1. Classification (NCBI taxonomy): domain Eukaryota; kingdom Viridiplantae; phylum Streptophyta; class Magnoliopsida; order Fabales; family Fabaceae; genus Senna; species Senna tora. The sequence goes on from CM026262.1 coordinate 15,112,191, forward strand.
TATATATATGGACCAAATTCAAAAATTTTAAAAAATCTCAACTTTATATAAATCGCTTCCAAATATATAAAACACTTGAATTAATATGTGTGGACGAGCTTGGATCTAGTGTTGCAAATACGTTTGACAGAAAATTTTAACTCATCCTCGAATCTTTTTAAGAAGTAAATAAAATTGTGTCTTTTTTTAAAAAAAAAAATTCGGAGTATTCACGGCCGAATAGTAGTAATTGATTCTTTTGCACCATAAACTTTTTGAACTCGTTTTATAGTACCGACCACCAAACCCTCTTTATATACATACTTAGAGCTTCTTGGTTATTGTGTCCTTTGTTAAAAGAAATTAAAAAAAAATAAAATGTTCTAAGATTATATATTGATTCAGTAATTGAACCCATATAACTAAACCAGAATTGAGCAAGATGTATAATGTATACTTTCCCTTCAACACCCCATATCACTCTTCTCCCCTCCTACTAAACAAATGAAGAAGAAGAAAAGAACCAAAATAATCTCTTTACACATGCATATTGAACACATACATATATATATATATATATATCAGTTCGGATCCTCTGCTTTTTAAGTTCATACATACTGTCTCAGTTAAACCGATCAAATAAGCATAGTAAAAATTTAGCCACGATTATTTAATTGGTTAACCATGGTTCATCTTACCGAGACAGCATAAACCTGAACCTATACTGTGCAAGGACTCAAAAGGTCACATTCCGCAGCACAAGTATGGTTAGAAGAACGATAGGACGAGAGTGGACTATGCCTAACCGAATTGGGACAACTCTTAGCATATAACCGAAACCTACAGCCCCAAGAAGAGCTATCTTCCTCCATTGTCTCCGTCTCCGTCTCCATCCCGGCCAGCGCGCGGCCGAACGAGTCGGCGTCGCAATCGGGAAGCCAGATCGGACCGCCGCCGCGATTGGCGCCGGCGAACCCGTACTCGCTCTCCGCGACGTCGTTGAGGAGCGTCTTGAACGTGGGGTGGTTCGCGAGCTCTACCCTCATCACGAACCTCTCCCTCGTGGGCCCCACCTCCACCCAGAGGCATCCCTCCGGAGCCACCGCGGCCCCACCACCACGACGTCGTTTCTTCGTTGATGAAAATATGTTGTAGGACACGTGGCATCTCCTGCATCGCCCCCACATTCTCTTGCATTTCTGCTTCATGGCTTCCATTATTGGATGTGCGTGCGTTATGACGTAGCGACCAAATTAATGAATTAGTTGATCGAAGAGATGGATGATATTCAGAAATTGAATAGTGATCATTGGAAGAAGAAGCACATATGGATTGGAATAATATAGAGAATGGGAAAGCGAGAGATATGTGTGTGTGTGTGTGTGTTTTTATGTGATATGGTAATTTTAATTTGGAGGGTTTTATAAGTTGCAAGGTGGACTTGGTCGCGCGCACACGCTGTACACCCTGCATCTTTATTATTATTATTATTATTATTATTATTATTATTATTATTATTTTTCTCACATCTGACATCTTGTTGATTGAGATAGCAAGGAGATAGGAATCGAGTCGAAATTTAGATGTTCAAGCTCAGCTCGTTTGAAATAAAACGAGCTCGAACTCCGTCGATTTTGATCTTCGAGTGTAACACCGTTAACTTTTGTCGTTAAATGATTACGTGACATGCTTATGTGCCACACCCTCTCTCCTACATGTCATATTTTAATGATGTGACCCACCACATCACGCCACTCACACCATCATGGCAAAATTTTTGCTTTGAAGAAGAAGATGATGATGATGATGTGGCCACGGTGGAGTGACTTAGTGTTCCACGTCATTAAAATATGACACGTAAGAGAGAGGTTGTGTCACATAAGCATGTCGCGTCATCATTTAACGGCAAAAGTTAATGGTGTTATATTCGAGGATCAAAATCGACAAAAAAAATCCTTTGAGGACCAACATTAAACTTCATGTAAACATTGATGACCAAAATAATACTTTAGCCTATTTTATATTTCTGTAATCAAATTCTGTGTCTGCATCCGCTTGAAGTTACTTTAGTAGGTCCAATTGTCCAAAATTCTAAACCGCTCATCTCTTGGTCCACTGCGTCTTGGAATGAGTGATTTTTTTTAGATGAATGATCCAGAATTTCTAAATCTAACAAAAACAAATAGAAATATTTAGTCTCAAAAATTTAATACTCTCATATTACTGTACTATTATCTTAAAATACGAAGTTTATAACTTATACGGTTTATCATTTCCCTCATAATTGGTTACTTCTATAGTTCTATCTTAGAATATATAATTATATACGATGTTATATTTTTTACATTAGATTTTTTTTTCACAAGTATTATCTTATTGAAAGTAATTATGTTCGAGTTATATAATTAATGAGGGTAAAGTTTTTTATCAGAGATTTTTTTTCATACATAAAACTCGAATTTAAGACATTACTTAAGAGGAATAGAGTACTTATCACTCTAACTAACCCGTGTTAGTATTTTGACATTAGATCGTCTAATCTTTATTTTATTTGGGATATGTCTTACAACTTGTTGGTTTGAAAACGTGCTGTTGTTTTTGAACGTGTTTTGGAGCAAATCTTTCGAAAGAGAAAGGCCAACCAATTAATTATTGGTATTTTTATTACATAGAATATTTAAAAATGGAGAAAATGATAAAATAAAAACAAAGAACAAAGAAGAAATTAGAGAACAAGACCAAGAAATATTAGGCATATATGACGTTATGTATAGTATTTATATATAGAAGTATAGACTAAACAGGAAAATTAGGCCACGTTTGGTTGCTGGGTTTCTCTATGTAATTTGTCTTGTAATCTCGAACATTTTTCTATTAAATATAATTTACTTTTTGTAATGTGATGAAATTATATTTTTGTCCTTACGTTTTAATTCACTTTTATTCTATTCTCTCACTTTTAATATAAGGGTAAAATAATTATTTTATCCACTTTTATTCATTCACATCACATCACATCGCTTTAACATCTATATATTTACATTCCTTCCAACATTCCTATTTTCGTTATCATTCTCATTAATTCCCTCAAACATTCACGTAACCAAACGATTACACTTCAGTTCCTCAAAATTAAGATATAGTAATAAAATGATTAAATTTGATTTTTGGTCTTATAATCTTGTATAAAATTTTCAAACAAACTCCGTAACATTGAAAATATATCAAAATGATCTCTCATCTTTTATATATATTTTGTCTAGTAATAATCTACATTTTAAAATAATCCATCAAAATGATCATGATTGTTAATTCTTGTTAATTAAGGAGATGTGTTCAGTAGTACAATATATAGTATTGAATTTCAATACATTCCTTTAATTAATTGGTATCTAAATTATTTAAGGTGAGTCCTTATTAATGTGAATTTCTATTAATATTAACAAATAGTTTTACATAATTAAAAAATGTATCAAATTTCAATAATACGATAGTACTGAACTTTTATCTATATTAATTAGAATTGTTATATATGGACTTTTCTTCAAGCCATTTTTTTCAAATTTCTTCTGGATCTTCTTATATATAGGAATTCTTTTTCAGTATCTACTATAAGAATCTTTTTTGTCAAAGTATAGTCAAATATTATTGCCATTTTTCTAACAAAAAAATTGAATTATAATTTATCAAGTTATAAAAAAATTATTATTTTCTAACTAAACATAAGTTGATCTTCATCTAAGGGCTTGGTTGAGAATTTCGAAGATAATGAGGTGGGGTGGTTATTAATGGAGTGTTGCGGAATGAGATAGAGTATAATGGTTCAAACAAATTATTCTATTGATTGAGAGTTTAAAAAAATTAAAGAGGGTGATGGACATTATTACCCTTATAATAAATGAACAAATGTAGAATAAAAGAGGGTTAATAATGGAATTAAATATTATAAACAATGCAAACCATCCTAAAACCCCCAATTTGGAGGGGTTTGAAAATTGAGGTGTTGGATGATTTGGAAGGCTTTTCAAACCATCCCACTCCATTACTCACTTAAACTCCCGACCAAAGGTTTATAAACCCAAACCACTCCACACCACCTGTTGGATATGTTGGGTTCTTCGCGACTAAATATCCGTCTATGGGGGACTAAACCCCACATAGTATAATATTTCTCTCTCTCTCTCTCTTTGAGTTATTCTTCCGCGCATCAGTCGTGGACATGTGGCTCTACCTCTCGTAGGTAAAGTTCTCCGTTTGGTGCGACCCTTTTCAGAGTTCGTTGTTTGGAGGCCAGCCCTGATGGAGCAGAGGCACTGGCAAAGATCCAAAGTTTTAGCAATGGTGTCCAGATTAGTAGCTTCCACAATATTTAGTTATGTCTGGTTTATTTTTTTTGTTTTTCTTTTAGGTCCCTGGGTTGGGTCGAATCATATAGATTCGAACCTTTTCTTACACCACCCCACACCACTCTCAAACCATCTTCCTAATTAACCAAGCCCTAAGACTTTTAAAAATTAAATAAGGTAACTAACCATAAAAACAATAAAAAAGTTAGTCAGAAAATTACAAACATGATTGTAGAACAAGGACATTAATATAATATTAATACTACAGAAAAATTCAATTTTATTAGTCTCAATTAATTAATGTCATTTGTTAGACGCTAAAGATAATTTTAACTTACACTTAATTTTTTTTATAGTGTAATATGTTCAAAACATATTAATTTTAAAAGTAAATAATAATAACTAAGAAACAAGCGAATCAAAGAGGATTCCTAATATATAACTTTGTTTTCTTAATGTGAAAATCTAGAGTGTCCTAAAGTGATAATATTGCTTCTTAAACTTAAGATTAATTCTTGTTGATCAAAACTATTACCGTATTATTGAACATCTACTCCTTCCTAACATGCTTCCTGCCGGCATTCAAAACTTAATTCATGTCCTAAATATCTTTATACTTTCATAAACTTGTGATTAATTAATTAAATACTAAACGTAAGTATATGAAAAGATCACTCTTATCTTAATTAATTAGGACCTTTAAAGATAAATTCAATTTTAGTCCTGCAAAAAAGCATTTTCAACAAAAAATAATCATTTTTCTAAAAAAAATTCCTCAATTAGTAATTACATAATTACATCCCATTTGGCTATTAATTTAGGATCTAAAATTGTTTAGCTAACATATTTTCTAAAACGGTATTTTTTAAGAAAATTATTTTTAATAAAAATTTGACTTGACAAAATTGATAGTTTATAATTTTTTTTTGATAGTTCATACTTCATATCTTTTTTTGCCTCGTGTTAATTTCAGTTTCATTTATCTATATATTTGAAAATGTCAATTAGTTGATGATCAAATCGAACGAATTACTGCAATACTGAAAATGAACTTCAACCTGCCAAACATCTATAGGTGCTAAGTCAAGTCAACCACTGTGAACAAATTCTTCGGGTACTGCGGGACCCATTAAAGAGAGCAATTCTCTCAACGGATGACGCTCCATTCTCATTCTTTCGGGGATTGAACCCACGAAGCAACAATTAATTAAGGGAATACAGACCCTTTACCATTTGTGCTAGACCACATTGGTAAGATTTGAATCTTATTTTTGGATATAGAAAGCATTATGGCCAAAGTGGGTTGGCACAAATGGTCAAGGATCCGGAAGAAAGTTCTCGTCTTACCTATGGGCGAGGGTTCGAATCCCTTGAAGCCATCTAAAATCCTGCTTTGGTGGGTATCCCTCCCCAGGTAGATCCCTTGGCACCCAACGGCTAGTTGAGTAGTTGCGACTGGATAAAACTGTTTGCGGTTTAGGCATGTACAGTAATCCTTTGGGTGGGTCTCCCCAACATGCTACTTGAGAGTGCCTTCCCTTACTACCATTTTAAACAAAAAAAATAATTATGTGACTAGCTATTTACGCTTAAACAAAGAATCAATTCATAATAAGGAAATTAATCATTATTGTTACGTCCGTTTTGGACCAAAAAATTTGGTGACGTAATTAAAAGAATAATTATAATTAGGCCGTGTCTGCATCTTAGTTTCAAAGTGAAAGCAAATATTATATTTATATATGTTCCCTATGGTCAAAATTTATGAACGTTTATTAAAATGCCTCTGTAGTTAATTCGACGCAGCCCCTCCGATCCTTGTAGAATAAAATATAAATCAACGTTGGAAGTTTTGCTGCATGCCAGAAATTCCTGCCCTAAATGGGACGTGGTTGAATACAAGGAATTTTTTTTTTAATTCATCGTTTACGTCAGCAAATTCTGTTAAGCAAGTTAATAATGTTAGCAAAAAGGGCAGGCATGAACAAAATTAAAAGTTTGAGGGTAGAAATGAATCAAAAAAAGTTTGGAGGTAAAAATAAAGATTACAACAAAGTTTGAGGACAACAAGGATATTTTACTCTATAAATAAACGTTGGAAGTTTTGCTGCATGTCAGAAATTCCTGCCCTGAACGGGATGTGATTGAGCACAAGGAATTTATTTATCTTTAATCAAATATCAAAAGTTGATTGAACTTGAGTATGAAGTAGTTTAAATCTTTGGGCCAATTGTCCCACTCTTCGATCAGCGAGGAGATTAGTCACTATTTTTGACGATGAATACCTTGGTCTAGACAAAAAAAAAAAGAAATTCATGCCTTAAGACACATGACTAATTTACTTTTAGATTGACAAAAAAATATCCGCGTGTCCCTGAAGTTTACGTAAATTTTCACTTTCATCGTTAATTATTTGTACATATAATATTAATAAGAACTAATTATTTAAAATAACATTACTTTGTGTAACTACGGAATATTCCGCCTTGGGACACGTGACATTAAGTTTCTAGAAGCCTAGCGGCAGCGCGTGCTAGCGACACGTGGCACCACTCATCTTCTAGTTACGTGGCCCTTGCCCACGTCACTTCACAGAACGACCACTTAAACAGACGTGGGAACTCCCTAAGCATCGTGGGACGACCCACGCCCCACGAGATCGTGGGTCGAGCACGACCTCCCCACACTCAGTATAAATAGACCCTCACCCGGGGCACTAGATATACGCAATACGAATGACTAGATATACGCAATACGAAGGACTAGATATACGCAACAAGAAGGACTACGACACCTGATCTAAGATCCCTCACGTACTCTTAGCAGTAACCTGAGCCCCCTCAGACACCTCACGCAAATCTTCCAAGCACTCCGAGCTCCGCCGTAGACACCATCCAGTCCAACCACCGGCAGGCTCACCTCCATCCCGGAGTTTATCATCTACGGGGCTTCCAGCAGCCCTCTGAGACCCGAACTCTCACACACTAAGGCAACCTCCTAAGAGCGGCTCGCCCGCCCGAAGTACCTTAGGCACATCTTAGCCGCACACGGCCTGATACAGGTAATCACCTCGCCTAACGGCTCCTATAGACGTCACCATTACGAACTACGCGGACTTTGATCCCTTCCGAAGGGTACGTAGGCACCTAGGTGCATCACCTAAGGACAAGTCCCCCAAGGTTAAAACCCCTTGCAGTCCTAATTACAAACTACAATTGTCTGAACCAAAAACGACAGTTACACTTTGTATTAATTAATGTTAGTTTATCGCTTCTTCACATTAAAAAGAAGAAAAAAGTTTCGATAATATTGAATTTTAATTATATCTTTCTATTCATTTAAAGCTATTTTTTGATATTATAGAGACTCACATTAATTGAATTGAACTTCAATGAAATAAGGATCGAATTGTTATTAATATTGACAAATAATATGTAATACTAAACTACTAATGGAGGGAGTATTGAATAGTACCGAACATCAATTGTTTTGGTGTGTCTACCTAGAGAATCTAAGGCTATGTTTGGTTTGTAGAATTGGATGAAAAAATGGGAATAGAAATGAGAATTGGGATTAGGTAGAGTCTGGAAAATTAATTTTACCCTCCATTTTAAAATAAATTTACTCTTCATTTAAAGATTTTTAATATTTAAAAGGGAGGGCAAAATTGACTTTTCAAACACATGATTCCCATTCCCGCCTCCCAATTCTCCAAACCAAACATGGCCTAAGGGTGTGTTTGGTAAGGAGAAAAGAGGAGGCAATGAGAATGGGAATGTTGGAGGAAATGAAAATGTCATGTTGATGTGATGTGATGTGATGTAATGTGAATGAAATAAAAGTGGGTAAAATGACCATTTTACCCTTATATTAAAATGGGAATAAAATAAAAGTGGGTAAAAAATAAGGGCAAAAACATAATTTCATCACATTACAAAAATTAAAGTGGGGTTTGTGTAGGTTTGTTGAGATTGGGTGTTTGGTTTTTTTTTTTATCTAAGAAAATAGGAAGAAAGAACAAAGATAGAAAATATGAATCTGAATATTCTTTTAATCTTTTTCTATTCTGGAGATGTGTTAATACACGAGGAGGACTTATATATTTATAGCAAAACTCTCATAGTCTAAACTCAATAAAATACATTAAACTATAATAAAATAAAACTACTTCATGGTGAAGAAAGTAGGCACCAACTTGCTCTACTCTGCTTCTCAACATGATCTTATCCTGTTGCACAAGTTGGTTTAATTTTCTAACATTGCCCTTAAACCAAGCTTGTGAGTTTGTCATTCCAAGTAACTTCTTTAGCTTACAAAATAACTCCACCTTTAAAGGCTTCGTAAAAATGTCAGCTACTTGTTCTTCTGTATGACAGTATTCGATTAATACCTCTTTTTTAGCTACAAGCTCTCGAATCTTGTGGAACCTTATATCAATGTGCTTGGATCTCCCATGGAAAACAGGATTCTTGCATAGTACAATAGCTTATTTGTTATCACAAAATATTGTTGTGTGACTCCTTTGCTTCTCATGCAGTTCTTCAAGCATTCTTCTGAGCCAAACTGCTTGTTTTGCACAACTGGTTGCTTATATGTATTCTGCTTCTGCTGTAGAAAGTGCAACAATTGGTTGTTTCTTTGAAGACCATGATATTGCACCTGAACCAAGATGAAATACATATCCTTATGTGATTTTCCGTGTTTCAATGTCGCCTACCCAATCACGATCTGTGTATCCAACAAGTTGAAAATTTTCAGTATCACAAAAAAAAAAAATTCCATCACTCAAGCTTCAGGGTACCTTTGACATATCTCAAGATTCTCTTGGCTACTTGCAAATGGCATAACCACAGCTCTTCCATAAATCTGCTTAATAATCTAACTCCAAAAACAATATCTGGTCTAGTTGCAGTTAAATATCTCGGACTTCCCATCAAACTCTTGTAATAAGTTGGATCTACCTTTTCACATTTGTTTTCTCTAATTAGCTTCAATTTTTCCTCTACTATCTACTAGAGTGAGGATAGGCTTTGAATTCTCCATCTTGAATTTCTTCAAAATATCACAGGCATACTTCTTCTGTGAGATGAAAATCCCTTCATCTTTCTGGACAACTTCAATTCCAAAGAAAATAGGACATTAGACCCAAATCTGTCATTTCAAAACATTAAATCATAGCCTCCCTAAATTCTGCAATCATCTTTGAATTACTTCCAGTGAAAATCAAATCATCAACATAAAGATACACAATCAAAATATCACAAGGTTCAACAAACTTAGTATACAATGTATGCTCATACAGACATCTCTGAAAATCGTTTTAAATGAAATAAGAATCAATGCGCTTATACCAGGCTCTTGGTGCTTGTTTCAGTCCATACAAAGCTTTCTTCAATCTATAGACTTTATCTTCTTTACCTTTTATCACATACCCATCTGGTTGTTCTACATACATTTCTTCTTCTAGAGTCCCATTCAGAAAAGCAGATTTCACATCTATTTGATACATATTCCATCTATTTTGAGCAGAGAGTGAAATAACAGTGCGAATTGTTTCTAATAATCTAGAAACAGGTGCAAAAACTTCAAAATAATCAATACCTGGTTTCTGCTTATATCCTTTTCCAACTAACATTGCCTTAAAACGATCTACTTCACCACTTGCCTTATATTTTTTCTTGTATACCCATTTGACTCCAATTGGCCTTTTATCTGAAGGCAAATAATCAGTTACTACCCATGTATCATTTTTCTCAATGGATTTAACTTCTTCATCCATTGCATTAAGCCAATTATCATCTCTAACAGCTTCCTCAAAGGAGGTTGGTTAACAATCTGCAAACAAAGCAAAATTAATAATCTCTTTATCAGATAGATTGTTATCATTATCATTTCCCACAACATAATCTTCTAATCTAGCTGGTAAACGACGTTGTCTCTGAGGTCGACTAGAAGATTCTGATTGAGTATTTGATGTTGATGGCTGATCTTCTTCAACAAAATTTTCTGGAATCATTTGTTCTCCTTTTGTTCTTTTGAACCCCAATTCCACATTCCTTCTTCATCAAAAGTCACATCTCTACTAATAATCACCTTTTCTGTTTCTGGATTGTACAATTTATATGCATTCGAAGTCACACTATAGCCAATAAAAATACATTTCTCACCTTTATCATCAAGCTTCTTTGTCAATTGATCTGGTACATGAGCATAGGCAATACATCCAAAAACCTTCAGATGACGAATTGAAGGTCTCCTTTTACTCCAAGCTTCTTCAGGGGTTTTATCACGAACACTCTTTGCTGGACATCTGTTCAAAATGTAAACAGCACAGGCAAAAGCTTCTGCCCAAAACTCTTTAGGCAGTTTTTTAAATTTAAGCATACATCTTACCATGTCCATAATTGTTATGTTCTTCCTTTCTACAACTCCGTTCTGTTGAAGAGTATATCTAGTAGTCATATGATGTTGAATACCACACCTTTCGAAAAAATCTGCACAACCAATGTAATCATGTCCCCTTTCTGTTCTCAAGGTTTTAATTCTGCAACCACTCTCATTTTCTGCATATGCCTTGAATGTCTTGAAGGCTTCACATGCCTCTGATTTCTGCTTTAGGAAATACACCTAGGTTTTTATACTAAAATCATCAATAAAAGTTATAAAATACATGTTTCCAGTATGTGATGCCATCCACTGTACACATATCTGAGTGAACTATTTCAAAAGGTTTCCTTGCTCTCCATGATTTTCCAACTTGAAATGTCTCCCTGTGCTTCTTTCCTATTACACAAGTTTCACACACACAATCTGGAATATTCACAACTGACAAACCAGAAACAAGTCTTTTCCTTGACAGATAATTGAATCCAGAGAAATGAAAATGACCAAAACGCAGATGCCATAACCAGTTTTTATCAGTTATGACAGAATTCAGACAAGAAAATTTACTGTGTTGTATCATTAGAGAAAACAAACGATTAGGAGTCATTTTTACCTTGGCAACAAATCTACCGTTCTTGTCAAACAATGTGCAAAATCCTTGATGGACTCGCATGTTGTAGCCTTTCTCAGACAACTGTCACATACTTAACAAATTGTGATGTAAACCAGGAGCATAAAAAACATCAGAAATAAAGTTCTGAGTACTATCTTTCAATCTAATGGAAATTTGGCCTTTTTCCAATATTGGGATATTTGTATTGTTTCCAAATTTTACCGAGGATTTGAAAGATTTATCAAGGGAAGAAAGCAGCTCCTTTTTTCCACACATATAATTTCTACAACCAGTATCCAAATACTATACATTTTCATCAACAGAAAAATTATTACTTACGAAGAACAGAGTTTCTGAATTCTCACCAAAATTTTGATTTTCAGCAATATTTGCTTGAGTGTTAAAATTCTACTGACCCCTCAATCTACAATCTGCATATCTGTGCCCAAATTTCCCACAATGATAACAATTAACAACATTTCTGTCTTGATTAAAATTACCTCTACATCTTCCTCGATTTTGAAAATTGAAATTTTGACCTCCTCTTCATTGATTCATCTGCCTGAAGTCATTGTTGCCTCTGCTTGGGTTGTAATTGTTTCCTCGCCCTCTTTCTCTAAAGTTTCCTCTTCCTCTTCCTCCAGAATTATAGACAAGTCCGCCATTATTATCTTTTCTCTGACTTATCTCAGTTGCATTGTTTAAAGTCACATGGCATTTTAAAGCCTCTTCGACTGGCTTTTCTGTTTTCTCCAGAATTCTAGAAACATGGCTTTCTATACTACCCTGTAACTCTGCAACTGACATTTCTTCAAGATTATGTGACTCTATAATTGTAGTCACCACATGATCATATTTAATTGGCATAGTGCGAAGAATTTTTTCAACCACTTTACCATCAGGGAAATTTTCTCCATATATTCTCATTTTGTTAACAAGATCAGTAACACGAGAAAAATATTGCTCAATAGTTTCTGAACCAAACATTTCATACCTTTGATATTCTCTTCTTAATGACTACAGCCTGGATTTCTGTGCTTTATCGACTCCTTTGTAAGCCAATTTTAAAGTGTCCCAAGCATCTTTGGCATTTTTAGAATTAGCTATTTTGCCAAATACAGAATAATCTACGCCTTGATGAATTTGAGCTAATGCTAACTGATCTTTTCTACACGCAGTATCATCAGCGTTGGCCTGTATTCCTGTTTCAATATAGCTCAACAAATTATGAGCTCTCAAATGAGTAGACATTAAAATTTGCCAATAATTATAATCAAGCTTTCCATCTAATTTGGGACATGACCACACAATATTATAATTGTTTGCCATTCTTTTTTTTTTTTCCTTTTTTTTACTCTCTCTCTCTCTTTTTAAAATCAATGCACGTTTTTCTCTCTTCCTTCACTCTTCTAACTGATTTTCCTCTCTCTTCTAATTAATTTTTTTAAAAAAATTCTTCTTTCTCTCACGCCACTCTCTCTCTCTTTTTTCAATCTTATCTCTTTTTTACACTTTTCAAAATCACTCATACAACACACGGTACACTAACCTCTTTAATCTTCACTTCACCCAATCCACCACTTCACTTTGTTTTACCGTCTCTCTCTCTTCTCTCAACCCTTCTGTTTCTTTCTTTACACTTCCTCCTCTTAAGTTTTTTTTCTTCTAATCCTCTTCTTCAACCTCTCAATTTCGACTAAGAAAAATGGAGCAATGATTTCTTAATGAAATGGAGCAACGGATTTCCTCCACTCAGCACAGCAGTGAAGTCGACTTATCGTCTTGGTACTCAACGCAGCAAGCAATTTTTTTCAGCTTCAAAAAATGGTTTCTCTCAAATGGGTGGTCTCACAGGTTAGGTTTTGGTTTTGGGTATTTATTCTCTGGTGGGGGATCTTTATGTCTCTGATACCAATTGTAGGTTTGTTGAGATTGGGTGTTTATTTTTTTTTGGATCTGAGAAAGTAGGAAGAAATAAGGTGGCGTTTGGTATCCGATGAGTATTTTAGTGGGAAGTGGAAGTGGAAGTAAATGATAAAAAATATGTTTGGTATGCAGGAAAATATAAGTGGAATATAAAAAGTAATTTTGCCCTTACCTTTTTAAAAGCCACAAATTTTTTAAGGGCATTTTGGCCTTTAAACCTCACCTCACCACAACTTCCCTCCTCATATACAAGCAACCTTACCACTTATGAAGCAAGTTTCTTCCCTTTCCCACTCACCTCACCACCTACCAAACATATCAAAACCTCACCTCACCTCACCTATACTCACTCCCTACCAAACATGCCATAAGATAGAAAATATGAATATGAACATTCTTCTACTCTTTTTCTATTATGGAGATGTGTTAATACATGAGAAGGACTTACATATTTAATTATAGCAAAACTCTCATAGTCTAAACTCAATAAAATACATTAAACTATAATAAAATAAAACTACTTCATAGTCAAGAAAGTAGGCATCAACTTGCTCTGCTATGCTTCTCAACTTGATCTTATCCTGTTACACAAATTGGTTTAATTTTCTAACAGTTTGTTTGGTAGGAAGAAAAAGGGAGGGAAAAGCCTTCTCACTCTCATTTTCCATCATCTATTATTGATACCAAACGAGGTGCAAGTACTAATGAATCATTAATATTATGTGTAATTTTTTTTTATAAATTGATAATATTAGAAACCGAAAGTTACAAGATAGTCCAGCCTACATTTGTAACCACCTTATTCCTACTAAAATTGCCTAAGATAAGCGAACTTATCTCCACTACATAAGCACTATAATATAAGTTCTAATGTGTCCCCCTATCACTTGAAATCTTGTGTCTGTAAAGAAACTAGTAGTGCCAAAATGGGCCAGAGCCCGCGGATCAGCTCGGCTCGCTTGCTAAATGGGCGGGTTTGGGTAAGTAAAAATATGCCCGTTTAAAAACGAGCATAAACGGGTTGACCCGTTTAAGCCCGTGGGCTAAATGGGCTAGCTCGCAGGCCAATTTTTTTATTTTTTTTAAATATGTTTTTTTAAAAAAATTAATTATAAAATTATATATTTACTTAAAAATTAATAATTTTTTAAACGGGTTGGCCCGGACCGGCCCATTTTGACAGTGCTAAAAGAAACCCCTTTGTACCATGCATCCACACAAGCTTCTGATTTTGAACATTATTTAAATTATCTTCATCCTTCTTCATGCCATAGCAATAGTCCAGAAGAACATTTTGGGCACGCTTGGTATAAATGCTCAGATGTAAAATACTGTAAAGAAAGTACTGTAAAGAAAAGTTAGGAGAGAGATAGAGAGAAAAATTAGGAGAGAGAAAAAGTATAATAAAAAGTGTGTTTGGTATGTTTAAAATATTATGTAAAGTTTTTTGAGAATCGTGAGATTACATGTAATGTACTGTTTGGTAATCATACCAAACATGCCCTTAGGGTGTGTTTGGTTAGTGGGGTGTAGGATAATCCAACATTATATATAATATTCTTTCTACCAAACATATACCTTACTTTTTGTGATGTAATGAAATTATGTTTTTGCCCTTACTTTTTTATCCACTTTTATTCCATTCTCACTTTTAATGTAAATGTAAAAATGATCATTTTATCCACTTTTATTCCATTCACATCACATCACATTGACATGACATATTCATTCGTTCCAACATTCTCATTCTCATTTTCATTACTATTTTTATTCCCTCACTCATTCTACCTATCAAACATACCTTAAATCTTTCCTAATGGAGACAAAAATAATTTGACAATAAAGATCTTTAACCTTTCTCTTCTTCACTTTTCTGCTAGCTCATATGATACTCCATCCCTCTTGTGGCGCGCAATTGATTAATTTTCTTACAGGAATTGTAGCCCCCACATTAGGGGTGGTCACTGGTCAGTTTGGTTCAAGTTCGAAGCAAAAAAAGGAACTAATTCAATCAAAATTCGGCAGATTGAGTGGGGTCGAGTTCGACAAAAATGAGTGTTCAACTCAAAACCGAACCAACTCACAAATGAGCGGGTTGAATTATAAGTTGGTTTTGGTTCAACACATCAAATCTATTATTATTATTATTATTATTTCATTGTTTTTTGGACTTTTAAGCTGTTTTCTTTTACCAAAAAGAACTATTTTTATTTAAGAAAAAGTTAAGAATTTTTTTTTTGGCCAATAGAAAAAGTTAAGAATTTGAAGTAAACTAAAATTGGCATTTTTTGCATTTGTTGCTTATGTGTTATTGATTTAATATTGTAAAGTGTTATAATTTTTTTTTAATAATATATATTTTAGCAGGTTGGCGGGTTGGGCGAGTTTAAAATTTTTAAATTTATCAATCAAATCAATTGATGTGTGAGTTAGAATTTTGAACCCAAATCAACCCAACTCAAAGTAGCAGGTTGACCCATACCAGTACCCATACACATCATCATTCTTGGGAAGCAAATTGATTTGGTTAGCAGCAAAAGAGACCCATATAGATTACACGAGAATGGATCTAGTGTTGGGCTCTTCTATGCATTAATATGCTAGGCTGACTTTTTTTCATAGTTTTCTTCACTTTTTTTATTTAAAATTGAAAAATTGTAAATTTTTTTTAAAGAATAAGAGTTAAAGACACAAAAAAATAAAAAATATCACACAAATAAGGACTTACCGTGAATGGTTTAGGGGCCACCTTTATTAGGGACTAAAAAGTTAGTCCTTAATCCACTCATAGTAAATCTCGATTTATGTGGAGTTTTTTAATTTTTTTTGTATCTATATCTTTAATACTTTAGATATTCTTTAGAAAAAGTTTATAATTTCTCAAGTTTAAATAAAAAAAATGAAGAAAACTATGAAAAAGAGTCGACATAACATACTAATACATAGAAGAGCCAAGCACTAAATTCATTCTCAGATTACACTACCTATAGATCATCTTCAAAGCTTCATAAGGAGAATAATTCTTGCCTTCCATATAGTTCCTTATTCCTGCACCACCAAATAATTTGGAGAGTAATACAAATACATATATATATATATATATATATATATATATATATATATATATATATATATATATATATAATGCTCTCCCAATCAAGATTGTTAATATCAAGATTTTGTATAGGATCAGAAGAGATACAAGTTAGATCGAATCGCAAGATCGGATCGAGGATTGTAAGATCTTATTATTTTTATAAAATAAATAAAATACATATAATAATATAAAATTTTCTTTAAGAGTATAAATTTATCGAAAAATGATTCATAAAATATGTTAAGATATATTGAACAATTTACGTTAAAACAACTTCTATAAAACAATTATTTTTATTAATGTGAACTACTAGTGTGATATTTGAGTTTTTCTTCTTAAAAATAATAAGTTACTAATATGAGGTGTAGAATCGTAAGATATCAAACATTTTAAATCGTAGTATCAGACATATAGAATTGCAATCTTCTTGCTATCCTAGTATATTTTTATTTTATCTAAGATCGGGATCGATTTCTATAAAATAAAATCGTAAAAATCGTAAGATCTTACATGTTAAATCGAAAGCCTAACCATTTTATTCCCATTAATCTCGACAAAATTGATCCTTTAAAAATACCATTTTAGACAATCCTAGATAGAAAACAGTCTCACTATTAAATTTAAAGTAAAGTGAGATTTAAAACAAACAGCTCAAGCAAAATCACATGAAGATATGAGAATGAGATTCCACACGTCATCATTTGATATTAAAAATTGAGACAAAATTTAAAATAAAACTTCAGTACTACCGTATGTACTACTGAAGTTTGATACACCACTCCTATTATGTAGAGTCATTTATTAATATGAATAGAAATTGACATTAATAAGGACTTATCTTGAATAGTTTAGGGATTAACGGCCTGCTTGGTTTGGAAGTTAATTTGATTTTGAGGGAATGAGAATAGAAATGGGAATGGTAACGTGAATGAGAGAATGGTTAAGACCACATTTGATATGACATAAAAAAATGAAATAAAGTTGAGAATAAGAATGTAAAAAGGGTACAATAACCAATTTCCCCCTATAATTAAATTTTGGTGGTGGTAATTGAGGGTAAAATGGAAAAAACTCACTAAGACTTTGACAAAACCTCTGTAACAGAAGGTTTTGAGCCCTCATTTGAGGGCTATGTCTAAACCTTATACCAAATTAAGCTTTACAATTTCCAAATTCATTACCTCCCCTCGAAAAGGTCAACCAAACAAGCCATAAGTGACTGGAGGGATATATATATATATTTTGAAGTTTACTATCATACAACAGCACATCTCTAAAATTTATTACTATTTGTAATTTTTAGGGTATGTTCATTTTCAAGAAATACTCATAGAAATAAAAATGAAAATGGTGGGCTCCACTTATTTTTTTATTTTCACAAACTTTAAAAAAAATACAAAATATTTATTATATCCCTCTGATTTGACACAATTATAATCTTTTTTTTTTTAATATAAGGGATAAAATGGTCATTTTTAATGCATTTACTTTCCATTTTTATTACCAAACTTTTACTACTAAACACATCAAATACATTTCGTTTCTATTTTCATTTCTATTTCTGCCTAATAAACGTGCCCTTAAAACCAATCCCTACGTAAAAATAAATAAATGAAAGACAAAATTAGAAATTAACATAAAATTTAGAAAAATAAAATTAGGGATTTGAATAATGAAATGTGGACTTCATGTATTGAATAGAAGCATGAGTTATATTTTTTTGTTTATCAAATATATGAGGATGGGATAGCAATTCATGTTTGACTGATGGGACCACCACGACGTGCCCATCAGTTTTGACTCTTTAAATTGTTTCCTTTGAAAATTAATTAAAGTTTTCAAAGATTTCAATTAATTTATAGCTACGCTGTTAGAGCGTTGATCAGTTTCGTCTAACGACGAAATTAACTTAATATTCCTACGAAGTAGGAACATTCATACTATTAAAACATTAATATTATGTTTATAAAAGAAGAAGAAGAAGAAGCATTAATCTTATAAAAATCAGTGTATTAAGTTTGACAGTGACATTCGGTCAAAGGAAGGGGAAAATAGAAAAAAGAAAAAATGTTTTTTTTGCAAATAATTGTTACTTTTAGGAAAATAACCAAGGAAATGAGAAAGGAACTGGTGGTGTTCATTGGATTCTACTTACTTTTTTACTTTTTTATTTCTATCAATTTAAAAAAAAGAAGAAAATATATAATACAAAATATTTATTATACCATTTGATCTGACACAATCATAACTTTCTTTTCTTTTTATTATTTTAATATAAGGGGCAAAGTAGTAATTTTAATACATTTTCATTCCATTTCCATTCCCAATTTTTACTACCAAACACAGCAAATGCATTCTCATTCCCTTTCCCTTTCCATTTCTGCGTAAAGAATATGCCCTTAGTTTTTTTTTTTCATGAAGTTAGTTTTTGTTTTAGGTAATCACTATAAATCAATGTTTTAAAAATCGAACCGATTATTGAATCGGATGACATTATAATTATAAAATAATAATAATTTATTAATATTGTAACTACGGAATATTTCGCCTTGGGACACGTGGCACTAAGCTTCTAGAAGCCTAGCGGTAGCACACACTAGCAGCACGTGGCACCACTCATCTGTTACTTACGTGCCCCTGCCCACGTCACCTCGTGGAGATACCCACTTAGCCAGACGTGGGAACTCCCTGAGCATCATGGGATGACCCACGTCCCAAGAGATCGTGGGTCGAGCACGACCTCCCCACACTCAGTATAAATAGGTCCTCATCCGGGGGACTAAGGATACACAAGTTCAAGGACTATCATACTAGACCTAAGACATTCCAAGCATTCTCTGAAAATAGCACTCATTGCCATTCTGACAGGTAGTCGGGGCATCCTCAAACACCTCACGCACATCCTTCACACATCCCCGAGCTCCGTCGTAGGCTCCGTCAGGTCCGACCACCGGCAAGCTCTTCTCCGTCCCTAGAGCATACCACCAATAGGGCTTCCAGCAACCCTCTGAGACCCGAGCTCTCTCCTACTAAGGCAACCTCCTAAGAGCGGCTCGCTCGCCCGGAGTACCTTAGACACGTCTTAGCCGCACACGACCCGATACAGGTAACACTACATTTCTTAACGGCTCCTATAGACGTCACCATGACGAACTACGTGGACTTTGATCCCTTCCGAAGGGTTGCACCTAGGTGCATCACCTAAGGACAAGTCCCCCAAGGTTAAGACCCCTTGCAGTCCTTAATTGCAAATTACAATTGTCTGAACCAAAAAATGATAGTTACAAATATTAATATAAGAATATATATTATATTTTATAAAATATGTTTTTTATTAAAAAAATTTAAATATAATGAGTAATTTATATGATTTAACTATATATATGAAAAAAATCAGCTAACATAATAATAATAATAATTAAAGCATTTATATCATTTACTCATCATATTAGTTGTTTTATAAACATATTAGATTCAAAATTATAAAATATACAATGTATATAGTCAAATATAATCTAAAATGTTGAAAAAAAAGAGGAAAGTTTTGTTCCGGTCAACTATAAAATTGGTCCGATTTTCAGGTTTTTCTCGGGTTGTCTGATTCTAGCTGGTCTGACCACAAATTCAGGTTTTCAATCAAACCTAGACCGAACACTTAACCGATTTCCGATCCAATCGGTCGGACCATCTGGTTCGGGTCTAACAACACTGCTGTAAACCATAGTAAATAAATACCCACTCAAATTTATAAAAACAAGTTACATTTATTCTAAGTATAGAATTTAGGTTAAAATGTACATAAGATCTTTGAGTTTAAGATCATTGGGACGTAAAACTTCTGAGTTTTAAATCTTACATTCTGATGTGAATCTTCTAGATTAGTATTGTGAATATTCTATGATTATATGTATCAATTAAGGATAGCTGACCCTGATCTATTGTATTTATTATAATTATTCTTATTTCCTAGAATAGGTTTCTCTTCTTGTATAAATACCTATGGTATTTTCATAATAATACATACAGAGAATTCTTTCATTGAACATGGTATCAGAAGCTAAAATTCTCCAGTAGCTAATCTCTATGCTAGTTGTGTTTTTTCTTCCAGCCTAAATACTTTCCGTTTCTTGGTCACTCACTAATCGAGATATTTTTCGGCCTTCCCTCAGACCACGGGCCGCACCATCGCACTCAGAGGGTTCCGATCGTCAAAACCCCATTTTTTCCGTCACCGTCCATCGTTGCACGCGCGCATCGTCCGACAGTTTTCCGGAGCTTCCACGCGCCGTGATAACTCTATGAAATAGAGTTATTTAGGCTATTATTTCACCAGTTTTTTGAGGTGATTAAGTGATTTTGAGCCATGATTTGTTGCATTTTAGAAGATTTTCTTGTTCAAGGCTTTTAGGTATTTAACTTGTGTGATTTGTGTAAATTAATTAAGTTTTGCGGGTGTTTTATTGAGTTTAAAGTTTGTTGGGGACTTGCATTTTCCTTTTTGTGTCCAGGCTCAAATGGTAAAGAAAGAAGTGGTTTTAGGCATTTTTGGAAGCCAAAAAGACAACAAGAGCAATTCAAGTCAGTGGCAAAACGCTGCAGCGCCTACACGAAGCGCTGCAACATGAACCCATTATTTTAGCATCAGAATTGAGGCGTTGCAGCGTGCTTATGTAGGGTAAGTTTCGGAAATCAATATTTTTACTAATTTAAGTGTGATTTTTGACTTAAAATTCATCATTCTAAGATGGAGGGTGAAGTTTGAGAGCTGGGAGGCTCGAAAATAGGAAGGGAAACTCAAGCCTTAAGTGGATTCAAGTGAAGAAAGAGTGGATTGGAGGCTTGGACATAAGAGTTTTCTTCTCTTCTCTTCTTTTGCTTTGATGTTTACTAAGTTTTTTGGTTTTAAGCTTGTGATTTCCTTGAATATGTTAGGTAGGCTTTTCTTATCTTAGGGTTGTGGTGCTCTAGCATGTAAACTCATGGATTTGCTATTTTGATTGATTGATTTAATGCATTTTGGGGTTTTTTTTAAAAGGAACTCTAAATTTAGTCCTTGAGTTGAATACCTCTTGTTCAATGTTGATTGTGCTTGATTAACTTGATTTGCCTAAAGATATGCATATACCCAAATAGAACCTTAAACTTAGGATTTAGTTTTAGCAGTCTATTATGATGAAATAAATATTAAAAAATAGTTATTTATTTAAGAATGCAACAATATCCTTACCAGAGAGCTGAATATTATAAACCAATAGAAGAAACACAACAAAAAAACTCAACTTAAAAAACAATTCCCTAAAGAAATCTCACTCCAATCCGTCGTAAGCCTTATTCATATCTATCTTTAGAGTAGCCTAGCTTCTCACCAAACTTCTTATTCTTCAAGTACTGAAATACTTCATAAGCAATTACTATATTATCCTGTATCAACCTCCAAGCAACAAAAGCCCTCTGATTTTCAAATAAAAATCTAGGCAAGAGCCCTCTCATTCTATCAGCCATCACCTTAGACACAACTTTATAAGAGAAGTTGCAAGGGTTGATTGGCCTGAATTGCCCCACCACCTCAGGTCTATCCACTTCAGGGATAAGAACAATGTAAGAACAATGTTAGTAAGGTTCAAATCACTCAAGCAAACACCTTTTTCTCAATGATATCAGTGACAACTTTAGTGACTTGATCACCAACTTCACTCCAAGCAAACACCCTTCTCAATGAAGCAGGTGTATATCATGGTGAAGCACTGAATGAGACACTCCTTGGCATTTGTTGAGAAGAAGCAGATGTGTTGATTTTTCGAGCACCATTACCTTTGCGTTCTCATATCCCTGTAAATGACCACAAAATACCTTCCTAATAACCACTAATAAAAAAGTATTAAACTGCATTATTTTAAAGCAATAGATTTCAATGAATATTCTTCAGGCTACACCAGCATGAGAAATCTCCTTCTTTCAATTGTATGCTTGAAAAAATGAAGGTCAAAACTCCAAATTGGTCCTTATGTTTGCACGAAGTTTCATATTGGTCCTCTATGTTTCAAAAAGTTTAAATTGGTCCTTTATGTTTGCAAGAAGTTCCAAATTGGTCCTTCCGTCCACTTCCGTCAATTTCTTAAGTTAACTGCTGACGTGGCGTGCCGAGGTGAACACATAATCTCTCCTACGTGTATCAGATAGCTGACGTGGCCTTAGATACACTAAAAACACTCAAACGACGTCGTTTAAGCCAAAAATAAAATCATGCTGAGAGGACCAATATGAAACTTTAATGAAACATAAAGGACTAATATAAAACTTCAATGAAACATAAATGACCAATATAGAACTTCAATGAAACATAAATGATCAATATAGAACTTCAATGAAACATAAAGGACCAATATAGAACTTCAATGAAACCTGAAGGACAAATATAAAACTTTCGGGAAACATAAAGGACCAATATAAAACTTTTGAAAGATAAAGGACCAATTTAAAATTTGTGTGAAACATAGAGGACCAAAATGGGCATTTGTTTATGTGTTGCAAATGTTGTATTGTTATTTGACGATTGTTGAAGAATCTCATAGAAACCTTTTGTTGATTGTGAGTAGGACGATTTTGTTGAAAAGCTTATTGATTTGTGACCATTCTACCTATTGCCTCTGTGGGAGATGGTTCCTTTCCTTCCGTATAGAATGTTTCTTGTCGTCCAAATGTGATACATGATTATTATTCTGAAATTCAATATATCCAAGCTCTGCTGATTATGACAATCCAGTTGTGTAGACCAACTTTTTAAACATTCTTGTATGGATGTTGAAGGGAAATTATTTGTACGTTGAGATAACCACGTACCAAACCAAACCGCTCTTGCAAATGGATATTGGAGAAAGATGTGATCCAGCGTTTCAACATAATTACCACACAAGAAACACATGTCTTCTACCTGCATGTGATGCCTTCTGAGGTTTGACAAATTTGGAAGAGCATCATTCTTGATTCTCCATATGAAGTTCTGCATTTTCCTCAGTATAGACAGACTCCATAAAAACTTCCACGGGAAGAAATCAACAGGTATATTTCGATTCTCGGATGAATTGAGAATAAAATAACCACTTCATACTGTATATTCTCCTGAATCGGAGAATTTCCAAAGTAATATCCGGTAAATTACATAAAGTAACAGAAGTATTGAGAATGTTTCTTGCAATATGATCATCAAAATAGTAAGAAACAGCATTGCGGTTCCATGTGTTGTTGCTCTGATTGATCAAGTCATGAACATGTTGATTATACGTATGATTATGAAGATTACGGCGTGTAGACCTATCCTCCACCAAGAGTAGTGTTCTTCAGTGTTTAATCAAGACTATTACCAAAATATTTTGATCTTGCCCATTGACTGTATAGTGTATACCATTGCTGTCTTGTCAATGATCCTCCAGACTTGTTTAGCCAAAAGTGCTTTATTTATTTTTTTAATAAAAAAGATACTATTAAACAAACCAAGTTACAACATTGTTCAACCAACTATAAAAATATTAATATTACCGCTCCTATATCTAAGCATACAGGAAGTCAGCATCATAATATATGTAATACAAACCCCTAATTTACCAACAATACATATCACATTACAGACTCCATTAAATAAGATCCTAGTATTCCTGAGGAGAGTGGTAATTATGAAGTACTCATCTTGCGATTGGATTGAGAAAAGCGTGCTTGCACCACTAATGACAACGGTCAACAAGAATTGACTTCTCCCAGCCTTCAAACTGAGATAGATGGCTCTAAATGAGCCAAGATTATGCTGTATGAGATCATTGACTGTACACGACAGGCACCAATCTCGAAGCATTTGCCACCTCAATAGGTGGTTTGATCTTACTAAAAACCGCTGCAGATGACAAACCTCAAACTTCTCTGCCTTTTGACATCCTTTGCACCAGCAAGATAAGTTGTTTTCCTCAACACAGGTTGCTAACTCCAGCAACTGTCTATATTTCCCACTGTTGATTCCATTGGGTTCAACTGCTGAGTCATGTGAATTGCCATAGTGCAGCCAAAACTACAGCAATTCCCAGCATAAAGACTCATTCTTCCTTGGGAGGCCTTATAGGGCTAGCCTCCCAAGTATCCATCTTTCGCATAGAATCCCAAGTTGCCTTCACTCTCAGTTCCTTGTGTGCCACTTTGATTCTCTTAGTTCCCAACCACATACCAAGCCCTTCCAATACTACTTCTGTTCCTTTAGTTTTCCTTTTAATGCCACAAATTTCCCCCACTCTTGTTTTCACTTTTAATTTCTTTCTCTTCTTATTCTGAGAAAAATTACCCTGACGCTTAACACCAACTCTTGCTTTTATACCCCCAATAGAAATTGGATGAAATTGCATCTAATTAATTGGTTTGAATTACTTTCCTTCTCAAAAGTAAATACATATTGAAGATTTCTTTCCCCAATAATGCTAAGACCTTCTTGGAGATTTCAACCCTTCTTGATCATATTCATCACAAACTTGTATCCGATAATAATTTTCCAATCAATGTTTTGCTCCTCGTTGAATGCAATTTTCCATGATTCCAATTTAGATCAACAGCAGCTTGAGAGAGAGACTATCCTCCACTTGTTTGGATTTTACAAAATCCCTAAAGTTGGAAATTGTTAAAGGAAGTAAGTTAAGAAAGATAAACATAGAACCCTTCAATTCCTTCCCCTTGAAAATCTTAAAAACCAATCAGGGGGGAATGTCAATAAATCATCTTCCCTTCCCTCCACCTCCCCATCATTAATCCCTAATCAAAGTTTGAAGCCCTTGATTCACAAATTATCAGAAGGGCACCAAGAAAGGGAGGACCCTGGAAATTTTTTTTTACCTATAAGATAATAAGCCTAACTTCCTACAGCATACCATACGGTTCAATACCAATCAAGAGGCAGCAGGGGAATAAAATTTAAAAGGAAAAATTAATCTGAACAGACATCTCTATCGTTACCATGCTTGTTAACTGATAAAACAGTTATTTACACGAGATTAGCTTACATGGTGCAAGATTTATTTGAATTACTTAAGGTATGCGGGTGGTCTACATATATGCACAACTACCTTTTCTATCAACTCGTAATAATGTCAGTAATGTGGAAAGGGAAAAGGTGGAAAGGGAAATGGAGGCTCAATGGTCACGGTAAATAGGTTGGGGTAGCCACTTGAGATGCAAATTCAAGAAGCCAGATTTAGCACCATCTAGCTCAAAACGATCTTTAAATTCCCCCTCCAGTATTACCCTAGTGAGCGTCAATATGCATCTTCCCATTTGATCCTGCATGAGAGAACACCAGAAATCATCAGGTTAAGGAGCTACCATGACTGAGTTGTACATAATTTATTCTACTTGTTTCATAAACATATCATTGCATTTGGATAGAGGAGTAAATGTAACATCAGTAGAGAGAGTAAATAAATGATTTGATCCTTAAAAGACGCCATTTTTTTTTTTTAATTTAGTCCGTGAAAGATGAAACGTCTCAATTGGAACCTTGAAAGATCAATTTAGTCCTTTAATTTCTTTCACGTCTCAATTGGAACCTTGAAAGATCAATTTAGTCCTTTAATTAATAAGATCGATAGAAAGTTACAAATAGTAGCATGTTAATTTTCTTTTAAATGATGACTTGAACTCTATTCAACAAAAAAATACTGACTGCGCGTTTTGATGATGCGTAATTTGTAAAATAAAACATATCAGATTTACAAACAGCACATAGAAAAATGCAAACTATGTCTTTTGACAATATTTAATTTGTGATATGTTTTATTTTTTATTACTTAATAGGATCCAATTCATCATTTAATATTTATGTTACCATATGTTAATACCACTGCTAGTTAACTTTTCCTCCATCCTATTAACCAAAAAAACAAATTGATCTCTCATAATCAAATTGAGACATTTCATCTTTCAATGACTTATGCATAAATAATAGCTAAATCATTAATTTACTCTAGTAGAAGTGCAAAGCCTTTAAAAGCTAAAGATGGGGAGATATCACACGGACATACAATAATACAAAGGTCAAAACTCCAAATTGGTCCTTTATGTTTCAAAAAGTCCAAATTGGTCCTTTATGTTTGCAAGAAGTTCCAAATTGGTCCTTCCGTCCAAGTCCCTTTTTTTTAAGTTAAGTGCTGACGTGGCATGCTGACGTGGACACACCATCTCTCCTACGTGTCAATTGAAGCTGACGTGGCATGCCACATCATCGCCACGTCATCATCCAATATCATAGGTGGTGACGTGGTGCTGACGTGGCATGACACGTCAGCTTAGATGGACACGTCAGCACTTAACTTAAAAAATTGACAGAAGTGGACGGAAGGACCAATTTGAAACTTCTTGCAAACATAAAGTACCAATTTGGACTTTTTGAAACATAAAGGACCAATATGAAACTTCGTGCAAACATAAAGGACCAATTTGGGGTTTTGACCTAATAAAATGATACAAGACGGCTCTTTTGCATCACCTGGATGCACAAATAGAATGCATGGTTAAGACAATTGTTAATCTGTATGAGAAAAATCTAGGTAGACTTAATCTATAAATGATGTGTAGCTGAAGCCAATCATTAATTTATATGCCAACATGTCAGACACATTTTTCAATTTTCAATAGGACCATCTTACATTTTTTTTTTTTTCTATAATTGGATTGGTGTGCCTAAGAGGCTAAGAATCTCTCAATCAAGATTCTAGACAAACCATTTCCACCAAAACAATTAAGAATGCACCAGTACAGGACTACAGGTCTCATCGATTCATGTAATAATTGATAGACCAGAGTGAGACACATCTATAGATTTCTAACGTCCATTCAAATGCCATGATGTGATGTATACATATATGAGGAATCAATTAACACCAGTATAAAAATTGACATTATTATACCAGTCAATATTTTATTATGAGAAGTCATTTTCGTTTATTTGTTGAATTAAGAGTTCATCACCATTTTATTTTGTATGCCAAATTTTAGACAAATTGAAAAATAATGGCTATACGTAATCAAATAATTTATAGTTTATTTAAATTTGAAAAATTTATGGACATTAAATTTCTAATATATTGATGAGTACAATTTTAGACAAATGTCAAATTTTGTAAATATGTTATTTAAAATAAAAAATTCACATCCAACTAAAGGTTTAGTGAAGAACTCATCCTCTAGAATATTATTCAATAGTGTAAAAATGATTTTGATTAGCAGTCATGCCAATTAAAAATAAAAAAAAATTAAAAATTGAAAAAAAAACTGAAATAAATAATGCTTTTTTTTTTACCTTTCCAAATGTGTCGTGATCCCAAACTTCAACAATAAGCATTTCATGTAATCCATCCTCAACAACAAAATCAAATGATTGATTCCAAACAGGATTCAAGTTGTCATTAACAACCTGTGAAATTAACAATTCTTAGGGTCAGTTTCAAAATATGTTACTAATTTTGCAACAGTTAAAAGCAGGAACAGCCAATGCAATGCACATAAATATATCCTCCCAATGCCCTTCACAACCCAAAGAATAAAGGAAGGGAAAAGAAGTAGAAGAGAAGACAACTTGAATGATATATGATATTTGTTCGTCCATCCCTTGGATTCTCAAAACAGACACAAGATATATGCTAGTTTTAGTTTCCTGGCCCACCACAATCTTACCCTGGTTTTGCTTTTTGCTTCTGATTTCTTCATGGAGAGAACAACATAAGGGTCAGCTTTCCCCATTAGATCTGTTGGAGGCAAGTCTTCAGCAGATATCACAGTAACAGAAAGCACTCCTCTAACAATAACCTCCTTTCTCATCTGTTTAATGGCATTTTCATTTTCAGTAGCCTCCGTTCCGTTTTCTGATCCTTTAAGGACCTTTTCCAAGGATGTCATTGAATAATTGGGAGCAAAAGGATTGGTAAATGCATTCTCTGTGCCAGAAGGATAGTATAAAAGCTCTAAATGTACCTATGCACAATAGACAACAATTAATATAAAAACATATATAATATCAAACTAATATAGAAAGAAAAAAATATTATTGATAAAAATTTACAAAAGAAAGAAAGGAATAGGCAATGTTATATTAGAAGACATATGAGTTATTTATTTTATGTATTAATGCTGATATTATCTGGGAATTAGGGTTTGTAATCTGAACATTTGAACTAGCTTAGAATTTACCTAGCAATCAATCTAAGTGTTTAATTACAGATTTTTTTTAATAAGAAAAGAACTTTATTAGAGAGAAAGAATATACAATGAAAATCAAGGAGGAAAAGTTTTCCTCCCCAAGAAAAAACAAAACAACAAAAGAAAGAAAAGACAAGATGTTCCATTAATAAAGCTTTCCAATCCCTTTGGATATCCATAAGGGAGACCCCTCCAAACAAACCCATATAAGAAACCAATAAAGACGACAAGAAAGTAATCCTATCCCAAGAAGGTGAGGTGGGAGGTGTTGAAGACTCTTGCATTCCTCTCCAACCAGATACACCATAAAGTTGCCAAAATTGCACATTACTACAAAGTTTTATGCTCCTTATTCCTCCCAAGCCTACGAACTTGATAGCAAGAAAAGAGCCAACATCAATTGGGCAAACCCAATTCTCTTCAAATAAACCAAACAAATTGTTCCATAAATGCCATCCAATTCAACATGTTTTTTACTGACTCAGCAGTTAAACCAGGAAACTAATAACCAGGTCCCCTCACCAAATCAATGATTGGTCAAGTCCAAAAACTATTGCTAAGAAGAGATATTAAGCAATAAACAAAATAAATTGACGTTACGGAATATGGTAACATTTTTTAAAGAAACTATGTCAATTAGGAATAGGAATGAATAAAGAGCTACACAACAATTAGGTTAAAAATAAAGTTTTTTTTTTTTTTTGAGAGCAACTAAGTAGGGAAGGTAATAAAATAAAATGGCTATGCAACTATTGGGTGAAAGAAAAGTGAAGGACTTTGGCCTAATAATGCAATGTGTACCAATATACTCATCAGTCACAGTTTTCAAGGGGAGTTTAAGTAACTTGTCAAAATAGAGAGCCAAAATGTTTAAATAACCCTCAAGTACTCCCAAATGATGTGCAAAGGTTCGGATGCAAAGTTGGACTGAAGATGCTAAGGAAATGAATCCAAAAAACGGTTGAGTTGCAAACACGTGCAAGCACATGGAGCCCACATGTAGAGGGAGGTGCCAACATGTGAGAGCACATCAAACGACGTATAGCCAATTAGGGGCCGGCCCTTCTAATTGTAGTGTCACTTGTCAGATTCAGTGACCAGAGTTGGGTGTTTCAACACTAGGAGAGGTGACGTAGGAATTTTGGGTAGATTTAGCAATAGGCTTGGTTGGAAAGGTGTATGGATCCTATGTTATATAACATAGGACAGCAAAGAGAGAGAAAGACACAGGGGTGGGACCCACATCAAGTGGGGCTCGCATGTTAGACCCACCCTCTATCTTTCTCTCTCCTTTGTTGTCCTATACTTTACAGCATATAATCCAATCTCGTTGGAATATAGAATCAATGAGGAGGAAGGACGAGGGGGGAGATAATAGGGAAAAAAGGGAAGGATATGAAGGGGAGAGAAGATTGAACGAGCGAGAAGATAACTCAATCTGATACAAATAAGGAAAAGGCCTTATTAAATAGTCAAAATATTATAAATATCATATCTATACTATATACAAAAGAAGTAAAGTCAAGAGCCAATCTCTACATATAACTGCCCCATCTTTAAAAAAATAGTTCTAAAATAATTGCCCACTTTTTTTTATAAATATTAAATATAAATTGTAAATTCGAATTTAAATTTACACAAACGTTGTGGTACCCATAGTGCTAAGCTAAGGTTAGAAATAAATTGTGATACTGTTGTAAATTATGGCAACTATATAACGTTTCCCCATTTACATAAACATTCAGAGAAAGCAAATAACAAGAATCTTATCCAAAGAACCCTATTATAAAGGGCCAAACTGTGCTTAACTCTAAAATGGAAGATACTAGATCCAAAATATCCATCACACTATACCTACCATCCCATATGAGCTCCAAACTTGAAAAGAAAAAGTTCATATCAAATGAAGAATCTTTGAGCACCATTAGGTCTAATCTAAGAGACATAAAAGATAAGATTTCTCACCTGCCCTCTGTTCTTGTTATCTCTTTGAATCTCCAAATCCTTGACCAGCTTCAACCACACATCCTTCACTTTACCAGGCTCAAGTTCACTAAGCCGTATGTGAGCACATCCAATCAAATCAGCTGACTGTAAACCCTCAGCATCATAAACTTTAACCACTAGGTGCTGTGTGGATTCATCTTCAACAATAAATTCGAAGTGTTCATTCCAAATTGGATTCAAATCATTGTTCTGGAAGGAGAAAGCAAAAATAATGTTATTTCTTCCAGAAGATAAAGCAATAGATATAGGGCGGGCGGGGTAACATACAATTGTCTTGCTAGTCTTCATTCTGTCACGTAGCGGTCGTACATATAGTACAGCATATGGATCTGATTTTCCAATTATATCCTTGTTTGTCAACTCTTTTGCCTGCACAAGCTTCACCTCTAATATTCCAACAGGCTTTAACTCCAGATCACTGACCAAGAAAATACAGTAGGATGTGTTACTTTAAATCTGTGATTTAACCAGCAAAGACCATAGGGAAAACAATACCATGATCAATAAATCAACCAGAACATAAAAAACTACAGAATGTGTTTTGGGAATAAAAAGGTCAGTACATCTATAACACACTAAATTTAATTATTAAAAAAAAAATCACTAAATTTCTGAAACAAAGGAAATACAGAAAACATGTATTTTCATTAGTGGCATGTACGAAAGTACACTAAAACATTACTTACACAACATTCTTAAAACCAATTTCACAAAACTGTTAAGTGGCCCACAGTCACTTAAATTGGTACCCCTACCAAATCAAATGGTCAATGGTTGTAAACACCAGACACTAAGCTGCATGTAGAAAGAAGCAGAATCTTGCTTATCATTTATTTGCAGTCACTGATACATAATGCTCAGACTAAACCCTTCAATGACTCCAAATCCATTAGGAAAGGGAAAAGTTCAGAAATTCATCTTCAGTATGATGCTAACTGAATTTTACCGAACTATTGAAAGAAAACAACTTGAGTCCATATCTATCTGAATACCTGTAGTCTCCAGGCAAGATAGGTACAACTTTTCTCACAGGCCATGTGATGGAATCTTCAACAGCATCCCGAATTGTCCCCTGTAGTAATTTTATATACCTAATTATTATTAAAAAAATTATGGATTTTAGATCTCTAACTTGTAGAGAAAGAAGTTACTGACTGAATTAATCAATCTTCTGAACTATCTTATATATATGCTGATTAGTGAAGTACATGCAGTGCATCCTACTAATACAGGGAGAAACTAACATAAGCCCAAACCTAAAAGCCCATATAAAAAAAAAAAAAAAAACCCTCAAGCTGAAGTATAGATGTTAATTGTGCCTGGCTTGTCACAAATGAAATGGATTCTAGTCCTATTAGCAGCTTTAGTGAACAATCAACTAATTGTTATCCTATACAAACATATTAGGTGATAATCAAATTTTGATATATCTTCTCACGAAAATGACACTCTACCTCAACATGCTTTGTTTTCTCATGAAAAAAGGGTTGGATGAGATACGCATAGCGGCTTGATTGTCACACCATAATTTCATTAGAAAGATATATTAAACTCAACTTCACATAGCAAATGTTTGACCCATATAAGTTCACACGTTGGCCATAGCAAATAATCAGCCTCTACACTTGATCACGCTAGAACATTGTGATTTTTGTTTCTCCAAGACACTAGACTTCCTTCTACAAAGACAATATGTTGTAGTGGATCTTCTATCACTAAGAGATCCTGCCTTAGTGAAAGCTTCTACAAAGACACAATATTCTGATTTTTCAATTTGCATAAAGCTAATGCATCATATTTTCTTATTTAATATAATAAGAAGCAAATTTAACTCTTATTTACTTGTTCACTCAAGAACAATCCAGTTTCCTCTCAACAAGGAAAAATGAATACAAAGTTATTGACATTTTCATTTGGAAAGAATAGTGAAAACCCATATTCATTCTAATTTTCAATATTAGATAAATAAAACAGTATGATATGCAACATCTACTTGAGCTGATCTCGAGAGCCACAAATTTTTTAATAATCATGTCATTCCACTTGAAGGTACGGTTCTATTTGGCACATAGAAAAACTTTAGGATATGCTTGGTATAAATGCACGGATGTAAAGTACTGTAGGATAAAGGAAAGTACTGTAGAGAAAAGTGAGGAGAGGGATAGAGAGAAAAATTAGGAAAGAGAAAAAGTATGATAAAAAGTGTGTTTGGTATGTATAAAATATGATATAAAGTTTTTTTGAGAATCGTGAAACACCATGATTTTACTGTTTAGCATCCTTACCAAACGAACCCTTATATTGAAAAGACTTTGCAAATACTATCCTATGCTCCATGGCGATCTCCATAGGATATTCTTCAATGGTAAGATGTTATAACAAGATATAACACAATAGCTGTAGTTGCACAATAACAAACAATAGTAGTTGCTCAAACCTCAATTGCTTCATATAGTCCAGGGATTGTTGATATGTCGCCACCAACAACTTTTAGGGTAAAATCCAAATTTTTCTGCAAGTTAAAATTTTCTAAAATGATTAAATGTATCACAAAAGTATGTGAATGTGCTTAATGCCCTTGGGGAAAGATGAGATGGGATGTATTTATTGCATGAACCAAACAATGTTAAAGGAAGAAGTAGGAAGTCCATTCTACAGGTTTATTGAACACATATAAGTGACTAAGTGAGAGAAAAAAGAGAGCAAGAGATGAAATGTGCATAGAGAAAAACAGACCTCTACCAGGTATAATGGCAATAATTGGACTCAACCAATGTTAGTAAGATTTAGTTATATTAGTAATGATTCGAGACTGTGGCTTCACTTTAGATATTTATCAGTATTTGGGATATTCATATTCATACCTCAAAGCAAAAATCAAACCATAAATTATGAGAAGGGGTACTTGCTTCCGAATGACACAGAAATTAGTTACTTCCCTTTGGCCAAAAAAATAATAATCTACTTAATCCCTAGGACCATATGGTCACTAAATTTAAGGATCAATGTAAATGAGACCCCAATTTTTTCTATCCTTACCTAGGACAACATATGCTTTCCATATTACTATATACAAGGTTTTGACAGCATCCATACTTTCTGTGAACAAATGAGAGTATCAATCATGCTTCTCAACTCAAGTCTGTGAGTAGTACTCTCATTTTGAGTTTTAGTCAAGCATCTCATAATGAATTTATCATATAAAAATGTACCAAATATAGTTCAATTTCAAAATTAAGGAGCAAAAAAAGTACAAGCCAAGCTCAACTAGAAAATAAAGATTAAGGGCCTGTTTGAAGGTTGCTCTTTTTTTATTCTTTAGAATTGTTTTCTAAAACTAGTTCTAAGAATTCATGTTAGTATTCTTTTCATGTATTTATACATATGCTATTAGTAAAAAGACTTCTTTAGTATTTTCTTTATTCTAAAAAATTGGAGTTCAATGCTTTTTTGATTGTTCTGTGTTTTCTGTCCTCAAAACACATCTATTTTTTTGTTTTCAGTCAAACAGGCCCTGAATACATGTCAATCTGAACTTTAATAAAACCGTTAGAAGATGACTGACTACTAAAAATATATATGAAAATTTGAAAACAATACACAAAAATAAAGGAAAAAACTTAGGTAAAGTTCCTTATATCTTTGCCATCAAGTTCAACCAATCATACGTTTTATTTACACTCTCTTTCTTCTATGATTGGTCATATAAAAGGTGGTCTTCTACATTCTCTCTCTACTGTGATTGGTCATTTAAACACTTTTTACCACGTGTCATATTTATATTGGGGAACTTGATGGCAAAGATATAAAGAACTTGACCTAAGTTTTCTCCAAAAATAAATTGGATACTAACCATGGAATGGAACTAATATAAGAAATTTGTTAAATAAAATTATTTCACAACATCTGGCAACTAACATAATACCCAAGTTTGATTGAATTAAAAGTAGTCTTAAGAAGACTTTAGCCTCACTGTACCTCCAAAAAAAAGTGATTCTTAATAATCAAATTTCAATTAAATGGTCAGCTCTAGTCAGCAATGTTATCAGCTCCCATTTATATTGTATTTTTATTATTAAACAAATCCATTGAAAGCCTAATATTAATGTAAGTGCTCTTAAACAAGTAGGAAATGGGTCACTTTAAGAAGAGATAACATACCTTCTGCCTTAAAGAATAGCTAACAGCTCCAAAGCCTGGAAATTCATCAACAAGTGGCTTAAAAATCAATCTGAAAACACCCGTAAAGCCTATATTCTTTACCTGAACAGAAGTTATAAACCCCAAAAATTAAAAATATATATATATATCAGCTCTGATCATTACAGGATTAAAGCTCATTAATCATGTTAGTCATGCACAAATTATCAATGCCTAGAATTAAAGTGTTCACTCACAGGCATTCCATAATTTACTATGCAAGTAAACTATCCAAAAGAAAAAAAAAAAAAAGTCGAAGAGGCAAATTCACTTAAAATTGATTCCCATGGCAACTTTCACACAGAGTAAAAGGTGTCACAGGACACACAAATTTGTTTAACTCAAAGTTGCTATCAACATTACCAGAAAATGTGCCGAGTAATTGAAAAAGATTCAGCAAAGAAAGGACACATAATCCTAACTTTCAGATAATGCTTTATTGATCAAACTATGAAGCTATCTTTTATTATCCACTTATCAAACTCATCCAATAATAGATTAGTTGTTAACTACCAACAAGGGTGACTTTCCCCTTGGCATATTAAAATAAAATCATATATGATGAAAGAATGGTAAACTTGTTGGTTAATAGTTAATACCACCAACAAAACAATTGTAACTAAATAAAATTTCAAAACAGCCCAACACAAAAGAAATTGTATACTTCAACATGAAAGACGATTATTAATCCCATAATCATAAATTGATTTAAAGCTATACATGATAGACACACCTACTAGTTTCAGGAACACAGCTCATATTTCAGCCAAATAAGGCTCAAGCACAAATGCTCAAAAAGAACGGGAGAAGACAAAAATTAAGTAGAATGAAAAATTAGAGAACTTGTCTTGATGTTCCTAAATATTTTCGTTGTACATGAGTACTTTGAATAATATAGAGCAACAATTTTTTATTTTGTAGATTTGATTTAGAAAATAACAGAGTAAGATACTTAAAATATAGATTAATGCTGGGTTATGTTTTATTCTAGACATATATAAATAAGAAGTTCAATATATATATAAGTATATATATTTTTTGAACATGTCCATGTCTACATCATGTTAGGTGCTTCATAGATTTGAAGTTGTATGGTTAAAATTATTGCATTCAACTTGAAAGATTCAGGTCACAAAATAGCTTAATTTAGCGGAAAAGAAAAGCCACAGCAACATGCATGCATATTCATAGATAAGAACAAGGAGATTAATGCCATAACCCTGATAAATAGTAACAACAGACCCATTTGCAGGCATCAAAAGAGCCACCAGTAAAATATGATGCAGACATTAAGAAAGTTGAGAAGAACCTGCACTGGTAGTGAAACACCAACTAGAGTCTTAATATCAAGTATAATACTCGGATTCCCATCCCACTGCATTTCCAACTCCATTGTAACACCACTCTCTCCATCTTCAATTATAGACACTCCTAAAGATCAATGCCAAAAAATTAGATGCTCCAATATAAAAATGTAACACATTAATTCGCAAAAGCTTCAAGAAGGGATCCCTTACAAGAAAAATGAGTTGCAGAGTAACTTAATAAGAGGAAACACATAATAATCATCGGCTAGTTTTTAGTTAAGATGTCGAAAAAGAACCAAATAAATGGAACTTTTAGGGTTCCATTTCACAGTTTACATGTTCGAACTTGGGAGGACAGTTACCATGATTTTAAACCTAACATTAATTGTGACCGTTTATCAACTAATCAAGACACAAAGTCATTCAATTCAATGAATTCTACTGACCAGTAAATTGTGGAGCTACAGTGCCAAGAGTGAACTTGGAAAATTTGAGTGAAGACAAAATAATAGGTGTATATTGTTCAAGAATTGGTTCCACCGACGTCCTTATTAGCTCAGAAGCAGCCTACAATACGGATTCAAGCTTAATAAAGTTACAATATCACTATAAACCCTTAGTTTTTCACTTGCTGAAACCGATGAAGTTTACCTCATTAACATAGGGCCAGATCTTCGTAAGATGAGAGTTAAGCCATGTTAGCTGAAGAAAAGAAAATTCTAGAATGTTAGTCCCAGGGGGAAGATGAATCATAATAAAGTAATACAGCAAAATAGCGAATAAGAAGAAGAAGTAGTAGAAGAATAGAGGAGAGTTCAGCTCAACTTCTGCCTCTGAGAGAAGACGACCCAAGAAGGATAGAACTGAGGAGGTAAGATCTTTCTGGAATCTTCCACCGTCATCCTCGCGAAAGCGGCAACCGTCGCGGCCAGCTCAGACCGGCGCCGGGACCGCGCATTCTCGCACCGGACGAACCCAACCGTCACGGCAAGGCCCACCACTATTCCCACCACGACCCCGAAAAAGAACGCCATTTTTTCCTTTTCTTGCAAGTATTGTGTGGACCGTTGGAATTAAGAAAAAAGCAGTGAGGTGAAAGCTTTACTTTGAAGTTAGTGAAATGAAGATAGATAGAGAGAGAGACTATAGTTGCTTTCGCCGAATCTTAATAATTTTTGTGTACTCGAATAATTTATCAAATTATTATTTAATTTTTAAATTTTATATAAATATTATTTAATTCTTAAATTTATAATTTTATCAATTATTTAAGTTATTGATTAATAATTGAGTGAAATGGTTGTTAGTTGATGTGGCCGAAATCCTTTCTTCGCTCCTCTCCTTGTGTGGTTGAAAATTGGACCGATGACTCCCTTCTCTTTGTTCCTAGAATCGAGCTTTATTTAATGTGCAACTATAGCGGCCATATAATATCTCGTCCTTGTGACAAAATTCTCTCCTACGTTAGCAGCGACACTTGCATCGCCGTTGTTAACGGCGCCACGTCACTCGGTTACTTAACGTGTAACCTTCAAGGACTAAATAGTTGATATAGTTGCAAATTTGAGGATTAAATAGCATTTTTTTCAAAATTGAGCGATCAAATAGTAATTTACTAGACTAAAAAAATATCAAATAGTAATTTAACTAGCAATTCAGAGATTAAAAAGTAATATCTTATTTTTTTTTGTTGCCAACACCGTCGTCATGATACTGTTTCGACTAATTCAAATTCAACTCGTGTTACGTAAGTTTTCAATGCCAACTTACATTTACAAAATTTTGAATTCGAGACTTTATTTAAGTGATATCGATTTCATTTCGAGTCGTTGATAAATCGTTATGATTTGAGCATGACTGGATGGAGAATGGATCCAGTGTTTGGCTCTTCTATGCTTTAGTATGCTAAGCCGACTTTTTTTTTATAGTTTTCTTCACTTTTTTTATTTAAACTTGAAAAATTGTAAACTTTTTCTAAAGAATAAGAGTTATAGACAAAAAAAAAATCTCACACAAATAAGAACCTATCGTGAATGGTTTAGGGATCACCTTTATTAGGGATTAAAAATTAGTCCCTAATCCACTCATAGTAAATCTCGATTTACATGAAGTTTTTAATTTTTTTTGTATCGATGATATCTTTCATACTTTAGATATTCTTTAAAAAAATTTATAATTTTTCAAATTTAAATAAAAAAAATGAAGAAAACTATAAAAAAAATTAGTCTAGCATATTATTATATATAGAAGAGCATGAATCGATTCTCTGCTTGGATGATGCGTGACATTCATTAATGGAGTGATTAGGAACTTGGTGCTGTAGTAGTAATCCATCTCTCTTTGCGGTTTTTTCAAGTGCCTTGAATCCGAAAGTCACTCCAGAGTTCTTTTATTTCTTTTTCAAAATTATAATTTTGCCGACATATACATAATTGACTTTTTTTTTCCTTTTGTTTATTTTTTATTTTTCTATTGAGATGGACTTTGTAAGGACAGATTGATAGTATTCAACTCTCGACCAATGGAAAACCACCATCTCGGCCTTCATGTACTGTTTTGGATAAGGTGAATTTGGACAGAACAGAATATTAGAAAATATGTAAATTTTGATTGACTGGAATTATTTTGGATCTTGGCCCCCCCAAAAAAAAAGAAAACATTTTGGATCGAGTATCACAATAATAAAGGATTTATTAAAAACTTTTATGATCTCCTTGTGGTAATTTTTATATATTAATTTTTTAAATAGAATTTCAAAAAAAAATATCAAAAAAATTGTTTGTACTTAATAAATTAAGTTAAAAATTATTTTTATCAGTAGCTTTAACAATTTGTATTTGATAAATCTTTATAAAAAAATATTTTTGACTATTAAATTATCAAGAAAGGCTTTATTAAAATTATGGTGTTATTAATATTATTAAATAGATAAAAGATATAAATATTTTTTATGGTTACTTTTTATTAAATAAATAAATAAATATAAAATTTTAATTAATAAGTTAATAAAATGTTAACAAAATAAATAAATAATTTTAATTAATGAACTTTTTATTTATGATTATTATTTTATTAATAAATAACTATTAATTTTATTTAAATAATTAATTAATACAAATATTTTTTAAATTATTATTAGTAGTATTATTAAACAAATAAATATAATTTAGGTTTGATGACAGTAAAGGATAAAATGAGATATACAAAATTTTAGTAAGGATATTTTTTTCTTAAAATATTTAAATTTTAGTTTCTGCTTTTGGCTAGAAACAGAAGTTTTAATTTCTAGCTTCTGCTTAATGCTGAAAAATTATTTCTTCTACAACTCAAAAGCACATTTCGCAATTTTACCAAACAATTTAAAATACAAAAATAAATGCTTTTGAAGAAAATAAGCCCTTTTTGGTAGCAAATAAACTGCAACAAAACCAGCTCCTAAAATGGCTTGAGCCAT
This sequence comes from Senna tora, assembly GCA_014851425.1. Classification (NCBI taxonomy): domain Eukaryota; kingdom Viridiplantae; phylum Streptophyta; class Magnoliopsida; order Fabales; family Fabaceae; genus Senna; species Senna tora. The sequence continues at coordinate 15,151,726 of CM026262.1, forward strand.
AAGGCCGGTTTGGACGAATCCTTAGAATAGTAAGGGTTGGATCAAAATAATTTTAGCATATTTTAAGGAATAATTTTTAGTTTTGATCCATTTAGGCATACTACTTATGATAAGTTTGTAAGGGTTGAGTTGAGTTTGGCCAATGAGCTTTTGTTCCTTTTCTTAAATAGGTAAACCTTTTTATATCATATAGAATATTATATTTTATGTTGATAAATGTACTCATTCATAATATGTTAATATGTGAAATAAATTATATTTTTATAGGTCAATTTGCAATATTAATTCATAGTATGCTGATTGATAAAATAAACTATATTAAATAACTTTTTAATTGCTAATTTTGTAAGTCAAATTATAATATTTATTCTTAATATGTGCATCTTTAATCAAATAAAATAAATGATTGCAGGCGATTTTAACCAAATTACTAACTTAAATGAGAAGTTAAGTAACAATTCTGCTGTCAGAGGTGGTCAAGATTTAATGTACTGCATCAACTCTTTGAACTTGGTGGACCTGCCAACTTGTGGTAATTGGTTTACTTGGACCAACAATAGACACAACCAAGATGCTGTTTGGGAAAGAATTGATAAGACTTTCACTAATGCCCATTGGTTACAGTACTTCCCCACTTCTTGGGTCGAAGTCTTACCTATAGCTGCTTCTAATCATGCTCCTCTTGTTATACATTTACAAAATTATTCTATTCGTAAGCCAAAATCATTTTGCTTTGAAGTAATGTGGTTAAATCACCCTCACTTAAAGAATCTCGTCCGAAGCCATTGGCAGAGTCCCACGAATGGGTCGCGTGCGATGCAGGTGATGTCCAAGATCAACCACACAGCTAAGGGTTTAACTGCTTGGAATAAGTATGAGTTTGGAAATCTAAGGATACAAATTCATGCTACTGAAAATCTTCTGCAACAGCTACAAAAGAACATTGGGATCTCTAATGACAATACCCTGGAATTTACCTACAGGAAGCGTCTGGATTTCCTCCTAAATTGTGAAGAAATCATGTGGGCCCAAAGAGCCCAACAACTCTGGTTAATTAAAGGAGATAGGAACACGAGGTATTTTCACACTAATGTTACTGTAAGAAGAAATAAAGCTCAAATTCGTTCTATTTCTGATGATTATGGTTGCTGCATTACTGATCACAATCAGATCAAAGATCAAGCTCTCTTGTACTTCACTGAGCTATATACCTCTACGGGAACATTAACCGATACCCTAAGACAAGATTTCATTAAAATTCTGACATCCCCCCATTATCTGATGATCATATTGCTCAGTTGGCCAAACCTTTCACTAGGATGTAAATTGAAACGGCCCTTTTCCATATGAATGGTACCAAAGCTCCAGGCCCTGATGGGATGCCTCCCATCTTCTTCCAACAGTTCTGGGATATAGTAGGTGATGATTTAACTGGTATGGTGGGTTCATTTCTTTCTCGGGGAAACTTACTCAGGAGTCTGAATAAAACCAATATCGTTCTTATGCCCAAGAATGATGAAGCTAACAGTTTCAAAGACTATCGTCCAATTAGTCTTTGTAATACCGCCTACAAAGTAATCTCAAAAACCATGACCAACAGACTCCAACCTTTAATGAAGGATATTATTCTTCCTTACCAGAATGCCTTTGTAAAAGATAGATCGATTCATGACAACCTTATTCTTGCAAAGGAAATCCTCCACTACATTAATGGCTGCAGGAAAACAAAAAAATCTTGGGCTGCTCTCAAGGTTGATTTACACAAAGCCTACGATAAGATATCCTGGCAATTCCTTGAGGATGTCCTTCGACACATGAAATTTCCTCCTTTGTGGTGTAAACTCATTGTGGAATGTGTTACAACTCCTTCCTTGCGCATTAAGATAAATGGTGACTACACTGACTGGTTTCATCCCTCTTCTGGTTTAAGACAAGGGGATCCCTTATCGCCTTACTTGTTTGTCTTATGCACCAATATTTTATCAAGTTATCTTATCAAAGCTCAGAATCTTAAGCTAATTCAAGGCCCTAAAATTCACAGGCAAGCTTGCCCTCTTAACCATCTCCTTTATGCTGATGATCTACTACTGTTTTTCAATTCTACTAGTCTCTCTTGCACAAGGGTTGATAGACTGCTACACTACTTTGGGGAAGCTTCGGGGCTTTTTATGAACAAACATAAATCAGAAATTAAGGTTAGCCCTAACACTCAAGATCATCTCAAGAATCAGATTCAATCTATCCTTCATTGCCCTATAGTGGACATCCTAGGCAAATATCTAGGAGGTTATATTGATGGTGCTAATCCTGATAGGCTGAATGCTTCCCTTATAATTTCCCACTTGCAACAAAAGTTATCAGGTTGGAAGGCTACTTTCCTATCTCAAGCAGCGAGGTATACTCTTATTCAATCTGTCTTGGCCACAATCCCAATTTACATAGTCCATTTTACCACTCTCACTGATAAGGAATCCAAGATTTGTGATTCCCTGATGAATAACTTCTTTTGGGGAAGCTGGGGTGACAGGAAAGTGGCCCACCTTATTTCGTGGAAAAAAATCTGCAGAATGAAGGACTTTGGCGGCCTGGGGTTGAGAAAGATTAAAACCCTTAACCAAGCAATTCTTGGAAAACAGGCTTGGAGAGTTATTTCTAATCAAGATTGCTTAATGAGTCAAATGATGAGGAAAAAATATATCTCTTCTACCAAACCCTGGGAGATCAAGAAACCCTATAATGCCTCTCCACTCTGGAGGAAAATTCAGAAAAACACGTCCATCTTGACTAATCACATTAAATGGAGGGTTGGTAATGGGCATAGTATACACTTATCTGACAGCAAATGGTTTCAGCCAGATCACCCCGCTCAGGGATTAGAGAAAGTTAATCAACTTCTCATTGCTGGAAGGTTCTGGGATCATCACAAGCTCAGACTTCTTTATGACAGGGAGAAAAGCAATCAGATCCTTAATATTAATATCTCTCACACAAACCAGCCGGACAAACTAATTTGGGATCTTACCCCTCATGGTCAGTATGAAGTCAAAACAGCTTACAACTTCCTCTCTTCCAATTCTGGGTCGACAATCCATAGGAATGTGGATTGGAAGGAATATTGGCGACTTAAGTTGCTATACAAAATTCTTATTTTATGGTGGAAAACCTTACATAACGGCCTTCCTCTTCGGCTTAATCTCGTCAAAAGAGGCTATCAGATTGATGACATTTGTCCTTTTGGTTGTGTAACTTCTGAGTCGGAGCAACACCTTTTTAAGGATTGCCAGTTTGCTAAATTAGTTTGGTTTGGGTCTAGCCTTATGCTCCGGACAGAGTCTATTACTCAGCCCTCCATCATTGACTGGATAGATGACTGCTTCAATCAGGCTATCTACAGCCGTGATTCGAATTTGATTAATACGGTTCAAGATGCCATCCTCGTCTGTTGGAGTATCTACACTCATAGAAATAATTTCATCTTCCAGAATGCCAACAAAGATCCAATTGCGGCTATTCACCAGGCCCTCACCTTCAAACAGAAAATGTACAGGTCATATAATCTCGACAAGGAACATCATTTCTTCTCTATTCAAGATCAGTCCAAGAACCCTAGATTACACCATCTTCATACTCCTCCGTTGAGGGACTTCACTCACGTCTTCTGCTGTTGGAAGAAGGATAGCCGAGAAAGAGTGAAGAAGGTCTTCATCTTTAAGAAGGAACATAACTCTATTTTCCCTCTTATTATGCTCGTTGTGAACCATCGGCAGAATCTTTTCACAACTATTGCACATTGCATTCGTAGATGGATTCAGATTCAGCACTCTCCACTCAGTAACATTGTGCTGCAAATCCCAAATTGCACGCTGGTTCTTCAATTACAGACTCACTCCCCTCCTCATCATACTTATGCCTCCATCTTAGAAGATATCTGGTTTCTGTTGTCTAATACTTGTAATGTTCTGTTTCATTGTAATTTGCAGGTTTCTTTTCCTACCAATTTTGCCGTCCCAAGGAACATTGGTTGGCATTATCTTAATCCCATGTAACTGTTGTTTTAAAAAAAATCTTATTCAATTATAAAAAAATAAAATAAAATAAATTCTATTTTTAAAAATTAAATGAAAATTAAAAAAAAAATCATGGGGTAGCATAGCCCAGACCTAACATAAAAGCCCACAAAGCGTGAGCCGGCCCATTTTGACACCCATATTTTGGCAACTTCATTTGGAAACTAAAATACTTATTATTTTAATGTGTTTGACAACCTCTAACTATAAGATTGAATTGTAATTGAAGAAGTAGTTTTTCAGTTTTAAATAGAAGTTAACAATTGAAGCATTTGCTTATAGCAAAAAAACAAAAGTTAAATTTTAAGTAAATAGTTTAGGATAAAACTGTTACTATAATTTTGTAGTTCCATATTGTCCTCATTCTTACCTAAATAATTCCTACTTTCTCCTCCTTCACAATGTTTTACCCTCTTTTATGTATAAATTATTTTGAGATATGTAAATTAAAATATTAAGCATTTATAAATATTAATTATTTTGAGACATATAAATTAAAATATGGATTACTAGTAAATATTAATCTAATTAACTAGAATTTTATTACATTAATAAGGTAACTAAAATTTTATATTTAATTTTTTGTTTAAAAATTAACAATAAAAAATTTAATACTCACTTATCTATTTAATAACATTAATAACACCCTAAATTTGTATATTATCTTCTTGATAATTTTATATTCAAAAGTATTTTTTTATACAAATTTATTAAACACAAAGTATTTTCGAGCTACAAAAGTAATTTTCAATTAAATTTGCCAGACACAAACTGCTTTTCTCTTGTAGCATTTTTTTTTCAAACTCCATATTTCAATAAGGTTTCTAAACGGAAAGACATGAGAGGGAATCAAAATATCTTCCACTTATTTGGGAAGTTAAGAATTTTGAGGGGAAGATAATGAAAAGTTAATCATTAATAATCATTTATTATTCTTCATCTTCTCAATTTCAATATACATAAAAAATTATGGTATTTGAGAGGAACTATCAATACTCAAATAAGGTAAGGAAGTATGAAAGGTTAATATTTCGTTCTTCTCCCCTCTCTTTTCTAATCACTTCTCTTTCCTTTCGCTCTTGATTATTGTTCATGACGAGATTTGATGAAGAAAATCAAATGTTGTAAATATGTGCATGGAGAAGGCCAAAAATTATGAAGTATAAAGTATATTATAGACATTCATATATAATATTTCATGACATGCTTAACTTATTTAGGTGTAATTTCAATTTTTAATGTGTTTTCAATAATAGTTAAATTATATATAATCTTCGTATTAAATCAATATTTCAAATGTTATCTATTTTTAACATGTCTAACTATTTTATATTTATCTTTTTAATTAAGCAACCAAAGAGATAATACGAAAGACTATACCTTAAGCAAGGTTGTAGACAAAACATCAGCAAATAAATAATTATCGGCAGTCAGAGAAGGGTTTTCTCAAATGGAGAGAAGGGAGGATCAAGTTGTAAGATCCAATATTAAACATTTTACAAGCATATTGATTACCTTCTTAAAAAGATATGAGAAATTTTTAAGTTCTTAGGTTGTTCAAAATATTTTTAATATCTTGGATTATAGATCGATCGGAAAATAAGGTAATCAATGTTAGCCTAATGAATAAACCAACCACTAGCCTATATTAACCTAAGCTTATCACTAAGAATACAGTTAGGTAGTCTCACTCAAAGGCCTAGCTTATACCATAACTTAGCAACCCCTATGAAGGCTCAACACATGTTTTTACACCTCTTGGTACTATATAATGGAAAAATCAAGATTTTCAATAACCTACTAGCTAGCTAATCAATTACCCTCTCTACTCTAAGTTCCTATCTACTCTAAGGGTACGCTTGGTATAAATGCACAAATGTAAAGTACTGTAGAGTAAAGTACTGTAGAATAAAGGAAAGTACTGTAGAGAAAAGTGAAGAGAGAGATACAGAGAAAAATTAGGAGAAACAAAAAGAAAGATAAAAAATGTATTTGGTATGTATAAAATAGGCCAAATTACTCTTTTGGTCCTAAACGTTTGCACCAAATTTAATATTGGTCCTCAACATTTCAAAAAGTTATTTTAGGTCCTCAATGTTTTTTTTGTCAAAATTGGTCCTCCAGCGTAACTCCATCTGATTTTTTTTGTTAAATGCTGGTGTAGAAGACTTATGTGGCACACCCTCTCTCCTATGTGTCATATTTGGATGATATGACACACTCTCTCACTCCAACTCAACAAAACAACGCCGTTTTGCTGAGTTGGAGTGAGAGAGAAGTGATGCAAAACGACGTCGTTTTGCTGAATTGGAGTGAGAGAGGGTGTCATATCATTCAAATATGACACGTAGGAGAAAGGGTGTGCAACATAAGCCTTCCACGTCAGTATTTAACAAAAAAAACCCAGACAAAGTTACGCTGGAGGACCAATTTTGACAAAAAAAAACGTTGAGGACCTAAAATAACTTTTTGAAATGTTGAGGACCAATATTAAACTTGGTGCAAACGTTAAGGACCAACAGAGTAATTTGGCCGTGTGTAAAAGCTCTAATGCTTTATGTGCTCTTGACTGACTAATAGGAAATGGCAATCTATTTTGCTTGGCATAGTGATACGTACCACTGATTGGTAACTATTGTAGCTTGGAATTTTTTAAAGGATCAACATGTTTTAACACAGATAATGGGCAGTGACCCTAGCTTTGATGCCATAAAACTAAGGTACTTTCATTAGAATTGCGAATATTTACAAATTGTATTTGGCAATGAGCCATAATCAGACAGAAAATGCTTTATTACACATGGATAGAATGACTTAGAGTCTAGAATGTAAAGATTTCTTCTAACCCCAGCAACTGCTATAATCTCCTCATTCTTTAGGTCCTGCAAAATGCCTGCAAAATGCAGTGATGTTTGTGAAAAATAACATGTAAATCTGTCTCCCTAACAAGTTAGAAGAATAATATTCACTGGTACTGTTATGAATAACAAATGCAATTAGGTATAATTTTTCCATGATTATGTTATCTTCATGTCAGAGCAGTTAGGCCTGACCTAAAACTAAATCTGAGTAAATTAGTTTCAGATGTTGTTCTGAATCTTATTAGGTCTTGTATTATTAAAGATCATGTGTGTTAGGCAAAACACTGATTAGCAGTACCTAATGTATTTAGTGTATTAGCTTCAGATTACTCTCAGATTATTCTAGATGTACAGCTGTATCCCATTCTTTCCATGTATGTAGGACTGCCCTACACGTGTAGGCCTAGAGTCATTCTTATCCTCCTTCTGTAACTACCAGTAGTGTAAACCTACTATATATAGTGTTGTACCTATTCATTCTTTAATTAATATAGAATCATTTCATTCAGGTTTCTTTCTTGGTATCAGAGGAATACCTACTCAATGACGGCGTTTTAGTCTTCTGCTTCCTCTTCGTCAGCCTCAGTCATTTCCTCCCAGTCGAAGGCGGCGTATACCCTGTTTAGCTCCTCGTCGCAATCTACGTCTGTCAAGCTGGACAGATCCAATTTTTTGCTCTGGGAATCAGTTGTCCTCTCCTTCATTGAGGGCAATAAGCTTCAATCTCACATCAGTGGTTTAGTCTCACCGTCGCCTCGAACTGTTGTTGCTTCTGATGGTGCAGAAGCAACGCCTAACCCTGATTTTGAAGAGTGGTATGCCACTGATAGGATGCTTATGGGTTGGCTTCGAAATACCATAGCACCTGAAATTGCTAGTCAACTGCTGCGATGTCAGACAGCATATGAACTTTGGGTGGCTGCGAAGGGGTTAACAACTGCCTCACTCCGCTCGCGCGTTCTGGTTCTGCGTGGTGAGCTGCAACAGTCACGGAAAGGCTCCCTTAAGATGGAAGAATACTTGACCAAGATGAGGTCATTTTCTGATCAACTTCATCTTGCTGGTAATCCAATCTCCGAATCTGATTTGATTCTTAATACTCTCAATGGCTTAGACTCCGATTATAATGCTGTTGTTGTCACATTGATTAACCAACGAGATCTTGACTGGGTTGAGCTTCATTCTCAGTTGCTTGCTTTCGAGAGTCGTCTAGAAAAACTCTCTCATTTTTCTTCACTGATTATTCAACCGAGTGCCGATGTAGCAATCAGGGATGATGGAGAAAATCGCCCCTCCACGGTCAACAACAATGCTGGACGTGGTGGAAATCGTGGTGGTTTCCGCAGTGGAGGTCGTCGTGGTCGCGGTCGTCAAGGAGGGGGGTGGTGGCAGACCCTACTGTCATCTATGTGAAAAAAATGGGCACGTTGTGTCTAACTGCTACTTCAGATTTGATAAGAACTTCCAACCTCCAAAATGGAAAAATCCACCTCCAAATTTCTTAAGCTCATCACCGCCAAAACAAGCTTACTATGCTTCTCCTCAGTCGTATGATGATGTTGCCTGGTATGTCGATAGTGGAGCGACACATCACGTGACTTCGTATGCTGAATCTTTTGACTCAATCACTCCTGTAGGTAATACTTCACTCTATACCTGCACTGGTGCTAAAACCAACATTACTGGTATTGGTTCTTCTTCTCTTCCTTTGCCAAGTTCAAATCTGAAATTACAAAATGTCTTATTAGTTTCTTCTGCCTCAAAGAATTTAATTAGTGTGAACAAGTTAACTACAGATAATGATGTTGAGGTTTTTTTCACTGACAACACTTGCATCGTGAAGGACAAGAGGACAGGCAGGCATCTAGCTCGCGTGATGGAAAAGGGAGGAATGTATCCAGTGGCTAAGAGTGTGGCTTCAGCAAACGTGGCAATGGAAGCTTCATCTATAGGAGAAGGAGATAGTGATTATATCAAATGGCATCTTAAACTTGGTCATCCCAGTGATAAAGTGTTGAAAATAATTCTAGATAAATGTAATGTCATGTTGAAACAGAAACACAGTGAATTTGTGTGTGAAGCTTGCCAGTTAGGAAAATCAAAGAAATTACCATTTGCAAATTCAGTCTCTCATGCTTCTTCTCCCTTTGATCTCGTTCATACTGATTTGTGGGGTCCGTCTCCAGTTCAATCTGTGAATGGTTACAAGTATTATATCTTATTTGTTGATGATTATAGTCGTTACTTGTGGTTTTATCCACTGAAACAAAAAGGAGAAGCAATTACAGCGTTTAATGTTTTTCGTGCACAAATTGAGAATCAGTTTAAGATTAAGATTAAGGCGTTACAATGCGATAATGGAGCTGAATTTAAACCATTTGCTACAGTTGCACAGGCTGCAGGTATTCAAATGAGGTATTCTTGTCCTTACACCTCTGTTCAGAATGGAAGAGCTTAAAGAAAGCATCGACACGTTGTTGAAATGGGTCTTACCTTATTAGCACAAGCTCGTATGCCGTTTACCTACTGGGTAGATGCCTTCCAAGTTACTTCTCACATTATCAATCAGTTACCAACACCTGTGCTAAATGGTTCGACTCCCCTGTTTCAGCTTCACAAACGAGAACATGATTACCATAGTTTCCAACCTTTTGGTTGCGCTTGTTATTCTTGCCTGAAACCGTACAACGAACACAAGTTCCAATTTCATAGCCAGCGTTGTGTGTATCTCGGTCCAACCTCGCAGCACAAAGGCTACAAGTGCCTCAGCTCAACCGGTAGAATCTACATTTCTCGGCATGTGGTGTTTGATTCCTCCACGTTTCCCTTTTCAACCGGATTCTTGAATCGTAAAGAGCGAGTGTTGGATGTGAATGACAAAACTGAAGCTGAGATTCCTATTTTAGTTCTTGACAGAGGTGCTGGCTCGAAAAGTGGTTTTGAGGTTGAAGATAAACAAAGGTTTTCAACGGATAGTATATCAAGGGTCAGGATTAATTCAACGGCTTCATCACCATCGGGCGAGATCTCGCCGCGTGCATCCTCCTCTTGTCATTTTAGTACCTCACGTGATGTCTCACATGCTCATGCTCCGGTTCAACATTCGTCTAGCGAGTCTCTGCTCAACTCACAAGCCTCTGTGCCTGATGTTCCTTCGGCCCATGTTGAGGCGTTTCAATCAAATGAGGACTGCTCTGGTCTTCAACCCACTTCATCTCCTCTTAATGAAGCCCAAGACAATCCACGACACCCGATGATGACCCGTGCTAAAATGGGTATTCTTAAACCCAAATACCCATACGTTGGCCTTCTTAGCACAGAAACACCTATCTCTTTGGATCTTGCATCAGAACCGAGAAGTGTGACAGAGGCGTTGACTCAATCCCATTGGAAGAAGGCAATGCTTGATGAGCTTCATGCCCTTCATAAAAATAGAACCTGGATTTTGGTTCCTCCAGACAAATCTCAGAAGCTGGTTGACTCCAAATGGGTGTTCAAAACTAAGTTCAAGCCGGACGGGTCCATCCTCAAGCATAAGGCGAGATTAGTGGCTAAAGGTTTCCAACAAACAGCGGGTGTGGATTTTGGTGAGACCTTTAGTCCCGTTGTTAAACCTACAACAGTGCGGGTGATACTAGCAATAGCAGCAACCTTCAGGTGGGAAGTACGGCAATTGGATGTAAATAATGCGTTCTTGAATGGCTTCATACAAGAGGATGTTTTCATTCGTCAACCTGAAGGGTTCTGTGATTCTAAACACCCAGATCATGTTTGCAAGTTAGTAAAAGCTCTCTATGGCCTACGTCAAGCACCTCGCGCGTGGTTTGACTGTTTAAGGCATACTCTGTTAAAGTGGGGATTTCAAAATGCTCGCAGTGACATCTCCTTGTTTTTCCTTCGAACAAAGCAGCTTAGGGTATATGTTCTAATTTATGTTGATGACATATTGATAACTGGAAATGATACTAAGTTCCTAAATGCTTTTATTAAGAAGTTAAATACTATGTTTGCATTGAAGGATCTAGGTCCATTATATTACTTTTTGGGGATTGAAGTTCACAGGGATGATTCTGGTTTTTACTTAAGCCAGAGTAAATACATTATGGACCTGCTTAAGAAGTTTAATATGTCTGATTGCGCTCCAGTATTGACTCCCATGGTTACAGGGAGACCATTCTCTAAGCAAGTAGGCAATCCTATGAAAGATCCTTCATTGTTCAGGCAAGCAGTAGGCTCATTACAGTATCTGCTTACAACCAGACCGGACATAGCATACTCAGTAAATAAGCTGAGCCAGTTCATGTCAGATGCCACTGATGATCATTACCAAGGCGTCAAACGTATTTTCAGGTACCTCAAAGGTACACACAGCTTGGGGCTTCGTGTTTCTCCTCTAACGTCACAGCATTTGATAGCGTACACAGATGCGAACTAGGCCACTGACACTGATGATCGAAGATCAGTAGCAGGTATCTGTGTTTATTTTGGTGGGACCTTAATCTCCTGGAGCTCTAGGAAACAACGAGTTGTATCTCGTTCTAGCACGGAGTCTGAATACCGTGCACTAGCTGACGGAGCTGCTGAGCTTAAATGGTTATGTTCATTGTTATCTGAGATCGGCTTGCCTCTGAAACTACCTTGCATGATTTGGTGTGATAATCTAAGTGCACAGGCCCTAGCTGCTAATCCGGTGCAACACTCTCGGAGCAAACATATTGAGATCGACGTGCATTTGATTTGTGACTTGATTCTATCCAACCAGCTTAATGTTCATCATGTCCCTTCAGCTTTGCAAATTGCAGATTGCTTGACCAAGCCACTGCCTCATAGTTACTTTGTGCAACATAGGAGCAAACTCGGGCTGGCTACTGTGCCCCCTCGTTTGAGGGGGGATGTTAGGCAAAACACTGATTAGCAGTACCTAATGTATTTAGTGTATTAGCTTCAGATTACTCTCAGATTATTCTAGATGTACAGTTGTATCCCATTCTTTCCATGTATGTAGGACTGCCCTACACGTGTAGGGCCTAGAGTCATTCTTATCCTCCTTCTGTAACTACCAGTAGTGTAAACCTACTATATATAGTGCTGTACCTATTCATTCTTTAATTAATATAGAATCATTTCATTCAGGTTTCTTTCTATGTGGTCTTTTCCCTTCCTTTATGAACTATTTGCTAGTTAGGAAAAAAATGGAGTAATGGTGGATCAGGTTGAGGGTCGTTAAAAATTGGGGGTTTATCCTTCCCGATCTCCCAGAAGTTCCAAAATGATATTCTTAATAGTACATATACTCCATTCTTTGGAAAAGGACAAAAGAAATTAGGCTAAGCAAATAAATCCCCCTTAATTTAGGAGTTTTCTAATTCATCCCCTCAACTTTTAATTTTTGTCAAAAACTTGTGATTAATTTAAATTTTTTTCCATTATACCTCATCAAACTTTCATCTTTATGTAATGCTAACATGGACAAGAGCTTGAATAAAAATGTTAACAAAGAATGTACGTCGCACAAAACTAGGAAAAGAGCAGCACAGAAAAGAGCAAGAAAGCCAAGGTGCAACGAAACCAGGAAAAGAAAAGCAGAACAATTAAGGCAGCACACGTTAAGAAAAAAAAAAAACTAGTTACGGTTTCACAACTTATCATCTAATAGAAGAGCTTGAAACTTCACAGTGATGCATAACCCATTGACAGTTACACCTAGAGGGGGTGAATAGGTGTTTGTAAAAACTATTTAATTCCAAAGAAAATATTTTGTGGACGTATATGAATATAAAATTATATATATATAACTAATTTATAAATGACTTAATTAAAATGCAATAATTAAATAGTCTAGAAAAATAAAAGTATAAGGAGAGAATAAACACGCAGTAGATTTATCCTGGTTCAGCCGAACAATGGCCTACGTCCAGTCTCCTTGCATAGCAAGAGATTTTTATACTGACAAAACTTGTTTTACAAGACCGCTCACAAGCAACGGGTTGGTTTTCACTCGCTCACCAACAACGAACCCAAGTAGAGAATATTTAGATAACCCTTTTATCAATAAGGGAATACAAGAAAGCTCATACCCTTTACACTCTCTAAGTGTAGATAATACCCAGACACTAAGCTCTAGAAAATAATTCTCAAATGAGAGAGATATGAAACACTTTAGCCTATTGCTCTTGCTTTGAGACTTGGTGAAAATGAGAGTGGAATGCTTCTCTATTTATAGTGTAGCTTGGTCACCAAAATTGGAAAATAGCCGTTGGAGGAAATCAACACTTTAATTGGACATGATCATTGGAATTAAATTGTGATTTTGTCCTTTAATCCACACTTGATTCATCCAATTTGTGCTACCAATTATGATTCTGCATCACAACATACTAAGATGGCAATTCTCATGGAATTTTCAAAAGTTAGTCCACATGTATATAATAACCAATCAATATAATAAGAATTAATTACCTAGGGACAATAAAATCAATTAATTTTTGATTCATGATCAATATCATATTTATATTTCTTAATCATTCATAAAATAATTATATTTTATATAATTATACACATGATTTTGTTATCATTCAAAACTATATTATGATGCATGAAACCTTGGGGCTAACACCCTTACCCTAACAGGATGAAGAAGAACCATAGATGAATGTTGCTTACCAGATGTGGCAACGAAGAAGAAGAACACGAATCAGAGAAGCTTTGACCTACACAACCACCTCTGACCATCGCCGTGCTCCGATTCAGAGTGATTCAGACAAGAGTTATTCGACTTCAGCTCGCGTTGGTACTCACTCTGTGTGGGTGGGTCGGAGATGAAAATTATGAGGTCAAAAATCAATCAATTTCGCTCATGCAGCTGAGGGCAAAATAGAGATTTTGCTATCATTTTCTCCTTCCCGCAGAGAACGCACATGTTGCTGCAGTGGAGACCAGCATTCCATTCCATTGCCATCTCTGTGTAACGAACATGGGAGAAGATAAAACCTGCGCTTTTTCCACCGAGGATTCTTCCAAACGAACGTGGCCTTGGTTTCCAAGGCACAGTGTGCTACACTTTACAAGTCAGGAAAGACAAGTTCTTATATGCTGCATGCCACTATTTTTTCTTGAGCAAGTTTCTTGATAACTAAAAGCAAAAGAAATTTGTTTTTATAAAATAGAACTAGATTGTTACCCGTGCGATACACGAGATATGATTATATACTATTTTATGATTAAATTAAAAAAATTATAAGTATCTATTAATAATAATAATACATGACCAGTCTCTACTACTTTATTTTTAAACTCCGTCAATATTTTTTCACTATATGACCCGTTGCTTCAAGTATCAAAACTACTGTTGTAGACGTCGCTTTAAAATGTCAAAGAAGTTGTTATGTCGTCGTTCGTATAAGATCATTGAACATACGTGATTAGGAGTGGTCACGGGTTGGGTCGAGTCGTGTTTGAGGAAAAATGGAACCAAACTGATAAAAAGGTAGCGAGTTGGGTTTGGTCAACTTTGAAAAAAAATGATATAGAACTTGAACTGAACCAACCCTTTAACGAATGTGTTGGTTCATGTTTAGTCAATTTTGCCATTTTTTCCATTTTTTTGGCCTGTTTTCCTTCTCGGCATCCAAAATGCATATCTCCATGCTTCAAAAACCAAATTGCAATCAAAATGCATACCACCATCGAAATGCATACCTCCGAATATCCAAAATACATATTATTTATATCCCATACAAGTTATTTATAACTGAAAGCATCGGTGTGTAAGCATGATGAACATTCATCCAACAAAACATCTAACGTTGTGTATAAGGAAGTTTTTCAGAATTTAAATAGTATCATGTACATTCCGTGTATATTAGTATATGTTTATTACATTTTTTACGTGTTTATATCGTATATGTCTTTTGTTTAAATTGATTTATAACGTCAACCCATAAGGTTAGACATATAAACAATTAGTATTATGACATTTGTCAAGTATCGGTTGAGCCAAAATATTCTTTTATAGTGTGTATTGTTATTAATATGGTAAGATTAATATATGCTTATAATTTTTGAATTTAATTATAAAATAGTCTATTATTAACTAAAATAATATTTAATTTTGATGAAACAAATATTTAAATGATTATATGGCCAAAAAAATTATTTAAATGATTATTTTTTAATTAAATATTATAATGAAAAGGCTCATCTCCGTTCTTCAGTCCGAAGCATAACTCCGATCAGCAATCTAAGAGCATGGCTGCCTCCGGCGGCGGCGGAGACGGCGGCGGAAAGAGCTCCAACAGAGTAAACACCACCGCCACTAAACATAAGGCTAAGAGATCCGCTTCTCTAAACCATCTCGACTCCCAGAAACTCGTAGCTATCATTTCCACTACCTCTTCCTTTCTCTCTCACAACGACGTCGCTCTCCTTCCCTCACAAACCTTGCTTCTAGAGTCCCTCCTTTCGTCCACCTCCCATTCTCTCACCAATTTCTTCTCTCTCCTTCCCAAACCCACCAATCCCCTTCCTCCATCTCCGCCGCGCCTATCATTCTCGCCTCAACCACCACAATGCTGGTTCCGTCGTTTCCTTTCTTCCGCTTCCATCGGCAGTTCCAGCTCCGATTCTCAGTGGCTCGACGCCTTCCATATGTCCAAGCCTTCCTTCGCACATCTTCTGAGTCTTCTCTCTCCCTCTTTGGCCTCCGCGATCCCCAAAATTTCTCCCGATTATGCCCTTGCTGCCGCGCTTTTTCGCCTGGCCCATGGCGCTAGCTACCGTGCGGTGGCGAGGCGTTTCGGGATCGACTCGGCCGATGCGTGCCGGGCGTTCTTCGTGGTTTGTAAAGCGATCAATGGGAATTTGGAGCATTTGTTTGAGCTTCGGACTGATTCCGAGAGGAATGTCGTAGGTTCTGGGTGGAATTCGCTTCCGAATTGTTTTGGGGTTTTAGGGTTAGCGAGATTTGGGATCGATGGTGAGCTATTGGGTAAAAATGGGTACCTAATGCTTCAAGCATTGGTGGATTCCGAAGGTGTGATCTTGGATGTTTCAGCTGGGTGGCCAAGTACTATGAAACCCGAATCAGTTTTGCATCAGAGTAAACTATATTTGAGGGTTGAGGAATCCAGGGAATTATTGCAGGGTCCATCATGTAAGCTCAACGATGGCTCTTTGATCCCTCCATATATTTTAGGAGATTCATGTTTTCCCCTTTTGCCATGGCTTTTAACACCTTATAACAGAGTGAATGAGGAAGATAGTTTTAGTTCAGTAGAAAGGGCCTTCAATTCTGTCCATAATCAGGCAATGAATTTGGTAAAGGCTACATTTGGGAGACTTAGAACTAGGTGGAAGCTTCTATCAAAGCCATGGAAAGAAGAGTGTATTGAGTTTTTACCATTTGTAATTGTTACTGGGTGTTTGCTGCATAATTTTCTGATCAAGTGTAGCGATCGAGTGCTGGATGAAGATGTGGAATATGTAAAGGAGGAACAGGATCTTCCTGTGTTTGAAGGAGTGTTAGATGAAAGTGCACAGAGGATAAGGGATTCGCTTGCTTTGCATATGAGTAAGGTAAATCTGAGAAGATGAATGGCAAAGATATGTAATCAATCAGGTGCATTTCCATTTGTCTATATATCATTGATGGGTGCTAGATATCTGGATGGGCGAATATCTCATTGTATGGGTCGCAATTCTTTGTCACTTCTCATTACTACAAATCACTGGGTTTTTCTGAATTGTCCATTTAGTTCATGAAAATGACTGGTATGATATCATTATTTTTGTTTTCTTTTGAATTGTGAGTGTTCATGTTCATGTTAGTATTCTCATTATGTGAGTTGGAAGAAGAGAGACATCTAGAAAACAATGGCCCTGTTTGTTTCCCCGAACATATTCATATTGGGCTGAATATAAAGTAAATTAATAGGTTACTGAAAGATATAGTTTGTTAATTTAGTCCATAAAAGATAATTGTCATCATTTGACTCTAAAAATTATTGTCTTTAGTTACTGAAAGGTTTTTGAAATAGTCAAATACTAGTAATTATGTCATTGATGGAACATGCTTATATCAAAGATCAATCTTAGTTTACTTGAGATTATATTTGAGACAGCTAAGAAACTATTTGCCTAGAACTCCTAGAAGCTGCCTAGAAAAGATTGTTAAGACTCTTATGTCAGAGGTAGATGAATATAAACTATTCTCTAGTCTGAAGTTCATGTTTAGGAAGGAAATCTGTAATAACTGATAAACAATAAGCTTAAATTACCGCAGCTGGAAACTTAGTTCTCCATATTATTATCTGACTACAACGGAGAATTGTGCTCAATTTATTTTCTTATGATATGATAGTGACAGTAAATTAGGAAAGCTTTATCGGAAACCATGCTGGTAGGACTAAAGGGAGTACAGAACATGATGCCACCTTTTTCTATTTGAAACATCACATAAGCATACAGACACCTAGGTTTGTTTGGCAATTAGGGGAGAGAAGGGAAGGGATTGAAGGAGAGGGAAAGGGAAGAGGAGAGAAGAGAAGGTTAAGTGATGATTTCTTCTTTGAATCTTTCAAAATCTCTCAATTTGGGATAATTAAAATTAACAAACAAAATCGCATACCATTTGGATCAACCTAGTCTATGAATGATATACTGTATACTAAATTTCTATTACGCAATATCTTGATCAAATGTGATGAGTCTTCTTGAAATTGCACCAATTTTCCTTGGCACCTTTATATTTATCAAGAATTGTGCAACTGCATACAACCAAAACTGGTTCCACTTGGGTGACTAATTTCCATGCAAAGGAGTGCTGATAGAAATAGAAACGAAAACAGAATATATTTACTGTGTTTGTTAGTAAAAATTTGGAAATAAAAATAGAATAAGAATGTATTAAAATTATTACTTTATCCTTTATATTAAAAAAAGAAAGAAAGTTATGATTGTGTCAAATTAAAAAGTATAACAGACATTTTGTATTTTGTATATTTTTTTTAAAAAAATTGATGGAAATAAAAAAGTGAAAAAATTAGTGAGGCCCAGTTTCTTCCTCAATTCTTGCTAAAGATCGACACCTACAGCTTTGCTATTAAGAAATCACAAGACATTTATGTTTATATATGTACTCTACGATTTGGACTGGAAATGAATAAAAAACAGACTATCAGAATGAGTGATCCATCTTTAAAATATAGACTGGACTCAAAACTAACCCCCACAATCTTTTCTTAGAGTATGTTATATGTATCAAGCAATGTCCATGTATTTTGTTTTTATTCATTTCAATAGTCAAGTTACTAATAGTTATTTTCATCCTAGTAGTTTCTTATTCTTATCTTTGATTTTTCTCTTCTATTAATTATTAGGTTATCTTTCATTTGATTAACTCTATATACAAAACTTACATTAAACCGACATCACCACGAAAACTAAATGAGGCCCACCTAAGACCTCTCGAAGCTCTTTTCACTAAATTTGAGATTTGGAAGACAGCAAAGCTCCAGGACCGGACAGCTTCCTTGCAAAATTCTTTCAAGAACAAATGCCTATGATTTTTTTTTTTTTATAAGAATAAAGTTTAGGTGGGGTAAGCATCGGTATCCCACTAGAGTCAGGGAAGACCTCCCAACCTCTTTGAGGATTTAAGGGAAGATTTACATATCACCTACCAATAAGACCCTCACATCAATCATAGGGTTCGAACCCTCTCCCTTGTAGGGTAAGAGCCCGAACCTTAACCAACCGTGCTACACCTCATTGGCAAATGCTTATGATTTCAATGATCCATAGAGGATTAATGTTGAAGGAACTAAATAGAAGGAAGTAGATCACATAAAGTAACTTTATGTGAAATTATTTTATGCAATCCAATATGAATCGTTGATCATATGTCACAAAATTGTGTTGCAACTGATCAACGACTCAGATCGACTACCTAAAATAACTTTATACTATAGTAATTTCATGAGGTTACTTTAGGTGATCAAAACCTAACGAACATAGTTGAAAACTTTAGACCCATAAATCTCTGTAACGTTGTGTACAAGATCATCTCAAAGGCCTAGATCAATAGGCTCCAAAAAGTCATGTCCAATCTCATCACATAGTTCCAAAATGCCTTTGTAAAAATTCGACAAATAAAACATAATTAAAAGAATCTCACGATAAAGATATAAAAAAATTTACCCAAGTTTTTTGCTATATTAACATTTGTATTTTCAAACCATTTTGTTGTATTATGTACTATGGTAACTAATTGATCATAAATTTCATTGTCCCTACTATTCAACCTCGCCTTCTCATAATTCAGGCTACATGATCAATAAATCAGCATGAAAGAAATCTACTTTTCCTTCGGTATAAAATATAAGAGAAAAACTATTTGATTATAAACAGAAACTTAAACCATTGGTTTCAGCTTCCATGTTTCATTATGCTTCACTTTTTCTCCTTTTTCTAAATTTCCTTATTTCTTCCATTAAAAAAAATTATTACAATTTTAAATACCATATACGACCCCACAAAATTTAATTGAATTTTACTATTACAAATGCTAATGCCACGTCACTCAACGGCTCCTAAAAAACCCAGTAACGTGTTTCAAAATTGGAGGAATGTACCATCAAGATCTCTTAACAATAGCTGTAGCAAAAAAGGGATGGTGACTGAACTCAAAAGTAACCTTCAGTGATGGATCAATGGCTCCTACCCTGCAAATCACATTCAAGGCAATGTTGTTATGCTCAGCTACTTGTTCTACTCTTCGCAGCTCGGCCATCTTGTCCGGATCGTTGGCGAAACTACTCTTAACATCTTTTGCAATCCTCTGAGCTTCCTTGAAGTAATCACACATAGCTAGAGTCTGAAAGAGAAACTTAAAAATTTTGAGCCTGAATTTGACAGAAAAAAGATCTACTAGTATTGAGAAAATTCTATCCCTGTTATGGGATCTCAGCTAACTCGCTAGATTAGTTGAGTTTAGTGGACTTCTAGATACTGGTAGTTTCAAGAAGAAAAGATCTACTTGTTATCCAAGAATACTCACAGAGAAGTTAACCAGCTTAGTTGATTCCTTGAATGACATGTATGAAACGTGATCAGGAAGACAAGCTTTCTGTAGAAGCTCAAATTGCTGAATAAATATCTGGAAAAAAAAAAGGATGAACAAGGAATTAAGTAACAAAAGATAAATATAACTTAAAACGATCATCTGAAGTGGCAATTTTCATTTAATAGATTTGATTTAGAAAATAATGTTGCTGAAAATATAAAATCATACCGCTTTTTCTTCCTACAAATGTGTCACTAAAATAAAGTTTAAAAATTATATTTACATGGCATGTCCTGTTATGTTCTATATGCTACAACGACATCGTGCAACCTAGATGTGCTTCCACCCCTAATTATCATCTAAATATTTTTCTTGAAGTAGGTTCTAATTTTTAGGATAAATTATTCTTTTCTCCCCTGAAAGAAGTCCCTACAAAGTCATCCTCTCTGTTTCAAAAAACTATACTCCCCTTCAGTAAAATCAAAAGAAATGGACCTCACTAACAAAAAATAAGTTACGATTCATCTATTTTAACCAAAATACAATCGTTATATTTATTACATGTACAAAACATATTGACTATGTATTTGACCAATATAAATCAGCTTTTTATACTTTACAAAAAAAAGAGAAGGGTCATATAATTTGATCATTTCTCAAGGGAGGGAGAGTAATTTACCCTATTTTTTAATTATCACCATAAATATAGAACTTACTACATGTCTATGCAGCATGGACCTTTTACCTACTCTTTTTACAAAATGTGATTGGATACCACAAAATCCTCTAACTGCAGTTAGATGAATCATTGATCGTTTCTAATGAATTTCTTCTAAATCATATGAATATAAGCCGTTTTCTTTTCCAGTAAGAGTGTTCAGGTACATATCCATAAGAGACAATCAGTCTTTCCATGTCATTGTTATTTTGAGTAGAATGAAACCATAAGTTGGCTTCAGACATCCAGGCAATTTTGTCACTTGTCCCAAAAGATGTTTGGCAATGTATTAAATAGATTAGCAATGCAACTGAACCTTGCACATGGAAAGAAATGAAAAACTTTACCTCATGTTCTGTATTGAAAGGGCCTTGTGGTGCTAAGATTATGTGCTCATTCCTCAAGGCAGCAAACATCTACGGTTAAAAAATAAAATAAAATGAAACTATTCACATAACTTGCTAAACCATTTGAACCCAACCAAACCAGCACAAAAAGGAAAATTCATATGGGTCGGGTTATATTGGATTAACGGGTTAAAAAGAAAATAAACAAACAGAAACTGAGAATAGAGCATAACAAGAGAATAACAATTAGCCATAAACTTAAATTTTGATTTGTGGAAGTTGACCTCCTTAAAAATACAGTTTCTCTACTGTTTTTTCACCTAGAAATCTGTGTACGGTAATAACTAATAAATAAGAACTTCACACCCCAAAAAAAAAGGATCCAAAGGTAGAGAGCTCTACCTCTTAGCATTACCCTTAAAACTCTACCAATCCACCAGCCACTTTATTACTTTTCATTATCCCAGGTAAGCTACCTTTCTATCTACCATCATCATCTTCTGTTAGTCCCACCATTCACACGCTGCAAGTCTCCATTTTCATGCTTAGATAAATTTCTTGTACTTCTATATTCTAAAATGTGGTTCTTTCTATGATTGCTTAAAACTCATTTCTGTTAATGCTTGTATGGTCATGGTTTTCTGTTCAACTCTCCACGAATGTAAAACCTTTTACCTTATTCACTATATTCTTATTTATTTCTTTTCAATCTAGGATACGAGAGTATGAGCCGTTGAGAGGGAAAAGGGGTTATTCCCAAAACATGTGCTTGAACCTGATCATATTTTGGGGTTCAAGCCAGCTTGAAACTCAAAGACTCTCCTTCTGGGTTAACTTGTGAAACAGTAAGGCATCTTCAGTACAATGAACTTTAAGATCTTGATAGTAGTCCACCTCTTACCACAACCCAGTTAATTCAGAGTAGTAGTCAGTCACAGTCAGTTCACCTTGCTTGGTGCTGTGGATCTTATTCTTAATCTCAAATATTTGAGTACCATTCCATTTACGAGAATAGGTAAGTTGACAACCGTCCAAATCTGCTCAGCAGTCTCGAGGAACAATTACAGTTTATAAATTTTAGGGAGCATAGTATTTATAAGCCATGAGCACACTAGAGTTTTCAGGCTCCCAGAGTATAAGTGTCTTCAGAAACAGAAGGGGTTTTTAATCTCCAGTAAGGTAACCTTGTAATTTCCGAGACTTGAAGAACAATAAACATGCCTGTGAGGCTGTGACCAAGCAAGATACATTCCTACACCATCTAATTTGACCGTACTAATATGGGCAATGGAAATATGTTCAACAGCCTTAGTGTTATCCATGGAAAGGATCAAAATGAGAAAGAAGAGGAAAAAACGGCAAAACAATGCAGAACAGGAAGTTTTTTCAAAATAAAATTCCATCAGAAACGTTGACCAGCGCGTGGCTGTCATGTGGTGGTGGCGGAAAGTGCCTGATTCTGGGTTCCGGCCGATCAGCAGCTGGGCAATGTGCTGGTAGGGGCGATGACGGTAGCGAAGGGAAAAAACTTGACCTCCTAATTCTTATAGGTATATGGAGGAGAAAAAACTCAACCCCCTAGGTATAAACAGGAACCCTAGTGTTGCAGGAGACAAATACTCACCTCAGGCAGCGCGGGCTGTGATATCATAAAGATTTTTGAAAAGAAAATTTTCTTCTATTCCGTAACAATTTATTACACCTCTAGACCTTGTATTTATACACAAGGTTCTTAATCTAATTAGAAAAAATACATCAAAACAATACTTAATTCTAATAAAACAAAACTTCCTAAAATAAATAATTCTTTAATATAATTGTTAGAATATTCTGTAATTACTGTAATTAATTAGAATATTGTGTATATCCTTGACCATTAAGGCTAGGATTAGATTAGGATTACAATCAATTATTTTATTTTCCTCATTATTTCCTTCCTTAGATAGTTCATTCTTTATGTATAAATTGGTTTCCTCACTCTAATGAAATACAACTCAGAATTATCTCTCATTTGCTCTCATGGTATCAGAGGCAAAGAGATAAATAAACTTCCGCTGCTTCTGGGTTCATCATTTTTCTGTCCGAGACGTTCTTTTTCCATAGGGCAGTGAGTGCATCTCACTAAGCCCACCTTTTTTCTGTCTCGATTTGACTCGTAGCCCCTTCCATCTTCCTCAAAAGCTTCCCGTCGGCCTATCCCCGTTCACCGGTGCCCAAGAAGCTCTTCCACGCGCCACCACAGCAGAGAGCTTCGTTTCCCACGCACCGGTGCGTGAGAGCGCGTGAGACGCCGTCTTCCGTCGCCGTTGATTCTGTTCCTCTTTTCGGCATATTTCCGGCCAACCCCTGCCATGTCGACGTCATCCACCACCGAAGACAGTACCGGAGTTATTGTTCCGGCTGTTCCAGCGACTTTTTTGCCCGGATCGTATGACTTACCTCCCATTAATAATGCCTACCGGTTAGATGGGAAGAACTACTTGAAATGGTCTCAATTAGTTCGGATGTACCTCAAAGGTTCGGGCAAATTGAGCCACTTACTCGCTACGGGACCGGCAAAAAGCGATCCGACATTTGAAGCTTGGGATAACGCCGATTCTCTCATTATGTCTTGGCTGGTGAATTCCATGACTCCGAGATAGGTGATACGTGCATTTTCCTCACCTCTGCTAAAGCTATATGGGACTCTATTCGGCAAACCTCCAAAGTTCGTGATGGCGCTCAAATTTATGAGCTGAAGACCAAAATCCATCGAGCCAAGCAAGGTAATATGTCCATTACTGAGTACTCTAACTATTTGAAGAGCTTATGGCAGGAGTTGGATCACTATCAATGCGTCCCGATCAAGGGAAGCGAAGATGCAGCTACTTTTAAGACTTTCTTGGAGAAGGAAAGAGTCTATGACTTTCTTGCAGGTCTGAACATTGAATATGATGCTGTGAGAGTTCAGATCCTTGGCAAGGATGAAATACCACCAGTGAATGAGGCAATTTCGATTGTCTTAGCTGAAGAAGGACGGAGGGGTGTAATGATCGAAGCTCCGCCTGTAGAAAGTTCTGCTCTTATGACAAAACATAATGTGCAAAATTTTGAGGTAACTGATCCAACCAAAAGTTCTTTGTGGTGTACTTATTGCAAAAAGCCTCGCCACACAAAGGAAAAGTGTTGGAAACTTCATGGAAAACCTCAGAACACAAAGAGAGGACAAGGTCAGGCTCATGTGGCTATTTCGGATTCTCCAATTGTACCAACAACTAATGTTCTCAACTTGAATCCTGAGGAAATTGAGAAGCTGAAGAGTTTTTTGGGCAATCTAGCAGTATCTTCTACTACCACTCAAGCAACACCTTCTACTTCAGGTACTTGCTCTTTGGTATTCTCAGGTATATCTTCTCAATCTTCACCTCAGGTTTCTTCTGTTTTTAATGTTTCGGATAAAGCTCCTTGCGATACCTGGATTATCGATTCAGGGGCTTCTGATCATATGACCAATTCCTTTCAAAAATTTATCTCCTATACACCATGTCCTAGCAATCGCAAAATTACAATAGCTGATGGATCAGTTACTACTGTAGCTGGCCTAGGAAATGTTTGTTTAAATGATCACATCACTCTTAAAGATGTCCTTCATGTTCCTAAACTTTGCACTAATCTTATTTCTGTCCATAAGCTTACTAATGACTCTCAATGTAGTACCAATTTTCATCCTAGTCATTGTGTTTTCCAGGAACAGGGCACGAAGAGGATGATTGGACATGCTAAGGAGCGGAATGGTCTCTATTATCTGGATGCTTGTAATAAAGGACGTAGTTTTCAAAGTTTGTCATCCCATTCATTTCATAGCCTTTCCCTTAAAACCAATAAAGACAAAATTTGGCTTTATCATTTACGTCTTGGACATCCATCATTTCATACTTTAAAAATTATGTTTACTGATTTGTTTGGAGGATTAACTATTGAGGGTTTTCATTGTGAAGTTTGTGAACTTGCTAAAGATAAACGAGTTTCCTTTCCTGCTAGTAATAATAGAACATCTGTTCCTTTTTCTTTGATTCATAGTGATATATGGGGCCCATCTACTGTTTCTAACATTTCTGGAGCTCGTTGGTTTGTATCTTTTATTGACGATTATACTCGTGTGACTTGGATTTATTTTGCTCAAACAAAAGTCCGATGTTAGTTCTATATTCCCTGTTTTTTATAATATGATTCAAACTCAATTCGGGGTAAAGATACAAAGATTTCGTTCTGATAATGCAAAAGACTTTTTCAATCAATCGCTTTCGTCCTTTTTTCAAAAACAAGGCATCATCCACGAATCTTCTTGTGTCCATACACCGCAACAAAATGGGGTTGCTGAACGGAAAAATAGTCATCTTCTTTCAAGCACACGAACCCTTTTGCTTCAAAATCATGTTCCACAAAAGTAGTGGGGGGAAGCCATTTTAATCTCAACTCACTTAATTAATAGACTTCCAACCCAAGTTCTTGATTTCAAAAGCCCTATGCAAGTTCTCACGGAATTTTTTCCAAACTTCAATGCCTCAAATAAACTTATAGCTAAAATCTTTAGTTGTGTTGCCTTTGTTCACATTCACCTTCCAAATAGAGGTAAGCTTGATCCTCGAGCTCTCAAGTGTGTCTTTCTTGGTTACTCATCCACTCAAAAAGGTTATAAGTGCTATCATCCTCCAACTGGGAAATATTATGTATCTGCTGATGTAACATTTGCTGAACTTACCCCTTACTTTACTCAGACTTCTTCCCAAACGGACCAAGCCATCCTTGAATATAGTCCATTTCCTGAGTTACCTATCCTATGTCCTCAAATAATAGATCCTGCCTTACAATCTCAACAACCTCCTGATCCTCCTCAAATAAGTCCTGACCCAGACCTTAATTTGCAGACCAACCAGACTTTGGACTCTGCTCGCCCATTACAAGTTTATTCTCGAAGAAAAGCTCCACCTCCTACAAGTGAGCCTGTCCAATCATCGCCTTCGGAGCCCCAAGATGTTGAGGTAATTGATTCATCTAGTCCTCATGTACATGATTATGATGTTCCTATTGCTTTGAGAAAGGATAAAAGAACTTGCACTAATCATCCCATATCTTCTTTCCTTAATTTTGAAAAGTTGTCCACTAACCATAAAGCTTTCTTGACAAATCTTCATAGCATTCCTATTCCCAATACTTTGTTCGAAGCATTGCAGAATGAAAATTGGGTGCAGGCTATGAAAGTTGAGATGGAGGCACTTGAGAAAAACCAACCGTGGGACCTGGTTCTCTTGCCAAAAGGAAAAAAAACCAGTTGGTTGTCGATGGGTTTTTACCACTAAGTACAATTCCGATGGTACTCTAGAAAGATACAAAGCTCGCCTTGTAGCCAAAGGATACACTTAGACCTATGGTGTAGACTATATGGAGACATTCGCCCCGGTGCCCAAGATGAATACCGTCAGAGTCCTATTATCTCTTGCTGCTAACTTCGGATGGCGCTTGCAATAGTTTGATGTCAAAAATGCTTTCTTGCATGGAGAATTGGAGGAGGAGATTTACATGGAGGTTCCCCCAGGATTCAATACAAGTTCTAAGCAAGGCATGGTTTGTCATTTAAAAAAGGCTTTGTATACTCAAGCAATCACCAAGAACTTGGTTCAGGAGATTTACCAAAGCTATGGTGAATATGGGCTATAAGCAAAGTCAGGGTGATCATACTTTGTTTATAAGGCATTCCTCTTCAGGGGGAGTATCTATTCTCTTAGTGTATGTTGATGACATTATAATCACTGGAGATGACATTGAGAATATTGCCCTGTTGAAGACTCAATTGGTGCAGGAGTTTGAGATTAAAGAGCTTGGGAGACTCAATACTTTCTTGGTATTGAGGTAGCTCATTCACAAAATAGGATTTTTATTTCCCAACAAAAATATGTCGTTGAGTTATTGACAGAGACAGGTAAATTGGGTTGTAAACCAGCCCCTCCGATGGAGCCTAATCATCGCTTATATGATGCACCTGAAGAAGCATTGGTTGACAAAGGCTCATATCAAAGGCTTGTGGGTAAGCTAATCTATCTATCACATACTAGACCAGATATAGCTTATGCCGTAAGTATTGTCAGTCAGTTCATGCATAATCCTAAAGAATCTCATCTAGAGGCAGTTCATAGAATCCTTCGATATTTGAAGAGTACACCTGGGAAGGGCATTCTATTTAAGAAAGGGGAGAGCTTGACTTTGGAAGCCTATACAGATGCAGATTATGCTGGATCACTTACTGATAGACGGTCAACTACAGGGTATTGTACTTTCCTTGGAGGCAACCTTGTAACTTGGAGAAGTAAAAAACAGAATGTGGTTGCAAGGTCAAGTGCAGAAGCGGAGTTTAGAGCAATGGCACTTGGTATATGCGAACTACTATGGCTCAAGATTGTCCTTGATGACTTGGGCATCACCTGGGAAGGACCAATGAGGCTTTATTGTGACAACAAGTCAACAATTAACATTGCTCATAATCCAATTCAACATGATCGCACTAAACATGTTGAGATTGATCGACATTTCATTAAGGAAAAGCTGGATAGCGGTCTCATATGCACTCCATATGTTTCTTCTAATGATCAACTTGCAAATGTGCTTACCAAAGGCCTATGTACTAATAACTTTCAGACTTTAGTCAACAAGCTTGGCATGGAAGATATCCATTCATCAGCTTGAGGGGGAGTGTTAGAATATTCTGTAATTACTGTAATTAATTAGAATATTGTGTATATCCTTGACCATTAAGGCTAGGATTAGATTAGGATTACAATCAATTATTTTATTTTCCTCATTATTTCCTTCCTTAGATAGTTCATTCTTTATGTATAAATTGGTTTCCTCACTCTAATGAAATACAACTCAGAATTATCTCTCATTTGCTCTCAATAATATTAATCCTAGTCAGCATACTAATCCTAACCAACAAATAGGCATCTTATGTCATTGTATTTTATACAATAGTATGTAAGATACCATGGTATTTGAGAGTACACCATACTAAACGCCCCCTAAGTTGAGAGGATAATTACTTGCTAGAACAAATTACCTAGGGAACATTTGGTTTGCAGAATCCATTCGTATTTTTGAAAATGTTTCATGAGAATAATAGATTTCCACGTTTGAAACAAGTTTTGGAAAAATATTCTTGGAAATGCAATGTTCCCACAAAACTCTCCATTTTCGTTCTCATTGAAAAGGATGCGAATGTTGACATGGTAGAAGTTTCTGAAATGCTTGCATGTCCTTACCTTAAAACTCTCC
The DNA here is from genome assembly GCA_014851425.1 of Senna tora. NCBI lineage: Eukaryota > Viridiplantae > Streptophyta > Magnoliopsida > Fabales > Fabaceae > Senna > Senna tora. The sequence goes on from CM026262.1 coordinate 15,180,084, forward strand.
TAGAAATAAGAAATAAAATAAAAAGGAAAAACAATAGATAGTATATACAATATTACAATATAACAAAAGATAATAATTTTTATAACAAAAAAAACTAATGGAATAGAATAATGTATACTATAGTACAAATAATAAGAAATAAAATTATATATTATTAAAATATTTGGGAAGAATAATACAAAATAATGGAGTAATAGAGGAGAATTTAAACCATAGGATCCAAGCAGAATGGATGAAATGGGGGAAGGTTATTTGTGATAGAGAAGTACCCTTAAGCTTAAGTGAAAATTTTATCGCACAGCTATAAGACCTGTTTTATTGTATGGTATTGGATATTGGGCGATAAAAAGCCAGCATAAGCATAAATTCAACGTGACAGAAATGAGAATGTTGCGTTAGATGAATGGTCACACTAGAATGGATAAGATTAGGAATGATTGCATTATAGAGAAAGTAGGGGTAACACCTATTGTATAAAAATTAGGTTTGGTCATGTACAAAGAAGCCCGTTAGAAGCTAGAGTTGACAAAATGGAAAATAGCCCAATAACTAGAGGTAGGGAAAGACCAAAGAAAACAGTAGGAGAAACTATTAGGACAGATTGAGCTATTAATAACCTAACCATAGAAATGAGTAAAGATTGAACACATTGGCGTCGCTTGATCCATATAGCCGACCCCACCTAGTGGGAAAAGGCTTTGATTCTTGCTGTTTTTGTTGTTGTTTATATTATTTAACATGTGTTGATAGCCCAATAATTAGAGGTAAGGAAAGACCAAAAAAACCATTAGGAAAAACTATCAGGACAGATTTAACTATTAATAACCTAACTATGAAAATGGGCAAAGAGATAACACGGTGATGTCGGTTGATTCATATAGCCGATCACGCCTAGTGGGAAAATGCTTTACTTGTTGTAGTATATTATTTAACAATGTATAATATAAATAAATAATTAATATGTTACTAAAAAATAGAATAAATTTTATAATGAACAAAAATAATAATAACTAGAGGCTTCGTATTTATGAATGTTATACCCAAGAATGTAGTGGAATGGGAATGTATGATTCCATGAATCAAATGGCCTGTAAGTGCATCAATATTTAGAGCATAAAAGTGAAATTACCATGCTTAGTCCTTCAGCTAGATATATCTGACTCTGAAGAAACAAGACAGCTGCTGAAATCTGATAATCCCTGCCTGCATCCTTAAAAGAGTCCCTTTTTTTCTTTGCCTTCTTCTTAGCTGATCAAATAAAGCATAAGATCATAAGGAAATCAGAAACATAAGCGTATTCCTATTTTTATTACTTTGTGCACAATTACAAGGATACTAAATTATATTGCTCCTTAAGTTATTAACTTGGAAGCAAAAGTTTTACAGATGAGTGTCTATCATAATAAGAATTCATAGATGGATTACTGTCCCACATACCAGTGCTATTATTCATTACTATCCTGAGATGAGTCTTCTCTGCAAGCTTGATCAATATTGCATAAATATACCAGTATACCATGTAATAATCATGTACAGAGTAGAGTTCCAATTCGAAACCCAAAATAAGAAATCGAGAAGCTATCCAATAAGTTTGCTCTTCAACCCACATGAGAATCTGTTGGAATATTTTGAAACGCAAAATCTGCAGAGCAGAGCAATGTTACAAAATAGGTACATGAATGGAATATAGGCCAGTGATAGAAGTTAATAGACAATGAACAAATTATTCCCAACAGAAGACACATCTGATGCAATAATGTCCGAATAAATTCCTTTAGCATGCCTTAGATTTTGATATAAATTCTCAAGGCAATCTAGAGGCATCACTTCCAAGCAGGCATCCGGTATACACAAGAAACTTATTTTCACTCAGTAAAGGTAGACCACCTCATTGTTGGACGGTTTTGAGCCTTCTCCAAACTCGTTTTTAAAAGCCAGCTCCAGCTGTAAAGCAAGAATAAAAGATTAGATAACCTCTAAAAGGATATTTGGAAAGACATAGCCTGTAGAAATCTATATTATGTATAGAAGTTTAATCCGACATAAAAGGCATTTATCTCGACCATTTGATATCTTTATATGCATTTTCTTTCTTATCCCTTTCGTAAATTTGTATTCCACTTCCACTTCTATTAATTGTTTGTTTTTTTTGAGGGGGCAGATACAGGGGAAACACTCTGCTAGAATATAGAGCAAGGACAACTGACTCAAAAGAAGTGAAAGCAAATGGAACTCTGCTATCTAAACCTCATTACGAGCTGGCTTGGAATAACTAAAAAAGATAATGCAAACTAAAGAGAACAAAAGACTTTCAGTTGAAAACAGCACGTCAAACAGGTATTTTTTTTCAAAATAAAAAACTATTTTAAAGAACCTTTCCAACAGGCTCGTAATTTTAACCCAAAATTAACAAGAACAAAGCAATCAAGAAAATCTACTTAAAACAGTAACACAATTTCTTTATCAGGAAAGGCATGTTAAAAGTTAAGTAAATGCAGCTATGTTTCATGAACAATTTAACAAGTAGAGGCATTCCTCATATATACCTTCACAAAATAAAAAATATTTAAGTAAATTTGAAAGCATTCAAATGACATTGACCAGAGAGGAAATTCATTGCAGATGCAACAAGCACAAAACACAGTACATACCTGCACATAGGTGACGCGCCAGTCTTGTAACATTTTCCCCAGCTTACGTCTTTGCCACGCAGCATTAGTACATAGGATTTTAAGCAAATTTATCACCAACTGCACACAAAACATTGATTGTATTAGATTAAGTGCCAAATGCAACACACTGTAAAAGCACTACTACCCTTTTTTTGGGCACATACTTCATATTTTCTTTGGTAATAAATTCTAGATTGATTAAAGACACAAACAACGAAGTGAAGAATCAAGCCTTCACAGTCTTACTTAAGAAGATGGTACAAGTACAATTGAGGTCATCTTCATAAGCATGCATGTCTATGTTAGGAACAGGTAGAAAAGAATACAAGGGGTTAAATAAATTGTTGAGTAAGACATAACAAATGGCTGATTTTAGCACCTGTCCTAGTTGCACCACAAATTCATTCTTTTGAATGTCATGATCGTTTGTAACTTCAGGTAATCCAGCAGCTCCAGTGATAACAGCAAATATGGGAATCTGCCCATAAAGCTTTCCATCTTGGACAAGAAGAAGCTGATGGCAAGTTTATAATCAACCTTAGAGACCATTCCAGAGATGTAAACAGTAGTAGAAAGTGAAATCCTAATAACAAGCATGATGTGTATGCCTTTACAGGCCAGTTCATAATGGAGCAATGGACCAATAACATAGAAACTAGCATTAATGTGCCAACCACAAGCATGAATTAGATATAAAAGAAAACTGAGACCTTAGCGTGGGTTCGTCTATAGCATCCCATATCAGGTACTTCCAAAAGTGCACATATCTTTTACTTCTATCATAATGTAAAGAGTCACATGGACTGTTGAGCTTAACCATGAAAATTCAATTTCTATAACGCTCTGGTTCAGTGATGTAAGCTTTGCTGGTGACTCCCAAATATTTTTCTTGACTAGGAGAAAACAGTAATAATCTATATATATGATTGTCTAACAATGTTAAATCATCATGTCCACATCCAATGAATTCTAACTGTTTTCAAATGAGGTTAAATAACCAGGGTAAAATCACATATAATGCAGGAAAAATACTTTTATACTGTTTCAAGTTCAACAGAGGTACATGGAGAAATCATAATGTTCATAAGCGCCTCACATCTTTCTCTTCCTAATGTCTCACAAAAGGTAGAGATGGAAATAATTAAATTTTTATCTCTAAGGAAAAATTAATTATAGTATCATAACATAAGAAGGAACCAGGATAGAACTCGTCGACATCGCTTGATCCATGTAGCTGATCTCACCTAATGGGAAAAGGCTTTGTTTGTTGTTGTTATCATAACAAGAAAAAAATAGTCATAAAATCAAGAAGGTGAATCAAAGACCACTAAATGATTCACCTGAAGATGAGACCTAGCAACCAAATCTGGTTGAGATTTCTGGAATTTGATGACAAAGTGCAAAGCAGCCTCCAATGACGGAACCAATGAGTAGGAGCATACAATGTCTAGATCTCGAAGAAGTTTCAAAAAATATTCAATTGCCTGACATAAAGAAACAGGTTGCATTACAATAACGGAAGACGTCATCACATGTAAAAGGAACACTCTAAATACGCACCTTTACCCAACTGAGAATTTTAATTGATCGTGGAGGTGTCGGGGCTGATAATCTGCAGTTTAAACTAGCATCAAAACCAATTGCTTGACAACCAGATGCAGTTGTGTCTTGAATGTTCTTTTCACACATTCCATGAGCACTAGCTCTGAGAAACTCAGAGGATTTTAGACAACCATCGAGCTCTAAAATGCATGAAGCTATGTGTTTTCTTGCCAACTCCAATCCTCTCCCTTGGGGCCGTTTCATAGACATCAAAAGATGGTAAAAATGCTGAAATAAAATCAAAAGTTGATGAAATTTCAGTCAAGAAAGCTTGGTTCATTGACAACAGAGTTGTCATACTCATTACAACCAGGCTAGATTGCCATTAGGTGAAAGGAAGAGATACTAAATGAACAAATAATCTGATTCAAGCAAGAGGATACAGAAAGTTTGAATTATGGGAACCAAAACCAACTCAAGCAAGCTGTAACTAACATTTTATATGAGCTTTATGCCATCCTCAATTTTGAATATTAAACTGTACTGATCAAGAGAAAGTTGAAAGGCTGGAAGCTAATTATACAATCTTTGTTGCCTAACCTTTGGTGCGTTTGGACTAACTAAAAGGATAGTGTGTTTGTAATACATGAAGACAACTTCTGATGCATAAACAAGTTATCACAAACTAAACAAGAATGTAACTCTGTACAATCAGCATAACTTAGAAGAGAATATACATAGGATAAGACCTTACGAAAACGTAATCGACATAACAGTGCTCTGCAGTAGCCTTCTTCGAGATCAGGATTACTTTGGAGTGGCTCTATATCTGCAACTGAATAACTCAACTCAATTAAAAGAAGTTCCATATATCTTGCACCCATTTTTTAAGTTAAGGCACAAGCAAGATGATTTTGAATAAGGCTCCGAGATTGTAATAGCATATTAGAGTCATGAGCAATAAAGGAGAATCAATTAGTCATAGGCTAAGGAGCTTCTGTTCTACTCTTCATTTTCTTTATTCATCAATTTATATATTTAACAAAGCAACTTTAGGGAAAGATGGAGAATAGATATATAATAGTACGTATTATGATTATATGTTTATTTATAAGTTAACTAGCATTACCAGTAATTTCGGATAATAGTTATCAAGTCACTTGAGTCCTATTTAAGAGGATCCATTAAGGACAAGACTTATATACAATTCCTTATATCTTTGCTATCAAGTTCTTCAATCAAAATAAATTAATAAAACAACAAACAAAGCCTTTTCCTATATTAATTTATTTTGTTTAGGTCTAAAATTTATATTACCAAGTCGCACTGTTTTGAATCAGTCAAAACCAGATAACCCGAGAAAAACCGAGAACTAGCCAGGTTTTGAGTGAACCGGACAAATATTTCTTTTTTTCTTCTTTTATGTGTAGGTGTAAAATTTTTGGCTAGATTTGACTATATGCATTGTGTATTTTAGAATTTTGAACTTTATATGATTTTGGAGCAACTAATATGGTGTGTAAATAATATAAATGCTTCAATTATTATAATTTGAGCAAATATTTTTTTCACATATATATATAGTTGAATCAATAAATTACTCATTATATTTATAATTCATAAGTGAAATTTTTTTTTGGCCTGGCATAAGTGAAAATATAATTTTTGTAATATAGGATATATTTGACATTAAAATTCTTTAAATATTATTTTTATATTTATGTGATCAATTGATTCAACCAATGGTTGAACCGAGTGAACCAATTAGCCCAGAGGCCCGACAGGTTTTATGGTTCAATGACCGGTTCAATTTTTAAAACACATATTAAGATAGTTACTGAGTTTCCATTGTGTCCCTTTCTCTCTCCAAATTGTCTTCCAATTCTTTCTCTCACTTCTCCTTGTTCTACATCAAAAGTTCAGTAACTAATCAATGATTTACATAGGTCATACGTTACTTATATATTAGATAGTATAAAATGTTGATAGGAGAGGTAAAGTGATTCCGGAATAGCATAAGCCATAAGGCCAGCCACAATGGAACAGTTTCATTTGTGTAAAAATTATCACTCTTCAAGGGTGGTTAACTTTAAACATATTTATTTAGAACATTACCACCAAATTGCACTCTCATTCGGTTCTGCAAAACTACCTGAAACTTCCAACCAAATTATGATATAATACCTCACTAACAAAACAGAAATTAAGATTTAAGTTTCAACAAACAATAACCTTCTAATAGTCTTCGTTTAGATGATGACGCTTTACATGCACGCAATTGGCGAGATATTGTTTCCTCAACAGCATTTAGCATTGACAAACACCTTTCATCTCTATCTCCTCCTCCCAAAGGAAGGCCATATGCCATAGTAAATAGATCCTCTTCCTGAAACAAAATATCACCATTTTTAATTTTCTATTAAAGAGGGGGGGGTATGAACACAATCTTCTAATGGAAGGGCGCAAACAAATATAGAATATGTCAGTCATATATCTATATGAAAACAAGAAATATGACAAATATATGTCAGAAAGACACATAAACAAGCCTAGGGGTGTAAAAGAAACGAGCCATTCGTGAACGGCTCGGGCTCGGCTCGCATAAGAGCTCAATCGGGCACGTTCGTTTATTAAACGAGCTAAGCTTAAACATAAAAATAAGCTCGTTTAGTTAAACGAGCCGAGCTTGAACATTTAAAGCTCGGCTCGTTTAGTTTATGAACGACTCGTTTAAGAATAAAATAATATAAAAAGAAATTTCTCTATCTTACATGTATTATTATATTTAAATATATATAATGAACACTCATTCTACACACATATATATATATTGAATTTGTTATGTTATTGTGTTCAAATATCTTTTAATCAATAAAACATATAAAAGGATAAAATCTATAAATTAATGTAAGATATAAGTTAATTTTTTTATGTGCTTGTATATTCTATGAAAGTTGATAATTACTTAGCTCGGCTCGTTAAGCTCATGAGCAGCTTTGTTAATTAAACGAGCCGAGCTTGATCACGATTTTTTGTTTGTTTAGAAGCTCGAGTTCGAGCTCGCCTTATTTTAAACAAGCTGAGCTTGAACATCTAAAGCTCTAAAGCTCGGCTCGTTTACAGGCCAAATGCAGAAGATAGAGGAAGGCCACGTCCATTGTAAATCAGTAATCTTCCTAACATAAACAAATATCAACATACTTAACCCATTGAGTAAGATCTAAATTAATAACTATATCAACAGAATCCTAACAAAGACAGAACACATTGGCATTGCTTGATCCATATAGCCGACCCCACCTAGAGGGAAAAGGTTTTATTTGTTGTTGTCATATCAACAGAATCCTAACAGTTCAGTTCACTCTTTCCCATACTAGGTTATTTTGTGAACTGCAACCTGACTACAAAGAATTATAAACGTCCAAAAAGACTACAATTTATTAAAATCAATACAATTAATTATAAAATGAAGGATAGAAAATCACAACACAACCCAATAATGTATAGTGGAGATTAAAAGAAGAGATGGTTCATATTGAAGAGGATATCTTGTCCTCCTTTTACGTATTCTTTTGTATCATATCTTTCTACTTAATAAAATTCTTCTTTTATCTTAAAAAAAATTAACAGAGAAGAGAAGAGCTGTAGGAGTACTTTACTTCATGTGTGCGTGCATCCGAGACAACTGAAAGAACTGCTTTGCAGGTTACATGTATGACTTTACAGTAAGCGTGCAACAGGGCATGTGATAATGTTCTTTCAGGCCGCAAGAGATAGAGGCAAGAATAAACAGTTTGTGCCAATGAATGACCCTTGTGCCATGTTGCCTGCCATATGAAATAATAACTAAGATAATAGGAACAAAAATAGAAGCGTGGTGAATGTAGCATAGACAGTCATAAAAAAACCCGCACAGTCTTGCATGTCTCTAAACAAATTGTATTTATACAAACTTAATTCTCTATTCAACTACAATTTTATGCTTTACAGACATATATTTTACAAGATTTCATAGGGAAGAGAAAAAGTATTCTAGACTCTAGATCAAGAGTAGATTTTTTACATACTATGAACTAAATTAGTCCATATCTTATTATGTGACCAGAAAAAATGAATAGTAAAGAACATTCCATCAATATTACCTGTTCATTGGCCCATGCAAGATATGCATGCATTTGTGGGTGCCTCTGTATGCTTAGTAGAGACAAAGGTACCATTAAAAGTAGGGAAATAGTTCCACACTATCCAACCTATACTATATTTGGTTATCATATGGAAAGCATGGGAATAAATAAAAATACCTCACATGCTAGTAAATGGTCCATGATGTCAATTGTGCATCGAATATCAGTTGTTTTATCAACACTAATAGGAACTGGAGCAGCACCATTCTCTATGGCTTCTTCAAGTGAGTAATATGTACAAACAATACCTGAATCCATCTTTGGGTCCATTATCTATCAAAAATAGAAAATTATGAAGTGTAAGCATAGGCTCATTTTATATATGACAATTTCATAGGACCCACTAAAGATGGTAATATTGGACAACTTCTCTGCAAGTCTCTAGTGTATTTCTGAAGAGGTAAGCCATGCACAATATCTTCTTGTTCAATGGCTAAATTTATTTATAGGGAAAACACTTTTTTTTTGCAGAGTAATTCATATAAGAACCCAGCATCTTAATCAATCTATGATCATCAAACTGAAAGTGGAACTAGCAAGATTTAAGAATACCTCCAAAGCAGACATTGCAGCAAATAGATTGAAATTATCTCCATGAATGAGCTCTCCCTCCTGAAGATCTGTAACCAACTATGTGAAATACTGAAATAAGAGAAAGCTACCGTAGTGTTTCTAGTGTGGCAAGTATTCAAGTTTGGCAATCCAAGTAATAAGGGTATCAGGTTTAATTACTAATTAAATAACCAGAACCTCATTGTTAAACAACTAAGCATCCCCTTTCAGATAGGAAGATTTTTTAATACCCTTCTCTGATATTGTGCCAGTTTATAAATCAAAGACAAAAAATGAAAAAGTGGGACATTATTGAAAAAGTGTTTTATGTCATTATCAAATTGTAAACTCAGCATTTCACATTTCATATTTCACATTCAGCAGTATTACATAAGAGACCATGAAAATCAAACATTTTTAGGAATTATAATAAAGACCCTCCTTCACTCCACTGGTCCCCTACTACTATGTTGACTTGATTTGACATGGATGCTTCTTCTAAAACCCAGGGCACACGAATCCAATTTTGATTCCCTTGTTCAATAGTGAAGTGATGAACCAGGCGATAAGAACAAAAAGAGAAAGAAGCAAAAACAAAAGAACGAAAATCGACCTTCGCAAGCGGCTTCAAGGAGGGGCGACACATCGGCCCAAACGGAGTTCTCGCCGGAGGGAATGGAGGTCCGACCAGAAATGGCGACGCCGAAGGCTGCTTCATCTGTACGCATCTCGGCCATACTACCTTGAAGCTTCTTCCTCTGAGCTTTATATATATATATAAATATATTCTGGTCTTAACTCTTCTGTATTCTACGCTTAATACGTGTGCGAAGGCCTTGTCAGCGTAAAACACAGAACCTCGTTGGCTCTCTATGGTTTGCCTTTCACGAACTACACATTGGGACTTCAGGAGAGCGAGCGAGCGTGCGTGCGTGCGCTTGATGAGTTGAACGAGGGTTTAGTTTAGGGTATGGTATTCCTGGGTCAGGAAGATGGATCGGATTTTCGGATCAGTGGGCTCCGATTTTCCTATTGCTTAGTGGATTTTTTTTCTTCTTTTTTTCCGTGTAGGGTGTTATTTTTTTTTATAACAGGACCAATGTTCTAAAAATTGGACGGACTGGTTAGTGAACTTGAAAATACTTGGTAGCTTTGGAATCAATGTTTGAAATTAGAATTGCGCTCTTCCAAAAAAAAAGTCTCATGTTTGGTATGGCATAAACAACTTGGAACAAGCAATTTTTGAATCTAGATTCCAATCTTCTACCCATGGAATTGGAGCTTAAAATTGGAATTGAGGGTAAAAAGACTTGATTGTCTTTCACATGTTGCTCTATTTCTGTTGCCTCTCCAGCGTCAACATCTCACATTTTATAAAGGGCATTTTGGTCTTTTTACTTCACTTTACAAATTTTCCATTATATTTTTACTTCACTTATAGTGACTCTTCTAGTGAGCAATTTGTTTGCAAGCTTAAGAAATCTAGATTGAAACAGGCTTTTCGACAATGGTATTTAAAATTTCATGATGTCATCTCATTTAATTTTGTGGAGAACATGATGGATCAATGCATATACCAAATGGTCAGTGGGAATAAAATCTGTTTCTTAATTCTGTATGTGAATGATATACAACTTGCAACCAATGATAAAGGGTTAGTATATGAAGTGAAGCAGTTCCTCCCTAAAAATTTTGAAATGAAAGATATGGTGAAATATCTTATTTTCTTAACATTAAGATCTATAGGGATAGAACTTAAAAGTATTTTAGATTTATCACAAGAAACTTATATAAATAAAGTCTTAGAGAGATTTCGGATAAAGGACTATTCACAAAGTGTAACACCTATAGCAAAAAGTGACAAGTTCAATTTGAACCAATGTCCAAAGAATAATCTAGAGAAGGAATAGATGCAAAACATTCCATATGCTTATGCTGTTGGAAGCTTGATGCATGCTCAAGTCTGTACAAGGCCTGACATTGCGTTTGCAGTTTGAATTCTAGGGAGATATCAAAGCAATCCAAGTTTACATCATTGGAGAGCTACAAAGAAAGTAATGAGATATCTAAAAACACCAAAGATTACATGCTTATGTATAGGAGAACTGAGCATCTTGAAGAAGTTGGTTACTTAGACTCAGACTTCTCTGGATGTGTTGATTTTAGAAAGTCAACATCTGGATATATATCATGCTTGCTGGTGGAGCTGTGTCTTGGAGGAGTGCAAAGCGGACATTGACTGCTAATTCTACCATGGAAGTTGAGTCCGTGTTGTGTTTTGAGGCCACCTCACATGGTGTATGGTTGAAGAGTTTCATCTTTGGGCTTAGGATTGTAGACTCAATCTCTAAGCCAATAAAAATTTATTGTGACAACACTGTTGTTGTGTTTATGGCTAAGAATAACAAGAGTGTAAGTTATTGAACATATTAATGCTGAACTAATGATTGCTAATCCTATGACAAAAGGCATGCCACCCCTGGGATATAAGGATCATGCAATTAGGATGGGACTTTGTCTATGTTTAATCATTATGTATCAATCTCATCAACAATAATGAAATTTTTGTATCTGGTTGAAGTTGTTTTCTCATTAGTGTGCACCTATATTTTAGAGAATTACAACTACTAAGAGGACCTAAATAAGCACAATGCTTATTTATAAAGTTGTGGTGGAATAAGAAAAACAAAATACATTATGATACATGGAAAGTAAAACTCACTGATAGAGAAAATGCCTCCATGATTCATGTATTTAGTTCTCTTGAAATTAAAAATGTTTTATGACATCGATAATTTGGACCAAGTGGGAGAATGTAGACGTTACTATGCATTTATAAACAAAATTGTAACGTTCATAAAACATAAATGGTCCTAATTGTGAATTATAACATTGTAATGGTTGATTCCACCAGTAATAGCTATTAATTTTTATACGTATGGCTTGGCTATAAAAAAAGGTCCCTGGGTTCAAAAAAACACACAAAATCTTCAGAAATATACACCATTTTGAGAGTGCAAGTCTAGAGTCCATAAACATCCCTGTTTTGAGCAATGGCTGGAGGTTAGTCTTTCGCTGAGTTTATTTAGTTTAGATTATTATATTTGTGCTTAATATTCCTTAAATTTCTTACAGACACTTCTAATGCATGTAATGTATTAGGTTAATTATATTAAACCATCTTTCAATATCTTCATCCAATTATGTCTCTTGTCATATCAATATAAGTATTTGAATGCTAAACAGAAAGTTGTATTTTGGCATGTTGCATTATTCTGAATCGATTACTAAGCTATAATCTCACCATCCTTGTTCTTTAAGAAAATCGATGTAGACTAGTCTAAACTTTAGCTAGAGAGAAAGTGAAAATAAAAACACCTTTCAAGAAGATAAGATTCCCTCCAAAATAATTCAAACTAGTGAAACAAAAAGACCTATGAGAACGAGAGTATGTTTGAGAAATACAAAACAGACTATCAAGAATAAAAAAGGAGCAAAAGAAATTAATACAATAACTCAATTTTATATTTGAGCATGAATAAATACATACCTTGGTCTCATACTGGTCGTTCTTACTCAGAACTTTGAACTTCACTGTCTCAAGGTCTGGAACTGCGGAGAAGCCCCAAATAATTCATACATGGAAAAGATATGAATAGAACAACTCAATTTTATATTTGACCATAAAAATCAATTACAAATTTAACCTGACATCATAAAAAGGAGTGAAAGGTTTTATAAAACTAAGTACAATTTAGTGTGAGAGGTGCATATATCTATATATTAAAAACAAGAAATTAAGTTGGGTAAGTGTTTTGTGGAGTATATATATAGGTGATCATATATAGTGAATTATTATACATATATACACACCTAACTATAAGTTTTAAGTTAAGGAAAACAAAATTAAAAGAGAGGGAGCTAATAGTGTCAGAAAGAGAAATAGATGTCAACTATAATAAAAATAATCACGAAGACGAGAGGTAGGCAAATTGATTTAAACTCCATGGACTATGACTTGATTATGATAATCAAGACACGGCATGACGACATACATATTAATTAATCCCGATAAATAATCATAATACTTGAAATTGCCTCTCACAACAATTAAAAATAAACTATCATCAATTTTAAACCATAATTTTGATAATCTCATAAAATTGATACAGAAGCATAAACAGAGAAATCTCAGGAGACGAAATTAAAACAATGATAAATAGATAATATATATATATATATATATATGTGAACAACAATTTCTGTTTTTGAAAAAAAAAATGTTAAAAAGGGAAATGAAGAGGGATGTAAGTGCGTACCTATAGTATTAGGAGGCCTTTTGGGGACTTCGGGTTTGAACTCACCAGGCAAACTGAAGAAATCATTGAACAGTGAGAATTGAACTTCAGAACGAAAAGAAAACACATCCTTAGAAAAAACTAAAAGAAAACACCCAATTTATGAAAAGTGCAAAGAAACCTTCAAATTTAAATAAACACGCAATCATCAATAGTTACATTTATCCTTGTAATATCAAGAAGACTAAGAAACAGAATAACTACCTGTAGGCGTATCCTACCACCAATTTCTATGGCTAAGGAGACCCTCCACTACCGAGCTGATACTTAATTTCTTTCTCTTTTGTCTTCCCCTGTTCTTGGGATGCAAGAGCAAGTGACATTTGCATTTTAGACGCAGACATGGTTGAAGCAGAATTGATTCTACCACCATGGACAAAGAAGTAACTACATGTCAGCCTGTCGGACCGTCGACTCGGGCACATGATCGATCTAAGTTACATTTAATGACCGTTTTGTAGTCAACCCAGATGTGACCCGGGTTGACCTATCAGATTTTATTGAGACTGGTGACCTGTGCAAAACATGCTCTGGTGCAACATAAAATCTAGTATTTTCCAGATCTTTCTTTCAATTTCAAATCATGCGAAAATTATAGATATAGTATCATTATTGTTGAAGAAAAAGAAAAAGAAAAATAAAAAGATATACTTTTTATGTCTACCTTCATTTTTATTGTTTCAGGAAGCTTAACACATATTATTAATGTAAAAGCAAAACAAATATCTTTCCATGAGCATTTTAATTAGGCTTTTTGACATAGTTTGTCTTTTTCTTTTCTTTTCTTTCCTTTTTTTCTCTTTCTTCTTTTTTTTTTCTTGTTGCATTTTTTTAATACACCTTTCTTTAATATATATACATATATTGTAAATGCTAAACTAAAAAATTGCCATTCAGCTTAGTCCAATTTACATTTAATAACTACTCTATTTTACTAAATTAATATTAAAAAGTCGATGTAATGGCAAAAAAAATTAAAAAGTTGATGTTATTTTTAATTTTGAGCTTCAGATTAGGTGAAGTAACTTCACTTCATCTGATCAATTCGAACCGTTGATCAGTTGATACACAATTTTATTATAATCGATCAACGATCATGATTGATTAAATGAAATAACTCTACCTCATCTAATCTATTCGCAAAAAGTTATATTGCGATAGTTGATCCATGCTCACTCCACACTCGATAGTAAGTACATGGCTACATCCGGCATGATACTAGCTGCATTGCTCGACGGTGGCAAAGCTATGCTCAAAGGTGGCAAAGACGTGCTTAACAGTTCATTCTATGCTTCATTTCAGAAGCTGACCAATGCTACTACCAGCTTGTGTGGCTTATTGGCAGCTAGTGTGATGGTCAGAGAAACGATTTGGGATATAGTCAGTGATTGGAGATTCCTTATCGCCATTTGTCTAAGTGTGCTTAGGTTCACACGAGTAAGCTATACAAACTAGTGTAAGGGTCGTCACCGCTCACCAGTAGAAGCTAGTGTGGTGTGCAAAAGAACTGTGAGAACGTGGGTTTAAGGTTGATTAGCAAACTCGGTGGGAACGAGGGCGATGAATAATACTTTTTTTGTTTTGTTTAAATGAGATTGTGTTGATTTGTTCTTTTAAACTTTGTGTTGATTTTTTTTATAAACTATGTTGGTGTTGATTTGTTCTTTTGACGTTAAAAGACATACAAAATATATTGTATAGAGGGAAAAGCAATGGTGGAAGATTTAAATAAAAGCAAAAGGGAAGAAATGGAAATTTCACATGTTTGAAGCTGGAAAGGTTTACAGTAACAATCGACAAGATGAGTTAAAATTTGGAAAAATTATAGTTTAAAAAAATTAAATAAAAAATAGTGATTTTGAAATATTGTGTAATGCAAATAAATAAATAAAAAATTTAAAAATGAAGAGATAAACTGATAGAGAGAAATAGTGGGATTGGGTAATGTGTAAAGAAAGATACAGGTGTAGGGAAAGAGGACACGTGGTGGTTGAAGTAGAAAAGAGGTCAATGGTATCCAACACTTCTTTTTTGGGTGATTCACTCACACACACAACAAAGCACAACAAGCATGAGAAGAGACAACACAAGCGAGGAGGGATGGATTGAGGGAGAGAAGAAGAAAGGTGAACCCCAAAGATTTTGAATCTTTAGAATGAATTATAATATTTGTGATCAGTCTGGCCCGACCGGTCAACACGCCAGACCGTTGACCCAGACACATAATCGGTCCAAGTTACATTTAATGATCATTTTGCAGTCAACTCGAATGTGACCCAGTTGACCCACCAAATTTTACTGAGACTAATGAACTATGCAAAATGTGGTATGGTGCAACATAAATTTAGTATTTTCTATATCTTGTTATTCAACTTCAAATCGTGCAAAAATCATATAGTATCATTATTGTTGAAGAAAAAGAAAAGGATATACTTTTTATGCCAACCTTCATTTCTATCATTTCAAAAAGCTTAACACATATTATTAATGTAAAATTAAAAAAAAAATATCTTTTCATGAGCATTTTTATTAGGCTTTTTGATATAGCTTGTCTTTTTTTTTTTCTTTTCTTTCCTTTGTTTTCTTTCTTCATCTTTTTTTTTGTTGCATCTTGCTTTACTATATCTTTCTTTAATATATATATATATATCATTCCTTTCTTATAATATGTATCTTTTCATCGTTTGATTGTACAAAGCACATTATGAAAGAATAACAAAGAAAAAATAAAAGAAAAAAATTATGGTGGAAAGAATTCTGACATATTACTCTGAAAGTAATTTATTAATAATAGGATACAGAAGTATCAACAATACTGAATTACAACAGACTTAACCATAAAATTTCTTAATATGTGTTAAGCTTCCATCAAATATTGTGATATACTTAACAATTTCATTGTTCCTTTCTAGCTCTTCTGCTTACATGTCTCATATCTAATAAGTAAATGAAAAAAAACCTTTTCAGAGTGTTTTACTAGTAACCGTATAATACACGAAAAATTAACGATCAAATCTAAATTTGGAAAGCTTATGAATGCCAACAATATCAAAGACGGTGAGCTCGAGATCGAATTTGAGCTTAAGCCCGTCCAAAAGTGTCTTTTTAACAGCTTATCGAATAATGCCTAAAGAAATAATCATTTCCCTTTCAGAGATATACTCACATAAGCTCTCTATAAAACCTGATCTGCATTCACACTCATTGGAGGGGGTGTCCTCGACAGAGAAGAAACTCCTAAATATTATCTTCGAGCCTAGGATGACCACTCCGCAAGCTGTTGCGCAGCCACATAATAAAATGATCTTCTTATGAAGTTCATCTTGTAAAATCAATTTCATGCTCATCACTGCTTCCACGACGTCGTCTTTCACCCCTGATTTGAGTAAAATGGCGATTCCTATGACGACGCTCCCTACAATCTATGTTGCACAGATACGTCCATTTAGTGGTCGTATTCGTACCGGATACGTATCTGATACGGATATGGCAAAAATACGCCAAATATATTCTTTCTTCCCATTTTCTCTGTTTTCATCCCCGTTTTCTCTCTCTCTTTTCTGTCTGCCATTGGAGCTGCTTCAATAGAGGAAGAAGAAGGCGTGGAGAAGAAAGAAGAAGAAAAGAAGCCACAGAAGCCGTGCGTGTATCTAACCATCTAAGTTGGTAAAGCCAACTTTTCAAGCCACACCCACGTGTTTCTCTGACATTTTCTTTTTTTTTTTTAACAATTTTTTATTCATTTGCTTTTGAATCTTGATTTTAAAAACTATTAAAAATGGCAAAGAAAAGAAAAGAAAACTATTAAAATATAATTGACTATTAGTTTTTATGGACATTAATTTTATTTATAAATTCATTTTAATGTCTTATGCAAATATTTTTAATATTATAAATTTATAATTTTGAATTTATTAGTGTATATATGTCTTCCTCAACCAATATAATAAATTAATTATTTTAGTTAATTTTAAATTTTTATTTATAAGATAGTTGATTATGTATAATAAAATGTCTAATTTTAATAATGTCAAAAAATTATATATAATTATATTTAATATAAAAATATTTTGCCATACCCGTATCCTATATTTTTTAAAATTGTCGTATCTCGTACCTGTATCTATACTCGTATCTGTATCCGTACTCGTATCTGTGCAACTTAGCCTACAATGATAATGGCGCCGGTAGTGTTATTGTCGCCGTTCATAATAAGCTCTCCAAAATTTTCAAATTTTCCTAGAATAATTTTTGATACAATGACCGCCATTGTAAGAAAGAAAATCTTGAAGAGGAAGGTAATAATGCACCAAACGAGAGAGGTGCAAATATATAGCAAACAAGAGAGCGGAGTACGTTGTTTTAGGCGGTCCAGGGAAATAGTGGCGGATAATTAGTATTTTTCTCAATTTAATCTATAACATTTGCTTGGTCTCAATTTAGTCCATCACGTTTGCGATTGGTACCAATTTAATCTTTAACGTTGGTTTAGTTTTAATTTGGTCCCTTGCATTTGGGATTGGTACTAATTTAACTCCTCCATTATCCAATTATTAAAATTACTTAACAAAATGCTGACATATGTCAGATATCTAAGTTTTTAAATATTGAAACTAAAAAGAAACGTTTATTAACAACCAAAACATAACATTTATGTACTTTTAAGAAATTGATTAGAAGCCAACGATGATTAATTAGGAACAACTTTTCTTTCATATTAAAACATTAAAACTTTTATGATATTATTTTAAAAATATAAAACAATACTAAAAATATTATTTGGCTGCGTTTGGTTCAGAGTAGAATTAAATGTAATGTGGAATTGCACGATTCCCAATATAATTCTAGCGTTTGGTTCGGATGCTTCAATTTGAAATTCAATTCCAAACAGGTGTCTGATTTTGTGATTTAGGCCAAAAAGCTATGCAAGGAAAAACGTGCAATTTTTTAGAATTAGTGGAAAAAGACGAAATTGCCCTCTTCAATGTCTTACATTATTGTCGCCTTCTGCTCTATCCTTCATCCCTTCTCTTCAATGTCCTGTACGATGAGTGTCCAAAATTTTTTTTATCGTTGCAACAAGAAGTTTTTGTTTTAATTTTTTTTAAATAAATCAATCTTTTTAATTATTTATATTTAATCAGGGGCAAATTTGTCTTTTGACACTATACCTTTTTCCAAACTTTCAATTTCATCTAAACATAACAAAACACAACAAGGACGAGAACTAGAAAAGAAGCACTTCTTTTTTGGGTGCTTCACACACACACACAACAAAGCACATCAAGGATGAGAAGAGAAAGCGCAAGCGAGGAGGGAGGGATTGAGGGAGAGAAAAAGAAAGTTGAACCCCAAAGATTTTCAATCTTTAGAATGAATCATAGTATTTGTGATCAGTGTAGCCCGATCGGTCAGCACGCCAGACCGTTGACCCAGACACATAATTGGTCCAAGTTACATTTAATGATCGTTTTGCAGTCAACTCAGATGTTACCAAGTTGACCCATCAGATTTTACTGAGACTGATGAACCGTGCAAAACGTGGTCTGGTGCAACATAAATATAGTATTTTCCATATCTTGTTTTTCAACTTCAAATCGTGCAAAAATCATATAGTATCATTATTGTTGAAGAAAAAGAAAAAGATATACTTTTTATGTCAACCTTCATTTCTATCATTTTAAAAAGCTTAACACGTCTATATAATATATTAAAGGAGAATACATGAAGCAACTTTTGGACATGTGGCAAGAGTGTCATCTTTTGTAATTCTGCCATGTCATCATTGAAAGAAATCTAGCCTGCTTCTAAATCAACGGTTGAAATCAATCATTGGCTATAAATAATTACTCATCAAATAAATGTTTTGATTGGAATTACTATTTAAGATTAAATTAAATTGAGTTGACTTCAGATACTAATTCATTTGAATTAAAAATCTTGAGATTTACAAATTAGAACATGATTATGTACACATATGAAATTTTATCCTCTCTCGAATATATGGTAAGTTTTATCAGAAATCTTGAGATTTACAAATAAGAGAATGATTATGTACATATATAAAATTTCACGGATGATTCTCTACATAATGATTTTGATTATGGAGATTTATAAACTCATTCTTACTAATCCATTTTAATATTGTGATGATGTTGCAATTGTGTCATTTTTTATATTTTTGAATTTTGAATCTTAATCCAACCGAATTTTGTTTAGAAATTATATAGTGTGATGAATTATTTCCAATTTATTTACACATATTCTGTGTCCATATTTAATTTTTTTATATGACACACTGGTTTTTTTCGAAATACAGTATGCATTAAAGATGCCGACAAATTCATTTTTTTATTCTCATGAACTTAAATAATTAGATAATGTAAATTAATTTTTTGAAAAAATATAATACATTAAATAACATCAGTGAAATGTTGCAAAATAATAATAGATAAAAGTCAAATACATGTTGCAAAATCCTATTTTGATAACGTAATTAAATGTAGTATATAATAGATATAATGAATATTTGAAAACGTAACAATTCCCCCCTCAGCTATGCCCTGCTGGAAAAAAAATTTTGACCTTGACTCTAATACCAATTGTTGGATCAAGTGCTTACCAATATGCCAAAAGTTATACTTTTTAGTGATTAGAGCCAAAATTTTTTACTTAACTCAGCCTAACCCAAACACCACTTTTTATGATTATATATGAATTGACAGAGGGAATCTAAACGACACTTCTAGCATATGTTACAGTTGATTATGCTGTAGAAATTTTACAAGATGTATCTTATAGTAATGTCTCTCCAAGCATATGTTCTGATGAGGGATATGTTCAACAAAGTTCAATTGATTTGGAATTAATTTTAGCAGGCTTGGATGATGACTTAGTTCCACAGATTCATGCAAGTACCAGATGTAGAAAGAAGCCATAGTGGTTCAATAATGTTCCTTCCCACCACCTTCCCAATCCTAAAATATTAACGACACATGGTTCAACCTCGTTCTTTTTCATGCCCGCCTTGGTACCATAACACATGGTTCGTCCCATGGTTCAACTTCAATAACAAGAGGTGGCATAACTCTGTAGTGGAATTGTTAATGGTAGAACTGATTAGCAAATTACCATGGTTTTTACTAAGGTGGAAAAATAGTAACTTATGAGCTCACATGGTTTGGCATAAGTGATTTTGGTGGGGCCCTTAGTGGTTAAAGTCACTTTTACCTCTCCTTTCATGCCTATAAAATGAAGTCTCTCTATTCGTTCTTTGCATTTCATCCTTAGAGTGAGATAAAGAAGTCTATTCTCCTAGAGTGAGAGTATTGTTGTTCTCTCTTTACATCTAGAGAGAGGTTGTAATTTTCTTCCACACAATGAAAAATCTTCTCGGTTCCTTCCTTTGCATAGTTTTTCCCTCATAATTGGGGGGTTTTCCACTTTAATTTTTGTGTACTGATTGTGCTTCTTCTTAATCTTATTTCTCTAGATTATTCTCCAGAGCAATGTTGTAAGAACCGGACCGGACCGGACGGTCCGACCGGTTCAACCGCCAACCGAATACAAAGGCGAGTCGGTTGGACCAAAAAATAGTTTTTCGAATTGGACCGGATTTAACTGGAGTTGGACCGGTCAACCGGTGGTCCAACCGGTCCAATTTTATTTTTTTTAAAAAAAATTAAAAAAATTAAAAAATAAAAAGGAAAAATAACATAAAAAAAAAATTAGAGAAATCTTAAAAATTAAAATTAGAAAAGTCTTGAAAATTAAAATTTAAAAGTCATGATTATCAATAATTTCATATTTGGTTTGATTAAGTTCTTTCAAAGCTTGATAAGTCTTAAAAATTAAAACTTTCAGTCATATAATTTAAAACTTCAAAATTATATATATTGAAACCTAAAATTTGAATGAAGTCATTTTATATATTAAGAATAATAATAATTTATTACTTATTGCATCAACCGGTTCGACCAAGATCAAACCATGAACCGAACACTTGTCCGAGTCTTTGTCCGGTTCGGTTCTTACAACATTGCTCAAGAGGAACAGCTGCAGGACTGTGTTGAGATGGACAGCAGCTGTGAAGATGAACACTGATGTTATCTTCGAACGAGATGCTCAATTAGTCATGGATCTAGTGGCATTTTCTTTTCTTGGATACCAAGATGTTGCAACAAGGCAGCCCACCTTTTTGGTTTCTCTTGCACAGATTATGTACATGACAACTTGTGGGTTGATTCTTGAGCAATCAACTTATTAGTTGAATTTCAAAAAACAAACCATGTACCCAAAAACTTTTCTTGGACTTTCCTTTTTCAAAATGAATTTATATCTTTTATTGACATATTACTCCGTACACAAGTATACAGGCATTTTGAGAATGAATTTTGAAACTAAAAATAATGTGAACGAACAGGCAAAAGCATTCTCCCAAGTACCTGACTGTTCATCCTCAAATTAGTTTCTCCATATATCAAATACCAGAAGTATATTTACTATATACTCAGAGTTCTAAATAGCTCTAAACAGAGACAAATACCATATAAGATATATATAATAGAAATCTACACAACATCACTCTCGATGGTGCATCATAATTTTCAGACTACACAGCTATATACTTGGGGCGGCTTTATCTTCTCCTCCGGTGAGGAATAATTGCTTGGTGTAAACACGATGCCGCCGCTCTCTGGCATAGATAACCCAGAAGATCAAAGACAGCATTACAGCTGCAGAAACTACAACTAACCCAACATAGATCCATTGAGTGTATTTCCTAAGACCCGGGCAGTACTGGTTGCTGATGTCCGAGAAAGTTTTCCGGACAAAAGTACAGTCTTGTAGATCTACCAAGAACGGGCCATAGTGATACAAACCATAGCTCACATTCAATGCAGCTGCCATTTGAGAGTATATGGTGGGGGTCATCCGGCCCGGTGAGTCACAAATGCCCGATGCTGATACGGTACAAGTATAACTCTTCCATACCTGTTTGAAACAAAAAATTGGAAGTTAAAAACAAACAACTTGTACATCATCGGCATGTAAGAAAAACAAAGCCTTTTTTTTTAAGCTACTTCATCATATTTTGTCTTTGTTTATTATAGTTAAGTTCATCCTAATAGTTTCTCCTATTATTTTCTTTGGTTTTCCTTTGCTTAAAATATTCCATCTTGGTCAACTAAATGTATGGGAGCCTTTAGGGTACGTTTGGATTGAGAATTATAGAAGGGAAGGAAAGAGTAGCATATCTTCCCTTTGTTTGGGAAGTTAAAAATTCAAAGGGTAGATATTAGAGGATTAAAAACACCCCAATTTGGGGTATCCAAATGAGGGGAGAGAAAGAGAGATTAATCTCCCCTCCCATTCCCTTTCCTTTCCATCTCTTCCCTTCTCTCCCCTTCTTAGTTGCTAAACATAGTGTTGTTAAAGGCCCTAAGGCGAGGCGCCATATGAGGCCAACGCCTCAGACACCATCTGAGGCATTGGCTTCACTCAGGCGCTCGCCTTGGTTGCGCCTTGGGCGCCTTTTTGGTCATTAAGGCGAGTGCCTTGGGCGCCTGGCTGAAGTTTCTTGGGAAAAATGAGAAAACAACCCAATCAAGGCCTCAGCCAAGCCTATTTCAGTACTTCTTGACACTTCAAAATCAAGCCCAGCCCAATAGGTTTATGATATATTATTTAGGTTTAGTTATTTAGGGTTTTGTTAACAAATGATATAAAACAGAAAGGAAGGGACAAAATGCAGAATAAAACAGAACTGCAGAAGACGTAACACAAACAGAAGAATGAACAGCCAAGCATAGTTGAGTAGGTGTTACATAAAGCTTCTCTTCTTCTAGTTACAACATATAGTCTGCTTAGGTTTACACTGAGTGCAATTTTTAGCTCTTCGTTTTGATATGACTAATTCCTTAACAATTTTGATGATTATAGTGACTTATGAGTAGATAATTATTATACTAGAACTTAGAATAGTCTACTTAGCTTTACTTCTCTTATTTCACTCAGGCGTGCGCCTTTCTATCACCTCTCGCCTAAGGCATTTTAAGGTCTTAGCGCCTTTCGCCTTTGACTACCTTGCCTAAACATACTCCTAATGATCTCTCTTTGTACATGACCAAACCACTTCATTAGCATGCATATGGGATGGAAATTTCAACCCAAAATCATCATGCAAGGCGCATGCGGATCAAGTCAAAGAGTACCCTAACTGAAATTTGAAAAGAATATTCTACCAACCTAATGTGTAGCTTGGGCTCTCTTAATGGACGAGATGCAATTTCTTAGAAGTATTTGTTGTCAGGTTCTTAGCATAAATTATGACATGTGGAAGAGCTTATTTGCAATAATCAATGATAGGGTGCTGAGTTCCAAAACTGAAGAAGTCCATACTCTATAATATATTTTTATTTTGATAACCCACTTAAATTCTCCTACTATTTCCCCCTTACAAATAAATCTACATTTCAAAATCTTAAAAATAGACTTCACCTCAGTAGCATTG
This sequence comes from Senna tora, assembly GCA_014851425.1. NCBI lineage: Eukaryota > Viridiplantae > Streptophyta > Magnoliopsida > Fabales > Fabaceae > Senna > Senna tora. The sequence goes on from CM026262.1 coordinate 15,203,905, forward strand.
TCCAAGACCACTTCCCCAGATGCACATTGCTTATCTGTGAGATCAGAGTTAAATGGATTGCAGAGAACTGGCATGTGAGGGCCTGATTGATTGTAATACAAGGGTCCAGCACTAGGTTGAAAATCTTTGTTTGTGACATTGGCAATGACATTGTCAATTATTTTCACAATCTGAAATGTCACATCCTTGGTTCGAATCAAGGTTTCCTGGGCAGTGGCATTGTCCACACAAGGAAGAATGTCATCCAAGGCTGTATGAGCAGTAGGATTCAGAACCCAATCATCCATGGCAACACATGTATCTGCAACAGCACTATAACAGACAAGCCATATAGTTAAAGTTTTCATATAATATATGTGCAGCATAAGTTATGGTAGCAAGGTTGTCAAGATCAAAATCTTACTTAAGATCAATAAAAGAGTGAAAAAGATAAACTCGTGGGATCAGACTGAGAATCAGATCCTACCTCTAAAGAAAATATACAACAACAACAACAGCAATAACAACTAAAGCCTTTCCACTAGGTAAAAAGGCACAATATACCAAAATTATATATGAAATACCCAAAAACGCACGATTTTAATAAATAAGTTTATAAGATCTATCAAAAAAAAAAAGTTTATAAGACCTAAAACATTGTAGTTGAAGGCATCTTGCGGCAAGAAGAAATGCTATTATTATTAAGGAAGGAAAAAAATTAAGAGCCATGCCAAACTTCCATTAGCTTTAAAACCTGTCCTTTTCTTATTTTTTGGATAGAACTAATTAATTATTATTCTCAAAGCATGTCCTTAATTTCTCACTCAATTTCCCTTCCTTCATCAACACCTTTGAAGTTATTGATGCCTTCACTAAACTAAGTTGAAGGTTGAACTAATTAACTGTAATAAGTACAGGCTGTTTACTCTATCAAGTGGTTTCCAGCCATCCCATAGTTAATTAAAGTTATTTATTTCAAAGAGTTTCCTCTCCAGAAAACAAATATAGCTTAATTCTTTATTGTTATAGATGGGGGACTTTACACTAAATCTTAAAGCTAAAGAAATCTATCACTATAGCAAGAAGACTTGAGTCTGATCTATGCAATGCATGTCCAGAAGCGCAGGGGAATCTGATCTGAAACCTCCAGATCCAATAGAAGCTAAGAATTGGTTATTTCAAAAGTTATAAAAGCCTGAACCTCCAAATCATAGGTTCTAACCAATCCAATAATCCATATATATAAGTAAAAAAAGTTGGTCTACAGTTCTGTGATGAAACAACAGTCCAAACAGCATATCCAACAACAGACTACATTAGGAGCGTTTATCAAACCACACCAAACCACCCAAAAAAATATCAAAACCCATTAAAATCAGTTTCAGTTAACTTTTAATAAATAAATTTATAAAAATAACAAGCTAATCTACAAATATTTATATATATATATATATTAAAATATAAAAAAACGAAAAAAAATATGTTCTATATAAAATTGCCAATAATAAATTTCAAAGAGAAAAAAGGTGAAGAACGTAGCAGCAAATAATACTTCTACAAAAGAATACATCCACAACGAAATTGAGGTAAGCAAATAGGAACTTACTTATGAAGAAAGAGAAATACACCACACAGAATAAATGTTCCAGCAACAAGAATCCATCCAACAATTACCAGGCTGTCACCATTGAAAACACATAATTTATTATAATCACCCACAACCCCATCAACAGTAAAGAGTTAAGCACACTAGAAGAGGAAAAACCATATAGTTCAATGAATATGACTTACAAATATACAAGACACGTCATCCCAAAGATGGAAAATACTGCAAAAAGGTTAATAACAATAACACAAGCAAATGAGATAAGATTTTAACTTTTAAGTAAACCTGTATTATAGAATATTTAAATAAATAAAAAAAGCAAAACAAAAGGACAAAACAAAAACTTACAGAACCCAAGAAATGCAAGAAAGAGCATAACAGCTGCAAGAATAATGAGAGCTAATCTCCTGCAGAGCATAACAGATGAAAGTCAGCAAAAGTTATTACAAACACCTAGTATTACTAATTAAGTACTAACTAACATGATTGTGCTCACATTCCATCTAAGCCGTCTTGTATTTTATCAGAATTTTCTGCAGTCTTATCGGAAAGAGTCGTAGCAGAAGTATTGATTTTTGTTTTAACATCGTCAATGTTCTTCTGAACATCAGCTGGTAAAAAAACTGCATCAACTCCAATCTTCTTAGCTGCATCAAGATAATCTGACACATTCCTGAGGCTTTCAGCAGTGAAGTCAGCCTGATTCACAATATAATCCAGTGTGTTTGTGGTGCTGGTGTGAAACTTCCCTTGACCAGTGTACAGGACAACGCATCCAGCTCTGGCATAATTAAACATATATGTTTACGAAGTCACAAAATTTCAAGTGAAGCAAGCACAGTACAAGGAAAGAATTATTTTCAAGAGAGACAGATACATTGCTGCCAGGGTGAAGAGAATGAGGAGGACCAAGGACAAAGCATAGGCTGCTCGAGAATAGCCATAAGGCTCTCTAGGACAACAGCAATAACATATACAGATGATGAATAAACAAAGCCCAAAAAGAACGAACCAAGCTGCAGCAACAACAAAGAAGGGAACTGCAGTAAAAACAACTGACTGCACCAAGGCAAGAACAATTTGAAGTTAGTGAACCATTAGCATACAAGATAAGGTAAACAAATCACAGACAAAATCAGACTCATAAAGAGATATAGGAATTTTAAATATAATTTTTCATATATATATATATAATTATGTAGAACCATAAATCATTAAGCCCTACATACGTCAACAAAACATGATAAAATAATATCACAGAATCACCAGTTAAACAGAAGAGTAGCTTATTATCAAGATCAATATCAATATTCCAAGAAAAAGTAAAACTAGTTGTTTTGACAAAAACTAGAAGGAGATAAAAATTCAACAGATAACAAGTTTTCACTCACTATAGGGAAGGAATGATACTAGAGAAATTATGATGATAAGGAAAGGGAAAGCTCACAGCAATATAATGCTTATTACTGATATTCCAACCGCCGGTGTAACGGTTAAAGTGATCAAGAGGATCTTTCCGGCGAGTTCGTTCCTCAGCCAACAAGAGAGAACTGTTCGGCGGTGTTTCTTCCGCCAGTAATCTGCTCGTCCTCCATGGCAGCACCTCATCAAACTGACTTCTCTCAACAACTTCTACACCATCTACTAGAGCCAAAGAAAAAAAAAATCAAATACTCGTGCGAATAATTTTAGCCTAGAAAGAACGAACAAAAAAAGGAAGGAAAACGAAATAATAATAATAATAACAACAAATATTACCTGGAAAACGTAAAGAGTGGGAAGCAGATGTTGCAGAAGTAGAAAATGCGAAGAAAAAGAGGGAGAAAAAGAGGAGAAAATGAGCGGTGTTTGAGCCAATCATAATGTCGATGATGATGATGATGATGGTGTTTCTTCTTCCTCCTATCTCCCCTCAGCCTCTGGTTTTTTCAGAAGAGAGTGAAAGAGAAGGAAGAGAGGGAGAGAGAGAGAGAGAGAGAGAGAGATTTCTATTTTAACCACCGCTCTGAGATCTTCCGCTTCCACTGCGTTTTCAGAACAAAATGACTAAAGGTAGGCCCCCTTAATATGTCCCATCTGTATTTTCGTTGTATGACGAAAATGCCCCTCCCTTTTCTTTGTTATTAAAAAACAATTGCAAATTAGCTCGGCCTTCAAATCAAACAATCTGTGTACACTTTCTTTAGGAGCGTTTGGTTTTTTGTTATAAATAATTTTTTTTTTGTGATCTAATATTTATTTAATATTTTTTTATTAAATATTCTTACATTTTTAATATAATAAAATTATATTTTTATTCTTATTTTCTTATCTATTTTTAATATAAGGATAAAATAGTTATTTTACTTAGGGTATGTTCATTTGCAAGAAACACCAATAGAAATGATGGGGCCCACCGAGCCCCACTTACTTTTTTATTTTTTTATTTTCATCAACTTTAAAAAAATACAAAATATCTATTATACTCTTCTGATTTGGCATGATTTGACACAATTATAACCTTCTTTTCTTTTTATTATTTTAATATAAGGGGTAAAACAATCATTTTAATACATTCCCTTTCTATTTTTATTACCAAACTTTTACTACTAAACACATCAAATGCATTCCATTTCCAAATCCATTTCTATTTTTGCCTAATGAACGTTATTTCATTCACATCACATTACATTACTTTTACGTTACTATTTCCATTCTCATTACCATTTTTATTATATTCAATATTCACGTAACCAAACGTATTCTTTGATTTTAAAAAATAAATAACACTAGAATTTACCTCCCTAAGGTTGCGTTTGGGTGGTTCAATATATTCTTAGAATTGCACAGGTTTTGAGATTTTTTTTTGTGTTTGGTTGGCTCTGGGAATTGATTTACATGGAATCATGGAATTGGCTGCTTTGTTTTTCTATGGATCCTTTGTTTTTTTTTGTTGGAATTGGATTGTGGCTTATTTTATCAAGAATTGGGATGATTTACATAGAATTGATACAAAATTCCAATTTTGCCCTCCTGATTGTCTCTTGTGCCCTTTCTCTCTCTGGTTTTTCTTGTCTTCTAGTCTCTCTCTCTCATCATCACCTTCTTTGTATAAGTAGTAGTGTCAAAACGGCCCGGCCCGGCCGCCCCGGCCCGTTTACTTGGCGGGCTTGGGAAGTGATGTCCAAGCCCGCCCGTATTGGCTTGCGGGCTAAACGGGCTAGCCCGCGGGTCACTTTTTATATTTTTTTAAAATATATATTTTTTAAAAAATAATTATAAAATTATATATTTATTTAAAAATTAGTATTTTTATTATTTTAAATTAATATTTTATTAATTTTAATTATTTATACACATTATTAGAATAAAATTATTATTTAACACATAAAATTACATAAAACATATATATTTATACATATTTTAAACAAATAACTATTATTTTTCATTTTCATTTTTTTTTTAATTTTTTAACGGGCCAGCCCGCGGGCTTATACGGGCCAACCCGTTTAGGCCCGTTTAAAAACGGGCCTATTTTTCAAAGTCCAAGCCCGCCCATTTAACGGGCGGGCCGGGCCCGTTTTGACAGTGTTATGTACAAGTGAGGAGCTAAAGAAATTATTTAATATAAAATTAATTATTTAATAATATAAAATTATTTGTCTTTTTGCCTTACACCCATTTACAAATTTTTAATTCCATCTCTTCATACCAAATATACTTTTTAATTCAAATAATTCAATTCAAATTCTATCTTAGAATTGCATATAAAAATTGAACCAAACATAGCCTAAAAAAAAGATGTGATTTCCGGTTACAATCTCTTTTTTTAAAAATTATTTTCATCTATCTTAACAAAATATGCTTTTATATATATATATATATATATATATATATATATATATATATTATTTATATGATTAAATATGCATTTAAATAATATAAAAACTTACACTTTAAGTAAAATAACTTTATTAATTTGAACTAATAATTCAACAAAGAATTTAAACTAATAATATTTTAAATATTTTTAAAAAAATTATTAGAATTAAGAGTATTTTGGTTAAAGGTTAAAAAAAGGGTATTTTGACTAAAATAGAGGAAATTATGTGTTTTTTTTCAATAAGTATAAGTTTTAAAAATAAAAAAGATAAGAGTATAAATTTAGCATCATTTAAAAAAGAAGAGTGGTTTCAGGCACTCTCAGGAGGTTGGTATTACTAACATTTGGAGAGCTTTCCTTAATCCAAAAGACAGGGCTTTATTCTTCAATCTTGACACAAAAGACTGGGTGGCATGGAACTTAAAGAGGAACAGTCTCTTTTGCAATATCCCCTGGTCTATCCTATTTGCAGTTATTTGCAATATGTGCTGGCAATGGAAGAACCTTAGACAGAAGGATCAAAGCTTTAGTTTACCAAAGGAAGCACACAGAGTTATTCTGGAACAGGACAAGACTTATGCCCGAGCTTTGTTTTTCAATGACAAGCCGAAAATGGTTCATACACAGGCTTTGTCGGGGTGGAAGAAACCCGAAGGTGAATGGCTCAAGTTGAATGTTGATGGTGCTGTATGTCACGAAACTGGGTGTGGCGGATGTGGAGGCTTAATTAGGAACAATGAAAGCAACTGGATTGAGGGTTTCTCTTGTAACTTGGGGAGGGCCTCTGTGGTTTGCGTTGAATATGTTAGATAGGAATTGGGAGACTGATTTATGTTATGTCCATAGAGCCAGTAACTTGTGTGCTGATATGCTGGCTAAATCTAGATTAGGTAATACTGCTGGACTGTGTATTCTAGACTCTGCTCCTGCTTCCCTTGTCCCCTTGCTGCTGGTGGCTAGTTTTGTCCTTGTTTCTTCTTTTTTATTTACCAAAAAATAAAAAAGAAGAGTGGTTATCAAAAAAAGAAGAAGAAGAAGAAGAAGAGTGCAATTGTACTCTATTTATAATTTGATATACTCTCATCTATCTAAAAGTCTAAAACCATGTAGTACTATGGACCCGACACATTGAACACATCGCTTCTTAGCACTCGGCAACCAATTCAAATCCTCAGCCTAATCATTTTTCTCGCTTAACCAAGTGCGATTTTCTTCCTAAGTGAGCTTATATAATCATCCTCCAACGGCCATCTAAACATGTTTCATTTAAAAGCCCCTAGCGCACACGTCTTGCATAAGTTGCCTAGCATCCTTACTTTCAGGTTCCCTACAACCTAGAAGCACCTCCCCCTTATGAACTACGAGGATTTTGATCTCGCTCTTGAGTACGTAGACTTTTAGGTCTAGAATTTGGGTCAAGTCCACTTTCTTCCGGCCTCCAATCCTTTTAAATCCTAACCTTCCGAGTCACCATAATATCACCATGGATAATATTTTTTTTGTTAGGTCGCAAAAATATAAAAGAAAATAGTGTACAACAACTTCAAATGTAGGCTAGGATTGATGAGAATAAAAGAAAACTTATTAACATTCACTTCAAAACAATTACTTAACTTAAGGACTGAAATTGAATATCTCAATTTTAATAACCCTAAATTAAGAGTGTGTTTGGTTGGTAGTTTTGAGGATGTAATGGGAATGGGAATGTAAATGAGAATGTTGAAAGAAATGAAAATGTCATGTCAATATAATGTGATGTGATGTGAATGGAATAAAAGTGGGTAAAATGACCATTTTACCCTTGTATTAAAAGTGGATAAGAAAGTAAGAACAAAAACGTAATTTTCATTACATTACAAAAAGTAGAATTTATTTTGTTGGATGTAATGTTGGATTAACACACCCTAAAGGAATCTGAAAAAACTCCAAACAAGAAATAAAAAAAATCATTTTTTTTTCCTTTTTCTTCTCTTATTCCCAAACTCAATCTAAGAAGACACCTTTAAAATATCATTTGCCAACAGATAGCCACATGCAGGGAGAGGTGGAAGGAATGTTTGGAGACTTATGACTGGTAAGTATATATGACCAAAAATTTCCATTATCTTCTGATCGGCACAAATCAAATGGAAAAACAAAAAATTTTGTTTAGAAATTTTAAAATAAAAAAACAATGATATTACTAATTTTCTATGCCGTGCCCTAATTGATTAGGATAAAGATTTCACTTGCTTAATGATTCTCTCTTTATTGGACCTTTGGTCTAAGGCTGTTACACGGTTATAAATACGTCTCTCTCACATAAATCTAGATACACCTCACAACACATCGAGAAGAGCACTCTACTCCTCCTCATACAGAAGCCCCTCCACTCATCCTTGCGTAACTCTACGTGCCTTTTCCACTCTCAGGTAATTGCTCTCACGCATCGTGAAAATCCTACATATACGGCTCTTCAGTCCCTAGAGCCCCTAGTGGCGCTCTCCACCTTTGTGAATTATGACCTCTCATAGAGCAATCACGTCCTAATCACACATGGCATACCTACTCAAATAACCCAATCTAATGGCTACCATAGGCATCCTATAATCTCGAACTACATAAATTTTTAATTATTTTTCAAAGAGTCTTTACTTAAGAGAATGTCTATCATCTCTTAAATTTATCGTCTTGTGATTGATCCGCACAGAACTCAAACTTACTAGAATCAGGTTAATATTATAATCACTGAAATTCAATAATGGAGCATAGAAAAATGAAGCAAATTAAAGAAACTTAATTGATGATAGAAGAACAAAAGAAATACAATATAAGTCATAACCTTAAGCAATATTGAACTGAATGGTAATTTTGAACTCATCAATCAATGAAATCCACCAAAGAAATAATACAGAAATGCTATGAGTTCACCACTGAAAAGTATATTTGTTATATACACAAATTAAAGCTAAAGGAAGAAGCTCAAAAGCCTCTTCCATTTTTTTTAATTAATCAAGTTTGATCATCAAAATAGCTAACAAATAAATAAAGAGTAAATTATATTCATATTCTTTGATAGATTCTTAAATTATACTCATCTGCTTTTTCTCTCTTGAGAATTAAGAAAACTTACAATTTCACCATCACAACATTGGAAATAACTTTATAGCTATGTTTGGTAGCTGAGAAATGAGAATCAAGCCTTGGAATTGAAATTATATATTTTTCAAAAAAATCTCATGTTTAGTATAGACAAAATCAACTTAAAAATGCCGTTCTTGGAATTGTCAATTTTTCCGAGCAATATTTGAATATGAATTCCAATCTTTTATCCATGAAATTGGACCTTAAAATTAGAATTAAGAGCCAAAATAAATAAATAAATAAATTCTAGGCTAAAACTAATTTTTTATCCATTGACTTTGCACAATTATATTCAATTTTGTGCATTTCAATTTTTTTCCTTTATCTTTACTAATTGATATATTTTCTTCCTGTCTCTTCAAATTTCATCAATTGTATATAAAGCTTAAGTGAAATTATTTTGAAAATGGATTCTCTAGATTAATCCTCTATATTTTTTAATGGAGTTATGAGAGAGATAAAGGAAAATTTTTTTTTTCTTAATTCTTCTCTCTCTTAATTTTCTTTCTCTCTATCTCTCTTATAACTCCACAAAAAATATAAAAGATTATTTTAGAGGATCCACTTCCAATTATTTTATAATGAAAAGCATTATTGAAGCTTAGATGAAGTACATCTTTTTCATTTTATTTTAAATTTTTTTGAAATTTTATATGGGTTTTATAATGAAAAGCATTATTGAAGCTTAGATGAAGTACATCTTTTTCATTTTATTTTAAATTTTTTTGAAATTTTATATGGGTATTCAAAACCCCAAACTTAACTTTGAAATTTTATATGATGAATAAAAGTTCAGTATTACTGTAGTTCTGAACTTTAGTACATCTTTCCAATCATTAGTACCATTTATTAAAATTAATAAAAACTTACATTAATAATGACCCACCTTGTAGTACCATTTATTAAAATTAATAAAAACTTACATTAATAATAACCCACCTTGAATAGATTAAGGATCGACTGATTGGAGATGTATTGAAATTCATTATTATCGTACTACTGAACATCTTCTCGTATATAATAATATATAAAAACGACATCTAATTATGGATGGGAAGAAATTACATCAATTAATAAAAATAAGTGACAAAATTAAAACCTTATACAAAGTTAATTAATTAATAGATCTTGGCCATAATTCTATTAAAATTTGAAATGAGTTAAAATCTAATTTATATGAAATAATTGTCATCCAGGCCTTTGATATGAATACAAAATACTCAATCACCAAATTTGAACTTGACCTTGACTTCCAAATTTTTAATCCAAGGCAAGCCCAATGTTTTGGTATTGTAATGAAACAAGTACGAATTTTGAAATGAATTAAACTAAGATAAAGTTTACTAATATAATTAAAATATGTGATAAAAAAATTTTGTATAATCAATCATGGTAGAGAGAGAAATTGAAAAGTAATAAATTATATAACCAATCAAATAGGAGAGAGAATATAAATGATGTTTATGATGAGTAAACTTTATAGCAAGCACCTAATCAATTTTATCTTTAGTTTTTTTTTTTTTGAAATTTGATCAAATGATCACTCTCTAAATTCTAAGTTAGGCCAACAAAAAATCACTCTCTAAATTTTGACGTGGCATTGCCATATCATCATCTTTTCTTCTTCATCATCATCATTTATATCATCATATTTTAATGACGTGGCAGTGATATGTTTTGCCACGTCATTAAAATATGACACGTAGAAGAGAGAGTGTGCCACATAAGCATGCCACGTCATCATTTAACGGCAAAAAGTTAACGGTGTTATGCTTGAGGACCAAAATCGACCAAAAAAAAAACTTTGAGGACCAACATTAAACTTTTGAAACATTGAGGACTAACATTAAACTTGATGCAAACATTAAGGACCAAAATAGTACTTTAGCCTTTTTTTTAATCAAATGCTCATTTTGGTCCTCTATGTTTTACTCAAGTTCTAAATTCGTCCTTTATGTTTCCCAAAAGTTTTATATTTGTCCTTTAGGTTTCATTAAAGTTTTATATTGATCCTTTATGTTTCATTAAAGTTCTATATTGGTCATTTATGTTTCATTGAAATTTTATATTAGTCATTTATGTTTCATTAGAGCTAGTTTCATATCGGTCCTCTCAGCATGGTTTTATTTTTAACTTAAACGACGTCGTTTGGGTGTTTTTGGTGTATCTAAGGCCACGTTAGCTATCTGATACACGTAAAGAAATTATGTGTCCACCTCGGCACGTCACGTCAGTAGTTAACTTAAGAAATTGACGGATTTGGACGAAATGATCAATTTAGAACTTCTGGAAAACATAAAGAACTAATTTAAAACTTTTGAAACATAAATGACTAATTTAAAACTTTAGTGAAACATAAAGGATCAAAATGAACCTTTACTTTTTTTTTTTTTTTATAGTAATGGAACAGATTTAAAAGAAGGTCCAACCAACAGTAAAGACAACATTAGAACTCTTCCTAAAAGTTTTATCTAAAATACTACAGTTTTCTAAGGTATAATTGTAATGTGTTAAAACACTAACATCACTCCCTAAAACTTGAAGCTCCTTATCTTTTTGATGATCCGCATTAATAAGTATCACCCATTTGAAGACCTCTTCTAAGAACCATCGAAACTTGTTTGTTTAGTGGGTTAGAGGATCTAACGTCAGATGTAATCAACATTATATCCAACATTCTTCTTATCAAACATATCATATTTTTTGTAGTGTGATAAAATTATATTTTTATTTTTACTTTTTACCCACTTTTATTCCATTCACATCACATTGACATGACATATCCATTCCTTCTAACATTTTCATTCTCATTCCCTCACTCATTCCACCTACTAGGGTGTGTTTGGTAAGGAGAAAAGAGGAGAGAATGGGAAAATAGGAGGGAATGACAATGTCATACCAATATGATTTGATGGAATAAAAATGAATAAAATGACCATTTAGCCTTACATTAAAAGTGGGAATGGAATAAAAGTGTATAAAAAAGTAAGGGCGAAAAGATAATTTCATCACATTACAAAAAGTGGAGTTTGTTTGGTTGGAAGAAAAGAGAAGGGAGAAGGCTTCTCTCTCCCTTTTTCCATCACCATTTCTCCATTTCAAAGATAGCCTTAAGGTGTCTAGGTACGTTTGTTTAGTAGAATGTTTAAGGGAATGAGAATGAGAATGAAAATGTCATTTCAATGTGATGTAATATGATATGAATGGAATAAAAGTAGGTAAAATGACAATTTTATCCTTATATTAAAAGTGGAAATGGAATAAAGGTGATAAAAAAGTAAAAGCAAAAACATAATTTCATCATATTGCAAAAAGTAAGGTTTGTTTGGTATGCAGAATGTTGGAGGGAATGTTGGATTACCTCCAAGATTACCTAGTTAATTTTTGCTACCAAACATGCCCTAAGTCTACGCACATGTACTCATATTTATGGCCCGTTTGGTTGGTGAATTTATTATTATTATGTTTTTTTGCGAAAGTTGGTAAATTTATTTTGAAGTAGTGAAATTGAGAGTGTGACGGAAATGAGAATAATTAATATAGCTATATTTGATATAAAATAAAAGAGTAAAATATCAAGTTAGTCCTTTTTAGATGGTATCTTTCTCAATTTAGTCTTTCTTGTGCTTTCTCAATTTAGTCCTTTTAAGATTATTATGTTATCAATTTAGTCCTTACCGCTAAAATTATTAACTGAGTATGCTGAGTTGGACAATTTAGGGCTACTTTGTAAATTTTAAACATTAATAGAGCTGTCTAATATATTATTTTGACAACTTTTATAATTTAAACATTAATAGATCTTGTCTCTATTCTTTCTTCTCCTTATTACTCCTTTTCCATTATTTTTATAACAATAAACTCTTTTTTTTTTTTGAGGAAAACAATAAACTCTTTTTTAGAAGTACAAATTTGTTAAAAAATATAAAATTTTTTCATAAAATATGTGAATATATATTGAGTAATTTACATTAAAACAACTTTATAAAATAATTTTTTATTAATGTGTACTATTAGTGTGATATTTAAAATTATTTCTTAAAAATTGTAAGTTTTAATATGAAATTGTAAGATCGTAAGATATATAACACATTATATCGCAAGATCAGACATATAAGATCGTAATCTTATTGCTATCCTAACATTTTTCTATTTTATCTATGATTGAGATCGATTTCTATAAATAAAATCGTAAAATCTTACTTATTAAATCGAAATCCTAATAATCTTGATAAAAAATATTTGTACCAAAAGAACAATTTCACCAAAATGACAATTCTGAGATTTTTGTGAATAAAATCGAGCCATACACATTGATTAAAAGGACTTTCATTCGATTATATATATACAGCAAGTTAGCAAATATATTTATTTATTGGGGAGTTCTATAAAATCAACATTTTTAATTCATTTAGTTGAAGAGAATATTGTTAATTATTTTGAACAAAAAGATATGGCTGAGAAATTTTGTTTATTTTCGAAAAATATATTTATTTTGCAATAAAATTGTAACTGTTATTTTTGGCTTAGACAATTGTAATATGAATTTAGGACCACAAGGGGTCTTAACTTTGGGAGACTTGTCCTTAGGTGATGCACCTAGGTGCCTGCGTACCCTCATGGAGGGATCAAAGTCCACGTAGTTCGTCATCGTGACGTCTATCGGAGCTGTTAGGCAAGGTTGTTACCTGTATTGGGCCGTGTGCGGCTAAGACGTGTCTAAGGTACTTCGGCCGGGCGAGCCGCTCTGTGGGAGGTTGCCTTAGTGGGAGAGAGCTATGGTCTCTGAGGGCTCCTGGAAGCCCTGTAAGCTGTGTGCTCTGAGGAGGAGGTGAGCCGATCGGAGGTTAACTTTGACGAAAGGCCAATGGCGGGGCTCGAGGAGATGAAAGTATACGTGATGTGTATCTGAGGGTGATGTGCGATAATCCTTCAGGTGGTGTGTAATTCCGTTCAGGGTTGAATGTCTGGGATTGGATCTCTGAAGTCCCCCGAGTGAGGGTCTATTTATACTTGTGTGGAGAGATCGTGCTCGACCCACGACCTCGTGGGACGTGGGTCGTCCCACGAGGCTTTGTGGAGATCCCACGTCTGGTTGAGGGAAAGCTCTGTGTGGTGACGTGGGTGAGGGCCACGTAATGGAGGGATGAATGGTGCCACGCGTCTCCAGCGGGTGCTGGGGCCATGCTTCTAGAACGTTAGTGTCACGTGTCCCAAGGTGGAATATTTCGAAGTTACATAAGTCCCCCAAGTCTACGGGTGTCGGGCGCTCGTTGACTTAAGTTCCTTTGCTTGTAAGACACTTGGAAATTTTCGCTGCCTCCACTCGTGGGATAGCTTGACCGCTAGGAGTTTGGGGAGCTGGCCGTCCGACTCATGCAGTTGGCCTTTTCGCACTGATCCATAGGAAAGGAGGTGTCTTGGAGAGGACACGCTTCGCGTTTTGGGTGGTTGGTCGCTTGGCTTCCTCAACAAGTTTCGGAGCCGTCTCTGCAGGAAGTACGCGACTTACTGAGGTGGAGTCATCATTGCTCAGAGGGGCCTTTCCCAAAATAACCTTTGAGGGTTAGTGAAGGGAATCCAAAAGTCAAGGGCTGCTTCGGTCATTTTTTCGAAGAGCTCTCATCTGGCCAGTGCTTGGCAGCTGACGGTGGCTTCCTTGCAGAGGGTTATTTTTTTGAGGTAGCGGGCTTTGTTGCCAGTGCCACGCGTCAAGGCTTGAACGGGTGCTTCTGTCATTAAAGCGTTTTGCCGTCGTTTATCCCTCATTAATGCGGGTTCGTTTCTGAGGGTAGTCATCATTAGTTCGGGTGGAGAGTTTCGCGAAAAGACCCTCGAATGTTTTGAAGCGACTCTTGGGTTCGCGGGGGCTTTTCGGTCTTTGCGTCTCCTTTGCCCTGGCTATGTATCCCGTCTGTTGCTTTTTTCCACGTGTGCGGTTGAGGCAGGCGGTTGCAACTGGGTTTGACTGCAGAGGATAAGAGGTTTTATTTGTTGTGGGATTCGAGGGGTCGAAGTTTTTGAATTGTCGCGCCTTTGGGTGCCCTATAAATGCCCCATGTTTGAAAGTTTATGACTTTACATTTCCATTCACCTTTCTCCGTTGCCTCTGTTTTATCTGCTCTTGCCTGTTTCGTTCTCACTTCTTGAATTCAATTGCCGACGGAGGTGACGATTACAGCTATTACCCTTTTGATTTCACCGATTTGGAAGATCTTCCTTCCTCTGCCTCTCCTCTGGTCCGGACCTGTGATACTGACCGGAGGGGGGGAGGAAGAATCGTCAGCAGGGCCTATCACCGGGGGTTGCTGCTGATGCTTCAGTTGTGGTACCTACCATGGTGCCTGCTGGTGGTAAGAGGGAAAGACGACTTCCGGTGCCTCCGTCTTTCAAAGGGGAGCGTCGTCAGGAGGTTCTTCCGAAGGAGAGGAGGAAGAAAGATGGGAATGTCGACACTAGCGGACCCCGGGAAGGTGGAAGGAGAGGAACGTCTCCGCGGAGCCATCTGAAAGCAGGGAAGGTGGTCCCAAGAGGCGTCCTGTTGGGGCTGACTTGCGAACATCTTCGCAGGTCGTACGGCGGAGTATTAACCGGGAGGATGCCCAGGCGGGGGATGCTGTTCTTGTTTCTGCTCCTGTTCCTACCTCTGTTACCACTTCCGCTCTCGTTCTTCAATCACCCATGAGGGTGATCCTTTCTACCTGTCCTCAACCCTATTGAGGGGGTGAATCAGCCTCGTGCTAAGAGGGCCAGGGTGGCCGTTGAGGAGCCCGTCCGAGATTCTTCCTACCTCAGACTGCGGCGGGTGATTCTGCGGCTGTGGAGGTCATTGGATCTGGAGATGCGGCCGTCGAGGCCAGAGTTCCCTTAGACAGAGGGAATGTAGTGGTGAGCCAAGCGGCTGCCACGAGAGATGTTGTCCCTAGGTCGAGTGCCGACCCTTTTGAACCCCTTGGGCCACTAGAGGGGGGATTGACTTTTGAACTGGTGGCATTGGGCTTGCGCTTCCCCGTGGAGATGCGGGAGAGGGAAACCAAGGGGCTGGATACTTTGCCCCTGAATATTGCTGTTCGAGGCTTCAGCCAGGTTGTTGAGGCGTTGGCCGACTTCCATCAAGCTGGGCTTGAGTGGGAGAAGCATGTGGTAAGTTCTCTTTTCTTGGTGTTTCTCTCGTTTCGTGATAGGTTTTCATTCCTGACTCCGTTGTATATGTGTGCTTCTTGCAGGAGGAGATTCGTTGTGATTGGGATCAGTTTTCCGTTGTTGCGGCCTCTAAGAGTCGGGCCCTGGAGGTCTCCCAAAAGCGGTTGGCGGACGTGTGGGAGCAGCTGTCTGCCAAGGAGCTAGAGTGTGAGGGTCAAGGACGGGAAGTTAAGTCCTTGACTGAGGAGGTCGCCCATCTCAGGGCTAAAGCTGGTCACCCTTCCAAGGTTACGTTTCTTCGCTCAGAGTGGGAGAGGGCTCGCAGGGAGCTGGTCGTCCGTCGCGATGACGCTGAGAGTCGTCAGCAGGAGTTGCATTCTCTGCGGGATGCGGAGGCTCGTGCTATTGTGAGTCTTTCTGGTCGGCTAGCGGCTGAGGGCAAAGTTATCGATGTCGCCGATCGTCAGGAGGAGCTATCCGCACAGAGGATGTATGGCATGCTCCTGGCGGTCGAGCAGCTCGAGCGTCTTCATGGGGAGAGATTCCCAGCAGAGTGTGTGGCTTCTTTGCATCCTTCCTTGGAGTTTTTTGAGGGTGAGCTTCGCGGTCGGACGGAGACGGACCCTCTGTTGAATCTTGCTTATCTTCGTCAACTGACGGATCGCTTGGTGGATCACCAAGTGTTGTCTCGAATTGGTGGGCGAGCTCCAGGGATTGGACCTACTTCTCAGCAGCTGGCTGAAGCGACCAGGCGGGGTTCGTCGGGAGGTGTTGACCACGTGGAGTCGGCTAGGGCTGAGACTTAGGTAGATCTTGGGCATGCCCAAGATTAGGTTTATGTATTTTTTGGGGTGTTTACCCTTTGTAGGACGCCCTCTCATTTTTGTGTTAATGAGAATGATTTTGTGAAGAGCTTTTCCTGCTTTCCTTTTTACTTCGGGGTAAAAAGTTGTATGTGTTTGCAGTTTCTCTTTTCGTGGATATCTCTTTACGTCTGGGTAAAAAGATTTTTTTTTTTTTTGCATGAGCATCATGTGATCAGGACGGTTTGTATGCGTGTTGCTAGCGTGGTTCGTCGAACGTTCGTTTTGTGATTTCGCACCAAAGGGGTTAGTTTACCACACTTTTGGGGAAATTTTAGCTTGGCCCTGGGGGCGCTTAGCGTTTCTTGGGCGATTGAGCCCGTTGTCCGTGGTAAGACTTACGCGAGTATTTTGCAAAGTTGGAGTCTTGTCTCTAATTGAAAATGAAGTGTTTTTAATAAAACAAAATGAGTACATTCGTGCAGCCTCAGTCGGGCTAGCCTTAGGTAGGTTGAAGGTAAGCAGAATGTTTACATTCGGATTGCCTAAGTCAGGCGAGCCTTGGTTAGGCTGGAAATCCTAAATTCAAAGTAGAGACGTGCGACTTGACTTAATGGTAAAATGCAAAGTGCGTTCGGAGTCTTAGGCGGAGGTGAGGTCCAGGCGAGCGAACTCTGGCTTCTTTCCTCCCGACTCTTTAGGCTCGGGGGGTTCCTCACGTGTTTCTTTAGGACCAAGGCGGGCGACATTGACGGTCTTGGTTAGGCTAGCTGCGTAGCATGCTCGCGCCAATTTCTGGTCCGCCATGATTTCTCCAACTCCGTGGGGTGTTGGGAACTTCATTGTGAGCTGCGCGGTAGACACTACAGCTCTGAGTTTGTTTAGGGACGGACGCCCTAGGATTGCATTGTATGCTGATGGTGCTGAGACAATGATGAAGTTTACATCAAGGCTCGTGACTTTTGGCAGAGTGCCCATTGTTGTTCGGGCAGTGATTATTCCTTTTGCTGGAACCTGGGCTCCTGAGAACCCAATGAGCGTGCCGGGGAAGGGCCTTAGGTTGGCCTCGTTCAACCCGAGCTTTTTGAAGGTATCGAAGTAGAGAACGTCTGCTGAGGATCCTTGGTCGATCAAGACTCTCTTAACTTCGTAGTTGGTGATGATCGCGGTCACTACCATGGGGTCGTCGTCGACTGGTCCCTTTAGGTTAGTGAGGTCGAAGGTGATGGGGTCTCCCTTGGTCTCGCTCTTGTTCTTATGCTTTGGAGCATAGTCTAGAGCGAGTATGAAGCGTTCCATCCTCTTCTTATTCTGTGGTAGGGAGGAGGTCCCTCGTTGCAGTCCGCCAGCTATGACGTTGATGACCCCGCGGGTAGACGCTTGGCCGTCAGTTTCCGGGGGTGCTCAGAATTGGCCTTGCTTTCCTCCTTGATGAACATACCAAGTTGCCCTTTCCGAATTAGGTCATCGATCTGATCCTTCAGGTGGATGCAGTTGTTGGTTTCATGTCCGTGATCCTTGTGGAACTGGCAGTATTTGGACTTGTCCACCGGTCTTCCCGTTTTTCGCCTTTTGACTTGCGGGGGGACACTACAAAAAAAAACTGAGTTAGCTACGGAAATTAGCTAGGGAAAATTTCCCTAGCTAATTAGCTACGGATTAGCTAGGGAAAAAAATCCCTAGCTAATTTGGTAAAAAAATTTGGCGCGAAAAGGCGGGAAAATTTAGCTAGGGATTTGCTACGGATTAGCTAGGGAAAAAAACCGTAGCTAATCCCTAGCTAATTAGCGAAGGAAATTAGCTACGGATTTTTCCAAGCTAATCCCTAGCTAATTAGCTAGGGAAAAAAATCCCAAGCTAATCCGTAGCTAATTAGCTACGGATTAGCTAGGGAAAAAATCCCTAGCTAATTTATTATATGTGTATATATAAAATGTTTTACATTAATAAATCAAAAAGTGATAAATGGCCTAGTGGTTGGTCTAAATGTTACCATCCATGATATTCCGTCTTCGAGGCCTCCTAGGACCATTTTTCAAAAATATAAAGTGGTCGCCAGAGGAGATCGCCGGAGGTGGTCGCCAGAGGAGATCGCCGGAGGTGGTCGCCGGAGGGGGCCGCTGGCCGGCGGTGGAGGAGGTCACCGGTGGCCGTCGTCGGAGGGGGTTGCCGGAGGGGTCATCGGAGGCCGGTGGAGGAGGTCGCCGGCGACAATTTTTGGAGGGGGTGAGTTAGCTAGGGATTAGCTACGGATTAACTAGGGATTAGCTACGGCTTAGCTAGGGAATTTAGCTAGGGATTAGCTAGGGAATTTTAGCTAGAGATTAGCTACGGATTAGCTAGGGAATTTAGCTAGGGATTAGTTACGGATTAGCTAGGGAATTTAGAGAGGGATTGGCAACGGATTAGCTGGGGATTAGCTACGAAACAAATCTCTAGCAATTAGCGTCCAAATATTAGCTAGGGAAAAATCCGTAGCTAATCCGTAGCTAATCCGATTAGCTAGGGATTAGGTACGGATTAGCTACGGATTTTTCCCTAGCTAATCCTATTTTTTCTTGTAGTGGGAATGTGAGCATGTCGGAATGATAAATCTCTTCCAACACCCCAACGTGGTATCTGTTGAGGAAAGTGTAGCTCGTGAACCGTCCTTGAGGAGGTGTTCGTGGTCGAGGAGGCGACCTTTTCCTACCGCTCTTTTCCTTGGGGACTTGGTTCTCGGTCCCCGTTTTCTCTTTCTTCTTTTCTGCTCGTTCCATATCGGCCCTGCTTATCAGGAACTTCCTCATCTTGTCCTTAGCGATCTGAGCGTTCTCCTCTTGAATGAACCATTCTGCACGGTCCATGAGTTCCTGTAAGGTGGAGACAGGGCACCTGTTTACTTCCCCGTAGAACTGTGAGCATCGAAGACCCTGCTTTATGACAAAGATGGCGACGGCGTCCTGGAGGCCTCGAACTTGGAGCGAGAGTTTGGTGAAGCGGGCCAAGAAGGCTTGCAGGGTTTCTCCCTCCTCCTGGTGGAAACAGATGAAGGAGTCTTTGTTTTTCTGATACTCCTTGCTGCTGGCGAACTGTGTAAGAAAGTTCTGAGCCAGTTGCTCGAAGCTGTGGATCAAATTGGTGGGCAACAAGGAGAATCATCTCAAGGCGGCTTCCTTTAGAGTTGACGAGAAGACCCGGCATTGTCGGCCGTCCGTCATACCCAGTATCGACATGGCCGAGTTGAAGGTATTCAGGTGATCTCGTGGATCGGTTTCTCCTCCATAAGGCTCTATGTGGAATGGCATCTTGAAACCCATGGGCACGTGCTCGTTCATGACTTGTTGGGTGAAAGGGTGTCTCCCTCTTCCCTGGATGTCGATCGCGGGCCACTGGTAGGCATTCGCGCCGGCGCCTGCGTATGGGTTGTAGGCCACGGCCCATGGCATGTGGAGATAGGACCCTGGAGGGTACTTTGGGACCGGTGGTCGTGGAAAGTTCATGACGGGTCGTGCTGCCTGTCCGGCGACCATGGTAGGTCCAGGTGGGATCACCGTTGGGGGTGGTGCTGCCGTCAGTGACAAACGTGCGAACTCCATGTGTAAGGTCCCAAATTGAATCGTGGGCAAGCCGGTAGGGTTGCTAGAGGTCACTGCCGTCGCACCGTGTGGCACTAAGGGTAGCTGAGTGCTCACGTTTGTTGGGGCGAGGCTCCTGTCCTCTTCCCATCGCTGTTGGCGTAGAGCCGCTACTTCTGCCTCGAGGCGGGCGATCTCACCGTCTCGCGGCTTCCTCGCTATCTCTATCACTTCTTGACCACCGGTTGTGGGGCAAGGGACGTGTGGCATGCCGTACGGGTGCTGAGGGCAAGTTTCCTCTCTAGACGTCGGGTTCTGGGTCGCGGTCTTCATGACGGCTACCTGCGTTATTGAGGAGCTTTGAAGTTGAGTTGCGCCTGATCCGCCTGCTTCGGTTGTGACCAGTTCGGCCGTTCTCTGACGATTCCTCGTGCTGCGCCTCAGGGCGCTGGCGTCAGTCGTGGTGGTGGGAACGTTTGAGTCGGTCATGACATATCGTGTTCTGTGTCTGTATTGGAGATCAAAATAAAAACAAGTCCAGGTTTCTGAGTGTTAGGTGTATACTCCTACTCCCTGAAAAAAGAAATGTCGTTTAGCGGCAGAGTGCGTAAGGCATTGTGGTCTGAATAAGACCGTGGTGGACGCCACTGTAACTGTCATTTTTGGCTCAGACAATTGTAATATGAATTTAGGTCCACAAGGGGTCTTAACCTTGGGGGACTTGTCCTTAGGTGATGTACCTAGGTGCCTACGTACCCTCTTGGAGGGATCAAAGTCCACGTAGTTCGTCATGGTGACGTCTATCGGAGCCGTTAGGCAAGGTTGTTACCTGTATTGGGCCGTGTGCGGCTAAGACGTGTCTAAGGTACTCCGAGCGGGCGAGCCGCTCTGTGGGAGGTTGCCTTAGTGGGAGAGAGCTGTGGTCTCTGAGGGCTGCTGGAATCCCTGTAAGCTGTGTGCTCCGAGGAGGAGGTGAGTCAGTCGGAGGTTAGGCTTGACGGAAGGCCAACGGCGGGGCTCGAGGAGATGATAGTATACGTGATGTGTATCTGAGGGTGATGTGCGATAATCCTTCGGGTGGTGTGTAATTTCGTTCAGGGTTGAATGTCTGGGATTGGATCTCCAGTGTCCCCCGAGTGAGGGTCTATTTATACTTGTGTGGGGAGATCGTGCTCGACCCACGACCTTGTGGGACGTGGGTCGTCCCACGAGGCTTTGTGGAGATCCCACGTCTGGTTGAGGGGAAGCTCCGTGTGGTGACGTGGGTAAGGGCCACGTAATGGAGGGATGAATGGTGCCACGCGTCTCCAGCGGGTGCTGGGGCCATGCTTCTAGAACGTCGTGCCACGTGTCCCAAGGTAGAATATTCCGATGTTACAAAAACTATTTAGTCAAATTTCACCATTATATTCTTGGTGTTGCCAACAAAGTTTTTACTGTTAAACATCTTGCATATAAGATCTAGAGTAATCTTCAAAATTAAAAGTATGTTGAAAATTTCTAACAACATAATGAAGAAGTGGAAGCTTTCTGACATAAAGATATGCAATTTTTAGAAATAGATATGCAAAAAACTTCCCAACAAACGAAAATAACAAAAACTACCTCGAGTTATTATATCTAAGAAGATTTAGTACTTAGAGATTAAACTTTTCTAAAGAAAGACAAAGACACAGACTAGATCTGAAAAAAAAAAAGCACCACCAAAATGGGGGATACCATAGATCTGAAAAATCTATTTATTTTAAAGACTAAGGAACCAAGGAGGTTGAGGGACTATGATCGATACACACTTGTCTTGGTTTCCTAAGAGGTTGAAAGTGGTCTCCCCCCTTGGTACTATCATGTTTTGCACTACAAGAAAAAACAGGATTAGCTAGGGAAAAATCCGTAGCTAATTTCTAGCTAATCGGATTAGCTACGGATTAGCTACGGGTTTTTCCCTAGCTAATATTTGGATGCTAATTGCTAGGGATTTTTTTCGTAGCTAATCCCTAGCTAATCCGTAGCCAATCCCTAGCTAATCCCTAGCTAAATTCCCTAGCTAATCCGTAGCTAATCCGTAGCTAAAATTCGCTAGCTAAGCCGTAGCTAATCCCTAGCTAACTCACCCCCTCCAAAAATTATCGCCGGCGACCTCCTCCACTGGCCTCCGGTGGCCCCTCCGGCGACCCCCTCCGACGACGACCGCCGGCGACCTCCTCCGGCGACAACTTTATATTTTTGAAAAATGGTCCTAGGAGGCCTCGAAGACGGGACATCATGGATGGTAACATTTAGACCAACCACTAGGCCATTTATCACTTTTTGATTTATTAATATAAAACATTTTATATATACACATATAATAAATTAGCTAGGGATTTTTTCCCTAGCTAATCCGTAGTTTTTTTCCCTAGCTAATTAGCTAGGGATTAGCTTGGAAAAATCCGTAGCTAATCCGTAGCTAATTTCCCTAGCTAATTAGCTAGGGAAATTCGTAGCAAATCCCTAGCTAATTAGCTAGGAGTAGCTAGGGATTTTTTTCCTAGCTAATTAGCTAGGGATTAGCTACAATTTTTTTTCCTAGCTAATTAGCTACGGTTTTTTTTCCCTAGCTAAATTCCCTAGCTAATCCGTAGCAAATCCCTAGCTAAATTTTCTCGCCAAATTTTTTTTACCAAATTAACTAGGGATTTTTTCCCTAGCTAATCCGTAGCTAATTAGCTAGGGATTAGCTAGGGAAATTTTCCCTAGCTAATTTCCGTAACTAAATCTGTTTTTTCTTGTAGTGTTCTATTATCAGTGGTGTTCTCGGGAGCCTTCCCGTTTGGTGGGGAAGCCTTGGATGCAGGGGAAACCAGTTGTAGTCTGGTTGGATTATTTGCCTCGGTTGTGGCATCATGAAGATGTCTCTTTCTATGATCTCCAGAGCTGTCTCCGAAGGTTGATGGTAGACATGTGATGCTTCGTTCATCATCTCCACCCAAAAGTGAAGCCAGGGAGAGTTATTCAATATCCCTCGCAGGAGGTTGATCCAGACTATTGTTATCCCTGAGTGAGGTGATAGGTGAGTGATGTAGGTGATGTAGAGAGTGTTTAGCGGGAGTTCTCTGTTGTCTGATGGTAGGGCTCAGAAATCTATATGCATGTTGTTCGTGTTTGGTTGAGTTACAGGGATTACTAGTAGGGTTAAAGGATTCACATGGCTTGGTGGGGGTGCTGGAGGGAGGTGTTCTTCTTGATGCGGTGGGGGTGGTAGTGAAGAGGGTGGGTTTTGGTTGGCTTGCATGGCTTGACTGCTATTTCCCTGGAAGCACATCCTTCTCTGGATGAAGGTTCGGAGGCTTTGGAGAGGATACATCTTTTGAGTGAAGTGTGAGATTGTGAGTTCTTTAAAGGTGTGGGGGTATTCATATTGGGCAAGTGATTAATGTTCAGAATTAATTCCCGAGCGTTGCACGTCTCAAGTTGCGGCGTGATGTGTGTTTGTGATGATTGCCCTGTTGTCTTTGGAACTGAGTTAAGCTCAGTTGGTTGTTCATTTATTTTTGCATGTTTTCCTGATGTAGCGTGTGTAATGCCTTCTTTATGATGTATAGGATTATTCGTATCTTCATTTAGTGGTGAACTGGTGATGTGTTTTGTTCCTTTATTGCATTAGTGTGAGTTAGATCATGATGCAAATTAATATTGTCTGACAGAGGAGATGGTTCTGGATTTATGGCTCTGAAGAGTGGTTGAGGTATATTTAATAATTTTTTTGCCTGTAGAGGTTCGAGGTCAAGCTCCTCTTCACTATATGTAGGAATTTTTCTATCCATTTGTGAATGTTGTATTTTTTTTTAAGAGCTGGGTTTCTTTTTGGGCCTTTCCTTTTGTTGGGCTTTTGGGATAATTTGGCTGGAGACCTTTATTTTTTTGTTGGGCTGCTTCAGTTATTGAGTTGGGTTGGTTCCTTTGTGATATGGGTGAGACTTTGTTTTGTTGGACAGCCTAGGGGAAGGAGTTAATGAAATCGGCTATTCGAGGTGTGTTCTGGTTGGTTGGGTTGTTGGTGGCAGAGGCGGCTATAATAAGTGGGGCACTATGATTGGTCAGAAAGTTGTCAAGTTTGCTGGACTGGGTGGAGGTTGGGGAGGTTTTTTTTTGTTATTTTTATTAGCGCTTTTTGGGTTGTGGTATTTTTTGGGATATAGTTTAGCATTTTATCTTGATTATTTTGGTTTTTATTATTATAGTTGCCATTATGGTTAAATTTTAAATTTTTCCTAATATCGATCACCGGGAAATGGTTCCCGTTCAGAGATTTATGGAACAGAGTTTATGGAAGCTAGATAGGATACAATGCGTTCGAAGATAAGGCTATTTTTATAGCCATTAATTGTACAAACCGGAGGGAGGTGTTTCATGAGATTGATTTCACACAGATCCTAGCGTGATTAACTATTTTTGAGTTCCTATTGCTCATGTCTATAGCAACAACATTCCCTATAGAAGTCCCTATGGCTAGCAAGTGTTATGGGACATGGTATTCTATTGGAAGGAATGGAAGTTTAATCCAGACAAAGGTAATGTAGTCATTAGAGAAAAAAATCGCAGAGAAATGAGGTAGCCATTGTCTTACCAGAATAGGAGATGTACCAAGGAACCAAGGAGTTGAAGTTAATAGTTTTAACCTGTCTTTTGGTAGCATATCCGCGACGACGTAGAAACCCATGCCCAGTTGCCATATCTTTGGAGTGGTTTTGAGTTTCCAAAGCTTCAATAGGCGGCTCTGTAAGTAGGAGAACTCCATTTGCGGCCTTGTAATGTGAATAATTACAGCGTTTTGCCAGGAAGCATCCCTGTCTGTTGAGAATGATGCAGGGAAGGAGATTTGTGGGCCATTTGTCTTGGGATCGATGCTATGATGAAATTTATGGTTTTGGGTATAATGAAATGGTGAAGGTAGGGTCGGATTTGGTGCATTGAGTTGAGGGATTTGCTTTTCTTGAGTCACTTGAAGATTGTTGCTGTGAACACCTCACTTTGGCTGGCTGAAAATATAATAAAAACAAAAAGGAAAGAAGAAAAATAATAATAAAAATGATAAAACTAAATAAAAAGGCGTCGCGACGGTATAGGCGGACCGTCGCGACGGTAATAGATGCGTCGCGATGTGACTTGCATCTATGACGAATTGTGCGGAGTGTTATCCGTCGCGACGGCACGGCCACACGTCGCGACGGGTGCGTATTTATGACGTATCCGGGACCGTATCTGCACGATACTCGTTGCGACGGTAAATGATAAGCGCCGCGACGGGTTTTCCATTAATGGCCGGATTTCTTTCTCGGAATAGTTTTCCCGACCTACTATAAAATAAACCCCGCATCACTTGTTAAAAGGAGGGAAAATTTGACAGGCAGAAAGGCTGAGAGGAGAGAATAAGAAGTAAGCAGGTAGAATACGCACTATGAGTAATACTTCATTCTTTCTTTGATTTTATTCATACTCGTTTGGTTACTGGGAGTCATTTTTTTTACAAACACATTCCTCTGATTCACATACTCCAAAAGTGTTATCATCATCTTTTCTATCTTCTTCTTCTCTGAAAGATCAAAGGGGTCGTGACGGGTTCCCACTACCGTCACGACGCCCCCCGGTTAAAAGGGCCGTCGCGACGCCTTCTCCCATGCGTCGCGACAGTCCTTGTTTCACGACAGTAAGTCGCGACGGTAGAGCCTACCCGTCGCGACCCCCTGTCTTTTGGGGGATAAAAAGGTTTTATTAACTACTTTCTCAAAGAGAAAATTTTTATTATCTAATCTAGCGCCACCAAGAGACTTGGTCTTTATAGGAGCACTAGCCTTCACGCCATCTGGGTATTACGCCTGATGAGCCCTCACACACGCACTCTCTTTATTCTTTGATGTCTCGTATGGTAGATAGGTACCAAAAGGCATTGGCCTCTTTAGGTACATTGCACTGGGAGACCATCTGAGTATTCACTTGATTAGCCTCCCTTCACTCACACACTTGCATCTCACAGGAACTACGTGGGCTTTGATCCCTCCTTGAGGGTACGTAGGCCCTAGGCTTTTATCCTAGGTCAAGCCCTCCCTCTTTCTTTTCCTCATTTTCTCCACATAATTGTATATATTCTTAAGGCCAAATAATTTTAATATTAATTTTTAGAGTAACCGTCTTCAGACGGGGGAAGAAGGGTGCCTAACACCTTCCCTTCATCCCAATCAGGCTCCCGAACCCAACATTTTATGAAAATTCATTTTACCGCTCTTTTGAATTTATTTTTCTTTTTCCAAATTTTGATCGAAAATTTGGTGGCGACTCCCGTCAAAGGCTCCGGTCTTCACAGTTGCATAAGGCTTCTTTGAAGGTTGTTGATTTTGGGATGGTAGCCATATTTTGGCTCAAGATGTAAAGGCGCATTCGCTGAAGAACAGGGAGGTTAATCGGGGAGAGAAGTTGTTAGAAGAAAAGGAAGAGAGGAGGTCAATCGGGGAGAGAAGTTATCGGGAGAAAAGGAAGAGAGAGAGAGAGTTATTGGGGGAAGTTATCGGAGAGGAAAGGAGAGTTGGCGGGGAAAGCAGAGGAAGGAAGACGAACCCATCGGAAGCTCATGCCTTCTCATAAAAATAGGGCTGGTTCCCTTTAAATTTGCAAATGAGGGGAAGAGAAGTAATATTGTAGGGTGTGTTCTTTACAATGGAAAAAGCTAATGGAAAAAAAACATGTAGGTCTCACATGTTACCCATTTTTTTATTTTTATCTTAAAAAATGTGTATAATTAAAAAAAAGAAAAATACAAAATGACTATTATACCTTTTGATTTGACACAATTATAACTTTCTTTTTTGTTATTATTTTAATATAAGGGGTAAAGTGGTAATTTTAATATATTCTCATTCCATTTCCATTCTCAACTTTTACTAACAAACACAATAAATGCATTCTCCTTCCCTTTCCGTTTTTGCGTAAAGAACGTACCATTAGATCCCAAAAATTTCTTAGTATTTGGTGACTTTTTCTTTGGCTCTAACCGAAGGAAAAATGTCAAAAATCCCACTCCTAATTATTTTATCTCTTTATTTTCCCATATACCAAGAAATACTTTAATTACAAGTAAGGACATTTTAATTTTTTCTAAAACTTTACAAACTTTACATCATATCTTTATATACCAAACATAATTTTTACTTTTACTTTTCTTTATTCTATAGCACTTTACTTTATATCTCTTTTATTTTCATCCGTACATTTTTACCAAATATAACCTAATCGGGTTCTTTATTAAGTTTTGAATTTTAAGGAGGTTACGTAGTTTTACATATCCTTTTAAACGTATATTTATATTTAAAAAATTTCAAATACAAGTGATTGTCTTTTTCAAAATATTTTTATAAAAATTTATTTTAAAACCTTATTTTAAAATTAATAAAAAATTACAGCTGGGTCAAACATACCATAATTAAATTTGAAGAGATCACTGATTAGTGAAAAAAAATAATTGCTATGGCATGAAAAACAAATAATTTGCCAGTCAATTAAAGCAATTGAGTGAATTTGGAAAAATCCAGAATTGAATAATAGTTAATAATTTGTTTAGGTGGCAGCATCCTAGAAAAAGCTGAAAGTGTTGTCAAAGATGCCATAAACTTGCTGCCATTTTGCTTTAATATGTGGGATCATCATATTTTCTGTCGGCAGTTTTTTGTCTCCAATTTGTCAAGTGATTAGATTTTTATATCTCTAAGCCAATCAAAATTTGTTTATTTTTTTAAAAAATATCATGTTCTTCAATTAAAAATGAAGTATATAAAAGAATAAGGTCAAAACACCGTTTTGGTCCTCTAAACTTTACACAAGTTTCGTTTTGGTCCTCTGTGTTTTGAAAATTCAAAACCAATCATCTATATTTTTAAGTTGGTCCAAAATAGTCCTTTTGCCTCATACCGTTAACCTCTTCCATTAAATGTAGACATAGAATGCTGATGTGGACCAAAACTCTCTTCAGCATTTTAGGTCCCGTCACCATTCCAGGTCAGTTATTTAACAGAATATGCTAACGGTATGAGATAAAATGTCTATTTTGGACCAACTTAAAAACATAGATGACTGGTTTTGAACTTTTGAAACATAGATGACCAAAACGAAACATGGGTGAAATATAAAAGACCAAAATGGTGTTTTGATCTAAAAAATAATTACAGTAGTGTAAAAACTTGGTTAAAACAGTGTGTCGCTTTTATGGTCTTATTAGGCTTAAGTGTTTTTTTAATAAGTGCCTTAAGTTACTTTTTTTTTTTGGCCGAAACCTAAGGTACTTGTTAATTTTTTTTTATTAATTAAAATAAAATTTATTTATTTTTAAGTTGGTGAAAAGTCAATAAATATAATTTTTAAGCCCTCTCTTTAATTGAAAGGAATCATTAAATCACCTAGTTAGCAAAACCCTTGGCTCAAATAGAAATTAGTTGTTGTCTAGACCATAAATTCTTGTGGCATATATATATATATATATGAGGTGAAGAGGAGGGTAGGGTTTGAATAATTGATGAGTGTTCTGTAAGAATATTGACATTGTTATATTACTCACCCTAAAATAATTTTGTGGAATATAAGATTTTCACTTCCTTAAGTTAGAATAAAAATATGAAGAAATATAAGAATACTTTATTTTCAGAAAATGTTATATTATCATAATTATTTTTTTAATTCATGTATCAAATATAATGATACAATATTTTGAATTTCATATTTTCAAGAATAATTATTTTTTGTCGAAAATAAAGTAGCCATCGTCGAGCACGTCCGGTGAATAACTCTTTCGGTGGCTTACATCTCAAGAGTATGTAACTAATTCGAAAACTTAAAACTACTCCATATTCAATACCTCTGATTAAAGCCTTATCAGAAAAGAAAAAAACCTCTGATTAAAGATATATAAGCCTCTTTCATCTTAAAAAGTAGGACAATTAACTCAAAAAATTTAAAAGCACTCTATATTAATGTCAAGAATCGAATTCCTAGGCTAGGTTTGGTAAAATTGCCAAACAGTGAAATCCATGTATTCTCACAATTCTCAAAAAAATTTATATCATATTTTTTACATACCAAACACACTTTTTATCATAATTTTTCTCTATATATCTCTCTTCACTTTTACTTTTCTCTACAGTACTTTACATTCCTTCCGTGTCATTCATACCAATTGTAGTCTTAACATTTGATTAAGGATATATCAATTTTTCTATCAATGTTGTAAGAACCGAACCGAACAAAGACTCGAAGAAGTGTTTGGTTCATGGTCTAATCGTTTAACCGATCGAACTGAATGACGCAATAAATAATAAATATTAATTATTCTTAAT
This sequence comes from Senna tora, assembly GCA_014851425.1. NCBI lineage: Eukaryota > Viridiplantae > Streptophyta > Magnoliopsida > Fabales > Fabaceae > Senna > Senna tora. The sequence continues at coordinate 15,233,334 of CM026262.1, forward strand.
ATATAAAAAATGACATTATTCAAGTTTTAGGTTTTAACATAAATAATTTTGAAGTTTTAAATTACATGATTTATCAAAATTTTAATTTTCAAGACTTGACAAACTCTAAAAGAACTTGATCAAACCAAACATGAAATTTTGATAATCATGACTTCTTAAATTTTAATTTTCAGAACTTTTTAAATTTTAATTTTTAAGATTTTTTTAATTTCTTTTTTATGTTATTTTTATTTTTATTTTTCAATTTTTTTAATAAAAAATTAGACCGATTGGACTCCGATTAAATTCGGTCCAACTAGGAAAACGCAATTTTTTAGTCCAACCGACTCGCTTTGTATCCGATTAGTAGTTAGACCAATCAGACCATCCGGTCCGGTCCAAACAACGCTGCTTTCTACCCAACCAGATGCTCCAAATTCCAAGAATAATTTTTTAATGTTATCAAATCATTTTCTCTCCAATCCGTCCCTATCACCAAACTCAAGCTGAATTACGTTACACTGCCACCTGTTTGCTGACTCTACTGAGATATGCCTTCCTTCATCTCTACTTTTGTTTTCTGCCTTTGTTAGTTTCTGCACTAAATAAATAAACTAAGATAAATTTTTTTAGGTGTGTCCTACGAAGTTCTGCTATAAAAATAAAAGTTTCGCTGATAAGTGTTTTTAGGGTATTATTTAAGGTTTTAATTCAATTAATAGGTTGACTTGAAAAATTAATTTTTTGACTTTTCACTAAGTTCAAGACATTTCATTCTCAGCCAATGAAAAAACCCTTAAGAAGTGCCCTATGGCAGTTGTTAGATAAACCCTAAAAATAAAACTCGTGATAAAAAGTGCTTGTTCGACCAATTATGAGTGGACAGAAAATATAAAAATTAAATTTTGTATGACCAATCATCGAAGTAAAAGAATATAACTAAGTATAATATTATAGAGTTTTAATGAGTCAAAGCTCGTCATTGTTAACCAATGAATCTGTTTCGAGATCTATACCAAAAAAATTTTTAATTTAAAATTTAAGATGACACAGATCTCAAAACAAATCTAATGACTAAATAGTGGTTAACCAAAACTCACTATAACTTCAAAGTATTACCATATAAATAAAATCTATTATTAAAAAAAACTTCATAACACAAACCTAAATAACTTCACTTAATTTTTTTTTTTCCAAAGGGAAATCTCATAGTTTGAAAGCTAGCACACACAATCATCTTCATCCCATTATTATATAAACGAGTTCTACTATATTATGAACCTCAATTATTTTATTTTGGTCCAACCTAGTTTACATTTTTCTTACGAAATTAATTAAAATATGAGTGTTTTTTTTTTCAAATCAAAGTCAAAACCTCAAATTGGTCCCTTATGTTTACACGGAATTTTATATTAGTCCTTTATGTTTCAAAAAGTTTAAATTGGTCCTTTATGTTTGCAAGAAGTTCCAAATTAGTCCTTTTGTCCAAGTCCATTTATTTCTTCCGTTAAGTGCTAACGTGGCGTGCTGATGTGGACACATATCATCTCTCCTACCGTCCTACGTGTCCATTTAAGCTGACTTGTCATGTCAAGTCATCGGCACGTCATCATCTACTATCATATGTGATGACGTGGCATGACATGTCAACTTAGGTGGACTTATCAGCACGCCACGTCAGCACTTAACTTAAGAAATTAACGGAAGTGGACAGAATGACCAATTTGAAACTTCTTGCAAACATAAAGAACCAATTTAAGATTTTTTTAAAACATAAAAGACCAATATAAAACTTTGTACAAACATAAAGGACCAATTTAAAATTTTGACCTTAAATCAATAAAATATGAGTGTTTTAAATTTAGTGGTAAGTATATATTCGTGCTGGCTCAATAAAAAAAACTAATCGTGTGAAGGAATCTTTAATTATATATATAAGATCTTGCCAGGTGTATCGATTCTTGTACGAATGTGATTTGGCATGTTTTAATTCTTTTAAATTTCTTATAAAAAAAAAAGGTTCTTCTAAATTTAAATTTAAATATAAATAAGAAACAAAGAAAGCCATATCATGTAATAAAGTATAGATATTAGGTGGAGCTCAAACAACTTCTTCTACTTCTTTTCTTCTTTGTTTATTTAATTTTGATTCAAAGGAGTTCTTAACTTCCTTTACCTTTGAGATATAGAGTTGTTTTTTTCTAAAAAAAATCGTCTTAGATACGTCTTTTGACATTATTGGTATGAATAGTAATTAATAAAAGAAGCATCTTAAATAAATATTAGAAAAGTTAAATTATTCTAGTAATCGTTTTTATAATTTTAAAACAAAAATAATGTCTTAATTTAATTTTTTTAAACAAATAGTTTTAATTTTTAATTAATAAGATAAATAGAAAATTAAATATTAATTATATTGACGGACATTAACTTTATTGTTAAATAATGAATTGAATTCTATACCATAAAAAATATATTTTAATATTACGTCATTAAAAATATATATTAAATTTATTAAGTACACAAAAAGTCAATAGTGGTTCTAAAAAAAATTCAATAGTGTACTTTGCCAATGTATAATTTTTAAATTTAATATGGTTTAATTTTCATTGTCAATTTTTTTTTATCCATTCCATAATTAATTCAACAAGTAAATTGATTAGGGAGTAGGGACTTATAACCAAATATATGTATCACATGACTCCAATGAGTGAACATGTAAGTATCTTTGGTATGGTAATTAAGATGCTTTTATTTGCTCATGCACATGCTATCCTTTCTACATATTCAGTACTACTATACTATTGAACTTCAATGCATTCCTCCAATCATGTAGTGCTATTTGTTAATATTAAAAAAACTTACATTAAAAAGAACACACCTTAAATGGATTAAGGACCAACTGATTGGAGGAATGTAATTAAGTTCAATACTACCATACTACAGAACATCTACTCCTACCTAACATGTTAACCACAACAAATTGTGTAAGTATATGGGCCAGCCCACCCTTGGTGGATTAGACCCAAGCCCAATTGATATTGGGGTAAATATGTAAATAAGAAATAAATGTAGGTTTAGGAGTGTAATTTACTCCTTTAATGTTTAAATTTAAATAAGAGAGTCAGTTACGTTAAGAGGTTAACATGACTAAGAGAGTGTGGCTCCACATTCCTAAAAACTGATCAGAGTGCATAAACCAACCCTCTCTTCCCTCTCTTCTCTCTGGCTACCATTTCTTGTGCATTTGCTGTGTGATATACTCGGAGCCCATCTCCGATGACCGGAGTGTGCGTGGGTACATGCAGACAGAATCAGAGTCGAATTCTTCACACATACGCCCGTTTCTTTACAAATTAAATAAGCATGAACAACTATTTTCCAAGTTCTCTATATTAATTATATTCATATTCATGGAGCCAATACATAAGAAATTAAGAATTGAGATCAATGCATTTTATACATATGATCTACATTAATCAAGATTTAAGCTTAATATCTAAATTACATTGCTTTTAATACTTATCTTTTTATTGCTCATAGCCATATGTATCATTTTATATATTGTGACTTTCTTTTGTGGCCATAATCTCCTTTGGATTGAAATGTCCTAAGGAAATATAATTCCTTCTTTTTTATCTATTATCAAGAACAATGACTAATCCTCTTGAATCATATATCAGACTTCTTGAAAATAATATAATTCTAAAACATGAAAGAAACACTAGTTCACCATTTTTTTTGCTTAAATTTTATTTAATTAGGAGATTGAAGGGAATTAAGGATTATATATATATATATAATTTGATATATAATGAAAAATCATCAATTTTTTTTTTAAATTGTTCACACGTATCATCCTATAGAAGGCAATTCTATTCAAGACATTATCGAGCACTAAATATGCGTACCTCTCCTAGCGGGAATTCAAACCCGATAGAGGTTTTTGAAAAATCGTCATACACATATTTTATAACCATGTTATGGATGACACAATATTTCAACGCATATTTTGTAATGTTTGTGGAACACATCGCCCCCTCTCATCAATTTGGCTGGTATTAGTTTTGGGATGTATAGAGGTTTTTGAATAAAATGTATTTTTTTTTTATCAAATTTAGGCACATATATTTTGGATAATTGTCAACAAATTTGTTAATGGACCAATTGTGCAAAGCCCATTTGATGGTGAAAATAAATCTTTGTATCAAATTGCTTGGGCCATTGAGGCAAAGCCCATGGCCTAGTAAGCCCTTGTTGTAAATTGTAATATCTTTGAACGTTTTGCTTGTGCTTCTTACATTAATCTAATTGCATCTCTTTCAAAAAAAATAAAATAAATGGAAAATGGGAATGTACTGAAACTTTTATTTAAAAAATAATAATTCCATCATCATAATTAAAAACGTTCAACATACATCCGCATGTAAGAGTGGTTACGGGTTGGTTTGGTTCGGGTTTAAAGAAAAATTGGAACCAATCCAATCAAAGTTTGGCGGGTTGGGTTTGAAAAAAAAAGAGTGTTGAACCCGAACCGGGTTGGGTTGGTTCGGGTTTAACCCGTCAAATTTATTTTTATTATTTTTCTATTTTTTTTGAACTTTTAAATTATTTACCTTCGTCAAAAAGACTTATTTTCATTTCAGAAAAAGTCAAAAACTTGAAATAAACTAAAATTGACACATTCAATATATGAACAATTTGTATTTGTTGCTTATGTATTAATGATTTAATATTTTAATGTGTTAATTTTTTTTTGGCCAGAATATTTTAATGTGTTATTGTTGTAAATATATTGTGCTTTTGTGGATGTCTTTAGCACTCCCAAAACCTCCATAAATCAATGAGTCCATAACCCCAAATTCAATATGATTTATGCCAATATTGATTGTGCATTATATGCATACCTTAATGCTTTGTAACTTATGAAGTGAAGGTTACCCTAGTAGCCCTATAAATAGAGGGTGTGTATGCAATGATTTGACACACCAAAAAAGTTGATTATTGAGCACTACACTTCTTCTTCTATTGTCTTCTTCTTTACTCTTATCATATAGTTTTATAATACGTTATCAGCACGAAAACTCGAAGGTAGTTCTTCTAACAATCCATTTGATAGTTATACAAATTCACGATTTCTTGTTTGTATGGCTATGAAAATTTTTCTTCTTATTTTAGATATCTATATATTTTATTTATACAGTGCACATAATTCTTTAATCATAGTTTATTTCATATATTTTTATGCTTTAATTTATTTATTGTTTCTTTGATCATAGTTATTTTTATTCTTTGCTTTAGTTTATTGTTATATTTTATTTTATCCTATGTTATCATAATATTTTTCTTGTTACTAATTAATTAATAATTTATTTGATTTATACTAACTTATTAATATAAATTGTATTAGTTTTGTTAACTTGTTATGAGTTCTTAATTTGATTATTATTGTTAACTATCTTAATTTTATATTATTTAAATTGTTCATTTACTTGTTAATATGTTTTATGAATTATATATTATATAGACCTAATTGTTTATTGTTTCACTTAATTTTATCTTATTTTGTATTTTAAGATTGTAACGTCATATCTCTAATTATTATTATTATTATTGTTTTTCATTAGCTTGCATCATGTCAAATCTTATCAAACTCGAGTTTGTAGCCCTTGACACATCTGGCAAGAATTATTTGTCATGGGTACTAGATGCTGAAATTCACTTAGACGCTAAGGGTCTAGGTGAAACAATAAAAACTGAAAATGAGGCATCTAATCAAAATAAGGCAAAAGCAATGATATTTTTGCGTCATCATCAGCATGAAGGGCTAAAAGCAGAATATTTGACTATTAAGGATCCACTTGAATTGTGAAAAAATCTTAAATAAAGGTATGACCATCAGAAAACAATAATACTCCCCAAAGCTCGTTATGACTGGATGCATTTACGCCTCCAAGATTTTAAGACAGTGAGTGAATATAATTCGGCAGTTTTCAAAATAAGTTCTCAATTAAAATTGTGTGGAGAAAAAAATCACTGATGAGGACTTATTAGAAAAAACATTTTCAACATTTCATGCTTCTAATGTTTTATTACAACAACAATATCGTGAAAAAGGTTTTAAAAAATATGCCGAATTAATTTCCTGTCTTCTTGTGGCTGAACAAAATAACGAGCTGTTAATGAAAAATCATGAAGCCCGTCCAACTGGATCTGCTCCATTCCCTGAAGCGAATGCAGCAAAATATGAAAATTCTAGAAGAGGAAATAATAATTCCCGTGGTCGTGGTCGTGGATGTGGGCGTGGTAAGGGAAAAAATAATTACCATAATCATGATGGTCATAAACAAGAGAACAACAATAAGGGTTCTCAAAATAGTTCTTCTAAGGGTAAAGACAATATATGCTATCGTTGTGACATGAAAGGCCATTGGTCACGTGTCTGCCGCACACCTGAGCATTTTTTCAAGCTCTATCAAGCTTCAATAAAGAAGGGGAAAAATCCTGAAGTTAATTTAACCCTTCAAAATGATGATAATGATGAAGCAAAAATGCAAAATAATATGGAAGCCAATTTTGCTTACAAAGAAGATGACTATGAAGGCCTCATTGACATAGCACATCTAGATGCTGCTGATTTCTTTGAAAATCATGATTGAAAAATGAAATGCAGCAAAGTTTATGCTTTTCACCTATGTTTTATTTTCCCTCTTATGTTTTAGTTGTGTTTTTTTCTTCATTGTAATTTTAATTTTCTAAGTTTCTTATAATATATTTTTGTTTTCAATGAAGAATATGGATATTCCTCAGTCTTCTGATGGATTTAAAATCAAAGAAGATATATGCCTTGTGGATTGTGCTACAACACACACTATATTAAAGGATAAGAAGTATTTTTCTTCTTTGGTTATGAAAGAGGCAAACGTTAGCACAATATCTGGTAGTACAAAATTAATTGAAGGATATGGAAAAGCTAACTTATTATTACCCAGAGGAACAAAATTGAATATAAATGAAGCATTATTTTGCAGTAAATCTCAAAGAAATTTACTAAGTTTCAAAGACATTCGACAAAATGGTTATCACATTGAGACCACAATTGATGGTGATATGGAATGTCTTTGCATCACTGCAATTATTGGGGGTAAGAAATGTATCTTGGAAAAATTATCCACTTTTTCCTCTGGTTTATACTACACAAATATTAGCATGATTGAGACGCATGCTATAGTAAACCAGAAGTTTACTAATCCAAATACTTCTATTATTTGGCATGACCGGTTAGGCCATCCCGGTTCAATAATGATGCGAAGAATAATACAGAACTCAAATGGACATCCATTAAAGAACCAGAAGATTCTTTTATCTAATGAGTTTTCTTGTGCTGCTTGTTCTCAAGGGAAATTAATTATAAGACCATCACCAGCAAAAGTTGGGATTGAATGCCCTACATTTCTGGAACGCATTCATGGAGACATATGTGGACCTGTAGCTCCACCTTGTGGACCATTTCGGTATTTTATGGTATTAGTAGATGCCTCTAGTAGATGGTCACATGTTTGTCTATTGTCAACGCGTAATGTGGCTTTTGCAAGATTACTTGCTCAAATAATTAGATTGCGAGCCCAATTTCCAGATTATCCTATCAAGACAATTCGTCTTGATAATGCTGGTGAATTTACATCCCAAGCTTTTAAAGATTACTGTATGTCAATTGGGATAAGTGTGGAGCATCCTGTTGCTCATGTACATACACAAAATGGTCTTGCAGAATCATTCATTAAACACCTTCAGTTAATTGCTAGACCATTACTCATGAGAACAAAACTCCCTATTAATGCATGGGGACATGCTATTCTGCATGTTGTAGCACTCATACGCATTAGACCAACAACATATAATAAGTTCTCCCCTATGCAAATGGCATTGGGTCAGGAGCCAAATATTTCTCATTTAAGGACCTTTGCGTGCGCAGTCTATGTTCCAATTGCTCCACCACAACGCACCAAAATGGGTCCTCAAAGAAGGTTGGGGATATACGTCGGGTATGAATCCCCTTCCATTATTAAATATCTAGAACCCCAGACGGGTGATCTGTTCACGGCACGATTAGCCGATTGTCATTTTGATGAAAATAATTTTCCAGCATTAGGGGGAGAAAAGGAACAGCTGGAAAAACAAATTACATGGAATGCACAATTATTGCATCATTTTGATCCTCGTACAAAGCAATGTGAACTTGAAGTTCAAAGAATAATTCATTTGCAAAATATTGCAAATCAGTTGCCAGATGCATTCACTGACCCTAAAAAAGTGACAAAGTCACATATTCCAGTTGAAAATGCTCCAATTCGTATTGAGGTTCCTGAAGGGCAACCTAATACTATTGCGAATGAACATACAGCACGCCTGAAGCGTGGTAGACCAATTGGTTCCAAAGATAAGAATCCTCGTAAAAGAAAAGGAGCAAATAAAGAAAATGGCCAAGACGAGGAAATATGTATTTTGAATGATAAGGAAGACATAACTGATACAAAATATCCAGAAGAGATTCATGTACCTGAAAGTAAAGAAAATAATGAGATCTCAATCAGTTATGTTGATACTGGAAAAATATGGAATCGATTTGAAACAATTTTCAACAATGTTTTTTCATATAATATAGCGCTAGAACTTGGAAATGAAAAAGAGGATCATGAACCAAAATCCGTCGAAGAATGTCGACGTAGAAAAGATTGGCCAAATTGGAAAGATGCTATCCAAGCTGAGTTAAACTCACTTGCGAAGCATGAAGTTTTCGGACCTGTCGTCCGAACACCTGATGGTGTAAAACTAGTCGGGTACAAATGGGTCTTTGTGCGAAAAAGAAATGAGAAAAATGAAATTGTACGATATAAAGCCCGACTTGTTGCACAAGGCTTTACGCAAAGACCTGGAATTGATTATGAGGAGACTTACTCTCCTGTGGTGGATGCAATTACTTTTAGATATTTAATTAGTTTGGTTGTTTGTAAAAGGCTTGACATGTGCCTAATGGATGTTGTTACAGCCTACTTATATGGATCACTGGATAATGATATATATATGAAAATCCCTAAAGGATTTAAGATATCTAAAAGAAATAATTTGAGTGATCGAGGAATATATTCAATTAAGTTGCAAAGATCATTATACAGATTAAAACAATCCGAGCGCATGTGGTATAATCGTCTTATTGAAATCCAATCCGGGCGCATGTGGTATAATCGTCTTATTGAGTATCTGCTACAAAAAGAATACAAAAATGATTCTATTAGTCCATGTGTATTTATAAAAAGATCAGGATCTGATTTTGTTATCATCGCAGTATATGTTGATGATTTGAACATAGTTGGAACTCCTAAAGGTATTTCAGAAGCAGCAAAGCTCTTAAAAGAAGAGTTTGAGATGAAAGATCTTGGAAAGACAAAATATTGTCTTGGGCTGCAAATTGAACATTTAGAAGGAGGAATACTTGTTCATCAATCAACATATATTAAAAAGATCCTTGAACGGTTTTACATGGATAAGGCACATCCATTAAGTACCCCTATGGTGGTTAGATCACTTGAAGTGAAAAATGATCCTTTTCGTCCTCGTGAGAATGATGAAGAACTTCTTGGTCCAGAAGTACCATATCTTAGTGCTATAGGAGCACTAATGTATCTTACTAATAACACTCGACCTGATATAGCATTCGCTGTAAGTTTATTAGCAAGATTTAGTTCTTCTCCAACTAAGAGACATTGGAACGGAGTTAAACATATATTCAGATATCTCCGAGGGACACTTGACATGGGATTATTTTATTCAAATGAGTCCAAGTCTCCATTAGTTGGATATGCAGATGCTGGATACTTATCAGATCCTCATAAAGGCCGATCTCAAACTGGCTATTTGTTTACATTTGGTGATACTGCTATATCTTGGCGCTCAACAAAACAAACTATAGCAGCTACTTCATCAAATCATGCAGAGTTGCTTGCAATTCATGAAGCCAGTAGAGAATGTGTATGGTTGAGATCCATGACTCAACATATTCAGGAATCATGTGGTTTATTACTAAATGAAAATGCCCCAACTACATTGTATGAAGACAATGCTGCTTGCATTGCCCAACTAAAAGGAGGATACATTAAAGGAGACCGGACTAAGCATATTTCACCAAAGTTCTTCTTTACTCATGATCTTCACAAAGATGGTGAAATTGATATTCAACAAATTCGCTCAAGTGATAATCTAGCAGATCTGTTCACTAAGGCATTACCAACTGCAACATTTGAGAAGCTAATTTACAAAATTGGAATGCGCCGATTAAGAGACCTTCAATAATGCTACAATGAGGGGGAGATAGCACTGCACTCTTTTTCCCTTTGCCATGGTTTTGTCCCACTGGGTTTTCATGGTAAAGGTTTTTAATGAGGCAGATTATAATGGATGTATTATTATAATTGGTGTACTCTTTTTCCTTCACTAGGTTTTTTGTCCCACAGGGTTTTTCCTAGTAAGGTTTTAATGAGGCACAATTTTAGACATCCAATGGGGAGTGTTGTAAATATATTGTGCTTTTGTGGATGTCTTTAGCACTCCCAAAACCTTCATAAATCAATGAGTCCATAACCCCAAATTCAATATGATTTATGCCAATATTGATTGTGCATTATATGCATACCTTAATGCTTTGTAACTTATGAAGTGAAGGTTACCCTAGTAGCCCTATAAATAGAGGGTGTGTATGCAATGATTTGACACACCAAAAAAGTTGATTATTGAGCACTACACTTCTTCTTCTATACTCTTATCATATAGTTTTATAATAGTTATAAAATTTTTTTTCTAATAATAATATAAACTAGAGCGGGTTGGCGGGTTCATAATTTCCAAATCCGCTAACCGAACCAATCAATGAGCGGGTTGAAATTTTGGACCTGAACCAACCCAACCCAAACTAGCGGGTTGGATTGGGTTGAGCGGGTTGGCAGGTTGACCCAACCCGGTGATCACCCCTATCCGCATGAGCTAAAGGCATTACATGGTTAGGAAATTAGAAATACCATATACGCATAAGCACGGACACGTGACATGAGATGGACACGAGAATTGGAATATACCATGTTCTTAAAATTATAGAACAAGACACGGTATATATATGGTAAAGTATCTTTGGTACCTTTAAAATTAGATTATGGTTAATCATGTTCCCAAATTTTTATTTTTTAAGCAATCTTGACCTTTTACAAACACGCTAAAATAGATAATAATTAGAGCTTCCATGGCATGACACGTGGTAAGAAAATTTGACTGGATTCATTTTTACCACGTCATATTTTCTTCCATGTTCCATGTCATTAGTTTGTTCATTTTATATATCGTAAAATGCTTCTTCTGAAAACCTAATACCCATCTTTCTTCCTTTTGCTTCATTTTCACTCAGAACCTGGTTGTTCGTTCCGACCGAAAGCAAAATCAAATGCTAAAACTGCTTCTTCATCCAAAATAATGAGATGTAAAATGGATAAAATGATGACATAAAAGATGAAGAAAATATTACATAACATACATGAATCTAATAAGATTTTCTACCCACGTAAGCCGAAATGTTATATATTTTAATAGTGTTAGTGAAAATGTCAAGATTACTAGAAAAATGAAAGTTTGAGGGCATAATTCATCACAATCAAAATTTAGGGTATATTTGACTGAAGGCTCAAGGTTTAAAGATATATATATTATATATATGTGTGTGTGTGTGTGTGTGTGTGTGTGTGTGTGTGTGTGTTTTGAAGCTTCAAGAAATACAATATCTATCCACAGATGTCATGTCTCATGTACCAAATTTCCCTATTTTTATGCCTATATCCAAAAAATCATTATTTCTATCTATGTTTTAAAATACATACCAGAAGGCATAAAATTACGAAGTGGATGTCTAATTCGGCGTGTTTTGAGCGAGAATGCAAAACTGGGTTAGCTGAGAGCATGAGGAACCTTAGATTTAGGGTGAACACCGGTTCGAGTTGGTCTGCCAAACCCAATCCAACCCGCCATGTTGGGTTGGTTTGGTTTGGTTTGGGCTGGCGGGTTGGTTTGGGTTGAAATCTTTCAGCCCGAACCATGGCGGTTCGGGTTGCGGTTTTATTAATCTTGAGCCCGCCGAAACCGAACCAAACCGCCAACCCGCCAAAAAATTATTTTTTGTTTTTTATTATATATATTTATGATTAAAAAATTATTTGATAAGTTGATTTCAAAATATTTTTTATGATTTTTTTTATCATTCCATTACCCGACAAACAAATCTCTCCAATCATGAAATTAATTAGATAACCACATAGTTGTATTATAAATATATTATGAATGCATTGAAACTTCAAATAACAAGATCACAACTAGTTAGATTAATCATAATTAAAATAAATTTGAAAAAAATGAACGAAACGTGATATTAAAAAGATTATGAAATATAATTTATAAACTGTATTTATTTTGTATTAAATATTTTAAAATTTTGGGCTAGTATTGTTCAATGAATAAAGTAACAAAAAAAGAAAAAAAAAAGAGCTGGCCCGCCAACCCGAACCAACCCAACCGCCAGTGAATGGTTTGGCTTGGTTTGGGTTGATTGATGTGATTTTAGTAAGCCTGAACCAACCCAAACCGTGTGCACCCCTACTCAGATTGTCAGAATATAGGTGGGAATAAATCAAATAATGGGAAGATGACCCTTTAACTCAGAAGGGATTGGATCCAACAACCTCTGCCACTGCATTGGCAATCCCTCTGTACTCGGCTTCAGTGCTTGAACGAGCAACTATAGGTTTCTTTTTGGAAGACCAAGACACAAGATTTTGGCCGAGATAAATGCACCACCCTGATGTAGAGCGGCGATTATCAATGTCCGAGCCAGTTACATTGGTGATGGCTCATAAGGTCAAATCTAGCGATTGAGACATATATAGATCATAGTTTAAGGTACCGTGTAGGTATCACAAAATCTTTTTAACAACTTGGCAGTGAATCAATTTAGGCTCAAACATGAACTGACCACACCTTGTTCATAAAGAAGGATAAATCAGGGCGAGTGATAGTAAGGTACTGCAAGGCACCAACAATGGATTAATATTTGTGTGCATCATCAAAAACTTCAAAGCCATGTGCAGACAACCGTGAACTCTGTCATGGGAATATTCTGAGGTTTAGCACCACCCATCTCATCTTTAAGAAGCAAATCCTTGATGTATTTGGTTTATGTGTGGAATAAGCCTCCATTAGATGTAGGCTGAGCTTGAATGCCGAGGACTAAAACAAACAGCACTAATTGTCCAAAGTGTTTGATGAAAAGTGAGTGATCGCATTTGGCAGACACAAAGCCATGATCGATCAAAGTAGCTACCAATTTATGAAACCAAGCCCTGGGGGCCTGCTTAAGGCTGTACAGTGCTTTGTGCAACTTGCAAATGAGATCCTTGTCGTCATGTTAGGTTGAGACATGTAAACCTCTTCAGTGACGTCACCATTGAGATATGCGTTGTTAAAGTCCAATTGATGCAAATGCCAACTTCGGGACAAGGCAATGGTGATCACAACTTGGATGGTAGTTGGCTTAACAATGGGGTTGATGGTTTAAGTATAGTCAAACCTAGCTCTTTGATGAAATCCCTGAGCTACTGACCGTGCCTTATACTTGTGAATGGTACCATCAGGATTGTATTTCAACCTAAAGATCCATGGAGTTAAAGTGTGCCCACATGCTCCAACTATCTCTCGTTTGTTTTTTGCTGATGATAGTTTGTTATGTAAAGTGTCTACTCACTACAACAAAACTTGAATTTACCCACGGAATTTATTCTGTGGTTAATTCATGGGAAACGAAAAGAAAAACAAATTTTTTTTGAAAATTAGCTAGGGAATAAATTTCGTAGACAATTTCCTAAAATTACAATCCGTGACTAATCCATGGGTAAGTGGTCATTAGCCACGGTTTAATTTCCCGTGGACAATTCCCTTGGAATTAGCCACGGATTGTAATATGTGGCTAATTCGTGGTTAAGTGTTAAATTAGCCGCGGCTGTGTGGCTAATCCATGGGTAAGTGGTTTATAATTTAAATTTAAATTTTCAATTGAAAAAATTTACATTTATCTCTTCTAAAATAATACATAATATTACTATTGTATAAAGATTATAATTTTATTAAAAATAAAATAATTATTCTTTTAAAATATTATATTAATCATATTTATGTAAAATATTTTATATATTTTTTGAAGTATATAGTATATCAAATACACAATAAAAAAACTATAAGAATTTACTTATCAACCAATAATTTTTAATAAATATATATTGTAACTACGGAATATTCCACCTTGGGACACGTGGCACTGAGCTTTAGAAGCTTAGCAGCAGTACACGCTAACGACACGTGGCACCAATCATCTACTAGCTACATGGCCTTTGCCCACGTCATATCGCGGAATGTCCACTTAACCAAACGTGGGAACTCCTTAAGCATCGTGGGTCGAGCCACGACCTCCCCACACTCAGTATAAATAGACCCTCACCCGGGGGGACTAGAGATATGCAACACGAAGGACTACGACACCTGGTCTAAGATCCCTCATATACTCCTGGTAACCTGAGCACCCTCAGACACCTCACGCGAATCCTCCCCGTACTCCGAGCTCTGCCGTAGACTCCATCCAGTCCAACCTCCGGCAAGCTCACCTCCACTCGGAGTGTAGCACTTATAGGGCTTCCAGCAGTCCTCAGAGACTCAAGCTCTCTCCCACTAAGGCAACCTCCTAAGAGCGGCTCGCCCGCCCGGAGTACCTTAGGCACGTCTTAGGTACACACGGCCCGATACAGGTAATCACCTCACCTAACGGCTCTTATAGACGTCACCATTACGAACTACGTGGACTTTGATTCCTTACGAAGGGTACGTAGGCACCTAGGTGCACCACCTAAGGACAAGTCCCCCAAGGTTTAAGACCCCCATGCGGTCCTAATCAAAAATTACAATTGTCTGAACCAAAAACGACAGTTACAATGGCGCCCACCGCGGTCTAATTCAGACCACAACGCCTTGCGTACTTTGCCACTAAACGACATTTATTTTTTGGGGGAGTAGGAGTACACACCTAACACTCAGAAACCCACATTTTTTCATCTTGTATATTAGATATATTACAGGATACGCAGTAGGACAATACTCGCATGGCCGGCGCATGCAATTCATAAAACCCTTGCACGACCGACCGGATGATGTCCGAAGCGACCGGAGCAAGCAACATAAAACACAGTTCCTGATCTTTGATGATACTGGCGACATGACCGGGACAAACGAGCCATTAGTCATCACGGCCAACATCTCAGGATTCAACGTTAGACGCGTACTGGTGGATCCCGGGGTTGTCGCTGACATACTCTTCGCAAAAACTTTGGAGGAGGAAATGACCCACTGCAAAGATCAGCTGACATCGGAAGAAGAAACTATTGTCGACTTCTCTGGACGGGTCGTTAAAACGCAAGGAACCCTCATCGCTCGCCCTGGGCGCGCAACGAGGGTCGCCGCACCAGAGTGAGGTTCGCCATATCAACAGGCCCATCGGCATACAATGCAGTCTTGGGTCGACCGACCATCTGCAAGCTCAGAGTCATCATATCCACAGCACACATGGTGATGAAATTTCCCACGCCAGCCGGCGATATGAGCGAGCCAAGGTACTCGTGCATGCTATGCGACTGACCGCCCCGCTACAAATAAGGTCGAGAGTGATGTCGAAAGCCCTCTTGAGATAGGGACATGCGCGATGAAATTCCCGGAGCCAGGCCACAACCTACGGAGGACCTCGTGAGCATCTGCAATGAATACCTTCTTGCTTGCAAAATGCAATGAAATCTCCATCAGTAATTCTCCTCCATTGTCTGTCCTCAAGCATTAATTTTCTGCCCAAATTCAAGTTCCACTCTTGCTTTGAGTCTTTGAATACAACAAACACATCTGACTTCTTCTTGATCGGGTAAACCCATAGTCTCCTAGAATAGTCATCAATGAATGAGACAAAATATTTGCTCCTCCCAGGGATATTTCTGGTGGCTCACAAACATCAGAATGAATCAAGTCAGTATATGTTTGCTTCTGGAAGTTGATCTATCAAATTTCACTATGTGCTGCTTACTTGTCACACAATGCTCACAGAAAGGTAAGTTACCGACTTGAGCTCGTGTAATAGATTACGTTCAGCGAGAACCTCAATCCACGTTCTGACATGTGGCCTAGTTTGAGATGCCACATCATCGACATTTCTTCCTGGATGGATGTCGCAACTGATGCATCCGCCTTCTGTAACGTATCTACCATAAGCCATAGGATTTGATTTAATCTTTTCTTCTCCACCACAAGAGCACCCTTCATCACTTTTAGGATTCCTCCTTCAGTATAGGTCTTGCACCCAAGGTCATCTAATTGTCCAATAGACAATAAGTTCTTCTTTAATCCCTTCACATGTTGTACACCTTAAATGGTTCGAATAGTACCATCATACATTTGTAATTTGATAGTACCGCGATCATTACCCATGAACACAGATCCTCCTGAGATAGGTTCATAAGTACAAAACCAGTCTCGTTTTGAAGTCATGTGCCATGTAGCTCCTGAATCAATTATCCAAACATCAGTGAGTTGTTTCCGCCTTCAGAACCAATTCCTGCTAGGATTTCTCCATCATCTGATGTACTTGCAACACATCCTTGAGAGGATTTCACTTCTGGACTCTTTTCTGTATCTTCTTAATGTTCCAACAATCTTTCTTCAAGTGTCCTCTCTTGCCACAGTTGTAGCATTGGACATTCTTCCTTCTTCGTGATTTTGATCTACCATAACCATGGCTCCCACTGGAGTCACGTTCCATTGATCTACCTCTCGTCACCGTCAACGCCTCTGGTTGCTTTGAGCTTTCTGATCCTTCCTTGTTCTTGCGCCTGGATTCTTCTTCAAGAATGTCACTGGCAACATCATATATCAAAGGTTAGATGATCAGCAATATTATTATTGGTGATGTTGATGATAAGTTGATCATATGAGTCAGGTAGACTTTAAATAAGAAGCTCCGCATGTTCATTCTCCACTATTTTGTAATCAGAAGCTGTAAGCTGTGAGAATAACGTGTTCAGATTGTTGATATGATCTGTTACTGATGTGGATTCACTCATCCGAAGTGTATACAATTTTCTCTTCAAGAATATTCTGGTGTGAAGTGATTTGACCTCGTACAATTTCACAAGAGCATCCCATATTTCTTTTGCCGTTTTCTTCTCAGCAACACTTGACAATACTGAATTTGCTAATGCTAGATGCAGATTGGCAACTGCATTGTTGTCCATCTTTCCACTTGTCATTAGCGATCGTATCGGATTTGTCTTCTATTGCTGATAGGCAATTATCCTTCCTCAAGATTGCCTTCATCTTCAATTTCCATAGGGAAAAATTCTTCCCATTAAACTTCTCAATCTCATATTTTGCTGCCATGTTTAATCAAGAATACTTTCTCTATTTATTGGAGTTAGGATAATCCTTTTCTGATGTGGAAGATCAGATAAAACTGCAACCACAGAGGATACTAAGAATTTCCCTCCACTGAAATAAGACTCTGGTACCACTGTTAGGAAAAATATGGAGAAGTAAATTTTGTATCACTCAGCTAAAATTTGAGATGAGTAAGTAGGAATTGACACACAATATTTAACGTAGAAAACCCTCTAGTGATGGGGAAAAACCACGGGCAAGAACCGAGAAGAATTTCACTATGTGGAAGAACCTAATTACAACTTCCTCTAGTACAAGGAGAGAACAAATCTCTTTTTAACTCTCTCTCTCTCTCTCTCTCTCTCTCTCTCTCGGAGAATACTCCTTCTCACTCTCACTCTAAGAAGCTCTCTAGACTCTATATTCCTTTGAAGGATGGGATGGTGAAAGTGAGTGGGAAGGCCTTGTATTTATAGGTAAAATCTTGAGGGCAAAAGTGACTTTACCTATCCAAATCCATTAACAAAAAATGAGATTTCTATCATGGTATTTACCCACAAGTTAATCTTTTACCATGGTTTTTGGCCCACTATTTTAACAAATCATTCACTTGGAGCTTAATGCTTTGGTTTCATTCTTCTCTTTTATTGAACTGTTGTGTTTGTCATTACATAGTAATAGCATCAAATCTTTTCACCTTGACAATGTATCTCATGAGGAGATTATTATCCTGGTTTTTGACCCGGGTGGTGGCATTTTGTATCATTTGCATTGCTTTTATTGATATTGAGTTCAACCTTGAGGACAAGGTTGTTTTAATGGAGGGAGTATTGATACGATCCAAGAAAATCGAGCCCACGAAGATCTAACATTAGACCCGGTCCAACGAATAAATGAGTATAAAAACTATTGATAGATAGTTTTTGTTTTTATGTTGAATTTTGTAATAGGTCTTTGGACTTGTAATTTATCTCTTACTCGAAAAGAGATCTAGCTATTTGTATGCTTTTCTATCTTCGATACATATTCATCCATTGATTTCCATCTCTTCCTCTCCATTTTCCTTATTTGTTCTGCTGAATTTCTCGGCGTCGTTACTGTAATTCGATACATATTCATCCATTAAAATGGAAGTTAATGTGGATATAGCTGAAGCAAGTTTTGGCCAAAGGACTAAGCATTCTGGACATAGTAGTAGAAGGCGATTCAATCAAGGTGTTTAATTTATTGAATAGGAAAGCTACGGATAGCTCTTACTTGAATCTATCTATATAATAATATATAAAAGCCAAAGACATGAAGCCAATTCTTGCCACGTGGCTAGAGCATCATGTTTTGCAATTCTGCCACGTCATCTTTCAGAGAAATCTAGCATACCTTTAAGCCGACGGTTGAGATCATTCCTTAGCATAGTCTTTTTAATTAATGCAGATTGTATGTAATTAATCATATCATAAATGTTTTGTATCATTTATTTCAATTGGGTTGACCTCATCACTAATTGATTTAAACAAACAAATATCATATTCAAAAAATTTAAGGATGAATTTATATTAGTTCAAATTTTAATATTCAATTAATTTTTTATATGCAGATACAAAAATTAAAAAAAAATTAAAAAATTTAGATAAACATAATATAAAAAATTAGATAAAAATATTTTATAATTTAAAAATTATAACTACAATTAAAAGTTCTCAAATATGAGTGGATTGAAGAAAATAAAAGTTATAAATAAAATTTTCAAATATATTATAAGTAAACTAAAAAAAATTCAAAATGTTCTAATAAAAAATAAAACACGTAAATAAACATTAGTACTATTCACAAACATTAAGAAAAATATCACAAAATTCTTTTAACAAATCTTTTTCTATTAATCTATTAATCTTCTATTATCTATTAATCTATTAAGCATCCATGTAGATTTTGGTTGAGCAAAACAAGAGCGAGCAATTAATTGATTTATTAATCATTATCTTTTGAATTCAAGCATACTCGATGCTGAGCAAAACCTCACAGCTTGATTCAGTTTTGTCTTCGTCCGAAATCTTAGTCGAGCCTCATTCTACAAATTTTGCCAAATGTTTCTTAATGCTCGGCAAATCTTAGCCTATACTCATGCTGCATATTTTGTTCTAAACCTTAAAAGATTCTTCTTCATTTCATCCTTTCTTCTCCCTCTCCGTGCTTTGCTTTGGTGATTTCGGAGCCAATAGTTACTATTAGAAATATTTGGCTAATATTGAGCCAAATGTTGATTGCTAAAATGAGTGGCAGTTGAAAAATGTTTCTTGGTTCCATATATTCGTGTTAGATATTAGCTTTGTTCTTTTTCGTGTTTTTTTGAAGTTTTCTTTATTTTGAATGTTTGCAGGGATACAACTTAGCATCATAATATAAAGTGTCTTTGGAGCTGAGTGAAGAACTTCTTAAGAGTACTTTTTTTGAAAGTAGGAATTGTCTTTTAAGGACTATGTGGGTACTTTTTTTAAGTTATTTTTTCCTTTGTGTTTTCACATCTTAGGCTGTGTTTGTTTCCATTTTTCAACGGTTTGATTCAATGCTCAAATTTTGAATGTGAAATTCAATTTTAATAATTTTAGGTATGGTTACCAATAAAAATGGTTTAATGAGTATTCTTCCAATAATGTAAAGGCATTTGTTAATATTAATATGAATTTACATTGCTGAAGACCCACTTTGAATGGTTTAGAAACCAACTGATTGGAAGAATGTACTGAAGTTCAGTACTATTGTACCACTGAACATCTACTCTTAATATACATTGGTAACTAATAATTTTAGATAATCATAATTTAATTTTGAAATAAATAATTGATAATTAATAATTTTATCAACTGTGAAATTTTATTCAATGTAATTTTTAATTAAAATTTTATTTTCATAGTATTAATAATTTTGGTATTCAAATCAAACAATCTATATCTCTCAAAATAATTAATAATTCTCGAGATTACATTGCTTTAAATTCTGCTATTATCATTTGTAGTTTTGTACTATTTTTACGTGCCTCTCCCTCTTAAATATTGGAGCCTCTTCTACCTCTCTAAAAAAATCTTCAAATGGATCGTCACTTTAGAAATGACACCTGACTATTTGAATTGATTGTGCCTCTTGGTTGAATTTTATTTGTCCATTGCACCATCTAAATCAACCATCACCGCAAAAGGACACCTATGATTTGTATTTGGTAGGTCTCTCTTAATTATGTTTATATTAAATAATAATTATATACGTAAATATGAAAAGGTTGTTTTACAATAGTTATGGATTTTCAAAATATTCATATCCAATCCAACGAATATTATATACGTAAATATAATTTTTGTAATGTGATGAAATTGTATTTTTGTCCTCACCTTTACCCACATTTATTTCATTCCCACTTTTAATATAAGGGTAAAATGGTCATTTTACTCACTTTTATTTCATTCATATTACATCACATTGACATAATATTTTCATTCCCTCCAACATTCCCATTCTCATTCCCTAACTTTTCCCACCAACTAAACACACCTTAAATAGTAAATTTATTCTCAAAATAGTAACTTTATATTCTTAAAAAAAATAGTAAATTTATTTTTGTGATTTAATTTTTTATTTTTGTGGTTATAGATGAAAAATTTGATAAAAAAAATTTTATCAATAAAATAATAATTTATTTCAAAATTTATACGAGTCTGAGTTAAGTTTATGAATTCGACTATTCGTAAGGTTCGGGGATGGGGATTGACTTTGATATTCACTCAAATCATATCTGAGGGTGGATAATGTAGTATCCTATCCAAATCCTACCGATTATTCCTAATGAGACTAATGTGCCCATATATCTTAAACTTTTCGATTTAAGTTCTAAGTCAAATTTAAAGGTTGTCAATTTATAATTATTTTTTATTTTATTAATAGATGGTAAATATATTAGTTAATTACTTATCAATATGGTTTTCTTCTATTACAATATAGGGCTTGGAAATTTTAATGATATATCTTACTCATTTAATTATGTATTCATGTTAATGATATTGTTGAATATTGACATAAATAAAGCAACGACATTTGAATCTCAAATATAATTTTATTGTACTTAGGGTATGTTTGGTCAGTGGGGTGGATGATGTAATATTTTTTCTATCAAACATACATTACTTTTTGCAATGTGATGAAATTATGTTTTTATCCTTATTTTTTTATCCACTTCTATTTCATTATCACTTTTAATGTAAAGGTAAAATAGTCATTTTATCCACTTTTATTTCATTCATATCACATCACATTGACATGACATTTTCATTTCCTCCAACATTCTCATTCTTAGAGTTTGTTCTTTACGTGGAAAGGGAATGCATTTATTGTATTTGTTAGTAAAATTTGAGAATGAAAATGAAATGAGAATATATTAAAATTATCACTTTATCCCTTATATTAAAATAATAAAAAGAAAAGAAAGTTATGATTGTGTCAAATCAAATGGTATTAGACATTTTGTTTTTTCTTTTTTCTTTTTTTAATTATACACACTTTTAAGATGGAAATAAAAATGTGGGTAACATGTGGGACCTATATGTTTTATTTTTTCCTTCCTTCTTTCCCTTGCCTAAGCAACCATAACGAATATAACGTTATTCTCATTCCCATGTCCTCAGTCATTCCACCTACCCTTAGGACTTGGTTGGGAGTTTGATAGTGGGGTGGGGTGGTTATTAATGGAGTGGTGTGGAGTGGGATGGAGTGGAGTAGAATAGTTCAAACAAACCATTCCATTGATTGAGAATTTAAAAAAATAAATAAAGAGGATTATTGACAATATTACCCTTATAATGAATTAACAAAAGTAGAATAAAAGAGGGTTAATAATGGAATTAAATATTATAAACAAATCAAACCATCCTAAACCCCCCAATTTAGAGGGATTTAAAAATTGAGGTGTTGGATGGTTTGGAAGGATTTTCAAACCATCTTAAATCATCACATTCTACTCATTTAAACACCCAATAAAAAATTTAGGGTAAACTACAGTTTGTCCCCCTGTGGTTTGGCTTAAATTCAGTTTGCCCCCCTGTGGTTTAAAATGCGACACTTAACTACCCTGTGATTTGCCTTAAAATTAATGTGCCCCCCTGTGGTTTAGAGTGTGACACTTGACTCCCCTGTGGTTTGTTATGTTATCACTTAACTACCCTATATTATTTTTTTCTTAAAATTTAATATTTAATATAACTTATAAAAGAAATTACCTAAAAATAATTGAATTAATTAATTATTTTATTAAATATTTATTTTATCTCTAAAATAATAATAATAAACTCTAATCTTCTACTTTCAACTATTTTTAGCGTTTTCTTCAAACTCTTTCTTTCCTCTAATCTCTCCACTATATCCAAGACTACTTGTATGCTCCTAGTTGTTGTATTTGTCTTGAAATATGTTTCATTTTCTTAGAAAAGTATCCTTAGACTAGGAGCATACAAGTAGTCTTGGATATAGTGGAGAGATTAGAGGAAAGAAAGAGTTTGAAGAAAACTCTAAAAAGAGTTGAAAGTAGAAGATTAGAGTTATTTATTATTTTTAGAGATAAAAAAATATTTAATAATAAATAAATAAATAATTTAATTATTTTTAAGTAATTTCTTTTATAAGTTATATTAAATATTAAATTGTGAGAAAAAAATAATATAGGGTAGTTAAGTGATAACATAACAAACCACAAGGGGGGTCAAGTGTCACACTCTAAACCACTGGGGGACACATTAATTTTAAGCCAAACCACAGGGTAGTTAAGTGTCGCATTTTAAACCACAGGGGAGCAAACTGAATTTAGACCAAACCACAGGGGGGCAAACTGTAGTTTATCCAAAAATTTATAAACCCAAAGCATTCCATAACACTTTTAAACAATTCTCCCAACCATAATTTTGACATATGCATGTGTCCATAGAATTCAAAATCTGATTGTGAGAATAAAAACAACACTTTTGACATTGGCCTCTACTTAATACCCACAAAATAATCCATATTCAATTCCTAAATAGTAAAAAATCAATATAATTAAAATCATATCATCAATTACTTACTGTTGACAATCATAATTAGGGATGATCAAAATATCTATACTCAATGGATACCTTAAAATTTTACTCTGTGAATCTGAGTATGAGTCCGGGTACAAAGTTAACGACTCCGAGAACGGGTAAGAAGGTACCCTACCCTTTGTAGGATGCAGAGTATTTAACAACAATATTAGTACATGTATATAATTATTGACAAATAAGCATTAAACTCTATTTGTTTACGAAAACATCAAAAAAACTCATATACTTCAAATTATATGTATTTAATTTTTTAATGTACAAACTAATTTAAACTACTATAAAATAATAGTCTTTAGTCATATCCCGTGCATCGCACGGGTTCAATACTAGTTATATATAATTGAGGACATTTTCGATCTAAGTTCTAGTTTTAATTCAATTTCTTTTATTTGAATAGGAAAGTTACGGATAGTATTTTTTTATGCCTGATATTTTTCAATAATATTATTTTTGATAATATATTTGTCAACAATGGCCGTAAAAAAATAGCGTTGAAAAAATATTGTCAAAAAAAAGTATTAACGACAATTAGTAAGTAGTGACTGAAAAAAAATATTATTCATTTTTTTAACTTATTTCGACGGTCAAAATTTGATTGTTGAAAACCTTTTTCTGATAATTAAGTGGCCGTCAAAATATAGGTTGTTAAAAATACCCATTTTTCTTATAGTATAGATAATTAGTTTATATACAAAAATAAATTACTGTTTTACACGACGTTGTCAGACCCGGACCGGACGATCCGACCGGTTGGACCATAAACCGATTAAATGTCTAGTTTGGGTTTGACCAAAGACCCAAATTTGTGCTCAGATCGATTTGGTCCGGCTAAAATTAGTCAAAACTAGACGACCCGGGAATCAGACCGATTTTATTTGGTTGACCTGGTAATTTTTTGAATGATTGAACCTAACATTTTGAGTTATATTTGAATATATGCATTATGTAATTTATAATTTCAAATCTCCTATGATTATGGAGCGGCTAATATGATACATCTATTACTATATGTTGGATATATTGGGGTCTTCGGGACTAAATATCCGCCCATGTGGGAGTCCGATCGGGTCGAGTGAGGATCCGTTGGAAAGCTTGCAGAGAGACGAAGAGAACGAAACGAAAATGACTCTCATCGGAGGTCACACGAACCCGTTCTCGTGGCCCAAAGTGGGCTAGGTGATCATGATGGAAGTGAATATTTTGTTCACATTCCAAGTCCCACATTGCTTGCGTCAATGATGGGAGCTCTCTCATCCTCCTTTAAATAGGAGTGACTCCACCCCTTTCTAGTTGCTCATTCCATGTGTTGGAAAAGGGAGTCCCGTTTGGGAAACCCCACTTAGTATAAATTTTCTCTTTCTCTTGAGTCCTCTTCCGCGCATCAGTCGTGGACATGTGGCTCTACCTCTCGTAGGTAGAGTCCTCCGTTTGGTGCGGCCATTTTCGGAGCTCATCGATTGGAGGTCAGCCCTGGTGGAGCAGAGGCACTGGCAAGATCCAAGGTCTTAGCATTGGCGTCCAGGTTAGTAGCTTCCACAATATTTATATTTATGCCTGGTTTATTTTTTGGTTTTTCTTTTAGGTCCCTGGGTCGGGTCGGATCATGTGGATTCGGGCCTTTCCCAACACTATTATAAATCAAAAACCAACATCTTCCACGCGTCACTTTCTCATCATTTTCCTTTTTTTTACTTCTATAATTTCATTAGTATATCAATATATTATAATGTTCTCGAAATTCAGACTACTATTTATTTTTATATTATAAATATTTTTATGTTACTATTCATCTTTCAATTTTTTTACCTAATACAAAAAAAATCTATACAATTTATACTTTTAATGTGATATATTATATATATACTTTTTATAAATAAATAATTATTTTTTAAGAAAATTATCATATATTATAATTTCTTTTATATATCTCGGCTTTCTTGAAAAAAAAAAAAATTGTCTTCGCCCCTACATATAGCCTTCAGAAGTAAAACTCAATTCTACAAGATAAATAGATACAAATATACATGTCATTGTGTTATAATAATTAAAATGAATAGTATTTTTCATTCTTAATATATTTTGATGAAAATGACTTTGGTTCATGTTACGAACACAAACACAAGCATAAATAGATACAAATGTATTAGTGTTTTCAACCATCTAAATGATTTTAAACTTATTTATATTTATAATAGATTGCTTTTTTATCTTTATCATGATATGGGAGATGTTATAAGTGTGTACTTTTTGTGGTGCGATGGAAGAGAAAAACAAAGAAATTCTTCATGGTAAAAAACTTAGGTCAAATTCCTTTTGTTCTTGCTATCAAGTTTGACTAATCATATATTGCATTTACACTCTTTTTCTTCAATGATTGATCATATAAAATGTGGTCTTCTATATTATCTCTCCCTTGTAACTGGTCATTCAAACACTTTTTGCTACGTGTCAAATTATATTGGAGAGATTGATAACAAGGATATAAAGAACTTGACCTAAGTTTTTTCTTCTTCATCTCCAAAGTTTTCTATGAGTTCTTCTCAAAGAAATATTCAATTGCCTCCCTTAAACAAATCTCTTATATTTAAGACAATTTGTGTTTTATGTGAATCTTCAATTAAATATTTGTAAAGGATTTTAAAAATTTAATTGCATATTAGCATGATATTTTATTTTATATAAGTAAAAATTGAATGTAATTATTAATTAATAAATTTTTAGACCTTTAAAATAATTTGAATAAAATCATCCCGTGCAAAGCACGGGCAACAATCTAGTAAAATATATAAATGCTACCAACAGGTGGTTGGTTGGAGCGGCAGGTACTCCATTCCCCTTAATTAAGGAAGTATCGAGTTCGAGTCTTGTATATGGAAAAATCTATGCTATGAGAGCTCTACCTCCGTTATAGAACCTCAACTAGTTCGAAGAGTATTACCTCCAATAAGAGGATACATGTGAGAAATCAATATATATATATATATATAATATGCTTTAATTATTTTTTTTATGGGATAAATGCTTTGGGAACTTTTCCTTAGGTGAAGACCTATGTGCCTACGTACTTTATGAAATCATCAGAGTTCATGCAGTTCGTAGAGAGCACATCCATGGTGGTCGTAAGGCTAGGATGCTACCTATGTTAAGGTGTTGTAAGCGGCTAGCTAGGACGTAGAGCGAGTGAGCAAGTCACCAGATAATAATACATATTATTTATTTACATATTATTTATACTTTTCATATTTATCTCTATTTACTTAATTTTTATTTTTATCATACATGTATCTATTTATCTACTTTTTTATATTTCCGATGCCTGTCTATATTTATTAATGATTTATTTTTCTCATACATATTTTCTTTTATCTATACTTTTTTTATTAACTTTTTATTTTCTCTGTATCTATCTCCTTTATATCAATCTCTCCTCTCTCTCCCTCTCTCTCTCTCGCTCTCCCCTCTCTCTCTCTCTCTCTCCCTCTCTCCCTCTCCCTCTCTCTCCCTCTCTCCCTCCCTCTCTCTCCCTCTCCCTCTCTCTCTCTCTCTCCCTCCCTCTCTCCTCTCTCTCTCTCTCTCTCTCTCTCCTCTCTCTCTCCCTCTCTCTCTCTCTCTCTCTCTCTCTCTCTCTCTCTCTCTCTCTCTCTCTCTCTCTCTCTCTCTCTCTCTCTCTCTATCTCTCTCTCTCTCTCTCTTCTTCTTCAATCCTCTCTTCTCTTTCCACACAATCATGTACTCTTTTTCCTTTTCTTCTACATGTTCTTCCACTTCCTCATCTTCTTTTCCTCGTGTCTTTGTTTCTCATTTTGTAAATTTTTTCCATTAAAAAATGGATTTCTGAACAACATTTAAAAAAAAATAGCAAACACCCTTCAAAGAGATCGGTTCATTGGTTTTCTATACTGAACGACTGACCGGTTCACAGGTTGAACCGGCCAGTCCATTTCAATTTTCAAACTAGAGTAAAATATATAGACTTTAGAGAAACATTGTATTATGAACTATGGCCTTGTCCTTTAACAAGAATGGCCATGAAAATGAGCAAGAATGGGTGGGACCCACCTATTTTTACTTTTTCATTTTCATCAACTTTAAAAAAAAAGCAAAAAGAAAATACAAATGTCTATTATACTATTGATTTGACACAATCATAACTTTCTTTTCTTTTTATTATTTTAATATAAGGGGTAAAATGGTAATTTTAATACATTCCCATTCCATTTCCATTCCTAAACTTTTACTAACAAACACAGTAAACGCATTCCGTTTCCGTTTCCATTTCCATTTCCATTTCTTCGTAAAGAACGTGTCAACGTATACCTAGTCTACTTTGCAACTTTCATGTTCAATATGTTTGATCAATTCTAGACATCTCAGGTTGGAGATCTAGTACCATATACTTATGTGTGAATTACATATATGAATTTCTAAATTGCACTCATCAACTTACGACGCGAGAGGGAGAGAGTTCGAATCCTCTGCTGTCCGAAGTTATACTGTCCGAGAGAAGGGGGGATTTATTGATTCACAAGCTCCCAACAAAATTCAAACATAAACACAACTATTACTGAAAAAATATCTCTACTATTGTGTATATGATTGACTTGCTCTTTTTTTTTTTTTGGTCCATTTATTAAATGCCGTTTTTTTTAAGCAAACTTGAATTTTTAAATGAATTTTAATCTAGCATGTTTAAACTAAATATAATGACAACCATTGGACCCAAATTATATATTATTTTTATCATCTAAACGTTTTACATCCTCAATTATAGTAATATTTTAAATCTACAAATTAAAGACCACATTAATTACCGAATTTATAACTCTGTCAACTATAACGAGTAACAGTCATGAGACTAAATAGTTGATAGAGTTGTAAATTCAATGATTAAATAGTATTTTTGCCAAGTTTGAGGACTAAATAGTTGACACAGTTACAAATTCAGGGACTAAATAGTATTTTGTCAAATTCGGTGACTAAATAGTTGACATAATTAAACATTTCGGGTTAAATATATTTTTTGATAAATTCGGGGACTAAATAGTA
The DNA here is from genome assembly GCA_014851425.1 of Senna tora. Lineage (NCBI taxonomy): Eukaryota > Viridiplantae > Streptophyta > Magnoliopsida > Fabales > Fabaceae > Senna > Senna tora. The sequence continues at coordinate 15,262,022 of CM026262.1, forward strand.
TTTTGTCTCTTTTTTAAGCAAACATCAATTTTTAAATGAATTTTAATCTAGCATGTTTAAACTAAATATAATTAATAACAACCATTGGACCCAAATTATATATTATTTTTATCATCTAAACGTTTTTTACATCCTCAATTATAGTAATATTTTAAATCCACAAAGACCACATTAATTAAGTTTAGTATATTTTCATAAAGGAGTAGCTACTATAGCTACTACTAGTTAGCTAGGTTAAGCAGAGGTTTGCATGTAATAAGCCGCACGAGAAAACCATTATTTTACAATTTAATTCTTTTTTGTTTTTCCTTGGTAGTCAAGACCACAATTCATGACACAATAGGATTAATTTAATTAACCCACTATTATTATTGTTATTATTATATGTATATCATCTCATCATCTCGTTTTTGAAAAAGGAAATTTAAAAAAAAACATTAGAAAATTGTACAGACCATAACTCGGAATTGGGAATCACGTTGATGCCATTAAGACAAAACCCCCGACCAAGTGATTAATTAATTAATTAAACCCCAAGAATCTTCAATTTCGAGAGAAAGAGATAGAGAGCACTTTGATCACAATTCAGTCAAAAATATCATAAAAATTCAATAAACTTTGTAGGGATTTCGTTCCCCCTTTTTTTTTTTTTTTTGGCATATCTCGTTTAATTTTTTCTGTCTTGACCGGATACCCATTCGAGCAGGCACGACCCTTCCATAATGTTTAAGAAAACACAGACTCCTGACTAACTGATTAACAGAGCGGAGATCGATGAGGGATGCCTTTTCTTCTGCTGATGCCGGTGGCGACGTCTTCATCGGAAACCTTATTATTGTTGGAGGACATCAATCTGGCACACACATTCCACCCACTTCTCTTCTTCCTCACGATCTCATGACTACGAGTGGAAACAACCTTATTATTCTCAGACCCACCAGAAGAGGCTGAATTGCAAGAGGAGCTCATCATTGGCTCGAATTCCGAGTAGTCCACTATGGTGGAACGAGGTGTGTCCACGTTGCTCATCATCATCATCGTCGTCATCATCTCTTCCTCTCCCATTATGTCTTGTGGTATCAGAAAATCCGGACTTAGTTGTAACGACTTGCATGTTCTCAAGTATGGTGATAAATCCTTGCAATGCTTCAGCACAAAATCCACCTATATATATATATATATATCATCAAATATTCAATTATTACTATACTAATCAACGCTGTCAGAACCGGACAAAGACTCGGACAAGTGTTTGGTTTACGGTCTGATTGGTTTAATTGGTCGAAATAAAATATTAATTATGTCTACGTGATACTAAATTAAACATCACAGACATTATTCAATCTTCAACAAGTAATGCATAAGTTTTTCATTTCGACCATCACAACATAATACTGTAATTAAGTAAAAATACAGTTGAGAAAATGATGAAGATGAGACTTAGAAAATTAAGGCTTCGAGCGACTTCGATTTCCAGCATTTTCAATTTTAAATTTTTCATCAATTTTTTAAGAAAAACTAAAGAGGGTGGTTGGACTGGACAGTTTGGCGGTTGAACCTTAGTTAAATCCAGTCCAATTGGTAACTTAATTTTTTAGGTCTAACCGATTTATTCTACTCTCTGGTTCACGGTTAGACCAATTAGACCGTCCGGTCCGGTCCTAACAACATTGATACTAATTACTAAAGCTAATTAATTATTGCAAGAACGTTTATATTGAACTATAACATTTCTGGCCACTCGCTTGTGATATTGTCTGCTTTGGCACCTAAACCCTAAAATGCATCCGGCCGCCCATGGATGCCAAAGCAGACAATATCCATAACCGAATTATGTATGGTTTAAATATGAATTGAAAACGCATCTTACCAGTCTCCAAGAATATGTTATTAGAAGAACATGATAGATATGATACAAATTTTATTTTTGAATTATATGTTCTAATTATAATTAAGATGTTATTAATTGATTTTAGGACTTACTAGAATCCATAATTGAGCTTAATTAAATTAGATAGATTTGTAACGTAAGAAATATATATGGATGGTAGGCATATACAATACAACAAAATATGCAATGCTTCATAAGTGATGATATCATGAACTAACTAAGAACTCTTTTTTTTTTTTTTTTTGATAAAAACTAAGAACTCATAATTGTGTGGTTAAATATGAAATTAAAGAATTGTGTGTGTGTATATATATATATTTACCTTGCAACCTAGGGAGCAATGGATGAAAGGTTCTTGGAGGCTTCTATCACAAGAAGTGCAGTAGTTTCCTGAGCCTTTGAATTGCCTATTTTGAGGTCTCTTCTTGATGAATACCACTTTGGCACTATTAATGGTATAAGCCTATATATATATATATATATATATATATATATATATATATATATATTTAGATTATGAAAAAACAAAAAACACAACATTAAATACATAAATATATACATTTATGTGTTGTATATACCTGAACATTGGAGCAATCAATGAGTTTTTGAAGATCTTCCAATCTGACGACGTCGTGATAGACGTAACGACGGACCTGAAGAAGACGATGGAGGCGATGAGAAGGTAAGCAGTGAGGGCATATGCTGGTGCAAATCCAAGCAGCAAATGTTCTTCTCATTCTTCTTGAGTTTTCATGGTAACAACATCCCACAAGAACTTTTCTCTATATAGAGCTTCCAACCATGCAGGCTTCTATATGTATATGTATATATATATGAACAAAAATTGAAAAAAAGAAAAAAAAAAAGAAAAAACAATTATATATATCCTTGTAAACCAAATTATTAATAAAGGATCTATAATTGAGAATGAATTGGTGAAAATTCAAAGTAAAAAGAAAGAAAGAAAGAAGGCAATTCAATTCGAACTAACCATGATCATGTGGAAACTTGATCAGATGGATTTGCTAGAATTCGGAACTGGAGACGACGACGACGATGCACAATAACACACAGGGAGAGAAGGGAGAAGAGGAGTATTTATGAGGTTCACAAGAGAAGAGAAAGGAGAGTTTGGGGATATATATAGATATATATATATATATATTCCTTGGATATAGATAGCTAGACTTCAATTTTGTCCTTAAATTTTTTTTTTCTTTTACAAAATTATTAATATTAAAAAATTTATTAGACTCTGTGTTTTTTTTTTTCTTTTACAAAATTATTAATATTAAAAAATTTATTAGACTCTGTGTGTATATATTATATATATATATATATATATATATTCATTGAAAATAAACTTGTTTGAGGTACGAGTACTGTCGCACTTCTCTTAACAGAATTTGAATTCGAATTCATCACATTGTGAAGAACTAATTACCCCTTCTTCGTCTGTCAGTAAATAAAACTCTCTTAGCAGAAATATTTCATGCACAATTTTATTACGAAGAGATACGATTTTAACGTCGATAATTATAAATTAATTCGAGACTTTATTTAAAAAGAAGAATACAATGGAGTATCGAAACTCGAGCTTGAATATATCATCTGTTATCCAGGTTCATGCCGTGCCCATGACTGACTAACCGATCAAATAACCGTGACTATTAATTCGCCGCGTCGATCAAGATAGCATGAACCTGGATAATAACAGAAAATAATCAAGACTCGTCAAACTCTAACCAACCATGTGTTGGTAATTTGTGCTTAATATTATAAAAAAAAGAGAGAGAAAACCGAAAGCAATAAAGAAGGAAAGTAAGATATTAGAGGGAGAACGTGGGCGCTGTTCCCGTGTCTCCCATTCATCTCCTTGGCTTAAGAGCTCTCTATATGTCTAAACAAAACTAATTAATCTCTTCTTGAAACAGCTGCAATTCCTATATTATTATATATTTTTTTAAAAATTATTATATTTTAAAAAAAAAAATCGTCACCTCCTTTGTACCACTTGATTTTGGACTTTGAAATGGTTCAGCAGATTTCTTTGTTTTTGTGCAAATAATAATTAACACTTCTTTCATCTTCTATATATATATATATATATATATATATATATATATATATAATATATATATATATATATATATTGAGAGGCAAAATACTATTTAGTCTCTGAATTGTTGGTCAAACTATTATTTCGTCTCTGACTTTATCAAAAATACTATTTAGTCTCTGAAATTTGTAATTATATCAACTATTTAGTCCCCAAATTTAATAAAAAAAAATACTATTTAGTCTTTGAATTTGTAACTATATCAACTATTTAGTCCCTAAACTTGACAAAAGTACTATTTAATCCCCGAATTTGCAACTCTGTCAAATCTAATGGGTAACAGTCAGGAGACTAAATAATTAACAGAGTTGTAAATTCGGGAATTAAATAGTATTTTTGTCAAATTTGGGGACTAAATAGTTGACATAGTTACAAATTCAGGGACTAAAGAGTATTTTTGTCAAATTCGGGGACTAAATAGTTGACATAGTTACAAATTTCGGGGACTAAATAGTATTTTTGATAAATTCTGGAACTACATAGTAGTTTGACCAACAATTCATGGACTAATAGTATTTTGCCTCATGTATATATTTACTTAGGGCATGTTTGGTTGGTGGTTTTGAGGATGTAATAGGAATGAGAATGTGAATGTTGGAGGGAATGAAAATATCATGTCAATATGATGTGAATGGAATAAAAGCGGGTAAAATGACCATTTTACCCTTACATTAAAAGTGAGAGTGGAATAAAAGTGAGCAAGAAAAATAAAGACAAAATTAAAGCGTAATTTCATCGCATTACAAAAAATGAAGTTTATTTAATAGGAAAGAATGTAAAACCACCAACCAAACACCCCCTTAATCTTAAGGAAAAAATTTAAGCACCAATTGAGTGTATATATCTCTAGTGGTGAAACTAATATACAGTTCATCAAGTCAATTCCCACAAAAATACTTATAAAAATAATAGTTTTTTTGGGTATGGAGCTTATGATACACACACACACACTTTGATCTCATGTAAATGGAATCAAATCTCCTCGACTACTTTTTCTTATTATTTCAAGGAAAAATTTTATTATGTATACTGGAAAGCTCTCTAATCAGAAGTTAATGTGTGTAAGATTTATATATATGAGACAAACTAATTTTTTATTTTTAATTGTTGGTCAAACTATCATTTAGTTTTTGAATTTCAGAAATAGACTGTTTAGTCTTTGAATTTATACTCTCGTCAACTATTTAGTCCCTGAGACATTACCCGTTAAATTACCACGTCGTTATGTGCTGACATGAAGCTGTTAATTTTTCACCATGTTACCACCTCATTTTGCCACTTCGTTTGAATATTTAAAAGTTAAAAAAGAAAACAAAATAGATTTTAAGGGTAAAAAATCATTTTGACCAACTACTTTGTTTTTACTTTTAATTTTAATTTGTATTTTTTTTTAAATATTCAGTTGATATGGTAAGGTAAGGGGTAATTAATATGGTAAAAAATTAACGATGTCATGTCAGCATATAACAGTTATATTATGGGGTGATTTAACGGGTAACGTCCTAAAGACTAAATAGTTAATAAGAGTGTAAATTCAGAGACCAAATAGTCTATTTTTAAAATTTAAAGACTAAACAGTATTTTGTCTAATAATTTAAAGACCAAGAAGTAATTTAGCTAACTCTTTATATATATATATCATCTTTCTTATAAATTCATAGTTGATTCTTGTTTTTTTTAAAAAAAAAAATTCTACATGTTTTGTTTTGATTGAAACACATAATAACAAAGATATAAAAAAAAAAACTGTATATATAATTTTAGTGATTATTTCAAGAATTGAATCAGCAGAATTTTAAAACCATTTGAAAAGGCAAATAAAAAAAAAAGTGAGACAGTTCAGTTGAGAAAGCTCTGCAGAATTTGAGTCACCAATCTGATTATCTCAGTTTGTGAAGTTAATAATAAGAATCGGTATGTGACTTCCAAGCTAAGTAATTAACCAAAGCATCATATATATAATATATAGAGAGAGATTAAATGTCCATTTTCGTCCTTTAATTTATGTTTTATTCAAGTTTTAAAAGTTTTAATTAAATTGGTCCTTTATGTTTCCCAGAAGTTTCAAATTGGTCCTTCCGTCCATTTCTTTCGTTAAGTGCTGACGTGGCGTGCTGAGGCGGACATATCATCTCTCCTACATGTCCATTTAAGCTGATGTGTCATGTCACGTCATCGCCACGTCGTCTTCTATTCATCATATGTGATGATGTGGCAATGACGTGGCATGACACATTAGTTTAAATGGACAAGTCAGCACGTCACGTCAACAATTAACTTAAAAATTGACGGAAGTGGACGAAATGACCAATTTAGAATTTATGTGCAACATAAATGACCAGTTTAAAACTTCTGAAACATAAAAAGACTAATTAATTTAAAACTTGGGTAAAAATATAAAGGACCAAAATGAACTTTTCATATATATATAATATATATAGTATAACATATAGAAAGCAATGAAAATGAACTTCCTACACAAGAAATTAGCACAGCATGAGGCTAAAACAATTACAATTTTAACTCAGTGGTAATTAATTAGCTTTATGGTAGAAGTAAATCATGTTAGTGATATGTAATTAGGTTTTATGGTCTTCAAGAGTTAGATTAAATTCTAACAAGGAATCAAAAAGGAAAAATATTTTCATGGAGAAATTGAGTCCGTCAAATCTTATATAAATTCGCTACATATAATAAAAATTAAATAAAATTGAAAATATTTCAAGGTTTAAACACTAGTTTAATATAGTTTAAATTTTTTTAAAAATATTTGTTTGTTTAACTCCACTAAACTCCAAACAAATATATATATAATTTAAATGAATTCGAATTCATAAAGGGTCACTTAATGGAGGAACAAGTTAATTAGGTATAGAGATTGGATTTTTTACTCTCGTCAATTCATGTTGTTTGGTTAACCGATTAAAATTTTGTGACTAAATTTTTAACTACAGTTATTAATCGATCAGTCGCAATTATAACCATAGTAAAATTCGAATAGTATTACTTGAACAGCAAAAAATACAGACTCATTATTCCAAACAAAGATCATAGACATGTTCTATGCACACGTACGGTCACAAAGCTTTTAAAGTTCAATTAAAATATGCTTAAATGTGTGACAAGGAAATCTGATCAATTAATTTGATTGTTGCATTTTTTTGTCAGTATGGAATTTTTCACTATATATATATATATATATTATATATATATATATTATATATTTAAAAAAGTGCCTTTTTTGGAGGAAATTTTTTTATTCTACTTAAAAGTTTAAGTGTGTAACCCTCATTAACTCCAATAGATCATCAAATAAAGAGAATCTAATGGCGGATCTATTAAAGTTGCGTAAATTATATACTTTGAGTCGTTGGAGATTATTATAATACAAATACGAATCTCAATTTTTATTGACAATCTAAATTGTACACTTCATTTAATCGGAATTATTCATATTTTTGGTGATGGCAAATGTGGGACATGAAAAATTTATAATTTAACTCAGTTAGGCAGTTTCCATTAATTAGGTCCACTATAAAAGTTCTAATCTTGATGCTTTTTCAAAAAGAAAAAAGATTTTTTTAAAGATTATTTTCTTTCTCTCAGATTTTTCTTTTAAATATAAAATACTTAATTTTGGGCCAAAATCTCATTTTGGTCCTATATATTTTACCCAAATTCCAAATCAGTTATTTATGTTTGTAAGTTGTTTTAAATAAATCCGTTTGTCTAACATCGTTAGTGTTTTCCGTTAAATGATGACGTGAGCAGCTGATGTGGACAAAATCTCTCTATTATATGTCCTTTTTAAAACTTATGTGAATGATATTAAGCTATGTAGAACCCAAAATAAACTAAAACTAAAGCCAAATAATTAATGTGTACGTGCATTTAACAAAAATAAAATATCAAATACACAAGAACCCAAAATAAACTAAAACATATGCTACGTATAGATTTTGTCCGCATCAATTATTCACATCATAATTTAACAGAATACATTAACGATGTTAAACAAAAAAATTTATAACCAAGTTTGGTTGGTCTAGTGGTTAGCTCACTAGGTCACTTAAGCAAGTGTTGGGGGTTCGAATCCCACCTTGTGTATGCAGCAACAAATTGGCCAGCGACAAACCCTTAAATGGAGCTCAGATCCGCGGAGAATTAGTCCTTGGCCTGTCCGGCTGGGATACCTTGGAAAACCCAAAAAAAACAAAAAAATTTATTTTAAAACATAAAAAATTAATTTAAAATTTGGAGCAAACATATCGAATAAAAATGGGTTTTGACCCTTAATTTCCTTTCAAGTAAAATTTTCTCAATTGATAATAGAAATAGAAGTCCATGTGAGTATGTGACCGATAACTAATGACCTAAATTTGTCCACGTGGCACTTTGTCTCAAAATAATCATTCAAATAATTTTTAACAAAGTCAGGTGATTGTTAAAAGAAAAAATTATATCAATGTTTATAATATTAATGCTATCTTCCTAAATAGAGAGATTTTTCAATATTACAGGAGTACTAAAAATTATATATTCTAATTTATTTATTAATATTAATAAGAATTTAATCTCTAATTTATTCAAACTAAATTTTTAGTACTCTATAAGTTATAATATTTAGTTTAGATCATGATTCAAATTGCTATTTTCTCATCATTCACCTATATATGTGGCAAATTTTACCCAATAGAGGATTTTTTTTTGTGAGTAAAGTAAATTTACCGACTAATTAACTTGAAAGAGTTTATTATTTACTGACACTATATTAATGGAGAATCAAATTGGGAGAAGAATAACCTTCTAAAACTAAATAGTTAATTTAATTACTTTTTGGATCAAAGTCCTAAGTCCTAACCCTACTTTGCTTACTCATTAAAAAAAATAATTTCTCATGTGTATCTTTTTATTTAAACTCATCTTACTTAATTAATATATATTGTTATACATTAAATATAAATATTTCTATCACCAAAAATTAAAACATTAATTTGTCACATTATGATGAGATCCTAATACTCATGTAATCATATATAAACCCATTTCCATTTTCAAATTTTACTATCAAACACAGTAAACTCATTCTCATTCTGATTCCCTTTTTACGTACCAAACACACCCTTCATGTTCATATTAATAAAACTGATTTTTAATTTTTTTTAAATAAGAAAATCCACCAATAACCAATCCAATTAGTTCAATTCTGTCAAAAAATTGTCCAAACTAAATTAAATTGATCCAATCCGTTCAATGTCTTTATTACTCCCTCGGTTCACAAATATATGTTTTGTTGAGTATGTGCACACAAATCAAAAAAATTATTAGTTCACCTTAAACTTAAAAAAAGAGATAAAAACACTAAATTACCCTTACTAATTAATTACTCCTACTTACTCTTTTTTCCATTAATCTTATATTGGAAATAGGTATTGGTATGGATAAAATTGTAAAATATAATTAATGCTTTATTGATTTTGTAAAACAAGAGATATTTTAAAACATAAAAAAAATCTCTCAACAAAACAGATATTGTAAATCGGAAGGAGTACTAATTATATTGGGCGATATGACAAAAAATACAACTTTTTTCCTTATCAAAATGAATTCCCATAGCAATTATTCATCCATTATTAGTGCCTAATTGCAATGCATATGGCACCACCATCACCTAATAAACTCATGAACTGCAAAAACTAATGACAAACAAGACATGTACTAGGAAATTCCCTGTTTTTGGGGAATCAAAAACATGGGCGACACACTTCGTGCAAACTGTTTGAGGTGAGATTGGATCCTATGCTGCCCAATATAGAAAAGTAAAGAGAGAGAGTGACACATAAGTGGGTCGGATCGCTTAGGGTGCAAACCCATGTAAACACCTTTAGGCGCGTTTCTATTGGTTCAATTGTAAAAATATTTTTCTAAAAAAAATTATAATTTTGCAATTGGACCAATAAAAAGCACGTCACGCAGGCGTTTATATGAGTTTGCACCCTAGAAAAGTCCATATATATAATATATATATATATATATATATTATAACATAAACCACTCCACTAATTAAACCAATCACAGTGCACTTTTAATAATTGTGTGTAACAAAAACATTTGACAGACAGGCACAACTCATTTTGCACTAACTATATACCCCAAAATTTTAATTAAGGGGCTTGATTTAGTGCTCATTTTGAGGACCTTGCTTCTTCTTTCTGACTCTACCCTATAACCAAGAGTTTTATATATATATATATCTTGGAGTTTGAACAAAATTCAAATATATTCAGATTTTTTTGGGACACCAAGTTAGTTATTTTCCTTAAAAATAATTTAATTTTTTTTTTTAAAAAATTAGAATACTTGCTTCTTGAAAAAGTAAATTACTTTCTCGTTGCTAAAATATTTTATTTATTTTAATTTAATCCTTAAATTATAAAAATATTTAGTTTCTGAGTATATATTTTAGATCACAATTTTGTCTTTAAAAAAATAAGTAAAAAATATTAGATATGTGGATGAAATTGCAATATAATGTCTCTTTCAAAGTCTAAGTTTGATATTTTATGATTCATAGACTAAATTGAAACAGGTGGATCCGTTTAGAAAGAGAGAGAGAGAGCGGAACATCTTTTAAGGACTACATGTACCAAATGCACTTCTCTCTCTCTCTTTAAATGGATCCGTTTGTCTTAATTTAATCTATAAATGATAAAAAATAATAAATTTAAACCTTGAAAGATATATTGTAGTGTAATTTCATCCATGAGATGTAAATTAGATGAAATTACAATACAATGTATTCCTAAATGTATCAAATGTACTTCTCTTTTTAAATAGAGAGATCTATTTTCGGTTAAATATAATATTTTTATGATTCAGGAACTAATTTAAAATAAGTAAAATTAGAATTAAATTTAATATTTTGGTAATTCATATATGAACTAATTTGAGATAAATGGAATCATTCAAGCACTAAAAGAATAATTTACTCTTAAAAAATTAAACCTAACTTGATGTATATATAATATATATACAAACCATCTTCTCTTACTAAATTATTTGCATCTCTTCGTTGTTTTTTGTTATATATTTTTCATAATTAAAATTTTTTAATATAGGTTTTATTATATTCTCTTTTTTTTTAAATGATTGATAATATAAAAGATGATTTTCTATATTCTTACTTTATTGTGATTAATCATACATAATTAAACTTTTAACCACGTATCTTTTTATATTGAAGAATCTTGTAATAAAAAAAATTAATTAAAGTTTAATCCTTTAATTTGCAAGACCTTGTTCATGTGAGAAAGCAATTTTAGGAAGAATCAAATGAGACATGAGAAAACCAACGTTTTGTTTTGTATTGTTCGATCTCTCTAACTTATTAATATCTTCTCTAGAAAGTTCAGCTCTAATATAGGCCAGCTCCTAATTAAACATTTTTCAAGACTAGCTTAATTAGGACCAGACCTAGCTACATTATTTATAGATTTACATAGACTAACTTTACCTGATCCAGATCCTGATTGTAATAATTAATCACGAGGAGATTTTATTTCATAATTTTGTCAAATTCAATTCAATGAAAATATATTTTTTCTATAAATTCAATGAAAATATAACTAACTCTTGTGTGTTAGGGAATTTGAATGTCCACAAAGTGAAATTTTAGATGATTTCATAGAGATTTAAACCTTCACTCATGGTGAAGCGAGAACTTTTTTTCGAATCCTTGACCGATTGTGTCAATTCACATTAACATTTTATGGGCTAAATTTGATTCTATGTATTTTATATTTAACTTTGAAATTTTTTCTTCATAAAAAAAAACTTTGAAATTTTATGTAATTATGGATCGATTCATATATATATATATATATATATATATATATATATATGTATATGTCTTAATTATTGTGATTTAAGCCTATATTTTTTTATATCATACAATTTATTCATTATATTTAAAAATCATAAATAAAAATAAAATTTTTGAAATATAAAATATGTTATTAATATTAAAATTATTTAACTATTATTCTTTTTATATTTATAAAATTATTCAGTTCAGCCCTTCCAACAAATTTTTAATCGTGGTGGGATTTTTTTTTGATGAAATCGTGGTGGGATTTTTAAAATCCTGTTAATGTTATGAGTAGATTTTGTAAAAAATTATTTTCAAGTACAAGACTTAATTTAGTATGCATTTTCCCATCCAGAAGGAAAATCCTTTAAATATTTCGCCTGATAAAATCAATTGTAGAGAATAATAATAATAATAATAATAATAATAATAATAATAATAATAATAATAATAAATAATAATAATAATAATATAAGGGTTATTAAATACTATTGCTGCACAAAATGAATGAGTAAAGTTCATGATCCTCGTAACCAGACATTCACAATGGATCACACTAACTAGGTGTTGATTAAAGTGACAAATATTTTAATTTTCTTATGCAAAATTTGGAGTTCGAATTTTAGGTGAAAAAAAATTTGTTTGGAGAATTCTAACTTTTTTTTTAAAAAAAAAAAATTACTTTCAATAAAAAGATTAATGAGAAAAAAAAATATATAACGGGAGAGTGGACATTTTTAGTCTCATGTCAATAAAAATTGACTCAATCGTAGTAAGATTAAAGTTTAATTTCAGGAAATTTATCCTTTGATAAGTTATTTGTATGAACTTTTGTAAATACTCTTTAATGGCCTATTTAGATGAAAGTTTGATTTATGAGGGAATGAGAATAATGTTTAAGATCATGTTTGATATAGTATAAAAATATAGGAATGAAATTGAGAATAAGAATGTAAAAAGAATAAAATGACCAATTTATCCTTATAATTAAATTTTGATAGCAATGGAAAAAAGCCAATAAAGTTATCCCAAAACCTCTGTACGGGGAGGGTTTTCTATAGCCTCTTTCAACCAGACCTGAGAATCCCATTCCCAATTTCATTCCCTACTTATCAAGCCACAAACATGTTGTAAGTCCAAAATCCTGTTATAACTTTGAACTGAAACGTCATCCCTCACTTGATATTTTTTTATTTTTATGAAAAAAAAATAAGAGTAATGTTACAGAGGCATCAAGAACTGATCAAGCTCACCATCTAACAAATGTTAGATCTGTCTGGAAATCTGGGCTAAAATATTTTCTTTTTAAAATATAAGATTTCACAGATCTCAAAACAGATTCAACGACTTGTAACCAATGAGATTGAATTATTGATAACCTCAAATACTGATCGAAAAAATTAACAATTTTAGTCCCACAACAGCTTCTGTGATCAGCACCGACCAACGGTAATTGGACAAGGCAGCATGTGTAAGGTGCTTATCAAATTACAAAGCAACTTAACAGACAAAACGTTAACAGTAAAAGAAATAAATTAAAAAAAATTTCTTCAGGCAAAAAAAAAAATAAAAAAATTTAAATAAAATAAACTAAAAAAGAGACACCGCCAAGAAAAGAATTGTCACCCTCACGTGCCATGAAAAGCAGAATGGTGTCATACTAACCAAGGAACTCACGTGCAAGGGATCCAAGGCCCTCTCATCATATATTCAAATGCTATCTAAAGTTATCATCATTTATACTACTTATAAGTGTTAAGTAATTTTAAGAGTAAATTGATAATATAGTCTCTGAAAATTACACATGTTTTTAATTTAGTCCTTAAAAGATAAAACATCTCAATATAACCCTAAAATAATATCAATCATTAATGAGTCTGGTCATTTGGTCAATAAGATGAATCAAAATTCGATTAGTATAACGTCATTATCAAATATTAACTTTTAACCGATGAATTAAATTTTATTCAACAACAAAATTAAAACACATCTGCAAGAGATGAAATCCTCAGAGGTAGGGGATTCCCAATACAGATTGTGAAATCTGGATGAGGGAATGAGAATCGGAATTAGGTAGAGTCTGAAAAGTTAATTTTATCTTCCCTTTAAATATTAATAATTTTTAAATGAAGAGTAAAATTATTTAAAAAGGAAAACAAAATTGACTTTACCATTGTGATTACCACTCTCTCACCCTCAATAGAATTGAACCAAACGACCCCTAAGTTAGTCTTCAATTGCACAAAGGGTATAATTGTAAATAACCTGTGATAGGGGTAGTCGGGTGGATTCCATTTGGTTTAACAATTTGTATGAAAGTTGTTAATAGTACATTTTAGCTTGACCAAGCCTTGCTCGTTGTTTTAATCGTTTAGATCATGTCTTATCAACATATATTTATATAGATTAATTAAACATCCTTAAAACACACAATTTGCATTTTATCTATGCACAATATCTAAATTTAATGTGTTTTATTTTACAAATTACACCTCATCAAATGCGCTATTTACAATTTTTTTGTTGTATATAATTTAAATCATAATTTAACAATCAATTAGTATCTATATTAATACACTTACCATTTAACTTTCTAATAATAATCATATTGATCAAATAACTAAATTAATTGAAAATTAACATTTTAAGGACTAAATTGAAATATTACATCTTTTTAATATCCAAATTTAAAAAAAAAACATTCATATTTAAAGTAGGCCAAATTACTCTTTTGGTCCTCAACGTTTACACGAAGTTTAATATTGGTTCTCAACGTTTCAAAAAGTTATTTTAGGTCCTCAACGTTTTTTTTTGTCAAAATTGGTCCTCCAGCGTAACTCCGTCTGGTTTTTTTTTTTGTTAAATGCTGACGTGGAAGGCTTATGTGACACACCTCTCTCCTACGTTTCATATTTGGATGATATGACACTCTCTCACACTCTAATTCAGCAAAACAACGTCGTTTTCATCTCACTTCTCTCTTCTCAAACTTAGTAAAACGACATCGTTTTGCTGAGTTGGAGTGAGAGAGTGTGTCATATCATCCAAACATGACATGTAGGAGAGAGAGTGTGTCACATAAGCCTTCCACGTCAGTATTTAACCAAAAAAACCAAACAGAATTACATTGGAGGACCAATTTTGACAAAAAAAAACGTTGAGGACCTAAAATAACTTTTTGAAACGTTGAGGACCCATATTAAACTTAGTGTAAACGTTAAGGACCAAAAGAGTAATTTAGCCTTTAAACACTACATCATTAATTTACTCAAATGTTAATATTTAATATAGTTCTTGTTCTGTCTAACAGTTGTAAATATTTTGTATAATAGTAGGCATCAAAGGTCAAAGATCCAGAACTACTTGGAGATGATGAGGTTAGAAGGACAAGCGTGTGGGTTAGTGGGTAAGCCGCACAAGGGAATCTGTGTGCAAAGGCCAATGCAATAATATAATTTTAATGGATTCGTGTCTGTGAAGTGTAGATCTGATAAGTACGTAAATTATATAATCTGGATTGTTGGATGAGCGAGACTATTATTATATTACGAATATGAATTTTAATTTTTATTTGACAGTCTGAATCGTATATATACTTTATGCACTTGCACTTCATCTTAATATTTAATTAGTGTTGTTAATGTTTTTTGGCCACTTCCACATGTCCTATTTTATTTTACTGCCCTTATTTTTTAAGGCTATGTCACATGATGCGGAGCTTTTTCCAAAGATGAGAAAGTGGTAATGGTGGGAGGGAAGGAAAAATACAATCAATTCATTTTCAAGTGAGTTTTGCTTCTTCTTCTTTGTTTTTTTCCCCCTTGCAATTCCTTCACTGAACCAGGCTAGTTAGCTAGGAAGAGGTGTCAAATGATCCTTTAAAAATTGGAAATGGAAATGAAATGGGGATGTATTAAATTATTATTTTGTCCTTTATATTAAAATAATAAAAAGAAAAGAAAGTTATGATTGTGTCAAATCAAGGGTATAATAGATATTTTGGTATTTGTTTTAAAAGTTGATGGAAATAGAAAAATGAAAAAAGTAGGTGGGACTCAGTGAGGCTGGAGGCCCACCCATTCCTTCCTCATTTCCACCTATAGAAGGAAAAACTTACATCAAGTTCCTTATGTTCTTTTCATCAGTTCCTCAATATAAATATGCCACGTGGCAAAAAGTGTTTAAATGACCAATCACAGTAGAGAGAGAATATAGAAGACCACCTTTTATATGACCAATCACAATATGATTTTTACTATAGAAGAAAGAGAGTGTAAATACAACATAGGATTGGTGGAACTTGATGAAAATGAAATAAGGAACTTGATGTAAGTTTTTTCCCCGTAAAGAACACCACCTAAAGGTTTGGTTTGATTCAAGTTTACTTTAAATTTGAACCGAATCATATGATTTATTTTCAAAATACGTGGATTGATTTTATCAATTTTGTTTTAATCGGTTTGGTTCCGATTTTAAGATTGGTTGATTCATACTAACTTGACTTTTTCATGTTGTAATATATTAAATAAATTTCAATTTTATAGGCCCTATAATAATTATTTTAAAAATAATTTTACATATTTTTCAAACTTATAATATTATACTAAATAGCTAATCATAATTTGTTAAATAAATATTCTAAAAATCTTAATAAGAATTAACTGAAAATATTACAACTAATGAATTCACTACAGAAATATAGTTTTAGCATATGTTAATTAACATCATTTGTTAACTTTTTTGTTATATATATATATTCTTATAATTACTTAAAAAAAAGTAATAACTATATAATAGAATTACATGAGATATATACTTTAATTTTATTATTAAGAGATAAAATATCAATATATATAGACATATGATTCGATTAAAATCAACTAAAAAAAATTCAAAAATGGAAAACCTCAATCAAACCGAATCATGTCGTATTTGCTATTTTAAGAACTATCATTCTTTTGGGTTGATTTAGTTTAGTTTGATTCAATTGATTTGGTTGGGTTTGATCACACCTAAGAATGAGTTTGGACAAATTCCAACTTAAAACGGGCCAACAAAAGAATATAACTAAATTGGCTAGACAAATTCTATTATTTAATAGATCAAAATGTTATTTTGTTAAAAGAAAACCAACCCTAAGTCATAATAAGATTGGGTCGAGTTTGATAAATTCTAGACTATAAGATAGTGTTAAATTGAACGTGATTCGAACTAATTCATTTTGACAAATATACTAATAATGGATAGGCAACAAATCTCACAAATAATTATCAGATAGTGAGAAAAAAAAATTCTTGGTTACACTCAGCAACCTCATTAATTCATTAATTTTTAGTTAATTTTATTTAATAAAAATAACATATAATATGTCTAAATTTATTAAAAAAAGGAAAAAATTTAAATAAGTAAATATAAATTATTGTAAGACTTTTTCATACCAATTATTTAATTAATTAAACAATTTCGAATAGAACTTTACAAAACACCTTAAAAATAACGATTAAATAAATTAAGTTTGTATTTGAATTATGGGGTTTTAAATTTCATGAAATTTAAAATATTAGGAATTTGAATTGTGAAATTTTAAATTGCTTGTACTTTTCCTATCAAAAAAATATTTTGCTTGTACTTTAAATTCTTTGTTTGAATTGTACCAAACAAAAATGTCTTTGTCTGAATAATCATAATATGTGTAGAATTCTTGTTGCAACTATAAGTGTCTATACATATATTTCTCTCTGTGTTTGAGAGAGAGAACATATATGAGTAGGTATTGTGAATATTCATGCAAATAAATAAAATAAAATTATATTGGGTCAAATTGGTTATCTATAGATTGACCCAACCTAACCATTATAAATGACCCAACCCAAAGTAACTTAGGGTCAAGATGGTTGTGTTTAAGTGAATTATATGTATAGTGAGTTGGTTGATTATTTGGAGTATGAGTTATTTTGCTACCCATAGTTCAGAGAGACGAATGTACTTATCTATGTATATATGTACCATAAATTAGTTTTCTGCGTTACAAAGAGGAAAAGACCCAACCCAACAAAAACTTCTATTAGTTACTGATATTCCGATGACTGGGAATGAGGTCGGAACCAAACAGGATGGAGGGTTGAAGAAAGTGACTTGACGCAGATTTGAGACTTGAGGGCCGTACTCGGGTGAACAGATCAGAGTACTCGTAGTTCGCAACGAGGAGGTGCTTCCAAGTTGTAGAGAATTCGAAAGCATGAAGACTGGACACCGCGTGTGAACGTGTAGTTAGAGATGAAGATTGTCTTTAGGAGGCTCAGGGCCCTCCTTAATTATATAGGTTTGAATAAGCGGGATTCGCAAAGTGCAGAGGTGGGAAAAATGGTTAAGAGGGATGGTCTTCTAGAAGACGATGAGTGAGACAGGGGGTATGCAGCGCTGAATGAGCTAAGTGGGTACTAGACGCTGAGCATGCTGAGCCTCGATATACCATAAGTCCCCCGAGCCTGAGAGTATGAAGTGCTCTTGGGCTTTTTCTAGAGCTTTTGTTAGTTCGATCGTCATTGTCTTCGCTTGTGTTTTGGAGAAGTCCTCCAAGTTTTTGAGTTGGCGATTTTTCCTTCTCGTGTCCGCTTTTTTCATTTTTAAGTCTCGAGAAAGGGGTACGTCTAGCTTCGCATCAGTAAGGGTAGAGGTTTCTTTTCGATGTGCTTAGGGTTTTGTGATTTGGCGCCCGAGGCCTTTTGGTTATCATTGCGAAATTCTTTCAAATTTGCTTGACTTTTCGAACACGTTCTGTCTTCTATCGTTCTCAATGATTTTTTGGTAGCGCTTCTTGTACTAGTTGTTTTCTTTTCTTGGAGGGATTTTCTTCTTCACTATGGTAAACCTCTATCGCTTCTCTCTGTTTTTTGTTGTTTACGAGGTCTTTCTTACTTGCCTCCTATTTCATTGATGCTTTTTAGGTTTTCTACACTTCGATTGACCCTTCTCCTTTTTCTGCATCGCAATGTCTTCTGGTATTTCCCTGTTCCTTTGTGGGTTTTCACTAGGTTTTTTGGTATGGTACATTCTTTAGTATGAGTAGACAACGGTCCTCGAGCACATATTAGGGGTTTTGATGTTTCAGAGTCTTTTGAAGAGCTTCGTCTTAGGCGACGGCGTGCTCCCCTGCCGACAGGTAGTTTTTGAGGATGAGGGCTCAGCATCTTCAATTATTGATCAAGATATAGTGGTTCCTCCTTTTAATCCTCGAGAAGACACTTCGGGCTCTAATCCTTTTGGTGAGAAGGAGATCCCTTAGTTCGATTAACATTTCAAGAATTTCGTTTGAATTTGAGGATCGGAGTAAGGCTATAGTCGCGACTTGACCGTCGATGGATTTGTCCCGGGTCTGTTGGACTTCTCCTTTGAATATGGCTAACCAAGATAAATTTCCTTGTATGGATGAAGTGGGAAAGCCACTGCCTATCCTTATAATTCCTCCGGGGGTTGTACAAACTCAAAATTCCATGTCGCGGAGAGTAAGCTGTGTGGCGTTGTGGCTCTTCAACAATTTTGGAATAGGGTTATGGCTGGTTATCCTCAGGGGAATGGTTACGAGATTATAGGTTCTATAGGTCCTTTGAGGTTGTTTTCAACTAATAATGGGCTTGGTTTAATGATATGTATAGTTACAATCATGGAGATGATAGGAGTGAAACCTCCTTTGACATCCTTTGAGATGGTAATTTTGAATTGTCTGGACATTTTCCCAATCCAGCTCACCGCGAACGCTTGGGCTGTACTATGTGGATTTCAACTACAATGCGATTGATGGGAGATTCCTCCTTCTTTGAAGTTATTCTCCTATTTTTACAAGTCCCAGAGATGGGTGAAATGGCATCCTTCTCATCTTTAGAAAGTGCAAAACGTACCATCCATCTATAATGATTTGTCTAGCAAGGTGCGGGGCTAGAGAGATTCTTTGTGAGGATTTCCTAGATGGGGTATGTCCATTTTGGTTAGATGAGGGGGTTGGCCCTAATTTCCTTTAATCTGGAGCGAGCTTAAGGGTCTTCCTTGTATACTTGAGGATTTCTTGTTTCCTGACGAATTATTGGCTGTGAAGCTAATGGCCGAACAGTCAGAAGAAGTGAAAGAGCTTCATCATGGGTTCTTGTAGTTTTTCTTTACTTTGTGTTTGCGCTATGTTATTATTATTATTTTTTGCCTAATTCACCTTGATTTGTCTCATGCAGGCCATACTCACAAGGTGAAGCTTGCCCATTGTGCCGTCTTTCAACCAGTGGTGCCTCCCGAAGGATATGATTGCATGTGTTAGAGGAAAAGACTAGCTTGATCTAGGCTATATGGTTGTTTCAACTCTAGGACTCTAAAACTTGCCCTATATATACCCTTTAAGGCGAAATCCTAGGTATGGCAGGAATTAGGGAAATGATTTAGGTAATTTTTTCTACGTTTGAGCCCCTTAACATGTGATAGCTTTTATCCATAGCACCCACTTTAGAGCCTTAATAGAAAAACCAATATGAATTTTTCAAAATTATCCCACATAAGTTTTCCTGTCTAGCCCCAAAAATTAATGAAATATCCTTCTGGAGGTTAGTTAAGCAAGTCATACTAGATAATTAAGGAATTCTATGGATTAAACACAATAAAAAATTGTGTGAAAAGTGAAAAGAATTGTTTTTTTTTTAAAAAAAAGAGGAGCAGAAAATGAAGGAAATAAATAGAAAAGTTACCAAAAAATGGTAACTATAAAAAAGGGAAATGAAATAATTAAAATAAAGGCTTGCTAGAAAAGAAGAACTTGTATACCGTGTTTCATGCTACCCTGAGGCTAACTCTTGATTTTTGAATTATTCTTGCTAATGGTACTTTGGTATTCAGTAACCCCTTGGCCACGTTACAAGCTTAAAAGACCTAATGATCCCTAGTTTTTGTGATGCCTACATTAGTGGAGAAATGGTAGAAAGGTGAGCATATGAAGCCTATGGCTGAAGCTTTATATACACAGTCTAGGACATGTCAATTTGAGTGATAATTCAAGCAGGATTTGATTGCTTAGCTGTTTGCACACACAAACACTCCAGACTGGGGAAGAAATTAGCATATACTCATTGAGCTTTGAATCGCCTGGCATGGATGTGTCTTTTTTGATTAATTTTGATAATAAATGTGATCGCTGAGGGTAAGTTTTGGTCATTCATGATTGCCACATTGAGTCCATTCACTTGCCTATTTTTGCTCTATTGTATTCTATTTTGCCCAAAGACGAGCAAAAGCCTATGTTTGGGAGTGTGATAACTCTATGAAATAGAGTTATTCTGGCTAATATTTCAGTGATTTTACGGTGTTTTCATTGTCTTTGAGCCATATTTGATTTCATTTTAGAGTGTTAGTGTGTTCTTAAGCTTTTAGATATTTGTTTGTGTGACTTTAGATAGTTTTAATTAGGATTTGTGAGTGTTTTGTTGAATTGAATTGTGTTTGGGGACTTATTTATGCTTTACTCTTGTGTTCATGGCCAAAATTGGAAGAATGGTTGTTTAGGAGTCGTGAATGAGTTGTGGGAGTAGAGAAGAGCCTAAGGTTGATAGAAACAATTTGAAGGAAATCTTAGCGAATTCAAGTCAAAATGGAGCCAATTAAACATTCAGAAACAAAGTTTCTTTGTTCTCTTTTCTTTATATTTTGCTAATGTTTGTTGGTTTAGAATTGATGTCGAACCTTATGAGGATAGGCTAAACTCTTTTATACTAGGGTTGTGGTACCCTAGCATGGAGATTATGGATTGTTGATTTTTTTGCCATTTCAATTCAATGAATGGATGTTTATTCAACTTGTTTGCTTGAGCCCTAATTGCTTGATCACCATTTAGGGAAATTTAGAGTATTTAGGGTATCTTTGAAAGAGGAACCTTAAGTTTAGTCCTAGGGTTGAATACCACTTATTCTAAGATTAATTATGCATTAATTAATTAGATTCATCCGAAGGATAGACATATACCTTAGGATCTTGTGGAGTCAATTTAGCTAAGTCTTAATTAATGCAATCCTTGAAGTTAGGTCCCCATAGGCATATAAAGGATTTTAATTAGAGGATTATAATTTATAGAGGGCCAAAAGGCCATATAATGAACTTA
Organism: Senna tora; assembly: GCA_014851425.1. Lineage (NCBI taxonomy): Eukaryota > Viridiplantae > Streptophyta > Magnoliopsida > Fabales > Fabaceae > Senna > Senna tora. The sequence goes on from CM026262.1 coordinate 15,284,028, forward strand.
GGGGCTAAGACTACCATCGAAATATTGAATTGAGTAGTCAGAAGTAATCAATCGCCGTAATTGAAGTGTTTGGTGTAACTACAATCCTAAGAGCTCTAATCTCATTCATACTCATCATTAGTTGTGCATTAATTTTAATTTCATTGTTCGTTTACTTGATCAATCACTCGAATATGTTAGCTTGACTTAGGAAATTGTGAATTGCGCTTGCACTCAGTTAAATGCTTTAACTATAGTTCCTAAGAAAGATACTTGTTTAACCACTTTCTTAGTTGTTGATGGTGTATATTTGCACCGCTTTGTTTCGACTCCAACAATACCACTACTCCGAAAAATTGCTGACACTCAAAAACATTTTATGCGTGCAAAACATGAACACGCAAATTAACAAAATAACAACGTTCTCTCATTCGAGGACTTGGCGATCACCATGCTGACATTATAACCCAACTTTTGTTGAAAACCCAAGAGCATACATACTCACGAACTTGGAGGGCTTATAAGATACCTAGATTAATCTAACTTGGATGATTAGCATTGAAGACCTTAATAAGTAATAGTCGTAAACTTGATTGGTCCTTGGCGATCGACACCATTGAATTAAGATAGTTCCATATCATCCTAGCCATAACCTATAAAGGATGGGCTCGTGTTCCTTCTCAAGTATGTACATTCTAAGCTTTCTTCTCCACTAGTTTTATTAACTAACTCGTCAAACGTGCATCTAGGGGTCCCCTCTCGCATTTCCTTTGCGATTGTCCCAACTTTCTCTGTGTTTTTGATTATTTTAGAACATATAAATTTATATATATATATTATCTTCACTGACCTATAAAATTTAAACAGTCAATATTAAATTTCAACTTCAATAAAATAAAATTTACTTTAGAAATATACTAAAAATAAATATTTCTTATCTTCTTAGTTAATAAATTAGAATACGAAATATACATTTTGATTAATGTCTCATTTTTTTTCATTGAATTCAATTGGTCTCTAAATAAGTGCATATTTTTATTTTTATACTAATTTATTTTATTAAAAATATAATTCTTTTAAAAATTATTTTTAAATTTTTTATTTTAATGTCATGTATTTTGAATTGAGAATAATAAATTTAATTTTTTAAAATCTTAAGAATAATTATTTATATTAATTAAATAAATATTCAATACAAATTTACCAAGCACAATTTTTTTAAAAAAATAATTTTCAATTCAATTTATCAAACATAAATAATTTTTCTCTCAAACCAAACAGTAATAAATATTTTTTATTACAAATTTAACCATAAATTTAATATCAGATTTTCTGCCAAAACCCTAATCGGACCGAACCGTTGGGTTTAACCCTAACCGGATCTAACCCGCTTCCCCCTTTTCTCACCCAATTCCCCGGCCACCGCTTTCTCTGTCTCTTTGTCTTCTGCGTTTCCCTGTCTCCTTCCACATTTCCTCTTCACTCTGCCCTTTCGCTTCTTCTGAACTCAATACTTCGCAATGGAGGTTCGAATTCTCAGCTCCATGGACACGACGATGTGGATTGGCTCTCTTCTCGAGGCTTTGGCGGCGGAGGCTTTTCTCGCTACCACCAAATCTCTCGCTTGCCTTCTTCTCATGGTAATGCTTCCAATACCTCTCTGGTTCGTTCTTTTGGGGACATTTTATTCTAACTTGTTGAGCTTCAAGTTTAGATTCTATTGTTCTCTCGCAATATTCGTTTATTACTAACGTGTTTCTTGCGAGTAACTTGTGCGGAAATGTGTCCACTTCGTTGAATGTAAATGAATGGATTTGTGAAAGGAGGGTGTTTGGTTAAGGCACTGTTTGTTGAGCTTAAAGTTCACATTTTTACTGTTCTCTCGTGGTTTATCAGAGTCATACGTTTTTTCAGTGCAATGTAGTTTTTTGTTTATTACAAATCTTTTTCTTGGATGCATTTCTTTTTCTCACAAAATACCTCTTTTGTGTACATATAAATATTTGTGAGTAACTTGTGCTGATATGTATCCACTTTGTTGAATGTAAGTTAATGGATTTGTAAAAGGAGAGTATTTCGTTGAGGGAGATGCTTAGGGCAGTGTTTCATACTGAAGTTTCCCTATTTGTTATAATCTAAGATCTATACTTAATACCAGGGACTGCAAATTTTCTATGGCCATATAATTGCGTGATATTTTGTGCTTACTTCCGTAGTTTAGTAACTTAGTATTGGAGTGTCCAGATCACTATTTTGCTTGAGCTTTTGGGGATTCATTGTAAATAAACCAGTTTCCAGCTATCATGAGGGGGTGGGGTTAGTGATGTTTAGCTTTGTATAGTTCATTTTGGATTTTTGTGCTTGCTAATTGATGTATCTTTTGTTTTGGTCATGATAAAGGTCTAAGGATACCGTCAAATGTTTTGATTTGATTTACGCCATTCACTGGAAAAGCATAAGGTTAAAAGGATTCCAACAAGCCATTTGTGGCTGAGGTTGGGACATCTTCCAGAGAGGGGTCTTACATGGAGAACGGATCAAGTGCTGAAGTGCGTTTGTTTTATACATTAACTTGTATTTGGGTTAATGTGTAAAACGGTGTTTTGCTTTATACATTAGCCCGGATCCGGGTTATTGTGAAAAAGTAGTGCACTTCACAAAAAGCACTATTAAAAGGATCCGTTCTCGTTTTTCATGGGTTTTTTGTGCATTGGGTGCATTCTTGGTTTTGTTATTTCAGCTCTTCGAGTTCTACATCGTATGCTTCTATGTATTGTGTGGGTAGAATAGGGCTGTGATCATGTGTTCCCCATCTGTAATTAATCCATCCTTTTGTCTAGCTCTCTTTGCAAATTGAGAATTCTCTCTGATGTATTGTATTGGAACTTTTGAAAACTTATAAAATATATAATTGAAGTTATTTAGATTCACATATTTATTCTTGATCTTTGCGCAACTAATATGCTATTATTTTACTATGTACTATTCTACAATAATTGCACCTACTAAAAGAGTCATTTCTTCTTTTTGTTTGTATTTTCCCCAGAATGGATCTCTTCTAATTGATGTCAACAAGTCCCCAAAATTGAGCGCTATAGATGCAACGTAAGAATGAACATATGAACCTTTTTAAAAAAGGTGATGTAGTTGATGTGATTTGAAAAATCCATTCACCTTGATGCATCTTAATTTTTGTGTAGGTTTCCTCTAGATCAACTCCACAGGAAAGAACATACCTGTGAAGAAAACAAGGATGGTAGTGATACAGAAGATGACGACGATGAAGACGATGATGGAGGTCAGGGTGATGAAGACGATGGAGATGATGAGGATTTCTCTGGTGAAGAAGGTGATGAAGATGGGGATTCTGAGGATGACCCTGAGGCCAATGGAGCAGGAGACAGCGATGATGGTGATGACGATGATGAGGAAGATGATGATGACGACGATGAAGACGGGGAAGAGGATGATGATGAAGAGGATGAAGAGGAAGAAGAGGAGGGTCCACAGCCACCTTCTAAGAAGAGGAAGTGAGAATTACTGTTGTAGGACTATTGTTATCATACCCTCCATTGTAATGCTTTCTGGTTAGCTTATTAGTTCTTAGATTAGATTTATCATCCGGACCTATTTCCTAATCTTTCTCATGTCTATGATTATAAACCTGAGTATCAATATATGCACATTGTTACTGTTATTGTTGTTTTTGCTGGTTGCTATGGTTATTGTTACTTTCACTAGAGATTCAAGATAATTTGGTTTCATCTTTCTCACTTGTTTGTGTTTCCCTCCTTTAATGATTGGTTGAGAAGGTATCTTGGTATTGAAAGTATGGGAGAAATTTTTAGGGCCATGAGTTGCGCCACGTCATTTATGTATGGACTTATATTGTTCATCGTATTCTATGAAAAAAATTCTTAGGTGCAACATTTGTACAACCTCATCTTTGCAATAACTAATAGTTTCAAACAAATCATCTACTTTTGTACTCTCACTCTTTTGTGGGTCTCAATCGATGAGAAAAAGTAAATAATTTAGTTAAAATTTATTGGATGTTGTATAGATGAGGTGGTACAAATATTGTACCTAATAATTTCTCACTTTTTAAATTGGGGTCACATAATAAATAAATAAATAGATTCAATATAGAAATGACAAGAAACAACACAAAAATCTTATCAAAATGAGCATTAGTGGAGTGATGTACATTATACTACTTATGCACTTAAAATATGAATATATTTGTACCATGAACATCACAAGGGAAATTTGAAACAAGATAGATGTTTTCCTTCATGTATTTTTCAGCAAAATTCAAACTCAGATGAAGTTAAGGATTTATTCTCTATGGTACATGTCAAGGTTTCTCTTAATTGGTCAGTGAAGTGTTTAATTACTTGAAATGTGCAGAACCTCAATTACAAAAATACTTTTTAATATTTAAAAACTATATTATCTAATAAGATAAAACTTTAACATATAACATCAACCTTAATAATCACTGCATCACAAGAATGAAAATTCTATTACAAAAGAAAGGGCATAACACACTCACGTTATATCTATATATATATATATAAAACAAATACATAAACTTTCTTCTTCGTTCTTTTCCTTCCTAGAAAATCAATTTGTCTTACTCAATGGTTGTGAACCTACGGTGATTTCTCTAGGCAACATCCCATGATATCGACATTTCATATATATATGAACACTTTTTTACTTTTCTCTCTTTGTCTCGTTTTTGCTTTTTTCTTTTGGTGAAGTTTTGCTTATTCGTTTAATCATGGGAATTTATAATTCGCTTACACGAAAAACAATATTGAAAAATCGTGGCCGTCTTCTCTATCCAAAAATTTAGGCAAAAGTATCTTTTTTGCCCCCAACGTTTAGGGGTCTTATCACTTTCACCCGTAACGTATTTTTGCTGTCAATTGTATCCCTAAAATTTTGAGTTTCTCCCAATGTCGGGCTTTTGGCTAACACCGTCAACTTTGAATAGTTTTTTATGATGTGACATCCTATGTGGCCAACAATTCTGACTGGACTTAATTTTTTCCATATCAGTAGTCAATAGTACTGAGTTTTTGGGATCCATTTTACTGATGTTGAGTATTTTATTGTGTACTGAATTTATTGATGTACTGAATTTTTGGGGTCCATTGTACCCCTAAAATATATTGCTGATGTGAAAAAATGAAGTCCAGTTAGAACTCTTGAACATATAGGATGCCACGTCATCAAAACCGTCCAAAAATTGATGGTGTTAGCCCAAAAGCCTGACATTGGGAGAAATACAAAACATTAGGGGTATAATTGACAGTGAAAAAATGTTAAGAGCAAAAGTGACAGGACCCCCAAACGTTGGGGCAGGAAATGTACTTTTGCCAAAAATTTATTACTCCATCTGGTTCACAATATCTGATTCGTTGAATAGGTGCGTACAAATCAAAGAAATCATTAGTTATCTTAAACTTATAAAAATATGAGATAAAAAGACTAAATTATCCTTACTAATTAATTACTCATACTTACTCTTTTTTCATTAATCTCATCTTGGAAATAGGTATTAGTAGGGATAAAACTATGAGAAAAATAATTAATGCTTTCTCGAATATAAAAAAAATCACCCAACGAAGAAGATATTATGAATCGTAAGAGTATAACTATTTCTTTTCTTTTCTTTTTTTGCTAAGGGAAGCCACTCCCAACTCCCAAGTATAATCGGGAAGAGCGTCAGCGGTATGTTGAGAAGACTAACAAATGTCTAAATCCAAAAAATTTATTGTACAAACCTAAACCACAAGTAATTTTACCCGATCAGACCTACTTTTTCTTTCAATGACGTATCTGTTCCTTTCAAGTCAAGGCCTGATTTCTATTTTGATTGTTTTTCTCTCGTATTTACTCTTCTCCATGGAATGAATGAATTACAACTCACATTTGTTTATTGCTTTTTACCCCAAAAAGACATCAATTAACCCATTTTTCAATGAAGTGGCTTAGGACAATATCATCCATATCTATATTTATATGGTTGTGCATTCTTCTGGTCATTGAGGGTCACAAAATAGTTATTTTTTATAATTAAAAAACACAAAGAAATTATATGATTGAAGAATGTGGGAGAGAAAAAATATGTATGATGGGTAGTTATTAAAAAAATAGAGGAGTGAATAACTTCTTATTATTTAAATTATAATAACAATTCTATAAAAATTAAAAAAAAATTTATCAAATATTTAATTTTAAATGATTTTAAAATATAATCATTATTTTATATTACATTTTTAAAATATTTAAGAATAAATTACATGCATGCACGTAAGTGCATGCGAAGCTTATAGTATATTAGTATTCCTGTCAAAATCATGAAAATAACAAAGACGAAGTGAAACAATGACCTCACTTTAATTGTGATTGATTATGGTCATGTAATTGAAGGAAAAATATTGCTTTATGCATGGCAAAAGTTTGAATTCCTCTTAAGTAATCTAATTAAAAGCTTTCTTGATAATCATCTCTCTCTGGCAAGGAGATTTTTTAATATCGAAGGGTTACTTGATTGACTAATTAGAACATACTCGGGTTTAGATGAAAATTGAGTTAAATTCTTTAAAATCAAACCCGGCCTTCAACTCACCTAACCTGATGCATCGGGTTCGGGTGGGTTTGATTGGGTTATAATTTTATTTCATTTTCTTAAATGCTAAATAGAATATAAATAACTATAATACAAATACCAAGCAAGCATATTATATTAAAGTTAAATTTTTAAAAAATAAAAGATTGAAGAGTTGAAACAAGATATTTGAAATTTAGAAAATGGAAACACAGCCAATATATTTTTGTTTGCTTATAATAATTATATAACAATAATTTCTCTTAGCATTTGTACTAAAATTTGACAAAATAAAGAATAAATTTGATTCAAAAAACAAACAAAAAAATTATATAAAGAAGTAAAAAATCGGGTTGGGTTGGGTCATTCCGGCTAATTCACATTTTCTTCAAAACTAGTTTCAAATGACTCATCTGAACCCACCCAAACCCAACCATACACAAATTTTTCGTCAAGTTCAAATAGGTCAGTCATGTTATACTCAACCAATCATAAAAAACTCTAAAAAGTATTAGATAAATTAGAGAATAAAAAATAAGAGATCAACTTTGACTAGGACCCTGAATAAATTAAAAATTAAATTCTTTTTTTTCTTATCTCTCTCATATTGCATGGATTCGAACGATTTCACTAATTAAAAATAACTATTGTTTCATTTATTTGAAGGAAATTTTTTTAATGCAATATTACTTTTTAAAAATGTATTATTTTAATACTATTGAATGATTACGTATTGTCTTTTAGTCTCACTTTTCTGATGGTTGGTTAAGTTGTAGTAGCAATTGTCTTGGTAGGAGTCAAGTCATAGTCAAAGTGCGTGGTGTTTGGACTGGGCTGAAAGTTCCTTAGATACTTATTATGAAATTTTCCAATCATAAATTATAAAATTTTACACACACACTCTCTCTCCTGATTGGTTATGTAATTTACTATCTTTTAAATTTTCTCTCTATCATGATTGGCTATACAAAAATTTTGTGTCACGTGTCTTATTTTTATTAGAGAAGTTCATAACAAAACTTTCCATCTAATAATTATCAATTTCATCCCAAATTGATTCAAAGGTTTTGAAATGTAATAAACAACATGAAAAATTTAAAATAAAATTGACAGCCAATAGTATATGCAAAGTTTTATTTAGAAATATAATTAAGTATACTTTCGTCTAAACTTAAACTTACCAAAAAAAGAAAAATTAGCATGCAATAAATGTGCATACCAAACCCACTAACAAATATTATTAGCTTAGATATTAATTTATAATTAGCGTAATTTATATATTTTATCAATCTTTAAAAGTTTACTAATTAATATCAAAATTTGAAAGTAAGATCAACTTATATGTAGAATGGTTTTTTATCTTGATCAGGATATCTACTAAGGTGGACTTGATAACAAACTCCCAATCCCAACGAAGCCTTAATCTCCGAGTACTATTGGATCAATTTATTGGAGACACTTTCAACGGATGACATTTTGTTTCCATCTCTACAAAAATAGAATCTAAGAAGCGAAGATTAAAAAACACAAACCCCTTATTATATATGTTACATCGCCGGGTTGGTTTATATAGTATAGTTTGATTCCTATATCTTTTATCCTTAATTATCCTCTGTACCTTCTACACATATATCTTCATATATAAATCAAAAGAGAAAATATGCCTAATAATTAGGCAAATTAAATTAAATAATGTTGGATGTTGGACATGTTTATTTTAAGGAAAAAACTTATGTCCATTTCCTTATGTCCATTGCATCCAATTCCACCAATCATATATTGTATTTACACTCTCTTTCTTCTATGATTGGTCATATAAAAGGTGGTCTTCTATATTCTCTCTCTACTGTGATTGGTCATTTAAACACTTTTTGCCACGTGTCATAATTATATTGGGGAATTGGATGAAATGGACATAAGAAAATGGACATAAGTTTTTTCCTTATTTTAATTATAAATAGCTTTACCTTTCTTAATTTCCCAACACATATAGATGATATATATTTGATGAGTCTTGGGCAGGTTTACAAATAAATGAGCAGCCAAGTATTAAGATATAAGAGTTATGCTTATGCATATATATATATATATATATATATATATATGTCAAAATTTCAAATTGGTCCCTTATGTTTGCACGAAGTTTTATATTGGTCCTTTATGTTTGAAAAAGTTTAAATTGGTCCTTTATGTTTGCAAGAAGTTCCAAATTGGTCCTTCCGTCCAAGTCCGTTTATTTCTCCCGTTAAGTGCTGACGTGACGTGCTGAGATGGACATATCATCACTCCTACGTGTCCATTTAAGCTGACGTGTCATTAGGAATGATCAAAATACCCATACTCATTGGGTACCCTAAAAATTTACCCTGTGGGTCTGGGTATGGGTCCGGGTCCAAGTAAGGAGGTACCCTACCCGTACCCTACCCGCAATAGTAATTATTTATTTTTATTTATATAAAATATTATTTTTAATTTTTTTTTGTGTTGAGAAAATATATAATTCTAAGAAAAAATGTTAAATATCTCATAGATATTTATGATTAATTTTTTTTATTTTTTGTGATTATAGATGAAAAAAATGATAAAAATAATTTTTATATTAATAAAATAATAATTTAATTCAAATTTTTATGGGTCTGGGTCCGGGTATGGGGATTTAACTACCCGTAGGGTCCGAGAATGGGGATTGATTTTGATACCCGTTCAAGTCCGGGTCCGGATTTGGAGATTATAGTACCCTACCCATGATCATCCGTACGTGTCATGCCATGTTATCATCTGCTATCATATGTGATGACGTGGCGTTGATGTAGTAATGACGTGGCATGACATGTTAGCTTAGATAGCCACGTCAGCACTTAACTTAAGAAATTGAAGGAAGTGGATAGAAGGACCACTTTGGGACTTCTTGCAAATATAAAGGATCAATTTGAACTTTTTGAAATATAAATGATCAATATAAAATTTTGTGCAATACTTTCCACTAGTAGACAATAACAACTACTAGTCACCAAAACTTACACAAATAATTCAAAACCTAACTTGTAGGCTGTAGGTTCTTTCAAAGTATCCTCTTTTGGTCAAAGATACAAAAAGTTAATCCTGAAAAAACGACGATTCATGACATGGTTCTCTAAAAATGGTAATCATTTAAATGCATTAGAAATTAGAAATAGAGTAAATTAAAATGTTGGTCTCTTAAAAACATAATTTATTTCAGTTTAGTTCTCATAATATTAAAGCTATCAAATTTAATCCCTAAAATGTGTTGTTTAATTTGTCTCAATTAAGTCATTAAAAGATAAAAATATCAAATATAATTCCTGAAAGATTAAATTTGTCTTAATTTAGTCACTCAAAAATAAAATTTGTCTTAATTTAGTCACTCAAAAATAAATTTTTTCTTAATTTAATCCTTATGAAATTTTTTAGTTATGTCAACGAATATTTTCATGGACTAAATTGAAATAAACTACATCTTTCAGGAATATTTATATTTGACATTTTCATTGTTCAGAGACTAAATATATTGAGACAAACTAAATCTCTCAGGAATATTTAAATTTGACATTTATATCTTTCAGAAATTAAATCGAAACAAAATGCATCTTTCAGAGATATTAAGTTAGACATTTCAATTTTTCAGAGATTAAATTAAAATAAATTATATCTTTTAACGACCGAAATACTGATTCACTCCTAAAAATCTCATTCTATTTAATTAGAAATAATGATATCATTGTATTATTGTGAATGTGGTATTGTGGGTGACAGCTGAAGGAAAGGAAAAAGGAATCCATCTCAAACTTTGAGATGTCACTTTCAAGGTTAGCTTGGAATGAACTATAAAAGCTTCACCAAACATAAAGACCACCTTATCTAACTTAACAAACACTTGTTCATTGGATTAGGTGTTGTTGTAATGTTGTTCACAATGATTCATCCTAATCCGGCCCGGTCATGGTATCCAAATTAACATAAGTTGACAAATGCAAAATGGTCATGATGAAAAAAATATATAATTAGGTATATATATATTGGCCGGTTTTTAAAACATATTGTACATTAAACAATTAAACACAAATAGGGGGTGTTGAAATGTATGGGTTGGCTTGTGATACGAGTATAGGTTTTTGGGAGAACTACATATCAAAAAGTTAGCTGTTGGAATTGCAGAGCTTAAGGTCTTATAAAGCTCTTCCTTGAAGTTAATCTTCTCAATATAGGACTAGTATTAGTTTGATTTTACCTTAAAATTGAGACAAACCAATATAATTGGTTCTCAAAATGCTTGGACATTATCGGGTTTGTTTTTTATTAGTTTAGTTTGATTTTATAGTCGATTTGATTCATGCTAACTTCACTTTTTTATGTTGGCATATATGAAGAAAATTCTCTAACTTTATAAGGCTTTAAAAAATAGTTTTAAAAAGTTTAAACTTACAATAGATACTAAATAACTAATCATAAATTGTTTAATGAAAATTTTATATATATAACAATTTTTTGATGAAAAATTAATAAGAATTGTTAAATCCGTTTTTGACCAGGAGGATTTACAGTAAATAAAATAGGACCACAAGGAGTCGAAACCTTGGAGGACTTGTCCTTAGGTGAAGACTTATGTGTCTACGTACCTTTATAAAATATCAAAGTCCACGTAGTTCATTAAGAGAACATCCATGGTGGGCGTTAGGCATAGGGATTACCTGTGGGGATGAACCGTGTGCGGCTAGGGTGTTGTGGGGGTAAGCAAGGTCATCGGAGGAGAACCGTGGAGGTTTTGTGAAGGCGGCATAGGAGCCGTAGACGGTGGGGGAGCACTCACGACTATAAGGGATGTGATCTCTGGTAGGTTGTTCACGTTAGGGTTACGTGAATGGGAGAGGGAGAAATTGTGTGAGAGATAGTGGGAGAATATCCCGTGTAGAAAGAGAGAGCGGAAAGAGTCAATTTTAGTGAGTATGAGAGGCCACTACAAGAAAACACGTTATTTGTGATGGAATTTTTGTGACGGCCATTTTCCTGTCACAAGATCGTCACAAATCTGTCCAAGACCGTCGCAAGAGGACAAAAGAAAAGGCAGGGATCGACATATGCATTTATGACGGGCTTTTGTGACAGTGTACGTGTTCGTCACAAGAATTCTGTCACAGTCTTGAGACGGACGTTGTAACATCCACCTCTCCGAGATGATGAATTAATTGTTTGTTAGATTAATTAAGTTATTGTATGTGTTTGATGCATTTAAAAGCATGTAGAATTGCATTAATGCTAGAGTGACTAAGCCTAGAGGGACTTAGGTGAAAGGAAAGATAGGTTTAATTGAAACGGGACTCAGATGTAAAGAAAAGTGATATGGGGATAATAAATTATAATTTTAGCCAGGGGTCACAGTAAGTAACAGAATTTTGAACACTTCCCGCCAAAGTGTCATGGATGAACACATAATGTCATCTAAGATCATGATGATTGCTAAGTGACCCTAGGGACTTAATTGCCAATTTTCTTGAATGACCATGAAGCTATAGGGAATATAGGTTCAGCACACACACACACACAAAAAACTCATTTGCACAAAACAAGAGAGAGAGAGAGAGCTAGAGAGAAGGTGGAGAAAGCTTGGAGGATTGAGATTGAAGAACTCAATTCTAGCTAAGATAATCCGTAGGAAAGCATCTACACATCACAAGAAACGTAATTAAGCTCGGAAACAAGGTAATCAAAACTTCCTTCCTCTCATCTTCAAAATTCATGGTTTTAGCTCAAATGGAGAAATTTTTGAATATGATGTTTTAAGCTAAATGAGAGGATTAAAACTTGCATTTTTGAGTTTTAGAACTTGAATGGATGCTTAGATGATGTTGCATGTACGCTGGAATGCTAGAAAATGGAAAATTGGTCATGGGTATGGGTATGGGTATGGGTTTTGTGTATTTTAATATTGAAATTTAAAACATGAAAAGGCATGTTTTGAGCTGAAATTTTCATGGGTTTTGTTGTGAAAATAATAGGGATTAAGTTCCACTTTTGGTTTTCAAGTTTTGGGGCTTTAATCTGGACAAAATGAAGTTTTTAAAAGCATTTCCGCCCTCTATCAGCCGGCTGATAGCTAGAACAGCCGGCTGATGCGTTCATATGTTGCCCAGAAAATTTTCTAGATTTAGAATAGCCGGCTGATAGGTATAAATTTTTCATAAATGTTCATGTTTTTGCCCAGAAACGTTCATATTTTACCCAAAAAATTCCAGATTTAGAACAGCCGGTTGATGGCTTAAGAACAGCCGGTTATTGTACTTTTAAAGTGGCTGAAAAAGCTCTCCAGAGAGCTATCAGCCGGCTGATAGGTCTCTGGAAAATTTTATTTTCCAAAAATAAGGGCCAATCAGCTGGCTGATGGCCCCAATCAGCCAACTCATAGGCCCCTATTTTGCATAGTGAACTTAATCACTTTAAATGATGTTTTAAACACTTAATTTCATTGTCAAACATGATGCTCAACTTTTAAAGTAATTTGAAATATGAATCAAGGGGAAATAACATAGAAAGAAAGAAAAGAGAGCTAGTATTCAATGTACATGTATCGGTAAAGAATGAGTCCATAATCGATTGATCAATTGTCGGTATGGGACGGCTGTTGGGATTTCCACGGTCGTGTCATTATTTGGAATGGTAAAACATCCAATCGATTAAGAATGTATTTTTATAAAAACACCGTGTTGGTTACCGAATTTTAAGCTAGTATGCCCTATGTGGCCATTTAAAAGCGACATGCTCAAAATTAGGTGAACCATGATTGGTACCTATTTCTTTTCAATATATGTATATTTGAATAGCATATCACGGAGATGAATTGTTGACTCTTAAGGAAAGATACCATGCATATAAATTGTTGATCCACAGGGAAATACACAATGCTTGCAATAGGTTGATTCTTAAGGGAAGACGCAATGAATCCTATGAATGTATGTGTTCAAGGAATTGAACAGTTGATCCTCCGGGACAACATGATGAATCCTAGGTATATGTAAATGTTATGGGAGGCAAATTGTTGATCCTTCGGGAAAGAAGCAAATGGTCCTCTAATGATGATGTTATGAGGGACGAATTGTTGATCCTTCGGGAAAGACGCAAAGGGTCCTACAATGATGATGAATGTATGGATGTGTGCGAGTGTTCGCGTTGCGGCACTCCCGATGCTCATATGTTTTATGGAAATTAGGGCTAGATGCCTACATGTTTATTATGTGTTATTTCAATACCCTTAGATTTATGAATGATGATGAAATGATGAAATGTTTTATGTATATTCATATTACTCTAGTTTATGATGTTTTGGAAAGATGAGGATGATGTTATTCCATACCATACCAATGAATGGATTGAATAAGTGTTTTGAAATGATGTATCAAATGTTGCATTCACAAGAATACATGCTATGTATTATTATGCTTTAAAGAAATGAATGATAATGCATCCATGTTTTAAATGTTATGAAATGTATGAGGAAATGCAGGGATTTTCTGTATGATGATACAATGGTACTCATTAGCGGTTTTCAAAACAGGTTGCTATGATTACTGAGATTATAAATCTCACGATTACGTTGATGTGTATCAAATGCCTAGGTACTTAGTCACATTGGAGGCCAAGCTCGAATGGAGGCATGATCCAGTACTGGGCTGGGTCGTAGTGATTAGTGATGTAATTGTACATGTAGTAACTTATCTGACGCCTTCCCAACGAGCATGATCATGTAGTACATGTTTTCTTTTGTTTTTGGAATCCCCATTCCCTTGACTTTGTCCTTTAGTATCTTTTTGGAAAGGTTACAAAGTCGAAGTAATTACTATGTATAGGAAGGGATGGAGGACATATGTTGGGTATGTATATGAATGATATGTAAGTAAAGACTAGAGTCTTTATCCACTAGTAGGTTAAGGGCTAAGATCTTAAAATGGTTGCTATCCTTAGATCTTCTCCCTTCATGGGACTCTAGCTTTGATGATGGATAGTATGTGTATTATATATGTTTATAGTAAATAGAAAGTTATGTAAAGAAGATGCTTGTGTTTGTTTTAATTTAATGCTTCCCCTGAGAGAAACGAGTGACATACCTGAGAGTAGTAACCCAAACCAACTCAACTTAATTAATTAACTTGGTAAAATTTTAAATGAACTCGGGTAAGAAAAGCTAGTAACACAATAATTCATATCAACTATATACTAAAATGAAAGTAGGGAATTGGAGTGTTACAGATTTGGTATCAGAGCAAACACTACCTTAGTTAGAACTAATTAAGGGAGTTCAAACTAGGTAGATAGGATTTAGATTCCTCATAGGAAGACTTGAATCGGGTTAGTTTGCAAAGGATAGGTAATAGTACTAGTTTGTATTCTAGTCTGATTGGAGGAATGTAGTTTAGGTTTGGGTAGCCTGTATTTCTATTTGAGTCATATTAACTCTATAAATAGAACTGTTATTGAGAAGTCAATATTGTTTGTTTTGTAGAGTAAAATATGCCTCCAAGAAGGAATGCTAGGAATGTTCGAAGGGCTGAAGAGAACCTTGAGAATCCGACGCAGATTATGCGGGAAATGGCAGACGCAATGAAACGACAAGCCGATGCCGCTGACTGCAACGGAAAATGTTCAATCTGTTGAATCAATAGTCGAACCATATAATGTCATAAACAATATAAAAATATTATTAATTAAAAAATTTTAATTTCAATAATATATTTTGTATTAAAAAAATATTATGAAATTGCATAAGTTTTTATTGTTGATGTCATACTCCTAAACAGCGACCATATAAGACTAATAATATCAAAATTTTTAACGACAAAATATGCCAACTATAGAAAACGATGAAACGTATAATTAGTATTAAATCAACTGCTTCATTTTTCTTAAAGTCGTAAATGTCCTTAATCTGATATTTAATAAACATTTGTAATTATTTCTCAATTTCTTTTTTTTTCCAGTTTACTATAATACTTATTATTTATTTATTTTATTCATATTCATTTATCTAATTTATTGTTTGTTTAATGCTTTTTATTTTCAATTTACTATTACCATGGAGCGTTAAAATTTATTGTTACCTGTCACAATTTTACTACAAGAAAATGTTGATTTCGCTACGAAAATTACCTAGGAAAAATTTTCCTAGCTAATTTGGTAAAAAAATTTGGCGCGAAAAGACGGGAAAATTTTGCTATGTAATAGCTACGGAATAGCTACGGAAACGTGAAAAGACGGGAAAATTTTGCTATCGAATAGCTACAAATATCTAACAAATTTTTTCGTAACAAAAGTTTCTCAAATTTAGCTACGAATTTTCCTAGCTAAGGTCTAGCTAATTTGGTAAAAAAATTTGGCGCAAAAAGGCCGAAAAATCTTGCTATGGAATAGCTACAGATTTTTTCTGTAGCAAAAGTTTCTCAAATTTAACTACAATTTTCCCTAGCCAATTCTCTAGCTAATTCGCTAAGGAAAAAAATCCATATCTAATCCCTAGCTAATTAGCTAGGGAAAAAATTCCTAGCTAAATTATTATATGTATATATATAAAAAAATTTACATTAATAAATCAAAAAGTGTTAAATGACCTAGTGGTTGGTGTAAATGTTATCATCCTTGATGTTTTGTCTTCGAGTCCTCCTATGGCCATTTTTCAAAAATAAAAAGTGGTCGCCGGAGGGGGCCGCCGGTGGAGGAAGTCACCGGCGGTGGTTGTCGAAGGGGCTGCTGGAGGCCGGTGGAGGAGGTCGCCGGCGACCGTCGTCGGAGGGGGCAATTTAGCTACCGTCGGTGGAGGAGGTCGGCGGAGGGGGCCACCAGTGGAGGAAGTTGTCGGTGGCGGTCGTTGAAAGGGCTGCCGGATGCCAGGAGGTCGCCGGCGGCCGTCGTCGGAGGGGGCGATTTAGCTAGGGAATAACTACAACTTAGATACGAATTTTTCCGTAGCTATTCCTATTTTTTCTTCTAGTGTTTTTGAGACGGAATGTTGGCCGTCGCTAAAGATGCTCGCACATGAATGTGGCAGAATTCATAGACCATCACAACTTTGTGACAGCCAATTGTCACAAATTGGTGATGCCGGATAAACGATCACAGAAGTCTGTCACCAATGTGTGACATACACACCGTGACGAACTTGTGATGAAAAAATTTCATCACAAACCCGCCATAAGTTTGTGACGATATTTTGTCACAAATTTGTGATGCTTGCATGCGTCACAAACGTCTGACACAATGTGTGACAGACATGCCATCACAAACTTGTGACAAAATAAACCCATCACAAATTCGTCATAGTTTGGTGACAGTAATACACCGTCACAAAATTTGTGACAGAGTTTCACAGTCACAAATCCGACGTTGATGTGTGACGGGACAAAAAGTCTGTCACAGAATCTTTTGCGACAAACAAAATGGTGACAGACCATTGATTGTCACAAATCCGTCACAAAAAATAAATTTGTGACGGGAATGCCTTATTATGTGACGGATTTACCGTCACAAACACCGGTTTTTTTGGTAGTGGGTAGAATGAATAATTGGTGTGTCTAGCTAGGGTTGCATGCATGTGGCTATTTATAGCCATATCTTTAGTTTAATGGGCTGTGGGCCTATATCCGTACAAGCCTTCTTAGTGGCTAAAGTGTAGTACATGTGAGAACCATATTTGATAATAACAAGAATTAAAAATATTTCAACTAATTGATCACAAAAAAAAAATCAATTTTGGCATTATAGCTATTAACATAAATTATTGATGGCGTTATTTGTTAATTTTGTAGTTATAACTGACATTAAAATGCTCTCAAAACATCCTCCAACGTCGATTATAGAATTGACAGTCCCTTATGAGGCCCCATGCCTTGCCATCACGCTCATTAGACCACAAATGTCCGAATAGACTAACTACAACGGAAACTCAGCTCTGGTTCCATGACCAAATGTTTTCCTTGTTGCTTTGCCTGCAAGGCAATGCTTACAGATTGGCATCTAAACTCTTGGAGTTTGCCCTAACAGACCCTCATTTTCCAATCTCTTGATCAGTTCAAGACTTATGTGTTCTAAGCGTGCCAAACAAATATGCCAACACCACAAGAAGATATTATATTGAAACTATAAGAATTCAAACTACTAAAAGACACCAACAAGGGGCTGGTTCAAGTGGTAAGTGGCTTGGTATTGCTTAAGCAAGGTCCTGGGTTCAAGACCTTGTGAATGCAATTGTCCCCATTGGGAGACTCTCCCACCATAGCCAGGTGCACAAAACGGGTTGAGTCCGAATTAGTTGGGCAAAGGCTAGGAAACTGGACAAGCAAAAAAAAAACTAATAAAAGGCAACTTAAAATCTAAAATGATGAAACCATTATCATAAAGCAAAAATCATACAAATTAGAGTCATGATAAATGTGAACAACATTGTTTCTAAAAATGACATCATAACCTAAGTTCATTAAGTAGACAGCTAACAACAAGTTCTGTCTAATATCTGGAACATATAACAAATCATGTAAAGGTAAAGTACAGCCTCCAAGCATCTCAAGTCTACAAGTGTCAAGTCCCTTCATCTCTACTAATGCATTGTTCTCCACGAAAATATGTCTCCTCCCATAAGGCAGAAGGCGAAACTCCACAAACCATCCTCGGTCCCTAGCTTTGTGGTATATTGCCCATGAATCAATAGTCCACATGCACTCAGCGTTCATGGGTGAGAGGAAATACATGTGGTTGCTGCGGGAAATCTCGCATGAAGTGCGCCATCTACTGGCACGAGTAGCACTTACTTTCGTCAAGTCCTTCATTCCTCTCTTGCCTCCCTTCTTGAGCTCAAGTTGCTAATCCCTTGGTCTGCTTCCCTTTCCATAACCACATTTCATGGGGCCTTTTTCCCTTATTTTTTCTTGGAGCTAGATCATAGCCTAAAAGATTAAGCCATATATGCTACCTACTCAGTGGACTTCACAGCCTCACATCGGTCATCCTCCAATACAAGGTGGTACTCTATATCATCAGAGGTCTTGATGTATGCTCTCATTATGCGTCATGTTAAACTTCATGTACTTCCATGTGTGGAAGGAAGGGACCTAATGACAGCTTGAACCTATTGTTCATCAGTGAGGGAATGCATAGTTGACCACAACTTCTTTATTATGTTTGGTATCTCTCAAAGATGTTGTCTCATGCCCATGCCAAAGTTCATCTTAAAGGTGTCAAACTTTATAGTCAACTGCCTCAAGTTGGTGGCCAAAGTGCCTTCAAACCGATCCTTGAGTGCAACCCATATGCCTCTTGCAGTAGTGTAGTGCTCGAATTAACATAGAATATTGTTCGTCATACTGCTAAGCAGTGTGATTTATGTAAAGGAATTCTTTCTCTTCCATTGTTGGATGACCTTCATATCCTGCCTTACTTGTTGAGCAAGACCAACCCCACTGGGCTTTACTAACACATGGTTTAAGGTCTCCAAGACCTCTTACTCCTTTCGGAAGTATTGAAATAAACTATAATTAATGAATTTTGAGCCCATGCTATCTCAATGAAAATGAATATCAAACAATATGAACAAAAACACATAGAACAACAATTCATTTACACATTAAGAAAAATGCAATCAACTTCAAGACTAGCACACATATAATTGGATTTAACAATCAATAAGAGGGTTTAATTAATCTTATCATGTGAAAAATACTATATATGCACTCTTCTAAGTTTAAAATGCAATTTTCACTCACATAAGGGGTCTAAACCTTGGGGGACTTGTCCTAGGTGAAGACCTAGGTGCCTACGTACCCTGATAAGGGATCATAAAGTCCACATAGTTCGATAGGAGGGGGACGTCCATGGTGGCCATTAGGCATATGGTTTACCTATGTGTGCCATGGGCGGCTAAGACGTTGATGTTAGAGCAGAGTCAATGGATGTGGGATCGTATAGGTCATGTTGAGGAGTTGTGGAGGACGAAGCACTCACAGGATGAGGGCTATGATCCCTGGGAGGCTGGTTCACGTAAAGTTATGTGAGGTTGATAGTGAGAGGGAGATAATGATTGTGAGAGATTATGGAAGAGTATCTCGGTAGGAGTTAAGAGAGCAAGAGGTCAACTCTTGAGTAAGAGAGGTAGAATAATTCGTGTGTCTAGGGTTCCGTGCAGGAGTCTTATATAGTCTCTCAATGGGTTAAATAGGTCATTGGCTCATTCCAAGTAGGAGTATTCTTAGAGTGAGTTAGTGTAGCACGTGTGTATCACATGTGAGGACCATATTTTGTACTAACATTGGGTATGGAGCAGCTTTAAATCATAGGACTAGTTGTTCTACCCATTGAGATGCCTATAAGTCAGCAAATGGATTAGCCATTGTGTTCACGATGAATACCCTAATTTAAACAAAAATAATAATATTTTGAGATAGATAAGATGAAAACTAAATTAATAATTTAGTTTCTAAAAGATGCATGCTCACTCAATTTGGTCACTAAAAGATGAGAATGTCTCAATTTAACCTTTAAAAGATCTAAACTCAATCAATTTGATCATTTAATTAATGGGATATATAGATGAAAAGTTAATGGGTAGTATATCAAACTCTAATTTAGCTGTTGAATAATAAATTGAATCTTCAACAATAAAAAAATAAAACGTTTCGTATTTATAAATTAAATATAGTCAAAATACATTAATTATTTTGTGTATAATTTATATATATATATATATATATATATATATATATATATTTAAATAAGGTCCAATTTATTATTTAATCACTAAGCTTGTGTTTGTTAATACGACAACAACATACAATCATCATTTTATTTAATTTTTATTCATTTCATTAACTCAGAGAACTATTTGATTAGAAATTGATCTTTTAGTAAAAGTGTCAAAACTGAATAGCCTGTTTGACCTTGTAAATTTCATAAGATTAAACTAGAGAAATTTTGGTCCTACTTAAAAATGAGCAACTCAACCCTAAAAAATATAGAATCAAATTAACCAGGCTAGGGTCATGCTAACCCGTTTCTCGAGTTATTAAGGGAGCGTTTTGTATGGTGTCATCTCAGATAACATGGTATTTTACATAATGTGGTATAAAAATAGTGTCATCTCGGATACTATGTTGTCTTTGGTACTCTTATTTGATATGATGTTTAACATCATAGTGATATGAGATACAAGTGTATGGTATAAAATAATATCATTTAAGATACCATGTTATTTATTTTTGCATCTTTCAAATTTACTATTATAAATTTAGGCTTTTGCACATGTATACACACACACACAAAAAGATATACACAAATTCAGCCATTTTTAAAAACTATATATAGATATACACCACTTTCACTGTAGCTGACCAAAAACGCCCTCCGTGATGGCATTTTATAAAAACTTTCCTTAGAAAAACGCCCTTGTTTAGAGCGTTTATATGATCAAGCGGTCAACCCTATAAATGCCCTTAACGAGAGCGTTTTGCTCGGAATAGGTCAAATATTGTGGGGTCTACAAGACACGTTGGAAGCCACCTGTGACAAATAAGTGCATAAAAAACGTCCTCATTGAGGGCGACTATTAATGCCTAAGCGACATCATTTTATTTTGAGACCCTGATCCCCCATAACTCGCCCTCATGGAGGGCCTTTTTTGATTGAAAATTACCCAAATCAATTTCCCTTTTTACCAACCCTTCAATTTTTAACCTAATTTCAAAATACCCAAACCGATTTCCCCTTTTCCATCCCAAATGTTCATGGCAGCACGACGGTGGTCTTCAATTCGTTCACGAGTTCATCTTCATTCTTCAGTGTGTTCGTCTTCATTCAAGTTTGTTCGACTTTGTCTTCAATCCTCAGTCTTCTCGTCAATGTTGGGTTCTTGTTTAATGTAATAAACTAAGATTGTTGTATGCTAGATTTTCTGACTTAGTCAAAATTAGATTAAAGCAAATATTGATGTATGTCTGATACAAATACTTTTTGCTTATGATAATCAACTTAACTTATACATATGTTAATTTCATATTCATGTTTCCCTTGGCCATCTTTATTGTTTTATACAACAACAGTAATAATGTTTTACTCTTGAAATTAATATAATGGAGTGACATATGCTTTACTTTATTTTCATGTTTATTGGAATAGTTTGATTTCCAAAAAGATTTCATATTTTGCAAATTATTAACTCAGTATTAGTTTTTACTAAGTAAGAAGAATTTTCACCAAGTTAATTTAGTTTATATTTCTGTCTTAGTTGAACACTTCTACATTCAGGCATGTGATGGATCTCCTTCTATCCCTTCCCATCTCTTGACATTTGTTTCTTTTTTCATTTCCACCCCTTCACATGCTGTTCATGCACTCGGCAAGGTTCGTCGTCATGTGTCCATAATGTCGACCCCCGTCGTGTACACGACACCACTTTTCGCATGCGATTTGATCAAGCTAGCTCCCAGCTTCGTTATTCAATGCATAGATGGCCCTCATCGTTTTGTCAACAATGTGTGCTTGGAACGCATGCACTGCACGTGTATATATTTGTTAGAGTAACGATCATTAGAGTGAAGAAAGAACAATAGACACGGCACTTGAATATATTTGTTAAATCAACTTTACCTGCATTATTCAAATGTTTCTGTTTCCATCTTGGCTCATCGCGACAAGCAATGTATGATGGTACTTCCCATAGAGGAATGTGCCGTCCACTTGTACCATAGGTTTCAGGTGCGCCCATGCATCGATGCATGGTTTGAATGCCCAGAACAGACGATGGAATTGCATGGCATTGTCATCGTCTGGGATCGGGCGGTGCTAGAAGGAAATGATTGTTCTCGGCAAGTGTTGTTGAACATCACACATGCATCTCCTCAAAGTGTCGTAGGAAGCCTCCCAGTTCCCATATACCATTGCTAAGGCCTTTTGCTTTCCTAACCATACCTTCCTATACGAAACGGTGAACTGGTATTCATCCTTCATTCTTTAGATTATTTGGGACATGGAAACATCAGCTGATTGTTTCACCATTCCTGTAATTAACCTAGCTATTATGTCTGAGTCCAACTTAGTGTGGTCCTGCGATACGGAGGGCGTCACACAAGAATGATCGCCGCCGTACTTTGCTATTAGCCACATTCCAAGGTTCGCCTTCAAACATGCTCTCACTCTCCACGGACACCCATTCTCGTGCTTCACACACGTTGCCTCATAACTCTTCTCTCTCGACCGAGTCACGTTGTAGTTTACGTGTCGTTTAAAAGAGAAGATTTTCACTGCTTGTCTCAAAGATTTCTTGTCTGGGAACACTAGACCTTTCTTTAGATCCAAGCTTTCATTCCATACTTCGCCTCTATGGGCACTCCACTCATCATCTTATGGGTTGTGAGCAACATTATACTGGGACTGTGTTTTAGTCGGCACTAAATAACGAATGGGTTGGATGGCATGTTTGCCCTCATGCCCATGCCATCTGCATCACCGTCGTTGTAGTCATTGAGATCTTCATCCTCGTACTCAACTCCATTCGGAGGGTCCTCTATATCATTCCCAATAAAAGCATTATATTCTTCATCATCCAATAGCTTATCATTCGGTTCCGTTGTCGGCCTACAACAGCTCCTCCGCCAATTCCAAGTCATCTTCGTTTAAATCATCTGCCCCCAAAGCCTAACTAGTGCCATACTCCTGATCACTCGATCGATTAAATTCTAATTGAGGAATGTAGTCATCGACTTCAACTTGTTCGATTGCTGCATAGGTGTTGGCACATATATCGATAATAGGAATAGGCAAAAATTCCAAACACCGCATGTGACAATCGAGCATGTCGTCCATTCCCTCGTCGTTCGACACTTCAGTAGAAAGAAAATTCACCGGGTTCCTCTCTTATGGCATCCTGTAAATTAATTTTGACACCTCCTAGTTCGGTTATAGTTTTTGAGTGTGATGAATTAGTTGTTTCAATTCTACAAAGCTCCTCCCACGGGTGATTCTCGTTAGTATTGGATCAATCGGGACTTGAAAAATAACACCATTGGATGAGTTCGATACAGTGGCATCTTTATAAATACAAGCAGTGAATGATTTACTCATGTTTGTTAGTGCAAAATGATGCTACACAACAACAAGCACTCCAACAATGTTGGAAATTTGTTAGAAGTTGTGGGTGCAATCGGAGACAAGTGACACACACGTATATATACAAATTAGGACCACAAAAACGCCCTCTGTGATGGCATTTTTATTGAAAGAAACTTGCTCTCTTTGAGGGAGAGTTATTGACCAATCAAATCATTGTCCAAACCTTCTTTGATAGGCCAGAAAATTCAACTGACCTAAATTTGACCATTTACCAATAAAACGCCCTCAACGATAGCGTTTTTATGTGGTCTTATGTGTCCATGTGGTTGCAAACGTGTCTTGTAGGCTCCACAATGTTTGACCTATTTCGAGAAAAACACCCTTGTTAAGGGTGTTTCTAGGATTGACAAGTTGACCCTATAAACGCTCCTCAACTAGGCGTTTTTCTTAGTAAATTTTTCACAAAATGCCATCATGGAGGGCGTTTTTGGTGAGTTATAATAAAAGTGGTATATATCTGTGGATAGTTTTTAAAGGTGGCTGAATTTGTGTATAACTTTTTCGTGTGTGCATATACATGTGTAAAAACCTATAAATTTAAGTAGATTAACTATTATATTTATTCTATGATCATTTTTAAAATTTCATAATAACTTTAAATTAAAAAACCTATCATCAACAACAAAAATATTTTAAATAATTACATAGTTTAATATAACTAAAAAATATATAACTAAATATAACAATGATTTAAATACAAAAAAAAAAGATTTAAATAAGTGAGGACAATATGTCATGTATTAATAATTTATGTTAAAATATATAAAATATAATAAGGATAAAGTTGGTAAAAAAAATTCTTTGCTCAAAGGTGTTATTTCAGATGACACTATATTTTTTGTTATGAGATAATACCTTTTTTGTGTCATGTGATAAGACAGTGTTATCTTGGATGACATTGTATCATCATATGATACCATAACAAACAATGTCATCCAATAATATCTTCTAAGATAAAATGTTATTTTAGTCCTTAGATGACACTCTCAACTTCATGATGATACCATATCAAACGCCCCCAAAATCTTTTTACTGTTGATTTTTTTTTTAATATTAGTATAATTAATTAGTTGTACGACTTTGACCTCAAATTAAATGTTATTATAATGAATGAAATATCGGAGAAAGATAAATGTACCGTTATTGTTTTATGGCGTTGTTGATATTTGAAGATTCGTTTGGTAAGGATTGTGCACAATAAAATTACGGTGTTTTACGATTTTTAAAAAATCATTACATTATATTTTATACATATTAAACACACTTTTTATCATATTTTTTTTCTCCTAATTTTTCTTTCTATCTCTCTCCACACTTTTCTCTACATACTTTCCTTTATTCTACAGTATTTTACTCTGTAGTACTTTCTTTATAATACTTTATATAAGTGCATTTATATCAAGCATACCCGAATAGTTTATGTATCATGTATTTTAATGACTTTTAATTTTCAAATTATTTTTAATATACTCTAATTGTTTCCTTTTTGTTATTTGTAATGAAAAATTAAAAGCTATTTATTATAATTAGTTATAATTTTTATTTAATAAATATTATTTAACAATTTAAAATATTTTTTCATAGAAACAAAATAAAACCAATCCAACCACAATAAAATTAAGTAAAACTTTTATATATATATATATATATATATATATTGACCCGTATTTAAACGGATAACCCTACTTAAACACCAAAAAAAATGTGGACGAATTGACCCGACCCGACCCGGTAGAAATAGTACCTTTGTTTTTTGTGTGCTAACTATCTTTTGTGAGAGTAGTGGGCCCATGCCCAATGAGGGATGAGACAATTGTTTAAAGTTCGGATTCTTATTCTATAAGGGTGAGAGTTCGAACTCTATTATTGATGTAAGGGTTTTATTGGTGGGTGATATATAAATCTTTTCATAAATTTTCAAAAAAAATTAAGAAGTCTTTTCTGATCCTGATGTGATATCGATACTTATTTTAATCTAAATTTTTTTTACAAAGAAAAAGAGAGTAGTGGGCCCACATCCAACCATCTTCACGTTATTCGATAACCTTTTTATTATTTCAGATTGGAAAGCAAAGGCTCAAAAGCAAAACATAACTAAAAAAGGTTTTGGCGCCAAGCCTGGCAAGAACCAATCACTATTATTATGGTATATTCTCAATTTCTCATTTCATTAGTAAATTATTTAAATTATGTTAAATCATAAATGATACAAATTATTAATAAATTACACTTATATAATTTTTTCAAGAAAAAAAATCGTTTAACTTCTCTGTAAATTTTTTGTTTTTGCCAAAAGATGTTAATAATAATAAAATTTTGTAATTAAGTATAATGATAACATTACTTGTAATTATTATAACATTTTATAAAATTACTTGTAATAATTAAGTTAATAATAAAATTTTGTTATATAATGGTAAGATCAGCCAAGTAATTTTATAATACGAAGAGGCGTAATTAAGTGAAAGAGATTTGTTTTTGAGAAAAAAACATATTTTATTTTATTATAAAAAAATTCAACGACACTTATAATAAATTAGATAACTTCATTATAAGAATATTGAAAAGTAAATCATAAATAATGTCGAACTAGAAAGAAAATAAAAGTCCAAATGATCCAATTTGTAAGATAAATTTGGGATGATAAACTTCACCGCTCTTAGTGCTACTAATAAAGTTGTTACTTTTATACCTTCTGCATCTTAGATCTGATGTAAATTTCACGATTGAAAGTGCTATATTTTCTTCTAATAATCGATGAAAGAGTGCAAGTTTTTTATATAAGATTCGCAAATTGTAACACTATATGTCACAGATGTTGAATCTTGAAGTACCTCCTTGGAAATTCCATCAAGAAAAGAAATACACAAACACAAGCAATCTAGTAATTAAACTTAAAACCCAAGGAGTGTGGTTGAGTGGAAGGGACTCATCCATCCTTAACCAAGTGTCAGGTTCGATTCCTGCCTTGGGTATGGAGCAGCTTTAAATCCTTGGGCCAGCTGTCCCACTCTTCGAGGTGCCTACAATTCAGCGAGGGGATTAATCACTGTGCTCGACGGTGAATACCCTGGTCTAGACAAGAAAAAATAATTAAACTTAAACTTTCACAAAGAAAGACAAGAACTAGAATAAAATCTAAAAGATAACCATCACAAGTTAGGGGACAAAATAGATCTAAAAATTAACTTATTTCAAAATTACAATATGACAATATTACAACAAATTAAAGTTAGGGAGGGATTGTCAAATTTATTAAATCTAATAACCCTTCCTACTCAAATTTGGATAAATTAAAGAAGGAAATGAAGCCAATTTCTAACCTTGAGTATATATAAAGCAACTTTAAATCTTTGGACTAAATCTTTAACTCACTTATATGTCAATGAAAGAATTAGAAAGTCACTCGACGGTGTAATTTTATTTTTTTAAAAAATAAATATATATTGAGTAAATTATTATTTTACTGATAAAAATAAATTAAATTTTTTTAACGTCATATTAAATATAGGAAAATTCAGTTTAATTTTTAAAAGTAAAAATTATTAAATGTAATTGAATCGAAATTTGAGGGAGGTATGTTTAATTGATTTTATATATTGAAAAATTCATTATTCTTATTTATTTACTAATCTAGTTTGATAATAAAACTATAACATGTAAAATGCATTTTTTTAAAAGATCTTGATGATCTAGTCATGGTGGTGGTGCTATGTAAATATTAGTTTTTAATACTCTATTTATTTATTATTTATTAATATTAAATAAAAATTTGATTTCTAATTTTATTAGTATGAGTTTTTCATCACTTGCACATAACTCAGTCGATATGCAAGAAGCGTATTTGTGCCTTCAATGTTAAAGTTTGTAAAAATATTTGAACTGAATAAAACTTAATTATTTCTAAAAAAAAAATTTAATTTCTCAGCAAAAGTTTTTTTTATATGGAAGTTTTGAACTTGGGATCTCGGACATTAAATGTAAGCATTTCTTTTAGCGGAGATTCGAATCTGAGTTTATCAGGTTATGATTATGAAAAATCGGTTCCTTCCACTAAACCTAACATCGGTTAATGGTTTAGATTTTAATTTTTCTTATCTTTACTTATTTATTAATTTTAATTTGAAATATTTTAAATTAAAAGAAAATAAAATATTACTCAATATTTCCTTATCCTTGGGAAGACAAGAGAATCCTTTGTTTTTTGTGACACTATTTGTAGTCGGTGAGTAATTTTCATGACAAGTTGTTAAAGGTTAATAAACACAAAAGTATTTTTTAATATTAATAAATGGAATAATTTAATTTTTAGTTTTTTTTTATTTAATATAATTTATTAATATTAATAAAACTCATTTTAAATAAAATATAAACGTAACTAACTTTGTATTAATATCAATAAATAACAACTAACACACAAAAAAAAAATCTCTATTTATAAAAAAATTAAATTTCTAATACTTTTATAGTACTAAAATTCTTATATACATGTTCTCCAAAAAAAAAAATTCCTATATATGGCCAGAGGTTTAGGGGAATAAGGTAATCTAGAACTAACAATTGGGACAAGTTTAATTTATTATTATACCTAATTTTGTAAAATATGTTTACAGAAATATCTATTTGTTATCATTTTGAAAATCTAAACAATAAATAATTAGATATTATAATTCATGTAAAAAAATAAATCTTTTTAAAGGTATAAAGTTAAAATAATATCCCAAATTTTAGGGTAAAAGTTCAATGGTACCGTACCACTGAACTTCAGTGCATACCTCAATTCATGTAGTGCCATTTGTTAATATTAATAAAAACTCACATTAATTAGGGCCCACCTTAAATGGTTTAGGGACCAACTGATTGGAAGGGTGTACTGAAATTCAATACTACCGTACCACTGAAGATCTACTCAAATTTTAAATGCATGATTTTGTACTATATATATTATCGTCTTACATCTAATGAATCTATCTACATTTTTATAAATTACTTAAATGTTTTATTGTTAAGCCATACAGACAGGCGAGATGAGACAATAGCTGTACTAGTTAAGTGCATTGAGTATTAATACTAAATGCAATATAATAAGTTCATAAATTATTTAACACCAGTATCCATCACTCCTTAATTATTTTAAAATATATATTAAATTAACGTTACAGGTAAGATGATAATTAATAATTTTAATTAATATGAAAATGATTGATAAAAAAAAAATATTATTATATATTTAGGTTAAAATGCACATAATCCGGCGAGGGTTCGAATCCTTTGAAGCCATCCAAAATCTTGCTTTGGTGGGTATCCCTCTCCAGGTAGATTTCCTGGTACCCAAGGGCTAACTGAGTAGCTTCAACTGGGTAAAACTGCTTGCGGTTTTGGCTTGTACAGTAATTCTTTGGGTTGGGTCTCTGTTGGTCTTCCCAACATGCCACTGGCGCTCTGCCCAGTAGTACTTGGGAGTGCTTTCTTTTACTACCATTTTATTTTAAAAAAAAAGCACATAATCCTGTACCAAAAAAATGCATATAATCCTCCTAAAATATAAGTCATGTGCAGTTGCACATAAAATCCTACATTCGTCAAATTATTTAAAAAATTTTTTTTGGGGGAGTTTCTTTGCACATAACTAAAATCTTAAATGGATTTTTTTTTCTCAAGACTTGAAGTTCAAGAGTATTTATTAGGTTGTGATATAAATTTTGCTAACCTATGCCATTAGGATTTTAGATAGTATGAGTTATTAAGAATAAATTCTATCATGTACAATATTAGACAATAAAAAAGAGAGAAAGATATGTGGGACTCATTTTGCGTCTTTTACTCTTTTTTGTAGTTTTATGTTGTACAACGGATAAAAGTTCAATGATATTGTACAACTGAACTTCAGTGCATCCCTCTAATTATATAGTGTCATTTGTTAATATTAATAAAAGTTCACATTGATTAGGGCCCATCTTGAATGGTTTAGGGACCAACTGATTGGAGGGATGTACTGAAATTCAGTACTACCGTACCACTGAACATCTATTCTTACAATACATGATTGAATATGGAGTTATTTGTACACGTTATAAGGGGCCGTTTGGTTACTGAAAAAAAGTCGTAATCTGTGATGTTATCCAATATTCTTTCTATCAAATATACCTTACTTTTTGCAATGTAATGAAATTATGTTTTTGTCTTTATTTTTTCCCTACTTTTATTCCATTTCCACTTTTAATATAAGGGTAAAATAGTCATTTTATTCACTTTTATTCTATTCACACATCACATTGATATGGCATTCATATTCCCTCCAACATTTCCTTTCTCGTGCCCGTTCTCATTCCCATTACCATTTTCATTCTCTCAACCATTCCACTAACTAAGCATAGGATCCATTCTCAACTAAATATACACTAAAATTTTAGGAGTTTTACCATTTTTATTACCACTTCTCAATTATTGGATCTGCTTTTAGATTTATGTTAATTTTTTTTTTAATTTAAATGACACAGATATCAAAACAAATCTAATAACTAAAACTCAGGATAACTCTAAATCATTACCCTTTTTGTATTTTAGCGGTATAATTAAAATAAGTTATTACATCAATTAATACCATTAATTGATAACTTCATTTGTAATTATTTCTTCTCCTCACCTCATTAATTTCATGTGATGTGTTCGTTTTGTTCTATATCCATCAATATTTTATTTATTTGTGTAATGGTTGTTCAGCTTAAAACATCAGTTATACTGACACCACAACGATGGAAATCAAACAAGCTCGTATGAGTAATCCCGCATGAAGTGTCTTTCCGGTAAGCATTTCTACAGACACACATAACTTTACTGCTAAGAAAATTTTCCTCTCAATAATTACCAAACAAGCAAAATTCCTTTATATATACATATATATATATACACACATACATACACACTTTCTCTCTATAGCGCCTCACCAACTCCTTCTTATGGCTTTTTATTCCTTTCTCATCCTCATTTGATGCAAACAAAAGCCAAAGTTGTTAGCTTTTTGTGATTCTGGAAATGGGTTTTCAATCTAAGCTTCTGGGGTTGTGCCTATGGCTGCTGTTTGCGAGCTTCGGATTCAGCTTCAGCTTCGTCAGTAGTAGCAGCACAGTGAACGAAAATGGAGGAGAAGGTGAAGCTGAAGGTGGAGGCTTCTTGAAAGGCATTGTGGTTATTAATGGGAAATCTGGCATCGGAAATATCGATGACGATTTTGTGTGTGCCACTCTGGATTGGTGGCCTCCTGAGAAATGTGACTATGGAAGATGTAGTTGGGGTCTTGCTTCTCTACTGAATCTGGTATTTTTCTTTTTCTCTTCTTCTTCTTCTTCCAAATGGTTTTGGGAAATCTGAAAAGAAAAGAAAAGAAAAAGTTGTTTTCAGAATGCTTCGTTACTCTGCATTTTTAGTCTTTTTGCTTGGGATTTGGAATCTGAAGTTCGAGTTTAATTGGGTTTTCATTACAATAATCTAAGGCTAAGGCCAATATCTTGTGCAGATTCTGTTTTTCTTCCGCGGGGTTCTCAATGAAATTTAATTAATTTTTGGGGTTAAATTTCAGATTTTATTCTTCCTTTTTTTCTCGATTTATTCACTAATAATCTGTTCTGTTCTATTAATCTCACAAACTTCAATTCATTGTCTCATGCAGGACCTCAACAACAATATATTCTTAAATGCAATAAAAGGTATGGGGAGGGACTTCACATTGATTTCATGATTCTTTTAAATAAATGGCTGCTTTTTCTTTTGAAATAAATTTAGTTGCAATTTTTAGGTATGTATGTATTAGTTCTTTAGTGGTGGGGTTTGAATCTCACCTTTCGGCATAAAAGCATTAAGTGCCCAGCTGTTTACCCGTGGAGGATCCATGGCGAAAGGATTAGTCATTACGGTTGACCGTGGATACTCTGGATTAGAACAAAAAAAAAAAAAGAATAAGGATATTACTGTGCATAAGTTTGGTGGTAACCCAATTACTCCTGTTGAATTTTTGTTAATTGCAATGTTTTTACACATTAACCAACTCACTAGTTAGTTAATATGCATAAATAAATCACCGTTTTACACATTAACAAGGTGTATTTCATCACTTCACAGAAATTACATTTTAGAGGATTTGTTCTCATTTGGAGAGCTAATAATCATTTGGTTCTTGATTGTTTTGCAGCATTTTCACCATTGAAAATAAGGTTAGGAGGCACATTGCAAGACAAGGTCATATATGGTACTGAGGATAGTGGACAACCTTGTACTCCTTTTGTTAGAAACACCTCAGAGCTGTTTGGTTTCACTCAAGGTTGTCTTCCTATGCATAGATGGGATGAGCTCAACGCCTTCTTCAAGAAATCAGGGTAACATTAATTTTAATTCTTCCTACCTATCAAATCTTTCACCTTTATTTTTCTTTAACAATTGAACATTATTAATAATAGGTCAATTTCAGGGCTAAGATTATATTTGGATTGAATGCTCTTGCTGGAAAATCTATAAAATCTAATTCTGCAACGGGACCTTGGAATTACACCAATTCTGAATCTTTTATTCGTTACACTGTCAGCAAGAACTACACCATTTATGGTTGGGAGCTTGGTAAGTGCACATCCCTTAAATCAAAATATTCTCAATTTTACGGTAAGGTTGTTGCTATGCAACTTGGGGATATCACAGGTTCAAATCCTGGAAATAGGCTCTCTGCTTGCAGGGGTAGGGTTGCATATTTCTGACCCTTCCTAAATCCCACCGGGTGGATGGGAGCTTTGTGCACTGGGTCTTCCTAACTCTCAAATTTATCCACTCTACTGCTAACACGTGGTGAATTCATATAATATTTGGCGGAGTCGAGTCCGTGAGAACATTTTCCTATTACTATTGCCATTTGTTAGTAAGTGGCACAAGAAGAAGTTGTGCATTAATCTTGACACCAAAACTGTCTATGCATTGTATTCAAAGGCCTTTGAGTAAGTACTAACTGCTAACCACAGGGTGTATTGACTGGCAGGTAATGAATTGAGTGGTAATGGAGTAGGAACAAGTATTTCTGCAGATCAATATGCCTCTGATGTAGCTGTTTTGAGAGACATAGTTCAAAATGTTTATAAAGAGGTGGAGCCTAAGCCACTGGTGATTGCACCTGGAGGTTTCTTTGATGCAAATTGGTTCAATGAATTCATAACTAAATCAGGCAAATCCGTGGATGTGATTACCCACCACATTTATAATCTTGGTCCAGGTAATATTTCTCTCACCTGATTTTCACTTAGCTTCAACTTCGGAGTTGTAATGAACATCATATCAAAGCCCTACCTCTCTTAATCAAAAGCCTAAAAGACTTTCTTGTTATAACAAAGTCTAAAATGCACATAATGCCTCTGAACCTATAGGTCATGTGCAGATAACCCCTCAACAAATGGACATAGAACTCCCTCAAACTTTGCATTTTGTGCAAAAAACCCTTTATGTTAACTTTTCCATCCAAGACCCTAACGGAGGGCAGATATGCCACATTATTTAATGAGTTTTTTTTTGCACAAGGCCTAAAGTTTAAGGAGGTTTCTATACAAGATCTAAAGTTTAGAGGGGTTTTCTGCACAAAATAGAATGTTCTGCATCTTGGTATGGCTTGATTTTGTTGACTTGCACTATTCCATTATGTTTTTGGATTGAAAGGTTAACCGAGAGGTTTTGTGCACAAATTGCAAAGTTTAGAGGGTTCTAGGTCATTTTCTGAGGGGTGTTATCTAGTTCAGGGGGTTTCTACATTTTAGCCTATAACAAATTAATCCCAAGTCTCCATTTAGCATCCGGATCCTCTGCATCGGAGACATAGGAAGAAAAAAAATTAGCCCCTAGTCCATTCAGGGTGCATCCTTATTAGTGTGGTTCCCTTGCTTTTTTTCTTTCCTATCTCTCTCTTACTACAGAGCATTACTGAAGAGGATCCGAAATCCGTCCTTTAATAAATTGAGTGTGTAAAACCAGTCCATGATGATGGTTATAACTGGAAAGTATATTGTAGGAGTTTCTGAGGACCTTGTGCAGAAGATTCTTAATCCTTCATATCTTGATGGAGAGGCAAACACGTTTAGTGGTCTCAAAGATATACTGAGAAGCACAGGAAGCTCAGCAACTGCATGGGTTGGAGAGGCAGGAGGTGCTTATAACAGTGGCCATCATCTTGTGTCTGATGCATTTGTGTATAGCTTCTGGTATTAACTCCTTCTCATATATCATATACATTTATGATTAAATTATACCAACTTCCTGAAGTTTGACTAAATTAGAAAAACCTCCCCTCTAATTTATTTATTGTCAATGAAGTTAACATTTTGCATAAGATGCAATATTAAGCTCTAACGTCATAGTATTCCTAATAAGATATTAAAAATATGTAGTTTAGATCAATAGGTGGTTGGTTGGAGTAATAGGTACTCAATTCCTCTTAAGCATTGTCTCAGGTTTGAGTTTTATATATCACATAATCCCTGCTGGGAGAGCTCTATCTCTGTTATGGGACTTTAGTTTGCTCGAGCCAGATTAGTGTCACAGATAGTAAAGAGTCTGTATTGCGTTAACGATCACTTCCCAAGTTCCATCCCTGGAGGGATAGGAATGGAGCTTCATCTGATGGGAGGGTCTCCCCTAAAAATGGCCCTACTGTATCTAAGGGATTAGTTACCAGGTTTGTTCTGGTGGATACTCTGGTTCAAGACCAAAAATGTAATGGGTATTAGATGTAATTTAACTAAATCTTGAGAGAGGTTAATGTAATAATCAATTTATTCCATGTTAATTTATTGCTTTATTTTGGTTCCTTATGAATTTCTTGTTGTACTGATATGATGCACAGGTATTTGGATCAGCTGGGTATGTCAGCTTCTTATGACACCAAAACGTACTGCAGACAGAGTTTGATAGGAGGAAACTATGGTTTACTCAATACTTCTAATTTTGTGCCAAATCCAGACTACTATAGGTAAAATCATATATATTGCACTTCATATTTTAAGCACCTTAATGATTTTAGTCTCTAAAAGATGTATGTTTTTCTAACTGTTAAATAATAAATTAAATTTTACTCAACAATAAAAGAAAATAAAAACATATCAGATTTACAAATTACACATAATCAAAACGTGCTGTATGCATTTTTTTTGGTTATTAATCTTTTAAGAACTAAATTGAGACATCATCTTTCAAGAACCAAATTATTAATTTTCTCATTTATTTTTAATTTTCTGCCAAAAATGCAAGTTCTCAAGAGATTTATAGTATCCTTACACTTCTTCTTTTAGCTTCTCATGTGGGGATAAAAATTCAGTACTACGTACTACTACTGAACTTCGGTATATCCCTCCAATCGTGTAGTGCCATTTGTTAATATTAATAAAGACTCGCATTAATAATGACCCACCTTGAATAGATCGGGGATCAACTGATTAGAAAGATGTATTGAAGTTCAGTATCATAGTATTACCGACCATCTTCTCTATGGGATGTTTGCTTCATTTATTGCTTGATGTGCAATGTAGCCCACATTGCAAGTTAGATCTCATTTCTAGTAAAATAATAAATGCCAGCTCGCAAGGGGACCCCATTTCTATAACATTCACAAAACTCCAAAGTGAGAGGATTTTATGATAAGGCTTCATTGATTTTTGTTCTTTCTTTTTCTTGCAGTGCTCTTCTATGGCACCGACTCATGGGAAGCAATGTACTCTCAACTACCTTCCAAGGCACCAAATACATACGAGCCTATGCACACTGTGCAAAGCAATCCGTAAGTTGAAGTTCTTCTCATTTTTTAGGGATTGAAAATACAAAAGATAAATAAATTAAGTTAATTCTGAAAAGGACTTATTTAGAACAACTTGCGAACATAGAGGACGGATTTGAAATTTTTGAAACATAAAGGACCGATTTGAAACTTGGGTGAAACATAGAGGACTAAAATAGGGTTTTGGCCCTTTATCTATTCAAATTGTGTGTCTATTAATGTTGGTCCCTTATAAAATTGGATCTGGTGCAATTCCGTTTCTTGCAATTCTTTCAATTTGCACATTTTTACTTCATTTGTGAAGTGATAATAGAGACTCATGCACCAACAGGGGTTGGGTCTCACAACGTGATGAACCCAGGTTCGAATCACCGCCGGGAGAGGTGCCCACATTTAGTGCCCGACAGTACCTCGAACAGGATTGCCTCCAATAGGAGGATACCTGTGGGAAACCAAAAAGAAAGGGACTCGCGCTAATAAGGACCCACCATGAATGGATTAGGGACCAAATTATTATTAATATTGATAAAGAAACTAAATTTTCATTTAAGGAATAAAAGAAAAAAAAGACTCGCACCGAATAGAATAGAGACTAATTTTTTTTATTTAACATTAACAAGTGACAAGTAATGAATAGAAAGAATACTAAAAATTCAATAATCCTGCAGTATTAGACTTTTTCCACGTAGAAAAAGTAAGGGTAAAGTACCCTTGCTGCTCCTAAATTTTTTTTGGTTCATGCCTACTCCCAAACTTTTAATTTTGTTCATGCCTACCCTTTTTGCTTACACCGTTAACTTGCTTGACGGAATTTGCTGACGTGGACGATGAATGTGCATCTCTTTTGCCATATCATTGTCCACCTCACATTTAACTTTTTACTTTTATTAAAAAAAATTAACCTAATCCAAAAAAAAAAACCAAACTTTTACCTTAAAATGTTTTTTTTTATTTGGATTAGGTTAATTTTTTTAGAGGTAGGCATGAACTAAAAAAAAGTCTAGGGACAAAAATGAACATTGCAGCAAAGTTTGGGGGCAGCAAGATAGTTTAACCAAAAAGTAAAATCATACCCAAAATGTGACTTGAGACTCCTATTGCAGAAAGGAATCACAATCTTGTTACTCAATCTCAATAGCACAGCTGTTGAAACCGAAGTGTTCTTCTCCAACAATACCAGAAGTTTATGGCACAGGAAAATTGGTCATAGTCATCATACCCATAATCATAGGTCCTCAAGAATTGTTAAGCTAAGAAGTGGAAGGGCAAGAGAGGAGTACCATCTAACACCCAAAGATGGGAACTTACAGAGCCAAACAATGATGTTAAATGGGAACATTCTGAGTGTAAATTCTGGTGGTGAAATCCCTGCTTTGGACCCTCTTTATGTAAACCCATCAACGCCAATAAGGGTTGCTCCTTTCTCCATTGTATTTGCCCATTTACCTTATGTTGTTCTTCCTGCTTGCAGCTAGGTGAAAAGTGGAAAATAGGGTGATGAAATGATTGGGGAAACCAAGAATTGGTTTTCTAACAATATTGGTGATTGATTTGAATAAGAGTTAGATTCCATTAAAATTATCATATTGTTATTATTATTGTTTTTTTTTTTAATTTTTTCCTTGGGGTGTCAATTATAGGGAATGTTATGGTTGTTTCCTTGTTGGTGCGTGATATTTAGTTCATTCTTGACAATTTATATATTGAATTGAATTTGATAAGATTCTATTTCTTGCCATTATGAGTGTGTCCCTGCCGAACAGTAGTATTAAACTTCAGTACATCCCTCCAATTAGTTAATTTTTAAACCATTCAAAATCGTACTACCGAACATTTAGGTTTGAATTCTCCAAATTCAATAAAGTTGAAGTAATTCAAATTGTTAAAAGGAGAAAAATTAAAGATAGTTAATATAAAATTCTTCAATTTCTTTTTCTATGAAATTTAAAATTTTAAAAATCACACAAGGAAAAAATTACTAAATTCTTTTTCTTTCCTTCTCCTTTTACTCTTTAATCTCTAATTCAAAATTACTAAATTGAAGTAAGATTTTCAGCATAAAGTTATTTTAAAAGAAGAAAAAAAATCAGCCTTCTTCAATTAACATTTAGTTTTACATTAACAATATAAATTGTTTAAAATTACATAACTTCTTATTTAACTAAGAATGAGTTTTCTATAGCTTGAGTTTCTGAGCACATTCCATTATCCTTCTATTAATGAGAGAGAGATATGTGGGACAACACGAAAAGATTCTCTGACCTGTGCATCATGTGAAGTCCAGCACTTCAGAGAATGCACACAGAGAAATTATTTCTTCAATTTTTTAATAAAGTTAGGAGAGAGATAGAGAGAAGAAACATTAAGAGAGAGAAAAATTTTAAAAGAAAAACTTTTTCTTCTTTCTATCTCTTTCATATCTGCGTATCAGAAAATGCAGAAGACTACTCCAAAGAATCCAGTCTCAGTGAATGCTCATGTTGATGGGAAAATTTCTCGACTTTCCATGACTAAGAACACTTTCAATACATATATTATGTTCATATCTATTCAATGCTATAAACAGCTATTTAGCTACACAAAAGAACAAGAAATTACATCTAACAACAAAAACAAAGTCTTTTCCGGTGGAGTTGGTAAAATTACATCTGATGATCTAACCCTTTTTTTCTTTTTCTTTTTTTTTTTTGGTATACATAGCATATATATACTCCTGGATTGTATTCCACCTTTGATGAATTCTATGGTGTATTGGGAGAAAAATGAACTGAAAATGATGGATCAGTTCTGCTCAGAAAAATTTTGAGGCTTGCTGCTGGCAAATGCCAACCATACGACGGTGCCAGTCAAATAAAAGAAGATTGATGGCGCAAATAGTGATATCTACAAGGAATAGAGAAGAACTTTAGGTCATAGAATATAAACAAGGATGTAAAATGCATAAATCCAATAAGGAGAAACTTACACTCCATGAATGTGTCGAATCTAGAAGATAACCAGTGAGGGCTACACCCACAATTCCAGGTATTGCCCCAACCGTATTAGTTATACCCTGAGGAAAATAACAAAAATGAAAGATTGAGGGAATCTGATATGAACCTACAATCAAATGTGTGATTCTTCTACTTACAATGAATATTTTGGATGTGCTCCAATTATGATTTAATCTTGAGGAGTAACATTTTAGAGTTTGTACTATGCAAACACCAAAGATTTTCTAAGGGTCACCATCAACTGACCTAGGATTTGAAACTATTTACATTATCTGAGTCTTATATATGGAAAAACCCGGACAGCTCTACTTTTGTGACCTCCATTGGCTCAAGTCAGATTAGACGGAGCCCAGAGGACTTCTGGATACTAGTTGAAACTAGAAGACTTTGAGTGGAGTATTACTTGGAAAAATCGGATATCCATCCATCTTACTTTGCATTGAAGCAAAAGTCCATCAAAAGGTAATTACAGACCAACACTCATAATTCACAATGCTGTAGTTAGCTGAAAAGGTTCAGCGTTTTGAAGAAGGAAAACAAAAGGACTCAAGAATAACGACAGATGTGCAGAAACTACAAAAATGAGACTAAAAGATGAGGCTTTGGATAGTATTATTAGCCAACTAGGATATTTGCTTTTAGGATTGGTCAATGAAGCACCATTTTCACATTCTTTAATTATAAGGTAATAGAGACTAAGTGTAACGCACATACCAGAAGTATACTCGCATATTCAGGTGACATGTCTTGATGGGTACAATATAGTCCTGCATAAACAAATATATACACAGTCTAAAGCAAAAGGAAAGACAATCCAACTACTTTTATGAAAAATATTTGCACGATTATGTAATACCTGACAGGGCAAAGCTTGAGAGGGCCAAGCCACCAGTGAGAATGCCCACAACCTCCCAAGGTGGTAATCCTAGATCCAGCGAGGAAATTGTCATGCAGATTGCAGGAGACAAGAATGCAATTGATTGGCAGATTTTTCGAACCTACATATATACATTTTAAGGAAATTCGGACACCCAGAAAATTATAATTGCAGTCAAGAACAACAAATTTATAAGTTGTCACTAACGTGATTTCAGCAAAACAAGTCATGAGATACAGGCAATGACATTGACAAGCGCTAAGTCCATAGTCAGAACTCAGAATAGCCAAAGCTACAATGTTATATATAAAAATGAGAAATATGAAGTGGTTTCTCGTTCTATACCAAATAGGCATATTGAGGTCTCAGATGACAAATGGCTAATAAGTGATTTTATGATATTTCAGTGACTCTCATACCATTGTGGTTTCAACTCCTCTAGAAATCAAGTTGTCTGCTAACTGCGCTGCTATACTTGTCACAAATATTGAAGCTAATGGTGGAAGAATAGATACCTGAAATGATCCAAGCTCGCAATTGCTCTTATGAACATTAAAAAAAAATAGTACAATATGAGAAAATGTGTCCCTACTAATGGGAGATGGCTACCTTACAACTGCACCACAATAATCATTGGACTTACATAATGGCTGTGTTTGGTAGAAATGCACGGATGGGAAGGAAAGGGATGTAAAGTTAAGTACTGTAGAGTAAAGGAAAGTAAAAACAAAAATTGTGTTTGGTATGTAAAAATGTGATGTAAGGTTTCTAAAGTATTGGAAAAGACTAAAATGCCCTTACTTTATAATTAAAGTGTTTCTTGGTAGAGGGGAAAGTAAAGAGAGTAATTAGGAGGGGTATTTTGGTTAATTCAGCAAAAAGCAAAGTCAACAAAAAGTCAATGTGTGAACAGTACTTTGCAATGTAATCCTTACCGAACACAAGATTTTTTTGGGATTTGTAAAAATACTTCCCTTCCCCTCAATTGAAACCTTACCAAACACATGCTATGGGATATATGTTGGCATAGACCAATTCCACCTTCAAAGATGTTCATGCTTTCATGGAAATTATTAGTTCCCTCGATTATCTTTTATATGTAGAATCAGCATATAACTAGAACTTTAACAGCCCTAGATATATTTGATGGCTAGACATTGATAAGGTGCCTTCTTTGGCCTCACCCTGATCCTCACTCTTCTTAGGTAAGCTGAATGCGTTAAAGTATCAAACCGACAGAAAACATGATCTTTTTTTATCTCTTCCTCAAATTTATTATATTTATTATAAAAGCACTTGTTGTAAAACATTTTGCATCAATTCTGTAGAATGAAAACTTTTAGTTTTTCTCTAACCAAAGCCTGAGAAGAAATTGCTTTAGCAGAAAAACAAACAAAAATATCAGTCTTACCCATGCAGCTTCTGTAAGATTCAGGCTTAACTCCTCACTGCAAGGCACATAAATGATTAAATTAAAATCTAGAGAACCACCATGTTCTACACGCATTTAAAATTAAAATGCATAAAACAGATTATCAAGTTTTAAACCACCATGTTCTAACCCTTTTGGAAGAAATTTTTTCACTGATAACCGAACTTAAGATATGGCCAAAAGAAAAAATTAAAAAAAAAAAAAAAACCAAAAGCAATTGTTGGTGATCAAAAGTATGACACCAATGAGGAAAAAATAATTATAGATAAATCAAATTATCAATAAACAAAGTGTCTAATAATTTTCTAACTAACATGCATTGTAATTTTGAGAGAAAAATTTTGAAACAGGCAAATCAGTAGAAGATCGCAGGTTACCTAAAATATGTGGGAAGCCATGATAA
Organism: Senna tora; assembly: GCA_014851425.1. NCBI lineage: Eukaryota > Viridiplantae > Streptophyta > Magnoliopsida > Fabales > Fabaceae > Senna > Senna tora. Next base: position 15,325,282 of record CM026262.1, read on the forward strand.
ACAGGTATAGTGACCCCAGCTACCACAGAAATGAACATATATCATTGCCCACACAGCTTGACTTCGGAAAAAGGCCCTCCATGGCACATCCTATAATACGAGAACAAGAAATGAAACATAGGTGTGTAATTACTGTAAGTACTTACTCAAAAAATGAAGAACTTCAATGTAAAAAAGTTTTTTTTTCCAAAAAAAAAAAATAATAATAGAAAATATAGGTGATGAAAACAAATTGACATTGTTCTATAGTTTAAGAGAGATGTTTTCATTATCAGCCGGTAAAAATGAGGTAAAATTAAGAGTCAACGAGCTACTTGTTATCACTCAAATAATTAAATATTAGCATATCAGAATCCAAGCCAATTAAGCCGCACTGCTACGTCATTCAGTCATTCCCCCTTCCAAGAAGACCCAAGAACAAAAATCCAAAAGTAATTTGTCCCAAAAATCATTTACCCATACCTTCCGAGAGTCATCCAATTCTTCTAGAAAGTTATTCCATGAATGTTGCATGGTATCATTCTGGGCCACTGAAATAATCAAAGACAAAGGAAGCGAAAAACAACCATTTAAAAGATAAGTAAACAAATAAATAAAAGCAAATGAATTCAACCAAACAGTAAAGGCAAAATTTCTATAAATAATTATGAACAGGTAGGCTATCACTGATTCGTAACATGAAAAAAAAGGTGTATTAACAAAAAGTATCTTCATCTATAATTTATAGTTCCTAAAGAGTAGATCCCAAAGAATAAATGATGAGAAGTCCAATTGTATTATATACTGAATAATTCTATCATTTCTAGTGCGTCCACTCATCCAATGCAACATTCTCATTTTTGTGATGTAGAACTTTTGCTTATGTTGACTTTTTATCGGCAGACAATTAATACCATACCACAATGCTGGTCTTAAAGCTGTGAAAAAAAAAATTCTTAAAGTTGGTGTAGCACCTATCACAGAAAAGTTGTAGAAACGCATCTTAGGTTGTTTTTTCATGTTCAAAGGAAACCATTAGAGGCTTGTATGAAGAGTTGAGTAGATGGAAGATAGTCCAATAACTAGAGGTAGGGGGAGACCATAGAAAACAACAGAAGAAAGTACTAGGATGGATCTAACTATAAACAATCTAACCATAGAAATGAGCCAAGATAGAATACTTTGGCGGCTTGATCCATGTAACCGACCCCAACTAGTGGGAATAGACTTTATTGTTGTCATAGTGCTGACAACCACTACAGTGTACAGGAGGAAACAACTCAGACTAATTATATAGGTGACTCATAAACAAATGCTACAGGGGAATAATAAAGTGATAATGAATAATTATTATAGCGCAGAATGCAGACTCTACTACGAGATATATGAGGTGGCCACAATTATTAGAATCAACAAAAATAGCAAAAACAGAAGACAAATTGGCACAGGAGATGTGTCAACTTCTGTTTTCAAGCTGTTGAAGCAGAAGAGAAAGCAGATACCTTTGCCAAGATGAAGTCAAATAACCAGGCAGGCAGGCAACCAACTATGAAGCACAGACACAGACATGGAGAAACACCAAATTCTTAATATATATTTTGTAATACCAATGGTGAGGAAAAATTAAAGAAAGAGACAATTGAAGATAGAGTAGAAAAATTTCAGATTCAAAGAAAAGAGAAGATGCTCAAGCAAAATCTATAAAAGAAGATGAGAGAAAATGAAGGGAGAAGAGATGGGCGGGAGAGAAAAGGCAAATGGAATGGAGAATGAAATACACTCTTTAGCAAATGGGAGAGAAAAGCCAAATGAAACGCACATTTTAGTACGGAGATGGCTGGAGAGAAAAGGCACGTTTTACCCCTTTTGTTTTCTTTCTTTTTGTAGAACAATTTCAACTTGCCGAGTCCAATTTGTGTTAGAGCCATGTCCTCCCATGTTAAGCACGTATTGGAGCTGGAAAAATTATCTTTTTAATTCGGACAAGTGCGGTCAATGTGTCGTGGCAGTGTCCGTATCTGACACACCAACACACTAGAAAATTGAACTGTTTGTGCTTTCTAGGCAGGCAGCAAGGATGAGTTTAAAAGCAATTAATCACATAACTAAAATAAAAATTATAAATAACTCTAACAGATTATATGATTAATTGGACACTAACTTAAACAGAATCAACAGTAGCATTCTATGACATTTAGCATAAATGATCAAAGCTTACTCAATTAGGAAGGCATTCTTGGTCATGAGCTACAGTAAATTAAGCTGCTTTTTATCTAACATAGATAAAGCAAATGAAGATTAAACAGATTAAAGTGCTCACATGAATTAGATTCACCAGTTGAAGGTGCTTTTGCTTCCTCAACAACTTGAAACCCCAAAAACCTTTAAAAAATTATGGCAGTAAAACAAGTCAAATATTTATCAAATTACACGTCCGCAGTTCCTGACATCAAGAAAAGGAACTTCACTACTTTGAATCAATAGATGTAAGAAAACCAAAATTGAATAGTCATCTCTACTTACCAAGCAATTCCGAAAAGTCCAAATATGTAGAATACTGATTCCCAGCCAAAATTTTGGATAAGAGGAGGAGCCAAGAGAAGCCTGGCAGCTTTTACAGTGTTAAAGGTAAATGTTAAAAAGAAATAAAATACAAATGTGTCTGATTTTACATATATATTCTCCATATGCTATAAAATACAAACCCCATAACACTTCCTACACTCAAGCCACCAAATACAAATGCTACCGCCCGTGAACGCTCTTCCAATGGTATTGTCCTACACATCACGATGAACCTCACAAATTAGATGGGTGAAAAATATTAAATGTTGCAACATAAATAAAAATTTCCATCAAAATCACTCCTTTGCTAAAATCATAAAAGACCAAAACCAAGAACAAGAAGAGACAATAAAAGAGAAAGGATAAATGCACTATTTGTTGTTTTAGTTTCATTAAAAAAAATTGATTTGATCCTTCTAATTTTAAAGTAAACAATATTGTCCTCCTATTGTCTAAAACAATCGAATATTATCCCTCTATGGCTCTATCATATCTCGATCCAAAATTTAAGTTTTCTAACTTAGATGCTAAGTCTAAGTATGAGTAAATAGTTTTAGATTAATAAATCATGTCTAATGGTCTATGTCACCAGAACTGTTAAATTTAGCACTAAGGACCTGTTTGGGAATGCAATGGGGAGAGGAAGAAGTGCTTTCTTTTCAAAAGCACTTATTTTAGAAAAATGTGGTGTTTGGGAAATGCACAAAAGTGCTTTTGAATGGTACCATAAGTAGTTGGAGCAAAAGTTAGAAATTGGAGCTTATGCTTCTAGCCAAAAGAAGAAGGCAAGAAGCTAAAATTTAATTACTTTTTGACAAAGATACCCTTACTAAAATTTCATATTTCCCAATATTTCTATTGTATTTTTGCAAAACCCTATCTTCTCTTCTCCTATGTACTTAAATTTTAATAATTTAACTAACATTTTATTAAATTAATATAATGATTTTTTCAATTAATAAACTAATTAGCATTTTATATTTTATTTATTAAATAAAAATTAACAAAAATAAATATTTATACCCATTTATACACATATACGTGTGCTTCTCTCTTCAAATATTTGATTCGTAGGCCGAATCAAAGCGCTACCTTTTTATCTAAAACTTTTTGGAAGATTAAGGCTCCTTCTAAAGTAAAAGCTTTTGTTTGGACATCAGGGCTTAATAGAATTAACACGAATGATCTGCTCCAGATTCGACGACCCAATATGGCGTTGTCACCTAATGTGTGTGTGATGTGCTTTGGTAGCTCAGAAACGAATAGCCACCTCTTCTTGCATTGTGAAGTGGCAAGATTGATTTGGAATAAATTATTTAGCTACTTTGAAGAGAGTTGGGTGTGCCCATCGGATCCTTTCTTGCTATTAAGTTCACTGCTTTGGGAGGAACAAAGAGCATAAAGGCCTTTGGCATTGTGCAATTCTTGCAGTTCTCTGGTGTATTTGGTTAGAACGGAATGCAAGAATCTTCAATAATAGATTCCTCCCACCTCATCTTCTGTGGGATAGAGTAACCTTTTTGGCTTCTTTGTGGGTTTCGGCCCATGGAATGTTTAGAGGGGTCTCCATTATGGATCTTCAACGGGACTGGAGGGCTCTTATGAACTAATATTTTTGTTTCTTCCTTCGTGTTTTCTTTTGTTGGTTTAGTTTTTCCTCTTTGAGGACTCCTTGTCCTCCTCTTTTGTATTATTCTTTTTCTTCCTCAATAATATTTCTTTTTCTATCAAAAAAAATAACACCATAAATCTATACATCCCATTTTTTGTCATTTTACGGTCAAAAGCTATTTTTATTCAAATTTCTCAAACTGGCAAACACAAATTGCTTCTCAACTACTTATAAAAGTATTTTTCAATTAAATTTTCCAAACACACTGCTTCTCTCTCACAAGTCACAACACCTTTTCATTTAAAAATAAACAAATTTTAAAGCATGCCAAACAAGCCCTATGTTATTTGAAAATCAGCAGATTTTGGAAGCAATTCTAAACGGGCTTTAAATTTTGGATCCATGATATGATAGAAGAACAATGAAAAAAAAATTGGATAATTTTATAATATAGGAGGACAACATTGTTTACATTTAAACTAGAAGGATTGAATTGAAACTTTTATGAAACTAAAGGTACCACGTATGCATTTAAGCCATACCTAAATCTAACTAGCAAATAGCAAACCAAGTCAGCAAGCAACTAATTCCTGAAGAAGTTTGACATTATCAAATCATAAATTTTCTCATTTTCTCCTGTGAGAGTTTGCAAAAGGAATAATACTTGGTACAAAATACCTTTATAATTTTGGGTGGAGTGTGGTGGATGGGCAGTCAATTATTTGAAACTTATTCTCCAGCCTTGAATAGTTCTTCCTAGTTAGTGTCCTATATTTCTTTATGTTTTACTTTCAACTAATATCTTCAATAAAAAATTCAGTTTTTTTCCACAACCACAAGGAAGGATTACTTCAAGGTGAGAAAATACTAGTACTTTGATAGTTGTTGTTTAAGGAAAAATGGTAATTAACAACATGCAGAATAGAAAAGGATGCAGAAAATAAACTATAATCATTTAACAAAAAGCATCATTTTAGACGGAATATGTAATTACTTCTGAAAGAATAAGGATGTTTACATGCCTGGCAATGAGGTCAGTGGCAGCAGATGGTGAAACACCTTCTCCTATCCCCACCTATATATGTAGTGGAATGAGACTTAATAATAATATAGGAAGAATAAAAATTGCAAGCCAATATGTTGAACAACAATTGACCCACAGAAAGAAACTATAAGCAGACACCAACTGTCGTAAACAAAATCAAGTAGAAATAGTAGAAATCAACTAACGAAGGATTCATGAACATAAATTGACACCTATAGTGCAATATAAAGAGATGTATATAAAAAAAATTACACAAAAAATTAAGAAGAAAGAGAGTTTAAAAGGAAACCTACTAACCAGAATCCTTGAACAGACCAATCCAGGCATATATCCAGCAAGAATAGGAACAAGAGCTGTAGCCACTGACCAGGCCAATACTCCAATTTTCAGAACTTTCCTGAAACGAAAGAAAAAAAGTGTAACATGAGCCCAAAGTCTAAACTTAGCGCTTATTTTTTTAAACAAATCATCTAAATAGTTTCTAATTTGAAAACTCTATTCATACATTTAAGATTGTCATCTTTTATTGGGCTTCCAATTTACCAAGGAGTTCCTTGGTAGAAAGTTTATCAAGTAGTTTTTAGATTTAACATTTCTACTTTCATAACGAGTATAATAGTCATATTCCTACACTCCGTTTTTTAGTATTTTTTAATCATAAGAAAAAAAAAGTGTCTTTATTTGGCCTGAAATTTTTTATTTTAAGGTTTTCTCAGTTGTTTCTAAGATTCCACTAAAGAATATCAAGAGTGAGTTGCGTTTAACGACTTTCTTTATGTCACTTCCAGTCTCTGTTAACTATTTATGGCCATATCTCATCTTGAAATTCCTTCAAAATCCTTTACATTCTCAATCCTCTCTTTAAACATCTGCCTTGTAAGCCCCTAATTCCAAAAACAAAATTCTAACATTTTCACCCACGTTTTGCTTTCTCAACCAATGTTTCACATACATAGCTTCAGGACATTTGCAAAATAAATCTGGCAGAGTTCTCTCTGACATTTCTTTCCAGAAACCAAATTCACGGAAATAGGGTATTATCCCTGCGTGAGGCACTTTCTTTGATTGGCATATCACTGTAGTCATCAAAATAGCCAATCCATAATTTACAACTTCCATGTAAACAATGTTCTGTGTCATCTAAAAGGCTCCAAATATAGTCAATCCTAAATGAAACCCTCCTCGGCCCTACAGTAAATAATGTAAAATATCCCCCAAGTATGTGCATCATCAACTTGTTGAGTTTGCAACTAATTTTGTTAATGTTTTTATTTGTAAATAAGCCCTGTCTCATAGATTAAAATTCTATATTTAAAAGAGGGATATCTCCAGTTAAAGAAAAAAGAAACTTGTCTTGCCTCTGAAAACTAACCTCCCACCAAATATCTTGGCCAGCCAACCCCCAGGCAATTGACTCAAGGCATAACCCCAGAAGAATGATGATTGAACCAATCCAGCCACCGATGAATTCCACCCAAATTGATGCGACATTGGAATTATAGCAACACTTAAATTGACCTGCCCAATCAAGTGAATAATTAACAAAAATCATAAGCATATGCTAACTAAGCAACTCTTTCCTTATTCTACTTACGATGATTCCAAATCCAATTAACCCCTAATTGATAGAGAGGTCTGGAACCCCATTTGCCTACACAAACTAAACCAAGTACCACAAAGAGAAGAACAAAATCAAAATGAGAATGTAGCTCCCTAATTCAACATTTTGTTCCTAAGAAATAACTGCTTCTAGTAACCTAGTTCTTATCTCCGTGTAATCAACTAACAAAGTAATACTACTAAGTAATAACCTTATCCATGTTACAGATAACGAATGCCAGCGACGTCGTTCCGATGAGCTTATATCTTTGGGGAAGATTCTTCCAAGGAGGCCAATGTCCATCGGAACCCATGGAAGACCCACTTTGAGCTCCGGATGGGCGCTCCGAATCCGAAACTGGACCTTTCTGCTCCACTTCGTCGATTCGGAGTCCAGAAAGGACCTTGGCGATTCCCTCGCGTTCTTTGACATTTCGTTGAGTGCTCCATAAATTTCTGAACCTTAGGTGTTGCTTTGAAGGTAAACGGTGCAACTGAAAGCCTTTGACGGAGATTTTGCAAACTGTGTTGTGTGAAGGGAAGCACAGATGGTCTGCTCGAAGTGTGAATTTGGCCATTCTTTCTTCTGTCGAAATATTAAAGAGAGTGTACGGAAGAAGAAGAAGAAGAAATAGAAAAGAAGGAATATCTGATTCTGTTTCTGGACGAAGAAGAATAGTTCGGTGCTTTCAGTACAGTAATGAGTAACCATGCTTAGCAAGAGAGAACCTGAGTTCGCCACGTACGAGTTCATTTGTGGCTCACATAAAATAGGAATAGAGAAAGAGAGGGACTCATTTGTTGAATAATTTTTTAAGGAGGCAAAATATTATTTAGTCTTCAATAACTATGTCAATTATTTAGTCCCGGAATTTGTAACTGTGTCAATTATTTAATTTCTAAACTTGGCAAAAATATTATTTAATCACCGAATTTGCAATTCTGTCAACTATTTAGTCTCCTGACCGTTACCCGTTATAGTTGACGGAATTACAAATTCGGTAATTAAATAGTATTTTTGTCAAGTTTGGGGACTAAATAGTTGATATAATTACAAATTTGGAGACTAAATAGTATTTTGTCAAATTCGAGGACTAAATAGTTAACATAGTTAAAAATTTTGGGACTAAATAGTATTTTTGATAAATTTGGGGACTAAATAGTCTTTTGACAAATATTCAGGTAATCAAATCCGCCTTCTCCTTGCTCTGATCCGCTAGAATCACGAACTCTAGGTGTTTCCTCTCTATCTCTCTTTCGTAACCTAGACTGGAATTATCTCTGAAATATGAATTATTTTTCTCTCTATCTCGATGCTCTCTCCAACTTTATGAGATGCCTATTTATATTGCTCAAGTCATTACTCAAGTGCTCACCACACTCCATAGGGGGTTCATGGTACATTGACACGGGACATGACACCGCCACACCGGCCTTCAACAGAAAGGGAGTGGCTAAGCTTGGCAAAGCAATCTGCAACCGAGTTAGCTTCATGGTAGCTTTGATTAAACCTCACGTCCCAACTTCTTCTACATATATCTTAGATCCTATAAAGCAGAGACATTGACACGGACACGGACACGAGGACACACCAAATTCTTAAAATTACAGAACACGACACGACATATATATATATAGTATAATTCCAATGAACTTGAAGAATAATAGAATTTTAGAAAGAATGAAGGAATGTGAAGAAAGAAGTGAGTTGAAGAAAAGAAGAAAGTTGAATATTGTGAAAGAGTAGATGAAAAGGGCAAGGTTGAAGATACATATAAGAGAGAAGAGAAAATGAGTAAAAGAGATGAAACACATGTTTTTTTTTAGCAAATTGGAGGAAAATGTCAAAACTCCAAAAATGATGAAACCTCGCACATTTTCCCTCTTTTTTCTAGAAATTTTTTTTTGCCGTGTCCAAATAATGTCCATGATGTGTCGCAGCCGTGCCCAATGCGTGTTCGAGCCAAGAAAAAATATTTTTAAATTGGACACGTATGAATGTGTATGTCAGACTGTTAGAATAATAAAGATTATTCTCATCAGGATCAAAGGCTGAATCTAAAACACTCATACCATATTTTAATCAATATACGTACCTCTTGATGCCATAGTTTGATCGGACGTGATCAAGTGTTCACGTGGAGGCCGGTCTTCCTCTCCTTATCTTTTTCATGTGACTGCCCTAATGGGGAGGCTAGGTCAAAAATTAGATTGGAGAGGGGACTCAGCCCTTGTATTTATAGAGGGTTGACAATTACCCACCCATCATAGGTAGTCAGCCCAATAGCCCTACACTTATCACATTACATCATTATTGGGCTTAAAGCCCCATCTACAAGGTGAGACCAAAACCAAATTAATCACATTAATTTACAGGTATCATGGTCGTAATTGAGCTATACATCCAACCAGTATTTTAAATAAAACAAAATACCAATTAGTTAAGCCCAATATAAAATAATTTTCCAACATTCTCCCACTTGGGCGTCATTAATTGGGTTTTAAATAATTTCAAAAATAACTTTGAAAACGACTCTCTGGTTGAATAAACTAATGTGGCCACTAACATAGCCCAATAAAATCACCTCAACATGATTAATATTCCGATAAGATTGTAGCTCGGAACTAAGGACGAGGCAGCACTGTAAGATTGTGCATTTCACCCTTGATTACACAAACTATTTCTCTTATCAATCAATCACAATGATGCAATAGTGTAGATGCACATTCATGCATATATATAATGTGTGATTCCTTCTATGCATGTGCGCAAGAGTCCTCATCATATTTCCCTAAAAATATGACATCTTCCCAAGAAGATTTTCAAATTATTTCTTATGAAATAATTCTCATCTCCATGAGGAGACACATGTTTCTTTATGAAACACCACACATGTTTCTGTAAGAAACACAAATTTTTACATGAAAAACAGCATTCGCCATAAGGCCATTTTATAATTCATTTTTCATGATTAGTCACTTTCTCAAGGAAAGCTATATTCAATAAAAAATGTCACATTTATTACAAAGGTCATCTCTATAAAGAGATACATGTTTAGCACCACTTTCACCAAGAAAGTCACCTTTATTTTCAAAAGTCATTCTATTAAGAGATACATATTTAATAACACTTTCACCAAGAAAGCCACTTTCATTTTCAACAAAACCAAAATGTTCACATGTAATAACAAATAAAATTCATGATTTTAAAAACAAAATGGGAAAGAAACATTGAGCAGAAAAAGTCCTCTCATACTCCCACTAATCAATTAGATTAAAGAAAATGAGAACATCCATGTCCTCTTACATGTTTCTTTAACATAATAGGTTTGAATCCTTTGATACGTGGGTCTGCAATTATAAACTTTTTATCAATCTGCTCAACTAATATATCACCATTCACCATCTCTTATCACATCTTGCATGAGAGAGAGATATTTAACATTAATTGACAACTCTCACGCATCAATCACATCATAAGAATACAAGCAAACCTTAAGTTTCAAATTTCTTAAATGATTGATCTTAAATCATCAAATGAAAATAGGTCACAACAACCCCATAAATTCAAAAAATTCACCTTTCATATCATAACTCTGATTATTATGGAATTTACAATATTTTGTAGTTTCATTATCATCAAACTATTGAATATAAACTATATAGTGTATACTCAAACAACTCAGTCATAAATCCTATGACATAAAATAAGAAATATAGTTTATATTCAATATCAATTTTTGAGTCAATTATTTATAAACAACCAGATAAATGGTCAACTTTATTTCATGACAGTTTGACATTGCATTATCAACATTGTGTATACAACCAAATATAGGTTTCAAATAATACACAATATAATATATACAGCTCCAGTTGCTCTACCACTGAGCTGTACCACAATTTACAACACAAAAGTCTATGAGCTTACTTACACAAATTCTCATCTATATATATACATATAATCATTATTATGATTATACATCTGTCAAATATGCTTTACAAAATTAAGCAAGCACCAGACACATATGCTTCAGTATAAGCAAAAAAATAAATAAATTAAGATTTATTAAAACAAGCAATAGTTAATAAAATAAAATTTTAGTTTCCAAATAATTATGTGAGGAATTTCTATAATTCAACATCAATTACAATGTCATAACTTTGTACACTATGAGCATATACATGCCAGCCACATTAGGCAAACAATTTGGAAACTGTTTCTTTTATAAACAATAATATTGCACTCAATATTTAGCAATGCATCTCATATCAACTTTAGATCATTCTATAATTTAATATAGAGTTCTAACAAATAGTTATACATCAAACTATCAAAAAATATACTTAAACATAACTCATCCTTACAATTTATATCTTATCTCATCTAAAAAACATTCCAAATCAGAGTTATTATTTATTTGTATGCTAAATATTTGAAAGGTAAAATCAGTACAATTTGTAAACTTTGACAAATATCAATGATAATAATCACCAAAACAGAAATCAATACTATATTAGATAGACTCCACTGTGGGTAGATAATAAAAAATATAGTATATCAATCTAACAAGCCAATTAAAATGATAAACAGATTTATTACAAAACAAATCTAACACCTGTAGGCAGAAAGATTTAATCTGTATATCACCCTAATTGCTCCATGCTACCTAGAAATAACTCATACAGTACCCCCTGCGGGTAGGTAATGAATAAATCAATCTAGATAACAAGATACATCCCATACAAGAAACTCTACTAGTTCAATAAATGAGCCACTGCGGTGACAATCATTTACTTACTAATAAAGATCTCCGAGATAAAATTTTGTCAAAGAATTTGTTTTCTCTGTGTCATACTTAACTCAAAATTGAAAATTTTATTACTTGTAATAAACCTTTACACACAAGAAAATTCATCACTTAAGTGACTCACAAAAATATATGACAATAAGTGAAATAATTCATGTAGCACCTTATACTAAATTTACATTAGAGAATTGTACACAATTTTATATCATAAAATATCAACAAATAAACATGATTTGCTTCCACAATTCCCAAATAAATAACATGCAATATCATTTTAGTCAATGATATTAATTTTTCTTTTAAAGGTGTCATTTAATATAAAACCAAACTGCAAAATTCACAGTACACTTGCCACTTGCTAATATTAAAATAATACAGCAAAATTCACAATGCTTTTGCCACATGCTACTATACATCATTCTTTTTAATTACTTTAACTCACTATACTTTTGCCACATGCTTAAAATATATGTTCCTCTCATGTGATCATTCACAAAAAAAACAACATTCAGAGTGTTTATATATATATATATATATATATATATATATATATATATATATATATATATATATATATATATGCTATTGCACAAGACAATTTCAAATAGGACTATTTTAGTTTGTGCTCAATCCAAAAACCCTTGGCATATGTAACATTTTTTTTTTCTTCCACAAATTCATTTTGGACAATAAATTTGACTAACCATTTTCTATTTGTTGTAGTCCTAACAAACTTATAGATATATCCATATGAATTATAATTCTGACAAAAGATGATTCCCCAAGATACTTCATATCAAGGTGATATGATGATAGCAAGACTTTAATTCCATATGGCAAGTCCATATCATTATTAGCAAGAACAATGGTGCTCCCACTGATTTTAAGGTATATATACTGACCTACTTGGTTTTCATCCATTTTAATAATTAAATTAAAAAGGGAAAAAAACTTTTAGACAAAATCCAAATTAACTTTCAGCTTAGTCACCAATCACCAGTTAGTATTTCAAAATGAATTTCATCTTTCTAATGATTGAGACATACTAATTAGGTAAATATGGCTAATTCTTTAATAAGTCAGCCAAAAGCATTTTATCTATATTGATTATTTATTTAATTTTGAACCCAAAAATATGTGCCATAAAAGATAATTGTCTTCTTTTGTCAATTCTATTTTAACTCCCACACTTTGCACATGCAAGGTGGTGAATTAATTAGAATCAATCTCAATTTATACAAACCATCACATTTAACTATTTACATTGCCAACAACTGTACGCAATAATCATAAAATAATTCATTTTAAAATCCATCTACAATCATCTAGTTTAGATGATAAATTTGAATTTGAACTCATAGATGACACAAAAAGAAACTTTCCTTGAAAGACAAAACGAAACCACTTTTCTAATGTCATTTGTTTCAATCATGGTACTTTAATTCTTTAGGGAAAGAAAACAATAAGTTAAAGTAAATAGGCAAAAGAACTTTAATCCATAGAACAAATTAAATGCTCCATGGTGCCCAAAAGTGATATAGACAATTATCCCATTGTATATAAAACAATTTGGGTACCAAAAATAACATTCCAATTTAATCTAACAAAAGCAAATAATTCACTAGATAATTCATTTTAGTAATGACAATCAACCCTGTGATTATACATAAGCTTTCAAAACATGTAAATTGTATTGCCCAATTTAATTTTTTTAACTTACATTGAATCTCTCTTTAAATAATTATTTTAATTACAAATTATTTATGTGAGAGATAAGAAGTATTAAACTCCCAAAGAGTGACATGCATAGAAAATCATATTTTAACATAAAATAAATTTCTTATGCTTTGTAATCAGAATAACCACCCAATCCTTTTTATCACATAAGACCACAATCTCATATATATATATATATATATAAAGGTAAGCAACCTAATGAAGAACTAAAATAATTTTATCTTTTGCATTTTCTTTTATTTTTCTTAAAGAAAAACACAGCAACGTTGCTTCTCTCTTTTTTTTTTATTGGGACTTCTTTCATAGATTTAACACTTTAAAGAAAAATAACAGCATCATTTTGGTCCAAATATTTGGATTCCTTAAAAGAATTTCGAAAACGGACCAAGAATCATGTTTGAGTGAAAATTCATTCAAACTCTTCTTGCTTATTAATGGCGGAAAACTCAACAGATATTCAACAACAGTAGATCGCAAGAAACAATTCGAATCAACAGATTCAAAATAATATTGAAAAATAAATTTAAAATAAATCATATAGGTTTTAGATTTAAATGCCTAACCTGGCTCGGATACCACATGTTAGAATAATAAAGATTATTCTCATCAGGATCAAAGGCTGAATCTAAAACACTCATACAATATTTTAATCAATACACGTACCTCTTGATGCCATAGTTTGATCGGACGTGATCAAGTGTTCACGTGGAGGCCGGTCTTCCTCTCCTTATCTTTTTCATGTGACTGCCCTATTGGGGAGGCTAGGTCAAAAATTAGATTGGAGAGGGGACTCAGCCCTTGTATTTATAGAGGGTTGACAATTACCCACCCATCATAGGTAATCAGCCCAATAGCCCTACACTTATCACATTACATCATTATTGGGCTTAAAGCCCCATCTACAAGGTGAGACCGAAACCAAATTAATCACATTAATTTACAGGTATCATGGTCATAATTGGGCTATACATCCAACCAGTATTTTAAATAAAACAAAATACCAATTAGTTAAGCCCAATATAAAATAATTTTCCAACACAGACACGTGAAGTCAGTGAGTCGGTGTCGTGTCGGACACCGACACGCTTAGACTTTAGAGTGTCCGTGCTTCATAGTTAGATCATATTGATGTAACTTTATCTAACTCTTTAGATGTAGAGATTTGTTAGAGACGTCAGATGACTACCTTGTTACTACTTTCTTAGTTTCACAAAGGAGAAATGAGTTGGACAAGAGGGAGGGAGGGACTAATCAGACATAGAAATAGAAAAGAACATGCTTACATACACCACTGTAATTTACTATGTTATCTTATTACATTAGAAGAATAGAAGTCAAACATAATATTTAAGTTATGCAACTTATGGTTAATTTAAACAAAAATAGGAACACCATGCCAAAGTAAACCTTTTCACTAGGAGTGATAAGCAGATTGGGTTAACCCGTCAACCCGTCATATTTGGTTAGTTTGGTTCGGGTTAAAATTTTCAACCTGTTGTATTATTGGTTCGTGTAACGGGTTTGCGAATTTTTAACCCGAAACAACCCGCAACTTTAAAAAAATGATTATTTTTAATATTTAACCATGTTTTTTTTTGCCTGAATGTTTAACCCTGTTTGTAGAGGTTTTTTGTTATGCAATTAGTTATTTTCTTATAATTAATTTATGAGTTGTGAGATTTCTTGTTTTTGTTTAACGTATGTATAAAATATAATTGATTCTTAACTAATTGTAAATATTTTTTTTAAATTTTTTTATTGCGTAATTATATTATAGCTTAAACTATTATTTTTATTTAAAATACATTATAATATATTAATTAAGTAAAAATAATTATCTCATTTAGTTTCGTATTATCTATAAAATTTAACCTAAAAGTTACGACAATTGATTATTAACGAATACTAATATTAAGAGTGAACAAGAACAAAAAAAAATGTTTTTTATTTAAAAAAGACGGGTTGAACCCGAACCAACCCGTTATTGGGGCGGGTTTGGTTGATTCGAGTTAGACACCTTAATTCTTTGCAATCCAAACCAACTCAACCCACCACCATTCAATTGGATTAATTTCATTTTTACTACCAACCCGCGATCACCCCTACTTTTCACTTAATTTCATTACTTCAATCAAATGTAATGGGTGCGTCTCAACTTATATCCTTCAATCAAATGTAAGGGGTGCATTTCACTTTAAATAATATATGAACATGTTTAAGGGTTTGTCCAAAGATTAATTAATAACTTTATATACTCTTAACATTTCATCTAAAGAAAGTATGAGAAATAATCAAATGTACACCTATCATCAACAAATGCATGTATCCTGATACAACTTTAAAACTTTATCATACATGCATCATCATTATCACCACAAGCACTTCAATTTCAAAGCTTTTATTATTATTTTTAAAAAAAATTAACCTTTACAGTAGTATCTCAGCCTTTCCGTCCCTCCCTCTACGTTATGCAAACAACTAAAAATTGGTGGTATATTTTGGTTACGAAAGATAAATAAACTAAATGACGATAAAATATATAAATATGATTAACTTAGGGCACGTTTGATATACTTACCAAATAGTGCATTACATGTAATCTTACGATTCTTAAAAAAAATTTACATCATATTTTATACATACCAAACACACTTTTTATCATACTTTTCTCTTTATCTCTCTCTTCACTTTTCTCTACAATATTTTCCTTTATTCTACAGTACTTTACTCTACAGTACTTTCTTTATAGTATTTTACATCTATTTATCTATTTTCACATTGAATGGTAAACAATCTTTGACATAAAAAGAGAAAAAAAGAGAAGAAAGGCCAATGCAGATAAAGTAACCTAGATATTCTAAGACCATTTTTGCCTCAGAAACAAACCTAGACAACTAAAGAGAAAGAGTTCATGTAAGTTCCTAAACAAAACTAGATTTTTTTTTTATCATTTTTTCTTATATATCCTCCTCTGCTTCCGAAGACTCCTCCTCTGATTTTGAAAACTGTCCCCCCTACAAAAGAGTTCACAAAATGAAAAATAAAAGATAAGAAGAAAAAAAAAAACACAGAACTGGCTTCCATCAATGAAAGCCCTAAACGCAGCTTCAACACACACATAACAGAATAAATTTGGTCATAAAATTATAAGGGAATTTTTTATCGATGATGACAATATTTTCAACTCTTTCTAACCGAATATTATTGACAAAAAACCCATACCCGTCAATAAAATAGTTGATTAAATACAATTTTTGACGATTTCTTTTGGGTAAAAAATCCTTCTTTAACTTAGTGTTTTAATGAAAGATTTTTTTCCGTAAAAAAAAAATGTCAGAATTTTACATTTTTCTAGTAGTGATGGTCTCTCTCTGTAATATTCTCATATTAATTCATTTGAGACTTGAAAGTGCACTAATTATTATATAATGAAAAAGATTGAGAGAATTAATTAAAAAGAACAAGAAAGAGAAGCAGAGAGTGAAACTGAAAGTGTGAATAGTGCCAGATTAGGTGAAGTTACTTCACCTGATCGATCCGGACCCTTGATTGAATGCATGCACAATTTTGTTACAGCAGATCAACGATCAAGATTAATCAAATGTCTCACTTTCATCATCATCAATATCATCCAAGAACTTCTCTCAATTAAGAAAGCAAAAGGATTGAACAAACCCATTAGCCAACAAAGCGTACGGAAAATTAAAGATATTTTGTTGAAGCAATGTATGTATTCTAAAAATGAACAGAGACAAGCAGAGCCAGAAGAAAAACACAAGGGTTAGCGTTTTGAGAAGAACAAAAAAAAATTGTAGGGAAAGGTGACTTTATTTATTTATTTTTTTAAAAAAATTAAAGACTTCACTAGCCACGAGTAGTATAAGCCCTAATTAATCCTAAACTCTTACATCTCAAAACTTAAAATATAGGACAATCTAAATGAAATTGAAAATAATCCAACCATAGAAGTTGTTTTAGCTTATGTATGCTCTTAAAATCAATTGAATTAGAGGTCAATATTACACATACCTTTGGTACTTCATTGATTTGATGCGCAAAATTTATTTTCATCCTTTTTTCGTTAGGTTCGTTATCAACTTCATCTTGATCACAATCGACCGTAGATAACATCTCGATATGTCAACAGAAAGCTAAAACTTTTGATTTTGAGTGAAGGTTGCGTCTTTAGTCTCTTCACGGCGATATTAGAATGGTACAAAGAAGAATATGAGTCGGCGGCTAAGCGCTACTTTGTAATGTTAAAGTGGTATATATATAGCGAAGACTGGCTTAGGATTAGTACTCAAACATTGAATTTAGACAACATATAATCACATTCTAGAATCTTCTTTTTATTTTATTTTGTTTCTTTTTCTTTGGACCGACGTGATTTGTAATTTTTTTTTATCAAAAACATTTTCTTTATGTTTTATTTTACCAATAATAAAAAAGAATATATTTCCATCGTCATGAACCTGTAATTTTTTATAAACTTTTTTTAATATAGTAATTATAATTAAGTTGTAGATAAATGTAAAATATATAACAAAAAGAAATTAGTTTTTGGATATATATATTTTTTTGGTACTAAATAATATCTTTTAAAGTTTCTCTAAAAATTTAGGGTAAACTACAGTTTGTCCCCCTGTGGTTTGGCCTAAATCTAATTTGTCCCCTTGTGGTTTAAAATGCGACACTTAACTACCCTGTGGTTTGGCTTAAAATTAATGTGCCCTCCTGTGGTTTAGAGTGTGACACTTGACCCCCTGTGGTTTGTTATATTATCACTTAACTACCCTATATTATTTTTTTCTCAAAATTTAATATTTAATATAACTTATAAAAGAAATTACCTAAAAATAATTGAATTAATTAATTATTTTATTAAATATTTATTTTATCTCTAAAATAATAATAAACTCTAATCTTCAACTTTCAACTCTTTTTAGCGTTTCCTTCAAACTCTTTCTTTCCTCTAATCTCTCCACTATATCCAAGAGTATTGTTATGCTCATAGTCTCTAAGGAAACTTTTCTAAGAAAATTATTGTTTAATGTTAGAGTTTCTAAGCTCAATAATGTTAATATTCAATCCAGGTATGTTTATTATGAACTTGAACAATAAAAAAAACTTAAATTTAGTTATATATTTGTATTATATTATTCTTTTACAATTTTATTTTGATTTTGATTTAATAATTCTAAGACATTAAAGATAAAAAATAACAATAAAATGAATAAATAACTAAATATAAATAATCAATGGAGTAAACAATAAATATCAAATTATTTTATTGATTTTTTAAAATTATAATTTTATTTTTATATTAATTATAAACTTTTTTGAGTCATTTTATAATTCTAGAGTGTTAAATGACAAATTCTAAACATTAGAAGTATTAAATGATGATTAATTTGATTAAAATTTGGATAGATGATAGGAGAAGGTAGTTAAGTGATAACATAACAAACCACAGGGAGGTCAAGTGTCACACTCTAAACCACAGGGGACACATTAATTTTAAGTCAAACCACATGGTAGTTAAGTGTCGCATTTTAAACCACAGGGGCAAACTTAATTTAAGCCAAACCACAGGAGGACAAACTGTAGTTTACCCAAAAAATTATTAAGTCACTCTAATCTCAACCCTTCATTTTAACTTATATTTCATGTATGGCTAATTATATTAAAACACCTTATATAAGATGCTATGGTATATTTTAGAAGCTTATCTCTCCTCCCTTTTTTTTGGTTTCTCACAGGTATCCTTCTATTGGAGGCAATTCTGTTCGAATTAGCTGAGGTCCCACAACGGGGGGTAGTGCTCTCCCCGCAGAGGTTTTTTCATACACAAGACTCGAACCCGAGACCTTGCTTAAGGAAAATGGAGTACATATCACTCCAACCAACCACATATTGGTATCTCTCATCCCTTTTGATAAATAGAAAATAAAGGACAGAGCTATCAGCTAGGCCGGGGTTTTGCTCCTGGCTGCTTCCCTAGTTGGTCCATCTTCCTTCAACTCAATTACCATACAAATCAATACTATTGTAAAAATAAAAATCAATACTACAAAATAGATAAAAATATACGTGAGTTGGAATTGTAAAAGTAATACCAAAAATTTGAAAAATTATAATAATTATATCAACAATAACAAATAAAAATTAATAATCATAACAACAATACGTCATATAAAAATGTAAAATTAACAAAAATAATTTCTTCCATCAAATAAAAATTGTAAAAATCATAACAACAAATAAAAATAATTTCTTTCATCAATACGTCATGTGAAATTGTAAAATTAATACTACAAAAATAAAAAATTAATAAATATAACAACAACAAATAAAAATTGTAAAATTTATAATCAATTCTAAAAAAACAAAAATTTTATGAATATTTACTTCAAAATAATTTCTTTCATCAATAAAATTAATAATTATAACAACAACAACTAAAAATTAATAATTATAACAACAACAAATAAAAATCAACCATCTCCATGAACAACACCCGAAAGATTGTATACACAAAGAGATAGTTAAGGTGAATCCTACCTCTGTGTCGGCTAATTTGTGTTGATGTTTGGTAGGGTAAAG
This sequence comes from Senna tora, assembly GCA_014851425.1. NCBI lineage: Eukaryota > Viridiplantae > Streptophyta > Magnoliopsida > Fabales > Fabaceae > Senna > Senna tora. The sequence goes on from CM026262.1 coordinate 15,345,236, forward strand.
TATCTTTGGTACCCCTAATGTTTATGCCTTCGGTCAAATATGCTCCAAACGTTTTATTGTGATCAAATATGCCCTCAACGTTTCAATTTTTGGGCAATCTTACCTTTTTCACTAACACCGTTAAAATTGTTAACGGTTTTTGCTAATTAGGCGTAACATATGGCATTAATATCTGACTGGGATCAATTTTTTTCCCATTTTATATTTTATTTAAAAAGAAAAAAGAAATCGTTGGGAGGATCGTATTTTTTAACTATTGTCTCTTGTGTTCGATCTTTAGAGGGATCGGAATGGAGCGTCATCCGTTGGGAGGGTCGTCTCCAATAATGGACACCGCAATACCTAATGGGAGGGATTAGTCACCAAGTCCACTCTGATGGATATCCCGATCATAAACAAAAAAAAATTAAAAAAATCATTAATGAGTTTAAATTTATTTAGTTGAAGAAATTAGTCCACTCACTGAGGGCGTTTTTAACGCTACTGGTCAAACCTGAGTGATAAAAACGCCCTCAGTGAAGGTGTTTATAGGGTGATATATTTTTATAGATAGTTTTTAAAGGTGACATATATATTTTTTACAAAAGCCAAATTTCTATCGGTCTAAATTTTCAAACATTGAATATTTTTGTAACGATGATGCTAATTCAATTGGTAGTGGTAGTACAGCTTCAAGAAAAAAGAAAAAAAAAAGAGGTTCAAGGATTAAAGTATTATTTTGGTCCTCAATGTTTGTATGATGTTTAATGTTGGTCCTTAATGTTTCAAAAGTTTAATGTTGGTCCTCAAAGTTTTTTTTTCGTCGATTTTGGTCCCCGAGCGTAACACCGTTAACTTTTTGCCGTTAAATGATGATGTGACATGTTTATGTGGTACACTCTCTCTCCTACGTGTCATATTTTAATGACCTGGCATGACACATCACTGCCACGTCATTAAAATATGATGATGATAATGATGATGATGAAGGAAAGAAGATGATGATGTAGCAGGTCATTGAAATATGACATATAGGAGAGAGAGAGTGTACCACATAAACATATCACGTCATCATTTAACGACAAAAAGTTAACAGTGTTACGCTCGGGGACCAAAATCAACCTAAAAACTTTGAGGACCAACATTAAACTTTTGAAACATTGAGGACCAACATTAAACTTTATGCAAACATTGAGGACCAGCGCCAAATTTTGTTGTCATGCACAAAAAACAGCAAATTCCGGTGCACAATTCAGAATAACATGTTTATTAGGCAGAAATAGGAATGGAAATGGAAACAGAAATTGAAACGGAATGCATTTGATGTGTTTAGTAGTAAAAGTTTGGTAATGGAAATGGAAAGGGAATGTATTAAAATGACCATTTTACCCCTTATATTAAAATAATAAAAAGAAAAGAAGATTATAATTATGTCAAATCATGTCAAAATATGAGTATAATAAATATTTTTTTTAAATAGCTGTAGCTTTCCCACCATATATGAGGTTATCAATCATATATAAAATAAATAAATAAATTCTAGATTAATTGCTGAAAGTAACTCAGGGCTTGGTTTTTCTAATTACTTCACCTATGGGTTTTTCTTCTTGCTGTTGCTGTTGATTGGTGTTTAACAGATTTGCTTCAGTTTATTGTTTTAGTTCCTATGCAATTTCTCAAGTAACTTAAAACAAGACATATGAGAATGAATGGGAATCTGGTTACTCAAAATACTATTTGGCTGTTGGCTACTTCCTCTCGCCATTTGCAGTCAAAAGAATTTAAAACGGTTATTCGATTGGGTTTTCTTCAAACTATGCTTATGCTAAGTTTGGCTTTCATAGCTGGTCACTCTCAAGTTCAAATAAAAGAGGAGGGTTGCATTAGGTAACTAACAGCAAACGTAAAATTTTGTCGAATCTTTACGAGTATGGATCAACGACGTTAAACATAGAACATGTCGGTGTCGTATACCGACCGCACTTAATGGGAAAAGATTTTGTTTGCTTTTTATTTGTTTTGAGTTTTCGTTTCATCTTCCTTAGATATTCAAGTCTGAATTGAATGTCCTCTAAATTATCTACCTCTTGGTGACAGAGCAACTGCTGAATATTTGTCCCGTGATCTTCCCTACAAGTTATCATCAGATGATGTTTTCATTAAAGGTTAGTTGAAATAATTGAAAAAGAACATGTTTCTAATATGAACATCATCAACGGAAAATATTACTAATTAAGTTGTATGTATGTGATTGTGACACTTGGATTGCAAAAACTGCTAAAAAGCTTGGAATTCTTGTGATTGCTGATGAAGTCTATGGTCATCTTGCATTTGGGGCCAATCCTTTTGTGCCAATGGGAGTTTTTGGATCCGTTGTTCCTGTTCTTACTCTTGGGTCCCTCTCTAAGAGATGGATAGTTCCTGGATGGAGACTTGGTTGGTTTGTCACAAATGATCCATGTGGCACTTTTATAAAACCAAAGGTTCTTCTCTCTTCCATACACCCTGTGTTCTCAATTTAGGATTTAATTTGCATGTTCCTTGACTATAGTTGATCTGTAATTCATGCAGAAAAAGGAAACCAACGTTTTAAATATAGGCAAAAGTATATTTTCTGCCCTCAACGTTTGAGGGTCCTATCACTTTGGTCCCTAACTTTTTTTCGCTGTCAATTGTACCCCTAACGTTTTGTGTTTCTCCCAATGTCAGGCTTTTAGCTAACACAGTCAATTTTTAAACAGTTTTTGATGACGTGGCATCCTATGTGACCAACAATTCTGATTGGACTTAATTTTTTCCACATCAGCAGTCAATAGTACTAAGTTTTTGGGGTCCATTTTACTGATGTAATGAGTATTTTGGTGTACTAGATTACTGATGTACTGAGTTTTAGGTCCATTATACCCCTAAAATGGATTACTGATGTGAAAAAAATTAAGTCTAGTTAGAATTGTTGGCCACATAGGATGTCGCGTCATAAAAAACCGTCCAAAAATTGACGGTGTTAGCTAAAAGCCTGACATTGGGAGAAACACAAAACGTTAGGGGTACAATTGACAGCGAAAAAATGTTATGGGCCAAAGTGACAGGACCCCCAAACATTAGGGGCAAGAAAGGTACTTTTCCCTTCATCTTCTGTTCATTATGCTTTTTTTTTTCCTCTATGTTAGTTTCACATCATGGTGATATATGAGTTCAAAATTGGCTAAGTTCAGTGTATATATGTATAATTATATGTTATATACATAAAGTTTTATCTGATGCTAATAGTAGTAACGTTATGTTTAATTATGCAGGCTGTTGAGAGAATTAAGAAGTATTTTGATATTTTGGGGGGTCCAGCCACCTTCATTCAGGTTTTCAATTTTCTGTTTGCTTGTTTGATGTAAGATTGAGAGTAAATTAACATTTTGGTCTCGGGAGGATGTAATTTGTTTCTTTAGTTCTTGAAAGATGAAAATGTCAAATCTAATCCTTAAAATGCAGTTTGTCTCAAGTTATAGTCCTTATGAACTTTTCTATCATTTATGTTAATAAAGGTTTATAGGGACTAAATTGAGACAATATTATATCTTTTAGGGACTAAATTGAGACAAAGGTTATCTTTTAGGGACCAAAATGTTAATTTACTCTAGGATTTCTGTTCCTAATCACATGGTCTAATAAAGCTATTTAGTGCAGAGATTTGTTAGAACTTCAACCAAAATTCTTGTTTAGCCAAAATTTCCTTTCACATAACTAAATCATGTATTGCTTTCTTATTCTATCTGATTGATGGGTGAGTCTATGATGCAACTTGTTGCATGCATGCAATGTCATTTCGACCGATAGGATCGGGACATGTGGGTAGGATGACTTGAGATGCAATGTAATTTTCCACGTGTCACAATCATATCGGCCGAAATTGCATTGCATGCATGCAATAAGTTGCATCATAGACCAACCCTGATTGATACAAGTCTTTGTCTGTCAGGCAGCCGTTCCTAGCATAATTACACAGACTGAAGAGGTTTTCTTCAGGAAAACCCTAAACATATTAAAGCATGCCTCTGATGTATGTTGTAAAGAGATAGAGGATATCATCCCATGCATTTTTTGCCCTCACAAGCCTGAAGGGTCTATGGCTATGATGGTGAGTTCATAGCAGAATTGGGACTTTGAGAGTGAAATAGATGTCTTTATAAAGGCATTGTTATTAATTATCAATATTACAACCAATGCAGGTGAAACTAAACCTTTCACTTCTGGAAGATATTAGTGATGATATTGATTTCTGCTTCAAGCTTGCTAAGGAGGAATCTGTTATCATTCTTCCACCAAGTACAATCAAGAAAAACATGCTTCAGCTTAATATTTCGTGGGCAAAAGCACCTTTTTAGTCCCTAAATTTCATTGATTTTGGGTTACAACTTAATTATCACATTTAAATTCACTAAGTCAATGTAGATCAAAACAAAATCAATTTGTAAATCACTGATTCTGCTGGTGTTTGACCATGCTGAGGCTTACAAGATATTTCTTGAATTTTGTAACACACAAGAATGAAACTCCCTTTGCAGGAACTGCAATAGGGCTAAGGTGGCGTTTGGTATCCGGTGAGTATTTTAGTGGGAAGTGGAAGTGGAAGTAAGTGATAAAAAGTATGTTTGGTATGCAAGGAAATAGAAACGGAATATAAAAGTAATATTATTTGATATGGTAGGAAGAAGAAAAGGAAATAGAAAATAAAAGTATGAAATACCTTTTTTGCCCTTACTTTTTTAAAAGCCACAAATTTTTTAAGGGCATTTTGGTCTTTAAACCAAACCTCACCTCACCTTCCCTCATCATGAGGGAAGTAAGGTTCCCTCTGCAGGAAACCTTCACCTCACCTTCCCTGTACTAGAGGCATACTGGTGAATTAGTCTCCTTCGGTCCAACTCCTGCTCCCAGAACGCAACCTGCAATCAACCCACTGCGGGAGGGGGCTCCCGCGGTAGGACTCCGATGCTAAAGTCAGTGATCGGAAGTGAGAGTATATGGTGAGAGAGTAAGAATTCAGTACCTGCTCCGATGAAGCTATCTGTGTTTATATAGGCTTCGCCAGGGGTATTCTGGGCCTTTCCAGGGGGAGTCGTTTTGGCGCGAGTCCACGTCAGCATAACTACCCGGAAAGTGCGACGGCGTGAATGACACCCGTGATGTTGACAGGTGGTCCCTCAGGTTGAGGGGAGCCGTAGGGGTCTGATGGCGGAGCCTAAGCCGGTGCCTCGTAGCGGATCCGAGCCCAGGCGCCCCGCAGTGGAGCCGAGGCTGAGGGCTCGTCAAGAGGGCTCTGCCGTATCACTAGTCCCCAAGTTTTGAGCTTTTGCTGTAGGGAAGGCTCGAAACTTTAAGTTTTGGTTTCGGGTTGGATTTTCGCTCCTCCAACCGTGCCTCCTGGTTTTGCACCTCTGCTTTCGCTCTACGTGGTCCCTCCGTATGGCACCCGCTGGCGCCACGTGTTCTGCACAGTCCCCACTTTCAAATGTGGGCGGTTTTCGACGGTTGGGTTTCCCACGGACTCGAGGCACTTGTCCATTCTGGTTTATAGTTCCTTTGGCGTCCGGTGTTCCTTTTCTTCAATGCATACTGTGTTTTGCACTCATTTGCTCCTTCTGCTTTTACTCCGTTGTGCGCTCTCCTTCTTCACGCCATTTCCTGTAAGTATAGCTTCTTGCCCCTCCTCTTCTTGATTTTTAAACTTGCTTTTGACGCGTTTCCTTGGCTTACGATGCTTAGGTTGCTTGTCCGGCTTTCTTGGTTTCCTCTTCATCCTTCTTTTCTCCATGTCAGGTACGCTCTGTTTCCAGCTTTTTGACTCACAATGACTGGTGCTTCTTCTGCTGAGGATTCCGGCCGGAGCTACGTGAATCTCTCCGATGATTCACTGAGTTCTGCGGGCTCTTCCAGTACTGACTCTGACGCGTCCCGTAGAATTCTTAGAGAGGCTAGGGTTCGAACTAGGTCATTGGGACGGACTCCGCTGGGCTCATCATAGGAGCCTCTTAGGGCTGAAGAGTTTGCCCTTCGGGTTATACCCCCTGGCGGATCCTCCGCTGGAGCTCATTCTTCAGGGGGTATGGGTCCTTCCTCGCCTTCAGGGCCCTCTCTTGCCTCCTTGGGAGATCCTGATAACACCGAGGCTGACCCCAATGTCCGTTCGGAGACTGGAGGTTCTCCGGCTGATGTAGTCGGGGTTGTAGCTCGCGGTGATGATGACGTTGTAGTCCGCCTTCCTTTGGATTGGGTAGGTAGGTCTGTCAGGAACTTTCATAGCGGGTTAGAGACTTACGCTGAGGTCTCCTCCTTGTGGGAGCGTTACTTCAGTGTGTTGGAAAAGCAGGTAGCTCGAGAGTTAGGGAGGGAATATCTCGGGGAACCCATTTTCGATTTTGCTTTTGACTTTGGGCTTTCTCCCGTAAGGAACGGTGAGACAATCTTGGACGGCCCTGCTGACTCCTTCGGGTTCTACACGTATCCCACCAGTGCTGGAGCCATGCCTCCCTTCACGGATTTTGAGATTGCCCTGCTAAACCACGTTGGTTGCGCTCCTTCGATGATGATGCCCAACTCTTGGATACTGGTAGGAGGTTTTGAGGCGTTATGCAACTTCCATAAAGTGGAGGCCACGGTGGAGGCCTATTTTTTACTTCTTCCAAATGAATTTTCCCCAAAAGGGTTCATGGTTCTACTTCCAAGCGCACGGTCGGGGTCCTCAAGCTAAAAAGTTGTTCCAGGATCTGAGGGACCCCCCGAAGGACTGGAAGAAGGACTTCTTCTTGGTTCGGCCCCGGAAGGGCTGCCAGCCTGCTTGGTGGCTCCGGGAGGATAGCACCCCACTGTTTCCTACAAAGTGGGTGGAGCCCTTCGAGGCCATTCCTCGTCCCGTGCTTAGGACCGCTGATACTCAGAAGACTGTTAGGGTTCTGAGTGTTTTGCCCTCTGGGTTAGATATAGACGATTATTTCATTACTGATGAAACTGGTATCCCTTTCACTTCCTCTTCTGCTTTAGTTCCTCTTTTATTGCTTCTGTTCTTTCTGGCTGCTTTTCTTTGTTTGGTTTCAGGTGGTAAATTTAATCCCGCACGGGTCCTTTCGCTGGTTAAGAGAGAAGAGGCTAAGCATGGCAAGAACCGCTCCACTGACCGCTCCGGCTCTTCTTCCGCCCATCAACCGAGGCCTCGGGGAGGCTCGAGGGATGAGGAGCCTAAAAAAGGCCACGAGAAAGGTCACTCCAGCCATTCTGGGGGCAAAGGCAAGGCCTCCGTTTCTTCGGGATCCAAGTCCTCAGGGTTCACGGGCCACAAGCGTCGTCATGAGAAGGACGCCGAGCTCCGCTCTCCTTCTCCAAAGCGGGTGAAGGTGCCTGTTCACGCGCCTGAGTCTGGTGCCAAGGACAGGTCCGGGCTTCCTGCGTCGAGTGCCCCTACCACTGTTGCCACCGAGAAGCGTCCCCTGGGCTCCGCTGCTGAGGTTTGCCGGGAGCCAGAATCTTCTTTGCCTGTAGCTCCTTCTTCCAGTTATGGGCCTGCTCCTTCTCCTGCGTTCGTTCGCTTCGAAGCATCGAGTTTTGATGACATCACCACCGCTCCTCCGGAATCTGCGTCCTTTGGCAAGGCTCCGGCCCACGAGGCTCCCTCTTCGGAAAGCTTTGAGTATGATCCGACGGTTCATCGGTACGTGGGCAATCGTGAGCTCGTGCCCTCTTGGCCGGAGCTGCAAGAGTTTGTGAGTCCTTCTGAGGGCAGCTCCCTTTTTGGTAAAGGCTATTATGCCCCTAGTTTCGCTGAGAAGCACGTGGTGCCAGCATCTGACCGCAACGCCTTGCATCGCTTTGCTGCCAAGTATGGCCCCTGGGCCATAAGGGATGTGATGGGGAAGGAAATCCTGCGCCTTAGTAGTTTGTATGCTGCTTTTGCTGAGACTGAGGATATAGCTATTAATAGCCACGTCCGCCACATCCAAGAGCTTGAACAAATTAACAAAGAAGTGGTAAAGCGATGTGAAGAGGGTATCCAGAAAGAGAAAGCCTTTCTTGCCGCAGAAAAGGAGTTGGAGCAGTTGAGGCCTGAGATGGCTTCTCTCCGCTCAAGCGAGCAACTTCTGAAGGTCCAACTGGAGAATGCTCAGAAGGAGCTAAAGGTATGAAAGGATCGCTCTTCAGCTCTGGGTGAGGAGATTAAAGCTCTGAGGCGTGCCAAGGAGTCCGCTGCTGATGGTCAGAGGAAGCTCATTGCGGATCATAGTTCTCTCATAGGCGAATATGAAAGCCTTCTTCAGAAGTTCCGTGAGGCCAACAGTGAGAATATCCAACTGGAGTTTGCCCTGGAGGAAGAGAGAGAGACTGTAAAAGCTCTTACGAGCGATTGCGTTGGTGCCATGGAATGGGGATGGAACAATTGTCTGGGACAAGTGCGCTTTTTCAATCCTCAGGCAAATCTGGAGCTCCGCCACATGAACTTGTACCACGAAGTAGAGGGGCAAAACATCATTGATATTTCCATGCGGGCGGTTCTCTGGAAGGGGCCCTTTGACGCCTCCCATGAGCTCTCCCCAGACGATATGATGGAAGGGACTCCTTCCGAGGTGCTAATTCTGGAGCCTTCCCCTTTGTCTCCCTCTGCTCCCGTGAGTGAAAAAGCTATCGTCGAGGAGGCTTCACCGGGAACAGGTATGCAAGTGGTCGAAGAAGCCAAGGAGAGGGAGGAGCTTTCTGCTCTTGACATTGTGGGGGCGCAGGAGCTCTCGGAGATTCCTCAAGTGGAGCCGGCGGTCGAGGAGCCCGGAGCTACAGAGTTAAAGCCCGCTGTCACCAATGAAGAGTTTGCCAATAGCATTTTGGCGGGCTGATATTGCTTTGTAATATTTTTATCATTTTTTGCTGCCCCTTTTGCTACCTACTGAATGCTTTGTTAATCTCTACCCGTTTCATTTATTCAAGGATATGTATCGAAGGCTCCCATGTGTCGGTGCCCCTTTCAATTTTAGTATTGCTCCATTGTTTTCTGGTTTTTGTCATTTCCTCGTTTGTGTAGGGATGAGGGGTTCCTTGGGTTTCGCTATCTTGTCTCCTGGCAGACATGCTCCTGCAGTGGTTAGGCGATAAGCCCCTGGGGCGCTGAGGCCAACCACGTGGCCAGGTCCTTGATGGACCCTAAAGATGCTAAGGTCGGCCTTGCCGTAAGGCTCTGCTCTGTTGCCTTTCGGCGAGTATGTTCCTGCAGTGGTTAGGCGATAAGCCCCTGGGGCGCTGAGGCCAACCACGTGGCCAGGTCCTTGGTGGACCCTAAAGACGCTAAGGTCGGCCCTTCCGTAAGGCTCCGGTAATTGTGCGTTGATTGTTATTTTGCTGATCTAAGGGACAAAGTCTTGTGAAAAGAAAAGGTGGGTCAGTGCCCGTATTACTGAATTTTGAAAAAGCTGGTAAATACAAAGAAAGTAGGGACATGGCGTTGGGACCATTTCCTTAACAGTGATACTTCCTAAGTTTTGCTATGTTTCAGCTACGCGGCACTTCCTTCCCGTCGATAGTCTCCAGCTTGTAAGCTCCCCCCGGGATGCAAGCACGAACCTTGTAAGGGCCCTCCCACGTTTCTCTGAGCTTTCCCGGGTTGGGTCGATCAGTCCTGCGAAGGACTAAGTCCCCTGCTTCCAAGCTCTGTTTCTTCACTCGCTTGTTTCTGTAACGAGCGATCCTCTGTTTGTAGGCAGCGATCTTGATAGCAGCCATCTCCCTTTTCTCCGGCAGTAGATCCAGGTCCACAGCTAGTGTTTCCCTGTTGCTACGGGGCTCATATGTCATTTTCCTGTCGGAAGGGGTTCCTATTTCCACTGGGATCACCGCCTCGTGCCCAAAGGTGAGGCTGAAGGGCGTCTCCTCTGTAGAGGTCTGAGGAGTGGTCCTGTAAGCCCATAGTACTGACGGTAGTTCTTCGACCCACTCAGTCTTCGCGTCACCCAGCCTTTTCTTCAAGCCCTCCAGGATGATTCGGTTGGCCATCTCTGTCTGACCATTGGTAGTTGGGTGCTCCACGGACGTGTTTTTCAAGCTGATGTGAAGCTCTTGGCAGAAGGTTTTGAAGCTCTCGCTAACAAATTGAGTGTCGTTGTCGGTTATCAAAGCTTTAGGGATCCCAAACCGGCAAACAATATTTTTCCATGCAAACTTCTGAACTCGTTCCGATGTTATGGTGGGCAATGGTCGGCCTCTATCCATTTTGTAAACAGGTCCATTGCCACTATTAAGTACCAGAATTGTCTTGGAGCTGGTGGGAAGGGGCCCAAGAGGTCCATGCCCCACGTATCAAAGGGCCACGGGGCGGTAATGCTATGGTATTCCTCTTGGGGCGTATGCTGTATGTGGGCGTGCCTTTGACACGGCTCACACTTCTGCACCAGCTCTCTTGCGTCCGCCAACATGCTCGGCCAATAGTACCCTGCTAACAACGCCTTTCACACGAGTGACTTTGGCCCCTGATGTGAGCCACACACTCCTTCATGGACTTCCCTCAGGGTGTACTGTCCTTCAGAGAGGCTGATGCACCGCAGTGCCGGCTCCAGTTAGCCTCTTTTATACAATTCTTCCCCCTCCAGGTAGAAGCGAGGGGTTTATCTCAGGACCTTATCAACGGCATCCTCCAGTCGACTTCTTCAAAAACTATTCTGACTTCCTCCGGTATGTCAATGCTAGGAGCTTCCAGCACAGCCTTAAGGATGGGGTTGGCTCCGCATCGCGCTGATGCACTTGCGAGTTTGGACAGGCTGTCTGCTCGTTCGTTCTCCTCCCTGGGGATCATTTCTATTACCACATTCTTAAACTGAGCCATAAGTCGTCGTGTCAGGTTGACATAACGGGCTATGTTAGGCTCCTTAACGTCAAAAGTCCCACTGAGCTACCCTACTACCAACTGGGAATCGCTGTGCACTGTGGCTTGCTTGGCTCCCAGCTCCTTTGCCAACCGCAGACTCGCAATGAGGGCTTCATATTCAGCCTGATTATTAGTGGTCTTAAAGTTCAACTGAAGGGCCTGCTCTAGTGCGATTCCTTCCGGAGTTAAAATGGTAACCCTGACTCCACTCCCGTTTTTTCCCGATGAGTCGTCCACAAATATAGTCCACACAAGAGGCTCCCCAGATGGCTCCGCGAAGGTCATTTCTGCCACAAAGTCTGCTAATGCCTGTGCCTTGATCGCCCGTCTTGGCTCATATGAGATGTGGAACTGGGATAGCTCTATTGACCAGTTGATCAGTCTTCCTGCTAAGTCTGGTTTCTGCAGCACCTGCTTAAGGGGTTGGTCTGTGTGGACCGTTACACTATGCTGCTGGTAATAGTGGCGGAGCCTTCTGGTGGAAACTAGCAGCGCGAATACTAGCTTCTCGATTCACTGATACCTGACTTCTGCCCCTTGCAGGATTTTGCTTGTGAAGTACATAGGCTGCTGCTGTCCATCTACCCCTTCAATGATCAGCACCGAGCTGACCGCTACTTCTGTTGCTGCTAGGTAAACGATCAAGGGATCTCTTTCTTTTGGTCTGGCCAGTATTGGGGGGGCTGACAAGTATGCCTTGAGGTCCGCGAATGCCTTCTGGCATTCCTCCGTCCACACAAAGGGCTTCCCTTTTCCAACGAACTTAAACAATGGAGGCACCGGTCTGCGGCCCTAGAGAGAAACCTGTTGAGGGCTGCCACTCTCCCGTTGAGGCGCTGAACTTCCTTGATGTTCTTGGGAGGTTGCATGTCCAAAATAGCTCGGCACTTTTCTGGGTTCACCCCAATTCCCTAATGTGTTATCATGAAGCCAAGGAACTTTCCCGCTTGTACCCCGAAGGCACACTTGGAGGGATTGAGGCGCATGCTGTTCTTTCTCAGGACCTGGAAAATTTCATCCAGATCCCTCACATGCTCTTCCTTGGTGGCGCTCTTCACCACCATGTCATCTACGTATACTTCTAGGTTTCGACCAATTTGCTCCCGAAAGACCTTGTCCATCATTCTCTGGTATGTAGCCCCGGCGTTCTTCAGGCCGAACGGCATTACTGTATAGCAATAGGTCCCATATTCAGTGATAAAGGATGTCTTCTCTTCGTCCTCCTCCTTCATCTTAATCTGGTTGTATCCAGAGAAGGCATCCAAGAAACTTAGCAGCTGATGCCCCGAGGAGCCGTCTACCAGCTTGTCTATGTTAGGCAGCGGATAGGAATCCTTAGGGCATGCTTTGTTTAGGTCCGTGAAGTCAACGCACATTCTCCAACGCCCGTCGGCCTTCTTTACCAGGACTACGTTTGACAACCATTCAGGATACTGTACTTCTCGAATGAAACCAGCTGCTAGCAATTTGTCCACCTCTTCTTTTACGGCCCTCTGCTGCTCCGCTCCCATGCTCCTTTTCCTCTGCTTAACGGGACTCCTTCCATCTGTTGGCAAGGAGTGACATGTGATGTCTCTGGGGATACCAGGCATGTCTGCTGGCGTCCATGCGAAAATATCCACATTACTTCTAAGGATCCGTACCACGCTCTTCCTCAGTGATGGGTTTAAGTCGGCTCCGACCTTGGTAGTTCTAGTAGGGTCCTCTTCTGCTAGGGCCACTGCCTCTATTTCTCCCTCAGGATTGGGGCGCCGCTCTTCCTCCCTTTCTCGAGGATCCACCAGTTCTGCGTTCATGACCCTAGAAGGGCTTTCCACCCCTTCCAGGCCTCCGGCGTTTGCCTATGCTTTGGATATCTTCACGAGGCTAGCAGTATAACAGCTTCTGGCCTCCTTCTGGTCAGCGTGCACTTCTCCAATCTTGTTTCCTACCGGGAACTTCATCACCAAGTGGCTTGTGGATACTACTGCTTGCAGCTTGTTAAGGGTAGGTCTGCCGATGATGCAATTATACGCCGACGGGGCAGCGATTACAATAAAGTCGGCCTCAATCGTCCTGCTCAAAGGGGGCTTTCCAATGGTTACCCGTAGGCGAACCACTCCTTCCGCCTGTATCGTAACCCCTGCGAACCCCACAAACATTCCTGGGAAGGGCTTCAGGCCTTCGTTCCGCAGCCCCAGCTGCTTGTATGTGTCGTAGTAAAGGATGTCAGCCGAACTTCCCTGATCCACCAGGATACGTTTTACCGCAAAGTTTGCGATAACTGCCGTAATAACCATGGGGTCCTCGTGCTCTGGATCATGTCCCGCAAAGTCTTCATCCGAGAAAGTGATTTGCGGGAAGGGCTGACCCGTCCTTGGCTTCTTGGACTCGTGCTCCAACCTCATGACAGACCTGACTTGCCGTTTCCTAGTGTGGGGGTCTGCCTCGGTGCCCCGCACTATTCCTCCCGCTATGACGTGTATGGTCTCAGCCACTGTGTCCATGTTGTCCTCTCGGTGCCTTTGATCATTGCCCCGATGGTTACGATCATCACGCTTGTGATCTCTCCTATCTCCGATTCCTTCTTGCCGACCCTTCTCCAAGTACTGTTTCAAGAGGCCCTTTCTTGCCAGGTCCTCCAGTTGATCTTTCAGGGCTGCGCATGCCTCCGTGTCGTGCCCAAAGTTCCTATGGATTTTACAATACTTGTTGCGATCTGCATGGGTCGACACAGCCTTGGAGGGAGGATACTGGAGGATATTGGAGCTGTGCACTTCCTCCAAGATTCGGGCCTGACTTTGATTAAGGGGGTGTACGAGCTGAATCTGGGCCCGAACGACCGGGGGGGTTTCTGTCTCCGCTCCCTTCGGCTCCGATCATCCCTCCGATCCTCCTTCCTATCTTCCCTCCGATATCCCTCGCTTATGCTCCTAGAAGGCTCCGCCTCCTCCTTCTTGGACTGCCCTCCTTCTTTAGCTTGCTGCACCTCCTCGAACGCAATGTACTTGGTGGATCTCGCCAGTAACTCAGCCATGGTTTTTGGGGGCTTCTTGGTGATGGAGCAGCAGAATAACTTGCTTCGCAGGTTATCCGTCAAGTAACTGAGTGCCACCTCAATCTTCAATCCTTGTATCTGCCTTGCTGCTTTGGTGAACCTGATGAGAAAATCCTTGAGGGATTCCTCCTTCCCCTGCACTACATTCTTCAGGCAGTGGGCAGTGCGTTTGATCGTCCTGCTAGTGGCAAAGTAGGAAGTGAACCTCTTAGATAATTGCTTAAAAGAGGAAATACTTCCTGACGGCAAATCAGAGAACCAGAGCTGAGCATCTCCATCTAGAGTGGAAGGGAAGGCTCTGCACATTACTTCGTCGGGCGCTCCTGCGTACAGCATTGCCGCTTTGAAAGAATTCACGTGCGCGACCGGGTCAGAGGCTCAATCGTAGTGTTTCAACTGCGTCGGAGTTCTGAACTTAGGCATTACTACCTCCATGATGCTATCCACAAACGGGTATCTCTTCTTCTTCTTCAGAGGCGTGAAATCAGTGGATTGCGAAGAAGAGCTAGATTCCCCTGATCTGGACTCCGACAAACTCCTATCTGACTTCTCGCCCCTCCCACGCCACTTACTGGATCTGCTTTTCCGAGAGCCAAATGTGTGTGTGTCCTGCTTCTTCGAATTGTCTCCCTGTCCTTCCTTGTTTCCTATCTTCCGACGCATCTCCTGGATTTCCTCCTGAAGTAGCTTCTGCTGCTCAAGCATGGCTATCAGCACGTCGTCTCTTGGATCCGGGGGCAAATTCACCGATCCTTGCTCCGGGGTACCTCCCGTTCCAGCTTCTCGTGCCTTTTCCTGTGCAGCTCTTCGTGCCTTCAGTGCTTCCAACAAGGCGGTGGTCCGATCCACCGAGGGTCCTTCAGCTGTTCCACCTTCTGCCCTTTGAGTCGCCATGTTAAACTTCACTCCTGAAAAGAAAGAAAAAGATACGTGGTGTTTTCAGGTGTGAAAACGTCCCCACAGATGGCGCCAGTGGTGAATTAGTCTCCTTCGGTCCAACTCCTGCTCCCAGAACGCGACCTGCAATCAACCCACGGCGGGAGGAGGCTCCCGCGGTAGGACTCCGTTGCTAAAGTCAGTGATCGGAAGTGAAAGTATATGGTGAGAGAGTAAGAATTCAGTACCTGCTCCGATGAAGCTATCTGTGTTTATATAGGCTTCGCCAGGGGTATTCTGGGCCTTTCCAGGGGAGTCGTTTTGGCGCGAGTCCACGTCAGCATAACTACTCGGAAAGTGCGACGGCGTGAATGACACCCGTGATGTTGAAAGGTGGTCCCTCAGGTCGAGGGGAGCCGTAGGGGTCTGATGGCGGAGCCTAAGCCGGTGCCTCGTAGCGGATCCGAGCCCAGGCGCCCCGCAGTGGAGCCAAGGCTGAGGGCTCGTCAAGAGGGCTCTGCCGTATCACATACCAAACATGCAGCAAATTCACCGCACTTCACTTTCTTGCAAGGAAGGCATACCAAACGAGGCCTAAAAGATTGCCTTTGGATTACTTTCGCCGTCGTCGATCCATCTGCTCTTGAAGAGGCTATGAAAAGGAAAAAATCATTCTATCAAAGGCATGCTAAGAATCGGTGAAGAGCCGCCGGCAAATCCATAGTTAAACATTTGGGTGCTCATAATTCTTTGTTATACATGTGATGTCCTCTCCTGCAAAGCAAGAAATAATCCTTCCATTCCACCACTGCATTAGAATGGTAAAGATTCAATTGTATTTAATTACAACATATAGGCTCAGACTTGGATGGGTTTTTACTGGACATTGCAATAAGTTACACAGAAAAGCCTCTTGACGGTGAAGCATAGTCTCTAGTGGTGCTTGGTTTGTATGTGCTTTGTAGAAGAATCTTTGTAAATTGTTGGAAAATGCATAAATAAGAATGGCGAATTATTAAAATTTGATAGGCTGGGAAAAAAGGTAATCATGTTATATTAATTCCTTGTATATGGCTCACCACTCAAACCATTCAGTTTAGTCTGATTCTTAATACACTGCTTCAAATGCAACAATAAACTTTAGTGTTTTCTCCAAATAATGTCATAGCTGAGAAATTAGGAATGATGCATTATTTATAGATGCACTGAAGTTTAGTTCTCAAGTAACAATTGTGTTAGCAAGAGGCAAAATACTATTTAGTCTCTGAATTGTTGGTTAAACTACTATTTGGTCCCTGAATTTATCAAAAATATTATTTAGTCCCCGAAATTTGTAACTATATCAACTATTTAGTCTCCGAATTTCTAACTATGTCAATTATTTAGTCCCCAAACTTGGCAAAAATATTATTTAATCCTAGAATTTGTAACTCTATCAACTATTTAGTCTCCTGATTGTTATTTGTTAGAGTTGACAGAGTTGCAAATTCGGGGATTAAATAGTATTTTTGACAAGTTTGGGGACTAAATAGTTGACATAGTTACAAATTCGGGGACTAAATAGTATTTTTGTCAAATTCGAAGACCAAATAATTGACATAGTTACAAATTTCAGGGACTAAATAGTATTTTTGATAAATTCAGGGACTAAATAATAATTTGACCAACAATTTAGGGACTAAATAGTATTTTGCCTCTGGCAAGAAATTTTAGACAAACTTTCTGCTTGTCATTTTCCACTCTTTCGTCACCAATCCGATAATAACCTGCCACCACATTGAAATTAAAAAGAGGTTTGGCCTGTGATGAATTAGTCTCCTCCGGTCCAACTACTGCTTCCAGAATGCGACCTGCAATCAACCCACGACGGGAGGGGGCTCCCGCAGTAGGACTCCGATGCTAAAGTCAGTGATCGAAAGTGAGAGTATATGGTGAGAGAGTAAGAATTCAGTACCTGCTCCGATGAAGCTACCTGCGTTTATATAGGCTCCGCCGGGGGTATTTTGGACCTTTCCAGGGGGAGTCGTTCTAGCGCGAGTCCACGTCAACATAACTACCCGGAAAGTGCGGCGGTATGAATGACACCTGTGATGTTGACAGGTGGTCCCTCAGGTCGAGGGGAGCCGTGAGGGTCTGACGGCGGAGCCTAAGCTGATGCCTTGTGGCGGATCCGAGCCAAAGTGTCCCGCAGAGGGGCCGAGGCTGAGGGCTCGTCAAGAGGGTTCTGCCATATCACTAGTCCCCAAGTTTTGAGCTTTCGCTGTAGGGAAGGCTCGAAACTTAAAGTTTTGATTTCGGGTTGAATTTTCACTCCTCAGTCGTGTCTCCTGTTTTCGCGCCTCTGCTTTCGCTCTACGTGGTCCCCACGTATGGCGTCCGTTGGCGCCACGCGTCCCATACAGTCCCCACTTTCAAATGTGGGCAGTTTTTCGACGGTTGGGTTTCCCACGGACTTGAGGCATTTGTCCATTCTGGTTTATAGTTCCTTTGCCGTCCGGTGTTCCTTTTCTTTCAACGCACGTTGTGTTTTGTACTCATTTGCTCCTGCTTTTACTCCGTTGTGCGTTCTCCTTCTTCGCGCTATTTCCTGTAAGTATAGCTTCTTGCCCCTCCTCTTCTTTTGATTTTTGAGCTTGTTTTTTACGCATTTTCCTGGCTTGCGGTGCTTAGGTTGCTTATCCGGCTTTCTTGGTTTGCTCCTCATCCTTGTTTTCTCCACGTTAGGTACGCTCTGTTCCCAGCTTTTTGACTCTCAATGACTGGTGCTTCTTCTGCTGAGGAGTCTAGCCGGAGCTACATGAATCTCTCCGATGATTCACTGAGTTTCGCGGGCTCTTCCAGTACCGACTCTGACGCGTCCCTTAGAATCCTTAAAGAGACTAGGGTTCGAACTAGGTCAACGGGATGGACTCCGCTTGGCTCCTCTCAAGAGCCTCTCAGGGCTAAAGAGTTCGCCCTACGGGTCATCCCCTCTGGCAGATCTTCCGCTGGAGCTCATTCTTCGGGGAGCATGGGTCCTTCCTCGCCTTCAGGGCCTCCTCGGGAGATCCTGATAGCGTCGGGGCTGATACCAATATCCGTTTGGAGACTGGAGGTCCTCCGGTCGACGTAGTCGGGGTTGTAGCACGCCGTGATGATGACGTTGTAGTCCGCCTTTCTTTGGACTGGGTGGGTAGATCTGTCAGGAACTTCCATAGCGGGTTAGAGACTTATGCCCAGGTCTCTTCCCTGTGGGAGCGCTACTTCAGTGTGTTGGAAAAGCAAGTAATCCGAGAGTTAGGGAGGGAATATCCCGGGGAACCTATTTCCAATTTTTCTTTCGATTTTGGGCTTTCTCCCGTAAGGAACGGTGAAACAATCTTGGACGGCCCTGCTGACTCATTTGGGTTTTACACGTATCCCACCAGTGTCGGGGCCATGCCTCCCTTCACGGACATTGAGATTGCTCTGCTGAACTACGTTGGTTGCGCCCCCTCAATGATGATGCCTAACTCCTGGACGCTGGTGGGGGGTTTTGAGGCGTTACGTAACTTTCATAGAGTGGAGGCCACGGTGGAGGCCTTTTTTTACTTCTTTCAAATGAATTTTCCCCAAAAGGGTTCATGGTTCTACTTCCAAGCGCGCGGCCGGGGTCCCCACGCTAAAAAGTTGTTTCAGGATTAAAGGGATCCTCCAAAGGATTGGAAGAAGGACTTCTTTTTGGTTCGGCCGCGGAGGGACTGCCAGCCTGCCTGGTGGCTCCGGGAGGATGGTACTTCGCTGTTTCCCACTAAGTGGGTGGAGCCTTTCGAGGCCATTCCTCGCCCCGTGCTTAGGGCTAGCTCCCCTGATACTCAGAAGACAGTTAGGGTTCTGAGTGCTTTGCCCCCTAGCTTAGATATATATGATTACTTTATTACTGACGAAAATGGTATCCCTTTTGCTCCTCTCCTCTGCTTTAGCTTCTCTTTTGCTGCTTCTGTTTTGCTTTGTTTTCTCTGACTGTTTTTTCCTTGCTTGGTTTCAGGTGGTAAATTTAATCCGGCGCGGGTCCTTTCACTTGTTAAGAGGGAAGAGGCCAAGCACGGCAAGAACCGCTCCGCTGATCGCTCCGGCTCTTTGTCCGCTCATCAACCAAGACCCCGGGGGGATTCGAGAGATGGAGAGCCTAAAAAAAGCCATGGTAAAGGTCACTCCAGCCATTCTGGGGGCAAGGGCAAGGCTTCCGTTTCCTCGGGGTCCAAGACTTCAGGGCTCTCTAGCTACAAACATCGTCCCGAGAAGGACGCCGAGCTCCGCTCCCCCTCTCCGAAGTGTGCGAAGGTGCCTGCTCCCACACCTGAGTCTGGTGGCAAAGGTGGGTCCGATCTTCCAGTCCCACGCGCTCCTGCTGCTGTCGCCACTGAGAAGCGTCCCCAGGGCTCCGCTACTGACGCTCGCCGGGGGCCCGAGCCTTCTCCACTTGTTGATCCCTCTTCCGGTCATGGGCCTGCTCCTTCCCCTGCATTTGTTCACTTCGGAGCGTCGGGCTTTGATGAAATCATCGCTGCCCCTCCGGGATCTTCGTCCTTTGACAAGGCTCCCGCCCACGAGGCTTCCTCTTCAGAAAATTTTGAGTTTGACCCGTCGGTTCATCGGTACATGGGCAACCGTGAGCTCGTTCCCTGTTGGCCGGAGCTGCAGGAGTTTGTGAACCCTTCTGAAGGTGGTTCCCTCTTTGGTAAAGGCTACTACGCTCCCAATTTTACCGAGAAACACGTGGTGCCAGCGTCAGACCGCAGCGCGCTGCACCGCTTTGCTGCTAAGTATGGCCCCTGGGCCCTGCGGGATGTGATGGGGAAAGAGATCTTGCGTCTTAATAGTCTGTATGCCGCTTTTGCTGAGATTGAGGACAGAGTGATTAACAACCACGTCCGCCACATCCATGAGCTTGAGCAACTTAACAAAGAGGTGATAAGGCGGTGTGAGGAGGGTGTCGAGAAATAGAAAGCCTTTCTTTCTGCAGAAAAGGAGTTGGAGCAGTTGAGGCCTGAGATGGCTTCTCTTCGCTCGAGCGAGCAGCTCTTGAAGGTCCAACTGGAGAATGCTCAGAAGGAGCTAAAGGTGTGGAAGGATCGCTCTTCCGCTCTGGATGAGGAGAATAGGGCTCTGAGGCGTGCCAAAGAGTTCGCTACTGACGGTCAGAGGAAGCTCATAGCGGACCACAGTTCCCTCATGGGCGAATACGAAAGTCTCCTTCAGAAGTTTCGTGAGGCTAGCAGTGAGAATGCTCAGCTGGAGGAGGCCCTAGAGGAAGAGAGAGAGACTGTAAAAGCTCTTACGAGCGACTGCGCCGGCGCCATGGAATGGGGGTGGGATAATTGCCTAGGGCAAGTGCGCTTTTTCAATACTTAGGTTGATCTCGAGCTCCGTCACATGAACCTGCACCACGAGGTAGAGGAGAACAACATTGTTGACATTTCTACGCGGGCGGTTCTCTGGAAGGGACCTTTTGACGCTTCCCAGGAGCTGTCCCAGGATGATATGATGGAAGGGACTCCTTCCGAGGCGCTAATCCTGGAGCCCTCCCCTTCGTCTCCTTCTATTCTCATGAGTGGAAAAGCTATCGCCAAGGAGGCTTCGCCGGGAACCAGCGTGCAAGTGGCCGAAGGAGCCGAGGAGGGGAAGGGGCTCTCTATTCCTGACATAGCGGGGCCCCCGGAGCTTTCGGAGATTCCCCAAGTGGAGTCAACGGTCAAGGAGTTGGAAGCTGCAGAGTTGAAACCTACTGCCATTAGTGAAGAGTTCGCCAATAGCATTTTGGCGGACTGATATTGTTTTTGTAGATGTCCTTTTTATTTTTGTTGCTCCTTTGTTCTCTGCCGGATGCTTTGTTAATTCCTACCCGTTTTACTTTTCGGGGATATGTATTGAAGGCTACCAGATGTTGGTGCCTCTTTTGATTTTAATATTGCTCCATCGTCTTCTGCTTTTTGTCGCTTTCCTCGTTTGCGTTTGGCAATTTTGTTCATGCAGTGGTTAGGCGATAAGCCCCTGGGGCGCTGAGGCCAACCACGTGGCCAGGTCCTTGGTGGACCCTAAAGACGCTAAGGTCGGCCATGCCTTAAGGCTCCGCTCCGTTGCCTTTTGGTGAGTGTGTTCCTGCAGTGGTTAGGCGATAAGCCCCTAGGGCGCTGAGGCCAACCACGTGGCCAGGTCCTTGGTGGACCCTAAAGAAGCTAAGGTCGGCCATGCCGTAAAGCTCCGATAATTACACATTGATTGTTGTTTTATGCTGATCTAAAAGACAAAGTCTTGAAAAGAAAAAGGTGGGTCAGTGCCCGTATTATTGAATGTAGAAGAGCTGGTAAATACAAAGAAAGTAGGAACATGGCGTTGGGGCCATTTCCTTAACAATGATACTCCCTAAGTTTTGCTCTATTCCAGCTACGTGGCACTTCCTTCCCGTCGATAGTCTCCAACTTGTAGGCTCCCCCCGGGATGCAGGATCGGACCTTGTAAGGGCCTTCCCACGTTTCTCTGAGCTTTCCCGGGTTGGGTCGGTCAGTCCTGCGAAGGACTAAGTCTCCTACCTCTAAGCTCTGTTTCCTCACTCGCTTGTTTCTGTAACGAGCGATCTTCTGTTTGTAAGCAGCGATCTTGATAGCAGCCATCTCCCTCTTTTCTGGCAATAGGTCCAGGTCTACGGCTAGCGCTTCCCTGTTACTACTAGGCTCGTACGTCAGTTGCCTGTCAGAAGGGGCTCCTATCTCTACTGAGATAACTGCTTCATGCCCAAAGGTGAGGCTGAAGGGGGTTTCTTCTGTGGAGGTCTGGGGAGTGGTCCTGTAAGCCCATAGTACTGACGGCAGCTCTTCGACCCACTCCGTCTTCGCATCCCCCAGTCTCTTCTTCAATCCTTCTAGGATAATGCGATTGGCCAACTCTGTCTGACCATTGGTAGCTGGGTGCTCCACAGACGTGTTTTTCAGGCTGATATGAAGCTATTGGCAAAAGGTCTTGAAGCTTTCACTGACGAATTGTGTGCCGTTGTCAGTTATCAGGGCTTTGGGAATCCCGAACCGGCAAACAATATTTCTCCACGCGAATTTCCGAACTCGCTCTGATGTTATGGCGGGCAATGGTTCTGCCTCTACCCATTTTGTAAACAGGTCCACTGCCACTATTAAGTATCGGAACTGTCCTGGAGCTGGTGGAAAGGGGCCCAAGAGGTCCATGCCCCATGTGTCAAAGGGCCATGGCGCAGTGATGCTGTGGTATTCTTCTTGAGGCGTATGCTGTATATGGGCGTGCCTTTGACATGGCTCGCACTTCTGTACCAACTCTCTTGCGTCTGCCAGCATGCTCGGCCAATAGTACCTTGCCAATAATGCCTTCCGCACAAGTGACTTCGGCCCCTGATGCGAGCCACACACTCCTTCATGCATTTCCCTTAGGGTGTATTGTCCTTCAGAGAAGCTGATGCACCGCAGTGCCGGCTCCAGATAGCCTCTTTTATATAACTCTTCCCCCTCCAGGTAGAAGCGAGGGATCTGCCTCAGGACCCTCTTGCGGGACTCCTCCTCCTGGGGCAGCTCCCCTTTAGCCAAGTATTTGATCAACGGCATTCTGCAGTCATCCTTTTCAAAAATTACTCCTACTTCCTCCGGTACATCAATACTAGGAGCTTCTAACGCGGCCTTGAGGATGGGGTTGGCTCCGCATCGTGTTGATGCACTTGCGAGCTTAGAAAGGCTGTCTACTCGCTCGTTCTCCTCCCTGGGGATCCTTTCTATTACCACCTTCTGAAACTGAGCCATAAGCCGCCGCGTCAGGTCAACATAACGGGCTATGGTGGGCTCCTTAACATCAAAAGTCCCACTGAGCTACCCTACTACCAATTGCGAGTCGCTGTGTACTGTAGCCTGCTTGGCTCCCAGCTCCTTTGCCAACCTTAGGCCCGCAATGAGGGCTTCGTACTCAGCCTGATTGTTGGTGCTCTTGAAATTCAACTGGAGGGCCTGCTCCACTGCAATTCCTTTCGGAGTCAAAATGGTAACCCCGACTCCGCTCCCATTTTTTCCTGACGAGCCATCCACGAATATAGTCCAAACAAGAGGTTCCCTAGATGGCTCCGCGAAAGTCATCTCTGCCACAAAGTCTGCTAACGCCTGTGCCTTGATCGCCCGTCTGGGTTCATATGAAATGTGGAACTGAGACAGCTCTATTGACCAGTTGATCAATCTTCTTGCCAAGTCTGGCTTCTGCAGCACCTGCTTAAGAGGTTGGTTCGTGCGAACCGTTACAGTATGCTGCTGATAATAGTGGCGGAGCCTTCTGGTGGAAACTAGCAGCGCGAATACTAGCTTCTCGATTCGCTGATACCGGACTTCTGCCCCCTGCAAGATTTTGCTCGTGAAGTACACAGGCCGTTGCTGTCCGTCTGCCCCTTCAATGATCAGTACCGAACTGACCGCCACTTCCGTTGCTGCCAGGTAAACGATCAAGGGCTCCTTCTCCTTAGGCCTGGCCAGTATCGGGGGAGCTGATAGATAGGCCTTGAGGTCTGCAAATGCCTTCTGGCATTCCTCCGTCCATACAAAGGGCTTCCCTTTTCCAACGGACTTAAATAGTGGAAGGCACCATTCCGCGGCCCTCGAGAGGAATCTGTTGAGAGCCGCCACTCTTCTGTTGAGACGCTGAACTTTTTTGACGTTCCTGGGAGGCTGAATTTCCAGAATGGCTCGGCACTTTTCTGGGTTCACCTCAATTCCCTGATGCGTTATCATGAAGCCCAAGAATTTTCCAGCCTGCACCCCGAAGGCGCACTTGGAGGGGTTGAGGCGCATGCTGTTATGTCTCAGGACTTGGAAAATCTCCTCCAGATCCCTTACATGCTCTTCCTTGGTGGCGCTTTTTACCACCATGTCGTCCACGTATACCTCTAGGTTTCGGCCGAATTGCTCTTGAAAGACTTTATCCATCATTCTCTGATAGGTGGCACCAGCATTCTTCAGACCGAACGGCATTACTGTGTAGCAATAGGTTCCATATTCAGTGATAAAGGATGTCTTCTCCTCGTCCCCCTTTTTCATCTTGATCTGGTTGTACCCAGAAAAAGCATCCAAGAAACTCAACAACTGATGTCCCGAGGAGTCATCCACCAGTTTGTCAATATTGGGCAGCGGGTAAGAATCCTTAGGGCAAGCCTTGTTCAGGTCCGTGAAGTCAATGCACATTCTCCAGCGCCCATCGGCCTTCTTCACCAGGACTACGTTTAACAACCATTCAGGGTACTGTACTTCCCGAATGAAACCGGCTGCCAGCAATTTGTCCACCTCTTTTTTTACGGCCCTTTGCCGTTCCGCTCCCATGCTCCTCTTCTTCTGCTTAACAGGACTCCTTCCGTCTGTTGGCAGGGAATGGCACGCAATGTCTCTGGGGATGCCAGGCATGTCTGCTGGCGTTCATGCAAAAATATCCGCGTTGTTTCTGAGGATCTGTACCACATCCTTCCTCAGTAATGGGTCTAGGTTGGCTCCGACCTTGGTGGTTCTAGTAGGGTCCTTTTCTGTTAGGGCTACTGCTTCCATTTCCCCCTCGGGGTTGGGACGTCGCTCCTCTTCCCTTTCCCGGGGATCAACCAATTCTGCGTTCATGACCCTAGAAGGGCTCTCCGCCCCTTCTAGGTCCCCAGCGTTCGCCGATGCCTTGGATATCTTTACGAGGCTAGCAGCATAGCAGCTTCTGGCCTCCTTTTGGTCAGCATGCACTTCTCCGATCTTATTTCCCACTGGGAACTTCATCACCAGGTGGCTTGTGGACACTACTGCCTGCAGCTTGTTGAGGGTGGGCCTGCCAATGATGAAATTATACGCCGATGGTGCAGCAATTACAATAAAGTCGGCCTCAACTATCCTGCTCAACGGGGGCTTTCCGATGGTTACTCGTAGGCGAACCACTCCTTCTGCCTGTATTGTAACCCCTGCGAATCCCACCAACATGCCTGGGAAGGGCTTCAAGCCTTCGCTCCGCAGTCCCAGCTGCCTATACGTGTCATAATAAAGGACATCAGCCGAGCTCCCTTGGTCTACCAGGATTCGCTTTACCGCAAAGTTCGCGATAACTATTGTAATAACCATGGGGTCCTCATCCTCTGGGTCCTGTCCGCGAAGTCTTCGTCCGAGAAAGTAATCTGCGGGGAGGGCTGCCTTGTCCTTGGCTTTTTGGCCTCATGCTCCAACCTCATGACGGACCTGACTTGCCGCTTCCTGGTGTGGGGGTCTGCCTCAGTGCCCCGCACTACTCCTCCTGCTATGACATGTATAGTCCCAGCCACAGTGTCCGTGTTGTCCTCTCGGTGCCTTTGATCACCACCTCGATGACTACGATCATCACGCCTTTGGTCTCTTCTATCCCCAGCTCCTTCTTGCCGACCCTTCTCCAAATACTGTTTCAAGAGGCCCTTTCTTGCCAGGTCCTCCAATTGATCTTTCAGGGCTGCGCATGCCTCCGTGTCGTGCCCAAAGTTCCTGTGGAATTTACAATACTTGTTGCGATCTGTATGGGTCAACACAGC
This sequence comes from Senna tora, assembly GCA_014851425.1. NCBI lineage: Eukaryota > Viridiplantae > Streptophyta > Magnoliopsida > Fabales > Fabaceae > Senna > Senna tora. The sequence goes on from CM026262.1 coordinate 15,370,556, forward strand.
CTTGGAGGGAGGATTTTGGAGCTGTGCACCTCCTCCAAAATTCGGGCCTGACTCTGATTGAGGGGGGTATACAAGCTGAATCTGGGCCCGAACGACCGGGGGGTTTCTGTCTCTACTCCCTTCGGCTCCGATCATCCCTCCGGTCGTCCTTCCTGTCTTCCCTCCTGTATCTGTCACTTCTGCTCCTAGAAGGCTCCGCCTCCTCCTTTTTGGATTGTCCTCCTTCTTTAGCCTGCTGCACTTCCTCGAATGCAATGTATTTGGTGGATCTTGCCAGTAGCTCCGCCATGGTTTTCGGGGGCTTCTTGGTGATAGAGCAGCAAAATAACTTGCTTCGCAGGTTATCCGTTAGGTAACTGAGCGCCACCTCCATCTTCAGTCCTTGGATCTGTCTGGCTGCTTTGGTGAACCTGATGAGGAAATCCTTGAGGGACTCCTCTCTCCCCTGCACCACATTCTTCAGGCAATGGGCGGTGCGTTTAATCGTCCTACTAGTGGCAAAGTAGGAGGTGAATCTCTTAGATAACTGCCTGAAAGAGGAAATGCTTCCCGACGGCAAATCAGAGAACTAGAGGTGCGCGTCCCCGTCTAGAGTGGATGGAAAGGCTCTGCACATCACTTCATCGGGCGCTCCCGCGTACAGCATTGCCACCTTGAAGGAATTCACGTGCGCGACAGGATCAGAGGCTCCATCGTAGTGTTTTAGCTGTGTTGGAGTTCTGAGCTTAGGCATTGCCACATCCATAATGCGATCCACGAACGGATATCTCCTCTTCTTCTTTGGGGGCGTGAAATCGGTGGACTGCGAGGAAGAGCTGGATTCCCCTGATCTGGATTCCGACGAACTCCTATCCGATTCCTCGTTCCTCTCGCGCCGCTTGCTGGATCTGCTCTTTCGAGAGCCAGATTTGTGCGTATCCTGCTTCTTCGAATTGTCCCCCTGTCCTTCCTTGCCTCCCATCTTCTTGCGCATCTCCTGGATTTCTTCCTGAAGTAGCTTTTGCTGCTCAAGCAGGGCTATCATCACGTCGTCCCTTGGGTCTGGGGGTAGGTTCACCGAACCTTGCTCCGGGGTACCCCCTGTCCCAGCTTCTCACGCCTTCTCCTGCGCAGCTCTTCGTGCCGTCAATGCTTCCAGCAGGGCGGTGGTTCGGTCTCCCGAGGGTCCTCCGGCTGCTCCACCTTCTGTCCTTTGAGTCGCCATGTCGAACTCCTGAAAAGAAAGAAAAGATACGTGGTGTTTTCGTGTGTGAAAACGTCCCCACAGACGGCGCCAGTGATGAATTAGTCTCCTCCGGTCCAACTACTGCTTCCAGAACGCGACCTGCAATCAACCCACGACGGGAGGGGGCTCCCGCGGTAGGACTCCGATGCTAAAGTCAGTGATCGGAAGTGAGAGTATATGGTGAGAGAGTAAGAATTCAGTACCTGCTCCGATGAAGCTACCTGCGTTTATATAGGCTTCGCCGGGGGTATTCTGGACCTTTCTAGGGGCAGTCGTTTTGGCGCGAGTCCACGTCAGCATAACTACCCGGAAAGTGCGGCGGCATGAATGACACCCGTGATGTTGACAGGTGGTCCCTCAGGTCGAGGGGAGCCGTGAGGGTCTGACGGCGGAGCCTAAGCTGATGCCTTGTGGCAGATTCGAGCCAAAGCGTCCTGCAGAGGGGCCGAGGCTGAGGGCTCGTCAAGAGGGCTCTGCCGTATCAGCCTGAATGTTATTTTTTTAAAAATATGATATAAATGATTATTATTATTTAAAATAATAAACTTTCTTATACTTTTTTCCCTGATGTTCGAGACACTGTCTCAACTAATCCGGACTTGATCCGCGTCGTGCACTTGACTATAATGAAACTTGAGAGAGTCTCCCAATAAGAATAACCGCATTCGCATAGTTTCAGAGCCAAAACTTTGTTTAAATAATATCAAATCATTTATCACTTGAACCAACCTCACGTTAATACCTTAATACTTCCTAAGTTCTAACAAATTTGATTTCAAAAAAAAAATCTAACAATTCTTTTTTATGGATAAGTCTAACAATTACTTATTATTTTACTTTTTCTTTCTTTCTACTCATTACATATTTTTTAATTATAAAATAATTATTTTATGACATTAATAATTATAGTCATATTAATATTAATATTAATATAAATGTGAAGCAAAATTAATTGCAGACTGTTTAATGCATCCCCTAAGTTACATTACCTTTTCTTTAAATATTTGATTAATATATATATATATATATATATATATAATGCTTAGCTTAAAAAATATTTATATTTTGTTTTATTTTTTTTGAGAACTATATCTTGTTTTATTAATGAAGATAATTTTGCAAATTGTAATTTTATGTTTAATACAGTCATAAATTCTGTTAAATTGACACTATAGTTTTACAATAGAATTTTTAATACATAAAAATAAAAGTGCTTTAATTTCAATTTTTTTTAAACACAGATTATGTAAAATATTGACTTCATTTTCAAGAGAATAAATTAGTAGAGAGATACATTAACATTGTATCAAATCTCAATCTATCAAGTATGGTTTTTTTTTTTTGGCCGGTTATCAAGTATGGTTTTTGGAACAAATAAAATATCAAATCTAATTTCAGCAAACCCAAAAAAATGTTGGTATTATTATATCAAATCTACTTTGAGAGTCACAATAACAATTAACTAGAAACTTCACATTATTATTATTATATTTTAAAATAAAAAAATTTATTTACTACTCCAACCAATACTCATATACTATTTTTTTTCTTTCTCATGTTCTCTTATTATAGGTTTTTTTTAATTAAAAATAATTATTTTATAAATTTTAATATAGATGAATCATAATCATGTCAAATTGTCAACTAAATAATTTCTTAGGTTATGTTGGATAGGTAATATAAAAAATTTCATGAAATTACCTATATTACCTATCCAACATAACCTAAGAAGAATTACCTATATTACCTATCCAACATAACCTAAGAAATTATTTAGTTGACAATTTGATGTCAAATTACCTATATTACCTACCTAACATAACCTAAGAAATTATTTAGTTGACAATTTGACACGATTACGAAAGAAAAAGGAAATTTTGACAATTATTTTATTATTTTAATATAAGGGGTAAAGTGATAATTTTAATACATTTTTATTTTATTTTTATTTCTAAATTTTTACTACTCCCTCTGTCCTTGAATATCTGTTTTTTAAGGTAAATACACACAGACTAAGGAAATTATTAATTTACCTAAAATGAAGAGAAATATGAAATAAAAAGACTAAATTATACTCATTAAATTACTACTAGTTAATCCCACTAATTCAATAGCTTTGACTATTCTTATTTCAGAAATTAAATTCCTCCAACCAATTTAAAATACTTCCACAATTTTTTTTCATAAAATCTGTTTGGGAAATCCCATTGACAATAAGCTGAAATTGGGAATAATAATAATAATAGTACTTGGAAAATGTTTATTCAACTTCACTATTTATCATTAATTTTAATTAGAAAAAAATCTTGTATTTATGATATCATTTAATTGATGCAGAGTAATTAAATTATTAGATAAAAATACTTTAACTTAATTTTATTATTAAAAACTTTCAAACACTCATATAAAAAATAGGGGCAAATATGACATTTTACACTTTTATTTTTTATTATTATATTTTAAAATAATAAAAATTTATTTGCTACTCCAACCAGTACTCATATACTATTTTTTTTTTCTCCTGTTCTCTTATTATAGGTTTTTTTATTTTTTAATTAAAAATAATTATTTTATAAATTTTAATATAGATGAATCATAATCATGTCAAATTGTCAACTAAATAATTTCTTAGGTTATGTTGGATAGGTAATATAGGTAATTCATAATAACCTAAGAAGAATTACCTATATTACCTATCCAACATAACCTAAGAAATTATTTAGTTGACAATTTGATGTCAAATTACCTATATTACCTACCTAACATAACTTAAGAAATTATTTAGTTGACAATTTGACACGATTACGAAAGAAAAAGGAAATTTTGACAATTATTTTATTATTTTAATATAAGGGATAATACATTTTTATTTTATTTTTATTCTTAAATTTTTCCTACTCCTTCTGTCTTTGAAAATCTGCTTTTTAAGGTAAATACACACAAATAAAAAAAATTATTAATTTACCTAAAATAAAAAGAAATATGAGATAAAAAGACTAAATTATCCTCATTAAATTATTACTAGTTACTCCCACTAATTCAATAGCTTTGACTATTCTTATTTCAGAAATTAAATTCCTCCAACCAATTTAAAATACTTCCACAATTTTTTTCATAAAACCTGTTTGGGAAATCCCATTGACAATAAGCTGAAATTGGGAATAATAATAATAATAATAATAATAATAATAATAATAATAATAATAATAATACTTGAAAAATGTTTATTCAACTTCACTATTTAATAGAGATAGAATGCTAAAAAAATAATTAATGTTTTCTTGATTTTATAAAACATCAAATATTTTGGGACAAAAGAAATCCTCCAACAAAGCATATATTCAAGGACGGAGGGAGTATCAAACACACAAATGCATTCCCATTCCTTTTTTATTTCATTTCTGCTTAAAGAACGAACCCTTATGCCTTGTGTGGTACAAGGGAAGTTATGGGTAGAGAAGTTTTCTCACCATTTGTATTGTGTTTGGTAGATGGTGAGCAAACTTCCTAGGTGAGGAAGGTTCCATGTAATGTGGGAAGTAAGGTGCCATCTCACATAGAAGGGAAGTTGATTTTGGTACCTAGGAAGTGACTATAAAAGACTTATTTGCCCTTAATAATTTATCTTTATTGTGATTATATCTAAAACATATCAATTAACAAAGTAATTAATTTATTTGATAAAAAATGCTTCAACATAATTTTATTTTAAACTGTAAATTTTATAATTTTATTTTTAAATAATTTAAAAAATATTTTTTAAAGAATATTTTGGAAATTAATGTGGTTTCTATTAATTTTCTTAGTTTAGTTAGTTTTCACTCTTAATTTCATTAATTTTAATTAGAAAAAAATCTTGTATTTATGATATCATTTAATTGATGCAGAGTAATTAAATTATTGGGGAAAGTACATTTTACCCCCCTCAATTATGCTTATATAACACATTACACCCCTCAACTTTAATTTGTAACAAATGACCCCCCTAAACTTAAGAAAAAGTTGAAACTGTTAAATTTGAAGTTAAATTTAATAGATTAAAATTATGTGCATTGCACATATTTATTATTATAATTTTTTTCTGCTCCTTATACGACACGAATAAGCGCTCTGCAACCCCAAGAAGAAAGCAAAAAAAGAATAAAATTGATTAAGTGTATGTGATAAAAGAATATATTGTTACTTAAATTCAGGCATAGAACTAATAGAAGTTTTAAAAACCATAATCAATTCACACATGATAAAGTCTAGGAATTAGTCAAATACAACTAGAGTGGGTAATGCTTTTACTAGAGTAATATATTTGATTGATTTCTTGATAAAATTTGTATTGTGATATACTCAATTTTTTGAAAATAAAACTTTTCACAGTATAGAATTTAGAATGTACCTGATGAATTCTATCAAACTTCTCTTAAGCTTTGACTTGATGTTGATAGGTGATTTCTGTAGTCGGTTAGGTTATACTTTTGAAGTTAGATTAGAGAAAAATTAAATATAGATCATGTGATTTGCATATATTCAGTTAATTTTAACCCTAACATAACTATTTCAAACTTTTTTAAAGTTTAGGGGGTGAGTTGTTACAAACTAAAGTTGAGGGGGGTAATGTGTTATATAGGCATAATTGAGGGGGTAAAATGTACTTTCTCCTAAATTATTAGATAAAAACACTTTAACTTAATTTTATTATTAAAAACTTTCAAACACTCATATAAAAAATAGGAGCAAATATGTTATTTTATATTTTTATTTTTTATTTTCCTATCTTCTTTCCATCATAACAATTAACAAACACACTTTTTATCATTTACTTCTATCTCTATTTCCATTTTCACTCCCTTTTCTCACCAAAAGAGTCACCTCCTACCGAACATGACCTGAAAGTAATGTTCTTTATGTGGAATTGTGGAAGGAAATGGGGAAGAAATGGGGACCACTGGATTTTGGAATGCTGAGTCGGCGAGCAAGAGAGACGATGGAGATTCATAGACAAGAAAAACAGACAGAGCAAGAGTTTGATTCGGTTGGGATTCGTCGCTTACGTTGTTGGTTGTCTCAGTTAGCTTCCAAAAGGACAAAAACTATATATTAGTACTTCACAAATTAATGAATTACAATATACTCTTACAATTATTAAACTGCACTTGATGATTCCCCTTCAGTAATTCACAGTACTTGTTTATTATATAACCACCATTCTTTCCCTGCTTTCTTGCCCCTACTTTTCCAATTGCCATATACCCTTTTTCCTGTTTTGGCTATCCTTTCTGCTCTGCACACCATCTGTTCGATGGAAAGCCAGAGTGAGTCCAGTATTATTATTCTCTTAGGGAGTGGTTTTGGAATTCTGGGTTGCTTTCGATTTATATATATGGTGATCAATTTGTGATGTTAAACTTGCTTGGTGCTTTATCTTTGATCTGATTATATGTTCTTCTTTGTATATGTTTTGGTTGAACTTTATTATGTGGATGCACCAGAGGTTGGAAATGACTCTGATTTTAAAGTTCACGTGTTCTCCTCATCATCCGAGGTGAGATTTTTAAACCCCACTTTTTCTTATTATCCTCAAGTCCTCAAGTAATTATGATGCCAAGTTATTGGACTCAAAGCATATTATTTCACAGTTGATCTTAGTGAGTTTAGAGCGAAAGAGAGAAGGGGGAGGAGAAAAGGTTTTACTTAGTGCAAATGATAATTATCTGTATTACAGTAGAACTTGCTTTATAGTTCATCTGGGTAAAAGAGTTAAGGAAGACTATCTAGTCCTCCATTGTTAGAACCTATTTAACTTTTAATTATAGACTTATAAATTTCTGCTAGAACTAAATAGCCCTAATAATCTTGGAACCAAATTGTTAATTTTGCTAACAAAAACATAACAGAAATTATGGGGTTGCCTGAGTTAGGTATTGGAGGAAACTCCTACCTGTTGTTATTGGTGATTGATATTGGTAATTTGGCGATATACCTTATGGGAAAAAGAAATAGAATTATGTCATACTAAAGCTTTTTCATTATTCATTCACCTCTGCAATTTTCATCAATGTTGCATCGTTCAGTTGCTTGAAAAGCTTCATAAAAAGTGGAATCTCGTGGAGAAACAGCCATTCCCAGCAATGTATTCCAGTATATATGGAGGAATCATACTTGATCCTGCAATGATGGTAATTCCCATGGATGATCACATGGTTCATCGTGGACATGGTGTATTTGATACGGCTGTTATTTTAAATGGGTGAGCTAGTATATTGTTATCAAAGCTTTGGTACTTATTTTGATCTTGAAAATTTTCAATTAAAAGCAAAATTTCCCATCTCTGACCTTTGGTTGCTCTTGGTGTTTATCATCAATAGGTACATCTATGAGTTGGATGTTCACCTTGATCGCTTTCTCAGGTCAGCCACAAATGCAAAGATATCCTCTCCCTTCTCTCGGTCGGCTCTTCGAAGCATTCTCATACAACTAACTGCTGTATCAAAGTGCAAGAAAGGAACCTTGAGATACTGGCTAAGTGCAGGTCCTGGAGATTTCTTGCTGTCACCATCAGGATGCCCAACATCGGCATTCTATGCTGTAGTAATTGATGAAGACTTTTCCCAGTGCAAAGATGGGGTTAAAGTGATTACCTCCCATACTCCCATGAAGCCACCTCAATTTGCAACGGTGAAGAATGTGAATTATCTCCCAAATGTCCTTGCCAAAATGGAAGCTGAAGAGAAAGGAGCATTTGCTTCAATTTGGATTGATGAGGAAGGGTATATTGCTGAAGGTCCTAATGTGAATGTTGCTTTTATAACTAAAGAAAAGGAACTTGTGATGCCTAACTTTGATAAGATCCTACGTGGGTGCACTGCCAAAAGACTTCTTGAACTCGCACCCAAGTTGATAGACCAAGGGCTTCTAAAAGGTGTAGCAATGAAAAATATTACAGTGGAGGAAGCTAAATCTGCTGCTGAAATGATGTATGTTGGAAGCACGCTTCCTGTATTGCCTATCATCATGTGGGATGATCAACCCATTGGCAATGGTAAGTTGGTAAAAGTTGTTTTCTGGTTGATGGGAATGAGGACAGTATGAGATGTGATTAGAGTAGTACGGGCTACCCAAGTTTCATATTGGGTAGTATGAGATGCTCGATGAGGTACATAAATGGCTTAATTCTTCCCCCCTCAACAGTTAGCCTTTTGAGGGAGGATTCCTCAAGTCATTTGTGTTTCATCACTGGTAGAGATATGTCTCTCAAGTCTCACCTATAAAGCCTTTAATTTCGATGTTCTCTTTTCATGACGAATCCACATGAACTGTTTTTATGCATATTATTATTGTACACATATCAAATTGAATATGATGTTTTTCTTTCAAAAATACCATATAGCTTATTTGACTCCTCTTCAGAAAACATTATATAGAAGAATCAGAATTGGCTCTTCAAGTATGCTGAATGATATTCACTATCTCTTTTACCCTTTTATCTTATAATTGATTAGGTCATCTACTTTTGACAGGAAGGGTTGGAGAATTAACAATGCACCTTTCGGACTTGCTATGGGATGACATGGTAGCTGGTCCTGACACTCAGAGAATCCCTATTTCTTATGTTTAATATAATGGACCACAAAGTCATCAAATCAAATGCCTGGAGGCTGGAACTACTTTGGTCCTTATTTTTATGTCTTCTTGCTGCATAGACTGAATGAACATGGGGCTTCTCTGTCCTGATTTGTTTCTAATGAGAACAAGTCTTGGACTAAAGCTTTCATTAGTTTGCTGCTACACAAAATTTCTGTTGAATAACATAATTATTATATCTGTGAAATTTAGTCATTGAGTTGTGCTGCTTTCTCTTTAGTTGAATAACATAATAATAATGAGTCTTCATTTAACAATCTAAATATTTGAGCTGAATTGATCCCCAACATGGTATCAAAACCTCTGGTCTAGTCCAAGTGGCATTTTTTCAGTTATCATATGACTATGATACCCAAATTGAATCCTTAATCTAACCCTTTTTTTCAGTTATCAATGTTCTTATTTCAATGTGCAAACTAGAAATTGACCACTCAATCTTCATCATGCAGAGTTATAATTACCTCCTTGCTATTAACTGGCTTTCCAGAAATTGACCACTCAATCTTCATCATGCAGAGTTATAGTAAAATTGACAATTTTTTTTGGACAGAAATAGACTTGATTTTATATGGGATAAGATGCTTCTTTTTTTTTGGAAAAACGGGGTCCAAGGCCCAAGAAAGAAAACAACAGATCATGTGGTAGTATCCCATTTCCTTTTTATATTTTTAATTTAATTTTTTTTATTTTATGATAATTACATTTTTACATTATAAAAAAATAAATATTTTTAACGACCTAACTGTTAAAATTTTTTTTCAATAATTAATTTTGACCATCGAAATAAATTATTGAAAAAAGACAATAATAATATTTTTACGGTAATTAATAATTCTCAATAATACTTTTTTATAATACTTTTTTCAATGGCCATCGTCGACTAATTTATTGTCAAAAATAATATTTTTGACGTATTGACAATTGTTAACCATTAAAAATACTATCATTGACTTTTTTAACAATTTATTTCGACGGTCAAAATTTAATTGTTAAAAAAATGTATTTATTTTGAAAGTTTTAACTAGGGATGATCAAAATACTCACCCTGAAATTTTACCACGTGGGTCTGGGTATAGATTTGGGTACAAAGTCAACCGGTTCAAAGATCGGATAACGGAGTAGTCTACCCGCAATAGTAATTTTTTTTATATAAAAAAATATTTTTAATCTTTTTGTGTTGACAAAATATATAATGTTAAGGAAAAATATTAAATATTTTACACATATTCAAGTAGTTTAATAGTATATTTATATTTATGATTTTTTTTATGGTTATAGATAAAAAATGATAAAAATAAATCTTATATTAGTAAAATAATAATTTATTGCAAAAATTTTATTGGTTGGGGTCCGGGTATGGATGTGGATTCAACTATTCGTAGAATCCAAAAATAAAGGTTAATTTTTTTATATCCTCTCAAGTTTAAGTTTGCGGATGGAGAATATAATACTCTACCCAAATTCTACCCATGATCATCCTTAATGGAGCTTGACATGATGTTAGAAGGGTAAAGTACCTTTGGTACCCCTAACGTTTACACCTTCGGTCAAATATGTCCCAAACGTTTTATTGTGATCAAATATGCCCTCAACGTTTCAATTTTTGGACAATCTTACCATTTTCACTAACATCGTTAATGTTAACGGTTTTTGCTGACTAAGTGTAACATGTGACATTAATATATGACTAGGATCAATTTTTTCCATTTCATATTTTATTTTAGAAAAAAACGTGCTTCTTCAAAACCTAAACCTAAACGAAGATCGATAGGAAAATCAGCAAGGTGGAGAGGAGGAGTAGAGAGAAAACTAGTGGGAGAAACCATTTTTTCTTCTTCTGTGACTTGTTGGCGTCCATGGCAAGAAGACGATTGATACGAATTTCAATAGTGAAATTTATGTATTCTTACAATTTTTTTATATATATATTACTATTAAAGGCTATTACATTTTTTTTTAATCATATCTCTGATTTTTCATGCTGAACATTGGAGAAGAGGATGATGATATTGCTCCAAGAGAGACCAAATTCATGTTTGAGATTTGTGCTTTCAGTTCATGATATTCTCTATTTTGTATTCTTATTATGATTTTGTTGGATGTATAAGTAACATGACCAAGCATTTTTATGTTTTATATGATGACTTTTTATTTTTGTAACAAATAATAGATTAAATCTTACAAATCAAATAATGATGTTGAGTTTACCATTTTTGCATCAAATTGACAAAAAAAAAAAAAGAATAAGAATGAGAGGGAGGAGTGAGAAAAAGAGAAAGAAGTAGAGTGAGTAAAGGAAACTTGAAGTGTGAGAAAAAGTTGAAAAATGAGAATAAAAATATATAACGATTTGAAAAAAAAAAAACATAATGATGAGAGAAAGAGATTGTGGGAAGAAGAAAGAACAAGGATATGAGGAAGATGAAGAAGTGTGAGTAAGAAAGAAAAAGAAATTGAGGGAAGAAGATAAACATAAAAACAATAAAGTAAATGGAGAAAGACATAGGAGAATAAAATATTTTTTTTATTTCAAGAATAAAATATTAATAAATAGATGTAAGTTTGAAAAATATAAGAAAAGGTAAATAAATATGTATGAGAAAAATAAAATGTATATAAACAGAGATAAGTATGGGAAGAATAAAAAATAGATAAGTAACTACTAGGTGAAAAGAAGAAAAAAGTAATTATATATCTATATATAATTACGGTGAGATGATAGTAGGTATTAATTTATAAATATTATATTTCAAATATTTTAAAAATTTTTAATTATAAGTGAACCATTTATTATATGGAAAAGAATATCAATATATTGTCTACATATTTTATTTTATATGTATTTTTTATTTATAATCGTATCTCTATGTTTCTTTTGTGAACGTGTCTGTATATTTTTTAATACAGTGATTGGCTTAGAAGAATAATAACAAATATGACAATTATTTAGTTTTTGCTTAAAAATAAGTGAGATCAAATAATAATGTTGAATTTACCATTCATTTATCAAATTTTGACAAAACAAAATAGTAAACTGAGAAGAAGAATAAGAATGACAGGGAGAAGAAGGAGTGAGAAAAAGACAAAAAGCAAAAGGTGATAATGAAAATATGATGTGTAGGAGAAAAATGAGAAAATAGTAGAAAAATATATAATGATTTGAGAAAGAGGAAGAAAAAAATACATAATAGTATGGAAAGAAGAAGAAAAAGAGATGTGAGTGAGAAAAAATTAAAAAGGATGTGAAGAAGATAAACATAGAAACAAAGTAAATGGATAAAGACATTGGGAAAATAAAAGTTAATAAATAGATGTAGGTTTGAAAAATATAAAAAAATGAGAAAAATGAAATGTAGGTAAATAGAGGTAGGTGTGAGAAAAATAAAAAGGAGATATTGTCTACCATCTTCTTTATTTTTTTAGAACTCTCAATCAATAAAATATTTTGTTTAAACCATTCAATCAAATCCCACCACACCATTCCATTAATAATCATTCCGCTTCGCTAAAACTCTCAACCAAGCCGGAATTCGATTCAATAGTAGTATTTTGCCTATTAAATTTATTTTAAAATTTATATGTAATTTTTTATTAATAAATGTGAAAATTTTATGACAATTTTTTATTTCTTGAAAAACCAAATATAGACTAATTTGAAATTATTTTTGGGATCTTTCATAGTTTAAAACATACTATAATTAAGGGAATGAATATGGAGAGGCCGATCTCTTGAGATCTCTTGAGGTCGTCCTCTCTTCTCTTTGTCTCTCTCCTCAAAAGAGGAGAAAGAAATTTTTTTTAAATATTTCTTAAAAAAATGTGAAGTGACCAATGAAATAATGAGCACCAAAAGCTGGTCCTCTCTGTAGACTTGCCCTATAATTAATTGACTCGAGGTTTAAGGAGTGTTTTTTTACTCTTTCATGGTAAAAATAATATTTAAATAACTTATATGTATTGTTTAAAAATTTTTGAAAGAATTAAAAAATATATATTTGTAAAGACTTTGTAAAATTAGTCAAAAATCTTTTATAAGAAAAAGTTAGTTAAAATTCTGGTTTGAAAACATTTGTTTTTCTTCTGAAATATATTAAGATTGAAAAGAAAATCTAAAATATAAAAAAATAATTTTTTTATTAGGGTATAAACCAAAAGGAAGTTGAAAGAACTTTAAAATATATATATATATATATATATATATATATATATATATATATATATATATATTATAGATTATTTTATTCAATTTCATTATTAGAGACATTGATTAGAGCGACTCCACATAAATTATTTAAATATTTTTTCTACATTTTAAATATATATTATTAATTTATTGAAACAAATATATTATAATTATGTTATTGGTTCCTACAAGATGACTAACATATATGATGGAATATCACTAAATAGCCATAACGCAGTCCACCTACTATGACGCTAGTCCGGCCTCCGCCCCGTCACAGCACCGCAGGTCGGCCGACTGACCTTCACCCGTCCTGTCACAGTACCATCACAATACACACGTGACACTGTGTGCCTGACACTGTACACCCGGTCAGCCCCCAACGTGTCCATTGTAATACCCCGGAAAATTTCGAGGATTTAAGAATGATTTATTTAAAATTTCGAGGATTTAAGAATGATTTATTCCGGGGCTAGGAATTAAAACCTTAAAAAGAATATAGAAAAATTATGAAAATTAAGGGAAACCGGAAAGGAACCAGGGAATTCTTCGAAGTTTAAAGTAAAATAAAAGATGAAAGAAAGAAGTGAAATATATTTTTTGGAATTAATTCAGGATCTACGAAATTAGAAACTCAAAATAAATAGGAGTGAGAACTAAATCAAAATATTATTAGTTATTATTTGTTTAATTATTAATTAGTTTATTTTTATTATGATTATTTTAAATATTTAAAGAAGGATTTTTAAGAAAGTAGAAAGTGAAAGAAAAGTAAGTTGGGACTATTTTTGGTACTCAATTTGGGACTTAAAAGAAAATAAAATCTAATTGAAAGGAGGAGGAATTAAGTTGGAGATATTTTTTTCAACCTTCTCTTTGGTATTATTATTATGGTTAATAATTTATTTATTTAATTAATATTACTTTCAGATTTTTTTTATTAGTTAAATATATGAAATAGTAAATAAAAGAGAGGAAAAGAAAAATAAAAAGGAAAAGGGGAGAGGGAGAGAGCTACAGGGACACAAGAAAAAACGAGAAAGGGAGGAAGGGAAAGGAGAGAGAGAGAGAGCTAGGGCTTGGAGGTGGGAGGAAATCCGGCGAGAATCTCGTCGGAATCCGGTGAGCCGGAGTTGGAGGAGGAGCTGGAGATCATCTTCGTCATCTTCCTCGTCTCAATCTCTCGAGTTAAGGTTGGTACAACGCCCGATTCTCTCCAAGTTCTCATTTTCTTCATTTTTCTTCAATTTTGGAATTGAGTTGAGAATCCGAGTTTGGGCGGCTTCGAGGGTAGAATAATGTTTATAAAGTGTTCTTGAACACTCATTGGGGTTAAGATTCAAGGCTAGATCGTTGGATTTGGCCGGATTCGAAGTTGGAAGAGTTTGGGGTTTATAAAACCCATTTTTCCCAATTTCGAACAATCAATGATTCGGCGACAAATCGGAGTTGGATTTGAGTTGTAGGACTTCCTAAATATAGTATATATGTAGGAGAACAAGACCTGTGAAAATTGGAATCGAAGCCGGATCGAAAAATGGCCGAAAAAGGGGTTGAAACCAGCCACAACACAACAAAAACGTTGCTGTGCTGCGAGCTGGCGCTGCAGCGCCCACTTGCTTGTTGGCTAAGGGCTACCAAGGCAGCACCTTGGCGCGGCAGCGCTAGGTCCCTGCCTGGCTTGCCCCAAGCCCACTTTAAGGGCGAATTGAGACCTCCGAACCCCCTCTCTTCAATCCTAAACACCCTGGGATATTAGGCTTGCTTCCCCATGTCTTCCTATCCTCTAATCAATTTAAAGTCCGGACAAAATGGGGTGTGTACAACTACATACTGCTTATACTCCTCAAGAAATGACCAAGAAATCAATCTTACGTCCCTCTGTACTAGCAATTTGAGTCATTATTTGTGCTCGCATCTTATCTCTTTCTAAACTTATACTACGGTCAATTTTTTAACTCTAAAATTTCTTCCTAATTTATACCAAGAAACTAAGAGGCACACGGATTGAACAAATATACATTCTAATTCTTCTCTCCATATAAAAAATGCAATGAATCTCTTAACTCATTGATTATCCATCTATAAAGACAGAATATATTTCATAAAATTAAGTTAGGATACTTAAAAGACAGCCTAGTTTTCAATATAAATATTATTACATAGACGTGCAACCAATACAAAAAATAAGTATAGTTAATGAGCCATAATATGAAGGGAAAAGGTTGACTTTGGATGGCCAAGTTAAGTGACATGAACATTATTCAACCATTCCACGTGGTAATTTCTTATACTTCAATTGAGTCATGGCCATTTAACGTAACTAACAATTATTGGGAATGGATCCGGTGCTTGGCTCTTCTATGCATTAGTATGATAGGCCGACTTTTTTTTATAGTTCTCTTCATTTTTTTTTTATTTAAATTTGAGAAATTATAATCTTTTTCTAAAGAATATCTAAAGTATGAAAGATATAGATATAAAAAAAAATTAAAACTTCATATAAATCGAGATTTACTATGAGTGGAATAGGGATTAACTTTTTAGTCCTTAACAAAGGTAGTCCCTAAACCATTCACGGTAGGTCCTTATTTGTGAGAAATTTTTTATTGTTTTGTGTTTATAACTCTTATTCTTTAGAAAAAGTTTACAAATTTTCGAGTTTAAATAAAAAAAAGTGAAGAGAACTATGAAAAAATCGGCCTAACATACTAATGCATAGAAGAGCCAAGCACTGAATCCATTCTCAACAATTATCAAAGCATCAACTACTATAATAAGCAACAAGTTCCAAAACTTGCAATATTTTAAAAAAGAGACACAATTAGGAGATGTGGCGAAAGTAAAATGGGTCTAGAAATGAGATAATAATACACCAATTCAACAAGAAGATAAAAAATATAAGAATACTTGAAGATAATACTTAAAAAAATTACTTCTAATCTTGCAAGTTGAGCGTGAGAGCAAGTGAAAACATGAGGGGGACTTAAGAGGAAGATTCAAGACATTCGAAGTACCTCTGGAGAACATTATCCATAACCATTCAAGCAAGCATCCTGAGCACTCTCAGACGTCCTCTTGCCCAATATCCATCACACATCCCGAGCTCTGCCTTACACACTGCCAGGTCCGATCACTAGCAGGCGCATCTCCACCCCGAAGCATCTCACTAACAGAGCTCCCAACAGCTCTTAGAGACTCAAGTTCTCTCATACTCTAAGGCAACCTCCTGAGAGCGGCTCACCCGTCCGAAGTACCTTAAGCACGTCTTAACCGAACACGGCCCAATACAGGTAACCGCCTTGCCTAACGGCCCCTATAGACGTCACCATGACGAACTACATGGACTTTGATCCCTTCCCAAGGGTACATAGGCACCTAGGTTCCTCACCTAAGGACAAGTCCCCCAAGCTTACGACCCCTTGTAGTCCTTAAATGCAGATAACAATTGTCTGAACCAAAAACGACAGTTACAGGACCAATTTAAAACTTTTGAAACATAAAGGACTAATTTGGAACTTGAGTGAAATATAGAGGACCAAAATGAACCTTTGACCTTTATTTTTCTATACCTACTTTTTATTCTTCGCATAGTTATCTCTATCTATTTATTTTTTTCATATATACTTTTTATTCTTCTCATGCTTATTTATATTTATTTACTTTTTATTTCCCATGCATATTTATTTATCTATTTTTATATTTTCTATACCTATATCTATTTATTAATTTTTTTTAAATTTTTACATATTCTTCTTCATTTACTTGCTTTTATTTGTTCCATGTCTATCTCTTTTTCACTATCTATTTTACTTTCTCACTCATATTTCTTCATTGCTTCATTCTCCTCCTTCTCTTCATCATCATCTTCTTTTGATTATATATATATATATATATTTTTTCTTTTTCTTTTTTATGTCTTCCTCACATATCATGTTTTTATTCTTTCCTTTTTCTTCTCCTTCTTCTCCCTCTTATTCTTCCTTTTGACCACTTGCTAAAAAATACCCTTAATGGTAACCATATTTTAAAAGGAGATAAATCCATTGATATAAAAAATGTGTGTGTATATATATATATAACTACGGAATATTCCTCCATGGGACACGTGACACTAAGTTTCTAGAAGCCTAGCAGCAGCACATGTTAACGGCACGTGGCACCACTCATCTGCTAGTTACGTGGCCCTTGCCCACGTCACTTCACGGAACGCCCACTTAACCAGACATGGGAACTCCCTAAGCATCGTGGGACGACCCATGCCCCACGAGATTGTGGGTCGAGCACGCCTCCCCACACTCAGTATAAATAGACCCTCACCCGTGGGACTAGATATACGCAACCTGAAGGACTACAATACCTTATCTAAGATTCCTCACATACTCCCGGTAACCTGAGCACCCTCAGACACCTCACACAAATCCTCCACGCATCTCGAGCTCCGCCGTAGGCTCCATCCAGTCCAACCACCGGCAAGCTCACCTCCTTCTCGGAGCGTACCACTTACAAGGCTTCAAGCATCCCTTAGAGACCCGAGCTCTCTCACACTAAGGTAACCTCCTAAGAGCAGCTCGCCCGCCCGGAGTACCTTAGGCACGTCTTAGCTGCACACGGCCCGATACAGGTAATCACCTCACCTAACAGCTCCTATAGACGTCACCATTACGAACTACGTGAACTTTAATCCCTTCCGAAGGGTACGTAGACACCTAGGTACATCACCTAAGGACAAGTCCCTAAAGGTTAAGACCCCCTGCGGTCATTAATTACAAATCACAATTGTCTGAACCAAAAACGACAGTTACAATATGTAAGAAGATCAATATGTCATCAGAATTTGAAAATCTTTTTCCTCTAAAATGCATCGAGACCCCTATGTTTTGCGTCAGGGGTTCATAGACCCTTTGAGTTTCAAAACCTTGTAGACAGACCCCTTGACCTTTTAATTTGGGGAATCTAGCACCATTCTTTCCACACTCAGTTGTTATTTACTATATAAGCACATTTTGTAGGGATATATATTTTAGTCATTTCACATTTTAGCGGCTTCAAAATGAATAAATAAAATGGCTAAAATAACATTATAATGATAAAATACTCTCACAAAATGTGCTTTATAGTAGATAAAGGCTAAAATATTCTCACAAAATGTGCTTACGTGATAGATAACGACTATAATCCCTTACAAAATGTGATTACGTGGCAGATAATGGCTGAATGTGGACGAAAATCTGACGGAAAGGTGCTAGGTGCCCAAAATTGAATGTTCACGGGTTTGTCTGTAAGGTTTTGAAACTCCAAGGGTGTATGTGCTCATGACCTAAAACTCAGGAGTCTTGATACATTTTAGCCAATTATTAATTAAGATTTTTTAGGGACTTAAAAAATATTTTTCCTCACAAAATTAACCATAGTTATTAAAACCGGACCGGTCATTGAACCGGTTGAGGCACTGGTTCACGGTTTACTAGTCCAATCGTGGTCGAACCGCGATCGAACCGATATTAATACATATATTAATTTTATAATACAAGTATAAATTTTTTTGACCAATATAATACAAATATAATTAAATTAATTAAAACTGGAATATTGTATATTAAATTTATATTCTTATATCATATATAATTTAAAAGAAATAAATATGTGAAGATCTGGAAAAAAAGTATTGATTATTTTTTGTTTTGTATTAATAAATTAATTTGTTATAGCAAATTTATAAACCAATTTTTGTTTATTACAAATAATTATTCTTTTTCTCATTTTTAATATCTTTTCGTTTTTTTCATAAGTATATCTTTTCATTTTTTCAATACCTAATCTTAATTTAAATTTTTATTATTTTATAATTTTTAAATTTAAAGTTTAAAGTTTTAAATCTCTAGGTTTTATACTTTCAATTTTCAAAGCCTACCTTCTCTTCTTCTCCGATCCATTCCATGACTTCCATCATCACGCGCGCTTCCCATACACTAATTTGTTTCCTTTTTTTCTTAGGTCACGTTGATTAGTTAGAAATAGAAATGGAAATGAAAATTGTAATTATCGTTTTTGGCTCAGACAATTATAATTTGTAATTACGACTACAAGGGGTCTTAGCCTTTAGGAATTTGTCCTTAGGTGATGCACCTAGGTGCCTACGTACCCTTCGAGAAGGATTAAAATCCACGTAGTTCGTCATGCTGACGTCTATAGGAGCCGTTAGGCAATGCGGTTACCTGTATTGGGCCATGTGCGGCTAAGACGTGCCTAAGGTACTCCGGGCGGGCGAGCCGCTACTAGGAGGTTGCCTTAGTGGGAGAGAACTCGGGTCTCTAGGGGCTGCTGTGTCACGACCCCAGTTACAGGGATCCGTGACCGGCACGGGAATAGAATTTAGCCTCTAAACCCGTAAGCCTTATCTATAATCATAAATTATCTACCCTTATACACAATCATCATACAATATTCACATAGTGTATATAGTGGCCACACCATCATTGGTGGCCTAGTTAACCTGCAATCCACGGCGCTCAATGCCGCTTCAGCCCATTTCACGTATATATACATACATCCATACACTCAAGACATTCACACATAAATATATATATACGTAGTGATCAAACCCCAAAGGAATGATCTATCCTATTCACACACAATATATGTATAACCTGTCATAATCACACATGTACACTCACACGCGCAGTTAAGTATACATAGTGATTACACGTCTCAATACGTGTAATCTATCCTATTCACATGCAGATATTTATATTTTCCATCCAACATATACCAAGTCACACGTATATATATAGCATATACATATTGATCACATACCATTGTGTGTGATCTATCCTATTCACACACGCAGATATGTATATATATAAGTATATCAAGACTTTCCCAACACCCAGAATCCTATCAGTAAGCACATGTGAAGCCGACATGTCTAGATATAGCATAATTTAAAAGCTGCAAATATTTACATCGCATTTACAACTTTAGAATATATACAACTCAAAATAATGAAGGCTAAATAATCAAAAGATGTCCACCCACGCGAACAAATGCGGTGCAAGTGGATAGATGTCCGTATCACTGTCCGGACGTCGAAGCCTGCCCGATTCCTATATCTGTAACATTTAAACAGAGGGTGTGAGTCCAACAGACTCAGTGAGAAGCTTCCCATCCTCGGCGTAGCGGCGGGTACCACTACAGCTGGGGAAAGGGAACCACTCACAACCACATGCGCACGAAATACTAGTTTGTCATAAGTTATATAATGATCAGGCAACATTAATATAACGTTACATCACAGATAAACCTAAGAATCATGCTCCTCAATCCTGCTACTCATAAGCAACCAAAAACATGAAACATTTCATATCAAAACTATAAATCATACAATCGACTCTAGTGCCACGCTAGAGCAATAGCCTCAACGGCAAGTCTTTCAAATGCTATGCACCACCCTAGTGCCAAGCTAGGGCAATAGCCACAACGGGCAAGTCTATCAAATGCTATGCACCACCCTAGTGCCAGGCTAGGGCAATAGCCACAACGGGCAACCATGTATATGAAATGCACCACCCTAGTGCCAGGCTAGGGCAATAGCCACAACGGGCAACCATGTATATGAAATGCACCACCCTAGTGCCAGGCTAGGGCAATAGCCACAACGGGCAACCATGTATATGAAATGCACCACCCTAGTGCCAGGCTAGGACAATAGCCACAACGGGCAACCATGTATATGAAATGCACCACCCTAGTGCCAGGCTAGGGCAATGGCCACAACGGGCAAATGTCTGACGTCATATTTCACTCTCTTACTTTCAGTGGGGTTTATAACACGGACTACCCAGTTCTACTCTAAAGTGTCTTTACCTCAGCAGTGTGAACTCCACTAAGAATTTCTAATCAATTATGAGATTTTCTATTCTTTGCTTAGTACCCAGCCCTTGATTAGATGATAACCTAGCTCTAAGGTATTTCCTAAGTTCATTTACCACAAATCACGTCGACGTGTATAAATAAGTCAATTTCATTTCCTTAGTGGGTTTCTAATTATTAGGACAAACCAAAAATTGAACGAAATCAATATCCTACCCTTTTTTACTTGTACTGTTTGGCGTATCCCATGTCATCACATGGATACCCTCCAGTACCACTTCAACTTTAATCAATCACATATATACAACTATTTTCACAATTAACAGTTTAGGAACAACAATAGCATGTTATTTCCTAACAATTCTTACAAACAAGAAAGTAAGCAAACCACGTATTCACATCCTCATTCAACCCTGTAGGGCAAGGATGGGAAACCCCTCACCTGGACGGCTTCCTATTTCTAGTCCTGGAGTCACTCCTGCTCCAGACAATTCGTGGTTACCTAACAAATATATTTACATCATTATCATCCTTACTGTATGCAAATTATATGCATATGCTATGCTCATGCCTTATAAGTACATTAAACTTTGCCAAGAACCAAGTCCTTGGTCTTAACCTTCTTCCTCTCTCTTAATACTCATTTTCACCTACAAGTGTTCGTATGTGACTTTTCACAACCAACCTTTCAACTCATATCCACATACAACACATGTGGCCGGATATTCTTAAAAATTGATAATTCACCTAATAAAAGCATTTCACTATTTAAATCAATCCCGAGCATCCACCACGGTCTAATCTAAATCCCTACTCACATCTTAACTCCATATTCTAGATTGGATTGAGAGGTGTCTCTTTTATTACCGAATTAGTTTCCGGTTGAGACGGAATTACTCGGCTTCAATCCCTCGTATATTCCAACAATTCCTACTATTATATAACACCAATCCAACACACCAATCAATCCCAAATCAATTTATACTACACTTTAATCCTCTTTAAAATTCCATTGTCCTATGGTTTCCAAATTGGATGACTTCTATCATCAATTTTCCAACACCTACGCTTCCAAATACCTCTAAACAACCCAATAGCTTCAAATTAGGACCCAAAGTAATTTATTCATACCAATTAGGAATTTTCCAAAAATCCCTAAAATAGATAAATTTGGGGTTTGAGAGATTCGGGACTTTTTACCTCGATTCAATCGGATAGGATGATGGAATGGGGTAGAAAAAACTCCCGGTCACCTTCCCCGGCTTCGAAACGGCGGATTCCGGCGAAGATTCCGGCGAAAACGCAATTTTCGTCGTTATTCCCCTCTCTCCACCGTGAACCGCGCCGGACCACCTTCCTCCGGCGTCCAGCGTCGCCGTCGACGGTCCTTGAACGGCGAACGGCGGCGTCGCACGTCCAGCTTCCTCCTCGCTCTCACGTTCGCGTCCCTTTTCTCGCTGGAGTCCTTAGCGTCGTGGTCCTCAATTTGTTTCAAAGTCTCGGCTTCTCTCTCTCTGCAAAAGAAATTTGGGGACCAAGTTTAATTATGAGGGGGGTCACGTGTGTGACCCCCTTCCAGCCACATACATGTATTTATTTATTTTTTATTTACTTTCTTTAAAAAAAAGCTGCATGCATATATATTTATATATATATATATATATATATAATATATTATTTATTGTTAAAATCAACTTTGGGGTTAATAAACTTACACCCAATATTTCCCGTTAGGTCCTAATTTTGGTCCAAATAAAATTTTATTTATTTTAAATTTTTCTCCTTTTCCTTCCAAATTAAAATAAAAAATCAAATTAGGACCTTAACGTTGATTGAAAAATTTCCGGGTATTACAATCTTCCCCCCTTAAGAAATTCGGTCCCGGAATTTCAACCACACACTAACCTTAGTTTTCAAATAGATGAGGATATGTCCTGCGCATATCAGCCTCAACTTCCCACGTTGCTTCCTCGACCGAATGGTTTCGCCACAGGACTTTCACCAATGGTATTTCTTTCGATCTCAACTTCTTCAATTGACGATCCAAGATTTCCACCGGTATCTCCTCATACGTCAAATCTTCGGTTAGTTGTATCTCTTGGGGTTGGATTACATGAGAAGGATCTGGCAAGTACTTGCGAAGCATTGATACATGAAACACCGGATGAACTCCTTCTAGTTCCGCCGGCAACTGAAGACGGTAGGCAACATTTCCCACACGTTCAAGTATCTCAAACGGTCCGATATATCTTGGACTTAGCTTGCCTTTCTTGTCAAACCTCATCACACCTCTCATTGGTGAAACTTTTAAAAAGACTTGCTCACCCACAACGAATTCTAACTCTCTCCTCCGATTGTCGGCATATGACTTCTGTCTACTCTGAGCCGTCACAAGCTTTCCTCTAATCACCTTTACCTTGTCCAACGCTTCTTGAACAAGTTCTGGACCAACTAACTTGGCCTCTCCGACCTCGAACCACCCAATTTGGGGATCTGTACATATGACCGTATAAAACTCGAAAGGTGCCAATGGTATACTCAGTTAATAACTATTTTTGTATGCAAACCCAGCCGGAGGTAATTACCTTTCCCAATTTCCGTCGGAATCCATAATACACGCCCGAAGCATGTTTTCAAGAACCTGAGTGGTTCTTTCCGACTCCTAATATGTCTGTGGGTGAAAAGCATTACTCAATCAACTCTAGTCCCCAACACTTTCTGCATAGACTTCCAAAACTTGGAAGTGAACTGTGGCCCTCTATCAGATACTATGGATACTGGCACCTCGTGCAATATAACGATTTCTGATAGATAAAGCTGCTCTTATTGACTCACTCCGCAAGTGGTCTTAACTGGCAAAAAGTGCACGGACTTAGTCATACGGTCCACTTATCACCCAAAACAAATCAAATGAACGTTGTGATCTTGGTAACTCTGTTACCAAAATCCATTGTCACCCTTTTCCATTTACTCTTTGATACTCCTAACTGTTGTAACCTTCCAGCGGTTTCTGGTGTTCAGCCTCGACTTGCTGACACATTAAACGCCTGGCTGCATAGTTTGCAACATCCTTACTCATGACACTCTACCAATATAACTATTTCAATAATTATCCATATTATTGATTCCTAGATGAATGTTATAAACGGTTCGGTGTGTTTCCGCAAGAATTCTTGCTTCCTAGTTATCAACTATAGGAACACACCACCGTCTCTCCAACCGAAGTACTCCAATTTTACCAATACAGGGGTCGGATATCATCCCTTTTTTTCCCCCGTTAGTTACTGTATCTTGATTTGTTAGAGGTCGGTACCTTTATTCTGTCCAGGCTTCACCATTTCCATGAACAAGGACTTAGCTTGCATATGGCTAGAAACAGTTGGAATTCAAACTTCGAATTGAGTTCCAGACTGTTCTTGACCACAACGGTGAGTATGATGCAATTAGTTCTCCGAGGAGTTAGCAGTTGCATTTTCTAATGAGGTTCACCTTAACTCAGTCTGCCCGCCAAACTAGCTACGTCCGTAGAGGCTCCTTATATTCGTCTTGGAACGCGCCTGGATATTAGCGGTTTGTGTGGCACACTAGGTTCTATTTCCATAAACTCTAACTCCCACCATCGGAGTCCTTGTACCTACTTATCGTCTACTTCCACGCAATTACCCTTCTGTTGGTATTTCCCCTCGACAATTTCTTTGTAAACGACTTCTCCAGAAAAGTCCGTTTACATCTCACCACTCCCTCTACACTTCATCTATACTTACCTCTTACACGTCATACACCCTACGTAGGTGTTTACACTTTACCATCAGTGTACCCAACCCTTTCGAGGTTGTTACACTTACTTTCAACTCGATTTATCCTACTTGTGTCCTAACGACGCTTAATGTCATGATACTAGTCCCGTTACATATCCCACTTACCGTTCCTTGATTTATGACCCGTGTTTCACTCTTCCTTTCTGGGCTTCTACACTCACCCTTAGTGGTTTTCATAACCACTTTAGGTTACTCCCTGCCGACATCCCATGTTCGACTCACTTAGACTCTTCTATGGCTACTACTTGTAGCCATTTTTATGTATAATGGAAACTCATCAGTCTCCCATCATACTCATAACCCTAC
Organism: Senna tora; assembly: GCA_014851425.1. NCBI lineage: Eukaryota > Viridiplantae > Streptophyta > Magnoliopsida > Fabales > Fabaceae > Senna > Senna tora. Next base: position 15,395,595 of record CM026262.1, read on the forward strand.
CTCATGCTCAGTTCGGTCTTCACATCCGGAGACCTCACTTAACACGACTATGACTGTGGATTTATACCATCCTCAGTTTAGTCCACTTAGGGTTGCATGCCCTATGTTAACTCCACTCATTTTTGGGTTGCTGTTGGCCTTTACACCAACTTGGCCCTCTCGGACTCCTCAACTCATTTAGACCTTGTATTCCTACTTGGAATACTTGATCTCGTTAACTTCAGCATGAACCTTTTCGGACATGCTCTACTCCTCTTGACTAAACAGGATCCGCTCCCATGTTTAGACTCTTTCTTTTCTTACATTGTGGCGTATGTTCACGAACACACACCGCCTCTTGTAATTGTGTTGCCCATTGGGTTCCAATTGCCCCCAATGGTAACAAACTTTGTTTTATCATTCTGGCTTGCATCCCCTCGATGCTCACCCGACTCCGTTCCCGTATTCTCTCTTTTGTTTTCCCTTTCATACCTACGTGGTGCCCTTTTCTTTGAGTATTTTCAAGTACTCACTACTAACCAAATTATAACCCTCGATTAACCGTCCTTATGGTTAACTTTCCTGGTATGGCAATCACAGAGCCATTTGTACATTTGGTTCGTTTACTCAGTCTCCACCCATACACGGGCTTCAGACTAACAGGTTTACGGTTCACCAACCTGTGGGACAAGCTCACCTAGCTATGTCCACTACAATTTGTGTACTATACCTACACTTACTGTAATAGTCGGTTTTCCCACTCCTACCTAACTCTTATCTTATGGGGTTCTAACTCCTATAGATTTCCGCTCTTCTATTTCTCTTATGAAACTTCTTACTCCGTCTACCTTTTTTTTTTCTTTCATCCGAGAGCTATTTATTGCAATAGCACTCATTTTCTTCAATGTTGGACTGTACCCGAAAGGATACGCCCATTTCCACTTCTTTACTTTCTTCGGTTTAACTCCTTCGGGTCCATAATCGCTCTATGGTCCCTTAATGGTAACCCTTAGGTTTACCCGAACATTTTTTTTTTTGCACTGTTTAGTGATTTTCGATGTTTGCTTAACTTTAATCACTTCAAGTGAGTGATTTTTCTTCTGCTTCAACCATCCTTATACAGTTTACCTGTAAAAGGACTCTTGCTTGATAGAGTATTGATCACATGAGTTAAATTTCTTAGGCACCTAGCAAGTTTCAAAAATATATTCAAGTTATTTCTTAGAAAAACAATGCCTAAGATTTTCGTAATTGATTTGGGTTTAACCGATTGGAATGACACACTTTTAAAATGAGCCTTCAGGAAAATTTTGCCTTCCAACGGTTATTCCTAATATTTTCAAGAAAAATTTAAGGGTCTTTCAGAATCTCATATCCGGAAAGACCGAAAAGATTTCTAAAAAAAAAACTTTCATGTGAGTAATATCCTATCGTTTATGCTCTTCTTTAAACAACACAAAAGAGTTTGGTTGGGCTAACTCCCTTCCTTTCCCCCTCGTTTGCTTAAGAAGCTAGCAGTTCATGGATCAAGCGCAGGGTTGGACTAGGCTCCTTCCCTGTGCTTTACCATTTACTCTTCCTCCTACTCGGCGTACGGTCACGCTCTACGCGTTCACATATGCCCTTATTTCTTAATATCTATTTCTGCGGCATAAGGTTCGGCCACTTTGCCCTCCCATATACCGCTTTTCCTGAGTGTTCTAGTCCGTAGACTTTCACTTCTTTTCTGTGGCATTCACCACCTCATTTCTGTTTACATTTTAGGAAGGACAACTCACTTCCTTTAGCCATAGTCTACCACACAGTTGTGACCCAGTTACGTGGTCATCTTACTGTCGACCTAATACCCCATAACCCTGTTTATTCTTATCTGCAACTTTTCAATTTCAATCGCCCCATGGGCTTACTTTCCTTTCTACACGTCAAGTGTGCCTTTTCTTTTACTTTACAAACCACTTCTGGCTGAAAGTACCATTTACCGTATATCACTATTCTGATTCACGATTGGTCACATGGTTCTGCCTTTGCTCCTTCCCATGTTTCCAATTACACATCATTCACATAGGGTGCATGGTTCTCCCGTGTCCTTCCCATGCCCCGTACTTACGTTTCTATTCTATTGGCATTCCATACTATATCCAAATCCTTTGCGTCTATACTGTAGCACACAATGCATCGTTAATTACATACTGTAGTGCATTCCTGCCTACAATTCAACTGGATGCATATGTGTCTAGGTAGCATCCTCTATGGATGTCACCTTTCCATACTGTGGCGTTCTAAGGTTTCCGGGGTCACTCCCACCCCACCTTACGCCTTAGTGCTCCTTGGCACTTATGTACTGTTACAGGTTACGTGCTCTACATAGAATTTCACATACCAATTCTACGCCCGAGCGATGACACGAAAAAAATTCATGACTCAACATCCTGGGTACTCCCACAAGTGCCTTTTTACTCCCACGTTGTGCCCGGGTACACAAAGAAGGGTAAACCGACACCCGGTTATACCAATGGCTTCACATGACTTAAAGATAAACCAGGCTCTGATACCAACTTTGTCACGACCCCAGTTACAGGGATCCATGACCGGCACGGGAATAGAATTTAGCCTCTAAACCCGTAAGCCTTATCTATAATCATAAATTATCTACCCTTATACACAATCATCATACAATATTCACATAGTGTATATAGTGGCCACACCATCATTGGTGGCCTAGTTAACCTGCAATCCACGGCGCTCAATGCCGCTTCAGCCCATTTCACGTATATATACATACATCCATACACTCAAGACATTCACACATAAATATATATATACGTAGTGATCAAACCCCAAAAGAATGATCTATCCTATTCACACACAATATATGTATAACCTGTCATAATCACACATGTACACTCACACGCGCAGTTAAGTATACATAGTGATTACACGTCTCAATACGTGTAATCTATCCTATTCACATGCAGATATTTATATTTTCCATCCAACATATACCAAGTCACACGTATATATATAGCATATACATATTGATCACACACCATTGTGTGTGATCTATCCTATTCACACACGCAGATATGTATATATATAAGTATATCAAGACTTTCCCAACACCCAGAATCCTATCAGTAAGCACATGTGAAGCCGACATGTCTAGATATAGCATAATTTAAAAGCTGCAAATATTTACATCGCATTTACAACTTTAGAATATATACAACTCAAAATAATGAAGGCTAAATAATCAAAAGATGTCCACCCACGCGAACAAATGCGGTGCAAGTGGATAGATGTCCGTATCACTGTCCGGACGTCGAAGCCTGCCCGATTCCTGTATCTGTAACATTTAAACAGAGGGTGTGAGTCCAACAGACTCAGTGAGAAGCTTCCCATCCTCGGCGTAGCGGCGGGTACCACTACAGCTGGGGAAAGGGAACCACTCACAACCACATGCGCACGAAATACCAGTTTGTCATAAGTTATATAATGATCAGGCAACATTAATATAACGTTACATCACAGATAAACCTAAGAATCATGCTCCTCAATCCTGCTACTCATAAGCAACCAAAAACATGAAACATTTCATATCAAAACTATAAATCATACAATCGACTCTAATGCCACGCTAGAGCAATAGCCTCAACGGCAAGTCTTTCAAATGCTATGCACCACCCTAGTGCCAAGCTAGGGCAATAGCCACAACGGGCAAGTCTATCAAATGCTATGCACCACCCTAGTGCCAGGCTTGGGCAATAGCCACAACGGGCAACCATGTATATGAAATGCACCACCCTAGTGCCAGGCTAGGGCAATAGCCACAACGGGCAACCATGTATATGAAATGCACCACCCTAGTGCCAGGCTAGGGCAATAGCCACAACGGGCAACCATGTATATGAAATGCACCACCCTAGTGCCAGGCTAGGACAATAGCCACAACGGGCAACCATGTATATGAAATGCACCACCCTAGTGCCAGGCTAGGGCAATGGCCACAACGGGCAAATGTCTGACGTCATATTTCACTCTCTTACTTTCAGTGGGGTTTATAACACGGACTACCCAGTTCTACTCTAAAGTGTCTTTACCTCAGCAGTGTGAACTCCACTAAGAATTTCTAATCAATTATGAGATTTTCTATTCTTTGCTTAGTACCCAGCCCTTGATTAGATGATAACCTAGCTCTAAGGTATTTCCTAAGTTCATTTACCACAAATCACGTCGACGTGTATAAATAAGTCAATTTCATTTCCTTAGTGGGTTTCTAATTATTAGGACAAACCAAAAATTGAACGAAATCAATATCCTACCCTTTTTTTACTTGTACTGTTTGGCGTATCCCATGTCATCACATGGATACCCTCCAGTACCACTTCAACTTTAATCAATCACATATATACAACTATTTTCACAATTAACAGTTTAGGAACAACAATAGCATGTTATTTCCTAACAATTCTTACAAACAAGAAAGTAAGCAAACCACGTATTCACATCCTCATTCAACCCTGTAGGGCAAGGATGGGAAACCCCTCACCTGGACGGCTTCCTATTTCTAGTCCTGGAGTCACTCCTGCTCCAGACAATTCGTGGTTACCTAACAAATATATTTACATCATTATCATCCTTACTGTATGCAAATTATATGCATATGCTATGCTCATGCCTTATAAGTACATTAAACTTTGCCAAGAACCAAGTCCTTGGTCTTAACCTTCTTCCTCTCTCTTAATACTCATTTTCACCTACAAGTGTTCGTATGTGACTTTTCACAACCAACCTTTCAACTCATATCCACATACAACACATGTGGCCGGATATTCTTAAAAATTGATAATTCACCTAATAAAAGCATTTCACTATTTAAATCAATCCCGAGCATCCACCACGGTCTAATCTAAATCCCTACTCACATCTTAACTCCATATTCTAGATTGGATTGAGAGGTGTCTCTTTTATTACCGAATTAGTTTCCGGTTGAGACGGAATTACTCGGCTTCAATCCCTCGTATATTCCAACAATTCCTACTATTATATAACACCAATCCAACACACCAATCAATCCCAAATCAATTTATACTACACTTTAATCCTCTTTAAAATTCCATTGTCCTATGGTTTCCAAATTGGATGACTTCTATCATCAATTTTCCAACACCTACGCTTCCAAATACCTCTAAACAACCCAATAGCTTCAAATTAGGACCCAAAGTAATTTATTCATACCAATTAGGAATTTTCCAAAAATCCCTAAAATAGATAAATTTGGGGTTTGAGAGATTCGGGACTTTTTACCTCGATTCAATCGGATAGGATGATGGAATGGGGTAGAAAAAACTCCCGGTCACCTTCCCCGGCTTCGAAACGGCGGATTCCGGCGAAGATTCCGGCGAAAATGCAATTTCCGTCGTTATTCCCCTCTCTCCACCGTGAACCGCGCCGGACCACCTTCCTCCGGCGTCCAGCGTCGCCGTCGACGGTCCCTGAACGGCGAACGGCGGCGTCGCACGTCCAGCTTCCTCCTCGCTCTCACGTTCGCGTCCCTTTTCTCGCTGGAGTCCTTAGCGTCGTGGTCCTCAATTTGTTTCAAAGTCTCGGCTTCTCTCTCTCTGCAAAAGAAATTTGGGGACCAAGTTTAATTATGTGACCCCCTTCCAGCCACATACATGCATTTATTTATTTTTTTATTTACTTTCTTTAAAAAAAAGCTGCATGCATATATATTTATATATATATATATATATAATATATTATTTATTGTTAAAATCAACTTTGGGGTTAATAAACTTACACCCAATATTTTCCGTTAGGTCCTAATTTTGGTCCAAATAAAATTTCATTTATTTTAAATTTTTCTCCTTTTCCTTCCAAATTAAAATAAAAAATCAAATTAGGACCTTAACGTTGATTGAAAAATTTCCGGGTATTACATGCTGGAAGCCCCGTAAGTGGTAGACTTCGGGATGGAGGTGAGCTTGCCGGGGTTCGGCCTGAGTGGGGCTTATGGCGGAGCTCGTGATGTGTAGGGAGAGATTGCGTGAGGTATCTGAGGGTGCTCAGGTTACTGAGAGAATACGAGGGATCTAAGATTTTGGTGTTGTAGTCCTTCCGGTTGCGTATATCTAGTCCTCCGGATGAGGGTCTATTTATACTGAGTGTGGGAAAGTCGTGCTCGACCCACGATCTCGTGGGTCGTGCCACGAGGCTTGTAGAGTTTCCACGTCCGGTTAAGGGGATGCTTCGTGAGGTGACGTGGGTAAGGGCCATGTAACTAGCAGATGAGTGGTGCCACGTGTCTCTAGCAGATGCTGAAGCCGGGTTTCTAGAAAGTCAGTGCCACGTATCCCAAGGTGGAATATTCCGTAGTTACAGAAACAGAAATGAAAACGAAATGCATTTGATGTGTTTAGTAGTAAAAGATTGATAATGGAAATGGAAAGAGAATGTATTAAAATGACCGTTTTATCCCTTATATTAAAATAATAAAAAGAGAAGAAGGTTATAATTGTGTCAAATCATATCAAATCAGAGGGGTATAATAAATATTCTATATTTTTTTTTCTTTTTTTAAAGTTGATGAAAATGAAAAAGTAAAAAAGTAAGTGGACCCATTGAGTCTCACCATTTCTATTGACTTTTCCATGAATGATTCTTGCGAGTGAACATACTTTATTATTATTCTTCTTCTTCTACTCTCCTAATCGACGTCCGAATTCGTTTTCTTCTATTTCTTATGCCTCTGTCCCTCTTCTTCCTTCTCTTTTTCCTTCTTTTCATATATATCTCACTTGTTTCACCGGCAGTTCTTTCTTTTTCCGGCTGTCCGACGGCCAGTAAATTTGTTTTTTTTTTGTTTCAACCGTTAAGCCGCCGGTTTTTAGCGGTTTACCCGGCTTTTCACCGGATTTATAAATGTTCCGAATCCGTGTTTCTACCGTTCCCGGTCTAATCGATCCAATCGGCTGATCGGATCCGGTTTTAGCAACCATGAATTTATTAACTATGAAATATCACACATTGTCTTAAAATCCGAAATATTAGCAGACCCCATCATCCTGTCTTGTGGTCAACCTGTAAGCATGTGTTTGGTGCCATCGTTCTCAGGGTCAAGTGGGACGGCCATGACCCAAACCCTCTCTCTCACCTTCGCAGAAAAACCCTAGAATCCGCTCTGTCTTCCTATTTCTCATTCTTTAATCGGAAACCCCACAAAGTCAACGAACAAAAACAAATAGAGGTATCATCCTTGGTAATAGAAATAGAAATAGAAATAGTGGAATATCAACGGTTTCGCTAGATTCCATCAAACTATTTCGCAAGGAGGTCAATTCTAGAGAGCTAACGGAGGTATGTCGTCCGAGATCGAGGTCGTGGAGGAGGTCCAATCCCGCGATCGGCAACAAACGGCCTCCGCCGCAGGACCCGGCGGCAATGAATTGGGGGAGGAGAGTTTGCGGAACGACGTGTACACTGCGGCGGCTTATGGGGATTTGGAGAAGCTTCATCGATTGGTGGAGCAGGAGGGTTGCTCCGTCTCGGAGCCCGATGGGCTCGGATACTACGCATTACAGTGGGCTGCACTTAACAATCGCTCTGCTGCTGCTCAGTACATCATTGAGGTTTTACGCTTTGATGGGTTTGTTGAATTGCGTTTTCCTTGCATGCATTTGAACTTGTCTCATTTTGTTTCCTGGTATACCACATTTTGTATGATATATTCCAGTTTACTTAGAGCATTTTTTTTCCTGAACAATTGCTTTGTTTGGGTAATTCACTGTATATTTAATTGGCGAGATTGCAATGCTTGTGTTTATCTATCATGCTATAGTTAATTTTAATAACTTAGATCAATATGTATTCTAGATATGGCTTGTACTACGTTTTGATGAGTGTATGAGTATCCATTTGTTACATTAGACGAGTTACTGAGTGGTAGTTAAGGAGTGATATAAAATTGAAGTTGATGCTTGTGTTTTTTGTCTTGAGTTTAATAGGATTAGACTTAGCTCTGCCTCTTAGTCATCTGTTTGGGATTTTGATAATCTCATATGACATAATTGATATGTGAGGAGAGAGGTAGATATGTAACAATATTACAAGAAAGACAAAGAAACTTTACTAGTTATCTCTCCTTACGTAACTGTCATCCAAATCCTATTCATGACAGAATGGAAAATCTCTCTGCTTAGGTATTGATGCAATTAATGTATCATCCTATTCCTATATACTTTTAGAATTTGGCTTTATAGTGAATAAGGAATTTTATTTTCTTTCCATATATGCAATATATGAAAATAAAAAGTGGTTTTGCCATCAACTTAATAAATATTGGTGATTTTGTGTTCTGATCCCCAGCACGGGGGAGATGTGAATGCGACAGATCATACTGGGCAGACAGCGTTACATTGGAGTGCAGTTCGGGGTGGTATCCAGGTTGCAGAGCTTTTGCTCCAAGAAGGTGCTCGAGCAAGTGCTGCCGATATGTATGGGTATCAGGTTAGATTATATATATATATATATGTATTTTCATTAATTTCCTTATTTAAGATAGCATTAGGGAATCCCACATGATAAATTGCTGGGATAGTAATGTGACAAGTTTATTGGATTTGGACATCGTATGGGTGGTGATGGAGTTATTCTCTGGCATCAGCATTCAACAATTAGTTGTTCAATAAAAAGCCCATCAATATATATTTATCACTTAAAATCAATATACTATTTAATTGATGAAATACTATTCTGTCTTGTTAATAGCTGCTCAGATGTATGTACTTAATCTAAAATTAGAGGTTCGTCCCAATTTTACTCTCCCCTGAAGCACATGCTTGCTGCTATAGATGGAAATAAGTAAATATAACAAACTTGATGCAGACAACACATGTTGCAGCTCAACATGGTCAGACGGCTTTCCTCTACCACATTGTTTCAAAATGGAATGCTGATCCTGATGTTCCTGATAATGATGGAAGAAGCCCCTTGCATTGGTAATTTTTAATAAAATCCACTGATTTTCTGTTGTTGTGATTTATGAATTAAAATGGAGTTTATTTATTTATTTTCTATCTGTCACATTCTACTCTCTTGATTTAGTGCATTGGTGCACTTAGGTAGCTGTTACCAAGGGAAATACTTATTCCTGACTTGTTCACATACGTTGTTTCCAAAGAAAATTGATAAGAAGCTTAAATTTTTTTGAACTTCTATTTGTTCTCTGGTAGAATTCAATGCTTGTTTATATAGTTATTATTCCATGTTCACATGTTGGACACTTGATCTCTGAGTCTCTCTTTATCTATGTGTTTCCACCACCATATATAAGCTATAGAATTATCCATAAATTTCTATGTTTATAATTGAATAGATTGGAAGAACATTAAATGTGCATGTCATGATGGTTTAGTAGATGATAAGTCTGAAAGTGTTTACAGTTTTCTTACGACGCATAGTTTCTAAGAGTTTAAACAAAGAAAAAATAAATTGGCCACGAGTTGTGAGAATACAAGGTCCATGAAGGGTTTTCTTGAAACAAAAGGACTACGCCATGGTCCAACTTTGAGTCCTTACCTTTTTAACTTGGTATTGGATGTGCTCATTGAAAATAGCCAAGAGACGGTGCTATGGTGCATGCTTTTTGCTGATGATATTGTCCTTGTTGGAGATTCGAAAGAAGTAAACGAAAAATTAGAGAGGTGGAAACAAACTTTGGATACATACGATTTCTGTGCAAGTTAAATAAAATGGAATATATGGAATGTTAATTTAGTGACAATAACAATCAAAGCCTTTTCCCACTAGGTTGGGTCGGCTATATGGATCAAGTGATGCCAATGTGTTCTGTCGTTGCACATTTCTATGGTTAGGTTATTAATAACTAAATCCTTCCTAATAGTTTCTCCTATTGTTTTCTTTAGTCTTCCTCTACTACTAGAGTACTAGTTATTGGGTTGGAATGTAAATTTAGTGAAAGGTCCATTAATTTTAGAGTACCTGACCCCGCCTAGTGGGAAAAGGCTTTGTTTGTTGTTGTTGTACATTGATTTTAGGGTGTAGGTGAAACTTGGAGATCATTCCATACAAGTTATAATTTTCAAGTATTTGAAGACTAAAATACAAAATAATGGAGAAAAGGGGGGGGGGGGGGACAAATCATAGGGTCTAAGCGGTTGGATGATATGGAGGAAGACCTCAGGTGTCGTTTGTAATGGAAAAATACCACTTAAACTAGAGGAAGATTTTATCGCACAACTATGTCAGTATGGCTATAAGATCTCCATTGTTGTATGATACTGAATGTTGGGTGATAACAAGTGAATATGAGAAAAATTCAACAACATAGGGTTGACTGATTGAGAATGTTGTATTAGATGAGTGGATACACTAGAAAGGATAGGATTAGGAGTGACCGCATTTAAGATAAAGTTGGGGTAGTATATACCATAGAAAAGTTTATAGAAATGCACCTTAGGTGGTTTGGTCATTTACATAGGAGGCCATTAGAGGGGCTCTTATATGAAGAAGAGATCAAACTTACAATAACCCGATAACTAGAGGCAGAGAGTGACTAAAGAAAGCAATAGGAAAAACTGTTAGAATGGCTCTAGCTATAAACAATGTTACCATAGAAATGAGCTAAGATTAAATACGTTGGCATCGCTTAATCCATGTAGCCAATCCTACCTAAGGCTTTGTTTCTTGTTATTGTTGTTGGTATTTCATAAACTTAAGATTGAAAATGAATTTCTTGAAATGATCTCTGAAGGTAGTGCTCTCTAGTTTTCCTCCTTATTTCTGTTATTGATCTTTCTTATTAAGTTGTCTTAGGTTTATGATGATTATTGTGTGAGTTCTCTTTGTTACTATGCTTGTAATACTGTCATCATGAACCAAAGAGGGGTTGGTCCAAGTGGTAAGCAGCTTGGTATTGCTTAAGCAAGGTCCCGGGTTCGAGACCTTGTGAATGCATCTATCCCTGTTGGGAGACTTTCTCACCATAGCCAGGTGCGCGATGTGGGTCGAGTCCGGATTAGTCAAGGCAGTACCTCAAACACCGGGTGGGCAACAAAAAAAAACTGTCATCATGAAAAACTAAGTTAAAATTTGATCCTAAGTGTACCATTGAACACATGGGATACATAACTTATATTGATGAATTTTCTCAAAAACTAGCAATGACTTGATCATCCAATTGTGCACATCTTTCTTTTCTCTCAAGAAAATAACGAGCACAATTGACCCTTTTTCCTTTGGCCCAAAAAAGAGTTTTATTTTTTAATGTCATTGATAATTCAATTTTGTTTCTTCTATCTTTAATGTTCATTAGCCGACCCCACCTAGTGGAAAAAGGCTTTGATTGTTGTTGTTGTATCCTTAATGTTCATTAATGACTTTCCTTTCTGTTATTTCCTATTTGATTTGCCTGCCCCTTTCCCCTTAATGCTGGCATTTTGAGTTGCTCTGCTTAATTTTGTTGCTTCTTTTAAGAGACTGAAGTAATTCTTTCCTTTTTGGTTTGATTTTTAGGGCTGCTTACAAAGGTTTTGCTGATTGTATTCGTCTTTTGATATTCCTAGATGCATATAGGGGGCGTCAGGACAAGGAGGGTATGTTTATTGCTTTATTTTGAACTTCCTCCTGGATTTTTTTTTTGGTTCTAAAATAATATAAGCAATGCATTTTTATATAGGATGAATCAGTTCTTAATTTTTGGAGCATTGTTTTAATTTTTATTTTTCTTAATTTTACTCAGGTTGCACTCCTCTTCATTGGGCTGCTATCAAGGGTAACTTGGAGGCATGTACAGTGTTAGTACAGGCTGGCAAGAAGGAAGACCTGATGGTGACTGATAATACTGGCCTTACACCAGCACAACTTGCTTCTGATAAGAATCATAGACAAGTTGCTTTTTTCCTTGTAGGTGTTTTCTAATTAAAACATTTAATTTGGTTAGTAATATCTTTTTCATGGTAGTTTGTTTCTTATTAGGATGGGCCTAACAATAGTTTAGAAAACCATACCAGATGGCTGGTCGGACTGGAAAACCGGTGAACTGGCCGTCGTACCGGTCTGGTTGACTTAGAAAACCGGCCATGAAGAAAATAGTTCAAGAATCATAAAACATTGTCAAAACCTGTGAAAACTGGTCAAAACCAGCTGGTAAGCAGTTTGGACTGTTAAACAATGACACCTTTAAAGCTTCCATTTTTGGACTGATGAAAAAAATCAGAAGGAAGAAGAGAGGGAAGAAAGGAGAAAAGAGAGAGAAAATGGAAAGAAATGAAAATAAACCATGAAAATGAAAATGGAGCAAGAAATTAACAAAGAAGAAGAGGAGGAGGAGAAGAACAAATATACTGAAATGCTTATGCTATGGTAACTTACCGTCCATTGGAAAGAAGGAAAAGGAAACATTAGGAAGAAGGAGAAGATGGAGAGAATTGAAGGAAAGAAGTAGAAAGGAGACGGATCAAATTTCAAACAATGGATAGTTGTCTTTCATTAATGAAGCTTGTGCAATCTGCTCAGGCAGGATGCGACCTATACGTGACTAGGTTTGGCTTCGACTTAGGCTATTTGTGTGGCTTAGGCTTCTTTTGTTGTTTTCTATTTACCAAAATTAAAAATGAAGAAAAGAATGATTAAATGAGACACATAGGGAAGAGAGTGAGTGTTAATAACTAAATATACTATGGGTTATATATGACAATTTTTGGAATATGGAGTATAGAGTATGAGGCAAGTATTGTTTTGGAATATGTGTGCCAACTTTTTTTTTTTTAAAAAGTTATTAATTATATTGTTATAAAAAATATGTTTAATATAAAGTGTATTTTAAAATATAAGAGGTTTTATTGTGCTGCTAAATCTGTTCTACAGGGTAATGCCAGAAAGTTGCTCGACAAACGCTGTGATGGGAATAGCCGCCTTGGAAGAATTTCCAAATTAGGACTTGCTCCTGTACTTTGGTGTATAATATTTCTGCTTCTAATCACCTATATTCATTCGGTCATCTTAGGTATCTACCTTGCCATTTAGATATGATGCTGTTTTTTTTGGGGTACAGACATGCCTGTATTTTTGCTTCTGTTGATTGATCTTACTATCGTATATTTCTCTAATTTATGCTTACAATATCTGCAGAAACAAATCTGCCAAAGCTAACAGCTGGTGCTGGTCTTCTTGCATGGTCTGGAGTTTTCCTTGCAACTGCTGGACTGGTTATGTTTTACAAGTGTAGCAGGTAAGTAACTTGAGCCTTTAAACTTGACAGCTTCTCACAAGTACCCTCTAGCTGGAGTTCTTTTTATCTTCTTGAAACTTTAAATTAGTTTGTCATATCTTGAATATTGGTCAAAGGGTCCTATTCCTATTCTATGTATTCTGAAGCAATTATCTTAAAGATCAGAGAATTTTCCATGTTATCTCTTTTTATCTTGAAGTATATTTGTAAAAGGTTTTGATTTTTGTTGCTTGGAACAAGCAATTTTGTCATGTAGCTTTATTTATATTTTACCTTGCAATGTACAATTTATAAGTTAAGGTGGGAAGTATTTCCATTATACTGTGTGAATTGTAAAATTAAGTTAAAGAGTTTGTTTTGCTTTTACCTAGTTGGGAGATTTGCTAATTTGACCAGATTGGGCAAAGTCAGATCGTGGACATTTTTAGTATTTTGTGGACAGTATATTTATTGCATCTCCCTTACAATTGCTTTTTATCAAAGATCGTTCTCTACGAATAATGTTTGGATTGGGTATTAAGGAGGAGAAGGGGGGAGAAGTAAAATATCTTCCCTCTTTTAAATACTCCAATTTGAGGTATTTATTTTAGAGAATGTCCACAAGGGGGAGAGAAAAAGGAGATTAACCTCCCCTTTCCCCTCCCTCCCAATTGCCAAACTACCCTATATCCCCCCCCCCCCCAAAAAAAAAGAAAAGAAAAGAAATGGAAATGATTATCAATTATGTAGCAACAAAAGGTACAAGAAAAAAAAGGGAAGTTTTGTTTGCTTCCTATCCTTGATTAGGACGATATGATTTTAGGTATCCTATGACCTTGAGAGAATTGTTACTTTTCAATTGTCTCACTTTGCTTGCTCTTTTGTGTTGGCAGCAAGGATCCAGGTTATATCAGAATGCAAGTGCATGACACCAAGAATAATAAAGATGATGTGAGTTTTGTAATTTTTTTTGATGAATTTCTCTCTAGAATCTAGATTTTATTCCCCCCCCCCCCCCCCCCCCCCCCCCGAAATTATAATTAATTTTGTTGCCTTTTAGAGTTTTGTATTATGAATGTGCCACTCTTTTGTTTATGGAAAGAAAGATGAAGAGAAAACTTTTATTGGAAATATCATCAATGATTGCTAAGTTTTATGAGATATTGTTTTTATAGGACAAGATTACAAGACAAATCATTAAACTCTACCAATCACAGCCCTAATTGTTGTCATTATACAACAATATACATCTAGTAATGGTCATATCCTAGTTAGTAGTTAGCTATACACTAATTCCAACATTCCCCCTCAAGCTGGAACATATAAGTTATGTGGACCAAGCTTGTTACAAATGTATGTAATTCCAACTTTCCACCAATGAAAACACAATATCTTAAAGTGTATGATCGGCTAGATGGAGATCTTGTTCAATTGGCATTAGCATACCCAAGTGCTTGAGTATGTTTCTTCTTAAACAAACCTTTCCCAAGGCTCTATTGATATATTTGAGAATGAGTATGATGGAACCCAAGCGACTTGGGGAACTCTCTTTCAAAAGTTAGTTGTTAAGGGGGAAGAACCAAGCCACTTAAGTACCCCATCGAGCATCCCATTTTAACCGATGTGGGACTTGGGTAGCCCATACTACCATAGAGACATCCCATACTATCCCCATCCAAGAGTATGTGCTGTGGCTGGAAATGCTCTGAGGAAAGGCTGGTTCGTAATATTTGAGGCAATTGCAAGGATGTTGTTGTCATAGTTATTGATTGCACGCCATGGCGCGTGCAATGTGCGCCACCGCCATTATAGACAAATTATGGCAAAACCCAACAAAAAAATTAATGATGTTTAAAGGGCTTCTTTTAGCCCAATAACTAGAGGTAGGGGGAGACCAAAGAAAACAATAGGAGAAACTATTAGGAGGGACTTGGCTATAAATAATCTAACCTTAGAAATGTGTAAAGACAGAACATGTTGGCGTCGCTTGATCCATATATAGCCGACCCTACCTAGTGGGAAAAGGCTTTGATTGTTGTTTAAAGGGCTTCTTTGTCTTATTGACAGCCCTAGGTTCCAGGTCCATTAAAAAATAAACCTCTAAGATTATAAAACACATTCTTTTTCATTGTCTCTTTTCCCTCCTTCTCTAGTCTCTGCGTAACGTGACTTCACATTCAGTCTCAAACTCAGCTTTCATCTTTCATTCTCATCTCAGATTTGGTTTCTTCTATGCTCATCTCATCTCAGCCATCTACTATCTTCCTTCTATCTCTTATTCTCTTCCTTCTTTGTTTTTCTTAACTCTGTTTTCTATCTCTTATTCTCTTTGTTTTTTTAAATATGTTTTCTATCTCTTATTCTTCTCCTCCTTTTTTTTGTAACTCTGGTTTCTATATCTTATTCTCCTCCTTCTTTGTTTTTTTATCTCTGATTCTCATCCTTCTTTGTTGGTTTCTATCTTTTGCACTGTTTTTTTTTTCTATCTATTCACACACTGTATTTTTCCTATCAAGCTATTCTTATACTATTTTTTTTTTCTACAAACTGTTTTATTCTCCACCCATTATTTGGTTTACATGGTTTATGCTTATGCAGTTATGCTTTAAGTGTTTTTGTAATTTATATTATGAGAGTTTGTCATCATACTTGAGGTATTTTGGAGAATTTATGATGATGCCTATTGCGCAATATATTTTGAAATTTGAATGTATTAGAAGTTATGTGTATGAGTTAGAATTATAATTTTCTTATATATATGTGTGTGTGTGTGTGTGTGCATGCATGTGTGCCAACACTTTAATGTTGGCATGTGCAATGCAGTGCACAATGCGCCATGGCTCCACGAGCCCTTATTGCAACAGTGCGCTGCGCGCCGTAAACAACTATGGTTGTAGTCAAAAGGAGATCAAGCATAGTAAGTGGAATTATGACATGGTCACTGGAAATGGTTGACTAGACTAGAGAGGACCCAGGGTTTTGCCCTTTTAGGCTCTAATACCCTATCAAATATAGGAAAGGGAGATGAAGAGAAAATCCTTGTTGGAAATGTAGTCTTTGAGTATTGAACCTCATTAGATATTGTATTTATAGTACAAGAACTCATGACAAATCATTTATTTTTGCTAATTACAATTCTTTATTATAGTCATTATACAACTTGTACGTAGCTAGTACCAGAGTCATCCTAGGTAGCAGTCAAATATACTTTAATTCCTATTATGTGTGTGTATATTTTAGATTTACACCATCAATAATGTGTTTACAATTAATTTGTTGCAGGAACCTCTTTTGAAGGTTGAGATAAATCATCCTGCTTTGCTAGCTGGAAATTGGTCCCAGCTTTGTGCAACATGCAAGGTTCTCTGTGATTTCTATTTCATTTTTTAGATCTCTTGCTATTATGTATTCTTTGCTAGCTATCAATGTCTCACACTCAAATGCCCTTGCTCACCTATCTATTGCTTCAGATTATTTATATACAATTTGATGTTTTTCTTTCTTTAGATTGTCAGGCCTCTTCGTGCAAAGCATTGTTCTAGCTGTAATCGCTGTGTGGAACAATTTGATCATCATTGTCCTTGGGTGTCCAATTGCATTGGCAAGGTACTCTCTAGATGATTTTTTGAGGAACATGTTTGAAATATAGTATTATTTGAACTTCTTTAATTATAAATTAAGGTTATCAATTTTATCATCAAGTATAAGAGAAAAAGGAAAAAATAATGAAGTGTTGACATTTGTTCTATTATGCTCTCTTATGGAAAATATTTTCTTATAATAAGAGAAACTATTAGGATGAATTTAACTATAAACAATCTAACTATCAAAATGAGCCAAAATAAAATACGGTGACTTTGCTTGATTCATGTAAGTGTTAGACATTTGTTCTATTATGCTCTCTTCTTTGCTTGACTGTCACATAATAACTTATAGAATATGAAGTTGGGAAATGAAGTTATTCAATAAGTCTTGTTAATCAGATTCCTTCATAAATTCCCAATGCTAGAGCTCGAAATTCATCTTTAGCACTACTTCAAGCTACAACGCCTCTTACTCTTCTAAGTAGCTAGATTATCCTATACATTAGTAACGGATCTAGCTCAGTCAGAGAAAACTTCTATGTCTCTATTGGTTCCCTTTCTGAAGTTTTTGTGCTTAAAAATTGCAAATAACAGAGGTTCTATCATCATAATTCACAATTTCACCTCAGGTACCTAACAGATAAATTATGCTTCTTAATAAAGTAACATTGTTATTATAAGGAAAAAGAATCCTCATTTGACATATTCACGGGAGTTTAGAAGGCGTAGAATGCAAACAGGTTTTGTTGGTTGATCTTGGTTGAACAATAGTGTTTGTGACTATTTAGTAAAAGAATAGTTTTAAGCAATACTGTAGTAGTTCTATAAAAAAAATAACGTAGTTCCTAAAATATTTCTTGTTTTCTGAAAAAAGGTTTGTTTGAAATTTCTTTTGACAATAAGTTTAATATATTTAATCCTACAGAGTAGTTTGTTTGGCCTGACAATCTTATCTCATTTCTTTATAATAGTATCATGGTGAAGATGCGAATAGTGATGACTGGTGACTCATATTGTGTCTAAAAAACTGCTAGCTTTTTGTTGAGTATGCATGTTCTTGTGAATTGTGATTAAATTGATCTGATTATAGTTAAATTACAATATATTATTGCAGAAGAACAAATGGGATTTCTTTGTTTTTCTTGTGCTTGAGGTGTTAGCCATGCTGATCACTGGTGGAGTTACTCTTACAAGTATGGAAGCACCTTAGACTTAAGATTTACTTTCAATTATTCCCCATTCTTTTGTTGTTCAAGTTTCTAATAGAAATGTGTACAGGAATATTGACTGATCCACTTGCTCCTTCTTCGTTTGGAGCACGCATTCAATATGCTGGTACAAATCTTGTGGGGGCTGTATCATTTCTTATTGCTGATTTTTTCCTCTTCTTTGCTGTGTTCGTTTTGACAGTTGTTCAAGCTAATCAGGTATGTATTGGAAACCTCATTCAGTTTTACTCATAGATTAAGAATGCTGGCTAACCAATACAAAACCTTTGGTTTACGGAAGTCATTTGCCCACTTCTCTTATTCTGCATCAGTTGCTGTACTCTAGTTCATAGTCAGATATTATGCACCAACACTATTACCATTGTCTGTTGTATGACTTTGATCAATATCATATAATCAAGGATACAAAATTTCCAAAATCTAGAATCATACCTGAATTTCAAACTTGCATATGGTAACCTTATTTATGTCTGTAGTTTGACGTTGATTAAGATGGATAATGTGATCAAGACTATACGCTAGGAAGTAAAAGAGAAATACCATAATCTCAAAGAAAAGAATAATACTTGTAAATTTATGCTCTTAATGCTATATATATATATATATATATATTTTATAAATCTTGGAATTTAACGGTAAGGTTGCCTCCATGTAATATAGAGGTCACGAGTTTAATTGGAAATAGCCTATATGTTTGCACAGGTAAAGTTGTGCACATCTAACTTTGTGCATCGTGCTGCCCTTTATAAACCTTGGAAATGTCTTGTCTCATTTTTATAAATCCAAAATGAGTGATCTACCTGCACTAAGTTTATGTTTTTAATATACTCTTTCTTCTTCCTGCAGATTTCACGCAATATTACAACGAATGAAATGGCGAATGCAATGCGATATAGCTACCTCCGAGGTGCTGCCGGTAGATTCAGAAACCCATATGATCACGGGATCAAGAAGAACTGTACAGATTTCTTGATCAACGGATACAATGAAGATATAGAGTGTGTTGATGAAATGGGTAATCCTGAGGGTACAGGAATGATTAACATTGCAAGGAACTCAGAAAATGGAGACTCACATTCTCATAGCTTAAAGGGCAATGGTCATGTTATTAATGTGAGTTCCAGTAGCAGCAACTCCAATACACGTCATGGTCATGGTAATGGTCATGTTCATTCCTCCCATTGTAGCCATAATAATAATAATAATAATCATGGCAAAACCAAAAATGAGAGTGTTCCTTTGGGCCTAGGTCTTGGTCTTGGTCGTGGTAGGAACACCAGCAAGTCTGGTGTATCCTCATCATGATAATTAATTACATGTGTCTTGTTGTACCAAGTGTAATGTATCATACACATCTCTGTGTTAGTTTTTGTTAATTCAATTTATTGTGGCTCCCTACTGTCACGTTGTGCAATTTTGTGGTGCCATTTGACATTTTGCTCTTCCCTCGTCTTTTATAACGGTTGGAAATGGGTTGTCTAAAGTGAGAATTTGGGTAAAATGATAAAGAGTGATGATCAAATGGGTTCGAGTTTATGTATTTTTATCCACCAAATGGCACCTCCTATAGGGTCTTTAAAAATCTCACAATAATATATAGTCTAGGTAATCAGAACATCATAATGCTTGCTAGGGATTCAGCTAGATATTAAGAGAGTTACTCCTTATAGAGTTTAGTGGGCTTTTGCCTTATTTTCCCTGTACCAAAAGAAAAAAAAGAGCATCATAAATAATTTTTAAAAGTTATAAAATTATAGAACTACCTAACTTTCAAAATATATTTATAGAAATACCTCAAAAATTATAAGGGATATGTAAAATGTTTTTAAATTATATGAAAATAAGATAATATTAATATATTAATATAATTTATACAATTTAAAAAGTATAAGATATTAAAATTATTTTAAGCCAAACCACAGAGTGGTGAAGTGTCGAATTTTAAACCACAGAGGGCCAAACTAAATTTAGGCCAAACCACAGTTGGACAAACTGTAGTTTACCCTATTTTAAATTTCAAAATGCGCTCGCACACAAACACACATATATATATTATACAGGTTGATTATACCGGAGATAAAAGGGATAGAGGAATTTTAAAAGATATATACGTAAATTATTGACAAAATGGTGTCTTTTTTTTACCCCCTTTTTTCTCTTCTTTTTTTGCACTTTAAATTCATTTTGTTTGACATTTTATATATTATAAATATATATGTATGACCACATTTTTGTTGGGGATTCTCTCAAAATTAAGTTTGAGTCGCGTCGTTTAGGACACTGTCCTTAAGAGATATTTTGCTATCCCTTAAGAATTAGATAGCGGCACTCTCACAGGATTTAACAAACTCGTCTCCGTTGTCGCACACCAGAGGAAACAAGAACAGCAAAAGAATTTTTGAGATTCAAGTATAACACTAAAAAAAAGAAGAAATCCAAATATTAGAGAGTATGTATGTTTCTCAACTTGATGCCACACCTCTATATTAATATATATATATTAATATTAATATTAATTATAGAAAACATGGTCACCCACACCCAATGAAACGGCCAATTGCACAATGTTCAGAAAATCTCAACCTGTTAGCAACGTTCATCTCAATAAAAAGTGCAACAATCTTTGACAATTTCAAAGATAGAAAGTTGCAGAAATATGCATATATATATATATATATATATATATATATATATATATATATATATATATATATATATATATATAAAATAAACATTTGTTTAATTTATAATAATAATTGATACAGTATGCTTATATCGGACCAACCGAGCCATCTCTGCTCGTCCCGGCGGAGCCATCCCCGATCGTTCCGACCCACCGCACCTTATGGGGTGGCTATGATGACGTGGCCCCTGTCACTCTCTTGGACTCTCAAATGACCATCATACCCCCATAGGAGCATATATATATACCTCATATGCCTCCAGGTATGCCAACTGAATTCTGACTCTCTCACCATATACTCTCACTTCCGATCACTGACTTGAGCATCGGAGTCCCACCGCGGGAGCCCCCTCCCGCTGTGGGTTGATTGCAGGTCGCGTTCCGGGAGCAGGAGTTGGACCGAAGGAGACTAGTTCATCACTGGCGTCGTCTGTGGGAATCGTCTTCACACCCGAAAACACCACGTTTCTTCTATTTCAATCACGGAGAGTAGCATGGAGCTTGGATTGAAAGACCATTGAAGATTTGCAACATGATCCTTCATCCATTTTCAGATCTGCAAAAATATTCTCCAGATCTCTATTCTATTTCTCGGATCTGTTAAAACCTTTTAGAATCGCTAATCTCTTTGTGTTGATTCTCAATCTTGCAAAATATTTTTCAGGGAACCGCTAATTTTTAGTTGGACGTGTTATTTGTTCCAAATCTTTCAAAAGCTTCAAAGAAAACCATTAAAAGGAAAACCGATCAGTAAGCGTTCTTCATCGATCCGCCCCTTCACCAGAGATGCAAGCTGGTGCTCTCATCGCCGAGCGACTTCAGCTCGCGGATCCGCCACTACAGTCGTCGCCGCATCGCCGATTTCCAGCACGGCGCCCTCAATTGCGCTAAGGATCACAAAGACGACTCTGGTGGCCACTGACGATTCATCCGATGATCGTTTGCATTTGCCGCTGGAGATAATGACCTCGACATCTCGCCACGTCACGGATTCGGATCCAAATCTCAGATCAACCACGCGCCGACGTTGCTGTGCATAACCGCGGCCCCAAATTCCTCAACGCGCCACCGCGCAGCATCACCAGCATTGTGGCGGAGTCAAGCGCGAACTAACTCCAGCCACCGAAATTTGGTTGACGCTGCCTTGCTCAGAACGGTCGCAGAGCGTGTTCTACCCCCCTGAACTGGTATTCTCTTTTCATTAAAGAAGGAATGGGTATGAGTTTCTCTTTAAACTGCTTGGGTCCTTGGCTGAAAATTATCGTGGATTTTGCTATGACTCATCATTCATTTGGTCCAAATGCTTTTTACTAGCATACACAATGCACACCATTATATGACAATTTTCTAGGTGCATCATTACATTTGCGTGGAGCAATTTTATGAGCATGGAGGATCTTTTCTGTGTCATTTTAAAACACTGTTAGGCAAGGAAAAATTGAAAGCATGAATGGATAAAAGCTGCTACCTATGTCTATATACTAGGGTCAAAATTACTACCTACATAAATAATGGTAAAACCACTAAACCACAAATACTCTGGCCATTCACAGAGGAATAGGATACTAGCTAGTGTGCCCTGTACAGTAGCAAAAATTGTGGAGAAAGACAAGTTTACACATTCATTAATAGATGGCTAGAGCTACATCATGAGTCAATGCTTGCCAAGCCACACCCATGAACCAATGAATCCATATATGCCTCTTCATAAAAATATTGTGCATTTAATATCTTGCTTTGCTTTCTCTCACTTGGATGCCACGCCTTGTACATGTGTTTAGCATTTCTTCTCTATTATACATTATTATTTTCTTAGAAAAATGAGAGAGAGAAAACACTCTACCATCCTCTTTCACAAGAGACAAAATAGCATTTCATATAATGTGTCAACCCAAACACTTGAAAGAAACACTCTGCACACTTTTCTTATTTTGGGAAAGCCCTTCACGGGTTTGGGGTACTCTAATTTTAATCTTAACAAACATTAGGCCCATCACCAAATATAATTGTTTAATGTTATCAAAATTTCTTTTCTTTATTCTTCTTGGAATTCATCATGTGTCAACCCAATAATCTTTAACTAATCACGCAATACAGCATGAAGTTGCCAAACCTTCATACCCCTTCTTGCAAATCTTGCCACACCATATCTTCTCTTGTTTTACTACCTACTAGGCGACTTATTATGCATAAGAAAGAGAAAAAGGAGAACAAGAAAAGTGAAGATAATTTTCTAGCCAAAAATAAAAGGGAGGTGCAGTTTTAGTATCACTTATGTTTTCAAGGTGAAAAAGTGTATTTGCTTCATTATCATAGCATTGCTACTGGACTCTCTCATATTGCTTGTTTTCTTTAATTTCTTTATGTGAAAGGGAAATGAGAATAATGGCTAGTACACAAAAATCCCATCCCATTAGCATGGTTCGATTTATGCACCTTTTCTCTCACTGCACAGTATGCATTAATGATGTGTCATAGATTTTAATTGAAATCTTATCTCCTTGAGTGAGTCAATTTTAAAGCAATACATAAAAAGGAGGATAAAGTACTTCCTATATGGAAAAGTAAGGCTACCCTACCCACACTTCTTGGACTATGTGCAACGTGATGGATGTATGTTTTTTCTAATATGCACATATATATATATATCATGGACGCATTCTTTAACATCAGTATTTATTTGCTTATGTATTGGACTTTGCACAAATTCAAAATCCTTATAAGGTTGCTTATGGAACATATACTTGTGCATTGCTTGATCAACCTGGACAAAATACATACATATTCCATGCTTGGGTAAAGAACATGACTCCTTTAGCAATATCTATACTCTTCAATACTTTGTGAAAATTAAACATTGTCTCTTATCTATCATATTCATTGGAAATTAAAAGAGGAGCATACATAGCATGATTGCCAATATACGCGTATATGAGGGCACATAAACTCCTTTACCTATGGCAAGCATAACATGCATCCATTTGCTCATTTCGCTTTAAGACCATCTATTGGCTCATTCTTATTAAGCATCAAATTGCTCACTCCAATCTGTTACGATTGATGCGTATATATTACCTTTACTTCAGTAAGTGTACATAACATCGAATACATGCTTGAAGTTGAGCATTATTGTCATTAAGTATCTCATGGAGCATTCAAAGGAGCATCCAAAAGAATCTAATGCATGCTAAAATTGCACAAATTGCTCTTATTGCTTGAAAAATGAATCATCCTTCTTTCTTGAAGAACACATATAATTGCTCTTGTTAGTGCACAATGACAAAACTTTCAAGAAGAAAGCAAGCAAGCATTTTTGGAGGAGCAAAGCAAAAGGCAAAAAAGGGAGAATGAGTGTTACACTACTTGACATAAAGCTGACGGACCGACCCATCCAGTTGGGCGTTGCGAATGAACAAAATTGCGGAGCCAACGGGCAATGGAGCCAATTGCGGAGCCAACGGGCAACGGAGCCAGTTGCGAAGCCAATCGGCAACGGAGCCAAACGAAGCCAGTTGCGGAGCCAACGGGCCACAGAGCCAGTTGCGAAGCCAACCGGCAACGGAGCCAAACAGAGCCAATTGAGGAGCCAACGGGCAACAGAGCCAGTTGCGAAGCCAACCGGCAACGGAGCCAAACGAAGCCAGTTGCGGAGCCAACGGGCAACAGAGCCAGTTACGAAGCCAACCGGCAGCGGAGCCAAACAGAGCCAGTTGCGGAGCCAACAGGCAACAGAGCCAGTTGCGAAGCCAACCGGCAACGGAGCCAAACAGAGCCAGCTGCTGAGCCAGCAGACGGAAGAGCCAACTGCGGAGCCATCTGAACGAGGGAGCTGCCTCCGACCAGCGGATCCAGAGAGATTGTGGGCCCTCCTAGCTGCGGAGCCAGCAGAGCAGCTCAGACCGTTCAGGGCGGATCCAGGGATCCTCTTAGCTGCGAAGCCAGCGAAACGACGGAGTTGCCTCCAACCGACGAATCCATGGAGATCATGGATCATCCCAGCTGCGGAGCCAGCGGAGCTGCCTCCGACCAATGAATCCAGAAGGATCGTTGATCATCCCAGCTGCGGAGCCATCTGAACGATGGAGCTGCCTCCAACCGATCGATCGAGGGAGATCGTGGATCATTCCAGCTGCGGAGCCAGCGGAGTGGAGCTTTATGCAAGGGCCGACCTTAGCGTCTTTAGGGTCCACCAGCGACCTGGCCACGTGGTTGGCCTCAGCGCCCCAGGGGCTTATCGCCTAACCACTGCAGGATCATATCTGCCGAAAGGCAACGGAGCGGAGCTTTACGCAAGGGCCGGCCTTAGCGTCTTTAGGGTCCACCAGCGACCTGGCCACGTGGTTGGCCTCAGCGCCCCAGGGGCTTATCGCCTAACCACTGCATGATCATATCTGCCGAAAGGCAACGGAGCGGATCTTTACGCAAGGGCCGACCTTAGCGTCTTTAGGGTCCACCAGCGACCTAGCCACGTAGTTGGCCTCAGCGCCCCAGGGGCTTAACGCCTAACCACTGCATGGAACATAACTTCCGAAAGGCAGCGGAGCAGCACTAAAGCAAGGCCGGCCTTAGCGCCTTAAGTCCTTCTTCCAGAAACAGGTTCATCAACTTGAACTGGCCCTTGTGCCCCAAGAGCTCAAACGCTCGATCAGCATAAAAATTTTAAACATTAAAAGTATTAAATGATGATTAATTTGACTAAAATTTGGATAGAAGATAGGTGAAGGTAGTTAAGTGATAACATAATAAACCACAGGGGGGTCAAGTGTCACACTCTACAGGGGGATAGATTAACTTTAAGCCAAACCACAGAGTGGTGAAGTGTCGAATTTTAAACCACAGAGGGCCAAACTAAATTTAGGCCAAACCACAGGGGGACAAATTGTAGTTTACCCTATTTTAAATTTCAAAATGCGCTCGCACACAAACACACATATATATATTATACAGGTTGATTATACCAGAGATAAAAGGGATAGAGGAATTTTAAAAGATATACACGTAAATTATTGACAAAACGGTGTCTTTTTTTTACCCCCCTTTTTTTTTTCTTTTTTTGCACTTTAAATTCATTTTGTTTGACATTTACATATTATAAATATATATGTATGACCACATTTTTGTTGGGGATTCTCTCAAAATTAAGTTTGAGTCGCGTCGTTTAGGACATTGTCCTTAAGAGATATTTTGCTATCCCTCAAGAATTAGATAGCGGCACTCTCACAGGATTAAACAAACTCGTCTCCGTTGTCGCACACCAGAGGAAACAAGAACAACAAAAGAATTTTTGAGATTCAAGTATAACACTAAAAAAAAGAAGAAATCCAAATATTAGAGAGTATGTATGTTTCTCAACTTGATGCCACACCTCTATATTAATATATATATATATATATATATATATATTAATATTAATATTAATTATAGAAAACATGGTCACCCACACCCAATGAAACGGCCAATTGCACAATGTTCAGAAAATCTCAACCTGTTAGCAACGTTCATCTCCATAAAAAGTGCAACAATCTTTGACTATTTCAAAGATAGAAAGTTGCAGAAATATGCATATATATATATATATATATATATAAAATAAACATTTGTTTAATTTATAATAATAATAATAATAATTTAAGAATTTTCACTTATTATTATAAATTAACAAATATACAAATTTTGGTCTCCTTTAGTTTAGATAATGTAAAATTTTATTTGACACACACTTGCACACATACATGTGCACTTATATTTACAACAATTCCCCACATGTGTCAAATAAAGAACGACATTTCTCATTGAGTTTCGCTCATGGATATAACCATTGTATCTAATGTCTTTTCGACTATGAACTATAACTAGATCAATAACACATAGTTCACAGAGATGTTAGTGAAACCGGCTTCTATGAACCAACAACTCTTGTTGTATACTAGAGGCATTAAGAGTTAGATTATACCCCCCACATTTCACTGTTAACGATGTTTTTGCTCGTTACAACGGCCTTGTGCGTGCCTGTTTCATAATGAATGCTCTAGAAATTTTGCCAAAATCTCATAGAAAGCGGCCCCACTCTAAATTCGTAGAGGTAATTTCACTTAAGTGTATATGCAATTATACACGATCCCTTAGGAATATGAAATCATTAAGTGTCTTTGCACACCCTCACCAAAATGCAGTATAAAACTATCTCACACCATAAGAAGGGACAAAATATTTAGTGCTTCCAGAACTAACAGACGACTTGTTCTTCCCATTGAACCTTATTCATGAGATCACCAATCACAAAGGTTGGGTTGCCATCGTTGTTAATTTTCAAATTGGCCTAAGTCTCATTCTCCTCAATGTTTCAGTAACATTTTCTTTCCAGAGGTTTAGTAAACGGATCTGCAAGATTTACCTCTGACCTCACAAAATCAATTGACATCACATCATCTTTGAGCAGCTGCCTAACAATATTGAGTCTCCATCGAATGTGTCTGCTTTTGCCATTAAAGGTTTTATTTTTAGCAGTAGCTATCGCTGATTGACTATCATAGTGTAATGACATAGATGGAGTTGGTTTGTCACCTAATGGAATATTTGCTAAGAAGTTTTTCAACCACTCAGCCTTAGTTCTAGCCAACTCCAAAGCAACAAACTCAGAATCCCTTGAGGATTTAGTTATAATATTTTGCTTGGCTGACTTTCATGTGACAACACCACCACCAAACATGAACACATAGCCACTAGTGGATGTTGTCTCATCTGAATCAGAGATCCAGTTAGCATCACTGTATCCTTGTAATACAACAGGAAATCCACTATACAGTATACCATGATTCATGGTACCTCTCAAATATCTCAATACTCTTATCAGAGCATCCTAAACTCAACCCACATACAACATAACTTATATCAGGTCTGGTATAATTCATCAAGTGCAACAAACTTTCAATTACTTGAGCATAGTTAGTTTGTGCAATTGGATTACCTCTATGCTTCTTTAATTATACACTTGCATCATAGAGACGTACTTAAAGGAACATTATCAAATTGTTCAAACTTTCTCAGAATTTTCTTAACATAATATTCTTGAGAAAGTAGGATACCAGATTTATTTTTTGTGATTTTGACACCTAAAATCACTTTCGCTTCACCCAAGTCTTTCATATCAAAATGAGAAGCAAGAAAAAATTTTGTTTCAATCACAATATTCAAACTAATACCAAATATAAGCATGTCATCAACATACAAATATATAATCACACAATTATTATTCACAAACTTTAGTATAAACACACATTTCTACTTCAACATTAGAGAAGCCACCACTAAATAAATATGGTCAAGTTTTTCATGCCATTGTTTAGGTGTTTGTTTCAACCCATACAAAGATTTAAATAATTTGCATACTTTATTTTCTTGCCTAGGTATTACACATCCTTCAGGTTGTACCATATAAATTTCTTCTTCTAAATCATTATTTAACAATGCAGTTTTAACATCCATTTGATGAATAATTAAATTATGAATGGATGCTAAAGAAATGAGTATTCTCACAGAAGAAATTCTAGTTACAGGAGAAAATGTATCAAAGTAATCAATATTTTCTTTTTGTGTAAAACCTTTGGCTACTAACCTTGCTTTATATTTATCCACAGACCCATCAAGAAAGTATTTTTTTTCCTAAATACTCACTTACAACCTATAGGCTTTGCTCCTTGAGGTAAGTCGGTCCATGTTTTATTATTATTTAAAGAATAAATTTTAGCTTTAATTGCTTCTTTAAAAAAAACAGCTTCATTAGAAGAAATAGCTTCATAAAAATTTCTAGGGTCATCTTGCACAAGAAATGTTTGAAAATCATCTCCAAAATATTTTTATTTTCTATCTCCTTTAGTTCTTCTCAAATTTTCATTCAAATCATCATTTGAGTTTTCTAAAGTAGTAGAGGAAGCAGAAGAGCTTTCAACATTTCTAGGAATATACTCAATTTTCAAAGAAAAAATATTTTCAAACAATTCTGCATTCTTAGTTTCAATAATTATGTTTTGATTCAAAACATCACTCTTTAGAACTAAGAATCTATACGCAACACTTTGTTGAGCATAACCAATAAATATACAATCAGGAATTTTAGAACCTAATATATCAGGTAACAAAACCTTTGCAAGACACCCCCACACTTTTAAATATTTTAAATTGGGGTTAAAACCTTTCCATAATTCACAAGGTGTCTTATTTGTTTTCCTATGAGTTATTCTATTTTGCAAAAAACATGCAGATAAAATAGCTTCACTCCACAGATTATTAGGTGCACCAAAACTCACAAGTAATGCATTCATCATTTCTTTTAAAAGTTCTATTTTTCCTTTCTGCTACACCATTTGATTCGGGAGAATAAGGAGGAGTTACTTCATGTATTATTCCTTCTCTTTCACAAAGATCATTTGTTAATAAATATTCTCCTCCTCTATCAGATCTAACTCTTTTAATTTTCCTATTTAACTGGTTCTCTACTTCAGTTTTATAAATAGAAAAATTTTCAGAAACTTCATCTTTATTTCTCAATAAATATACTTTAGTATACCTAGAGAAATCGTCAATAAAAGTAACATAATACTTTTTGCCACCTCTAGTTTCTGTTTGTTTTAAATGTCCTAAATCAGTATGAATTAAAGACAATTTAGTTTCAACACAAATTTCACATTTATTAATTTTATCATTATTTTTAATTGCAGAAATTAAACAAAGCTCTTGCAATCTTTTAATATATTTCCTATTAACATGTCCAAGTCTAGCATGCCACATATTAAAAGAATCAACCAAATAAACAAAAGAAGATGCATTATCATTCATATCATCAATACTCAGAACAAAAAATCCCTAATTACAATCACCCTTCCCAACAAGAACATTGTTCTTATGATGTGTTTATTCCAAAGTCCCACATTGCTTAGTTTGTGTGAGGAGTGGGTGAGGAGCGGGTGAGGAGCTTATATAAATAGGTGTGAGTTATATAGGTTTTAACACACATAAGAATATTAGTCTATAACCATTGAGTGTATTGGATTTTGGGTATTTTTATGTATTGAGGAGGGTTTGTAATTTTTCCGTTCAAAAATTACAAGTAGTAAAGTTTGTCCCAGTTGGGGTCGTGGTAGTAGGTCTTGAGGCACCGAACCACGTTAAATTTTTTGTGTGTTCTTCTTTCTCTTTTTCTTATATTTTTTGTGCAGGGCCCAACAAGTGATATCAGAGCTTTGGTTCCGGCCTTGGGAGGAAGAAGGAAGAAAGAGCAACAGGAAGGAGTCGTCATCATCCAGTCAGCGCCACGTCAGCAATTTGGAGAGAGGTTGGTTCTGGCTTATTTTCTAATTTTTTTTCAAGTCAGATTTTCTTTTGAATTTGGGCTGTTTGTGGTGCTGGTTGGTTGGCTGTGTGAGTGGAAGTATTTAGCCAAGAGTTGAGTTAAATACAATGGACACCCTAAAGTTTGAAGTTCCGTTGTTTGATGGGAGAACGAATTTTACACTGTGGCAATGCACGATTCAAGATTATTTGGTCCAGCAGGGTCTTAACTTAGCATTGCAGGATGAGAAACCGAGTGAAATGAAATAGTCAGATTGGAGTACAATTCAGAAAAAGGTTGTTAGTAAAATTCAATTGGCACTAGCCCCACAAATAAAAGTGACCGTGCTGAAGGAGATATCACCGAAGAAGTTGTGGGACACGTTGGAGAGCAAGTTTGCGTCGAAGACATTGACCAATCGATTGATGATGAAGATGGATTTGTACTCATTGAAGATGGAAGAGGGAGGTAATGTGACTGATCACATTAACAAATTTAATGAGATAGTATCTAGACTGTTGAATGCAGGGGAGACTATTAAGGATGAAGAGCAAGCACTGCTTCTCTTGGCTTCACTACCAAAATCCTTCAAGCCTCTAGTCCAGTCAATGCTAGCAGGAAAGAGCACACTGAAATTAGATGAAGTGGTGAGTACCTCGAAGGAGAGTCAGAGGATGATGGGTGGTGAAGAGTCTTTCAGGGACAGTCATATACTAGCAGTGGATAGTGACAGGAAGAAGAAGGGTGACCAACTTGGAAGAAATTCTCGATCGAGAGACATGAGTATTGTTGAGTGCCATTACTGTGGACAGTTGGGTCACATACAGATGAGATGCCCAGACTTCAGGGAGGACTTGCAGAGCATGAAGGAGAAGAGAGGCAGATCAAAGGGAGCTTCTTTTACTAATGTGGTTTCTTATGAAGATGAGTTAATCTGAGAATGTTAGAGGATTCTGCAGCAAGGGAGGATCGTTGCAGAAGCAGAAGAAGTAAAAAAAAAAAATTAAAAGCAGAGTTTAGTATTTTTTTAGAGAGAAATAATGTAGGACTTTGGATTAAGGGAGGATTTGATGTGTTTATTCCAAAGTCCCACATTGCTTAGTTTGTGTGAGGAGTGGGTGAGGAGCTTATATAAATAGGTGTGAGTTATATAGGTTTCAACACACATAAGAATATTAGCCTATAACCATTGGGTGTATTGGGTTTTGGGTATTTTTATGTATTGAAGAGGATTTGTAATTTTTCCGTTCAAAAATTACAAGTAGTAAAGTTTGTCCCAGTGGGGGTCGTGGTAGTAGGTCTTGAGCACTGAACCGCGTTAAAATTTTTATGTGTTCTTCTTTCTCTTTTCCTTATATTTTTTGTGTGGTGCCCAACATCTTAGTCATTACAATAACCCCAGCTTTTCCAAAAAAAGCTACAGAGATTAAATTTGCTCTAACATCAGGCACATACATGACATCATTCAGCTGCAAAGTTTTTCCTGAAGTGAGTTTGAGAGCCACTTTTCCTTTCCCAAGAACCTTTGCAGTTCGGGAATCAGCAAGATAGATTTTGTCTTCCCCTTCTTCAAAGGAGGCATACATTTCTCTATTAGCACAAATGTGCCTGGTAGCCCCAGAGTCTACCAGCCACTTTTTCATGTTAGAGACGAGGAGGGCTTGAGACAGCATTGTAGCAATGACTTCGTCACCACTGCCATCATCTCCTTGAACCAAATTTGCATTTGGCTTAGGAGGATTATTGTCCCTCTCGGGTCCTCTAGCCATCTTTCTACATTGAGCTGTATAATGTCATGTCTTGTCACACACAAAGCAATTGCTCTTTTTCTTGAACTTGGGGTTAGAATTACTGGATTTGTAATAAGTTTTCTTAATATTCTTATTGGAAGAATCGTATCTTTTATTGCGTGATTCAACTAAATTTGCTTCAACAGTCAACTCCTTTCCTTTTGCAATTCGAATAGTCTTTCGGTTGGTATCCTCAATGATGATGTGAGTGATCAAGTCTATCAAAGACAACTACTTTTGCTTGTGCTTCAATTGTTGCTTGTAGTCGCTCCATGAGTCAGGCAGTTTTTCAATCAAGATCCCAGCTATGAACTCATCCGGAAATTAATCTTTTAAGCTTTTAGTTCCTCCAATAGCCGCTGGTATTCATTTATTTGTGACTTGATGTCCTTGTCGTCAGTCATCTCCCATCTGTAGTAATCCTACTACAAATTTCTATTTTCCAGCATCCTCGACAGAGTGCTTGAGAATCAAAAGTTCCCAAATTGTCTTGGCTTCCTTGTAATCACTGTATATATCGAATAGTTCGTTAGATAATGTGCTGAGTATAGTGTGTCTACATACCTTATTATCTTGAAGCCAAAAGTCCTTCGTAGCTTGAGCAACGTCAGCAACAAGTTCGGTCTCGGTGAGTTCATTGACTACCCCATACATATCCAGAACAGAGTAGATGCGTTCTTGCCAGCGTCGAAAAAATTTCCCTTCGAATGAGTCAATTTTGGATACGTCAGGGAACTATCTCGAAATTAGGATGGACAATGGAAGGTTCACGGGAGCAGGAACGTTTGCGAGAATAGAACCGTTGTTTGTAGAAGCATCGGGAGTAGAGGCCATGGATTCAATATCTTTTAAGTATTGTTGGGGGTTAAGTTCGAGTCGCGTCGATTAGGACACTGTCCTTAAGAGATATTCCACTATCCCTCAAGAATTAGATAGCGGCACTCTCACGGGATTAAACGAAATTGTCCCCGATGTCACACACCAGAGGAAACAAGAACATCAAAGAATTTTTGAAACTCAAGTAGAACACTAAAAAAATATAAGAAACCCAAATATTAGAGAGTATGTATGTTTCTCATCTTGGTGCCACACCTTTATTTTTTTCTTTGTTTCGTATATATATATATATTATGTATATATTAATTATAGAAAACGTGTCACCCAATGAAACGGCCAATTACACAATGTTCAGAAAATCTCAATCTGTTGGCAACTTTCATCTCCATAAAAAGTGCAACAATCTTAGACAATTTGAAAGATAAAAACTTGCAGCAATATGCATATACACTTTTACTAATATATATATATATATATATATATATATGTATGTATTATTATTATTATATGCATACACGTTTTACCATAACAAATATATTGCTGCAACTTTTTATCTTTCAAATTATATTATATTATATGCATAAACATTTTTTTAATTTATAATAATAATAATTTAAGAATTTTCACTTATTATTATAAATTAATAAATATACAAGTTTGGGTCTCCTTTATTTTAGATAATGTAAAATTTTATTTGATACACACACTTGCACACATACATGTGCACTTATATTTACAACATTTTTAACATTGGATTCTTCCTAAACTCTCCCCATGATCACTTGTCTCTTTGTATCCTTAGTAACCTCTCCATGAACGTCTCTTTAAGAGAATTTTGTAACCTTCCAATTAGTGTGCTTAAAGGTACATTATTGTATTCTTAATGCTACCGTATGGCTATAGTCCTATAAATAAAGGTTATTGTAAACAAGTGAATGAATTTGGTGCATCTTTACCATATTCTTGTTATTATTTATCTTATGCTCTTTTGTTCATAAGTTTTTGTTTTACAACACATTATCAGCACGAGACTCTAAAATTTGTGTGTTGAAAGATCCCCAAATTTGTTTCCATCACATCAAGGTATATAAGGAAATATATATATTTTTCATAGCATTTGAATTCTAACTCTTAATTTTTAAAATGTAGTTTATGTTGGGACAATATATTGTCCATACTTTAATTTCATTGGTTTTGATAATGTTTTACAAAAATACGATTTTAATGTTGAGAGATCTTGATTTAATTGATTAAGTTGTAACTTGAATATTTCATATATCAATCAATTAATTCAAATAAAGATCTCGGCCAATTAAGGAAAGATTGTGATTTAGTCATATATTGATCATGCTCTTAAATGATGGAATCATATATAAGACAAATAAGGAATGTTTTACTAGAATATTTTTATCAAATATATTTGTCTTCAATATTAGAATTTCTATGATTGATCAAATGACTATCAAGAGATTTAATAAAATAAGTATTATTACTTTAAGGAATCTTTCCATAAAAGGCTCCTGAGATCTTTGGTCGATCATTGAACAGAAGGGTGATTCTACATTTAAGGCTCCTGATTGTGCATTCATATATTCTCACATATGTTTAAATCAAAGGGAGAATTGAAAAAATGAAAGATTTAGTCATAAGGCTGATTCTGCATTTAAAGCTGATTGAATAAGTGAATCATTGACTAAATACTTTAGATAAGAAATCAAGATGACATCATACTTAATGAATACTTGATTTTGGTTTCTAAGCATATAAGTTGAATTAAGGAATGTTTTATTTGAATATATATTGTCCTTAAATGCTTTTATTGCTGACAAATCCGAAAAAGGAGTTTAGCTTGATTTCAGGAAAGTTGATATTGAGCAGATTGATTCAGCAGTAACCTACTTTCCATATTGGGAACTACCAGTAGGCTGTCAAGCATTGACCTGAGCGAAAATGGAAGATACCTTTATCAATCAAGATAGCATTGAAGAAGGGATTAAAGGCCAACTTAAATGAAGATGATTTGCTGCATTGAAGAGCTCTCCAACGTTCAAAAGCTTCAAGCCTCTATAAACACAAGACTTGGACATTTTCACTTCAAGAGATTGATCTACAAGCCTTAGTATTCCAAGAGAGTGTGATTCAGCCTTCAAGCATTCATCTGAATTTATTTGTCTCTTAGTGAGAAGTTGGAGTATGTATCCCTTTCATTTCCCTTCTTAATCTCTTCCCTTTCTGTCTAGAGTCCGGGTATGAACCTAAGACAGGGAGGCTAATTGATCAGTAGGCTACTGGTCAGGTTTTAGTTTTGGGAGTGTTGTAATTCACGGATTGTTGTAAAAGCAATTGTGCTGAGCCTTCGGCTGAGGTTGCCTGGGTTAGGTGGTAAAAGCCCTAGAGGCTGA
Organism: Senna tora; assembly: GCA_014851425.1. NCBI lineage: Eukaryota > Viridiplantae > Streptophyta > Magnoliopsida > Fabales > Fabaceae > Senna > Senna tora. The sequence continues at coordinate 15,430,655 of CM026262.1, forward strand.
TCCTGTCTTTAAGGGTTACCTGGGTTAGATAGTAAAAACCATTGTGGCTGATCCCTTGGTGTTTTGAAGGTTGCCTGGTTGTAATTCACATTTCCCAAGCTAGTGAAGTAACTCCTCCTACTTGTTTAATAAGAGGGAGTGAGAGGACGTAGGATATTTGATCCGAACCTCTCACTATAATAATTGCTTGTGTTCTTTATTTATTTACTGCCTTTAACATTAACCTAAACTGTTTTTCAAATTAACCAGAACTGAACTTTTTATAAAAGTAGCCTTATTTGAAAAACTGAGCATATATTTCATTAACCAAAGTTTCAGTAGCCTAAATTTTTAAAAACCAATATTTGTGTAGATTAACCAATTCAACCCCCCTTCTTGGTAATTTCAGTTTATTCACAATGTCGAATCTTATAAATCTTCAATTCATTGCACTTGATATTTCTGAAAAAATTACCTGTCATGGGTTATTGATGCTAAAATTCATCCAAGTGTAATGAATCTTGGAGAGACTATCAAAGAAGGAAATCAAGCGTCCTGCAGGATCACACAAAGGAAATGATTTTCCTTCGTCATCATTTGCATGAATAATTGAAAAGTGAGTACCTCACTGTTAAGGACCCGTTAGTCCTTTGGAAAAATTTGAAGGAAAGATATGAGCACCAAAAAATTGTTATTCTTCCTAAAGCTCGCTATGATTGGATTCACTTACGTTTGCAAGATTTTAAAACTGTAAGTGAGTATAACTTAGTCTTATTTAAAATTAGCTCTCAATTTAAATTATGTGGAGAGAAAATTATTGATGAGGGTATGTTGGAAAAGACATATTCTACTTTCCACGCCTCGAATGTGCTCCTGCAGCAGCAATATCGAGAGCGTAGGTTTACTAAGTATTCAGAGCTAATTTCATGTTTGGTTGTGGCTGAGCAAAACAATGTGCTTTTGATGATGAATCATCAATCCTGTCCAAATGGATCGACTCTATTCCTAGAAGCGACTGTGACTTTTTCTCATGGTCGTGGATGAGGCCGTGGTGGAAAACGAGGCCCTGGAACGAAAAATACTTGGACTCGTGAAAATAATTCTTCAAATTTTGAGAGTAATAGTGCTACTCAAAAGCACAAGAAAGGAACCAAAAATAAAGAAAATCTAGGACAAACTAAATTTCAAAGGGGTGAAGATATTTGCTATAGATGTGGCATAAAAGGCCACTAGTCCCGTGTTTGCCGTACTCCAAAACATTTGGCTGATCTTTACAAAACATCACTTAATAAGCATAAAGGAAATCAGCCTAAAGTGAATTTTTCTGAGCCCATTAATCCTACTATTTCTGATGGATCACAAATGAAACTGGATTTTGATGTTGCTGATTTTTTTGAAGATCCTAATGGCAAAATTGACCATTTAATTTGTGATGGAAATGATTACTTTGTTTAAAGAGTTTTAGTTTATTTTCCTTTTAATTTCAATTATTTATGTTTTATTTTAAAGTGTAATTTGCTTTCTGAGTTTGTTTGAATTTAAATAATGGTACTTTTATTCCCTTAATTTTATTTACTTCGAAGTATTAAAATTATTTTAATTTATTTTTAGATATGGAATTATATTCAGCATTATGGAGGATGACATATGCCTTGTGGATAGTTGTACAACTTATACAATTCTTCGTGATAAAAAATATTTTCAAGAATTAACATTAGCTGAAATTAATGTTAATACAATATATGATTCTGCAAATGTTATAGAAGGCTCTAGAAGAGCTCAAATTTTATTGTTAAATGAGACAAAATTAACAATTGATGAAGCGTTATATTCTAGTAGATCTAAAAGAAATCTACTAAGTTTCAAGGATATTTGTCGTAATGGGTATCACATTGAAACAAAAAATAAAAGTGATGTAGAATATTTAAACATTACTTCCATCGTATCAAGCCATAAGCTTGTATTAGAGAAACTTCCTACTTTTTCTATTGGGTTGTATTTTACAACAATAAAAATAGTTGAATCAAATTTTATGCACAAGAAGTGCTCGGACCATAAGACTTTTATACTTCGGCATGACCGTCTTGGTCATCCCGGCTCAATTATGATGCGGCGGCGTATATAGAAAATACATGTGGACATCCACTAAAGGAACAAAAGATCCTATTATCAAGTGATTTCATTTGTGAATCTTGTGCTCAAGGCAAATTAATTGTTAAACCATTTCTTCCTAAATTACCCATCCAGTTTCCTTTTCTACAACGTATATAAGGAGATATTTGTGGTCCTATTCATTCATCATGTGGTCCATTTCAATATTTGATGATTTTAATTGACGCTTCTACTCGATGGTCACATGTTTCTTTACTTTCAACTCGTAATGTAGCTTTTGCTAAATTACTTGCTCAAATAATAAAATTAAGGGTATACTTTCCTGATAATTCTATTAAAACAATACGTTTAGATAACGCTGGTGAGTTTACTTCAAAAGCATTTTATGACTACTGTATGTCAATAGGAATTACTGTTGAACATTCAGGAGCTCATACTCATAAACAAAATGGTTTAGCTGAATCTTTTATTAAAAGGTTACAACTTATTGCTAGACCTTTGCTTATAAAGTCAAAGCTCCCTGCAACTGCTTGGGGACATGCTATAATACATGTTGCATCTTTTGTTCGTATGAGACCAACTGCATACCATAAATTTCCTCCATTACAATTTGTCTTTGGTTAACAACCAAATATATTTCATCTCATAATTTTTTGTTGTGCTGTGTATGTTCCTATTGCACCTCCTCATCGTACTAAAATGGGACCTCATCGTCGCCTTGGGATTTATGTTAGTTTTGATTCACCGTCTATTATTAAATATCTTGAAGCTTTAATTGGTGAACTTTTTAGAGCACGTTTCTTAGATTGTATTTTCAATGAATCAATTTTTCCACCTTTAGGGGAAGAAAAATATAAGGTTGCAAAAGTACAAGAAATTAGTTGGAATACATCTACATTGTCTTTTCATGATAATCGCACAAATCAATGTGAACTTGAAGTTCAAAGAATTATTCATTTGCAAAATGTTGCAAATCAGTTACCAGATAATTTTGTGAATACTAAGAGGATCACTAAATTGCATGTACCAGCTGCAAATATTCCAACACGATTAGATGTCCCTGTAGGAAAATCTACTAGTACAGCAACTAATGAATCTAAAATACGCTAGAAGCATGGTAGATCGATTGGTGCAAAAGATACCATTCTCAGAAAGAGAAAAAGTAGAGAAAATACTCTTCAAGATATTCAAAATATTTTAAATATGAATCAACAACCCTACATTTATGAAAAAGGTAATTCCAGAAGTAGTTTTAACCCCAGAAATAGATCCGATGCTGGAAAATTATGAGATCTCATTGAAATATACAAAAGTGTGGGAAAGAAATGAAATGGTTGTTCAACATATTTTTGCATATGCAATTGCTTCTGAAATTACCAATAATGAGGGACTTAAACCCAAAACTGTAGAAGAATGTCGACATCGAAATGATTGACCAAAATGGAAAGAGGCTATACAAGCTGAATTAGACTCGCTATCAAAACGAGAAGTTTTTGGACCAGTTACCTAAGCACATGAAGATGTTAAACCTGTTGGGTATAGGTGGGTATTTTTTCGTTAAAGAAATGAGAAAAATGAAGTTATGAGATACAAGGCACGATTTGTTGCACAAGGTTTCTCACAAAGACCTAGCATAGATTATAATGAGACTTATTATCCAGTTATGGATACAATTACATTCCGATTTTTAATTGGTATGGTATCCTTTGAAGAACTTGATATACGTTTGATGGATGTAGTAACTGCATATTTATATGGGTCATTAGATAATGACATAAACATGAACATCCTTGAAGGATTTAAGATACCTGAAGATATAAATCAAAACGCCGAGATATGTATTCCATCAAATTTTAAAGATCCTTATATGGATTAAAATAATAAGGAAGAATGTGCTATAACTTTCTCAATGAGTATTTATTGAAAGAAAGATATAAGAATGATCCTATTTGTCCTTGTGTTTTTATAAAGTAGACAAATTCTAGATTTTCTATTGTTGCAGTTTATGTTGATGACATAAATATTGTAGGAACTCCAGAAGAGATTTCAAAAACTGCACAATACTTAAGAAAAGAATTTGAAATGAAAGATTTTGGGAAGACAAAATTTTGTCTGGGATTCCATGTTGAACCAAGTGGAATTCTTGTTCATCAATTATCTTACATTGAGAAGATTTTGAAACAATTTAATAGGATAAATCTTATCATTTAAGTTATCCGATGGTTGTTCGTCCACTTGATATAAAAACATATCCTTTTCGTCCACGAGAAGATTACAAAGAATTTCTTAGTCATGAAGTACCATATCTTAGTGCAATAGGAGCACTTTTATACCTAGCAAATTCTACTAGACTAGACATAGCTTTTGCAGTAAATTTATAGCAAGGTTTAGTTCTGCACCAACAAAAAGATATTGGAATGGTGTGAAACATATTCTTCTATATCATTATGGAACATCTGATCTTGGTTTATTTTTCCCAAAGAAAGGAAAGCCAGAATTAATTGGATATGCTGATGCTGGATATCTTTCTGATCCCCACAAAGCTCGTTCACAAACAGGTTACATCTTTAGATATGAGGGAACTACCAACTCATGGCGATCAGTAAACCAAACCATCACAGCTACATCATCAAATAATTCTGAGATATTGGCTATTCATGAAAAAAGCCGTGAATGTGTATGGTTGAGAACAATGATTCATCATATTAGAGATGCATGTGGGTTGTCTACAACCAATGCCGAACCAACAATATTGTATGAAGATAAAGCATCATGTATCATATAAATTAAAGATGGATTCATACAAGGTGATAGGATTAAACTCATTTCACCTAAATTCTTCTATACTCATCAGCTACAAAAGAAAGATGATATTGATGTTTGCAAAACTCAGTCAAGCGACAATGTAGCTGATCTCTTTACCAAAGCTTTGCCAACTAAAGTGTTCAAGAAGCATGTGTATAACATTGGAATCAGAAGTCTTAAAGACATTCATGATAAGATGTAAACTCGAGGGGAAAAAATTTTAAGTATGAATTATGTACTCTTTTTCCTTAGCTAAGATTTTGTCTCACTGGGTTTTTTTAGCAAGGTTTTAACGGGATGAAAATTAATTATGAATTATGTACTCTTTTTCCTTAGCTAAGATTTTGTCCCATTGGGTTTTTCTTAGCAAGGTTTTAACGAGGCATGTTCATAATGAGTGGTCATTCAAGGGGAAATATTATAAATATATGTATTTATATGTGGATGAGCACATTTTCAATATTGGATTCTTCCTAAACCCTCCACATGATCACTTGTCTCTTTGTATCGTTAGTAATCTCTCCATGAAAGCCTCTTTAAGAGAATTGTATAACCTTCCAATTAGTGTGCTTAAAGGTACATTATTGTGTTCTTAATGCTACCTTATGGCTAGAGTCCTATAAATAGAGGCTATTGTAAACAAGTGAATGAATAAATAAATTTGGTGCATCTTTATCATTTTGTTATTCTTTATCTTATGCTCTTTTGTTCCTAAGTTCTCATTTTACAACATTATATTATTTTTTTCTAATTAAATATATTTCTCCCTCTGGTTCACACTATCTGCTTTGTTGGGAGATTTTCTATGTTTCAAAATATATGTTGTTTTATAGAATAAAAAAAAGCATTAATTATTTATTTTACAATTTTATTGCTACCTAATACCTATTTTCAAGAGAAGATCAATAGAGAAAAAATAAGTAGGAGTAATTAATTAGTAAGGATAATTTAGTCTTCTTATCTCATATTTTTTTAAGTTTAAGGTGAACTAATGATTTTCTTGGTCTGTGCGCACCTACCCAACGAACTAGATATTGTGAACCGGAGGGAGTAACATTTTAATACTAAATGGATGGATTGTCAAAACAATTTTGATTCTAACAAATTTTACCATGATATGTTATATATATACTTTTTTCTTTGTAAAAAGTGCAAATCGCTTTAAAAAGGAGGGTTGTTACATAACAACCTTTAGGAGAAACCCCCAACATACTAAAGGCCGTATTTTCATTTTTTACATTAATTGAACATAATGCATAAAATACAACGCAGGGGGACATAATGCATAAAGCCATATCGCAGAATAGAAGTGGGTGTTACAACCATAACATAGTGCAAAATTGAACAAGATCCGTAAACAGTACCTAAAGCCATTGAACATAATGCATAAACCAGATAGAACCCAGGAGGAGAAAGGTGCACGAGATAGAGGAGGATAGAATTTTTCATATTATCCTTATGGGGAGGGCGGTTAGAGAGCTGAACGCATGGAGAGAGGAGCAATTGATAAAATAAGAGCTTGATATGAGCAGGCAATGAATAATGATATGTGGAAGGAGCTTTGATGATGCCATGGTGGTTTTGAAGAGTTAAGCTCAATGGTTGCATGTGACCAGGTTTTACCTGGGGTAGTGAAAAAGGAGACACATAATAAATCCTATCTAAGTCAGAGAAGAATTTTAAAGGGATGTGGGATAGAGTTTTTTGTAGGCACGCAAACATCAACTTGAGGTATTTATTGCATTAAAGATGAATAAATTTTGGAGCATAGAGTAGGCAATAAATGATTTTAAAGATATTTGAATTGAAAATAATTTGAATTTTGGAAGTTGAAAGGAAAGAGGAGGCAGAAGGATTCTCCAGCGACTGATTTTCGATCGTGGGAAATCGGAGTCAGGCATGAGCAGGCCAACAGTTCGCAGGGAAGAGAATCAGGAGAGAGGACGTTGAAGAGTATGAAAGAGCATCTTCTTCGTACAGCAAGAGAAAAACACCGGGTGGCACTATAGCAAGATAGGTTTTGGCCACTATGGTGGAGGGCACACGCTAAGTTTTTTTGCATACACCGGCTCAAAAGAGGAGCCGGCAGCAGCTCTATTGCTAACACTGGAGATGTTGGCAGCTTTGCAGCGATTTGGGCGACAACAACGGCCATTGTGATCGCCATCTTCATCAGAATTGAGAAATGACGTCTTGATTGAGAAGAGAGAATTAAAGAGGACGTGGGAGGAAAGTGATGCTAAGGAAGAAGAAGGAGGTTTTTCATCATACTTGAGTTTTTTAGTATGTAGAATTAGGGGTGAGCAACTAATCTGTTCGGTTTGGTTTGGATGATTTTGTCAACCGAACCGACCTAATCGGATGACCACAAATATCATCCAATCCAATCCGCTCAAGTAACATCAACCAAACCGATTGTAGTCGGTTTGGTTTGGTTCGGTTGATCGGTTTTTGTACAGAAAAAATAGGGAAGAACAACTCTTGCAAAGAGAAGAGAAAATCAGAATGATTTCACAAACACACCAACCTTAGACAAATGGTTTCCTTTCTAATATACATATGGAGGGTATGATGAAAGAAAAAGGCTAACAAAATTTACAGAAAGTAGCAGGTAAGAAGAAATTCATTTGGGGGCTGAAAAGAGAAAAGGGAAGAGATAAATGGATAAAAGTGCAAGAAAAGTAAAAGGGGTTTATCTCGATTGAAAATGTAGCCGGAGACGAGAAGATCGAAGATGTGGCGGCGCCGCAGCCTTTGATAGAGATGCAGCCGGAGACGAGGCAAGCAATGTCACCTTAGGAGACGAAGCCGGAGTTGCTGCTGCCTTAGGAGATGAAGCAGGAGGCGCTGATTTGGGAGAAGCAACCAGTGAATGGTTGAATGAGAGAAGAGAAAGAGAAAGGGTTGTGCGACAGAATGAGAGGGGTAGGGGTGGGGTAGGTAGGTTAGTAATTACTAATTAGGTAATTTTATATTTATAATATATTAAAAAAATTATAGTCGGTTGGTTCGGTTTGGTTCGGTTGTAATTGTGTCTCATCCAACAACCGAACCGAACCGAACCAAATCGATTGTAAAAAAAATTATCCAATCCATCCGATTATGTAGTCGGTTTTGGTCGATTTTAATCGGTTTGGTTTGGATCGGATCGGTTGGTTCGGTTTGGATCGGTTCTGCACACCCTTAGGTAGAATGGTCGCGGCACCTGTCGCGATGGTGGTGGCGACAAAAAAGGAGTTCGACGCAAATGCATCGTTGGTAAAAGGGGGTCCGACGCAATAGGGGTGGACGTGGAAGTGGAGTCTGACGCCACGGTAGCATCAGGAGGACTCCAACACAATGACAGTTGCGACATTTGAAGAAGCCTGTGAGAATAGTATGCTTGAAGGAGGAAGCAAGAGAATCAGGTTTGTTGATTTTTGGGTAGTCGTGGCGATCTTGGCGAAGGGCGGTTGCCGATGTAGACGACGACTGGGATGCAAAGAGGAGTTGATATTAGACAAAGGAGATAAGGGTAGAGAGAAGGTTTGATAATGAAAAAATCTTTGAATGGAGGTGGGAAAAAAGGGAGGGGGTAGCAAGAGGGTGGTGGCTACAGTGGTTTCTGGAGGTCGACGGGGTGGCCGTTGGGGCGGAGGGATCTTCTCTAAAACATCCTTAAGACACTTTACTTCCACACACATACTCACTATACAACACAACAAATTTTCTGGAAATAGCATACGTGTCACTTTTACACTTTAAAATTTAAATGATTCTTATGTAAGATAAAAATGAAGGAGAGTATATATATATATATATATATATATATATATATATATATATATATATATTATTTGTTGCATCATCCAGTTCGACTGGTTAAACCGATTAGACCGTGAACCAAACATTTGTCCGGTTCGGTTCTGACAAGATTGGTATATATATTAATTATTCTTAATATATAAAATGACAACACTCAAGTTTCAAATTTCAACACACATAATTTTGAAGTTCTAAATTCAAAGTTCAAACTTTCAAAGTACAAAGTTCAAAGTCTAAAAGCAAATAAGATTACATGACTTCTCAAATTTTAATTTTTAAGACTTGTCAAACTCAAGAGAAACTTGATCAAACCAAACATAAAATTCTTGATAATCATCACTTCCACTATAACTTGCTAAATGTTCTTGAGGAAATGAGTCTAAAATGTGCTCTCCTTGACTTTGTTGTGCATTATTATTCTGATGGGCATTATCTTCATATGAAAACAACAAACAAAATAAACAATATAAAAACATTATAGGATTATATACAAACAAAATGAACAAAAACATATGTTGGGTAAAACATGATCTAACCTTCCTCAATTGCAATTTTTGGCACTGCTTGTTCATCATAGATCATATTTTCTAACTCATCATAATCAAGGAAGGGACAAGTATATTCTTCAATGATCCAAGATTCAATATTTTCTATACTCTCATAATCAATAGGATCAAATTTTCTCCTTTTGTTAGTATCACTAAAAGTCAAAATAAATAAGAATTAAATATTAAATCAACACAAATATATAATTTAATAATTATGACGAAAAACAAAATTAAAAGAGATACCAATTTTTCAATCGCAAATTATAATAAATATAAACAAGATCATTGAATCTTTTATGCTCTAATCTATTCCTTTTCTTGGTATGAATTCTTTTAAATACACTTCAATTTCTTTCACAACCAGATGAAGTTGCAGTTTGACTCAAAAGGCAAACAACTATCTTTTGAACATTTGGAGAACTGTAGCCAAATGTTTTCCACCAATCATCTGTCATTATGAATCAAATACTATGATTTCAATCATTAATAAGAAAACATATTAACATAAAGTATATTTAAAAGTTAAAACATAAAGAATATGGGCCACAAATGGGAGCCATGAAAGTGGAGAAAATGGGACTTTGATTTCTATAGAAGCACCAACAATAATAAAGTCTTAGAAGATGATTTGCAATTGTTTCTAGATACGGTCATGTTATCAATTATTATGTCACTCTTTATTTTGTTAAAGGTCAAAACCCCAAATCGGTCCCTTATGTTTGCACGAAGTTTCATATTGGTCATTTATGTTTCAAAAAGTTTAAATTGGTCCTTTATGTTTGCAAGAAGTTCCAAATTGGTCCTTCCGTGCACTTCCGTCAATTTCTTAAGTTAAGTGCAGACGTGTCCATCTAAGCTGACATGTCATTGCCACATCAGTGCCACGTCATCACATATGATTATAGAGGATGGCATGGCACTGATGTGGCATGACACGTCAGCTTAAATGGACACGTAGAAGAGATAATATATCCACCTCAGCACGTCACGTCAGCACTTAACGAAGAAAATAAACGGATTTGGACATAAGGACCAATTTGGAACTTCTTGCAAACATAAATGATCAATTTAAACTTTTTGAAACATAAAGGACCAATATGAAACTTCGTGCAAACATAAGGGACCAATTTGGGGTTTTGACCTTTTGTTAAATTTTCTTAAAATTTTAATGGCTGGAGCTTGGAAGTTTCCAGTTGACACATAGTTTCTTTAAGGGCCCGTTTGGTTCCTTCCTTTGGCTTGGGAGATGAGATTAGGTAGATGGCCATCCCCACGTTTGGTTCGCCAGCTGAAACCAACCACTGAAAATGGTACATTATATTTTTGTAATGATTCAGCGAGCTTATGGTAGAGAATATACCAACTTTTTGAAAATAGCTTGTCAGAGATGGATGATTTGATAGCATATTTCTTGGTTTTGAAATTGATTGAAGAGAAAACTTTCAGCATAAGACATAAGTAAACGAGTAAATATGAATATGTTTGTATTTCATACATTATTAAACCATACAAGTAGGGATTTGATTGGGTTGAAGAGTCTAATTCACATTGACTCCCTTTAATATTCTTTGACTAAATCACTTTTTTTTCTTTCACACCTCTTACTCATTAGGACTTGTGAATTGTGATTGAGGATCAAAACATCCACATGAGGTGCTGCCTTTGTTGTTTGCTACCTGCTGTATTATTTTTGTGTTTGCACTTGTGTGGATTTATCTGTCAACGAATTTGTATTTGTGTATGTCTATCAATTAACTTGACGTTTTTGCCATTTTAAGTTTGAATGTGTATTTATGTGTAAACATCATAATTAGTACAAGAGAATACATTGATAGATAGGCGGCGCTTCTTTGAACTTGATACCTCTCAAGGTTTCACAATAATATTTTATTATGTTGTGTATAGGGTTAGGACTACTAACTATATCTGTTGGTATATAATGTAGTTGGTGCTCTTTGGTATAATTTACGATATTGCCGAAAAATCTTATATTGATTGTGATTGTCAATTATAGTAGATGTTAAATTCATAACCAAACTCATGGTACTTTCTCATTACTTGTCTATATGATGATAATTAGCATGGATTTTAAAATCGGACCAGGTGGTTCACGGTTCACTAGTTTCACCGTGGTCGAATCGGTGGTAATTAAATATATATTTTTTAATTTAATATACTAAAATATATCATATTAAACATTAGTTACATACTTTATATGTGTCTATCTCCACCTAAATATAATTAACCACAACATTATACCATAAGTAAAATACTAGAATTAAAACAAGTTGCACACTTAACCACAATATCATATCAAACTCAAGCCATAATATCATATCAAACTCATCTAAGAAATCCAATGATCAACATACCTACTACCTAGTACTCAATATGTCCACATACTAAATCACAAATAAGACAAACTGACAATAAAATTCAATCATAATATTCGTGGACGTTAATTCCATCAAATCACACTAAGTTATGATCCAAAGAAGGATAATCGCCAATAGTGTCATTTTGAGATCCAGGTTCATCATCCACTTCGAATTTGCTCTTCTCTCGCGTGCGGTTACTTTTGTGCGATTACAATTTGCTCTTGTGCAGTTACTTGTGCTTGTGCCTTTAGGGCAAGGGATTTTCATTTTTTTTTTTTTTTGAATTTTAAACTTTTTAAAAATATATATATGTCTATAATTCTAAACAAAAATATATATCCATAAAAAAAATCATGAAACGGCGTCGTTTTAAGTCAAAAAAATATTTTTAAGGTTTCAATTAGTACAAGGAAAATTTATTTACTTAGAAGCATAGATTGGAGTAAAGCTACACAGTGATGATTTCTGTAATCTACTAATCAAGTCACAAATTGCAAACATTTAGATTGTTGCTTCCCCTACTTTCGTGAACATCATCACCCAAAATTTTCAAAACAAAAATTTTTAAATGGACATTTACATTGCAAATCCTAGTTGCTTCCCGTACTTTCTTGATCATGATCACCCTCCTCCTGTATAAGATTAAAAAGTTTCCAAAACAATGTTATTATTTATTTGTTTTGGGGTATATTTAGATTGGGGATTAAAGGGGAGGAGGGAAGGGAAGGGAGATAATCAAGATATCTTTCCCTTGTTTGGGAAGATGAAAATTAGAGGGAAAGATAATGGAAGATCAATTATTAATCCTCCATTATCCTTTCCCTTCACAAATTCAAGATACCCCAAATTGGGGTATTTTGGAGGAGGTATCAACACCCAAACAAGGGGAGGACATATGGAAGGTTAACATTCCCTTCTCCTCTAATCACTCCCCTTCCCCTCTTAATTCCCAAACAAATCCTTAGGAATCAATACAAAATTTAAATAAGATAAATACTGAACTTACATCTTTTTTAATTTGTGAGACAGGCTCTGAAATACCATTTCTCAATTCTTCATTCATGTTATTCAATGGATCGGATGGTAGGAGGGGGTTGCATTGAGTTTCCGGATGACGGTGCTAGGAATGAATTTTAATTAGTTTTCAACTTAATAACATTTTTTTAAAAAAATTACCAAAAAAGGCTCATTTTTTAAAAATAATTCAAGTAGTTTCTCTTGGTCCCAGCTCTCTTCGGCACGATCTCGGTAAAGAAAAGTTGGTGCTTCGCTGATAATACAGAAAAAAACATTGGCAGATAATATAATTAATTAGAAAATGAAATTTTCTAATAATTGAAAAAAAATTTCCCAAAAATTATTCAGGAGGGTTTTTGTTTTGTTTCATAGATGACTGAGAGGATTTAGTAAAAATGCAACGTTGACAACTTTTTATTAGAAAGTGAAGTGTATTTCAGTCAACTCAGAAATTGTTGACTTGTGTATGGCATTTGAATCAATGCACAATGACTTTTTTTTTCTCTCGACCCTTCTATATTCTTAATAACAACAAACAAAATTTAATCATAAAATTAGTATCCGATACGTACCTCTTTTTCTTCGACCTCTTTTTGCTATCTTTTTTTTCTGAAAAAAATTGCAGACGTTATTTATGAATAGTACTCGAATTCTCCAAAAAAATATATGATTAAAAACTTACCATCTCGGAAAGAAAGGTTTTCTTCCCATCGTTTTTGGTTCGTGATAGAATGCAAGGGTTCAAGATTGAATGACTGGAACTGAGGTTGAGAATGAAAGAGAGAGGAAACACGAACCAAAATGGATAAACATTTGACAATTAATCTAAAAAATAAAACCGACAAGATCCGCACCTACAGAACTTAAGTGAAAGATAAAGGACCAAAATGAATTTTGACCTTATAAATACATAGCTCGATTAGACTGTTAATTGCCCGGTGTTTAATTAAGCTCTCTAAGAACTTTCCCTCCATTTTCAATCTTCGTGTTCCCTCTCTCTTTCATTCTCAGATCTTGAACTCATTGATTCAGTTTCTTGCACCTTCAACTACCCTTGCATTCTATCACGAACCAAAAATGGGAAGAAAACCTTTCTTTCCAAGATAGTGAGTTTTTAATCATATAGTTTCTGGGAGAATTCAAGTATTGTGCATATATAACGTCTGCAAAATTTTTTTCAGGAAAAAAGATAGCAAAAAGAGGTCTAGAAAAAGAGGTACGTACAAGATACTAATTTTATAATTAAATTTTGTTTGTTGTTACTATGAATATAGAAAGGTCGAGAAAAAAAAAGCCATTGTGCATTGATTCAAAGGCCATAAGTCAACAATTTCTGAGTTGACTGAAATACACTTTTCAGAGTCATTTTGGATTTTTACTAAATCCTCAGAGCTATCCATGAAACAACAAAAACCCTCCTGAATAATTTTTGGGAAAGTTTATTTTTTCAATTGTTAGAAATTAGAAAATTTTATTTCCTAATTAATTAATTAATTATATTATCTACTAATATTTTTTCTGTATTATCAGCGAAGCACCAACCTCTCTTTACCAAGATCGTGCCCAAGAGCGCCGGGACCAAGAGAAACTAATTGAATTATCTTCAAAAATAAATCCTTTTTGGGTAATTTTTTTATGTATAATTTTTTAAAAAAAATGTTATTAAGTTGAAAACTAACTAAAATTTCATTCCTTAGAAGTACCGCCATCCGGAAACTCAATGCAACCCCGTCCTACCATTTGATCCACTGAATAACATGAAAGAAGAATTGAGAAATAGTATTTCAGAGCCTGTCTCACAAATTAAAAATGATGCAAGTCCAGTATTTACCTTATTTAAATTTTGTATTGATTCCCAAACAAATAAATAATAACATTGTTTTGGAAACTTTTTATTCTTATACAGGAGGAGGGTTATCATGATCAAGAAAGTACGGGAAGCAACTAGGATTTGCAATGTAAATGTCCATTTAAAAATTTTTATTTTGAAAATTTTGGGTGATGATGATCACGAAAGTAGGGGAAGCAACTAGAATTTGCAATCTAAGTGTTTGCAGTTTGTGACTTGATTAGTAAATTACAGAAATCATCCCTGCGTAGTTTTATTCCAATCTCTGCTTCTAGTAAATAGATTTTCCTTGTACTAAATGAAACCTTAAAAGATAGATCTTTTATATCTCTCTCATACCTTTCTTTCCTTTACCTTTCTTTATAATTTAATTTCTAAAACTTATGTTCATTTGAACTTCACCTTCATGCTATTTTAGGATGGGAGGAAAGCGAATCATAAAGAATATTTAAAACAACCAAAAAACGATGGTATAATAGGAAAAGAGCATGCTTATTATGGCATATAAAGGAGAAAATGCACGAGGAAGGAACAACAATTAGAACATGTGAATGCACAAATCTGTAACTCTGACTGCTCAAGAATTGTATGTGCAATTACAATGGAGAATGGTTTATTGTCGAATGTCAATACAAAATATGGCAGTTACAAAACTCCAAAAGTTTTCAGTCTCAAAACGTTTCAAAATTCTACTATTTACTTTTGAATCCAACCCCATTTGAATCTCTAACTCTTGACCTTCTCTCATACCTTAAACAGCACTAATCTGTTATCTAGAACAGTCCTCCCAAATTAGATGTCAACTTTCACGTTCCTCTACTATAGTGGTTATCACCCTTGTGGCATCTCGTAATATATTATAGTAATCATATATTTACTTCAGGAGTAAAGTTTTAAAAAAATAAACACTAATTGAATGCGATATTCATGCATATTATGTATATCATTTCAACCAATGAAAACTAAATGCAAGGAAAAAACAATTAGAACTCATTGATAAACAGTTCTTTCATGGAAGGGTTAACATATTTGTCAGCAGTCAACATATGTAGGTTATGTAAGATTTCATGTTAGGATCTAAAATTTGGTCCTAATCACATCAGAAAGACCAGATACTTACCTGCAATTGGAGCCTTCTCCCACTCAGTTTTGTCGTCTTCTTCACGGTTTGATTTCATGCCAACCTGACGATGGGAAGTGCTGCTAAAAGAATCCTCAAATATGGGTTTATTTGACAATTCCTCCTGTGCTTTTGCGGCCTCTTCCAATTCTTGTTGTTTCTTGAGTAAAGCAGCATAATAAGTCTTAATGTATTCATCCTAATAAATGACAGAAAAAAGATATATCACAAATAAATCATTCTCACACTTTTTAGGGGCAGAGATATCAAGTGACAAACATTTATAACATCAAAGAATATAATAATTAATCTGATTGTACGAGACTGTAAACTTTTTTTATCATCTGATAGAGCTTCCCTGTAGAATATGAAAATAGCCAAACAGAATAGGAAAAAACACAGTAGCAGAACAGAATTGTATAATACTCGGCCAATGCAATGTTGAAACCAAACTACAGGTAAAATTAACAGATTGATTAGCATCAAGACCTCTAAGATTGAGATTACCAAAAATTAACAGATTTACAGAAATAGCCATCATATAACTCAAGAAAAACCCAATCATTATGCTTCAGACTTACAGGTAAAATGCACAATGTTATGCGATTTCAGAAGTAACGGGCACCATTCCAAAATTTGTAGGAACCAAAGTGGAACTCCTAATTGATTAGGAATTTAGAATTTATCCTCATCTAAAATTCTGTAGTTAATATCTAGCTTCCCATTCACCATATTTCTTATCATAAATTTTACATATCTGTTATTTTTTTTCTTGATAGAAACATATCTGTTAATTTTAGGATAACAAAGTTTGGCAATAGTCCAACCACCATACTATCCATGATTACAATAAATTTCAGTTACCCGCATTAACACTATATCTAGCAATAGCTCCGTGCGGGCATTTTGTCTCCAACATTCGCCCAAACCCAACAACTCTTTTTTTTTTCAATTCAGACCCCAAAACATCGCATTTCGTCCCTTTATTATTTTCTCATTTGCTTCTTCTTTAAGCTAAGTTGCAGTGCATCCACATTCATCCAGCAAGTTTAAGTAATTCAAAGTTTCAGTGACTCTACCAGACTTGTAAAAGAAAAAAGCACAAACATTTGCACTATAAGCCATTTTCTATCAAAAAGCACAAGCTGATAATCTTCCATGGTCATAACTCATAAGTTCCCAAATTTCAAAGATAAAAAATTTTCGGCACGGAAGGATGGATGAATCATGTGAGTAATCAAGAAATCACTATCATAAAGTAATAATAAGAATTAATCCAAAAATTATACATCACTTACAGTTCTTTAAGTTGGGTGAGATTTCCAAATTCACTAGGCAAAACTCCATTGAAACCAAAAACTCGAGATAGGTAAAACTCCAAAAGCTATACAACACTGGTATTTCTATTGTTACTGCTGCTTGATGAATCATTTACAGAATAATAGTCTTCATTGAAGTACCAGAACATTATAGCCTTATTGCATTTGAATGGCTTTCAATTAAAAAAAACACACAC
Organism: Senna tora; assembly: GCA_014851425.1. Classification (NCBI taxonomy): domain Eukaryota; kingdom Viridiplantae; phylum Streptophyta; class Magnoliopsida; order Fabales; family Fabaceae; genus Senna; species Senna tora. The sequence continues at coordinate 15,447,783 of CM026262.1, forward strand.
ACACACACACAAAACAGCCATGTTTCAAACACCACAAATCAACGAAAATCAGCCCTTGCATCAAAGAAAAAATCTGAATCCGGAAAATGCAGCCAGCAGAAGTACCTTTCATACAGTCCAGCAACGCTATGAAAGAGAATTAGGTTTGAAGTCAAATCTAGGAAGAGGGGCTTCGTGGAACCAATTATGAAGAAGAGCGTCTTCGGCAGTTATCCTCTGCGGTAAATAAGAAACAGGTAAATAAGTAATAGGTATAATAATCATTACTTTTACCAAAAATAAAAAGATCATTTCAGATCATGATTGTCCTATGATGAAGAGATTTACCTTTTCAGGGTTGTAAGTTCGAAGTTTGCTCAACAAGTCAAATCCCAATTCAGAGAGAAAAGGGGATCCGGGAAAAGATGCAACTGGAAACTTTGTCCGCAACAGATTGTTCCTGAAATAATTACAGCAATTACTTAAAACATAACTAAAGAATAACAGATGAGTCCAATCATAAAATTCAACAAAATTTGAAGAGGTTAACCTCAAAACATATGAGGTCAGGGAAATAGACAAACCATGCTTTAGAAAATCTTTTTCAACGACTAAAAAAGAAGTAAGAGAAGGACAACTTACGGTTGCTTAACAAAATTTCCCTTGGATCCAGGTAATTGGGATAATCCTGACCAAACTTTCTCGTTGGGTGTGCCCACAATCAACACAGATCAGTTTGAGAAACTGTCAAAGTTTTGAACGTTAATCACAGTTTTGAAAAGCTAATCACAGAAAAAACGGAGAACAGCAATCAATCAGAGCTAGAACAAACCCTAGATGGTCTCTGCGCCTTGATAACTTTCACAGGTATCGAGAAGCCTTACCGGCGCCACAACAACCGAAGGAGAATGAAGGGAGGAAGAGCAACGTCGTCTAAATTCACGAACCACAGCAAGAACGCTACGCCGCCTTCCTAGGTAGAGTGCACTGGAATGGGGTTTCAATCTATCGATCATTAAAAGGTAACTTGTTAAAAATACACTCCAGTACTATTCATAAATAACTTAAACATATAATATTAAAAGGTATAATAAATGGAATGTATAATACCTTATTATAAGGTATAATAAATGGAATGTAAATTAAAAGGTATAATATACAGCTTAAATTAAAACTTAAACATATAATTAATTTTTCAAATAGATTAAAATTTTAGTTGATAGAAATTAATTTTTGCTAAGAATCTGGAAAGTGATGGTGGAGAGCAATGTTTTTAAAACCGGACCGGTCATTGAACCGGTCGAGGCACTGGTTCACGGTTCAATGGTCGAACCGTGGTTGAACCGTGGTCGAACCGGTGGCATTTAAAATATATATTTTTAATTAAATATACTAAAATATATCATAAAAAATTATATATTTCATAATTATATGTTTCCATCTCGATCTAAACATGATAAGAAATAGAACAAGTTGCAAATTACCACAATATCATATTAAACTCTTCAAATAAGTTCAAGGATCAACATATTTAAGTCTCAAATCTTATCATAAACCCAACAATAAATACTGAAATAGAACAATCCTTACAACTACAAGTCACAACAAATTTTCAATAAATATTAAATCATAAACAACACAATTTTTTTAAAAAAAAATGAACAACCGGTCGAACCGTCTAAACCACCGGTTCTGACCGGTTCTTGACCGGTTTTATATCTGACCGGTTCCTTGGTTATTCCGGACCGGACTGGCTGGCAGTTTACCGGTTTTCCGGTCCGACCGGCCGGTCCGATCCGGTTTTCAAAACCATGGTGGAGAGTGAATCCAAAAGAGTGAATCATGGTGATAAATCTTATTTAAAACAATTAGTTGATGACATTTTATTTTTTAAAGAATATTTTGCCTTTATTCAATTCAGTTGGATTCCTATAGAAGCCAATAGCTCGAGCACCCCATATGCTAATGGAATTCATAGTGTTGTTTGGCTTAGGCTATGTTTGGTTCAAAATTTTTATGGAATTGGATTATAATTGGAATTGGAATTGGAATTGAATTATTTGAATTGAAAAAGTGTGTTTGATATGAAAAGATAGAATTAGAATTGAATTATTTGAATTGAAAAAGTGTGTTTGGTATGAAAAAGATGGAATTGAAAGTTTATAAAAGAAGGTGAGGTAAAAAGATTAATTTGCTCCTTAATAAATATTAAATAATTTTTTTTATTTTTTATTTGTAATATTCATTATAAAAAATAAAAAACAGTAAAGAGAGAGAGAGAAAGAAAGTAGGGACAAAATTGTCTTTTAAACCCAATTCCACAAAATTTATCTCAATTCCTCAAAAATACCCTACAATTCAATTCCACAAAATTTACATACCCAATTCTAAAAAACCAATTCCACGTAATTCAATTCCAATTTCACATAACTCAACCAAACTAAATAATTCCTAGAATATTGTGCAATTCCATGTGGAATCCAATTCCACGTCCAACCAAACAAAACCCACTTTATGGAATTGAAAATTGGATTCCATGGAATTGAGTCAATTCCTTGGATTCCAATTCCAACTCCACATGGATGAACCAAACTGAAGAATTCCTCGTATTCCGTGCAATTCCACTTTGGATTTCAATTTTACGCCGAACCAAACACAGCCTTAAGGATTTTTCCTCTATTATTCGTGATGAATTCCTACTTGAAAGTTTTGCTTAATACATGAAGTATTTTAATCAAAAAAATAAATTAATTAACTAATTAATTAGTTATAATTTAATTGATTGCAACTTCTTGAAATATTTGTTTAGTAAACATATTTCAAAACTAAAGTAATTGTAACTGTCGTTTTTTGTTCAGACAATTGTTATTTGCATTTAAGGACCGCAAGGGGTCGTAACCTTAGGGGACTTGTCTTTAGGCGAGGAACCTAGGTGCCTACGTACCCTTGGGAAGGGATCAAAGTCCACGTAGTTCGTCATGGTGATGTCTATAGGAGCCGTTAGGCAAGGTGGTTACCTGTATTGGGCCGTGTGCGGCTAAGACGTGCTTAAGGTACTCCGGGCTGGCGAGCCGCTCTTAGGTGGTTGCCTTAAAGTATGAGAGAGCTTGAGTTTCTGAGAGCTGTTGGGAGCTCTATTGGTGGGATGCTCCAGGACGGAGGTGCATCTGCAGGTGACCGGACCTGGCGGTGTGTAGGGCAAAGCTCGGGATGTTTGATGGATATTGGGCAAGAGGATGTCTGAGAGTGCTCAGAATGCTTGTCTGAATGGTTATGGGTAACATTCTCCAGAGGTACTTCGGATGTCTTGGATCTTATCCTTAAGTCACCCGGGTGAGGGTCCTTTTATACTAAGTGTAGGGAGGACGTGCTCGACCCACGTTCTCGTGAGACGTGGGTCGTCCCACGATGTTTATGGGGTCTCCACGTCTCCTGGACGGGAGCCCTCGTGGAAAGATGTGGGCAAGGGCCACGTAAGTGGTATGTGAGTGGTGCCACGTGTCGCTAGCGTGCGCTGCCGCTAGGCTTCTAGAAGCTTTGTGCCACGTGTCCCTAGGAAGAATATTCCGTAGTTACATAAGTCCCCCAAGTCTACGGGTGTCGGGCGCCCGTGGACTTAAGTTCTCTGTCGGTAAGCTACTTAGGAATTTCTATTACCTTTGTAAAGAAGAGTCCGTCCGCAAGTGGGCTTGGCCATCACGGGTTGGTTGTCCGACTTACAAAGCTGTGTCTCTTTGTTTTACTCCGAGGGAGTGAAGACGTTTGGAGATGCCACGCGTCATGATGCGGGTGGCTGACTGCTTGACTTCCCTAGCAAGTTTTTGAGTCGTCTCTGTAGAAAGTACGCGACTTATCGAGGAGGGGGTCATCATTGTCAGAGGAGAATTTCCTTAAGTGCCCCTTGGGGGTGTGTGGAGGAAATTCAAAGGTCAGGGGCCTTTTGGTCATTCTCGTCAGTTCCAGAGTTTTACCCGTTTTCACGCCTTTTGGTTGGGCTCCAAAGCGTCAGTTGGACCTCTTTTATTGTTGAGAGCGGAAGAGCCCCATTCCTTTATTTTGTGGTCTCCTTCCTCTTAGTTTAGATTTTCAGCGATTCTCTGCTCCTAACCATTCACAAATGGCTTCGGCTAGTGCTACTACTTCCGTGTGCTCTTCCATGGATTTGGATTTTGAACAATTCCTACTACTGGTTGCCACAGAGGGAATTAGGGAGAGAGTGAATACTCTCATTATGCTACGAGATTCTGTGGATCCCCGGGAGGTTCTGTCCGGAGAGGGTGAGAACCCGGCGGTACCTCCTCTGACTGTTTCCGTGAATTGGTATTTTGCCGAACCGGAGCCTGGTTCTACGACCAACATTCCAGCGGTGGACGCTAGCGTAGAATCGCGGGTGTTGCCGGCCCCCGGCATTGAGAAGGTATGGAGGGAACGTTTCGCTCATTCTCTCCCCAAAGGCTATGAGATAAGGCCGATGGGGGAGGGGAGACGATTCTTTGGAGCGACGGTGTCGGCTTCGTTCTTCCCCTTTGCGTCCCCTATAACGCCGCCTTTATTCCTCCTTTTTTTGGCTTCGTGGAAGCCATGCTTAACTTGCTGAATGTTTGCCCCGCGCAGTTGACTCAGAAAGCGTGGTCGATACTCAGTGTTTTCGACAGGTACTGTCGATCAAATAAATTGGAAGCTCTTCCAAATGTATTTCTTTCTCTCTACTCCGTCTGCGAGGCACACAGATGGGTATGTTTTCAGTCACGTGCTAAAGGTTTTACCATCATTGATCTTCCGAGTAATAATCACGCCTGACGGTCGTACTTCTTCAAGGTGGTACCCAAGAAGGATTTTTGCCCGCCTTGGGTTTGGCCTCTCGACTGGCACCTGTGCTTCCCTCTTAAGTGGTCCAATTATATTCTCCGGGTTCGGTATGACCAGGAGGATTATGAAGAGACAACTTTCAAGTTTTTGAAGAGGGCCGTGGTCACAGGCGTTGCTTTAGGTAAGCTCATTTTCCGATGGTGAACTATGTCTTTTCCGTGCTCTTGGATTTTGCTTAAGTATTGATTGTTCCCATTTTGCTTCCCATTTTGTAGGGTTGACCCTGGGTAGTATTCAGGGGAGGCTGGCTCCCACGCCGAGTCGGAAGCGTGGGCGGTCGAAACTTGCGGGAGTCGTCGTTCCATCTTCGGGAGCAGACGAGGGCGCTAGGTCGGATTGGGACCCTGAGGGTACGAATGTGGAAGCCACGAATCAGGTAGGTGAAGCCAGCTTGAATTGTCGTGGTCGCAGGAAGGTTCCTTATACTCCCATACCCCCCCCCCCCCCGAAGAGATGCCCGTTCGTCTTCTGGGTGAGGGTATCTCTTTTAGAGGGAAGTTGATTCCCTTTGAGGCGGAGCGGGTCATACTAGCTCGTTAGCATTATCCACTTGATTATGGGGATGACTATGCTTTAGAGCGTATGACCAAGGAGACCATGCTGTTGCTAAGCCCAAGATGAGCCATGTTGTAAGAGTCCCCTTCAAAGGTTCGTTCATCTCGGTCGCATTGCCTGTGCCTTCAAAGGTCACGAGTTGCGTTTTATGTCGCTTGCTCCGGTTGCTTTTGATGTTATCCGGCCGATCATGCGAAGACTTTGAAGGTTTGCAGGTGTTGGCCATGCGAGTATTGTCCTGTATCGAAAAAGTAAAAACGCGGGTTTCTGAGTGTTAGGTGGATACTCCTACTCCCCGAAAATGAAATGTCGTTTAGCAGCGGAGTGCGCAAGGCATTAGGGTCTGAATAAGATCGCGGTGGGCGCCACTGTAACTGTCGTTTTTGGTTCAGACAATTGTTATTTGCATTTAAGGACCGCAAGGGGTCGTAACCTTGGCGTACTTGTCCTTAGGTGAGGAACCTAAGTGCCTACGTACCCTTGGGAAGGGATCAAAGTCCACGTAGTTTGTCATGGTGACGTCTATAGGAGCCGTTAGGCAAGGTGGTTACCTGTATTGGGTCGTGTGCGGCTATGACGTGCGTAAGGTACTCCGGGCGGGCGAGCCGCTCTTAGGAGGTTGCCTTAGTGTGAGAGAGCTTGAGTCTTTGAGAGCTGCTGGAAGCTCAGTTGGTGGGATGCTCCAGGGCGGAGATGTATCTGCCGGTGACCAGACCTGACGGCGTGCAAGGCAGAGTTTGGGATGTGCGAAGGATATTGGACAAGAGGATGTCTGAGAGTGCTCAGAATGCTTGCTTAAATAGTTATGGGTAACGTTCTCCAGAGGTACTTTGGATATCTTGGATCTCCTCTCTTAAGTACCCCAGGTGAGAGTCTTATTTATACCAAGTGTGGGGAGGACGTGCTCAACCCACGTTCTTGTGGGACGTGGGTCATCCCACGATGCCCAGGGAGTCTCCACGTCTTGTTGAGTGGGAGTCCTTGCGGAAAGATGTGGGCAAGGGCCACGTAAGTGACAGGTAAGTGGTGCCACATGTCGCTAGCCTGTGTTGCCGCTAGGCTTCTGGAAGCTTAGTGCCACGTGTCCCTAGACAGAATATTCCATAGTTACAACTCTAATCCCTTATCATTTCTCCTTTCTTAATTTAGAATTTTGTTTTGTGAGTTATCATCTCTCATATATTCATCACCGTCTTCTCGATATATAGTTATATACCATTTGAAACGATGAAATTATACATCACTATTACTAATTATAGTATAATTATACTTGACCAGTAGAATTTGTTTAGGAGGCTTTTTTACTTTTACAATTACAAATTAATCACATTGACTAACAAAAATAAATAAATTAGTTTTTTAATATATAGAAAATTTTATTTGTCTTAATTTGTATTTATTTTTATAATATTCTGCCATGTTTTTTCTTCACTAATAATATTAAATTTTGGCACTGACTAATAAAAATAAATAAATTATTGTTTTAACTCACAAAAAAATTTATTTGTCTCAAATTGATTATTAAATTATAAATCTATTTTAATTCTGTATCCAATTATTTCAAATTTAAAAATATCAAATTTAATTAAAAAAAATTCCTAGGTTTTATAATGAGTTTTAAAATAAAGATTTTTTTCCTAAACTGTGAAGATCTTTTCAATTTATAAGCATAAAAAAAATTTCATAATTTTAATAAATATAATTGAACTTTCATTATATACATCTTGCAAATGCTCATTGACTTATTTCCAAATATTTATTTAATTTAATTTTTTTCCGACAGGTATCTTTCTATTGGAGGTAATCTTGTTCGAGCTAGTTGAGGTCTCATAACGGGGGTAGAGCTTTTCCAACAAAGGTTTTTCTATACACAAGACTTGAACTCGAAACCTTGCTTAACTGGAATGGAGTACCTACCACTCCAACCAACTACTTCGTTATTTAACTTAATTTTTAAACTGCACTTCTTTGTCACTTTACATCACATTACAATATTTATTTCATGTTAATTTTTCTAATTCGTTTTTTTTCTTATAAAGATTTAGACACTCTGACAATATCTATAGTATCTACTATAGAAACTTACAAGACCAATACCAATTTTGTTCTCTCTTTGCAAGGTCTGTTTTTTTCAAGTGTCATCAAATTAAAATAATTATGCAAATTTCTGTTAACGTTAATATAAAATAATTATGATTTAAAAATTGTAACTACGGAATATTTTACCTTGGGACACGTGAAACTAAGCTTCTAGAAGCCTAGCGGCAGCACAGGCTAGCAGCACATGGCACCACTCATCTGCTACTTACGTGGCCTTTGCCCACGTCACATCGCGAGGACACCCACTCAACTAGACGTGGAAACTCCCTGAGCATCATGGGACGACCCACGTCCCACGAGATCGTGGGTCGAGCACGTCCTCCCCACACTCAGTATAAATAGACCTTCACCCGGGGGATTAAGGATACGCAAATTCAAGGACTATCACACTAGATTTGAGACATCTCAAATACTTTCTAGAGACATTACTCATAGCCATTCTAGCAGGCAGCCTGAGCACCCTCAGACACCTCACAAACATCCTTCACGCATCTCGAGCTCCACCGTAGGCTCCGTCAGGCCCGACCACCAGCAATCTCATCTCCGTCTCCGGAGCATCCCACCAATAGGGCTTACAGTAGCTCTCAGAGACCCGAGCTCTCTCCCATTAAGGCAACCTCCTAAGAGCGGCTCACCCGCTCGGAGTACCTTAAGCACGTCTTAGCCGCACACAGCCCAATACGAGTAACTACCTTGCCTAATGGCTCCTATAGACGTCACCACGACGAACTACGTGGACTTTTATCCCTTCTGAAGGGTACGTAAGTACCTAGGTGCGTCACCTAAGGACAAGTCCCCCAAGGTTAAGACCCCTTGCGGTCCCTAATTGCCAATTACAATTGCATGAACCAAAAACGACAGTTACAGTGGCGCCCATCGTGGGCTTCGTCAGACCACAATGCCTTGTGCACTCTGCCGCTAAACGACATTTCTTTTCTGGGGAGTAGGAGTATACACCTAACACTCAGAAACCCGTATCTTGTTTACAGGATACACTACAGGATGACCGACTCAAATGCCCCCACAGCCACGACCGACGCAAGCGCTCTAAGGCATAGCGCAAGGAACAGGCAGGGAACGACCGAAGCGGTCACGACCGAAGCAAGCGGTTCAAACGTGACTCAACCCCAAAACGCCTCAATGACGCAGGTAGCCGTCGCAGAAACTGTGGTCTAAAACTCGACACCCGGAGAGGAAACCTGCCCCCAACATCCTTATGGCATGCCGCATGTTCCTTGCCCTACAGTCGACAGTCAAGAAACAACAGGTCCGACGAGGAACCCGTGAGAGGTAGAGCTCTCCCGCCTTGAGGCAGAAATAGCAGCCCTACGCCAATAGCAGTGGAAGGAGAACAAGAGCCTCGCCCAGGCAAGCGCAGGCGCCCAAATACCACCAGTGCCACACAGCGGGGCGGCAGGAACCTCTAGCGACCCTACCAACCTACTCGCAATACAGTTCGGGACTCTACCAATGGAATTCGCACGACTATTGCTAACAGCACCAGCACCCCCAGCGGTGATCCCACCTGGACCAGCAACGATCGTCGGACAAGCAGTGCGTCCCGCTACAAGCTATTCGCGACCACCAGTCCCAAATTACCCACCGAGATCCTATCTCCACATGCCCTGGGCAAGTGCTTACAACTCGTACACCCCTTGCGACGCAACTGCTTACCAGTGGCCTGATTTTGACTTCCAGGGAAAGGGGAGACATCCTTTTACCCAAAAAATCATGAATGAGCACGTGCCCATGGGCTTCAAGATGCCCTTCCACATAGAACCCTACGGCGGAGAAAATGATCCACGGGATCACCTTAACACCTTCAACTCGGCTATGTCGATATTAGGTATGACAGACGAACAACAATGCCGAGTCTTCTCGTCGACCCTGAAAGAGGTGGCCCTAAAGTGGTTCTCGCTGCTTCCTACCAATTCGATCCACAGCTTCGAACAGTTGGCGCAAAACTTCTTTACACAGTTCGCCAGTAGCAAGGATACCAAAAGAACGAGGACTCCTTTATTGGTTTCCACCAAGAAGAATGAGAGACCTTGCAAGCCTTTCTGGCCCGCTTCACCAAACTCTTGCTCCAGGTCCGAGGCCTCCAGGACGCCGTCGCCATCTTTGTCATCAAACAAGGTCTCCGATGTTCGCAGTTTTACGGGGAACTCAACAGGTCCCCCGTCTCCACCTTACAAGAGCTAATGGACCGCGCAGAATGGTTCATCCAAGAAGAAAACACGTAAATCGCCAAAGACAAGAAGAGGAAGTTCCTGATAAGCAGGTCCGACATGGAACGAGCGGAAAAGAAGAAGAAGGAAAAAGCGGTAGAGAAAGCCAAACCCCCAAGGAGAAAAACAATAGAAAACGGTTGCCCCCTCGACCACAAACACCTCCCAGAGGACGATTCACAAGCTACACTCCCCTCAACAAATCCCACGTTGGGGTCCTTGAAGAAATTTATCATTCGGACATGCTTAGCTTCCCTCCTCAGATCAAGAGGCGAAAGACGGGAAAACCAGTAGATAAGTCCAAGTACTGCCAATTCCACATGGATTACGGGCACGAAACCAAAGACTGCATCCACCTAAAGGATCAGATCGAAGACCTGATCCGCAAAGGATTATACACCTCCTCGTGGAGTCATCAATGTCATCGCAGGTGGTTTGCAGAGAGGAACTTCCTCGTTACCATAGAACAAGAAAATGGTGGAGCGCTCCATACTCGCCCTCGACTATGCCCCAAAGCACAAGAAGAGGAGTGAGCCCAAAGGAGATCCCATCACGTTCGATCTCACCAACCTAGAGGGACCAGTCCATGATGACCCCATTGTGGTAACCGCTATAATCGTAAACTATGAAGTCAAGAGAGTCTTGATCGACCAAGGATCCTCGATAGATGTCCTCTACTTCGACACTTTCAAGAAACTCGGGTTGCACGAGGCTAGCATAAGGCATTCCCCGGCACACTCATAGGGTTCTCAGGAGCCCAGGTTCCCGCAGAAGGAATCATTACCGCCCGAACAACCATGGGCACCTTACCAAAAGTCACGAGCCTCAATGTAGACTTCATAATCGTCTCAGCACCCTCGGCATACAACGCCATCCTAGGGTGACCGTCCCTAAACAAACTCAGGGTTGTAGTGTCCACCGCACAGCTCACAATGAAGTTCCCAACACCTCACGGGGTTGAAGAAATCATGGCGAACCAAAAACTAGCGCGAGCATGCTACGGAGCAAGCCTAACCAAGACCGTCAAGGTTGCTCGCCTTGGTCCCCGAGAAACACGCGAGGAATCCCCCGAGGTTAAAGAGTCAGGAGGAAAGAAGCTGGAGTCCACCCGACCGGACCAAACCTCCACCTAAGCTCTGAACACACTTTGCGCTCTCATACCACCTTTCGGTCAAGTCACGTATGTCTCTTTATTTCAGATTTAGGATTCACTTCAGCCTGACTAAGGCTCGCCTGACCTAGGCAACTCGAATGTAATCATCTTGTTTACTTTCAGCCTGACTAAGGTTAGCTTGACTGAGGCTGCACGAATGTAACCATTTTCTCTATTATTAATCGAAGTATTCCTTTCCAAGAGATATGACTTCAATTTGTAAAGTACTCGCACAAGTCCTACCAAAGGACAACGGGCCAACCGTCCGAAGAAACGCTAAGCGCCTCTAAGGCCAAGCTGATATTTCCCTAGTAGCGCGGTAAAAACCCCTTGGGTGCGAAAACACAAAACGAATGTTTGATAAAACCATGCTAGCAAACCGCATACAAACCGTCTTGATCACACGATACTCATGCAACAAGTCTTTTTACCCAGACGTAAAGAGATAACAACGAAAAGAGAAATTGTACTCACACAAAACTGTTTGCCCAGAAGTAAAAAGAGAGGGAGTAAAAACTCTTAAGTTCTCATTAAATATAAAAAATGAGAAGGCGTTTGCCTATTACAAAGGGTAAACACCCTAAAAATACATGAACCTATTCTTGGGCATCCCCAAGATCTACAATGGCCTTGGCCACCGAAGGCTTAACGTTGCCAACCCTTCCCGACGGCTTCTGTTGGATCGCTTCAGCTAGCTGCTGAGAAGCAGATCCAATACCTCAAGTACGCCCGCCGATACGAGACAACACCTGGTGCACCACCAGACGGTCGGCCAGTTGACAAAGATAGGCAAGATTCAACGAAGGGTCTGCCTCCGTCCGATCGCGAAGCTCACCGTAAAAAAGTTCCAAAGAAGGATGCAGAGAAGCCACCCATTCTGCTGGAAACCTCTCCCCGTGGAGACGCTCAAGTTGCTCGACCGCCAGAAGCATGCCGTTCATCTCTGCGCCAACAACCCTCCCTGGAGATCAGCAACGTCGGCGACTCTTTCCTCAGTCGCCAACCAGCCGGAAAGATTCTCAGAAGCACGAGCCTCCGCATTCTGTAAAGCTTCGCGGAGAGAGTGTAACTCCTGCCGGCGCCTCTCAGCGTCCTCCCGACGAACGATCAGATCTTTGCGAGTCTTCTCCAATTCGGACCGAAGAAGTTTAACCTCAGAAAGATGCTTGACTTCAGCCCTAAGACAGACCACCTCGTGAGTCAAGGACTTAATCTCACATCCCTGGTCCTCACATTCCAACTCCTTCGTGGACAGCTGCCCGCGCACATCTGCCAACTTCTTCTTGGAGACCTCCAGAGATTGGCTCTTAGAGGTCGTGACGCCGGAAAACCGGTCCCGGTCAAGATGGATTTCCCCCTGCAAAAAGGAAAAAGTCATGGCAGAAGTGTCCAGCCTCCTTGGATAAGTGTCCAGCCTCTTTGCATTCCTCTCTCCCATCTCCAAGGGAAAGCGCCTGCCCAAGGCCACCAGCTCGAAAGTAAGTCTCCCTTCCAGTGGCCCGACGGGTTCGAAAGGGCCGACACTCGACCCCGTAACAACATCCTTTGTGGCAGTCACTTGACTCACCACTACATTCCCTTTGTCTGAGAGGGCCCCGGCCCCCACAACCACGTCATCTCTAGCTGGAGCCTCAATCACGGGCTCACCTACCGAAACCCGAATCACAGCAGAATCTCCAGCAGGCTCCTCAACCGTCACCCTAGCCTTCTTGGCAGCAGGTTGATCAGCCCCATCAACGGGACTCGGGACAGGAGGACGAATCGATAGAATCACATTCATAGTTGATTGACGAACATAAGCGAAAGTGAGAACAGAGGTCGGAACAGCACCTCCACCAAAGCCTCCGCCCGTAAATTCGCCTGGTCAAAACTCCGCTGGGTCACCTGTGATGACAACCGCGACCCCACACCAGAAGGTCGTTTCTTGAACCCTCATACTTTACCTTTAGGTACCTCCACCGCAGAGACCCCTTTCCTCTCCCTCTCTCGGGGGCCACCAGTGTCACCTCTTCCATCTTTCCTCCTTTTTTTCCCTTTGGAGAGCCTCCTGCCGGCAGATTTTATTAGAAGACGGCAGTACCGGAAGACGTCCTTCTCTCTCGCCTCCGGCAGGTACCACGACGGAAGTGTCCGCCACTACCCTTGGAGAAAGATCCTGCCTAAGCTTCTTCCCCCTACTCTGACCACCGTCACGAGTACGGCTAAGAAGAGGAGGAGGAGAAGAAGGGAGATCCTCTAAATCAGTGAAATCGAAAGGGTAAAAGCTATCGTCATCACCAGCCATGACGAAATCCCGGCAAGAACAAAGGGCAGAAAAGGGAAAGGGGTAAGAATCAGAGAAAACAAGGCAAGAATGCAAGAGAACGGAGGACAGCGAGAATGTAAAACCACAAACTTTCAAACGTTGGACATTTATAGAGTACCCAGAGGCGCGACGATTTAAAAATCTCAGCCCCTTCGTATCCCGCAACTAAATAATTATCCTCTACAACCAGCCTGAGCTGCAACCGTCCACCTTGGCCAGACGCATAGAAAAAAAGAACGGCTCAGATTCATAGCTTGGACAATAGAGGCACAAAGTCTGAAAAGCCCTCGAAAACCCAAAAGCCACTTAAAGACACCAGAGGGCCTTTTCAGAAAATCCTCGACCCAGGTTAATGATGGCTACCCTCGAAAACGAACCCGCATTTAATGAAGGAGAAACGGCGGCAAAGCACTCAACATCAGTGGTACTCATCAAAACCCTGACGTGTGGCACCTGCAGCAGCCCGCTCCTTCAACAAGCAACTTTCAGCAAAATTTCTTGTCCAGTCACTAACCGCAGACGAGCCTGACCAGAGGAGAGCTTCTCAAAATGACCAAACGCCCCCTGACCTTTGGATTTCTTCCGCTCACCTGCAAGGGGCATCCCAAGAAATTCTCCTCTGAGTAATGATGACTCTTACTCAGTAAGTCGCGTATTTTCTACAGAGACGGCTCGAAAACTTGCTGAGGAAGTCAAGCAGTCAACCACTCGAAACAAGACGCGTGACACCCTCCAAACGTCTCCACTCCCACGGAGCAAAACGAATGGACACCGTTTCGCAAGTCGGACGACTAGCTCGTAATAACCATGCCCACTTGTGGACGAACTCTCCTTTACAAAGACAACAGAAATTCCTAAGTAGCTTACAGACAAGAGAACTTAAGTCCACGGGTGCCCGACACCCGCATACTTGGGGGACTTATGTAACTACGAAATATTCTACCTTAGGACACGTGGCACTAAGCTTCTAGAAGCCTAGCGGTAGCACACGCTAGCAGCACGTGGCACCACTCATCTACTACTTATGTGGCCTTTTCCCACGTCACATCGAGAGGACACCCACTCAACTAGAAGTGGAAACTCCCTGAGCATCGTGGGTCGAGCACGTCCTCCCCACACTCAGTATAAATAGACCCTCACCCGGGGCACTAAGGATACGCAAGTTCAAGGACTATCACACTAGATCCGAGACATCTCAAATACTTCCAGAGAGCATTACTCATAGCCATTCTAGCAGGCAACCTAAGCACCCTCAGACGCCTTACAAATATCCTCCACGCATCCCGAGCCCCGCCGTAGGCTCCGTCAGGTCCGAGCACCGGCAAGCTCATCTCCGTCCCCGGAGCATCCCACCAATAGGGCTTCCAGCAGCTCTCAGAGACTCGAGCTCTCTCCCATTAAGGCAACCTCCTAAGAGCGGCTCGCCCGCCCGGAGTACCTTAAGCACGTCTTAGCCGCGCACGGCCCAATACGTGCAACTACCTTGCCTAATGGCTCCTATAGACGTCACCACGACGAACTACGTGGACTTTGATCCCTTCCGAAAAGTACGTAGGCACCTAGGTGCATCACCTAAGGATAAGTCCTCCAAGGTTAAGACCCCTTGCGGTCCTTAATTGCAAATTACAATTGTCTGAACCAAAAATGACAGTTACGAAAGTTTTCAAAATATAATATAAAAAAATAATAATAATTTTTATTAATTAATTAAAAATAAATAAGTTTTTATTTTTTCTCAAATCTCTTAATAACTACCAATATTTTTCTTTAAAACATATTCTATTATACCTACTTTTTCTCTTCGAAACCCTCCAACTATAAATTTCATTTGTATTTTAATAATTATAACATAACTATTACATAACTATTTTGTGATATAATTTACTAAAAGATTGAACCATATTCATAAAGATAACACCTAGCCATTCAACAAAAAGAATTTTATTGTCACATAATTTTAATGTATATATATAACTAATCCCATAATAGTTTACATTAACAAACGTGGATGCGATTTCTTTTCCTTTTTAAATAAAACATACAATTATCATTTTAATTATACTTTAAATAAATTTATTATAATGTTTTGATCCTTTACATTAGAAAATAAATTTAAGTAATGTTTGGTCCATTAACTTTTAATTATGTGGTATGAGATTATGTGTTGGGATAATGTGATGATTGTGCGAAAGGCTAGAAAAATTGATCAAGAATGCAAGTCTTCTGTCTCGAAATTTAATTGGATCTGTTGCTTATGTTAAGACTAAAGAAGATTAGTGATTTATATTTGTATTATAGTGTTAGGACACTTAGTGCTTGTGAAGATCGGAGCCGGAGCCTTAGACGGGAGTCGCCACCAAATTTTTAATCAAAATTTCGAAAAAGAAAAATAAGTTCAAAAGTGGGGTAAAATGAATTTTTACAAAATATTGGGTTCGGGAGTCTAATTGAGATGAAGGGAAGGTGTTAGGCACCCTTCTTCCCCCGTCCGAAGACGGTTACCCTAAAAATTAATATTGAAATTGTTTGGCCTTGAAAACATATACAATCATGGAAGAAAATTCAGAAAGGAAAGAGGGAGGGCTTGACCTAGGATAAAAGCCTAGGGCCTACGTACCCACAATGGGGGATCAAAGCCCACGTAGTTCCTGTGACATGCAAGTGTGTGAGTGAAGGGAGGCTCATCAAGCAAAAACTAAAATGGCCTCCCAGTGCAATGTGCCTAAAGAGGCAAGAGCCCCTCGGCACCTATCTACCATGCATTTAACAGAATAAATCAAACAAGGTGGCTGTGTGATGATCATCAGGCAGCGTGCCTAGATGGCGTGTAAACCAGTGTTCCTATAGAAGCATAGGCTCCATGGTGACACCAGCTGAACAAATAAATAAAGACGTTGATTAAAAACCACTAATAGAGCGTCTATGATCTTTTTGGTTTGTCCTCTTTAAGAAAAACAAAGTAAACTTTTCCACTCTTATTTTTCTGAGTGTTGACATTATATAAAAAATTGAAATTAAACTACTTTCAAAATATAGAAAATTGCCAAAATCTAGGGTAAGGAAGATATAGATCTCCGCTATACAGCCCCGCTGACCTTGCCCCAAAATCAAAAGTAATTTGTAAGATATGATCTTTGAAAGAACAGATACCCATAAGCTGTTTGAAATGATACTTTGGGTTAAATAAATATGCCATAAATGATTCTGGATGAATTTGGTCATGATATTTTTATCCTTTGTTCCAGAGACCACGAAGAAGATTTAGGGACAAAAGTCAATTAAAACGGAGTTGTGTAGATGGATAAATAATTTCACGAAATAGAGTGACTTCAGGATGTCACTCTGCAACGTCTTTAGAAAAATTGATTTTATAAAAATTACTGGGAGCAAAATACCCAATGAAATTTGACAAAAGACATATGGTCATAAAGCTATGGATGTCTAGTTTCAGAAAAAAAAATAGATCACTGAATTTGGAGTTAAATTGAAATCAAAAGTTTGCGTTGAAGGCACAATTTTCACAAAAAATATTTGACTCCATTAAAAGAATTCAAAATTCTTGAAAAAATTCAGAGATACTCTAAAGGCATCCGTAAACAATAGAAAAATACAAGAAATCAATTATAAATGTCGAAACAACCAAAAACAAAACAGAGAAGGCAAGCAATCACATTCAACCAAAACAGAAAAGTGTTAAAGTGAAGAATACCCCCTCAATTGGTTCTTCAACCTTTCATTCTAGGTTTCCCTTCTCATCTCTATGCATTCTTGACTCCTTCTCCTCCTCTTGCCTCTTGCCACTTTGAACCCCACCTTTCTTGACCTAGGCTTCTCTCTTTTATATGCGTAGGCTTCTCTCAAGTCTTTTGGGCTTGGCCCATTAGAGCTAAGATTTGATCATCTCTCACTTTTCATCTTTTCTTATTTTTTTGACAAAAATAATATTTTTGCATTATTTTATTTTATTTTATTTATTATTTTATTTTATTTTTAATTTGCAGTTTTTGGGGCCAGACAAAATAGGGTGTCCACAGTGCTTGACAACTAGCTATGAGTTGTATTATACTTTTCCTATATTCAAGGATCCTCATACACGTGTATATAATTTAGGCCTTTATTCCCTTTCTAAGTTTTTTATATAGCTACACATGTATTCTTTCTATTACTGTTAATTGAATATAAAAAAAGATTCATTATTTTATCTTTCTTGGTATCAGAGCAATCCTCAATGGCGGCAGTAGTGCTTCGCTGCTTTTCTCTCATCAATGCCAACAAAGACCTTTTCTCTATTCAACTCGTCTTCTTCTCACTTAGCCTCTGTCAAGCTGGACAGAAGAAATTACTTACTGTGGAAATTGGTTGTCTCTCCTCTTATTGAAGGCAACATGCTGGATTCACACATCAGTGGCCTCTTCTCGCCACCAGCTCGTCTCATTCTTGGTGAAGGAACATAAATCGTTTAGAACCCTGAGTGTCAAGAATGGAACATTGTTGATAAATTATTGTTGGGCTGGCTTCGCCTATTATGACACCTGAAATTGGAACACAGCTCTTGCATTACAAGACTGCTTTGGATTTGTGGATTGGAGATAAAAATTTGACATGTGGTTCAATGAAATCAAGAATCATGGTATTGAGATCTAAACTTACTCACACACAAAGGTGCTCTAAAAATGGAGGATTACCTGCTAAAATGAAGGGCATAACAGATCAGCTTGCTCTTGCTGGTGCTTTTGTGCCAGTTGAGGATTTGATTATGCATACCCTCAATGATCTTGATTCATAATATAATGCTACAGTAACCACCATACTCAACTCCAAAACCATGGGTTGGATGGAGGTACATTCTTCTCTGCTCACCTTTGAAAGTCGTTTAGAGCAGCTTAATCAATTGTCTTCTATAACAGTACAAGCTAGTACTAATGTGGCTCAACGAGATGAAGGTGAAAATAGAAACAACACTAACAATGGTGGCTGGCGTGGTGGAGCACATGATGGTCCTAGATGTGGATGTCGTGGCCGTGGATGTCAAGGAGGAGGCAACAACAGTGGTGGTTGACCGTACTGCCACTTGTATGAAAAGGTTGGAGATATTGTTGCTAATTGCTACTACCGTTTTGATAAGACTTTTCAGTCACTAAAGTGGCAAAATTCATTCAATTCTACCAACAATTTCTCTCCACCTGCTCAAACATAGGGGTGTTCGTCGGTTCGGTTTGGGCGGTTTGAGAGGATTTTCAAACCAAACCAAAAACTTTTTATTTGAGCGGTTTGGTTCGGTCGGTTTCATTTTATAGTGCCAAACCAAACCATAAATAATCAGTTTCGAGCAGTTTGGTTTGGCGGTTTGGACGGTTTTAAAGGTTTAATTTGACAAATAACAAATGAATTATAAAGATAGAACAAGATGACAGAAAATCCTATAACTTATAATCAAACCAAACACTTTAATGTTAAAAATTTATGTTACAAACCAAACCAAACACTTTAACAAATATAATTTAACATTACAAACCAAACCAAAGACTTTTAACATCCAATTATAGATAACATTATGATCAAATAACAAGAAAATGACAAAACATTCCATTCATTAATAAGATAAAATCATAGATAACCATAACTAAGTGGTAATCAAACAACATTGCAATCTTCAAGCTTAGTCCAAAGATAATCAAACTAGTTCTAAAGTTAAACTTCAAATAGAAACATAGAACCAAAAACCGAAAAGCCCGAAAAAAAAGTTACCTATGCGGTTCGGTTCGGTTACACAGATCTTAAAACCGAACGGAACCGCAAAAAACCGAAATTTTCAGACCGAACAAAACCGCAAATTTATCGGTTTTTGTCGGTTTTAGATTGGTTTGGTTTGGTTTGGTTTCGGAGTATCAGTTTTGTTCGGTTTTGAACACCCCTACTCAAACATATTATGCTGCATCTCAGAATACTGATGACTCGTGGTATGTTGACAGCGGGGCCACTCATCATATCACTCCTCATTCTGATCAACTTGAATATTTCTCTCCAGTCGGTAATAACCATCTCTATACTTATACTGAGGACAAAACACACATAGCTGGTATTGGCACTGGTTCTCTATCTCTGCCTGCTTCTAAATTGTGCCTTAAGGATGTTTTGTTAGTTCCATCTGCAACAAAAAGTTTGATTAGTGTTAACAAGCTCACTACAGATAATGATGTTGAGATACTATGCACTAACAATACCTGTGAAGGACAAGAGGACCGGAAAGCCTCTAGCTCACATGATAGCAAGGGAAAGAATGTATCTAGTGGCTAGGATACAACCAGAACTAGTAGCAAATGTGGCGGCTTCCAAGATTGAAGATTAAAAGAAGGAGTATTTGAAATGGCATTACAAACTTGGGCATCCTAGTGATAGGATTTTAAATATGATTCTGAATAAGTGTAATGTCAAGTTTAAAAATAAAACTATTGGCTATATATGTGAAGCTTGCCAGTTAAGGAAATCAAAGAAATTACCATTTATGAATTCTGTTTCTCAAGCATCAGCTCCTCTTTCTTTGGTGCATACTGACTTTTAAAATTGAAGAAAGAAGAAGTGCTTAATCAGTATCCAATATTCAAAATCAAGATAAGATCAGAGCTTTACTTACTCGACTTTTGGCAACTTGGTTAAAGCTGAAGCATCTTTAACCCGCATTGCTTGATTTTCAAAGATTAAGACGTGATCAAATAATGTTTGCTTTCATCTATCTTTGGTCTTTTTATTAGGACAGTAATTTTTACAGACAATCATCCTATCTCAATCTCTTGATTGGAGAATCTCCTTTTCCCGAATGTAGTTTTAATCCCCGCTCATTGACTGGGGAATCGTCCTGTTTTCGAGAGTTAAGTATCCCAAGACATACTTCTAATCTTGGGATCATGATGCCCCAAGTTTTCTCTTAACTTCCCTATTCACAGACTAGGGGATCATCCTCTGTAGGTCTAATGTTGGGATCCTAGGGTCCCAAAGCATTCTTTTGGCTGTATCGGGTCTTTAGTACCCTGAATTTTCCTCAACTCTCTTGTCTGTGGATCGGGAAATCATTCTCTCTAGGCATCAGGATCTCAAAGCATCCATTCCTCCAATATACAGGGGAATTGTTTCCCCTTAAAGTATTGGGGTATGATCATCCCCAAAACGTTGTTGTCCTCCATTGGATATTCAGAGAACTTTCATTATCCTTTTTGTTAGTAAAAAAGGGCCCCAAAACGTTTTTTTTTCTTTATTAAATAATCAAGGAACTGTCATTATGCTTTTTGTTAGTAAAAAAAGTGGACCATGTTGGCATAGCCTTGCTCAAGTTCTCATATGTGTCATGTCCGTATTGTAATTGTCTTCGCATGTGCACGTGTACCCATATTTGCATGATACCCATGATTCTTACATTTGGGGTTTAGACTGGGAAGTCCAGGCAAGCTGGAAAATAGGAAAATCCTTTTAATCACCCGCGAAGTCCAAGCAAGCTGGGAAGCAGGGGAATTTTTTAATCACCTGTGAAAGTCCAACCTAGACTAGGAAGGAGGGAACTTATTTTCTACCTGTGAAAGTCCAGCTTAGATTGGGAAGCAGGGAACTTATTTTCTACCTGTGAAGTCCCGGCAAGTTGGGAACCAGGAGAATCTTTTCAATCACTTGTGAAGTCCAGGCATGCTAGGAAGCAAAGGAAATCTTTTTAATCACCTGCGAAGTCCAGGCAAGTTGGAAAGTGGGACAATCTTTTAATCACCTGTGAAAGTCTAGCCCAGACTGGGAAGCAGAGAACTTATTTTTAAAAAAATTTTCTCTACCTGTGAAGTCCAGGCAAGCTGGGAAGCAGGAAAATCTTTTTAATCACCTGCGAAGTCCAGGAAAGTTAGGAAGAATGGGAACTCTTTTTAATCACTTACGAAGTCTAGGCAAGCTGGGAAGTAGGAAAATCTTTTTAATCACTTGTGAAAGTCCAGCCTAGACTGGGAAGCAGGGAACTTATTTTTAAAAGTGTTCTCTACCTATGAAGTTTAGGCAAGCTGGGAAGCAGAGGAAATCTTTTAATTACCTATGAAGTCCATGATAGCTGGGAAGTAGGAAAATATTTTTAATCATCTGTGAAAATCCAGCCCAGACTGGGAAGCAGGGAACTTATTTCCAAACAAATATTTTCTACCTGTGAAGTCCAAGCAAGCTGGGAAGTAGAAAAATATTTTTAATCACTTGTGAAAGTCCAGCCCAGACTAGGAAGCAGGGAACTTATTTCCAAAAATATTTTCTACCTGAGAAGTCCAGGCAAGCTGGGAAGCAGGGGAAATCTTTTTTATCACCTGTGAAGTTCAGGCAAGTTGGGAAGCAAAAAAATCTTTTTGATCAACTGTGAAGTCCAGGCAAACTAGGAAGCAGGAAAATCTTTTTAATGACCTGTGGGTACTGGGAAGCAGGAAAATGTTTTCATCACATATGAAGCCCAGGATCAGCTGGGAAGCCGGGTAATTCGACACTCGCCCGATTTCTAGGACATTTGTTTACATGAAATCATTTTCCTTATCTTGTACCCGTCAGGAGACCCATTGCTTATACAAGAAAGTTACTTTTCTTGCCCGTTCCCATAAGGAACCCTAGTGCTTGCATGGAGGGCGTTTTAAAATTTCATTGTTATCCCTTGTATGGCCATAAGTCTCGAGACTCTATTTGTCTCATTCCCCTTGATTCCAACTAGGGAATACTAGTTTTTCCATCATGTTTACCCTTACACCACTTAAGAGATATATGATTGATTTCCACATTTAATTTTCGCTTTCAGGGAACATAATTGGGTAGATTTTCTTAGTGTTTTAGCATCAATTAGTTATGTGATAATTTGTAAAATACATATGCTTGTGATAAAGAGGATACGTCACAAAAATTCTGTGAAGTCATATTACTAATATTACAAATTGAGCTTGTACGGTTCGGGGGGTAATCGGCGTACTCCGATCAGTAGGGGGGGGGAATCTTTGGCTCTATCGAACATACAGGGAATTGGAGGTAGCATTCCACCGATGTTAAGTCATGGACTGGTTCCTTCAGCCCTTTTTCTATGTGTTGGTGTTCTATATGACCGACATAAGACTCGACTTGTTAGATATTACCCGGCCAACAATGCTATGGCTTCTCACAATTGGAATGGTGCCCATATCTGCTAGGTACTCTGCCTTAGTAAGATTCCATAAGTTGAACACATCACTACTACCCTCAAGTAGGCGTGTTGAATAAGGAAGACAATAGCGATGACGAGTCATAGCACTTTTGGTTTAGGACCTTTTAGGAAGTGTCCTAGTCCTCCCTTAGAGTTTGTGCCTTTTATTCAAACTTATTTTTAGCTCATCCAAGACAAATAGGGAATCCTTTTGTCTTTACTTGCTTAATCCAATAGATAGAAAAAGTGTCCTTCTGGAGCAAGACAAGTAAAGAGCGGAATCTGTGGACACCCAATTTTTTCCGGCCAAATAATTAAAGAAAAAAAGTCGTGACCCCTCAAGAGGCAGGTCGCGACCTCCTGAGGAACTAGGTCGTGACCCCTCAGGAGGCAGGTTGCGACCTCCTCATGAAGCAGGTCCCCACCTCCTGAGAAAGCAGGTCGTTACCTCTCCCTGAAAATTCAAAAAATTCAAATTTTCTCCCGCTTTTTCTCTGGTTCTTCCTCTACCTATAAATTAGGGTTTAGGGGTCGCAACCTCATGGATTAGAGATTGTGACCCCTCCCGAAAATCGCAATTTCCACGATTTCTTCTTGCATTGATTACCGAATCAAGAGGGGTCCCTAGATCATTCATGCCCAGTTTTAATTTTACTTTTATATGACCGATGAAGCTCACTATAAATCACTTTTCAATGGAGGAATTTTAGGGACGCCGAAACACTGCCAAAATCAAATCGGAGAGAGTAAGTAGGAGCTTCGAATCTCTTCTTTTGTATCTCGTCTTAGCATACCTTTGCTTCTCCTTCATTTCTTTTTCTCTTCTTTTGTTTGGATCAAGGGGATAGGAGCGAGGCCCCATGCCACTCTAAGGGTTGATCAAATTCCCTTCAAAGTCTCGGATCTAGAGTCCTGAACTCCACAACGCTCTCTCTTCTTTTAGATCTCTTTTTGGTTGAGGGTCACGACTTCCTGGTGTTGTGGTCGCAACCATCCTTTGTTGGATTGAACACCAAGTGTTGTTTATTTTCTTCGATCTCAGTTTGAGGAAGCAGGTCACGACCTCCTGAGGAAGCGGGTCGCGACCTCCCCTTGTTTTTAGGCAGAGGACTTGATACTCTGTCTCGCTTTATGGTTAGATCCAAAATTAATATTTTCCCCTTTACTTGTTTAATTAGTTTCAGTAAAAGGCCTTTGCCTCTATAGGGGCGTTGCATCTGACACGCCACCTGGGCGCGTCGCCTGGTGAGCATCACACGCACACCTTTTCTTGTTTTGTTCATTATTTGTCTAAATTCATGGTAGATAGGTGCCAAGGAGCCTATGCTCTTTTAGGTACGTTTCACAGGGATGTCATATGAGCCTTTTCTTGGTGAGCATACCCACACCCACACACATGTGTGCCACTCGAATTGGGGTGCCTAACACCTTCCCCTCATCTCAAATAGACTCTCGAACTCAAACAATTTTAAAACCCATTTTATTAAATTTTAAACTATTTTTCTTTTCCAAGTTTTAATGGAAAATTTGGTGGCGACTCCTCGAAGCCCACAACGAAAAAATAATTATCTCGTGCACTCGCCCAAAGTTGCAATCGCCTAACCTAAACCGACACATGGAGGAAGGAACACCTCAGATTCAAAGTCCTAGAACCAATGGAGAAAAGACCTAGATACCCTTGGAAACTCAAGAGTCTCTCAAAGGACTCGAAGGGCCTTTACAAAAAATCCACAAATGGGACTAATGATGACATCCCTAGGAAACACACAAACATTAAATAAAAGAAAACGGCTAAGTAGAAGTTGCGAATCATCCGAAGCGATAGCAATCGGCCAGGTCATAACGCGTGGCATCAGTGACAGCCAACTCCTTCAAAAAGCACCTCCCAAGAAAAGTACGCAAGCCTTCTTGCCTGTATGCTCGACCATTAGGGTTCATCCAATCAGCGGACGACCTCATTTGGACACAGCGGGCGAACTTGCCCCCGAAAAGCTTGCGAGAGACACTTTGAATGGTCAGTAATACCCTTGACCTTTAAAATTCCCTCGCATATCCTCATAGGGTATTTTTGGAATATAATCTCCCTCTGCAATGATGACATCTCCTTAGAAAGATGCACACGTTTCTACTAAGACGGATCGAGAAACTTGCTAAGGAAGCTAAGCAATCAACCGTCCAGATTGGGACGCGTAGCACCCCTGGCAGCCTATTCCTTCGAGGGCA
The DNA here is from genome assembly GCA_014851425.1 of Senna tora. NCBI lineage: Eukaryota > Viridiplantae > Streptophyta > Magnoliopsida > Fabales > Fabaceae > Senna > Senna tora. The sequence continues at coordinate 15,472,370 of CM026262.1, forward strand.
ATCCTCAAAACAAAACGTACAATTTATCTCATCCGAACGTCCGACCAACTTAGCCTACCTAACCAGCAATCGAGCTCGTTTGGCCAAAACACTTGGCGGGAGACCTTTCCCCTAAAAGCTTAAAAAAGAAACTTAAGTCCACGGGCGCCCAGCACCCATAGACTTGGCTAACTTATGTAACTATAGAATATTCCACATATGGACACGTGGCACTGACCTTCTAGAAGGTTAGCAAGAATGAGAATCAGTGACACGTGGCACCACTTTCCAGCCTCGTACGTGGCTTTCACCCACGCCTTCCCATACACCCTCTCGTACTAGAGATGTGGGAGACGCTTAACCATCACGGGTCGACCCGCTACAAGAAAGAACGTGATTCGACCACATTCCTTTTTACACTCAGTATAAACACTTTCACCCGGGGGACTTGACTAAGTAAGTAAGACAAAGCACATAAAGTACAACATACTAGTGCCATAATATCTAAGTCTGATCAAACACCTCATAAGGTTAAGCGATTAGTGCTCACTTTCCCTCTTCGGATACATCTATCCTCAAGCTCCAAGTAGCTCAGAGAGACCCCAGCCCTTTCCTTCCTCTAAGGAAACCTCCAACAGGTGGCTCGCCCACTAGGAGTACTCCATACACTTCCTAGCCGCACACGGCCCCTACAGGTAACGCTCCTGCCTAATGGCTCCTGTGGACGTTTACTACTCGAACTACGTGGACTTTGATCCCTACACAAGGGTACGTAGGCACATAGGTCATCACCTAAGGACAAGTCCCCGAAGGTTACGACACCTTTGCGGTCCTAATTTCTAATTTAGAATTTGATACGGCAGAGCCTTCCTGACGAGCCCTCAGCCTTGGCCCAACCTTCGGAGCCCTCAGGCTCGGCTCAGATACGAGGTATCCATCTAAGCCCCGTCATCGGACCCATCTGGCTCCCTCCGACCTGAGGGACCACCTGTCAACATAACGGGTGTTATTCACGCCGCCGCACTTTCCGGGGTAGTTATGCTGACGTGGACTCCCGCCAAACGACTTCCCCCGGAAAGGTCTAGATTACCCTTGACGAAGCCTATATAAGCAGAGGTAGCTTCATTAGGTTCGGTACTGAATTCTTACTCTCTCGCCATATATTATCTACTTCCGATAACTGACTTTAGCATCGGAGTCCCTCCGCGGGAGCCTCTTCCCGCCGTGGGTTGATTGTAGGTCGCGTTCTGGGAGCGGGAGCTGGACGAAGGGAGACCAATTCATCACTGGCACCGTCTGTGGGACGTTTTCACACCCGAAAACACCACGTAATCTTTCTTTCTTTTCAGGAACGTAGTTCAGCATGGCGTCTCAAAGGGGAGATGATGGCGCAACTGAAGAACCTCCGGTGGACCGGACCACCGCCTTGTTAGCAGCACTAACAGCAAGGAAAACTACGCAGGAAAAGGCACAGGAACCCGGCATGGGAAGCACACCAGAGCAAGGATCGGTGAACTTACTTCCAGACCCGAGGGACGATGCGATGATAACCTTGCTCGAGCAGCAGAAGCTACTCCGGGAGGAGATCCAGGAGATGCGGCGAAAGATGGGGGCAAGGAAGGTCAGGAGGACAATTCAAAGAAGCAGGAGACGCACAAAACATCCCACAAGTCTGGGTCTCGGAAGAGCAAGTCCAACAAGTGGCGTGGAAGAAACGAGGAATCGGGCAGAAGCTCATCAGAATCCAGGTCAGGGGAATCTAGTTCCTCCTCGAATTCCACTGATTATACGCTGCTACAGAAGAAGAAGAAGAAGAAGAAGAAGAAGAGATACCCGTTTGTGGATAGCATCATAGAAGTAGTAATGCCAAAGCTCAGGACTCCGACACAACTGAAGCATTAGGATGGAGCCTCTGATCCGTTCGCGCACGTAAATTCTTTCAAAGCAGCAATGTTATACGCGGGGGCGCTCGATGAAGTGATGTGCAGAGCCTTTCCGTCCACCCTGGACGGAGATGCGCAGCTCTGGTTCTCTGATCTGCCGTCAGGGAGTATTTCTTCTTTCAAACAGTTATCTAAGAGGTTTACCTCCTACTTTGCTACCAGCAGGACAATTAAGCGTACTGCTCATTGCCTAAAGAACGTGGTACAGGGGAAGGATGAGTCTCTCAAGGACTTCCTCATTAGATTCACCAAGGAAGGGAGGCCAATCCAGGGACTGAAGATGGAGGTGGCTCTCAGCTACCTAACTAACAACTTGCGAAGTAAGTTATTCTGCTGTTCCATTACTAAAAAACCTCCAAAGACCATGGTGAAGCTGTTGGCAAGGTCTACTAAGTACATTGCGTTTGAGGAGGTACAACAGGCCAAGGAAGGAGGGCAGTCCAAGAAGGAGGAGGCGAAGGATATCAGAGGGAAGACAGGAGGGAAGATAGGAGAGAAGATAGAAGCCGGAGGAAGCGAAGGCAGAAGCCCTCTCGTTCGTTCGGACCCATGTTCAACTCATATACCCCTCTTAATTATAACCAAGCCAGGATCCTCGAGGAAGCGTACAATTCCAATATCATCCAGTACCCTCCCCCCAAGACTGTGTCAACCAACGCAAATCGCAACAGGTATTGCAAATTCCACAGGAACTTCGGTCATGACACAGAGGCGTGTGCAGCCTTGAAGGATCAACTGGAAGAGCTGGCAAGAAAAGGCCTCTTGAAGCAGTACTTGGAGAAAGGGCGACAAGGCGGAGCAGGAGACAGGGGAAATCACAGGCAGGATGATCGCAACCATCGGGGCGATGATCAAAGGCGCCGGGAAGACAACACGGATACAGTGGCTAGAACAATACACGTCATACTGGAGGGATAGTGCAGGGCACCGAGGCAGACCCCACACCAAGAAGCGGTAGATCAAGTTTGTCATGAGATTGAAGCACGAGTCTAAGAAGCCGAGGACGAGGCAGTCCTCCCCGTAGATCACTTTCTCGGATGAAGATTTTGCGGGACAAGACCCAGACCACGAGGATCCCATGGTCATTACGGTAGTTATCGCAAACTTTGCGGTAAAGCGCATCTTGGTGGACCAGGGAAGCTCAGCGGATGTCCTCTACTACGAGACGTATAAGCAGTTGGGGTTACGGAGCCAAGGCTTAAAGCCCTTCCCGGGAATGTTGGTAGGCTTTGCAAGAATTACAATACTGGCAGAAGGAGTGGTTCGGCTACGGATGACCATCGGAAAGCCTCCCCTGAGTAGAATAATCAAAGCCGACTTCATCGTAATCGTCGCTCCATCAGCATATAATTGCATCATCGGTAGGCCCACACTTAACAAGTTAAAGGCGGTGGTATCCACGAGCCATTTGGTGATGAAGTTCCCGGTAGGCAACAAGATCGGGGAGGTGCATGCTGATCATAAGGAGGCCAGAAGCTGCTATGCCGCCAGCCTCATGAAGATATCCAAGGCACCAACAAACCCTGGCAGCAAGGAGAAGGAGCCAGTGGAGGGCCCCTCTAGGATAATGAATGCAGAGCTGGTGGACCCTCAGGAGAGGGAGGAAGAGCGGCGCCCCAACCCCAAAGGGGAGATGGAAGCAGTGGCCTTGACGGAGAAAGACATGACTAAAATCACCAAGATCAGAGCCAGCTTGGACCCGTCGCTGAAAAGGGGCGTAGTACAGATCCTCAGGAACAACGCAGATATCTTTGCATGGACGCCAGCAAACATGCCTGGCATTCCCAAAAACATCACGTGTCATTGCTTACCAACAAATGGGAGGAGCCCTGTTAAGCAGAAGAAGAAGAGCCTGGGGGCGGAGCGGCAGAAGGCCGTAAAAGAAGAAGTAGATAAGCTGCTGGCAGCAGGTTTCATCCGAGAAGTCCAATACCCTGAGTGGCTATCAAACGTAGTCCTGGTAAAGAAAGCAGACGGGCGATGGAGAATGTGTGTTGACTTCACGGACCTGAATAAAGCGTGCCCCAAAGATTCTTATCCGCTGCCTAACATTGACAAGCTAGTGGACGGCTCCTCCGGCCACCAGTTATTGAGCTTCTTGGATGCTTTTTCCGTGTACAACCAGATTAAGATGAGGAAGGAAGACGAGGAGAAGACCTCATTCATTACCGAATACTAGACATTTTGCTACACGGTAATGCCATTTGGGCTGAAGAACGTCGGGGTTACATACCAGAGGATGATGGACAAGGTGTTCCGAGAGCAGATTGACAGGAACCTTGAAGTATATGTGGATGATATGGTAGTGAAGAGCGCCACCAAGGAAGAACATGTGAAGGATCTGGATGAAATCTTCCAGGTTCTGAGGCGGAACAGTATGCGCCTTAACCCCTCCAAGTGCGCCTTCGGGGTGCAAGCTGGGAAGTTCCTTGGCTTCATGATAACACACCGGGGGATTGAAGTAAATCTAGAGAAGTGCCGAGCTATCCTGGAAATGCAACCTCCCAGGAACATCAAGGAAGTCCAGAGCCTGAATGGAAGGGTTGCAGCCCTTAACAGGTTTCTTTCCAGAGCTGCAGACCGGTGCCTTCCACTATTCAGGTCTATCGGAAAAGGGAAGCCCTTTGCTTGGACGAAGGAATGCTAGAAGGCGTTTACAGATCTCAAAGAGTACCTATCAGCCCCGCCAATACTGGCCAGACCGAAGGAGAGGGAACCCCTGGTCGTCTACTTGGCAGCAACGGAGGTAGCAGTCAGCTCAGTATTGATAGTCGAGTGGGCATATGGACAGCAGAGGCCCGTATCCTTTACGAGCAAGATCCTACAAGGGGCGGAGGTCAGATATCAACAAATTGAGAAGCTGGTGTTTGCATTGCTAGTTTCCACCAGGAGGCTCCGACACTATTACCAGCAGCACAGTGTAACGGTCCGTACGGACCAACCCCTCAAGCAGGTGTTGCAGAAGCCGGACTTAGCAGGAAGATTAATCAACTGGTCAATAGAGTTATCCCAGTTCCACATTTCGTACGAGCCAAGGAGGGCCATCAACGCGCAGGCGCTGGCGGACTTTGCGGCATAAATGACCTTTGCAGAACCAACGGGGGAGCCTCTCATGTGGACTATATTTGTGGATGGCTCATCAGGCAAGAACGAGAGCGGAGTGGGGGTCACTATCCTGACCCCTGAGGGGATCGCGGTGGAACAAGCCCTCCAGCTGAATTTCAAAACCACTAATTACCAGGCTGAGTACGAGGCTCTCATTGCTGGTCTACGGTTGGCGAAGGAGCTAGGAGTCAAGTAAGCTACGGTGCATAGCGACTCTCAGCTGGTGGTAGGACAGCTCAGCGGGACCTTTGACGTCAAAGAACCCACCATTGCTCGTTATGTAAGCCTGACACAACAACTTATGGCTCAGTTTCAGAACGTCGTGATAGAAAGGATACCCAGGGAAGAAAATGAGCGGGAAGATAGCCTTTCCAAACTTGCAAGTGCATCCGCACGATGCGGAGCCAACACAATCCTCAAAGCTGCGCTGGAGGCTCCTAGCATCGACGTTCCAGAGGAAGTCAGGGTAGTTCTCGAGGAGAACGACTGGAGGGCGCCATTGATAAAGTACCTCGCAAAAGGGGAGCTGCCTCAAGAGGAAGAGTCCCGGAAGAGGGCCCTGAGACAAGCCCCTCGGTTCTACCTGGAAGGGGAGGAGCTGTATAAAAGATGATATCTGGAGCCAGCACTGCGATGCACTAGCCTCTCAGAAGGACAGTACGCTCTGAGGGAAATCCATGAGGGAGTGTGCGATTATCATCAGGGACCAAAGTCGCTCGTGCGGAAGGCGCTACTGGCAGGATACTACTGGCCGAACATGTTGGCAGACGCAAGAGAACTGGTACAGAAGTGCGAGCCATGTCAAAGGCATGCCCACATACGGCATATGCCCCAAGAGGAGTACCACAGCATCACCGTTCCATGGCCCTTTGATACTTGGGGCATGGACCTCTTGGGTCCTTTTCCACCAGCTCCTGGGCAATTCCAATACCTGATAGTGGCGGTGGACTTGTTCACAAAGTGGATAGAAGCGGAGCCATTACCCACCATAACGATAGAGTGGGTTCGGAAGTTCGCATGGAAGAATATCATTTGCCGGTTCGGGATCCCTAAAGCTCTGATAACCGACAATGGCACGCAGTTCGTAAGCGAAAGCTTCAAGCTCTTCTGTCAGGAGCTTCACATTAGCTTAAAAAACACATCCGTGGAGCACCCGATAACTAATGGCCAGATGGAACTAGCCAACCGAATCATTCTGGAAGGGCTGAAGAAAAGGCTGGGTGATGCGAAAACGGAATGGGTGGAAGAACTACCATCAGTGCTGTAGGCTTACAAAACTACTCCTCAAACTTCTACGGAAGAGACTCCCTTCAGCATCACCTTTGGGCACAAAGCAGTTATTCCAGTGGAAATAAGCGCCCCCTCCGACAGAAGTCTGACGTATGAGCCCAACAATAACAGGGAAGTGCTAGCCGTGGACCTGGACCTACTACCAGAAAGAAGGGAGATGGCCGCCATCAAGATAGCTGCCTACAAGCAAAAGATCGCTCGTTACAGAAACAAGCGGGTGAGGAAGCAAAGCTTGGAAGCAGGAGACTTAGTCCTTCACAGGACTGATCGACCCAACTCGGGAAAGCTCAGAGAAACATGGGATGGCCCCTGCAAGGTCCGTGCTTGCATCCCGGGGGGAGCTTATAAGCTGGAGACTATCGACGGGAAGGAAGTGTCGCGTAGCTAGAATATAGCAAAGCTTAGGAAGTATCACTGTTGAGAGAATAGCTCCAGTGTCATGTTTCTACTTTCTTTGTACTTATCAGCTTCTCCAAATTCAATAATACGGGCACTGACCCACCTTTTTTCTTTCAAAAAATCTTTGTCTCTTAGACCGACGAAAGAAACAATGCGCAATTAGCGGAGCATTATGGAAGGGCCAACCTTAGCGTCTTAAGGGTTCCCAGCAACCTGGCCACGTGGTTGGCCTTAGCGCCCCAGGGGCTTATCGACTAACCACCCTGAGCATATAACATAACTGCCGAGAGGCAGCGGAGCAGAGCATTATGGAAGGGCCGACCTTAGCGTCTTAAGGATTCCTAGCAACCTGGCCACGTGGTTGGCCTTAGCTCCCCAGGGGCTTATCGCCTAACCACCCTGAGCATGGAACATAACTGTCGAGAGGCAGCGGAGCGGAGCATTATGGAAGGACTGACCTTAGCGTCTTAAGGGTTCCCAGCAACCTGGCCACGTGGTTGGCCTTAGCGCCCCAGGGGCTTATCGCCTAACCACCCTGAGCATGGAGCATAACTGCCGAGAGGCAGCGGAGCGGAGCATTATGGAAGGGCCGACCTTAGCGTCTTAAGGGTTCCTAGCAACCTGGCCACGTGGTTGGCCTTAGTGCCCCAGAGGCTTATCGCCTAACCACCCTGAGCATGGAGCATGATTGCCGAATGGCAGCGAAGTAGAGCATTAAAAAAGGGCGGGCCTTAGTGCCTTACAAGTCTCAGCAACCTGACCTAACCACCTAAGTCGGAGCATAGCCAAAGAAAGGCAAACAATGGAACAATACTGATCAAAACAAAAGAGTCATTCATTCATAAGTTCTAAAATAGGGTCCCGTGCAAACAGGCCGGGCGAATTCAAAAAGCATTCGACAGGGAGCAACAAACAAAGTATGGAAAAGCCAAAAAATAGAAAATTACAAAACAACATCAGTCAGCTAAAATGCTATTAGTAAACTCTTCACCAGAGGCAGTAGGCTTTGACTCCACAATTTCAGACTCCACACCTGCCAGCTCCGCTGGTAGACCCCCCTCAAGTTCCTGCGATCCCATAACTTCGTGAGTTGAAGGATCCCTCCTCTCCTCGGCTCCCGCAGCAACTTGAGAATTTGTCCCCAGCAGGGCTTCCTCAGCAACAGCCTTCTCCACCGCAGGGGCAGACGGAGTCGGAGCAGTGGCCTCGAGAGTCAATACCTTGGAGGGATTTTCCTCTATCATGTCATCTGGAGATAGCTCCTGAGAAGCGTCAGAGAGGCCCTTCTAGAGGACTGCACGTGTAGAAATATCAACGATATTCTCTCCTTCTAACTCGTGGTGTAAGTTCACGTGGCGAAGCTCCAATTCCACTTGCGGATTAAGAAACCGTACTTGGTTCAGGCAGTTACCCCACCCCCATTCCATGGCCCCGCTACAGTCATCCGTAAGGGCCTTCACCGTCTCTTTCTCCTCATCCAGAGCATCCTTCAGCTTGATGTTTTCTCCAGTGGCCTCTTGGAGCCGTTTCAGCAGGCTCTCATACCCAGCCAAGAGAGAACTATGATCAGCAGTAAGCTTCCTCTGACCGTCGGCAAGAGAGTCTTTAGCCTGCCGTAGAGCCCTGATCTTATCACCCTGGGCAGCGGAGCGACTCTTCCACACTTGCAACTCTTTCTGGGCATTCTCCAGCTGCACCTTTAGGAGTTGTTCATTCGAGCGAAGGGAAGCCACCTCGGGCCTCACTAGCTCCAATTCCTTCTCTGCAGCAAGGAAAATCTTCTCCTTCTTTAGGCTCTCCTCACGTAGCTTCACAACCTCCTTGTTAGTCTTCTCGAGCTCCTTAATGCGGCGAACATGGCTATTGATGGCTCGATCTTCAGTTTCTGAGAAGACAGCGCAGAGGCCGCTGAGCCGGACCTCCCAATCAAGTCCCTTGTGGCCCAGGGGCCATACTTGGCCTCAAATCGATGCAGGACGTTGCGATCAGAGGCCGGGAGCACATGCTTCTGAGTGAAATTGAGAGCGTAGTACTCTTTATCGTATAACGAGCCACCGTCAGAAGGACCCACAAACTCCCGCAGCTTCGGCCAAGAGGGCACAAGCCCGCGGTTGCCCAAGTAGTTGTGGACAGCAGGATCAAACTCAAAGTTCTCGGAGGAGGGAGCCTCGTGAGCAGGAGCCTTGCTGAAAGACGTGGAACCAGGGGGAGGAGCAGTGGTGATATCGTCAAACGCGGCAGCCTCAAAATGAACATACGAGGGAGGTGGAGTAGGCCCATGACCCAAAGGAGAAACGGTGGGCGCAGAAGCTTCAGGCCCCTCGCAAGCCCCAGCGGCAGAATCAGGAGGGAGTGTCTCAGTAACATAAACAGCAGGAACACCTTATGCAGAGGGCTCGACCCCATCCTTAGTAACAGACACGGTAGCACGGGGCACCTTCACCCGCTTTGGAGACAGAGAGCGAAGTCCGGCATCTTTCTCATGACTCTGCTTGTGCCCAACGGACCCCGACGTCTTGGACCAGAGGAAGCGGAAGTCTTGCCCTTGGTTCCAGTATGGCTCGAATGACCTTTCCCGTGGCTTTTCTTAGTATCTTCCTCCTTTGTGCCATCGCGAGGCCTCGTTTGGTGAGCAGAGGAGGATCCGGAACAGTCAGCAGAGCGGCTCTTACCATGTTTAGCTTCCTCTCTTCTAACTAACGAGAGGACCCGAGTGGGATTGAATTTTCCACCTGAACAAACAAAGAAAAACAGTCAGGAGCACAGAAACATTAATATAGGAGCAAAAGCAGATAGCGAAATAAAAAGATACCAGTTTTATCAGTAACAAGATAGTCATCTATATCTAAACCCGGGGGTAACAAGCTCATAACCCTAACAGTACTCTGAGTTTCGGCAGAGCTAGTCCTAAGCACGGTGCGAGGAACAGCCTCGAAAGGCTCCACCCACTTGGTGGGAAATAACGAGGTGCCATTTTCCCGAAGCCACCAAGAGGGCCGGCAACCTTGTCGAGGCCGTACCAAGTAAAAATCCTTTTTCCAGTCTTTGGGGGGTCCTTCAAATCCTGGAACAACTTCTTCGCATGGGGCCCACGGCCGCGCGCTTGAAAGTATAACCAAGAGCCCTTGTGGGGGAAATTCATATGAAAAAAGTAAAAAAAGGCTTCTACAGTGGCCTTCACTTTGTGGAAATTACACAAGGCTTTGAAGCCTCCCACCAGTATCCAGGAGTTGGGCATCATCATCGAGGGGGCGCACCCAACGTGGTTCAGGAGATCAATTTCGAAATCTGTAAAAGGGGGCATCGCCCCAACGCTAGTAGGATATGTGTAGAACCCGAACGAATCAGCAGGGCCATCCAAGATTGTTTCCCCGCTCTTCACAGGGGATAGCCCGAAATCAAAGGAAAAATCAGCGATGGGCTCCCCGGGATACTCCCTTCCCAGTTCCTGGGCCACTTGCTTCTCCAGTATCCGGAAGTAGCAGTCCCACAGGGAAGAGACTTCAGTATAAATCTCCAGTCCGCTGTGAAAATTCCTTACAGACCTGCCTACCCAATCCAAGGGCAGGCGGACCGCTACTTCATCATCACCGCGCATCACAACCCTAGCCATACCATCGGGAGAGTCCCTCTTCTCCGGACGAACGGCGGGGTCAACCTCCGTGTTACAAAGATCCTCCGCTGGGGCAAATTGGCCCCTCGAAGACGCGGAAGGGTTCACGCCTCCGGAAGAGTGGGTTCCAGTGGAAGAGTCACCTGGAAGAATAACCCGTAGGGCAAAATCTTCAGTCCTGGGGGGTTCCCGAGCAGAGCCAAACGAGGTCTGTCTTGACGGCCCAGTTCGGAGCCCATCCTCCCTAAAAACCCTACGAGACTCGTCGGAATCGGTACTGGAAGAGTCTACCGAACTGAGTGAATCATCAGAAAGATTCACATAGCTCCGGCCAGACTCCTCAGCCGAAGAAGCACCAGTCATTGTGAGTTAAAAAGGCAGGAGAATAGACGTACCTGACATGGAGAAAAGAACGATGAGGAGGAAAATCAAGAAAGCCGGATAAGCAACCTAAAATCACAGCCAGGAAAATGCGTCAAAAAACAACTCAGAATCGAAAAAAGAAGGGGCAGGAGGCTACACTTACAGAGAGATAATGCGAAGGAAGAAAAAAGCGCAACAAAGTAAAGCAGAGGAAGCAAATGAGCGTGAATGCAGTACACTCTGAAGAAAAGGAACACCGAACGCGAAAAACTCCAAACTAGAATGAATGAATGCTTCAAGTCCGTAGGAAACCCAACCGTCAAAACCGCCCACATTTGAAAAGTGGGGACTGCGCAAGACACTTGGCACACGCAAACGCAAAATAAAGGGACCACGTCAAGTAGGAGTTACGGCGCAGAATTAGGGGACACGATCCGAAGAACAAAAATCCAAACTCGAAGCCAAGACTTAAAGTTTCGAGCTCTCTCCACAGCGAAAGCTCAAAACTTGGGGACTAGTGATACAGAAGAGCCTTCCTGACGAGCCCTCAGCCTTGGCCCAACCTTCGGAGCCCTCAGGCTCGGCTCAGATACGAGGCATCCATCTAAGCCCCGCCATCGGACCCATCTGGCTCTCTCCGACCTGAGGGACCACCTGTCAACATCACGAGTGTTATTCACGCCGCCGCACTTTCCGGGGTAGTTATGCTGACGTGGACTCCCGCCAAACGACTCCCCCCGGAAAGGTCCATATTACCCTTGACGAAGCCTATATAAGCAGAGGTAGCTTCATCAGGTTCAATACTGAATTCTTACTCTCTCACTATATACTCTCTACTTCCGATCACTGACTTTAGCATCGGAGTCCCTCCGCGGGAGCCTCCTCCCGCCGTGGGTTGATTGCAGGTCGCGTTCTGGGAGCGGGAGCTGGACGAAGGGAGACCAATTCATCAGAATTGTTTGAATCAAAAATAACAATTACATTAACTATTTATCACAAAATAAAATAGAAATTAAAATTTTTATTTTGATGACAAATTCAATAAGAAATACAATACAATCAGTGGTTACAATGAAAAAAGTCTTGGTTTAAAATAAATCGGAGATAATACTAAAAGAAATAATCTTTCATAATTATCTAGTAAAGACTTATCACTAGGAACAAGAGAGATTCTTACACTCGCAAACTACATAATCAATATAAACTCACCAAAAATCAACCATTTTTTTTTTGCCTGAAAAAGCAACTACTTTAGTGCACGGAATAATCAAGTAAACATATGTGTATAATATATTTACTTATTTATTTCCTCAAATTCCAAACCATGCGAGCACGAAATAAACAACTTGTCCTTATTCACATCAATTTCCTTGAATTCCAAACCTTGCAAGTTTGAATTCAAGGCCTCAACAATGATGAGCTCAAGAAGAAAAGCACAAATTCAGAGCGAATTAGAGAGGAGAAGCTTGTTCAGAAGTGAAACAAGGTAAGCCTTGCGATCCTGAAGGGGTGGAAACTCAGGGATGGCGATTTTTTGCTTAATCGAAGGCGGCGGCGGCGGCGGGGGTTATTGATGGAGGAGAGTTAGGAGAGCCTATCGAGAGTAGAAGAATCAATGCGGAGCTAAGCAAGCACGACCACTAGCAATGGCGTAAAGTGAGGATGAAGAGGGAGAGGAACCCTTGCCCCCAAGAGTTAACACAAAGATCACACGCATTTCTACCATAGTCGAAGCACTCACTGTGAGCGTGAGAACGAAACGAAACGGAAAAACACGATTTGTTGAAGAAGAACACGATTTTTGCTCTAGCATGTGACTTTTTTTTTTTAATTTGAGTTGTAAAAATGATAGAGCCGTCCAAACTAGCCGAACCCGTAGGGTCAGCCATTTTAACCCATTATATTCGGATATTCGCGGGTTGAGTTGCACTTTTTTCAACCTGTAGAATCCCGAGTTTTTTTAGCTCGGCTCATTTAACCTACTACTTTCGCGGGCTCGCCCGTGTAACTCACGAGCCAGCCCGTTTTTTTTAATTTCATTTAATAAAAACTCCAAATATCAATCTTTTTCTTAGTTTTTTTTAAGCCTATTAATTTTTTTTGGGTTTCTCTTGGCCCTTTTAGGCATTTACATTTAGGATTTAGCCCAAGCCCAACCCCATTATTTAATTTTATTTTCTTTGGACCTTTTGGAGATTAAAAACTTGCAAGTTGGTGTGGAGATTGAAAATGAAAACTTATTTTATCTTTCTTGTAATTTATAATCTATCTTGCCCAATATGACATTTGGCAATGCCCATGTTGTAACTTGTTAGTTTGGTAATTAAAAAAAATAAAAAAATTGAAGTAAAACAAAACTGGTGGGTTGGCAAGCCAGCCCGTGACTCGTCATTGGCGAGTCGGGTTGAGTATTTCATGACCTGTTAAAGTTTTGGCCCATTTAACCCGCAACCCGTGACGGGCTAATCCGTGTGAACCGGGTTGGCCCATATTGACACCTCTAAAAAATGATGTGGAAATAATGTGTGAAAATTTTCCATATCAGAAGTCCACGTGTCGTCCATGTGTCACCGACCGTTTAGTTAACTGACAAAAAACAAGAAAGTGCCAAATTGGGACAAAAATAATCTTTCAGGGACAACATTAGACATTTGTACCTCTCAAGGAATAACTTGGACATTTACTCTATTTTTTATATATTTAAGGGTAAACTACAGTTTGTCCCCTGCAATTTGGCATAAATTCAGTTTGTCCCCTGTGGTTTAAAATCGACACTTAACCACCATGTGATTTGGCTTAAAATTAATGTGCCTCCCTGTGGTTTAGAGTGTGACACTTGACGCCCCTGTGGTTTGTTATGCTATCACTTAACTACCTTGACCTACCTTCTATCCAAATTATAGTCAAATTAATCATCATTTAAATACTTTTAATGTTTAAAATTTGTCATTCAACATTCTAGAATTATAAAATGATAAAAATAAAATTATAATTTTAAAAAATCAATAAAATAATTTAATATTTATTGTTTACTCCATTGATTATTTATATTGAGTTATTTATTCATTTTATTGTTATTTTTTATTTTTAATGTTCTAGAATTATTAAATCAATCAAAATAAAATTGTAAAAGAATAATATAATACAAATATATAACTAAATTTAAGTTTTTTTTTTATTGTTCAAGTTCATAACATACATACTTGGATTGAATGTTAACAGTGCTGAAGAGAAGAGCATAAACAGTGTGGAAGAGAAGAGCACAAACTCACCTTAGACTAGGAGCATAACAATACTCTTGGATATGGTGGAGATATTAGAGGAAAGGAAGATTTTGAAGGAAATGCTAAAAAAAATTGAAAGTAGAAGATTAGTGTTTATTAATTAATGACGGTTAAGGTATGACCATCGCCAATTAACGACAGTTTATGTATAACCGCCGCTATTTAACGACGATCAGTAATGTTCAACTGTTGCTATATATGAATTTAGCTATTAATATGACGCTAAATAACTATTTGGCAAAAGTACCTTTCCTAACCCCAACGTTTGGGGGTCCTGTCAGTTTCGACCCTAACGTTTTTTCACTGTCAATTGTACCCCTAACGTTTTACGTTTCTGCCAATGTCACCCTTTTCACTAACACCGTCAAATATTTAACATTTTTTGCTGACGTGGCATCCTATGTGGCAAAACGTTTCTTTTTTCTGTCAATTGTAACCCTAACGTTTTACATTTATGCCAATGTCACCATTTTCACTAACACCATCAAATATTTAATAATTTTTGCTTACGTGGCATCCTATGTGGCAAAAATATCTTACTTGGTATATTTTTTTCCACATCAGATTTCCTACTCATCTTTCCTCCATCAAAGTTGTGTCGTTTTGACCTCGGCCTATTCCTTCTAAAATATAACTCAAACGCACGCGCTATTTTGCTCATAAAAACATCGGAGATGTTATCTATTCTCTATTTTAGGGTAACGTCTCCGACACAAAGTAGAGAATGGATAACGTCTCCGATGTTTTTATGAGCAAAATAGCGCGTGCGTTTGAGTTATATTTTAGAAGGAATAGGCCGAGGTCAAAACGACACAAATTTGATGGGGAAAGGATGAGTAGGAAATCTGATGTGGAAAAAAAATATACCAAGTCAGATATTTTTGTCACATAGGATGCCACGTAAGCAAAAATTATTAAATATTTGATGGTGTTTGTAAAAAGGGTGACATTGGCAGAAATGTAAAACGTTAGGGTTACAATTGACAGAAAAAAGAAACGTTTTGCCACATAGGATGCCACGACAGCAAAAAATGTTAAATATTTGACGGTGTTAGTGAAAAGGGTGACATTGGCATAAACGTAAAACGTTAGGGGTACAATTGATAGCGAAAAAACGTTAGGGGCGAAACTGATAGGACCTCCAAACGTTGGGGTTAGGAAAGGTACTTTTGCCTAACTATTTTTTTGGGTAGTGACACTTTGGTCTCCTTTGCTTTATGCAATGTAAGACTTCATTAAACACACAAATACACAAATATATAGTACACTATAATATGAGAAGTACATCTCAAATGATAGAAGAACCCTATTTATAGTAAAAGAGGGATAGAGAAATCAATAAATTCCTTTAATCGATGTGAGACTAACACCTCTATTAGCCCAATAAACTTCTCTATATAGGTGTAAAATAGCGGGGGGAAAAACTAACATATTCATTATAGACATATAAAAAAACTTCATGATGATCATCTTCCTACTCTAGTAGAGTAAATGCAACCTAAATTGGCGGAGAATAAAAAGTAGTAATAATGCAATATATATACCAACACGATTTGATACAGATAATAAGAGTTTTGTATCATTTCTTGGGTTTAATCCTTAAATCGATGAGAATTGAGCGTATTTGTTGAAAGGATCATCCTCAATAATGATCTAACAGTACTTGAAATGATGAAGACATAAATGATGAAATGATGAGTTTTGTTGCATGATGAGGTGTCTATACATATAAACGTCCCCATAGCATCCCATACTTGTCTGCCTCGAATCGGCAAAGTATCTAAGACTGGAGCCCTCACAAATTAATAGTGCCCTCTACTTCATGGGACATAGATCATCTGCGTTAATTCTCTATATTTTTTGGTAGAGTTATGAGAGAGATAGAGAGAAGAAAATTTTTCTTTCTTAATTCTTCTCTCTCTCAATTTTTTTTCTCTCTATCTCTCTCGTAACTCTACAAAAAATATAGAGGATCTATTTCCCTGCTTCGTGAGACCCCACCACCACCACTAATCATTACGAAGCTCAATTTTCCATTCCCATTCAAATTATTATATATGTGATTTAAATTTTGAAGTGTGTTTTGTTTTGTTTCCCACTCTCGCTTTCAAAGCCAATGTGGGGTTCCACACCATTTAATAGCTCACGTAGTAGTTAGCTACAAATGAGATAAATGATGTTATAACTTATAACGTTTCTTCCTAAGAAAAAAAAACTTATAACGTTTCAATACCCTTTTTTGTTTTGAGTAAAATATCATTTTGGTCATTCTTAAATGATAAGTTTTTCAATTTAGTCCTTTTTAGATAACCCTTTTTAATTTAATCTTTTTTAGATTAATATGTTATCAATTTAATCCTTATTGATAAAATCATGATGACATGGACTTAAATTGTTGACCTATATTATTCTTTTTGCCAACAAGACTTGTTGGCAAAAAGAATAATATAGGTCAACAATTTAAGTCCATGTCATCGTAATTTTAATAATAAGGACTAATTGATAACATATCAATATAAAAACGACCATATTGAGAAGGGTTGTCTAAAAAGGATTAAATTGAGAAACCTATTATCTAAGAATGACCAAAATGATGTTTTACTACTTTTTGTTTTTGTTTTGTTTTTGAGTAAATTATTATTTTAATCTCTAAAAGTTTTATTTGTCTCAATTTTATTGTTTAATTGCTGAATAATGAATAAAGTAATTTATTTGTCTCAGTTTAATCTATAAGTCATAAGAATATCAAATTTATCTCGAAAGATATTTTGTGTTGTAATTTTGCCTATGCATTTTATATTTTTTAGCTTTGTTTTAAAGATGAAATTGCAACACAATGTACGTTTTAGAGATTAAATTTTATATTTTAATAATTCATAGATTAAATTAAGATATTTTGAATCTTTTAGAGAATAAATTTGATATTTTTATGATTGCGGACTAAATTGAGATAAGTAGAATCTTTTAAGAACTAAATTTAATTTAATATTTTCATAATTTAAGGACTAAATGAAGACAAGCTAAAGAGAATCTTTTAGGGACAAAACAGTAATTTCGTATTTTCTTAAATTTTTTATGAAAATTTTTTCTTATATATCTCATTTTTAATAAAATTTAAGTCGTTCCATAAAAAAAAAAATGAAATTTAACAACAGATAGATTTTTATTGCATTATTTTAAGGGGCCGGGGGGGGGGGGGGGGGGTGTTGCATTATTTTATTCTTCTTAACAACAGATTAAAAAAAAAATCTCTACACTTTTATTTTTGCACTACTTTTTTTTTTGATAGATTTTTTTGCACTACATTTTGTTTATTAACATTTTTATGTTATTAGAGATACTATAATCAAGTTTTAAAATGTGAGAAAAGAAAAGACCTCGTAAACTTTTAATTTTATGATTTTCACTCTTTTTATTTTGCTAACAGACAATTCGGGCAAAATGTTAACAAAAAAAAGTTGTATAAAACTCAGTTATTTTTCATTTTTTTAATATTTAAAATTGATAAAAGTAAATTACACATTTTAATTTAATTTTTGCCAAGTCATATTTTTCTCTAATCCTAGCCACCTAATTATACTACTTCATCTCAATTTGACCCTTGATAAATGGAAATGATAAATTTAGTTCATAAAAACTCTATTCGTTTTAATTTAGTCTCTAATAAATGAAAAATTTAATCTCTACAAATATAATTTATCTCAATTTAGTCCCTGATAGATGAAAATAACAAATTTATTCCTTACAAAATACAATTTCTCAATTTGTTATTTTCGTCTAATTATATAATTTTATTTATTTTTTATTCTTCAAAAACTTATTTTTAAAAACACAAAATAAAATTAGCTGTTAAACAAGTCCGGAAATACAATGGAAAAAGAATACTTGCTTCAATATTGTATATTGGGTCTACTAATCATTGGTATTTTAAAATAGCTATTTGAATAATTAAAAATAAATAAAAATATTTTGTATGAATTATATCATATGAGAAGATAATGAGACAGAGAAAGTAGGGATGATGTATGATGGTAGTTCATCTTTATTTTGAAAGAAATATAATAATAATTATCTAAAGTCTTAATAATGATAAAGAGAAAATTCTTAATTTTTAATTTATTTTTAAAAATTAATAATAATAATTTTATATATTTTTTAAAATTAAAGACAAAACATGATATAAACGTACTTAAATCTCTAAAGCATGAATTTTCACTCTTTTTATTTTGCTTACAGACAATTCGGGCAAAATGTTAACAAAAAAAAGTTGTATAAAACTCAGTTATTTTTCATTTTTTTAATATTTAAAATTGATAAAAGTAAATTACACATTTAATTTAATTTTTGCCAAGTCATATTTTTCTCTAATCCTAGCCACCTAATTATACTACTTCATCTCAATTTGATCCTTGATAAATGGAAATGATAAATTTAGTTCATAAAAACTCTATTCGTTTTAATTTAGTCTCTAATAAATGAAAAATTTAATCTCTACAAATATAATTTATCTCAATTTAGTCCCTGATAGATGAAAATAACAAATTTATTCCTTACAAAATACAATTTCTCAATTTGTTATTTTCGTCTAATTATATAATTTTATTTATTTTTTATTCTTCAAAAACTTATTTTTAAAAACACAAAATAAAATTAGCTGTTAAACAAGTCCGGAAATACAATGGAAAAAGAATACTTGCTTCAATATTGTATATTGGGTCTACTAATCATTGGTATTTTAAAATAGCTATTTGAATAATTAAAAATAAATAAAAATATTTTGTATGAATTATATCATATGAGAAGATAATGAGACAGAGAAAGTAGGGATGATGTATGATGGTAGTTCATCTTTATTTTGAAAGAAATATAATAATAATTATCTAAAGTCTTAATAATGATAAAGAGAAAATTCTTAATTTTTAATTTATTTTTAAAAATTAATAATAATAATTTTATATATTTTTTAAAATTAAAGACAAAACATGATATAAACGTACTTAAATCTCTAAAGCATGAATATAATTTATATTTTTATAAAGAGTGTTTTAATTAATTAATACAAAAATTAATGAAAATAGCACACCCTTAAATAAAAAATATTTCATTGTTCACCTTTTAAACCAAATTTATACATAATAAATAAAATAAAAATAAATAAATATTAGGTCAAAACCCCAAATTGGTCCCTTATATTTGCACGAAGTTTCATATTCATCCTTTATGTTTGCAAGAAGTTCCAAATTGGTTATTCCGTCCAAGTCCGTTAAGTGCTGACGTGGGTCATGGCGTGTTGAGGTGGATATATCATCTCTCCTACGTGTCCATTTTAAGTTGACGTGGCATGAACGTCATCCCCACGTCATTAACACGTCATCGCCTACTATCATATGTGATGGCGTGCGTTAATGTGGCAATGACGTGGTATGACATGTCAACTTAAATGGACACGTCAGCACTTAACTTAAGAAATTGACAGAAGTAGACGGAAGGATCAATTTGGAACTTCTTGCAAACATAAATAACCAATTTAAACTTTTTGAAACATAAAGGACCAATATAAAACTTCGTCTAAACATAAGGGACCAATTTAGAGTTTTGACCTAAATAAATATTGTTATTCAACACAACTTGTACACAAATACATGCCAAGAAATGTGAAACACAATGCCACATGCCTTGTCTTAGCATCCACTCTTGTACTTTTTTTTTTGTTTGGCGTTTCCTAATTCATAAAAGTTGAAAGCAACTAACAGCCTGTCCTTATTATAGCCTACCTTTCCTTTCCTTTCCTTTTCCCCCAACCTATTCTCAAGGAAGGAGGAAAAGAAAGAAGCCCTATACTATACATATATGGGAAACAAGAAAATAATAATATTATAATAATAATAATAATATTTACTTTCAATCTTGAACCTGCAAAAACACAGTACGTCCTTAATTCCTTCTCAAACTCTCTAATTCATTATTAAGCCATTCTCTCTAGTCTCTACACGAAAGGCTAAAAGGTATGGTTTTTATTTGTTCTTTCCCTCTTACCTCACTCTCCGATCTCACTTTTTTTTCTTTTTCTTTTTTTGGGTTTAAATTATTATTTATCATTTTGCATTAATTAATTTGCTTCCATTTTCCTAAAAACTCTGCTTAATTGGTGGTAATAGTTAGTCATTCATTAAATACAATTGTAATTCCCTCTTCACCATCACTATTTTTTGACTAGTTAATTTCAGTTTGGATTTAACTTCTGGCTGATTTAATTTTGTTCTTCTTCACTTGTGAAGAAGCTAAGAGCTTTATTTATGGAGTGGAATATTATCAAAGCAGCTTCTTCTTCTTCTTCATGGGATTTGGGTGGATTGGATCAAGCAGCAATAATTGATGAAGGGTCAAGCAGTAGTAGTAAAGGGGGATTTTGTGTGGATTTGAAGCTGGGTCATAATGGAGTCTCCAAAGTATTAGCAACATCTTCTTCTTCACCTTCAGGTTCATCCAAGAGAGCTCGAGGAATGAACAGTAATAATAATGGAAGCCACAGCACAAACGTGGCTTCATGCCTTGTGGATGGGTGCAATTCAGATCTTGGTAAGTGTAGGGACTACCATCGCCGGCACAAGGTGTGTGAACTCCATTCCAAGACTCCGGAAGTCACAATTGGTGGCCACAAGCAAAGGTTCTGCCAACAGTGTAGCAGGTAGTGCTGCCTATATATATATATACAGGGATCCTCTGTTGTTCAGGTTCATGCTGTTCAGGTTCATGTTGGAAATGAACTTGGACAGCAGAGGATTCAGGTTCATATATGTATATATATAAATTATTGTTTTTATTTTCTCTCTGTCACGTTCTTGATTCGTTCAAAATTCTCATCCCCCTTTTGTTTGTGTGTGTGGTATAGCTAGCTAGTTTTACAAGTACTACTAGTCTACTACTCTTGCTTATCCCCTAGCTAGACATCTTATGAATAAATAATAATTGTATATGAATTAAAGTGATCACTATCAGGTAGTTGATTGGAGCGGTAGATATTCTATTTTTCTTAAATAAAGTTTCGAATTCGAGACTTGTATATGAAAAAAAATCTTTGTTAGGCGAGCTCTATTCCCGTTATGTGTTATGAGATCTCAACTAATTATAACTCGAACAGGATTGTCTCTGATTAAAGAATTCCTAAGGGAAAAAAAAGTGACTTACCTAGCTAAGCACTCTCTTTTGCTTTGTACCACCATATTGAGCATCTTTATCATAGCTGGGTAATGTTTTATAGCAAGACCAATCTTGCTATACTATGCTATGTTGAATCACCTTCTTTTCTTTGGATTTACAGTGTTAATCTTGAGCTAGAAATAGATCTACTTTCTAATGTGTAGGAAAAAAAAAATTAGAGTGTTAAGTATTCCATTCTATATAAGTAAGATATCAAATTTAAATCTTATGTATAGAAAAACTCTTGTTAAGATATTGTTAGTCTTGTTATGGTTCCTCCATTAACTCGAGCCAGATTAAACAGAACCCGGTGAACTTCTAGATATTGTTAGTTTCAACAAAATAAATAAAGCACTTTGTGATGTATAGTTTTAGCTGAGAAATGATATTTTATTACCGAGTCTAAATAAGAGAGCACCCGCATCTTATGTCCTTGAAAGTTTCATGATACTCCGTGAATGATTTCATTGATAAATGTACTCTCTCTTTATATATCACCATAAATGGGTTCGAACCCATGTCCTTATATAATAAGAGCTCGAATTTTAACCAACTGTGTCACTTCTTATTGACTAAAATTAATTTTATATATATATATCTTTGTGTAGGTTCCATTGTTTGGAGGAATTTGATGAAGGGAAAAGAAGCTGCAGGAAACGTTTAGATGGACACAATCGACGGAGGAGAAAACCGCAGGCAGAAGGTTTGGTGAGATCTGGTAGCTTTTTGTCCAATTATCAAGGTTAGCTTAATTCCTATCAAGCACAGACACTAACACAGATACACGACATGACACGGATATCTTGACACGCCAATTCTTAAAATTACAGGACACGATATATATATATTAATTTCAAGAAGACACAGAATATTTATAAATATTGATAAAAAATTAAAAAATTACAATATTCATGATGTCATATATATTAACAGAGTATATATATATACACAGTATATTTTATATATATATATATATATATATATATATATATATATATATATATATATATATATGTATACCTTGAAGAAAAAAGTGTCACAGACGTGTCGTACGTGTGTCAACGTGTCGAATACACGGACACGTATCTGATACGCCATAGAACTAGCGTGTCCATGCTTCTTAGCTTAATTCTATAGTAACATTATTTCTTTGTGGAATGGACCATATATGCATGTGTGCCTTTATCATTTGGAGTATGCATTTACTAGAGATCCCACATAGATACAGAGATCTTAGTAGCAAGCTTTTCCTCTGAAATTAGTGCACTTGGTTTGGGTCATTATTTGGTCCACACTGATGTTCACCACTCATGACAATTTAAGTGACCACTCAATAAGAGCACCCACAAGCAATAACAACAACTACAATAATAATAATAATAATAATAATAAATTTTAGGAAAAAATTTAGGTCCATTTTCTTAGGTCCATTTCATCAAGTTCCACTAATCATATATTGTATTTACACTCTCTTTCTTCTATGATTGGTCATATAAAATGTAGTCTTCTATATTCTCTCTCTACTGTGATTGGTCATTTAAATATTTTTTGCCACGTGTCATATTTATATTGGGAAACTTGATAAAATAGACATAAGGAAATGGACCTAAGTTTTTTCCTAAATTTTATTGGACAGGGTAGTCGTATAGATCAAGAGATTTTAATTAATATAGTTTGTTTTAGATTATTCTTATGGTTGAATTCCTTTCAAATAGTTTCTCCTATTATTTTTCGGCTAAAAATGCACAATCTGAGTCTTAGGCATGAGCTTTAAAATCTTGCACTCAAGCCTCTTGGCCTTTCAATTTTGAGTAGTCAATCCCCTTCCGTCAGGTTTCTATATATTTTTTAATGCTTTTCAACAATGTCAGTATTTTTATTCAAATTAGTGAAGGGTGTTTTGGTAATTTCACTTAAGAACCTAAATAAAAATGCCGACGTGGCCGAAAAGTGTTAAAAGATTACCAATACACTATTCACTAATTTGACATAGTTGAATTTTTTTTAAATAAACAGAAATTTGACGAAAGGGGGTTGAGTGCTCGAAGTAAAAGGTCAGGGGATTGAGTGCATGCTTTTAAAACTCAAGGGTGTTATTCGTCCCGACCCTAGCCTACTGTATATTTTAGCATATTTTTTATGTCTTCCTTTACCTATAATTATTGAATTATCTTCTATTTAGTCAACTTTTTGTATAGAAGCCTTTAATAGTCATTTTCGTACGTGACCAAATCACCTAAAACGTGAATTTACCAACTTTTGTACGACAAGTGTTATCCTAACTTTTTATTTAATGCAAACATTCTGATTTATGCAACATTGAACCTATACTTATATTGATTTTTTATCACAACATTCTATACTAACAATACAGGGTTTTAGCGGTTTTTATATATTACAAATAACACCTTAATCTTTCTTCTATTTCATCCGTCTAATTTAAATCTAGTGATTAATTTATGTCATCTATTTGAGAGAGAATTCCTTGTTGTGCTGCTAAATAAGAGATATGACTGGGGCTCACATCAAGTGAAACCCACTTACTTATCTTTCTCTCTAACTCTCTCTCTCTCTCCCTGCACATCGAAACAATATGAGGCCCATTCTACCTCTATTTCTCAATTATTTTGTATTGCAGTCCCAAAATATTTAAAATAAGTAATTTTTTTATGGAATAATAAGTTCCTCTATTATTTTGTATGATATTTCCAAATAATAAGTACTCACATGTCCAAAACTTTCTTTCCTTCTATTTTTTATGAGCTGCATCTTTCAATATTTGAAATTAAAATTTTCTTGTCTATTCTTTAGTTTTGGCATGAATAATAAGTTGACTTAAAATGGAATGGAGAGAGAAATTAATTGAAGTAGAGTGTAGAGACCATTTCAACATAAAGAAAAATTGACAAATGCTCAAATCTAATAAAAAGGTCATTATAGCAGAAAAAGAGAGAGTAAAAGATCATTTTTAGTCCCCCATAGATAATAATTTTTTTTTCAATATGGGTCATCATAGATTATTATTCTCAATTTGATCCATGATAGTTTAGTCTGTTATTAATTTGGTCCCTCATTTAAATATGTAACAATTCTAATGAGTTGAATGTTTGGTGTTGATTGCCCAATGTTAAAAGTTAGCTAAATGCTAATTTATCTCTCTTTTTTTTTTCAATTGGACAACGTTTGGTGCAAAGTTTAATATTATTGACCAGTAGAGTTTTGACCAATTTAAAAAAAAAAAGAGAAATTAAATATTGGAACATAGCTAAGTAGCTAACCCTTTAATTGTTTAGTCAAAAATATCCAGATCATCAAAATTGATACTTATTTAGATGGAAAGCCAGACAGAAGAACCTAATTAACTGATAACAAATCAAATCACACGTGAGGTACCAAATTAAGAAAAACATATTATAGAGAAAGTGAATTAAGTCTAAAAATTACAATTACTTTTTCAGGCACCCAGATGTTACCCTTCTCAAGCTCACATGCATATCCTTCCACTGCTATGGTGACTCCTACTACACTTTGGAATGCAGAAGCTAGGAGCCACCATAACCAAGAAGTGCATCATAATTTGGTTGATCATAAGAATGACCTTTTTCTTGGTTCTTCATCAACCTCCAACTTTAAAGAAGGCAGTAAGCAGCAGCTAGCATTCTTGCAAGGCCATCATCACAATTCCACCACAATTCCACAACCGCCACCACCGCCACCGCCACCGGTATCTGTAAGTCTCGGAACCATCGCGTTGTCATCGTCTCCGCTTCTCGATCACGACCATGACTCTCGTTGTGCTCTCTCTCTTCTGTCATCTCCAAACACGACGCGCACAAGTGGGAATGTTTTGAACCCACACCAGCATAACCACCACCACCACCACCGTCATCACCAGATGTCGTCCCTTATGGACCAACCCTTAGGCCTTAGCCTGCATGATCGTAATTTGGAGCCCATGGACCCAGTCTTGGTTCCTACTAGCGGAAGCTACCATTGTCCTCCCATGTATAACAACACCAATGAAGCCCCTCATCACCCATTTCCTTTCCATTGGGAACAGTGAGATTTTTCTTTTTCTTTTTCTTTTTCTCCCCCTTTTTTCTACTTAAGGATTCATCGTTGGATCAGGATTCTCTAAAATTCATTTTTTGTGAAATTCTTTAAATTTTGGTCGATGTTGTTCAAGTACAATAGAATTCGTGTAATTCGTTATTTTACACATTAGTTCATATACAGATTAACGTATAAAAAATTATTGTTTTACGTTAACCCGCATATGCCTAACTTGTAAAATAGCAAATTTGAGGAGATTTATTTTTATTCATTATTAAACTGTATATTGTTGTCCAGCCACTTCATCTTTGTATTTTGAATGGGTTCTTTTCTAAAACTGCAATTACCGAAGAATTTTTTTTTAATGAATTTTTTAGTATCTATGGATTTTTTAAATGAATAAAAATAAAATAAAATAGCATCTCTTGCAGTTTTTCGTATGTATTTGAATGATATGTTTATGAAGTGATGGGTACTCAATTTTCTATCTACATGCTGATTTTATTCAATTTCGCTACATTTAAATAAGGGTTAATTATACTTTAGTGACATGTGATTTGGTCTGGTTTTAATTAAGTGTCATGTAGTTTTATTTTTTGTCAATTAAGTACCCTGAGATTTATACAGCTAGCAACTTAGTGCCCAATAATTTAATCCGTAAAACTTTTAACGGAAATGTCTCATGTACCACACACATGATCTCTAAAAAAACACTCAAAAACCCTTCTCTCTTCTCTATTTTTCTGGATCAAAAGTCTGAATTCACAAAATCTCTCTCAGAATTTAAGCTAATCTAATCTTATATGAACTCATAAACTCACAAATTCATCAACCATCAAACATAAAACTAAGAAGAAAGCATCATAATAAATTAAGAACAATTAAAAACTGTTCTATGCTGTGTGCACTGAATAATAACAGATTTCTAGAGGATGGGATGGATATGACACATTTTACACTTTGCTTTAGCACCAAACAAGGTGAAATTTCTGTGGTGGCCATTCTCTTTTTCTCATTTGTTCTTGCTCACGGCCTTTGGAAAAAAAAAAAAGAGGGGGTTTTCTTTTTCTAGCCTTTTTGTTGTTTAATATAATTGAGTTTAGACTTCATTAGGCATCATAATAAATTTCTTGTTTTAAATTAATATTTGAATCAATGAAGAGAAACTGATATGAATAAATGGATTTCAAAACATGCATTGCTTGCGCCAAATATGTTAGCCACGATTTTGATTCACACGTTGGCTATTATGAAGCAGCAATTTGTAATGGATTGAAATTCATTTATTTTATAAACGTTAGCTGTGATTTATATATGATTCTTTTTAATGCAATTTAACATCCTACAACAGATTAAAATTACTTTAATTTGTGAACTTTGAAGCCTTCTTCTATCTTTGCCTATAAATAGCACTTGGTTGAAGGCATTTCAGTCTTTCAACACAGAAAAATAAGCAACTTTGAGAGAAAACATTTGTGTCATTTGGGTGGAGAAAATGTGCGAGTGTGATAGAGTTCTGTCTATTTCTTTGTGTAGAAGTTGTAGATTTAAAAAAGACGAGTGTTTGGTCGTTGAATCCTAGAGGTGACATGTCTGGGTATCATTACACTGGGGTTATAGAATATATTTCTACATGTGGAGGACGTGAATTACAGCGACATACCCGTGTCTCAGTCTAATACCACGCATTTTTCACAAATAATTTTACTATAAGAAAATGCTGATTTAGTTACGGAAATTAGCTAGGGAAAATTTTCCTAGCTAATCCCTAGCTAATTAGCTACAGATTAGAGATTAGCTAGGGATAAAATTCCCTAGCTAATTTGGTAAAAAAATTTGGCGCAAAAAAGTGAAAAAATTTTGCTATGGAATAGTTACGGATTTTCTATAGCAAAAGTTTCTCCAATTTTAGCTACGGATTTTTCCGTAGCAAAAGTTATTCAAATTTAGTTACGGATTAGCTACGGGTTTCCCAGCTAATCCCTAGCTAATTAGGTGGGGAAAAAATTCCTAGCTAATCCTTAGCTAATTACCTACGGATTAGCTAAGAAAAAAAATCCCTAACTAATTTATTATATGTATATTTATAAAATGTTTTACATTAATAAATCAAAAAGTGATAAATTACCTAGTTGTTGGTGTAAATGTTACCATTCATGATGTTCCGTCTTCGAGTCCTCTTAGGATCATTTTTCAAAAAATATAAAGAGGTCGTCGGAGGGGGAGGTTGCTGGCGGCCATCGTCGGAGGGGGCGATTTAGCTAGGGAATAGCTACGGATTTTCCCTAGCTGTTAGCTACGGACTCATTTACTTTTTTATTAAAAATTAGCTAGGAATTAGGTAGGGATTGGTTACAAATTAGCTAGGGATTAACTATGAAAAAAATCCGTAGCAATTAGCGTCCATATATTGGCTACGGATTTTTCCCTAGCTAATCCTGTTTTTTCTTGTAGTGTTTTCATCACCTATTTCTATTATTTTTCTTATTTTTGCTTGTAGCCCAACATGTGATGCTTTCGTTTTTTGGTTGATGAATTTTAAGTTTATAAATTTCTCTTAGAATAAGTTATGCTAAGTTTTGAAATAAATTTTGTGAATTCCAACGACTTTAGATCCAAAAACATGGAGAGAGAACAATTTGAGGGTATTTTAAGGGTCGGGCATTTCGTTTGAAGTTTCACCGACTAAGGTTTTGAAGTTGGTTAAACAAAATTAAAATGAAAATTAAAGTAAGCTCGAGTGATAATGAATCTGATCAAATCTTAAGAGTTGCCAAAGTTATGGTTAATCCTAACACTTCAATTATGTTGTTTGGTTCTTTTTAAGGGTCGGGCATTTCGTTTGAAGTTTCACCGACTAAGGTTTTGAAGTTGGTTAAACAAAATTAAAATGAAAATTAAAGTAAGCTCGAGTGATAATGAGTCTGATCAAATCTTAAGAGTTGCCAAGGTTATGGTTAATCCTAACACTTCAATTATGTTGTTTGGTTCTTTTTAACAATCAAATTCAATATATTGATATTAGTCTTAGTCTCTATTATTGTTGTATGGTCTGTCAATCATGTACAAGCCCTAACTCAATATTAGTCTTCTCATATATCTATGCAGAAAATCTAACATATAGTTACTTTCATTCAATCAAGCTAATTTTGACTCTGTTAAACCCTCAAGTATATGCCTATCTTTCGGGCAACTAACTCAATAGAATTACTAGTGGTACAAACCTCATAATACATTATTGACAAAAATGAAACCACATAGCACTTAATTAAAATCAGACCAAACCATATGCCACTAAAGTGTAATTAACACTTTCAATAATTAAATGTTATATTTTCTAACTTTTATTTGGGTTTAGTAAATTTCTTATTTAAATTGCATTTTATACTATTATTCTTTCTTTATTTGAATGCTATTAGTTAAATTAAATAACTTTATTTAGCTATTTTATCTATACTTTCTAGTTTTTATCTACATTCTGCATGTTTTGTTACTTGATAATTACATTTCCCCTGCTAAGTTAATTTTACAAGTCATGAACATAGAATTCCTAGCACATAATCTAGCTAATACATGGATAATAGTAACACGGCAAAATAGCTTTTATATTCTCAAATTTTATACTAATTCTTAATTTGTTACTTAAATTTTGCTTGCAGTTAATTTTTTTCTCACAATTTTAAATTACAAATAATTCCATTCCCAAAGTTTTAAATTTCATCATAACATATAAAATTGTTCAAATTATTAACGTTAAATAATGACATGATATCCACATGTAATATTAATGATAACTTAAAACGGTGTTACGTTATTTCTTTATATTCTTCTTCAAAAGTCGATGTTATTTTAATTGAAGAGTAGGTATTAATATGAAGAGATGTCTTCGTTATAAGTAATGATGTAGCATTAATATTACATGTATTACATCATATGACAACATTTGCCTTTAGTAATTTGGACGATATTCAAAACTTTGGGGACAGAAGCGATTGCAATAGGAAACTTTTGGAACAAAATTGATCGCAAAAAAAGTTTCACGACGAAATTACGAATTGACGTAAAGTTTGAAAACATAAAAAATGCTTTTGACATTGTAATATTGTTTAAACTTAACTCAAACTTATGAATTTGTTTGTTTTAGGTTGAGATGAATTATGTCTATATTAATTCTAAGGGTAACCATCCAATGGATCGGGGTTGAGGGATGCCTAACACTTTCCCTTTACCTCAAGCCAAACTCCCAAGCCTTTTTTTTTTTGTTCAAAGACCCTTTTTCAATAAAACTATATCCATTTTTTAGAACCCTTTTCAGGTTTTAGGATAAGAACTTGGTGGCGACTCCCGATGATTTTTCGGTACCTGCCCAGTCTCCATAACAGTTATCACAGGGATGCTTGCTAAATATATCACCAACAACCTAAAATAGTCAAGCAAGCTTTGACGACGACAAACAAAATGCGAATTGACAGCAAAAACCTTCTTGTGTTATGCAAATGAAATGTTGAATAGGATAGGATTAGGATTGTTATGATGTTCTTAATTTATTAGATTTATTATATTATCTTTAGGAAGTTTTATTTATCGGTCAAATGCTCATTTTGGTTCTCTATGTTTCACCCAAGTTCAAAATTAGTCCTTTATGTTTTAAAAGTTTCAAATTGGTTCTTTATGTTTCCCAGAAGTTCCAAATTGGTCATTCCGTCCAAATCTATCCATTTCTTCCGTTAAATGCTGACGTGGCGTGTTGAGGTGGACATATCATCTCTCCTATGTGTCCATTTAAGCTGACGTGTCATGCCACATCATTGCCACGCCACGTCAGTAATTAACTTAAAAAATTGACAGAAGTGGACGGAATGACCAATTTGGAACTTCTGTGCAACATAAAGGACCAATTTAAAACTTTTGAAACATAAATTACTAATTTAGAACTTGAATGAAACATAAAGGACAAAAATAAATCTTTGACCTTTATTTATCTTTAAGAAGTTTTAATTTATTAGAATAAATACTTATTCAATTTATTAGGATAAGCCTTTTATTGATTTTCTTTCCTAGTTAGATTAGGAACCTTGTATATAAATACAAGGTCCATCGATGTAGTAAATTAATTCTAGAATATAAGAATATTTTTCCTATTCAAAATTCTACATGATATCAGAGCCTAATGTGATCCTCTAGTAGTGTTCGTGTTTGTTCTTGCTGTTGTGCATTCCTTACAGCCAAAAACCCTACGTTTCTCTATATTCCATGGGGCTGTGTTTCATCCTCTTGTGGCCGTGTTTTATTCCGGCCGAAACTATTCTTATGGTTGTGTTTTATTCCAACCCAAAATCATTCTTGTGGTTTTGTTTTCTTTTCAACCCTAAAACCTTAAAATTGACTTCATTTGGTGTCACCCCGCATCTCTCTTTCTTGCGGTTGTGTTTTCTTTCTAACCCTAAACTCCAAAATTTTTGTCGTCATCTTCAGTAAGCTTCCGCTTATCTCTTCTTGGTTGTGTTCTTCTTTTTCCAACCCTTAAACACTCTTTCCGTCGGTTGCCCGCCTAGGGTTTCTCAAACTCGACCACTTCCTGTCCTCATCTCTGAACACGTGCCGGACCACCGTGCTCGAAGGCCGCCGACCGTCACAACCCTAGTGAGATTGCCACCGCCAGACTCGTCGGAAAATACACACATCAACACGTGATACTATTTCCAGCGTCGTATTTTGTTTTACTCTCCACAGTCATGATCTTTAGTCTCTTCTGCCGAAGATTCCAAGCTCAGTTTGTCGTTTTTTAGTACTTCGTTTTCGCTCTCTTCCTGCTCATGGCTTCGTTAACGATTGGAAACTCCAAATTTTCTTTGTTCGTCCAGAGATCCAGTGCAGAGCTATGGCACAAGGAAATTGTGAGCATCTCTAGGATTATTAGAATTTGGTCGAAAAAAGGGTCTTATGCACTAGTTTTCAAGTTGGACTATGCACCAACTTGAGAGGGAGTGTTGAATAGGATAGGATTAGGATTATTATGATGTTCTTAATTTTTTAGATTTATTATATTATCTTTAGTAAGTTTTATTTATCTTTAAGAAGTTTTTATTTATTAGGATCAGTATTTATTCAATTTATTAGGATAAGCCTTTGATTGATTTTGTTTCCAGTTTAGATTAAGAACCTTGTGTATAAATACATGGTCCATAGATGTAATCAATTAAATTTGGAATTGATTCGAATCAGCAAACAAAGGATCCTTTACAAATTCCAAGTAGACCAATCACAAGAACAAAAGCTAAAAAGATCAAGGATGTTTTAAATGGGTTTGTGCAAGAGACTTTGACAAAGCAAATAGCAATTAGGCCATCAAATAAGGTTGAAGACGTCACTTATTTAATGTGGGCTAAAGATGAAGCTAATCAACCTATTTTGGGCTTAAAGACTTAAATTTAAATAGCTTGGACCAAGTGCTACACATATGATGACTCTTTTGGGCCTTAGTAATCATATTTTGGGCTTTTTATGATGATTGTATTTTGGGTTTTTATTTAATACGAATTTTTTAGAATTATTAGTTGCTTATTTTGAATTTTAAGTTGACTTTTATATTTAAGAATCACTAGGATTAGGTTTCTTATTTCATTATATTAATTTAGGGTTTCCTTCCCTTTATAAAGCATTGCGCCCAACACTTTGAAATCATATTAGAGATTTGAGATTTGGATTATTTAGCAAACTTGTGTCTTGACACATTCTTCTTGAGCCTATTTCATTAAATTAATTCAGGGTTTCCTTTCCTTTATCCTTAGCACCCTATTTTAAGCCTAATAAAAAAATCATGATGAATTTTTTAAATAGCATGCATGAGTCTACCTGTCTAGCCCGATAAGCAATGATATACCCTTCAAGAGGTTAGTTGAGCACATGCCAAGCCAAGGGAGTAAGGAAAGATGATAAAAAAAAACACAATCAAAGATTGGGTAACAAAAGTGAAAAGGTGAAATAGGCCCGGTCCGCCCGCTAAATGGACAGGCTTGGACATAAAAAAATAGGCCCGTTTAAAAACGGGCCTGCGGACCCCGTGGGTTGGTACGTTAAAAATTTAAAAAAATAAAATAAAATAAAAAATAAATATTTATTTGTTTAAAATAGGTATAAATATATATGTTTTATGTAATTTATAGTGTTAAATAATAATTTTATTCTAATAATGTGCATAAATAATTTAAATAATAATTAAAATTAATAAAATATTAATTTAAAATAAAAAATACTAATTTTTAAGTAAATATATAATTTTATAATTATTTTTTTAAAAAAAATAAAAAGTGGCCTGCAGGCTAGCCCGTTTAGCCCGCAGGCCAATACGAGGCGGATTTGGGAATCGCTTTCCAAGCCCGCCAAATAAACGGGCGACCCGGCCCGTTTTGACAGTACTAATCAGTATCCAATTCTAAGGAATAAATTCCGTAGTGCAACGGGTTTGATGAAATTGGAACCCTGTAAAGTAATTTCGACACCTTTTCTTGTGTAGCCAGCCTTAATTTTTCCTTTATCAAATCCTTTAATTCTTCCAAAGTAATGTTCTCCATAATTTTAACACCTCTAGGTCTTTCACACTCAAATGTAATCTCCATTTTACTCTTATAAATTCTTCCATTGGTATATAAATAGGCAAACAGAACCTTCCTCATTTTAACGCCTACAAAAAAACTTAAATATGAACATATATACTAATTTCAATTAAAAACTACAATTTAATATATTAAAAACAAGCAACTATAAAATGCTTTTTAATTCGTTCATCTTAATAATTATTTTTTTACTACAAAATAATTTTTTAAATTCATGTCAACATAAACTTACAAATATATATATATATATATACATAAATTTTATTTTCTTGTCAACATAAACTTACAAATAAATATATATATATATATATATATATATATATATATATATATATTTTATTTTTAAATTCATGTCAACATAAACTAACAACTAGTTAAAGAATCCAATAGCGCTTTCTTTTTCTGTTGACTTTCGTTGACCCTCGTCTGCTAGGGTTCTTAGCAGCTTTCAATGTATAGTTAACGCAGGCAAGTTTCCGGCGTCGGCGGTGCATTCCGGTGGAGCTTCTCTTTGTCGCAGATAACAAGATTCATACAGTACAGTGGGATGGCGAGGATGGAGAAGGATGACGAGTCGCTAATTGTTTACGACGATGAAGACGTGGCCACGGGTGTCAAAGCTTGTAAGTTCACGTTAATGGGGAGGCTCATAACGACCAAACCAACGAACAAACAACCTTTGGAGAATGCTTTTCGGAACATTTGGAACCACCCAAAAGGTTTCAAAGTGGAAGAACTGGATCGAAACATGTTCCTGATTCACTTTATGGATGAGAAGGAGATGCTGAATGTGTTGGAAGGTGGACCGTGGGTATTCAGAAACCGCTGGTTTAATTTCTGCTGGCGAGATGGAGGAGGGCTAGGGGAGGAAGATGTCGAATTCTCGTGGGTCAAGATATGGGTTCAGGTGTGGGGCGCACCGCCGCAATGCAGAACTGAGAAGGTAGCAAGAAAGGTGTGTGGAACGATGGGGGAGGTACTGGAGGTTGGCATGTTTGAAGACGCGAGCAACGGAGGGCTGTTCATGAAAGGATTAATATGGTTCGACTTAAAGAAGCCTTTGAGGAAGGGGGTCAATCTTGGGAACACAAAAGATGGGATATTCTGGGTCGACTTAGATTCGAAAAAATACCAAAATACTGTAATGAGTGCGGTTTTTTTTGTCACGAAGACGATGGATGCGAGGTGTACAAGAAAGCAAAGGAGAAGGGTGAAGAGTTCACATCGAAGGACCTTGGGCAGTGGCTAAAAACGGGTAACGTTGGGAAGAAAGTAGCATGGTGGGGTACAAAGACATCAAATGGGAAAGGATTAGATGGAGAGAGGAGGGTGGGTGCAGTGAAGAAAAATGAATCGGAGGAACTGTTAGAAAAGCTGGCTCGCATGACAATGAATGAGGGGAAGAAAGGAGAAACTGTGTGTGAAGGAGGAGATATAAGGGAACAAAATACACTAAAAAATGGGAAGGAACCGAGGAGAGAGGACACATATATGTCCACGGTGGAGATGCCTAATTTAGAGTTAATGGTGAGTGGAATTAATCCCAAGGTAGTTCAAGAAGGGAGTGGTGGGACCATGGAAAATATAGGTGAGGAGAATGGAGGGAAGGTTTCAAACATTGATAAATTGGAGCAAGAAGAGAGAATCTTGGAAGATAAGCATAACGTGGAAGTTGAAAAAGAAAGGGTTGACCCAAGAATTATAGGTGTGGGTATGAAGATGTGGAAAAGAATGGCAAGAAGCAATGGGGTTGTATTGGGTCAAAATATGCCAGGTACAAAGAATGGTAAAAGGAAAACGACATTGGATGAGACGGTGGTAGAAGGAGAGGATGAGGAGTCGTATACAAAGAAGGCAAGAGGAGATGGTGTGTGTGTGGGAGTTACAAATAATCTATTGGCCGGTCTGTCCTCATAGGCTCGCCGGGAACAATGAAAATCATTGCGTGGAACTGCCGTGGGTTGGGGAGCCCACGGGCAGTTAATTCCACGAAACTCCTCATTCGGCAAGCGAAACTGGATGTACTTTTCTTGAGCGAAACGAAAAAAAGGGCGAGTGAAGCTGAGGGTATAAGGCAAGATTTGGGGTTTGAGAATGGAGTGTGGCACCCTTGTGTGGGGCGAATAATGGAGGATTAATGCTATTATGGAGAAGTGAGTATAGAGTATCTTTTCGATCAATGTCCAAGTATCATATTGATGTCATGATAGGAGAAGACGATGACAGTAAATGGAGATTTACAGGGTTCTATGGAGAACCGATAATGCATCTTCGACATCACGGATGGAGTATGTTAAGGAGGTTGAAAGGGGATGATGACAATGTACCGTGGCTAGTAATGGGTGATTTTAATGAGATCATCAACGCAAAAGAACAATTTGGAGATAATGAGAGGCCGGAG
This sequence comes from Senna tora, assembly GCA_014851425.1. Lineage (NCBI taxonomy): Eukaryota > Viridiplantae > Streptophyta > Magnoliopsida > Fabales > Fabaceae > Senna > Senna tora. Next base: position 15,507,616 of record CM026262.1, read on the forward strand.
AGACAAATGCAACAATTTAGGGATGCGATGGACGAATGTAATCTGTCAGATATTGGCTATATAGGCGTTCCATTCACTTGGTGCAATAGTAGAGTGAAAGTAAGACTTGATCGGGGGTTAGGAAATGTGGCGTGGGTGACGAAGTTTAGATTTGCACAAATGTTCAATTTGAATAAATTTTCATCGGATCATCTTCCAATCTTATGAAATTTAGAGTGGTTGAAGTACAAAGAGGAGAGTGGCGCACACCGGGATAGAAGTTTCAATTTTGAGCAACTATGGTGCGGGTATGATGAATGCGAGAATATTATCATGACCCACTGGAATAATCATGGTTCGAATACAAATATAGGGAGGGTGTGTGGAAGCTTAGGTGCAATCCAGGAACAGTTAACTCAATGGAGTAAGCAGACGTTCGGGAATTTTGGTAAAAGAATTAGAGCCTTGCAAAAAGACATTAATGATGAAATTGGCAAAAACAATACTGACCTGCACAGAGTGAGATTGCTTGAGAGAGAGTTGGGCAAGTTATTAGAAGAAGAAGAGTCGTATTGGAGACAAAGATCAAGGGTGCAGTGGCTGAGAGAAGGGGATAGGAATACACGCTTTTTCCATACTCAGGCTTCGAACAGGAAAAAGAAAAATATAATTAACAGACTGAAAAGGGCGGATGGTAGTTGGGCGGAAGATCAAAAGGAGATACAAGATATTGCCACGAATTATTTTGAGGGACCATTTTCGTCATCCAACCCGAACGAGATAGAGAGAGTGATTGAAGCAACACCCAAGAAGGTTTCAGAAGCTATGAATAATGCTCTAATGGCAGAATTTACAAGATAGGAGGTTAAAGAAGCATTGTTTCAGATGGGACCGACGAAAGCACCACGTATGGATGGTTTCCCGGCTTTATTTTACCAACGTTACTGGGATGTGATAGGCAGCAAGGTAACAGACATTGTTCTAGATTTTCTAAATAATGACACTTTTGATCCCGAGATAAATACTACTAGAATTGTGCTAATTCCCAAGACAAAGGATCCGAGTGATATGACCCAGTTTAGACCGATCAGTCTGTGCAACGATATTTACAAAATTATTGCAAAAACTCTACCGAACAGGATGAAGCAATTTTTACCTGATATTATCTCTGTATATCAGAGTGCCTTTGTGCCTAACCGACAAATTACGGATAATGTTTTTCTTGCATATGAGCTTATTCATACTCTAAAAGGCAACAAATCAGGGAGGAAAGGCTCTATGTCTATTAAACTCGATAGGGAATGGGAGAATGACATGGATTTGGAGAGATCAATGGGTTCCATCAGACCCACCCATGGTGTTGACACATCCAGAACAGCCGCTGATAAATGTAGAGAGAGTTTGTGAATTGATAATGACTGATGGGTTAGCATGGGACGAAGATAAGCTACATGCGATTTTTTATGAGAATACATGTAGGCATATTTTGAGCATCCCACCGGATATAGATCAAGGTGAAGATAAGTAGGTCTGGGAGCATGATAATAACGGTTCTTATTCGGTAAAGTCGGGATATAGAAATGCTATGGTGGAAACTTGGTGCAATTTTGATCTTGGGATGGACATTGATGATGGAGCCACAGTAAGGTTTTGGAAGAGGCTCTGTAAGTTAAAAACCATCTCAAGATACAAAGTCTTTCTTTGGAGGGCTTGCTTGGGAATCATACCCACAATCGATGCTCTAGAACAGAGAGGGATGAGTATTAATGAACCGTGTGTGATGTGTAATAATGCTCCTGAGGATGTGTTTCACGCTTTGATTGACTGCCAGATCTCCATCATATGTGGGTAGTGGCGAAGTATGATTACAGTAGCAGATTATATCATGCCAATATCTTAGAATGGTTAGTAGTCGAGGCTGGGGAATGGAGAGATGAGCAGTTGGTAGCTTTGGCAGTAGCACTCTATCACACGTGGGAAAGAAGAAATAAGAAGAAATTTGAGAATGAAGTAGTTAGAGTGGAGACATTATGGCCACGGGTGGAGAAAATCATGGATGAGGTTCAGACTGCGACTTTTTGCGATGACCGGAACAACACAGTACCGACAAATTTGAGGTGGGAGAAGCCTGAGTATCCTTTCATTAAATTAAATGTTGATGCCGCGGTGATCAAGGATGGAGGAGGTTCAATTGGTGGGGGGGGGGGGGCTGTTGCGTGATGAAACGGGATGCTGCAGGCGGGCTTTCATGAACACGGTAACTTATCTTCATGAGCCCACGTTGTTGGAAGCAATGGCAGTCCTTGTGACCAAGCCTCGACTTTGAATGCAGTGTGCAGAGACATTTTGCGTTTTATTTCTAATTTTCAATCTGTTAGTTTTAAATGGGTATCTAGAATTTGTAATGTTGCTGCGAATTTTATTTTTAGAATTGTTAAAGTAGATCATGGACTGACTCAGTACCTTTGTTCCTCTCTTAGGTTTTTTTGATTGATCAATAAAGCTTCTCAGGTACTGGTTCTAAAAAAAGAAAAGAATCCAATAACTAACAAAAACAACAACTAAAAAATTTAAAACTAAACTAAATTAAATTTTATACTAATTTAGTTATCTACTTATGATTACAACAAAATTGCAAAATAAATTAAATTAAGTATTCTTCTTGTCACTATAATAAAATTATCAACCAAATATAAATTAATATCCTATCACTACAATAATGTCTACAAGATATAAAATTAAGGAATAAAATTCGTAAAAATAATAAATATACAAATTAAAATAATTAAAAAAAAAACTTACTTAGATATGAAATTTGATACGGAATGTTTTTTATTTGAATAAGAAATTTGGAATCACACCACCAGATCAGATATTGTTGGGACCAAATGTTTCTTGAGCTGAAACAAAAAAATGGACCACACAAGAATTTTTTAAAAATTTCTGTAAAAAAAATATAGTTCAAAATTAAATAATACAACTACTTACTTGGATCTAGGACCACAACGGTTAACTTCAAGCATTGGGACCCTTGATCTGAAACAAAATATATGTGACCTCTAGATTAAAAAGCAAGAAGTAACTTGCTTAAACTAAAAAAACACACACACACAGTCACTTGTTGATGAAGAAGGGAGGAAGCAAAAATTAAAGGAGGAAGGCAGAAAGGATGAAATGAAGAAGAAGATACAGCGGTGAAGTTAGAAGAAGATACGGAGAAGAAGTGGGTGGGGCTAGTGGGGTTATTGATGGGGCCTATCAGTCTCAAGGCATTCGCCGTGACAGACGATGTATCAGGCCTTCGTTGTTATACACGGCGAAAGCTCTAATACGTCTGAGCTTTCGTCGTGTATAAGGACGAATGTCCTTCCACCTAGTTTATAATAAGTTAAAAAAAAAATTGGTTTGAATGTGTACTAGATTGAGAAAAAAAAATTGTATTATTGTATTTTAATAATTAATTTTTTAAAAAAATTATATTACAATAATTTAGCCTCCAAATTGTGAGTTGTGACTCTGAGATGGCGTGTCTTCATTTCTTTTTTTGTGGCTCTGAGGTCGCTGGATTTTTCAGCCATCCATGATCAATCCATAGTGTGGATAAACAAATCTGTGCCTATGGGTCTAGTGACTCTAGTCCAAAAGAGAATTTTGCTTTTGAGTTTTGACACAATTTTAAGTAGATTCGAATAATAAATCGAGTTCCTCGTAGATAAAAATATCAACACTGCTTTTGGGTGATAAAATAATCAAAACATTTGACTGTGAATTTCATTGACATTTAATTATGAAAAATATGTATGATATACTTAAATATTTATTGATTATTATGCTCAAAATATATGTATTGATTATTAAGTTTATTTATTTATTTTTATTCTAAGAATTTCACCAACTTTTTCCCCCCTTTTCTAATATTTGCATTTTGTTGCATGATACAATTTTAATTTTATTTTTAAATTCCATCTATTTGTTTTGAGGGATAAAATTTTAAAAAATGTTATTTGTACAATTTATATTTCAAAATCTTAAACTATTGAATTATCTCTCCATTACTCCTTTACAAAGACATGTTAAAATAATATTCCTTCCCCTCCATTATGCAAAATTGCTGTCTTTTCAAATCAAAAGATGCATTACATAGACTTTTCTTGTAATACAAAATATGCTAATTTTTTTAGAAACAAACTACTTTTTAGTCTCTAAATTGTTGATCAAATTATTATTTAATTCTTAATTTTTTTTTAAAAAAATACTATTTAGTCCTCGAATTTGCAACTATGTCAACTAGTTAATGCCCTGAACATTACCTATTAGATAATTGAGTGACGTGGCTGTTAACTACTGACATGGCGCCATTAATGACGACGATGTGAGTGTCGTCGCTGACGTATGAGAACATTTTGTCGTGAGGACGAGGCATGATGTAGCCGTCATAGCTGCACATCAAGCAAAACATGACTTCGGGTACAGGGAGAAAGGGGTTGGTAATATGGAACCTAGCATTGGTCACGTGAACTATGCTCAGGAAGATCAACTCGGCGTAACCGTATAACCACCTCTTATAACTGCTCAACTACCTGGGGACTATATAAGCTGACCTAGGCCTCACTCGGAAGGGATGCACTCAAAAGGAAAACTCTTAAAGCAATTTTGATTACGAAAGCTCCCTTATTCCCTCCATTCTCTCCAGTCATCTCTACCATCTCACGCTGGAAGCACCCTCACCAAGCGAACTACGTGGACTTTGATCCCATTCTTGGGTACGTAGCGCTAGACCTTTCTAGTTCAAGTCCTCTCCCCTTCGATTTCCCCCGCTCTTATTTCGGGCCTCTGGGTTCTCGGAATATCAGTGGCGCCCACCGTGGTCTTACTCAGACTACAGAAACAAGTAAAGTACGATCAATAAAAATGACAAATATTTCCAATATTTTAAGAAAGTCTTTTTTCGCTGATAGGTTTTCAAGTTGCGTTCCAAGAATGTCGAAGAAGCAAAAGGTGGAGAATAGAAAAGTCTTTACCTTTGAGTTTCTTCCTGCACCAGGAGACATAGAGGCAGAACCATTTCCAATGGTGATCTCCGCTAACGTCCACGGGTACCTGGTGAAACACATTCTCGTGGATCAGGATCGTCCGTCGATGTGTTATACTACTACGCATTTTCCAAGATGGGAGGAAGATACGAGAACCTGCAACCCTCATCATTCACGGTGGTAAGTTTCAACGCCGAAGAGGTTCAAATCTCAAGTACAATCGATCTACACTTTTCTTTGGGCAGTAGGGGTGACTCGGCAAAGCATACGGTCTGCTTTGCCATAGTAAACATAGCATCCACGTACAATGCAATAATAGGAAGACCCACATTAATCAAGTTAAGAGCTGTGATATCTATGGCTCAGCTAAGAATGAAATTTATCACCCTAGGAGAAATCGGTGAAATCCTCGCCGATTATGAAGAGGCCAAGTCGTGCTATATGGCTAACATCGACAACACGCTGAGTCGAAATAGTAAGATAGTAATGAACAAACCATCCGACGATTCGGATATAATCGACCTTAGGGACGAAATACCGGGGACTCACCCTGAACCCTCAGAAGAATTGGTACCAGTAAGGATATATGGTAACCAAGAACCTAGAGAGATACGAGTAGGATCCCGCCTTCAAAAATCAATTAAAGAATCCTTAGTAAGCTTACTATAAGAATATAAAGATGTTTTTGCATGGATCCCGGCAGACATGCCAGGAATAGACCCACAGTTAATTTGTCACTCGCTAAACACTAACAATAGACCTCCAGTCATTCAAAAGAAAAGAAAGTTTAGAGAGGAACAACAAAAGGCGATAGATGAGGACGTTCAAAAATTATTAGACGTCGAATTCATAAGGGAAAGTAAGTACCCACAATGGTTATCAAATGTAGTTCTAGTAAAGAAAGTTAGTGGAAAATGGAAAATGTGCGTAGACTTCACAGATCTAAACAAAGCTTGCCCTAAAGACGCATACCCATTGCCTAGCATAGATAAATTAGTTGATGGGACATCTGGCCACAAGTTGTTAAGCTTTTTAGATGCCTTTTCAGGATATAATCAAATTAAGATGAACCTGAAGATGCCGGAAAGATATCGTTTATTACAGATAGAGGAGTCTTTTGCTACAACGTCATGCCATTCGGCCTCAAGAACGCCAGAGCTACCTATTAGAGAATGATGGGCATAGTCTTTAAAAACAAAATAGGTAGAAACCTAGAAGTATATGTAGATGATATATGGTGCTAAAGTCCATAGAAGAAGACCAACACTTACAGGACCTAAGAGAAGTTTTTGACGAATTGAAACATAGGAATATGAAATTAAATCCGACAAAATGCGCCTTTAGAGTCTTGACAGGAAAATTCCTAGGCATAATGATAACCCAGAGGGGGATAGAAGTGAACCCAGAAAAGTGCCAAGCTGTATTAGAAATGGAGTCGCCTAGGACGGTAAACGAAGTACAGAGGCTAGTGGGTAGGTTGGTAGCACTGTCATGATTTCTATCAAGATCGACGAACAAATGCCTACCATTCTTTAAAACATTAAGAACTGCCAACCCCTTCCCATGGAAAGATGAGTGCGAACAAGCATTCATAAAGTTAAAAAAATATCTAGTCAATCTTCCTATCTTAACATAACCATTGAAAGGGAAAACATTATATATCTATTTGGTTTCAACACAGCAATCCCTCAACTCGACCCTCTTTAGGGAAGACCCGGTAGGTCAATACCTGATATACTTCACAAGTAGGGTACTTCAAGGAGTCGAGACACTAGTGACCTCGGCCAGAAGGCTAAGGCCATATTTTCAGCAGCACACTATAATAGTAAGAACTGATCAACTGTTAAGACAAGTCCTTTTAAAGCCTGATTTGGCAGGTTGGCTCACAATGTGGGACGTAGATTTGCCTTCAAAACGTCAAACAATCAAGTAGAATACGATTCCATGCTTGCGAGACTTGAATTAACTCCAGAATTGGGAGCGAACAAAGTTCAAGTGTTCAATACCAACTAAATGGAGAATTTGATACCAAGGAGGCAACCATAAACAGATACGTGTAACTAATCCAAAACACAATGAAGACCTACCAAGAGGTCAAAATTGGCAGAATCCCGAGAGATACGAATGAAAGGGCAGACGCCCTCTTTAAGTTTATAAACACCAAGATAACTGGGGGATTCAACTCAGTGATTTGGAAACAACTAGAAAAACTCAGCGTAGAGCGACAAGAAGCACTATCAATAAGCCAGGAAGACAGCTGGATGACACCCATTGTGGCATACCTTAGAAACGGAACGCTACTGCAAGATGAACAAGAAGCCCGAAAGGTGACGTGCCTAACAACCAGATACTTCATGTGGGGGAACGATGATAGCACCCAAAATCAACCTAATTTTAGGGTATTAAATAACACAAATAATAAAGAAATGCATATGATTTTACCCTAAAAGGATTGAATATCTTGACATAAGGAATAAAACTAGAAATGTAATAAAATACCCATAAAAGGCCTTATTTATTGATATTTTGAATATTAGATAGGTATGTTTGATGTTTGTTGAGTGTTGTAGGTTTAACAAGGATCAATAAAAAGATGTATTCCAAGTGCAAGAACCAAAACCAAAGCAAGAACCTGGAAACAGGAACTAAGATTAAGAAGAAAGGAAATATGGACTAAACTAAAAAGTGGATAAAGAAGGCTTGAGGTCAAAAACGTAATTTTCACCTGGGGCCAAAATGCAATTTTACGCGAGGTAAAATGTAGTTCTTGCCACGGCGAGAATTCCTACCGACCCAAGGATGATTTCAAGTTTCAAATTTTAAAGTGGAGATGACATGGGGAGTTCAATTGGGATTCGAATCCGACTGTTCAAGCTTCAGATTTTGAATCAATAAGAAATAGTATTATTCTATAAAAAATAATATTATCTTTAGATAAATAATATTTCCTATTTGAATTTAAGTAGGAAAACATATTACTCTATCTAGAGATATATTATTATATAATAAGGAGTTGGAGATAGTTCTTAATTAGTTTGGATTTAGATATTAAATCTTATACTAATTAATAGTTATCTCCATCCTATGTTCCTAATCAAACTGGAGGCCTTGGAAGCAATATAAGCGTCTCACAAAGTTGGAGAGATCATCCCACAATCCCGCAATTCAGCAATTCTTAGAATTAATAAGAGAGATATTGAGAGCCGTGTCAAAGTTTTGGAGCAGAGGCAAGTTTAGGATTTGAGAGAAACATAATTCTGGAAACCATTTGGTGGATCAAAGCAAAGGAAGAAGCGGATTCAAGGTTCAAATACGGAGATTCTTTCTTCTTCTTCTTCTCTTTTCTCTTAATTTTACTAATGTTCTTTCTTAGACTTGTGATTTTGTCTATGATTATGCTAGGCTAGGCTTCTTATTCCTAGGGTTATGGTTCCCTAGCATGGATGTTATGTGTGTTTGAGGATTTTACCGTTGATTTTAATATATTCGATGTTTATTTAGTTTTGTGCTTAAACCCTAATTGCTTGATTACCTCTTAGGGTAATTTAGAGGATTTAAATGCCCTTGAAATAGGCGCTTAGGTTTAGTGTGGGAACTGAATACCGTTAGATCTAGGTTAATTACTCGTATAGTTACTAGATTTGCTCGGAGGATAGACATATACCCGAGAGCCTAACGGAGTTAAAATTAGCTTGCTTGAATGAATGTAATTCCTTATTTTGATTTTCTGCATAGACATATGGGAAGACGGATATTGATTTAGGGCTTGTATAGGATCGACAAACCATAAAACGAATATAGGACTAAGACTAACATCGATGTATTAGAATTAACTGTTAAAAGCAACCAAACAACATAGCTAAATTGTTAGGATCAACCATAACCTTGGGAAATCTTGATATTTGATCACGCTCATTTTACTTACATTTAATTAATTTTTATTTGATTTATCAACAACTCAAAAGCCCCCTTTGGTTATGTTACATTATTTTCCATTAAAGTCTTGATTATTTAAAAGTGTTAGAAATCTCCAAATTCTGGTAGGTTCGACCCTGCTTACTCTGTATACAAATTTGTGTTAAGTTAAAGTAGAAAAATAAATATTAAATTGATTGCGCTCGGCACGCATCAAATGACCTATATCGAAAGGGAGTATCCAGGCCTCATTTAAGATGCGTCACCTCCCACGAAGGGAAAATCATCTTACAAGACATACATGCCGGGTGGTACGGGAGCCACCAGGCTGCTATGGCTCTCAAAAGAAATACCTTGCTGGCAGGCAACTACTGGCCCACGATCACTATGTGTTAGATAAAATTTGATGGCTTTGATAGTGTAGTCACTGTCCTTAATGAAATTAAGCCCCCACTATTTGTTGTTGCTGGGTTTGTTATGGCAGATTTCCTCCAGGATTATACAAAGCCTGATATTATAGTCAGCAAGCCTATAATATCTCAGAACACGATTTTCTGGGAATCAGAAAAAGAGAGAATATGATTTTCGATTTTCTGTTGTGATTCTGTTTGATGGAAGATGCGAATTTATAGAGAAAATCCGAACAGATATGATCCTTCACATATGACCTTTCAGATATGAACGTTGGCAGGCATTTAAACGTTGTGCACATTCAAATTAATTAATTAATTCGAATTTATTTAATAATTAATAAAAATTAATTATTCGGGCTACCAATTTTAAGCCCAAGTGCCCCAAGTGCCCAATCTTTGACTAATATATATTATATATATTAGGATCACACCAGAATCTTGGATTTTTCTATCCACGATCCTTTTTATTTATTTTGTTATAAATGATTCATTAACCATTTATATATACTGCTTCCATCCTTGATTTATCCAATGTGGGACTTGATCACTAACTATTCTAACAATCCCCCACTTAGTTAGTGATTAATTCACTTAATTGAAGAGTTTATGCATATAGAAAGTATCTTTCGATTTAAACCTACTAGTATAAATACTTCAAACTATGTCAGAATTGAGAGTTAGAAAATTCTATTAAACTTCAATCCTTTAGTTGACAAAGCTGAAGTATATATACACATAGACCACTCAAATTAAGTATACAACAATACGTGTTCATTTTAAACTTAGCACTATATATGACATTGTGCTACTTCCTGTCTCATAAACACTTGCAAAGTTTTCGTCTCCAAACTTTGATGGAAGCGGCACCACTTCATGTGTTTATTTAGGTGAAGATTTAACCAAGTCCTTAATTTGGACTAACTTTTGTTTTTAAACCAGACACTGTTTCTTCATTAAGAGTATTATAATACTCACCCTCTAGTTCATAAGTACTTTAAAATTCTAGTACTTGTTAGCTGTCACTAAATATAACTTGTTGTTACCTTTTAAACCTTTAGAATTGCAAAGCAATAAGAAATGTTAGGTTTCCGTTATTAGTGACAATTTAAAAATTCTTTAAACCCATCATTTTACTAGTACTACTAACTAAATCTCTCGAGAGTCCTTTTGTCAATGGGTCTGCAAGATTATCTTTAGATCTTACATAAACAACTATGATTATTCCATCGGAAATCAGTTGTCTTATATACTCATGTCTTAAAGCGATATGTCTAGACTTTTCGTTGTAGATTTTATTAAATGCTCTAGACATAGTTGCTTCACTATCACAGTGCAAGAGGACTGCTGGCCTTGGTTGTGGTCACAACTCAATATCCAGTAATAAGTTTCTCAGCCATTCTGCCTCCTTGCTTGCGGCAGCCAAAGCAATAAATTCAGATTCCATTGTGGAATGAGTGATACATGTTTGTTTCTTAGAAGCCCAAGAGACAGCTCCTCCACCTAAAGTGAAAATCCAACCTGATGTTGATTTATTATCACTCAAGCTAGTTATCCAACTAGCATCACAATATCCTTCCAATACTGAAGGAAATTTGTTATAAGTTAATGCATAGGACTTTGTTCTTCTAAGATAACCAAACACGCGTCCTATTGCTCTCCAATGATCACTACTAGGATTATGTGTATATCTTGAAAGTTTTCCCACAGCAAAGGCAATATCAGGCCTAGTGCAATGCATTGCATACATTAAACTACCTATTGCACTAGCATAATCTAATTGACTAACTGATCTTCCCAAGTTTTCAGTCAACTTGTTAGATACATCATATGGAGTATTATATTTTTTACTACCCAAATGATTAAATTTGGTTAAAAGCTTGTCAATATAATGTGATTGACACAAAGCAAAACCTCCATTAGATTTTTTAATCTTAATACCCAAGATAGTATCAACTTCTCCCAAATCCTTCATTTTAAATTGAGAAGATAAATACTTCTTAGTATCTTTAATGCCTTGCATATTTGTTCCTATGATTAACATGTCATCAACATATAGACATACTATCACTCCATAATTCTTTGTGAACTTGGAGTAAACACATCTATCAGCTCCATTATGTTTAAAACCATTTGATAATATTACTTTATCAAATTTTTCATGCCATTGTTTTGGAGCTTGCTTTAGTCCATATAAGGATTTGATTAACTTACACGCTTTTTTCTCATTTCCAGGAAGTATAAAACCTTCAGGTTGCTCCATATATACTTCCTCTTCTAAATCACCATTTAAGAATGATGTTTTCACATCCATTTGATGGATGTATAAATCATAAATGGATGCTAATGCAAACAAAATTCTTATAGAAGTGATTCTAGCTACAGGAGCATAAGTATCAAAATAATCTACTCCTTCTTTTTGCCTAAAACCTTTAGCAACTAGCCTAGCTTTGAAAGTTTGTAGGGATCCATCAGTATTATATTTCCTTCTAAAAACCCATTTACACCCAATAGGTTTTGAGTTTGTAGGTAAGTCAGTTAGTACCCATGTACCATTAGATAGAAGAGAATCCATTTCATCATTTATTGCCTCTTTCCAGAAAGTAGAATCTCTTGAAGCCATTGCTTTACTGAAGGTCTTTGGATCATCTTCTATATTCAATATCATGGGTATTTTATATAATACATGTTCTCTACTTCCTTCTACTAAAAAGACTAGTGCTTGAGAAGAAATAAAATCAGAACCTAAGTTCTTTTCTTTCCTAGTTCTTTGACTTCTCCTAGGATCAGTAGGGGGTTCGACTAACTTTCTTTTATTTGATGAACTAGGATTAAGAGTTACTATATTATCTCCTTGGGTAATTGTTTGTTTTTATTGAGTTACAATATTATTAGGATTTTCTGTATTATTTTGTGAATTATTATTTGAATCACCAATAAACTTTGTTTCAAAAAATTCAACATCTTTTGATTCTATAATAACATTAGACTCTACGTCTAATAATCGATATGCTTTAGAGTGTTCAGCATATCCCACAAAGATGCTTTTAATTCCTCTAGGACCCAATTTTGTCCTTTTAGGATCTGGTATTCTGAAATAAGCTAAGCATCCCCATACCTTTAAGAAATTTAAGTTTGGTTTTCTTCCTTTCCATAATTCATATGGTGAAACCTTAAATTTCTTTGAAGGTATTCTGTTGTGCACAAAACATGCTATTAATAGAGCCTCCCCCCATAGATTCATTGGTAATTTAGCATGCATTAGCATAGAATTTATCATATCAACCAATATTCTATTTTTTTCTTTCAGTAAGACCATTTTGTTGTGGGGTATATGATGCACTTGTTGGGAAAATCCCCTGAATACATAAAACTTAATTTACCCACATGCAGTTTCATCATGTCAAATCATCAAGAAAATAAACCTGAAAGCGGAAGCGGAAGCGTACCTGAATTCATAAGAGTTCTTCAGTCTTGCGGCTATGGGTCTTCCAAATTAGTAAGCATAATTTTAAGAGACTAGGGTTCCTCTCTTTTCTGGTGATGGGATTACAGAAAAGAATCACACTTATAATTTGGGGACCATAACCCTAATATAGTTGGAATCCTAATTGGAGTAGGAGTCCCAATTTCTAATTCAGTCCATCATTGAATTAGAAATCATATGAGAGTATCTACACATATAGGCTCATACTTTACCACATAATTTAAGCCCAATAATACTTATCCAAATTAGATCACTTTAATTTGGGCCAGACACTTTTCTAATGATAGCATTTGACATACAATATCTTATTTAATATATATAAGTCCATAAATACCTAACAATCTTCCACTTGGACTATATATATAAATATTACTTTATAATTGTATATCATATTATAATCTTATGAGCTCAAGCTTTTGCTATCATAATCAAAAGTATTCCGAACAATCTCGTCCATCAATTATGCCAACATAGAACCAAGGCGACTTTTGCCACATATATCGTAACTAAGCCCTCCCTGATCACGTATATCGGCATAATCAAATGATATAGATCAAGTATGGATGTGTAGCATGGAAAATTACATGCAGTGTGATCTATTCATGTCTATTTCCAACTAGTCCACCTTAAACCTTATCAAACCATACCAAAATCAAAGTGTGAATAATCCAAAATAAACTTTGTTTCTGCAGAACCTCAAAATATCCATAAACCGAAATAACTGAAAACCGTGTCTATAGCCGAAAAACATAATTACAAACTCCCACTGAAACTGAATATCTTTAATTGACATAACACCCATACGAGCAGTATGCTCATGAAAGACCTTTGGTGTTATAGTTCCTTAGTAAGCGGATCCGCAATCATGGAGTTTGTCCCAATATGCTTTTTAGACAACTGTCCACTTTGAACTCTTTCTTTAACAACTAGGAACTTTATGTATATGTGTTTAGACTTTGTTAAGCTCCTATTGTTATTGAAATACAAGAATGTTGTTTATTGTCACTAAATGTCCTAACTCCTAAGTGGTCTTTCAATTCCATCCAGAATTAGCAGTCCAGTGACAAACTTTCGCAGTTATATTCCATAATTTGATGCCTCATAAAACGCTATCAACTTAGCTGCTATTGTGGAAGGAGTTACAAGTGTCTTTTTAGCATTCTTTAAAGACACTGCTTCTCCAACCAGTAGATAAATATAGCCTAAATTAGATTTCATACTATCTTGGCATCCAACAAAGTCAGAGTCTTAATATTCAATACTCTTCGACTTATCTGATCTTCTGAATGTGAGCATGTGATGCTTTGTTCACTATAAATACCATATGGATCACTAGGCTGCTTTCCAATGATCCATACCCGAATTGCTTAAATAACTTTCTAACATGCCAACAATATATGTGATTTTGGTCGCATACAAAACTGTGCATACATTAGATCCCCTCTTGCTAAAAGCATGAGGAATCTTTTGTATGCCTCTATTTTAGGGCATACAATAAGACTCAACTTGTCTCCTTTATCCATAAGGGCATTACCTAATTTGCAATTATGCATACTAAAATTCTTAGAAACATTTTCGATATATATGTCTTTTGTAACAATCAATGAATACCTCGAGAGTAATCCCGATGTATTTAGATTCCAAATTCAAATGTTGCATCACCAATATCTTTCATCTCAAGGCTCTTTTCTAGAAAGCTATTGGTTTCATACAACATAACTATATATCGACGTACATAAAAATATATGCTTACTCCCACGGAACTTATGGTATTTACGATCATCAACCAAATTCACCTCAAAACCGAACGAGGTAATAACTTTGTGAAATTTGCAATACCATTAACGAGACACCTGCTTAAGTTCATAGATGGATTTCTTTAATTTGCAAACCATTAACTTTGTATCATCAGATACATAGTTTTCTGATTGCACCATATAGGTTGTTTCATCAATGTCACCATTGAGAAACACTATTTTAACATCCACCTAATGTAACTCATCTTCAAAATGTGCTACTACTGCCATTATAATTCTGAAAGAGTCTTTTTAATGAAACTGGAAAGATCTCTTCATAATTGATGCATTCTTTATGTGTAAAGACTTTAGCGATAAGACGTGTCTTGTACCTTTCCGCATCGCCTTTTGAATCTCTCTTAGTTTTAAATATCCATTTACAACCAATGAGATTCGCACCTTCAAACAATGGGGCAAGATCCTACACATCATTATTTTTCATACACATTATCTTTTCATCCACATCATTAATTAATCCACTTTTGAGAGTTAGAACTTTTCATGGCTTGATGGAAATTGATCATTGGATCATTTCCCATCACTCCAATGTTAACATCATGTTCTTAGAGAAATACAATATAATATTCCGAGATTTCACTTCTCCTTTCTCTAGTAGATCTTCTTAATGGCAATGGTTCTTGAGATTGTAGAGTTTGTTCTTTTGGAACACTTTATTAAACTGGATCAGGAAGGCTAATAACATTGTCTCGATCCAAAGTTGCTTCTTGAACAATGTCAGGTATATTAATCTTTTTTCTGATCATTATCAATAGCAATTAAAGGAATATTAACATATTCCCTTTCAAGACAAATCTTTAACCCTATCCCTCCCGCAAACTCAACATCCTCAAAGAACCGAACATTATTCGTCTCGATTATAAACTTAATCATGGGATCATAAAATTTGTAACCTTTTGGATCTTTCAGAGTATCCAAAAATTAGCAACTGACAGTTCTTTAGTCCATTTTCCTTTTATTTTGCCTATAAGACCTTACCTCAACTGAACATCTCCAAATGTGGAAATGCTTTAGACTAGGCTTCATGCCCGTCCAAAGCTCATAATTGGTCTTTTCAGTTGCCTTAGTTGGAACTCTATTGAGTATATTTACTGCGGTTCTTAATACCATTAGACACAAGTATTATATATATATATATATATATATATATATATATATATATATATTTTGAAAGAGACTAAATTATTTATTTCCACATGAACAATAACAACCGAACTTGTTCAATGTTGAAATAAGAATTTAATTCTGTTTAAAAGACTATACATCAAAAGTCTCAATCAAATTCAATTGAAATATAGTTCATAACATTAATCTAAATGTTCCAATTGCTTCGACTTCTACTGACTTGCCATCGCCATTGTAGATGTATCTTTCACCATCACTAGGCTTTTGGCAATTTAGAAAACCATGTATAGACACACTGATGTGAGTTGTTACACTAGAATTTGTCCATCGTGCGTGTCTAGGCACCAACATCAAATCAACCTTAGAACCAAACAAAAGTAAGAAGCACACCCTTCCTTGCATGACAAGCATGAGTGTTGGTATAATGCTTCCCCCTTTTTTTTTGTCCTACTGCAGCTCCGCAGAAGAAACAATCATCTTAAGTTGGTTCCTTATGTTGTTTCTTCTGCAGTGCTGTATCCGCAGTTTCCTTATTCTTATTTCTCTTATGTTGTCTATCTTCTTGTCCTTTGAAGTGGAGGCCAAACGAGAACTTAATATCTTTTCTTGCTTCAATCTATCCTTTTACACTAACAAGTGACAAGTCTTTGGACAAGTCCAACTTGAGTGCTTTCAATTTTGAAGCAAGATGAGACATTTCTATAATTTACTCCCTTATATTTCCTTTGTCTGTATACCTCATAAAGATAAGTTTTGCTAAGATTGTATTAGTTTCAACATTTTCTCTCTTAGCAAACATCTTTTGAAGGAAATATTTGGCCGTATCCACTTGATTGGACATAATGCCCCTAAAAAGGCTTTTGGAATGACACACTTGATCATCATTTGACTTATGTATTTGGAATTTTTCCACTTTTTCATCTCCCTCCTTTTATGTGAGGTACTTTGAGTGAGACAAGTGGGTTTGAGAAATTCTCAATGCATAGTCTAGGTCCATGACTCCGAAAGTAGGTAAGACTCTCTTGCCATGCCTTATACTTGTGCCATTTATCATAAAACATAATGTTTGGCAGTTATGTTTTCTGCTAAAGCAGAAACAAAATATGAACAAAACAAATAAAATGCTTACATAAGTACCAAAACAAACCCAAGGTGAAATAATAAATTCGAATAAAGGTAAACCCCATATCAAGATATCGGGCACTCCATTAGTATTTCATCTTTGGACAAAATATTAACTTGTAAGTGATATCTTGGCGTAGTAATCAAATATTGATAATAAAGTAACATATCAAACAATAAATCTTCCTTTGGGCCGGTTTATTGCTCATATGTAAAGCCAAATAATTATCACGTATTTATTACCACATGAGTATATGCAAATATATTAAATACAGACTTTCCATTAGGCCAATCAATATTCATAATTTACATACACATAACTTTTTATATTTTAATACGAATTAATTTCCACAGCAGAGATCACTTTGGTGACATGATGCTTCAAATAATTAATCTTAAAATATATATACCAATATCCAAATTTATATTCCCAAAATATTCCAAAATTTGCAGCACATCTTTATAAACCATAATAGTGCAGCACCTTAATTTATAATTGTAACAAACAAATATATAAATTTTCTGAAATAATAAAATCCAAAAATTTGCCAAAAATCCAAAATTATATATTTGTAGCACAATTCTGAACATAAACACCAAATTCAAAATTTAATACAATTTATCAATCCACTGCATGTAATATAATTTTAAATTTTCACAAATCTTAACACACTTCAAAATTCTAAATTTCAATTTATATATATATATATATATATATATATATATATATTAAATTTCAATTTAGTATATCTTAATATAACACCAAAACGTGATGCACGGCAAAACCTAAATTCAATTAAATTTGAATTTATTTTTTTTGGGTCATATATATATATATATATATATATATATATATATATATATATAATATAATATAATTATATATATCATGCTTTTAATTTGTAGACCTTAAATTTATCGAGTTCCAAAAATATAGTTTTACTGTATTGCCGCAATACGCATGAATTTACAAATTAATTTATCATACCAAAATTTTAGGCTTTGGCAAATTTCAAAGCTTGTTTGTGGCAAAATGTATATAAATCAAATAACTTACAATTTGCTACAATATAATACCATAGATGTACTCAAAAGCCTAAAAAATTTCTTTATTCTTATCTTATAATAACCAAAATTCTGTAATTCCTGATGATTCAACATGAGGCTGCCTCTGATGCCACTTGTTGGGAAAATCCCCTGAATACATAAAACTTAATTTACTCACATGCAGTTTCATCATGTCAAATCATCAAGAAAATAAACCTGAAAGCGGAAGCGGAAGCGTACCTGAATTCATAAGAGTTCTTCAGTCTTGCGGCTATGGGTCTTCCAAATTAGTAAGCATGATTTTAAAAGACTAGGGTTCCTCTCTTTTCTGGTGATGGGATTACAGAAAAGAATCACATTTATAATTTGGGGACCATAACCCTAATATAGTTGGAATCCTAATTGGAGTAGGAATCCCAATTTCTAATTCAGCCCATCATTGAATTAGAAATCATATGAGAGTATCTACATATATAGGCCCATACTTTACCACATAATTTAAGCCCAATAATACTTAACCAAATTAGATCACTTTAATTTGGGCCAGACACTTTTCTAATGATAGCATTTGACATACAATATCTTATTTAATATATATAAGTCCATAAATACCTAACAGCACTTGCTTGGTGAATCAAACCATTTTCTTCACAAAATATAGAAAATTCATTGGAAAAGTATTCTCCTCCTCTATCACTACGCAGAATTTTAATTTTCTTTTCCAATTGATTCTCAACAACAGCTTTGTAACTTTTGAACATATCTAATGCTTGATCTTTTGTTTTCATTAAGTATACAAATGTAAACCTTGAATGATCATCTATAAAAGTTATAAAATATCTATTTCCTCCTCTAGTTAAATGACCATTTAGTTCACAGATATCAGAATGCACAAGTTCAAGCAAATTTGTAGTTCTTTCATTCTTAGGAAAAGGTTTCTTAGTCATCTTAGCTTGATTACAAATTTCACATTTTTCAGTAACTTTATCCAAACAAGGAATTAAGCCATGACTAGACATAAATTTAATTGAAGCAAAATTCACATGTGAAAGTCTAGCATACCATAAATTAAAAGATGACTCAATCATATAAGAAGAAATATTAACTTTATTGATGCATAATTTAAACATGTCATCACAAGAGTATCCTTGTCCAACAAATACACCACTCTGTGAGAAAATAACTTTTTCTGCCTCTAACACAGCTTTAACACCCTTCTTACATAATAAACTGGCAGAAACTAAGTTCTTTCTAACATCAGGAACATGGAATACATTTGTTAAAATCAATTTCTTCCCAGAAGTAAATTCTAATTCCACTGCTCCTTTTCCAAGGACCTTGGCAGTATCATGATTCCCCATTAACACTTTCTTTTCATTGGTTGTTACTTCATAGTGCTTGAAGCAATCTTTGTTGTTGCAAATGTGAACAGTTACTCCGGAATCATACCACCAATCTTCAGATTTCACAATTGTTGACATATTGCATTCATTTACCATAGCAATAATTTCTGAAAGAGAAGCTTGAGTTTCAACAACATTTGCCTTTTTCTGTCCAGCATTCTCTTCCACTTTTACTTTTTTGTAAAATCTGCAATGTTTCTTGAAATGACCCTTTTTCCCACAGAAAAAACAAGACTTGTCTTTCTTGTTGTTGGTAGAAGAACTTTGCTTTGAGAAGTCAGTAAATTTTCTCTTATTTGTTGCCTTATTTCCGGACTTTCCAGGATTACTTGTCTTTTTAGATTCAATAACATTTACCTTAGACTCAGTTTCTAAAGCATATTTATTTTCACGAAATCTTGTTTCTTCTTCAATACGAATATGCTTTATTAACTGGTCTATGGTAAATTCTTCAGAAGTGTGTAATAATTTCTTTCTATAATTATTCCAAGTGGCTGGTAATTTAGAAATAACAGCAGCCACTTGAAGTGGTTCAGAAACATCAATTTTCAAATCTTTGAGTCTTGAAACAAGAACAAGTAATTCATCTACTTGATCCATGACAGACTTATTGTCTGACATTTGAAATTCAAAGAATTTCATACTAAGAAATCTGTCAATGCCTTGTTTTTCAGAAGTATATTTATTTTCCAAGGCTTTCCAGATTTCTTGTGGTGACTTGATTGGACGAAACAAATCATACAAACGATCAGAAAGAGAGTTTAAGATAAAACCTCTACAGCGTACTTCATCTTCCTCACGCTTTCTTCGAGCCGCAATGGTTTCTTCAGTATCATTATCAGAGGGCGGCGAAATTTCATTCAGACTCGAACTCAGCAAATATGCGATTCCCAATTCAGTGAGTAGAAACAATAATTTATCCTTCCAGCGTGTGAAATTGGTTCCATCAAATCGATCAAGTTTGAAAACTTCTGGATTGAACATTTTGTTAACTCCAGTAGTCTCCATTTCATATTAATTTCCTTAAGATTGTTAGATAAAATTTGATGGCTTTGATAGTGTAGTCACTGTCCTTAAGGAAATTAAGCCCCCACTATTTGTTGCTGCTGGGTTTGTTATGACAGATTTCCTCCAGGATTATACAAAGCCTGATATTATAGTCAGTAAGCCTATAATATCTCAGAACACGATTTTCTGGGAATCAGAAAAAGAGAGAATATGATTTTCGATTTTCTGTTATGATTTTGTTTGATGGAAGATGCGAATTTATAGAGAAAATCCGAACAGATATGATCCTTCACATATGACCTTTCAGATATGAACGTTGGCAGACATTTGAACGTTGTGCACATTCAAATTAATTAATTAATTAGAATTTATTTAATAATTAATAAAAATTAATTATCTGGGCTACCAATTTTAAGCCCAAGTGCCCAAGTGCCCAATCTTTGACTAATATATATTATATATATTAGGATCACACCAGAATCTTGGATTTTTCTATCCAAGATCCTTTTTATTTATTTTGTTATAAATGATTCATTAACCATTTATATATACTGCTTCCATCCTTGATTTATCCAATGTGGGACTTGATCACTAACTATTCTAACATTATGGACGCTGAGCAACTAGTAAGACACTGCGACAACTGCCAAAAGCACAGCAACTGCACACACATACTAACAAACGAGCAACAAATCATCTCGTCCCCATGGCCATTCGATATTTGGGGAATAGACATCTTGGGACCCTTCCCTCCGGCAGTTGGTCAAGTTAAGTACTTGATAGTAGCAGTAGACTACTTCACCAAATGGATCGAAGCGGAACCGTTAGCATCAACCATGTCCTTACAATGCCAAAAGTTCTTATTGCAAAATATTATAATCCGGTTCGGACCTCCTCATGTCCTGATCTTCGATTATGGAAGACAATTCATTAGTTAAACCTTCAAAAGTTTCTGTGAAGACTGGAACATCAAACTAAGGAGAACCTCAATAGAATACTCGACAACAAACGGATAAATCGAGCTAGCTAATAGAATTATACTCACGGGACTCAAAAAATGACTAGATGATGCCAAAGGCAAGTGGGCGGAAGAAATACTTTTGGTACTATGGTCCTATAGGACCGCGCTGCAGACTGCTACAGAGGAAACCCCATATGCACTCACATATGGTCGAGAAGCTATGGTTCCCGTCGAGTTGAAAATACCAACGCTAAGAGCATCCAATTATCAAATTGAAGAAAACTGGAGGAAAATGACAGCCGACCTCGACACAATAGAGGAAAGAAGAGAACAAGCGCAAATCAGAGCCGCCACCTACAAGCAAAGGATAGTCTGACGCCACAATACAAGAATCAAACCTAAAAGCTTTAATGAAGGAGATCTAGTGTTCTGGACAGCCATTAATAACAGAAATGACTCGGCACAAGGAAAGCTAGCACCAAATTGGGAAGGCCCATATAAGGTGACCAAAGTGCTGCGAAATGGAGCATACAAACTTGCCATGTTAACGGGAAACCCCCTCCCGAGCTCGTGGAATATAGCTAACCTGAAGGGATATCACTAAAAAGTTCCAGCTTATAAGGCCCTCGGGCACCCCAAAAGCCCTCACAAAGAGGCACAAAAAGTCCCAGCCTATTAGGCCCTCGGGCACCCCAAAAGCCCTCACAACCCCAAAAGCCCTCACAAAAAAGGTATAAAAAGTCCCAGGCTATAAGGCCCTCGGTCACCCCTCACAAAGAGGCACAAAAAGTCCTCGTCTATAAGGCCAAGGACACCCTCAATATCATCATAGAAGAAAGCTTAAAGCAGTCAAGCAATAGTGCGGCCGAAAGACATGCGTCAAAATTAAAGGCAAGAAGAAAACAAGCTAACAAGACGAGCATATCTAAATTCAAAAAACATAAAAAATCATTCAAGAACGCCTAAACTCGACGGAGATACAATAAGATGGGTGGATTCCTTACCTAGTTTTTTGTTAGATTTTATTTGCTTTGAGATTTAATCAATAAATTTTTTCAGTATTTCTCTAAAAAAAGAGAGATTTAATACAAGTAAATTAAATCTATGAAAATAACATAGACTCAAAGTATGTTATTTTGGATGTTATGCTCAAAGATAACATCATACCAAACACTCTTAATTATTTATATTTTTACCACACCATATAATTTATTTGTTCTATCATCATATAAAATTGGATAAAATTCAAATTTTAAGATCCAAAATATATCAAACACTTACATTTAAAAAAGGAAAAAAAATAAAAATATTAAAGACTTTGCCCATTAGTAAAAATTGTCTATTTCTTTTTTTTAGAAAAAAAATTGTTTATTTCGAGTTCTTTTAATTTTGATAAGTTTTAATCAAGTTAAATCGGTCCGAGTTATAATTCTGTTGTCAGAAATAAATTAAATCATTTAATTAGTTAATTATCCGTTCAATTGATCGAAAGTCTAATCCAATTTTTTTTAATAAGATAAAACAGTTACAACTCAGTAAGAAGATACCACCCTATCGGCAAAGTAGAGATGCCCCTTTCCAATCTATGGTGATTTTGACATAACTGAAAAGAAATACAAATATTCTTATTAGAGCAGATATTTTTGATATCTCTAATAATAGTCTAGTATCTAGTATTAGCCTTAGGAATATTATAAATATGGTGGATAGTGTGATGATCGGGGACATCAAAGGCAATAGGACCCATATTCTCCGTGCCATATGTTTCCAGAAAAAGACGGATGGTCCGCAGCAAAGCAAGTCTAGCATCTTGATCCTGTTCAGTAATGAGATAACACAGAGGTTGAAGATTATCCACTTGGTGTCTGAAAATACCGAAAACCTTCCTGCCAATTCTAGGGAAAAAATTCCAATGGGAAGTGAAGTTGGAGTGAATGCTGGCACTGGTGGCGTTCAGGCTTGTCCTTCTAGTACTTCTTCTCGGTGTTGCAATTTCAAAAAATGGATCCTGTCGCTGTAGATAAGCTGAGCTCCGAAGCTCATCTATTACTCTATAAGCTCTATTAAGGCACTCCATAATATCTCCTTGACCTTGCTGAAACAGAATTCTGTTCCTTTGTGTGTAGATACTCCAGCATATTGTTATCAAAAGCAGGAGCAAATCGTTATGGTGGCCTTGTTCCCCCTCCTCCAAAATGTGACAAATCCAATCTGGCATGAACGAGCTATCAATGTTGACAATGCTATGTAGCGGTAAGAAAAAATATATTAATACCACTATAATTACACCAAATTCTTAATTCTTAAGTATAAACCAAAAGTTGAGTTTACTGGAATAGGTTATAAGTTCTAACAATATAACAAATTATGTTCTACCAAAAAAACAAAAAATATAACAAATTATGGTTTTTTTTTTATATTGAAAAATATTCACATTTAATATTATATTAATTCAACAAGGGGTCGGCTCGAGACCTTGTTGAATGAGACTGTATTTGTTGAAAGACTTTTCTATCGTAGCAATTAAGGTGTGCGGCTTGGGTTGAGTCCAAATTAATCGAGACAATATCTTGAATATCGGATGGACAAACAAAAAAAATATTATAGTACTTCGAACTTATTGCTTTCAATACCACCATGCAAGATATATTAAACAAAAATAAAAGAGGTCACCAAGAGGTGATTGGTTGGAGTGATAGGTATTCCATTTTTCTTAAATAATGTCTTGAGTTCGAATTTTGTACTAAAAAGACCTCAACTAGCTCAAAAAAGATAGTCTCCAAAAAAATTTACTTAACTCCCTCCCTAATATTACGTATGAGACGTCAGAAACGTAAATTGGGTCTTACTGTTATTTGTTAAAGGAAAAAATTTATGTCCATTTCCTCCAATTCCACCAATCATATATTGTATTTACACTCTCTTTCTTCTATGATTGGTCATATAAAATGTGGTCTTCTATATTTTCTCTATACTGTGATTGGTCATTTAAACACTTTTTGCCACGTGTCATAATTATATTGGAGAATTGGAAGAAATGGACATAAGTTTTTCCCTTTGTTAAATTGTTAGGATCACATGACAAATTGTATTTATTTATTCACCATATGTGCTATGAACTTGGAGTTACTTCATACACTGGATTGCTGACGTGCACACCTAATATTGGCCACAATATTCGCATTGAATTTCTCGTTTCCCATTTCATAGGGTTCCTTGCACGCGCACTCGCTTTTTCTCCTCTTTCCCGCTCGCCGTCCGGCCGGTGCGCTCCCCCGGGAATCTTCTCCGATAGCCGCTGTTCCGATTCCCGGATATATTCCCACTCCTTTACCCTCTTACTCATTCAATTTCGATTGACTTCTCCTACTCTCAAAGTCAAAATCTTAATCACAAGAGTTTGAATATCTTTTTACTCCGGATTGAGCTGTAATCTCTCCCTCTTCTTTCGATTCAGAAGCTGAGGAGTAGACTTCTGGTGAGTTTCTTGAACTACGGCTTAGTTTTAATGCGAGGGAAGCAGGCCAAAATCGATGAATGGGTTTCTAATTGGGGATTGGTTTTTTCTTCTGAGAGAGTCATGAAGGACTTTTCTCACGACATATGGATATCTTTTTTTTTTTTCTTTTTGTCTTGAGCTGATTTGAAATTTGATTATGGGATTTAATGTTACTTTGGTCGCAGGGATTGGACCAGATTGTGTTCGCAGATGGCCAGTCAAGGCAGTTCTTCTCGAAGGAGTCTGTCGTTGACGAATACTGCACAGGGGAAGAAGAAATCCTCTCAGAATGGAGCTTCTGAATCTATTTCTCGGAAATCTTTTTCCTCCACGCGCCCAACGCCAACGTACGTTCTTAGTTCTCTGTTCTATGATTGTGGTTCCGTGAAGTAGTGTTACTCCTTCGATTGACCATCATTGTTTTCATTACAGTTGATTTTTGTTATTTTTCTTCCTTTCTCTCTAGTTAGGCTGGTATTTATCTGAATCTAAAATCAAATCCTTTAATTGTTAATGTCCTCTGATTTATCTTCAAAACTATAGTGAAACTAAAGAAGTCAAATTTCTTGGAGACATTGCTAGAAGTACTCATAATCTGAAATATACTATTAGCTATTCTTGTGATCTTATGATATATTCGCATGTAGCTTTGCACCTACAGAAACAGATATTTAGGTCGGTAGGTGCCATAATTGCTAATGTCAATCTTTTCATGATGTTAACTTTTAACAAATTAAAAATGTGACTCTAGAATGTTCTCTCTCTTGTTGGTTTCATAAGGTTTTCTACCCAGCTTTCATAGCATATAAATGTTGGGTCAGCGTCTAGTCATCAATTTCACCCGTTTAAAATTTATCAAGCATAATTCTACAGTAATTTAATTTTTAATGTCAAATTACTAGAAGTCTTAGCAATTAGATACTATGAAGTGTGTGTAATGAGATAATTCTGTGTATATTATTATGAAAAGAGAATAGGAATTTATACAAGAGGAGAAAACCTATTCTAGGAAATAAGGATAATTACAATAAATACAATATATCCTAATTGATACACATAATATATCACTAATTGATACACATAATCCTAGATATTCACAATACTAATCTAGAAGATTCTCAACAAAGTGAAATATGAAAATTGTGTTGTTATTAAGGGTTAAGACTGCTCTATTTTCCTTGAGATGCCTGAGCTTAGTTCCCAACACATTGGGGGAAGTACTTCTGTCTTGTCTTTATAGTCATCCATTTTCTTGCCGCTGACTAGGCTACCATTTACTGATGCCATGATCAAGCAATGCTTATCTAAACAATCAAAATTAAAATCAGCTAATAATGAAGTTATATATTTTATATCTTATTAGGTTTTTTATGAGCTTGAGCAGAGAGGCTTGAGCTCATTTAAGGTTGAAATCAAATAAAATAAGGCTTATAAAAGGAGCTTTTAAAACCACTCCAGCTTATTTGCTTTAAGCAGATTTGTGACAGCTCCTGCCTCAGTAACTAAGAACTTGGCAGAAAATAAAGTTTTCAAATTTAAATCCTATGATGATATTTCTGTCTATGTTGGATTTTGATGAGCAGATTAACAGGAGAGCGTACAGTAAAATCATTAAGACTTTCAAAGGCTTTGACAGTACCTGAAACAACCACTGTGTATGAAGCTTGCCGTCGTATGGCTGCCCGTCGAGTTGATGCTCTGTTATTAACTGATTCTAATGCATTGCTTTGTGGAATCCTCACGGACAAGGTATGAGTCCAACTTTTTTATTCTTCTGTTCCATTATGAAGAAAGTATAGAAAACACTTGGATTTTGTACCTGGTTTCAGTTTAACAGATATCACATTCTATTGCATTTTCTGGTTAAAGGATATAGCAACAAGAGTTATTGCTCATGAGCTAAATCTTGAAGAAACACCTGTTTCAAAGGTGATGACAAGGAATCCAATATTTGTCCTTTCTGATACTCTTGCTGTGGAAGCTCTCCAGAAGATGGTGCAAGGTTGGTACTATGTGGAGACTGGAGAGGCACAACACCTTTCCATGCTAGTTGCTATTTGATATATTGCCATCATGAATTCAGAGCTGAATGCTGGTCTACATTTACAGGGAAATTCAGACACTTACCAGTGGTGGATAATGGAGAAGTTGTTGCTTTACTTGATATAGCAAAGTGTTTGTATGATGCTATTGCTCGTATGGAAAGGGCTGCCGAGAAAGGAAATGCTATTGCAGCAGCTGTTGAAGGGGTTGAAAAACACTGGGGGACATCTACTTCTGGTTTGTTTAATATTACCTTTTTTCGCTCTTTAATCTTTAATCTAGGCACTCTTTCTTAAATCATGCTTGTGATTAGGTTTTCACTTCTCAGTAGTCAATGGATGTTTTTATTTAGTGCTACCTTGGTTATTGTGTAGGCCCTAACACATTCATTGAGACACTTCGGGAACGGATGTTCAAGCCTTCTTTGTCTACAATCATAACTGATAATTCAAAGTAGGTAATACCATCTTTTGTTTGTATTGAAGAAGAATTACCTTGTTTTCTTGTCGCATATCTGCAGTTACTTTCCTGGTTCTTTTAAACAGGCTCTTGTACTTTTCAGGCTTGTAACAGTTTCGCCAATGGAATCAGTTTTAGCAGCAACAAAGAAGATGCTTGAACATCGTGTAAGCTGTACAATTGTGACGGTTGATGACAAACCTCGTGGCATTCTTACGTAAGTGTTTAGCCCTTGAAATTTCCACCTTGTCTTACTTCTAGAAAGATATATTATGGCTTCTTTTTATGCACTCCTAATTTCAGAATGTTGTACTTTTATTGTTTTTTATGTATCTTTTTGTTAGTTTACATGGAATATAAATTGCTTTGGAATTTCAGTTCAAAGGATATCTTGATGCGGGTAATTGCACAAAATCTTACTCCAGAGTCAACCCTTGTTGAGAAGGTACTTCTTCCTTTCATTTGTATGCTATTTTAAGAGATTTTCAAGTCTAGTCAGCTTTAAGCCTTTAACCATTGCTAGATCTTGCAGCATGTAGTAATATGATGATATCTACAACCACTTCCCTCTTCTCATGTGTTGGAAGAACGAGTCATTCTGAAGTTCATCCTTTTCGTTTCTCTTATTTTTTTAATTTCCTTCAATACAATCTGTAGGTCATGACTCCAAATCCAGAATGTGCAACAATTGATACGCCAATTGTAGATGCACTTCACACTATGCATGATGGAAAATTTTTACATCTTCCTGTGGTTGATAGAGGTAACATATTGATATATCATATATGGGATGGTGAAAAGGTTTAATGCATCAACATTTCTTCTGATTTGATTTGTTGAAGCAGATGGCATTGTTGCTGCTGTGGTTGATGTGATTCATGTTACTCATGCTGCAGTGGCAACAGCAAGTCAGGTGTGTTTTCTTAGACTGTGATACCACAGATTTCTTGCTGGATCTTCTGAATATAAGCTGCTTGAATTTTGATGACTGGCTCTATAAATTTATAGCTTTTAGCAATTTCTTGTCTGCAAAACTTGGTCATTTTGCATGTCTTAGATTTGGCTTTTCAGCTAATATTATCCAAATACTACCCATGAATTGGGTATCAATATCTCAGTTTGTATGGCCATTAATGATTGATGATTAGCTCTTCGTTCTGCACTAAGATCTTAAACCTGGCAGAAGCTTGACACTGTTCAGCAACATCAAATGATGAATCTTAATCTACTGAATAATGACTTTGTGCTTTCATTATTTTATTTCTCAGCTTATGGGATTAGGTTTTACAAATGTATAAATTGCATATTTATCGTTTTACTTACCCCTTTCAACCTCCTCATATATGTAGACATAAGTTACAGCTCACTAGAGATATTATAAATTTCATTGCTTCCTAATTCATCCCAACTAAACCCAAATTTCAGGCTTATTAACACATGAAGCTTGTGTTTAAGTTCCTAGTGCCTGTTATTAAGGAGGTTCTGATGTCATTTTATTTCTTGACTTTTTGGTTTCATCTTATTTTTTTTTTCAGACTCAATGATTTATTCCATTCATCATAATTTAATCATATAGAAATGTTAATCTCTTTATCACTGCTCCTTTTTTTTTTTTAATTTCAATTACTTGTTTAGACTCATGTATTAGTTAAAGTGTGATAACTTTTCCCTCTAATTCTATGGTAATATGCAACAACAACAAACCAAGCCTTTTCCCATTAGGTGGGTGGGTCGACTATATGGATTAAGTAACGTCAACATGTTCTATATTGGCTCATTTTTATGGTTAAATTATTTATAGTTATATCCATCCTATCGTTTCTCTTATTGTTTTCTTTAGTTTAATTCTAACTCTAGTTATTGAGCTATATTCCATCTGATTTACTCTTTGTACAGTAGCCTCTATTATTCTCCTGTAGTATATTGTAGAAATTTGAACCATTTCCCCCAAAAGAATATAAGGATGTCATTGTTTTCATCATAATCTTTACCTCTGTGACCAAAGTTATGTTTTTGTTTTGTATATATCCTTGTTACAGTCTGAAAAACATTGTTAAATTGCTGTCATTTTACTTCTTAATTAGATTGGAAATAGTGGCAGCTTTAACTCTGAAGCTGCAAGCTCCTTGATGCAAAAATTTTGGGATTCAGCCATGGCCTTAACTCCAAATGATGATGATTATGAAACACGAAGGTTGTTTATATGCATTGCTGTTGCTTGATTACTATTTTTTAATGGTTAGTACTAACACATTATTGTTGTGACATGCCAGTGACAATTCCTTGAAAATGGCTTCTGATGGAGGAGATACTGCAAAGTCTCTTAATTATCTTTCATCAAGCATGCCAAATACATTTTCCTTCAAAATACAAGATAAGAAGGGCCGAATGCATAGATTCACATGTGGTATGCAACCTATCATGCTTCACAAAATAGACCTTTGCATATAAGTGCGGCTTTCACTTTAAATCATTTGAATGTTGTTTTCAACGTTTTGCTTGTTCCTTCCTTGTGGTCCTTTCATGAATCTCACGCTCTTGAATATCTCTTGATCATTTTTCGATGGTGCATTGATGCAGAAATTTGCTTTCGTCCAAAATATACATAAAGTAATATGGTTCTCAAATGATATAGCAAAAATATATTAATAAGCAAGCTAGCCTTTTTGGCTCTTGTTTTTTCGTTTATATGTATATTAGTGGTGCTAACTGCTAAGAGAGAAAAAAGGATTTATATGGGTGATTCAGTCCTGCTTGCACACACAATTTTCAATGTTAATTTATGTGCAAGTAAGTATTTGTTGACTGATTGGTTTTTATATGGTTGCCTACAAATTCAGATACTCGGAATTTGACAGAGGTTATAACTTCAATCATTCAAAGAGTTGGTAATGAAATTGACCCCAACAACTTACCTCAAATTCTGGTATGCTTCAAGATGTTATATTTATTTTTGGAAGGTTCATTCAATATGTTATCTCCTTTTCCTGATGGAAGTTGGTAAAATTTTGTTTGTAGTATGAAGACGAAGATCATGACAAAGTTGTATTGGCTTCAGACAGTGATCTTGCAGCGGCAGTGGACCATGCAAGGTCGGCTGGTATGAAGGTACTGTGAATCTGTTTGCTGCCCAATTCTTGAGTGGATTTTTCTGGCTAGGGAGATTTGTTCTCAAGGACCCCTCAAAAAATTATAATTTCCACACAAGTTGTGGGTCCCATTGAACTCCTTTTTTTCCTTAATCCTTCTGCAATCTCATTACTTATTATAGGCCTTTTCTAAATTAATGAAAATCATATATAGATCCTTATAATATCTTATGTATCTCGCCATCAATCTTTTTAATAAGTATACTGCCTTTATAGTTGTCTCCTTGACATGAAACCAAATTGGTTCTACGTCTTGTGCGTATCCAACCCTAATCTCCATTTAATAACCTTTTCATAGTATGACTCATGAATATATAGATGAATTTCAACTTGAAAAACAAAAAAAGCTCCTTTTTAATATTTCTGAGCAAGACAAGCCAAGGTCTTGGGATTTATTATGGATGGGGATGAGAATTGATATTGTTACTTGAATCTATTTTCAGAGATGAGAAAAAAAATTGTCTTTGAATATGGAGATGGCCAGATAGGGACTATAATACCCTAAAATATGAACGTCCCTAAACAATAACTTATTTAAGTAGGCAACCTAAGCATAATATTTGAATACAAATTATGTAGAAGTATTGACCTCGGAAAGATGAATTTTTGTAGGGATTGAGGTTGCATTTAGACTACTCGGGAACACCTGGTCGTAGGAAAAGTTCTGGTTCGGAAAGTTTGGATTATGCTAAAAGATCAGATGCATGGGCCACCGCGTATAGCACGGTTGCTGCCGGAGCCGCAATTGTTGCTGGCTTAGGCTTGTTAACATACTTGAAGCGAGCTTCATGAGAAAGAGAGGAGCAGAACAGAAAATGAGTGTGTAGGGGCCAAATTGAACTTAGTTGGGAATATTGGAGTGTCACCTTTTGCCCTTTTTATAATTTGTATGTTCTAAGCTTTTGTATTACTATTAGCATATGTTTGTACGTGAAAAATTCAAATATTTTTGCCATTTTTTTCTTGTTGGTGCTGTATATTGCACCGTCTGGAATGCATCACCAATTGCTAGATGCTTTGTATATTTATAAAAATAAAAGTTAATGCAGCTTCATGAACAGGGCTGGATATTGTGTGCAGCAATTAAGGACGACAATAATTGGAGTTTCCACTTTTCTGGCATTATGCTCTTAAGAATCATTTGATCAGGATTGAGTTCAGAGGCATTTGCATATAAAGTATGAGCGGATGTTGAGTAGTACGGTAGTAATTTCTGTATATACCTCTAATCAGTTGATTCCTAATTCATTAAAGGTGGGTTTTAATTAATTTGAGTTTTTATTAATATTAACAAATGTCACTATATAATTGGAGGGATGCACTGAAGTTTAGTGATATGATACTATTAAACTTTTATCCCTAAATCATGTATACTTTACTTAGTCGATCATTTCAACTTAATATATTTCTTTCAAATATTTCTCTTTCAGACAAATCAAAGGGAATAACTGAAAGATTTTAGCAAACCAAGACAATACTGGTAACTGGATTGAGCAACCAAAATAATCACACAACTGGGCATCAATACATTAAGAATATGCTTGCTTCTCAAGTGAATATATATATATACATTAATTTATTTTTTAATTTTTATAAAATAAGTATAAAAATAAATATTATATTTTACAATAATAATAAAATTAAATATTTAATAATTTTTAAATTCTTAACTACTATATGTGAACTTTTCACCTATTATTTTTTTTTGTTTCTCTTAATCTTTTTATTATATAATTTATTTCATATTTTTAATTATAAAAATGCTGTTTTTTGTGACACTAAAAAAGACAATCATATTTAGATATTTTTGGTCCAAATCTAGTGAATATTGACATAACAGAAACCAAAAATTTTCTCCAAAACGTGCAGTTCCCAAGACTAAAAATGAAGATCATAAAAAAAATTTTATTGTGCCCCACCATTGCTT
Source organism: Senna tora (assembly GCA_014851425.1). Classification (NCBI taxonomy): domain Eukaryota; kingdom Viridiplantae; phylum Streptophyta; class Magnoliopsida; order Fabales; family Fabaceae; genus Senna; species Senna tora. Next base: position 15,539,997 of record CM026262.1, read on the forward strand.
TTGAAAAATTGAGACAGTAGAATTCCCAAGGGATGTCATAAATATGGTAAGCAATTTCTTCAATTCTCACACCTTCCCCTGCATACTTAAATGACACTTATATCATGCTCATACCAAAAGAAGACCATCTTGAGACTATGGTATGCTTGGAAGGATCAATGATGAAATAGAATAGAGTGGAATTAACCAAATGAATTAGACGTATGTTTCGATGCTTTGATGTATGGGATGGGATGGAATAGAAGGAGAGAGCGTCTCAGGTCCTTCTTGATCATTCAAAATTCCGTTTTTATGTTTCTTTAAATTGGGGGTCAAAGATGGAATGAAATGACTTAGGCCTAGTTTGGTTGCGCAAATCTTGGCGGTAATCTAACATTCTCTCTTGAACATTCTTTATACCAAACATACTTTACTTTTTACAATCGGATGAAATTATGTTTTTACCCTTACTTTTTATCCACTTTTAATATAAGGGTAAAATTGTCATTTCATCCACTTTTATTTCATTCACATCACATCACTTTATATTACATTCTCATTCCCTCCAACATTCTCATTCTTATTCCCATTCCTATTTCTTTCAACATTCACGTAACCAAACGAAGCCTTAATATCTTAAAATACAATCATACCTTTTTATGTTTAAGAAAATTATAATTTTCTCTTAGTAATACAATTAGTTGTCATATATTTATATTATGAGGGGTAATATTGAAAAAAGCAATTAATGAATCATTCCATTCATTTTAATATAACTTCCAAACAAATTTAGGTGTCCCTCCTTTTCTCATTAAAATTTCCAAACAACATATTTACTCAAGCCATCCCACTCCACTCCATTCTTCTTCTTTTTTTGATTTCCCAAGGTATTCCCAGCCCGACAGGCCAAAGACTAATCATCCGCGGATCTGAGCTCCATTGAAGGGTATATCATTCTATTCCAACCCATCCTCCCTTTAGGGCAAGTTCATTTGCATCTTGAGACAATGGAAATGAATTAATAAAGTAAGTGGGGCCCACTTACTTTTACTTTTTTTCTTTCCTTTTTTTTTTGGTGAGGAGGAGGGGCAAGGCCCAAACAAGGAAAACACCTACGAACTAACAACACGGGGCAAGGGGATGCCCACTACATCAGCAAGAAGCAAGTTCTTGATTCCCACAGGAGGGCAATCAAGCTCAGTACATCTATCATTAGAGATGGAGCCCATACTAGCTAAGAAGTCAGCAACCATATTACCTTGGCGCCATTGATGCTGAACTTTGCACTCAGCAAACCTGTTCATGAGCAGATGAATTTCGCAAAGGAGAGCCTGAACATCGGAGCCACGAAGAGCACTTGAGTTAAGACCATCGACAAGGCATTTAGAGTCGCTTTCAATGATGACTCGATTGAACCCAAGCTGGAGGGCAATCTTAATGCCTTCAAGAACCCTCCACGCCTCAGCTTTCAACACTGAACGGGTGGCTAGACAGCCATACACCCCTTTGATCCAACTGTCGTTTTCGTCCCTAAGGAGAGCACCGAAGCCAGCATTGGAGCTACTCATGTTAACCGCACCATCCGAGTTGACCTTTATCCAACCATTGTCAGGTTTCACCCACGCAATATGAATTTCATGAGCATTCCTGACAGGCCGAGCAGAAAGTGCATCAGCCTTCGCCTTCATGACCTCCCCAACAAAGCTCTGCACATTGACCCACGGCCACGGAGGCCTCTGAAAGGACTGATCAAACAACTCCTTGTTTCTCCATTGCCAAAGCATCCACACGCCGATGGCCTAGACTTGGTGCCACTTGGCATTAACAGAGGTGGAGATATTAGAAGCGAGGTTGTACAAGACCCATTGCCTCATATTTCCCACGAAGAATTCAGCAATCATATGGGAGGGCACGAGACGAATCCAGACTTGAGTTGCTTTGGGGCAGTCCCGTAAGGTATGAAGCTCATCTTCAATCGTGTGAGTACACCATTGACAATTAATATCCCCTCCATTCCATTTGTCACATCTCTGCTTGGTGAGAAGACGACAGTGGGTCATTTGCCAAATGAAAAGCCTCACACGCTCAGGCACCTCAATCCGCCAGATGTGTTTCCAAATGCTGTCCGCGTCAGAAGCAGGGCTCAGCCAATCATAGGCACTTTTGACCGAGAACACGCCATTGGCATTGGGGCCCCAAACAAGGTAGTCTTCACCTCTATCCACGTTAGGCGCGAGCTCAGCAGAATACTGGCAAGGGAGCCCGAAGTTAACAAATTTCTTAGGAGATCAATTCTCTAGTTTCCATCACTGTCACAAAGGTCAGCCACCGAAGCCAGCATAGATTGCTCATCCAGCGACATAATGAGCTCCAGAACAAGGGGCTTTTGCAAGCTACCCCAAATATCCAACCAGAATTTAGCCTTCCTACCATTACCAATGCACCACCGCTCATTATGCTGGATAGCATCCTACACGTTAGCAAGGCCCTTCCACAGAACAGAATCATGTTGCTTGGTCTCCAACGTGTGCAAAAGATCGCATCCTCTACCATACTTGCCGATAAGCACTTGATTACAAAACCCACTTGGGTTGGTCTTAAGGTTCCACCCATTCTTCATCATGAACGCCGGATTAATTCTTTCAAGATTCTTCAACCCCAAGCCGCCAGCCTCTTTCGGGAGGCACACAGTTTTCCAACCAATGGGCTGCACTTTCCTCACATATCGTCATGCCCCCATGTAAAATTCCTTTGCGCCTTCTCGATGTCAACACAAATGCTCTTCGGGATCCTGACAGACTGCATAGTGTAGAAGGGAATAGAGAAGATAGCTGAGCGCGCCAGAGTGACACAACCCGCCATGGATAGGCACTGTCTCTTCCACCCAGCAAGGCGGCCCTTCACCCTGTCAAGGATGTGATTGAACTTGCTTCTCGACAAACGGGAATGAAGCAACGGAACCCCAAGGTACTTGCCAAGGTCATCCGTGCACTTAAAACCAGTGGTCGCCATAATTCTGTTTTTCTCTTCCGCAAGAATATTCTTGGAAAAGAAGATGTGGGTTTTGCTAACACTCACTTTTTGCCCTGACGCCGCACAAAACGCATCCAGGCAATGCTTCATAGAATTAGCATTCTCCAGCGTGGCCTCACCAAAAAGCATGATGTCATCAGCGAAGAAAAGATGCGACACAAAGGGCCCGTTTCTACCAACCCAAAAGGCTTTCCAATCCTCCTTCATCATGGCCTCTTGGATGATGTGGGCGAGCTTCTCAATGCAAAGGACAAATAGGTAAGGCGAGAAGGGGTCGCCTTGCCGTATTCCCCTGGAGGGGAGAAAATCTTCCGACTTGCTGCCATTCCAAAGGATATTGAAAGAAGCCGAGCAAACACACCTCATGATAACGTCCACCAGCTCCATAGGAAGCGAGATTTCCATCAAAACAACTCTGATGAAGTTCCAGTTTAAGCGATCATAGGCTTTCTCCAAGTTGATTTTGATAGCCATGAAGGCTTTCCTACCACGAACCTTACGCATAGAGTGAATGATTTCTTGCGCAACAACAATGTTGTATTGAATACTTCTACCCAGGACAAAGCTGGACTGGTGTGGAGCAATCCATTTAGGCATAGAGGACTTTAAACGACTAACAAGGACTTTCGAGATACACTTGTAGACAACGTTGCAAAGAGAGATGGGCCGAAATTGGTTCACAAACTCCGGCTTAGGTGTTTTAGGAATCAACACAATGAGACTCTGGTTTATGTTGGCAACGTCGACAGACCCATCAAAAACACCTGAGACAACTCTTATGACACTCTCTTTCATCGTGTCCCAGTTACGCTGATAGAAAAGAGCTGGATAGCCATCTATCCCTGGCGCCTTGCTGCCATTCATGGAGAAAATCGCATGCTTTATCTCTTCCTCATTCACCTTTCTGCCTCAGGCCTCAGGCGGACAGTTATCAATCGTGGGAAAGGATATGGGAGTTTGAAGCTGGTCCTTGTCATGCACTTCCTCATCGAAAAGACCGTGGAAAAAATCTTTAACATGCTCCTCAAGAGGCACGTCTTTACTTAGCCACTCACCATCGCTACCTCTAAGCATGGTAATCCGATTGCGCCTTCTAGGACTCACAGCTTTTATGTGATAATACCTCTTATTTCTGTCACCGCTAGTAATCCAATTGCTCCTGGACTTTTGGTACCAAAGAATCTCTTCCTGCTTAAGGACCTTAGTAAGCTGACGCTGAAGGTCCTTTTCGAGGTTGATGAGGAAGGGGTTAGAGCGTTCCACTCTCTGAATGCCATCAATGCGAGAAAGAAACTCCTTTTTCCTTTTCCCAATGTGCCTGAAAACCTTGCGATTCCATCCCCTCAAATCGGTAGTAAAATTTTTAATATCCTCATTCCAATCCCCACCCCTTCTCCAATGATTTTTGACAAATTCCGAGAAGGTATCATGCATTATCCAGGAAAATTCGAAACGAAAGGGTCTTTCGCCCCTGCTCGAGCGATCAGAGGCGAGCTTCATGAGGAGGGGGTGGTGATCGGAGTAGACTTTGGAGGACTTTCACAGAAGCTTCATGGAATTTAATTCTCCAATCCCCATTACAAAGGAGACGATCAAAGCGCTCGAAAATTCTTTCGCTGCCATTGATCACAGGGCCTCTCTAAGTAAATTTAGAACCAATCGACGGCACCTCCATCAGGCCACACCTATCATACTGTCGGCAAACCGTTGGCTCCGGCGAGGATTGAAGGGAGCTCCGCCTTTCTTCTCATCAGCGGAGATAATGTCATTAAAATCACCAATAATCGTTCATTCATTGTTAATAGTACGCTTGATACGCTGAAGATTCCGCCAAAGCTCTTTGCGCAGCTCCTCGTGGGGGCTAGCATACACCACCGTCAACTACCAGTCACTGTGGTCCAACACCACATGTAAATGGACGAACTGCATGTGGCTCTCAATGACTTCAATGTTACCACTCCCCATCCTCCAACCAACCCAAATACCGCCAGCATAACCATTGCCAGGCTGGCAATAATGATTGTCGAACCCCATAGAATTGAACACTTCAGAAGCCTTCGAAGAGTGGCACTTAGTTTCAAGTAAGGCCAAAAGCTCCGACTTATTCTCATTGACCAAAAGACGGAACGCATTGATAAAGGCCCTATTACCGGCCCCACGGCAATTCCAAACAATAGCTTTATTCATGAGAAACACAGGAAAGCAGGACACTCAATTCCTCTCGGCCTCAAGGCCCATCTCCATCATATCCACAACTTCATTGATTTCACGAATCACGGTTTCCCTTTCAAAGGTACAGGGCACCATGGTATCATTAGTATCCATCATATCCTCATTTCCCTCGTGCTCCTCCATGGCCTCATCTAACAAAAGGGGGTTCGGAGGTTTTGGAGGAGATTCAATGGGGGTGACAGTGTGCTCAGAACCAATTTCCCGAAGCACAGGTTCGAAACCTCGGCTATCCCACAGACCATACGGTTGCTGGCCACTGAGAACGATCTCATCATCATTGGGCCTCCTATGACTCTCCCTTATCCTTTGCTTTAGCTCAGAGAGCCTGCACTTAGAAACATCACTAAGACCTTTGGACTGCGACTGGAGGTGCATTGGATAAGGAACTTCGGGCCCACGCTCGACCTCCTCTCTTTGATTCCCTATAGATGGACCTTAGGCCCCCTCATTAATACCAGCCAAAGAAATAAGCCCTCTATTGCTTGGGCCATCGCTGTTACGCCTCTCAACTGGGCCCTTGCCCACCCTGCTTGATCTGGTCCCCCTTTTCCCCTTGTACTCACTTTTATTCCCGCGCACCACATTTTCCCCATGCACAGGGTGTAGCGCTGCCAGCTGTTCATTCTGCTCCAACTCTGCCTCATGCTCACGTAGCACCTCAAGCCTTGTCGTGACCGCATTCCCACTACCACCTCTCGTTCCATGATTTGCCGTACCCTCCTTGCGTCCATCATTGTCCGTAGTACGACCCCCATTTTTGGACTTCGTGTTTGCCTCTGTACCCTTTTACGGCCTCGGGTGATGTGTCTTCGTCACAACCATCCACTCGCCAAATTTGTTGGACGTATCCACTTGTTTACTGCTCCGATCACCGTTCTTCGCCACAACGTCACCATTGTCAGTTTCTTCAAAATCTTCCTTGTTCGGACATCCCTCCTTGACATGTCCATAGCGCCCACACCCAAAGCAGATGAAATGAACGCTCTCATATTCTATGAAATACTTGCGACCTTCAACCTTGAACTTAGAGAGCAAGGGTAAGTTAAGATCGATTTCCATGCAAACCCTCGCATACTTGCCCCTTGTTTGCATCGTTGTCGTAGCATCCACTTTAAGATTTTTGCCAATTTTGTTACCCAGTTTTTTCAAGAAGTTTTCGTTGAACAGCTCTAACGGGATTCCAAGAAACCTGACCCAGGCAGCTATCTTGTCGATGGTTTCCATGGAAGGATCAAACCCAGGACTCCAAGAACGGATAGACAAGTAGTGATCGAAAATGACCCAAGGACCCTCCATGAGGGCACGGTTATAGTCCTCCACACTAGAGAATTTCACAAGAAAGAAATCATGAGACAGATCAATGATGGTCAGGATACCTTTCTCCGCCCAGAGCTGGTACAACTTCTTCTCCAACATTCTAAAACCAATCGTTCTCCCTAACAGCTTGATAATGAGCGCTTGCTAGAAGGGTTCGTTCAATCGTCTCTTTTACTTCTTAGTGATCCTTACAACTGTGCATGACTCATCACCCTTCGGGTCATCCTCAAAGATGAAGCCATCCTCTTCCTCCTCGCTAGAGGGATCCGGCGCCACGAATCTCTCCGCTTCAATCTCCTCATCATCCGACTCTTCTTCACTGACGCTCATTTCCTCAGAGTCCGAGCTTGAATCGTCATTCCTTCCCATAAGGGATTCCTTGTATGAGCGCCTCCTTCCTCCATCTCCTTCCGTGCCTCTCTCGTCCTCTTCCTCCACACTAGGTCCTTCTACCAAGTCAGCATATGAGGTTCTAATCCGAGAAGGTCCCGAAAAGTCTTCACCTCCGTTCTTAATCTTCTTTGTGTTACGAGCTAGTTGATCTTCCTCTTCCAGCGATAATCCTCCACTTTCAACGTTGCCGGTATTCAGAGAGCGAGAGCTCATAGTTCAACTTTTTTATGTAGTGTCAGGTTTTACTTTTTTCTTTCCTTTACTTAAAATTAAAAAAAATACAAAATATCTATTATACCATTTGATTTGACACAATCATAACATTCTTTTCTTTTTATTTTTTTAATATAAGGGGCAAAGTAGTAATTTTAATACATTTCCATTCCATTTCTATTCTCAATTTTTACTACCAAACACAACAAATGCATTTTCATTCCGTTTCCCTTTCCATTTCTGCGTAAAAACGTGCCCTTAAACTCCCAAACATCGCCTTAAGGATTTTCCATCAATTAGTTTAAGTAATGTAAACTACAAAATAATATTCAAAACTTTAGCTAACAAGTTGAAAAAAATCTAACCTAATATTGCACACCTAGCTATAGTGGGAGAGCCTTCCAAGAGAGACAACTGTATTTACAATATTTCAAACTCAGAATTTTACTTAAATGATACCAAACCACTTACCACTTGGACCAACTCCGCATGCTTTAATAGTCTTCTTAGAAGCTAAAGCAAGTTCATTACAACTATTGGGGGATATATTGAATCTTTTTGCTATAGTTTTTGGTCTTTTCCCAAACAAAGATAAACCAGAAATTCAATACAGTCTCAATACTCCAATACAACTTCAACAAATTTTCAACGGCCAAAAAAACGGCATATTAGGTTTTAAATTGGTTCAAATTATGGGTAGCTAGGTGGTATCTAGAAGCCTATATAGATGAAACTTGTCATTATAGAACAGCAGCCAAGAATCTAATTCCAATTCAAATTAATTATTCAAAGCAAACTTCAGAGATGGAAAGCAAGCTTGTTACCACAAGCAAGAACAAACTTTGATGTCTTTGTGTCATCATTTTTCGTAAATAATTTTGACGATATTAGGTGTCAAAAAAAATTCGAAATTTTATAAACAAAATCGATTATAATTCAAAATTTTTAAAATAAAATTAACCGCAAAAAGTATTTGGAGACGAAATTAAACATTGGTGTAATAGGGAATATAAAAAAAATACATTTATCTATATATGTTTAAATCTTATAAATATATAAAATATAATAAATAAAAAGTAATGATATAAATGACCTGCCTAGCATAAAAATCCCTCAAATTCTTCACCAATTGGAAATACTTCACGTCTGCATCAAATATCATAAGGTCAAGTTTGGTTTGGATGTAATGGGAATGTGAATAAGAATGTTGGAGGGAAAGAGAATAGTAATGTGAAAGTGATATGATGTGAATGAAATAAAAGTGTGTAAAATGACCATTTTACCCTTTATATTAAACGTGGAAATGGAATAAAAGTGAATAAAAAAGTAAGGGCAAAAACATAATTTTATCACATTACAAAAAGTAAAGTATGTTTGATAGGAAGAATGTTAAAGAAAATATTGAATTGCATAAATAATTATATTGATTTTTTCATCCAACCAAATGTGCTCGAAATCTGTGATGACAAATAGCATCAGGTAGGGAGGTTAAAATATGGTAACCATTTTGATTCCCACTATAAGAAAGACCAATACCTCAAAGTTTAAACAAGATTTGTGGTTTTATGGACCCTACATGTATTCTCTTATTAGATATAATTTTATTTGAACTAACTGAGGTCTCATAACAGGGGTAGAGTTCTCCCAGCAGAGATTCCTCCATACACAAGACTTGGACCCGAGACATTGCTCAAGAGGAATGGAGTACCTAACACTCCAACCAACCACCAATTGGTACAAGATCACTGATTTAATTATGCCTAATTGAATATATGGAAGATGGATACGTTAGAATCAATGTTTTAAAAATTGAACCGTTCATTGAACCGAAAAACTTTTCGGGTCATGGGCTAACTGGTTCAATCGGTTAAACCGGTGGTCGAATCGGTTGATATTATATATATATAAATTATAATATTTGACTAATTTTTATATAAATATATATATATTTTATTTTACAAAAATATATTTTTATACATGAATTTAAAATATAATGAGTAATTTATATTATTCAACTATATATATAAAAAATAATAAGCTCAAATAATATTAATTAAAATATTTATATCATTTACACACTATATTAGTTGTTTTATAATCATATGAGATTTAAAATTGTAAGATACACAATGCATATAGTCAAGTTTAGCCCAAACTGCCAAGCCCAATATATAAAAAAAACGCAAAAAATTTTGGTCAATCAAAACTGGTTCGGGTCACCGATTTTGACCGGGTCAACTCAAAATCGGATTTTTAGCTAAACTCGGACTCGATGAACGATCGCTTCCCGGTCTGATCAGCCGTTCCGATCCGAGTTTTAAAATATTGGTTAGAATCAATATATAATAGAGAAGCTAATCTCCCAAATACGGTTGTTACCTATAACTCATCAAAATGATAAAGTAATACAGCAAGGATCATAGTTTTTTCTTGCTTGTTGGGATTAACTAAGATCAAGCGATATTAATGTGTCATATTGTTATTCATTTTTATATTGGACTAAACAAAATAAAGTTACTTAGGTGCTTGTTATGAAGTTCACCAATATAATTAAAACATGTGGCAAAAAAATTTTGTATATCCAATTATGATAGAGAGAGAAAACGAAAAACAATAAATTTCATAACCAATCAAATAGGAGAGAGGATATAAATAATGTTTACGACTGGTGAACTTTATAGCAAGCACCTAATCAACTTTACCTTAGTTTTTTCCTTTTATATTTAGGTTATTAATAGTTAAATACTTAACAACAATAACAATCAAAACCTTTTTTTCATTAAGTATGGTAAGCTATATAGATCAAGCGATGCTAACGTATTCTGTCTTTGCTTATTTCTACGGTTAGGTTATCAATAACGAAATTTATCCTAATAGTTTTCTCCTATTGTTTTCTTCGGTCTTCCCCAACCTCTAGTAATTGACTTATCTTTCATCTGGTCAACTCTATGTACAAGAGCCTCCAACGACCTTTTTTGTACATGAACAAACCTATACGTGAGTCAATCAATTTTTCTATAAGAAGTGTTATCCCAACTTTCTCTCTAATACAATTATTATTCATTCCCAATTCTATCCTTTTTATTGTGACTATTCATCCGACATAACATTCTAATTTCTAACATGTTGAATTTATCTTTATATTAATTTTTTATCTCCCAATATTCAGTAAACTAAAGAGGTCTATAAATTCCTTATAATTATTGGTTACCATGTGGTAGAACAACAAAATCACTTTTTCATATGCAATGTCACCTAGAAAAAAGCAGTATGGTTTGGAAGTTCTCTTCCTATTAGAATTAATCATCTTCAACCAAACCCAATACAGTATTGGATCAAACATCTGAGTTCAAAGGACGCATCGAAAAATCTTCTGGGTCATAGACTAATGGGTTCAATCGGTCGAATTGTTGGTTGAACTAGATGATGTCATAAATATATAAAATAAATAATTAAGAAACAAAAAAAAAATATCACTCCAAAAATAAGTTCAAATAGTTAAATAATATAATCAACAAATATAGAACGCTCTAATATACAAAATTAAGTTTCAATTAATACTTAACAGACACAAGATAATGTCAGCCCAATTTTTTTTTCTTAATTTTTTGGGTCTGAAACTTGAGAAGCCCAAATGAGAACAAACCAAACATTGAAAACAAAACTTACAGTCAAGGGACTTCAAGCAAGGTTATTCTTCCATTTTTCCTTCATTATTTCTCCCCTCGATTTTCCCTTTCCTTACTTAGCTTATCTCTTTTTTTTTTATACTTTGGTTAGGTTACTCATTGGCCCGAACGGTTCTTAGCCCGGGTCCCGATTAAACGTCAGATCACCGAGTTTTTCCCGAGTTAATCCGGACCAACCCTCTAAACGAGTTAACAACCTTAACCGGAATGGACCATCAGACGATTACTGGTTCGACCGTCCGTTCCGATCCGATTTTTAAAACATTGATAAAATGTACTTCGGGCATATTGAACATGCTTCTAAAAATGCTTATTTTTAAATGATGTTTTTTAAATATAATTTAAAAAATATTGCAAGAGGGAAACAATTTGTATTTAAAAGATTTAATTAAAAAAATATTTTTATCAGTAGTTCATAAATAATTTATGTTTAAAAATTTTGTAAGAAAAGTTTTAATTTGTTAAATAAATATTGTTATTGTTAATTTTTACTAAAAATAAATATAAAATACTAGTTAATTTATTAATTTAATACAATGTTAGTTAAATAAATTAATAATTTGAATTAATAAAATTTTGTTAAAACCCCAAGAGCATATATACGTAATCTCGGACTTAGAGAACTTATGATATTCTAAGTCAAAATTTTAAATTGGTCCTTTATATTTGCACGAAGTTTTATATTGGTCATTTATGTTTCAAGAAGTTTAAATTGGTCCTTTATGTTTGCAAGAAGTTTCAAATTGGTCCTTCCGTCCACTTCCGTCAATTTTTTAAGTTAAGTGATGACGTGGCGTGCTGACGTGTCCATCTAAGCTGACATGTCATTGCCACATCAGCGCCACGTCATCACATATGATATTAGATTATGATGTGGTGATCACGTGGCATGACACGCCAACTTAAATGGACACGTAGGAGAGATGATATGTCCACGTCAGCAATTAACAGAAGAAATAAACGGACTTGGACGGAAGAACCAATTTGGAACTTCTTGCAAACATAAAGGACCAATTTAAACTTTTTGAAACATAAAGAACCAATATAAAACTTCGTACAAACATAAGGGTCCAATTTAGAGTTTTGACCGATATTCTGAAATTTGGACAATTTCTCAATCGGCATACATGTCAACATTCCTCCGATATACTTATACCCCGTTATCAAGCTCTTATAAGAGGAGGTGGTGCCCTCCCCTAATTATTAGCCTTCCAATAACTCCGAGCCCTCCCTTTGTTTTAAATTATAGGTTCCTCAACCTTACCTAATTGTGTTTTCGGATCCTTAACCAGTAACATCAATGTTATATATGTGATGTGATAAGCATATAAGGCAATATTATTATTATTATTATTATTATGAGTAAAATACACTCTCCTCCCTTGATAGATCCTAAAAAGACACTCTCATCCTCTCTATTTTTAAAATGTACACTCCACTCCCTCCACATATAAAAATTCTCTACATCTTAATTCAATTCACAATTCTCCTTTAAATCATTTTTAAAAGTAATGAATTTTTTGTAATTTCACAAATTAATCTTTTATGGAACTAGAATGCCCCACTTTGTAGTAGCAAAATACATGTAATGAAAAATGTTATATTTTTATTATTATTATTATTATTATTATTATTATTATTATTATTATTATTAATCTTTCAATTATTAAAATTATAAGATAAAAGATGTTAGAAATTATGTGATTAGTATTTTTTTTAATAAAATTGTATTTTTGTTTATTAAAAGAATTTTAAACTGTAATTTTTTACAAAAATTATTTACAAGTAATTAGTAATTTTTCAATCAAGCCAATTAATCCCCTAAATTTTGATAAAAAAATTACTAATTAATTGTAAATAATTTTTAAAAATTACTGGTTACAATTTGTTAATAAAAAATATATAATTTCATTAAAAAAATATTGATCACAGAATTTCTAACATTTTTTATCTTATAATTATAATAATAATTTAAAGATTAACGATAACAATAATAATAACAATAAAAAAATTAACATTTTTCATTCAAAAAAATAACAATGCCAAACTCACAGTAAAGCAATTCACGTTTATTAACAAAAATTAAAGCAATTCAAGATTTTTGCTATCATAAAGTGGGGGCATTTTAATCCCATAAAAGATTAAGTTGTAAAATTACAAAAAGTTCACTACTTTTAACAGTGATTTAATGGATAATTGTGAATTGGATTAGATGTAGAGAATTTTTTAAAGTGAAGGGAGGAGAGTGTAAATTTCGAAAATAGAGGGAAATGGAGTGTCTTTCTAAAATTTCTCAGAGAGAAGTGTATTTTACTCTATTATTATTATTATTATATAGAATTTCTTAAGGGAGATGAGTGTATTTTACTCTATTATATATATATATACTAACATCCAACACGCACTCCCGTGCGTGTCGTCTGCTTTTCTTATGTGTGTAATCTATTTTTTTAAATATGTACATGTATAAAAATATATATTTTTATCGTTCGTGTTGTCTGTTTTTCCTATGTGTTTAATATTAATAAAAAATTATAAATTATTAAATTAAAAAAAATTATATATTTTTACCGTGCGTATTGTGTACTTTGAAATTAATAAAAAATCAAATATTAAATTATTTTAAAATTTTAAAATATAAAATAAAATATTTATTATATTTAAAATAATAAATAGAATCCTAGGAAGTTATCACAATTCTTATTTTCTCTCACCCATGATCTTCTCACATCATATTTTTATTTTAATTTTTAATTAACTAATTGACTATTTTATGAGACCGTTGACGGAAAGACCCCACAGTTATATTAATATAGATATATATGAACGAATGAAAACTCAGGGATTTCACATGTGTTGCATATGAATACTCACTTGCACTTTGTGGGCCCTTCAAAAGAAATGCACTCTAAAAATGTAAGATTAGTTGCATTCGAATGATATATTATATATTGTATGATGAAATTCAAACAAAATTTAAACATATCCAACACAAGAGTCAAAACATTCGAACGATAGATTAAAGTTAAACTAAGCATTTGAATCTAAAACAAAAAATTGAAATCTAAACAAAAATTATACAAATCCAACTCAAGAATCAAACAGAAATCTAGCTTCGTGAAATTCAAAGACATCTGAGGTAGCACGATGGAACGTCGACCATGATGGAACGTAACCAATCAATGAAGTCCTTACCCTGAACCGAAAGCGAGAGATCATAATAAATACATAAACAACTTCATCTATGTTTAATCCTTAATTAATTTACTTAAATATACTATGTATATGTGTGTATTTTTATTTTTGGCATAAAGAATGACATATAGGAATTATTTGAAACTATCTATTAGTTACAAATAATATATAACTATTTTGGTTATGTAAATCAAGTTAGTTTTTATTTTAATTTTTTATTAATATATGATATATAAAAATATTTATAACTTAAAAGTCACATATATTTTTTTTAACAATTTAGATTTAAAAAATCACTTGTTCTTTATTAGTTAATATTTTTTTATAAGTTCTTTGTTAATTAATCTAAATTATAAATAAACTTATATATGACTAAATATTATTAAAATAAATTAAGAAAATCTAAAATCTAACCTGCTTTTAGATTGCATGAAAATTTGAAAAGTAACAGTTTGTAACTAAATTCATTTAAAATAAAAAATATATAATTTCAAAGTTGTAATTATATTTATAATTTTGTAAGATTCAAAATGATTATTTTTTTTAAGTTCACATTATAAAATAGATGAAAATCTGAATTTTATCAATTAAAAATTAATATTTAACATCCACAACCTAATCTAATATAAAGTTAATTATAATATTTTATAATTTTGAACCGAAACATGTGGGAGTCCTTGGTTTGTATACTCTAGTACCTAACAAAGTGTGTAGGGATGATCAAAATACCTATACTCAATGGGTACCCTAAAATTTTATCTTGTGGGTCTAGGTACAAAGTCAACGGGTCCAGGTAAGGAGGTACCCTACCCGCAATAGTAATTATTTGTTTTTATATATATAAATTAATTTTTTTAATTTTTTTATATTGAGAAAATATATAATTCTAAAATTTTTTTTAAATATTTTATAAATATTAAAGTAATTTAATAGTATATTTATATTTATGATTTAATTTTTTTATTTTTTGTGATTAGAGATGGAAATGTTGATAATAAATCTTATATTAATAAAATAATAATTTATTTAAAATTTTTATACGTCTGGGTCCGAGTATGATAATTTGAATATTCGTAGGGTCTAGGAATGGGGATTGATTTTGATATCCGCTCAAGTCCAGGTCCGAGTCTGGGAATTATAGTATCGTATCCAAACTCTACCCATAATTACTATTGCGGATAGGGTACAGGTAGGGTACCTCCTTACTCGGACCCATTGACGTTGTATCCGAACCCATACCCAAATTCACAAGGTAAAAGTTCAGGGTACTCATTTGGATATGGATAATTTTATCTAGGACAAAGTTTAAAAAGAAAGGGTTCTATGCTTTTATGTTATGTCATATTGGTGAATTGACTGATTTGATGCAAATTTGAAAATGTAGGATTATAATTGTACAGTGGACTTTGTATATTCCTGTTTCAAGAATCAACCTTCCATGGCAAGAATGATTCATTTGACACATTATAAGTCTACGTTTAGTAACAATATATCAAACACGTACACTTCTCATTATACTTTTTTTTCTCTTCATTTTTTTAAAATTTTACAATATTTTTCTTTACTTTACAGTACTTTACATCCTTTCTCTTTTCATCAGTACATTTCTACTAAACGTAGCCTAACACTGGATGTGATGGACCAGACAACTCACATGTACCATGATGCAGATATCATAGTGTTCAATACAGGCCATTGGTGGACTCATGAGAAAACATTCAGGAGGTGAGTGTAAGCACAAGTTGGGATTCACAAAAATATTTAATTTGTGGGCTCACATTAATTATTTAATGTATTTATTTTGATTTTATAAATATACGGGTTGATAAGTGGTCCAAATAAAAAGGGAAGCCCAAAGTATAAAGCAATCACTTGGGCTTTAGCACACATTATGATAAAGTCTGATAGGCGGCTATGTGTAAGCCTTTAGGGTTTTACTGAAGCCCGTAATGGGAGGGCCCAGTAAGACACAATTATATACCCTAACACAGTGAGTCTTCCCATTGTAGCCACTGCACGACCAGAGTAATAGAGAAGAAGACCTAGCTCTCAGGTATTCGGTAGAGAAGCTGCCTGGTGTCAGGTATTAAGGAGTTCTTGAAAATAAAAGATAGCGAAATCAGGTACGTATTATGCTTGATTATTTTCAATGATTTAACATTACAATCGATCCAAGAATCTTACATTTGGCATCAGAGCCTGGTTAATTGTGGTGTTAAATCTTGAAATTTTTTATTTTTCTGGAATTTCTACGCATGATTTTTCAGAAGATTGCGTCCAAATTTTCGCATCCGACATGGCTTGTTTGTACAAAACAAATTATATGCTTTTAATCGTCTCCGTGCAAGCTTTATTTTGATATATCGTATGCTCAATTTCGTGTTGTATACTGAGACAAATCACATGCTAAAGTTGAGCCCATGAACATGCTGAATTTTCTGGAACTTGAATATGTTGTTGGATTTTTGTATGGTTTTTTCTGAAATTCGAGCTCATTTTTCGATCAGCTCTTGCGTGCTTGTATGATTCTAGTTTAGGGGTTTTATTCTCCTCTATATAAGCTTTAAATCGATATATAGTTTGTGCAAATCGGAGCTATGGTTGAAAAGTTATGGGCCGATGAACATTGCTTGATGAACATGCAATTTTTCGGACCCCAATTTTGGATTTATGCTAGATTTCTCAAAAATAAGTTGCTTTGAGTGAAATTGAAACCATATAAATGTTTGTTGACTAATTTTCGACCAAACCCCTAAAAATTATTCGATTAAAAATGCTTAAAATGGATTTAATTTCGATTCTTATGAAGAACACACCATATTTTTGAACCCTAAGCAATTTCTTTCGAAAATTCGAGATTTGGGGCCGTGTTTTCATAAATTAATCGGATAATCATATTAGAAACTCAATGATCTAAAAAACCCCTAAGGATTCGACGCTTGAAACGCGTTAAAATGCGTATAAATATTGCCAGAAACGAAACGGGTCGCACGACCCGTTTCATGCTCACGGGTCGACCCGGCTAAAGGTTGAAGAAGAAGGCATCCATGGACTCCCCAAGCAAAGCCCACTCTCGGGCCATAGTGGGGGTGGCGCGTGAGGTCCATCCCCAACTCTGTTTTCCGTGATCCAAACGTCGTTTTGCTTCTCATAATATTTCTTTTTTTTCATAATTTTTATTTATTTTTTTGGACAACTTTAAATATTTATTTTGAATTTCTTATATTATATTGTTTTAAAATTCAAAATAAATATTTTTAAATCACGTTTTTGACATGGAAAAATCATGAAAAAATATTTGAGCACTCTCTGGATCTATTGGAACTAGTCACTCTCTCTAGTTAAATAATTTGGATTAAGTACTCTCTAGCGCAATATTAAGAAATATATAAAATGCCTAAAATTGTGTGAATTTTGGTGAAATTTTATGTGTCTATCTATTTCTAAGTATGTTGACCTAGGTATCACTAGTATGTGATCCGAGTAAGAGGATCAAAGTTTTAGAACACGGTTCTAATATTACATGGTGTGGCTTGCTAAGGGAATCAATTTAATATTTATTAATAATTGATTCATAATTACATATTTAAATTCATTAAAGGGTGCATAAATGGTTGTTAAAAATATAATTAATGCATTGGCTAATTTTTATGTGCTCCCTAGTCTGAAAATTTTATTTTAATTTTTGGGTTGTTGAGAATACATATCACTAGAGTGATTTATTCATCAAAATCCTAAAAATTGTTAAATTTTCTTGTTGATGGGAAGTGGAGGCAATTTTAATTAATTCTAGTCTGGGATAATTTTTATGAATTGTTGCGACCATTATCATTAAAGTGGTGAGTCATCAAAATTCATAAATGAATAAAATTTCCTGTTGATAGAATTGGTTATTAAATTAATATATATAATTTCCTGCCTAAAGGTGGTTATTATGTATATTAATTTCAGGATAACTTGGAGAATATTAATGAGTATATATAATTTTGAAAAATAATTCTCCCTAAAGGTGATTAAATTTTCTAAATTGTATATTCTTATTGCCTTGGGATATAAAATTTGAAGAATTTCTTCTGCCTAAAGGTGATTTAATTCTTTAAATTTTTATAGTCTTTATTTTGCTTCATAAAAGGAAGGAAACAAATGACATGTTATTTTCTCTGCCCAAAGGGGAGTCTATAATGATGCAAAGGGTTTTTCCTTCAAGTTTAAGTGCCTCACTAATTTACCATATTAATTATGTCCAAGTTGTTACTTTTGCTATAAACAACAATAGTGCCACCCTTGAAAGGATGTCTGGCTCAGATTATAAGAAATGAAATATGGATACAAAGACATTGGGCCAAAAATGAATTATCCCATAATAATTAATATCTAATATTAATTATTAAAAGCTTCTGCAATATAGTTTCTCTAATAAATCATAAATGTCATATGTCATTTCGTTGACAATCTAATTATGTATGCCATGTTTCAAATTAATTAAAGATATAGTTATAGACTGCAATAAAATAAAACTATTTAGGGGTCTTGCTAAATATTAAGCCGTAAAGCTTTTAAGTAACACCTATGATTGGTGTTAATTTAATTGTTTTGATTGATCTTGGGATATGGATTTAACCTGTGGGATATTATTGATAATCATTTTCTCACTTTAAGCTAATAGCTTAAAATGAGAAAAGGGGAGAATGATTGCATATGTACTTCTTGTTTGCATCTCCTAGTTTTATTTTAATATGAAGTTGAAATTCGTTGATCAAAATGAAAAGGTTCTTAGATTATAAAGTTATGATTGATAGGAGAATTTTAGAAATTCATAAAGTTAGAAATGTAAGAATTTTAATTCTTACAATTGAGTTTCAATCATTTAACTTTATAAAGCTGTGAAGAAGAAATCAATATCTTGAAAGGTTTATTTATTGATAAATAAAGGGAGTTTAAAAGGGCATTATTTATCGTACGAATTATTTTGTGACAATAAATATTAGAGATAATTAATGTTCATATGGTTAGTTTCAACTCTATAATATTTTAAAAGAACCAAACACGACCTAAATAGAACAAAAGATTTAAAAGCGTAATATACTACACTTGTGTATTATTGATTTTGATTTTCCTAGTCTGAGAATATTATTTCGTAAAATTGTTGACTATGTTATCATTGAATTGATTCATACATCAAAGTTTTACAAGGTAGTTTAATTCTCTTTGTTAATAGGAAATCATAAATTTATCATTCCTAGTCTGGGATTTTTTTACATTTCTTGGATTGTTGAGAATGTTTATCACTAAGGTAGTTCATTCTTCAAAATTCATGAAATTGTTTAAATCTCTATGTTGATAGGAAGTAGGGCAATTTCATACATAAATTCTAGTCTAAAAAATTTTGCCTTTTTTGTGAATTGTTGAGGTTTTTATCACTAAAGTGATTTAACCACCAAAATTCTCAAATTGTGCAAATCTCTTGCTGATAGAATTTGATTGAATTCATGCATATGATTACCTACCTTAAGAAAGACGTTGTGTGTATTAAGAGCCTTTTAGGTTACATTGGTATTTTAAATTTTGAAAGTTTTGCCTGCCCAAAGGTGATAAACCTTTCAGATTTGATATACGGTTAATGATCAGTTTATCCCCTAACAAAATGTAAAGACACATACAGTTGGAAGAACACACTCAGGTTTATGTGTGTTTGGAGGTCTTTTGATTTCTTAAGTTAGTGGGAGCTTTATGTACTTAAAGTTTAAGAGTTTCATGATCTTTCGAATCAGTGAGAGTCTTGTGCACTTAAAGTTTAAGAGTCTCATGATCTTTCGAATCAGTGGGAGCTATGTGCACTTGAGGTTTGGAGAGTGCCTCCACATATGTTATTATTGGTATATTAATACCTTGCTTATGCAAAGAAAGGTTGATACAACATGTGCCTTAAGACATTTTGTTTGTCTTAAGAGTGACCGTTGTATCTGATAAAGTATTAAACACAACATGTGCCTTAAGACATTGTGTCTGTCTTAAGAGTGACCGTTGTGTCTTATAGAGTATAATACAACGTGTGCCTTAATTAAGACATTTTGTTTGTCTTAAGAGTGACCGTTGTGTTTGATAAGGTATTAAACACAATATGTGCCTTAAGGCATTGTGCCTGTCTTAAGAGTGACAATTGTGTCTTATGAAATATGATTTACAACATGTGTCTTAGGACATAGTGTTTGTCTTAAGAGTGACCGTTGTAAAGTATGATTTATAACATGTGCTTTAGGACGTAGTGTATGTCCTTAAGAGTGACAATTGTTTTGAAAGATGTATATAACATGTGTTTTAGGATTTTTGTCTTAAGAGTGACAGTTATATATAGTATGGTATGTCTCCAGTGACACCAATTTTGTATTCGCGAAATAAGGAATGAGACATGAGGGCTTATTTTTTTTTAAGCCAAGAGATTTCTCCTGCGGATTAAGCATAAAGGTATTGAGAAATCATACGGAGGACCGATAAGAAATAGTGCGTCGAAAATGACTTGAGAGCTATTTCTTACTACACTTTCAGACTTGTGATCCATGTCGATATAGTTGTTAGTATGTGTGACCATGGATTGATCCTATGCTGCTAAAGGGCATAACGATTGTCATGATCTCATATTGATAGTTATGTTGGACCGGATTGGTGCGTTTGCTGTATGATTTGGACCATTTTGCGCGCATAAAAGATTTATTAACCCGAGAGTCTTTTAACAAATTTAAATTTTGTTTAAACACAATTAATGTGGCCTAAGTGGGAGAATGTTAGAAAAATATTAAATTTGTGGGCTCACATTAATTATTTAATGTATTTATTTTGATTTTATAAATATACGGGTTGATAAGTGGTCCAAATAAAAAGGGAAGCCCAAAGTATAAAGCAATTACTTGGGCTTTAGCACACATTATGATAAAGTCTTATAGGCGGCTATGTGTAGGCCTTTAGGATTTTACTGAAGCCCGTAATGGGAGGGCCCAGTAAGACACAATTATATATTGGCTAGGTCCCCTCTCTAACCCTAACACAGTGAGTCTTCCCATTGTAGTCGTTGCACGACCAGGGTAATAGAGAGGAAGACCAAGCTCTCAGGTATTCGGTAGAGAAGCTGCCCGGTGTCAGGTATTAAGGAGTTCTTGAAAATAAAAGATGGCGAAATCAGATACGTATTATGCTTGATTATTTTCAATGATTTAACATTACAATCAATCCAAGAATCTTACATTCATTTCATACGTTTGTGGGGGTGAGTGTAAGCACAAGTTGGGATTCACTTCATACGTTTGTTTTTATTTCTTGTTATATTGACCTTTTTTGTATTTTTTACACTCATATGATATGATATGATGTAAGAAGCATAGAGGAACCAACTTTGACATGCAAGTAATCATTTGGAGCAAATCATAATCTATGAAGAACTACACATAGTCTTTTGTTTTTTCAGTTCAATTTATGTTGTGACAATCTTAAAATTATTTGTGATGTATATTAGTTTCATGTTTGAACTTTTGTATGTGAATTTTATTTTGATGAAATCATAAATATATTTTGTTTGTTGAATCAACAGATTTGAATTATTTTATATAAATTTTTAAGTTTATGTTGAGCTAATTTAGGAATAAAATGCAAAGCTAAACCAGCAACGATTATTTAAATAATCTGTATTTTCAACAATGATTGTAATCGTCGTAGTCTCAATGACGATTAGGGGTGGCAAAATGGGTGGATTTGAATAAGGTCATCATCAAATGGGACAAGTCGTAAATAGATCAATCTGTAAATGGGTTGTAATGACCCATGATTATACGTCAAAACCATTAACCAATTAATTTTACTTTTGTTATTTTATTTGATTTACCAATCATTTCAATTTATTTTTATCAATAAAGACAATTTTTTGGAATAATAAGGCTATAATTTTTTTTGGTTGCCCGCCTGGTTTTTGAGGCTTTGTCCCGGTTAATCCGGACTCGACTTGGGCTGCGCACTTGGCTATAGTGGGTGAATCTTCAGATGGGGATAACTTCATTCACAATGTCTTGAACTTAAGATTTTATTTGCTTAAGCGATACCAAATCGTTTATCACTTAGACCAATCTCTCGTTGGTAATTTTATTTTTAATGTAATAATAACTACAATTAAATTTATATTAACTTTTTTTTTTCGCATACTTCGTGATTAGATTAAATAAAATAAAGAGTACAAAGTTCAAAACTAATACAATTTCACCAACCAAAAGGAAACAAAGAAAGTTAGAATATTTGTTAAGTTTTTTTTTATGAAAAAGAATATTTGTTAAGGTTTGGGAGTAACGTTGGTTCTTTCTTTTACCCTTCATCCTCCATACTTGGGTTTTTCTTTGTAGCCAGGGGAGGTTGCATTTTGAAGAATCACTTTCTTGTTTTACTTGTTGAAATCATGGCTTTGTGTTGCTAATATGATGCCTAGTTACTGATTTAATTTTCTCCACTTGGAATCTCATTTTAAGATTCTTAAATAGTTGTTTAAGGTGTTGATCTGGGGTACGTTTGGTATAAATGTACGGATATAAAGTACTGTGAAGAAAGTACTGTAGAGAAAAATAAGGAGAGAGATAGAGAGAAAATGTAGGAGAGAAGAAGTATGTTAAAGATATTACTTAAAATTTTGTTAGGAATCGTAAAACACCATGATTTTACTGTTAGCTATCCTTACTAAACGAACCCTTAGGTGACGTTTGGTATCCGGTGAGTATTTTAGTGGGAAGTAGAAGTGGAAACGGAAGTGGAAGTAAGTGATAAAAAATATGTTTGGTATGTAGGGAAATAAAAGTGGAATATAAAAGTAATATTGTATGGTATGGTAGGAAGAAGATAGGAAAACATAAGATAAAAGTGAAATACCTTTTTTGCCCTTACTTTCCTAAAAACCACTAATTTTTAAGGGCATTTTGATCTTTAAACATCACATCACCTCACCACAACTTCCCTCCTCACACACAAGCAACCTTACTCACTTCTCATGAAAAAAGTTTCTTCCCATTCCTACTCACCTCACCACCTACCAAACATATCAAAACCTCACCTCACCTCACCTATATCCACTCCCTACCAAACATGCCATTAGTGAACAACATAGGAAGGATTATAGGTTGGGCTGTTGCTAGACAACCTTGAGAATGGTTCATTATGGAAATTTACAGTGACAATGAGGAGTGACACAGTTGGTTAAGGTTTGGCTCTTATCTCCTAAGGGCAAGGATTCGAACCCAATAATATCGATGTGAGGGCCTTATTGGTGAGTAATATGTAAATCCTGGGAGGTATTCCACGACCCTGGTGGAATACCGATACTTACCTGATGCGATACAGCAGGCTAAAGACCCGTTACAAATTCCAAGTGGACCAATCACAAGAGCCCGAGCTAAGAAGATCAATGAAGCATTAATTGGGTTAGTGCGAGAGACTTAGGAGGAGCAATTAGCGATTGGACCAAAAAATAATAATGAAAACGTCATTAATTTATTAAGGGCCGAAAGTGGAGTTCTTCAACCCGAATTGGGCTTAAAAACTTAAACTTAAAGAGTTTGGACCAAGTACTACCTATATAAAGATTCTTTTGACATAAATAATCACATTTTGGGCTTAATATGGTGATTATAATTAAGATTTTTATTTAGTGCGAATTTTGAGAATTATTAGTTGCTTATTTTGAATTTTAGGTTATCTTTTAAATTTTAATTATTAGGAATAGGTTTCCTATTTTATTAAATTAATTTAGGGTTTGTTTTTCTATATAAAACATTGTACCCAACACTTTGAAATAAGTTAAGTTTTGAATTTTATGAGAATTTGATTCTTTATTTTGCGAGTTTATTCTCTCTAGGGTTCTTCATTGAACTAACAGACTTATCAAGGTTTGATCATCCTTGTAACGTCTTCTAACACTTCGGGTCCTTGTTCATTCGAGTTCAAGTGGATCGTTCGACCTTTGTTTAACTTTTTTGAAATAAGAATATTTCAGATTGGTTGTGAGTTTGTGGGATCAATCCCTAGTGGGTTCGCATCATTACTCCACCTAAATTTTTTTATACCAAAAATAAAAATTTACAGTCAGATGATATATAGTACAATACATGACAAGAGTGAATTTCCTGAGTCACCTTGGTGTGCTTTTTGATACAATATTGTTAACACTAATAACCATTATGCCACACCCTCACAATGTATTTAATTAACGTGTTATAGAAAGAACAGAATCTTAATTCTTAAATCTACAACAAATGTATGGCTGTATTTTCTTAAGATTCTTGGCATCCTCCCTCAGATGTAATGTATTGTAACCTGCACTTTTTGGAAACAAACTAATATGGTTTAATGAAGCCATTAATTAGTTGAAAATGTATTATAATCCTTACCCACAAACAAGACAATAAAATTCTCAGAATCAAGCATTAATAGAAGGAACATTAATATATACATGCACGTCAGAAGCATTTTTCTCAATAGAAACTAACAAGGAAAAAAAGTTGGTGATCTTTAAATTTTCATATCCAACTTGCTTTACTGCAATATTTGCAATCTGAATGAGTATATATATGAAACAGAATAATGCATTGCACCATATATTCTTCAACCAGAAATGCCATTTTATTATCATATAATTAGCATATTGGGTTTATAAATTATAACACAAGGGAAAAGAGAGGCTCCATGCATGCATGCACCAAATATGATGTATATATTCCTATAATGGGAATATATAAATATTTTTAAATGAAATGTTTGGAATTATTAGATGAATGATTTAAATGTTTTACAAATTAGAATTGTTTTTATATAAATTTAAATTAAATGAGAAAGAAAATATTAAATATTTTGCATATTTGAATGAAATTCTCTCCAATTAACCCTGCCTCATACGTTACAATGCTGGTATAGATAACCAGAGTTAAAACTTAACCGTGGTTAGGATTTTGCCTTGATATAAAATTATAAATACGTGAAGCCTCCATTTTTGTTTTATGCATTTTCTTGCGGAACGTCTCCTTCTCTTGCTCACGCCTAGAAGGATTTTCAATTTTCCACAGAAAGCACTCGAAAGTTGGGATTCTTGTTTCTAGGGTTGATCTCGGTGGTCGAGTGAGGGCGGAATCACAATTGGGATTGATGCTCGTCAATGCCTGGCATTGTTGCGAATCAAACTGCTATCAACAGGTGAATTTTCGTATTCCTCTGTGAATTTTCATTCTGCTATGATGGGAGACGATAGCTGTAGTTTCTGCTCGGTTATGGAATTTGTTGATGATAGATAGTATCTAGGGTTTTGTGTCAGAGATACTGAATTGGACACATTCATTGTAAAACCTACAATGTAGCCTAAACTTGTTGGGATTTGAAACGTTTAAAATAGTTGTTTTTCATCTTTTTCGGTTGTTAGAATATCTGTGTAAACTCTCAACAATTTAACTATGATATATATTTGATCCTTAATCCTTTTCTTTGTTAATTTGTTCATTAGACAGTAGGATAATCGACCGTTTACTTCAAACAGAAGTTCTGCTATGATGGAAGACGATAGCTATAGTTTCTGCTCGGTTATGAAATTTGTTGATGATAGATAGTATCTAGGGTTTAATGTCAGAGATACTGAATTGGGAACATTCAATGTAAAATCTATAACGTAGCCTAAACTTGTTGGGATTTTAAATGTTTAAAATAGTTGTTTTTCATCTTTTACAGTTGTTAGAATATCTGTGTAAACTCTCAAAATTTTAACTATGATATATATTTGATCCTTTTCTTTGTTAATTTGTTCATTAGACAGTAGGGTAATTGACCGTTTACTTCAAAGAGAAGCTTTCTCTGTATTGTACCCCAAATATAAAGAAAACCTATTAAAAGTGTTATTTGGTCATAAATCTTGAAATTTTATCATGCTTCCTATTTTTCCTTGCTAGATACAACTAAAAGTTTTAGTTGATCAGAGGTGGTTTACTGGTTTTGTTGTTCTTATGTTCTATAGTTTGTAGTTGGGCAGGATAATGAGGGACTTGGGATGAGAAAATCCTTGGGGAACTTTGTGTCATGAAATCTTTTATGATTATTGTGGATATTCAGTAGTTGAATATGTTAAATTTGTGGTTTACTTGAACATTTAGGTGTCTAAATAAGGGGTTGTTAATATTCATGTATTAAAGGATCAAAATAAGCACACGACATAATTTCATTGTTCAGTAATTCGTAATCGTTATTGCTGTTATTCAATTGATTATATTTAACAGCCCTCGTTTCCATATATGTTCCTTTTTTGTTTCCTTTGTTGCCAAAGTACTTGTGTCATTTTGGACTGTTTTTTTGGTTTATTAGGCTTCTATAATTGAAGGAAGTTCCCTTATTCTGCACATGGATTTGCGAAGTCCTCCTTGATACCACCCTGGTAGATACTTCTAAGGAGGGAAATAAAGGAGATTAATTAGAGGTCATTTGGAGAAACAAACTAGCAAGCATGGAATGTAATAAAGATGATGCTATGAGGGCTAAGGAACTTTCAGAGAAGAAGTTTCTAGAGATGGACTTTGCTGGTGCGAAAAGATTTGCCTTGAAGGCTCAAGACTTGTATCCTTGTCTTGATGGTCTCTCTCAACTGCTAGCAACTCTTGAGGTGTACGTCTCTGCTGAGAAAAAAATAAATGGAGAAGTTGATTGGTACGAGGTCCTTGGTGTGGATCCCTTGGCTGATGACGAAACAATTCGAAGGCGTTATAGGAAATTGGCTCTTGCTCTACACCCTGATAAAAACAAATCAGTAGGCTCGGATGGGGCTTTTAAACTTATCTCTCAAGCATGGAGTTTGTTTTCTAATAAGTCCAAGAGATTCTTCTATGACCAGAAGCGCAATTTAAGGGGTATATATGAAGGAATTTCAAATGGGAAGCCTTCAGGACCAGCAAATCAGAATGGTTTCTTTAATTTCTTCAACACTGCTAACTGGAAGGATGCAAATCATAGAACTGCTGCTCATCCTGAACCTACTCCATCATCACCTGTGTCATTGAAACAGACATTCTGGACCATATGCGGTGCTTGCAGGACACAGTTTGAGTACCCTGGAGTTTATCTCAACTGCAATCTTATATGCAACTGCTGCCATAAGCCCTTTTTGGCTTCAGAGATACCAGCACCACCTATGCACCACAATGCTCCGTTCACTCACAATCCGAAGAAGAAATTTAAATCAACCAGACTGGAAGAAAATAATTTTATTTCTAGAAGGATGCCAACTTCTTCTATTAACTCCTGTTCTTTCTCTATGCCTGGTGGTATTTCTAGTGTCCAGACATCAGCTTCTTCTGCTGCTGAAGCTCTTGGTGCTTTTGGGGTGTCATCTGAGCATTTGAAGAGAGGTCATGAAGATGCACCAGTTAAGCGGGGAGAGATCCATTGTGGGAACTCTGATGCTACTAAGACAACTGCTTCAAGTTTAGCTTTTCACTCCACTTGTTTCAGTTCCAATTCAGTCCTGAAAGGAGATAGGCCAAGGAAAAGAAAGACTATTGATGAATGTAGAGTTGATAGGGAAAAACAAGAGGTAGAAACCAAAATGGCATCTCAAACTGAGGGGAAAAGGTTAGCTGCAGAACTTGGATCTAAGAAGGGTAGTATTGAGATAGGAAGGGTTAATGCTGCTGCAAACTGTAAACGTAATGGTATGAGGGATTTACCACAACAACAATTAAAGATCATGTTGATGGAAAAGGCTAGGAATAGTATTCGTAGTAAGCTTAATGAGTGGAATGCTGCTTCTGTATCTAGGAAGTTGACCGAGCAAGAAAAACCTGCTAAGGAAGTAAGAGAGAAGGACAATGAAAGGGAAAGAAATGCTGAAAAACATGGTGCAGAAGAATTTGTTGACTCCAAGACCATAGCCAAAAAGTCCCCCTCTGCTGATCCTGATATCTCTACTTTGAAGGTGGCTGATTCTCTCACTATGAGTGTTCCAGACCCAGACTTTCATGATTTTGACAATGACCGAACAGAGAAATCATTTGGTGAGAACCAGGTATGGGCTGCTTATGACGATGATGATGGCATGCCTCGTTACTATGCTTTGATTCATAGTGTTATTTCCTTAAAACCATTCAAATTGAGGATGAGTTGGCTTAACTCTAAAAGCAATGATGAGCTTGCTCCAATAAAGTGGGTCAGTTATGGTTTTCCAAAGACTTCTGGAGATTTTCGAATAGGCAAGTATGAGTTTAATGGCTCTCTTAATTCTTTCTCACACAGAATTAAGTGGACCAAAGGTGCTAGAGGGGTTGTACACATATACCCTAAGAAGGGGGATGTTTGGGCTCTATATAGAAACTGGTCCCTTGATTGGAATGAACTCACTCCAGATGACATTGTACAAAAATATGACATGGTGGAAGTGCTTGAAGACTACAATGAGGAGCGAGGTGTGAATGTTGCTCCACTTGTCAAAGTTGCTGGCTTCAAGACAGTATTCCGTCGACATGTAGATCCAAGTAAAATCAAGAGCATCCCAAGGGAAGAGATGTTTCGTTTATCACACCAGGTACCTTCATTCTTGCTGACTGGTCAAGAAAGTCATAATGCCCCTAGAGGTTGCTTGGAGCTTGATCCTGCTGCTATGCCTATGGAACTTCTTGATCTGGGAAAAGAAGATCCAAAGCAGGAGGCAGAAAATTCAGAAGACAGATTGGGGCTCAGAGAAAGTTCAGTAGAAGATATTCAAAGGAAGGTGGTGGATGAAACAATGAGAAAGGAGAATAGGCTGGAGAACTTGATCGTGTATACCCGGAAACGAGTGAGGGATAAGAAAGTGCTTGGAGTGGCAAGTAATTGCTAGTTACTTAAGTGACTTGAGGAGATCTACCGTTTCATTCATAGTCAAAAAGCTGTAAAGATAGAAGAATTAAATATTCAAGATATCCATAGGTTACAGGAATAAATTCTTTGTAAATGAGTTAATGCAGCAAGATCTGAATCTATGCTTTATTTTTCTAGAGGGGTTAAAAAAGGGAAGAGGATTTAGCTAGAATTAGAGACTTGGTTAAGCAGCTTTTGTTCTTTGCTGCATATGGGATGGTGATATTGTTTTGCAATAAGTTGTGGAGTTGCCTTTAAATACTATAGCTTCAGCTGTATCGTCTTTAGCTTGAAGATAGTCTAGAAGGCTCATGTACATGACATAGTCAATGGAGAATTTTAAAGGTTTATCTTTATATTTTTAATTCTTAACAAAAATCCTCACTTTACTCCATCTTTATATCTTGTCAAATAGTGCACCATAAGCTGCAAATATCTTGTTGCATGTCCTTTTGTTGCTTGAATTTTTCAATCAATGTGAGTCCCATCTCCCATGCTGAGTTTTGGTTGAGGGTTTTAAGTGTGTGTTTGCTTATGGAGGTCTAATTTCCAAGAGATACCGAAGTAATTGAGTGGTGTGATGCATTTATATAATAGAGATAATGATTGAATGGTCTATTTCATTTTGTGTTTATCTCTTTCTTCAAATGACATCATATTATTCTCTCACATAATATACATTCTATACCTTGTGCACTTAAGCTGGTACATTGGTGATGGCAAGAATCAATTTGGTTTGTGATTCTTCCAACATGACAATGTCACAAAAAAAATGTAATTGGTATATTGTTTTAGGAAGGATATGTGCAAATATTAAATTCTATTTTATCTATGATAAGGTTCATGTTTTTTGAATGATCATGCCTTCATAATTATGTTCATTCTACTTTTGCTTACTCACATTCCTTTTAAAGTCTTCTTATTGACCATCTTTATTAGTGGCTACGAACATGGCAAGTTGCTAAAATGAAGTATTCAAAGACTATGATGAATTTTTAAACTTATACTAATAATGCAACTTCCAAATTAATCACAAAAACATCTAATATTTTCTGGTAGTAACTGGGGTTGCCGACTTGAAATTTGGCAGTCTAGTTTCAGATCGTAGAAACTGCAGTTCCTGCTGTCATGTACTCTGGTCTTTGAGGTTGGAGTGAGAGACTTTGTTGATTATTCTCCCAGATGCGCTATTGTTTATCCAAGAACAGGTTTTTTGGTTCTTCTTGATGAATTCTTAGAGTTTCTTGTCGTCGTCGGACATCCTCTATGTGTCTAATTGCTTCTTTCCTCCCAGCTTGGGCTATGTCGCTCAAGAAGTCATGTTTCCTCCCTCCTATCAGCTGTTCTGGCAAGTATCACACTTGCTCCTGCAAATTCTAAATTTTAGCATTACCAATTTCTGGGTGTTGTCGTCGAACCTATCGTGGGTTAGAGAAATCACTCATCTCCCGTCACGAACCAGTCGTGGAAGGGGAGGCTGTGCGTCCATCTCTCTCGTTAGTCTCGTGACAATCGTCTCTCTCTTCCCCTCAAGGGCACTGCTCCGAGGAATGTGGCAGTGGAGAGTTTCTTCTCCGACCGCATCTTTTTGGGTTGGCTCTTGTACCCATTTCACCAGAAAGTGCTTGTGCTTGCTGGTGTCTGTTGCAAGTAACCACCATTTTTTCCGTCGTGTAGCTGCTATGAGAAAGATTGTAGTGATCTTTGGTTTGGTTAAGATCATGGTGGGCGCCACTGATATTCAAGTGACCTGATAAGGTTAGGAATCCAGTGGATTGGAGGCTTGAAAGAATTCAACTCAACCCAAGTTGGGACTTGAGAGCCTACGTACTCAAGAGCAAAATTAGAGTCCTCGTAGTTCACGAGGAGTAGGTGCTTCCAGATTGTAGAGAACCAGAAGTAAAGGAACTAGGCAACGTGTGCATTAGGGGCTCTTGGAGAGAATGTGTCCATAGGTGGCCATATGGGGCTTGTTATGTAGGCTCATGTTGAGAGGGAAATCGTGGTTAGTAGGCGAGAAAAACGGTTATGTTGCTAATTCAAAATGGTTGCAGGATGCCGAGAAGCGGCCGAGTGCTTATATGTTCGAGTTGTTGAGTCCATAGTACCATCCTCCAAACTATGATTACAGTCAATTGTATCCCTAACCTTTCATTTTTCGAGCAATGTTGTACTTGCCATTAACACTGTCCAAATAGATAACGGTGGGTGCTGATGTGACGTTACACGTCACAAAAAATGACATTTTAGCCCATTCTTCAACCTTAGAAAATTCATTTTAACTGTCCTTGCTATTTTCTTACTACTATAGCATTATTTTTTTCTCACGATTTACCCCACTTTTTTCTCCTAGATTTTAAATTAGCATTCTTCAAGCATTTACATATATAAACAACTCTTTCCTATTGTTTTTAAAACCATCTAAAAGTTCCATAATTATATTCCATGATTTCAAAACTCTATCGACGTCGTTTATTCTTCTTGTTATGAATGACACGCTGCGGTGGTAGTGACGAGGAAGAGGCAAGGCGTCGTCTTTGGTGTGGTTGAACTGATTTCAGAAGAGAAGGTTGTAAGGAGGATGAAGAAGCTAGGAGGCTTGGATTTGGTGAGGTTGACGGTGATGCAGCCTCTAACCACGGTGTGGAGAACCCAAAAAGACTTTTAGGTGGAGCCTCTAACCACGACGCCGTTCTTTTTTTTTTTTGTAATTTATAGTTTACCCCCCCCCCCCCCTCCCGTGGTTTAAACTATGATACTTTATCACTATGTGGTTTGGCTTAAAAGCAGTGTGGTCCCTGCGGTTTGTTATGTTATCAATTAACTACCCTATCTTTTTTTTATTGAAATTTAGTCGAATTAGTCAATATAATAATTTGTTTATAAAATTTGTTTGTATTATGCAATTTTAAAATAAGTAAAATATCAATTTGATCCTTCTTAGATGTATTTTCTCAATTTAATCCTTTTTATATTATTCTGTTATCAATTTGGTCTTTACCGTCAAAATCGTCAACAAAACATGATTATATGATTGAATGAATTTGATACTTTTTCTAAGAAATGGTAAATTTCCATTTTGATCCCGTATCTTTTTTCCACTAGTTTCATATTGGTCTTTTATCTTTCAAAAGTTTTAAATTAGTCTTTTATCTTTGCGATTTGTTCCAAATCAGTCCTTTTGAGGTTGAAGAAAGGGGTAAAATTATAATTTTTGAAAAGTTTTAGCATTCCATGTCATCATTTACCAAAAAATTTTGGCGATAAGGACCGAGTTGATAATGAAATAATCTAAAACTAACTAAATTGAGAAGATATATCTAAGAATGATCAAATTGAGAAAGATGGCATCTAAGAAGGACCAAATTGATATTTTACTTATTTTAAAATTGCCTAAATATAAATTATTTTTTAAAATTTTAAATTATTGACTAATTCGACTAAATTTTAGATAAAAAATATTACAGGGTAGTTAATTGGTAACATAATTATTAAAAAAAAACAAACCACAAGGGGGTCATGTGTTCCAGTTTTAACCATAGGGGGTACATTGCTTTTAAGCCAAACTACAGATGGTAAAGCATCACATTCTAAATCATAAGGAGGCAAACTGATTTTAAGCCAAACCATTTCTATCAAGCATCACTTCTATTACAAGTCATCGAGCCCATAAAACTATTCTTACTTTTTTTTATTTGCAATTTGGGAGTTAGTTCTTTGAATTTAGAAAGAATACACAAATATAATAAGATAGAAAAAGAGTCTACCTCCGATTCGAATGAAGAAAAAGAAAATTGTTTCCAAAGATATTAATTGCTAAAATTTGAAGCAATTGCCCCTTCGATGAATACATGAAAAAATACTTCAAATAATGAATATTAGTCGGATTTCGAAACGAAAGAATGTCCTTTCTATCAAAAAAGAAAATATCAAATATTTCAAAAAAAAATTCTTGACTTTTTCGTTTTTTTTTTAAATTCCTCAATTGATACATGCAAGAAATAGCCAATTCAGTCACTTTTTGTTCAATTTTTCGTGGAGTCAAATTTTTGTCATTAGAGTCAAGGGAATGACCCCCTATCCTTTGATTTCCATATAAAGGACACGATGAGTCATTTTTTTGTATATATAGAATTAATTAATTTGTTGTAAATATATTGTGCTTTTGTGGATGTCTTTAACACTCCCAAAACCTCCATAAATCAATGAGTCCATAACCCCAAATTCAATATGATTTATGCCAATATTGATTGTGCATTATATGCATACCTTAATGCTTTGTAACTTATGATGTGAAGGTTACCCTAGTAGCCCTATAAATAGAGGGTGTGTATGTAATGATTTGAGACACTAAAAAGTTGATTATTGAGTACTACATTTCTTCTTCTCTTGTCTTCTTCCTTTCTCTTTTACTCTTATCATATAGTTTTACAATACGTTATCAGCACGAAAGCTCGAAGGTAGTTCTTCTAAATCCATTTGATAGTTCTACAAATTCAAGTTTCAATTTATGATTTCTTGTTTATATGGCTATCAAAATTTTCCTTCTTGTTTTATATATCTAGTTATTTTATTTATACAGTGGACATATTTCTTTGATCATAGTTTATTTCATATATTTTTATGCTTTAATTTATTTATTGCTTCTTTGATCATAGTTATTTTATTATTCTTTGCTTTAGTTTATTGTTATATTTTATTTTATACTATGTTATCAATTTATCGTAATATTTTTCTTGTTGCTAATTAAGTAATAATTTATTTGATTTATACTAACTTAATATAAATTGTATTAGTTTTGTTAATTTGTTATGAGTTCTTAATTTGATTATTATTGTTAACTATCTTAATTTCATATTATTTAAATTGATCATTTACTTGTTAATATGTTTTATGAATTATATATTATATATACTAATAGTTTATTGTTTCACTTAATTTTATCTTATTTTGTATTTTAAGATTGTAACGTCATATCTCTAATTATTATTATTATTGTTTTTCATTAGCTTGCATCATGTCAAATCTTACCAGACTCGAGTTTGTAGCCCTTGACATATTTGGCAAGAATTATTTGTCATGGGTACTAGATGCTGAAATTCACTTAGAAGCTAAGGGTCTAGGTGAAACAATAAAAACTGGAAATGAGGCATCTAACCAAGATAAGGCAAAAGCAATGATATTTTTACGTCATCATTTGCATGAAGGGCTAAAAGCAGAATATTTGACTGTTAAGAATCCACTTGAATTGTGGAAAAATCTTAAAGAAAGGTATGACCATCAGAAAACGGTAATACTCCCCAAAGTTCGTTATGATTGGATGCATTTACGCCTCCAAGATTTTAAGACAGTGAGTGAATATAATTCGGCAGTTTTCAAAATAAGTTTTCAATTAAAATTGTGTGGAGAAAAAAAATCACTGATGAGGACTTATTAGAAAAAACCTTTTCAACTTTTCATGCTTCTAATGTTTTATTACAACAACAATATCGTGAAAAAGGTTTTAAAAAATATGCCAAATTGATTTCCTGTCTTCTTGTGGCTGAACAAAATAACGAGCTGTTAATGAAAAATCATGAAGCCCGTCCAACTGGATCTGCTCCATTCCCTGAAGCGAATGCAGCAAAATATGATAACTCTGGAAGAGGAAATAATAATTCCCGTGGTCGTGGTCGTGGCCGCGGGCGTGGACGTGGGCGTGGTAAGGGAAAAATAATTA
This sequence comes from Senna tora, assembly GCA_014851425.1. Classification (NCBI taxonomy): domain Eukaryota; kingdom Viridiplantae; phylum Streptophyta; class Magnoliopsida; order Fabales; family Fabaceae; genus Senna; species Senna tora. Next base: position 15,574,653 of record CM026262.1, read on the forward strand.
CCATAATCACGATGGTCATAAACAAGAGAACAACAATAAGGGTTCTCAAAATAGCTCTTCTAAGGTTAAAGACAATATATGCTATCGTTGTGGCATGAAAGGCCATTGGTCACGTGTCTGCCGCACACCTGAGCATTTTGTCAAGCTCTATCAAGCTTCAATAAAGAAGGGGAAAAATCCTGAAGTTAATTTAACCCTTTAAAATGATAATGATGATGATGAAGCAAAAATGCAAAATAATGTGGAAGCCAATTTTGCCTACAAAGAAGATGACTATGAAGGCCTCATTGACATAACACATCTAAATGTTGCTGATTTCTTTGAAAATCATGATTGAAAAATGAAATGCAGCAAATCTTATGTTTTTCACCTATGTTTTAATTTCCTTCTTATGTTTTAGTTGTGTTTCTTCATTGTAATTTTAATTTTCTACGTTTCTTATAATGCATTTTTGTTTTCAATGAAGAATATGGATATTCCTCAGTCTTCTGTTGGATTTAAAATCAAAGAAGATATATGCCTTGTGGATTGTGCTACAACACACACTATATTAAAGGATAAGAAGTATTTTTCTTCTTTGGTTATGAAAGAGGCAAACGTTAGCACAATATCTGGTAATACAAAATTAATTGAAGGATATGGAAAAGCTAACTTATTATTACCCAGAGGAACAAAATTGAATATAAATGAAGCATTATTTTGCAGTAAGTCTCAAAGAAATTTACTAAGTTTCAAAGACATTCGACAAAATGGTTATCACATTGAGACCACAACTGATGGTGATATGGAATGTCTTTGTATCACTGCAATTATTGGGGGTAAGAAATGTATCTTGGAAAAATTACCCACTTTTTCCTCTAGTTTGTACTACACAAATATTAGCATGATTGAGACGCATGCTATAGTAAACCAGAAGTTTACTAATCCAAATACTTTTATTATTTGGCATGACCGGTTAGGCCATCCCGGTTCAATAATGATGCGAAGAATAATAGAGAACTCAAATGGACATCCATTAAAGAACCAGAAGATTCTTTTATCTAATGAGTTTTCTTGTGCTGCTTGTTCTCAAGGGAAATTAATTATAAGGCCATCACTAGCAAAAGTTGGGATTGAATGCCTTACATTTCTGGAACGCATTCATGGAGACATATGTGGGCCTGTAGCTCCACCTTGTGGACCATTTCGATATTTTATGGTATTAGTAGATGCCTCTAGTAGATGGTCACATGTTTGTCTATTGTCAACGCGTAATGTGGCTTTTGCAAGATTACTTGCTCAAATAATCAGATTGCGAGCCCAATTTCCAGATTATCCTATCAAGACAATTCGTCTTGATAATGCTAGTGAATTTACATCCCAAGCTTTTAAAGATTACTGTATGTCAATTGGGATAAGTGTGGAGCATCCTGTTGCTCATGTACATACACAAAATGGTCTTGCAGAATCATTCATTAAACACCTTCAGTTAATTGCTAGACCATTACTCATGAGAACAAAACTCCCTATTAATGCCTGGGGACATGCTATTCTGCATGCTGCAGCACTCATACGCATTAGACCAACAACATATAATAAGTTCTCCCCTATGCAAATGACTTTGGGTCAGGAGCCAAATATTTCTCATTTAAGGACCTTTGGGTGCGCAGTCTATGTTCCGATTGCTCCACCACAGCGCACCAAAATGGGTCCTCAAAGAAGGTTGGGGATATACGTCGGGTATGAATCCCCTTCCATTATTAAATATCTAGAACCCCAGATGGGTGATCTGTTCACGGCACGATTTGCCGATTGTCATTTTGATGAAAATAATTTCCCAGCATTAGGGGGAGAAAAGGAACAGCTGGAAAAACAAATTACATGGAATGCACAATTATTGCATCATTTTGATCCTCGTACAAAGCAATGTGAACTTGAAGTTCAAAGAATAATTCATTTGCAAAATATTGCAAATCAATTGCCAGATGCATTCACTGACCCTAAAAAAGTGACAAAGTCACATATTCCAGCTGAAAATGCTCCAATTCGTATTGAGGTTCCTGAAGGGCAACCTAATACTATTGCGAATGAACATACAGCACGCCTGAAGCGTGGTAGACCAATTGGTTCCAAAGATAAGAATCCTCGAAAAAGAAAAGGAGCAAATAAAGAAAATGGCCAAGATGAGGAAATATGTATTTTGAATGATAAGGAAGACATAACTGATAAAAAATCTCCAGAAGAGATTCAGGTACCTGAAAGTAAAGAAAATAATGAGATCTCAATCAGTTATGTTGATACTGGAAAAATATGGAACCGATTTGAAACAATTGTCGACAATGTTTTTTCATATAATATAGCGCTAGAACTTGGAAATGAAAAAGAGGATCATGAACCAAAATCCGTCGAAGAATGTCGACGTAGAAAAGATTGGCCAAATTAGAAAGATGCTATCCAAGCTGAGTTAAACTCACTTGCGAAGCGTGAAGTTTTCGGACCTGTCGTCTGAACACCTGATGGTCTAAAACCAGTCGGGTACAAATGGGTCTTTGTGCGAAAAAGAAATGAGAAAAATGAAATTGTGCGATATAAAGCCCGACTTGTAGCATAAGGTTTTATGCAAAGACCTGGAATTGATTATGAGGAGACTTACTCTCCTGTGGTGGATGCAATTACTTTTAGATATTTAATTAGTTTGGCTGTTTGTAAAAGGCTTGACATGCGCCTAATGGATGTTGTTACAGCCTACTTATATGGATCACTGGATAATGATATATATATGAAAATCCCTGAAGGATTTAAGATACCTGAAAGAAATAATTTGAGTGATCGAGGAATATATTCAATTAAGTTGCAAAGATCATTATACGGATTAAAACAATCCGGGCGCATGTGGTATAATCGTCTTAGTGAGTATCTGCTACAAAAAGAATACAAAAATGATTCTATTAGTCCATGTGTATTTATAAAAAGATCAGGATCTGATTTTGTTATCATCGCAGTATATGTTGATGATTTGAACATAGTTGGAACTCCTAAAGGTATTTCAGAAGCAGCAAAGCTCTTAAAAGAAGAGTTTGAGATGAAAGATTTTGGAAAGACAAAATATTGTCTTGGGCTGCAAATTGAACATTTAGAAGGAGGAATACTTGTTCATCAATCAACATATATTAAAAAGATCCTTGAACGGTTTTACATGGATAAGGCACATCCATTAAGTACCCCTATGGTGGTTAGATCACTTGAAGTGAAAAATGATCCTTTTCATCCTCGTGAGAATGATGAAGAACTTCTTGGTCCAGAAGTACCATATCTTAGTGCTATAGGAGCACTAATGTATCTTGCTAATAACACTCGACCTGATATAGCATTCGCTGTAAGTTTATTAGCAAGATTTAGTTCTTCTCCAACTAAGAGATATTGGAACGGAGTTAAACATATATTCAGATATCTCCGAGGGACACTTGACATGGGATTATTTTATTCAAATGAGTCCAAGTCTCCATTAGTTGGATATGCAGATGCTGGATACTTATCAGATCCTCATAAAGGCCGATCTCAAACTGGCTATTTGTTTACATTTGGTGATACTGCTATATCTTGGCGCTCAACAAAACAAACTATAGCAGCTACTTCATCAAATCATGCAGAGTTGCTTGCAATTCATGAAGCCAGTCGAGAATGTGTATGGTTGAGATCCATGACTCAACATATTCAGGAATCATGTGATTTATTACTAAATGAAAAGGCCCCAACTACATTGTATGAAGACAATGCTGCTTGCATTGCCCAACTAAAAGGAGGATACATTAAAGGAAACCAGACTAAGCATATTTCACCAAAGTTCTTCTTTACTCATGATCTTCACAAAGATGGTGAAATTGATATTCAACAAATTCGCTCAAGTGATAATCTAGCAGATCTATTCACTAAGGCATTACCAACTGCAACATTTGAGAAGCTAATTTACAAAATTGGAATGCGCCGATTAAGAGACCTTCAATAATGCTACAATGAGGGGGAGATAGCGCTGCACTCTTTTTCCCTTTGCCATGGTTTTGTCCCACTGGGTTTTCCTGGTAAAAGTTTTTAATGAGGCAGTTTATAATGGATGTATTATTATAATTGGTGTACTCTTTTTCTTTCACTAGGTTTTTTGTCCCACAGGGTTTTTCCTAGTAAGGTTTTAATGAGGCACAATTTTAGACATCCAAGGGGGAGTGTTGTAAATATATTGTGCTTTTGTGGATGTCTTTAGCACTCCCAAAACCTCCATAAATCAATGAGTCCATAACCCCAAATTCAATATGATTTATGCCAATATTGATTGTGCATTATATGCATACCTTAATGCTTTGTAACTTATGATGTGAAGGTTACCCTAGTAGCCCTATAAATAGAGGGTGTGTATGTAATGATTTGAGACACTAAAAAGTTGATTATTGAGTACTACATTTCTTCTTCTCTTGTCTTCTTCCTTTCTCTTTTACTCTTATCATATAGTTTTACAATATAATTAACTTACTTTCTAACTTTTTATGATTAATTTAGACTAATTTTATACTTTTTTTTTAACATATATATTAATATAAAAACTAATTATATATAAATATTATGAAATTTACATTAATTAAATTTAACATAGTTAATAATTTCAAAAAAAAAACTTAATTTTATATATATATATATATATATATATATATATATATATTACATGAAAAATACTTAAATATAACAATGTTTTTTTTTAAAAAAACGAAACCGTGGGTATCTCAAAATGGACCTGGACCAAGTATGGCCAATCCAAGACCCTACCAACCTGGCCCAATTGTCAAGAAGTGATGGACTGGGTTAATTTTGTACACCCATAGTGAAAAAAATACTATTGTTCAAAAAATGAAAAATTAAAAGTACAGTAATCAAAATTTAAAAATATAATTAAAAGAAATCTTTGAGGGTATCAAGAGTATTTTTGCATTTAATTAAATATTTGGTCCAAAAAATAACAATGTACTTAGTACAGTTAAAATGGGCTCGAACCAGGCCTTCATGGTCCGCCCGCTAAATGACTGAGCCTAAATAAGCAAAAAATGGTCCATTGCCCGTTTAATAACGAACCTAAATAGGCCAGCCCGTTTAGCCTGTGGACTAAACAAGTTGAACCTCGTTAATCCATGGCTTTTACACATGTATATACACATTAAAAATATATACACAATTCAGTCACATTTAAAAACTATCTACAGATATATACCACTTTTACTGTGCACAAGCAAAAACGCCATCAGTGAGGGCATTTTTCTGAAACTTTAACAAAAAAAACGTCCTCACTCAGGGCGTTTATAAGGGTTGACCATTTGACCCTATAAACACTCTCAGTGAGGGCGTTTTTTTAACAATTTTATCACATTTGTTTTCATGTCAATATTAGCGTTAAAAACGTCCTCACTAAGGACGTTTATAGGTTTGACCATATGAAGGCGTTTTTCTTGTTAAAGTTTTAGAAAAACGCCATCACTGATGGCGTTTTTGCTCGTGCACAACAAAAATAGTATATATACGTAGATAATTTTTAAAGGTGATTGAATTTGTGTATATATTTTTTAATGTGCATATATTTATACATATAAAAATTACAATATTTCTCATAAATTAAAAAATTGTTCTTCTTGTTATAAATATTATTTTATAAATTATGACACTTTATCACTACGTGGGTTTGGACATTCAAAAAGTGACTTGTTTATAAATGGACAAGTCCGCCTTGGCCCATTTAAAATGAGACCTGTAATAGTCCGCACTAGCCCGTTTTGAGAGTGCTAAACATACTTAAATATAATTTTTTGGCCAAATTACTCTTTTGGTCCTCAGCGTTTGCACGAAGTTTAATATTGGTCCTCAACGTTTCAAAAAGTTATTTTTGGTCCTCAACGTTTTTTGTTTTGGTCAAAATTGGTCCTCTAGAGTAACATCTGTTTGGTTTTACCATTAAATGCTGACGTGGAAGGCTTATGTGGTACACCCTCTCTCCTACGTGTCATATTTAAATGACATGGCACTCTCTCCCACTTCAACTCAGCAAAACGACGCCGCTTTGATTCATTTAAATATAGCAAAACCGGACAAAACGGTGTCGTTTTGCTGAGTTGGAGTGGGAGAGAGTGCCATGTCATTAGCACTGTCAAAACGGGCCCGAGCCCGCGGGCTAGCCCGGCCCGCCCGCTAAATGGGCAGGCTTGGACTTTAAAAAATAGGCCCGTTTAAAAACGGGTTGGCCCGTATAAGCCCGCGGGCCCCGCGGGCCGGCCCGTTAAAAAATTTAAAAAAAAAAGAAAATAAAAAATAATAGTTATTTGTTTAAAATATGTATAAATATATATGTTTTATGTAATTTTATGTGTTAAATAATAATTTTATTCTAATAATGTGTATAAATAATTTAAATAATAATTAAAATTAATAAAATATTAATTTAAAATAATAAAAATACTAATTTTTAAATAAATATATAATTTTATAATTATTTTTTAAAAATATATATTTTAAAAAAATATAAAAAGTGGCCCGCGGGCTAGCCCGTTTAGCCCGCGGGCCAATACGGGCGGGCTTGGGTATCACTTCCCAAGCCCACCAAGTAAACGGGCCGGCCCGGCCCGTTTTGACACTACTACATGTCATTTAAATATGACACGTAGGAGAGAAGGTGTACCACATAAGCCTTCTACGTCAGCGTTTAATGGTAAAACCAAACAGATGTTATTCTAGAGGACCAATTTTGACCAAAACAAAAAACGTTGAGGACCAAAAATAACTTTTTGAAACGTTGAGGACCAATATTAAACTTCGTGCAAACGTTGAGGACCAAAAGAATAATTTGGCCTAATTTTTTTACTGCAAAAGAAAAAGAAAAGAAAAGAAGAGAAATCCTTTGTGCAGGTAGGGTGTAGGGTGTAGCTGATCCTATCCAATATTGCACTTATCCCCCAAAATCTGGCTCACCCTCAGATCTAAAGCCTCAAATTGAAGGAGCATCCATCATCATCGTCCTCTTCTAAGGACTAAGCCTATCATCATTCGTTCAGTGATCACCAATGGAGAACAACCAGCAAGCCCAATCCTCCGCGTACCCTCCTCAACCCCCCTCTGCTCCTCCCCCTCCCCCTCCTTTCCACCATCTCCTTCAACAGCAGCAACAGCAGCTTCACATGTTCTGGACCTACCAGCGCCAAGAGATCGAGCATGTCAACGATTTCAAGAACCACCAGCTCCCCCTCGCCCGCATCAAGAAGATCATGAAGGCCGACGAGGACGTGCGCATGATCTCCGCCGAGGCGCCCATTCTCTTCGCCAAGGCCTGCGAGCTCTTCATCCTCGAGCTCACCATCCGATCCTGGCTCCACGCCGAGGAGAACAAGAGGCGCACGCTCCAGAAGAACGACATCGCCGCCGCCATAACCCGCACCGATATATTCGATTTCCTGGTGGATATTGTGCCCAGAGACGAGATCAAGGACGAGGCTGCACTCGGTGGGATGGTGGGGACCACCGCGAGTGGCGTCCCTTACTACTATCCGCCCATGGGCCAACCTGCCGCCCCTCCCGGTGGAATGATGATTGGACGGCCGGCTGTGGATCCCACCGGAGTGTACGTCCAGCCGCCGTCGCAGGCGTGGCAATCGGTATGGCAGACAGCGGGGGATGATGGGTCCTACGGCAGCGGCGGGAGCAGTGGGCAGGGCAATCTTGATGGCCAAAGGTAGAGAATTGTGCTCCTTTCTTTTATTTTAGTGTTTTCTGTGAAGAAGTGAAGAGTGTTTTTATGTATGTTATATGGTAAAAGGAGTTCTTAAACCATTGGCTCGCTCCTTGCTTACATGGGAGTAGGCAGTTTGGAAAAGCATTAGGCTATGCATGGGTTTCAATAAAATAAAGTTTGATGATAATGGTGAGGGAAAAATGGTTTTGGGGACAACATGCAACAGTTAAGAAAATACAACAACAATTAAAACTTTTTCCCACTAGGTGGGTCGGCTACAGTTAAGAAAATATTAAGAGAAATTAGATATTGGAACATAAGCTGAATAGATTCTGCCTGCTAGCTTATTTGTGTGAATTAATGATCTTGGTTTAAGGTTTTCTTCGAGCGTTTTCATGTGTGAGAATTAGGACCCTGTTGAGAAAGGATTGTTGATCCTGGCCTTTTTCCTTGTGAGTTTTGTTCATATCACCATCTTGGCGCCAGTTAGTTCTGCAATGTGCAATACCAAAAAAAAAAAAGTTTAAGCCACTGGTTGTAGTTGTACGATGTTGGAATGCTTTGTTGTGACATACTTATGCAATTTCTGCTTTTCTAGCATGTTTGTTTTGAATGTAAGTAGGGCTGAAAGAGTTGTATGATCCTGTATATTTGTTAGCAGGGTTCATGTGGTATTACTTATTAGGTTAACTGTGCTTTTAGATTTGCACAGGCAATTTGATATATTGTGGGTTTATCCTCTTATGAAGGATCACTAGACAAATTATAGATGTCTTACCAATAAATTTGATGGACTGTTATGAGCAGTAACATAACTGGGGTTGCATCTCATATTTCTCCGGTATTGTTAGGCATTTGTATACCTGCAGTGCAGACTCTCAGTCATTTCCAGATAGAAATTGATTTTGCTGGAGATTTGTGCCTTGCATAAAAATGAAGTTTGTTTAGGGATTTAAATAAACATTTGAAGATTGATAATTAGCATGTGAGTTTTGGAAATATTGAAATAGTTTAACTGAATGTAAATTGATTAAATGAGCTCAAAGATTCTTGACATTGCAATGTATTTTTTGTTTCATACTTCACTCTTATAAATTTTCAAATGTATGACAGTGCAATTGAGAAATGTAAATTAGGCTATTCAATTCAACTTGCTTCTCTTACTAGTGCCTCAAAATTTAAAGAGGAGTGAGATTAAAAGAATTATTGTTATTATTTTTTAGCCTTTGAGATTTGTACACATATCTCAATGGCTAAAAAATATATGGGGATGTAAATCATAGGGTTCGAGTTGGGTAGATGAGATGGAAAGAAAGTATTGGGTATTATTTGTGATCGAAAAAGTTCAACTCAAACTTAAGGGAAAATTTATTGCACAACTATAAGACCTGCATTGTTGTGTGATATTGAATGTGAGGCGATAAAATGTCAACATGAGCAAAAATTTAACGCAGAAATGAGAATGTTGCGTTATATTAGTGGTCACTCTAGAAATCATAGGATTAGGAGTGATTACATTTGAAAAAAGTCGGGGTAGCACTTGACATAATAGAATAGTCAGTAAAAATGCGATTTAGGTGGTTTGGTCATGTACAAAAGAGACTATTAGAGTCACTTGTACTAAGAGTTGACCAAATGAAAGATAGTTCAATAACTAGAGGTAGAGTGAGAGCAAAGAAAAGGCCAAAACCCCCATTTTGGTCCATATCTTTCCCTTTTGTTCCATATTAGGTCTCTATCTTTCAAAAGTTCTAAATCAGATCTCTATCTTTGCAACTTGTTCCAAATTGGTCTTTTTGTGTAAGACCGTTAATTTGGTCCATCAACTGATGACGTGGCATGATAAAAACTTTTCAAAAATTATACTTTAGTTTCACCCCGTCTTCAACTTCAGAACTTTCAATTCAATCCCTAAACTCTATCTCCTTTTTTTCCTCTCTCCACACCAACTCAATCTCCTCCTCCTACTCCTCCTCTTCTTCTTCACCTTATCATTCCCTTCCCCACAACAATGTCTTTGTTAGCCTTCACTTCCTCTTCATTCACCTCTGTCTCATGCTTTGTCAGGTACTTGCTATAACCTTTTATCACTTTCCTCCATTCTCAGATCCCATCAACCTGGTCTTGTACGTTATTTTCTTGTACTTGTCTAGTAATGCATCTCCCTCGATCACACTGTAGCTGTATGTAAACTTTTCCTTTGTGCGTCACATTCCTTATTGAGGTTCCTATGCATACAACAAGATTAATTTAGAGGTAATTAATTAATGTGACTATATATATATATATATAATCAATTAGACTGACCTGAATAGCTTAGATTATCTATGTCAAGAACAAGTGACTTGAATAACTTAGATGGAGCAATGCAAGTGCTGCTCTCGTATTCAAAACTGAAAACACCCATTTTCTATATAAATAAAATAAAATTTGAGACCTATGAAATTATAGAATTATGAAAGCTTTCGATGAGCTTGTGCAGATGCAAATTCTTCATGTTGTGGAGAACAAAAATGATTAGAAGAGGAGAAGGAGGAGATTGAGTTGGTGTGGAGAGAGAGAGAAAAAAAAGAGATAGAGTGTAGGGATTGAAATGGAAGTTTTGAGGTTGGAGAAGGGGTGAAGGTATAATTTCTAAAAAGTTTCCATCATGCCACATCTTCTGTTGACGGACCAAACGGTGTTACACAAAAGGCCAATCTGGAACAAGTTGCAAAGATAGAAGGCTGATTTAGAACTTTTGAAAGATAGATGACCAATATGGAATAAGTGGGAAAGATAGGGGACCGAAATGGGGTTTTAGCTGCAAAGAAAACTATAGAACACGTTAGCGATGCTTAATCCATGTAGCTAGCCTCACCTAGTGAGAAAAGGTTTTGTTTGTTGTTGAGATATGTACACATAAATCTTGTTTGATTTGTTGAATATGGGCATAACATTGTCAAACTATGCTGGAGTCCAAGCATCTTAAGCTATGAATTGGTATATTCCAATTTTCTGTGTCGTTCTATGTTATATTTGATACTTGTGTGGTTTATTCTATAGAATAACAGTAAAGTCCCTTAGTTCCTTGCTAATCAGCAGTCTCATAAATCATTATTTCTTCTTTTAAATTATTATTTTTTTACTTCTAGAAGTCCCGTAGTTCCTTGCTAATCAGCAGCCTCATATGTCATTCATTCTTCTTCTCCTCTTTTTAATTATTATTATTAATTTTTTTAACTTCTAAAATTTCTCTTTTGAAACAGAGATAAATGTTACTATGTAGGGTCTTTGGATATCAACTAGATAGGTTCTTCAAAATACTAGTGTTTGATCCAAAAGTAGTTGGTGAGTCTCACTTTAGCAGAAATCTGTTGTGTACCTTATCCTAATTATTCTAATGTTTTTATCAACAGAAAGGTAGCTCATGTATACCTTTAATGAGGTTTCAAAAGTGAGAATGATGGATGGATTTGTTCTAGAAAACAACATTAATACTACAATTGATGTCTTTAAGGATTTGATATTATATATATATGGCTTCAACTTCAGCAGTAGTTGCTGCCATAGTGTGTCTTAATGTACCTTCCTTGATTGCTAGTTATCAGCTTTGAAGATTTTATACACAGCCTACTTTAAGTTTAGGATGTTTGGTAACTTACGTGCAAATTCGTTAAATAAATCAGTTTTGCGCTGCTTGGGAATCATAATAAGTGGCTGTTATGCTTTTTTACTTTAAGAAATTGATATTATGGTATCGGCAATGTGAATTCAAAATAGCAGTGACTCAAAGCTGTCACTAAGGATTAGGAATCATTACATTAGAGAGAAAGTCGGGGTAATATTTTGATGGGGATGGGGATAGTAGGGGATGTGCCTAGGAGAGTATAGGCTATCCAAGTCCCACATTGGGTAGAATGGGATGCTCGATAGGATACTTAAGTGGCTTGGTTCTTTCTCCTTAATATCTAGCTTTTGAGGGAGGGTTCCCCAAGTCACTTGGGTTCCATCATATTTATTATAGAAGTTACGGGAACATGCCTTTAGGTGGTTTGACCATGTGTACAAAAGAGACCATTAGAGGTTCTTGTATGTAGAGTTTGACTAGATGGAAGATAGCTCAATAAAAAACAAAGAAAACCACAAGAAAAACTATTGTGATGGATTTAACTACTAATAGTCTAACTATAGAAATGAGCAACAACATAACTGGTTGGCATTGCTTGATCCATATAGCCAACCCCACCCAATGAGAAAAAAGGCTTTGTTTGTCATCGTTGTAGCATCGACTCAAAGCTACTCCATTCTGAAATGTGTTTGATTAGCCTATGTAGTTATTTTGTCTAATATATATACCAGTAGTCTCGTTTGATTCATATAACCGGGAAAAGGTTTTGATTGATATTGTTGTTATTCATACCAATAACAATGAGTGGATTCTGATTCAACCTTTGGTTTTGTTTGTGTTCTCTGTCTGCAGTTGAGCGACTAAAATGGCAGATGATGCAGTGGTTGAGGCTACAGAGAGGTTGGAGTTGTGCAATGGTGCTCGGTTTTCTACTGCTTGTGATTTACAAATGGCATGTTAAGTATCTCAATTTTTACGGGATGACAGTTCAAACCCGTTAACGTATTTTCAGAGAATGAACAGACAACGATTTATGTACAAATATTTCTAATTCAACGCTGATCTCTTTGGGTTATAAATGCCCCTATGCGACTACTCGTTTAGTTGTGAAGAACGAACGAGGATTCGGCCCTTTTTTCTCTTGTTTTGGTTTCAAAGGAAGCACGTCGCCTTAAAATTTGAAAGAGGAGGTTTTGGTAGGTAGGGATGGCAAAATAATTGACATCTCTTTTGTTTGATTGAATGTAACATAATTGAAGTTCATGTTTGGTTACAAGAATTTATGTGATGGAATGGGAGACAAAATATACCCACTCGGCCACTCCTTTGTTTGGTTGCAAGAATTTCATGGAGAGCTGCTTTCATTCATTTGAATGAAAGCTCTTTCTGTTAAAAAATCTGAGGAAAGTTTAATATTTCATGGAATGTGTTTTATGGACAAATATGTCACCTCATTTATGGACAAGAATGCAGAGTTGTTATGTCTAACAGGAATAGGCAGTTTGGTTTTTTTTTTTGCCCGTGAAGTATTTGAGGCACTGTCTCGATTAATTCGGACTCGATTCATGTCGTGTACTTAGTTATGGTGAGAGCCTTTTAACAGGAATAGTTATAGTCACAAGATCTCGAATCTAAAATTTTATTTAAACAATATAAAATCATTTATAATTTGGATAACCCTTTATTCTTCAATTTGATTTTTTTAGGAGTCCTAGTGCCTACCAAAATCTATATTGGATTTGTGCCCTTGTGTAGCCCTAACATTAGCTATTCAATGATAAAATAAACGATTTTATCTTTCAAACAATAAATTTAAAATACATATATTTTTAAAAACTAAGACATTAATTTACTAAAAATACATCTTGATGGGAGTATTTCAGTCATTTTGTTCTATTCTCTTTTTTTTTTCCGACTAAACATTGCAAGATAATATTTTTCTTTTTCATTTTATGGCTAACCAAATGAGATAATGATCTTTCCCATCACACTTCATTCATATTCTTATTCATTTAAATTCATTTATGGCAATCAAACGAGACACTACAACAAAACGTAGATTTACTTACGGACTGTGTTATTTTGTGGATAAATGAGTTTCCCATGGAATTATCCACGAACACAGTCTGTGGGGAATTTCTTATGGATTTCCCACGAACTCGCATCCGTGGGAAAAAATAGCCATAGATAGTAAATCTGTGGCTAATTTATCACTTACTCACAGATTAGTCACGGATTGTAAATCCGTGGCAAATAATTCTATGAAGCCTAACCATTATGGCCCAAAGTCTCATGTACATATTGTGAGAAGACTTTGATTCCTCTAAATTTAAGAAATAAGTTTCTCTAAAGTATGAAAGAGATGGACACAAAAAAATTAAACCCCCTACACTAATCACGATCCACCATGAATGGTTCAGGGACCAATTTTATTTTTTGTGTCTATCACTTTCATACTTAAAATTTTTTTACTATTTTTCAATTTAAAGGATATGTACTCATGCGAGACCAAATCAGAGTACGGAGACTAGAGTACCTTACCTATACCCTACTCATAATTATCCTTACACAACCATTGTCATCATTAGGGGGGGGGGGGAACAAATCCCAGTAACCACTCCTCAAAATTTCAATTGGGGGCTAGTTCCTAGATTCAAGAAAAAAGGGATACCATTTACATGGAAATCCTCCATAATCCTAATGCTAGAAACCTCAGCCTCCTAAACATTATGAGGAAATGCATCCTATGTATTCAAGACCATCACAAACAAGATCTAGGATTAATGGCCCCATCTCATTTAATATGTTACAAATTCAATATGCATGTTTTACTTTTAACTCATGACATATGCTAGTTAGCCCATTCTCACACTCTCGAGCATGTGTTCTTATCTCTAGACCCTTTTGAACACCTCAGTCTCATACTGGGACCCAAATTATCCAGATAAATTAGTTTGGAAATTCTCCTCCAATGGAGAATATAAAGTAAGTTTGGGGTATTCGTTGGTTTCACTAGCAGACCCAGGTTTCGCTATGACTGATCTTTTTTTTCGAGGAAATTTCTTTGGAGCCTATCAATTCCATATAGAATCATCAATTTTTGTTCAATTGGACGATATGTGTCAACTTTGTGGTGATGATATTGAATCAATTGATCATATCTTTCTTCAATGTCATTTTGCTCGTGCAGTTTGGTTTGGCACTAACTCAGGATACAAATCCCAGTAACCACTCCTCAAAATTTCAATTGGGGGCTAGTTCCTAGATTCAAGAAAAAAGGGATACCATTTACATGGAAATCCTCCATAATCCTAATGCTAGAAACCTCAGCCTCCTAAACATTATGAGGAAATGCATCCTATGTATTCAAGACCATCACAAACAAGATCTAGGATTAATGGCCCCATCTCATTTAATATGTTACAAATTCAATATGCATGTTTTACTTTTAACTCATGACATATGCTAGTTAGCCCATTCTCACACTCTCGAGCATGTGTTCTTATCTCTAGACCCTTTTGAACACCTCAGTCTCATACTGGGACCCAAATTATCCAGATAAATTAGTTTGGAAATTCTCCTCCAATGGAGAATATAAAGTAAGTTTGGGGTATTCGTTGGTTTCACTAGCAGACCCAGGTTTCGCTATGACTGATCTTTTTTTTCGAGGAAATTTCTTTGGAGCCTATCAATTCCATATAGAATCATCAATTTTTGTTCAATTGGACGATATGTGTCAACTTTGTGGTGATGATATTGAATCAATTGATCATATCTTTCTTCAATGTCATTTTGCTCGTGCAGTTTGGTTTGGCACTAACTCAGGATACAAATCTCATCAATTTCAATCTTTCTCAGTACAAGAATGTTTAGCGCGGTGGTTGATGTGTTTATTCCAAAGTCCCACATTATTTAGTTTGTATGAGGAGTGGGTAATGAGCTTATATAAATAGGTGTGAGTCATATAGGTTTCAACACACATAAGAATACTAGCCTATAACTATTGGATGTATTGGGTTTTGAGTATTTTTATGTATTAAGGAGGGTTTGTAATTTTTTCGTTCAAAAATTACAAGTAGTAAAGTTTGTCCCAATTGGGGTCGTGGTAGTAGGTCTTGAGGCACCGAACCACGTTAAAATTTTCGTATGTTCTTTTTTTTCTTTTCTTTATATTTTTTGTGCGGGGCCCAACAGTGGTTTCTTCAAGGACAATGAGATGAACTCTAAGGTCAGGAAGACTTGAAATTGAAGTTACTTTGCTTATATAACATATGGCATTCAAGGAACAAATGTTATATGGAAGGTAAATCTCCATTACCTCTGGAAACTGTCAGACAAATTCAGCAACAATGGATCAATATTCAACAAGCTTTTAATGAGCAAAAGAAGTTGCAACTCATTACTGCAAATAGAGTACAGAAGACCAAGATCTTTCCATTATCCTTGATGGAAGTAGCAAATGCAGTTCATGTTTTCAAGTTCATCAGCCAAAGTAAAAAGTCCATCTTATTAGTTCAACAAAGGGGATCAATGTGCAAATCTGTAGCTCTCATATGTAACAAGGACAATTTTCAATTCATTATGGGCACGTTCATTAGGCAGAAATAGAAATGGAAATGAAAACAGAAACGAAAACGGAATGGATTTGATGTGTTTAGTAGTAAAAGTTTGGTAATGGAAATGGAATGGGAATGTATTAAAATGACCATTTTACCCCTTATATTAAAATAATAAAAAGAAAAAAATGTTATAATTGTGTCAAATCATGTCAAATCAAAGGGGTATAATAAATATTTTGTATTTTCTTTTTTTTTTAAGTTGATGGAAATGAAAAAGTGAAAAAATAAGTGGGTCTCACTTACTTTTTTATTTCCATGGAATGCATTTCTAGTAAGTGAGCAAGCCATATGTTTCTGCTAATAGTTATTAAGAAACTTCTATGTGGTCACTTGCAGGAATATGAAAACATTTCTCATTTAGTACTACAAAAGCAATCATACATCCAATTAATCTCAAGTTATGGGAATGACCTTCTCAGCAGGTTTTGTGCATGGATATCATCAGCATTCTCCTCAGACGGAAGAACATAGGTATCTATGCAGCAAATACACAAGCAGAATCATTCAAGCAATATGATCTTCATTTTATTTCCAATTGGATTTTGTCTTTAAATACTTCAAACTTTCTTTACTTGTAATATGTTATTATCAATTAAAAAAAATCATAAACGAACCCAAGAAAAAATTCGAAGTTATATTTTTTTTTCAAATATGACTCATCTATATATCAAATCATACAAAGATATACAAGTTACATCAAATATAATAATTTATATATTAATATTAAAGGTAAATTATCTTATTGATGAAGTTGAAGCAAATAATTTAATTTACGTAAAATTAAATATATTTATAATATTTAAGTAATTTATACAGGACAGGTAAGAATCCATACTGATATCATAGTCCTCATACTCGTATCCAAACTAACCCATTCTTTTGATGCTCGAACTTGTATCAAATAGGTAAATACTAAGGTCTAGGTATTTTAATCATCCTTATAATTGTGGTTGTATGGCTCTCCATTTGAATTATTGAAAGTTTATCGATTCATAAGGAGTGAATTTCTTACATCAAGTACCTTGGTATAGGGTATCCATAATATTGGGAGTTTTCCCCTTCCCTGCAACATATATTCTTACAACACCAGATATTTTCAAGGCGTTGGTAACATGCATATGGATTTGTGTGGATGTTTGATTGAGTTATTTTGAAACCAATATCAATGCCAAACCAGAGGACTCTTTGCAAAATTGCTCTGGATGAAAATGTGGTGGAGTAATTCCTCAACCACATTACAAAAGCAACATGTTAAATTAACAGGAAAATGGTGGTGTTTGCATCATATAGGGCTTGTTTGACAATTGTTTTTGTTTTGTATTTTAAAAATGATTTTCAAAACAATTTTTGGAAACAAGTTTTAAAGAACATAAAAAAAAAAATCGTTTGATTAATTCAAAATTTTGGGACCAAATTGACAAATGTTTTGTTTTGTGTTTTTAAAAACAATTTTCAAAACAGTTTTTGACAACGTTTTTAAAGAACAAAAATCAAAACTCATTTGATTAATTTGAAATTTTAAGATCAAATTGACAAAAAAAGTTTAATGATGAAATTAAAAACCGGTAAAATTTGGGAACATAAAATATATCTTTACCAATTATATATGTATTTTAGCCAAATAACACTGTAAATTCTTTTTCAACTCATTTTTTGATCTTCGTATTAAAAAAATGAAAAGCAAGATTACAAAACAACTTTTATTTGTTTTTGTTTTATTTTTAAAAATACAAATATGTTTTTTAGTTTTTAAGAACAATTATAGAAAACAAATTACCAGGCGAATTTTTTGTTTTTAAAAACTTTGATCAAACGAGCCCATAACTTTCAAAACAACTTCCTCTGAATTAGTGATGGTTGGGACTTTGCAAGGATCTCCATTTTCTTGTAAGGAGCACGGTGAGTAACGATATCCTTATTTGACTGTATAATTACAAGAACCAAACACGGATTTACTAAAGTGTGGATCTATGAAGTGCACCATCCTGACTGTTGAACGAGAATAAAAAAAATTCCAACACTTTGAATGGACGGTTAGGATCATGCAGTTCATACATGAATCCACACTTCATTGAATCTGTGTCCAAATCATTGAGCTTCCAAGTTAGTGTATCCGGTTTATTACAATGAGAAATGAACATTATGATGTCGGCAATGTGAGTGGTGGCGGCCTTGTTGTGAGGTCAACACCAATTAATAATCGGAAATAATGCACTAAAGTGGTGCAATCCGAGTCGATTCTCTCAAGGCGCCTCTTATGAGGGACCATGACAAACAATGTAAACTAAGAACAAATTAATTGGGTTTTGGTTGTGGCATTTCATCGAACTTCGTGTGTGCTGTAATTGTAAATGCAACAAATGTAAATATCTTTTTGGTATTTTTGGATAGAATGAAAGCATGATCAAAGGGATAAGTGCGAAGAAGATAAACTAGCCTATCGAAGATTCAATCCAGCTAACAACATCTACACATCATAATTGAGAATTTATTAACAAAACCATTTAATTATAATTAACCAATTATAATTTTTGCTTCAAGTAAATATGTAACCCAAGGTAATTAGCAACCTAATTAACTTAAACAAGAAATGGCTACCATTCAATTATCGCTTCATATGGACAAGTCAACTCAAGATAATTAGCTAAACCTAGCTAACCAACCCAACCAAGCAATGACAATCAAGTTTAGATATGAATTCCACTGAATAGTCACCAACTATCTTATTGAGCATTCATGAATTAATTATAATTAAACCTAATTACAAATATCCATGAATCAAAGTCATTAATCACATGTCGAAACAAACATAATTCAATTCACAAGGAATTACAACTCTAAATCCTTAGCTCAATACAAATTCATGAAAACCTAGCTAGAACCAACATGAAAATGTAAAGAGAAAGTAGAAGAGAATAGAAACTCCCTATATGTGTCTCAATGCTCATAGCCTTCATGATAAATCTGAACGGAATTTACAATATCAAATCAAAGAAAAGAATTCATAAACATTAAAGAATTCTATGAACCAAAAGGCGGAAGCGTGAAGATTGTAAATTCATAGATCTAAACAAAGATATAACCCCAAGAATTAATCAC
The DNA here is from genome assembly GCA_014851425.1 of Senna tora. Classification (NCBI taxonomy): domain Eukaryota; kingdom Viridiplantae; phylum Streptophyta; class Magnoliopsida; order Fabales; family Fabaceae; genus Senna; species Senna tora. The sequence goes on from CM026262.1 coordinate 15,593,716, forward strand.
AAAGAATGAGAGAAAAGAACCTACCTTGATCCATCAGTAACGAACATGAAGGCGGGTTGGTTTCTTCCAAGGTGTGAGATAGCCGTCAGAAGTCTTTCACAAGATGGATGCAAAAGTGACCTAATGTGAATATATATAGCCACTCACAAATAACTATCCCACCTTGGGGAACCACAACCCTAATAAGTATCCGGCCCAAAACCACATTGGCCCATCAACAAGGTTGGACTGATAGGTTTCTACACATTAAGCCCAGACTCCACAAAATACATATAATTAGCCCAATAAAATATCCTTCAGAGATCAATTAATTAATAGGCTAATTATATTAAATATTCAATAGCCCATTATGTACAAATAATAGTAATATGTAAATCCACCTACAGAAAATTGCTAACAATCTCCCACTTGGACTACACATTATTCTGAAGTTTGTACATAATAAAACTTAAGTGCACGCATGAAATGACTATCAAATAAAAACTGAAACAATCTGGTCCATCAGTCTTATTAGCAAAGGAAAAGGACAGGCTTTCGTTTATAACATCAACTAAGCCCAACTATATCACAATACTAATAAAAAAACTAATGACATAGATCAAGTCTGGATGCGTAGCATGAAAACTACATGCAAGTGATCTCATTCATGCCTGTTTTCAACTGGTCCCTACTAATGACTCAAAGAGTCCAAACTACTTTCAAACTTTGATGCAAACCGCAATTGAAAGTCAAACTTTATGTCAGAGTGCACATAAATGAACCAATATTCATGAATATTATCATTAAGTCTGTACAGAATAATGAAACATGTCCATAAACACAAGAAACTGAAGTAAATATAAATAGGATTCTTAAAAAACATTGTCTAACCACTGAATAAGACAACTCCCATATGAGCTACATGCTCGTGAAATACCTTGGGTGGTAAATCCTTGGTAAACGAATCCGCTAACATAGAATCCCCACTTATGTGTTCTATAGACACAATGCAACTCCGAACTCTATCTTTCACAACCAGGAAACTTAATATCAATGTGTTTAGACTTTGATGAGCTCCTGTTGTTCTTAGAATATAGCTCAGCGGCCTTATTATCACAGTATATCCTCATTGGCCTATCAATGTTGCTTACAACACATAAGCCAGTGATAAAATTCCGTAGCCATATCCCATTTGATGCTTCATAGCAAGCTACGAATTTTGCCTCCATGGTTGAAGAAGCTACAAGTGTCTGTTTGACACTTTTCCAAGAGATAGCTCCTTCAGCTAACATGTAGACATAGCCCGAAGTAGACTTCCCGCTATCTAAGCATCCAGCAAAATCAGCATCAGAGTAACCTATCACCTCAAGGTGATCAATTCTCCTATATGTGAGCATCAAATCCTTCATTTTCTGCAAGTACCTCATAACCCGCTTAACAGCTTTCCAATGTACTAAGCCTGGGTTTTTGAGAAATCTGCTAAGTACTCCAACAATGTACGCAAGATCTGGACACGTACATACCTGTGCATACATGAAACTTCCCACAACTGATGCATATGGGATTTTCTCCATCTCCTTTATCTCTAAGTCAGTGCTTGGACATTGCATTAAACTGTACTTATCACCTTTAGACACAAGAGTGTCTCCAAGTGCACAGTTTTGCATGCCAAATCGAGCTAGAACTTTCTCAATATATCCCTTTTGCGATAATCCTAAAGTGTATCTGGACCGATCCCTATGGATCTTTATACCCAGAACATAGGATGCCTTACCAAGATCCTTCATCTCAAATTTGCTTGAGAGGAAGTACTTAGTTTCACGCAAAAGATCTACACAACTGCTAGCAAGTAATATGTCATCGACATACAGAACAAGTATAATGAACCTGCTCCCACTGACCTTGAGGTATATACATTGATCTATAATGTTCTCTTTAAAACAAAATGAGGACACTATATCATCAAATTTCCGGTACCATTGACGAGACGCCTGTTTCAACCCATAAAGTGACTTTTTTAGCCTACACACAAGGTGCTTTGAGTCAGGAGATTCAAAATTCTCTGGTTGCACCATGTATATAGTTTCCTCAATGTCACCATTGAGAAATGCTGTTTTTACATCCATTTGATGTAATTCCAAGTCAAAGTGGGCCACAAGTGCCATAACGATTCTAAATAAGTCCTTTGTAGAAATTGGAGAAAATGTCTCTTTAAAATCAATGACTTCCTTTTGAGTAAAACTTTTGGCAACTAGGCGTGCTTTATATCTTTCGGTGTTACCTTTTGAATCCCTCTTGGTTTTAAATATCCATTTGCAACCAATGGATTTCGCACCTTCTGGTAACTCTATTAAATCCCAAACGCCGTTGTCAGCCATTGATTTTATCTCATCCTTCATGGGTGCAATCCATTTGTCAGAGTTAGAACTAGATTTTTCTTGACTGACAGTGATAGGATCATCCTCCAGTCCCATATCAAAATCTTGCTCTTGAAGATAGACAACATAATCATCAGATACTGCCTTCTTCTTTTCTCTAACAGATCACCTTAAAAGCACTTGCTTTTGAGGGTGTTGAGGAGTATCATCATCATAATGATGTTCATGTATCTCCATAGGAGTAATCTCAGGTTCAGTTACATCTTCTACAGGATCCTCATTCACAGCTGGAACAATGCTAGGTAAAACTTACTGGGATTTCCACTCCCACTAGGACCAATGTTAACTTACAGGATCCTCATTCACAGCTGGATCAATGTTAACTGTGACTGTAGATGGAATAGTTACATATTCCTCTTCAAATGTAACCTCTCTGGGATTTCCACTCCCACTAGGACCAACATCCTCAATAAACTTGGCATTCCTAGTCTCAAAAAAAGAACGGTTCGAATGGTCATAAAACTTGTATCCCTTCGACCTCTCAGAATATCCTACAAAGAAACAACTTACTGTCCTTAAATCCAACTACTTTTCAAAAGGCTTATAAGGCCTAGCCTCAGCTGGACAGCCCCAGACATGTAAGTGCCCAATACAAGGCTTCTTACTTGTCCACATCTCGTATGGGGTTTTAGTAACTGCCTTAGTAGGTACTCTGTTCAGAATGCAAACTACAGTCTTAAGTGCTTCTCCCCAAAGAGAATCTGGAAAGGAGGAATGACTAATCATGCTTCTTACTATGTCCTTAATCGTGCGGTTTCGCCTCTCAGCTACACCATTTTGACTAGGAGTCGCTGGCATGGTGTATTGAGGAACAATCCCACACTCCATGAGAAAACGTGCAAAAGGCCCTGGACGTTGTTCACCTGATCCATCATATATGCCATAGTATTCTCCCACCACGGTCAGATCTGACAACCTTGATTTTCTTGCCTGATTGGTTTTCAACTTCAGCTTTGAAAATCTTAAACATATCCAATACCTGAGATTTCTCATGAATTAGGTACAAGTAACCACAACGAGAGTAGTCATCAATAAAATTGACAAAGTATGTTTGACCATTCCAGGCAGCTGTAGGGAACGGTCCACATACATCTGTATGAATCAACTCTAAATGATCACTACTTCTCTTTGCACTTGTTTTTCCTTACATTTGTCCTTTTACCCTTAATACATTCAATACACACATCAAAATTTGATAGATCAAGGGTATCAAGAATTTCATCAGACATAAGTCTTTGCATTCTTAGTTTAGAAATATCCCCCAAACGCTTATGCCATAACATAAGGGAATTCTCATCAGTTAATTTTCTTTTAGTACCATAATTAATAATATGCAGATTAACATTACTATCAGTATAATTAGTATCAAGTTTATAAAGTCTATCAACTAAAGTACCATTAGCAATAATATTTGAATTTAAAGAAATACTGATAATCTCATTTCCAAATGAACAAATATAACCAGAATTGTCCAAACAAGAAATAGAAATAAGGTTATGTATGAACGACGGTACAACAAAAGTATCTCCTAAATCCAAATACAAGCCATTAGAGAAATGAATCCTAAAGTTTCCTATGGCTTTAACGGCTACTCGGTTGCCATTTCCAACATAGATGTATCTTTCAGCATCATTTGGCATCCGACTCCTTAGGCAGCCCTGCATAGAAACACTAATGTGAGCAGTAGAACTTGAATCTACCCACCAAGTGTCAATAGGTACAACAGCCAAATTAACTTCAGAACAAACGAAGTTGAGAAGCGTACCATTCTTTACTTGCCAAGCAGCAAACTTGGAACAATCCTTCTTAACATGGCCATGCTTTCTGCAAAAGAAACAGGTAGATCGGTATCCTGTTTCTTCTGGACATTCTGACTAGATTTCCCTTTATCTGCAATTCCTTTCTCATTCCTTTTCCACTTGTTTGAGGCTTTAACACCAGAGGATGATGCTAGGTGAGCACTTTCAACCTTGTTTTGTTTATGTCTCTCTTCCTCTTGCACACACTGAGCAATCAATTCATTAAGGCTCCACTTTTCCTTTTGGTTATTGTAGGAAACCTTGAATTGATCAAATTGTGCAGTACGTGAGTTCAAAACCAGGTGCACTAGAAAGTCATCAGACAATTCTAACTTAAGGCCCCTCAGTTTTGTAACAAGGTTGGACATCTCCATGATGTACTCCCTAATGTTTCCTTTGCCTTTATATCTCATTGAGACAAGCTTGGATAATGAAGTGCTCGTCTCGACCTTTTCATTTGTGGCGAATCGGTCAGAGATTTGCTTTAGGAAACCCTTAGCATCAGGATCCTCTGAAATGCCTCCCCTCAAGGATTCCGGAATAGAATGTTGCATGATTATGACACATGTGGTTAGATCGCTCTCATTTCTCATATGTATTCTATCAACATTAGAACTGCCATCAGTGAGAGCTGTTGGGCGATATAGTCTGAAGGCATGGTCAAGATCTAAGCAACCAAGCAGATCATAATGCGCTCTTTCCAATTCTTAAAATTTGTCCCATTCAGCATAGGTATTCCATTTAAAGCAGCAGACAAACCAGTAACTAAATAAAGCAGAAAACATACATTAATCTCACATATAACCAAAACATGTGCAAATATATAGCCAAAGTATTTACTCATAATCAAAAAATAAATAAACGGGCCTTAATTGAGTTGCCTAACATATCATTACGATTAAGTCTTTGGACAATTAATAATAACATATAAATGGCACACTCATAAATAAATCAAGAATATAGATTAATTAACAAGTCGGCATAGCAATATATTTTGCTTTGGTCCAACATATTACTAGCATGATTTTCCTAAAATTAATCAATTCATGATTTTCCATAATCTGGCCAAAATAAATTCCTTTGGGATAATTATTTCGCATAGATATAACATATTTCTTGTATTAAAAAATAATAAATTTTATATAACAAATACTACTTTGGTAGCATATATTATACAAAATTATTAAATTTAAAACAAGAAATATAAATTACTTTTATATGTATATATAAAAGTTACAATTATTAATAAATATAAAAAATATTAATAATTCATCATTACCATCAATAAAGAGACTGCACAAGCACTGGAGGTGCAACTTTGTTCCATCAACAAATTATATATACTAAATATTCAAAACTTTTAATTTGAATATATAAATCTTGATTTGAAAACAAGAAAAAAAAACTGACCAAATGAATATATATATATATATATATATAACATTGAATCATGACTTCATCCTTGATCTAGAATTGATATATATAATCAAAGCAATGAAACCAAATTTCCGAAAGCACCGTCTTGAACAATTTCTATTAAAAAACTTTACAAAATTGGGAAAGAAAAGATTATATATATATGAAACGCTGCATCTTGATCCATTTGATCCAAAATATATATATATATATATATATATATATAGAGAGAGAGAGAGAGAGAGAGAGAGAGAGAAATAAAACCATATATGTGAAATCAATGAATCAAATTTCCGAAAATCAAGATATGCATGCATCTCAACCAATTATATATGCAAAGAAAACTTGATTCAAATAACTACAGAAACGTTCTTTCACCCGAAAAGAAATTTCCAGTATATATTGAATCACAACCGGAATGAAAAAAACGGCACACACAAAAGAAATGTGATTAATCTGAAATCAATCTTTATTAAATAAATCTGCCTCTGAAACCACTTGAACGGAATTTACAATATCAAATCAAAGAAAAGAATTCATAAACACTAAAGAATTCTATGAACCAAAAGGCGGAAGCATGAAGATTGTAAATTCATAGATCTAAACAAATATACAACCCCAAGAATTAATCACAAAGAATGAGAAAAAGGAACCTACCTTGATCCATCAGTAACGAACACGAAGGCGAGTTGGTTTCTTCCAAGTTGTGAGATAGCCGTCAGAAGTCTTTCACAAGATGGATGCAAAAGTGACATAATGTGAATATATATAGCCACTCACAAATAACTATCCCACCTTGGGAAACCACAACCCTAATAAGTATCCGGCTCAAAACCACCTTGGTCAATCAACAAGGTTGGACTGATAGGTTTCTACACATTAAGCCCAGACTCCACAAAATACATATAATTAGCCCAATAAAATATCCTTTAGAGATCAATTAATTAATAGGCTAATTATATTAAATATTTAATAGCCGATTATGTACAAATAATAATAATAATAATATTTAAGTCCACTTACAGAAAATTGCAAACAAAATCCTCTAGGCTATGGTGAATCAATCAACCATGATGAAGAAGACGATTTCAATGAGCTCCACGTCACCACAATCGGCCATTAATGGAGGAAAACCCAGTAAAATAGAGAAGATGAAGAGGGATGAAAGAAAAGAGATGAGTGAATGATGGGGATAAGAGAATTGTGAGACAATATTTGTCCATATTATAAATTAATTGGTTTTGATAATGTTTTTACAAAAATACGATTTTAATATTTGAGAGATCCTAATTTAATTGATGAACTTGAATATTTTATATCAATCATTTAATATAAATGGAGATCTCGGGCTGATATGATAAAGTAATGAAAAAGGAAGTTTTTAGTCATTAAAGCTGATCTTGCACTTAAAGCTGATTGAATAGTGAATCGGTGACTAAATGTTTTAGGAAAGATTTTATCAAGCATTTAATTCTTGATCAAATTTAGTAATTTGTTTTTCATAGCATATAAAATGATTGTGCATTCGTGAATAGTTTCTCACATGTTTTATATGCAAATAAATCAAAAGAGAATTGAAAAAGGAAAGATTTGATCATTAAGCTGATATTGTATTAAAGGCTGATTGAACATTGTATTATTGACCAAACAGTTTAGGAAAGAAATCAAAATGGCTATGCAATGAATGAATGATTAATTTCAAATTCTGAACCTTTAAGGAATGTTTTCATTTGAATATACATTGTCCTTAACCGTGTTTATTGCTAACATATCCGAGAAAGGAAATTAGCTTGATTTTAGGAAAGTATATATGAAGCAGATTGATTCACCATTAACCTACTTTCCATATTGGAAGCTGTCTGTCAAGCATTGACCCAAACAAAATTGAAATAAATCTTTGTCAATCAAGATAGCATTGAAGAAGAGATTAAAGACCAACTTAAATGAAGATGATTTGCTGCATTGAAGAGCTTTCCAACGTTCAAAAACTTCAAGCCTATATAAACTAAAGACTTGGACAATTGCACTAAAAGAGATAGATCTACAAACCTTAGTGTTCCAAGAGAGTGTGATTTAGCCTTCAAGCATTCATATAAATTTATTTGTCTCTTAGTGATAAGTTGGAGTCTGTATCCCTTTCATTTCACTTCTTAATCTCTTTCCTTTCTGTCTAGAGTCTGGGTAGGAACCTAGGATAGAGAGGTTAATTGATCAGTGGGCGGTCAGATGTTAGTTTTGGGAGTGTTGTAATTCACGGATTTGTTGTAAAAGCACTGGTGCCGAGCCTTCGGTTGAGGTTGCCTAGGTTAAGTATGGTAAAAGCCCTAAAGGCTGATCCTGTCTTTAAGGGTTACCTGGGTTAGGTAGTAAAAGCCATTGTAGCTGATCCCTTGGTGTTTTGAAGGTTGCCTGGTTGTAATTCACATTTCTCAAGCTAGTGAAGTAACTCCTCCTACTTTTTTAGTAAGAGGGAGTGAGAGGACGTAGGGTATTTGATCCGACCTCTCACTAAAATAATTGCTTGTGATCTTTATTTATTTACTGCCTTTAACATTAGCTTAAAAACTATTTTTCAAATTAATCAGAAATTAACTATTTATAAAAGTAGCCTAATTTTTTGAATAGTAGAGTTGCAGAGTATGGTGGACATGGGACGTCACACCAAGTCCGTGACTGTGATCAAAATACTAACATGAAGGTTTCCCCCGTTTCTTGAAACGCATCCCATATGACAGGTATGTAGAACTCTCCATTGTGGTGATCATAGCCGAAACCAAATTGCATAATCATTACAACTGTTTATGTAACGGTTAGGAATAAAAAACATACCACATAGAACAAATAAATTAATGCATAGTTTCCAGTATTCAAAAGCAATGAGATTACATACTCCTTGTGGAGAGCCCAGTGGGGAGACCGACATCAATTGACTGCCTTGTGACAGGGTTCCACATTTGGAAATGATCACCGACATTGTCAACATTGGCAGAAAAGCACAACACGCCTTCGTCACAACCAACAAAAGTGACCATTTCTTGTGGAAAAAAATTGGGTAGCTTAGAAAACATTTCAAGAGTACATTGATCATCCACCAAAGGATCAAGTTGAAGGAAAAAAGGAGATGATGCGTCATCTTGATCGGACACACAAAACAACGTGCTTGTATTTGTTCAATCGAGAGTCCAAGCTATGTTCGTCTATGAATGGGCTCTTCTTGCACGTGTTGTACCAGCTATTAGAGACATGGAATGTTGGAGATATCCTCGGCTTCAAGCATCCCTAGAATCTTGCATATAATCTCTGAAGGAATGCCAGCAATGTTTAGGAACAAACCCTCCATTTTCTGGACTAAAGATGAAGAGAAGAAACAAATAGTTACGAAACAATCATACTGTAGTGCATTTTTCACCAAATAAAATTATTAGATGTTATGGGCAAAATGAAACGTTCACTGGTAGTGACAATTCGCTTAAACAAACTAATGAGTGCATAGGATACACACATATTAGTCATTACATGTACACGATTTTAGCATACAACAGGGGTTTATAAGTTATACTATACAAAACCAAGTTGTCATTCTAATAATCTCCATATTTGTGGTTATTTGTGAGATGTGTGGTGCAAATGTTACAGTGGGAACAAATCTTATGTATCTCATATAAACAGAACCATGATGTGGAGTATTAAGAAACTTAAGTTCATTAAAAAAAACTTTGATTTTTTAATTAGCAACTGTTAAATAATGTATACTGACAGTATGTATGCATAAGTGAATATGGGGTACATATCTTTCCTGAAATAGTTACTCTAAATGTCACTTTATTGTGGAAACCTTTACATTCGGTGAGTAAGCATGATAATGCAGAAACTATTGAAGCAATCGTTTATGGAGAACTAAGATAAATAAACTATAAATAACAATTACAACGGGTAAACAATTATATACCAATGAAATATAATCAACAATTAATGTGTTTAAAAAAGTCTGAATAACCGATTAAAGACCTTGCAATGGTATTTGTGCTACTAATTTAAAAAATTTTCATCGTCCATGTATGACCTATCTAAATGTGACTTTAGATATATATGAATACTTGGAGATGGGGTGTCATGCACGCGTAAATAATACTATAGTGCAATGTGCTTATAATGTGCATTATATATAGATTGTATCTATGCATAATAGATTGGCATATAATGTAGCAGTTGCATAGAGAAAAATCAATACTAAGAATTGTGAACGAATTTTGATAAAAATAACATAGCCATATAGATGACTTAAAGATTATTACCAAAGACAAAATTGACCCTGTACGCACAAGAAATTGCTTTGTAATGCTGCCTAAGATACATATCAAACGATTGTAGAAACCAATATTTATATATAACAATTTGAGCCAAGAAATTTAATTTCGATACCAGAATAAAATATATCTACATTAATTTAAACTACCTTTGATCACGTTTTTGCTTACTATACAGTACAATTGAATTACTCATGCATATTGTGCACCAAAAATTCGTGCTCCTCATTTAATTGGAACCAATATTGTAGGTAAAAAATTTCTTCAAATATTTTCATTTCACATCCCACAATTACAGGTGGTATGTCAATATAATGACATATAATGCTGACACATATTTGATTTTGGCATTAATTAGTATATCTACACCATTGAGTATGGTGTACAGGTCAGATTAACATAATTGCAATCTTTATGTTTCTGTATTATTAAATAGGTTTCGCATACACATCAACCAAAGATATTTAGACTGCATAATTTGTACGTTTTTTTATGGTGGACACGTGTATTTATGTGAATATCATTAAAAGTTATAATAATGGCATTGTTTATGCGTATTTCTTTTGGTATAGTTCATATTATATGCGGCAATTAGCCATCCTTATTTTTATACCGGAATCTGCAATAATACCATCGATTTTGATTAGTGATCAACTATATGGTAGTTGGTGAGTGCTCATTCATCCATTTTGAATTTTGCATTGATGTCAAATAATATAATGGATTTTGATTATTAAATATCCATATCAGAATTCTGTACTTAAGTCCCTTAAATGATCAGATTGGAATTTGACAACGCGGTGAATCATACGTGGACGACACCTTTGCAACTATGTCTTTGATTGATCAAACGATAAATGCTGCACAATATGGGGCCATTGAAAAAAAAGGTATTAACCATACGTCCAAACTCCACAAACTGGAAATGGTAATTGTTACATCAAAGGTCCATTATTTTAAGGATTATAATATACACTATAAATATAAAGATATATCACCCATAAGTCTACAATCAAAATAATGTGGAATATAATTTCCTTGTTGTGAGTTTCATTCATTGCAGTCATTGGGGTCCTAAAAACTAAACCCTAAACACTATTATATATATAGTACATTTTTAATAATCATGATCCTCATGTTTATAAAATGTATTAGATTTTGAATATATCATTCCGCATAATATTTATATATGTATTATGTAACTTAAAATTTGACTTTGCAAGAGAAATTATAAAGTTAAATAGTGTTCATAATGTAATAATGCAAAAGAAAAGGCAACATGAAAAATCTATTGCGTGCAAGTATAATTGAAAAGATTACAATTATTCTTCGCCAACCATAGTGTGGTAGACGTACAAATAAAACACACAAATGCTTATGAAAAAAAATAAAAGGAGAAAGGAATAGACCGTTGTCAACAACAAACCCATTACATCTTAATACCATCAGATCCATAATATGATTGATAACATTTAGTCCTAGATGACTCTAATTGTTGTATAGAAGGAAAACATTTTCTTAACGGAGAATGAATTTGTATAAAAACTGGTCATCATCCTAATAAGGCCGACATCTTCATTTTCAATATATATGAGCCCCTGCGTGAAACCGTTCTCATTGACATCATAGAATTGCATCTTCTCAGTTATAACTATTAAATAATCATTAGCAAAAGCAAGAAATCAGAGAATAGAGGGGGAATGGTCAATACGTCGATGTTGAACCCATCTAACGTCACCACCTTCGAGATTGCAACACAACCAAATTGTATAAGACTTATGAAAATGGTCGACATTGGTCCAAGTAGCAACACCCAAACTACTTTTCATGTTGACAAAGTCCCATTCATTATTATCTTACACCGAAAATGGAAGTTTAATCGTTGTCCATGACTTGCCACGGAGATTGTATGCGACTATCGCATTTCATCCGCTTTCTTCAGTGTAATTATTTGAGGAAAGCCAATATATATGTTGGTCAAAGTGAATAGTTGTATCATAAAGTATATGTGCTCGATATAATAGCTGCAAGGCATCCCACACCATGCACATGTGAATGAATAGAATACAGACACGAATGTGCGAGGCTTATGTTGGAAAGAGTCCCACAATACAATGATGCACCATTCTTGGTTTGTATGGTTAAAAGCAAACCCACAACGCATTAGCACTGTTCAAAAAAAATGCAACACGTAAAAATTGATTACACATAAGTCATTTATTAAAAAGTATTGACATAAAATTATTGATAAAAAAATTGACAAAGACCGACTTACTTCCTGAAGCTAATCCAGCAGGGCTACAAACTTGAACTGCCTGGTCAGTGACAGAATTCTAGATATAGAAACATACATTAATGGTGTCCACATTATTTCTGAAGTATAAGACCCCTTCATCGGAACCCACGAATGTGACAATGTTTTGACTTAGAAAATTTGGGATCCTCGAGAAGGTTTCAATTGTGCGTTTGTCATCCACCGAATGATCGAGCTTCAGGAAAAATGGGAGTGTAGCAATATTTGTCTTCGAAACACAAAATAACATGTTTTTGAGGTTATTGAGTCGTGAACTTGAGCTGTGCTCAGTGATAAATGGGCTCTTCTTGCATGAATTGTACCAATTGTATGACACATATGGCAACTTGGGAATTTCCTCCGCAAGGATCAATCGAAGAATCTTACACATCACATCGTAGGGGATGCAAATCAAGTTTGCGAAGAAATCCTCCACAGTCAGCATAATTAAATGTACAAATGTTGTATAAACATTGTGACCCGAAGGATTAAATTGAAAAGAACAAAGTTATAGACAATTAAAAATTCAATTTTGACCATTATTGAATTAAACAAATAATTTAATAAAAAAATACTATATATTGTCACAATAAATAATTTAATTAGACGAAATATTATTTCAAAAATATATAATTTGAAAGTACATTAAAAAATGTATACAATTATGCAAATGATAAGTTTATTACAAAAAAAGAGTTTATTAAGTTTCGATTAAATTATTAAAACTTATTAGTTTTTTTTTCTTTGCAAGCAAACGTTTAATAGTAATAAACGTTAACATGTATAAAAATTAGAATACTAAATCGCATGAGATGCGAATTGGGTTGAAGAAAAATATAGGCATAGTGTGCATGAACACCAAGCATAACAGATTACGCATGACTACATATTCATTTTTCAAATTGAATAGAACACAAATCTGATTAATAGACTCCATAATTGATTCATGGAGACACACAAGGCATCATTGGTATACATATGTGTAGTATATAATGAAAATGTAGTCATGCACATTAGTGCCATAATCAAACGGCATTTTCACCGGTTATAGTATGAATGAAAATGGTGGCGAAATAACTAAATCATGGAAACAAACACAAATTAATGTTAAACGTATGCGTACTATATAATGAATTTGTAATCATTCACAATAATGCAAAAATCAAACAACCCTTTTAGTGAACAAGTATGAATGAAAATGGTGGGGTCTAATTAAAATTATGCATGACGTTAAACGTAAAGGCACGATGATCACCAACTGTAACAACAAATGTATATGATTGAATCTTGTTAGCACGTGCAAAAGTGAGGAACAATTTTTTCACTAAAGAATGACCCAACCTATCCTAAAAAGATACATATGTGGCGCAGGGGTGTATTTTTTCACCAAGAAAAAAAAATGGATGATGTGTATTAATTATGCCAACGACAACTTCATTTTATATACCACTCCCCCTTAGTATGTAGAATAGACGTTATTGGGGAAAACTTTGTTAATAATTAGTAAGTTAATAACAAATAGGTAAAATGGTCGTTACAAAAGTGGTCATTAGCACGTTTATATTTATGTGAATTTAAATAGCAGAATAAGTGTGGTCACAACTTCTGACTATCATTCCATTGGGGCATTAATTTGCCTTGATTGGGGATTAGAAGTAAACGTGTGCAACTGACCACATATTGGGGAATTGATCAATACAATAACCACATAATATGGGTGTTTCCATTGCTACAAATAACGACCATTAATGGGTCAGTATATCATAGTGCATAGGAAAATGTAAATTTATATTTAAATATAAACAGATCAATTTCGCACTCAATTGCGTTAAAAAATTGCTTTGTTCTGTTTGTGTTGACTAATTTTCTATTTAAAAATTGTTGGTGACTCACATAGTTCAATGTCTCTGTAGGTAGAGATAAAAAGTATGGGAAATAAAAAATAAAAATAGATAGGTAGAGATAAAAAATAAACTGGTAGAAATAAACATGGGAAAAATAAAAAGTAGGTATTAAAAAAATAAGTAGTTAGAGATAACTATGGGAAGAATAAAAAATAGGCATGAGAAAAATTCTATTTTTTTTATTCTTTCCATGTATATCTCTACTTATTTACTTTTTATTAATGAGTGTCAAAAGGAAGAAAAAGAGTAAGAGGGAGAAGCAAAATGAAAGAATGAAAACATGATGCGTAGGAAGATAATATATATATATATATATATATATATATATATATATATATATATATAATCACTTGAGAAAGAGTATAGAAAATATAAAAATAGATAAATAAATATACATTCGAAATAAAAAGTAAACAAATAGAGATATGCACAAGAGAATAAAAAGTATGGGAAATAAAAATTAGATAGGTAGAGAAAAAAAATAAATAGGTAGAAATAAACATGAGAAAAATAAAAAGTAGGCATGAAAAAATAAGTAGGTAAAGATAACCATGGGAAAAATAAAAACTAGGCATGAAAAAATAAATAGGCATGAGAAAAATCTTACTTTTTTATTCTTTCTATGTATATCCCTACTTATTTACTTTTTATTAATGAGGAAATAGATACATAAAAAATTTAAAAAAAATAAATATGTATCGAAAAATAAAAAATAAATAGGTAGAGATAAGCATAAAAAAAATAAAAAGTAAACATGAAACGAATAAATTGATATAGAAAATTACCTTTTTAATCAATAAATATATATATGTTTACTTATTTACTTTTCGTAACTGTCGTTTTTGGCTCAGACAATTGTAATGTGAATTTAGGACCGCAAGGAGTCTTAACCTTGGGGGACTTGTCCTTAGGTGATGCACCTAGGTGCCTATGTACCCTTCGGGAGGGATCAAAGTCCACGTAGTTCGTCATGGTGACGTCTATTGGAGTCGTTAGGCAAGGTTGTTACCTGTATTGGGCAGTGTGCGGCTAATACGTGCCTAAGGTACTCCGGGCGGGCGAGCCGCTCTTTGGGAGGTTGCCTTAGTGGGAGAGAGCTATGGTCTCTGAGGGCTGCTGGAAGCCCTGTAGGCGGTGTGCTCCAAGGAGGAGGTGAGCCGGTCGGAGGTTGGCCAGAACAGGGGGGCCAATGACGGGGCTCAAGATGCTGGACGTACTCGTGAGGGGTATCTGAGGGTGCTCAGGTACCGAAAGAGTGTGGAATATCGGAGATGATGTATGATAACCCTTTGGGTCGTATGTGACTCTGTTGACACTGAATTGCTTTCTTAGTCCCCCGGGTGAGGGGCTATTTATACTCGCGTGTGGAGAGATCGTGCTCGACCCACGACTTCGTGGGACGTGGGTCGTCCCACGAGGCTTGTGGAGATCCCACGTCTGGTTGAGGGGAGACTCCGTGTGGTGACGTGGGCGAGGGCCACGAACTGGATGGATGAGTTATGCCACGTGTCTCCAGCGGGTGCTGGGGCTGTGCTTCTAGAACGTCAGTGCCACGTGTCCTAAGGTGGAATATTCCGAAGTTACATAAGTTCCCCAAGTCTACGGGTGTCGGGCGCCCGTGGACTTAAGTTCCTTTGCTTGTAAGACACTTGGGAATTTTCGCTGCCTCTATTCGTGGAATAGCTCGTCCGCTTGGAGTCGCGGGTATGGGAGCTGGCCATCCGACTCACAAAGTTGGCTCTCTCACATCGCTCCGTAGAAAATGAGGTGTATTGGAGAGGACACACGTCTCGTTTTGAGTGGCCATGGAAGGAGTCAGGGAGAGAGTATATGCTCTCATTATGTCGCGGGACTCCACGGATCTCAGGGAGGTTATCTCGGGGGAGGATGGAGTGTTGGCAACTCCTCCTCTGTCTGCTTCCGCAGACTGGTACTCTGCAGAGCCAGAACCGGGCTCGACGGTGAACGTGTCGGCGGCGGATGCTGGCGAGGTGTCGCGGGTGCTGCCGGGGGCCGACATAAAAAAGGTGTGGGAGGAACGTTTCGCTCCTTCTTTCCCAGAGGGCTATGAGATAAGGCCAATGGGAGAGGGGGAAACGATTCTCTGGAGTGACGGTGTCGACTTCGTCCTTCCCCTCTGTCTTCCCTACAACGCCGCTTTTATTCCTCCGTTCTCTGGCTTCGTGGAAGACATGCTCAACCTGCTGAATGTTTGTCCTGCGCAATTGACCCAGAATGCTTGGTTAATACTCAGTGTTTTCGACAGGTTCTGTCGGTCGCACAGATTGGAGGTTCTCCCAAGTGTGTTTCTTTCCCTCTACCACGTTCGCGAGGCACACGGATGGGCGTGTTTCCAGTCACGCGTCAAAGGCTTCACCATCACTGACCTACCGGAAAACAACCACGCCTGGAGGTTAACTTCAAGGTGGTTCCCAAGAGAGGCTTTTGCCCCCCATGGATTTGTTCGTCCGACTGGCGCCCGCGCTTTCCGCTGAAGTGGTCTAATCCTATTCTCTAGGTTCGGTATTACTGGGAGGAATACGAGGAGACGGCCTTAGGATTTTTGAAGGGGGCTGAAGTGTCGGGCGAAGCTTTGGGTAAGTCAGCGTTGGTGAATTTGTATCCCTTGTTTTGTCTATCCATCAACCCTTGAATGTCTTCTTTCCGCAGGGCTGACTCTAAGCGGTATTCAAGGGAGGCTGAATCCTCCGCCAAGTTCTCGGAGCCGGAAGCGCGAATGGTCGGAGTTGGTGACTGTTGCCGATGGGGCAGATGACGACGCCAAAGCGGGCAAGGATCCCATAGAAGCGGAGAAAGGTGTCGAGGCTCCGAATTAGGTGGGTGATGCCAGCTTGACTCGTATCGACCGTAGGAAGGTTCCCTATACCCCTGTACCCCCCCCCCCCCCCGAAGAGATGCCCGTCCATCTTCTAGGTGAGGGTATCTCTTTTAGAGGGAAATTGATCCCATTTGAGGCGGAGCGGGTCATCTTGGCTCGTCAGCATTATCCTCTCGATTATGGGGACGATTATGCTTTAGAGCCTATGACCAAGGGGACCATGCTGTTGCTAAGCCGTCTGGCGAGCTTTGCATATCAACGGGAGCGTGAGGGGGTAGGACGCTTTTTCCTCGGGTTTTTCGGTGCTTCGTTGGTAGTGACTGATGCTCTTGTAATCCTTGTGTAGGAAGTTATCGAGGAGTTGCTGGAGGAGAATGCTCGTCTTGCAGCGCGGGTGGAGGAGCTAGAGGGCGAGCTTCGCAAAGGGGAGGCCAGCGCCCTGCGAGTCCGTCGTCAGGATTTTCTGCGTTTCGCAAATTATGGGAAGCAGAATGGCATAGCCCAATTGGAGGACTTGATGGGCATCTCAGTTCCTCCGGACGTTAGGGCCAGGATGCATCCTTCCTGGGAGAATATTGGCGGGGAGTTCCGTGTTCGCGCTCAAGGGGATTCTCCTTTGAGGATCGAGGACTATGAGGTGCCTCCGAATCCTCGAAGGGATCCTCCATAGTCGGGCGAGCCTCCATATTTGCCAGGGGATGCTTAATTTGGACCGTTGTTTTGTAAATTTGGGGTGATAGACCCTTTATGTGAATATAAAGAAATTTTGAGCACGAGAGTTGGTCAATCGTATTGCATTTCATATTCTTTTAAACACAGAGTAACTGTCTCAGGACTGAGACGAGTTAGTAGTACATTTGTCTTGGGACTAAGACAAGGCAAGATGCATTCGCCTTGGGACTAAGACGTAGTGAAGTGCCTGCGAGCTTGGCCTTTGGACTAAGGCGCAAAGAAACATCATTGACTAAGGCGTAGCAAAATATTTCTTGAGGTTGCTGGCATTCCAAGTGTTTGGGACATGTTCGCCTGTTAAGTGTGCTAACTTGTATGCGTTGTGCGAGGCGATGCCAATAACCCTGTACGAGCCTTCCCAATTAGGGGCGAGCTTGCCATGTAGGCGATCGCGCCTATTGTTTATCGCTGTACGCATGACCAAGTCGCCTCTTTCGAATTTACGGGGTCGGACTGTCCGGTTGTATTTTTGCGCCAGCAGCTGTTTGTACGCAATGTTTCTGAGTGCTGCCGCTTCCCTTCGTTCTTCGACCGCGTCGAGGCTGACCAATAGGTTCTCCGGATTTGAGTCAGAGTAATTGAGCACTCGATCTGAGGGGACTCCGATGTCGGCTAGGACGATTGCTTCTGCCCGTACGTTAGAGCAAATGGGGTTTCTCCCGTGGCCGTGTGTACTATGGTTCTATATGACCACAAGACCGATGGGAGTTCGTCCACCCAACCTCCTTTAGCGTCCGTTAATCGCTTCCGTAGCCCTTCGAGGATGATACGGTTTACTCTTTCTGTTTGCCCATTGGTCGCCGGATACTCGACGGAAGTGGTTCTGTGGTCGATGCTCCATTCTTTGCAGAAATCTTCGAACTTCTCGCTGACGAATTGTTGCCCGTTATCGGTGATCAACGTGTGAGGGGGACCAAATCGGGTGACGATGTTTCGCCAGAGGAAGTTTTAAATGTTCTGGGATCCATTGCTGGCCAGTGGTTCGGCTTCGATCCACTTGGTGAAGTAGTCGACAACTACGATAAAGAATTTTCTCTGGAACGTGCCCTGAGGGAGGGGGCCTAAGATATCCATGCCCCAAGTGTCGAAAGGTCATGGGAAGTCGATGGGTTTTAGCTCACCCGGTGGCTGGTGTATAAATGAAGCGTGGCATTTGCATTGGTCGCAATGGGCGACTAGAGCTTCTGAATCAGCTCTCATCATCGGCCAATAAAATCCAGAGCGCAGGGCTCTCTTTCGGAGGGCTCCTGCGGACTGATGTGTGCCGCATATGCCTTCATGGATTTCTTGTAGCACGTAGCTGGCTTCTTCAGCCGAGATACACCAAAGGTGTGGGGATGAAAATCCCTTTTTGTATAGGTCGTTCCCCCAAACAAAGTATCAAGCCACTTGCCTCCTAATTTTTCTGGCGAGTTCTTTGTCTGTGGGCAGGGTGCCTGCCGTTATGTATGCTCTAATAGGGGCCATCCAAGAATTGTCGGCTGTGATCGGCAATACGTTTAGGCTTATGCTTGGGGTGCGAAGCGTGGTTAGTAAGACCGTCTTAAGTCCCGATTGGCTCGGTGTGGTGGCTAGTTTGGAGAGGGCATCAACTTGGGTGTTCTGATTTCAAGGGATCCGTGTGATCAGGACGGATTTGAACCTACTAATTTCTTGTTTGGCACGCTCCACGTATTTGATGATAGTGGGGTCCTTTGCCTCAAAGTCTCCGTTAAGTTGTCCGACCACTAGTTGCGAGTCACTGAATAGCTTGACCTTTGAGGCGCCTAGGTCGTAAGCTAGCGCTAGTCCGGCTATGAGTGCTTCATATTCAACTTGATTGTTGGAGGCAGGGAAGGTGAAGCGCATGGCTTGTTCCACTTTGATTCCGTCGGGGCTCTCTGCAATAATGCCGGCGCCCGTGGATTTCCCGGTCGAGGAGCCGTCTACGTAGACTAGCCATGGGGATTTTTCTGGCTGTGACTCAATTGAATTGTCGTGATTTGAAGCCGGGGCGTCCCCCTGAAGGCGTTCTGACGGAGTCATTTCGGCGACGAAGTCTGCCAATGCTTGGGCTTTAATCGCTCGACGGGGCTCGTATTGGATGTCAAACTCGGAAAGCTCGACTGCCCAGTTTGTCATTCGCCCTGCCAAGTCTGGCTTTTGTAGTATTTGCCGCAAGGGTTGGTCAGTTCGGACCATGATTGTGTGTTGTTGGAAGTAGGGTCGAAGCCTTCTGGCCGAGTGGACAAGAGCGAGTACGAGCTTCTCCACCCATTGGTACCGAAGTTGGGCTCCCTGCAAGGCATGGCTTGTGTAATAGACCAGGAACTGTTCGACTCCTTCCTCCCTTATTAGTATTGAGCTTACAACGTGCTCGGTGGTAGCTAAGTAAAGTACGAGAGTCTCCCCTTTGACCGCTTTGGCTAACACCGGAGGCTTAGCTAAGTAGGCTTTGAGGTCCCGGAAGGACTTCTCGCATTGCTCGGTCCATTGAAACGCTGGTGCTATTTTTAGAATTTTGTAGAAGGGGAGGCATCGGTCAGCCATTCTCGATAAGAATCTGTTGAGGGCCGCTAACCTTCCGTTCAGCCTCTGTACTTCTTTCACCGTTCGTGGTGGTTCCATGTTGAGGATGGCTGCGCACTTTTCGAGGTTGGCTTCGATTCCTCATTGTGTGATCATGAATCCCAGGAATTTTCCCGCCGATACGCCGAAAGCGCATTTTGTTGGATTTAATTTCATTTGATGTGCGCGCAAGACCAAGAAGAGCTCTTCGAGGTGCGCTAGGTGTTGTTCGAGCTCCATGGATTTGACTACCATGTCGTCGACGTAGACCTCGAGGTTTCGACTTATTTGTTCTCGGAAGATGATGTTCATCATCCTTTGATAGGTGGCCCCTGCGTTCTTCAGTCCGAAAGGCATGACCTTGTAGCAGTAAACGCCTTTATCTATGTTGAAGGAGGTTTTTTCCTGGTCCTTTGGGTTCATCTGGATTTGGTTGTACCCGGAGAAGGCGTCCAAGAAACTCAGCAACCGGTGTCTGGCCGTCCCATCGACTAATTTGTCTATGTTCGAGAACGGGTAAGCGTCCTTTGGGCAGGCTTTGTTTAGATTGGTAAAATCTACGCACATTCGCCACTTCCCATTCACCTTTTTTACCATCAACACGTTTGACAGCCACTCGGGGTACTGTGATTCGCGTATGAAGCCGGCGTCGAGGAGCTTTTGAACCTCTTCATCGATTGCTCGCTGCCCTTTTTCACCGAAATGCCGCTTCTTCTGGATCACCCTGAGCCCATCTCTGATGTTGAGGGAATGACATATGAGAACAGGATCTATCCCTGGCATATCCGCGGCGCTCCAGGCGAATACATCCCGGTACTGGGTTAGCAATTCCTAGAGTTTCTCTCGGGCCGTCGAATCGAGGAGAGTCCCTACGCGGATTTCTCGCCCATTCGCCTGGTCTATGCAGATGCTCACGAGGTCCTCTGTAGGCTGTGGTCTGGCTCCGGGGATTTCATCTCGCAAGTCCACTATCTCAGGAGGGTTCGTGGCATGGTCCCCGCGCTTGCTGGTGGTGGGTCGGTCGGTCGCGCAACACACGTGGGCTTCTGGATCTGCCCGTATTTCTGCGATCCCGGCCGGCGTAGGAAAGTTCACCACCATATACGCTGTGGATACGATGACTCGAAGCTTGTTTAGGGTCGGTCGACCCAGAACTGCGTTGTATGCTGACGATGTCGCCGATATGGCGAACCTCACTTGAGTGCGGACGACCTTGGGTTGGACACCCAAGGCGAGCCATGGCATGAGGGTTCCTTGTGTCTTGATGACCTGACCGGAGAAGTCGACAAAAGTTTCTTCGTCTGGGGCTAGTTGATCGTCCTGGTGGGCCATTTCTTCCAAAGTTTTGGTGAAGACTATGTTGGTGACAGCCCCGGGGTCTATTAGCACGCGTCTGACGTCGAACCCTGAGATTTTGGCCGTGATGACCAGCGGCTTATTTGTCTCGGTCGTGCCGTTAGCATCGTTGAAGATTACAAGCTGCGTCTAATGTCGCTTGTGACGGTCGCTTGGAGCATCATCCGGTCGGTCGTGTACAGACTTCAAGGAATCGCTCGTGTCTGCCATGTGAGTGTCTTGTATCTGTATTGGAGATCAAAACAAAAACAAGTACGGGTTTCTGAGTGTTAGGTGTATACTCCTACTCCCCGAAAAAGAAATGTCGTTTAGCGGCAGAGTGCGCAAGGCATTGTGGTCTGAATAAGACCGCGGTGGATGCCACTGTAACTGTTGTTTTTGGCTCAGACAATTGTAATGTGAATTTAGGACCACAAAGGGTCTTAACCTTGGGGGACTTGTCCTTAGATGATGCACCTAGGTGCCTACGTACCCTTCGAGAGGGATCAAAGTCCACGTAGTTCGTCATGGTGACGTCTATCGGAGCCGTTAGGCAAGGTTGTTACCTGTATTGGGCCGTGTGCGGCTAAGACGTGTCTAAGGTACTCCGGGCGGGCGAGCCGCTCTTTGGAAGGTTGCCTTAGTGGGAGAGAGCTATGGTCTCTGAGGGCTGTTGGAAGCCCTGTAGGCGGTGTGCTCCAAGGAAGAGGTGAGCCGGTCGGAGGTTGGCCGGAACGGGGGGCCAATGACGGGGCTCAAGATGCTGGACGTACTCGTGAGGGGTATCTGAGGGTGCTCAGGTACCGAGAGAGTGTAGAATATCGGAGATGACGTATGATAACCCTTTGGGTCGTATGTGACTCTGTTGACACTGAATTGCTTTCTTAGTCCCCGGGTGAGGGGCTATTTATACTAGTGTGTGGAGAGATCGTGCTCGACCCACGACTTCATGGGACGTGGGTCGTCCCACGAGGCTTGTGGAGATCCCACGTCTGGTTGAGGGGAGACTCCGTGTGGTGACGTGGGCGAGGGCCACGTAATGGATGGATGAGTAGTGTCACGTGTCTCCAGCGGGTGCTAGGGCTGTGCTTCTAGAACGTCAGTGCCACGTGTCCCAAGGTGGAATATTCCGAAGTTACACTTTTTATAAATAAATATAAAAACAAATAGATATTAAAATGGATATGGAAAATATAAAAATAAATGAAATGAACAAAATTTTTTATTTAACTTCTATCCTATATTCTAGCTTATGTTTATTTCTCTTCCTTCCGCTTTTATTTCTCGACTCTCTTGGTAAAGTATATTTTGATGTAATATTTTATGTTATATAAAATATAATTTTAGAGAGTTTTAAATTTTATTAAAATATAAATTGAAATAAAAAATTATTTTGTAAATGTATATATGTTTTTTCTACTACTCTCTTGGTAAAATAAAAAAATTATTTTGTAACATGGAATCATGGACCATTGAGCTAATTTGATGGTTCATCTATAGGTTGTGCATTATGGCAAAGGCTTACATGCTTCTATCAAAGTTGGATGATTATTATGAAGTTATTTCTCATCACTTACGACTACAATCTTGAATAAAAAATATTTTGTTATGCCTTTTTTATAAATATATCTCTAACATTTATATACTTTATCACATATAAGCTTAGAAAAAGATAATGTGACATGTGGGTCAAAATGCATAACCATCACATGTAATTATTTTGTGGTCATCACTAATTCAATATAAAATATTTTATATCATGTGAGCAAACCAGCAACCATATTGAGTGCCGCACACATTTTAAAACCAAATAAATGACCTAATCACCACATAATAATATAAGCCAAAGGAAGTATGAAGATTGGTCTAATTTCCTTTATTTAACCCGAAATAATTATTTTCAATGCAAAATATAAAATTTTGTAGTCATATTTTTATTTATTTTTTTAAAGATAAAATAAAAGCCATCAATACTTTTATTCCTATATATATATATATTCCGCAATCAAAGTTTGCTCATCAAATGAGTAAGCAATGTAACAACTTATAAAATACTAACAGTCAGTTGAATTCATTTTAACAACCATTGAACTCCATAAAGAGATACTACCTCAGACAAAGTTTCGAAACCCATTTTTAGCATCACAAAGATTTCCATAAGTGTACATTGAAGATTTTAAAAGATTATAATCGTTGTTCTTTCCTATGGACTATCAATATCTTTAATAGTAATTAATAATATACCAATTGATACACATCGATCAGCATCTTCACTAAATTAACAATCACATGAAAGTGTAACCAATAATACTGATTTTAGTTACTTATAAAAGTAATATTTTGGAAAATAATGCTAATGCTATTTAATCATTCACAAAACACAAGACAAGGCACTAAATCTACAAAATAGGACACTGACAGTAACTTATTAAAATATGTCACTTCGTAATTTATTACTATTATAAGTTTAGAACTCTATAATATTCAAAAATTGCCATACGAAAGATCACATATTACTAATGTCACGACTCCCGTTTAGAGGACCGTGATCGGCACAGACACAGGGAATACCCCTATGCCTGTAAGCCTTATTACCTAATTGACAGAATATCTATTTTTGAAAATACATTCACATGCATTATAATATCATGGCTACACCGAAATGGTGGCCTATCCTAGGCAAGTAAATCCACGGCCAGTGTCGCTTCAGGATATAGATATAGGAAAACACACATAATATATAACCTGTGTACTGGCTACACATCTGAAGATGCTGCCTATCCTATTCACATGCAATAGATATATGTATATATATATAATTTGAAAACAAATTTTCCCTGTATCGCAGTATAATTAATCCTGATCTTTAAGGTGTGTGAAGCTGACAGTTCTAGATTTAGTGATACAATCTAATTGGGTACGTCTACCCTTTACTTTATGATACAATAATAAAGTAAATTACAATTACAATTACAATTTATTCACCCGCATGAACAAGTTGTGGGTCTTGGAAAGTTTTGTTCGTTCCTCGCCTCACCGAGACTTCCACATGTACTTAATCTGTCTCTGTGTAGTAAAAATGAGGTGTGAGTCTTAACCACGCGACTCAGTGAGGACTCTCTCATCCCCGGCGCAAGGTGGGTACCATGGCGCTGGGATTGGGAGTCATACACAACCACATGCAAAAACAACTAGTTACTGTTAATTAGCATACATTCTTAGCGACCAGACAACAACAGATATCTCACCCAACCACTCACATGCATTTACAGATACAAGCACACAGCAGTTTATTCCACGTCATCAATCAGCAATTAAACACGTAACATATAGTGCCGGCTTTCACTTACCGATCTTCTCACGTTCAGCATATCTGAATCAAACAAGACGTTGTGATGACGTAATCATGTACGTCACCACTCCGCTGCACAATCAGCAATTATATGCAAACACAGATAATTCTTTAAGTACACACAGATACTATAACATACATCTACTTAATTTCCCCCACTCTGGGGTATCTACTAGCCACTACATGGCTTTTCTACCTCGAACTTGTGTACTCGGGTTGCTGGCCACCACGTGGCAAAGCATACTTAACTCATTCACTTGGGTACTGGTCACCTCGTGACAATTCTATTAATCAAACAATACTTAACTCATTCACTTGGGTACTAATCACCTCGTGACAATTCTATTAACCAAACACAATCAACTTCTATCTATCAAACAACTGACGCATAGCCACCACGTGGCACGTCTTGACCCCTTGCTGCGGGGCAATAGCTTGGGCCCACTCGTCCATTACCCAACCAGGCCACAATGGCGGGCACGAAACGACGTCTCAAAGCCTGGCCACTGATACACCTTAGACCATCTCAACAGGATGATTTCTCTTCTACAAGATCAGGCTCACGGTTCACCCGTAGGTTCCTCCCGTGTCTCCTTATCTTGGCCTCACATATTAATAGGATTCTTTGTATCTTTCCCGAAGGATCAACAATTCCTCTCCTTATTAATATGTACAAGTATCCTCAACAGGATATAACTCATATACCCCGTCCAGATGCACTCTCTGAGCATCAAGCTATTGTCATAGCAATATAAAATCTTTCTGACCCTATTGCCAGGATAGAGCAATGACCATCGTCATGGTGTTTATAAAAACTGAGGTCTCAAGTGCCATCTGACGTTGTTCTAGTCGATGTCTCACATCGCTAGCATAACCAAACCCGAAACCCACCAATAACTGCCTTTGCTTGATTATAATTTAAGTCAGCGTCGTGACAAGTTTTCAAAATAAAAGTTTAGTCCTTTCGTACAAGGACTCTTGCCACCGTCGTGGAAAAGATTTAATAAAATACTCATCATGCCTCCAGAGTGTATGAGTTGGATTTGTATCACACCAATCATAGCAAACAATTACACTCTACTCCTATGTCTTCCTATTCAAGCTACTTTCCACAACCTATTTTCTAGTTCTTTTATTCTTTTAGCATTCTATACCTTTAGCTAACACATATCAAACAAGCAAAGAATATACATACTCATGTAATCCACATAAGCATACAACCCTAGGAGCAGAGATGGAAGAACCCTCACCTTGGCCAACCTTTCATGCAATCATCTCCTGTAACTTTAGTCTCCTCGGAGTTCCTGTTGCACTTTACTGCGTGTCGTTGTTCCTATAAGAACAACATTTACTTCATTAAGGTTATTACTTAGCTTAACTTGTTATTTATCTCTCCATTACTCTCACATATAGTCCATGGTTGCCACAGAGTCAAGCTCTTGATTTTATTGGACTTCTCTATCCCAACTTATGTGTATCCTTCCTTGGACACTTGACTTACTCGAATATAACACTCTACTTGAGTGTTTCACATACTTGGATTTGAGTATTAGACCTCTATCTAACTTGTATTCGCATCTAAGGAAGCTTATCTAACTTGGTTGGAAGGGAATCTTAATTTTAAGGAGGTATAAGCATTTTGATTCAACTTGTGATCCTATTTGGGTTCCAAGAAATCTAGTTTCTAAACCTCAATATACTTCCAATCTATCCTACTCAAGGTTTTCCTAAAGGTTGTGAAGGAATAAGGTTGAAATTCTCGAAGTTAGGCCTAATTTGTTCCGCAAATTTCCATCCTTGAGAAACAAGAATGTATTTAGAATGATTTAATCCTCAAAAACATGTTTAGGAGTGTTCTAGGGTGTTTAAGATTGAAAAGAAGAGGTTTGGAGCCCTCAACATTACCCTTAAAGTGTATTTGGGAAAACCGAGCAGGGACTCGGCATGTTAATGCCAAGGTTCGGCCTTAGTAACCTCGGGCCAGCTCTTCACGGGTCTTGTTCAGCTAATATTTCAACTATATGATTTTAATAATATCAATCCAATCCTATTTACTCAAATCCAAGTTCAATCCTAATTATCAACAATTTTCCCCAATTTATGAATAATTAGAATTTTAACCCCAAACCTTTCCAAATTCGAATTTGGGCAAATTCGAGAATATAATCTCGATTCCTACCCCCAACTAGGTGTTCAAGAACACTTTCTAGGTCTCAATCTACCCTCGAAATAACTCAATCGAAGGTGAATCGAAGAAATCCTTAAAAATGGAGAAATTGAGAGTTTCGAATGAAATTGGGGTTACCAACCTTGATTCGATTGGTGGGAGGTGTGGAAGAGGTTGGAGTCGAGCTCCGGTGGTCATGGCCGGCGTCGGAGCGCTCTCCTCCGGCGAGTTTCCGGCGAAACACCCTCCTCTCCTTCTTCTTCTCCATCCACTCCTCCCTCCCTCTCTCTCTCTATCTCTCGTCTTCTCTCTCTCTCTTCCTGTCACGCACTTCTCTCTTTTTCTCTTTCTTTTTCTTTCTTATTTCTTTTCTTAAGTTACACCCACGGCTCCTCTCTCCAAATATAATAAATAAATAAAATAAAAATAAAATAATTAATAATAAAATAATTAAGTAATAAATAAATATTATTAAAATAAATGAATATTATTAAAAATTAATTAATTAATAATTAAATAAATAATAACAATTTTGTATTTCTTAATTTAATCCCTTTCCCTATTTAATTCAGGCCAATTTCTTAGGTCCTAAATTAAATTCTAAAATTATTTTCTACTTCTTTTCTTTCCCTTTTATTTTATTTTAAACCTTGAAAAGATTTCTCGGGTATTACAATCTTTGAAAAAAATTCCTTTCCAGTTTCTTTTAACTTCATATATATTTTTTCTATATTCTTTTTAAAGTTTTAATTCCTAGCCCCGGAATAAATCATTCTTAAATCCTCGAAATTTTTTGAGGTATTACAACTAAAGATGCAGTAAATGGCTCAGGAACAAGAAATTAAAGTATAAGCCATAAGTTAATCATGAAGCTATTCCAATGCTTTGGAATTAAAAGGGGCAATCCATTGTTGACAAAGTGATCAAGATGCGGAAGCTAATATCATAAAGCATTCCAAATTATTTCAATTTCAAATCACCATGTGTAATTTAAGTAAAACAAATATGGTTGAGAATCAGTCAAATATGAAATAAAATACAAAACAGAGCATGGCATTAAAAGGAATTAATCTGATAACATAAAATATGAAAGAAATAAATCACACTGTGCATATCATCATTATTATTAAACATGACCTTATTGGAATTTCAATCCAATCTCACAGTGCAAGTCATCTCCTAGAAATTAAGCAATTAAAAGAGGGATAAGGAGATACGGTTAACATATTGAAGACCCACTTCTTCGCGTCATGAATTTGAGAATTGACGAAGTCTTGAGATATTGTTTTGCAAAATTCAAGCCTGCCGCAATTGACTTCGTTGATTTCATTTGGGTGAATGTTAATTACCTCTCCTTCAATTGAGGACGCTAGCGGCAAGCTGCTTTTGGAATTTCAGCGAAACCATCTTCCGTCACCCTCCCTCAAAAACTCTCATACATCCAACGGTTGGGAATTTTTGGTAATTGTAGATTTAATATTTCTTAATATTGTTGGGGATTCTCACGTATAATTTCAGTTCTAGTCGTGCGGATTAGGACACTCACATTAAGAGATATTCCGATACCCTCACAGAATAGGTAACGGCACTCTCACAAGATAAAACGAACTCGTCCCCGATGTCGTACACCGGAGGAGACAATAACAGCAAAAGGATTGTAGAAACTCATACTAGAACTCACAAATAAGAGAACCCAAAAATTAGAGTATGAATACTCTCAACACTGATACACTAGCCTACAACTTGTATCATATACATATATATACATTAATAATAGAAAACGTGGTCAACGTGGTCACCTAAAACAAGTTATCTGTTGCACTTGCACCCAACATGCATAAAATCATGAAACCATCTCAATTGTTAAGCCAAGAGAATCTCAACAAATTTTGACGGTTTCATACGCACACATTGCAACATGTTTTTATTTTACCAATATATATTATATATAATAAATATTTTGTTTAAGATGCATGTTTCACTATATATACACACACACACACACACATATATATATATATATATATATAATAAATATTTATTTAATTTATAATAATAATCCAACAACTTCTTATTATTATTATTATTATTATTATTATTATTATTATTATAAATTAATAAAATTACATATTATTTGGGTCTTTTTTGTTCTAAATAATGTAGAATTTTATTTGACACACACTTGTGTGCTCTCATTCACAACACAAATTCCCGTTAAGGATCCTTTCACCATCCAAGAAGTTGAAAACGTATCGTGGAATTAAATCATCATCCTCTGTTTCCGCAACCCTCATGCTGAATTGGAAATTTCAGCTTATACTTGTGGTTAACAGCACGAAATGCACCATCGTTTTAACCCACGTTAAATTGTGACATGACATATACCGATACTTCCTTCATAATGTTGCTATATTTCTGAGCAAAAGTGCTCTTTATGTATGCAGAAATTTTGGAGCCCTGTATTCAATAAAATGAAACAGAGACATCAATGTGTAAATGTCTCCATTACGTAAAATGGATATGTAGAACTTAAGAAATTTTACCTCGCGATCACAGAGCACCATTTTAATGGCATCATGAGGTGAATTCTTTGGGTATGGAGGAAGACTTCATTATCTGACCATGCGGGACTTGATAGTTCAGTTGTAGCGGAAATGATCAATGTGTCTAATTGAATCGAATTAACCAGAAATTAACTATTTATAAAAGTAGCCTAATTTTTCTTATAGCAAAGTTGCAAAGTATGGTGGACATGGGATGTCACACCAAGTCCGTGAGTGTGAGCAAAATACTGACATGAAGGCTTCCCCCGTTTCTTGAAACGCATCCCATATGAAAGTATGTAGAACTCTCCGTTGTGGTGATCATAGCCGAAACCACATCGCATAACTACTGCAACAGTTTATGTAACGGTTAGGAATAAAAAACATGCCACATAGAACAAATAAATTAATGCATAGTTTCCAGTATTCAAAAGCAATGAGATTATATACTACATGTGGAGAGCCCAGTAGGGAGACCGGCATCAATTGATTGCCCTGTGACAGGGTTCCACATTTGGAAACGATCACCGGCATTGTCAACATTGGCAAAGAAGCACAACACGCCTTCGTCACAACCAACAAAAGGGACCATTTCTTGTGAAAAAAATTTGTGCAGCCTAGAAAACATTTCAAGAGCACGTTGATCATCCACCAAAGGATCGAGTTGAAGGAAAAAAAGGAGGTGATGCGTCATCTTGATCGAACACACAAAACAGCATGTGCTTGTATATGTTCAATCGAGAGTCCAAGCTATGTTCATCTAGGAATGAACTCTTCTTGCACGTATTGTACCAGCTGTTAGAGACATATGGACTGTTGGAGATATCCTCGGCATCAAGCATCCCTAGAATCTTGAACATAATCTCCGAAGGAATGTCATCATTGTTTGGGAACAAACCCTCCATTTTCTGGATGAAAGATGAAGAGAAGAAACAAATAGTTATGAAACAATCATACTGTAGTGCATTTTTCACCAAAGAAAATAATTAGATGTTATGGGCAAAATGAAACGTTCACTGGTAGTGACAATTCGTTTGAATAAATTAATGAGTGCATAGGATACACACATATTAGTCATTACATGTAAACGATTTTTAGCATACAAAAGGCGCTCATAAGTTATACAAAATCACATTGTCATTCTAATAAACTTCATATTTGTGATTATTTGTGAGATGTGTGGTGCAAATGTTACATTGTCAACAAATCTTATGTACCCCATATAAATAGAACCATGATGTGGAGTATTAAGAAACTTAAGTTCATGTAAAAAAAAACTTTGATTTTTTAATTAGCAACTGTTAAATAATGTCTACTGATAGTATGTATCCATAAGTGAATATGGTGTACATATCTTTCCGGAAATAGTTACTCTAAACGTCACTTTATTGTGGAGACCTTTACATTGGGTGAGTATCCATGATAATGTAGAAACTATTGGACCAATCGTTTATGGAGAACTAAGATAAATTAACTATAAATAACAATAACAACGAGTAAACAATTACATACCAGTGAAATTTAATTAACAATTAATGTGCTTAAAAAAGACTGAATAACCTATTAAAGACCTTGCAATGGTACTTGTGCTACTAATTAAAAAACTTTTCATCCTCCATGTAAGGCCTATCTAAATGTGACTTTAGATATATATATATATATATGAATACTTGGAGATGCGGTGCCATGCATGCGTAAATAATACTGCAGTGCAATGTGCTTATAACGTGCATTATATATAGGTTGTATCTATGCATAATAGATTGACATATAATGTAGCAGTTGTATATAGAAAATCAATACTAAGAATTGTGAACGAATTCTGATAAAAATAACACAGCCATATAGATAACTTAAAGATTATTACCAAAGACAAAATTCACCCCTTACGTACAATATAGTAATTGCTTTGCAATGCTGCCTAAGATACATATCAAACGACTGTAGAAACCAGTATTTATATATAACAATTTGAGCCAGTGAATTTAATTTTGGTACCAGAACAAAATATATCTACATTAATTTAGATGACCTCTGATCACGTTTTTGCTTACTATACAGTACAATTGAATTACTCATGCATATTGTGCTCCCAAAAATCCGTGCTCCTCATTTAATTGGAACCAATATTGTGGGTCAAAAATTTCTTCTACTATTTTCATTTCACATCCCACGATTACAGGTGGTATGTCAATATAATGACATATAATGCTGACACATATGTGATTTTGGCATTAATTAGTATATCTACACCATTGAGTATGGTGTACAGGTCAGATTAACATAATTGCAATCTTTATGTTTCCGTCTTGTTAAATAGGTTTCGCACACACATCAACCAAAGATATTTAGACTGCATAATTTGTGTGTTTTTTATGGTGGGCAAGTGTATTTATGTGACATAACATTAAAAGTTATAATAACGGCACAATTTATGCGTATTTCTTTTGGCATAGTCCATATTATATGCGGCAATTAGCCATCCTTATTATTACACCGGAATGTGCAATAATACCATCGATTTTGATTAGTGCTCAACTATATGGTAGTTGGTGAATGAGCTCATTCATCCATTTTGAATTTTGTGTTGATGTGAAATAATATGGATTTTGATTATTAAATGTCCACATCATAATTCTGTGCTTAAGTCCCTTAAATGATCAGATTGGAATTTGACAACACGGTGAATCATACGTGGACGACACCTTGGTAGCTATGCCTTTGATTGATCAAACGATAAATGCTACACAATTATCGGATGGAGTAAATGAATTAAGGTATTGTCAGGAGCATTGGTTTTAATACTGATGGAGTAAATGAATCAAAGCTCATTACAATAAACATTACAATATAAGGCCATTGTAAAAAGGTGTTAACCATACGTTAAAACTCCACAAACTGGAAATGATAATTGTTACATCAAAGATCCATTATCTTAAGGATTATAATATGCACTATGAGGATAAAGATATATCACTCATAAGTCTACAATCCAAATAATGCGGAATATAATTTCCTTGTTATGAGTTTCAGTCATTGCAGTCAATGGGGTCCTAAAAACTAAACCCTAAACACTATTATATATATAGTACATATTTAATAATCATGATCCACATGTTTATAAAATGTATTAGATTTTGAATATATCATTCCGCTTAATATTTATATATGTAATATGTAACTTTTAAAATTTGACTTTACAAGAGAAATTATAAAGTTAAATAGTGTTCATAATGTTCTAATGCGAAAGAAATGGCAACCTGAAAAATTTATTGCGTGCAACTATAATTGAAAAGTTTACAATTATTCTTCACCAATCATAGTGTGGTAGACGTACAAAACAAACAAACAAATGCTTATGAAAAAAAATTAAAAGGAGAAAAGTGATAGACCGTTGTCAACAACAAACCCATTACATCTAAATACCCTCAGACACATAATATGATTGATAATATTTAGTCCTAGATGACCCTAATTGTTGGATAGAAGGAAAACATTTTCTTAACAGAGAATGAATTTGTATAAGGACTAGTCATCATCCTGATAAGGCCGACATCTTCATTTTCAAGAAATATGAGCCCCTGCGTGAAACTGTTCTCATCGACATCATAGAATTGCATCTTCTTAGTTATAATTATCAAATAATCATTAGCAAAACCAAGAAATCAGAGAATAGAGGGGGAATGGTCAAGACGTCGATGTTGAACTCATCTAATGTCACCACCTTCGAGATTGCAACACAATCGAATTGTAAAGTCTTATGAAAACGGTCGACATTGGTCCAAGTAGCAACATCCAAACTACTTTTTACGTTGACAAAGTCCCACTTATTATCACGCACCGAAAATGGAAGTTTAATCGTTGTCCATGACTTGCCATGGAGATTGTATGCGACCACCGCATTGCATCCACTTTTTTCATTGTCATTGTTTGAGGAAAGCCAATATATATGTTGGTCTATGTGAATACTTGTATCAAAAATCATATGTGGTCGATATAATGGCTGCAAGACATCACACCATGTACGTTTGAATGAACAGAATACAGACACGAATGTGCAAGGCTCATGTTGGAAAGAGTCTCACAATACAATGATGCACCATTCTTGGTTTGTATGGTTAAAAACAAACCCACAATGCATCAGCACTGTTAAAAAAATGCAACACAAAAAAATTGATTATACATAAGTCATTTATTAAAAATTATTGACATAAAATTATCGATAAAAAAATTGACAAAAACCGACCTACTTCCTGAAGCTAATCCAGCAGGGGGACAAACTTGAACTGCCTGGTCAATGAAAGGATTCTACATATACAAACATACATTAATGGTGTCCACAGTAATTTTGAAGCATAAGACCCGTTCATCGAAACCCACGAATTTGACAACGTTTTGACTTAGAAAATTTGGGATCCTCGAGAAGGTTTCAATTGTGCGTTTGTCATCCATCGAAGAATCGAGCTTCAGGAAAAATGGGAGCGCAGCAATATTTGTCTCCAGAACACAAAATATAATGTTTTTGGGGTTATTGAGTTGTGAACTTGAGCTGTGCTCAGTGATAAATGGGCTCTTCTTGCATGAATTGTACCGATTCTATGACACATATGGCAACTTGGGAATTTCCTCCGCAGGGATCAAACGAAAAATCTTACACATCACATCGTAGGGGATGCCAATCGGGTTTGCGAAGAAATCCTCCATAGTCTGCATAATTAAATGTACAAATGTTGTATAACCATAGTGACCCGAAGGATTAAATTGAAAAGAACAAAGTTATAGACAATTAAAAATTTAATTTTGACCATTATAGAATTAAACAAATAATTTAATAAAAAATAATATATATTGTCACAATAAATAATTTAATTAGACAAAATATTATTTCAAAAATACATAATTTGAATGTACATTAAAAATGTATACAGTTATGCAAATGATAAGTTTTATAAGTTTCCTATTAAAAAAAAGAGTTTATTAAGTTTCAATTAAATTATTAAAACTTATTAGTTTTTTTTCTTTGCAAGCAAACATTTATTACTATTAAACGTTAACATGTATAAAAATTAGAACACTAAATCGCACGAGATGCGAATTGGGTTGAAGAAAAATATAGGCATAGTCTGCATGAACACCAAGTATAACAGATTACGCGTGACTACATATTCATTTTTCAAATTGAATAGAACGCAACTCTAAGTAATAAACTCCACAATTGATTCATGGAGACACACAAGGCATCATTGGTATACATATGTGTAGGATATAATGAATATGTAGTCATGCACAGTAGTGCCATAATCAAACCGCCTTTTCAGCTGTTATAGTATGAAGGAAAATGGTGGCGAAATAACTAAATCATGGAAACAAACACAAATTAATTGTAAACGTATGCGTACTATATAATGAATTTGTAATCATTCACAATAGTGCAAAAATCAAACAGCCCTTTAAGTGAAAAAGTATTAATGAAAATGGTGGGATCTAATTAAAATTATGCATGACGTTAAACGTAAAGCAAGATGATCACCAACTGTAACAACAAACGTATCTGAATGAATCTTGTTAGCACATGCAAAGTGAGGAACAAATTTTTCACTGAAGAATGACCCAACCTATCTTATATAGACACACACTACTGTTGCTTGTCATTGAGATCTTATACATTAATTGGATCCACTAAAATTCAGCTGATAATTTTCCTAGATTTTTCGTCGCTGATTTGGGTAAGTTGCACCCCATATCACGCAATAAAATTGCTGGTTAAACTTAAGTCAACAACAGTGATTAGGGTCAACATTGATTTGATTGTATATGGAAATCATAGGCTGTAAATAATTTTATCTGCATTCGTCAGAGTAAGATGTTGTAAATGGCAATATCATTAATTTGAAAATGACCCACATTTATCAATAATATTGTAATGTTTTATTACCTAAAGTACAGGTGATGGTAATAACGTGTGTCTGAAATTTAGGACAGTTAACTAAATTCATGGCAATAATATTATTGTGGCCTGATTATGGATCTTAAAATATCTCCAAGTAATGAAAATATACAAATCAAAACAGTCATGACACGATGAACATATTGATTCTTCAATTGACAATGGAATTGATCCACATGTGCGTTGAATAAATTTAAGGCAATAAATCAGGCATGCAATAAATTATCAAATAATTAATTAATTTTGATTTGATTTGATTTCAAAAATCAAAATAGAATCGATCAACAGTTAATTGTGTGGTTTAACATTATCCACATCATACGGAACAATATTTAAATATCCAAACAAATATATATAATTATTTGATTTTAAAAAGATATATATATGGCGCAAGATTTGGTGTATTTTTTCACCAAGAAAAAAAAAGGATGATGTGTACTAAGTATGCCAACGACAACTTCATTTTACATACCACTCTCCCTTTAGAATAGTCTGTAATACCCGAAGAGTATTTTTAGAATCAGGTCAATTGTGTATAGTAAGACTTAGCAGGGTCATCATTTTGGAGTTGGAATGTAAGGACAAAACAAATAAATAAATAAACAATAGAAATAAATAATAATTTTGTGTATACATATAGATAAATAAAATTAAATAGGAATTGATGGGATAATATGAAATTGATAAAATTATGAAATTGAAGTTAAGCATTTTGGCTAAAGAAAAAAAAAATTTATAGTGAAATAAAATTTTTGGGATATAATTAAGGTTTCAATAGTTTTAGAGTTGAGAATTTAAGAAATTAAAATAAATATGAAAATTAGGTAGAAAAATTATAATTTTTTTTAAAAGTGGTCATATGAATTATTCAACGCTTATACTTTAAATTTGAGAATTTTTCGAAAATAAAAATTATACTGGGTAGGAAATTTTCATCTGCAAGACACTCAATGACAGATATTTTTAATAGGCTTATGATTAGCCAAAAAAATTTCAATTTTTTCCTATTCTTACTTACAAATAAATATAGTTAAGAAAATCCAATCAAAACACTATTTCACCATACCCCAAAAGTTGTCAATTGCCCAAACTACCCTTAAATGCTCAAACCCATTTATAAGCACCAGGCACCAGCGCGCCACTCATTGTTCTCTTCTTCTCCATTCCTCATTCACTCTAGGGCATCAAGAACAAATTGATGGAACCACCCACTTCCATCAAATTTCTTGCTTCTTCCCAACAATCTAAGGCTCCCACAAGCTTCATCTACCCTCTTGGAGCATCAAAAAGCTTGGGTAGCATTCCCAAATCTTCATTCTCGGATTTGGCAAAGTAAGCCTCCAAAAATCATGTCTCCCCCACTTCAATCTTAATTTTCTTGGTAGAAATGAGTTACCCATTGATATAGTATATCACCCTAGGACTATTTTAGAACATAGAAAACACCCAAATCATGATTTATATGGATGATTTCCCTCTAGGGTTTATAAGTTACGAAATTTATAAATTTTGAAGGAATTTATTAATTTTCTTAGATTTGTTGGGTTGTATGGATGCCAAATAATCTCTTTATGCATTTTAGATGATTTGGAAGAATGCTCAATGATTGGGATAGTGATTTATGAATTTTGTAGAAATGAGTAAAATTTCTATATTTGGCAAAAACTCTCCATTGATGGAGCTAGATGATTTGCAAACTTTTGAATATGATTCCCTAAAGTAAAATTTATTTTGAACTAAAACCAATTCTCAAATGATGACTATAACTTAGGTAGTGGAATTTAGGCATTGATATGTGTAGAAGTGGAAAATTGGTTAATATGGAGTTTATGAAAAATTAGCTACACACATTTGTAGATAGGTAGTTTAATTGGTGTGGTTCTATTTGTTAGAACTCAAGTACTTCCTTGGAGACAAGAGTGCTCAAGGGTTACTAAGTAAAGCGGCCAAGGTGAGGGACCCTTCCATCCTAGCCCCAAGGGTTGTATGATAACCTTGATTTGTGGGCTTGCTTATACGTGAATGTTTGTAAATACTTAATTTTATGCTTGCTAGTAATACTCTGTCATTATATTGGCGATTGCTAGAATTTTGTACAATGAATTGTTTGTGATTGTTAAAGTGGAAATATGGTGGATCAAGTACATATAGGCGACGATGAAGAATTCCGCACACATATGTGGTTGACCCGAGAATTATGGCAATAACATGTATGGTACCAAGGGTAAGAGCTTTCCGTCGGGTCAGGTTCGGAAAGTGCCTTCATGTTAGCATTTCGTCGGGTAAGGTTCGAAATTGCCTTCATGTATATATACACTTGTGGATACTCTGTTGAGCCGGTTCGGAATATGCCACCATTACTAGTTGGTTAATCCGTTGAGTTGGTCTAGATTGAACCAAGCGGGCTTACCTTCCCGAGACGATGGTCCGAAAAGTGCCGATGTAGATGGACACCTCGGCGGGTTGGTGCCGGGGTGCGCCACCGAACACAACAATCCGTGGAGGCGGTCCCGGAATGGGTCGTGTGCCTATGCGTATCGATGTAAGATACCGAGCGTATAGGTACTCAACACTAGTGTAAACCCTCAATGTCCTTGGTATGCACTATGACTATATTTCCTTTTCTTTGAACATGCCATGACGATGGCCGGTATCCTCACGTGACGTCAAGACAAAGTTATTTTCTTACAAAGGTCATGACATCGATTGTTGTCTTGACGTGGTGCTGAGGAAACCTTGTTTTTAAATTACTATATTTCAAATCCAACCGACCATGACGATGGGTTAAGTCTTATAGTGCATCGGGATAGATAGGGAGGACCGACACGTCACGGCGGCAACAAGGTAAGCAAAGGTACGTAAGTTTGGCGGATGAACCACACTTGGATGTTAATCTATGTTCGGTGTTTCTCGATACACGCGTGTCAGTATGCATGATTAATGTATGTTGTGGTACGGTTAAAGTAGAGTTTGTACATGTTCTATTGCTTGAGAACAATTATATAATTATTAAAGATGAATTGAAGTGTATGCGTATGTGAAATGTGGTTTCTCCCCTTCCCGGTCGTAGTGGTACCCGCTACTATGCCTAGGATGGGAGAGTCACTCACTGAGTCGTTTACTCACCCTCTAGTGGTTTACTTTTTCAAATATAGGTATCGGTCAGGCTTCCACGTCGGTTCAGTGAAGGCGACGTTTTGCTAGCACTCACATTCTGTCTCCGTGGGTGGCTTTGATTTTATTTTAGATATTGTAATGAATTGATTACACGTTGTGGTTATTATACTCTAGACTTGTCAACTCCACATACTTA
Source organism: Senna tora (assembly GCA_014851425.1). NCBI lineage: Eukaryota > Viridiplantae > Streptophyta > Magnoliopsida > Fabales > Fabaceae > Senna > Senna tora. The sequence goes on from CM026262.1 coordinate 15,632,627, forward strand.
AAGACAGGATTATTTTGGGGACTTAATATTATTATGTATACGAACTTGCATGTGAATAGGATATGTCACACACCGGAGTGTGTGACAACGTATATGACGGATATATATTATGTGTGTTTGAGTATACATATAAACTGAAGCAGCACTTGGCTTTGGATTGCAGGTGTAAGATAGGTCACACAGGAGATGTGAGCCATATATATTGATAATGTGTGTACGCGAATGGGAATGATAGTTAAATGAAATAGGTGTTAAGGCTAACGGACTCAGGGTTAGGCCCTCTGTTTGTGCCGATCACGTGCATCTGGGGGTCGTGACATAGCCGTTATTGGGGACAACTTTGCTTTTTCTTTTTTCTTTTTTTTTTTTGTGAAGAAAAGTTTAGGTGGGGTAAGCACCGGTATCCCACCAGGGTCAGGGAAGACCTCCCAACCTCTTTGAGGATTTATGGGAGGATTTACGTATCACCCATCAATAAGGCACTCACATTGGTCATAGGGTTCGGACCCTCGCCCTTGTGGGATAAGAGCTCAAACCTTAACCAACTGTGCCACTCCTCATTAGCACAACTTTGTTAATAATAGTAACAAATAGGTAAAAAGGTCGTTACAATCCATCGCTACAAATAACAAATTAATGGGTCAGTATATCATAGTGCACAGAGAAATGTAAATTTATATTTAAATATAAACAGATCTTCGCACTCAATTGCGTTAAAAAAAATGCTTTGCTCTGTTTGTGTTGACTAATTTTCTATTTGAAAATGGTTGGTGACTCACATGGTTCAATGTCTCTATAGGTAGAGATAAAAAGTGGGAAATTAAAAATAAAAATAGATAGGTAGAGATAAAAAATAAACATGGGAAAAATAAAAAGTTGGTATTAAAAAAATAAGTAGGTAGAGATAACTATGGGAATAATAAAAAGTAGGCATAAAAAAATAAATAGGCATGGGAAAATCTTACTTTTTTTAATTCTTTCCATCATTCCATGTATATTTCTACTTATTTACTTTTATTAATGAGGGTCAAAAGGAAGAAAAAGAATAAGAGGGAGAAGCAAAATGAAAGAATAAAAACATGATGTGTGAGGAAGATATAAAAAATATATATAATCACTCGAGAAAGAGTACAGAAAGTATAAAAATAGATAAATAAATATACATGAGAAGTAGAAAGTAAATAAATAAAGATATGCACAAGAAAATAAAAAGTATGGAAAAAAATAGATAGGTAGAGGAAAAAAAAAGGTAGAAATAAACATGGGAAAAATAAAAAGTAAGCATGAAAAAATAAGAAGGTAGAGATAACCATGGAAAAAATAAAAAGTATGCATGAAAAAATAAATAGGCATGAGAAAAATCCTACTTTTTTATTCTTTTTATGTATATCTCTAGTTCTCTACTTATTTACTTTTTATTAATGAGAAAATAGATACAGAAAAAATTAAAAAAATAAATATGTATGAGAAAATAAAAAATAAATAGGTAGAGATAAACATAGAAAAAATAAAAAGTAGGCATGAAACAAATAAATAGATATAGAAAATTACCTTTTTAATCAATAAATATGTATGTTTACTTATTTACTTTTTATAAATAAATATAAAAACAAATAGATATTGAAATGGATATAGAAAATATAAAAATAAATAAAATGAACAAAATTTTTTATTTAATTTCTATCCTATATTCTAGCTTATGTTTATTTCTCTTCCTTCTGCTTTTATTTCTCAACTCTCTTGCTAAAATATATTTTGTTGTAATGTTTTATGTTGTATAAAATATAATTTTAGAGAGTTTTAAATTTTATTAAAATATAAATTGAAATAAAAAATTATTTTGTAAATGTATATATGTTTTTTCTACCATTCTCTTGGTAAAATAAAAAAGGTCAAAACTCCAAATTGATCCTCTATGTTTCACCCAAGTTTCTTATTGGTCTTTTATGTTTCAAAAAGTTTAAATTGGTCTTTTATGTTTGCAAGAAGTTCCAAATTGGCCATTCCGTCCAATTCCGTCTATTTTTTTCGTTAAATGATGACGTAGCCTGCTGAGGTGTCACACACTCTCTCCTACGTTTACTGCTTGGCTGACGTGGCTTAAGTTACTTTAAAACCAGGGACTAAAATGAAACAAAGTAATTTTTTATAAATGATAAACGTGGTAGTGAGTCGTGGTTGCTAGTTGTGGTGGGTGGTGGTGAGTGGTCGTGGTGGGTGGTGGTTACTGGTGGTGGTGAGTGGTGGTGGTTGCTGGTGGTGGTTGCTGGTGTTAGTGAGTCGTGATGGTGAGTTGTGGTTGAAAAAAAAAACTGAAATGAAATTTGTGGAAACCATATTTTGTGGTTTCCTATATGTTGTTTTATGTTTTAATATTAAGGCCAAAATTAAAAATAAAACTCATTTAGCCAAACAAGTTTTCAGTTTTTTTTTCAAAATAAAACTAAAAGCCGCAACAATACCAAACACCCCCTAAGTTTCCACCACTATAACGTCATGTTTGGTTGTATGAAAATTATTTTGGTAGGAGAGGGAAGTAAAATTAGTAAAAAGGAAATGTAATAGGATTTTAAAAAAGTGTGTTTGGTATGTAAGAAATGTAATTAGATTATGTAAAAGGTAAAATTGAAAATGACAATTTTGCCCCTTCATAAAAGGTAAAAGTACTTCCTTAAATTTAGTAATAGGGACAAAATAGTCTTTTTCTTATTAAGGGCAAAATTGACATTGTAGAAATACTTTCTTATCCAATACATAACTTCTCTGTCCATTCACACGATCACACGAAATTAATCTTTCTTCTTCTAAACAAGCAACAAAAGTCCTCATACAACATTTTCCTTGCAGCTAAACATGCTCATAATAAAGAAAAAAATTTTGGTGTGCTAGTGATTCCCTACAACCTAACATATATGTTCTAAGGGTCCGTTTGGTTAATTACTTACTTAAAATGATGTCATGGATCTTGTAATCCAACATTCTTTCTACGAAACATACCTTATTTTTTGTAATGTGATGAAATTATATTTTTGCCCTTACTTTTTATCTACTTTTATTCCATTTCCACTTTTAATATAAGGGTAAAATACTATTTTACCCACTTTTATTCCATTCGTATCACATCACTTTCACATTACTATTCACATTCCCTTCAACAATCCTATTCGCATTACATCCAACATTCACGTAACGAAACGTGCCCTAATATTTTAGAGCTAACTTTACCGATCTGAATTATTGATTGGCTGTAACATAATTTTATCTTAACCGATCAACGGTCCAGATTAACTGCACCAAATAAATTTACCTAATATTATTTTACCTAAAAGAAAGCACAAGCATCCAAACTAGTAATAAGCGGTAACCTTCACATTTGTTAAATTCATTTATTCATCCTACAAAATCACGCCATGAAAATTCGTCTACCTTAAATGAACTAAGGATCAACTGATTAAAGAGATGTATTAAAGTTCAATACTACCATACCACTCATCATCTATTCTATCAATTAACATCAATTAACATGAAACATTACAAATCCAAATCATTCATTCATTCATTCATGAGGAAGAGGAGTCAAACGACTTCTTCCTCACCAAGAGGCAAGTGATTCCAGAACCACTAGAATTCGTATTCTCAAGGCTACACACCACAAAATCCGGCCTATGAAGCGCAAGATGGAGCCGATCTCTCCCCACCACCAAACCCGAAGCATCCAGAAGCACGTGCCACGAGTTCCTATGTGCCTCCGAAACCCAATGCATCGTCCCATTCACATCCGCGGGATACGAGAACATCCCCTTCGGACTCACCTTACACTTCCGCCTGAAATTCTGACTCAATTGCGACCCTCTAATCCTCAGATCCAACCACGTCTTGGGCGCCACAATCACCTTCGATTCCTTAAAACAAGCGAACTCCCTGATGTAATCCTCTGCTTCCTCGAGTATCGTCATGTAATAACTTCCTTTCTTGAAAGGGTAGCTTTCTCCCACCAGCATCATCGCGTCCTTGTGACTCGGCGTGAAGAGCACGAGGTATTCGTCGTCGGGTAGCCCGCAGTGTTTGAGGACCTTGTTTTGGGCTTGGATCTCCGGGATGGAGATGAAGCTGCCCGGGAACGAGGATTTCTTGGTCAGGATGTCGAGTAATCTTGAAGGCTCTAATTGTGTCCGATCCAATTCCGGAAGATTATTATTATTATTGTTGTTGGTGGTGGTGGTGGTGCTTCCTCTTGGGGATTTTCTTCGATCTTCTAGAATTGGTTCGGAAGAAGAAGGCTCCTTGTGAATCACGAAGGTGGACATGTCGATCCCGTCGCCTTCGATTAAACCGGCGTATTCCGGGTATTTTGCCAGCACGTACTGCTCGACGTACTCTATTTCCTTCTGTGTGATGGGGCCGGACCATCTCAGGTCGATGTCGCGAATCATCGAGATGGCCTCTGCTATGATGTGAGCGGGGATCACCTTGTGGGGTTTCTGTTTCGGGGGGCTTATTTCGGTGAGTGTACCAAAGATGATTGAAAAGGAAATATTGACGAAAGTGCGGGGGAATAATTACCTTCATGACCATACTGTTCGATTTTGAATTCTCTGCTATTAGTTTGTGCGCTGCAAGATGCGGAGTCTCTTTGATTTCACTTCCCACCATGGCTTGATATGTCACCTGTCACAAATTTTAGGCCAATTTTATATACTTCATCGAATCTGTACTTTAACAGATTCGGAGAAAGGAAATTTTTGGTACTCACCTCAGAACCTGCTCGTGAAACCATGTGCTCCTCCGTGTTGGTTCCCATGGTGGTGATATATATATAATATATATATATCCCTGTATATACCACTCACTGAAACATAAGAAGGATGTGGTTTAGAAAAAAGATTGTGAAACCTAAGCTTTTTCTTAGGAAATATTAAGGTATCTTGAAAAGTAGTGATTATAAGTTGTTGGTAAGGAGTTTTGTGAAAGAATCGGCGATGGAAAATTGATGTTAAGAGAAAAAAATTAGATCAGAAGAGAAGAAGGACCAGAAAGACAATAAAAGATGAAAATTCCTTGATGAAGGTGTGAATGAAACGGAGAAGAAGCATTAAAGAAAGTTTAGAAAACTCAGATAATTACATCAACAAAGACAACAGCAAAGGCTCTTGAATAGGGGAAGTGACAATGAAATGGTGATATCATGCTCTTGACTTAACCATGGTTCATAGAATTCTAGAGTGAAGTTATTTTGAGTTCTGAATTTGGTTCATATAAAATTAGATAGATTTGAGTCTTTGAAAATATTATTATTATTTAGTCCTTGAATTGTTGGTCAAACTACTATTTAGTCTCCGAATTGATCAAATATACTATTTAGTCCCTAAAATGTTTAACTATGTCAACTATTTAGTCCCCAAATTTGACAAAATACTATTTAGTCCCCGAATTGTAACTATATCAACTATTTAGTCCTCAAACTTGGCAAAAATACTATTTAATCATCGAATTTGCAACTCTGTCAACTATTTAGTCTATTGACTGTTACCTGTTATAGTTGACAGAGTTGCAAATTCGGTGAATAAATAGTATTTTTGCCAAGTTTGGGAGATTAAATAGTTGACATAGTTACAAATTCAGAGACTAAATAGTATTTTGTCAAATTCGAGGACTAAATAGTTGACATAGCTAAACATTTCGGGGACTAAATAGTATTTTTGATAAATTTAGGGACTAAATAATAGTTTGACCAACAATTCAGGGACTAAATACTATTTTGTCTCTTTATCTTTTATAGGAGTTTCATATTTGTCCTTTAGTTTTTTGAAGTTTTAAATCGGTTCTTTTATCTTTTCTAGAAGTTTTATATTGGTCATTCCATTTAATTCTGTCCATTTCTTTCGTTAATTACTGACGTGGCTTGCTGAAGTGGATACATCATCTCTCTTACTTGTCTATTTAAGTTGATGTGTGTCACTCCACATTATATTTCATTGTCTATGATGATGTGGCGTAACACGTCAATTTAAATAGACACGTAGGAGAAATTATGTTTCCACCTCAGCACGTCACGTCAGTAGTTAACTTAAGAAATGGATAGAAGAACCAATTTGAAACTTTTGAGAAAGATAAAAGACTTATTTAAAACTTCTAAAAGATAAAAGACAAATATAAAATTTGGGTGAAAGATAAAAGACCATAATATACAATTCACTTATCATTTTTTTAGTGATATTTTTATTGACTTAGTTCATATAAATCTTATACATATTCTTTGTGTTAAAGTTTAGTGAATGATAAAGAGAGAAAAATGTTTCAATCATAGTTGACGATTATTTAAAAATCAATTAAATTGTATTTAACTATTTTTAAACTATATTATTTTTATATTTTGCCTATTTATTTGTTAACACATTATAAATTCATATAAAATTAGAAAAATACAAATTTGTGAGGACGTTTTCCTTCTTCTGAAATTGTAATTGTGGTTCTCAGAAAAAAAAACAAGAAATTGTAATTGTGCACTTAAATTATTAGAAAATTTACAGCAACCAGGACGTTAAAACTTAATTTAATATTTATAGGATGTGTTATCATTCAATATTATAAATATTTTCCTTTGTTCTGAGTAGTATTTCATAATTACGTGACTTTCTGACATTAATTTAATTTACATGTTAATTTTTTTTATTTTATTAAAGAAGATGGTGGTGGAGGGGAAGATTTTATTGAGGTGAAGGATTCAAATGGCAAATAATTAATTGGAAATGCAACGTCACTCTCAGCATTTTATATTTTGAATTGAAAATGACATTTGGAAACTTTGGTGGAATGTCAACACAGAGAATACATCATTCCATCACTTGCCCAATGTGTCTGACTTCAAAGAAACTGCTCCACTCAATCATTTTTGCCAAGCATTTCTTTCTTTTTTTTACGATATTTTATTAGATATAATTTTATTCGACATAACTGAAGTCTCATAACAGAAATAGAGTAGAGCTCTCCTTGCTAAGATTTTTTTATACACAAAATTCGAACCCGAGACCTTACTTAAGGTGAAAGGAGTACCTAGCACTCTAACCAACCACCTATTGGTAAGCATTTTCATCTTCTGAGTGCCCTAATTCATCTATATAGATCGATATCTTATTTATCTCTAACCAACCACCTCTTAGTAAACATTTTCATCTTCTGGTTAGAATGATATGTACTCTATTTCTCTTAAGCAAGGTCTCGAGTTAGAATCTTGTTTATGAAAAAATTTCTGCTAGAAAAGTTCTATTCCTGTTATGGGATCTCAACTAGTTCGAACAAGATTACCTCCAATAAAAAAAACCCATGTGCAATAACAATGAAGAATGAAGAGGCAACACACTTTTTAACAAAGATTAACAACAAATTAAAACTACAACATAATAAAATATAAAGGAAGTTTGAAGACCTTCAAGAAAAATTGAATTGTTGATATGGACTTTTTTGACGAGGAAAAATTGACCCTCTCAAATCCATATATGAATTCTCTGTTGTTCTAATCTGATAGAATTTATAGTTTGCTATTTTATATTAATATATAAAATAATTATCGTTTTACACATTAATTCCGATACAAGTTATAATGAGTAATGAGTAAGAAATCAAACTACATAAACTTCTCCAATTTTAAGATAGATCCTTTTAGGTACAAATTGTATAGGGTGCAAACCCATACAAATGCTTGCGTAGCGCGTTTGTATCGGTATAGTTACAAAAATATTTTTTTAAAAAAATTATATTTTTATAACTGGATCAATACAAATGCACCACGCAGACGTTTATATACGTTTTGAAGTCTAAATACTAAGCGTCATGATTTAATAAATATGACAACACCTTGTTTGCGGATAGGAAAACAAACACTGTTTTAATTAAGAGGCAGCATCTATTTATTTATTTGATGGGAAATTTCTTTACAATTTTCCCAATTACTTGCGTTATTGATGTGTTGCCCGTACCATCCACGAAGAGGACTATTTTTTTTTTTTTTTTAAATTTCGGGCAAAACAATAAGTTATTGATTTGGTCTTAGAGGGATATGAGTATATGACCTTCCTTCGTGTTGTTGTTTCTCACAGCAGAAAAACCTAACAATAATATATCCAAATTAAATAATAATTTTTCTTCAATATGATTATAAACAATGTTATTATAAGCAAAATATTATTTAATCTCTAAATTGTTGGTTAAATTATTATTTAGTCTTTGAATTTGATAAAAATACTATTTAGTCTCTGAATTTATAACTCTGTCAACTCTTTAGTCCCCGAATTTGTCAAAAATACTATTTAGTTCTCGGATTTGTAACTCTGTCAACTATTTAGTCCCTAAATTTGGTAAAAATACTATTTAGTCCTCGAATTTGCAACTCTGTCAACTATTTAATCTCCTAACCATTACCAGTTAGATAACCAGGCACCAGCTAATGTGGACGTTAAATGCTTATGTGGCACCGTTAAGTGCCTGAGCACATGCCACATCAGCATTTAACGACCATACGTCACCTGGTTATTTAATGGGTGTCAGGGGACTAAATAGTTGACAGTTGCAAATTTGGAGACTAAATAGTATTTTTTCCAAGTTCGGGAACTAAATAGTTGACATAGTTACAAATTCATGGACTAAATAGTATTTTTGCCAAATTCAGAGACTAAATAGTTGACAAATCTACAAATTTAGGGACTAAATAATATTTTTACCAAATTCGAGGACTAAATAGTAATTTGACCAACAATTTAGAGACTAAACAGTATTTTACATGTTATAAAAATAGAGAATGGGATTATGCCGTTCATAGATGCCTTATTGAGAGGATTAGATATGGACAAGGCCATCGCAACAACTTTGTGAGTATTGGTTTGCTCCCTTTTTTTTTTGTTGAAAATTCCTTTAGGTTGGAGTATAATGGTATATATATTTACTAAATTCTATTTATTTTAATTTTATTTACACAAATAAATTTTTTTAAGTACACCACAAAGTTATTTTTTCTTTTACTTTTTGACTACTTCTGTAAATTTAAGGATGAGAATGAGTACCATATTATGGGTATCTAATAATCATATCCGTCTGAAAAAATTATCTGATATCCGATAGATGTCAAATATCGAATATGATACGAGTAGTAGAATATAACTATCCAACGAGTATTGAACTGGTGTGGATATAAAACATTAAATGTATAAATTAAAAGTTATCATTATTAAATTTTATAGATATTTTGAATCAAAGAAATATTTAAAATTGAATATTGGTATAATCATATTTAAAACAAATCTTAAAATTATTTTAGTTTAAAATTCGATATTAGTTTAAATTAAATTATTTTAAAATGTAGATTTAGATTTAATTTATGCATGTTCACTTCTTTTTTTTACTATTCAATATAAATCTCTATATGGTTTATTTTTCGCTAATCAAATGGTTTGGTGCTATAGTCAATTATATTAAATTGAGCATGTAACAATTAATTCTCCAATAGTATTCATGAGCGTTTTTGCTGGAATTAAGTAGTTTTAGCGAATTACCCTATTTGAATACTTACCTAACTATCAAAGCAAACCCCTAGATAAATTAGTAATTTGTTCCTTAAAAAAGAATCCTTAAAATTTATAGGTTACAAATATAATTCAAATTATTAAGAACAAATGATTATATGACATATCACTCATGTAATATATATCAATGATATATCATCATCGATAATCTCCTTGACACACAAAAATGACATAGTTTCATCTTCTTAAATATATGAAGAAACAACTTCATTCAATTTTGAATAATGAATCAACATTAATACGAAAAAGTGACATCATTTTGAGTGATGAATTAGTATAAATATTACGTAGGTAATGTCACCTCATCATCATTTGATTTTGGTAATTTGGATGATATTCTTTTTTTAAAAAAAATTGATTGCAATTCGAAAAAAAGTTTAACCATAAAAAATTTTTATGGATAAAATTGGAAGACATGAGATATACTTTTTAGGGGTGTACACCAAACCCGTGACCCGGCCAACCCGACCCGGTCTGGTCACATTTTGGGGCCATCGGGCCGGGTCACCGGGGTCGGCCCAAGGTTGGACTGCCAAAAACCCGGCCCGACCCAGGGTAGGCCCTTTTTTTTTTTAATTTTTGTTATTTTTATTATTTAAGTATTTTTATATGTAAAAAAGATTAAAATTGATAGCTGAAAATAAGATATCATATCTATTATTTAATATCTTATTAATCTATTCCTCAAAGCTAGGTAATAAATCAATTCAAAATGTCAACTTGTATTAATTACTCCTCATTTTCTATGTTCACTCTCCATTTTCTATGCATACTCTCTATTTCCCATGACTCAAATTCAAATTAAAAAAAAAAAAACTCGACTAAACCGGTGGACCCGACCCGACACTACCCAGATCAGGCCTCGAGTCTAGCCAAAATTCGGCCCGGCCCGTGTACACCCCTAATTCTTTTGTCTAAATTTTATAGATAAGTTTAGATTATAATTATCATCCCTAGGTGGGTACTTATATCCTCCAAATCATATTAATTCATTGAGTATAGAATATAGTAACTAAATTAATATTGTACAACTCCTTCACACACATTAAGAGCATGTTTGGTAAACTTCGCAAACAGTACTTTATATGTAACTTTACGATTCCCAAAAAAATATACATCATATTTTATACATACCAAATATACTTTTTCTCCTAATTTTTTTCTCTTTATATCTCTAATCACTTTTCTCTACAGTACTTTTCTTTATTTTATAGTACTTTACATCTGTACATTTATACCAAGCGTGCTGAATCTGAGAATAACTGAATCGATCATATACCAAATATAAACAAAAAACAAAAAAATCAAATGCACCATAAACCATTTTCTACGTTCTTTCAAAATTTGGCCCTGAATATATATGGTCATTTAATCCATAGACAAACTGCTAAATTCTTTTGAACCATAAATGCAAGTAAATTTTTCTAGCAAAAAAAAAAGAGTATAAATTGACAAAAGCCTAATCTTTCTCAAGTTCTTAGCAGGAGCCGGGAGGTATTGTACCATGTCATTTGTGCAATATACAATCATATTCATTTAACAAATTATGAAAAGTTTTAATTTTTTTTTTTTGAAGATATGGCCCCATATAAAATGTAAAACTCTATTAATTGTATTAATACGAGTGAATATTGCACAAATAATTAGGCGCAACTTTAGTATCCAAGAATTTCTCCTCTTTTTCTTGCTTTACTTGAGAGATGGAAGTGGTGGCCGAAACTGCCAAAAATTGCACTTCAACCACCAAAGAATCCTTCACTATGTAACCCTTGGAAGCATCTTTCAGATCTTTCAGCAAAATGAACTCTGGATATCCCCAGTTCTCTTCTAAGGCATCAAACCAGTGATGAACTGCAAGAAACAGATTGCTACTCAAGATAACTTCAACAAATTCAAGTTGTACAAAAACGTGCTATTTTCAATATTTTCTCTTTTCATTTAGGAAAAATTTGTCCAGTTTTTTTTTTTCTTTCCCACAGCTATTCTCTTATCGGAGGCAATTCTGTTCGAGCTAGCTGAGGTCCAATAATAGGGGTAGAGCTCTCCCGGCCGAGGTTTTTCCATACACAAGACTTGAACCCTAGACCTTAATTAAGGGGAATAGAGTACCTACCACTCCAACCAACCACCTGTTGGTTTTATCCAGGTTTTAAAATCAACAATCAATGTCTTTTTCCTCTGTGTGGGGTCGGCTATATGGATCAGCGACGCCAACATGCATGTTCTGTCTTTACTCATTTCTATAGTTATGTTATTAATAACTAAATTTCTCATAAAAGTTTCTCCTATTGTTTTCTTTAAACTCCTACCTCTACTTATTAAGTTATCTTCCATTTAGTCAACTCTACTGATAGGAGCCTCCAAAGGCCTTCTTTGTACACGACCAAACTACCTAAGGCAACTTGTTTAAACTAATTTTTCTACAATTATGTGCTACTTACCCCTACTTTCTCTTTAATGCAATAAATCTAAATCCTATCCATTTTAGTATGACCACATATCCAACACAATATTATCATTTCTGCCATGTTAAATTACACTCATCTGATTATTTTAAAAATCTACACTCTTGAAAAGAGAAAACCTATCTTAGATCCCAAATCATATCATATATAATGACAAAGGAAAAAGTTAAAACAGATCTCAACTAGAAAAAGAAAAAAAAGTCAAAACCACAAATTGGTCCCTTATGTTTGCACGAAGTTTCATATTGATTTTTTTGTGTTTCAAAAAGTTTAAATTGGTCCTTTATGTTTGCAAGAAGATCCAAATTAGTCCTTCCGTCCAAGTCCGTTTATTTTCTCTGTTAAGTGCTGAGGTGGATATATATCTCTTCTACGTATCTATTTAAGCTGACATGTCACGTCACGTAATCGCCATGTCATGGCCACATCATCATCTACTATCATATGTGATGACGTGGCACTGGCGTGGCAATGGCGTGGCATGACGTGTCAGCTTAGATAGACACGTCAGCACTTAACTTAAACAATTGACGGAAGTGGACGAAAGGACCAATTTGAAACTTCTTGCAAACATAAATGACAAATTTAAACTTTTTGAAACATAAAAGACCAATATAAAACTTCGTACAAACATAAGAGACCAATTTAAAGTTTTGACCAAGAAAAAAGAGAGTTATAACGGAATCATTTTATAGATTAAAAATAATGCTTAATAAGGGATAATAATAATTATATAGATGAAATACATATTATTTTCACCGGTGAAATATATTAAAAATTTAAGAATAAAAAAAATAGAACTATAAAGACAAAGTGTGAGCTCCCACCAGTATTGCTTTCGTAATGTTTACTATGTTGTTGATCTAGTATCCGCAGCTTGTATGATGCATAGACTTTCCCTTTCGTTGGAAGATTTTCCAAATCAACTAAATGAAGGTACAAAGAGAGGGAATCTTTCGCAGGAGTTTCTCCCTTGGGATACAATCTAAGTTTCCTGAATCGAATAGAATATATAAAATAATGCATATAAAACTAGGAATAAAACTTAATACTACTGAAATTCATTAGGGTTTTTTTTTAATTATGTAGAGTCATTTGTTAATATTGATATAAATTCACATTAGTAAAAACACACTTTGAATGGTCTAATTTAAGGACCAACTGATTTGAAAAATATACTGAACTTCGATACTATTGAACATCTAGTCTAAAACTAGATAGTAAATTTTAAATACAAGGGGCTTGTTTCATAATTGTTTTTATTTTATGCTTTTAAAAATAAGTTTTAAGGAACAGACATTAAAAAACTTGTTTGATTAAATTGAAATTTGCCGGGCCAAATTGGCAAAAATAAAAGTTTTGGGATTAAATTAAAAATTGGTAAAATTTAGTATAAAACAAGTCTTCTATTTATGAGTGTATAATATCTTACCAAGTTCTTCCTCCAATCTCAAATGTATCGGAGTCTAAATCCTCCATATTGCATGCTGCAAAATTCTCAATCTTCCAAGTGTATGTACTGAGATAACTTGGGGGTTTCACCATGGAAAAGCACTCTGATCTACCTGTACACTGTACTACAAAAACCTCTGCTCCGAAAACACACGAATCATTCACCAAATATCCTTTGGAATGATTCTTGAAAGTGTCCACAGAAAGAAACTCCGGAAATCCCCATCCAGTTTTCATGGCATGAAAACGCTTTACCTCCCCTTCAGCATCTACAGAAGGCAATATCGATCATAATCATTTAGCTTTCGCTTCTATTAAGGTTTAACTAAAAAGCACGAATTCTTGTATAAGTCTTACGTATTATGTCATATCGTGTCAGATAAGAGACAATACGTATCTTACACTGATACTCTTCGAACTTCAAATATTTAATTTTTTTTTTTGAATAAGTATTGGATATGACTCTCAAAATATCATTATCAAAATCAAGAAAAAGTTTGAATTTCCTCTTTTTTTCCTTGATCACTTTTAGCTTTGATTATTTTGTTTTAGCCATATAGATTTATAATTTAATTTTCTACATCAACAAAAATATTTCAATATTTCAACTTTGATAGTGTATCCAACCCGAATGATATCATGTATATGAACTTCATAGAAGTTCAAATTAATTATTATCTAATTGTACCATAGAAAAAAGAAATGGATAATTCTAAACAATGGTATATTATCATTGTAATAATGTCTACACCTTTTATCATTCATTATATTATTACCTTTGATGGTAAAATACTTGTCTCGTATCTGATCTAGCACGAACAACTTGAAACAAACATTAACCTCCCAACCTGGTGGAAAAGCCTCAGATTCTGCTATTCTTAAGTAAAGTGAGATATGATTAGTCCCACTGATTTGGTTCTTCCAAAGTGGGTAAAAAACCAACCTCCTGATCAATAATGCAATTATAATACACAGACAAATTAATTAATTACAGCAACAAAACAACACGAATGAGTCATGTTTGAGCAGATTTAAAAATTCAAGTTATATAAAAACCTCGAATTTTAAAAAAAAAAATTGAAACAAAACGAAGAAACCCGAGTTTGGATCCTCTAAAGTTAAATGTTATGAAGTTTCTGAAGTTGATTCAATACTCATTTCTGATTGGTCCAAAGTTTAAGAAATAAAAAAAAATTTAAAATTTTTAAAAAAAAACATGCAAAAGACAACATCAGAAACTTCAAAAAATTTCAACTTTAGAAGATCTGCGCTCTCGAAGGAACCCACCATTTGTATCCCCCAGCTTCAAAAATGCCAGATTCGTAAATTTGCAAATGATTATCAACCAATAAGGAGTATGATTGTATTTTGAGTGAGAAGTGAGAGGGTCGGAGATGTCTTACTAATTCTGCCATCTCTACAAAACAATTAAACTCTTGTTTAATTTGTGAATCAATTAACACATGATATATCAAAGCTTAAAGTAAAGCTATTCAAACATATATATATATATATATATATATATAGAAATAAATACCTTGAGAGATTACAAATATAGGAAAATAATGAGACCAGTGGATATTGAATGGAGAAGAAAGCTTTCAAATTAGAGGTTTTATAATATATATGACGTACTATTTCTACTCGAGTGGTGTGAGAATATATATAGATATTCAAGTCTCCACCTCTTTATCAATTTCTCACGTTCCCAACATTTTCTGTGGTTTTGGTATTTCAATTTTCAAAGCTGAAGTAATTAGTGAAGGTGTAAATGTGAAGCTCGAAAGACGACAGTGAAATGAAAAGGCTCCATATGGAGAGAAAAGCCTGGAAGAACTTTACCTGATCAATCTTAACAGTTGATCGATTACAATAAAATTATGTTGCAGTTAATTAATGATTTGGATCGATCAGATAAAATACTTTCACGTGAAGTTATTTCATTTACAATAAAATTATGTTGCAGTTAATTAATGATTTGGATCGATCAGATAAAATACTTTCACGTGAAGTTATTTCATCTGATCTAATTTCTCTCTTTTATTTAAATTTTCTATTAAAGTAAAAAATAGAGTTAGATACAAAAAATCAATGCCGCAATTTTATTAAAGCACATCAAACAAAAAGGGGTAAAGATTTATTTTGGTTCTCAATGTTTGTATGAAATTTAATGTTGGTCCTCAATGTTTCAAAAGTTTAATGTTGGTCCTCAAAGTTTTTTTTTTGTCGATTTTGGTCCTCAAGCGTAATACCGTTAACTTTTTGCCGTTAAATGATGATGTGGCATCCTTATATGGCACACCCTCTCTCCTACGTGTCATATTTTAATGACGTGGCATGACAGATCATTGCCACGCCACCCCACATTGCCACATCATCATCTTCTCTCATTCATCATCATCATCTGGGGTGACGTGGCAGTGATGTGTCATGCCACGTCATTAAAATATGACACGTAGGAGAGAGGGTGTGCCATATAAGCATGCTACGTCATCATTTAACGGTAAAAAGTTAACAGTGTTACGCTCGAGGACCAAAATCGATAAAAAAAAACTTTGAGGACCAACATTAAACTTTTGAAACATTGAGGACCAACATTAAACTTCATGCAAATATTGAGGACCAAAATAATACTTTAGCCAACAAAATGTGACGTACAAGGTTTAGTTTTTCTAATTTTCTTTTGTGAGATAATTTATTGTGGTAAATTTAATTAAAATCAATAAAAATAATTATATAAACTTATTGAAAAGAGGACCTAGTTAGCAAAACTATTTTATTAGTTATGACTTATGGTCCACTGATTTCTTTTTAATTTTACTTTGGCCAATTAATTTTATTTTAATTTATTAAAATTCATGTTTCCCAAAGCGTCTCCGTTTCAACTTTCAAATCAATCCTCTTTACAAACTCTGATTATTCTCACTTATATAAGTTATGTGCCATTTATTTATTTTAATACACTGCCAATAATCTATCTATCTATATATATATATGAAAGAGGATTCACTGGTGTCTAACAAAATATACTGTCTATGCTGTCTAAGAAAACGGCGTCGCATTCTCCTCATTTTAAGCGTCCAACTTGTGCAATATAAAAGATTGAAGGACAAAATCATGTTTATGCATTAGAAATATTTTATTTTTTTCATTTTAGTCCCAAAATAATTTATTTTTACAATAAAAAATATTACAAAAATTATATTTATATGTTTGTAATAGAGTCATAAAAAATGGGTTGAACCCACTAGACTGCTTGTACCAGTCTTGCACAGATTAAAAACTGTAAACTCAATCCACTCAATGGGTTAAACAGGCAACCCAACCCACTTGATGGGTTAAACAGGGTGGATTCAATCCATTTTTTACCGCTTTATTCCAAGCATAAATATAATTTTTGTAATATTTTTTATTGCAAAAATAAATTATATTGGGACAAAAATGAAAAAATATATTATTCCTAATGTATAAAGTATAAACATGATTTTCCCCTTCAATCCTTTATCTTGCACATATTGGACGCTTGAAATGAGAAGGATGCGACGCAGTTTTGTTGGGCAGCAAGGACAGCATATTTTGTTGATAGTAGAGGATCCTCTTTCTATATATATATGATACTTTTGGTCAATGGTTTATTCTATCTGTCTAAATCTAATTATTAGCTTTAGTAGAAAGAGAAAATAAACAAGTGGAAAAAGCTGGTTCGAAAGAAAAAGGCTAAAATACATATACATCCCCTGAATTTTGGGTCAGGGGTACATAGACCTCTTGAGTTTTAAAACGTTGCACATAGACCCTCTGAGTTTTCACTTTGGGGCAAAGACACCCTTTCTGTTAGGGTTTCGTGAAAATTAGCCGTTAAGTGTCACGTCAGCAAAGATGTATGAGGGCAATTTAGTATTTTCACACCCCCTGAGTTTTCACTTTATGGACACATACACCCCTGAGTTTTTATTTTAGGGGCACATATACCCCCTGAGTTGTCACTTTAGGGGCACATACACCCCCTGAGTTTTCACTTTGGCAGAGACACCCCTCACACATACTTGCTGACGTGGCACTTAATGATTAATTTTCACGGAACCCTAACAAAAGGGGTGTCTCTGTCCCAAAGTGAAAACTCAGGGGGCCTATGTGCAACGTTTTAAAACTCAGGGGGTCTATGTACCCCTAACTCAAAACTCAGGGGGTGTATGTGTATTTTAGCCAAAGAAAAATGGTAACCAAGATGTTTTGTAATCAGATTGGATCCTTTAAATTGTATAGTAAAGTACTCATTAAAGTAAGGAAAAAGATAGAGTGAAAAATTTATAATACAGAATTCACAATTTTTTTTTCTTTCTCACTTTATACTTTAGTAAGCACTTCATCTCACAAGTCACAATATAGATGATTCAATCTCATTTGTATGATTGGAATATTTTATTTTAGATATTTTTGATAATGACAAAATTATTGGGTATTGGGTTAAGCTACTAAATTATAATTTTTCTTATCATAAAGCCAAATACATTTTGGCTCATAAGCTTTGAAATGAAATAGGAAAATAAATAAAGACAAAATTTTCAAAATTGTGATTTTCCTTCATGTTCATGTGTTATTAGATCTCCTCAGGTTTCAAATTTTAGGATATGTTTGGATTGGAGATTACGGAGGAGAAGAGGAGAGAAGGAGATACTTTTAAGGTATTTTTTCTTTGTTTGGAAAGATAAAAATTGGAGAGAAAAATACTAGAAGATCAATCTTTAACCCTACATTATCCTTTCTCTTCACAAATTCAAGATACTCCAAATTGAAGTATTTTGGAGGAAATATCAACACCCAAATAAGGAAAAGATATATGGAAGCTTAACCTTCCATTCTCCTCTAATCTCTCCCCTTTCCTTTCTCTCTTAATTGCCAAACACACCCTTATTGTTAGGAATAGTGGTAGGAGTTTACTTAATGTTGGTTGGACTTGTTTGTAATTTCTTTGTTTGATAGTATCTTTTTATAAAAAAAAAAAGAAGAAGAAAAATTAAAGAGAAAGCTTTTAATCTTTATAGACATTTGGCCACGTAAAAATCAAATGTAAGAATGCCTTTGGAGTAGAAAATATTAAAAAGTTCAAAGTAAACACATATGCAAAAGGAAAGTTTTCAGTAGATGGATTTGTCTTATTCAACCAGGAATGCTTTTATCCTATGATGCTTCATCATAAATGCAGCTTGAGTCGGAAGGGGAGAGGGTAAGGGTGCTATGTCATTTAAATATGACATGTAAGAAAGATGATATATTACATAAGCCTTTAACATTATCATTTAATTGTAAAATCAGACGGATGTTATGTTAGAGGATCAATTTTGACAAAACAAAAACGTTTAAAACTTAAAATAATTTTTTTTTATAAAAAAATAACTTTTTAAAAAGTTAAAAATTAATATTACACAGTAAATACTCTCACTGATCCCACTTCTCCCGCGCACTTCTTCATTCCCCTTTCCATTTCCCGCGCCCAAATCTGTCGATTGTAATCGAAACTCCATGAACTCTCACGACGCTGCTCTTGTCTGCACCGCCACTGTTTTCGGCGCTTTAGCATCTGCAATTGCTGTCCGCTTCTTCTTCTACTCCAAGAAGCACCCATCCAACATCAATTCTTCTTCGCACAACGGAACCATGTTCAAGAACCGATCTTCTGGGGACCCTTTCGATCCCTCCAAGCGCAAAGGGTTAGAAAATGCGTTGCTTTTTCCTACTTGGCTTTAAGCATTTTCGTGTACTCAAATTATTTTAGCTTCATTAGCTGTTTTCAACTTGAATCCCTTTTTGTTAGCTATTGCGTTGCTCTGCCTAGTAGGGTTTACTTCTTTTTCGAATTTTCGTTTTAGTTATTCTTTTTTAATGGGTTGCTGTAAACAGGTACTTGTCCTGGGATGACTATTTCATGGCAATTGCATTTCTGTCAGCTGAAAGATCCAAAGATCCTAACAGGCAGGTCATATTTTTACTTCTTTTTAGCGTAATTAATTGATACTCTTTACCAACACGGTGTGGCACAGAGATCATCTGTGTTCCCTTATCGCCTCCGGTTTCATTCCTGGAGGATGGTAATTAAGAGTCACTCGTTGGGAGGGTCGCCCCATTAATGGGCCGCACTACCCGAAGGATTAATCATCGGGTGGATACCCGGTCATATACCCATTGATTTCGGAGTAGTTTATTCTATTCTGCAAATGCAGAGAGATGGGGTAAGTACTTGAATTTATTTAGTTGGTTTAAAGTTTAAACTGATGGAACCTGCCTATGTATTGATCTTGTAGGTGGGGGCATGTTTGGTGAGTCAAGATGGTATAATTCTTGGTAAGTTTATTCAGTTCTGCAATCAAATACTTGGTATTCATTCCTTATCCCTGAAAGGGAGAGTTGTAAAGCTTGAAAATGGGTTTCATTTGTAGTATGAATGAATAGGAAATTCTGAATTAAATTCTTTTCTGTTGAAATATAGCTAAAAAAATCCAACGTGCGTGGTGAAATTCAATCCTTTGATTTCTTGATTTCCTAGTGGACCTTGAATCTGAGTTGCAGGAATTGGCATTTCTATGTTCCCTATTGGCATTTCTTGATTTCCTGTTACATAAATTAATTAACCTTGTTCATTAAAGATTGTGATTTCTCTGTGTTAGGCATTGGCTACAATGGATTTCCAAGAGGTTGTTCTGATGATAAGCTGCCCTGGGCAAAGGTTGGTATTTGATTCCCAAAATGAAAAAAGTTCAATATCTTTAATAAAATAAGATTTGGACTATCTATGTTTCAGAAATCCAGGACTGGGAATCCTCTGGAAACAAAGTACCCGTAAGTGTCCTGCTTTCATTTTTTGACTCTAATCGCAACCTTTATAATACAAGTGAAATCTGTTCAAATATACATCATTTAAAATGAGATGAATTCTCTCAATCTATCTTTAACATGTGGTTCAATTGTGTTCTTTTCACAGCCATCGCATGTTACATTTAATGTAGTACAAATCTCTTATTGGTTTAACTTGGTCTGTATGTATACCTCTTTATATTGCTCACCAAATTTGAACATCTCTACTTTAGTTATGTTTGTCATGCAGAAGTAAATGCTATACTTAACACCAATCATGCCTCTGCTGCTGGGCAGGTGAGCCCAACCGCACTCTCAGTTTTTATGCCAATTGTGTCTTAAATATTGCAACTTCTAGCATCATTTGTTTCATTTCACATTTTCTTTTGGTAACCTACACCAGTACTACATCATTAATACACAGACTGAGGAACCTAGTCTGAGGATATTTACCCTCACTAGCACCTAGACAAAAAATTTCATTTGTATATGCTCTCCAAATGATCGATTTTTTACCACCTGATGCTAAGAGAGTTCACTTTTTAGTTTTCTTGTTTAATTCATGCAGCGGCTGTATGTGACCATGTTTCCTTGCAATGAATGTGCTAAGATCATAATCCAGGTTGGTAAACTTGTTCTATGCAGTGCATAATGAAACCTTTTCATGAATGAGATCTGTCATTTTGTTTTTTTCCCAACAAAAAAGTTGATGACAAGTTAGTGCTTGTTTGCTAATAAACTAGAAAAGATAGCTTCCTGCCCTCCTTTTTGCTACTTCTCTCTCGTGGATGTGAAGCATGATTTGCATGCTGGATCAGTTTACGAATGCTACTATTTTGTCTTTGCTCAGCCGTACTGTAGACTGTATCTTATGGGGAAAAGAAGTTAGCTAGCATGGTTAGATACACATACTTTTTCCTTTAAGCTGATAAAAATTGCAAACAATAATGCATTGTATATTCTGATATGTAAAATCATATCCTGGTACGATTGGTTATCACTTGGGAAAAACTTTTTTACACCAGTAGGGCATGTTAGATTTTAGGATGATTGAAGATCATTATTATGATCTTTCTGATGAAAATAAATAATTGCAAAAGCAAAACTCATCCTGAACATCGAACTTTAGCATTTATTTCCTACTCAACTATTTCTTCATGCATAATATAGTTAATTTCTTTCTACCAGTCAGGAGTTTCTGAAGTCATTTATTATGTGGAGAAAAGGTTAGAAAATTCAGATACTGCATATATTGCCTCTCACAAGCTGCTTTCATTGGCCGGTGTAAAAGTAAGCCTTACTTTCCAAATTATTTTGTTACATTTCTCTGAAGTAGCTTTACCCAGTTCAGTTTGGCCAAGATATGTTAGATCCCGGATGATTGAAAACCAATGTGATACATAGAACATTGAAAATGAGTGAAGAGATCATACCTGGCTAGAACATCCCAAATGATGGTGGCTAGGTCTTCCTCTCTATGCCCTGGTAGTGCCGCGTCTACAATGGAGAGCTCACACGGGTTAGGGTTAGAGGGGATCTAGTCTTCTTTATAGTGTTCGTTAGTGGGCCTTATTGGGCTCTCCCATCACGGCCCAGTAAGTGTCCTGGTCTACACTTTGCCACCCAACCAGACTTTTAACCGTAATGTATGCTATAGCCTATAGCCTTATAGTAATCACTTTATTCTTTGTGCCTTAGGTCTTTACCTTAATTGGACCACCTATCAACCCATTCACTTTATAAAATCCAAAAAGGATACTTTACGCAATTAATGTGAGCCCACATAAAGCAATGTTTCTAATAAGATATACTTGCTCTTTGGAACTTCCTTTAGTCGCCTTCTTTTGTAAGTTTCTTGTATGTATTTAGTATATCTGGCCAATGTATATAAGTGCTTGAACTCAACTTTGACGCGAGCATTTCCTTGATTTTGCAGGTCAGGAAACATCAACCATTGATGAATGAAATTCACATTAAATTTGAGGAGCTCTAGGTTTTGATGACTAGTTTTTCTGGTTAAACTTTATATATTGCTCTTGTAAGTTGTCTCATGTCTGTCATCATTTGTCTTGAGTGTGGATTTATTGGTTGATGACTACTCTATAGCTTAAAATTCTGTAAAAGGAGTTTGAGAAGTTCATAACTTTTCTATTGCAGGTTTTCCGGGAAGATCATTATCCAACGTGAATGACTTGAGCACGTCAAAGGTCTAATTCAACAAATGTAAAACGAATAGCCTTCAAGATATACCTGGCAGCATATTAGAAGTTACCTTGTTCCTTTCTTCTTTGTACATGCCTGGATTGCTTAGAGTGAGTTTATTTGCTTTACTGAATACTGAATAGACACAACTAAAATATTGTTAAAAAGCTTATAATTCTGGGCTTGGATTTAAAAATGCAGAAATTGTTACACAGATGAATGGATAAAGAGTATTAGACTATTAGTGCTATCGATTTTGTGCTGCTTGGTTGAGAGGATGGTTCGAGAGTGGTGTGGGGCGGGATGGGATGAGATGGTTTGGAGCTCTTAACCTTTGGTTGGGAGTTTAATGAGCAAATGGTGTGTGATGTTTTGTAAAACATCATAAACTACTCAACATCCCAAATTCCAAACCCCTCCACAAATTGAGGGGTTTGAGATGGTTTACATACAATATATTCTTTAGTTCCATTTTTAAACATTTATTTATTCATTATAAGGGTAATACTGAAATTGTTACCTCCATCATCCTCTTCTTTTTTTTTTTTTATACTTCCAATGGAATGGTTTGTCTAACCCACTCCACCTCACTCTACATCACTCCATTACTAACCACTCCACCTCACTCTACATTACTCCATTACTAACCACGCCACCTCAGTCACTTCAAAACTCTCAACCAAGCCCTTATTCACGCACTATCTCCTAATTGATCCAAATATGATTTTCTTATAATCTTGTGATCTTGTCCAATAATCTATAATCTTATTTCAATTTTAAGTGCTTTTCCTGTTGGGTGCATGCAGTACCGTCAAAAACTTCATTTGCTCTAACTACCAAGAATTCAATCTATGCCGGATTGTGTATTGACTATTCTCTTGTCTTAGTGAGAGTGGATCTTTTATAGTTATTCTCTATAGTTATAGTTAGTAGTAGAGGAGAGATAGAGAGAAGATCTATTTATAGTTATGCTATATCTGTGAGAGTGAATCTTTTATAGTTATTCTCTATACATTCCAATCAAAACACCTTTTGGGCTTTTCAAAAAAAAAAAAGCATGCCAACGTTTCGGCCATGTGTAAGCTAAAACCTTGGCAGGCCTATAAAAAAAAATTAGGTCCATATCTGACCAAATGATGTGATGGGATCCATTTAGGGAATATGAGTTTTTGGAGGGTCCATAATTGACCAAAAGCCAATTTTGAAATGCACTAAATGCAATGGTGATTTAGTGAGGAGCATCTTGCCCTTGGTTATGGTGATTGGTGAAGAAGAAAACCGAAGATGAACTCCAACGACTAGATTGTGTCTTCTTCTATTCAATGCAACCATGAAGGAAGTTGTAGGCTCACTTAATGAAGCTTTGAGTCATTCTCTTAATCTAATATTCTGATGGTCTTAGTGACTTGTAGATTGAGTGATTAAATCTTTGTGATTGTAAATTTATTATTCTCTTCCCATTTGGTGAGTGATTTAATGCCTAAGTGTCTAGGTTGTAGAAGTCACTTGGGTTGATTTGGAAATGGTCAAGTGCCCATTTTGGTATTTTATGTTTCATCCAAGTTTTAAATTGGTCCTTTATCTTTCAAAAGTTTTAAATTGGTCCTTTATGTTTCTCAAAAGTTTTATATTTGTCCTTCAGGTTTCATTAAAGTTCTATATTGGTCCTTTATGTTTTATTCAAGTTCTACATTAGTCCTTTATGTTTCATTCAAGTTCTATATTAGTCCTTTATGTTTCATTGAAGTTTTATATTAGTCCTTTATGTTTCATTAGAGTTTTATATTAGTCATTTCAGCTTGGTTTTATTTTTGGCTTAAACGACGATGTTTGAGTGTTTTTGGCGTGTTTAAGGTCACGTCAGTTATCTGATATATGTAGAAGAGATTATGTGTTTACCTCGACACGCCACATCAACAGTTAACTTAAAAAATTGACAGATTTGGACGAAAGGACCAATTTAGAATTTCTGGAAAACATAAAGGACTAATTTAAAACTTTTGAAACATAAAAGACTAATTTGAAACTTGAGTAAAATATAGAGGACCAAAATGAACCTTTGACCATTTGAAAATTGTCAAGGTTGAAAAAAAACCTCTTAAATTGAGCCATTGGCTATAGACTTGTACGCAGGACAAGGATCCCTATATAAGTCTAAAGTATACAATATAAAGCAAGTGTATTTGTACATTAGGGAAGGGTTGCTTAGTTGTAGTCTTTTCGGAGTTATAAGAGATCTTTTAATTAGTTAGTTAGAAGAAAATATGACATAGGACTCGATGAAATTTGAGTGTGAACCTCTCAAGCAAATTCGTGTTTTATCTTCTACCTATTCATCACTTTTTAAAAGGAACCACAATTTGAGAAATATAAAGAACTAATCGTTTTTAAAAGGAACTCAAAAAAAGTTTTCAAAATATACTTTAATTTACCACTATAAAAAAATCAGTATTAGCATTAGTTATTTAATGTCATTTGTTAATAACTGACGTTACATTTAATAACGTCATTTACTAATAACGCTATTTATTAATTTTGTTATTATAACTGATGTTAAGATGCTCTCAACACAATCTCTAACGTTAGTTGTGAAACTGATGCTAATGCATTTAGCCTAAGCCATAACTAACATTAGAGATCATTTTTAACTAATACTAAAATTATATATATATATATATATATATATATATATATATATATATATATATATATATTTGTAGTGATACCTATATCTAATTCACCCCTCTTGAGTATATTATTCTTATTTACATAAGCTATAACTATTAATACAATTAAGGTCAAAACTCTAAATTGGTCTCTTATGTTTGCAAGAAGTTTCATCTTGATCCTTTATGTTTCAAAAAGTTTAAATTGGTTCTTTATGTTTGCAAGAAGTTCCAAATTGGTCCTTCTGTCCAAGTTCGTTTATTTCTTCCGTTAAGTGCTGATGTGGCGTGCTGAGGTGGACATATCATCTCTCCTACATGTCCATTTAAGCTAACGTGTCATGCCACGTCATCGTCTACTATCATATGTGATGACGTGGCATGATATGTCAGCTTAGATAGACATGTCAGCACGTCACGTCAGCACTTAACTTAAGAAATTGACGGAAGTGGACGGAAGGACCAATTTGGAACTTCTTGCAAACATAAAGGACAAATTTAAACTTTTTGAAACATAAAGGACCAATATGAAACTTTGTGCAAACATAAGGGACCAATTTGGGGTTTTGATCTACAATTAATAAGTAATAACTAAATAAACTAACTAATCAGTCACTTTCTGCTCCATTTGCTGCTTGGTTACTTTAATGCCTAGCTAGCTTGTTTCACCTTTTTAATTCTTCACCCTTCTTCTTCCAGGTAAAGAAATCGGAGGCTGTTTTTATAATCAGTTCACACATTAAAAAAAATGTGAAAATTAAAAAAGAATGTTTAAGTCATGGAGAATGCAAACATAAAACTCATTTTCTACCAAACCATGGCGGATTGTATGAATTAGATATATATATATATTCATCCATTGCAAGTGGGACTGATGTGGGGATTGAAGAAAATGATTTTTTGTTTCACCTACTTCTCCACTTGTTTAGACCTTATCCACTCCCAGATTATTAATTTTTTAATGGATGATAATGATAGTAATCGTGTGGTTGAGTAGAAGGGACTTATTTATTCTTAACTAAGTGTTGGGAGTTCGATCTATAATATTGGGTACGGAGCAATTTTAAATCTTTGGGACAATTGTCCCTGTTATTTTTGCTAAAATTCCAATAGTCTCACCCTTCGAGGTGTCTACAATTTAATAAAAAGATTAATCATCGTGTTCGACGGTGGATACTCTGGTTTATACCAATATATATATATATATATATATATATATATATATATATATATATATATATATAAATGATATACTAGTATAACAAGAAAAATTGATGGCAAAAATATACAAACTGTGGATGTCGATTCACCAAAGTGCAAATCCGTTAAAGTGTATCAAGTACAAAATTCAAATTGTTGATTAAAATTCGTTATTTGTGTCCGTCGTGCAATACTTTCATCCAATAGCCAAGATCATGCATGTACTTCATAGATCTACACTTCAAAGGATCCGTAACAAAAAAAAAAAAACTATACCTAAATTTTTTCTAAGTGAACTTTTTGAAGTATTTGCAACTAGTTTATTAAATAAAATTATATGACATATGGATTTTTTTTTTTGAAAGAGCCAATTATGTAATGTTCAGTTGTAAACATTATTAGCATTGTTATATTTTTATTAGAAAATTACATATTAAGATATATAAAATTTATATCTAATTAACGTTTTTCTAAATATTTGTTGCATTGTTTTCAAAATTCATGCATAATTTTTATTAGATTTGTAATATTTTTAAAAATTCATGCAAAATAATGCAATATTATCTATCAGAGAGTAACCTATTTCCAACAATATCCAAAATTCCAAACCTCAATCAAAGAACTATTAATGTTTAAGTTTCTTTGCCCCCACCTCTGTATTATATTGCCTTAACATGATTTGCAAAACTCTACTTGTGTCAAGGCTTGATGCATGGTTTCTTCCTAATCCTTTGTAAATATCCTTTTTTTTTAAAAAAAAAAATTTAAATTTGTGCTCTATCCTATCCATTAATATTCAACTTACAATTCATTAACACTTTGTTTGGATTAAATTTTTATATATGAAAGGAAAATATTTTTATTTTTTTACAACTTTTGTTAATTACTCCAAGGATATGGAAGAGAATATGGAAGGGAGAGGAGGGGAAGGGAAGAAAAAGATTAATCTCCTCTTTGTATTGTATCCATCCAAATACTGCAAATTGAGGTATTATAAAATTGCAAATAGCAAAGATAATTGAGGATTAAAAATTAATTCTTCATTATCTTTCCTTTAAAATTCTATTTTTTTAAATAAAGAAATTCTAATTTTTCAAACAAGAAGAAGTATTTTACTTTTCTCTTTCCTTCATCTTACCCTCGTTTATACATGTAACTGTTATTTTTTGTTCAAACAATTCATAATTGAAAATAAGGACCGCAAGGGGCCGTAACCTAGGGGGACTTGTACTTAGGTGATGACCTAGGTGCCTACGTACACTTGTTAAGGGATCAAATTGCAAATATGGAAGGCAGGAATGTTACCTGAGGTCGCCGTGGGCGGCTAGGACGTGTATGCTGCTCTGGGCAGGCAAGCCACCTGTTGGAGGTAGGTTGTATGTGATAGATAAGAGAGTTGGGATCTCTGAATAGTAATATGAATGAGGAGATAAGTGAACTCTGAGTTATGTCGAATAGACTTAGTTGAGTCCCCCGAATGGGGGTATTTATACTTGGTGTAGGGAGGATCGTGCTCAACTCATGTTTCCGATCCTCCTCCACGTCTCTGTTACGAGAGAGTCTGAGGGAGTGGTATGAGACATGCACGAGGCCATCGAACGGTGTCACGTATCACTGATCCGAGGTCCGATTAGGCTTCTAAAGGCTAGTGCCACGTGTCCATAGGAGGGAATATTATGGAATTACAATACTCAATCTAAATATACCCTAAATTGAGAGAGTTTATGAAAGAACCAAGAAGGGGGGTTGAATTGATTAATCTATGAAAATATTGACTTTTAAAAATTTAGGCTACTGAAACTTTGGTTAATGGAAAATATGCTATGTTTTTCAAATAAGGCTACTTTTACAAAATGTTTAGTTTTGGTTAATTTGAAAAACAATTGAAGTTAATGTTGAAGGCACTAATGTAATAAAGAACACAAGCAATTATTATAGTGAGAGGTTCAGATCAAATATCCTACGTCCTCTCACTCCCTCTTACTAAACTAGTAGGAGGAGTTACTTCACTAGCTTGGGAAATGTGAATTACAACCAGGCAACCTTTAAAAACACCAAGGGATTAGCCACAATGGCTTTTACTACCTAACCCAGGTAACCCATACAAACAGGATCAGCCACTAGGGCTTTTACTACCTAACCCAGGTAACCTCAATCGAAGGCTCAGCACAAGTGCTTTTACAACCAATCCGTGAATTACAATACTCCCAAAATTAAAACCTTACCGTTAGCCCATTGATTAATCAGCTTCCCTGTCCTAGGTTCCTACCCGAACTCTAGACAGAAAGGGAAGAGATTAAGAAGTGAAATAAAAAGGGATACAGACTCCAACTTCTCACTAAGAGACAAATAAAATTTAGATGAATGTTTGAAGGCTGAATCACACTCTCTTGAAACACTAAGGCTTGTAGATCAATCTCTTTAAGTGCAAATATCCAAGTCTTGTGTTTATATAGGCTTGAAGCTTTTGAACGTTGGAGAGCTCTTCAATGCAGCAAATCATCTTCATTTAAGTTGGCCTTTAATCTCTTCTTCAATGCTTATATCTTGCTTGACAAAGATATCTTCATTTTTGATTCAGATTAATGCTTGATAGCCTACTGGCAGCTTCCAATATGGAAGGTAGGTTAATGATGAATCAATCTATTTCATATCTACTTCCCTGAAATTAAGCTATTTTCCTTTCTCGGATTTGTTAACATTAAGCAAGTTTAAGGACAGTATATGTTCAAATAAAAACATTCCTTAAAGATTCGGAATCCAAAAATAATCATACATTTATTGCATAGCTATTCTGATTTTTTTCCTAAATTATTTGGTCAATGATGTGCTGTTAATCAGCCTTAAATGCCATATCAGCTTGATGACCAAATCATATCAAATCGATATCTTTATTAATTGATTAGCAAAATATTCTATTTAACACTTAATCAATCAAAACAAGATCTAAGTATTAAAATCGTATTTTTGAAATAGAACATTATAAAAAATATTATTTTAATTATGGAAAAGTATTGTCCCAACGGTTTATACCCATATCCAACAAGAGGAGATGAGACAGAACTTTGTATTTTAGATGGAGCTCTATGGTGAGAAACTCTCGGAAGAAGAGGAGGATCACATCAATCGAAGTAACAAGAAGGTTAAGATGGGAGTGGGTGTAACAGAAGGAATGGAAGTGGATACGCAGCAAGAGAATGGAGGTATGATTATGGATTTGACCGCGGGAACAGTGGTTCCTGAATCTGTTGATGGAGAAAACGCTCTTTATCATGGAGGGGTTATACCGGACAATGGAGTAACGCTCGTGTCGTTCAAGGATAAACTGGTTAATGGTTCAAATGGGAAGGATATAGAGATGTCGTGCTCTGCCACGAAAGATAGTCTGGATGTCGATGATGAGGAAGAGAATGGAGAAGAGGCGGAAAAGCCTTTTGA
This sequence comes from Senna tora, assembly GCA_014851425.1. NCBI lineage: Eukaryota > Viridiplantae > Streptophyta > Magnoliopsida > Fabales > Fabaceae > Senna > Senna tora. The sequence goes on from CM026262.1 coordinate 15,662,477, forward strand.
TCCCTGTCCAAAGCTGCCCTTTTCGCAGGAGGAATTAGAGGAGTGGTGTCGCCCGTGGAAGCTTACTCTTATAGTTCATTTGATGGGTAGAACTGTGGGAGTGAATTTTATGAAGAATCGCTTGGAGAAGATGTGGAAGAGGGATGGTGAAATAAATATCATTGACCTTGAACACGGTTTCTTTGCGGTGTCGTTCACGAACCAAAAGGATTATGTTCATGCTTTTCAGGAGGGTCCTTGGATGATAACTGATCATTACTTAGTAGTTCAGAGATAGAGGCCGAATTTCAGCCCGAGTGACGAGAATGAGGTGACTCGTATTGCTGCATGGATACGCATCCCTGGCCTTCCCTTGGAATTCTATAATTACCGTTGCTTAAGGAGAATTGGTCGTTTGGTAGGCAAAACGATTAAGGTGGACCCTAATACGTCTCTTACTTGTCGGGGCAAATTCGCCAGAATCTGTGTAGAGATCGATTTAACTAGACAACTCGTTCCTCAAGTGGATATTCGAGGAAGATCTTATCAAGTTGAATATGAGAGCCTTCATATGGTTTGCTTCCATTGTGGAAGGTATGGGCATACTAGGGAGCAATGTCTCTTGAGGAAGGAGGTGGAAGGACGGAAGGATACGAGTGACATGGATTTGAACAACGTCCCTAAAGATGATAACGGCGGCGGTTGTGATTCTGTGGCGGCACCGGAGGAAGGAGTTCAAGGTGATAATAATGGAAATAACGGGATCTTTGGCCCATGGATGACGGTTACATGGCAAAATAGGCGGAGGGGACAACAACAAAAAAGGAAGGACATTAATAATAGAAGTAAAGTTAGAACTGTGATTGGGGAGAAGAAATCGAGCAATAATGGAAATAATACTAGGTTTGACAATCTCCAGGATTTGGGGGAGAATGAAGCACGTATGATGGGGTCTGATATAAACATGGAACATGTGGCTAATGTGTCAAAGGATTTGGTCAATCCTATGGTGAGCAGAAGTGTTGATGGGAAATTGGTGTTAGTTGATCGAGCCCAATGGAAGCCTAGTAATACTAATAAGGCTTGAGTAGTTGTGCCTCAAGGTGTCCTACTAAAAGAGAAAGGAGGAGCAAGCAGTGTCGTGGGAGATAAGCCTTATGGTATTGGGCCTTCAAATGTCAACACTCAGTTCTTCAACCCAGTGTTCGCTTCTGGGCTCAATGAGAGGGTTAGGCCGCCTGATGCTGATAACCCTCTAACTATAGCTTCTAAGGAGGCGCAAATTAGTGAGGAGGTGATAGGAAAAGTGGCTGGACATAGTGGTTCGAAAAAACCACCCGATCGAAGCTCTAAGCAGGGAGCGAATGGTGTAGAGGCTTCTAAAGGTAAGTCTAAGCTGAATGGTACATCCACTGTGATGCGGTTAAATGGTGAGGGTTCCAATGGGTCCCAACGGTGATTGGTGGGGCTGCCCACGTGTTTCTTTTCTTCCTCTGTGGTTATGAATTTTCTTGTCTGGAATAGTCGTGGCACTGGAGCTCGCAGTTTTCCGGGGCTTATACGCGATTTGAAACGGAAATTTGGGTTTGAGTTTCTTGCTTTGTTAGAGACGCATCAACATGGTACTAATGCTCAACGAATTATTGATAAATTATCGAAGCTATGGGTTATTCGGGAGGAATTTGGTGCCTTTGGAATGATTGTAGAGTTAGTGTGAGTACTGTCTTGAAGCACGAGCAGTATGTGCATCTTTAACTTTCTAATGGTGGCAGTGTTTGGTTTTTGACTATTGTTTATGGTAGTCCTCATCCTGTGCAGCGTCGAGCTCTTTGGAGTCATTTGAATGTTATTGGGGAAGCTGTGTGTAGTCCATGGTGTATTATGGGAAACTTCAATGCTTTCTTACTTGCTCATGAGAAGGTGGGAGGTAGTAGGAATGGTAGCTGCCCTAACTTGCAATTTATTAATGTTATGGAAACGAATGAACTAATTGACTTGGGGTTCGCTGGTCCTGTGACTACTTGGAAGCGTGGCGATGTTGCTATTCGTTTAGATAGAGTTGTTTCCAATACTAGTTGGCGTATGATGTTCCCTGAGGCCTCTGTGTTTCACCTTCATTTCTTTAAATCGGACCACTCTCCTCTTTTACTTAGGTTGAGTAATGGTCCACCTAGTAATGTCCGAAAGGAGCGCCCTTTTCGCTTCCTGGCTTCTTAGCTCCTTCATGAGGATTTTTCTAGAATTGTTGATGAGTCTTGGAGAGCTGACTGGCATAATTCTCTAAGCTCTTTTCATGATAAGGTGAAAATTTGGAATAGAGAAGTGTTCGGGAATATTTTTAAAAAGAAGGATAGGATCATGAACAGGTTGGAAGGTATTCAAAAAAGGCTTGCTTTGGGGCCAAGCATCTATCTCTCGGACCTTCAGAAACAACTTTGGGAGGAGTATGAGAATATCCTTACGCAGGAAGAGCTCTTGTGGATGCAAAAATCTAGAGAACAATGGATGATTCAAGGGGATAGGAATACTCGCTTTTTTCACACTTCCACTATGATAAGGAGGAAGTGGAACAAGATTGAGGCCTCAAAAAACAATCAAGGGGATTGGGTGTTTGCAGATGATATTCTTAAGAATATGGCAGTAGAGTACTTTGCTTCTCTTTACACTGATGATACTACTATGCATACGCCGTATAATGTGGATATTTGTTTTCCTTCCATTGATAGGAATGAACTTATCTCGTGCTCCAAAATGATCTATATGGAGGAGGTTATGGGGCCTTTCAAATCCCCGGGCCCTGATGGTTTAAGTTCGATATTTTTTTCAAAGCCAATGGGAGGTGATTAAAAATTCTCTCAATCAATTGATCACGGAGATTTACTTTTGTCTTTCTCTGGTGGAGAGTATAAATAATACCCTTATTTTGTTGATTCCTAAAACGCCTTCTCTTGAGTCTTTGAAAGACTTCCGACCTATAAGTCTGTGCAATGTTGCTTATAAGGTGATCACTAAAGTTCTTGCGAATAGACTGAAATCGTTTATGCCTCGCCTTGTCTCTCCTAATCAGTGTAGTTTTGTTCCAGGGAGACACAATACTGATAATATTGTTGTTGCTCAGGAAGTTATTCACTCTATGCGCTCTATGAAGGGTAAGAAGGGTTTTATGACTATCAAAATTGACCTCGAGAAAGCTTATGATAGACTCAGTTGGGACTTTGTGGTTCAAACGTTGAAGGAAGTTGGCTTTGATTCTCTTTTTATAAACTTGATTCACATGTGTCTTAAAACTTCTTCGATGCAAGTCTTGTGGAATGGTGATAAGACTGAGACATTTAAACACTCTCGGGGCATTCGTCAGGGGGATCCAATTTCTCCTTATATTTTTGTTCTCTGTATGGAAAGACATGCGCATGGTATTCAAGATGCTGTTAATCAAGGTCAGTGGCATCCTATTCGTGTTGGTAGAACAGGCCCGCCTGTTTCTCACCTCTTTTTTGCGGATGACTTAATAATCTTCGCGGAGGCATCTCTTTCACAAAGTTGAGGTTGTTAAAGACTGTATTCAGAAATTTTGTGTTAGCTCGGGGCAAAGGGTTAATAATGCTAAGACTAGAGTTTTCTTCTCTAGGAATGCTAATCATGCTTGGGTGATGGAGCCGAGTCAAAGGTTGGGGTTTGACTTTACTAGTGATCTCGGTAAGTATTTAGGGGTCCCTATTATTCACAGTAGGGTGAAGAAGGAAACCTATGATTATATACTTACTAGGGTCAAGGATAAGCTGAGCAGTTGGAAGTGTAAGTCTTTGTCCTTAGCAGGAAGGCTCACGATGGCTAAATCAGTTATTGCTGCAATCCCTATCTATCCAATGCAAACTATTGTTCTGCCTAGAAGTATTTGTGATGAGGTTGAGAAAAAGAACCGTGCTTTTATTTGGGGGGACACAGAGTCTTCTAAGAAAATTCATCTTGTGTCTTGGCATTCTATGTGCCAAACTAAGTATAATGGAGGTTTAGGTATGCGTCATCTTCGACATCAGAATAAGGCTTTCATGACCAAGCTTGGGTGGGCCCTTATAAATCAGAAAAATTCTTTATGGGCCCAAGTGCTTAGAGGGAAGTATATGTGTGCAATGACATTGTTCCTCAGGTAACTAAAAGAGCCAATTCTTCTCCTCTTTGGAGAGGGGTGGTTAATTCTTGGAAGTTTGTTCAGGAGGGAGCTGTTTGGCGTCTTGGTAATGGAATGAAAGTCAAGTTTTGGTCTGATCCTTGGCTTCCTAATGGTAGGATTCATGGTAATTATGCTATTGTGCATCTTTCTGATGTTGACAGAAATCGTGTTGCTGCTGAGTTTGTGTCAGCTTCAGGTGATTGGGCTTGGGACATGTTTGATTTCCTTATTCCCAACAATGTTACTAGTATGATTGTTGCTATTCGTCCTCCTTCTCCCATGCTTCTAGAGGACATGATTATTTGGAGGCATAGTCAAGATGGTAGTTTTTCTACTCGGTCTGCTTATCGTGCCATTTCTAGGAATGTTGTAGGCCATTCTAACAGCTTTTGGAGACTTCTCTGGAAATGGAAGGGTATGGAAAGGGATAGAACTTTTCTTTGGTTGTGTGGTCATGACCAATTGCTTACTAATGAAGCTAGGAAAAGAAGGGGTTTAACTGATGTTGACGTTTTCTGTCATTGTGGTATGGATGTGGAAAGCTTGCTTCATACCCTGCGTGATTGTAGGAAAGTGAAGCCTCTATGGTTGAAGTTGGTTCACCCGAGCCATTGGCATGTATTCTTTGGGATGGGGCGTATGGAGTGGCTTGAGATAAACCTCTCGTCTGATTTTGGTAGGAGTGGAAGACCTTGGGAGAGTGTCTTTGCGGTTGCGGTTTGGATTTTTTGGAAGATGAGAAATGCTGAGATTTTTCAAAGTCAAGAAGCAGTGATCATGGACCCTGTGGATCACGTCTTCCAGCTTTTTGATGCCTTCACCCTTGCTCAGAGTAGACAATGTATGGGATTTAGCAAGTTCCATGCTAATAGTCCTGCTTTTATATGTTGGCATAAGCCTGAGATGGGATGGATTAAGTTTAATATGGATGCGGCTCGGCAAGAGTCTTTGAGGAAGGTTGCTTGTGGTGGTGTGGCCAGAGATTGTCAAGGTAATGTTTTAGCTGGTTTCACTCGTTACATTGGGGACTGTAGTGAACTCCCTTGTTGGTGAGCTTTGGGCTATTTTGCATGGCTTGGAGGTTGCTTGGAGCTTAGGGGTTAAGAGGGTTTATCTTGAGAGTGATTCTCTTATGGATATTAACCTTGTTAGTCGACCTACCCAGAGTTGCCATCCTTGTTTTGGTATTCTGTTTGGTAATAAGCAGCTTTTGCAGCAAGAATGGATTGTGCGCTTGGATCATATGTTCAGAGAAGGCAACATGGCCGCTGATGCCTGTGCTAAACATGCTCTTGGGAAAGGTACTGACTTTGAAGTGTTCTCGGTTGCTCCTGCGGCTGTCGCGTGTTGGGTTAAGCATGATGCTGATGGTGGTGGCTTAGTCCGTAGCTGTATGGCTTAGTTTTGTTTTCCCCTTCTCTTTCACAAAAAAAAAAAAAAGATCCAACAAGAGGATGTGAAACCATCACTTAATTTTTCATTCATTCTCCTTCTCTTCCTAAAACAAACCCTTAAATCTCTCAATGTTTGATTTTTTTATCATTATATATATTCACTAGAGGTGTCAAAATGGGTTAGGTCCTACGGACCGACCTGTTTGGCCATATAAATTTTATAGTGAATAATAGAGGTGTCAAAATGGGCTAGTCTGACTTGGTCCCAACCCACTTTGACCCTATTTTATTAGGGCTGGGTTGTTTGACCCGTTATTAATTAGGGCTGGGATTTCTCCAACTGATCAAGTTGAGAAGCTGAGAAGTAGAGAAGCAGAGAAGCAGAGTAGAGAAGCAACTTGTGTAAACAGATAAGATCAAGTTGGGAAGCAGAGCAGAGCAAGTTAGTGCCTACTTCCTTCACCATGAAGTAGTTTTATTTTATTGTATTTTATTGAGTTTAGTCTATGTGAGTTGTGCTATAAATATGTAAACCCTCCTCATGTATTATATATCTCCAGAATTAGAAAAGTAGAAAAATTTCAGATTCATATATTTGTTCTTTCTTCCTACTCTCTCAGATACAAAAACCAAACACTCAATCCTTTCAAACCCACAATTGGTATCAGAGCCACAAAGATCCCAACCAAAGAAGAAATATCCAAACCCAAAAATTAAATCCTAACCTGTGAGAGTACCATTTGAGAGAAACCATTTTGAAGCTGGAAAAATTGCTTGCTGCGTTGAGTACCAAGATGAAGATTATAAGTCGTTTGCTGTGTTGAGTGGAGGAAATCCATTGCTCCATTTCATCAAGAAGCTCTTGCTCCAGTTTCTCCATTTTTCTTGGTTGAAACTGTCGTCTTCACTGTTGTGTTATGTGGAGGAAATCCGTTGCTCTATTTCATCAAGAAGCACTTGCTCCATTTTTCTCCATTTTTTCTTGGTTGAAATCGAGAGGTTGAAGAAAGAGAAGGGTTGAAGAAGAGAGAATTTTTTAGTCTTAAAGAAAGAGAAAGAAGAGTGTTAGAAGAAAGAGAGAGAGTGAGAGTTGAAAATTAAAAAAATTGAAGTGAAAGGTGAGGTGTGTGCACGGTGAGAAAGAAAGAAGAGTAAGGTATATTGGGTGAGTGAAGGTAATTAAATTTGGTAGGTGAGGTGTGTGGTGTGTGAGTAACTTTGGAAAGTGTGTAAAAAAAAGAGATAAGATATAAGAAAAAGAGAGAGAGAGGTGTGAGAAAGAAGAAGAATTTTAAAGAAATTTAATTAGAAGAGAGAGGAAAGTCACTTAGAAGAGTGAAGGAAGAGAGAGAAAAAAAAGTGAATTGATTTAAAAAAAAGAGAGAAAAAAGAAGAAGAAAGAAAGAATGGCAAACAATTATAATATTGTGTGGTCAGGTCCCAAATTAGATGGAAAGCTTGATTATAATTATTGACAAATTTTAATGTCTACTCACTTGAGAGCTCACAATTTGTGGAGCTATATTGAAACAGGGATACAGGCTAACGCTGATGATACTGCGCGAAGAAAAGATCAGTTGGCACTAGCTCAAATTCATCAAGGCGTAGATTATCTGTATTTGGCAAAATAGCCAATGCTAAAAATGCCAAAGAAGCTTGGGATATTTTAAAATTGGCTTACAAAGGGGTTGATAAAGCACAAAAATCCAAGCTGCAGTCATTAAGGAGAGAATATGAAAGGTATGAAATGTCTGGTTCAGAAACTGTTGAGCAATATTTTTCTCGGGTTACTGATCTTGTTAACAAAATGAGAATATATGGAGAAAATATCCCTGATAGTAAAGTGGTTGAAAAAAATTCTTCGCACTATGCCAATTAAATATGATCATGTGGTGACTACAATTATAGAGTCACATAATCTTGAAGAAATGTCAGTTGCAGAGTTACAGGGTAGTATGGAAAGCCATGTTTCTAGAATTATGGAGAAAACAGAAAAGCCAGTTGAAGAGGCTTTAAAAAGCCAGGTGACTTTAAACAATGCAACTCAGACGAGCCAGAGAAAAGATAATAATGGCGGACCTGTCTATAATTCTAGAGGAAGAGGAAATTTCAGAGGAAGAGGAAGAGGAAACTTTAGAGGAAGAGGACGAGGAAACAATTACAACCCAGGCAGAGGCAACAATGACTTCAAGTAGATGAATCAAGGAAGAGGAGGTCAAAATTTCAATTTTCAAAATCGAGGAAGAGGTAGAGGTAATTTCAATCAAGACAGAAATGCTGTTAATTGTTATCACTAAGGAAAATTTAGGCACAGATATGCAGATTGTAGATTGAGGGGCCAGCAAAATTTTAATAGTCAAGCAAATATTGCTGAAAATCAAAATTCTGGTGAGAATTCAGAAACTCTGTTCTTGGCAAGTAGTAATTTTTCAGTTGATGAAAATGTATGGTATTTGTATACTGGTTGTAGCAAACATATGTGTGGAAAAAAGGAGCTATTTTCTTCTCTTGATGAATCTTTCAATTCCTTGGTAAAATTTGGAAACAATACAAATATTCCAATATTGGGAAAAGGCCAAATTTCCATTAGATTGAAAGATGGTACTCAGAACTTTATTTCTGATGTTTTTTATGCTCCTGGTTTACATCACAATTTGTTGAGTATGGGACAGTTGTCTGAGAAAGGCTATGACATGCGAGTCCATTAAGGATTTTGCATATTGTCTGACAAGAACAGTAGATTTGTTGCCAAGGTAAAAATGACTCCTAATCGTTTGTTTCCTCTAATGATACAACACAGTAAATTTTCCTGTCTGAATTCTGTGATACCTGATGAAAACTAGTTATGGCATCTGCGTTTTGGTCATTTTCATTTCTCTGGATTAAATTATCTATCAAGAAAAAGACTTGTTTCTGGTTTGCCAGTTGTGAATATTCCAGATTGTGTGTGTGAAACTTGTGTAATGGGAAAGAAACACAGGGAGACATTTCAAGTTGGAAAATCTTGGAGAGCAAGGAAACCTCTTGAGATAATCCACTCAGATCTGTGTACAGTGGATGTAGCATCACATACTGGAAGCAGGTATTTTATAACTTTTATTGATGATTTTAGTAGAAAAACCTGGGTGTATTTCCTGAAGCAGAAATCAGAGGCATGTGAAGCCTTCAAGACATTCAAGGCATATGCAGAAAATGAGAGTGGTTGCAGAATTAAAATCTTAAGAACAGACAGGGGACAGGAATACATTGGTTGTGCAGATTTTTTTTGAAAAGTGTGGTATTCAACATCAGATGACTACCAGATATACTCCTCAACATAACGGAGTTGCAGAAAGGAAGAACAAAACAATTATGGACATGGTAAGATGTATGCTTAAATTTTAAAAAATGCCTAAAGAGTTTTGGGCAGAAGCTGTTGCCTGTGCTGTTTACATTTTAAACAGATGTCCAACAAAGAGTGTTCGTGATAAAACTCCTGAAGAAGCTTGGAGTAGAAGGAGACCTTCAATTCGTCATCTGAAGGTTTTTGGATGTATTGCTTATGCTCATGTACCAGATCAATTGAGAAAGAAGCTTGATGATAAAGGTGAGACATGTATTTTCATTGGCTATAGTGTGACTTCGAAGGCATATAGATTGTACAATCCAGAAACAGAAAAGGTGATTGTTAGCAGAGATGTGACTTTTGATGAAGAAGGAATGTGGAATTGGGGTTCAGAAGAACAAAAGGAGAACAAGATGATTCCAGAATTTTTTGTTGAAGAAGATCAGCCATCAACGTCAAATACTCAATCAGAATCTTCTAGTCGACCTCAGAGACAACGTCGTTTACCAGCCATATTAGAAGATTATATTGTGGGAAATGACAATGATAATAATTCATCTGATGAAGAGATTATTAATTTTGCTTTGTTTGCAGATTGTGAACCAACCTCCTTTGAGGAAGCTGTTAATGATGATAATTGGCTGAATGCAATGGATGAAGAAATTAAATCCATTGAGAAAAATGATACATGGGTACTAACTGATTTGCCTGCAGATAAAAAGCCAATTGGAGTCAAATGGGTATACAAGAAGAAATATAAGGCAAGTGGTGAAGTAGATCGTTTTAAAGCAAGGTTAGTTGCAAAAGGATATAAGCAGAAACCAGGTATTGATTACTTTGAAGTTTTTGCACATGTTGCTAGATTAGAAACAATTCACACTGTTATTTCACTTTCTGCTCAAAATAGATGGAATTTGTATCAAATGGATGTGAAATCTGCTTTTCTGAATGGGACTCTAGAAGAAGAAGTGTATGTAGAACAACCAGATGGGTATGTGATAAAAGGTAAAGAGGATAAAGTCTATAGATTGAAGAAAGCTTTGTATGGACTAAAACAAGCTCCAAGAGCCTGGTATAAGCGCATTGATTCTTATTTTATTCAAAATGGTTTTCAGAGATGTCCGTATGAGCATACGTTGTATACTAAGTTTGTTGAACCTGGTGATATTTTGATTGTGTGTCTTTATGTTGATGATTTGATTTTCACTGGAAGTAATTCAAAGATGATTGCAGAATTCAGGGAGGCTATGATTCAATGCTTTGAAATGACAGATTTGGGTCTAATGTCCTATTTTCTTGGAATTGAAGTTGTCCAGAAAGATGAAGGAATTTTCATCTCACAGAATAAGTATGCCAGTGATATTTTGAAGAAATTCAAGATGGAGAATTCAAAGCCTATCCTCACTCCAGTGGAAGAGAAATTGAAGCTAATTAGAGAAAACAAGGGTGAAAAGGTAGATCCAACTTATTACAAGAGTTTGATGGGAAGTCTGAGATATTTAACTGCATCTAGACCAGACATTGTTTTTGGAGTTGGATTATTAAGCAGATTTATGGAAGAGCCGCGGTTATGCCATTTGCAAGCAGCCAAGAGAATCTTGAGATATATCAAAGGTACCCTGAGTGATGGAATTTTTTACTGTGATACTAACAATTTTAAACTTGTTGGATACATAGATAGTGATTGGGCAGGCGACATTGAAACACGGAAAAGCACCTCAGGATATGTATTTCATCTTGGTTCAGGCGCAATATTATGGTCTTCAAAGAAACAACCAATTGTTGCACTTTCTACAGCAGAAGCGGAATACATAGCAGCAACCAGTTGTGCAACACAAGCAGTCTGGCTCAGAAGAATGCTTGAAGAATTGCATGTGAAGCAAAGGAGTCCTACAACAATATTTTGTGATAACAAGTCAGCTATTGCACTATGCAAGAATCCTGTTTTCCATGGGAGATCCAAGCACATTGATATACGGTTCCACAAGATTCGAGAGCTTGTAGCTGAAAAAGAGGTATTGATTGAATTCTGTCATACAGAAGAACAAGTAGCTGACATTTTTACGAAGCCTTTAAAGATGGAGTTATTTTGTAAGCTGAAGAAGTTACTTGGAATGACAAACTCACAAGCTTGATTTACGGGAGGCAATGTTAAAAAAATTAAATCAACTTGTGTAATAGGATAAGATCAAGTTGAGAAGCTGTGAAGTAGAGAAGCAGAGAAGCAGAGCAGAGAAGCAACTTGTGTAAACATATAAGATCAAGTTGGGAAGCAGAGCAAGTTGGTGCCTACTTCCTTCACCATGAAGTAGTTTTATTTTATTGTATTTTATTGAGTTTAGTCTATGTGAGTTGTGCTATAAATATGTAAACCCTCCTCTTGTATTATACATCTCCAGAATTAGAAAAGTAGAAAAATTTCAGATTCATATCTTTGTTCTTTCTTCCTACTCTCTCATATACAAAAACCAAACAACCAATCCTTTCAAACCCACATTATCCCTCATAAAAAATATATCTATAAGAAAAAAGAAAGTCAAATACATTAAGTTTTACCAAACAACTTGAGCTAAGCGTACAGAGAGAGATAAGAAGGGCTGCGCGTGATTGCTCATATATTAAGTTTTACCAAACAACGAATTTTCTTGTTAAAGCTTAAACCTAGCTATTTGCATATGTTATCCAGGCGTGAAAGTTAGATATATATATATTTGCTTTGCTTTCTCCAACCAGCTCCCTCTGTTTTTCTTGGTTGTGTGGGGTTGGTTTAATTTGTTAATTGACCCAAACAATAAATATTTCATTATTTAAAGTACGAGTTTATCCATTATATAGGTTCAGCCTTGAATTATTTCAACCATTTTAGGAGATAAAAGTTCAGTATTATTGTGCTACTGAACTTTAGTGCATCTCTCTAATCATTTCGTACTATTTATTAATATTAATAAAAATTTATATTAATTAGGACCCACCTTAAATAGATTAGAGAACAACTGATTAGAGGGATGTATTAAAGTTCAATACTACCATACCAGTAACATTTACTCCATTTTAGGGTGTTCAAATCAACTAAAATAACCACTTTCTCATAACCAAATCTAATCAGGGCGTGGGGCAATACTAAAATATCTAAACTGACCAAATCTCAATTTCCATGGGCTTATACTTATCAAATTGTTAGTTGGGAGTTGGGACCCCTTGGTACATATTTCTTTCTTTATTCACCAAAAAAAGTACATATTTCTAAAAATTACTTATTTTTAAATGTTTTTTGAAATGAAATTACTTTGGAGTGGAAGCTGAAGCATATAGTTAATTAAATATATAGTGTTATATTTTTAAAAAAATTGCAGCACAGCTTCATATAATTAAAGAGTCCTTCAATCGTTAATATGAGTTGGTACAAATGATCAAGAATTCGAAATGAAACTCTCGTTTCACCTATGACATAGGGTTTGAATTCTCACGAAACCATTCAATAAATCTTGCTTGGTGGACATTCCAGCCAAAAAGATCCCTGACACCCATAAATTAATTGAGTAGTTGTGATTGAATAAAATTACTTACAGTTTAGTCCTGATAGTAATGCTTTGAGTTGCCTCCCAGTAGCACTTAAAAGTGTCTTCTCTTATTATCAATTTATAGAAAAAAAAGAAAAAAGAGTCGTTCAATCTAAAAATACTTGTGTTTCTATAATTTGACAAAAACGATTAAATATGCTTGCTAATTTATAAATTATAGATAAGTAATGAGCAAAAAATAATTATTAAATGAGGATACCATGGGTAATAACTTGTTTTTTTTTTTTTCCCTTGAATTGTAAGAAAGATACTGCATAATGCATATTGCAAATCCAATGAACGAGGAGTTTGAAAAGGGACCAATTTGCAAGTTGGAAGAGAAAAATGATAAGCCCACCAATCCATTCCTTACTCATTAATTCTTCGAAGTTGACCAGCTGTTGAATAACTCGTAGTTCAGCAGCCAAGGTAGAAAGGTCAATTATATAATATTTAGATAATTATTGATTATCCAAAACATCAAAACATAATTTAAAAACTAATATTAATTAGTTAAAGGGTCAACAACCTTTAAGTAAGGGGATTGGGAGGTTCATTGATTGAGTTTTATCATTTATGTTGTTTATCTTGCAATAATATATTCTCTAAACATAAAAATTAATAATAGGAAGATTAAACGTATCCAATTAAGGTTACAAGTGTCACGCCCTTAAAGTACTTCTGCTTATCTCATATTGGACCATCAGTCCAATATTGTCCCATTTCGACTATAAAAATGCATCCTCCTACCTAACTCAAGGTACCCCGCTTACTAGTCATACAATCCTACATGAGTTGTCTCTTCTTGAGAACACAACTCTCATCTTGTGAATGCTTTTTACCACTACAACACAACCCCTCACTCTGAAAAAGTTGAGGGAATGATTACAAGCGAAGGTTCGAGAACTCGAAAGTCTAAACCGATGCAATTACCAAAGTACCCCTGCGCCAAAGTCCTACCAAAGAGGCATACTAATGCGCAAAAGTTTGACAGGCGCGACCCTCAGCTAAAATATCATTTGTAACTACGGAATATTCTCCCTTTATGGACACGTGGCACTAGCCTTTTAGAAGGGCTGCAGGAGCTCGCGCTAGTGACACGTGGCGCCACTCATTCGCTCCATATGTGGTTGATACCCACCTCTCCCTCCTTAAGCTCTCGCACCAGAGACATGGGAGGCCTCCGAACGACGTGGGTCGACCCACGACGAGTGGGAACATGGGTCGACCACGTCCTCCTATATACACACTTAGTATAAAAAGGCCCTCACCCGGGAGACTAGAGAGACACACTGATAGACTCCAAACACACTGTAGCAAAACTCCCCATTCTATAGATACGATACACTATCTTCTTAATCTTAGAGCTTGGCCCACCGCCTCATCAGCTCCGCCATCAACCTGTGTATCTCCATCCCGGGATCTCCATCAGCAAAGCTCCTAGTAGCTCCGAGAGACCCTTGTTCTCTCCCAGACTAAGGCAACCTCCAACGAGTGGCTCGCCCACCCGAAGTGCCTTACACGTCCTAGCCGCCCACGGCCACCTACAGGTAACCACCTTGCCTAAAGGCTCTTACAGATGTTAACACGGCGAACTACGTGGACTTTGATCCCTTCGCAATAGTACGTAGGCACCTAGGTTCCCACTTAAGGACAAGTCCCCCAAGGTTAAGACCCTTGCGGTCTTTATTTTTAGAGACGGATTCATCCGTCTCTAATCACTATTTTTCTTGTAGTGCAAAAATGACAATTACATCATTCAAAAATGAAAAGACATTTATCAACTAGTGCGAAATAGCACAGTCTCTGCAGTTCTCAAGGGACTTTAAATGAAGCCTTCTAAAGAACAAAATGATGCCCGACTGCATAATCTCCCTTTGGACTAAAACCCAAGAGTACTAAAGTACTCTTAGGCTTAGGGATTTATGGTATTTTAGGAATATGGTACGGTTAGATGATCGGATCTCACCAAGCTATCGGCCATTGGCCAAACATGCTTCTCTGCATGTCCTAACTAACTCGCACGTACCTCTCTTCGTCATCATGAGTATATATAGTAGATTCGTCTCATACTGAGGGACACCCATCTCTATCTCCCTGCTCACTCATTATTCATCATTAGTAATCACACAGATAACTCTCTCTAGCATCCTCCAGGCCCAACTCAGGCCTCACACGGATCTTTCATGCATACATCATTCATCATTTGTCGGTCTTCTCAACTTGCAAACGCCACCATCCAAGCGAACTACGTGGACTATAATCTCCTTTTTGATGAGTACGTAGGTGTTGGATTGGCCATCTAGCTCGAGTTCGTCCATCCAAGACCTCCATCTGGGGTCTCCCTCTCTCATATTCTGATTACCTATCGGTCAACGGAATATCAGTTATCTATTTTTCATTTATATTTTGTGGTAACTTTAAGACTTGTTTCATTTATATCTTGCTCAAGGTACTTGTCTGGTACTAAATGTGTGCACCTATCTCGGAAAGATGAACTCGATTTTGTCATGTTGTCAGGAATTAGTTATTCTATATTAAATTTGAAATAATAAATTTGAAAGTGGTAATTAATAAATTTTAGCCTAAATTTAAGTTTATTTTGAATTGTATTAAACTATAAATTATTGGAACTTGAAGTGTACTCACCCAACAATTATTTAATTTTATATTTATTTATTTATTTTACTGATTTAACCAATTTTTTTAGATAATTCGAGCCTCTGATTGGGTCAAAAATCTTATCTGCAAAGTATATAAAGTTCAAATTATATCTTTTATACTTTTTTTTAATAATTTTTTAAATTTTATTGGATAAATTACACTCCTACCCTTGAGAAATATTAAAATTATATTTTTCTCTCCTCCTCTTTGAAAACTTACACTCCCATCTTTTGAAACATTAAAAACACTCACATTTTACATATTTTGATTAAAATACACTTAATAATATTATTATAATTTTCTAATAAAATTATAATTTATTATTAAAAAATATTTTTAATTTTTAGTTAAAAACTCATTTTATATTGTTTTATTTTTTATTATTAATTAAATACATATTTAATCATCTTGAAAATAAAATAAAAAAATTAAAGTTAAGAGTCAGTCGCATTTTGAATTTTCCACCTACTAAAAAAAAGTAAATAAATGTAGTTGCACATTATACTACATTAACCTAAAAGGATGGAGAGAAAATAAATTTTTTAAATTATAATACATTATAAAAATTGCCCATTATACCATATTCACCTAAAAAGATGGCGAGGAAAGATATTCTTATCTAATTAAAATAATTATAAAATTTTGATTTTTTATACAAAATTATAAAAAAAATTATTTCACATCATTTTAATTTTTATTACATTAGAAAATTAAAATCTTTCATCTAATTTAAATTTTATACATTAATTAATACCATGTATTGAAAGTTTTATTTATTTGGGGTTGAAACCATAAAAATTAATGATATCATGCATTAAAAAGGTATATAAATGTCTTTTAATATTAAAATAAAGCATATCTACATTTAATGGACTATCAAATAATAATCTTTTTATACTAAGAATCAATTAAACAATTAATTTTAAGTATATCATATTAATTAATTGTCTCATTAATTTAAGATACCTATAATATATAAAAATAGTAACTTTTAATATATACCTTTATTAGCTTATTACTTAAAAGGCAATACTATATATAAAGTTATCATGAGCTTTAACTTACCAATCTAGAGCTGTTGATCTGTCTTAAGATCTATTTCATTTTAAATTTAAAAAAGAAAAAAAAATATTTTATCATAGATCTCAAGACAGATCTAACAAGGTGAGCTAAAGCTCATGATAACTTTTATAGCATTGTCCTTACTTAAATTCTAAATAAATAAAATGTAGGAATTTTTAATTGACCATTTAAATTTTAGATTGTGTGGCTTAAAAAGAATCTTATTTAATATATGCATATATGCATATTAAATGGTAAGTTATAATATTATATTAATTACATTTTTTTTTGGTTTCCATTATATTAATTACATTAAAATACATATGTCCATGTATTATTAACTACTTAATAAAAATATATATATATATATATATATATATATATATATATATATATATATATATAAAAGGAATTTTATTTGAGAATATAATATTTTATATTTACATACTTAAATACATATCTTTATAATTATACAATATAATTAGAGCTCATTCAAATATAAATAATAGATACAAAGTATTTTGATCAAATCTGTAAAATAATAATGTCTTTATTATTTTTTCAAAAAATAATTTAATGTAAAGATCTTGTCTCCAATAAATAAAGAGTACAATTTACTCTATTGTATTTATATATATATATATATATATATATATATATATATATATATATATATATATATATATATATATATATATATATATATATATATAATTCAATACCATATTATGTCCTATCTATTGTCTCCCTCCTCCTTTCCCTTCCTCCTCCGACTCTGTCTCTTTGTTTTGCCCCCTCACAACATACTCACTGCTCCGTCTCTACCATGAGAAGACCATTGAGAAACTCCAATGATTACAAACTCGCCGCTGTCAATCATGACCACTTGGATGTCTTACCGGACGACCTCGTCGTTTTCATTCTCTGCAAGCTCAGTTCTACGGCGTCTTCGCCTTCTCAATTCGTCAATGTCCTCCTAACGTAAGTACTGAAATTGATGAATAGACGCCAAATGAAATCTCTTTGTGAAATTAATTTTGATTTTGTTTTGTGTAATTAATTAATTAAACAGATGCAAAAGACTGAAGCGGCTGGGTTTGAGTCGGCTCGTATTGGCCAAGGCTGGAGAAAGAGTGTTTGAAATGAAGGCTGCGAATTGGTCGGACTATGCTCACCGGTTTCTCAAACGATGTGTTAACGCCGGCAACGTCGACGCCACCTACACTCTCGGAATGGTCAGTTTATAATATATTATCAATAATATTAATATCGTATTAATTTTTAAAAATTGTTTGTGGAGTTACAAGAGAAAAAATTATAAAAAAAAGAAAAAAATAATAATAAATTTTATTTTGTAAATAAAAAAAGATTTTTTTTTTGTTTTTATTTCTTTTAATTTTTTTATTATTTTTCGTAACTGTACAAAAAAAATATAGATTACTTTAAGGGCTTGTTTGGTTTGTACAATTTGAGTGAAGAAATGGGAATGAAATGAGAATATAGATTAGATAGAGTTTAAAAAGTTAATTTTGTCTTCTTATTTAAATAATTTTTACTTTTCGTTTAAAAATTATTAATATTTAAAAGGGAGGACAAAATTGATTTTACAGATTATTCTCTCACCCATACTGTGTTGTTTCTCGGAACCAAACACACCCTAAGGTGGTGTTCTTTACACGAGAAATGGCAAGGGAAAAAATGAAGGAGAAAAAAAACATGTGGATCCCACATGTTACTCACTTTTTTATTTCCATCTTGAAAAGTGTGTATAATTAAAAAAATAAAAAATAAAATACAAAATGTCTATTATACCATTTGATTTGACACAATCATAATTTTCTTTCTTTTTTATATTATTTTAATATAAGGGGTAAAGTTGTAATTTTAATATATTCTCATTCCATTTACATTCTCAACTTTTACTAACAAAGACAATAAATGCATTCCATTTTCCTTTTCTTTCCTTTTCTATTTCTGCGTAAAGAACATACCCTAAATGATCAAGGATTTGCTAAATAATAAATTGTTTTTATAATATTTTTCAATTGCAGATCCAATTCTACTGTTTTCAAAATCGAGGGAGTGGGATTTCCCTTTTGGCGAGTGCTGCATCAAAATATCACGCGCCGTCGTTGTACTCCCTTGCGGTGACGCAATTCAACGGAAGCGGTAGCTTGACTAGCGAGAAGAATCTAAAAGCCGGCGTGGCTTTGTGCTTGCGAGCCGCCATCACCGGCCACATCGGCGCGCTTCGTGAGCTGGGCCATTGCCTCCAAGACGGCTACGGCGTGCGCCAGAACATCGCGGAGGGACGGCGGCTGCTCGTCCACGCCAACGTGCGTGAGCTCGCCCTGGTCGCCAAAACCAAATTCCCAACATCGCCGTCGACGACGTGGCACGTCCACCGGCAACAGAATGCCACGTGCCGTTTTCGGGAGCCGGTTTGTCCTTTGCTGAGCGATTACGGGTTCACCGAGGCAGTCCCAGAGATGCCGGCGGCGAATCGGTTCATGATGGAGTGGTTCGAGTCGTCGGGTCGCGGGGCGTTGGGGGAGGGTTTGAGACTGTGTCATGGAGGGTGTGGGCGGTCGGAGACACGACCGCTCGAGTTTCGAAGGTGCTCGGTTTGTGGGAAGGTGAACTATTGCTCGCGTGGGTGTCAAGCGATTGACTGGAAGGTGCGACACAAGATGGAATGTTTCCCGGTGGAATATTTGGTCGAGCAGAATGTTGGAGGAAATATTGCTGCTATTGGTGATGAGAATGTGGCCATTGGATGAACGGGGATTTGAGGATAAAAGGAAAGAAGAAAATTGGAAGTTGTGTTTTTTTTAGGGAAACTATTGATGTTGGGCAAAATGGGCATGGACAAGATTTATTGATTTTTCTTTCTTTTTGCAATGGTTTACTATTGTAATGACAACTTTTATTAGGGATAGGATGGGGAATTTCTATAATGAAAATTTATATGTTAATTTCTTTTATTATTTATTTGTGAGAAGAGAAATACATATTATATTTTAGAGGCTTCGCTTGCACATATCTGCATGCACGTAATTTATTCTTAAATTTTTTAAAAATATAATATAAAATGTTTATATTTTTTAATAATAAATTAAATATTTAAAAAATTTTAATTCTTGAACATAGAATTGTTATAATAATTTAAATTAATAAATTAAATAGTGAGAATGGGTAACGTCTCCGACACAAAGTAGAGAATGGGTAACGTCTCTGATGTTTTTATGAGCAAAATAGCACGTGCGTTTGAGTTATATTTTAGAAGGAATAGGCCGAGGTCAAAACGACACAACTTTGATGGGGAAAAGATGAGTAGGAAATCTGATGTGGAAAAAAAATATACCAAGTCAGATATTTTTGCCACATAGGATGCCACGTAAGCAAAAAAATATTAAATATTTGATGGTGTTAGTGAAAAGGGTGACATTGGTAGAAATGTAAAACGTTAGGGTTACAATTGACAGAAAAAAAAACGTTTTGCCACATAGGATGCCACTTCAGCAAAAAATGTTAAATATTTGACGGTGTTAGTGAAAATGGTGACATTGGCAAAAACGTAAAACGTTAGGGGTACAATTGACAACGAAAAAACGTTAGGGGCGAAACTGACAGGACCCCCAAACGTTGGGGTTAGGAAAGGTACTTTTGCTAAAGAATTAACATATTTAATTTAGGTTGCGTTTAGTGTGCCAAGTAAGGTTGTACTCTTGACCCTTTTAAAATTTGTATTTTTGGCATGTTTTAAGATTTTTTAAATTACTCCAAAAAAAAAATTTTTAGATTTGAGGTCTACATTTATTAATAATTATACTTTTAACAGCAGAAAAAAATTGTTTTTGTCCCTTAAACTTATAATAATTATATTTCTTTCTCAAAAAAAAAATATAATAATTATATTTCTGTATTTAAGTTTTTAATAAAAGAATTGTAATATTTTATGTTTTATCCAAAACAAAACTTTAATAATAATTCTATTAAAAAAATCTAAATATAAGAAATATAATTATCATAAGTTTAGGGGATAAAATTTTTTAAAAAAACTTTAAAAAAATGGCAACTTTTGAAAGTGCATATACAATAAAGAAATATTTATTATTGTCACTTATGGTATTACTCAAAATGTTTTGAAAGTGTTGATTTAACGTTAACGGTACTTAGTATTTTCTTTTTAAGAAAATGTAATATTTAAATTTATTTAAATCTAAAATCAATCATTTTCCTTTTCGTCCATTTTCTTAATTTAAATTTTTAGTATTTTTTTAAGAGATAAAACTTTACATTTAAATAACTCAATATTATTTTAATCTTGGTCAAATGTTCATTTTGGTCCTCTATATTTGACACAAGTTTGAAATTGATCATTTATCTTTCAAAAGTTCTATATTGGTCCTTTATGTTTTCCAAAAGTTTTATATTTGTCCTTCAGGTTTCATTGAAGTTCTATATTGGTCCTTTATGTTTCATTGAAGTTCTATATTGATCATTTATGTTTCATTGAAGTTTTATATTGGTCCTTTATGTTTCATTGAAGTTTTATATTAGTCCTTTATGTTTCATTAAAGTTTCATATTGGTCCTCTCGGCATGATTTTATTTTTGGCTTAAACGACGTCGTTTGAGTGTTTTTAATGTATCTAAGACCACGTCAGCTATCTGATACACGTATGAGAGATTATATACCCACCTCGACACGCCACATCAGCAGTTAACTTAAGAAATTGACGGAAGTGGACGGAAGGACCAATTTGGAACTTCTTGCAAACATAAAAGACCAATATGAAACTTCATGCAAACATAAGAGACTAATTTGGAGTTTTGACTTTTTAATCTTTTAATTTTATGAATTTTCAATCAATATTATAATTTTTTTAGAACTTCAATCAATATTTTATAATTAAAAAATGTTATAGAGTTCATAAAGAAATGTTATAAGAGACAACTAAAGCACATTTTTATAGTGAGAAGCTTCCTCGTCATTTCAACATTTAAATTAATATAAATATATATATATATATATATATATATATATATATATATATATATATATATATATATATATATATATATATATATATTTGTATCATATTTTTATTTTTATGCTCTCATAATTAAATCATGTATTAAAAATTTTGATATTTGGAATCATTATGCATCAAATTAAATATTTTTAAAATGTCATTATTTAATCCTCATAAAAGCGCATATGTGCATTAAATAGTGGAGTATCAAATAATAATTATTTGAATACCTAAAATCAAATCTACAAAAATTTGTTGTTGTTGTTCCCTCAAAAAAAAAATTGTTGTTGTTAATACTAAAAATTAATTTTAAGTATATCATATCATTATATTTTAAATAAAAGATATCTATGATATTTAGAAGGTGTCGAGTAACTTCTAAGGACATCTAGGGTACGTTTTTTACGCATAAATGAAAAGAGAAAGGGAAAGAAAATGTATTTATTATGTTTATTAGTAAAAGTTGAGAATGGAAATAGAATAAAATGGGAAAGTTGATATGATATGTGATAGTATCAATGTTGTAAGAACCGAACCGGACAAAGACTCGGACAAGTGTTCGGTTCATGGTCTGATCGGTTTAACCGGTTGAACCATCGGTCGAACCGGATGACGCAATAAATAATAAATATTAATTATTATTAATATATAAAATGACATTACTCAAATTTTAGGTTTCAATATACATAATTTTGAAGTTTTAAATTACATGATTTTTCAAAGTTTTAATTTTTAAGACTTGTCAAACTCTAAAAGAATTTAATCAAACCAAATATGAAATTCTTGATAATAATGACTTTTAAATTTTAATTTTTAAGACTTTTCTAATTTTAATTTTTAAGATTTCTCTAATTCCTTTTTTTATGTTATTTTTTTTTCAATTTTTTAATTTTTTTTTAAAAAATAAAATTGGACCGGTTAGACCACCAGTTGGACGGTCCAACCCGGTTGGACCCCGGTTAAATCCGGTCAAACTAGAAAAACGGTTTTTTGATCCAACCGACTCGAATTTGTATTCGGTTGGCGGTTGAACCGGTCGGACCGTCCGGTCCAGTTCTTACAACAATGGATAGTATAACATAAAATTTTATGGTATTTATAATACTAACGTTTAGTATGATAATATATATATATATATATATATATATATATATAAGACATGTAATTAAGATGCCCATATTTAATAATTTTTTTTGTTGAACAACATAACTTCTTTTTTGAACTTCCTTATTTATCCTTATAATTTAATTTTGGCCAAATGACTCTTTTGGTCCTCAACGTTTGCACCAAGTTTAATATTGGTCCTCAACGTTTCAAAAAGTTATTTTTGGTCCTCAACGTTTTTATTTTGGTCAAAATTGGTCCTCCAGCATAACTCCGTCTGATTTTTTTTGTTAAATGCTGATGTAGAAGGCTTATGTGGCACACCCTCTCTCCTACGTGTCATATTTGGATGATATGACACCCTCTCTCACTCCAACTCAGCAAAACGACGCCGTTTTACTGAGTTGGAGTGAGAGAGAAGTGATGCAAAACGGCTTGTATCTCTATACAGCCAACCCACCAATGCGGGTCCGTGGGGGTATAGAGCTAATGCTCTATCACAAGTCATACTGTGAGTACCCTCTCTCCGGTCACTTGATGCTTAGGCTGACACAACAGGGTAGTTAAATACTTTATAACGATGTCTCATACAAAGTTGTGTTGCGTTCTCTTGTGGTACTTAGGCTTTCTTTGGTGTAAACCATAGCTATTTGACTTGATGAGATCAATGTCACTAGGTCAACAACTCTGTCTGTGATCTATAAGTGACTTTAGATCTTTCAATCCAAACTGCCCTGTACTGTTGATGATCATGCAATGAACTCCATGTCCCTAGTGGATAGAGAAATGCATAATCCTTACCTGCCTCTCTGCAAGGTGGTTCCAGTGCTTAGCAAGAAAGCACACCAAGACGTGGATGTCCTCTCATCCAAGTCTCTTACCCAATCGACATCAATGTGTGGCCCGCCGTTTGCGAGTCACTAATATGATGAAAACAACAGATTTTCAGCAACACCCTACAAGTACCTCAGAACACTCTAAACAGTGTGTCTGACCAAGGTTTGACTGATAACAGCTCACAAAGCCGACTACAAAAAGTACGTTGGAGCGAGTACACTCCTCATTGTACTTTAAGCTACCAACCACATGTATCAAAATACTATCCAATGACTCCATCTCTGACTTAGTCTAAAGACGTGTAGCAAGACTCAAACTCTTGCCTCTTGTTACTAGCACATCACTCAGGTTCAGGTCCCCTCGATTGGAATCCACCAAGAATCTCTTCTTCATAGGATTCTTGTGACAAAGTGAGTCAATTCTTAGAGCATTCTCCATGAATCTTGACTCCCACTGCCTAACCCAATTCCTTTATCTTAAAGATGAAAGGATAGCCATCTTTAATTTGCCAATGCAGCCTCTGTGTCATTTCTAGCTAGCCATATGTTTTCTACATATAGCGTGAGGGTAATGAAATACTCTCAACTTTCTTGAAATGGACTAAGTGGTCAATTACCACGAGTTTAGATGAAGATATGAGATCTTGACAGATCCTTGGAGTCGGCATACTCTCCGCTCCTGGCTTTTTGCCATGAGACCTATGTGCTCGTGCACGTAGATCCCTTCACCTAGTTTGCCATTCAATAAAGTGGTCTTGACATCCTAATCGATGTTCTCCCAGACTTAAAATGGTGACCAAAGCTAGAATCAGACTCTGACCACACAAGAAACGAGAATGTTTCGTCACAGTCGATACCTTCTTGTTGTGTGTACTTCTTCACTGCTTAATGTGCCTAGTAGTGGTCGATTGACCAATCTGGCTCCCTTAACTTTTGAGAGCACACTTGTTCTCAAAATACCTTGTGATGCGGGGTAGATCCACCAAGCCTTATACTTGATATGTCTTTATAGACTTCGTCTTTTCTTCTTCCATCGTTTTAGTCCAACTTTTACTAATAGGGCCGGAGAGAGCCTTTTGAACTATCAAAGGCTCTACTTGATAATTTAGTACTCATCTAGTACTCCTCTTGGATTTTGCTTTGTGGAAGATATGCTCCTCGTAAGCATTACTCCCACTGGACTCAGCAACTGGAGATGCGTCTATACGCTCCTCTCAACGTGTTGTAGGTCCACCTCCTTTCAATAAAGATGAACATCCCAAAATCTGTTTCCCTTGCACTAGAAAAGTTTGTCTTAAGGACCATTACTTCCTTAGACTCAAATTATGTGACCGGAGTGTCTTCATTCTCGCTAATGAAGATGTATCCTTTTGAGTGACCAAGCTATCTCTATCTTACCAAGACACACTACTTGCCTCTAGGGTCAAGGGAATACTCATAGGAAGGATCAAGCTAAGTATGTTGTATACCCTCATGGTCTCAGCATACTCTAATCAGGTCTTTTACCTAACTAGAACTCATAAAGAGTCACTCACATAACTTGAAAGGGCATATGGTTAAGTACGAAAGTGACTGTTGGCAAAATATCTCCCCTATGGGAATGTTCACCTGAGTCATTATCAACTTAACCAACTCTAGGAGCAACTCATTTTGGTGTGGAGTTTGTGGAATAGTTAGTTGTCTAACAATTCCAATTTCATCATGCAACTGTGAGAAAATACTAGGCTACTTGCCTTGCCCTTACACTTATAGGACCACTGATTTCCGACTGGACTAATTTGATGAAAACGGGTTTTCTAGTTTCATGACTAAATGGTTTTCAAGTTGCTATGTCGGTAAGGCGACGTTTACAAACTAGCATAGGGAATTTTGTCCTCTCAAATTCTCCTTTGCTAATACGTAATTGCGTCCCATACGCACTTGCCAAATAGGTGTCTCAACCACAGAGAAAGACACAGCAAAGCAACTAGTTGAATTACGGGAATGTAATTCAAAGTGTATCACAACACAACCATTGTCATAAAATCAGAACTAACACTAAGGAGTCATGATAAACATGTAGATCACATTAAATCTGAAGTTCTCTCACGAAAAAACAGCTTATAACGAGTTCCGTTCCGATTCTAGAACACATAACATATATAAAGATAAAGAGTGGTCACTAAGAACTTCGTTTTGTAGCTGCCCAGCCTCTTAACTTTAATAATGCTTTGTTCTCACGAGTATGCTTCTGCTCCCATTGGGCAGAGGATGGAACTCCATGAACCAATGTTCATGGGTGAGAGGAAAATGATTGCTGCAAATAAGTTTTGCGCATAGTGCCTTATGGAATGGCACAAGCAACATTTGACCTTGGCCAAAATCTCTTTTCCTCTCTTATTTTTCCTTTGAGCTGAGGCCACTTACCTTACTCTTACCCTTTCTCTTCCTAGCACCATGTCTCTTTAACCCATTGTCCTTGTTCTTGGAGCCTAGAGCTCTAAGTAACTTTAGGCTACATGCTCGATAGATTTTGTAGCCTTGTGCCACTAATCCTTGAGCACTAGGTGGTGTTTAATATCATTAAGAAACTTGATGGTATTAGTGAAGGTCAGAATTACCTACATGTACTCCCAATAGGAGGGAAGAGATCTATCAACAGTCTGAACTCACTGTTTGCTAGTGGGGAGTTTTCATGTTTACTCATACTCCCAGATCATGTTTGATTTCTCCCTTAAATGCGTCTTGATGCTCCTGTCAGAGCGCATTTTGGAGGTATCAAACTTGATTGTAAGTTGCCTTAGTTTGGTGGCCACAGTGTCACCAAACCAGTATCTCTCTAATGTGATCCACATTTACAAGTTTTGCAGTTACACTATCAGTCAATCCTAAACGCTAACACAAATTACACAACTCCTTATTACACAACACACAACTCTTGAAAATTGTAATCAACGCAAGACGGGTGTAGATATAGTCAGTCTCTGCATTCGAGAAGTGGGGTCAACCACTCTCATCACACAGAGAGCCTATATATATACACCTTTCTCTGCTTGACTCAAAAATTTTCATAGAATAGTCACATACTATTCAAAATCCCTTTTGGATTCCCACTATGTAAGCGATCAAGAAGGACATCGAGTCGCCAGAGGCGCGGCCTCGAACTTCCTCTTGATTACAACGACTTACGATCATTTAAATAGTCACTTACTATTTAAATTCCCACGTGGATAAGCATTTACATTGAGTTATGGGTTTGCCACATGCTACCTCTAGCTCCCACTCGAGTAAAATGCTTAAGATAATTTAAACGATCACAAATCGCTTAAATTTTTTCTCTCGTTGTGTATGTGAATGAGTCAAGAGATGGTCATAACCTCTCTTTAGACTCCAATTCACCCCAATTTCTCCCCAAATTTGGATTCGTCTCGCTAAAATGAGAAAAACGACTCAAAAATCGTCGTAATCGGAGCTAAAATAGAGAAATTATGCGCAACAGAAAATTTCACGACGCTGGTCAACGGTTAGCGTTGACCAGTCAACGGTCAACCATTGACCGCTGACGGTCAACGACCGCGCCGGCCAATTGCCGACCGACCACCGGCGGCCCACGGCGACGGAGGTTGCCGGTCCTCTGCCGGCATCGGCGGCCAGCGCCAGCGCCGGTGCCTGTAAACCTCTGGCAAGTCGCTGTCCCCAGCGACAGCGGTCATCGAACCTCGGCCGTCACCGTCCTCCGCCGGTGACCGCGTCGGTCGCCTGTAAACCACCTGCCGACCGCCATCGTTAGCGGTCCACGACAGAGCTGGCGGTCGGACCTTCACCACCGACGACGGTATGCGGCGGCGTTGGTAGCCGATCTGCTACCGGCGGCGGCAACTCTGTCATCCTCCCGGCCAGTCAACGTCATCCACGTTAGTCAACTTTCCCCTTCCCCAAAGCAGTAGCATACATTCACAGGTATATATCTAATTCGTAGGGTACACATACCTTAAATAATATATACATGCATGCAAATTAGGGTCTTTAATATTGAAAGGGGAACCTAAACATGTTTCTAGGTTTTAGGGTATGGGTTACCAATCAATATTGAATTAAAAAATTATCACATATAATTTAAATTCAAAAATTATAGAACCCTACCCTACAATATTTGACTATCACATGTTTTGAATTAAAATTAAAACATTTAAATAAAATGGGAACCTAAGCATGTTCCTAAGTTTTAAATATAAAATCATACAAGACATAAACATGTTCCTAACCCTTTTCAGTTCATCAATCCCTGGAGAACAGAGCTCTAGCATAACCTGGCTCTGATACCAATGTGGGAAAAAGACCGGATCCACATGACCCGACCCGACCCAGGGACCTAAAAGAAAAACTGAAAATAAATCCAGGCCAAAAATAAATATTGTGGAAACTACTAACCTGGACGCCACCGCTAAAACCTCGGATCTTGCCAGTGCCTCTGCTCCACCAGGGCTAATCTCCAATCGATGAGCTCCGAAAAGGGTCGCACGAAACGAAGGACTCTACCTACGAGAGGTAGAGCCACATGTCCACGACTCATGCGCGAAAGAGGACTCAAGAGAAAGAGAGAAATATTATACTGAATGGGGTTTCCCAAATGGGACCCCCTTTCCAACACATGGAATGAGTAACTAGAAAGGTGTGGAGTCACTCCTATTTATAGGAGGATGAGAGAGCTCCCATCATTGACGCAAGCAATGTGGGACTTGGAATGTGAACAAAATATCATGCTTCCATCATGATCACCTAGCCCACTTTGGGCCATGAGTACGGGCTCGTGTGACCTCCGATGAGAGTCATTTTCGTTTCATTCTCTTCGTCTCTCTGTGAGCTTTCCAACAGATCCTCACTCGACCCGATCGGACTCCCACATGGACGAATATTTAGTCCCAAAGACCCCAATATATCCAACAGCAGCTCTTAGACCATGCATGTTTGAGGGCATGTATAACCTGAAATGGTGTGATTGTATAATAGAATGATCTTAGTTTTGTTTAATAACCAAACCACCCTTTATAGTGTTTGAGTTATCATCAAATTACACTCTTTCAGCTATGATTTGATAAAATGGTGTTTTCTTAAATGTTGTCATGTGATAATTTCACAGTATAAAAAACATTGGCATTCAACCTCAATACAATAGTATTTAAGATGACGGGATTAGGATCACAACGTATCAAACGCACCATAAGATTCTAACTATCTTTTGTTCTAATTTATTTTGATTAATTATGTACTTAATTACTAGAAGACATCTAGTGAATTTAAACTTTTAATTTACTAAGGATATGTTTAAAAATTAGGAGGGAGAGAGAGCAAAAATAGGTTAGTATCTTTTTTCTCTTCCTTTTATTTAGATATCATCCAAAATACTTTAAGTTAGAGTATTTTAAAATTGTAAATGATAGAGATAATAGAAAATTAATTAATCTTCACTTTAAATTTCTAACTTTTCAAATAAAAGAAATATGTATTAAGATCTGTGTGGTAGCTAAGCAGTTTAGAAGGATATTAGATCCGGTATAATTAGCTTTCGTACAATTATGGTGCAATTACTTCAAAATACACATGTTTACTTTGCACCGAATCCAATTTCGTTTAGAAGCCAAGGAATGGAAATGACTCTGCTTCTCCTATGTTTGGTTACTAGATTCCACAACCCTAGGTATCAAACATATCCTCATTTGAGAGAGTTTTGTTTTGTCCCAGCCAAAGGGAGGGCTTAAAAATTCATTCATGGGAATGAAAGCAAAAAGACAACAATACCCAACTCCTTACCCTTCTACTCACTATTGATGCTTTTTTTTTTTTAATTTAAAGAATAAAACAATTATTTTATCTTATTTTCATTCTTTCCCCACTATTTTTCTACCAACCAAAATAACAAATATAATATCTTTATTTTTTTTCTTTTTATGACTAACCAAACATGATAATGATATTTTTAAACTCATTCAAATCTCATTCCCACAAAATTCTTTCTAGAAACCAAACGCTCCTAATTCTCTCCCCATCTCTCCCATTTTCCTCCTAACCCTCAACCACTCAATAATAACTTTTTTAAAAAATTGAAGTATCTGCAAATTTTGAGTTTTACCTAGTTTTACACATGGAAGTGTATGAGAAAATTCATAAAACCATCGATTGTGAGAGGAAGATATACAAATAGTAGGCAAATAATTAAGGATAAGTGGAGAAAGGGACTAGACTCTAGAGGATAATGAAAAGAAAGGATAGGAGGGTGATGTTATGTTTTGTGATGGATGGAGAGAGATTGAAAGGGGAATGAATATGGAATAGTAGTTAATTAATTAATTAGTATAAAATCAAAAGAGGCGTTGGCTTTGTGTTTCTTTCAATCAAATGAGTGGAAAATGAATACATCCATTAATTAAATTAAAGGCAATATATCCCTGAATTATTGATCAAATTATTATTTAATCTTTGAATTTGACAAAAATACTATTTAGTCCTCGAATTCACAACTCTATCAATTATTTAGTCCTTAAATTTGGTAAAAATACTATTTAGTCCCCGAATTTACAACTCTGTCAACTATTTAGTCTCCTGACTATTACCAGTTAGATAACCAGGCACTAGCTGATGTGGCATTGTTAAGTGCCTGGCACATGCCACCTCACATGCCACATCAGCATTTAACGTCCACTTTAGTTGGTTATCTAACGAGTAATAGTCAGGGGACTAAATAGTTGACAGAGTTACAAATTTGGGGACTAAATAGTATTTTTGCTATGTTCGGGGACTAAATAGTTGACAGAGTTACAAATTCGGGGACTAAACAGTATTTTTGCCAAATTTAGGAATTAAATAGTTGATAGAGTTGCAAATTTAGGAACTAAATAGTATTTTTGTCAAATTAAGGGACTAAATAATAATTTAACTAACAATTCAAGGACTAAATAATATTTTGCCTCAAACTATATGTTTGCTAAAGTTGCACAACCACTACATATCTCCCACGAATTAAGCCCTAAGTTATTCATCTTGTCCACTTCTCTTACAAAATCTTTTTATGTTGAGCTTATTAATAATTGACTAAATTTTACACACTTTGTTGTCAATTCAGCGTAGCACAAATAGTAAGGTGTCTGTATTCCTTTAACTATCACTTCTCAGGTTCAATTTTTAGAGGGATGAGAATAGAGCGTCATCCGTTAGAAGGGCCGTCCCAGTAAATACCCTGCAGTATTCAAGGGATTAATTATCAGGCCTGTTTCGATGGATATCATAGACCAAAAAAATTTGTTGTCAATTTTATGTATTTTAAAGTATAATAGATTTTTGTATTCAATATTATAATTAATGCTTTTCTATTTGTAGTTGAGTCTCAATCATCTCTAAAGTATAATTATAACAAAGAAGAATTGGTTATTAGGATGAGGCAAGAGTTCTTAATTGATGGTGAACAATTCGTGGGCTGATTTAGAAAAACAAAAATACCAAGTACATCCACACATTAGTCAATTAAAAGAAGAATAAAGCTTGAATTCATGCAATTCAAACGAAGATAGTAGTTGGATATATATATATATATATATATATATATATATATATATATATATATATATATATATATAACCCTCAAGAAATCAAGCAGCAAAAGGAAACCTTCTTATCCTTCAAGACAACTACTTAGTTGTTGTGACTTGTGATCAACAAATCATTCAATCGAGTAGAAATTGAAGCACACAAATCATGGGTGTGTTAGGGTTAATAATGTATAGTTTGTGACCCATAGACCGATCCGTTTAACTTGTCAAATGGATGAGTTTAAACAACTAAAAAGATAGGGAATGGGTCGCAAAAAATAAATAAAATTTTAATATTAATAAAAATTAATTTAAAATAAGTAATATATATTTTTAGAATGATTTTATGTATTGCACAACTATTTTATTTTTATAATGTAAATAAAAAATTTAATTAATGAAATCATTAAACAAAAAATTAAGTTAAATACAGTTGAAAAAATTAAGTTTTTTTATAAATGTTGAAAAAATTAAGTTAAATTGAAGATAATAATAATAATAATAATAATTTAAAAATAAATACATTAAGTTATATATTATTTTCATCATAATAAATTGATTGACTTTAATTTATTAAATAAATTAAGAAAGGTAATAACATCACTTTTTTTCATTAAAAATAATTTTGAAAATAGCAAAAAAAATTTGAAAAAAAGAGTGCCCACAGGTTAGCCCGTTTAGCCCGCAGGCCACCATAAACGGACTTAGACATATAGAATTAGAATTGTTTAACAAAAGGATCGTCACATCCTAGTCTTTTTAATGACTAGCCCCTTTGACACCACTAATTATGGTCAGCATGTTTAACCCTTTTAAATAAAATAAGTGACTTAAAAAGAATTACCATTATAAAAAATAGGTCGGCCATAATTTGTCTACAAGAACTTGTTTAACCCTTTAAATAGGTGGGCTTGAAGAAAAAAAAAGCTAGTATAGCTTATTGGCTAAATAAGTAGCAAGTAGGCCATTTGTGGTCTAGCTGGGCCAAAATGGAAGAAAAAAAATGAAACAAAAAGTTAATATTAATTAGTTTAAAATAAATATAATTGTTTAAGTTAAGATGATTTTATGTACTCTGCCATTATTTTTTTGATTGATAATAACATATTACAAGGAAATAGAAAAGTTTGTGGGAATTAGGAAAATATTTTGTGGAATGAAAGAAAGGATGAAACTTCTATACGATTCTCTATCTCCCTTTGATAGGTGCTTAAGCTGAATATTCTTTTGCTTGATGAAGAAACATATATCTTGCTGAATGATACTGTGGTTGGTACTATGCTTCTTGGTGATAGTCTGAAGGTGACCATATTTTTCCAGGACCATAGTGGAAATAGAGTTATATCCCTGCACATGACCACATAATATTTTCCTAATAACTACTAACAAGAAAACATCAAAAGGCAAGTGTTCATTATTACAAATTAAGGATAAAGACTTCAATCTTCGGTATTGTTGGTGAGCGAGAATGATATATTTTTGCGCTCCTTTGTTGAATTTCCAAAGTAGAAGTACATCCATATTCTGTAGAGCTTGCAATTGGGCCTCTTGATTGTTATGCAACCTTTGAGATGGGATGATTCTTATTTGTTGAATTTGAGTGAAAGCTTTCTGTATCTCAAAGGACTGGTGGTGTATTGCCTGAATTGTTGCTTCTGGAGAAGGTTCCTTGCCTTCCAAGTAAAACTTGTTCCTAGCATACCATATGTTTTGAAGGCAAATAAGTTTAATATGTAGAGTATCCCTTTGTAGCTTGCTGGCTTGATTAGTGTTACTCAGCCAATGTGATAGACACTATGTGGGCTGATTCGAACAACTCGACACGTAATGACAAGCAACACCCAAACCAAACAGCCCTTGCAAAAGGACAATGTATGAAAACATGATCTAAGGATTCTGCATCTTGCTGACACATCAAACATGACTCTTCCACCTGCATATGATGTCTGGAAAGATTAGTAAGATTTGGCAAAGCATTATTAACAATTCTCCATACCATATTCTTAATTTTACTCGGAATTGACAAACTCCACAGAAACTTCCACGGAAAGAAATCAGCTGGATTACTCTGATGTCCTTCATGAGATAGAAGGTAGTAATCATATGAAACTTTATATTCTCCTGAAGCAGAGAATTTCCAAACGAACATATCATCTAGGTTAGAAAACGATAATGGGAAATGCAAAATATTAGAGGCTATTTGACCATCAAATAATTGATTAACTACTTGTGCATTCCATGTTCTTGTATCCGCATTGATCAATTCAGTAACACACTGCTGCTGAGGTAGAGAACTGGAGTGCAAAGGCCACCAGAATTTAGAACCCAAAGGAACTTGATTACCTGACCCAACTTTCCACCATAAGTAATAAAAAATTACCTTTCCAAACTTATCAATGCATTTCCAGATTGCTGATGGTTGAGTTGTTTTGTTTGGCAAACTCTTAAGATTGTTTTAAAAATATTTTGCTTGAGCCCACTGGCTATAAACAGATGCAAGTTGATTGACTATTCTCCAAACTTGCTTGGCCATTAAAGCTTTATTGAATAAGGAAGTTTGACGCAAGCCCAGTCCTCCCCTGTCTTTACTTGAAAACAGACGCTGCTTGGGAGCCAAATGAATTTTTGAATTGTTGTCATGCTGTCCCCAGTAGAAATTTGTTGAAAGAGCATGAATGCGATTAGCATAAACATTCGGAATCGGTTTAACAGAAAGATGATAGATTGGTGAGGATTGTAAAACCGATTTAATTAATGTTAATCTTCCACTCTGAGACAATAGTCTTGATTTCCAACCCGCAAGTTTCTGTTCCACTTTCTCTATCAATTCCTTAAAAAGATCTACAGAATTCGGCCTATTATCCACTTTGACCCCCAGATACTTGCCTAATTTATTTGAAATATTAGCTCCCAAGGAAGTTGCCAGGGATTTTTTAACCTGTCTAGGCGTGTTTGGATTGAAGATAACCATTGACTTGTATGATTCAGCACCTGTCCAGCCATTGTGGCATAGTTGTCTAAAACCTGCCAGACCGAGCTACAATTTCGAATATCTGCCTTAAAAAATAGAATTGTGTCATCAACATACAATAAATGTGAAATTCGGACTTCTTCTGCCAAACTGAATTCCTTGTATATCCTTATCTTTTTCTTCCTTATGCAGCATACAGGATAGTATATTAGAACAAAGTAGGAATAAATATGGAGATAGAGGATCTCCCTACCGAATGCCACGTTGTGGAGTGAAGGAACCAGCTTGCTGACCATTTAACATCAATGAGTATGAAACTGTTGTCACATTGAATAATGACTTGGATAACCTGCTGTGGAAAGGCCATCTTGATCAGAACTGCCTCCAAGAATTCCCAAGAGAGCTTGTCATACGCCTTATGAATATCTAATTTGAAAGCACACCATGTTGTTTTGACTTTTCTAGCTTTATGAATGAAAGTCATTAGTTCGGAAGCTAAAAGAATACTGTCAGAAATTGCTCTTCCTTTAACAAAACCATTTTGATTTGGAGCAATAACCCTTTGCATGATTGGCTGCATTCTGATGACCAGAACTTTTGAGATAATTTTGACAATAACATTACAAAGACTTATTGGACGGAAGTCTTTGAATTGTTCTGGACATTAATTCTTAGGAATAAGGGTGATAAGCATCTGATTGAACTCCTTGTGAAGAAAACCTCTATCAAAAAATGATTTGACAGATGCAATTAACTCATTCTTGACTACTGGCCAGAATCTTTGAAAAAACATTGGTGGTAATCCATCGGGACCAGGTGCTTTATCTGGCTTCATTAAAAACAAGGCTTGTTCAATTTCTTCACTAGAGAGTGGCGCTGTGAGGGATAGCCTCTTCTCATTTGTTATGCAAGGTACCTCTAAGGAATGCAAGAATTGCTCAATATTCTCTGTTTGAGGTTTATTTGGATAGTTGTAAACATCATGAAAGTATTGAACTGCTAGCATTTCCATATGAGAATAATCTTGCGTCCATTCTCCGTGTGGATCTCTTATTCTTGTAAAGTGATTAATCATTCTTCTCTTCTTGACAATTGCATGGAAATACTTTGTGTTTCGGTCCCCTTGAACCAACCATAGTTGTCTTGCTTTTTGAGCCCATAGAACTTCCTCCTTAGCAAGTTTATCTTCTAAGTCTTTTCTGATTTGTTTCTCCCGTAACAACAAGCTTGAAGGAGGGTAATTAAAATTAAAGAGGCTTTGTTGAATAAGATGAAGTTCTTCATTTAGGTTGGTTATTTGTTGTTGGACATGGCCAAAATGAGTTCGATTCCACAAGATCAAATCCTTTTTAACTCCTCTACACTTCTGCACAAACGAATAAGCTAAAGAACCCCTTTTATTTACTAACCATACATCTCTTACAACCCTTTCACAAGACTCCTCTAAGAGCCACATTGCCTCAAAACAGAAAGGACGGGGCCTAAATGGGATGCAATCATACATATTAACTATTATTGGGCTATGATCTGAACAAAAAGAAGCTAAGCACAATATTTTTGTTTGAGGGAAACTTTCTAGCCAGGTTACATTACAGAATGTTTTACCCAGCCTTTCCCAAACTGCTGCATCACCCAGTCTACCATTATGCCACGTATACCAATTTCCTTGGGCATGCAAGTCTATTAAAGCATCATTATCTAATAAGGCTTTGAGTGCATGCGCTCCAAGCATAGATGAAGAATTACTGAGTTTCTCTGCTGAAGAGGAAATTTTGTTGAAATCACCAAAATATTAACCAAGGAGAATTGATACATGAAGCTTTATGATGCAGGAAGCTCCATAGGACATTTTGTTCTGACAATGCTGGATGTCCATATACACACGTGAAGAAGAATTCAGTGCTTTCTCGTGAGATAGTGGAGGCATGAATCCAATGCTTTGACACTTCAAAAACTTGACAAGTGGTTCCTTGATTCCAGGCCAGAATAGTTCCTCCACTTCTTCCCTCGACATTGGTACCAACGTAACGATCATAACCCATACTATTAAGTGACCGAGCTACAGTTTTTACATTGAGCATAGTTTTTGAAAGATAAACGAACTGGGGTCTATGCTCTCTGGTGAGCTGCTTCAACCTTCGTATTGTCGAGAGGCAGCCCATCCCTCGACAATTCCACGAAATGAACGTCATATCTCTGGAGGAGGCTGATGTGGGACAGCCTCCTCTGAACCCTCTTCGATAGGATCTAGATCCATGACAAAGCGAGCTCTCTTATGAGTTGAAACTTCCCCAAAACTCTGCCATATGTTTTCTGCTTCTTAAAAGATACTGGTTGATCTGAAACTGCTTTCCTTTTGATTGGCTTTGGCTTTGGCGAATGAGTGAAAGCATAAAAGCACTCATAGAAGGATGACAATTTAACAGTTGCAAAGAGTGCCCACTTCTCCGTAAGGAAAGTATACATACGAAAGGCATAAAACCAATTGAGAGGGCAAGCCAAAAAAGGACCCAAAGCTGCAGGAACGAAGACCAAGGCCTTGTGAAAGTTAAGAATTATTGGAACAACATGGAATGCTGCTTGGAAGAGATCCCATCTTTGTTCAGGTCCATTATTATTAATAATTAGACCTATTCCAACATCCGATTTTAGGAATTTTGAAACCTAGCCCATAAGGGTGTCTAAGTTGGTGGAGTTGGCAGGAGTGGATGCCCACGAAGCAAAGGAATCAGCAAATTGGGCCTGGATATTGGGCCTGAGTTGCAGCAGTTGTTCAGTGATATCATCCCAAATAAAACCCAACCCACTAACCTTAGTGAATGACTTGAAGAAGTGGGTTAAAATAAAAGGTTTATACTCTTCATCTTCCAGTGGCACGTGCACTTCCTAATCCATTTCTTGCATCTGATCCAACAGCTGAATTTATTCCATGTGCCCTGGTAAATGCATGTTTGCCACCTCATTTACCGCAGTAGAAGATGAGGGAAGGAACTGAGCAAGTTCTGAAAACTACAGAGCCTGTGGGGACCACAACGGATTGAGATTACCTTGAGAGTAAGGCAATCTATAGTGAGGTACCTGTGGAGTCGGTGGACTCTGCATGAAGTTGAACGATTCTGGATCCTCAGTACATAGTAACGCATCTAATGAGTTGTTACTCATGAGTGGAGTAGCAGTGATGGGTGCAAGTACTGGAGAAGTAAATGTTGCATCCGCAAGATGTTCTTGCTCTTGACAATTAATAAACTGCATGTCCACAATTGTTGCATTAACCTCACCTTGGCCAATTTGAGCATTTAAGAAATGTGGTCCCTCATCTTGAACCCTTAACTGTTCCTGAGTTGTTACAGGAGGAGAATCAATATCCATAATATCAACCACATTGTCTTCTACTCCCTGACATTGCACGATAGGTTGATTTTGACTAGGTGAAGAGTTGGACTGTGGGGTATTGGAACTTGGGTCTGAATCAGATACAGATGCATCTGAAACCCTAATAATATTAGTAGGACGAGATTCAGAACTAGAACTAGATTTAGTTCTCGGATAAGAAATAGGTTTGAACTCTGAAGTCACATATTTAACTTGCTCCCCTTCCTTTCTAATTCTGATCCTTGTTGTCCTTCTACTACTACTCATTCGAAAGGTCACGGCTTCATTAACAAAGAGAATAGACTCATAATCTATGAAACATGAAAAACCAAAAGTATCTCTGATTCTCTGCCTTTGCTCATCCACTGCATGTTGAACCATTCTTCGATTCTTCTTACAATCCCGGGCAATATGACAAATGCATCCACACTGTTTATAGATTCTGAATACCCTTTCATACTGGCATTAAATCCATATAGCTCTGCCGTTGTCTAAAAGTACATAAAAACCCATGAGAAGCGGCTTGGAAGGGTCAATGTTGACTCGAACCTTGAGATACCTGAGATTGCGAAAACCTTGATCCGAGAAATCTACCTGTACCACCTCTCCCACTAGTTCCCCAACGTGCTCAGCTACATAGCTGGAATAGTACTCTAGTGGGAAACCCCAAAATTCAACCCAGAGTGGAAAGGAAACAACTTTATACTCATCTAAGATAACATTTGGTTGCCAGTGATCCAAAACCAGAAGTTTGTTTTGAACTTCCCAAGGACCCTCTTCCACCATAAAGTTCATATCAAAAGGATTATTAAACTCCAGCACAAAAGTATTCTTCTTTCTCCCAACTACTCTGACTTGATCTTGCATAAGCCAATACTTGTTAATAGAGCCAGCCAACTGTTCTTCTTTAACATGACCATCATCAATTAAAACTGCCACGAGACAATTCTGCCAAAACTGACGTTGCTCCACTATAATCTCCTGTGGGTAACTCAGAGTCAGAAGAGTAACTCAGAGTTGAGGATGAGGTTTTAGTATGAGAAGGGTTACTTTCAGGCCAGCTCATCTCTCGGATGTGGGAGTTATTCGCCATGCAAATATAGGAGAGAAACACACAGCGCACAAGGAAGAAACAGAGACAATAAAATAAACTTATGCAAGCAAACTTCCAAGAGAGACCTTTTTGAATTGGAACTTGATAAGTAAAGAAGAATATAAGCAGATAGACAAACCAAACGATAGCAACTATATGAATATTCATGTCACGAAACTTAAAATTAGAAATTGGAAAGTAGGCGAAATGATTAAACCCCTAGTCATATTTATTGAAAAAGAAAACTGCACCAATAAAAAGACATGCAAACTTGGAGGATATCTCATTTTATGATCTTACTCAGTTATTACACCAAGTCGGCGCCACTTACAGATCTCGGAACTTGATCCAACTTGAGATAAATGCACCGCTTCAAACTCTTGAGATTTCCACTAGCTTCTCCTTTGTTCCTTCATTTAACTTAATCCACGAAATTTTTTTAGTGATGTTAATACGTAACATCGTTTCTAAGGTCCTATACTAGAGAGAAGTTGGAGGTTCTCTCTCATAAGCGATAAACGCAAACGATTGTTCTATCTACTATGCCATTATTTTATTCTTAGAATATGAATAAATAAATTAATAAAATATTATTTGAAACTAAGATAATAATATTTTAATTTTTGATGGGATAATACTCATTTTCAAAATAAATACATTAATTTAAACATTTTTATCATAACAGTTTAATTACATATTATTTGATAAATGAATTCAAAAAAAAAATGAAAAAAAATAGCAATTTTTATTAAAAAAAAATTTTGGACTGTAAAATACTTGCATTAAGAAAAGAGCCGAAGCTCAGGCCCAACGGCCTACACCAAGAAGACTTGATCTCACGAACCAGAATACTAATCTCCCAAAAGACCACATCGCCATTGAACATGTCCACCAGGTTCTTGCAATCAATTTAATTCAAAAGTTACGTCATATTTTCTCAAGCTTATAGCTTCTGCTACCAGAGAAGAGTAAGCCCATATTTTCTTAGCCAAGTCCGTTCATAAATTACCTTGACTGTCCCTTGGATGAAAGCTGAGGCACATAGGTAGGGGTGTTCAAAAGTCTGGTTTGATTCGGTTTTGATTAAAAATTGGTGAACCTTGTCGATTTTGTATTAAGGTTTAGTTCGGTTTTAAGGTCGACTTAGTTCATGCTTACTTAATTTTTTTTAATATTTACATATATTAAACATAATGTTAACTTCTTTACATTTTGTACATTTATATGTCATAAAAATAATAATATTAGAAAGTTTAAATTTATAATATTATATTAGATAACTAATCTTATATTGTTTAATAAATATTATAAAAATATTGATAAATACTACAAAGAATGTACAATTAATTATATTATCTAATAAAATTATATCAAATATTTTATCTACAAATTATGAATATATTCTATTATTAACTTAAAAAATAATAAGTACTATCTACCTAATATAATTATAAAAAATATTTTAATTTTTATTATTAAAACATAGAAGTATTAAGAAATATATATATATAAAAAATGGTTCAGTTTGGTTCAGTTAAAACCGATCAAAAATTTCAAAAAACTTAACCAAACCAATCATTTTCGGTTTGGTTCGGTTTTGAACACCCCTAAACATAGGTAGGAAATCTCCGTATATTGTAGCTGTATCAATATTGCAGTTGAGGCTCTAAACTGCGATTCTTGATTTTGAGAGAAGCTTGACTCCAACCACCGAGCAAAGGAAGAAACGTGGGAGCTAGAGAGGCACCATTGGAATTTAGAGCCAGACCATACAAGTTTCGGACCATGGCAAAGGAGAAACAAATGCTCCATACTTTCATCCTCCCTACCACAGATTGGGCAAAGAGAATCAGTACCCAGTTTCCTTCTAACCAAGCTGGCCTTAGTAGGGAGGGCAGCTTTGCAAGACTTCCATAAGAAAGTTTTGATCTTCTGTGGTTGTCTCAATTCTCCATAAGCTCTGGAAGCCAGTGTTGGAAGAAGAAACACTACTATCAACATTAGAGCTTGTTGCCGCCACACTTGAAAGTCCTCTGATCTGACCCTCTAGTTCTAATGGGGATGGCAAGTGTTTCCTTAGCTGTGTGGTAATCAAAGGAACTGATAACTTTATTGATATCCCAACATCTGCTACCAGGTAGAAATAAGGAGTTTACAGTTGTAGAAGGGTCCGAGATGGCACTATATAGAACTTTTTTTTTCCTTTAGGGAGCCAAGGATCTACATTAATTTTGATTTTGCTTCCATCTCCGACCACCCAAGCCAGGTTCTTCTTAATGAACTGAATTCCCTCAAATAGAATGCACCACACTCACGAGCAATATTCCTTTTTTTTCAATGCACTCTTCTCTCTTTCCCAGAGGAACTCCACCAGAACCTAGCAATGTGGGAGCAAAGGTTAGAGCAAAAGTTGTTTGGGAATTTGAGGATGGACTTGGTGTTGGGGATTCTCACGTATTTCAGTTCGAGTCGTGCTGATTAGAACACTCATCTTAAGAGATATTCTGGTACCCTCACAAAATAGGTAACGACACTCTCACAGGATAAAACGAACTCGTCTTCG
Organism: Senna tora; assembly: GCA_014851425.1. NCBI lineage: Eukaryota > Viridiplantae > Streptophyta > Magnoliopsida > Fabales > Fabaceae > Senna > Senna tora. The sequence goes on from CM026262.1 coordinate 15,703,171, forward strand.
ATGTCGCACATCGGAGGAGACTAGAACAGCAAAAGATTTTTCTGAGAGCTCAAAAATAAAACACACACTTATCAAGAACCCAAAATTTTATTGAGTATATTACTCAGCTTGATGCAATCACTATGTATATATATATATATATATATATATATATATATATATATATATAATAAATAATAAAACGTAAGCTCCGGCCAATTGTTGCACGTTCACCAATTCACCAAATTATCTGTTGGCAACGTTCACCATATAAAATGCAACAACTTTTACCATTTCAAGTGTATAATTAATATATATATATATATATTATACACGTTTTACTTTTATTATTAATGTATATATATATATATATAAAATAAATATTTGTTTAATTTATAATAACAATAATAATAATTTAATAATTTTCACTTATTATTATAAATTAACAAGTATACATATTTGGGTCTCCTTTGTTCTAGATAATGTAGAATTTTATTTGACACACATACACTTGTACACGCACATGTGCACTTATATTTACAGCAATCCCCCACATGTGTCAAATAAAGAACCACATTTCTCATGAGTCTCACTCATGGATATAATCATTGTATCTAGTGTCTTTTCGACTATGAATTAGACCTAGACCAATAACACATAGTACACAGAGATGTTAGTGAAGCTTGCTTCTATGAACTAACAACTCTTGTTGTATACTAGAGGTATTAAGAGTCAGAGTATACCCCCACATTTTTGCTGTTAACGTCGGTTTTGCATGTTACAACGGCTTTGCGCGTGCCTGTTTCATAACGAATGCTCTAGAGATTTTGCCAGAATCTCATAGGAGCGGCCCCACTCCACATTCGTAGAGGTGATTTCTTTTAAGTGTATCTGCACTTATACACGATCCCTTAGGAATATGAAATCATTAAGTGCCTTTGCACAGCCTCACCAAAATGCAGTATAGCACTATCTCACACCATAAGAAGGGACATAATATTTAGTGCTACCAGAACTAACAAACGACTTGTTCTTCCCATTGAACCTTATTCATGGGATCACCAATCACAAAGGTTGGGTTGCCATCGTTGTAAATTTTCAAATTAGCTTAAGTCACATTCTCCTCGATGTTTCAATAAAGCATTTCCTCCCTAGAGGTTTCGTAAATGGATCCATTAGGTTCATTTCTGACCTCATAAAATCAATTGAGATATCACCTCATCTTTATGTAGCTGCCTCACAATATATTGCGTCTCAATTGAATATGTCAACTTTAACTATTAAAGGTTTTAATTTTAGTCGTATCTATCACATATTGACTATCACAGTGTAATGACACAAATGGTGTTGGTTTGTCACCCAATGAGATATTTGCTAAGAAGTTTTTCAACTACTCAGCCTCAGTTCCAACCAAGTCCAAAGCAACAAACTCATAATCCCTTAAGGATTTAGTTATAATGCTTTGTTTGGCTAACTTCCATGTGACAACATTACTACCAAACATAAACACATAACCACTAGTAGATTTTAACTCCTTTGAATCATTGATCCAGTTTTCATCATTGTATCCTCTAATACAACGGAAAATCCACTATATTATACCATAATGCATGGTACCTCTCAAATATATCAATAATTTTGTCTTCCCCTTTTTCAAATGAGGTATACATCTTTTGTTTGCACAAATATGCTTGATAGCCCCAGAGTCTACCAATCATTTTCTCATATTATAAGAAGGACTAGAGATATCATTTCAGCAATGATTTCATCACTACTATTATCATCTCCTTTAACCAAATTCATATTTGGCTTATGAGGATTATCATCTCTTCTAGCCTTCTTACTACACTGTGTTGTATGATGTATCATGCATGGTATAATTCATCAATTGCATCAAACTCCCAAAGATATGGACATGTTTGTGCAATTGGATTCCCTTTATGCTTCTCTAAATGTACATAGAGATTTGTAAGGTCATCTTGCACAATCCAAATAAAAATCACCTCAAAATGATTTTTCCTTTTCTTTCTTTTTTACTTTATCTCAAGTTTTCAACTAAATTTTAACTTGAATTTTCAAAAGTAAAAGGAAAGAAGTAGAAGATTTTTTAAACATCTTTAGGAACATGTTCAACTTTCAAAGAAAAGATATTTTCAAAAATCTGCATTTTTAGTTTCAGTAATTGTGTATTGATTTAAACATCACTCTAAAAAGAAATGCAACAATTTTGTTGAACCAAAAATCTTATTTGTTAATTTTAATATGTCAATCTTGCTTATTTTTATTCTTGGGCCCAAAAGGTTAATTGATTTGGCCCATTAAACTTTGACTCACACAATGCATACCCAAAATCCATTCTGGTCTCTGTCAGCACGTTTTCCGGAAAAGGAGGAATAAAGGTAAGTCTATATGATTCCACTTTTATGTAAGTCTTGTCTAATGGAAAAAGTCAAGTTGTTTTGCAGCATATTTCAGGGAAAAGGAGTTTGGCTTTGCTGAAGAAAATAAGTAAAGAAGCGCAGTTCCTTGAGTCCACAAAAAGGGTGCTGCAGAAAAGCTTTCTTCTGAGAAACACCCCTCTGTCCCCTTTCGTCTCTCTCTCTCAGAACGTCTAAAAAAACATTAATGGAGGAGCGTCAAGCAGCATTTATGGAAGGAAGAGGTGCAAAGAAGAAAAATGAACAAGAGGGACTCAACGGCTAGAAAAGTGGCATCTATTTAATGATTTGTAAATGAGGTTCAAATGCATCAAGTGACTAAGTGTCCAGATATACTTGTGCGATCATTAAGCTCTATGAAAAATTCTCTCTGTGTGATTAACTTGTTGTGTGATCATTTGTGAGCTTATACTATGTGAATTACGGTCTGTAACAAACTGGTTTGGTAGTCCATAGGAGGCTACTGCATTTATTTCTCATCTATACTGTGAAAAGTATTTAAGGATTGTAGTTCCTTAGTGTAAAATTCTTAAAGACTTATCGGTGTAAGAAAAGGTTTCATAAGAGGAAGCTCAATACTTAAATACTAAATAGAAGTCCCAAAAAGGGACCAAGAGCTGAGAAGCAAAGATTATAATAAACTGAGAGTCCCAACTGTAAAAGCTCCAGGAGTTGATCCTTGTGGAGACAAGGTTGAGATTGGATCTCTTTCTATTATAATCTTGTAGCTTAAGGCTGAGAGCAGAAGTTCGGTTTTGTTTAAATCATTCCAATTGTAAGTTAAGTATAAAAGCTAGTGTGCTTCCCCAAAGGAGGTCCTTTGGGTTACTTGGTTGTACAAAAAGTCTTGATTTAATTGAAAGCTCTCTAACAGTTGAGTTAGAGAGGGAGAGGACGTAGCTATACAAGCATACTTGGATAGTGAACCTTTCCAGAAAAATCTTGTGTCTTATTGCTTATCTATCATAACTCTCAGTAATCAGATTCCTAAGAAAACAAACTGAGTCCTAGTTAAGAGGAACATCACTTTTCAAGAAGAAAGTTTTAAGTTTTATATAACCAATTCACCCCCTCTTGGTTATTTTCTGGCTAACAATTGGTATCAGAGGAAGGCATCTTTTAATTTCAAGTTTAACTGCCTGGAGGAAAGAATCCTGACAGAAAATGGAGAACCAAGTGATACTCGGAGAAGGACAGTCATTCCAGCGTCCTCCCCTCTTTGATGGGAAGAATTTCGACTACTGGAAAAATCGAATGACAATCTTCATCCAAGTGCTGGATGAAGATATCTGGACCATAATTGAAGATGGACCAATTGAGATAGTCCATGAAATGGATGGAGTCAAACAACCTAAGCCACGAAGAGAATAGACTGCGGAAGATAAGAAAAACTCTAGCTTAAATAAAAAGGCTATTAACATTCTGTATTGTGGTGTTATTGCAGAGGAATACTCAAAAATCTCAAGATGCTCCAGTGCTAAAGAAATGTGGGAGAAGCTGTCAATAACCTATGAAGGAACAGAAGATGTTAGACTCAATCGTCTAGATATGCACATTAAGGAGTTTGAAAACTTCAAAATGAAAGCTGGAGAATCGATTGAAGATATGTATTCCAGGTTTGGGAAGATTGTAAACGATGTACATGCTCTGGGAAAGAAGTTCACACATGAAGAACTATGTCGAAAGATCGAGGAGTCTCACAATCGAATGGAGGCCAAAGGTTGTGGCAATACAAGAAAGCAAGAGATTCAGAACTACCACCTATGATCAAATGCGAGGAAACCTTCTGGCCTATAAAAATACCTTCCTCAAGGATGACCAGGAAGCACTGAAAAAGGAGGAACCAGTTGCACTAAAAGCTAAAGCAATCGTAGAGGAAGAAGAAAGCACATACTATGAAGAAGACAAAGATATGGCTCTTATAACCAGGAGACTATACAACTTCTATAAAAAGAAGTATAAGAGTCCGATGAAGAAGGGAGTCGGGTCATCAAAAATCACGTGTTATGAGTGCAACAAGCCTGGACATATCACATCAGAATGTCCACAGCTGAGAGGAGGAAAGGAGAAAAGAAGGAGTCTTCTATCAACCTGGAGCGATGATGATTTTCCTGATGAGGAAGAAGAAGCTAAGCAGACACCACAAAAGGAAACAACAAACTTCTACCTTATGGCTAAGGAGTCTGAAGAAGAAGAAATCGAGGTAACTGATTACAACCCTCATTTTGATGAATTGTTAGAAACATATAATAATTTGCTAGAGGACTCAAAAAGAATTTTAGATAAATATGGCGAATTAAAAGTTTCCCACTCTAAGGTATTAAAGGCATTTAGTGGAATGAAATTAGAAAAGGAAGCATTAGAAGAAAAAATAAAGTTAATGGAGGAAGAGTACTCATTATCTGCCTTGATAACATAAAAATAGGAAGCTAAAAGCAACTATAGATAAGCTAAATTATGATCTAGAGTTGTTTGCACAGGGAAGAGAAAACCTTGACCTCATTCTAGGAAGCCAGAGAAGGCATGGTAATAAGTCCGGGCTAGGATTTGTTGAAGAAAATTCCAGTAACAAGATAAACTGTCAAAAGATAATTAAAAATAACAATCCACATGCAAAATGGAATCATCACGAGACATGGTCTAGCAGAAAGAGTAGATACAATCCCTATGCACAAAGAATTTGTTATATATGCAGGGAAAAGGGTCATTTGTCTTGTGTTTGCAAAAATAATCGAAAAATCATTAGACAAATATGAGTTCCTAAAGGAACTGCCACTAACCTGTTCAGGACCCAAGAACTGTTGGGGACCTAAATTAAAAATGCTCATTACAAGAGACAAGAGAATCTTGGTTCATTGACTCAGGATGCTCGAGACATATGACAGGAAACATCAAGAACTTTATCTCCTTCTCGGCAAAGGACATGGGTTCTGTAACATTTGGAGACAACAGTCAAGGAAGGATAAAAGGTATAGGTAAGGTCAAGGTAAATGCATGCCTAGAAATACAGGATGTTTATTTAGTAAAGGGTCTCAAACACAATCTACTTAGTATTAGTCAACTCTGTGATAAAGAACACTACGTCTCCTTCTATGATTCAAAATGCATTATCATTGATAGTAAAACAAATCAGGTCCTAATATAAGGGATAAGAAAAAGCAATGTATATCTACTACACCTAGAAACCAATACTGAATTAAAATGTCTTTCAACACTTAATGATCAAGAATGGTTATGGCATAAAAGACTAGGTGATACCAGCATGCATATAATTAATGAGTTAAGCAAAAAGGTCTTAGTAATTGGCTTACCAAAAGGTAAATATGAAAAAGATCACTTATGCGATGCATGTTAGAAAGGGAAACAAACTAGAACCTCTTTTCAATCTAAGAACATAGTGTCATCCACAAAACCGTTGGAACTTACATGGATTTATTTGGTCCTGTTAGGACTCAGAGCCTAGGCGGAAAAAGTTATGGGTTGGTCTTAATTGATGATTACTCTCGGTTTACATGGGTATACTTTCTTGCACATAAGAATGAGACCTTTGATAAATTTGAGGCTTTTAGTCAGATTGTTCAAAATGAAAAAGGTTATACAATTACTAGATTAGGAGTGATCACGGTAAGGAGTTTGAAAATAAAATATTTGAAGAATACTGTAACAAACATGGAATTAGTCATAATTTCTCTGCCCCTAGGACTCCCCAATAGAATGGGGTTGTAGAGAGTAAGAATAGAACCCTAATTGACATGGCTCGAACAATGTTGTGTGAGAATAGCTTACCAAAGAATCTTTGGGCAGAAGCTATCAATACTGCATGTTTCATACAAAATAGGATTCTAATTAGAACAATCCTTGAGAAAACCCCCTATGAGTTATGGAAAGGTAGAAAGCCAAATGTTGGGTATTTTCATGCTTTTGGGTGTAAATGCTATGTGTTGAATAATGATCGTGAAAATCTTGGGAAGTTTGACCCTAGAGCTTCAGAAGGAATTTTCTTAGGATACTCATGGACTAGCAGAGCTTATAGAGTGTTAAATTTAAAACTTAGAACTGTGGAAGAAAGTATTCATGTGAAATTTGAAGAATCTAATCCATCTTGTGAGAATGTGAAGACTGTTGATGATGATATGCCCGATGGAATCATGATTCAACCTTTGGCACAAGACCACAAGGAAGACCAATGTCCTCAGGAGTCAGCAGATCAGGAGAAAGAACCAAGCGAGCCATCTCAATCTGAGTCTCCTAATGAACCTGAAGGAAGTACTCCCAGAATAAAGCTACCAAGAGAATAGAGACATTCAACCTCCTATCCTATGCAGTTTATAATCGGGGATCCAAATGAGAAGATAAGAACGAGATCATCCTTTAAAGGGATGAATAATATGGCGTTTGTATCCAAAGTTGAACCAAAAACGATTGAGGATGCTCTAACAGATGACTCATGGATAATGGCAATACAAGAGGAGCTGAATCAATTCGAAAGGAGTCAGGTTTGGACTCTTGTCCCTTCACTAACAGAAATGTCTGTAATAGGAACCAAATGGGTCTTCAAAAATAAGCTTGATGAGTTCGAAAATGTAGTGAAACAAAGCAAGACTCATGGCTCAAGGATACAATCAGGAAGAAGGTATAGATTATGATGAAACATTTGCTCCAGTAGCAAGGTTAGAGTCAATTAGAATGCTTCTTGCCTTTTCTTGTTTTATGAATTTTAAATTGTTTCAAATGGATGTAAAAAGCGCCTTCCTAAATGGGGTTCTTAATGAGGAAGTCTATGTTAGACAACCTCCTGGGTTTGAGAATCCTAAGTATCTTGATCATGTATACAAACTATCCAAGGCTCTTTATGGGTTGAAACAAGCACCAAGAGCTTGGTATGAAAGACTAAGTAAATACTTAATTGAAAATGATTTCAAATGAGGTAAAGCTGATAATACACTTTTTACAAAGAGTCTTGAAAGAGATATAATTATTGTACAAGTTTATGTTGATGATATTATTTTTGGATCCACTAATAAATTCTTGTGTGAGGATTTTGCTAAGCTCATGACCAAGGAGTTCGAAATGAGTATGATGGGGGAAATGGCCTTCTTCCTTGGACTACAAGTTAAACAAACCTGAGAAGGAACCTTTGTCTCTCAAACGAAATATGCTAAGGAATTGCTGAAAAGGTTTGACATGCTAAATGCTAAGGAAATTAAGACTCCTACAAGCACCTCCACAAAGCTTGACCAGGATAAAGAAGGTAAAAATATAGATCCCAAGCACTATCGAGGTATGATAGGTTCATTACTATACTTAACTGCTAGTAGACCTGACATTATGTTTTTTGTGTGTCTCTGTGCTCGCTATCAGTCGTGTCCTAAGGAATCTCATTTAACAGCTGTGAAAAGAATCCTAAGATATCTACTAGGGACTAAAGACTTAGGGCTCTGGTACCCTAGGAATAATACTTGTGAACTTATTGGGTTCTCAGATGCAGACTTTGCAGGTTGCAAAATTGATAGAAAAAGTACGAGTGGAACATGCCAATTCCTAGGACACTGCATAGTCTCCTGACACAGTAAGAAACAAATTCTGTTGCTCTATCCACTGCAGAAGCTGAGTATATTGCAGCTGGGAGTTGCTGTGCTCAATTGCTTTGGATGATACAACAATTAAGGGATTTTGATGTAGAATTAACTAGAGTACCCATAAAATGTGACAACAAGAGTGCTATAAATTTATCCAAGAATCCTATCCAGCACTCTAGAACTAAGCACATTGAAGTGAGGCACCACTTCATTAGGGACCATGTACAGAAAGGAGAAATTTAGATTGAATATGTGTCAACTGAAAATCAATTAGCTGACATTTTTACAAAACCACTTGACACAGATAAATTTTTTAAATTAAGAAGAGAAATTGGGTTAATCGATCCGAGGGAAGTTACTGATAAGGACACATGAGTGTGTCAAAAATTAAGTTTAATGGCCAAGATTGAGTCTTGAGAAGTTGACATAATCTGATGGTTACTATTCTTTCCCGCCTAAAATAAAAACTCACAAAACAGATACTTTGAATTAAAGCCGGATTTTTAGGAAAGAAATTAATGCATATATGAATCGTGTCTCGAGGCATCTCTGTTAATCCGGATACCAAGGGGTGCAGTTCTCAGAACTCAGAACCGTCGTGTCTCTTCATTCCTTTTTTCGTGTATAAAAGGACCAGTGTACTAAACCTCTCTCCTCTTACCCAGATTCCTTTTGCTTATAAATCCTGTCTTCACATCAAGAAACCCTAATTTTTTCCGTCTATTTAAACCTGGTTCACCTCCTTCTCCACCACACACAATCCTTCAGCCTTATCCTCCTAAACCATCATGTCTACCTTGTCCCGAGCGATAGCTAAGAAGAGAGTCTCAGAAGAAACCCTAGCTGCTGGGTCTCGCCAAACAAAAGTTAAACTCTTCGATGGCCCGAAGGCAACAAGTCGCTTTGAGACTGATTTCTCTCATCGACATACTCTCCTCCTCGTGAGATTAACCTCTCATTCTTCTACAAGGAAGGCTTTGCCTGCTTCGAGAGGTTCAAACAGATCGGCTGGGAACACTTTCTAAGTCTCAATGAGACTATCTATCCGGAGCTGATTCGAGAATTTTACTCGAATCTGGAGTTTGACGCTAACTCCCTTGAAGCAAGTGTGCTGATTCATGGCAGACGAGCCCGTCTGACGAAGGAATTGCTGAGTGAACTGCTGAAATGCCCGAATGTTGGGATATGCCCAGAAATGGTGGATGACGTGGTAAGTGCTAGTTACTCTAGGGAAGAGTATATTAAAGAGTTAATACGTTTTGAGTCTAGCATGTGTCCAACTGGGTTATTGAATGCTGATAATAGGATCTTCTTCCATATAGTTGACCAGGTTGTTATACCTAGACAAAACAAATCGAATGATCCTAATAATACTGAGCTCTTTATCATGTGGTGCATTAGCAAGAGTCTTAAGTTAAATTTGCCTCACATCATTTTCACCCACTTGAAACACATTTGTGAAATATCCCAGGAGCTTGCTTATGGGATGATTATCTCTGTTATTGCTAAGCACATGAGAGTTGAAATAGATGAGTATGAAGGGGAAAATGCTAAGTTCCAAAGCAAGTGTGACATTGGGTGCTTGCACCAAATGCAGTTTCGAAAAGTGGGAAAAATATGGGTCAAGAAAGGGAAAAGAGTGAAGAGATCCCTCCAACAGAGGAGGTTCCTGAACCTTCCAAGGGAGGGAAACGAAAAACTGTTAAGGGCACTAAGAAGTATAGGAGGGCGTCTCTTTATGTTAGGAAGTCCGCCCGTCTCACTAAAGGGAAGGGTAAGTCTGAAAAAATTGTTGAGATTTCTGACCTAGAGGAAGAAGCTTCTTCCAAATCTATTTCTGCTGGCATATACGGTGAAGTAGTCCCTCAGAAATATATCCCATTAAGCCTTTCGGTGGAGACTGAATCCGAAAAAATTCCCTCACAAGGACCCACTCCCAAACCAACTAAAGCATCCTCTCAGCCTCGCTCAGATTCACCAGGACCAAATATCTTTAATGACCAGTTTCTTCACATCATGTTCCGCATACTCTCTGAAAGTCGCCGCTCCTCTCATTTTCATGAATCCACCCTCATCCAACTTGAGAAAATCCATGACAACCTTCTAGCTACCAATGGTGCACTTACTTCCATTCTCCAGTTACTCATGAAGCTCATGACGGAGGCCAATGTGGCCCCTGCTGCTCCCACTCCAGCTTCTCCTTCTCTGAGGTCTCATCCTCGGATTGAGAACATTGACTAAAGGCTTCTTGACGACGCTTGTGACATGCCTCCTCCTTGCTTTGGAATGCTTCTGCCTCTGCCACACACTGTTCTTTAGCACTTCATATATATATATGTTCTAACTTGCTCCTTTCCTTCTTTTTGATTTGCTTGGGAAGATTATTTATGTAAAGTGCTAATATTCTGGAGTTTGTATGTTGTCCTATTACCTTTCTGGCTCAGAACTATAACTATTACTCCTCCCACTTTTTGATAGTCAAAGGGGGAGAAAATATATGGAATGTAATTAATGTATGAACTATCTTTTGTCTTGTGTATGCATCAATACTATGATACTATTATTGTAAATTTTTTAGCTATGAGTTAGTTACTGCAATCTTTCAGGGGGAGCCTCCTTACCCGAGTGGCATAGACTCAGGGGGAGAATAAAATAAACAAATTGACATATCAAAAGGGGGAGAATGTTGAACCAAAAATCTTATTTGTTAATTTTAATATGTCAATCTTGCTTATTTTTATTCTTGGGCCCAAAAGGTTAATTGATTTTGCCCATTAAACTTTGACTCACACAATGCATACCCAAAATCCATTCTAGTCTCTGTCAGCATGTTTTCCGGAAAAGGAGGAAGAAAGGTAAGTCTATATGATTCCACTTTTATGTAAGCCTTGTCTAATGGAAAAAGTCAAGTTGTTTTGCAGCATATTTCAGGGAAAAGGAGTTTGGCTTTGCTGAAGAAAATAAGTAAAGGAGCGCGGTTCCTTGAGTCCACAAAAAGGGTCCTGCAGAAAAGCTTTCTTTTGAGAAACACCCCTTTGTCCCCTTTCGTCTCTCTCTCTCTCAAAACGTCTCAAAAAACATTAATGGAGGAGCGTCAAGCAGCATTTATGGAAGGAAGAGGTGCAAAGAAGAAAAATGAACAAGAGGGACTCAACTGCTAGAAAAAGTGGCATCTATATAATGATATGTAAATGAGGTTCAAATGCATCAAGTGACTAAGTGTCCAGATATACTTGTGCGATCATTAAGCTCTCTGAAAAATTCTCTCTGTGTGATTAGCTTGCTGTGTGATCATTTGTGAGCTTATACTGTGTGAATTGCGGTCTGTAACAAACTGGTTTGGTAGTCCATAGGAGGCTATTGCATTTATTTCTCATCTATACTGTAAAAAGTATTTATGGATTGTAGTTCCTTAGTGTAAAAGTCTTAAAGACTTATCCTTGGTGTAAGACAAGGTTTCAGAAGAGGAAGCTCAATACTTAAATACTAAATAGAAGTCCCAAAAAGGGACCAAGAGCTGAGAAGCAAAGATTATAATAAACTGAGAGTCCTAACTGTAAAAACTCCAGGAGTTGATCCTTGTGGAGACAAGGTTGAGATTGGATCTCCTTCTATTATAATCTTGTAGCTTAAGGCTGAGAGCAAAAGTTTGGTTTTGTTTAAATCATTCCAATTGTAAGTTAAGTATAAAAGCTAGTGTGCTTCCCTAAAGGAGATCCTTTGGGTTACTTGGTTGTACAAGAAGTCTTGATTTAATTGAAAGCTCTCTAACAGTTGACTTAGAGAGGGAGATGACGTAGCTATATAAGCATACTTGGATAGTGAACCTCTCCAGAAAAATCTGGTGTCTTATTGCTTATCTATCATAACTCTCAGTAATCAGATACCTAAGAAAACAGACAGAGTCCTAGTTAAGAGGAAAATCACTTTTCAAGAAGAAAGTTTTAAGTTTTATATAACCAATTCACCCCCCCTCTTGGTTATTTTCTGGCTAACAAATTTGTTGAGCATAACCAATAAAAATGCAATCAACAGTTTTAAAACCTAATGAAGTAATAAAACTTTTGCAAGGCACCCCTACACTTTTAAATATTTCAATATATTATTCTACTACATAATAATATAAGCCAATAAAAATAGAATATATATTCATTTGAGGAACTTTTTCGACCTCTATTATATGACCAAAATTTTAATATTATTGTACCTCTTTGTACAGTAATATTTTCTCAATCACCAGCATCAAATGCACAATGAAAATATAAATTAGGCATATCATCATCTCTTTTGAAATGGGTATCACCAATACATATCATCATCTCTTTTGAGATGGCATCATCAATTTATAAATTGATCACAGATAATTAAATGCATATATCTACAATATTTTGGTCACATATTCACAAAAATAAAAAAAAATGTTCCAAAAATAAAATATATAACTCACTGTATAAATTGCATAGCACAATTCTAGCAATTACAATACACCCTAAAAAATTAGGTACAGATACGTATGGTGTCTTATGTAAGAATTTCACAAATTTAATTCACCCAAAATTAAATAATATTCTTTTGACACTCATTAAAATATCACATGTGAAATCACAATTTATATATATGAATATTTCACTAAATTTACAATTATGTGAAATTTTATTTTTCACAACTATGTATGTGTCACACAATTCACTATTAACTATAATGTGAAATCTAAATGTTTGCAAACATATAGTCTCAAAATATTTCACCAATTAAATATAGAGACACTCTCTAATTTATCATATTTTTAATGACTTAAAATTCCACGAGAAATATAAGGCCATTAAAAATCTCAAAGATATAAAATATAAATTATGCAAAAACATATCTCTAATAGTTTTCTGCTTTATTACATATAAGCTTGGAAAATGATAATGTGATATATTTACTTGTTTCACTCATCATCTAATTTTTTTTTTGGCCAAAAAACAATTTCATCATCTGAAAATTAAATTATGTAATATGACCTGTTTCCTTATTGTGTAAAATACACACATTCAAACAAAATGCTTTAGCAAATTGTTAATCATCAGATCACCAGTTGCCAAAATGAAACTAATTACCTTAGTATTCTAAATTTTGAGAATAATAATAATAATCGAATAACACCTTATTGATCTATTTAGTTCCTTGAAATTTAGCGCCAATGGTTCTCTATTAAGCCAAATATCATATTCAATTTCACAAAGCATACTTCTAATCTAATTATGTGATTTTAGATCACCAGTGGCTTTATACATAACAAAATCTAAGAGCCCAGATTCTTAGATAAAGTTCTAGATTAGAAACAAAAAAAGAATAAAAAATTAAGCAATTGAATTCAAAAATTTCCTCGAATTCTCGAAAAAACACAGTATACTAATTGCTTACAAATCCCTTTATATATCTATAAGATCAATATGCTCCAAAATAAGTAATTCATACAAAAGAAACAAGGTTCTTGATTAAGAAGTTTCTTCTAAGTCCAATCTTCACACCTAGAAGTATCTACTTCAATTCGTTCATTCTTTCCATAATTTACTACTATTTTTTTTAAATAACGTTCATCAAATTCCGTTTTTCTCTTCTTTTGTGAAGAAATAAAAAATTCAACATAAGATTGATGAAATCCTTCAAAGTCTTTTTGCTTCTTCAAATTAAAGGTTTTGCTTGTCAATAGAGAACTTCAGAAATGTTTCAAAGCCCAATTTGAACGAATCCCAAACTCCCAAGTTACACAATCCCACCAAAGCCCCTAAGCACATTACCGCGACAACCCTCATACTCGATGTCACGACCCCCTATCGGACGTCTGTGACCGGCACGGGAGGTAGGATTTCTCCTATCCCATAAGCCTCTAATCCCTGATTGATATTCTTACACATGCATAACTACCCATTTCTATTACAAACAATATATAGTATATATGGTCATCCCTATCCGGTGACCTAAGTAGCAGGCAATCCACGGCTCGCTCAACGCCGCTTCAGTCTATACATATACACATAGTCAATCACACGTACATATAATATACATATTGATCACGCGCTTCAGGGCGAGTGATCTATCCTATTCACATGCAGAGTTCTTGTGTACAGTCAAGCATATATATTCAATCACACACCTGCATAAAATATACATATTGATCACACGCCTCAATGCGTGTGACCTATCCTATTCACATGCGGAAGCCATATTTTCACACAATCAAATATTCAGTCACACATATATAGAAATTTACATATTGACCACACGCTCAGTGCGTGTGATCTATCCTATTCACATGCGGAAGTCACAATCTTATATATATATATATATATACACATGATATTCATCATATCATCACCTATGATCCCAACAACCAGACCAATCTTTAATCTGTATGAAGCCGACAGTTCTAGAGTGTGACATATACATATATGCATATAGCAACTGTACAAAACAATGCTATACCAAAAGAATCATATACATATACATCCTGTCAAAATACACAAAACAGTACTACCCACGCGGACAATGCATGCGGTCTCTAAGTCTGTCGCCTCCCTGAGATGAAGTGGAAGCGCTCCCGATGCCTAGACCACCTGTGTCTGTAACATTTAACATTGGGGTGAGTCAAACAGACTCAGTGAGAGGCTTTCCCATCCCTGGTGTAGTAGCGGGTACCACTACAACTGGGGAAGAGGAGCCAATCACAAACACATACGCATATAACGGATCAAATTTCCATATATTAAGTGGTCAGGCAATTAGCTTATATCATATTCACAATAAAGAATTTAAAGCATGGACTTACATACATTTTAATTCACACATACATCATATCATGATTTAACATATAATTCCATGTGGTCCTCTGTATTCAAATAATCATAATCATAAACTGGCCCAAAGGCAATATCTCCGTTAGGAGAGAATCTGGCCCGAAGGCAATATCTCACGTGAGCAATATGGGAACCTAGTTGATCATTCTAGGAACCCCTGGTCCCAAGACTATACTTGGAACAATAGTCTGACCCCAAGACTTCACTTGGAGCATAGCCGGCGACTCATCTGACCTCGATTTACCCAAGGCAATAGCCACAATGTGGTGAACTCATATACTTTGTATTTCTGTGGTTTGACTCAAGACAAGAGACTTAATCTACCCGGACCACCTGTGATAGACTCGGTTTCCGCGTTGTGCCATCAATGACTCCTATGGACCACTACTTGTTCATTTTACTTCTTCTTAGGCAAATCTAGATTTCCAAGTGGTTTCTAATTCGGACTCTTGGTTCTGAACAAAGTCACCTAGGTCTATTCTCTTTAAGGACTTACATACAAAACCACACCCTTCAGATAGTATTTACTCGATCCTACCCCCGATATCGTATAGGTCCCGAGGACCTTCTTTTCATATAAGGCTCCTTGAGCCACAATTGCTTTTACAATTCACAAACACACATACACGTTTTCACATATACTGTAATTTAGGAACAACAATAGCATGTTATCTAACATGTAATTCCTACAAATAGGCAAGAAGGCAAACCACATATCCATATCTGCAGTCAACCCTATAGGGCAAGGATAGGAAAGCCCCTCACCTGGTTGGCCCCTCGTATTGGCTCTCGGTGTGCCCGAAGGTCCGCTTACTGTATGGTGCCCTATACACATTTACTTGAGAGATTCAGAAACTTGCAATTTCAACCACTATAGTATACATGTAACGCTAACGCTCATGTTCCTTCTAATTAATTCCATAAACTAGTTGTTGGCTTGGAAATGCCTTCAACTAGTTTTTAGGACACCTAGCATGCTTCTAATCGTGTCCAACCCTTGCTAAATCACACTATTCGGGAGCCTTGAGTTGGGAATGCAAGGTTACCCAATTTCATCTCTATGTGTCCATATGAAATTCCCATTACCCAAGTCTTGAATTTATGACTTAAGAGAGTCATAAATTCTACTTGTCTAAAATTTCCATTTACCGAATTAACTTTCAATACTTTACCTACACACGAATACACATATCCGGATACGCGTAAAATTAGGAAAGTGTCTCTTTTTCCCCGAACCGGGTTCCGGGTGAGACGGGAATCACTCGGGTTTTAACCCCTCGTACATTCCAACAATTTTTTAATAATTATATAATTATCATTCAACCTTGCAATGCACCCCAAATCATTCCACAACACCCTTAAACCTTAACAACCACATTTTCCTACACATTTTCCAACCCGGATATATTCTATCAATTTGGTTCCGGTTCCTAAGCTTCCAACTCACTTCCTAGCATGCAAATACTTCAATTTAAGACTCAAAATACTCAGATTGAATCAATTGGGGTCTTTCCAAAAATCCCTAAAATTGATAAAATTGGGGTTTGAGAGTTTTGGGACTTCTCACCTCGATTCAACCGGTTAGAAGGACGATATGGAGTAGAGGAGACTCCCAGCTACCTTCCCCGATGAAGAGACGGCGTTTTCCGGCGAGAAAGCTCTCTCCCTTTGCTTTCTCTCTCTAGCCCGAACTCTCTCTCTCTCTCTCTAGCACAACGGACGACGACCAGCTAGCTCCGGCGGACGGCACGGCGTACTCCGGCCACCTCCCACGCGTGCTCCCTTCCCGTGCGTCCTCCGTCCGAGCTCAACCCTCTCTCTCGCGTTCTCCCTCTTTCCTTCCTCACGCATTGGCCCTCTTTCCTCACTCACGGGTTCTCTTTTCTCCACTCTACTTTCTTTTCCTTTCTTTCCTTATATTATATATATATATATATATATATAATAATAATAATAATAACTAATATATATATCACTTAAGAAAAAAAACAAAACAAAAAAAAATCTGATTTAATAAAAAAAAATATATAAGCATTAGGATTTTACAAAAATTTATATTTACCACATAATAAGTGATAAACTAGTGTGTCTTTTTATCTCACTTTCCACTTTTAAATTAATTAATTTAATTTAATTAATGGTGCTAATTAGGATATTCTCGGGTATCACACTCGATTGCAAATTTTCGATTCTAGCCAACTTGTGGAAGAAGAAAAAAGAGCGCCAAGAGGAGAGGGTTTAGGGGTTTAGCGCCATTTTGCCGTTTCTTGAAGGACTAGGTAATTTTTGGTAGCTAAGGATTTAATATCTCTTAAGATTGTTGGGGATTCTGACGTATTTCAATTCGAGTCGTGCCGATTAGGACACTCACCTTAAGAGATATTCCGATACCCTCACAAAATAGGTAACGACGCTCTCACAGGATAAAACAAACTCGTCTCCAATGTCGCACACCGGAGGAGACTAGAACAACAAAAGATTTTTCTGAGAGCTCAAAAATAGAACACACACTTATCAAGAACCCAAAATTTTATTGAGTATATTACTCAGCATGTTGCAATCACTATGTATATTCATATGTCTATTATATATATATATATATATATATTTATATTATATACACATTTTACTTTTATTATTAATGTATATATATATATAATAAATATTTGTTTAATTTATAATAACAATAATAATAATTTAATACTTTTCACTTATTATTATAAATTAACAAATATACATATTTAGGTCTCATTTGTTCTAGATAATGTAGGATTTTATTTGACACACATACACTTGTACATACACATGTGCACTTATATTTACAACACATGGTGTAGCTAGGAATAGCTTGCAACACCGCTTTGATGAGGACTTCTTTCCCAGCTTGATTGATTAAGAAGATGCTCCTTCCACCCTGCAATTTTATTAACAACTCTATCTTTAATCCATGAGAGAATGCTGGATTTGGATCTCCCCCATAGAGACGGGATCCCAAGGTAAGTACCAGGGGAAACCCATTCATCGATATTCAAAATAGCACAGATTTCACCACGCAAATAAGGAGTAGATTTTTCAAAAATAATACCGGATTTCTCCAGATTGAGTCTCAGAAGAGACTCAATGCTCGAGTAAAGCTGTTCAACACTTTAACAAGGCCATACGTATCTTGCCGGTTAACTTTAATGAAGAACATGGCATCATCAGCAAATAGTAGGTTCAGTTTATAGGCCCAAACAAACGTGCTATAGTCCAAGCCCGTCTATTGTGCAAATTGGTAATGAACTCATAAATATTTATATTGTGGCATCCTTTCTCAATGTCTTGAATTGCATCCAATAGAACATATATGACATTTGTAATTGTCGTTTTTGGTTCAAACAATTCATAATGTTAAATAAGGACCGCAAGGGGTTGTAGCCTTGAGGGACTTGTTCTTAGGTGATGACCTAGGTGTTTACGTACCCTTGTTAAGGGATCAAAGTACACGTAGTTCAATAAGGGAACGTCCATGGGAGCCATTAGACAGGAGTGTTACATGTAGTGGCCGTGTGCGGCTAGCACGTGTGTGTTCTCCAGGCGGGCGTGCCACCTATTGTAGGTACCTCGTATGTAGAGGGTGAGGGAGCAGGAGTCTCTGGGTGCTACTTGGAGCATAAGGACGAGAGTATCCTGTGAGGGGATAAGTATGCTCTGATGTCTGTTAGGTAGACTTCAGGTAATGAGGATCTCGTGATATGTTATGGTTATGCGTATATTATCTTGTTCGCTTGCCCCAAGTCCCCTAGGTGAAGGATATTTATACTTGAAGTAGAGGAGAACGTGGTCGACCCACGTTCTTGTGCCTGAGGCTTGACCCATGATCTAGGGAGTTCACTCACGTCTCTAATGTGGGAGAGTACGCGGGTGATTGCGGGGAGAAGCCACGTCCGGGGCCATCGAGCGGTGCCACATGTCTGAGCCATGGTCCGGTTAACCTTTTAAAAACTCAGTGCCACGTGTCCATCGGAGGGTATTTTATGGAATTACAACATTCTTATATGATATATATATATATATACATATTAAAATATATTATTTCCTTTAAACAAAAATTATAACAAATTTTGTTACATGCACACAAGCAACTCACGTGCAAAAAGAAGCCCACCTAAGAGAAGTTCTGGTCAATTAGTATACCTTTAAAAGAAAACAACTTTGTTTAAAGGAAAAAATTTAGGTCCATTTCCTTATGTCCATTTCATCCAATTTCACCAATCATATATTGTATTTACACTCTCTTTTTTCTATGATTGGTCATATAAAAGGTGATCTTCTATATTCTCTCTCTACTGTGATTGGTCATTTAAACACTTTTTGCCACGTATCATAATTATATTGGGGAATTGAACGAAATAGACATAAGGATATTTTTTCCTTGTTTAAATAAGAACCTCAATCTAAAAAGAGTAAAGTCTGACTTTTCAACATAGTACCAAGAATCTCACCCGCTTAGGCCGGATCTATTCTCCACCACTCCTAACATTCTTCCTTTCCTTTGCTTTCATTCTCATCACAACCCTCCTTGGAATCCCCTTTCTCCCATTCCCACTAACTAAAAAATTCCCCAAAATCCCACAAAACATCATTAATTCCTAGAACGAATTAGCTAGAAACAAATAGGATTCCAGTTCGAATAATACAAAATGCATCCCCGGAAACCCCAATCACCCTTAATTGATGCCCAAATTCCTAGGAAAAATTGGGATTATTGTGTGTTCTTCCATTATTAATTCGTGTGTTAATTTTAATGGGTAATGTCACGGGAGGTGTGGCTGCAAAATTCGCATTTTTTCCACCGGACCCACCGACGTACCAAGTCCAGATAGAGGAAGATGGGAAGAATGTGATCCCTAATATTGCTTCCGATAAGAACATGGATGTTCATGTGCTTGAGACCAAAAGTGGTAATAAGATCGTTGCGACGTTTTGGAGATACCCGTCTGCCAGATTTACGATACTGTATTCTCATGGTAATGCTGCCGATTTGGGACAAATGCACGAGCTCTTCCATGCCCTCAGGACACACCTACGAGTCAATATCATGGGGTATGTATATATGATCGCAAATCTCTATTTCGTTTTTCTCTTCTTTTCTCTTTCTCGCAAGTTCATGCATTTCTTGTTTTTCTTCTTTATTATTTTGAGTTTTCTAAATTGGAGAGATGATAGTCTCTAATGAGTTCCAAGTTTTCTCTAAGTGCAAGTTGCATTCCTTGATTTCCTTCTTTATTATTTTGAGTTCTCTAAATTTAATAAATGATATTTTTATTTTGGCCACTTCTTTATGCAGAAAGAGAAAGAAAAAGAGAATGAGAATGAGTTTATTGTATTTGGTAGTAAAAATTTGAGAATAAAAATAGAATGAGAATCTATTAAAATTAATTACCACTTTATTCCTTATATTAAAATAATAAAAAAAATGTTAGAATTGTGTCAAATCAAAGGGTATAATAAATATTTTATTTTTTTAAATGACACAATTTCTTAAAAGAAAATTTGGTTTCTTAAGAGGCATAACTCACTTCAAAAGAGCTCTCAAGGGGAGAAGATTACCCCAGCCCATATATACAGCTTATCAATTCTTTAACTAAGTAATGTGAGACTTCAACACTCCACACGTCCACATAGGAGCGTGAAGCCAACGGATATCTCCAAGGCAGCCTACAATAAGTTTCATCCATCCACATATGCTCATGTCCGCTTTGATACCATCTTAAGATGCCTAATTCACCCCAAAAGAGCTCTCAAGGGGAGAGGATTGCCTCAGCTCATATATACAGCTTATCAATCCATTAATTAAGTAATGTGGGACTTCAACATGGTTTCCTTCATTGGTGGGCCCCACTAAATTTTTCATTCCATTCCATTCCATGAACTTTTCCGTAAAACCAACGGGACCTATATTCAAAAAGATATGGAAAGAAAAAAAGAATAAGGGGCCAATGTTGACATTTGACAGAGCTCGCTTAGGGGCCAATTTCTTTTCTTCCTAACTCTCTCTTTTACTATAGAAAGATGTACTATTTGTCTATTTCTCAAATTTAGAGTATCAAAACCTCTTCTTCATGTGTCTTATGTTGATCCAAATAAATGATTCTAAGCGAGACTACTTGAGTTTATGCATTTATTCTTTATTATTTTGAATGTTCTAAATTTTAAAAAAATAGTACTTTTATTATATTTAAAAAGATATATAAAAAAGAATAGGAAGCATTGATAGGGAGCCAACTAAACTCTGAATGAATTAGGGGTCACTTTATTTTCTATGTCTCTCTCTTATTGTAAAAAAACAATGTACTAAATCTCAAATTTAGAGTATCAAAATCCCTTTGTGATGTGTTTTATGTTGATCTAGATAAATAATTCTATCTATGTAGTGTGTCCCTTCTAATTCATGTTGCTGCGTCATAAAATCACTAAATTGCGTATTTTATGAGATGTGTTGTTTTTACATATTAATTAGTTAATCAATTAATATACAAAATAAATAATTATGTTACACATTAACTTATTGGTCAATATAATGTATTAAATAGACGCACTTTATAATATACTTAGAATCTTTTCTCTATATTATAATAGTCATTTATGAATAATTCTTTTGTCACTTTATGTTTAATTGCAGCTACGATTATTCAGGATATGGAGCATCTACGGGTAAGGTAAGTAATCTATGTAATTTTTCTCTTTTACTTTTACACCTCCTTTTTCTTCAGATTTCTTAATCGGTCAATTTTAATTTGCTGCCTTCAAATTCAATCCCCTCGAGAAGGCATGACTATATGAGAAAGCAGGAATATTATCAAATAAATTAGGACTGAATTTCAAAGTTAATATATATAAGGCTGTATTTGGTAACAAGGAAGGAAAAAGGGTCGGAATGATGCAATCCTTCTTATATTTTTTTTATCAAACAAACCTTACTTTTTGTAATGTGATGAAATTATATTTTTGTCCTTACTTTTTTACTCACTTTTAGTGTAAGGGTAAAATGGTCATTTTATTTATTTTTATTCTATTTACATCACATTGACATTTCTATTTCCATTTCCATTCATATTCCCTCACTAATTCCACCTACCAAACAAGCCCTAAGGGTATGTTTGGTAGGTGAAATGAGCGGGAGAATGATAATGGAAATGGGAATGTTTGAGAAAATGAATATGTCATGTTAATGTGATGTGAATAGAATAAAAGTGACAAAAATGATCATTTTACTCTTACATTAAAAATAAATAAAAAAATAACAGCAAAAATATAATTTCGTTATATACAAAAAATAAAATATGCCTAATAAAAAGAATGTTAAATTACATCCTCCACCCCACTCTACAAACCAAACACACCGTAATAAGAGTCCATTAACCAAAATCTTTTTTTCTAATCGTCTCTATTTGTTTGTAATAGCCATCAGAGTTCAACACATACTACGACATAGAGGCAGTGTATAATTGTTTGAAGAGCGATTATGGAATCAGACAAGAAGATTTGATTTTGTACGGACAGTCAGTTGGAAGTGGGCCCACACTACACATGGCTTCTAAATTACAGAGGTTGAGAGGTGTTGTTCTACACAGTGCCATCCTTTCCGGAATAAGGGTTTTGTACCCTGTCAAGATGACATTCTGGTTTGACATATTCAAAGTAAGTTTCAACTAAGATTGCATTTAGGTTTTGGAATTCAAAAGAAAATTGAAATTGGAATGGGTGGATTTGGAAATGGAATTAGAATTGAAAAGAATGTTTGGTATATAAAAAATAGAAGGTCAATACTTTAAATTGGTCCCTTATATTTGTACGAAGTTTTATATTAGTTTTTTATGTTTCAAAAAGTTTAAATTGGTCCTTTATGTTTGCAAAAAGTTTTAAGTTGGTCCTTCCGTCCACTTCGTCAATTTCTTAAGTTAAGTGCTGACATGGCGTGCTGATGTGTCCATCTAAGCTGAATGTCATGCCACACCATTGTCACATCAGCGCCACGTCATCACATATGATAGTAGATGATGACGTGGTATGACACGTCAGCTTCAATGGACACGTAGGAGAGATGATATGTCCACGTCAGCACTTAACGGAAGAAATAAACGGACTTGGACGGAAGAACCAATTTGGAATTTCTTACAAACATAAAGGACCAATATAAAACTTCGTACAAACATAAGGGACAAATTTAGAGGTTTGACCAAAACAGAATGAAAAACTTGTGAAGAAAAGTGAATTAAAAAGACTAAACTTACCCTTCATAATATATTTTTAGGACTAAACTAATGTGAAGTTACTTAGGTGTTTGCTGTGAAGTTAGCCAATAAAAATAAGACACAGGGAAAAAAAGTACTTAAATAATCAATTATAGAGGAAGAGAGAATATAGATGCTTAAATTATGATAACCAATTATTGAAGAAAGAGAATATAAATAAAGCAAGTGATTGGTGGAACTTCATAGCAAATACCTAAATAACTCCACTTTAATTTTTTTCCATATTTTTAATAAAATATATTCATAACTTATTACATTAATTAATTAGGAGGGACAAAAAAGTCATTTTCTACCTCAATTCTAATTTCCCTAGGAATTTCATGTCTCATTCTTAGAATTTCAATTCCATAAAATTTTAGAATTAAGCAATTATAAGAATTCAAATTCTAATTACAAATGACATACTAAATAATACAATTTTTCGATTTTCCTACAATTTCAATTCTAACCCCAATTCCAATGAGATGAGACTATATCTTCTGAAGTACAAGTGTGCCCATTTTATACATTGATAACTAATTAATATACGTTAAAGGGTAATTTACTTAATTTGCACTTTAATTCACTAGTGGATTAACATGTAAAGCCAACGCACTTTATACACATCAATAAATGAGCAATTTATAATATCTACTCGTACTGATGATGAAGATGCACAAGATAAATTTCTTGGCTATTCTTCATAACAATTAATACATCAAATTGATAGTTTCTACATTTAGTTTGTGATCTTTAATACTGTGGTTTGTATTTTAATTTTTTTATGGAAATTAAAGCTTTTTATTAATAAAGGCCTTTGTTCCATCGTTTCAGAATATAGACAAGATACGGCTTGTCAACTGTCCTGTGTTAGTTATACATGTACGTATTTCTTCCCTCTTCCTTTCTAATATTTGTTTCTATATATATATACACACTTCTTTTAGTGCTCTTGTTCAGTGGATATATATAATAGGTGAAATGCTCATTTTATTCTATTCAAGTTTTATGTTGATTTTTTGTGTTTTAAAAGTTTTAAATTGGTCCTTTATCTTTCCTAGAAGTTTAAAATTGGTCATTCTGTCTAAGTCCGTCCATTTTCTCCGTTAAGTGCTGACATAGCTTGCTGAAGTGGTCATATCATCTCTCCTACTTGTCCATTAAGCTGACATGTCACTCCACGTAATCTTCTATTGTATTATTTGTTCTGACGTGACGATGACATATCAGCTTAAACGGATACGTCAGCAGTTAACTTAAGAAATTGACGGACTTTGACGGAAGGACCAATTTAAAACTTTTAAAACATATAGGACCAATATAAAAATTGAGTACAACATATATAAGGGACCAAAATGAACTTTTGACCTATATAATATTATAAATGTGTGTGTATATATATATATATATATATTCTTGAGGCCATATGTTGTTTCTATTAGACTCCATTGTGACAAAAAATTGGATACGTGAAAGTTTATGTTTATGAAGTGTATTGTGTCTGAATTGTTGGATGAGAGTGTTTGAAGTGCGGTCACGCATTTTGATATCATCTAACATTTTACATTGTGCATTTTATACACTTTATGCATAATGCATTTTAACAAATTTAATGGACCTGCTCTATCAGGAGAGTTGCTTTTTAATTAGTTTTTAGTCTCTAAAAGATATATAATGTCTCAATTTATTTATTAAAAAAATACAATTTATCTCTGTTGTCCGTGAAATTATGAAAATGTCAAATTTATTTCCTAAAAAATATAATTTATCTCAATATAGTTATTGAGAACCTCTATTAACATAATTGATAAAAAATTTTCCATTGACTTATTAAATTGAGAAAAATTATATTTTTTATAGAATAAATTTGACATTTCTACATTTCAAGAAACAAATTTGATATTTCTTTCTTGCTGAGACTAAATTCGACAATTTTATTTTTTAAAAACTAAATTGAGATCAATTGAATCTAAGGGACCAAAATAATATTGTACTCTTATTTTTTTCAATTTTTTTTTTAATTTTTAATTTCACCAATTGTCCCGTGAGAAATTTGTAGATAGGAGACGCGGAACTAATAGTACTTCCAATTCCTCAATACTAGCCAATGAGATGTGTCACAATTGGTTAAGTTTCGGGCTCTTACCTCATAAGGACAAGAGTTTGAATCCTATGACCGATGTGATGGCCTTATTGGTGGGTGATATATAAATCCTCTCGTAAACCCTAAAAACGATTGAGAGATATATATTTCCCGACCCATAGAATACCGTACTTAACTTACCCCACCTAAACATTTCTTTCACCAAAAAAAAAAATCCTCAGTACTAATAAAATATCTTGGTTTTTGTATCATGTCTCATACATAATAAGCAGGGCACAAATGATGATGTAGTTGATTTTTCACATGGAAAGCGATTGTGGGAACTTTCAAAGGAAAAATATGATCCTTTGTGGGTGAAGGGTGCAGGACATTGCAACATCGAAACGTTTCCTGAGTACCTCAAGCACATGCGCAAGTTCTTAAATGCCATGGAAAAACTCCCACCCACAAGGCAGGCAAAGCAAGCAGTCACTCCAAATCGTACTTTGCCTGAAACTAAGCATAACAAATGCTTGAGATTTGGTTTGAGATAGCATACATAGACAGTAGAAATTGGATCCGGTAAAGCGCAAGAAGTACTACAAAGTGTATGAAATGTACTATCCGGATCGTTAGACAAAAAAATTAAGATTTGTGTCCGTAGTACAATAATTTTATTCAACGATTCAAGATGTGTACCAACAGATCCGGATCCATAGATAGTATAACTTTTGATCAATTGAATGGAACTAAAAGTTGTGGTAGAAAATATGAATAAATGTAATGGTTCTAAATATCCTACAAAGGTGTCATATTTGGGTTTGTGTAGAGTATAGGCCTTCATTTTTTTCTTCTGAGGGCTGATAACAAGTCTACTAAAACTAGTGCCAATAAAATCAGCAATAAAATGACTGGACAAAAAGAGTGGCATAGTATCATATTACTTCATAGGGGACTCCTCCAAAATAGCTTGCCTAGCCATGCGGTCTGCACAAGCATTCCCTTCTCTGTGAATATGTCTCACTACAGCTTTCAAAGAAACCCAAAAGGATAGTTCTGTAAATGCAAACCAAGTTGCTAAATATTGATATAAATGACCACAATTATTGTTAGAAATCAATTTTACAGCAGCTAAAGAATCAATTTCAAAAATAAACTTATTGCGCCCAAGATGCTTAGCCAGCTTAAGGCCCTCACAAATAGCCCAAAGTTCAGCCATTAAACTATTTCCTTCCCCAATGAACTCGGTGAAGCCATTGACCCAATTACCATCAGCATCTCTAATAACACCTGCACCTGCAATAATTTTTGGGTTGCCCTAACAGGACCCATCCGTATTAAGTTTCCACCAACCAGCTGGAGGATTCGAATTAAGATGGATAAACTCAATGGCCTCATAAGTAGCTTTCTTCCCCACCAACCACAGTAGGATTAAAAACACTGTTTTCAAAGACAAAAGCATTTCTAGCTAACCAAATCTCCCACAAGCCAAAAATAAAAAGGACCCCATGGGTGGGTAATACCAAAGTTAACCATAGTATTGGACACTGCATTAGTTTTTATCCAGTCTCGGAAGGTCAGAGACTCTGTAAAATCAGTGGGCTTAAGTCTCATTCTTTCCCACACTATCATGGTACCTGGACATTAATTAGCAAATAAGTGCTCAACATCTTCACAATCTAAGAGCTTTTCTGCAAGGAATAGAATTATGAACACAGTGCCAAATAAAAAGTCTAGTTTTCGGATAGCAAGTCAACTTCCAAATCCAACTAGAATCATAATGGAGAAACTCGCAGAATGATTAGCTTTGTTGCTGCAGATGTTGTAAGTTTAAATTCACCAGATGTTGTAAGTTTCCAAGCATTCCTATCGGGCTTTTGAATTTGAATGTCACAAGCCACAGTAGAAATTTTCCTTTGAATACTGCTGGGGAGATCAAATGGCGATAGAAAAGTACCGCTTAAGTTTAAGCGAAAATTTTATCGCATAGTAATAAGACCAGTTTTACTGTATGGTACTGAATGTTGGGTGATAAAAAGCCAGCATGAGCACAAATTCAACGTGACAGAAATGAGAATATTGCGTTGGATGAGTGGTCACACTAGAATGGATAGGATTAGGAATGATTATATTAGAGAGAAAGTGGGGGTACCACCTATTGTCGAAAAATTAGTTGAAACACACCTTAGGTGGTTTGGTCATGTACAAAGACGGCCGGTAGATGCTCTACGTAGATGCTCTTACGTAGAGCTGACCAAATGAAAGATAGCCTAATAATTAGAGGTAGGGAAAGACCAAAGAAACCAATAGGAGAAACGATTAAGAGGGATCTAGCCGTAAATAACCTAACCATAGAAATGTGCAAAGACAGAATATGTTGGCGTCGCTTGATTCATAAAGCCGACCCCACCTAGTGAGAAAAGGCTTTGATTGTTGTTGTTGTTGCTTTATTGCTGGGAGATCAAAAGAAATTAAGGGCGTGTTTGGTATACTTCCCAAACAGTGCAATACATGTAATCTCACGATTCTCAAAAAAATTTTACATTATATTTTATACATACCAAACATACTCTTTCTCTCTCCTAATTTTTCTCTCTCTATCTCTTTCCTCACTTTTCTCTACAGTACTTTACTTTACAATACTTTACTTCCGTACATTTATACAAGTGTGCTCCAAGTTATAGTTCCACACTCCCACCTAATTTGGCAAGAAAGCCCAGATTACGTTCCCTACATTTAAAATTACCAAGGCCTCCCTCTTTTTTGGGCCTACAAATAAGATCCCAATTCATCATGCATGTGTAAATTTTTATTTCTATCTCCAAGACACCAGAAAAAGTCTCGCATAATTTTATCTAAGCTCTTACAAACTTTTAAAAGGAAGGGAGTGCATTGCATGTAATAGGAAATAATGGGAGAACAAACAGAATTTATTGGAGTGACTTTTCCCGCTTTAGATAAGTGTTTTGCTTTCCGATTTTTAGTCTTGTTCAAAATATTGTCAACAATAGGTTTGAAGTGACTTGGTCTTCTACTCAAGCCCAACGAAAAACCCAAGTATTTACCAAGCTTAGGGCTAACCTCAAAGGTAATCACCCTGTCCCAATATTAGATTCTACCGTCTCTAAGAGTGTAGTTATTATTAGACCCACTCTTATGTATATCCTGATCATAGACCAAAAAAATTTGCACAGCTCTTACTTCTTAACAGAATGTTTGTATTGTTCTTAAGGTTTTGTAATCAACTTGGAAAGATCTTGGAATTTGTATATTTTCTGGAGAATGGATACAGTGAAAGCAAAAGATTTTCTGCATACAAGAGATGAATTTTTTAGCATATGGAAGCCATGATAAGATCTTGAAGTATGAATTTTAACTCTTCTCCTTCATTTGCTGTATTGGAGAGTCATAGTAATACAAATTGATTTTGCTAAATCTTTATATTATGTCTTTTATGGAAACTTAAATATAAATAGAATTTTCTTCTACTATACTATAACCTTTCTAGAAAAAAATTTCAAGCCCTCTAAGTTGACGACAATGTGTAAAAAGAAAATAATGCAGTAGCTGCTAGCTAGTTAATATCACAAGAAAAAAGTATGCATTATAATCAAGTGAATGATTTATGGATATCTTAGAATCACATCAACCTAATATAGTATGGGTCATACTTACATCACATCGGTAATAATGACAAATAAAAGTATGATGAAATAACTATTATATATAAGATGTAGTACACTTTAGTACTGTATTTATTTATTGTAAAAGACTAAAGTTTAAAAATTTATCTCTTAATTTTTTATATTCCCATTATAAAATAGCTTCTAAGTCTATCACATTTTTAAAAATTGAAGAGCATACTTTTTTACTTTTGTGTTTTTTATTTTATTCTATTAAAGGGGTCATAATTTTTTATTCAAGGGGCCAATAAAAAAAATTATATATTATATGTATATTAGTATCATCTTAAAGGGCCCATGACACCCACTAGCCCCCTCCCTCCGCCATTGCTTGAGTTGGCTAAGGAGTTAATAGTCTTGTCATATATATATTTTCCTTCTGTTGCTTTGTTGTTGTGCCTTTTATTCAACTAAGCTGGATATGACGGTTGCGAGTTTCGTGACGTTTCGGAATAAGTTAGGTGGGTTGGCCCGTTTAATTTTCTTTTTATTTTATTTTTAATCACTTATTAATTTTGAATAAATGTAATTTCACTTGTTATTTTATTTAATTTGGGATATATATTATTATTTGGTTTTTTAAATTGTTGATTTTGTTTTTTGGTGCATTGTTTATGTACTTTTAATGTAATATTAATGTAATGTATCATGTGAAAAGATTAATTATCAAAATTTATTTAAAAAATACAATTTAAAATAAATAATTAAAAATTTTTAAAAGTTAAAAAAAAGTGAGTTAAGTGAGCCAACCCGGCTCACTACCTTGGTGAGGGTTGGCATTTTTCAACTCTTTTAACCTGCGACTGTAACCTGGCTCACTTTGACACTTCTATTTTGCAGCAAAAGTCATCTCTCACGTGATAAAAAGGAATTAAGCCATTTGACAAGCAGTATTGGGTCATGGTGAAGAAGTAATGATTTGATGGTTTTTTGGTTTATAACAGAATTTGGGTAAGGCTTCAATCAGATTTGTAAGACGACTATTTTATTCTCTAGATCAATGTAAAAAAATAATTGTCTTAATTATAGATGGTATAGATCTCGAGACAAATCCAACGGTTGGACCATAGTGCTGCCCAAATTTGTTATCGGTATGGGAAGGTTGTTGCTCAGGAACACGGTTTCCTACCCATTGGATTTACATTTTGTCTCGAGATTTGAGTTAAATTTTTTTTTAATTTCAAATGGCATAAATCTCGAGAAAAATCCAACAGTTGGAAGGCCATATGCCCTTCCCATAGTTCAGCCCAAATTTGGTATTGGTATGGAAAGGTCATGTGCTTAAGATCACGATTTCCCAACCGTTGAGTTTACTTTTTTTTAGTTTCGAGATTTGTGCTAAAAAATCTTTTATATATACAAGGCATAAATCTCGAGAAAATTCAAACAGGCCTTCCTATACCAATACCCTAATTGGGTATAGGTATAGGATGGTTTTTGCATTCCGTCACACAATTTTCCAATCGTTAGATTTAATTTTTTTAGTCTGGAGATCAATGTAAAAAAACATTTTTTTAAAAGAAATAGATGACATAAATCTCAAGACAAATTCAACGAGTAGAAGGCTGTGTCCCTAAGTATAGGACTTTACCATAGTACGACCCAAATTGGGCATTGGTAGGGGAAGTCCATGGGCTCTCCACACGATTTTCCAGCTATTGAATTTACTTTTTTAGTCTTGAGACTTCTGCCAAGTTTTTTTTTCAATTCTAAATGGAACATATCTCAAAGAAAATCAAACGGCTGACCTTCCCATAATGCTGCCCAAATTGAGTATTGGTATGAGAAGTTCACGGTTTCCCAATAGTTGGATTTACCTTTTTAGTCTTGAGATTTGTATCAAAAAAATCTTTTTCTTAAATTGTACAAATCTTAAAAAAATCCAACATATGCAAAATAAAAAATATCATGTAAGCTATGTTATTTGTCATGTATTTATTTATTTATTTTCCTTAAATCACATATTTAATTGAGTCAAATTATTTCTATAACTGTCATTTTTGGATCAGACAATTCTAAGTCCGAAATTAGGACCGCAAGGGGTCTTAACCTTGGAGGACTTGTCCTTAGGAGATGACCTAGGTACCTACGTACCCTTGTAAAGGGATCAAAGTCCACGTATTTCACTAAGTTAACGTCCGTTGTAGCCGTTAAGCAGGGTAGTTACTTGTAGGTTTCCGTGTGCGGCTAGGATGTGCGTAAGGTACTCCGGGCGGGCGAGCCACTCGTTGGAGGTTGCCTTAGACTGGGAGAGACAAAGGGTCTCTCTGAGCTTCTAAGAGCTTTGCTGATGGAGATCCCCAGGACGGAGATACACTTGTTGATGGTGGAGCTTGTGAGGTGGCAGACCAAGCTCAAAGATTAAGAAGGTGGTGTGTCGTATTTGGAATGTTGAGTCTTACTTCTGTGTGTTCCGGAGTCTATCTCTTGAGTCCCTTGGGTGAGGGCTTTTTATAGTAAGTGCAAAGGAAGACGTGGTCAACCCACGTTCCTACTCGTCGTGGGTCGACCCATGACGTTCGAGGGCTTCCCATGTCTTTGATACGAGAGCTTAAGAGGGGAGACGTGGGTACCAACCACGTATGAGGCAAATGGGTGGTGCCACGTGTCACTGGTGCGAGCTCTTGTTGCCCTTCTAGAAGGCTAGTGCCACGTGTCCCAAGCGGGAAATATTCCGTTGTTACACTAGTCCCCCAAGTCTACGGGTGTCGGGCGCCCGTGGGTTTACGTTTTTTTTAGCAAGCTACTTAAGGAAAATTTCCCGCTAGATGTCTTTGGCCGAACGAGCCTGTCCGCAAGTTGGTCTGGCCATCTTGGTCGATCGTCCGATTGAAGGGGTTTCACGTGTCTCTTCTTGATTTCCTTTGAAGGTGTAGGATATTAAGAGTGCCACACGTCCTGATCTATACGACTGGGTGCTTGGCTTCCCTAGCAAGTTTCTTGAGCCGTCTCTGCAGGAAGGTATGCGTTTTTCCGAGGAGGAGTCATCATTGTATAGAGAGGAATTTTCGAGGATGCCCTCTGAGGATATGCAGAGGAAACCTAAAGGTCATGGGTACTTTAGACATTCGAAACGTTTTCCTTGAGTTTTTGGAGGTGAAGCTTTTGTTTTTCTCTGAATGGGCTCCCTCGCTGGCTGTGGCTAGAGGGGACTTTGTGAGAAGCTGCCTTTTGGAGAAGTGGGCTGCCGTTGTCACCATGTGTCATGGTCTAAGTAGTTTCCATAGCCTCGAGTGACTTGCGATCGTTTTTCTCCATTAAATACTGGTGCACTTCTGAGGATTGCCATCATTAGCTTTGGTTATGGATTTTCCATAAAGGCCCTTTGATCTCTTCGAGAGACTCTTGGGTTTTCGGGGGCTTTTTGATCTCTATTCCTCCGGTTCTTGGCTGATGGATCTGGACCGCTCCTTCTTTCCACGTGTTCGGTTGAGACAGGCGGTTGCAGCCTATGGTGAGTGTACTGGATAATGATTTTTTCGTTGCGGGATTCGAGGGAGGCAGGGATTTTTTGAATCGTCGAGCCTTTGGGCTTCTTATAAATACCCTGCACTTGAATTTTTTTTGTTTTACCTTCTTCATCTTTAACGTTTCCTCCGTTTCTCAGAGCCTTTCTCTCTAGTTATCATACCTTTATCTCTGTAAAATTTCTCATTCTCATCTGTAGAGCTTCATCATGGCTGGTGATGACGACAATCTATTTCCGTTCAACTTCACTGATTTGGGGGATCTACTCCCTCCTCCTCCTCCTCCTCTTAGCCGTACTCGGGATAGCAGCCAGAGTAAGGGGAACAAATCTGAGCGGGACCTTTTCCCTAGTCGAGGAAAGATCGCTGGAGCTTCTACTGAGCGACCGGTGGCGGTGGACAAGTTGTCTGGAGGCATACTTCGTCTTCTCCTGACACGGTGCGTCAGCAAGAGGATCCCAAAGGGAAAATGAGGAGGAAAGATGGGAGAGGGGAGTCAAATGAAGACGATGGAGACTTTAAGGGGAGAGAGAAGAGGGAGGTTGTAAATGTTGGGGACCCCAAGAATAAAGAAGGGGGGTTCAAGAAGCCATCTGGTAAGAGTTTGAGGTTTTCGTCTCAAGTTTCTCAGTGGAAATCAGATACAGAGGATGCTATGGCGGTTATTTCGAAGGAGGGTACTTTTCCTCCTCCTGTGCCTGTTCGTCAATCACCTATGAAGGTGGTTTTATTATCTCGCTCCGTGACTCCGAATTTTGCTGGAGGTGTTGCGGGACCTGCTAGAAAGGGAGCTCGGATTGAGCGAACGGTCGAGCGGCCCACGAGTGATTCTTCTGCTGGGGAGAGAGCCATTTTAGAGGAGACAATGGCTGAGGTTCCAACTGGGAGAGCCGGAGCTGGTGAAGTGGCGACTGAGAAAGCCGGAACCCTCGTTGTTGGAGGGAATGTAGTGGTGAGTCAAATGACCGCCACAGACTATATTTCTTCGAGGTTAAATGTTGACCCGTTTGAGCCTGTCGAGCTGCAGAGGGGGAGCCTCCTTTCGACCTGGTAGCTTAGGGCAGGCATTTTTCGATGGATATGGTCGAGAAGGCTGCTAGGGTGCTGGATACCAATCCCCTGACTATTGCCATTCGCGCCTTTGACAGTGTTGCCAATGCGTTGGCTGACTTCCATCAGTCTGGAACTGTGTGGGAGAAGCAAGTGGTAAGCATTCTCTCTCTTATTCGTTCTTGACTTAATGTTTTCGGATTGCTGACATTTTCTTGTTTCATGTAGAACGACGTCCGTCTTCACCGAGACCAACTTCTTGGGTTTCTAGCTTTCAGAGGTTTAACTCTAAAAGCTGCTTAGAAGAGTTTGAAGGATCTGAGGGGACAACTGTCTGCGAATGAGATGGAGTGCAAGGACCAGAGTCGTGAGTTAAGGTCCTTGACTCATGAGGTGGCTCGCCTCAAAGCTGAGAGTGCTCAACCTTCCGAGGTTAGGCTTCTGCAATCAGAGTTGGATAAGACTCGTAAGGAGCTTGCCATTCGTCGGGAGGACGCGGAGAAGAGCCAGCATGAATTGCATTCTCTTCGTGATGCTTTGAAGAATGTCGAGGCTCGCGCCAGTTAGAATCTTGCGGGCTGGCTAAAGGCTGAGAGCAGGGTCGTTGACGTTACTGACCATCAAGGGGAGATGCTATCGCAGAGAATGTATGTGATGCTGTTAGCGGTCGAGGAGCTGGAGCGTCCTCGTGGGGAGAGGTTCCTTGCTGAGAGGGTGGCTTCCCTGCATCCTTCTCTGAAGCTTCTTGATGGTGAACTTAGAGGTCGGCTAGAAACTAGTCCTCCCTTGAATTTAGACTATCTTCGCAATTTGGCTAATTGCCCGCTAGACCATCGAGTTCTCTCTATCGTTGGTGGGCCTGCTCTAGAGATTGGAGGTACTTCTCAGCAGTTGGCTGAATTGGTCCACAGGAGGCTGCCAGGGATGCTAGCAATGTCGAGCCTGTGTAGGCCGCAACTAACGTAGATCTTGGGAGTGCCCAAGAGTAGGTTTTTGTAGGGTTTTAAGTTTTGTTCCTTGTAATAAGTGGAGGCCTTCCTCTTTTGTTCCATTAATGAGAATTAATGTTAAGTTGCAATTTCTTGAACTGTCTCTTTTTTTACTTCTGGGCAAAAAGGTTTTGCGCGAGTACAGTCTTTTGAATTGCTTGTCGTTTAACTTCTGGGAAAAAAGATTTCTGCATGAGTACCGTTGATCAAGACGGTCACATGTTTTCGCTAGCGTGTTTTATGTGAACGTTCATTTTGCGGGCTCGCTTTTTTTGGAGCACTCGCGCCCGAGAGGCTTTTTAGATGTTAGCCGTGCATTGGGGGAGTCTTAACTTGGCCTTGGTGGCTCTTAAGTATTTTTATTTGCCCGGTCGACCCTATGCCCATCCTTGGAACTTTTTGCGAGCATTTTCGGTATAGGCCATGTCTTTTTCAAGAAAAAGGAAAGTTTCGAATAAATGATAAACAAAATGATTACATTCTAATAGCCTTGGTTAGGCTAAAAATAATAATTCCTAACTTGAAATAAATGACGAAGACATGCGAAATTTGGCCGAGAAGTATTTTGAGTGTGCAAAGTTGGTTCAGAGCTTAGGCGGAGGCCTGGTCCGGACGGACGGACTCTTGGGGACTTACTCCTGACTCTTTGCCCTTGGAGGATTTCTCGCGTGATTCTTTGGGACTAAGGCGAGCGACCTTGATTGTCTTTGTTAGGCTTGCCGCATAGCAGGCTCGCGCTAGTTTTTGGCCTGCCATGATTTCTTCGACCCAATGTGGTGTCGGGAATTTCATAGTGTGCAATGGATACTATAGCTTTGAGTTTGTTCAGGGACGATCGTCCGAGGATAGCGTTATACGCCGAATGTGCTAAGACAATTATGAAATCCACGGCAAGGCTCGCTAACTTTGGTAAAGTGGCCATAGTTGTGTGTGCTGATATGATTCCTTCTACAGGAATTTGAGCTCCGGAGAACCCTATGAGCGTGCCGGGGAAGGGCTTCATGTTAGCCTCGTTTAACTCGGGCTTCTTGAAAGTGTCAAAATAGAGGACATCCGCTGAGGTTTCTTGGTCTATTAGGACTCACTTGGCTTCGTAGTTGGCAATGACTGCGATCACTACCATTGGGTCGTCATGAATTGGCCCTTCGAGGTTCGTAAGTTCGAACGTGATGGGGTCTCCTTTTGGTTCTTCACATTTGTTCCTATGTTTTGAGACATAGTCGATGGTGAGTATAGAGTGTTCTACCCTTTTCTTGTTTTGCGGCTGTGAGGTGGTTTCCTTTTGTAATCCGCTTGCGATGACACTAATAACCCCGCGGGTAGGTGCTTGGTCACTGGTGTCCCTTGGGAGTTCCGTACTGACTCTACCTTCCTCCTTAACGCACATGCCTAACTGACCTTTGCGGATCAGATCTTCGATCTGATCTTTTAAGTGAGTACAGTCGTTAGTTTCGTGCCCGTAGTCCTTGTGGAATTGGCAATACTTGGATTTATCCACTAGTTTCCCAGTCTTCTGCCTCTTCATCTGTGGGGGGAAATTGAGCATGTTTGAATGATAAATTTCCTCAATGACCCCGACGTGTGATTTGTTGAGAGGAGTGTATTTGGTGAACCTCCACTAGGAGGTGCTCGAGGTCGTGGCGACGAGTGCTTTCTGTTATTTTTCTCTTTAGGACTTTGGTTGTTTGTTGCCGTCTTCTCCTTCTTTTTCTCGGATCACTCCAGGTTGGTCCTTCTTTTTCTCGGATCACTCCAGGTTGGGCGTTCTCCT
Source organism: Senna tora (assembly GCA_014851425.1). Taxonomy (NCBI): domain Eukaryota; kingdom Viridiplantae; phylum Streptophyta; class Magnoliopsida; order Fabales; family Fabaceae; genus Senna; species Senna tora. The sequence goes on from CM026262.1 coordinate 15,739,328, forward strand.
CCTGGATGAACCATTATGCTCTGTCCATTAGCTCCTGCAAGGTAGAAACAAGGCCTATTTAGCTCCCCGTAAAATTGCAAGCATCGGAGGCCTTGCTTGAAGACAAAGATTGCAACGACGTCTTGGAGGCCCCTGACTTGGAGCGAGAGCTTAGTGAATCCGGCTAAGAAAGCATGTAAAGGTTTTCCTTCTTCCTGGTGGAAGCCGATGAAGGAATCCCCGTTCTTCTGGTATTCTTTACTGCTGGCAAACTGGGTGAGGAACTTTTTTGCCAACTGTTCAAAGTTGTGAATCAAGTTCGTGGGCAGTTTTAAAAATCATCTTAAAGATGCTTCCTTCAGGGTCGAGGTGAAAACTTGGCACTGGTGGCCGTCTGTCATTCCGAGTTTTAACATGGCTGAGTTGAAGGTGTTGATGTGGTCTCGTGGATTAGTCTCTCCTCCATATGGTTCTATACGGAAAGGCATTTTGAAATCCATGGGCATATGCTCGTTCATGACTTGCTGGGTGAAGGGGTTTCTCCCTTTCCCTTGGAAATCAAAGCCGAGCTAATGGTATTGTCCTGAGTAAGTGGACATGCTGTAGGGAGCGTACGAGTTCTAGGCTCATGCCCAAGGCATATGCAAATAAGATCCTGGCGGGTAGTTTAGGATAGGTGGTTGCGGGTAGTCCATGGGCGGGCGTACTGCTTATCCGGTGACCATCGTTGGTCCAGATGGAATTGATAGCGGGGGAGCTGGTGCTGTTAGTGATAGTTGGGCGAACTCCATTGGTAAGGTTCTGAATTGTATTGCGGGTAGACTGGTAGGGCCGCTAGAAGGGCTCGCGGATGCGTTGTATGGTGCTACCAGTATTTGGATGCCCGTATTCGCTTGAGGGCGATTTCTATCCTCTTCCCATTGTTGCTGATGTATGGCTGCTATCTCCGCCTCGAGTCGAGCTAACTCTATTTCGCGCGAGGTCCTTGCTGGTTTTGTTAGCTCTTGATTGCTAGCTGGAAGGCATGGATTATGTGGCATTTCATAGGGATGCAAGGGGCATGTTTCCTTCCTAGTTGCTGGCGTCTAGACAACGGTCTCCGTGATACTTACTTGTGCTGTCGAGGTGTTATGCGGTTGGGTTGTGTTTTGAGACTCCTGCTTCCGCTGTGGCAACGTCAGTCGCTCCCTGCCTATTCCTTGTGCTACGTCTTGGAGCACTTGCATTGGTCGTGGCCGTAGGAGCATTTGAGTCGGTCATTTTCAGATTTTTCCTGTAGAGAAAATTTAGAATATGGGTTTCTGAGTGTTAAGTAGATACTTCTACTCCCTGAAAAAGAAATGTCATTTAGCGGAAGAGTGCTCAAGACGTTGTGGTCTGAGAAAGACCATGGTAGGCACCAATGTAACTGTCATTTTTGAATCAAACAATTCTAAGTCAGAAATTAGGACGGCAAGGGGTCTTAACGTTGGGCGACTTGTCTTTAGGAGATGACCTAGGTGCCTACGTACCCTTGTAAAGGGATCAAAGTCCACGTAGTTCGTTAAGTTGACGTCTGTTAGAGCCGTTAGGTAGGGTAGTTACCTGTAGGTTGCCGTGTGCGGGTAGAACGTGCGTAAGGTACTCCGGGCGGGCGAGCCACTCGTTGGAGGTTTCCTTAGACTAGGAGAGAGCAAGGGTCTCTCTGAGATGCTAGGAGCTTTGTTGATGGAGATCCCCAGGACGGAGATACGCTTTTTAATGGTGGAACTTGTGAGGTGGCAGACCAAGCTCAAAGATTAAGAAGGCGAAGTATCATATTTGGAATGTTGAGTCTTACTTCTATGTGTTCCGGAGTCTATCTCTTGAGTCCCCCGGGTGAGGGCCTTTTATACTCAGTGCGAAGGAGGACATGGTCGACCCACGTTCCTCCTCGTCGTGGGTTGACCTATGACATTCGAAGGCTTCCCATGTCTCCGGTGTGAGAGCTTAAGAAGGGAGATGTGGGTACCAGCAACGTATGAGGCAAATGGGTGGTGCCACGTGTCACTAGTGCGAGCCCCTGTAGCCTTCTAGAAGGCTAATGCCACGTGTCCCAAAGGGGGAATATTCCGTAGTTACAATTTCTTTAGTAATTAATTTTTAAAAAGTCAAAATTACATTCGATACCCCTAAATTTAGAGCTTCTATTAATTGTGCTCAGAAATTTTTCTTGCTTTGAATTATGCCCCCAAAAGTTTTAATTTGCAAGAAATTTTGCTTATTACCAAAATTTCAAGCAAATAATTAGCGGTAGTTACAAGTGAGATAGTCCTTGCGGCATCTAATATTGATTGTGATATCATAGCATTTCTTTAGTAATTTTTTTATCAATTTAGCCACGATTATCACTGTATCACTACAAAATAAATGGTATTATGACTTATTAGACAATTAAAATTTCACCAGAGGCAGAAAGAGTAAGTATTAAAGTGTTTTCACCATTATTTTAATAAAAAGGTGTATTTAATATTAAACATTTAATACTAAAGAATTAAAATACTAACGACAAAAAATATAGGGTAAATTACACTTTAGTGTCCTGTGGTTTTGTCCGATTTCACTTTGGTGCCCTGTGGTTTCATTTTTATCAGTTTGGTATCCTGAGGTTTGCACCGTTAGCACTTTAGTGCCCTAAGGTTTTTTACCGTTAGTTTTAACGGTAATTATACTATTTGAATTAAAAAAAATTAAATGTGACTTGCTAGGGATCGAACTCAAGATCACTAATGTTTAAAAACAATGCCTTATCCATCAAGCCACAAAGTCCTAATCGATTATTGTTTTCATTTCAATATATATATAACAATTACACTATTAACCTTCTCTACTTTCACTATTCTCAATATCATTTCATCTACAGTTTTAGTTTTATAATTTATACCAATTAAATAAAAAGTATAAATAAAATTAAAAATTATTTAAAAATTTATATCATTTAATTATATAAAACTGTTTTAAATATTAATATTATTTAATTATCCAATAAAAAACTATTATTTAATTAAAAAATATTATTTCATTAATTTTAAATAATATAATTATTTAATATAAAATTTTAACTTGGGCAAAAAAATATAATATTTTAACTATTACTATTATTTCCACAAAAAACTATTATAATTATTTAATAACATAAAATTATTTTAAAATGTGTATTATTTAATAATTTTAAATGACATAACTATTAATTATAATAATATGTATAAATTCCATGTTTATAATATTCATTGTAACATAATTTATTGTATTTATTTTAATTAATTATAATTTATTGTCAATAAATAAATTTAAAATAAAAATAATAAATTTATTTTTTTATTAGTTCAACAAATTTTTAACTAATTAAATAATTGAATCAATGACTCAATGACTCAAACCTTTCAATGATTTAGTGGAAGAGAAGAATGTAATTTGCAAAATAAATGTGAGGGTGAGTATAGTTGGTCTTGACATATTATATTTATTGAAAGAAAACTAAAATATATCAAGACTTTGTAGTCCAATTGTTAAGGCATTAATCTATATTATTAGAGATTTTGGGTTCGATCCCCAACGAGCCACATTTAAGATTTTTTTAATTCAAATAGTAAAATTACCGTTAAAACTAACGGTAGAAAACCTTAGGGCACTAAAGTGCTAACGGTGCAAAACTCAGAGCACCAAACTGACAAAAATGAAACCACAGGACACCAAAGTGAAATCGGGCAAAACCACAGGACACCAAAGTGTAATTTACCCAAAAATATAATATTCAAATTAATTCCCAAAGAAAACTTAACGCCTCTATTAATAATGACTCTACCACATACTATACCTACCTCCTCACTCTTCCGTTTCATTTCTTCTCCTCATTCTTCCCTCTTTGACGCCATCTCCTACAATCCCATCTTTTCCTTTCTCTTAAAGTTTCCAGCTTTACTCTGACTCTTATGGAATTCCAACCCAAACAAGAACCCATGTTTGGGAAAAGAATGCTGATCAATGACAAAGTTCAAAAAAGGAGACAGAGATGATTCAATCGCTGAAGGAGCGAGTTAAATTTGAGACATTGGAGAAAATGAAGCTAATGAAGAATTGAAGGAAGAATTCAAGAAGTGCAAGGAGGGAGAAGAGAGGTATAAAATGCAACGGCAATTATTGAAGAAATCATTGGATGCTGCTAAGAACAAGGAGAAAGAACTAGAGAAAATGATTGGGAAGCTTATGATTGAGAGTCATGAATTGGTGGAGGAGAAGCTTCCTAATCGTTTTCTCTATTTCTTTCTTCGTCTTCTTAGCAATATCCAACGATTTCTTCAATAATTCCTCTTGCATCCTGTACCTTTCTTCGGCCTCCTTCCACTTCTTGCGTTCTTCCTTTAATTCTTCTTTAGCTTTCACTTTCGCCAACGTCTCGAATTCCAGTCTCTCCTTTAGCAATTGAATTGAATGGTACTGCCAAATTCACGATGCCTCCTTCACTGTTTCCCTAAGAAAGCGGTGGAATGAAAAAAAACATTTCAGCCATGGAAGAATCATATATTGCTTTTGGTTTCGTTCCTAAAGACTGATTTGTTGAGCTTTCGCTCTTCAAGCGTCAATTATTTTCCAGGTATGGTTCCGAATTTGGTATTTGTGCCTTCACGAATTAACACATCTTTAGTGAAAATCGAGAGTTTATTTTCTAGTGTTTTCAGGTACGATTCCATTATCTTCTCAAGTGACCTATGTGATTCTACTTTTAGCATTATAGTTTTAGTTCACTAGCCAATTTTCTTTAATCCTTTGTCGATACATCATTTGAGAACTAGGATTGCTACATCTGATTTTGTTTACTTTGTTGCATTTAGGATTTTCTTAAAAAATGAAAATTAATACATTTCCATGGCCCTATTTCTTTCTCATAAATTGTTCTATCTCTGTCACACACACACATATCAACGAGATTTGGATCTAGTGGAAGGGACTAATGTCTCACAACGTAATAAACTCGGGTTTGAATCCTCACTGGGAGAGGTGCTCACATTTACTGCTTGATAGTACCTCGACACGATTACCTTCAATAGGTGGATACCGGTGGAAAACCAAATACACACACACACACACACACACACACATATATATATATATGATTGCTTGTTTGTGGCTGAAGCTCAAAGCTCTTACTTCTTAACGCAATGTTTGTTTTTATTTTAAGTGTTGTTTGGTACATACACTACTTTTTTTATTAAATTAGTTCCGAGAATCACATTCTTAAGAATAGGATTCTCGGAAATATAAGAAAATTTGATTGTTTCAACTTTCACATTTCCAAGACTATTTTACAAGTTTTTCATCCTATAGGATTACAATAATACCACCTCCTTATATAGGTGAGATTAGAAGAGTGAAGAAACATAGAAATATAAGATTACGGGGATACTAAGATTCCTGGACTTTTATTAATCTGTGTACCAAATGCAAGAGTACAAGATGTCGGAGCTCATATTTCTGAAACTATTGTACCAAACACAAATTTGTGATCAACTTGAAAAGATCTAGGAATATGTTTATTTTCCGGAGAATGTACAAGAGATGTAGTTTAACTCGTTTTGTTCATTTGCTATATTAGAGAGTCCTAGTAATACAAATTGAGTTTGCTACATATTCTTTATACTAAATCTTTTAGCAATTGTTGTATTAGAGAGTCCTAGTAATACTTAATTTTTGTTTACCTCACATATAAAAAAAATATTAATATAAATTGAGTTTGCTTCTACTACTATTTATAACTTTTCCAGGATAAATGATTTTGGTCCTTCTCAGTGGTTCTAAACATTATATTAATCATTCATAATGTGTAGAAAGAAAATAATGTAATAGCTGGCAATTTTTGTTGTTGCCCGCTCGATTTTGAAAGCTTTGCTCCGACTAATCTGAATTTGACCCAAGTCGCGCCCCCGATTGGTAGGTGAGTCTTCTAATGGGGGATAGTTGTATTCACAAGATCTTAAACTCGACACCTTGCTTATACAATACCAAGCCGCTTACCACTTGTACTAACCCCTCGTTAGTATGCAATAGGTGCTATTTAATGTGCCTTTATCACAAGAAAATAGTGCATTATGATCAACTGAATGATTTAAGGATATCTTATAATCTCATCAACCAAATATAATTGGGGTCAAATACTCACATTAATCTTTAAAATGTGTAGTGGATTTTAAATTGGTCCTAAATGTTACATTTAATTCACATTGGTCCTAACAGTATGGGGTGAATTTTAGATTGGTCATAAATATTTCATTTGTTTCATATTGGTCCCAATAGTATTCCTAAACATATAAAATTGCTAAAGACATTTCCCAACCAGTACGATCTAATTTTTTTACTTTCGAGATCAGTGTAAAAACATGTTTTTTTTAAAAAAATTAAATGGTACAAATCTCGTGATAAATTTAACGGTTAGAAGGCGTAAGACCTCACCATAGTGTTGTCCAAATTGGGTATTAGTAGGGAAGGCCATGTACTCAGGCATATGATTATCCAATCGTTGGATTTACTTTTTTAATCTCGATATTTGAGCCCAAAATATTCCTTTTTTTAAAAAAATTAGATAGCACAAATTTTTAAAAAAATCAAACAACCAGTCTTCCAATAGTATTGCCTAAATTAAGTATTAGTATGAGAAGGGCACATTTTCATTATTGTTGGATTTACTATTTTATTCTTGAGATTTGTGATGAAAAATATTTTTTTTTAAAAAAATTAGATGGCATAAATCTCGAAAAAAATTTAATGAGTGAAAGGTCTAGTGCTCATGTTAGTGCTACTCTTTAAAATATAGACGAATATCCAAATATGAAAAAAAAAATATCATGCATGTAAGCTATATTTGTCATATATATATATATATATATTTGCCAAATCACATATTTAATTGAGTCATGTTAGTAATTAATTTTAATAGTGTTGGTCTGGGATAAATTTGAGCATTTTAAAAAAGTCAAAAGCACATTTGATATCCTTAAATTTTAGAGCTTCTATTAATTGTTCCCATAAACTTTTTTTCCTGTCAATTGTGCCCCTAAACTTTTAATTTACAAGTAATTTTCTCCGTCACCAAAATTTCAAGCAAATAATTAATGGCATATACAAATGTGACATTCCTTGAGACATCTAATGCTGATTGTAATGTCATATCATTTATTTAGTAATATTTTTTCGTTAGTTTAGCCACGATTATTAGTGTACCACTACAAAATAAATGGTATTATCACTTATCTGACAAGGGAATTGTACCAAAGGCAGAAAGAGTAAGTATATATTAAAGTGTTTTCACTGTTTTTTTTTGGGAAAAAGTGTATTTAATATTAAAAATCTAATACTAAACAAGAAAAACAATATTAAAATACTCTAACAACAACAAAAAGAATGTTCAAATTGAGTCCCAAAGAAAATCGAATGCCTATATTAACAGTGACCCTACCACACACCATACCTGCCTCTCTACTCTTCTGTTTTATTTCTTCTCCTGATTCTTTCTTCGTGGACGCCATCTCCTACATTCTCATCTTTTCCTTTCTCTCAATCTATTCAACTTTACTCTGGTTCCTAAGGATTTCCAACCCAAATAAGACCTTGTGCTTGGGAAAACCAAGCTAATTAATGACGAAGTTCAAAAGAAGGTGACGAAAATTCAGTTGCTAAATGAGAGAGTTAAATTTGAGACATTGGAGAAAATAAAGCTAATGTAGATCTTGGGAGTGCCCAAGAGTAGATTTTTGTAGGGTTTTAAGTTTTGTTCCTTGTAATAAGCGGGGGCCTTCCTCTTTTGTTACATTAATGAGAATTAACGTTAAGTTGAAATTTCTTGAACTGTCTCTCTTTTTACTTCAGGGCAAAAAGGTTTTGCACAAGTACAGTCTTTTGAATTGCTTTTCGTTTCACTTCTGGGTAAAAAGACTTCTGAATGAGTACTGTTGATCAAGATGGTCGCATGTTTTTGGTAGCGTGTTTTATATGAACATTCGTTTCGTGGGCTCGCTTTTTTGGAGCACTCGCGCCCAAGAGGCTTTTTAGATGTTAGCCGTGCGTCGGGGGAGTCTTAGCTTGACCTTGGTGGCTCTTAAGTATTTTTCTTTGGGCGGTTGGCCCTACGCCCATCCTTGGGACTTTTTGCGAGTTGACTTTGCGATCATTTTCGGTATAGGCCATGTCTTTTTCAAGAAAAAGGAAAGTTTCGATTAAATGATAAAAAAATGATTACATTCGAATAGCCTTGGTCAGGCTCAAAATAATAATTCCTAACTTGAAATAAACAGAGACATGAGAAATTTGGCCGAGAAGTATTTCGAGTGTGCAAAGTTCGTTCAGAGTTTAGGTGTAGGCCTGGTCCGAGCGAACGGACTCTTGGGGACTTGCTCCTAACTCTTTTCCCTTGGATGATTCCTTGCTTGATTCTTTGGGACCAGGGAGAGCGACCTTGATGGTCTTTGTTAGGCTTGCCGCTTAGCAAGCTCGCGTTAGTTTTTGGTCCGCCATGATTTCTCCAACCCCAAGTGTTGTCGGGAATTTGATAGTAAGCTGTGCAGTGGACACTATAGCTTTGAGTTTGTTCAGGGACGGTCTCCTGAGACTGGCGTTATACACTGAAGGTGCTGAGACGATGATGAAATCCATGTCAAGGCTCGCTATCTTCTGCAGGAAATTGAGCTCCGGAGAACCCTATGAGAGTGCCAAGGAAGGGCTTCATGTTAGCTTCATTTAACCCGAGCTTCTTGAAAGTGTCGAAATAGAGGACATCCGTAGAGGATCCTTGGTCTATTAGGACTCGCTTGACTTCGTAGTAGGCAATGACTGTGGTCACTACCATATGGACATCATGAACTGGCCCTTCGAGGTCTCCTTTTGGTTCTTCACATTTGTTCTTATGTTTTGGGAGATAGGCAATGGCAAGTATAAAGCGTTCTACCCTTTTCTTGTTTTGCGATTGTGAGATGGTTCCCTTCTGTAATCCGCATTCGATGACTTTAATAACCCTGCGGGTAGGTGCTTGGTCACCGGTGTCCCTTGGGCGTTTTGTACTGACTCTACCTTCCTCCTTAATGTACCTGCCCAACTGACCTTTGCGGATAAGATCTTCGATATGATCTATTAAGTGAGTACAATCGTTAGTCTTGTGCCCGTAGTCCTTGTGGAATTGACAATACTTGGATTTATCCACTGGTTTCCCAGTCTTCCGCCTCTTCATCTGTGGGGGGAAATTGAGCATGTCTGAATGATAAATTTCCTCAATGACCCCGACGTGTGATTTGTTAAGAGGAATGTAGTTGGTGAACCGTCCTCTCGGAGGCGTTTGAGGTCGTGGCGGAGAGCGCTTTCTGTTCTTTTTCTCTTTGGGACTTTGGTTGTCCGTCGCCTTCTTCTCCTTCTTTTTCTCGGATCGCTCCAGGTTGGTCCTGCTTATTAAGAATTTCCTCACTTGTCCTTGGTAATCTGGGTGTTCTCCTCCTGGATGAACTATTATGCTCTGTCCATTCTCTCCTGCAGGGTAGAAACAAGGCCTATTGAGCTCCCCGTAAAACTAGAAGCATCGGAGGCCATGCTTGAAGACAAAGATTGCAACAACGTCTTGGAGGTGCCTGACTTGGAGCGAGAGCTCAGTGAATCGTGCTAAGAAAGCATGTAAAGTTTCTCCTTCTTCCTGGTGGAAGCCGATGAAGGAATCCTCGTTCTTCTGGTATTCTTTACTCCTGGCGAACTGGACGAGGAACTTTTGTTCCAATTGTTCAAAGCTGTGAATCGAGGTCGTGGGCAGTAGTGAAAACCGTCTTAAAGCTTCTTCCTTTAGCTTCGAGGTGAAAACTTGGCATTGCTGGCCGTCTGTCATGCCGAGTATTGACATGGCTGAGTTGAAGGTGTTGATGTGGTCTTGTGGATCAGTCTCTCCCCTATATGGTCCTATACGAAAAGGTATTTTGAAACCCATGGGCATATGCTTGTCCATGACTTGCTGGGTGAAGGGCTGTCTCCCTTTTCCTTGGAAGTCGAAGTCGGACCAATGGTACTGTCTTGAGTAACTGGACATGCCGTAGGGAGCGTACGGGTTGTAGGCTCCTACCCAAGGCATATGCAAATAAGATCTTGGCGGGTAGTTCGGGATAGGTGGTCGCGGATATTCCGTGGGTGGGCGTACTGCTTGTCCGGAGACAATTGTTGGCCCAGGTGGAATTGATGGTGGGGGAGCTGGTGCTATTAGTGATAGTTGGGTGAACTCCATTGGTAGGGTTCCGAATTGTATTACGGGTAGACTGGTAGGGCCGTTAGAAGGGATCGCGGATGCGTTGTATGGTGCTACCGGTATTTGGATGCCCGTATTTACTTAAAGGTGGTTTCTATCCTCTTCCCATTGTTGCTAATGTATGGCTGCTATCTCCACCTCGAGTCGAGCTAACTCCATTTCACGCGAGGTCCTTGCTGGTTCTGTTAGCTCTTGATTGCTAGATGTAGGGCATGGATTATGTGGCATGCCATAGGGATGCTGGGGGCATGTTTCCTCCCTGGTTGATGGCGTCTGGACAACGGTCTCTGTGATAGTTACTTGTGCTGTCGAGGCATTCTGCGGTTGGGTCGTGTTTGAGACTCCTACTTCCGTTGTGGCAACGTCATTCGTTCCCTGCCTATTCCTTGTGCGTCATGGAGCACTTGCATCGGTCGTGGCCGAAGGAGCATTTGAGTCGGTCATTTTCAGATTTTTCCTGTAGAGAAAATTTAGAATATGGGTTTCTGATTGTTAAGTAGATACTTCTACTCCCCAAAAAAGAAATATCGTTTAGCGGCAGAGTGCTCAAGGCATTGTGGTCTGAGAAAGACCGTGGTGGGCGCCAATGTAACTTTCATTTTTGAATCAGACAATTCTATGTCAGAAATTAGGACCACAAGGGGTCTTAACGTTGGGGAACTTGTCTTTAGGAGATGACCTAGGTGCCTACTTACCCTTGTAAAGGGATCAAAGTCCACGTAGTTCGATAAGTTGACGTCCGTTGGAGTCGTTAGGCAAGGTAGTTACCTGTAGGTTGCCTTGTGCGGCTAGGACGTGCGTAAGATACTTCGGGCGGACGAGCCACTCGTTGGAGGTTGCCTTTGACTGGAGAGAGCAAGGGTCTCTCTGGGCTGCTAGGAGCTTTGCTGATGGAGATCCCTAGGACGGAGATATACTTGTTGATGGTGGAACTTGTGAGGTGGCGGAGTACCGGCAACGTATGAGGCGAATGGGTGGTGCCACAAGTTACTGGTGCAAGCTCATGTAGCCCTTCTATAAGCCTAGTGCCACGTGTCCTAAGGGGGGAATATTCCATAGTTACAATTTCTTTAGTAATTAATTTTTAAAAAGTCAAAATTACATTCAATACCCCTAAACTTTAGGGCTTCTATTAATTGTGCTCATAAATTTTTCTTGCTTTGCTTATTACCAAAATTTCAAGCAAATACTTAGCGGTAGTTACACGTGTGATAGTCCTTGCGGCATCTAATATTGATTGTGATATCATAGCATTTATTTAGTAATTTTTTTCATCAATTTAGTCACGATTATCACTGTGTCACTACAAAATAAATGGTATTATGACTTATTAGACAATTAAAATTTCACCAGAGGCAGAAAGAGTAACTATTAAAGTGTATTCACCATTATTTTAATAAAAAGGTGTATTTAATATTAAACATTTAATACTAATGAATTAAAATACTAACGACAAAAAATATAATATTCAAATTAATTCCCAAAGAAAACTTAAGGCCTCTATTAATAATGACCCTACCACATACTATACCTACCTCCTCACTCTTCCGTTTCATTTCTTCTCCTCATTCTTCCCTCTTGGATGCCATCTCCTTCAATCCCATCTTTTCCTTTCTCTTAAAGTTTCCAGCTTTACTCTGACTCTTATGGAATTCCAACCAAAACAAGAACCCATGTTTGGGAAAAGAAAGCTGATCAATGACGAAGTTCAAAAGAAGGAGACAGAGATGATTCAATCGCTGAAGGAGCGAGTTAAATTGGAGACATTGGAGAAACTGAAGCTAATGTAGAATTGAAGGAAGAATTCAAGAAGTGCAAGGAGGGAGAAGAGAGGTATAAAATGCAAGGGCGATTATTGAAGAAATCATTGGATGCTGCTAAGAACAGGGAGAAAGAACTAGAGAAAATGATTGGGAAGCTTATGATTGAGAGTCAAGAATTGGTGGAGGAGAAGCTTCCTAATCGTTTTCTCTATTTCTTTCTTCGTCTTCTTAGCAATATCCAACGATTTCTTCAATAATTCCTCTTGCATCCTGTGCCTTTCTTCGGCCTCCTTCCACTTCTTGCGTTCTTCCTTTAATTCTTCTTTAGCCTTCACTTTCTCCAACGTCTCGAATTCCACTCTCTCCTTTAGCAATTGAATTGAATGGTACTGCCAAATTCACGATGCCTCCTTCACTGTTTCCCTAAGAAAGCGGTGGAATGAAAAAAACATTTCAGCCATGGAAGAAGCATATATTGCTTTTGGTTTCGTTCCTAAAGACTGATTTATTGAGCTTTCGCTCTTCAAGAGTCAATTGTTTTCCAGGTATGGTTCCGAATTTGGTATTTGTGCCTTCACGAATTAACACATCTTTAGTGAAAATCGAGAGTTTATTTTCTAGTGTTTTCAGGTACGATTCCATTATCTTCTCAAGTGACCTATGTGATTCTACTTTTAGCATTATAGTTTTAGTTCACTAGCCAATTTTCTTTAATCCTTTGTCGATACATCATTTGAGAACTAGGATTGCTACAACTGATTTTGTTTACTTTGTTGCATTTAGGATTTTCTTAAAAAATGAAAATTAATACATTTCCATGGCCCTATTTCTTTCTCATAAATTGTTCTATCTCTGTCACACACACACACACACACACACACATATCAACGAGATTTGGATCTAGTGGAAGGGACTAATGTCTCACAACGTAATAAACTCGGGTTCGAATCCTCACTGGGAGAGGTGCTCACATTTACTGCTTGACAGTACCTCGAACACGATTACCTTCAATAGGAATATATCGGTGGAAAACCAAATACACACACACACACACACACACACACACACACACATATATGATTGCTTGTTTATTGCTGAAGCTCAAAGCTCTTACTTCTTAACGCAATGTTTGTTTTTATTTTAAGTGTTGTTTGGTACATACACTACTTTTTTATTAAATTAGTTCCGAGAATCACATTCTTAAGAATAGGATTCTCGGAAATATAAGAAAATTTGATTGTTTCAACTTTCACATTTCCAAGACAATTTTACAAATTTTTCATCCTATAGGATTACAATAATACCACCTCCTTATATAGGTGAGATTAGAAGAGTGAAGAAACATAGAAATATAAGATTAAGGGGATACTAAGATTCCTGGACTTTTATTAATCTGTGTACCAAATGCAGGATTACAAGATGTCGGAGCTCATATTTCTGAAACTATTTTCTTAACTATTGTACCAAACACAAATTTGTGATCAACTTGAAAAGATCTTGGAATATGTTTATTTTCTGGAGAATGTACAAGAGATGAAGTTTAACTCGTTTTGTTCATTTGCTATATTAGAGAGTCCAAGTAATACAAATTGAGTTTGCTACAAATTCTTTCTACTAAATCTTTTAGCAATTGTTGTATTAGAGAGTCCTAGTAATACTAAATTTTTGTTTACCTCACATATAAAAAAAATTTAATATGAATTGAGTTTGCTTCTACTACTATTTATAACTTTTCCAGGATAAATGATTTTGGTCCTTCTCAGTGGTTCTAAACATTATATTAATCATTCAGAATGTTTAGAAAGAAAATAATGCAATAGCTGGCAATTTTTGTTGTTGCCCGCTCGATTTTGAAAGCTTTGCTCCGACTAATCTGAATTTGACCCAAGTCGTGCACCCGATTATGGTGGGTGAGTCTTCAAATGGGGGATAGTTGTATTCACAAGATCTTGAACTCGACACCTTGCTTAAACAATACCAAGCCGCTTACCACTTGTACTAACCCCTCGTTAGTATGCAATAGGTGTTATTTAATGTGCCTTTATCACAAGAAAATAGTGCATTATGATCAACTGAATGATTTAAGGATATCTTATAATCTCATCAACCAAATATAGTTGGGGTCAAATACTCACATTAATCTTTAAAATGTGTAGTGGATTTTAAATTGGTCCTAAATGTTACATTTAATTCACATTGGTCCTAACAGTATGGGTTGAATTTCAAATTGGTCATAAATATTTCATTTGTTTCATATTGGTCCCAATAGTATTCCTAAACATATAAAATTGCTAAAGACATTTCCCAACCAGTACGATTTAATTTTTTTACTTTCGAGATCAGTGTAAAAACATGTTTTTTAAAAAAATTAAATGGTACAAATCTCGTGATAAATTTAACGGTTAGAAGGCGTAAGACCTCACCATAGTGTTGTCCAAATTGGGTATTAGTAGGGAAGGCCATGTACTCAGGCATATGATTATCCAATCGTTGGATTTACTTTTTTAATGTTAAGATTTGAGCCCAAAAATATTCCTTTTTTTTAAAAAAATCAGATAGCACAAATTTAAAAAAATAAATCAAACAACCAGTCTTCCAATAGTATTGCCTAAATTAAGTATTAGTATGAGAAGGTCACATTTTCATGATCTTAAGAGGCCTAACTCATCGCAAAAGAGTTCTCAAGAGGAGAGGATTACCTTAATCTATATATACAGCTTATCATCCCTTTAACTAAGCAATGTGGGACTTCAACACGCCCCCCTCACGCCCGACATAGGAGCGTGAAGCCAACGGGTTATCTCCAGGGCAGCCCACAGTAAGGCTCATCCATCCACACATGCCCAGGCCAGCTCTGATTCCATCTTAAGAGGCCTAACTCACCCCAAAAGAGCTCTCAAGAGGAGAGGATTACCTTAATCTATATATACAGCTTATCAGCCCTTTAACTAAGCAATGTGGGACTTCAACACATGATCGTTGGATTTACTATTTTATTCTCGAGATTTGTGATGAAAAATATTTTTTTAAAAAAATTAGATGGCATAAATCTCGAAAAAAAAATTTAACGAGTGAAAGGTCTAGTGCTCATGTTAGTGCTACCCTTTAAAATATAGACAAATATCCAAATATGCAAAATAAAAAAAAAATATATCATGCATGTAAGCTATATTTGTCATATATATATATATATATATATATACCAAAGGGAGCAGGATCAAAGGATAATGGGGAGACGAAGGGGTAAATGAAGTAGGGAAAGGATGATGAAAATGCATTACTGAATTAAAATGCCATGCAATGTATAATAGTAAAATAAATTGCAGTAAATAAAAACGCTTAATATAAATGGGAACCTATACCGGCAGTAGTCCGCACTGGTATAAGTATGGGAGAGGGAATGAAAGAAAGGAAAATTAAATGAAGAAACTTGTATTAGATTGCAAAAAATTTCAAAAGAGAGAACTTACAAAAGGATCTCAGAACTTTCTCTTACAATTTCATACTCTAAGAGAACCTGCTTGCTACTAAAGGCTTAGGGCCTTTATATAGAAAACTAAGTTAACAAAGAGACAAAATTGCTACATGGAAATGAAAATTATTGGTGCAACATGATAAGGGAATCTTGTCGGGTGAACAGTGACTCCTGGTAGTTGCACAGTAAAATTGCTGCATGACTCATGGAAATTCTGACAAAGAACAGTACTTCGTCATAATTGTCTGACAGGAATTGGAGAGCTTGATTATTCGTCTTTGTCAAGATTGATCCCGTAGCAATCATCTTTATTGTTTTGCAAGGAGCCTGAAGAGGTTGCGGAGGGGATTCCAGGGGTTGAAGAATCATCCTTGGACTAGAGGAGTTGAAGGATTTGGTTTAGTTGTTTGGCTAGCTCTTCTTTATTTGAGGAAGAGGCTAAGCAAGATTGGATCCTTGATTTTTGATTCAAAAAGAGACACGTATCTCTATCTTCAGCAAGGAGGAATTTTGGGTTCTGGGAGAACCACTTTTTGATGGAACTTGAACTGGCTTTGTCTGTTCCTTAAAATTTTGGCCACCATTGAACTGATGGCATCCTTTGGAGTACAGGGGATCTGTTGGGAAATAGCGCCTCCCCATATTTGTATTGCCATTTGAATACCCAGGCTAAACCAAATTTTGAAAACAAATGCAGATCCACTGAGTGGGGATCTTCAGTCAAATTTATTTTATTTGAGAAATATTCGAGACCATTTTTTTACCACAACAGGTAGAATATCTAGGATAGGTCCAAAGAACCTCCACCAGAGATTAAACCATTGGGGGAACTGATAATGAATCCCATTTTTAAGAAGTAGTAGCCAAGAATGACTACATTTTTTGTTTTGGTACCAGAAGGTACTATACCAGGCACTTCTGTAGTCCCAGTAGTTATACCCTATTGGATCAAAAGGTTGAGAAAATTTTTTGATTTTATGTAAATCACTCGCCCATTCAACGGGACAAATGACTTTCAATATTTGAAGGGTAGAGTAAGCATGAGAACCCTTCTTCTCGGAATATGGGAAATGTTTGATGCTTGCAGATTTAGTATCTACAAGGATAAACTCATAAAACAATTGGGTTTTTTGGAGGGATTGTGGGATAAAGTGGAATCCCGGAGGAAGCAATTTTGAGGCAAGTATTTGAGGGTTCCTTTCAAAGAAGGATTTTTCAGTTTGGAATATATCCATAGCCCTATCGGTCTTTTGGATATAAACAGATTTAGGATTTGAAGGAGTGGCTAAAACCAGAGTAGACGAAGAGCCTGCTCTAGTCAACTGTTGGGATTTTTGCTCAATAGCTTGGGCGAGATCTTCTTCAAGGGCGATATCTGCCCAAGTTTTCTTTGGTAATTTTTGGAGTGTTTGGTTGGCTTGGATCCCTAAGAGGGTTTGAATTGGCAGTGCATAATCACTGGGGCTTTGAATTGAATGAGTCAATGACTCAATTTTTGGGTTTTGAAGGGTTGATGACCCTAGGACGATGCTTTATTCAGGCTGGACCTGAGATGCTTTTTGATGTCCCATTTTGGACCTAGTTTCTTCGTGGGCTATGCCCTTTCCTTTGTCTCTCTCCTTTTTCTGTGCCATTATTTTCCCTGTAAAAACTCCCTCGTTAGGAAATCTGGGAGAGAATTCGAGGATCCTTTTAAATATTCAATTTAAAAATCAAATATACTTAAAATTGCTTGCCATTTGGCAAAAATTTATTTTAATGCAAGATTCTTAACATCTTTTTTGAAAACATCTTTGGCTGAATTGCAGTCAACCCTTATTAAAAATTTTTTATTTAATAAATCACTTTGAAATTTATTCACACAAAGAACTATTGCAAGCATTTCCTTTTTTATAGTGGAATAGTTCTGTTGAGTTCTATTCCAATGCTTTCATGTGAATGCAATGCAAACTTCTTTTTCATGCATTTTTTTGTTTAAGAATACCTCCATATCCTATATCTGATGCATCAGTTTTGAGTATTATGAATGCATGTGGATCAGGAAGATAAAGGCATGGGAGATTTTGGACATGCTTTTTTATTCTTTTGACCACATAAGTGTGATCATCTGTCCATGGAGGGGGATTTTTCTTCAAACGATCATGAAGGGGTTTGATAATGTTGTTTAGGTTTGGGATGAAGTCAGAGACATAGTTTATGCAGCCCAGAAACCGCTGAAGTTGATTTTTGTCAAGGATTTGATCTGGGAATTTATCTGCAAATTGGATAGCTCGGTTAATTGGGGTAATTGTCCCCTGATGGATATCATGACCGAGAAATCTTATTTTGGTCTAAAATAGACTAATTTTGGATTTGGAAACAGATAAGCCATTTCTTTTAATCACACTTACAAAAGTATGAAGGTGTTCGACATGTTGATCTATAGATTTCGAATAAACCAACACGTCATCAATATAAACAATGATGAATTTAGTATAAGGATTGAAAATTTCATTCATTATTCTTTGAAATTCAGAAGGGGCATTTTTTCAAACCAAAAAGCATAACATTCCATTCGTATTGTCCGAAGGGGACAGTGAACGATGTTTTATACCTATCTTTTTCATCAATTTGAATTTGCTAGAATCCTGATTTCATATCGAACTTTGAGAATATTTTTACCTGAAAAAGTCTATTCAGGAGGTCCTTTTTGTTAGGGATGGGATACCGAATCCACTGGAGGGCATCATTTAATGGTTTATAATTTATGACGAGTCTAGGCATTCCTCTTTCTAACTCGGCATTTTTATTAACATAGAAGGCAGAGCATGACTATGGGCTTTGAATTTTTCTGATTAATTTTTTGAAAGAAGGTCTTTAATTTCTTTTTGACAATGCTCTAAGAGCTCTTGGTTCATTTGGATTGGCCTAGCCTTTGTAGGAATATTCCTCTCATCGAAGTCCTTTTCATAGGGTAAGGAGACTACATGTTTTTTCCTTTCCCATAAGGCATTCGGAAGATCGGAACAAATGGATTTTTCTATATAGGATTGGATCCCTTGGACTTTAGTTTTTACCTCAGCCTTAAAGAGTTGGGATTCTATTATTTTATAGGAGACTTCTTCCTTTAGGAAGTTGATTTGATTTTCTTTATACTGAATATAATTTATAGTTTTGGTGAAAGGGGGTTTTGAAAATGGTAATAAAATCTTTTTCCCAAAATGCTCTGTTTCGATTCCTTGCCTAGAGATGGAAAAGGGCATAATTTGATCAATAAAGGGAGCCCCTAAAATGATATCACAGGCAAGATTTTTTACTATAATAAATGGGGTAGAGATTGTCAAATGCTCATTTTTTACCAAGGCATCTGTGAGTTTGTAGGTAATTTCTAATTTTGCCCCATCAGCACTGCTGAGAGACTCTAAAGTTTTCTCAAGGAATTTTGTGGGAATAATGCCTTCCTTAATACAATTTAGGGATGCCCCTGTATCAAAGAGAGCAGTTACATTGTAGGTGTAATTGTTTTGGATGATTAATTGTATGGGAATGTACCATTTTTTAAGGGAAACTCTAGTGATTAAATTTAGAAATGCCTCAAGAAGATCTTCCTCTTGTCCTCTTGTCCTCCTTCAGCACTTTCTTTGTTGATTACAGGGTTTTCTTGGTGCTGGATTTGGTTGATGATAAGTGAGTGTAGATTTTGGGTGGTTTTTTATCTCTTTTATCTCACTTTTTAAACTGTTTATATCCTTTTGTAGGTCTGTAATTGTAACAGGCCTAGGTTTGCTATCAAAACATTTAATAATTTCGGTAAAGTCATATCTTTTGGGCTGTTGGATTGGAATATTGGTTGAGGTAGACAGAGCTTCCTGGTTTTCTTTTAATTTGTTAAAGAATTGGATTTTTTCTTCATTGGTACTAAAGAAATTAAGTGCTCCAGATAGGATATTTTCTTCTGTATTTATAACATTGATACAGAGTGGATTATTTTCTTCTATAAGATTTGTTGCAGCACAACCGCAATTTTCCTCTTCGGAGGAAGATTTAGACGAGATATCATCTTCAAGAATATGATTAATATCTTGGTCAGACTCTTCAAATTCTTCTTCAGAAGATTTTGAGTCATTAGATTGATTATTGTTCCCTTACAGGATCATCTAATTCGAGCATCCTGATTTTTCTGTTTGGTCTGCAGTATTTGGCCATATGGCCTTCTTTACCACACCTAAAACATTTGAGTTTAGTTTTGGGTAAGTCTATTGGGGTTTTGGAAGAAACATGTTTTGACAAGTTCCTAGGGTTTCTATTTTTGGGAGTCCTATAATAATTTTTTGTCTTTTGGTAATCTTTATGTTTTTGGTAATCTTTGTGTTCCTTGTGTTTGGGCTTGGGCTTCTTACAGGATTGAAAACCAAAATGTTCACAGAAGGACCCTAATTCTCTTCTATTTTGAGCCTTTTCTTTGTTAAGTTGGTGTTGTATTTTGTCATCTTGACATATTTTAAAGGCTATTTTTTGGACAAGAGCAATCAATTGCCCATAGCTTAGGTTTTCATAAGGGATTTGGTTGTCTCCTGACATGTTTCTTAGTTTTTCCTTGACCTTATCTCCTAAAGAAGTAGGTAGGCCAGTAATGAATTTTTCTTTCCACAACGGGTGGTTACTATCTTCTCTAGTATAGACCCTGATTAGGAAATTATCTTTGTACCACCTAAAGTCCGCTAGGGTTTTGCACCTAAGGTTTGATAGTAATTCGGCAGATTTATCTCTCCATAAAGAGGGATCTCCTATAAAATCTTGGGTAATTTTATAGATGAGGGTATTAACAGCATCTGGTATTGGTTCACCATTGTTGGTTACTATAGCACCATCGTTCGTTGTTTTGACTGCACTTAAGATTTGGGTCTTTTGTTCTTCTGAAAGGTAAAAGTCCCACCAACGTTTGAGTTGGCCAGTGAAATCGGCTATAAGGATTTGAGCAATGGAGTGCTCATCACAATTGTGGTATATAGAATAAGCTGTGCTGACCATGGTCATTTGCTGCAGAAGCTCCAGGATATTATTTTCAGCTAGCCCATCTATATTTCAGGCATAAATGTGGCTTGCATTGAAATGTTTTGGAGAAAGGTTTTTCTCTTCTAAAGCTATATCTGGATAAGTGGCTCTTGGATAGTAAAGCTTTGTGGAATGCTT
This sequence comes from Senna tora, assembly GCA_014851425.1. NCBI lineage: Eukaryota > Viridiplantae > Streptophyta > Magnoliopsida > Fabales > Fabaceae > Senna > Senna tora. Next base: position 15,759,999 of record CM026262.1, read on the forward strand.
CCAATTGGGAATAATTGCATTAATCTGATTTTGAGAAATTTCTTTTGGAAAATCAAGGTGGTTGATTCTTAAGGGAATTTTGTTAGAGGAAGTTCCTGATGCTAAGGTTTTGAGAGGAGCTTGAGGCGTGTCTCCTAAGACAGGCGATTTAAGTTTTTGGGGTGTATCGACTACGATTAATCCCTTGAGCTTTTCATCAATCAATTGTGAGAGTGTTTTTTCTTTGGCTAGATTAAAATTTGATTCAAAAGGCTTAAAAATTGGCTGTTGTTGTGTGGAAGGTTTAGTAAGGTTGGGTTGTTCTAAGAGCTATTCACTAATTTTCTTTAGATATGCATTAGTGTTTTCTCTTGGGGTTTGAAGATAAGAATTTGTGTAATTATTTTGTTCCATAAGACTAGAGATGTCTTTGGATTCAACTTCTTTGGTTACATCTTTGGCCTTGAATGGCGAAGCAACAACTGAGCTTTCGTTGATTGTCATATTTGGAACAAAATATGCTTGTGTGGGAGGTAATTCGTTTTGGATTGAATTACCATGTTTTGTCTGCCAGGTAACATTTATTCCGGCAGGATGTTTTAAGGGGATTTTAAAAGGGTAATCAATTGAATGGTATTCTGCATACGCATTAAACCATTCAAAGAAAGGAATGTTGTTACTAACTTTGTTCAAAGTTTTGTAATAAATTTCTTGGATTGTTTTCCTAGCTTTTGGGTCATAGTTTCCTAAAAACTATTCTCTTTTTTTGCTATTTTGATCGGAATAGAAGTCCTTCTTTAAGGAATCCTTATCCAATTGAAAATCTTTAATTATGACATTAATAGTGTTTTCTACCATGTTAGAATATGTGGGAGATTGGACTGAGGCTTGTTCATCCTCATTGGGTGGTTGATAAATTGGCCTAGGTAGATTAGATGACATATCTAATCCCTGTAGGTGAATTATAGACGGAGCAGTCCTTAATGTTTGAGGAATTGAGGAGCAAGATTGCCTTGATGGCTCAATTGCGGTTCTAAAATCTTCACTAGATCTAACAGACCTAGTCCTAGGCATACTGAAAGAATTTCTCCTAAAAGATATTCCTACAGTTCCTCTAGCATCTTGCCTCACTTCCATGTGAGTAGGGGCTGGATCAGGTTTTGGATCAGGTTGGGCAGGAGTTGCCTTTTCCATAATCCATTCTTTGGGGAGATTAACATCTTCCCACATGATTGCTTTTGGTACCATAACACTTGCTTTTGAAGCGTCTGTTAGGAAGAGAGTTGTTTTTCCCTTTTCATGAGGAATTAGGGCATTTGATGTGGAAGAATTCATGACTTTATATTGGACCCTATAAAGGAGAGCAACTGGTATAGATCCAAGCTTCATGTTAAAGCCATGGAGTTTGATATTGAGTTTCAACGCATCCATGACATTGTCATCTCCAAGGGAGACTGTTCTATTTGGGAAACAATTGAAGTATATTGGATCTGCATGCAGACCTGCTTCAACTGTTCCAAGGAGGGAATCAGAGAATTGGATGTGTCTGGCATCTCTAAGACATAACAGACAGGAAACATTTAGGCCTTCTCTAACCAATGGTTTTAAGACTATTTGTACACAACCTATATGTATGAATTTATATTTTGATTTATGGAGTTCCATTGTTTTTTCAGAAAAAGAGATATATCTTCTAAATCTGAATTAACGTTGATGGTTTCTTCGGAAGTCTTGATTACAAAATCAGAAATCCTAAAAAATCTACCATCTGGTTTGTACAAATCATTTTTGGGGACGATTGGAATAGTCCAATCCTCCAGATTTTGATTGATACTTTCAAAGTGGATTTCTTCTTTGAAAATTTGGTTTGAAGAAGATGAGGGTTCTTTATCAAGGAGGGAGGAAGATTCTGGTATGGAAGGACGTCTGGTAAATGAAGAAAAGGTACGGCTAAACATGGTTGTAAATATCCCCATGATATCATCACCTTCATTGGGTTCCGTAAAGATGCAAAGTGTTTTGGATGAATCTGAGTGAAACAGAAAAGAAAACAGAAGAAAAACAGAAAAAAACGTTTTTTTTACTAATCAACCAAACTTAGCCAGAAGAACATGAATAGGCATTCAAGCAAGCGGCTTTTGGACATATTGCCACCATCGTGGTCTTACCATCCATAGCCTTAGAAGAACGAATGAATGAACTGTTCATAATAGTGTTACTATCAGTTTAGTTGACAGTATTTCAAAGACAACAACATATACAGGATAAATATTTACAAAATAAATATATATACATATAAACATGGTTGTCAAATCACATATTTAATTGAGTCATGTTATTTCATTAGTAATTAATTTTAATAGTGTTGGTCTGGGATAAATTTGAGCATTTTAAAAAATTCAAAAGTACATTTGATATCCTTAAATTTTAGAACTTCTATTAATTGTGCCTATAAACTTTTTTTCCTGTCAATTGTACCCCTAAACTTTTAATTTACAAGTAATTTTGTCCGTCACCAAAATTTCAAGCAAATAATAAATGGCAGATACAAATGTGACATTCCTTGAGACATCTAATGTTGATTGTAATGCCATATCATTTATTTAGTAATATTTTTTTGTTAGTTTAGCCATGATTATCAGTGTACCACTACAAAATAAATGGTATTATCACTTATCTGACAAGGGGAATTGTACCAAAGGCAGAAAAAGTAAGTATATATTAAAGTGTTTTCACTGTTATTTTTGTGAAAAAGTGTATTTTTTATTAAATATCTAATACTAAATAATAAAAACAATATTAAAATACTCTAACAACAACAAAAAGAATGTTCAAATTGAGTCCCAAGGAAAATCGAAGGCCTCTATTGTCACGACCCCCTATCGGACGTCCGTGACTGGCACGGGAATTAGGATTTCTCCTATCCCGTAAGCCTCTAATCCCTGATTGACATTTTGACATGTTTCTAACTACCCATTTCTAATACAAACAATATATAGTATTTATGGTCATCCATATCCGGTGACCTAAGTAGGGTACAATCTATGGCTCGCTCAACGCCGCTTCAGTCTATACATATACACATAATCACTCACACGTACATATAGTATACATATTGATCACGCACTTCAGGGCGGGTGATCTATCCTATTCACATGCAGAAATCCTATGTACAGTCATACATATATTCAATCACATGCTTGCATATAGTTTACATATTGATCACACGCATCAATGCATGTGATCTATCCTATTCACATGCGGAAGCCATAATTTCACACAATCAAATATTCAGTCACACACATATTTATAATTTACGTATTGATCACACGCCTCAAAGCGTGTGATCTATCCTAGTCACATGCAGAAGTCACATATGTATATACATGATATATGCTATATCATAGCCTAAATTCCCAACACCAAGACCTAACATTAATCTGTATGAAGCCGGCAATGCTAGAATTCAAGTATGATATATATATACACAGCAGATGTAAACGTACAAACGCTACACCTAAAAAGGATTTATATATATACATCAAAACACATGTACATAACCAAAATAACTACCGAAGCGGACAAAGCATGCGGTCTTCAAAGTTGTCCGCCTCCTTGAGAAGAAGTGGACGCGTTCCCGACTCCTGAACCACCTGTATCTGAAACATGTAAACAGGGGGGGTTAGTCGTACAGACTCAGTGAGAAGCTCCCCCATCCCTAGCGTAGCAGCAGGTACCACTACAGCTGGGGGAAGGGAGCAACCACAACCACATACGTATGAAACAGATTTATATTATGACCTTTAACATGATCAGGCAATCAATGTATCATATTCACAATTAAAAAAAAATCCTAATTCATGTTAATAACATATTTATTAATCCGCATGTAAACCAATCATAAACATATAACATATGGTTCCATAGTTAACATATACTTATGCACGTAGGCATTCAACTTCTGTCTCCCGCATTACGCTAAGAGAAATACTGGCCCGAAGGCAATTTCATGTTCGAACCTGGTTGATCACACCAGGAACTTTCTGACTCCAAGGCACGCTTAGAGTAATAGCCGGCAACTTGTCTGACCTCAGTTTAGACCAAGGTAATGGCCACCATGTGGCATACTTACTGACGTCATAATCTTGTCTGTCCGACCAGGATTACCGACTCGATCTACCCAGACAACCTAAACAAATTCAACTAACATATTTAACCTTGAAAGACACCCTATTTGTAATTAACTGAATATCATACGTGTTCTTTAATTAGGCCTAGATTTCCCCCGTTTCAATTATGCAACACTCTCACTCACGTTTAACAACCTAAGTTCATTTTCCTCAATGTACCATACGGTCAAAACCTTTGTACGATGATCAATTTAAATGGGTTTCTAATATTAATGGAGCCTCACATATGAAATTCCGTCTCAATTCTACCCACGGTATAATATAAGGCTCAGTGAGCCACTATATCGCATATTCACTTGAGAATGAACATATAAACATATAAACAGTTTGTACGTCCACTGTTTACTCACTAATCATATACGCGTAACGTAAATACATTCAGATAGACATATTTCATATATCAATTTGCACAAAATAGAGCAAACCACATTTCCACGTAGTCATCCAACCCTGTGGGGCAGGGATGGGAGAGCTCCTCACCTCGTTGGCCCTTCTGATCAGTCCTCGGAGTGCCTGAAACTCTTATTACCCTGTGGTGCCCTATACACATGTATATTTAACAAAATTAGAACGTGTAACTAAACATCTAACATGCACGTCTCATGCTAATGCTCATGCACCCTCTAGATATTTTCCAAAAACTAATTATTTAGTTCGTTACGTCGTCTTATTTGCTCTTTCTGAAAACCCAGAATGTCTCATATTCGACTTTCACACTTTCGAGCCATTTAGAACCTCTAATTGCTTAGGTTAGAGATTCCTACTTGTCTAAATTTCACTTCATGTGTTCATATAGATATTTAACTAATAAAAGAATTAAATTCACGGCTGAAAAGAGGCTTTAGCTTACTCATTCCACCGTCTCCCTCATTCGCCGAGTAAAAGCTTAATTACTACCTCTTTAATTATATATAAAAATATAATTGGGTATAATTAGAGCCTCAGAACCAATCTAGCGGGTCTTAGGTGTCCACTACGGACTAGACCAAAGTGTCCAACTCGCCGCACAGCTCTTTACTGTACGGTGGCTTAGTATATCGCCTCTTTTTCACCGGATTTGGTTCCGGTTGAGACGGTAAATACTCGGGCTTTATTCCCTTGTCTATTTCCAGCTATTACAACACTTATACTACTCCAATCCAAGCCTAAACATGCATCAAACTATAAATTTCAAATTTTAGAGCAATTTCCTAACCCAATTTTCCTAATTTCCATACCCGGTCAATTCCTATGGTTTCACTTCGATTCTGGACCTCACTAAGCTTTCAATAACACCCACTAAGCTCAAATTTAACCCCGGAATGCCCCGATTGGAAGTATTTGAAGAATTCCTAAAATACCCAAAATTGGAGAAATTGGGGTTTTGAAGGATTGGGGCTTTCTCACCTTGATTCAATCGGGTAGAAAGCTTGGTGGTGATGAAAGATGAACTCCGATGGCCCTCACCGGCGGCGGAATGCAATTTCCGGCGAGATTCCGACGCTTACCCACCGTTCCCGTGTCTCCTGTTCCTCCCGTGAGCCTCTCGGTTTGGACCTTGGTTGCGTGCGTGTGTGTGTGCGTTTTGCTTCTTGCTACTTTTTTTTAATGTGTGTGTGTGTGTTTTACTGAATGGGGTACATGGCTTTGGCCTCTATAAAAAAAGTTTGGTTGTTAAATCCATTTTTCTTCCCCCCTTTAAGTTCTCCTTTTCATTTAAGTCCAAATATTAATTTATATTCTCTATTTTTCCCTTCTTCCTTTTATTTCCTTTCTTTTAAGTCCTAAATAAATTTCCATTCTTTAAAAAATAGCTAAAATTTTAATTTTCTATTTCTTCTCTCTTCATTTTATTTCAACTTTTTAATTAAATTTATTTTTCTTACCCAAAGAAAAATAAATTAATAATAATGATAATTATAATAAAAATAAATATATCGGATATTACATCTATTAACAGTGACCCTACCACACACCATACCTGCCTCTCCACTCTTCTTTTTTATTTCTTCTCCTCATTCTTTCTTCGTGGACGCCATCTCCTACATTCCCATCTTTTCCTTTCTCTCAATGTTTTCAACTTTACTCTGGTTCCTAAGGCTTTCAAACCCAAATAAGAACTTGTGTTTGGGAAAACCAAGCTAATTAATGACAAAGTTCAGAAGAAGGAGACAAAAATTCTGTCGCTAAATGAGAGAGTTAAATTTGAGATATTGGAGAAAATAAAGCTAATGGAGAATTGAAGGAAGAAGGCAAGAAGTGGAAGGAGGCAGAAGAGAGGTATAGAATGCAAGGGCGATTATTGAAGAAATCTTTGGATGCTGCTAAGAACAAGGAGAAAGAACTAGAGATAACGATTGCAAAGCTTAAGACTGAGAGTCATGAATTTGTGGAGGAGAATATTATATATGAATGAGGGGATTTGGAAGAAGTTTTAGGATTTTACCGAGACGATTTTCAAGTTAAGGAAGGATGTCTAATTATTGAAGAATCCTACAACTTCCTCGTCTAAACTCCCTCATTCATAACGTTCTTCTCGACCAATTCATGATTCTCAATCCTAAGCTTCCTAATCGTTTTCTCTTTTTCTTTCTCCCTCTTCTTAGCAGTATTCAACGATTTCTTTAATAATTCGTCTTGCATCCTATTCCTTTCTTCAGCCTCTTTCGACTTCTTATGTTCTTCCTTTAATTCTTCTTATTTAGTTTTCATTTTCTCCAACGACTCAAATTCCACTCTCTCCTTCAGCGATTGAATTGAATGGTACTACCATACTCATGATGCCTCCTTCATTGTTTCGCTAAGGAAGCGATGGAACGAAAAACATTTCAGCCATGGAAGAAGCATACATTGCTTTTGATTTCGTTCTTTAAGACTGATTTGTTGAGCTTTTGCAGATTCTTCAAGAGTCAATTGTTTTTCAGGTATGGTTCCAAACACATCTTTAGTGAAAATCAAGAGTTTAGTTTTTAGTGTTTTAAAGTACAATTCAATTATCTTCGCAGGTGACCTATGTGATTATGCTTTTAGCATTATAGTTTATGTTCAGTTCTCCAGTCAATTTCTTATAATCCTTTGTCTCTAAATTATTATTAGAGAACTAGAATTGCTACACTTGATTTTGTTTAGTTTATTGCATTTATGATTTTGTTAAAAAAAATTAATACATTGCCATTGCCTTATTTCTTTCTGAGAAATTGTTTTCTCTCTCGCGCGCACACGCATATATATATATTTCAACGAGATTTGGATTTAGTGGAAGGGACTAATTTCTCACAACGTAATAAACCCGGGTTCGAATACTCTCTGGGAGAGGTACTCACGTTTAATGCCCGACAGTGCTTCGAACAGGTTACCTTCAATAGGAGGATACTAGTAAAAAACTATATATATGTATGTATGTATGTATGTATGTATGTATGTATGTATGTATATTTGATTGCTTGTTTATGGCTGAAGCTCATAGCTCTTGCTTCTTAACGTAATGTTTGTATTGATTTTAAGTGTAGTTTGTTACACAAACTACTTTTTTATTAAATCCTAGTCTCGAGAATCACATTCTTAGGAATAGTATTCTCGGAAATATAAGAAAAAATGTTTGTTTTTCAACTTTTTGTTATAAAACTATATGACAAGAGTGAAGGAGAAAAGAAGAAGACAAGAGAAGAAGTATAATACTCAATGATCAACTTTTTAGGTCTGCCTAACAATTATAATGCATACACACCCTCTATTTATAGTGCTTCAAAAGTAACATTCAATTCATAAGTTACAAACATTAAGGGAGGCATATAATACATAATCAATATTGGCATAAATCCTAATGAATTTGGGGTTATAGCCTCATTGATTTTTGGAGGTTTTGGGAGTGCTAAAGACATCCACATAAGCACAATGCATTTACAACACTCCCCCTTGGATGTCTAAAATTGTGCCTCATTAAAACCTTACTAGGAAAAACCCGGTGGGACAAAAACCTAGCGAAGGAAAAAGAGTACACCAATTATAATCATACATTCATTATAAGTTGCCTCATTAAAAACCTTTACTAGGAAAACCCAGTGGGACAAAACCTTAGTAAAGGGAAAAAGAGTATAGCGCATATCTCCCCCTGATTATAACATAATTCAAGATCTCTTAATTGGCGTATTTCCATTTTGTGAACCAGCTTCTCAAAAGTTATGGTTGGCAATGCCTTAGTGAAGATCTGCTAGATTATCACTTTGAACAAATTTGTTGGACATCAATCTCACCATCTTTATGAAGATAATGAATAACTTTGGTGAGATATACTCATGTATCATTTGATACATCCTCCTTTTTAATTGAGCTATACATGTCATATTATCTTTATATAATATGGTTGACATATTCTTTTATGAAGGCAAAGTACATATCTTCTGGATATGTTGATTTAATCGTCCTAACCAAACATACTTTCGACCGATCTCTTGCATTGCAATAATTTATGCATGATTTATAGAAGAAACAACAGACAATGTTTGCCTTGATGAATGTCATAATATAGTTGTTTCATCTCATGCAAATAAAACTATATGGGGATTTGATAAATATTCAGACACATATCCATCTCCTGGAGACTTTGTGTCACGACCCCCGTTTAGAGGACCGAGACCGGCACAGACACATGGAATATACCTATGCCTGTAAGCCTTACCACCTAATTGACAGAATAGCTATTATTGAAAAGTACATTCACATGCATTATAATACCATGGCTACACCGAAATGGTGGCCTATCCTAAGCAAGCAAATCCACGGCCAGTGCCGCTTCAGGATATAGATATAGGATAACACACATAATATATAACCTGTCTACTGGCTACACATCCGAAGATGCTGCCTATCCTATTCGCATGCAACAGATATATGTATATATATATTTTGGAAACAAGTTTTTCCTGCATCGTAGTCTAACGGATCCTGATCTTTAAGGTGTGTGGCTGACAGTTCTAGATTTAGTGATACAATATAGTTGGGTACGTCTACCCTTTACTTTATGATACATAATAAAGTAAAATTAAATTACAATTACAATTCATTCACCCACATGAACAAGTTGTGGGTCATGGAAAGTTTTGTTCGTTCCTCGCTCCACCGAGACTTCTTCCACCTGTACTTAACCTGTCTCTGTGTAGTAAAAATGAGGTGTAAGTCTTAACCATGCAACTCAGTGAGGACTCTCCGATCCCCGGCGCAAGGTGGGTACCATAGCGCTGGGTTTGGGAGTCATACACAACCACATGCACAAACAACTAGTTACTGTGAGTTAGCATGCATTCTTGGTGATCACACAATAACAGAAATTTCACCCAAACACTCACATGCATTTAACAGATATAAGCATTCAACAGTTTATTCCACGTCATCAATCAGCAAGTAACATGTAACACATAGTGCCGGCTTTTACCTACCGGTCCTCTCACGTTCCGCATGTTTGAATCAACAAAACGCGTGGTGACGTAGTCCTGTACGTTATCACTACGCTGCACAATCAACAGTTATATGCAACCACAGACAATTTATACATACACACAGATGCTAAACATACATCTACTTAATCTCCCCAACTCTGGGGTATCTACTAGCCACTATGTGGCTTTTCTACTTCAAACCCGTGCACTCGGGCTACTGGCCACCACGTGGCAAAGCATACTTAACCCTTTCACTTGGGTATTGGTCACCTCGTGACAATTCTGTTAATCAAACAATACTTAACCCATTCACTTGGGTACTAGTCACCTCGTGACAATTCTATTAATCAAACACAATCAACTTCTATCTATCAAACAACTGATACGTAGCCACCACGTGGCATGTCCTGACCCCTTGCTGCGAGGCAATAGCTTGAGCCCACTCGTCCATTACCCAACCAGGCCACATGGCGGGCACGGCACGACGTCTCGAAGCATGACCACTGACACACCCTGGACCAACTCCATAGGATGGTTTCTCTTTTACTAGGTTAGGCTCACGGTTCACCCGTAGGTTCCTCCCGTGTCTCCTTACTTTAGTCTCACATATTAATAGGATTCTTTGTATATTTCTCGAAGGATAAACAATTCTTCTCCTTATTAATATGTACATGTATCCTCAACATGATATAACTCATATACCCGTCCAGATGCACTCTCTGAGCCTCAAGCTATCGTCATAGCAATATAAAACCTTTCTGACCCTATTGCCAGGATAGGGCAATGACCATCGTCATGGTGATTATAAAAACTGAGGTCTCAAGTGCCATCTGACGTTGTTCTAGTCGATGTCTCACATCGCTAGCATAACCAAATCCAAAACCCACCAATAACTCCCTTTGCATGATTTTAATTTAAGTCACCGTCTGACGAGTTTTCAAAATAAAGTTTAGCCCTTTCGTACAAGGGCTCTTGCCACCGTCGTGGAAAAGATTTAATAAAATACTCATCATGCCTCCGGAGTGTATGAGTTGGATTTGTAACACACCAATCATAGCAAACAATTATACTATACTCTTATGTCTTCCTATCCAAGCTATCTTCCACAACATATTTTCTAGTCCTTTCATTCTTTTAGCATTCTATATCTCTAGTTAACACATACCAGACAAGCAGAGAATATACATACTCATGTAATCCACATAAGCATACAACCCTAGGAGCAGAGATGGAAGAACCCTCACCTTGGCCAACCTTCCTTGCAATCCTCTCCTATAACTTTAGTCTCCTCAGAGTTCCTGTTGCACTCAATCGTGTGCCATTGTTCCTATAAGAACAACATTTACTTCATTAAGATTATTACTTAGCTTAACTTGTTATTTATCTCTCCATTACTCTCACGTGTAGTCCATAGTTGCCACAGAGTCAAGCTCTTGGTCTTATTGGACTTCTCTATCCTGACTTATGTGTATCCTTCCTCGGACACTTGACTTACTCGCATATAACACTCTACTTGAGTGTTTCACATACTTGGATTTGAGTATTAGACCTCTATCTAATTTGTATTCACATCTAAGGAAGCTTTTCTAACTTGATTGGAAGGAATCCTAATTTTTGGAAGGTCTAAGCATTTTGTTTCAATTTGTGTTCTTACTCGGGTTTTAAGAAATCTAGTTTCTGAACCTCAATACACCTCTAATTCATCCTACTTAAGGCTTCCTAATAATTATGAAGGAATAAAATTACCATTTTAGAATTTCGACTTCATTGTCCCGCAAGTTTCCATCATTGAGAAACAATAAGGTACCTAAAATAATCCTTGATTATTGGTAGCATACTCAGAATTATTCTAGGGTGTTTAAGATTGAAAAGAAGAGGTTTAAAACTCTCAATGTCACCCTTAAAGTGTATTTAGGCAACCCGAGCAGGGACCCGGTACGTTAACGTCAAGGTTCAACCTTAGTAACATCGGGCCAGCTCTTCACGGGTCTTGTTCAGCTCATATTCCAACCATATAATTTCAATAATTCCAATCCAAGTTTATTTACTCAAATCCAAGCTCAATCCTAATTATCAATAATTTCCCCAATTTATGAATATTTAGAATTTTCAACCCCAAACCCTTTAAAATTCGAATTTGGCTAAACCCGAGGGTATAGCCTTGATTCTTACCCCAACTAAGCGTTCAAGAACACTTCCTAGGTCTCAATCTACCCTCGAAATAACCCAATCGAAGGTGGATCGAAGAAATCCCTAAAAATGAAGAAATTGGGGTTACCAACCTTTGATTCGATTGGTGGAAGGTGTGGAAGATGTTGGAGTTGAGCTCCGATGGTCGTGACTGGCGTCGGACCACTCTTCTCCGGCCAGTTTTCGGCGAACTGCCACCTCCCCCTTTCTCTTCTCAGCGCCCTCTCTCTCTCTCTACCCCCTCTCTCTCCATTTCTTTCTTTTCCTTCTTCTGTCTCGACTTTCTCTCTTTTTCTCTTTTTCTTTCTATTCTTCTTTCTCTTTCTTTCTTTTCACGACACCCCCTTTTCAATTTAATTAAAATAATTATATTAAATAAATAAATAAATAAATGTAATTAAAATAAAATAATTAATAATTAAATAATTAAATACTAAATAAATGTTAATAAAAATTAATTAATTAACAATTAAATAAATAATAGCTAAGATGTATATTTTTTTATCCCTTTCACTATTTAATTCAAGTTTCCAATTTCTTTGATCCTGAATTAAATCCTAAAATTATTCTCTACTTCTTTTCTTTCCCTTTTATTTTATTTTAAACCTCGAAAATATTTCTCGGGTATTACAATCTTCAAAAAAAATTCCTTTCCGGTTTCTTTTAAGTTTCATATATATATATATATATAAGGTTTTAATTCCTAGCCCCAGAATAAATCATTCTTTAATCCTCAAAATTTTTAATTGATTCATTCTTTAATCCTCAAAATTTTTCGGGGTATTACACTTTGATTCATAAAATAATCTCATGTCAAGTCAAGTGCCTCTCGGAGATATGTTTAACCCCATTCCAATGCCTTTTATTTGGAGAAGAACTTAATCTTACTAATAAACTTCCACCAAATGTTATATCAAGTCGAACATTGTTAGCAAATTAATACTCTTATAGCATTAAAATATGGTACTTCTGGACCAAGAAGTTCTTTATTATTCTCACGAGAACAAAAATAATCCTTATTTATATCTAATGATCTTACAACCATTGGGTACTCAATGGATGTACTTTGTCCATGGAAAAACTGGATTAACACCTTTTTAACATAAGATGATTGATAAATAATAACTATACTAATAATGTGCTCGATCTTCAAGTCGAGATAAAAATTTTGTTTCAAGATCTTTCATCTCAAACTCTTTCTTTAAGTAAAATTTACTGTGTACTCTTCGGAAGCTCCAATAATATTTAAATCATCAACATACACAGTAAATAACTTTAATCCATATCATTTTATGAAAACACGTGGATTAATTAGATCATTTTTTATATTTTTCTTTCAAGAAATATTCACTGAGACGATAGTACCAGATACGTTCAGTTTAATTCAATCCACAGAAGAATTTATTTAATTTTATTGAACAATTTTCCCGGGAAATCTTAACTGCTTCCATGAAAATTTCATAATCCAATGAGCCATATATAGATAGGTTGTAACTACATTCATTAGACATATATCAAGCTTTTATGTACTACCAGACAATATGATATCTGAAGGTGATTCCATCCACCACAATATCAGGTCTTTGAGAAAAATCATTTGCTGCAAGTCGCGCTTTATACCTTATGACTTTATTTTTCTCATTTCATTTTTCCGTACAAAAGGATTCATTTGTACCCAACTAACTTTATATATACCTTCAGCCATTTGGACTATAGGTCCAAAGAACTTCACATTACTCACAAGTGAAGTCAATTATGCTTGAATTGTATGTTTCCAATTTGGCCAATCATTTTTCTGTCTAAATTCCTTGACAGATTTATTTTCAAGATCCTCTTCTGTTTTAATTGCAAAGTGTTGTCGACCACAGTATTCTTTCGGTTCTACCTCTTTCAGTGTTGACATAACTTATCGAGATCTCTTCATTATCATTCTCAGGTACCTAATCCTCTTTCGAGGTTTCATGATTAGTTATGTCTTGGGCCTCTTCAGGAGAACCTGCCTCCATAATATAACCATCTTAATTATTTGCTCCTTTCCTTTTTCAATGACTTTTATCTTTGGAACCGATCATCTACCACGTGGCTTTTATTCATTGTCACTAATAAATTGTCCTTCTGGGACATCAATTTAAATTGGAGCATTTTCAACTAGTATATGAGATTTTGTAACTCTTTTAAGGTCAGTAAATACGTCTGACAGTTTATTGAATCATCTTTTGAACTTCTGGTTCACATTGCTTTATGTGAGGATCTAAAAGATATTTTTTCAATCAATCTCATTTTCCAGCTATTTATTTTCTCCCCCGATATTGAAAATATTGATTCATCAATATCACAATCCGCAAATTTTGCTGAAAATAAATCATCCAGTCATTGGTTCAAGATACTTAATCATATCAGGAGATTAATATTCAACATATATTCATAACTTCCTTTGAGGACCCATCTTTGTGCATTGTGGTGGAGCAATTGAAACATATATTATACTGCACAACCAAAAATTCTAAGATGAGATTTATTTAGCTCCTGACCAAAAGCCAATAATAAAAGGGAGAATTTATGATAACTTGTTGGTCTGATGCGTACAGTAGTATATCCGCATGCTATAACATGAGAAGTTGTTCTCATAAATATTGGTCTATCTATTAACTGGAGGCATTTAATAAATGATTATACTAGACCAATATTCTAGGTGTGAATATATACTTCAGGATGTTCAACTGTTATTACAGTTTAAGACAAACTCACTAGAATTATCAAGACAATTTGTCTTAATTGCATAATCTGAAAATTGCGCTATTGATCTAGCTATCTCGCAAATAGCATATTGCGAGTTCATAGTAAGCACACATGCGACCATCTTATAGATACATCTATTAAAATAATGAAATAATTGAATGGTCGGCATGGTGGGTGAATGGGCATATATATATATATATATATATATATATATATATATATATATATATATATATATATATATATATATATATATATATCACTTTCTCATATATTCCAGAAATGCAGGGGACTCAATCCAAACTTTATCTAGTGATGTCTTTGTAATTGATTTATCTTGAGAACAAATTGCAAAAGAGAACTATTTAAATTGAAGAATCTTCTGGTTCTCCTCATTTAAATTCTCAATAATTTTTCGCATCATATATAATTGAACCGGGATGGTCTAACCGGTCATGCCAACTAATATAATTATTTGAACAAGTAAACTTCTGGTTTACTATAGAGCATGCGTTTCAACTATGTAAACTTCTAGTTTACTATGAGATGCGTCTCAACCATGCTAATATTTGTGTAGTACAAACCAAAAGAAAATGTAGGTAATTTTTCTAAGATACATTCCTTACCCATCACAATTGCAGTAATATAAAGATATTCCATCTTTTCATCATTTGTAGTCTCAATATAATACCTACAATATATGTCTTTGAAACTTAATAAGTTTCTTTGAGACTTACTAGAAAATAGTCATGTATTTATAGTCGTTTTATATTCCCATAGATAATATGAGAATTTGGCTTTTCCAAATCACTCAATTTTGTACTACCAAACATTATATTAACTTTTCCTTCTTTCATAACTAAAAGAAGAAAATTTTTTTCTCTCTTAATATAGTATGCATTGTAGCACAATCCATAAAATATATATCTTATTATAATTATAAGAACAAGTAGAAAACACAATAATTTAATAACGTCATTGCTAAGGTGCTAAGAAAAAATACTAGCACTTAAAGGGCACAACATGTTCTTAAATATATCATTTCTTCACCTTAATAAATAATAAAATTAAGAAGAAATTAAAAGATGCTTTGATTTACAAAACAAATTAATTATAATATATATATACCACAATAAAATGTGATAGATATTTATGGCCAAGATATAAAGACCTTATACAAATTAAACACAAAATAAGCATAATATTGCTAACAATTTATATTTAAATAATTGAGCGCAGTGCCAATTTCTGTTAATAATTGACATTCAAATGTTGTTAACAAAATAATTTATCACCCAAGATTGTTAACAATTCATTCATTATTATTATGCTTATTTTTCATCATCTTTATAAACAAAATTGACCTTAATATATCATCTATTTTACAAAATCAAATTGACGTCAACATTCTTTTCTTTCTTTATCATAGCTTGTAAAGCTTCACAAGATATTCAGGTGTACAACAAACACGTGACCAGTGATCTTTTATGTCATATGAATGGCGTATATTATCTTTATTCTTATAAGAATTCAATTGAGAACCCCAATAGTTTTCTTGATTATTATAACGTCAATCATGATGATAGTAAATTTTTAGTCTTTTAACATGTACATGTCCAACACCATGGCTATGACTAGAGTTATTTACCAAACTCCTCATACTTTATTTGCTACATTCACTTCAGGGAATAAAAAACAACAACAACAACAATCAAAGCCTTATCTCACTAGGTAGGGTCGGCTATATGGATCAAGTGGCGCCAACATGTTTTGTCTTTGCACATTTCTATAGTTAAGTTATTTATAGCTAGATCCCTCTTAATCGTTTCTCCTATTATTTTCTTTGGTCTTCCCCTACTTCAGGGAATACGTTTACAAAAATTATATTTTGTTCCATTTTCTTCAGGAAATGGAGTTGATTCATTTGGACAAGCCTAATAATTTTTTTTATCAATAGCTTAGAACTTTTGCTTAACAATAAGCAAATAAGAAATTAGCTCAAAATATTTGGTAAATCTATGCTCTCGAAATTGCTGCTTCAGGAGCGCATTCGAGGCATACAAGTAGAATGTCTTTACCAATATACCTTCATCAATAATTTCATATTAACATAAATTCAATAGAGAGCTAATTTTAAACAAAGCTTGATAACGTGTTCATACCATATTTTCAATTCTTGATGATAAGAAAAATATTGCATTGTGCAATCCTTCAGGGATGCCTGATTTTGTCATTGATAGTATCTCCAAGATTCATTGCACTCAAATGAATTATGGCATCAAGAATCCATGATAATAATTCCTCTTGAAATATCAAGTGCAACAAATTTATCAAGCTTTGAGAAATTCAATATTGTAAATAAAAAATAAGAATTGAAATAATTAAGATATGCATATACATATACATATTCCCTTTATGTAAAATTAACATGAATAAGAATTTAGAACAACAATAATCAAATATGTTTTCTTACCATGATTTGATGTTGTTACTTACCTTAATGTGATCATCATGATCAATTTCCCAAAACTCAAATCGATCGGTAGAACTTCGTGCTGATAACGTGTTATAAAACTATATGACAAGAGTGAAGGAGAAAAGAAGAAGCCAAGAGAAGAAGAAGTATAATACTCAATGATCAACTTTTTAGGTCTGTCTAACAATTATATTGCATACACACCCTCTATTTATAGGGCTACAAAAGTAACCTTCAATTCATAAGTTACAAACATTAAGGGAGGCATATAATACATAATCAATATTGGCATAAATCCTAATGAATTTGGGGTTATAGCCTCATTGATTTTTGGAGGTTTTGGGAGTGCTAAAGACATCCACATAAACACAATGCATTTACGACACTTTCATATTTTTGGGACTATTTTACAAAATTCTCATCCTATAAAATTACAATAATACCACCTTCTTGGTTGATATTAAAAAAGTGAAGAACATAGGAATATAAAATTACTGGGATACTTAGATTCCCGGGCTTTCTTTTAATCTGTGTACCAAATGCGGGATTACAAAATGCCTGAACTTATAATTCCAAAACTATTTTTCTAACTATTGTACCAAACACCTCGTTAAGGTTTTGTGATCTACTTGAAAAGAAATCTTGGAATATGTTTATTTTCTGGAGAATGGATACAGTTAAAGCAACAGATTTTCTGCACACAAGAGATTATTTAACTCTTTTTCTTCTATTAGAGTCCTAGTAATACAAATTGATTATTCTACATCTTCTTTAGACTAAATCTTTTAGCAATTAAAGATTGTCCTACTTATGTTTTTTTACCTTTCATATATAAAAGCTTCAATATAAATTGAGTTTGCTTCTACTAGATTACTACTATATATAACGTGTCTAGGATAAATAATTTTGGTCCTTCTCAGTGCTTCTAAACATTATATTAATGATTTGATCAGAATTTGTAGAAAGAAAATAATGCAATAGCTGCTATTTTTGTTTGGTTGCCCGTTTAATTTTTGAAGTTTTGTCGCGACTAATTTGGACTCGATCTGGGTCACACATATGGTTATAGTGGGTGAGTCTCTCAACGGAGATAGCTGCATTCACAATGTCACGAATTCTAGACCTTGCTTAAACGATATCAAGGAGAATGGATTCAGTGCTCGGCTCTTCTATACATTAGTATGTTAGGCCAACTTTTTTTTCATAGTTTTCTTCACATTTTTTTATTTAAACTTTAAAAATTGTAAACATTTTCTAAAAAGTAAGAGTTATAGACACAAAAAATTAAAAAATTCCACACAAATAAGGACCTACCGTGAATGGTTTAGGGACCATCTTTATTAGGAAATAAAAAGTTAGTCCCTAATCCACTCATAGTAAATCTCGATTTATGTTGAGTTTTTAATTTTTTTTTTGTATCTATATCTTTCATACTTTAGATATTCTTTAGAAAAAGTTTATAATTTCACAAATTTAAATAAAAAAGGAAGAAAACTATGAAATAAAGTCAGCCTAGCATATTAATAATGGATAGAAGAGCCAAGTACTGGAGCCATTCTCAAAAAAGTAGTGCATTATGATCAACTGAATTATTTATGGATATCTTAGAATCTCATCAACCTAATATATTTGGGGTCAAATACTCACATTATCCTAGAAATATAGAGTGGATTTTAAATTAATCCTAAATGTTTCATTTAATTCACATTGGTCCCAACAGTATAGGGTGTATTTTAAATTAGTCCTAAATGTTTCATTTAATTTACATTGGTCATAACAGTATGGATAGATTTGAAATTGGTCCTAAATGTTTAATTTGTTTCATATTGGTCCTAATAGTATTCCTAAACATAATTGCTAAAGACATAAAGTTTCCCACCCAGTACAATTTAATTTCTTTAGTTTCGAGATCAATGTAAAAATTATTTTTTTTAAAAAATTAAATGACACAAATATAGGGATAAATTCAATGGGTAGAAGGCGCAGGACCTCACCATAGTGTTGTCCAAATTGGGTATTGGTAGGGAAAGGCAATACTCACGCACATGAATTTTCAACCGTTGGATTTATTTTTTAATTTCGAGATCTAAGGTGAAAAATCTTTTTCTTTAATAAAAAATTTAAAATGACACAAATCTGAAGAAAAATCAAATAGCTAGTTTTCCAATAGTGTTGCCTAAATTGAGTATTGGTATGAGAAGGCCACAGTTTCATGATCGTTAGATTTACTTTTTTAGTCTCGAGATTTGTGACAAAAAATATTGTTTTTAAAAAGGCACAAATCTTGAGATGTATTTATCGGCTGAAAGGTCGAGTGCTCATGTTAGTGCTACTCTTTAAGATGTGTCGAATATCCAAATATGAAAAATCAAAAAATATCATGCATGTAAGCTATATTTGTCATGTATTTATTTAGTTATTTTGCCAAATTACATATTTAATTGAGTCATATTATTTCATTAGTAATTAATTTTAATGCTGTTGATGTGGGATAAATTTGAGCAATTTAAAAAAAGTCAAAAGTACAATTGATATCCCTAAACTTTAGAGCTTCTATCAATTGTGCCCATAAACTTTATTTTCCTGTCAATTGTGCCCCTAAACTTTCAATTTACAAGCAATTTTGCCTCAAGCAAATAATTAATGGCAGATACATATGTGACATTCCTTGCGGCATCTAATGTTGATTGTGATGTCATATAATTTATTTAGCAATATTTTTTTCGTTAATTTAGCCACGATTATCACTCAGACACTACAAAATTAATGGTATTATCAGTTATCAGACAAGGGAAATTATACCAGAGGTGGAAAGAGTAAGTATTAAACTCTTTTCACTATTATTTTTGGTAAAAAGTGTATTTAATATTAAAATTTAATACTAAAAAACAAAAATAACATTAAAATACTCTAACAACAAAAAGTATAACGTTTAAACTGATTCCCAAAGAAAACCAAAGGCCTCTATTAATAGTGACCCCACCGCACACTATACCTGTCTCTCCACTCTTCCGTTTCATTTGTTCTCCACATTCTTCCTTTGTAGATGCCATCTCCTACATTTCCATCTTCACCTTTCTCTGAAAGTTTCCATTTCTACTTTGATTCTTATGGATTTCCAACCCAAACAAGAACTTGTGTATGGGAAAATCAAGCTGATCAATGACAAAGTTCAGAACAAGGAGACAGAAATTCAGTCGCTGAAGGAGGGAGTTAAATTTGAGACATTGGAGAAAATGAAGCTAATGAAGAATTGAAGGAAGAAGGCAAGAAATGAAAGGAGGTAGAAGAGAGGTATAGAATGGCAAGGACGATTATTGAAGAAATTGTTGGATGCTTCTAAGAACAGGTAGAAAGAACTAGTGAAAACGATTTGGAAGCTTAAGATTGAGAGTTATGAACTTATGAAGGAGAATATTATATATGAATGAGGGGATTTGGACGAAGAAGTTTCAGTATTTGTTTGAGACGGTTTTGAGGTTAAGGATGTCGAATTATTGATGAATCTTGAAACTTCCTTGTCGAAATCCCCTCAATCATAACATTCTTCTCCACCAATTCATGATTCTCAATCTTAAGCTTCCCAATCGTTTTCTCAATTTCATTCTCCCTCTTCATAGCAATATCCAACGATTTCTTCAATAAGTCCTCTTGCATCCATTACTGTCACGACCCCCTATTGGACGTCCGTGACCGGCACGGGAGGTATGATTTCTCCTCTCCAGTAAGCCTCTAATTCCTGCTTGACATTCTTATATATGCATTACTACCCATTTCTATTACAAACAGTATATAGTATATATGGTCATCCCTATCCGGTGACCTAAGTAGCACGCAATCCACGGCTTGCTCAACGCCGCTTCAGTCTATACATATACACATAATCAATCACACGTACATATAATATACATATTGATCACGCGCTTCCGGGCGGGTGATCTATCCTATTCACATGCAGGATTCATGTGTACAGTCAAGCATATATATTCAATCACACACCTGCATAAAATATAAATATTCATCACACGCCTCAATGCGTGTGACCTATCCTATTCACATGCGGAAGCCGTATTTTCACACAATCAAGTATTCAATCACACATATATAAATTTACATATTGACCACACGCTCAGTGCGTGTGATCTATCCTATTCACATGCGGAAGTCACATTCATATATACATATATACACATGATATTCATCATATCATAACCTATGATCCCAACAACCAGACCAATCTTTAACCTGTATGAAGCCGACAATTCTAGAGTGTGACATATACATATATGCATATAGCAACTATACAAAACAATGCTATACCAAAATGAATCATATACATATATATCCTGACAAAATACATATAAGAGTACTACCTACGCGAACAATACGTGCGGTCTCTAAGCCTGTCCGCCTCCCTGAGATGAAGTGGAAGCGCTCCTGATGCCTATACCACCTGTAGTAGCGTGTGTAACATGTAACATTGGGGTGAGTCAAACAGACTCAGTGAGAGGCTTTCCCATCCCTGGTGTAGTAGCGGGTACCACTACAACTGGGGAAGAGGAGCCAATCACAAACACATACGCATATAACGGGTTTAAATTTTTATATATTAGGTGGTCCGGCAATTAACATATATCATATTCACAATAAAGAATTTAAAGCATGGATTTACATACATTTAAATTCACACATACATTATATCATGATTTAACATATAATTCCATGTGGTCACCCGTATTCAATTAACCGTAATCATAAACTGGCCCGAAGGCAATATCTCCGTTAGGAGAGAATCTGACCCGAAGGCAATATCTCACGTGAGCAATATGGGAACCTAGTTGATCATTCTAGGAACCCCTGGTCCCAAGATTTCACTTGGAACAATAGTCTGACCCCAAGACTTCACTTGGAGCAATAGCCGACGACTCATCTGACCTCGGTTTACCCAAGGCAATAGCCACAATGTGGTGTACTCATATACTTGGTATTTCAGTGGGTTGACTCAAGACAAACAGACTCAATCTACCCGGACTATCCATGATCGACTCGGTTTCCAGGTTGTACCATAATGACCCCTATGGACCACTGCTTACTCATTTCTCTTCTTCTTAGGCAACTCTAAGTTCCCAAGTGGTTTTCTAATTCGGAAACTCTCGGTTTAAAACAAGTCACCTATGTTCATCTCCTTTAAGAAGTTACATACACAACCACCCTTTTCAGGTGATCAACAATGAGGTTGGTTTATAATATCACAAGACTCTCACAAATAAAGTTGACTCGATCCTACCCCCGATATCATTTAGGTCCCGAGGACCTTCTTTCCATATAAGGCTCCTTGAGCCACCATTGCTTTTACAATTCACATACACACATATAGCACGTTTTCACATATACTGTAATTTAGGAATAACAATAGCATGTTATCTAACATGTAATTCCTACAAATAGGCAAGAAGGCAAACCATATATCCATATCCGCAGTCAACCCTATAGGGCAAGGATAGGAAAGCCCCTCACCTAGTTGGCCCCTCTGATCGGCTCTCGGTGCGCCCGAAAGTCCACTCACAGTATGGTGCCCTATACACATATACTTGAGAGATTCAGAGACTTGAAAATTCAACCACTATCGTGTACACGTAACACTAATGCTCATGTTCTTTCTAATTAATTCCATAGACTAGTTGTTGGCTTGGAATGCCCTCAACTAGTTTTCGGAACACCTAGCATGCTTCTAATTCGTGTCCAACCCTCTCTTAATCATGCTATTCGGAAACGTTGGATTTGGGAATGCAAGGTTATCCAATTCCACCTCTATGTGTCCATGTGAAGTTCCCACTACCCAAGTCTTGAATTTATGGCTCAAGAGTCATAAATTCTACTTGTCCAATATTTCCATTTATCAAAATAACCTTGAACACTTCACCTACACATGAATACACATACCCGAATACGCGTAAAATTAGAAAATTGTCTCTTTTTTCTCGAACGGGGTTCCGGGTGAGACGGGAATTACTCGAGTTTTAATCCCTCGTACATTCCAATAATTTTTTAATAATTATATAATTATCATTCAGCCTTTCAATGCACCCCAAATCATTCCACAACACCCTCAAACCTTAACAACCATATTTTCCTACACTTTCCAACCCGGATAAATTCTATCAATTTGCTTCCGGTTGATAAAATTGGGGTTTTAGAGTTTCGGGACTTCTCACCTCGATTCAACCGGTTAGAAGGACGGTACGGAGTAGAGAAGACTCCCGGCTACCTTCCCCGGTGAAGAAACAGCGTTTTCCGGCGAGAAAGCTTTCTTCCTCTTGTTTCTCTCTCTAACCCGAACTCTCTCTCTCTAGCACACGGTGGCGTTTTCAGGCTCTGGTGGACGGCGACTCTGGCCACCACGCCTGCGTCCGGCCACTCTCGCACGCCATCCGTGAGCTCCTCCAGCCAAGTCGTTGCCCCAAGCTCTTCCCCTCTCTCGTGCGTCTTGTCTTGCTGGGCTCTCTCTCACGCCTTCTCTTTCTTTTCTTTTCTCATCTGCTTGCTTTTTCTTAATTATATTACACACACACACACACAGAGATATATATATATATATATATATCACTAAAAAAACAAAAAGAGAAATCTGATTTAATAAAAAATATATATATATAAGTATTAGGATTTTACAAAAATTTATATTTACCACATAATAAGTGATATGCTAGTGTGTATTTTTATCTCACTTTCCACTTTTAAATTAATTAATTTAATTTAACTAATGGTGCTAATTAGAATAGTCTCGGGTATCACAATCTTCCTCCCTTAAGAAATTCGGTCCCTGAATTTCAACAAAATACTAACCTTAGTCTCGAAATAGATGAGGATACGTCCTGCGCATTTCACCCTCGACCTCCCATGTAGCTTCTTCGGTCGAGTGGTTTCTCAACAGAACTTTAACCAATGGAATCTCTTTCATTCTGAGTTTCTTCAACTGCCGATTTAAGATTTCCACTGGCTCCTCTTCATACGTCATATTTTCGGTTAGTTGCACGTCTTGCGATTGGATCACGTGCGAGGGATCAAGAAGATACTTCTGAAGCATCTATATATGAAAGACAGGGTGTACCCCCTCCAATTCCGTAGGCAATTCCAACCGATACGCTACATTTCCAATTCGTTCTAAGATTTCAAACGGTCCGATATACCGAGGACTCAACTTCCCCTTCTTACTGAACCGCATCACGCCTCTCATCGGTGATATTCTCAAGAACACCTGATCACCAACGGCAAATCCAGTTCTCTCTTTCGATTGTTTGCATAAGACTTTTGCCTAGTCTGAGCCGTCAGTAACCTCTCCCTTATACACTTTACTTTATGCAAGGCATCTTGTAGCAATTCTGGGCCGACTAAGCTAGCTTCTCCAACCTCGAACCACCCAATCGGGAATCTGCATCTACGGCCGTACAGAGCCTCAAAAGGTGCCATTTGAATACTTGCTTGATAACTGTTATTGTACGCAAACTCAGCCAAGGGTAAATACCTTTCCCAACTTCCGCCGAAATCCATAATACACGCCCGAAGCATGTCCTCAAGAATCTGAATGGTTCTTTCTGATTGCCCGTCAGTCTGTGGGTGGAACGCAGTACTCAGATCAACTCTAGTTTCCAACACTTCCTGCAATGACTTCCAAAACCTGGAAGTGAACTGTAGCCCTCTATCAGATATTATGGACACTGGCACACCGTGCAATCTAACGATCTCTGATAGATAAATCTGTACATATTGACTCACTCCGTAAGTGGTCTTAATTGGCAGAAAGTGTGCGGACTTACTCATGCGATCCACTATTACCCAAACCGAATCAAATCCCCGTTGTGCCCTTTGCAACCCTGTTACAAAATCCATCGTTATCCTCTCCCATTTCCACTCAGGTATCTCTATCTGTTGTAATGTTCTGGCGGGCTTCTGGTGTTCAGCCTTGACTTGCTGGCACACTAAACACCTGGCTACATAGTTTGCGACATCCTTCTTCATGCCATTCCACCAATACATCTGTTTCAGGTCATGATACATTTTATTAGCTCCCGGATGGATTGTATACGCTGTCCGGTGCGCTTCTTCAAGTATTATTTCTTTCAAGTTATCAACCATAGGGACACACAGCCATCCCACCAACCGAAGTATCCCAAAATCATCTATAGAGAATCGGACTTCATCCCCTTTCCCTTTAGTTACGGTATCCCTGATTTGCTTGAGGTCGGTATCTTCATCCTGTCTAGCCTTCACCTCTTCTACCAAAGAGGACTTAGCTTGCAAATGGGCTAAAACTGAGTTAGAACTTCCAATCTCAAACTGATTTCCCATTTGCTCTAGCTCGTGTAGTTCTCTAATCAACGGTCTTCTTTCTTCACTTATATGAGCAAGACTGCCCATGGATTTCCGACTCAGAGCATCGGCTACCACATTAGCCTTTCCTGGATGATACAAGATCGTGCAGTCGTAGTCTTTCAAAAACTCCAACCATCGACGTTGTCTTAAGTTCAAGTCTTTCTACTCGAAAATGTATTTGAGGCTTTTGTGGTCTGTATAAATTTCACACGTCTCACCATATAAGTAATGTCTCCATATTTTCAGAGCGAATACTACAGCCGTCATTTCGAGGTCGTGAATCGGGTAGTTCTTCTCATGCTTCCACAGTTGTCGTGATGCATACGCAATCACCTTGCCATGTTGCATCAAGACACACCCTAACCCTATCCTTGACGCATCACAGTATACCACATACCCTCTTGTGCCTTCAGGTAATGCCAGCACCGGAGCGGTAGTGAGGCTGTCCTTCAGCTTCTGAAAACTCAGCTCACACTTGTCATCCCATACAAACTTCACTCCCTTCTGAGTCAATCTAGTCATAGGTGCAGCAACCTTAGAGAAGTCCTACACAAATCTTCTATAATATCCCGCCAAACCCAAGAAACTGCGACTTTTAGTAACAGAGGTAGGCTGGGACCATTTCTTCAGTGTTTCCACCTTGCTCGGATCAACGTGAATTCCCTCCGAGGATACCACGTGACCGAGAAGTGCAACCTTATCAAGCCAAAACTCGCATTTTGAAAACTTAGCATTCAATTTCTCCTCTCTCAGCCTCTGTAATGCTAGTCTCAAATGCCCTGCATGTTCCTCAGCATTCTTGGGATAAACTAGAATGTCATTTATGAATACAATGACAAACCAGTCTAGAAATGGCTTGAAATCCGATTCATCATGTCCATAAAAGTTGCTGGTGCATTGGTTAGCTCGAACGACATGAATAGAAACTCATAATGGCCGTATCGGGTTCGAAAAGCAGTCTTGGGCACATCTTCTTTTCTAATCTCCAGCTGATGATGCCCTGATCGTCGATCGATCTTTGAAAACCTCTTAGCACCTTGCAACTGGTCGAATAGATCATCGATTCTTGGAAGTGGGTATTGATTGCGGACCGTTACCTTATCCAACTTTCGGTAATCGATGCCCAATGTTAAAATTCCATCCTTCTTCTTCACGAATAGAACTGGTGCACCACAATGTGAAAAACTGGGTCTGATGAAACCCTTATCAAGTAATCCCTATAATTGCGTGTGTAGCTCCTTCAACTCACTTAGATCCTGTATCCCTACTTGGAATACTTGATCCATTAACTCCAGCATGAACCTTTCCGGACATGCTCTACTCCCCTTAACCAAACGGGATCCGCTCCCACGGTTTGACTCTTTCCTTTCTTACAGTGTGGCATATGTTCACGAACATATACCGCCTCTTGCAAGTGTGTTACCCGTTGGGTTCCAATCGACCCAACGGTAGCATACCTCTTTTATGATTTGGCTCGCATCCCCCGATGCTTACCCGACTCTGTTCCCGTATTCACTCTCTTCTTTTCATTTCGTACCTACGTGGTACTCTTTCTTCGAGTATTTCTCAATACTCGTTACTCACTACATTCTCCTTCTCGATTAACTGTCCTTACGGTTAATTTTTTTCCTTTATGGCACCCCCATGGCCATTTATACGTTTGGTTTGTCAACTCAGTCTCCACCCACACACGGGCTTCAGACTAATGGATTTACGGTTCACCAACCTGTGGAACTAGCGTATCTAGCTATGTCAACTACAATCCGTGTACTATACATTCACTTACCGTAGTAGTTGGTTCTCCACCCCCTACTTGACTTTTATCGTATGAGGTCCTATAGGCTTTCGCTCTTCCCCCCTTATGGGACTACTTATCCCTGTCTACTTTCTCTCCCCTCGGGCCTCCACGAGTCCCTTTGGGGTTTATCTCTCACGTTATATCGTTCAAGAGCTATCTACCGCACTAACAATCATTTTCCTATCTCTGGACGGTACCCGAAGATCTACGCCCATTTCCACTCCTAGACCTGCTCCGGTCTAATCCTTTCGGGTCCATTATCAACCTATGGCCCCTTAATTGGTAACTCTTAGGTTTACCTGTATACTCCCTTGGTACTTTAGCACTCTCTAGTGCTTTTCGATGTCTACTTAACTTTAATCACTCCAAGCGAGTGATTTCTCAACTACATCTACCGTCCTTATACAGTTTACCTGTAAAAGGATTTTTTTTTGTTTGGCAGGGTATTGGTCACATGAGTTAGTCTTCTTAGCCACCCTGTGGGTTTTGAAATTAATTCAAGTTTATTTCTTAGAAATGACGTCTAAGGTTTTCGTAAATGGTTAGGGTTTAACCAATATGAATGACACAAATTGAGAAAGAGTTTTCATGAAAATTTGCCTTCCAATGGTTATCCCTTGTATTTTCAAGAGAAATTTTAGGGTCTTTCAGAAGCTCTCATCCGGAAAGACCAAAAAATACTTTTACAAAAATTTTTCATGTGATCAATATCCCACTCTTTATGCTCTTCCCTAAGATCCCAAGAGAGTTTGGTTGGGCTTAATCCCTTCCTTTCCCCCTTGTTTGCTTAAGGAACTAGTAGTTCATGGATCGAGCGCAGGGTTGGACTAGGCTCTTTCCCTGTGCCTTACCATTTACTCTATTTTCGGCTCGGCATATGGTCACGCTCTACATGTTTACATATGCCTCTACTTCTTAACATCTGTTTCTACGGCATGTGGTTCGGCCACTTTTCTCGTCCATATACCGTATCCTGATTTTTCCAGTCCGTAGATTTCTACTTCTACACCGTGGCATACAGCACCTCTTTTCTGTTTACCTTACAAACCATTTCTAGCCTAGACTACCATTCATGGCACTATTTTACTTGCATTCTCTACTATAGTCAAATAACTTATGCCTATACCATAGCACACAATGCGCGCTAACAGATCAAACGCATCGTCTCTTTTAACAACTGCAACACCATCACACATTGTAGCGCATTCCTGCCCACAATTCAACCAAATGTGTCTGTGTCTAGGTAGCATCCTCCATGGATGTCTCCTTTCCACATTATGGCGTTCTAAGGTTCCTGGGGTCACTACCACCCCACCTTACGCCTTAGTGCATCGCTGTACCGCACAAGAACGTCACCTGATAAGAGTTTTCATAATCCATCATAGAATAAGAAAGAAATGAAAGAAAGACTGACACAATTTTCCTGGGTACTTCACAGGTGCCTTTTTACTCCCACGTTGTGCCCAGGTACAAAAAGAGAGGTAAACCGACACCTGGTCATACCTATGGTTTCATACAGTTTAAAGTAACCAGGCTTTGATACCAAGTTTGTCACGACCCCCTATCGGACGTCCGTGACCGGCACGGGAGGTATGATTTCTCCTCTCCCGTAAGCCTCTAATTCCTGCTTGACATTCCTATATATGCATAACTACCCATTTCTATTACAAACAATATATAGTATATATGGTCATCCCTATCCGGTGACCTAAGTAGCACGCAATCCACGGCTCGCTCAACGCCGCTTCAGTCTATACATATACACATAATCAATCACACGTACATATAATATACATATTGATCACGCGCTTCCGGGCGGGTGATCTATCCTATTCACATGCAGGATTCCTGTGTACAGTCAATCATATATATTCAATCACACACCTGCATAAAATATACATATTCATCACACGCCTCAATGCGTGTGACCTATCCTATTCACATGCGGAAGCCGTATTTTCACACAATCAAGTATTCAATCACACATATATAAATTTACATATTGACCACACGCTCAGTGCGTGTGATCTATCCTATTCACATGCGGAAGTCACATTCATATATACATATATACACATGATATTCATCATATCATAACCTATGATCCCAACAACCAGATCAATCTTTAACCTGTATGAAGCCGACAATTCTAGAGTGTGACATATACATATATGCATATAGCAACTGTACAAAACAATGCTATACCAAAATGAATCATATACATATATATCCTGACAAAATACATATAACAGTACTACCTACGCGAACAATGCGTGTGGTCTCTAAGCCTGTCCGCCTCCCTGAGATGAAGTGGAAGCGCTCATGATGCCTATACCACCCGTGTCTGTAATATGTAACATTGGGGTGAGTCAAACAGACTTAGTGAGAGGCTTTCCCATCCCTGGTGTAGTAGCGGGTACCACTACAACTGGGGAAGAGGAGCCAATCACAAACACATACGCATATAACGGGTTTAAATTTTTATATATTAGGTGGTCAGGCAATTAACATATATCATATTCACAATAAAGAATTTAATACATGGATTTACATACATTTAAATTCACACATACATCATATCATGATTTAACATATAATTCCATGTGGTCACCCGTATTCAATTAACCGTAATCATAAACTGGCCCGAAGGCAATATCTCCATTAGGAGAGAATCTGACCCGAAGGCAATATCTCACGTGAGCAATATGGGAACCTAGTTGATCATTCAAGGAACCCCTGGTCCCAAGATTTCACTTGGAACAATAGTCTGATCCCAAGACTTCACTTGGAGCAATAGTCGGTGACTCATCTGACCTCGGTTTACCCAAGACAATAGCCACAATGTGGTGTACTCATATACTTGGTATTTCTGTGGGTTGACTCAAGACAAACAGACTCAATCTACCCAGACTATCCATGATCGACTCAATTTCCAGGTTGTACCATAATAACCCCTATGGACCACTGCTTACTCATTTCTCTTCTTCTTAGGCAACTCTAAGTTCCCAGGTGGTTTTCTAATTCGGAAACTCTCGGTTTAAAACAAGTCACCTATGTTCATCTCCTTTAAGAAGTTACATACACAACCACCCTTTTCAGGTGATCAACAATGAGGTTGGTTTATAATATCACAAGACTCTCACAAATAAAGTTGACTCGATCCTACCCCCGATATCATTTAGGTCCCGAGGACCTTCTTTCCATATAAGGCTCCTTGAGCCACCATTGCTTTTATAATTCACATACACACATATAGCACGTTTTCACATATACTGTGATTTAGGAATAACAATAGCATGTTATCTAACATGTAATTCCTACAAATAGGCAAGAAGGCAAACCATATATCCATATCCGCAGTCAACCCTATAGGGCAAGGATAGGAAAGCCCCTCACCTGGTTGGCCCCTCTGATCGGCTCTCGGTGCGCCCGAAAGTCCACTCACAGTATGGTGCCCTATACACATATACTTGAGAGATTCAGAGACTTGAAAATTCAACCACTATCGTGTACACGTAACGCTAATGCTCATGTTCTTTCTAATTAATTCCATAGACTAGTTGTTGGCTTGGAATGCACTCAACTAGTTTTCGGAACACCTAGCATGCTTCTAATTCGTGTCCAACCCTCTCTTAATCACGCTATTCGGAAACGTTGGATTTGGGAATGCAAGGTTATCCAATTCCACCTCTATGTGTCCATGTGAAGTTCCCACTACCCAAGTCTTGAATTTATGGCTCAAGAGTCATAAATTCTACTTGTCCAATATTTCCATTTATCAAAATAACCTTGAACACTTCACCTACACATGAATACACATACCCAAATACGCGTAAAATTAGAAAATTGTCTCTTTTTTCTCGAACAGGGTTCCGGGTGAGACGGGAATTACTCGGGTTTTAATCCCTCGTAAATTCCAATAATTTTTTAATAATTATATAATTATCATTCAGCCTTTCAATGCACCCCAAATCATTCCACAACACCCTTAAACCTTAACAACCACATTTTCCTACACTTTTCCAACCCGGATAAATTCTATCAATTTGGTTCCGGTTCCTAAGCTTCCAACTCACTTCCTAGCATGCAAATACTTCAATTTAGGACCCAGAATACTCAGATTGAATCAATTGGGGTCTTTCCAAAAATCCCTAAAATTGATAAAATTGGGGTTTGAGACTCCCGGCTACCTTCCCCGATGAAGAAACGGCGTTTTCCGACGAGTTTTCCGGCGAGAAAGCTTTCTTCCTCTTGTTTCTCTCTCTAACCCGAACTCTCTCTCTCTCTCTAGCACACGGTGGCGTTTTCCGGCTCTGGTGGACGGCGACTCCGGCCACCACGCCTGCGTCCGGCCACTCTCACACGCCGTCCGTGAGCTCCTCCAACCAAGACGTTGCCCCAAGCTCTTCCCCTCTCTCGTGCGTCTTCTCTTGCTGGGCTCTCTCTCACGCCTTCTCTTTCTTTTCTTTTCTCATCTGCTTGCTTTTTCTTAATTCTATTACACACACACACACACACACAGATATATATATATATATATATATATATATATCACTAAAAAAACAAAAAGAGAAATCTGATTTAATAAAAAAATATATATATAAGTATTAGGATTTTACAAAAATTTATATTTACCACATAATAAGTGATATGCTAGTGTGTATTTTTATCTCACTTTCCACTTTTAAATTAATTAATTTAATTTAACTAATGGTGCTAATTAGAATAGTCTCGGGTATCACAATTACCTTTCTTTAACCTCCTTCCACTTCTTATGTTCTTCCTTTAATTCTTTTTTTAGCTTTCATTTTCTCCAACGTCTCAAATTCCACTCCCTCCTTTAGCAGTTGAATTGAATGGTACTGCCACACTCACGATACCTCCTTCATCATTTTGCTTAGGAAGTGGTGGAACGAAAAATATTTCAGCCATGGAAGAGGCATACATTGCTTTTGCCTTCATTCTTAAAGACTGATTTGTTGAGCATTGATAAATTCCTCAAGATTCAATTGTTATTCAGGTATCGTTCCGAATTTGGTATTGTGTCTTAACTAATTAACACATCTTTAGTGAAAATAAAGAGTTTGGTTTCTAGTGTTTTCAGGTACAATTCAATTATCTTCTCAGGTGACCTATGTGATTCTGCTTTAGCATTATAGTTTCTGTTCACAAGCCAATTTCCTTTCATCCTTTGTGGCTACATCATTAGACAGCTAGGATTGCTACGTCTGATTTTGTTTAGTTTGTTGGATTTATGATTTTGTTAAAAAAAATGAAGATTAATCATTGCTGTAGCCCTATCTCTTTCTCAGAAATTGTTCCATCTCCCTCTCTCTCTCTCTCTCTCACACACACACACACACACACAAATATGTATATATATATATATATATATATATATATATATCAATGGGATTTAGATCTAGTGGAAGAGAATAATTCCTCACAACGTGTTTGAATCCTCGCTGGATAAAGTGCTCACATTTAGTAACTACTAGAAAAAAATCAATTTTTTGATAGACCAAATCGTCCAATAAAAATATATGTTAATCACAGTTTACATTATAACATGTGCAATTCATAGCATTTCTATTTTTAAAAGTAGTGGTAAACTATGTAAGCTCATCATGATAAAAAGCGATCAGTTTCTCTTGCCTTCATGGTCATGGTTGTCTCATCAACCTCTCTCTTTCCAAATTCCCTGCGATTGACTTTTGGTTCTTGGACTGTGCATACTCTTAGCTTCAACACGTCTCTCTTCCTACCAACAACAGTTGACAACTCAACTTATCCCACAATTGTTTCCACTGTCTAATTGCAATTTACCCAATTATATATAGGAAAAAAACTTAGGTCAAGTTTCTTATATCCTTTTCATCAAGTTTCGCCAATCATATATTGTATTTACACTCTGTTTCTTCTATGAATGGTCATATAAAAAGTGGTCTTCTATATTCTCTCTCTATTATGATTGGTCATTTAAACACTTTTTGTCACAGGTCATATTTACATTGAGAAACTTGATGAAAAGGATATAAAGAACTTGATCTAAGTTTTTTCCTTATATATACTCAACACATTTATTTATACAAATTTTCATTGCGTGCGGACACACACACACACACACACACACACACACACACACACACACATATATATATATATGTATTTTTAAGTGAACCTCATTCGTTAAAGGTAAATAGATTAAACAAATTATAAGAAGACAAGTATAACATACAATGTGAACCAAATAATAGCTCTAGGGTTGTACAACTATAAACCAACCTGGACTTTTTTAATCCATTTGAGAACCAAGGCATCAAACCAACAGAAAACAACAAAGATACTCAGAGAATGATAAATATAAAAAGTAAGGTTCATAAGGCTCAACAAGTTCTATTATTTTAATGGTTTCCTTCTAGATTTTTTTTCTTGTGATTTGCCTAAGTTTGATGTTCCTGTAATTTGGTAACTGAATATGTTAAAGCCTAACCTCTCTTCACCGTTGCAGGATTAATTGCTGCAAGTAGGTAAGATTAATTAGAAATCTGTCATAAATCATAGGTTCTCCAAGATCATGAAACTTCAACATAAGCCCTCCATTCATTACTACTTTTAAGAATTAACTCTTACATGTGCAGTTAGTGTCTCGCAAAAATGTACAAAATCCCGATGGTGAATCAAAAGGATATTAATTTTATGTTTAAGTTACTTCGCAATTAATTTTAAGCTGTCCAACTAATATGGCTCTAGTTTTTTCAAAAGGTAAAAACCCCAAATTGGTCCCTTATGTTTGCACAAAGTTTCATATTGATCCTTTATGTTTCAAAAAGTTTAAATTGGTTCTTTATGTTTGTAAGAAGTTCCAAATTGGTCCTTCCGTCCAAGTCCATTTATTTCTCCCGTTAAGTGCTGAGGTGGACAAATCATCTCTCCTACATGTCCATTTAAACTGACGTGTCATGCCACGTCATCGACACATCATCATCCACTATCATATGTGATGACGTGGCGCTGATGTGGTGATGACGTGGAATGACATGTCAGCTTAAATGGGCACGTAGGAGAGATGATATGTCCACCTCAGCACGGCACGTTAGCACTTAACGGACCAATATGATACTTCGTGCAAACATAAGGAACCAATTTGGAGTTTTGACCTTTTGAAAAAATTGGTAATGTGAGTTGTTATTCTTTTGTGAACTTGGAGTTGCAATACTAATGCAATGAATCGTAGAGCAAGAAAATAAAAGGATATAATTTTATGATAGTACTATGTCCATTCTGATCATTATTTGCAACCATATAGAAAAAGCAGTAAAATCAACCATTGAAATTAAATGCACATGGTTTTGATTTTTGAATGTTTGTATTGTTCTTAAGGTTTTGTGATCAACTTGGAAAGATCTTGGAATTTGTGTATTTTCTGGAGAATGGATACAGTGAAAGCAAAAGATTTCCTGCATACAAGAGATGAATTTTTAGCATATGGAAGCCAGGATAAGATCTTGAAGTATGAATTTTAACTGTTCTCCTTCATTTGCTGTATTAGAGAGTCATAGTAATACAAATTGATTTTGCTAAATCTTCTTTATATTGTATCTTTTATGGAAACTTCAATATAAATAGAATTTTCTTCTACTATACTATATAACCTTTCTAGAAAAAAATTTCAAGCCTTCTAAGTTCACCACAATGTCTAGAAAGAAAATAACGCAGTAGCTGTTAGCTAGTTAATATCACAAGGAAAAAGTATGCATTATGATCAAGTGAATGATTTATGGATATCTTAGAATCACATCAACCTACTAACATCGGTAATAATGATAAATAAAAGTATGATCTAATAACTATTATATATAAGATGTAATAACACTTGAGTACTTAATTTATTATTGTGAAAGATTAAAATTTAAAAATTTATCTCTTATCATTTTATGTTCTCAATGTAAAATAACTTTTAAGTCTATCACATCTTTAAAAATTGGAGAGCATACTTTTTTACTTGTGTTTCTTTATTTTGTTCTATTAAAGGGGTCATAATTTTTTATTCAAGGGGCCAATAAAGAAACATTATATATTTCATGTATATTAGTATCATCTTAAGGAAGCCATGATACCCATTAGCCCGCTCCCTCCGACATTGCTTGAGTTGGCTAAGGAGTTAATAGTCTTGTCATATATTCCTTTCGCAGCTTTGTTGTTGTGCCCTTTATTCAACTAAGCTGGATATGACGGTTTCTTTTTTTTTTTTTTTTGGTATGACGGTTTCAAGTTGTGAGTTTTGTGACGTTTCGGAATAAGTTAGGTGGGTTGGCCCATTTAATTTTCTTTTTCTTTTTATTTTTAATCACTTAATTAATTTTGAATAAATGTAATTTCACTTATTATTTTATTTAATTTGGGATATATATTATTATTTGGTTGTTTAAATTGTTGATTTTGTTTTTTCGTGCATTGCTTATGTACTTTTAATGTAATATTAATGTAATGTATCATGTGAAAAGATTAATTATCAAAATATATTTTAAAAAATACAATTTAAAATAAATAATTCAAAAATTTTAAAAGTTAAAAAAAAAAGTGAGTTAAGTGAGCTAACCCGGCTAACCACCTTGGTGAGGATTGACATTTTTCAACTCTTTTAACCTGCGACTGTAACTTGGCTCACTTTGACACCTCTATTTGCAGCAAAAATCATCTCTCACATGATGAAAAGGAATTAAGCCATTTGACAAGAAGTATTGGATCATGGTGACAAAACATGCCTACCTGACCCCAAGTCGTTTCCCTCATAGTTACCTTTATGTAAGAAACGTGACATGGAGAATCTTCAAAGAATTGACGATTTGAAGGTTTTTTGGTTTATAAGAGAAAATGGGTAAGGCTTCAATCAGATTTGTAAGACGACTATTTTATTCTCTAGATCAATGTCAAAAAATCATTGTCTTAATTATAGATCGAAAATGGCATAGATCTCGAGACAAATCCAACGGCTGGACCATAGTGCTGCCCAAATTTGTTATCGGTATGGGAAAGTCGTTGCTCAGGAACACGGTTTCCTACCCATTGGATTTTCATTTTGTCTCAAGATTTGAGTTTTTTTTTTTAATTTCAAATGGCATAAATCTCTAGAAAAATCCAACAGTTGGAAGGCCATGTGCCCCTCCCGTAGTTTAGCCTAAATTTGGTATTGGTATGGAAAGGTCATGTGCTTAAGATCACGATTTCCCAACCGTTGAGTTTGCTTTTTTTAGTTTCGAGATTTGTGCTAAAAAATCTTTTAAAAAATTTATATACAAGGCATAAATCTCGAGAAAATTCCAATAGGCCTTCCTATACCAATACCCTAATTGGGTATAGGTATAGAATGGTTTTGCGTTCTGGCACACAATTTTCCAATTGTTAGATTTAATTTTTTAGTCTGGAGATCAATGTAAAAAAAAACATTTTTTTGAAAGAAATTGATGGCATAAATCTCAAGACAAATTTAATGAGTAGAAGGCTGTGTGCCTAAGTATAAGACTTTACCATAGTACTACCCAAATTGGGCATTGGTAGGAGAAGTCCATTGGCTCTTCCACACGATTTTCTAGCTATTGAATTTACTTGTTTAGTCTTGAGACTTCTGCCAAGTTTTTTTAAAGTCTAAATGGAACATATCCCAAACAAAATCAAACGACTGACCTTCCCATAATGCTGCTCAAATTGAGTATTGGTATGAGAAGTTCACGGTTTCCCAATAGTTGGATTTACATTTTTAGTCTTAAGATTTGCATCAAAAAAATCTTTTTCTTAAACGGTACAAATCTCAAAAAAATCCAACATATGCAAAATAAAATATATCATGTAAGCTATATTGTTTGTCATGTATTTATTTATTTATTTTTCTTAAATCACATATTTAATTGAGTCAAATTATTTCTGTAACTTTCATTTTTGGATCAGACAATTCTAAATCAGAAATTAGGACCACAAGGGGTCTTAACCTTGGGGGACTTGTCCTTAGGAGATGACCTACGTGCCTACGTACCTTTGTAAAGAGATTAAAGTCCACGTAGTTCGCTAAGTTGACGCTCGTTGGAGCCGTTAGGCAGAGTAGTTACCTGTATGTTGTCGTGTGCGGCTAAGACGTGCATAAGGTACTCCGGGCGGGCGACCCACTCGTTGGAGGTTGCATTAGACTGGGAGAGATCAAGGGTCTCACTAAGCTGCTAGGAGCTTTGCTGATGGAAATCCCCAGGACGGAGATACGCTTGTTGATGGTGGAGATTATGAGGTGGCGGACCAAGCTCAAAGATTCAGAAGGCGGTGTATCGTATTTAGAATGTTGAGTCTTACTTCTGTGTGTTCCGGAGTCTATCTCTTGAGTCCCCCGGGTGAGGGCCTTTTATACTAAGTGCGAAGAAGGATGTGGTCGACCCACATTCCTACGCTTCATGGGTCGACCCATGACGTTCGAGGGCTTCCCATGTATTGAAGGCCTTGCTTGATTGCAAAGATTGCAACGGCGTCTTGGAGGCCCCTGACTTGGAGCGAGAGCTTAGTGAATCGGGCTAAGAAAGCATGTAAAGTTTCTCCTTCTCCCTGGTGGAAACCGATGAAGGAATCCTCGTTATTCTGGTATTCTTTACTACTGGCGAACTGGGTGAGGAACTTTTATGCCAACTGTTCAAAGCTGTGAATCAAGTTCGTGGGCAGTAGTGAAACCCATCTTAAAGCTGCTTCCTTCAGGGTCGAGGAGAAAACTTGGAACTATTGGCCGTCTGTCATGCCAAGTATTGACATGCCTGAGTTGAAGGTGTTGATGTGCTCTCGTGGATCAGTCCATATGGTTTTATACGGAAAGGCATTTTGAAACCCACGGGCATATGCTCGTTCTTGACTTGCTGAGTGAAGAGGTGTCTTCCTTTTCCTTGGAAGTCGAAGCTGAGCCAATGGTACTGTCCTGAGTAAGTGGACATGTCGTAGGGAGCGTACGGGTTGTAGGCTCCTGCCCAAGGCATGTGCAAATAAGATTCTGGCGGGTAGTCCGGGATAGATGGTCGCGGGTAGTTCGTGGGCGGGCGTACTGCTTGTCTGGCGACCATGGTTGGCCCAGGTGGAATTGATGGCAGGGGAGCTGGTTATGTTAGTGATGGCCGAGCAAACTCCATTGGTAGGGTTCCGAATTGTATTGTGGGTAGATCGGTAGGGCTGCTAGAA
This sequence comes from Senna tora, assembly GCA_014851425.1. Classification (NCBI taxonomy): domain Eukaryota; kingdom Viridiplantae; phylum Streptophyta; class Magnoliopsida; order Fabales; family Fabaceae; genus Senna; species Senna tora. The sequence goes on from CM026262.1 coordinate 15,798,363, forward strand.
GGGCCCGCGGATGCGTTGTATGGTGCTACCAATATTTGGATGCCCGTATTTGCTTGAGGGTAGTCTCTATCATCTTCTCATTGAGGCTGATGTATGGCTGCTGTCTCCACCTCGAGTCGAGCTAACTCCATTTCACGTGAGGTCCTTGCTAGTTCTGTTAGCTCTTGATTGCTAGTTGGAGGGCACAGATTATGTGGCATGCCATAAGGATGCTGGGAGCATGTTTCCTCCCTAGTTGCTGGCATCTGGACAACGGTCTCTATGATAGTTACTTGTGCTGTCGAGGCATTTTGCGATTGGTCGTGTTTGAGACTGTTGCTTCCACTACGGCAACATCAGTCACTCTGTGCTTATTCCTTGTGCTACATCTTGGAGCACTTCAATTGGTTGTGGCCGTAGGACCATTTGAGCCGGTCATTTTCAGATTTTTCTTGTAAAGAAAATTTATAATATGGGTTTCTGAGTGTTAAGTAGATACTTCTACTCCCCAAAAAAGAAATGCCGTTTAGCGGCAGAGTGCTCAAGGCATTGTGGTCTGAGAAAGACTGTGGTAGGCGCCAATGTAACTGTCATTTTTGGATCAGACAATTCTAAGTCAGAAATTAGGACCGCAAGGGGTCTTAACCTTGGGGGACTTGTCCTTAGGAAATGACCTAGGTGCCTACGTACCCTTGTAAAGGGATCAAAGCCCACGTAGTTCGCTAAGTTGACATCCGTTGGAGTCGTTAGGCATGGTAGTTCCCTATAGGTTGCCGTGTATGGCTAGGACGTGCGTAAGGTACTTCGAGCGGGCGAGCCACTCGTTGGAGATTGCCTTAGACTGGGAGAGAATAAGGGACTCTCTGAGCTGCTAGGAGCTTTGCTTATGGAGATCCTTAGGACGGAGATACGCTTGTTAATGGTGAAGCTTGTGAGGTGGCGGACCAAGCTCAAAGATTAAGAAGGCGATGTATCGTATTCGGAATGTTGAGTCTTACTTCTATGTGTTCCGGAGTCTATCTCTTGAGTCCCCTGGGTGAGGGCCTTTTATATTAAGTGCGAAGGAGGACGTGGTCGACCCACATTCCTGCACGTCGTGGGTCGACACATGACGTTCGAGGGCTTCCCATGTCTCTAGTGCGAGAACTTAAGAGGGGAAACGTAGGTACCGGTCACGTATGAGGCGAACGGGTGGTGCCACTTATCACAATTGCGAGCTCCTGTGGCCCTACTAGAAGGCTAGTGCCACGTGTCCCAAAGTGAGAATATTTCGTAGTTACAATTTCTTTAGTAATTAATTTTAAAAAAGTCAAAATTACATCTGATACCCTTAAACTTTAGAGCTTCTATAAATTGTGCTCATATATTTTTCTTGCTTTCAATTATGCCCCCAAAACTTTTAATTTGCAAGAAATTTTGCTTATTACCAAAATTTCGAGCAAATAATTAGCGGTAGTTGCAAGTGTGATAGTCCTTGCGACATCTAATATTGATTGTGACATCATAGCATTTATTTAGTAATTTTATTCATCAATTTAGCCACGATTATCACTGTGTCACTACAAAATAAATGATATTATAACTTATTAGACAAGCAAAATTTCACCAGAGGCTGAAAGAGTAATTATTAAAGTGTTTTCACCATTTTTTTAATAAAAAAGTGCATTTAATATTAAACATTTAATACTAAAGAATTAAAATACTAACGACAAAAAATATAACATTCAAATTGATTCCCAAAGAAAACTGAAGGCCTCTATTAATAATGACCCTACCACACACTATTCCTGCCTCCTCACTCTTCCGTTTCATTTCTTCTCCTCATTCTTCCCTCTTGGACACCATCTCCTACAATCCCATCTTTTCCTTTCTCTTAAAGTTTCCAGCTTTACTCTGACTCTTACGTAATTCCAACCCAAACAAGAACCCATGTTTGGGAAAACAAAGATGATCAATGACGAAGTTCAAAAGAAGGAGGCTGAGATGATACAATCGCTGAAGGACCGAGTCAAATTTGAGACATTGGATAAAATGAAGCTAATGAAGTATTGAAGGAAGAATTCAAGAAGTGCAAGGAGGGAGAAGAGAGGTATATAATGCAAGGGCGATTATTGAAGAAATCGTTGGATGCTGCTAAGAACAGGGAGAAAGAACTAGAGAAAATGATTGGGACGAAGCTTAGGATTGAGAGTCATGAATTGGTGGAGGAAAGCTTCCCAATCGTTTTCTCTATTTCTTTCTTCGTCTTCTTAGCAATATCCAACTATTTCTTCAATAATTCCACTTGCATGATATTCCTTTCTTCGGCCTCCTTCCACTTCTTGCGTTCTTCCTTTAATTCTTCTTTTGCTTTCATTTTCTCCAACGTCTCAAATTCCACTCTCTCCTCTAGCAATTGAATTGAATGGTACTGCCAAATTCACGATGCCTCCTTCACCGTTTCCCTAAGAAAGCGGTGGAACGAAAAAACATTTCAGCCATGGAAGAAGTCTATATTGCTTTTGCTTTCATTCCTAAAGACTGATTTGTTGAGCTTTCACTCTTCAAGAGTCAATTGTTTTCCAGGTATGGTTCCGAATTTGGTATTTGTGTCTTCACGAATTAACACATCTTTATTCAAAATCGAGAGTTTGTTTTCTAGTGTTTTCAAGTACGATTCCATTATCTTCTCAACTGACCTATGTGATTCTGCTTTTAGCGTTATAGTTTCAGTTCACTAGCCAATTTTCTTTAATCCTTTGTAACTATATCATTTGACAACTAGGATTGCTACATTTGATTTTGTTTACTTTGTTGCATTTATGATTTTTTTTTTAAAAATGAAAATTAATACATTTCCATGGCCCTATTTCTTTCTCATAAATTGTTCTATCTCTCTCACACACACACACACAAATATCAACGAGATTTGGATCTAGTGGAAGGGACTAATGTCTCATAACGTAATAAATTGGGGTTCGAATTCTCACTGGGAGAGGTGCTCACATTTACTGCTTGACAGTACCTCGAACATGATTACCTTCAATAGGAAGATACCGGTGGATAACCAAATATATATATATATATATATATATATATATATATATGATTGCTTGTTTATGGCTGAAGCTCACAGCTCTTACTTCTTAACGTAATGTTTTTTTTTATTTTAAGTGTGGTTTGGTACATACACTAAATGTTTCATTTGTTTCATATTGGTCCCAATAATATTCTTAAACATATATAATTGCTAAAGACACAAGGTTTCCCAACCGGTACGATTTAATTTTTTTACTTTCGAGATCAGTGTAAAAATATTTGTTCTAAAAAATTAAATGGCATAAATCTCCAGATAAATTAAACAAGTAGAAGGCGCAGGACCTCACCATAGTGTTGCCCAAATTGGGTATTAGTAGGGGAAGGCCATGTACTCAGGCACATGATTTTCCAATCGTTGTATTTACCTTTTTAATCCCGAGATTTAAGCTCAAAAAATACTTTTTAAAAAAATTTAAATAGCACAAATCTCTAAAAAAATCAAAGAGCCCAATCTTCCAATAGTGTTGCCTAAATTAAGTATTAGCATGAGAAGGCAACATACTTTTCCATGATTGTTGGATTTATTTTTTTAGTCTCGAGATTTGTAGCAAAAATTATTTTTTAGACAAATTAGATGGCACAAATCTTGAGAAAAATTTAAGGGGTGAAAGGTCTACCGCTCAAGTTAGTGCTACTCTTTAAAATATAGTCAATTATCCCAATATGCAAAATAAAAAATTATCCTGCGTGTAAGCTATATTTTTCATGTATTTATTTATTTATTTTGCCAAATCACATATTTAATTGAGTCATGTTATTTCATTAGTATTTAATTTTAATAGTGTTGATCTCGGATAAATTTGAGCAATTTAAAAGAGACAAAAGTACATTCGATACACCTAAACTTTAGAGCTTCTATCAATTGTGCCCATAAACTTTTTTTGTTGTCAATTGTGCCCCTAAACTTTTAATTTACAAACAATTTTTTCCATCAATAATATTTCAAGCAAATAATTAATGGCAGATACAAATGTAACATTACTGGCGGCATATAATAATGATTATAATGTTATATCATTTATTTAGTAATATTATTTTCGTTAATTTAGCCACGATTATCATTGTACCACTAAAAAATAAACGGTATTATCACTTATCAGACAGGGAAAATTGTACCAAAGGCAGAAAGAGTAAGTATTAAAGTGTTTTCACTATTATTTTTGGGAAAAAGTGTATTTAATATTAAAAATGTAATACTAAATAAAACAAAAATAATATTAAAATACTCTAACAATAAAAAATATAACATTCAAATTGATTCCCAAAGAAAATCGAAGGCCTCTATGAATAGTGAACCTACCACACAACGTACCTGCCTCTCCACTCTTTTGTTTCATTTCTTCTTGGACGGCATCTCCTGCATTCCCATCTTTACTTTGAGTTTTAAGGATTTCCAACTCAAACAAGAACTTGTGTCTGCGAAAACCAAGCTGATCAATGAAGAAGTTCAGAAAAAGGAGACAAAAATTCAATCGCTAAAGGAGAGAGTTAAATTTGAGACATTGGAGAAAATGAAGCTAATGGAGAATTGAAGGAAGAAGGCAAGAAGTAGTGGAAGGAGCAGAAGAGAGGTATAGAATGCAAGGGCGATTATTGAAGAAATCTTGGGATGCTGCTAAGAACAAGGAGAAAGAACTAGAGAAAATGATTGCGAAGCTTAAGATTGAGAGTCATGAACTTGTGGAGGAGAATATTATATATGAATGAGGGGATTTGGAAGAAGAAGTTTCAAGATTTTAGTGAGAAGGTTTTAGGTTAAGGAAGGATGTCGAATTATTGAAGAATCCTGAAACTTCCTCGTCCAAATTCCCTCATTCATAACGTTCTTCTCCACCAATTCATGATTCTCAACATTAAGCTTCCCAATCATTTTCTCTATTTCTTTCTCCCTCTTCTTAGCAGTATTCAATGATTTCTATAATAATTTCTCTTGCATCCTATAGCTTTCTTCAGCCCCTTTCCACTTCTTATGTTCTTCCTTTAATTCTTCTTTAGCTTTCATTTTCACTCCCTCCTTCAACGATTGAATTGAATGGTACTGCCGCACTCACGATGCCTCCTTCATTGTTTTGCTAAGGAAACGATGGAATGAAAAACATTTTAGCCATGGAAGAAGCATACATTACTTTTGCTTTCGTTCTTAAAGACTGATTTGTTGAGCTCTCGCAGATTCTTCCAGAGTCAATTGTTTTTAGGTTTGGTTCCAAATTTTTTATTTCTGTCTTCACTAATTAACACATCTTTACTGAAACTCGAGAGTTTGGTTTCTAGTGTGTAACTATCATTTTTGGTTGGAACAATTCATAATTGAAAATAAGGATCGCAAGGGGTCGTAACCTTGAGGGACTTGTCCTTAGGTAATGACCTAGGTGCCTACATATCCTTGTTAAGGGATCAAAGTCCACGTAGTTCGAAGAGGAAATGTTCGTAAGAGCCGTTAGGCAGAATTGTTACCTGTAGTGGCCGTGTGCGGCTAGGACGTGTGTGTTCTCTGGGCGAGCAAGCCACCTGTTGGAGGTTTCCTATAGAGGAATGAGAGAGCAAGGGTCTCTAGGTGATGCTTAGAGCAAGAGAATGAGTGTATTCTGCGAGAGAGTAAATGTGTTCTGATGTCTGTTGGTTAGATTTCAGGTGGTGATGATTCCATTATGTTGTTTCTATTTAAGTCCCCCAGGTGAAGGATATTTATACTCGAGGTAAAGGAGAATGAGCTCGACCCACGATCCTGGGAGTTCCCCTACGTCTCTATTACGGGAGAATACGCGAGGGAGCATGGATGGAGGCCACGTACAAGGCCATCAAGCGATGCCACGTGTCACTGATCCGTAGTCCAATTATCCTTCTAGAAGACCAGTGCCACATGTCTATAGGAGGGAATATTACATAGTATTTTTAGATACGATTTAATTCTCACGTGACCAATGTGATTCTGCTTTTGGCATTAAAGTTTCAGTTCAGTTCTCAAGTCAAGTTCCTATAATCCTTTGTGTCTACATTATTGGACAACTAGAATTGCTAAATTTCATTTCCTTTAGTTTATTGCATTTATGATTTTGTTAAAAAAATGAAGCTCAATAGACGAGCTATGTAGACAAATTTTTTTGTCTTTACTTTCGTGTTTGGAGTAGGTGATAATGAGGAACAACAAGGAGATGGCATTGTCATTGCTCTAGTGAAAGGGACTAATTCCTCACAACATAATAAACTCGGGTTCTAACACCCAATGGGACAGGTACTCACGTTTAGTGCCCGACAGTGATTCGAACATGTTACGTTCAATAAGAGAATACCGGTAAAAAATCAAATATATATATATATATATTTGATTGCTTGTTTATGACTGACGCTCACAGCTCTTACTTCCTAACGTAATGTTTGTATTGATATATTTTAAGTGTAGTTTAACAAACTACTTTTTTATTAAATTTTAGTCCCGAGAATCACATTCTTAGAAATAGTATTCTCGAAAATATAAGAAAAAAATGTTTGTTTTTCAACTTTCATATTTTTGAGATTATTTTACAAGATTCTAAACCTATAGAATTACAATAATACCACCTTCTTGGTTGATATTAAAAAAGTGAAGAACATAGGAATATAAAAATACTGGGATACTAAGATTCCCGGGCTTTCTTTTAATTTGTGTATCAAATATAGGATTACAAAATACCGGAGCTCATAATTTTGAAACTTTTTTTAACTATTGTACTAAACACAGTTTTGTGATCAACTTGAAAAGAGATCTTGGAATATGTTTATTTTTTGGAGAATGGATACAGTGAAAGCAAGAGATTTTTTGCATACAAGAGATGAAGTTTAACTCTTTTTCTTCATTTGCTGTATTAGAGTCCTAGTAATACAAAGTTATTATTCTACATCTTCTTTAGACTAAATCTTTTTGCAATTAAAGATTGTCCTACTTATGTTTTTTACCTTTCATATATAAAACCTTCAATATAAATTGAGTTTTTTTTTGGTGAAGCATATATATGACAAATATAGCTTACATGCATGATATTTTTTTTTTATTTTGCATATTTAGATATTCGTCTATATTTTAAAGAGTAGAACTAACATGAGCACTAGACCTTTCACTTGTTAATTTTTTATTTTGAGATTTATGCCATCTAAATTTTTTTTAAAAAAAATATAATTTTCATCACAAATCTCGAGATTAAAATAGTAAATCCAACTATCATGAAAATGTGACCTTACTAGATTACTACTATATATAACGTGTCTAGGATAAATGATTTTGGTCCTCCTCCGTATTATGTATTAATACCAAGTCCCACATTGCTTAGTTTGTGTTAGGAGTGGGTGAGGAGCTTATATAAATAGGTGTGAGTTATATAGGTTCAACACACATAAGAATACTAGCCTATAACCATTGGGTGTATTGGGTTTTGGGTATTTTTATGTGTTGAGGAGGGTTTATAATTTTTCCGTTCAAAAATTACAAGTAGTAAAGTTTGTCCTAGTTGGGGTCGTGGTAGTAGGTCGTGAGGCACCGAATCACGTTAAAATTTTTGTGTGTTCTTCTTTCTCTTTTCCTTATATTTTTTGTGCGGGGCCCAACAAGTGGTATCAGAGCTTTGGATCTGGCTTAGGGAGGAAGAACCGAAGAAGGGAGAAAGAGCAAGAGGAAGGAGTCGTCATCATCCAATCAGCGCCATGTCAGCAATTTGGAGAGAGGTTGGTTCTGGCTTATTTTTTAATTTTTTTTCAAGTCAGATTTTCTTTTGAATTTGGGCTGTTTGTGGTGCTGGTTGGTTGGTTGTGTGAGTGGAAGTATTTAGCCAAGAGTTGGGTTAAATACAATGAATACCCTGAAGTTTCAAGTTCTGCTGTTTGATGGGAGAACGGATTTTACACTATGGCAATGCACGATTCAAGATTATTTGGTCCAGCATGGTCTGGACTTAGCATTGCAGGATGAGAAACCGAGCGAAATGAAAGAGTCAAATTGGAGTACAATTCAGAAAAAGGTTGTTAGTACAATTCGATTGGCACTAGCCCCACAGATAAAAGTGATCGTGCTGAAGGAGGCATCACCGAAGAAGTTGTGGGACACATTGGAGAGCAAGTTTGCGTCGAAGACATTGACCAATCGATTGATGATGAAGATGGATTTGTACTCATTGAAGATGGAAGAGGGAGGTAATGTGACTTATCATATTAACAAATTTAATGAGATGGTATCTAGACTGTTGAATGCAGGGGACACTATTAAGGATGAAGAGCAAGCACTGCTTCTCTTGGCTTCACTACCAAAATCCTTCAAGCCTCTAGTCCAGTCAATGCTAGCAGGAAAGAGCACACTAAAACTAAATGAAGTGATGAGTACCTTGAAGGAGAGTCAGAGGATGATGGGTGGTGAAGAGTCTTTCAGGGACAATCATATACTAGCAGTGGATAGTGACAGGAAGAAGAAAGGTGATCAACTTGGAAGAAATTATCGATCGAGAGACATGAGCACTGTTGAGTGCCATTACTGTGGACAGTTGGGTCACATGCAAATGAGATGTCCAGAAATCAGGGAGGACTTGCAGAGCATGAAGGAGAAAAGAGGCAGATCGAAGGGAGCTTCTTCTGGTAATGTGGTTTCTTATGAAGATGAGTTAATCTGAGGATGTTAGAGAATTCTGCTAGAAACTAAATAAAAAAAAAGGAGAGTTTAGTTTTTTTAGAGAGAAATAATATAGGACTTTGTATTAAGGGAGGATTTATTATGTATTAATACCAAGTCCCACATTGCTTAGTTTGTGTGAGGAGTGGGTGAGGAGCTTATATAAATAGGTGTGAGTTATATAGGTTTCAACACACATAAGAATACTAGCCTATAACCATTGGGTGTATTGGGTATTTTTATGTATTGAGGAGGGTTTATAATTTTTCTGTTCAAAAATTACAAGTAGTAAAGTTTGTTCCAGTTGGGGTCGTGGGTAGGTCTTGAGGCACCGAACCACGTTAAAACTTTTTTGTGTTCTTTTTTCTCTTTTCCTTATATTTTTTGTGCGGGGCCCAACACTCCAGTTCTTCTACTACTATAACGTTTCTAGCATAAATGATTTTGGTCCTTCTCGGTGTTTTCTAAACATTATATTAATTATTTTATCAGAATTTGTAGAAAGAAAATAATGCAATAGCTGCTATTTTTATTTGTTTGCTCGTTTAATTTTCAAAGTTTTGTCCCGACTAATCTCGACTCGATTCGGGTCACACATTTGGTTATACATTTGGTTATAGTGGGTGAGTCTCTCAACGGCGATAGCTGCATTCCTAATGTCACGAATTCGAGACCTTGCTTAAACGATATCAAGAAGAATGGATTCAGTGCTTGGCTCTTCTATACATTAGTATGCTAAGCTGACTTTTTTTCATAGTTTTCTTCACATTTTCTTATATAAATGTAAAAATTGTAAACATTTTCTAAAGAATAAGAGTTATATACACAAAAAATAAAAAATACCACACAAATAAGGACCTACCGTGAATGGTTTAGGGATCATCTTTATTAGGGACTAAAAAGTTAGTCCCTAATCTACTCATTGTAAATCTCGATTTATGTGGAGTTTTTAATTTTTTTTGTATCTATATCTTTAATACTTTAGATATTCTTTAGAAAAAAATTATAATTTCTCAAATTTAAATAAAAAAATGAAGAAAACTATATAAAAAAAATCAGCCTAACATACTAATGGATAGAAGAGCCAAGCACGGGATCCATTCTAAAAAAAGTAGTGCATTATGATCAACTGAATTATTTATGGATATCTTAGAATCTCATCAACCTAATATATTTGTCAAACACTCACATTATCCTAGAAATATGGAGTGGATTTTAAATTAGCCATAAATGTTCCATTTAATTTACATTGGTCATAACAGTATGGATATATTTCAAATTGGTCCTAAATATTTCATTTGTTTCATATTGGTCTCAATAGTATTCCTAAACATAATTGCTAAACACACAAAGTTTCCCAACCAGTACAATTTAATTTTTTTTTGTTTCGAGATCAATGTAAAAACATTTTTTTAAAAAAAATTAAATGACACAAATATCAAGATAAATTCAACGGGTAGAAGGCGCAGGACCTCACCATAGTGTTGTCCAAATTAGGTATTGGTAGGGAAAGGCAATACTTAGCCACATGAATTTTCAAACGTTGGATTTATTTTTAAATTTCGAGATTTGAGCTGAAAAATCTCTTTCTTTAATAAAAAATTTAAAATAGCACAAATCTGAAGAAAAATCAAATAACTAGTTTTCCAATAGTGTTGCCTAAATTGAGTATTGGTATGCGAAGGTCATAGTTTTATGATCGTTAGATTTACTTTTTTAGTCTGGAGATTTGTGACAAAAAAAATATTGTTTTTAAAAAGGCACAAATCTTGAGATGTATTTAGCAGTTGAAAGGTCGAGTGCTCATATTATTGCTACTCTTTAAGATGTAGTCGAATATCCAAATATGCAAAATAAAAAAATATCATGCATGTAAGCTATATTTTTCATGTATTTATTTATTTATTTTGCCAAATTACATATTTAATTAAGTCATATTATTTCATTAGTAATTAATTTTAATACTGTTGATGTGGGATAAATTTGAGCCATTTAAAAAAGTCAAAAGTACATTCGATAACCCTAAACTTTAGGGCTTCTATCAAATGTGCCCATAAACTTTATTTTCCTGTCAATTGTGCCACTAAACTTTCAATTTACAAGCAATTTTGACTATCGCCAAACTTTCAAGCAAATAATTAATTGCAGATACAAATGTGACATTCCTTGCGGCATCTAATGTTAATTGTGATGTCATATAATTTATTTAGCAATATTGTTTTCGTTAATTTAGCCACGAGTATCACTCAGCCACTAAAAAACTAATGGTATTATCACTTATCAGACAAGGGAAATTATACCAGAGGCAGAAAGAGTAAGTATTAAAGTCTTTTCACTATTATATTTGGTAAAAAGTGTATTCAATATTAAAGTTTAATACTAAAAAACAAAAAGGATATTAAAATACTCTAACAACAAAAAATATAACGTTCAAACTAATTCCCAAAGAAAACCAAAGGCCTGTATTAATAGTGACCCCACCACACACTATACATGTCTCTCCACTCTTCTGTTTCATTTGTTCTCCACATTCTTCCTTTGTGGATGCCATCTGCTACATTTCCATCTTCACCTTTCTCTCAAAGTTTCCATCTTTACTTTGATTCTTATGGATTTCCAACCCAAACAAGAACATGTGTTTGTGAAAATCAAGCTGATCAACGACAAAGTTCAGAACAAGGACACAGAAATTCAGTTGCTGAAGGAGCGATTTAAATTTGAGACATTGGAGAAAATGAAGCTAATGAAGAATTGGAGGAAGAAGGTAAGAAGTGGAAGGAGCTAGAAGAGAGGTATAGAATGCAAGGGCGATTATTGAAGAAATCGTTGGATGCTTCTAAGATCAAGTACAAAGAACTAGAGAAAACGATTGGGAAGCTTAAGGTTGAGAGTTATGAACTTCTGGAGGAGAATATTATATATGAAAGAGGGGATTTGGAAGAAGAAGTTTCAGTATTTGTCTGAGATGGTTTTGAGGTTAAGGTTGTCGAATTATTGAAGAATCCTGAAACTTCCTTGTCCAAATCCCCTCATTCATAACATTCTTCTCCACCAATTCATGATTCTCAATCTTAAGCTTCCCAATCGTTTTCTCTATTTCTTTGTCCCTCTTCTTAGCAGTATCCAACGATTTCTTCAATAATTCCTCTTGCATCTTATACCTTTCTTCAACCTCCTTCCACTTATTATGTTCTTCCTTTAATTCTTTTTTTAGCTTTCATTTTCTCCAACGTCTCAAATTCCACTCCCTCCTATAGCGATTAAACTGAATGGTACTGCCACACTCACGATACCTCCTTCATCGTTTCACTAAGGAAGCTATGGAACAAAAAATATTTCAGCAATGGAAGAGGCATACATTGCTTTTGCCTTCGTTCTTAAAGATTGATTTGTTGAGCTTTCATAGATTCCTCAACGTTCAATTGTTTTTTAGGTATTGTTCCAAATTTGGTATTGTATCTTCACTAATTAACATATCTTTAGTGAAAATAATGAGTTTGATTTCTACTGTTTTCAGGTACAATTCAATTATCTTCTCAAGTGACCCATGTGATTCTGCTACAGCATTATAGTTTCAGTTCACAAGACAATTAACTTTAATCCTTTGTCGTTACATCATTGGACAGCTAGGATTGCTACATTTGATTTTGTTTAGTTTGTTGGATTTATGATTTTGTTAAAAAATGAAGATTAATACATTGCTATGGCCCTATCTCTTTCTTGGAAATTGTTCCCTCTCTCTCTCTCTCTCTCTCACACACACACACACACACACATATATCAATGGGATTTGAATCTAGTCGAAGAGAATAATTCCTCACAAATAAACCTATATTCGAATCCTCACTGGGTGAAGTGCTCACATTTAGTCACCACTAGAAAAAAAATCGATTTTTTGACGGACCAAATCGTGCAATACAAATATATGTTAATCAAAGTCTACATTATAACACGTACAATTCATCACATTTCTATCTTGTAAAGTAGTGGTAGACTGTGTAAGCTCATCATGATAAAAAAAGTGATCAGTTTCTCTTGCCTTCATGGTCATGGTTGTCTCATCAACCTCTCTCTTTCCAAATTCCCTGCGATTGACTTTTGGTTCTTGGACTGTGCACACTCTCAGCTTCAACACGTCTCTCTTCCTACCAACAACAATTGACAACTCAACTTATCCCACAATTGTTTCCACTGTCTAATGGCAATTTACCCAATTATATATACTCAGCACATTTATTTATACAAATTTTCATATGTGCTCGCGCGCACACACACACACACACACACACACACACACACACACACACACACATATATATATATATATATATATATATATATATATATATATATTCTTAAGGTAAATAGATTAAACTAAGGCAAAAGTACTTTTCCTGGCCCCAATGTTTGGGAGTCCTGTCACTTTTGCCCCTAACGTATTTTCGTTGTCAATTGTAACCCTAATGTTTTGTGTTTCTCCCAATGTCAGGCTTTTGGCTAACACCGTCAATTTTTGAACAGTTTTTTATGACGTGACATCCTATGTGGCAAACAATTCGGACTGGACTTAATTTTTTCCACATCAGTAGTCAATAGTACTGAGTTTTTGGGGTCTATTGTACCCCTAAAATATATTGCTGATGTGAAAAAATGAAGTCCAGTTAGAACTGTTGGCCATATAGGATGCCACATCATCAAAAACCGTTCAAAAAATGACGGTGTTAGCCAAAAGCCTAACATTGGGAGAAACATAAAACATTAGGGGTACAATTGACAAGAAAAAACATTAAGGGCGAAAGTGACAGGACCCCCAAACGTTAAGGCTAGGAAAGGTACTTTTCCCTTTAACTAATTATGAGAAGACAAGTATAACATACAATGTGAACCCAATAATAGCAAAGATACTCAGACTTTTTCAATCCATTTGAGAACCAAGGCATCAAACCAACAGAAAATAGCAAAGATACTCAGAGAATGATAAATATAAAAAGTAAAGGCTGATTAAGTTCTATTATTTTAATGGTTTCCTTCTAGATTTTTTTCTTGTGATTTGACTAAGTTTGATGTTCCTGTAATTTAATTGCTGCAAGTAGGTAAGATTAATTAGAAATCTGTCATAACTCATTAGTTCTCCAAGATCATGAAACTTCAACATAAGCCCTCCATTCATTACTACTTTTAAGATTAACTCATACATGTGCAGTTAGTGTCTCGCAGAAATGTACAAAATCCCGATGGTGAATCAAAAGGATATTAATTTTATGTTCAAGTTACTTGGCAATAATTTTAGGGTCAAGTACCCTTACTGCCCTCAAACTTTGCTGCAGTGTTCATTCCTACCCCCAAACTTTTTTTTGGTTCATGCCTACCCCTAAGCTTTTAATTTTGTTCATGCCTGCCCTTTTTGCTAACACCGTTAATTTGTTTGACAGAATTTGCTGACGTGGACGATGAATGTGTATTTCATTTTCCACGTCATTGTCCACCGCATATTTAACAATTTACTTTCATTAAAAAGACATTTTATGGTAAAAGTTTTTTTTATTCTGATTAGGTTAATTTTTTTAATAAAAGTAAAAAAGTTAAATGTGAGGTGGAAAATGAGGTGGATAATCTTGGTCAGGCTGAAAATAATAATTCCTAACTTGAAATAAACGGAGACATGCGAAATTTGGCCGAGAAGTATTTCGAGTGTGGAAAGTTCATTCAGAGTTTAGGCGGAGGCCTGGTCTGGGCGGGCGGACTCTTTGGGACTTGCTCCTGACTCTTTGGCCTTGGAGGGTTCCTCGCGTGATTCTTTGGGACTAGGGCGAGCGACCTTGATGGTCTTTGTTAGGCTTGCCGCATAGCAGGCTCACGCTAGTTTTTGGTCCGCCATGATTTCTCCGACCCCATGTGGTGCCGGGAATTTCATAATAAGTTGTGCTATGGACACTATAGCTTTGAGTTTTTTCAGGGAAGGTCGCCCGAGAATGGCTTTATAAGCCGAAGGTGTTGAGACGATGATGAAATCCATGTCAAGGCTCGCTACCTTTGGTAAAGTGCCCATAGTTGAGCGTGCTGATATAATTCATTTTGCAGGAACTTGAGCTCCGGAGAACGCAAAGAGCGTGCCGGGGAAGGGCTTCATGTTAGCCTCGTTTAACCCGAGCTTCTTGAAACTGTCGAAATAGAGGACATTCGCTAAGGATCCTTGGTCTATTAGGACTCGCTTGACTTCGTAGTTGGCAATGACTGCGGTCACTACCACTGGGTCGTCATGAACTAGCCCTTCGAGGTTCGTAAGTTCGAACGTGATGGGGTCTCCTTTTGGTTCTTCACATTTTTTCCTATATTTTGAGACATAGTCGAGGGAGAGTATAGAGCATTCTACCCTTTTCTTGTTTTGCGGTAGTGAGGTGGTTCCCTTCTGTAATTCGCCTGCGATGACGCTAATAACCCCGCGAGTAGGTGCTTGGACACCGTGTCCCTTGGGCGTTCCGTGCTGACTCTACCTTCCTCCTTAACGTACCTACCCAATTGAACTTTGCAGATCAGATCTTTGATATGATCTTTTAAGTGAATACAGTCGTTAGTCTCGTGCCTGTAATCCTTGTGGAATTGGCAATACTTGGATTTATCCACTAGTTTCCCATTCTTCCGCCTTTCATCGTGGGGAAAAATTGAGGATGTCTGAATGATAAATTTTCTCAAGGACTCCGACGTGTGATTTGTTGAGGGGAGTGTAGCTGGTGAACCGTCCTCTAGGAGGCGTTCGAGGTAGTGGCGGCGAGCGCTTTCTGTTGTTTTCTCTTTGGGACTTTGGTTGTCTGTCGCCGTCTTCTCCTTCTTTTTGTCGGATCGCTCCAGGTCGGTCCTGCTTATTAAGAATTTCCTCATCTTGTCCTTGGCAATCTGGGAGTTCTCCTCCTGGATGAACCATTATGCTCTGTCCATTAGCTCATGCAGGGTAGAAACAAGGCATCTATTGAGCTCCCCGTAGAACTGCAAGCATCGAAGGCCTTGCTTGATGACAAACATTGCAACAACGTCTTGGAGGCCCCTGACTTGGAGCGAGAGCTTAATGAATCGTGCTAAGAAAGCATGTAAAGTTTCTCCTTTTTTCTGGTGGAAGCCGATGAAGGAATCCTCGTTCTTCTGGTATTCTTTACTGCTGGCGAAATGGGTCATGAACTTTTGTGCCAACTATTCAAAGCTATGAATCAAGTTCGTGGGCAGTAGTGAAAACCATCTTAAAGCAGCTTCCTTTAGGGTCGAGGACAAAACTTGGCACTGTTCGCCGTCTATCATGCCGAGTATTGACATGGCTGAGTTAAAGGTGTTAATGTGGTCTTGTGGATCAGTCTCTCCCCCATATGGTTCTATACGGAAAGGCATTTTGAAACCTATGGGCATATGCTCGTTCTGCTGGGTGAAGGGGTGTCTCCCTTTTCCTTGGAAGTCGAAGCCGGGCCAATGGTACTGTCCTAAGTGGACATGTCGTAGGGAGCGTACGGGTTGTAGGCTCCTGCCCAAGGCACATGCAAATAAGATTTTGGCATGTAGTTCGAGATAGGTGGTTGCGGGTAGTCCATGGCGAACGTACTGCTTAGCTGGCGACCATCGTTGACCCAGGTGGAATTGATGGCGGGGGAGCTGGAGCTGTTAGTGATAGCCGGACGAACTCCATTTGTAGGGTTCTGAATTGTATTGCGGGTAGATCGGTAGGGCCGTTAGAAGGGCCTGTGGATGCGTTGTATAGTGCTACCAGTATTTGGATGCCCGTATTTGCTTGAGGGCGGTCTGTATCCTCTTCCCATTCACGCGAGGTCCTTGCCGGTTCTGTTAGCTCTTGATTGCTAGTTGGAGGGCATGGATTATATGGCATGCCATAGGGATGCTGGGGGCATGTTTCCTCCCTGGTTACTGGCGTCTGGACAACGGTCTCCACGATAGTTACTTATGCTGTCGAGGCGTTCTGCGGTTGGTCGTGTTTGAGACTTCTGCTTCCGCTATGGCAACGTTAGTCGCTCCGTGCCTATTCCTTGTGCTACGTCTTGGAGCACTTGCATCGGTTGTGGCCGTAAGAGCATTTGAGTCGGTCATTTTCAAATTTTTCCTGTAGAGAAAATTTATAATATGGGTTTCTAAGTGTTAAGTAGATATTTCTACTCCCTGAAAAAGAAATGCCGTTCAGCGGCAGAGTGCTCAAGGAATTGTGGTCTGAGAAAGACCGTGGTGGGCACCAATGTAACTGTTATTTTTGGATCAAACAATTCTAAGTTAGAAATTAGGACCACAAGGGGTCTTAACCTTGGGGGACTTTTCCTTAGGAGATGACCTAGGTGCCTACGTACCCTTGTAAAGGGATCAAAGACCACATAGTTTGCTAAGTTGACATTCGTTGGAGTCGTTAGGCAGGGTAGTTACTTGTAGGTTGTCGTGTGTGGCTAGGACATGCGTAAGGTACTCTGGGCGGGCGAGCCACTCGTTGGAGATTGCCTTAGACTGGGAGAGAACAAGGGTCTCTCTGAGCTGCAAGGAGCTTTGCTGATAGAGATCTCCAGGACGAAGATACGCTTGTTGATGGTGGAGCTTGTGAGGTGGCAGACCAAGCTCAAAGATTAAGAAGGCGATGTATCATATTGGGAATGTTGAGTCTTACTTCTATGTGTTCCGGAGTCTATCTCTTGAGTCCCCCGGGTGAGGGCCTTTTATATTAAGTGCAAAGGAGGACGTGGTCAACCCACGTTCCTGCTTGTTGTGGGTCGACACATGACGTTCGAGGGCTTCCCATGTGTCTAGTGCGAGAGCTTAAGTGGGGAGACGTGGGTACCGGTCACGTATGAGGCGAGTGGGTGGTGCCACTTGTCACTAGTGCGAGCTCCTGTAGCCCTTCTAGAAGGCTAGTGCCACGTGTCCTAAATATTCTGTAGTTATAACTTCTTTAGTAATTAATTTTAAAAAAGTCAAAATTACATCCGATACCGCTAAACCTTAGAGCTTCTATTAATTGTGCTCATAAATTTTTCTTCCTTTCAATTATGGCCCCAAAACTTTTAATTTGCAAGAAATTTTGCTTATTACCAAAATTTCAAGCAAATAATTAGCGGTAGTTACAAGTTTGATAGTCCTTACAGCATCTAATATTGATTGTGATATCATAGCATTTAATTAGTAATTTTTTCATCGATTTAGCCACAATTATCACTGTGTCACTACAAAATAAATGGTATTATGTCTTATTAGACGAGCAAAATTTCACCAGAGGCAGAAAGATTAAGTATTAAAGTGTTTTTACCATTTTTTTAATAAAAAAGTGTATTTAATATTAAACATTTAATACTAAAGAATTAAAATACTAACGACAAAAAATATAATATTCAAATTGATTCCCAAAGAAAACTGAAGGCATCTATTAATAATGACCCTACCACACACTATTCCTGCCTCCTCACTCTTCCGTTTCATTTCTTCTCCTCATTCTTCCCTCTTGGACGCCATCTTCTGCAATACCATCTTTTCCTTTGTCTTAAAGCTTCCATCTTTACTCTGACTCTTATGGAATTCAAACCCAAACAAGAACCCATTTTTGGGAAAACAAAGCTAATCAATGACAAAGTTTAAAAGAAGGAGACAGAGATGATTCAATCATTGAAGGAGCGAGTAAAATTTGAGACATTGGAGAAAATGAAGCTAATGAAGAATTGAAGGAAGAATTCCATAAGTGCAAGGAGGGAGAAGAGAGGTATAAAATGCAAGGGCGATTATTGAAGAAATCGTTGGATGCTACTAAGAACTGGGAGAAAGAACTAGAGAAAATGATTGGGAAGCTTAGGATTGAGAGTCATGAATTGGTGGAGGAGAAGCTTACCAATCGTTTTCTCTATTTCTTTCTTCGTCTTATTAGCAATATCCAACGGTTTCTTCAATAATTCCTCTTGCATCCTATACCTTTCTTCGATCTCCTTCCACTTCTTGCGTACTTCCTTTAATTCTTCTTTAGCTTTCATTTTCTCCAACGTCTCAAATTCCACTCTCTCCTTTAGCAATTGAAATGAATGGTACTGCCAAATTCACGATGCCTCCTTCACTATTTCCCTAAGAAAGCGGTGGAACAAAAAAAAACATTTCAGCCATGGAAGAAGCCTATATTGCTTTTGCTTTCGTTCCTAAAGACTGATTTGTTGCGCTTTCGCTCTTCAAGAGTCAATTGTTTTCGAGGTATGGTTCCGAATTTGGTAATTTTGTCTTCATGAATTAACACATCTTTAGTGAAAATCGAGAGTTTGGCTTCTAGTGTTTTCAAGTATGATTCAATTATCTTCTCAAGTGACCCATGTGATTATGCTTTTAGCATTATAGTTTCAGGTCGCAAGCCAATTTTCATTAATCCTTTGTCGCTACATCATTTGACAACTAGGATTGCTACATCTGATTTTGTTTAATTTGTTGCATTTATGATTTTCTTAAAAAATGAAAATTAATACATTTCCATGGCCCTATTTCTTTCTCATAAATTGTTCTATCTCTCTCACACACACATATATCAACTGATTTAGATCTAGTGGAACAGACTAATGTCTCACAATGTAATAAACTCAGGTTCGAATTCTCACTAGGAGAGGTACTCACATTTACTGTTTGACAGTGCCTCGAACACAATTACCTTCAATAGGAGGATACGGTGGAAAACCAAATATATATATATATATATGATTGCTTGTTTATGGCTGAAGCTCACAGCTCTTACTTCTTAACGTAATGTTTGTTTTTATTTGAAGTGTGGTTTGGTACATACACTACTTTTGTATTAAATTAATTAGTTCCGAGAATCACATTCTTAGGAATAGGATTCTCGGAAATATAAGAAAACTTGATTGTTTCAACTTTCACATTTTCAAGACTATTTTACAAGTTTCTCATCCTATAGGATTACAATAATACCACCTCCTTATATAGGTGAGATTAAAAAAGTGAAGAAACATAGGAATATAAGATAACGGGGATACTAAGATTCTCGGACTTTTATTAATCTGTGTACCAAATGCAGGATTACAAGATGCCAGAGCTCATATGTCCGAAACTATTTTCTTAACTATTGTACCAAACACAGATTTGTGATCAACTTGAAAAGATCTTAGAATATGTTCATTTTCTGGAGAATGTATAAGAGATGAAGTTTAACTCATTTTGTTCATTTGCTATATTAGAGAGTCCTAGTAATACAAATTGAGTTTGCTACATATTCTTTATATTACGTTCATTAGGTAGAAATAGAAATGGAAATGGAAATGGAAATGGAAACATAATGCATTTGATTTGCTTAGTAGTAAAAGTTTGGTAATGTAAATGGAATGGGAATGTATTAAAATGAATATTTTACCCCTTAAATTAAAATAATAAAAAGAAAAGAAGGTTATAATTGTGTCAAATCATGTCAAATCAAAAGGGTATAATAGATATTTTGTATTTTCATTTTCTTTTTTCTTTTTTTTAAAGTTGATGGAAATGAAAAAATGAAAAAGTAAGTGGGACCCAGTGGACCCCACTTACTTTTTGATTTCAATGGAATTGCTTTCTTGGTAGTGAAAATGCCCAAATCTTTTAGCAATTGTTGTATTAGAGAGTTCTAGTAGTATGTAATTTTTTTACCTCTCATATAAAAAAATTCAATATAAATTGAGTTTGCTTCTACTACTATTTATAACTTTTCTAGGATAAATGATTTTGGTCTTTCTTAGTGCTTCTAAACATTATATTAATGATTTGATCATAATGTGTAGAAAGAAAATAATGCAATAGCTGGCATTTTTTTTGTTGCTCGCTCGATTTTCAAAGCTTTGTTTTGACTAATCTGAATTCGACCCAGGACGCGCACCCGATTATGGTGGGTGAGTTTCCTAATGAGGATAGTTGTATTTACAATATCTTGAACTTGAAACCTTACTTAAATAATATATCAAGCCGCTTACCACTTGTACTAACCTCTCGTTGATATGCAATAGCTGCTATTATGTGCTTATATCACAAGAAAAAAGTATTGTATTATGATCAACCGAATGATTTAAGGATATCTTGGAATCTCATCAACCTAATATAGTTGGGTCAAATACTCACATTAATCTTAAAAATGTGTAGAGGATTTTAAATTAGCCCTAAATGTTTCATTTAATTTACATTGATCCCAACAGTATGGGGTTATTTTTAATTGTTCCTAAATGTTTCATTTAATTAACACTTGTCCCAACAGTATGGTATAAATTTCAAATTGGTCATAAATATTTCATTTGTTTCATATTGGTCCCAATAGTATTCCTAAACATATAAAATTGCTAAAGACACAAGGTTTCCCAACCGATGCGATTTAATTTTTTTACTTTCGAGATCTGTATAAAAACATTTTTTTTTTCAAAAAATTAAATGGCACAAATCTCGAGATAAATTTAACAGGTAGAAGGCGTAAGATTTGTTGAGCTAAAAAAATCTGTTCGGCTTCTTATGTTCTTCCTTTGATTCTTCTTATTTAGCTTTCATTTTCTCCAGTGACTCAAATTCCACTCCCTCCTTCAGCGATTGAATTGAATGGTACTGCCATACTCACGATGCCTCCTTCATTGTTTCGCTAAGGAAGCGATGGAACAAAAAACATTTCAGCCATGGAAGAAGCATACATTGCTTTTGCTTTTGTTCTTTAAGACTGATTTGTTGTTCAGGAATGGTTCCGAATTTTGTATTTGTGTTTTCACTAATTAACACATCTTTAGTGAAAACCAAGAGTTTAATTTCTAGTGTTTTCAGGTACGATTCAATTATCTTCTCAAGTGACCTATGTGATTATGCTTTTAGCATTATAGTTTCAGTTCTAAATTATTATTAGAGAAGTAGAATTGCTACATTTGATTTTGTTTAGTTTATTGTTAAAAAAATTTATATATATATATATATATATATATATATATATATATATATATCAGCGAGATATGGATCTAGTGGAAGAGACTAATTTCTCACAACGTAATAAACCCGGGTTCAAATACTAGCTAGGAGATATACTCACTTTTAGCGCCCGACATTATTTCGAACAGGTTACCTATATATATACATATGTATATATACATGTATATATATGTCTGTGTGTATGTATATATATTTGATTGCTTGTTTATGGCTAAATCTCATAGGTCTTACTTCTTAACGTCATGTTTGTATTGATTTTAAGTGTAGTTTGTTACAAATACTACTTTTTTTATTAAATCCTAGTCCCGAGAATCACATTCTTAGGAAAAGTATTCTAAAAACTATAAGAAAAAATGTTTGTTTTTTAACTCTCATATTTTCGAGACTATTTTACAACATTTGTATCCTATAAAATTACAATAATACCACCTTCTTGGTTGACATTAAAAAAGTGAAGAACACAGGAATATAAAAATACTGGGATACTAAGATTCCTGGGCTTTCTTTTAATCAGTGTACCAAATGCGGTATTACAAAATGTCTGAGCTTATAATTCCGAAACTATTTTTCTAACTATTTGTACCAAACACCTCGTTAAGGTTTTGTGATCAACTTCAAAAGGGATCTTGAAATATGTTTATTTTCTGGATAATGGATACATTGAAAGCAAAAGATTTTCTGCATACAAGAGATGAAGTTTAACTCTTTTTCTTCATTTGCTGTATTAGAGTCCTAGTAATACAAATTGATTATTCTACATCTTCTTTAGACTAAATCTTTTAGCAATTAAAGATTGTCCTACTTAATTTTTTTTACCTTTCATATATAAAAACTTCAATATAAATTAAGTTTGCTTCTACTAGATTACTACTATATATAACGTGTCTAGGATAAATGATTTTGGTCCTTCTCGATGCTTCTAAACCTTATATTAATGATTTGATCAGAATGTGTAGAAAGAAAATAATGCAATAGCTACTATTTTTGTTTGGTTGCCCGTTTAATTTTCGAAGTTTTGTCCCGACTAATTTCGACTCGATTCGGGTCACACATTTGGTTATAGTGGGTGAGTCTCTTAACGAGGATAGCTGCATTCACAATGTCACGAATTCGAGAACTTGCTTAAACTATATCAAGGAGAATGGATTCAGTGCTCGGCTCTTCTATGCATTAGTATGCTAGACCGACTTTTTTCATAGTTTTCTTCACATTTTTTTATTTAAACTTAAAAAATTGTAAACATTTTCTAAAGAATAAGAGTTATAGACACAAAAAATAAAAAAATTCACACAAATAAGGACATACCATGAATGGTTTAGGGACCATCTTTATTAGGGACTAAAAAGTTAGTCCCTAATCCACTCATAGTAGATCTCGATTTATGTGGAGTTTTTAATTTTTTTTTATCTATATCTTTCATACTTTAGATATTCTTTAGAAAAAGTTTTTAATTTCTCAAAGTGAAATAAAAAAATGATGAAAACTATGAAAAAAAAAGTTAGCCTAGCATACTAATGGATAGAAGAGCCAAGCACCAGATCCATTCTCAAAAAAGTAGTGCATTATGATCAACTGAATTATTTATGGATATCTTAGAATCTCATCAACCTAATATAGTTGGGGTCAAATACTCATATTATCCTAGAAATATGGAGTGGATTTTAAATTAGTCCTAAATATTTCATTTAATTCACATTGGTCCCAACAGTATAGGGTGAATTTTAAATTAGTCCTAAATGTTTAATTTAATTCACATTGGTCACAACAGTATGGGATAGATTTCAAATTAGTCTTAAATGTTTCATTTGTTTCATATTGGTCACAATAGTATTCCTAAACATAATTGCTAAAGACACAAGGTTTCCCAACTGGTACAATTTAATTTTTAGTTTCAAGATCAGTGTAAAAACATTTTTTTTAAAAAATTAAATGACACAAATATCGAGATAAATTGAACAGGTAGAAGGTGCAGGACCTCACCATCCATTGGATTTATTTTTTTAATCTTGAGATTTGAGCTGAAAAATCTTTTTCTTTAATAAAAAATTTAAAATGCCACAAATCTGAAAAAAATCAAATAGCTAGTTTTCCAATAGTGTTGCCTAAATTGAGTATTGGTATGAGAAGGCCATAGTTTCATGATCGTTAGTTTTAGTTTTTTTAGTCTCGAGATTTGTGATGAAAAATATTATCTTTAGAAAGGCACAAATCTTGATATGTATTTAGTGGCTGAAAGGTCGACTGCTCATATTAGTGCTACTTTTTAAGATGTAGTCGAATATCCAAATATGCAAAATAAAAAAATATCATGCATGTAAGCTATATTTGTCATGTTTTTATTAATTTATTTTGCCAAATCACATATTTAATTGAGTCATAGTATTTCATTAGTAATTAATTTTAATACTATTGACGTGGGATAAATTTGAGCAATTTAAAAATGTCAAAAGTACATTCGATATCCCTAAACTTTAGAGCTTCTATCAATTGTGCCCATAAACTTTATTTTGCTATCAATTGTGCCCTTAAACTTTCAATTTACAAACAATTTTGCCTATCACCAAAATTTCAAGCAAATAATTAATGGCAGATACAAATGTGACATTCCTTGCAGTATCTAATGTTGATCGTGATGTCATATAACATATTTAGCAATATTTTTTCCGTTAATTTAGCCACGATTATCACTCAGCTACTAAAAAATTAATGGTATTATCGCTTATCAGACAAGGGAAATTATACTAGAGGCAGAAAGAGTAAGTATTAAAGTCTCTTCACTATTATTTTTGGTAAAAAGTGTTTTTAATATTAAAATTTAATACTAAAAAACAAAAATGATATTAAAAACTCTAACAACAAAAAATATAACGTTCAAACTGATTCCCTAAGAAAATCAAAGGCCTCTATTAATAGTGACCCCACCACACACTATACCTGTCTCTCCACTCTTCCGTTTCATTTGTTCTCCACATTCTTCCTTTGTGGATGCCATATCCTACATTTCCATCTTCACCTTTCTCTCAAAGTTTCCATCTTTACTTTGATTGTTACGGATTTCCAACCCAAACAAGAACTTGTGTCTACGAAAATCAGGCTGATCAATGACAAAGTTCAGAACAAGGAGACAAAAATTCAGTAGTTGAAGGAGGGAGTTAAATTTGTGACATTGGAGAAAATGAAGCTAATGAAGAATTGAAGGAAGAAGGCAAGAAATGGAAGGAGGTAGAAGAGAGGTATAGAATGCAAGGGCGATTATTGAAGAAATCGTTGGATGCTTCTAAGAATAGGTAGAAAGAACTAGATAAAATGATTGGGAAGCTTAAGATTGAGAGTTATGAACTTGTGGAGGAGAATATTATATATGAATGAGGGGATTTGGAAGAAGAAGTTTTAGTATTTGTCTGAGACGGTTTTGAGGTTAAGGTTGTCGAATTATTGAAGAATCCTAAAACTTCCTTGTCCAAATCCCCTCATTCATAACATTCTTCTCCACCAATTCATGATTCTCAATCTTAAGCTTCCCAATCGTTTTCTCTATTTCTTTTTCCCTCTTCTTAGCAGTATCCAACAATTTCTTCAATAATTCCTATTGCATCCTATACCTTTCTTCAACCTCCTTCCACTTATTATGTTCTTCCTTTAATTCTTTTTTTAGCTTTCATTTTCTCCAACGTCTCAAATTCCACTTTCTCCTTTAGCGATTGAATTGAATGGTACTGCCACACTCACGATACCTCCTTCATCGTTTCACTAAGGAAGTTGTGGAACCAAAAATATTTCATCCATGGAAGAGGCATACATTGCTTTTGCCGTCGTTCTTAAAGACTGATTTGTTGAGCTTTCATAGATTCCTCAAGATTCAATTGTTTTTCAGGTATCATTACGAATTTGGTATTGTGTCTTCACTAATTAACACATCTTTAGTTAAAATAAAGAGTTTGATTTCTAGTTTTTTCAAGTACAATTCAATTATTTTCTCAGGTTGTCACGACCCCCTTTTTGAGGACCGTGACCGGCACAGACACAGGGAATACCCCTATGCCTGTAAGCCTTATCACTCAATTGACAGAATATCTATTATTGAAAATACATTAACATGCATTATATTAGCATGGCTACACCAAAAATGGTGGCCTATCCTAGGCAAGCAAATCCACGGCCAGTGTCGCTTCAGGATATAGATATAGGAAAACACACATAATATATAACCTGTGTACTAGCTACACATCCGAAGATGCTGCCTATCCTATTCACATGCAGCAGATATATATATATATATATATATATATATATATATATATATTTGAAAATAAATTTTCTCTGTATCGCAGTAAAATAAATCCTGATCTTTAATGTGTATGAAGCTGATAGTTCTAGATTTTGTAATACAATCTAATTGGGTACGTCTACCCTTTACTTTATGATACAATAATAAAGTAAATTAAATTAAATTACACTTTATTCACCACATGAACAAGTTGTGGGTCTTGGAAAGGTGTTGCTCAACCCTCGTTCCACCGAGACTTCTTCAACCTGTACTTAACCTGTCTCTGTGTAGTAAAAATGAGGTGAGAATCTTAACCACGCGACTTAGTGAGGACTCTCCCATCCCCGGCGCAAGGTGGGTATGCCATAGCTCTGGGTTTGAGAGTCATACACACCCACATGCAAAAACTACTAGTTACTGTTGTTAGCATACATTCTTGGTGATCACACAACAAAAGAAATTTCACCCAAACACTCACATGCATTTAATAATTGTAAACATGCAGCAGTTTATTCCACGTCTTCAATCAGTAAGTAAACATGTAATATATAGTGCCGGCTTTTACCTACCGGTCTTCTCACGTTTCAGCGTGTCTGACTCAAACATGACGTTTGGTGACGTAATCCTGTACATTACCACTACGCTGCACAATCAGCAATTATATGCAAACACAGATAATTTGTACATACACACAGATGCTAAACATACATCTACTTAATCTCCCCAACTCTGGGGTATCTACTAGCCACGACGTGGCTTTCCCACCTTGAACCCGTGCACTCGGGTTACTGGCCACCACGTGGCAAAGTATAGTTAACCCATTTACTTGGGTACAGGTCACCTTGTGACAATTCTGTTAATCAAACAATACTTAACCCAGTCACTTGGGTACTAGTCACTTCGTGACAATTCTATTAATCAAGCACAATCAACTTCTATCTATCAAACAACTGATACGTAGTCACCACGTGGCACGTCCTGACCCCTTGCTACGGGGCAATAGCTTGAGCCCACTCGTCCATTACCCAACCAGGCCACATGGCGGGCACGGCACGACGTCTCGAAGCATGGCCACTGACACACCCTGGACCAACTCCACAGGATGATTTCTCTTTTACTAGGTTAGGCTCACGGTTCACCCGTAGGTTCCTCCCGTGTCTCCTTACCTTAGTCTCACATATTAATAGGATTCTTTGTATCTTTCCCGAAGGATCAACAATTCTTCTCCTTATTAATATGTACAAGTATCCTCAACAGGATATAACTCATATACCCGTCCAGATGCACTCTCTGAGCCTCAAGCTATCGTCATAGCATTATAAATTCTTTTTGACCCTATTGCTAGGATAGGGCAATGACCATCATCATGGTGATTATAAAACTGAGGTCTCAAGTGTCATCTGACGTTGTTCTAGTCGATGTCTCACATCGCTAGCATAACCAAATCCGAAACCCACCAATAACTCCCTTTGCATGATTTTAATTTAAGTCACCGTCGTGACGAGTTTTCAAAATAAAGTTTAGCCCTTCTGTACAAGGACTCTTGCCACCGTCGTGGAAAAGATTTAATAAAATACTCATCATGCCTCCGGAGTGTATAAGTTGGATTTGTAACACACCAATCATAACAAACAATTATACTCTACTCCTATGTCTTCCTATCCAAGCTACTTTCCACAACCTATTTTCTAGTTCCTTTATTCTTTTTGCATTCTATATCTCTAGCTAACACATACCAGACAAGCAGAGAATATACATACTCATGTAATCCACATAAACATACAACCCTAGGAGCAGAGATGGAAGAACCCTCACCTTGGCCAACCTTCCATGCAATCCTCTCCTGTAACTTTAGTCTCCTCGGAGTTCCTGTTGCACTCTATCGCATGCCATTGTTCCTATAAGAACGACATTTACTTCATTAGGGTTATTACTTAGCTTAACTTATTATTTATCTCTCCATTACTCTCACATGTAGTCCATGGTTGCCATAGAGTCAAGCTCTTAGTCTTATTGGACTTCTCTATCCCGACTTATGCGTATCCTTCCTCGGACACTTGACTTACTCACATATAACACTCTACTTGAGTGTTTCACATACTTGGATTTGAGTATTAGACCTCTATCTACTTGTATTTGCATCTAAGAAAGTTTATCTAGTTTGGTTGGAAGGAATCCTAATTTTAGGAAGGCCTAAACATTTTGATCCAACTTGTGTTCCTACTTGGGTTCTAAGAAATCTAGTTTCTAAACCTCAATACATCTCTAATTCATCCTACTTAAGGCTTCCTAATAATTATGAAGGAATAAAATTACCATTTTAAAATTTGGACTTCATTGTTCCGCAAGTTTCCATCCTTGAGAAGCAAGAAGGTACCTAAATTAATTCTTGATGCTTGATAGCATATCTAGAATTATTTGAGGGTGTTTAAGATTGAAAAGAAGAGGTTTGGAGCCCTCAACACCACCCTTAAAGTGTATTTGGGCAACCCGAGCAGGGACCCGGTACGTTAACGTCAAGGTTCAACCTTAGTAACCTCGGGCCAGCTCTTCACGGGTCTTTTTAAGCTAATATTTCAACTATATAATTTTAATAATATAAATCCAAGCCTATTTACTCAAATCCAAGCTCAATCCTAATTATCAACAATTTCCCCAATTCATGAATAATTAGAATTTTAACCCCAAACCCTTCCAAATTCGAATTTGGGCAAATCCGAGAATATAATCTCGATTCCAACTCCAACTAAGTGTTCAAGAACACTTTCTAGGTCTCAATCTACCTTCGAAACAACTCAATCGAAGGTCAATAAAAGAAATCCCTAAAAATGGAGAAATTGAGGGTTTCGAATGAAATTGGGGTTACCAACCTTGATTCGATTGGTGGGAGGTGTGGAAGATGTTGTAACCGAGCTCCGGTGACCTTTCCCAGCGTCGGCTAGCTCTCTCTGGCGATTTTCCTCCCTCTTCCCCTTCTTCTCCGTCCACTCCTCCCTCTCTCTCTCTCTATCTCTCTTCTTCTTCTCTCTCACGTCTTTCTCTCTTTCTTTTTCTCTCTTTTCCTTTCTTATTCTCTTTTAATAAAAAGTCACGACAACCCCCCCCCCCCATTAAAATTAAATAATATATATATATATATATATATATATATATAATAAAAATAAATAAATAAATAAATAATAAGATAACTATTAATTAATAATTATAATAATTAAATACTTAAATAATAAATAAATAAATAAATATAATTAAAATTAACTTAATTAATAATTTAATAATTAATAACTAATATGTATTTTTAATTTAACCCATTTCCCTATTTAATTCAGGTTTCCAAGTTCTTAGGTCCCGAATTAAATCCAAAAATTATTTTCTACTTCTTTTCTTTCACTTTCTACTTTCTTAAAAACCCCTTTTTAAATATTTAAAATAATTATAATAAAAATAAACTAATTAATAATTAAACAAATAATAACTAATAATATTTTGATTTAGTTCTCACTCCTATTTATTTTGAGTTTCTAATTTCGTAGGTCCTGAATAATTTCCAAAACAAATATTTTACTCATTTCTTTCATATTTTATTTTTACTTGAAACTTCGAAGAATTTCGCGGTTCCTTTTCCGGTTTCCCTTAACCTTCCTACTTTTCCTATATTCTTTTTAAGGTTTTAATTCTTAGTCCCGGAATAAATCATTCTTAAATCCTCGAAATTTTAAATAAATCATTCTTTAATCCTCGAAATTTTTCCGGGGTATTACACAGGTGACCGATGTGATTCTACTATAGCATTATAGTTTTAGTTCACAAGCCAATTAACTTTAATCCTTTGTCGCTACATCATTGGACAACTAGGATTGCTACATCTGATTTTGTTTAGTTTGTTGGATATATGATTTTGTTAAAAAAAATGATAATTAATACATTGCTATGGCCCTATCTCTTTCTCGGAAATTGTTCTCTCTCTCTCTCTCTCTCACACACACACACACACACACACACAGATATATATATATATATATATCAATCGGATTTGAATCTAGTGGAAGAGAATAATTCCTCACAAATAAACCTATATTCGAATCCTCGCTGGGTGAACTGCTCACATTTAGTCACTACTAGAAAAAAATCAATTTTTTGACGGACCAAATCGTGCAATACAAATATATGTTAATCAAAGTTTACATTATAACACGTGCAATTCATAGCATTTCTATTTTTTAAAGTAGTGGCAGACTATGTAAGCTCATCATGATAAAAAAAGTGATCAGTTTCTCTTACCTTCATGGTCATGGCTGTCTCATCAACCTCTCTCTTTCCAAATTACTTGCGATTGACTTTTGGTTCTTGGACTGTGCACACTCTCAGCTTCAACATGTCTCTCTTCCTACCAACAACAATTGACAACTCAATTGATCCCACAATTGTTTCCACTGTCTAATTGCAATTACCCAATTAAATATACTCATCACATTTATTTATACAAATTTTCATCGCGCGCGCGCATACACACACACACACAGAAATATATATATATATATATATATATATATATATGATTGCTTGTTTATGGCTGAAGCTCACAGCTCTTACTTCTTGGCGTAATGTTTGTTTTTATTTTAAGTGTGGCTTGGTACATACACTACTTTTTTATTAAATTAGTTCCGAGAATCACATTCTTAAGAATAGGATTCTCGGAAATATAAGAAAATTTGATTGTTTCAACTTTCACATTTCCAAGACTATTTTACAAGTTTCTCATCCTATAGGATTACAATAATACCACCTCCTTATAAAGGTGAGATTAAAAAGTGAAGAAACATAGGAATATAAGATTACGGGGATACTAAGATTCCCAAACTTTTATTAATCTGTGTACCAATTGCAGGATTACAATTAAGATGCCAGAGCTCATATTTCCAAAACTATTTTCTTAACTATTGTACCAAACACAGATTTGTGATCAACTTGGAAAGATCTTGGAATATGTTTATTTTCTGGAGAATGTACAAGAGATGAAATTTAACTCATTTTGTTCATTTGCTATATTAGAGAGTCCTAATAATACAAATTGAGTTTGCTACATATTCTTTATACTAAATCTTTTAGCAATTTCTGTCCTAGTAATACTTAATTTTTTTTACCTCTCATATAAAAAAATTCAATATAAATTGAGTTTGCTTCTACTACTATTTATAACTTTTCTAGGATAAATGATTTTGGTCTTTCTCAGTGCTTCTAAACATTATATTAATGATTATAATGTGTAGAAAGAAAATAATGCAATAGCTGGCAATTTTTTTTGTTGCTCGCTCGATTTTCAAAGATTTGTTCCGACTAATCTGAATTCGACCCAGGTCGCACACTCAATTATGGTGGGTGAGTCTTCTAATGAGGATATTTGTATTCATAGGTCTTGAACTAGAGACCTTACTTAAACAATACCAAGCCGCTTACCATTTAGACTAACCCTTTATTGGTATGCAATAGCTGCTATTTAATGTGTCTATATCACAAGAAAGAAATAGTGCATTATGATCAACTGAATGATTTATGGATATCTTAGAATCTCATCAACCTAATATAGTTGGGTCAAATACTCACATTAATCTTAAAAATATGTAGTGAATTTTAAATGAGTCCTAAATGTTTCATTTAATTTACATTGGTCCCAACAGTATGGGATTGATTTTAAATTGGTCCTAAATGTTTCATTTAATTAACATTGGTCCCAACAGTATAGGATGTATTTCAAATTGGTCCTAAATGTTTCATTTGTTTCATATTTGTCCTAATAATATTCTTAAACATATATAATTGCAAAACACACATGGTTTCCCAACCGGTACGATTTAACTTTTTTACTTTTGAGATCAGTGTAAAAATATTTTTCTAAAAAATTAAATGGCATGAATGTCCAGATAAATTCAACAGGTAGAAGGCGCAGGACCTCACCATAGTGTTGCCCAAATTGGGTATTAGTAGGAAAAGGACATGTACTCAGGCACATGATACTCCAATCGTTGGATTATTTACCTTTTTAATCTCGAGATTTTAGCCCAAAAAATATTTTTTTTAAATAGCACAAATCTCTAAAAAAAATCAAATAGCCAATCTTCCGATAGTGTTGCCTGAATTAAGTATTAGCATGAGAAGGCCACATACATTTACATGATCATTGGATTTACTTTTTTTAGTCTCGAGATTTGTGACAAAAATTATTTTTTAGACAAATTAGATGGCACAAATCTTGAGAAAAATTTAAGGGGTGAAAGGTCTACCGCTCATGTTAGTGCTACTCTTTAAAATATAGTCAATTATCCAAATATGCAAAATAAAAAATATCATGCATGTAAAATATATTTGTCATGTATTTATTTATTTATTTATTTTGCCAAATCACATATTTAACTAAGTCATGTTATTTCATTAGTCATTAATTTTAATAGTGTTGATCTGGGAAAAATTTGAGCAATTTATAAAACACAAAAGTACATTCGATACATTTAAACTTTAGAGCTTCTATCAATTGTGCCCATAAACTCTTTTTTTGCAGTCAATTGTGCCCCTAAACTTTTAATTTACAAGCAATTTTTTCCATCACCAAAATTTCAAGCAAATAATTAATTATGGCAGATACAAATGTGACATTCCTTGTGGCATATAATGTTGATTGTAATGTTATATCATTTATTTAGTGTAACTACGGAATATTCGGCCTAGGGACACATGGCACTAAGCTTCCAGAAGCCTAGCGGCAGCATATGCTAGCGACACGTGGCACCACTCACCTACCTCTTACATGGCCGTTGCCTGCATCTTTCCATGAGGGCTCCCGTCCAAGAGACGTGGAGACCCCCTGAGCATCATGGGACGGCCCACGTCCCACGAGAACGTGGCTCGAGCACGTCCTCCCCACACTTAGTATAAAAGGACCCTCACCCGGGGGACTTAAGGACCAGATTCAATACATCGGAAGAACATCACCTACATTCATCTTAAGCAAACGCTCTGAGTACCTTCAGACACCCTGTTGCCAGACTCACGTCACGCATCCCGAGTTCTGCCCTAAGCTCCGTCAGGCCTCGCTGCCGGCAGACACTCCTCTGTCCCGGAGTACTCCACTTACAGAGCTCCCAATAGCTCTCAGAAACTCAAGCTCTCTCACACTAAGGCAACCTCCCACGAGCGGATCGCCCGCCCGGA
This sequence comes from Senna tora, assembly GCA_014851425.1. Lineage (NCBI taxonomy): Eukaryota > Viridiplantae > Streptophyta > Magnoliopsida > Fabales > Fabaceae > Senna > Senna tora. The sequence continues at coordinate 15,831,461 of CM026262.1, forward strand.
GTACCTTACGCACGTCTTAGTCGCACACGGCCCAATACAGGTAACCACCTAGCCTCACGTCATCATGACGAACTACGTGGACTTTGATCCCTTCCCAAGGGTACATAGGCACCTAGGTTCCGCACCTAAGGATAAGTCCCCCAAGGTTAAGATCCCTTGTGGTCATTAATTACAAATTACAATTGTCTGAACCAAAAACGATAGTTACATTTAGTAATATTGTTTTCATTAATTTAGCCATGATTATCACTGTACCACTACAAAATAAACGATATTATCACGTATCAGACAAGGAAAATTGTACCAAAGGCAGAAAGAGTAAGTACTAAAGTGTTTTCACTATTATTTTTTTTGTAAAAAGTGTATTTAATATTAAAAATGTAATACTAAATAAAAACAAAAATAATATTAAAATACTCTAACAACAAAAAATATAACGTTCAAATTGATTCCCAAAAAAAATCGACGCCCCTATTAATAGTGACCTTACCACACAACGTACTTGCCTCTCCACTCTTCTGTTTCATTTCTTCTCCTCATTCTTTCTTCTTGGACGCCATCTCCTATATTCCCATCTTTACTCTGATTTATAAGGATTTCCAACTCAAACAAGAACTTATGTCTGGGAAAACCAAGCTGATCAATGACGAAGTTCAGAAAAAGGAGACAAAAATCAGTCGCTAATGGAGAGAGTTAAATTTGAGACATTGGAGAAAATGAAGCTAATGGAGAATTGAAGGAAGAAGGCAAGAAGTAGTGGAAGGAGGCAGAAGAGAGGTATAGAATGCAAGGGCGATTATTGAAGAAATCTTTGGATGCTGCAAAGAGCAAGGAGAAAGAACTAGAGAAAACGATTGCGAAGCTTAAGATTGAGAATCATGAACTTGTGGAGGAGAAAATTATATATGAATGAGGGGATTTGGAAGAAGAAGTTTCAAGATTTAAGTGAGAAGGTTTTTAGGTTAAGGAAGGATGTCGAATTATTGAAGAATCCTAAAACTTCCTTGTCCGAACTCCCTCATTCATAACGTTTTTCTCCACCAATTCATGATTCTCAATCTTAAGCTTCCCAATCGTTTTCTCTATTTCTTTCTCCCTCTTCTTAGCAGTATTCAACGATTTCTTTAACAATTCCTCTTGCATCCTATACCTTTCTTCAGCCTCTTTCGACTTCTTATGTTCTTCCTTTAATTCTTTTTATTTACCTTTCATTTTCTCCAACGACTCAAATTCCACTCTCTCCTTCAGTGATTGAATTGAATGGTACTGCCATACTCATGATGCCTCCTTCATTGTTTTGCTAAGGAAGCAATGGAACGAATAACATTTTAGCCATGGAAGAAGTATACATTGCTTTTGCTTTCGTTCTTAAAGACTGATTTGTTGAGCTTTCGCAGATTCTTCAAGAGTCAATTATTTTCAGGTATGGTTTCAAATTTTGTATTTGTGTCTTCACTAATTAACACATCTTTACTGAAACTCGAGAGTTTGGCTTCTAGTGTGTAACTGTCATTTTTGGTTCAGACAATTGATAATTGAAAATAAGGACCGTAAGGGGTCGTAATCTTGGGGGACTTGTCCTTAGTTGATGATGACCTAGGTGCCTACGTTCCATTGTTAAGGGATCAAAGTTCACGTAGTTCGAAGAGGAAACATTCATAGGAGCCGTTAGGCAAGAGTGTTACCTGTAGTGGCCGTGTGCGGCTAGGACGAGTGTATTCTTCGGTCGAGTGAAAAACCTGTTGGACGTTTCTAGTAGAAGAATGAGAGAGCAAGGGTCTCTAGGTGATGCTTAGAGCAAGAGAATGAGTGTATTCAGCGAGAGAGTAAGTGTGTTCTGATGTATGTTGGTTAGACTTCAAGTGGTGATGATTCCATTATGTTGTTTCTATCTAAGTCCTCCAGGTGAAGGATATTTATACTCGAGGTAGAGGAGAACGTGGTCGATCCACATTCTTGTGCATGGAGCTTGACCCACGATCCTGGGAGTTCCCCCACATCTCTATTACGGGAGAATACGCGAGGGAGCATGGATGGAGGCCACGTACAAGGCCATCGAGCGATGCCACGTGTCATTGATCCGTGGTCCAGTTAACCTTCTAGAAAGCTAATACCATGTGTCCATAGGAGAAAATACTATGGAGTTACATTGCGTTTTCAAGTACAATTTAATTATCTTCTCACATGACCCATTTGATTCTGCTTTTAGCGTTATAGTTTCAGTTCAGTTCTCAAGTCAAGTTCCTATAATCCTTTGTGTCTACATTATTGGACAACTAGAATTGCTACATTTGATTTCGTTTAGTTTATTGCATTTATGATTTTGTTAAAAAAATGAAGCTTAATAGGCGAGCTATGTAGACAGATTTTTTTGTCTTTACTTTCGTGTTTGGAGTAGGTGATAATGAGGAACAGCAAGGACATGGCATTGCCATTGCCCTATTTCTTTTTCAGAAATTGTTCTCTCTCTCTCTCTCTCTCACACACACACACACACACACATATATATATTAACAAGATTTAGATCTAGTGAAAGGGACTAATTCCTCACAACATAATAAATCTGGGTTCGAATAGCCAATGGGACAAGTACTCACGTTTAGTGCCTGACAGTGCTTTGAACTGGTTACCTTCAATAGGAGAATATCGGTGAAAAACCAAATATATATATATATATATATATATATATATATATATTTGATTGCTTGTTTATGGCTCACGCTCACAGCTCTTACTTCTTAACGTAATGTTTGTATTGATTTTAAGTGTCGTTTGTTACGCAGACTACTTTTTTATTAAATCCTAGTCCCCAGAATTACATTCTTAGGAATAGGATTCTCGAAAATATAAGAAAAATTGTTTACTTTTTAACTTCCACATTTTCAGGACTATTTTACAAGATTCTCATCCTACAGAATTACAATAATACCACCTTCTTGGGTAATATTAAAAGTAAAAAAAAACATAGGAATATAAAATGACTGGGATACTAAGATTCTCAGGCTTTCTTTTAATCCGTGTACCAAATATAGGTTTACAAAATATCGGAGCTCATAATTTCGAAACTATTTTTTTAATTATTGTACTAAACTTGTGTGATCAACTTGAAAAGAGATCTTGGAATATGTTTATTTTCTAGAGAATGGATACAGCAACAGATTTTCTGCATACAAGAGATGAAGTTTAACTCTTTTTCTTCATTAATTTGTTGTATTAGAGTCCTAGTAATACAAATTGATTATTCTACATCTTCTTTAGACTAAATCTTTTAGCAATTAAAGATTGTCCTACTTAAGCTACTTACTGTTACCAGTTGTGAGTAATGAGGTAAACCTACTATTCTGGATCCAATCGCAGGATGAGTACTTCAAAATTAACAGTGTTGTCAACATTATCCTTAAGAATACCAGGGTCCTTTTCAACAAATTGTGTAACTTGATATGTCTTGATGTCGGGTTATTAGTTGGTATTATGATGTTGTACTATCGTACAAGTAGATGTAGGTTTGGTAGGTTAAGTAGATCTTGTTCTAATATTAATGTTTTTACGGTTGATTGGACTGTGTTATAAATTCGTTTATTTAATAGTATCGTTTTTATCAACAAAAACTAAAGATTGTCCTACTTAAGTTGTTTACCTTTCATATATAAAAACTTCAATATAGATTGAGTTTGCTTATACTATATAATGTGTCTAGGATAAATGATTTTGGTCCTTCTCCAGCGCTTCTACTACTATAACGTTTCTAGCATAAATGATTTTGGTCCTTCTCGGTGCTTCTAAACATTATATTAATGATTTGATCAGAATGTGTAGAAAGAAAATAATGCAATAGCTGCTATTTTTGTTTGGTTGCCCGTTTAATTTTCGAAGTTTTGTCTCGATTAATCTGGACTCGATCTGGGTCACATATCTGGTTATAGTGGGTGAGTCTCTCAACGGGGATAGCTGCATTCACAATGTCTCAAACTCGAAACCTTGCTTAAACGATATCAAAGAGAATGGATTCAGTGCTTGGCTCTTCTATGCATTAGTATGCTAGGCCGAGTTTTTTTTCATAGTTTTCTTCACATTCTTTTCTTTAACTTAAAAAATTGTAAAGTTTTTCTAAAGAATAAGAGTTATAGACACAAAAAATAAAAAAAATCCACACAAATAAGGACCTACCGTGAATGGTTTAGGGACCATCTTTATTAGGGACTAAAAAGTTAGTCCCTAATCCACTCATAATAAATCTCGATTTATGTGGAGTTTTTAATTTTTTTTGTATCTATATCTTTCATACTTTAAATAAAAAAATGAAGAAAACTATGAAAAAAAGTCAGCCTAGCACACTAATGGATAGAAGAGCCAAGCACTGGATCCATTCTCAAAAAAGTAGTGCATTATGATCACTAAATTATTTATGGATATCTTAGAATCTCATCAACCTAATATAGTTGGGGTCAAATACTCACATTATCCTAGAAATATGGAGTGGATTTTCAATTGGTCCTAAATGTTTCATTTAATTCACATTGGTCCCAACAGTATAAGGTGTATTTTAAATTAGTTCTAAATGTTTCATTTAATTTACATTGGTCATAACAGTATGGGATAGATTTCAAATTACTCCAAAATGTTTCATTTGTTTCATATTGGTTCCAATAGTATTCCTAAACATAATTGCTAAAGACACAAGGTTTCCCAACCGATACAATTTAATTTTTTTAGTTTCGAGATCAGTGTAAAAACATTTTTTTAAAAAAATTAAATGACACAAATATTGAGATAAATTCAACGGGTAAAAGGCGCAGGACCTCACCATAGTGTTGTCCAAATTGGGTATTGGTAAGGGAAGGCAATACTCAGGCACATGAATTTTCAATCGTTGGAGTTATTTTTTTATTCTCGAGATTTGAGCTAAAAAATCTTTTTCTTTAATAAAAAATTTAAAATGACACAAATCTGGAGAAAAATCAAATAGCTAGTTTTCCAATAGTGTTGCCTAAATTGAGTAATGGCATGAGAAGGCCACAGTTTCATGATCGTTAGATTTACTTTTTTAGTCTCGAGATTTATGATGAAAAATATTATTTTTAAAAAGGCACAAATCTTAAGATGTATTTAGCGGTTGAAAGGTCGAGTGCTCATATTAGTGCTACTCTTTAAGATGTAGTCGAATATCCAAATATGCAAAATAAAAAAATCATGCATGTAAGCTATATTTGTCATGTATTTATTTATTTATTTATTTTGTCAAATCACATATTTAATTGAGTCGTGTTATTTCATTAGTAATTAATTTTGATACTGTTGATGTGGGATAAATTTGAGCAATTTAAAAAAGTCAAAAGTACATTCGATATCCCTAAACTTCAGAGCTTCTATCAATTGCGCCCATAAACTTTATTTTGCTGTCAATTGTGCCCTAAACTTTCAATTTACAAATAATTTTGCCTATCTCCAAAATTTCAAGCAAATAATTAATGGCAGATACAAATATGACATTTCTTGCGGCATCTAATGTTGATTGTGATGTCATATAATTTATTTAAAAATATTTTTTTCCGTTAATTTAGCCACGATTATCACTCAGCCACCACAAAATTAATGATATTATCACTTGTCAGACAAGGGAAATTATACCAAAGGCAGAAAGAGTAAGTATTAAAGTCTTTTCACTATTATTTTTGGTAAACAGTGTATTTAATATTAAAATTTAATACTAAAAAACAAAAATAATATTAAAATACTCTAACAACAACAAATATAACGTTCAAACTGATTCCCAAAGAAAACCAAAGGCCTCTATTAATAATGACCCTACAACACGCTATACTTGTGTCTCCACTCTTCTGTTTCATTTGTTCTCCACATTCTTCCTTTGTGAATGCCATCTCCTTCATTTCCATCTTCACCTTTCTCTCAAAGTTTCCATCTTTACTTTGATTCTTATGGATTTCCAACCCAAACATGAACTTGTGTCTGGGAAAATCAAGCTGATCAATGACAAAGTTCAGAACAAGGAGACAGAAGTTCAGTCGCTGAAGGAGGTAATGAAGAATTGAAGGAAGAAGGCAAGAAATGGAAGGAGGTAGAAGAGGGGTATAGAATACAAAGGCGATTATTGAAGAAATCGTTGGATGCTTCTAAGAACAGGTAGAAAGAACTAGAGAAAACGATTGGGAAGCTTAAGATTGAGAGTTATGAACTTCCGGAGGAGAATATTATATATGAATGAGGGGATTTGGAAGAAGAAGTTTCAGTATTTGTTTGAGACGATTTTGAGGTTAAGGATGTCGAATTATTGAAGAATCCCGAAACTTCCTTGTCCAAATCCCCTCATTCATAACATTTTTCTCCACCAATTCATGATTCTCAATCCTAAGCTTCCCAATCGTTTTCTCTATTTCTTTCTCCCTCTTCTTAGCAATATCCTACGATTTCTTCAATAATTCCTCTTGCATCCTATACCTTTCTTCAACCTCCTTCCACTTCTTATGTTCTTCCTTTAATTCTTTTTTTAGCTTTCATTTCCTTTAGCGATTGAATTGAATGGTATGTTAGAAATAATGGGCTCACATTATTTATTTATTTGTTTTAATTAAAATAGAGGGTTGATACATGGTTCATTAAAGTAGGCGCAATAATTCTATTGGGTCATAGCACACATTGAATTAAAAGTTTGGTGAGTGGCTAGGTGTAGGCCTCAAGGGTTTTGTTAGAGCCCGTAATGGGAGGGTCTAATGAAACATATAAACACAGGCTAGGTCCCCTCTCTAACCCTAACCTAAGTGAGCTACCCATTCAAGCCACTCCACTATCAGGGAATAGAGAGGAAGACCTAGCTCTCAGTATTCAGTTCAGCAGCCGGACGGTACCCGGTATTCAGGTGTTCTTCCGGATTGAACATGGCAAAATCAGGTATGCATTGTGTTTAATTAGTTTCAATGATTTAACATCATAATCGATACGAAACACTTACATTTAGCATCAGAGCCCGGTTTTAATTGTGGTGTTAAATCTTGAAAATTTTTAATTTTCTGGAATTTTACGCATGATTTTTTAGAAGATTGCGTCCAAATTTTCGCATCTAATTTGGCTTGTTTGTTCGAAACAAATTACATAGTTTTAATCGTCTCTGTGTAAGCTTTATTTTGATATATCGTATGCTCAATTCCGTGCTGTATATTGAGAGAAATCGAATGCTAAAGTTGACCCTATGAACATGCTAAAATTTTCGAATTTAAATGTCAATATTTTCGATTTGAGTTGTTTTGATCAAATTGATTGTTGGGTATGCATTATATCATGATTTCCGTTCTGTGTATATATTTTAATTGGATTAAAATGGCCAATTAGGATAGAAAATTTCGTAATTTTCGTAAGTATGAACCCTAGATGTTTCGACAGAAAATTCGAGAATTGGAACCAATATCCTTAGCAATTGAAGGCATAGGGTTATTTAGAAACATGCTCTCTACATTTTCCCTCCACGAATCGTGCTTAAAAAACAGCACAATCACTCCAGCCATGGCCGACGCTCGAAGCTCCAATTTTGTTTCGATTTTAGGCGTTTTAGACACGCAATTCCAGAAATTGATGGCACAATCGGATTAGTAAACATGATTTCGATCAAAAACCTAAAGCAATTGACGGCATAACGGCTTCTACACGTCTGGATCGATGTCGGGTCGTCGGACCCGTTTTATAGGGTCTGACCCGACCGGCTGGAGGAAGAAGAAGGTCCTCCTGCCTTTCAAATTGAAGCCCACTCTCGAGGCAGAGTGGGGGTGGCGCGTGCGGACCACCCCCAACTCCGTTTTCCGTGATCCAGACTCCATTTTGCTTCTTATAATTTTCTTGATTTTTCCATATTTTTTATTTAATTTTTGGACAACTTCGAATATTTATTTTGAATTTCTTATATTATATTGTTTTAAAATTCAAAATAAATATTTTTAAATAATTTTTTTGACATGGAAAAGTCATGAAAAAATATTTGAGCACCCTCTGGATTTATTGGAACTTGTCATTCTCCCTAGTTAAATAGTTTGGATTATGTACTCTCTAGGAAAACTTTAAAGATATAATTACCCTTTTAAAATTCCTAAAAAAGTGCATAAATTGTTGTTAAAATATTTTTTTAAATTGGTATTTGTAAAATGGCAATTTTATGGTGCTTCCTAGTCTGGAAATTTTATTTTATCTTTGGGTTGTTGAGAATATGTATCACTGAAGTGATTTATTCATCAAAATCCATAAAAGGGTTAAATTTCCTTGTTCATGGGAAGTGGGAGGCAATTTTAATTAATTCTAGTCTGGGATAATTTTTATGAATTGTTGCGATCACTACCATTAAAGGGGTGAGTCATCAAAATTTATAAATAAATAAAATCCTCTGTTGATAGAATTGGTTGTTAAATTAATATGTATAATTTCCTGCCCAAAGGTGGTTATTATGTGAATTAATTTCAGGATAGCTTGAAGCATATTGATGAGTATGTATAATTTTGAAAAATTATTCTGCCTAAAGATGATTAAATTTTCTAAATTGTATATTCTTATTGTCTTGGGATATAAATTTTAAAGAATTTCTTCTGCCTAAAGGTGATTTAATTCTTTAAATTTTTATAGTCTTTATTTTTCTTCATGAAAGGAAGGAAACAAATGGCATGTTATTTTCTCTGCCCAAAGGGGAGTCTATAATAATGCAAAAGGGTTTTTCTTCATGGATGTTTAAAATTTAAACTTTTTTTTTATATAATTGCCTCACCAACTTACCATAATTATTTTTTGCAAATCAGTTACTTTCAGTGTGAACAACAATAATGCCACTATTGAATTGCTGACTGGCTCCAACTACAAAAAGTGGAAGGAGGATGTTGAATTTGCCTTGGGGATCGTTGATCTTGACTTGGCACTGAGAGTGGATGAACTAGCTGCGCTTACAGAGGATAGTAGCGCTGCAGACCGAGATTATTATGCCAAATGGGAGAGATCCAATAGGCTAAGTCTCATAGGCATTAAGAGGTCTATTCCTGAGCATCTTATGAGTGGTTTGCCTGAAACCACTAATGCTAAGACCTTTATGAAGAATGTGGGAGAAAGATTTCACATTTCAAACAAGGTCGAAGCGGGACAGTTAATGAATGAACTGCTTGGGATGAGGTATGATGCTTCCAAAGGGGTCAAAGAGTATATCACTAGGTTTGTTTACATTCAAACAAAGCTCAAGGTGCATGATATACCCCTGCCAGATAACTATATAATTTATGCTTCCTTATACTCACTCCCACCTGAATTTAGTCAGATCAAGACAGCTTATAACACACAAGATGAAACCTGGAGCATTAATTCATTAATCTCCAAGTGTGTGGCTGAAGAAGAAAAACTAAAGAAAGAAAAATCTGAGAGTGCTTATCTTGTTTCCCGAAGCAAGTTTCACTCTAAAAAGGGAAAAGAGAAATCCAAGAATTCCAAAAATCCAATGCCCTTGCTGCTAAAAAGGATGAGACCTTTAAGAAGTCAGGAAACAAGAATAACACTACCGATGGAGGAGGTCCGAAAGGCAATTATAGTAATTTAAATTGTTATTTTTGCAAGAGGAAGGGTCACGAGAAGGCAGAGTGTCGTACATATAAGGCATGGTTAGACAAAAATAAGGGTAAGGAACAAGGTGAGTTAACTGCCTATGTTTGTTTTGAATCAAATTTTGTTGATGTGCCTTTCGACTCTTGGTGGCTTGACAATGGTGCCTCTGTCCATGTTACTTGCACCTTGCAGGGGCTGAAGGAAAGGAGAAGGCCAACTGAGAGGGAGTCGAGGCTGAAGGTTGGAAATGGTGTCGATGTGGCAGTTCAATTCGTAGGAAAAGTTGTTTTGAATTTAAACAGTGGCTTTCAACTTGTATTGAGAGACGTTTTTATATTCCCTCTTTTAGGAGGAATCTTGTTTCCATTTTTGCATTGGACAAAACTGGGTATTGTTTTAATTTTGGGAATAATAAAGTCGGCATTTTTTATAATTCTGAGATGATTGGTGAATGCATTTTATCTGATGGTCTTTATAAACTCTGTTCGAGTTCAAAGAATGAATGCTTGCATGTTGAAAGTACATCGGCTAAGAGATCTAATATTAAGGAGCAATCCTTTCTGTTGTGGCATAAACGTTTAGGTCACATCTCAAGGGAAAGGGTTGATCGATTAATTAAGGATCAAGTCCTACCTTCCCTTGATTATAGTGATATGGGAACTTGTATTGACTGTGCTAAAGGGAAATTAACTAAGACTGGAAAGAAGTCTGCAACTCGCAGTGAGGGGTTTCTAGAGTTGGTTCAGACTGACATCAGTGGACCCTACTCAACTACCCTATGTAGGAAGAAGTATTTCATTACTTTCATAGATGACTTCTCCCGTTATAGCTATCTTTACTTAATCAAAGAAAAGTCTGATGCTCTTAAAATGTTCAAAACCTACAAAACTGAAGTTGAGAAGCAATTGGGGAAGGTTATTAAGATAGTGAAATCTGATCGAGGTGGTGAGTATTATGGGAAGTATGATGAAGGTGGACAGCAAAAAGGTCCTTTTGCTAAATTCTTATAGGATTGTGGTATTGTTGCTCAATATACAATGCCTGGAAGTCCGGAACAAAATGGTGTGACTGAAAGGAGAAATCGTACACTTATGGATATGGTGAGGAGTATGATGAGTAAGTCAAATCTGCCTGAGTTTTTATGGGGTGAAGCCATCAAGACTGCTGTCTAGACCTTAAAACCGTGTCCCTAGTAAATCAGTACCTAAAGCCCAGTTTGAATCATCTTCGTGTTTGGGGTAGCCCAGTTTCTTTATTGGTTACCCAAAGCATTCAAAGGGTTTTAGATTCTACTCTCCTACTCGTGGCACTAGGATTATGGAAGCATTGACTGCAAAGTTTCTGGAGTTAGACGTGGCTGAAAGTAGTTGTCCTCAACCTCCTGAAATGCCTGAGTCTAGCCCAAGTGTTTCCATCCCTCTGCCATCATTGACTGAGGCTTTTCCGCCTGTAACTGTTAGGGAGGAAACTGTGACATTACCGGCCCTAGATGGAGATCCTGGGATGCCGGTACCTGAAATTCCTCAATATCATGATCCTGTTCTTGACATTCCTCAAGGTCATGATCCGATTCCAGAAATTCCTCAAGTGCATGAACCTATTCAAGAGATTCCCTAAAAGAGATCTCAGAGAGAAAGGAGACCTGCGATTTGTACTGATTTTCATGTTTATTTGGGAGAGGCTGACTATGACATTGGTCATGCTGTGGACCCCACAACATTCAAGGAAGCATTGGATAGCCCGCAGTCTGATTTGTGGAAGACTGCTATGGATGATGAGATACTCTCTATGTCAACCAATGCTGTTTGGGAACTTACGGATTTGCCTGAAGGTTTCAAAGCAATTGGTTGTAGATGGATTTTCAAAACCAAGAAAGACTCAAAGGGACAGGTTGAAAAGTTTAAAGCCCGATTGGTGGCTAAGGGGTATACACAGAAAGAAGGCATTGATTTTAATGAGACCTTCTCACCAGTATCGTCAAATGATTCTTTGAGAATTATCATGGCCTTGGTGATCCATTTTGACTTAGAACTACACCAGATGGATGTTAAAACAGCTTTTCTCAATGGAGACCTTGCAGAAGAGGTTTACATGATACAACCTGAGGGTTTTGTGGAAATTGGGAAAGAGAATTTGGTGTGCAGATTAAAGAAATCTATATATGGGCTGAAACAAGCTTCTCGACAGTGGTATCTCAAGTTTGATGAAGTGGTCACTTCATTTGGGTTTGTTTAAAATAGATTTGATCAGTGCATTTATATGAGGACCAGTGGGAGCAAGTTCATTTTTCTTGTGCTCTATGTCGATGACATTCTTCTTGCGAGTAGTGATCTGGGTCTCCTTAATGAGAATAAGAGTTTCCTATCCGTTGCGTTTGAAATGAAAGACCTTGGTGAAGCGTCCTATGTTTTGGGGATTGAGATCCGACGTGACAGGAGTCGTGGGTGTCTAGGTTTGTCTCAGAGGGCATATGTTGATCGTGTACTCAAACGATACAATATGCATAGCTGTAGACCTGGTGACACTCCTGTTGTGAAAGGTGATAACCTCAGCAAGAATCAGTGCCCGAGAAATGAGCTTGAGAGAGAAGCTATGAGATCAGTTCCATATTCCAGTGTTGTTGGTAGTCTTATGTACTTACAGGTATGTGCTAGACCCGACATAGCTACTGTAGTACATGTTCTAAATAGACATTTATCTAATTAGATAGTCTCATATACTTGCAGGTTTGTACTAGACCTGACATAGCTTATGCAGTGAATGTTCTTGGTAGATATTTGTCTGATCCTGGACCAGAACATTGGGTTGCTGCTAAGAAGGTCATGAGATATCTTGTCACGACCCCCTACCGGGCGCCCGTGACCGGCACGGGAGGTAGGATTTCTCCTATCCCGTAAGCCTCTAATTCCTGATTGACATTCTTATATATGCGTAACTACCCATTTCTAATACAAACAATATAGTATTTATATGGCCATCCCTAACCGGTGACCTAAGTAGCACGCAATCCACGGCTCGCTCAACGCCGCTTCAATCTATACATATACACATAATCAATCACACGTACATATAGTATACATATTGATCACGCGCTTAAGGGCGGGTGATCTATCCTATTCACACGCAGAATCCCTGTGTACAGTCAAGCATATATTCAATCACACACCTGCATAAAATATACATATTGATCACACGCCTCAATGCGTGTGACCTATCCTATTCACATGCGGAAGTTGTATTTTCATACCATCAAGTATTCAGTCACACATATATATATATTTACATATTGACCACACGTTCAGTGCGTGTGATCTATCCTATTCACATGCGGAAGTCACATTCATTTATATATATATACACATGATATTCAGCATATCATAACCTATATCCCCAACAACAAGACCAATCTTTAATCCATATGAAGCCGACAATTCTAGAGTGTGACATATACATATATGCATATAGCAATTGTACAAAACAATGCTATACCAAAATGAATCATATACATATATATCCTGTCAAAATATATATGGCAGTACTACCCACGCGAACAATGCGTGCGGTCTTTAAGTCTGTCCGCCTCCCTGGGATGAAGTGGAAGCGCTTCCGATGCCTATACCACCTGTGTCTGTAACATGTAATATTGGGGTGAGTCAAACAGACTCAGTAAGAGGCTTTCCCATCCCTGGTGTAGTAGCGGGTACCACTACAACTGGGGAAGAGGAGCCAATCACAAACACATACGCACACAACGGATTAAATTTCCATATATTAAGTGGTCAGGCAATTTGCTTATATCATATTCACAATAAAGAATTTAAAGCATGGATTTACATACATTTAAATTCACACATACATCATATCATGATTTAACATATAATTCCATGTTGTCCTCTGTATTCAAGTAATCATAATCATAAACTGGCCCGAAGGCAATATCTCCGTTAGGAGAGAATCTGGCCCGAAGGCAATATCTCACGTGAGCAATATGGGAACCTAGTTGATCATTCTAGGAACCCCTGGTCCCAAGGCTATACTTGGAACAATAGTCTGACCCCAAGACTTCACTTAGAGCAATAGTCGGCGACTCATCTGACCTCGGTTTACCCAAGGTAATAGCCACAATGTGGTGAACTCATATACTCTGTATTTCTGTGGTTTGACTCAAGACAAGAGACTCAATCTACCCGGACCACCCGTGATAGACTCGGTTCCCGCGTTGTACAATAAATGACCCCTATGGACCACTACTTGTTCATTTTACTTCTTCTTAGGCAAATTTAGATTTCCAAGTGGTTTCTAATTCGGACTCTTGGTTCAGAACAAAGTCACATAGATTTATTCTCTTTAAGGACTTACTTACAAAATCACACCCTTCAGATAATATTTACTCGATCCTACCCCCGATGTCGTATAGGTCCCGTGGACCTTCTTTTCATATACGGCTCCTTGAGCCACCGTTGCTTTTACAATTGACATACACACATATAGCACATTGTCACATATACTGTAATTTTGGAACAACAATAGCATGCTATCTAACATGTTCTGGCTCCGGCTCGCACGTCCGGCCACCGTCTCCTCCGTGCTCAGCCCGTGTGTCTTCCCGTTCAAAGCCTCACCACTCTCTCTCACGTTTTCCCTTTCCCGTTTCTTTCTTGTGCGTCTCACTCTCTGCTCCTTCTTTTTTTCTTTCTTATTCTATTACTCATCTAATATATATACATATAATATATTAATATATATATATATATATATATATATATATATATATATATATATATAATAAATTAATATATATGTATATTACAAAAAGGAAAAGGCATCTGATATATAAAATATATATATATATATATATATATGAAAAAAGAAAAATTTAGGATTTAAAATACTTGTATTCACAACATAGTAAGTAATAGGGTAGTGTGTATTTTTATCCCATTTTCCACTTTAATTAAATTAATTAATTTAATTTAATTGCTGACGCTAGTTAAAATGTTCTCGGGTATTACAATCTTCCCCCCTTAAGAAATTCGGTCCCTAAATTTCAACCAAAATACTAACCTTAGTCTTGAAATAGATGAGGATACGTTCTGCGCATTTCACCCTCGACCTCCCATGTAGCTTCTTCGGTCGAGTGGTTTCTCCACAGAACTTTAACCAATGGAATCTCCTTCTTCCTGAGTTTCTTCAACTGCCGATCTAAGATTTCCACTGGCTCCTCTTCATACGTCATATTGTCGGTTAGTTGCACGTCTTGAGATTGGATCACGTGCGAGGGATCGGGAAGATACTTCCGAAGCATCGATATATGAAAGACAGGGTGTACCCCCTCCAATTCCGTAGGCAATTCCAACCGATACGCTATATTCCCAATTCGTTCTAAGATTTCAAACGGTCCAATATACTGAGGACTCAACTTCCCCTTCTTACCGAACCGCATTACGTCTTTCATCGGTGATATTCTCAAGAACACCTGATCACCAACGGAAAACTCCAGTTCTCTCCTTCGATTGTCAGCATAAGACTTTTGCATACTCTGGGCCGTCAGCAATCTCTCCCTTATACACTTTACTTTCTGCAAGGCATCTTGCAGCAATTCCGGGCCGACTAGGCTAGGTTCTCCGACCTCGAACCACCCAATCGGGGATCTGCATCTATGGCCGTACAGAGCCTCGAAAGGTGCCATTTGAATACTTGCTTGATAACTGTTATTGTACGCAATCCCAGATGGATTGTATACGCTGTCTGGTGTGCTTCTTCAAGGATCCTTTCTTTCAAGTTATCAACCATAGGGACACACAACCGTCCCTCCAACCGAAGTACTCCGAAATCATCAATAGAGAATCGGATGTCGTCCCCTTTCTCTTTAGTTACCGTATCCCTGATTTGCTTGAGGTTGGTATCTTCATCCTGTCTAGCCTTCACCTCTTCTACCAGAGAGGACTTAGCTTGCAAGTGGGCTAAAAGTGAGTTAGAACACCCAATCTCAAACTGATTTCCCGTTTGCTCTAACTCGTGTAGTTCTCTAATCAACGGTCTTCTTTCTTCACTTATATGAGCAAGACTGCCCATGGATTTCCGACTCAGAGCATCAGCTACCACATTAGCCTTTCCTGGATGATACAAGATCGTGCAGTCGTAGTCTTTCAACAACTCCAACCATCGACGTTGTCTGAAGTTCAAGTCTTTCTGCTCGAAAATGTATTTGAGGCTTTTGTGGTCTGTATAAATTTCACAAGTCTCACCATATAAGTAGTGTCTCCATATTTTCAAAGCGAATATTACAGCCGCCATTTCGAGGTCGTGAGTCGGGTAGTTCTTCTCATGTTTCCTCAGTTGTCGCGATGCATACGCAATCACCTTGCCATGCTGCATCAAGACACACCCTAACCCGATCCTCGACGCATCACAGTATACCACGTACCCTCCTGTGCCTTCAGGTAATGTCAGCACCGGAGCGGTAGTGAGGCTGTCCTTCAGCTTTTGAAAACTCTGCTCACACTTGTCATCCCATACAAACTTCACTCCTTTCTGAGTCAATCTAGTCATAGGTGCAGCAACCTTAGAGAAATCCTGCACAAATCTTCTATAATATCCCGTCAAACCCAAGAAACTGTGAATCTCCGTAATAGAGGTAGGCTGGGACCAATTCTTCACTGCCTCTACCTTACTTGGATCAACGTGGATTCCCTTTGATGATACCACGTGACCCAAAAAGGCAACTCTGTCAAGCCAGAATTCACACTTAGAGAACTTGGCATACAGTTTTTCCTCTCTCAACCTCTGTAAGGCTAGTCTCAAGTGTTCAGCATGTTCCTCAGAATTCTTTGAATAAACCAATATGTCATCAATGAAGACAATGACAAATCGGTCCAGAAATGGTTTAAAGACTTTGTTCATCATGTCCATGAGCGCTGCAAGAGCATTAGTTAATCCGAAGGACATCACCAAGAACTCGTAATGTCCATATCGGGCCCAGAATGCGGTCTTAGGTATGTCTGATTCTCGAATCTTCAATTGATGGTACCCAGATCGCAAATCAATCTTGGAAAACCGCTTCGCACCCTGCAACTGATCAAATAGGTCATCTATCCTCGGCAGTGGATATTGATTGCGGATCGTTACCTTGTTTAACTTTCGGTAATCGATACACAACCGCAAAGATCCGTCCTTCTTGTTTACAAAAAGGACCGGTGCACCCCAAGGAGAGAAACTGGGTCTTATAAAACCCTTGTCAAGCAATTCTTGCAATTGTGTATGTAGCTCCTTCAGCTCTTTCGGAGCCATACGGTACGGTGGTGTGGAGATAGGCTGAGTACCAGGTTGCAGCTCAATTCCAAATTCAATCTCACGATCGGGCGACAACCCCGACAATTCTTCTGGAAATACATCCAAGAACTCTCGCACCACCGGTACTTGAGTTGGTGAAAGTACTTCTTTCGTAGTATCTTGGACGAATGCCAAATACCCTTTGCATCCCTTTGCCAGTAACTTGGATGCCTTCAAAGCCGAGATCAAGCTTGGATACGGTGCAGCTCCATCACCCCGTATCACAAAAGGCTCCTCGTTTGACATATTAAATTTTATACATTTAGCCCTGCAGTCCACAACCGCATGGCAAGACGACAACCAATCCATTCCGAGGATCACATCAAGATCAATCATACACAACAACCGAAGGTCTACCACAGTCTCATGACCATCGACCTCCGCAATGCAAGACTTATGCACATACTCTACTTGTACTGATTCTCCCATTGGAGTAGAGACCAGTACTGTTTCTTCCATTCTAGATGGACTTTTGTTGAATTTAGAGGCAAATGCATGCGACACATAGGAATGAGTGGAGCCGGAATCAAATAAGACTCGTGCTTCAAGAGAGCAGACAATAAGAGTACCTGTCACAACTGCATTTGATGCATGAGCATCCTGCTGAGAGAGTGCAAATACCCGTGCTTGTCCTCCACCTACCGCCCCTGGCCCTCGGCCACTAGACCCTGCACCACGACCTCTAGCTGCACCTGTACTTGCTGCTTGTGGTGGCACGGTTCTCACTGGTGGAGCTGGAATAGGTGTACTCCTCGGCGTCGGATTGCTTCTCACACTTGTACCCTCTTTCTTCCCTGGACACTCTCTAGCCATATGGCCCATCTGGCCGCAATGGTAGCATCCACCTGTCAGTCTCCGACATACACCAGAATGAAATCTGCCGCAAGTCACACACTGGGGCTTTGTCTTACCGGCATTTCCACCCCCTGTTCCCTCTGTCCCCCTTGAACATTACCTCTTGTACCTGTTTCATAGGTGGTAGTGGAGGATTGTCCTCCTGCGGACCCTGAATATCCTGCACCTCCACCTGTTGTCTTCCTTTTCTTACTTCCACCTCCTTGGTTGTCACTGCCTGTAATTAACTTCACCTTGGGATCAACAGATGTCCCATACCTCTTCCTGGTTTCAATCATTCTAGCACAGTCTGCTGTCTGAGCCAGAGTCTCAAACTGTCTCCTCGGAGGTAGCAAAGCAGTAAACAACGGCTCCGTGAGTCAGTGTATGAATCTCTTGATCCTCGCCTCTTCATCAGGAACCAATTCGGGTGAGAATTGAGCTAGTTCTGTGAAAAGTAACTCATACTCCGTCACGGTCATGTTAGGCGTCATCCACAATTCCTCGAATTGCTGACGCTTTGCATCCTTGGTACCTTCAGGTAGAAAACGACCCAGGAATTCCCTCTGAAAATCTTCCCAGGTCATCGGTGCCACTCTGCGTGAGTACCTCGTCTGTACGGACTCTATCCATACTCTAGCCGCTCCCCTCAGCTGGAATGAAGCTAATTCCACTAATTCATGGCCTGAGCACCTCAGCATGCGCCCAATTCTGACCACATCTCTGATAAAGTACTGCGGATCCTCTTTCTCACTAGTTCCGCAGAAAGTGGGTGGATGAAGCTTCAAAAATTTTGAAATTGGTAGCTCTCTGGGTGCTACCTGCGGTTCACAAGGCATCTCCTGTGGTTGTTGTCATTCCCTATCCTCTTCCTCAACAACTTCCATCTCTTGATTACTAGGAACCCTCTCTTGTTCTTCCTTGCCGACTATCAACCGGCGTACTTCCCTTTGTATTTGTCTTGTCATTTCCTCTCTTAGTTCCTGAAATCCTGCCGTGAGCATTTTCGCCACGGAAGGTGCACCTGTCTCTACTTGAGGTTGAGGTTCCGGTGACTGTCTCCTCTCTTCCCCTCTTACTTGTGCTCTACCTCGACCGCGAGCATGACCTCTACCTCGGCCTTAGGTACGGCCTCTACCTCGGCCTCAGGTACGGCCTCTACCTCGGCCTCGGGTGGGCATTCCATCCTCCCGAACTGACTCTTGATCAATTTCAGCAAGAGTTCTCCCTCCACCCCTAGTCCGTCTCGTAATAGGTGACATCCCTATACTGCACAAGGACCACACCTAATAAGTACATGTATATTAATGACATTTCGTATAATAGATTGTAGAAAGAAAGGCTGACACAATTTCGTGGGTACTTCCACAAGTGCCTTTTTACTCCCACGTTGTGCCCGGGTACACAAAGAGGGGTAAACTGAAACCCGGTCATACCTATGGCTTCATCCAGTTTAAAGTAACCTGCCTCTGATACCAAGTTTGTCACGACCCCCTACCGGGCGCCCGTGACCGGCACGGGAAGTAGGATTTCTCCTATCCCGTAAGCCTCTAATTCCTGATTGACATTCTTATATATGCGTAACTACCCATTTCTCATACAAACAATAAAGTATTTATATGGCCATCCCTAACCGGTGACCTAAGTAGCACGCAATCCACAGCTCGCTCAACGCCGCTTCAGTCTATACATATACACATCATCAATCAAACGTACATATAGTATACATATTGATCACGTGCTTAAGGGCGGGTGATCTATCCTATTCACACGCAGAATCCCTGTGTACAGTCAAGCATATATATTCAATCACACACCTGCATAAAATATACATATTGATCACACGCCTCAATGCATGTGACCTATCCTATTCACATGCCAAAGTTGTATTTTCATACCATAAAGTATTCAGTCACACATATATATATATATTTACATATTGACCACACGCTCAGTGCGTGTGATCTATCCTATTCACATGCGGAAGTCACATTCATTTATATATATATACACATGATATTCATCATATCATAACCTATATCCCCAATAACAAGACCAATCTTTTCATATACGGCTCCTTGAGCCACCGTTGCTTTTACAATTCATATACACACATATAGCACATTGTCACATATACTGTAATTTAGGAACAACAATAGCATGTTATCTAACATGTAATTCCTACAAATAGGCAAAGAAGGCAAACCACATATCCATATCCACAGTCAACCCTATAGGGCAAGGATAGGAAAACCCCTCACCTGGTTGGCCCCTCTGATCGGCTCTCGGTGCGCCCGAAAGTCCACTCACAGTATGGTGCCCCATACACATATACTTGATTGATTCAGAGACTTGAAAATTCAACCACTTTCGTGTACATGTAACGCTAATGCTCATGTTCTTTCTAATTAATTCCATAGACTAGTTGTTGGCTTGGAATGCCCCCAACTAGTTTTAGGACACCTAGCATGCTTCTATTCGTGTCCAACCCTCTCTTAATCACGCTATTCGGAAACATTGAATTTGGGAATGCAAGGTTACCCAATTCCACCTCTATGTGTCCATGCGAAGTTTCCATTTCCCAAGTCTTGAATTTATGGCTCAAGGGTCATAAATTCTACTTGTCTAAAACTTCCATTTACTAAAATAACTTCCAATACTTTACCTACGCATGAATACACATACCCGAATACGCGTAAAATTAGAAAATTGTCTCTTTTTCCCCGAACGGGGTTCCGGGTGAGACGGGAATTACTCGGGTTTTAATCCCTCGTACATTCCAATAATTTTTAATAATCATATAATTATTATTCAACCTTTCAATGCATCACAAATCATTCCACAACACCCTTAAACCTTAACAACCACATTTTCCTACACTTTTTCCAACCCGGATAAATTCCATCAATTTGGTTCCAGTTCCTAAGCTTCCAACTCACTTCCTAGCATGCAAATATTTCAATTTAGAACCCAAAATACTCAGATTTAATCAATTGGGGTCTTTCCAAAAATCCCTAAAATTGATAAAATTGGGGTTTGAGAGTTTCGGGACTTCTCACCTCGATTCAACCGGTTAGAAGGACGATACGGAGTAGAGGAGACTCCCAGCTACCTTCCCCGATGAAGAGATGGCGTTTTCCGGCGAGTTTTCTAGCGAGAAAGCTCTCTTACTTCGTTTTCTCTCTCTACCCGTCACTCTCTCTCTCTCTACGGCCACCACGACGGCTACTAGCTCTGGCGGACGGCACGGCGTTGTTCTGGCTCCGGCTCGCACGTCCGGCCACCGTCTCCTCTGTGCTCAGCCCGTGTGTCTTCCCATTCAAAGCCTCACCACTCTCTCTCACGTTTTCCCTTTCTCGTTTCTTTCTTGTGCGTCTCACTCTCTGCTCCTTCTTTTTTTTCTTTCTTATTCTATTACTCATCTAATATATATACATATAATATATTAATATATATATATATATATATATTACAAAAAGAAAGAAAAAGAAGTCTAACTTCTTTTCCTCTTTTCTCTTTATTCCTTTTCTTTTACTTATAATATATATATATATATATATATATATATATATATATATATATATATAAAATAAATTAATATATATGTATATTACAAAAAGGAAAAGGCATCTGATATATAAATATATATATATATATATATATATATGAAAAAAGAAAAATTTAGGATTTAAAATACTTGTATTCACAACATAGTAAGTAATAGGGTAGTGTGTATTTTTATCCCATTTTCCACTTTAATTAAATTAATTAATATAATTTAATTGCTAACGCTAGTTAAAATGTTCTCGGGTATTACATATCTGCAGAGGACAAGGGATTTCATGCTCGTATACAGAAGGTCGGATGATCTTCATATTATTGGCTATTCAGATTCAGATTTTGTTGGATGCCAGGATGACATGAAATCTACGTCTGGTTACGTTTTCATGTTGGCTGGAGGTACCATATCCTGGAAAAGTGTTAAGCAGACATTGACAGCGTCCTCGACGATGTATGCTGAATTTGTCGCTTGTTATGGAGCGGCGTTGCAGGCAGTTTGGCTTAGAAACCTTGTTTCGGAACTCCGAGTTGTTGACTCGATATCTAAGCCGATGGTTATTTTCTGTGACAACAGTGCAGCTGTGTTCTTCTCTAAGAACAACAGGATCAGTAGTGCTTCAAAGCACATGGAGATCAAGTACTTGACTGTTAGAGACTTGGTCAAGAAAGGTGATGTTGCCGTTGAGAAAATCAGCACAGAGATGATGCTCGCAGATCCACTGACCAAGGGATTAAGGCCCATACAGTTTAAGGAACATGCTCAGAACATGGGTGTGATAGGGTCTTTTGATATCTTGGGTTAGTGGGAGTTTTGCTGTTTTTCTTGATTTTCTTGTTGTAAACACCTTATGGATGATATTCAGTTTTATGCAATTAATAGCATATTCATATCATTTCTGTGTATATACATGCATGTGGTTAAATATTATTAAAAGATGATCATCTGTGAATTAATACTTTGCTTGTGCAAAGAAAAGTGTGTGCAACAAGTGCCTTAAGACAATGTGTTTGTCTTGAGAGTGACAGTTGCGTTGACAATATGACATGTGCCTTAGGACAGTGTTCGTCTTAAGAGTGACAGTTGTATAAGGTAAATATGACATGTGCCTTAGGACAGTGTTCGTCTTAAGAGTGACAGTTGTATAAGGTGAATATGACATGTGCCTTAGGACAGTGTTCGTCTTAAGAGTGACAGTTGTATAAGGTGATTATAACATGTGCCTTAGGACAGTGATTGTCTTAAGAGTGACAGTTGTGTTCAATGTGGTGATTTCTTCTGCGGTAATAGCATAAAGTTATTGAGAAATCTCACGGTGGACTGATGAGAAATAATGCGTTGTTAAACTTGAGAGTTATTTCTTACTACACCTCCAAACTTATGATCCATGTCAATGTAATTGATGGTATGCGTGACTATAGATTGGTCATATGTTGACAAAAGACATATTGATTGCCATGATCCCATATTACTGATTATATTGGACCGGATTGGTACGTTGTGCTGAGATTGAACCATTTTTAAAATGTGCGCACAAAAGAGTCTTTTCTTGTATTATCAACCCTGGAGTCTTTTTCTTTCTTTATTTTAAATTATTTTACAAAGTTTTAAATAAATATGACCCAAGTGGGAGAATGTTAGAAATAATGGGCTCACATTATGGGTTGATACATGGTTCATTAAAGTAGGCCCAATAATTCTATTGGGTCATAGCACACATTGAATTAAAAGTTTGGTGAGTGGCTAGGTGTAGGCCTTAAGGGTTTTGTTAGAGCCCGTAATGGGAGGGTCTAATGAAACATATAAACACAGGCTAGGTCCCCTCTCTAACCCTAACCTAAGTAAGCTACCCATTCAAGCCACTCCACTATCAGGGAATAGAGAGGAAGACCTAGCTCTCAGTATTCAGTTCAGCAGCCGCACGGTACCCAGTATTCAGGTGTTCTTCCGGATTGAACATGGCAAAATCAGGTACGCATTGTGTTTAATTAGTTTCAATGATTTAACGTCACAATCGATACGAAACACTTACATGGTACTGCCACACTAACGATACCTCCTTCATCGTTTCAGTAAGGAAGCCGTGGAACAATAAATATTTCAGCCATGGAAGAGGCATACATTGCTTTTGCCTTTGTTCTTAAAGAATGGTTTGTTGAGCTTTCATTGATTCCTCAAGATTCAATTGTTTTTCAGTTGTTCTGAATTTGGTATTGTGTCTTCACTAATTAACACATCTTTAGTGAAAATAAAGAGTTTGGTTTCTAGTGTTTTCAGGTACAATTCAATTATCTTCTCAGGTGACCCATGTGATTCTGCTTTAGCATTATAGTTTCATTTCACAAGCCAATTTCCTTTCATCCTTTGTGGCTACATCATTGGACAGCTTGGATTGCTACATCTGATTTTGTTTAGTTTGTTGCATTTATGATTTTGTTAAAAAAATGAAGATTAATACATTGTTGTGGCCCTATCTCTTTCCTGGAAATTGTTCCGTCTCTCTCTCTCTCACACACACACACATATTTCCGGAGCTCATATTTCCGAAACTATTTTTTTAACTATTGTACCAAACACAGATTTGTGATCAACTTGAAAAGATCTTGGAATATCTTTATTTTCTGGAGAATGTACAAGAGATTAAGTTTAGCTCGTTTTGTTCATTTTCTGTATTAGAGAGTCCTAGTAATACAAATTGAGTTTGCTACATATTGTTTATACTAAATCTTTTAGCAATTGCTATATAAGAGAGTCCTAGTAATACTTATTAAAAAAATTCAATATAAATTGAGTTTGCTTCTACTACTATTTATAACTTTTATAGGATAAATGATTTTGGTCTTTCTCAATGCTTCTAAACATTATATTAATGATTTGATCAGACTGTGTAGAAAGAAAATAATGCAATAGCTGGCAATTTTTTTGTTGCCCGCTCGATTTTCAAAGCTTTGCTTCGACTAATCTCAATTAGTCCCAGGTTTCAAACCCGATTATGGTGGGTGAGTCTCCTATTGGGGATAGTTGTATTTACAAGATCTTGAACTTGAAACCTTGCTTAAACAATATCAAGCCGCTTACCACTTGTACTAACCTCTCATTGGTATGCAATAGCTGCTATTTAATGTGCCTATATCACAAGAAAAAAGCAGTGCATTATGATCAACTTAATGATTTAAGGATATCTTAGAATCTCATCAACCTAATATAGTTCGGGTCAAATACTCACATTAATCTTAAAAATGTGTAGTGGATTTTAAATTGGTCTTAAATGTTTCATTTCATTCACATTGGTCCCAACAGTATGGGGTTGATTTTTAATTGGTCCTAAATGTTTCATTTAATTAACATTGGTCCCAACAGTATGGGATGAATTTCAAATTGGCCCTAAATGTTTCATTTGTTTCATATTGGTCCCAACAGTATTCCTAAACATATAATATTGCTAAAGAAACAAGGTTTCCCAACTGGTACAATTTGATTTTTTTACTTTCTAGATCACTGTAAAATTATTTTTTAAAAAATTAAATGGCACAAATCTCGAGATTAATTTAACAGGTAGAAGATGTAAGACCTGACCATAGTGTTGCCCAAATTGGCTATTAGTAGGGGAAGGCCATGTACACAGGCACATGATTTTCCAATCGTTGGATTTACTTTTTTAATCTCGAGATTTGAGCCCAAAAATATTATTTTTAAAAAAATTTAGATAGCACAAATTTCTAAAAAAAATCAAACAACCAGTCTTCCAATAGTGTTGCCTAAATTAAGTATTAGTATGAGGTCACATTTTCATCATCATTGGATTTACTATTTTAGTCTCGAGATTTGTGATGAAAAATATTTTTTTAAAAAAATTAGATGGCATAAATCTTGAAAAAAAATTAACGAGTGAAAGCTCTAGTGCTCATGTTAGTGCTACTCTTTAAAATATAAACGAATATCCAAATATGCAAAATAAAAAAAATATCATGCATGTAAGCTATATTTGTCATATATTTATATAGCTTCAATAGGAGGATACCAGTGAAAAACTATATATATATATATATATATATATATATATATATATATATATATATATGTAAATTTGATTGCTTGTTTATGGCTGAAGCTCACAGCTCTTACTTCTTAACGTAAAGTTTGTATTGATTTTAAGTGTAGTTTGTTACACAAACTACTTTTTTATTAATCCTAGTCCCGATAATCACATTCTTAGGAATAGTATTCTCGGAAATATAAGAAAAAATGTTTGTTTTTCAACTTTCATATTTTTGAGACTATTTTACAAGAGTATCATCCTATAGAATTACAATAATACCACCTTCTCGGTTGATATTAAAAAAGTGAAGAACATAGGAATATAAAAATATTGGGATAAGAAGATTCCCGGGCTTTCTTTTAATCTAGGTACCAAATGCGGGATTACAAAATGCCTGAGCTTATAATTCCGACACTATTTTCTTAACTATTGTACCAAACACCTCATTAAGGTTTTGTGATCAACTTGGAAAGAGATCTTGGAATATGTTTATTTTCTGGAGAATGGATACAGTGAAAGCAACAGATTTTCTGCATACAAGAGATGAAGTTTAACTTTTTCTTCATTTGCTATATTGGAGTCTGTTTGATATATTGGGGTCTTTGGGACTAAATATCCGCCCTGGGGGAGTCCGATCGGGTCGAGTGAGGATCCGTTGGAAAGCTCGTAGAGAGACGAAGAAAACGAAATGAAAATGACTCTCATCGGACGTCACAGGAGCCTATACTCGTGGCCCAAAGTAGGCTAGATAATCTTGATTTTATAATGATTATTCTATTCTTTTCATAAGTCCCACATCGGTTAAATCTATGATGGGAGCTCTCTCATCCTCCTATAAATAGGAGTGACTCCACACTTTTCTAGTTGCTCAATTCCATGTGTTGGAAAGGGGGGTCCCGTTTTGGAAACCCGACTCAGTATAATTTTTCTCTCTCTTGAGTCATCTTCCACGCATCAATCGTGGACACGTGGCTTTACCTCTCGTAGGTAAGTTATGACCCTTTTTGGAGTTCATCGTTTGGAGGTTAGTAGCTTCCGCAATATTTATATTTATGCCTGGTTTATTTTTTATTTGTCTTTTAGGTCCCTGGGTCGGGTCGGATCTTTTGGATCTGGGCCTTTCCCTACAAAGTCCTAGTAATTCAAATTGATTATTCTACATCTTCTTTAGACTAAATCTTTTAGCAATTAAAGATTGTCCTACTTAAGTTTTTTACCTTACATATATAAAACCTTCAATATAAATTGAGTTTGCTTCTACTAGATTACTACTATATATAACGTGTCTAGGATAAATGATTTTGGTCCTTCTCCAATGCTTTTACTACTATAACGTTTCTAGCATAAATGATTTTGGTCCTTCTCAGTGCTTCTAAACATTATATTAATAATTTGATTAGAATGTGTAGAAAGAAAATAATGCAATAGCTGCTATATTTTACTTTGGTTTAATGATTTGATCAGAATGTGTAGAAAGAAAATAATGCAATAGGTGCTATTTTTTTTTGGTTGCCCGTCTGATTTTTGAAGTTTTGTCCAGACTAATTTGGACTCGATCCGGGTCACACATCTATTTATAGTGGGTGAATCTCTTAATGGGGATAGCTGCATTCACAATGTCTCGAATTCGAGACCTTGCTTAAAGGATATCAAGCCGCTTACCACTTAGACTAACCTCAAATTGGTGCTTTAGTTGTTATTTAATGTGTCTATATCACAAGAAAAAAGTATTGCACTATGATCAACTGAATTATTTACAGATATCTTAGAATCTCATCAACCTAATATAGTTGAGGTCAAATACTCACATTATCCTAGAAATATGGAGTAGATTTTAAATTGGTCCTAAATGTTTCATTTAATTCACATTGGTCCCAACAATATAGGGTGTATTTTAAATTAGTCCTAAATGTTTCATTTAATTTAGATTGGTCACAAAAGTATGGGATAGATTTCAAATTAGTCCTAAATGTTTCATTTGTTTCATATTGGTCCCAATAGTATTCCTAAATATAATTGCTAAAGACACAAGGTTTCCCAACCGGTACAATTTAATTTTTTTAGTTTCAAGATCAGTGTAAAAACATTTTTTTAAAAAAATTAAATGACACAAATATCGAGATAAATTCAATGGATAGAAGGCACAGGACCTCACCATAGTGTTGTCCAAATTGGGTATTGGTAAGGGAAGGCAATACTCAGGCACATGAATTTTCAACCGTTGGATTTATTTTTTTAATCTCGAGATCTGAGCTGAAAAATCTTTTTCTTTAATAAAAAAATTAAAATGGCACAAATCTGGAGAAAAATCAAATAGCTACTTTTCCAATAGTGTTGCCTAAATTGAGTATTTGTATGAGAAGGCCACAGTTTCATGATCGTTAGATTTACTTTTTTAGTCTGTAGATTTGTGTTGAAAAATATTATTTTTAAAAAGGCAAAAATCTTGAGATGTATTTAGCGGCTAAAAGGTCGAGTGCTCATATTAGTGCTACTCTTTAAGATGTAGTCAAATATCCAAATATGCAAAATAAAAAAATATCATGCATGTAAGCTATATTTGCCATGTATTTATTTATTTATTTTGCCAAATCACATATTTAATTGAATCATATTATTTCATTAGTAATTAATTTTAATACCGTTGATGTGGGATAAATTTGGGCAATTTAAAAAAGTCCAAAGTACATTCGATGTCCCTAAACTTTAGAGCTTCTATCAATTGTGCCCATAAACTTTATTTTGCTGTCAATTGTGCCCCTAAACTTACAATTTACAAACAACTTTGCCTATCACCAAAATTTCAAGCAAATAATGAATGGCATATACAAATGTGACATTCCTTGTGGCATCTAATGTTAATTGTTATGTCATATAATTTATTTTGCAATATTTTTTTCGTTAATTTAGACACGATTATCACTCAGCCACTAAAAAAATTGATGGTATTATCAGTTATCGGACAAGGGAAATTATACCAGAGGCAGAAAAAGTAAGTATTAAAGTCTTTTCACTATTATTTTTGGTAAAAACTGTATTTAATATTAAAATTTAATACTAAAAAACAAAAATGATATTAAAATACTCTAACAACAAAAAATATAACGTTCAAACTGATTCCCAAAGAAAATCAAAGGCCTCTATTAATAGTAACCCCACCATACACTATACCTATCTCTCCACTCTTCTGTTTCATTTGTTCTCCACATTCTTCCTTTGTGGATGCTATCTTCTACATTTCCATCTTCACCTTTCTCTCAAAGTTTCCATCTTTACTTTGATTCTTATGGATTTCCAACCCAAACAAGAACTTGTGTCTAGGAAAATCAAGCTGATCAATGACAAAGTTCATAACAAGGAGACAGAAATTCAGTCGCTGAAGGAGGGAGTTAAATTTGAGACATTGGAGAAAATGAAGCTAATGAAGAATTGAAGGAAGAAGGCAAGAAATGGAAAGAGGTAGAAGAGAGGTATAGAATGCAAGGGCGATTATTGAAGAAATCGTTGGATACTTCTAAGAATAGGTAGAAAGAACTAGAGAAAACGATTGGGAAGCTTAAGATTGAGAATTATGAACTTGTGGAGGAGAATATTATATATGAATGAGGGGATTTGGAAGAAGAAGTTTCAGTATTTGTTTGAGACGGTTTTGAGGTTAAGGATGTCGAATTATTGAAGAATCCTGAAACTTCCTTGTCCAAATCCCCTCATTCATAACATTCTTCTCCACCAATTCATGATTCTCAATCCTAAGCTTCCCAATCGTTTTCTCTAGTTCTTTCTACCTATTCTTAGAAGTATCCAACGATTTCTTCAATAATCGCCCTTGCATTCTATACCTCTCTTCTACCTCTTTCCATTTCTTGCCTTCTTCCTTCAATTCTTCATTAGCTTCATTTTCTCCAATGTCTCAAATTTAACTCTCAATCAAGTGACCCATGTGATTCTGCTTTAGCATTATAGTTTCATTTCACAAGCCAATTTCCATTCATCCTTTGTGGCTACATATTGGACAGCTTGGATTGCTACATCTGATTTTGTTTAGTTTGTTGCATTTATGATTTTGATAAAAAAAAAATGAAGATTAATACATTGCCGTGGCCCTATCTCTTTCTTGGAAATTGTTCCGTCTCTCTCTCTCTCTCTCTCGCTGGGTGAAGTGCTCACATCTAGTCACTACTAAAAAAATCGATTTTTTGATGGATCAAATCGTCCAATGCAAATATATTTTAATCACAGTTTACATTATTATAACATGTGCAATTCAACCTCTCTCTTTTCATCATGATAAAAAGTGATCAGTTTTTCTTGCCTTCATGGTCATGGTTGTCCCATCAACTATGAAGCATAGACACTGACACTGACACGAGATACGACATGGATACGGACACCTCGACACGCTGATTCTTAAAATTACAGGACACGACACGACATATATATATATATATATATATATATATATATATTTAAATTTCAAGAGGACGCAAAATATTTATAAATATTGATAAAAGCTTAAAAAATAACAATATTCATGATGTCATATATATTAACAGAGTATATATATATATACACAGTATATTATATATATATGTATACCTTGAAGAGAAATGTAAAGACAGAGTGTCACAGGTGTGTCACACGTGTGTTAACGTGTCGGACACACCGACACGCCAAAGTGCTTCTTAAGTCATCAACCTCTCTCTTTACAAATTACCTGCGATTGACTTTTGGTTCTTGGACTGTGCACACTCTCAGCTTCAACACGTCTCTCTTCCTACCAACAACAATTGACAACTCAACTTATCCCACAATTGTTTCCACTGTCTAATTGCAATTTACCCAATTATATATACTCAGCACATTTATTTATACAAATTTTCATTGCGCGCACACACACATGTGTATATGTATTCTTAAGTGAACCTCATTCATTAAAGGTAAATAGATTAAACTAATTATAAGAAGACAAGTCTAACATACAATGTGAACCAAATAATAGCTCTAGGGTTGTACAACTATAAACCAACCTAGACTTTTTCAATCCATTTGAGAACCAAGGCATCAAACCAACAGAAAACAGCAAAGATACTCGGAGAATAATAAATATAAAAATTAAGATTCATAAAGCTGATCAAGTTCTATTATTTTAATGGTTTCCTTCTAGATTTTTTTTTCTTGTGATTTGCCTAAAGCCTAACCTCTCTTCACCGTTGCAGGATTATTTGCTGCAAGTAGGTAAGATTAATTAGAAATCTGTCATAACTCATAAGTTCTCCAAGATGATGAAACTTCAACATAAGCCCTTGTTGAAGTCCCACATTGCTTGGTTAAAGAGTTTATAAGTTGTAAATATGGGCTGAGGTAATCCTCTTCCCTTGAGAGCTCTTTTGGGGTGAGTTAGGCCTCTTAAGAACCCTCCATTCATTACTACTTTTAAGAATTAACTCTTATAGTGTCTCACTGAAATGTACAAAATCCCGATGGTGAATCAAAAGGATATTAATTTTATGTTCAAGTTACTTGGTAATTAATTTTAAGCTGTCCAACTAATATGGCTGTAGTTTTTTGAAAATTTTGGTAACGTGAGTTGTTATTCTTTTGTGAACTTCGAGATGGAATACTAATGCAAAAATGTAAACAGTACTAAAGTAACAAAAGGAAGAAATTATACTGCCAAAACCCCAAAGTTATCAATCGTAACAGCATCATTACCTTAATACATTAATTGATATATGCGGAAGCAATTTGTTCCCACATTATTAGTTGGAAAGAGGATCATCTATATGTATTGGATCAATTCTACTCTATTATGTAGAGACTTAACAATGAATCGCAGAGCAAGAAAATTAAAAGGATATAATTTTATGATAGTACTATGTCCATTATGATCATTATTTGCAACCATATAGAAAAGCAATAATCTTATTGACCATTGAAATTAAATGCACATGGTTTTGATTTTTGAATGATCACAAGGCTGCCAAACTAATAACTTTACATAAAGGTGCAGAAAACTACAAGTTATAAGTCATGTTTTTTTTACTTTGGCTTTACATAGTAAAGCTCTTCCGTTAATTAACCGATTTATTATAAGTAAACTTATATTACAAAAGAGATTTTTGTAATCCACATAATAAGGTCCATTATAACTGGTTACTTCATTATAAGAAACAAAATCATTCTACGAGCTAATTAATTAATCCTTAGTCCTTACTTAACATCCAACACTCCATTTTTTTAAAGCCCTTTGAATCACCAAATTTGGCCATGTTTGTAATATATGTGTTGGATGGTTAAATAGGTATGCCCGACAATGCCTCTGTTGAACCAAAAAACTATTAATTTAATTCTCATATTTGATTTTGAATATGTTAAGCAATTTTGTTTGTATTTTGGACTCATAATTTTGGGCTTTAAAATTATTGATTTTGATTAATTTCATTGATCCAAATTTTGGCCCATATCCATCTCGGCCGAAACAAAATGAAAAAGGTGAGTTATGAAGTAAATAAAATTTACTACCTCCTGGTCAAGTGAAGTCACGCTTAACCTCCATTCTTTTGTTGACAAAAAGTACACCTACTCTTCCTTGTTTTATGGAAATCTAACCAAAGCAAAAAGTAGAGTTGGTAAAAGTCCTTTTTACAGGCTATGTTGTCAAATGAAAAAGCAAAAGGCATGTAGGCTTTATTCTTTTAAAATTTGACAATGCATCAAGAAGGAAAGAGTGAAAAAGATTCAAAACTCTTTCATCCCCATCTATTAGCCTTCTCTCTTCCGTGGAGCTGCTTCTCCCAAAGTTGAAGACCATTAAAAGAGAAGCATTTAATGAGGAACCTTTGCATTTAATGAGGAGCGAGGGAGATGAAGTTTGAATTGGCTCAAGCAACGGCTAGCTTCTTGGATCGTCTATTTAATGCTGTGAAGGAAGAAGCTGCGAATTAACTAAGGGCACGTTTGGTATACTTACCAAACGGTGCATTACATGTAATCTCACGATTCCCAAAAAAATGTTACATTATATTTTATACATACCAAACACACTTTTTATCATACTTTTTCTCTCTCCTAATTTTTCCCTCTATCTCTCTCCTCAATTTTCTCTACAGTACCTTCCTTTATTTACATATGTGCATTTATACCAAGCGTACCCTAAGTGTTCCAAGCCTTTAAGAGTGCCACAAAAATCCTCTGAGTTAAGGAGAGTCTGAGTGATTCCTACTTGCTGGTTTTCTTTGTGAAATTTGTGTTGTAATCTTGTAGTAGTCTTTTAGTGACTACATTTATTTTTTCTCCTCTTGCTTGTGATAAGAATTTAGTGATTGAAGTATCTTGGGTGTAAAAGCCTAGGTAGGGCTGATCCTTGTTGGGTGAACAAGGTTGCAAAAAGATATTCAACCATTAAGTTCTTGTGTGAATCCTGTTGAGGATTGAGGTTGTTAGAAGAAGTTAATATATTGTGTCTCTTATGATAAAAGCCTTGACGTGGCTGATCCTTGCAAGGTGAAGCAAGGTTGCAAAGATGGAACTCTTTATATTAAATTCTTTGTGGATTGAGAGTCAGAGTCCTGGTGAGGATTCTGGTTGAAAAAAGAATTAATACTTGGAGTGTTCTAGTGGTAAAAAATCCTTGAGGAGGCTGATCCTTGTGGTGAAACAAGGTTGTAAGAGGAACTTCAAATATTAAGTTCTTGTGTCTGAATCCTGTGATTGGATTTTGGAGGATTTAATACACTAAGTTTCATAGAGGTAAAAGCCAAGTAAAGGAGGCTGATATGCTTGAGGAAGGTTCCTAAAGAAACTTATTATATTAGGTTCTAAGTTAATTACTGGGTTGAGTCCTATATTGTTTTAACGAAAGTGTAAAAGCAAGTGTGCTTTCCCAAAGAGGGTTTGGGTTACTTGGTTGTAAGAATTGAGTTGGGATAATAGAGTCCTTCTAACTATTTGGTTAGAAGGGGAAAGGACGTAGCTATTCAAGCAAACTTGGGTAGTGAACCTCTCCAGCAAAATTATGTGTGCAACACTTCCTTTGCTCTAACTCCTTCAAAGAAAATGATTTTCATAAGAATCCTAAATTAACTAAGAGTCCTAACCAAAATGAAGTTTTTCGAAAAGTTTAAAATTTGAATAAACCAATTCACCCCCCCCCCTCTTGGTTTATTTTTTGACTAACAGCTTCAAACAAGATTACCTTCAATAGGAGGATATTGGTGAAAAATCATGTCACGACCCCCTATCGGACGTCCGTCACCGGCACGGGACGTAGGATTTCTCCTATCCCGCAAGTCTCTAATCCCTGATTGACACTTTAATATGTTTATAACTATCCATTTCTAATAGAAACAATATATAGTATTTATGGCCATCCATATCCGGTGACCTAAGTAGCATGCAATCCACGGCTCGCTCAACGCCGCTTCAGTCTATACATATACACATAATCAGTCACACGTACATATTGTATACATATTGATCACGCGCTTCAGGGCGAGTGATCTATCCTATTCACATGCAGAAGTCCTGTATACAGTCAAACATATATTCAATCACAGGCTTGCATATAGTTTACATATTGATCACACGCCTCAATGCGTGTGATCTATCCTATTCACATGCGGAAGCCATATTTTCATATGATCAGGTATTCAGTCACATATATATATATATATATATATATATATATATATATATATAAAATTTATATATTGATCACACCCGTCAAGGCGTGTGATCTATCCTAGTCGCATGCGGAAGTCATATATATATATATATATACATGATATACGCTATATCATAGCCTAAAGTCTCAATACCAAGACCTAACTTTAATCTGTATGAAGCCGACAATGCTAGAATAGGACGTATATATATACTGCAGCTGTATCTGTACAAACGCTACACCCAAAAAGGATTCATATACATATACATCACAACATATGTACGTAATCAAAATAACTACCGACGCGGACTAAGCGTATGGTCCTCAGATCTGTCTGCCTCCCTGAGAAGAAGTGGACGCATTTCCGACTCCTGAACCACCTGTATCTGAAACATGTAAACAGGGGGTGAGTCAAACAGACTCAGTGAGAAGCTCCCCCATCCCTAGCGTAGCAGCGGGTACCACTACAGCTGGGGGAAGGGAGCAAGCACAATCACATGCGCATGAAACGGATTTATATTGTGACCTTTAATATGATCAGGCAATCAATATATCATATTCACAATTAAAAATCCTAATTCATGCTCCTAACATGTTTATTAATCCGCATTGTAAACCAATCATAAACATATATCATATCTTTTCATAAGTCATACATAGTTATGCTCGTAGGAATTCACTTTCTGTATCCTGCATTACGCTAAGAGAAATACTGGCCCGAAGGCATTCACTTTCTGTCTCCCGCGTTACGCTAAGAGAAATACTGGCCCGAAGGCAATGTCTTATTCAAACCTAGTTGATCAAACTAGGAACTTTCTGACTCCAAGGCACGCTTAGAGTAATAGCCGGCAACTTGTCTGACCCCGGTTAAACCAAGGTAATGACCACTATGTGGCATACTTACTGTTAACTGAATCTTGTCTGTCCGACCAGGATAACCGACTCGATCTACCCGAACTAACCTAAACAAATTCAAATAACCTATTCGACCTTGAAAGAAGCCCTATTAATAACTAACTGAATATTACACGTGTGAATTAGCTAGGCCTAGTTTCCCCCTTTTCAATTATGCATCACTCTCACTCACACTTAACAACCTAGGTTCATTTTCCTCAATGTCCCATACGGTCAAAACCTTTGCACGATGATCAATTTAAGTGGGTTCCTAATATTAATAAACTCTCACATATGAAATTTCGACTCAATCCTACCCACGGTATCATATAAGGCTCGGTGAGCCACAATAGCACATATAAACCATGTGATTAATCATATAAGCACATATACTATTGCACGTTGACTGCTTACTTGCAAATCATACACGTGTAACACAAATTTATTCATATAAATATATTCCATATATCAATTTGCACAAAATAGAGAAAACCACATTTTCCACGTAGTCCTCTAACCCTGTGGGGAAGGGATGAGAGAGCCCCTCACCTCTTTGGCCCTCCTGATCAGTACTCGGAGTGCCTGAAGCTCCAATCACTCTGTGGTGCCCTATACACATTATATTTAAGAAATTTAGAACGCGTAACTAAGCATCTACCATGCACGTGTCATGCTAATGCTCATGCACCCTCTAGCTATTTTCCAAGAACTTAATTATTTAGTTCGTTACGTCGTCTTATTTGCTCTTTCTGAAAGTCCAGAATGCCCCATATTCGACTTTCACACTTTCGAGCCATTTAGAACCTCTAATTGCTTAGGTTAGAGATTTCCACTTGTCTAAATTTCCCTTCATGTGTTCATATGGGTATTTAACTAATAAAAGAATTAAATTCACAGTTTAAAAGGGGCTTTAGCTTACTCATTTCACCGTCTCCCTTATTCGCCGAGTAAAAGCTTAATTATTACCTTTTTAATTATGTATAAAAATATAATTGGGTATAATTAGAGCCTTGGAACCAATTTAGCGGGTCTTAGGTGTCCACCACGGACTTAGACCGAGGTGTCCAACCCACCGCACAGCTCTTTACGGTACTGTGGCTTAGTATTTCGTCTCTTTTTCACCGGATCGGGTTCCGGTTGAGACAATAAATGCTCGGTCTTT
The DNA here is from genome assembly GCA_014851425.1 of Senna tora. Lineage (NCBI taxonomy): Eukaryota > Viridiplantae > Streptophyta > Magnoliopsida > Fabales > Fabaceae > Senna > Senna tora. Next base: position 15,867,519 of record CM026262.1, read on the forward strand.
ATTATTCCCTTGACTATTTCCAGCATTTATAACACTTATACTACTCCAATCCAAGCCTAAACATGCATCGAATTATCAATTTCGAATTTATAGCAATTTCCTAACCCAATTTTTCCTAATTTCCATACATGGTAAAATTCCTACAGTTTAACTTCAATTCTGAACCTCACTAAGCTTTTAATAACACCCACTAAGCTCAAATTTAACCCTGGAATGCCCCGATTGGAAGTATTTGAAGAATTCCTAAAATACCCAAAATTGGAGAAATTGGGGTTTTGGGAGTTTGGGGCTTTCTTACTTGATTTCAATCGGATAGAAGGCTAGTGAGTGTTGAGAGAAGACTCCGGTCACCTTCTCCGGTGAGAATCCGGCCGGTGCCCTTCTCCCCGTGGTTCCTCTTCCTTTTCGTGCTTCTTCTCGTGCGTTCATGTGTGTGTGCGTTTGCTGCTCTCCTTATTTTTTTTGTTTTAGTGGCTCACGGTTTTGCTGCTTGTGCGTTTTGCTTCTCTCCTCTTTTCTTTTTTTTTATATGTGGGTTACTTAATTGGAGAGGGGGGGTCACGGTTGACCCCCATATATTTTAGGGTAAACTACAGTTTGCCCCCCTGTGGTTTGGCTTAAATCCAGTTTGCCCCCTTGTGGTTTAAAATGTGACACTTAACTACCCTGTGGTTTGGCTTAAAATTAATGTGCCCCCCTATGGTTTAGAGTGTGACACTTGACCCCCTTGTGGTTTGTTATGTTATCACTTAACTACCCTATATTATTTTTTCTCAAAATTTAATATTTAATATAACTTATAAAAGAAATTACCTAAAAATAATTGAATTAATTAATTATTTTATTAAATATTTATTTTATCTCTAAAAGAATAATAATAAACTCTAATCTTCTACTTTCAATTCTTTTTAGGGTTTCCTTCAAACTCTTTCTTTTCTCTAATCTCTCCAGGTATGTATGTTCTGAACTTGAACAATAAAAAAACTTAAACTTAGTTATATATTTGTATTATATTATTCTTTTACAATTTTCTTTTGAATGATTTAATAATTCTAAAACATTAAAGATAAAAAATAACAATAAAATGAATAAATAACTAAATATAAATAATCAATGGAGTAAACAATAAATATTAAATTATTTTATTGATTTTTTAAAATTATAATTTTTTTATATTAATTATAGTTTTTTTGAATCATTTTATAATTCTAGAGTGTTGAATGACAAATTTTAAACATTAAAAGTATTGAATAATGATTAATTTGACTAAAATTTAGATAGAAGGTAGGTGAAGGTAGTTAAGTGATAACATAACAAACCACATGGGGGTCAAGTGTCACACTCTAAACCATAGGGGAGCACATTAATTTTAAGCCAAACCACAGGGTGGTTAAGTGTCGAATTTTAAACTACAGGGGAGCAAACTGAATTTAGACCAAACTATAGGGGGGCAAACTGTAGTTTACCCTATATTTTATTATATATAATTTTTTTTATTTGTTTTAATGATTAGTGTGTGTGTTGGATGGAAGGGGCACGTGGCTTTTTTTTTGCCACTTACCTTAACATATTATATATATATATATATATATATATATATATATATATATATATATATATGTATTTTTTTTAGATATTATATATATATATATTTATTTATTTTACTAGAAAAATTTATTTACTTGTTATATCCTATTTTTCCCTCATGCTTTTTAATCCTCTTTTCTTTTAGGTCTTAGAAAATTTATAAATATCTCCTATTACTTTTTTCCTTATTCTATTTTTAACCCTATAATTCTTTAATTTAATTTATTTTTCTTTCTGAAAGAAAAATAAATTTAATAAAAATGAAAATAATTAAATCTAAATATCTTGGATATTACAATCTTCCCCCCTTAAGAAATTCGGTCCCTGAATTTCAAACAAACTACTAACCTTAGTCTAGAAACAGATGAGGATACGTCTTGCGCATTTCACCAACTGCAAATTCCAACTCTCTTCTCCGATTGTCTGCATAGGACTTTTGCCTACTCTGAGCCGTCAGCAATCTCTCCATTATACACTTCACCTTCTGCAAGGCATCTTGTAACAATTCTGGGCCGATTAGACTAGCCTCTTCGACCTCGAACCACCCAATCGGGGATCTACACTTTCGACCGTATAGAGCCTTGAAAGGTGCCATTTGGATACTCGCTTGATAACTGTTATTTTAAGCAAACTCAGCCAAAGGTAAATACCTTTCCCAACTTCCGCCGAAATCCATAATACATGCCCGAAGCATGTCCTCAAGAATCTAAATGGTTCTTCCTGATTGCCCGTCGGTCTGTGGGTGAAACGCAGTACTCAAATCAACTCTAGTTCCCAACAATTCCTGCAATGACTTCCAAAACCTGTAAGTGAATTGTGGCCCTCTATCGGATATTATGGACACTGGCACACCATGCAATCTAACGATTTCTGATAGATAAATCTGTGCATATTGACTCACTCCGTAAGTGGTCTTAACTGGCAGAAAGTGCGCGGACTTAGTCATGCGATCCACTATCACCCAAACCGAATCAAATCCACGTTGTGATCTTAGCAACCCTGTTACAAAGTCCATCGTTATCCTCTCCCATTTCCACTCAGGTATTTCTATCTGTTGTAAAGTTTCGACGGGCTTCTGGTGTTCAGCCTTGACTTGCTGACACACTAAACACCTGGCTACATAGTTTGCAACGTCTTTCTTCATGTCATTCCACCAATATAGCTGTTTCAGGTCCTGATACATTTTATTAGCTCCCGGATGGATTGTATAAGCTGTCCGGTGTGCTTCTTCAAGGATTCTTTCCTTCAAGTTATTAACCATAGGGACACACGACCGTCCTTCCAACCGAAGTACTCCGGAATCATCAATAGAGAATCGGACGTCGTCCCCCTTCTCTTTAATTACAGTATCCCTGATTTGCTTGAGGTCGGTATCTTCATCCTGTCTAGCCTTCACCTCTTCTACCAGAGAGGACTTAGCTTGCAAATGAGTTAAAAGTGAGTTAGAACTCCCAATCTCAAACTGATTCCCCGTTTGTTCTAGCTCGTGCAACTCTCTGATCAACGGTCTTCTTTCTTCACTTATATGAGCAAGACTGCACATGGATTTCCGACTCAGAGCATCAGCTACCACATTAGCCTTTCCTGGATGATACAAGGTCGTGCAGTCGTAGTCTTTCAACAACTCTAACCATCGACGTTGTCTCAAGTTCAAGTCTTTCTGCTCGAAAATGTATTTGAGGCTTTTGTGGTCTGTATAAATTTCACATGTCTCCCCATACAAGTAGTGTCTCCATATTTTCAAAGCGAATACTACAGCCGTCATTTCGAGATCGTGAGTCGGGTAGTTCTTCTCATTTTTCCTCAGTTGTCGCGATGCATACGCAATCACTTTGTCGTGCTGCATCAAGACACACCCTAACCCGATCCTCGACGCATCACAGTATACCACATACCCTCCTGTGCCTTCAAGTAACGCCAGCACCAAAGCGGTAGTGAGGCTATCTTTCAGCTTCTGAACACTCTGCTCGCACTTATCATTCCATATGAATTTCACTCCCTTCTGAGTTAACTTGGTCATGGGCGCAGCAACCTTAGAGAAGTCCTGCACAAATCTTCTATAATATCCAGCCAAGCCCAAGAAACTGCGAATTTTAGTAACTGAGGTAGGCTGGGACCAATTCTTCACCGCTTCTACCTTACTTGGATCAACGTGGATTCCCTCTGATGATACCACGTGACCCAAAAAGGCAACTCTGTCAAGCCAGACTTCACACTTAGAGAACTTAGCATACAATTTCTCCTCTCTTAACTTCTGCAATGCTAATCTCAAGTGTTCTGCATGTTCTTCAGAATTCTTAGATTAAACCAAGATATTATCAATGAAGACAATGACAAATCGGTCTAGAAATGGTTTGAAGACCCTGTTCATCATATCCATGAACGCTGCAGAAGCATTAGTTAATCCGAAAGACATCACCAAGAACTCATAATGTCCATATCAGGTCCAAAATGCGGTCTTAGGTATATCTGATTCTCGAATCTTTAATTGATGATACCCACATCGCAAATCAATCTTGGAAAACCGCTTTGCACCCTGCAACTGATCAAATAAGTCATCTATCATCGGCAGTGGGTATTGATTGCAGATCGTCCCCTTGTTTAACTTTCGGTAATCGATACACAACCGCAAAGATCTGTCCTTCTTCTTCACAAAAAGGACCGGTGCACCCCAAGGAGAGAAGCTGGGTCTTATAAAACCCTTGTTAAGCAATTCTTGTAGTTGCGTATGTAACTCTTCAACTCACTTAGATCCTGTATTCCTACTTGGAATATTTGATCCGTTAACTCAAGCATGAACCTTTCTGGACATGCTCTACTCCCATTGACCAAACGGGATCCGCTCCCACGGTTTGACTCTTTCCTTTCTTACGATGTAGCATATGTTCACGAACATATACCGCCTCTTGCAAGTGTGTTACCCGTTGGGTTCCAATCGCCCCCATCGTAACATACCTGTTTTATCATTTGGCTCGGATGTCCCGATGCCTACTCGACTCCATTCCCGTATTCACTCTCTTCTTTTCATTCCGTACCTACGTGGTACTCTTTCTTCGAGTATTTCTCCATACTCGTTACTCACTAAATTCCCCTTCTCGATTAACCGTCCTTACGGTGAATTTCCCTTTTATGGCACCCACATGGCCACTTGTACGTTTGGTTTGTCCACTTAGTTCCCACCCATACACGGGCTTCAGACTTACAGATTTTCGGTTCACCAACCTGTGGAACTAGCTTACCTAGCTATGTCCACTACAATCTGTGTACTATACATGCACTTACGATAGTAGTTGGTTCTCCACCTCCTACTTGACTCTTATCCTATGGGGTCCTATAAGCTTCTGCTCTTCCCCCCTTTTATGGGGCTACTCATCCCTGTCTACTTTGTCTCCCCTCGAGCCTCCACGAGTCCGTTTGGGGTTTATCTCTCACGTTATCTCGTTCGAGAGCTATCAACGGCAATAGCACTCACTTTCTTATCTCTGGACGGTACCTGAAGGTCTACGCCCATTTCCACTTCTAGACCTGCTCCGGTCTAATACTTTTGGATCCATTATCACCCTATGACCCCTTAATTGGGAACTCCTAGGTTTACCTGTATACTCCCTTGGCACTTTAGCACTTTCTAGTGCTTTTTGATGTCTACTTAACTTTAATCACTCGAAGTGAGTGATTTCTCAACTACTTCTACCATCCTTATACCGCTTACCTGTAAAAGGACTATTGTTTGGTAGGGTATTGGTTAAATGAGTTAGTTTTCTTAGGCAACCTGCGATTTTTTTTTTATAAAAATAATTCAAGTTTATTTCTTAGAAAAATTTCGCCTAAGGTTTTTTTGTAAATGGTAGGGTTTAACCAATTGGAATGACACAAATTGAGAAAAAGTTTTCATGAAAATTTGTCTTCCAATGGTTATCACTAGTATTTTTTAAGAAAATTTTGAAGGTCTTTCAGAATCTCTCATCCGGAAAGATCAAAAAGATTTTTTACAAAAATTTCTCATGTGATCAATATCCTATTCTTTATGCTCTTCCTTAAGCAACCCAAGAGAGTTTGGTTGGGCTAAATCCCTTCTTTTCCCCCCTTGTTTTCTTAAGGAATTACTCTGTTTCCCGCTCGGCATATGGTCACGCTCTCCACGTTCACATATGCCTCTACTTCTTAATATCTATCTCTACGGCATATGGTTCGGCCACTTTGCTCTTCCATACACCGTATCCTGATTTTCCAGTCCGTAGATTTCTAATTCTATACTATGGCATACACCACCTCTTTTCTGTTTACTTTCTAGGAAGGACAAATCACTTCCTTCAGCCATAGCATACCGCACAGTCATGACCCGTTCACGTGGTCATCTTCCTGTCGGTCTCATGCCTCACGGCCTTGTTTATTCTTGTCTGTAAAATTTCCATTTCAATCGTCCCATGGGCTTACTTTCTTTTCTACACGCCAAGCGTGTCTTTTCTTTCTCTTAATTCCTGAAATCCTGCCGTGAGCATTTCTGCCACAGAAGGTGTACCTGTCTTTACTTGAGGTTCTGGTGACTGTCTCCTCTCTTCTCCTATTACTTGTGCTCTACCTCTACCACGAGCACGACCTCTTCCTCGGCCTCGTGCAAGGACTCTACCTCGGCTTCGGGTGGGCATTCCCTCCTCCCGAACTGACTCTTGATCAATTTCAGCAGGAGTTCTCCCTCCACCCCTAGCCTGTCTCGTAATCGGTGACATCCCTATACTGCACAAGGACCACACCTAATATGTACACGTATATCAATGATATTTCATATCAAAGAGAGTAGAAAGAAAGGGCTGACTCATTTTCCTGGGTACTTCCACAAGTGCCTTTTTACTCTCACGTTGCGCCCGGGTTCACAACGAGGCGTAAACCGACACCCGGTCATACCTATGGCTTCATAGAGTTTAAAGAAAACCAGGCTCTGATACCAAGTTTGTCACGACCCCCTATCGGACGTCCGTGACCAGCACGGGAGGTAGGATTTCTCCTATCCCGCAAGCCTCTAATCCCTGATTGACACTTTAATATGTTTATAACTACCCATTTCTAATACAAACAATATATAGTATTTATGGCCATCCATATCCGGTGACCTAAGTAGCGTGCAATCCACGGCTCGCTCAACGCCGCTTCAGTCTATACATATACACATAATCTGTAATACCCCGGAAAGTTTCGAGGATTAAAGAATAATTTATTTAAAATTTAGAGGATTTAAGAATGATTTATTCCGGGGCTAGGAATTAAAACCTTAGAAAATAAAATAAAATATATGTGAAAGTTAAAAGAAATCGGAAAGAAAATTTTTCGAGGTTTAAAATAAAATGAAAGGGAAAGAAAAGAAGTAGAAAATAATTTTCAGGATTTAATTCAAGACCTAAGAAATTGGAAACTTGAATTTAATAGGAATTGAAGGGATAATATGAAATTGATAAAATTGTGAAATTGAAGTTAAACATTTTGACTAAAGAAAATAAAAATAAATTTTTTAGAGTGAAATAAAATTTTTGGGATATAATTAAGATTTTAATAGTTTTAGAGTTGAAAATTTAAGGAATTAAAATAAATATGAAAATTAGGTAGAAAAATTATAATTTTGTTTAAAAGTGGTCATATGAATTATTCAAAGCTTATAGTTTAAATTTGAGAATTTTTAGAAAATAAAAATTATACTGGATAGGAAATTTTCATCTGCAAGACACTCAATGACATATATTTTTAATAGGCTTATGATTAGCAAAGAATTTCAAAATTTCCCTAATCTTACCTACAAACAAATATAGTTAAGAAAATCCAATCAAAACTCTATTTCACCATACCTCAAAAGTTGTCAATTGCCCATACTACCCTTAAATGCCCAAACCCAAATTTATAAGCAGAAGCACCAGCCAGCACCCACGCCTCATTCTTCTCTTCTTCTCTTCTTCTCCATTCCTCATTCACTCTAGGGCATCAAGAACAAATTGAAGGAACCACTCACTTTCATCAAATTTCTTGCTTCTTCCCAACAATCTAAGGCTCCCACAAGCTTTATCTACTCTGTTGGAGCATCAAAGAGCTTGGGTAGCACTCCCAAATCTTCATTCTCGGATTTGGGAAGGTAAGCCTCCAAAAATCATGTCTCCACCACTTCAATCTTAATTTTCTTGGTAGAAATGAGTTACCCATTGATAGTATATCACCCTAGGACTATTTTAGAACATAGAAAACACCCAAATCATGATTTATATGGATGAGTTCTCTCTAGGGTTCTTAAGTTACGAAATTTATAAATTTTTAGGAAATTTATTAATTTCTTAGAATTGTTGGGTTGTATGGATGCCAAATAATTTGTTTATGCATTTTAGATGACTTGGAAGGATGCCCAATGATTGAGATAGTGATTTATGAATTTTGTGGAAATTAGTAAAATTTCTATATTTGGCAAAATCTCCATTGATGGAGCTAGACGGTGTCCAAACTTTTGAATATGATTTCTTAAAGTAAAATTTATTTTGAACAAAAACCAACTCCTAAATGATGACTATAGCTTAGGTAGTGGAATTTAGGCATTGATATGTGTAGAAGTGGAAAATTGGTTAAAATGGAGTTTATGGAAAGTTTGCTACACACATGTGTAGATAAGTAGTTTAATTGGTGTGGTTCTATGTGTTAGGGTTCAAGTACTTCCTTGGAGACTAGAGTGCTCAAATGGAATGCTAAGTGAAGCGGCCAAGGTGAGGGTTCTTCCATCTCTGCTCCTAGGGTTGTATGCTTATGTGGATTACATGAGTATGTACATTCTCTGCTTGTTTGGTATTTGTTAGCTAGATGTAGAGAAGGCTAAAAGAATGAAAGAATAGCAATAGGTTGTGGAAAGTAACTTGGATAGGAAAACATAGGAGTAGAGTACAACTGTTTGCTATGATTGGTGTGTTACAAATCCAACTCATACACTCCGGAGGCATGATGAGTATTTTATTAAATCTTTTTCCACGACGGTGGCAAGAGTCCTTGTACGGAAGGACTAACCTTTCATTTTGAAAACTCGTCACGACGGTGACTTAAATTATAATCATGCAAAGGGAGTTATTGGTGGGTTTCGGATTTGATTATACTAGCGATATGAGACATCGACTAGAACAACGTTAGATGGCACTTGAGACCTCAGTTTTATAATCACCATGACGATGGTCATTGCCCTATCCTAGCAATAGGGTCAGAAAGGTTTTATATTGCTATGACAATAGCTTGAGGCTCAGAGAGTGCATCTGGACGGGTATATGAGTTATATCCTGTTGAGGATACTTGTACATATTAATAAGGAGAAGAATTGTTGATCCTTCGGGAAAGATACAAAAAATCCTATTAATATGTGAGACAAAGGTAAGGAGACACGGGAGGAACCTACGGGTGAACCGTGAGCCTAACCTAGTAAAAGAGAAACCATCCTGTGAAGTTGGTCCAGGGTGTGTCAGTGGCCATGCTTCGAGACGTCGTGTCGTGCCCGCCATGTGGCCTGGTTGGGTAATGGACGAGTGGACTCAAGCTATTGCCCCGCAGCAAGGGGTCAGGACGTGCCACGTGGTGGCTACGTATCAGTTGTTTGATAGATAGAAGTTGATTGTGTTTGATTAATAGAATTGTCATGAGGTGACCAGTACCCAAGTGAATGGGTTAAGTATTGTTTGATTAACAGAATTGTCACGAGGTGACCGGTACCCAAGTGAATGGGTTAAGTATGTTTTGCCACGTGGTGGCCAGTAGCCCGAGTGCACGGGTTCGAAGTAGAAAAGCCACGTAGTGGCTAATAGATACCCTAGAGTAGGGGAGATTAAGTAGATGTATGTTATAGTATCTGTGTGTATATTCAAATTGTCTGTGTTTGCATATAATTGTTGATTGTGTAGCGTAGTAGTGACGTACAGGATTACGTCACCACAACGTCTTGTTTGATTCAAATATGCTGATGTGAGAAGACTGGTAAGTAAAAGCCGACACTATATGTTACGTGTTTAATTATTGATTGATGATGTGGAATAAACTGCTGCATGCTTGTATTTGTTAAATGCATGTGAGTGTTTGGGTGAAATTTTTGTTGTTGCGTGATCACCAAGAATGTATGCTAACTAACAGTAACTAGTTGTTTTTGCATGTGGTTGTGTATGACTCCCAAACCCAGCGCTAGGGTACCCACCTTGCGCCGGGGATGGGAGAGTCCTCACTGAGTCGCGTGGTTAAGACTCACACCTCAATTTTACTACACAGAGACAGGTTAAGTACAGGTGGAAGAAGTCTCGGTGGAACGAGGGTTAAGCAACACTTTTCCAAGACCCGCAACTTGTTCATGTGGGTGAATAAAGTGTAATGTAATTTAATTTACTTTATTATTGTATCATAAAGTAAAGGGTAGACGTACCCAATTATATTGTATCACTAAATCTAGAACTGTCAGCTTCACACACCTTAAAGATCAAGATTTATTTTACTGCGATACAGGGAAAATTTGTTTTCAAAATGTATATATATACATAAATCTGTTGCATGTGAATAGGATAGGCAGCATCTTCGGATGTGTAGCCAGTACACATGTTATATATATTACGTGTGTTTTCCTATATCTATATCCTGAAGCGGCACTGGCTGTGGATTTGCTTGCCTAGGATAGGCCACCATTTCGGTGTAGCCATGGTATTATACTGCATGTGAATGTATTTTCAATAATAGCTATTCTGTCAATTAGGTGATAAGGCTTACAGGCATAGGGATATTCCCTGTGTCTGTGCCGGTCACGGTCCTCTAAATGGGGGTCGTGACATAATCAGTCACACGTACATATAATATACATATTGATTACGCGCTTCAGGGCGAGTGATCTATCATATTCACATGCAGAAGTCCTGCATACAGTCATACATATATTCAATCACACGCTTGCATATAGTTTACATATTGATCACACGCCTAAATGCGTGTGATCTATCTTATTCACATGCGGAAGCCATATTTTCATACGATCAGGTGTTCAGTCACTCATATATATATATATATATATATATATATATATATATATATATATATATATATATATAATTTATATATTGATCACACCCCTCAAGGCGTGTGATCTATCCTAGTCGCATGCGGAAGTCATATATATATATACATGATATACGCTATATCATAGCATAAAGTCTCAATACCAAGACCTAACTTTAATCTGTATGAAGTCGACAATGCTAGAATAGGACGTATATATATACTGCAGCTGTATCTGTACAAACGCTACACCCAAAAAGGATTCATATACATATACATCACAACATATGTACGTAATCAAAATAACTACCGACACGAACTAAGCGAACGGTCCTCAGATCTATCCGCCTCCCTGAGAAGAAGTGGTCGCGTTTCCGACTCCTGAACCACCTGTATCTGAAATATGTAAACAGTAGGTGAGTCGAATAGACTCAGTGAGAAGCTCCCCCATCCCTAGCGTAGGAGTTGGTACCACTACAGTAGGGGGAAAGGAGCAACCACAATCACATCCGCATGAAACGGATTTATATTGTGACCTTTAATATGACCAGGCAATCAATATATCATATTCACAATTAAAAATCCTAATTCATGCTCCTAACATGTTTATTAATCCGCATTGTAAACCAATCATAAGCATATATCATATATTTTCATAAGTCATACATAGTTATGCTCGTAGGCATTCACTTTCTGTCTCCTGCATTACGCTAAGAGAAATACTGGCCCGAAGGCATTCACTTTCTGTCTCCCGCGTTACGCTAAGAGAAATACTGGCCCGAAGGCAATGTCTTATTTGAACCTTGTTGATCAAACTAGGAACTTTCTGACTCCAAGGCACGCTTAGAGTAATAGCCGGAAACTTGTCTGACCCCGGTTAAATCAAGGTAATGGCCACTATGTGGCATACTTACTGTTAACTGAATCCTGTCTGTCCGACCAGGATAACCGACTCGATCTACCCGAACTAACCTAAACAAGTTCAAATAACCTATTCGACCTTGAAAGACGCCCTATTAATAACTAACTGAATATTACACGTGTGAATTAGCTAGGCCTAGTTTCCCCCTTTTCAATTATGCATCACTCTCACTCACACTTAACAACCTAGGTTCATTTTCCTCAATGTCCCATACGGTCAAAACCTTTGCACGATGATCAATTTAAGTGAGATCTTAATATTAATAAACTCTCACATATGAAATTCCGACTCAATCCTACCCACAGTATCATATAAGGCTCGGTGAGCCACAATAGCACATATACACCTTGTGATTAATCATATAAGCACATATACTATTGCACGTTGACTGCTTACTTGCAAATCATATACGTGTAACACAATTTTATTCATATAAATATATTCCATATATCAATTTGCACAAAATAGAGCAAACCACATTTTCCACGTAGTCATCTAACCCTGTGGAGCAGGGATGGGAGAGCCCCTCACCTCGTTGGCCCTCCTGATCAGTACTCGGAGTGCCTGAAGCTCCAATCACTGTATCGTGCCCTATACACATTATATTTAAGAAATTTAGAACGCGTAACTAAGCATCTACCATGTACATGTCATGCTAATGCTTATGCACCCTCTAGCTATTTTCCAAGAACTTAATTATTGAGTTCGTTACGTCGTCTTATTTGCTCTTTCTAAAATTCCAGAATGCCCCATATTTGACTTTCACACTTTCGAGCCATTTAGAACCTCTAATTGCTTAGGTTAGAGATTTCCACTTGTCTAAATTTTCCTTCGTGTGTTCATATGGGTATTTAACTAATAAAAGAATTAAATTCACGGTTTAAAAGGGGCTTTAGCTTACTCATTCCACCGTCTCCCTTATTCGCCGAGTAAAAGCTTAATTATTACCTTTCTAATTATGTATAAAAATATAATTGGGTATAATTAGAGCCTTTGAACCAATTTAGCAGGTCTTAGGTGTCCACCACGGACTTAGAGCGACGTGTCCAACCCACCGCACAGCTCTTTACTGTACTGTGGCTTAGTATTTCGTCTCTTTTTCACCGGATCGGGTTCCGATTGAGACGGTAAATGCTCGGGCTTTATTCGCTTGACTATTTACAGCGTTTATAACACTCATACTACTCCAATCCAAACCTAAACATGCATCGAATTATCAATTTCGAATTTATAGCAATTTCCTAACCCAATTTTTCCTAATTTCCATACACGGTAAAATTCCTACGGTTTAACTTCAATTTTAAACCTCACTAAGCTTTCAATAACACCCACTAAGCTCAAATTTAACCCCGGAATGCCCCGATTGGAAGTATTTGAAGAATTCCTAAAATATCCAAAATTGGAAAAATTGGGGTTTTGGGAGTTTGGGGCTTTCTTACTTGATTTCAATCGGATAGAAGGCTAGTGTGTGTTGAGAGAAGACTCCGGTCACCTTCTCCGGCGAGAATCCGGCCGGTGCCCTTCTCCCCGTGGTTCCTCTTCTTTCCGTGCTTCTTCTCGTGCGTTCATGTGTGTGTGCATTTGCTGCTCTCCTTATTTTTTTGTTTTAGTGGCTCACGGTTTTGCTGCTTGTGCGTTTTGCTTCTCTCCTCTTTTCTTTTCTTTTCTTTTTTTTATCTGTGGGTTACTTAAATGGAAAGGGGGGTCACGGTTGACCCCCCATATATTTTATTATATATACTTTTTTTTATTTGTTTTAATGATTAGTGTGTGTTGAATGGAAGGGACACGTGGCTTTTTTTGTCCACTTACCTTAACATATTATATATATATATATATATATATATATATATATATATATATATATATATATATATATATATATGTATTTTTTTTCATATTATATATATTTTTATTTTATTAGAAAAACTTATTTACTTGTTATATCTTATTTTTCCCTCATGCTTTTTAATCCTCTTTTCTTTTAGGTCTTAGAAAATTTATAAATATCTCCTATTACTTTCTTCTTTATTCTATTTTTAACCCTATAATTCTTTAATTTAATTTATTTTTCTTTCTGAAAGAAAAATAAATTTAATAAAAATGAAAATAATTAAATCTAAATATCTCAGATATTACAAATCATATATATATATATATATATATATATATATATATATATTTATTTATTTTTATCCGATTGCGTGTTTATGGCTGAAGTGCACAGCTCTTACTTCTTAACGTAATGTTTGTATTGATTTTAAGTGTCTTTAATTTATTATTTTAAAATTAATAATAATAATTTATTTTATATTTTGTAAATTAAAAAAAATTAACATGTGAAACCTCTAGTATATATATATTTGATTGACAAATAATCTACTCCTACATAATTGAATGATCTTATAGGTTCAGTGTTGGAAAAGTTGTAAGGAATTGGGATGATGTAAGCAGTAGTACACCATATGCATCAGTAGCTCATGATCCACCAGCAATGAATTTTCTCACCCTTTATTCAAAATTGTTATTTTTGTTTATGCCTAAAGTGCACTCCTCTTGTCCACTTGGTTTAACACATAGAGGTCTATATTTTTTTAACTATTGTCTTATGGGTTCGATTTCTAGAAGGATGAGAATAGAGCATTATCTGTTGAAAAGGTAATCACCCTGCCCCAATAATTGGCCCTACAATCTCTAAGAGTGTAGTTATTATAAAACCCACTCTTATGTATATTCCGATCATAGACCAAAAAATTTGCACAGCTCTTACTTCTTAACATAATGTTTGTATTGTTCTTAAGGTTTTGTGATCAACTTGGAAAGATCTTGGAATTTGTGTATTTTCTGGAAAATGAATACAGTGAAAGGAAAAGATTTTCTGCATACAAGAGATTAATTTTTTAGCATATGGAAGCCAGGATAAGATCTTGAAGTATGAATTTTAACTCATCTCCTTCATTTGCTGTATTAGAGAGTCATAGTAATACAAATCGATTTTGCTAAATCTTCTTTATATTATATCTTTTATGGAAACTTCAATATAAATTGAATTTTCTTCTACTATACTATAACCTTTCTAGAAAAAAAAAGTGGGGCCTTCTCAATTGAACACAATGTATAGAAAGAAAATAATGCATTAGCTGCTAGCTAGTTAATATCACAAGAAAAATGTATGCATTATAATCAAGTGAATAATTTATGGATATCTTAGAATCACATCAACCTAATATAGTTTGGGTCATACTGACATCACATTGATAATAATGATAAATAAAAGTATGATGTAATAACTATTATATATAAGATGTAATAACATTTGAGTATTGTATTTATTTATTGTGAAAGACTAAAATTTAAAAATTTATCTCTTAGATTTTTATGTTTTCAATGTAAAATAGTTTCTAAGTCTATCACATTTTTAAAAATTGGAGAGCATACTTTTTTACTTTTATGTTTTTTTATTTTGTTCTATTAAAGGGGTCATAATTTTTTATTCAAGGGGCCAATAAAAAAATATTATATATTACATGTATATTAGTATTATCTTTAAGGGGGCCATGACACCCACTAACCCCCTCCCTCCGCCATTGCTTGAGTTGGCTAAGGAGTTAATAGTCTTGTCATATATATATTTACCTTCTGCTACTTTGTTGTCGTGCCTTTATTCAACTAAGTTGGATATGACGGTTCCAATTTGCGAGTTTCGTGATGTTTCAGAATAAGTTAGGTGGGTTGACCCGTTTAATTTATTTTATTTTATTTTTAATCACTTAATTAATTTTGAATAAATGTAATTTCACTTATTTATTTATTTAATTTGGGATATATATTATTATTTGGTTGTTTAAATTGTTGATTTTATTTTTTCGTGCATTGTTTATGAACTTTTAATGTAATGTATCATGTGAAAATATTAATTATCAAAATTTATTTAAAAAATACAATTTAAAATAAATAATTCAAAAATTTTAAAAGTTAAAAAAAAGTGAGTTAAGTGAGCCAACCCGGCTCACCACCTTGGTGAGGGTTGGCATTTTTCAATTCTTTTAACCTCTGACTGTAACCTGGCTCACTTTGACACCTCTATTTGCAGCAAAAATCATCTCTCACATAATGAAAATAAATTAAGCCATTTGACAAGCAGTGTTGGTTCATGGTGACAAAACATGCCTACCATGACCCCAAGTTGTTTCCCTCATAGTTACCTATATGTAAGAAACGTGACATGGAGAATTTTCAAAGAAGTGACGATTTGATGGTTTTTGGGTTTATAACAGAAAATGGGTCAGACTTTAATCAGATTTGTAAGACGACTATTTTATTCTCGAGATCAATGTCAAAAAATCACTCTCTTAATTATAGATGGCATAGATCTCGAGACAAATCCAACGACTGAACCATAGTGCTGCCCAAATTTGTTATCGGTATGGGAAGTTAGTTGCTCAGGAATACGGTTTCCTACCCATTGGATTTACATTTTGTCTCAAGATTTGAGTTAATTTTTTTTTTAATTTTAAATGGCATACATCTCGAGAAAAATCCAACGGTTTGAAGGCCATGTGCCCTTCCAATAGTTCAGCCCAAATTTGGTATTGGTATGGAAAGGTCATGTGCTTAAGGTCACGATTTCCCAACCGTTGAGTTTACTTTTTTTAGTTTCGAGATTTGTGCTAAAAAATCTTTTAAAAAATTTATATACAAGGCATAAATCTCGAGAAAATTCCAACAGGCCTTCCTATACTAATACCCTAATTGGGTATAGGTATAGGATAGTTTTGCGTTCCGGCACACAAATTTCCAATCGTTAGATTTAATTCTTTTTAGCCTGGAGATCAGTGTAAAAAAAACATTTTTTGGAAAGAAATAGATGACATAAATTTCAAGACAAATTCAACGAGTAGAAGGCTGTGTGCCTAAGTATAGGACTTTACCATAGTACTACCCAAATTGGGCATTGGTAGGGGAAGTCCATGGGCTCTTCCACACGATTTTTCAGCTATGGAATTTACTTGTTTAGTCTTGAGACTTCTGCCAAGTTTTTTTAAATTTTAAATGGAACATATCTCAAAGAAAATCAAACGGCTGACCTTCCCATAATGCTGCTCAAATTGAGTATTCGTATGAGAAGTTCACAGTTTCCCAATATTTGGATTTACCTTTTAGTCTTGAGATTTGTATCAAAAAAATCTTTTTCTTAAATGGTACAAATCTAAAAAAAATCCAACATATGCAAAATAAAATATATCATGTAAGCTATATTATTTGGGCATGCGTTTCCGGTGGATATGGTCGAGAGGGATGCTAGGGGACTGGATACCAATCCCATGACTATTGCCATTCGCGCCTTTGGCAGTGTTGCCAAGGCATTGGCCAACTTCCATCAGGCTGGAATTGTTTGGGAGAAGCAAGTGGTAAGCATTCTATCTCTTATTCGTTCTTGGCTTAAGGTTTTCAGATTGCTGACATTTTCTTGTTTCGTGAAGAGCAACGTCTGTCTTCACCACGACCAACTTCTTGGGTTTCTGGCTTTCAGAGGTTTAGCTCTAGAAGCTGCTCAGAAGAGTTTGGAGGATATGAGCGGACAGCTGTATGCGAAGGAGATGGAGTGCGAGGACCAGAGTCGTGAGTTAAGTTCCTTGACTATTGAGGAGGCTCGCCTCAAAGCTGAGAGTGCTCAGCCTTCCGAGGTTAGGCTTCTGCAATCAGAGTTGGAGAAGACTCTTAAGGAGCTTTCCATCTGTCAGGAAGACGCGGAGAAGCATTGGCATGAATTGCATTTTCTTCGTGATGCTTCGAAGAATGCCAAGACTCGCGCGAGTGAGAATCTTGCGGGCTGGCTAGAGGCTGAGAGCAGGGTCGTTGACGTTGCTAACTATCAAGGGGAGATGCTGGCGCAGAGTGGGTGGCTACCCTACATCCTTCTCTGGAGCTTCTTGATGATGAACTTAGAGGCCGGCTAGAAATCGATCCTCCCTTGAATTTAGACTATCTCCGCAATTTGGTTGATCGCCCGTTCGACCATCGAGTTCTCTCCATCGTTGGCGGGCGTGCTCTAGAGATTGGAGCTACTTCTCAGCAGTTGGCCGAAGTTGTCCAGAGGAGGCCGCCGGGGGATGCTTACAATGTCGAGCCTGTGGAGGCCACAGCTAACGTAAATCTTGGGAGTGCCCAAGAGTGTTTTTGCAGGGTTTTAGGTTTTGTTCCTTGCAATAGGCGGACCCCTTCCTCTTTTGTTACATTAATGAGAATTAATATTAAGTTGCAATTTCTTGAACTGTCTCTCTTTTTACTTCTGGGCAAAAATGTTTTGCGCGAGTACAGTATTTTGAATTGCTTGTCGTTTCACTTCTGGGTAAAAATATTTCTACATGAGTACCGTGTGATCAAGACGGTCACATGTTTTCGCTAGCGTGTTTTATTTGAACGTTCGTTTTGTGGGTCCGCTTTTTTGAAGCACTTGTGCCCGAGAGGCTTTTTAGATGTTAGCTGTGCATCGGGGGAGTCTTAGCTTAGCCTTGGTGGCTCTTAAGTATTTTTCTTTGGGCGGTCGGCCCTACGCCCATCCTTGGGACTTTTTGCGAGTTGACTTTGCGAGCATTTCCGATATAGGCCATGTCTTTTTCAAGAAAAAGGAAAGTTTCGATTAAATGATAAAAAAATGATTATGTTTGAATATCCTTGGTCATACTGAAAATAATAATTCCTAACTTGAAATAAACGGAGACATGCGAAATTTGGCCGAGAAGTATTTCGAGTGTGCAAAGTTCGTTCAGAGTTTAGGCGGAGGCCTGGTCCGGGTGGGCGGAGTCTTGGGGACTTGATCCTGACTCTTTGCCCTTTGAGGGTTCCCCGCGTGATTCTTTGGGACCAGGGCGAGCGACCCTTATGGTCTTTGTTAGGCTTGCCACATAGCAGACTCACGCTAGTTTTTGGTCCACCATGATTTCTCCGACCCCATGTGGTGTCGAGAATTTCATAGTAAGCTGTGCAGTGGACACTGTAGCATTGAGTTTGTTCAGGGACGGTCACCCGAGGATGGCGTTATACGCCGAAGGTGCTGAGACGATGATGAAATCCATGTCAAGGCTCGTTACCTTTGGTAAAGTGCCCATAGTTGTGCGTGCTGATATGATTCCTTCTGCAGGAACTTGAGCTCCACAGAACGCAATGAACGTTCCGGGGAAGGGCTTCATCTTAGCCTCGTTTAACCCGAGCTTCTTGAAAGTGTTGAAATAGAGGACATCCGCTGAGGATCCTTGGTCTATTAGGACTCGCTTGACTTCGTAGTTGGCAATGACTACGGTCACTACCATTGGGTCGTCATGAACTGGCCCTTCAAGGTTCATAAGTTCGAACGTGATAGAGTCTCCTTTTTGTTCTTCACATTTTTTCCTATGTTTTGGGACATATTCAAGGGCGAGTATATAGCATTCTACCCTTTTCTTGTTTTGCGGTTGTGAGGTGGTTCCCTTCTGTAATCTGCCTGCGATGACGCTAATAACCATGCGGGTAGGTGCTTGGTTACCAGTGTCCCTTGGGCATTCCGTACTGACTCTACCTTTTTCCTTATCGTACCTACCCAACTGACCTTTGCGGATTAGATCTTCGATCTGATCTTTTAAGTGAATACGGTCGTTAGTCTCGTGCCCTTAGTCCTTATGGAATTGGCAATACTTGGATTTATCCACTGGTTTACCAGACTTCTGCCTCTTCATCGTGGGGGGAAATTGAGCATGTCTGAATGATAAATTTCCTCAAGGACCCCGACGTGTGATTTTTTTAAGGGAGTGTAGTTGGTGAACCGTCCTTTGGGAGGCGTTCGAGGTCATGGCAGTGAGTGCTTTCTATTGTTTTTCTCTTTGGGACTATGGTTGTTCGTCGCCGTTTTTTTCTCGGATCGCTCCAGGTCGGTCCTGCTTATTAAGAATTTCCTCATCTTCTCCTTGGCAATATGGGCATTCTCCTCTTGAATGAACCATTATGCTCTATCCATTAGCTCCTGCAAGGTAAAAACAGGGCATATATTGAGCTCCCCGTAGAACTGCAAGCATCGGAGGCCTTGCTTGATGACAAAGATTGCAACGGCGTCTTGGAGGCCTCTAACTTGGAGCGAGAGCATAGTGAATTGGGCTAAGAAAGCATGTAAAGTTTCTCCTTCTTCTTGGTGGAAGCCAATGAAGGAATCCTCATTCTTCTGGTATTCTTTACTATTGGCGAACTGGAAGAGGAACTTTTGTGCCAACTGTTCAAAGCTGTGAATCGAGTTCGTGGGCAGTAGTGAAAACCATCTTAAAGTTGCTTCCTTCAGGGTCGAGGAGAAAACTTGGCACTGCTGGCCGTCTTTCATGCTGAGTATTGACATGGCTGAGTAGAAGGTGTTGATGCGGTCTCGTGGATCAGTCTCTCCCTCATATGGTTCTATACGGAAAGGCATTTTGAAACCCATGGGCATATGCTCGTTCATGACTTGCTGAGTGAAGGGGTGTCTCCCTTTTCCTTGGAAGTCGAAGACAGGCCAATGGTATTGTCCTGAGTAAGTGGACATGTCGTAGGGAGCCTACGGGTTGTAGGCTCCTGCCCAAGGCATATGCAAATAAGATTCTGGCGGGTAGTTCGGGATAGGTGGTCCCGGATAGTCCGTGGGCGGGCGTACTGCCTGTCCGGCAACCATCGTAGGCCCAGGTCGAATTGATGGTGAGGAAGCTGCTTTTGTTAGTGATAGTCGAACGGACTCCATTGTTAGGGTTCCGAATTGTATTATGGGTAGATCGGTAGGGTTGCTAGAAGGGCCCGCGGATGCGTTGTATGGTGCTACCGGTATTTGGATGCTTGTATTTGCTTGAGAATGGTCTCTATCCTCTTCCCATTGTTGCTGATGTATGGCTGCTATATCCACCTCGAGTCGAGCTAACTCCATTTCACTCGAGGTCCTTGCTGGTTCTGTTAGCTCTTAATTGCTAGCTGGAGGGCATGGATTATGTGGCATGCCATAGGGATGCTGGGGGCATGTTTCCTCCCTGGTTGCTAGCGTCTGGACAACGGTCTCCATGATAGTTACTTGTGCTGTTGAGACATTCTGCAGTTAGGTCGTGTTTGAGACTCCTGCTTCCGCTATGACAACGTCAGTCGCTCCGTGCCTATTCCTTGTGCTACGTCTTGGAGCACTTGCATCGATTGTGGCCGTAGAAGCATTTGAGTCGGTCATTTTCAAATTTTTCCTTTAGACAAAATTTATATTATGGGTTTCTGAGTATTAAGTAGATACTTTTACTCCCCAAAAAAGAAATGCCGTTTAGCGGCAGAGTGCTCAAGGCATTGTGGTCTGAGAAAGACCTTGGTGGGCGCCAATGTAACTGTCATTTTTGGAACAGACAATTCTAAGTCAGAAATTAGGACTGCAATGGGTCTTAACCTTGGGGGACTTGTCCTTAGGAGATGACCTAGGTGCCTACGTACCCTTGTAAAGGGATCAAAGTCCACGTAGTTCGCTAAGTTGACGTCCGTTGGAGTCGTTAGGCAGGGTAGTTACCTGTAGGTTGCCGTGTGTGGCTAGGACGTGCGTAAGGTACTCCGGGTGGGCGAGCTACTCGTTGGAGATTGCCTTAGAGTGGGAGAGAGCAAGGGTCTCTCTGAGCTGCTAGGAGCTTTGCTGATGGAAATCCCTAGGATGGAGATACACTTCTTGATGGTGGAGCTTGTGAGGTAGTGGACCAAGCTCAAAGATTAAGAAGGCAATGTATCATATTTGGAATGTTAAGTCTTACTTCTATCTGTTCCGGAGTCTATCTCTTGAGTCCCCTGGGTGAGGACCTTTTATACTAAGTGCGAAGGAGGACATGATCGACCCATGTTCTTGCTCTTCGTGGGTCGACACATAACGTTCGAGGGCTTCCCATGTCTCTGGTGCGAGAGCTTAAGAGGGGAGATGTGGGTATCAGACACGTATGAGGCGAATGGGTGGTGTCACGTGTCACTGGTGCGATGTCACGACCCTCGTTTAGAGGACCGTGATCGGCACAGACACAGGGAATATCCTTGTACCTGTAAGCCTTATCACCTAATTGACAGAATATCTATTATTGAAAGTACATCCACATGCAGTATAATACCATGGCTACACCGAAATGGTCGCCTATCCTAGGCAAGCAAATCCATGGCCAGTGCCACTTCAGGATATAGATATAGGAAAACACACATATTATATATAACCTGTGTACTGGCTACACATCCGAAGATGCTGTCTATCCTATTCATATGCAACAGATATATGTATATATATATATTTTGAAAACAAATTTTCCCTGTATTGCAGGAAAATAAATCCTGATCTTTAAGGTGTGTGAAGCTGGCAGTTCTAGATCTAGTAATACAATCTAATTGGGTACGTTTACCATTTACTTTATGATACAATGATAAAGCAAATTAAATTACAGTTACAATTTATTCACCCACATGAACAAGTTGGGGGTCTTGGAAATTTTTGCTTGTCCCTCGTTCCACCGAGACTTCTTCCACATGTACTTAACCTGTCTCTGTGTAGTAAAAATGAGGTGTGAGTCTTAACCACGCGACTCAGTGAGGACTCTCCCATCCCCGGCGCAAGGTGGGTACCATAGCGCTGGGTTTGGGAGTCATACACAACCACATGCAAAACCAACTAGCTACTGTTGTTAGCATACATTATTGTGATCACACAACAACAGAAATTTCACCCAAACACTCACATGCATTTAATAACTGTAAACATGCAGCAGTTTATTCCACGTCATTAATCAACAAGTAAACATATAACATATAGTGCCGGCTTTTACCTACCGGTCTTCTCACGTTTCAGCATGTCTGAATCAAACAAGAAGTGTGGTGACGTAATCCTGTACGTTACCACTACGCTGCACAATCAGCAATTATATGCAAACAGAGATAATTTGTACAGACACACAGATAATAAACATACATCTACTTAATCTCCCCAACTCTGGGGTATCTACTAGCCACTACTTGGCTTTCCCACTTCGAACCTGTGCACTCGGGTTGCTGGCCACCAAGTGGCAAAACATACTTAAACACATTCACTTGGGTACTGGTCACCTCGTGACAATTCTGTTAATCAAACACAATCAACTTCTATCTATCAAACAACTGACACATGGCCACCACGTGGCATGTCCTGACCCCTTGTTGCGGGGCAATAGCTAGAGCCCACTCGTCCATTACCTACCCAGGCCACAATGGCGGGCACAGCACGACGTCTCAAAGCCTGGCCACTGATACACCTTGGACCATCTCAATAGGATGATTTCTCTTCTGCAAGATCAGGCTCAAGGTTTAACCGTAGGTTCCTCCCGTGTCTCCTTATCTTGGTCTCACATATTAATGGATTCATTGTATCTTTCCCGAAGGATCAACAATTCCTCTCCTTATTAATATGTACAAGTATCCTCAACAAGATATAACTCATATACCGGTCCAAATGCACTCCCTGAGCCTCAAGCTATCGTCATAGCAATATAAAACCTTTCTGACCCTATTACCAGGATAGGGCAATGACCATCGTCATGGTGATTATAAAACTGAGGCCTGAAGTGTCATTTGACGTTGTTCTAGTCGATGTATCACATCGCTAGCATAATCAAATCCGAAACCCACCAATAACTCCTTTTTGCATGATTATGATCTAAGTCACCGTCGTGACAAGTTTTCAAAAGAAAAGCTTAGTCCATCCGTACAAGGACTCTTGCCACCGTCGTGGAAAAGATTTAATAAAATACTCATCATGCCTCCAGAGTGTATGAGTTGGATTTGTAAAACACCAATCATAGCAAACAATTATAGTATACTCCTATGTCTTCCTATCCAAGCTACTTTCCACAACCTATTTTCTAGTTCTTTCATTCTTTTAGCATTCTATATCTCTAACATACCAGACAAGCAGAGAATATACATACTCATGTAATCCACATAAGCATACAACCCTAGGAGCAGAGATGAAAGAGCCCTCCCCTTGGCCAACCTTCCATGCAATCCTCTCTTGTAACTTTAGTCTCCTCGGAGTTCCTGTTGCACTTTATTGTGTGTCGTTGTTCCTATAATAACAACATTTACTTCATTAAGGTTATTACTTAGCTTAACTTGTT
Source organism: Senna tora (assembly GCA_014851425.1). Classification (NCBI taxonomy): domain Eukaryota; kingdom Viridiplantae; phylum Streptophyta; class Magnoliopsida; order Fabales; family Fabaceae; genus Senna; species Senna tora. Next base: position 15,891,195 of record CM026262.1, read on the forward strand.
ATTTATCTCTCCATTACTCTCACGTGTAGTCCATGGTTGCTACAGAGTCAAGCTCTTGGTCTTATTGGACTTCTCTATCCCGACTTATGCGTATCCTTCCTCGGACACTTGACTTACTCGAATATAACACTCTACTTGAGTGTTTCACATAATTGGATTTGAGTATTAGACCTCTATCTAACTTGTATTCACATTTAAGGAAGCTTATCTAACTTGATTGGAAGGAATCCTAATTTTAGGAAGATCTAAACATTTTGTTTCAACTTGTATTTTAATCGGTTTCTAAGAAATCTAATTTCTAAACCTCAATATACCTCCAATTTATCCTATTTAAGGTTTCCTAAATATTTACGAGGGAAGAAGGTTGAAATTTTAGAAATTGAATTTCATTGTTCCGCAAGCTTCCACTCTTGGGAAACAAGAAGGTATCTAAATTAATTCTTGAGGCTTGATAGCATATTTAGAATTATTCTAGGGTGTTTAAGATTGAAAAGATGAAGTTTAAAACTCCCAACATCACCATTAAAGTGTATTTGGGCAACCCGAGTTGGGACCCGGTACGTTAACGTCGAGGTTCAACCTCAGTAACCTCGGGCCAGCTCCTCACGGGTCTTGTTCAGCTAATATTTTCACAATATAATTTCAATAGGACCAATCCAAACCTATTTACTCAAATCCAAGGTCAATTCCTAAGCTATCAACAATTTCCCCAATTTTGGAAATAATTATAATTTCAATAATATCAATCCAAGCTCAATCCTAATTATCAACAATGTTTTCCCAATTTGGAAATAATTATAATTTCAACCCCAAATCCTTCCAAATTCGAATTTGGGCAAATCCGAGAATATAATCTTGATTCCTACCCCAACTAAGTGTTCAAGAACATTTTCTAAGTCTCAATCAACCCTCGAAACAACTCAATCGAAGGTCAATCGAAGAAATCCCTAAAAATGGAGAAATTGAGGGATTCGAATGAAATTGGGGTTACCAACCTTTGATTCGATTGGTGGAAGGTGTAGGAGAGGTTGGAGTCGAGCTCCGGTGGTCGTGGCCGGCGTCGGACGGCTCTCTCCGACGAGTTTTCTGGCGAACCTCCTCCTTCCCCCTCTCCTTTCTCTTCACACATCCCCCTCTCTCTGTCTTCTTTCTATTTCTTCTTTCTCTTTCTTTCTCTCTTCTTTCTATTCCTTCTTTCTCTTTCTTTCTCTCACGGTTCCCCTCTCTCTTTTCCCTTTTTCTTTCATTTCTTTTCTTTTCTTTTCTTCCTTTTTCCTTTTTACTTTTCTAAACCTACGGCACCCCCAAACAATTAATTAAAAATAATATATATATATATATATATATATAATGATAATAATAAAAACTAAATGAATATTTAAATAATAAGATAATTAATAATTATAATAATTAAATAAGTAAATAATAAATAAATAAATAATAATTAATATGTATTTTTAATTTAATCCCTTTCCCTATTAAATTTAGGTTTCCAATTTTTTAGATCCTGAATTAAATCCCAAAAATTATTTTCTACTTCTTTTTCTTTCCCTTTTATTTTATTTTCTAGTTTCGAAAATATTTTCTCGGGTATTAAAATCTTTGAAAAAAATTTCCTTTCTAGTTTCTTTTAACTTTCATACTTTTTCTATATTCTTTTTAAAGTTTTAATTCCTTGCCCCAAAATAAATCATTCTTTAACCCTCGAAATTTTAAATAAATCATTCTTTAATCCTCAAAATTTTTCGGGGTATTACATTCTTCCCCCCTTATGAAATTCGGTCCCCGAATTTCATCTCCTTCGTGAGATTGTTGGCTTGTTGCCATCCCTTGGCTCAATTTTATCTATGGTTTCTCTCAATGTTGAAGTTTTACCATTTTACCCTACGGTTCATTTTTCTTTCCTAGGACTCAAAGTCTCTATTTGGTCTCCACATATTCTTTCTGTGATTGTCTGTATTTCTAGTTTTGAAGTTAACCACCCCTCCGCGAGGTGTTAACCGACAGACTCCATCTGTCGTCGTATCCTTCCCGGAGGATACCTAACTTCCTAGTTTCAATTCACTTTGTGCTACTAATTTTTGCAATGGAGTGTCTGGCACTTACCATATGCCATGTTCCAATTTAGTTCTCCGAGGAGTTAACTATTGTCTTCTCTAGTGAGGCTTACCTTGACTCAATCTGCTTGTCCGACTAGCTACCTTCGTAGGGACTTCTTATATCCGTCTTGGAACATGCCAAGACACTAGGTTCTATTTCTATAAACTCTAACTGACATCGGAGTCCCCGTACCTAAGTATCCTCTACTACCCAGCAGCTACCCTTCTGCTGGTATTACCCCGATATATTCTTTGTAAACGACTTCTCCAGAAAAGTCCGTTTACATCTTACTACACCCTCTACTCCACATCTAGACTTACCGCTTACAGGGCATACACCCTACGCAGGTGTTTATACTTTGTGCCATTAGTGTACCCAACCCTTCCGAGGCTGTTACACTTACTGCTGAATCAGTTTACCCTACTCGTATCTTAATGAAGCCAAATGTCATAACACTAGCACAACTATGTATTATACTTCCCGTTTCTCCACCAAGCAGTAAAGAATCTTACATTTATGACTCATGTTCCCCTATCTTTTCGGGACTCCTACACTTACCCTTAGTGGTTTCCATAACCACTTCAGGTTAGTCGCTGTCGACATCCTTTGTTTGACTAACTTAGGCTTTTCTCTGACTACTACTTGTAGTCATTTCTGTTTATAATGTAAACTCACCAGTCTCCTCCTTACCATCATATTCATTACTCTGCCTCAGGCTCATTTTAGTCTTCACATCCGAAGACCTCGCTTAACACGACTATGACTGTGGATCAATACCATCCTCAAGTTAGTTCACTTAGAGTTGCACATCCTATGCTAACTCTACTCATTGGGTTTCCATTGGCTTTTACCCCAACTTGGCCCACTTGGACTCCTCAACTTACTTAAATCCTGTATTCCTACTTGGAATACTTGATCCGTTAACTCCAGGATGAACCTTTTTGGACATGCTGTACTCCACTTGACCAAACGAGATCCTCTCCCACGGTTTAACTCTCTCATTTCTTGCGGTGTGGCATATGTTCACGAACATTTACCGCCTCTTGCAAGTGTGTTACCCGTTGAGTTCCAATCGCCCCCAACGGTAGCATACCTATTTTATCATTTTAGCTCACATCCCCAGATGCTTACCCAACTCCGTTCCCGTATTCACTCTCTTCCTTTCCATTTCGTACCTACGTGGTACTCTTTCTTCGGGTATTTGTCAATACTCGTTACTCACTAACTTCTCCTTCTCGATTAACCATCCTTACGGTTAATTTTCCCTTTATGGCACCCACATGGCCATTTATACGTTTGGTTTGTCCCCTCAGTCTCCACCCATACACGAGCTTTAGACTAACAGATTTACGGTTCACCAACCTGTGGAACTAGCTTACCTAGCTATGTCCACTACAATCTGTTTACAATAGATGCACTTACGGTAGTAGTTGGTTCTCCACCTACTACTTGACTCATATCCTATGGGGACCTATAGGCTTCCGCTCTTTCCCCCTTATGGGACTACTTATCCCTGTCTACTTTATCTCCCCTCGGGCCTCCACGAGTCCCTTTGGGGTTTATCTCTTACGTTATCTCGTTTGAGAGCTATTTACCCAAATAGCACTCATTTTCTTATCTCTGGACGGTACCCGAAGGTCTGCGCCCATTTCCACTTCTATACCTGCTCCGGTCTAATGCTTTCGGGTCCATAATCACAATATGGCCCCCTTAATTGGTAACCCTTAGGTTTACCTGTATACTCCCTTGGCACTTTAGCACTCTCTAGTGCTTTTCGATTTCTACTTAACTTTAATCACTCCAAGCAAGTGATTTCTCAATTACATCTACCATCCTCATACAGCTTACCTGTAAAAGGACTACTGTTTAGTAGGGTATTGCTCACATGAGTTAGTTTTCTTAGGTGCCCTGCGGGTTTTAAAAATTAATTCAAGTTTATTTCTTAAAGAATGACGCCTAAGGTTTTCGTAAATGGTTAGGGTTTAACCAATTGGAATGACACAAATTGACAAAAAGTTTTCATGAAAATTTGCTTTCCAATGGTTATCCCTAGTATTTTCAAGAAAAGTTTGAGGGTCTTTCAGAATCTCTCATCCGGAAAGACCAAAAAGATTTTTACAAAAAATTTTCTCATGTGATCAATATTCTATTCTTTATGCCCTTCCCCAAGCAACCCAAGAGAGTTTGGTTGGGCTTAATCCCTTCTTTTCTCCCTTGTTTGCTTAAGGAACTCGCAATTCATGGATCGAGCACAGGGTTGGACTAGGCTCCTTCCCTGTGCCTTACCATTTACTCTGTTTCCTGCTCAGCATATGGTCACGCTCTACGCGTTTACATATGCCTCTACTTCTTAACATCTATCTCTACGGCATATGGTTCGGCCACTTTGCCCTTCCATATACCGTATCTTGACTTTCTAGTCCGTAGACTTCTACTTCTATATTGTGGCATACACCACCTCTTTTCTGTTTACTTTCTAGGAAGGACAACTCACTTCCTTCAGCCATAGCATACCGCACAGTCGTGGCCCATTCACGTGGTCATCTTCCTGTCGGTCTCTTGCTTCATGGCCCTGTTTATTCTTGTCTGTAAAATTTCCATTTCAATCGCCCCATGGGCTTACTTTCTTTTCTACACGCCAAGCGTGTCTTTTCTTTCACTTTACAAACCATTCCTGGCCTGAACTACCATTCACTACATATTTCTATTCTACTTGAATTCCATACTATAATCAAACAACTTGTGCCTATATCGTAGCACACAATGCGCCGCTAACAGAGCAGACGCATCGTCTCATTTAACACCTGCAATACCATCACACATTGTAGTGCATTCCTGCCTACAATTCAACCAAATGTGTCTGTGTCTAGGTAGCATCCTCCATGGATGTATCCTTTCCCTATTATGGCGTCCTAATGTTCTCGAGGTCACTGCCGCCCCACCTTACGACTTCGTGCTCATCGGCACTTGTGTACTGTAGAGGTCATATGCTTCGCATAGAATTTCACATACCAATTCTATGCTTAAAGCGATGACTCGAAAGAATTCATGACTCAACATCCTGAGCAACCTCACAAGTGCCCATCAGAACCACCGTTACGTCCGGATTCGTAATGGATGGCCCAACTGACACCCGAGACTACTAGTTAGCTTCACACCCTTAAAGAACAACCAGGCTCTAATACCAAGTTTGTCACGACCCCCGTTTAGAGGACCGTGACCGGCACAGACACAGGGAATATCCCTGTACCTGTAAGCCTTATCACCTAATTGACAGAATATCTATTATTGAAAGTACATCCACATGCAGTATAATACCATGGCTACACCGAAATGGTGGCCTATCCTAGGCAAGCAAATCCACGGCCAGTGCCGCTTCAGGATATAGATATAGGAAAACACACATATTATATATAACCTGTTTACTGGCTACACATTCGAAGATGCTGCCTATCCTATTCACATGCAACAGATATATGTATATATATATATTTTGAAAACAAATTTTCCCTGTATTGCAGGAAAATAAATCCTGATCTTTAAGGTGTGTGAAGCTGACAGTTCTAGATCTAGTAATACAATCTAATTGGGTACGTCTACCCTTCACTTTATGATACAATGATAAAGCAAATTAAATTACAGTTACAATTTATTCACCTACATGAACAAGTTGTGGGTCTTGGAAAGTTTTGCTTGTCCCTCGTTCCACCGAGACTTCTTCCACCTGTACTTAACCTGTCTCTGTGTAGTAAAAATGAGGTGTGAGTCTTAACCACGCGACTCAGTGAGGACTCTCCCATCCCCGGCGCAAGGTGGGTACCATAGCGCTGGGTTTGGAAGTCATACACAACCACATGCAAAACCAACTAGTTACTGTTGTTAGCATACATTATTGTGATCACACAACAATAGAAATTTCACCCAAACACTCACATCCATTTAATAACTATAAACATGCAGCAGTTTATTCCGCGTCATTAATCAGCAAGTAAACATATAACATATAGTGCTGGCTTTTACCTACCGGTCTTCTCACGTTTCAGCATGTCTGAATCAAACAAGAAGTGTGGTGACGTAATCCTGTACGTTACTACTACGCTGCACAATTAGCAATTATATGCAAACACAGATAATTTGTACATACACACAGATGTTAAACATACATCTACTTAATCTCCCCAACTCTGCGGTATCTACTAGCCACTACTTGGCTTTCCCACTTCGAATCCGTGCACTCAGGTTGCTGGCCACCAAGTGGCAAAACATACTTAACACATCCACTTGGGTACTGGTCACCTCGTGACAATTCTGTTAACCAAACACAATTAAATTCTATCTATCAAACAACTGACACATAGCCACCACGTGGCATGTCCTGACCCCTTGCTGTGGGGCAATAGCTAGAGCCCACTCGTCCATTACCCAACCAGGCCACAATGGCGGGCACGACACGAGGTCTCAAAGCCTGGCCACTGATACACCTTGGAACATCTCAACAGGATGATTTCTCTTCTGCAAGATCAGGCTCACGGTTCACCCGTAGGTTCCTCCCGTGTCTCCTTATCTTGGTCTCACATATTAATAGGATTCTTTGTATCTTTCCCGAAGGATCAACAATTCCTCTCCTTATTAATATGTACAAGTATCCTCAACAGGATATAACTCATATACCCGTCCAGATGCACTCTCTGAGCCTGAAGCTATCGTCATAGCAATATAAAACCTTTCTGACCCTATTACCAGGATAGGGCAATGACCATCGTCATGGTGATTATAAAACGGAGGTCTGAAGTGTCATCTGACGTTGTTTTAGTCGATGTATCACATCGCTAGCATAATCAAATCCGAAACCCACCAATAACTCCTTTTTGCATGATTATGATCTAAGTCACCATCGTGACAAGTTTTCAAAACAAAAGCTTAGTCCTTCCGTACAAGGACTCTTGCCACCGTCGTGGAAAATATTTAATAAAATACTCATCATGCCTCCAGAGTGTATGAGTTGGATTTGTAACACACCAATCATAGCAAACAATTATAGTCTACTCCTATGTCTTCCTATCCAAGCTACTTTCCACAACCTATTTTCTATTTCTTTCATTCTTTTAGCATTCTATATCTCTAGCTAACACATACCAGACAAGCAGAGAATATACATACTCATGTAATCCACATAAGCATACAACCCTAGGAGCAGAGATAAAAGAGCCCTCACCTTGGCCAACCTTCCATGCAATCCTCTCTTGTAACTTTAGTCTCCTCGGAGTTCCTGTTGCACTTTATTGTGTGCCGTTGTTCCTATAAGAACAACATTTACTTCATTAAGGTTATTACTTAGCTTAACTTGTTATTTATCTCTCCATTACTCTCACGTGTAGTTCATGGTTGCCACAGAGTCAAGCTCTTGGTTTTATTGGACTTCTCTATCCCGACTTATGCGTATCCTTCCTCGGACACTTGACTTACTCGAATATAACACTATACTTGAGTGTTTCACATAATTGGATTTGAGTATTAGACCTCTATCTAACTTGTATTCACTTTTAAGAAATCTTATCTAACTTGATTGGAAGGAAACCTAATTTTAGAAAGATCTAAGCATTTTGTTTCAACTTGTATTTTTAATCGGTTTCTAAGAAATCTAATTTCTAAACCTCAATATACCTCCAATTTATCCTATTTAAGGTTTCCTAAATATTTACGAGGGAAGAAGGTTGAAATTTTAGAAATTGAATTTCGTTGTTCCGCAAGCTTTCACTCTTGGGAAACAAGAAGGTATCTAAATTAATTCTTGAGGCTTGATAGCATATTTAGAATTATTCTAGGGTGTTTAAGATTGAAAAGATAAAGTTTAAAACTCCCTTAGTAACCTCGGGCCAGCTCCTTAAAGTGTATTTGGTCAACCCGAGTAGGGACCCGGTACGTTAACGTCGAGGTTCAACCTTAGTAACCTCGGGCCAGCTCCTCACGGGTCTTGTTCAGCTAATATTTTCACAATATAATTTCAATAGGACCAATCCAATCCTATTTACTCAAATCCAAGGTCAATTCCTAAGCTATCAACAATTTCCCCAATTTTGGAAATAATTATAATTTCAATAATATCAATCCAAGCTCAATCCTAATTTTCAACAATTTTTTTCCAATTTGGAAATAATTATAATTTCAATAATATCAATCCAAGCCTATTTACTCAAACCCAAGCTCAATCCTAATTATCAACAATTTTCCCCAATTTGGAAATAATTATAATTTCAACCCCAAATCCTTCCAAATTCGAATTTGGGCAAATCCGAGAATATAATCTTGATTCCTACCCCAACTAAGTGTTCAAGAACACTTTATAAGTCTCAATCAACCCTCGAAACAACTCAATTGAAGGTCAATCGAAGAAATCCCTAAAAATGGAGAAATTGAGGGTTTCGAATGAAATTGGGGTTACCAACCTTTGATTCGATTGGTGGAAGGTGTAGGAGAGGTTGGAGTCGAGCTCCGGTGGTCGTGGCCGGCGTCGGACGGCTCTCTCTGACGAGTTTTCCTGCGAACCTCCTCCTTCCCCCTCTCCTTTCTCTTCACGCATCCCCCTCTCTCTGTCTTCTTTCTATTTCTTCTTTCTCTTTCTTTCTCTCTTCTTTCTATTCCTTCTTTCTCTTTCTTTCTCTCACGGTTCCCCTCTCTCTTTTCCCTTTTTATCTCATTTCTTTTCTTTTCTTTTCTTCCTTTATCCTTTTTACTTTTCTAAACCTACGGCACCCCCAAACAATTAATTAAAAATAATATATATATATATATATATATATATATATATATATATATATATATATATATATATAATGATAATAATAAAAACTAAATGAATAATTAAATAATAAGATAATTAATAATTAATAATATAATAATTAAATAAGTAAATAATAAATATAATTAAATAAATAAATAATAATTAATACGTATTTTTAATTTAATCTCTTTCCCTATTAAATTTAGGTTTCCAATTTCTTAGGTCCTGAATTAAATCCCAAAAAGTATTTTCTACTTCTTTTTCTTTCCCTTTTATTTTATTGTCTAGTTTCGAAAATATTTTCTCGGGTATTACAATCTTTGAAAAAAGTTTTCTTTCTAGTTTCTTTTAACTTTCATACTTTTTCTATATTCTTTTTAAAGTTTTAATTCCTAACCCCAAATAAATCATTCTTTAACCCTCGAAATTTTAAATAAATCATTTTTTAATCCTCAAAATTTTTCGGGGTATTACATGCGAGCTCTTGTAGCCCTTCTAGAAGGCTAGTGCCATGTGTCCCAAGAGGAGAATATTCCGTAGTTACAATTTCTTTAGTAATTAATTTTAAAAAAGTCAAAATTACATTCGATACCCCTAAACTTTAGAGCTTCTATTAATTGTGCTCATAAATTTTTTTTGCTTTCAATTATGCCCCCAAAACTTTTAATTTGCAAGAAATTTTGCTTATTACCAAAATTTCAAGCAAATAATTAGCGGTAGTTACAAGTGTGATAGTCCTTGCAGCATCTAATATTGATTGTGATATCATAGCATTTATTTAGTAATTTTTTTCATCAATTTAGCAACGATTATCACTGTGACTACAAAATAAATGGTATTATGACTTATTATACAAGCAAAATTTCACCAAAGACAGAAAGAGTAAGTATTAAAGTATTTTTACGATTTTTTTAATAAAAAAGTGTATTTAATATTAAACATTTAATACTAAAGAATTAAAATACTAACGACAAAAAATATAATATTCAAATTGAATCCCAAAGAAAACTGAAGGCCTCTATTAATAATGACCCTGCCACACACTATTCCTGCCTCCTCACTCTTCCGTTTCATTTCTTCTCCTCATTCTTCCCTCTTGGACGCCATCTCCTACAATCCCATCTTTTCCATTCTCTTAAAGTTTCCAGCTTTACTCTGACTCTTATGGAATTCCAACCCAAACAAGAACCCACGTTTGGGAAAACAAAGCTGATCAATGACGAAGTTCAAAAGAAGGAGACAGAGATGATTCAATCGCTGAAGGAGCGAGTTAAATTTGAGACATTGGAGAAAATGAAGCTAATGAATAATTGAAGGAAGAATTCAAGAAGTGCAAGGAGGTAGAAGAGAGGTATAAAATGCAAGGACGATTATTGAAGAAATCGTTGGATGCTGCTAAGAACAGGGAGAAAGAACTAGAGAAAATGATTGGGAAGCTCAGGATTGAGAGTCATGAATTGGTGGAGGAGAAGCTTCCCAATCGTTTTCTCTTTTTCTTTCTTCGTCTTCTTAGCAATATCCAACGATTTCTTCCATAATTCCTCTTGCATCCTATACCTTTCTTCGGCCTCCTTCCACTTCTTGCATTCTTACTTTAATTCTTCTTTAGCTTTCATTTTCTCCAACGTCTCAAATTCTACTCTCTCCTTTAGCAATTGAATTGAATGGTACTGCCAAATTCATGATGCCTCCTTCACTGTTTCCCTAAGAAAGCGGTGGAATGAAAAAACATTTCAACCATGGAAGGAGCATATATTACTTTTGCTTTCGTTCCTAAAGACTGATTTGTTGAGCTTTCGCTCTTAAAGAGTCAATTGTTTTCCAGGTACGGTTCCGAATTTGGTATTTGTGTCTTCATGAATTAAAACATCTTTAGTGAAAATCGAGAGTTTGGTTTCTAGTGTTTTCAGGTACGATTTCATTATCTTCTCAAGTGACCTATTTGATTCTGCTTTTAGCATCATAGTTTCAGTTCACTAGCCAATTGTGGGAAAATGGGTCGGTCCACCCTTGATGGATTAGACCCAAGCCCATTTGAATTTTGGGGCTTTAGTGCAAATACCATAAACTAGTGGGTTTATGGAGTGTAAAATTTGCATTTATTTAAAATTAAAATGTGGGAACAATGATTAGCGTATATATCAAAAAAGATGAGTATATGCAAAACTGATTTTTTTATTCTCTTTTTACATTGAGAAAACGACAATGCAACTCCTCTTGTCTCTCTTCTCTTTTCTTCCCATAATAATGTGCATTTGCTGTGTATCATGATTCGAGTTCATTATTGTGACCGGATCGGGCGTGGCTACTTGAATCCGACATCCAGGTATGCCCGAAATCCATCACCAATTTTCTTTAATCCTTTGTCGCTACATCATTTGACAACTAGGATTGCTACATCTGATTTTGTTTACTTTGTTGCATTTATGATTTCCTCAAAAAGTGAATTAATACATTTCCATAGCCCTATTTCTTTCTCATAAATTGTTCTATCTCTCTCTCTCTCACACACACACACACATATATCAACGAGATTTGGATCTAGTGGAAGGGACTAATGTCTCACAACGTAATAAACTCGGGTTCGAATCCTCACTGGGAGAGGTGCTCACATTTATTGCTTGACAGTACCTCGAACACGATTTAACTTCAATAGGAGGATACCAGTGAAAAACCAAATATATATATAAATATATATATATATATATATATATATATATATATATATATATATATATTATTGCTTGTTTATGGCTGAAGCTCACAGCTCTTACTTCTTAGCGTAATGTTTGTTTTTATTTTAAGTGTGGCTTGGTACATACACTACTTTTTTATTAAATTAGTTCCGAGAATCACATTCTTAAGAATAGGATGCTCGGAAATATAAGAAAATTTGATTGTTTCAACTTTCACATTTCCAAGACTATTTTACAAGTTTCTCATCCTATATGATTACAATAATACCACCTCCTTATATAGGTGAGATTAAAAAAGTGAAGAAACATAGGAATATAAGATTACGGGGATACTAAGATTCCCGGACTTTTATTAATCTGTGTACCAAATGCAGGATTACAAGATGCCGGAGCTCATATTTCCAAAACTATTTTCTTAACTATTGTACCAAACAAAGATTTGTGAGCAACTTGGAAAGATCTTGGAATATGTTTATTTTTTGGAGAATGTACAAGAGATGAAGTTTAACTCATTTTGTTCATTTGCTATATTAGAGAGTCCTAATAATACAAATTGAGTTTGCTACATATTCTTTATACTAAATCTTTTAGCAATTGCTGTATTAGAGAGTTCTAGTAGTACGTAATTTTTTTACCTCTCATATAAAAAAATTCAATATAAATTGAGTTTGCTTCTACTACTATTTATAACTTTTCTAGGATAAATGATTTTGGTCTTTCTCAGTGCTTTTAAACATTATATTAATGATTATAATGTGTAGAAAGAAAATAATGCAATAGCTGGTATTTTTTTTGTTGCTCGCTCAATTTTCAAAGATTTTTCCCGACTAATCTGAATTCGCCCCAGGTCGCACACTCGATAATGGTGGGTGAGTCTTCTAATGAGGATAGTTGTATTTGTAAGTCTTGAACTCGAGACCTTACTTAAACAATACCAAGCCACTTACCATTTAGACTAATCCCTTATTGGTATGCAATAGCTGCTATTTAATGTGTCTATGTCACAAGAAAGAAGTAGTGCATTATGATCAACTGAATGATTTATGGATATCTTAGAATCTCATCAACCTAATATAGTTGGGCCAAATATTCACATTAATCTTAAAAATATGTGTGAATTTTAAATTAGTCCTAAATGTTTCATTTAATTTACATTAGTCCCAACAGTATGGGATTGATTTTAAATTGGTCCTAAATTTTTCATTTAATTAACATTGGTCCCAGCAGTATTGGATGGATTTCAAATTGGTCCTAAATGTTTCATTTGTTTCATATTTGTCCCAATAATATTCTTAAACATATATAATTGCTAAAGACACAAGGTTTCCCAACCGGTACGATTTAACTTTTACTTTCGAGATCAGTGTAAAAATATTTTTCTAAAAAATTAAATGGCATAAATGTCCAGATAAATTCAACAGGTAGAAGGCGCAGGACCTCACCATAGTGTTGCCCAAATTGGGTATTAGTAGGGAAAGGCCATGTACTCAGGCACATGATTTTCCAATCGTTGGATTTACTTTTTTTAATCACGTGTACTTTCACCTCCTTGAGCCCCGCCTTTGGCCTTCCGTCTAGACCAACCTCCGACCGGCTCACCTTCCTTCTCGGAGCATACCGCTCACAAGGCTTCCAGCAGCCCTCAGAGACCATAGCTCTCTCCCACTAAGGCAACCTCCCACAAAGCGGCTCGCCTGCCCGGAGTACCTTAGGCACGTCTTAGCCGCACAGGCCCAATACAGGTAACAACCTTGCCCAACGGCTCCGATAGACGTCACCATGATGAACTACGTGGACTTTGATCCCTCCAAAAGGGTATGTAGGCACCTAGGTGCATCACCTAAGGACAAGTCCCCCAAGGTTAAGACCCCTTGCAGTCTTAAATTCACATTACAATTGTCTGAGCCAAAAATGACAGTTACTGCAGTATTCAACGATTTCTTTAATAATTCCTCTTGCATCATATACCTTTCTTCAGCCTCTTTCGACTTCTTATGTTCTTCCTTTAATTCTTTTTATTTAGCTTTCATTTTCTCCAACGACTCAAATCCCACTCCCTCCTTCAGTGATTGAATTGAATGGTACTGCCATACTCACGATGCCTCCTTCATTGTTTTGCTAAGGAAGCAATGGAACGAATAACATTTCAGCCATGGAAGAAGTATACATTCCTTTTGCTTTCGTTCTTAAAGACTGATGTGTTGAGCTTTCGCAGATTCTTCAAGAGTAAATTGTTTTTAGGTATGGTTCCAAATTTTGTATTTGTGTCTTCACTAATTAACACATCTTTACTGAAACTCGAGAGTTTGGTTTCTAGTGTGTATCTGTCATTTTTTATTCAAACAATTCATAATTGAAAATAAGGACCGTAAGGGGTCGTAATCTTGGGGGACTTGTCCTTAGTTGATGATGACCTAGGTGCCTACGTTCCATTGTTAAGGGATCAAAGTCCACGTAGTTCGAAGAGAGAACTTTCGTAGGAGCCGTTAGGCAGGAGTGTTACCTGTAGTGGCTGTGTGCGGCTAGGACGTGTGTGTTCTCCGGGCGAGTGAAAAACCTGTTGGAGGTTTCCAGTAGAAGAATGAGAGAGCAAGGGTCTCTAGGTGATGCTTAGAGCAAGAGAATGAGTGTATTCAGCGAGAGAGTAAGTGTGTTCTGATGTATGTTGGTTAGACTTCAAGTGGTGATGATTCCATTATGTTGTTTCTATCTAAGTACCCCAGGTGAAGGATATTTATACTCGAGGTAGAGGAGAACGTGCTCGATCCACATTCTTGTGCATAGGGTACCCACGATCCTGGGAGTTCCCCCACATCTCTATTACGGGAGAATACGCGAGGGAGCATGGATGGAGGCCACGTACAAGGCCATCGAGCGATGCCACGTGTCATTGATCCGTGGTCCAGTTAACCTTCTAGAAAGCCAATACCATGTGTCCATAGGAGAAAATACTATGGAGTTACATTGCGTTTTCAAGTACAATTTAATTATCTTCTCACATGACCCATTTGATTATGCTTTTAGCGTTATAGTTTCAGTTCAGTTCTCAAGTCAAGTTCCTATAATCCTTTGTGTCTACATTATTGGACAACTAGAATTGCTACATTTGATTTCGTTTAGTTTATTGCATTGATGATTTTGTTAAAAAAATTAAGCTTAATAGGCGAGCTATGTAGACAGATTTTTTTTTTCTGTACTTTTGTGTTTGGAGTAGGTGATAATGAGGAACATCAAGGACATGGCATTGCCATTGCCCTATTTCTTTTTCAGAAATTGTTCTCTCTCACACACACACACACACACACATATATATTAACAAGATTTAGATCTAGTGAAAGGGACTAATTCCTCACAACGTAATAAACCTGGGTTCGAATAGCCAATGGGACAAGTACTCACATTTAGTGCCCGACAGTGCTTCGAACTGGTTACCTTCAATAGGAGGATACCGGTGAAAAACCATATATATATATATATATGATTGCTTGTTTATGGCTCATGCTCACAGCTCTTACTTCTTAACGTAATGTTTGTATTGATTTTAAGTGTCGTTTGTTACACAGACTACTTTTTTATTAAATCCTAGTCCCCAGAATTACATTCTTAGGAATAGGATTCACGGAAATATAAGAAAAATTGTTTACTTTTTAACTTCCACATTTTCAGGACTATTTTACAAGATTCTCATCCTACAGAATTACAATAATACCACATTCTTGGGTAATATTAAAAGTAAAAAAAAACATAGGAATATAAAATGACTGGGATACTAAGATTCTCAGGCTTTCTTTTAATCCGTGTACCAAATATAGGATTACAAAATATCGGAGCTCATAATTTCGAAACTATTTTTTTTAATTATTGTACTAAACTTGTGTGATCAACTTGAAAAGAGATATTGGAATATGTTTTTTTTCTGGAGAATGGATACAGCAATCGATTTTCTGCATACGAGAGATGAAGTTTAACTCTTTTTCTTCATTAATTTGCTGTATTAGAGTCCTAGTAATACAAATTGATTATTCTACATCTTCTTTAGACTAAATCTTTTAGCAATTAAAGATTGTCCTACTTAAGCTACTTACTGTTACCAGTTGTGAGTAATGAGGTAAACCTGCTGTTCTGGATCCAATCGCAGGATGAGTACTTCATAATTAACAATGCTGTCAACATTATCCTTAAGAATACCAGGGTCCTTTTCAACAAATTGTGTAACTTGATATGTCTTGATGTCGGGTTATTAGTTGGTATTATGATGTTGTACTATCGTACAAGTAGATGTAGGTTTAGTAGGTTAAGTAGATCTTGTTGTAATACTAATGTTTTTACGGTTGATTGGACTGTGTTATAACTTCGTTTATTTAATAGTATCGTTTTTATCACAAAAAAAAAGATTGTCCTACTTAAGTTGTTTACCTTTCATATATAAAAACTTCAATATAAATTGAGTTTGCTTACACTAGATTACTACTATATATAACGTGTCTAGGATAAATGATTTTGGTCCTTCTCAAGTGCTTCTACTACTATAACGTTTCTAGCATAAATGATTTTGGTCCTTCTCGGTGCTTCTAAACATTATATTAATGATTTGATCAGAATGTGTAGAAAGAAAATAATGCAATAGCTGCTATTTTTGTTTGGTTGCCCGTTTAATTTTCGAAGTTTTGTCTCGATTAATCTGGACTCGATCTGGGTCACACATCTGGTTATAGTGGGTGAGTCTCTCAACGGGGATAGCTGCATTCACAATGTTTCAAATTCGAAACCTTGCTTAAACGATATCAAAGAGAATGGATTCAGTGCTTGGCTCTTCTATGCATTAGTATGCTAGACCGACTTTTTTTCATAGTTTTCTTCACATTTTCTTATTTAACTTAAAAAATTGTAAACTTTTTCTAAAAAATAAGAGATATAGACACAAAAAATAAAAAAAAAAAATCCACACAAATAAGGACCTACCATGAATGGTTTAGGGACCATCTTTATTAGGAACAAAAAAGTTAGTCCCTAATCCACTCATAGTAAATATCGATTTATGTGGAGTTTTTAATTTTTTTTGTATCTTTCATAGTTTAAATAAAAAAATGAAGAAGAATATGAAAAAAAAGTCAGCCTAGCACACTAATGGATAGAAGAGCCAAGCACTGGATCCATTCTAAAAAAAGTAGTGCATTATGATCAACTAAATTATTTATGGATATCTTAGAATCTCATCAACCTAATATAGTTGGGGTCAAATACTCACATTATCCTAGAAATATGGAGTGGATTTTCAATTGGTCCTAAATGTTTCATTTAATTCACATTGGTCACAACAGTATAGGGTGTATTTTAAATTAGTCCTAAATGTTTCATTTAATTTACATTGGTCATAACAGTATGGGATAGATTTCAAATTAGTCCTAAATGTTTCATTTGTTTCATATTGGTTCCAATAGTATTCCTAAACATAATTGCTAAAGACACAAGGTTTCCCAACCGATACAATTTAATTTTTTTAGTTTCGAGATCAGTGTAAAAACATTTTTTTAAAAAAAATTAAATGACACAAATATTGAGATAAATTCAACGGGTAAAAGGCGCAGGACCTCACCATAGTGTTGTCCAAATTGGGTATTGGTAGGGGAAGGCAATACTCAGGCACATGAATTTTCAATCGTTGGAGTTATTTTTTTAATCTCGAGATTTGAGCTAAAAAATCTTTTTCTTTAATAAAAAACTTAAAATGACACAAATCTGGAGAAAAATCAAATAGCTAGTTTTCCAATAGTGTTGCCTAAATTGAGTAATGGCATGAGAAGGCCATAGTTTCATGATCGTTAGATTTACTTTTTTAGTCTCGAGATTTATGATGAAAAATATTATTTTTAAAAAGGCACAAATCTTGAGCTTATAATTACGACACTATTTTTTTAACTATTGTACCAAACACCTCATTAAGGTTTTGTGATCAACTTGAAAAGAGATCTTGGAATATGTTTATTTTCTGGAGAATGGATACAGTGAAAGCAACAGATTTTCTGCATACAAGAGATGAAGTTTAACTCTTTTTCTTCATTTGCTATATTAGAGTCTGTCTGATATATTGGAGTCTTTGGAACTAAATATCCGCCCTGGGGGAGTCCGATCGGGTCGAGTGAGGATCCGTTGGAAAGCTCGCAGAGAGACGAAGAAAACGAAATGAAAATGACTCTCATCGGACGTCACAGGAGCCTATACTCGTGGCCCAAAGTAGGCTAGATAATCTTGATTTTATAATGATTATTCTATTCTTTTCATAAGTCCCACATCGGTTAAATCTATGATGGGAGCTCTCTCATCCTCCTATAAATAGGAGTGACTCCACACTTTTCTAGTTGCTCAATTTCATGTGTTGGAAAGGGGGGTCCCGTTTGGGAAACCCGACTCAGTATAATTTTTCTCTCTCTTGAGTCATCTTCCGCGCATCAATCGTGGACACGTGGCTTTACCTCTCGTAGGTAAGTTACGGCCCTTTTCAGAGTTCATCGTTTGGAGGTTAGTAGCTTCCGCAATATTTATATTTATGCCTGGTTTATTTTCGATTTTTCTTTATGGTCCCTGGGTCAGGTCGGATCTTGTGGATCCGGGCCTTTCCCTACAGAGTCCTAGTAATACAAATTGATTATTCTACATCTTCTTTAGACTAAATCTTTTAGCAATTAAAGATTCTCCTACTTAAGTTTTTTACCTTACATATATAAAACCTTCAATATAAATTGAGTTTGCTTCTACTAGATTACTACTATATATAAAGTGTCTAGGATAAATGATGTTGGTCCTTCTCCAATGCTTTTACTACTATAACGTTTCTAGCATAAATGATTTTGGTCCATCTCAGTGCTTCTAAACATTATATTAATGATTTGATTAGAATGTGTAGAAAGAAAATAATGCAATAGCTGCTATATTTTACTTTGGTTTAATGATTTGATCAGAATGTGTAGAAAGAAAATAATGCAATAGGTGCTATTTTTTTTTGGTTGCCCGTCTGATTTTTGAAGTTTTGTCCAGACTAATTTGGACTCGATACGGGTCATACATCTATAGTGGGTGAATCTCTTAATGGGTATAGTCGCATTCACAATGTCTCGAATTCGAGACCTTGCTTAAACGATATCAAGCCGCTTACCACTTAGACTAACCTCAAATTGGTGCTATAGTTGTTATTTAATGTGTCTATATCACAAGAAAAAAGTATTGCACTATGATCAACTGAATTATTTACGGATATCTTAGAATGTCATCAACCTAATATAGTTGAGGTCAAATACTCACATTATCCTAGAAATATGGAGTGGATTTTAAATTGGTCCTAAATGTTTCATTTAATTCACATTGGTCCCAACAGTATAGGGTGTATTTTAAATTAGTCCTAAATGTTTCATTTAATTTACATTGGTCACATCAGTATGGGATAGATTTCAAATTAGTCCTAAATGTTTCATTTCTTTCATATTGGTCCCAATAGTATTCCTAAATATAATTGCTAAAGACACAAGGTTTCCCAACCGGTACAATTTAATTTTTTTAGTTTCAAGATCAGTGTAAAAACATTTTTAAAAAAAAAATTAAATGACACAAATATCGAGATAAATTCAATGGATAGAAGGCACAGGACCTCACCATAGTGTTGTCCAAATTGGGTATTGGTAAGGGAAGGCAATACTCAGGCACATGAATTTTCAACCGTTGGATTTATTTTTTTAATCTCGAGATCTGAGCTGAAAAATCTTTTTCTTTAATAGAAAAATTAAAATGGCACAAATCTGGAGAAAAATCAAATAGCTAGTTTTCCAATAGTGTTGCCTAAATTGAGTATTGGTATGAGAAGGCCACAGTTTCATGATCGTTAGATTTACTTTTTTAGTCTGTAGATTTGTGTTGAAAAATATTATTTTTAAAAAGGCAAAAATCTTGAGATGTATTTAGCGGCTGAAAGGTCGAGTGCTCATATTAGTGCTACTCTTTAAGATGTAGTCAAATATCCAAATATGCAAAATAAAAAAATATCATGCATGTAAGCTATATTTGCCATGTATTTATTTATTTATTTTGCCAAATCACATATTTAATTGAATCATATTATTTCATTAGTAATTAATTTTAATACCGTTGATGTGGGATAAATTTGGGCAATTTAAAAAAGTCCAAAGTACATTCTGTCACGACCCCCCTTTAGAGGACTGTGACCGGCACAGACACAGGGAATATCCCTATACCTGTAAGCCTTATCACCTAATTGACAGAATAGCTATTATTGAAAAATACATTCACATGCGTTATAATGTCATGGCTACACCGAAATGGTGGCTTATCCTGGGCAAGCAAATCCACGGTCAGTGCCGCTTCAGGATATAGATATAGGAAAACACACATAATATATAACTTGTGTACTGGCTACACATCCGAAGATGTTGCCTATCCTATTCACATGCAACAGATATGTGTATATATATATATATATATATATATATATATATATATTGAAAACAAGTTTTTCCTGTATCGTAATCTAACGGATCCTGATCTTTAAAGTGCGTGAAGCTGACAGTTCTATATTTAGTAATACAGTCTAATTGGGTACGTCTACCTTTTACTTTATGATACAGTGATAAAGTAAATTAAATTACAATTACACTTTATTCACCCACATGAAAAAGTTGTGGGTCTTGGAAAATGTTGTTCAACCCTCGTTCCACCGAGACTCCTTTCACCTGTACTTAACCTGTCTCTGTGTAGAAATTTCACCCAAACACTCACATACATTTAGCATATATAAGCATGCAGTAGTTTAATTCACATCATCACTCAACAAGTAAACATATAACATATAATGCCGGCTTTTACTTACCGGTCTTCTCACGTTCAACATGTTTGAATCAACCAAGACGTTGTGGTGACGTAATCCTGTACGTCACTACTACGCTGCACAATCAGAAATCATATGCACACATAGACAATTTGTATATACACACAGATACTATAACATACATCTACTTAATCTCCCCAACTCTGGGGTTTCTACTAGCCACTACGTGGCTTTCCCACTTTGAACCCGTGCACTCGGGTTATTGGCCACCACGTGGCAAATATACTTAACCCATTCACTCGGGTACTGGTCACCTCGTGACAATTTTGTTAATCAAACAATAATTAACCCATTCACTTGGGTACTAGTCACCTCGTGACAATTCTATTAATCAAACACAATCAACTTCTATCTATCAAACAACTGATACGTAGCCACCACGTGGGACGTCCTGACCCCTTACTGCGGGGCAATAGCTTGAGCCCACACATCCATTACCCAACCAGGCCACATGGCGGGCACGGCACGACGTCTCGAAGCATGGCCACTGACACACCCTGGACCAACTCCACAGGATGGTTTCTCTTTTACTAGGCTAGGCTCACGGTTCACCCGTAGGTTCCTCCCGTGTCTCCTTACCTTAGTCTCACATATTAATAGGATTCTTTGTATCGTTCCCGAAGGATCAACAATTCTTCTCCTTATTAATATGGACAAGTATCCTTAACAGGATATAACTCATATACCCATCCAGAAGCACTCTCTGAGCCTCAAGCTATCGTCATAGCAATATAAAACCATTCTGACCCTATTGCTAGGATAGGGCAATGATCATCGTCATGGTGATTATAAAACTGAGGTCTCAAATGTCATCTCACGTTATTCTAGTCGATGTCTCACATCGCTAGCATAACCAAATCTGAAACCCACCAATAACTCCCTTTGCATGATTTTAATTTAAGTCACCGTCGTGAAGAGTTTTCAAAATAAAGTTTAGTCCTTCCGTACAAGGACTCTTGCCACCGTCGTGGAAAAGATTTAATAAAATACTCATCATGCCTCCGGAGTGTATGAGTTGGATTTGTAACACACCAATCATAGCAAGCAATTATACTCTACTCCTATGTCTTCATATCCAAGCTACTTTCCACAACCTATTTTCTAGTTCTTTCATTCTTTTAGCATTCTATATCTATAGCTAACACATACCAGACAAGCAGAGAATATACATACTCATGTAATCCACATAAGCATACAACCCTAGGAGCAGAGATGGAAGAACCCTCACCTTGCCCAACCTTCCATGCAATCATCTCTTGTAACTTTAGTCTCCTCGGAGTTCCTGTTGCACTTTATCGTGTGCCGTTGTTCCTATAAGAAGAACATTTACTTCATTAAGGTTATTACTTAGCCTAACTTGTTATTTATCTCTCCATTACTCTCCCGTGTAGTCCATGGTTGCCACAGAGTCAAGCTTTTGGTTTTATTGGACTTCTCTATCCCGACTTATGCGTATCCTTCCTCGGACACTTGACTTACTCGAATATAACACTCTACTTGAGTGTTTCACATAATTGGATTTGAGTATTAGACCTCTATCTAACATGTATTCACATTTAAGGAAGCTTATCTAACTTGATTGGAAGGAATCCTAATTTTAGGAAGATCTAATCATTTTGTTTCAACTTGTATTTTTAATCGGTTTCTAAGAAATTTAATTTTTAAACCTCAATATACCTCCAATTTATCCTATTTAAGGTTTCCTAAATATTTACGAGGGAAGAAGGTTGAAATTTTAGAAATTGAATTTCATTGTTCCGCAAGCTTCCACTCTTGGGAAACAAGAATGTATCTAAATTAATTCTTGAGGCTTGATAGCATATTTAGAATTTTTCTAGGGTGTTTAAGATTGAAAAGATGAAGTTTAAAACTCCCAACATCACCCTTAAAGTGTATTTGGGCAACCCGAGTAGGGACCCGGTACGTTAACGTCGAGGTTCAATCTTAGTAACCTCGGACCAGCTCCTCACGGGTCTTGTTCAGCTACTATTTTCACAATATAATTTCAATAGGACCAATCCAAGCCTATTTACTCAAATCCAAGGTCAATTCCTAAGCTATCAACAATTTTCCCAATTTTGGAAATAATTATAATTTCAATAATATTAATCCAAGCCTATTTACTCAAATCCAAGCTTAATCCTAATTATCAACAATTTCCCCCAATTTAGAAATAATTATAATTTCAACCCCAAATCCTTCCAAATTCGAATTTAAGCAAATCCGAGAATATAATCTTGATTCCTACCCCAACTAAGTGTTCAAGAACACTTTCTAGGTCTCAATCTACCCTCGAAACAACTCAATCGAAGGTCAATCGAAGAAATCCCTAAAAATGGAGAAATTGAGGGTTTCGAATGAAATTGTGGTTACCAACCTTGATTCTATTGGTGGGAGGTGTCGAAGATGTTGTAACCGAGCTCCGGTGACTTTTTCCGACGTCGGCTAGCTCTTCTCCAGCCACTTTTCCGGCAAAATCCTCCTCTTCCCCTTCTTCCTCCCTCACCTCTCCACCCTCTCTCTCTTCTTCATTTTCTTCTCGACCTCTCTCTCTCTTTCTCTTTTCTTTCTCTTTTTCTTTCTTTCTTTTCTATTTCTTATATCAACCATGGCAACCCCACTATGTAATTAAATAATATATATATATAAAATAATAATAATAATAATTTTAAAAAAGAGAAAGAGAGAGAGAGGTCGAGAAGAAAACGAAGAAGAGAGAGAGAGAGGGTGGAGAGGTGAGGGAGGAAGAAGGGGAAGAGGAGGATTTTGCTGGAAAAATGGCCGGAGAAGAGCTAGCGACGTCGGAAAAAGTCACCGGAGCTCGGTTACAACATCTTCGACACCTCCAACCAATCGAATCAAGGTTGGTAACCCCAATTTCATTCGAAACCCTCAATTTCTCCATTTTTAGGGATTTCTTCGATTGACCTTCGATTGAGTTGTTTCGAGGGTAGATTGAGACCTAGAAAGTGTTCTTGAACACTTAGTTGGGGTAGAAATCAAGATTATATTCTCAGATTTGCTCAAATTCGAATTTGGAAGGATTTGGGGTTGAAATTATAATTATTTCCAAATTGGGAAAAATTGTTGATAATTAGGATTAAGCTTGGATTTGAGTAAATAGGTTTGGATTAATATTATTGAAATTATAATTATTTCCAAAATTGGGGAAATTGTTGATAGCTTAGGAATTGACCTTGGATTTGAGTAAATAGGCTTGGATTGGTCCTATTGAAATTATATTGTGAAAATATTAGCTGAACAAGACCCGTGAGGAACTGGCCCGAGGTTACTAAGGTTGAACCTCGACGTTAACGTATGAATATATATTAGATCATTTTTCAACCTCTGATTCAAGATTAATTAGTTGTAACTATCCTTTAAAAATGTACCAAACTAGTGAGAAATTGATCTTTTATTGACCAAACTGAAGCATTTAATCTTTCAGTGATTGAATTAAAAAATTAAAAAAGCATACATGTTTTAAGAACTAAATCATTAATTTATTCTATTTTGTATTATTAAATACTTCATTGTAACATATTGTTTCTATTTTTCATTGCAAATATGAAGTTTTGAACTAAAATAAAAAGAATTTCAATAGATTATTATAAGATAAAAGCACATTTGATGCTTCTAAACTTGGGATTTTTTCTGTGTCCCTAAATTTTTGTTTAGGGTCAATTGTGCCACTAAATTTTTAATTTGCAAGTAATTTTACCTTTAACTTTGTCAACTATTTAGTCCCTTGATTATTACCTGTTAGAAAACCAGCTGACGTGGCCGTTAAATGCTGATGTGGCATGTGAGGTGGCATGTGCCCACATCAGCATTCAACGGTCACATTAGCTGGTGCCTGGTTATCTAACGGGTAACAGTCATGGGATTAAATAGTTGACAGAGTTGCAAATTCGGGGACTAAATAGTATTTTTGTCAAATTAAATTTAGGGACTGAATAATTGACATAGTTGCAAATTTAGGGACTAAAGAGTTGATAGAGTAACAAATTCGGGGACTAAATAGTATATTTGCCAAATTTAGGGACTAAATAATAGTTTGACCAACAATTCAAGCACTAAATAGTATTTTGCCGCGAACGAAAAACAAAGGCTTCAAAATAGTGTGTTTTGACCCTAATTTGGTGACATGGCGGCATGATAACAGTTGGATTAATTTGACGGCCAGATTTGAAGGAATGTTAGAGGAAATGAATGATAGAGAGAAAATTCCAGAGGATCCAGATTCCTCTAATGAGTTAGGAAAATTCTTATTCTCTAATCTACAAATTCAGGCCATAAAATATTTAGTTTAAATTCTTAATTTTTATTTAATAATTTAAATTTATACTTTATATCATTTAATTCAAGGTTAACCAAGGCTAAAGGCACGTTCTTTATGCAGAAAATGAGAGGGGAAGGGAAAGAGTATGGGAATGAAAATATATTGAGAATGTATTAAAATTATCACTTATCCCTTATATTAAATTAAAAAAATATTATAATTATACGAAATCAAAAAATATAATAGATATTTTATATTTTTTAAAAAAAATAAATAAATAATAAGTGGACCGGATGGGCCCACCTATTTTTTTGCTTTCCCTTTCCATCATGCCCTATGGCCCTATGCCTAGGATGGTTGCTTTGTAGTTGTTTTGTTTCTTGCATTGGGCTTTGCACCTTCTCATCAACAAAACAACAAAGGTACTGTGTGTTGGGAAAAATCCCCGAATACATAAAACATAATTTACCCACATGCAGTTTCATCATGTCAAATCATCAAGAAAAATAAATTTGAAAGCGGAAGCGTACCTGAATTCATAAGAGTTATTCGGTCTTGCGGCTATAGGTCTTCCAAATTAGTAAGCATGGTTTTAAGAGACTAAGGTTTCTCTCTTTTCTGGTGATGGGATTATAGAAAAGAATCACACTTATAATTTGGGGACCATAACCCTAATATAGTTGGAATCCTAATTGGAGTAGGAGTCCCAATTTCTAATTCAGCTCATCATAGAATTAGAAATCATATGAGAGTATCTACACATATAGGCCCATACTTTACCACATAATTTAAGCCCAATAATACTTAACCAAATTAGATCACTTTTAATTTGGGACAGACACTTTTCTTATGATAGCATTTGACAAATCAATATCTTATTTAATATATATAAGTCCATAAATACCTAACACTGTGTTCTCACTTCTCTTCTCTTACTAGTAAATTAAAATTTTGATTTTGTTACTCTGATTTACAATATCTATTTTATTGGGAGATTTTTTATGTTTTAAAATATCTGTTGTTTTACAAAACTAAGAAAACATTAATGATATTTTTATAATTTTATCCCTACCAATATCTATTCTCAAGATAAGATTAATGGAGAAAGAGTAAGTAGGAATAATTAATTAGTATGAGTAATTTAGTCTTTTTATCTCATATTTTCTAAGTTTAAGGTGAACTAATGATTTCTTTAATCTGTGCGCACCTACCCAACGAAACAGATATGTGAACCGGAGGGAGTAATTTCTTTTAGTTAATGAGAGAGCCTTAAAAAGTACGTTGATTGACTTTTCACCAACTTTGAAGAGATTAATTTCATCTCTAGCAATTAAAAGAAATTTTAACAAGTGCCATAAGATACTTATTAATTAAATAAATGACTAAACTAAGGTAAAGTTACTTAGGTGCTTGCTATAAAGTTCACCAATCATATTAAAACACGTGGCAAAAAATTTTGTATAACCAATCATGGTAGAGAGAGAAAATGAAAAGCAATAAATTACATAACCAATCAAATAGAAGATAGAATTAATATAAATAATGTATATGATTGGTGAACTTTATAGCAAGCACATAAACAACTTTACCTTAGTTTTTTCCTTTCCTTAAATAAACCCATTTAAATATTATAATTTGTCATGAGTTTATTTAGGTCATGTCTGGTAGCAAGAATCAACTATGTAATCTGAAAGGTAATCCAACATTTCCTTCAACATTCTTTCTATCAAGCAAACCTTACTTTTTGCAATTTGATGAAATTATGTTTTTGTCATTATTTTTTTACCCACTTTTATTCTATTTCTACTTTTAATATAAGGACACAATAGTCATTTTATTTACTTTTATTCCATTCACATAACATCACATTAACATAATATTCATATTCCTTCCAACATTCTTATTCTCACTCTCATTCTCATTCCCTCTAATATTCTACTAAACAAACATACTCTTCATGAGTGTTTTAAAATACTTCTTAAAAATATTTTTGATTAGTTCTTAATATAGATAAAAAGACAACAAAAAGAATGTTTAAATTCCCCTATTGATTAAAATAAAATTTTAATTAATGCCCTCCGAGCACCCAGGCAAACCCATTTGTCATTTAAATTCCCCTATTGATTAAAATAAAATTTTAATTAATGCCCTCCGAGCACCCAGGCAAACCCATTTGTCATTTAAATTCTCCTATTGTTTAAAATAAAATTTGTAGGCAAAAAAATCATTAATATCCTATAACCATGACCATCTACATATGCCAAGACGTATTACTGCCTAACCCATTCAGTTAGAACAAAACTAGAATGGACCACATGAGATTAGGGATCATGATGGTACGGTTTCGGTAGGGTACTATATTCTTCGGATTCGGACCCAGATCTGAGCGGGTATCAAAATCATTCATCATACCCGAATTCTACGAATAGTCAAATTCCCATACTCGGATCCAGACTCATAAAAATTTTTAATAAATTATTTTTTTTTAATATAAAATTTATTTTTATCAATTTTTTATCTATAATCACAAAAAATAAAAAAAGTTAAATCATAAATATAAATTTACTATTAAATTTCTTTAATATCTATAAAATACTAAATATTTTTTCTTAGAATTATATATTTTCTCAACACAAAAAAGTTTTAAAATATTACTTTTTATATATAAAAATAAATAATTACTATTGCGGATAGGGTACGGGTAGGGTACCTCCTTATCCGGATCCGGACCCGTTGAATTTGTAATCGAACCCATACACAGACCCACAGAGCAAAATTTTAGGATACTCATTGGGTATGAATATTTTGATCATCCCTACATGAGATATGTTGGTTTATATATTAAGACATTAATAATGATCATTTTATTATTAAAGTTAGAGTAAATTATATTCTTCTCTCTCAAGAGATTATTAAATTACACTCATCACCACATCTCTCTTCTATTTTAAAAACTTACACTTCTCTTTATTGAGAGATTAAAAAATTTAAAATTTGATCTATATTGTCCAAAATACCCTTATATTTATTATTTATATAGTTAAATATATTTGACTAATATCAATCTTTTAAAAAAAAATTAAAGCTCCACATAAATAGAAGTGATTCCTCACCTTTATATTTGCTCATTCCATGTATTGGAAATGTGATCCCGTTTAGAAAATCCACATAGTATAATTTTTTTCTCTCTTTGAGTCATTCTTCCGTGGATCAATCGTAGATACATGACTCTACCTCTTGTAGGTAAAGTTCTCCGTTTGGTGCGGCCCTTTTTGGAGTTCGACGTTTAGATGTCAGCTCTGGTGGAGTAGAGACACTGGCAAGATCCAAGGTTTTAGCGTGGCGTCCAGGTTAGTAGCTTCTGCAATATTTTAAGTTAGTTTAATATTTTCTTTTTGTTCCCTCGATCGGGTCGAGTCATATGGATCTAGATCTTTCCTTTTAAAATTTTTATTAGTATTCATAAATAGTAACCAATTAATTAAAAAAATTGAATTTTTAATATTCTTGTAATACTAAATATTTTATAATGCATTATATGTATGTTAGTTAGTTTTATAAATTAGTTTAGAGTAAAATACTTTTGGTGCCCCCAAAATTTTTTACAATGTTCATTCTAGCTCCTAAACTTTTTTGTAGTTCATGTCTATTCCAAAACTTTTAATTTTGTTCATGCATGTCCTTTTTACTAACATCGTTAACTTGTTTGACGGAATTTGCTGACGTTGACGATGAATGTGTATCTATTTTGCCACAGAATGTCCACCTCATTTTTTACCTAACATTTAATTTTTTACTTTTATTTAAAAAAATAACCTAAACCGTAAACCCTAAAATGTTTATTTATTTGGATTAGATTAATTTTTTTTTAAAAAAAGTTAAATATAATGTGAACAATGACGTGGCAAAAGAGATACACATTCATCATCCAAGTCAGCAAATTCTGTCAAGTAAGTTAACGGTGTTAGCAAAAAGGGCAGGCATGAACCAAAAAAAATTGAAGACAAAAATGAACATTGCAACAAAGTTTAAGGGCAACAAAAATACTTTAACCATTAATTTATTTACATATTAACATATAAAATGATAAGCGATAGCCACCTCACAAAACAAAAATTATGTTTTTTATACAAAACAAAAATAATGCTAATTTGAATAAAATATCTCAGTTTAAAATTCATAACATTTAATATATATATATATATATATATATATATATATATATATTGGTTCATAAAAAACAATTTTAATATTTTTCTTAGTTTTTTATCGGTGTCTTTTAATTAGAGACAATCTTGTTCGAAATACTGTCATCAGTCGTATCAGTAACTAAATGTGGGCATCCCTTTCCCCCAGGGATTTGAATACAAACTTATCATATTGTGAGGGACTAATACCTTTCACTAAATCTAATCTTTTAGTACAAGATTTAGCATTTAAAGAATCAGATTTTAATATATATATATACACCCTTCTTTAATGTTGTTAATTATAGAATCAGATATCAATTTTTCAATGTATATGCAACTTCCTTATTTAATGTTAATTAATAACAAAAACGGTGAGACATTGAGTTTTCCAAATCCATATTTTTGAAAAATTTCTCCTCCTTTGCTTATATATATCTCTTCTATGTACATAAATCAAATATCGATCAGACATTGAGCTTGACACAGAAAGAAAGGCAGATGGAGGGAATACAACACCGAAGTGTGGAGGTGAATGGCATAGAAATGCACATTGCGGAGAAAGGGGAAGGCCCTGTAGTGTTGTTCCTCCATGGCTTCCCTGAGCTCTGGTACTCATGGCGCCACCAGATTGTGTCTCTCAGTGCTCGAGGCTACCACGCCGTCGCCCCTGACCTCCGAGGCTACGGCGACACTGATGTGCCTTCTTCCATCTCCGCTTACACCGCCTTTCACGTTGTGGGAGACCTTATTGCCCTTCTCGACGCCATGGGCGTGGAAGAGGTGTTTGTTGTAGGTCATGATTGGGGCGCCCTCATCGGCTGGTACCTCTGCATGTTTCGCCCTGACAGAGTCAAGGCCTATGTCTGCCTCAGTGTCCCCTTCCCCCGAAGGAACCCCAAAGTCAAGACCGTAGACGGCATGCGTGCCTTATACGGAGATGATTACTACATCTGCAAATTTCAGGTTAATTCATTCTTTTCTTCTGTTGAAATTCAAGGAAACTTAGAGAACCCACTCTCAAAAACTAACTTGTAACAGGAAAGAACTAGGTTTCTTAAGTACTTCATTGAACATCTTATCCTACCAGATATTGGACTTAGTGTTTATCACTAATACTCCCCTCAACTTCCTCTCTTTTTCTTTTACGCCTTGGTTGGATTCATACTTATGGATAGTGTGTTATGGTAGATCTGATTCTTGAGTGGCATTTTGTTTTCAAATACAGGAGCCAGGTAAAATGGAAGCCGAAATGGCTAAAGTTGGGGTAAGATTTGTCGTTGAGAACATGCTCACTAGTCGCCAAACTGGACCCCCAATCTTGCCAAAGGGACGGTATGGAGCTGGATTCAATACGGATACTTCAATCACCTTGCCGTCCTGGCTTTCTGAGAAAGACGTTGATTATTATGTTTCCAAGTTTGAGAAGACTGGCTTCTCTGGAGGATTGAACTACTACAGAAATCTCAACTTGTATCTTCCTCCAATTCATTTTCCCCTCACTCTCTATGAAAGCACGAACACTCTAAAATTGTATTCGACACCACACCACACCACTCACAGGCTTCACGTGTCCGTGTCCGTGCTTCATAGTTCTGTTTCAAACACTCTAATTTTGTTTGGAGGGAAGTAATTAATAAATTTTGTTATGCAATTGCAGAAATTGGGAGCTGACAGCACCATGGAGTGGAATACGAATTAAAGTAGCAGTGATGTTCATAACGGGTGAATTAGACTCGGTATATACTTCTCTGGGGATGAAGGATTATATTCACAGTGGTGGTTTCAAGGAAGATGTGCCCAATTTGGAGCAAGTTGTTGTGCAGGAAGGTGTGGGTCACTTCAACAACCAAGAAACTCCAGAGCAAATTAGCACTTATATTTACGACTTCATCAACAAATTCTGATCTTACTTCTCTTCAATGATGTGATCATTTTCTATAACAATATATTCCTACTTTGTTCCTGTTGTCATTTTCAATTTATAATTAATATTCCTATGTTATGTTGAATCATTTTCATTTGAAAAGCTTCTTCTCTTTTCGGTGTATGTCATTGAATTATGATTTGAGTGAAATAAAATTGTATGATTTAAATAAGAACAAATCTTATATGTATCTGTCATTTTTTGTTTAGACAATTTATAATGTAAATAAGATCGCAAGGGGTCGTAACTTTGGGGAATTTGTCCTTAAGTGATAACTTATGTGCCTACATACCCTTGATAAGGGATCAAAGTCTACGTAGTTCGAAGAGGGGACGTTCATAGGAGCCGTTAGGCAGGAGCGTTACCTGTAGTGGCTGTGTGTGTTGCTCAAGGCAGGCGAGCCACCTGTTGGAGGTACCTCGTATGTAGAGGATGAGATAGCAAGAGTCTCTAGATGATTTTTAGTGCAAGGGAACGAGTGTATCTTATGAGGAATAAGTATACTCTGATGTCTGTTGGGTAGACTTCAGGTAGTGATGATCTTGTTGTATGCTACTGTTATGCGTCTATTGTTCGCTTCCCTTAAGTCCCACAGGTGAGAGATATTTATACTCGATGTAGACAGAGAACGTGGTCGACCCACGTTCTTGTACATGGGGCTCGATCCACGATCCTGGAACTTTATATTATCATTTTTACATACCAAACACACTTCTCATCATACTTTTTCTTACTCCTAAATTTTCTCTCTATCTCTTTTCTCACTTTTCTCTACAGTACTTTCTTTTACTCTATCCCTGATAGAAAATCTTAAGTGATGACGTGACGTACTGAAGTGGACTTAAATAATCTCTCGTATTCTTGATTAATTCGGATTTGACCTCTGTTGTGTACTTAGCTATGATAGGAAAGTCTCTCAACGAAAATTATTGCTTTTACAAAATCTCAAATTCAAAACTTTACTTAAGTAATATTAAATCATTTATTAGTTAATACAAGATTAATTAGTTGTAATTATCCTTTAAAAAGGGACCAAAGTTTTCATTTATTCCCTTCGATTTAGGGTTGATTATTGACAGATATCATTATTCATTAGTCTTTTTCAACTGTGGAAAAATGAAAATTAAATGTTAAAGAATGAGAACCTACTTGGCAACTTCGCCTTGAGAAATAATTGTACTCTGTTATTTAACACGTTCTTAGTCAATACTCAATAGTCAGTCAATGCCGAATAAACCCTCACTTTGAAGACTCTGAATTCTTTTGGCTATCAAATAAACATTTATTTATTAAATAATGAATTTAATTTATTCAAAAAAATATTTACAAATTGAACATGATCAAAATGTTATATTTTTTATGTCTAATTTGTAAATTTAATGTGTTTTATTTTTTAAATTCATCATACACTATTTACTTTTTTTTTCCACAATATGAATAGATTTCAACTTTTTATTTAACAGTAAGTTTTAGCATCCATTAATAGTAGTATTTTTTGATTAATTTTCTACCAATCATATTAAACAAAAGACTAAACTAGTGAGAAATTGATTGAGAAATTGATCTTTCATTGACCAAATTGGAGGCATTTCATCTTTCAGTGATTAAATTAAAAAATTGTAAAAACATACATGTTTTAAGAACTAAATCATTAATTTATTCTATTTTATATTATTAAATACTTCATTGTAACATATTGTTTCTATTTTTCATTGCAAATATGAAGTTTTGAACTAAAACAAAAAGGTTTTAAATAGATTATTATAAGACAAAAGCACATTTGATGCTTCTAAACTTTAGGAATTTTTTTTCGTGTCCCTAAATTTTTGTTTAGGGTCAATTGTGCTACTAACTTTTTAATTTGCAAGTAATTTTATCTTTCACTCAAATTTTGTATAAATAATATATTAACTGCATACACAAATGTGATAACTCTCTTTTTTTTTTTTTTATCTATGTGATTACTCTTGTTGCCTCTAATATTGTTAATTATATTATGATATCAAATCATATATATTTAGTAATGTTATTTCAATAATTAATTTAACTACGATAATAATCTTTAGGGTAAAGTATCCTTACTGTCGCCAAATTTTTTTTTGGTTCATGCCTACCCCTAAACTTTCAATTTTGTTCATGCCTACCATTTTTGCTAATACCGTTAACTTCTTTGACAAATTTGCTGACGTGGACGATGAACGTGTATTTCTTTTACCACGTCATTGTCCACCTCACATTTAACTTCTTACTTTTATTAAAATAATTAACCTAATCCAAATAAAAAAACATTTTAGGGTAAAAGTTTGTTTGTTTTTATTTGGATTAGGTTACTTTTTTTAATAAAAGTAAAAAGTTAAATGTGAGGTGGACAATGACGTGGCAAAAGAGATGCACATTCATCGTCCACGTTAGCAAATTCCGTCAAGCATGTTAACAGTGTTAGCAAAAAGGGCAGGCATGAACAAAATTGAATGTTTGGGGGTAGGCATAAACCAAAAAAAAATTTGGGGCAGGAATGAACATTACAGCAAAGTTTGGGGGTAGCAAGGGTACTTTACCCTAATCTTTATTTTATAAAAGCAACAATTGTATTCATAGATAATATACAACAGTACCTAAAGAAGTTGTTAAAAAAAAAAAAATTTAGTCTACTTTTATTATTATTATTTTTTGTTTAAAATGAGATATTCATCTTCGAGCACAATGACTAAATCCCCAATAACTTGTAGACACCTCAAGCTCAAAGGATGGGACAAAGAAAAAAAGATGAGACAATTGACTCAAAAATTTAAAGTTACTCCGTACTTAAAGTCATCAATAATTGAATCTCTAAAAATAGATTAATCTCTTCCACTCAATCATTTGAGCAGTTATAAAAAATATAGTCTTAATTACTTGTACTACATAGTCAGGATTTACTTTAAGTAAATAACCTAATATATGTGGTTCAACAAAAATGCATATTGGTTTATGAAGAAAATTTTGAAATTCCTAAATAAAGCGTATATCTATATTTATATAGCTCTGGATTCTTTTCGTCAATGATCTCTCAAAATTATTTTAAACAATTAAAAAATGAAATAAAAATAGGCTAAAGGTCTATTTTGGTCCTCAATGTTTGCATGAAGTTTAATGTTGGTCCTCAATGTTTCAAAAGTTTAATATTGGTCCTCAAAATTTTTTTTTTGTCGATTTTGGTCCTTCACTACAAAAGAAACTACTGATTGCCCACGGTTTCCCAAACCGTGGGTAATTGGTGAGGAAAAGTCCTTTTTACCCACGATTAAATCTCAACGTGGAAAACATTAAATAAACCATAGGAAAAAGGGCGCCAGTGTCTTTTCCACTCCCTCCAATTTTTTCAGCACTCCCTCCATTATTTTTTCAGTAAAATAATTTGTTTCTATTGAAAATTTTTTAGGAAACTTTTCCCAATCGTCTCATCCATCGACTCACTTCCCTCTCTCTCGCGCGCGACTCACTGGACGAAGAGAACGGCAACCGTCGCTCACCTCCGCGGTCCACCGACTGAACAGAAATCTCCGCCGCTGCTGTTCTCCTCAATCGACACACACATACGGCTTCTCTCTCTCGACTCCATCATCGTTGCTACTCGGTTTCCTTCAAGTAAGTTGCTCTATCTTCTTCATCAACTCCATTCTCTATCGACTTCTCTTTCTTTCTCTTCTTACTGTTGTCGTTGCTACTCAATTTTTTATTATGTGATTTGGAGTTCCAAATGGGTTTCAAGAGACATTGGATTTAGGGTTCAGTAATTTGGGATTAGAAATGGGTTTCTAGAGTTTTTGGTTTCTTAATAGGTATTGTGTGTTTGAGTTAGGAATAGTATTTTACTTTCATTCTGATGCATTTTCCTTTGCAAAAGAAGCAACAAATGTGTTATTGTTTAGGAAGAAAGAAACAGAGGATGCATTTTCATTATTAGCCCAGGATACACTCACTTTTTGGTAACTCACTTCCTCTCTCTCTTTTGATTCATTCCACACTATCATGTGCCAAAAAGATATTGGTTCATTTTCTCTTGAATCTGGATATTGGTTCACTTTACATAAACAATGTTATATATATATATATATGTTAAAATATTCAGCAACTTATCTAGAGTTTTTCAAGTCTAAAAAATACTAGACAATGAGATAAAAATATCATATAATTTGCTGAAGAAAAATTGACTGAGGCGGCAAGAAAAATCTGGAACATAGTAACTCCAGAAGGTGCAGTAATTAAGTATTACATTCTAGAGTTTACTAACAATAAAATATTGAGGCGGTGAAAGATGGAAAACCGACATTGCCAAGTATAAATAGATGAAGCATGTAGTGTGTGTAAGTTGAGAAAGTGCTGAGAAGTAAGAGTGAATCTGAGTGTTGAGAAAGTGTGAGGTGTGTGCATAGAGAGTGTGAGAAGTAAGTGAGTGAGTGAAAAGTGAAATAGTGTGTGAGTGACGTGAGAGTGTGGCAGGAAGAGTGAGAGTGTTAAGAGTGTAAGAGAGAATTATATTTTTACCTTGTGTAATATAAAAGTTATTTTAGTTTAGTACCACTTCAGATATTCTCAAATTCTACGATATATATATTGATAATTTATATGTGTATGATCTCTATGAAAACCTTGTGATCATTTTGTAAATTTTATTAAGGACGAGCTTTCTTTGGTTGTGGAGATTTAAGTAGTGGTGAATGATGTACAAGTGTATGGTGGATATAACTGTTATCCAAAATAATAACCTTAGCCACAAATAAACAAAGGCCAATAATTTTATAAGCACATGAAGCTAATCTCTTTGTGGGGTGTTAGGTGTGATAGTGAGCTTTCACATTCTTTTAATCACTTCATTGATATATTTCATTTCATGCGTTTAATATTATGAGATATTTATATATGATTTGATAAATTAATTTGTACTATTTTTACTGTTTTACATATTAATCTTTATACTGTTTGTTTACAAATTAAGTTTCAAAAATTACCCACAATCAATTGTGCAATTTAATTTTTATTCAAGGTTCTCATAGTTTTACTGTTTTACATATTAATCTTTATACTGTTTGTTTACAAATTAAGTTTCAAAAATTACCCACAATCAATTGTGCAATTTAATTTTTATTCAAGGTTCTCATAGTCCTTGTCCTGGAAAAACTGTGGCTAGTACAATGTTACGACGGTTATTAAAATCGTAGCTAAATTGGTTTGTTATACCTAATTTAACGACGTTTCATTTAATCGTGGGTAAAAATATTGGCCACGGTGTTTTGTCGATTTACCACGGTTTTAACCGTGGGTAATTAACAATTTTTTTGTAGTGTTGAGCATAACACTGTTAACTTTTTGCATTTAAATGATGACGTGACATGCTTATATGGTACACCCTCTCTCCTACATGTCATATTTTAATGACGTGGCATGACACATCACTGTCACGTCACCCCAGATGAAATATGACATGTAAGAAATATGTCATCATCATCTGAGGTGACGTGGCAGTGATGTGTCATGCCACGTCATTAAAATATGACATGTAAGAAAGAAGGTGTGCCATATAAGCATGCCACGCCATCATTTAACGGCAAAAAGTTAACGGTGTTAGTTCGAGGACCAAAATCGACAAAAGAAAAACTTTGAGGACTAACATTAAACTTCATGCAAACATTAAGGACAAAAAGAATACTTTAGCCATAAAAATATGTGATTGGAGGAAAAGTGAGAGAGAAAGATATCATAGATAAGGTAATTAAGAATAATGGCAAGAGAGAATTTAAAAATAATAGGGTAATTATTCTAATTATTTATTATTTAAAAATATAATAAATATAATAGTTAGCTTTATAAATTAGTTTAGGGTAAACTACTCTTGGTGCCCTAAATTTTTTTACAATGTTCATTCTAGCTCCTAAATTTTTTTTTAGTTCATGTCTATTCCCAAACTTTCAATTTTGTTCATGCATGTCCTTTTTGCTAACACCGTTAATTTGTTTGATGGAATTTGCTGACGTGGACGATGAACGTGTATCTATTTTGCCACCTTATTTTTCACCTAACATTTAACTTTTTACTTTTATTTAAAAAAATAACCTAATCCAAATAAAAAACAAACGAAACTTTTACTCTAAAATGTTTATTTATTTGGATTAGATTAATTTTTTTAAAAAAGTAAAAAAGTTAAATATGATATGAACAATGACGAGGCAAAAGAAATACACATTCATCATCTACGTCAGCAAATTCCGTCAAGTAAGTTAACGGTGCTAGCAAAAAGGGCAGACATAAACAAAATTGAAAGTTTGGGGATAGACATGAATTAAAAAAAAATTTGAAGACAAAAATAAACATTGCAGCAAAATTTGAGGGCAACAAGAGTACATTACGCATTAGTTTATTTACATATTAACATATAAAATGATAAAGCCATAGCCACCTCACAAAACAAAAATTATGTTTTTTTTATACAAAACAAAAATAATGCTAATTTGAATAAAATATCTCAGTTTAAAATTCATGACATTATATATATATATATTGGTTCATAAAAAAAAATTTAATATTTTTCTTAGTTTTTTATTGGTGTCTTTTAATTGGAGACAATCTTGTTCGAAATACTATCATCAGGAGTATCAGTAAATAAATATGGGCATCCCTTTCGACAAGATTTTGAACACAAACTTATCATATTGTGAGGAACTAATAGCTTCCGCTAAATCTAATCTTTTAGTACAAGATTTAGCATTTAATTTAAAGAATCAGATTTTAATATATATATATATATATATATATATATATATATATACACCCTTCTTTAATGTTGATAATTATAGAATCAGATATTAATTTTTCAATGCATATGCACCTTCCTTATTTAATGTTAATAACAAAAAGGCTAAAATGCATAGAATCCCCTGAATTATAGGGTGTTTGCACATAACCTCCCTGAACTTCAAAAAGTTGCATAGTACCTCCTTAAACTTTTCAACTTTTGCACATAAAGGATTTTGTTAACTTTTCCATCCAATTTTTAACACTCAATGCCACATCAGCTTCCACATCACATTTTAATTCCATGTCAGCTGGGCAAATGAATAATTTCTCTACCATTAATTAATTAATTAATTAATTTTATCAAAAAAATTCATTATTTTTATGAAAAAAATTAATTATTTTTATGAAAATTAATTTCTCTACAGTCTATATTTTAATTAATTAATTTTTTTTCATAAAAATAATTAATTAATGGTAAAGAAATTACTTATTTGTCCAGCTAACATGGAATTAAAATGTGATGTGGAAGCTGAGGTGGCATTGAGTGTTAAAAATTGGATGGAAAAAGTAACAAAATCCTTTATGTGCAAAAATTGAAAAGTTTAGGGAGGTGTTATGCAACTTTTTGAAGTTTATGAAGGTTATGTGCAAACACCCTATAGTTCAGGGGGGTTCTGTACATTTTAGCCTAACAAAAACGGTGAGACATTGAGTTTTCCAAATCCATATTTTTGAGAAATTTCTCTTTCTTTGCTTATATATATCTCTTCTATGTATATAAATCAAATATCGATTAGACATTGAGTTTGACACAGAAAGAAAGGCAGATGGAGGGAGTACAGCACCGAAGTGTGGAGGTGAATGGCATAAAAATGCACGTTGTGGAGAAAGGGGAAGGCCCTGTAGTGTTGTTCCTCCATGGCTTCCCTGACCTCTGGTACTCATGGCGTCACCAGATTGTGTCTCTCAGCGCTCAAGGCTACCGCGCTGTCGCCCCTGACCTCCGAGGCTACGGCGACACAGATGTCCCTTCTTCCATCTCCGCTTACACCGCATTTCACGTTGTGGGAGACCTTATTGCCCTTCTCGACGCCATGGGCGTGGAAGAGGTGTTTCTTGTAGGTCATGATTGGGGTGCCCTCATTGGCTGGTACCTCTGCATGTTTCGCCCTCACAGAGTCAAGGCCTATGCATGCCTCAGTGTCCCCTTCCCCCGAAGGAACCCCAAAGTCAAGACCATAGACGCCATGCGTGCCTTATACGGAAATGATTACTACATCTGCAGATTTCAGGTTAATTCATTCTTTTCTTCTGTTGAAATTCAAGGTAACTTGGGGAACTCACACTTAAAAACTAACTTGTAAGGGGAAGAACATATCAGGTTCTTTAAGTACTCCATTGAACATCTTATCCTACCAGATATTGGACTTAATGTTTATCTCTAATACTCCTTCTCAACTTTCTCTCTTTTTCTTTTACACCTTGGTTGGATTCATACTTATGGATAGTGTGTTATGGTAGATCTGATTCTTGAGTGGCATTTTGTTTTCAAATACATGAGCCAGGCAAAATGGAAGCCGAAATGGCTAAAGTTGGGGTAAGATTTGTGGTTCAAAACATCCTCACTAGTTGCAAAACTGGACCCCCAATCTTTCCAAAAGGAGGGTATGGAGCTGGATTCAATACGGATACTTCAATCACCTTGCCCTCCTGGCTCTCTGAGAAAGACGTTGATTATTATGTTTCCAAGTTTGAGAAGACTGGCTTCTCTGGAGGATTGAACTACTACAGAAATTTCAACATGTATCTTCCTCCAATTCCTTTTCCCCTCACTCTCCATGAAAGCACAGACACTCTAAAATAGTATTCGACACCACACCACACCACTCACAGACTTCACGTGTCCGTGCTTCATAGTAATCACTTTCAAACAGTCTAATTTTGTTTGGAGGGAAGTAATTAAATTTTGTTATGCAATTGCAGAAATTGGGAGCTGACAGCACCATGGAGTGGAATACAAGTTAAAGTAGCAGTGATGTTCATAACGGGTGAATTAGACTCGGTATATACTTCTCTGGGGATGAAGGATTATATTCAC
Source organism: Senna tora (assembly GCA_014851425.1). NCBI lineage: Eukaryota > Viridiplantae > Streptophyta > Magnoliopsida > Fabales > Fabaceae > Senna > Senna tora. Next base: position 15,930,933 of record CM026262.1, read on the forward strand.
GGTGGTGGTTTCAAGCAAGATGTGCCCAATTTGGAGCAAGTTGTTGTGCAGGAAGGTGTGGGTCACTTCAACAACCAAGAAACTCCAGAGCAAATTAGCACTTACATTTACGACTTCATCAACAAATTCTGATCTTACTTCTCTTCAATGATGTGATCATTTTCCATAACAATATATTCCTGTTGTCATTTTCAATTTATAATTAATACTCCTATGTTATGTTGAATCATTTTCATTTGAAAAGTTTCTTGTCTTTCCGTGTGTATCGTTAAATTGAATTATGATTTGAGTGAAATAAAACTGTATAATTTAAATAAGAACAAATCTCATATGCAATTTGTACCTCTCAATTTTTGTTTAGACAATTTATAATGTGAAATATGGATCGCAAGGGTCGTAACTTTGGGGGATTTGTTCTTAGGTGATGATCTAGGTGTCTCCGTACCCTTGTTAAGGGATCAAAGTCCATGTAATTCGAAGATGGGACGTCCATAGGAACCGTTAGGTAGGAGTGTTACCTGTAGTAGCTGTGTGCGGCTAAGAGGTATATGTTGCTCCAGGCGGGTGAGCCACCTGTTGGAGGTACCTCGTATGTAGAGGATGAGAGAGCAAGAGTCTATAGATGATTCTTAAAGCAAGGGAACGAGTGTATCTTATGAGGAATAAGTTTGCTCTGATGTCTGTTGGGTAGACTTCAGGTAGTGATGATCTCGTTGTATGCTACTGTTATGCGTCTATTGTTCGCTTCCCTCAAGTCCTCGAGGCGAGGGATATTTATACTCGAGCTAGAAGGAAAATGTGGTCGACCCATGTTCCTGTACATGGGGCTCGACCCACGATCCTGGAACTTTATATTATCATTGAGTAAAACACTGCTTTGGTCCTCCACAGATGTCTTCTTTGTCAATTTGGTCCCCCACATATCGGTGTTATCAATTTGGTACCCCACAGATCAAACTGTTAGCAAATTGGTCCTTCTGTTAATTAACTTGATGACATGTCAAGTTAAGTTGTGACTCAGCAATTTTTTTATCTGACTAGGCATAAATTAATTTAGAGTAATTTATTTTTTATTTAAAAAACCTTTTAAATTAAAAAAAAGTAAAAAAAAAAACCTTTGACATATCTAGGGTTCAAATATGCTTCTCTACACTAAAAAATCCGTAATTGCACGGAAGCGAATTGCACGGGATCTAATTTCGTAAAATTTAGTCTTTGAAATATACAATTTATTTTAATTTAGTCCCTGAAAATCTCCATTAACATAATTGACGAAAACTTTTCAATGACTAAATTGAAACAAGTTACATCTTTTAGAAACTAAATTTGATATTTCCATTTCTTAGGAATTTAATTGAGATAAATTACATATTTCAAGAATTAGATTGGGACCAAAATGAAAATTTACTCGAATAAAATCAATTCCATAAAGAGATGGGAAATAGAGAAATGCTCCCCTGGGGCAACATATCCGTAAGTATGAAGGAGTAAAGTTTGATTAGATGAATGAGGATGAAGAAGTCTAGCTGTGCCGAAGTCTGAAACAAAAGCCTCCATCTCTGAGTTCAACAATACATTACTTGTTGTTATGTCTCTGTGAATAATTGGAAGGGCTGAGTGATGATGCATGTAAGACAAAGCATGTGCTATTCCTTTGATGATGTTCACTCTCTTGCTCCAACTTAGCTCTTCAGCCTCACCATCATTACTCAACACATAAAATAGGCTTCCTCTCTCCATCTATTCGTAGACAAGAAACATGTTTTTATTGTGCAAACAAAAACCATAGAGTTTCACAATGTTCCGATGACGGATCTCTGTCAACATTTTCGTCTCATTGCGAAAACTTTTGTCGAAAGTTGGGTTTTCAAATTCCAACTTGTGGAGTTTCTTTAAAGCAACAATTTTGCCAGTATGAATTAGTGCTCGGTAGACACTATCATAAGCACCTGATCCAATGCAATATTTGATATTTTTTGTATAGAAATTGAGTTCATAGTGTATTTTTGGATTTGTGCATATCAAGTAAGTGAAACTTAATTTTTGTGATTTTTATGCAGAGTTTTTCTTCCGGTCAAGTTTGTAAATACAAACGTATATAGCAACATGAAATAATTTTTTGAATGTCCAGATGTTGATATAGAAAAAATAATCTACTTCTAATACATATGATATTAACTATTTTTTATGCCGAATCAATTATATTTTTGGCTTAATTAAAGCCCACATGACATTAAATTAGTCATTTTTTCACGTTTATAAACACTAGATTATTATTTTATCTATATTTTTGGGACAACTTGGTTATATGGACTCCAGACTTTTAAGACACTACGTACACTAAATTATAAGCCCACATGGCCTAATCATTTTTTTAAACACTAAAAATAATCTACTACAGATTCTTTTTTTCTATCAACTTGGTTAAGTCATAAGTGGACTCCAGACTTTTAAGACACTACGTATACTTTGTTCATTTCTTTAGTTCCATCAACTTGGGAATTTTTTATTCATTTATTTACTTTTTTGTTTTATGTATGATCACGACTTTCACGAAATCTATTCACAAGTAATGTTTAATTAAATTAAACTACAATCATTTCAGAAAAGATTTACAACTGTAGAAAGGTCAAGTTTTTATTTATTTATTTTCTAGACCAAGGTATTCATCGTCGAACACAGTGACTAATCTCTTCGCTGAATTATAGACACATCGAAGGGCAAGAATTTAAAGCTGCTCCATACCTAAGACAGGGATCGAACCTCTGATACTTGGTTAAGGATGGATGAGTCTATTCCACTCAACCACACCCAATTGGTCAAGTTTTTATTTATTAGAAAGGTTTAAACTACAATAATTTTTATTTATTTATATATTTCATAACTTTCTATCAACTTGTTTGTAGCTAGTTAGAAATGTATATTTTATAAGAAATGAGTTTAATTTTAATATATATATATATATATAATTTTAACATTTTTTATGCAGTTAAAATTGAATATTTTGATTTTTTTTATTTTCTCTCCCTCAATTATATCTATTTTTTATTTTTTTTCACACACCACAAGTGCCGCCATATAAAAGCGATTTGATCATGTGAATCCTTACCTATAAAAGCCAATATTCATTTTCTTCTTTTTTTTTTGGTACAAAATTTCTTTATTTTTCTTACTGATGATTGATCAGCCGCCGAATGAGCTTCAATGGCTCTAGGTGTTAAAACGGATTAGCCCAGTTCTAATTTGTTTTAATTTGACTATATTTTATTACGATTACACTGATTTATTTTTAAAATATGTTGAGATCTCTTTAATTCGATCCAACTCTATTAGGATTGGATTGTGTTAGCTCGTTTTTTTATTATTTTTGATCATATTTTAAATTATTATGTATATTTTTTAATTAAAGTTCTAAATGGAAGTAAAGCTTATAGGTGATGTTGGCAGGAGTACTTGTCCAAATGATTAGATGAATATATATATATATATATATATATATATATATATATATATATATATATATATATATATTATATAAGTGGAAGAAGAAGAAGTAGCCATCCCAATATATATAAGTAAAAAAAAAATCCAAAATCAGTCAATTTTATTGAACATACATAAACTTGAAACTATTTTATAATTTATACCACAACTCCACAAGGCAAACAACAAAAAAGCACACACACACATACACCCCTTTATCCAACTCGATTGACCCATATTTTCACTCTGACATCATAAGACATTATAGTGAACTAGGACTCACATATCAGACCCATAATTTCTGATAAACATGAAGCCATTTCACCCAAATCAAAATTTAAGAGTGAAATACTTGTAGACAAAGCAAGTCCCGACCATTTTAATACCATATCTGTCTTGCTTCTCCTAGTTCCAGTGGAGACATTACTGCTTCTACTTGTGCCAAGATCAGCTTTATCCACTTTGTCCTCCTCCATCGCCTTCGTTATGATGGGATTCAATACACTCTCAAGTTCTTCCATCTTGCGCACCAACTCTTCAAAATTTGCATTTGAGTTAGCTTTAATCCATGCTATGGTCTGCTCAATCGCATCCTTAGTCCGCTTCTTGTCGACTTGGGGAAGACACGAGGAAATCTCATTGATAGCATCCTTGACGTTGAACAAATAATTCTCCACAGCATTCTTTGCTTCAGTCATTGCCATGTCAGCGTCACGTCATCATCCACTATCATATGTGATGACGTGGTGCTAACGTGGCATGACACGTCAATTTGGATGGACACATCAGCATGCTACGTCAGTACTTAACTTAACAAATTGACGGAAGTGGACGGAAGGACCAATTTGAAACTTCTTGCAAACATAAAGGACCAATTTAAACTTTTTGAAACATAAAAGACCAATATAAACATCGTGTAAACATAAAAGACCAATTTGAGGTTTTGACCTTTATATATTTCATAACTTTCTATCAACTTGTTTGTAGCTAGTTAGAAATGTATATTTTATAAGAAATGAGTTTAATTTTAATATATATATATATATATATATATATATATATATATATATATATATATATATATAATTTTAACATTTTTTATGCAGTTAAAATTGAATATTTTGGTTATTTTATTGTTTTATTTTCTCTCCCTCAATTATATCTATTTTTTATTTTTTTTCACACACCACAAGTGCCTCCATATATCTCAATCTATTTTGCGCTAGAGTTAAGGGATTTGATCATGTGAATCCATGCCTATAAAAGCCAATATTCATTTTCTTTTTTTTCTTGGTACAAAATTTCTTTATTTTTCTTACTGATGATTGATCAGCCTCCCAATGAGCTTCAATGACTTTAGGTGTTAAAACAGGCTAGCTCAATTTTAATTTGTTTTAATTTGACTATATTTTATTAGGATTAGACTGATTAGAATTGGACTAGCCCATTTTAACATCTAGAGCCATTAAAGCTCATTGGAAGTAAAGCTTATTAAAATGGGCTAGTCCGTTCTAAATGGAAGTAAAGCTTATTAATATCTAAGGCTATGTTTGGTTTGGAAATTCGGGAGGAGGGAATGGGAAGAGAAGGAATTAAAGGGCAAGGGAAGGTGTGGGAAAGGAAAAGAAACATTACATTAGAGGTGATGTTGGCAGGAGTACTTGTCCAAATGATTAGATGAATATATATATATATATATATGGAAAAAATTTATGTCCATTTCCTTATGTCCATTTTCTCCAATTCCACCAATCATATATTGTATTTACACTCTCTTTCTTCTATGATTGGTCATATAAAAGGTGGTCTTCTATATTCTCTCTCTACTGTGATTGGTCATTTAAACACTTTTTGCCACGTGTCATAATTATATTGGGGAATTGGAGGAAATGGACATAAGGAAATGGACATAAGTTTTTTCATATATATATATATATATATATAAGTGGAAGAAAAAGAAGTAGCCATCCCAATATATATAAGTAAAAAAATCCAAAATCAGTCAATTTTATTGAACATGCATAAAGTTGAAAACTATTTTATAATTTATACCACAACTCCACAAGGCCAAAGCACACACCTTACTTACCGAAACAAAAAACGCACACACCTTTATCCAACTCGATCGACCCATATTTTCTCTCTGACATCATAAGACATTATAGTGAACTAGGACTCACATATTAGACCCACAATTTCTGATAAACATGAAGCCATTTCACCCAGATCAAAATTTAAGAGTGAAATACTTGTAGACAAAGCAAGTCCCGACCATTTTAATACCATATCTGTCTTGCTTCTCCTAGTTCGAGTGGAGACATTACTTCTACTTGTGCCAATATCAGCCTTATCCATTGTGTCCTCCTCCATCACCTTCGTTATGATGGGATTCAATACACTCTCAAGTTCCTCCATCTTGCGCACCAACTCTTCAAATTTTGCATTTGAGTTAGTTTTAATCCATGCTACGGTCTGCTCAATCGCATCCTTAGTCCGCTTCTTGTCGGCTTGGGGAAGACACGAGGAAATCTCATTGATAGCATCCTTGACGTTGAACAAATAATTCTCCACAGCATTCTTTGCTTCAGCCATCTTCTTAAACTCCTCATCCTCTGCCTTGTATTTCTCTGCTTCTTTCACCATCCTCGCAATTTCTTCACTTGATAGTCTTTGTCCATCATTTGTTATGATCTTATTTGCTTTCTTCCCACTCTTCAGTTCCTCGGCAGTGACGTCTAAGATGCCGTTCTCGTCAATGGAAAAGCAGTATTTGACGTCAACACCACCCCGACGTTCAATAGGAATGGGCAGAACAAATTTGCCTAGGAAGTGGTTGTCTTCAGCTCTTGCTCTCTCGCCCTCATAAACACTAACTGAAATTTGGCTCGCGTAATCAGACATTGTGGTGTATCCACCATCGGACATTGTGGTTGGAATGGTGGTGTTCTTTGGAATTACAACGTTAAAGGCACCGTAATAATCACTTACTCCTAAGGACAATGGTGTGACATCCCTCAACACAATGTCCTGAATCTTCTCACTGCCTCCACCACTCAATATAGCTGCTTGAACTGCAGCACCATAAGCAACAGCCTCATCGGGGTTTATGCTCTTGCACAAATCCTTTCCATTGAACAATTCTTGCAATAATTCCTGGATTTTGGGAATTCTTGAAGATCCACCAACAAGGACAACATCGTCAACACTACTCCTATCCATCCCAGCATCCAAAGCACACCTTTCGACAATGTAAACACACTTCCTGAAGAGGTCTTTGTTCAATTCGTTAAACTTAGCGCGAGTGATGGTTGCACAGAAGTCAATTCCCTCGTATAAAGAATCAACATCAATGGTTGTCTCGGTTGTGGATGAAAGTATTCTCTTTGCCTTCTCACACGCAGTTCTCAGCCTCCTAAGTGCCCTCGGACTCTCCCTAATGTCTTTCTTGTGCTTCGTCTTGAACTGTTCCGCAAAATGATTCACCATGTTGTTGTCAAAGTCCTCTCCTCCGAGGTGAGTGTCGCCATCAGTAGCCAAAACATCAAACTTGTTGTTTGTAATAGTGAGGAGAGTCACATCAAAAGTACCACCACCAAGATCGAAGATGAGAATGTTTCTCTTGTAGCCCAATGTAGCCTTCTTGTGAAGACCATACGCAAGTGCTGCAGCAGTGGGCTCATTGATAATTCGCATGACATTGAGGCCAATAATAGCACCAGCCTCTTTGGTGGATCGACGTTGAGAGTCGTTGAAGTAAGCAGGCACGGTGATAACTGCATTCTTCACTGTTGAACCGAGGTAAGCCTCCGCTGTCTCACGCATCTTTGCTAGTACCATGGATGATATTTCCTCCGGTGGAAATTGCTTTTCCTCGGACTTGTAGTTAACAACAATCATGGGGTTGTCATCTTTGCCAGAAATGACCTTGAATGGCCAATGCTTCATGTCATTTTGAACATGGGTGTCGTTAAATTTCCTACCGATTAACCTCTTCGCATCTGCCAAATAATAATGTTTTTTTTTCATTCTCAAAGATTAGCATTTCATCAACATTCAAGTTATAGCATAAGGAAATTTAATGAAGGAATATATACCAAAGACGGTGTTAGTGGGATTAGAAGCAGCCTTGTTCTTAGCAGCCTCACCCACCATCCGTTGCGAATCAGTGAAGGAAACACAAGACGGCGTCGTTCTGTTGCCTTGCTCGTTCACAATGATCTCCACACCATCGTTCTCCCACACAGCGACGCACGAATAGGTTGTTCCGAGATCGATCCCAATGGCCAAATTCTGTGATGTCTTCCCCATATATTATTGATGGATGGATCTCCCAATTAATATTCCGATATGATGAGTTTGTAATTTGCGAAGAAAGAAAAGAACTCGAGGATTTATATAGAAAAATAATATTGAATTCTATTCATTAGCAAGTAGCAATGTCATGGAAATTACTTGGAAACTTGCAAGTAGACGTATGCTTACTTCGCTGGCTGCTGAGACACTTGACTATTTTAGTCAAATTTGGATGAAGTGAAATGTATTATTTTCGTAAGGAATATTCAATCTTGTTCGTTTCTTTTCGATCGATTATTCCAAAATCAGCTTGTCATTTTATAAATTAGGTAAGTATTTGGAGCTATGGAAGAGAGCTCAAGCTCACCAATTATGAGTTATTAAATTTGTCTCAACTTCTGTATTATTTTAAATTTAAGAAAAATATATATTTTAACATAAATTTCCAAACAAATTTGAGCCTAGTATTGATATTTAGATTAAAATGACAAATTTTCAAGAATAAAAATAAAACCAAGAGGAAATTTATTTTTGGTCCTAAAAAACACGTAAGATTATTACCATTTAGTCTCTCAATAACTATAATATAATTTTTTTGTCACTAAAAGTAGCAATATGCACGGGCTTGGCTTTGAAATTAATGAAAAGCAACATAATTAAATGTGACGGGTTAGTACTTATAGGAGTTGGGTCTAATGAAAAGGACTAATTTCCCACAACGTGATAAATTTGGATTTGAGTCTTTGTTGAAAGAAATATTCATATTTAGTGCCCAATAATATTTCGAACAAGATTACCTCCAATAGAATAATACCTATAGGAAAAAAAAAGATAATGTGACGGGTTAGTAAAAATTAAATTATCACGTCAAATTCAAATCAACCCAACTCAGCTTTTTCTTTTTTCATTTGTAACTTCTTAGCTTTTTTTTTTTTTTTTTTTACATTTTAGTTGACTTTTTATACTTGTAATCATCAATAGTCAATAACTTTTAAGCTAAATTTTGCATATAATACAAAATGAAATGGGATAATTGATCTTATTAATGTATTATAAACTAAAAAATCTGAAAAAAATAGTTAAAGCTAACTTATACAATAAAAAATCTAAGAGAACAAAATAATATTAATTAAGTATTCATTAGTTTTTTTTTACATAACCAAAACAAAATTCAGACACCTCACAAATTCATAAATAAATAACTAATTAGACATTAAAAATTACTTTAAATAACAAAATTTTATTTTTCCTTTTAAAGAAAAAAGTGACGGGTTGACAAGTTGGACATGTAAAAAATTTTCATCACATTACCCGAAAATAACAATTGATTGGAAAAATCAAATCCCAAAAACAACTCAACTCAATATAACAAATTAGCTAATTGACCCAACTCAAAACACTTTTTTTCTTCTTGAAAGATAATATCAGTTAACTCATTAGACCTTGAATCGTTAATTATTATATGGCCATGTTACACAGTCTAATAATACAAAATAATTTTTTGAATATCCAATCAGATGTCAATACAAAAAAAGTAGTCTACTTATAATACATATGACATTAACTATTTTTTAATGCCGAATCAAATTATATTTTTGGCTTAATTAAAGCCCCCATGACATTAAATTAGTCATTTTTTCACGTTTATAAACACTAAATTACTATTTTATCTATATTTTTGGGACAAATTTTTTTTTTTGATAACTGTATTTTTGGGACAAATTAACAAGTTGGTTTCTCAAAAACAAAATAGCAATCAAACCCGGTTCACGCGTCCACAGACTTTCTTTTCTATGAACCTGGTTTTATGGGCTCCAGACTTTTAAGACACTACGTACACTTTGTTCATTTCTTTAGTTCTATCAACTTGGGAATTTTTTATTCATTTATTTACTTTTTTTGTTTTATGTAAGATCATGACTTTCACAAAATCTATTCACAAGTAGTGTTTAATTAAATTAAACTACAATCATTTCAGAAAAGATTTACAACTGTACAAAGGTCAAGTTTTTATTTATTTATTTAATGTAGAAAGGTTTAAACTACAAAAATTTTTATTTATTTATATATTTCATAACTTTCTATCAACTTAATTGTTTGTAGCTAGAAATGTCAAGTTTAGGTCAAAAGTCCATTTTGGTCCCTTATATTGTCATCAAGTTTTATATTGGTCCTTTATGTTTTAAAAGTTTTAAATTGGTCCTTTATGCTTTCAAGAAGTTCCAAATTGATCATTTCGTCCAGTTTTGCCATTAAGTGATGATGTGGCTTGCTGAGGTGTCACACACTCTCTCATACGTGTAATACTTGACTGACGTGGCTTAAGTTAACATAAAACCAGGGACTAAAGTGAAACAAAATAAATTTTCACAAATCCTAAATGTAATTATTCGCTTCCCATCTTCTTCTTCCTCGTGGCTCCCACAAAATATTCAGATGAGTATATTATACAATTAAAACAAATGGTATAATTTTATTGGTACATACATTAACAATATTTCATTCATTAATAAGACAAACTCATATATAATCTGTTCCTACATAGATTTTATTTATTTACTTATTTATTTTCTTAATTAAATTTTTTGACCTTAACGACTATGTAGAGAGTCTTCCAAGAAGAGATATATCATTCAAAGCATAGAAAGCGCCTCCACCTTCCATCTGTCCTTTGGACAGTAAACATAAGTTAAATACTAAGTCCCAGTGATAAGTTCCCTTGCTGAGCAAAGTGCTCCAAGGTACCTAGTGAATCCGTCCTTTGGACAGTAAACATAAGTAAAGTACTAAGTCCCAGTGATAAGTTTTCATGTTGAGCAAAGTGCTCCAGGGTGCCCAGTGAATCCGTCCCTTGGACAATAAACATAAGTAGAGTACCAAGTCCTAGTGATAAGTTCCCCTACTTAGCAAAGTGCTTCAGAGTGCCCAGTGAATCCGTCCCTTGGACAGTAAACTAAGATACCTCACTCTCCCTCTCTTAATAAGTATGAGGTAGTGGAAGGTGTCACGGGGTCATCCCTCCCTCAGGGTCAGCGCAGTGTTGACATGAGAAGAATCACGTCAAGGTCATTCCAACTTCGCGAGGAAGCAACGCTCTTGGAATGGGTTTGACGTAGGCCAAGTGCCATACGCGACGCCCAATTTAGACAAGGTTGGGAATGTCGTGAGGGATTGATTTTCATACTCCTTTCCCGGGAACAGTCTTATTAAGCTCATAACCCCCTTCTCTTAGACACGTCATTAACAATTGACACCTCATACATACGTAACCACATCCACATGCCTAATCCCACTCCCTCAACTTCATCCCACTACTTACCTCATGTGGCTCCATGTTCTCCCATTTCCTCAACCTTAGCCTATTATGTGACACCACTACCATGTCAAGAAATATGCATGCACTACCCATGTTTTTAGGATGTGACTCATCAGCCCGTAACTAATTTATCTTACCCTCCACTATAAATAGACCCCCGTAAGACATTCAAAAGGACAGACTTTTGGGAGAGATAGAAAGAGACTCTTGCGAGATACAAAGAGAGAAATCTTCATCCAAAACTCCCAAATCCTTGAGCTTGGTAAGAACATAATTTATTTACTAACGTTAATCTCTCTTGTCTTACTTACAGTTTGCCCAGAGTGCTTCACTTCTCGCCCACTAAGTACTTCCCAGTGACTGGCCCCCGGATTGCTCTGAACCTCCAAGTTCGAACCCCCCGTTCCCGGAACATTTTGGCGACTCCACTGGGGAGGAAGAGCAAATTGATGGATCCTTCATTCAGTGTTTGGCAAGACACATTGATGGCTAATGTAGACAAAGGATGGAACATGGTAGTTGATCGTGTAGATCCCTGTGGAAGTCAAGGCGCTCATTCATCAGAGAAAGGACAAGCGAGTAATTAAGAATAACAAAGCGACCAGTGACCAAGTCGTCATCTAACCAACCCTCTTGGATAGCATCATCAAGAAGGACCAGCGAGCACGAACGACAAAGTTGCCGGTAACCAACTTGTCATCTCTTCAACTCTCTTGGATGGCATCATCAAGAAGGACAAGCGAGCATGGACGACAAAGTAGCCGGTAACCAGCTTGTCATCTCTTCAACCCTCTTGGATAGCATCATCAAGAAGGACAAGCGAGCACGGACGACGAAGTAGCCAGTAACCAGCTCATCATCTCTTCAACCCTTCTGGTCAAGAACCAACAAGCCCTCAATGACTTGTGGCAGCACTCACAAAGAACCCGAAGAAGAACCATGATCCTTCTATGGAGGGAGAAGACCCGAGGAGAGCTTTAGATATAATGTTCCTTGATGCGCCTACTTGTTGCAGACAAAGAATCCCACCACCACAAATGGAGAACTTCATTGCCAACATCAAAAGAGAGATTGCCAAAGGTCGCCACTCGAGCACCAATGAAGCGAGTGTGACCAAGGAAGACCTGATAAAGCTTGATGCGAGCAGGGAAAGCACAAATAGTGGCCATAATTTATCTCCCGAAACAATTGTATTATTAAAAGCAAGAAGAGTCAAGAAAATCAAATTAAAGCCGCTAGATAATAGTAAAAACGTGAGTTATACATTTTGGGCTGAAAGTGGAGCTACACAACATGTTTTGGGCTTGAAAACATTAATTTGGAGAGCTTGGACCATGTACTATACATGTGGAGACTTGTTTAAGCCTAGATCTTCTTATTTTGGGCTTAAAATGCTTATTTTAATTTGGGTTAAAATTTTGTGCGAAAATCATTATATTTAGGCTTTATTATTTAAAGTCCATTAGTTTTTTTTTTTTGAATAATCAAATTCTCATATAATTCATAACTTAACTTCCAAATACAAGATAGAAAAGGAGTATTTATACTCCAAAAAAGAAAACTCTAGAATCCTAAAACAATTAAAACCCTATATCCTAACATAACTTTAAAATAAAACTATTGGGTATTTCTAACAATCATACTTAAACCCAATATAATTAAAACACTAAATTTTAAATAATTGTCTAAAAAAACTAATGGACTTTAAATAATAAAGCCTAAATATAATGATTTTCGCACAAAATTTTAACCCAAATTAAAATAAGCATTTTAAGCCCAAAATAAGAAGATCTAGGCTTAAACAAGTCTCCACATGTATAGTACATGGTCCAAGCTCTCCAAATTAATGTTTTTAAGCCCAAAACATGTTGTGCAGCTCCACTTTCAGCCCAAAATGTGTAACTCACGTTTTTACTATTATCTGGCGGCTTTAATTTGATTTTCTTGACTCTTCTTGCTTTTAATAATACAATTGTTTCGGGAGATAAATTATGGCCACTATTTGTGCTTTCCCTGCTCGCATCAAAGCTCATGTACATCCAGAGGTTAGATCGTGGCTGACATGGACTCTTGACCACCGTACCTGCAATGGATACCAATGAAGCCTTACCTTGAAGGACGTCTACATGCAAAGCGTTCGGCGTACAAAGCCAAGACAAGGAGTTTCGTCTATGGGAGTTCTCAAAGTCCCTCGTCGTGGCTGACGCTGATGATCTTAGCATCCGAGGCTAAGACAAAGAGCTGTGTCTACGGGAAAAGGGTTCGACGTCCATGGCAAAGACAAGGAGCTTCGAGAGTTCTCTGAGTCATTCACCGGAAAGACCTACACGTTGTACATCAAGTTGGCGCCAAAATCCAATCCATGGAAGAGATGGCGATTGATTTTTGGTGGATAGTTCTTTGAGTCTCAACCTATCGTGCACATGATGTACTTGGAACGAGTCAACCAACGCGCAGAGGATGACTTGGCATTAGAATGCAAGGCAGCCATGTCAGAAGCAAACATCAATTGATCAAGCAAGCACAAAGAACTGTGGCGTCTATGCATAAGGTGAACAAAGCGAAAAAGGTGCGGAAGGATAGAGTCCTACGACCTTGTAGCAACAGAAGAAGAGCAACCTCCTTGAACCTCCAGCTAGCAAAGTGCAAGAAACCAACACAACAAGATTCAATGTAGAAGTTGACTTGAGAAGGCAACATCCCTTAACATGCCTAAGGTGAAGCACAAGCCAGGGATGAAATCCAGGCAAAGTGAAGTGATGTACCTTCTAACGATGCACCTTCTGACATTCCAAGTGTCTGAAGTCGTTCGCCACCCCTAGCGGATAGAAGTGACGTACCTTTTGACATTTCTAGCATCCAAGGCTGATCATCGCCACCCCAGCGGATAAAAGTTATGCACCTTTATATGTCATAGAGTGTACAAAGCTGAAGCCCCTTTGAGTCTTTCCTTTTGTAGCTGCCAATGACAAAGATCAGAGAAGAGTTCCTTTCGTGGCTACCACCATGACGTGTGGAATCTAGTAGAAACACGAAGATCCTTCACAAGTCACCTCTCGCCTCCAAAGCTCTTAGCTAGCATCATAGCCATCACTTGCCGCACTCAGTCAAGGCATATTTAAGAACGCGGAGTATGCCATCCTGCTTAGTCTTCAGAGAGAAATCAGCACTTAGAATAACCTTCAGCATCTCCTTATTGTCGCATGAAGGAATGTCAGAGCAAGGAAGAAACTTGACGTGGCTGTCAGAATCTTCAATAGCACTATCATCAAACCCTTCAACGCATCCTTTTGCTCGTCCTTGTTGTCGTTGCTCACATTGCGCAAGGAGGGACGTCAAGGGAAGAAAGAAGCTCGACTCCTCAACGAAACAACGAATTCTCCATCATCAAATTCTTCCACATCATGGCTCTTGTTGCTCGCACTGCACAAGGAGGGACGTTAGAGGCTTGACTCCCCGAAGGAATGGATTGCTCCCTGGAATCTTTTGTAGCACAAACTCCTTTCATGCTTGCTGGTAAAACCTTTGTTAATTAGCACCATCGTCAGCTTCTTGCACTCCACCTCATCCTCTTGCTCATCCTTGCTATCCTCGCACGCATTGCACCAGGAGGGATGTGTGACATCGTCAACTCTTTCACACTTGTCCCTGGAACCATTGGTGGTGACGTCATTGAATTCTTCCATGCATGTCGCTAGAACCTTCGTGCCATCATCAACACCTTCCATGCTTGTCACCGGAACCTTTAGTAACAGCATCATTGACTCCTTCCTTGCTCGTCCTGCACTGCGTAGCTCGTGCCATCATCAACACCTTCCATGCTTGTCATCGGAACCTTTAGTAGGAGCATCATTGACTCCTTCCTTGCTCGTCACCATTGCGTAGCTCGTGCTATCATCAACTCCTTCTATGCTTGTCACCGGAACCTTTAGTAGCAGCATCATCGACTCCTTCATTGCTCGACGCCGCTGCGTAGCTCGTGCTATCATTAACTCCATCTATGCTTGTCACCGGAACCTTTAGTAGCAACATCATTGACTCCCTCCTTGCTCATCGCCGGTACATTTGATAACACCACCGTTGATTCTTTCTACATTGTTGCTAACCTTCAATTGCACCATCACCGGCACCTTTTCACGCTCGCCTCAGCTTCCTACTTGCCTTCGGTGTGTTCGCCTTCACTGCATAGCTTCCAACTTTGAACAGCAAGAGAAGTACGCTCCGCCACCACATGTATGCTCGCCTTCTATCTCTGGAAGGATAAGTACGCTTAGGCACCACCTGCTCAAAGAATAAAAATAAGCTCAACAATCTTAGTATTTGAACGCCTAATAGAAGATCCATTCTCACTGGTATTCGGAGTAGAAACCTTGCCATCATGAACACCAACGGAGAAGAAAATCCAACAAGCCAAAAAGAGAGAAGAAAAAGCAAAAGCTCAAAGAGACTTTTGCAGAGTTAAGTATAACTACTAATCCATGTGATATATATAGACTTGAATTCATAATATCTTTTGCAAATTTATTGGGATACTAGTTATCGAATATATATATATATATATATATATATATTTGATTGCTTGTTTATGGCTGAAGCTCATAGCTCTTCTTAACGTAATGTTTGTACTGATTTTAAGTGTAGTTTGTTACAAATACTACTTTTTTATTAAATCCTAGTCCCGAGAATCACATTCTTAGGAAAAGTATTCTAAAAGCTATAAGAAAAAATGTTTGTTTTTCAACTTTCATATTTTCGGGACTATTTTACAAGATTTTTATCCTATAAAATTACAATAATACCACCTTCTTGGTTGACATTAAAAAAGTGAAGAACATAGGAATATAAAAATATGGGATACTAAGATTCCCGGGCTTTCTTTTAATCTGTGTACCAAATGCGGGATTACAAAATGTCTAAGCTTATAATTCCGAAACTATTTTTCTAACTATTCGTACCAAACACCTCGTTAAGGTTTTGTGATCAACTTGAAAAGAGATATTGGAATATGTTTATTTTCTGGAGAATGGATACAGTGAAAGCAAAAGATTTTCTGCATACAAGAGATGAAGTTTAACTCTTTTTCTTCATTTGTTGTATTAGAGTCCTAGTAATACAAATTGATTATTCCACATCTTCAATATAAATTAAGTTTGCTTCTACTAGATTACTAATATATATAGCGTGTCTAGGATAAATGATTTTGGTCCTTCTCGGTGCTTCTAAACATTATATTAATGATTTGATCAGAATGTGTAGAAAGAAAATAATGCAATAGCTGCTATTTTTGTTTGGTTGCCCGTTTAATTTTCGAAGTTTTGTCCCGACTAATTTCGACTTGATTCGGGTCACACATTTGGTTATAGTGGGTGAGTCTCTTAACAGGGATACCTGCATTCACAATGTCACGAATTTGAGACCTTGCTTAAACTATATCAAGGAGAATGGATTCAGTGCTCGGCTCTTCTATGCATTAGTATGCTAGGCCGACTTTTTTCATAGTTTTCTTCACATTTTTTATTTAAACTTAAAAATTGTAAACATTTTCTAAAGAATAAGAGTTATAGACACAAAAAATAAAAAATTTCACACAAATAAGGACGTACCGTGAATGGTTTAGGGACCATCTTTATTAGGGACTAAAAAGTTAGTCCCTAATCCACTCGTAGTAGATCTCGATTTATGTGGAGTTTTTAATTTTTTTGTATCTATATCTTTCATACTTTAGATGTTCTTTAGAGAAAGTTTATAATTTCTCAAATTTAAATAAAAAAATGAAGAAAACTATGAAAAAGTTAGCCTAGCATACTAATGGATAGAAGAGCCAAGGACCGGATCCATTCTCAAAAAAGTAGTGCATTATGATCAACTGAATTATTTATGGATATCTTAGAATCTCATCAACCTAATATAGTTGGGGTCAAATACTCATATTATCCTAGAAATACGGAGTGGATTTTAATTAGTCCTAAATGTTTCATTTAATTCACATTGGTCCCAACAATATATGGTGGATTTTAGATTAGTCTTCAATGTTTAATTTAATTCACATTGGTCACAACAGTATGGGATAGATTTCAAATTAGTCTTAAATGTTTCATTTGTTTCATATTGGTCCCAATAGTATTCCTAAACATAATTGCTAAAGACACAAGGTTTCCCAACTGGTACAATTACATTTTTTTAGATTCAAGATCAGTGTAAAAAGATTTTTTAAAAAAAAAAAAATTAAATGACACAAATATCGAGATAAATTCAACGGGTAGAAGGCGCAGGACCTCACCATCCGTTGGATTTATTTTTTTAATCTCGATATCTGAGCTGAAAAATCTTTTTCTTTAATAAAAAATTTAAAATGGCACAAATCTGAAAAAAAAATCAAATAGCTAGTTTTCCAATAGTGTTGCCTAAATTGAGTATTGGTATGAGAAGGCCATAGTTTCATGATCGTTAATTTTACTTTTTTAGTCTCGAGATTTGTGATGAAAAATATTATTTTTAGAAAGGCACAAATCTTGATATGTATTTAGCGGCTGAAAGGTCGATTGCTCATATTAGTGCTACTCTTTAAGATATAGTCGAATATCCAAATATGCAAAATAAAAAAATATCATGAATGTAAGCTATATTTGTCATGTATTTATTTATTTATTTTGCCAAATCACATATTTAATTGAGTCATATTATTTCATTAGTAATTAATTTTAATAATGTTGATGTGGGATAAATTTGAGCAATTTTAAAAAGTCAAAAGTACATTCGATATCCCTAAACTTTAGAGCTTCTATCAATTGTGCCTATAAACTTTATTTTGCTATCAATTGTGCCCCTAAACTTTCAATTTACAAACAATTTTGCCTATCACCAAAATTTCAAGCAAATAATTAATGGCAGATACAAATGTGACATTCCTTGCAGTATCTGATGTTGATCGTGATGTCATATAATATATTTAGCAATATTTTTTTTCGTTAATTTAGCCACGATTATCACTCAGCCACTAAAAAATTAATGGTATTATCACTTATCAGACAAGGGAAATTATACCAGAGACAGAAAGAGTAAGTATTAAAGTCTTTTCACTATTATTTTTGGTAAAAGGTGTATTTAATATTAAAATTTAATACTAAAAAACAAAAATGATATTAAAATACTCTAACAACAAAAAATATAACGTTCAAACTGATTCCCAAAGAAAACCAAAGGCCTCTATTAATAGTGACCCCACCACACACTATACCTATCTCTCCACTCTTCCGTTTCATTTGTTCTACACATTCTTCCTTTGTGGATGCCATCTCCTACATTTCCATCTTCACCTTTCTCTCAAAGTTCCCATCTTTACTTTGATTCTTATGGATTTCCAACCCAAACAAGAACTTGTGTCTAGGAAAATCAAGCTGATCAATGACAAAGTTCAGAACAAGGAGACAGAAATTCAGTCACTGAAGGAGGGAGTTAAATTTGAGACATTGGAGAAAATGAAGCTAATGAAGAATTGAAGGAAGAAGGCAAGAAATGGAAGGAGGTAGAAGAGAGGTATAGAATGCAAGGGCGATTATTGAAGAAATCGTTGGATGCTTCTAAGAACAGGTAGAAAGAACCAGAGAAAACGATTTGGAAGCTTAAGATTGAGAGTTATGAACTTCTGGAGAAGAATATTATATATGAATGAGGGGATTTGGAAGAAGAAGTTTCAGTATTTGTCTGAGACAGTTTTGAGGTTAAGGTTGTCGAATTATTGAAGAATCCTGAAACTTCCTTGTCCAAATCCCCTCATTCATAACATTCTTCTCCACAAATTCATGATTCTCAATCTTAAGCTTCCCAATCGTTTTCTCTATTTCTTTCTCCCTCTTCTTAGCAGTATCCAACGATTTCTTCAATAATTCCTCTTGCATCCAATACATTTCTTCAACCTCCTTCCACTTATTATGTTCTTCCTTTAATTCTTTTTTTAGCTTTCATTTTCTCCAACGTCTCAAATTCCACTCCCTCCTTTAGCGATTGCATTGAATGGTACTGCCACACTCACGATACCTCCTTCATCGTTTAACTAAGGAAGCTGTGGAACAAAAAATATTTCATCCATGGAAGAGGCATACATTGCTTTTGCCTTCATTCTTAAAGACTGATTTGTTGAGCTTTCATAGATTCCTCAAGATTCAATTGTTTTTCAGGTATCGTTCCGAATTTGGTATTGTGTCTTCACTAATTAACACATCTTTAGTGAAAATAAAGAGTTTGATTTCTAGTGTTTTCAGGTACAATTCATTTATTTTCTCAGGTGACCCATGTGATTTTGCTATGGCATTATAGTTTCCGTTCACAAGCCAATTAACTTTAATCCTTTGTCGCTACATCATTGGACAACTAGGATTGCTACATTTGATTTTGTTTAGTTTGTTGGATTTATGATTTTGTTAAAAAATGAAGATTAATACATTGCTATGGCCCTATCTCTTTCTCGGAAATTGTTCCCTCTCTCTCTGTCTCTCTCTCTCTCTCACACACATACAAACACACACACACACACACACACACACAGATATATATATATATATATATATATATATCAATTAGATTTGAATATAGTGGAAGAGAATAATTCCTCACAAATAAACCTATATTTGAATCCTTGCTGGGTGAAGTGCTCACATTAACACGTGCAATTCATAGCATTTCTATTTTTTAATGTAGTGGTAGACTATGTAAGCTCATCATGATAAAAAAGTGATGAGTTTCTCTTGCCTTCATGGTCATGGCTGTCTCATCAACCTCTCTCTTTCCAAATTACTTGCGATTGACTTTTGGTTCTTGGACTGTGCACACTCTCAGCTTCAACATGTCTCTCTTCCTACCAACAACAATTGACAACTCAACTTATCCCACAATCGTTTCCATTGTCTAATTGCAATTACCCAATTATATATACTCATCACATTTATTTATACAAATTTTCATCGCGCGCGCGCATACACACACACACACACACAGATATATATATATATATATATATATATATATATATATAGTGTGTATTCCTAAGGTAAATAGATTAAACTAAGGCAAAAATACTTTTCCTGCCCCAATGTTTAGGAGTCCTGTCACTTTTGCCCCTAACGTATTTTCGCTGCCAATTGTACCCCTAACGTTTTGAGTTTCTCCCAATGTCAGGCTTTTGGCTAACACCGTCAATTTTTGAACGATTTTTTATGACGTGACATCCTATGTGGCCAACTATTCTGACTGGACATAATGTTTTCCACATCAATAGTCAATAGTACTGAGTTTTTAGGGTCCATTTTACTGATGTAACGAGTGTTTTGGTGTACGGGATTTACTGATGTACTGAGTTTTTGGGGTCCATTGTACCCCTAAAATATATTGCTAATGTGAAAAAATGAAGTCTAGTTAGAACTGTTGGCCATATAGGATGCCACATCATAAAAAACCGTCCAAAAATTGACGGTGTTAGCCAAAAGCCTGACATTGGGAGAAACATAAAACATTAGGGGTACAATTGACAAGAAAAAACATTAAGGGCGAAAGTGATAAGACTCCCAAACGTTAAGGGCAAGAAAGGTACTTTTCCCTTTAACTAATTATAAGAAGACAAGTATAACATACAATGTGAACCAAATAATAGCAAAGATACTCAGACTTTTTCAATCCATTTGAGAACCAAGGCATCAAACCAACAGAAAACAACAAAGATACTCAGAGAATGATAAATATGAAAAGTAAGATTCATAAGGCTGATCAAGTTCTATTATTTTAATGGTTTCCTTCTAGATTTTTTTCTTGTGATTTGCCTAAGTTTGATGTTCTTGTAATTTAATTGCTACAAGTAGGTAAGATTAATTAGAAATCTGTCATAACTCATTAGTTCTCCAAGATCATGAAACTTCAACATAAGCCCTCCATTCATTACTACTTTTAAGAATTAACAATTACTTGTGTAGTTAGTGTCTCGCAGAAATGTACAAAATCCCGATGTTGAATCAAAAGGATATTAATTTTATGTTCAAGTTACTTGGCAATAATTTTAGGGTAAAGTAACCTTACTGTTGGGCCCCGTACAAAAATATAAGGAAAAGAGAAAGAAGGACACACAAAAATTTTAATGTGGTTCGGTGCCTCAAGACCTACTATCACGACCCCCACTGGGACAAACTTTACTACTTGTAATTTTTGAACGGAAAAATTACAAACCCTCCTCAATACATAAAAAATACCCAAAACCCAATACACCCAATAGTTATAGGCTAGTATTTTTATGTGTGTAGAAACCTATATAACAAACACCTATTTATATAAGCTCCTCACCCACTCACTCACTAAAGCTAGCCAATGTGGGACTTTGAATTTACATACACAACAAATGCTCCCTTAATCCAAAGTCCTACATTATTTCCCTCTATAAAAAAAACTAAACTCTCTTATTCATTTTTTTTTTACTTACTCAGTTTCTACAGCGATCCTCCCTTGCTGTAGAATTCTCTAACATCCTCAGATTAACTCATCTCCATAAGAAACCACATTAGTAGAAGAAGCTCCCTTTGATCTGCCCCTCTTCTCCTTCAAGCTCTGCAAGTCCTCCCTGAAGTCTGGACATCTCGTTTGCATGTGACCCAGCTGTCCACAGTAATGGCACTCAACAGTACTCATGTCTCTCGATCGAGAATTTCTTCCAAGTTAATCACCCTTCTTCTTCCTGTCACTATCCACTGCTAGTATATGACTGTCCCTGAAAGACTCTTCACCACCCATCATCCTCTGACTCTCCTTCAAGGTACTCATCACTTCATCTAGTTTCAGTGTGCTCTTTCCTGCTAGCATTGACTGGACTAGAGGCTTGAAGGATTTTGGCAGTGAAGCCAAGAGAAGCAGCGCTTGCTCTTCATCCTTAATAGTCTCCCCTGCATTCAACAATCTAGATACCATCTCACTAAATTTGTTAATGTGATCAGTCACATTACCTCCCTCTTCCATCTTCAATGAGTACAAATCCATCTTCATCATCAATCGATTGGTCAATGTCTTCGACGCAAACTTGCTCTCCAACGTGTCCCACAACTTCTTCGGTGATGTCTCCTTCAGCACGGTCACTTTTATCTGTGGGGCTAGTGCCAATCAAACTAACAGCCTTTTTCTGAATTGTACTCCAATCTGACTCTTTCATTTCACTCAGTTTCTCATCCTGCAATGCTAAGTCAAGACCCTGCTGGAACAAATAATCTTGAATCGTGCATTGCCACAGTGTAAAATTTGTTCTCCCATCAAACAACGGAACTTCAAACTTCAGGGTGTTCATTGTATTTAACCCAACTCTTGGCTAAATACTTCCACTCGCACAGCCAACCAACCAGCACCACAAACAGCCCAAATTCAAAAGAAAATCTGACTTGAAAAAAATTAGAAAATAAGCCAGAACCAACCTCTCTCCAAATTGCTGACTTGGCGCTGACTGGATGATGACGACTCCTTCCTCTTGCTCTTTATCCCTTCTTCCTCCCTAGGCCGGAACTAGACCTGTTCGTGGGTCGGGCCGGGCTTGGGCTTAAGCCCATTGGCTTCACATATATGGGCTTGGGCTCAAAGCCCAAGCCTATATGTTTTACTACCCATTACAATGGGCTAGGTAGTACCCAAGCCCATGGGCTAAGCCCAAGCTTATCCCATTAGTATACATAACTATAAATATTTATATATATTACTTTAAATTTTGTTTTTGTTTGCTTAGAACCAATGTTTAAGAATCAAATTGATCTGATTGATAACCGTTCAAGTGTTCGATTATATTCGATGCAAAAATCTTATCTATGGTCGATCCGTTCAAAATCAATACTGTTAATTAAGATCTAAATATTGTTTAATAAAGCATTATTTCAATGATTTGAAAATTATGAAACGTACTAAAAAAATTAAAATACTAATTTTTCATATTCAAAACTTTATCAGTTAATCAATTTGATTAAATATTTATTGTGCCCTAAACACACATGTATCTTAGATAAACTTATACTATAATATATATTGTAAATATATATATATATATATTTATGTGTGGATGACCACATTTCAACATTGGATTCTTCCTAAACCCTCCACATAATCACTTGTCTCTTTGTATCCTTAGTAACCTCTCCATGAAAGCCCCTTTAAGACAATTGTGTAACATTCCAATTAGTGTGCTTAAAGGTACATTATTGTGTTCTTAATGTTACCTTATGGCTAGAGTCCTATAAATAGAGGTTATTGTAAACAAGTGAATAGATGAATGAATTTGGTGCATTTCTCTCTTATGTTCTTATTGTTTCTCTAAGTTCTTTCTCTTATGTTCTTGTTGCTCCTAAATTCTTTGTTTTACAACACGTTATCAGCACGAAGCTCTAGAATTTTGTGTCGAAAAGGAGCTTAAAATTGTTTCCATCATATCATGGTAAGCAACAATTCATTTCTTCTTCTCATTATGTAAGTTTTACCAAATCTTACAATGCATAAATTGGTTGCACTTGATATGTCAAAAAAAAAAATATTTATCATGTTTTTTTGTTTCATAATTTATTTGAGTGCAATATTGAATCCTTGAGATACTATAGGAGAACGAAACTATGCATCCCCGAAGGATTCATGCATCCCTGAAGGATGTGCAAAATGCAATGATTTTGATATGTCATCATTTGCAAGAAGAACTAGAATCATAAAATATTATTATTAAAGAACCTGTAGTTCTTTGGAACAATTTGAAATAAAGATATGAGTTCCAAAATGTTCAATGATTCATCTTAAAGCTCGCTCTAATTGGATGCACTTACTTCTGCAGTATATTCTGTTAGTGAATATATGTCATCATTGTCTAAAATTAGCTCTCTAATTAAGTTATGAGGAAAGAAAATTACTAATGAAGATATGTTTGGAAAAAACATATTCTACTTTCCATGCTTCGAATGTGCTCCTTGTTGGGGCAGCAACCTGAAAATAAGAATAAACACAAAAATGGGGAAATATAAAATTGTTAGAGAAATTATAAAATGCGTGGTACCGGACTGAGGCACGGGTATCTCGTTATCTTTAAGGTAATTCACGCCTCCCACGGGTTGATTTTGCTATATCACCCGGTGCAGGGGTACTCAGACGTGTTACCTCCAGGATACAACAACCCAGTACTCGCCTGTATGTCTACAACCTCTGCACGTAGGAGGTAGACAGGACTCTGTCTCCCACACCTTTCTCTACCCAAATAACACACATGATATATATATTTGATTCTTTGTGAAACATGAAGCTCCCTTTTCAAGTTTCTCCATTGTTCATCTTTTTTTTTGTCTTCTCCCAACCCACATATATATATAGGTGAGAATTTAGGATGCCATTTAATTATAGATTAAATGTGTTTTACTCCAAAGAAAACGGTTTCAGATTTTTATAAGCAATTTATTATAATAATCAATATAAATAAATGCCTACAAATGCTCATCAACCATCCGTTTTTTAAAATATAAATTTCATTTAATTTCATAATTTATAAAAATATCCAACAATCCCCCACTTATTATTATAAATTAATACACATATTTAGACTTTTGTTTTTACATTTGGGTAGACACAGACTATTATGCATAATATAGATAGCTAAATTGCCTTGAATCTATATTTAGCAAAAATATATATCTTGATCCAGAGCCATGGTGGTATTCGCCTTGAACCATAACTGCTTAAGGGAGACAAGACATATACCTTGCACATAATAATCCAGGTGCAATATATGAGCCCTAGCCCGCACATTATGCGGCCGTGTGCGCACCCTGTTTCTTGAATGTGTTTCAAGAATATATGCCCTTCTATATTCTCATAGGAGCGGCCCCACTCCGTCACATTCAAATAGGTGAATTCTGTCAAGAGTGTTCCTGCAATTAAGACACCCCACTCTTATAGAGCTACAGACTTCATTAAGAGTTTTTTGAAAACTCAACCTCACATATCATTGCAGGAAAATGCACTTACATCATAGGGATAAATTAAGAGTCGAAACTCTTTTAAATGTGCATTTCAACAGCCACTCTATGATTCGTTCGTCCCTTTGAACCAAGTTCTTAGGATTTCTAATCACAAGATAGGGTATCCTCATAGGTTGCTTTTAATCCATACGGGCTTTAAATATTTATCCCCCTCGATGTACACACACCAGATTCTTTGACTATAGCTATAGTTTCAGAAAAACACAGAATCCAAAGAATCCAGTCATGACGATATTCATCACATTAAGTGATTACAACTTATTGGCTCCAAAAATTCTCATAATTATTATTGGTAGGTATCCCAAAATTTATAAAATATATTTTTCAATATATTCTTCCACCAATTAATAATATTAGCCAATAAAGTAAAACATTAATCCATTTAAGGAACTTTTCCAAACTCAGTTATATGTGACAAAAATTAGTATCATCTATATGTACCACTTTGTACTATAGGAATTAGCACCAACTGGGCTTCCTCAAATTTAAATTATTTAGGCATATCTTCATCTCTTTGAGATGGTATCATCAATTTATAAATTGATCACAAATAATAGTATATATGCCTTTATCCACAATAAAATTTTCAGTCACATATTCACAATAAAAATAGTTCCAAAAAATGAATTATGTGATTCTCATTATAAATTGCATAGCAATTTTTAATAAAATAATATACCGTCAAAATCTTTGGTGAACTCATTTTGGGTATCCACAAAATTATATACCCCCACTATTGATGAGTTTTGTGCCTCTCACAAGAATAACACAAATCTTTGTTCACCCAAAAAATAATATTCTTGTGGCACTAATAAAACATCACATATGAATTTTTAAATTCATTTTTTGTGAAAATATCACAAATTCCACAATTATGCATGCATACATATCCTCAAATATTTTTCAAAATAAATATTGAGATATTACCAAATCTCATGACAAATCTGCTTTGTCATATATGGCTTAAAAGCCCACAAAATATGATCATTAAAAAATCTCATATATAGAATAAAAATTCTATAAATATATCCCTAGCATTTTTATGCTTTATCACATAAATTAAGCTTATAAAATAGCTTTTCACATGCAATTATCATTTTAATGAAAATTTATGAAATTTATCACACCTCTTAAATTCCATAAAATATTCATTAACTTACAATAGGCTTTATAAAATAATGGCTTAAAACCATTTCCATAAAATGAAAAACTAGAATATTCTCATTTCATTGTCCATAAAAAATTTAATTTTTATGACAATATATCCCAATAGATAATAGAATCATTTTCTAATCTCACATGAGCTTAAAATCACTTCACATGACATTTAAATAATGTCAAAATATATGACCACCAAAATACATGCCAAAAAACCTTGTCATAAAATTATAATATTTTATGATCTTTATTTGACCTCCAAATCAATATAAATTTTGGTTCAGCACAAACTTATTAATTAACCAAAATTATATATTTACAAAAAGGCATAGAGGTGGTAACTCAAACACATTTTTCCATAGTAATTCACAAATAAAACTATATATTAAAATGTGCCCCCCACTGTCAATAAAATATTTATTCTTAAATGAATAAATATAACAGTGAGTGTTAAATACCTTCAGAAAATGATAAAAAATATCTTTTCAAAATTTCTCATGTGAGCAACAATTTGATTGAAAGTCACATATCACAGATCTTAAAAGCTCACAAAATTTTATGAGTAATATTCATAAAAATATGAAATATTATCATAAAATTAATTAAGTAATTTGATTGCATATTAGTGATATTTAAGATATCAACCATTTTCCCAATAAAATATTTGTATCACACAATGCTTTCATTCATTCTAATAACACGCATATATTCACACCAATTGTACAGACAAAGCATATAGCAAACTATCTTAAATAGTTCGACAAATAGTTCAACGTGGCTTGTCATGTACATTGAATATCTTAGTCATCATACTCTTAATTCTCAATTTATTGAATATCTCAGAGAATTCACATAAAATAAATTTTATATTTGTATCACACAATGCTTTCATTCATTCTAATAACACGCATATATTCACACCAATTGTACAGACAAAGCATATAGCAAACTATCTTAAATAGTTCGATAAATAGTTCAACGTGGCTTGTCATGTACATTGAATATCTTAGTCATCATACTCTTAATTCTCAATTTATTGAATATCTCAGAGAATTCACATAAAATAAATTTTATATTTGTTCTGAGTAGATATTCAATACTTTCATAAGTATATGAAATATACTTTGGTATATCATAGTCCCTTCCAAAACTAAATTTTAAATTTTGTGAGTCATCACCAAATAAAATATAAATATATTAATATTCACATGCTCACAAAAATTTAATCAAAATATACCAAAAACGTATGAATATATTTTTTGAGTTATTTTATGACATAGAACTCAAATTTAATTTTCTCACTATTCTTATTTTTCATTTGCTGCATTATGGGATTAGCCATGAATTACCTTAAACTTGTTGGGGCAGCAACCTGAAAATAAGAATAAACACAAAAATGGGGAAATATAAAATTGTTAGAGAAATTATAAAATGCGTGGTACCGGACTGAGGCACGGGTATCTCGTTATCTTTAAGGTAATTCACGCCTCCCACGGGTTGATTTTGCTATATCACCCGGTGCAGGGGTACTCAGATGTGTTACCTCCAGGATACAACAGCCTAGTACTCGCCTGTATGTCTACAACCTCTGCACGTAGGAGGTAGACAGGACTCTGTCTCCCACACCTTTCTCTACCCAAATAACACACATGATATATATATTTGATTCTTTGTGAAACATGAAGATCCCTTTTCAAGTTTCTCCATTGTTCATCTTTTTTTTGTCTTCTCCCAACCCACATATATATATAGGTGAGAATTTAGGATGCCATTTAATTATAGATTAAATGTGTTTTACTCCAAAGAAAACGGTTTCAGATTTTTATAAGCAATTTATTATAATAATCAATATAAATAAATGCCTACAAATGCTCATCAACCATCCGTTTTTTAAAATATAAATTTCATTTAATTTCATAATTTATAAAAATATCCAACACTCCTGCAGTAGCAATATTGAAAGCGTAGATTAATTTATCGAATATTATGGGCTAGTTTCTTGTTTGCTTATATATGGATGGGCAAAATAATGAGCTTTGAGCTTCTGATGAATAATAACTAAGAACCTTGTCCAATTGGATCAATTTTATTCCCTGAAGTGAATGTGGCTTTTTCTCGAGGTCATGGATGAGGTCGTTGTGCAAAATGAGACCATGGAAGAAAACATATTTTGGACTTTTGAAAATGATTTTTCGCAAGAACAGGAAAAAAATGAGGATGAACTATTTCAAGGAAAAACACCTCAAAGAAATGAGACAGTACTTTTTGAGCTTGTAAAGGAAATTGAACTATAAGCAAAATTTTTTGAGCTTGTAAATTCTACTATTTTTATGGATCATAAATAAAAATTGACTGTGATATTTCTAATTTTGTTTTTGTTTTTGAAGACTTATCATTTAATTAAATTAGTGACAAAATAAGACAGTACTTTAAAGATATTTTTAGTTTATGTTTTATTTGAATTTGAAATATAACTTGCTTCCTTAGTGTATTATAATTATCTTAATTTTGCTTTGAGATAAGGAATTACATTCAATGTCATGAAGGATGACATATGTCTCGTGAAAGTAGCACAACTCATACAATTTTTCGTGACAAAATTAACATTAGCTGAAATTAATGTTAATAGAATATCTAGTTCTACAAATGTCATATAAGACTCTGGAAGAGCTCACATTTTATTGCCAAATAGATAAATTTTTACTATTGGTGATACATTATATATTTCTTGTAGATCCAGAAGAAATCTACCAAATTTCAAAGAAATATATCCACCGTAATGGTTATCACATTGAGACAAAAATGAGGGAGATATAGAATATCCATATATTATTTCTACTATATCAAGCCTGAAGCTTATATTAGAGAAACTCTTTACTTTTCTTTAAGGTTATATCTAATAAAAATAAAATTCGGCGAATCAAATTTTATGCACTGAAAGTGGTCAGACCCTAAGATTTTTATACTTTGGCATGATCGACTTGGTTATCCAAATTCAACTTTCATGCGACGTATTATACAAATTACATATGGAGATTTGTTGAAGGACCGGAAGATCCTATTAGTAATTGATTTCTTTTGTAAATCATGTGTAATGTGAATTAATTATTAAATAATCTTTTTCTATATTACACATTAAGTCTCCTTATTTTTTACAATATATTCAAGGAAATGTCTATAGTTATATTCATCTATCATGTGACTCATTTCAATATTTTTTTTTCATTTTAATTGATGCTTCTAGCTATTCGATAGTCATAAATTTGTTGACTTTTAACTTGTAATATAGCTTTTCTAAATTACTTGCTCAAATGATACAATTAAGGACATATTTTCTTGTTTAGATAAAAATTTTTTGACTATTACATGCTAATAGGAATTATAGTTGAATTTTTAGTAACTCATGAATATAAAAAATGGTTTAGTTGAATCTTTTATTAAATAGTTAAAGCTTATTGCTAAACCTATGCTTATGAAGTCAAAGTTTCTAAAATTTACTTGGGGACATGCTATAATACATGCATGCTGCGTCTTTGATCCGTATTAGAAATTGTTTGTTGTATTTTATATGTTCCTCTTGAAATTTATGTTGGTTTTGATTCGTTATTTATTATTAGATATATTGAACTTTTAACTTATGAATAGAGGAAGAAAAATATAAATTTGTTGAAATATATACGATAATACTCATACAAATTAATGTAAACTTGAAGTTCAAAGAATAATTTATTTGCAAATTGTTGCAAATCAATTACCAGATAATTTCATAAATACTGAGTAGGTCATTAAATCACATGTATCAGCTGCAAATATTCTAGCACGATTAGATGTCCCTGGTGGACAATTTACTAGTATAGCAGCTAATGAATCTGAAATACGCCAGAAGCGTGGTAGACCAATTAGTGCAAAAGATATCATTCCCAAAAGGAGAAAAAGTAAAGAAGATACTCTTAAGGATATTCAGGATATTTCAAATATGAATCAACAACCCCACATTTCTGAAAAAGTAACTCCTGAACTAGTTTCATCCCCAGAAGTGGATCCGGTACCGAAAAATTATGAGATCTCATTGAATTATAGAGAAATGTGAGAAATAAAGGAAATTGTTGTTGATTATATTTTCATATGCAATTGCATCGGAGATTATTAATGATGAGGGACCTGATCCCAAAATTACAAAATGATATCAATATCGAAATGATTGGCCAAAATAGAAAAAGGCAATATAAGTCAAATTAGACTCGTTATCAAAACGAGAAGTTTCTGGATCAATTGCCCAAACACCTGAAGATGTTAAACCTGTATGGTATGAATGGGTATTTGCTCGTAAACGAAATGAGAAAAATAAAAATTGTGCACGAGTTTTGGCACAAAGTTTCTCACAAAGGCTTGGCATAGATTATTATGAGATTTATTATCCAATTATGGATACAATTTTACCATTTTTAATTGATATGGTGGCCTTTGAAAAACTTTATGTATGTTTGATGGAAGTAGTAACTATATAGGTCATTATAATCCTTGAAGGATTTAAGACGCCTGAAGCATATAAATCAAAACCTTGAGATATATATATTTCACAAATCACAAATATCCTTATATGGATTGAATATTAAAAGGTTATAAGAATGATCCTATTTGTCCTTATATTTATAAAGAAGACAAACTCTGGATTTTCCATTGTTGCAATTTATGTTGAGGACATAAATATTGTAGGAACTCCAGAAGAGATTTCAAAACCTGCACAGTACTTGGGAAATGGATTTGGAATGAAAAATCTTGGGATTCAAGATTTTGTTTGGGATTTAAGTTCCCCTGTGATAATTTGTCCACTTGATATAAATACATACCATTTTCATCCTTGAGAAGATGCAATTTATTGGTCCTGAAGTACCATACCTTAGTATAATAAGGACACTTTGTACTAAACTAAGCATAGCCATTGCAATAAATTTGTTAGCAAAGTTTAGATATCTTCAAAGAATATCTTATCCCAATTTACTCTTCTCAAAGAAAGGAAAACCATAATTAATTGGATATGTTAATGTTGAATATTTTTGTGATCCCCGCAAAGCTCGGTCTCAAAATGTTACATCTTTACATATCGAGGAACTTTCATGATAGTAAGTGAAGCAAATCGTTACAGCTACATCATCAAATTACTCAGAGATATTGGTTATTTATGAAGCAACCTATATACGTATTTGGTTGAGAACCATGATTCCTCATATTAAAGAGACATGTCGGTTGCCTGCAACCAATGCAGAACCAATAATATTGTATGAGGAAAATACAGCATGCATCATAAGATATTGATGAGCTACCAAAGAAATGTGATAGTGGTGTTCACAAAATTCAATTCAGCAATAATGTAGCTAACCTTTAATTAAAGTCTTCCACCTCAAGTTCCTAAGAAGCATGGATACAACATTGAAATATGAAGTCCTGAAGACTTACATGACACAATATAAACTTGAGGGGAAGAAAAATAACTATGAATATTGTACTCTTTTTCCTTCGCTAAGCTTTTGTCCCACTGGGTTTTTCTTAGCAAGGTTTTAACGAGGCATATTCATACGGAGTCCTGAAGACTTTCATTATAAAATATAAACTTGAGGGGAAGCAAATTATTTATGAATAATGTACTCTTTTTCCTTCGCTAAGATTTTTGTCCCACTGGGTTTTTCTTAGCAAGGTTTTAATGAGGCATATTCATACGAAGTCCTGAAGACTTACATTATACAATATAAATTCAGGGGAAGAAATTTAATTATGAATTATGTACTCTTTTTCCTTCCCTAAGATTTTGTCCCATTGGATTTTTCTTAGCAAGGTTTTAATGAGGCATGTTCATAGTGGGTGGTCATCCAAGGGGAAGTATTGTAAATATATATATATATATATATATATATATATTTATGTGTGGATGAGCACATTTCAACATTGGATTCTTCCTAAACCCTCCACATAATCACTTGTCTCTTTGTATCCTTAGTAACCTCTCCATGAAAGCCCCTTTAAGACAATTGTGTAACATTCCAATTAGTGTGCTTAAAGGTACATTATTGTGTTCTTAATGTTACCTTATGGCTAGAGTCCTATAAATAGAGGCTATTGTAAACAAGTGAATAGATGAATGAATTTGGTGCATTTCTCTCTTATGTTCTTATTGTTTCTCTAAGTTCTTTCTCTTATGTTCTTGTTGCTCCTAAATTCTTTGTTTTACAACAATATATTAATTATAAAGAAACTTAATTGTAATTAATTTGGATAATTAAACATTACAATTCTTGAAAAACGAGATTTATGGAAGTTCAAAATATTCTTACAGGGATGTTTTGGGAGCAAGAAGATTCACGCTTATTTCTGGTGGGTGGGGGGTGTTGGTGGCGGTGGTGGTATGCTATGGTGGTTGGTCGGTGGTTTGTTGTGGGTGTGGTGGCGATGGTAGGTGGTGAGTGGTGGTTGGCGATGGTGCGTGGTGGGTGGTTCGTAGTGGTGGTGGGCATTGTTGGTTGTGGTGGTGGTGCGTGGTAGCGGTTGGCGGTGGTCCATGGTGGGTGGTGGCAGTGGTGCATGGTTGGGTACGTAGTTCGTGGTGGTGGCGATGGCAGTGGTGCATGGTGGATGGTTGGCGGCGATGGTGGTGGTGGTGGGTGTGGTGGTGGTGCGTGGCGGCGGTTGGCGGTGTTTCATGGTGGGTGGTGCGTGATGGCGGTTGGCGGTGTTTCATGGTGGTGGTGGTCGGCATTGTTGGTGATGGCGGGTGGTGCATGGTGTTGGTGGTGTGTGGTGGTGGGTAGTGGTGATAGGTAATGAAGGGTGATAAGCTAAGTGATGGGTAGGCCCAAGTACTACCCAAGTTTTAGCCCATGTAGTTTTAATAAAATGGGTATTTGATGGGTAAGGCTAAACTACTACCCATACCCAATTTTTAATGTTGGGTAGCTGACCCATGGGCTTAGGCTTGGGTAGTCTCATGGACTACCCAGCCCATGAGCAGCTCTACCCGGAACCAAAGCTCTGATACCACTTGTTGGACCCCGCACAAAAATATAAGGAAAAGAGAAAGAAGGACACACAAAAATTTTAATGTGGTTCGGTGCCTCAAGACCTACTATCACGACCCCCACTGGGACAAACTTTACTACTTGTAATTTTTGAACGGAAAAATTACAAACCCTCCTCAATACATAAAAAATACCCAAAACCCAATACACCCAATAGTTATAGGCTAGTATTTTTATGTGTGTAGAAACCTATATAACAAACACCTATTTATATAAGCTCCTCACCCACTCACTCACTAAAGCTAGCCAATGTGGGACTTTGAATTTACATACACAACAGTTACTGCCCTCAAACTTTACTGCAATGTTCATTCCTACCCCCAAACTTTTTTTTGGTTCATGCATACCCCTAAACTTTGAATTTTGTTTATGCCTGCACTTTTTGCTAACACCGTTAATTTGTTTGATGGAATTTGCTGACGTAGACGATGAATGTGTATTTCTTTTGTCACGTCATTGTCCACCGCGTATTTAACATTTTACTTTTATTAAAAAACATTTCATGGTAAAAGTTTGTTTTTTTCTCTTTAGATTAGGTTAATTTTTTTACTAAAAGTAAAAAAGTTAAATGTGAGGTGGAAAATGAGGTGGATAGTCTTGGTCAGGCTGAAAATAATAATTCCTAACTTGAAATAAACGGAGACATGCGAAATTTGGCCGAGAAGTATTTCGAGTGTGCAAATTTTGTTCAGAGTTTAGGTGGAGGCCTGGTCCAGGCGGGCGGACTCTTAGGGACTTGCTCCTGACTCTTTGCCCTTGGAGGGTTCCTCGCGAGATTCTTTGGGACTAGGGCGAGCGACCTTGATGGTCTTTGTTAGGCTTGCCGCATAGCAGGCTCACGCTAGTTTTTGGTCCGCCATGATTTCTTTGACCCCATGTGGTTTCGAGAATTTCATAGTAAGCTGTGCAGTAGACACTATAGCTTTGAGTTTGTTCAGGGAAAATCGTCTGAGAATGGCGTTATACGCCGAAGGTGCTGAGACGATGATGAAATCCATGTCAAGGCTCGTTACCTTTGGTAAAGTGTTCATAGTTGTGCGTGCTAATATGATTCCTTCTGCAAGAACTTGAGCTCCGAAGAACCTAATGAGCGTGCCGGGGAAGGGCTTCATGTTAGCCTCGTTTAACCCGAGCTTATTGAAAGTGTCGAAATAGAGGACATCCGCTGAGGATCCTTGGTCTATTAGGACTCGCTTGATTTCGCAGTTGGCAATGCATTCGGTCACTACCATTGGGTCGTCATGAACTGGCCCTTCGAGGTTCGTAAGTTCGAACGTGATGGGGTCTCCTTTTGGTTCTTCAAATTGTTTCCTATGTTTTAAGACATAGTCGAGGGCGAGTATAGAGCGTTCTACCCATTTCTTGTTTTGCGGTTGTGAGGTAGTTCCCTTCTGTAATCCGCCTGTGATGACGCTAATAACCCCGCGGGTAGGTGCTTGGTCACCGATATCTCTTGGGCGTTCCGTACTGACTCTACCTTCCTCCTTAACGTACCTGCCCAACTGACCTTTACGGATCAGATTTCGATCTGATCTTTTAAGTGAATACAATCGTTAGTCTCGTGCCCGTAGTCCTTGTGGATTTGGCAATGCTTGGATTTGTTCACTGGTTTCCCAGTCTTCCACCTCTTCATCTTGGGGAGAAATTGAGCATGCTTGAATAATAAATTTCCTCAAGGACCCCGACGTGTGATTTGTTGAGGGGATTGTAGTTGGTGAACCATCCTCTAGGAGGCGTTCGAGGTCGTGGCGACGAGCACTTTCTATTATTTTTCTCTTTGGGACATTGGTTTTCCGTCGCCGTCTTCTCCTTCATTTTCTCGGATCGCTCCAGGTCGGTCCTGCTTATTAAGAATTTCCTCATCTTGTCCTTGGCAATCTGGGAGTTCTCCTCCTCGATGAACCATTATGCTCTGTCCATTAGCTCATGGAGGGTTGAAACATGGCATCTATTAAGCTCCTCGTAGAAATGCAAGCGTCAGAGGCCTTGCTTGATGACAAAGATTACAACGGCGTCTTGGAGGCCCATGTCTTGGAGTGAGAGCTTAGTGAATCGGGGTAAGAAAGCATGTAAAGTTTCTCCTTCTTCCTGGTCGAAGCCAATGAAGGAAAATCTTCGTTCTTCCAGTATTCTTTATTGCTGGCGAACTGGGTGAGGAACTTTTGTGCCGACTATTCAAAGCTGTGAATCGAGTTCGTGGGCAGTAGTGAAAACCATCTTAAAGCTACTTCCTTCAGGGTCGAGGAGAAAACTTGGCACTGTTAGCCGTCTGTCATGCCGAGTATTGACATGGCTGAGTTGAAGGTGTTGATGTAGTCTCGTGGATCAGTCTCTCCCCCATATGGTTCTATACAGAAAGGCATTTTGAAACCCATGGGCATATGCTCGTTCATGACTTGCTGGGTGAAGGGGTGTCTCCCTTTTCCTTGGAAGTCGAAGCCGAGCCAATGGTACTGTCATGAGTAAGTGGACATACCGTAGGGAGCGTATGGGTTGTAGGCTTCTGCCTAAGGCATATGCAAATAAGATTCTGGCGGGTAGTTCGGAATAGGTGGTTGCGGGTAGTCCGTGGGTGGGCGTACTGCTTGTTCGACGACCATCGTTGGCCCAGGTGGAATTGATGGCGGGGGAGCTGGTATTGTTAGTGATAGTTGGACGAAATTCTTTGGTAGGGTTTCGAATTGTATTGCAGGTAGTTCGTTAGAGCCGTTAGAAGGGCCTACAGATGCGTTGTATGGTGCTACCGGTATTTGGTTGCCCGTATTTGCTTGAGGGCGATCTGTATCCTCTTCCCATTGTTGATGATGTATGGCTGCTATCTCCGCCTCGAGTCGAGCTAACTCCATTTCACGCGAGGTCCTTGCTGGTTCTGTTAGCTCTTAATTGCTAGTTGGAGGGCATGGATTATGTGGCATGCCATATGGAAGCTGGGGGTATGTTTCCTCCCTGGTTGCTGGCGTCTGGACAACGGTCTCCATGATAGTTACTTGTGCTGTCGAGGCGTTTTGCGGTTGGTCGCGTTTGAAACTTTTGCTTCCGCTATGGCAATGTCAGTCGCTCCGTGCCTATTCCTTGTGCTACGTCTTGGAGCACTTGGATCGGTTGTGGCCGTAGGAGCATTTGAGTCGGGCATTTTGAAATTTTTCCTGTAGAGAAAATTTATAATATGGGTTTCTGTGTGTTAAGTAGATACCTCTACTCCTCGAATAAGAAATGTCGTTTAGCGGCAGAGTGCTCAAGGCATTGTGGTCTGAGAAAGACCATGGTGGGTGCCAATGTAACTGTCATTTTTGGATCAGACAATTCTAAGTCATAAATTAGTACCGCAAGGGGTCTTAACCTTGGGGGACTTATCCTTAGGAGATGACCTAGGTGCCTACGTACCCTTGTAAACGGATCAAAGTCCACGTAGTTCGCTAAGTTGACGTTCGTTGGAGTCGTTAGGCAGGGTAGTTACATGTATGTTGCCATGTGTGGCTAGGACGTGCGTAGGTACTCCGGGCGGGCGTGCCACTCGTTGGAGATTGCCTTAGACTGGGAGAGAACAAGGGTCTCTCTGAGCTGCTAGGAGCTTTGCTGATGGAGATCCCCAGGTCGGAGATAGGCTTGTTAATGGTGGAGCTTGTGAGGTGGTGGACCAAGCTCAAAGATTAAGAAGGCGAAGTATCGTATTCGGAATGTTGAGTCTTACTTCGATGTGTTCCGGAGTCTATCTCCTGACTCCCCTGGGTGAGGGCCTTTTATATTAAGTGCGAAGGAGGACGTGGTCAACCCACGTTTCTGCTCGTCGTAAGTCGACACATTACGTTCGAGGGCTTCCCATGTCTCTAGTGCGAGAGCTTAAGAGGGGAGACGTGGGTACCAGTCACGTATGAGGCGAATGGGTGGTGCCACTTGTCACTGGTGCGAGCTCCAGTAGCCCTTCTAGAAGGCTGGTGCCACGTGTCCTAATGAGAGAATATTCCGTAGTTACAATTTCTTTTGTAATTAATTTTAAAAAAGTCAAAATTACATCCGATACCCCTAAACTTTAGAGCTTCTATTAATTGTGCTCATAAATTTTTCTTGCTTTCAATTATGCCCCCAAAACTTTTAATTTGCAAGAAATTTTGCTTATTACCAAAATTTCAAGCAAATAATTAGCGGTAGTTACAAGTGTGATAGTCCTTGCGGCATCTAATATTGATTGTGATATCATAGCATTTATTTAGAAATTTTTTTCATCAATTTAGCCCCGATTATCACTGTGTCACAACAAAATAAATGGTATTATGACTTATTAGACAAGTAAAATTTCACCAGAGGCAGAAAGATTATGTATTAAAGTGTTTTCACCATTTTTTTAATAAAAAAGTGTATTTAATATTAAACATTTAATACTAAAGAATTAAAATACTAACGACAAAAAATATAGTATTCAAATTGATTCCCAAAGAAATTTGAAGGCCTCTATTAATAATGACCCTACCACACACTATTCCTGCCTCCTCACTCTTTCGTTTCATTTCTTCTCCTCATTCTTCCCTCTTGGACGCCATCTCCTACAATCCCATCTTTTCCATTCTCTTAAAGCTTACAGCTTTACTCTGACTCTTATGGAATTCCAACACAAACAAGAACCCATGTTTGGGAAAACAAAGCTGATCAATGACGAAGTTCAAAAGAAGGAGACATAGATGATTCAATCGCTGAAGGAGCGAGTTAAATTTGAGACATTGGAGAAAATGAAGCTAATGAAGAATTGAAGGAAGAATTCAAGAAGTGCAAGGAGGGAGAAGTGAGGTATAAAATGCAAGGGCGATTATTGAAGAAATCGTTGGATGCTGCTAAGAACAGGGAGAAAGAACTAGAGAAAATGATTGGGAAGCTTAGGATTGAGAGTCATGAATTGGTGGAGGGAGAAGCTTCCAAATCGTTTTCTCTATTTCTTTCTTCGTCTTCTTAGCAATATCCAACGATTTCTTCAATAATTCCTCTTGCATCCTATACCTTTCTTCGGCCTCCTTCCACTTCTTGCGTTCTTCCTTTAATTCTTCTTTAGCTTTCATTTTCTCCAACGTCTCAAATTCCACTCTCTCCTTTAGCAATTGAATTGAATGGTACTGCCAAATTCACGATGCCTCCTTCACTATTTCCCTAAGAAAGCGGTGGAACAAAAAAAACATTTTAGCCATGGAAGAAGCCTATATTGCTTTTGCTTTCGTTCCTAAAGATTGATTTGTTCAGCTTTCGCTCTTCAAGAGTCAATTGTTTTCCAGGTATGGTTCCGAATTTGGTATTTGTGTCTTCACGAATTAACACATCTTTAGTGAAAATCGAGAGTTTGATTTCTAGTGTTTTCAAGTACGATTCAATTATCTTCTCAAGTGACCCATGTGATTATGCTTTTAGCATTATAGTTTCAGTTCACTAGCCAATTTTCTTTAATCCTTTGTCGCTACATCATTTGACAACTAGGATTACTACATCTGATTTTGTTTAATTTGTTGCATTTATGATTTTCCTAAAAAATGAAAATTAATACATTTCCATGGCCCTATTTCTTTCTCATAAATTGTTCTATCTCTCTCACACGCACATATATCAACGAGATTTGGATCTAGTGGAAGGGACTAATGTCTCACAACGTTATAAACTCGGGTTCAAGTTCTCACTGGGAGTGGTGCTCACATTTACTGCTTGACAGTACCTCGAACATGATTACCTTCAATAGAAGGATACCGGTGGAAAACCAAATATATATACATATATATATATGTATATATAGATATATATATGTATATATATATGATTGCTTGTTTATGGCTGAAGCTCAAAGCTCTTACTTCTTAACGTAATGTTTGTTTTTATTTTAAGTGTGGTTTGGTACATACACTACTTTTTTATTAAATTAGTTCCGAGAATCCTATTCTTTCGAAAATATAAGAAAATTTGATTGTTTCAACTTTCACATTTCCCGGACTATTTTACAAGTTTCTCATCCTATAGGATGACAATAATACCACCTCCTTATATAGGTTAGATTAAAAAAGTGAAGAAACATGGGAATATAAGATTACGGGGTTACTAAGATTCCCGGACTTTTATTAATCTGTGTACCAAATGCAGGATTACAAGATGCCGGAGCTCATATTTCCGAAACTATTTTTTTTAAGCATTGTACCAAACAAAGATTTGTGATCAACTTGAAAAGATCTTGGAATATGTTTATTTTCTGGAGAATGTACAAGAGATGAAGTTTAGCTCGTTTTGTTCATTTTCTGTATTGGAGAGTCCTAGTAATACAAATTGAGTTTGCTACATATTGTTTATACTAAATCTTTTAGCAATTGCTGTATTAGAGAGTCCTAGTAATACTTAATTTTTTTTTACCTCTCATATTAAAAAAAGTTCAATATAAATTGAGTTTGCTTCTACTACTATTTATAACTTTTATAGGATAAATGATTTTGGTCTTTCTCAATGCTTCTAAACATTATATTAATGATTTGATCAGACTGTGTAGAAAGAAAATAATGCAATAGCTGGCAATTTTTTTTGTTGCCCGCTCGATTTTCAAAGCTTTGCTCCGACTAATCTCAATTAGTCCCAGGTTGCAAACCCGATTATGGTGGGTGAGTCTCCTATTGGGGATAGTTGTATTTACAAGATCTTGAACTTGAAACCTTACTTAAACAATATCAAGCCGCTTACCACTTGTACTAACCTCTCATTGGTATGCAATAGCTGCTATATAATGTGCCTATATCACAAGAAAAAAGTAGTGCATTATGATCAACTTAATGATTTAAGGATATCTTAGAATCTCATCAACCTAATATAGTTCGGGTCAAATACTCACATTAATCTTAAAAATGTGTAGTGAATTTTAAATTGGTCTTAAATGTTTCATTTCATTCACATTGGTCCCAACAGTATGGGGTTGATTTTTAATTGGTCCTAAATGTTTCATTTAATTAACATTGGTCCCAACAGTATGGGATGAATTTCAAATTGGCCCTAAATGTTTCATTTGTTTCATATTGGTCCCAACAGTATTCCTAAACATATAATATTGCTAAAGACACAAGGTTTCCCAACTGGTACGATTTAATTTTTTTACTTTCGAGATCAGTGTAAAATTATTTTTTAAAAAATTAAATGGCACAAATCTCGAGATGAATTTAATGGGTAGAAGATGTAAGACCTCACCATAGTGTTGCCCAAATTGGCTATTAGTAGGGGAAGGCCATGTACACAGGCACATGATTTTCCAATCATTGGATTTACTTTTTTAATCTCGAGATTTGAGCCCAAAAATATTCCTTTTTTTTTAAATTTAGATAGCACAAATTTCTAAAAAAAAATAAACAACCAGTCTTCCAATAGTGTTGCCTAAATTAAGTATTAGTATGAGGTCACATTTTCATCATCGTTGGATTTACTATTTTAGTCTCGAGATTTGTGATGAAAAATATTTAAAAAAAAAAAATTAGATGGCATAAATCTTGAAAAAAATTTAACGAGTGAAAGGTCTAGTGCTCATGTTAGTTCTACTCTTTAAAATATAAACGAATATCCAAATATGCAAAATAAAAAAAAAAAATCATGCATGTAAGCTATATTTGTCATATATTTATATAGCTTCAATAGGAGGATACCAGTGAATAACTATATATATATATATATATATATATATATATATATGTATATGTAAATTTGATTGCTTGTTTATGGCTGAAGCTCACAGCTCTTACTTCTTAACGTAAAGTTTGTATTGATTTTAATGTAGTTTGTTACCCAAACTACTTTTTTATTAATCCTAGTCTCGAGAATCACATTCTTAGGAATAGTATTCTCAGAAATATAAGAAAAAATGTTTGTTTTTCAACTTTCATATTTTCGAGACTATTTTACAAGAGTCTCATCCTATAGAATTACAATAATACCACCTTCTCGGTTGATATTAAAAAAGTGAAGAACATAGGAATATAAAAATATTGGGATAAGAAGATTCCCAGGCTTTCTTTTAATCTATGTACCAAATGCGGGATTACAAAATGCCTGAGCTTATAATTCCGACACTATTTTTTTAACTATTGTACCAAACACCTCATTAAGGTTTTGTGATCAACTTGAAAAGAGATCTTGGAATATGTTTATTTTCTGGAGAATGGATACAGTGAAAGCAACAGATTTTCTGCATACAAGAGATGAAGTTTAACTCTTTTTCTTCCTTTGCTATATTAGAGTCTGTTTGATATATTGGGGTCTTTGGGACTAAATATCCGCCCTGGGGGAGTCCGATCGGGTCGAGTGAGGATCCGTTAGAAAGCTCGCAGAGAGACGAAGAAAACCAAATGAAAATGACTCTCATCGGACGTCACAGGAGCCTGTACTCGTGGCCCAAAGTAGGCTAGATAATCTTGATTTTATAATGATTATTCTATTCTTTTCATAAGACCCACATCGGTTAAATCTATGATGGGAGCTCTCTCATCCTCCTATAAATAGGAGTGACTCCACACTTTTCTAGTTGTTCAATTCCATATGTTGGAAAGGGGGGCCCCGTTTGGGAAACCCGACTCAGTAAAATTTTTCTCTCTCTTGAGTCATCTTCCGCGCATCAATTGTGGACACGTGGCTTTACCTCTCGTAGGTAAGTTACGGCCCTTTTCGGAGTTCATCGTTTGGAGGTTAGCCCTGGTGGAGCAGAGGCACTGGCAAGATCCAAGGTTTTAGCAATGGCGTCCAGGTTAATAGCTTACGCAATATTTATATTTATGCCTGGTTTATTTTCGATTTTTCTTTTAGGTCCCTGGGTCGGGTCGGATCTTGTGGATCCGGGCCTTTCCCTACAGAGTCCTACTAATACAAATTGATTATTCAACATCTTCTTTAGACTAAATCTTTTAGCAATTAAAGATTGTCCTACTTAAGTTTTTTACCTTACATATATAAAACCTTCAATATAAATTGAGTTTGCCTCTACTAGATTACTACTATATATAACGTGTCTAGGATAAATGATTTTGGTCCTTCACCAATGCTTTTACTACTATAACGTTTCTAGCATAAATGATTTTGGTCCTTCTCAGTGCTTCTAAATATTATATTAAGATTTGATTAGAATGTGTAGAAAGAAAATAATGCAATAGCTGCTATATTTTACTTTTGTTTAATGATTTTATCAGAATGTGTAGAAAGAAAATAATGCAATAGGTGCTATTTTTTTTTTTGGTTGCCCGTCTGATTTTTGAAGTTTTGTCCAGACTAATTTGGACTCGATCCGGGTCACACATCTATTTATAGTGGGTGAATCTCCAATTGGGGATAGCTGCATTCACAATGTCTCGAATTCGAGACCTTGCTTAAACGATATCAAGCCGCGTACCACTTAGACTAACCTCAAATTGGTACTATATTTGTTATTTAATGTGTCTATATCACAAGAAAAAAGTATTGCACTATGATCAACTGAATTATTTACGGATATCTTAGAATCTCATCAACCTAATATAGTTGAGGTCAAATACTCACATTATCCTAGAAATATGGAGTGGATTTTAAATTGGTCCTAAATGTTTCATTTAATTCAGATTGGTCCCAACAGTATAGGGTGTATTTTAAATTAGTCCTAAATGTTTCATTTAATTTACATTGGCCACAACAGTATGGGATAGATTTCAAATTAGTCCTAAATGTTTCATTTGTTTCATATTGGTCCCAATAGTATTCCTAAATATAATTGCTAAAGACACAAGGTTTCCCAACCGGTACAATTTAATTTGTTTAGTTTCAAGATCAATGTAAAAACATTTTTTTAAAAAAATTAAATGACACAAATATCGAGATAAATTCAATGGATAGAAGGCACAGGACCTCACCATAGTGTTGTCCAAATTGGGTATTGGTAAGGGAAGGCAATACTCAGGCACATGAATTTTCAACCGTTGGATTTATTTTTTTAATCTCGAGATCTGAGCTGAAAAATCTTTTTCTTTAATAAAAAAATTAAAATGGCACAAACCTGGAGAAAAA
The DNA here is from genome assembly GCA_014851425.1 of Senna tora. Taxonomy (NCBI): domain Eukaryota; kingdom Viridiplantae; phylum Streptophyta; class Magnoliopsida; order Fabales; family Fabaceae; genus Senna; species Senna tora. The sequence continues at coordinate 15,974,294 of CM026262.1, forward strand.
TCAAATAGCTAGTTTTCCAATAGTGTTGCCTAAATTGAGTATTGGTATGAGAAGGCCACAGTTTCATGATCGTTAGATTTACTTTTTTTAGTCTGTTGATTTGTGTTGAATAATATTATTTTTAAAAAGGCAAAAATCTTGAGATGTATTTAGCGGCTGAAAGGTGGAGTGCTCATATTAGTGCTACTCTTTAAGATGTAGTTGAATATCCAAATATGCAAAATAAAAAAAATCATGCATGTAAGCTATATTTGCCATGTATTTATTTATTTATTTTGCCAAATCACATATTTAATTGAATCATATTATTTCATTAGTAATTAATTTTAATACCGTTGATGTGGGATAAATTTGGGCAATTTAAAAAAGTCCAAAGTACATTCGATATCCCTAAACTTTAGAGCTTCTATCAATTGTGCCCATAAACTTTATTTTGCTGTCAATTGTGCCCCTAAACTTACAATTTACAAACAACTTTGCCTATCACCAAAATTTCAAGCAAATAATGAATGGCATATAGAAATGTGACATTCCTTGCGGCATTTAATGTTAATTGCTATGTCATATAATTTATTTAGCAATATTTTTTTTTCGTTAATTTAGCCACGATTATCACTCAGCCACTAAAAAAATTGATGGTATTATCACTTATCAGACAAGGGAAATTATACCAGAGGCAGAAAAAGTAAGTATTAAAGTCTTTTCACTATTATTTTTGGTAAAAAGTGTATTTAATATTAAAATTTAATACTAAAAAACAAAAATGATATTAAAATACTCTAACAACAAAAAATATAACGTTCAAACTGATTCCCAAAGAAAACCAAAGGCCTCTATTAATAGTAACCCCACCACACACTATACTTGTCTCTCCACTCTTCTGTTTCATTTGTTCTCCACATTCTTCCTTTGTGGATGCTATCTTCTACATTTCCATCGTCACCTTTCTCTCAAAGTTTCCATCTTTACTTTGATTCTTATGGATTTTCAACCCAAACAAGAACTTGTGTCTACGAAAATCAAGCTGATCAATGACAAAGTTCATAACAAGGAGACAAAAATTCAGTCGCTGAAGGAGGGAGTTAAATTTGAGACATTGGAGAAAATGAAGCTAATGAAGAATTGAAGGAAGAAGGCAAGAAATGGAAGGAGGTAGAAAATAGGTATAGAATGCAAGGGCGATTATTGAAGAAATCGTTGGATGCTTCTAAGAATAGGTAGAAAGAACTAGAGAAAACGATTGGGAAGCTTAAGATTGAGAATTATGAACTTGTGGAGGAGAATATTATATATGAATGAGGGGATTTGGAAGAAGAAGTTTTAGTATTTGTATGAGACGATTTTGAGGTTAAGGATGTCGAATTATTGAAGAATCCTGAAACTTCCTTGTCCAAATCCCCTCATTCATAACATTCTTCTCCACCAATTCATGATTCTCAATCCTAAGCTTCCCAATCGTTTTCTCTATTTCTTTCTCCCTCTTCTTAGCAGTATCCAACGATTTCTTCAATAATTCCTCTTGCATCCTATACCTTTCTTCAACCTCCTTCCACTTCTTATGTTCTTCCTTTAATTCTTTTATAGGTTTCATTTTCTCCAACGTCTCAAATTCCACTCCCTCCTTTAGCGATTGAATTGAATGGTACTGCCACACTCACGATACCTCCTTCATCATTTCAATAAGGAAGCTGTGGAACAAAAAATATTTCAGCCATGGAAGAGGCATACATTGCTTTTGGCTTCGTTCTTAAAGACTGATTTGTTGAGCTTTCATAGATTCCTCAAGATTCAATTGTTTTTCAGGTATCGTTCTGAATTTGGTATTGTGTCTTCACTAATTAACACATCTTTAGTGAAAATAAAGAGTTTGGTTTCTAGTGTTTTCAGGTACAATTCAATTATCTTCTCAGGTGACCCATGTGATTCTGCTTTAGCATTATAGTTTCATTTCACAAGCCAATTTCCTTTCATCCTTTGTGGCTACATCATTGGACCGCTTGGATTGCTACATTTGATTTTGTTTAGTTTGTTGCATTTATGATTTTGTTAAAAAAATGAAGATTAATACATTGCTGTGGCCCTATCTCTTTCTTGGAAATTATTCTCTCTCTCTCTCTCACACACACACACACACACACACACACACACACATATATATATATATATATATATATATATATATATATATATGGGATTTGGATCTAGTGGAAGAGAATAATTCCTCAAAACTTAATAAATCCGTGTTAGAATCCTCGCTGGGTGAAGTGCTCACATCTAGTCACTACTAAAAAAAATCGATTTTTTGATGGATCAAATCGTCCAATGCAAATATATTTTAATAACAGTTTACATTATTATAACATGTGCAATTCAACCTCTCTCTTTTCATCATGATAAAAAGTGATCATTTTCTTTTGCCTTCATGGTCATGGTTGTCTCATCAACTATGAAGCATAGACACTGACACAGACACGAGATACGACACGGATACGGACACCTCGACACGCTGATTCCTAAAATTACAGGACACAACACGACATATATATATATATATATATATATATATATATATATATATATATATATATATATATATATTAATTTCAAGAGGACGCAAAATATTTATAAATATTGATAAAATCTTAAAAAATAACAATATTTATGATGTCATATATATTAACAGAGTATATATATACACAGTATATTATATATATGTATAACTTGAAGAGAAAAGTAAAGACAGAGTGTCACACGTGTGTTAACATGTCGGACACACCGACACGCCAAAGTGCTTCTTAAGTCATCGACCTCTCTCTTTACAAATTACCTGCGATTGACTTTTGGTTCTTGGACTGTGCACACTCTCAGCTTCAACACGTCTCTCTTCCTACCAACAACAATTGACAACTCAACTTATCCCACAATTGTTTCCACTGTCTAATTGCAATTTACCCAATTATATATACTCAGCACATTTATTTATACAAATTTTCATTGCGCGCACACACACATATGTATATTTATTCTTAAGTGAACCTCATTCATTAAAGGTAAATAGATTACACTAATTATAAGAAGACAAGTCTAACATACAATGTGAACCAAATAATAGCTCTAGGGTTGTACAACTATAAACCAACCTAGACTTTTTCAATCCATTTGAGAACCAAGGCATCAAACCAACAGAAAACAACAAAGATACTCGGAGAATGATAAATATAAAAATTAAGATTCGTAAAGCTGATCAAGTTCTATTATTTTAATGGTTTCCTTCTAGATTTTTTTTCTTGTGATTTACCTAAAGCCTAACCTCTCTTCACCGTTGGAGGATTAATTGCTGCTAAGAACAGGGAGAAAGAACTAGAGAAAATGATTGGGAAGCTTAGGATTGAAAGTCATGAATTGGTGGAGGAGAAGCTTCCCAATCGTTTTCTCTATTTCTTTCTTCGTCTTCTTAGCAATATCCAACGATTTCTTCAATAATTCCTCTTGCATCCTATACCTTTCTTCGGCCTCCTTCCACTTCTTGCATTCTTCCTTTAATTCTTCTTTAGCTTTCATTTTCTCCAACGTCTCAAATTCCACTCTCTCCTTTAGCAATTGAATTGAATGGTACTGCCAAATTCACGATGCCTCCTTCACTGTTTCCCTAAGAAAGCGGTGGAACAAAAAAACATTTCAACCATGGAAGAAGCATATATTACTTTTGCTTTCGTTCCTAAAGACTGGTTTGTTGAGCTTTCGCTCTTCAAGAGTCAATTGTTTTTCAGGTACGGTTCCGAATTTGGTATTTGTGTCTTCACGAATTAACACATCTTTTGTGAAAATTGAGAGTTTGGTTTCTAGTGTTTTCAGGTATGATTTCATTATCTTCTCAAGTGACCTATGTGATTCTGCTTTTAGCATTATAGTTTCAGTTCAGTAGCCAATTGTGGGAAAATGGGTCGGTCCACCCTTAGTGGATTAGACCCAAGCCCATTTGAATTTTGGGGCTTTAGTGCGAATACCATAAACTAGTGGGTTTATGGAGTGTAAAATTTGCATTTATTTAAAATTAAAATGTGGGAACAATGATTAGAGTATATATCAAAAAAGATGAGTATATGCATAACTGATTTTTTTATTCTCTTTTTACATTGAGAAAACGACAATGCAACTCCTCTTGTCTCTCTTCTCTTTTCTTCCCATAATAATGTGCATTTGCTGTGTATCATGATCCGAGTTCATTACTGTGACCGGATCGGGCGTGGCTACTTGAATCCGACATCCAGGTATGCCCGAAATCCATCACCAATTTTCTTTAATCCTTTGTCGCTACATCATCTGACAACTAGGATTGCTACATCTGATTTTGTTTACTTTGTTGCATTTATGATTTCCTTAAAAAATTAAAATTAATACATTTCCATAGCCCTATTTCTTTCTCATAAATTGTTCTATCTCTCTCTCTCACACACACATATATCAACGAGATTTGGATCTAGTGGAAGGGACTAATGTCTCACAACGTAATAAACTCGGCGGTTCGAATCCTCAATAGGAGAGGTGCTCACATTTATTGCTTGACAGTACCTCGAACACGATTTACCTTCAATAGAAGGATACTAGTGAAAAACCAAATATATATATATATATATATATATGATTGCTTGTTTATGGCTGAAGCTCACAGCTCTTACTTCTTAGCGTAATGTTTGTTTTTATTTTAAGTGTGGCTTGGTACTACTTTTTTATTAAATTAGTCCCGAGAATCACATTCTTAAGAATAGGATTCTCGGAAATATAAGAAAATTTGATTGTTTCAACTTTCACATTTCCAAGACTATTTTACAAATTTCTCATCCTATAGGATTACAATAATACTACCTCCTTATATAGGTGAGATTAAAAAAGTGAAGAAACATAGGAATATAAGATTACGGGGATACTAAGATTCCCGAACATTTATTAATCTGTGTACCAAATGCAGGATTACAAAATGCCAGAGCTCATATTTCCAAAACTATTTTCTTAACTATTGTACCAAACACAGATTTGTGATCAATTTGGAAAGATCTTGGAATATGTTTGTTTCCTGGAGAATGTACAAGAGATGAAGTTTAACTCATTTTGTTCATTTTCTATATTAGAGAGTCCTAATAATACAAATTGAGTTTGCTACATATTCTTTATACTAAATCTTTTCGCAATTGCTGTCCTAGTAATACTTAATTTTTTTTACCTCTCATATAAAAAAATTCAATATAAATTGAGTTTGCTTCTACTACTATTTATAACTTTTCTAGGATAAATGATTTTGGTCTTTCTCAGTGCTTCTAAACATTATATTAATGATTATAATGTGTAGAAAGAAAATAATGCAATAGCTGGCAATTTTTTTTGTTGCTCGCTCGATTTTCAAAGATTTGTTCCGACTAATCTGAATTCGACCCAGGTCGCACACTCAATTATGGTGGGTGAGTCTTCTAATGAGGATAGTTGTATTCATAAGTCTTGAACTCGAGACCTTACTTAAACAATACCAAGCCGCTTACCATTTAGACTAACCCCTTATTGGTATGCAATAGCTGCTATTTAATGTGTCTATATCACAAGAAAGAAGTAATGCATTATGATCAACTGAATGATTTATCGATATCTTAGAATCTCATCAACCTAATATAGTTGGGTCAAATACTCACATTAATCTTAAAAATATGTAGTGAATTTTAAATTAGTCCTAAATGTTTCATCTAATTTACATTGGTCCCAACAGTATGGGATTGATTTTAAATTGGTCCTAAATGTTTCATTTAATTAACATTGGTCCCAACAGTATAGGATGGATTTCAAATTGGTCCTAAATGTTTCATTTGTTTCATATTTGTCCCAATAATATTCTTAAACATATATAATTGTAAAAGACACAAGGTTTCCCAACCGGTACGATTTAACTTTTTTGCTTTCGAGATCAGTGTAAAAATAATTTTTCTAAAAAATTAAATGGCATAAATGTCCAGATAAATTCAACAGGTAGAAGGCGCAGGACCTCACCATAGTGTTGCCCAAATTGGGTATTAGTAGGGAAAGGCCATTTACTCAGGCACATGATTTTCTAATCGCTGGATTTACCTTTTTAATCTCGAGATTTGGGCCCAAAAAATATTTTTTTTAAATAGCACAAATGTCTAAAAAAATCAAATAGCCAATCTTCCGATAGTGTTGCCTGAATTAAGTATTAGCATGAGAAGGCCACATACATTTCCATGATTGTTGGATTTAATTTTTTTAGTCTCGAGATTTGTGACAAAAATTATTTTTTAGACAAATTAGATGGCACAAATCTTGAGAAAAATTTAAGGGGTGAAAGGTCTACCGCACATGTTAGTGCTACTCTTTAAAATATAGTCAATTATCCATATATGCAAAATAAAAAATTATCATGCATGTAAGCTATATTTGTCATGTATTTATTTATTTATTTTGCCAAATCACATATTTAATTGTGTCATGTTATTTCATTAGTAAATAATTTTAATAGTGTTGATCTGGGAAAAATTTGAGCAATTTATAAAAGACAAAAGTACATTCGATACACTTAAACTTTAGAGCTTCTATCAATTGTGCCCATAAACTTTTTTTTTTGCTGTCAATTGTGCCCCTAAACTTTTAATTTACAAGCAATTTTTTCCATCACCAAAATTTCAAGCAAATAATTAATTATGGAAGATACAAATGTGACATTCCTTGCGGCATATAATGTTGATTGTAATGTCATATCATTTATTTAGTGTAACTACGGAATATTCTGCCTAGGGACACATGGCACTAAGCTTCCAGAAGCCTAGCGGCAGCATCTGCTAGCGACACGTGGCACCACTCACCTACCTCTTAGGTGGCCGTTGCTCGCATCTTTCCATGAGGGCTCCCGTCCAAGAGACGTGGAGACCCCCTGAGCATCGTGGGACGGCCCACGTCCCACGAGAACGTGGGTCGAGCACGTCCTCCCCACACTTAGTATAAAAGGACCCTCACCTGGGGGACTTAAGGACCAGATTCAATACATCGGAAGAACATCACCTACATTCATCTTAAGCAAACGCTCTGAGTACCTTTAGACACCCTTTTGCCAAACTCACGTCACGCATCCCGAGTTCTGACCTAAGCTCCGTCAGGCCTCGCTACCGGCAGACACACCTCCGTCCCGGAGTACTCCACTTACAAAGCTCCCAATAGCTCTCAGAGACTCAAGCTCTCTCACACTAAGGCAACCTCCCACGAGCGGCTCGCCCACCCGGAGTACCTTACGCACGTCTTAGCCGCACACGGCCCGATACAGGTAACCACCTAGCCTAACGGCTCCTATAGACATCACCATGACGAACTATGTGGACTTTGATCCCTTCCCAAGGGTACATAGGCACCTAGGTTCCGCACCTAAGGACAAGTCCCCCAAGGTTAAGACCCCTTGCCGTCTTTAATTACAAATTACAATTGTCTGAACCAAAAACGATAGTTACATTTAGTAATATTGTTTTCATTAATTTAGCCATGATTATCACTGTACCACTACAAAATAAACGGTATTATCACGTATCAGACAAGAAAAATTGTACCAAAGGCAGAAAGAGTAAGTACTATAGTGTTTTCACTATTATTTTTTTGTAAAAAGTGTATTTAATATTAAAAATGTAATACTAAATAAAAATAAAAATAATATTAAAATACTCTAACAACAAAAAATATAACGTTCAAATTGATTCCCGAAAAAAATCGAAGCCCCTATTAATAGTGACCCTACCACACAACGTACCTGCCTCTCCACTCTTCTGTTTCATTTCTTCTCCTCATTCTTTCTTCTTGGACGCCATCTCCTACATTCCCATCTTTACTCTGATTTTTAAGGATTTCCAACTCAAACAAGAACTTGTGTCTGGGAAAACCAAGCTGATCAATGACGAAGTTCAGAAAAAGGAGACACAAAATCAGTCGCTAAAGGAGAGAGTTAAATTTGAGACATTGGAGAAAATGAAGCTAATGGAGAATTGAAGGAAGAAGGCAAGAAGTAGTGGAAGGAGGCAGAAGAGAGGTATAGAATGCAAGGGCGATTATTGAAGAAATCTTTGGATGCTACTAAGAACAAGGAGAAAGAACTAGAGAAAACGATTGCGAAGCTTAAGATTGAGAGTCATGAACTTGTGGAGGAGAAATTTATATATAAATGAGGGGATTTGGAAGAATACGTTTCAAGATTTTAGTGAGAAGGTTTTAGGTTAAGGAAGGATGTCGAATTATTGAAGAATCCTGAAACTTCCTTGTCCGAACTCCCTCATTCATAACGTTTTTCTCCACCAAGTCATGATTCTCAATCTTAAGCTTCCCAATCGTTTTCTCTATTTCTTTCTCCCTCTTCTTAGCAGTATTCAACGATTTCTTTAATAATTCCTCTTGCATCCTATACCTTTCTTCAGCCTCTTTCGACTTCTTATGTTCTTCCTTTAATTCTTTTTATTTAGCTTTCATTTTCTCCAACGACTCAAATTCCACTCCCTCCTTCAGTGATTGAATTGAATGGGTACTGCCATACTCACAATGCCTCCTTCATTGTTTTGCCAAGGAAGCAATGGAACGAATAACATTTTAGCCATGGAAGAAGTATACATTGCTTTTGCTTTCGTTCTTAAAGACTAATTTGTTGAGCTTTCACAGATTCTTCAAGAGTCAATTGTTTTCAGGTATGGTTTCAAATTTTGTATTTGTGTCATCACTAATTAACACATCTTTACTGAAACTCGAGAGTTTGGTTTCTAGTGTGTAACTGTCATTTTTGGTTCAGACAATTGATAATTGAAAATAAGGACCGCAAGGGGTCGTAATCTTGGGGGACTTGTCCTTAGTTGATGATGACCTAGGTGCCTACGTTCCATTGTTAAGGGATCAAAGTCCACGTAGTTCGAAGAGGGAACGTTCATAGGAGTGTTACCTGTAGTGGCCGTGTGCGGCTAAGACGTGTGTGTTCTTCGGGCGAGTGAAAAACCTGTTGGACGTTTCCAGTAGAAGAATAAGAGAGCAAGGGTCTCTAGGTGATGCTTAGAGCAAGAGAATGAGTGTATTCAGCGAGAGAGTAAGTGTGTTCTGATGTATGTTGGTTAGACTTCAAGTGGTGATGATTCCATTATGTTGTTTCTATCTAAGTCCTCCAGTGAAGGATATTTATACTCGAGGTAGAGGAGAACGTGGTCTATCTAAGTCCTCCAGTGAAGGATTTTTAGAAGGATGAGAATAGAGCATTATCTGTTGAAAAGGTAATCACCCCGCCCCAATAATTGGCCCTACGGTCTCTAAGAGTGTAGTTATTATAAAACCCACTCTTATGTATATTCCGATCATAGTCCAAAAAATTTGCACAGCTCTTACTTCTTAACATAAAGTTTGTATTGTTCTTAAGGTTTTGTGATCAACTTGGAAAGATCTTGGAATTTGTGCATTTTCTGGAAAATGAATACAGTGAAAGCAAAAGATTTTCTGCATACAAGAGATTAATTTTTTAGCATATGGAAGCCAGGATAAGATCTTGAAGTATGAATTTTAACTCATCTCCTTCATTTGCTGTATTAGAGAGTCATAGTAATACAAATCGATTTTGCTAAATCTTCTTTATATTATATCTTTTATGGAAACTTCAATATAAATTGAATTTTCTTCTACTATACTATAACCTTTCTAGAAAAAAAATTTGGGGAGATGCTGGCGTAGAGTGGGTGGCTACCCTACATCCTTCTCTGGAGCTTCTTGATGATGAACTTAGAGGCCGGCTAGAAATCGATCCTCCCTTGAATTTAGACTATCTCTGCAATTTGGTTGATCGCCCGTTCGACCATCGAGTTCTCTCTATCGTTGGCAGGCGTGCTCCAGAGATTGGAGCTACTTCTCAGCAGTTGGCCGAAGTTGTCCAGAGGAGGCCGCCGGGGGATGCTTTCAATGTCGAGCCTGTGGAGGCCACAGCTAACGTAGATCTTGGGAGTGCCCAAGAGTGTTTTTGCAGGGTTTTAGGTTTTGTTCCTTGTAATAGGCGGACGCCTTCCTCTTTTGTTACATTAATGAGAATTAATGTTAAGTTGCAATTTCTTGAACTGTCTCTCTTTTTACTTCTGGGCAAAAAGGTTTTGCGCGAGTACAGTATTTTGGATTGCTTGTCGTTTCACTTCTGGGTAAAAATATTTCTGCATGAGTACCGTGTGATCAAGACGGTCACATGTTTTCGCTAGCGTGTTTTATTTGAACGTTCGTTTTGTGCGTCCGCTTTTTTGGAGCACTTATGCCCGAGAGGCTTTTTAGATGTTAGCCGTGCGTCGAGGGAGTCTTAGCTTGGCCTTGGTGGCTCTTAAGTATTTTTCTTTGGGCGGTCGACCCTACGCCCATCCTTGGGACTTTTTGCGAGTTGACTTTGCGAGCATTTTCGGTATAGGCCATGTCTTTTTCAAGAAAAAGGAAAGTTTCGATTAAATGATAAAAAAAAATGATTACATTCGAATATCCTTGGTCATACTGAAAATAATAATTCCTAACTTGAAATAAACGGAGACATGCGAAATTTGGCCGAGAAGTATTTCAAGTGTGCAAAGTTCGTTAAGAGCTTAGGCGGAGCCCTGGTCCGGGCGGGCGGACTCTTGGGGACTTGATCCTGACTCTTTGCCCTTTGAGGATCCTCGCGTGATTCTTTCGGACCAGGGCGAGCGACCCTTATGGTCTTTGTTAGGCTTGCCATATAGCAGGCTCACGCTAGTTTTTGGTCCACCATGATTTCTCTGACCCCATGTGGTGTCGAGAATTTCATAGTAAGCTGTGCAGTGGACACTATAGCTTTGAGTTTGTTCAGGGACGGTCACCCGAGGATGGCGTTATACGCCGAAGGTGTTGAGACGATGATGAAATCCATGTCAAGGCTCGTTACCTTTGGTAAAGTGCCCATAGTTGTGCGTGCTGATATGATTCCTTCTGCAGGAACCCGAGCTTCTTGAAAGTGTTGAAATAGAGGACATCCGCTGAGGATCCTTGGTCTATTAGGACTCGCTTGACTTCGTAGTTAGCAATGACTACGCTCCCTACCATTGGGTCGTCATGAACTGGCCCTTCAAGGTTCGTAAGTTCGAACGTGATGGGGTCTCCTTTTGGTTCTTCACATTTTTCCTATGTTTTGGGACATAGTCGAGGGCGAGTATATAGCATTCTAGCCTTTTCTTGTTTTGCGGTTGTGAGGTGGTTCCCTTCTGTAATCTGCCTGCGATGACGCTAATAACCCCACGGGTAGGTGCTTGGTCACCGGTGTCCCTTGGGCATTCCGTACTGACTCTACCTTCCTCCTTAACGTACCTGCCCAACTGACCTTTGCGGATTAGATCTTCGATCTGATCTTTTAAGTGAATACAGTCGTTAGTCTCGTGCCCTTAGTCCTTGTGGAATTGGCAATACTTGGATTTATCCACTGGTTTACCAGACTTCTGCCTCTTCATCGTGGAGGGAAATTGAGCATGTCTGAATGATAAATTTCCTCAAGGACCCCGACGTGTGATTTTTTTAAGGGAGTGTAGTTGGTGAACCGTCCTCTGGGAGACGTTCGAGGTCGTGGCAGCGTGTGCTTTCTGTTGTTTTTCTCTTTGGGACTTTGGTTGTTCGTCGCCGTCTTTTTCTCGGATCGCTCCAGGTCGGTCCTGGTTATTAAGAATTTCCTCAGCTTCTCCTTGACAATATGGGCGTTCTCCTCCAGAATGAACCATTATGCTTTATCCATTAGCTCCTGCAAGGTAAAAATAAGGCATATATTGAGCTCCCCGTAGAACTGCAAGCATCGGAGGCCTTGCTTGATGACAAAGATTGCAACGGCGTCTTGAAGGCCTCTGACTTGGAGCGAGAGCATAGTGAATTGGGCTAAGAAAGCATGTAAAGTTTCTCCTTCTTCTTGGTGGAAGCCGATGAAGGAATCCTCATTCTTCTGGTATTCTTTACTATTGGCGAACTGGACAAGGAACTTTTGTGCCAACTGTTCCAAGCTATGAATCGAGTTCGTGGGCAGTAGTGAAAACCATCTTAAAGTTGCTTCCTTCAGGGTCGAGGAGAAAACTTGGCACTGCTGGCCGTCTTTCATGCTCAGTATTGACATGGCTGAGATGAAGGTGTTGATGCGGTCTCGTGGATCAGTCTCTCCCTCATATGGTTCTATACGGAAAGGCATTTTGAAACCCATGGGCATATGCTCGTTCATAACTTGCTGATTGAAGGGCTGTCTCCCTTTTCCTTGGAAGTCGAAGCCAGGCCAATGGTATTGTCCTGAGTAAGTGGACATGTCATAGGGAGCGTACGGGTTGTAGGCTCCTGCCCAAGGCATATGCAAATAAGATTCTGGCGGGTAGTTCGGGATAGGTGGTCGCGGATAGTCCGTGGGCGGGCGTACTGCTTGTCCGGAAACCATCGTTGGCCCAGGTGGAATTGATGGCGAGGGAGCTGGTGTTGTTAGTGATAGTCGAACAAACTCTATTGGTAGGGTTCCGAATTATATTGCGGGTAGATCGGTAGGGCCGCTAGAAGGGCCCGCGGTTGCGTTGTATGGTGCTACCGGTATTTGGATGCCCGTATTTGCTTGAGGATGGTCTCTATCCTCTTCCCATTGTTGCTGATGTATGGCTGCTATCTCCACCTCGAGTCGAGCTAACTCCATTTCACGCGAGGTCCTTGCTGGTTTTGTTAGCTCTTGATTGCTAGCTGGAGGGCATGGATTATGTGGCATGCCATAGGGATGTTAGGGGCATGTTTCCTCCCTGGTTGCTGGCGTCTAGACAATGGTCTCCATGACAGTTACTTCTGCGGTTGAGTCGTGTTTGAGACTCCTGCTTCCGCTATGGCAACGTCAGTCGCTCAGTGCCTATTCCTTGTGCTACGTCTTGGAGCACTTACATCGATTGTGGCCGTAGGAGCATTTGAGTCGGTCATTTTTAGATTTTTCCTTTAGAGAAAATTTATAATATGGGTTTCTGAGTGTTAAGTAGATACTTCTACTCCCCAAAAAAGAAATGCCGATTAGTGGCAGAGTGCTCAAGGCATTGTGGTCTGAGAAAGACCGTGGTGGGCGCCAATGTAATTGTCATTTTTGGATCAGACAATTCTAAGTCAGAAATTAGGACTGCAAGGGGTCTTAACCTTGGGGGACTTGTCCTTAGGAGATGACCTAGGTACCTACGTACCCTTGTAAAGGGATCAAAGTCCACGTAGTTCGCTAAGTTGACGTCCGTTGGAGTCGTTAGGCAGGGAAGTTACCTGTAGGTTGCCGTGTGTGGCGAGGACGTGCGTAAGGTACTCTGGGCGGGCGAGCCACTCGTTGGAGATTGCCTTAGACTAGGAGAGAGCAAGGGTCTCTCTGAGCTGCTAGAAGCTTTGCTGATGGAAATCCCTAGGATGGAGAACACTTGTTGATGGTGGAGCTTGTGAGGTAGTGGACCAAGCTCAAAGATTAAGAAGGCGATGTATCGTATTTGGAATGTTAAGTCTTACTTCTATCTGATCTCTTGAGTCCCCCGGGTGAGGGCCTTTTATACTAAGTGCGAAGGAGGACATGATCGACCCACGTTCCTGCTCTTCGTGGGTCGACCCATAACGTTCGAGGGCATCCCATGTCTCTGGTGCGAGAGCTTAAGAGGGGAGACGTGGGTATCGGACACGTATGAGGCGAATGGGTGGTGCCACGTGTCACTGGTGCGAGCTCCTGTGGCCCTTCTAGAAGGCTAGTGCCACGTGTCCCACCGTAGTTACAATTTCTTTAGTAATTAATTTAAAAAAAGTCAAAATTACATTCGATACCCCTAAACTTTAGAGCTTCTATTAATTGTGCTCATAAATTTTTCTTGCTTTCAATTATGCCCCAAAAACTTTTAATTTGCAAGAAATTTTGCTTATTACCAAAATTTCAAGCAAATAATTAGTGGTAGTTACAAGTGTGATAGTCCTTGCAGCATCTAATATTGATTGTGATATCATAGCATTTATATAGTAATTTTTTCATCAATTTAGCAACGATTATCACTGTGTCACTACAAAATAAATGGTATTATGACTTATTAGACAAGCAAAATTTCAGCAAAGGCCGAAAGTGTAAGTATTAAAGTATTTTCACCATTTTTTAATAAAAAACTGTATTTAATATTAAACATTTAATACTAACGACAAAAAATATAATATTCAAATTGATTCCCAAAGAAAACTGAAGGCCTCTATTAATAATGACCCTGCCACACACTATTCCTGCCTCCTCACTCTTCCGTTTCATTTCTTCTCCTCATTCTTCCCTCTTGGACGCCATCTCCTACAATCCCATCTTTTCCATTCTCTTAAAGTTTCCAGCTTTACTCTGACTCTTATGGAATTCCAACCCAAACAAGAACCCACGTTTGGGAAAACAAAGCTGATCAATGACGAAGTTCAAAAGAAGGAGACAGAGATGATTCAATCGCTGAAGGAGCGAGTTAAATTTGAGACATTGGAGAAAATGAAGCTAATGAATAATTGAAGGAAGAATTCAAGAAGTGCAAGGAGGTAGAAGAGAGGTATAAAATGCAAGGGCGATTATTGAAGAAATCGTTGGATGCTGCTAAGAACAGGAAGAAAAAACTAGAGAAAATGATTGGGAAGCTTAGGATTGAGAGTCATGAATTGGTGGGGGAGAAGCTTACCAATCGTTTTCTCTATTTCTTTCTTCGTCTTCTTAGCAATATCCAAAGATTTCTTCAATAATTCCTCTTGCATCCTATACCTTTCTTCGGCCTCCTTCCACTTCTTGCATTCTTCCTTTAATTCTTCTTTAGCTTTCATTTTCTCCAACGTCTCAAATTCCACTCTCTCCTTTAGCAATTGAATTGAATGGTACTGCCAAATTCACGATGCCTCCTTCACTGTTTCCCTAAGAAAGTGGTGGAATGAAAAAACATTTCAACCATGGAAGAAGCATATATTACTTTTGCTTTCGTTCCTAAAGACTGATTTGTTGAGCTTTCGCTCTTCAAGAGTCAATTGTTTTCCAGGTACGGTTCCGAATTTGGTATTTGTGTCTTCACGAATTAACACATCTTTAGTGAAAATCGAGAGTTTGGTTTCTAGTGTTTTCATGTACGATTTAATTATCTTCTCAAGTGACCTATGTGATTATGCTTTTAGCATTATAGTTTCAGTTCACTAGCCAATTGTGGGAAAATGCGTCGGTCCACCCTTGGTGGATTAGACCCAAACCCATTTGAATTTTGGAGCTTTTGTGTAAATACCATAAACTAGTGGATTTATGGAGTGTAAAATTTGCATTTATTTAAAATTAAAATGTGGGAACAATGATTAGCATATATATCAAAAAAGATGAGTATATGGAAAACTGAATTTTTTTATTCTCTTTTTACATTGAGAAAACGACAATGCAACTCCTCTTGTCTCTCTTCTCTTTTCTTCCCATAATAATGTGCATTTGCTGTGTATCATCATCCGAGTTCATTACTGTGACCGGATCGGGCGTGGCTACTTGAATCCGACATCCAGATATGCCCGAAATCCATCACCAATTTTCTTTAATCCTTTGTCGCTACATCATTTGACAATTAGGATTGATATGATTTTGTTTACTTTGTTGCATTTATGATTTCCTTAAAAAATGAATTAATACATTTCCATAGCCCTATTTCTTTCTCATAAATTGTTCTATTTCTCTCACACACACATACACATATATCAACGAGATTTGGATCTAGTGGAAGGGACTAATGTCTCACAACGTAATAAACTCGGGTTCGAATCCTCACTGGGAGAGGTGCTCACATTTACTGCTTGACAGTACCTCGAACACGATTTACCTTCAATAGGAGGATACCAGTGAAAAACCGAATATATATATATATATATATATATATATATATATATATATGATTGCTTGTTTATGGCTGAAGCTCACAGCTCTTACTTCTTAGTGTAATGTTTGTTTTTATTTTAAGTGTGGCTTGGTACACACACTACTTTTTTATTAAATTAGTTCCGAGAATCACATTCTTAAGAATAGGATTCTCGGAAATATAAGAAAATTTGATTGTTTCAACTTTCAGATTTCCAAGACTATTTTACAAGTTTCTCATCCTATATGATTACAATAATACCACCTCCTTATATAGGTGAGATTAAAAAAGTGAAGAAACATAGGAATATAAGATTACGGGGATACTAAGATTCCTGGAATTTTATTAATCTGTGTACCAAATGTTGGATTACAAGATGCCGGAGCTCATATTTCCAAAACTATTTTCTTAACTATTGTACCAAACACAGATTTGCGATCAACTTGGAAACATCTTGGAATATGTTTATTTTCTGGAGAATGTACAAGAGACGAAGTTTAACTCATTTTGTTCATTTGCTATATTAGAGAGTCCTAATAATACAAATTGAGTTTGCTACATATTCTTTATACTAAATCTTTTAGCAATTGTTGTCCTAGTAATACTTAATTTTTTTTACCTCTCATATAAAAAAATTCAATATAAATTGAGTTTGCTTCTACTACTATTTATAACTTTTCTAGGATAAATGATTTTGGTCTTTCTCAGTGCTTCTAAACATTATATTAATGATTATAATGTGTAGAAAGAAAATAATGCAATAGCTGGCATTTTTTTGTTGCTCGCTCGATTTTCAAAGATTTTTTCCGACTAATCTGAATTCGACCCAGGTCGCACGCTCGATTATGGTGGGTGAGTCTTCTAATGAGGATAGTTGTATTCATAAGTCTTGAACTCGAGACCTTACTTAAACAATACCAAGCCGCTTACCATTTAGACTAACCCCTTATTGGTATGCAATAGCTGATATTTAATGTGTCTATATCACAAGAAAGAAGTAGTGCATTATGATCAACTGAATGATTTATGGTATCTTAGAATCTCATCAACCTAATATAGTTGGGTCAAATACTCACATTAATCTTAAAAATATTTAGTGAATTTTAAATTAGTCCTAAATACTTCATTTAATTTACATTGGTCCCAACAGTATGAGATTGATTTTAAATTGGTCATAAATGTTTCATTTAATTAATATTGGTCCCAATAGTATAGTATGGATTTCAAATTGGTCCTAAATGTTTCATTTGTTTCATATTTGTCCCAATAATATTCTTAAACATATATAATTGCTAAAGACACAAGGTTTCCCAACCGGTACGATTTAACTTTTTTACTTTCGAGATCCGTGTAAAAATATTTTTTCTAAAAAATTAAATGGCATAAATGTCCAGATAAATTCAATAGGTAGAAGGCGCAGGACCTCACCATAGTGTTGCCCAAATTGGGTATTAGTAGGGAAAGGCCATGTACTCAAGCACATGATTTTCCAATCGTTGGATTTACTTTTTTAATCTCGAGATTTGAGCCCAAAAAATATTTTTTTAAATAGCACAAATGTCTAAAAAAATCAAATAGCCAATCTTCCGATAGTGTTGCCTGAATTAAGTATTAGCATGAGAAGGCCACATACATTTCCATGATTGTTGGATTTACTTTTTTTAGTCTCGAGATTTGTAACAAAAATTATTTTTTAGACAAATTAGATGGCACAAATCTTGATAAAAATTTAAGGGGTGAAAGGTCTACCGCTCATGTTTGTCACGATCCCCGTTTAGCGGACCGTGACCGGCACAGACACAGGGAATACCCCTATGCCTGTAAGCCTTATCACCTAATTGACAGAATATCTATTATTGAAAATACATCCACATGCAGTATAATACCATGGCTACACCGAAACGGTGGCCTATCCTAGGCAAGCAAATCCACGGCCAGTGCCGCTTCAGGATATAGATATAGGAAAACACACATAATATATAACCTGTGTACTGGCTACACATCCGAAGATGCTGCCTATCTTATTCACATGTAACAGATATATGTATATATATATATATATATATATATATATATATATATATATATATATATATATATATTTTAAAACAGATTTTCCCTGTATCGCAGAATAATTTATCCTGATCTTTTAGGTGTGTGAAGCTGACAGTTCTAGATCTAGTAATACAATTTAATTGGGTACGTCTACCCTTTACTTTATGGTACAATGATAAAGTAAATTAAATTACAGTTACAATTTATTCACCCACATGAACAAGTTGTGGGTCTTGGAAGTTTTGCTTGTCCCTCGTTCCACCGAGACTTCTTCCACCTGTACTTAACCTGTCTCTGTGTAGTAAAAATGAGGTGTGAGTCTTAACCACGCGACTCAGTGAGGACTCTCCCATCCCCGGCGCAAGGTGGGTATCGTAGCGCTGGGTTTGGGAGTCATACACAACCACATGAAAAAACAACTAGTTACTGTTGTTAGCATACATTCTTGGTGATCACACAACAACAGAAATTTCACCCAAACACTCACATGCATTTAATAACTGTAAACATGCAGCAGTTTATTTCACGACATCAATCAGCAAGTAAACATGTAACATATAGTGCCGGCTTTTACCTACCGGTCTTCTCACGTTTCAGCATGTCTGAATCAAACAAGACGTGTGGTTGCATAATCCTATACGTTACCACTACGCTGCACAATCAGCAATTATATGCAAACACAGATAATTTATACATACACAAAGATGCTAAATATACATCTACTTAATCTTCTCAACTCTGGGGTATCTACTAGCCACTACACAGCTTTCTCACTTCGAACCCGTGCACTCGGGTTGCTGGCCACCACGTGGCAAAGCATACCTAACCCATTCACTTGGGTACTGGCCACCTCGTGACAATTCTATTAATAAAAAACAATCAACTTCTAACTCATATACCCGTCCAGATGCACTCTCTGAGCATCAAGCTATCATCATAGCAATATAAAACATTTCTGACCCTATTGCCAGGATAGGGCAATGACCATCGTCATGGTGATTATAAAACTGAGGTCTCAAGTGCCATCTGACGTTGTTCTAGTCGATGTCTCACATCACTAGCATAATCAAATCCAGAACCCACCAATAACTCCTTTGCATGATTATAATCTAAGTCACCGTCGTGACGAATTTTCAAAATAAAAGCTTAGTCCTTCCGTACAAGGACTCTTGCCACCGTCGTGGAAAAGATTTAATAAAATACTCATCATGCCTCCAGAGTGTATGAGTTGGATTTGTAACACACCAATCATAGCAAACGATTACTCTCTACTCCTATGTCTTCCTATCTAAGCTACTTTCCACAACCTATATTCTAGTTCCTTTATTCTTTTAACATTCTATACCTCTAGCTAACACATACCAGACAAGCAGAGAATATACATACTCATGTAATCCACATAAGCATACAACCCTAGGAGCAGAGATGGAAGAACCCTCACATTGGCCAACCTTCCATGCAATCCTCTCCTGTAACTTAAGTCTCCTCGGAGTTCCTGTTGCAGTCAATCGTGTGCCATTGTTCCTATAAGAACAACATTTACTTCATTAAGGTTATTACTTAGCTTAACTTGTTATTTATCTCTCTATTACTCTCACGTGTAGTCCATGGTTGCCACAGAGTCAAGGTCTTGGTCTTATTGGACTTCTCCATCCCGACTTATGTGTATCCTTCCTCGGACACTTGACTTACTCGCATATAACACTCTACTTGAGTGTTTCACATACTTGGATTTGAATACTAGACCTCTATCTAAGTCGTATTCGCATCTAAGGAAGCTTATATAGCTTGGTTGGAAGGAATCTAAATTCTAGGAAGGTCTAAGCATTTTAATTCAACTTGTGTTTCCACTTGGGTTCTAGAAAATCTAGTTTCTAAACCTCAATATACCTCCAATTCATCCTACTTAAGGTTTCCTAATAATTATGAGGGAATAAAATTACCATTTTAGAATTTGGTCACCTACCCAAGTGCCAAATTTTTATGTTTTTGTTAAATATATGGAACAAATGGGAATAATTAAACAATGATACTTGTCAAAGGAACACCTCAAACTCTTCTTGTTCATCCAATCACATTATTCATATGAATACAGTTATATGTTGATACGGCTCAAATTAATTACACATTAGACAAGTTAAAGCTCTTTACGTCAATTCAAAATTAATAATTAACATTGTATTTTTCTAAATAACTAAAATTCATTATATTTGAATATGCAACTTTTTTTTACAAGCTCAAATCTTCTATGGAAAGAAAACGTAATAGTGGAGAATTGATCCTATGCTCTCCTTGAGAAACAAGAAGGTACCTAAAATAATTCTTGATGCTTGATAGCATATTTAGAATTATTCTAGGGTGTTTAAGATTGAAAAGAAGAGGTTTGGAGCCCTCAACATCACCCTTAAAATGTATTTGGGCAACCCGAGCAGGGACTCGGGACGTTAACGTCAAGGTTCAACCTTAGTAACCTCGGGCCAGCTCTTCACGGGTCTTGCTCAGCTTATATTTCAACTATAAAATTTTAATAATATCAATCCAAGCCTATTTACTCAAATCCAAGCTCAATCCTAATTATCACAATTTCCCCAATTTGAAAATAATTATAATGTCAACCCCAAATCCTTCCAAATTCGAATTTGGGCAAATCCGAGAATATAATCTTGATTCCTACCCCAACTAAGTGTTCAAGAACACTTTCTAGGTCTCAATCTACCCTCGAAACAACTCAATCGAAGGTGAATCGAAGAAATCCATAAAAATGGAGAAATTGAGGGTTTAGAATGAAATTGGGGTTACCAACCTTTGATTCGATTGGTGGGAGGTGTGGAAGATGTTGTAGTCGAGCTCCGGTGAGCTTTTCCGGCGTCGGACCGCTCTCTCCGGCGACTTTTCCGACGGTTTTCTCCCTCCTCCCCTTCTTCCTCTTCTCTTCTCTGCGTTTCCCTCTCTCTCTCTACCTTACGTTTTCCTTTTTTTTCTTTCTCTTTCTTCTTCTCTTCTTTTTCTTTCTTCTTTATTCCCGTAGCTCTCCCTCACTCATTCTTTTTTTTATTATTTTAATTCTTCTTCTTTCATTTCTTATTTCTAAACATAACGCACGGCACCTTTTCTTTTTTTTTTTAAAAAAAAATAATTATAATAACTATAATAATAAATAAATATAATTAATAATTAAATTAAAACACAACTAATATATATATATTCTTTTTAAAATAGATAATAAGATAAATAATAATCACTTAAAAATTATAAAGATATATTTTTAATTTAATTTCCTTTCCCTATTTAATTTAGGTTTTCAATTTCTTAGGTCCTGAATTAAATCCCAAAAATTATTTTCTACTTCTTTTCTTTCCCTTTTATTTTATTTTAAACTTCGAAAAAAATCCTTTCCGGTTTCTCTTAACTTTCAAATTTTTTTCTATATTCTTTTTAAACTTTTAATTCCTAGCCCCGGAATAAATCATTCTTAAATCCTCGAAAATTTAAATAAATCATTCTTTAATCCTCGAAATTTTTTTCGGGGTATTACAATGTTAGTGCTACTCTTTATAATATAGTCAATTATACAAATATGCAAAATAAAAATATATCATGCATGTAAGCTATATTTGTCATGTATTTATTTATTTATTTTGCCAAATCACATATTTAATTGAGTCATGTTATTTCATTAGTAATTAATTTTAATAGTGTTGATGTGGGAAAAATTTGAGCAATTTAAAAAAGACAAAAGTACATTCGATACACTTAAACTTTAGAGCTTCTATCAATTGTGCCCATAAATTTTTTTTTTTTTGCTGTCAGTTGTGCCCCTAAACTTTTAATTTACAAGCAATTTTTTCCATCACCAAAATTTCAAGCAAATAATTAATTATGGCAAATACAAATGTGGCATTCCTTGCGGCATATAATGTTGATTGTAATGTCATATCATTTATTTAGTGTAACTAAGGAATATTCTGCCTAGGGACACGTAGCACTAAGCTTCCAGAAGCCTAGCGGCAGCATACGCTAGTGACACGTGGCACCACTCACCTACTTCTTACGTGGCCGTTGCTCGCATCTTTCCACGAATGCTCCCTTCCAAGAGACGTGGAGACCCCCTGAGCATCGTGGGACGGCCCACGTCCCACGA
Source organism: Senna tora (assembly GCA_014851425.1). Classification (NCBI taxonomy): domain Eukaryota; kingdom Viridiplantae; phylum Streptophyta; class Magnoliopsida; order Fabales; family Fabaceae; genus Senna; species Senna tora. The sequence continues at coordinate 15,996,386 of CM026262.1, forward strand.
GAACGTGGGTCGAGCACGTTCTCCCCACACTTAGTATAAAAGGACCTTCACCCGGGGGACTTAAGGACCAGATTCAATACATCGGAAGAACATCACCTACATTCATCTTAAGCAAACGCTCTGAGTACCTTCAGACACCCTTTTGCCAGACTCACGACACGCATCCCGAGTTCTTCCCTAAGCTCCGTCAGGCCTCGCTGCCGGCAGACACACCTCCGTCCCGGAGTACTCCACTTACAGAGCTCCCAATAGCTCTCAGAGCCTCAAACTCTCTCACACTAAGACAACCTTCCACGAGCGGCTCGCCCGCCTGGATTACCTTACGCACATCTTAGCCGCACACGGCCCGATACAGGTAACCACCTAGCCTAACGGCTCCTATAGACGTCACCATGACGAACTACGTGGACTTTGATCCCTTCCCAATGGTACATAGGCACCTAGGTTCCGCACCTAAGGACAAGTCCCCCAAGGTTAAGACCCCTTGCGATCTTTAATTACAAATTACAATTGTCTGAACCAAAAACGACAGTTACATTTAGTAATATTGTTTTCGTTAATTTAGCCACGATTATCACTGTACCACTACAAAATAAACGGTATTATCACCTATCAGACAAGGAAAACTGTACCAAAGGCAGAAAGAGTAAGTACTAAAGTGTTTTCACTATTATTTTTGGTAAAAAGTGTATTTAATATTAAAAATGTAATACTAAATAAAAACAAAAATAATATTAAAATAATCTAACAACAAAAAATATAACGTTCAAATTGATTCCCAAAGAAAATCGAAGCCCCTATTAATAGTGACCCTACCACACAACGTACCTGCCTCTCCACTCTTCTGTTTCATTTCTTCTCCTCATTCTTTCTTCTTGGACGCCATCTCCTACATTCCCATCTTTACTCTGATTTTTAAGGATTTCTAACTCAAACAAGAACTTGTGTTCGGGAAAACCAAGCTGATCAATGACGAAGTTCAGAAAAAGGAGACAAAATATTAGTCGCTAAAGGAGAGAGTTAAATTTGAGACATTAGACAAAATAAAGCTAATGGAGAATTGAAGGAAGAAGGCAAGAAGTAGTGGAAGGAGGCAAAAGAGAGGTATAGAATGCAAGGGTGATTATTGAAGAAATCTTTGGATGCCGCTAAGAACAAGGAGAAAGAACTAGAGAAAACGATTGCGAAGCTTAAGATTGAGAGTCATGAACTTGTGGAGGAGAAAATTATATATGAATGAGGGGATTTAGAAGAAGAAGTTTCAAGATTTTAGTGAGAAGGTTTTTAGGTTAAGGAAGGATGTCGAATTATTGAAGAATCCTGAAACTTCCTCGTCCAAACTCCCTCATTCATAACGTTTTTCTCCACCAATTCATGATTCTCAATCTTAAGCTTCCCAATCGTTTTATGTATTTCTTTCTCCATCTTCTTAGCAGTATTCAACGATTTCTTTAACAATTCCTCTTGCGTCCTATACCTTTCTTCAGCCTCTTTCGACTTCTTATGTTCTTCCTTTAATTCTTTCTATTTAGCTTTCATTTTCTCCAACGACTCAAATTCCACTCCCTCCTTCAGTGATTGAATTGAATGGTACTGCCATAATCACGATGCCTCCTTCATTGTTTTGCTAAGGAAGCGATGGAACGAATAACATTTCAGCCATGGAAGAAGTATAAATTGCTTTTGCTTTCATTCTTAAAGACTGATTTGTTGAGCTTTCGCAGATTCTTCAAGAGTCAATTGTTTTCAGGTATGGTTCCAAATTTTGTATTTGTGTTTTCTCTAATTAACACATCTTTATTGAAACTCGATATTTTGGTTTCTAGTGTGTAACTGTCATTTTTGGTTCAGACAATTCATAATTGAAAATAAGGACCGTAAGGGGTCGGAATCTTGGGGGACTTGTCCTTAGTTGATGATGACCTAGGTGCCTACGTTCCATTGTTAAGGGATCAAAGACCACGTAGTTCGAAAAGGGAACGTTCGTAGGAGCCGTTAGGCAGGAGTGTTACCTGTAGTGACCGTGTGCGGCTAGGACGTGTGTGTTCTCCGGGGGAGTGAAAAACCTGTTGGAGGTTTCCAGTAGAAGAATGAGAGCAAGGGTCTCTAGGTGATGCTTAGAGCAAGAGAATCAGTGTATTCTGCAAGAGAGTAAGTGTGTTCTGATGTATGTTGGTTAGACTTCAAGTGGTGATGATTCCATTCTGTTGTTTCTATCTAAGTCCCCCAGGTGAAGGATATTTATACTCGAGGTAGAGGAGAACGTGGTCGATCCACATTCTTGAGCATAGGGCTCGACCCACGATCCTGGGAGTTCCCGCACGTCTCTATTACGGGAGAATATGCGAGGGAGCATGGATGGAGGCCACGTACAAGGCCATCGAGCGGTGCCACGTGTCATTGATCTGTGGTCCAGTTAACCTTCTAGAAAGTTGTACCACATGTCCATAGGAGAAAATACTATGGAGTTACATTGCTTTTTCAGGTACAATTTAATTATCTTCTCACGTGACCCATTTGATTATGCTTTTAGCGTTATAGTTTCAGTTCAGTTCTCAAGTCAAGTTCCTATAATCCTTTGTGTCTACATTATTGGACAACTAGAATTGCTACGTTTGATTTCGTCTAGTTTATTGCATTTATGATTTTGTTAAAAAAATTAAGCTTAATAGGCGAGCTATGTAGACAGATTTTTTGTCTTACTTTCGTGTTTGGAGTAGGTGATAATGAGGAACATTAGGGACATGGCATTGCCATTGCCCTATTTCTTTTTCAGAAATTGTTCTCTCTCTCTCTCTCTCTCACACACACACATATATATTAACAAGATTTAGATCTAGTGAAAGGGACTAATTCCTCACAACGTAATAAACCTGGGATCGAATAGCCAATGGGACAAGTACTCACATTTAGTGCCCGACAGTGATTCGAACTGGTTACCTTCAATAGGAGGATACCGGAGAAAAACCAAATATATATATATATATATATATATATATATATATATATATATATTTGATTGCTTGTTTATGGCTCACGCTCACATCTCTTACTTCTTAACGTAATGTTTGTATTGATTTTAAGTGTCGTTTGTTACACAGACTACTTTTTTATTAAATCCTAGTCCCCAGAATTACATTCTTAGGGATAGGATTCTCGGAAATATAAAAAAAATTGTTTACTTTTTAACTTCCACATTTTCAGGACTATTTTACAAGATTCGCATCCTACAGAATTACAATAATACCACCTTCTTGGGTAATATTAAAAGTAAAAAAAACATAGGAATATAAAATGACTGGGATACTAAGATTCTCAGGCTTTCTTTTAATCCGTGTACCAAATATAGGATTACAAAATATCGGAGCTCATAATTTCGAAACTATTTTTTTAATTATTGTACTAAACTTGTGTGATCAACTTGAAAAGAGATCTTGGAATATGTTTATTTTCTGGAGAATGGATACAGCAACAGATTTTCTGCATACAAGAGATGAAGCTTAACTCTTTTTCTTCATTAATTTGCTGTATTAGAGTCCTAGTAATACAAATTGATTATTCTACATATTCTTTAGGGATAAAAGTTCAATGGTACCGTACCACTGAACTTCAGTGCATCCCTCCAATCATGTAGTGCCATTTGTTAATATTAATAAAAACTCACATTAATTAGGGCCCACCTTGAATGGTTTAGGGACCAACTGATTGGAGGGATGTACTGAAGTTCAGTACTACCGTACCACTGAACATCTACTACTTCTTTAGACTAAATCTTTTAGCAATTAAAGATTGTCCTACTTAAGCTACTTAGTGTTACCAGTTGTGAGTAATGAGGTAAACCTACTGTTCTGGATCCAATCGCAGGATGAGTACTTCATAATTAACAGTGCTGTCAACATTATCCTTAAGAATACCAGGTTCCTTTTCAACAAATTGTGTAACTTGATATGTCTTGATGTCGGGTTATTAGTTGGTATTATGATGTTGTACTATCGTACAAGTAGATGTAGGTTTGGTAGGTTAAGTAGATCTTGTTGTAATATTAATGTTTTTACGGTTGATTGGACTGTGTTATAACTTCGTTTATTTAATAGTATCGTGTTTATCAAAAAAAAAAGGATTGTCCTACTTAAGTTGTTTACCTTTCATATATAAAAACTTCAATATAAATTGAGTTTGCTTATACTAGATTACTACTATATATAACGTGTCTAGGATAAATGATTTTGGTCCTTTTCCAGTGCTTCTACTACTATAACGTTTCTAGCATAAATGATTTTGGTCCTTCTCGGTGCTTCTAAACATTATATTAATGATTTGATTAGAATGTGTAGAAAGAAAATAATGCAATAGCTACTATTTTTGTTTGGTTGCCCGTTTAATTTTTGAAGTTTTGTCTCGATTAATCTGGACTCGATCTGGGTCACACATCTGGTTATAGTGGGTGAGTCTCTCAACGGGGATAGCTGCATTCACAATGTCTCAAATTCGAAACCTTGCTTAAATGATATCAAAGAGAATGGATTCAGTGCTTGGCTCTTCTATGCATTAGTATGTTAGGCCGACTTTTTTTCATAGTTTTCTTCACATTTTTTTATTGAACTTAAAAAATTCTAAACTTCTTCTAAAGAATAAGAGATATAGACACAAAAAATAAAAAAAATCCACACAAATAAGGACCTACCGTGAATGGTTTAGGGACCATCTTTATTAGGGACTAAAAAGTTAGTCCCTAATCCACTCATAGTAAATCTCGATTTATGTGGAGTTTTTAGTTTTTTTGTATCTATATCTTTCATACTTTAAATAAAAAAAATGAAGAAAACTATGAAAAAAAAGTCAGCCTAGCACACTAATGGATAGAAGAGCCAAGCACTAGATCCATTCTCAAAATAGTGCATTATGATCAACTAAATTATTTATAGTTGATCAACCTAATATAGTTGGGGTCAAATACTCACATTATCCTAGAAATATGGAGTGGATTTTCAATTGGTCTTAAATATTTCATTTAATTCACATTGGTCCCAACAGTATAGGGTGTATTTTAAATTAGTCCTAAATGTTTCATTTAATTTACAATAGTCGTAACAGTATGGGATAGATTTCAAATTAGTCCTAAATGTTTCATTTGTTTCATATTGGTTCCAATAGTATTCCTAAACATAATTGCTAAAGACACAAGGTTTCCTAACCGATACAATTTAATATTTTTAGTTTCGAGATCATTGTAAAAACATTTTTTTTAAAAAATTAAATGACACAAATATTGAGATAAATTCAACGGATAAAAGGCGCAGGACCTCACCATAGTGTTGTCCAAATTGGGTATTGGTAGGGGAAGGCAATACTCAAGCACATGAATTTTCAATCGTTGGAGTTATTTTTTAATCTCGAGATCTGAGTTAAAAAATCTTTTTCTTTAATAAAAAATTTAAAATGACACAAATCTGGAGAAAAATCAAATAGCTAGTTTTCCAATAGTGTTGCCTAAATTGAGTATTGGCATGAGAAGGCCACAGTTTCATGATCGTTAGATTTACTTTTTTAGTGTCACGACCCCCTACCGGAAGTCCGTGACCGGCACGGGAGGTAGGATTTCTCCTATCCCGTAAGCCTCTAATCCCTAATCGACATTTCTGTATGTGCATAACTACCCATTTTAATACAAACAATATATAGTATTTATGGTCATCCCTATCCGGTGACCTAAGTAGCACGCAATCCACGGCTCGCTCAACGCCGCTTCAGTCTATACATATACACATAATCAATCACACATACATATAGTGTACATATTGATCACGAGCCTCAAGGCGGGTGATCTATCCTATTCACATGCAGAATCCCTGTATACAGTCAAGTATATATATATATATTCAATCACACACCTGCATATAATTTACATATTGATCACACGCCTCAATGCGTGTGACCTATCCTATTCACATGCGGAAGCTGTATTTCCATACCATCACGTATTCAGTCACACATATATATATAAATTTACATATTGACCACACGCTCAGTGCGTGTGATCTATCCTATTCACATGCAGAAGCCACATTCATATATATAAATACACATGATATTCATCATATCACAACCTATATCCCCAACAACAAGACCAATCTTTAACCTGTATGAAGCCGACAGTTCTAGAGTGTGACATATACATATATGCATATAGCAACTGTACAAAATAATGCTATACCAAAAGAATCATATACATATACATCCTGACAAAATACATATATCAATACTACCCACGCGAACAATGCGTGCGGTCTTTAAGTCTGTCCGCCTCCCTGAGATGAAGTGGAAGCGCTCCCGATGCCTATACCACTTGTATCTGTAACATGTAACATTGGGGTGAGTCAAACAGACTCAGTGAGAGGCTTTCTCATCCCTGGTGTAGTAGCGGGTACCACTACAACTGGGGAAGAGGAGCCAATCACAAACACATACGCATATAACGGGTTTAAATTTTCATATATTAGGTGGTCAGGCAATTAACATATATCATATTCACAATAAAGAATTTAAAGCATGGGTTTACATACATTTAAAATCACACCTACATCATATCATGATTTAACATATAGTTTCATGTGGTCACCCGTATTCAATTAACTGTAATCATAAACTGGCCCGAAGGCAATATCTCCGTTAGGAGGGAATCTGGCCCGAAGGCAATATCTCAGGTGAGCAATATGGGAACCTAGTTGATCATTCTAGGAACCCCTGGTCCCAAGACTTTACTTGGAACAATAGTCTGACCCCAAGACTTCACTTGGAGCATAGCCGGCGACTCATCTGACCTCGGTTTACCCAAGGCAATAGCCACAATGTGGTGTACTCATATACTTTGTATTTCTGTGGGTTGACTCAAAACAAACAGACTCAATCTACCCGGACTACCCATGATCGACTCGATTTCCAGGTTGTACCACAAATGACCCTTATGGACCACTGCTTACTCATTTCTTTTCTTCTAAGGCAACTCTATATTCCCAAGTGGTTTTCTAATTCGGAAGCTCTCGGTTTAAAACAAGTCACCTATGTTCATCTCCTTTAAGAAGTTACATACACAACCACCCTTTTCAAGTGATCAACAATGAGGTTGGTTTATAATATCGCAAGACTCTCACAAATAAAGTTGACTCGATCCTACCCCCGATATCATCTAGGTCCCGAAGACCTTCTTTCCATATAAGCCTCCTTGAGCCACCATTGCTTTTACAATTCACATACACACATATAGCACGTTTTCACATATACTGTAATTTAGGAACAACAATAGCATGTTGTCTAACATGTAATTCCTACAAATAGGCAAGAAGGCAAACCATATATCCATTTCCGCAGTCAACCCTATAGGGCAAGGATAGGAAAGCCCCTCACCTGGTTGGCCCCTCTGATTGGCTCTCGGTGCGCCCGAAAGTCCACTCACAGTATGGTGCCCTATACACATATACTTGAGAGATTCAGAAACTTGCAATTTCAACCACTATCGTGTACATGTAACGCTAATGCTCATGTTCTTTCTAATTAATTCCATAGACTAGTTGTTGGCTTGGAATGCCCTCAACTAGTTTTCGGAACGCCTAGCATGCTTCTATTCGTGTTCAGCCCTTTCTTAATCACACTCTTCGGAAGCTTTGACTTGGGAATGTAAGGTTACTCAATTTCATCTCTATGTGTCCATATGAAATTCTCATTACCCAAGTATTGAATTTATGACTCAAGAGAGTCATAAATTCTACTTGTCTAAAATTTCCATTTACCGAATTAACTTTCAATACTTTACCTACACACGAATACACATATCCGGATACGCGTAAAATTAGGAAAGTGTCTCTTTTTCCCCGAACCGGGTTCCGGGTGAGATGGGAATTACTCGGGTTTTAATCCCTCGTACATTCCAATAATTTTTTAGCAATTATATAATTATCGTTCAACCTTTCAGAGCACCCCAAATCATTCCACAACACCCTTAAACCTTAACAACCACATTTTCCTACACTTTTTCCAACCCGGATAAATTCTATCAATTTGGTTCCGGTTCCTAAGCTTCCAACTCACTTCCTAGCATGCAAATACTTCAATTTAGGACCCAGAATACTCAGATTGAATCAATTGGGGTCTTTCCAAAAAATCCCTAAAATTGATAAAATTGGGGTTTGGGAGTTTCGGGACTTCTCACCTCGATTCAACCGGTTAGAAGGACGATATGGAGTAGAGGAGACTCCCAGCTACCTTCCCCGGTGAAGAGGCGGTGCTTTCCGGCGAGTTTTCCAGCGAGAAGCTCTCTTCCTCTTGTTTCTCTCTCTAACCCGAGCTCTCTCTCTCTCTAGCCACAAACACGGTGACGGACGGCGAACTCCGGCCACCACGAACGTGCTCAGCCTGTCAATGCCCTGCTCCGTGCGTCTTCCTCCGTTCGTGCTTCCCTTCTTTCTCGATGGCCCTCTCTCATTTCTTTATTCTTTCTTATCCCTCTTCTCTTTTATATAATATATATATATATATATATATATATATATATATATATATATATATATATATATATATTTCTAACAAATAAATATATGTATACTTATATAAAAAGAAATCTGGTAGGATAATAAAAAAAAAATTAGAATACTTAAGAAAAGATAAAAAAAGAATATGGTTTGTATCTACAAAATAATAAGTAGGAGGATAGTGTTTATTTTTTTTATCTCATTTTCCACTTTTAACTTAATTAATTTAATTTAATTAATGATGCTAGTTAAAATATTCTTGGGTATTACAATCTTCCCCCCTTAAAAAATTCGGTCCCTGAATTTCAAACAAAACACTAACCTTAGTCTCGAAATAGATGAGGATACGTCCTGCGCATTTCACCCTCGACCTCCCATGTAGCTTCTTCGGTCAAGTGGTTTCTCCACAGAACTTTAACCAATGGAATCTCTTTCGTTCTGAGTTTCTTCAACTTCTGATCTAAGATTTCCACTGGCTCCTCTTCATACGTCATATTTTCGGTTAGTTGCACGTCTTGCGATTGGATCACGTGCGAGGGGTCGGGAAGATACTTCCGAAGCATTGATACATGGAAGACAGGGTGTACCCCCTCCAATTTCGTAGGCAATTCCAACCGATACGCTACATTCCCCATTCATTCTAAGATTTCAAACGGTCCGATATACCGAGGACTCAACTTCCCCTTCTTACCGAACCTCATCACGCCTCTCATCGATGATATTCTCAAGAACACCTGATCACCAATGGCAAACTCCAGCTCTCTCCTTCGATTGTCTGCATAAGACTTTTGCCTACTCTGAGCCGTCAGTAATCTCTCCCTTATACACTGTACCTTTTGTAAGGCATCTTGTAGTAATTCCGGGCCGACTAGACTAGCTTCTCCGACCTCGAACCACCCAATCGGGGATCTGCATCTACGGCCGTACAGAGCCTCGAAAGGTGCCATTTGAATACTTGCTTGATAACTGTTATTATATGCAAACTCAGCCAAAGGTAAATACCTTTCCCAACTTTCGCCGAAATCCATAATACACGCCCGAAGCATGTCCTCAAGAATCTGAATGGTTCTTTCTGATTGCCCGTCGGTTTGTGGGTGGAACGCAGTACACAGATCAACTCTAGTTCCCAACACTTCCTGCAATGACTTCCAAAACCTGGAAGTGAACTGTGGACCTCTATCAGATATTATAGACACTGGCACACCGTGCAATCTAACGATTTCTGATAGGTAAATCTGTGCATATTGACTCACTCCGTAAGTGGTCTTAACTGGCAGAAAGTGTGCGGACTTAGTCATGCGATCCACCATTACCCAAACCGAATCAAATCCCCGTTGTGATCTTGGCAACCCTGTCACAAAATCCATCGTTATCCTCTCCCATTTCCACTCAGGTATTTCTATCTGTTGTAATGTTCCGGCGGGCTTTTGGTGTTCAGCCGTGACTTACTGACACACTAAACACCTGGCTACATAGTTTGCGACATCCTTTTTCATGCCATTCCACCAATACAACTGTTTCAGGTCATGATACATTTTATTAACTCCCGGATGGATTGTATACGCTGTCTGGTGTGCTTCTTCAAGTATTCTTTCTTTCAAGTTATCAACCATAGGGACACACAACCGTCCCTCCAACCGAAGTATCCCGAATTCATCTATAGAGAATCAGACGTCGTCCCCTTTCCCTTTAGTTACAGTATCCCTGATTTGCTTGAGTTCGGTATCTTCGTCTTGTCTAGCCTTCACCTCTTCGACCAAAGAGGACTTAGCTTGCAAATGGGCTAAAAGTGAGTTAGAACTTCCAATCTCAAACTGATTTCCCGTTTGCTCTAGCTCGTGCAGTTCTCTAATTAACGGTCTCCTTTCTTCACTTATATGAGCAAGACTGCCCATGGATTTCTGACTCAGAGCATCGGCTACCACATTAGCCTTTCCTGGGTGATACAAGATCGTGCAGTCGTAGTCTTTCAACAACTCTAACCATCGACGTTGTCTCAAGTTCAAGTCTTTCTGCTCGAAAATGTATTTGAGGCTTTTGTGGTCTGTATAAATTTTCACAGGTCTCACCATATAAGTAGTGTCTCCATATTTTCAAAGCGAACACTACAACCGCCATTTCGAGGTCGTGAGTCGGGTAGTTCTTCTCATGCTTCCTCAGTTGTCGCGATGCATACGCAATCACCTTGCCATGTTGCATCAAGACACACCCTAACCCGATCCTCGACGCATCACAGTATACCACATACCCTCCTGCGCCTTCAGGTAATGCCAGCACCGGAGCGGTGGTGAGACTATCTATCAGCTTCTGAAAACTCGGCTCACACTTGTCACCTCATACAAACTTCATTCCTTTTTGAGTCAACCTAGTCATAGGTGCAGCAACCTTAGAGAAGTCCTGCACAAATCTTCAATAATATCCAGCCAAACCTAGAAAACTGTGAATTTCTGTGACTGAGGTAGGCTGGGACCAATTCTTCACTGCTTCCACCTTGCTCGGATCAACGTAGATTCCCTCTGAGGGTACCACGTGACCGAGAAATACAACCTTATCAAGCCAAAACTCGCATTTTGAAAACTTAGCATACAATTTCTCCTATCTTCAGCCTCTGTAATGCTAGTCTCAAATGCTCTGCATGTTCCTCAGCATTCTTGGGATAAACTAGAATGTCATTTATGAATACAATGACAAACCAGTCTAGAAATGGCTTGAAACCCGATTCATCATGTCCATAAAAGTTGCTGATGCATTGGTTAGCCCGAACGACATGACTAGAAACTCATAATGGTTGTATCGGGTTCGAAAAGCAGTCTTAGGCACATGTTCTTTTCTAAACTTCAGCTGATGATGCCCTGATCGCCGATCGATCTTTGAAAACCTCTTAGCACCTTGCAACTGGTCGAACAGGTCATCGATTCTTGGAAGTGGGTATTGATTGCGGACTGTTACCTTATCCAACTTTCGGTAATCGATGCCCAATGTTAAAGTTCCATCCTTCTTCTTCACGAATAGAACTGGTGCACCACAAGCTGAAAAACTGGGTCTGGTGAAACCCTTATCAAGTAATTCCTATAACTGCGTGTGTAGCTCCTTCAACTCACTTAGATCCTGTATTCCTACTTGGAATATTTGATCCGTTAACTCCAGCATGAACCTTTCTGGACATGCTCTACTCCCCTTGACCAAACGGGATTCGCTTCCACGGTTTGATTCTTTCCTTTCTAACGGTGCGGCATATGTTCATGAACATATACCACCACTTGCAAGCGTGTCACCCGTTGGGTTCCAATCGCCCCCAACGGTAACATACCTGTTTTATCAATTGGCTCGCATCCCCCGATGCTCGCCCGACTCCGTTCTCGTATTCACTCTCTCCTTTTCATTTCGTACCTACGTGGTACTCTTTCTTCGAGTATTTCTCAATTCTCGTTACTCACTACATTCTCCTTCTCGATTAACCGTCCTTACGGTTAATTTTTCCTTTATGGCACCCCCTATGGCCATTTATACGTTTGGTTTGTCCACTCAGTCTCCACCCACACACGGGCTTCAGACTAACGGATTTACGGTTCACCAACATGTGGAACTAGCATATCTAGCTATGTCAACTACAATCCGTGTACTATACATGCACTCACCGTAGTAGTTGGTTCTCCACCCCCTACTTGAATTTTATCGTATGGGGTCCTATAGGCTTTCGCTCTTCCCCCCTTATGGGACTACTTATCCCTGTCTACTTTCTCTCCCCTAGGGCATCCACGAGTCCCTTTGGGGTTTATCTCTCACTTTTTCTCGTTCGAGAGCTATCTGTCGCAATAGCACTCACTTTCTTATCTCTGGACGGTACTCGAAGGTCTACGCCCGTTTTCCCTTCTAGACCTACTCCGGTCTAATACTTTCGGGTCCATTATTACCATACGGCCCCTTAGTTGGTGACCCTTAGGTTTACCTGTATACTCTCTTGGCACCTTAGCACCCTCTAGTGCTTTTCGATGTCTATTTAACTTGAATCACTCAAGCGAGTGATTTCTCAACTACATCTACCGTCCTTATACAGCTTACCTGTAAAAGAATTGTTGTTTGGTAGGGTATTGGTCACATGAGTTAGTCTTCTTAGGCACCCTGTGGGTTTTGAAATTTATTCAAGTTTATTTCTTAGAAAACGACGCCTAAGGTTTTCGTAAATGGTTAGGGTTTAACCAATCGGAATGACACAAATTGAGAAAGAGTTTTCATGAAAATTTGCCTTCCAATGGTTATCCCTTGCATTTTCAAGAGAAATTTTAGGGTCTTTCAGAAGCTCTCATCCGGAAAGACCAAAAATACTTTTACAAAAATTTTTCATGTGGTCAATATCCCACTCTCTATGCTCTTCCTTAAGCACCCAAGAGAGTTTGGTTGGGCTTAATCCCTTCCTTTCCCCCTTGTTTGCTTAAGGAACTAGTAGTTCATGGATCGAGCGCAGGGTTGGACTAGGCTCCTTTCCTGTGCCTTACCATTTACTCTATTTCCGGCTCGGCATATGGTCACGCTCTACATGTTTACATATGCCTCTACTTCTTAACATCTATCTCTATGGCATACGGTTCGGCCACTTTTCCCTTTCATATACCGTATCCCGATTTCCTAGTCCGTAGACTTCTACTTCTACACTGTGGCATACACCACCTCTTTTCTGTTTACTTTAAACCATTTCTAGCCTAGACTACCATTCATGGCACTATTCTACTTGCATTTTCTACTATAGTCAAATAACTTGTGCCTATACCATAGCACACAATGCGTGCTAACAGAGCAGACGCATCGTCTCTTTTAACAACTGCAAAACAATCACACATTGTAGCGCATTCCTGCCTACAATGCAACCAAATGTGTCTGTGTCTAGGTAGCATCCTTCATGGATGTCTCCTTTCCCTATTATGGCGTGCTAAGGTTCCTGGGGTCACTACCACCCCACCTTACGCCTTAGTGCATCGTTGTACCGCACAAGAATGTCACCTGATAAGAATTTTCATAATCCATCATTGATTAAGAAGGAAATGAAAGAAAGGTTGACTCAATTTTTCCTGGGTACTTCCACAAGTGCCTTTTTACTCCCACGTTGTGCCCGGGTACACAAAGAGGGGTAAACCGACACCCGGTCATACCTATGGCTTCATACAATTAAAGATAACCAGGCTCTGATACCAAGTTTGTCACGACCCCCTACCGGAAGTCCGTGACCGGCACGGGAGGTAGGATTTCTCCTATCCCGTAAGCCTCTAATCCCTGATCAACATTTCTGTATGTGCATAACTACCCATTCTAATACAAACAATATATAGTATTTATGGTCATCCCTATCCGGTGACCTAAGTAGCACTCAATCCACGGCTCGCTCAACGCCGCTTCAGTCTATACATATACACATTATCAATCACACATACATATAGTGTACATATTGATCACGCGCCTCAAGGCAGGTGATCTATCCTATTCACATGCAGAATCCCTGTATACAGTCAAGTATATATATATATTCAATCACACACCTGCATATAATTTACATATTGATCACACGCCTCAATGCGTGTGACCTATCCTATTCACATGCGGAAGCTGTATTTCCATACCATCACGTATTCAGTCACACATATATATAAATTTACATATTGACCACACGCTCTGTGCGTGTGATCTATCCTATTCACATGCAGAAGTCACATTCATATATATATATATACACATGATATTCATCATATCACAACCTATATCCCTAACAACAAGACCAATCTTTCACCTGTATGAAGCCGACAGTTCTAGAGTGTGACATATACATATATGCATATAGCAACTGTACAAAACAATGCTATACCAAAAGAATTATATACATATATATCCTGACAAAATACATATATCAATATTACCCACGCGAACAATGCGTGCGGTCTCTAAGTCTGTCCGCCTCCCTGAGATGAAGTGGAAGCGCTCCCGATGCCTATACCACCTGTGTCTGTAACATGTAACATTGGGGTAAGTCAAACAGACTCAGTGAGAGGCTTTTCCATCCCTGGTGTAGTAGCGGGTACCACTACAACTAGGGAAGAGGAGCCAATCACAAACACATACGCATATAACGGGTTTAAATTTTCATATATTAGGTGGTCAGGCAATTAACATATATCATATTCACAATAAAGAATTTAAAGCATGGGCTTACATACATTTAAATTCACACCTACGTCATATCATGATTTAATATATAATTTCATGTGGTCACCCGTATTCAATTAACCGTAATCATAAACTGGCCCGAAGGCAATATCTCCGTTAGGAGAATCTGACCCGAAGGCAATATCTCCGTTAGGAGGGAATCTGGCCCGAAGGCAATATCTCACGTGAGCAATATGGGAACCTAGTTGATCATTCTAGGAACCCCTGGTCCCAAGACTTTACTTGGAACAATAGTCTGACCCCAAGACTTCACTTGGAGCATAGTCGGCGACTCATCTGACCTCGGTTTACCCAAGGCAATAGCCACAATGTGGTGTACTCATATACTTTGTATTTCTGAGGGTTGACTCAAGACAAACAGACTCAATCTACCCGGACTACCCATGATCGACTCGGTTTCCAGGTTGTACCATAAATGACCCCTATGGACCACTGCTTACTCATTTCTCTTCTTCAGGCAACTCTATATTCCTAAGTGGTTTTCTAATTCGGAAGCTCTCGGTTTAAAACAAGTCACCTATGTTCATCTCCTTTAAGAAGTTACATACACAACCACCCTTTTCAAGTGATCAACAATGAGGTTGGTTTATAATATCACAAGACTCTCACAAATAAAGTTGACTCGATCCTACCCCCGATATCATCTAGGTCCCGAGGACCTTCTTTCCATATAAGCCTCCTTGAGCCACCATTGCTTTTACAATTCACATACACACATATAGCACGTTTTCACATATACTGTAATTTAGGAACAACAATAGCATGTTATCTAACATGTAATTCCTACAAATAGACAAGAAGGCAAACCATATATCCATATCCGCAGTCAACTCTATAGGGCAAGGATAGGAAAGCCCCTCACCTGGTTGGCCCCTCTGATTGGCTCTCGGTGCGCCCGAAAGTCCACTCACAGTATGGTGCCCTATACACATATACTTGAGAGATTCAGAAACTTGCAATTTCAACCACTATCGTGTACATGTAACGCTAATGCTCATGTTCTTTCTAATTAATTCCATAGACTAGTTGTTGGCTTGGAATGCCCTCAACTAGTTTTCGGAACGCCTAGCATGCTTCTATTCGTGTTCAACCCTTTCTTAATCACACTATTCGGAAGCTTTGACTTGGGAATGCAAGGTTACCCAATTTCATCTCTATGTGTCCATATGAAATTCCCATTACCCAAGCATTGAATTTATGACTCAAGAGAGTCATAAATTCTACTTCTCTAAAATTTCCATTTACCGAATTAACTTTCAATACTTTACCTACACACGAATACACATATCCGGATACGCGTAAAATTAGGGAAGTGTCTCTTTTTCCCCGAACAAGGTTCCGGGTGAGACGGAAATTACTCGGGTTTTAATCCCTCGTACATTCCAATAATTTTTTAGCAATTATATAATTATCATTCAACCTTTCAAAGCACCCCAAATCATTCCACAACACCCTTAAACCTTAACAACCACATTTTCCTACACTTTTTCCAACCCGGATAAATTCTATCAATTTGGTTCTGGTTCCTAAGCTTCCAACTCACTTCCTAGCATGCAAATACTTCAATTTAGGACCCAGAATACTCAGATTGAATCAATTGGGGTCTTTCCAAAAAATCCCTAAAATTGATAAAATTGGGGTTTGAGAGTATCGGGACTTCTCACCTCGATTCAACCGGTTAGAAGGACGATATGGAGTAGAGGAGACTCCCAGCTACCTTCCCCGGTGAAGATCCGGCGCTTTCCGGCGAGAAGCTCTCTTCCTCTTGTTTCTCTCTCTAACCCGAGCTCTCTCTCTCTCTAGCCACAAAGACGGTGACGGACAGCGAACTCCGGCCACCACGAACGTGCTCAGCCCGTCAACGCCCTGCTCCGTGCGTCTTCCTCCGTTCGTGCTTCCCTTCTTTCTCGATGGCCCTCTCTCTTTTCTTTATTCTTTCTTATCCCTCTTCTCTTTTATATAATATATATATATATATATATATATATATATATATATATTTCTAACAAATAAATATATGTATACTTATATAAAAAGAAATCTGGTAGGATAATAAAAATAAAAAAAATTAGAATACTTAAGAAAAGAAAAAAAAAGAATATCGTTTGTATCTACAAAATAATAAGTAGGAGGATAGTGTTTATTTTTTTTTATCTCATTTTCCACTTTTAACTTAATTAATTTAATTTAATTAATGATGCTAGTTAAAATATTCTCGGGTATTACATTTAGTCTTGAGATTTAAGATGAAAAATATTATTTTTAAAAAGGCACAAATCTTGAGATGTATTTAGCGGCTGAAAGGTCGAGTGCTCATATTAGTGCTACTCTTTAAGATGTAGTCGAATATCCAAATATGCAAAATAAAAAAATATGATGCATGTAAGCTATATTTGTCATGTATTTATTTATTTATTTTGTCAAATCACATATTTACTTGAGTCGTGTTATTTCATTAGTAATTAATTTTGATACTGTTGATGTGGGATAAATTTGAGCAATTTAAAAAAGTCAAAAGTACATTCGATATCCCTAAACTTCAGAGCTTCTATCAATTGCGCCCATAAACTTTATTTTGCTGTCAATTGTGCCCCTAAACTTTCAATTTACAAATAATTTTGCCTATCTCCAAAATTTCAAGCAAATAATTAATGGCAGATACAAATATGACATTTCTTGCGGCATCTAATGTTGATTGTGATGTCATGTAATTTATTTAGAAATATTTTTTTTCGTTAATTTAGCCACGATTATCACTCAGCCACTACAAAATTAATGATATTATCACTTATCAGACAAGCGAAATTATACCAAAGGCAGAAAGAGTAAGTATTAAAGTCTTTTCAAACTGATTCCCAAAGAAAACCAAAGGCCTCTATTAGTAATGACCCTACCACACGCTATACTTGTGTCTGCACTCTTCTGTTTCATTTGTTCTCCACATTCTTCCTTTGCGAACGCCATCTCCTTCATTTCCATCTTCACCTTTCTCTCAAATTTCCATCTTTACTTTGATTCTTATGGATTTCCAACCCAAACAAGAAATTGTGTCTGGGAAAATCAAGCTGGTCAATGACAAAGTTTAGAACAAGGAGACAGAAATTCAGTCGCTGAAGGAGGGAGTTAAATTTGAGACATTGGAGAAAATGAAGCTAATGAAGAATTGAAGGAAGAAGACAAGAAATGGAAGGAGGTAGAAGAGGGGTATAGAATACAAGGGCGATTATTGAAGAAATCGTTGGATGCTTCTAAGAACAGGTAGAAAGAACTAGAGAAAACGATTGGGAAGCTTAAGATTGAGAGTTATGAACTTCCGGAGGAGAATATTATATATGAATGAGGGGATTTTGAAGAAGAAATTTCAGTATTTGTTTGAGACGGTTTTGAGGTTAAGGATGTCGAATTATTGAAGAATCCCGAAACTTCCTTGTCCAAATCCCCTCATTCATAACATTCTTCTCCACCAATTCATGATTGTCAATCCTATGCTTCCCAATCGTTTTCTCTATTTCTTTCTCCCTCTTCTTAGCAATATCCAACGATTTCTTCAATAATTCCTCTTGCATCCTATACCTTTGTTCAACCTCCTTCCATTTCTTATGTTCTTCCTTTAATTCTTTTTTTAGCTTTCATTTTCTCCAACGTCTCAAATTCCACTCCCTCCTTTAGCGATTGAATTGAATGGTACTGCCACACTCACGATACCTCCTTCATCGTTTCACTAAGGTAGCTGTGGAACAAAAAATATTTCAGCCATGGAAGAGGCATACATTGCTTTTGGCTTCGTTCTTAAAGACTGATTTGTTGAGCTTTCATAGATTCCTCAAGATTCAATTGTTTTTCAGCCGTTCTGAATTTGGTATTGTGTCTTCACTAATTAACACATCTTTAGTGAAAATAAAGAGTTTGGTTTCTAGTGTTTTCAGGTACAATTCAATTATCTTCTCAGGTGACCCATGTGATTCTGCTTTAGCATTATAGTTTCATTTCACAAGCCAATTTCCTGTCATCCTTTGTGGCTACATCATTGGACAGCTTGGATTGCTACATCTGATTTTGTTTAGTTTGTTGCATTTATGATTTTGTTAAAAAATGAAGATTAATAAATTGTTGTGGCCCTATCTCTTTCTTGGAAATTGTTTCGTCTCTCTCTCTCTCTCTCTCACACACACACACACACACATATATATATATATATAAATGGGATTTGGATCTAGTGGAAGAGAATAATTCCTCAAAACGTAATAAATCCGTGTTCGAATCCTCGCTGGGCGAAGTGCTCACATCTAGTCACTACTAAAAAAAAATCGATTTTTTGATGGATCAAATCGTCCAATGCAAATATATTTTAATCATAGTTTACATTATTATAACATGTGCAATTCAACCTCTCTCCTTTCATCATGATAAAAAGTGATCAGTTTCTCTTGCTTTCATGGTCATGGTTGTCTCATCAACTATGAAGCATAGACATTGACACTGACACGAGATACGACACGGGTATGAACACCTCGACACGCTGATTTTTAAAATTACAGGACACGACATGACATATATATATATATATTTTAATTTCAAGAGGACACAAAATATTTATAAATATTGATAAAAGCTTAAAAAATAACAATATTCATGATGTCATATATATTAACAGAGTATATATATATACACAGTATTATATATATATATATGTATACCTTGAAGAGAAAAGTAAAGACAGAGTGTCACAGGTGTGTCACATGTGTGTTAACGTGTCGGACACACCGACACGCCAAAGTGCTTCTAAAGTCATCAACCTCTCTCTTTCCAAATTACCTGCGATTGACTTTTGGTTCTTGGACTGTGCACACTCTCAGCTTCAACACGTCTCTCTTCCTACCAACAACAATTGACAACTCAACTTATCCCACAATTGTTTCCACTGTCTAATTGCAATTTACCCAACTATACTCAGCACATTTATTTATACAAATTTTTATTGCGCGCACACACACACATGTATATGTATTCTTAAGTGAACCTCATTCATGGTAAATAGATTAAACTAATTATAAGAAGACAAGTCTAACATACAATGTGAACCAAATAATAGCTCTAGGGTTGTACAACTATAAACCAACCTAGACTTTTTCAATCCATTTGAGAACCAAGGCATCAAACCAACAGAAAACAGCAAAGATACTCGGAGAATGATAAATATAAAAATTAAGATTCATAAAGCTGATCAAGTTCTATTATTTTAATGGTTTCCTTCTAATTTTTTTTCTTGTGATTTGCCTAAAGCCTAACCTCTCTTCACCGTTGCAGGATTAATTGCTGCAAGTAGGTAAGATTAATTAGAAATCTGTCATAACTCATAAGTTCTCCAAGATCATGAAACTTCAACATAAGTCCTTGTTGAAGTCCCATATTGCTTAGTTAAAGAGCTGATAAGCTGTATATATGGGCTGAGGTAATCCTCTTCCCATGAGAGCTCTTTTGGGGTGAGTTAGGCCTCTTAAGAACCCTCCATTCATTACTACTTTTAAGAATTAACTCTTATAGTGTCTCGCTGAAATGTACAAAATCCCGATGGTGAATCAAAAGGATATTAATTTTATGTTCGAGTTACTTGGTAATTAATTTTAAGCTGTCCAACAAATATGGCTGTAGTTTTTTGAAAAAAATTGGTAATGCGAGTTGTTATTCTTTTGTGAACTTGGAGATGCAATACTAATGCAAAAATATAAACAGTACTAAAGTAACAAAAGGAAGAAATTATACTGCCAAAACCCCAAAGTTATCAATCGTAACAGCATCATTACCTTAATACATTAATTGATATATGTGGAAGCAATTTGTTCCCACATTATTAGTTGGAAAGAGGATCATCTATATGTATTGGATCAATGCTGCTCTATTATGTAGTGACTTAGCAATGAATCGCAGAGCAAGAAAATTAAAAGGATATAATTTTATGATAGTACTATGTCCATTCTGACCATTATTTGCAACCATATAGAAAAGCAGTAATCTTTTCAACCATTGAAATTAAATGCACATGGTTTTGATTTTTGAATGATCACAAGGCTGCCAAACTAATAACTTTACATAAAGGTGCAGAAAACTACAAGTTATAAGTCATGTTTTTTTACTTTGGCTTTACATAGTAAAGCTCTTCCGTTAATTAACTGATTTTCTTAAAGCCCTTTGAATCACCAAATTTGGCCATGTTTGTAATATGTGTGTTGGATGGTTAAATAGGTATGCCCGACAATGCCTTTGTTGAACCAAAAAACTATTAATTTAATTCAGATTGGATCCGGTGCAATTTCCTTCAGTGCAATTCCTTTAAAATGCACATTTTTACTTCATTTTTTAAGTACTAATATGGGCTCATACTAACAATAATCCACCATGAATAGATTAGAGACCAAATTATTATCAATATAGGCAAATATCATCACTTTAAATGAATTAGGGACCAAATTGTTATTGATATTGAAAAATAGTCTCACAAGGCTATTTAGTGATGATATTTGTCAAAATTAATAATAATTTCGTCCCTAATCCATTCATAGTGGGTTATTGTAAGAGTAAGTTCGTATTAGTGTTTCAAAAATGAAGTAAAAATGTACATTTTGAAGGAATTGCACCGAAATTGCCCAGAAGAGCATTGCACTGGATCCAATTTCTATGTTAAGCAATTTTGTTTGTATTTTGGACTCATAATTTTGGGCTTTAAAATTATTGATTTTGATTAATTTCATTGATCCAAATTTTGGCCCATATCCATCTCGGCCAAAACAAAATGAAAAAGGTGAGTTATGAAGTAAATAAAATTTACTACCTCCTAGTCAAGTGAAGTCATGCTTAACCTCCATTTTTTTGCTCACAAAAAGTACACCTACTCTTCCTTGTTTTATGGAAATCTAACCAAAGCAAAAAGTAGAGTTGGTAAAAGTCCTTTTTTGCAGGCTATGCTGTCAAATGAAAAAGCAAAAGGCATATAGGCTTTATTCTTTTAAAATTTGACAATGGATCAAGAAGGAAAGAGTGAAAAAGATTCAAAACTCTTTCATCCCCATCTCTTCCGTGGAGCTACTTCGCCCAAAGTTGAAGACCATTAAAAGAGAAGCATTTAATGAGGAACATTTTCATTTAATGAAGAGCGAGGGAGATGAAGTTTGAATTGGCTCAAGCAACGGCTAGCTTCTTGGATCATCTATTTAATGCTGTGAAGGAGGAAGCTGCGAATTAACTAAGGGCACGTTTGG
The DNA here is from genome assembly GCA_014851425.1 of Senna tora. Taxonomy (NCBI): domain Eukaryota; kingdom Viridiplantae; phylum Streptophyta; class Magnoliopsida; order Fabales; family Fabaceae; genus Senna; species Senna tora. The sequence goes on from CM026262.1 coordinate 16,018,380, forward strand.
TATACTTACCAAACGGTGCATTACATGTAATCTCACGATTCCCAAAAAAATGTTCCATTATATTTTATACATACCAAACACACTTTTTTAGTTTTTATCATACTTTTTCTCTCTCCTAATTTTTCTCTCTATCTCTCTCCTCACTTTTCTCTACAGTACCTTCTTTTATTTACATATGTGCATTTATACCAAGCATACTCTAAGTGTTCCAAGCCTTCAAGAGTGCCACAAAAATCCTCTGAGTTAAGGAGAGTCTGAGTGATTCCTACTTGCTGGTTTTCTTTGTGAAATTTGTGTTGTAATCTTGTAGTAGTCTTTTAGTGACTACATTTATTTTTTCTCCTCTTTCTTGTGATAAGAATTTAGTGATTGAAGTATCTTGGGTGTAAAAGCCTAGGTAGGGCTGATCCTTGTTGGGTGAACAAGGTTGCAAAAAGATATTCAACCATTAAATTCTTGTGTGAATCCTGTTAAGGATTGAGGTTGTTAGAAGAAGTTAATATATTGTGTCTCCTATGATGAAAGCCTTGACGTGGCTGATCCTTGCAAGCTGAAGCAAGGTTGCAAAGATGGAACTCTTTATATTAAATTCTTTGTGGATTGAGAGTCAGAGTCCTGGTGAGGATTCTGGTTGAAAAAAGAATTAATACTTGGAGTGTTCTAGTGGTAAAAAAGCCTTGAGAAGGCTGATCCTTGTGGTGAAACAAGGTTGTAAGAGGAACTTCAAATATTAAGTTCTTGTGTCTGAATCCTGGGATTGGATTTTGGAGGATTTAATATACCAAGTTTCTTAGAGGTAAAAGCCAAGTAAGGAGGCTGATATCCTTGAGGAAGGTTCCTAAAGAAACTTATTATATTAGGTTCTAAGTTAATTACTGGGTTGAGTCCTATATTGTTGTAACGAAAGTGTAAAAGCAAGTGTGCTTTCCCAAAGAGGGTTTGGGTTACTTGGTTGTAAGAATTGAGTTGGGGTAATAGAATCCTTCTAACTATTTGGTTAGAAGGGGAGAGGACGTAGTTATTCAAGCAAACTTGGGTAGTGAACCTCTCCAGCAAAATTGTGTGTGCAACACTTCCTTTGCTCTGACTTCTTCAAAGAAAATGATTTTCATAAGAATCCTAAATTAAATAAGAGTCCTAACCAGAAGGAAGTTTTTCAAAAAGTTTAAAATCTGAATAAACCAATTCACTCCCCCCCCCCTCTTGGTTTATTTCTTGACTAACAGCCTCAAACAAGATTACCTTCAATAGGAGGATACTGGTGAAAAATCATATATATATATATATATATATATATATATATATATATATATCCGATTGCGTGTTTATGGCTGAAGTGCACAGTTCTTACTTCTTAACGTAATGTTTGTATTGATTTTAAGTGTCTTTAATTTATTATTTTAAAATTATTAATAATAATTTATTTTATATTTTGTAAATTAAAAAAAAAAATTAACATGTGAAACCTCTAGTATATATATATTTGATTGACAAATAATCTACTCCTACATAATTGAATGATCTTGTAGGTTCAGTGTTGGAAAAGTTGTAAGGAATTGGGATGATGTAAGCAGTAGTACACCATATGCCTCAGTAGCTCATGATCCACCAGCAATGAATTTTCTCACCCTTTATTCAAAATTGTTATTTTTGTTTATGCCTAAAGTGCACTCCTCGTGTCCGCTTTGTGTAACACATAGAGGTCTATATATTTTTAACTATTGTCTTATGGGTTCGATTTCTAAAAGGATGAGAATAGAGCATTATCTGTTGAAAAGGTAATAACCCCGCCCCAATAATAGGCACTACAGTCTCTAAGAGTGTAGTTATTATCAAACCCACTCTTATGTATATTCCGATCATAGACCAAAAAATTTGCAAAGCTCTTACTTCTTAACATAATGTTTGTATTGTTCTTAAGGTTTTGTGATCAACTTGGAAAGATCTTGGAATTTGTGTATTTTCTGGAAAATGAATACCGTGAAAGCAAAAGATTTTCTGCATACAAGAGATTAATTTTTTAGCATATGGAAGCCAGGATAAGATCTTGAAGTATGAATTTTAACTCATCTCCTTCATTTGCTGTATTAGAGAGTCATAGTAATACAAATCGATTTTGCTAAATCTTCTTTATATTATATCTTTTATGGAAACTTCAATATAAATTGAATTTTCTTCTACTATACTATAACCTTTCTAGAAAAAAAAATTTGGGGCCTTCTCAATTGAACACAATGTGTAGAAAGAAAATAATGCATTAGCTGCTACCTAGTTAATATCACAAGAAAAATGTATGCATTATAAACTTATAATCAAGTGAATGATCTATGGATATCTTAGAATCACATCAACCTAATATAGTTTGGGTCATACTCACATCACATCGATAATAATGATAAATAAAAGTATGATGTAATAACTATTATATATAAGATCTAATAACATTTGAGTATTGTATTTATTTATTGTGAAAGACTAAAATTTAAAAATTTATCTCTTAGCTTTTTATGTTTTCAATGTAAAATAGTTTCTAAGTCTATCACATCTTTAAAAATTGGAGAGCATACTTTTTTACTTTTATGTTTTTTTATTTTATTCTATTAAAGGGGTCATAATTTTTTATTCAAGGGGCCAATAAAAAAATATTATATATTACATGTATATTAGTATTATCTTTAAGGGGGCCATGACACCCACTAACCCCCTCCCTCCGCCATTGCTTGAGTTGGCTAAGGAGTTAATAGTCTTGTCATATATATATTTTCCTTCTGCTACTTTGTTGTCGTGCCTTTATTCAACTAAGCTGGATATGACGGTTCCAATTTGCGAGTTTCGTGATGTTTCGGAATAAGTTAGGTGGGTTGGCCCGTTTAATTTATTTTATTTCATTTTTAATCACTTAATTAATTTTGAATAAATGTAATTTCACTTATTTATTTATTTAATTTGGGATATATATTATTATTTGGTTGTTTAAATTGTTGATTTTGTTTTTTCGTGCATTGTTTATGTACTTTTAATGTAATATTAATGTAATGTGTCATGTGAAAAGATTAATTATCAACATTTATTTAAAAAATACAATTTAAAATAAGTAATTCTAAAATTTTAAAAGTTAAAAAAAAGTGAGTTAAGTGAGCCAACCCGGCTCACCACCTTGGTGAGGGTTGGCATTTTTCAACTCTTTTAACCTCTGACTGTAACCTAGCTCACTTTGACACCTCTATTTGCAGCAAAAATCATCTCTCACATAATGAAGATAAATTAAGCCATTTGACAAGCAGTATTGGTTCCTGGTGACAAAACATGCCTACCCTGACCCCAAGTTGTTTCCCTCATAGTTACCTATATGTAAGAAACGTGACATGGAGAATTTTCAAAGAAGTGACGATTTGATGGTTTTTTGGTTTATAACAGAAAATGAGTCAGACTTTAATCAGATTTGTAAGACGACTATTTTATTCTCGAGATCAATGTCAAAAAATCATTGTCTTAATTATAGATGGCATAGATCTCGAGACAAATCCAACGACTGAACCATAGTGCTGCCCAAATTTGTTATCGATATGGGAAGTTAGTTGCTCAGGAACACGGTTTCCTACCCATTGGATTTACATTTTTGTCTCAAGATTTGAGTTAATTTTTTTTAATTTTAAATGGCATAAATCTCGAGAAAAATCCAACGGTTGGAAAGCCATGTGCCATTCCAATAGTTCAGCCCAAATTTGGTATTGGTATGGAAAGGTCATGTGCTTAAGATCACGATTTCCCTACCGTTGAGTTTACTTTTTTTAGTTTCGAGATTTGTGCTAAAAAATCTTTTAAAAAATTTATATACAAGGCATAAATCTCGAGAAAATTCCAACAGGCCTTCCTATACTAATACCCTAATTGGGTATAAGTATAGGATGGTTTTGCGTTCCGGCGCATAAATTTCCAATCGTTAGATTTAATTTTTTTAGCCTGGAGATCAGTGTAAAAAAAACATTTTTTTGAAAGAAATAGATGACATAAATTTCAAGACAAATTCAACGAGTAAAAGGCTGTGTGCCTAAGTATAGGACTTTACCATAGTACTACCCAAATTGGGCATTGGTAGGGGAAGTCCATGGGCTCTTCCACACGATTTTCCAGCTATGGAATTTACTTGTTTAGTCTTGAGACTTCTGCCAAGTTTTTTTAAATTTTAAATGGAACATATCTCAAAGAAAATCAAATGGCTGACCTTCCCATAATGCTGCTCAAATTGAGTATTGGTATGAGAAATTCACAGTTTCCCAACATTTGGATTTACCTTTTAGTCTTGAGATTTGTATAAAAAAAAATCTTTTTCTTAAATGGTACAAATCTCAAAAAAAACCCAACATATGCAAAATAAAATATATCATGTAAGCTATATTATTTGGGCAGGTGTTTCCGGTGGATATGGTCGAGAGGGCTACTAGGGGGCTGGATACCAATCCCATGACTATTGCCATTCGCGCCTTTGGCAGTGTTGCCAAGGCATTGGCCGACTTCCATCAGGCTGGAATTGTGTGGGAGAAGCAAGTGGTAAGCATTCTCTCTCTTATTCGTTCTTGGCTTAAGGTTTTCAGATTGCAGACATTTTCCTGTTTCGTGCAGAACAACGTCTGTCTTCACCACGACCAACTTCTTGGGTTTCTAGCTTCCAGAGGTTTAGGTCTAGAAGCTGCTCAGAAGAGTTTGGAGGATATGAGCGGACAGCTGTCTGCGAAGGAGATGGAGTGCGAGGACCAGAGTCGTGAGTTAAGTTCCTTGACTAATGAGAAGGCTCGCCTCAAAGCTGAGAGTGCTCAGCCTTCCGAGGTTAGGCTTCTGCAATCAGAGTTGGAGAAGACACTTAAATAGCTTTCAATCCGTCAGGAAGACGCGAAGAAGCGTTGGCATGAATTGCATTCTCTTCGTGATGCTTCGAAGAATGCCAAGACTCGCGCCAGTGAGAATCTTGCGGGCTGGCTAGAGGCTGAGAGCAGGGTCGTTGACGTTGCTAACTATCAAGGGGAGATACTGGCGCAGAGTGGGTGGCTACCCTACATCCTTCTCTGGAGCTTCTTGATGATGAACTTAGAGGCCGGCTAGAAATCGATCCTCCCTTGAATTTAGACTATCTCCGCAATTTGGTTGATCGCCCGTTCGACCATCGAGTTCTCTCCATCGTTGGCGGGCGTGCTCCAAAGATTGGAGCTACTTCTCAGCAGTTGGCCGAAGTTGTCCAGAGGAGGCCGTCGGGCTTTCAATGTCGAGCCTGTGGAGGCCACAGCTAACGTAGATCTTGGGAGTGCCCAAGAGTGTTTTTGCAGGGTTTTAGGTTTTGTTCCTTGTAATAGGCGAACGCCTTCCTCTTTTGTTACATTAATGAGAATTAATGTTAAGTTGCAATTTCTTGAACTGTCTCTCTTTTTACTTCAGGGCAAAAAGGTTTCACGCGAGTACAATATTTTGAATTGCTTGTCGTTTCACTTCTGGGTAAAAATATTTCTGCATGAGTACCGTGTGATCAAGACGGTCACATGTTTTCGCTAGCGTGTTTTATTTGAACGTTCGTTTTGTGGGTCCGCTTTTTTGGAGCACTTGTGCCCGAGAGGCTTTTTAGATGTTAGCCGTGCGTCGGGGGAGTCTTAGCTTGGCATTGGTGGCTCTTAAGTATTTTTCTTTAGGCGGTCGGCCCTACGCCCATCCTTGGGACTTTTTGCGAGTTGACTTTGCGAGCATTTTCGGTATAGGCCATGTCTTTTTCAAGAAAAAGGAAAGTTTCGATAAAATAATAAAAAAATGATTACATTCGAATATCTTTGGTCATACTTAAAATAATAATTCCTAACTTGAAATAAACGGAGACATGCGAAATTTGGCCGAGAAGTATTTCGAGTGTGCAAAGTTTGTTCAAAGTTTAGTCGGAGGCCTGGTCCGGGCGGGCGGACTCTTGGGGACTTAATCCTGACTCTTTGCCCTTTGAGGGTTCCTCGCGTGATTCTTTGGGACCAGGGTGAGCGACCCTTATGGTCTTTGTTAGGCTTGCCACATAGCAGGCTCACGCTAGTTTTTGGTCCACCATGATTTCTCCGACCCCATGTGGTGTCGGGAATTTCATAGTAAGCTGTGCAATGGACACTATAGCTTTGAGTTTGTTCGGGGACGGTCACTCGAGGATGGCGTTATACGCCGAAGGTGCTGAGACGATGATGAAATCCATGTCAAGGCTCGTTACCTTTGGTAAAGTGCTCATACTTGTGCGTGCTGATATGATTCCTTCTACAGGAATTTGAGCTCCAGAGAACGCAATGAACGTGCCGGGGAAGGGCTTCTTGTTAGCCTCGTTTAACCTGAGCTTCTTGAAAGTGTTGAAATTGAGGACATTCGTTGAGGATCCTTGGTCTATTAGGACTCGCTTGACTTTGTAGTTGGCAATGACTACGATCACTACCATTGGGTTGTCATGAACTGGTCCTAAAAGGTTCGTAAGTTCGAACGTGATGGGGTCTCCTTTTGGTTCTTCACATTTTTTCCTATGTTTTGGGACATAGTCGAGGGCGAGTATAGAGCATTCTACCCTTTTCTTGTTTTGCGGTTGTCAGGTGGTTCCCTTCTATAATCTGCATGCAATGACGCTAATAACCTCGCGGGTAGGTGCTTGGTCACCGATGTCCCTTGGGCATTCCGTACTGACTCTACCTTCCTCCTTAACGTACCTGCCCAACTGACCTTTGCGGATTAGATCTTCGATCTAATCTTTTAAGTGAATACGGTCGTTAGTCGCGTGCCCTTAGTCCTTGTGGAATTGGCAATACTTGGATTTATCCACTGGTTTACCAGACTTCTGCCTCTTCATCGTGGGGGGAAATTGAGCATGTCTGAATGATAAATTTCCTCAAGGACCCCGACGTGTGATTTTTTTAAGGGAGTGTAGTTGGTGAACCGTCCTCTAGGAGGCGTTCGAGGTCATGGCAGCGAGTGCTTTCTGTTGTTTTTCTCTTTGGGACTTTGGTTGTTCGTCGCCGTCTTTTTCTCGGATCGCTCCAGGTCGGTCCTGCTTATTAAGAATTTCCTCATCTTCTCCTTGGAAATATGGGTGTTCTCCTCCTGAATAAACCATTATGCTTTGTCCATTAGCTCATGCAAGGTAAAAACAGGGCATATATTGAGCTCCCCGTAGAACTGCAAGCATCGGGGGCCTTGCTTGATGACAAAGATTGCAACGACGTCTTGGAGGCCTCTGACTTGGAGCGAGAGAATAGTGAATTGGGCTAAGAAAGCATGTAAAGTTTCTCCTTCTTCTTGGTGGAACCCGATGAAGGAATTCTCGTTCTTCTGGTATTCTTTACTACTGGCGAACTGGATGAGGAACTTTGGTGCCAACTGTTCAAAGCTGTGAATCGAGTTCGTGGGCAGTAGTGAAAACTATCTTAAAGTTGCTTCCTTCAGGATCGAGGAGAAAACTTGGCACTGCTGGCCGTCTTTCATGCTAAGTATTGACATGGCTGAGTTGAAGGTGTTGATGCGATCTCGTGGATCAGTCTCTCCCTCATATGGTTCTCTACGGAAAGCCATTTTGAAACCCATGGGCATATGCTCGTTCATGACTTGCTGAGTGAAGGGGTGTCTCCCTTTTCCTTGGAAGTTGAAGCCAGGCCAATGGTATTGTCCTGAGTAAGTGGACATGTCGTAGAGAGCGTATGGGTTGTAGGCTCCTGCCAAAGGCATATGCAAATAAGATTCTGGCGGGTAGTTCGGGATAGGTGGTCGCGGATAGTCCGTGGGCGGGCGTACTGCTTGTCCGGCAACCATCGTTGGCCCAGGTGGAATTGATGGCGAGGGAGCTGGTGTTGTTAGTTATAGTCGGACGAACTCCATTTGTAGGGTTCCAAATTGTATTGCGGGTAGATCGGTAGGGCCGCTAGAAGGGCCCACGGATGCGTTGTATGGTGCTACCGGTATTTGGATGCCCGTATTTGCTTGAGGATGGTCTCTATCCTCTTCCCATTGTTGCTGATGTATGGCTGCTATCTCCACCTCGAGTCGAGCCAACTTCATTTCACGCGAGGTCCTTGCTGGTTCTGTTAGCTCTTGATTGCTAGCTGGAGGGCATGGATTATGTGGCATGCCATAGGGATCCTGGGGGCATGTTTCCTCCCTGGTTGCTGGCGTCTGGACAACGGTCTCCATGATAGTTACTTGTGCTGTCGAGGCGTTCTGCGGTTGGGTCGTGTTTGAGACTCCTGCTTCCGCTATGGCGACGTCAGTCGCTCTGTGCCTATTCCTTGTGCTACGTCTTGGAGCACTTGCATCGATTGTGGCCATAGGAGCATTTGAGTCGGTCATTTTTAGATTTTTCCTTTAGAGAAAATTTATAATATGGGTTTCTGAGTGTTAAGTAGATACTTCTACTCCCTAAAAAAGAAATTCCGTTTAGCGGCAGAGTGCTCAAGGCATTGTGGTCTGAAAAAGACCGTGGTGGGCGCCAATGTAACTGTCATTTTTGGATTAGACAATTCTAAGTCATAAATTAGGACTGCAAGGGGTCTTAACTAGGGATGGCAATGGGTAGGGTACGGGGAGGATATTGCAATCCCCGGCCCCGGTACTCAATTTTTTCCCTGTCCCCGGCCGGGTATAAAATGTGAGACCCATCCCCGGACCCATCGAATACTTAAATCCCCGGACCCAGCCCCGGACTCGGAAAATTTATTACTTTTTTCTACAAATCATAAATTTAATTATTTCCCAATTTAAAAAAAACTTCAAACACAGGTATTGAATACACAATCATAAATTTAATTATTTCCAATTTTTTTTTAAAAAAATTCAAACACACAATAAAATTAAAATAAAAAGTCTGGGTTTGAGCTTAGTAAAATGGAAATGTGTGTGAATCGTAATGAGGGTGAGGCACGCGTGTGGGTACTGGACTACTGGGTAGGTGTGAGATGGTGTGTAAAATTGTTTTTAATATTTATATATATAAATAATATATAAAAAGTATTTATATATAAAATATTTATATAAAAAGTATTTATATATAAAATATTTTTATATATATTATATCACTGGGTTCGGGGCCGGGGTGAATACCCCCTTACCCGTCCCCAGACCCAAACCCGGAAATTTACCCGTTAAAATCCCCGGACCTGGACCCAGACCCATTTTTTCAATACCCAGACCCGGACCCAACGAGTAATTTTACAGGGTACCCGTTGGGTCCGGATAAAATTGCCATCCCTAGTCTTAACCTTGGGGGACTTATCCTTAGGAGATGACCTAGGTGCCTACGTACCCTTGTAAAGGGATCAAAGTCCACGTAGTTCGCTAAGTTGACATTCGTTGGAGTCGTTAGGCAGGGTAGTTACCTGTAGGTTGCCCTGTGTGGCTAGGACGTGTGTAAGGTACTCCGGGCAGGCGAGTCACTCGTTGGAGATTGCCTTAGACTGGGAGAGAGCAAGGGTCTCTCTGAGCTGCTAGGAGCTTTGCTGATGGAAATCCCCAGGATGGAGATACACTTGTTGATGGTGGAGCTTGTGAGGTAGTGGACCAAGCTCAAAGATTAAGAAGGCGATGTATCGTATTTGAAATGTTAAGTCTTACTTCTATCTGTTCCGGAGTCTATCTCTTGAGTCCCCCGGGAGAGGGCCTTTTATAGTAAGTGCGAAGGAGGACATGATCGACCCACGTTCCTGCTCTTCGTGGGTCGACCCAAAACGTTCAAGGGCTTCCCATGTCTCTGGTGCGAGAGCTTAAGAAGGGAGACGTGGGTATCGGACACGTATGAGGCGAATGGGAGGTGCCACGCGTCACTAGTGCGAGCTCCTGTAGCCCTTCTAGAAGGCTAGTGCCACGTGTCCCAATGGGAGAATATTCCGTAGTTACAATTTCTTTAGTAATTAATTTTAAAAAAGTCAAAATTACATTCGATACCCCTAAACTTTAGAGCTTCTATTAATTGTGCTCATAAATTTTTCTTGCTTTCAATTATGCCCCCAAAACTTTTAATTTGCAAGAAATTTTGCTTATTACAAAAATTTCAAGCAAATAATTAGCGGTAGTTACAAGTGTGATAGTCCTTGCAGCATCTAATATTGATTGTGATATCATAGCATTTATTTAGTAATTTTTTTTCATCAATTTAGCAACGATTATCACTGTGTCAGTACAAAATAAATGGTATTATGACTTATTAGACAAGCAAAATTTCACCAAAGGCAGAAAGAGTAAGTATTAAAGTATTTTCACCATTATTTTAATAAATAAGTGTATTTAATATTAAACATTTAATACTAAAGAATTAAAATACTAATGACAAAAAATATAAAATTCAAATTGATTCCCAAAGAAAATTGAAGGCCTCTATTAATAATGACCCTGCCACACACTATTCCTGCCTCCTCACTCTTCCGTTTCATTTCTTCTCCTCATTCTTCCCTCTTGGACGCCATCTCCTACAATCCCATCTTTTCCATTCTCTTAAAGTTTCCAGCTTTACTCTGACTCTTATGGAATTCCAACCCAAACAAGAACCAACGTTTGGGAAAACAAAGCTGATCAATGACGAAGTTCAAAAGAAGGAGACAGAGATGATTCAATCGCTGAAAGAGCGAGTTAAATTTGAGACATTGGAGAAAATGAAGCTAATGAATAATTGAAGGAAGAATTCAAGAAGTGCAAGGAGGTAGAAGAGAGGTATAAAATGCAAGGGCGATTATTGAAGAAATCGTTGGATGCTGCTAAGAACAGGGAGAAAGAACTAGAGAAAATGATTGGGAAGCTTAGGATTGAGAGTCATGAATTGGTGGAGGAGAAGCTTCCCAATCGTTTTCTCTATTTCTTTCTTCGTCTTCTTAGCAATATCCAACGATTTCTTCAATAATTCCTCTTGCATCCTATACCTTTCTTCGGCCTCCTTCCACTTCTTGCATTCTTCCTTTAATTCTTCTTTAGCTTTCATTTTCTCCAACGTCTCAAATTCCACTCTCTCCTTTAGCAATTGAATTGAATGGTACTGCCAAATTCATGATGCCTCCTTCACTGTTTCCCTAAGAAAGCGGTGGAACGAAAAAACATTTCAACCATGGAAGAAGCATATATTACTTTTGCTTTCGTTCCTAAAGACTGATTTGTTGAGCTTTCGCTCTTGAAGAGTCAATTGTTTTCCAGGTACGGTTCCGAATTTGGTATTTGTGTCTTCACGAATTAACACATCTTTAGTGAAAATCGAGAGTTTGGTTTCTAGTGTTTTCAGGTACGATTTCATTATCTTCTCAAGTGACCTATGTGATTTTGGTTTTAGCATTATAGTTTCAGTTCAGTAGCCAATTGTGGGAAAATGGGTCGGTCCACCCTTGGTGGATTAGACCCAAGCCCATTTGAATTTTGGGGCTTTAGTGCAAATACCATAAACTAGTGGGTTTATGGAGTGTAAAATTTGCATTTATTTAAAATTAAAATGAGGGAACAATGATTAGCGTATATATCAAAAAAGATGAGTATATGCAAAACTGATTTTTTTATTCTCTTTTTACATTGAGAAAACGACAATGCAACTCCTCTTGTCTCTCTTCTCTTTTCTTCCCATAATAATGTGCATTTATTGTGTATCATGATCCGAGTTCATTACTGTGACCGGATCGGGCGTGGCTACTTGAATCCGACATCCAGGTATGCCCGAAATCCATCACCAATTTTCTTTAATCCTTTGTCGCTACATCATTTGACAACTAGGATTGCTACATCTGATTTTGTTTACTTTGTTGCATTTATGATTTCCTTAAAAAATGAAAATTAATACATTTCCATAGCCCTATTTCTTTCTCATAAATTGTTCTATCTCTGTCACACACACACACATATATCAACGAGATTTGGATCTAGTGGAAGGGACTAATGTCTCACAACGTAATAAACTCGGGATCGAATCCTCACTGGGAGAGGTGCTCACATTTACTGCTTGACAGTACCTCGAACACGATTTACCTTCAATAGGAGGATACCAGTGAAAAACCAAATATATATATATATATATATATATATATATATATATATATATATATATATTTTATGGCTGAAGCTCACAGCTCTTACTTCTTAGCGTAATGTTTGTTTTTATTTTAAGTGTGCCTTGGTACATACACTACTTTTTTATTAAATTAGTTCCGAGAATCACATTCTTAAGAATAGGATTCTTGAAAATATAAGAAAATTTGATTGTTTCAACTTTCACATTTCCAAGACTATTTTACAAGTTTCTCATCCTATAGGATTACAATAATACCACCTCCTTATATAGGTGAGATTAAAAAAGTGAACAAACATAGGAATATAAGATTACGGGGATACTAAGATTCCCGGACTTTTATTAATCTGTGTACCAAATGCAGGATTACAAGATGCCGAAGCTCATATTTCCAAAACTATTTTCTTAACTATTGTACCAAACACAGATTTGTGATCAACTTGGAAAGATCTTGGAATATGTTTATTTTCTGGAGAATGTACAAGAGATGAAGTTTAACTCATTTTTTTCATTTGCTATATTAGAGAGTCCTAATAATACAAATTGAGTTTGCTACATATTCTTTATAATAAATCTTTTAGCAATTGTTGTCCTAGTAATACTTAATTTTTTTTACCTCTCATATAAAAAAATTCAATATAAATTGAGTTTGCTTCTAGTACTATTTATAACTTTTCTAGGATAAATGATTTTGGTCTTTCTCAATGCTTCTAAACATTATATTAATGATTATAATGTGGAGAAAGAAAATAATGCAATAGCTGGCATTTTGTTTTTGTTGCTCGCTCGATTTTCAAAGATTTGTTCTGACTAATCTGAATTCGACCCAGGTCGCACACTCGATTATGGTGGGTGAGTCTTCTAATGAAGATAGTTGTATTCATAAGTCTTGAACTCGAGACCTTACTTAAACAATACCAAGCCGCTTACCATTTAGACTAACCCCTTATTGGTATGCAATAGCTGCTATTTAATGTGTCTATATCACAAGAAAGAAGTAGTGCATTATGATCAACTGAATGATTTATGGATATCTTAGAATCTCATCAACCTAATATAGTTGGGTCAAATACTCACATTAATCTTAAAAATATGTAGTGAATTTTAAATTAGTCCTAAATGTTTCATTTAATTTACATTGGTCCCAACAGTATGGATTGATTTTAAATTGGTCCTAAATGTTTCATTTAATTAACATTGGTCCCAACAGTATAGGACGGATTTCAAATTGGTCCTAAATGTTTCATTTGTTTCATATTTGTCCCAATAATATTCTTAAACATATATAATTGCTAAAGGCACAAGGTTTCCCAACCGGTACGATTTAAATTTTTTACTTTCGAGATCAGTGTAAAAATATTTTTTCTAAAAAATTAAATGGCATAAATGTCCAGATAAATTCAACAGGTAGAAGGCGCAGGACCTCACCATAGTGTTGCCCAAATTGGGTATTAGTAGGGAAAGGCCATGTACTCAGGCACATGATTTTCCAATCGTTGGATTTACTTTTTTAATCTCGAGATTTGAGCCCAAAAAATATTTTTTTAAATAGCACAAATCTCTAAAAAAATCAAATAGCCAATCTTCCGATAGTGTTGCCTGAATTAAGTATTAGCATGAGAAGGCCACATACATTTCCATGATCGTTGGATTTACTTTTTTTAGTCTCGAGATTTGTGACAAAAGTTATTTTTTAGACAAAGTAGATGGCACAAATCTTGAGAAAAATTTAAGGGGTGAAAGGTCTACCGCTCATGTTAGTGCTACTCTTTAAAATATAGTCAATTATCCAAATATGCAAAATAAAAAATTATCATGCATGTAAGCTATATTTGTCATGTATTTATTTATTTATTTTGCCAAATCACATATTTAATTGAGTCATGTTATTTCATTAGTAATCGATTTTAATAGTGTTGATCTGGGAAAAATTTGAGCAATTTAAAAAAGACAAAAGTACATTCGATACACTTAAACTTTAGAGCTTCTACCAATTGTGCCCATAAACTTTTTTTTTTTTTTGCTGTCAATTGTGCCCCTAAACTTTTAATTTACAAGCAATTTTTTCCATCACCAAAATTTCAAGCAAATAATTAATTATGGCATATACAAATGTGACATTCCTTGCAGCATATAATGTTGATTGTAATGTCATATCATTTATTTAGTGTAACTACGGAATATTCTGCCTAGGGACACGTGGCACTAAGCTTCCAGAAGCCTAGCGGCAGCATACGCTAGCGACACGTGGCACCACTCACCTACCTCTTACGTGGCCGTTGCCCGCATCTTTCCACGAGGGCTCCCGTCCAAGAGACGTGGAGACCGACGTCCCACGAGAATGTGGGTCGAGCACGTCCTCCCCACACTTAGTGTAAAAGGACCCTCACCGGGGGGACTTAAGGACCAGATTCAATACATCGGAAGAACATCACCTACATTCATCTTAAGCAAACACTCTGAGTACCTTCAGACACCCTTTTGCCAGACTCACGTCACGCATCCTGAGTTCTGTCCTAAGCTCCGTCAGGCCTCGCTGCCGGCAGACACACCTCCGTCCCGGAGTACTCCACTTACAGAGCTCCTCCCAATAGCTCTCAGAGACTCAAGCTCTCTCACACTAAGACAACCTCCCACGAGCAGCTCGCCCGCCCGGTGTACCTTACGCACGTCTTAGCCGCACACGGCCCGATACAGGTAACCACCTAGCCTAACTGCTCCTATAGACGTCACCATGACGAACTATGTGGACTTTGATCCCTTCCCAAGGGTACATAGGCACCTAGGTTCCGCACCTGATGCGAACCCACTAGGGATTGACCCCACGAACCCACAATCAATCTGAAATATTCTTACCCCAAGAAAGCTAAACAAAGGTCGAACGATCCACTTGAACCCTTGAACTCGAACGAACAAGGACCCGAAGTGTTAGAAGACGCCACAAGGATGATCAAACCTTGATAAGTCTGTTAGTTCAATGAAGAACCCTAGAGAGAAATTCATTCTCAAGATGAATAATTCAAATTCTCATAAAATTCATAACTTCCCTTCTTGCCAAATACAAGATAGAAAAGGAGTATTTATACTCCCAAAAAAGAAAACTCTAGAATCCTAAAACAATTAAAACCCTAAATCCTAACATAACTTTAAAATAAAACTATTGGGTCTTTCTAACAGTCATACTTAAATCCAATATAATTAAAACACTAAATCTTAAATAATTGTCTAAAAAAACTAATGGACTTTAAATAATAAAGCCTAAATATAATGATTTTCGCACAAAAATTTAATCCAAATTAAAATAAGCATTTTAAGCCCAAAATAAGAAGATCTAGGCTTAAACAAGTCTCCACATGTATAGTACATGGCCCAAGCTCTCCAAATTAATGTTTTCAATCCCAAAACATGTTGTGCAGCTCCACTTTCAGCCCAAATAGTCTAACTCACGTTTTTACTATTATTTGGCGGCTTTAATTTGATTTTCTTGACTCTTCTTACTTTTAATAATACAATTGCTTCGGGATGTAAATTTTGGCCACCATTCGTGGTTTCCTTGCTCACATAAGCACCTAAGGACAATTCCCCCAAGGTTAAGACCCATTGCGGTCTTTAATTACAAATTACAATTGTCTGAACCAAAAACGATAGTTACATTTAGTAATATTGTTTTCATTAATTTAGCATGATTATCACTGTACCACTACAAAATAAACGGTATTATCACGTATCAGACAAGGAAAATTGTACCAAATGCAGAAAGAGTAAGTACTAAAGTGTTTTCACTATTATTTTTGGTAAAAAGTGTATTTAATATTAAAAATGTAATACTAAATAAAAACAAAATAATATTAAAATACTCTAACAACAAAAAATATAACATTCAAATTGATTCCCAAAGAAAATCGAAGCCCCTATTAATAGTGATCCTACCACACAACGTACCTGCCTCTCCACTCTTCTATTTCATTTCTTCTCCTCATTCTTTCTTCTTGGACGCCATCTCCCACATTCCCATCTTTACTCTGATTTTTAAGGATTTCCAACTCAAACAAGAACTTGTGTCTTGGAAAACCAAGCTGATCAATGACGAAGTTCAGAAAAAGGAGACAAAAAATCAGTTGCTACTTTGAGACATTGGACAAAATAAAGCTAATGGAGAATTGAAGGAAGAAGGCAAGAAGTAGTGGAAGGAGGCAAAAGAGAGGTATAGAATGCAAGGGTGATTATTGAAGAAATCTTTGGATGCTGCTAAGAACAAGGAGAAAGAACTAGAGAAAATGATTGCGAAGCTTAAGATTGAGAGTCATGAACTTGTGGAGGAGAAAATTATATATGAATGAGGGGATTTGGAAGAAGAAGTTTCAAGATTTTAGTGAGAAGGTTTTTAGTTTAAGGAAGGATGTCAAATTATTGAAGAATCCTGAAACTTCCTTGTCCAAACTCCCTCATTCATAACGTTTTTCTCCACCAATTCATGATTCTCAATCTTAAGCTTCCCAATCATTTTCTCTATTTCTTTCTCCCTCTTCTTAACAGTATTCAACGATTTCTTTAATAATTCCTCTTGCATCATATACCTTTCTTCAGCCTCTTTCGACTTCTTATGTTCTTCCTTTAATTCTTTTTATTTAGCTTTCATTTTCTCCAATGACTCAAATTCCACTCCCTCCTTCAATGATTGAATTGAATGGTACTGCCATACTCACGATGCCTCCTTCATTGTTTTGCTAAGGAAGCAATGGAACGAATAACATTTCAGCCATGGAAGAAGTATACATTGCTTTTGCTTTCGTTCTTAAAGACTGATTTGTTGAGCTTTCGCAGATTCTTCAAGAGTCAATTGTTTTCAAGTATTTTTGTCTTCACTAATTAACACATCTTTACTGAAACTCGAGAGTTTGGTTTCTAGTGTGTAACTATCATTTTTGGTTCAGACAATTCATAATTGAAAATAAGGACCGTAAGGGGTCGTAATCTTGGGGAACTTGTCCTTAGTTGATGATGACCTAGGTGCCTACGTTCCATTGTTAAGGGATCAAAGTCCACGTAGTTCGAAGAGGGAACGTTCGTAGGAGCCGTTAGGCAGGAGTGTTACCTGTAGTGGCCGTGTGCGGCTAGGACGTGTGTGTTCTCCGGGCGAGTGAAAAACATGTTGGAGGTTTCTAGTAGAAGAATGAGAGAGCAAGGGTCTCTAGGTGATGCTTAGAGCAAGAGAATGAGTGTATTCAACGAGAGAGTAAGTGTGTTCTGATGTATGTTGGTTAGACTTCAAGTGGTGATGATTCCATTCTGTTGTTTCTATCTAAGTCCCCCAGGTGAAGGATATTTATACTCGAGGTAGAGGAGAACGTGGTCGATCCACATTCTTGTGCATCGAGCTCGACCCACGATCCTGGGAGTTCCCCCACGTCTCTATTACGGGAGAATACGCGAGGGAGCATGGATGGAGGCCACGTACAAGGCCATCAAGCAGTGCCACGTGTCATTGAACCGTGGTCCAATTAACCTTCTAGAAAGCCGTACCACATGTCCATAGGAGAAAATACTATGGAGTTACATTGCCTTTTCAGGTACAATTTAATTATCTTCTCACGTGACCCATTTGATTCTGCTTTTAGCGTTATAGTTTCAGTTCAATTCTCAAGTGAAGTTCCTATAATCCTTGGTGTCTACATTATTGGACAACTAGAATTGCTACATTTGATTTCGTTTAGTTTATTGCATTTATGATTTTGTTAAAAAAATTAAGCTTAATAGGCGAGCTATGTAGACAGATTTTTTTGTCTTTACTTTCGTGTTTGGAGTAGGTGATAATGAGGAACAGCAAGGACATGGCATTGCCATTGCCCTATTTCTTTTTCAGAAATTGCTCTCTCTCTCTCTCAGACACACACACATATATATTAACAAGATTTAGATCTAGTGAAAGGGACTAATTCCTCACAACGTAATAAACCTGGGTTCGAATAGCCAATGGGACAAGTACTCACGTTTAGTGCCCGACAGTGCTTCGAACTGGTTACCTTCAATAGGACAATACCGATGAAAAACCAATATATATATATATATATATATATATATATATATATATATATATATATTTTGATTGCTTGTTTATGGCTCACGATCACAGCTCTTACTTCTTAACGTAATGTTTGTATTGATTTTAAGTGTCGTTTGTTACACAGACTACTTTTTTATTAAATCCTAGTCCCCAGAATTACATTCTTAAGAATAGGATTCTCGGAAATATAAGAAAAATTGTTTACTTTTTAACTTCCACATTTTCAGGACTATTTTACAAGATTCTCATCCTACAGAATTACAATAATACCACCTTCTTAGGTAATATTAAAAGTAAAAAAAAAACATAGGAATATAAAATGACTGGGATACTAAGATTCTCAGGCTTTCTTTTAATCCATGTACCAAATATAGGATTTCAAAATATCGGAGCTCATAATTTCAAAACTATTTTTTTAATTATTGTACTAAACTTGTGTGATCAACTTGAAAAGAGATCTTGGAATATGTTTATTTTCTGGAGAATGGATACAGCAACAGATTTTCTGCATACAAGAGATGAAGTTTAACTCTTTTTCTTCATTAATTTGTTGTATTAGAGTCCTAGTAATACAAATCGATTATTCTACATCTTCTTTAGACTAAATCTTTTAGCAATAAAGATTGTCCTACTTAAGCTACTTACTGTTACCAGTTGTGAGTAATGAGGTAAACCTGTTGTTCTGGATCCAATCGCAGGATGAGTACTTCATAATTAACAGTGCTGTCAACATTATCCTTAAGAATACCAGGGTCCTTTTCAACAAATTGTGTAACTTGATATGTCTTGATGTCGGGTTATTAGTTGGTATTATGATGTTGTACTATCGTACAAGTAGATGTAGGTTTGGTAGGTTAAGTAGATCTTGTTGTAATATTAACGTTTTTACGGTTGATTGGACTGTGTTATAACTTCGTTTATTTAAAGTATTGTTTTTATCAAAAAAAAATAAAAGATTTTCCTACTTAAGTTGTTTACCTTTCATATATAAAAACTTTAATATAAATTGAGTTTGCTTATACTAGATTACTACAATATATAACGTGTCTAGGATAAATAATTTTGGTCCTTCTCCAGTGCTTCTACTACTATAATGTTTCTAGCATAAATGATTTTGGTCCTTCTCGGTGCTTCTAAACATTATATTAATGATTTTATCAGAATGTGTAGAAAGAAAATAATGCAGTAGCTGCTATTTTTGTTTGGTTGTCCGTTTAATTTTTGAAGTTTTGTCTCAATTAATCTGGACTAGATCTGGGTCACACATCTAGTTATAGTGGGTGAGTCTCTCAACGGGGATAGCTGCATTCACAATGTCTCAAATTCAAAACCTTGCTTAAACGATATCAAAGAGAATGGATTCAGTGCTTGGCTCTTCTATGCATTAGTATGCTAGGCCGATTTTTTTTCATAGTTTTCTTCACATATTTTTATTTAACTTAAAAAATTGTAAACTTTTTCTAAAGAATAAGAGTTATAGACACAAAAAATAAAAAAAAATCCACACAAATAAGGACCTACCGTGAATGGTTTAGGGACCATCTTTATTTGTGACTAAAAAGTTAGTCCCTAATCCACTCATAGTAAATCTCAATTTATGTGGAGTTTTTAATTTTTTAGTATCTATATCTTTCATACTTTAAATAATAAAAAAAATGAAGAAAAGTATGAAAAAAAGTCAGCCTAGCACACTAATGGATAGAAGAGCCAAGCACTGGATCCATTCTAAAAAAAGTAGTGCATTATGATCAACTAAATTATTTATGGATATCTTAGAATCTCATCAACCTAATATAGTTGGGGTCAAATACTCACATTATCCTAGAAATATGGAGTGGATTTTCAATTGGTCCTAAATGTTTCATTTAATTCACATTGGTCCCAAGAGTATAGGGTGTATTTTAAATTAGTCCTAAATGTTTCATTTAATTTACATTGGTCATAACAATATGGGATAGATTTCAAATTAGTCCTAACTGTTTCATTTGTTTCATATTGGTTCCAATAGTATTCCTAAACATAATTGCTAAAGACACAAGGTTTCCCAACCGAGACAATTTAATTTTTTTAGTTTCGAGATCAGTGTAAAAACATTTTTTTAAAAAAAATTAAATCACACAAATATTGAGATAAATTCAACGGGTAAAAGGCGAAGGACCTCACCATAGTGTTGTCCAAATTGGGTATTGGTAGGGGAAGGCAATACTCAGGCACATGAATTTTCAATCGTTGGAGTTATTTTTTAATCTCGAGATCTGAGCTAAAAAAATCTTTTTCTTTAATAAAAAATTTAAAATGACACAAATCTGGAGAAAAATCAAATAGCTAGTTTTCCAATAGTGTTGCCTAAATTGAGTATTGGTATGAGAAGGCCACAGTTTCATGATCGTTAGATTTACTTTTTTAGTCTCAAGATTTATGCTGAAAAATATTATTTTTAAAAAGGCACAAATCTTGAGATGTATTTAGCGGCTGAAAGGTCGAGTGTTCATATTAGTGCTACTCTTTAAGATGTAGTCGAATATCCAAATATGCAAAATAAAAAAATAGAGTAAATTACACTGCCCTCCCCTAAGAGATGCTAATATTACACTGCCCACCCCTCTACTTTGAAAAATGACACTCACCTCCCTTGAAAGATACAAAGTTATTACACTTTCACCCAAAGCTCTATTTTTCAATAAAAAAAGTCCAAAAAGTCAACTTTTTTCAACTTCAAATACTACATATCTTTTATGACCAATTTACCCCTCTTAAATAAAATGTAAGTGTGCCTATTTGTTTCCATCTTCCAGCAAGGCTCCTTTTCCTTGTTTTCTTCATATTATTGTCTTTCAATTGTTTATTAATATTTATAATTATGATTATTTTAATAAAATAAAATTTAGAA
Organism: Senna tora; assembly: GCA_014851425.1. Taxonomy (NCBI): domain Eukaryota; kingdom Viridiplantae; phylum Streptophyta; class Magnoliopsida; order Fabales; family Fabaceae; genus Senna; species Senna tora. The sequence goes on from CM026262.1 coordinate 16,039,356, forward strand.
AAAATCTGTAATTATTGTTGTATTAACAATTTTTTTATAAAAAACTAAGATAAAAATAAATTATTAGCAGTATAATTAGCAATTTTTTATAACAATTAAAATAATTACTTAGTCTCCTTATTTTTTACAATTCTTTATTGAACCCATCATAATTTTATATTAAATAATAAATCTACATTTAACTAGTGCATGTATATAGAAATGATTTTAGGGGTCCAATTAAATCTAAACTTGAGAGAAATGGTTTTAGCAATATGTCATATTAAACTTCCCCATCACAAAAGATTGAATTTAAACTCTAAAACCATTTCTATGTGGACTATTTAAATTTAGATTTATCATTTAGTTATATATGTATTTATTTATTTATTTTGTCAAATCACATATTTAATTGAGTCGTGTTATTTCATTAGTAATTAATTTTAATACTGTTGATGTGGGATAAATTTGAGCAATTTAAAAAGTCAAAAGTACATTCGATATCCCTAAACTTTAGAGCTTCTATCAATTGCGCCCATAAACTTTATTTTGCTGTCAATTGTGTCCCTAAACTTTCAATTTACAAATAATTTTGCCTATCTCCAAAATTTCAAGCAAATATTTAATGGCAGATACAAATGTGACATTTCTTGCGGCATCTAATGTTGATTGTGATGTCATATAATTTATTTAGAAATATTTTTTTCGTTAATTTAGCCACGATTATCACTCAGCCAATACAAAATTAATGGTATTATCACTTATCAGACAAGGGAAATTATACCAGAAGCAGAAAGAGTAAGTATTAAAGTCTTTTCACTATTATTTTTGGTAAAAAGTGTATTTAATATTAAAATTTAATACTAAAAAACAAAAATAATATTAAAATACTCTAACAACAAAAAATATAACGTTCAAACTGATTCCCAAAGAAAACCAAAGGCCTCTATTAATAATGACCCTACCACACACTATACTTGTGTCTCCACTCTTCTGTTTCATTTGTTCTCCACATTCTTCCTTTGTGAACGCCATCTCCTTCATTTCCATCTTCACCTTTCTCTCAAAGTTTCCATCTTTACTTTGATTCTTATGGATTTCCAACCCAAACAAGAACTTGTGTTTGGGAAAATCAAGCTGATCAATGACAAAGTTCAGAACAAGGAGACAGAAATTCAGTCGCTGAAGGAGGGAGTTAAATTTGAGACATTGGAGAAAATGAAGCTAATGAAGAATTGAAGGAAGAAGGCAAGAAATTGAAGGAGGTAGAAGAGGGGTATAGAATACAAGGGCGATTATTGAAGAAATCGTTGGATGCTTCTGAGAACAGATAGAAAGAACTAGAGAAAACGATTGGGAAGCTTAAGATTGAGAGTTATGAACTTCCGGAGGAGAATATTATATATGAATGAGGGGATTTGGAAGTAGAAGTTTCAGTATTTGTTTGAGACGGTTTTAAGGTTAAGGATGTCGAATTATTGAAAAATCCCGAAACTTCCTTGTCCAAATCCCCTCATTCATAACATTCTTCTCCACCAATTCATGATTCTCAATCCTAAGCTTCCCAATCGTTTTCTCTATTTCTTTCTCCCTCTTCTTAGCAGTATCCAACAATTTCTTCAATAATTCCTCTTGCATCCTATGCCTTTCTTCAACCTCCTTCCACTTCTTATGTTCTTCCTTTAATTCTTTTTTTAGCTTTCCACTTCTTATGTTCTTCCTTTAATTCTTTTTTTTAGCTTTCGTTTTTTCCATCGTCTCAAATTCCACTCCCTCCTTTAGTGATTGAATTCAATGGTACTGCCACACTCACAATACCTCCTTCATCATTTCAGCCATGAAAGAGGCATACATTGCTTTTGCCTTCATTCTTAAAGACTGATTTGTTGAGCTTTCATAGATTCCTCAAGATTCAATTGTTTTTCAGGTATCGTTCTGAATTTGGTATTGTGTCTTCACTGATTAACACATCTTTAGTGAAAATCGAGAGTTTGGTTTCTAGTGTTTTCAGGTGCAATTCAATTATCTTCTCAGGTGACCCATGTGATTCTGCTATAGCATTATAGTTTCAGTTCACAAGCCAATTTCCTTTCATCCTTTGTGGCTACACCATTGGACAGCTAGGATTGCTACATCTAATTTTGTTTAGTTTGTTGCATTTATGATTTTGTTAAAAAAATGAAGATTAATACATTGCTGTGGCCCTATCTCTTTCTTGGAAATTGTTCTTGTCCCACACCACTTGCGTGTCCAAGGCGATTGCTCGTGTGAGAGAGCCAACCTCCCAAGCCTGCACGACATACTTTATATATTGTGTAATAAGTACTTCTACTTCTTGATCCACACAAAATAAAGGAAAACCTAGGCATTACACTTTACTTATGATCAAGAAATAAAGCTTTCACAAAGCTTATCCTCATGACATAAACTATGTTAAATCACCCTGGTTCTAAGTAATCTTGTGTATCTAAAATACTAGTTTTACGGCTTATATCTCTATACATCCAACCCACCAATGCGGGTCCGTGAGGGTATAGAGCCAATGCTCTATCACAGGTCATACTGTGAGGACCCTCTCTCCGGTCACTTGATACTTAGACTGACATAACAGGGTAGTTAACTACTGTGTAACGATGTCTCATACAACGTTGTGTTGCGTTCTCTTGTGGTACTTAGGCTTTCTTTGGTGTAAACCATATCTGTTTGACTTGATGAGATCAATGTCACTAGGTCAACAGCTCTGTCTGTGATCTATAAGTGACTTTAGATCTTCCAATCCAAACTGTCCTGTACTGTTGATGATCATGCAATGAACTCCATATCCCTAGTGGACAGAGAAATGCATAATCCTTACTTGCCTCTCTGTAAGATGGTTCCAGTGCTTAGCAAGGCACAGCAAGACATGGATGTTCTCTCATCCAAGTCTCTTACCCAATCGACATCAATGTGTGGCTCGTCATTTGCGGGTCACCAATATGATGAAAACAATCGATTCTCAGCAGCGCCCTACAAGTACCTCAGACACTCTAAACAGTGTGTCTGACCTAGGTTTGACTGATAACGGCTCACAAAGCTGACTACAAAAAGTACGTTGGAGCGAGTACACTCCTCATTGTACTTCAAGCTACCAACTACATGTATCAAAATACTATCCAATGACTGCATCTCTGACTTAGTCTTAAGACGTGTGGCAAGACTCAAACTCTTGCCTCTTGCTACTAACACATCATTCGGGTTCAGGTTCCCTCAAATGGAATCCTCCAAGAATCTCTTATTAATAGGATTCTTGCGACAGAGTGAGTCGATTCTTGGAGCATTCTCCATGAATCTTGACTCCCACTGCCTAACCCAATTCCTTTATCTTAAAGATGAAAGGATAGCCGTCCTTAATTGGCTAAAACAGCCTCTGTGTCATTTCTAGCTAGCTATATGTCTTCTACATATAGCGTGAGGGTAATGAAATACTCTCAGCATTCTTGAAATGGACTAAGTAGTCGATTACCAAGAGTCTAGATGACATGGATCTTGACAGATCCTTGGAGTCAGCATACTCTACGCTCCTGGCATTTTGCCATGAGACCTATGTGCTTGTGCACGTAGATCCCTTCACCTAGTTTGCCATTCAATAAAGTGGTTTTGACATCCTAATCGATGTACCCCCAGACTTAAACTGGTGACTAAAGCTAGAATCAGACTCTAACCACACAACAAACGAGAAGGTTTTGTCACAGTCGATACCTTCTTGTTGTGTGTACTTCTTCACTGCTTAATGTGCCTAGTAGTGGTCGATTGACCAATCTGCCTCCCTTAACTTCTGATAGCACACTTGTTCTCAAAATGCCTTGTGACGCAGGGCAGATCCACCAAGTCTTATACTTGGTATGTCCTTATAAACTTCGTCTTTTCTTCTTCCATCGTTTTAGTCCATCTTTTATTAGTAGGGCCGGAGAGAGGCTTTTGAACTATTTAAGCCTCTACTTGATCATTTAGTACTCATCTAGTACTCCTCTTGGATTGTGCTTCGTGGAGATATGCTCCTCATAAGCATTACTCCCACTGGACTCAGCAACTGGAGATGCGTCTATACGCTCCTCTCAATGTGTTGTAGGTCCGCCTCCTTTCAATGAAGATGCACATCCAAAAATCCGTCTCCCTTGCTCTATAAGAGTTTGTCTTAAGGACCATTACATCTTTAGACTCAAATTATGTGACCTGAGTGTCTTCATTCTCGCTAATGAAGACGTATCCTTTTGAGTGACCAAGCTATCTTACCAAGACACGCTACTTGCCTCTAGGGTCAAGCTTCCCATACTCATAGGAAGGATCTAGTATGCCGTATACCCTTATGGTTTCAGCATACTCTAATCAGGTCTTTTACCTAACTAGAACTCATAAGGAGTCACTCACATAATTTGGAAGGGCATATGGTTAAGTATGAAAGTGACTGTTGGCAAAACATCTCCCCAATGGGAACGTTCACTTGAGTTATTATCAACTTAACCAACTTCAGGAGCAACTCATTTTGCTGTGGAGTGTGTGGAATAGTTAGTTGTCTAACTATCCTAATTTCATCACGTAACTGTGAGAAAATACTGGGCCACTTGCCTTGCACCCACGCTTATCGGACCCTTCTGTCCGAGTGGACTAATTTGATGAAAGCGGGTTTTTCTGATTTTATTACTGAATGGTTTCCAGGTTGCATTGTCTATAAGGCAATGTTTACAAACTAGCATTGGGAATTTGTCCTCACAAATTCTCCTTTGTTAATACGTAATTGCATCCCACACGCACTTTCCAAATAGGTGTATCAACCATAGAGGAAGACACAACAAAGCAACTAGTTGAATTACGGGAATGTAATTCAAAATATATCATAACACAACCATTGTCATAAAATCAGAACTAACACTAAGGAGTCATGATAAACATGTAGATCACATTATATCATAAGTTCTCTCACGGAAAAACAGCTCATAATAAGTTCTGTTCAGTATCTAGAACACAAAACATATATAAAGATAAAGAGTGGCCACTACGCAACTTCGTTTTGTAGCTGCCCAACCTCTTAACTTTAATAATGCTTTGTTCCCACGAGGATACTTCTGCTCCCATTGGGCAGAGGACGGAACTTCATGAACCAGTGTTCATGGGTGAGAAGAAAATGATTGATGCAAACAATTTTTGCGCATAGTGCCTTATAAGTTGGCCCAAGCAACATTTGACCTTGGCCAAAATCTCTTTTCCTCTCTTGCTTTTCCTTTGAACTGAGGCTACTTAGCTTACACTTACCCTTTCTCTTCCTAGCACCACGTCTCTTGGACCCATTGCCCTTGTTCTTGGAGCCTAGAGCTCTAAGAAACTTTAGCCACTTAGGCTACGTGCTCGGTGGATTTCGTAGCCTTATGCCAACAATCCTTGAGCACTAGGTGGCGTTTAATATCATCAAGAGACTTAATGATATTAGTGGAGGTCGGAATGACCTATATGTACTCCCAATAGGAGGGAAGAGATTTGGCAACAGTTTTAACTTACTGTTTACCAGATGGGAGTTTTTAGGCTTTCACACACTCCCAAATCATGTTTGATTTCTCTCTTAGATGCGTATTCATGCTATTGTCAGAGCGCATCTTGGAGACATCAAACTTGATTGTAAGCTATCTCGGTTTGGTGGCCACAATGTCACCAAAGCGATCTATCTAATGTGATCCACATTTATAAGTTTTGTAGTTACATTATCAGTCAATCCTAAATGCTAACACTAATTACACAGCTCCTTATTACACAACACACACCTCTAGAAAATTGTAATCAACGTAAGACGAGCGTAGATATAGTCAGTCTCTGCATTCGAGAAGTGAGGTCAACCATCCTCATCACACAGAGAGCCTATATATGTACACCTTTCTATGCTTGACTCAACCATTTTCACAGAATAGTCCCATACTATTCAAAATCCCTTTTGGATTCCCACTATGTAAGCGATCAAGAAGGACATTGAGTCGCCACAGGCACGACCTCGAACTTCCACTTGATTACAATGCTTACAATCATTTAAATAGTCAATTACTATTTAAATTCCATCGTGGATAAGCATTTACATCGATTTATGGGTTTGCCACATGCTGCCCATAGCTCCCACTCGAGTAGAACGCTTAAGGTAATTTAAACGATCACAAACCGCTTAAATCTTCTCTCTCGTTGTGTATGTGAATGAGTCAAGAGATGGTTCTATCCGCTCTTTAGACTCCAATTCACCCTAACTTCTCCCCATATTTGGATTCGTCTCGCTAAAACGAGAAAAACGACTCAAAAATCGTCGAAATCGAAGCTAAAACAGAGAAATTATACGCAACAGAAAACTCTGCGATGCTAGTCAACGGTCAGCGTTGACCTTAGGTGGTCGCCGCCGGTCAACGGCCGCTCCGGCGCGGACCACCGCCATCGGACCTCCTGCGGCGGCGGTCGCCGGGGTTACGCGGCGGCGACACGGTCGTTGGAGAACCTCCGGTCGGCCGCCGGACATCTGCCGGCACCGCCATCAACGGCGGCGCCGGTCGCCAGTCATGTGCCGTCACCGGCGGCGGAGGTAGCTGGACCTCCGCCGTGACCGGCAACCAACGACGGCGGAGGTCGCCGGACCTCTGCCGATGGCGGCGGTCACCGGACGTCCGCCAGCGACCGCGCCGGTCGTCGGTGAACCACTGCCGGACGTCGGCCGGCCGCCACCACGGGTGGCTCCGTCAACCGCCACTAGTCAAACCTCCCCCTTTCCGAAACAGTGGCATACAACCACAAGTATATATCTAATTCGTAGGGTACACATACCTTAAATAATATATACATGCTTGCAAATTAGGGTCTTTAATATTGAAAGGGGAACCTAAACATGTTTCTAGGTTTTAGGGTATGGGTTACCAATCAATATTGAATTAAAAAATTAACACATAATTTAAATTCAAAAATCATAGGACCCTAACCTACGATATATGATTATCACATGTTTTAAATCAAAATTAAAACATATAGTTAAAACTGGGAACCTATTCATGTTCCTAAGTTTTAAATAAAATAAAATCATATAAACCCTATACATGTTTCTAACCCTTTTCGGTTCATCAATCCCTGGAGAACAGAGCCCTAGCATAAACCTGCCTCTGATACCAATGTAGGGAAAGGCCCGGATCCACATGACCGACCCGACCTAGGGACCTAAAAGAAAAACCGAAAATAAATCCAGGCAAAAAAAAATATTGCGGAAGCTATTAACCTGGACGTCATCGCTAAAACCTCAGATCTTACCAGTGTCTCTGCTCCACCAGGGCTAACCTCCAAACGACGAACACCGAAAAGGGCCGCGCCAAACGGAGGACTCTACCTATGAGAGGTAGAGCCACATGTCCACGACTGATGCGCGGAAGGAGACTCTAGAGAAAGAGAACATTATACTAAGTGGGGTTTACCAAACGGGACTCCCCTTTCCAGCACATGGAATGAGCAACTGGAAAGGTGTGGAGTCACTCCTATTTATAGGAGGATGAGAGAGTTCCCATCATTGACGCAAGCAATGTGGGACTTAGAATATGAACAAATTGTTCGTCTCTCAGTGAGCTTTCCAACGGATCCTCACTCGACCCGATCGGACTCTCACATGGGCGGATATTTAGTCCCGAAAACCCCAAAATATTCAACAGTTCTCTCTCTCTCTCTCTCTCTCTCTCTCACACACACACACACACACACACACACACACACACACACACACACACACACACACACACACATACATATATATATATATATATATATATATATATCAATGGGATTTTGATATAGTGGAAGATAATAATTCTTCACAACGTAATAAACTCGTGTTCAAATCCTTACAGGGTGAAGTGCTCACATTTAGTGCCCGACAATGCCTCGAACAGAATTACCTTCAATAAGAAGATACCAGTGGAAAATCATATATATATATATATATATATATATATATATATATATATATATATATGGCTGAAGCGCACTACTGTTACTTCTTAACGTAATGTTTGTATTGATTTTAAGTGTCGTTTGGTACATATACTGCATTTTTATTAAATCTTAGTTTCGAGAATCACATTCTTAGGAATAGGATTCTCAGAAATAAAAAAAAAATATTTGTTTCAACTTTCACATTTTCGGGACTATTCTACTAGATTCTCATCTTATAGGATTACAATAATACCACCTCCTTAGGTGAGATTAAAAAAAGTAAAGAGACTAAAAATATAAACAGAGTGTTTTTGACAATGCGCATGTAATTTGAAAAATGGCAAAAGTACCTTTCCTAACCCCAACGTTTGGGGGTCCTGTCAGTTTCGCCCCTAACGTTTTTTTGCTGTCAATTGTACCCCTAACGTTTTACGTTTCTGCCAATGTCACCCTTTTCACTAACACCGTCAAATATTTAACATTTTTTGCTGACGTGGCATCCTATGTGGCAAAACGTTTCTTTTTTCTGTCAATTGTAACCCTAACGTTTTACATTTCTGCCAATGTCACCCTTTTCACTAACACAATCAAATATTTAATAATTTTTGCTTACGTGGCATCCTATGTGGCAAAAATATCTGGCTTGGTATATTTTTTTTCCACATCAGATTTCCTACTCATCTTTTCCCTGTCAAAGTTGTGTCATTTTGACCTCGGCCTATTCCTTCTAAAATATAACTCAAACGCACGCGCTATTTTGCTCATAAAAACATCGAAGACGTTATCCATTCTCTATTTTAGGATAACGTCTCCGACAAAGTAGAGAATGGGTAACGTCTCCAACAAAGTAGAGAATGGATAACGTCTCCAATGTTTTTGTCTGCAAAATGGCATGTACGTTTGAGTTATATTTTAAAAGGAATATGATGAGGCTAAAACGACACGGTTTTGATGGGAAAAAGATGAGTAAAAAATCTGGTGTGGAGAAAAATATGTCAAGTCAGATATTTTTGTCACATAGGATGCCACGTAAGCAAAAATTATTAAATATTTGTAGGTGTTAGTGAAAAGGGTGACATTGGCAGAAATGTAAAACGTTAGGGTTACAATTGACATAAAAAAGAAACGTTTTGCCACATAGGATGTCACGTCAGCAAAAAATGTTAAATATTTGACGATGTTAGTGAAAAGGGTGATATTGGCAGAAACGTAAAACGTTAGGGGTACAATTGACAGCGAAAAAACGTTAGGGGCGAAACTGACAGGACCCCCAAACGATGGGGTTAGGAAAGTTACTTTTGCCTTTGAAAAATTAAAATACATTATATTTACAGACTACACAAAAAAAAAGCAAGCGATAAATTTTGATAGTATTTAGTTTATAAATATGTCCTGTTTTTTTTTGTAATATTAAATAGAATTTAATTTATCGTTTAACGATCAGTTAGCATCTATTAATAATACTCTCAATTAACGTTTTACTCTTTCTATTAATTGAAATACCAAATTGTTTGAGAATTAATTTTTTAGAGACTGAATTAAGAGAAACATCTTTTAAGGACCAAACTACCAATTTAATCTTTTTATTCTTCATTAATATAATATATATGCTTATTTTTATTTAATATTTATATTTTATTAAATATTTAATGGTTCAAAATTTTTGAATTATACACATTTGTTATTATTTTTATTTTCGAAAACATATTTTGACAATACAAATCAAACACATTTTTAAAATTTTAAAATTTTAAAATGAAAACAACTTTTACAAAATAAAAAATATATATTCTTTCATAAAGTAAACGCATCTTTTTTTTTTTAGTCTCTATTTTTTTAAGAAAATAACCCTTTTTTTTTAGAGAAGAAAATTTTCATTCATTCAACCCTAGCACTAGGGCCATACAAGCAAAATATACAAATATAAATGTCAAACTAAGATGATGCCCAGTATTTTGCAACAAAGTGCAAAAGCAAAATAAAAGGCAATAATACACCTTTCAAGCACTTGAAAAATGCAACCTAAACTACACAGAACACAACTAAAAAAATTACAAGAACTAGAAGTCATATAAGAAGAGACAACACACCTTCCAATCCTCTCCGATGATTAAGTCTTCTCTTGTCTTCAACATTTACACCAAACACAATTAAAAAAATTACAAAAAGAACTAGAACTTACAGAAGACAAAGGTTTCGTTTGGTAAGCATACAAAAGGAGTTATGTAATGTAATTGCACAAAATTCAAGGAATGCATTTGTTTGGTATGATTTTAAAACATTGTAATCTGCTTTATATTGTAATTCACTTTCCATCAAATGAAGTAAAATAGATTACATAAAAAATGCTATATAAAACTTGTTTACTTAATTAAATATTTTTTACAAAATTGCCCCTCATATTTTTCACAATCACACCCACCCACCACCCACAAATCTACTTTCCTAAACCTATAATTCCAAAAAGGAAAAAGGATAAAAAAAAATAAAAGTATAAACTAAATAAAAGAAAAAAAAAAAAGGAATGAGCAAAGAATCAAACCCCTTCTCCCTTCTTCTCACCCAAGTTGCACACCCCTTTCCTTTCTATTTTTCTTTTTCTTTCCCTTTCTCCTTTTCCCCAACCCTAAACTTCCATTTATGTCCTCTCTTGTTCCCCAATATGAACTCACACATGGAAATTTATCTATTATGCTACTATTTCTAATGTAATTTAGCTTAGTCGTACATAAAATCTATTGGTGCAAAATTGTACCATGTAAGATGGCAAACGGAAGAAAATTTGTTTTTTTTTTTCATCAAGTAAAATCAGCTAAATACATCAAGCGTGACACTAATGTACAAGGTTGTCAAAGTATAGATTTCAAGTAAAATCGTAGAGGGGTGTAAAATTATATCGTAGAATCGTAAGATTTTACCTATGATAAAATTGTAAGAATTTTATCATAAGTACCTAATTAATATAGTAAATCACATACAAAATTAAACATGAAATATAGTGATGTCGTCATTCAATACTCATTGTTCATTTGCAACATATATATGCATGTTCGTTAAAACTTAAAACAATTCATTTATAGAAGAATGAATAAATTAAATTAGTAGTGTAATGTAAGTAATTAATATATTTGAACAACAATAGTAACGTCTAGAGTGAAATTCTCAAAGGGCGAAAAGCTACTACTTTGACGTAATGACATCCAATTGTTACGGTAAGGGCATCAAAAAATGGGTACAGTTTGTGATTGAGCTGGGGCATGGACTGCAAATTATTTTTTTTAACATCAAACAAACTTTTTTTTGGGCTAACATGAAATCGTAAAATCGGAGGTAAAATCGTCGATTCCACCAATTTCACCCGATTCCACCGCGATTTTACCTACGATTCAAATCGATTTTAGTAGGTAGAATCGTAAATTAAATCGCAATTTTGACAACCTTATTCATGTATTTAGTCTTTGCTCATTTCTATACTTTAGTTATTAATAATTAAATCTATCATAGTAGTTTTCTTTTCTTTTTTTTTTCCTTTGGCCTTCCCTTACCTTCAATTATTGTGTTAATCTTTCATCTTATCAACTCTATATACAAAAACCTCCAATAATCTTTTTTGTACATGACTAAACCACCTAACTCTACGTATGCTTGGATAATCGATCCTAAACCCAAATAAATGAGGAAAGTTGCGATAGATTGATAGTCATCAGAATAAAACTTTATTAAATCCTTATGAACAATAAACAGGCAAATGAAACATCCTGAAAAATTCAGTAGTGCCAAGAAGCACTTCTAGTTTTAAAGTGCATTTAACTCAAAAGAGGAGGACTCATACAAGTACATTGAGCACCACATAAATAAGCAATTATAGTATTAGAGTGTATTTAATTTATTCTACACAGTAGCCTGGGTCAAATATTGCTGTACAGATGTTTGTGCACCATGAATTGTGTTCAACCAAGCATTAAAATTTTATCATGGAAAAATCTAACTGCATTGAAATAATATGTGCTCTTCTTCTAGTACGGTCCTATCTTCCACAACTGAGACCCAAGTTTCAGCTATCTTAACCACTCTTCCTCCTGAGATCTCAACCAAAGTGAAGGCTCGCTTTGTACCTTTAGCCTCTGGTGAAGAAAGAGCACTTTCATTGTCTGAGATGTTTCTACTTCCTTCATCAAGCAATCTTTGAACCCTTGGAACAATGGCCCCATTCAAGTATATAGTGTTGTTGTCATTGCCAACAACAATCATTTTCCTCAAGCCATTTCCATGTGCCAGTTCTTTGTGCATGTGACCAAACACAACTAATGGAATAGGCACTTGGTTGTTCTCTTTCATCAATGATATTGCGTGTGCTAGATCTGTCATACAAAGATAATAATAGAGTAAAGAGTATTGTTATCTCCTATATTTGCTCAGTTTCTTTCTCACTCTCTCTAGAACACTTAGGGTATGTTTGGATTGGGGATTAAGGAGGGGAAGGGGAGGGAAGAGAAGTAGCATGCCTCCCCCTTGTTTGAAAAGTTCAGAATTAAAGGGGAAGATAATGGAAGATCAATCCTTAACCCTCTATTATCCTTCCCCTTCACAAATTCAAGATACTCCAAATTGGAGTATTTTAGAGGAGGTATCAACACCCAAACAAGGGGAGGACATATGGAAGCTTAACCTTTCCTTCCCTTCCCCTCCCCTCCCTTCTCCTCTAATCTCTCCCCTTCCCTTCCCCTCTTAATTCCCAAAAAAACCCTTAGGGTATGTTTGGCAATCGGGAGAGGGAGGGGAAGGGGAGACTAATCTCCTCTCTCTCCCCCTTGTTTGAATACCCCAAATTGGAATATTTTAAAATTATAAAGGATAGAGATAATGTAGGATTAAAAATTAATCCTCTGTTATCTCCCCCTTGAATTTCTAACTTTCCAAACAAGGGAAAGATATGTTACTCCTCTCCCCTTCCCCTCTTTAATCCCTAATCCAAACATACCCTTAGGGTTTGTTTGGGAATTAAGAGGGGAAGGGAAGGGGAGAGATTAGAGGAGAAGGGAGGGGAGGGGAGGGGAAGGGAAGGGAAGGTTAACCTTCCATATGTCCTCCCCTTGTTTGGGTGTTGATACCTCCTCCAAAATACCCCAATTTGGGGTATCTTGAATTTGTGAAGGAGAAGGATAATGGAGGATTAAGGCTTGATCTTCCATTATCTTCTCCTCCAATTTTCATCTTTCCAAACAAGGGGAAGATATCTTGAAAGTCTCCCCTTCCCTTCCCTTCTCCTCCTTAATCCCCAATCCAAACATACCCTTAGAGTGTATTTGGATTGGGTATTAAAGAGGGGAATAGGAGGGAAGGAAAGAGTATTTAATAACTCTCCCCTTGTTTGGTTTTTAAAATTTTGGAGCTGATATTGGATTGTTTTATGTTAACCCTCCTTAATCCTCCCCATTATTAATTTGAATTACTAAAAATTAATAGATTTTAGATCCAAACAAGGGGAGGATAACCTATAATTTAACCTCCCTTCCCCTCCCTTCCAATCTCTCCCCTCTTGTGCCCCTCTTAATTGCCAAACATACCCTTCAGAAGCATTTGGTACACCATCATCTTGACTTTGCTATATAAAATGTCAAATACAATCCATGATGCTTGTGTTTGTTACAATGATACATAAGATGATGGGAGTCTTCCAAGATACCAAAAGGAATAGGATAATACAATTTGTGTAGTATCTCACACAGGAAAGAGATAACATCATACCAAATAGTTGCACAAAAATGAAAAAGGCCCAGCAGAATCACTACTATAAGTTGATGTATAAATCATAAAATAGTATAGATATAGATTATATAAAAAGCCTTTGCAATGAATAAAACCATCCATCCATGACATGACTTGTGACTGCCAAAACCACAAGAGGGCTAAAGAAAATATTACCTGGATCACCATTATCACCACCTCCAAATACCCAATCTATCCCACATATGTCGTTCAAATCAGAACCAAGACCTGCACAAAGTATATATCATAAATCGATAAATCTCTTGTATGTAAGATACTAAGATGTGACAAAGTAACACCACTGAAGCTAATAATAAATTTCAATTACTGTTGCCCCAATGCACCTTTTGGTCCGTTATGAGCAAGTAATATAAGAAAATGATCCTCCGGTGTGCCAATAGCAGCTTTATAGATTCTCTTAGCACTCATCTCCATGTTTTCAACTCCATATCTAATAGAAAGCTCAAATTAAATAAATTGAACTTGAGCTACAATGGCAGCTTTAAGAAAATTGTAAAATACTACATAGCAGGATCTAACAACAAAAGATATAAGAAGCCAATTCACTCAACTTCTACCCTATGCCTTATTGAAAGACATGATAATTTAAAGAGCCAATGCAAGACGGGTGCTACATGAGAAAAGCATTAGGCGCCTAATGATACAATATTATGACCAAACATTGTCTTAATTCTAAAAATAGCATTTTGAAGTTGTCAAAGAGCAAAGTGACGAACTGAAGCCTACCAGACACAGGACAGATACAAAGGTGATTTAAGTGCACTCTAAAACTGACTCAAAAGAAAATAAAATAGGAAAAATGATACTTCTAAAAATCCAATTGTTCAGAATTGCTTCTGCCACACCACACCTTGCAGATAAAAGTTTTTTCCGGAATAATCGCTCTCCCCCACAAGAAAATGGTCGCCCACCAACAACGCTCACGTTTATTAGAGGGAAGTCTAAACGTCGATAAGCCACATGCTCCTCGCCAAGGCTGAATATCACATTAGTAGATTCAATTATCAACACATTCTCTATACAACTAAACCAATTTAAGCACTAGATGTGATTTTCTAAATAAAGATGTCATGAGTAGAAAAAATCATTTGAAAGAGATGGAGATTTTTGCCAGTAATCAACTTCTTCCAACCTAATTATTTTTTTGGACAGAAACTTCCATTCTAATTATTAACTTTTAAGCTTGGAATTTTCATGCCCGATTGGCATTCTAAACAAGCTTCAAGCAAAAATTGTGAGTTTTTTACAACCAACCCAATCAACTTAAAGCAAAATGACAGGATCTTAGCAGTCACTTTCGTCCTTTTCTTACTTTCACCAAAGATCACTGCATATGGATTTGCAGCATACCAATGGCATGCTTCTTTAGATAACATCAAGTTGATATGTCTACTAATCAATCAGATTCTACAAGCACACAAATTCTGAATAATTATTCGAGCTGAAAGAAACTAAGTGCTGATGAAGACCACCATACAACAGTTGGATGATGAACTTACAACAAAATTAGGAGAAACATTGCCAACATTTATAAGAAATTACATATAAATAATAGGGGAATAAAAAGGAAAGTAGAATCAGGGCCATGCCTAAAGTTATATTAACAGGTGAAGGAAGCAATTTCCAAAATCAATAGAGTGAATAGATAAACTTACCATTCTAGTTGGAGCTGAACTCCGTCCTTCTTGCTAAAATTCAAATGAAATAGTTAGTTTAAACAGGGATAAGAATTCAGCTCACCAATTTGGTGAAAATATTAAAGTAACTTATATGATCAACATATTCCCATTTATAAGCTTGCAGCCACAGAAAGACTCAGGTAGACTAATTTTTGTGTGTCAGTGGGTTGGGACTCAGGGTGAGGAGAGGAGAGATGCGCTTGATCAAATTGTAAATTGTAACGTTCATTTTTCTTGTATCCAATCAGAAAACAAAATAAACCAAGCCTCAAGGGAAATACCAATACACAAACCTTTCACAATGCAAATTAAAGTCAGTCGGATTGATTCCAGTAAAAAACTTGTAAACAATACCTTCCAGAAAACTGTTTGGTAAACCAGGAATCATGATTTCCCAATATAATTGCTTTAGCAAATTCAAGATTTGCAACACTTTGAACAAGTTCAACATTTTCCTCACCAAAATCACCTAGGAAGTCAATACAAAATATTTGGGAAAAAAAAACAATAAGATAGGGATTAGCTGTATAACAAAGAGAAAAATATTAAATAATGATAAATCTTATCAGTTACATAATGAAGACAAATTAAGAAGACTAACTTGCCATGACATGTCCAGGTGACTGTTTTATATATGCTAATCAAAGAAACAAGGTATTTCCCCGATTTATTTATATGAGTAATAGAAAAATGTCATGGCTGTCACTGTCAGTGTGCAATATGGACATAAATTCTTCATGCATGTCCACCGGTATTTTTCTTCAGCAATTACAATATTTTAAGAGCAAGAAAAGGCACTTACATAAAATAAAATCATCCAAATGTAATAGATTGATCAACTATAATGATGAAACTTGCCTGTAAACAGCACCAAATCTGGCTGCAGTTCAATATAGGTAAAAGTTAGATTGAAAGATGGGAAACACATCAAAACGTTTATGGCATTT
This sequence comes from Senna tora, assembly GCA_014851425.1. Taxonomy (NCBI): domain Eukaryota; kingdom Viridiplantae; phylum Streptophyta; class Magnoliopsida; order Fabales; family Fabaceae; genus Senna; species Senna tora. The sequence goes on from CM026262.1 coordinate 16,055,722, forward strand.
AAATTCAAGAAAAATTAAGGCTAATAGATAGAACCATCCTGTACTTTAGTCTATGTGCGCATAACTAGACTGTATTTTCAAGTGTGACCCAACACCTCCCCCCACTTTTAAATTGTTGCAACTTGCAAGCAACCCATTCCATCCATTTTTTTCATCCAAATACATAATGGTGTGAGACACAATAATTTAGAGTGTGCCAAGTAAGATTAAATAATTTAAAAAATTACAGGGACATTCTGATCCATTAACTAAAAACCATCCCCCTTCTTTACTTCACGTTTTGAACCCCTATCAAAAGCCCTATTCAATCTCAAACATCAACCCATTTTCCTCCCTCCAATTCGCAAGCACGACATGGCAGAAGGAGCCGAAAGGGTAATCGAAAAAACAAATGGTGCATACTTCTTCTCGGCCTTGTGATGAACAAGAATTGCAGCTCCAAAATCTCCACGACCGAGAAGTTTTTTTTTTCTTAGAAAGGGTTTTTTAGTAAATAGCTTCCAAGAGCTAGAAGTTGAGTGTGAGTGAGAGACTGAGATTGAGTAAGGCTTTTGTAAAGGGTTCAAAACGTGAAGTGAAGAAGAGGGATGGTTTACCGTGAATGGACTAAAATGCCCTTGTAATTTTTTAATTATTTAATCCAAATTGGCACACTTTAAGCTGATGTGCCTCACACCGTTAAGTATTTGGATGGAAGATTGAATGGAAAGAGTTGCCTGCAACAATTTAAAAGGGGTTCTGGGTCACACTTGGAAGTACTGTATAGTTATGTGCACATAAATTAAAGTACAGGACGGTTCTATGCATTTTAGCCAAAAAATAACATGAAAATAAAAATTCAAATGAAGAAAACTCCTTGAATAAAATTAAATCACATGATTAATTAAATTTGAACATTTATATACTAAAGAACCGAGGAAGGGTTTAGGAAGAAAAGGTGTGAGTTGCTAACAAAGTTGTTTAATGGGATAATGAGATCCAAGAAAATGTCAAATGAATGGAGGAAAAGTACTTTGATCTCTTTGTATAAGAACAAGGGAGATATACAAAATTGTGCAAATTCTAGGAGGATCATGTTCATGACACTGACTATGAAGTTATGGGAGAAGGTTCTTAAGCAAAAATTAAGGTTGGACACCCAAATTACATAAAACCAATTTGGTTTCATACCAAGGAGATCAATCCCAAAGGTAGTATACTTATTAATAAGATTGATGGAGAGATATCAAGAACTTATAAAGGCCTCTATATGGTTTTCATCGATTTAGAAAAGGATTGAGATAGAATAAAGAATACCAAGAGATGTATTGTGTAAGGCTTTGAAAAGACAAAAAGAGTTTATATGGCTTGTATTCAAGCAATAAAAAATATAAATGATGAGGCCACCACTTGTGTGAGGACGCAAAGTGGAGTGATGAAGTATTTCCCTATAACCATAGGATTGTATCAAGGTTCAACTTTGAACCCTTACCTTTGTAACTTGATATTGAATGGACTTACTAAACATATCCAAGAGAGACAGTGTCATGGTACATGCCTTTTGTTGATGATATAGTCCTTTTTGGTGATTTGAAAAACACAACAATAGAGCATTTTCCCACTATGTGGAGTCGACTACATGGATTAAATGATGCCAACGTATTCTATCCTAGTTCATTTCTATGGTTAGGTTATTTACAATAAACAAAATGGTTTCGAAACATATGGTTTCCGTATAAATCGAAGTACAAAGGTATATATATGTAAATTTAGTGAAAGGTACAATGGTTCTAGAGTGAAATTGAAACTTGGTGATCATTCCATACAACTAATAAGTTTTAAGTACTTGAGAACTATAATACAAAATATTAGAGAAATAGAGGGAAATTTAAACCATAGAGTCCAAGGTAGGTGGATAAAATGGAGAAGACTTCAAGTGTCATTTGTGATAGAAAGGTACCATCCAAACTTAAGAGTTAAGTTTGTAGCATAGTTATAAGACGTGTAGTGTTATATAGTATTGAAATGTTGGGTGATAAAAAGTCAACATGAGAGAAAATTCAATATTGCATAAATAAGAATGTTGCATTGGATTCTATCAAGAAAAAGAAAAAGAATGTGGCATTGCATGAGTGGACAATCTAAAAAGGATAGTTGTATGAATGATTGTGTTAGAGAAAAAGTTGAAGTAGCACACTAGCACCTATCATAGCAAAGTAGGTAAAAATGTGCCTTAGGTGGTTTAGTCATGTAGAGGGGACTAACGGAGTATCTTTGTAAAAGAGTAGATCACATAGAAGATAGCCCAAAAACTACAGGGAGACCAAAGAGAACAAGAGGAAAAACTATTTGAATTTACTATCAACAATCTAAATGTAGACATGAATCAAGATAGAACACAATGATGCTTGATCCATGTAACCTGCTCCACCAAATAGGCTTCATTTATGTTGTTATATTATATTTATACTAAAGAGCTGTTAGCAGTACTAAATTCTCCATTTGCTCCTCTCCCCTTCCGTCCAAGATGATTTTACATTGCACTCTTTCAACTAAACAGTTCATTTCATATAACCAATCTCTATTAGAATCAGACCCATCTATCTATTTTCTAGGAGAATTACATGTCTGCCCTGACTTATGAACTCACGTGTAAGTGGGGTTTGGAAGTCATCAAACTAGCATAAAAATATTCATGTTCTGTAATTTCGTTTTCTAATTGACCATAAACTCACAAGCATAAGAACACGCGGAGGCAGAATAAATGGGGGGGAAACCAATAACTCAACATTAAAAGAAAGGAAGAGAACTAGAAAGACGCAAAATATAGAAGAGTACCTGCAAGAATTGAAGTGCTTTGGAATCTTCTTGCAAGTTCCAACAATCATGCTTCAGTCAGAAAACCCAAAATTATAACTTGACAAATGAGTAGGAAATATCAATGATAGATCACGGAAAGGAAATTTGATCCGTAGTATGAAAGTTCTTCAGTAAATATCTCTCAGGCGGCAACTCCCAAGTGCAAAGGAGAAAGACTTACCACATCACCAAAGATGGCAATTCGAGCGGAAGACGCGGCCATGGAAGAACGAGCGAGATTGCACTTCGACGAAGAGCTAAAACTACAGCTCACGGAAGAAGAGATGGTAGGCGCGTTGACCGACGCACTTAACATGGAGGAGAAGAAAGGGCAGAAATTTCTTTTTGGTTTATGAATTTTTGGCAATCTGAATCTGATTGGATGTCAAAAAGGTAATTACCCGATTACGACACACAAATTAATTTTGGCAAAAGTGTTTTGATTTTGAAGTTCCCTTAATTATAGGCCAAATTATTCTTTTGGTCATCAAAGACGAAGTTTGTTTAATATTGGTCCTCAATGTTTCAAAAAGTTATTTTAGGTTTTTAATGTTTTTTTTTTTTGTCAAATTTGGTCCTTTAGCATAACACCTGTCTGTTTTTGCTATTAAATGCTGACGTGGAAGGCTTATGTAGCACACCCTCTCTCCTACGTGTCATATTTAAATGACATAGCACCCTCTCTCACTCAAATTCAACAAAACAACGCCGTTTTAATTTATTTAAATGTTCTGTTTTGGTCATTTAAATGAATCAAAACAGCGTCGTTTTGCTGAGTTAGAGTGAAAGAGGGTGTCATGTCATTTAAATATGACACGTAGGAGAGAGGGTGTGCCACATAAACTTTTCATGTCAGCATTTAATGGCAAAATCATACGGATGTTACGCTAGAGGACCAATTTTGACCCCAAAAAACGTTGAGGACCTAAAATAACTTTTTGAAATATTGAGGACCAATATTAAACTTCATGCAAACGTTAAGGACCAAAAAAGTAATTTGGCCTTAATTATGCTTTTAATGTTTTTTTTTTAATTGTACCCTTAGGATTTGGTTAGAAGTTTTGAAGAGAGTGGAGTGGGGGGTTATTAATGGAGGGGGGTGAGGTGTAAATGTGGAATGGTTCAAACAAATTATTTTATTGATTGGGAGTTAAAAAAAATAAAGAAGATGGTGGACAATATTATTTTTATAATGAATTAACAAAAGTAGAATAAAAAAAGTTAATAGTGGAATCTATTAATCTATTATCTATTAATCTATTAATCTATCTATTAATCTATTAATATTTTGAGTTGGAATATGATTCTGATAAATATGAATCAGAAACCACTATTCAAATAATTCACATTTAAATAACTTATCTACTGAATCAAAATTCGAATTTAAATATATGATTTTAACATCTTATACTTGAATAGGATAATGATGATATTTCAAATGTTTTGAAATTAACTATAAGGTTTACAGAAAAAAAAAAAATTAACTATAAGTAAATGATGATGTTTCCCTATTACCATTATTTTCTTTTGATCTTTTCAGTTTACAAAATATTTCAGTTAAGATACATTATTAATATGTTTGAAACTAACTATAAGGTTTACGGAAAAAAAAAATTAACTATAAGTAAATTATGATATTTGCCTATTACTATTATTTTATTTTGATCTTTTCAGTTTACAGAATATTTCAGTTAAGATATATTATTAATATGTTTGAAACTAACTATAAGGTTTACGAAAAAAAATTAACTATAAGTAAATTATGATATTTGCCTATTACTATTATTTTATTTTGATATTTTCAGTTTACAGAATATTTCAGTTAAGATACATTATTAATATATTATCAAATCTTTAAGCTAAATTTAAATTTTGCATTTAGAATATTCTTTTATATATAGTCCAAAGAATAAAATATATTATATAAAGATGATTACATCAGAAAATTGATAGCACATGTCAACAACACGTCAGCAATATATGTCAAAGGATTAAAGATGTTTACACGCTGATGTGGCAGTAATTGCATTAGCGCCTCTACCATTATTTTATTTTGATCTTTTCAGTTTACAAAATATTTCAGTTAAAATACATTATTAATCTGTTTTGAAATTAACTATAAGGTTTACGAAAAAAAAAAGAAAATTAACTATAAGTAAATGATGATATTTGCCTATTACCATTATTTTATTTTGATATTTTCAGTTTACAAAATATTTCAGTTAAGATACATTATTAATATATTATCAAATCTCTAAGTTAAATTTAATTTTGCATTTAGAATATTGTTTTATATATAATTCAAAGAATAAAATATATTATATAAAGCTAATTACATCAGAAAATTGATAGCACATGTTAGAGGATTAAAGATGTTTACACGCTGATGTGGCAGTAATTGCATTAGCGCCTCTACCTTTAAGTATATATAATAGATAAATGACAAAAGAAAATGAACTTTGTTAAATATTATTCTATTAATAACATAATAAAATTATAAATTTTATTTATTCTAAACAAGATCAAAACTTTCGAATTCTTTACATTGAATTCAGCCGTGAAATGCATAAGCTTCACAGCCCATATACTCTTGGCAAATATGACTGGACACGGGATGCCAATTTCATAAGATGAATAACAAAATAAAATTTAATAAGGTAATCAATTTTTACGTTTATCGAAGTAATCAAAATAATAAGGTAAGCCTCCATTATTGGTTATGAATGATGAAATTTTTTTTATGTTACTATATCAAAACTTAAAATTCCCGTGCATGTGCACGGGCCAAAAGCTAGTAATATAAAAAAAGAAGAGGCGTTGAACCTGATGCTGCCACATCATACTATTTCAAAATTCTATGTGGCACCTAGGTGGCGCCAACTAGACTCCACCATGAAAAAAAATACAGCAAATCATTGAGATCTTCTTAAATCTTGGTACAATCAGTTTAATATTATATTAAATGCTTGCTACAACAATAAATTAATGACTAAATAATTGATTTAATTATATATGTAGCAACTATAAATCAAATCCCTTAAAATATGCATTTGAAATATTTCTAACTTCCAAAAATACCCTGTAAATCTCTAAAATCGTATTAATTAGTCTAATTATTTCTTAATTGATAAAAATATTAGCATTTATAAAAATTAACTGATAAAATTTAAAATATTATCTGATTAATCTTTTTTAATTTTTAAATTTAAATACGAGCCATTGGTCTTAAAACTAGAATTTTTATGTTTGAAAAATATTCTTTTATTAATTGAAGTTATTATATTTAAAATCACATAAATATAATTATTAAAATTCATGATATACATATAATTTTTATACCATAAAATACATTTTTTTAATTACAAAAGAGGCTAGAAACACACTAGCTCACAACCATAAAATATATTATTGATATTAAATTTATTTAATTATTATATTTATGATGTTAACTAATTCAATTACTGGTTTAACTGACTTAATCGGTCCGTCTATTTTTCAGTTCAATGACCGCTCTAATTTTTAAAACATTAATTGTAAATTCATTAAAAGATTATATATATATATATATATATACACACACACTTAAGTATAATGTGCACCTATTAGGAGAGACTAAGTGGTGGAGGTATATATATTTTTCATTTGCTTTTTGAAATGATGATATAGTTAATTCTTTCTATAAAAAAATGATATGGTTAATTTTGCAACGCCCAATCATCACATATATCTCCTAATAGATGTTATAAGAATGCTCATTTTTCCATTGTTATGAAATAAAATAGTGTTGTTTGCAAATTTTTTGTGCTGCTTTTAATTCTCCTATTTATTTGTTGATTCCAACATATGATGGATGTTATAGCTTTCAATATAGTTATCTAATTTTTACTCATATTTATTGCTGTTATTAGATTGATTTACACCCCCTAAAAATTAGGTAACTTAAAATGGTTAATATTTTTTTATTATGTTTATAAATGGTACTGTTATGAACATATCATAATTTTTATACAAAAATTTTAATATAATAGCAACACCTACAGTGAAAACCCGTGCATTGCACGGGTTCAAAGACTAGTATATATATATATATAATACTCCTAACTCCATTACTTGACACATAATCCTAAATTGTGATCTTTGCTCTAATGACACCTAAGTAACTTATTATTAAATCACTCATAAATACTCCATGTGACATATCATTTATCCAATTAAAAAATCCCCAAATGCCATATATTTTATTGATGAGTGACGTGACAATCTCTAACATTTTCAGCAATTCATGTATTAGAGAATGAAGGAATTAATTAAGAATCATTTATTTGAACAATAAAAAAAAAGTTTAAGCAGGAATAATTTATAATTAAAAACATTAATTTCTTATTATTCCTTTTTTATATAGATTTTTTATTTTTCAAATACATCATTCTTAATACTTCATTCCTATACCCAGATGCTCTAAATAGATTAATCAAGGCGTCCGTACACATGTCCACCAAATCCTACCATCAGAATTAATGCCTTTTAAAGCCACCGAACCTACACCCAAAAAATGTGAAATTATTCCCTTTGTTGTTGATTTCCTCTTAGGCGCCATTTCATAAAACAAAAATAAAAAATTGAATTATAATGGCCAGCTAATGTAACGTGAATTAAATCGCTTTTCATTTTACTTCTAAATGCATTGTACAGGAAATGCAATCTCACTCCAATTTTGACGCAATCTGTTGCAATTCTCATAAAACTCAAATCAATTTGGAATTAAAACGAACAACAACAAAGGAGAATGTTAAGGTTTACCAGTTTGCTTACCCCACTAAGCTAAGGTGACTCCCATTATATATTCACCTGATATCTTTGATTTTGTATAAAATGCACACCTGTTACCAGAGCTGTTGTTTATACATTCCCCACCCTCATTACTCTGCCTAATACAACTTCAATCAACAATAAAGGCACGAGTTGTGAGGCTATGGTACCTTCCTCCGACCGTGACTCCGTGAGGTAATAACTAATGACGTTGAGTTTGGCTTACTAGATAAACTTATCAACGTGTGATTACAAAGTTGTATGTTTCACATTGTCAATTCTTCTCGATATTCAAGGGTCCAAGATCGCTGCGTGCGTTAAGAGGACGTTCGCTCTGAAGTATATAAGCATTCTTAAAGAAGGTTTACTCTGTGTTTGAGATGATTAACGTACGTTCACTTTGTGTACGTTAATTATATGCTTTCTCAATTTGGTGGCATAGTATTTACTCTTTTCACCATTTCTTAACAAGATCTCTGTATCTACATCTAAAACACCTAATTCAAATTGATTTATTTCAGCTCTGTGAAATCGGTCTTTTGATTGAAGGGAGAGAAATTTTCTGCTCGCTCTAACAATGGCACCCAGTTTTGATTGTGTTTCAAGTCTGCTTTGTGCAGATGACAACATCGTTTTCAATGATAACTATTACGCGGTTTCCATGGGAGTGGGGCTGTTGGATGATACATGGCATCACACTCACAAATACCATGGACTCCATTATTCAATTCCAAGCCACGACCACACCGATGGGTTGCCTTTGCAGAGTGATGAGGGTTTGGCGTCAATGGGGGAGAAGGAATGCCAGCATATATACCTACTTTTGAATACCTTGATTTGTTAAGATAGAAATCCTACTATGCTCTAATCTATTACATGATAATTCCCTGCATTTGGGTATTTATGTTTATGAATTCATACTTTAATTCAACTTAATACTTCATGTCCACTTTTTTTATAATTTTCTTCGTTTTTTTTATTTAGATTTGAAAAATTGTAAATTTTTTCTAAAGAATATCTAAAGTATTAAAAATATACATAAAAAAATTCCACATAAATTGAGATTTAATACGAATAGATTAGGGACTAACTTTTTAATCCTTAATAAAGGTAGTTCCTAAACCATTCACGATAGGTCTTTATTCGTGTGAAATTTTTAATTTTTTGTGCCTATATTTCTTATTTTTTAGAAAAAGTTTACAATTTCTCAAATTTAAATAAAAAAAATAAAGAAAATTATGAAAAATAGCTTGCATAGCATATTAATGAATAAAATAGTTAGACATTGGATCTGTTCTCAAGAATGACAAAGAAAAACGATAAGGACACGTTTGGTATGAATGCACAGATGTAAAGTATTGTAAAGAAAGTACTGTAGAGTAAAGTACTGTAGAGAAAAGTGAGGAGAGAGATAGAGAGAACAATTAGGAGAGAGAAAAAGTATGATAAAAAGTGTATTTTGTATGTATAAAATATGATGTAAAATTTTTTTAAAATCGTGAGATTACATGTAATGTACTGTTTGGTAATCATAACAAACATGCCCTACTAGAGATACCTATATGGCTATATCTTCGGTGTCACAGTTGGTTTGGCAGATTTAGGAATCTACCAGATTCCAACAAAGAGTTTAAATAGGGATGATAACAAGTTAAAAGTAAAGGCATGAAGTGTCTCATTGCTCTTTCTCCACACTTACACACTTGTCCATACACTCTTTGTTTATTCATGGTATTCAGAAAATAAAAATCTTTATATCCATATACTATATGAGGGTTTAAAGATCTATACGATTTCTATGAAAAAAATATGAAATATGCACAAATTTATTAAAAAAATTAATAAGATAGTATACTATAACAATTAAATAAGACAAAGTGGGATAAGAATGAATAAAGCTTTAAAAATTACTTGCTAGAGTTATTAATTTTTTTTTTTAAAAAAATAATTATCATAATCTGAGAGAAAACTTACAAAATAAGCTATTTAAATGGAGAAAGCACCTATCTTAGTTCAAACAACATATGCTTTCGTTGTTGCCAGATGAAGAAAGCACCTATCTTAGTTCAGACAACATATCTAATCAAGAGACTGATTCTGAAGTAGCAAATGTGTATACCATAGAATTTTTCAACGCTATATTTGGATATGGACTTCCAAATCATCATGAGCTGAAACTAAAGGTAGGTTCTTTTGTTATGATAATTCATAATATTGATAAATCAATGAGTTTGTGTAATGAGACTCGGTTGATTGTTAAAAGACTTTGTAAATATGTTTTTGAAACTATGATTATTTCTGGTAAGTTTGATGGTAAAGGGTGATAATTTCATGTATGGTGATTACGCCATCAGATTCAAGGTTGCCATTTAGATTCAATGTCGACAAATTTCTATTGTGTTGTCCTTTGCAATAACTATCAATAAGAGCCAAGGACATATGTTTTCTAATGTAAGGTTATACTTACCAATTACAGTTTTTACCCATGGTAATTTGTATGTAGCAATTTCACGTGCGTGTATATACGAGGTCTGCCTATAAGTCCTGGTGTGTAAGGATGATGGTCATCCATCTAATTAACAAGACAACTAACGTTGTGTACAAGAAAGTTATTCAGAATGTTAAGTAGTTTGTAAAGTGTACACTTCGTGAATATTGCTATATATTTGTTAAACTTATTATGTGTTTACACTGTAAATGTGTTTTGTTTATACTTATTTATAACATCAACTCATAAGGTAATACATCTGAACAATCCATTTCATGTCAGTTGTTAAGTATTAGTCGGTAATTACTATTCTTTGCTACCATTTATTGAAATTATGATGCTAATATTAATAGTTGCTCATAACAAATTAATTTATTCATAGGATATTTGCTAATTACATCCCGTGCATCGCATGAGTTCAATACTAGTTAAATACTAATATACTGTAAACAACACGGACCATCCTAAACCCCCCAATTTGGAGGGGTCTGAAAATTGAAGTGTTGGATGGTTTGAAACGGTTTTCAAACCATTCTAAACCATTCCACTCCATTATTCACTTAAACTCCCAACCAAGGGTTTATAAACCAATTCACTTCACACCACCCCACATCACTCTCAAACCATCCTGGCATCCTCCCAACCAAGCCCTTAATGTTGTCCTTTTCACTCGCGTTGTTAAATAATTAACGATTTTTTACTTACGTGGCATCACACGTGGTAAACTAGCTGAATTGGTTTAGTATTTCCCAAATTATATTTCTCTTAATTCTAGTCAAATAATACGACGTCATTTTAGTTTAGTCTCTAATAAATGGACATGATAAATTTAGTCCCTAAAAAAATTTATTTTGTCTCAATTTCGTCCCCAATAAATAGAAATGCTAAAATTTACTCCCAAAAAAATATAATTTATCACAATTTAGTTCTTAATAGATGAAAATGACAAATTTAATCCTTAAAAATTACGGCCTTGTTTGATAAGTGTTTTTAAAAACTATTTTGTGCTTTTAAAAACAAAAAACCAAAAAACATGTTTGATGATTAAGGGGATGTTTCATATTATTGCTAGTTTTTAGATTACTATTTTTTAAAACTGAAATCTGTTGTCTGTTTTTCTGTATTCTATTTTCTATTTTCTGTGTTTTGTTTTATATCTTCAATTTTCTATATTAATAAAATAACATAAAATAAATATTTATGAATGTTCAAAATATATTTACGTAGATATTTTGGGAGCAAGAAGATTCATGCACATTCATGGTGGGTGGTGGGTGTTGGTGGCGGTGGTGGTACACGGTGGTGGTTGGTCGGCAGTTAGTGCTGGGTGTGGTGGCAGTGGTGGGTGGTGAGTGGTGGTGGGTGATGGTGCGTGGTGAATGGTGAGTGGTGGTGGTACATGATGGTGGTTGGCAGATGGTGATGGTGGTACGTGGTGGTGGGTGTGATGGTGGTGGCGGGTAGTGGTGAGTGGTGGGTAGTGAGTGGTGGCGGTGGGTGATGGTGCATGGTGGTGGTTGGTGGATGGTGGTGGTGGGCGTGGTTGGTGGCGGGTGGTGGCGGTGGTGGACGTGATTGGTGGTGGTGGCAGGTGGTGCATGGTGTTGGTGGTGGGTGTGTGTGATGGTGGTACGTGGTGATGGTTGGCGGTAGGTGTGATGGTGGTAGCGGGTAGTAGTGAGTGGTGGAGGTGGACGATGATGGGTGGTGGTGGTTACTGGTTGGTAAATGGTGGTGGTGGATGTGGTTGGTGGCGGGTGGTGGTGGTGGATAGTGAGTGGTGGCGATGGGCGATGGTGCGTGGTGGTGGTTGGTGGATGGTGGTGCATGGTGTTGGTGGTGGGTGGGTGGTGGTGGCAGGTGGTGCGTGGTGTTGGTGGTGCGTGGTCGTGGTGGTGGGTGGTGGTTGAAAAAAACTGAAATGAAATTTGTGAAAACCACATTTTTTTGGTTTCTTATATGGTATTTTATGTTTTGATATTAAGTTCAAAATTGAAAATAAAACTCACTCACCCAAACAAGTTTTCAGTTTTTTTTCCAAAATAAAAATGAAAACCACAACAATACCAAACACTCCCTAATTTTTAATAATGGGTTTTTAAAACAAAAAAAACATATTAGTGTTTTTAAGAATAGGCTAAAGGACTATTTTGGTCCTCAATGTTTGCATGAAGTTTAATGTTGGTCCTCAATGTTTCAAAAGTTTAATGTTGGTCTTCAAAGTTTTTGTTTTTGGTCGATTTTGGTCCTCGAGCGTAACACCGTTAACTTTTTGCCGTTAAATGATGACGTGGCATGCTTATATGGCACACCCTCTCTTACATGTCATATTTTAATGACATGGCATGACACATCACTGCCACGTCACTCTAGATTGCCATATCATCACATTCTCTCCTTCATCAGCATCATTATCACCATCATCTGGGGTGATGTGGCAGTGATGTGTCATGCCACGTCATTAAAATATGACATGTAGGAGAGAGGGTGTGCCATATAAGCATGCCACGTCATCATTTAACGATAAAAAGTTAACAGTATTACGCTCGAGGACCAAAATCGACCAAAAACAAAAACTTTGAGGACCAACATTAAACTTTTAAAACATTGAGGACCAACATTAAACTTCATGCAAACATTGAGGACCAAAATAGTACTTTAGCCTTAAGAATATGAATACAGGAATAATAAAAAGTTGTTTTGAAGGAAAAGTACCCTCTACCGAAGCGGCAACCTCTGGCCTCCACCAAAGTAGCCCTCTGTCGTCCCATCGAAGACAAAAGAACCTGGATAGGAGGTCGAGAATCCGTTTCGACATGCCTCTTGGGCACCCCTTCCTTCTCTTTAGAATTTCCTCCTTCTTTCCTCATTTCTTTCCCTTAGAGATCTTCCTTCCTCTGGAGACGATCTCTTGCAGTATTAGCGAGAGCAGGAGAGGGTCCTTGCCTTCTCTCCACTCTCCTGCCTCCTTCAGGTACCCCAACGGTAACCCTTTCTCGACTGGGAGAAGAACCTTGCGTCGCTCTTTTTCCTTTGCTCTGATTATCCCTAGCACGATTCAGATGAGGAGGAGGGGAGATGTCTTCCAAATCAGTAAAATCAAAGGGATACAATCCTGAAAATCGTAACAGAAAACCCTAATCAGAGAAAGAAAAAGGCATAGAAGACAAGAAGCAAGAAGAAGGAGACAACACTCATTTTCGTCTTCATTGGCCATGGCGAAACACAATCAACGAACGGCGAAAAACTTCAGAAGCAACAGGAGAAACAAGAAAACTCTAAAAAAAATGGAAGATCTAAATCAGATAAGTCAAAGGTAAAAAGGGGCTTTTCAATCTTGGGGGTATTTATAGGAACCTGAAGGCACGACGATTCAAAATCTCAACCACCCTCGAATCCCGCAACGAAAAAGAAGTAATTATCACCTACACTCACTCGAGGCTGCAACCATCCGATCCAAGTAGACACACATCAGAGAAGAACGACCCGGATTTGAAGTTCTCGAGTCATATCCAAAAAAGACCCAAATACCCCTAGAAGTCTGAAAGTCTTTCAAAAGACCAAAAGGGTATATGCAAGAAAGCCGAAGCAGAGGCTAATGATGGTGCCCCTTGGAAATACACGGGCAATAAATAAAAGGGAAACGGCTACGTAGAAGATTATATCCGAAGTAATAGCAGCCAACAAGATCCTGACACATGGCATCCTTAGCTACCCACTCCATTGAAATGACTCCTAGAGAAACTCAAAGTCCTCTTGGATGCACGCTCGACTACCTTCACCCTTCTGATTAGCGGTCGACCTCACTCCACGAACAACTCATGGCGGGCAACCTTGCCCCCAATACTCTACAAAAAAATAACTTAAGTCCACGGGCGCTCAACACCTATAGACTTGGGGGACTTATGTAATTCCATAATATTACATCCTATGGGCATGTGGCACTAGCCTTCTAGAAGCATAACCAGACATCGAATCAGTGACACATGGCACCACTCGATGGCTTCGTACGTGTCCCTTACCCACGATTATCCCAGACTCTCTTGTAATAGAGACGTGGAGGAGGATAGAAAACATGGGTCAAGCACGATCCATAGGAACGTGGGGCGACCATGTTCCTCCCAACATCAAGTATAAATACCTCTCATTTGGGGGACTCAACCAAGTCTAATCGACATAACTCACAGCACATTTATCCCCTCATTCAGATTACTATTCAGAGATCCCAGCTCTCTTATCTATCACATACAACCTACCTCTATTAGGTGGCTCGCCCACCTGGAGCAATACACACATCCTAGTCGCACACGGCGACCGCAGGTAACATTCCTGCCTAACGGCTCTTATGGACGTTTCCTCTTCGAACTACGTGGACTTTGATCCCTTAACAAGGGTACGTAGGCACCTAGGTAAGGACAAGTCCCCCAAGATTACAACCCCTTGCGATCTTTGTTTTCAATTATGAATTGTCTGAATAAAAATGACAATTACAAAAGTAGATACTATTTATAAAAGATAGTTCAAGGACATGAGAATTCAAGAACCTCTTGTGCACATTATCAATAATGGGAGTGACTCTCCCAGTTATTTAGGTCTTTAGGTATATAGGTCAGGATATAGCTATCTTACATTACCATTTTAATTATTGTTCTTTTGACTACTTCACCTTCTTACTCCGCGTTTAATCTGGTAGTTTCTATTATCCTTTGTAACTCTTTCTTATGAGATTATTGGATCCTCTACCTTGTCAAGTTTTTTCTTTAAATTTTTTTTTATATATATCTTTTCACTTCACCACTTTATCATTAACGTAGAAGATTTAATCTCCCTTATTATATATACAAATAAAAAAAACATAATTTATTTATTGACTTTTATTCTAAAAAAAATACTTAGGTGCATGTATTGTGTGATGTCATTTATGCTATAACTAATCATATTTATCTATTTATTTTTATTTTATTTATTATGTGGACGTCCTAATATAAAAAAATGAAAATTTAGTTGAATATTATTGATAAATAAATAAATAACATGATACATCCATCTCTACATAAAAAATTAGTTTTATTTCACATGAAAAAGTCAAATTAAAGTTATGGTTGAATATAACTTTGGGTGTGTTTGGTAAGGAGAGAAGATAAGAGAATTGGAATGGGGATAGGAATTAATTAGAATATTCGAGGGAATGAAAATATCATGTCAATGTGATGTGATATGATGTGAATGGAATAAAAGTGAATAAAATGACCATTTTACCCTTACATTAAAAGTAGGAATGGAATAAAAGTGGGTAAAAAAGTAAGAACAAAAACATAATTTCATCACATTGCTAAAAGTAGGGTTTGTTTGGTAGGAAAAAAAGAAGAAGGAAAAGGCTTTTCCATTGTAATTTAAGGCTACCAAACATAGCCTTTGTATTGAATAAGAGCATGTTTGAAGGCATTTTTTTTCTCATCCAAAGCAATTATTTTTTTAAAAGGGTTTATTTTTTAAAATGATGTGTTTAGCAAGTGAAATAAAGTATTTTTTAATTATAGTAGAAGCAATATTTTAGTTTTAAACAAAAATTAAAAATTAGAATTTCTGCTTTTAGTCAAAAGTAGAAGTTAAAATATCAATGTTTTAGGACAAAACTATCTTTACTAAAATTTTATATTTACCATTTTATCCTTCATCATTATCCTCTCTTTCCTCCACACATTTCATAATTATTTAAATAAAATAAATAAATACTTAATCAATAAAAACAATAATCATAAATAACAAAACTTTATTAATTAAAAATTAAAAATTTATTTAACTAAAATTTTATTAAATTAAATTAAATAAATACAATTTTATATTTTTTTATTTAAAATTTAACAATAAAAAATATTTATACTCATTTATATATTTAATGGTAATAGGGGACTCGGCATGACCAATGACTCAATACTCAGGTGTCACTCAGCATTCGGCTGAACATTCAAATGTACTCATAACTATTTTTTCCACTTTTAGTTAGGGGATTTCCCGCTCACTTAAGTCTATATAAGCCAGCCTTGCTAGGCCATTCACTTACTTATGCTATTCCTAGCCCCTAGAGCATTCAGTTGTATATGGTGCCTAGCTCTCCTACCTTCCTGGCTCTCTACAGCCCGGAGGCACCCACCCTCGTGAGCTACGAGGACTCTGATCTCACTTGAGTATGTAGGTTCTCGGGTCCAGAACTCGGGGGCGAATCCACCTCTTTCTACTCCCAACCGCTCTCATTCCGGACCTTTAGATCACCAGAATATCATTTAATAATATTAATAACACTTTAAATATAAAAAAATTAATATAGATAACCATTTACTAATTGTACAATCAAAAAAATTTGTCAAACACAAATAACTCAACTCTCACATTATTTTTTTCACATACTACATTTAAAAATAAACATAGTTGCCAAACCGACGACGTACGAAGATTGTACCTAGGGTATGCTTATTTAGTGGAATATTTGAGGTAATGAGAATGGTAATGACATATAGCTGATGAACATAAAGAAGAGGATGATCAAATTCAATTGATGAAATTGAAAAAGACAAAATACAAAGAGTTATTATATTTAGAAAATTCATCAAGTCAATAAATCTCATACAAAGACTTAAATATAGAAAAGTCATCAAGTCAATAAATCTCCATTATTAATTGTAGGGTATGGGACGGTGCCTTGTATCTTCCTTTTCAACTGTCTAACACAAAATTTTTATATAGGTGTTATCTTATTTACTCAATTTATATATTGAGCAATAAAATAAAATAATTTATTTTTATTTTATTTATCATCTAAACTTTTTTTTAAATATTGAATGTTATTAATTAATACATAAATAATATAATACAAAAGTCTAATGATCTAAACAAGTCACTGAAAAATAGTGCTATGCGCCATGAAAATTAGCAATTGGTGAAGCTTTATTTATGAACTCATTGTCGTAAATTGTGTGTTAAATAAAGTCTGTATGTAATTAAAGTGTGATATTGGAGAAGTAAATGGGTTAAGTAAATAAAGAGCATCGTGCATACAACAAAAAGGAAATGTTTATGCATGACAGTTTTAGTTTTCAAAGCATCAGATAGATGTGATGATGGATTGTTTTAAAGATAGCATTCTTGCGACATGGGCATACAATTCGATACCAGTGTTGTTAGATCCGGGCCAGACGGTCTGATCCGTTGGACTGAGAACCGGGCAAGTGGCCGGTCTGGGTCTAACATAAATTAATTAAATATAATTTTTGTAAAAATTATAAATAATGAAGATTGTTAATTTAGTAACTAATTTTTTTGTGAAATATGCAATTTGTTGTTTGCTATTGTCAAGTTCTCTTCATGTAAGATGTTCACTTGATTTTCTTCATGAAAACATGAAATGATGGAAAGTTCTAAGTTAATATAATTAATTTTTGATCAAAATCCCAAATTGGTCCTTTATGTTTGCAACAAGTTTCATATTGGTCCTTTATGTTTCAAAAAGTTTAAATTGGTCCTTTATGTTTGCAAGAAGTTCCAAATCGGTCCTTCCGTCCAACTTGGTTAACTTTTTCTGTTAAGTGATGATGTGGCCTGTTGAGTTGGATCCTATGTGTACAAAAAGGTGACGTGGCACTCCACATCACTTGCCACGTCACTCTCCCACTCTCTCTCCCCGCCACGTCAGCATCTTCTTTAACCTTGGGCAGACATGGGAGAGTCATCATGAGGTTTTCTTCTTCTCCTTCTTCTACTTCTTGATGTTGTGAGAACTCCGAGCACTGCTCTGTCTCCATCTCCAACGACTTGGTGGATGAATCTGCAGTATGGTGTGGTGGACTATCCGAATCAAACACATCACTCTTCGCCGAATTCACATCTTCCTGCTTGCAATTATTCATTGCCACCACCACCACTTCTGAATCCCCACCGCTCTTCTCTTCCTCCTCCACCCCCATCAACTTCTCCTTCAGCGATTTCACCTGAAAATACAGAATGAGCAAAACAGAGTAAGAGAAAAACAGAGTAAAAGATAGAGTAGTATTAAGTTACCTATTGTTTTAATTTGTCGTTTTGGTGGAGAAGAGAGTCGTGGTCAATTTTGAGTTTGTCGAAGCAAGTTTTCAAGGCATTGTAGTCTTTCTCAAGCTGTTTGGTCTTGAACCTGGCTCGTCGGTTCTGGAACCAAATGGCTACTTGTCTCGACTGCAACCCAAGCTCCTTCGCAAGCTGAGCTTATCGCTCCGGCTCGAGCTTGTTCTCCACCTCGAAGTTCCGCTCGAGGAACTGAACCTGCTCGCTCGTCAGCCTCCTCTTCTTCCCCGCTTGATGGAAACACGCGTCGTATAATCGGAGTCGTTATAGCTAATTAATTAATTGATTGATTGAATTTAAGGCAGAGATTAATTGAAGAAAACCTTGAAAAGAGGGGTCCCAGAGGGAGTCAAGAAGGTGAGAGGGAGAAGTAAGGGGTTCTGTAGCCCCACTGGATGATTGAGAAAGTTTGAAGAATGGACGGCGGCGGCGGTGGTGGAGGAGGTGGTGGAGGAGTAAGACGAAGATGATGATGGTGATGATGATGATGATGATGATGATGAAGATGGAGATGGAGAAGCGGAAGGGAAGAAGAAGAGGAAGGAGGATATGCTGACGTGGCGAGGAGAGATATAGTGGGAGAGTGACGTGGCAAGTGATGTGGAGTGCCACGTCACCTTTTTGTACACGTAGGATCCAACTCAGCAGGCCACGTCATCACTTAACAGAAAAAGTTAACCAAGTTGGACGGAAGGACCGATTTGGAACTTCTTGCAAACATAAAGGACCAATATAAAACTTGGTGCAAACATAAAGGACCAATTTGGGGTTTTGACCTTAATTTTTATAGCTCAAACGAGTTAATTAGTTATATTCACATTATTAATAAGGAAAAAACTTAGATTAAGTTCCTTATATATTTTTGTTATAAGTTCCTCCAATCACATGGTTCATTTACACACACTCTCTCCTATGATTGGTCATATAGAAGGTAATGTTTTATATTTTCTCTTTGTTGTGATTGATTATTATATTTAAACACCTTTTGCCACGTGTCTTATTTATATATATTGGAGAACCTTTTAGCAAAGATATAAAGAATCTTACCTAAATTTAGTCCTATTAATAATTACATCAAACTGTGACGATCGCGTCATCCCTAAAAGGATTGGGCGCAAAGCATAGGGAGTCGCCACTAAGTATTTGTCTCATGAAAACTTAGGAAAAGAAAGAAGTTCCAAAATAATAATAATGTTTCAAAAACATATTGAAATTGAAAATATTTTTAAAAAGGCTAAAGTACTATTTTGGTCTTCAATGTTTACATGAAGTTTAATGTTGGTCCTCAATGTTTCAAAAGTTTAATGTTGGTCCTCAAAGTTTTTTTTTGTCGATTTTGGTCATCGAGCGTAACACCGTTAACTTTTGCCGTTAAATGATGATGTAGCATGCTTATGTGATACACCCTCTCTCCTACGTGTCATATTTTAATGACGTGGCATGACACATCACTGCCACGTCACCCCACATTGTCACATCATCATCTTCTCTCCTTCATCATCATTATTATCATCATCATCTGGGGTGACATGGCAGTAATGTGACTTTGACCCCACCATTTGAAATGTGTGTTCCTACCAAAATAAATTCTAAAGAAAAATACTCGCAAACGACAACTTTGGAAGACCTGAAAAGCCATCAAGTCAATACATCTTAATAATCAGCATATTTCGGTCCCTTCGTGGAAATTACTAAAAAGTTTTAAGACGTGGAAGATGCTTCAAAATCATACTTGCTATATTATAGCCTTTGTCTGGGTGTCTGGATTTTAATTGTTAATGTAAGCATTTTTGTGCTGAAAACACTACTTCTTATGCAAACATAAGGCCTAGGCAGTTCTATCCTACAAGGTATATATATATATATATATATTTATGATCATCTTCCTCAATCTTTGTTCTTTTTAACTTAGTTCTTCCAATCTCCTATTTTTTTTTCTTTTGTTTAATTAGTTCTGTTATTTTACCCTGTTTTGTTTTCTCTGCAGGAGCTTATATACTGTTGTTTCAAGAAAAGATCCAAAAGTTTTTGTATTGAGGGGCTACACTTTAGGTTTCTCTACATTCAACATACTTTTGCTCCTCTCTCTCTCCAGTATTGATGGCTTCTTCTTCTTCCCAAATTCAACAAACAAAATATGATGTATTTATCAGCTTTAGAGGTTCTGACGTCAGACAAGGTTTTCTTGGCCATTTGACAACGGCATTACGTCAGAAGCACATTGATGTGTATGCAGATGAGAGACTTGAGAGTGGAGATGAAATATCATCAGCACTTATCAAAGCAATTGAAGGTTCAGCAATTTCATTGGTCATATTCTCAAAGGACTATGCTTCTTCAAAGTGGTGCTTGGAAGAGCTTGTCAAAATCATTGAATGCAAGGAACAAAATCACCAGATTGTTATACCAGTTTTCTACAATGTTGATCCATCAGATGTAAGACATCAAAGAGGAACTTTTAAAGATGCATTTGCCCAACATAAACAAAGTTCCAGATATAACATGGGAAAGCTACAGGGTTGGAGATTGGCCTTGATCAAACTTGTTAATTATTTATTTGGCTACCTTTTTCCATCAAAGTTTGAGTAAGTAATTTCCTCTTTTTTCTTCATGTTTTTAACATATTATTTTGTAGTTCTTAGATTTTTATCTTTATTTTGCAAACAAAGGTCTAGGTATAGCATGGAAAAGGTACAAAGTTGGAGATCTGCCTTGAGGAAAGCTGCTAATTTATCTGGCTACCATTATCCATCACAGTTTGAGTAAGTATTTTCTTTTATTCTTCTTCTTCTTGTTTTTAATATATAATTTTATAGTTCTTAGATCTGTATCTTTATTTTGCAGCCAAAAATTTTAAATAAATAATAAGATGATAAAACTATATCTATGAATTTATTATTTATTAGTGGGATTGATTCTCTGAAGAATAAAATAAGAAGAAATTAAAAAGAAAGTGATACAGATGTCTTCAAGGCGTGGACAACGTTTTCCTTTAGGTTTAATTTGTCCCCACCTATTACTATCTTATAGGGTGCAAGTTGGGTAGATTGACAAATTTCCTTTATGATACAATAAAGACCCTTGGGTATGGATTGCACTAACAAAACTCAAGCCAAGACAACAATAGTCTTTACAAAGTGATAATTTGTTTTTATCTTTGCGTGCACTCAAAGACAAAGGCAATGAGTTTGATATTATGTGTTATGGAATGATGAGGGGTTTATTAGACCATGAAGTGATGCCTTGAAGAGATATCTTTTGGTACAATATCTCTTCAATTAAAAGTCACAACCATATACCAATATAATTTAAATGAAAAGTCTTTGTGTAGGGTCTTGTCTTTTAATTTTGTAACTTCCTACATAACTTTTCATAAAGAAAAATAAATAAATATATTAATTTATTTGAAGACATAACCCCTCATATAAATTTATTAATTTATATGAGAACACATACAACATTTTAAATAATTTCATAAATTAATAGAAGGACACGAGTCTTCAATTAACACATCTCTTCATTTTTCCAACATTATTTCTATCATGCTAGTTAGTTGTTAATGTTATAGCAGCAACCTGAAAATAAGAATAAACAAAAAAAAATAGGGAAATGTAAATTTGTTAGAGAAATAATAAAATGCGTGGTACCGGACTGAGGCACGGGTATCTCGTTACCTTTAAGATAATTCACACCTCCCACGGGTTGATTTTGCTATATCACCCGGTGCAGGAGTACTCATGTAACTCGCCTGTTTGTCTACAACCTCTGTACGTAGGAGGTAGACAGGACTCTGTCTCCCACACCTTTCTCTACCCAAATAATACATAAATATTATAGACACATATATTATGTACTCACACTTCTGTTAAAACCATTTTCTTCTACTCATGTCTAGACTAGTTACCCATTTATATAGCATCACCATGCTTCTCATTCTTGATAGCCGTTGCCTCTCATTAAGTCTATATAAAAGACTTTAATTCCATTTATTTATGCATAAAGTTGCAGCAAAAATAGCACAATTTTGATTACAAAATAATTAGCTTTAATTATCATCAAATGGCTTGATTTCAACGGCCATCACTTATTATTTATTTATTTTTAACTCATTTTATTATTAATTTATAATAATATCCAACAATCCCCCACTTATTATTATAAATTAACACTCACATTTAACATTTGGGTAGAGACAGACTATCATGCATAATATAGATAGCTAAATTACCTTGAATCTATAGTTAGCAAAAATATATATCTTGATCCAGAGCCATGGTGGTATTCGCCTTGAACCATAACTGCTTAAGGGAGACAAGACATATATCATGCACATAATAATCCAGGTGCAATATATGAGCCCTAGCCCGCACATTATGCGGCCGTGTGCGCACCCTGTTTCTTGAATGTGTTTCAAGAATATATGCCCTTTTATATTCTCATAGGAGCGACCCCACTCCGTCACATTCAAATAGGTGAATTCAATCAAGGGTGTTCCTGCAATTAAGACACCCCCTCTTATAGAGCTACAGATTTCATTAAGAGTTTTTGAAAACTCAACCTCACATATCATTGCAGGAAAATACACTTACATCATAGGGATAAATTAAGAGTCGAAACTCTTTCAAATGTGCATTTCAACAGCCACTCTATGATTCGTTCGTCCCTTTGAACCAAGTTCTTAGGATCTCTAATCACAAGGTAGGGTATCCTCATATGTTGCTTTAAATCCATACGGGCTTTAAATATTCATCCCTCTTGATCTACACACACCAGATTCTTTGACTATAGTTATAGTTTTTAAAAAACACATAATCCAAAGAATCCAATCATGACGATATTCATCACATTAAGTGATCACAACTTATTGGCTCCAAAAATTCTCATAATTATTATTGGTAGGTATCTCAAGATTCATAAAATATATTTTTCAATATATTCTTCCACCAAATAATAATATTAGCCAATAAAGTAAAACATTAATCCATTTAAGGAACTTTTCCAAACTCAATTATATGTGACAAAAATTAGTATCATCTATATGTACCACTTTGTACTATAGGAATTAGCACCAATTGGGCTTCCTTAAATTTAAATTAATTAGGCATATCTTCATCTCTTTGAGATGGTATCATCAATTTATAAATTGATCGCGAATAATAGTATATATGCCTTTATCCACAATAAAATTTTCAGTCACATATTCACAATAAAAATAGTGTTAGAAGTGGTTCTAATTCTGTTAGTGTTTGTTTTTCTGTTAGGATGTCTTTATTCTGTTTGTAAGCTTTCTGTTATAAAAGGCAGTAGCTTTAGACAGTTTTCTGTTTTGAGGTTGTTGTAGCTAATTCTGTTACAACTAACTTCTGTTTGACCCAAGTATGTTGTTTATAAATACTTAGGTCCATACCTCTCAGTATTCATTCATTCAGTATCCTTCCATTTAGGGAATGAAATAAAGAATTCATTTCCGCCAAATTCTCTCTCTGATTTTCTCTCTCTCCCATCTCTTCTCTCTCTGGTTTTTATCTACCTTGCTGTTCTAAGACCAAGAATCAGTCTTTGTGATTCTTTGGTGTTTCCTGGGTACAGAACTTACAAGTGGTATCAGAGCTCAGGTTCAAGATTCTTCAAGAAATAACAAGAAACCAGAAAATGTCAACTGTTGCAAGGTTTGACATTAAGAAGTTTGATGGCTAGATAAATTTCAGTATTTGGAAGGTTCAAATGAGGGCAGTGTTGACGCAGAATGGCTTGAAGAGAGCACTCGATGGTAAGTCCAAGAAACCAGCAACAATGTCTGAAGAAGCCTGGGAAGAATTGGACGAGAAGGTCCTCACAGCAATCCAGTTGTGCCTCTTTGAAGATGTACTGCGTGAGGTAATTCAAGAATCAACAACAGTTGCCTTATGGACCAAGTTGGAGTCTCTCTACATGACCAAGAACTTGGCCAAAAAACTCAGGTTGAAGGAGAGGCTGTACACCTTGAGGATGACTGAAGGCAGCACATTGAGGGCTCACTTAAATGAGTTTAACTCAATCTTAATTGACCTGGAAAATCTGGAGGTCAAGATTGAGGATGAAGACAAGGCTGTGTTACTTATTGTGTCTCTTCCTCCCTCCTACAAGCATTTCAAGGAGATTATGCTTTACAGCTCCAATGATACACTGTCATATGAAGATGTAAAGTCTAATCTTCTCTCAAAGGATAAGTTTGATCATGAATTGCCCACTGACAAGAAAGGTGATGCCCTTACAGCAAGAGGAAGGACTCAAGAAAGGCAAGATTCTGCCAAGAAACAATCAAGATCCAAATCCAAAGGCAAGAACTCTGGAAAATCTTTGCAAATATTGCAAGAAACTTGGGCATGAGATCAACGATTGCTATAAGCTCAAGAATAAAAGGGAGAAAGAAGAAAAGAACAAGAGTTCAAAGCCACCTGAAGCTACAGTGGCAGATTCAGATTCTGAAGGTGATGTATTAGTGGCTGTTGCAGCAGTAGCAGAAGACAAGGATGAATGGATTCTGGATTCTGGGTGCACCTACCACATGTGCCCCAACAAAGATTGGTTGTCCACCTATGAAGCAGTGAATTCTGGTGTTATTATGATGGGCAATGATGCTGCTTGTAAGGTAAAAGGAAAGGGCACCATCCAGATCAAGACACATGATGGAATGGTGAAAACACTCACCAATGTTAGACATGTACTTGATTTAAGGAGAAATTTAATTTCTCTTGGAGCCTTGGAGTCTTTGGGATGTAGGTATTTCGCTGAAGGTGGAGAAATCAAAATTTCTAAGGGCTCTCTCACTCTTATGAAAGGAAAGAGGAGAGGTAATCTCTATTTTCTTCTTGCTTCCACTGTTACTGATCATGGCACTGCTGCCTAAGCAATTTCAGCAAGCAATGAGGAGCAATCAAAGCTGTGGCACATGAGATTAGGCCACATGAGTGAGAAGGGGATGCAAATCCTAAGCAAGAAAAGGTCATTTGGTGACCAAGCTTTGAGCAGATTGCAGTTTTGTGAACACTGCATTTTGGGGAAGCAAAAGAAGATAAGCTTCTCAAAAGGATAGCACACTACAGATGGCATTCTTAGCTACTTACATTCAGACCTGTGGGGTCCTTCAAGAGTCCCATCACTTGGAGGAAAGAGGTATATGATAACTATAATTGATGATTTCTCTAGGAAGGTTTGGGTCTACTTCCTAAAACACAAAAATGAGGCTTTCTCCAAGTTCAAGGTTTTCAAGTCACTAGTAGAAAACCAAACAGGGAAGAAAATTAAGAAGCTAAGGACAAATAATGGCTTGGAATTCTGCAACACAGAATTTGATCAATTCTGCCAAGATCAAGGGATTGCAAGGCACAGGACACTTCCGGGAACACCACAACAGAATGGAGTTGTTGAGAGGCTGAATAGAACCATCTTGGAGAGAGCAAGGTGTATACTCTCCAATGCTGGCTTATGGAGCAAGAAAGAATTTTGGACTGAAGCTGTATCTATAGCATGTTACCTGATCAATAGGTCTCCTCACTCAGCCTTAAATCATCAAATACCTGAAGAAATTTGGTCAGGTAAATCTGTTGACTACTCTAACCTTAGAGTTTTTGGTTCTACTGCTTATGCACATAGTAATGAAGGGAAACTTGCACCTAGATCTTCTAAATGTATGTTCTTAGGTTATGCCTCTGAATCTAAGGGATACAAGCTATGGTGTGTTGAAACTAGGAAGGTCATCCTAAGTAGGAATGTAGTTTTTAACGAGTCTTCTTTCATTTATGCCACACAAGATATTGCTCCTACTACTTCCTGTGCAGATCCTTTGAAGACTCATACTGATTCTGTTGAGGTGGAGATAATCCCTCAACCTCTCAACTTATCCCAAAATTGTTTACTTGTCCCTGAACCAGTAGAGCAACAACCACTAGCCAGTGAAACAGCACCTGTAAGACAAAAGGTAGTTGTCCAAAGATACTCAGTAGCAAGGGATAGGGTCAGAAGAGAAGTTAAAAGACCAGTTAGGTTCATTGATGAACAAGGCATGCCAACTTATGCTTTATATGCTGCTCAAGAGGTGAATAGTGAAGAGGAGCCCTCTACCTACAAGGAAGCTGTCTCTGGTTCAGATTCAGAAAAGTGGATAATTGCAATGGAAGAGGAGATTGAAAGTCTCCACAAAAATCAGACCTGGGAACTTTGCAAAAGGCCTGAAAACAGAAAAGTTTTGGGCTGCAAGTGGGTATTCAAAAGAAAAGAGGGCATCCCAGGAGTTGAGCAACCTAGATGGAAAGCTAGGTTAGTTGTTAAAGGCTTCCATTAAAAGGAAGGTGTAGACTTCAATGAAATTTTCTCCCCAGTGGTAAGACACACCTTTATAAGGTTTATCCTCGGGTTGGTGGCTCAACAAGACCTAGAGTTAGAGCAAATGGACGTGAAAACAGCTTTTTTAAATGGAGAGCTAGAAGAAGATATCTATATGTCCCAACCAGAAGGGTTTGAAATACCTGGGAAGGAGGACAGTGTCTGTAAATTGAAGAAGTCCCTCTATGGGCTTAAACAAGCCCCTAGACAGTGGTACAAAAGGTTTGATACCTTTATGATTTTAAGCAGAATTTCTGTAAAAGCAAGTTTGATAGCTGTGTGTACTTCAAAAGGGGTCTAAATGGGTCTTACATTTATCTTCTGCTATATGTGGATGACATGCTTATTGCCTCCTCCAATAAGACTTTAATTAAGGACTTAAAGGGGCAATTAAGCACTGAATTTGAAATGAAGGATCTTGGTGCAGCTAAGAAAATTCTAGGCATGGAAATTTTCAGAGATAGATTCTCAGGAAAACTCTATCTATCCCAATAGTCCTATATCAAGAGGATTCTAGAAAAATTCAGTATGGATCATGCTAAACCAGTGGCAACTCCCTTGGCAGCACATTTTCAACTCTCTTCAGATCAATGCCCCAAAACTGAAGCAGAGTTTGATGAAATGTCCAAAGTCCCTTACCAAAGTGCTGTAGGGAGTCTTATGTATGTCATGGTTTGTTCCAAACCAGACCTTGCTTATGCAGTAAGTGTAGTGAGCAGGTTCATGCACAATCCTGGGAAAGGTCACTGGAATGCTGTGAAGTGGATACTAAGGTATCTTAAGGGAACTCCTAATCTGGGGTTAGTCTTTGCCAAGTGTAAATCTGGGACAGAGGTAAAGGGCTTTGTGGATTCAGATTTTGCAGGCGACAGAGACAATAGGAAGTCAATTTCAGGCTTCATTTTTACTCTAGCTTCAAGTGCAATAAGCTGGAAATCCATCTTACAATCCATAGTTGCACTCTCCACCATAGAAGCAGAGTATGTTTCAGCTACAGAAGGTGTGAAAGAGGCAATCTGGCTAAAGGGTTTGGCTACTGAACTTGGGGTCGCACAAGATTCAGTGACAGTGTATTCTGATAGTCAGAGTGCCATACATCTAACTAAAAACGACACTTTTCATTCTAAGACCATGCACATCAATGTGAGATACCACTACATCAGAGACATAGTGGCAGGTGGTGAAGTTTCTGTTCAGAAAGTCCATACTTCTGAAAATCCAGCAGACATGCTTACCAAGTCATTGCCTACTGCTAAGTTTGAATTATGTGTAAATTTAGTGGGTGTCTCCAATTGTAATTCTTAGGATGTGTTAGATAGAATTAGACCCAAGGTGGAGATTGTTAGAAGTGGTTCTAATTCTGTTAGTGTTTGTTTTTCTGTTAGGATGTCTTTATTCTGTTTGTAAGCCTTCTGTTATAAAAGGCAGTAGCTTTAGACAGTTTTCTGTTTTTCTGTTTTGAGGTTGTTGTAGCTAATTCTGTTACAACTAACTTCTGTTTGACCCAAGTATGTTGTTTATAAATACTTGGGTCCATACCTCTCGGTATTCATTCATTCAGTATCCTTCCATTTAGGGAATGAAATAAAGAATTCATTTCCGCCAAATTCTCTCTCTGATTTTCTCTCTCTCCCGTCTCTTCTCTCTCTGGTTTTTATCTACCTTGCTGTTCTAAGACCAAGAATCAGTCTTTGTGATTCTTTGGTGTTTCCTGGGTACAGAACTTAAAAATAGTTCCAAAAAATGAATAATGTAATTTCACATTAAAAATTGCATAGCAAATTTTCACAAAAAATATACCATCAAAATTAAGGTGAACTCCAATTTAGGATATATCCACAAAATCATGTACCCCCACTATTGATGGGTTTTGTGCCTTTTACAAGAATTTCACAATTTCTTTTGTTCACCCAAAAAATAATATTCTTGTGGCACTTATAAAACATCACATGTGAAATCACAATTAAGTGAAAATTGATTTTTCACAATTATATAAGTGTGCACACTTATTCACAAATAAAGTGAATTCTCATTGTTTGAAAATATTTTCTCAAAATATTTTACCAAATCTATTTGGAAATCTTCCAAAATTCATGACAAATTCATTTGTCACATATGACTTTAAAAGTCCACATGAAATTGAAAATCTCACAAAATATAGAATATAACATTCTATAAACAAACCTCTATCCCACATGAGCTTAAAATCACTTCACATGACATTTAAATAATGTCAAAATATATGACCACCAAAATACATGCCAAAAACCTTATTATAAAACTATAACATTTTATGATCATTATCTGACCTCAAATCAATATAAATTTTGGTTCAGCACAAATTTATTAATTAACCCAAAATTATATATTTATAAAAAGGCATAGTGGTGGTAACTCAAACACATTTTTTCATAGTAATTCACAAATAAAACTATATATTAAAATGTGCCACCGACTGTCAATAAAAAAAACCTATTCTTAAATGAATAAATATAATAGTGAGTGTTAAATGCCTCCAGAAAATAATAAAAAATATCTTTTCAAATTTTCTCATGTGAGAAACAATTTGATTGAAAGTCACATATCACATATCTTAAAAGCTCACAAAATTTTATGGGTAATATTCATAAAAAATATGAAATATTATCCATAAGATAATTAAGCATTCTTAATATGCTTCTAATTAATATGTATAAGACAATATATTAACCACTGTCGTATAAAATAGGTCACTATATAAGAGAGACCATATTTTTCCCAATAACAAATTTTATAACAAATAATATTATATTATTATTGAGAAAATTGTCCTCACGTATACACTACTAGAATAAAGGGTTTTAGCAGCAGCTTAAACTGTTGCTAGAAGTACTAAAAACTGTTACTAACATTTATACCAACAATTGTAAAACTGCTGCTATTTCCCTATCACTATAGAGTTATACCAACAGTTATATCAATTGTTGGTATAAATTTATTTTATAGCAGCAAATATCAAAACTGTTGCTATAGGGTCAATATAACTGTTAGTATAAAAGAAATTTGTAGTAACAGATAAAAAAACTGCTGCTATAAACCCCAAAAACAAACTGCTCCTACAAACCCAAAAAAACCTACTGCTACAAACCCCAAAAAAAACTGTTACTATCTTATAAATATAATAAGATACAAATATTCTAATAATTACAATAAATACAAATACAAATTGCTAATCGATAAACTGTTACTATATTAAGTTTTACTAGCTGTTTTAAAAATAGCTACTAAAAAATTGCTACTAATTCTTATTTTTGTAGTAGTGATATTTTGGTATCTCATAATCTCTTTTAAAGATAAATTTCATATTATTGTGAGCCATCACCAAATAAAATATAAAAATATTAATTTTAAGCTCACAAAAATTAAAACCAATATACCAAAATGTAAATTTATTTGAGTTATATAGTTTACCAATAAAAACTCAAATATTTATTCCCATTATTCTTATTTTTCATTTGCTGCATATTTGGGATTAGCCATGAATTACCTTAAACTTGTTGTAGCAGCAACCTGAAAATAAGAATAAACACAAAAAATAGGGAAATGTAAATTTGTTAGAGAAATAATAAAATGTGTGGTACCGGACTGAGGCACGGGTATCTCGTTATCTTTAAGGTAATTCACGCCTCCCACGGATTGATTTTGCTATATCACCCGGTGCAGGGGTACTCAGACTCGTTACCTCCAGGATACAACAGCCCAGTACTCGCCTGCTTGTCTACAACCTCTGCACGTAGGAGGTAGACATGACTCTGTCTCCCACACCTTTCTCTACCCAAATAATACATAAATATTATAGACACATATATTATGTACTCACACTTCTGTTAAAACCATTTTCTTCTACTCATGTCTAGACTAGTTACCCATTTATATAGCATCACCATTCTTCTCATTCTTGATAGCCGTTGCCTCTCATTAAGTCTATATAAAAGACTTTAATTCCATTTATTTATGCATAAAGTTGCAGCAAAAACAGCACAATTTTGATTACAAAATAATTAGCTTTAATTATCATCAAATGGCTTGATTTCAACGGCCATCACTTATTATTTATTTATTTTTAACTCATTTTATTATTAATTTATAATAATATCCAACAGTTAACTTCTCTTTCCCCCCCCCAATATATATTAGGAATAAATCTAAACTCATTGATGAAGTTGTCAAAGACATCAGGGAAAAATTGGATGATATTTACCCAACAATTGAGTCTAACGACCTTGTTGGATTTCATGGAAACCTTGCTTTTGTTGAATCTTTATTGGAAATTGAGTCGCAAGAAGTTAGACTTGTTGGACTATGGGGCATGGGAGGCATAGGCAAAACAACTCTTGCTCGTGCTATATGTCATAAATTTTCTCCCAAATTTGAAAGTTGTTGCTTCTTGGAGAATGTTAGAAAAGAATTAGAAAAGAAAATTGGATTGAATTATTTACTTCAGAAACTTTTCTCCACACTATTGGGCGAAGAAAATGTTAATGTGAATGATGTGGTGAAGATGAATTCCGTTAAGAGAAGGCTATGTCGGAAAAAAATTCTTCTTGTGCTCGATGACATAGATATGCTAGAGCAATTAAAAGATCTAGCTGGTGAACAACCTTACTTGGGAGCAGGTAGTAAAGTTATTATAACAAGCAGAAACAAGCATGCTCTTACTAGTGGAGGAGTTCATGAAAATGCAATATATGTGATTAAGGAATTGAACTTTCAAGATTCCCTTAAACTTTTCAGCTTGAATGCCTTCAAGCATAGCCTTCCCACACTAGGATATGAAAAGTTATCACAACAGGCAGTTGGTTATGCTAAAGGCATTCCTTTAGTTTTAAAAGTTTTAGGTTCACATTTGCATTCTAGAGATATTAAAACATGGGAAAGTGTATTTGCAAAACTGAAAAAGCATCCCAATGTGCAAATTCAAAATGTATTGAAGGTGAGCTATGATGGATTGGATTATACAGAAAAGGAGATATTTCTAGACATTGCATTCTTTTTCAAAGGAGAAAAGGAAGATGATGTTATAAGGGTTCTAGATGCGTGTGGTTTCTATGCAAAGAGTGGAATAGTCACACTTCTAGAGAAAGCCCTTATAACTATTTCATATGGCCAGATACAAATGCATGATTTGTTACAAGAAATGGCAGAGCAAATAGTTCGTGAAAAATCTTTTAAAAATCCAGGAAGACGTAGCCGATTGAAAGACATAGAAGAAGTTTTGGATTTTTTGAAAAATAACAAGGTGAAAGAAATATTTATGGCTAATGTATTATTTTGGTCCTCAATGTTTACATGAAGTTTAATGTTGGTCCTCAATGTTTCAAAAGTTTAATGTTGGTCCTCAAAGTTTTATTTTTGGTCGATTTTGGTCCTCGAGCGTAACACCGTTAACTTTTTGCCGTTAAATGATGATGTTGCATGCTTATATGGCATACCCTCTCTCCTACGTGTCATATTTTAATGATGTGGCATGACAAATCACTGCCACGTCACCCTAAATGATGATGACAAAGGAGAGAAGATGATGATGTGGCAATGTGGGGTGACGTGGCAGTGATTTGTCATGCCACATCATTAAAATATGACACGTATGAGAGAGGGTGTGCCATATAAGCATGTCACGTCATCATTTAACGGCAAAAAGTTACCGGTGTTACGTTCGAAGACCAAAATCGACCAAAAAAAAAAAAACTTTGAGGACCAACATTAAAATTTTGAAACATTGAGGACCAACATTAAACTTCATGTAAACATTGAGGACCAAAATAGACCTTTATCCAATATTCATTAATTAAATAAGTTCATTCTTATGTTTTATTTTCTAGAAGTAATTTCAAACATCATTTGTTAATGTAATTTTGATTTTGTTTTTATGGTAGGGAACTGAGGCAATTGAAGGGATTTCATTGGACTTGTCTCAAATTAGTAAAGATATACACCTAGACCTAGGTGCTGATGATGTATTCAATAAGTTAAGTAATTTAAGAATTCTGAAAATCTCTTCTCCACAGGGGTACAAGTATTTGAAGCTTCCTTTTGTCTTTAAGTCATTTCCTAGTGAATTAAGATATCTTCATTGGGATGGATGTCCGTTGAAGTCCTTGCCGTTAGCTTCACGTGCTGAGAAGCTTGTTGAACTTTGCATAATAAATAGCGATGTTCAAAAACTTTGGGATGGAGTACAGGTATTATTTATATTCCAATGTGTGTTTTATTTTTCAATTTCATGAAAATCTTATGATTTTTTCATGTAATGTTTCACTTTAAATTGTGCAGGATTTGGTGAATTTAAAGAAAATAGATTTTAGTGGATCAAAAAAATTGACGGAGCTTCCTGATTTCTCTAAGGCACGTAATCTTGAAGTAGTGGACCTCTCCAAATGTGAAAGTTTGTGTAGTGTTGATGCATCCATCTTATCTTGCCGCACCCTTGTTTCTTTGTATCTAAATGGATGCAAAGAACTAAAGAGTCTTGAGAGTGAGATTCATTTTGAATCTCTTCAACAGCTTGGTGTTCGCAAATGCTATAATCTGAAGGAATTTTTGTTGTCGTCAGAGAAAATTGAAGTTTTAGATCTAAAGGATACAAAGATTGAAAAGTTGCATTCTTCATTTGGCCATTTCAAGGTACTTTCAAAGCTCATCATCAACGATTCAACACTAAAGTGTCTTCCTGTAAAAGAACTATGTATGTTGAAATCTCTTAGTGAACTCTGGATTCGTGATTTCAAACAAGAAATTTCCAAAACAGAGCTAAGCATCTTATTTGATGCCTTGCCCAATTTGGAAGGCCTGAAGTTGGAAGGATGCTTGAAGTTGTTCGAAATCCCTGTTAACATCGGTGCTTTATCAAAGCTAAAGTGTTTATATCTAATCAAAATTGGCGTGGAGACCTTGCCTGCTAGCATCAAGCTTCTCTCAAACCTGTATATCTTAAATTGTGAGGGATGCACATCATTGGTGACCTTGCCTTCTAGCATCAAGCGTCTTTCAAAGCTGCAAGAAGTTCGTCTGAAATATTGCAGATCATTGGTGACCTTGCCTTCTAGCATCAAGCATCTTTCAAAATTGGAAGAAGTTGATTTGAAAGATTGCAGGACGCTGGAGTGTTTACCAGAACTTCCACCATCAATAAAACGCTTAAATTGTGAGGGATGCACATCATTGAAGACAGTGCACTTACCAGTAAATCATTATCAGAGATCCGAACCCTTTAGGGGGCTTTGTTTGTTGCTGTGTTCTTCCTCCTCAATTACCATTCTCCACTGTGGAATTTGCTGAAATTCGTTGCGAAATCTGGGTATTAGAATCTTTCCTGGAAAGCTCAACATTGCCTGCTTCATTTAATTTGAAGGAGAATGGATCATGTTTTTCTATGTCATTGTGAACTCTCTGAAAAGTATGAGATCATCACCACTTCTAAGTTCGAATGTCGATTCTTTCTTGAACATAAACAGGACGATTTAGCAGCAGAATTGAACGACTATGATGAGTTGATAAAAGCATGTGGAGTGAGCCCATTCTATGGCGCCTCAAGGCTTATCCCTTGTTGGAGGTATTGACTCTTTGAAGAAGAAACTAAGAAGAAATGAAGAATAAGAAGAAAAGAAAGTGATGCACAATGTCTTCAAGGCGTGGACGGCACTTTCCTTTAGGCTTAATTTGCCCCCACCTATATTCCTATCTTATATAGGGTGCTAGTTGGGTAGACCGGCAAATTTCCTTTAGGATACAATGAAGACCCTTGAGTATGGATAACACTTCCAATATTCAAGCCAAGACAACAATAGTATTTACAAAGTGATAATTTGTCTTTATCTTTGTGTGAACTCAAAGACAAAGGCAATGAATTTGATGTGTTGTGTTATGGAATGATGAGGGGTTTATATAGACCATGAAGTGATGCCTTTGAAGAGATACCTTTTGATATAATGTCTTTTCAATCAAAAGTCACAACTATTAATTTAAATGAAGAGTTTTGTCTTTTAAATTTGTAACTTCATACACACCTTTTCATATAAATAAATAAATAAATTAATTAATTAATGATAAAACTCTTCAAATAAATAAATATAAATATATGACTCTTCAATTAATACATCTCTTCAATTTAAAAATATTCCACAATCCCCCCACCATTTTTAAAATGAACCCAAACTCTTATCACTTCAGAAATCTTATGTTTTTAGTAAAGGTATCTCACGGATTTGAACCTTTACCTAAGTATGCCATTGTTTTCACCTATCCGAAATAATATGGTAGACTAAGCTTTGAACCAACTATTCCATATGAAGAGGCGTGCATGACTTACGCATGAGATCTCGGACCATTTTATGCCACTTAAAATGACATGTTTATGGCCTTGTGTCCGTATCCTTTTCATGAGAGTTTTTGGAGTCAAGCCCTTAGACTATTAGAAGCGGCCCCACTCATTCTCATATAGGTAGACTCTGTCAAGAACATCACCATGATTAATGCTCCAGTAAATATATGTTAACAAGTCTATTAAGAGCCAAATTAAAGCTCAACCTTCCCCTTTTAATCTCATGGTTACCAAGTACTTTTCAACCTTGGGATCTATAAATGTCAAGTACTTGCAATTACCCTAATAGTGTACTTTCACCATTGAACTCAAGACTTGATATGATAGTTAAATGTGAGTTGCGTTTCCACTATTGGTAATCAAGGTTTTTAGGGCTTTAAACCCATCCCCTTTGACGTTTTCAACACCATATCCCTTGTTAGACCTTTCGTCAAAGGATCTGCAAGATTTAATTCAGATCTTATATAACTTATGGAGATTCATAATCATATCCTTCACCAAGCTATGCCTTAATCCAATATGTCGAGTTTCCATTATAAACTTCGCTATAAGCTCTTGAAAGAGTAGATTGACTATCACAATGGTGATCCGACCTGGACCTACCATGGTCGCCGGATAGGCAGCACGACCCGTTATGAACTTTCCACGACCACTGATCCCAAACTACCCTCCAGGGTCCTACCTCCACATGCCATGGGCCGTGGCCTACAACCCATACGCAGCCGCCGGCGCAAATGCATACCAGTGGCTCGCGATCGACTTCCAGGGAAGAGGGAGACACCCCTTCACCCAACAAGTCATGAATGAGCACGTGCCCATGGGTTTCAAGATGCCCTTCCACATAGAGCCTTATGGAGGAGAAACCGATCCACGAGATCACCTGAATACCTTCAACTCGACCATGTCGATACTGGGTATGACGGACGGTCAACAATGCCGGGTCTTCTCATCAAATCTAAAGGAAGCCGCCTTGAGATGGTTCTCCTTGCTGCCCACCAATTCGATCTACAGCTTCTAACAACTGGCCCAGAACTTTCTCACACAGTTTGCCAGCAACAAAGAGTATTTGAAAAACGAAGACTCCTTCATCGGTTTTCACCAAGAGGAGGGAGAAACCCTGCAAGCCTTCTTGGCCCGCTTCACCAAACTCTCGCTCCAAGTTCGAGCCCTTCAGGACGCCGTTGCCATCTTTGTCATAAAGCAGGGTCTTCGATGCTCACAGTTCTACGGGGAACTAAACAGGTGCCCCGTCTCCACCTTACAAGAACTCATGGACCGTGCGGAATGGTTCATTGAAGAGGAGAACGCTCAGATCGCTAAGGACAAGATGAGGAAATTCCTGATAAGCAGGGCCGATATGGAACGAGCATAAAAGAAGAAAGAAAAAACGGGGACCGAGAACCAAGCCCCCAAGGAAAAGAGCGGTAGGAAAAGGTCGCCTCCTCGACCACGAACACCTCCCCGAGGCCGGTTCACGAGCTACACTCCCCTCAACAGATCTCACGTTGGGGTGTTGGAAGAGATTTATCATTCCGACATGCTCACATTCCCTCCACAAGTCAAAAGGTGGAAAACGGGAACACCAGTGGACAAGTCCAAATACTTCCAGTTCCACAAGGATCACGGAAATGAAACCAACGACTGCATCCACCTGAAGGATCAGATCGAGGACCTAATCCGAAAAGGGCAACTCGGCAGGTTCATCAAGGAGGAAAGCAGGGCCAATTCCGAGCACCCCCGGGAAGCTGACGGGCAAGCGCTTACCCGCGGGGTCATCAGTGTCATAGCGGGCGGATTGCAACGCGGTACCACCTCCCTACCACAGAACAAGAAGAGGATGGAACGCTCCATACTTGCTCTAGATTACGCTCCAAAGCACAAGAAGAAGAGCAAGGCCAAGGGAGACCCCATCACCTTCGACCTCACTAACCTAGAGGGACCAGTCCACGACGACCCCATGGTAGTGACCGCGAGCAACTACGACGTTAAGAGAGTCTTGATCGACCAAGGATCCTCAGCAGATGTTCTCTACTTCGATACCTTCAGAAAGCTCGGGTTGAACGAGGCCAGCCTAAGGCCCTTCCCCGACACGCTCATTGGGTTCTCAGGAGCCCAGGTTCCAGCAGAAGGAATCATCACTGCCCGAACAACAATGGGCACTCTGCCAAAGGTCACGAGCCTTGATGTAGACTTCATTATTGTCTCAGCACCATCAGCATACAATGCGAACCTAGGGCGGCCGTCCCTAAACAAGCTCAGAGCTGTAGTGTCTACAGCGCAGCTCACAATGAAGTTCCCAACACCCCACGGGGTTGGAGAAATCATGGCAGACCAGAAATTGACGCGAGCATGCTACGCAGCTAGCCTAACCAAGACCGTCAAGGTCGCCCGCCTTGGTCCCAAAGAAGCACGCGAGGAACCCCCCGAGGCTAAAGAGTCAGGAGGAAAGAAACCAGAGTCCGCCCGCCCGGACCTTACCTCCGCCTAAGACTCCGAACGCACTTTGCATTTCATCTTTAAGTCAAGTCATATGCGTCTCTACTTTGAATTTATGATTTCCAGCCTGGCCAAGGCTCGCTTGACTTAGGCAATCCGAATGTATACATGTTGCTTACCGTCAGCCTGCCCCAGGCTAGCCCGACTGAGGCTGCACGAATGTACTCATTTTGTTTATTATTGAAAAGCACTCCTTTTTCAATTAGAGACAAGACTTCAACTTTGCAAAGTACTCGCGTAAGTCCTATCACGGACGACGGGCTCAACCGCCCAAGAAACACTAAGCGCCCCCAGGGTCAAGCTAAAATTTTCCCAAAAGCGCGGTAAACAAACCCCTTTGGTGCGAAAACCAAAAAAACGAACGTTCGACGAAGGGTAAACACCCCAAAAATCACATAAACCTAATCTTGGGCATCCCCAAGATCTACCTAAGTCTCGGCCCTAGCCGACTCCACGTGGTCAACACCTCCAGACGACCCCCGCCTGGTCGCCTCAGCCAGCTGTTGAGAAGTAGGTCCAATCCCTGGAGCTCGCCCACCAATTCGGGACAACACTTGGTGATTCACCAAGCGATCCGTCAGTTGATGAAGATAAGTAAGATTCAACGGAGGGTCCGTTTTCGTCTGACCGCGAAGCTCACCCTCAAAAAACTCCAAGGAAGGATGCAAGGAAGCTACACACTCCGCTGGGAATCTCTCCCCACGGAGACGCTCGAGCTGCTCAACTGCCAAGAGCACGCCATACATCCTCTGTGCGGCCAGTCCTCCTGACGATCGACAACGTCGGCAACCTTGCCCTCAGCCGCCAGCCGACTAGAAAGACTCTCAGCAACACGAGCCTCCGCATCCCGCAAAGCTTCACGGAGCGAATACAGCTCCTGCTGGCGACTTTCAGCGTCATCCCGACGAACGACCAACTCCCTGCGAACCCTCTCCAACTCTGAGCGGAGAAACGCAACCTCGGAAGGGTGACCAGCTTTGGCCTTGAGACGGGCGACCTCCTCAGTCAAGGACTTAACTTCCCGTCCTTGACCTTCACACTCCAGCTCCTTGGCAGACAGCTGCTCCCGCACGTTCGCCAACTGCTTCTAGGAGACCTCCAGAGCCCAACTCCTAGAGGCCGCAACGATGAAAAATTGATCCTGGTCGCGGCGAATCTCCTCCTGCAAGAAGCGCGCACATATACAGCGGAGTCAGGAATACAAACCTATCACAAAACAAGACAAACACCAAGACAAGGGAACTTACCACACGCTTCTCCCACTCAAGTCTAGCTTGATGGAAGTCGACCAATGCCTCAGTAACCCGGCTGAAGCCTCGAACAACAATATTCAGGGGCAAAGTGTCCAGCCCCCTGGCCTCTCTCTCCCGCATCGCCACGGGGAAGCGCGTGCCCAATGCCACTAGTTCAAAAGCCAATCCCCCCTCCGGTGGCCCAAGGGGTTCAGAAGGGCCATCACTCGACCCAAGAACAACATCTCTCGTGGCAGCCGTTTGACACACCACTACATTCCCTCCGTCTAAGGGAACTCTGGCCTCGACGGCCGCATCTCCAGACCCAACGACGTCCACAGTCGCAGGATCACCTGTCGCAGCCCGAGGGATGGAAGAATCTCAGACAGGCTCCTCAACGGCCACCCTGGCCCTCTTAGCAGAAGGCTGATTCACCCCCTCATGAGGGCTGAGGACGGGTAGAAAGGATCACCCTCATGGGTGACTGAAGGACGGAAGCGAAAGTGGTAACAGGGGCGGAAATAGGAACAGCATCCCCCGCCGGAGCCTCCGCCTGGACATATTCCCGGTTAGTACTCCACCGTACGACCTGCAGAGACGGTCGCAAGTCAGCCCCAACAGGACGCCTCTTGGGACCACCTTCCCTGCTTTCGGCCGGCTTCGCCGGAGACGTTCCCCCTCCTTCCACCTTCTGGAGGTCCGCTAGCGCCGACATTCCCATCCTTCTTCCTCATCTCCCTCGGAAGAACCTCTTGACGACGCTCCCATTTGGAGGACGGAGGCACAGGAAGCTGTCTTTCCCTCTCACCACCAGTAGGCACCGTGGCAGGTACCACAATTGAAGCATCAGCAGCAACCCCTGGTGACAGGCCCTGCTGACCATTCTTCCTCCCCCCGCTCCGGCTAGTGTCGCGAGTTCGAACCAGTGGAGGAAGAGGAGGGGTAGAGGAAGGAAGATCTTCCAAATCAGTGAAATCAAATGGGTAATAGCTGTAATCGTCACCCCCTCCGGCCATCACGAAAATACAATTCAAGAGAGAGCAAGGAACAGAGGCAATGGAGAAAGGTAAAGGGAAGCGTAAAGTCATGAACTTTCAAACCTTAGGCATTTATAGGGCACCCAGAGGCGCGACGATTCAAAAAATTCAACTCCTCGAATCCCGCAACGGATAAAACCCCTTATCCTCTGCAATCAAACCCAGTTGCAACCGCCTGCCTCAACCGCACACGTGGAAAGAAGCAACGGACGGGATACATAGCCAGGGCAAAGGACACGCAAATACCGAAAGGCCCCCGCGAACCCAGGAGTCGCTTCAAAAAATTCGAGGGTCTTTTTGCGAAACTCTCCACCCGGGCTAATGATGGCTACTCTCGGAAACGAACCCGCATTAATGAGGGAGAAACGGTGGCAAAGCGCTTTAATGACAGAAGCACCCGTTCAAGCCCTGACGCGTGGCATCGGCAACAAAGCTCGCTCCCTCAACAAAATAGCCCTCTGCAAGGAAGCCACCGTCAGCTGCCAACCACTGGCCAGAGGAGAGCCCTTCGAGAAAATGACCAAAGCAGTCACTGACTTTTGGATTCCCCTCACTAACCCTCAAAGGGTATTTTGGGGAAGGCCCCTCTGAGCAATGATGACTCCACCTCGGTAAGTCGCGTACTTCCTGCAGAGACGACTCAGAAACTTGTTGAGGAAGCCAAGCGGCCAACCACCCAAAATGCGACGCATGTCCTCTCCAAGACACCTCCTTTCCTACGGAGCAATGTGAGAAGGCCAACTTCTTGAGTCGGACGACCAGCTCCCATACTCCAAAGCGGTTGAGCTATCCCGCAAGTAAAGGCAGCGAAATTCCCAAGTATCCTACAAGCAAAAGGAACTTAAGTCCACGGGCGCCTGACACCCGTAGACATGGGGGACTTATGTAACTTTGGAATATTCCACCTTGGGACACGTGGCACTAACGTTCCAGAAGCATGGCCCCAGCACCTGCTGGAGACACGTGGCACCACTCATCCAACAGTTACGTGTCCTCTGCCCACGTCACCACACGGAGCGTCCCCTCAACCAGACGTGGGATCTCCACAAAGCCTCGTGGGACGACCCACGTCCCACGAGGTCGTGGGTCGAGCACGATCTCCCCACACAAGTATAAATAAGCCCTCACTCGAGAAATGGATGCGTACATATAGATATTCAACCTTGGACAGAATTACAGACAACTTGAAGGATCATCACATATCAACCCCTTAGGTACACCTCACGTGTACTTTCATCTCCTCGAGCCCTGCCGTTGGCCCTCCGTTTAGGCCAACCTCCGGACCGGCTCACCTCCTCCTCGGAACACACCGCCTACAAGGATTCCAGCGGCCCTCAGAGACCATAGCTCTCTCCCACTAAGGCAACCTCCCACAGAGCGGCTCGCCCGCCCGGAGTACCTTAGACACGTCTTAGCCGCACACGGCCCAATACAGGTAACAACCTTGCCTAACGGCTCCGATAGACATAACCATGACGAACTACGTGGACTTTGATCCCTCCATAAGGGTACATAGGCACCTAGGTGCATCACCTAAGGACAAGTCCCCCAAGGTTAAGACCCCTTGCGGTCCTAAATTCACATTACAATTGTTTGAGCCGAAAATGACAGTTACACCTAGTATAACGTCTCCTTTTCTCATATCTTTCATATCAAAATTAATAGAAAAAATATAAACAACTTTTATATTTAAAAGCCAGAATTATTAATAAATATATTAATAATTCAATCATGGCATAATCATCTATACCAAACAGTTTGCACAAAAACGAAGGCAATAAGTTTGATATTATGTGTTATGGAATGATGAGGGGTTTATGTAGACCATGAAGTGATGCCTTGAAGAGATATCTTTTGGTACAATATCTCTTCAATTAAAAGTCACAATCATATACCAATATAATTTAAATGAAGAGTCTTTATGTAGGGTCTTGTCTTTTAGTTTTATAACTTCCTACATAGCCTTTCATAAAGATACAACCATCCACATAAATAAATAAATAAATAAATATATTGATTTATGTGAAGACATAACCCCTCATATAAATTTATTAATATATATAAAAACACGTACAACTTTTTAAATAATTTCATAAATTAACATAAGGGCACGAGTCTTCAATTGACACATCTCTTCATTTTTCCAACATTAATTCTATCATGCTAGCTAGTTTTTAACTTCTCTTTTTTTCCCCAACATATATTAGGAATGAATCTAAACTCATTGATGAAGTTGTCAAAGACATCTTGGAAAAATTGGATGATATTTACCCAACAATTGAGTCGAACGACCTTGTTGGATTTCATGGAAACCTTGCTTCTGTTAAATCTTTATTGGAAATTGAGTCGCAAGAAGTTAGACTTGTTGGACTATGGGGCATGGGAGGCATAGGCAAAACAACTCTTGCTCGTGCTATATGTCATAAATTTTCTCCCAAATTTGAAAGTTGTTACTTCTTGGAGAATGTTAGAGAAGAATTAGAAAAGAAAAATGGATTGAATTATTTGCTTCAGAAACTTTTCTCCACACTATTAAGCGAAGAAAATGTCAATGTGAATGATTTGGTGAAGTTGAATTCGGTTAAGAGAAGGCTATGTCGGGAAAAAATTCTTTTTGTGCTCGATGACATAGATACGCTAGAGCAATTAAAAGATCTAGCAAGTGAACAACCTTACTTGGGAGCAAGTAGTAAAGTTATTATAACAAGCAGAAACAAGCATGCTCTTACTAGCGGAGGAGTTCATGAAAATGCAATATATGAGATTAAGGAATTGAACTTTCAAGATTCCCTTAAACTTTTCAGCTTGAATGCCTTCAAGCATAGCCTTCCCACACTAGGATATGAAGAATTATCAAAACAGGCAGTTGGTTATGCTAAAGGCATTCCTTTAGTTTTAAAAGTTTTAGGTTCACATTTGCATTCTAGAGATATTAAAACATGGGAAAGTGTATTTGCAAAACTGAAGAAGCATCCCAATGTGCAAATTCAAAATGTATTGAAGGTGAGCTATGACGGGTTGGATTATAAAGAAAAGCAGATATTTCTAGACATTGCATTCCTTTTTCAAAGGAGAAAAGGAAGATGATGTTATAACTTATAAGGGTTCTAGATGCGTGTGGTTTCTATGCAAAGAGTGAAATAGCCACACTTCTAGAGAAAGCCCTTATAACTATTTCATATGGCGATATTTACAAGAAATGGCAGAGCAAATAGTTCGCGAAAAATCTTTTAAAAATCCAAAAAGACGTAGCCGATTGAAAGACATAGAGGAAGTTTTGGATGTACTGAAAAATAACAAGGTGAAAGAAATATTCATTAATTAAATAAGTTTCTTCTTATGTTTTATTTTCTAGAAGTAATTTCAAACACCATTTGTTAATGTAATTTTGATTTTGTTTTTATGGTAGGGAACTGAGGCAATTGAAGGGATTTCATTGGACTTGTCTCAAATTAGTACAGATATACACCTACACCTAGGTGCTGATGATGTATTCAATAAGATGAGTAATTTATGAATTTTCAAAATCTCTTCCTCACGGGGGTGCAAGTATTTGAAGCTTCCTTTTGGCTTTAAGTCATTTCCTAGTGAATTAATATATCTTCATTGGGATGGATATCCATTGAAGTCTCTGCCATTAGCTTCACGTGCTGAGAAGCTTGTTGAACTTTGCATAATAAATAGAGATGTTCAAAAACTTTGGGATGGAGTACAGGTTATATTTATATTCTAATGTGTGTTTTATTTTTCAATTTCATGAAAATCTTATGATTTTTTCATGTAATGTTTCACTTTAAATTGTGCAGGATTTGGTGAATTTAAAGAAAATATATTTTAGTGGATCAAAACAATTGACGGAGCTTCCTGATTTCTCTAAGGCACGTAATCTTGAAGTAGTGGACCTCTCCTATTGTGAAAGTTTGTGTAGTGTTGATGCATCCATCTTATCTTGAGAGTCTATATCAATGCAAAGAACTAAAGAGTCTTTAGAGTGAGATTCATTTTGAATCTCTACAATACCTTGGTGTTGAAAAATGCTACAATCTCATGGAATTTTTGTTGTCGTTAGAGAAAATACGAAG
The DNA here is from genome assembly GCA_014851425.1 of Senna tora. Lineage (NCBI taxonomy): Eukaryota > Viridiplantae > Streptophyta > Magnoliopsida > Fabales > Fabaceae > Senna > Senna tora. The sequence continues at coordinate 16,099,524 of CM026262.1, forward strand.
TTTAAGTCTATATGATACAAAGATTGAAAAGTTGCATTCTTCATTTGGCCATTTCAAGGTACTTTCAATCCTCCATATCAACGGTTCAACACTAAAGTGTCTTCCTATAAAAGAATTATGTATGTTGAAATGTCTTAGTGCACTTTGGATTCGTGATTTCAAACAAGAAATTTCCAAAATTGAGCTAAGCATCTTATTTGATGCCTTGCCCAATTTAGAAAGCCTGAATTTGAAAGGATGCATGAAGTTGTTGGAAATCCCTGATAACATCGGTGCTTTATCAAGGCTAAAGAGATTAATTCTGGACGAAAGTGGCGTGGAGACCTTGCATGCTAGCATCAAGCTTCTTTCAAAGCTGGATGAAGTTCATTTGAGAGATGGCATGAGGCTTAGGTGTTTACCAGAACTTCCGTCATCTATTAGATATTTAGATTTCATTGGATGCACATCATTGGAGACCTTACCTACTAACATGAAGCATCTTTTAGAGCTAGAAGAAGTTGATTTGAAAGATTGCAGGACGCTGGAGTGTTTACCAGAACTTCAACCATCAATAGAACGTTTAAATTGTGAGGGATGCACATCATTGGTGACCTTGCCTTTTAGCATCAAGCATCTTTCAAACCTACAAGAAGTTCGTCTGAAATATTGCAGGAGGTTGGAGTATTTACCTGAACTTCCACCATCATTAGCACGTTTAAATTGTGTGGGATGTACATCATTGGTGACCTTGCCTTCTAGCATCAAGCATCTTTCAAATCTGAAAGAAGTTCGTTTGAAATATTGCAGGAGGTTGGAGTGTTTATCAGAATTTTCACCATCAATAAAACGCTTAAATTGTGAGGGATGCACATCATTGAAGAAAGTGCACTTACCAGTAAATCATTATCAAAGACCCGAGTATTTGTTCCTTTCATTCTTGGGGTGCATGAAAATGGATGAGCAATCACTTGACAATGTTATGGAATTTAGACATATTGCAATGATGCAACCACAATATAAACACTTTTTTGGTTTTACTGACCGTGCTTGGGTTTGTTATCCAAGGAGCAGAGTTCCAAAGTGGTTAAAATATAAGGAGACGGAAAAGGCTAATTCCATTACTTTTGAACTTGCTCCTTCTTCTCCGAACCCTTTATGGGGCTTTGTCTGTTGCTGTGTTCTTCCTCCTCAATTACCATTCACCACTGTGGAATTTGCTGAGATTCGTTGCGAAATCTGGGCATTAGAATCTTTCCTGAAATGGTCAACAACATTGCATGCTTCATTTAATTTGAAGGAGTTAAATATGGATCATGTTTTTCTATGTCATTTTGGACTCTCTGAAGAGTATGAGATCATCACCATTTCTAAGTTCGAATGTCGATTCTTTCTTAAACATAAACAAAACGATTTAGCAGCAGAAGTGAGCCAGTATATGGCGCCTCAGATGATGATGATGGTGATGATGATGATGATGATGATGATGATGAACAACTCCTCCCTCCAACAAAAAATTGAAGCAATCTTGTTTAATGAATCATGTAGATGATGACACATCTCATGAGTCATGACACCCACGTTTTTTATCATTCCTTTACCACTATGTCTTTCCTCCTTAAACTCTGCTTCACAACCAAATCTTTTTATATTAATTATATATATACAAATATGGGCATATTCAAGTAAAAATTATAGATAAAATGAACATTTGAAATAAAGTTTAGGATTTATTATAAATAAGAAGATTTAATTTAAGAAATTTTTGGTGAAAACCAAGAATTTCATAAATTGGATGGAAATGAACATATGCTTACCGTATTCAGCTTTCTCACCTCTTGTCCTAAGCTGGCTAAGCATGGCTCAAAAGCTTTTGTTCTTGATGTCTAAATATGAAGCAGATTTAGAGTAAGTTAGCATCTTCTAATTTCACTTATATCTGCACTAATTTTGTTATCTATTGGTTAATACTCTACTAGCCTCTTTTAAATTATAATTTAGGCAAATTTTCATCACAACATATTTTTGGAACTAGTTTAAGACAAGTAGCTTAATATGGCATTTTTGGTATAAACTACCTGTATAAGTAGTTCAATAGGCTTTGCCTAATTTGGTTTCAGCTAGTGGAAGTCCCATACAAAAAAGTAAAATAATTTTTATTCAAGACATGTCCAACATTATGCTTTTATATATAAGAACATAATTAAAATAATATTATATATATTGCTTCACTTCCTTCGTGGAACTTACACATCTTCAATAATTTAAATGTATCACATATATATCCTTTCAAATAGTCCATTAAATTAAAGAGAGAATAATTATATATATATATATATTAGTATAATATTTCTTTTTATGTGGGATGTGCTTCATAATGTCAATATTAAAACATAGTACTTGAAGAAACAACTTTATGTCAACTTTCAAAGAAAATAATTGGTGCCTGCCTTGCATCGATATCATATATCAATTAATATTGACAGTTTCACATTCTCTAAGTCATAAGAAATAGTGTTGTGTGTGTGAGAGAGAAAAAGAGAGTGATATATATGGTGAATCTTTTATTTCATATATTTTATATAAACCAGTCAACAATATTGTTAAATTAGCCAACTTGACATATTAAATTAGCCAAATCAACAATCGGAAATAATATAAAACAGTAAGCCATCTTGCCATATCAAATCATGCATCCACCTTTTCTGTGTGTCTGAATGTTAATTGTTAATATAAGCAATTTTCATTTCTCTTCTGAACACCAAATCACCAAATGAAACCACAAGAAAGATCATAAGCAATATTCAACCGAAGATCAGGCCTAGCCAGTTTCTCCAGGTACATATATGATCATCTTCCTCATGAATCTTTGTCCACTTAACTAAATCTAACTTTGTTTCCTTTGTAAGAATTATCATTATTATGTCTGTCTGTGAATATTCAGATGAGAAAGAGAGATTGAAGAAAGATGAAAAGTGAATTTGTATTATGTGTTAGAAATACAATGAGACAGCGTTTATATAGGCAACCCAAGCCTATAACTAACTAACTAAAATATAACCAACTAGATACTATACATATCATATCCTAACATCCCCTTAAACTCAGGGTGGTAGAGTCAATAAGCCTGAGTTTACTACAACAAATATCAAAGATAGAACTAGATACTGCTTTCGTGAGAACATCCGCAACTTGTTCCGTAGCTGGTATATGATGAACCTCGATCTCCTTTTGAGACACACGTTCTCTAACAAAGTACAAGTCAAGTTCGACATGTTTTGCACGGGAATGGAGGATGGGGTTGGCAGAAAGTAAAACAGAACTGAGGTTATCACAATAGACACGTGGAGTGCCTGAGAGGTTGACTCCAAGTTCAGTAAGTAAGCTTCGAATCCATAGAATTTCGGAAACAACATTTGCTACTCCTCTATACTCGGCTTTTGTGCTGGAGTGAGCAACCACTGGTTGCTTCTTAGACGACCAAGAGACCAAGTTACGACCTAGATAGACGCACCATCCAGTCATGGAGCGACAGTCACCAGGGTTCGAACCCCAGTCAGCATCTGAAAAACCAAAGAGTGAGAGAGAGTCAGAAGGACAAAAATGCAAACCAAAATCCAACGTACCTTTAAGATAGCGAAGAATGCGCTTGACAACTTGCCAATGGCAGTTTTGGGGGGAGTGCATAAACTGGCACACCTTATTAACACTGTAAGCAATCTCGGGACGAGTCAAAGTGGTGTATTGAAGTGCCCCAACAATGGAACGGTAATGATGGTGATCAGAGAAAGGGTCATCTCCCCCTGCACGTAATTTAAGACCAAAAACCATGGGAGTCTTTTGGGGCTTGGCATCAGTAAGCCCTGCACGAGACAAAAGGTCCTTGATGTAGTTTAGTTTGTGTAAGAACAAGACCACCATCAGTGGTGTGTTGGATTTGAAGGCCGAGAAAGTAATGAAGAGTGCCCATGTCCTTAAGGGCAAACTGGGCATGAAGTTGAGCAATGAGAGAATGAATGCCAGAGAGAGAGCTCCCGGTAATGATAACATCGTCGACATAAACCAAGATGAACATGACTGAGTGTGATGTGCGACGAATGAAAAGAGATGAATCACACTTTGCTGAAACAAAACCATAACAAGACAGAGCACTCGCAAGCTTCTTAAACCAGGCACGGGGAGCTTGTTTGAGGCCATAGAGAGCTTTATGAAGCTTGCATACCATATGAGTAGATCCTACCTCAAAGCCTGGAGGTTGGGACATATAAAACTCTTCACGCAAATCACCATTAAGAAAAGCATTACTGAAATCGAGTTGATGATTGGCCATTTGTTAGAGAGAGCAATGCTGAGAACCACACGAATGGTGGTGTGCTTGACCACCGGGCTAAATGTTTGAGTATAATCCAACCTTTCATGCTGATGAAATCCCTTAGCCACACCAGATGTGCTTTATGGCGATTAATGGACCCGTCGGCATTATATTTGAGCTGAAAAACCCAACGGCAACCAATAGGTTTTTTCCCAGGAGGCAATAGGATGAATCAGCTCCTGTCATGAAGCTTTTTGAACCTTCATCTGTGGCAGATTTGTTCTTGACAGATGAATCAGTGTCCCCAGTCGATTCACCCATTTGGATGTTTCAGGGCTCTGGCACCAATATGACGTGTTCATTAGCTTTAGAGGTTCAGACACCAGACATGGTTTTCTTAGCCATTTGACGAAGGAATTATGTCGAAAGCAGATTGATGTGTATGTTGATGATAGACTTGAGAGAGGAGATGAAATATCATTGGCACTTGTCAAAGCAATTGAAGGATCAAAGATTTCATTGGTCATATTCTCAGAAGACTATGCTTCTTCAAAGTGGTGCTTGGAAGAGCTTGTGACAATCATTGAATGCAAGGAAGTCAATCAGCAGATTGTAATACCAGTTTTCTACAATATAGATCCGACAAATGTAAGACATCAAAAGGGCACTTTTGGAGAAGCATTTTCCCATCATATACAGAGGTATAACATGCACAAGCTGCAAACTTGGAGATCAGTCTTGCATGAAGCTGCCAATTTATTTGGCTATCATTATTCATCAAATACTGTGTAAGTCTCTTTAATTAGAAAATAATGCATTTGATATTTTCTATGAAAATTTATTTACTATGTAAAATTTTCTATATAGATTGTGGTGTAAATATAAAAAGGATTTTAATATTTGATGAAAAACGAGTAAGTCTGTCTCGTTAATTTTCTCATACGATAAGCAGAATCCCAAATTAGGTTAAATAGGGACCATAATTACAAGTTAACCACTAGAATTCCTCAAAATTAAGACCTAATCTAATTTAAATTATTAAATCAGATTTGGGTAACAAAAAAATATCTACGATCTAATTTAAAAATTAAACTAGATAACTAATAAGTAAAAACTTAGGTAAAATAAATTTACAAAAGGTAAATAATTAATAAATAATAACGACACTCTTCCTCAAGCTGCGGACATGATGTTGATCATTCCCAGCTTGGCAATTAGCTCTTCAAACTTGGTGCCACACAGGCTCTTTGTTAGGAAGTCTGCTACCTGAAGGTGAGGAGGCGTATGACTCAAGTTTATATTTCCATAATCCAGATTCTCCTTGATTAAGTGGCTGTCAATTTCAACATGTTTGGTTCGATCATGATGCACGGGATGTTTGGCAATGCTAATGGCAGCCAAATTATTGCATGACCTCCATAGGGCTGTCAACTTGAATTCTGAGTTCACTAATTAGTCTTTTTAGCCAAATACCTTCATATATACCTTGAGATAGTGCTCTAAATTCGTCTTCAGCATTGCTTCATGTAACCACAGACTGTTTCTTGCTTCTCCATGTCACTAGGTTCCCCCAAACCATGGTACAGTATCCTTAAGTAGATCTTCTATCAATAGCACATCCTGTCAATCAGCATCAGTGTAAATTTCAACTCCTCCATTGTCATTCTTCTTAAAGAAAATACCCTTTCCAGGTGCTGACTTCAAATATCTCAGAATTCGATATGCTGCCTCGAGGTGTTCTTCATTAGGACTATTCATAAATTGACTTATTACACTTACTGGGAAGCTAATATCAAGTCTTGTATGAGACAGGTAAATTAGTTTACCTACTAGTCGTTGGTACCTTCCAGTGTCCACCAAGGGGCTCTCATGAGAGAATCTCGTCTTGTAATTAGTCTCCATAGGGGTCTCAGCTGGTTTGCAGCCAAGCATACCGGTTTCTTGGAGCAAAACTAAAGTATATTTATGTTGTGACACAACTATTCCTGCTTTTGATCTTGCTACTTCCATTCCCAAGAAGTATCCGAGTTCAGCAAGGTCCTTTGTCTCAAATTCCTTGGTTAAAGTGGCCTTAAGTAGAGATATTTCCTCAATGAAGTCCCCTGTGATAATTATGTCATCTATGTACACAATCAAAATAGCCCTTTTTCCAATGAGTGAGATTTTGTAAAATAGTGTATGGTCTGCTTGGCCTTGAATATACCCATTTTTCTTAACAACATTGGTGAATTTCTCAAATTATGGTCTAAAAGATTGTTTAAGGCCATATAGAGACTTAAGTAACTTACAATATTTATTCTCCTAAATGTTTTGTTCCACAATTCCTGTATCGGCAATATCCCAACAATTTAAGACTGGATCCTAAGAGTTTAACTTATTCTTTACGTTTTTTAGTTATGATTAGTTTTCCTTTTATTTTTCTTTCTGTTGGAGGAGCAACCTGAAAATAAGAATAAAAACAAAAAATAAGATAGAATAAAGTTGTTAGAGAAATAATTAAACGTGTGGTACCGGACTGAGACACGAGTATCTCGCTTTCTTTAAGGTAATTCACGCCTCCCACGGGTTGATTTTGCCATATCACCCGATTCAGTGGGTACTCAGACGCGTTACCTCCAGGATACAACAGTCCTGTACTCGCCTGTTCGTCTATAACCTCTACATGTAGAAGGTAGACAGGACTCTCAACTCTCACAATATCTTTCTCTATCCAAATAGCACACTTTTTAACGTGTTTTACATAGTTTTTTTATGTATGTTACTTTCTCATGCGTCTGCCTTCTTCTCCCAATTCCCAAATATATATAGGTGAGTTACAACATAATTAAATATATTAAATGAATTTAATCACACAATTAAGATACGAAACTGCTAACACAATAAAAACCAACGTTATATATCATATCATTTGCTTAAAGAATTCAACAATATTATTAAATTAGACAAGTTTTGCCATATTAAATTTGGATTAGCCAATTCAACACAAAAGCCAACTTGCCATATTAGTTAAATTAGCGAAGTTGTTTTCCAAACAAGACTTTTCAATTTACATATTAATTAAATTAAACTAAATTACATATAGAAGTTACACAGAAGCCTTCTCCTCCGTATATATATTGATCTTCTATGTCAATTCTTTTAAAAAAAATTAATTAAACAAGATAACAATAAGGTACTATTTCTTAAAGAGGCAAAATACAAGTTAGTCCTTGAATTGTTGGTCAAATTACTATTTAATCCCAAATTTATCAAAAATACTATTTAGTCCCCTAAATGTTTAACTATGTCAACTATTTAGTCCCAGAATTTGACAAAATACTATTTAGTCCCCGAATTTGTAACTATGTCAACTATTTAGTCCCCAAACTTGGCAAAAATACTATTTAATCATCGAATTTGCAACTCTGTCAACTATTTAGTCTTCTGACTGTTACCCGTTATAGTATTGAGGGACTAGACTTCACATCTATCTACAATCCACACACTTTTGCTTCAAATATATTAATGGCTTCTTCTTCTTCTTCGCATATTCCCCAAATGAAATATGATGTGTTCATTAGCTTTAGAGGTTTAGACATTAGACATGGTTTTCTTAGCCATTTGACGAAGGAATCATGTCGAAAGCAGATTGATGTCTATGTTGATGACAGACTTGAGAGAGGAGATGAAATATCATCATCGCTTGTCAAAGAAATTGATGAATCAAAGATTTCATTGGTCATATTCTCAAAAGACTATGCTTCTTCAAAGTGGTGCTTGGAAGAGCTTGTCAAAATCATTGAATGCAAGGAAGTCAACCACCAGATTGTAATACCAGTTTTCTACAATATAGATCCAACAAATGTAAGACATCAAAAGGGCACTTTTGGAGATGCATTTGACCAACATGAACAGAGATATAACATGCACAAGCTGCAAAGTTGGAGATCTGTCTTGCATGAAGCTGCCAATTTATCTGGCTATCATTATTCATCAAATACTGAGTAAGTCTCTTTAATTAGAAAAAGATGCATATTTGATATGTCTTTGAAAATTTATTTACTGTATAAAATTTTTTATCTAGATTGTGGTATAAATATAAAAAAGATTTTAATATTTATTCTCCTAATTGTTTTCTTCCACAATTCCTGTATGGGCAATATCCCACCAATTTAAGACTGGATCCTAAGAGTTTAAATTATTCTTTACGGTTTCTTTCTTACTTGTGATTTGTTGTCCTTTTCTTTTCCTTTCTATATGCCAGGGATGAGTCTAAGCTCATTGAGAAAATAGTCAAAGATGTTAGGAAAAAGCTTGATGATCTTTGCCCAATTGATGAGCCAAAAGGGCTTAATCCCCTCTTTTTTTCCTTCAAAATTAGACAATGATTTTGTTTAGAAGGAGCAGGTATCTTCTCAAAGAAATTGGGGTGATTTAGTTAATTGCATTTAGTATATTGGAAATCTTTCACAGAATGTCATGCTTCCAGATCAGAAACAGCCCGTGATGGATGGCAAGGCCCAGGTTCAGCAGGCAAGCCCAAATGATGAGGGCCCAAGTGAGAGTCTGATGAGAAGAAGTGTGAGGATGAAGAAGCCAACGTGGAAATGTATTGGGTAAAGGGGAATAAATAGAGAATGGTTAGTTAGTAGTGGGTGTGAGAATTATTGAGTGTACTCCCTATCTGACATTCTCTCTCTTATTTGGCTGAGATTCTTCTTCTTCCTTTCTATTATTTCTTAGTCGTTTTCTAATTCCCTTTTTGCTGGAATAGCAGACTTGTATTGAGATTTCTTAATATTCACTAAGCATTTCATCATTATAGTACTGTTGCTTTTGTTTGATTACTGATACAGTACATTTGGTGCTTTCATTTTCTTACTCATGGCAGACAATACGCGTTCGAAGGAGCTCGTGAGTAAGATTGAGTCCCTCCAGGCAGCGATGGCTGAACGGGACGCACAGTATACCGCTCGTTTTGAGCACGTTTAGAAAGCTGTGGGGTCATTTGAACAATTGGAGAAGACAGTAGAATCCATTGCTCGAGCAGCGGATACCCTTACGACTTCATTGGACTGGGCTAGGATACTGCCTGACGTTGAGAACGATGAGCAGGGACAGCAGCGAGCCCTCGTTCCGTAACCGTACCAACCTTTCCATACCAGATCTGTGAAGCTCGATTTTCCCCGCTTCAATGGATTCGAGCCTTTGCATTGGTTGTTTAAGGTCGAAAGATTCTTTGCCTATTATGAGACACCAGACGATCAACGTGTAACCATAGCTGCCGTTCATTTTGAGGGGGTTGTGGTGCCCTGGTTTCAGATGATGAGCAAGAGTAGTCGGGTGGATTCGTGGGTAGCTCTTTCTAAGGCCATTGAGGTGGAGTTCGGCCCTTCTCAGTTTGAATCTCCTCGCGCTCTCCTATTCAAGTTATTCCAGAAAACTACTGTTGCCGATTTTTACCGTGAGTTCATGATTTTAGCGACTCGGGTGGAGGGTATTTCTGACGAGGCGTTGTTGGATTGTTTCATTAGTGGTCTCAAACCCGCCATATGCAGAGACGTCATTGCTCAGGCACCGTCGTCACTCCTTCGTGCCGCGGCGTTAGCTCGTATTTTTTATGAACGTTCCTCAATGGGATTCTCCCAATCCTCTTCGCGGAACCATTTCAATCCGTCTACTAGTCTCGTGCTTGTTCCCTCGCCGCAAGTGCCGGTGCCATTGAGTACATCAACGAGCTTAGTGCCCGTTTTAGCTGCTACTACGGCATCTTCGTCATCTGCATTCGGGAAGTCGTCTCTACCTCCACTGCTTCCGACACCTAATGTACCCCCATTACAAACTGTCAAACGAATGTCGGCCGCCGAGATGCAACTTCGCCGTGAGAAGAAACTCTGTTTTACCTGTGATGCTCCATACTCGTGGTCACACAGGTGTCCTAACAAACACTACATGATACTGCAAATCGAAGACGAAGAGGAGGGTGAGCCTTTGACAGTTGAGTTGCCACCGGAGCTTAGTGCTCCTGATCCTCTCCGTCTGACCCACCTCCACGTCATTTGTCGTGGAATGCGTTGAGTGGTGAGCATGCGGTGGGCACGATCCGTTTTACTGGTGTTATCCAAGGCGTCGACGTGCAGGTTTTACTTGATGGTGGAAGTTCCGATAACTTTATTCAGCCGCGCGTGGTTCGCACTCTCAAGTTAGCAGTTGAGCCGATGACTCCTTTCAAGGTCTTGGTTGGCAATGGACACGTCTTAACCGGGTTTAGCATGGTGCGTAACATCCCAATGCTTATTCAAGGCCATGAGATCCATATTTCGGTCCATGTTTTAGATGTGACTGGGGCTGACATCATTTTAGGTGCTCAATGGTTGGCCACTCTTGGGCCTCACATAGCTGATTATAGTACTGCCACTATTAAGTTCTATTGTGCGGGCCAGTTTATCACTCTCCATGGTGAGCCCAAACCGATTGCCAAAATGGCCCAATTCCATCACCTGCGGCGATTGACCAACATCGATGCTATCTCTTAATTTTTTGCCATTCAGCCCCAATATGTGGACACCGGGGCCTCCCGTGCCTCAATTCCCGACGATTTGCCAACGGATCTCAAGCAGCTTTTGCAGAACTTCAGCATGGTCTTTGATGTTCCTCACGGCCTTCCTCCACAACACTCCCATGATCACCGCATCTTGTTACAAGACGACAAACCGGTGAGAGTACGTCCATATCGCTATCCGTTCGTTAAAAAGGATGCGATTGAAGAGATTGTGGCGCAAATGTTGGATGAAGGCATCATTCAACCCAGCTCAAGCCCTTTCTCAGCTCTTGTCATTTTGGTCAAGAAGAAGGATGGGACGTGGCGTTTTTGCACTGATTACCGGGCTCTCAACGCCGTTACTATTTGGGATAGCTTTCCCATTCCGACGGTGGATGAGTTGTTGGATGAACTTCGTGGCGCCGCGTATTTTTCGAAGCTGGATCTCCGTTCTGGGTATCACCAAATTCTGGTTAGGCTAGAGGACCGTCATAAGACCGCTTTTCGCACTCACCAGGGTCAGTATGAGTGGCTTGTCATGCCTTTCGGTCTCACGAATGCCCCTGCCACTTTTCAGGCGTTAATGAACACGCTGTTTTAGCCTTATTTGCGCAAGTTTGTTCTGGTCTTCTTTGACGACATTTTGATCTATAGTTCAGATTGGGCTCTGCATTTACAACACCTGGAACAAGTGCTCCGGCTTCTTGCTCAACACCAGTTGTATGCGAAATTATCCAAGTGTGTCTTCGGTCAGTCTCGGATCGAGTACCTTGGCCATTTTGTCTCGGCTAAGGGTGTGGAAATGGACCCTGCCAAGATTCAGGCGATTATCGAGTGGCCACTGCCCACTACCATTAAACAATTGCGTGGGTTCCTCGGCCTCTCCGGTTACTATCGACGGTTCATTCATCGTTATTCTGCTATTGCTGCGCCTCTGACGTCGTTGTTGAAAAAGACGGATTTTCACTGGTCTGACGAAGCCACTATTGCTTTCAATGCTCTTAAAACTGCAGTTACTTCCGCACCCGTGTTGGTCCTACTAGATTTCTCTAAGCCATTTACTATTGAGACGGATGCATCTGGGTTGGGCATTGGTGCGGTACTGAGTCAGGAGGGCCGTCCCATTGCCTTCTTCTCTAAAAAGATGTCAAACCGCATGCAACAGCGCTCTGCTTATGTTCGCGAGATGTTCGCCATCACTGAAGCAGTTGCCAAATTTCGACACTACTTGATCGGTCACTTCTTCACAATCCGTACCGACCAGAAAAGTCTTCGACATTTAACTGATCAAACCGTGCAAACACCAGAGCAAGAGGAGTGGCTTCCCAAGTTGTTGGGTTTTCAATTTGTGATTGAGTACAAACCTGGTAAACTTAATACAGTCGCCGATGCTCTGTCTCGGTCCTGTTTTGTGGCAAGTTCCTCCCCTGTTTTTAATATCCTTGATGATGTTCGTCGCGCTCTGCCCCAGGATGTGACTACTGCTCGCTTACTGTCACAGTGTGTTGACAATACTGTCGTCGATCCTCGTTATACTCTCACTGATGGTGTTCTCTATTGGAAGGGTCGCATAGTGATTCCTGCAAATGCGTCGACCTTGAAGCACTCGATTCTCCATGAGTATCACGCTTCACCGCTGGGGGGTCACGCCGGGCACTTACACACTTATACTCGCCTTGCATCAACATTTTATTGGCCGAATATGCGTCGGGAGGTTCAACAATTTGTACAACAGTGTCAAGTTTGCCAGCAAGCCAAGCATTCTCAGTTCCTTCCGGCAGGGTTGTTACAGCTGCTCCCGATTCCGCAACAAATTTGGGACGACGTTGCCATGGATTTTGTCACCGGTTTACCGGCCTCACATGGCTTCACTGTTATTATGGTGGTGGTTGATCGTTTGTCGAAGTACGCTCATTTTGCGGCGCTCAAGACGGGTTTTACCAGTCTTCAGGTGGCAGAGACATTTTTTCAAACCATAGTGAAACTCCATGGGTTGCCTGTTTCTATCGTCTCCGATCGTGATAAGGTGTTCACAAGCAAGTTTTGGCAGAACTTGTTCAAATTGCAAGGCACGACATTACGGATGAGTTCAGCGTATCATCCGCAAACGGATGGGCAGTCGGAAGCGGTGAATAAATGCCTCGAAATGTACCTTTAGTGCTTTGTGTTTGAAAAACCTTCGGGTTGGTTCCCTTGTTTGACCTGGGCTGAGTATTGGTACAACACCACTTATCATACTGCCATTGGTATGACGCCGTTCAAGGCGGTGTATGGCCGCGACCCACCTCATTTGCCTCGGTATTTTCCTATGCCAACCGATGCTGTGGAGGTTCGTGATCAATTACTGGCGCGAGATGCGTTACTCCAACGTCTCAAGTTGCATTTGCAGAGATCACAGGAGCGCATGAAACATTTTGCAGACAAGAAACTTCGGAATTGCAATTTCACGTTGGTGATTCGGTATTTGTGCGCTTGCAGCCTTATTGCCAACATTCCGTGCATCTCCGTCGCAACCAGAAACTGGGACTTCGATACTTTGGTCCTTTTCCAATTGTTGAACGTATTGGCGAGGTCGCCTATCGTCTTCAGCTTCCTCTACATGCCAAAATCCATGACGTTTTCCATGTTTCGCAGTTGAAGCGTTGCGTTGGCTCTGCCTCGGACATGAATATGCCACTTCCTCTATTGACAACGGAGTATGGACCTGTGATTTCACCTAAGGCAATCTTGCAGCGTAGGGACATCCAGGTTGGCAACCAATGGGAAACTCAGTTGCTCGTGGCTTGGGATGATGGCTCGTGCCCAACTTGGGAAACTTTGACCGATTTCCAACAGAGTTATCCTACCTTTGACCTTGAGGACAAGGTCACTTTTAATGGAGGGGGCAATGTCATGCTTCCAGATCAGAAACAACCCGTGATGGATGGCAAGGCCCAGGTTCAGCAGGCAAGCCCAAATGATGAGGGCCCAAGTGAGAGTCTGATGAGAAGAAGTGTGAGGATGAAGAAGCCAACGTGGAAATGTATTGGGTAAAGGGGAATAAATAGAGAATGGTTAGTTAGTAGTGGGTGTGAGAATTATTGAGTGTACTCCCTATCTGACATTCTCTCTCTTATCTAGCTGAGATTCTTCTTCTTCCTTTCTGTTATTTCTTAGTCGTTTTCTAATTACCTTTTGCTGGAATAGCAGACTTGTACTGAGATTTCTTAATATTCACTGAGCATTTCATCATTATAGTACTGTTGCTTTTGTTTGATTACTGATACAGTACACAGCATCATATATTGAAGTTGTACTGACGCAATCATTTTGTTTGTTATGAATATGATGGCAAGTGGAGATGTTTCTAAAATTTGAAGAAAGAATAAAGAGAAGGGGGTGAGTGAATGGTGAACACAATTGGAATTTACAAGGAGGATGGCTATGACAAAGGGAAGAAACACTCTAAATCTCTAATCAACTTATATGTTTTTAGCTTTGGGCTACTGTTTCTTTTATTTGGGCAGCTTCATCTTGTAATGACACTGCACATATATTATATGCTTCTTGTAAATTGTATTAGTACACACTTTCGTGAATTGTGTTTTAGCTAATATATCTGAGTCATTTTGCAAAACTCAAGTGTAAATATATATCAGAGAGCTAAAGTCAGAATTAGTCTCAATGACAATTATGCTATTCATACTCTATAGTGAGGTGGTCCTTTTTGCCTACGTTTCCGAATTGCCTTCTTTCTCATATTCTCCTTTGGCAAATCTTCAAATTTCTCAGTCAAACATTTGTGCACAATGTTTCTAATCTCGTCATCCAACACTCTATTATAAAAATTCAACCCATCTGCTGAACACACTATATCTGCTATGTTTGCAATTTCCCCCACTGCAGTAACCTAGAGAAATAATGCGGAAATCAGCCAAAACATTACAGATTTACTGATCAATTTGATTGAGTTCAGCCTAGTCAAGTTTTGGTGAACTTCATCTTTTTTTTTCTCCAGATTAAGGCTCCAGTAAGTACTTTATTATCAATTAAAGCGTAAAAAAAAGGCGGCCCAGTGCACGAGACTCCCACTAAGTGGGAGGGTCAGATATACACAGTCTTACCCTGTGCAAGCAGAGAGGTTGTTTCCAGATTATCAATTAAAGCTTACTTTTACAAAAATTTTATAATTTACAAGCCTAAAATCTGAAAGTTTTTAATTATGTAATTCAAAACTTGATGTTTAACATATATATACCAAACCAAACTTCTCAGTTTTCACTTAAAGAAAACGGAACTAAGTCTATATAAATTTGTTGGAACAATTTGATGCATGCCAAATTGCCTTAATCAGCCATCTGGAAGGTGTTGTTCTGCCCTTAAACACAGACTAGCTCATATATCTTCTGGTATAGCAAAACAGTCCATATCCATGTAAGGAAGCCACTGGACCTGTGTATCAACATTAAAGAAGACTCAGTACCTTCTTCATAAGCCACAAAAAAGAATAGACTCCAACACACAACCTTAGTGAAACCAACAAAAGAATAGACTCCCAAGTAATTAACTAATACATTTTCGTTTATTCCTTTAAAAATGTTATGTAGATTCCAGGTAGAATTACTTTAATTAGAGTATAGCAATTGAACCTCAATTCCATTTTCCACGGATTTGATATATATGTTTGTGTGTTTCTAGTTGGTTGCATTAGATATTAAGAAACAACTTTGACCCCACCATTTGAAATGTGTGTTCCTACTCTTATTTCATCATCTACCAAAATAAATTCTAAAGAAAAAAACTTGCAAAAGATAACTTTGGAAGAGATGAAAAGTCATCAAGTCAATAAGTCTTAATCAGCATATTTGGGTCCCTTCATGGAAATTACTCAACAGTTTTGTAAGACATGGAAGAGGCTTCAAAAGCATACTTTCTCTATAATAGCCCTTTTTGGGTGTCTGGAATTTAATTGTTAATGTAAGCATTTTTGTGCTGAAAACACTACTTATGCAAACTCCAACCTAACATCAGGCCTACCCAGTCCTACAAGGTATATATATATATGATCATCTTCCTCAGTCTTTGTTCACTTTAATTTAGTTCTTTCAATTTCATTTTCTTTTGTTTAATTAGTTCTGTTATTTCACCCTGTTTTGTTTTCTCTGTAGGAGCTTACATACTGCTGTTTCAAGAAAAGATCCAAAAGTTTTTGTATTGAGGGGGCTACACTTTAGATTTCTCTACAATCAACATACTTCTGCTCATCTCTCTCTTCAGTATTGATGGCTTCTTCTTCTTCTTCTTCTTCCCAAATTCAACAATCAAAATATGATGTATTCATCAGCTTTAGAGGTTCTGACGTCAGACAAGGTTTTCTTGGCCATTTGACAACGGCATTACGTCAGAAGCATATTGATGTGTATGTAGATGAGAGACTTGAGAGAGGAGATGAAATATCATCAGCACTTATCAAAGCAATTGAAGGTTCAGCAATTTCATTGGTCATATTCTCAAAAGACTATGCTTCTTCAAAGTGGTGCTTGGAAGAGCTTGTGAAGATCATTGAATGCAAGGAACAGAATCACCAGATTGTTATACCAGTTTTCTACAATGTTGATCCATCAGATGTAAGACATCAAAAGCGCACCTTTGAAGATGCATTTGCCCAACATGAACAAAGTTCCAGATATAACATGGGAAAGCTACAGAGTTGGAGACCGGCCTTGAACAAAGCTGTTAATTATTTATTTGGCTACCTTTATCCATCAAAGTTTGAGTAAGTAATTTCCTCTTTTTTCTTCATGTTTTTAACATATTATTTTGTAGTTCTTAGATTTTTATCTTTATTTTCCAAACAAAGATTTTACATAAATGAATTTAAACATGAACAAAGGTCTAGGTATAGCATGGAAAAGGTACAAAGTTGGAGATCTGCCTTGAGGAAAGCTGCTAATTTATCTGGCTACCATTATCCATCACAGTTTGAGTAAGTATTTTCTTTTATTCTTCTTCTTGTTTTTAATATATAATTTTATAGTTCTTAGATCAGTATCTTTATTTTGCAGCCAAAAATTTGAAAAAAATAATAAAATGATAAAACTATATCTATGAATTTATTATTTATTAGTGGGACTGATTCTCTGAAGAATACAATAAGAAGAAATTAAAAACAAAGTGATACACGATGTCTTCAAGGGGTGAACAACACTTTTCTTTAGGCTTAATTTGTCCCCACCTATTACTATCTTATAGGGTGCAAGTTGGATAGACCGACAAATTTCCTTTAAGACACAATAAAGACCCTTGAGTATGGATTGCACTAACAAAACTCAAGCCAAGACAACAATAGTCTTTACAAAGTGATAATTTGTCTTTATCTATGCGTGCACTCAAAGACAAAGGCAATGAGTTTGATAATATGTGTTATGGAATGATGAGGGGTTTATGTAGACCATGAACTGATGCCTTGAAGAGATATCTTTTGGTACAATATCTCTTCAATTAAAAGTCACAACCATATACCAATATAATTTAAATCATGAGTCTTTGTGTAGGGTCTTGTCTTTTAGTTTTGTAACTTCCTACTTAACCTTTTATAAAGATACAACTTTTCACATAAATAAATAAATATATTGATTTATGTGAAGACATAACCCCTCATATAAATTTATTAATATATATAAAAACACGTACAACTTTTTAAATAATTTCATAAATTAACATAAGGGCACGAGTCTTCAATTGACACATCTCTTCATTTTTCCAACATTAATTCTATCATGCTAGCTAGTTTTTAACTTCTCTTTTTTTCCCCAACATATATTAGGAATGAATCTAAACTCATTGATGAAGTTGTCAAAGACATCTTGGAAAAATTGGATGATATTTACCCAACAATTGAGTCGAACGACCTTGTTGGATTTCATGGAAACCTTGCTTCTGTTAAATCTTTATTGGAAATTGAGTCGCAAGAAGTTAGACTTGTTGGACTATGGGGCATGGGAGGCATAGGCAAAACAACTCTTGCTCGTGCTATATGTGATAAAATTTCTCCCAAATTTGAAAGTTGTTGCTTCTTGGAGAATGTTAGAGAAGAATTAGAAAAGAAAAATGGATTGAATTATTTACTTCAGAAACTTTTCTCCACACTATTGGGCGAAGAAAATGTCAATGTGAATGATGTGGTGAAGATGAATTCCGTTAAGAGAAGGCTATGTCGGAAAAAAATTCTTCTTGTGCTCGATGACATAGATACGCCAGAGCAATTAAAAGATCTAGCTTGTGAACAACCTTACTTGGGAGCAGGTAGTAAAGTTATTATAACAAGCAGAAACAAGCATGCTCTTACTAGTGGAGGAGTTCATGAAAATGCAATATATGAGATTAAGGAATTGAACTTTCAAGATTCCCTTAAACTTTTCAGCTTGAATGCCTTCAAGCATAGCCTTCCCACACTAGGATATGAAGAGTTATCAAAACATGCAGTTGGTTATGCTAAAGGCATTCCTTTAGTTTTAAAAGTTTTAGGTTCACATTTGCATTCTAGAGATATTAAAACATGGGAAAGTGTATTTGCAAAACTGAAGAAGCATCCCAATGTGCAAATTCAAAATGTATTGAAGGTGAGCTATAATGGATTGGATTATACAGAAAAGGAGATATTTCTTGACATTGCATTCTTTTTCAAAGGAGAAAAGGAAGATGATGTTATAAGGTTTCTAGATGCGTGTAGTTTCTATGCAAAGAGTGGAATAGCCACACTTCTAGAGAAAGCCCTTATAACTATTTCATATGGCAAGATACAAATGCATGATTTGTTACAAGAAATGGCAGAGCAAATAGTTCGTGAAAAATCTATTAAAAATCTAGGAAGACGTAGCCGATTGAAAGACATAGAAGATGTTTTGGATGTATTGAAAAATAACAAGGTGAGAGAAATATTCATTAATTAAATAACTTCCTTCTTTTGTTCTATTTTCTACAAGTAATTTCAAACACCATTTTTTAATGTAATTTTGATTTTGTTTTTATGGTAGGGAACTGAGGCAATTGAAGGGATTTCATTGGACTTGTCTCAAATTAGTAAAGATATACACCTAGGTGCTGATGATGTATTCAATAAGATGAGTAATCTAAGATTTCTCAAAATCTCTTCTTCAAGGAAGTGGGATCCATCATGTTTTGTTAAGCTTCCATTTAGTCTTAAGTCATTTCCTAGTGAATTAAGATATCTTCTTTGGGATGGATATCCTTTGAAGTCTCTGCCATTAGCTTCACGTGCTGAAAAACTTGTCAAACTTTGCTTAAGAGAAAGCGGTGTTCAAAAACTTTGGGATGGAGTACAGGTATTTATATTTTAATGTATGTTTCATTTTTCAATTTCATGAAAATCTTGTGAATTTTCCATGTAATGTTTCACTTTTAATTGTGCAGGATTTGGTGAATTTAAAGGAAATAGATTTTAGTGGATCAAAACAATTGACGGAGCTTCCTGATTTCTCTAAGGCACGCAATCTTGAAGTAGTTGACCTCTCCGATTGTGAAAGTTTGTGTAGTGTTGATGCATCCATCTTATCTTGCCACACCCTCATTTCTTTGGATCTATATCGATGCAAAGAACTAAAGAGTCTTCAGAGTGAGATTCATTTTGAATCTCTACAATACCTTGGTGTTGAAAAATGCTACAATCTCAAGGAATTTTTGTTGTCATCAGAGAAAATACGAAGTTTAAGTCTATATGATACAAAGATTGAAAAGTTGCATTCTTCATTTGGGCATTTCAAGGTGCTTTCAAACCTCCTCATCAACGGTTCAACACTAAAGTGTCTTCCTGTGAAAGAACTATGTATGTTGAAATCTCTTAGTGTACTTTTGATTCGTGATTTCAAACAAGAAATTCCCAAAACAGAGCTAAGCGTCTTATTTGATGCCTTGCCCAATTTAGAAAGGCTGAGATTGGAAGGATGCGTGAAGTTGTTTGAAATCCCTGATAACATCGGTGCTTTATCAAGGTTAAAGTATTTAACTCTGGATGAAAGTGGCGTGGAGACCTTGCCTGCTAGCATCAAGCTTCTCTCAAACCTGTATACTGTTAGTTTGAAAGATTGCAGGAGGTTGGAGTGTTTACCTGAACTTCCATCATCAATAGAATATTTAAATTGTGAGGGATGCACATCATTGCTGACCTTGCCTTCTAGCATCAAGCATCTTTCAAATCTGGAAAAACTTCGTTTGAAAGAATGCAGTGGGATGGAGTGTTTACCAGAACTTCCACCATGCATAAGAATGTTAGATGTTAGTGGATGCACATCATTGAAGACAGTGCAATTGCCAGTAAATCTTGATCAGAGATCCAAGAGATTGTTCTTTTCATTCTTGGGGTGCATGAATATGGATGAGCAATCACTTAACAATGTTATGGAATTTAGTCATATTGCAATGATGCCACCACCATATAATCTCTTTCCGGATCATATTGACAATGCTTGGGTTAGTTACCCAGGGAGCAAAGTTCCAAAGTGGTTGAAATATAAGGAGACAGGAAAGGCTAATTCCATTACTTTTGAACTTGCTCCTTCTTCTCCTCACCCTTTATTGGGCTTTGTCTGTTGCTGTGTTCTTCCTCCTCAATTACCATTCACCACTGTGGAATTTGCTGACATTCGTTGTGAAATCTTGGCATTAGAATCTTTGCAGGAATTGTCAACAATGCTTGCTTCATTTAATTTGAAGGAATTAAATATGGATCATGTTTTTCTATGTCATTGTGAACTCTCTGAAGAGTATGAGATCATCACCACTTCTAAGTTCGAATGTCAATTCTTTCTTAGACATAAACAGAACGATTTAGCAGCAGAATTGAACAACTATGATGTGTTGATAAAAGCATGTGGAGTGAGCCCAGTATATGGCGCCTCAGATGATGATGATGATGAGCATCTCCTCCCTCCAACAAAAAAATTGAAGCAATATTGTTTAATGAATCATGTAGGTGATGACACATCTCATGAGTCATGACACCCACGTTTTCTATCATTCCTTTACCACTATGTCTTTCCACCTTAAACTGTGCTTCACAACCAAATCTCTTTATATTATTTATATATATATACACAAATATGGGCATGTTCAAGTAAAAATTAAATTATAGATAAAAAATAATCTTTCATCTTCCAGTTTCAAATTTGGAAACAATGGTTCTTTAGTAAAAAACTTACAACTTGCATGATCAATGGCCTTTTCTTGTGTCTGTTTATAACCAATTCAACGTTTTATTTCATCTCATTTGCTTAAAGAATTCAACAATATTATTAAATTAGACAAGTTGTTTTCCAAACAAGACTTTTCAATTTACATATTAATTAAATTAAACTAAATTACATATAGAAGTTACACAGAAGCCTTCTCCTCCATATATATTGATCTTCTATGTCAATTCTTTTAAAAAAAATTAATTAAACAAAATAACAATAAGGTACTATTTCTTAATTCTAGTTGATTTTGCAAATGCTGAATGATGATACGTCTTTTCCTTGTCTGTATATAACAAAGTCAACCTTCATTTGTCAGATGTTATAAACAAATGCAATTCAACAATTTTATGCTTGTAGATTCCAACTTTACTTGCCATGCCTTCTATGCTTTTAAAGTGATGGGGTTTTAAAGACCTTGAGATTTCAGAGAGAAAACAAAAAACAAACAACTAAACTTTCTCTGTACAAGTCATCAGAAATTATACAATTAGTATCAATTAAATTTACACGTCCCTTCATTGTCCCCTTACAATATTGCCATTTCTTTCAATTTACCCACCAACAAATTTATCAAACCCTATCTTTCACAGAGACACCATCATTTCTTGTTTCTTAAATACCAACATAAATTACTTCACACAGCAAATTAATTTCCAGAGGCTGTTTTGTTTATTTGGTTGTTAGTTGTGGAAACACCAAATCACAAAAATTTAAAAAAGAAAAACACACAATATCATAAAAGCAAAAGTCAACCCAAGATCAGGCCTACTAGCTAGTCTGAGCAGGTAATATCTCATCATCTTCCTCAATCCTTAATCTAACTTTGTTCTGGGAATTGCCTCTTCTTTCCTCAATTTACTTAGTTTTGTTGTGTAATCTGTAGGAGCAGACTCACTGTTCTGTCTCCAAAACACCAAGAGCCTTGTATTGAAGGACTAGAGTTCACATCTATCTACAATCAATGGCTTCTTCTTCTTTTCATTTTCAACAATCAAAGTATGATGTATTCATCAGCTTTAGGGGTTCAGACATCAGGCATGGTTTCCTTAGCCATTTCATTAAGGAGTTACTTCAGAAGCATATTGATGCTTATGTAGATGACAGACTTGAGAGTGGAGATGAAATATCACCAGCACTTGTCAAAGCAATTGAAGGCTCAGCAATTATATTGATCATATTCTTAGAACACTATGCCTCTTCAAAGTGGTGCTTGGAAGAGCTTGTGAAAATCATTGAATGCAAGGAAGTCAATCACCAGATTGTAATACCAATCTTCTACAATATAGATCCCACAAATGTAAGACATCAGAAGGGCAGTTATGGTGATGCATTTGCCCAACATGAACAAAGTTCCAGATATACCATGCGCAAGCTACAAAGTTGGAGATCTGCCTTGAACAAAGCTGCAAATTTATCTGGCTATCATTATCCATCAAAGTTTGAGTAAGTAATTTCTTTTTTTTTTCCTCCTCATGTTTTTAATATATTATTTTATAGTTCATAAATTTTTATCTTTATTTTCAACAATAGATTTTGAATAAATAATAAGGTAATGAAATCTTATCTATGAATTTCTTATTTCTATCATGTTAGCTAGTTGTTAACATCATCTTTTTCTTGTTCTTGTTCTTGTTCTTTTTTCCCAATATATATTAGGAATGAATCTAAACTCATTGATGAAGTTGTCAAAGATATCTTGGAAAAATTGGATGATATTTACCCAACAACTCAGTGCAATGGCCTTTTTGGGTTTGATAGAAACCTTGCTTGTGCTGAATCATTATTGAAAATTGAGTCCCAAGAAGTTAGAATTGTTGGACTTTGGGGCATGGGAGGCATAGGTAAAACAACTCTTGCCCGTGCCATATGTGATAAATTTTCTACCAAATTTGAAACTTGTTGCTTCTTGGAAAATGTAAGGGAAGAATCAAAAAAGAATAATGGATTGAATTATTTGCTTCAGAAACTTTTCTCCACACTATTAGGCGAAGAAAATGTCAATGTGAATGATGTGGTGAAGATGAAATCCATTAAGAGAAGGCTATGTCGCAAAAAAAATTTCTTATGCTTGATGACATAAATACCTCAGAGCAATTAAAATATCTAGTTGGTGAACAACCTTACTTGGGTGCAGGTAGTAAAGTCATTATAACAAGCAGAGACAAGCATGTCCTTATTAGTGGAGGAGTTGATGCAATATATGAGATTACGGAATTGAACTTTCAAGATTCCCTTAAACTTTTTAGCTTGAATGCCTTCAACCATAGCTTTCCTAGAATGCAATATGAAGGGCTAACAAAAGAGGTAGTTGATTATGCTGAAGGCATTCCTTTAGTTTTAAAAGTTTTAGGTTCACATTTGCACTCTAGAGATATCAAAACATGGAAAAGTGTAATTGGAAAACTCAAGATGCATCCTAATGTGCAAATTCAAAATGCATTGAAGGTGAGCTATGATGGATTAGACGATATTGAAAAGGAGATATTTCTAGATATTGCATTCTTTTTCAAAGGAGAAATGAAAGATGATGTTATAAGGGTCCTAGATGTGTGTAATTTCTATGCGGAGAGTGGAATAGCCACGCTTATAGATAAAGCCCTTATAACTATTTCAATTTTCAACAAGATTCAAATGCACGATATGTTACAAGAGTTAGAAGGACTCTATTATCACAACTCAATTGTTACAACCAAGTAACCCAAACCCCCTTTGGGAAAGCACACTTGCTTTTACACTTCCCTTACAACAATATAGGACTCAACCCAGCAATTAACTTAGAACTTAATATAATAAGTTTCTCCAGGAACCTTCCTCAAGGATCAGCCTCCTCACTTGGCTTTTACCTCTAAGAAACTTAGTATATTAAATTCACTCAAATCTAATCTCAGGATTCTCAAGCACTGAAGACCTTAATATAAAGAGATCCTTCCACCAACCTTGTCTACCCACAAGGATCAGCTCAACCAGCTTTTACAGCAAGGATACTCAGTGTATTAAGTTCTTACTTTCACCTTAAGTCCTCAACAGGACTCAGCCAAGTATTTAATAATTGAATACTTATTTGTAACCTTGTTCACCAACAAGGATCAGCCACTTCTTGGCTTTTACACCTTAAGATACTTCAATCTTTAAATACTTATCACAAGGAAGAGAGATAAATAAATACAGCAGTCTCCTAATGACTACTAACAATCTTAGTACATGATTCACAGAGAATACACGAGTAGGAGTCACACAGACAAAGGTTTTTCACTCAGAAAGTTGGATGCTCTCTTGAATGTTTGAACACCAAGTTCTTGAACATCAGCTTCTTTCTTTGCAGCATTAAATAGAGATGGCAAGAAACTAACCGTTGCACTTGAGAGGATTCAAATCTTCAGCCTCCTCACTCTTCATTAAATGTAGAGGCTCCTCATTAATTGCTTCTCATTTAATGCTCTGCCATTTTTCGGCGTGTAACAGCTTCAAGAGAAGAGAAAAATCTGAGAGAAGACGTTGCAATGTTTTTGAGCTTCTATCTCTCTTACTTCTTTGATGTTTAGTTCCTCTTGAAAGGGATAAAGCCTACAGCTTTTCTGCCTCAATTTTAGCCTGCAAAATTAGGTTCTACCAACCCTCCTTTTGATATGATTTGACTTCCATAAATTAAGGAAAGTAGGTATGCTTTTGAGACCCATGTGATGCACCATTCCATAAATTAAGGAAGTAGAAATGCAGGAGTCGGAGAAGCTTTCCAGGACACATATTCAAGATTCAAAATATATGGGCCAATTCTTTATCTTTCCATATTTAGGCCTAACCATTATTTGGACTGAAAATCATTTATGCACAATTCCATATTTTATGCCCAATATTATCAAGTCCACAATACACAAAAATTGTTGACATATTAAAACTAAGGTTAAACCTTAATTAATCATTTTTAGTTCAAAATTCTCCCCCTTTTTGATATGTCAACAATTTTGATTTTGTATAATGCTCCCCCTCAATTTATGCATTAATAACATAACGCTCCCCCTTACTATATGCCATGTCACTATGCCATGCACTTAGCAATAATAATATGTAGGAAATCAATCCTAGATGCCATCAATAATCATAGGTGCATATGCATAAGCAATTCTATATTCAGCATCACATAATCAATTCATAATCAAATCAAAATCTAATTCTTCTCCCCCTTTGACATATCAAAAGAGGGGGCAAAAGATCAACAATGATTGTCCGTAGGATTGAAATATAAGCAGGAAGCATAGGAAGATAGTAGAATATCAGCTAACAGGACTTATAGTATGCAATAGGAATCAACAGCAGCCTAACAAGGAACTTATAAGCTAACCACATAATCATTTATTTTTAGTTCCCATAGACTAATTCAAGACCAGATTGACCACATCTTCACCAAGATCAGAACATAATGCAAGGTTTAATAAGACTCCTATTGATTTGTCCACGGCCTTGACATTGTGTTTCCTATATCTTGCTTTCTTTAAACAAACTTTCAACGTGCAAAGCTATTCTTAACATGCCACTCATTTTTGTTCAACATTTATTACTATCGTAATCAAACAAATCGTTAATCTTCTCTTCTTTTGTCGTTATTAAAAAGAGTTCATCCAAGGATAGGCATATCAAAGCATAAAGGTCACTCAAACCACAAACTTGAATCTAACATATTCATAGAGAATGATCTTCATGTAATCTTTATGATCTTATTTCACAAGAATCATTTTGCAAGTTCCTTTTACAAAGCATCACACGTAAAGGATAAGGAGAGAATAGACACAATAGATCAAACAACCATTTTGCCTCAATTTTCTATTTCTAAGCACATTCAATCCTTGAAGAATTAAAGCATTTAATGTTACTTCGTGAGTTCATGCACATGCAATTTCACCTTTTGAGAAAATATCATGATTATGACGATTTGATGAGAGCAAATAAGATGTAAAATTGAGTGGCAACTTTTTCTTTTGATGCACATATCTTGCTCTAACTTCCTTTTATATAGCAACTTTATAGGTTTCCTTTATTCTATCAATTGCAAGATTCTACCTCATATTTTCCATAGAGGAAATACAAGTATGTTTTTGCATGAAACATGCTTGCCTCAGATCCTACTCTTATAAGCCTTACGGGTCCTGCTACTCTGTCAAAGCCTCCTAAAGATCCAGAAATTTCAAACTTTGAATAAAAACTAATAGTTTCATGAATTTTCTGGATAAGTGTGGTGGGGAGGTAATTTCACTTAAGACTAACAATTTTTAAACCTTACTTCCCTAATTTTCACATGTGTCCTATTACTCTATTATAGCCTCTCTAGGATCTATTAAGCTGATTTCCTAAGAATTTTTCAGTATCTAGTGGCTCAACGAATATGTCTGCTAATTGATTCTCAGTAGCCACGTATTTGCCTTTAGGACATGGTCCCTAAGAAAATGATGTCTAATTCTCAATTTATTTAGTCCTAGAATGCTAGACATGATTCTTAGGCAATTTGATTGCACTTGTGTTGTCACATTTGATAATAACCTTAGAAAGATTTACCCCGAAATCTTATAGTTGCTGGATCATCAGGATAGTTGGGTAGAGCAGCTTCCTGCTTTATTATACTGAGCCTTAACTGTGGAGAGGGAACCAAAAGTTTGATTCTTATTATGCTAGGAGACTAAGTAGTGTCCTAAGAATTTGCAAGTTCCACTAGTACTCTTCTTTTTTATTCTACATCCACCAAAGTCAGTATCTGAGAAACCTATAAGTTCACATGTATTGTTTCTAGGATACCATAAGCCTAATTCTTTGGTTCCTACTAGACACCTTAGGATTCTTTACACATCTGTTATGTACGACTCCTTAGGACATGACTAATAATGATCAAATAGTCACACAGTAAACATCATATTTAGCCTACCAGAAGTTAAATATAGAGAATATCCGATCATACCTCTGTTGTATTTGGAATCTACATTTTTACCTTTCAGATCTTGATCAAGTTAAGTTGCAACACTGATAGGAGTCTTTATTTCTTTTGCATACTTGGTTTGAGAGACAAATGTTTCCTCCTTTGTTTATTTTACTTGTAATCCGAGGAAGAATGTCATCTCTCCCATCATGCTCATGTCAAACTCCTTTTACTTGAGTATAACTTTGTGTTACCAATCTGACCATGTTTCCTAGCTCGTCAAGCTTATTCTTGAAGACATGTTTTCTGATGTAGGAATCGGTGTCTATACTTGATTTCTTTCAAACTGGTTTAGTTATTCTTGCATGGCTATGATTCAGGAATCATCCTTCAAAGCCTCTTCTACCCTTTTTTTTTCTTGTTCAACTTGTATGACAAAAGCCATGTTTCTCATCGCTTTGAATGATGAGCGAGTCCTCATGCCTTTATTTGGATCGCCAATGATAAATTGCATGGGATAAGTTGAGAAGTGTTTTCATTCTCTGGGCGCTTTTCCTTTAGTGGTGCTTACACCCCTCAGGTTCCTCAGGAGACTCAGGCTGCAAAGAGCTACTGGGTTCAGCTTCTTGAGATGCAGTTCCATTTGAAATTGCTCTGCTGGTTCCTGTTCTATTTGAGGAGGTGTTTGGATTATGATTTCTTGTGGAATGTTCTCATCAACATCTGTCTTATCATCACTTGCACAAGATGGGTTAGATTCCTCAAATTTCACATGAATACTTTCTTCCACAGTACTAAGTTTTAAATTGTAAATGTGGTGAGCTTTGCTTATCCATGAATATTTGAGGAGGATTCCTTCCAAAGATCTAGGGTCCCTAGACTCTCCGTTTAATTATTTAGGACGTAGTATTTACATTTAAAGGTATGGAAGTAGCCAATGCTTGCCTCCTACCCTTCCATAACTCGTATGAGATTTTCTCTAATATAGGTCTAGTCAGAATCCTATTCTGAATATAACAAGAAGCATTCACAACCTCATCCCAAAGATTCCTAAGCAAGCTATCTTCACAACGCATTGTTCAAGCCATAAATTACTGACCCATTTTTCGTTTTACAAAAACATTTTGTTGATGTGTCCTAGGAGTAGAAAAATTGTGACTAATTCCATGCTTATTACAACATGTAAAAAAACTTTGTTTTCAAATTCTTGCCATTATCACTCCTAATGCTTGTGATGGTATACCCTTTTTCATTTTGAACTACTTGAAAAAAAAAACCTTAAGTTTATCAAAGGTTTCATTTTTATATGCAAGAAAGTATACCCAAGTGATCTTCGAATAATCATCAATTATTACCAGCCCATAATATTTACCTCCAAGACTCTGAGTCCTGACAGGCCCAAATAAGTCCGTGTGAACTAGATCAAGTGATTTAGAAGTGGACACAATATTTTTAGATTGAAATGAGCTTTTTCGTTGTTTTCCTTTTCGACATGCATCACATATATGATTATTTTCATATTTTCTCTTTGGTAAGCCTATTACTAGGTCCTTTTTACTTGGTTCATTTATGGTATGCATGCTGGTGTGTCCTAAACTCTTATGCCAAAGCGAATTCTGATCATTAATTGATGACATGCATTTTGGTTTAGTATTAGTTTCTAGGTGCAACAAGTAAACATTACTTTACTTTATTAGCCTTACTATCAATGACCATGCACTTTGAATCATTGAAGAAAACATGATGACCTATGCTACAAAATTGACTAATGTTAAGCAAATTATATTTAAGTCCAAAGCATTTACCTTAACCCTACCAATACCTTTTATCCTTCATTGAATGTTGTCCCCAAATGTTACCGTAACAAGATTCTTAGAAGTGAAGGGTACAAAAATTCTTTGAGTTCCCTATCATGTGTCTAGAGCATCCTGAGTCAATGAACCAGGGCTCTTTTGTTCCCTGCGCTTAGTAATTTCTTTTTAGGTCCCCAAAAACTTTTGGGTCCTGGACAGATTAGTTGCAGTTCCCTTAGGAACTCATACTTGTCTCACAATTTTTCTATTATTCCTGCATGTGTAAGACACGTGTCCTTTTTCTCTACAAATATAACACATCTTATTCTTATGTGGATTAAATCTTGGCTTCATATTATATCTTTGAGAGTTAAACCTAGGTCTCCTATAATATCTTTGATATTTATCTTGTGATTTCTTATGACCTATGCTAACCTCCTTATTCTTTTTAGTTCCTGAAGATTCTACTTTGAATCCTAGTCCTGATCTATCATTAGCATTTCTTTGACTTCCTAAGATAAGATTCAAGTTTTCTTCTCCTCTTACAAATTTTCCTAAATCACAGTTCAGTTTATCAATTGTAGCCTTTAGCTTTTTATTTTCAGTTATTAGTGTTGTCATTGAGTACTCTTCATCTATCAACTTAAACTTCTCTTCTAAAGCTTCTTTTTCTATTTTCATTTTGCCAAAAGCTTTTAGTACCTTAGAGTGTGATACTTTTAGTTCACCATACTTTTCTAACACCTTCCTAGAATCCTCTAACGGGTTATTATATGATTCAAGAAGTTCATTAAAATGGGGATTGTATTCAGTTACCTCAGTTTCTCCTTCCTCTTCTGTCTCCTTAGCCATAAGACAGAAGTTGGCTGTCTCCTTTTGTGGTGACTCCTTAACTTCCTCTTTCTTTAATTCCTTGTGATCATCTTTTAGGAAAGTGCTTTCATATGCCATGAGATTTCCTCTTAGCTCTTCATAGGTGGTATCTTTTAATCTACCACTCTCCTGTATGGCTACTACTTTCGATCTCCATGCATATGTCAGACTCCTGATGATTTTTCGACATAGTTCTGCATTTGAAAATTTCTTCCCCAATGCGTCTAGACCATTTATGATTCTCCCAAATCTAGAGTACATCTCTTCAATTGTTTCTCTAGGTTTCATTTTGAAATTCTCGAACTCATTGATGAACATATCTAGACGATTTAGTCTAACATCATCCGTTCCTTCGTATGTGACCTTAAGTTTGTCCCATATCTCCTTGGCCGATGTGCATCTGGATATTTTTGAGTACTCATCTGCATTTAAAGCACAATACAACATATTAATAGCTCTTTTATTTAAACTCGAGTTTTTCTTATCTATTTCGGTCCACTCCTTCCTTGGCTTGGGTTGTTTGACTCCATCAACCTCCTTAGTGATCTCTTTAGGGCCTTCTTCAATGATGTTCCATATCTCCTCATCGAATGCCTGAATAAAAATAGTTATCCTATTTTTCCAGTAGGCATAGTTTTTTCCCTCAAAGAGTGGAGGACGCTGGAAGGACTGTCCTTCTCCTAGAATTACTTGGTTCTCCATTTTCTGACAAGGATCTTTCCTCTAAGGTAGTTATACCTGCAAGAACAGATAGAGGCCTCCTCTGATACCAATTGTTAGTCAGAAAATAAACCAAGAGGGGGGTGAATTGGTTTATTCAGATTTTAAACTTTTTGAAAAACTTCCTTCTGGTTAGGACTCTTAGTTAATTTAGGACTCTTATGAAAATTATTTTGTTTGAAGGAGTCAGAGTAAAGAAAGGGTTGCACACACTATTTTGCTGGAGAGGTTCACTACTCAAGTTTGCTTGAATAGCTACGTCCTCTCCCCTTCTAACCAAATAGTTAGAAGGACTCTATTATCACAACTCAATTGTTACAACCAAGTAACCCAAACCCCCTTTGGGAAAGCACACTTGCTTTTACACTTCCCTTACAACAATATAGGACTCAACCCAGCAATTAACTTAGAACTTAATATAATAAGTTTCTCCAGGAACCTTCCTCAAGGATCAGCCTCCTCACTTGGCTTTTACCTCTAAGAAACTTAGTATATTAAATTCACTCAAATCTAATCTCAGGATTCTCAAGCACTGAAGACCTTAATATAAAGAGATCCTTCCACCAACCTTGTCTACCCACAAGGATCAGCTCAACCAGCTTTTACAGCAAGGATACTCAGTGTATTAAGTTCTTACTTTCACCTTAAGTCCTCAACAGGACTCAGCCAAGTATTTAATAATTGAATACTTATTTGTAACCTTGTTCACCAACAAGGATCAGCCACTTCTTGGCTTTTACACCTTAAGATACTTCAATCTTTAAATACTTATCACAAGGAAGAGAGATAAATAAATACAGCAGTCTCCTAATGACTACTAACAATCTTAGTACATGATTCACAGAGAATACACGAGTAGGAGTCACACAGACAAAGGTTTTTCACTCAGAAAGTTGGATGCTCTCTTGAATGTTTGAACACCAAGTTCTTGAACATCAGCTTCTTTCTTTGCAGCATTAAATAGAGATGGCAAGAAACTAACCGTTGCACTTGAGAGGATTCAAATCTTCAGCCTCCTCACTCTTCATTAAATGTAGAGGCTCCTCATTAATTGCTTCTCATTTAATGCTCTGCCATTTTTCGGCGTGTAACAGCTTCAAGAGAAGAGAAAAATCTGAGAGAAGACGTTGCAATGTTTTTGAGCTTCTATCTCTCTTACTTCTTTGATGTTTAGTTCCTCTTGAAAGGGATAAAGCCTACAGCTTTTCTGTCTCAATTTTAGCCTGCAAAATTAGGTTCTACCAACCCTCCTTTTGATATGATTTGACTTCCATAAATTAAGGAAAGTAGGTATGCTTTTGAGACCCATGTGATGCACCATTCCATAAATTAAGGAAGTAGAAATGCAGGAGTCGGAGAAGCTTTCCAGGACACATATTCAAGATTCAAAATATATGGGCCAATTCTTTATCTTTCCATATTTAGGCCTAACCATTATTTGGACTGAAAATCATTTATGCACAATTCCATATTTTATGCCCAATATTATCAAGTCCACAATACACAAAAATTGTTGACATATTAAAACTATGGTTAAACCTTAATTAATCATTTTACCATAAATTACATTTACAAGTCCCTTCATTCTCCTCTTCCTTGAGTTACAATATTGCCATTTCTTTATATTTAACCACAACCAAAATTTTCAAACCGTATCTTGTTTCTTAAATACCAGCAGAAATAATTTTACCAAGCAAATTTCTAGACTGTTTTGGTTGTTAGATGTGGAAACACCAAATCACCAAAAGAACAGAAAATAATAAATATATTATAAAGCAAAGTTCAACCCAAGATCAAGCCTAGCCAATTTGTCCAGGTATGTATATATCTGATCATTTTCCTCAGTCTTTGTCCACATAAATCTAACTTTGTTCTGGGAATTCACTTAGTTTTGTGCTGTAATCTGTAGGAGCAGACTCACTGTTGTATCGGCTGAGACATATTAATGGCTTTTTCTTCTTCTTCTACCTCTTCCCATGTTCCCCAAATAAAATATGATGTGTTCCTCAGCTTTAGAGGTTCAGACATCCGACATGGTTTTCTTAGCCATTTGACGAAGGATTTATGTCAAATCATATTGATGTGTATGTTGATGATAGACTTGAGAGAGGAGAAGAAATATCATCAGCACTTGTCAAAGCAATTGAAGGCTCAGCAATTTCATTGATAATATTCTCAGAAGACTATGCTTCTTCAAAGTGATGCTTGGAAGAGCTTGTGAAAATCATTGAATGCAATGAAGTCAATCAGCACATTGTAATACCAGTTTTCTACAATTTAGATCCAACAAATGTAAGACATCAAAAGGGCACTTTTGGAGATGCATTTGCTCAACATGAACAGAGATATAACATGCACAAGCTGCAAAGTTGGAGATATGCCTTAAACAAAGCTGCTAATTTATCTGGTTATCATTATTCATCAAAGTTTGAGTGAGTAATTTCTTTGCTTCTTCTTCATGTTTTTAATATATTATTTTATAGTTCTTAGATTTTTATCTTTATCTTGCAACCAAAGATTTTAAAAAAACAATAAAGTAATAAAACTATATCCATGAATTTATTATATCTATCAAGCTAGCTAGTTGTTAACTTCTCTTTTGTTTTCCCAATATATATTAGGAATGAATCTAAACTCATTGATGAAGTTGTCAAAGACATCTTGGAAAAATTGGATGATATTTACCCAACAATTGAGTCTAACGACCTTGTTGGATTTCATGGAAACCTTGCTTCTGTTGAATCGTTATTAGAAATTGAGTCGCATGAAGTTAGAATTGTTGGACTTTGGGGCATGGGAGGCATAGGTAAAACAACTGTTGCCCGTTCTATATGTGGCAAATTTTCTGGCAAATTTGAAAGATGTTGCTTCATGGAAAATGTAAGGGAAGAATAAAAAAAGAATAATGGATTGAATTACTTGCTTCAGAAACTTTTCTCCACACTATTAGGCAAAGAAAACATTAATCTGAATGATGTGGTGAAGATAAAATCCATTAAGAGAAGGCTGCATCGCAAAAAAATTCTTCTTGTGCTTGATGACATAAATACCTCAGAGCAATTAAAACATCTTGCTAGTGGACAACCTTACTTGGGACCAGGTAGTAAAATCATTATAACTACCAGAGACAAGCATGTTCTTATTAATGGAGGAGTTCATGCCATATATGAGATGAAGGAATTGAACTTTCAAGATTCCCTTAAACTTTTCAGCTTGAATGCCTTCAACGATAGCTTTCCCATAATGCAATATGAAG
Organism: Senna tora; assembly: GCA_014851425.1. Classification (NCBI taxonomy): domain Eukaryota; kingdom Viridiplantae; phylum Streptophyta; class Magnoliopsida; order Fabales; family Fabaceae; genus Senna; species Senna tora. Next base: position 16,133,111 of record CM026262.1, read on the forward strand.
GGCTAACAAAAGAGGTAGTTGTTTATGCTAAAGGCAATCCTTTAGTTTTAAAAGTTTTAGGTTCACATTTGCATTCTAGAGATATCAAAACATGGGAAAGTGCAATTCGAAAACTCAAGAAACATCCCAATGTGGAAATTCAGAATGTATTGAAGGTGTGCTATGATGGCTTAGATTATACAGAAAAGGAGATATTTCTAGACATTGCATTCTTTTTCATAGGAGAAGAGAAAGATGATGTTATAAGGGTTCTAGATGCGTGTAATTTCTATGCAAATAGTGGAATTGCCACACTTCTAGATAAGGCCCTTATAACTATTTCAATTTGCAATAAGATTCAAATGCACGATTTATTACAAGAAATGGCAGAGCAAATAGTTCGTGAAGAATCTATCAAACATCCAGGAAGACGTAGCCGATTGAAAGACATAGAAGAAGTTTTGTATGTATTGAAAAATAACAAGGTGAGAGAAATATTCACTTAATAAATAACTTCCTTCTTATGTTTTATTTTCTAGGAAAATTTTCAAACACCGTTTTCTAATGTTACTTTGATTTTGTTTTTGTTAGGGAACTGATGCAATTGAAGGGATTACATTGAACTTGTCTCATATTAAAGAAGATATACATCTAAGTGCTGACATATTCAATAAGATGAGTAATTTAAGAATTCTCAAAATCTCTTTTTCATGGGGGTGCAAGTATTTGCAGCTTCCTTTTGGCCTTAAGTCATTTCCTAGTGAATTAAAATATCTTCGTTGGGATGGAAATCCTTTCCAGTCTCTGCCATTTGCTTCATGTACTGAGAAACTTGTTGAGCTTTGCATAAGAGAAAGCCATGTTCAAAAACTTTGGGATGGAATATTGGGATTTATATTCTAATGTATGCTTTAGTTTCCAATTTCTTGAAAATCTTAAAAATTTTCCATATAATGTTTCGCTTTTAATTGTGCAGGATTTGGTAAATTTAAAGAAAATAGATTTTAGTGGATCAAAACAATTGACGGAGCTTCCTGATTTCTCTAAGGCACGTAATCTTGAAGTAGTGAAAGTTTGTCTAGTGTTCATGCATCCATCTTATCTTGCCACACCCTTGTTTCTTTGGAATTATATCGATGCAAAGAACTAAAGAGTCTTCAAAGTGAGATTCATTTTGAATCTCTCAGAGACCTTAATGTCTACAGATGCTACAATCTGAAGGAATTTTCGTTGTCGTCAGAGAAAATTCAATTATTACATCTAGATTTTACAAAGATCGAAATGTTGCGTTCTTCATTTGGTCTTTCCAAGGTACTTAAAGAAGTCAAGCTCAACGGTTCAGCACTAAAGAGTTTTCCCATAATGGAATTACGTATGTTGACATCTCTCAGTGTACTTTGTATTTATGATTACAAACAAGTAATTTCCAAAAGGGAGCTAAGCATCCTATTTGATGCCTTGCCCAATTCAGAAGAACTAAATTTGACTGGATCCATTAACTTGTTTGAGATCCCTGATAACATCATTACTATATCAAGGTTAAAGTATTTAAGTCTCAACGAAAGTGGAGTGGAGACCTTGCCTACTAGCATCAATAATCTTTTAGAGCTGGGTTACGTTTATTTGAAAGATTGCAAGAGGCTGGAGTCTTTACCAGACTTTCCACCATCCATAACATGGTTAGATGTTAGAGGGTGCACATCATTGGAGAGAGTGCAAAATTTACCATTACCACAAGCCAAGCATGATGAAAGACCTGAGCATTGGTACTTTTCATTCTTGGGGTGCATGAAGATGGATGAGCAATCACTTTGCAATGTTATGGAATTCAGTCATATTTCAATGATGCAACCACCACATATCAGTGAGGATGCTGAGGCTGTAGTTCAAGTTTCCTACCCAGGGAGCAGGGTCCCAAAGTGTTTGAAATATAAGGAGACGGATCAAAAGGCTAATTCCATTACTTTTGAACTTGCTCCTTCTTCTCACCCTTTATTGGGTTTCGTTTGTTGTTGTGTTCTTCCTCAATTACCATTCACCTCTAGAAAATTTGCTGAAATTAGTTGCGGAATCTGGCCATTAGAATGTCCAAGAAGAATGATGCCTTTCCCTCATTTGAAGGAATTAAATAGAGATCATGTTTTTCTCTGGTATTATCCACTCTATGAGGATGACAAAATCATCACTTCTAATTTGGAATTTCGATTCTTTCTTAGGCTCGTAGGGAATGTTGGAATATTTTTAAATTGAAGAGATGCATTAATTAAAGAGTCATGTATTTATGTTTATTTATTTGAAGAGTTGTATCATAAATTAATTAATTATTATGTTTATTTATTTGAAGAGTTGTATCATAAATTAATTAATTAATTAATTTATATGAAAAGGTGTGTAGGGAGTTACAAATTTAAAAGACAAGACTCTTCATTTAAATTAATAGTTGTGACTTTTGATTGAAGAGACATTATACCAAAAGGTATCTCTTCAAAGGAATCACTTCATGGTCTATATAAACCCCTCACCATTTCATAATTCAATACATCAAATTCATTGTCTTTGCCTTTGAGTGCACACAAAGATAAAGGCAAATTATCACTTTGTAAATACTATTGTTGTCTTGGCTTGAGTATTGGAAGTGCTATTCATACTCAAGGGTCTTTATTGTATCCTAAAGGAAAGTTGCCGATCTACCCAACTAGCACCCTATATAAGATAGGAATAAGTGGGGGCAAATTAAGCCTAAAGGAAAGTGTTGTCCACGCCTTGAAGACATTGTGCATCACTTTCTTTTCTTCTTATTCTTCATTTCTTCTTAGTTTCTTCTTCAAAGAGTCAATCCCTCCAACAATAGAGTAAAGCCCTTAGACTCCTAGAAGCGGCCCCACTTCATTCTCATATAGGTAGACTCTGTCAAGAATATCACCATGATCAATGCTCCAGCAAAAATATGCTAACAAGTCTATTAAGAGTCAAATTAAAGCTCAACCTTCCCCTTTTAATCTCATGGTTACCAAGCACTTTTCAACCTTGGGATGTATAAATATCAAGTACTTGCAATTACTCTAATAGTGTGCTTTCACCATTGAACTCAAGACTTGATATGATGGTCAAATATGAGTTGGGTTTCCACTATTGGTAATCAAGGTTTTAGGGCTTTAAACCCATCCCCTTTGATGTTTTCAACACCATATCCCTTGTCAGACCTTTCGTCAAAGGATCTACAAGATTTAATTCAGATTTTATATAACTTATGGAGATTACTCCAGTCATAATCAAATCCTTCACCAAGCTATGCCTTAATCCAATATGTCGAGACTTTCCATTATAGACTTGGCTATAAGCTCTTGAAAGACTAGATTGACTATCACAACTGTAGGGAAAGGCCCGGATCCACATGATCCGACCCGACCCAGGGACAAAAAAGAAAAACCGAAACTAAATCCAGGAAAATATAAAATATTGCGAAAGCTAATAACCTGGACGCCATCGCTAAAACCTCAGATCTTGCCAGTGCCTTTGCTCCACCAGGGCTGACCTCCAATCGATGACCTCCGAAAAGGGCCGCACCAAACGGAGGACTCTACCTACGAGAGGTAGAGCCACATGTCCACGACTGATGCGCGGAAGAGGACTCAAGAGAAAGAGAAAATTTATACTGAGTGGGGTTTCCCAAACGGGATCCCTCTTTCCAACACATGGAATGAGCAACTAGAAAGGGGTGGAGTCACTCCTATTTATAGGAGGATGAGAGAGCTCCCATCATTGACGCAAGCAATGTGGGACTTGGAATGTGAACAAAATATTCACTTCCATCATGATCACCTAGCCCACTTTGGGCCACGAGTACGGGCTCGTGTGACCTCCGATGAGAGTCATTTTCGTTTCGTTCTCTTCGTCTCTCTCCAAGCTTTCCAACGGATCCTCAATCGACCCGATCGGACTCCCACATGGGCGGATATTTAGTCCCGAAGACCCCAATATATCCAACATACTCCCACTCGCACATGGTGGGAGGCCCATGACTATCCTTATCACAAAGGACTTCTATATTTCTCTTTCTCTCGTTATCTTCTTTCATACTCCGTGTCAGTCGTGACCGCTTGGCACGATATGTGGGAGCCTTATACTAGAAGCCTGTTAGGACCCAGCTATAAGTGATGCTACAACCCAAGTGTCTGATGATGTGACCACATGTCTCACCTAAAAATAGTGCCATGGGTTCCCTAGACGTGTTCATATACATGGCTAGTCCAATCCCTCTAAGTCTACAATAAGACTAGGACTTCAGCCACACTCAGTTACGATAGGTATCCACATCCATGAGAACCTCAAAGGGATCACATAATGGGTCGACCTCAGGATACTATCACACATGCATATGTCAACACAATCTTCCTTTCGACCTCTTATCAGTTCAATCAAAGATAGCTGCTTTCCTGACAGTCTTCCATCGGGCCGTATTTTTCCATAGCCTCTTGGAAAGGTATTAAAGTAGTATGCACTACCTCATCTCTTCATGACAGAGTCAAAGTGCATAAGGGTACCCTTTGAAAGGATTGATGCATCCTTTCAGGGACTCACACAGCATTGAAGCAGGGATTCTTTCACATGCTTCCCTTTGCGGTTCTTAAAGCACATGCGGTATGAAACGCACGTTGTGGTGTTCTCGAGCGTATGTCGATTTTGATCCTCAATCACTTACACCACACAGACCTTAGTCCAGACTCACTTAGAATCTGACCTGAGTTTGCTACCACACTTCGCTCGCTTCACATAGCGCCAAGTGGAGCACTCACGTCTGGCTACAGGCATTATGAATAGCGGGAATTCATAATTCGATCATAAGACCTCATCATCTTAGCGGATCTCATCCTAGTACACTTACTAGGGCGACTTATCAATTCTCAGTGGCATTTTCCTGTCCAACACTCGACGCTTTTCAACTGCCTCTGGATATTCACACTATATCCCATTTTGGTGTTCAAGGAAAAAGCACCCAAGTCTCATCTTGGCCCACACCACTTGCGTGTCCAAGGCGGTTGCTCGTGTGAGAGAGCCAACCTGCCAAGCCTGTACAACATACTTTATATGTTGTGTAATAGGTACTTCTATTTCTTGATCCACACAAAATAAAGGTAAGCCTAGGCATCACACTTTACTTATGATCAAAGAATAGAGCTCTCACAAAGTTTGTCCTCATGATATAAATTATGTTAAATCACCCTCGTTCTAAGCAATCCAGTGTATCTAAAACACTTGTTTTATGGCTTGTATCTCTATACAGTCAACCCACCAATGCGGGTCTGTGAGGGTATAGAGCCAATGCTCTATCACAGGTCATACTGTGAGGACCCTCTCTTCGGTCACTTGATGCTTATACTGACACAACAGGGTAGTTAACTACTGTGTAACGATGTCTCATACAAAGTTATGTTGCGTTCTCTTGTGGTACTTAGGATTTCTTTGGTGTAAACCATAGCTGTTTGACTTGATGAGATCAATGTCACTAGGTCAACAGCTCTTTCTGCGATCTATAAGTGACTTTAGATCTTCTAATCCAAACTGCCCTGTACTGCTGATGATAATGCAATGAACTCTATGTCCCTAGTGGACAGAGAAATGCATAATCCTTACTTGCTTCTCTGCAAGACGGTTCCAATGCTTAGCAAAACACACCAAGACGTGGATGTCCTCTCATCCAAGTTTCTTACCCAATCGTCATCAATGTTTGGCCCGCCGTTTGCGAGTCACTAATATGATGAAAACAACCGATTGTCAGCAGCGCCCTACAAGTACCTCAAAACACTCTAAACAGTGTGTTTAACCTAGGTTTGACTGATAACGGCTCACAAAGCGTACTACAAAAAACACATTGGAGCGAGTACAATTCTAATTGTACTTCAAGCTACCAACTACATGTATCAAAATACTATCCAATGACTCCATCTCTGACTTAGTCTAAAGACGTGTAGCAAGACTCAAATTCTTGCCTCTTGCAACTAGCACATCACTCGGGTTCAGATCCCCTCAAATGGAATCCGCCAAGAATCTCTTCTTCATAGGATTCTTGTGACAAAGTGAGTCGATTCTTGGAGCATTCTCCAAGAATCTTGAGTCCAGCTGTCTAAACCTTTTCCTTTATCTTAAAAGATGAAAGGATAGCCATCCTTAATTGGCTAAAGCAGCCTTTGTGTCATTTCTAGCTAGCCATATGTCCTCTACATAGAGCGTGAGGGTAATGAAATACTCTCAGCTTTCTTGAAATGGACTAAGTGGTCAATTACCACGAGTCTAAATGAATATGTGAGATCTTGACAGATCCTTGAAGTCGGCATACTCTGTGCTCCTGGCCTTTTGCCATGAGACCTATGTGCTCGTGCACGTAGATCCTTTCATCTAGTTTGCCATACAAGAAAAACGGTCTTGACATCCTAATCGATGTACCCCAGACTTAAACTGGTGACCAAAGCTAGAATCAGACTCTGACCACACAATGAATGAGAAGGTTTCGTCACAGTCGATACCTTCTTGTTGTGTGTACTTCTTCACTGCTTAATGTGCTTAGTAGTGGTCGATTGACCAATCTGCCTCCCATAACTTCTGAGAGCACACTTGTTCTCAAAATGCCTTGTGACGCAGGGCAGAGCCACCAATTCTTATACTTGGTATGTCCTTATAGACTTCGTCTTTTCTCCTTCCATCGTCTTAGTCCAACTTTTACTAGTAGGGCTGGAGAGAGCCTTTTGAACTATCAAAGGCTCTACTTGATAATTTAGTACTCATCTAGTACTCCTCTTGGATTGTGCTTGGTGGAGATATGCTCCTCATAAGCATTACTCCCACTGGACTCAGCAACTGGAGATGTGTCTATACGCTCCTCTCAACGTGTTGTAGGTCCACCTTCTTTCAATAAAGATGCACATCCCAAAATCCATCTCCCTTGCTCTAGAAAAGTTTGTCTTAAGGACCACTACATCCTTAGACTCAAATTATGTGACCAGACTTTCTTCATTCTCACTAATGAAGACGCATCCTTTTGAGTGACCAAGCTATCTTACCAAGACACGCTACTTGCCTCTAGGGTCAAGCTTCCTATACTCACAGGAAGGATCAAGTATGTTGTATACCCTTATGGTCTCAGCATACTCTAATCAGGTCTTTTACCTAACTAAAACTCATCAGGAATCATTCACATAATTTGAAAGGGCATATGGTTAAGTACGAAAGTGATCGTTGGTAAAGCATCTCCCCAATGAGAACGTTCACCTGAGTCATTATCAACTTAACCAACTCCAGGAGGAACTCATTCTGCTGTGGAGTGTGTGGAATAGTTAGTTGTCTAACTATCCCTAATTTCATCACGTAATTGTGAGAAAATACTGGGCCACTTGCCTTGCCCCCACACTTATCAGACCACTGATGTCCGAGTGGACTAATTTGATGAAAGCAGGTTTTCTGATTTCATGACTGAATGGTTCTCAGGTTGCTTTGCCTGTAAGGCAACATTTACAAACTAGCATTGGGAATTTATCATCACAAATTCTCCTTTGCTAATACGTAATTGCGTCCCACACGCACTTGCCAAATAGGTGTATCAACCACAGAGGAAGACACAGCAACATTTTGCTTTGTCTGTAAGGCAACGTTTACAAACTAGCATTGGGAATTTGTCCTCACAAATTCTCCTTTGCTAATATGTAATTGCATCCCACACGCACTTGCCAAATAGGTGTATCAACCACAGAGGAAGATACAGTAAAGCAACTAGTTGAATTACGAAAATGTGATTCAAAGTGTATCTCAACACAACCATTGTCATAAAATCAGAATTAACACTAAGGAGTCATGATTAACATGTAGATCACATTAGATCCTAAGTTCTCTCACGGAAAAACAGCTCATAATAAGTTCCGTTCATTATCTAGAACACATAAAATATATAAAGATAAAGAGTGGCCACTACGCAACTTTGTTTTGTAGCTGCCCAACCTTTTAACTTTAATAATGCTTTGTTCCTACGAAGATACTTCTGCTCCCGTTGGGCATAGGACAGAACTCCATGAACCAATGTTCATGGGTGAGAGGAAAATGATTGCTGCAAACAACTTTTGCGCATAGCGCCGTATGGGTTGGCACAAGCAACATTTGACCTTGGCCAAAATCTCTTTTCCTCTCTTGCTTTTCCTTTGAACTGAGGCTACTTACCTTACACTCAACCTTTCTCTTCCTAGCACCACATTTCTTGGACCCATTGTCCTTGTTCTTGGAGCCTAGAGCTCTAAGAAACTTTAGCCACTTAGGCTACATGCTCGATAGATTTCACAGCCTTATGCCAACAATCCTAGAGCACTAGGTGGTGTTTAATATCATCAAGAAACTTGATGATATTAGTGGAGGTCGGAATGACCTATATGCACTCCCAATAGGAGGGAAGAGATCTAGCTACAGTTTGAACTCACTGTTTACCAGTGGGGAGTCTTCAAGCTTTCTCATACTCTCAAATCATGTTTGATTTTTCCCATAAATGCGTCATCATGCTCATGTCAGAGCGCATTTTGGAAGCATCAAACTTCACTGTAAGCTGTCTTAGTTTGGTGGCCACAGTGTCACCAAACCGGTCTCTCTAATGTGATCTACACTTACAAGTTTTGTAGTTATACTATCAGTCAATCCTAGACGCTAACACTAATTACACAGCTCCTTATTACACAACACACAACTCTTGAAAATTGTAATCAACGCAAGACGAGGGTAGATATAGTCAGTCTCTACATTCGAGAAGTGGGGTCAACCACTCTCATCACACAGAGAGCCTATATATGTACACTTTTCTCTACTTGACTCAACAATTTTCATAGAATAGTCACATACTATTCAAAATCCCTTTTGGATTCCCACTATGTAAGCGATCAAGAAGAACATCGAGTCGCCACAGGCACGACCTCGAACTTCCACTTGATTACAACGCTTACGATCATTTAAACAGTCACTTACTATTTAAATTCCCACGTGGATAAGCATTTACATCGAGTTATGGGTTTGCCACATGCTTCCCTTAGCTCCCACTCGAGTAAAACACTTAAGGTAATTTTAAACGATCACAAATCGCTTAAATCTTCTCTCTCGTTGTGTATGTGAATGAGTCAAGAGATGGTCATATCCTCCACTCTTTAGATTCCAATTCACCCTCATTTCTCCCCATATTTGGATTCTTCTCACTAAAACGAGAAAAACGACTAAAAAATCGTCGAAATCGGAGCTAAAACGGAGAAATTATGCGCGATAGAAAATTTCGCGACGCTGGTCAACGGTCAGCGTTGACCAGTCAACGGTCAACCATTGACCCCTTGCGACTGCCGGCAGCGCCGGCCGCATCCGGCAGTCGCCGGTGGCTTGCAGCGGCGGAAGTCGCCGGAGCACCTTCGGCCGCCGCCGGCCTCCGGCACCGGCGGTCGCCGGACCTCCAGCGCCGACCGCCGGACCCCGGTCGGTCGGTGGCGGATTGTGGCGGCGCCGACCTCCGGAAGTCGGCCGGCTAGCAGCTCCGTCATCCGCAGCCAGTCAACTCTTTAGTCAACGTTCCCCATCCCCAAAGCAGTAGCATACATTCACAGTTATATATCTAATTCGTAGGGTACACATACCTTAAATAATATATATATATATATATATATATATATTAGGGTCTTTAATTTTGAAAGGGGAACCTAAACATGTTTCTAGGTTTTAGGGTATGGATTAACAATGAATATTGAATTAATAAATTAACACATAATTTAAATTCAAAATATCATAGTACCCTACCCTACAATATATGATTTTCACATGTTTTAAATTAAAATTAAAACATATAATTAAAACTGGGAATCTAGTCATGTACCTAAGTTTTAAATTACAAATCATACAAGACCTAAACATGTTCCTAACCCTTTTCGGTTCATCAATCCCTGGAGAACAGAGCACTAGCATAACCAGCCTCTGATACCAATGTAGGGAAAGGCCCGGTTCCACATGATCTGACCCGACCCAGGGACCAAAAAGAAAAAACGAAACTAAATCCAGGAAAATATAAAATATTGCGGAAGCTACTAACCTGGACGCCATCGCTAAAACCTCAGATCTTGCCAGTACCTCTGCTCTACCAGGGCTGACCTCCAATCGATGACCTTCGAAAAGGGCCGCACCAAACGGAGGACTCTACCTACGAGAGGTAGAGCCACATGTCCACGACTGATGCGCGGAAGAGGACTCAAGAGAAAGAGAAAATTTATACTGAGTGGGGTTTCCCAAACGGGACCCCCCTTTCTAACACATGGAATGAGCAACTAGAAAGGGATGGAGTCGCTCCTATTTATAGGAGGATGAGAGAGCTCCCATCATTGACGCAAGTAATGTGGGACTTGGAATGTGAACAAAATATTCACTTCCATCATGATCACCTAGCCCACTTTGGGCCACGAGTACGGGCTCGTGTGACCTCCGATGAGAGTCATTTTCGTTTCGTACTCTTGGTCTCTCTGCAAGCTTTCCAACGGATCCTCAATCGACCCGATCGGACTCCACATGGGCGGATATTTAGTCCCGAAGACCCCAATATATCCAACAACAACAAATAGATATGGGTGCCATTGGCTTGGGCCATATAGGAATTTCAAGTAACAAGTTTCTAAGCCACTCTGCTTCCTTGCTACATGCAGCCAATGCTATAAACTCAGAGTTAGTGGTTGAGTCTGCAATACAAGTCTGTTTCTTAGATCCCCAAGAAATAGCACGCCCACCAAGAGTGTAAACCCATCCACTTGTAGAAGCATGATCCTCTGTGTAACTTATCCAACTGGCATCTGTGTATCCTTGCAAAATTCAAAGATTACCACTATAGGTCAAACTATAGTTAATTGTTCCTTTCAAGTACCTGAGTACTCTGTCCACAGTATGCCAGTGATGTTGACTTGGATTGCTTGTGTATCTACTTAACCTTCCCACAGCATATGCTATATCTGGTCTTGTGCATGTCATAGCATACATCAAGCATCCAATTACTTTTGAATAATCATGTTGTCTCACAGGACAACCTTTATTTGGTACCAATTTCATATTAGAATCAAATGGAGTAGAAACATGACAACAATCAAAACAATTAAATTTCTTTAAAATTTTCTCAATGTAATGAGATTGGGAAAGACCAAGACAGTTATTATCTCTAATAATTTTCATTCCTAATATGACATCTGCTTTTCCCATATCTTTCATATCAAAATTTTCAGACAAGAATTTCTTTGTTTTGTTTACTTCATCCAAATCAGTACCAATAATTAGCATGTCATCTACATACAAAAAAAACATGACACCTTTTCCATTATGAAATTTACTATAAACACATTTGTCAGATTCATTGATTTTATATCCATTTGCTAGAACCACATCATCAAATTTTTTGTTGCATTTCTTAGGTGCTTGCTTAAGTCCATAAAGAGACTTAATTAGTTTACACACCTTGTGTTCTTGACCAGGAATCACAAACCCTTCCGGTTGTGTCATATACACCTTTTCTTCCAACTCTCCATTAAGGAAAGCTGTTTTAACATCCATTTGATGGATAACAAGATTGTAAATAGAAGCAAGTGCTATAAGCACTTTGATAGTGGAAATCCTTGCAACCGGTGCATATGTATCAAAATAGTCTATTCCTTCTTTTTGTGTAAAGCCCTTAGCAACTAACCTAGCTTTAAATTTATCTATAGATCCATCTATTTTTAATTTCTTTTTGAAAATCTATTTTTAATTTCTTTCTATCTCTTTCTTGTCCCCTCAACAAGAAACATGAAGAAATCTGAACTATAGGATTTTACTTTTCTAGCCCTTTTACTTCTTCTAAGTTCTATTTCTTCTATCTCATTATTACTAGACATATTTTTATCTGCATTTGTCTCTCCATTGGAATGAAAAATATTATAGTGCTTTAGAATTGAGTTAAACCTTTCTTCTTGAAAAATTGCATCCCTTGATTCAATGACTTTATTGATCAGGTATGAATCATTTGGTTCAATAACCAAAAACCGATATGCCTTACTATTTTCAGCATATCCCAAGAAGATGCATTCAATTCCTCTATCACCCAATTTTTTCCTTTTGGGTTCTGAAACTTTAACTATTGCTCTACATCCCCAAACTCTAAAATAATTGAGATTGGGTTTTCTTTTCTTCCATAATTCATATGGAGTTATCTTGTTCCTTTTATTAGGAACTCTATTTAATATATGACATGCAGTTAGCAATGCCTCACCCCAATACCCATTAGACAAACCAGAATAAGACAACATGGCATTTACCATTTCAACTAGGACTCTATTTTTCCTTTCAGCTATACTATTTTGTTGTGGGGAATAAGGGGCAATCACTTGATGTATTATACCAATAGACTCAAAATATTTTGGATCATAATATTCTCCCCCTCTATCTGTCCTTAAACATTTAACTAAAGTTTCACATTGAAGTTCTACTTCAATTTTAAAGATCTTAAATTTGTCTAAGGCTTCATCCTTTGAGTGCATCAAATAGACATAACAATATCTAGTGCAATCATCAATAAAAGTCACAAAATATTTTTTACCACCCAAAGTAGGCCAACCATGCAAATCACAAATATCAGAATGAATAATTTCTAATATTTTAAAACTTCTTTCTACTATAGGAAAAGGTTTTCTTGTTATTTTTGTCAACATGCAAGTGTTGCAAGAGTCATGATTAATAGTATTCTTCGGAATCATATCAAGTTTCATCATGTCATTAATTTTACCAAAATTAACATGACCCAAACGATAATGCCATAAATTACCAAAATCAACAATATAAACAGAACTATAAACATTATTATTAATTTTAGCAATATTACACTTAAACATGTTCTCACAGAAATAACCCTAGCCTACAAATGTTCCACCCTTGGTGAGAACAAACTTGTCTCCCTCAAATACAGATTTAAACCCAAAGTTATTAAGTAAGGGTACAAAAATTAAATTCTTCCTAACTTCTGGTACATAATAGACACCTTTTAAAGTAAGAATTTTTCCAGAAGTAAATTCAATTTCTACAGTCCCTTTGCCCTTAACCTGGACACTTGAAGAATTTCCCATGTAAAGCACATCTCCGTCTTCTTCTTCTAATGTTTTGAAGAAGTTCTTATTCTTGCACACATGACGTGTTGCACCAGAGTCTACCCACAATGACTCATCATTGTCAACTAAGTGGATCTCTGAAATTACTGCCACAAATTTGTCTTCTTTTGTGGATGACTTGTTATCTTTATCTTTCTTCTTTTTGAAGAAACGACATTCTTTCTTGAAATGACCAGCCTTTCCACAAAAGAAACAATTACCTTTCATTTTCTTGTTCTTATGACCAACATGTGCTTGAGACTTGTCTTTATCCTTCCCTCTTTTCTTTGAGGTTCTATTAGACTGCCCTTCCTCCACCATATGTACCTTCTCTTGAACATTGGTTTTTTTTTCAGCATCTTGCTTTTTGTATTCCTCTTCTAAACGAAGATGGTTTCCCAATTGCTCAAGAGAAATATCTTCATTTTTATGTTTGAGATTCTTTTTGAAATCTTTCCATGAAAAAGGAAGTTTGTCTATGATTGAGGAGACAATAATGGACTCATCCATATTCATGTTATGTTGTTTAAAATCATTTAAAATATGTTCAATTTCATGCATTTGCTCCATGATAGACTTTCCATCAATCATCTTATAATTATTAAAGCGAGTAACAAGAAATTTCTTACTTGTTTCATCCTCTTGCATGTACCTTGCCTCAAGTTTGTTCCAAAGATCCTTTGCAGAGGTTGAATCTTGATAAACATCAAAGAGAGCATCACACAGACCGTTGAGGATATGTCCAGTGCAGATATAGTCATCATTCTCCCACTTTTGTCTCTCTCTGATTTCAGCAATGGTTTCTTCCTCTCCTTCTTGAGGCTTGGTAGTAGTGAGGACATAAGCCACATTCAAAGTTGTTAGTAGGAATTTCATTTTCCTTTGCCATCTTAGAAAATTGCCTCCTTCAAATCTTTCTAACTTCACAAAATTTGTAGTCAACTCCTTCAAAGAAGCCATTTGTACTTGCAAATTAAGCCTAAAGATTGTTGGAGGGATTGACTCTTTGAAGAAGAAACTAAGAAGAAATGAAGAATATGAAGAAAAGAAAGTGATGCACAATGTCTTCAAGGCGTGGACAACACTTTCCTTTAGGCTTAATTTGCCCCCACCTATTCCTATCTTATATAGGGTGCTAGTTGGGTAGACCGGCAAATTTCCTTTAGGATACAATGAAGATACTTGAGTATGAATAGCACTTCCAATACTCAAACCAAGAATAGTATTTACAAAGTGATAGTTTGTCTTTATCTTTGTGTGCACTCAAAGGCAAAGACAATGAATTTGATGTATTGAATTATGAAATGGTGAGGGGTTTATATAGACCATGAAGTGATTTTTGAGCAGCGCCGACCGACAGCGATCCACGTTGTCGTCCATCGAGGATTTGGCCGCGCGCAAGTCGTATTGCCTTGAAACTTCTTGGGAGGTTTCCTTGTGTCATAGGCTTCATTTTGACCCTGATCTCTTTAAAGAGATACCTTTTGGTATAATGTCTCTTCAATCAAAAGTCACAACTAATAATTTAAATGAAGAGTCTTGTCTTTTAAATTTGTAACTCCCTACACACCTTTTCATAAAAATAAATAAATTAATTAATTAATTTATGATACAACTCTTCAAATAAATAAACATAATAATTAATTAATTTATGATACAACTCTTCAAATAAATAAACATAACTACATGACTCTTTAATTAATACATCTCTTCAATTTAAAAATATTCCAACAGAGAATTACTTACCAGCAGAATTGAATGAGTTGATAAAAGAATGTGGAGTGAGCCCAATCTATGCCTCAGAAATTGACAATATCACTAAAACAAAGAGGGATCGGGATGATGATAATGATATGGACCATCAACAACTCCTCCCTCCAACAAAAAAGTTGAATGACACATCTTAGATGAGCAGCACCCACGTTTTCTATTATTACTTTACCAGTAAGTCTTTCCACCTTAAACTTTGCTTCACAACCAACTCTCTTTATTTACTGTATATATATATACACACACAAATATGGGCATTGCAAGTAAAAATTAGAGAAAAATAATAATCTTTGGACTTCCATTTTGATAATGCTGACAATGAATAAAATTTGTTGTTGTTTAACAAGAGATTTGCATTCGGTTTATAGATAGAGCCTTTTCTTTCTATTTTGATATATCTAAATAAATTTACATGATTTATTCCCTGATTTTTTCTCAGAGGACTAAATTGATGACAAGGGAATATCTTTTAATTAAACATGAATATAATCTAATTTTTTTAATCAAAATTAGTCTCTTATTTCTTTTTAAATTGCTGCCATGAGCTGATTTCCAAACTACCACATGATATTAACAATATTAGTGGCATTTCAGTGCTCTTTATTCTGTTCCTTCGTTTACTAGGTTGACTTGCATGAGTTTTAGTACACTCATTCCCAACTCCTAACCTACTATTTCTCAGTGCTCAATGTTCTTGCTTTTGCATGTTGGAGTAAACATTTGTGTTCTGATTTCTTGAAATTTAGTGGCTACAATTCATGTTTTTACCAAATAATCCTAACAATAACATCATCTAATAAAATTATTGTCAGTATATATACTTTGTCCCTTCATTTTTGCATGGAGCTCAATTTGTCATCCCTCTTCTGTTCTCACAGAAAATAAATACAAAATTGAACATTATATATTGGAATTTGAGCCTTATTCCAATTCTTCCACGTTTTTTGTGCTTCTAATATTAGTTAGACAGCTTTGTGAATTCTCATATATATGCTGAAGTTTAATGCTTCAAAGAAATAGCTTTTCTTGGCATCATGAATTTATCTGTCATATCTTAAAGCAACAGAGTGACTTAATTAATGTTAAATTTGTTTAGGTCTCCAAGCTAAAGGATCTGAGTTCAGGTGGCAGTTGCAAGTAAATTTGGTGTTTCTTAAAACATCTTTATGTATTAAATTGGTTGTGACTGGAAATGGAATGTGCTATTTACTCTGGTTTTGATATATTTAATTCTACTGATATGGATTTAATCCCCTATTTTCTTCAGATTTAGACAATGATTTAGTTTTGATTTGTTAGAAGGAGCAGGTTTCTTGTCAAAGAAATTGAGTGATTTAGTTAATTGCATTTATTATGTTGGAAATCTTTGACAGCATCATATGTTAAAGTTGTACTGAAGCAATCATTTTGTTTGTTATGAATATGATGGCTAGAAGCTGCACCCAAATTTTGGAGAAAGAATAAAAAAAAGATGGTGAATGGTGAACACAATTGATATTTATAAGGATGGCTATGACAGAGGGAAGAAACACTCTAATCGACATAGAAGATGGTGAATTGTGATATTGTGTTAGCATATATATTTTTACTGACTTATACATTTTCTTGTATTTCTTTAAATGTTATCAATCATATGTAGACTGGACTCCAAGTAGAATTACTTGAATTAGAGGATAGCTAAGGTGACAAAGAATCAAACTAAATCTTGAACATTTGAAATATAGAATTCAGAATGTATTTTGGCTATTTTGAAGAATGCTGGATTTGCCCACCGAATTTGAGTACCATCATTGCTATCAAGTTTGTAACAAAGATTATAAAGCTTTTTTGGCATTGTGCAATTCTCGCAGTCTTGTGGTGTCTTTGGTTTGAACGAAATGTTATGATCTTTAATAATAGATCTAGGGATGGAAATTGGTAGGGTCCAAGGAGGATAGTGCATTCCCCGTCCCCGACCCCGGTAGTCAATATTTCCCCATCCTTGGATCCGTCCCCGGCCGGTTATGAAATTTGATACCCAGACCCAGACCCGAAAAATTTACTATTTTTTCTACAAAATTTACTACTTTCATCACAAGTATTAAAAACACATTCGTTAATTTAATTATTTCTAAATTTAAGGAAAACAAACTTCTATTATAGATCCCTCCCTCCTCATCTTTTGTGGGATAGAATTATATCTTTGTGGGTTTTTGCGAATGAAATATCTAAAAGAATTTCCATTATAGATTTCTAAAGAGATTGGAAGGCTTATTGAGTTAAAATTTTGTTTCCTTTCCCTTGGTTTTCCTTTTTTTGTTTCTTAGAAATACTTCTTGTCCTCTTACATTGTACTATCTTTAATTTCTTCCTTAATAATATATTTTTTTCAATAATAAAAAAAGAATTAAGAATGTAGAAAAAATTTTACAGCAGCACAAAGACTACTTTGTGTATTATTTTAGTCTCATCTAAACTTCTTTATCAGCTTAGTTATGTTCTAGCAATAATAATTTCTCGTGGATTTCATGGAACTTACATTGAAGTAACGAAATAATTGAACCTCAATTCTATTTCCCACGGATTTGATATATATGTTTGTGTGTTTCTAGTTGGTTGCATTAGATATTAAGAAACAATTTTGACCCCACCAAAATAAGTTCTAAAGGAAAAAATTCGCAAAAGACAACTTGGGAAGACTTGAAAATTCTTCAAGTCAATAGCAAGCCAATGTGCAAATTCAAAATGTATTGAAGGTTAGCTATGATGGACTGGATTATACAGAAAAGGAGATATTTCTAGACATTGCATTCTTTTTCAAAGGAAAAAACAAATGATGTTATAAGGGTTCTAGATGCCTGTGATTTCTATGCAAATAGTGGAATAACCGCACTTGTAGATAAAGCCCTTATAACTATTTCAATTTGCAATGAGATTCAAATGCACGATTTGTTACAAGAAATGGCAAAGCAAATAGTTCGTGAAGAATCTATCAAAAATCCAGGAAGACGTAGCCGATTGAAAGACATAGAAGAAGTTTTGGATGTACTGAAAAATAACAAGGTAAGAGAAATATTCACTAATTAAATAACTTCCTTCTTATGTTTTATTTTGTAAGGAAATTTCAAACACCATTTTCTAATGTTATTTTGAATTTTTTTTCATGTTAGGGAACTGAGGCAATTGAAGGGATTTCATTGGACTTGTCTCAAATTAATAAAGATATACACCTAGGTGCTGATGATGTATTCAATAAGATGAGTAATCTAAGATTTCTCAAAATCTCTTCTCCAAGGTGGTGTGTGCCATCTAGTTATGTGCAGCTTCCTTTTGGCCTTAAGTCATTTCCTAGTGAATTAAGATATCTTTTTTGGGATGGATATCCTTTGAAGTCTCTGCCATTAACTTCATTTTTTGAGAAGCTTGTTGAACTTTGCTTAAGAGATAGCGATGTTCAAAAACTTAATGTCTACAGTTGCTACAATCTCAAGGAGTTTTCGTTGTTCAGAGAAAATGCGAAGTTTAAATCTAGAAGATACGAAGATTGAAATGTTGCATTCTTCATTTGGCCTTTTCAAGTTACTTAAGGAAGTCCAACTCAACGGTTCAACACTAAAGTGTCTTCCTATAAACGAACTACATATGCTGACACCTCTTAGTACACTTTGGCTTCGTAATTTCAAACAAGAAATTTCCAAAACGGAGCTAAGCATCCTATTTGATTCGTTGCCCAATTTACAAGAACTGGTTTTGAATGGATGCAAGAAGTTGTTCCATATCCCTGATAACATCAGTGCTTTATGGATGAGCAATCACTTGACAATGTTATGGAATTTAGTCATATTGCAATGATGCGACCACCATATAATCCCTTTCTTGATGATATTGACGATGCTTGGGTTTGTTACCCAGGGGGAATAGTTCCAGAGTGTTTGAAATATAAGGAGATGCAAAAGGCTAATTCCATTACTTTTGAACTTCCTCCTTATTCTTCTCACCATTTATTGGGCTTTGTCTGTTGTTGTGTTCTTCCTCCTCAGTTACCATTCACCACTGTGGAATTTGCTAAAATTATTTGCGAAATCTGGCCATTAGAATGTCAGACAAGAATGTGGTATTCCATTAATTTGAAGGAATTAAATACGGATCATGTTTTTCTATCATACTATCGACTCTCTCAAGATTATAAAACCACCACTTCTATGTTGGAATTTCGATTCTTTCTTAGCCCTTTCATGGCCTATGAAGAAACTGAATTCTACAACTTTAATGACTTGATAAAATCATGTGGAGTGTGCCCAATATATGCCTCACATGATGATGAACAACTCCTCCCTCCAACAAAGGAATTGAAGCAATCTTGTTTAATGAATCATGTAGATGATGACAACTCAGATGAGCTCCACTCAGATGATTACCAGTATGTCTTTCCACCTTAAACTTTGCTTCACAAGCAAATCTCTTTATATTATTTTTATATTTATATATATGTGCACACAAATATGGGCATGTTCAAGTAAATATTATAGATAAAAAATATTCTTTGATCTTCCAGTTTCATATATAATGGTGGTGACTGGAAATGGAATGTGTTGTTTACTCTGTTTTAAATATATTTAATTCTATCAATATGGATTTAATCCCCTCTAAACTTCACAATTTTTACCACAAATAAAAATAATAAAACTCCATTAACTTTTCCAAAAAAACAAAACTTAACACATCAGTCACATGTCAACATAATTAAGTTAAACCAAAATACAAAATACCTAAACTTTAGATATTATGTAGAAAGCCTCTATAAATTTTAGGTATTGTATTGAAAACTTCCCTAAACTTTATGTAATATTACAAATCAGAGAGAATAGAATTGAAGCAAATTAATAATACTCGAATTGTATTGAATGAAGTGATTACATCAGTCTTATATACTATATAGGTAGTGTTACAAGGAAACCCTCTGGCTAACAAACTAACCACCTCTAACTAATACATAACTACGAACTTATCCTAATATTCCCCCTCAAACTCATGGTTGTGGAATCCACAATCCTGAGTTTGGAACGACCCAACCAAGGTTTTTTGGAGTATCTACCACTCCAACTAACCACCGGTTAGTTTTAATTGTTATATATATATATATATACAAATCTGATCATGTGCAAGTAAAAATTATAGGAAAAACTCATCTTTGATCTTCCAATATCATTAATGTTGACAAGGAATAAAATTTGGTGTTATCTATCAAAATATTTGCATTCCGTTTTTAAATAGAGCCTTTTCTTTCTATTTTCATATCTCTAAATAAATTTGCATGCTTTATTCCATGTTTTTTCTTAGAGGACTAAATTGATAACAAGGGAATATCTTTTTTTCTTTTTTGCCTGAATAATACTTCATTAAAACAAGAAGAAAACCACCACAACAAAATATCCGAACACCAAACAAAAGACAAAAAGAAAAAACAACACAGTGCAACTACACCAAGAAAGAACACTATCCAATTCCTACTTTAGGTGAAGCTCCCCTAGCAGCAACCTCACGATCACGAGCCAGAACCAAAGCCAGAGGGGGTGGCGGGTGAGACACCCAACCTAATGGAGCCAACCCCTTAACGGCACACTTCGCGAGCCAATCGGCCGCTTGATTACCACCACGACGCACCAAGGCAAAGGAGAGCAAGCAAGAAGATCTAGCAACAGATATAATATCATCCAAAATCTCCTCACAACGCCAATCACCACCAACAGAACCCAAAGAATCAACCATCAAAAAAAGCTCCTTACAATCCATCTCATAGGTAATCCTTACATCAGGGAATTCAGCAGAAAAGGCCAAAGCCTATCTGAGAGCCATAGCCTCACAAGCAAGGCTAGAAGACGCAAAAACCTTCCCACAAAAGCCTTTCACCATATTACCTGAAGCATCTCTGAATAGCAAGCCAATCCCAGCATCCAAAGAATCCTGCAAGAAAGCCCCGTCCACATTCACTTTGAAAGCCCCAAAAACAGGATTCTCCCACTTATCCGATATAGAAGAAACTTTAGGGGTCACCAAAGTAGCCGAATTAGCTCCCAAAGCAGACTCCAATTCAACAAAAGCACTGACAATCTTCCTGCAACAAACCACAGGATCAACCAGAATCCCCTTGAAGATAAAGTTGCACCGAGTCTTCCAAATCTCCCAACAAACCACAGCAGCAAGAGTCCTGCACCTATCATCAGCTTCCCCATTAGCAAACAAGACCTCCATACACCAAACATCGAATCTAGAAATAGAGAGAGCCGAAACTTTAAAAGCCAGAGGGCAAGCAAACCAAACACATTTAGCCCAGTCACACAGAAGAATGGCATGCTCAATAGTCTCAACCTCAACCCCACAAATCTGGCAGTAAGGAGAGGAAGCACACTTCCTCTTAAAAAGAGCCTCCTTAGTAGGTAAAGCCTCCACACAAGCTCTCCACAAAAAGAACTTCACCTTAGGGATAGCCTTGATCTTCCAGATGGACTTCCAAAGCACAATAGGAGCCAAATACGAACACCCAGAGTCAGACCTAATGGAATCACCAAACACCACCCTAGCAAATTTATAACCAGAGCTAACCTCATAAGAGCCTCTCTTCGAGAAAGGCCATAGCAACCTATCACTGCTACTATTTAAAATAGGCACAGCTTTAATAGCCCTCTCCTCCACAGGACTAATAAAATCAGACACCACAGACAAGTCCCATGAGCCATTACAGATCAAATCACCCACTTTGAGGTCCTCCAGACTCTCGGGCAAAACCGAACCCGATCTAAAATCATGTAAGCCAGGCACCCACCTATCTCCCCAAACCAAAACCGAAGAGCCATCGCCCACCTTCCAGCAAGCCCCCTCCAAAAATAACTCCCTGCCTTCCAATATGCTCGACCAAACCCAAGAAGCTCGATGACCCTTCTTAGCTGACAAAAAATCTCCCGAGGGAAAATATAGACCCTTCAACACTTGAACCCACAAATCATTGGGAGACTCCAAAATTCTCCAAGATTGCTTGGCAAGAAGAGACAGATTAAAATTTTCAAAGTCTTTAAAGCCCAAGCCACCCTCATCCTTCGGCCTAATAAGCTTACTCCAAGCCCTCCAATGCACCTTACTACCATCCTCCTTCAAACCCCACCAGAAATTAGCAATGAGATTATCAAACTCCATATAAGAGCTCTTAAGGAATTTGAAAACAGACATAGAGTAGCAAGGAATAGCATTCACCACAGCCTTAATGAGCACCTCCCTCCCAGCATGAGAAAGAAAGTTATTCTTCCAGCTATGCATCTTCTTCATCATACGCTCCCTAACATAAGCCAAGGCTTCCAATTTTGATTTCCCCAAAACCATAGGCAATCCCAAATAAGAACCAGGATCAACCCTCTCACTAACCCCAAGCAAGCCACAAACCTCCTCTCTAACATCACCAGAGGCATTAGCCGAAAAGAACAAACATGATTTGTCAAAATTCACCTCTTGGCCTGAAGCATGACAATAATCCCTTAAAATTTCCCCTAACATAACAAAATTCCCACTCTCCGCATTCATAAAAAACAACGCATCATCCGCAAAGAAGCAGTGAGATAAAACCAGCCCACTCCTTGCCAACTTAATACCCTTCAAATCACCCGCCGCAATATGAAAGGAAATCATAGCAGAAAGGACATCAGCCACAATAATAATCAAATAAGGAGAAAGAGGATCACCTTGTCTAACACCCCTACCAGGCTTCAAATCAGCAACCTTCTTCCCTGCCAAAAGGATATTAAACTTGACCGAGCACACACAGGCCAAAACCAAATCCACCCATCTTCTAGAGAAGCCCAGTTTCACCAAAACCATCTCCAAAAAATCCCATTCAATTCTGTCGTAGGCCTTATTCATATCCATCTTAAGAGCAAATTCAACCTTCCCACCATGCCTCTTATTCTTCAGGTAATGAAACACCTCATGAGCAATTACCACATTATCCTGAATAAGTCTACCCGCCACAAAAGCCCTCTGGCTCTGAGAGATAAAACGAGGAAGAAGACCCTTAAGTCTATTTGTAATAACCTTCGAAACCATCTTATAAGAGAACGCGGACAGAACTGCCCTACCAGTTCAGGCTTATCTGTAACACCCGTTTAATTCTAAGATTTAATTAAATTAGATTAATTAAAGAGATGGTTGTTAATGTTGTGTTTTAATTTAAAATGCTTGTGTGTGACCTTGATTGATGCATTAATTGCATATAGTTGCATTATATTGAGAGTTAGGACTAAATTGAAAGAAAAAGTCAAAGTTGAGGAATAGAATAAAAAGTGAATTAGGAAGTGGGGAAAGGGTTAAATTGATGGAAAAGATGAAGAAATGAGGAGTTGAGTGAAAAAGGATTTATTAGATAGATGAGAAATTAAATTGGCAAGATAAAGGTAGGAATTGGGACTTTAGTGAAAAGAAATAGAAATTGATAGGGTAAAAGAAAATAAGAATAGATAGTTGAGGGGAAAAAGAGTATTTCCACCTAGCCAACAAGTCAGAACCTTCCCATACCCCATTTTCCTCACATTAGTCGACACCCCACTTGAAGAAGAGCCAACGAGAGCTCTCAAGCCCTATGAGACCATTGAAGGGAAACTAGGTGTCATTGGAGGTGGTGGTGACCGGATCCGACGACCGGTGGCCGGAGCAAGGATTGGGAAGCCGCCCCCAACCTTCTCTTCATCTTGTTCTACTCTCTTGAGGTAGGTTTAGTAATCTCCTCCATCTATGATTTTTCTCATCCTCACCATTTCTTGAATTTATGAACAATGGAGGCTCAAACTTTGCATTCTTGATGTTATGAACATTTCTATTGGATGTTTTAATTGTTGGTTGTGCTGAGATTCTGCTGGGTTAGAGATTTGAGTTTAGGGTTAGAGTTTGTTCATCATGTTCTTCTAAAAACACCCATCTTTGATGGTATAAGACACAAGAAATTCGTGGAACATGTTTATTGTCAAAAACTGAGTTTTTGAATTTGACCTTCCTCTGTTTAAACTGTTTTCTGAATTCGTTACTTGATGGATTTGAGTGATTCCAAGACCATATGAAAGATAAAATCCTAAGCTTTCTAAATTGTATTTTTCCAAAAACTTCCAACGGTTAGATCTTCTGGAAATTTCCTCTAAAGTCTGCGGTTCTGCTTTCTAAACTGATGCAGAATTTTTGTATGATTGGCTACTGTTTTTAAATTACTTCTCTTAAATGGCTCAAATCCTTGCTGAAATGAATTGATAATCAGAATATTTTATGTCTAAGGTTGATTTATGAAGAAGAATCAAATCATTTGGTTAAGTATGGAAGGAGATATGACCATTTTAAGGAAGCTTGCCAAATGTTGCATTTTGTTTTGAATCTGACCTTGCTCTGTTTAAATGTGTTTTCTGAATTGGTTACTTGATGGATTCGAATGACTCCAAAGTCATATGAAATCTAACATCCTAATCTTTCCAAGTTTTATTTTTACTGAAAATTCCAACGGTTAGATTTTCTGGGCATTGCCTTGAAAGTTGGCGGTTCTGTTTATACACCACCAAGATTCTAGTTTTTGAAAAGTTGTCATTTCTTCCTTAATTTGAATGATTTCTTTTCCTTCAACTAAAATGATTTTAATACTCATTATTATCTTCTTTTAAGACTCAATTCTTCCCCTATTTCAATTGAACTTTGTCCCCTCATAGCTAATGTGTTTTATAACTTCTTTTGGAATTATTCCTAAGACGCAACATTTTACTTATTTCAAATGAATTTCCTTCTTCCACTTCAAGTGACTTTCACTCTTTCCTTCAACTTCTTTAAATGAGTTTAACCAACTTTTAAGTGTCATTTCAAAGCTCAAACAACATCCTAGATAAAGATTTACATGATAAAAATTATGGTAACATTGATCATTGGATTTTAAAAAGGGAATTAAAGCAAGAAAGATAGAGAAATGAGGGGAGTAGTTCTAGTGCAATTCTAGGGAGAGTGAAGCTTATGTTTGGATGACTGGTGGTTGGTATGGGACGGTCATCGGTTGTCCCACGGAGAAAAATTAATTAAATTATTTTTGAAAACCCGTGTTGATTGCGAATTCTAAGTTAGTGAACTCTCATGGCCATTTAGAGGGTCACGTACTTAGAATTAGGCATAATCATGGCTTAGGCTTCATTACCCTAGTGATTGTATTAGTGACTAGCGTACCGGGGAAATGATCCACCACAGAGGGTGGTGATTCCATAGCCTCATGGCCCAAACAAGAATGGGAAACGGTCACCGGGATACGATGGTCCAGGTTATTGGGATACATTAACCAAACCCTATAATTCGGGGCGGGTGTGATCTATCTTTTGATGAAGGTAGTGATCCCATGAGATGAACCAATATGGAAGGGAGTCATTCGGGATACGATGGCTCGGATCATTGGGATACAGTGGTAACCTTCTATTTGGGTAATGGCCATTCGGGATACGATGGTTAGGGCCTTTGGGATACATTGGTCCAGTTAGTACTCGGATCCGGCTGAGGGACGCCTTCAGGTTGTACTAGAGTTGTGGCAAGCTACCACAAAGAGAATTGTTTTCATTCATGTGTGCTGTAGGGGTACGTGGAGTTAATCGCTTGGCGGCGCTCCCGATGACTCTTGTTTTCTCTTTGATTTGACATTGATGTGTCATTATATGTTGCTCTTAATTCCATATATGTATAAGATGGATCATGTTACAAGATGAGTGATAACTCTATGGAAATAGAGTTAAAGAGGGTGAATTATATGCCTTTTTGAGAGTATATTGATCATTGGGTGTGAATTTGGTGTGATTTTAGTGATTTATGCATTCTGATATACCAGTGAAGCATGTATCAAGACTTAAGGGAAATATGCGTGATTGTGATTGATTTTTGTATCTATTTGGCATATTGAGTTAGTGACCAAGGTCTTGATTTAGTTTCTTGAATTTTCAGGTGCCAAATTAGTAATTCAAAAAGCTGAGTTCATGGTATTGAAGGAGCTGGAGTTAAGTTGGAGTCAACCGGAACTAATTTGGAACCTTTGGATTGAAGAAAAGCTCACTCTTTAAGCTTGAAACAGTGTGACAGCGCTATAGCGCCATCCAACGGCGCTATAGTGCCGTATTAGAGAAAGAACAAAAAAATGTACAGAGACATAGCGCTATAGCGCCGCAAAATAGCGCTATAGCGCCACAAAACAGAGACACAGCGCTATAGTGCCATAATCAGCGCTATAGCGCCGTGTCGCAGGGGCACTTCAGGGATTTCGTGTTTTTGCTGATAAAAGAGGGTTTTGGCTGCACGTTTTGGGGGAGGAGAGCTGGAGAAGAAGCTTGGAGCTGGAGTTGTGCTAGGGCTAGAGTTTTGCAAGTTCTTGGAGTGATTTTCATGGTCCGGAGGCAAGCAAGGAGTTGATTTAAGCCTTGGAAACGGAGTTTTCTTCTTCTTCTTCTTTACTCTTGTGATTTTTCTGATGTATCACTCTAGGGATGTGTTTATATTGATGACAATGATAGGCTAGGCTCTTCTTGTCTTAGGATTGTGGTTCCCTAGCATGTAAACTAATGGATTTGTTATTTTGATTGCTTGATTTAATGGATTTTGGTGTTTATTCAACTTTGTGCTTGATGAACCCTATTTGTTTGGCCATCACTTAGGGAAATTAGAGGATTTGGGGTTTCCTTGGGAAAGGACCCATAAATTTAGTCTTTGAGTTGAATACCTCTTGATTGATGTTGATTATTATTAACTTGATTTGCCCAAGGGATTGGTATATACCCAAGGGCCTTGAGGAGTTGGATTTAGCTTGAACTTAATGCATCTCTTGAACTTACCCATAGGCATATGTGGAGTTTAATTAGAGAGGTAGAAATTATATAGGATTGGAAGATTCATATAACGAAAATAGTGCTAAGACTAACACCAAACCAATGAATTGAGTAGTAAAAAAATGACGTAATTCCATTAGTGAAGTGCTAGGTGAAACTACAATCCTAAGAGCTCTTAATCTCATTTAATATCTTGACTTATTTTCGCATTGAATTTGCTAAATTGCGTTGTTCGTTTGATTTGAATCAAAACATTCGATTCTGGTTGCTTGACTTAGGTGAAATTTGAACGCATTGGTAATTAATTCGTTTTAGCTTAGTTCCCTGTGGACGATACTCTACTTATCATTATATTACTTGTTGGCGGTGTATACTTGCACCGGTTAATTTGGCAACCAACAATGAGGTATGATCTATTTGAAATTCTCTATATCTTTTATCTGTACAACCGTAGTAAGCTCAGCACATATGTTTTAGTCATGGCTGGATAAGCATGACGTCAGGTAAAGGAAAGTTATATTACATCCAATAATTAAAGTTTTCATATTTTATAAAGAATAAGAATGCAATGATTTTCCGTAAAGAATACGGCGGTACATGCCAGTAGTTTTTAAACTTAGATTGCTATACCTGCTGAGATTTATTCTCACTCAATGCTGGCATGTATCAGATGAATATATGACTGATGGGGATTGGAGATTGAGGTAGATGAGTACGGACCCCCAGTAGTTTTAGCTATTTTGACATGCATCATAGGAACTTCTGACAAATAGACTTTATGAGACTTGTGATTGTTCTGACATGGTCGTTTTGGAGGGAACCTGAGTGGCAGGATTGTTGCCTCCGGTTCCCAAGATTGACTAACTTATATATATACTATTATCACACTATATATATATTTATGTAAAAGATGGTCCTGCATGTATATGAATGTTTTAAATTGTTTCCTGATTTTACATTTTTCTTCCGCTATAAGAATAAGGATAGAACCCGAGAGAGATGACCCGAACCGAAATGAATATTTTGTAATAACTTGGTAAAAGTTTTAAAAATTACTCGGGTAGAGGAATTAATAACACACTTATCCTATGTAATTTACTTATATATATTATTAATCCACTAAAAATGGACCCTAGGATAAGAGGGTGTTACATTATCAACTTTTGGAATAAGCACCATATTTGTCTCATTAATATCCCCAATGGAAATACCTTTCTCAAAAAAATCAGAAACTAACCTGAAAAGCTGATCACCAACATCTTCCCAGGCATTCTGATAAAAGATCCCATAATAACCATCAGGACCCGGCGCCTTAAGACCCCCAAGTTGAAAAACTGCCTCCTTCACTTCCAGAACTGAAACCTTCCTCAATAAATCATTATTATCTTCCTCAGAAATAACCGGAGAAACACAATCTATTACCTTCCTCAAATCTCTCGGACCACCCTTTTTGAACAAGGAAGAATAAAAATTAGTAAAACAACCAGCCACCTCTCCTTCTGCGCATAGCCAATTACCCTCATCATTCTTAAGTCTCAAAATCTTATTCCTCCTCCTCCTTTGCATAACTGAGGCATGAAAAAATTTTGAGTTTTTATCACCAAAACTCAACCAACTAACCCTTGATCTTTGAAACTAGTATTTCTCCTCCTTGTCCTAGGCTTCTTCAAGCATTCTCACTATACTCTCAGATTCAGCCTTAACCTCGTCAGTATAAGGCCCATTCAGGCACACCCGAAGCTGATTTGACAGATCAGAAATTTTCAATCTACCATTCTGAAACACCTCCTTACTCTAAGAAACCAGACATTTTTTACAATCCTCTAACCTCCTAAGTAACTCCTTAATAACATCCTCCCAAGGATCCATCGACTTAAACCACCCCTGTCTCATTACCTCCTTATATCCAGGATGATCCAGCCAGAACATCTCAAACTTGAACACCCTTTCAGATTTCGAATCTGAAAAATTCAGATCCACAATAAGAGGACTGTGATCCGAACCAATAGGGTCATTCACAAAAACCTGAGCCTTAGGGAAGCTGCACAATAAGCCAACGTTACCAAGAGCCCTATCCAACCTTTCCTTCACATGAGCATCACCAGGTCTCTCATTAGACCAAGTGAAAAAAGGACCCTTATACTCCAAGTCAAAAAGACCACAATCCTACAACAGCTCCTAAAAATTAACAATCTTCCTAGTAGTCTTCGGTTTACCACCCACCTTCTCAGAATGATACAAATCATCATTAAAGTCACCTAAATAGAGCCAAGGACTAGAAATATTACAACCAAAACCCCTCAGTCTATCCCAAGTAATCCTTCTCTCCCCTTCAACCGGAGGGCCATACACACAAGTAAGAAAATCAGGAACATCAAGCTCAGACGTAACCAACCGAGAATGAATAAAATTTTTCGAATGAAATAAAATATTCAACCCAATCTCCTCCTTCCACCAGATAGCCAGCCCACCAGATTTACCAACTGGGTCAACATAAAAGTCCTGATCAAAATGAAGTATCTTCCTTCTTCTTATATTCTCCATTTTAACACTTCTGCATCTTGTTTCCATCAAAAAGACCACATGAGGTTTGAATTTTCTACACAGCTCTCTCAGAGCCTTAACTGTCAAGGCCACCCCAAGACCTTGACAGTTCCAAGAAACGCCAATCACGGCCCTTGGGTGGCTGCAGCAGGCCAACCACCAGAACCAAAACAAATACCTTCATCTTTCTCACCATCCACCCCAACCTGAAACCTGAACTTGAACAATTTATCCGAAAACAACGACTCATCATCCACAGACGCTTGAACTGCTACAAACTTCCCTTTCTGACTCTCTTTCACCCTTGTCCTTTTCTTACTTTTCTTCTCCGAAGACTTCCCAGCACAAAAGCCACTAGAACCCTGTCCAAGATCAGAATCCATAAAAATTGAGATTGAGGCCTTCGAAGAAATAGCTTTTTCAAAAACCTTCCTCCTTTTCCCAACAACCGAGCTCAATAAATCACCACCCGGCCTTTTTAAAGAGAAGCTCCCTAAGCCCATAATCACATCTGCCACTCCTTTAGGACTGTGGTACGGGATAATATCATTTTCCTTATCTCCTTCACTATCAAAAGGAATGTCTACAACATAGCCCGTTGGTGACCACCTTGACTTCTTAGAGGAAAGCCCAACCCCCAAATGGGCCTCCGACTTTCCCTCAAAACCACCACTCCTCAAAGGCCCAATCAGGAACATTAGGCTCAACCTTCAATTCTTTCAATATCCCCCGATTCCCCCTAACCTCACCCACATCATTCATCATAATATCAGAAATTC
The DNA here is from genome assembly GCA_014851425.1 of Senna tora. Taxonomy (NCBI): domain Eukaryota; kingdom Viridiplantae; phylum Streptophyta; class Magnoliopsida; order Fabales; family Fabaceae; genus Senna; species Senna tora. The sequence goes on from CM026262.1 coordinate 16,163,180, forward strand.
CTTCCACCTTGCCCTCCATCCCCCTCTCAACACGTGTCCTCTTTTCAGAGGAGGAACCCACCACATCATTCAGCCTGCTCAGATTTGGAGGAACATCCACAACATCCTTACCGTTACGCCTACTACGCACAAAATCCTCATTCTCCCTCACAAAATCACGCGCCTCAGCCACCGTCTCCTCTTCACACGCCACTCCCACACTCCAGTCTTCCTCCAACCTCTAATTCTCATTGCAAATAAACATTGCTTCATCCCATACCCTTACCGAAGCCACACCAAGCCACTCCCCATACAAAGGCTTCCCATCATTCCCCATGGCCCTCCTCAAAGTCTTGTAGACCTTAAAATCATGCCCAACACATCCGCATTTATAACAAAACTGATGCAATTTTTCATACTTCACAGAAATCCAGATGCTTGACATCTGTGGTCTAGGCACCCAAAAACCAGCAACCAAAGGCTTATCAAGATCAATAAGTACCCTAGCTCTAGCAAAACTCCTGATCAACCTACCATTAACCACAAGATCTTCAATAATCAATACCTCACCCACCTTAGACCCCATTCTTATAACATTTCCCCTACTTAAACCACCTAGAGGAAGATCATGAAACTATATCCAAAACGGAGTATGAGAAAACCTAATTTCTCTTAAAATGCTAAGCGATGACCATTTCTTAATGTTCAACAAACATCCTAAAATCGTCCATGGCCTACCTTTCAAAATCCGCTTATAATCCTCCAAATTAACAAAAGAAAATAGAAAGGTATTCACCTGAACTTCCAGAATAGTAAGCTCCTCCTTCATATTCCAACCTTTCCTGATCATCACCATCACCGTATTCCTGTTCAAATGCTTTTCAAATATCAGTTTTCCAACCAGAGCACGACCATCAACTAATCTTGCTCCCTCTTCATCCCATCTCAATGACACCCGATCATCCCCAATTCCTCCACCACCACTCGAACTGCCTCCACCTCCATCGCCCTCCCCCAAATCGCCATCCGACTCCATCCACACCTAACAACCAAAGCAAAACAAAGTGCTAAAGAGAGGAAAACCACCAATCGACCAACTCACAAAGAGAAAAAACTGAGAATGAAGGCACTCAGAGGAAAACTCTCACAACGGAGAGGAGAGAACTCTCAAGAAGAGAGAAAATTATCCCCCTATTTTATTCCAAGAAACAGGAAAAAGAAGAATAAGGGAATATCTTTTAATTAAACATGAATATATAGTCTAATTTATTTAATCAAAATTAGTCTCTTGTTTTTTTTAAATTGCTGCCATGAGAAGATTTCTTCTCAAAATTTGATTGGTATCTCTCAAGATTTGAATACTTTGTTGTTGTCCTTAAGGCTTTTGTCTCACTGTCACAAGATTTTCAATATCACATACTAATAAAGAAGCTAAATGCTGCTTTATTATTTTCTTTATTATTATCATTATTATAATTAATATTTATAATTATTTTAGTAATAAAATAAAAGTTTAACGAGTTTGATAATTAAGACCTAACTTATTTATGCTCTTTTGAATAAACAATCATCTTTTATTTGCACTAGTTAGCAACCAGCCAACCACCATTTTCTTCATCCATTGCTCATCTCTCAATAAATGCTTCATTTTAGACATTCTTTGAAGGGAGTAAATGTTCAGTAATACGGTAATATTGAACTTTAGTATATTCTTCTAATTAATAAGTCCCTAATTCATTCAAAGTAAATCCTAATTAATGTGAATTTTTATTAATATTAACAAATGACACTACATGATTGAAGGGATACACTGAAGTTTAGATAGTATGGTATTACTGAACTTTTATCCTTTTGGAGATGGATGCCTGGATGGTGCGCCAAAGTGACTCTTCTATCATTAGCGTTGATGATTAATTTTATATTGATAAAATGTAAAATATTAGGTTATTTAAATTAATTGTTTTTTTTTTTGAAATCATATAAATTAATTGTTATTAGTTATTATCATATTAATTATATAAATATTGTGATGTAAAATTTAAAAATAGGTATTCTTTTTTTTAAAGATAAAAATAGGTATTCTTATTTTAAATATCTTTTCATGGAAATTACAATTATATATTATAATAACTAGATTATGACCCGTGCAATATGCACGGATATTTTTTTATAATTTTTTTAAATATATAAATTATATTAATAATAATAATGAAGTGTATAAATTATATTTTAGTATTTAAATAATTTATATATAATATGCAAAAAAAATATTTTATGTAGTTTAACTCTTTAAATATTTACTTTTGAGATCATAAAATATGTGTTTTAATTTTTTAATGTATGATATATTTGATATGTAAATTATAATTGTGTAGTATACTATCAAATTGTTACTTAAATTTTTTTTTTCATCTTTTAAATTTAATTGATCCTAATTGCTAAAGAAATGGAAAATCATAATTGAAATGTAAAAATATATATTTTATATGAAAGTGATCACAAACTAAACGATAAAATATATTTCAATTTCTATCTTCATTTTATATTTGTACAATTACCACCAATTAAATTAAAAAAATAAAAAATAAAAGTGAAGATAACTTTTATGTCTTTTAACTTTACACTAATTTTTTTAATTTGTCTCCAAAATATTTTGTAGTCAACTTTGACCAAAAGATTTCAATTAGATCAATTTTTTCCAAAGTTTTGAATTTTATCCTAACATATAATTTCGTCCAAATACTAATGGCAAATAATGTAATGGCATTATACATATATAATATTAATGTAAACTCATAACTTATAACGATAACATCTCTTTATACTAATGTGAATTCACTTAAAACGATGTCTTCATATTAAGCACAAAAATATGAAAAAATGATATCGTTGTGATTAATGAGTTAGTAGTGAATAATATTAAATTTGTAATGTTATCTTATTATTTATTTTTAGTAATTTTAAAAAATTTTAGTGTTAGAACAAAATGTGAAATTTTAATATTTTTTTTGGCCGGTGTGAAATTTTAAGAATTAAATTGATTGCAATTCAAATGTTGTCATAAAATTGATTGCAAAAATAAGTTTAGGGACAAAGTTATAAATTATTTTAAATTTGGAGACATAAAAGGAATTTTTATCTAAATTGAAAATGTAAGAAAAAAATTAGAAATATATAATATTAATAATAATTACAAAATCTAATCTTAAAATGAATTTGAATTTAAAATAAATTTAATAATAATTAATTAGTGCACTATAAAATAAGATTTTCTTAATTATATATGTATATATATTTTAATTGTAGGTCATCAAAATTAGTAATTAATTATTTTTTTTAAGGTATGGTTAAGAATAATAAAAATTTAAAATTTTAGAATTATTTTAGATAAAATTATTTTTTTCACTTTTAAATTTAATTGCGACTCACTTAAAAATATATTATATTTGTATGCAAAATTAACTTATAAAATAAGATTTTTTTTGTCAAATCGAATATGAACACATATACAAAATTTTATTTAGTTTTATATGATTTGCTAATCGCCAATATTCATGTTTAAAATTGAAAATCAATATATATATAAAACTTTTTCATGAAAAAGAAAAAAAAAATATATGTATATATATTATAGCACTTGCACAGTAGCTGATGTGACATTAACTACAGTGCAAGTCTAATAGAATTTTTATGTATATTGATTATATATGTATATATATTTTAATTGTAGGTCACCGAAGTTAGCAATTAATTATTTATTTATTTATTAAGGTGTGGTTAAGAATAATAAAGATTTAAAATTTTAGAATTTTTTTAGATAAAATTATTTTTTCACTCTTAAATTTAATTGGACTCACTTAAAAATATATTATATTTTTATGCAAAGTTAACTTAAAAAATAAGATTTTTTTTGTCAATTCGAATGTGAATACAAATACAAAAATTTAATTTTATAAAATAAAATTTTTTTTGTCAAATCGAATATGAACACATATACAAAATTTTATTTAGTTTTATATGATTTGCCAATTGCCAATATTCATGTTCAAAATTGAAAATCAATATATATATATAAAATTTTTCATGAAAAAGAAAAAAAAAAAAATATATATATATATATATATATATATATATATATATATATATATTTTAGAACCCATCAAATGGGGAATTCATTAATAAAGATCATCGGTACAAGACTCGGCCAAAAATATAGGAACTGATATAGACCAAATCCTATCATGAGTTAAGTTTTTAGCTACACTACTCATACAATCTGCAGCTTTATTACAAACTCTAGGTATCCATTTGAATACAACTTCATCTAAACCACATCTGAGATCTAAGATGTTCAAACAAACTGACCTGTACCTAACACGGAAGAATGCTTACAATTTGAGTTTAGCATATCCACTACTAGCCGTGAGTCACTTTCAATAATTAAGTTCTTCACCCCTGCTTCCATTGCTACACGGACACCTCTCTCCACTGCTAAAGCTTCGATAAGTGCCACGTCTCCAAGCTTAGGTGTTGAACTAATAAAAGTAGCTTGTACACATCCATTCCAATCCCTTAGAACACCACCAAGGGCTCCATCACCATTCCTCCGCACCCCTGCATCTACATTCATCTTCATGAAGGGTTGTTTTGGTTTCTCCCATCGAAGGCTCTGTGGTATTTCTACCACACCCATTTCATGACAGCCCGCCACTCGGAACTCATCCCAGCATCGTTCAACCTTCATCCATAAGCCATTCAGATTGATGACCTCCCCTTCAAATTTCTTTCGGTTCCGACTTTCCCATATGTAATACAAGGCAATGGCAAAGTGACCCCTCTTCTCTTGACTCCAATTCAACCATTCCACCGAAAGCCACTCAATGAGAGACGTATGATAGACTCTTGTTGTGAAATTATGCCTTGCCTCATCCTAAACTTGCCTCAGTTCACTGCAATCGATTAACGCATGGTAAACGTCTTCCGTCTCGATCCCGCACCTTATACTTTCTTCCTCAAGCTGCATACCCCTCTGCTTTAGCGTCTCCACAGTTGGAATATTTCCAATACAGGCCCTCCAAAGAAACACCTTGTATCGAGAATTTAGAGGCATCTTCCAAATGCTTTTCCAAAAACCCATCGGTACTGTACAAAACAGATCCGATACTATATTCTGCTGCTCCCAAACCTCCTTCATTACTAATTTATAGCATGATTTCACCGAGAAGGATCCGCTAGCTTCTCCTTTCCAGAACCACGTATCTTGCTGGTGCGTTCTTCTCAACGGAATTCATCGAATTTTCCTGCAAATCTCCATGTTGAACACAGCTTCCAATTTACCAGTGTCCCACTCAGTCCCTTCGGCATTCAACAATTCACACACCTAGACTGTGTTAGGTGCTCCAGGATTTGGCGTTAACTGTGCATTTGCCTCCAGTCTCGGTATCCACGGTTCCTTCCATATTAAAGTCGTTTTGCCATCACCAACTAATTTCTGTAGGCCGAGCGACAACAATTCTCTCCCTGCAAGCAAACTACGCCATGTATGTGATGGTCTACTGCGCAACCCAGCATTCATAAAGTCCCCATTATTAAAATATTTAACTTTGAGTACCTTAAATAATAGGCTCTCATCGTTATTAATCAATCTCCAACACTGCTTCGCTAGAAGGGCTTTATTGAAAGTCTTAATATCTCTGAACCCCAAGCCCCCACTACTTTTAGGAAGGCTTAACTTTGTCCAATTTAACCAATGTATCTTATTTGTTCGTTGATCCACAACCCACCAAAATTTTTCCATTAACTGGGTCAGATCATAGCATACATACTTCGGTAGTAAAAAACAACTCATTGCGTAGGTAAGGATAGATTGGGCGACCGCTTTGATTAGAATTTCCTTACCTGCTTTCGAAAGAATTTTTTCCTTCCACCCTTGTAACTTTTTCCACACCCTCTCCTTAATAGATTTAAAGGCATTACCTTTATTCTTGCCAATCATCATGGGTAAGCCTAGGTATTTCTCATTATAGGCAACTTGTTGGATCTGAAGGATGTCTTTTATCGCTTCCTTGATATTTCTTGTACAATTTGGGCTAAAAAAATAGCAGCTTTGTCATAATTGATTTTTTGCCCCGATGCCCTTTCATAAATATTGAGAATATTACTGAAATTTGTACATTCCACCTCCTCTACTCTAAGAAAAATTACACTATCATCCGCAAAGAACAGGTGTGAAATACTCGGTGCCTGATAAGTAACTTTGACCCCATGGATCTGATTGTTCTGCTCTCCCTCTTTTAGCAAACAGCTTAAACCTTCTGCACATAGTAAAAATAAATATAGAGATAAAGGGTCCCCTTGCCTCAATCCTCTCTCTGGCGAAAATTGTTCAGAGTCTTCTCCGTTCACCCTTACTCGGAATTTCACTGTGGATACACACTGCATAATCTTCTGGACCCATCCATTATCAAACCCCAATTTTAACATTATTTTCTCCACGAAACACCATTCTACTCGATCATAAGCCTTACTCATATCCAGTTTAACAGACATAAAACCATTTTTACCTGTATATTTGCCTTTTAGAGCATGAAGGAGCTCATAAGCAAGGAACACATTATCCGTGATTTGTCGATTTGGCACAAAGGCACTCTGATTAACAGAGATGATATCAGGCAGAACTTGTTTCAATCTGTTTGCAAGAGTCTTGGCTAGAATCTTGTATATGACATTGCATAAACTGATCGGACGGAACTGAGTCATGTCTATGGGGTCCTTTACCTTTGGGATCAGTACAATCCTAGTACAATTAATGTCTTGGGGAAAGGAGCCCCCATTTAAAAATTTTAGGACTGCATCAGTTACATCATTCCCCACCGTACCCCAGTATTTTTGATAAAATAAAGCGGGAAAACCATCAATACCTAGAGCTTTTGTGGGTCCCATTTGGAACAGGGCCTCCTTTACTTCTTCTCTCGTGAAGGGTTTGCTTAAATCGTCGTTCATTGCATCTGTGACCTTTCTCGGTGTGGCCTCAATGACTCTATCTATCTTTGACGGGATAGATGTCGAGAATAATTCTCTGAAATAATCCATTGCCGTCTCATTTATATCTCTGTATTCTTCGGCCCAGCTACCATCACTCCTTTTTAGCTTGTTAATTCTATTCTTTTTCGCTCTATTCGAAGCAGTGGCATGAAAAAATCTTGTATTTCTATCCCCTTCCCTGAGCCATTGGATTCTCGCCCTCTGCCTCCAATAAATTTCTTCATCATGGAGGACCCCATTCAGTTCATTCTCTAATTTGCGAATTTTTCCATATACACCGGCCACCTTGAGACTTCGGCATTTAGTTCATCTTGAATAGCCTTAGTTCTCTTAGTGAAATTCCTAAATTTTTCCTTACTCCATGACATCAAGTGTTGTTGAATGGATCTCAAATTACCATTGACTTTGTTCATGCCCGTTCTCACCTCGGTCAAGTTTCTGCGCCAATTTGAAATAATGAGATCACTACATTCCTCGTAGACACACCATAACTGTTCAAACCGGAACTCCCTCGGTCGAAATCTGTTATTACCCGTTTGGGGTTGATGCCAGAGTAAACTGCACAAAATGGGTAAATGATTAGACGAGAATTTTTTCAAATTGAACAATTGTGCAAAAGGGAATTTAGATGTCCACGCAGTATTAGCAAGACCTCTATCCAGTCTCACTTTAACAAGACTATCATTTCTTTTACCCATCCAAGTAAAGGGATGGCCTATAAAGCCAATATCATTGAAACCATAATCATCAATTACTTCCCTGAATAATTGCATCTGTCTTTGGGGTCTTTCATTTCCCCCCAAGTGCTCGCTGGCTGTCAACACTTCATTAAAATCTCCCATTACCAACCATGGGCCTCCATTCTCCATCGCTAGCCTCCTTAACATGTCCCACTCTTGGGACCTCAAGTGTGTTATTGGTTCACCATAAAAACCTGTAAAGTGCCATTCATTGTCGGCACCTGCATTAATTAAAACATCAATATGATATTTTGTCATCGATTTTAGAGTGACATCAATATTATCATTCCATAACAACATCAGTCCTCCGCTCCTTCCATCGCTTGATTGAGCCATAACATTTTTAAAGCCCAGCGTCAATTTTATGCCGTTCACCTCACCTGCATCTAATTTAGTTTCAGAAAGAAAAATATTGTCAGGTTTTGTCTGCCTTAGTAGGAATTTCGTGGATGTAACTGCCCGTGTATCCCAGCCCACGACAGTTCCACGATATGATTTTCATTGAGCCCGGCATGCCTGATCAACAGGACCCGCCGATATTGCCATCATATTTGTTTCATTCTCTTCCATCATTCTGCTTCTCTTTTTATTTTCTCCACCATCACGACCATCATCCATAATATTCCCATCTGCCTCCCTCCTTTTGCCCAGTATTGGCAACGTCTTCGTCACTAGCGCCTTATCTTTTTTTGCCCTTGCAACTCTCTTCCATTGTGTAACACCCACCACACTTACCTCAGGGTCGATATTCTCCTTCATTGGTACTTCTTTATTGGGGTTCATTATTGTGTTGCCAATTTCTTGTAACACTAGCACATGTTCATTTACTTCCTCCGTCACCTTATTACTAATCCCTTCCACTCCTCCCACGTCACCACCCATAACCCCACTTACGTCATCCTCCACCCTCCCCCCATTTTCATGCACATTATTATTTTCTATGTTAATCCTTCCACCCCTTGCATTCTCCATTACCTCCACGCCACTCACACCTCCATTACTTCGGGTCTTTCATATCCAATTTAGCAAGCAGTGCCGTTAAGGCATCCGTTTGCTTTTTTATTTTTGGCTCACCCCACCTACCTTTTGACGCCTTCCTCTCCCTCTGTTCTTGTCTCTTTCCATCCTCCTTCCCTACCTTGGTACCCATTTGATTAGCTTTCAACCAAGGTCCAAGGTTCAATGAATTCTTCTTGTCATCGTCCCCTCGTTCCTCCGCTTCTTTGCAGTACTCTTCCGCATGCCCAACAGCCCTAAACTCGACCCAACTCGTTCCGTCTTTCTTGCTCTTCGCTTCCACTCCTTCTAATAAAGGTTATCCACCGGCATCTCAACATATGCCTTCAGAAATCGTGCTTGATTCCCATGAGAGACAAACACCCCAACGTCAATCACATTACCCATCTCCTCACCCAATTTTCGCGCCATCTGACATGTTGCACAATGGGGAGGAAGACCCCAGAATTGAACCCACACTTTCACCGTCTCAAACCCCTTCTCAAGAACGCTCATGTCACGTTGCCATCGTTGAAGGAGCAGCCAACTGTTTCTGTAGCTGATGTGACATTAGCTAGCCTAATATGTTATATATATATATATATTGATTGATTGATATTAAGTAGAAACTAAATTAAAAGATGTTTGTTTATATATTTTGTATTTTATATATATATATATATATATATATATATATATATATATATATATTTACAATTAAAAAAAAAAAAATAACACCATGCGTGCAAAATTTAATTTTTTTTAAAAAATAATATTTTAATCTTGACTCTTTAATTAATTTAAGAAAAAAACTTATATGTTGTTGCTTACATACTTTTGCTAAGGTTAACCAATTAAAAAAAAACCTGTGTCAATTTTTTTATGTCATCTTCTCAAAATTGATACATGTCTTTTTTTAATTAGTTAACCTTAACAAAAGCATGTAAGCAATAACATATAAGTTTTGTCCTTAATTTAAACGCTCAAAAGGAAATTAGACGGTGTTTGGTAGAAAAAAATAAGAAGGAAAAAAGGGATGGAATGCCCCATTCTCTCATTCATTATTTCTACCAAATAAATTTCCATTTTTACAATGTGATGAAATTATGTTTTTGCCCTTACTTTTTTACCAACTTTTATTCTGTTTTCACTTTTAATGTACAATTTTACCCACTTTTATTTCATTCACATCATATCATATTGACATGACATCTTCATTCTCTTCTCTTCTATCATTTTCATTCCCATTCTTATTCTCATTCACTCATTTTTTCTCCATGTCAAACAAACCCTTTAAACAATTTTTCGCATGAAAACAGCCCAAATCCTAAACCTTAAACAAACTCTTTACCGTATCAAATAAATTTCAGATATTAGCAGTTGGGGTTGAGTTTAGGGGAAAAAAAAAAAAAGATGAATTGTTTCAAGGTGTCTAGATTATAGTGTTTCGAATTTGATTACATAGTGTGTTGGGAAACCAAAAATAAATAAATTTCAGATTATAGTGTATAGTATTAGTTTTTTTTTTTTTCAAATTTCAAATCCAAAAATAAGACACAACAAAATGACGTCTTCCCACATGTTACTTCTAAATATTCTTAGTTACTTTTCACAGCATTTCTTTTAAATAATTTGATTTGTTTATCTTTCGTTATGATTTTAGATGGAAAAATTAACAGAAATCATTCTTGTAACAGTAGACATCAGAGCTGCACACGATTTTGGTTGATTCGGGCTAGGGGCGGGTTGGTTCGGGCTAGAGAAAAATATCAACAGATTGGGTTGGTTCGGGCTTACTAAAAATGCATCAACCAACCCAAACCATTCATTGTTGGTTCGGGTTGGCGGGCCAGCTCTTTTTTTTTTTCTTTCTTCCTTGATTCATTGAGCAGCACTAGCCAAAATTTTAAAAATGTTTGATATAAAATAAAATATAGTTTAATAAATTATATTTCATAAACTTTTTAATATCACGTTTCATTTATTTTTTTAAAAAAATTATTTGAATTATGATTAATCTAACTAGTTGTGATCTTGTTATTTGAAGTTTCAATGCATTATGCACATAATATATTTATAATTCAACTATGTGGTTATCTAATTAATTTCATGATTGGAGAGATTTGCATGTTAGGTAATGGAATGATAAAAAAATCATAGAAGAATATTTTGAAATCAACCTATCAAATCATTTTTTAATCATAAATGTATATAAAAAAAATAAAAAAATAATTTTTGGCGGGTTGGCGGTTTGGTTCGATTCCGACGGGCTTAATTAGGGATGGCAATCTTACCCGGACCTAACGGGTACCCTGAAAATTTATCCATTGGGTCCGGGTCTGGGTATTGAAAAATGGGTCTGGGTCTGGGTCTGGGGATTTTAACGGGTCAAAGTCCAGGTCCGGGTCCGGGGACGGGTAAGGGTGTATTCACCCCAGACCCGGTGATATAATATATATAAAAATATTTTATATATAAAAATATATTATATATCATATCAAATTGTGTGTTTTAAGTTGGTTTTTCTTAAACTTGAAAATAATTAAATTTATGAATGTGTGTTCAATACTTGTGATTAAAGTACTTGTGATGAAAGTAGCAAATTTTGTAGAAAAAATAGTAAATTTTCCGGGTCCGGGGCCGGGTCTGGGGATCCTAGTATTCGATGGGTCCGGGGACGGGTATCAAATTTCATACCCGACGGGGACGGGTCCGGAGATGGGGAAAATATTAATTACCGGGACCGGGGACGGTGATTGCAGTATCCTACCCAGACCCTACCCATTGCCATCCCTGGGCTTAATATTGATAAAACCGCAACACGAACCACCATGGTTCGCGCTGAAAAATTTCAGCCCAAATCAAACCAACCCAACATGGCGGGTTGGCGAGCCAGCCCGAACCGGTGTTCACTCCTAGTAGACACTTTGATAAATGTGAACTATACATCAACATTTCCCTTGAATGAGGCATTCCCCATCACAAGCTGCAAGCTCAATATAGAATTGCAGTATCTTTAGTAATGAACACAGAATAGTTACACTTACAACAAAATTGATCAAATTGAGATCTCAAAATAAACCGAACCAATATTTGGACGGGTAAACTATCTTTGGTACCCCTAACGTTTGCGCGTTCGGTCAAATATATCCCAAACATTTGATTGCTGTCAAATATACCCCCAACGTTTCAATTTTTAGGCAATCTTATCATTTTCACTAACACCGTTAAAATAGTTAACGGTTTTTGCTGACTAGGCATAACATGTGGCATTAATATCTTACTGGGATCAATTTTTTCCATTTCATATTTTATTAAAAAGAAAAAGAAAAAAGAAATCGTTTAAGTTTAGGTTTTGAAGAAGCACGTTTTCTTTTTTGTCTTTTTTTAAATAAAATATGAAATGGAAATTTTAAATAAAATTGAAATGGAAAAAATTGATCCCAGTTAGATATTAATGCCATATTTTACGCCTAGTCAGCAAAAACCGTTAACCATTTTAACGGTGTTAGTGAAAAGGGTAAGATTGCCCAAAAAATGAAATGTAGGGGGCATATTTGATCGCAATAAAACGTTTGGGGCATATTTGACCGAAGGTGCAAACGTTGGGGGTACCAAAAGTACTTTACCCTATTTGGACATATTCAGCTAATTTAAAGTGACTTAGCCGAAACATAACAGATCAATTTGGTTCCGTTCAAACCCAGTCAGTTTACGTGAACTTAACCCTTTTTTTCCTTGATTATGGCTCAAGTAAGTACTTTATTACCAATTAAAGCTTAAAAACGAAGAGCCCGATACACGAGGCTCCCACCAGATAGTCTGGGGAGGATCAGATGTACGTAGTCTTATTCCTACAAGTAAAGAGACTGTTTTTAAGATTTGAACCCATGGTCTTCAAGTCGCTTGACAGCAACCTTATAGTTGTTCCAAGGCTCACCCTCAATTATCAATTAAAGCTTACTTTCACAAAAGAAATTTCAAACTTACAAGCCTAAAATCTGAAAACTTTTAATTATGTAATTCAAAACTTGATGTTTAATATATATATATATATATATATATACATATATATATGTGTGTGTCTAGTTAATTGGTTTGTTTTGGTTCATTATCCAACCAGAAACCAAACCAAATTTTTCAGTGTTCTATTCGATTAAACATGTGGTCTCTGAGGTTCAAAGAAGTACAACTTCAGATAAAAAGAAAATAAAACTCTGGGCCCTATTAGATTCAAAAGAATACAAGCCCATGAGATAATAAAAAAAAAAGAAGTTGAGACAAACAACTGACCCAAAACCTTTTGAACTTAAGGAAGAGCATTGGAGATATAAATACCTATATCATATAGTGTGTGATACTGAATAAAGTACTTAAAGTGACTTAATTCTTCTCTCCGGGGAGAGTTTTTCAAATCATAATATATATATATATAAAGAAATTAGCCCATAAAGCCCCAAGGCTCCATTTTTCATGGTTACTGAACTGAACCATTCAGACATACTATAGTATGAAAACCAAAGCACTAGCATGTTTTGCTGCCAAGTAAAAGCACTAAAATCATATTGTATGAACAAGTCTTCAGGTTATCTTTATTATTATTATTATTATTATTATTATTATTATTATTATTCACTTGCATTAAGTTATAGTTGTTGGGAATTAATTGTATGAAAAGTAACCTATAAGCTGCACTTTTATCATTGAAAGAATTGGTCACAACTCACAACAACGTTGACCGCACAAACATTTGCAATGCCAATGTGTGTTACTACTTTTTTTTTTTTAGAAAAAAATTTAGGTGAGAATAAACATCGATATCTCATCGTGATTAAGAAAGATCTCTCAATCTCTTTGAGAGTTTACAAAAAGATTTATATATATATATATATATATTAGGCCAAATTACTCTTTTGGTCCTTCACGTTTGCACGAAGTTTAATATTGGTCTTCAACGTTTCAAAAAGTTATAATTGGTCCTCAACGTTTTTTTTTTGTCGAAATTGGTCCTCCAACGTAACTCCGTTAGTCTGTGCCGTTAAATGCTGACGTGGATGGTTTATGTGGCACACCCTCGCTCCTACGTGTCTTATTTTAATGACGTGGCACGCCACATCATGCCACATCACTCCACATTGCCACATCATTATCTTCTCTCTTTCATCATCATCATCATCATCATCTTCATCTTCATCTCTCTCTCTCTTTACATCATATCATCATCTTCATCTTCCCCACCACCACCAATGCCGGCACCACCACCACCATCGGCACCACCACCAACGCCAATGCCGCCACTCCCATTTCCATCCTCTTCCTCATTCACACACCATCTTCGCCATCATCTTCCTCCTCTTCCTCCATTCTCAAATCTTGAACACCTTCCTCCAGATCCAAAAGCTCCATGAATCTAAAAAGATGGAGAAAACTAATACTACTACTATGACGCAGGACCCAGAAACGGAAAATCAAAGAAACCCAGAAAAATCGAAGCTTTTTATGATCTTATTACAGTGGAATTTATCATACACCAAGAAAAGAAGATTTCACTCAGAATTGGATACAACAATCTCAAACATCAAAAACAAGAAATTGGGCATTTAAGAAAATCCTGGGAAAAAAAAGTATGTCATTGTCTCGAGAAAATTTTTGGAAAAGAAAGCAAGTGTTGCAAATTGGTTGTGTTTGGTGAAGATTAGGGATGTGGGTTATGGATTTTGGAGGGTGAATCGAAGAAAAATGGGAGCTTTTGGATCTGGAAGAAGGTTTTGAAGATTTGAGAATGGAGGAAGAGAGGAAGAGGAGGAACATGATGGTGAAGATGGTGTGTGAATGAGGAAGAGGATGAAAATGGGAGTGGCGGCACTGGCGACGGCGCCGGCGGTGGTGGTGGTGGCGCCGGCGGTGGTGGTGGTGGGGAAGATGATGATGATGATGATGTAAAGAGAGAGAGGGATGAAGATGAAGATGATGAAAGAGAGAAGATGATGATGTGGCAATGTAGAGTGAGGTGGCGTGCGACACGTAGGAGAGAGAGTGTGCCACATAAGCCATCCACGTCAGCATTTAAATCAATTATGCTACTCACCGTTCCATGTTATAAATACTACTTTGTTTCATGATGAATCCTTAATTCCAACAAAAATATATTCAAAGGAAAAGGAAAAACTACAGTGAACATAAATTTGGAAAAGATAGGCTAGGAAGACTTAGAAAAGTAAAGTCAATAAATCTTAATCCGCATTGATTGTAGGGACTGTGACTCATAGCATCTTCCATTGCCCACAAGCAATTTCGAATTAATCTTTGGGATAAAATATTTTTGGTACCTCAACGTTTAAGGCTTCAATCAAATATGTCGCTAACGTTTTTTTATTGCAATCAATTATGCTCCCAATGTTTCATTTTTTGAGTCCTTTACCATTACACTATTAAAATAGATAACGGTTGTGGCTTACGTGACGTGACACTTTTAAAGAGAAACTTCTTCCGTTGTTGAAAATGTGACGATTTGCTAAGTTTCCAGGCAAAATGATGCATGGTAAAAATGGAGCGCCTAAGGTGAATTTATGCAAAATTTGAGAGGCGAAGAGTTAGGGTAAACGATAGCGTTCTATGATAACATGGAGAAGGAAAAAATATTTACCGTGGTATAAGTGAATCTATTCATATTTTTTGTCACATATCACGCCATGTAAGTCACAATTGTTATATATTTTAACAATGTTAGTAATAAGAGTAACACTGATCATATCACTCCCTCCCTTTCTATTTTCCATGATTTGTTATATATATGATATGAACATAAATTTATATATGTAGTGATATATAGGCTTGAGTGTTTCTAGTTGGTTAGTGGTTATATTAGATATTTAGAGACAACCTCGACCCCACCATTTTAAATGTTACTTCCTACTTTTATTTCATCATCTACCAAAATAAATTCAATAAATCTTCAAAAGCATATATACTTGCTATATAATACCCTTTGTCTGGGTGTCTGGATTTTAATTGTTAATGTAACCATTTTTTTTGCTGAAAACACTACTTCTTATGCAAACTTCAACCTATCTAAGATCAAGCCTACCCAATCCTACAAGGTATATATATATATATGATCATTTTACTTAATCTTTGTTCACTTTAATTTAGCTCTTGGAATTTCCTATTATTTTCATTTGTTTAATTAGTTCTGTCAATTCACTTTGTTTTGTTTTGTTTTGTTTTGTAATCTATACTGTACTGTGTAGGAGCATATATACTTATTACTTCTGTTTCAAGAAAAGATCAAAAGTTTTACTCCTATCTCTCTTCAATATTGATGGCTTCTTCTTCTTCTTCCCAAATTCAGCAAACAAAATATGATGTATTCATCAGCTTTAGAGGTTCTGACATCAGACAAGGTTTTCTTAGCCATTTGACAACGGCATTACGTCTGAAGCATATTGATGTGTATGTAGATGAGAGACTTGAGAGAGGAGATGAAATATCATCATCACTTCTGAGAGCAATTGAAGGGTCAGAGATTTCATTGATCATATTCTCGAAGGACTATGCTTCTTCAAAGTGGTGCTTAGAAGAGCTTCTGAAAATCATTGAATGCAAGGAACTCTATCACCAGATTGTTAGACCAGTTTTCTACAATGTTGATCCTTCAGATGTAAGACATCAAACGGGCACTTTTGAAGATGCATTTGCCCAACATGAACAAAGATCCATATATAACATGGGAAAGCTATAGAGTTGGAGATCTGCCTTGAACAAAGCTGTTTATTTATTTGGCTACCTTTATCAATCAAAGTTTGAGTAAGTAATTTCCTTTTTTTCTTCATGCTTTTAACATATTATTTTGTAGTTCTAAGAATTTATTATTTCTATCATGCTAGCTAGTTGTTAACTTCTCTTTCTCCCCCCCCCCCCCACCCAATATATATTAGGAATGAATCTAAACATGAACAAAGGTCTAGGTACAACATGGGAAAGGTACAAAGTTGGAGATCTGCCTTGAGGAAAGCTGCTAATTTATCTGGCTACCATTATCCATCACAGTTTCAGTAAGTATTTCCTTTTATTCTTCTTCACGCTTTTAATCTATAATTTTACAGTTCTTAGATCTGTATCTTTATTTTGCAGCCAAAAATTTTAAATAAATAATAAAATAATAAAACTATATCTACGATTTTATTATTTCTATCATGCTAGGTAGTTGTTAACTTCTATTTTTTGTTCCCCCAATATATATTAGGAATGAATCTAAACTCATTGATGAAGTTGTCAAACACATCTTGGAAAAATTGGATGATATTTATCCAACAATTGAGTCTAACGGTCTTGTTGGATTTGATGGAAACCTTGCTTGTGTTGAATCCTTATTGAAAATTGAGTCACAAGAAGTTAGAATTGTTTGACTTTGGGGCATGGGAGGCATAGGCAAAACAACTCTTGCCCGTGCTATTTGTAATAAGTTTTCTGCCAAATTTGAAAGTTGTTGCTTCTTGGAGAATGTGAGGGAAGAATAAAAAAGGAGTAATGGATTATGTGGTGAAGATGAAATCCGTTAAGAGAAGGCTATGTCGCAAAAAATTTCTTCTTGTGCTTGATGACACATAGATACCTCAGAGCAATTAAAAGATCTAGCTGGTGAACAACCTTACTTGGGAGCAGGTAGTAAAGTCATTATAACAAGCAGAAACAAGCATGTTCTTATTAGTGGAGGAGTTCATGAAAATGCAATATATGAGATTAAGGAGTTGAACTTTCAAGATTCCCTTAAACTTTTCAGCTTGAATGCCTTCAACCATAGCCTTCCAACGCTGGAATATGAAGAGTTATCAAAACAGGCAGTTGGTTATGCTAAAGGAATTCCTTTAGTTTTAAAAGTTTTGGGTTCACATTTGTATTATAGAGATATGAAAACATGGCAAAGTGTACTGGGAAAACTTAAGAAGCATCCCAATGTGCAAATTCAAAATGTAATGAAGGTGAGCTATGATGGATTAGATGATATAGAAAAGGAGATATTTCTAGACATTGCATTCTTCTTCAAAGGACAAAAGAAAGATGATGTTATAAGGGTTCTAGACGCGTGCAATTTCTATGCAAGCAGTGGAATAGCCACACTTCTAGATAAAGCCCTTATAACTATTTCAATTTTCAATGAGATTCAAATGCATGATTTGTTAGAAGAAATGGCAGAGCAAATAGTTCGTGAAGAATCTATCAAAAATCCAGGAAGACGTAGCCGATTGAAAGACATAGAAGAAGTTTTGGATGTACTGAAAAATAACAAGGTGAGAAATATTCACTAATTAAATAACTTCCTTCTTATGTTTTATTTTCGAACACCATTTTTTAATGTTATTTTGATTTTGTTTTTATGTTAGGGAACTGACGCAATTGAAGGGATTGCATTGAACTTGTCTCAAATTAATGAAGATATACAACTAAGTAATGACATATTCAACAAGATGAGTAATTTGAGAATTCTCAAAATCTCTTCTCCATGGGGGCGCAAGTATTTGATAAAGCTTCCTTTTGGCCTTAAGCCATTTCCTAGTGAATTAAGATATCTTCATTGGGATGGATGTCCTTTGAAGTCTCTGCCTTTAACTTCATTTTCTGAGAAACTTGTTGAACTTTGCTTAACAGATAGCAATGTTCAAAAACTTTGGGATGGAGTACAGGTATTTATATTTTAATGTATGTTTTAACTTTGAATTTCATGAAAATCTTGGGACTTTTCCATGTAATGTTTCACTTTTAATTGTGCAGAATTTGGTGAATTTAAAGAAAATAGATTTTAGGGGATCGAAACAATTGACGGAGCTTCCTGATTTCTCAAAGTCACGTAATCTTGAAGTAGTGGACCTCTCCTATTGTGAAAGTTTGTGT
The DNA here is from genome assembly GCA_014851425.1 of Senna tora. NCBI lineage: Eukaryota > Viridiplantae > Streptophyta > Magnoliopsida > Fabales > Fabaceae > Senna > Senna tora. The sequence continues at coordinate 16,181,830 of CM026262.1, forward strand.
AGTGTTCATCCATCCATCTTATCTTGCCACACCCTTGTTTCTTTGAATCTATTTGCATGCCAAGAATTAAGAAGTCTTCAAAGTAAGATTCATTTTGAATCTCTGGATGCCCTTGAAGTCCGTGGATGCTACAATCTCAAGGAATTTTCGTTGTCCTCGGAGAAAGTAGAATTTTTATATCTAGATGAAACAAAGATAGAAATGTTGCATTCTTCAATTGGTCTTTTCAAGGTACTTTCAAAACTCTACCTCAACTGTTCAACACTGAAGAGTCTTCCCATAAAGGAATTACGTATGTTGACATGTCTCAGTGCACTTTCTATTTGTGATTACAAACAAGTAATTTCCAAAAGGGAGCTCAGCATCCTATTTGAAGCCCTGCCCAATTTAGAAGGCCTAAATTTGAATGGATGCATTAACTTGTTTGAAATCCCTGACAACATAAATGCTTTATCAAGGTTAGAGTGGTTATTTCTAAACAAAAGTGGGGTGGAGACCTTGCCTGCTAGCATCAAGCATCTTTTAGAGCTGCGTTCCCTTTATTTGAAAGATTGCAGGAGGCTTAGGTTTTTACCAGAACTTCCACCATCTATTACATTTTTAGATTTCAACGGAAGCACATCATTGGAGACCTTGCCTACTAGCATGAAGCATATTTTAGAGTTGGAAGAAGTTCATTTGGAAGATTGCAGGAGGCTAGTGTTTACCAGAACTTCCACCATCCATAACAACCTTAGATGTTACTGGATGCACATCATTGGAGAGAGTGCACAATTTGCCATTAACACAAGTCAAGCATGTAGAAAGACATTACAATTGGGAATTTGAATTCTTTCTTGGTCCGAGGCTATTCGGCCATGATGACTTGATAAAAGCATGTGGAGTGAGTCCAATATATGCCTCAGAAAATTACAATATCTTCAAGAGGCATCAGGATAATGAGATTGATAATGATGATCAATTCTATCAATAAATAATAATGTTCGTCAATTCTATCAAAGATGATGATGAACAATTCCTCCCTCCAACAAAGAAGTTGAAGCAATCTAGTTGTATTAATAAATCCAAATGAAGGGATATGACTTCAAACAAATCAAGTTTTTATGTATGTTTTTCCTCCTTCTTTTACCTTCACAACCAACCAGTGTTTGAAAACCTGGACCGACCCGGCCGGGTTGACCCAGAACCCGGTGATCCGGACATCAAGTCGGTCCGGGTGGTCCTTATGGACTGTTTTATAATTGACCCGGAATCGACCCGGATCAACCCGTCGGGTTCTAGACAAACCCGATGACCCATGACCCGGTTCCCTTTTTTTTTTGAAAAAAAAAATTGAAAAATATAGGATTGTTTGATAGTATTAATATTTTATTTTCTTAATCAACTAAATTGGCAAGCTTTTGTATTGTTTAAAGTGTTAGAGTGGTTTGAGTTACAACTTAATTGATGTGTTGATTTTTTATTTAAATTTCATTTTTGTGGGATCAAAAGTTAAGCGTTTAAGACTTATTATGTGTTATTATTTTTATATTTTAGACTTGTTATATTCAGTTTTAGCTTTGAATTTGAATTATAATAACTTATTATGTGTTTTTCATATTTATTTGGTTAATGTATGCATATGTATATATATTTTTAATTTTTTTAAAAAATTGACCCGGCTAACCGGTTTTTTAGTGACCCAACGGTTGAACCAGTGACCCGAGTTCTTGACCAGGTTAATGACCGATCCGAGTTTTCAAACATTGCAACCAACTCTCTTTATTGGTTATTTATATCTATATAGGTATAAAAATTTGGGCAAGGAACACAATTTGTTATTGTCTAATAGAATATTTGCATTCCGTTTTTAACCAGAGCCTTTCCTATCTATTTTGATATCTTTAATTTGTTGCCATGAGCAGATTTCTTCTTAAAACTTGATTGGTATCTCTCAAGATTTGAAACTTTGGTGTTGTCCTTAAGGACTTTTCTTTTCTCTCACTCCGTCACAAGATTTTCAATGTCACATATTCATAAAGAAGCTAAATGCCGCATCTCATTTGTGACCAAAATACACTCACCAAGTCAATGTTATTATTTTCTTTATTAATATTATTTTATTAATTGATAACTCTATGAAATAAAGTTAATTAGGCTATTAATTCACCAGTTTTCTGAGGTGATTAAGTGTTTTCGAATCATGATTTGTTGCATTTTAGAATATTTTTGTGTTCTAGGCTTTTAGGTGTTTAACTTGTCTGATTTGTGTAGATTAACTAAGTTTTATGGGTGTTTTATTGAGTTCAAGGTTTGTTGGGGACTCACTTGCATTTTCCTTCTTGTGTTCAGGGTCAAATGGTAAAGAAAGAAGTGTTTTGGGCACTTTTGGAAGCCAAAAAGACAACAAGAATCATCCAAGTCAGTGACTAGGCGTTGCAGCTTCGCAGGGACAGTTTCAGAAATCAGTATTTTTACTGATATAAGCGCAATTTTTGACCTAAGTTGATTCATTCTGAGCCGTTTGGAGAGCCTAAGAGCAAGGGAGAGCTTGGGGATTGAAGAGGCATCAAGTTGGAATGAGTTCTTGGTGGATTCAAGTGAAGGGAGAGTCGATTAAGCTTTGGAGACGGAGTTTTCTATCTTCTTCTTTTTCTCTCTTGTATTTTTAGTTTTTACTTATGTTTACTCTCAAAAACTTGATGTTGAACATAAATATGTTAGGCTAGGTTTTTCTTATCTTAAGGTTATAGTACCCCCGGCATGTAAACTCATAAATTTACTATTTTGATTGCTTGATTTAATGCATTTTGATGTTTATTCAATTGATGAACCCTAATTGTTTATCCGCCACCTAAAAAAATCTGAGAATTTTGGATTTCCTTAAAAAAAACACCTATTAACTTGATTTCAATAAGGATATACTAAGGGCCTTACTCTAAGGCTCGTAATCTTGAAGTAGTGAAACTCTTTCCTTGCAAAAGTTTGTGTAGTGTTCATCCATCTATCTTATCTTGTCATTCCCTCGTTTCTTCCATTGCCCACAACTAATGAGAATGGTAATGGGAATGGGAATGAGAAATGGAATGTTTGAGAGAATGAGAATGTCATGTCAATGTGATGTGAATAAAATAAAAGTGAGTAATGAATGTTTGGTAAGAATATTGGAGGAAATGTTGAATTACATCACAGATTACGGGCGTTGTTTTTAGTAACCAAATGGCCCCCTGACAATTTCTTGATCCATACATAGCACTATCAAAACGGATCGATCTGGCCCGGTTCGCACCGACTCGTTTATGAGGCGGGCATGGGAAGTGATGCCTAAGCCTGTCCCGTATTGACCTGCAAGTTAAACGGACTAGCCAACGAGTTACTTTTTTTAATTTTTTAAAATATATTTTTTAAAAAAATTAATTATTTACTTAAAAATTAATTAATTTTTACTTTAAATTAATATTTTATTAATTTTAATTATTTATACATATTATTATAATAAAATTATTATTTAACACATAAAATTACTTAAAATATATATATTTATACAAATATATATATATATATATATATATATATTTTTGCGGATCGACCCATGTAACCCACAAAATTAAATGGATCAACCCGTTTAGATCCCAGATGGGCAAGGCTGACCCGCGGCTCAAGCCGGTTTGGACACTAATATCCACACACCAAAGTTCGAAAAACACTTCTCTCTTCAACCCCAACCCGAACGTCTCCGCCTCATGACCATTTGGACATGATCATATCATCTTCATGGGCTACACTCTAACTCCATCTCTCTTCTCCCTCCACCACCACCACCACTATCACCCTCACCCACTACTAAATCCCCGACCACCACCCTATCCTCCATCCAATTCCAAAATTCTCTTTAATCGCCGCTCCCTCCTCCTCTCCCTCCCCATTGTCTCCGCCCCTTCATTTCCCGCCACCGCCGTTGAAACCGCCAAGACACCGCCGGACACCACCGTCACCGACCGCGTCTTCATGGATTTCAGCCTCTGCCCTAACTACTTCCTCCCCAGCCGAACCCTCGGCGACAACATTGAGTCCCTCTGCTCCGATTCCGTCCCTATAGGCCGCATTGTCCTCGGCCTGTACGGTCACCTCGTACCCGTCACGGTTTCGAACTTCAAGTCCATGTGCATTGGATCGGCCGGCTCTTCCTACAAGAACACCCTCATTCACAAAATCTTCCCAGGCCAGTACTTCCTTGCCGGCCGCCAGGGACGGCGAGACAGGGGCGAGGTTCAGCCGCCGCTGGATTTGGCGCGCAACACAGAAACTATCGATTCTAGGGCATTTTCTCTTCCTCATTCGAAGGCCGGGGTTCTCTCGCTTTCTCTGTCGGAGAACGACGATGAAGATGAGTTTAAGCTCGACCCTAATTACCGAAACGTTGAGTTCTTAATCACAACTGGACCAGGACCTTGCCCTCAGCTCGATAGTAAGAATATTGTCTTTGGAACTGTGCTTGAAGGTAATTTTCCAAGTCTTTGTTTGGGGCTTCAATTTCTTTTGAACGTTTTAAATTTTTCTTCAAATGCATCCATACGACTGGAGATTTTGTTGCTAATTTTCAAGATAGAAACTGTTATCTTGTCTTCATTTCTAGATACTGAGAGACTTGATGGTGAGTTCAATTAAAATATTAATTTAATGGTTTAAGTCTTTGAGATACATAAATGGAAGCAGAAATTAAAATAAACAGGAAATAGGAGTATCATAGTTCATAATAGCTTGAATATTACGTTACAGCTTTTGTAATTTCCTTCTATTGTCCATGCTTGCTCAATGTAATCATATGCTTCTGTCCTCATGTATGTGGTTTTTGTCATTTCTTTCTACTAAAGAAGTTAGTAGAACTGCCTGATATGGTTATGTACAGAGGAGATCATTAAAGGTTTAGTAGGAGGAGTTGACCAAATGGGAGATGGTACAAGGGGGGAGATCAAAGAAAATAATAAGAGAAACTATTAAAATGAGTTTAACTATTAGTAATCTAACTATAAAAATGAGCAAATATAGAACACGCTGGTGTCATTTTATCCATATAGTTAACCCACCTAATGGGAAAAAACTTTATTTGTTGTTGTTGTACTCAAAGGTACTGATTGTTCACACTGGAACTTGAGAATATACATACATCAGTTCTGAATGAATGAGCTATAAGAAGCCTTAAGAGTTTGGATTACTATTTTATTTGCCGTTATCTCTTTCTTTCTTCAAGTAACTTTGGAGCATTTTATTGCCCTATCTTTTGCTATTCATATGTCTTCCACGGTTCCACCATATTTGAGCTAAGTGTATGATAATATGCAGAGTGTTTTATAACTTTACCCAGTAAAGGGTGCTTCAACTGTTAATTACATCTTTATTATTCTTAGTACTTTCCCAGTTGAAGAAACTTAGGACACAGTGAAAGTGAAACAACTCTATTAATCACTCACACACTCTTCTTTGAGTATGAGAAAACTCCTGAAACACTAAAGTGTTATACATCGCATTCATCCATAATCCTTTACACAAGTCCTTCTACCTCTATTTGTATATGATAATTACCCATAACTACACTACATTTTCTATTATTATTCTCCCCAACAAAATCAACCTTGTCCTCAAGGTTGAAACATGAAACAAAACTGAACCACATTTGCACTCAACAGTTCAAAGAAGGGAAAACAATTTGCTGGGCTAATCTCAAAATTCAACACCTGCATGAAGATCAACTTGCTTCCAGGAGATCTCAAATTTTAAAATATTGTTCCTTGATGTTGATGGTATTTTCAGCCTAGCAAGCATCTCATGGAAACTAGAAAGCATACCAATTGCTAATGCCACATGGGATGGATTTGAAATATTTGCAGAATTTCTCATCTCCCTTAGCAGTTTCCACTTGAATTGACAGATCCAGTGGCTATAGTGATGGGGCAGAATAGGTTTTTTATTTTTTTTGCCTTAGGCAGAATATGTTTTGAATCACCTAATCTAAACCCACCCGACCTGCATTCTTTAGACCCCAAAATGTAAACATATCCTCATTACATTCTGTAGCTTCAACTGAAATCTGGTAATTGCACTCTTGGGCAATTGAAGCTGGAGCTGCTTATAATATGAACATCTTGGATTCTTGTAAAATATCAGGTTCTTAATAATCATGAATTTTGAGAACAATTACCAGACTAGTATATCGAGGTGTTCAAAAACTGGTTTTATATAACATTTCTCCAAAGTCCAACCTACATAAACGAGGAGAACTTGTCTACTAAAGCAATAATATAATAGAATCAAGGATTATAACGGGCAAACAGTGTCTGTTTTGGCCGGATGATCCTTAACCTCCAGTTACCTAAGATTTTTGGACTGTTCGAAGCAATTTTTGTAAATTTCTTGGTTAGTAGAATATGGTATAGAGATGGGATTTTTTCATAGATGGATCATGTAATTTATGCACTTCTTGACAAGTATTCCTTTGTTTGTGGAGAAAATTTGCAGAGAGTATAATTTAACCCTTTCTTCTGCTATACGAATTATGAAATTCTTTAAAGAAGTTTATGGTCTCAATGTGTTGTAATGCTTCAATCACAATTTCTGCCTCAATCTGATTCTGTATCACTTGTTGCAAACTCTTTAATTGGTGAAAAGAGGCTGTTCACAATGGAGAGGAATGGGAATGCTGCAGTCTTGACGTAACTGCAGCATCATAGGTTCCATATTTTTTAAGAAAGTCTCTATGTTAATTTGTCTGCAGCCATGTCTTGAACTCCTTCGAATCATTAATTTCTAGTAACATGTCTTAAATGCTTTTGTAACCCATTGCTCCATTCATTTTTTAACAATGGAGAAGCATTAAAGGACCTCTCATGCAACGTAAAAATCAATCTCTCTTTTCTGATGAAGAAAAACTCCCAAAATACCAATATACTATTCAGTATTACATTCATCAATGTAATCCCTCCTACAAACCCATGTATTCTTTCTGTCTTTCAGTTTCTCAAATGGTAGTTCTTTTTCAGCTGCATCAATTAAAAGCTAATCTCTTCTGAGATTCAAAGGATCAATCTTGTCGGTCCTAGCCAGTGTTTCAAGAACTGGATGATTCGATCGGTTGAACCGATAACCTTTCAAATGTCTGGTCTGATCCTTCACAAAGACTTGGACTACCGGTTTGACTAGTTTGGAATGGCCAAAATGGGTGACCTGAGAAAAACCGAGAACCAGCCGAGTTTTGGCCAAACTGATTAAATTTTTTTTTTTTAGCTTTTTTATGTTTGGGTCTGAAATTTTGGCCCAAATTTGACTATATGCATTGTGATTATTAGAATTTTCTTTTTTATATGAATATGGAGCAACTAATATGATGTGTAAATGATATAAATGCTTAAATTATTTTGAGCTTTTTTTTTCATATATATAGTTGGATTGTATAAATTACTCATTATATTTTAAAGTCATAAGTGGAAATATAATTTTTGTAATATAGTTGATATCAAAATAAAATTATTTAATTATTATTATATTTATCACATCATTCAATTCGACCATGGGTGGAACCGATCAGCCCATGACCTTATAGACGCTTCTAGCTTTTGATATTGCAACCCTTGATGAGTTATTTTAATTTTGAACTGTTGATTTATAGGAGGCTAAAGTAGTTCAACCTAATATTGTGACTACCTATAGCCATGCTCATGTCCTGTTGACTCTCATTGCAGGTTTGGACGTCATCACAGCCATAGCTTCAATTCCCACTTACCAACCATCAGAACGAATTCGCCAGTTCAATGACTTGGCTGAGTTTTTTGGAGATGAAAGGGCCCAGAATGCTCGTTCCTCATGGAACAGGCCTCTTAAAACTGTTTATATTAGTAACTGTGGAGAGCTAAAAGTTGCCAAGCCTTCTCTCTCTCCAACTCTACCTTAATCTTCTTTTCTTGTGTATGTATATTCCTTTGGATTAATTTATTTCATTTGTCAATGTATAAATCATACAACATTCTGAGAGGAAAAATCCTGAGGTCCACAGGAGAAAGAAGATGGTGATGAAGATTAAGGCAAAGAAAACTAAATCATTTACTTGAAAGATATTGTTTAGTTCATTGTTTGAAGTTGAACAGCATCATGAGTACCTAATATTCCTCTTATGTAAAGAAGGTAGGAAATATTTTTGCATAAATGTGTTTTACTGTAAATCATTAAAAAAATTTGTAATCTTTTCTTGTTTAAGAAATGTCATGAGAGGGTTATGGTCTTTTAAATAAGAATCTCATACAGATTTATTTGTGTTACTTCAAATTCTAGTTTCCAGCCAAACCTGCCATCAAACCATGAAGTCATTACAATCGTAGGGTATGTTTATTAGGTTGTTCAAAATTGAACTAAATTGTTGCCTTGTAACCAAACCAAACTTGTAAAAAATTGAATAAAACTGATCAATTGGTGGTTTGGTTTGTATTTTTTTGGGCAAGTCGGTTCATTTTTTGCTTTGCAATGCGAAATAACTGAATCGATTTGTAGGTGTATAATATTATAAAGAAGGAACATTAACAAATCAATCGATTATTTACGTTGTCTTCCTCAAGCAATCCTCCTCTATGGAATCTCCCTTTGGCAAAGTCAAGAAGAAAAACAAAAAGTTCTGCTGATTGAATGAAACCTAATCTTCTTTTTACAAGATAGAAAATGAGTATTTATACTCCAAGGGAAAGAAAACCCTAAAATAAATAAGGGCTCTCCTAATGTAGCATAAACTAAAGTCCAAACAAAATATTAAGTTCAAAAGAAACTATTAGGCTATTCTAATAACTCATATTAAGTCCAACCTAACTAAAACAATAAATCAGAAGTCTTAAAACACTATTGGACTTTTAAATCACAGAGCCTAAATATAATGACTCCGTTTGGTTGATAGATTTATTTTGAGAGAATGGGAATAGGAATAGGAGTGGAAATGATACGACTATGTTTGGTATACTATAAAATAAGGGATGAGAAATGAATGAAAGTTGGATAAAATTACAACTTTACCCTTTAATGAGAAATTATAAAAAAAATTTTCTTCTGAAATTATATTGTATAGGGAAGAGTGTGCAACATGCCAACGTCAGCAAAAAGCAACATGGTGAAAGTGGTTGAATTGAGGGTAAAATTGTACAAAAATTTCAAACCTTTTGCACTGTAGACCAAACCTTTGGAGATGAGTGGGTTTGTACATAACTCTCATACGAGGGAATGCCCAAAGTAAGGAATGTCAAAATATAAACCAAATATGGGTTTGGTTAAAACCCTCTCTAAAACCCTCCTTAAAATCTTCTACCAAACAAGCCAAATGATTTCTGCACAAAAATTCAACCCAAATTGCAATAAGAATTTTAAGCTCAAAAAATAATGATTTAGTCTTAAATAAGTCTTCACATGTATAGCACATGGTTTAGCTCACCAAATTGATGTTTTCAAGCCTAAAACATGTTATACAGCTCCACTTTCAATCCATAATATGAAAATCATGTTTTGAACATAATTTGAAGGCTCTGTTTTGATGTTTTGATCTTTTGGACGCTTCTAGCTTTTGATATTGCAATTGGTTCTAAAGGTAAATCTAGCCCATCTTTCGTGTCTTTCGTGCTCACATCAACTTTGATGGAGGAATTTAGTTGTTCAGACCTTTGGATGCCATGTGGATGGACTTTTGGTTGACGACCTATGGTTGGGGAGATCTTCCCCCCAACTTGTGCAGTCATTTACCTTTCTAAATGAGTAAAATTGTGCTCAGGGTGTTTAAAAGCTTCCCGTGTTGGCCGATCGCCTTCCAATCGACCAACATCTAAAGGAGCCTTCGTAAGAAGTGTCTTTCATCATTTATTCCGTTGATGGAGAAGTGGGCCTCATTTTTTAGGTGCTTTTACCCTTTTTATTTTGTTGATGGAGAAAGAGCCCTCGTTTATGAGGTGTCTTTCACCCTTTTTAATTTTGTGCTGGTCACGTTTGTTCGGTAGCCATCTCATTTTGTGTGAGATCAGCTTTGTAGCATTGTGTTGTTGCCTTTTGAATGTTGAAAGGAAAGGATTTCATGTATCATCGTTCCTCTTTTTTTAGTCTTTCTGGACGCGGTGTCCTATGTTGAGCCTTGTTCAGCTAATCATGATACCTTCTTGTCTTTCTTAAGAAAGTTGAGCTGTTAGTGTCAGTTATAAGATGCAATAATACTTTTCCATCGAAAAATTAAAATAGAGATACTAAAAAGCCATATATAAAAAGCTTAGAGCGATATAGAGTATCAATGTGTACTAACAAAGCATTAAGAGATAAGAGCTACGCGTATTGCTAAATGATTTGTGCCACAAATAATATATAGAATGAGAAGAGTCAAGTTCTTTTTAGAAGTGAAGTAAAAATCATTCAAACAGTAAGGTATATGTGCGAGAGTTCCACACGCATGTATGCATTCAAAAACTTACCCACATATGCGTTAGTGGAAGAAATAATTTTTTCTTAGATAGATAGGCTTGCATATATTTGCAATAGTATATAAACTTAAAGCAAGTGATGAGCCATGTCTTATGTGGCTAAATTACATGGGTGGATAATCGTAATCCAAAATGATTTTGCGTGTAAGCAAAAAAAAGGGAGTATTTGATACTTGAGATAAAATCATGCTTGAATTAATTTTCAGAGTTTGATAGAGGGTCATTAAATCAAGTAATGAATAAGGGGGAAATCATGTCCCTAACTTTTCGAAAATGGATCAGCTGATGTGCACTGTGGCTGAAGTGCAGTCACAGTGTACATCTCCACCGTTCATTTTTTAGATGTATTTAATTTATTGACGTCAAGAAATTCATTTTTATTGAATGAATGGTAAAGATGTGCATTGTGACTGCACTGTAACCACAGTGCACTGTTGCTGATTCGGGTCCCTAACTTTTCTTAAATTTGAAAGAAATGGCATTGTAAGGCCGATCAAGACGATGGCACACAACACTGAATGTACCAATTTGATATTCAATTATGCTTGTCAATTGAAAATTTGACATAAAGAGATATTGTGATCTTTGTATTAAAACTTTAATATGTGAAATAAATGCAAGAGAAATTAAGAGCACCAAGTATTGCTAAAATCCTTCTGAAGTGCACATACGCCAGGAGTAAATAAAATACCAAGAGATACATATTTGAGAGACACACATAAATATTTCATAAATGGGGAAACAATTGCCCACACAAGATGGTGCATAAAGGAACATTGTGTCCATCAAGGGATAAGCAATAAAAGTATATAGCATATTAAGTGCATCTAGTACCCAAGAGGGAGACCGTCTTTCATGACGGGAAACCGACAAGGTCGATTGGTTAGGCATGATCACCTTTCTTGGAAAGAGACCAACGGGTCGGTCAGCAAAGGGGGGGGGGGGAGACCACCTTTCTTTGAAGGTAGATTGACGGAAAGACTGCCTTTCTTTGCGGGAGACTGAACAGGGTCGGTCGACAAAGGGGGGAGGCCCTATTATTCCTGAAGGTAGATTGGCAGAGAGACCACCTTTCTTGACAGGAGATCGACGAGGTCGGTCGATAAAGGGCGAAGACTACCTTGATCTTGAAGGTAGATTAGCAAAGAGACCACTTTTTTTGGCGAGAGATCGATAGGGTCGACTGACAAAGAGGGGAGACTGCCTTTCTTGAAGGTACATTAGCGGGGTAACCGCCTGTCTTCATGGGGAGACCACCTTTCTTAGCAAGAGACCGATGGGGTCAGTTGACAAAAGGGGAAGTCTACCTTTCTTAAAGGTAGATTGGCAGAGAGACTACCTTTCTCAGTAAGAGACTGCCTTTCTCGGCTAGAGATTGACAGGGTCGGTTGACAAAGAGGAAAGACCAGTTTTCTTGTAGGTAGATTGGTGGGGAGAGATCCAAGGTTAAGAATGAATATGGATGCAAGATTTTTGAGAATTGACTCGCAATGGTGTATGCCAATAGCAAAGTTTGATGCGAAGCATGATTAAGTTTGTGAGTGAGGTTTTGAAGTCTTATAAGCAAGGTCCCATTCCTTGAGTGCAGTTACACTTATACAAGATAGTTAGTGTAACGTTATTACAAGATGTCGATCACACTAAATGCCAATTGAGTCATTTAAAGGCCGGTCATCGGTTGATTCATTCCTAGAATATCGTTGATAAAAGAGAATAAAGAAAATTTGGATTGCACTTCCAAATATGTTATCTTGTAGTGTTGTAAGCTTGAAGCACCAAAGTTGTTTGGATCTCTATTTTACTAGTAAGATCTTATGATTTTATTCATAAAAATTGATCCGAGCTTAGACAAAATAAAATTCTACCATGATAGCAATAAGATCTCGATCTTATATATTTTATCCTACGATATAATATGTTACATATCCTATAATCTTGCAATCTCATATTAGAAACTTACAATTCTTAAGAAAAAAAAATTCAAATATCACACTAAGAAGGTTTGGTATAAGAGTTAAAAAAAATAGTCTCAAAATTATAAGCTCCGACATCTTATTATTATGCGTTTGGTACACGGATTGAAAAAATAAGCCCAAGAATCTCACAATCCCAAGATTCTTGTAATCTCATGTTTTTTTACTTTTTTAAGGGTGATATTATTCTAATCCCATGTTATGGGATTATTTTCAACTATTGAATGAGAATCTTATAAAATAGTTCTGAGAATAAAAATTAATTCTTGTACCACCAAATGTACCCTAATGGTTTACACTAATAAAAATAATTGTTTTATGAAAATTATTTTAAAATAAATCTTTTAATATATCATACCATATTTTATGAAAGAACGATAACTTTTTTATAATTTTATACTTGTAAAGAGATTTTATTCTATTATATATAGGTACTTCTATTTATTTAATATGATCTGAAAATCTTTGATCCGATCTTACAATTCCATCTATAGTATACTTGTTTTGATCCCAAAATAAGATATCCATCTTAACAAAAAGTATGACAGAATACCATATTCTGAACTAATGGTATCAAATACATACTTCCATATACAATCTTTCCCTGCTTTTGTAAACTTAGCCCCACCCTATAACTTTTTATGACAGGATAGACGTGATTCAAAAGATCCAAAGTAAAGCACTTCTGATATGACAGGTTTTGTTAGTTGTTCGACTCAACAACTTGGAAGAAGCGCGAATCCGCTGAAGTGTATGAAATGCATTATCTTGACTCTCGGATGAGAATCGAAATTAGTGTCCACACTGCAGCATTTTCATCCGGCAGTCGAATGGGACACTTCACATATCCATACTTCAGCAAATCCATGTCCCAACCCTAGTAGGGGTGGTGGGAGTGTTTTGAAGAAAGTCTCAGCTGAATAATAAAAAAGGAACCAATTCAGTAACAAAAGGCTAAATCTTACAAAATAAGGTAAATAGTAGTGGAAACACCACACGGGGTGAAAAAAAATATGGGCAAATTCATTATGGTATCGACTCTTTACAAGTCCTATAAAAAGTAAAATCATTTCTTTTTTCTGTTACTCCAAAACAACCTTTTTATATTTATACCGTCCATTGAGGAAATGAGGATGGTAAGTGAGGGATAACTATGTGATAAAAGCTAGATACTTGACTCTATCTTAAAAACCTTGAGTTATCTGATATTTTCCAACCTTACCAACCACGAAATGCGTCATGCTGACAGACAGATGCAACTTGTGTGAGATCATTTCTGTATTTGAGTCAGCAATGAAGAGGGTTGCTGCTGTTGACCCTGTCCTCTGGGAGGACTCTTGGCTGCCATGGAGCGTAATTCATTAGCAATCTCAGTGAAGTTCGGTCTTTCTGATGGCTCCGACGACCAGCAACGCTCCATCAGCGATATCCATTCTGGATCACAAGACTCTGGAACTGGAGGCCGCAAAGTGTTGCTCACAATACCACCTACATTGTGTACGCAAAAAAAAAAAACTCAAAAGCAGCTTGACAATTGAGAAAACCGAAATTGAAGAGTGAATGCAGCCCATGGATTACCTATAATAGCACCGTAGTGCAAATCAGCATATGGCTCCTCCCCAGTGAGGACTTCCCACATCACAATACCAAATGAAAACACATCAACCTAACACAAAAGATATCAGAACTCACATCTTTAGTTTAGAGAATGACGGAATAGGCAGAAATCATCTAAATATGTCAATGGTTAAGTTATAAGCTAAGCATAGACCTTTTCTGAAACAAGGCTACTGCTTCCATTCAATAGTTCTGGAGCCATCCAAGGCAGTGTTCCTCGCACACCACCGGAGATCAGTGTCTGGCATTTCACTTTGGATAGACCTAAATCACCAACCTGGTATCATCAGAAGCATAAGTGTGACGAAAGTTTGCAGCTTCACAAGAACAGATAATTGAATAAATTATGTAGTCAAAAGCTTCAAATAGATAAAAGAACCTTCCAAAGCAACATGATGAATAATGAAGCCACTGAATGTTTTATGAGCGTTACTTGCCACTAAGATGGACAGAAACACATAAATGTGACCGAACAAGATCAGAAGGTGGCAAGGTAAAACCCCAATCATTTTGGTCACTTTTGGAGGGGGTCAATGAGAATAACAGATGACAAAAATGCTTGGTATTTTTATCTTTCAAGGATGAAATCTATACTTATCATCTTTGGAGAACCAAATTGAGATTTGCATCTTTCAGGCACAAAAAATAACCAAATTGAGATATGGGTCTTCCATGCACGAAATAAAAAATTTACTTGTTTTCAGTACAGTACCAAGATTTTTTTCCGTACCAAATCTTAGATTATTTTTGCTTAAATAAATTATCTAAATTCCTATGAGAATAATATAACATAACAGCGATAAATAGAAGAAAACAATTAAAATAAATACAGATACAAGAAAGAGAGAAGGAAAAATGAGATAATAATAAAAGCAGCCTTAAATCCTGAAATATGAACCTTTAAGTTGTGTCACTTTTAATTGTAGTTACGTAAAAGTAACCAAATCACACTGCTTCTTCAGGGTACAATAAAAACCAAAAAGACACTAAATATTGGAAAATGAAAAATTATTTTAGAATAAAATTTAAATCTTACAGAGGATTTCTTGTAAATTATTCAAGTACAAAATGAACCTTGTCTGTGAAGCAAAGCAACCATTTGTTTTCAATAATTAAAAAATATATTAAATCAACCATTCTAAATGTCCGTGCAATTCAGAAAACAATGGTCGAGTACATTGCAGTATATGGTATGATCACAATTTATACCTTCCACAGGAGTGCCACTGAACAGAAGGACATACAAGTCTCAAATCACAGAAAAGTAAATGAAGCACATCCCAGGAGCAATAGCATGAGATTTGCAGAAAATTTTTGAAGTAGAAGTTCCACACTATCCATATCCGGGACAGATGAGAACCAAGAAAATCTGTTAGTGCTAAATTTTTACTACAACAACAAAGTCTTTTTCCACTACGTGGGATGAGCTAATCCTTAGTTTTTACTACTGCCCAATGCATTCCTCCACAGTTTTAACATCATTTATTTTAACAACATGGCTTTCCCACAATTCATTCAAAAAGGAAAAGGAAAATAAGAAAGAAAAGAGGCAAAGGCAACCACCTTGAAATGAAGAATTATATTCACCTATAAAAATGTAACTAGCTAAGAGCTTATGGTCATAATAAGTTTCTGTATCTTCATAGTCAGCATTCAATAATCATATTCGGATTTGCATCCTGCTGAAAGAAAACAGCATCATGCAAATTAGATTGTTGAGCTTTTACAGCCATCACTATATGTCTTTAGAAGTATTAGTACATGCTGAACCTAAACAATCTCTCGGGTTCCATTTTGGGTTTCATTTCTATTAAGAAAATGTTAAGAGGCAAGTTGCATCAGGTTGCAATTGACCCACCCATCTCTGCAGTTCAGATGATACCCAACATTTTCACAGCTCTCTGAATCCAAAATCATGCGACTCTTCCACTAATGCACTCTACAATTCCAATTGGAATGACTTGGTTGGGAGTTTTAAAGAGAGCGCGGTGGGTGATCATTAATGGAGTGGTGCATAATGGTGTAGGTTAGACAACCCACTGGACTGACTGGGAGTTTAAAAAAAGAAAGAGGGTAATATTAAGATATTACCCTTATAATGATAATATCTTAATATTTTAATCATAAGACCAAGCTCATTTTATATGTTCTTTTTGTCTCTTTCAATTTCTATACATCATATATATGTGATATCATGGCTTTTAACAGATTTATTTTCTATCCCTTTTTATTGAGCTAACTATTGAGCATAGGGGCAAACCTAGAGGCATCACAAGTTTTACGAGATAACAATGATTAGGGTTAAAAAGAGAGTAGGCAAATAAAAAAAATAAAACTAGGCAAGTGGGAGAGGGTTAAAACTTGAAAGCGGAACTAAAAATTCTAAAAATCCTAAACCACCTCATCCCACTACCTAATCAATCAACCAAGGGTTTAAACACTCAAACCATCTTCCCAACCAAGTCCTTAGCCATTGATTGGTATTAGTAGCTGTGACTTCTGAATTGTATGAATCAAATTGCAAATAATTCATGTTTAACGACCATGATCTGCATAATCAGCCGACAAGAATCATAATCCAATATGCATACAACAACAACAACAATCAAAGCCTTTTCCCAATAGATGGGGTCGGCTATATGGATCAAGCGACGCCAACGTGTTCTGTCTTTACACATGTTCACGTCGTTGATCCATATTCATAAAGATTCAACAAAGTTTTACGTTGGCTGTCAACTACCTAACACAACCCTCCTCTTTTATCCAGGCTTGGGACCGGCTATGCAAGCATAGGCAGAGTTTCCAATATGCATGCTGCTGAAATAAAACTTAAGCATGCAAATTAGATGATGGTGTTTTTATGGCCATTTCTATGAAATTCGTACGTTTTCAATGTGTAAGCATCCACAAGTCTATGGCTTGACTTACACCATAACCTGTCAAATGTAATGCTCTTTTTCCATAACATCTCAAATGACTTGTTTCTTTGTTTTTTTTTTCCCTCCTCATGCAACTACCCTAGCCATTGTAGGGACTAGGGAAGATTCTGCAAATCAAAAATCACTTATTTCCTACCAGCTCAATGCTTCAAGCAACCATTCTAATCCAAATACTACCAGCTCCTTTTGTATATGAACATTAGTGACATTGCTAGCTAGACTTTTTAGCACATCCAGTAAAACCTAGAAAAAAACAGGATGCCCAGATAGCTTCATAGATATCTTCGAAATTTTTTAATTTCACAACAGGGTCAATCTAAAACATTAGTTACCCTTCACATGTTAACCATTTCAATAGATCAAACTAGTTAAAATATAGTACAATAGCAGCATAGTGATCAATGGAATTCATCATTCTCCTTCAAGCAAAGCCACACAACCATATGCCAAAGACTCAAATAATCTGCCAAAAACAATAGTTGATAACAGGAGTGAAATATACTATGTAGCATTTTTGACATATCCCATCGTATCATTAAATCTCTAAGAATATAAACTGATATGGAAGCACAGCAATAACTGCTCAACTCTTAAAACCAATACAACAACAAAGCCTTTTCCACTAGGTGAAATCATATATGAATCAAGCGACATGTTCTATCTTTGCTCATTCTTATAGTTAAATTATTAATAGTTAAATCTATCCTAATAGTTTATCTTATTATTTTCTTTAGTCTTCCCCTACCTCAAGTTACTAGACTATCTTCCATTTGCTTAACTCTTCGTATAGATCCTATAATGGTCTCCTTTGGACATGACCAAACCACATAAGGCGCACTTCTATTGACTTTTCTTTGATAGGTGCTACACCGACTTTCTCTTTAATGCAGTCATTCCTAATCCTATTCTTTCTAGTGTGATCAGTGACCACTCATCCAATGCAACATTCTCATTTCTATGACATTGAAATTTTCCTCATGTTGACTTTTTATGCACTACATTCAGTACTACATAAATATAGGTCTTATAGATGTGCAATAAGATTTTCCCTAAAGCTTGAGTGGTTTAGGTTACCAAAGAAAAATGTAATGCATGTAAACGACATATATTGATGTAGAAACATGCTTGCAAAACTCAATAGAAAATATTATAAACCTTGCATATTGGGCGATGTGGATCTCGAAGATTCACAAGAAGGTTGTCACTTTTCAAGTCAAAGTGTACTATATTTTTTTCATGTAGATATTCCATACCAAATGCAACGTCCATTGCAATCAAGAGTCGCTTGTGCCTGTCTAGATTCCTGATATGAACACATCAATATCACAATTTTATCATTCTGGAAACAGTATATTAAATCAAGGTAATGCAAATGAACTTAGTCATGGGAGGAGAATACTAATTCACACAAATATGAAAGCAGACATTACCTCTCACTTTTCTGCAAGGCATTTCTAAGAGAACCATTAACCATATACTCTGTTACAGTTGCCACAGAGCCACCTGGACCATCAAGGACAACACCATAGAATGCTACAACATTTGGATGGTGCAACTCAGCAAGCTTGATCGCCTCATTCCAGAAGTCAGTTCTCTGTTTCATTCATTAACCAAGGATTCATTAATTAGTCAGGGAAGAGATTTCAGAATAATGGAAATTGTAACCATTAATAATGAGACTCAGACCATGCGCTCTTGCTCGGAAGGCTTTCCAGCAAAACACCTATCATTAATACGCTTGATTGCAACATCGGTGCCCCTCCACTTTCCATGATATACAGTCCCAAAAGTACCCGAACCTAATTCCCTCAGCTCTTCAAGGTCACAATTCTTAATAATCTAGGAAAGACCAACAGAAACATGTTCACTCAGCTGATTTGACAGCATGAAAACATAAAAGAGGAAACATGACAAAACAGAAAAAATCAACCTGCAATCCTCCAAGACCATCAGATACAGGGAAGCCAAAATTTGCCCTTTCTGGTATCTTCGTCTTGACATCCTAAAAGGAATACATATGTGCAATAATATATTTATTAAATAGTCTCGAAAACCCCACCAGAAAGAAAGAAAAGAGGGCTGAAATGATTAAATTTGGATATTATTCCTGCAATTACAAGACAGAAAATAATACAAATACTGAGGAATAAGTAAACAAAATTACCAAAACCTTAGCCGTACTTAGATCGTCGCCATCTCTAATGTCATCGCAATTGGATACGTCTCTGGCATGCGAGACAAGCAAGTCAGAATTAGAAGGAGTGCTTGAGTGCAGAACAGAAGCAGCCACACCTTCAGCAACAGCTTGAAGTTCTTGTTTGATCTGGTCTTCAGCCGAGCCTTCAATAAAGCAACCAATATACAAAGACTATCAAATCACAACTATATATCAACAATCAAGTTGAGAAAAATATATATTAGGAATTTAATCAAGTTTAAATATATATATATTAGGAATTCAACAATTTACCAACCCTAGGCTGACTGACCATGTTCTAAATTTAAATTCTGCTTGAATGGCTGATAAAGACCATCCTCCAATTGAGCTTCTAAATGTTGTTCCTCAGAGTTGCCTGACAATTCCTCACCAAAGTGATCTGTAGTAGAATGGTGTTCTTTCTTTGGTGGAACTTTGTTAGGCCTTGGAGGTCGAAAGTAGGTACTATGGTGCACATTCCAGGGGTCCTGATTGCTGAAAAGTGAGTTTGAAGAATTCTGCACATCTCCAGACCTGACAGATGGAGATATTGAAGATGGCGGGTTATCGTCCTTGTGAAGGTTTCCACTCCTTGTCTGAGAATTTGATTCAGGAATGTCCCAAACAGGTGGTTCTGCTATCTGATTACATTCCACTGGCCTGGAAACCATGTTAATAAGTTCATTTGTAAACTCTTTTGGGGATTCTTGAACAACTGGCAGCGAAGTTTGTATGACAGTGCCACCAACTGGAGGTATATCATTATAAACAGATTTATTTGCTAGTACATCCTGTTTAATCCAGTTTTCAACAGGCACCATGTGTTGGCGAGCAACATCATCAATGCAAGACATTGGTGATGTGACCGTGAGCCCATCCGTTGGTAATTGGTTATCACCCGCCCTTCCGATCACATCCTGGATATACGAATTCCTAGGCTGATCAAAACCATCTGGCTTTTGTATATAATTCCTCTCACCTTCAGGCTGTGGTTCAAGCTTATGAGAAAGCCCAGTTGTATTAGCGCAAGGTACTCCAACAGGAGGCTCACCTTTGCCAATGACTCTGGATCTTGTCCCAGCCCCTTGTTCAATAGCACCTTCCTTCAGGGGTGCAGTTACCATAACCCTATTTGCTGCTTGAGCTTTTAAGTTTTCCTCCATTGGAAGACTGTGATAACTTGGGATTGAATCAGAAATTGAACTGGCACTACTATTCTGTGGATCTTGAGCCGCTGTATCGGAATGTGCATGAGGCAATGACTTCTGACACATATAACAGTCTTCCAATCTTTGGATTTTCTCAGGGATCCTTACCTGTTGTTGAGGTAACAACCCATCAAAGAAGATAACTTGCTCTTGCGGAGGAGCCTGAACCCAACCATAATTACCAGCAGCCACAACAGGAGGAACTTGAACCTGATACGCATTGTAGCTTTGTTCAACAGGGAGCTGGATTATCCTTGGCCCTGATGGACTTTCATCATTATATTGGTCCAAACGATTGTGATGGGGTTGCATCAACGGTTGAAGAACATTTGGTCTTACACTAGCCTGAGAAGTTGGTTGAGTCATTGTCATTTGCACTGTAGGGATGAACTGGTGAGACACTAAGCCTGGAATATTATCATGAAACTGCTGTTGGGTGAAGGCAGGCCCATGCGTCCCTAAAAGCTGAGAATTTGGGAACCCCGCCTGAGGTGGCAACTGGGCATAATCTGCATGGTTCATAACTTCATGGTGTGGATCCACGAAAGGATGCAAATAAGGTGCAGGTGGTGGAATGTCCATTCCAGATTGCTGCAACCCAAATTGCTGCTGCTGTAAAGTAATAGGAACCGACCTTTCTAATTCAACCTCATTCTGGAAAGGTGAAGTGTGGGTTGGACCAGACATAGTCACAGGTAGGTTCACTGGAATTGCAGATGCATCTGAATAAACCTTTGGACTGTGATCTGTCACCACCAATTTTGCAGCAGTGTCATGAGAAACTACCGTATTACCTCTAGGTGATATCGTGGAAGATGAGGGTGCAATTATATCCCCTGGATAAGCAATTGAGCTATCAAGAGCCTCTGTCCCACTAAAATCTGAATTTTGGGTTGATGTTGCACTTGTGATACTCTCTTTCCTTGTGAGCCGACAACTGATCGCATCTGTAATTCCATTCACAGCCTCAACATATCTCTGCCCACTATCATTTAAATCTCCTAAATGCACCACACCAGGAGAATCAAGTTCTGAAGCAGAAAACAGAAAAATCCTTAATTTAGCTGAACCATCTGAAGACCTCTCAATTAATCTTTCATACTCATCCATCATATTTTCTAGATCATCCGGGCACGAAACTGACACCAATGCATCAAGGTCCTCATCAGGAAGTTGATACTTGATAACCACAGGTTGGCCATATGAATCAACCATCTTTTGCATCAGTTCATTGAAGCTAACGTCTCGCTTAACACTAATAATTCTTGTTTGCCCTCCAACATATCTCAACATCCCATCACTAGGTCTAGGTATAATCTTTCCACCATAACTACATAAGAACTTCACTTTCCTCCCTGACATGGAATCATCCCCACCCTCATCACTTGCAAGATCAGCCCCATTCCCAGCCTGCCGCTGACTAGCAGTAGGGCTAATGCTATGACCAAAACCAGTTGCTGCAACACTTCCTACCTGATCACTAGCGATGACATTGCCAATGACTCTGTTTCCCTGACCATAACTACAACCAAACCCATTAGCTGCATCATTTCCAGCCTTATCCATGCTATTGCCCCCTACCCAGTTACCCAAAACGGGTGCATAACCCGATCCATTTGCCACAACGGGGCTAGAAAGATCAACAGCATTGCCACCACTAATCCGATTGCCAAAATTAGGACTATAACTATAACCAACAGCAGGGTTCATAGTCGGATGCGCAATCGGCAAACCTGGACGAACGCACCATGTGGCAGCACCTGGTGACATAGTTCCATACCCCACGCTAACAAGCCCAGCATCGGACACAGATGCTGGGTAAAATACGGACACAGCCCCAGAGCTAACGACTTCACGAGCTGAGGTTGGAGGAAAGCATTCTGCGGTTCGGCCCGTGGAAGTCGCCGATACAATGAGGGGGTCTTCAGATAGAGTTTGAGGTACGTTTAACGGCCGGAGATCTTTTGGAATGGAATTTTGATCAAACGCCATAGCTAAGATTGGAACAACAAAATAAATCCCAGAAAATACAAGATTACCAATCAATTGAAAATAAAATCCTAGAGGTTGGATATGGAATTGATGATGTCCAGGTTTAATCCAGGAAAGTGTGATAAACCCTAGTCAAATTGAGCAAAACAAGGAGGGCATCTGACATATTCAGAGAAAAAAGATAGATTAAATACCAAATATTGAACCGCGTAGTGTAGTAGAGTTAATAAGACAGAGAAAAACGAGACAGGAGAGACGAGTCGGTGGAGTCCCCAAAACGGTAACCGCGACAAGCGTCCAGTGTCGCCCCCAATTCAAGGCTTTTATGGAATCTTCGTGCTACTGCCTTGAATCAGCGTTCTCATTTTCTTTTTCCCTATTATTTTAATTCCATTTCAGTTACAGTATAGCGGTAGACGCATCACGTAATCTCCTCAGAAAGTATTTTATATTTTCCCGGGAAAGTGATGGAAAGTGGGGTAGGGGTGATGATGTGATGAAAACGGCAGACGAAGAAGGAAAAGGATAGAGAGCGTCTGAGGTTGCAGAATGGAGAAGAGAGAGGAGGCACGTGGACTACTTCATGCAAAGTGATTTTTGAACTTGGGAAAATTGAAATCGGAAGTCTTGAGTTTATTTAAAGAAGCCATCTAATATCTCGGAGTCTAATAAGAAGGAGAAAATGACCTTTTCTTTTTTCTTTTATTCTTTTTAAATTTTAATTATGATCATGGGCCCTCGTATCTCCCCCACCAAATCTTTCTCTCACCACGAAACCATGTCACATTTCTTCTTTCTAAAATATTTAGAAAAATAATTAAATTTTTTTTTGATTTTTTATATCTTGTAAATAATTTAAAGGTCAAAACTTTAAATTGCTCCCTTATGTTTATATAAAGTTTTATATTGATCCTTTATGTTTTAAAAAGTTTAAATTGGTCCTTTATGTTTGCAAGAAGTTTCAAATTGGTCCTTCCGTCCAAGTCCGTTTATTTCTTCCATTAAGTGCTGACGTGGCGTGCTGAGGTGGACGTATCATCTCTCATACGTGTCTATTTATGCTAACGTGTCATGCCACGTCATCATCTACTATCATATGTGATGACGTGGCATGACATGTCAGCGTAGATGGACACTTCAACACTTAACTTAAAAAATTGACGGAAGTGGACGGAATGACCAATTTGGAACTTCTTGCAAACATAAAGGACCAATTTAAACTTTTTGAAACATAAATGACCATATGAAACTTTGTGCAAACATAAAGGACCAATTTGTGGTTTTGACCTAATTCAAATACATCGGAAGTGAGATTTTTCGGTTTTTGGCCAAAAATATCACTTTTGCATTTCTTATTATCATCATTATTACTTTTGAAATCTTATTTTCCAATCTATACTAAACGCACTGTTCACGTCCCAATTCGCCGTCGGGTTCCCAGAATCTCTGCCCTGCAACACTCAAAGAGGGGTCATTTCGTTGCTCCCCACGTGCCCAATTCGCCGTCAGGGATGGCGAATTGGGCACGTAGGCAGCCACGTGGCCCTGACTGGCCAGAGGGTCCAATTCGCCGTCTCGGGCCATTTTCGCACAACGGCGAATTGGGACGAAAAAAATTCTCAATTCGCCGTTCCTAACAGCGAATTGGGACGTGAACAATACGTTTGGTATAGATTAGAAAATAAGATTTCAAAAGTGATAAAGATGATAATAAGAAATGCAAAAGTGATATTTTTTGCCAAAAACCGAGGTTTTTCATACAGTTTGAAATTATAATTTAATCATCATATTCAAAATATAAAAATTAGGATAGTCATTAAATCAATAAATAAGTTACAATTTTAACAGTTTTCTTTGACCAAATTTGTAATAAATAATATTGGATTTAATGAATTTATTTGATTTTAAGTTAATTAAATTTTCAATTTTTTTTTTTTCATAAGCGAAACAGTTACAAAGGGTTCAGAAAATACCATCTTATATTCCTATTATCCTGAAAGATAGGAGGAAAGACAACTTGCAATTTAAATTTTCAATTTTAAAATTTAATTTGTTCTTTAAAATTTAAAACTAATTTAAAGGGTGTTAAAATTGTGAGCACATAATGGTAGTTCCATTCGTTTTCAGTTTGTTTAAAAAAATTAAGGGTAGCAATTATATAAATGTCATATTTTTCAAAAAAAAAAAAAGAATAAGGGGTAGAGTGTTATTTTTTGAGATTCAATCTTAACTTTACTTCTTTTGTATATAAGAAACTAGCATAACTCCCATGTAAGAAGGGATGATCATGGGTAGGGTATGTGTAGGGTACTATAATCTCTAAATTCGGTCCCAGACTTGGACGGATATCAAAATCAATCTCCATCCTCGAACCCTACGGGTAGTTAAATCCTTATACCCGGACCCACACCCATAAAAATTTGAAATAAATTATTATTTTATTAATATAAAATTTATTTTTATCAATTTTTTAATCTATGATCACAAAAAATAAAAAAATTAAATCATAAATATAAATGTACAATTAAATTAATTTAATATCTATAAGATATTTAACATTTTTCCTTAGAAGTATATATTTTCTCAAAACAAAAAAAAATTAAAAATAATACTTTATATATATAAAAATAAATAATTACTATTGCGAATAGGGTACCTCCTTACCCGGACCCGTTGACTTTGTACCCAGACTCATACCCAGACCCACAGGATAAATTTTAAGGGTACCCGATGGGTATGGGTATTTAATTTGATCATCTCTACATGTGAGGCACTATTGTAATTATTAGATATATGTACATATTTAAAATTCAAATTTTAAATGGCTCATTAACAATTTAAAATTTTGAATGATGGAGTTACGACTTGTGCAAGAACACAAGATGGTGCGAATGACTTCCCTATAACCATAGTACTATATCAAGGTTCAACTTTGAGCCCTTGCCTCTTTAATTTGGTATTGGATGTGTTCACTGATCATATACAAGAGGCAATACCAAGGATTATGCTTTTTGCTCATGATATAGTCCTAATTGGAGACTACAAATAAGAAGTGAACGAAAAATTAGAGGAGTGGAAATAAGCTTTGGAGACATATGGATTTCGTACAAGCAAAACAGAATATATAGAATGTAAATTTTGTGAAAGGGAAGCTAATTCTATGAATAAGGTGACATTTGGAGATCATTCCATACAAGAAGTCACAAGTTTTAAGTATTTGAGAATGATAATACAAAAAAATTCAGAAATAAAGGAGGACGTAAACCATAGAATCCAAGCAGGATGAATGAAATGGAGGAAAGCTTCAGGTATTATTTGAAATAGAAAAAGTACCACTTAAGAATGGCACTTAATGTTGGCCTATAAAAGGTCACGCTTAACGGTAGTGTTACCTAAGGTGCAGTTGGAGGGGTGCTGAGATTTGTTTGCTGGGGGTTCCAGGGCGACCCGAATTGTTCTGTTACCGCATAGGGTACAGGTAGTTGCAAAGGTGCTATTGCGTTTTGGGCGTGAATTTGCTTTGCTTCTTGTCATCTTCGCTTTCATTGCTCAGTATAGAGTCCAGATATTTCCTCTCATAACCTAGTGTTTTCTTGCGCAGGTACCAGCTCTTGCGCCGTTGTCCTGTCCGAGGTGCATTGTTCGTGCGGTATTCCATAAGGATGCAAGATGCATTGATTTTCTTAGGTTTGGTCAGTTTGTGTTGCTACAAGGGTTGGGGTAGCGGTCTTGGCCAGCCCGTGGCTCTGATCCCTGAATGACATGCCTGCGTTGAGCCCCGTCGCGTTGACAACGTTCATTGTCGTGGTTGGGACAACGTTAGTTGCAGTTGTTGTGTTGACAGTGTGTTGAGGTGCCTGAGCATTTTGATTCCGCTGGCTCTAGCATTTAGTTTGAACTGTGCCTGTCACTCTAGTCGTGTCTACCATTTGATTTGTGAGAGAGTAAAAGTGTGTTAACTTTAATGTTAAAAAGAATTGAATTCGTATAATTCACTATACTCTCTGTTCCCCGAAAATAGGATAGCTACCTGTCGGTTATGTCTATAAGGAAAGCTTGACCCGTTGCGGCCGGACAACCTCGCAATGGGTTCCAATGTAAAATCCATTTATGAAATATAGGACCTACATTGTTGTCAAGGGCTACATAGGGTCTCAACCTACAAGAGAGTTGTCCTTATGTGTTAACCTAAGTGCCTACGTACCTTGTGTAAGGGATCAAAGTCCACGTAGTTCGGGTCCAAGGGACCATGTAAGGGTAAGGGATTACTTGTGAGAGAGTGACCGAGGGCCAAGATGAATAGGTGAGCTATTCACCGTTGTAAAGGAGCCGAGGGTGGCTCTATGAAGGCAGTCGAGGTGCCTAAGGTGGAGGGAGCACTCACGAAGGTGAGGGTTGTGATCCCGAAGGTCATGGAGTCACGTTAGGGTTACATGAGTTGTTGAGGGAGGAGGGCCTAGAAAGTAGGAGATGATAAGTAAGAGGGCCTATGTTATGATGGCACTCAAGTCTTTGAGTAGGTCTAGAATAAGTGAATTAGCATACCTAGGGTTTGGTGCAAGGGTTGTATTTATAGTGAGGTAACAGGGCCAATGGGCCTTAAGCCTTGCTAGGAGGCGGCCCAATGCTTGTGTTAATGAGTCACGTGGTGGGCACGTGGAAGAGCCAAATATGAGTATTACAATACTGAATGATTGAGCATAACAATGAAGAGTACAAAATTTGTTGTGGAATGGAATGAAGTTGAAACTAATGTTTAGAATGTGCCAGAAACTACAATTGATGGTGAAGCAACTTTTAATGAACCTCATAGAGAAACAAAACCTTTGAAATTGGTTTGTCTCATAACCAAAAAAAATTTCAAATGATGTACGGCTTGGAGGAAAACAATGCTGGAGGAGATTAAGATGATCAATAAGACCCAACATTAGAAATCTCATTTTCATTAGAGAAGTCCAACAATTCAACGAAGTGAACTCAATTAATCGTATATCAAAAAATCAACTTGATGATTTGCAAACAAAGGCATTATCAAAGGAAAATGATAATTGTTGTCATTAAAATGCCAAACAGTAGTGTTGAAAAAGTAGCAATTTTGCATAATATTTTTAATTTTGTTATAGTTTTGCTTTATTTGCGTCATTTTTTAAATTTGGATTTAGTGTTTAATTTGTTGCATTCAGATTTTATCTTTCATATTCAGATTTTATCTTCAAAGTATATGGTCCACAAAATTACGAAGTTTGTTATGTGCAATCTCTATGTATAAATCAAGTATGAATTATGAATCAGAAGGTAATTAACTTTCAATCTATTTTTTATCACTCTCTCCCGATTTTAATTTTTCATATTTAAAAGAAATCAAGAATAATAAAAAAAATCATCAATTGTTAATGGAAAATATTCTAGCATACGGACAAGAACATTTTCATTTCTTATCGAGCCAACAATAATGTCTAAGTATTTGTTATGCCTTATATTACAACCTCCTAGAAACATATAATTCCTACTACTCTAAAAGGAATTTGTACAATGGTCGAGGAGAAGATGTTCTGTTATGCAGAGGAGGGCCGTCATAAAATCTCCTCAAATGGCAAGCGCAAGATGTGCAAAAGGAGAAACCCAAAAGATATTTAAACACAAATGTTAAGATTGTAAAGAAATAAAGTATACGAGAAAATCATCTTACTTCATCATTCACTTTTGCAACGCATTTATAAATGAAAATAAAAACTCTTAATTAAACTCTTAGAGTTATCCTTAAACGTGGATAACAATTCTAAAGTTTATCTAATAAAATTCAAAAATTAAATATAATGTCCCTAAAACTTACCTAAAAATATTCCTTCATAATTCTAACTATTTATAAAATATTTTCAATTAATATATATATATACCTCAATAACCCCCTCGAGTTGGTGCATAAAGATCTCGAATGCGCAACTTGCAAAGAAGGAAATCAAATTGTCGTTTCCCAAGTGCCTTTGTGAATATGTGAGCAAGTTGACCTTGTGTAGGGACAAATATAGTAGCCAAGTTTTGGGAAGTGATTTCGTCACGAAGAAAATTATAGTCCATTTCAATGTGTTTTGTACGCTTGTGGAAGACTGAGTTCTGTGAAATGTGCAAGGCGGCTTGGCTATCACAGTGGAGAGTCATAGAACTCGAATGATACAGACCAAGACACATTAGCACTGCTTTTAACCATTTTAGTTCACAAGTAGTCATTTCCATGGACATGTATTCTACTTCTGCTAATGAACGAGAGACAATATGCTGCTTCTTTAATTTTTCTTCCAGGATATTGGGGAATTACCCAAGAATACTATCCAACCAGTGAGAGAACAACGTGTTAACGGGCACCTAGCCCAGTCAGCGTCGCACCACCCATGCATCTGAAAGTCACACTTGCTGCTCAAATGAATGCCTTGACTTGGATTTCCTTTAATTAGGTAACAAACAACCGTAAGAGCTGCTTCCTAATGCTTCTGACGTGGCATCATCGTGAACTTAGACAAGATGTGAACACTTTAAGATAAATTGGGTATAGTGAAATGCAAGTATATCAGCAGCCCAACTAATCAACGATAACGTTCTGGATCTTCAAGCACCGAGCTAGTAGACAAGGAGAGACGATGGTTTTGCTCCAAAGGGATAGATGGCAGTTCGTTGTGTTGGGCCCCGCACAAAAATATAAAGAAAAGAGAAAGAAGAACACACAAAAATTTTAACGTGGTTCGGTGCCTCAAGACCTACTACCACGACCCCAACTGGGACAAACTTTACTACTTGTAATTTTTGAACGGAAAAATTACAAACCCTCCTCAATACATAAAAAATACCCAAAACCCAATACACCCAATGGTTATAGGCTAGTATTCTTATGTGTGTTGAAACCTATATAACTCACACCTATTTATATAAGCTCCTCACCTACTCCTCATACAAACTAAGCAATGTGGGACTTGGTATTACTACATAATAAATCCTCCCTTAATACAAAGTCCTACATTATTTCTCTCTAAAAAAAATAAGCTCTCCTTTTTTTTTATTTAGTTTCTATAGCGATTCTCCCTTGCTACAGAATTCTCTAACATCCTCATATTAACTCATCTTCATAAGAAACCACATTAACAGAAGAAGCTCCCTTCGATCTGCCTCTTTTCTCCTTCATGCTCTGCAAGTCCTCCCTGAAGTCAGGACATCTCATTTGCATGTGACCCAACTCTCCACAGTAATGGCACTCAACAGTGCTCATGTCTCTCGATTGATAATTTCTTCCAAGTTGATCACCCTTCTTCTTCCTGTCACTATCCACTGCTAGTATATGATTGTCCCTGAAAGACTCTTCACCACCCATCATCCTCTGACTCTCCTTCAAGGTACTCATCACTTCATCTAGTTTCAGTGTGCTCTTTCCTGCTAGCATTGACTGGACTAGATGGTTGAAGGATTTTGGTAGTGAAGCCAAGAGAAGCAGCGCTTGCTCTTCATCCTTAATAGTCTCCCCTGCATTCAACAATCTAGATACCATCTCATTAAATTTGTTAATGTGATCAGTCACATTACCTCCCTCTTCCATCTTCAATGAGTACAAATCCATCTTCATCATCAATCGATTGGTCAATGTCTTCGACGCAAACTTGCTCTCCAACGTGTCCCACAACTTCTTCGGTGATGTCTCATTCAGCACAGTCACTTTTATCTGTGGGGCTAGTGCCAATCGAATTGTACTAACAGTCTTTTTCTTAATTGTACTCCAATCTGACTCTTTTATTTCACTCGGTTTCTCATCCTGCAATGCTAAGTCAAGACCCTGCTGAACCAAATAATCTTGAATCGTGCATTGCCACAGTGTAAAATTCGTTCTCCCATCAAACAACGAAACTTCAAACTTCAGGGTGTTCATTGTATTTAACCCAACTCTTGGCTAAATACTTCCACTCACACAGCCAACCAACCAACACCGCAAACAACCCAAACTCAAAAGAAAATCTGACTTTAAAAAAAAGAGAAAATAAGCCAGAACCAACCTCTCTCCAAATTGCTGACGTGGCGCTGACGACTCCTTCCTCTTGCTCTTTCTCCCTTCTTCCTCACTAGGCCGGAACCAAAGCTCTGATACCACTTGTTGGGCCCCGCACAAAAATATAAAGAAAAGAGAAAGAAGAACACACAAAAATTTTAACGTGGTTCGGTGCCTCAAGACCTACTACCACGACCCCAACTGGGACAAACTTTACTACTTGTAATTTTTGAATGGAAAAATTACAAACCCTCCTCAATACATAAAAAATACCCAAAACCCAATACACCCAATGGTTATAGGCTAGTATTCTTATGTGTGTTGAAACCTATATAACTCACACCTATTTATATAAGCTCCTCACCTACTCCTCATACAAACTAAGCAATGTGGGACTTGGTATTACTACATAATACGTTGTGCCCTCAATAGTCCCACTTTAGAGATGATATTGAGCGCATACTTGCGCTGACATAGAAAAATCCTTTTGGTCCACAAGCAACTTCCACCCCGAAAAAATATTTTAAGAAATCCAAGTCTGTCATGTAGAAACAACTACTAAGATAAGATTTAAATTTTTGTGTGTTAGTTAGGTGATTACCAGAGATGAAAAGATCGTCAACATAGAAAAGAACATTCAACTGAACCTCTCCACACTTCAATGTAAATAGAGAATAATCAGAATATGACTGTTGGAACCCATAAGTTCTCAATGCATTGGACAATTTTACGAACCAACATCGAGGGGCTTGCTTTAGCCCATATAACGACTTTCGTAAACGACACACTTTGTTTTGGTTTATAAGTTGAAAACCAGGAGG
Source organism: Senna tora (assembly GCA_014851425.1). NCBI lineage: Eukaryota > Viridiplantae > Streptophyta > Magnoliopsida > Fabales > Fabaceae > Senna > Senna tora. The sequence continues at coordinate 16,213,069 of CM026262.1, forward strand.
CAATTTCATGTAAACTTGTTCATTAAGGTCCCCATGAAAAAAGGCATTGTGGATGTCCATCTGATGTACCTCCCAGTTCATTACAGCGGCAATGGCTAGAAAGACACGAATAGTCACCAATTTTGCCACAGGAGCAAACGATTTAGTATAGTCAATACCCTAAATCTGATGATTCCTGAGAATGAAAAATTGAGCTTTCAACCGTTCAACTGATCCATCTGAAGGGTACTTTATCTTGTAGACACACACCCGAGAGCTTTCTTCCCTCTAGCAAGTCTACCAATTTTCAGGTGTTATTGGCCTCAAGAGCGTCAATCTCGCGTATCTTTTACGGCCTAAGAGTAAGAAACAAGCTCTGTCTCTACACTTAAAGCTGCAAAAATATGTTTTTGTCTCGCAGAAACTTATCACAGCTTACATAATTAGCTATGGGATAGGGGGTACCTGAGGAACGATGTGCCAACACTGCAACGGTGAAAGGAATAAAGTATTGGGGAAAATAATCTTACTTTATCATTCACCTATGCTTCGTATTTATACATGAAAATAAGAAATTATAATTAAACTCCTAGAGTTATCCTTAAACATGGATAACAATTCTAAAGCTTATCTAACAAAATTCAAAATTAAATATAATTAATATCCCTAAAACTTATCCAAAAATGTTCCTTCATAATTCTAACTATTTATAAAATATTTTAAAATTAAATATACATATATTTAAATATATTTATGTCCACAGTAACAAAGGAATAAAGACGAGATAATTATACATTGGATTGGGATGTTAAGTAAGTCTTCCTGTGCCTTATTGGCAGACTTTACTTTATACATCGGGGGACGCCTTAGGATGTTAAGTAATTCTTCTTGTGCCTTATTGGCGGACTTTACTTTATTGGTAAGTCAGATTGTCCTGTTTCATAAGATTGTTTTGTCTTGAGTGACGTTGGTTTTGGTAATGGTTTATATCAGTTGATCAGGTCTTAGACGGATTTGGAGTGATGGTATTGATGGAATATAACATGCATACAGTAAGCTTAAATTAATTGTATTAATCCATGACTGTGGTACATATATATATGCTGATTTCTATGATTAAGTATGTATCTGGCAATACCTATTTTAAATTTAACCTGCCTGTTATTAGAAATATCTTGTAATTGATGAATATGCACAACCCTATTTGTTGTATTGTGGTTTGTCTATATCTGTATATGATTGAGTATGCAAAGGGGAAGTTTTCTATATTCAGAGTAATGCAGCTGGACCACTAACGAAACTTTGAAAATTTGGTAATTGTGTGTTACTGGGATTTTATATCTCATTACATTAGTGTGTTTAGATGCCTAAGTATCATCTGCTGCTTGAGATTGAGGCAGTATGGGTGGAGGTGTCATTCATCGGTAGCTTTGCCATCCTCCAGAAATTGAAGATACTTTTCTGCAAGCCTACAGAAGACATGCCTTTCCCTCCCATATAGAGTTGGAAGGCAATGTTTATCTTTGATAGACTAGTGCACTGAGCTGTGTTCATGGCAATGGATTGTGAGTCATTCTTATCGTATATGACTTGTGTGCCTTACTATGGCCTGTGAGCCCTTACTGACTTGTATATGTATGTTTATATGTCGTATACTTATGATGTATGTGAGGTGTGGAGGCTAGGGCCTCAATCTACTAGCTTATATAATATCTTTGATGTATGTATGCTAACTGTATGTATTTAGAGAAATGTGAGAGCGAAAACGTAACTTCTAGTTTCTTAGGTTTAAATAAACCAAATAGAAGTGAGTGATCCTTTGGAGAACTTAACTCTTATTGTAAAAAGAAAAAAAAATTAACCCATTTTTTCTTAAGAGTTAACTCAAACACCTAAATTCCGCACTAAAAATCAATTAAGAAACTAGGACGTTACAACTACCATAGACAAATGAAAGAAGACAGTTCGAGAGACCACTAACCTGAGTCATCACATGGATTTCTTGAAAAGTATCATTAAGCACTGTGAGTTGACCTCTTCATCATCCCAAAGGAGCCAAAGTTCACCTATAAAACCCATTTGTTCGACCAAATGGAATTTGAGAAAACCAAGGGAGCTGATGATTGATTTAGCTCTAGAACCTCCAATTCTAGTTTCAGTAAGGAGGACGACATTTGGCTTGTGCCTTGCAACCAAATCCCTAAAGATATTGTGGAACTATGAACTAGCAGCTCCTCTCACGTTCCAAGCAAGAAATTTGATTAGAGCCATCGTAACTTCTTTGAGGTTGAAGTTCCAAGTGACAAGTGAGTTTCCAGTAATAGATTCTAAATCATAGGAGTTGTGGCAATGAAACTCCCTACCCCATTCACAGAGGGATTCAAGTTTCAAATGATGGTTAAAATTTCCCGTTTTTGTAGGTTTTTAATAAAACAGGGAGAAGAAAATTGAGAGAAAAACTAAGGAAAAATAGTCGCAGCCTTGGAGAGAATAAAATATTTATTCAGCAGTCTTAAACGTGCAACAATTCACACCCTAAATTCAACAAAGCAACAACAATTTAAATGCCAAAGTGTAACTATGGAATATTCTGCCTAGGGATACGTGGCACTAAGTTTCCAGAAGTCTAGCCGCAGCACACACTAGCGACACGTGGCACCACTCACCTGCCACTTACATGGCCCTTGCCCATATCTTTCCGCGAGGACTCCCACTCAACGAGACGTGGAGACTCTCTAAGCATCCTGGGACGACTCATGCCCCACGAGAACGTGGGTCGAGCACATCCTCCCCACACTTAGTATAAATAGACCCTCACCCGGGGGACTCAAAAATAAGATCTAAGACATCCAAAGTACCTCTAGAGAACGTTACCCATAACCGTTCAAGCAGGCATTCTGAGCACTCTCAGACATCCTCCTACCCATCATCCATCACACATCCCGAGCTCTGCCTTACGCACCGCCAGGTCCGGTCACCGGCAGACTCATCTCTGCCCTAGAGCATTCCACCAACAGAGCTCCCAACAGCTCTCAGAGACTCAAGCTCTCTCACTCTAAGGAAACCTCCTAAGAGCGGCTCGCGCGCCCGGAGTACCTTAGGCACGTCTTAGTCACACACGGCCCAATATAGGTAAACCACCTTGCGTAACGGCTCCTATAGACGTCACCATGACGAACTACGTGGACTTTGATCCATTCCCAAGGGTACATAGGCACCTAGGTGTATCACATAAGGACAAGTCCCCCAAGGTTAAGACCCCTTGCGGTCCTTAAATGTAAATCACAATTGTCTGAACAAAAAACGATAGTTACACAAAGGATAACAAAAAGCTGCGTGAATCACATCAGAATAACTCTTTTTATCTATTTAAATTGAGACATGAATAAGGAACTTGAGTTCCTTTTGAGAAGCCTTGTGCAGCAATTGAGTAGTCTTTCACCATAGATTTTTTCTTGCATTATTTGATGGAACTTTCATCATCTTTGTTTTTCTTGATCATGAATAACTCTTCCTGTCTATTTAAATTGAGACATGAATAAGGAACTTGAGTTCCTTTTGAGAAGTGTAGATTCTTGTCTGTTGTCTTGCTTTCCTTTTTACGCCAAAACATTTTGCTAGTTTTACGGATGGTGCTACCTTTAAATGGCATTTGTTCCTTTAAGCACTTTGTAGGAATCTTGTTTTGGAGAGACATTGTTTTGCTTGCTACATTTTTCAAGGGATTTAGTGAAAAACTTTTGCCTCTCATCTTTACTTTAAAGAGCTTCTGATTTGTAGGATCCTTAACCAAACAATGTTTATCTTCAAAGATCACCTTAAAACCTTTTTCCAGTAGTTGGCCAACATTAAGCAAATTTTGGTTAATATTAGGCACATACAACACATATGAAATGATTTTTATACCTGAACAACTGGGAATGGCGATTGTTCCTTTTCCTTGAACAGTAATGAACTCACCATTTCCAATTTTGACTTTTGTGATGGTTGTTGGCCTTAAATCCTTGAAAAGGCTCTTGTCATATGTCATATGATTAGTTCACCCACTATTAATCAACCAATAATCACATAAACTGCTATTACTTGAAAAACAGGAAGTCACAAAGAGTTGGTCCTCCTCATCTCCATCAACAACCTTGGCGTCTACTTGTGGCTCTTTGTTTGTGTTCTCACATATCACATCTTCATGGCCAAGTTAGTTGCATTTGTTAAACCTTGCATTAGGGCCTTTCTTGCCACAATGCTTGCATGGAGGGTAATTCATTGATTGGTTTCTACTATTTCCCTTCTTTCCATTACCTCGATGTTTTGCTAGCAAGGCTCCTTGAGCGACTCTATCTTCCCTTATAATACTTCTTTGCTAGCTCTTGTGCCTGTAACACATTCAATAGCTCAGCCAAGGTAATTCTAGACAGATCCTTAGTATTTTCTAAGGTAGTTATCGTTGCTTCAAAATTTTCAAGAATCGTTACAAGAAGTTTTTGAACAATTCTCAAATCAGTAAATTCAAAACCAAGTAGTCTTACCCTGTTAGCTATATTTAGGAGCCTATCAGAGTATTCTTTAATGGTTTTTGATTCCTTCATCTTTTGCAATTCAAAATCTCTAATCAAGTTTAGCAATTTCATACCTTTGATTCGTTCATGTCATTCATAATCTTTCTTGAGATAATCCCATATGGCTTTGGTTGATTTGAGAGATATAATACAAGTGAAAATTGTAAATGAGACTGCTGCGAATAGGCAAGCCTTAGCCTTGGCTTTTCTGGTTTTCTTCTCCTTGTCATTTTTTAGTTGTGTCATTGTTGGGTTGTCCGGTAGATGGGGAAGGACATAGTCTTCTTCGACTACCTCCCACAAATCTAGTGACTCTAGATAAGTTTCCATCCGCACTGTCTAAATGTTGTACTTTTCACCATTAAAGATTGGTTGGGCCATTGCTGAGAAATTCGAGTCTCCTTTTATGCTGGACATTCTAGTATTTTTTTAACTCACATATCCCTCAAGAATTAGGCTCGGATACCAATTTTAGTATTTTAATAAAACAGGGAGAAAAAATCTAAGAGAAAAACTAAGAAAAAATCGTCACAGCCTTGGAGAGAATAAAATGTTTATTCAGCATTGCTTAAAAGTGCAGCAACTCACACCCTAAATTCAACAAAGCAACAGCAATTTAAATGCCAAAGGATATCAAAAAGCTACGTGAATCACATCAGAATCGTAGCATAAATTTTAACTTTCCTAAAACCTAGAAGCTACTAACTACTTCCTAAAAAGGCTAAAGGTCTATTTTGGTCCTCAATGTTTGCATGAAGTTTAATGTTGGTCCTCAAAGTTTTTTTTTATCGATTTTGGTCCTCGAGTGTAACACCGTTAACTTTTTACCGTTAAATGATGACGTGGCATGCTTATATGGCACACCCTCTCTCCTACATGTCATATTTTAATGACATGGCATGACACATTACTGTCACGTCACCCCAGATGATGATGATAATGATGATGACGAATGAGATAATATGATGATGTGGCAATGTGGGGTGACGTGGCAATGATGTGTCATGCCACGTCATTAAAATATGACATGTAGGAGAGAGGGTGTGCCATATAAGCATGCAATGTCATCATTTAACGGCAAAAAGTTAACGGTGTTATGCTCGAGGACTAAAATCGACCAAAAAAAAACTTTGAGGACCAACATTAAACTTTTGAAACATTAAGGACTAACATTAAACTTCATGTAAACATTGAGGACTAAAATAGTACTTTAGCCTCCTAAAAATTAGGATTTTATTTAACATAGTAATTTTTTGAATTTCTAATGAAGAACCAAGCTTGGTTGGTCTAGTGGTTAGCTCACTAGGTCGTTTAAAGCAAGTGTTGGGGGTTCGAATCCCACCTTGTGTATGCAGCAACCAATTGGCCAGCGGCAAACCCTTAAATGGAGCTCAGATCCGCGAAGGATTATTCTTTGGCCTGTCGGGCTGAGGGATACCTTGGAAACCAAAAATTTCTAATGAAGAAAACAAAATAATAATAATAATAATAATAATAGCCAAAATAAGTCACGTGCAGTCTAAAGCATTTTTAACCGTTTCTAGCATTATCAAGGACATGAAGGAGACGTCCAGCACTCGAACCCTACACTCTATTGCCACCATTACTCTGGAGACCTGATCACGGGCCTTAAAGCTCGTCCGGCCCAATAGGCCCGGCCTGCTAAAAATGCAAATATGAGCCCAAGCCCGAAAGCCCGTTTTAAAAAAAATCCCGCAAAAAAAAAGGCCGGGCTCGGGCTTTTTTTAAAGCGCGACCCATATATATATAATACATTAAAATAAATAAAAAGCTCAATCTAGTATAGAATAAATATCAACCTAATTGATAACTTGTTTTAATGTTTAATGTCCAAGGTCTTGTATTTGATTCATTCAATCTTACATATTTGAACATTTCAAAAATTCAATCTTACAGGAGAGACTAGCTTCCAACTTCCAATTAACTAGCATGACATTAATTTTCCTAGAGTGCGTGTACCATTTTCTTCACACAATCCATTAGTAGCAAATTCAAGCTCTCTTAGAGTGGGTAATTTGTTATATATTCTGGATACAAAATATGTATATATATATATACATATTTTGTATCTAGATTCCATAATATATAATATATTTTGGATACAAAATATGTATATCTTTATATACAATCCGCATAAAATGTTTATATATATATATAATACATTAAAATCTTTTAATTATTTATTTTTAAGAAAAAAAAAGTATCTTTTTTGTATCTTAGATGAAACATGAAACAAACTATAAAAAAATTATGGTACAAAATATGACGGCCCGGCCCGTTTTTAGTTAAAAAAATGGGCCCGGGGCTTGAATTTTTAGCAAAACAGCCCGCAAGTCCGGCCCATATTTTTAAAAGTCCGATTCGTGATCAGGTCCACTACTATGTGATACAGGTGACCTTTGAGGACATTTGTTATTGGTTGAGATTCCGGACCTTGGCGTTCTAGTACCCACTTGTTCTGTGCCAATAACTATTTACAAAGTTATTATATAATATTTTTAAGGGTTAAGTACCCTTGTTGTTCCAAACTTTATTGCAATGTTCATTCCTACCCCCAAACTTTCAGTTTTGTTCATGCCTGCCCTTTTTACTAACACCGTTAACTTGCTTGACAGAATTTGCTGACGTGGACGATGAATGCGTATTTCTTTTGCCACGTCACTGTCCAGCTCACATTTAACTTTATATTTTTATTAAAAAAATAACCTAATTCAAATAAAAAAAAATATTTTAGGGTAAAAGTTTGGTTTTTTTTATTTGGATTAGGTTAATTTTTTTAAAATAAAAGTAAAAAGTTAAATGTGAGGTAGAAAATGAGATGACAGTGAGGTGACAAAACAGATACACATTCATCGTCCACGTCACAAATTTCGTCAAGCAGGCATGAACCAAAAAAAAGTTTGAGGGTAGGAATAAACATTGCAGTAAAGTTTGGGACAGTAAGATACTTTACCCTATTTTTAAAATTTATGTTTAAAATATTGTCCAAGAGGAAAGCGTGGAATTGTTGATCTAATTAAGAACAACACTTACACACACCAATTTATAGATGGAGCAAGACGCCAAGGCTATATAAGATTGTTGTGGAAGAAATGGGGTCAAAACTTTGAAGCATTAAGGATTAAATTGCTTTTAATTAATAATGATAATAACGTAAGAGTTAAGTCGGTATAGTCAAGTCAATTCATAAAGCGTCGGTTGATGGTTATGAATTATGATTCCCTTTTGGAAGTTAGCCTTTCTACTAGATAACAACCTTTCAAATTATTTATCCTTTAAACTTTGTTAATATATAATAGAATAGAGTTTATCTAACAATTGTCTTAGGGCATTTGTTAAGGTTTCTTTTGGTTGGTGGAGAGGGAATAATTTTTTTTTGAAGTTAGTGAAAAGTCAAGCAACACATTTTTTAAGGTCCTCTCATTAGTTAAAATGAAACCTTAAAGAATGCCCTAAAGGCACTTGTTAACAAAACTCAATAGAATATAATAGAGACTAGGGGAGTGTTTGGTAAAGAGAAAAGAGGAGGAAATAAAAATAAGAATGAGAATGTTAGAGAGAATGAGAATAGAAGAGAAAAAAAGTCTTTCTTACTTTCAAATATAGCCTAAGGATGAGTCTCACCCAACAAAATGAAAAAGTCCAAAAAAAAAAAAAAAAATACACACACTAACAAAAGGTAAAGACGATGTCACTATATAGACTTGATTCTGGGCCACCTAAACATCATTTATAATGTTGCTTTATGTGTGTGAAACCAAGAAAGTGGAGAAATTTTGCTAACGCACCTTAGTGCTACACTTTTTAAAATAATCTTGATAAGTTTTATTATTTATTTAAAACAATGATAAATTTTTGAAAAATAAAAAATCTAATTAAACTTTTTTTTAAGGATAAATCTAATTATACTTTTTTTTAAAACTAGAGTATCCACCGTCGAACACAATAACTAATTCACTCGTTGAATTGTAAGTACCTCGAAGGGTGAGACAGTTGGCCCAAGGATTTAAAACTGCTCCATACCCAAAGCAGAAATCGAACCCTAACACTTACTTAAGGATGAATAAGTCTCTTCCAAATTCCAATCAACCACCTCTTGATTTAATCTAATTATCCTTTAATCATACTATTAATTATATTTTTGGTTTCAAATGCACTTGTCAACTTTTTAATATAAATTAAAAAAAATTATTATATTTTTAAATAATAAAATTAAATGTGAAGTTTTTTAATTCACTTTTTCCTAATCTGTGTAGCTTTTTAATCATACTATTAATTATACTTTTGGTTTCAAATGCACTTGTCAACTTTTTAATATAAATTAAAAAAAATTATTATATTTTTAAATAATAAAATTAAATGTGAAGTTTTTTAATTCACCTTTTCCTAATCTGTGTAGCTTTCTACTGTTTTTACTTTTTCATTTTCATTTTCTCTCCTCACACTTTCTATTATATATATGCATGTGTTTCCATCAACTTAAAAGTTCAATAAGTGGCATTCTTTCTGAGCCTTCAAATAAAATTTTTTTAATGAGCTCACATAAATGCTATACGAGTATAAAGCTAACTAAAAGAACAACCTAAAAATTTTTTAGGTTAAATTTATCCATTTTCATTTAATAAAAAAATAAATTTGAAAACAAATCAATCTAAGATATTTCTAAATTTGTAATTTAACCATAAATATGTCAGGATAATTTAAAAATTATAATTTTTTAAGATTTTTAGATTACATCTACCAATTTTATTTAATAAAAATTAATTCAAATTTAAATTAGCCTATAATCTAATATCTCTTTAGATTTGAAATCTTATCACAAATATTATATGAAAGAAGTGAAAAAGATAGGACACTAAAATGAGATTTTGGCCCTTTTTTTTGTATTCTATAAATATTATTCTATTGGAAGCAATTATGTTTGAACTAATGTTATAACCTAAATTAATCTAATCTTTTATTTAAGAGAACAAGAAATAAAGGTATGTTATAATTAAACTTACCTGACTCATGCATCCATACCATACGCGTTTTTCTTCCCCTTTTTCTCTTCTTTAGGAAGATGAGTCATAAGATCACAAATCATAATGGAAAAACATGGCACAAATGACAAAATTGGTATTCGTCATAGCTTTTGAGATAATAAATATTTACTTATTTAGAGTATTTAATTCTTTATAAATACACTTTGTGTCAAAAGATTGAAATCCTCAATCTTATCCTTAAGAAAATATATTTTAAACATTTTAATCCCTACTTTAATTATCTGAATTCCCAAATAATAGTACAATAAAACAAAACGATAACCAGTATGGCTAAACAATATTACAACAATTCACAATAATAACAACTAACATGTCTAATTAACAAAACATCTATATAACCAATATAATTTTTTGGAGGTTGGAGGATGAAATTTATGATTTTATTTTATTTTTTACTGATTAAATTGATACAAAATACATCTTTTCCAGATCAAAACAATAACAATAATTTAGTTAAAGATTTATGTGTCGGAAAAAGGTTAAATTATGGTTAATATATATATATATATATATATATATATCCTTCAAATTTCTCATTTTGTTAAATAAGCACTATTTGTGAACTTAACCAAATGAAAATGGAGCCACGTGTGATTGTCGAGACATTTCTTCTCATCTACCTACCCATTTGACGCTCATTTAAGGTGAAAAAAAAAGAAACAACACATATCAAAGAATGAAGGTTGATGAAGACGTCCAAAACACGTCCATGTGCTTTTGTGTTGAAATTCTCTTGCATACAGATAGGCACAGCTAGATAGCTGCACTAGCTGGCCTTCCTAAATCAGTCGTCCGGTCATCACTCATCTCATCACAGCACCCTCACCCATGTGACATTGTACACCAATCGATGACAGCTCGAGAACACTGTACGGTACCACCAAAGACATTGTACAGGCGATGACTCGTCCCAACATGTCCATCACTGTCTTTTTAGCTTCTTCAGGCATCCCTATATAAACCCTGTTCCACACGATTTTACTACCCACGGAGTTCTCTGGTCGTAAAGTACTCATCACATACATAACATGACTATTTGACCCAATTATCACATTTGGCAGTCATACAATGATACTACAAACAATGATCCTTTGCTAATTACACATTGATCCTCTTATGTATTGGCTTGCCCTTTAAACTGGTTTTATGCTTTTCGAATGTATGTGTATCTACTGCAAAAGTGGAATCTCTTTGGGAGCATAAACTTAACTCAGTTTTATGAGGCGTTTCATACGGTTGCACCTTTACCAGAACCAAAAAAGAGAAAGTATGATGCCATGCAATAACAATCTTTAAACAAGAAGTGAAGATTGTACGGTTCAAGCCTTGGTAAGTTTGTGTTGATTCAAGCATGCCCAATGCAGAAATTCCCGCCTTGGCAAGTTTGCTCTGGATTTGTCTACCATCCCTGAGGGTTTAGAGGGTTCAATGACGTTGCGGTTGGGTAATTGATTGGCAAAATTACTATGGCTTTACTAGGGTGAAAAAAATTGAAACCATGGGTAGAAAATATTAAAACCAATGGCTCACATGGTAGTTTTTTATGATAAAAGTCATGTTTGCCCCTCATTTTATACCTATAAAAGGAAGCCTCCCCATTATTCATGTTTTGGTATCCCATCCTTCAAAGGAGCGTACTTGTGGACAGAGTTTTCTTATGTGTTTTTCTAGAGTGAGAGAGAGAAGTGTATTCTCATAGAGTGAGAGTGTTGTTGTTCTCTTCTAGTATCTAGAGAGAGGTGGAAAGAGGGGTGAGGGGTATTTGAGAGAATATTGTGTGATGTAAAAATTTTCATATAGTATTTTCCTCTGGTTGTTTTTTGGCAACAGTCGTGGTTTTTTCCTCTGGTTTGGAGTTTTTCCACGTTAATTCCATCCAGTGTAGTTATTGTATTTCTATTTCATCTTATTTCTTTAGTTATCAAGGGGAAAAGTGTATATTTATTTATTCTCATTTTTCCCAACATTTGCTTTCATGGAGTTGTTGGGGGATAAGCTGCCCCTTGACAATTAGAAGATTCAAGCAGCTTGTACAAGAGCATAGACCTCAATTTGTATACTTATCTGAAGGTATGCTCAGCTTGTCATCTGTTTCTACTACTCTTAGTAACATGGGTTATGATCACTATGCTGGGACAAATGTGGAAGGTAAAAGTGGAGGTACAATTCTAGCATGGAATCAAAGTACCAAATGCACAGTACTTGAAGTTACAAAGCACTGGATACTCGCAGAAGCATTATCTCGTCAGGGAAGCTGCTTTTATTTTACATGTGCCCGTGGTCATCCAAGAGTTACTGAAAGAGCGATTTTGTGGGATTATCTACATCAAAAATCAATTGACATCTCTAGGAGACTTCAATCAAGTTTAGATAAAACCTTTTATAATATACCACGGCTAGAAAATTACCCAAAAACAAAAATATTAAGCCTAGCTTAGCTTCTTTTTGTTCTGATCATAATCCAGTAGTAATTAAGATGTATGAATGTATCCTTTATAGACCCGAACTTTTTGTTTTGAAGCCATGTGGCTGTTAGATGATGCTTGTGAAAAGGTTGTAAGTAATGCATGGCCGTTAAATATGTTAGAAACAGAGTATGAAGGAGGATAAGAGTATGGGTTTTGAGGCGTGAATTAATCACTTTCTTTTAAGAGATTATGCATGTGCTATAGGAGACTCAACATGATATCTCTCTCAGGATACAACAAAACCCTTAGAACTTCTCAATTTATAGAGGATGAATGGACACTTCAAACAGACATGTTTTTCTGTTTGAATAAATGCTTCCAACAGACTTATTTGTCTGTTTTAAAACAGTTACTTTATTTAAATTTTAAAAAATAATTTCTTATATTTTAAAATTAAAATATTAATCTAATTGGATATTCAAGCCCGGCCAAAAGCCCGAAGCCCAAGTCCACGTATTTATATATATATATATGTATATATATATATTATTTATTTAATTGTATAGTTCATATCTTCTATATATACAATGAAGCATTCTTTGATTTGCTCAATGTGGGACTTTTCCATCCCTATATTACAAACTACTCAATAAAATAAAAAGGAATCTTTTGCTTACTCTTTTCTACAGAAGTGTCGATGTGTTAAGAATAACCTCAAAGTTTGGAACCGTACTATTTTTGGTCATGTCCAGCAACAGATTCAAAACCTAAATGATGAGCTGGAAAGTATTCAACAAAGTTTAGTGCATTATCAATACCCTCCATCAGATTTTCTGTGGAAAGAAAAAGAAATTAGAGTAAAGTTAGAAGACAAATTGAAAAAAAAAGAAGAAGAAATCTTGTGGGCTTAAAAAGCAAGACAGTTGTGGTTAGTACAAGGTGATAGAAACACAAAGTATTTCTATGCTGTTGTCAAGAAGCGAAGAGTAATGTTGTGGGCTCAAACTTTGATTTTGTTAATCCCAAAAAATCATTGCCCAGAACAATTTAAGGACTTTCGTCCCATAAGTCTTTGTAATGTTGTGGTCAAGATTATGTTCGAAGTAATGGTGTTGCGGAGGCAAGGGATTATGGAAAGAATTATAGCTCCTAATCAGAAAGGCTTCTGAAAGTAATGGTATTAGTATTTTGTTGGCTTCTGAATTAATGACTTTCATTCAGAAGGCAAAAAGGGTGAAAAAGATAAGATGGTGTGCATTCAAATTAAATATTCAAAAGGCGTATGACAAAATTTCATGGGAATTTCTGGAAACTGTGTTGCTCAAAATGGGATTTCCACAAATTATCATTAATGTAATTTTGTAGTGTGTAACTACGATGTCATACACTCTTATGCTAAATGGTCAACAAACTGGTATTTTCTATCCACAAAGAAGAGTGCGTCAAGGAGACCCCCTTTCACCATATCTATTCCTCCTTTGTTCCAATATATTATCATGTATGCTGCATGAAGCTGAATCTGAAAAGAAGTTACAGGGAATAAGATTTGGGAGGAGAGGGCCAACAATTTCTCACTTGATGTATGCAGATGATACTATTCTTTTCTTCAAAGCAGATCCTGACAATTGTAACAGTTCGGATGATTCTAGATCAATATACAAAATTGGCAGGACATGTATTGAATAAGGATAAGTCATATGCAGTTTTCAGTCCTAATACTCCAAGGCAATTCAAAAGGATGATGGGGTTCCACAGTGGGTGCAAAAATCTTGAATAAATTGGGGAAGTATTTGGGAGTACAAATTGATAATAGAAGTAATAATGTGGATGTGTATAAGGAAATAGTAGAGAAAGCGGAATGCAAGTTAGCTGGTAGGAAAACAAAGTTACTTTCTCAAGCTGCCAGATTAACACTATACACTCTGTATTGCAATCTTCGCCAATCTATCAGTTATCTGTTTTATAAATAACATCAAAATATGTCAATCGTCTAGATGCACTTTCATCAAATTTTTATTGGGGTTACAAGAATAACAAGCCTGCAATTATTACTGTCAAAACGGGCTCGAGCCCGCGGGCTAGCTTGGCCCACCTGCTAAATGGGCGGGCTTAGGCATTAAAAATAGGCCCCTTTTAAAACGGGCCTAAACGGGTTGGTCCGTTTAAGCCCACGGACCGGCCTATTAAAAATTTTTAAAATTAAAAATTAATATTTATTTGTTTAAAATATGTATAAATATATATGTTTTATGTAATTTTATGTGTTAAATAATAATTTTATTCTAATAATGTGTATAAATAATTTAAATAATAATTAAAATTAATAAAATATTAATTAAAAATAAAAAAATACTAATTTTTAAATAAATATATAATTTTATAATATTTTTTAAAAAAATATATAAAAAGTGGCCCGCAGGCTAGCCCGCGGGCCAATACGGGCTGGCTTGGGCATCACTTCCCAAGCCCGTCAAGTAAAAGGGCCGCCCCGCCCCGCCCCGCCCCGTCCCACCCCATTTTGACACTACTACCTGCAATGCATCTTCCTTCTAAGAAAACAATTTTCAACAGTTTAGACAGAGGTGGATTGGGACTGAGGCAAACAAGTATTTTCAATAAAGCACTCATGGCTAAGAAAGTCTGGAGAATAGTGAATCAACCTGTTACAATATATAGTAATGGGTGAGAGCAAAATACTTTAATAATGATTTGAAGTCTTGGAAATGCATTGACAAAGCTGGGACATTAATTTTTGACAACATCTGGTGGAGAATAGCCACACGTGAGGAGGTTTCTATCGGTTCAAAATTTTGGTGGCCTCCAAGAAGAAATGCTCAGATTCAACCTTAGCGAGTCATGGAATCAGGAAAGCGTACGTACTTCAGTGTTTCAGTTCAGAAGTGGCAAGAAACGTTTTAAAAAGTCCGTTTTCTTTTTGAAATGTAACGGACAATTTGCTTTGGAAATTCTCTGAAACTGGAGAATATCAAGTCTCGAAGGGTTATTTTATTTTTGGTGAAAGGTTCTTTTTTTTTTTGGTAAAGGAAAAGAAAGCCTAAGCAGCGACAACAGCTCTGACAGAAACAGAGCCACTCATATCAGAAATCATAGCAGCAGCAACATCCACAGGGGGATTCGTCACAAAGCTCAAGTCCTTCCCACTTTGATAAGCAGCTCGGGCCATCGCATCCGCAACATGATTACCTTCCCGATAGGTATGTTGAACGCGCACCTCCCAATCCTTTCCCAAAAAACCATGAATTTGCCGCACCAGGGCCGCACAGGGATGAGAATCAGAAAGAAGGCCTTGCATCATGCCACAGACCACCATCGAATCCACTTCAATAATAACCCTCCGAAATCCATGGAGCCAAGCAGTACTAAGCCCCGAATGGACACCCCAAAGCTCAGCTTGAATAGGGGAGCAGCTTCCCAGGTTCTTCAGAAAGCCAACCATATAGTTACCATTCTCATCTCTGACAACTCCACCACAGGCTGCATGACCATGATCCCTTCCCTTAGAAGAACAGGCCCCATCAACATTAACTTTAACCCAACCTGCTTCAGGAGGCAACCATCTAATATGCTTAACCACACGGTCAGGCTTCTTTTTGGCATTACTGAGTAAGGACCCAAAGTCAGATCTGCAGTTACGAACTCTCTGAATGATAGTAAAGAAGATATCAGTATGAGCACCATCATTCAAACCGAACACATGCTCATTTCGCCACCGCCAAAGGGACCAACAAGTAATAGCAAAGGTAGTTCTCCACTCAAGCTCCGTCGACCCAAAATTCCTCTTCATATTAACCTCCAACCAGTTTTTAAGATCAGCACTGAAAAATAAAGGCCAGTGGCCAGGCTTAACAAGCCGCATCCAAATACTTTTAACTTTGGGACAGTCCCGAAGAGCATGAAGGGTATCCTCACTACTTCTATTACATCTAGTACATGTAGAAGAGTCAGTCATACAACGTTTGACCCTCTCAGAATTGGTCAGAAGTTTATTGTGACCACACAGCCACATAAAGGATTTAGTCCGTTGAGGCACCCTAAGAAGCCACACCTTTCTCCAGAAGTTGTCTTCAACTTCCTCATTCATACCTGCAATGTTTTGATAAGCAGTTTTGACACTAAAACAACCATCCTTGCCAAACTTCCAAGCTAACTTATCATGCCCATTCCCATCTGAAGGAGGCATAATAGCCGCAATCCTGGATCTAGCATGCTCAGGGATAAGAAACTGAAAACTATTCCAATCCCAATCTCCTGAAGGAGTGACATACTCCGAGACTTTATCACTCAGTCTATTACTGGGAATAGGAATACTAGCAATATCACAGAGCCTTTTACAGTTTGGGACCCAACAATCCGTCCAAAAGTTGATAGACGCACCATTGCCCACACGCCACTCCATGCCATCACTAACATGACCCCAATTGCGAACCACCGCCTTCCATAGCCGAGACGAATTACTGGGGCACTTCATCTGAGGAATAAGGTCATCCCCACAGTGATATTTACCCCTAAGAACACGAGCCCAAAGGGCATCCTTTTGATTAACCAAACCCCAACCAATTTTAGTCATAAAGGCGGCATTCTGATGCTTGAGATGTCTCATCCCTAGACCACCACTACCCTTAGGCTTACACAATTTATCCCAAGCAACTAAATGGGTCTTCTTGTGAGTCAACGTGCTACCCCAGATAAAATTCCTATTCAGTTTTTCAATGTCATTACAAATACTAAGAGGGAGAGACGAGGTTTGCATAACATACAAAGGCATGGCAGAGGTGACAGATTGAACCAGAGTAGTTCTACCAGCAAGAGAGAGAGCATTAGATTTCCAAGAAGAAAGTCGACTTCTGACTTTATCCACCACAAAGCCATAAGTATTCTTATCAGTTCTACCATGAATGATTGGGACTCCAAGATATTTCCCTAAGTCGTTGGTTTGGGTGTAGCCAAACATGTCACTGAGCTCCTGAGATCTTGTATGATTAACATTCCTTGAGAAGTAAATTCTAGTTTTAGAGATGTTTACCTTCTGACCCGAGGCCGCGCAAAAATTCTCAAGGCAACTCTTAATCACATCAACTTGAGAAACTGATGCTTCAGCAAAAATCATGAGATCATCAGCAAAAAACAGGTGAGAAACTTTCGGCCCAGTTCTCCCTAACCCAATCGGCTTCCAGCTACCATCATGCACCCTCATAAGAATAAGATGCGCGAGCCTTTCCATACAAAGAACAAAAATGTAGGGAGATAGAGGATCTCCTTGACGGAGGCCTCTCGAGGGGCAAAAAGAAGTGGACTTATCACCATTCCATAAGACTTGCATACTCGTAGTGTTAAGACACTTCTCACAAATATCAATGAACTTGCCCTCCAAACCAGCATCCATGAGAGTATCCTTCACAAAATGCCAACTGATTCTATCATAAGCCTTTTCTAGGTCAATTTTAATCGCCATGAACCCCTTCTTCCCACGCATGGAATGCATAGAATGAATAATTTCCTGAGCAACGATGATATTATCTGAACTATGACGCCCTGGGACAAAGCTACATTGATTCGGAGCCACCATCTTGTCCATGAGGCCCTTAAGCCTATTAGCCAAGATTTTAGTGACCATCTTGTAAGTAACATTGCACAAGCTAATAGGCCTAAAATCTTTCAGAGTGCACGGAGGATTAATCTTGGGAATGAGGACAAGGAGGGTTTGGTTGACGCTGCCAATCAACTCAGGGTTGCAGTAGATATCACGAGCCAAAGAACAGACCGAGTTACTAACCACATCCCATTGGCTTTGGAAGAAAAGGGCATTCATCCCATCCGGACCAGGAGCTTTCAGAGGTCCCATACTAAAAATAGCCTCCTTAATTTCATCATCCTTAAAAGGCCTAGAGCAAGCAGAAGTCAAGGTAGAGTCAATATGAGGGAAACACCCATGAAGAAAAGGAACCCCACCACTAAGACCATCTTCACTGTAAAGTTCATGAAAGTAATCGGCTGACATCTTCTCAAGAATCTTACTATCATAAATCCACTCTCCCGCATTGTTCATAAGGGCCTCAATCTTGTTACGTTTACGACGAACCATTGTAGCGGTGTGAAAGAATCTGGTATTCCTATCACCAAAAACCGTCCACTGACATCTAGACTTTTGCATCCAAAAAACTTCCTCTTGGTCAAGAATTTTCTCATATTCTTGCCAAAGATTCTCCTGCAAATGCTTCAACCTCACCGAAGGGTAACTGACAATCTTCTGCTCAATACTCTGGATTTGGTTAAGAATTCGCTCTTTATTAGCAAAAATATTCCCAAACGTCTTCTTATTCCACTCTTTAATGTTCCCATAAAAATCATGCAGAGCACTTCCCCAGTGAACACCTTCCCTCCAACTCTTCCTAATCAAGTTACCAAAGTCTTCATGCATAACCCAGGGAGCTAAAAACCGAAAGGGCCTATCATTCTTTCTCCCGTTACCAGCAAGAGGATTGAACCTGATCCAAAGAGGATTATGGTCCGATTTATATCGTGGGAGATGGACCACGTTGGCTTCGTTAAAGATATGTCTCCATCTATCATTAATAATGACTCTGTCAAGACGGATGGAAACATTCCCTCTGCTCCAAGTAAACTCATTACCAGTATAACCAATATCCATTAAACCACCCTCTTCAATCCAATCAACAAAATTAACATCCGGTCTACTCCCATTACTGCTTCCACCCCTTTTCTCAAAACTATACAAGAAAGCATTGAAATCCCCAGCTATCGACCACAGCTCAGTGATGGAATGGCTCAGAATATTTAAATGATGCCATAACTCACGACGAGTGGAAGCCTGCGGACTGCCATAGACAACAGTAAAGAACCAGAAAGAGCCACCACTAGAAATTTTCATATGAATAAATTGTGTATGCTTTGTAATAACTTCCACCGAAAAATTATCTTTATTCCACATACACCAAATGCCCCCAGAAAAGCCCACAGCATCAACCCGATCATACTCCTGAAAGCCGAACTGCTTAATAATGTTGGAAGCAGAAGAACCACTCTGACGAGGCTCCAAAATAGCAAGAAAATCCACCTTATGTCTGCGTTTAATATCACGCACAAGGCCTGGAAAAGCCTTAGAACCGGAACCTCTACTATTCCAGATTATAAAATTCATAATTAACTAAACAAGAGGAGGAAACAAAGCAGGCTTAACATAAAGCCGACGAATCATGGCTCACATCCATGTGCACAGGCTCACTCGCTACAGAGGAGGAAGCATCCAACATTTGGACGTTCAGCCCAATATCCTCCACTCCCGTGAGCCCAAGGATAAGCCCATTGTTAGGGAGGTCTTGCATTACTTCATCGCATGTTGGCTTGTGTCCAGTATCTCTATGCAAGGAATTGGGCCCATTATCTTTAACAGGCATGTCATGAAGGCCCAAAGAGCCCTCTTTTCCATTGCTTATCACCGAGAGGGGCAGCTCATGAGAGAAGATAGGGTTATTAAAAGAAGCCGATTGATCCTTTCCTGCTTTCATCATCCATTTTGGGTCCATTGGGCTTAACTTAGCCCCCTGTTTCTTCATGACCTTGCTATTAATAGCAACACTCGGCTTCTTGGTCACTTGGTTATTGCTAACATTCTTCTTCACCTGCTCAGGATTGGGCTTATGCGTACCCACATGGGCCAACTTCTCCATACCCAGCTTCAACTTACTTCTTTCGTCCTCCTTGTTTACCACCTGCAGATTCGATGGTCCCACATGTCCATTATTAACTTCAATTTCATATCCATTAAGAATATTCTCTGCCTCATGGAGGGCATTAAACCGAGATTGCATCCCTTGATTTTCGATTGTCTTACGTTGACCATCATTCCCATATTTTCTGTTGCCTTGATTGCTTCCCTGGTCTCCCTTCCTCTGATTGCTCACTCTACGCCTAGCTACCCGATTGGCCAGCATCCACGGCCCGAAAACTTCGGTCTTTCCTTTCCCGTCATCTCCTCCTTCTCCCATCTCCGTCGCAACCTCTCCAGCACCAGCGTTCCCATCCTTGTTGACCTTTGGGCGCTGTTCTGCTTGCCCCTGCTCAGCCACGGTCTCACCTACCACAATTTCCTTCGCAGCTTGCTTCGCTGCATTCTCCTCCATGAGGATAACACACTGGTTCTTCATATGTCCATATTTGCCACAGTGAAAGCAAACTTGGTGAAGACCTTCATACTCAACGTTATACACTTTCCCTTTAATCTCAACTTGGGGAATTAGCTTGTTATTCAAATTGATTTCCACGCAAATTCTCGCGAATTTTCCTCTACTGGTAAGAGAGGTAGTCGGATCAATCTTGATTGTTTTCCCAATAAGGTCACCAACTCTCCGTAAGCACTTGGTATTATAGAACTCCAGAGGAAGACTCGAAATCCTCAGCCAAACTGCGATTCTCGTTACTTCTTTAGCATCACAAGGATCAAAGTTAGGTCTCCATCTTTGCACCACAAGGTAGTGGTCCGCTATAAGCCACGGGCCTTCCTGATACGCATACAAATAGTCCTCCTGATTCTGAAAAGAAACCGCGAAGTAACCATTATCAAGATCAGTGATCTGCATTCCACCATTCCTGTTCCAGAGCTTTTCCAAACGGTTGCACATGAAGTTTTAAATTAGTCATTTATGTTTCAGAAGTCTTAAATTAGTCCTTTATGTTTTTCAGAAGTTCTAAATTGGTCCTTCCGTCCAAATCCGTCAATTTCTTAAGTTAATTGCTGACGTGTGTGCCGAGGTAGACACATAATCTCTCCTACGTATATTAGATAGCTAACGTGGCCTTAGTCACACCAAAAACACCCAAACGGCGTCATTTAAGCCAAAATTAAAATCATGCTGAGAGGACCAATATGAAACTCTAATGAAACATAAAAGACTAATATAAAACTTTAATGAAACATAAAGGACCAATATAGAACTTCAATAAAACATAAAGGACCAATATAGAACTTGAATGAAACATAAAGGACCAATATAGAACTTTCATGAAACCTGAAGGACAAATATAAAGCTTTTAGAAAACATAAAGGACCAATATAAAATTTTTGAAACATAAAGGACTAATTTAAAACTTGGGTGAAACATAAAGGACTAAAATGAGTATTTGACTTTTATTCTTTGTTCTACATAGAATCAAAATATACCTGCTGAATTTTTTTCATGGAAATTCTTATGGAGTCTATGCATCACACGTAAACCGTTGAACTTCATCTGGCGTATTAAGAATGACGCATTGCCTAATCTAGCGAATTTAACAAGGCATCATATGCAAGTGAATGATACATGTCTTCTTTGTGGTACTCTTGTCGAAATTCATATTTTCTTGCGGTGTCAATTTGGAAGAGCAATGCGGTTCATTTGCTTGTTGTCTTTAGTCTTTATGTACTGAAATGTTGAGATCAATCTCCTTACAACAATGCCTCACACAATGTTTAATGAAAGCAGAACGTGGAGATCAGCATGTTAAGGAGCTTCTACATCTCAAATTACTACGTATGTATAACATTTGGTTTGACAGGAACAAATTGTTAGGGCTCGCACAAAAAAATATAAAGAAAAGAGAAAGAAGAATACACAAAAATTTTAACATGGTTCGGTGCCTCAAGACCTACTACTACGACCCCCACTTGGACAAACTTTACTATTTTTAATTTTTGAACGGAAAAATTACAAACCCTCCTCAATACATAAAAATACCCAAAACCCAATACAACCAATAGTTATAGGCTAGTATTCTTATATGTGTAGAAACCTATATAACAAACACCTATTTATATAAGCTCATCACCCACTCACTCACTAGAGCTAGCCAATGTGGGACTTTGAATTTAGGGTAAAGTACCCTTCCCGCCCCCAAACTTTGCTGCAATGTTCATTCCTGCCCCCAAACTTTTTTTTGGTTCATGCCTACCCCTAAACTTTCAATTTTGTTCATGCCTACCCTTTTTGCTAACATCGTTAACTTTTTTGACAGAATTTGCTGACGTGGATGATGAATGTGTATTTCTTTTGCCACGTCATTTTCCACCTCACATTTAACTTTTTACTTTTATTAAAAAAATTAACCTAATCCAAATAAAAAAAATATTTTAAGGTAAAAGTTTTTTTTTTTGGATTAGGCTACTTTTTTTTAATAAAAGTAAAAACTAAAATGTGAGGTGGACAATGACGTGGCAAAAGAGATGCAAATTTATCGTCCACGTCAGTAAATTCCGTCAAGCAAGTTAACGGTGTTAGCAAAAAGGGCAGACATGAACAAAATTAAAAGTTTGGGGGTAGGCATGAACCAAACAAAAGTTTAAAGAAAAAAATAAACATTGCAACAAAGTTTGGAGACAACAAGGGTACTTTACCCTTGAATTTACATACACAACACAAATTTCATATGGAAGGAAAAGAAGCATCACCAGCTAATACGGTACAAAGGCTTCATCATCAATGGATAGAGCAAAAGGAAGCATCTCAGCAAAGGCAACATTATCAGCATCACAATTGGACATCAATGTGACTTCTCAAGAGTCAACATATTCTTTTAAGTACAAAGATGACACACGGAAGTTTCTGTTACTGCTGCAATTAGAAGAGCTTTCATTGAAGTCTATTGCTTTGATATGTAACAAATGAAAATGTGCACTTTAATGTTTTCTTATTATTAGTAATTAGGAAGTTATCAAAATGAATTTAGTGCTTGACTCTTATATCTATTAATATGTATGTTAGGCCGACTTTTTTTTCATAGTTTTCTTTACTTTTTTTTTATTTAAATTTGAAAAATTGTAAATTTTTTCTAAAGAATAAGAATTATAGATACAAAAAAATAAAAAGTTCCACACAAATAAGGACCTACCGTGAATGGTTTAGGGACCACCTTTATTAGGGACTAAAAAGTTAGTTCCTAATCCACTCATAATAAATATTGATTTATGTGGAGTTTTTAATTTTGTTTTTGTATCTATATGACTATATTTTTTGTACTTTAAATATTCTTTAAAAAAAGTTTATAATTTCTCAAATTTAAATAAAAAAATGAAGAAAGCTATGAAAAAATTTGGCCTAACATACTAATGCTTAAAAGAACCAAACACCAAATTCATTCTCGAAAGTTATTACGCGGTCATATTCACGGCTATGAGAGCACAAAGATATTTGTCCTCCAGGAGATAGGACATCTTCACTCGCTCAACAAGAAGCATGGAGCTAAGCATGGAGTCTTTCAAAATGACATAAATATGTTTTTGTTTTTTTT
Source organism: Senna tora (assembly GCA_014851425.1). NCBI lineage: Eukaryota > Viridiplantae > Streptophyta > Magnoliopsida > Fabales > Fabaceae > Senna > Senna tora. The sequence goes on from CM026262.1 coordinate 16,236,379, forward strand.
CCAATAGGAATGTTAAAGTCTTTGTAGCTTATCTAGAGGAAAGTCAAAGTCCTAGAAATTATGTGTCTGTTCGGTTGCTGATTTTGATGAGGGAAAGGAAAAGTAAAAGTAGGTGAGGTCCATCCTTTTACTTTTTTGTTTCCTCTCACATGTTTTTAGAAAAAAAAATACAAAATGTCTATTATACCATTTGATTTGACACAATCTTAACTTTTTTTCTTTTTTTATTTTAATATAAGGAGTAAAGTGATAATTTTAATACATTCTCATTCCATTTCGTTTCGAGGCTCTTGATGAGTGGTCTTTAGTGAGATTGAGAAAGTGCGTCTTTACTGTGTGGGTTTTGGTTGATTATGAAGCAAGCAAATGGCGAAAGGTTTTGAAGATAAGAGTGAAAGCAATATTGGGAATTAAAGAAGAAGAGCCTATAATTGTTAGATGATTCAAAGTCATGAATGGTGATTATTTGGTTTTTGCTACAGAGAAGAAGGTTTATGGCTATGGATTAGGCTGTAACAATTATATGAAACTTCAAGAAATTAGTGAACATCAATTTGATTATGATGGTGATAAAGTCTGCTTCACTTCTTATTCAGACACTCTTCGTTCATGTGGAAATGGCGCTACAACTTTACCATTGATACAGCAATCATATTAAATTTTTTCCTTTTTCTTGTTCTTTTTGTAATATTGTTACTATTTTTATTAATTTTTTTTGTATCTGAACTCATTCAGTCATTCGTTTTAGAGAATTATATTTTAATTTTCTTTTCTTTTATTATTTTTATTATATAAATTATCAAGTTTTTGTTCCCTAGTCGTTCTAATTTCTAAGTTTAGTTCGGTGTGTAGTCTAATATATTATCAAAACTGATTTTATCACAACTTTAAGAATTAATATGGTCACGATTTCAAAAAAAAAAAGAATTAATATGGTCACCAGAAAAAAGGGTAATGGTAGCAACATAAACTGTCGCTAAAATTATTAAAAATTGTTACTAACAATTATACCAACAACTGCTATTTCTAGGGGTGAGCATATGGTCGGTTCGGTTCGATTTGGATGAGTTTGGTAACCGAACCGAGCTAATCGGTTGATCAGGAATGACAACCAATCCAATCCGCCCAAACATCAAAACCGAACCGAACCAAACCGATTAATCGGTTTGGTTCGGTTCGAATAATCGATTTTTGGACAGAAAATTTAAAAAAATAATTTCTTCAATATAAATTCTAAAAAAATATTCCTAACAATGAAATTCAACATTACATACTTAAAAATTACAATCCAACATTTAATAATCCATAAAAACAAAATACAATCCAATGCAGAAGTCTTAAGTTTCATGCTTTGAATGTCGTTTTTGTTGCCTTATTTTGTTATGGGCCTCTGAGTCACAGCCAGAGGATGTTCTATTATAGCATGACATTAATAATGAAAACTGCACAGAAGCTAAGAATTTAAATTGGCACTTTTCAATTTTACAAGTACAGATATTCACAAGAAAACATTATGTGATAAAGTGATCATTATTCCCGGTAATTTACCGCTTCTATATATGGAGTAGTACAATATGATGGAAGTAATATATAGAAATTAGAGAGAAATCTGTAGCCCAAAAAAAGAAAAGAAAATATATAGAGAGAAATAAAAAGTTAGTAATTCGAGCCAAGGGAGACAAAGTTGTCCCTATTGTGTTTTGGAATAGGAAAGCAACCAAAAACCAGCAACCAAAAACGAAAGCAAAAGAAAGAGAGGGAGAGAGCTCACGGTCACAGAATCGGAGGAGAGATTTGAACGGCTGAACGGAATCGTGAGGGCTGGAAGAGGAAGAGGCAGAGGCAGAGGCGTGCGCCGTGCGTGACTGACGGAGGCCGTGCATGCGCCGTGCGGGCTCAAGCTAGAAGAGGAAAACGGGAAGAGGCAGAGGGCAGAGGCAGTCGCGCGGCGTGATGAGGGCTCAGGCTGGAAGCTGGATGAAGTGAACTTAAGTTTAGAAATTAGAATATATATATATATATATATATATATATATATATATATATATATATATATATATATATATTTTATATTTTTAAAAAATTTTAAAAATTATAATCGGTTGGTTCGATTGGAATTGACCTTCATCCAACAACCGAACCGAATATAATCGGTTCTAAAAAAAGAAAACCAATCCATCCGCATGTGTAATCGGTTTTGATCGGTTCGGATTGGATTAGATCGGTTGGATCGGTTTGGATCGATTTTGCTCACCCCTAGCTATTTCTCTATCACTATAGATTTATACCAGCAATTACATCAATTGTTGGTATAAATTTATTTTATAGTAGCAAATTTCAAAACTTTCATCCTTCAAAATCTTTGGATCATGCTCCATGATATGTTTAAGAGAAAGAAACAATACTTGTCCACGTTATAAAACGGCAGCGTTGTTATTGAATAACATACGATTTGATGTTTTATTTAGGGGTGAGCAAACTTGTGGATTGGTTCGGTTTAGAAGATTTAGATAACTGAACCAATCTAATTCGATGACTAAAAAATCATCCAATCTAATCTGTTCTTTGGACATCAACCGAACCGAACCAAACTGATCATAGTCAGTTTGATCGGCTTTTTGACAAAATTAAAAAAATAATTTATTATTATTTTTCTCTTCAATTTAAACCTTAAAAAATAAAAATAGGTATTCCTAACCATGAAAATCAACAAACTAAAGTTATTAGTACAATATTCTAACATTACAAACTTAAAATTACAATCCAACATCATAAAACCATAAAAATTAACATCATAAAATATTTTTAATATTTTTAAAATGTTATAATCGGTTGGTTTGGTTCGGTTCGATTAGGATTGGAACTCATTCATAAACCGAATCGAACCAAATCGATTGTCAAGAAAATAAACCAATCCATCAGATTATGCAATCGATTTTGATCGATTTAATTTAGATCAGATCGGTTGATTCAGTATTACACCCCCTAATTTTATTGCAGTTTGAATTGAAATTTCCGGACAGTAAGGCCTAAATGAAATACATATATAGTGTATCGTCAATGAGGCAAAGAGCATTAAGAAATATTAAAATAATATATTTAGGCATATCTACGTTGGATAATGGAGTTTATCTACATTGGACAAGAGACAATTTATGTCTTGAATTACTTGGTAAAAAGCAATAATAACATTAAATTTTAGTAAATAAAAACTCTATGGTTGCTTGAGAGGAATCTTTTGTATTAATGAAACACTAAAATAATGACAGCCATATTCTTTTACTGCCTAGGAAATATTAGTTATTAAAATATTTCTTAAGAAGCTTATAATTAAAAAAATAATAAAATAAATTGTATCTTTATAAGAATTAAATTAAGACACGTTACATGCATGTATATGTGTCCTCTGAATTTTAATCATTTAAATTAATGGAGATTTTTAGGGATTAAATTAAAATAAGTTGAATCTTTAGAGACTAAATTAAGACACACTACACATATACGTGCCATCTCCATTTTAGTCATTTTAATTAATAGATATTCTAAAGGACTAAATTAAAATAAATTGTATCTTTCAGGGATTATATTTAATATTTTCATTTTTAAGGACATAACTAAGACAAATTGCATCTTTAAGGAACTAAATTTAACATTTTTATCTTTCACTTTCAGAGAATAAATTGAGACAAACGATGTCTTTTAAGAACTAAATTGTTAAAAAAATTAACGGAGTGAAAATACATGGTACTATAAGTTGTTAACTGTGCAAAATCCAAGACACTTAATTAACAAAAATAAAATCACAGGAAGCTAATTAAAATCATACTAGAATTTAAGGCACTAAAGTTTAATTTATTGTTTATAAATTATAATATTGAGTAAAATGCACTCCCTTCCTTTGAGAGATCCTAAAAAGACACTCCCCTCCCTCTTATTTTTAAAATGTACACTCTCCTCTCTTCACATATAAAAATCCTCCACATCTTAGTCCAATTCATAATTCTCCATTAAATCACTATTAAAAGTAATGACTTTTTTTTTTTGTAATTTCGCAACTTAATCTTTAATGGGACTAAAATGACCCCACTTTATGGAGCAAAAAATATGAAATGAATAATGTCTTTTTTTTATAGGAAAAACAGTCTTATTTTTATTGATTTATTACTATTATTTAAATTATTATAATTATAAGATAAAAGTTTTCGAAATTATGAGATTAGTACTTCTTAATAAAATTGTATTTTTTTTTATTAAAAAATTGTAACCTATAATTTTTTACAAAATTAATTTACAAGTAATTAGTACTTTTATATAAAAGTTTGGGGATCAATTGGCTTGATCGAAAAATTACTAATTACTTATAAATAATTTTGTAAAAAGTTACAGGTTATTTTTAATAAACAAAAATACATCTTTATTAAAAAAAACTAATCGCAGACTTTTTAACGCTTTTTATGGCTTTTTTTATAGAAAACAACGGTTTTTATTTTATAATTATAATAATAATGTAAAGATGAATAATAGCAATAATAATAATAATAATAAATCAATAAAAATTTAACAAAATAAATAAATTTTTGCTCCATAAAGTGGAGACATTTTAGTCCCATAAAAGATTAAATTGAAAATTAAAAAAATTTATTTTTTTAACAATGATTTAATGAAAAATTGTGAATTGGAGTAAGATTTAGAGGATTTTTATATGTGGAGAGATGCGAGTGTACATTTTAAAAATAGAGAGAATGGGAGTGTCTTTTTAAAATCTCTCATGGGAGGGGAGTGTACTTTACTCTTATTTTTAAGATATGAAAGTGTGATTTACTCTTTAAAAAATATGCAATTGTTAATAATTTATACCTTTGGAAAATGTATTATATTAAAAATTTTTGTAAAATGCTTATATGACAAACCTAGTTCAAGCTATAATTTATATATTTTTATTGATAAAATAAAATTTATTTATTTATTTTTGAAGTAAAAAAATTGAATTTGTATTTGTAATATATTTAATATTTTAAATTATATAATTATATAAATTAATGTATCTTTTTCTTATTTTCGATGTACCAAAAAAAATGTATCTTTTTCTTAGTAATATATAATTTTTTTTGGGTACTTAATAATATTAGTTTAAGTGCATATTATTTAATCTTGAAATAAACTTTCTATTCCTTTTAGATTAATTAGAAGAACTATGTTACATCACATTAAAATTTTTTAATCCTCTTTTCTAAATCATTGAACCCATATTAAGTTAAGTAAATATAAAAAACATTATATTTTATAATCACATTTTTTGTCCCTTAAAAAGATTAAAAAAGTCTACAATTCCACGTTAAAATAAATTAATTAGGTATATCTACATTGGATAATGGAGTTTATCTTATACATTTGCATATATAAGAAAGAATTTATGTCTTGAATTACTTGATAAAAAGTAATATAAACATTAAATTTTAGTATATAAAAACTCTATCGTTGAGAGGAACCTTTTCGTATTGATGAGACACACAAAGATATTTTTTACCTCATAGAAAATATTTGTCATTAAAATAAACTTTAAGAAGCTTAGAATTAATTAAAAAAAAAGTTGTATCTTTATTAGAGACTAAATTAAGACACACTACACGGAAATATGTACTCTCAATTTTAGTCATTTTAATTAATGAAGATTCTGAGGCACTACCCAAATCCAAATTCAATCCACTATGGAATTTAGGGCGTGTTCGGTATGGTTGAAAAAATGGTGGAAAAGTGAATAAAAAAAACATGTATGTCCCACATGTTACCCTTTTTTTTATCTTGAAAAATATGTATAAGTAAAAAATGAAAAAAAGAAAATACAAAATATCTATTATACCCTTTGATTTGACACAATCATAACCATCTTTTCTTTTTATTATTTTAATATAAGGGATAAAACGGTAATTTTAATGCATTCCCATTCCATTTTCATTCTCAACTTTTACTAACAAACATAATAAATACATTCTCTTTCCCATTCCCTTTCCATTTTCTCGTAAAAAACGTGCCCTTAATTATTTCTTGTGAAAAAATAATCCCACAAATCAAATAAAGGAATTGTACAATACAATACGTAAAAACGGACTCATAAAAAAAATTGGGTCAAAACCCTAAATTGGTCCCTTATGTTTGCACGAAGTTTAATGTTGGTCATTTATGTTTCAAAAAGTTTAAATTGATCCTTTATGTTTGCAAGAAGTTTCAAATTGGTCCTTCCATCCAAGTCCGTTTATTTCTTCCGTTAAGTGCTGACGTGGCGTCTTGACGTGTCAATGACGTGGCATGACACATCATCGCCAAGTCATCATCTACTATCATATGTGATGACATAGCACTGATGTGGCAATAGCGTGTCAGCTTAGATGGGCATGTTTGCACGCCACGTCAGCACTTAACTTAAGAAATTGACGGAAGTGGACGGAAGGACTCATTTAGAATTTCTTGTAAACATAAAAGACCAATTTAAACTTTTTGAAACATAAAGAACCAAAATAAAACTTCATACAAACATAAGGGACCAATTTGAGGTTTTGACAAAAAAAATTGCTCTTGTACAAATTTACATAACTAATAGTTAATTAATATCCCAAAAAGACTTATAGAAAATTTATATCTTATAATAGACAATGACAATATATAAAACAACCAAATCTTTGTATATTTAGAATGATTAGAGCAGCAGGCATATATAATTAATAGTTGTTGTACCATAGCTTTGAGTCTTGTAATTCCTTCTGCATCTCCTTTTTTAATAGTAATTGTGTAAAATAAATAGAACATTTCAGTGTACCATCAATTTCACTATTTCTCAAGGTTCTTTTACTAAGAATATTTATATATAATTGATCAATTTTTTTTTTTAAAAAAAATAGCCTTACCTCAAATTAGCACTGTCAAAACGGGTCGGGCCGGCCCGTGACGAGTTGGCCCGTTTATTTGACGGGCTTGAAAAGTGATGCCCAAGCCAGCCCATAATGGCCCGCGGGCCAATTTTTTTATTTTTTTGAAATATGTTTTTTAAAAAAATTTAATTATAAAATTATATATTTAATTAAAAATTAGTAATTTTTTAACTTTAAATTAATATTTTTATTAATTTTAATTATTATTTAAATTTTTTATATACATTATTAGAATAAAATTATTATTTAACATATAAAATTATCTAAAATATATATATTTATACATATTTTAAACAAATATATACTAATTTTTTATTTTTTATTTTTATTTTTTTGGCGGGCCGGCCCACGGGGCCCGTGGACTTAAACGTGCTAACCCGTTTAGGCCCATTTTTAAACGTGCTTATTTTTGCTTACCCAATCCCGCCATTTATCGGGCGGACCGAGCTAGCCCGCAGGTTCAAACCCGTTTTGACACTACTACCTCAAACCTTTAATTTCATACATTTCTAAATCTTTCGGTATAATCTCCATTGTATTCTATATTAAATGAGATAGAATTTCATTAGAGAAAATGATGGGAAATAGTTAACTAAGCATAATTAATTAAATAAGAATGACCAATGACCATATGTGGAGAGAGACACCCATATTACATTTTAGTAACAGGCAGATTTAACCAAAGGAAATGATGGTGTAACTATTTTAAAATTTAGGTGAAAGGTTCATTTTGATTCTTTATGTTTCACTCAAGTTTTAAATTAGTCTTTTATGTTTCAAAAGTTTTAAATTAGTCTTTTACCTTTCCCAGAAGTTTTAAATTGGTCCTTCCGTCCAAGTCCGTCAGTTTCTTAAGTTAACTGCTGGCGTGACGTGCCAAAGTGGACACCTAATCTCTCCTACGTGTATCAGATAGCTGACGTGGCTTTAGAGTCACCAAAAACACCCAAACGACATCATTTAAGCCAAAAATAAAACTATGCCGAGAGGACCAATAAAAAACACTAATATAACATAAAGGATTAATATAAAACTTTAATGAAACATAAAGGACCAATATAGAACTTCAATGAAACATAAAAGACCAATATAGAATTTTATTGAAACCTGAAGGACAAATATAAAATTTTTAGGAAACATAAAAGACCAATATAGAACTTTTGAAAGATAAAGGACTAATTTAAAACTTGAATGAAACATAAAGGACCAAAATGGACATTTGATCTAAAATTTATTAATGACTTGTGTATAAAAAAGAGAATTTATAAATAAATTATTACAAAATGTTCTTTTCTTCATTGCCACCATTAATATTTGAAAGATACATGATCAGACTTACCAACATGGAATTAAACATGGGAAGAAATAAGTATAAGATAGATTAGAAGCCACTTGCCTTCACCCAAGCTTCTCCTGGCTTCGTCTCTCGGTCAGTGCATCCCACCGACTGTGTTTCTCAACTAGCATCAAAAAATCGCGTTAATGTGAATCTTTTTCCACCACCGGTGACACTTCCTTCGTCGGACCACCATCCCGTCCTCGAAACCCTCCAATCAAAATCGGGGCTGAGAAGGCAATCTTGCCGCCTATTCCTTGAATTCAAAAATTGGGTCATTACTATCCCACATGCAGTTATGCCTCATTGCATTTACTTTTCTGCTTTGCATTTATTCTTTAGTTGACTTTGACCCAGCTATGCATTTATATTTTGTTGCGTTAGGAATTAATATGCCTATTTCTGTTCCAAGTTAGTTGTAAAACTTAGGTCTTTAATTTGTTGAGAACTTGTTAGTTGTAAAACTTAGGTCTTTAATTTGTTGAGAACTTCTACTAAAAGCTTTATATAATAGTCCTTTTATCTTAATATATTTGCACCTTCTTCACCAAAAAAAAAAAAAAGATAGATTAGAAGCCAAAATAAGTATCTTATGTACCATACAATGGCAGGAATTTAGTTTTGGTATGAAAAATTACCTCTGACTCCTTTGGGGAGATTGAAACTTGGCCTGGAGCTTCAACTACTCATAGTAGCCATTCAACTACAAAAGAGAAATAACAAAAATTGATAGGCCAACACACACACAAACAGAGACACACACACATATCTATATCTATATCTATATATATATGGCTTTGGACATTTTGGTGTCACACAAGCAAAGTGTGACACCAAAAAAATAACTACCCTATCCCACTTTCTTCCCCTAAAATAATAAATATAAAAATATATTATCTATATCTATATACAATGGGAGGTAGCGGGAGAAAGGAAAAAACATATGATGGGTAATTACTAAAAAAGTGAGCTTCTTATAATTTAATTAATTATTTTAAATTATAATAATAATTCTAATCTAAAAATTTAAAAATTATCAAATATCTAATTTAATTTGTTATTGCTTTAAATTATCATAATTATATTTTAAAAATTAAAATAAATTACATGCACGTACGTGCATGCGAAGCCTCTAGTATATATATATGGCTTTGGAGTTTTTGGTGTCACACAAGCAAAGTATGACACCAAAAAAATAACTTCCCCCTCAACTTCCCAATAAATAACCACCTTCTCACAAAATAGTTATATTTTATAATTAAAAAATACAAAAAAAAATAATATGATTGGAGGATGCGGAGAGAGAGAAAACAAGTATGATATGTGGTTACTAAAAAAATGAAAAAGTGCATAACTTCTCACTTTTTATATTTTTGTATTTTAAATTATGATAAAAATTCTACTTAAAAATTTAAAAATTTTAATTTTTAATGATTTTAAAATATAATAACTATTTTATATTATATTTTTAAAAAATTTAAGAATAAATTACATGTATGCACGTAGGTACATGCAAAGCCTCTAGTATATATATATGGCTTTGGATTTTTTGGTGTCACACAAGCAAAGTGTGACACCAAAAAAATAACTTCGCCCTCAACTTTTCAATAAATAACCAACTTCTCACAAAATAGCTATATTTTATAATTAAAAAATATAAAAATATAATATGATTGGAGGATGTAAGAGAGAGAAAACAAGTATGATAGGTGATTATTAATAAAATGGAGAAGTTTATAACTTCTCTTTTTTAATTTTTTTTATTTTAAATTATTATAACAATTCTATTTAAAAAATTTAAAATATTTAATTTTTAATGATTTTAAAATATAATAACTCTTTTATATTATATTTTAAAAAAATTTAAGAATAAATTACATGTATGCACGTAAGTGCATGCGAAGCCTCTAGTATATATATATATGGCTTTGGAGTTTTTGGTGTCACAAAAGTAAAGTGTGACACCAAAAAAATAACTAATCTAACATACATGCATTATGGGTAATTACTAAAAAAGTAGAGAAGTGCATAACTTCCCATTACTTCATTTAAAAATATAATAATTTTATTTAAAAATTAAAAAAAATATCAAATATTATCTATATATATATGGCTTTGGAGTTTTTGATGTCACAAAAACAAAGTGTGACACCAAAAAAATAACTAATCTAACATATATGCATTATGGATAGTTACTAAAAAAGTGGAGAAGTGCATAACTTTCCATTACTTCATTTAAAAATATAACAATTTTATTTAAAAATTAAAAAATATCAAATATTATAATTTGATATTATTTTGAAATATCATTATTATTTTATATAAAAATTTAAAAAAAAGAATAAATTACATGCACATGCGAAACCTCTAGTATATATATATATATATATATATATATATATATATATATATATATATATATATGTATATTAAAAACATTAATTTTAATATTTCATAGATTTTTTATTAAAAAGCGTGCAATGACGTAACGTTGTAAGTTGTAACTCTCTCCTAGAACTTCCAAATTAAATTTAAGTAACATGATGTGTTATGTTCTAACCAAGAACCGAACGGACAAAGACTCGGACAAGTGTTCGGTTCATGGTTTGATCGGTTTAACCAGTCGAACCGTCGGTCGAACCGGATGATGCAATAAATAATAAATAATAAATATTCTTAATATATAAAATGACATCACTCAAATTTTAGGTTTCAATATACATAATTTTGAAGTTTTAAATTACATGACTTCTCAAAGTTTTAATTTTTAAGACTTGTCAAGCTTTGAAAGAACTTAATCAAACCAAATATGAAATTATTGATAATCATGACTTTTAAATTTTAATTTTCAAGACTTTTCTAATTATAATTTTTAAGATTTCTCTAATTTCTTTTTTTTATGTTATTTTTCCTTTTATTTTTTATTTTTTATAATTTTTTTAAAAAATAAAATTGGACCGGTTGGACCACCGGTTGACCGGTCCAACTCCGGTTAAATCTGGTTCAATCCGGTCCAACTGGAAAAACGGTTTTTTGGTCCAACCGACTCGTCTTTGTATTCGGTTGGCGGTTGAACCGGTCGGACTGTCCGATCCGGTCCGATTCTTACAACATTAGTTCTATCATCATTAATTAGTAGCACTACTAACTCTAAAGCGAAAGACAAGCTATGAGATTGAATTGTAATTAACATACTTTGTTCTAACATCATTAATTACGATATTTCCTACTACAGGTGCAATAGAGGCAAATAGGTATCACTACATAGCTAGGCACTCGATGTCGTTTGGCTCCTCTCCTCCGGTCGCAGTATCAATCGTCCGTTCCTATTGTCCCGTCGCAGTACCATCACAGTGCCCACGTGACATTGTACACTGCCCCGAGAACACTGTGTGCCTCCCAAAGACACTGTACACCTGGTAGCTTACAGTAGTACCCAACACGTCCATCACCACCACTTCAGCCTCCTCAGGCACCCCTATATATATAAATCCCAACCCAGCAAAAGTTCCACACGACTTTACTACCCACGGAGTTCTCTGATTGATCTACGACCCGAGACGCTCCCACTTTGTAAAGGACTCGCCAGAGCCTAAAACCATTTTTGTGCCACAATGAGTTTAAATTAACTATCCGTGACTATTACCAACTAAACAAAACAAACTTTTCTTTCAGTAGATAGCTTCAATGCATATATAAAGTAGGCTGTGAAGGAGAATAACTTACTTCAATTTTAGACATTTCAGCCTTCCAAGAAAGCACATGCATTCTTGACATGGGCAATATAAGAAAGAGCAAAAGAAGGCTTGTGAAAGTTTATCAAGTACTTATATAACTTGTTTCTCTCTCATATTTATATATATCATTTAAGTTTTTTTGTTCAACTTACAAGCATGCTAATTAAATGAATGAAGTTTTGTTATTTCATCCTTCAAAATCTTTGGATCATGCTCAATGATCTGTTTAAAAGCAAGAAACAATAATACTTGTCCACATTATAAAATAACAGCATTTTGGAACATACTATTTGATGTTTTATTCAGGGGTGAGCAAATTTGCGGATTGGTTCGATTTGGACGATTTAGATAATCGAACCAATCCAATCCGATGACTAAAAAAAATCATCCAATTGAATCTGCTCTTTGGACATCATCGGTTTGGTTCAGTTCGAATTGATCGATTTTTTGACAAATTTTTTTTTTAAAAAAAAATTAACTATATTTTCTCTTCAATTTAAACCTTAAAATATAAAAATAACTATTCCTAACCATGAAAATCAACAAACTAAAGTTATTAGTATAATATTCCAACATTACAAACTTAAAATTACAATCCAACATCATAAAATATTTTTAAAAAGTTATAATTGGTTAGTTTGGTTCTGTTCGGTTGGGATTGGACCTCATTCATCAATCGAACCGAACCAAATCAGTTGTCAAGAAAATAAATCAATTCATCCGATTATGTAGTCGATTTTGATCGATTTAGTTTAAATCAGATCGGTTGGTTCGGTTTAGAACGATTTTGCACACCCCTATTTTATTACCTCCAAAGTAATTATTGATTTCTATATTGTACTCAGTTAATTACTGAATCAAATTAACCATTAATTTTCTTAAAAATTGTCTTAAATAGAGAAAATAAATTTTTTTGGCCTCAAGTAATTCAACTCTCTTCCTTTACAAGAAAAATAAAAATTCAGTTCTCTGCAAATATTTAATTGATTGGAGAGTCAATAATTTTTTTTTCTTTTTTCTGAGTTCTCTCAACTTATTGTTCAACGACAAGATTGGTGATCGGTGAATGATGGATAAAAATTGAGTATTAGGGTAATCCAATTGGATGACTAAAAAAGTCATCTAATCCAATCTACTCTTTGGACATCAACCAAACTGAACCAAATTGATTATAGTCGGTTTGGTTCGGTTCAGTTTGATCGATTTTTGGACCGAATTAAAAAAAATTACTATTTGTTCTCTTCAATTTAAACCCTAAAAAATAAAAATAGCTATTCCTAATTATGAAAACCCACAAACTAAAGTTATTAGTACAATATTCCAATATTACAAAGTTAAAATTACAATCCAACATCATAAAACCATAAAAACCAACATCATAAAATATTTTTGGCCAAATTACTCTTTTGGTCTTCAACGTTTGCACGAAGTTTAATATTTAGGTCCTCAACGTTTTATTTTTTTGTCAAAATTGGTCCTCCAGCGTAACTCCGTCTGGTTTTTTTTGTTAAATGCTGACGTGGAAGGCCTATATGGCACACCCTCTCTCCTACATGTCATATTTGAATGACATGACACCCTCTCTCACTCCAACTCAGCAAAACGATGCCGTTTTGTTGAGTTGGAATGAGAGAGAAGTGATGCAAAACGGCGTCGTTTTGCTGAGTTGGAGTGAGAGAGGGTGCCATGTCACACGTAGGAGAGAGGGTGTGCCACATAAGCCTTCTACATCAACATTTAACAAAAAAAACTGACCGAGTTACGCTAGAGGACCAATTTTGACAAAAAAATAAAACTTTGAGGACCTAAAATAACTTTTTGAAACGTTGAGGACCAATATTAAACTTCGTGCAAACGTTGAGGACCAAAAGAGTAATTTGGCCAATATTTTTAATATCTTTAAAAAATTATAATCGGTTGGTTCGGTTCGGTTGTGATTGGACCTCATTCATCAACCGAACCGAACAAAATCAGTTGTCAATAAAATAAACCAATCAATCTGATTATGTAGTCGATTTTGATCAATTTTAGTCGATTTGGTTTGGATCGGTTCTGCAGACCCCTAGTAATACTGATTTTCAGTGCATCTCTCCATTTTAATGATGTAGTGTCATTTGTTAATATTAGTTAAAATTCACATTAAGGCTCCATCTTAAATGGATTAGGAACCAACTGATGAAGAGATGTACTGAAATGCAATACTATCGTACTACAGAAAATCTCATTGTGAATGACATACTTAGAGTAATTTTAAGTTTAGGTTCAATTTATTTAAGGTTAAATTAGACATTTAGTCCTATATTTTTCATCACACGTGTAAATTGGTCCCTATACTTCTAATTGGAGTAATTAAGTCCCTATAATTTCAATTTAATTGTAAGTTAATCCTTATTGTTAAATCCCTTTAATTAGTGTCCGTTATATTTCGGCAGCCACATGTACTTGTTTAAATCCTTGTCAGCATTTCTTTTCCTAGATCAAATTATTAAAAATTAAAATATAAAAAATAAAAAACTCCTATGCCCTATTCTTAATTTATTAAAGGCAGTGTGATTAACCAATAACCATAACAATATCTTTCATATTTTTTTAAAAATTGTCTTTAAGTCACATGAGTTTATAGGTACTTATGCGTCGATTCTTTTTAAACAATAAAAGATATTCTTAAAAACTTTCCTAAATTATTATATTACTAAAATTTAAACTAGTTTCCTAATTGAATTAAGTATCACTAATCTAATAGGATTACAATTCATGTATATATATAGAATAAACCTAGGCTGTTAATCAACTCTTCCTCTCGATCTTATTCTCTTATTTTCTTTTTCTTTTTCAAAGTTTGTCAATTCCTCTAGTTTCTTGATTCATTCTGTACCGTATCAGTAATTTAAACAAGCAACACTACTATAATGATGAAATTCTCAGTGAATATTAAGAAATCTCAGTACAAAAGTCTGCCAACCAGCAAAAGAAAATTGAAAACGATTAAGGAAAATAACAGAAAGGAAGAAGAAGAATCTCAACCACAAAAGTCAGACGGGAATACACTCAATATTTCTCACGCCCACTACTAACTAACAATTCCCTATTTATTCCCTTTACCCAATACATTTCCACGTTGGCTTCTTCATCCTCACACTTCTTCTCATCAGATTCTCACTTGGGCCTTCAACATTTGGGCTTGCCTGTTGGACTTGGGCCTTGCCATCCATCACGGGTTGTTTCTGATCTGGAAGCATGACATTGCCCCCTCCATTAAAAGTGACCTTGTCCACAAGGTCAAAAGTAGGATAACTCTGTTGGAAATCAGTCAAAGTTTCCCAAGTTGGGCACGAGTCATCATCCCAAGCCACGAGCAACTGAGTTTCCCATTGGTTGCCAATCTGAATGTCCCTACGTTGCAGGATCGCCTTAGGTGAAATCACAGGTCCATACGCCGTTGTCAATAAAGGAAGTGGAATATTCATGTCCGACGCAGAGTTAACACAACGTTTCAGCTACGAAACATGGAAAACGTCATGGATTTTGGCATGTAGAGGAAGCTGGAGACGATAAGCGACCTCGCCAATACGTTCAACAATCAGAAATGGACCAAAATATCGAAGTCCCAGTTTCCGGTTGCGACGAAGATGCACGGAATGTTGGCGATATGACTGCAAGCGAACAAACATTGAATCACCTACTTGAAATTGTAATTCCGAACGTTTCTTATCTGCAAAATGTTTCATGCGCTCCTGTGATCTCTGCAAATGCAAATTGAGACGTTGGAGTAACGCATCTCGTGCCAGTAATTGATCACGAACCTCCACAGCATCGGTTGGCATTGGAGAATACCGAGGCAAATGAGGTGGGTTGCGGCCGTACATCGCCTTGAACGGCGTCATACCAATGGCAGTATGATAAGTGGTGTTGTACCAATACTCCGCCCAAGTCAGACAAGGGAACCAACTCGAAGGTTTTTCAAACACACCGAAGGTACATTTCGAGGCATTTAATCACCGCCTCCGATTGCCCATCCGTTTGTGGATGATACGCTGAACTCATCAGTAATGTCGTACCTTGCAATTTGAACAAGTGCTGCCAAAACTTGCTAGTGAAGACCTTATCACGATCTGATACGATAGAAACAGGCAACCTATGGAGTTTCACTATTGTCTGAAAAAAATGTCTTTGCTACCTGAAGACGGGTAAAACCCGTCTTGAGCGCCGCAAAATGAGCGTACTTCGACAAGCGATCAATCACCACCATAATAACAGTAAAGCCATGCGAGGCGGGTAAACCGGTGATAAAATCCATGGCAACGTCATCCCAAATTTGTGGCGGAATTGGGAGTGGCTGTAACAATCCCGCCGGAAGGGACTGAGAATGCTTGGCTTGCTGGCAAACTTGACACTGTTGCACAAATTGTTGAACCTCCCGACGCATATTCGGCCAATAAAATGTTGATGCAAGGCAAGTATAAGTGCGTAAGTGGCCAGCATGACCCCCCAGTGGTGAAGTGTGATACTCATGGAGAATGGAGTGCTTCAAGGTTGACGCATTTGCATGAACCACTATACGGCCCTTCCAATACAGAATGCCATCGGTTAGAGTATAACGAGGATCCACGACAGTGTTGTCAACACACTGTGACAGTAAGCGGGCAGTGGTCGCATCCTGGGGAAGAGCGCGACGAACATCATCAAGGATATTAAAAACAGGGGAGGAACTTGCCACAAAACAAGACCGAGACAGAGCTCGGCGACTGTATTAAGTTTACCAAGTTTGTACTCGATTGGAAATTGAAAACACAACAACTTTGGAAGCTACTCCTCTTGCTCTGGTGTTTGCAAGGTTTGATCAGTTAAATGTCGAAGACTTTTTCTGGTCGATACGGATTGTGAAGAAGTGACCGATCAAGTATTGGCGAAATTTGGCGACTGCTTAAGTGATGGCGAACATCTCGTGAGCATAAGCATAGCGCTGTTGCATGCGGTTCGACATCTTTTTAGAGAAGAATGCAATGGGGCGGCCCTCCTGACTCAGTACCGCACCAATGCCCAACCCAGATGCATCTGTCTCAATAGTAAATGGCTTAGAGAAATCTGGTAAGACCAACACGGGAGCTGAAGTAACCGCAGTTTTAAGAGCATTGAAAGCCGTAGTGGCCTCGTCAGACCAGTGAAATTTCGTCTATTTCAACAACGAAGTCAGAGGCTCAGCAATAGCGGAATAGCGATGAATGAACCGGCGATAGTAACCTGAGAGGCCGAGGAAGCCACGCAATTGTTTAATGGTAGTGGGCAGTGGCCACTCAATAATCACCTGAACCTTGGCAGGGTCCATTTCCACACCCTTAGCCGAGACAAAATGACCAAGATACTCGATCCGCGACTGGCCGAAAACACACTTGGATAATTTCGCATACAACTGGTGTTGAGCAAGAAGCCTGAGCACTTGTTCCAGGTGTTGTAAATGCAGAGCCCAATCCGAACTATAGACCAAAATGTCGTCAAAGAATACCAGAACAAACTTGCGCAAATAAGGCTGAAACACCGTGTTCATCAACGCATGATCATGGGAGCGTTGTGGGGGAAGGCCGTGAGGAACATCAAATACCACGCTGAAGTTCTGCAAGAGCTGCTTGAGATCCGTTGGTAAATCGTCTGAAATTGGCGCACGTGAGGCCCTGGTGTCCACATATTGGGGCTGAATTGCAAAATATTCAAAAATAGCATCTATATTGGTCAATCGCCGCAAGTGATGGAATTGGGCCATTTTGGCAATCGGTTTGGGCTCACCGTGGAGAGTGATAAACTGGCCTGCACAATAGAACTTAATAGTGGCAGTACTATAATAAGCTATGTGAGGCCCAAGAGTGGCCAACCATTGAGCACCTAAAATGATGTCAGCCCCAGTCATGTCTAAAACATGGGCTGAAATTTGGATCTCATGGCCTTGAATAAGCATTGGTATGTTACGCACCATACTAAACCTAGTTAAAACGTGTCCATTGCCAACCAAAACCTTGAAAGGAGTCATAGGCTCAACCGCTAACTTGAGAGTGCGAACCACGCGCGGCTGAATAAAGTTATCGGAGCTACCGCCATCAAGTAAAACCTGCACCTCGACGCCTTGGATAACACCGGTAAAACGGATCGTGCCCACTGCATGCTCACCACTCAACGCATTCATTGACAAATGACGTGGAGGTGGTTCAGACGCGGGAGGATCGGAAGCACTTAGCTCTGGTGGTAATTC
Source organism: Senna tora (assembly GCA_014851425.1). NCBI lineage: Eukaryota > Viridiplantae > Streptophyta > Magnoliopsida > Fabales > Fabaceae > Senna > Senna tora. Next base: position 16,254,619 of record CM026262.1, read on the forward strand.
AACTGTCGGAGGCTTACCCTCCTCATCGTCCTCGATTTGCAGTATCATGTAGTGTTTATTGGGACACCTGTGCGACCAAGAGTACGGAGCATCACAAGTAAAATAGAGTTTCTTCTCACGGCGGAGCTGCATCTCGGCGACCGACATTCGTTTGACAGTTCGTAATGGTGGCACATTAGGCGTCGGAAGCAGGGGAGGTAGAGACGACTTCCCGGATGCAGAGGAAGACGACGCAGAAGCAGCTGAAACAGGCACTAAGCTCGTTAATGTACTCAATGGCACTATCACTTGAGGCGATGGAACAGGCACGAGACTAGTAGACGGATTGAAAGAGTTCCGCGAAGAGGATTGGGAGAACCCCATTGAAAAGACGAGCCAACGCTGCAGCGCGAAGTAGTGAAGAAGGTGCCTGAGCAATGACGTCTCTGCGTATCGCAGGTTTAAGACCACTAATAAAGCAATCCAGCAACGCCTCATCAGAAATACCCTCCACCCGAGTTGCTAAAATCATGAACTCACGGTAAAAATCGGCAACACTGGTTTTTTGAAATAACTTAAATAGAAGAGCTCGAGGTGATTCAAACTGAGAAGGGCCGAACTCCACCTCAATGGCCTTGGACAGAGCTACTCACGAATCCACCCGACTACTCTTGCTCATCATCTGGAACCATGGCACCACAACCCCTTCAAAATGGACTGCAACTATCGTTACACGTTGATCGTCTGGTGTCTCATAATAGGAAAAGAATAATTCGGCCTTAAACAACCAATGCAAGGGCTCGAAACCATTGAAGCGGAGAAAATCAAGCTTCACAGATCTGGTATGGAAGGGTTGGTACGGTTGCGGAACGAGGGCTCGCTGCTGCCCTTTCTCATCAGTCTCAGCGTCAGTCAGTATTTTAGCCCGATCTAATGAAGTCGTAAGTGCATCCACTGCTCGAGCAATGGATTCGACTGTCTTCTCCAATTGTTCAAATGACCCCACTGCTTTCTCAACGTGCTCAAAACGAGCGGCATACGGTGCGTCCCGTTCAGCCATCGTTGCTTGGAGAGACTCAATCTTACTCGCTAGCTACTTCGAACGTGTATTGTCTGCCATGAGTAAGAGAATGAAAGCACCAAATGTACTGTATCAGTAATTTAAACAAGCAACAGTACTATAATGATGAAATTCTCAGTGAATATTAAGAAATCTCAGTACAAAAGTCTGCCAACCAGCAAAAGGAAATTGGAAAAGATTAAGGAAAATAACAGAAAGGAAGAAGAAGAATCTCAGCCAGATAAGAAAGAGAATGTCAGACAGGGAATACACTCAATATTTCTCACGCCCACTACTAACTAACCATTCCCTATTTATTCACTTTACCCAATACATTTCCACGTTGGCTTCTTCATCCTCACACTTCTTCTCATCAGACTCTCACTTGGGCCTTCAACATTTGGGCTTGCCTGCAGGACTTGGGCCTTGCCATCCATCACGAGCTGTTTCTGATCTGGAAGCATGACACATTCATCCATGGCCATATCATATGAGGATCTACCTGAAGAATTAGTGCTTGAGATAATTTCATGGTTACCTGCAAAAGCTATTCCCAAGTTCAAATATGCAAATCATGATATCTTATCTCTTGTAACTTCACAATCATATCTTTCCCAGAAGCAATCTCACAATTCTTTTTTAAAGAACGATCCTTGTTTTTTTCTTCATTCTGACACATGCCAAAGGTATAGTGCTACAACTGAATTCCATCACTTTTCTTCAGTGGAGAAATCATCATCTGGCGTCTCTCATAATTTCTTGGATTTCTTGAAAAATTATCCATCTTGTAGAATTATGGCTTCTAGCAATGGCCTAATTCTTGGTCGTAGTACAAAATGTAATGGTGAAATAGAGTTGTTTATTTCGAACCCGGCTACAAAATCATGGCTTCCGATTCCTACCCCGGATTATCTAAAAGAAAACCTAAATTTTGATATTAATATTGCATTCGAATGCAATAATCAAGATTCACATTCAAACGACTATATGCTGTTTCGTTTCGAGGCTCCTGATGAGTGGTCTTCTTCATGCTATGGCGTGGAATTCTACTCCCAAAAAGAGGGAATTTGGAAGGGAGCGCTAGGCCAATGAAATTTGACATGCATGTGTATTACAATAATGCCTTTCACTTTATTTCAAATTGTTTTCCTTCTCTAAGTAAGAATAGCCCTTATTTTAGGCCTTATATAATGTCATACAATATTGAAGATGGTGGATCAAGAATGATTAGGGTTCCAAAAGAAGCAAGAAGAAACTCTCATGACTTCAGTTGTAAAATGGGTATTTATAAATGGGGAAAAGCAAGAAATTCTGATGAATCAATTTGTTTAGTAAGATTAAGAAAGTGCGTCTTTACTGTGTGGGTTTTGGTTGATTATGAAGCAAGCAAATGGAGAAGGATTTTGAAGATAAGAGTGAAAGAAATATTGGGAATTAAAGAAGAAGATCCTATAATTGTTAGAGGATTCAAAGTCATCAATGGTGATTATTTGGTTTTTGCTACACAGAAGAAGGTTTATGGCTATGGATTAGGCTGTAAAATTTATATGAAACTTCAAAAAATTTGTGAACATCAATTTGATCATGATGGTGATAAAGTCTGCTTTACTTCTTATTCTGACACTCTTCGTTCATGTGGGGATGGCGCTACAACTTTACCATTGATGCAGCAATCATATTAAATTTTTTTTCTTGTTCTTTTTGTAATATTGTTATTATTTTTATTAATTTTTTTTTGTATTTAAACTCATGCAGTCATGCGTTTTAGGGAATTATATTTTAATTTTCTTTTCTTTTATTATTTTTATTATATAAATTATCAGGTTTTTGTTCCCTAGTCGTTCTAATTTCTAAGTTTAGTTCGGTGTGTAGTCATCAAAATTGATTTTATCAAACATATATATATAGACTAAGAGTTCTTCTAATAAAGCTTTAAGAATTAATATGGTCACTAGAAAAAAGGTTATGGCAGCAGGTTAAACTGTCGCTAAAATTACTAAAAATTGTTTCTAACAATTATACCAGCAATTGTTAAACAGTTGTTATTTCTCTATTACTATAGAGTTATACCAGCAATTACATCAATTGTTGGTATAAATTTATTTTATAGTAGCAAATGTCAAAACTGCTGCTATAGAGCCAAAATAAGTAAATAACTACTAGTATAGAAAAAATTTGTAGTAACAAATAAAAAACTGCTGGTATCTTATAATAATCATAATAGATACAAATATTAATATAAATAATAATGAGATTGTAAGGAAGCAAAAAATAAAAAAGAGTAAGATAGATTCAACATTTTTGTTGCAAACTTTCAAATCTATTAGTATAAGAACAAATCTAAGTTTTGTAATTCCAACTATCCATTCCACATTATTTCTAATATATGCAAAAAAAAAAAAAAAAATAGATAGATACAAAAAATAGAAATATTAGGTAAAATGTCTATTGAGATTCAATTTTTCAACAAATCTCTAAATCTTCAGTTCTTGAACATCCTCTTCAAAATTTTAGTTTTGCACCTATTAAAATTTAAGAATGCCAATAAATATGAATGCATTATAATAAAACACGTAAAAATTAGAAAAATTCTAAATATATAAGAACTCTTTTCCAACAAAGTTAACCAAAAAAAAAAAAGGAGAAAACTAATAAAATTTATAATCGTATATAACAGAAATGGAATGTCATGGTTAAGTTTATAAACATACCTTATAATAACTCCATTTCATCTGCTCCCATTTGATAAGAAATTAAAGTGGATTATCACTATAAAATGCTACCTTTGTTGTTGACAAATACAAAATATCTTATAAGCATAACTTATGAAGGAGAATAACTTACTTCAATTTTAGACATTCAATCTTCCAAGAAAGCACATGCATTCTTGACATGGGCAATATAAGAATATAAGAAAGAAGTTTATCAAGTAGTTATATAACTTGTTTCTCTCTCATATTTATATATATCATTTAAGTTTTTTTGTTTAACTTACAACTTACAAGCATGCTAAATGATTGAAGTTTTGTTATTTCATCCTTCAAAATCATTGGATCATGCTCCATGATCTGTTTAAACGCAAGAAACAATATTACTACTTGTAAACATTATAAAACGACAACGTTTTGATACGTTATTGAATAACATACTATTTGACGTTTTATTGTAGTTTGAATTGAATCAGATTTTGGGACAGCATAAGGCCTAAATGAAATAGAAGTAGATGTTCAGTAGTACGATAGTACTGAACTTCAGTACATCTCTCCAATCAATTGTGTTAGCCAGAAAATAAACCAAGAGGGGGAGGGTGAATTGGTTTTCTTTGATTTTTGTTTCTTAAGCACTTCTTGTTTCGGTTCAAGATTCTTAGTTGGTAAAGGACTCTTATATATAAAACAGAATGTAGATGGTAGAAAAAAGATTTGCACAGATTCCTTTTTTTGGAGAGGCTCACTAATTGAGTGTGCTCAACCAGCTACGTCTTCTCCCCTTCTAACCAACAAGTTAGAAGGACTATATTAATTGATATTCACTTCTACAACCAAGCAACCCAAGACACTTTTTGGGAAAGCACAAGAGCTTTTAAACTAACAACCAAATCCTTTCAAGAACTCACTAACTTCTGCACAAACTTAATGTAAAGAGGAACTTAAACAACCTTGAGTAAGGATCAGCTTTCCCACAGCTTTTACGTGCAAGTTCCTCAATGCATTAAATTTCTGCTTCTCTCAGTTTCAGAATAAGACTCTCTGAGGATTTAAGGATAGAACACTCCTCTATAACCTTTGTACCACCACAAGGACCAGATTTTTACACCTCAAGAATGTTCAATGCTTAAATACCTACACATGAAAAATATAGAATACTTTGACAGAAAATGTAAATGGATTACAACCAAGATTTTGATGAGAATAAGGCAGTCACTCAGACACTTTCAGATCTCTTTAATACTGGTTTTGTTTTTCAGAACACCAAGTTCACCTTCTCAATAGCCATCTCTCTGTATTAAATACTATGCAAAGGGAAGATAGCCGTTGGGCCTTCTAATTTTCAATTTCCCCATTTGTTCCTTCAAGAGTTGGTGCAAGACGCTCCCAGCTTTTTGGGGATCTTGCCTTGCTGATTAGATTATGAGAGAACAACACTTTTGAAGGAGAGATTTTCATTTCTCTCAGATTAGGTGGGATAGGTTCTAGCTTTTCTTAGCCTGCAACACATAGGTTACGTTTGGTTGAAAAAAATTATGAAATTGGAATTAGAATTGGATTATAATTAGAATTGGAATTGGAATTGAATTATTTGAATTAAAAAAGTGTGTTTGGTATGAAAAGATGGAATTGTAATTGAATTATTTGAATTGAAAAAGTGTGTTTGGTATGAAAAGATGGAATTGAAAGTTTATAAAAGAATGTGAGGTAAACAGACTAATTTGCTCCTTAATAAATATTAAATAATTATTTTTTTTAATTATTTTTTAGTATATAATTACTTTTTTATATTCATTATAAAAAATAAAAAATAATATGAGAGAGAGAGAAAGAGAGAGAAAGAAAGTAGGGACAAAAATGTCTTTTAAACCCAATTCCACAAAATTTATCTCAATTCCTCAAAAATACCCCACAATCTAATTCCACAAAATTTACACACCCAATTCTAAAAAACCAATTCCACGTAATTCAATTCCAATTCTACATAACTCAACCAAACTAAATAATTCATAGAATATTGTACAATTCCATGTGGAATCCAATTCCACGTCCAACCAAACAAAACCCACTTTATGGAATTGACAATTGGATTCCTTGGAATTGTCTAATTCCACAGAATTCAATTCTCAATTTTAAGAAGCGAACCAAACACCAGAAAATTTTGTTTTTTATAAAATTAAGATTCTAATTCCATGCTCCATCTTGAACCAAACATAGCCTAATACTCTTTCCTACTCTAGATTATAGATTAGATTTGATGTGCATAAGAAAATGAAGGAATAAAGTAGAGTTACTTTTTGTTTTACACCACCTCTTTTTCTTTTCTGGCCACATTCATCATTTATCATACAGCCCAATGTTTCTCGGGCTTGACTGTGTATTCTTTGGCCCAAATATCATATGAGAGAGACAAATCAATTTACAATTAATTGTCATATTAAAACATAAAAAGTATTTGGGCTAATTTTATTCCAACAAGTTGGTTCATAAAACATTTAAAATAGGTCCTTATTAATATAAATTTATATTAATATTAATACATAATTGAAAAGATGTATTGAACTTCAATAATACGATAGTATTAAATTTTTATTGATGAAGTTTTGTTATTTCATCCTTCAAAATCTTTGGATCATGCTCTATGATCTGTTTAAAAGCAAGAAACAATAATACTTGTCCACATTATAAAACGGCAACGTTTTGGTACGTTATTGAATAACATACTATTTGATGTCTTATTTAGTGGTGAGCAAACTTGCGGATTAATTCGGTTTGGACTATTTAGATAACCAAATCAATCCAATCCGATAATTAAAAAAGTCATCCAATCCAATCCGCTCTTTGAACATCAACCAAACCGATCATAGTCGGTTTGGTTCGGTTCGGTTTGATTAGATTTTTTAACAAAATTAAAAAAAAAAATTTACTATTTTTTTCTCTTCAATTTAAACCTTAAAAAATAAAAATAGCTATTCCTAACCATGAAAATCAACAAACTAAAGTTAGTACAATATTCCAACATTACAAACTTAAAATTACAATCCAACATCATAAAACCATAAAAATCAACATCATAAAATATTATTAATATTTTTAAAAAAGTATAATAAGTTGGTTTGGTTCGATTCGGTTAGGATTGGACCTCATTCATCAACCGAACCAAATCGGTTGTCAAGAAAATAAACTAATCCATCCGATTATGTAGTCGATTTAATTTGGATCGAATCTATTAGTTCGGTATAGATCAATTTTACACACCCCTAATTTTATTGCAGTTTGAATTGAAATCAAATTTTGAGACAACATAAGGCCTAAATGAAATACATATATACTGTATCGTTAATGAGGCGAAGAGCATTACGAAGTATTAAAATAATATAATTAGGCATATCTACATTGGATAATGGAGTTTATCTACAATGGATAAGAGATAATTTGTCTTGAATTACTTGGTAAAAAGTAACAAGAACATTAAATTTTAGTATATAAAAACTCTATCGTTGCTTGAGAGGAATCTTTGCGTATTAATGAAATACATTAAAATAATAACAACCACATTTTTTTACTGCCCAGAAAATATTAGTTACTAAAATATTTCTTAAGAAGCTTATAATTAAAAAAATTTATATAATAAATTGTATCTTTATAAGGATTAAATTAAGATACATTACATGCATGTATATGTGTACTCTCAATTTTAATCATTTTAATTAATGGAGATTTTTAGGGACTAAATTAAAATAAGTTGTATCTTTAGAGACTAAATTAAGCCACACTACACATATACGTGTCATCTCAATTTTAGTCATTTTAATTAATAGATATTGTAAAGGACTAAATTAAAATAAATTGTATCTTTCAGGAATTATATTTGATATTTTCATTTTTAAGGACATAACTGAGACAAATTGCATCTTTAAGGAATTAAATTTGACATTTTTATCTTTCACTTTCAGAGAATAAATTGAGACAAACGACATCTTTCAGGAACTAAATTGTTAAAAAATTAACGGAGTGAAAATACATGATACTATAAAAATTGTTAACTGTGCAAACTTCAAGACACTTAATTATCAAAAATAACTATAAAATGAATAAATAAATAAATATAAATAATCAATGGAGTAAATAATAAATATTAAAGTATTTTATTGATTTTTTAAATTTAGAGTGTTGAATGACAAATTTTAAACATTAAAAGTATTAAATGATGACTAATTTGACTAAAATTTGGATAGAAGGTGTAACTTCGGAATATTCCACCTTGGAACACGTGGCACTGACGTTCTAGAAGCACGACCCCAGCACCCGCTGGAGACACGTGGCACTACTCATCCCTCCATTATGTGGCCCTCACCCACGTCACAACATGGAGCTTCTCCTCAACTAGACGTGAGATCTCCACCAAGCCTCGTTGGACAACCCACGTCCCACGAGGTCGTGGGTCGAGCACGATCTCCCCACACAAGTATAAATAGGCCCTCACTCGGGGGACTCAGATATACATTCAACCCTGGACAGAGATACATCCAACCCTGGACAGAATTACATACACCCTGAAGGATTATCACATATCAACCCCTTAGATACACCTCACGTGTACTTTCATCTCCTCGAGCCCCGCCGTTGGCCCTCCGACCGGCTCACCTCCTCCTTGGAGCACATCGCTTACAGGGCTTCCAGCAGCCCTTAGAGACCATAGCTCTCTCCCACTAAGGCAACCTCCCACAAAGCGGCTCGCCCGCCCGGAGTACCTTAGACACGTCTTAGCCGCACATGGCCCAATATAGGTAACAACCTTGCTTAATGGCTCCGATAGACGTCACCATGACGAACTACGTGGACTTTGATCCCTCCAGAAGGGTACGTAGGCACCTAGGTGTATCACCTAAGGACAAGTCCCCCAAGGTTACGACCCCTCGCGGTCCTAAATTCATATTACAATTGTCTGAGTCAAAAATGACAGTTACAGAAGGTATGTCAAGGTAGTTAAGTGATAACATAACAAACTAGAGGGGGGTCAAGTGTCACACTCTAAACCATAGAGAGGCACATTAATTTGAAGCCAACAGGGTGGTTAAGTGTCAAATTTTTAACCACAAAAAGACAAACTAAATTTAGGCCAAAGCAAACTATAATTTCTAAATTTTAATATATAAAAACTCTATCGTTGGTTTGGTTGAGAGGAATCTTTCCTATTGATGAGCCACTCTAAGGTAATAACAAAGATATTTTTTACCTCAGAAAATATTTGTCATTAAAATATTTTTTAAGAAGCTTAGAATTAATTAAAAAAGTTGTATCTTCACGTTAAAATCTATTTGTGCTTTCAATTTTAGTCAATTTAATTAATAAAGACTCTTAGGGACTAAATAAAATAAATTTTATCATTGAGGGACAAAATTAAATTTGATATTTAATTTTAATTTTTTTTTCAAGGACTTAATTGATACAAATTATTGCATCTTTAAGGAATTAAATTTGACATTTTCATCTTTCACTTTCAAAAACAAAATTGAGACAAATTGTATATTTCAAGAACTAAATTAAGATTAAATTGTTAAAAAATTAGCATAGTGAAAAGCAAAGGCTTCAGGTAAAATCTTCAAACTCACTTGTCAGGTTGATGCCACCAATAGCATTGCTCCCAGGGGTTTATTATGCCCTTCATGCGCAAGATAATAGCATATCACTTTTAAATATATTATTATGGCCAAATTACTCTTTTGGTCCTCAACGTTTGCACGAAGTTTAATATTGATCCTCAATGTTTCAAAAAGTTATTTTAGGTCCTCAACGTTTTTTTTGTTAAAATTGGTCCTCTAGCGTAATTTGGCATTAAATACTGACGTGGAAGGCTTATGTGGTACACCCTCTCTCCTACGTGTCATATTTAAATGACATGGCACCCTCTCTCACTCAAATTCAGCAAAACGACGCCGTTTTGATTCAAAATTAGCACTTTTTTATTTCTTATTATTGTTATTATCACTTTTGAAATCTTATTTTTTTCAATCTATGCCAAACACACTCTTTGTTCACGTCCCAATTCGCCGTTAGGGACGGCAAGTTGGTTTTTTTTTTTTTTAATTTCAATTCGCCGTCCCTAACGGCAATTTGGCAGTCAACGCCTATGGCTCCCAATTCGCCGTTAGGGAGAGCGAATAGGCTTTATTGGACAGCAAAGCCTACGTGGCTTGTTGACGTGTCTAATTCGCCCTCCCTAATGGTGAATTGGGAGCCACAGGGAATCTCCACTATTTGACTTGACACCTGACTGGATGGTGCAGATTACGAAAAAGCTGGACAAGATTCTGCACCTTCAATTCACTGTTGCTGATGACGACTTGGACTTACATTGCATGAAACTCATGCATGACCTTTGGGGGTTGGGGAGGGTGAGAAGTGCACCTCCATCACTATATATAGTCATTCACCTTTCTCCACCACATCCACCAATCTGATTGTTGTTTCTACCCCTTCATTACAAGAAAATCAAAATCTCTTCTTACAACGATCATCCTATTTAGCGACAATGATGAATGATGGATTCACCGTCTGTATTTATGAAAATGTCGACGTTTGCGAGGACTCCAACGAAGTGGCGTTCCATGGCAACAAGTATCCAAAAATGACGAGCCTCAGTAGAGGCATCAACTTTGAAGGGCTGATGCAGTTGGTGCATCAGAACATTTAAATGATTTAAATGAACAAAACAACAGTGAGAGAGGGTGTTATGTCATTTAAATATGACACATAGGAGAGAGAGTGTGCCACATAAGCCTTTCATGTCAGTATTTAATGGCAAAACCAGACGGATGTTACGCTAGAGGACCAATTTTGACAAAAAAAACGTTGAGAACCTAAAATAATTTTTTGAAACGTTGAGGATCAATATTAAACTTTATGCAAACGTTGAGGACCAAAAGAGTAATTTGGCCTTTTTTTTAAAGAAAAATGAAATATTATTATTATTTAAGAAAAAGAGTACAATGGCTTGGACAAGAAGTCCACTGAAAAAAGAGAAAAAGAAAACAGTAAATGAAAAAATAAAGCTCTAGCTCAACATAAATTTTTAATCTCTTTGGAGATGCATAATGAAAACCCTTTTAAATAATCTATTGACGAAACTCACAAAGACAAAAGTAATTCAAAGGGTTTAGGGATGGGGATACCCGCTCATATCCAAGCTCGGGTCTGAGACTATAGCTCTCTACCTATACCCTACCAATAATCATCCCTAGTTGATTGGTCCATTTTTTATTTTATTAAATAATATTTTAAATGATTAAATAATTGCAAACAATTCTACGATAAAAATATTAATAAATGACCCATTTTGATTATATTCTTTTCAGGACTAAGCTGAGTTGATCTTTTTAATTAGGACCAAAAATTTTTAAAAAAATTCTATATTTTATTTTATAAGAATAAATGGGCTTATTTTATAAGCACAAACTAGCTAATCCTACTCTAAACCCACTTTGCAAATTAACTGAACATATATATATTTCCTAACATTTTTAAAACTATACCGTTAGAATTACTCTATTTCTTTCCTAACATTTTTAAAATTATACCGTTGGTGTTATTACTCTATTTCCGAACATTTTAAAAAAATTTCCGTTAGCGTATTTAGTGTTATTACTCTATTTCCGAACATTTTTAAAATTTTACCGTGTATTTAGCGTTAGTCGTATTTTGAAGCTCTAATAATAGGGAATTAATTTTGAAAGAAATTAATAAAATAGGAAAGAAATCAATTAGAAATCAATCATATAGCCGTTGGGAGGTGCAATTAGTATTTTTTTTTTTGGTAGGAAAAGGACCTAGCAGAAAGCTAGGAAAAAAACAAGCCTAAATGACCACTCTACGAGGAAGACTAAGGTTCCTAAGATCCTCTTGGAGAATATTACAGCAGAAAATAGGCACCGAGTCAAAGATGACAATATCTTCGGAAGCAGAGTTATGCGAAGCAAGGGCATCCGCAAGGCGATTAGACTCTCTAAAGCTGTGTGTGATCTTGAATTCTTTCAGCCGAGATAAATTGCTTCGGACATTTGTGATGATAGGACTCAAGGGGTGAGAGTCAACACACCCTTATGTGATGTACTTCACACAAAGAGTGGAGTCACATTCAAAAATGATCTTCTCGAAGCCTTTCTCAATACCCAAATTCACTCCCAAAAGGATCCCCCATAATTCAGCTTGCAAAATATCCCCAGCTCCAAGCTTCTTGTGGAAGCCAGTGATCCATTGACCATTGTGGTCTCTAAATACCCCACCACACTTAATCATGTTGCTATACAAATCATGATACCCATCAGAGTTGCATTTAATCCACCCTGCCTCGGGAGGAGTCCACTTGATCATCACAACCTGAAACTGATGCTCACCTGCAACCTGGATATTATGAGAATTGGCTTCCTTCACAAACGACACATGGGCTTTGATCTGGGGGAGTAAGGCAAGGGCATTTTCTTCAATTCCTTCAAAAACACATTTGTTCCGTTGCTTCCAGATAAACCAGCATGTAGAACCGAATATGGAGCTCCACATACCACTCTTGTCATCACTCAAATCCTTGTTGAGATTAACATGAATCCACTCATTTAAGTCAAAATTGAAAAAGCTCGGCCAATGAGAGGTATGAACAAGGGATTTCCACAACAAACTCACTTGAGGACAGTCGCTTATAGCATGGAGAGTTGTCTTGGAATGATGGAAACATCTACAGCAACTCGCATCATCAGTGAAGTTCCTCGCTGTTCTAACTTGATTAGTAAGGATGGAATTATGAGATAGAGTCCACAGAAAAACACGGGCTCTTTCAATAATTTCACTTCTCCAAATGTTCTTCCAAATGACATTCCTATTATGAACACCTTTTGAAGTCAGGATATTATAAGCAGATCTGACCGAGAAGGACCCATCCGAAGACGCGTCCCAAGCAATAAGGTCCTGGCCAGCATTGCGGATAGGAGGCATAATAGCAGTGATCGAAAGAACAATGTCATTGGGGAAGACACTACTGAAAGCATTCCAATCCCAATCACCCGAGTCCAAAACATAAGCACTGACAGCTTTATTAATCTCATCTTGAGGGATCAGAGTGATGGATAAAGAAGATAGGCAAGGGAACCCTTTAACCCAATAATCAAGCCAAAATTTAGTGTCATTGCCGTTTCTGATGAGTTTAAGCCCATGCTCCTCAACATGCTTCCAAACAGACTTGATTCCTCTCCAGAGATTAGATTGAGGCCTGGAGGGATTCCAAGGATCAGAGCTCTCATATTTGTATTTGCTTTTCAAGATATTCACCCACGCAGCATCAGGTTTGGCTTTCAGCCCCCAAGCAACTTTCAAAAGGAAGGCTTTGTTCATCCCCCTGAGATTCCTAACCCCGAGCCCACCTTCCTGCTCAGGAGAGCACACTTGGTTCCAATTAACAAGGTGAGGTTTGTTGGCATCACAATCAGAACCCCAAATGAAGTTTCTGGCCTTCTTTTCGATGTTGTCCAAGACACTAACCGGCAGTAAGGCAGTCTGCATAGAATAGGCCGGGATAGCAGTAATAACAGAGTTAACCAGAGTGATCCGAGCAGCAGTGGATAGAGTCTTTTGCTTCCACACTTAAAGCTTCTTGTCCACCTTCTCCAAAATATGAGCATAGGTGTCTCTTGAAATTCTGTTATTGTGAAGAGGAACTCCTAAATACATACCTAAATCAGAAGAGGAAGAAAAACCAGGTAAGTTGCTGATCTAAGCGAAAATAGAATCACTCACATTATTAGAGAAGAAAATTTTGGTTTTATCATGGTTCACTTTCTGGCCAGAAGCAGAACAAAAACGGTCAAGGCAGCCCTTAATTATTTCAGCTTGATTAATGTCTACCTCAGCAAATAGGAATAGGTCATCCGCGAAAAAAAGATGAGAGATCGGAGGCCCATCTTTATTTAAACTGATAGGCTTCCAAAGACCTATACTAATAGCCTCTTCAATAATGTGAGCAAGTCTTTCAATGCATAAAACAAGGAGAGGGGGTCGCCTTGTCTAATGCCTCTAGATGGCTTAAAATGATCAAGTTTACCACCATTCCACAAGATTTGCATAGAACTAGTGGTAACACAACTCATAATAACTCTAATCATATTCTCAGGGAATTTAAAAAAGTAAAGGGTGTCCTCAAGAAAACCCCATTCAATTCGATCATAGGCCTTTTCCAAGTCAATTTTAAGCGCCATGAGGCCAACTTTTCCTTTCTTAATTTTCATGGAGTGAAAAACCTCCTGAGCAATAATAATATTATCAGAATTTAATCTCCCCGGGATAAAACTGGCTTGAAAAGGAGAGATAAGACTATCAAGGTAGGGTTTAATTCTATTAGCAATAATCTTAGTGGTAGCTTTGTACACCACGTTGCACAAGCTGATTAGACGAAATTGTTTAATATTAATAGGAGATTCTATCTTAGGAATTAAGATAATAAGGGTCTGGTTAATTCTCTCAACCTTATGTGGATCATCAAAAATATTTTTAATAAGGCTACACACAGAATCACCTAATAAGTCCCAAAATTTTTGGAGAAAGAATGCATGGAGCCCATCCTCCCCTGGGGCCTTGTGAGGGCTCATACTAAAAATAGTATCCTTAATCTCTTCTCTAGACAAATCACGAGATAAATAGGTAGCTTCATTTAGTCCTAGGCAGTGGGAATATAAACTTAGATTAAGGCTATAATGCAAGGTTCCTTCAGAGGTATACAACATTTTGTAATAGTCACTAATCATGCTTTTTAACTCACCATCGTCACTAACCCAAGTATTATTATCGTCCTGAAGGGAAACAATTCTATTTTTCTTTCTCCTAACAAGAGTAGAGGAATGGAAATATTTAGTGTTTCGATCCCCAAATTTCAACCAGTTAGATCTAGATTTTTGAAACCAAAGCAACTCTTCTTGGAGAAGAATGTTCTCATAGTCTTTCCAAAGCTGTGTTTTTAAGTCTTCTAAATAAGAGTTGCTTTGGTTAGCCAAACATCTATTAATTCCCTCAAGCCTTTTAATAATCCTTTTTTTCTTATTGAAAATGTTACCGAAGACTTCCCTGTTCCAATTCGTAGCAAGCTCAGTAAATTTGCTTGAAGCTTGATTCTAGTCCGAGACTTGATCCCACGACTGCTTAACAACATCGCCAAAGCTATCATTTATGAGCCACGCCATATGGAACCTGAAAGGTTTATCTAAAGTGGCACTATTCACAAAATCATTAGTAATAACAAGCAACGGACAATGGTCACTTTTGAAATTAGGAAGGATGATAACCTTAGTTTCAGAAAAAATGTCGTGCCAAGCTTGATTGCACAAGGCACGGTCTAACCTTTCCATAATGTTACCTCTTTTCCAGGTGAAGTCAACACCCTTAAAACCAAGATCAGAGAGGTTACAAGTATTAATGTAATCCGAAAATTTGCTCATACTACGATAATTAGGCGGTCCACCGCCTTTCTTTTCACTTGGATAGAGGTAGCAGTTGAAGTCGCCAAGGGTTATCCATGGGCCATCTGAGTTAGCAGCAATGTTACCAAGCTTCTGCCAACAAAAATCACGCACTTGTTCGTTTGGGTTAGCATAGATAAATGACACATAAGCAACAGGTGAGTCAAAGGCAGTTTGTATACTACAGTGAATATGCTGGAAGCTAGAGTCCAAAATATTAATAATAAAATCTGCATTTCTCCATAAAACCCAAATACCCCCTGAGTAACCATCGGCTTCAACACGAATGTAGTGCTGAATGTCGCATTTAGCAATGATTTCATTAGCCCGGGTGCCACTGGTTCTGGTTTCAAGTAACACAAGGATATCCAAGTTATAAAGCCTAAAGAGGTCTTTCACCAGCCCTGGGAAGCTTTTTGAAGCTGTCCCTCTGCAATTCCAGGTGATAACTTTCATAAAAACAGATAAATAGAAAAGGCGCAATTATGAAAAATTGCTGTAAACTTGAGTAGCTCCCAAACTCGCTAGGAGCTTCCCTGAATCTCCTAAAATTTTGTCCTGCATCCTTATAAGTTCCAAGTTCTCATCAAAATCCGGACCCTTGCGAGTTCTAGATTTAGCTGAGTCCGAAGGCTTAGAAGGTTTAGGAGGAGGTACATGAGTCTTACCTGGAGATTTCTGAGATGAATTACTTATTGGTTTTTTCATCCCCACCGAGTTGGAGGTGACGACCACATGGTCGTGAGCCTTTTCAAAAGGGGATTTCTGACCCTTCTTAACAGGAGGTTTCTTTTGACCAACGCCATTGTCAGAGTTCCTTTCTTTACCCTTACTAATTCTGGTGCGAGATTCTTGTTGGGCTTTCTCCACTTGGTGTTCTTCCGTAATGTCCATTTTCTCTGTACTTTCCTTGTTCACCTATACTTTTGGGGCAGAGGTTGGTTCGCTCTGGGCTTCCAACTCATTGAGGTCTTTGATAACATTAAAACGAGATCCTGATTGAACTTCCACTTCATTCTTCTTTGTCGTAGGCTTGGTTGATGTGGAGTTAGGCCTCAATTTCCTCCTCTGCTTCCTTTGTGGAATCATCCAAGGTCCAAAAGCCTCCTCACCTACCTCGATGTCTTTAGCAGATATGATATCTGCCTTTGGGGGAGAGCTGCTCATTTCTTTCTCGGTACCGGTATCTTCTGGTTTTGAGTTGTCGCGGCAATTATCTTTACCATGCCCAAATTTGCCACAATTGAAGCAGACCAATCTTAACCCTTCATATTTGACCCTGTGCACTCTCTGCCTAAATCAAAACTTTGAGATGAGTTTCTTTCTGAGATCAACTTCAATACAAATGCGGGCAAAATTTGCTCTCTCAACCTCAAAGGTGTCGTTTCTTTCCTATAAGGTATGGGCATCTATCTTGAGTGTTTTTCCAAAAAGACTGCCTAGTCTCCATAGGATATTCTTTTGGTAAAGCTCGATTGGCAAACTGGGAACCCGTATCCAAACCGAGATCTTCTTCAGCACCGTCTTGAAGGGATCAAAATTAGGCTTCCATCTATGGATTAGGAGTTGATGTTCCGCAATTATCCACGGTCCTTCATGTAAAACAAAATAATAGTCTGTAGGCTCTGAAAAAATGACCGAGTGATACCCATTCCCAATGTCCACCACCCTGATTGAGCCGTGTTTCTGCCACATCCTTTCCAATCCCATCGTCAAGAATCTGAGAGATAAAGATCTGCCCAAGACTTTCACATACAGTGAGTATTTTCAATCGTGGTACAGCTCCTTCCTTTCCTCATACGAGATGTTAAGGGTTGGGCAGAAGATATCGTCCTCTAAATCTGGTTGTTCATCAGGGTCTTCTTCTGAATCTTGGTATTCACTTCCCTCTTCCTCTTCGCTGATATGACCATCCCAACGACCATTTATCCCCAATAGTTTGCTATTCTGATTTTGAATTTCCTGCTCCTTCGCCCAGAGAGCTTTCTTCGCTTTAGGAGCCTCATTTACATCTTTCATAGTAACATCCTCTTTCTCATTGGATTTTGTGTCAGGGCTAATCACCATAAGGCGTTGATCAGAAACCTCTACTGTGGCTATTGACTCATCTTCATCAGGAACTTCCTCGCCCTCATTAGGCTTGAATTTCTTCTTACTCCGAGCGAAGGCATCTTTGTCTTGCGTTGATAGTTCTAGGTTAGAATCTTGGAGAGATTCTTGAAGGGTCAGGTTTCCTTTATCTTAGACTTCTTGAGGTGCAATTAGTATTGATTGATGATATAGCCATTGAATTGATTAGTATAAATAAGAGTATGATTAGTCCATAATACATGCGCAAATATGGAATAATAGAGGTTGAAGAAAAGATTCATGGAGATTTCTTTCTTTCTGGGTAACTTATTTTGATTTCTTTTATTTATTTTCCGAGAGTTCTTCTTTGTTGCTTTTATATTTTACCATTATTACACTCAGTTTGCACTTTCATATATAATAAAGGTCAAAGGTTGATTTTGGTCCTCTATGTTTCACTCAAGTTTCAAATTAGTCCTTTATGTTTCAGAAGTTTTAAATTAGTCCTTTATGTTTCCCAGAAGTTCTAAATTGGTCCTTCCGTGCAAATCCGTCAATTTCTTAAGTTAAATGTTGACGTGACGTGCCGAGGTGGACACATAATCTCTCATACGTGTATCAGATAGCTGACGTGGCCTTAGACACACAAAAAACACACAAACGAAGTCGTTTAAGCCAAAAATAAAATCATGCTGAGAGGACCAATATGAAACTCTAATGAAACATAAAGAACTAATATAAAACTTCAATGAAACATAAAGGACCAATATAGAACTTGGATGAAACATAAAGGACCAATATAGAACCTGAATGAAACATAAAGGATAAATATAGAACTTTCATGAAACCTGAAGGACAAATATAAAACTTTTGGAAAACATAAAGGACCAATATAAAACTTTTAAAACATAAAGGACCAATTTAAAACTTGGGTGAAACATAGAGGACCAAAATGGGTATTTGACCTATAATAAAACTAGTTTTTCTCTCTGTCTCTTAGGAAGGAAGATTTGGGATGAGTGAGTGAGAAATTATGGGTTCGTTGTTAATGATGCTACCGGTGCTGGTGGATGAAGAAATTGGTACAACACAGGTAAAAAAAAATTAATATTTGTTAGTTTTATATTGATAAGATATTTTTCTTTCTAAGTCTGAATATATAAAGTAAAGCAATTTTTCTTTCTAAATCTCTGAATCAATACATACAAGATTAATATGCTATTATAATCTAGGTCAAATACCCATTTTGGTCCTCTATGTTTTACCCAAGTTTTAAATTGGTCCTTTATCTTTCAAAAGTTTTATATTGGTCCTTTATGTTTTCCAAAAGTTTTATATTTGTCCTTCGGGTTTCATAAAAGTTCTATATTGATCCTTTATGTTTCATTCAAGTTCTATATTGGTCCTTTATGTTTCATTGAAGTTTTTTTATTGGTCCTTTATGTTTCATTAAAGTTTTATATTAGTCCTTTATGTTTCATTAGAGTTTCATATTGGTCTTCTCAGCATGGTTTTATTTTTGGCTTAAACTACGCCATTTGGGTGTTTTTGGTGTGTCTAAGGCCACGTCAGCTATTTGATACATGTAAGAGAGATTATGTGTTCACCTCGGCAAGCCACATCAGCAGTTAACTTAAGAAATTGACAGATTTGGACGGAAGGACCAATTTAGAACTTCTGGGAAACATAAAGGACTAATTTAAAACTTTTGAAACATAAAGGACTAATTTGAAACTTGAGTGAAACATAGAGGACCAAAATGAACCTTTGACCTATAATCTATATAATCTCTGAATCAATATAATATTTTGCATCTATATTTCAAACAAGTCATCCAATCAACTAAAAAATGGAGACCTACCATCAGAATTATCTATATACTTAACAAGCATATGCTTCCTACTAACATACCTACTTATGTCTAATGCTTTTTTTTTTTTTATTGAAATGAAACAGATTTACATGATATTCCACCCTATAGTATAGTGTTTAGGCGGATTAGGGAAAATGACAGAGAACATAGAAGTACAATTATTTATGATGAAAATACTAGAGTTACTGTATTGTTTACGCAATATCATAATATCTCTACCAACCACCTGCAGCTCCTTGCTATTGTTATAACCTGAGTCGAGGAGAGTAGCCCACCTTTGATTAGGCACGAAGAAGTTACAAGTAGAGGTTGTTGCAGAAGCCTGAGATAATTGAATACCTCGCCGAAGTACTATAAGAAAAGCTTGATGGAGCGATTGAGACGAAGTAAGACAATAAGAAGCTTCTACAAGAGTTACACCATTAAGTCTAATAAGTAAGAAAAAGGCGCGATCCACTGTTGCACCATTCCTGACATTCCTGCGTCTAACCTTCTTATAGTTGCAGAAAATTGACATCCCCTCAGCAGAGATGTAGTCTCTGATATTAACTTCCCTAAACTTCTTTGCTTGAAGTACAGGATTGAACTGAGAAGGATGATTTACATTTAGGTCGAACGCCATCTTGTACAAAGCAAACTGACTGTAGATCGCTGCCAACGCTTGTCGAGGACACGATTGGTACCCTTCCATTGTTTTCTGATTCCTGCATCTCCAAATCGTGTGAAGAAGTACACAAACAAACAAAATGTTATCCTAATTTTCCAAAGTATTATTCCTAATACAATTGAAAAACCCATCCTTGACATCTTCATACATAGCAAACTCAGCCCTAAAAGACAAATGACAATCGAACCATACTGCACGAGCAAAAGGACACAGAAGAAAAACATGATTAATATTTTCCTCCTGGTTGCCACATAAATGGCAAGGCTCTGTGATCTGTAGATGATGAGACCGAAGAATGGAAAAGGTAGGGAGAGACTTGTTCAGAAACTTCCACATGAACATAATTATTCTATTCGGTAATATGAACTTCCAAATGTTTTTCCAAATCATCCTGTTTTGGTCACTATAATTCTGGTTATCATTGTGGTTGAGAAACCTGTAACCCGCCTTGACACAATACTCGCCATCTGGGGCATGCTTCCAAATAAGCCTATCCTTTTGGTTAGTAGCCGAAACTGGAATAGCACTAATAGTCAAAGCATCTGTATTATTGTAATTATTTTGAAGCGCTGAAACTTTCCACTTGAGGAGATTATGCTGTATAAGATCGCTCACATAACTGTGAGAAGATTGATCTTGAAGCATAGGCCACCAGAGGTGGTGGTTTACTCTAATAGAACTTCCATCACCAACTTGCCATTCCAAATTATCCATGACTACCTGTTTAGCACTCAAAATTCCTTTCCATAACCAAGAAGTATTCGTACAATTTAGAAGCTTACCCGGAGTAGAAGCATCCGCATATTTTAAAGATAAAATTGAAGATGCATATGAAGTGTTACCTGCTACCATTCGCCAAAGATGCTTAGCCAGCAATGCAATATTTAATGAGGAAACATCACGGCATCCCAGTCCACCATCATATTTAGGCCTGCATAGATTTTTCCAGGTGAGGAGATGAACTTTGCGTTTATCCTCCTGATCACCCCAGAAGAATCTTGCCATGATTGACTCAATGATCTTGCAATCATTCTTAGCAAAATATATAGTAGACATAGGATAAACAAGATAAGAGTTAATAACTGAATTGATAAGTGTGAGCCTAGCTGCCTGCGATAGACATCTAGATTTCCAACTCTGCAGCTTGCCTCTAACTTTGGCAATCACCTCGTCGACCGCCTTTTTCTTACTACACTTACCATCAATCCAAGTACCCAAGTATTTCCCTAGGCAGCTTGAAAATTTGAGACCCATATCACTGGAAATGGTTTTCTTCATAGAATGAGAAGTATTGGGACTGAAGATCATAAACGATTTCTGTAAGTTCATACTTTGACCAGAAAGAGCAGCATATCTAGAAAGCGTTCTTTGCACAGCCTGACACCCATAATCAGTTGCCTCAAAAAACAGAATGGTGTCATCCGCATACATCATATGAGTAATAGGTGCAGCCCTTATACTAATCTTCAAACCCTTCCACAATTTCGCCTTTTCTTCTTTCGTAATCATACATGAAAGCATATTGGAACAAAGAATGAAGATATAAGGTGAAAGCGGATCGCCCTGCCTCACACCACCATTAAGGATTAGTTGATAAGAAACGGTTGTGACACACTGCATAATATATTGAATCCATAGAGCAGGGAAATTCATTCTAGTCAAGACTGCCTCAATAAAAGACCAAGAGATCTTATCATACGCTTTCTGAATATCTAATTTTAGAGCACACCATTTTGCTTTACCTTTCCTGATACTTCTCATCTTATGCATTAGTTCACCAACGAGCACAGTATTATCAGAGATGAGTCTGCCCTTAAGGAATGCACTCTGGTTAGGAGCAATCAAGTCTCCCAAGAAAACCTTCATTATATTACATAAGACCTTAGATATCAATTTATATGCCACATTTGCCAAGCTAATTGGTCTATAGTCTTTGAAGGTTTGGGGAGCATTGGTTTTGGGAATTAGCGAGATATATGTTCTATTTAAACTTTTGAGAAGATATCCCCTATCAAAGAAAGCATGCAACATAGAGAACATATCATCTTTAACCACAGCCCAGAAGTGTTTAAAAAACTGGACATTCAACCCATCCGGACCCGGGGCACTATCTAACTGCATTTGATTGAAGGCAATATTAAATTCTTCTTCTGAGAACGGTTTGTTTAGTCCCCAAGTATGATCCTCCGTTAAAATTGGAATATCATATTTTTTTCAAAGCTTCTAGCTTACACTCCACACCCTCTGAGTGATTGTCAGTGAAAATATTTTTAAAATAATCCACTGCTAAATCCTGAACTTGTTGAAAACCATCCACCCACACCCCATTATCATCTTTAATTGCATTTATTGAATTTTGAATTCTTCTTTTGTTGACAGTGTTATGAAAATATGAGGTGTTACGGTCCCCACTAACTAACCAAGACATTCTAGCTTTTTGGGCCCATAGGGATTCTTCACAATCAAGGAAAAATTCCATCTGCTGACGGAGACTCTCATGTTGGGCTTCCCATTGGGAATTCAAGTCATTATTATGCGGTGTTTGTTGGAGAGTAAGTAATTGTTCATTAATAGTCCTGATTCGATTTTGGATACTACCGACCTCATCCCGATTCCACTGCTTAAGATTCCAGCCCACTATTTGTAATTTTGAACTAAGAATGAAAGCAGGGGAACCACTGATAATAGAGGACCAACTTTGTGAAACAACACGCATACACTCTCCAAAAGACAACCACATGTTATGAAAATGAAATGGCCTTCTAACATACGGCCTTACACCGACAGTTTTCAAAAACAAAGGGCAATGATCAGATGCCACCATAGGGAGAGAGAAAAGGGCAGTTGATGGAAATAAAGTTAGCCATTGATGATTACATAAAGCCCTATCTAAACGAGCCCAAACACTCTTGTTCTTCTTCCTTTTGTTAGTCCAAGTATGCCATACACCACAGGTATTGAGATCAACAAAACCACATGAATCAATCATTTTGTTAAAGTCAGCAGCTCCATCCACCCTATGAGTGCTACTTAGTTTGTCTTTAAGATCCCTAATTTGATTAAAATCACCAACAGCCATCCAAGCACATGAGATAGTAATTGAAATATTCATGAACCAATTCCAAAGAACTTTCCTATCAGCCAGAGCTGGAAAACCATAAATAAAAGAAATTTGACACTGCTGACCTTGGACATTGTGAGTTGTGATGTGGATCCAATTAGGCGAGACATCAAGGACGTCACAGCTTTGATTGTCCTGCCAAGCCAAAATAGTGCCTCCACTCTTTCCTTTTGAATCAGTTCCAACAAAATTACAGTAACCCAAACCACTTAGAAGCTTAGAAGAATACCTGAAAGAGTGTTTAGTTTCAGAGAGGAAGATGAAATTTGGATTGTATTGGGAGACTAGCTGCTTTAATCTTTGAATTGTCGTGGTGCAGCCTAGACCACGGCAATTCCATGAAATAATACTCATTTATCCTTAGGAGGCGCTTCCGGGCTCGCTTCCCTGTTGCCCATTGCTGTAACTGCACCTTGAGTAATTTCCTGAAATGCCTTAGAAACTTTGCAGGCCAACTTGAAACGTTTAGCATATGGAATATCTGATTCCTTGAAATTAACATCATCTCTGAACTTCACTCGCTTCCGCAACCGTTTTTCGTCCTCATGGTCAGAAGAAGAAGTGCACTTCTGTTTTTTAAGAATACCTCCCATCCTCAGTTCATACCCTCTTTTATTCCTTTTAGTATCCTCATCTCCATACATAGAATCTTCATAAGTGACAGATGCAGGAGAATGAATAATCCGTAGTACAGATGCACCCAAATAATGATTCCAGAGTGAGAAGGTAAAGAACCAATTCAATGGAGAGATGAGGAAAGGACCTTGAGTACCTGGGACCGCGATGAGAAGTTTGTTAACATAAAGAATGAAGTTCGTCTGACGTATATTGACATGACAAAGATCCCATTTGAGGGTAGCATTGTGGTCGAACTGAATGACAAGGCCAAGTGTGTGACTTAGTGGTAATGTACTAGATGCCCACTCAAAGATCTTCTGACCACAGCCAACATACGTAGGGGCCTTGTACCAATCCATGTAGTCATCTGCAAATAACCTATGAACATGGTCCGACAGCTGGAAAATTGTATACGTGACATTGGGCTCCAACTGGTCAGCGTCAAGATCCATAGGAATAGGATTGAGAGAGTCATTGGGATCCAAATGGTTATTATATTCCTTAGAGATTCGTTTTTTGATTGGGAGTGGACAAAGACCACACTGTAGTAGATGAGGGATTATTGGGCTTTGGACATTCGGCCCATCCTCTATATCCATTAGATCATCAGAAAAATCATCCTCATACTCTGGTGTTGACACATTATCCCCAAGATGAGTGATTTCTTCAAGACACAGTAATTGCTAATAAGTTGGTGAAAAATTACCGCCTTGTATATCCTCTTCAACCGCCTTACTGCAGTCAAGTTGATTCTGAGCATCTAAAGCATTTAATGTGGAGCAGGGGTCATCATTAGTCCCACTCACTGAATCAGCACTATCACCCTCCAGCTATACATGATAACCCAAATGAGAAGCTCCTGCTGCATGCAAACCTTCAGCTTCTCCTTCTGCCACCTGTGTCATACACTGTTCCACCGGTAAATTCGGAGACGCTTCCTGTACTTGCTGGACTTCATTTTGAATATTGACAGACGGCTGAGGCATGTCCTATTGCTGCATCTGTTCCTCAAAACCAGAAGTTTGTGTATTATACTCATTAGAGCTATCAAAATCTGATGAAAACTCCGCATTTATAGTATTGGTTGCAACATTTGTAGTACGCAGATCTGACACAACATAACGAAAACCAAATTCACTATACTCCACCTGCACCTTCGTAGAGCTACTGTAGTGCCATTTAGAACACTTCCTTTTGGGACATTGAAAATGAGGAACATTTGGCTGCATCCAAAATTGTGTTCCCTGATTGACACTAATCTCATTCCATTGCATATGCATTTCATACATTGTCTTTAAAACACTCCAATCACAATCTTTGGCAAGGTGACCTATATGCCCACACTGTTCACACTCTCTGTAAGTTCGTTCAGGAGTACAGTTGATCCAGACTGATTTACCATTATCCAAAGGAATAAATGTTCCCATAAATAATGGTTTTGAAGGGTCAATCATGACCTTTGCCCTAAGATGATGAATATTCTCTGTGGCATCATTGTAAGGATCCAGGGCAATAACTTCACCAAAAAAACCACCAAACTTGAAAGCAATAGAGTTAGAAATCAATTCAGACGGCAAACCTGTAAACTTGAACCAGATAGCAACTTTACCCACTCTCAAGTCATCCATGGAAGCACCAGGAACCCATTTATCTAACACCAATAATCTGTTTTGAAATGCCCAGGGACCATTCGTCAACATGAAGAGGCGGTCATCCTCATTGGAAAATTCAAGAACAAAAAAATTGTTTACTTTAACACGAACCAGCACTTCTCCCTACAGCTTCCACTGGCTATTTATAATAGCTTGCAACCGAAAATCCGGCATATCGTTCTTGTCAATAATCGCTGCGATAACCCTTCTTGACCACATAGCTCGTTGTAGTACCCAGAAACTATTATCAATCTCCAGAACAGGTCCTTAGCGAGGAAACAGATACTGAGGAAACGCGTTGAAGGAAGTAGTGGAGGTGGGCGAACCAGTTGAAGGTATGGCATGAAAGACAAGGTGTGAATTTGGAGGCGAATCCATGAAGAGGATGGGAATATTAAAAGACTCACAAAAAAGTATTATTTTACTCCACAACTGACACACTAAACTCCATTCACTCCAACAGAGACAAGAAAAGGCTAATAAAGGAATGAAGGTAGCTTTAAAAAACCAAATGATAGAGAAGTACAATATTAAATATAGTACTTTAAAGATCCACCAAAAAGGCCAATGAAAAGAAAGCATGAAACCAACAGACAGGTAGTAATTGCCAAAAGAGACAAGTATTCACTTTTGAAAGGGAAAGCGTACGAGATACACTACTATGGAAAAAGTCAGAAGAAACCAGAAGTTGAAAGGATGAATTGAACCTATCGAAATTACAAAGATGAAACCAAGTTTGGTTGGTCTAGTGGTTAGCTCACTAGGTTGCTTAAGCAAGTGTTAGGTGTTCGAATCCCACCTTGTGTATGCAGCAACCAATTGGCCAGCGGCACACCCTTAAATGGAGCTCAGATCCGTGGAGGATTAGTCCTTGGCCTGTCGGGCTGGGGGATACCTTGGGAAACCAAAAATTACAAAGATGAAAAACTCCAAGGATAACCAAAAGGTCTGTGGAAAAAAAAAACCTATCTCTACTAACTTTCGCACAATAACTTTCTCTCACTAACTTTCTCTCACTTAGGAGGGTTTCTCCGATGAGTCAATCTTCCACTTATGTCTAATGCTATGATGCCTTCCTCAGTGTATTTCCTGAATATTATAACAAGATAGCCCCACAGGAATTAGCATGATAGAGTGATTAGTAGTATTATTATCCTGTACTATGTTGATCACCTTCTTTATAAAGCATAGCATCATTGTCTGCCACTTTTGTGTAGAAACCCGGTTCTGGCATACAATTCTTTTCATTGGCCAAAATGATTGCACTTCTTTTACCATTCTTTTTTACCTTCTGTATTCTTTTTATTTCTGGAATACCATATGTTTTAAAGCATAGTGAAGATAAGGAGGAGGTTATATATTGTGACTCCAAATCCTTGCCTTTGAACATCATACAGATTTCCATTATCCAATGTTGAAGAATGGAAGTACTCTGAATATTAGAGGTTCTAACACCAGCACTTACTCTTCCATATTGCAGAGACAGCAAGCAAGCATTCTGCTGCAATGGAATATGATGTTTCTTGAGCACATCATTAGAAGGTAAAGCTTCATTCATCAGCTTCCATATAAATAATAGAGTCCTCATTGGTGGTAATTCTAGTTTCCAAAACCAATGCCAGTGAATACTCATATTATTCCTGCAACTAGAATTACTATTATATTGATTCCAAAGCATCTTATAGCCATCTGCCACCACAGTGTAATGATATTTTTGTTTTTGACAATACTCTTCCAATAGTCTATTTGAAGCATATTGTTATTATGGTATTTGCTAATAAGAGTCAGGCTTCTCAACTAATCTCCATGTTTGCTTCGCCAGAAGAGCCTTATTAAATAGGTTTAAATCTTTCATTGCAAGGCCTCCATACTCTTTGGGACATCTCATTCTATTTTCTACCATCATATGCATCTATTTTCTTGTTACCATTGAATCCCCAGAAGAAGTTAATTGAATTCAATAGACTGGCATATCTCGCCTTCCAACCTGATAGCTTAGCCTCAATAAATTCTCTTAGAATTCATATGACCATCAACATAAGAACCTAAAACAATCTTTTGAAACCAGAACTTGACATCAGAAGGGGTGTTAGGACTAAAGACAAAATGAGATTTTGTCACATTTATTTTTTGCATTGTAAAACATCACTGTATCATCTGCGTACCATATGAGAGATTTGTGGACCTCTATTGGCAAATCAGACTTCTTTTCCTATGCTTTTTCCATATCCAATAAGACTTAGATTGAAGGTCCATAAGGTGTTCTTTCTTCTTTGGTTTTATTTCAGTTAATTTTGCTCCATTTGTTGTGTAAGTGTAAACAACATATGCTTATTATTATTATAATGTATTGGTTGGTTGGATAAAACACCCGGCATTTTTCTTTGACAGTGAATAGCTTAGCTTAGCTTAACTTGAATGACAAAAAATGCTACTGGTGCTGCTGGTGGATGAAGAAATTGGTACAAGACAGGTAAAAAATCTAGTTCTTTTAGGTTTTACTAATATGCTATTTTTCTTTCTAAATCTGAATCTATAAAGTAAAAACACTTGTTCTTTCTAAACCTATGAATCTGCTGCATTCATGATTTGGCCTTTAAAATAATGATGTAAGATTGGAACTTCCTTTATAAGATAGGCTGAATTTTATTTTATTTTTAAAAAAAAGGTTAAAGTAAATTTCTAAATTTAATTTGTAAGATGTATTTTGATTCTACACTTTCTTTACTGGTTATATTTATTAATTGCAGGATAAGTGTTCCATCAGGAGGATTTTGACAGAAAGGTAACAATTGGCTTCAGCTATCTATTAAATTTGTTAATAAATTGGGAACAAAACTTTTCTTTTTTGCCTTATTTCATAATCCGAAAAATAATCTAAATTATGAAACATGTAAACATTATTTAGCTTGTCTTTAGAATCTAAAGCAAGGAAGAAAAAAGTTGTTGCAGTAAAATTTTCATTTATGATGGTTGATTTTACAATTTTTTTATCTGGTCACCTTGCTTTAAATTCCATATTCACTTGTTTTCTAGAAGTTCATATTTTTTATGATTAAAGCACCCTTAATCATGAAGGGCTTGATAAGCAATAATGGTTACAAGGCACAAATTGGTACATATTGGTAAAATGTTCACTTAGGAAATCCTAAAATCTAAGTTCTAAAATTCCTGACTATTATAATCTTGAACTTAACCTTGGAAATCTTAAAATGCTAATACTATATTTTTTTTGGGCCTTTAACTAATTCTATTCTTTTCAATATTTTTAACTATTATAATTTTCTCTCTTTGTTAATAAACCCGAAATTTTACATACTAAAACAACAAGAGGCTGCTTAGAAATTAAAGTGTTTGGAAACCTTGTTAGAAGTGCTTTAGAATTATAGCACAAACAATTTTTTTTAGTTTTAAATAGAAGTTAGGAATTGGAGCTTCTGCTTCTAGTCAAAAGAATAAATTAAAGTTCAAACATTTTAAGACAAAACTATATACTCTTACTTAAAATTATATATTTCCGATTTTGTCCTCTTGTATACCTAGGTTTGAGACATGTAAATTCAAGTGAGAAGTATTTGTAAATATTAATTTAGGATTTTTGGATTATTATTTAGTATTATAGGTTTCAAGTTTTGTGATTAAAGACCCATTTGGCAATCTTTTTTAAAAGTACTTATTTTCAAATGCTAAATTCCAAAATTCTGAATTAAATCTCTAAACATTAAGCTCGAAAACTAGAAAGGGAAGGTTAGAAAAAGGGCGGAGAGGGAGGGGAAGGGAAAATCAACCTTGCGTATGTTCTCCTATTGTTTGGATGTTAGTAGTTTCTAAAATATCTCAATTTGGGGTATCATGAATTTGTAAAGTGGAAGATGTCTTCCCTTTCAATTTTCAACTTCTCAAACAAGGAGAAGATGTCTTGACCCTCTTCTCTTTAATTCTCTTTCTTAATCCACAAGTCAAACACTTATCCTTAAAACACAAAATGTGTATATCCTTACATCTTAAATGTAAACTAATCATAAGCCTTAACATAAATTATAAACCTTAAAACCCTAAAGTCCTAATCCTAACATAAAATTCTAAATATTGAATCCTAAACTCTAAAAACCTTTAAATTCAACCCTAAACTCTAATAAAATTTAACCCTAAACCAATAAACCTAAAATGTCTAAACCTTAAAACTTCAAACCCCAACCTTTTAAAATCCCTCACCTTGAAAATTGAACCCCAAACCATAAATTCAAAATTGAGTCTTAACCACAAACTATAAACTTTTAGAAAAC
Organism: Senna tora; assembly: GCA_014851425.1. NCBI lineage: Eukaryota > Viridiplantae > Streptophyta > Magnoliopsida > Fabales > Fabaceae > Senna > Senna tora. The sequence goes on from CM026262.1 coordinate 16,284,151, forward strand.
TTATCACTTCAAATTATATTTTATACCTTAAATCTTAAATTCCTATTCCTAACTGGCCAATGTTGTTAGGATCTCGATTTAACAAGTAAGATCTTACGATTTTATTCATAAAAATTCCAATCTTACATATCTTAGGATATTACGATCTTATATTAGAAACTTACCATTTTAAAGGAAAAAAATTTCAAATATTACACTAGTAGTTCACATTAATAAAAAAGAATTTTTTTATAGAAGTGATTTTAATGTAAATTATCAATATATCTCAACATATTTTATTAAAGTAGGAGTACCTTTAAATAAATTTATACTTTTAAAGAAGATTTTATATTATTATATGTACTTTATAAAATTATTATATGTATTTTATAAAAATAATAGGATTTATGATCATCGATCCAATCTTGCGCTTTGATCTATCTTGTACCTCTTCCCTATGCAAGATCTCGATCGTAACAACCTTGTTCCTAACCAAAAATCCTAAATATTGAACCTAAAAAAAACTCAAAAGATAAATGCTAAACTCTAAAAATTTTAAAATGTTCTTAGGGACATTTGTTCATATTCAATATGACAGGGACATTCGTTTAATTAAAAGGATCCAACTTGTGGACATTCAAAAGTAACAAGGAATATTTGTAGTCCACAAGACCTCTAGGCCCTGACATCTGGGCTACTCCATATAGTGATGACTTACATACCGACATTTGTGCTAGACTAGATCTGACTATGGCATAATCATTTACGCATTTTTTTTATTATTTTAGGGAATTCTTGCTCTTGTCACAGCACAATTAAGGTATAGGAGAGAAAGACCTAAGCACCAACATCCGGGCAACTCCAGATCTGACAATGTGAAAACAGGTACGCATTCTTTAATTATTTTAAGGCATCCCCACTATAGTTATTGCACAACCAATATATAGAGGAAGACCTAACCACCAGCATTTGGGCTACTCCATACTTGACTTCGACAAAATTTGGTATGCATTCTTTCTCATAAATTCTTTTTGCATTGCATATGTAACTATCATTTTTGGCTCAGACAATTGTAATATGAATTTAGGACCGCAAGGGGTCTTAACCTTGGGGGACTTGTCCTTAGCTGATGCACCTAGGTGCCTACGTACCCTTCTGGAGGGATCAAAGTCCACGTAGTTCGTCATGGTGACGTCTATCGGAGCCGTTAGGCAAGGTTGTTACCTATATTGGGCCGTGTGCGGCTAAGACGTGCCTAAGGTACTCCGGTGGGCGAGCCGCTCTGTGGGAGGTTGCCTTAGTGGGAGAGAGCTATGGTCTCTGAGGGCTGCTGGAAGCCTTGTAAGCGGTGTGCTCCAAGGAGGAGGTGAGCCGGTCAGAGGTTGGCCAGAACGGAGGGCCAACGGCGGGGCTCAAGGAGGTGAAAGTACACGTGAGGTGTATCAAAGGGGTTGATGTGTGATAATCCTTCAAGTTGTCTGTAACTCTGTCCAGAGTTGATTGTATATGGTTCACAGTCCCCCGAGTGAGGGGTTATTTATACTTGTGTGGGAAGATCGTGCTCGACCCACGACCTCGTGGGACGTGGGTCGTCCCACGAGGCTTGGTGGAGATCCCACTTCTGGTTTAGGGGAAGCTCTGTGTGGTGGCGTGGGCAAGGGCCACGTAACTGATGGATGGGTGGTGCCACGTGTCTCCAACGGGTGCTGAGGCCGTGCTTCTAGAACGTCAGTGCCACGTGTCCCAAGGTGGAATATTCCGAAGTCACATAAGTCTCCCAAGTTTACGGGTGTCAGGCGCCCGTGGACTTAAGTTCCTTTTGCTTGTAGGATACTTGGGAATTTCACTGCCTTTACTTGCGGGATAGCTCGACCGCTTTGAAGTATGGGAGCTGGTCGTCCGACTTATGCAGTTGGCCTTCTTGCATTGCTCCGTAGGAAAGGAGATGTCTTGGAGAGGACACGAATCGCGTTTTGGGTGGCTGGCCTCTTGGCTTCCTCAGCAAGTTTCTTAACTGTCTCTGCAGGAAGTACGCGATTTAGCGAGGTGGAATCATCATTGCTCAGAGGGGTCTTTCCCAAAATACCCTTTGAGGGTTATTGAAGGGAATCCAAAAGTCAGGGGCTGCTTTGGTCATTTTTCCGAAGAGCTCTCCTCTGGCCAATGATTGGTAGCTGATGGTGGCTTCCTTGCAGAGGGTTTTTTGTTGAGGGAGCGGGCTTTGTTGTCGGTGTCACGTGTCGGGGCTTGAACGGGTGCTTCTGTCATTAAAGCACTTTGCCGCCGTTTCTCCCTAATTAATGCGGGTTCGTTTCTGAGGGTAGGCATCATTAGCCTGGGTGGAGAGTTTCGTGAAAAGACCCTTGCACGTTTTGAAGTGACTCTTGGGTTTGCAGGGGCTTTTCGGTCTTTGCGTCTCCTTTGCCCTGGCTATGTATCATGTCCGTTGCTTCTTTCCACGTGTGCGGTTGAAGCAAGCGGTTGCAGCTGCATTTGACTGCAGAGGATAAGGGGTTTTATCCGTTGCGGGATTCGAGGGGTCGAAGTTTTTGAATCGTCGCGCCTCTGGGTGCCCTATAATTGCCCAACGTTTGAAAGTTCGTGACTTTACGCTTGCCTTCACCTTTCCCCATTGCCTTCGTTTTATCTGCTCTTGCCTGTTTGATTTTCACTTCTTGAAATCAATGGCTGGCGGAGGTGAAGATTACAGCGACTACCCGTTCGATTTCACCGATTTGGAAGATCTTCCTTCCTCTTCCCCTCCTCCTCCTCCTCTGGTCCGGAATTATGATACTGGCCGGAGCGGCAGGAGGAAGAACAGTCAACAGGGCCTGTCACCGGGGGTTGCTGCAGATATCTCAGTTGTGGTACCTGCCACGGTGCCTGCTGGTGGTGAGAGGGAAAGACGGCTTCCGGTGCCTCCGTCCTCCAAAGGGGAGCGTCGTCAAGAGGTTCTTCTGAGGGAGAGGAGGAAGAAAGGCGGGAATGTTGGCGCTAGCGGACCTCGGGAAGGTGGAAGGAGAGGAGCGTCTCCGGCGGAGCAGGCTAAAAGCAGGGAAGGTGGTCCCAAGAGGCGTCTCCGCGGGTTTTACGGCGGAGTACTAACCGGGAGGATGCCCAGGCGGAGGGTCTGGCGGGGGATAATGTTCTTGTTTTTGCCCCTGTTCCTACCTCGGTTGCCACTTCCGCTGTCGTTCGTCATTCACCTATGAGGGTGATTCTTTCTACTCGTCCTCTTGTCCTTGGACCCATTGAAGGGGTGAATCAACCTCTTGCTAAGAGGGCTAGGGTGTTCGTTAAGGAGCCTGTCCGAGATTCTTTCGCGCCTCTGACTGCGGCGGGAGATCCTGCGACTGTGGAGGTCGTTGGGTCTGGAGATGCGGCCGTGGAGGCCATAGTTCCCTCTGACGAAGGGAATGAGTGGCGAGTCAGGCGGCTGCCACGAGAGATGTTGTTCCTGGGTCGAGTGTCGGCCCTTCTGAACCCCTTGGGCCACCGGAGGGGGGATAGGCTTTTGAACTGGTGGCATTAGGCACGCGCTTCCCTTTGGAGATGCGGGAGAGGGAGGCCAGGGGGCTGGACACTTTGTCCCTGAATATTGTTGTTCGAGGCTTCAGCAGGGTTGCTGAGGCGTTGGCCAACTTCCATCAAGCTGGGTTTGAGTGGGAGAAGCGTGTGGTAAGTTCCCTTGTCTTGGTGTTTTTCCCGTTTCGTGATAGGTTTGTATTCCTGACTCTGCTGTACCTGTGTGTGCTTCTTACAGGAGGAGATTCGCCGCGACCGGGATCAGTTTTCCGCTGTTGCGGCCTCTAGGAGTCGGGCTCTGAAGGTCTCCCAGAGGCGGTTGGCGGACGTGCGAGAGCAGTTTTCTGCCAAGGAGTTGGAGTGTGAGGGTTAAGGACGGGAAGTTAAGTCCTTGGCCGAGGAGGTCACCCGTCTCAGGGCTGAAGCTGGTCACCCTTCTCAGGTTGCGTTTCTTCGCTCGGAGTTAGAGAGGGCTCGCAGGGAGCTGGTTGTCCGTCGCGATGACGCTGAGAGTCGTCAGCAGGAGTTGCATTCGCTCCGTGAGGCTCTGCGGGATGCGGAGGCTCGTGCTATTGAGAATCTTTCTAGTCGGCTGGCGGCTGAGGGCAAGGTTGCTGACGTCGCCGATCGTCAGGAGGAGCTATCCGCACAGAGGATGTATGGCATGCTCCTGGCGGTTGAGCAGCTCGAGCGTCTCCGTGGGGAGAGATTCCCAACGGAGTATGTGGCTTCCTTGCATCCTTCTCTGGAGTTTTTTGAGGGTGAACTTCGCGGTCGGACGGAAACGGACCCTCCGTTGAATCTTGCTTATCTTCGTCAACTGACGAATTGCTTGGTGGATCACCAAGTGTTGTCCCCAATTGGTGGGCGAGCTCCCGGGATTGGACCTACTTCTCAGCAGCTGGCTGAGGCGACCAGGCTGGGGTCGTCGGGAGGTGTTGGCCACGTGGAGTCGGCTAGGGCCGAGACTTAGGTAGATCTTGGGGATGCCTAAGATTAGGTTTATGTAATTTTTGGGGTGTTTGCCCTTTGTAAATGGGCGGACGCCCTCTCATTTTTGTATTAATGAGAATGATTTTTGCGAAGAGCTTCTCCTGGTTTCCTTTTTACTTCGGGGTAAAAAGTTATATGTGTTCACAGTTTCTCTTTTCGCGGTTATCTCTTTACGTCTGGGTAAAAATACTTTTGCATGAGCACCGTGTGATCAAGACGGTTTTGTATGCGTGTTGCTAGCGTGGGTCGTCGAACGTTCGTTTTGTAGTTTTCGCACCAAAGGGGTTAGTTTACCGCGCTTTTGGGGAAATTTTAGTTTGGCCCTGGGGGCGCTTAGAGTTTCTTGGGCGATTGAGCCCGTCATCCGTGATAGGACTTTTGGTAGAGTGCCCATTGTTGTTCGGGCAGTGATGATTCCTTCTGCTAGAACTTGGGCTCCTGAGAACCCAATGAGCGTGCCGGGGAAGGGCCTTAGGCTGGCCTCGTTCAACCTGAGCTTTCGGAAGGTATCGAAGTAGAGAACGTCTGCTGAGGATCCTTGGTCAATCAAGACTCTCTTAACTTCGTAGTTGGAGATGATCATGGTCACTACCATGGGGTCGTCGTGGACTAGTCCCTCTAGGTTAGTGAGATCGAAGGGGATGGGGTCTCCCTTGGCCTCGCTCTTCTTCTTGTGCCTTGGAGCGTAGTCTAGAGCGAGTATGGAGCGCTCCATCCTATTCTTGTTCTGTGGTTGGGAGGAGGTACCGCACTGTAATCCGCTCGCTATGACACTGATGACCCCGCGAGTAGGCGCTTGGCCGTTAGCTTCTCAGGGGTGCTCGAAATTAGCCCTACTTTCCTCCTTGATGAACTTGCCGAGTTGGCCTTTCCAGATTAGGTCCTCGATCTGATCCTTCAGGTGGATGCAGTCGTTGGTTTCATGTTCGTGATCCTTGTGGAACTGGCAGTATTTGGACTTGTCCACTGGTCTTCCCGTTTTCTGCCTTTTGACTTGCGAGGGGAATGTGAGCATGTCAGAATGATAAATCTCTTCCAACACCCCAACGTGAGATCTATTGAGGGGAGTGTAGCTCGTGAACCGTCCTCGGGGAGGTGTTCGTGGTCGAGGAGGTGGCCTTTTCCTACCGCTTTTTTCCTTGGGAGCTTGGTTCTCGGTCCCTATCTTCTCTTTCTTCTTTTCTGCTCATTCCATATCGGCCCTGCTTATCAGGAACTTCCTCATCTTCGTTTTTCTGATACTCCTTGCTACTGGCGAACTGTGTAAAGAAGTTCTGAGCCAGTTGTTCGACGCTGTGGATCGAATTGGTGGGCAGCAAGGAGAACCATCTCAAGGCGGCTTCCTTTAGAGTTGATGAGAAGACCTGGCACTGTTCGCCGTCCGTCTTACCCAGTATCGACATGGCCGAGTCGAAGGTAATCAGGTGATCTCGCGGATCGGTTTCTCCTCCATAAGGCTCTATGTGGAAGGGCATCTTGAAACCCATGGGCACGTGCTCGTTCATGACTTGCTGGGTGAAGGGGTGTCTCCCTCTTCCCTGGAAGTCGATCGCGGGCCACTGGTAGACATTTGCACCGGCAGCTACGTACGGCTTGTAGGCCGCGACCCATGGCATGTGGAGGTAGGAACCTAGAGGGTAGTTTGGGACCGATGGTCGTGGAAAGTTCATAACGGGTCATGCTGCCTGTCCGGCGACCATGGTAGGTTCAGGTGGGATCACCGTTGGGGGTGGTGCCGCCGTCAGTGACAACCGTGCGAACTCCATGGGTAAGGTCCCAAATTGAATTGTGGGTAACCCGGCAGGGTCGCTAGAAGTCCCTGCCGTCACACCGTGTGGCACTATAGGTAGCTGAGTGCTCACGTTTGTTGGGGCGAGGTTTCTGTCCTCTTCCCATCGTTCTTGGCGTAAAGTCGCTACTTCTGCTTCGAGGCGGGCGATCTCGGCGTCTCGCGGGTTCCTCGCTAACTCTGTCACTTATTGACAACCGGTTGTGGGGCAAGGGACGTGTGGCATACTGTATGGGTGCTAAGGGCAAGTTTCCTCTCTAGATGCCGGGTTCTGGACCAAGGTCTCCGTGATGGCTACCTGTGTTATTGAGGAGTTTTGAGGCTGGGTTCCTGGTGGTGACTGGTTCAGCCGTTCCTTGGCGATTCCTCGCGCTGCGCCTCAGGGTGCTAGCATCAGTCGTGGTGATGGGGACATTTGAGTCCGTCATGGCGTATCGTGTTCTGTATCTGTATTGGAGATCAAAACAAAAACAAGTACGGGTTTCTGAGTGTTAGGTGTATACTCCTACTCCCCAAAAAAATAAATGTCGTTTAGCGGCAGAGTGCGCAACGCAATGTGGTCTGAATAAGACCGCGGTGGGCACCACGGTAACTGTCATTTTTGGCTCAGACAATTGTAATATGAATTTAGGACCGCAAGGGGTCTTAACCTTGGGGGACTTGTCCTTAGGTGATGCACCTAGGTGCCTACGTACCCTTCTGGAGGGATCAAAGTCCACGTAGTTCGTCAGGGTGACGTCTATCGAAGCCGTTAAGCAAGGTTGTTACCTGTATTGGGCCGTGTGCGGCTAAGACGTGCCTAAGGTACTCTGGGCGGGCGAGCTGCTCTGTGGAAGGTTGCCTTAGTGGGAGAGAGCTATGGTCTCTGAGGGCTACTGGAAGCCCTGTAAGCGGTGTGCTCCAAGGAGGAGGTGAGCCGGTTGGAGGTTGGCCTGAACGGAGGGCCAACGGCGGTGCTCAAGGAGGTGGAAGTACACATGAGGTGTATCAAAGGGGTTGATGTGTGATAATCCTTCAAGTTGTATGTAATTCTGTCCAGAGTTGATTGTATATGCTTCACTGTCCCCCGAGTGAGGGGCTATTTATACTTGTGTGGGGAGATTGTGCTCGACCCACGACCTCGTGAGACGTGGGTCGTCCCACGAGGCTTTGTGGAGATCCCACGTTTGGTTGAGGGGTAGCTCCGTGTGGTGACGTGGGTAAGGGCCATGAAACTGATGGATGGGTGGTGCCACGTGTCTCCAGCGGGTGCTGGGGCCGTGCTTCTAGAACGTCAGTGCCACGTGTCCCAAGGTAGAATATTCCGAAGTTAAAGCATATATAAAAAAAAATTTCGCGTCATATAAAACAAAAAAAAATTCTTTTTCTCATAACTTCCTTGGGTATATATATGAAAAAAGATTCTTTTTTTACCACACATTTGTTTCTAATATAAAAATCACTATTGTTTTTCTTTTCCTCCTGTGAATAAAATTTGTTCATTTATCTCCATAGTTAGTAAACAGTGGCTATATTTACAATTATTGAGACACATGGTGTCAATCTTTTGGCCTTTTACTAGCAAGCCTCGCGCAAGCTAGAGCCAAGGTTGCGACTGGTAATTGAGACGTTTAATGTGAAGAAAATATTCTTTTCCCTACTAATCATGAATTTTCATACTTTGAGGAATCACTATTTCCGTTAATAATCTCATTTGCCGATCGCAACATCTGACCAAAAGCAAAATAAGCCCCATGCGTATGCAACAAAATTTTTCTTTACACTCCAGTCTTGGTCTCTCATAGAATCCTTTGACTAACAAGGAGACAACAAGGGATCCAAAGAGTGATCCTCAAAATAAGAGGACCCTTTATTGCATTATTTTCCAAAGAACTCAACATTGTATTTGTGGTGAAACCATTTCCCTCATACTCTTTTATTGACTTGTTTCTTTTATTTTATTTTTCAAATGCTTGTACTGCTTTCATAGATATAATTATATTGGGATGGCATTCGATAATTATTTGTCCTCAAGAACGAGTCTGGCTGTTGAAGATAAACGGTAACTAAGGGATCACCCTTCCAGATTCATTTGTGCCTTAAAAGCCTAGTGCTTGCACTGGGGAGCCCTTTCGCTCCCCTTTATCGGAGGTGTTTCATTGGATGCCTCTTCTCTGAATTGGAAGTAAATCATTACCCTCTATTTTGCAATCAAACATGACTGAATTTAGACTAGGAAAATCGGTGCAAGGAGAAGGGACTTCTGAGTGGAAATCTGAAAAAAAAAAATTTCCCTGTGGTTTGGGATTTGGAGGACCCTTAAATGGAAATCCCTTTCGGATTCAAAATTCCTGATTTCGTCAAGTATGATGGAACTACTAACCCAGAGTTTCATCTTAAAGCTTATTGCTTGACCATGGGGAAGTGGGGTTGAAATGAGAAGCTCTTTCTCGTGCATTTCCATTTCTCAACCTCACAGGGTTTGCATTCCAATGGTACATACGCCTTTGTAAAGAAAGCTTGAGGTCTTGGCATGATAGAACTCACTCGTGAATCAATACAAAAGAAGGTGAGTCAAAAAACTGGGGAATCATTTCGTGAGTATGCTCAGAGATGGAAACAAACTGCGATAGACCCCCATGACTGAGCAGGAGGTATGCCGTTATTTTCTGAGATTTCTCAAAGATCCTCGTTACAACTTGATGTTTGTCGTTCCCTTCGAGGACATCTCCCAATTGATCACTATGGGGGAAGATATAGATTTTGAAACCCAAGAAGGGCCTATTGGAACTCAACTTAGCACTGTGCGAGGAAGGGAAGTCCCCGATGACCCAATATCATTCGCCAACCGTCTTAACCAGCCTGTGCCCATTACTCTAAACACATCAGCCTTGTTCGTGGTCCCTCGCATGCCTATAAAAGCCTCGCCTTTCTCCTTAGATGTCATATATCTCCTACCACTACAAGAATACCAAAAGGCCATCGAACCTTTCAATGTCCCTACTATTCCCCAAACTTGTTTCCCTTCGCCATCAACACCGTGCATCACTATTCACCCATCTAAGCCTCACCTGTTTACCTCTAAAAGAATTATGAACCAAGCTGAGGGTACCCATCAGGAGGATGTTCAGCATTCTTAGGTATTGGCTAATCAGGGGCCTAGCCATAGTAAGAAGAAGAAAAGATGGGCCAGAAATCCAATGGGTAGAAAACCTTTTCCGGATTCTGGAGTGTCCCCACTAGAATTGTTCAGACAGTTATCAGATGAAAGGATCATAACCCCAAGACCCATGGTTCCATTAACACCTCCATACCCCAGATAGTACAAACCAGAACTCTCATGTGAGTACCACGCGAATGCGCCTAATCATTCGATTGAGACATGTAGCATTTTCCAAGCCAAAGTTCAGATATTAATGAGGAATAACAAGATTCAGAAAGGAGATGTTCGAGAAGTCACCTCAACTCCTGAGTTTGAGGGTAGATACGCAAAAAGGGTAAAATACGACAAGCTTGATTAAGAATGTTAAAATGAATGACATCAAATAATTTGAAATGCCTTAATATCTTTTTCGAATGTACTTCGTCACATGTCTTTTCCATCATCCATCTTCTCTTTGTTTCTTCATTCTAGTTCCTCTTTCATTCTTATTCATGTATTCCTCGAGCATTCGAATGTTCAAAATCCTCGTCTAATTTGATGTAACATTGGCAATTAACTTGATTGATAAAAAAAGATACCGCACATATGCATAGTCGTGAGTCTCTCGATAATGTGTCACTCACTTTATATCTATCCACTTCATAAGTGCCATGTTTCACACACCTCAGTCCTAGCCATGTTTTTCGGAAAATTAAGAAAATAATGAAAAATAAGAGAAATAAGGAAAAAGGAAAATAAAAATAAAAATAAGGAAAGGAGACTTAATAAAAGCAAATGAGTTGGCTATATTTAGGATATGAGCCATTTCTTGGTTCTCCTAAAACACAATGAAGATCACTTCTAGTCACCCCATTTGGGCCAAGAGTGGAGTTTTCAAAGTCCAAATCTAGTCAATGTTCACCTGGGATGAGTAGTCTTTCGACTTTGTCTATTTCAGGGAATCAATTGCAAAAAAAAATCAAGAAAAGAGAGGATCATTTTCATTTCATTTATCCAAACACTATCATCTTGTCAGCCACTTTTTAAGCCTTCATGCGTATGTTTTTAAAATTACTTGACATTAAAATAAAACCAGGGGAATAATAAGGATATCTCACGATATAAGTTCAATCCATGATAAGAGTTTTGTTTCTTATGCAAGTTACTATCCAATTGGCTTTGCAAGTGAACAATGTGAGAGTCAAACCTTGTGGGAAGTTATTTGAGCCAAACACTAATTTCTTTTCATCGATTATCATTCAGTGATAGAAAGTTCTAGAACTTGTTTTTAATCTTAATTGAAGCTTTACATGCATTGGTTTGATAGAAAGGATGGAGGCATTCATTTCATTCTCCCTTTTTCCCAAACACAAACCCCATTCATATTTCCTTTTGCCACCACCTATTCTGATCCTTTTATATTGTCTGAACACTCATTCTCGTGAGTTGGATTTGCTTAGCGATTCAAGTAAGCCAAGAAAGGGCTGGAGAAAAAAAAAAGAAAAGTAAAAGAAAAGAAAGAATAAAATGATTATTAATGAAAAAAGAGAAAAGAAATAAAATTGCACAAGCAAAAAAGAGAGAAGATCTAAGGCAAACTCTTTTGGTGGATAGAGAATGGTCACTTGGTTAGCATCTTCCATTTTTAGGTCAATGGTAACCAGCTAGTGGAACAAATTTGAGTGAAAATATTTCAACAATGGTGAGTGAGAGAATTACATGTTCTTTGGTCGGTTGTATTTGCTAATTGGATGCTCAGTTTGTTCAAAGACCTTGTTAACTCTCAAATGCAAAGCTCCTTGGTTAGAGCAATTTCAATTTAAAGAATTTTCATTATGTTTCCACAATAATTTTTGGGTCCCATTTTCTCTTTCATAAGCCCACAATTTGCACCCATTTGACCATGTTACAGGTTTATAAAGTCCTCATTGAGGTATGCAAATTCAAATGTTTTGTGTAGGGCTAAATAAAATAAAACGAGAGGAACAATTCAATCTTAACACTCAAGGAATAAATTTCCCCCCGGGAAATATCAAGCCAAGATCTTGAATCCCTTTATCCCTATTCAAATTTTATCCTTAAATGAAGTTGGGGAAACTCTCTGTCCCTTAATCCACGAGATCACCAAACAGTTTAAAATGCCTTGCTTAAAAAATTATGGTCAAATAAAGAAAGGTTTGTCAAATTTATCTTGGGACTAATGCAAAATATCTATATGATACACATGTGGAAAAGGAGAAATCTATCAGAAGAATGAACTCCTGTTAAGAAAGAACGAGTCGTCCCTAGTGATAACATTGACCACCTGACTGACAATAAAATGATACCATAAATATGCATATAGAATCTCCAAAGAATGACCACAGTGGGATGAAACAAGTCACTTCGACAATGCTATTCTTCTGTTGGGTTCTCGCTAATTGAAACCAAAGTATTGATTTACTTCTTTACTTGATCTTCAATGGCCAAGACCAAGTTAATATTGAAGGAATAAGAAGTTCTTGATAAGTATTTTATACTCATAATCAAGATAAATTTCTAAACAAGATATGAGATTTTCTTACTCGACTTTTGACGGCTTGGTCAAAGCTGAAGCATCCTTACTCCTCGTCACTTGATTTTCAAAAAACAATTAAGATGTGATCAAATAATGTTTGCCTTCGGTTTCATTAGGACAGTAATTTTTACAGACAATCATCTTGTCTTAATCTCTTAATCGAGGAATCCCCTTTTCCTGAATGCAGTCTTAATCCCCACACATTCACTGGGGAATCATCTTGTTTTTAGTATTGGGATCGAAGTATCCCAAAACATACCTTTCTCTGCTTATCTTGGGATTATGATGTCCCAAGTTTTCTCTTAACTCCCCTGTTTGCGGACTGGGGAATCATTCCCTATGCATCTAGTGTTGGGATCTCAGTGTCCCAAAATGTGCTTCTGTCTGTACATGGTCTCTAATGCCCTGAATTTTCCTCCATTCTCCTGTCAGTGGATTGGGGAATCATCTTTTTTGGTTGTCGGGATCTCAATGCGCTCGCAGCATTCTTTCCCTAAGTAGGCTGGGGAATCACTTCCTCTCAAAGTGTTGGGGCATGAGTACCCCCAAATGTTGTTTCCATTTAACCTTTTATAGAGAAAACTAAATAAAAAATAAATTCATGTTGTGGTCCATGTTTGCATGTCTCTTATCCGCTCGTGTTATCACTGTGTTTGCATATGTTCATTATCTTTGTATGTGTATCCTTGATTTGCTTGACTGGACATTGTCTTCACATGTGAGTTGATTAATTTATTAGCATTGTTGCTGCATTTGCACATGCATCCATTTGCATGACATCTGCACGATACTTCCATAAGTCATCAAGTGATCATTGTGCGATGATTGCATAGTACTTGTGATTTTTACATTCGTGTTTCCATTTGGCATGATTTTTGCACTTATAGTCATACGGTGTTCGCATAAGCATTTGGATGATCCAAATATGCTTTAATCTTTTTATCACTTGCTTAACCCAAGCAAGTTGGAGAAGAAGGCAAAACATATTTGGCATATTTTTAGGACCTACTAAACCCAAGCAAGTTGAAACAGCCGAAAAAAAAACATGTTTGCATGAGTCTTTTGAACCTTCTAAACCCAAGTAAGTTGGGATGGTAGGAAATACATGTTTTCCATGATCTGCTAAACCTAAGTAAGTTAGAATAGCAGGGAAGTCCTTTTATCACCTGTTTAACCCAAGAAAGTTGGGAAGCAGAAAAATTTTTAATCACCTGTGAAGTCCAAGTAAGCTGGGAAGTAGGAAATTTTTAATTATACCTGTGATACACAGTCATATTGAGAGACGAGGGAAATCTTTTAATTACCTGTGATACCCCAGGCATATTGGGAGACAGGGGAAATCTTTTAATTACCTATGATACCCCAGGCATATTGGGAGACAAAGGAAATCTTTTAATTACTTGTGAGGTCCAGGAAAGCTGGGAAGCAAGAAACTTTTAATCACCTGTGGTACCCAGGCATATTGGAAGACAGGGGAAATCTTTTAATCACCTGTGAAGTCTAGGAAAGTTGGGAAGCAGGAAAATTTTTAATCACCTGTGAAGTCCAGGCAAGCTGGGAGACAGGGAAATCTTTTAATTACCTGTGAAGTCCAAGCAAGCTGGGAAGCAGGAAAATTTTTAATCACCTGTGAAGTCCAGACAAGCTCGGAAGCAGGAAATATTTTAATCACCTGTGAAGTCCAGGAAAGCTAGGAAGCAGGAAACTTTTTAATCACCTGTGAAGTCCAGGCAAGCTGGGAAGCAATCTGACACCCATAATTTTTTTTGTGATTTTTGCCCGCCAAGAATTCTGTAGGGATCAGATTTCGCCGATGAGTGTTTAGGGATCTGACACCCATAATTTTTGGGATCTTGCCAGCCAAGAATTCTGTAGGGATCAGATTCCGCCAATGAGTGTTTCGGGATCTGACACCTATAATTTTTTGGATTCTTGCCCGCCAAGAATTTCGTAGGGATCAGATTCTGTCGATGTCTATTACGGGATCTGACACCCATGATTTGTGGGGATTCTTGCCCGCCAAGAATTCCGTCGGGATCAGATTCCACCGATGAGTGTTTTGGGATCTAACAACCATAATTTTTGGAGACTCACGAGCCATGCCATAAGATTATTTATGGCATCCAAAATTACTATAGAAAATCTAAAAAGTTGAAGTAGATTTTTTTTGCAGCAGAATTAGGAATACCATTTCTCATTATTTTCATGTTTTAGGGTGCATGATCGGGTAAATTTTTTAAAGAGTTCTAGCACCAATTAGTTATCCCTTTAGCTAACAGCGCTCTGACTCCTTGATGGGGCTCGCCATCACGATGCAACTGGATGACTCTATCCACCTTGGGTCGACATGTCGGGTGCCGAAGACGGGGGCAATGACGAGTCATAGCACTGTTGCCGCCTTTGGACTTTTTCTAGTATGAGTATTAGGTTTCTTAGGGTTATGCTTGCACTGTTCTAGGCTTGCTTTTGTTCATTGATTTTACAAACTTTTGACCCCCGAACAAAATAGGAGTTTGTTTTTGTCTTTAATTGTCCTCCCTCTCCTTTTTATGAGCTATGTTCACCTTTCTCAGTAAAGCATTCAGGAGAAAGGCAAGTAAAGAGGGGAATCTGTAAACACCCCATTTTGTCTGGACTTTTTAAAATTAATGAATGAATAGGGGCGTAAGTAGGATCAACCCATAATCCCAAGGATTGTGAGGTTGAAAGAACCTAAAGAAGATAAGTCCGGTTGAGTGTCAAAGCAAAAGATGAAATAAGAGTCATTTGAGGTTGAAATTTTGGCAGTAGATGAACATTCAATCACTGCAGTTTCATTTGAAGTTTTTTGGCATTGAGACTTGTTTTGTTGGATAGAGGATGAAAATTCCTTGAAAACATACATAATATTTGTGCGAATCGGGTATTGGGCGGAAAAGAAATGAGTCCGGGAAAAGGTTCGGTGGATGAGGGACGAAGGTCTTTTAAAATTAAAATCTGGTAGTCATCAAAGATTTGATCACCAAGGTTTTCTCTTATTACGAATGGGCCCGAAAATTTTTCCGTTGCGTAGAAGACGAAAAATCCTTGAAAACGGACATAAACATTGCACAAATTAGACACAAGGAGGGCAAGAAAAAAGCTCTGGAAGGAAGGGGTTGCAACCCCAATGTTACGGGTCGTGACCCTCTATTATGGGTCGCGACCCCACACCGAAAAATTCAAAAAATTCAAAATTTCTCCCTCTTTTTCTCTGGTTCTTCCCCTACACATAAATTAGGGTTTAAGGGTGGCAACCGCATGAATTGTAGGACGCGACTCCCCCCTAGAAAATCGCAATTTCAATGATTTCCTCCTGCATTGATTATCGAATCAAGAGGGGGTCGCAACCCCATGGAATGTAGGTCGCGACCTCCAACCCATTAATGCTCATTAATGCCCAGATTAAATTTTCCTTTTATATGACCCATAGAACTCACTATAAATAGTGAGTCCCATCACTTGTCAGGGGACGAATTTTCCGACACACGAAAGGCTGCGGGAGTGGAATTTAAAACTCTAAGGTATATCCCCTCACTTGTCCTTGGTTTATTTGACTACACTACCCCCATCAACCCATACTCGATGTTCATCTTTAATTCTCTTTGTATTTCTTTTGGATCCATGAGATAGGGTTGGATTTGAACCCCCTTCTCATGATTTAGATCCAAGATTTAATACCCTAACTCCTTCCTTCATATGATTTTGAAAATGGGTCGTGACTCCCTGGTATAGGCGTCGCGACCCTTCCCCCTATCCTGAGCACCATTTGATTGCTGTCACTGTTTTCTGGAAAATTGTTATAGGGGTCGCGACGTATCATTTTATACGTCGCGACCCCCCTGTCACAGAAGCCATGGGACGCAACATATCATTTTATACGTCGTGACCCCATGGTTTTTATGGCCTCGGGATTGTGAACCGAGGCCGAGGGTCGTGACCCATCCTTTTATGGGCCGCGACCCCCTAACTTTTAGGGGGTAGAAGCGTTTCTCCTCTTTTTCTTATACTTTATTAAAAATAAAAAATATGAATTATTTTATATAAACATGTGTAACCTAAGGCCACCAAGGAGCGTTTGCTTCTATAGGAGCACTAGTATTCACGCCATATGGGCGCGCTGCCTGATGAGCATTCACACACACACACTTTTGTCAATCTTGTTGTTTGTTTGTAATGCATGGTAGATAGGTGTCGAGGGGCCTTTGTCTCTTTAGACACATTGCACTAGGAGGCCATCTGAGCCTTTGCTTGATGAGCCTCCCCACACCCATACACTTGCATGCCATGCGAACTACGTGGACTTTGATCCCTCTTTGCGAGAATGGATCCTCTACCTTATAAGGTGAAGTGCTCTCTAAAGTGAGGAGAGAGATAGAAAGAAAAAATTATGGGTCCTACATTTTCACAATTTCTCTCTCTTAGTTGTTCTCTCTATCTCTCTCCTTACTTTAGTGAACACTTTACCTTACAATGTAGAGGATCCACTCTCCCCTCTTTGAGGGTGTGTAGGCCCTAGGCTCTTATCCTAGGTCAAGTCTATATTTCTCTTCTTTCTTGTTTTGCGATTTGTATATTTTTTTCCTACATTTTAAGGCCAAACAATTTAAGTATTAATTTTTGGGGTAAACGTCTTCAGACAAGGGAAGAGGGGTGCCTAACACATTCTCCTCATTTTAAACAGACTCCCGAACCCAAATTCTTTTAAAACCCAATCTTTACTTAAATTTTAAAACTTATTTTTCTTTTCCAAGTTTTTATGGAAAACTTGGTGGCGACTCCGTCAAATGCCACCCACTATAATTGCACAAGGAAGACATAGACATCGACATCCAGATTACTCAAAATTTGACTACAGTAAAAACAGGTACAAATTCTTTATTATTTTAGGAGAGCATACTGTAGCCCTTGCACAACAAGGGTTTGGAGAGGAAACCCTAATTACCGGCATCCTGCCTCCTCCAGATATGAGATCTACTTTGACAAAATTAGAGAATTCCCAACGTATCCGCTGCACAACTAATGTATGGAGTGGAAGACCACCTATCCACCTACATTTGAGCTACTCCAGATTATGGCAAAATCAGGTATGCATTCTTTATAGTTTTAGAGCATCCCCATAGTAGTCTCTACATAACCAGAGTATGGAAATAGCCATCAGTATCTGGACTACTCCATATTTGTTATGGGAAAAAAATCAGGTACGTAATCATTTTTTTAGGGCATATTGTAGCCGCTACACAACCAAGATATGAAGAGTAAGAACTATCCACCTGCATTAGGGCTACTCAAGAGCTAACTATGCAAAATCAAGTACGCATTCTTTATTGTTTTAAAGCATCCCCATTGTAATCGCTGCATAACAGGGTATAAAGAGGAATGCTACTCCAGATCTTAGATCTATTTTGACAAAATCAGGTACGCTTTCTTTATTGTTTTAGGGAATCGCCACCGTAGCCGCTGCACAGCTAATGTATTGAATGGAAGACCAGCCCTTCCGCATATGGGCTACTCCAGATTTTATTATGGCAAAATCAAGTACTCATTCTTTATTACTCCAGATTTGTTATGGGCCAAATTAGGAATATAATCCTTATTGTTCGCATTCGGCCTACTATATGATCTGACTATGGCAAAATCGTGTATGCAGTCTTTATTGTTTTAAGGGCATCCCCACTGTTGTGACTGCATAATCAGGGAATAGAGGAAGGCAACTCTTGATCTAAGATCTACTTTCACAAAATGAGGTACGTTCTCTTTATTGTTTTAGGGAATGTCTATCGTAGCTACTGCACAACTAATGTATGGAGTGGAAGACCTACACCCATTCGCATCTGGGCTACTCTAGATCTTGTTATGGCAAAATTAGGTAGGCATTCTTTATTGTTTTAGGCATCCCCACTATAGTCGCTGCATAACCAGAGTATGAAAATGAAGACCTAGCCACTTCTCCAGATTTGTTATGGGCCAATCTGGTACGCATTCCTTATTGTTATAGGGGGCATCATCATTAAAGTCACTGCACCCACCCGCATTTGGGCTACTCCAAAGTTGACTATGGCAAAATCAGGTACGCAATCCTTTTTGTTCGCATTCGGCCTACTATATCAAAGACTACTACTCAATATCTAAGATCTACTTTAACAAAATCAGGTACAGTTTCTTTATTGTTTTAGGGAATCCCCTCCATTGTCACTGCATAACTAATGTATGGAATGGAAGACCTATCCACCCACATCCGGGCTACTCCAAATCTTATTATGGCAAAATTAGGTACGTATTCTTTCTTGTTTTAAGGCATCCCCATAGTAGTCGATGCTACACCAGGGTATGGAAAAGTAGACCATGCATTTGGACTACTCCAAATTTTTTATGTGTAAAATTAAGTACGTCCTTATTATTTTAGAGCACACCACCATTGTAGCACAGGTATGGAGATCCTACCCACTCGCATTCGAGCTACTCCAGAGTTGCTTAATTAGGGCATTCTCGCTGTAGTCGCTGCATAATTAGGGTATGGAGGGAAAGGTGAGCTGTCGACATATGGGTTACTACATATTTGATTATGGATAAAATCATGTACAAATTGTTTTAGGGTTTTGTAGAAACAACTAAGCGATTTCAAGTAGTGTAACAACACTAGTTTGAATATGGGGCAGAAAAAACTCCATCTCGATTTCAATTCTGTTTCGGATCTATAAATTTCATTCATTTTCTTGATATTAAGAAAGTCCCTCAAGTGTTTTTTGGGAACCCTAAGCCTTCTAAAATTGTAAAAACCTGCCAACAACATGGCATTGAAGGAAATAGAAAAATACTCACAAAGACGAGACAATGCCAAGAAGCCTGTAGATTTCTTGAAAATCCTGAATATGTCCAAGCATTGGCCATCAATTGAGCATGACAGACGTTCGAGATACTTATCTCAAACGCATTCAGGGAGGAACAATCCCAACAACTGGAAATACATTGGTGATGAATAATAAGAAGCCTACCTAGTCCCAATCAAGCAGAGAAAGTGGAATGGGACACCCAGCAATACTAAAAATAGGATTGAAATGGGCGATTTCAAAAATACTTACATGCTCTCGCGAATTTGGCCATCGACTATAACAAGCGAATTTTCATCCTCGGGATGGCAGACAATGGTAGTTCGCCTATCCTTATGGCTTATCAATGGATGTTCATCAACACAGGAAGAAAAAAACTTCTCACTATAAGGGGCCCAAGTAAACCCCATTAAACTATATACGACATAAAAAATCTATTCCTAAGGTTTCCTCCTTACTCTCACTAAAGGAAGAAAAGCTCTCACCCGAAGAGGCCACAATAGGGGTGATTAAAGAATCACCTTGGCCAACAGCATTAGGAGAACCAACTTCGGAGTTGCAATGAGAAGACCGATTGAATCATCTTTTTTCAAGGAGGAATATTCCGTAATTACAAAAATATATTTAGGGCTTAATATTTATTGGATATATATTTAGTAGATTTAAGAAAAAAAAATATATATTTGATAATAAAAAATATGATATTTTAATATAAAATTTGAATGGTGTTTTAATATTCGATATTTCAAAAATCCTAAAATTAAACATATTATATTAATAATATGATATAATATGAATTTGTTTTGGGGAGCAAATCAAATTGAATTTTCAAATTACGTTTATATCAATTTTATGTATTATACAAAATATTTTTTTATTAAGTTGGTGATGAAAGCCCTTTTATATATACTAGAGGTTTTGTATAAACGCACGTGCATGTAATTTATTCTTTAATTTTTTAAAAATATAATTTAAAATAATTATTATTATATTTTTAAATAATAACATATTGGATATTTGATATATAATTATTGAATTTTTAAAATAAAATATAAAAATTATGATTATATTTTAAAAAATAAATTAAATATTAGGAAATTATTTATTCCCCTACTTTTTTTAATAACTACCTATCATATTTATTTTCTTTCTCCCACATTCTCCCACCATCACATATTTTTCTTATATTTTTTAATTAGAAAATGACTGAAATTTTTGTATTTTTTTTTGTTTTATATGATTTGTTAAGTTTTATTGATATTTCTATATATCCCTCTAATGTCAAATGTATTATTACATATATTTTATAATATTAGCTATATATTAATCAAAATTTTATTATTAATATCTTAATATATAAAAGAATATATTATCCGTGCTTAATACGGGCTCCAAACTAGTTTATATTAAAAAAAAAAAGTGATGGTGGGGTCGTGGTTGTGAATAAGGGTAGAGCAAAAATTTTCAATTCCACGAGCAAACACGTTTCACATAACAATTTTATTTAATTACGAAATTTGATGCGGTGTAATTCATTTTCCTCCAATCTATCTATCTATATATCTATATCTATATACCTATATATCTATATATCTATATATCTTTTATATTCTATATATAATACTAAAGTAACATACATAGTCTAATCTTGTGCCACCTCATCACAATCTCAAGCATTACAATTTCACACCACCCCTAAAAATCTATTCTCATAAGCCTTGGTACACGTGTCCTTATTTCCAAAAGAGTATTCAATGCACATCAAAATATGCTTGCCTAATGCATTCTATTTATATGGCAATAAATCATCTTTATTTGGCATGTATATGTTGCCACGCATCCACCACCTTCCAGCTTGTCATACAGAGTCCGTTTCAAAAAAAAAATTGATGGTTAATCAATTCAATCATGAAGGCGTGAAGGTGTGAATGAAGGAGTTGATATACCACTATCTTAAATGTATTTATGTCTAATTATTATATTATATACAATTGACATATGTATCTCTTGAATTTCATTCAAAACGTTTAATTGATTCTTATCAATTTGGAAACTTGAATTTTGAAAATTCATTATGTTCGGGATTACGATCATATTTGAGTGTACTGCACTATAAATTCAACATTGCATCTTATACGTTAATACGAATCCTTCAAGCTTTGGTATTTTCTTTCTGGTTTGTTATCTCTCAAATTCTTATGCTAAGTCTACTATAGTTTTGTGGGTTTCAATGTTTCGGTGATAGAGGTACACGGATTCATCCTGATTCTTTTTACTCTCATGTCTTGCATGAAACCAATTGCCAATGAATCTGTACCATATTGTGCATAAGCTTTTACATAAAACAATGAATAAATATTTAAAATTTCCAATGGTAACATCTTAAGTTTATAGAAATACTTCCCTATGATAAACTATCAATGGTTTCCCAATTTCATCACTTCAATGATCCAACATCTTAAGTCAATTCCTGTTTCTGTTTTCTTTTTGTTTTTTTTTAATTCTGCAAATTCTAGAGCAATTAATTTCTATGTTCTTGGAAATTTACAGTTTTGCAGAACTGCGAAGAATTGGGACTTTGATAGGGTATGTATATATGCAACTGAATCTGTATTTAAATTTTCTTTGCCGTTTTTAGTATGTAAATGAATTTTCTTGGTTAATTTATGGGTATGCAAATTTTCTGCATTTATTTTCCTGCTTATAATGTTTTTAAAGGTTAGTTTATTTGCTTTTAGACACTTGAAATTGTTTATGGTTTTGCATTGAATTGAACAGTTAAAATTTGTTGCAGACTCCCACTCCATCCAGGTTAGATACCTATGTCGTTTTTAAATTCCTACTAATACTTTATGAATTGGCAATCATAATTTAATATTCAATGATTTCCAATTCATTACCTATTTATTGGGAAATTTCATATGAAGATTCCAATATGACTTTGACATTCTTTAAGAGAATTATTAATTTGGTTTTAGAAATATCGAAATGATTTTAATTTTGTTCTTAAAACATAAATATACTTAATTTTATCTTTGAAAGATATTTTTTTGACTAAATTTGGCCCTTTTAGTCCCACAAGGAAGCCACACATCACTGACAAAAAAATTATAATTATCAAATTGGTACAAAAAATATCTTTTAGCGACTCAATTAGGTATTTTTATCTTTCAGAAATTAAATTGAAACAATATATATCTTTTAGGGACTAAATTAATGTCATTTAATATATATCTTTTAGGGACTAAATTAATATCATTTAATTCAATTTAAAAAAAAAACTGAATGTGTTTAATTTTACATATATCATATTTTACATTTTAAATTTTAAATTATTATTACCTTTTGTTTTCTCATTATGTTTTCTATAAATAGCTTCTACAAAGTGATAGTGAAAGAACCAAGAGTTATATATATCATATTTTACATTTTAAATTTTAATATTTTATAATAAATGTTTATTTTAAAGAATAAATATATTAGAATTTAATTTAAATTTATTTTTATTATTTTTATTGTAAAGTAAAATGAGTATGGGGACATTTGACTCCCTTGAGGAAGAATTTTATTTTTGGAGAAGTTTTAATTCCCATTCCTTGCCCCCAAATCTTACAACCGAATGTACCAACAATATTTTTAATTTTTTTTTAAAATTAATATAAATAGTTATTATTATTACATTTTGAAAATAATAAATTAAATAACTAGCAAAAAAGTCCAATAAAAAAACTACCAAACAACCCAAGCAAAAGGCCTTTACTGGAGGAGGGTCAAATTACAACAAAAAGGAGGAGTATCATCGAACAAATTATAAATTTTACTAGGCCATTTATATATGTGAAGGCAAACATCTCTTAATATTAAAGATGTCAAAATGGGCTTGGCCCATAGGCCTGACCAAGCCCGGTCTTTAGAATAGTAAGGGCTAGACCAAGAAAATTGTGGCCCGTTTTAAGGAAGGGTTTTTATCCCTATCCTATTTTAGCCCACAACCGATGGTGGGCTTTCAAGGGCTAGGCCAAGGGGACCCAATGGGCTTTTTCCCCCTAATTTTTTTAAATATATTACAAATATTTTATGTTATATAGAATATTATAGTCTATGTTAATATGTAACATTTATCCCGAATATACTAATATGTAAAATAAATTACATTTTTATAGGCTAATTTCTAATATTCATTCATAATATGTTGATTAATAAAATAAATTGCACTAAATAACCTTTTAAATCCTATTATTGCAAGCTAACCTGTAATATTTATATCTAAAATATTGATATTTGATAAAATAGAATAATTTTTTAATAAAAATTAAATTTAAAAATAAAATAAAATAAATAAGTGGCACCTGAGTCGGCCTTTGACCCATCTAGGGCTGGGCCAGTATGTTAGGTCCACCCTTTTAGAGTGGCCAAGCCCAGCCCATCTTATTAAAAGCTCATGATGGGCTAGTCTATGACCTTGTGGGTCGACCTATTTTGACATCACTACTTAATATGTCTTTTGTAAAGATTTCTTCAATTCATTAGTGTGAACTCTTACAATTATTATAATTTTTATTGATCATTCTTTAGATTTTATAATGTACTCATTCTCACAAAATATTCCTTGATTAGAGAACAATGTTGTGTTATTTGATAATTACATGTTTATATTTTTTTTTTATCATAATCTCATATGATTACATATTTAATATTTGTTGATCTTAAACATGATATATATATATATATATATATGCTTTTTATATTAGCATTTTATTATTTTTTTAGTATAGTCTTCTTATTGTTGTATTTTTAATCTATTTTTAAATAATATATAAACATCTTTAGACATATCCCATACATCCGGTCGCATTATATTGTGTTGAATGATATTAAAATTAATTTTTATTCTTTAATTAGTTATTTGCTTATAAGTAGTGAGATGCCTTTCTTTTGTTTAGTTTATGTGTAAAACACAATGAATGGTTAACTAATCATTACTGTGTTTTAGAGATTTTTTTATTGTATAATTAAATTAAAACTTTAACTATATTTCTTTTAGATGTTTTTGTTTAAAATATATTATAATCAATTAATAAGAACAATTATCTAATATAATTTTGTATTGTGTACAATCTTTAACTTAAAAGTTACAAGATGACTAATATAAATGAAAAAAGTAAATTCTTATAAAATATATTAAAAGTAAAAAAAATTAAAAAGTTTAAAAAAAGAAAATAAAAGCGGGTTGAGCTGGTTCAGATTTAGAATCATATTATATCTCAACTCGAATCAACCCATCACTATTGGATTGGTTTCACTCATCAACTCAATCCGATCCAACGCAACCCATGCGCACCCCTATATTGATTAGTTTGGGTTCTCACAAATTTCTAATTTTCTTATATTATAATCATTATTCGTATATCCAAATTTTTTTTGGCCTGCATATGTTCATGTTTTTATTATAAACATCTTTAAATATATTCCGTTCATCGCACGGGGTGATTACTTAACAAAACTTTCTAACTTCAAATCTTGGACTAATATGTGGTCAACTATTGCTGAGAAGTTAAATCACTTATATAATGTCAAAGATGTTTACTCAGATTTTAGAGATCTATAAAAAATTATAAGGGCATGCATCAAGAAATAGTTGCCTTTGTTGGTTTGATACCTTCCATGATAATTCCATATATTTAATTTAGTAATAGTTATTCTCTTAAACAAATCCCGTGCATCGCACAGGTCACAAACTAGTTCCTTTAAAATGTACATTTTTGTTTCATTTGTAAAGTAATAATAGGGACTCATACTAATAAGAACTCACCATGAATTAATTAAGGACCAAATTATTATTAATATTGACAAATATCATCACCTTAAACAGATTAAGGACCAAATTGTTATTAATAATGATAAATAGTCTCACAAGGCTATTTAGTTATGTTATTTGTCAGTATAATAATAATTTGGTCTCTGATTCATTCATGTGGGCCCTTATTAGTGTGAGTTCCTATTATTACTTTACAAATTAAGTAAAAATACACATTTTGAAAACGAATTGCACAAAAATTATAAGAAAACCAATTGCACAAGATCAAATTTCATTATATTACATATCTTAAAGTACCTTACTGTAATAATTAATGGGTTTTTTATGGTGTAAACACGTACAAACGCATACGTGACACGTTTGTATTGGTCCAGTTGCAAATATATAATTTTTCAAAAAAAAATATTTTTGCAACTGGACCAATACAAACACGTTACATAAGCGTTTGTAAGATTTTACACCCCAAACCATTGGCGAAAGAAACATAATTAATATAGGGTAAATTACACTTTAGTGGTATGTGATTTCGCTCTATTTCAATTAGGTATCCTATGGTTTCACTTTTATCAATTAGGTATTCTGAGGTTTGCAGTGTTAGCAAATTAGTGCCCAATGATTTATTCCGTTAATTTTTTAAGGAGAGTACCTCATGTAATATGCACATGATCTTTAAAAAACACTCAAGTCCTTTTTTTTTTTCAAATTTCAAATCTAAAGTCATCACTCTAATTTTTTTTTAAAACTTAATCTAATGTAGCATCTCTCTTTCAATTATTTTCACCCTCACTATAACATTGACTTCCATTAAAGAAACCCAATCAAGATGAAAAGTCCCATAAAGTTCCTTCCTCTGCCTTCCCCTTATCTATCTATAAATTTCCTTCCTCTACCTTCCCCATATCTATCTCTTCACCTCTACCTTCCTCTCTCTTAAACAAAAACTCCGTAATAGTCAAGGATTGAAAAGGCGTGGATTATTATGCTGAGATGAAAAAAATTTAATTAAAAAAACCACAACAATAAATTGGAAATAGCATCAGCGTAATGAGGGGAAGAACAGCGATTGAAAAATAGAAAGAACAAACCAAAAACAATTGTAACATTGATATTGATGAATGATGATAATAACAATAATTGAAAAACAAAAATAATAAACCAGCAACAAATAGTTTTCATTCACTGCTACATATTACTTATAATTTCTCTACCATATTTTTCATTATTCCTTTGAAAATATTAAATAATGCATTTTTATGTTTCTCATTTTAATAAACGATTTGATGAAAGAGAGCTTAATGAACGATTTTTTAATCCATTAGAGATGACTTTTCTCTTTTGTTCGTAACTTCCCTCTTTTTATTGTACGTTGGTGAATTTAAATTAGGGTTTGAGAGATAAGTTTAAAATTATGATTTTAGATTTAAAAAATAGAGAAGGGAAGGGAATTTTGATGTTTTTTAGAGATCATGTGTGCGGCACATGAGGCATTTCCGTTAGAAAACTAATAGACTAAACTACTGATCACTAAGTTGTCAATAGTATAAACCTCAGGACACCTAATTGACAAAAATTAAACCGCAAGCCACCTAATTGAAATCAAGTCAAACCACAGGTCACTACAGTGTAATTTACCCATTAATATATGTGCAATTATATTGCAATTGCACCATAAACAGTATACGAAAAGGGACCCATGTTTCCCGATATATGTGCCTTAAGGTTTTTTACCGTTAGTTTTAACGGTAATTATACTATTTGAATTAAAAAAATTTAAATATAACTTGCTAGGGATCGAACTCAAGATCACTAATCACTAATTTTAAAAACAATGCTTTATCCATTGGGCCACAAAATCCTAATTAATTATTGTTTTCTTTTCAATATATATATATATAACAATTGTACTATTAACCCTCTCTATTTTCATTATTCTCAATATTATTTCATCTACAGTAATTTTTAAATTTTATAATTTAAACCAATTAAATAAAATGTATAAATAAAATTAAAAATTATTTAAAAATTTATATCATTTAATTATATAAAA
Organism: Senna tora; assembly: GCA_014851425.1. Lineage (NCBI taxonomy): Eukaryota > Viridiplantae > Streptophyta > Magnoliopsida > Fabales > Fabaceae > Senna > Senna tora. Next base: position 16,310,828 of record CM026262.1, read on the forward strand.
CTATTTTAAATATTAATATTATTTAATTATCCAATAAAAAACTATTATTTAATTAAAAAATATTATTTTAAATTACATATTATTTCATTAATTTTAAATAACATAATTATTTAATATAACATTTTAACTACACCAAAAAAAATATAAATTTTTAACAATTACTTTTATTTCCACAAAAAGCTATTATAATTATTTAATAACATAAAATTATTTTAAAATATGTATTATTTAATTAATTTTAAATGACATAACTATTAATTATAATAATATGTATAAATTTTATGTTTATAATATTCACTGTAACATAATTTATTGTATTTATTTTAATTAATTATAATTTATTGTCATCTAATAGAATAAATAAGTTTAAAATAAAAATAATAAATTTATTTTTTTATCAGTTCAACAAATTTTTAAGTGATTAAATAATTTAATCAATGATTCAATGACTCAAACCTTTCAATGATTTAGTGGAAGAAAATAGTGTAATTCTGTAAAATAAATGTGGGGTGAGTATAGTTGGTCTTCACATATTATATTTACTGAAAGGAAACTAAAATATTTCAAAACTTTATGGTCCAATGGTTAAGGCATTAATATATGTTATTAGGAATTTTAGGTTCGATCCCCAACGAGCCACATTTAAGATTTTTTTAATTCAAATAGTAAAATTACCGTTAAAACTAATGGTAGAAAATCTCAGAGCACTAAAGTGCTAATCATGAAAACCTCGGGATACCAAACTGACAAAAATAAAATCACAGGACACCAAAGTGAAATCGAACGAAACCACAGGACATCAAAGTATAATTTACCCTTAAAATATTGTATGAAAAGTTAATTTTATGCTTTTTAAATAATTTTATTTTTTATTTTAAAATTAATATTAAAAAAAACTAAAATTAACTTTTTAAATTTTATCTAATTTCAATTTTCATTTCCTCACTCAAATTTTACAAACCAAATTGACGAGGTTGTGATTTTGAGCCAGGTTGAGGTTTTTAAGTGTATATTTTGGAGGAGTAGGCGTCCTCTTGCCACAGTTGTATATATATTTTTATTTAATAGATAAAATTATTTTTATTGGTTATTAATATAACTTTGTTTACGATAAAAAAGAAATATATAAATAAATAATAATAATAATAATAATAAGGATATTGAAAATATATATATATTAAATATATATTGTTGCTAAATTATGTTCTATATATTTTAAAAATAAGTATATATTATTTCATTACTTTTAATTATTAAGATTGATATCTAAATTAACCATCCCATTTTCCGAACCCTCCTTTCCACTATCATCAAGTACTTTTAGAAGTAAAATTCCGAATCGGCGGATCTCAAAATCACAGAATGTACAAAATAGATGACGAAAAGAACGGAGAATAGAATGGGAAACAAACATCACACACTGATGAAATCAGCAGCATTTTACATTTCCTTTTGCTCCGTTCTTGTACAGTGGCCGCGCCGTCGCCTTCTTCTTCGAATTCGCGCCCAATCCTTTCCTGCTTCACAACATCACAACACATTCTAGATCTCACGAAACTCAACACATTAGACATTACGGATCGACGAAGAGCAGCGAATTTCCCGTCGTCGTAGGATCTGATGATATAGCCGGAGGCGGAGACGGCGGCAACCTCGCCGAGAAGCTCCTGAAATCGTCCACTGGCCTGCCGTCGTCAATCACTTCGTCTTCGAAGTTAAGCGCGTAACTGAGCGCATCGTAGTGGAAATCCGCCGAATGCCGTCGGCGGTGCCGGCCGATCCGGGAGATGAATCTGTTACACTTCTCCTTCAGGTGCGGCAGATCGTAGGAGCGAGATGGCTTGTGCTGAAGCGACGAGCTCCGAACCAATTTCGGCTTCACCGAGGCGTGGTGGTGGTGGTGACGGTGGTGGAAGCAGCACAGGAAGCACAAGGAGGATCTGAGTTTGTCCTTGAGAGAGGGGGGCGATTCAGGAATTGGATCAGTGTCCGCCATGAACGCTAATCGAGAGGAAGAAGAAAGCGGCTTTTTTGTGAGTGAGAGTGTGGGACTGAGGAAGGAAGACGGAGGGTGCGAAATATATATATGGTGGAGTGAAATGACTTAAAAAGACGTGGAGGTTGCAGTGGGTGTTATTAGGGGAGAGAGCGGTTTCGAAATGAAATTCCTTTATGAATGGATTTTAGCGTAGGGGTATTGTCGTCAATTCGCAGGATCTGTTAGGTGCTTCTGGCTATTTGCGTAACTGCCAAATTTGTTACTCGTAGTCGTAGGCTGATGGCAATGGGCTTTGTTGGTTTATGAGTCGTTTCGGATGCGACGCCGTTTTGTTTGCTTTTTTTTTTTCTTTTCAGATTTGCCATATTAAATGCAGTAACAAAACGGTGTGTTTTGATTGTAAATTCAGCACCCACCGTGGGTTTCGTCCTCGTCTCTTCTCCGCGCGCTCTCTGCGTTTCCTCGCCGGAGAAAGGTGCCGGTCACAAGCAAGGTAATCCAATAATCCCCTGTTCATTCTCGCTTTTAGGGTTTCTTGTCCGTATTTCTGAATCACCGTGACCGACAATAAGTAAATTGGTCTTTTCTTAGTGCTTATCATTTACAAGGTTCTTTGGAAATTGTCAAAATTCAATGGTTCTTGGCAATAAGTAAATTGATCTTTTCATTTCTCTTGTATAAATCCTTAGTTCTATGTATCTCAGGTTCTAGTTTCAGTGTAGCAAAATAGGTGTGTTAGAATTACATCTGTTTTGTTCTCCTCACTTTCCATCGTTTTCCCTCAATTTATTTAGTTATCCAGTAAAAAATAAATCCCCCACATATGCAGAATGAGTGTAGTGAAGTGGAGTATGTTTTTCTTTGATATTTTGTTTAATGAAGAAATTCTCCTTTTCATTTTATCAATATTTTGTTTGAAAACTTTGGATGTGATATTCACGAACTTTCCTAAGCTCCACCCACATATCTGAAGCGACACTAGAATCTGCTAGTGGGGTGACTCAGGAATCCGTACTTGACAATTTATGCTTGCTAAGACATTCTTGGTCAACTATGCCAATAGATATAGTGAATTCTCAGGCTTTGATTGCTGCTGAAACCATACCCATATTGCAAATGCTAATGAAAACCTTTCTACCAAGTTTCCATGATTGAGCAGATAGTCTGCTGCATTGCTTACGAGGTTCCCTGACAGTCACCATTAAACGTGGAAACAACCTCAAGCAAGCTGAGAGGAGCACAAATGCATTTTTCGGGTTGAAAATAGCAAATGGTTGATATAAATCTGAAATATATATATATATATATATATATATATACTACTCTGATATATATAATCTGAAATTGCCCTATACTCAATATATAATAGTTGATACAGTAGAGTGGTCCCCCACCCAATATCTGAGTTGATAGGGTGGGGGTGGTCCCCTAACCTTTAGGATATTTTCTTTTCCTTCCAACCCGTTGATATTTGTTTTATTCTATTTTTGACATGGGGTGAATCATCCTCCAGAACAGACAAAGGTAGTTGAGCATTTGATTGCCATTTGCAAGCCCCAAAGAACTAAATATTATATTCTACCTTCTTTCTGTGGTTGAAGTTCTTCAATTTTCTTAGGAAAGTTTAAAGTGTCAGTCCTTTGTTTATCTGCAAGGACCATCCGTTTATCCTTAGGTGCCAATCCATAAGGCTCCAAAACTGTCAATACGTTTTTATTTGAATGATTTAACAGCTCTTCGCTTACTGCACAATTTAGCTTTTTGGCAAATAACCAGAATTTTATAAAATTTCCCGTGGCTGGAAAGAGAAGTTTCCCTTTTCAATGCAGAATTCCAACGCAAACTGATCATGTACTTTGCCTCTAAATCACTGTGTTGTGAATGGGAAAAGTGTAAGTTTAAACTATTTCTTCGATCCATGTGTGGTGATTGTTGAAACACAAGTTCATACATCAATTTCTCTTTTTTGTTTAATCATTTGCTCATTGCTGGTGTGTATGATAGGTCTGTTATGAACTTTTTACTGGGAACATTAGCAAACACTGCAGACCATAGGCATTATATGGGTTGGTGACTGATAGGAACCACCGGTAGAAACTTAAGAATAGCAGAACAGATATAGGAACAGCAGCAGTAAACACCAGAAATGAATAATACTCAGCCAATGATATTCGAATAAGCTAAACAGTGCAGTGACTCAAGGCTATACTAGCACTCAGTACAGAACCAGAAAATGGAAATAAGAACAATGACAAAATGTAAAGATACCCCCTGACATTCCAGAGCTCAGCACTCTCCCAATTCACACCAAATTTCCACTCTGCCCTCCCATGAATTGCTTCAGCTCCTAAAAGCTGTCAGAGTTAGTTACTCTGTGGTAATTTCCTTTTCTGCCCCCATAATGGGCTTCTCAGCTGCTGGCCCATTTCCCTTCTTCTTTCTTCTAGTTTAGGTAATATGGTTCTCAGGTTTTTCAGGCCCATCAGTGACTTGGTGTTCTTTTCGGTTTTCTGTGTGCTTTTCAGAACTCAGAAGAATCTATGCCAAATTGATGAAGTACTGAGTCTGAGTTAACTCTGTTTAAATGTTTCCTATTGAATTGGACTGATATTGCAAGGTGTATTTTCATGAATGGAAGTGGATTGACTTTACCTGCTTCAAGTCTGAAACAGATAGTTTTAATTAGGGATCACGTTGAGTATTTTTTCTTCTTGTGACATGATTTACTTAAATTTAAATATTCAGAACACCCTTTAATATGCAGGCATGCTTTCATTTATTTATTGGAATTGTTCCTTTTACCGTATTTGTCAATCTGGAATTTTGAAAACTTGTTCTAATTAAGAAGATAATTGGTTTCAAGAGAGATTGATTTCCTATTATCTGGTAGCCTTGCATGGTTCTAGATTGTAAGAATTGATTCAGCTTTCTGAGTAGTGTTTTCAATTGGGATACACCTCCCCACTTCTTAGATAACATCATTGTACACAGTACACCCCTGTTATTGAATCAATTGTGTGTTCTATTGAGAAGTACATCAGATTCCTGAAAGAGAAGGTAATTGAAAGAGCATTTCTTCTTTTCTTACAGTGTGCTACCTTGGTTCAGATATTTGGAAAGAGCAACCACGTGTGCTCAATCACTTGTCCTCCATCTACTTAAGTTGCAAATCCTTCCCTGAAGCAAGATATGCTATTTCCCACAGCCTACTGAACCTGGAGATGCTTTTCATCAAGTTTTGAATACTTTTCATCAACATTTACTCGTGCATTCTATCAATGTGTAATAATATTTTATCTCCTGTTGCTGCAGCCATACTGGAAAATCCAAAAGACAGGACAAAGGTGTATCTTATCTATGTATGCAAATCTTTTTATGTTTTTGTGGACAGGAGAATCAAGTGCCAAGCTTTTGTAATTGGGATGTGAATAGGGAATTGTGATTTTGAAATTGGGATGAGAAAAGGAATTGTGATTTTGTAATTGAGATGAGAATTGGAAATTTAATTGCAAGAGAATATTTATTTTCAATAAAAAATATTTTTTCCATTAAATTTTATAAGTTTAGTGTTGTAGCATAAGTAAGGTTACTTATTATCTTGTGACCTGGAGGTTACGGGTTCAAGTACTGAAAATAATTTTTTATTTGCAGGAGTAAAGTTGCGTACATTTAACATTTTTCAAACTTTATTTAATAGGAGCCTCGTGTGTAGGGCGTTTAAAATTCTATTAGGCTTCCAATCAAGTTTCATATTGCCAATAGATGATTGAAAGTGAAAGGAATGTCCAGACAACAAAGTTGAAAAAATTGATTGATATTATTATTTACAAAGTATATTCTTTCAATAGAGTGATAAACTACTATTACAAACAAGAGATATGACAATAAAACTGAAAGTATTTGAAAGAAGCAATGAATTGTTATATGTATTGGATTAAGAGAGAGACTCTCATATATATACAAGTGCAGGCAGAGAGTCAAATAACAGAATACAACTGAAGCATAGCATAATACATTAACTAACTCAACTAATTCTAACTACCCTTAACACCCCCCCTCAAACTGAGAGAAGCTAGCGTAGTGACTCGAAGTTTGGCTCGAAACTCAGAGAAAACGGAACTAGAAACAGCCTTAGTTAATGTATCAGCAATTTGTTCATGTCTAGGAACATGAGAGACATGAATAAGCTTCTGAGCAACTTTTTCCCTAACAAAATATAAATCCAACTCTACATGCTTTGATTTTGAGTGCAAAATTGGATTGGCAGCCAGTAAGACACAGCTCAAATTATCACAACAAAGATGCGGAATTTCTGCTTGGGGAATCCGAATCTCATTAAGAAGAGATTGAATCCAGATTACTTCAGCCATCTTGTTGGCAAGGGCTCGGTACTCAGCTTCAGTGCTGGAACGAGAGACAACTGCTTGCTTCTTACTTGACCAAGAAACAAGGGTCTTTCCAAGAAAAATGCTCCACCCGGTAGTGGATCTTCGATCATCAGTGTCAGTAGCCCAATCTGCGTCGGAGAAACCAAAGAGACGAAGAGTAGGAGAAGATTGAAGATGTAAACCATAGTCAATGGTACCATTTAGATACCTAAGGATTCGTTTAACAGCCTCCCAATGTTGAAGCTGAGGAGAGTGCATAAATTGAGAGACCTTATTAACCGAGAAGGAGAGCTCAGGCCTTGTAATGAGAACATATTGTAATGAACCCACAATTGTACGATAAAGTTGCGGATCCTCAAAATCAGCACCACCACTTTTAGAGAGCTTTAATCCAGCAACCATAGGTGTGTTTGTTGGTTTGCAATTAGACATGTTGGCTTTAATAAGTAAGTCTGCAATGTACTTGCTTTGAGTGAGGAGAAGACTACCATTTTCATGCTTCTGAACCTGAACCCCCAAAAAGTAATGGAGTTCACCCAAGTCTCGAAGAGAAAACTGAGTTTGAAGATCCTTAATGAACTTGAGGATATCAGCACGTGAAGAGCCAGTCAAAATGACATCGTCAACATAGACGAGAATGAAGATTATAGAGGTACCAAGTCTGCGAATAAACAGCGAATGATCACAGCGAGCGGAAGTAAAACCAAGACGAAGAAGAGTGTTAGCCAGTTTGTCAAACCAGGCCCGAGGGGCCTGTTTCAAGCCGTAAAGAGCTTTATGTAGTTTGCACACTTGACCAGTATTGCCATTGTCAAAGCCAGGTGGCTGCAACATGTAAACTTCTTCATGGAGATCACCATGGAGGAATGCATTATTGAAGTCTAATTGGTGCAGATGCCAGCCCAAGGATAGAGCAACGGTAAGAACAACACGGATTGTGGTAGGTTTGACAACAGGGTTGAAGGTTTCCGAATAATCAAAACCATATTGTTGAAGGAAGCCTTAAGCAACTAGGCGAGCCTTGTGGCGCTGAACAGTCCCATCAACGTTATATTTTGTGCGAAAGACCCATTTGCACCCAATAGGTTGACGACCTTGGGGTAAAGGAACTAATGTCCAAGTGTGATTGCGAAGTAAGGCAGCATACTCTTCATCCATTGCAAGTTTCCATGAAGGATTCAAGAGAGCTTGTTTAACAGTTTTGGGCTCAACAATGGCAAGGAGAGTCTTGGGTTTGAAGATGCCTACCTTGGCACGCGTGACCATGGAGTGCGTGTTGGTCACGGCAGGTTGAACTTCAGAAGTAGGAGATGAAGAAGGATCAGAAGTAAGGGACAGAGAGGAATGCTGCGAATCTGCTAACACCTGTGCAAGGCTATTACTAGAGGATGGAGAACTAATGGAAGTAAACTCATGAGTAGCAGGAGTAGGATCAATATTAGAGGTGTTAGTAGAAATAGGAGCATGGGGAACAGAAGTGGATAAAACAGGTAGAACAGAAGAGACAGTTTTATTAGTGATAGAAGAACATGTGGGGCAAGGGGAGGAAGATGACCTTTTAAAAGGAAAACAAGTTTCATCAAAGATGACATTCCTAGCAATGTATATACGGCCAGAGGAGTGTAGGCATTTATATCCTTTGTGAAAGGGGCTGTAACCGATGAAAGTACATAAAGCAGATTTAAAATCAAGCTTGTGTGCATTATAGGGGCGAAGTAGAGGAAAGCAGGCACACCCAAATGTCTTAAGAGAGAGATAGTTGGGTTTGCGTTTAAAAAGAACCTCAAAGGGGCTAACAAACGAAAGTAGAGGAGTGGGTAGTCGGTTAATGAGGTAGGCTGCGGTGGAAAAGGCATCATCCCAGTGAAGTAAGGGAAGAGAAGCATGAGCTAAAAGGGTAAGCCCCATTTCAGTAATGTGCCGATGTTTGCGTTCAGCAACACCATTTTGTTGGTGTGTGTGCGGGCAGCTAATGCGATGTATAATGCCTTTTTCTTGAAGGATTTTGGTGAGTGGCCTGTATTCCCCACCAAAATCACTTTGAACCGCTTTAATTTTAGTGTTTAATTGGAGTTCAACTAAGCTTTTAAATTGTGTAAACGCTTGGACAGCAGAAGACTTAGTAGGAAGCAAATAGAGCCAAGTATATTTGGAGTAAGCATCAACAAAACTCATGTAATATTTGAACCCACGAGAAGATGTCATAGGAGCAGGCCCCCAGAGATCCGTATGAATCAATTCAAGAGGTTTGGAATAAGTTGTTAAAGAAGAGGGAAAAGGAAGAGCATGATTTTTGCCAAGACAACAAGAGTGACATACAGAAGTAGTAACATCTTTATTCAATTTGCATTCAATGTTACAAGATTTCAATATACTAGTTACAATTTTAGATGAAGGGTGGCCAAGTCGTGAGTGCCAGAGGCCAAATTCAATAGGACTAGAAGAAGAGAGAGTAGTAGAAGCAATATAAGCAGAAGGGTCAGAAACATGATGAAGAAGCTGGAAGTCATCAAAGCAATACAATCCATTTTTAGCTCTTCCTTTAAGAAGGATTTGGTTTGTGTCCTGAGATTTGACAAAAAATTTGTCAGAGTGAAATTCAACAAAAACGTTATTGTCATTAGTCAACTTAGAGACACTGAGAAGGTTATATTTAATAGTGGGAACATGCATGATCTTTTGAAGTTTTAAGGGGGAATTAGAGGAAAGTAAAGAAGAATGACCAATATGATGGATTTCCAAACCTTTCCCATTACCAATTCTTACTGTCTCACCTCCATCATAAGGTTGTTTCTGCTGGATGTTGTTAGCATTATTGGTAAGATGATTGGAAGCACCGCTGTCAGGGTACCAATCCGGATCTATGAGAGTTTCAGGTGTAGCAAGCAGAGCTTGAGCAGGTGCAGCACTCGTGCTAGAGCTGGGCATTTGAGATTGAGCCTGCACCAGTGCGTCTTCAGTGAAGTTCTGATTGTATCGGTTGTAACAGTTAACGGCAATGTGCCCCCATTTTCCGCATACTTGGCATTGCGCTCTCTGGCCTTGCCATTGATTAATTCTTCCTCGTCCTCTTCCTTGTTGGAAGCCTTGTCGTGATTGAAAATTGTTTGAGGAATTGTTTGGAAAGCGAAAGGAACCTCGGTTGTTCTGAGATCCTCCTCGATTCTGAGATGATGATCTATTGTAGTTTCTTGATTTTGCATTATCTTGAGTCTGAGCTACATTGGCAGAGACAACTTCAACATTCTTTTTGAATTTGTCCAGACGTGTTTCCTGGGCAAGAAGCAGAGCATGGATCTCTGGTACAGTATACTTGGTGGTATGCAATGAGATGGAGGTCACAAACCCCTCATATTCCTCGGGCAGGCCATCCAAGATGGATTCGATGGTGTCATGGCGGGATACTGGAGCCCCTATGGAGGTGAGAGCATCCACGGTTTTCTTGATCTCAAGAAGATAGTCATTCATAGACAAATTTCCCTTCTTGGTACTGCGGAGTAAAGTCTTTAATTGCCTTTCTTTTGCTCTTGTTTGGGACACAAACAATTCTTCTAGAGTTTGCCAAATTTCTGCAGAGGAGGCACATCCAACAATGTGCGTAAGCATGCCTTCAGTCATGGAATCAACAAGCCAAGCCATAAGAAGCTGGTCTTGTTTCTTCCAGAAAAGATGAGCTGGGTTTACCTTCCCTGACGCTGCATCATTCTGTGAAAGAAACCTTGGTGGGACAAGATCTCCTCCAAGAAGGTAGTTATGCAAGTCGTAGCCATTAATGGTGGACACAACTCTGAGTTTCCATACTAAGAAATTGAAATCATTCAATTTGATGGTGGTAGTGTGAAAATTCTGAGGCATGGGATCAGTGTGGGATGAAGAATAGGAAACTGGAGGAGGGATTGAAGATGATGTTTGATCTGTCATCTTGGAGTCAGGATCTGGAGTTTTTGGAGAAGAAGTGGCCGAGGATGATGGCTCTGATACCATGAAAGTATTTGAAAGAAGCAATGAATTGTTATATGTATTGGATTAAGAGAGAGACTCTCATATATATACAAGTGCAGGCAGAGAGTCAAATAACAGAATACAACTGAAGCATAGCATAATACAATAACTAACTCAACTAATTCTAACTACCCTTAACAAAAACACATCTCCTATTCTTATTTGTAACTCAGGTTGACCATTCTTTAGTTATTAATGTTTTATCTTTTAAAAATTTAAATCAATTTTTTATCTTTGTAATCTGTTTTAAATCAGTATTTTTTTCTAATATCATCAATTTTTTTTGATAAATACTGATGTGACATGTTAAAATTTGTAAAAAAATTATAATTTCATCTTTTTTTCAATATCAAAGTTTTCTTTTCAATTCTAACTCATTTTTATTAACTCCATTAATTTGTCTACTCCGCTATTATCTTGGCTTCAACTGAGTTAACAAAACCATAGAGAATTTCAAGGAATAGAGAATTTAAACAAAATTGTAGATTTGTAACATCTACTCTATATTTATACAATATTTTTATTTATTTAAATATTTTTATCAAATTAATTTATTGTCTCATGGGGATGAGGAAGTGATACTGGCATCGGCTACATCGAAGAAGCGAGCTAGACCGAAAGAGATAAGCTAGTGACTCTTACTTGAAGTGAGACTTATTAGTCGCCACTATTACTATATAATTCATTTGTGTAAATTTAATACATCTTTTGAAAAATGACATGACAAGGTGAACGCGGATTTTTTGCTGTCTAAAGTTGTGCTGATCAAATTAGCATGATAATTGATAAAAAATCGTGGCTAAATTTTTAGTCACAGTTATTAATCAATTAGACACCGTGACTAATTCAAACAGTACAACTTTAAACAGTAAAGAATCCGAACACATATCTTCATATGAATGCCCTAGATTATAATTTTGTTATTTAACTTGACCATTGACATGAGCTTCTTCGAAAGGGCCCAATAACAATTTAAAAACTAAGAAAGCATTAATTAATTTTAGACTATAAACTAGAAAGATCAAAGCCCATTCTCTCAAATAAACTTTTGATTTATCAACATGTGGTTGGTTAGAGTGGTAGGTACTTTATTTTCCTTAAGCAATGTCTTGGGTTTGAGTCTTGTCTCGCTGGGAGAGCTCTATCCCTGTTATGAGACCTCAGCTAATTCGAACAGGATTAATTCTATTAGGAAAATACACGTGAAAAACAAAAAATAAATAAACTTTTGAGTTCTGAGTATTGAAATGTTTATATTTTGGTCATTATTCTTGTTCTTAAGTCTGACGGAGTGTCCTTAGGGGCAATATTGTTTGTTTGACTTCTACTTGGTCTAGAGTCTAGACTAAAACATGGTGGGAAAGACTACTTAATAGAGTTAATAAAAAAGGTTGGGATTGAAATTATAATTTTTTAAAAGTTTTAATATGTCACATCATTATTTAATCAAAAATATTGATGGTATTTGTAAAAGAATTTATTTGTAACAAATTGTAAAGATAGAAGACTAATTTGAAACTTTCAAATGATAAAGAATCAACATAAAGTTAATAAAAAAGATAAGGGACGAAATTGAGTATTTGGCCTTTTTTTTTAAATTAAAAAAATTTTCAAAAGCTCATTTTGGTCCTCTATCTTTTACCCAAGTTCTATATTGGTCCTTTATCTTTCAGAAGTTCTATGTTGGTTCTTTATCTTTCTCAGAATTTTTATATTGGATCTTCCGTCCAATTCTTTCGTTAATTGCTGACGTGTTGTGCCGAGGTAGACACATAATCTTTCCTACGTGTATCAGAAAGCTAACGTGGCTTGGACACACTAAAAATACCCAAATGATGTCGTTTAAGCCAAAAATAAAACCATGCTGAGAGGACCAATATAGAACTTTAATGAAACATAAAGGACTAATATAAAACTTTAATGAAACATAAAAGACCAATATAGACGTTAATGAAATATAAATGACCAATATAAAATTTCTGGAAAAAATAAAGGACTAATATAGAATTTCTGAAAAATAAAGGACTAATATAGAACTTTGATAAAAGATAAAGGTCTAAAATAAGATTTTGACAAAAAAAAATAATTTAAAAAGTTATTAGGAGAGGAACCTAATTTACTCAATGCCACGCATGTCGATGCATCCAAGAAGTACAGCCTCCAGGAAATTGCCTCCCACCTTCGCTGAACCTTCCTCCTTTTATAAGTTATAACCGATATTAATATCTATGGATTTGGCATATTTATTTTAAAATATAAAAAGAAATTAATAAATGTTTGAATAAATTATCAAATTGGTTCCTTAAATGTTAGGATTGTTCCAATTTAATCTCTGAAAAATACAAATATATAATTTAGTCCCTTTTAATTTTTCTGTTAGTTTAATAAATAGCAAGTGACATTAGAACATGTAGAATCGCCAGGTGAAATACACAGAGAAAGAATATGTTACCTGTCCACATGTCACTGACGTTTATTAAATTGACGAAAAAACTAAAAAAGACTAAATTAAAACAAAAAATTATCTTTTAAAAACTAAATTAAACATTTATATAGATTAAATTTACACAATCTTAAACTTTGATGGATGAACTTTTAATGATTTCCTCTAAATAATTAATTGGTGAATACAAAAAGTCAGAAACGATACTCTTGATGAATTGATGACCCATTTTGGTCCGCCACGCCAACTCCTATAAAGCAAAATTGCTGTAACTTTGTATCCTTCTCATTGGCTTCGAGTGCCCAAATCAATTTCATCATTCATTCCGCATTTCAAAAGTCTCCTTTCCAAACAAACAATTCCGTTCATCTTCCATCTACAAAAAACTCCAAAGTTTCCCTCTCTTCTTCTCCTTCTTCTTCTCCTCACAGCAATTTCGGGTTTCTTCGGCGATCACAGACAAATCAATCCGATGGCTGGAATGCTTCCGGGAGTCGAATCGGCCAGAAGGAGGCGACTATGGTCGGATTCCCCATCGACGATCGCTGCTCCTAATTCGACGAGGCGCTCTTGTTTCTGTTTGTACTCGAGCAAACACGAATCCCTAATTTCCTCATCCTCTTTACTGGTTGGTTTACCCGTCTCTATTTCTCACTCTAGTGCGTGCTTTGACTTGAATTGAATTGTATCTTATAGCAAATTAAATATTTGTAGTCTTCTAAGTCTCTATTTCTCTATTTGTGATCTGAATAAGTCTGAGTTTTTTGTTTTTCTGGCTGGAGATGTTGTATTTATGGTTAATGAGGAAGCAATTTTTTGGATCTGAATATGAACAGGAAAGGAACATATTGTATAAGGCACGCCCAGATGAGGAGCTGGAAGAAGCCGTCAGAGAAGCCAAAGAAAGATTGGATGAGAGATTTAGGGCCAAATCAACAAGGTAATTCAAAGATCTTAATTGATTATGTATGACAAACTTCGTATTGTTGTATCACATTTAATGGATTGTTAATGACAATATCCAATTATCTGATATTATTTTATTTAGAAGGTTGGGTTTTAGTATGATGTGAGATCTGCATAACCTCATAATTTATAAAATCAGACCAAACCGTGTCCATTCAACCGGAAAATCAGCGAAACAGTCACATGTCTTGTACAAAATAACAACAAAATCGGGTAGTTTAAAATTTGGTAAAAACCAGGCCAAAAAAATTTGGTAAAAACCAAGGCAAACAAAAAAAAAGGTGAAAACCTATTTGAAAAAAATGATAAATACGGGTCAAATTTAGGGCGTGTTCTTTTGGGTGGAAATAAGGTGGGAGAAGAGAATAGAAAAAAAAACACGTGATTTTTTTATTTTTATCTTGAAAAATGTGTATAATTAAAAAAAAGAAAATACAAAATATATATTATACCCTTTGATTTGATACAATTATAATCATCTTTTCTTTTTATTATTTTAATATAAGGGGTAAAGTGGTAATTTTAATACATTCTCATTTTATTTCCATTCTCAACTTTTACTAACAAACACAATAAATGTATTCCCTTTTTCTTTCTGCGTATAGAACGTACCCTTAGAACCAGATCACAAGAAAGGAAAAGAAAAAATAAATAAAAATTTATGATGAGGTCAAAGTAGGTAAAAATATTAAATGTGGTATGTTTTTATATATTTTAAACATTTTTAAGAGGATAATGAGTAAAGTACTAACATTTTAAAAACTTTAAAATGTATTAACATGCTTTATTTTATATGAAATAAAATCATGTAATTTTTTTTATTCCACATTATTTATTTGTAATAAATTTATATATATATGTTAATTTATATTAATAACTGTTTGGGTCTTCTGGTCAATGATGAATATGGGAGAGAGAAAGTGAATAAGGGATAGTTATTAAAAAAATAAAAAAAATAAATAACTACCTAATATTTAGTTTATTATTTTAGAATATAATATAAATTTATTACGTGCATATAAAACCTCTAGTTTATATTAATATGATTGTTGCATTATTTTAGTAGCACACTTTTTTGGTGTCACGAAAACTTATTTTATAATTTTAAAATATAATACAATATATCATGTGATGAGATGTGAAAAAAAAAGTTGAGATAATGTATAAAGTAATTATGAGAAGAATGAGAAAATCAATAATTTTTTATTATTTAATTATTATTTTTAAATATGTTAATAAAAATTTTATATTATATTTTAAAAATTAAAAAATAAATAACATGCAACGATGTGTTTATCAAACCTCTATATAATATATATTTTTTAGTTATATTTAAAACGTTGATTTATAATATTATTTGATTATAATCTTTTAGATGAAACATAACATTTTTGGTTTCATATCAAATTATTCTGTTCTCAAGGTACAATTGCTTTGTTAGCACCAGCAGCAACTAACATTTGAGTGAAGCTAGAATAATCAATCCCATATATGAGAAAGTGAGCATCAAGCTGAAATTTCGAAATTAATTTACAGGCAAACTAGCAAGGAGAAGAAGAAGAAGAAGAAATGCACAGAAGGAAAGCCAAAAGCCTTAGAAGAGTTATACTTTGGATCAAATAGAAATAGATCAAGGATGTTCAGTGGGAGCAAAATGAGCTCCAGGGCCCCAGATCTAGACGATTGTGCTGTGTGCTTGGAGTCATTTAGGGTGTGTTTGGGGACAGGAGGGGAATGGAAGGAAAAGAAATGAATTTAAGGGGAAGAGAAGGGGCAGAAAAGAGAGATTAAGTTATGTTTTTCTCTCTTTGTTTGGATCCTTCTATTATCTCTGACTTGAGATAATTAAAATTAATAAAAGAGGAGGTTAATGAGAGTTAACATTATTTTTTTTTTAATTTTTTTCTCCTCAAACAAAGTTTTTCTTTCCTTCCTTTTTCCTTCTCTTCCTTCCAAACAGAACTTAATGTGTCTAGTTAGAGGAAGCTTGAGATAGGAGAGATTAGTTCCCTTTGTGTGTCTTTAGTATGGTGGGAAGGATAGCCATAGGGAACATCAGTACTATATGTAAAGAGAAGAAATGTTGCTTATGGGTGGAGAAGGAAGTAGAGTAATGTGTAAGAAAATGTTAGAACAATGTTTATTTTACCTTTAACTTTTTTTAAATTTGTTGTGCTGTAAGAACAAAAATGTTATTTCTTAATTTTAATTCTATTTCTCTACATTATTCGGTTGTTCTCTCGCTTACTTTTACTTTATTTTTATTTTCTATATCAAAACATCTTCGCGTAAAGAAAGACATTGGTTCAACTCTTAGTGCTCGCAAGGTTCATTCAAGATGCTTTGAGCTAGATGTGAGCAAATTTGTGGATTGGTTCGGTTTGGATGATTTAGATAATTGAATTAGTCTAATTCGATGACTAAAATAGTTATCCAATCCAATCTGCTCTTTGGACATCAACCGAACTGAACCAAACTGATCATAGTCGGTTTGGTTCGGTTTGATCGGTTTTCTGACAAATTTTTTTTAAAAAAATTACTATTTTTTCTCTTCAATTTAAACTTAAAAAATAAAAATAGCTATTCCTAACCATGAAAATCAAGAAACTAAAGTTATTAGTACAATATTACAACATTACAAACATAAAATTACAATCCAACATCATAAAACCATAAAAACCAACATCATAAAATATTTTTAATATTTTTAAAAAATTATAATCGGTTGGTTTGGTTAGGTTCAGTTGGGATTGGACCTCATTCATCAACTGAACCGAACCGAACCAAACCAAACCAAACCAAATCGATTGTTAAGAAAATAAACTAATCCATCTGATTATGTAATCAATTTTTAATCGATTTTGATCAATTTAATTTGAATCGGATTGATTGGTTCGATTTAGATTGATTTTACCCACCCCACTTTGAGCCATGGTTTGAAAATAATAGTTATTGTCCATGTTGTACAATGTCCATTAACGAACAGTAATTTTCTTTTATACCCCAGTCCCTCACTTTGAGTACCTTGTATTATTTTATTTCGGAAGTGGATAATTGAGTAATCTGATGATAAACAGCTTGGTTTTGTTCAATGTTGTAAGAATCGAACTGGACAAAAACTCGGACAAGTGTTCAGTTCATGGTTTGATCGGTTTAACCGGTTGAACGGAATGACGCAATAAATTATAAATATTAATTATTCTTAATATATAAAATGACATCACTCAAATTTTAGGTTTTAATATACATAATTTCGATGTTTTAAATTACATGACTTCTCAAAGTTTCAATTTTCAAGACTTGTCAAACTTTGAAAGAACTTAAACTAAACATGAAATTTTTGATAATCATGACTTTTAAATTTTAATTTTCAAGACTTTTCTAATTTTAATTTTTAAGATTTCTCTAATTTTTTTAATGTTATTATTTTTTTTAAAATAAAATTAGACCGGTTGGACCACGGTCTAATCCGGTTCAACCAGGAAAATGCCTTTTTTTGTCCAACCGACTCGCCTTTATATCCGATTAGCGGTTGGACCGATCGGACCGTCCGATTCTTACAACATTGATTTTGTTTCTTCGCCCAAGATGAGGCACATGTCATCATATGGTCATATTCAAAATCGATCCAAATTCATTAGGTCATCAAATAGACTATGGGTTCATTTGGCAATTGTAAGTGGTTAATTTTAAATGATTTGTTTTTTTAAATGGAGTTTTGAAAAAAAAAATTAAAGAGAAAGAAGCAGTTTGTGTTTAAAAAATTGAGATGAAAAGTACTTTCATCAGTAGCAAACAGTTTGTGTTTGACAACTTTGTAAAAAAAGTATTTTTAACTATAAAATTACCAAGAAGAGTATATACAGATTTTAAGTATTATTAATGTTATTAAATAAATAAATTGATATAAATATTTTTTATTGTTAAAATTTAAACAAATAAAAAAATATATAAAAGTTTAATTATTTTTTTAATTTAATAAAATGTTAGTTTAATAAATTATTAGTTTTAATTAATGAGATTTTGTATTTATGATTATTATTTTTATTAATTAAATATCTATTAATTTTACTAAATAAAAAATTAGTTATAAGTATTTATTATTATTATTATTATTATTATTATTATTATTTATTTTTATTAATTAACTAAATTTTTTATTGAAAAATACAAAGAGGATAAAATGGAAGAAAAAGAGAGGATAAAATGGTAAATACAAAATTTTTGTAAGGGTAATTTTATCCCAAAATATTTAAATTTTAGCTTATGCTTTTAGCTAGAAGTAAAAGTCCAATTTTTAGCTTCTGCTTAAAGCTGAAAAATTGCTTCTGCTACAACTCAAAAGCACTTAATTTTTGGTAGCCGAGCACAACATTTTCAAAAAATAAGTGCTTTTAAATAATAAGCACTTTCAATCCAAAAATGATGCAGCCAAACTGACCCTAAAAATTAAACAAATTCCGAAAATAAATGGTTTTGATTTGAATAGATTATGTTGTAAATAATAGTGCACAAGTTTCATATGTATGCATCAAACAAAGTCTCACATTGGTCAAAACAAAGGAGACCCAAGTGTATATTTATATTAATGTGTGATGTAGGGGAAGTAAATAGACCAAGTGGAAGGTGGGCTTCGCGCAAAAAAAAAAAAAAAACAATTGACCACGAGAAGAAAAACACAGTTGAAAACTAATGATTCCCCATTGCATGTGATGTCAAGTTCATTTTGCAAAAATCTATTTTGTTAATTATACTAATTAAATTTATTTTATTGATAAATATTTAGGGGGTGTTTGGTAGTACTACCAGTTTTTAGATTTCTATTTTTTAATTTGAAAACTGAAATATTTGATCTGTTTTTTTGTGTTCTATTTTTTATTTTTTATTTTTTGTTTTATATCTTTAGTTTTCTATATTAATAAAATAATAAAAAATAAATATTTATGGAAGTTCAAAATATACTTACGTAAATGTTTTGGAAGCAAGAAGATTCATGCACATTCATGGTGGGTGGCGGGTGTTGGTGGCGGTGGTGGTACGCAGTGGTTAGTGGTGGTTGCTGGTGGTGGTGAGTGATCGTGGTGGTGGGTGGTCGTGGTGGGTGGTCGTGGTGGTGGGTGGTGGTTGTTGGTGGTGGTGAGTGGTGGTGGTGGTCGTGGTGGGTGGTGGTTGCTGGTGGTGGTGAGTGGTCGTGGTGGGTGGTAGTTGCTGGTGGTAGTGAGTGATGGTGATGGGTTGTGGTTGAAAAAAAAAACTAAAATGAAATTTGTGGAAACCACATTTTGTGGTTTCATATATAGTGTTTTATGTTTTGATATTAAGTCCAAAATTTAAAATAAAACTCATTTAGCCAAAAAAAAATTGAAAATTGAAAACCGCAACAATACCAAACACTCCCTAATAAATTATTTTAAGGTTTTTAAAAGCTTACCTAAAAATCGATATTTTCGTGGACTTGCAAATTGAACCTAAACAGACCTGAAAAATAGGGAACGTTAGGCAACAGACACACGTTACTAATGAGCGTGTCTCTTTGAAAAAATGTTTTTCAAGTGTCACTACTGATTCGTAACTATATACATACATCAATAGTATTTATGCCTGGTGAATATTACCGTCATCTCCTTCTCTCTATGTTATGAGTTTTTCGTTTACTTTTTGTTGTTCTGTTTTCTCCATTGTGAGACATCGGGGAAGGGTTCGTTATCCTGTAAGAGTGTTGCTTACTAATCTGTGAGAGATTGCAGAATATCTCTTTAGGACAGTGTCTTAGCAACGCGACTCGATCCATAAATATTGAGAATCCCACACAATTTAAAGAGATATTGAATTCCATGGCTTTCAGCAATTCTGCATTTGATGCTTCTGGGAATTCTGTACCTGCTCCTACCAATGTTTCAGTGATGATTCCTATTCCCAGACCGTTTCCCGATATATGTAAGATTGAAGCATTCGAAGAGAAAAATTTTCGGCTCTAGCAAGAATGACTGTATTCGGTTCTGGATATGCACGGGGTGGTCAATTCACTCCCTGAGTCCGAACCTGCTGTGACGCTGCCCAAGACAAGAAGGATTTTTGGCAACATGCCAATAAGGTATGTAGACATACTCTGATTAGTACACTATCTAATAATATGTTCGATATATACAGTGTATAAGGAAGCCAACAAAATATGTGAATCTCTAATTCTGAAATACATTGCCGAGGATGCTAGAAAACTAAAGTTTGTAGTGGAAAATTACTACAGATGGGAGATGATAGAGGATAAGGACATCAAATCAAAAATCAATGAATACCATAGGCTAACGGAGGAATTTCGAGATGAAAAGATTAATTTGTTAGATGAGTTCGTAGCTAAAATCCTGATTGAAAAATTCTCAGAATCATGGAGTGACTACAAGCAACAACTGAAGCACAAAAAGAAGCCGTTGTTGCTCACATACTTGATAAAGAAAATAAATGGAAGGAAGAAAGAAGAGATAGAATGGAGAAAATAATAAATAGGTCAAAACCCCAAATTAGTCC
This sequence comes from Senna tora, assembly GCA_014851425.1. NCBI lineage: Eukaryota > Viridiplantae > Streptophyta > Magnoliopsida > Fabales > Fabaceae > Senna > Senna tora. Next base: position 16,331,151 of record CM026262.1, read on the forward strand.
TTTATGTTGTCATCAAGTTTTATATTGGTCCTTTATGTTTTAAAAAGTTTAAATTGGTCCTTTATGTTTGCAAGAAGTTCTAAATTGGTCCTTCCATCTAATTCCGTCTAATTTTGCCGTTAAGTGATGACGTGTCATGTTGAGGTGTCACACTCTCTCTCTTACGTGTACTGTTTAGCTGACGTAGCCTTAGTTAACAAAAAACCAGGGACTAAAATAAAATAAAATAATTTTTCACAAAACAAAAATATAATTTCCCCACTCCTCCTTCTTCTTCTTCTTCTTCTTCTTCTTCTTCCTCTTCCTCTTCTTCTTCTTCCTTTCTTTCTGTCAAGTCTTTATCATCATCATCACCATTATCATCATCTTTATCATCATCATCTCCGTCTTCCTCCTCCACCACCATCGTCGTCGTCACCGCCGTTCGAAGTAGAGGAAGATGGATGGTGATGTTGGAAGAATGGACGACGGCGGTTAATCCTCAATCTTCTCCGATTCGACTCGTAAGGCTCTGCTAAAATGAACGACGCATATGTCTCCAAGAAAATCTAGCAGATGGTAAGGTTTATCCGCCAGGAAGCCGAGGAAAAAGCCAACGAGATCGGTGTCTCTGTCGACACAGATGTCTCCATTCACGATTTCGATCTTTTTGTGTTCTCCTTTGAACTGTTGATAATTGATTCACTTGTATTGTTTAAGTCATTGTGAATCAGTGTTGTTTGTATGTACGCTTGCCAATTTGTATTGCTTAGAGATTTGGGATCTGAACGTACATGAGTTTTGGGAATGAGATTTAAGATCAAGGCAAGTAAAATCAATCGCAAGAAGAGAAAGGAGGAGAGGCGGAGTGGGAGGATGGTGAAGAGGAAGAGGATCGGAGAAATGAAAAGGCGGCGGAGGAGGTGGTGGCAGTGATGGTGGAGGAAGATGGAGAAGATGGAAAAGTGGAGAAATTATATTTTTGTTTTGCAAAAAAATATTTTGTTTCATTTTAGTCCCTAGTTTTAGGTTAACTAAGGCCACGTCAGCTAAACAATACACGTAGGAGAGAGAGGCTAACACATCAGCTGGACACGTCATCACTTAACGGCAAAACTGGATGGAATTGGACGGAAGGACCAATTTGGAACTTCTTGCAAACATAAAGGACCAATTTAAACTTTTTGAAACATAAAGGACCAATATAAAACTTGGTGACAACATAAGGGACCAATTTGGAGTTTTGACCTAATAAATAAGCTAAGTGAGAAAGAAAGAAAGACAAAGAGATGAATGAAAGAAAGAGGATTGAGAAAATGAATGGAGGAGTGGAGAATAATTAAGAGAGAGAAGGAGAAAATAAATAATTGAGATAATACAAAATTTAAAAAGTTTTTTATACAATATGGAATAAACTTACAATTCCCCCTACGTGAAGTAGATTCAAGTTCATTTTACAAAAAAATATTTTATTAATTATACTAAATAATAATTATTTTATTTATAAATATTAATTAATAATTATTTTCCAATTTTATTAAAAGGTTTTTAAAAACTTACTTGGAAATCTCTAATTTCGTGGACTTACAAATTGAACTTAAGCGGACCTGAAAAATAGGAAACGTTACGTAACGGACACAAATTACTGATGAACGTGTCTCTTTGGCAAAACATTTTTTGGTCTTCACTACTGATTCACAATATATACATAAAAAATGTTGATGCCTGGTGAATATTACCATCGTCTCCTCTCTATGTTCTTAGTTTTTCATTTATCTTTTGTTCTGTTTCCTTTGTTGTGAAACATCGGGGAAGGGTTCGTTTAATCCTGTGAGAGTGCCGCTTCCTAATCTGTGTGAGGTTGCAGAATATTCTTTAGGACAGTGTCCTAGCGATGCAACTCAATCCATAAAGAATCCCCAACAATCTAAAGAGATATTTAATTCCATGGCTTCCTATATGATGCTTATGGGAATTTTGTAACTACTTCTACCAATGTTTTAGTGACGATGCATATTCCCAGATTGTTTCCTAACATATCTAAGATTGAAGCATTCGACAGGAATAATATTCGGCATTGGCAAGAACGAGTGTATTCAGTTCTGGATATGCACGGGGTGGTCAATGCACTCATTGAGTCCGAACCTGCTGCTGATGTTGCCCAAACCAAGAAGTTTTTTTGGCAACATGCCAATAAGGTATGTAGACGTACTCTAATTAGTACATTATATGTTTGATATATAAAGTGTATACAAGGAAGCCAACAAAATATGGGAATCTCTAATTCTGAAATACACTGCCGAGAATGATAGAAAACAAAAGTTTGTAGTAGAAAATTACTACAGATGGGAGATGATCGAGTATAAAGACATCAAATCACAAATTAATGAATACTATAGACTACTAGCACTACTAAAAAAATAGTGTTTTGTGACAGAGAAATTGGTCACAAAAGAGTGAAATTGGTCACAAAAGAGTGAAATTGGTCATTAAATTGAGATTAATTTGCTGAATGAGTTCGTAGATGGAATCCTGATTGAAAAATTATCAAAATCATGGTGTGACTACAAGCAACAATTGAAGCACAAGCAGAAGCAATTGTCGCTCACAAACTTGACGAAGAAAATAAATTAAAGAAGAAAGAAGAGATATATAGAAGGGAGAAAATCATAAATAAGCTAAGTAAAAAAGAAAGAAGAAGAAGAAGAAATTGTAGAAGAGGAAAGACGAGAAGATGAATGGAAGAGAAAGAATTGAGAAAATGAATGGATGAGTAGAGAAAAAATAAGAGAAAGAGAGAGTGATGTGTAAATCCTCTCATAAATTCTTAGTGAGGTTGGGAGGTCTTCTCAGACCCTGATGAAATACCAGTGCTTACTTCTACCTAAACTTTTGTTAACAAAAAAAAGTATTTATTTTTTTTTTAAAAAAATTGTTTTCTTTTTTTTTTTTTGCTTGTAAAAAATGGTTTTCAACAGTCAAACTTTTCAGATAGTATAATATTTTTATTTACTAACTGCACTGGTTTAGTTTAGAGTAAGATGATATACACTTAAAATCCATAAATTATATTATTGACGTGTTCAAACAGTTTTTTTGTTACTTAAAATCAATAATTTTTTTTACTTTTGGTTTTATTTATAATTGCAATTAAATTTAAAATTATAACTTTCCATATAAATTAGAAAAAAATATGGTAAACTTTCAAATCTCTGTTCTTATAATTTTTTTTGCATGATTGGATAGGCTACAAATGCCTAGCAAACACAAAGGCGAGGCACCAAAAGACCAATGAAGTCAGTAGCAAGAATAGATCCTAAACCCACATGAGGGTAATTAAAGACATAGAGACCCTTTGAAAGGGTGTGGCTAAGTTTCTCTGAGTAATTCACGGCTAGGTTGGCTTCCTGAAAGGCATGAACGAAGTCGACGTTCCAGTTGCGATAAACCAAACTCCTAATCTAATGGACAAGACCAGAACATGGATGATTCTCTGCAGTGCCATTTACTACCAGTTCTAACACAACCTCAAAGTCACATTCAATGGCAACCTTACGAAAGCCTTTCTCCCAAAGCAAATACAACCATCCAAGATACCTCTAAGCTTGGCCCAAAGGATATCACAAGTACCAATATGATGGCAAAAATTGAACATGAAGTTCCCAGAAGCATCACGTGCAACACCACCGCAAGCGACGCTCCTCGTCGAATCAAAGAAGGAGCTGTCGATGTTACACTTAACTCTATTATGATCCAGAGTTTCCTAACCAATCATATATACAGACTTGGGTGGCTTAACCTTCATGTTCTTCATGATAGAATAGGGTATCTTTAACCATGTCGAGGATTTGGAAGAAGAGGTCTTGCATATTAGGATCATGATTATCAAAACCCATAAGGTTCATGTTCTTCCATATATACCAGCATGCAAATCCAAAAGTTGTTTGCCAGTTCTCCGAGAGATCATCCCGACGTGCATCTGACAATTCCACTCAATCCGATCACCCATATTCAAAGAAAAGAAAGTGTTCCATCTATGTGGATTCAAGAGACGCATCCAAAGCTCGACAACAACATCACAATCACGAAAAGCATGCAGAACAATTTCTTCATCCCTCCCACATCTTGAACAAGTTGCTTTATCCATTAGATTCCAATGGAGGATATGGCTGTTAGTTAGGATCTTCCCATGAGCAAGGAGACAAATGAAAGAGCGAATTCGTTCATGAACAGGCCACTTCCAAATTTTAGACCAAAATGTTGACCTAGAAGCATTATTATTTGTCGAGAGGCTCTCATAAGCAGACCGATAGAAAAATTGCAATCATACGTTCTTGTCCATCGCACGCAGTCATTTCTCCCTTGAACTGGAGGAATAAATGACTCAATACTGTTATGAACATCTCTAGTAACATAAGGATCAATTTTACTCCAATCCCATCCACCACTAAGAGTAGAGAAGAAATTAACAGGCATGTTCACAATGCTTTCAGGAAGAGGAACACGAACATTATCAATCAGCCTACCACGGTTATGGACCCAAACATCCTTCCAAAAACCAACTCGATTCCCATCACCAACATTCCATGCTATGTTTTCTTCAACTCTAGGCCAACACTTAGAAACACCTTTCCACAATTTGGATCGGAGGAGGAAGAAGTGACTACAATTAGCACGAAGAACTCGAGCCCAAAGACCATCTCTCTTATTCATAAGGCCCCAACCAATCTTCATGAGGAAAGCTTGATTAGACTGATGAAGATTTCTCAAATCGAGACCTCCTTCCGCTTGAGGGATACTCACAGTTTCCCAAGCCACCAGGTTGATGCCTCTTCTCTCATTAGAGTGGTTCCAAATAAAATTCCTGCTAACCTTTCCAACATCTTTGCAAATACTCTTAGGAAGTAAGGAAGTTTGCATCACATAGCTAGGAATAGCAGAAATGATTGAACGAGCCAGAGTGATTCTACCAGCAAAGGAGAGGTTCTTACTCTTCCAAGAGCTAAGTCTTTTAGACACCTTCTTAATAATGTGGTTGTAAGTACTTTGGGTTACCCTTTTATGATGAATAGGTATCCCTAGGTACTTTCCCAAATCTGGAGTAGTGCGGAAGCCCAAATCGGAAGCAATCTCATCACATCTAGTGTGATTCACATTCTTGGAGAAGAAGACTCTAGTTTTATCATTACTGACTTTCTGACCCGAGCTTAAGCAGAAAGCATCCAGGCAATCACTAATGACTTGCGCTTGATCTCTAAAGGCTTAAAAAAAGAATAATGTCATCTGTGAAGAAAAGATGTGACAGCGCTAGACCATCCCTCGTAATCATCAAAGGTTTCCAGTTGCCCGCATCAACAACAACTTTGATATAGTGGGAAAGTCTCTCTATGAAAAGCACAAACAGATAAGGCGACAATGGATCTCCCTTACGGATGCCTTTGGAAGGTTGGAACACGTCCAATTTTTCACCATTCTACAAAATATGCATTTTACAAGAAGAAACACTAGTCATGATCAGATTAATAAAATTATCATTGAAGCCTACCTCCTTGAGGATATCTTGGGGGAAGCTCCAATGAATTTTGTCATAAGCTTTTTCCAAGTCTATTTTGGTTGCCATATATCCTTTCATTCCTCTTTTGCTTCGCATAGAGTGAATAGCTTCCTGCACAATAATAATATTATCACTACTATAACGACTTAGGATGAAACTACATTAGTAGGGAGAAATGATATGAGGCATTGTGCATTTTAATCTTAAAGCAATAAGTTTCGTCACACATTTAAAAATAACATTGCACATGCTTATAGGACAAAATTGGTGGATGTAGCAAGGATAATCAATTTTAGGAATTAAAACCAGGAGAGTCTGGTTTATACTTACCAAATTTTTTGGGTTAGCGAAAATATCCTTAACTAAACCACATACCAAACTACCCACTATCTGTCATTGGCTTTGAAAGAAAATAGCTTGCAAACCATCTGGGCTTGGGGCTTTAAAAGCACCAATACTGAATATAGCACTCTCTTAATTTCTGCCTCCGTTACAAGACCCTGAATCATGTTCCAATCATTGGCATCAATAAGGGGAAAGAAATTAATCAGAGGGAAAGGGTGCTCCGATGTTGCTTCTTCAGTATACAGGTTACTAAAAAACCTGGGAGCTATCTCCTGCAAAGCATCACAATCATCAATACAAACACTATCATAATTCATCAGTTTAATAATTTTATTTCTCCGTCTACGGGTGATAGTAGAGGTGTGGAAAAATCTAGTATTTCTATCCCCATAGAAATACTTATTTCAATGAAGTTATCTCTTGAAAGGAGAAGAATTTACGATGAGGCAAATGAATCAAAGCTAGCCAAACGAGAACGTCAAATATTGTACCATTATTTATTAAATTTTTTAGGTCAAATGCCCATTTTGGTCCTCTATGTTTTACCCAAGTTTTAAATTAGTCCCTTATCTTTCAAAAGTTCTATATTGGTCCTTTATGTTTTTCAAAAGTTTTATATTTGCCCTTTAGGTTTCATTAAAGTTCTATATTTATCCTTTATGTTTCATTAGAGTTCAATGTTGGTCCTTTATGTTTTATTGAAGTTTTATGTTGGTCCTTTATGTTTCATTAAAGTTTTATATTATAGTCCTTTATGTTTCATTAGAGTTTCATATTGATCCTCTCAGCATGGTTTTATTTTTGGCTTAAATGACGTTGTTTGTGTTGTGGATTACAATCTTAATAGTTTGGGTGTTTTTGGTGTGTCTAAGGCCACATCAGCTATATGATACACATAAGAGAGATTATGTGTCCACCTCGGCACGCCACGTCAGCAGTTAACTTAAGAAATTATCTGACTTGGATGAAAGGACCAATTTAGAACTTCTGAAAAAGATAAAGGACTAATTTAAAACTTTTAAAACATAAAGGACTAATTTAAAATTTGAGTGAAATATAGAGGATTAAAATGAATATTTGACTAATTTTTTAATTAAAATTTTGACAAGAATCACAAGACTACTTTGAGGAGTAGATATATATGAATATCATCCATCTATCACATTTAAAGTCTTGGTAGCATATTATAAATTAATTAATTAAGGTTTATCTAACAAGTTCTTTAGAAAAGTCCATTTCTTAAAGTTTTTTTTTAATTAGTTGAACAAGAATTTATTGCCTTGAACTTAATAAAAAAATAAAAAAAAATTATTTTATAATTTTTTTCATTGATTGAAAAAAAAGGACACTACTAGCAAAATTCATTAATAAGTATAAAAATTGAAATTAGATAAATATGAAGAATAATAAAAAAGGAAGTGTTGGTAAGAGTGGAAGACACCAAGGTACCAAGGTTAACAATATTAAAATGATATTGCAAGATGGAATGGGAGAGAGATTAGATTGTAAAAGCATGAGGTGCAAGCATTTTTTTTTAATTCCTTCAGTGGTTTCGTCTCGACTAATTCAGACTCGATTTATGTCGTGCACTTGATTATATTAGGAGAGTCTCCTAACAAAAATAATTACATTCATAAAAAATGCATTATGATATTTTAGGGATTAGAAAAGTCCATTTCTTAAAGTTTTTTTTTAATTAGTTGAACAAGAATTTATTGCCTTGAACTTAATAAAAAAATAAAAAAAAATTATTTTATAATTTTTTTCATTGATTGAAAAAAAAAGGACACTACTAGCAAAATTCATTAATAAGTATAAAAATTGAAATTAGATAAATATGAAGAATAATAAAAAAGGAAGTGTTGGTAAGAGTGGAAGACACCAAGGTACCAAGGTTAACAATATTAAAATGATATTGCAAGATGGAATGGGAGAGAGATTAGATTGTAAAAGCATGAGGTGCAAGCATTTTTTTTTAATTCCTTCAGTGGTTTCGTCTCGACTAATTCAGACTCGATTTATGTCGTGCACTTGATTATATTAGGAGAGTCTCCTAACAAAAATAATTACATTCATAAAAAATGCATTATGATATTTTAGGGATTAGATCATTAGATCGATAATATTTAAGTTACAAAAAGTATATTTACTTCTTCTTTGTCCAAAAAAGTATATTTACTCATTAATTTAACTAAGAGTACTATTGGTTTGGTTGCAAGTTTTGTCACGTAATCTAGACGTAATTCTTTTATATCCTTTCAACCAAACACACTTAACTTTTTGTAATGTGATGGAATTATATTTTTGCCCTTACTTTTTTACCCACTTTATTCTATTCTCACTTTTAATGTAAGGGTAAAATAGTCATTTTACTCACTTTTATTCCATTCACATCATATCATATCACTTTCATATTAGTTTTTTATTCCATTCTGCAATCCCATTACATCTTCTATTCCCATTACCATTCCCATCCCACTAATCAAACACACCCTAAGTTATTATGGGGGAAGACATTAAGAACTTATTAGGAAATAGGGAAAATGTTAATTATTTTGTTTGAAGTAGATTGTGTAATCTTAAGCCTTATGTAGGTGCGCTGCTTGTTATAATCAATGTTGTTTAGATCAAATCGGACAGTCCGACCGGTTTAATCGCTAACCGGATACAAAAGTGAGTTGGTTGGACCAAAAATTATTTTTTTAGTTGGATCAGATTTAACCGGGGTCCAACCGGTCCAATTTTATTTTTTAAAAAGAAAATAAAAAATTGAAAAATAAAAAAAAATAACATAAAAAAGAAATTAGAAAAATCTTAAACATTAAAATTAGAAAAGTCTTAAAAATTAAAATTTAAGAAGTCATGATTATCAAGAATTTCATGTTTGGTTTGATCAAGTTCTTTCAGAGTTTGATAAGTTTTGAAAATTAAAACTTCAAAATTATGTATGTTGAAACCTAAAATTTGAGTAACGTTATTTTACATATTAAGAATAATTAATATTTATTATTTATTGCGTTATCCAGTTCGACCAACGATTTGATCGGTTAAACCGATCAGACCATGAACCGAACACTTGTTCATCCGGTTCAGTTCTTACGACATTGATTATAATAGATTGGGTAGGTGGACTCTTATGTAATTTTCTTGTCCAATAAAATTATCGTTTTATAAAAAAAAACTAAGTTATTACAATTATATCAAAAAGAAAAAGGAAACAACTAAGCTTACTTCAACCAACCGTTCATTCAGTGTTTTATATGGTCCGCGTGTGAGACTTGAGTGGAGGGCTGGAGGCTACTAGCTGCTAGCTGCTGCCAGTCATCTATGGAAATTAGATCCGGTATAATTTGTGTTTTTTAATTTTTTTCGATAATAAAAAATTTAGGTGAAGGAATGGCGTCTCAGTTCAGGGTCAGGGCAGGCTTTCGGGCTCAAAGAACACTTACAAATGTTCTTACAAACCTACCAAATAAGGTATCACTAGAAGTCGAACCCAAACCATGCAATTGTCATGGACGGAAGGTGACCAAGCGAGACAAATTTCATTGACCTTTTTTTGTAATTTCAGTGCAATACTTTTAAAATATATGTTTTTGCTTTTTTATTTGAAGTAATAATAGAGACTTATAATAATAAAGATTTAACCCGGGGTGTGTAGTTGAGTGGAAGGGACTTATCAATTCTTAACCAAGTGTTAGGAATTCGATTCCTACTTCAGGTATGGAACAACTTTAAATCTTGGTCCCTAATTCATTCATAATTTAAAAATGAAGAACCACGTGTATTTTGAAACAATTGTACCAAAATTATAAACTAATGGTACGGAATCCAATTTCATCCATCCGCTGGAGAAATATTGTTGAAGTTGTAGTTTTAATTTTTAAAGTTCAAAAGGAAACAAAACGACGCCGTTGCACTCACCCTCAACGGCTAGTTTAAGCTAAAAAAGTGACCGTTTACATTTACAACATGGCCTCCAAATTCAAAATCCAAACACGATCTGCACTTCACTTCACTTCACTGTCCAGAGAAAAGCACGCCTTCTCATTTAGAACCAGACACTCACAATTCACAACACCTTTTTTTTTTCACATCCCACAACTTCATTCTCCAAAAAAAGTTCAGATATTGTGCAAATTCTTCATTCTAAAATGGTATACTCGTACACACCCACATACTACTCAACCCTCCACGACTCCATCACGTCTCTCTGCAAATCCATCCTCCCTTTCAGCTCCAAGAAACGGTGCTTGCCGCCGGCCGAGCAGAGGCTGTCCGAGCTCCAATCCGACAACCTTAAATGGCAGCAAGACTCTTTCCACCAGATGTTGAATCTCATGGGTCTTCACAGAGAAGGCATCCTCGCCCAATCAGAGGTTTCGAGATTCAGAACGCATTTGCTCGAGACCCTTATTGCTTCTCCACTTGATCCCGAATATCCCGTTGTGTTGAGAGATAAATTGCTCTTCTTGCAGGTACGTACGTGTTTGAGATTTTTGCCCAAAATTGAATTTATTACTTTATTTCTTTTTTGAGTAGATTATAATATTCTCTAGTTTCCTCTATTTTCCCAGTTGTTATATAGTCAGTGTGGCCAAATTTTATTGCTGAAAACTACTTTTAAGTTTGTTAGTTTTTCTTGGGTGTCTAGATGTTGTAACAAGGCTTCCTATTTTTTAGTTTCCTTGCAAAAAAGACTATGGTCTTGACAATAGATGGGTGGATTCCCTACCTAATTTTTTGTTTGATGTAACTCACTTTGAAATTTGATGAATAAATTGCTCCAGGTATCGTCTAGTCCTTCTTTGATTAATAAAAAGCTTGCAATTTCATCTATTTTGTCTAAACTATCTTTATATTTATTATTTACATAGTTAAAAATATATATTTGTCAAATATAAAAAATTCTTTTAAAAAGATTAGAGTAAAATAAAATGATTATTTTCAATTAAATTCAACAAGAAATTGTAATTGTTTAAAAAGTTAATAATACTATATATTAATGATATTTTAGTAAAAAAGAGTGATTAAATTATAAGATTTTTAATTTTTTAAAGGAGAGAAATGCAAAATGCATAGTGTAATAATTTAAGGATGTGAGAATAATATAATTTACTTCTCTTTTTTTTTAATGTTTTTATATATATATTTTGGTTTAGGAACTTCTTTATGCAAAATGCATTTCGGAAGAAGAGTACCATTCTTCGAAAAGGCCATTGATACAGAGATTGGCAGTTCAAGGAGCTGAGATTGAAGCAAGAGATGTGATCGTCAGAGAGAAGAACGACACAAAAGAGAAATCAGCAGAAGAAGAATGGTCGGTGATCGACTTGAAAGACGAACGATCCTTCCAGAACAAGGAGAACATAAATTACTCGATCAAGAAGGCCAAACCAAAGCATATCAAGGAATCAGCAACCTCTGTTTTCAGCTTCGTCTCTTCTACTTCTTCTCACAAACCTCCGATTCCGAAGAACGCTAGAAGAGAGAGGAGCATATTCGATGATTCGAGGGACGAAAGTGGGCCTCCAGAGCCCATTAAGAACCGGTCGATTCTCATGGAAGAAAGTGGGCCTCCGGGGCCCATTAAGAGGAGACCGTTTAGGAGTCTGTTTCTTCAGAGGGAGCAGAGAGGAGAAAAGCAATGGGGGTTCGATGGGTTTAAGAGATGGAAGAAGAGTGAAACGGAAAATGGTGAGACGGATTCGTCTGAGGTTTTCGCAAGAACACTTCGGGAGGGACCGGACACGAAGTTAATGAAGAAGATGATGCATTCTGATGGCTCCCCATCTGATTTTTTCATAGATAAGGTTTGAGTCCCTTCATCATGTTCAATGTCTTAAATCAATCTCATTGCTTTTGAAAAATAATTGGTTCGTGGAATTGGACTAGAGAATGGGAATGGTTACGAGGATTATGTAAAATTTGAAAAAGTTAATTATATTCTTATTTTAAAATAAATTTATTTTTTATTTAAATATTAATATTGTTAATATTTAAAAGGAAGACAAAATTAACTTTTTAAATACATGATTTGCTATGCCTCCTCCCTAGAGCCGTCAAAACGGGTCTAACCCGGTGGGTTATCCCATTTAACCCACCAATCCTAACTTAAAAAAAAATTAAAAAAAAACATATTTCTTAATCATATTTCTTTCTTTTGTGATATTTTCATTTTTCACCATATTTGCAGGAGTCAGGAGGAAAAGTTGTGATATTTTGACCATGTTTCATACTTTCATTGTTTTATTTTTAACTATTTGTGAGTGACATGATGAATGATAAATCTTTTCTTTCATTTTATCATATTAAATTTCTTAGTTCATGAAAAAAATGTATAAAAAGTATAGATTTCTTTTTAAAAAAAGTTAGAATTAAAAAAAATAAAAAAAAAATTTCAAAAAAAAAATAGGTGGGTTGGGTTGGGATTCCCAACCTGTTTAACATGACCAACCCGTGTGGGTCGGGTTGGCCCACTTTGACAGCTCTACTCCTCCTAGTTCTCCAAACCAAACATGGCCCAAGGGTTTGGATAACACCCATGTTTGGTTGAAGTCTTGAAGAAGGAGGGGTAGAGAGGGCTATGGCAAAACCTACTCCTTGTAGTCTTTTATTATTTTGCCCTCAACTATTATCACTAAAATTTAATTACAGGGATAAATTAGTCCTTCTAATATTTTTACATTTTTATTCCCAATTCTATACCATTTTATTTTATACTAAACATAATCATATCATTCTCAATTCCATTTTATTTTTATTGTTAATTTGTTAACATTTTCATTCCTACAGAACAAACGAGCCGAATGGATTAAAATTATATTTTTATTTTACTTCACTCAATTTATAATTTGGTTAAAAGTTAAATTATTCTTTTTTTAGGCTTATTCTTTTGATCCATATAGTTTCACTCAAATTTTAATTAGATCCCTATAGTTTTAAAAAAATTTTAAACTAGTTCCTTAAGTTTAATTTTTTGTAAACATCTTGTTAAATTTTGACAAATAGTACATGGTGCGGTCGCAATAGTCGACTCCACCTAATGAATTTTTTTTTTTATTGTTATTGTTATTGTATTTTGTTAAATTTTGATGGTATGCTAATTATATACAACAATCATCAAAATCTTTTCATACGAGGTGGCGTCACTATATGTAGATCAAGTGTCTTATATCTTTTTAACAAGCTAATTGTATCTTTACTTATTTTTATAGTTAAATTATTAACACTTAAATTCATTTTTATAATTAAATTATTAATAGTTATATCCATCTTAATTGCATTTCATTTCATATATTTAAATAATTTTTACACCATTATTTATTTTTTCTCTTCTCTATTTGACAAAAATCATACGAATCTAGAACAATAAGAAGATATTATATGTTGAAAATATTAACAAAATTTAAAATAATTTCATTAAAAAATTGACACCATGGACTAATTTAAAATTTTGTTAGATTATAAGGGTTCAATTATAAATTTTCAAATTATAGTGACCCAATTAAAATTTTAATGAAAGTATAGGGACCATATGAACAATTTAAACAAAATATAATGAATTTCTTATAATCTTAGAAATTTCTAAAATTATAAAGATGTAATTACAGGTTTCTGAACTATAAATACTAATATTTAAACATAGAGTAAAAACTGTAAAAATTTATATATATAGCATTGTACATTAAAGCCAATTCTTGTGTATGATATAAAGGTTTTGGGGGAGAGGATAAAGAAAGAGCTGTCCACAATCCAGACTGAATTGAGCACCACAAATCCAAGCCTTCAATTGTCGTATGTATTTTCTACAATTTTCGAAAATATTATTTAGTCTTTCAATTATTGGTCAAACTATTATTTAGTCCCCGAATTTGCAACTCTGTTAACTATTAGTCCCTGAATTTGGCAAAGTTACTATTTAGTCTCCGAATTTGCAACTCTGTTAACTATTTAGTTCCTGAACTTGGCAAAAATACCATTTAGTTCCCAAATTTGCAACTCTGTCAACTATTTAGTCCCCTGAGGCCTGACTGTTACCCGTTAGATAACCAACTGACATAGCCATTAAATGCTGATGTGGCATGTGCCTAGGCACTTAATGGTGCCAAATCAACATTTAACGGTCACATTAACGGGTGTCTGGTTATCTAACTGGTAACGGTCAGGAGACTAAATAATTGATTAAGTTGCAAATTCGGGGATTAAACAGTATTTTTGCCAAATTTGGGGAATAAAGAGTTGACAAAGTTGCAAATTCGGAGACTAAATAATATTTTTGCCAAACTCGAGAACTAAATAGTAATTTAACCAAAAATTCAGAGACTAAATAGTATTTTGCCTCATGATCTTTGCTTGCTTAGAGAGTTGTATTTGTTTTTAACCTTGATTGATTAAACAGGACTGATCAAATTGAAGCAATTTCTACCAAACTTCCAGTTGAGAAGGCTGAATTGCAAAACTACTTTCCAAAGTAAGTAATCACTGCCATTTTAAATTGTGAATGTGTGCAGGAAGAGAGAGATTAAAAAAGAAAAAAAGAAGAAGGCAAAACTAACTTTTGATCCTTAAATTATGTATGGCTTTTGTAAATTTTGCCTCTAAATTTTATTTGTTATAAGTTGGGTCAACTTTCAATTTATAAACAATTTTGCTCTTTATTCAAATTCCGTTTGAATAATTTACGGTAAATATAAATGTGACTGTCCTTGTGCATTTTAATACTGACTGTGATGTCAAATCATATATGTAACGACATTATTTTGTCATTTTGACACAATTACTCGTAGTCTCTAATGCTAAATCATACAATACATTTAGCTACAGTTTTTTTGGTTAATTTAACCACGATAGTATCCTTGATCTTGTAGTGTCATAGTGGTAACTGTGGCTAAATGACAAAACAACGTTACTAAATATATGATTTGGCATTACAATCAGCATTGAAAGTCATGAAGATAGTCACATTTACATCTATCATTAATTATGAATGGCAAAATTTCTTACAAATTAAAAGTTTAAAAACAAAAATAACAAAATTCCATTGTTTTTAGAGACTAAAAGATAAAACAACAACAATAACAATCAAAGCATTTTTTCACTAGGTAGAGATATGAATCAAGCAACACTAATATATTCTGTCTTTACGCAGAGTAAAAAGATAAATTTGCCAAAAAAGGGAAAATCTCTTATTTCATACACAAGCACAATTTTTGTTCAAAATCAGAAAACATCTAGTCCAAATAGAATATGATCATATATTTAAATATTATAAAATAGTTATATTAAATTGATGTTCATTGTTCAGCACCAAAATGAATTTTTTTTAACAATGTTGTAATACTGGTAATTGTTTAAGTACTCCATATGATTTTATCTATTGATATGAATGACCGGTCAGCCGTTCTTTATTTTTATGTTTGGGTATCAAATTTTGGACTAGAATTAACTATATGTCTTATATATCTTATAATTTTAAATTTTATGATTATTGACTGTGAAACTAATATAATGTATAAATAATATAAATGTTTAAATTATTATGATTTAAGCCTATATATATATTTCATATATGTAGTTGACTTGTATAATTTATTCATTATTTTTTTAAAAATTTATAAGTAAAAACAAAAATTTTCTAATATAAAATATATTATTCATATTAAAATTTTATTTAATTATTTTTAAATTATAATTTTGATATCATCTCCACTTTGAGTGGAACCAATGGACTTGACAATTTTTTTCAATTTAATGACCGGTTTAATTTTTAAAAAGACAAAGTGTTTTTTAGTCCTTGAATAATTGGTCAAATTATTATTTATCCTTTAGACGTTACTCGTTAGATAACCGAATGATATGACCGTTAACTGTTGGCGTGGACGGACTCCTCTCCTCGCTCCTTCTCCTGCGATGTTGCTGAAAACTGAGTCGATGGCCCCTTTCTCTTGTTCTTGGAACCAAGCTTTGTTTGATGTGCAATTATGACGGTCAAATCATGCCTTGTCCTCACGACAAAATTCTCTCCTAACGGCCACGTCACTCGATTATCTAACATGTAATGTCCAGAGAACTAAATGGTTGACATAATTACAAATTCAAGGACTAAATAATAGTTTGACCAACCGAAACTAAAAAGTAGTTTCCTTGATTTTTAAAATACTCTTCTTCTTCTTTTTTTTCATTTCAAACTTCAAAGCATACATTACATACCACACTATGATATTTCCAAAATAATTGACTTTTTATTTTTTGTATTTTGTCCCTAAGATCATGGTGTGAGAGATACGGTGATGTGGTGTTGGATGTAGTGAAGAAAGAATTCAAAGAGCATGTTGGAGAAATGGAGAATATGCGTCACATGGCCAGAGAAAAACACAGAAACAATTCAAAGCGCTGGACGACGACGTTTCAAGATGACCACGAAATTCGTAACCCATTTCGCAGCAGCAGCGGCGGTATCAATCCGTATTCCTTTGCTTTCACAGATAGCAAGCGGAACTAACCAAAGCATAATAAATTCAGGTCGGAATCGTACGGAATCGTACTCTCTTTTCTTTTTGAAGCATGATATATGTTCATTGTTAGGAGCATCACAGAATTTGTAATTAATCTTCAAATTCCAAAGGGGTGCATATATGTATGGGTATTGTTCTCTATGTATGAACAGAAGATCCATAATTTACCTATTGGTATATTTTTCTTTGGAAGACTCTCTGGGCTCTTCATCTTCCATATAAAATCTTGATGTTTTGGTGGAAATGTCTACCATTATACGCAGTAATCTTAAAAGAAGAGGTTTTATTCTAAAACTGAGAGTCACATCTTTAAGGACCGTCCCTTTGTTAAATCTGTTTGGTTTGGATCTAGAGATTGTATCTTGTACATTGTTGTGTGGTAAAGTGATACAATTTTTTTTTTCTTTCTCTACTGTACATTAGTGCACTTCACTTCACAATATAGAGGATTAAGTTTCGAAGCAATAACCATATGCTAGAGCATATACTTCCAGCGTAACCTGGTAATTTTTCAGAATGGGAGGCGAGATTGTTAGAAATTAAACTAATTTGTGCAACATGATAAGATTAAGTTAAGAAGCAAAGAAGCAGAGCTAGTTGGGCGTCACTGTGCGGCGCCTACTTTCTTCACTATGAAGTAGTCATTTTATTATAGAACAAAACTTATGTGATGTTGCTTACATGCTTTTGGTAAGGTTAACCAATTAAAAGAAGACATGTGTCAATTTTCTTCTCAAAAGTGACACATGTCTTTTTTTTAATTGGTCAACCTTACCAAAAGCATGTAAGCAACAACACATAAATTTTTTCCTTTATTATATTATAATGTATTTAATTGAATGCAAGTAGGTAGAAATTTTCCTATAAATTGTAAGCTTTCAGAATGCATTTCACATATCTTTAAAATAGAAAAGAGTAGAAGAAATCAGATTACATATTTTCTCTCTGTTCTTTCTTCCTACTCCCATATTTGAAAACCCAAACACCTAATCCCATATAACTATCAAAGATCCTTTAGAAGTTGTTATTCACCGTGCTAATGAGATGGTAAACAGTTACCACAAGGCTACTGCTCTAGCCTCTAAAGACCCTTTCTTTGTGATTAACCAGCTTGAACGACAAAAAAACAGGACTGCTACCCTCAGAATGTGATACGAGTCCCATATCGAGGAGGTTGTTGGGCGAGAAGGAAGATGATGCATAAATCGGATCCGGAACGGTCACTTGATAATGACAAAAGTAGATCACAAGTGCAACTCTTTATTGTAACCTTTTCACCTAAATTTTCCAATTGATACAAAAACAATGTCCAACTAAAATTGCACAAACTTGAAAGGGTACAAAATACATCTAATAAAATCTCTCTACAATTTACAAGAGATCAAGTGCACACTTTAGTCTAAAATTTGGGTACAAGGAAGCATCACCAACAAGAATTATTTAAATGGTTTAGGGCACTAAAAATCACCATTAAACAGCACCTAAAATACCAATAATTCCCCAACAAACTTCCTCTAAAATACCCACTCAATACAAACACAAACAAGTGAAGAAAAGAGATTTACACACAAAAACAAGGCAGAACTTGAGATGGGAAAACGACCGACTAAATGAGCTTCAATCCAGAAACTGACCGTTGGATATGAAGAGGAGAATGTCAGGAACACGCCCACAAAATTTCAGATCAATCAGAGCAAAATTCACCGTCCGATTTCGCCGGAAAGAATGCTGGTCTGCACTCAATTTTCTGATATGTTTTTCTCCCACTCTAGGCTGCGTTTTCTCTTTCTACTTCACATCTGCTCGAAAATGGTCTACACTGACATATATATAGAGATAAAATACGGGTCCTGGGTCATGGGCTTGGATATCAAAATGGGTTCCAAATAGGAGTGACCCAGCCCAACACATCTCCCCCTCACGACTATGAAGGAGATTCCACCAAGCCAACACTACCACAATAAAATTGATGTTTCAACTTCGGTAGCACCTTTGTCATCATATCCGATCCATTTTGATCGGTATGAATTTTTGCCAGTTCAAGCACCTTAGAGTCAAGCACATCTCGAATCCAATGATATCTCACATCAATATGTTTCGACTTATAATGAAACGTAGAATTCTTACCAAGATGTATAGCGCTCTGGCTGTCACAAAACAACAAATAATTCTCTTGCTTGAACCCAAGCTCCAACAAAAAGTTCTTCATCCACAACAACTCATTACAAGCTTCAGTTGCTGCAATAAATTCAGCTTCAGTAGTAGAAAGAGCTACACATTTTTGCAGCTTTGACTGCCAAGACACAACTCCCCCTGCAAAGCAAACCATGTATCCCGAAGTGGATTTCCTGGAATCAACATCTCCTACCATATCTGCATTTGTATAGGCAACCAAAAGAGGATTCTCACTTCCAAAACATAATGAAAATGTAGAAGTTCCTCGGAGATATTTTAAGATCCACTTCACTGCATTCCAATGCTCTTTGTTAGGATTGGAGAGAAATCTGCTCACAACTCCAACAGCATAAGCTATGTCAGGTCTCATTCAAATCATAGCATACATCAAACTACCTACAGCTGAAGCATAAGGAACCTTCATCATTTCTTCTTTCTCTTTTTCAATGGATGGACATTGGTCAGAGCTTAACTTAGAGTGACTACCAAGTGGAGTGCTAACAGCCTTCGCCTTGCTCATGTTGAACCTATCAAGCACCTTCTCAATATATTTCTCTTGAGATAACCACACTTTTCCAGTCTTTCTATTCCGAGTGATTCTCATGCCAAGGATCTGCTTTGCTGGTCCTAAGTTCTTCATAGCAAAGAATTGACTCATCTCACTTTTCATCTTGTCAATCTTAAACTTGTCACGATCAACTATCAACATATCATCCACATAAAGCAATAAAATGAGGAAATCACCTCCTGGAAAATTCTTCACAAACACACAATGATCTGAAGATGTCTTTCTGAAGGCATGCTCACTCATAAAAGACTCAAACTTCTTATACCATTGCCTTGGCGCTTGCTTCAACCCATAAAAACTTTTCTTAAGATGACAAACAAGGTTTTCCTTTCCCTTCACTTCAAAACCTTCTGGTTGTTCCATATAAATTTCTTCCTCCAAATCACCATGGAGAAAAGTAGTCTTCAAATCCATTTGCTCAACCTCTAAATCTTGACTAGTTGCTAAGCCAAGAACAATGCGAATGGATGACATCTTCACCAAGGGAGAAAAGATTTCTTCAAAATCAACTCCCTTCTTCTGACTGAAGCCTTTGACAACAAGCCTTGCCTTATACTTAGGACACATGTCATGCTCATCTGTTTTCAACTTATACACCCACTTGTTCTTCAAAGCCCTTTTACCTTTAGGCAACTCAACAAGATCATAAGTATTGTTTCAGAAAAAGACTTCATCTCCTCCTGCATAGCACTGAACTAGGGGTGTGCAAAACTGATCCAAACCAAACCGACCAAAACCGATCAAAACCGACTACATAATCGGATGGATTGGTTTATTTTCTTGAAAACCGATTTGGTTCGGTTCGGTTGATGAATGAGGTCCAATCCCAACCAAACCAACCGATTACAATTTTTTAAAAATATTAAAAATATTTTTTGATGTTGGTTTTATGATTTTATGTTGTTGGATTGTAATTTTAAGTTTGTAATGTTGGAATATTGTACTAATAACTTTAGTTTGTTAGTTTTAATGGTTAGGAATAGCTATTTTTATTTTTTAAGGTTTATATTGAAGAAAACAAGTATTTTTTTAAAATTTTGTAAAAAAAAAACCGATCAAACCGAACCGAACCAAACCGACTATGATCGGTTTGGTTGATGTCCAAAGAGCGGATTGGATTGGATGACTTTTTTAGTCATCAGATTGAATTGGTTCGGTTATCTAAATCGTCCAAACCGAACCAATCCGTAAGTTTGATCACTCCTACACTGAACCATCTATCACTGTGTACATCAGTTGTAGCTTCATAAAAACTATAAGGTTCTCTCCCATCAGACAATAACACATACTCTGATGAAGAATATCTCGAAGAAGGTTGACGCTCTCTGCTAGATCGTCTCAAATGAGCATCATCAACAACCTGTGGTTCTCCAGCTAACTGATCATTTGGTTCAGTATTCTCATCACCATCTGTAGGAACATGGACATTACCTGTATTAGGTGCATCACGCTGCAAGTCATCACAAACACGATCTTGCAGGATAGGCGGACCAACATCAAAACTCACAAAATCACTACTCTGAGATTTGGACTTCTTAGATCCTTTCGCAACATCCTCAATGGTCTGATCTTCAAAGAACACAACATCCCTACTCCTGATGATCTTCTTCTCGATCCACAGGATCATAAAGCTTATACCCAAACTCATCAAAATCATAACCAAGAAAAATGCACTGCTTGGTTTTTGTAACACCCTCTTATCCTAAGGTCTATTTTTAGTGGATTAATAATATATATAAGTAAATTACATAGGATAAGTGTGTTACTAATTTCTATACCCGAGTAATTTTTAAAACTTTTACCAAGTTATTACAAAATAGTCATTTCGGTTCGGGTCATTTCTCTCGGGTTCTATCCTTATTCTTATAGCGGAAGAAAAATGTAAAATCAGGAAACAATTTAAAACATTTATACACATGCAGGATCATCTTTTACATAAATATATATATAGTGTGATAATATTATTTATATAAGTTAGTCAATCTTGGGAACCGGAGGCAACAATCCTGCCACTCAGGTTCCCTCCAAAAAGACCATGTCAGAACAATCACAAGTCTCATAAGGTCTATTTGACAGAAGCTCCTATGATGCATGTCAAAATAGCTAAAACTAGTGGGGGGGTCTGTACCCATCTACCTCAAGCTCCAATCCCCATAAGTCACTTATGCATCTGATACATGCCAGCACTGAGTGAGAATAAATCTCAGTAGGTATAGCAATCTAAGTTTAAAACCTACTGGCATGTACCACCATATTCTTTACGGAAAATCATTGCATTCTTATTCTTTATAAAATATGAAAACTTTAACTATTGGATGTAATATAACTTTTCTTTACCTGACGTCATGCTTATCCAGCCATGACTAAAACATATGTGCTGTTCTTACTACGGTTGTACCGATAAGAGATATAGAGAATTTCAAATAAATCGTACATCATCTTGTAACATGATCCATCTTTCACATATAGGGAATTAAGAGAAACATATAATGACACATCAATGTCAAATCAAAGAGAAAACAAGAGTCATCGGGAGCGCTGCCTAGCGAACAACTCCACGTACCCCTACAACACACATGAATGAAAACAATTCTCTTTGTGGTAGCTTGCCACAACTCTAGTACAATTTGTGGCGTCCCTTAGCCGGATCCGAGTACTAACTGGACCAATGTATCCCAAAGGCCCTGATCATCATATCCCGAATTGCCATTACCCAAATAGAAGGTTACCATTGTATCCCAATGATCCAAGCCATTGTATCCCGAATGACTTCCTTCCATATTGGTTCATCTCATGGGATTACTACCTTCATCAAAAGATAGATCACACCCGCCTCGAATTATAGGGTTTGGTTAATGTATCCCAATAACCTGGACCATCGTATCCCGATGACCGTTTCCCATTCTTGTTCGGGCCATGAGGCTATGGAATCATCACCCTCTGTGGTGGATCATTTCCCCGGTACGCTAGTCACTAATACAATCACTAGGGTAATGAAGCCTAAGACATGATTATGTCTAATTCTAAGTACGTGACCCTCTAAATAGCCATGAGAGTTCACTAACTTTGAATTCGCAATCAACAGGGGTTTTGAAAAAATAATTTAGTTAAGTCTTCTCCATGGGACAACCGATGACCGTCCCATACCAACCACCAATCATCCAAACATAAGCTTCACTCTCCTTAGAATTGCACTAGAGCTACTCTCCTCATTTCTCTATCATTCTTGCTCTAATTCCCTTTTTAAAATCCAATGATCAATGTTACCATAATTTTCATCATGTAAATCTTTATCTAGGATCTTGTTTGAGCTTTGAAATGACACTTAATGGTTGGTTAAACTCATTTTAGTTGAAGTAAAAGGAACCATTCAAATTAAGGAAGAAATAACAACTTTTCAAAAACTAGAAACTTGGTAGTATGTAAAATAGAACCGCTAACTTTCGAGAACCTTTCCAGAAAATCTAACCGTTGGACTTTTTAGTAAAAATAAAACTTAGAAAGCTTAGGATGTTAGCTTTGATATGGCTTTGGAATCACTCAAATCCATTATTTAACGAATTCAGAAAACACATTTAAACAGAGCAAGGTCAGATTCAAAACAGAATGCAACGTTTGGCAAGCTTCCTTAAAATGGTCATATCTCCTTCCATACTTAACGAAATGATTTGATTCTTCTTCCTAAATCAACCTTAGACATAAAATTTTCTGATTATCAATTCATTTCAGCAAGGATTTGAGTCATTTAAGAGCAGTAATTTAAAAACAGTAGCCAATCATACAAAAATTCTGCACCAGTTTAGAAAACAAAACCACAGACTATCGAGGCAGTTTCCAGCGATCTAACCATTGGAATATTTTTGGAAAATACAATTTAGAAAGCTTAGGATGTTAGCGTTCATTTGGACTTGGAATCACTCAAATCCATCAAGTAACGAATTCAGAAAACACGTTTAAACAGAGTAAGGTGAAATTCAAAAACTCAGATTTAGACAATAAACATGTTCCACGAATTTCTTGTGTCTTATACCATCAATGATTGGTGTTTTTAGAAGAACATGATGAACAAACTCAAACTCTAAACTCAAATCTCTAACCCAGTAAAATCTCAGCACAACCAACAATTAAAACATCCAATAGAAATTTTGAAAAACTAAGAATGCAAGTTTATGCCTCCATTATCATCAAAGTGAAGAAATGTTTCAATGAGCTTCAAAAACAACATCAAGAATGGAGGAAGATTGCTTCACCTACCTTGAAATGAGTATGAGAAGATAAAAAGAATGTTGAAGAAGACTTTCTAGCCCTTGCTCCGGCCTCCAGTCACCGGAATCCGATCACCCACCATCTAGAACCACCAAGCCTCCTTTCAAATGCTCTCCCTTCTCTCTAGAACCCTAACCCTCACTTCCTCTCTCTAAAATATGAAAATGGGTGTATCTTGGCGTGAGTAATAGCTGAAAGTAAGCTTATGAGTGTGTTTATAAATCTTTGGGGGAAAATTATAGTTTTTGCCTCATTCTAAAATTTCTTTTTCACTTAAGTCCCTTACTTACCAATTTAATCTCTTATCTATCTAGTGAAAATCTTTTTTCACCCGTCCTTAATTTTTTTTTTATCTTTCTCATCAATCCAACCTCGATAATCTATTTTCATTCTAGTCCTCAACTTTCATCTTTGTTATCAATTTAGTCCATATTCTTAATTTAGCGCAACTATATGCAACTAATGCATCAACCAATGTCACACACAAGCATTTTAAATTAAAACTCAACATTAACAACCATATCTTTAATTAATCTAATTTAATTAAATCTTAGAATTAAACGGGTGTTACAGTTTTGGCATCAAGCTTCGATCTCTCATCTCTGGGAATGTGAACAAAAACTTTACAGCCAAACACTCTCAAGTGTTCATATGAGACATCTTTCCCACTCCAAACCTTCTCTAGTACTTTTTGCTGTAAAGGGATACAAGGAGACAAATTCAAGAGATAAGCAGCAATAAAGCCTCAACTTAAAAAGTCTTTGGTAACTTCGCATGAGACAACATGCATGTCACTCTCTCAATAAGTGTTCTATTCATTCTCTCTGCCAAACCATTCAACTGAGGAGTTTTCGGTGGAGTGAACTGATGCCGAATACCATGACTCTTACAATAGTCATCAAATGGCTCTCTATATTCACCGCCATTATTTGTTCTGATGCATTTTAACTTTCTTCCAGTTTGCCTCTCAACACTGGCATGAAAGTTCTTGAAGACATCAAACACTTGATCCTTGGTTTTCAAAGTGTACACCCAAACTTTCCTGGAGTGATCATCAATGAAAGTAACAAAGTACACCGAGCCACCAAGAGATTTAGTACTCAAAGGACCACAAACATCAGAATGTACCAAGTCTAAAATATGAGATGATCTGTGAGGAGGCGAACTCTTGAAGGAAGCTCTTACTTGGTTGCCCGCCAAACAATGAACACAAGAATGCAAATGCATACCTTTCTCACCAGAGAGCAAGTTCTTCTTGACTAAAATATCAAGCCCTTTTGGGCTCATATGACCGAGCCTTCTATGCCACAGTTCTGTACACTTCTCTTCTTCAATAGCATTCACTAAGCCTTGAGATAACTTAGCTTGCATAAGGTAAAGCTTACCATCTTTCTTACCACGTGCCACAACCAAAGACCCCCTTGTAAGCTTCCATTGACCATTCACAAAAGTGTTGCAATACCCATCATCATCAAGCCTAGCTAGGAACTGAAACAAAGTTCAACCTGATATCTAGAGCATGCCGCACGCCTCTAAGGATCAATTGCGTACCATTGGAAGTCTCTAATCACACATCCCCTTTGCCGATGATCTTAGAAGAGCCATCATTTCCCATCCTTAAGAAACCAAAATCACCTGGTGTATATGATGAGAAAAAATCTCTCCTTGAAGTACAATGAATTGTTGCACAACTATCAATCACCCAGCTAGAATCATGATGAGAATAGTTCAAAAATTTGTCACCTATAATCACAAAGAATTCTTCAACTGTAGCTATACTCTGCTCGCTTATTTCTTCCTTCTTATTACCATCTTTAGTCTTGGATTTAGCCCTTTTCCTTTCCTTCTTCAATTTCCAACAATATTTCTTTGTATGCCCGGACTCACCACAATGATGACACTTGAAATCTTTTGATGAAGACTTTGATCTACCTCTCTGGTTGTTATTGCCTGAATTCCTCTCAGTAGTTCTTCCTCTTACATTCAAAGTAGAAGATGACTCATTAAATCTACTAGATGGAAGTTCATTGTCCAATTTATCTTTCCTCAATAAAGAGGACTTAACATCATCAAACTTAAGCTCTGCTCTACCATAAATCATGGTTTCCCGAAAATGCTTATATGATGACGGCAAAGAACATAACAACAACATAGCCTGATCTTCTTCATCAACTTTCACATCAATATTTTTCAAGTCATTGATCAGAGAAATAAACTCACTAATGTGAGATTTGATGGATGTACCTTCTGACATTCTCAAGCTAAAGAGTCATTGCTTCAAAACCAGTCGGTTGGCTAAAGACTTAGTCAAATACAACTTCTCAAGCTTCTCCCATAAATATGCAAATGTTTTTCAGAAAGAACCTCTTGAAGAACATCATTACTAAGGTTCAACTGAATTGTAGTGAGGGCT
Source organism: Senna tora (assembly GCA_014851425.1). Taxonomy (NCBI): domain Eukaryota; kingdom Viridiplantae; phylum Streptophyta; class Magnoliopsida; order Fabales; family Fabaceae; genus Senna; species Senna tora. Next base: position 16,356,968 of record CM026262.1, read on the forward strand.
TTATCATCCATGTCATTCCAATCATCTTCACTCATCGTTGCGGGTTTCTTTGATTTTCCAAGCAAAGCCTTCTTTAAGGCATTTTGTGTTAACACAACACACATTCTAACTTTCCATAGACTAAAGTTGATGCTCCCATCAAATTTCTCAATATCAATCTTCAAAGTAGATATTGTTTAACCAAGGCTCTTGATACCACTTTGTTGGGCGAGAAGGAAGATGATGCACAAATCGGATCCGGAACGATCACTTGATAATGACAAAAGTATATCACAAGTGCAACTCTTTATTGTAACATTTTCACCTAAATTTCTCAATTGATACAAAAACAATGTCCAACTAAAATTGCACAAACTTGAAAGGGTACAAAATACATCTAATAAAATCTCTCTACAATTTACAAGAGATCAACTACACACTTTAGTCTAAAACTTGGGTACAAGGAAGCATCACCAACAAGAATTATTTAAAAGGTTTAGGGCACTAAAAAATCATCATTAAACAGCACCTAAACTGCCAATAATTCTTCAACAAACGTCCTCTAAAACACCCACTTAATACAAATACAAACAAGTGAAGAAAAGAGATTTACACACAAAAACAGAGCATAACTTCAGATGGGCAAACGACCGACCAAATGAGCTTCAATCCAGAAACTGACCGTTGGATATGAAGAGGAGGATGTCAGGAACACGCCCACAATATTTCAGATCAATCGGAGCAAAATCCACCGTCCGATTTCACCGGAAAGAACGCTGGTCTGCACTCAATTTTCTGATATGTTTTTCTCTCATTCTAGGCTACGTTTTCTCTCTCTAAAATGCTTCACATCTGCTTGAATATGGTCTTCACTCACATATATATAGAGATAAAATATGGGTCATGGGCTTGGATATCAAAATAGGTTCCAGATTGGAGTGACCCTGCCCAACAGAGATTAAATTAACTTCAACAGTTAGTTTCTGGGGTATGGTTCTCCCAAAGACTTATGCTCGTGTAAGAAGATTCACTATAGCTGGATAAAGAATAGAAGAACAGGCGTAAAAAAAAAAAGTTGTCCTCTTTACTCTGTTCAACAATAAAACTTTGCCTCTTCTCATGCTTGTGGTTGCCTCTAATCAAGACATGAGAACAACAGTTGTCCAAAGCATTCAGAAATGGATTGTCTCCCAGCATAACCAGCAGAGAACTACAACCATTTTCATTCCCAACCATTCTCTCGTCAGCCATTATCAATGATATTGCAGCAACGATACAAGCCTCCTCTTTCCTACGCAACTATTATCATCAATGATATTTCTTTTTTTAATGATCATGAATGTAATGTTAATTTTGAATTTGTTTTGCGGGTTCCTTTCCCTGCCCAGCTTGGAGAAAGGATCGTAGGTTGGCATTTCTTCAATTTCATGTAAACTGTCTTCTCATATGCAAAAATAAATAATTAAATAAATAAAATGCGTGGTACTGTATTGAGGCATGGATATCTCGTTTTCTTTAAGGAAATTCATGTATTTCAATGGGTTGATTTTGTTATATCACTCGGTGTAGTGGGTACTCAGACAGTCAGACGCGTTGTCGTCAGGATACAATAGCACAGTACTAACTTATTTGTCTACAACCTCTGCATTTCATGCATTTTTTTGCAAGTAAAGTGCACTTCATGTGAAGTGCAGAATATGGACCGTCATATGAAAGTGTTACAGTACGAACACAAATCTCGATGCTCATTTAACAGCCCAGATCTTACACTTCATAAATGCACTTTAGCAGATCCATGTTCATGCTAGAGTACTGTCCTCTTTGTGTGTTGCTTTGTATTTTTTTGTTCTGTTAGTGTAGCTGTGTTTACTCTTAGTGGTGGGTTGCTGCCTCTACAGGCACAACTGTTCTGTTCGTCCCTATGAAGCACGGGTACTTCTAAAATAAAGTCGTACCCGTACCGAATACGTACTTGGTACTCGTACCCTTTGGTACTCTTGAGTACTTCAAAATATGTGTGGTGTAGTATTTTTTTGAAAAAAAATTTGATTTTAGTATTTAATGAAAAATTATAAGTATGTCTATAAAATTTTACCTTTGTAGTCTTACAGATTAGATAATTATAAGAAACAGACAAATATACACCTCAATATTATATAATATCATAACTAATTATATTAGTTTTATGAATTTTAAGAAACTTATGTTACTATTTTGATTGGTTATGAATGATTAAAGGGGCATTACCTATTTTTATTACATTTTAAATTTTTATATATTATCAAATTTATTTATTTATTTAGTATATATTGCCGTTCCCGTATCATATTTTTTAAAAATTTACCGTACTCCGTACTCGTTATATAATCTCAAGAACTCTAGTTTTGATAGCTCAATAACTAGACGTAGAGGAAGACCAAAGAAAAGAATAGGAAAAACTATTAGAATAGATTTAACTATTAATAACTTAACCATAGAAATGAGTAAAGACAGAACAAGTTGGCATCGCTAGATTCATATAGATGACTTCACCTATTAGAAAAAGACTTTATTTATTATTGTATTATCAATAACTCTAGTTTTTAAAGCTGAGTCTTTCTTGTCCAAAAGATAATAGAAAAGATGTCTTTTCTATCTTCAAGCAGCTCTCATATTATAGCAATGTAAATTTACTTGTTTTATGTTATTGAATGATTTCATAATTTACTATGTTGTTTTTTCCCTTTGCACGTGGTTTATATTGATCAGATGAATGCTGCAAAGTCCTGAGAAAAACTTAAATAAGGGAAGCTAGGCTATTCTTGAGCCACAGTTAGCTCTGCCGACCGCTGAATAATGACATATTTGTGTTATTAATTTCTTTCAAGTTTGTTTTGCAATTTTATGAAGTATCTTTGACATGGATATAATAAATTTATGCTTGTTCTTGTGCTTGTGGAAGAACTCGTCACTTCATTTGGTTTATATTTGATCACATGGTTCCTTTTCTGATGCAAAATTGGCATTGGATGAACACGAATTCTACTGAGCTATGAAGCATAGATATTTTTAAAAGTCTTTTGTATCGTGTCACATATGTATCCGACACCGATACTCTTTAGATACACACCAATACTCTAATACTTACTCACACATATTCAATTTCTATTTTTCTCTCTTTTTCTTTCGCTTTTAACTTTGATCACTCTTTTTAGCTGTATAGGTTCACATTTTCCTTTTTCTAAAACAATAATACTAATTTTTACAATTCTATATTGTTTTTTTTTTCAACTTTGCCATTATTTTGTCAATTGTATTATATTGGCGTTTTAAATTTAAAATATACATGTATTTTTATATAATTTATTAAATCTTAAATTTTTAAAGAATAACCATTCCCGTATCCATATTATATCGAATCCAAATTGTGTATCGTATCTAAGCTTCTTAGCTGCTGAGTATGTTGGATTCATGTGTAGTGGATAACTTTTTTGTTGCCATTATTCTTCTTCTTGGTTAACTTGGGAGGTAAATCTACATACATATCTTGTGAGGGGTGAGAGGAGCAAATCTTGATTTGTGAATTTTATATTAATAGATAGGATCGAAATTTCCCATAAATGTTTGAAAATTTGCTTCTGATCTCACATAACGAGTTAATGACCTTTAGTCACTCTTGTAACTTATTGTCACATTTATTCTCTATGTCTATGAAGTATAAACTGTTGTAAAAATAAGTGCACATGTATGTGTGCAAGTGTGCGTCAAATAAAATTTTACATTGTCTAAAATAAAGGAAACCCAAATAAAATGTGTATGCATATAATATATATATATATATATATATATATATATATATATATATATATATATATATATATATATTAGTTAAAGGGTGAACCATTTGCTGCATCTTTGAAAGTGTCAAAGATCCTTCCACCTTTTATGGTGATGAACATTGCTAAGTGGTTACAATTTTATTAACATTGTGAATTCGGTCGTTTTCCACGTTTTCTATAATTAATATATATATACCAATAAATTTGCCATTTTTCATTAAAAAAAGAAGTTAAAGGTCTATTTTAAAAGTTTAATGTTAGTCCTCAAAGTTTTTTTTGGTCGATTTTGGTCCTCGAATACAACACCGTTAACTTTTTACCGTTAAATGATGATGTGACATGCTTATATGGCACACCCTCTCTCCTACATGTCATATTTTAATGACGTGGCATGTCACATCACTGCCACGTCACCCCACATTTGTAATACCCCGGAAAATTTCGAGGATTAAAGAATGATTTATTGAAAAATTCGAGGATTTAAGAGTGATTTATTCCGGAGCTAGGAAGTAAAACCTTAGAAAAAAAATAAAATAAAATATATGTGAAAGTTAAAAGAAACCAGAAAGAAATTTTTTCGAGGTTTAAAATAAAATGAAAGGGAAAGAAAAGAAGTAGAAAATAATTTTCAGGATTTAATTCAGGACCTAAGAAATTGGAAACTTGAATTTAATAGGAATTGAAGGGAAAAATATGAAATTGATAAAATTGTGAAATTGAAGTTAAACATTTTGGCTAAAGAAAATAAAAATAAAATTTTATAGAGTGAAATAAAATTTTTGGGATATAATTTAGATTTTAATAGTTTTAGAGTTGAGAATTTAAGAAATTAAAATAAATATGAAAATTAGGTAGAAAATTATAATTTTGTTTAAAAGTGGTCATATGCAAGACACTCAATGACAGATATTTTTAATAGGCTTATGATTAGCAAAAAATTTCAAAATTTCCCTAATCTTACCTACAAACAAATATAGTTAAGAAAATCCAATCAAAACTCTATTTCACCATACCTCAAAAGTTGTTTATTGCCCAAACTACCCTTAAATGCCCAAACCCAAATTTATAAGCAGAAGCACTAGCCTGCACCCACGCCCCATTCTTCTCTTCTTCTCCATTCCTCATTCACTCTAGGGCATCAAGAACAAATTGAAGGAACCACTCACTTCCATCAAATTTCTTGCTTCTTCCCAACAATCTAAGGCTCCCACAAGCTTCATCTACTCTCTTGGAGCATCAAAGAGCTTGGGTAGCACTCCCAAATCTTCATTCTCGGATTTGGGAAGGTAAGCCTCCAAAAATCATGTCTCCACCACTTCAATCTTAATTTTCTTGGTAGAAATGAGTTACCCATTGATAGTATATCACCCTAGGACTATTTTAGAACATAGAAAACACCCAAATCATGATTTATATGGATGATTTCTCTCTAGGGTTCATAAGTTACGAAATTTATAAATTTTGAGGGAATTTATTAATTTCTTAGAATTGTTGGGTTGTATGGATGCCAAATAATTTGTTTATGAATTTTAGATGATTTGGAAGGATGCCCAATGATTGGGATAGTGATTTATGAATTTTGTGGAAATTAGTAAAATTTCTATATTTGGCAAAATCTCCATTGATGGAGCTAGATGGTGTCCAAACTTTTGAATATGATTTCTTAAAGTAAAATTTATTTTGAACAAAAACCAACTCCTAAATGATGACCATAGCTTAGGTAGTGGAATTTAGGCATTGATATGTGTAGAAGTGGAAAATTGGTTAATATGGAGTTTATGGAAAGTTTGCTACACACATGTGTAGATAAGTAGTTTAATTGGTGTGGTTCTATTTGTTAGGGTTCAAGTACTTCCTTGGAGACTAGAGTGCTCAAAGGGAATGCTAAGTGAAGCGGCCAAGGTGAGGGCTCTTTCATCTCTGCTCCTAGGGTTGTATGCTTATGTGGATTACATGAGTATGCATATTCTCTGCTTGTCTGGTATGTGTTAGCTAGAGGTATAGAATGCTAAAAGAATGAAAGAACTAGAAAATAGGTTGTGGAAAGTAGCTTGGATAAGAAAACATAGGAGTAAAGTATAATTGTTTGCTATGATTGGTTTGTTACAAATCCAACTTATACACTCCGAAGGCATGATGAGTATTTTATTAAATCTTTTACACGACGGTGGCAAGAGTCCTTGTACGGAAGGACTAAGCTTTTGTTTTAAAAACTCGTCACGACGGTGGCTTAGATTATAATCATGCAAACGGAGTTATTGGTGGGTTTTGGATTTGGTTATGCTAGCGATGTGAGACATCGACTAGAACAACGTCAGATGGCACTTGAGACCTCAGTTTTATAATCACCAGGACGATGGTCATTGTCCTATCCCGGTAATAGGGTCAGAAATGTTTTATATTGCTATGACAATAGCTTGAGGCTCAGAGAGTGCATCTGGACGGGTATATGAGTTAGATCCTGCTAAGGATACTCGTCCATATTAATAAGGAGAAGAATTGTTGATCCTTCGGGAAAGATACAAAGAATCCTATTAATATGTGAGACTAAGGTAAGGAGACACAGGAGGAATTTACGGGTGAACCGTGAGCCCAACCTAGTAAAAGAGAAATCATCTTGTGGAGTTGGTCTAGGGTGTGACAGTGGCCATGCTTAGAGATGTCGTGTTGTGTCCGCCATGTGGCCTGGTTGGGTAATGGACGAGTGGGCTCAAGCTATTGTCCCGCAGCAAGGAGTCAGGACGTGCCACGTGGTGGCTACATATCAGTTGTTTGATAAATGGAAGTTGATTGTGTTCGATTAATAGAATTGTCACGAGGTGACCAGTACCCAAGTGAACGGGTTAAGTATGTTTTGCCACCTGGTGGCTAGCAACCCGAGTGCACGGGTTTGAGGTAGAAAAGTCATGTAGTGGCTAGTAAATACCCAGAGTGGGGGAAGTTAAGTAGATGTATGTTATAGTGTCTGCGTGTACTTAAAGAATTGTCTGTGTTTGCATATAATTGTTGATTGTGCAGCGGAGTGGTGACGTACAGGATTACGTCATCACAAAGTCTTTGATCCAAACATGCTGAACGTGAGAAGACTGGTAAGTAAAAGCCGGCACTATATGTTACATGTTTACTTGCTGATTGATGACGTGGAATAAACTGCTGCATGTTTACAGTTATTAAATGCATGTGAGTGTTTGGGTGAAATTTCTGTTGTGTGATCACCAAGAATGTATGCTAACAACAGTAACTAGTTGCTTTTGCATGTGGTTGTGTATGACTCCCAAACCCAGCGCTATGGCACCCACCTTGCGCCAGGGATGGGAGAGTCCTCACTGAGTCGCGTGGTTAAGACTCACACCTCATTTTTACTACACAGAGACAGGTTAAGTACAGGTGGAAGGAGTCTCGATGGAACGAGGGTTGAACAACACTTTTCCAAGACCCACAACTTGTTCTTGTTGGTGAATAAAGTGTAATTGTAATTTAATTTACTTTATTATTGTATTATAAAGTAAAGGGTAGACGTACCCAATTATATTGTATCACTAAATCTAGAACTGTTAGCTTCACACACCTTAAAGATCAGGATTAATTATACTGCGATACCGGGAAAATTTGTTTTCAAAATATATATATATATATATACATATATCTGTTGCATGTGAATAGGATAGGCAGCATCTTCGGATGTGTAGCCAGTACACAGGTTATATATATTATGTGTGTTTTCCTATATCTATATCCTGAAGCGGCACTGGCCGTGGATTTTCTTGCCTAGGATAGGCCACCATTTTGGTGTAGCCATGGTATTATACTACATGTGAATGTATTTTCAATAATAGATATTCTGTCAATTAGGTGATAAGGCTTACAAGCATAAGGGTATTCCCTGTGTTTGTGCCGGTCACGGTCCTCTAAACGGGGGTCGTGACAACATTGCCACATCATCATATTCTCTCCTTCGTCATCATCATCATTATCATCATCATTTGGGATGACGTGGCAGTGATCTGTCATGCCACGTCATTAAAATATGACACGTAGGAGAGAGAGTGTGCCATATAAGCATGCCACATCATCATGTAACGGCAAAAAGTTAACGGTGTTACGCTCGAGGACCAAAATCGACAAAAAAAAAACTTTGAGGACCAACATTAAACTCTTGAAACATTGAGGACCAACATTAAACTTCATGAAAAAATTGAGGACCAAAATAGTACTTTAGCCAAAAATAAATATATAGGGTGTGGCATCAAATTGAGATACATACATCTTCTCTAATATTTGGGTTCCATTTTGTTGAACAAAAAAGGATTAATTAAGATTTAACCTTAGTTTTAATATGTCAGCAATTTTTGTGTGTTGTGGACTTGATAATATTGGGCATAAAATATGGAATGGTGCATAAATGATTTTCAGCCCAAAGAATGGTTAGACCCAAGTCTGGAAAGGTAAAGAAATTTGGCCCATATGTTTTAAATTTAAAATTAGTGTCCTAGAGCCAAAAGATTTTTGCCTCCTGCAAATGCAAATGGAATCAAATGGGTGTGTAAGAAAAAGTACGCATACTTTTCCTTATTTTATGAAAATCTAACCAAAGCAAAAAGTAGAGTTGGGAAAAGTCTTGCTGACAAAAAGTACACCTACTTTTCCTTATTTTATGGAAAACTAACAAAAGCAAAAAGTAGAGTTGGTAGGTGTGGCTTGTGCAGGCTATGATGAGGCAAAAGGAGGAGTAGGCTTTATGCCATCAAGTCTCAAAGCATAAAGAAGAAAGAAGGGGTATTCAAAATGTCTTCACCCCATCCATCAGCCCATTTTCTCTCCTCTCTGAAACTCCAACGCCAAAAAGCATGAAGAACATTTAATGAGAGAGCCGTTGCATTTAATGAAGATATAGGAAGAGGAAGATGAAGAAGTTCAAATGCTTGGCTCCAACGGATAGATCCCTGATCTACCTATTTAAAGCTGTGAAGGAGGAAGTTGAAGTCTCCAACTAAGTGTTCCAAGCCTTCAAGAGTGGCAAAAAATCTTCTGAGTGAAGAAGAGTCTGAGTGACTCCTGTGTGCGATTCCTGTGTGAATCCTTGTGCTGTAATTTGTAATAGTCATTAGTTGACTGCATTTATCCTTCTTCTTCTCTTGTTTGTTATAAGAGTTTAGTGTTTTGAAGTATCTTGGGTGTAAAAGCCTGGGTAAGGGCTGATCCTTGTTGGGTGAACAAGGTTGCAAAAAGAAATTCAACCATTAAGTTCTTGTGTGAATCTTGTTGAGGATTGAGGTTGTTAGAAGAAGTTAATATACTGAGTCTCCTGCAATAAAAGCCTTGAGGTGGCTGATCCTTGCAAGGTTGCAAAGAGAGAACTCTTTATATTAAATTCTTTGTGGACTGAGAGTCAGAGTCCCGGTGAGGATTCTGGTTGAAAAAGGAATTAATACTTGGAGTGTCTTAGTGGTAAAAGCCTTGAGGAGGCTGATCCTTATGGTGAAACAAGGTTCTAAGAGGAACTTCAAATATTAAGTTCTTGGGTCTGAATCCTGGGATTGGATTTTGGAGGATTTAATATACTAAGTTTTTTAGAGGTAAAAGCCAAGTAAGGAGGCTGATCCTTGAGGAAGGTTCCTGGAGAAACTTATTATATTAGGTTCTAAGTTGGTTGCTGAGTTGAGTCCTATATTGCTGTAAGGGAAGTGTAAAAGCAAGTGTGCTTTCCCAAAAGGGTTTGAGTTACTTGGTTGTAAGAATTGAATTGTGTAATATAGGCCTTCTAACTATTTGGTTAGAAGGGGAGAAGACGTAGCTATTCAAGCAAACTTGGGTAGTGAACCTCTCCAGCAAAATTGTGTGTGCAACCCTTCTCTTATTTTGACTCCTTAACTCCAAGAAAATGATTTTCATAAGAGTCCTAAATTAACTAAGAGCCCTAATCAGAATGAAGTTTTTCAAAGAGATAAAATTTGAATAAACCAATTCACGCCCTCTTGGTTTATTTTCTGGCTAACACATTTTATTTTGTGTGTTTTACTTGAGTCTCAAAAAATTCTTTTGTTGCTCTTGTTTCCTCCGGTGTGCGACATTGTGGACGAGTTCGTTTAATCCTGTGAGAGTACCGCTATCTAATTCTTGAGGGATAGCGGAATATCTCTTAAGGACAGTGTCCTAATCGATTTGACTCGAACTTAATTTTGAGAGAATCCCCAACATAAACTATATGCACAATTAATTGACCACTTATGTCATGGTTTCTTACTTTTCACATATTTTGCTTCTTGAAGTTTGAGGGAACACATAAATTTTCCATATGCATATCGTAAATTATTTCTAAATTTATAGAGATGTTGAATGTAAAATGAGGCATACCTTGCATGATAGGACCAGTGTTAACAAAATCGCATGATTCATGATTCAAATCGTTCTATATGAATTGAGTTCTAGGCCAGGTGATACGTCTCAAGAGACTAATCGTTCTTCGACCAAAATCATTGTGATACTCGCCGAATATGCTCTGGAATAGCGAATTGCATGATTCCAGCAATTCTGCGTGATGGACGTGGTGGGTTTGGGACATGTGGTGGGTTTGGGACATGGGTTGAAATGGTGGAACTCAAGTGACTTGGGAACCTTCCCTCAAAAGCTCGATGTTAAGGGGAAGAACCAAGCTACTCAAGTACCCCATCGAGCATCCCATTTTACTCGTTGTGGGACTTGGGTAACCTATACTACCCCATCCCTATCATAGCACCGCCCCTGGAAGCCAATGGCAGCTGCAGTCTGCGACACTTCACTCGGCGTTGCTTCACCCTACTGCGTTTAGCCCCTCCGTCGGTCAGCACCCTCCGCAAGTAGCCCTCTCTGTGCCGTCGGCAAACCAGCTCTGAAACCAAATGATGAAACCCAAGTGACCTCAAAAGCTAACTGTTAAGAGCGAAGAACCAAGCCATTTAAATACCCCATCGAACATCCCATTCTACATACGTGGGATTTGGGTGGAGAGGAGGGGGCTCCAGGGACCATGCCATCTAGCAAACATCCTAACTTTCTTCTTTTATGTTTGAAGTATACTTCATTGAAATATGAAGATGTCCTACAGAATTTAGTAATGCCTTAAACGTGCCCAAGATCCACTTTTTTGTTCAACCCTCAAGCTCTTCTTATTTTTGTTCCAGCCATTAGCTAACTTTTTGCTTTAACATGTGAAATTGGGAGGCAAAATATGGCTGTTAAAAATGTACTTCCATGTTTTATTTCTTGAATTACCCCTCTATATATACTTATAGAAAATTACCTTATCCTAATCAAACTAAAAAACTAAATCCTATTAATAATAATCTAATTACTAATAATAAGCTAAATCTTATTAGAATTTTTATTTTTATGCCTCTATTGGAGTTCACTCTCATTCTTGGCACTTCTATTCAAAATTTTTCAGTTAAAACAACATGAAAAGATTTTTCTCAATTGAAACTCCTTGAGAAGTTTAGATCTCTCTCTACCATATCTGTCCTTTATCTATCCAAGTTGTTACTCAGAAACTCCCTGAACCAAATAAAGTGCCTGTTTGGCAATGCCGTGGAATATAAAAAAGTTGTTGTCTTGCCCAGTATCCGGTACTTAGGGTGTGTTTGGTAAAGAGAAAAGAGGAGGGAATGAAAATGTCATATCAATGTGATATGAAGTGAATGGAATAAAAATAGCCTTACATTAAAAGTGGAAATGAAATAAAAGTGGGTAAAAAAGTAAGAGTAAAAACATAATTTCATTACATTACAAAAAGTGGAGTTTGTTTGGTAAGAAGAATGTACGAGGGAATGGAGCACTCCATCCCTTTTTCCCTTCTTATTTCACCCTACCAAACACAGCCTTATTGTTGCATATCGACAAATATAAACTACTTCATTGTGAAGGCTTGACAACAAGCCAAATAAGCATGTCTCCATATGGTGGGTAATGAAGGCTACATGGAGTCAGATATATGGATGATCAAAATATTCATACCCTAAAATTTTATTTTATGGGTTTGAGTATGAGTCCAGGTACAAAGTCAATGAATTCGGAGACCCTACCCATACTTTACCCGTTATAATAAGTATTTATTTTTATATAATAAAAAGTAATATTTTAAAAATTTTTGTGTTGAAAAAATATAATAGTAAAGAAAAATCTTAAATATTTTATACATATTAAAGTAATTTAATAGTACATATATATTTATGATTTAATTATTTTATTTTTCGTGGTTATAGATGACAAAATTGATAAAAATAAATTTTATATTAATAAAATAATAATTTATATTAATATTTTTATGGGTCTGAGTCCATGTATGGAGATTCGACTATTCGTAGAGTTTGGAGATGAGAATTAATTTTGATACCCATTTAAATCGAGTCCAAATACAAAGAATATAACATCTTACCCAAACCCTACTCACAATCATTCTAGTGGGATATCTTGATTATAGCAAAAGTTCATTGGTGGCTACTGGCTAGTAAAGGCTACTGGGGTAGCTTGAATCCAGTGGGCTTAGCATTTCAGCATTTGACAATCACACAGTAGTTTTAGTCAACATAGAAGACTGATTGCAATTGCAAGATATCCAAACATTTATAACATTTACTCATGTTTTTAAAGAATGATTAATTTTTTTAAAAAGAATTACCACCATATTTTACCTTAAGCAAAATGCTGAAAGGACAAATATTGGAGAAGCAAACATTAAAGACACTGAATTTTTGGACAATACTATTGAATGCTTTTATTTATTTGAATCTTGGACTTGGAGTATTCTGGATACGGATGTTTCAACATGTTAATGTTGTTTTAATGCACATTTAGCTTCGAAACAATCTGTTTGTTTGGTTTCAATTTTGTTAATCTTGTTGCCCTGCAATAAAATAATAATAATAATGAATCCCCTGTAAACTTGGTAGCCATCAAGTAAGCATTTTGTTGCATGTTTAAAAACAAATTGAAGGACAACATTGAGGATTAGAAAACATGTATTTTCATTGGAAAAATGTAGGGACCATAGGATTAAAAAAAGACTAAATTAAGGTAAAGTTACTTAGGTGCTTGCTATAAAGTTCATCAATATAATTAAAACACGTGGTAAAAATTTTTTGTATAACCAATCATGGTAGAGAGAGAAAATGAAAAGCAATAAATGACATAACCAATCAAATAGGAGAGAGAATATAAATAATGTTTATAATTGGTGAATTTTATAGCAAGCACCTAAGCAACTTTACCTTAGTTTTTTCCTTAAAAAAACTCACTATTTCTTGTTTAATCCACAGTAATATGAATGAGACATTGCGCATTTTGTTATGCCTCATTGGATAATGCAGATTGCTTTTACATATGGTTGTTTCTTGTTCAGTAATGTCATTATTAATTTTCAGGCTTGGGAGTTGATGCTGGTGGATATGAATGAAGATAGAGGAGTTGAGAACTTGAGATGCAATTGCTTTGCTTATTTGTGCCACTGCCTCTTCTCTGTTAGGCCTTCTTCCTTTTGATGTTGAAACCCTTCTTCAGAATAGTGTAGATCTTCCAGAAAATTCCTCTAAATTTATTTCCAGCAATGGTGAAACATTGAGGAAGTGGTTTTCTGGGCTTGAAAAAGATAAACAGGACTTGCTATGTAGCATTTTAAGGGCTGATGATGTGTATAAGAAGAAAAAGTTTTAGTGTTTCTTCACATGAAAAGATCTTCAATGATTGTATGCTGCTTTTTGGCTTCTTGAAGTGTTCTCCAGAAGGAGATAGTTATCATCTTTCTGGACTTGCACAGCATCAAGCTTTGCTGTACCGCACTCAACCCAGTTTTGCATTGGACACAATCTGAAGGATTTCGGACATACCTGGTGTCGAATTCGAATCCGAATCCAATATCCACACAGAGACCCGGTCACGAACATGAACGCGGATCTACGTCTTCACAGCAAATTCACCGAAGAGGATGAAGATGATTGGTCTTGAAGATCTAACAAGTCCTCAAGTGCACACAAGAAGCTCTCATAATGAATAACGTTATTTTAAACAGACTCATTAGTTAGTTATATAGTCACATCAAAATGGGTTAGTGGATGAGATAATGAATCCCCCCATTATCTCCCACTATCCCACTAACTAATTTAATTAATTAAATATTAAAATTAATAATAATTATATTAATTACTTATTATTTAATTATGGCTTTGTGTGGTCCCATCCCCCAAGGGTGGACCCACATTCCTGCACCATCTATAGATAGTTGGGGACAATCTAGGGCCCGTTTGGTGTGAAAATGGGTTTGCAATGTAAAGTAAATTACATGGAAAGTGTAGGAGGGAATGCAAAAGAGATTACAATGTAAAAGAGAAAAAATTGTTTGGTTTAAACAAAATTGAAAAGAAAGGGGTAAGTAAAGTATGAAAAAAAATACTAAAATGCCATATGAATTTGTGGTGCTCAATCAAACCCTAAACATCCATCATTCATGGTTGCCACCGCCCGCCTCCACCAAACTCACCACCGTATCAGATCTAAGGCTTGAACACAAAAGCTGAAACCATAGTCTGAGCATCGGAGAAGGCTTGAACACGGTGAGTGTTATCGACGCCATGTTTGACGACCCTATGAATCTCGACGTCGGAGAAGGCTTGAACACACAAAAGCTGAAACCATAGTCTCGGTGTAAGATCTAAGGCTTGCACACAAACCCTATGAATCTTTTCATGTTCTTGATTTTTGGGGTTCAAATTCAAATTGGGGTTTGTGGGTAGAGAATGATTTGAAGAGGAAGAAGAAGATGAATGAGGCTATGGAGATGGAGAAGAAGGAGAAGAAAGAGAAGAAGAAGAATGAGAAGAAGAAGGAGAAGGAGAAGGAGAAGGAGGAGAAGGAGAAGAAGGAGAAGGAGAAGGAGAAGGAGAAGAAGAGGAAGAAGAAGGAGGAGGAGGAGGAGGAGGAGGAGAAGGAGGAGAAGCAGAAGAAGGAGAAGGAGAAGGAGAAGGAGAAGATGAAGAAGAAGGAGCATAAGGAGAAGAAGGAGGAGCAGAAGGAGAAGAAGAAGAAGAAGGGGAGGAGGAGGAGGGACGAGAAGAAGAAGGAGAAGAAGAAGAAGGAGAAGGAGAAGGAGAAGAAGAAGAATAAGGAGGAGGAGAAGGAGCAGAAGAAGGAGAAGGAGAAGAAGGAGAAGGAGAAGGAGAAGAAGAAGAAGCAGAAGGAGAAGGAGAAGAAGAAGAAGCAGAAGGAGAAGGAGAAGAAGGAGAAGGAGGATAAAGAGAAGGAGAATGAGAAGAAGGAGAAGAAGAAGAGATGCCCCAAAAACACATATTGCACTCTTATTCAACTTAAAGTTGGTATAAGAGACCCATAATCTTCAACCAAGAATTTTTTGATGCCATGGAGGCTCACAGAGGTCCAATCATAAACCCAACCAGGAGAGCAGGCACAACTGAAATTATTTTCCAATAGGGGAACTATTAATTCTAGTCCTAATGGATAGAGCTCAAGTAAGGTCTTCATAGTTTTTTTTATGAGTGCTTTATTTGTGTCTTTTGCAATTCGTTTGATCAGAAATAGAACATATATTTTACTGCAAATTTCTTGTCCCTGTATTTTTTGGGATATTTGGTTATTCCAATTTTTTAACACCGGTTTACCATCCCAAAAGAGGAAATGTTTTAGGCCGACAACATTTAGTTCTTTGATAGTTTTGGATTCAATATTGTCTTTATGACAGAATATGTTGACGTCGCTTCATCCAAATATATATTCCAATCACCAAATTTTTGACATGTTACATAGTTTAATCTATGCTTTTGTTATTTGTTTGGATGGTGAGTTGGGATGGGAAGTTCTCTGCAACTATATTCAACTATATGCATGGACATTGTCTCAAATTTCTTTAGGATCCACGCCAATTCTATTTTCAAAAGGAAAATTAATTTCTTAAAGCTAAAAAATAAGTGCAGCCAGAGCACATGATATTGAATTATGCTGACAATTTCATTCAACAAAAGGAAAATTTACTGTTAAAAGGAGTTAGAAAGAAAAAAGAAATCCACACTTTGGACATAATTTTGCTTCTTTATAGGCATCTTCAAAATTTTGGCCCATACTAAATCAGCAGAAGCATGTAGGACCCAAACATAGCTTTCTGATAGATTACTTAAAATTTAAAACTTGCTATTTTACAAAGCATCCTGTAAATGTGGACTAGTAATATTTTTACTTGGTACTTCTTTGATGTCTAGTCTTACATATGTTTTTGGCTATGTTATTCTGATGTAATGATCCTTCTTTTACTGTTTATGTCCAGTACAGTATGCCATACCATTAGGTGTGTAGTTGGTAAGAGTTTTGTTGACTTCTATGTCTTCTAATTTTATGTATGTGTTTCAGTTTGCTTCTGCTAATGAATACAGACATTCCATTCCATCTGTTCTCCGTTTTTGGCTCTCTTTTCGGCTTTCTACTTTCTTCTTCTAACACTGGTATCAGAGGAGTGGTTCTTAAAGGCCCTGTGAGTGAGATAGTGAGTGAACTCTTTCTTGTGAGTGTTTGTAAGGTGAGAGATCAAACACCGTGAGGAGTGGGAGAGATGGCTTCCAGCAGCTCACTAGGGACGGGTCCTCCAATGTTTACAGGAGAGAATTACCATATTTGGGCAATCAAGATGAAAGCATACTTGAAGGCTCAGAGTTTATGGGATGTGGTGGAAACAGATATTGAACCACCAGTATTAAGGGCAAATCCAACTTTAGCTCAAATGAGGAAGCATGAAGAAGATGTTGCAAGAAAGCCAAAAGCCTTAACTTGCTTGCATTCAGCCTTGTCTGATGTGATCTTCACAAGGATTATGGCTTGTGATTCTCCAAAGGAAGCATGGGAGAAACTTAAGGCAGAATTTGAAGGGAGTGAAAGAGTGAAGTCTGTAAAGCTCCTTACACTCAAAAGGGAGTTTGAAATGCTGAAGATGAAGGAGGAAGACTCAGTTAAGGAGTACTCTTCTAAACTTCTAGAAGTAGTAAACAGAATTAGGCTCTTGGGTGAAGATTTCTCAGATCAAAAGGTGGTTGAGAAGATGCTAATCAGCTTACCTGCTAGGTTTGAGGCCAAGGTTTCAGCTATAGAAGAGTCTTGTGATCTCAAACTTTTGACGGTAGCTGAACTGATCAGTAAATTACAAGCTCAAGAACACAGAACCAGAATGAGGGATGTTGAAGGAGTTGAAGGAGCCTTTTTTATGAAGCATAAAGGAAAGAAAGGGTCCAGTAATGCAAAACAGAATTATACAGATAGAAGTGGAAAGCAGAACAGTGGGAAGAATGCTGAAAAGAAAGAAAAATTTGCACCTTGTGGTATATGTCAAAGGGAAAACCACTTGGAGAAGGACTGTTGGTATAAGGGAAAAGGTCCTATTCAATGCAGATTTTGCAAGAAGATGGGGCACATTGAGAAGAATTGTAGAAAGAAGCAAGGACAAACCAACCAGCAGCAAGCAAATTGTGTAGAGGATGGAGAAGAGCCATCTGAGTCTCTCTTTATGGTGTCACAAGGAAGCTGTAGCTATGATGGAGGCATTTGGCTAGTAGACAGTGGATGTACCAGCCATATGTGCAAGGAGGAAAAGATGTTTTGTGACTTAGACAAAACTGTAAAGATTAGAGTGACTCTTAGGAATGGTGAAGTGATGCAGTCTCAAGGGAAAGGCTCAGTGACAGTGGCGACAAGGCAAGGCACTAGAACTATCCACAATGTTCTGTTTGTGCCAGGTTTATCTCAAAACTTGCTTAGTGTTGCACAAATGATTTCACATGGCTACACTGTTATGTTTAAGAAGAAAATCTGCTTCATATATGATTTAAAAGGAAAATTGTTAGCTGAAGTAGAAATGACCAACAATACTTTTCCTTTACATTGGTATAAATGCTATGATGTGGCTATGCATGTATCCAGTGATGAATCATTCTTATGGCACAGACATTTCGGGCATTTCAACTTTAGTGCACTCAAACTTATGAGTAGTCGTGGTTATACCAAAGATTTACCACTTATCAATGATGGTGTGGATGTATGCAAATCTTGTTGCTTAGGAAAGATGCACAGAAGGGGTTTTCCACAGATGACTAGTTGGAGAGCTAAGACTAAGCTGGAACTAGTGTACACAGATGTTTGTGGACCTATGAACACCAAATCCTTAAATAATAGTCTATACTTTTTGTTATTCATTGATGACTACTCAAGGATGACCTGGGTGTACTTTATGAGTAAGAAGAGTCAAGTGTTGTGCTTGTTTACTGAATTCAAAGCTATGGCAGAATTGCAAAGTGGACTGAGGATCAAGACCCTGAGATCAGATAATGGCGGGGAGTATACTTCAAAGGAGTTTGAAGCTTTTTGCAAGGAAAATGGATTTATGCATCAACTAACAGTGCCTTATTCACCTCAACAAAATGGTGTTTGTGAGAGGAAGAACAGGACAGTAGTTGAAATGGCAAGGAGCATTTTGAGTGACAAAGGTCTTCCATGGAGCTTTTGGGCAGAGGCTGTGAACACTTCTGTATACTTACTAAATCGTTTAGCTACAAAGGCTGTAACTAATATGACTCCTATTGAAGCATGGTGTGGTCTGAAACCTTCAACTCATCACTTGAAGATTTTCGGATGCATTTGTTATGTACACATACCAGTTGTCAAGAGGACTAAGCTCAGTGAAAAGGCTCAATTGGGCATCTTTTTGGGGTATGCAGCAACCTCTAAAGGGTACAGAGTTTATGTCATTCAAGAGAAGGGTGTTGTGGTGAGCAGAGATGTAGTGTTTTTGGAGGATGCCTACTGGAATTGGGAGAAAAACCAAGTAGAAAAAGAAACCTCAAACAAGGTCTCTCAAAATAATACTTCTCTATTGCAGCCAAATTTAGAACCTCAGGATGGTGTAGAAGAGACTGAGTTCAGGGATTCAACAGATGCTGGTGAAGGACAAAGTCATGAAGTTGAGACTCCACCTGACTCACCTGTGAGAAAGTATAAGTCTCTAACAGATGTGTATGAAAGATGCAACCTAGTCATGCTTGAACTTGTAAAATATGCAGAAGCTGCTGCTTCACCAGAGTGGCACCAAGCTATGCTAGATGAAATCAATTCCATTGAAAGAAATGGAACCTGGAAGCTTGTGAAAAGACCAGAATCTAGAAATGTCATTGGTGTGAAATGGGTATTCAAAACTAAGTTGAATCCAGATGGTACGGTCTTTAAGTATAAGGCAAGATTGGTTGTGAAAGGGTACTCTCAACTGCCTGGTGTGGATTATGGAGATACATTTGCTCCTGTGGCAAGACTAGAGACAATTAGAATGGTACTTGCCCTAGCTGCACAGAATGCGTGGAATATACATCATCTTGATGTTAAGTCAGCCTTCTTGAATGGTGAATTAGAGGAGGAGATATTTGTAGAGCAACCTGAAGGTTTTGTGGTACCAGGAAGAGAGGATCATGTTTATAGGCTGCACAAAGCCTTGTATGGCTTAAAACAAGCTCCACGGGCTTGGTATAGCAAGATTGATTCTCATCTTACAGGCTGCAAGTTCACTAAAAGTAGCAGTGAATCCACTCTGTATGTCAAACAAGTAGAAAAGAAGAAGCTTATTGTGTCTTTGTATGTTGATGATTTATTAGTGACTGGTGATGATGCTGCATTGCTCAAAGATTTCACAAAGGAAATGGAAGGGACTTTTGAGATGACAGATTTGGGGAAAATGAGTTATTTTCTGGGTATGGAAATTCATCAATGCAGCTTGGGAATTTTTGTTTCTCAGAAAAAGTTTGCTACTGACTTGCTAAAGAAGTTTAAGCTAGACAACTGCAAATCAGTTCCTACTCCCTTGATCCCTAATATGAAGCTGTCTAAACCTAAGGAAGATGAGAAAGTAGATGGTTCAATCTATAGAAGTCTTGTTGGCAGCTTGCTCTACTTGACTGCAACTAGACCAGATTTGATGTTTGCTGCTAGTTTGCTGTCTAGGTACATGCAAGCTCCTGGAGAAGTTCATATGGGAGTTGCAAGGCGTGTCTTAAGGTACATTAAAGGCACTAAGGGGTATGGAATTTGGTATACTAAAGGTGAAGGAGATGAAGTTCTTGCTGGATACTCAGACAGTGTTTGGGGAGGTTGTAGTGATGATTGTAAAAGCACCTCAGGCTACCTGTTCTTGTTTGGTTCAGGTGCTTTCTCATGGATGACCAAGAAGCAAGATATTGTGGCCCAATCCACTGCAGAAGCAGAATATGTAGCACTTGCAACAGCCACAAATCAGGTTGTTTGGTTGAGGAAGGTGTTGAGTGATCTTCACTTTGCACAGAAGGATCCTACTATGTTGTTTGTAGACAACAAGTGTGCAATTTCTATAGCTCATAATCCAGTTCTACATGGGAGAACCAAGCACATTAACATCAAATTGTCCTACAGATGAGCAACTTGCGGATATCTTCACCAAGCCACTTCCTAGGAGGAAGTTTTGTGTTCTAAGGGCTGCTCTTGGAGTCTCAAGTAAAAATCTTAAGGAGGAAAATGTGGACTAGTAATATTTTTACTTGGTACTTCTTTGATGTCTAGTCTTACATATGTTTTTGGCTATGTTATTCTGATGTAATGATCCTTCTTTTACTGTTTATGTCCAGTACAGTATGCCATACCATTAGGTGTGTAGTTGGTAAGAGTTTTGTTGACTTCTATGTCTTCTAATTTTATGTATGTGTTTCAGTTTGCTTCTGCTAATGAATACAGACATTCCATTCCATCTGTTCTCCGTTTTTGGCTCTCTTTTCGGCTTTCTACTTTCTTCTTCTAACAGTAATTACTACATAAAGTTGCTAGCTCTTCTACTTTTCTCTCGTATTACCATGCCTTTCATGTTGAAGGAAGCAGAGAACTTGAGAGAGGAATGCTAAGAAATTTTGTGGATCAACTTTTGTTTTAATTTGTACTAACTTTTGAAGTTTTTTTTTCTAAACTACTTGAACCCCAACCACTTTTTTGAGTAGCTTGCATTATTAAGCTTTTTGGCACTTAAATCAAGATCCCTATAGTTGAAATAGGCAGCTCTTGGTCCCGTTTGGTTTGTTGTAAAAAAGGATGTAATCCTTCTTGTAATCCTACATTCTTCCTACCAAACATACTTTACATTCTTCCTACCAAACATAATCATAGGAATCAATTAGCTGATCTCAAGGGATCTAGTTTAATTGCATCCCCATACTCCAATTTTACCAAAAGATACGAAAAATGGAGAGCGAGAAGAACCTTCAAGTCACATTCTTCAAGTAAAGCTGAGAAATTTAATGAACTGGCACAATGGGAGTTGGCATCGGGGGGCATAAGTTGCAGAAACCATATGCTTCCACTGGTGCTGCAATGACCACATCCTAACATAGAAAAACAAAATCACAAAATTGAGATGAGATCTACACATATACATTTGTAGTTAATTATTAGAAATAAGAATTAAAAGCTAAAATGTTCGAAGGGGACGTTGAGAAAGAGATATGGGCTATATAAGAGACTTTTCATATATAATTAATGGAGTTATGTTATGCTATGACAAACCATTAATTTTCTAATTGTGGATGTGGAGGGTTCCAAAAGCCCAATGGAGGACAAGGCTCCACTTGTGGCTTATAGCTCCATTATTTGATCCTGCATATATAACCAAGTTAAAGGGATATGTATAAGTAAAATTATGAATGAAGGAATTAAATAGTTTTTTTTTCAACTTGAAAAAGAGAGAAGGCGATGACTTTGTTTGGTTTAGAGAGAAGAAGCATATATATTGATACCTTTAGATCCAAATAAAGAATAATAACATATATACATACTTCTTGAAAAATTATGTGATAGTTTTAATGTTTGGAATGTGAGCACAAATTTGTTGACGTCTTCGTTATTGGTAATTCCATGGTCCGTCCACCCAATTCTGTGAAGCTTCGATAGGAAAACCAAATCAAATTCTCCCTTGAATGTTTGATCCATCCTGCATCATAAATTAATTTTCTTATAAGGGATTCAAGCAAATCAAAATTCATAAATGGAAGAAAGGTTATATACTCGAAATATGAAAGGAAGGCCAAAAGAAATATGAAAGTAAATGATTTTGCATAATACATATTGTATGAAAGAATGCAAATTCAATCTCAACAAAGAGTTTTACCAAGAAATCTCTACTTTGCCAAGCTTACAAAATTATGTTAATTGAACTAGAAAGTTTTATTAAATAATACTGTCATATGAAAGAGTGACACGGTATTTGTTTTGTAACTTTCAAATTGAAAAAAATACCTTTCAGGGAGTTGAAACTTGAAACGGGCTAATTCATCTCATGTGCAGGAGTTGACGGCTTTTCTCTTAAGAACCATGTACTTCTAGGAGCCTATGAAAAAAGAAGAAAGAGCTTCAATATCACTCCTAAGAAAAGAAATTTTATAGAGATCTAGTGAATAGATCAGTGTGTACAAAGACATAAGGTGAACCTCATATTTATAAGGTTGAAAGGTCGATGAAGATACATGAATTGGTTTCTTGCAAGTCCGTCAATAGCGTGAAGGGTGACGAAAGCAAAAGAAAACGGAAGCGTTTCATGTTTCCCTTCAACATAACCTCTTTCTTCATGTTTCCGTTCAACGTAACGTATCACTTTAGGTTTTCTTTCACT
The DNA here is from genome assembly GCA_014851425.1 of Senna tora. Classification (NCBI taxonomy): domain Eukaryota; kingdom Viridiplantae; phylum Streptophyta; class Magnoliopsida; order Fabales; family Fabaceae; genus Senna; species Senna tora. The sequence goes on from CM026262.1 coordinate 16,379,453, forward strand.
ATCAAATAAGTTGTTTGTTCAATTATTTTGTTTCATACTAATTTCACATCACGTGATTGGCCCCACCAAACTGACCCGTCCCATTATACATCAAATCCGTTGGTGGGCCTGCCAACACATTAAAGCATATTGAACATGAGGCTCATGTTTTAGATTGAGGACTGATAAAATAAATTACATTGTTACACTTCCCACACATTAATGCATATTGTCCATTAAGTCTGTACAAAGACACAAGGTGAGCCTTTGCGTGAATTTAGGGGTGGCAAAATGGGTGGGCTTGGGTTGGGTCAAATTTAGGTTAGGTCATAATTGAGTCAAATTTTAAATGGGTTATAACCCATTACTTTTGGGTCAAATCCATGAACCCATTAATTTTATTTCTTGTTATTTTATTTAATTTTTTATAATTTATTTGACATACCAATCATTCTAATTTATGTTTTTATCAATAAAGATAATAAAAATCAAATCCACCAGACAAAGAGTACAAAGTTCATCACTGATACAATTCTCCACCAGACATAAGAAACAAACAATAAAAATGAAATCCTACAACTACTTCTCAAACAATTACTGATATCTCTAAAGAATCTAACTCCAAGATATTTAGCATGGAAACAAGCTTTCAAAAAAGCAGACAAATCAGAAGCATCATGAAACACTCTGACAAACAAAAATTGAAAAATAATTTCAAAATTTACATATGTAACTTCATTCACATGAAAAGAAATTTAGGTATTCTATCATGTAGGGATGATCAAAATACCTACTCTGAAATTTTATCATGTGGGTCGTGTATGGGCCCGGGTACAACGTCAACGGGTCCGGGTAAGGAGGTACCCTACCCGTAACCTACCCGCAATAGTAATTATTTATTTTTATATATAAAAATAATATTTTAAAACTTTTTTGTGTTGAGAAAATATATTATTCTAAGAAAAAATGTTAAATATTTTATAAATATTAAAGTAGTTTATTAGTATATTTATATTTATTTTTTATTTTTTGTGATTAGATATGAAAATATTGATAAAAATAAATTTTATATTAATAAAATAATAATTTATTTAAAATTTTTATGGGTCTGGGTCCGGGACTCCGGGTATGGGGATTTGACTATTCATATAGGGTTCGGGGATGAGGATTGATTTTGATACCCGCTCAAGTCCGGTCTAGGTCCGGAGAATATATTACCCTACCCAAACCCTACCCATGATCATCCCTACTATCATGAGAAGAAATTAGTTAAAATAACATACACAATAAAGAAAAAACTAAGGTAAAGTTGCTTAGGTGCTTGCTATAAAGTTCACAAATTATAAACATTATTTTTATTCTCTCTCCTATTTGATTGGTTATGTAATTTATTGATTTTCATTTTCTCTCTCTACCATGATTGGTTATACAAAAATTTGTTGCCACGTGTTTTAATTATATTGGTGAACTTTATAGCAAGCACCTAAGTAACTTTACTTTAGTTTAGTCCACACAATAATAGTGGCATAATTAGAAAGCAATTATTGTAAAAAGCAAATAATGATTTGCTTCCTCACTAATTTATTGCACATCATTTCATGATGAGGATAATAATAGTAATAGTGATATATAGTCGTAATCGCAAATTATGACAATTATGTCTAGAAACTTTGTTTACTTTCCAAACAATTTCAGTGATTAGTATAGTAGTATTTTTAGGAAAGAGATACAATTCAAAATTCGTATAGCAAGAGGAAGGATTGAAGTGCAACATTGATAAAAGCATTGGGACTAAAAATCATATTTAACAAAAACTATATATACCACATGATGACAAATTGCACTCAGTGGTCCTCGAATTGTGTATCAAATGCTTAATTTTAATATTACCGTGTTTTCACTTTGCATTTTCAGTTTTCAACTTTTTTAATAAAAATGATGAAAACATCAATTTGATATTTTGATGTTTTAAAAATTAAGCCTATTTTTTTAAAAAAATGTTTTGAAAATATTTTTTAAAATCTTAAACAAACACATTTTTTAATAAATGAAAATAGGAAATGGATAAAGTAAACGCACCCAATTTTTAAAATTTTATTTTAAAACAAGAATCTTAAAACCTATCAGGAAGACAAAACGATGTACTTGGTTAATGGAAGAGAAGAATAGTGAGAGTCGAACGTCCATTTGCATGGGTCTGAAGGATAGATTTGGAGCATTAGGGTAAGTAATTTAAAGATGGATTATTGTGTTAACCATGTGTTTTACCCAACCCAACCCATATTTGCATGGGTCAAATTTTGACCTGACCCATATGACCAAATTATTAATTGGTTAGGTTGAGTTGGGTTAAATTGCACTTGGGTTGGATTTGGTTGATGGGTTTAGGTTAAAATTGTCACCCCTAATAAAAAGGGAAAGAATGAGAGAAAGAACTTGGACCTAGTATATCTTGCATATATAGAAAATATACATTTTAGGAGAATGATGTCAAGTGATTACCTCTCCACCCAACTATTGTGCTAATTTCACACTTGTATGAAGTACAGCTGAAGCATCCAAATAAGGTATAGTGACCTCTAATATCCCAAATAGTATAAAAATATTTAGATGAATAAAACATCTAATACTTTATCCTAACTAGTTTAAAAGAACAGGCACGCCAAAATGGAGAGTTTTACAATAGTTGATAAGTGATAACTTGCATTTTCATACATAATAAGTAGATGATACAACCTACTAAGTCCTCATGGTTCAGTACATAATGCTGCTAACACTACAAAATTAGATAGGGTTAAGGAGAAATTTTGTTAAATAGAAAATAGCATTTCAGCAAGTATTTGGTGGCATACCTTGAGAAAAGCCATGATATTTCACAATCTAATTTTGAAGTTGAGTAAGCATAAAATTTCAAATTAGTTTCCACAACCACACACCCCTAAAAGAATTAGTCAAAGATGAAGCTCAAGATAACTATAATTTGAAAATCTATGCTAAAGAACAACTTGTCTCTACATGGAAAGTTTGGAAGATTAAGAGGTGGAGGATCAAATTATGTAGCTTTTGTGCAGCAAGTGGGAATTCCATCAATTGAGTTTTCTTTTGGAGGAGGTAAAACCCATTTCTGGTTTATTTACTACTTTTTTAAATTGTCAAGATGCAGGTTCAGCAATGGTATCATTTATACCGGTCAAATGTCCATTTTAGTCTTTATCTTTCACCCAGGTTCCATATTTGTCCTTTATCTTTCAGAAGTTCTAAATTGGTCCTTTATCTTTCCCAGAAGTTCTCAAGTTCGATCGGGTTCAAATGGGTTGATTGAGTTATGCACTCCCCTAGTGATATCTAAATAATTTTCAATTTCAAAGCACCTTCTACAAACAATGCAATTGAAAGCATTCTCGGCACTGAAAACACTTGAATCAATATATATATATATATATATATATATATATATATATATATATATATATATATATATTTTACAAAATTGGCAGTTAGAGAAGACACTTTCAAGTACTACTGGACATAGGGATGGCAATGGGTAGGGTCTGGGTATAATACTGCATTCCCCGTCCCCGGCCCCGGTAGTCAATATTTTCCCCATCCCTGGACCCGTCCCCGGCCGGGTATGAAATTTGGTACCCGTCCCCGGACCCATCGAATACTTAGATCCCCATATCCGACCCCGGACTCGGAAAATTTACTATTTTTTCTACAAAGTTTGTTACTTTCATCACAAGTACTTTAATTACAAGTATTGAACACACATTCATAAATTTAATTATTTCTAAGTTTAAGAAAAACAAACTTTAAACACACAATTTGATATGATATATAATATATTTTTATATAAAATATTTATATATGAAATATATTTATATATATTATATCACCGGGTCCGGGTCCGGGGTGAATACACCCTTACCCGTCCCCGGACCCGGACCCGTTAAAATCCCCAGACTCGAACCCTGACCCATTTTTTCAATACCCAGACCCGGACCCAACGGGTAAATTTTCCGAGTACCCGTTGGGTCCGGGTAAGATTGCCATCCCTAACTGGGCAGTGCGCTAAGACATATTGGGGAGACTAACTGAGGCTCAACCCAAAAGGTTACTGCATAGATCTAAAATGCAAGTAATTTTACCCGCACCTACTCAATTAACCCTTACGTGTCAAGGGATCTCCCTGAAAAAAGATGCCCTCCAAGTGAAATTTTGAATGATTTCAGAGAGATTCAAACTCTCATGTATGAGTAGAGCGAGAACTTTCCTTCAAATCTTTTACCATTTATGACAATCAATATTGACACAAATTGTAAAGGATGAAGAAGAAGACTAATACCAACCAAGATCACTTCTTATTAATGAATTAATTTATGAGTTCTTTTTCCATCTTTTCTTGCATAGATTTTGTAACTTCGGCTTTAGCACAAATAGAAAATCCGAATTCATTTGTTTACAATGCGATGATTATATCATTTGTTCATTGATTTCATTCAGAGCAGATTTTTCTTAATAAATAAAATAAAGGGTAAAGTACCTTTGGTACCCCCAACGTTTGCGCCTTCGGTCAAATATGCCCCAAACGTTTTATTGCGATCAAATATGACCCCAACGTTTCAATTTTTGGGCAATCTTACCCTTTTCACTAACACCGTTAACCATTTTAACGGTTTTTGCTGACTAGGCGTAACCTGTGGCATTAATATCTGACTGGAATCAATTTTTTCCATTTCTTATTTTATTTAAAAAAAGAAAAAAAGAAAAAAAAAGAAAATATGCTTCTTCAAAACCTAAGCCTAAACGATTTCTTTTTTCTTTTTCTTTTAAAAAAAATATGTGTGAACACCTCACTTTGACTGGCCAAAATAAATAGAGTAATAAGAGAAATAGGGAATAATATAGAAGAAAGGGAAGAGGGGTTATAAGGAATAAGAGAAAAATTAGGGGCGTCACGACGGGACGGTCCACCCGTCGCGACCCTCTCTCTGATGAAATCACGTCGCGACGGGCAGGCCAGGTGTTGCGACGCCCTGTGCATTAATGAGAGGAGGCAATCGGATTTCAATCAGGAGCCCATCGCGACGTGTAGCCCGGTACGTCATGACGGGAAGACAGTTATGACGAAATCGAGATCGTATCTATAGGATACCCGTCGCGACGGTAACGCCATTAATGGCCGGATTTTATTTCCCGGAATAGCTCTTTCTGACCTACTATAAATTAAACGTCGTTTCACAGTGTAAGGGGACGGAAAAACTGACAAATTAGAGGGCTGGAAGTAAGAGAGCAAGAAGCAAAGAGGTAGAATACATACTTGAGCATGGTTTTAATCTTTTTATACTCACTGAGTTGGTTGGAAGCCATTTTTCTTCTTTTGTAAACAAATTCCTTTCGGATTGTGACCCATCAACGTTAGTATTTCATCCAACGTTTGATCCACACACCCCCAAAGTATTCCCCCCTTTTCGTTTCTCCTTTCTTTTCTTTCTCTGAAAAAGAAGCCAAAGGGGTTGCGACCGGTTCTTGCCTCCATCGCGACCCCCCCTGCTGGTACATTATTCGTCGCGACGCCTTTCCCATGCGTCGCGACGGTCTCCGTAGCGTGACAGAGGGTCGCGATGACAAAGGATACCCGTTGCGAACCCCTGTACTTTGGGGATAAAATTGTCCGAATTAATCACTTATTTGGAGGAAAACCCTTTATATAACCTAGTGCCACCAAGAGACTTTCGATGTTATAGGAGCACTAGCTTACACGCCATCTGGGCATCACGCCTGATGATCTCTCACACATGCACCTTTTATAAATCTTGATTGGTTGTATGGTAGATAGGTACCAAAAGGCGTAGGCCTCTTTAGGTACGTTGCACTGGGAGGCCATTTGAGTATTCACTTGATGAGTCTCCCTTCACTCACACACTTGTATGTCACTGGAACTACGTGCCCTCCTTGAGGAAACGTAGGCCCTAGGCTTTTATCGTAGGTCAAGCCCTCCCTCTTTCTTCCCTCATTTTCCCCATAATTGTATGTATTTTTAAGGCCAACTGATTCTAATATTAGTTTTTAGGGTAACCATTTTCGGACAGGGGAAGAAGGGTGTCTAACACCTTCCCTTCATCCCAATCAAACACCCGAGCCCAACATTTTGTGAAAATTCATTTTTACCCCACTTTTGAACTCACTTTTCTTTTTCAAATTTTGATAAAAAATTTGGTGGCGACTCCCGTCGAAGGCTTCGGTATTCACAATATGAAATGGAAAAAATTGATCCCAGTCAGATATTAATGCCACATGTTATGCCTAGTCAGCAAAAACTGTTAACTATTTTAACGGTGTTAGTGAAAAGGGTAAGATTGCCCAAAAATTGAAACGTTGGGGGTATATTTGACAGCAATGAAATGTTTGGGATATATTTGACCGAACGCGTAAACGTTAGGGGTACCAAAGGTACTTTACCCTAAAATAAATTAAGAAGCAAGTTCCATGGGTTGCCCATGATCTATTAAGGGTTAGAATAGACTAAGTTAGCATTTTGGACCCACCCTATATGCGTGGGTTAAACCCGGCCCATCATGTAAGATTTCTTGGATCGATTGTAATGCTAAATCATTGAAAATAATCAAACATTATACGTACCCGATTTCACCATCTTTTATTTTCAAGAACTCCTGAATGCCTGACACCGGGTAGCTTCTCTACCGAATACCTGAGAGCTAGGTCTTACTCTCTATTACCCTGGTCGTGCAGCGGCTACAATGGGGAGGCTCATTGTGTTGGGGTTAGAGAGGGGACCTAGCCTGGATTTATAAGTGTGTCTTACTGAGCCCTCCCATTACGGGCTTCAATAAAACCCTAAAGGCCTACACATAGCTGCTTATCAGACTTAATCATAATGTGTGTTATTAGCCCAACAGTGATTACCTTATACTTTGGGCTTTCTTTATACTGGACCACATATTAGCCCAATTTATTTAGAAAACTAAATAAAATATTTTAAACAATTAATGTGAGCCCAAATATAAAATATTTTTCTAACATTCTCCTACTTGGGCCACATCAATATGGGATCATGGCAATCGTTATGCCCTTTAGCAGCATAAGATTAATTCATGGTCACACATGCTAACAAATATATTGACATGGATCACAAGTCTGAAAGTGTAGTAAGAAATAGCTCTCAAGTCATTTACGACGCACTATTTCTTATCGGTCTTCCGTATGATTTCTCAATACCTTTATACTTAATCCGCAGGAGAAATTTTTTGGCTTAAAAATCAAGTCTGTATGTCTCATTCCTTATTTCGCGAATACAAAATTGGTGCCACTGGAGACATACCATACCATATATATAACTGTCACTCTTAAGACAAAAATCCTAAGGTACATGTTATATAAATCTTTCAACACAATTGTCACTCTTAAGAACATACACTATGTCCTAAGGTACATGTTGTGTATCATACTTTACAACGGTCACTTTTAAGACAAATACTATGTCTTAAGGCACATGTTGTATTATACTCTATAAGAAACAACGATCACTCTTAAGACATGCACAATGTCTTAAGACACATGTTGTATTTAATACTTTATCAGATACAAAGGTCACTCTTAAGACAAACAACATGTCTTAAGGCACATGTTGTATCCACCTTTCTTTGCATAAGCAAAGTATTAATATATCAATGATAACATATGTGGAGGCACTCTCCAAACCTCAAGTGCACAGAGCTCCCACTAATTCAAAAGATCATGAGATTCTTAATCTTTATGTGCATAAAACTCTCACTCATTTGAAAGACTACATAAAGCTCCCACCAACTTAAAAAATCAAAATACCTCCAGACACACATAAACATGGGTGTGTTCTTCCGACTGTATGGGTCTTTACCTTTTGTTAGGGGATAAACTGATCATTAACCGTATATCAAATCTAAAAGGTTTGTCACCTTTGGGCAGACAAAACTTTCAAAATTTAAAATACCAATATAACCTAAAAGACTCCTAATACACACAACGTCCCCCTTTGGGCAGGTAATTATATGCATTAATTTAATCAAATTCTATCAACAAGGAATTTGTACAATTTGAGAATTTTGATGGCAAAACCACTTTAGCAATAAATTCCCCAACAATTCATCAAAAAAGACAAAAAAATTTCAGACTATAATTTATGTATGAAATTGCCCTACTTCCTATCAACATAGAGATTTAAACAATTTTATGAATTTTGATGAATGAACCACTTTAGTGATAAACATTCTCAACAATCCAAAAAACGTAAAAATCCCAGACTAGGAATCATAAATTTATGATTTCCTATCAACAAAGAGAATTAAACTATCTTGTAAAACTTTGATGTATGAATCAATTCGATGATAACATACTCAACAACTTTACGAAATAATATTCTCAGACTAGGAAAATCAAAATTAGCAATACACAATCACAGCATATTACCCTTTTAAATCTTTTGTTCTATTTAGGTCGTGTTTGGTTCTTTTAAAGTATTATAGAGTTGAAACTAACCATATGGACATTAATTATCTCTAATATTTATTGTCACAAAATAATTTGTGCGATAAATAATGCCCTTTCAAACTCCCTTTTATCAATAAATAAGCCTTTCAAGACATTGATTTCTTCTTCACAGCTTTATAAAGTTAAATGATTGAAACTCAATTGCAAGAATTAAAATTCTTACATTTTTAACTTTGTGAATTTTTAAAATTCTCCTATCAATCATAACTTTATAATCTAAGACCTTTTCCTTTTGACCAACGAATTTCGACTTCATCTTAAAATAAAACTAGGAGATGCAAACAAGAAGTACATATGCAATTGTTCTCTTCCTTTTCTCATTTTAAGCGATTAGCTTAAAGTGAGAGAATAATTATCAATGATATCCCACAGGTTAAATCCATATCCCAGGATCAATCAAAGCAATTAAATTAACATCAATCATAGGTGTTGCTTAAAAGCTTTATGGCTTAATATTTAGCAAGACCCCTAAATAGTTTTATTTTATTGAAGTCTATAACTATATCCTTAATTTGAAACATGGCATACATAATTAAATTGTCAACGAAATGACATATTTGATTTATCAGATAAACTATATTGCGGAACCTTTTAATAATTAATATAAGATATTTATTATTATGGGATAATTCATTTTTAGCCAAATGTCTTTGTATCCATATTTCATCTCTTTAATTTGAGCCCGACATCCTTTCAAGGGTGACATTATTGTTGTTTACAGTGAAAGTAACAACTTGGACATAATTAATATGGTAAATTAGTTAGGCAATTAAACTTGAAGGAAAAACCCTTTGCATCATTATAGACTCCCCTTTGGGCAGAAAAAATAACATACCATTTGTTTCCTTCCTTTTATGAAGCAAAATAAAGACTATAAAAATTTAAAGAATTAAATCACCTTTAGGCAGGAGAAATTCTTTAAATTTTATATCCCAAGGCAATAAGAATATACAATTTAGAAAATGTAATCACCTTTAGTGTCTCGACCTCAAATCGGGAGTACGTGACTGACACGGGAATAGATATTTACCTCTAAACTCGTAAGCCTTATCCTGTAAACATAATTATAACTACCCTGCTATACTATCAATATATATATATATATATCATACTAGTGGCATGTGGCCTAATTAACCTGCAACCGCAGTTCGCTTAATACCGTTTTAGCTCAATCTAGTGTATAGATATATTTATCAGCACTCATAATGTATATATTAATATCATATTGACCGTACGTCTCAATACGTACGATCTATCCTATTCACATGCAGCAAGCACACATAATATATATCCATATCATATTGACCGTACGCCTCAATGCGTATGATCTATCCTATTCACATGCAGAAGTTTATATACTCAAACATATATCCTAGTGTATCCTCAACTGGACCCTGTCTTTAAGTACATGTGAAGACGTCAACTCTAGAGTGAACGTACATCAAAAGCTGTAAACATTTACAACATTTACAACTTTAAAATATGTACAAAAAAAAGAAAGCAAAATAACCAAAAGGAGTCCACCCATGCGAACAAGAGCGTAAGGATGGTCTGATGTCTGTATCACTGTCTGGACGTTGATGGCTGCTCGATCCCCGTATCTGAAACATTGAAGCAGAGGGAGTGAGTCAAAAAGACTCAGTGAGAAGCTACCCATCCTCGACGTAGCGGCGAGTACCACTACAGCTGGGGAAAGGGAAACACCCACAATCACATGCGCATGAAAATCCAATTTATCAAATGTTATATTACGATCAGGCAATATTAATATAACATTAAAATCAAAGATAAACCTACGAATCATGTTTTTCTATCATGCTTCTCATAATCAATCAAACACTATTAACATATCATTTGAAAACTATAAATCACTTAGCTGACCCTAGTGCCAGGCTAGGGCAATGGCCTCAACGGGCAATTTATTTTAAATCTTTAACTGACCCTAGTGCCAGGCTAGGGCAATGGCCTCAATGAGCAAATCATTTAATCTTTTACTGACCCTAGTGCCAGGCTAGAGCAATGGCCTCAACGGGCAAATATTTTAGTCTTTTACTGACCCTAGTGCCAGGCTAGGGCAATGGTCTCAATGGGCAAATCTTTTAACTTGTTTCTCTTCCCAAGCTTTTAGCTGGGAACCAGACTCTATATACCCATTACTATCCTAAATTGACTTTACCTGGGTAGTGTGAACATCCCTACGACTCACTAATCAATAAAGAGATCGTATTAATCCTCATATTGTTCCCGGACCCTTGGTTTAGATCATAACCTAGCTCTAAGGTCTTCCCTAAGTTCAATTTCCATAAAACGTCGACGTTTACTAACAACTTCTATACGATTTCTTTAATGAGTTTCTAATTAATAGGGTAAACCAAATCTTGGACTCAATCAACAACTTACCCTCTTGCTTGTACTATTCGGCGTATCTCATGTCATCACATGGATACCCTCCAGTACCTCTTTACCTGTAGTCAAACACATATACAAATACTTTCATATATAACAGTTTAGGAATAACAATAGCATGTTAACCACTAAATAATTCTTACAAATAGGCAAGTAGGCAAACCACATATCCACATCCTCAATCAACCCTCTAGGACAAGGATGGGAAACCCCTCACCTGGACGGCTCCCTTGTGCTTGTCCTGGAGTAACTCCCGCTCCAGACGAGTCGTGGTTTCCTAACGAATGCATTCAAGTGGTTAACATCTCAAACTATGTGCAATTCATATGAATGCTACATGCTCGTGCCTAAAATACATCTAGACGTCGCCAAGAATCGAGTCCTTGGTATTATCCATCTTCTCTCTTTCCTATGAGAGTCCTAAGTGTCTCGCACTTGGTTTCGTATAATTATCGCCCACCTTGAATTGATTTTGGAGCCTTGGATTTGAGTTTCTAAACCTCGATATGCTTCTAAATCATCATACTTAAGGTTTCCTAATAATTACGAAGGAATTAAATTGCCATTTTAAAATTTGGACTTTATTGTTCCGCAAGTTTCCATCCTTGAGAAACAAGAAAGTTCCTAAAATAATTCTTGATGCTTGATAATATTTTTAGAATTATTCTAGGGTGTTTAAGATTGAAAAGAAGAGGTTTGGAGCCCTCAATATCACCATTAAAGTGGAATTGGGCAATCCGAGCAGGGACCCAGCACGTTAATGTCAAGGTTCCACATTAGTAACCTCGGGCCAGCTCTTGACGGGTCTTGCTCAGCTAATATTTCAACAATATAATTTCAATAATTTCAATCCAAGCCTATTTACTCAAATCAAAGCTCAATCCTAATTATCACAATTTTTCCAATTTAGGAATAATTAGAATTTCAACCCCAAATCCTTCAAAATTCGAATTCACCTAAACCCGAGGGTATAGTCTCGATTCTCACCCCAACTAAGTGTTCAAGAACACCTCCTAGGTCTCAATCTATCCTCGAAAAAACCTAATCGAAGGTGGATCGAAGAAATCCCTAAAAATGGAGAAATTGAGGGTTTGGAGTGAAATTGGGGTTACCAACCTTTGGTTCGATTGGTGGGATGTGTGGAAGATGTTGTAGTCAAACTCCGGTGGTCGTTTCCGGCATCAGACCGCTCTTCTCCGGCCGGTTTCCGGCGAACCGTGATCCTTCCCCTCCTCCTTTCTTCTCCTTCTCCGTCCGCCCTCTCTCTCTCTCCTTTTCTTCCTCGGCTCCCTCTCTCTCCTTTCTTCTTATTTCTTTCTACTTCTACTAACCCCCCCTCATGGCACCCCTTTTAAAAATATAAATAATTTAAAATAATTATAATTAAAATAATTATAATAATTAAATTAATAATAAATAAATATCATAAAAAATTAAAATAGTTAATTAATAATTATAATAATTAGATATTTAAGTAATAAATAAATATAATTAAAAATAAATTAATTAATAATTATATAAATGCACAACTAATATATATTTTCTTTTCTTTTCTTTTTTTTTAAATAGATAATAAGATAAATAATAATCACTTAAAAATAATAAAGATATATTTTTAATTTAATTTCTTTTCCCTATTTAATTCAGGTTTCCAATTTCTTAGGTCCTGAATTAAATCCTAAAAAAATTATTTCTACTTCTTTTCTTTCCCTTTATTTTATTTTAAACTTCGAAAATTTTCTCGGGTATTACAATCTTTCCCCCTTAAGAAATTCGTTCACCGAATTTCAATTAACATACTAATCTTAGTCTTGAAATAAGTGAGGATACGTCTTGCGCATCTCAGCCTCAACTTGCCACGTTGCTTCTTCGACCGAATGGTTTTGCCACTAGAGTTTCACCAATGGTATCTCCTTCGACCTTAGCTTCTTCAACTGGTGATCTAAGATTTCCACTGGCATCTCCTCATAAGTTAGATTTTCAGCTAGTTGTACTTGATGGGGTTGGATTACGTGAGAGGGATCTGGTAGGTACTTTCGGAGCATGGACACATGAAACATTGGATGAACTCCTTCCAACTCAGCTGGCAATTCTAGACAGTAAGCAACAGTTCCCACGTGCTCCAGAATCTCAAACGGTCCGATGTATCTTGGCCTTAGCTTGCCTCTCTTGCCAAATCTCATCACGCCCCTCATCGGTGAAATTTTTAAGAAAACCTGCTCACCCACATCAAACTCTAACTCTCTTCTCCGGTTGTCAGCATACGACTTCCGCCTACTCTGAGCCGTGGCAAGCCTTTCTCTAATGGACTTTATCTTGTCCAAAGCATCATGCACAAGTTCTGGACCAACCAACTTGGCCTCTCCGACCTCAAACCACCCAATCAGGGACCTGCACTTCCGATCGTACAAAGCCTCGAAGGGTGCCATCTAAATACTGGATTGGTAACTATTATTATAGGCAAACTCCGCTAACGGCAGGTATTTCTACCACCCTCCGCCGAAATCCATAACACATGCCCTAAGCATGTCCTCTAAAATCTGAATGGTCCTCTCACATTGCCCGTCTGTCTGAGGATGAAATGCAGTACTCAGATAAACCCTCGTCCCCAACGCCTCCTGCAATGCTCTCCAGAACTGAGAGGTAAACTGTGGCCCCCTGTCAGAGATAATCGACACCGGTACTCCGTGCAACCTCACTACCTCTGATAGGTACAACTGGGCATATTGACCCACTCCGTAAGTGGTCTTAACTGGTAGGAAATGTGCGGACTTGGTCATCCGATCAACGATTACCCAAACGAAATCGAATCCCCTATGTGATCGCGGCAATCCTGACACAAAATCAATAGTAATCCTCTCCCATTTCCATTGAGGAATTTCTATCTGTTGAAGTGTTCCGGCGGGCTTTTGGTGTTCAGCCTTAACCTGCTAACACACCTGACATCTAGATACGTAGCCTGCCACATCTTTCTTCATACCATTCCACCAGTATAATTACCTCAGATCCTGATACATCTTATTGCTACCCGGATGGATTGTGTACGCTGTCTTGTGTGCCTTATCAAGAATTCTTTCCTTCAAACCATCCACCATAGGTACACACAGTCGTCCTTCCAACTGGAGTATGCCACTGTTATCTATGAAGAATCGGACGTCGTCCTTCTCCCCTTTAACCACTGTATCTCTGATCTGTTTGAGGTCGGCGTCTTGATCTTGTTTGGATTTAACCTCTTCGACTAGAGTTGACTTGGCTTGGAGATGGGCTAGAAACAAGTCGGAGTCTCCAATTTCAAACTGAGTTCCAGACTGTTCCAGCTCATGTATTTCCCGAATTAACGACCTTCGTACTTCACTGATATGGGCTAAGCTACCCATTGACTTTCGGCTCAGAGCGTCTGCTACCACATTCACCTTACCAGGATGGTATAAGATCGTGCAGTCATAGTCTTTCAACAACTCCATCCACCTGCGTTGTCTCAGATTTAGATCTTTCTGCTCGAAAATGTACTTAAGGCTCTTGTGGTCTATATATACCTCACATGTTTCGCAATAAAGGTAGTGCCTCCAAATCCTCAAGGCAAATACCACCGCTGCCATTTCAAGATCGTGAGTTGGGTAATTTTTCTCATGCTTCCGGAGTTGCCTAGACGCATAAGCAATCACCTTGCCATCTTGCATAAGAACACACCCTAACCCAACCCGTGAAGCATCACAGTAAACCACATACCCTCTGGTGCCCTCAGGAAGAGCCAACACCGGTGTTGTGGTGAGACTTTCCTTCAGCTTCTGAAAACCCTCTTCACACTTGTTATCCCACACAAACTTTACCCCTTTCTGAGTTAACTTTGTAGGAGGTGCAGCAACCTTCGAAAAGCCCTGCACAAACCTTCTATAGTATCCAGCCAAACCTAGAAAACTGCGAATTTCCGTGACAGAGGTAGGCAGGGACCAATTCTTCACTGCTTCCACTTGCTCGGACCAACGTGGATTCCCTCTGAAGATACCACGTGACCGAGAAATGCAACTTTATCAAGCCAAAACTCGCATTTCGAAACTTAGCGTACAATTTCTCTTCCCTTAGCTTCTGTAATACTAGTCTCAAATGTTCTGCATGCTCCTCAGCATTCTTGGAATATACTAGAATGTCATCAATAAATACAATGACAAACCAGTCTAGAAATGGCTTGAAAACCCGATTCGTCATATCCATAAAAGCTGCTGGTGCATTAGTTAGCCCGAACGACATGACTAGAAACTCATAATGGCCGTATCGGGTTCGAAAGTAGTCTTGGGCACATCTTCTTTTCTAATCTTCAACTGATGGAACCCTGATCGCAGATCGATCTTTGAAAACCTCTTAGCACCCTGCAACTGATCAAACAGATCATCGATTCTTAGAAGTGGATAGTGATTGCGGACCATTACCTTATTTAACTTCCGGTAATCGATACACAATCTTAAAGTTCCATCCTTCTTCTTCACAAATAAAACTGGTGCACCCCAAGGTGAAAAAATGGGTCTGATGAAACCCTTATCAAGCAATTCCTGTAATTGCGTGTGCAGCTCCTTCAACTCCTTCGGAGCCATTCTGTAGGGTGGTGTGGAAATCGGCTGAGTACTTGGTAAAAGCTCGATCTCAAATTCAATCTCTCGATCAGGCGGAAAACCAGGTAAGTCGTCAGGAAATACATCAAGAAACTCCCGAACCACCGGTACCTGATTCGCAGGAAGTACTTCTTTCGTAGTATCCCTCACAAAAGCCAGATATCCTTTACACCCTTTCTCGAGTAGCTTGGAAGCTTTCATTGCTGAAATTAGACTCGGATATGGTGCAGCACCATCACCCCGCACCACAAATGGCTCTTCATTTGGCATGCTGAATTTCAAACACTTTGCCCTGCAGTCAACTATTGCATGGCAAGATGCCAACCGATCCATACCTCGAATAACATCCAGGTTTACCATGTATAGTAGTCGTAGGTCCACAACTATTTCATGACCCTCGACCACAACCACACACGACTAATAGACGTATTTGACTTGGACCGATTCACCCATCGTAGTAGAGACCGTTTCTGTCTCCTTCAATCTAGTTGGGCTCCT
This sequence comes from Senna tora, assembly GCA_014851425.1. NCBI lineage: Eukaryota > Viridiplantae > Streptophyta > Magnoliopsida > Fabales > Fabaceae > Senna > Senna tora. Next base: position 16,395,490 of record CM026262.1, read on the forward strand.
CTCAACTTTCCGTGCAAATGCATGTGAGATGTAGGAGTGTGTTGAACCAGAATCAAATAATACAAGGGCCTGGAGAGAGCATATTGAAAGTGTACCTGTCACAACTGCTTTTAAGGCATGTGCATCCTGTCGAGACAAAGCAAACACCCGTGCCTGTCCTCCCCCTGGTGCACCTGGACCTCTACCTCCTGCTCCTCTACCTCTGCCCGCACCTGAAGTCTTAACCTGGGGTGGTACAATTCTAACTGGTGGGGCTGCAATTGGAGTACTACCCGGAGTAGGATTGCTCTTAACACTCGTATTACTCTTCCCCTGCGGACATTCCTTAGCCATATGCCCGTACTGACCACAGTTGTAACAACCTCCCTTCATGACTTTGCACTCTCCAAAATGAAATCTTCCACAAGTTCTACACTGCGGCTTCTGGTTACCGCCCTGTCTACCGCCTTGGAACCTCGACCCACCTTAGGTGTTACTCCTCCCAGAACTTGTGGTGGTAATAGCATACTGCTCACCAACTTGCCCTGCATAATTTGGAACTATACCAGAATTACCAGCTATTTTTTACTTCTTCTTCCATCCCTATCCATCACTACCTGTCAGTAACTTGTTCTTGGGATTCGTCGATGTCCCAAACTTCTTTCTATTTTCAATTACCCTGGCACAATCAGCAGCCTATGCTAGAGTTTCAAACTGACCACATTGCTGCAGTAGAACTATGAACAATGGCTCTACCAACCTGTGAATAAACCTCTTAATCAACTTCCTCTCATCGGGAACCAATTTTGGAGCATATTGAGCTAGCTCCGTGAACTACAGCTCAAACTCAGTCACTGACATATTCGACGGCGTCATACACAGATCTTCAAACTATTGGCATACCTCGTTCCTTCAGATAGAAACCGACCCAGGAATTCCCTCTGAAAATCTTCCCAGGTCATAGGAGCAACTCTCCTTGCATATCTCTTCTGTACTGATTCAAACCAAACCCGTGCAGTGCCTCTTAACTGAAACGAGGCAATGTTAAGGGTCCTCCTTGGTTTCACGGAGGAAATGTTGAGGGTCCTCCTTGGTTTCGGTTCCGCAAAAGGTAGGCGGATTCAGTTTTAGAAATTTAGTAATCGGCAATTCCCTCAGAACTCCCCTCAGTCCCTGGGGCAAGTCCCTTTGTTGCCATTCCCTTCTTGGTTCTTCCTCTCTTTCCTCAACCATTTCAGTTTCCTGTTCAGCCGATATCATTTGCTCCTCTTCCTCGCCGACAACTAAACGACGAACTCTTGTTGAATTTGGCAGGTCATTTCAGCTCTCAACTCCTGAAATCCCGCAGTCAGCATCTCAGCCACTGACGGAGCACCCGTCTCAACCTGTGGCTCTGGAATTTGTTGCCTATAGACTTCTCATTCTTGTGTCCTACCACAACCGCGAGCACGACCTCTAGCTCGGCCTCTGAGAGGCACTCTCTCCTCCCAAACGGATTCCTCATCAGTACGGGCAGGGACTCTACCGTCCCTCCTAGCCTGCCTAGTAGTCGGCGGCATCCCTGTACTGCATATAAACGTCACCTGATAAGTATTTGCGTAGTCTATCATAGATTAAGAAATAATGAAAGAAAGGCTGACTCAATTTATCTTGGGTACTCCCACAAGTGCTTGTTTAATGCAACGTTGTGCCCGGGTTTCACAACGAAGCTTAAACCGACACCCGGTTATACCAATGGCTTCACATGACTTAAAGAATAACCAGGCTTTGATACCAAGTTTTTCACGACCCCAAATCGGGAGTACTTGACCAGCACGGGAATAGATTTTTACCTCTAAACTCGTAAGCCTTATCCTGTAAACATGACTATAACTATCCTGCTATACAATTAATATATATATATATATATATATATATATATGTATGTATATATATATATATATATCATACTAGTGGCATGTGGCCTAATTAACCTGCAATCCGCGGTTTGCTCAATACCGCTTCAACTCAATCCAGTCTATAGATATATTTATCAGCACTCATAATGTAAATATTAATATCATATTGACCGTACGTCTCAATACATACGATCTATCCTATTCACATGCAACAAGCGCACATAATATATATCCATATCATATTGACTGTATGCCTCAATACGTACGATCTATCCTATTCACATGCAGAAGTTTATATACTCAAACATATATCCTAGTTTATCCCCAACTAGACCCTGTCTTTAAGTACATGTGAAGCCTACAAGTCTAGAGTGAACGTACATCAAAAGCTGTAAACATTTACAGCAATTACAACTTTAAAATATGTACAAAAAAAAAAAAGCAAAATAACCAAAAGGAGTCCACCCACGCGAACAAGAGCGTAAGGATGGTCTGATGTCCGTATCACTGTCCAAACGTCGATGGCTACCCAATCCCTGTATCTGAAACATTGAAGCAGAGGAAGTGAATCAAACAGACTCAGTGACAAGCTTCCCATCATCGGCGTAGCGGCGGGTACCACTACAGCTGGGGAAAGGGAAACATCCACAATCACATGCGCATGAAAATCCAGTTTATCAAATGTTATATTACGATCAGGCAATATTAATATAACATTAAAATCAAAGATAAACCTACGGATCATGCTTTTCTATCATGCTTCTCATAATCAATCAAACACTTTTAACATATCATTTGAAAACTGTAAATCACTTAGCTGACCATAGTGCCAGCCTAGGGCAATGGTCTCAACGGGCAATTTATTTTAAATCTTTAACTGACCTTAGTGCCCTGCTAGGGCAATGGCCTCAACGGGCAAATCTTTTAGTCTTTTACTGACCCTAGTGTCAGGCTAGGGCAATTGCCTCAACGGGCAAATCTTTTAGTCTTTTATTGACCCTAGTGCCAGGCTAGGGCAATGGCCTCAACGGGAAAATCTTTCTTTTACTGACCCTAGTGCTAGACTAGGGCAATGGCCTCAATGGGCAAATCTTTTAACTTGTTTCTCTTCCGAAGCTTTTAGCTGGGAACCTGACTCTATCTACGCATTACTATCCTAAACTGACTTTACCCAGGCAATGTGAACATCCCTACGACTCACTAATCAATTAAGAGATTGTATTAATCCTCATATTGTTCCCGGACCCTTGGTTTAGATCATAACCTAGCTCTAAGGTCTTCCCTAAGTTCAATTTCCATAAAACAACGACGTTTACTAACAACTTCTATACGATTTCTTTAATGAGTTTCTAATTAATAGGGAAAATCAAACCTTGGACTCAATCAACAACTTACCCTCTTGCTTGTACTATTCGGCGTATCTCATGTCATCACGTGGATACCCTCCTATACCTCTTTACCTGTAGTCAAACACACATATACAAATACTTTCATATATAACAGCTTAGGAACAACAATAGCATGTTAACCACTAAAGAATTCTTACAAATAGGAAAGTAGGCAAACCACATATCCACATCCTCAATCAACCCTGTAGGGCAAGGATGGGAAACCCCTCACCTGGACGGCTCCCTTGTGCTTGTCCTGGAGTAACTCCCGCTCCAGACGAGTCGTGGTTTCCTAACGAATGCATTCAAGTGGTTAACATCTTAAACTATGTGCAATTCATATGAATACTACATGCTCATGCCTAAAATACATCTAGACGTCGCCAAGAACCGAGTCCTTGGTCTTATCCGTCTTTCCTCTTTCCTATGAGAGTCCCAAGTGTCTCGCACTTGGTTTCATATAATTATCGCCCACCTTGAATTGATTTTGGAGCCTTGGATTTGAGTTAATAAACCTCGATATGCTTCTAAATCATCATACTTAAGGTTTCCTATTAATTACGAAGGAATTAAATTGCCATTTTAAAATTTGGACTTTATTGTTCCGCAAGTTTCCATCCTTGAGAAACAAGAAAGTTCCTAAAATAATTCTTGATGCTTGATAACATTTTTAGAATTATTCTAGGGTGTTTAAGATTGAAAAGAAGAGGTTTGCAGCCCTCAATATCATCCTTAAAATGTAATTGGGCATTCCGAGCAGGGACCCAGCACGTTAACGTCAAGGTTCCACATGAGTAACCTCGGGCCAGCTCTTGACGGGTCTTGTTCAACTAATATTTCAACAATATAATTTCAATAATTCCAATCCAAGCCTATTTACTCAAATCCAAGCTCAATCTTAATTATCACAATTTTTCCAGTTTATGAATAATTAGAATTTCAACCCCAAATCCTTCAAAACTCGAATTCGGCTAAACCCGAGGGTATAGTCTCGATTCTTACCCCAACTAAGTGTTCAAGAACACCTCCTAGGTCTCAGTCTACCCTCGAAACAACCCAATCGAAGGTGGATCAAAGAAATCCCTAAAAATGGAGAAATTGAGGGTTTAGAATGAAATTGGGGTTACCAACCTTTGGTTCGATTGGTGGGAGGTGTGGAAGATGTTGTAGTCAAACTCCGGTTGTCGTTTCCGGCGTCGAACCGCTCTTCTCCAGCCGGCTTCCCGCGAACCGTGATCCTTCCCCTCCTCCTTTCTTCTCCTTCTCCGTCCGCCCTCTCTCTCTCCTTTTCTTCCTCGGCTCCCACTCTCTCCTTTCTTCTTATTTCTTTCTACTTCTACGAAGCCCCCCCCCCCTCATGGCACCCCTTTTAAAAATATAAATAATTTAAAATAATTATAATTAAATTAATAAATAATAAATAAATATAAATAAATAAATTTAAAATAGTTAATTAATAATTATAATAATTAGATATTTAAATAATAAATAAATTAATTAATAATTATATAAATACACAACTAATATATATTTTCTTTTCTTTTCTTTTCTTTTTTTAAATAGATAATAAGATAAATAATAACCACTTAAAAATAATAAAGATATATTTTTAATTTAATTTTCTTTCCCTATTTAATTCAGGTTTCCAATTTCTTAGGTCCTGAATTAAATCCTAAAAAAATTATTTCTACTTCTTTTCTTTCCCTTTATTTTATTTTAAACTTCGAAAATTTTCTCGAGTATTACATTTAGGCAGAAATTTTTTTTCAAAATTATATATACTCATCAATATGCTCCAAGCTATCCTGAAATTAATATACATAATAACCACATTTGGGTAGGAAATTATATATATTAATTTAATAACCAATTCTATCAACAGGGAATTTTATTCATTTATGAATTTTGATGACTCGCCACCTTAATGGTAATGGTCGCAACAATTCATAAAAATTATCCCAGACTAAAATTAATTAAAATTGCTTCCACTTCCCATCAACAAGGAAATTTAACCCTTTTATGGATTTTGATGAATAAATTACTTCAGTGATATATATTCTCAACAACCCAAAAATAAAATAAAATTTTCAGACTAGGAAGCCCTGTAAAAATTAGTCATGCATTAATTACAAATTTTAACATCAATTTATTCACCCTTTAAAGAATTTAAATATGTAATTTTTACACATTTATTGCATCAATTTTAATAAATACTAAATTGATGTCCTTAGCGAGCCACACCATGCAAGGTTGGGACCGCGTTAAAAAATATTATGTTCTTAGTCGGGTCACATATTAGTGATACCTAGCTCAAAAATATATATGCACACAAATTTCATCTAAATTTAAACAATTTTAGACATTTTATACATCCTTTAACGTTGCACTGGAGAGTATAATAAATATACACTCAACTAGGGAGAGTGAAGGTCGTGCCCATCATATTCAGAAGCCTCAAAAATAGTTTTTTTTTCATGCCAAAATGACTTTAAAATTATTTATTTTGAATTTATGGATTATTATATCCCAAAAAATTCAAAATAAATATTCAAATCTGAAATGGGCAATAGATAACAACGCTGGAATCAAATTTTGCATTTTTCATGTTCATGTTCCTCCAATCATGTTCATGATACTTGAGTAAGTTTAATTTGCTCCATATATATATATATATATATATATATATATATATATATATATATATATATATATATATATATATATATATATTTCAAATATGAAGCTTATAGAGAGAAATGAATCAAAACTCTAAACTTGACTGTAATAATGCCAGATTCCAAAAATATAAAATGGTAATGGTCAATTAGCTTATGCCTCATGATTGACTAGTTTCAATAGATCCAAAGGGTGCTCAAATATTTTTTTATGATTTTTTCATGCTGAAAATACATTTAAAATGTTTATTTTGAATAAATAAACTAATATTTAATCAAAAAATACAAATAAATATTTATATATTCTGAAAAAAATAATTAAAATACATGAAAAAAATTAGAAAAATATTCTGAGCAAAACGAAGCCGGAATCGTCCCAATCCGGTATGGGGGTGGGCCTCACGCGCCACCCCCAAGATGCCCCACGAGTGGCCTTTGCTGAGGAAGGCTAGAGGACCTTCTTCCTCCAACTGGTCGGGTCGGACCTGTAAAACGGGTCCGACGACCCGACACACCGGCTTGCGTTTTAGAGCTTTATGGTCTCGATTTTCTTATGGGTTTTGTAGGTATGTGATTTTCTAACATATATGTCCAATCAATTTCTGAAAAACTCAGCCCCAAATCTTGATTTTTCGAAAGAAAGAGCTTAGGGTTCGAAAATATGGTTTGTTCTTCATACAAATCGAAATTAAACCCATTTTGAGCATCTTTAACCAAATATTTTTTAGGGGTTTGGCCAAAAATGAATCAAGAAACATTTATATGGCTTCGATTTCACTCAAATTAACTTAATTTTGAGAGATCTAGCATAAACCCAAAATTGGGGTCCGAAAAATTGCATGTTCATCAATCCATAACTTTTCAACCATAGCTCCGATTCGCACAAACTATATATCGATTCAAAGCTTATACAGAGGAGAATAAAACCCCTAAACTAGAATCATACAAGCACGCAAGATCTGATTGAAAAATGAGCTCGAATTTCAGAAAAAAACCATGCAAAAAATCCAGCAACATTCAAATTCGAAAATTCAGCATGTTCATGGGCTCAACTTTAGGATGCGATTTCTCTCAGTATACAACACGAAATTAAGCATACTATATATCAAATTAAAGCTTGCACGGAGACGATTAAAACTATATGATTTGTTTTGTACAAACAAGTCATATTAGATACGAAAATTTGGACGAAATCTTCTGAAAAATCATGCGTAGAAATTCCAGAAAAATAAAAAATTTTAAGATTTAACACCACAATTAACCTGGCTCTGATGCCAAATGTAAGATTTCTTGGATCGATTGTAATGCTAAATCATTGAAAATAATCAAACATTATACGTACCTGATTTCACCATCTTTTATTTTCAAGAACTCCTGAATACTTGACACCGGACAGCTTCTCTACCGTGAGAGCTAGGTCTTCCTCTCTATTACCCTGATCGTGCAGCGGCTACAATGGGGAGACTCACTGTGTTGGGGTTAGGGAGGGGACCTAGCCTGTATTTATAAGTGTGTCTTACTTGGCCCTCCCATTACGGGCTTCAATAAAACCCTAAAGGCCTACACATAGCCGCCTATGAGACTTTATCATAATTTGTGCTATTAGCCCAATAGTGATTACCTTATACTTTGGGCTTTCTTTATATTGGACCACATATTAACTCAATTTATTTAGAAAACTAAATAAAATATTTTAAACAATTAATGTGTGCCCAAATATGATACACATCATACATCAAATTCTTTGGTGGACTGCTCACATATTGAAGCATATTGAACTTGAGACTTTTGTTTTTTGTTCAGAGATAAGGCTCTTGTGAAGAATCTTGTAAGAATGAGGCATTATATATCTGATCATTCTCATACCTTATTTGGTCGAGCCGCATACCCTTTTTTATTGGACGAGTATTTGGAGCTATCAAGAGCTCAAACTCACTAGTTGCAAGTCGTTAGATCTGTCTTGAGATCTGTGTCATCTTAAACTTTAAAAAGAAATAATATTTTAACACGGATCTCCAGACAGATCCAACGACTGAAGATGGTGAGCTTGAGCTCTTGATAGCTCTATAACATTACCCTTTTTTATTTTCTTTTGGATGATTTGGTTCTCTCTTTTAGTTTTTTTTAATTGACTATAGCAATTCGTATAAAGAAATAAAAGTGAAGACTAGAGGGCTAGAATATACCAATTCCACGTAATCAAGAAACAAATACCAATTTATTAATATTATGAAGTTTTATAGCTAGCCGCCTATTAATGGCCAGATATATATTTGAATGAAATGGGCAAAAACGTAACAATGACACTTTTATTGTTGAGTAAATTAACATTTTAAATTCAAAAAGATTTAATAATCTGTATCAATTTAAACCTTGAAAGATAAAAATATCAAATTTCGTTCATGATCATGTAATTTAATTTAATAGTCTTGAAAGTAGCAAATGTCAAATTTATTCCTGACAAATTCAATTTGTCTCAATTTAGTCCTTAAAAAATTTCCCGTCAATTATTTTAATGGAGATTAGAAAGGACTAAATTGAAACATTTTATATCTTTTAGCGACTAAAATAGTAATTTACTCTTTTTTTTCATTCCCACTCTTCTCAATGTATGATATATACATATGCCATAAATTTACAAATTGCACAATACACTTGAACATCAGACATATTACAGTTTGAATTTGGCAAAATATTAGAAAAATGACGTGGAATATATGGTGGAATCAATATGCTTTTACTGCATCCCCATACTCCAATTTTACCCAAAAGGAAAAATGTATTCTACTCAGCTGGAAGTTACTACTGCATGGGAAAAAACTGGTTAATTGTCAGTAATGACAAGGTATGTTTGGAATGTGATGGTTTTAATGTTTGTAATGTGATGGTTTTAATGTTTGGAATGTGAGTAAAAATTTGATGATGTCTTTGTTATTGGTAACTCCAAGGTGCATCCACCCAAATCTATAAAGCTTCAATAGGGAAACCAGATCTAATTTATTTTTCATCACTTGTTTTAGTAGAAAGTGAGAATCAAATCCTCCCTTGAATGCTTGGTCCATCTTGCATCATAAAGTAATTTTTTATAAGGGATACAGGCAAATCAAAATTCATAAACGGAAGAAAGGTTATATACTTGAAATATGAAAGAAGTAAATGATTTTGCATAATATATACCGTATTAAAGAATGCAAATTCAATCACAAGTTCACAACAAAGAGTTTTACCAAGAAATCTCTACTTTGCCAAGCTTACAAAATCAAGTTAATTGACATAGAAAGTTTTATCAAATATTGTCTATATATGAAAGAGTGACAAGGTATTTGTTTTGTAACCTTCAAATTGAAACAAAAATACCTTTAAGGAGTTGGGCCAGGCTAATTCATCTAAGTGCAGGAGTTGACGGCTTTTCTCTTAAGAACTATGCACTCCTAGGAGCCTATGAAAAATGAAGAAAGAGCTTTGATATCACTCCTAAGTAAAGAAATTTCATAGAGATCTTGTGAATAGATCGATATGTACAAAGACACAAGGTGAACCTTGTATTTATAAGGTCGAAAGGTCGGTGAAAATACATGAATTGGTTTCTTGCAAGTTCATCAATGGCGTGAAGGGTGACGAAAGTAAAAGAAAACAGAGGTTTTTCACGTTTTACTTTAGCATAACCTCTTTCTTCACGTTTTCTTTCAATATAACGTGTCACATCATGTTTTCCTACGCAAACAAGCAAGTTGTTTGTTCAATTATTTTGTTTCATGCCAATTTCACATCACATCCCTTGGTGGGTCTACACATTAAAGCATATTGAACATGAGGCTCACGTTTTAGGTTGACGACTGATAAAATAAATTACATTAAAGCATATTGTACATTAAGTCTGTACAAAGGCACAAGGTGAGCCTCATGATTCTTTTTGAACAAATTTGTGTAAGTTTATTTGTAGTTTTTGTACCCTTCAAAAATTCCATAGGAGCTCTATTAATTTAGTTTGTTTCTTACTCCTAGCTTTGAATATCAAAGAAGCAAGACTCGTCTCAACCACAAGCATCGATGATAATTTTTAAACAACACCTTAAGCATATGTGGTTCATTTTAAAAGAACCAAAGTTGAATAAAAAGGGAAGGAATGAGAGAAAGAAATTGAACCTTGTGTATCATGCGTATATAATCAAGTTAAATAAATGACTCCTCCTCCTCCTCCTCCACCACCCCCGTCGCCGCCGCACCCACCGCTGCCGCACTTCTTCCTCAGGTGTGTCAAGGTCGCTTACGTGAAGAAGCTATGGCGGCGGTGATTTGTGTTCTTCGCCGATGAAGAAGAAGGAAGGTGAATAAGCTGTGGCCCAATCCCATTCGTCTTCATCTCGTCAATGTCCCGGTGCAACAGTTCCTGTGCCTCCACCTACTCTAGTCCCGTGTTCAGTCTCAAAATCCACCGATTCCAGCGGCATTCCCGAGGAACCACCCCGTCCCACCTCGCTCTCTCCGTTACAGTGTCATTTATGACCCCTCCCCGTCCCGCCATGTTGCTTTGTCCCACCAATATAAATATGTTCTTTTCCACTTGGCTCCTTACTCCCCATGTTTCCCTTCCAATCACCGACGCCAATATTCCTACCACCACCAACAAGCAAGGCATCGATCCGTAGCGTGGAGATCAATACTGCAGACTTGAGATTTAATGAATGAATCAATGTTTTCTCACCCTATGCCATTTCTTATAAGCTAAACATAACAAGAAATTTATATTTATGAGATTTGAATATCACTTTTTTGAGTCAAGATTTGCCTCCTGCTTCCACTCTCATCTCAAATCACCGCTGCCACAGCTTCTTCACATAAGTGACCTTGACGCACCTGAGGAAGAAGTGCGGCGGCGGTGGTGCTGGTGGAGGAAGATCAGATGATGATGATGATGATGATAATGATGATGATGACGATGATGATGAAAATGGGGATGAAAAAGAGAGGCAGAGGAAAAAGGATGAGATGATGATGATGTGGCGCTAACGTGGTGCTGACATGGGCGCCACGTCAATAAAATATGACACATAAAAGACATAGTGCGCCACATAAGCCGTCCACGTCAACAATTAACGGCAAAAGCTAACGAAGTTAGGCAAGAGGACCAATTTTGACAAAAAAAACATTGAGGACCTAAAATAACTTTTTTTTATAGAAAAAAGAAATTGTATTAAAGAAAAAAGAAGATTACAAACACAAGGACAAGCAGTCCACAGGAATAGAAAATAAAAAGAATAAGACAAGCAGAAGAAAACTAAGACATTATCTCAATAGGGCCTTCCAATCCCTTTGAATATCCATAATGGACATTCCTCTAAACAAACCATTCGACGAAGCCCATAAAGAAGACAAAAAAAATAATTATATCGCACAACAGATGAGGTGAGAGGAATCTATTATTAAAGACCCTAGCATTCCTTTCCAGCCAAAGGCACCATACCCTCGCCAAAACTGCACATTGCCAAAGAGCTTTATGCTCTTTATTCCTTCCAAAGCCCACAAACTTGATACCCAGAAAAATACCCAGATCCGCCGGACATACCCAATTCTCTTCAAAGAGACCAAACAGCATATTCCACATAGACCTTGCCACTTCACAATGTAGAAAAAGATGGATATTCGTCTCAGACCTTCTAAAACACATGACACACACATCCGGTGACAACGCCTTATTGGGACGACGAGTCTGAAGCATATCATTAGTGTTAATTCTATTAAGTGTCACTGTCAATACAAAAGCCTTTACATTATAAGGAGCCTTTATTTTCTAGAAAGATTTAGAAAGAAGATTAGGATTAGGGTTTGGGGTTTTAGTCAAGTATTTAAAAAACGAAGAGCAAGTATATGAGCCCAAAGAGTCTAAACTCCAAATCCTGCTATCAGGAACCGAAGAAGCTCGAAAAGGAGCAAGAATATCTAATAACAAAATAACATCTTCTGTAAGTCTATCATTAAGATTTCTAGAAAAGTGGAAGTTCCAAGAAATGTGTTCATCATGATTTATTAAGAAATCAACAATTGGTGCATTGTGTACAGAAGATAAGCCATATAAACAAGGAAAGAGTTCGATAAAAGTATATTAACCAGTCCAATGGTCCTCCCAAAAACGAAAACGAGTACCATCACCCACACGAAGGGAAAGTAAAGTCGAGAAGGAATGATATACCTGAGATATAAATTTCCAGGGACTTGCATGAGTAGCTCTAATCCTAATATTAGCGTCCCAACCATTCTGTTGAACACCATATTTGCTCTTTATCACCCTATGCTACAGGGAAGTAACTTCCAAAGGGAACCGCCAATGCCATTTAGCCACTAAAGAGATTTTTTAGACACCAAATTACCTAGACCCAATCCCCCATCCTCTTTAGCCCTACAACAAATTTCCCAACTGACCAAATGATCTTTCTTACACTCACCCTTCCCCGACCACAAGAAATCTCTCATAATGTTCTCAATTCTACTTGCCACCTTAATTGGGAGTTGAAATAGAGAAAGATAATACAATGGGATACTCGACAATGAAGCCTGAATTAACTTAATCATGCCACCCAATGAGAAGTAGGCTCCTTTCTAACTCTCAAGCCTTTTGGAGATTCTATGAATCACAGGATCCCAGAAAGACTCAGCCCTCGGGTTCCCGTCCAACGGTACTCCCAAGTAGGTTAGAGGCCACTGCAAAACCTCACAACCCACAATACCAGCTAGATTCTCCACTAAACTATCTTCTACATTAATACCCGCAATCCCACACTTATTGAGGTTAATATGAAGTACTGATATAACTTCAAAGATTTGAAGCAAAGAAAACACATTCTGAAAGTTTGCATTATCCTGTGGTAAAAAGAGAATGGTATCATCTGCAAACTGTAAGTGTGAAACCTCTAGATTGTCATTGCTTACCTTCAGGCCCTCTATTATCCCTCTCTCAGTTCCCCTAGACAACATACGACTCAATACACCCACAACCAATGTGGATAAGAACGGAGAGAGTGAATCCCCTTGCCTAACACCTCGAAACCCCTTAAACCATTGTTTTGGTTGACGATTAACTATAACAGCAAATGCAACAAAGGAGAGACAACCTTTAATCCAACTTCTCCATCTATCCCCCAAACCCTTCCGACATAGGACCTTATCTAAAAAAACCCCAATTGACCCTATCATAAGCCTTCTCAAAGTCTAACTTAAACACTAAACCCTTACGTTTTCGTCGCCTTACATCCTCCACCACTTCATTGGCTAGTAAGGCTGCATCAAGAATTTGCCTACTGCCCACAAACGCACTTTGGTTCTCCGAAATAGTATCTCCAAGAATCTCTCCTAGCCTTAGAGAAAGTACCTTAGTAATCACCTTGTAAACACTAAAGACCAAACTAATAGGCCTAAAATCCCTCACCTTAATGGATCTATCTTTCTTAGGGACAAGAGTAATAAAGGTCGAGTTCATGCTAGTATTGATCTTTCCATTATAGTAAAACTCATGAAACACTCTCATCAAATACTCTTTCAAAATGGGCCAACAAGCCTGGAACAAGGCCATGTTAAAATCATCTGGGCCCGACACTTTCTCCTTGTCCATTGTCCATATCACTCTCCTTACTTCTTCCTCCTCGAAAGGCCTTTCTAACCACTCAGCCTTGACACCATCTATAGGGGACTAGTCTAGCCCTTCAAGGAAGGGCCTCTCTGTGTTTTTCTCCATGTACAACTCTTTATAAAACCTGGTAACCTCATTGCAGATTGAGTCAACATCCCTAACGATCCTCCTACCTTCCATTTCCAGTTCCTTAATCCAACTTCTTTTCCTTCTCCTATTTGCCACCTTATGAAAGTAGCTCGAATTCACATCCCCATCCTTAACCTACTTAATTCTACTCTTTTGACGCTAACTAATATCCTCCTTAATAATCACAGCATCAAGTTCATTCCTACGAGTACTTTGATCTTCCATTAAGCCCCCCTCACTTTCCAGCCTATCTAAAGTCTCCATTTCTTTTAAAATCTCCCTCTTTTTAATTCTTATGTCGCCAAAAACTTCCTTATTCCAAATATTAAGCTTCTCCTTCACATACTTTAGCTTCTTCATGAATCTAAATCCCTCCCAACCAGTAACTAAGCATTCCTCCCACCAAACCTTAACTTGATCCAAGAAAGAGGGATGTTGGAGCCACATATTTTCAAAACGGAAAGGGGTTGGTCCCCATGTGACTCTACTTTATTCAAGAAGGAGAGGGAAGTGATCAGACACAAGTCGTACGAGGGTCTCCTGAATTAGATATGAGAAACTATCCTCCCACGCAGATGTCACCAAGAACCTATCTATTCGTGAAGACATTACCCTACCTCGATTGACCGACCATGTGAATTGAGCATTTGAGAGAGGGATGTCTCTCAGATCACACTCTCTAATAAAATCATCAAACCCTCTCATGCTAGTAGTGATCCTTGAGCCCCCTAACTTCTCCGTGGGGAAGCGAATTACATTAAAATCCCCTCCAACACACCAATGGGGACTACATAATCCATAAACAGAAGATAACTCCTCCCAAAGACAAGACCTATTCCTAGGATTGGTAGGCCCGTAGACATTAGTAAACCACCAACATCCTTTACCCTTGATGTTTAACAAGATAGAGAAAGAAAAACACCCCTTTAGATCATCTACTCTAGACGCTACCCTAGTATCCCACCCTATCAAAAGCCCTCCTGATAATCTCGAGGATGGCATAAATTCCCACTCCTTAAATCGACAATTCCAAATACTTCGTAACAACAAACCATCCACTTCCTCTAATTTAGTCTCTTGCAAGAAGAAAACATCAAGATCTACTTTGTCTAAAATTTCCTTAGTCTTCCTACACTTTATAGGATTTCCTAACCCATTAACATTCCAACTAAAAATTTTCATATTTTACCTAACTTTCCCTTACCTTCCTTTTTCCCTCCATAATTAACTGTGGTTTGTAACTTATGCAACTCCTTAATGGCTTTCTTTCTCCTTCTCACATACGTGTTAGGGGTCACCTGTAGTTTAATTACTTTGTCCGAGGTATCTAACAATTGAAACTCTATCTTATCCAACAAGGCTTGTGGGTCTCGGTTGTCCCTCACATCCCCTAATTGGCATAAATGTATGGAATTTTCCTTTGGCATATCACTATCCAGAGGGTTATGAACAAATACAACTTGGTGCTCCACAGGTTTAGGAAGAATACCTCTGTTGGGATTACTGCTCACACATGCATACCCTGCAAATTGTTCAACAAGCACATCAGAACACACACCATTAGTTTTGGTGTAAACTAAATCGGAGGATGAAATTTTTTTTGTGTGGAATATTAAGTAAGGGATCTGTTTGAACTTCGTTACTTAGAAGGTTAACACTAAGGCGCTCTGTTCCCTTGTCCTTATAAAAGGCGACCTCACCATCATTGCTTGCCATGTGAAAAAATGAGGCCATAATATCTTCTTCACTCCTACCCATTTCCAAGAGGGAGGCCACCCCTTCAAGGCCATCATCATCAGGCCTCCTCTTCTGGTCTCTCTCTTGTTCTTCATATTCCTTCTTCAATTACTCAATTAGGAGACCCTCTTCATTATCGAAAAAAGAAATTATTGAAGCCCCATCAAGGAACTCCCCCTCTTCCACCTCCGACAATGAAGAATCCGTCTCTGGTTCCAAACATTTTATTACACCAGAACTACTTGGGTCTCTAAGAGTAACATTAGTAATTTCTTGAACTTCCATTATCGCCTTCCCTTTACAAGGCGCACTCTCTCCCATGTTAGTTCCCTTCTGGCCCTTCCCTGCTAGTTCAACGTCTCTTACATCTCCTAATACCACAATCTCATCCTTCTCGGTTTGAACACCGACATCACGTTTCATATCATCAGTCTCCACCACAATCTCTTGGACACTAGA
This sequence comes from Senna tora, assembly GCA_014851425.1. NCBI lineage: Eukaryota > Viridiplantae > Streptophyta > Magnoliopsida > Fabales > Fabaceae > Senna > Senna tora. The sequence continues at coordinate 16,411,379 of CM026262.1, forward strand.
TCCTTGTTGAACCTGGCTCTAAGCTCGTGGGACCCAGCATAATAACCTTCCATCATGTTTAACCTGCGTTGATACTCGCGCAACTATAGTAAGTGGCCTAGCAACAATGCATTTCCTAGAGGCCTCCTCTGTATCCTGCCTTTCTAATACCCACTGAACTCTCCTCTTTCCCCCTTCCTCTAAAAATATTCTCAGGGTTCTTTTAAATGTAGACTTGTTTCCCTGCTCCTTCTCCTTCACCCCATGAGCTACCCTGATATTTTGACACCCCTCCCCATCACTAATCCTCTTATGGACGTCCCCTCCAGACCCTCAATTGCGTATAGTCTTCTTCACAGTATCCGCATAAGACATTTGCTTATCGACCCCAAATGACTTCACCATAGGTATATTCCTCCCCATATCCCTTGCAATCGGTGGGACAAGCAATGAAACCAAGGCTTTGGCGAGCTGCCACCATCCCACCCCTCTAGGACCCTCCGACACCATCACTGAAACCTTCCTTCCCCCTTTAAAATATTCAGTGATGCAAAAGAATTGTCCTCTCCTAGTCGCCCCAACAAAAACCACGAATAGCTTATCATGAATACGGATTTGCTACAATGCAATCCGTCCTCTCCTATCCGCCGACATCAACCAAAATGCAGCGTCGTGACCCAATACCACATTGGACAGGAACTGCTTACCACTCTCACGTATGCTTAGACGAAAAAAAGACCCTGATTGTTCCAATGACAAATCTAACACTTTTGCTTCAATGGCGAAATGTTGTATCCCCATGGCTATCTTTAACCCCTTGTTCAAACTCCAACCCACACAGACCAGAGCAAAGAGTAGCCCGCAGACCTTGAAAACCTCCAAAAATCAGCAAACAGAGACAAAAAAAAACCAAATTCGGCCACTGTAATCGAAGAACCACCGTGGACGGAGGTGGACGTCCGTCAGAGGTGATCAAAGAGGCCGGCCAACACGTCACACAGAAGCTGTGAGCAACCAGAGGTGAGACCCAGAGAGATTACGCAAACTGAGTGCAAAATAGACATCCACAAAACCACCAAATCAGTTCTGGCCACCGTTGACAGCTGCACGACCGTCGAGAATGACCAGAGACACCGTCCAACGCACCCCTCAGAAGCTGCGTGCTACCAGTAGCATGGAACAGAGTACCGAGAAATAGAGTACCGAGAAACAGAGAGAGTTTACGATTGTAGGAAACTCGCGATTCTCTCTCCGGCGAGGTTTCCGGTGAAGTAACCCGGTAGCTCCGACATCGAGGGTTTCGGCAGCGAGCTCCGCCGGCATCGGAACTTGTGGCGAAAAGGCCACCAGTCTAGGGCATCAGGGGATGAGAGTCCAAAACCCTAGCAGAGCCCTTCCCTTGCCACGTCATTACTCCAGCTCTTAACTCTATAACCTCGAGTTTGATATTATCAATAATTTTTTTTAGGACCAATATTAAACTTCGTGCAAACTTTAAGGACCAAAATAGTAATTTGGCCATTTATATATTTACCTTTGGCCTTCCCTTCGACCATGGTTTCTTTGACTGTGCATCTACCCAAGTAATTAGGCACAATAAAACAAGTCATAGACCATAGAAGAAATTTGCAAATCTAATCACTTGCACAATTGTGCGGATTTAGGCATATAATAAATGTACAGTTAGCATTAATATTAATATTTTCAGTTTCCATTTAAAAAGAAGAAGGGGTTATAGAGAAGAACAGTCGCCACTCACCATAGTTATTTTCTCTCTACATATCAAGATTCAAGAACACCTTGTTTTGGCAAAGTCCTCAAATTCACAATGGCATTGAACAAAAAGAAAACTCAATTTGTATCTTCATTGATTTCAATCACCCTCACCATAAGTGGCAGCTAAATATATTTCCTTTTGATATCTGGATATAAATAGTCTACATAACACGTCAGCAAAATTGAAAGTACAAATTCCGAGGGAAAAAAGATGGGTACATTTAATGTTGGACATGATGAAATAAACTGGTGAAGAAAGGCAGGCCAGATTTGAAGCAGTGAATAATGTCCATTATCCAATTGAATTTTCATGCAGTAATACATACTCTCGGCTGCAAATGAAGAACATTCGATTTATCAATATGCATTATAATAGTCATACATACATAATATTCATTTACATGAACCATATAGAACAAAGAAGGCATTTAACACACCAGTATCTTGATCCTATTATTTCATATACCATGATATTCCAGATTACTGATTCTGATATCTCTGATAGATTATGTGATTGCATGATGGTGGGGTATGAGATACCACCCTAGTATTTCATACACGATAGGTGCCAATACGACAAAGAATGATAAATAAAACCTTTTTTTCACTAGGTGGGATTAATTATATGGATGATGGATCAAGAACACCAACATATTCTAATTTTAGAGACTATTGCCCTTATTTAGAAGAGCATATTTAGCGGGATTATCACAATTATTATGATTTTTATTATAATCAAATTAGGGGTGTGCGTGGGTTGGGTAGGGAAGAAACATAGGCTGTGTTTGGTTAGTAGGGTGAAGGATGTAATAGGAATAGATGATGTAATAGGATTGTAGAAGGGAATGAAAAAAATCTATATATCTATATTCTATATATAATACTAAAGCAAGATACATGGGTTAAAAACTAAACATTTGTCCTTAAACAATCTCCGTTGACCGCGTTTGACTTTCTCTGCTAGGGTTTCTAGCAGACGCCAAACACAGAGGTGAACGCGTTTGTTTCCGGTGACGGCCGTGTAGGAGGGGTGGTGCTCCGGCGGGTGTGCGTGACTACTAAAGGACATTAGGATGGCTACGAAAGAAGAGGATGAGAAGGTGTTAGTGGTATACGATGAGGACGAGGTCATCAACGGAGGCAAGAGAGGCGTCTTTACAGTTGCAGGGAAGATCGTATCATCGAAGCCGGTGAATAAGGGTGCACTAGAAAATGCTTTCCGAAATATTTGGAATAGGCCGGAGGAGCTGAAGGTGGAAGAAGTAGACACGAACATGTTTCTCTTTCATTTTGCGAATGAGAAAGACATGCTGAAAACTATAGAGAATGGACCCTGGATTTTCCGTAACAGATGGATGATTCTAGCAAGATGGAGGAGGGGAATGGATGGAAAGAAAGAGGAGTTTACAAAAGTGAAAGTGAGGGTGCAGCTATGGGGCGTTCCACTACACTGCAGAACTGAAAAAGTCGCATCGAAGCTATGTGCGCAAGTGGGAGAGGTACATGAATTGGGTTTGTATGAAGAACAAAGTACGGGTAACGTTTTTATTAGAGGAGTTGTGAGCATTGATGTGAATAAGGGTCTACGTAAGGGAGTTAATTTAGGCAACGCACGGGATGGGGTATATTGGGTTGACTTTCGATATGAAAATATCCCAAGGTGTTGCTTTTTATGCGGGGTATTTGGACATGATGAATTGGATTGTTTGACGAAGAAGATGGTGGAAGAGAAGGGAGAGGTGTTTGTGTCGAAGGAGCTAGGGACGTGGATGAGGGCGGATAGGAGCGGAAGGAAAGTGACGTGGATGAGGGCGGATAGGAGCGGAAGGAAAGTGACGTGGCCTGGAACAAGCAAGGCTACCCATGATAATGGGCATGGAGGAGAAGTGCATAGAGTGGGAAGGATCAAGAAAGTCGATACGGAGGAGTTGCTGAATAAGCTTGCGTGCATGACGGTAAGGGAGTGATGAACGCGGCCTTGTCGCGAGGCCGGCACCAATCAAATTAATGCTAGAATGTGCAGCTAGTGGCACAACCTAGGTCGAATCTCTCTCGCGGAGCCTATGTATTCAATTGTCAATTATGTAAGATGTTCACAAAAATATGGATGTCTTTGAGGAATTTTATCAAACAGTTGGTGTGCAAGAAGAGTAAATGTATCTAAAAGAAACTAAAACTAAATCTTTTTGTGATTTTTTCAATATTTCAAAGCAAGTAAAAGTGAGGTGAATGTATTAAGATGGATATGCTTTGTTGGAGAATGCTTTGGGCTATCCTTGCTCTCTAAAAATTATGGAGTTAATCAATGAGGAACCATTTTTCTAATGTAGTTTAGTGACCACTAAACTTAGGTAATTTAATTAGAGAATGCAATTAGCCAACCGGACAATTAACAAGCCCAATCAAATACCATCAATGAAGCTAATGGGGAATTCAATATAGATAAGAATTCAACTCAACAAATACCATTGTCATTAAAGTAACTTCCACAATGAATTAAAACTACAATAAGATTTAACCAAATCCAATGTAATCAAAACCCACAATGGGAGAATGAAAATACAAATCACAAATCTATATCAATCCCTAATATCCAACTACAACCAAGTTAAGTTCCACAACCATAGAACCACAATCAATACAAATCCATCAAAATCAACCAGATAATAATGAATCTATAAAGAGAAGTAGATGGAAAACAAGAAAAACTCCCTAGTAAGTGCCAAAGCTCAAGCCCCAATCATCCTCCTCCAAAGCACTAGAAGTTTAGCCACTCATGGAGATGAAGAATTCTCCACCAAGCTTCTCCAAACCGTGCCCAGCCATGGATGATGATGAATGTTGCAGAAGAAATGAGTGAGAATGGAGGTGGAGTGAAGAAGATGAAGAGAGAATGGGAATGGAGGCTTGGAGATGAGAGGAAGGTGAAAACTTGGAGAAAAAGATGATGATTAATTATCCCCTTAGCCTCCTCACTTAACCCTAATGTATTGGGGCAAATTAGGTCTGATTGGGGTGAGTGGGGTCCACCAATTCGGCCCAAAAAATGATTTTCTGATGTAAAAACGCGGCTTATCTGATGTCGCTCGCTGCGGTGAGCAATGTGCTCACGCAGCGAGCAGACATGGCCATTTCAACAATTCTGCTCGCTGCGGTGAGCAGAATTGAAAACTTGTCATTTTTGCTTGGTTTGTGCCCGGTTCTTCTCCCTCACTTGCATTATGGCTCCCAAATGTTGATCTCCTTGCTAATCCCCTCTAGATAACCTACAAAACATCCATCAACACTTGTGAAAATTCCAATCATGAACTTAAATTTGCACAAATGCTAAAGTTATGAAATTAACACAATTTATGCAATAAACTCATGGAGTTAGCAAGAATTAAATCCAACACTCATATGAATCAAAATACCATGAAAACATGCATTTGGACACAATAATCACAATAAAACCTTGCCAAATGATACAAAATATTATGATTAGAATGAGTGTTGTCAGGGAGACACAAGTTGTGGTGATGGAGAAGGGAAAAGGTGAAACTAAAGTGTTGGAAAGAGGAGGTGAGAAAATGATAATTGATAAAATAGTAGAGGAAGGAAATGGTCTAGAAGGAAAAATGAAGAATGATGAAGGTGGGTTTAAAGAGAGATTGATAAATATAAATGATCCTAAGGAAGGAGGTGAGGTACTCGACGTGTTGGATGAGGGGGATTGAAGGAAGGGTGTAATGGGACACGTCAACTTAACCGAGAACCATATCAATGGGAGTGAAGGAGGAGGGGTAAGTGTGAGGTGGGTAAAGGGATGAAGAGCATCAAGGGCGGTGTGTCGACGTGGAAGAGACTTGCAAGGGAGAAAGAAAACACGGTTCCGGTAGCGGAAGTGAAAAAGCGTCTCTTTAATGATTTGACTAATGGAGATGGTACGACAATGGGAAATGAGTTTCATTCATCTAAGAAGGGGCGGCGGGGTGACAAAGTGGAGGTATTACCAAATGATATATCGGCGGGTCCTATCATACAGGCCTGCCGACAGAGATGAAAACATTAGCATGGAACTGCAGGGGGCTTGGGAACCATCTTGCAGTTAGTTCGCTTCGCCTAATGATAAGGCAACAAGATCCCGATGTAGTGTTTCTGAGTGAGACGAGAATGACGGCTAGGGAGGGGGAGAACACGAAGTGGAAGTTAGGCTTTAGTAATGGTTTTGTAGTGCCGTGTGATGGAAGGAGAAGGGGTACGATGATGCTGTGGAAAAGTGGGTTAAATTTATCGATAATGTCCTACTCAAAGTACCATGTGGATGGAGTACTATCTATGCAAGAGGGGGGCAATGTGAGAATTACCGGGTTTTATGGAGAACCTGTAACGGCACAACGGTTCAATGGGTGGAATGTTCTGAAATCATTGAGAGACGATTCTCAGATACCTTGGGTGGTAATAGGTGATTTTAATGAAGTGTTACAGGTAGAAGAACAATTGAGTATTAATCCAAGACCGGAGGCTCAGATAACATTGTTCAAAGAGGCAGTGGAATGGTGTCAACTAGAGGATGGGGGTTACGAAGGGTACAAATATATATGAAATAACAAAAGAGACAGAGAAGCGAACGTTCAAGTTCGCTTAGATAGAGCTTTAATTAATAAAGATTGGGCGGAGAAGTATCCAAATTACAAGGTGTGTCATTTACCGAGAGGCTCATTTGATCATTTAGCGGTCTTACTGGATTCAGACTATACCCTGAAGAGGAGTTATGAGCAGAAGAGGAAGATATTTCGATTTGAAAAAATGTGGACGATGCATGGTGATTGTGGGGATCTAATTAAAGAAGCGTGGGAGGAGAGAGGGGGAGCAGGAGGAAAGGAAATAAGAGGAAAGCTAGAAGAAGTAAAAGAGGTGCTCTCTAGATGGAACAAGGAGGTATTTTGCAACGTAAATAATAGGATACAGAAGTTGCAAGAGGAACTCCAAAACCTCTACAACGTTCCGGTAGGAAGCTTTGATAAGGAGCAGGTGAGGCAGTGGAAAAAGAGTTGAAGGAAACACTTGAACAGGAGGAAATTATGTGGAAACAGAGGTCGAGGGTGTCTTGGCTGAAGGAAGGGGATAGGAACACGAAATTCTTCCACAATTCGGCCTCAAATAGAAGGAGGAAGAATACTATCAAACGATTGAAGGATAGTGCAGGGGAGTGGAAAGAGGAGCTGAATGATATGGGAGAGATAGCAGTTGAGTACTTTAAAGAGATCTTTACGTCAAGCAAACCGGAGAATTATGACGATGTGATAGGGCATGTTCCGAGAAAGATCTCGGATGATTTGATGCATTCTTTAGATGAAAATTTCACAATGGAGGAAGTGAAGGAGGCATGCTTCATGATGTACCCTACAAAGGCACCGGGACCGGATGGGTTCCTGGCACTGTTTTATCAGAAGTATTGGGAGGTGGTGGGGACGGAGGTATGTAGAGTGGCGTTATTGTATTTGAACAGGGGAATCTTTCCGGAAGGGATCAACCATACCAGAATTGTCTTGATCCCGAAAACTACAGATCCTGTTGATCTCACTCATTTTCGGCCTATTAGTCTTTGCAATGTAATCTACAAATTTATATCAAAGACAATAGCAAACAGATTAAGAATCGTTCTTCCGTTGATTATATCGGATAATCAAAGCGCTTTTGTGCCAAACCGCCAAATTACTGACAATGTGTTGTTAGCTTACGAGTTGTTGCATACTCTAAAATCAAAGCGTTATAATAAGAATGGTTTTGCAGCTGTGAAGTTGGATATGAGTAAGGCGTATGATCGGGTTGAGTGGGGTTTCATTGAGGCAATGATGGTGAAACTGTGTTTCAGTAGAAGGTGGGTGGATTTGGTTATCAATTGCATATCCTCGGTATCATTTACGATCATGTTGAATGGGGTGGGTTTTGGATGCTTCCAACCAGAGAAAGGATTGAGACAGGGTGACCCATTATCTCCGTATTTATTCTTGATTTGCGCAGAAGGCTTGAGTTGCCTGTTACATAATGCAGTCACGGAAGGTGCAATTGGTGGGGTCAGGGTATGTGTTCAAGCTCCAATCATTTCCCATTTATTTTTTGCGGATGATAGTTTGTTGTTCTGTAGAGCTTCAACCCGGGATGTGGGTAATTTGATAAGCATTATTCAGAAATATGAGAGGGTGTCGGGACAAAGAATTAATTATGAGAAATCAGCAATTTTCTTTAGTCCATGTGTTGATAATAATTGCAGAGCAATATTGATGGGATTGTTGCAGGTTAGAACGGTGGCTTTCAATGAGAAGTACCTTGGTCTTCTGACCATGGTGGGGAGGAGTAAGGGAAATTCTTTTCAATCTATTTTAGATAGAGTGTGGAAGAAATTACAGGGATGGAAGGAGAGACTTTTATCGAAGGCAGGTAAGGAGGTTCTCATTAAAGCAGTTGCGCAATCTATTCCTACATATGCTACGAATTGTTTTCTATTACCTCAGAACTTGTGCCAAAAGTTGAATTCTATGATGGCGAAATTTTGGTGGGGTGTAACTGGTGATGAGAGGAAGATCCATTGGATTAGTTGGGAGAAATTGGCGGTGCCTAAAAAATATGGAGGGCTGGGGTTTAGAGATTTGAGAAGCTTCAATTTGGCGTTGTTGGCGAAGCAGGGTTGGAGAATTATTCAATACCCTGACTCTTTACTAGCTAAATCTCTAAAGGCTAGATATTTTAAAGACTCGTCTTTCTTAGAGGCAAGAGTTGGGGCAGCACCGTCCTTCACATGGCGTAGTATTATGGGTGGAAGGGAAGTGTTGAAAAGGGGTCTGGTGAGATTGATTGGAGATGGCAAATCCACCAGAATTTTTGGAGACCCGTGGATCCCCTGTTTGGAGAACAAAATGCTGCAATCAAGGCCTTGTGGCTTTGATGTTTTTTCTAACGTTTCTGTGCTGATTGATGAAACAGGGAAATGGAGAATGGAACTTCTAAATTAAAATTTTACGGAGGCGTAGGTTGCGGCGATAAAGAAGTTACCCCATAACACTAGAAGAGGTGGAGATCGGTGGGCATGGAGTTTAACTTCCCATGGTGGTTTTTCGGTGAAGACAGCTTACCATGCAATTCACAGCTTGAGCCCGAGGCTTAGTCTTGATGAGGAGTATAGTCAGTTCTGGAAGAAGATATGGAGGATGAAGACGTTACCTTCGACAAAACACTTTGTTTGGAGGGTGGCGAAAAATATATTACCGACTGGCGAGGCCTTGGAGAGGCGAGGTGTGGACATTGATGGGATGTGTGGGATGTGCGGGGAGGAAGCAGAGACAGGAATTCCTGCCATAATTGGGTGCAACTCGGTACAGCATTTTTGGAGCACAAGTGGGTTGCAGTTCGTGAATGAAATTGACGCGGAAGTGGAGTTCAAGGAGTGGCTAAATACGGCAATGGCTCAATGGGATTCAAAAGACCTTGAGTTGTTTGCGATTGCAGCACAAAAAGTCTGGGAAAGGAGAAATAAGGCTCGGTTTGGGGAAGGAATAGGAGATATAAGTGGATTGTGGGGGATGACGGTGGGTGTGTGGAACGAGCTAAATGGTGACACGAGGCCTAGGGAGGAGCAATGGGACAAGGGAGAATGTGCTAGATGGCAACCACACACATGGAGATTCCTAAAATTGAATGTTGATGCAAGCTATAAGGTGGGATCAACAAACAGGATTGGATGCATCATTCGTGATTATACAGGGAGATGCTTGGCGGCACAAACAAAATGCTATGTAATGGAAGCAACAGTGGACATTATGGAAGCACTAGCTGTGTTCGATGGACTTGAGATGGCAATAAGAATGAGTATTAGAGACATCATAGTGGAGGGAGATTCTTTAAGGGTATTCAATCTACTAAATGGGAAAGGAACTGATAACACGTACCTCAGATTTATTATTGATGACATTTTAAAGTTAAGTATTTATTTTCATTCTATTTCATTTGTTTGGATTAGGAGGGATGTCAATAAGGTAGCTCATATTTGAGCTCATGATCATGTTGATTTCTTGGATGATAACTCGAGCTCTCTAGTTTGGCTTGAAGATTATCCTCCTCTTATTTGTAATGCTCTTAGGAGTGATCTTTTGATTTAATGAAAGGTTCAGGTATTTCTATCAAAAAAAAAATTTCTGCAAAGCTGCCATGTCAGCATCTTCTAGTCATTCTACCTAAAGAGTTTGAAATATCCTTCTCATATGCATTAGCCAATCACATTGCGTTTTAAATCAAATAAATATAAGGTCATTAAATCAGGTGCTATATGAAACAGAAATATAAGGCAATTAAGTCCATTTATTTCACTTTGATTCATTCTTGACAAGGAGAGTAAATATAATAATTGTACATTATATTCTATGCATCCTCCAAATAAACCTCTAAAAGCATCACCTACCCACTAAATTTAATTTATTTGGGAATATATGTTTCCACATATACAAATTCGAAATCTCTTCTCAGAATGACCGGCCAATGAAATTGCATATAAATCTATATATATATATATAATACTAAAGTAAGATACATGGGTTAAAAACTAAACATTTGCCCTTAAGCAATCTCTGCAAAGCTGCCATGTCAGCATCTTCTAGCCATTCTTTTTATGTTGATGTATTTTTCACAAATAAATAATTATTGTATACATCTAATTAATAAAATAAGAATATACTTACAAAAATTTACACATATAATTGTGTATTATTGCTGCTATTATGTGATGAGAATATACTTACAAGTTACAGCTATGTCAAATACAAAGAGGCTCAGTCATGATACTTACAAGTGTTTAAAGATATTTTTTTCAACAATTCAATTATGGCTGTCGAAATAAGTTGATAAAAAAAGTCAATAATAATATTTTTTGTGGTCAACAATTGTTGATATTTTTCAATAATATTATTTTTGACAATATATTTGTCGATAACGACCGTAAAAAGACATATATATATATATATATATATATATATATATATATATATATATATATATATATATACACACACAATTAGTTATGTATCACTTTATAGATATTTACAAATTAAGTTGTTAATTTATAATTATATATTAGTAAAATATATTAATTTATTTTTAAAATTAAATATTATTATTTATTAATTAAATCTTTATATTTTTAAATTAATCAAAATAAAAACTTCCCGTTCTGTCCAAAAAAAAAAAGAAAACTTCCCGTGCAACGCATGGGTCACAAGCTAATATAGAACAAAACACAGAAAAGCTAGTTAAGGCACATGAATAACATAATAGGCACATCGAACATGTATTAACTTTTTTTTTGAAAGACTTATTACTATTATTATTAATACAATTATATATCTGTTATTTTTGGTCAGAACCTCTAATTAAAAGAACAAAAATAATATATATTGAAAAATTAAAAAATTTTCGTTTTTAAAAAATTTCACATATTATTCACGTTATTATGCGTGTATATATATATATTAGCATTTTGTCGATCCTTTTTATTTAGGACATTTTGCTTTAAATATATATATATATATATATATATATATATATATAATATATAAATATAAAATATATAAAAGTAAGAGGCATGAAGCCTCCACTTGCCACATCAACTTTTTTAATGTATACATCCAAGACACATAGCACTGACTGTATGTCACATAATTCATGAGCTGGCTGATGACTCATCCTGCAACTAATTTGCATTCCACAAAATCTCAATCAAATATTTGAATTCAAATATCCATATTAAATGAACCTAAATATATCTAGAATCCTTATCATTTACAAATTTTAAAATTCAAAATATGATTTTCTAAAAATTAATTCCTTTTTTTCATTTAAATTAATGGTAATTTTATTAATATTCCATCCATGATTTTTGTAATCTTTTATTAAATCATACTTCAATCCCTTAATTTTTGCAAATTATATCACTTTATTTTCAAATTTGACACATACACAAATCATTCCATTAATTTCATGATTCTCTTAATAATATTATATGGTGTCTCCAGTTCCTCATGACGTTTTGCCTCCTCCAAGGCTTCGAGCAGTCGTACAAGCAAGTTCGAACACTCTCCAATCTGAACCGATGGTCGACTGACTACAAGGATCATTAGTATCGTACTGGTGGCGAGAAGAGGTTTCCTTTCTCAAATTCCTTCTTCCATCTGTCTTTCCTTTTATTTTTCTTATTTTTTTCACTGGCATCTTTGCCCAAATCAACCCATTTCTTTGCTTTCATGGGACAACACTAAGAAAAAGACAGAGTTTTGTACATCGGAAGTACTGTGACGGAATTGTTCATGTCGTCGCAGGCTATTTCTGAGTATGTATTAGTGCAAGTTTTCGCGACGAGGGTGCAAATAATGTTGTCGAGAATCATATTGGTTTGAGGCACTTTCATTTTTGCACTCATTGCCTATCGTCATGTCGTTGCTACACTTGTGTCGCCCCTTTTTCTTTCTACTGCAAAATAAGGTTTCAGCTTTTTATTGGTTTCTTTCTTATTCCTCGTTTTTCTTGATTCCCTTTTTTTTGTGTTTTCATTGACGATCAATAAGTGTTTTAATTTAATGCAAATGCGCGTTTTGTGGTTGCAGAGGCCATGTAAAGAAGTTAAGTTTTTCAAAATAATTAATCAGAACAATTTATGCTGTCATATTCCAATTCGAACAAATCTACAACAAGCGGTGCTTCTATCCAAATGGTCCTGTGTGACAGAGAGGTCAACTTTATATTAAAAATCATCTCATGATTTTTTGATATGACATGCTATGCGTTGAATCAAAGGGTATGTCTCTAAGATGTGATGCATATGTAAAAAATTTTGCTTCATGCTGTATTTTTTTAAGATCTATCTAATTCTTTCTTAAAATTTGAAATAGAAAATTTTCCATTTAAAATGAATATTTTAATATTAAAATAAATGGAAGATTGTTAGATAGTCAATTTGCGTTTATATTTATCTATATATTATAAATATTATTTGGACTTTAACAATAATTAATCAAAATAATAATATAAAACTTTGATAAATTATAAAATAATAAATTCAAAATTAGGAAGTTATGTTCTTTTCAATTTGATAACTACCACTATCCCTTTTCTAAAATATAAATAAATAAATTATCATGATCATTATTTTTTCTCTATTTATCTTCTCACATCTTAAATTTTGATTTTACGTTTTAATATTTTAATTTTTTAAATTGATATTTTTTTCTCTATTTATCTTCACTACTATTTACAAACATTAAGGAAAATATTACAAAATTCTTCTAACAAAATAGATTTTTTATATGCGAATAAAAAATTAGAAAATAAAGTAAAACAAAAAAATTCAGATAAACCTATTTTTAATCTTAAAAATATATTAAATAATTAAGCAATAACAAAAAATTAATAATTCTAACCCATAAAATATAAAATAATTTTTATATTAAAATTTTTTGTTTATGTTTTGATTCTTTCGAATATCTTTTGTGATTCTTTTGATTGAAGGATTGTAAAAAAAAAAACTCATAAGATATATCCAATAATCTCCAAAATTAATTATACCAACACTAATTAAAATAAATTTTGTTTAAGCATTTTATTTACCATATATATTTCTATCAATTATATTTTATTTATAGACAAGTGTCACGTTAGAAATGAATTTATCAGGTTTCAATCCATAAATTAAAAAAAAAATCAAATGAAACCCATAATTACGTGATAGTAACGTGTCTTAATTGGAAATTAAAATTAGAATCCTTTCAAATTTCATATATCAAACTTCAAATTTTAAATTTAACTTAATTAAACAACAAAAAAAAACCTGATTTTAGTTTAAAGGAATATTCTTATAAAATATCTTTTCATATATCACTCAATTAATTTAATTAATTAATTTTTTGATACGTTCAAATTTTTTTGTTTAGTTTTTGAAAACTAATTTATTTATTGTTATTTATTAACATGTTTTAAATCTATTAAATAGTTATAAATGATTTTTTAATTAATTTATATATAATTTATTTGCAATTTGAAACAAATTTTGTTTCGGGTGACAAATCAAAATTTTCTTTCATTTTATTAATATCAATTTTTAAATCAAATTAAAATTTAACTCTCTATTAATATCAATTTCAAATAAAAATTTCATACACATTCTCTCATTTTATTACTCATCATCCTCCCCTACATCAATTTGATTATTATTACAAATGATATATAATATAATAGAATTACAATTCTTATACACCTATCTTTTTAAGGTTAATGAATCCACTAATTTTGCTCTTTTATTTAAACATATAACTAATATTTAATTTAGAACCAATCTTCGATTTAGATCCCCTGATTATTCAAAAAGTAATAATTAACATCTTAAAATGATTTTGTTAGATAATAATAATAATATGTTTTGGGTTTTGGAATGGAATTGAATTGAAAAGAAAAATTGAATTGGAATTTGTGAGTTTGGAATCAAATTGGATTTCTAGCTAAGATAAAAAAGTATGTTTGATATGTAAAAAATAGAATGAAAGATTTATGAAGAAATGTAAATTAAAAATATCAAAGTACCCCTCATAATATATTTTTAATAAATTATATCCGTACAAAATGCAGTTTTATTACATTAATCAACTAGAGGGGCAAAAAAGATTTTTCCCACATTATTCCAATTTCAACAAGCAATTCTCTGGTCCTATACGAATGACGAGATTTTTTAAGACAGTGTCTACAATAGTGATTGTGACACTTGAAGCATCTGGTCATAGGCCGGAACAATATTGATGGAGTTTGAAAATAGAAAAATAGTAGAGAGTAAAATTGTGAATGAGAAAAAGATTGTAAGTTTAGGGATGAAATTGAAAATTGGTGTAAAGTTTAGGGACCTAAAAGGTACTTTTGCCTAAAATGTATGATCTGAAGAATATAAGATATAGAGAAAATTTAGATAATGAATATTGTAGTTATCAAAAATGTATATTTATATTTGATTGTAACTTAGCTTTTATTATAGTTATTTTATATGATCATTATATTGGTCTCACAATAATATATCTATCTATTTAATAATTAATAAAATATAAAATAAAATATATGATTGCGTAAGAGGTGAGGAAAAAAAGTAGAAATAATAGGTAGTAATGACAATTAACAAGAGCCATAGCCAGACATTGTCTAATGTTGGTATATATCTGCCCCAGCCTGTTTTCAGTCATGGCTAACTATATGTGGTCTCACGTGTTCGAAGACACTCTGGTTTGAAGATTTTGGTGTCCGATGCTGATCGTCGTCAGTTGAAAACTACTACAAATGTTGTCTTCAAAGAAGTGTTCCAGAATGTTAAATAGAGTTATTATTAGTAACACACATTACATCACTTTTCTTTAGATGGTTTTTTTAATACCACAGAATCTTCACTTTCTAAATTTTTAGCAACGCTTGCCATAAAATTTACCTTATTCATATTGTTTATAGAATTTGAGCTAATGCGTTTAATTTTTAAGGCTTTCATTACTGTGCAACCTTATTTTTTGATATTAGCATAATCACAACAGATATCGTTAATGTTAATTTTACTACCCATAATTCATATCATCTCTTTCCTAAGGCACTGTATATCATCTTGCCTTTAAAATTTTTACATAGTCAGAATTGTCTTTTACATCATTCCATTGATATTCATTTGCGAGCAAAACTGATGATGCTTCCGTATTTTGGCAATGCTATCTCTGCATACTTACTTTTATGAGTAATAAGTGTGGTCAAGAAGTTGTATAAATATTTAGTATAATAATTATGTTAGTTGATATGCTGTGCAAATTATATATCCGTCATTGTTCAATGGTGATCACTTTTAGACAGTGAAAATTTGTAACCCGAACATTTGCATTGTACAAAAAAATTATTGATTATATATTTTACTACGGTCAATGGTATTATATTGTTCTAAAGGTACAAGTGAAGCTTTCGTATAACAATGTCCTACCAACGTAATATATGGATTTTTAAACATATTATTCAAAAAATTATGTAAATATTTGTAGGCATAACCCGTGCAGGGCACGGATACAAAGACTAGTATATATATAAATTGACTTCCACCAACTAGAAGCTCTCCTGAGTATAGTTGTTAAAATCTAGATTTAAATCTTAAAATCTTACGATTTTACACTCTCAAATCTTGTTAAATCTTGTACAAAATCGTGTTGGTGCAAAATCGCGGTAGAATCAGTGAAATCAGGTAAAATCCCATGAAATCTCGATTTTACTAGCGATTCTACGATTTCACTACAGCCCCAAAAAAAGGTTCATACGGAATTTTTCTTTTACAAAAAATTGGTATGTTTGTGTAGATATCCATAACTTGTCCCAACTCAAAAAAAACCCACCTATTTCCTTAAAATTTAATGTCCAGACCTGGACTCTCCTACCTCGCATAACTCATTCCCTTCCCATTCTTTCTAGGTTTTAATGTTGATGATGACCGAATTGGTAGGACTTCAAATCATGTATGTGTTTGAGTTTACATAACATTAGGAATGAAGTACCAAGTGGTGATGATAGTGATAGTAATTGTAACTGTGAAAATTAATCAAATGAATTTGACGAACTTAGTTGGAAATTTAGTAGTTTTAGATCTTGAATGATATATGTTTAATTTTTTATATAATTAAGATATAATAGTTAGGTGTGTATGTATATATATTGGTAAATTCATACGATTTTGTCATAGGTAAACTCTTACGATTTTACGATACGAGTTTATCCTTCCTTCTACGATTTTACCTAAAATCTAGATTTTGACAACCTTGCTCCTGAGTCTCCAATTCTATTTTTCTTAATAAATTGTTCTGAGTGTGACACTGTGGTATCTTTCTAATCTTTTTCTTTTTCTAATATCAATATTCTAAAATGAATTATCTAATATTTTAGTTAAATATGAGATAACTTTTTGATAATATATCTAAATTTGATGGGTTAAACCATTTTAAAAAATAAATAATTAAACTTTTATATATAGTAATTATGAATATAAAATATATTAAACAAAAGTTAATGATGGCCTATGATTGAATTATTTTAAATTAATATTCTAAAATTAATTATCTAATATTTTAATTATAAGATATTTTTTTGGACAATATCTAAATTTTTAATCTATTTTAAAAATATAAATAATTGAATTTTCAATTCAATTTTCACCGAAAAATATAAGTAACATTAAAAAATATTTAAAAAAATTTAAAATATTTTAAAATCTGCTATATAATAATGGTGAGTATATATTCTTCTAAAATCTAAAAATCTATTCAAATCATTTTAAGATAAAAATAAACTAAAATAAATTAATCATCCAAACTTTCTCTCTCCAAATACCTTTTTTAACATTTTACAAATTTGTTATTTTTTAGAGAACAATTTTCTAGAATAAATTAACTTTTGTTTATTTATTTTACGTTGAAGATTTTGGTGTAACTAAATTAGAAGTTTGGGTAAAATTATATTTTAATCTATCTTAAATTTATTATCTGCATATATATTAAATAATATTCTATATATTTTTCACATTTTATATTGAATATTATTTAACACATGTGATGAATAACAATGCAACTTAATTTAGATCAAAATTTTCAAATGGTAAACATTATAATATATAATTTAAAATATATTGACAAATCATTGGAGTTGTACAATGGTACTAGACTAATAGTAAGTCAATGGTACTAGACTAATAGTAAGTCATCTTGACAAATATGTTATAGAAGCTAAAATTATATTAGGTAACAATATTGGACGCATAAGGTTTTGATACCTCGAATAACAATTAGTCCATTTGATTCAATATTACTTTTTCAACTAGAAAGACGTCAATTTCCTTTTATTGTTTCATTTGTAATGACTATCAATGTTGGATTATATATTCTAAGGCCTGTTTTTTGTCATGGACAATTATATGTGACAATTTCTTAGAGTAAAGAGTAAAAGGGGCTTCGAAATACTTGAGTGCCATAAAAGTGGTAAATTACCAATTTAACACTTAATGTGGTATACAAGGAAATATTTGAAAATGTTAGATAGATGTTTCATACGCAGAATTGCTATATATTTCATTTATTTATGTGTAATTTATTAATATTTTTCTTTATGAATTTTGTACGTTCATTCATTGTTTTTTTTTATTTACTTATAATACTAATACCATTACATCTTCACTTAAACATATTTATATGATGAAGTATATTTTAGAACAAAAACTTAAACAATTAAATTTAGATTAATGTTCAAGGGTGCATTGAGAGGTTGAATGGTAATTATATAATTGTTAAAAATTATTGGAATGTACGAGGGATTAAAACCCGAGTACTCACCGTCTCACCCGGAACCCAACTCGGGGAAAAGGAGACAATTTTCCAATTTTACGCGTGTCCGGATATGTGTATGCATATGTAGGTAAAGTGTTGAAAGTTATTTCGGTAAATGGAAATTTTGGACAAGTAGGATTTATGACTCTCTTGAGCCATAAATTCAAGACTTGGGTAATAGAAACTTCGCATGGACACATAGAGGTGGAATTGGGTAACCTTGCATTCCCAACTCAAGGCTTCCGAATAGTGTGATTAAGCAAGGGTTGGACACGAATAGAAACATGCTAGGTGTTCCAAAAACTAGTTGAGGGCATTCCAAGCCAACAACTAGTCAATGGAATTAATTAGAGAGGACATGAGCATTAACATAAAATGTACACGATAGTGGCTGAATTCTAAGTTTCTAAATTGCTCTTGTACATGTGTATAGGGCATCATACTGTGAGTGGACCTTTGGGCACACCGAGAGCCGATCAGAGGGGCCAACCAGGTGAGGGGCTTTCCTATCCTTGTCCTATAGGGTTGACTGCGGATATGGATATATGGTTTGCCTTCTTGCCTACTTGTAGGAATCATATAATAGATAACATGCTATTGTTGTTCCTAAATTATGATATATGTGATAACGTGCTATATGTGTATATGTGAACTGTAAAAAGTGATGGTGGCTAAAGGAGCCTTATATGCAAAGAAGGTCCTCGGGACCTATACGAGATCGGGGTAGGATCGAGTCAATTTTATTTGTGGGAGTCTTGTGGTACTAGAAACCAACCTTATTGATTATTATCTGAAAAGTGTGGTGGTGTATGTAAGCTCTTAAAGAAAATGAACATAGGTGACCTTGTTTTAAACCGAGGGATTCCGGATTAGAAAACCCCTTGGAAATTTAGAATTTCCTAAGAAGAAGTAAAATAAATAAGTAGTGGTCCATAGGGGTCATTTATGGTACAACGCGGGAACCGAGTCTATCACGGGTGGTCCGGGTAGATTGAGTCTGTTATCTTGAGTCAAACTCACATAAATGCGAGTATATGAGTACACCACATTGTGGCTATTGCCTTGGGTAAACCGAGGTCAGATGAGTCGCCGGCTATGCTCCGAGTGAAGTCTTGGAGTTAGATTAGTGTTCCAAGTAAAGTCTTGGGGCCAGGGGTTCCTAGAATGATTAACTAGGTTCCTATATCGCTCACGTGAGATATTGCCTCCGGGCCAGATTCTCTCCTAACGGAGATATGCCTTCGGGCCAATTTATGATTACGGTTATTTGAACATGAATATCCACATGAAGTTGTATGTTAAACTATGATATGATGTATGTGTGAATTTAAATGTATGTAGAACCATGCTTTAAGTTCTTTATTGTGAATATGACATATGCTAATTGCCTGACCACCTAATATATGGAAATTCAGAATCTGTTATATGCGTATGTGTTTGTGATTGGCTCCTCTCCCCAGTTGTAGTGGTACCCACTACTACACCAGGGATGGGAAAGCCTTCACTGAGTCCGTTTGACTCACCCCAATGTTAAATGTTACAAACACAGGTGGTATAGGCATCGGGAGCGCTTCCACTTCATCTCAGGGAGGCGGACAGACTTAGAGGCCGCACGCATTGTTCGCGTGGGTAGTATTGATATACGTATTTTGTCAGGATGTATATGTATATGATTCTTTTGGTATAGCATTGTTTTGTAAAGTTGCTATATACATATATGTATATGTCACATTCTAGAATTGTCGGCTTCATACAGGTTAAAGATTCGTCCTGTTGTTGGGAATATAAGATATGATATGATGAATATCATGTGTATATATATATATATATGAATGTGACTTCCGCATGTGAATAGGATAGATCACACGCACTAAGCGTGTGGTCAATATGTAAATTTATATATATGTGTGACTAAATATTTGGTTGCGTGAAAATATGGCTTCCGCATGCGAATAGGATAGGTCACACGCATTGAGGTGTGTGATCAATATGTAAATTGTATGCAGGTGTGTGATTGAATATATATACTTGACTGCTCACAGGAATTCTGCATGTGAATAGGATAGATCACCCGCCCTTAAGCGCGTGATCAATATGTATATTATATGTACGTGTGATTGATTATGTGTATATGTATAGACTGAAGCGGCGTTGAGCGAGCCGTGGATTGCGTGCTACTTAGGTCACCGGATATGGATGGCCATATATACTATATATTGTTTGCATTAGAAATGGGTAGTTATGCATATATAAAATGTCAACCAGGGAT
The DNA here is from genome assembly GCA_014851425.1 of Senna tora. Classification (NCBI taxonomy): domain Eukaryota; kingdom Viridiplantae; phylum Streptophyta; class Magnoliopsida; order Fabales; family Fabaceae; genus Senna; species Senna tora. The sequence continues at coordinate 16,431,797 of CM026262.1, forward strand.
TAGGGGCTTACGGGATAGGAGAAATCCTACCTCCCGTGCCAGTCACGGACGTCCGATAGGGGGTCGTGACAGTTATCCTTTAGGAACTGATTGAACTCACTATGTTGCATCACGCATGCTTCAAATCGAAATGGGCGATTAGCGAAATTAGATCCATCTTCCTTCGTGTTTACCAACATAGGATGATGATCCGAATGGATTTTGATGATGTTCTTAACATAAGCATCCTGGAACGAGGTTCTCCAGGAGGGTGAACAAAGAACCCTATCCAATCTTTTAAAAAGCTTCTCTTGATTTGGCCTCTTAGGACCTTCCCAAGTGAAGAAAGGGCCAGTCGGTTTTATGTCAAAAAGATTACACCGGTCAATCCACTTCTAGAATTCGATGCACCTAGGGACATTAGGTTGGCTACCACCTTTTTGTTCATTTCTGTTTGCGATCTCGTTGAAATACCCTGCCACAATTAAAGGAGTATTAGTATTGCAGCAAATATTTTCTATTATCGGCCATACCTTATCTCTATTTTGTTGTTGTGGGCTGGCATAAACTGCTATGATAGCCCATATTCTCTGGTCTTGAGCTTCCACATCCAGATGCATGAACTGGTCATGAGATTCGATGCAAGAAGCTTTAATGCTGTGATTCCAGACCGCCCATATGCCTCCAGCGTAGCCTTGTGCTTCGCTGATCTCATGATGTGCATAGCCCATTTTTTAATGACGTTCTTTGCTTTCAAATCACTACACCTGGTTTCAAATAGGAAAAACAAATCGGGGTTATACATTCTTTTAAGCTCTTTAAATGCTAAGTAAAACTTTTTGCTTGCAGCACCCTGCACCCCTGCAGTTCCAAAAGATCACTTTCATGATTAACTAGTAGTGGTTAAGGAACCCAAAAAAAGTATAATACAAGAAATAATTTAGAACACCATTTAAACAGGAGTCTTCGGAGTCTGAGACTCCTTCTTACTCCATTTTACCAAAGTTCTTCCACTATCTTGTCCTTTCTGAATTAGAGGTTTTTTCCTGTTTACGTCCGGGGGTTTCTCTTTTTTGTTGGGCCTCGGCTTATGCGAAGGTCTGACCTCCACCTCGTCCTTTTGTATTATTTGAGGTGAGGGTTTGAAAGGGGAGACTGCCATTGGGTCTCCCACATGTGATGTGAACCTCACGAACTCGCCGTGAAACCCGACAACAATATATGGAAATCAAACCCAAGATCGCCAAAGAAGGATGAACAATAGGAATATTGACCCAATGATTATTAAGAATCAATAACCAATACTATCAAATTAAGATGGAAATAACAAGTTCTTACTTGAAATCTCCGCAAGTTTTGCTTAAGACAGCAAAGGAGAGAAACTATCACAAGTTTTCAAATTCAACCAATCCGACCTAATTTTGTGGCTGCAAGTATAATATAAAATGCATCCTAGGGTTTTCTAAAAATATTGGGCTGGACTAATTAGATGTTCAAGTTAAAACAGCCCAATTACAAGTTTATTGACTAAACACACATTTGGGCCTTAAAATAAGATTACTTAAGCCCAAAATTGAAATTATATCACTTAAACCAGAATTACACTAATCAAATATCAATTGTGGCCTTTACTTAGGCTTTAATTGAACTTGCAAAATATTGACAGCCTTTAGTTCTTGTTCCATGCCCAATTCTTCTAAATCAACTTCATCTCCATGAACTTGCTTCATAAGACCTTGCATAGCTTGTTGGATCCTCTTAGCTTTACCTCTTGTTATTGGTCCCGTTGGCAAATGTAAGTCATCTTGATACGCATTCTGGTCCATATCATTCTCCCCCTCTTTAAAAGGATTCGTCCTCGAATCTGAACCTACATCAAAAGGAGAAAGATCAGATACATTAAAAGTAGCACTGACTTGATACTCACCTGGAAGATCAATCTTATATGCATTATCATTAATCTTCGCAATGACTTGAAATGGTCCATCTCCACGGGGCTGCAACTTGGATTTCCTTTGTTATGGAAACCTCTCCTTTCTAAAATGAACCCAAACCCAGTCACCTGGTTGAAAGTTCACTAACTTTCTCCCTTTATTTGCATGTTTGGCAGCTTGCTTATTCTTTTCCAAGACATGTAGCCTCGCCTCCTCATGGATTTTTCGCACTAATTCTGCCTTTCTCTTTCCATCAAGACTAACAATCTCATTTACAGGTAAAGGCACAAGATCCAATGGAGTTAATGGATTAAAACCATAAACAATTTCAAAAGGAGAAAATTTAGTAGAAGAATGCACATACCTATTATATGCAAATTCAATCAATGGAATGCAATCTTCCCAAGCTTTCACATTCTTTTTAATAATAGCACGCAACAATGTTCCCAAAGTTCTATTAACCACCTCAGTTTGTCCATCTGTTTGAGGATGACAAGTGATAGAGAATAATAGCTGTGTACCCAACTTACCCCACAAAACACGCCAAAAGTGGCTAAGAAATTTTGCATCCCGATCACTCACAATGGTTCTAGGAATTCCATGCAATCGCACTATTTCTCTAAAGAACAAATTTGCAACATGTGTAGCATCATCAGATTTATTACAAGGAATAAAATGAGTCATTTTAGAGAAACGATCCACAACAACAAAAATAGAATCTCTTCCATTCCTAGTTTTAGGCAATGACACATCAGTCCAAGGATGAGTAGGAACAGGCAATGGCATATACAATCCATGGGGTTTAACCATAGACTTTGCTTTCCTACATGAAATGCACTTGGAACAAAGTTTCTCAACATCACGTTTCATATGAGGCCAGAAAAAGTGTTCCTTTAACATATTTAAAGTCTTTAAAACACCAAAATGCCCCATTAAGCCTCCCCCATGTGATTCACGCACCAGAAGTTCACGCATAGAACATTTAGGCACACAAAGTTTGTTCTCCCTAAACAAATACCGATCATGTCTATAGAACTTATCAAATGGTCTATTTTTACATTCACCAAAAACATTGCCAAAATCTGGATCATTCATGTACAATTCTTTAAGATGTTCAAATCCAAGAAATTTGGCACTAAGGGTGGAGATAAGAGCATACCTTCTTGATAAGGCATCAGCCACCACATTTTCCTTACCTTGTTAGTACTAAATGACATATGGAAACGTCTCAATAAACTCTACCCAACGAGCATGTCCACGATTCAATTTGTCTTGTCCCTTCAAGTGCTTTAGTGATTCATGGTCAGTACGTATGACAAACTCCTTCGACCACAAGTAATGTTGCCAAGTTTTCAATGCTCTCACCAATGCATAAAGTTCCTTATCATAGGTTGAGTAATTCAACATTACCTCATTAAGCTTTTCACTGAAATAAACAATGGGTCTCTTGTCTTGCATAAGCACAGCACCTACACCAATACCAGAAGCTTCACATTCGATTTCAAAGGTTTTGGAAAAATCAGGTAAAAGTAATAAAGGAGCAGAACTTAGACTTTCTTTTAGGGTGTTGAACGCCTCCTCTTGCTCTTTTCCCCATTTGAAACCCACATCCTTCTTGATGATTTCATTCAAAGGAGCTGCTATGGTACTAAAATCTTTCACAAACCTCCGATAGAAGCTAGCTAGGCCGTGAAAACTTCTAACTTCAGTGGCTGCTGTGGGTGTAGGCCACTCTTTAGTGGCTTTAACCTTCTCTTCATCAACCTCTACACCCCTGGCACTAATAACAAAACCAAGAAACACAACTCTATCCATACAAAATGTGCACTTTTTCAAGTTAGCATATAATTTCTCATGTCTCAAAGCTTCAAGCACACACCTCAAATGCTTAAGATGATCATCTAAATTCTTACTATATACCAAGATATCATCAAAATATACAACTACAAACTTTCCAATAAATGCACGCAAAACATGATTCATGAGTTGCATGAAAGTGCTAGGTGCATTGGTTAATACAAAAGGCATTACCAACCACTCATACAAACCATGCTTTGTTTTAACAGTTGTTTTCCACTCATCACCCTCTTTCATGCGAATCTGATGGTATCCACTTTTTAAATCAATTTTTGTAAATACTGCGGAACCATGTAATTCATCTAGCATATCATCCAAACGAGGTATGGGGTGTCGATACTTTACCGTTATCTTGTTGATCGCCCGACAATCCACACACATCCTCCAAGTCCCATCTTTTTTTGGAACCAACAAAACAGGGACAGCACATGGGCTCATGCTCTCTCGAATATTCCCTTTAGCTAGCAATTCCTCAACTTGCCTTTGGAGCTCCTTTGTTTCTTCAGGACTACTCCTATAAGCTGGTCGATTTGGAATGGACGATCCTGGAATGAAATCAATTTGATGTTCAATCCCCCTAATATGTGGCAATCCCGGTGGAATTTCCTCTGGAAGAACATCTCCAAATTCCTGCAAAAGTGAAGTCACAACACTAGGCAATGGAGAATCAAGGTCAGTATATGAAATATAAGAATCCTTATATATAAACAAGACATTGACTTGTTGGCTCTATAAGCACTCTTAATTTCACTTTCTTTTGCAAAGAAATTCATTTTCTTCTCTTCTTTTTTTATCACTACTGAACTCTCAGATTTCTCTCTCTCACTACTCTCTCCTTTTATTTTCTCTTTTCTCTGTTTTTTCTCATTTTCAGAAATTTCTCTTTTCTCTCTATTTTGAAACTCTCTTTTTCTCTTTTTACCTCACTATAATTTTCTTTTGTAGTGGCAGAAATTGATTTCTTAATTTGAAGTTGTTCCTCATACACTTGTTGAGGTGGTAATGGCACAAGTGTAAAGCTTCTCCCATCCTTGCTGAAGCTATATCAGTTTTTGAAACCATCATGTGTAGTTCTTCTATCAAATTGCCAAGGCCTACCAAGTAGTAAGTGGCTTGCTTGCATAGGAACCACATCACACAAAACCTCATTCTTGTACTTCCCAATGGAAAAGGAAATCAGCACCTGTTTAGTTACCTTCAAATCACCACTTTCATTCAACCATTGGAGCCTATAAGGCCATGGATGCTTTAGGGTATGCAACCCCAACTTGTCCACCATCAGTTTACTTGCCACATTAACACAACTTCCTCCATCGATGATCAATCCACATACTCGATCCTTCACATGGCAGCGAGTGTAGAAAATATTTTCTCTTTGCAAATCATCACTTCCCTCTCTAATTTGAGTATGAAGAGCTCTCAAAACAACAAGAGATTGTCCAGTGACAGCATGCTCAACTTCATTATCTTCTTCAAGTGAGGGCATAGAATCATTCTCTCCTTCCCCCTCAGTCTCAATTTCCCCATTTTCCATCATAATCATAGTCCTCTTATTAGGAAATTGAGAAGCAATATGACCTGATCCCAAACAACGAAAACATTTAATGTCACGGTTTCTTTGAGATTGAGTTGAAGAAGAACCTTTTTCTTTATTGTCATTTGATCCCTTAGCTACAACTTTCTCTCCTTTTTGTTTCCAGCCTCCCTTTTCCTCTTGCTTTGACGAATAGTCCCATTTTGTCTTCCAATTAGTTGATCCCCCCGTCTCAAACTTAGAAGATGATCGTCCCCCTTTCTTGAGCGGTCTCTCCACTTTCATGGCCATATGTACTAAATCTTCAATTTCCACATAATGCTATAATTCAACAACATTTGCAATCTCTTTATTAAGACCACAAATAAAACGTGCCATGGTGGCTTCTCGATCTTCCACAACGTTAGCCCGAATAATGGCTATCTCCATCTCTTTATAGTACTCCTCCACACTTTTAGAACCCTGCTTAAGATTCTGCAATTTCAGATGTAAATCACGATAATAATGTGAAGGAACAAATCTCCTTCTCAAGACAGATTTCATATCCTCCCAATTTTCAATAGGACGCTCAAAGTTTCTACGTCTACTTACGATTAATTGATCCCACCATACAATTGCACAATCAGTAAATGCCACAGCTGCAAGCTTAACTTTCTTTTCCTCCGAATAATTATGGCAATCAAAAACTAGTTCGACTTTTCTTTCCCACTCAATATAAACATCAGCATCACTTTTTCCATGAAATGGGGGTATAGAAAGTTTAGTTGAACCTGTGTTACGGTCAACAACATTTCTTTCCCGTTGCTCTCGATGAACTCGCCGCCGCCTTTCATGTCTGACTTCTCTATCTCTCCTCCCCGATGATGCTCTAGAGGTCCACTCATCCTCCTCTCCATGGACATGATTTAATTGTTCAAATCTCTGATCATGCCTATCCAACCTATCTCTGATTTCATTAAACACCACATTCATGCGTTCAAATTGTTGCTGTATGGCCCGAAGAGTCATATTCTGATCAGCCCCAACATCATCTCCTTGAGACATTTTGAAATCTGCAAGAAAAATGTTAAGAAAAAAAGAAATCCTCACCCTCTACCTCACGTGTTTCACTCAAAAGAGATGTCACTCTACCCTTGTGTTTCACACAAATTATTTGGCTCTTTCTTCACTCAGATGAACTCACACACTCTTGCCTTTTTCCACTATATTTCCTCCTCAATGTGTCTTAAGAAAACTAGGCAACTCAACTCCAAGCTTATTCCCAAATTAACAAAATAATATTGATCGAGTAATATTATGGAAACAAGGTCAGATTCAATGAGACAGCAAAGCAAAGTACTCTAGATTTTCGGTACACAAGAAAGGAAAATTTAGTCACTACCAAATCCGTAAGCATTCACATAACACACTTAACTGAAGAATTTTTTTTTTGTTTTTCAGATCTTTTCTTCTTCTTCTTTTTTGTATATTTTTTTTCTATATATATTTTTTTCTTTTCTCTTTTTTTTTTTTTTGCAAATAAATTGCAACAATATCCTCTTTCTTTCTTTTTCAGAATAGTATCAAATAATACAAGGAACACAACAAAACACAAGAAACATATAACTTAGCCAAAATATCCAGAAAAACGCTATTGTTCGAAATGGCTATAACTTTTGGTAAAAAAACTCCGATTCTGACGATTCTAGCACGAGATGAAAATTGAGATTCTGAAACACAAGAAAGACCTACTAAAGGTTGAAAATGGACAACGGAAAGTGGACGAATGAACGATTTTATGAAGACGTCCAGACCAGAAAAGAAAAAAAACGAAACAACACCTTTTTTCTCTTGATATATTGATGATGAACAAACGAACAAAAAAACCAGAAAAAGACAAACGAAGACAAACAAAGGATAGAAACCTGATTTGGAACCAAAGCTCTGATGCCAACTGATGTGAACCTCACGAATCCGCCGTGAAACCCGACAACAATATATGGAAATCAAACCCAAGATCGCCAAAGAAGGATGAACAATAGGAATATTGACCCAATGATTATTAAGAATCAAGAACCAATACTATCAAATTAAGATGGAAATAACAAGTTCTTACTTCAAATCTCCGCAAGTTTTGCTTAAGACAGCAAAGGAGAGAAACTCTCACAAGTTTTCAAATTCAACCAATCTAACCTAATTTGGTGGTTGCAAGCATAATATAAAATGCATCCTAGGGTTTTCTAAAAATATTGGGCTGGACTAATTAGATGTTTAAGTTAAAACAACCCAATTACAAGTTTGTTGACTAAACACACATTTGGGCCTTAAAATAAGATTACTTAAGCCCAAAAATGAAATTACATCACTTAAACAAAAATTACACTAATCAAATATCACTTGTGGCCTTCACTTAGGCTTTAATTGAACTTGCAAAATGTTGACAGCCTTTAGTTTTTGTTCCATGCCCAATTCTTCTAAATCAACTTCATCTCCATGAACTTGCTTCATAAGACCTTGCATAGCTTGTTTGATCCTCTTAGCTTTACCTCTTGTTATTGGTCCCGTTGGCAAATGTAAGTCATCTTGATTCGCATTCTGGTCCATATCAACATGAGGAGGCTCTTTGGCCACCGTTCTCTTCTCCTTCTGCCTTGCTCTTTCCTTTACTGGTGTGCCTAGTTCCATTAAGTCTGGGGGACCTGTTACATCATCAGAATTGTGCTCATCCAAGGTCTCAAAAACTGGATTTTCTTTAGACTTTGTCCAAGTTTTCCCTTGTTGTTCCTTAGGCACTTCCTTAGCATGCTTTTCTATATATAGTTTTGGTTCTGGTTCCTCCTGGGCTTTGTCTTCGAGTGTAGCAAAATGAGATCCTTGAACTCTAGGTTCTTCCATTTTCGACACTGATTGATTTTGTCCGCCTGGTTTTGGACGCCTATTTCTTCTTGGTTTCTGTACATTCATCCATGCCCCATATGGTGAGTATTTTTCATCACCTTCATCTTCAATCTTCTCCGATCTTGATTTGTTCTGACCCTCTTTTTCTTGTTTTTCTTTTTCTTTTCTAGCTTTATATATTGGACAATGCTCAAGGTCATGCCTGTAGACCCCACATTCGAAACAGATGAGATGTAGTCCTTCATATTCAATTTTCCTTGCCCTTCCATGAACACAATATTGGGGAAGAAGGGGCTTACTTAGGTCGATTTCTACGCACTGTCTTGCGAATTTTCCTCTCAATTGATGAGTGGTGTTAGCATCGATCTTAAGGACTTTCCCTATGTAGTTACCTAGCGTGCTGAGAAATTTGGAATCATATAGCTCGATGGGTAGGTCTGGCAGGTGAACCCAGGCTGCTATCTTTTGAATCTTCTCCTCCGGATCAAAGAGACTCGACCAAGGTCTTATTATAAGGTAATGGTCCAAGATTATCCATGGACCATTACCTTATAGGTGTCGAATTTGGCAAGAAAGTATTCGTTTCCGAGATCTACTAATTCAACTTCACCGGTTCTGCCCCAAAGTTGGTTCACCTTCCTTAGGAGAAATTTGAAACCCACCATTTTACCAAGAAGTTTGATAATGAGCGACTTCTTGAATGGTCTGCTTAGTCGTTTCCATTCTCTATCCGATAATGTAAAGTTCAGGCGCTCAAAGGCATTTTTTTCGATTGAGATTCCACCACCCTCTTCTTCTGGCTCTGCATCATCTTCTTCACTAGATGATTCCGAACAATCGGAACCTGAATCAGCATTATTTTCTTCGTCCTGTAGAAATTCTCCTTCCTTATCTAAATTCAAAGATCTTGAGGGATTCCTCACTGAGTCTCTATTAGACATTCGCGAGCCTGTACCCTCTTGGTTCTTGGGGCTATCTCTCATCCACTCCTCCTCTCTTGCAACTCGACTCTCTGTTCCTGAGAAGGTACCACTATCTTGGCGGTGATTTTTTGTATTTCGGTTTGTGTTATCCCCTTCCTCCAGCGGCCGGGGGTGGTCTTCCACCGACCCAAGCTTTGATAGGTCAACGATGGGAAGGTCTCCCATAGCTCTAAGATTCATACTGAAATGTATTTTAATAAAAAAAGTTCAAGATTAACCTAAGGGGTGTTGTTGAGTGGAAGGGACTCACCCATCCTTAACCAAGTGTCAAAGATTCGATCCCTGCCTTGGGTATGGAGCAGCTTTAAATTCTTGGGCCAGCTGTTCCACCCTTCGAGGTGCCTACAATTCAGCGAGGGGATTGGTCACTGCGCTCGATGGTGGATACCCTGGTAAAAAAAACAAGCTCAAGATTTGAGCATTTAAATATGTTTTTATGATATTTAGGCCAAAAAAAATGTTTTTATGATATCACCAAGCATGTGGATCAACTGGTAAGGGGTTGTTCTAGCTTAACCAAAGGTCTCGAGTTCTCGAGCGGAATGCAGTTGTGTCAAAACTTGGTTGGGAGAGCTTTGCCGCCCTTGTGATCCTACCCGGCTCGAATGGCATTAGTCTTCGCTTAGATTGTTAAAACGGATAGGTGGAGGATACTTGTGATTCACAAAAAAAAATGTTTTTATGATCAAATATTTAGTGATTAGAGTGTATTTGGTTTATTTGTTTTATTTAAATATGTTTTTATGATACCACCAAGCACGTGGATCAACTGGTAAGGGGTTGTTCCAACTAAACCAAAGGTTCTGAGTTCAAGCCTTGAGAATGTAGTTATGTTAAAACTTGGTTGGGAGAGCTTCGCCGCCCTTATTGTCCTACCATTCTCGAATGAGATTGGTCTTTGCTTAGATCGTTAAAACAGATTAGGTGGAGGATACCCATAGTTAAAAAAAAGTTTTTATAACCAAATATTTAATGATTAGAGTGTATTTGGTTTATTTGTTTTATTTTAATTTTCATTGGAAATAAACATAAGTAAAAATGTATTTGGTAGTATTTGTAATCTTAAATTATTTGTAGGTTAATATATAGCTTTTTTTTAGTACAACATAATACCTAATTTAGAAAAAAAAAACAAAATGGAAAATATACTTCATAATTGAAATATATAATTTTGATCTCATAAAAAAAATAATTTTAAATAATTTCGTTATTGTTTAAAAAATATCAATGTCTACATTAAGCATTAAAATAGGTTAATTATTTATATACAAAAGGTAATCTTGTGCATCTATTCACAATTTTTTTTAGAGTAAATTACACTGCCCTCCCCTAAGAGATGTTGGAATTACACTGTCCTCCCCTCTCATTTAAAAAATGACACTCCCCTCACACATGATAATGGCCTACAATTCAGTCCAAAATGTACTTTTGGTTGACTTTTTCATCCAAGTTTATTGATTTATGTGCCGATCATCAATTCAATTTGTTTTTTTACCACTTTGTCCTCACTTTGTGATTGAAATATTATGCTTACCCAAATGCCCCTTAGTGAACTCTCCAACATAATTTTGCTTCCTATTTGTGATTAAATATGATTCATTTGTCAATGTTATTATTTTTTATTGTATTTTACAATAATAATAATAATAATTATTAATTTGTTTCATTAAATTTTATGATAATTCTATATTAACTAACTAATTAGTTAGTCATTTTTTTATAATACTGCAATATATTATTATTATTTTATTAAATATATTTTCTAATTTTTTACAAAAACGGTTAAAAGGTAATTTTTGTAATTAGTCAGTAATTTTTTATAATTTTGTATTTTTATTAAAAAATTATAACGTGTAATTATTTTTATAAATTTGATAACGAGTAATTTTTGTAATTAGTAATTTTTCTATAATTTTTTTCTTATAACTAATATACTTTACAAAATTATTAACATGTAATTTATGTAATTAATAAATATTTTTAAAAAAATTATAATTTGTATTGTTTTACGAATTTGTTATAACAGAAAATTTACGTAATTAAAATTTTTATAAATTTATATTTTATAAAATAATTATAACTTTAATTTTTAGAAAACTTTTAACAAGTTATTTCTGTAGTTATTTTTTATTAATTAAATTTTTTTTTGTTTATAATGAAATTATAGCTTGTAACTTTAAAAAAAATGTTAAGTAAATTCTTTAACAATTAATTTTTTTTATAATTTTGTGTTTTTTATTAAAAAATTATAACTTGTAATATATGTTTTTACAAATTTGATAACATGTAATTTCTTTAATTAGTAGTTCTTTTGTAAAATTATTTTGATAACTTATATTTTTGTACAAAACTGTTAACGAGTAATTGGGCATACTTTGGTTAACAAGTAAATGTAGTAATTGGGCATACTTTGGTTAACAAGTACAATATTTTTTGTCATTAAGGGGCATTTAAGTAAGCATAATATTTTCATCACAAAGCGAGGGCAAAATAGTAAAAAAAAGTTGAATTGATGATATGCAAATAAATCAATAAATTTGGATGAAAAAGTAAACCAAAAGTGTACTTCGAATTGAATTGTAAGCCATTATCATGTGTGAGGGGAGGGGAGTGTCATTTTTCAAATGAGAGGGAAGGGCAGTGTATTTTTAGCATCTCTCAAGGGATGGCAGGGTAATTTACTCTTTTTTTATAGAAAAGTTTAGGTGGGGTAAGCACCAATATTTTACCATGGTCAAGGAAAACCTCCCAACCTTTTTAAAGGCAAGTTCTTTAGGCAGAAAGAGAAAGAGAATAGATTTAATGTGTTTGGTAGTAAAAATTTGGAATGGAAATAAAATGGAAATGTATTAAAATTACCACTTTACCCCTTATATTAAAATAATAAAAAGAAAATAAGGTTATGATTGTGTCAAATCAAAGGGTATAATAGTTAGTGGGAAAAAAAGTAAAAGTATGTAGGGCCCACCTACTTTTTTTCCATTCCCTTGCTAAATCAACGAAACGAACGCGGCCGTTTATGGAGGGATTTACATATCACACACCAATAAGGCCATCACATCGATCATAGGGTTCGAACTTTCACCTTTTTGGACTAAGAATTCGAACCTTAACCAATTGTGTCACTCTTCGTTAGTTGAAAAAATAGATCTTTTGTGTCTTATATGGTTTTAATGTTTGGAATGTGAGCAAAAATTTGATGACGTCTTCATTATTGGTAATTCCATGGTGCGTCCACCCAAATCTGTGAAGCTTTGATAGGAAAATCTAATCAAATTCTCCCTTGAATGCTAGATCCATCCTGCATCATAAAGTAATTTTCTTATAAGGGATACAGGCAAATCAAAATTCATAAAAGGAAGAAAGGTTATATACTCGAAATATGAAAGGAAAGCCAAAAGAAATATGAAAGTAAATGATTTTGCATAATACATACTGTATGAAAGAATGCAAATTCAATCTCAACAAAGAGTTTTACCAAGAAATCTCTACTTTGCCAAGCTTACAAAATCATGTTAATTGAACTAGAAAGTTTTACCAAACAATATTGTCATATGAAAGAGTGACAAGGTATTTGTTTTGTAACTTTCAAATTGAATAAATACCTTTCAGGGAGTTGAAACGGGCTAATTCATCTCATGTGCAGGATTTTGTTGTGTGTGTAATTCAAAGTCCCACATTGGTGGGGTGTGTGGAGTGAGTGGGTGAGGAGCTTATATAAATAGGTGTGAGTTATATAGGTTCCAACACACATAAGAATACTAGCCTATAACCATTAGGTGTATTGGGTTTTGGGTATTTTTATGTATTGAGGAGGGTTTGTAATTTTTCCGTTCAAAAATTACAAGTAGTAAAGTTTGTCCCAGTGGGGGTCGTGGTAGTAGGTCTTGAGGCACCGCACCACGTTAAAGTTTTTGTGTGTTCTTCTTTCTCTTTTCTTTATATTTTTGTGTGGGGCCCAACAAGTGGTATCAGAGCTTTGGTTCCGGCCTAGTGAGGAAGAAGAGAGAAAGAGCAAGAGGAAGGAGTCGTCAGCGCCACGTCAGCAATTTGGAGAGAGGTTGGTTCTGGCTTATTTTCTCTTTTTTTAAAGTCAGATTTTCTTTTGAGTTTGGGTTATTTGTGGTGTTGGTTGGTTGGCTGTGTGAGTGGAAGTATTTAGCCAAGAGTTGGGTTAAATACAATGAACACCCTGAAGTTTGAAGTTTTGTTGTTTGATGGGAGAACGGATTTTGCATTGTGGCAATGCACGATTCAAGATTATTTGGTTCAGCAGGGTCTTGACTTAGCATTGCAGGATGAGAAACCGAGTGAAATAAAAGAGTCAGATTGGAGTACAATTAAGAAAAAGGTTGTTAGTACAATTCGATTGGCACTAGCCCCACAGATAAAAGTGACTGTGCTGAAGGAGACATCACCGAAGAAGTTGTGGGACACGTTGGAGAGCAAGTTTGCGTCGAAGACATTAACCAATCGATTGATGATGAAGATGGATTTGTACTCATTGAAGATGGAAGAGGGAGGTAATGTGACTGATCACATTAACAAATTTAATGAGATGGTATCTAGACTGTTAAATGCAGGGGAGACTATTAAGGATGAAGAGCAAGCGCTGCTTCTCTTGGCTTCACTACCAAAATCCTTCAAGCCTCTAGTCCAGTCAATGCTAGCAGGAAAGAGCACACTAAATCTAGATGAAGTGATGAGTACCTTGAAGGAGAGTCAGAGGATGATGGGTGGTGAAGAGTCTTTCAGGGACAGTCATATACTAGCAGTGGGTAGTGACAGGAAGAAGAAGGGTGATCAACTTGGAAGAAATTATCGATCGAGAGACATGAGAACTGTTGAGTGCCATTACTGTGGACAGTTGGGTCACATGCAAATGAGATGTCCAGACTTCAGGGAGGACATGCAGAGCATGAAGGAGAAAAGGGGCAGATCGAAGGGAGCTTCTTCTGCTAATGTGGTTTCTTATGAAGATGAGTTAATCTGAGGATGTTAGAGGATTCTGCAGCAAGGGAGGATCATTGCAGAAGCAGAAGAAGTCAGAAAATTAGTAGGAGAGTTTAGTTTTTTTTTTTATAGAGAGAAATAATGTAGGACTTTGGATTAAGGGAGGATTTGTTGTGTGTGTAATTCAAAGTCCCACATTGGTGGGGTGTGTGGAGTGATGGGTGAGGAGCTTATATAAATAGGTGTGAGTTATATAGGTTCCAACACACATAAGAATACTAGCCTATAACCATTAGGTGTATTGGGTTTTGGGTATTTTTATGTATTGAGGAGGGTTTGTAATTTTTCCGTTCAAAAATTACAAGTAGTAAAGTTTGTCCCAGTGGGGGTCGTGGTAGTAGGTCTTGAGGCACCGCACCACGTTAAAGTTTTTGTGTGTTCTTCTTTCTCTTTTCTTTATATTTTTGTGTGGGGCCCAACAAGTGGTATCAGAGCTTTGGTTCCGGCCTAGTGAGGAAGAAGAGAGAAAGAGCAAGAGGAAGGAGTCGTCAGCGCCACGTCAGCAATTTGGAGAGAGGTTGGTTCTGGCTTATTTTCTCTTTTTTTAAAGTCAGATTTTCTTTTGAGTTTGGGTTATTTGTGGTGTTGGTTGGTTGGCTGTGTGAGTGGAAGTATTTAGCCAAGAGTTGGGTTAAATACAATGAACACCCTGAAGTTTGAAGTTTTGTTGTTTGATGGGAGAACGGATTTTGCATTGTGGCAATGCACGATTCAAGATTATTTGGTTCAGCAGGGTCTTGACTTAGCATTGCAGGATGAGAAACCGAGTGAAATAAAAGAGTCAGATTGGAGTACAATTAAGAAAAAGGTTGTTAGTACAATTCGATTGGCACTAGCCCCACAGATAAAAGTGACTGTGCTGAAGGAGACATCACCGAAGAAGTTGTGGGACACGTTGGAGAGCAAGTTTGCGTCGAAGACATTAACCAATCGATTGATGATGAAGATGGATTTGTACTCATTGAAGATGGAAGAGGGAGGTAATGTGACTGATCACATTAACAAATTTAATGAGATGGTATCTAGACTGTTAAATGCAGGGGAGACTATTAAGGATGAAGAGCAAGCGCTGCTTCTCTTGGCTTCACTACCAAAATCCTTCAAGCCTCTAGTCCAGTCAATGCTAGCAGGAAAGAGCACACTAAATCTAGATGAAGTGATGAGTACCTTGAAGGAGAGTCAGAGGATGATGGGTGGTGAAGAGTCTTTCAGGGACAGTCATATACTAGCAGTGGGTAGTGACAGGAAGAAGAAGGGTGATCAACTTGGAAGAAATTATCGATCGAGAGACATGAGAACTGTTGAGTGCCATTACTGTGGACAGTTGGGTCACATGCAAATGAGATGTCCAGACTTCAGGGAGGACATGCAGAGCATGAAGGAGAAAAGGGGCAGATCGAAGGGAGCTTCTTCTGCTAATGTGGTTTCTTATGAAGATGAGTTAATCTGAGGATGTTAGAGGATTCTGCAGCAAGGGAGGATCATTGCAGAAGCAGAAGAAGTCAGAAAATTAGTAGGAGAGTTTAGTTTTTTTTTTTATAGAGAGAAATAATGTAGGACTTTGGATTAAGGGAGGATTTGTTGTGTGTGTAATTCAAAGTCCCACATTGGTGGGGTGTGTGGAGTGATGGGTGAGGAGCTTATATAAATAGGTGTGAGTTATATAGGTTCCAACACACATAAGAATACTAGCCTATAACCATTAGGTGTATTGGGTTTTGGGTATTTTTATGTATTGAGGAGGGTTTGTAATTTTTCCGTTCAAAAATTACAAGTAGTAAAGTTTGTCCCAGTGGGGGTCGTGGTAGTAGGTCTTGAGGCACCGAACCACGTTAAAGTTTTTGTGTGTTCTTCTTTCTCTTTTCTTTATATTTTTGTGTGGGGCCCAACAAGTGGTATCAGAGCTTTGGTTCCGGCCTAGTGAGGAAGAAGAGAGAAAGAGCAAGAGGAAGGAGTCGTCAGCGCCACGTCAGCAATTTGGAGAGAGGTTGGTTCTGGCTTATTTTCTCTTTTTTTAAAGTCAGATTTTCTTTTTAGTTTGGGTTATTTGTGGTGTTGGTTGGTTGGCTGTGTGAGTGGAAGTATTTAGCCAAGAGTTGGGTTAAATACAATGAACACCCTGAAGTTTGAAGTTTTGTTGTTTGATGGGAGAACGGATTTTGCATTGTGGCAATGCACGATTCAAGATTATTTGGTTCAGCAGGGTCTTGACTTAGCATTGCAGGATGAGAAACCGAGTGAAATAAAAGAGTCAGATTGGAGTACAATTAAGAAAAAGGTTGTTAGTACAATTCGATTGGCACTAGCCCCACAGATAAAAGTGACTGTGCTGAAGGAGACATCACCGAAGAAGTTGTGGGACACGTTGGAGAGCAAGTTTGCGTCGAAGACATTAACCAATCGATTGATGATGAAGATGGATTTGTACTCATTGAAGATGGAAGAGGGAGGTAATGTGACTGATCACATTAACAAATTTAATGAGATGGTATCTAGACTGTTAAATGCAGGGGAGACTATTAAGGATGAAGAGCAAGCGCTGCTTCTCTTGGCTTCACTACCAAAATCCTTCAAGCCTCTAGTCCAGTCAATGCTAGCAGGAAAGAGCACACTAAATCTAGATGAAGTGATGAGTACCTTGAAGGAGAGTCAGAGGATGATGGGTGGTGAAGAGTCTTTCAGGGACAGTCATATACTAGCAGTGGGTAGTGACAGGAAGAAGAAGGGTGATCAACTTGGAAGAAATTATCGATCGAGAGACATGAGAACTGTTGAGTGCCATTACTGTGGACAGTTGGGTCACATGCAAATGAGATGTCCAGACTTCAGGGAGGACATGCAGAGCATGAAGGAGAAAAGGGGCAGATCGAAGGGAGCTTCTTCTGCTAATGTGGTTTCTTATGAAGATGAGTTAATCTGAGGATGTTAGAGGATTCTGCAGCAAGGGAGGATCATTGCAGAAGCAGAAGAAGTCAGAAAATTAGTAGGAGAGTTTAGTTTTTTTTTTTATAGAGAGAAATAATGTAGGACTTTGGATTAAGGGAGGATTTGTTGTGTGTGTAATTCAAAGTCCCACATTGGTGGGGTGTGTGGAGTGATGGGTGAGGAGCTTATATAAATAGGTGTGAGTTATATAGGTTCCAACACACATAAGAATACTAGCCTATAACCATTAGGTGTATTGGGTTTTGGGTATTTTTATGTATTGAGGAGGGTTTGTAATTTTTCCGTTCAAAAATTACAAGTAGTAAAGTTTGTCCCAGTGGGGGTCGTGGTAGTAGGTCTTGAGGCACCGAACCACGTTAAAGTTTTTGTGTGTTCTTCTTTCTCTTTTCTTTATATTTTTGTGTGGGGCCCAACAAGTGGTATCAGAGCTTTGGTTCCGGCCTAGTGAGGAAGAAGAGAGAAAGAGCAAGAGGAAGGAGTCGTCAGCGCCACGTCAGCAATTTGGAGAGAGGTTGGTTCTGGCTTATTTTCTCTTTTTTTAAAGTCAGATTTTCTTTTGAGTTTGGGTTATTTGTGGTGTTGGTTGGTTGGCTGTGTGAGTGGAAGTATTTAGCCAAGAGTTGGGTTAAATACAATGAACACCCTGAAGTTTGAAGTTTTGTTGTTTGATGGGAGAACGGATTTTGCATTGTGGCAATGCACGATTCAAGATTATTTGGTTCAGCAGGGTCTTGACTTAGCATTGCAGGATGAGAAACCGAGTGAAATAAAAGAGTCAGATTGGAGTACAATTAAGAAAAAGGTTGTTAGTACAATTCGATTGGCACTAGCCCCACAGATAAAAGTGACTGTGCTGAAGGAGACATCACCGAAGAAGTTGTGGGACACGTTGGAGAGCAAGTTTGCGTCGAAGACATTAACCAATCGATTGATGATGAAGATGGATTTGTACTCATTGAAGATGGAAGAGGGAGGTAATGTGACTGATCACATTAACAAATTTAATGAGATGGTATCTAGACTGTTAAATGCAGGGGAGACTATTAAGGATGAAGAGCAAGCGCTGCTTCTCTTGGCTTCACTACCAAAATCCTTCAAGCCTCTAGTCCAGTCAATGCTAGCAGGAAAGAGCACACTAAGTCTAGATGAAGTGATGAGTACCTTGAAGGAGAGTCAGAGGATGATGGGTGGTGAAGAGTCTTTCAGGGACAGTCATATACTAGCAGTGGGTAGTGACAGGAAGAAGAAGGGTGATCAACTTGGAAGAAATTATCGATCGAGAGACATGAGAACTGTTGAGTGCCATTACTGTGGACAGTTGGGTCACATGCAAATGAGATGTCCAGACTTCAGGGAGGACATGCAGAGCATGAAGGAGAAAAGGGGCAGATCGAAGGGAGCTTCTTCTGCTAATGTGGTTTCTTATGAAGATGAGTTAATCTGAGGATGTTAGAGGATTCTGCAGCAAGGGAGGATCATTGCAGAAGCAGAAGAAGTCAGAAAATTAGTAGGAGAGTTTAGTTTTTTTTTTTATAGAGAGAAATAATGTAGGACTTTGGATTAAGGGAGGATTTGTTGTGTGTGTAATTCAAAGTCCCACATTGGTGGGGTGTGTGGAGTGATGGGTGAGGAGCTTATATAAATAGGTGTGAGTTATATAGGTTCCAACACACATAAGAATACTAGCCTATAACCATTAGGTGTATTGGGTTTTGGGTATTTTTATGTATTGAGGAGGGTTTGTAATTTTTCCGTTCAAAAATTACAAGTAGTAAAGTTTGTCCCAGTGGGGGTCGTGGTAGTAGGTCTTGAGGCACCGAACCACGTTAAAGTTTTTGTGTGTTCTTCTTTCTCTTTTCTTTATATTTTTGTGTGGGGCCCAACAAGTGGTATCAGAGCTTTGGTTCCGGCCTAGTGAGGAAGAAGAGAGAAAGAGCAAGAGGAAGGAGTCGTCAGCGCCACGTCAGCAATTTGGAGAGAGGTTGGTTCTGGCTTATTTTCTCTTTTTTTAAAGTCAGATTTTCTTTTGAGTTTGGGTTATTTGTGGTGTTGGTTGGTTGGCTGTGTGAGTGGAAGTATTTAGCCAAGAGTTGGGTTAAATACAATGAACACCCTGAAGTTTGAAGTTTTGTTGTTTGATGGGAGAACGGATTTTGCATTGTGGCAATGCACGATTCAAGATTATTTGGTTCAGCAGGGTCTTGACTTAGCATTGCAGGATGAGAAACCGAGTGAAATAAAAGAGTCAGATTGGAGTACAATTAAGAAAAAGGTTGTTAGTACAATTCGATTGGCACTAGCCCCACAGATAAAAGTGACTGTGCTGAAGGAGACATCACCGAAGAAGTTGTGGGACACGTTGGAGAGCAAGTTTGCGTCGAAGACATTAACCAATCGATTGATGATGAAGATGGATTTGTACTCATTGAAGATGGAAGAGGGAGGTAATGTGACTGATCACATTAACAAATTTAATGAGATGGTATCTAGACTGTTAAATGCAGGGGAGACTATTAAGGATGAAGAGCAAGCGCTGCTTCTCTTGGCTTCACTACCAAAATCCTTCAAGCCTCTAGTCCAGTCAATGCTAGCAGGAAAGAGCACACTAAGTCTAGATGAAGTGATGAGTACCTTGAAGGAGAGTCAGAGGATGATGGGTGGTGAAGAGTCTTTCAGGGACAGTCATATACTAGCAGTGGGTAGTGACAGGAAGAAGAAGGGTGATCAACTTGGAAGAAATTATCGATCGAGAGACATGAGAACTGTTGAGTGCCATTACTGTGGACAGTTGGGTCACATGCAAATGAGATGTCCAGACTTCAGGGAGGACATGCAGAGCATGAAGGAGAAAAGGGGCAGATCGAAGGGAGCTTCTTCTGCTAATGTGGTTTCTTATGAAGATGAGTTAATCTGAGGATGTTAGAGGATTCTGCAGCAAGGGAGGATCATTGCAGAAGCAGAAGAAGTCAGAAAATTAGTAGGAGAGTTTAGTTTTTTTTTTTATAGAGAGAAATAATGTAGGACTTTGGATTAAGGGAGGATTTGTTGTGTGTGTAATTCAAAGTCCCACATTGGTGGGGTGTGTGGAGTGATGGGTGAGGAGCTTATATAAATAGGTGTGAGTTATATAGGTTCCAACACACATAAGAATACTAGCCTATAACCATTAGGTGTATTGGGTTTTGGGTATTTTTATGTATTGAGGAGGGTTTGTAATTTTTCCGTTCAAAAATTACAAGTAGTAAAGTTTGTCCCAGTGGGGGTCGTGGTAGTAGGTCTTGAGGCACCGAACCACGTTAAAGTTTTTGTGTGTTCTTCTTTCTCTTTTCTTTATATTTTTGTGTGGGGCCCAACAAGTGGTATCAGAGCTTTGGTTCCGGCCTAGTGAGGAAGAAGAGAGAAAGAGCAAGAGGAAGGAGTCGTCAGCGCCACGTCAGCAATTTGGAGAGAGGTTGGTTCTGGCTTATTTTCTCTTTTTTTAAAGTCAGATTTTCTTTTGAGTTTGGGTTATTTGTGGTGTTGGTTGGTTGGCTGTGTGAGTGGAAGTATTTAGCCAAGAGTTGGGTTAAATACAATGAACACCCTGAAGTTTGAAGTTTTGTTGTTTGATGGGAGAACGGATTTTGCATTGTGGCAATGCACGATTCAAGATTATTTGGTTCAGCAGGGTCTTGACTTAGCATTGCAGGATGAGAAACCGAGTGAAATAAAAGAGTCAGATTGGAGTACAATTAAGAAAAAGGTTGTTAGTACAATTCGATTGGCACTAGCCCCACAGATAAAAGTGACTGTGCTGAAGGAGACATCACCGAAGAAGTTGTGGGACACGTTGGAGAGCAAGTTTGCGTCGAAGACATTAACCAATCGATTGATGATGAAGATGGATTTGTACTCATTGAAGATGGAAGAGGGAGGTAATGTGACTGATCACATTAACAAATTTAATGAGATGGTATCTAGACTGTTAAATGCAGGGGAGACTATTAAGGATGAAGAGCAAGCGCTGCTTCTCTTGGCTTCACTACCAAAATCCTTCAAGCCTCTAGTCCAGTCAATGCTAGCAGGAAAGAGCACACTAAGTCTAGATGAAGTGATGAGTACCTTGAAGGAGAGTCAGAGGATGATGGGTGGTGAAGAGTCTTTCAGGGACAGTCATATACTAGCAGTGGGTAGTGACAGGAAGAAGAAGGGTGATCAACTTGGAAGAAATTATCGATCGAGAGACATGAGAACTGTTGAGTGCCATTACTGTGGACAGTTGGGTCACATGCAAATGAGATGTCCAGACTTCAGGGAGGACATGCAGAGCATGAAGGAGAAAAGGGGCAGATCGAAGGGAGCTTCTTCTGCTAATGTGGTTTCTTATGAAGATGAGTTAATCTGAGGATGTTAGAGGATTCTGCAGCAAGGGAGGATCATTGCAGAAGCAGAAGAAGTCAGAAAATTAGTAGGAGAGTTTAGTTTTTTTTTTTATAGAGAGAAATAATGTAGGACTTTGGATTAAGGGAGGATTTGTTGTGTGTGTAATTCAAAGTCCCACATTGGTGGGGTGTGTGGAGTGATGGGTGAGGAGCTTATATAAATAGGTGTGAGTTATATAGGTTCCAACACACATAAGAATACTAGCCTATAACCATTAGGTGTATTGGGTTTTGGGTATTTTTATGTATTGAGGAGGGTTTGTAATTTTTCCGTTCAAAAATTACAAGTAGTAAAGTTTGTCCCAGTGGGGGTCGTGGTAGTAGGTCTTGAGGCACCGAACCACGTTAAAGTTTTTGTGTGTTCTTCTTTCTCTTTTCTTTATATTTTTGTGTGGGGCCCAACAAGTGGTATCAGAGCTTTGGTTCCGGCCTAGTGAGGAAGAAGAGAGAAAGAGCAAGAGGAAGGAGTCGTCAGCGCCACGTCAGCAATTTGGAGAGAGGTTGGTTCTGGCTTATTTTCTCTTTTTTTAAAGTCAGATTTTCTTTTGAGTTTGGGTTATTTGTGGTGTTGGTTGGTTGGCTGTGTGAGTGGAAGTATTTAGCCAAGAGTTGGGTTAAATACAATGAACACCCTGAAGTTTGAAGTTTTGTTGTTTGATGGGAGAACGGATTTTGCATTGTGGCAATGCACGATTCAAGATTATTTGGTTCAGCAGGGTCTTGACTTAGCATTGCAGGATGAGAAACCGAGTGAAATAAAAGAGTCAGATTGGAGTACAATTAAGAAAAAGGTTGTTAGTACAATTCGATTGGCACTAGCCCCACAGATAAAAGTGACTGTGCTGAAGGAGACATCACCGAAGAAGTTGTGGGACACGTTGGAGAGCAAGTTTGCGTCGAAGACATTAACCAATCGATTGATGATGAAGATGGATTTGTACTCATTGAAGATGGAAGAGGGAGGTAATGTGACTGATCACATTAACAAATTTAATGAGATGGTATCTAGACTGTTAAATGCAGGGGAGACTATTAAGGATGAAGAGCAAGCGCTGCTTCTCTTGGCTTCACTACCAAAATCCTTCAAGCCTCTAGTCCAGTCAATGCTAGCAGGAAAGAGCACACTAAGTCTAGATGAAGTGATGAGTACCTTGAAGGAGAGTCAGAGGATGATGGGTGGTGAAGAGTCTTTCAGGGACAGTCATATACTAGCAGTGGGTAGTGACAGGAAGAAGAAGGGTGATCAACTTGGAAGAAATTATCGATCGAGAGACATGAGAACTGTTGAGTGCCATTACTGTGGACAGTTGGGTCACATGCAAATGAGATGTCCAGACTTCAGGGAGGACATGCAGAGCATGAAGGAGAAAAGGGGCAGATCGAAGGGAGCTTCTTCTGCTAATGTGGTTTCTTATGAAGATGAGTTAATCTGAGGATGTTAGAGGATTCTGCAGCAAGGGAGGATCATTGCAGAAGCAGAAGAAGTCAGAAAATTAGTAGGAGAGTTTAGTTTTTTTTTTTATAGAGAGAAATAATGTAGGACTTTGGATTAAGGGAGGATTTGTTGTGTGTGTAATTCAAAGTCCCACATTGGTGGGGTGTGTGGAGTGATGGGTGAGGAGCTTATATAAATAGGTGTGAGTTATATAGGTTCCAACACACATAAGAATACTAGCCTATAACCATTAGGTGTATTGGGTTTTGGGTATTTTTATGTATTGAGGAGGGTTTGTAATTTTTCCGTTCAAAAATTACAAGTAGTAAAGTTTGTCCCAGTGGGGGTCGTGGTAGTAGGTCTTGAGGCACCGAACCACGTTAAAGTTTTTGTGTGTTCTTCTTTCTCTTTTCTTTATATTTTTGTGTGGGGCCCAACAAGTGGTATCAGAGCTTTGGTTCCGGCCTAGTGAGGAAGAAGAGAGAAAGAGCAAGAGGAAGGAGTCGTCAGCGCCACGTCAGCAATTTGGAGAGAGGTTGGTTCTGGCTTATTTTCTCTTTTTTTAAAGTCAGATTTTCTTTTGAGTTTGGGTTATTTGTGGTGTTGGTTGGTTGGCTGTGTGAGTGGAAGTATTTAGCCAAGAGTTGGGTTAAATACAATGAACACCCTGAAGTTTGAAGTTTTGTTGTTTGATGGGAGAACGAATTTTGCATTGTGGCAATGCACGATTCAAGATTATTTGGTTCAGCAGGGTCTTGACTTAGCATTGCAGGATGAGAAACCGAGTGAAATAAAAGAGTCAGATTGGAGTACAATTAAGAAAAAGGTTGTTAGTACAATTCGATTGGCACTAGCCCCACAGATAAAAGTGACTGTGCTGAAGGAGACATCACCGAAGAAGTTGTGGGACACGTTGGAGAGCAAGTTTGCGTCGAAGACATTAACCAATCGATTGATGATGAAGATGGATTTGTACTCATTGAAGATGGAAGAGGGAGGTAATGTGACTGATCACATTAACAAATTTAATGAGATGGTATCTAGACTGTTAAATGCAGGGGAGACTATTAAGGATGAAGAGCAAGCGCTGCTTCTCTTGGCTTCACTACCAAAATCCTTCAAGCCTCTAGTCCAGTCAATGCTAGCAGGAAAGAGCACACTAAGTCTAGATGAAGTGATGAGTACCTTGAAGGAGAGTCAGAGGATGATGGGTGGTGAAGAGTCTTTCAGGGACAGTCATATACTAGCAGTGGGTAGTGACAGGAAGAAGAAGGGTGATCAACTTGGAAGAAATTATCGATCGAGAGACATGAGAACTGTTGAGTGCCATTACTGTGGACAGTTGGGTCACATGCAAATGAGATGTCCAGACTTCAGGGAGAACATGCAGAGCATGAAGGAGAAAAGGGGCAGATCGAAGGGAGCTTCTTCTGCTAATGTGGTTTCTTATGAAGATGAGTTAATCTGAGGATGTTAGAGGATTCTGCAGCAAGGGAGGATCATTGCAGAAGCAGAAGAAGTCAGAAAATTAGTAGGAGAGTTTAGTTTTTTTTTTTATAGAGAGAAATAATGTAGGACTTTGGATTAAGGGAGGATTTGTTGTGTGTGTAATTCAAAGTCCCACATTGGTGGGGTGTGTGGAGTGATGGGTGAGGAGCTTATATAAATAGGTGTGAGTTATATAGGTTCCAACACACATAAGAATACTAGCCTATAACCATTAGGTGTATTGGGTTTTGGGTATTTTTATGTATTGAGGAGGGTTTGTAATTTTTCCGTTCAAAAATTACAAGTAGTAAAGTTTGTCCCAGTGGGGGTCGTGGTAGTAGGTCTTGAGGCACCGAACCACGTTAAAGTTTTTGTGTGTTCTTCTTTCTCTTTTCTTTATATTTTTGTGTGGGGCCCAACAAGTGGTATCAGAGCTTTGGTTCCGGCCTAGTGAGGAAGAAGAGAGAAAGAGCAAGAGGAAGGAGTCGTCAGCGCCACGTCAGCAATTTGGAGAGAGGTTGGTTCTGGCTTATTTTCTCTTTTTTTAAAGTCAGATTTTCTTTTGAGTTTGGGTTATTTGTGGTGTTGGTTGGTTGGCTGTGTGAGTGGAAGTATTTAGCCAAGAGTTGGGTTAAATACAATGAACACCCTGAAGTTTGAAGTTTTGTTGTTTGATGGGAGAACGGATTTTGCATTGTGGCAATGCACGATTCAAGATTATTTGGTTCAGCAGGGTCTTGACTTAGCATTGCAGGATGAGAAACCGAGTGAAATAAAAGAGTCAGATTGGAGTACAATTAAGAAAAAGGTTGTTAGTACAATTCGATTGGCACTAGCCCCACAGATAAAAGTGACTGTGCTGAAGGAGACATCACCGAAGAAGTTGTGGGACACGTTGGAGAGCAAGTTTGCGTCGAAGACATTAACCAATCGATTGATGATGAAGATGGATTTGTACTCATTGAAGATGGAAGAGGGAGGTAATGTGACTGATCACATTAACAAATTTAATGAGATGGTATCTAGACTGTTAAATGCAGGGGAGACTATTAAGGATGAAGAGCAAGCGCTGCTTCTCTTGGCTTCACTACCAAAATCCTTCAAGCCTCTAGTCCAGTCAATGCTAGCAGGAAAGAGCACACTAAGTCTAGATGAAGTGATGAGTACCTTGAAGGAGAGTCAGAGGATGATGGGTGGTGAAGAGTCTTTCAGGGACAGTCATATACTAGCAGTGGGTAGTGACAGGAAGAAGAAGGGTGATCAACTTGGAAGAAATTATCGATCGAGAGACATGAGAACTGTTGAGTGCCATTACTGTGGACAGTTGGGTCACATGCAAATGAGATGTCCAGACTTCAGGGAGGACATGCAGAGCATGAAGGAGAAAAGGGGCAGATCGAAGGGAGCTTCTTCTGCTAATGTGGTTTCTTATGAAGATGAGTTAATCTGAGGATGTTAGAGGATTCTGCAGCAAGGGAGGATCATTGCAGAAGCAGAAGAAGTCAGAAAATTAGTAGGAGAGTTTAGTTTTTTTTTTTATAGAGAGAAATAATGTAGGACTTTGGATTAAGGGAGGATTTGTTGTGTGTGTAATTCAAAGTCCCACATTGGTGGGGTGTGTGGAGTGATGGGTGAGGAGCTTATATAAATAGGTGTGAGTTATATAGGTTCCAACACACATAAGAATACTAGCCTATAACCATTAGGTGTATTGGGTTTTGGGTATTTTTATGTATTGAGGAGGGTTTGTAATTTTTCCGTTCAAAAATTACAAGTAGTAAAGTTTGTCCCAGTGGGGGTCGTGGTAGTAGGTCTTGAGGCACCGAACCACGTTAAAGTTTTTGTGTGTTCTTCTTTCTCTTTTCTTTATATTTTTGTGTGGGGCCCAACAAGTGGTATCAGAGCTTTGGTTCCGGCCTAGTGAGGAAGAAGAGAGAAAGAGCAAGAGGAAGGAGTCGTCAGCGCCACGTCAGCAATTTGGAGAGAGGTTGGTTCTGGCTTATTTTCTCTTTTTTTAAAGTCAGATTTTCTTTTGAGTTTGGGTTATTTGTGGTGTTGGTTGGTTGGCTGTGTGAGTGGAAGTATTTAGCCAAGAGTTGGGTTAAATACAATGAACACCCTGAAGTTTGAAGTTTTGTTGTTTGATGGGAGAACGGATTTTGCATTGTGGCAATGCACGATTCAAGATTATTTGGTTCAGCAGGGTCTTGACTTAGCATTGCAGGATGAGAAACCGAGTGAAATAAAAGAGTCAGATTGGAGTACAATTAAGAAAAAGGTTGTTAGTACAATTCGATTGGCACTAGCCCCACAGATAAAAGTGACTGTGCTGAAGGAGACATCACCGAAGAAGTTGTGGGACACGTTGGAGAGCAAGTTTGCGTCGAAGACATTAACCAATCGATTGATGATGAAGATGGATTTGTACTCATTGAAGATGGAAGAGGGAGGTAATGTGACTGATCACATTAACAAATTTAATGAGATGGTATCTAGACTGTTAAATGCAGGGGAGACTATTAAGGATGAAGAGCAAGCGCTGCTTCTCTTGGCTTCACTACCAAAATCCTTCAAGCCTCTAGTCCAGTCAATGCTAGCAGGAAAGAGCACACTAAGTCTAGATGAAGTGATGAGTACCTTGAAGGAGAGTCAGAGGATGATGGGTGGTGAAGAGTCTTTCAGGGACAGTCATATACTAGCAGTGGGTAGTGACAGGAAGAAGAAGGGTGATCAACTTGGAAGAAATTATCGATCGAGAGACATGAGAACTGTTGAGTGCCATTACTGTGGACAGTTGGGTCACATGCAAATGAGATGTCCAGACTTCAGGGAGGACATGCAGAGCATGAAGGAGAAAAGGGGCAGATCGAAGGGAGCTTCTTCTGCTAATGTGGTTTCTTATGAAGATGAGTTAATCTGAGGATGTTAGAGGATTCTGCAGCAAGGGAGGATCATTGCAGAAGCAGAAGAAGTCAGAAAATTAGTAGGAGAGTTTAGTTTTTTTTTTTATAGAGAGAAATAATGTAGGACTTTGGATTAAGGGAGGATTTGTTGTGTGTGTAATTCAAAGTCCCACATTGGTGGGGTGTGTGGAGTGATGGGTGAGGAGCTTATATAAATAGGTGTGAGTTATATAGGTTCCAACACACATAAGAATACTAGCCTATAACCATTAGGTGTATTGGGTTTTGGGTATTTTTATGTATTGAGGAGGGTTTGTAATTTTTCCGTTCAAAAATTACAAGTAGTAAAGTTTGTCCCAGTGGGGGTCGTGGTAGTAGGTCTTGAGGCACCGAACCACGTTAAAGTTTTTGTGTGTTCTTCTTTCTCTTTTCTTTATATTTTTGTGTGGGGCTCAACAGATTTGACGGCTTTTCTCTTAAGAACCATGCACTTCTAGGAGCCTATGAAAAAAGAAGAGCTTCAATATCACTCGTAGGAAAGGAAATTTTATAGAGATCTAGTGAATAGATCAGTGTGTACAAAGACACAAGGTGAACCTCGTATTTATAAGGTTGAAAGGTCGATGAAGATACATGAATTGGTTTCTTGCAAGTCCGTCAATAGCGTGAAGGGTGACGAAAGCAAAAGAAAACGGAGGCGTTTCACGTTTCCCTTCAACATAACCTCTTTCTTCACGTTTACGTTCAACGTAACGTGTCACTTTAGGTTTCCTTTCGCTATCAAATAAGTTGTTCATTCAATTATTTTGTTTCATATTAATTTCATATCACGTGATTAGCCCCACCAAACTGACCCGTCTGATTATACATCAAATCCTTTGGTGGGCCTGCCAACACATTAAAGCATATTGAACATGAGGCTCATGTTTTAGATTGAGGACTAAAAAAATAAATTACATTGTTACACTTCCCACACATTAATGCATATTGTCCATTAAGTCTCTACAAAGACACAAGGTGAGCCTTTGCGTAAGTTTATTTTAGTTTTTGTACCCTTCAAAAATCCATAGGAGCTCTATTAATTTAGTTTGTTTCCCACTCCTAGCTTTCATTTGAATATCAAAGAACCAAGACACGTCTCAACCACAACAATAAAACTATGAAAGGATGGAGACCGAAAAGCATATTCCAGATTTAAACAACACCTTAAGCATATGTTGTTCATTTTGAAAGAATCAAAAGTTGAATAAAAAGTAGGGGTGGCAAAATGGGTGGGTTTGAGTTGGGTCATAAATGAGTCAAATTTTAAATGGGTTATGACCCATTACTTTTGGGTCAAACTCATTAACCATTAATTTTACTTCTTGTTATTTTATTTGATTTATTTTAATTTATTTGACATACCAATCATTCTAATTTATGTTTTTATCAATAAAGATAATAAAAATCAAATCCACCAGACAAAGAGTACAAAGTTCATCACTGATAGAATTCTCCACTAGACATAAGAAACAAACAATAAAAATCAAATCCTACAACTATTTCTCAAAAAATTATTGGTCTCTCTAGAAAATCTAACTCCAAGATAGTTAGCATGGAAACAAGCTTTCAAAAAAGAAGACAAATCAAAAGCATCATCAAACGCTCTGACAAACAAAAATAGAAAAATAATTTCAAAATTTACATATGTAACTTCATTCACATGAAAAGAAATTTAGGTATGCTATTATGAGAAGAAATTAGTCAAAATAACATACACAATAACAGTGGAAGAATTAGAATTAGAAAGCAATTATTGTAAAAAGCAAATAAAAATGATTTGCTTTCTCACTAATTTATTGCACATCATTTCACGAAGAGGATAATAATAGTAATAGTGATATATAGTCGTAATCGCAAAATTATGACAATTATGTTTAGAAAATTTGTTTACTTTGCAAACAACTTCAGTGACTAGTATAGTATTATTTAAAAATTAAGCCTATTTTTTTGAAAAAAATAGTTTTTGAAAATATTTTTTAAAATCTTAAACAAACACATTTTCTAATAAATGAAAACAGAAAATAGACAAAGTAAACGCACCTCGGTTTTAAAAATTTCATTTTAGAACAAGATTCTCAAAACCTATCTAGAGGATGAAACGATGTACTTGGTTAATGGAAGAGAAGAAGAGTGAGGGTCGAACGTCGCAGAGTTTGATGGATAGATTTGGAGCATTAGGGTAAGTAATTTAAAGATGGATTATTGTGTTAACCATGGGTTTTACCCAATCCAACCCATATTTGCATGGGTCAAATTTTGACCCGACCCGTATGACCCAATTATTAATTGGTTGGGTTAAAATGCAGTTGGGTTGGATTGGATTGATGGGTTTGGGTTAAAATTGCCACCCCTAATAAAAAAGGGAAAGAATGAGAAAAAGAACTTGGACCTAGTATATATTGCATATATAGAAAATATACATTTCAGAGAATGATGTCAAGTGATTACCTCTCCACCCAACTGTTGCGCTAATTTCACACTTGTATGAAGTACAGCTGAAGCATCCAATTTACAGCCTTCTTGCAGAAGACCTGGAAATAAGGTATAGTGACCTCTAATATCCCAAATAGTATAAAAATATTTAGATGAATAAAACATCTAATACTTTATCCTAACTAGTACAAAAGAACAGGCATGCCAAAATGGAGAGTTTTACAATAGTTGATAAGTGATAAGTTGCAATTTCATACATAATAAGTAGATGATACAACCTACTAAGTCCTCATGGTTCAGTACATAATGTTGCTAACAGTACAAAATTAGACAGGGTTAAGGAGAAATTCTGTTAAATAAAAAATAGCGGGTAAAGTACTATTTTGGTCCTCAATGTTTGCATGAAGTTTAATGTTGGTCCTCAATGTTTCAAAAGTTTAATGTTGGTCCTCAAAGTTTTTTTTTGATCGATTTTGGTCATCGAGCGTAACACTGTTAACTTTTGCCGTTAAATGATGATGTGGCATGCTTAAGTGGCACACCCTCTCTCCTACGTAGGGGTGTACAAGACCTGACCCTACTCGGTCCGACCCGACCACTTCGGGTACATTCGGGCCGGGTGAAAATGGGTTCGGGTCGGGAAAATGGTAAACTGGTCAAGGAGTGACCGGGTCGATTCGGGTCTCGAGTAGGGGTGTTACCCGAACCGACTCTACCCGACTATATATATATAATATATATAATTTATATTTTATATTATCTTATATATATTTTATATTTTATATTATATACTAAAAATTAAAACCCTAACCTAATTTCCCCAATTCCCCTCTCTCCGTCTCTACTCTCTACTCTCTGCTTCGTGCATTCGTCTCTCACTCTCTCCAGTCTCCGTCTCTCGTGCCTCTCTGTCTCCGGTCTCACTGTCTCAGGCTCTTGTCTCCATCTCTCACTCTCTCCGTCTCTCGTGGAGTCGTGGTCTCTCTCCGTCTCAGTCTCTCGTCTTCGTCTCTCACTCTCTCCGTCTCTCGTGGTCTCTCTCGTCTCTGCCTCCCACTTCTTTGACTCTCCGCCAACTCACAGACGAAGGCCGCTGGACAACGTGCAGCCTTGCAGCACTCTGCTCCTCTCTTCTTCCCTTTCGATCTCTCATTTCCTCACGATTTGATCAATAGAGGTGAGTGAGTCACTGAGTTGCATTTATATGTGACATCTAATTCTTGCTTCCATGACATTGCTCATGTTCATACTATGTTGCAAGCGAGTGTTGTCCACCAAGATCCTCTTATTGGAGAAATGGCTAAGAAAATAAAATTAAAGTATGACAAATATTGGGGAAAGTCAGAAAACATGAACCCCTTGTCGGTGATTGGAGTGGTATTGGATCCTAGGTATAAGTTTGGCTATGTGAATAACACTTTTAATGATATCTATAATAATGATCCTATACTGTGTGAGAGTATGAAGAAGAAGGTTAAAGACACTTTGTGCTTGTTGTATGATAAATATTCAGTGGGAGTTGTTGGTGAACAATCTGAACATGAAAACGAAAGTGGTGATTCTGGAGCTATCAATCATCCAGGAGACCTACCAATGCCTGATTTTGTTACTGCAAATCCAATTCCAAAGGGCAAGTGGTGGTCTGGCCGAACTAAACATCCTTCAGATCAAAAAACAGATTTGGACAAGTATCTTGAAACAGATGCAATAGATAATGCTCCTTCTTTTGATGTCTTAACATGGTGGAGGGAGAACGCTACAAAATATAAAGTCGTTTCTCTTATTGCACGTGATGTGTTGGCCATGCCAGTGTCAACTGTGGCATCTGAGTCTGCTTTTAGCACAGGTGGACGTGTGCTTGATGTTTTTAGAAGTTCATTGTCTCCAAAAATGACTGAAGCACTAATTTGTACTCAAAATTGGCTATCCCCCACAGAATTTAATTTTAATGATCGTGACTTTGATCAATATGAGGAGACTGATAGTATTGCATCTGGTAAGTTTTGTACTTTGTTAATAATATTTAATTGTTTATGTTAAAAATATTACAATGCAGTATACTTAATTCTAATTTCCTATTGTTCAATTTATTGTTTACAGATGTTTCTGGAGAATCAACTGTGACTGAAGATGTCAATATGTCATGAAGTGAACCTAGCTTCATTTTTTTTTTCTTTTTAAGCTTTTGGTTTTGTTTTGTAATGTTTAAGACTTTAAGTTATGGACTTGTATTGTTAAGCAAGTGATGAACTTTTATTTTTAAAGACAAAATGTTGGATTTGTGTAGTACTATATGATGAATTCTTCCTTTTATTAAGATATGATTTTCATTTTTATATATGTATGTTGAGTGACTTGCAGGTAAAGTGATGAATGATGATGAAATTCTAAATAAAAATCAGGTAATTATACATTCCAATCTTACTTTTATTTCATGACGTCTTATGTTTTCATGTGATATACATAGGGGTGTACAAGACCCGACCCTACCCGGTTAACCCGGTTCGACCCGACCACTTCGGGTACACTCGGGCGGGGTGAAAACGGGTTCGGGTCGTGAAAATGGCAAACTGGTCAAGGAGTGACCGGGTGGTTCGGGTCTCGGGTATGGGTGTTGCCCGAACCGACCCTACCCGAGTATATATATATATATAATATATAATTTATATTTTATATTTTATATTTTATATTATATACTAAAAATTTAAAACCCTAACCTAATTTCCCCAATTCCCCTCTCTCCGTCTCTACTCTCTACTCTCTGCTTCGTGCCTTCGTCTCTCACTCTCTCCAGTCTCCGTCTCTCGTGTCTCTCCGTCTCCGGTCTCACTGTCTCAGACTCTCGTCTCTGTCTCTCGTGGAGTCGTGGTCTATCTCCGTCTCAGTCTCTCGTCTTCGTCTCTCACTCTCTCCGTCTCTCGTGGTCTCTCTCGTCTCTGCCTCCCACTTCTCTGACTCTCCGCCAACTCGCCGACGGAGGCCGCTAGACAACGTGCAGCCGTGCAACACTTTGCTCCTCTCTTCTTCCCTTTCGATCTTTCATTTCCTCACGATTTGATCAATAGAGGTGAGTGAGTCACTGAGTTGCATTTTTTTTTAATTGTCTTCTTCTTGTTTTCGATCTCTCCTCTCCTCTCGGTTGAATGTTGATTTTGTTCTTGAGCTTTTTTTTCACTTGTTCCTTCCTCTTTCATTTTTTTCACTGAGTCTCTTCCCATTTCGTTTTGTAGTCACTGGTTTCACGATTTGATCAATAGAGCTGAGCACGAGCAAGAGCAGCTGAGCAGGTGCAAGTGAGGTGAGAGCTTTGTCTATTTTATTTTCTTGCAAGATTTAGGGTTGCTTGACAGTTTACAACTTTAGAATGCTTGGGTTGTATACATGATTTTTTTTCTTTTTTCTTTCTGTTTTCCTAAACTAATATCTAGGTATGACTGAGATGACAAGAATATAAAGCTTTGATTTGAAAACAAGAAAACTATAGGTTGATTTCCATGTTGTCTATAAGCCTGACTTTCCCAAACCAAGCAGCAAGACAGAAATTATGTGACTAGCTAGTAGTTTTAGAGTTCGAATCCAAACTCGTAATTTGGTGACTCTAATAAATGCTTTTTAAGTTTTAACTTTTAAGAACTAGCGCTTAACTTACTATAGAATATAGATAGATAGAAAAAGTATTTTAGTCCTTTGTTGGTGTGGCCTTGTTAAGAGATTGTTTGTGTTTTTTCCTTTTGAGATCTTGTTGTGTTGCTTTGGTTTTGAAGTGAAGAAGGTTAATAATAATATAGCATAGCTTATTTTGTTTAATTCCTCGCTGCAATTTGACACAAGTGATTATAATCCAATCAAATGATGTTTTGAACTAAAATAAACAATTTGTGATAGATGAAATATAAAATATGATGCTTTTTAATTTCCATGAACAAATTATGTATTGCTTTGACTCCATTTACATTGCTTTTTATATATAGAGATAATGTCAATTTAGCATTCCAAGTGTAATGATTGTGTTTGTCATCTGTGGTTGAACCAAAATTGTCTTTGTTCTCTACTCATTGTTTTGCTATTTAAATTTTGACTATAAAGTATAAACTAATCAACGCATGCTTAAAATAGATCTTCAAATCAAACCTAAAATGGCAGACCCATCTACTCAACAAACCCAAGACACTAATCCTTCTCCAGACACAGATACCCCTGGATCTGATGCTGCCACTACTGCAGCTTCTGCTCCTACCAATGTTAGTGGTTCAAAAAGAAAACCCCCGTACCGAAGTCTAGTGTTTGGGATCATTTTGTAAAACTTCCCCTAGAATAGACAAATGGTGAGCCTAGAGCTAAATGCAAGTACTGTAAAGACCACACATATGCTTGTGATTAGACCTGTTCATGGGTCGGGCCGGGCCGGGCTTGGGCTTAAGCCCATAGGCTTTACATATATGGGCTTGGGCTTGAGCATAAGCCTACATATTTTACTACCCATTACAATGGGCCAGGTATTTACCCAAACCCATGGGCTAAGCCCGGGCTTAGCCCATTCTTATACATAATTTATAAAAAAAATATATATTGGTCCTTTATATTTCATTGAAGTTCTATATTGATCATTTATGTTTTATTGAAGTTCTATATTGGTCCTTTATGTTTCATTGAAGTTTTATATTAGTCCTTTATGTTTCATTGAAGTTCTATATTGGTCCTTTATAGCGGGCCTCCGGGCTGGGCTTTTGGGCCGGGCTTTAAAAAATGCTCGAGCCCGGCCCGTATTTTGCGGGCTTTCGAGCCGGGCTTACAAAAAATTGTCAAGCCCGGCCCGTATTTTTTCGGGCTTTTGGGCCAGGCTTAAAAAATTGCCGAGCCCGGCCTGTATTTTTTTGGGATTTCGGGCCAGGCTTTAAAAATGCCCGACCCGACCCGTATTTTTTCGGGCTTTCGGGCCGGGTTTTAAAAAATGCCCGAGCCCAACCTATATTTTGCGGGCTTTCGGGCAAGGCTTACAAATAATTGCCCGAGCCCGGCCCATATTTTTTCGGGTTTTCGGGCTGGGCTTTGAAAAATGCCCGAGCCCGACCTATATTTTGCGGGCTTTCGGGCCGGGCTTACAAATAATTGCCCGAGCCCGACCCGTATTTTTTCGGGCTTTCAGGTCGAGCTTTAAAAAATGCCCGAGCCCGACCCATATTTTTTGGGGTTTTGGACCGGGCTTCAAAAAATGTCCGAGCCCGACCTATATTTTGCGGGCTTTCGGGCCGGGCTTACAAATAATTTCCCAAGCCGGCCCGTATTTTTCCGGGCTTTCGGGTCGGGCTTTAAAACATGCCTGAGCCCGACCCATATTTTTTAGGCTTTGGGGCCGGCTTTTAAAAAATTGCCCGAGCCCGACCCGTATTTTTCTGGGCTTTCGGGCCGGGCTTTAAAAAAATGCCCGAGCCCGACCCATATTATGCGGGCTTTTGGGCCTGGCTTACAAAAAATTGCCCGAGCTCGGCCCGTATTTTTTCGGGCTTTCGGACCGAGCTTTAAAAAAATGCCCGAGCCCGGCCCATATTTTTCGGGCTTTTGGGCCTGGCTTACAAAAAATTCCTCGAGCCCGGCCCGTATTTTTGCGGTGGTGGTGGGTGGTCGTGGTGGTGGGGTGGCGGTGGTGGTGGATATTGGATAGTGATGGTAGGTAATGAATGTTGGTAAGTGATGGGTAAGGCCCAGGTACTACCCAAGTTTTAGCCCAAGTATTTTTAATAAAATGGGTATTTGATGGGTAAGGCCCAAGTACTACCCATACTCAATTCTTAATGTTGGGTAGTTGACCCATGGGCTTAGGCTTGGGTAGTCTCATGGGCTACCCAGCCCATGAGCAAGTCTACTTGTGATACATCTACGCATGACACAACTTCCCTAAAGAAGCATTTATTAAAATGCAAAGGGTACATATAGGGCACAAGAAAAAAAAACAAAATATGCTAGCATTCCTTCAGCCATCTGGGTCGGGGGGTTTAGGAAGAAGAATGTCGTAAGGCTTTAGCTGAATTTGTGATATGCGATGAGCAGCCTTTCCGAGTTGTCGAAGGTCATGGATTTTGAAAGTATAGCAATCTTCTTGAACCTAGATTTCTAGTTCTATCAAGAGTGACAGTTGCTAGAGATTGTTACAAGCTCTTCATTGAATAATCCAAAAAGCTTAAAGCTTTTCTAAAAAAAAAAATCATGTATGCGTGTTTGCCTCACCAAAGATACTTGGACTTCAGTTCAAAATTTCAATTATATGTGTCTGACAGTTCACTTTATTGATGAAAATTGGAGATTACAAAAGAGAATCCTAAACTTTTGTATAATTGAAAATCATAGAGGTGACACTATAGGGAAGGCAATTGAGAAGTGTTTGTTGGGATGGGGGATTGAAAAAGTATTTTCTATAACTGTGGACAATGCAAGCTCCAATGACACAGCTGTGGCTTATCTGAAAAAAGAGTGAAAAATTGGAATGGGTTAGTTTGTGATGGTGATTATCTTCATGTAAGGTGTTGTGCCCATATTTTGAATTTGGTTGTCAATGATGGGTTAAAAGACTTGCACAATTCTATTTCTGCTATAAGGAATGCTGTTAGATATGTAAGTTCTTCTCCTGCAAGACTTCAAAGATTCAAAGACTTAGTTCAAAAGGAAAAAATTGATTGCAAGGCTCTTGTGTGCTTGAATATTGTGACTAGGTGGAATTCCACCTACTTGATGTTGGAACATGCCTTGAAGTTTCAAAAAGTGTTTGATAGGATGGAAGATGAAGATGATGGATACAATGCATATTTTAGGGATGATACTCATCGGCTTAGACCTCCTATGACGTTTGATTGGAGTAATGCATATGTGTTTGTTCAATTTTTAAAGGTCTTCTACACCATCACATTGAGGTTCTCTGGATCCTTATATGTGACATCTAATTC
Source organism: Senna tora (assembly GCA_014851425.1). NCBI lineage: Eukaryota > Viridiplantae > Streptophyta > Magnoliopsida > Fabales > Fabaceae > Senna > Senna tora. The sequence continues at coordinate 16,468,580 of CM026262.1, forward strand.
TTGCTTCCATGACATTGCTCATGTTCATACTATGTTGCAAGCGAGTGTTGTCCACCAAGATCCTCTTATTGGAGAAATGGCTAAGAAAATTAAATTAAAGTATGACAAATATTGGGGAAAGCCAAAAAAACATGAACCCCTTGTTGGTGATTGGAGTGATATTGGATCCTAGGTATAAGTTTGGCTATGTGAATAACACTTTTAATGATATCTATGATAATGATCCTATACTGTGTGAGAGTATGAAGAAGGTTAAAGACACTTTGTACTTGTTGTATGATAAATATTCAGTGGGAGTTGTTGGTGAACAATCTAAACATGAAGAAGAAAGTGGTGATTCTGGAGCTGTCAATCATCCAAGAGACCTACCAATGCCTGATTTTGATACTGCAAATCCAAATCCAAAGGGCAAGTGGTGGTCTGGCCGAATTAAACATCCTTCAGATCAAAAAATAGATTTGGACAAGTATCTTGAAACAGACGCAATGGATGATGCTCCTTCTTTTGATGTCTTAACATGGTGGAGGGAGAACGCTACAAAATATAAAGTCGTTTCTCTTATTGCACGTGATGTGTTGGCCATACCAGTGTCAACTGTGGCATCTGAGTCTGCTTTTAGCACAAGTGGACGTGTGCTTGATGTTTTTAGAAGTTCATTGTCTCCAAAAATGACTGAAGCACTCATTTGTACTCAAAATTTGCTATCCCTCACAGAATTTAATTTTAATGATCGTGACTTTGATCAATATGAGGAGACTGATAGTATTGCATCTGGTAAGTTTTGTACTTTGTTAATAATGTTTAATTGTTTATGTTAAAAATATTACAATGCAGTATACTTAATTCTAATTTCCTATTGTTCAAATTATTGTTTACAGATGTTTCTGGAGAATCAACTGTGACTGAAGATGTCAATATGTCAAGAAGTGAACCTAGCTTCATTTTTTTTTTCCTTTTTAAGCTTTTGATCTTGTTTTGTAATGTTTAAGACTTTAAGTTATGGACTTGTATTGTTAAACAAGTGATGGACTTTTATTTTTAAAGACAAAGTGTTGGATTTGTGTACTACTATATGATGAATTCTTCCTTTTATTAAGATGTGATTTTCATTTTTATATATGTTGAGTGACTTGCAGGTAAAGTGATGAATGATGATGAAATTCTAAATGAAAACCAGGTAATTATACATTCCAATCTTACTTTTTTTTCATGATGTCTTATGTTTTCATGTGCTATACATTGATGATATATATGATCTAAGTTGGTCGAATTATTGATATAATTTATCATTCTAGTCTGAAATTAGAGTGGAGAGTGATAAGTTTGTACTTTGAAGTGTTTGTTCTTATTTTTTTGCTAAATTTTTTGGAGAAATGGATGAGATTTGCTTATTCTTATTTCATGATGTCTTTGTATTGTTTGTATCATCTATCATGTATGACAAAAAGCCCAAAACAATTATTTTTTGGAGAATTAAATCATAATGTTTGGGTAGAAGTACATATTTATGAGTGAAAAATGCCCACCAAGATCCTTTTTTATGAGTGAAAAATGCCCAAAATACCTTACCAAAAAAGGCCCATTCTTAATCGTATAACACTCTACCCGGCCCGTGTCTACCCAAACCCGAGTTCTCTCGGGTCATTTCTGGGTAAGATCAGGCCCGGGTAGAAATGTCCTACCCGATGCCTGTTCGGGTCGGTCCTTGGGTCATGTCCAGACTCGGATCGACCCTACCCGTAAACAGTCCTAGCTATACATTGATGATATATATGATATAAGTTGGTCGAATTATTGATATAATTTATCATTCTGGTCTGAAATTAGAGTGGAGAGTGATAAGTTTGTACTTTGTAGTGTTTGTTCTTATTTTTTTGCTAAATTTTTTGGAGAAATGGATGAGATTTGCTTATTCTTATTTCATGATGTCTTTGTATTGTTTGTATCATCTATCATGTATGACAAAAAGCCCAAAACAATTATTTTTTGGAGAATTAAATCATAATGTTTGGGTAGAAGTACATATTTAATGAGTGAAAAATGCCCACCAAGATCCTCTTTTTATGAGTGAAAAATGCCCAAAAGACCTTACCAAAAAAGGCACATTCTTAATCGGGTAACACTCTACCTGGCCCCTGTCTACCCGAACCCGAGTTCTCTCTGGTCATTTCTGGGTAAGATCGGGCCCAGGTAGAAATGTCCTACCCGATGCCTGTTCGGGTCGGGTCCAGACCCATACCGACCCTACCCGTAAACAGTCCTACTCCTACGTGGCATGGCATATCACTGCCACGTCACCCCACATAGCCACATCATCATCTTCTCTCCTTCATCATCATCATTTAAAATATGACATGTGGCAGTGTGGGTTGACGTGGTAGTGATGTGTCATGCCACGTAGGAAAGAGGGTGTGCCACATAAGCATGCCATGTCATCATTTAACGGAAAAAGTTAACGGTGTTACGCTCGATGACCAAAATCAACCAAAAAAACTTTGAGGACCAACATTAAACTTCATGCAAACATTGAGGACCAAAATAGTACTTTAGCCAAAAAATAGTATTTCAGCAAGTATTTGGTGGCATACCTTGAGAAAAGCCGCGATATTTCACAATCTAATTTTGAAGTTGAGTAAGCATAAACTCTCAAATTAGTTTCCACAACCACGCACCCCTAAAAGAATTAGTCAGACATGAAGCTCACAATAACTATAATTTGAAAATCTATGCTATTGAACAACTTGTCTCTACTAGGAAAATTTGGGAGATTAGGAGGTGGAGGATCGAATTATGCAACTTTTGTGCAGCAAGTGGGAATTCCATCAATTGAGTTTTCTTTTGGAGGTAAAACCCATTTCTGGTTTATTTACTACTTTTTTAAATTTTCAAGATGTAGGTTCAACAATGGTATGATTTATACCGGTCAAATATCCATTTTAGTCTTTATCTTTCACCCAGATTCCATATTTGTCCTTTATCTTTCAGAAGTTCTAAATTGGTCCTTTATCTTTCCCAGAAGTTCTCAAGTTCGATCGGGTTCAAATGGGTTGATTGAGTTATGCACTCCCCTAGTGATATCTAAATAATTTTCAATTTCAAAGCACCTTCTACAAACAATGCAATTGAAAGCATTCTCTGCGCTGAAAACACTTGAATCAATATATATATATATATACAAAATTTGTAATTAGAGAAGACACTTTTAAGTACTACTAGGCAGTATGTTAAGACATATTGGGGAGACTAACTGAGGCTCAACCCAAAAGGTTACTGCATAGATCTAAAATGCAAGTAATTTTACCCGCACCTACTCAATTAACCCTTAGGTGTCAGGGGATCTCCCTGAAAAAAAGATGCCCTCCAAGTGAAATTTTGAATGATTTCAGAGAGATTCAAACTCTCACATATGAGTAAAGCGAGAACTTTCCTTCAAATCTTTTACCATTTATGACAATTCATATTGACACAAATTGTAAAGGATGAAGAAGAAGACTAATACCAACCAAGATCACTTCTTATTAATGAATTAATTTCTGAGTTCTTTTTCTACCTTTTCTTGCATAGATTTTGCAACTTCGGCTTTAGCACAAATAGAAAATCCAAATTCATTTGTTTACAATGCGTTGATTATATCATTTGTTCATTGCTTTCATTCAGAGCAGATTTTCCTAAATAAATAAAATAAATTAAGAAGCAAGTTCCATGGAGTTGCCCATGATCTATTAAGGGTTAGAATAGACTAAGTTAGCATTTTACACCCACCCTATATGCGTGGGTTAAACCCATCACGGCCCATCATACATCAAATTCTTTGGTGGACTGCCCACATATTGAAGCATATTGAACTTGAGACTTTTGTTTTTTGTTCGAGGATAAGGCTCTTGTGAACAGTCTTGTAAGAATGAGGCATTATATATCTAATCATTCTCATACCTTATTTGCATACCCTTTTTTATTGGGTGAGTATTTGGAGCTATCAAGAGCTCAAACTCACTAACTGCAAGTCGTCAGATCTGTGTCATCTTAAACTTTAAAAAGAAATAATATTTTAACACAGATCTTCAGACAGATCCAACGACTGAAGATGGTGAGCTTGAGCTCTTGGTAACTCTATAGTATTACCCTTTTTTTATTTTCTTTTGGATGATTGGTTCTCTCTTTTAGTTTTTTTTAATTGACTGTAGCAATTCGTATAAAGAAATAAAAGTGAAGACTAGAGGGCTAGAATATACCAATTCCACATAATCAAGAAACAAATACCAATTTATTAATATTATTAAGTTTTATAGCTAGCCACCTATTAATGGCTAGATATATATTAGAATGAAATGGGCAAAAACGTAACAATGTCACTTTTATTTTTGAGTAAATTATCATTTTGACTTCAGAAAGATTTAATAATCTGTATCAATTTAAACCTTGAAAGATAATATCAAATTTCGTTCATGATAGATGTAATTTAATTTAATAGTCTTGAAAGTAGCAAAATGTCAAATTTATCTCTGAAGAATTCAATTTGTCTCAATTTAATCCTTAAAAAATTTCCCGTCAATTATGTTAATGGAGATTAGCAGGGACTAAATTGAAATATTTTAATCTTTTAGCGACTAAAATAGTAATTTTACTCTTTTTTTTCATTTCATTCCCACTCTTCTCAATGTATGATATATACATATGTCATAAATTTACAAATTGCACAATACACTTGAACATCAGACAAATTACAGTTTGAATTTGGCAAAATATTACAAAGATAACGTGGAATATATGGTGGAATCAATATGCTTTTACTGCATCCCCATACTCCAATTTTACCCAGAAGGAAAAATGTATTCTAGCCGGCTGGAAGTTATAACTGCGTGGGAGAAGACTGGTTAATTGTCCTCGATAAGTAATGACAAGGAATGTTTAGAATGTGATGGTTTTAATATTTGGAATGTGATGGTTTTAATGTTTGGAATGTGAGTAAAAATTTGATGATGTCTTTGTTATTGGTAACTCCAAGGTGCATCCACCCAAATCTGTAAAGCTTCAATAGGTAAACCAGATCTAATTTATTTTTCATCACTTGTTTTAGTAGAAAGTGAGAATCAAATCCTCCCTTGAATGCTTGGTCCATCCTGCATCATAAAGTAACTTTTTATAAGGGATACAGGCAAATCAAAATTCATAAAAGGAAGAAAGATTATATACTTGAAATATGAAAGAAGTAAATGCTTTTGCATAATATATATCGTATTAAAGAATGCAAATTCAATCACAACAAAGAATTTTACCAAGAAATCTCTACTTTGCCAAGCTTACAAAATCAAGTTAATTGACATAAAAAGTTTTATAAAATATTGTCTATATATGAAAGAGTGACAAGGTATTTGTTTTGTAACCTTCAAATTGAAAGAAAAATACCTTTAAGGAGTTGGGTCGGGCTAATTCATCTCAAGTGCAAGAGTTGACGGCTTTTCTCTTAAGAACCATGCACTCCTAGGAGCCTATGAAAAATGAAGAAAGAACTTCGATATCACTCCTAAGTCAAGAAATTTCTTAGAGATCTTGTGAATAGATCGATATGTACAAAGACACAAGGTGAACCTCGTATTTATAAGGTTGAAAGATCGGTAAAAATATGAATTGGTTTCTTGCAAGTTCATCAATGGCGTGAAGGGTGACGAAAGCAAAAGAAAACGGAGGCTTTTCACATTTTCCTTCAGCATAACCTCTTTCTTCACGTTTTCGTTCAATATAACGTGTCACATCATGTTTTCCTACGCTAACAAGCAAGTTGTTTGTTCAATTATTTTGTTTCATACCAATTTCACATCACGTGGTCGGCCCCACCAAACTGACTCGGCCCATCATACATCAAATCCCTTGGTGGGTCTACACATTAAAGCATATTGCACATGAGGCCCATGTTTTAGGTTGAGGACTGATAAAATAAATTACATTGTTACATTGCCCACACATTAAAGCATATTGTACATTAAGTCTGTACAAAGACACAAGGTGAGCCTCATGATTTTTTTTGTACAAATTTGTGTAAGTTTATTTGTAATTTTTGTACCCTTGAAAATTCCACAGGAACTCTATTAATTTAGTTTGTTTCTTATCCCTAGCTTTGAATATCAAAGAAGCAAGACTCGTCTCAACCACAAGCATAGATGATAATTTTAAAACAACACCTTAAGCATATGTGGTTCATTTTAAAATAACCAAAGTTGAATAAAAACGGAAGGAATGAGAGAAAGAAGTTGGACCTTGTGTATCTTGCGTATATAATCAAGTTATATAAATGACTCATCCTCCTCCTCCTCCCCCTTCTTCATCATCATCAGCATCTTCATCTTCCTCCACCACCACCGCCATCGCCGTCGCCGCCGCACCCACCGCTGCCGCACTTCTTCCTCAGGTGCATCAAGGTCGCTTACGTGAAGAAGCTATGGCGGCGGTGATTTGTGTTCTTCCCTGATGAAGAAGGAAGGTGAATAAGTTGTGGCCCGATCCCATTCGTCTTCGTCTCGTCAATGTCCTGGCACAACAGTTCTTGTGCCTCCACCCACTCCAGTCCCGCGTTCAGTCTTAAAATCCAACGATTTCGACAACATTCCCAAGGAACCACCCTGTCCCACCTCACTATTCCCGTTACGGTGTCGTTCATGTCCCCTCCCCGTCCCGCCATGTTGCTCTATCCCACCAATATAAATATGTTCTTTTCCACTTGGCTCCTTACTCCCCATGTTTCCCTTCCAATCACAGACGCCAATATTCCTACCACCGGCAACAAGCAAGGTATCGATTCGTAGCGTGGAGATCAATACTACAAATTTGAGATTTAATGAATGAATCAATGTTTTCTCACCCCATGCCATTTCTTATAAGCTAAACATAACAAGTAATTTATATTTATGATATTTGAATATCACTTTTTGGAGTCAAGATTTGCCTCCTGCTTCCACTCTCATCTCAAATCACCACCGCCACAGCTTCTTCACCTTCCTTCTTCATCGGCGAAGAACCCAAATCATTGCCGCCACAGCTTCTTCACGTAAAGAAGAAAATGGGGATGAAAAAGAGAGGCAGAGGATGAAGGATGAGATGATGATGATGACATGGCACTGACGTGGTGCTGACATGGACGTCACGTCAATAAAATATGACACATAAGAGAGAGAGTGCGTCACATAAGCCGTCCACGTCAACAATTAACGACAAAAACTAATGGAGTTAGACAAGAGGACCAATTTTGACAAAAAAAAAACGTTGAGAACATAAAATAACTTTTTGAACCGTCGAGGACCAATATTAAACTTCATGCAAACGTTAAGGACTAAAATAGTAATTTAGCCATTTATATATTTACCTTTGGCCTTCCCTTCGGCCATGGTTTCTTTGACTGTGCATCTACCCAAGTAATTAGGCACACTAAAACAAGTCATAGACCATAGAAGAAATTTGCAAATCTAATCACGTGCACAATTGTGCAGATTTAGGCATATAAGAAATGTACAGTTAGCATTAACATTAATATTTTCAGTTTCCATTTAAAAAAAAGAAGGGGTTACAGAGAAGAACAGTCGCCACTCACCATAGTTATTTTCTCTCTACATATCAAGATTCAAGAACACCTTGTTTTGGCAAAGTCCTCAAATTCACAATGGCATTGAACAAAAAGAAAACTCAATTTGTATCTTCATTGATTTCAATCACCCTCACCATAAGTGGCAGCTAAATATATTTCCTTTTGATATCTGGATATAAATAGTCTACATAACACGTCAGCAAAATTGAAAGTACAAATTCCGAGGGAAAAAAGATGGGTACATTAAAGTTGGACATGATGAAATAAACTGGCTTAGAAAGGCAGGCCAGATTTGAAGCAGTGAATAATGCCCATTATCCAATTGAATTTTCATGCAGTAATACATACTCTCGGCTGCAAATGAAGAACATTCGATTTATCAATATGCATTATAATAGTCATACATAAATAATATTCATTTACATGAACCATATAAAACAAAGAAGGCATTTAACACACCAGTATCTTGATCCTATTATTTCATATACCATGATATTCCAGATTACTGATTCTGATATCTCTGATAGGTTATGTGATTGCATGATGGTGGGGTATGAGATACCACCCTAGTATTTCATACACGATAGGTTCCAATACCACAAACAATGATAAACAAAACCTTTTTTCACTAGGTGGGATTAATTATATGGATGATGGATCAAGAACACCAACATATTCTAATTTTAGAGACTATTGCCCTTATTTAGAAGAGCATATTTGAGAATTCAAGGAGTTAAATGATAACTAGTATGTCCAACCAACATGAGGAACTCACATAGCTTAGAATGTGAGATACCACTACTTGTCACACCAAAATACTTTAGATATCATATAAATATCTTATATCATGGTAGTATTATTATTTGAGATATCAAAGGATCTAAGATACTGGTCGTCTGATACTCTGATCTCAATATTTTTTAATAAAAAAATATGGTATAAAAAGATAATGAATATATATTTCCTACTTACCTACTATTACCAAATTTAATGGTGTCCTTTTCACGCAGTTCATAATAACGTTGAGGTTCAATGGGACTCTCCTGCAAAAAAGAGAAGAAAGCTTCTAATATAATCATATGGCATCTAGCTTCATATTTTCTTTCCTACCAAACCATAAGAGCATATTTGAAGAACTTAATCACTGAATCTACAGTTACCACTTACGTTGATAAAGGTTTTGTTTGTGCTTCCAAGGTCCATTATGTAAGGCCTAGTGGAGACACATGGAAGAAGTCATGTTTCGCTCAAATTGAATTTCATGATTTCATCCCTCATATGTGGAATGAAAAATAAGTCATGATTACCTTATTTTCTTTGTCATTGTACCATCAAGTTGCTCCTCCTCAACTTGCCTGAAAGCACAAATAATAAAGGAAATTTAGAAACCTCAATTAGTATGACTAAAGGAACTCCTATGGGATTTGCTTAATGGAATACCGAAACTGAATTACAGCATGTTGCTTGCTGCAGGATGGATGATCTGTTGGGATATCTGCAACCCTTCTTTCTCTTCCAAAAAGATAACAACTTTGGCGATGAATATAAAGGGGCTCTGTAAATCATGCATTTGTGTAAGCAAAACTAAGAAACCTTATTTGTGTTTGGAAGTCAAGAAAATTGTCATCCCATGATTTTACTATGACATTAAGAATAGGAGATTTTCAACAGAACAACTTTTAATGCAAGAAAAATTGAAAAAACAATATAATTAATTATGATTGAGAAGTGATGAGAAAGTAAGCAATAAAAATGCAGGCATCACATCAAACGGAAATACAAGCACAACTGACTATAACAATAGGACAAAGGCAAGAGGCAGAGGGAATCTACCAATACATAGCCATTCATCTGATGAAATGAAAAGAAAAATCAACTGTACACAGCACTCACAATTCTGATGCATCAAGCAAATAACTAGTATGAAAAACCAGAAAATCGAGTAAAAATTATCAGGACTCAGAAATGAGGAAGCGGAACTTATTCTTTGCAATGAAGCAAACTTCTACATGTGAAAAAAGAAAATGGGGGAAGGGGAAATATGCATGGTGTAAGAAAAATGATGAAACATGAATAATATGAAATTTGAAAAGAAGGCAGAAGCCATATAATTTTTTTTTTATATATATATAGAAAAGGCAGAAGCCATATAATACTAACCATTGAGCACTTCCCCACCCTTAAAAACATAAAGCCGCCATTTTATATCAGGTTTTCGAGCCTCTTGCGGTTCATTGAACAATAATGTAATACCTGACAACAACATACTATTTAGTATAGAATTAAACAGGAAGAGACACTAATTCAAATGAAATAAAAATTCTAGATTCAAATACAAATCAGAGTAAAATACTTCAACCTCTCTTTAATTATCATCTTTTGAAAATTTCTCCACTTTGAAAACCTTTGTAAAGCTTTCTACAGAAATCAACATAAACAACCCTTGAAAACCTACATGAACCACCCTTTCCTGATTTTTTACAACCTTCCATTGTTCAAAGGATCTTTGTGTAGATTGTAATATAGAAGGAAGATTAATGAAAACTCAGTAAAAACCAGGAGGTTTAAATATGTTACACGATCTTACCTCTGAATCTATTGGTCTCTGCAGCAAGCTTTCCAGATAACTCAAATGAAGGCTTTTGCTGCAAATGACAATGGAATTCAGAAAAGCCAAATGAAATAAAACATTCAGAAATCCTACATCATCATTTATACAAAATTCTTCACAGCCATCTAAATTCACAACTCATCTAGCTTCAATTTATACGGGAACCTTCCCTCCATCATTAGGATTGTTAACAAAGCCTATACCCTCGAGATAATATAAGCTGGTTTCCTCTTAGAAACAAACGATAACCTAATTCAATATAGAACAAAACACAGAAAAGCTAGTTAAGGCATACGAAAACTTAAAGTAACGGAGGTTAGTGCTATATTTTTAAACCACAGAGCAAGTATAGAATTCATTAGCTTGAGGGGGTAAATTGAAACTATAGAGGTGCAAGTGTAAGTTTTAAAATCCTCAGGGAAGGATATTCATAGTTCATTCTTCAACTTTTTCATCTTTCTTAAAATTGATCCCATGAACAAATTCACCAGGTAGGTTGTAAATTCTGAATTTCTGACAGAAACACAGGTAAAAATTAACTGAAAGTGATGTTAACCACTATGGCTTATAAGCACACCAAATCCCACAGATAAGCTCAATAGTACCTTTTGTTTTTCTTCCAAAGCCTCCTCAGCAGCCTTCATCATTGCTACTGAATCACTCTCATCGTTCCTGCCAAAGTAATAATAGCCTCTCGTCAAAAGCTATAATAACTCCACTCAATATAAAAACAGGGCAATCAAAACTTCAGAACATATAGAGACAGAGAGAGAGACAGGAAATAAAGACAGACCTGAGGCCAAGTAGCTTGCTAAATGTCAATACAGTTTTACTACCAGTCATTTAACATTTTCAACTTAATTCAGTAGTGCGTGCTCAGAACCTTAAATTCCACAACTGCTGTATGACCATTATATTTTCTCTTAAAACACAGCATAACATGGTTTCATGTTTGAACAGAAGACTACATGGAATTTATTACATTCAATTTTATTAGTTATTCATGTTTAGCTCCGCACAAGCTATTTCAAAGTTGAATACTCAACAAGTCTATATCGAGCAGCTAAAGGATGTCTTTAGCATGTTTTTGGCAGACCCTGACTTATGAGATAATCTCTTCATATCTTATCCTAATTACATTCAATGTTATTAGTTCCAAAGTTGAATACTCAACAAGTCTAAATCGAGCAATAAAATATGTCTTTAGCATGTTCTTGGCAGACCCTTATTTATGAGATAATGTCTTCATATCTTATCCTGCAAAAGTGTCATCATTATAGTTACCGGGATTGCAGTTCAATGTTGTAGAAAGATAGCTCAGGATTATTCTTGCTAGGCTTACTCAGATCAAATGATCAATACATAGGGGGTCAAAATTCACTTATGACCGAGTTAATGTCCATTAAAATTAAGCTAAAAAGTATTTGACAATTATATATTTAATATATCATAGCAGGGGCAGTCATGCAATCCAGATTATGGTTCTTATGGAGAGTGCAGGATCCTTATTGATGCGAGCAGGGAAAGCACAAATAGTGGTCATAATTTATCTCCCGAAACAATTGTATTATTAAAAGCAAGAAGAGTCAAGAAAATCAAATTAAAGCCGCCAGATAATAGTAAAAACGTGAGTTACACATTTTGGGCTGAAAGTGGAGCTGCACAACATGTTTTGGGCTTGAAAACATTAATTTGGAGAGCTTGGACCATGTACTATACATGTGGAGACTTGTTTAAGCCTAGATCTTATTTTGGGCTTAAAATGCTTATTTTAATTTGGGTTAAATTTTTGTGCGAAAATCATTATATTTAGGCTTTATTATTTAAAGTCCATTAGTTTTTTTAGACAATTATTTAAAATTTAGTGTTTAAATTATATTGGGTTTAAGTATGATTGTTAGAAATACTCAATAGTTTTATTTTAAAGTTATGTTAGGATTTAGGGTTTTAATTGTTTTAGGATTCTAGAGTTTTCTTTTTTGGAGTATAAATACTCCTTTTCTATCTTGTATTTGGAAGTTAAGTTTTGAATTATATGAGAATTTGATTATTCATCTTGGGAGTGGATTCTCTCTAGGGTTCTTCATTGAACTAACAGACTTATCAAGGTTTGATCATCCTTGTGGCGTTTTTTAACACTTTGGGTCCTTGTTCGTTCGAGTTCAAGAGTTCAAGTGGATTGTTCGACCTTTGTTTAGCTTTCTTGGGGTACGTATATTTCAGATTGATTGTGGGTTCGTGGGATCAATCCCCAGTGGGTTCGCATCACTTATAACACAGGTTACCTCGCATCTATCTTGGCATTCTAATGGGTATTATTTCTTAAAACTCGTAACAGGTGACACAATTGTAACATGAACGCATAATAACTTTTAATCATTAGAAACTATCAACATCTTTTCACTCGCACCTCTCTTACAGACTTCTCATTTCATTCTTAGCCATTTAATGCACTGAAAGAATATTTAATGCATTCTTGCTTTGCCTTGATTGCTAATTTCTCATTTGGACACCAAGTGTGATTTCATACAACAACCCTGTATCTCTAGACTCCAGTAGGAAATTTAATAAATTATTTGTGGTGCATGCTGCTATGTCATTTTGCATTGAATGCTCATACTTATCTAAGTTCCATCAAACCTCCTTTAACATTTCTCTCCATATATACACCCAACTTTTCTCTGTGCAAATTCAAAGATACATTCAAAGATTTCTTTTCTCATATGCTAAAAATTAGCTTAACTCACATCATATGCTATAGTAAATATTTTCTTAGATCTAAACAAAATAATAAATCTAAATGATCTCTTGTCCTCTCTTATGCTTCTATAAATGTTGGTACTTATTTTCAATCCTAACTGTCTGCCCATATGAAGGACACCTTGTAAAATCCTCACTGCACACATCTCAATAAAGCATATCCATGCCGGGGAATATCCTTCATTGCTAACTTCAATTTATTTTTATCATATTTAGGGTTCAATGCAGTCATCAGAAATAGGGAACACCCTATTTACTTTTGGATTCATGTTCAAATATATTATATATATAAGATCATGCACTAGCTACATCCTATAACAACTAACATCTTTTACCTACAAACTTGGGACCATCCTTTGTTAAAACATGAAATGCACTCTTTAGCATCTCAGGCAGAATTTATTTTCATCTTGAATGCAGTTTAGAAAACCAATTTGTCTAAAGAACTAATACTCCAAAAACCATGTAGATAGTCTACGAGATCAATTAAGCTAACAAATTAAGCTGGTAAAATATATTACTTTTATCAGAGGATCAGAGTAACTCTGCCTATGCTTCATAGCCGGTCCTAAGCCCAACTAAAAGAGGACAGTTGCATTAGTTAGTCGACAACCAACGTAAGACTTTGACGAATCTTTTAGGAGTATGGATCAACGACGTGAACATGTTATTGCTAGGTTGTTGCTCGAAAGCAAGTGTTGTATGGCTCGAATACAGTGTCAAGTGAGCAAGAGTTGCTACATCAACGCCCGTATGTAATGAAAAATAAGCAAGGGCTCTCACATTTCCGTGGACAGGTGTGGGTAAAGAAGCTAGTCCATAAGAGTAGGATACGAATTGGCACACGTATAGGTAAATCAATAGAGATAGTAGACACTATGATTAGAAGAAAGATAAATGTAATGTGCCTACAAGAGACTAAATGGGTAGGAAATAAGGCAAGAGAATTAGACACTTCAAGTTTTAAGCTTTGGTACGTGGGCAAGTCTAAAGCCAGGAATGGAGTAGGTATAATTATAGATAAAAGAGTGGAGGGACAAGGTAGTGGATATAAAAAGAATTGAAGATAGGATAATTGCTCTAAAGCTTGTAGTGGATTGGGAGACGCCGATGCACTACAAGTAGGATTGGAAGAACATAAGCTTAAATTTTGGAGGAGATCCAAATGGGCATGTGGGGAGTGAAGCTAGAGGATATGAAGGTTATCATGGGGGATGTGGCATCAGAGAGGTGAATACAGAGGGTAAAACAATCTTAGATTTCTTTTTCGTAAGGAAATTAGATAGAAAACTTTGCATCAATAGCAAAGTCATTCCTAGGATATAACCATAGGAGTACATCTAGGTTCAACTTTGACCCTTTACCTTTTAAATTTAGTATTGGATGTGCTCACTAAACATATACAAGAGGCAACACTAAGATGTATGCTTTTCGCTGATGATATAGTCTTTGTTGGAGATTCCAAAAAAGAAGTAAACTAAAAATTAGAGACATAGAGACAAGCTTCAAAGACATGGATTACGTACAAGTCGAAGAAAACAAAATATATGGAATGTAAATTTAGTGGAAGGGAAACTGATTCTAGGGAAGATGTGAAACTTGAAGATCATTCCATACAAGAAGTCACAAATTTTAAGTATTTGGGAACGATGATACAAAATAATGGGAAAATAGAGGAGGACATAAACCATAGGATCCAAGTAGGTAGGATAAAATGGAGGAAGGCTTTAAGTGTTATTTGTGATAGAAAAGTACCACTTAAACTTGAAGGAAAATTTTACCACACAATTATAAGACCTGCATTATTGTATTGTACTGAATGTTGGGCAATAAAAATTCAACGTTGCAGAAATGAGAATGTTGTGTTGGAATGATTGCAATAGAAAGAAAGTCGAAGTACCACCACCATAGAAAAGTTAGTTAAAGCATGTCTTAGGTGGTTTGGTCATGTACAAAAAGATCGTTGGCTTTGTACGTAGACTCGTAGAGTTGACTAGATGGAAGATAGCCCAATAACTAGAGGTAGGGGAAGACCAAAGAAAACAATACGATCAACTATTCAGATGGATTTAACTATTAATAATAACCTAACTACAAAAAAGAGCAAAGACGTAGCACGTTAGCGTCACTTAATCTATATAGCCGACCCCACCTAGTGGGAAAAGACTGTTTGTTGTTGTTATTGTATCAATGGAGTATCAAAATTAAAGTCACTAAAACCAACAATTGGACAGAATGGATGACCAACAACAACACTTGTATATAATCTATAATTAAAATAGCAACTTACCCCTGTCTAACTCCTCTTGAATTTTTCATCTGCAAAGATAAAACCACAGTTCAAATAAGTCTAAATTCCAAGAAAAACCTGAAATCTTAACATACAACTAAAGAAAGCACATAATAGGAAGAAAAAGAAACCAAAGGAGAAGTAAATGTCAAAAATTTAGAAGAACAGATAAAACAACATTTTTGAGTAATAAATGCATTGAAATTGATTGAAAAGTATAGAACTTGAAGCATCATTTAAAGGGTTGAATATCACCAGACACCTCATCATGAGCAGTCGACTGTTGAGGAGACTGAGATCTTTGCCTGCTCCTGCCATTGTGATGATGCTCACGAGAAGTAGCTGACTTCTCGTGCCTTGACCTCGAAGACCTATTTTTGCCGTTGTCATTATGGTTATCATCAATTTCATCTCTTCCAGAAGACCTCTTCTCCTTTTGCTCAATCTCCACATCTCTATCCGAACCCCTTCCTCTATCTCTATCCCTATCCCTATCCCTCCCTCTGCCACTCATGTGATTCTTCTCACTCTCATGGTTTTCAGCTTGAGCTCTCTTCAACCGCTTTGTTCGTGAGGAAGGAGAGCGAGAGCGAGTAGGAGACTCAGAGCTCTCCTTAACTGGTCTCACCAACCCACGACTTGAATGGTGATGCTTCTCTGACAGCGGTGGAGAAATGCTCCTATCTCTTGTCGGAGAAGCATCATGCTTGTGGGAATAGGAATGCCTATGCCGGCGAGAAGGTGATCTTTCTCTGTCTCTGTCTCTGTCTCTTTCCCTTTCTCTGTGTAACATCCCAGCTATAAATGGAGGGTCAAAGCGTTGTTTATGACATGCCAGCACCTCCTCATATATCAATCTGCATATATTAGTAGGAGTTAGAATTTGCATTATTAGTAGGATAACATATATGATTATAAACCACTAAATCCCATTTGCATGCATCGAATCATTCCAAACACAGTTCAAAATAACATACCGTAAATTATATATAATCGATGCTATATTAAAACATGGGTCTTATTATACTTACTTCTCTTTCCCTTTCAGGGACGTATACATTGACATACCGTTTCTTTACTTTACTTTTGAGCTTATCTTGGTCTACTACAACCTTTGCCACTAACCCCAAGGCGTCCCCTAGCGTGCGCACGAGTCTAGTGCAATCTTTCATATATGGGATCATCTCATCCCCTTTGTCATTATGGAAATACACTTTGAGATTCTCATACCCCCTTTTCTTTCTAGCTAATCACTTTGGGATTCTCATATCCCCTTTTTCTTTGCTTTGCCTTTACTATCTTTAATATATGAAGTTCCCTCACCGTGTTTCAAGCCACAGTAGAAGCAAAACTTATGCAAATTATCTTTTAGATCCTTAAAATAATTAGGTTAAATTCTCTTCAACCGACATATGCTAATCAATGCCAAAAACTGCAATTACTCAAGATATGGGATACCAATAGCCATCCCATAAAAACTATGGGTATCCATTCCAAATACATCAAGAAGAGCACATATAATGAAGTAGTATATTTACGTCATATACTTTGCAATATGTAATTGCCATCAGAAGGTAAAGTATAACCAGATATTTACATCAACATACATATCAGTATCAACATAAGCATTCACTGCATCATTGCATATCATAAAAATAGCTAATCATTTGTTTTTCCTCTTCTTCATATTTCTCGAAGAACAATTCATTATTGTTTTGCAATTCATCAGTTAATTAGCTCAACTTCTTGAACTTACTTGCACAATAAGTATAATTAGTCCTTTTATAATATGGTTTCTTACTTTTTTTACCTCATAACAGGCTTTCTACATCAACCTGTCGATAATTCAACTTGATTTCTGCTTTATTTTAATTGATAAAGGAATTAAACACTGAATACTTTGAATTAAGCCAAAAGTTCTTTGTTTTCATGTACGCAATGCAACTTTGGCTTTCGCCTAACAAATATTTTCCTTTTACAGTACTAACATACACTCATAACCATGAAGAATTTTATCCAACCAGAACAGTTTGATTTCTCAAAGAATATTTTTGAGTTTTAGCTTATCATTAGAATGATATCTCACTAATTATCATAATACTAATAATTCACATATCCCCTTAAATTTAAATACCACCAGACCTATGTATCTATGCAGTACACTACCCCAAACCTTCCTTTCCTAGTTTCTCAATAATTATATTTTCGAATTTGTATCGCATATCATTCCAAAGACCCAAGGATTTTACCTAAACCATAATTGAGTTTAATCCTCCCCTAACACCATACAATTGCCTCTTATTAACTTAGACCTTTTGTATGTCAATATACGTATTAAATCCATACCCATTCAGTCTAATATAACTACTGTATAATCCAATGATGCTTTACCCGTAACTCCTCCATTTCGAAGGGTCAGGACCAACAGTTGTTTTATATTAAGTTTATATTATTTTTCCAAACTATGTTTTTCTTCCTTAATCTTGAATCTTGATTTAACCCTCCCATTATAAACCTATAATGTCCTCATCAAACCTGTTCAGTTTGTTTTTTCCCCGGTTAGTAGGGCATACGTACAGGTTTCTCACCTAACTCACATGCCAGATACTTTATAACATCTAGAATAACCATACGAGGCCTACAGTCATAGCTTTATCAATTAGGAAAACACCAGAGTTTCAGCTCATTTTAGTTTAACATAGAGAATAGGGAAGAGGAATTTATAAACAGTAACTGTCGAAGAGCGCACATATGAAATGCTACCTGAAATGAAGCTTCAATCCGAGTTACTACGCCTGAAGACATTCTTCTAATTTTGGAACACCTCGTTCCCAAACTTCCTTCTCCTTTTCGACGCTGACTTCGCCTCACAGCACTCTCTCGCTGCCGATCAACGATGCAGCAGCTAACGGTGGAGTCCCCACCACGAACAACCCTCCTTCCCGCCGGTAAGATTCCTCCGTCAAGCTCGCTCCCCCTACTTCTCTCGCAATGTCTCTCTGTCTCAGTTTTTCTGCCAAAGTCGTGTTTGAGATATAATTTTGGGATGTAAGCTCTTTGGACTTGGGAGGGCATAGATTTTTGTGTAACTTCAGTTTTAGCCGAGACAGTTTTGGAGTGTTGAAGACTTGAATCATAGTTAAAATTGAAAATTCCTTAACATTAATTCTGACATTTTTTTTTATGGAATTACGCCAGAGATAAAAAAAAATTACATTATATTTTATACATATCAAACATACTTTTTAGAGGTAAAATACTATTTAGTCCCTGAATTGTTGGTCAAACTACTATTTAGGGTACCCTTGGTATAAATGCACGGATGTAAAGTACTATAAAAAAAGTACTGTAAAGTAAAGTACTGTAGAATAAAAGAAAGTACCGTAAAGAAAAGTGAGGAGAGAGATAGAGAGAAAAATTAAGAGAGAGAAAAAATATGATAAAAAGTGTGTTTGGTATATATAAAATATGATGTAAAGTTTTTTTGGGAATCGTGAAACACCACGATTGTACTGTTTGGATTTTACACCAAACATACCCTTAGTCCCCAATTTATCAAAAATACTATTTAGTCCCCGAAATGTTTAACTATGTCAACTATTTAGTCCCCGAAATGTTTAACTATGTCAACTATTTAGTCCTCAAACTTGGCAAAAATACTATTTAATCATCAAATTTGCAACTCTGTGAATTATTTAGTCTCCTGACTGTTACTCGTTATAGTTGACAGAGTTACAAATTTGGTGATTAAATAATATTTTTGCCAAGTTTGGGGACTAAATAGTTGACATAGTTAAATAATTCGGGGACTAAATAGTCTTTTGTCAAATTCGGGGACTAAATAGTTGACATAGTTAAACATTTCGGAGATTAAATAGTATTTTTTATAAATTCGGAGACTAAATAGTAGTTTGACTAACAATTCATGGACTAAATAGTATTTTGCCTCTACTTTTTATCATAATTTTTCTCTCTATCTCTCTCCTCACTTTTCTCTATAGTATTTTCTTTTATTCTACAGTACTTTACTCTATAATATTTTACATCTGTGCATTTATACCAAGTGTACCATAACTCTGGTGCGACTAAATATTGTAATTGTTAGAGATATATATACAAAATAAAATTTTTATGACATAAAATTCAAATTTTAAATGGCCAATTAACAATTTAAAATTTGTATATTTTAATGTTAGGTATTTATGGACTTATATATATTAAATAAAATATTGTATGTCAAATGTTATCATTAGAAAAGTGTTTGGCCCAAATTAAAAGTGATCTAATTTGGTTAAATATTATTGGGCTTAAATTATGTGGTAAAATATGAGCTATATGTGTAGATACTCTTATATCATTTCTAATTTTATATTGGTTGTTAGTGTTCATGTGGAAATAGATAATTTAGTCTTTTTCAAAATAAAAAAAATCATTTATTTGGTTGATTTTGATTTTTGTTGGGATACAATAATCTATATTTTATTGACACAATTGCATTATTTTAAGGTTTTATACATGTTGTCATATGCAAAAAGTACAAATTAACCAATGAAAATTCAACTTCATTGCAACACAAGAGGTTAGGCCATACCTCCAAAAGGAGAATTGTGATACTTGTGTCCGATGCTATTAAGAACCACAGTATGTATACTCAACAGAGTTCCAAATAAGGCAACTGAAAAGACCCATTATGAGCTTTGGACGGGCAAGAAGCCTAGTCTAAAGTGTTTTCATATATGGAGATGTTCAATTGAGGCAAGGTCTTATAGGCGAAATGAAAGGAAACTGGACTATAGAACTGTCAGTTGCTAAATTTTGGATACTCTGAAAGATCCAGGGGCTACAAATTTTATGATCCCATGATTAAGTCTATAATCGAGACGAATAATGTTCGGTTCTTTGAGAATGTTGAGTTTGCCGAGGGGGTTAGGATTAAGGATTTGTCTTGAAAGGGAATATGTTAATATTCCTTTAATTGCTATTGAGAATGATCAGAGAAAGATTACTATACCTGACATTGTTCAAGAAGCAACTTTGGACTGAGACAATGTCATTAGCCTTCCTAATCCAGTTTAAGAAGGTGTTCCAAAAGAACAAACTTTACATCCTCAAGAACCATTGCCATTAAGAAGATCCACTAGAGAAAGGAGAAGTACAATCTCAGATGATTATATTGTATTTCTTTAAGAACATGATGCTAATATTGGAGTGATGGGAAATGACCCGATCAATTTCGAGCAAGCCATGAAAAGTTCTAACTCTCAAAAGTGGATTAATTAATGATGTGGATGAAAAGATAAAGTATGAAAAATAATTATGTGTAAGATCTTGCCCCATTGTTTGAAGGTGCGAATCTCATTGGTTGTAAATGGATATTTAAAACTAAGAAAGATTCGAAAGGCGATGTGGAAAGGTATAAGACACGTCTTATCGCTAAAGTCTTTACACATAAAGAATGCATCGATTATGAAGAGGTCTTTCCAGTTTCATTAAAAAGACTCTTCAGAATTATAATGGCATTAGTAGCACATTTTAAAGATGAGTTACATCAGTTGGATGTTAAAATAGTGTTTCTTAACGGTGACATTGATGAAACAACCTATATGATGCAACCCAAAAACTCTGTATCTGATGATACAAAGTTAATGGTTTGCAAATTAAAGAAATCCATCTATGAACTTAAGCAGGTGTCTCGTTAATGGTATCGCAAATTTCACAAAGTTATTACCTCGTCTGGTTTTGATATGAATTTGGTTGATGATCGTAAATACCATAAGTTTCGTGGGAGTAAGCATATATTTTTATGTACATTGATATATAATTATGTTGCATGAAACCAAGAGCTTTCTAGCAAAGATCCTTGAGATGAAAGATACTGGTGATGCAACATTTGAATTTGAAATCTAAATACATCGGGATTACTCTCAAGGTATTCATGGATTGTTATAGAAGACATATATATCGAAAAGGTTTCCAATAATTTTGGTATGCATAATTGCAAACTAGGTAATGCCCCTATGGATAAAGGAGACAAGTTGAGTCTTAATCTATGCCCCAAAATAGGGACATACAAAATATTCCTCATGCTTTTAGCAAGAGGGTGTCTAATGTATGCAACCAAAATCGCAGCCTAGTGATCCATATGGTATTTATAGTGAACAAAGCATCACATGCTCACATATAGAAGATCAGATAAGTGTATTGGATATTTAGACTCTGACTGTGTTGAAGGCTATATTTATCTGCTGGTTGGAGAAGCAGTGTCTCTAAAGAGTGCTAAAAAGGCACTTGTAACTCCTTCCACAATAGCAGCTAAGTTGATAGCGTTATATGAGGCATCAAATTATGGAATATAACTACGAAGGTTTGTCACTGGGCTGCTAATTCGGGATGGAATTGAAAGATCACTTAGGAGTTAGGACATTTAGTGACAATAAACAGCAGCCTTGCATTTCAATAACAATAGGAGCTTAACAAAGCCTAAACACATATACATAAAATTCCTAGTTGTTAAAGAAAGAGTTCAAAGTGGACAGATGTCTAAAAGGCATATTGGGACAAACTCTATGATTGTGATCCGCTTACTAAGGGACTATAACACCAAAGGTCTTTCATGAGCATACTGCTCACATGGGTGTTATGTCAATTAAACATATTCAGTTTCAGTGGGAGTTTGTAATTATGCTTTTCGGTTATAGACACGGTTTTCAGTTTTTCGATTTATGGATATTTTGAGGTTCTGCAAAAATAAAGTTTATTTTGGATTATTCACACTTTGATTTTGGTATGGTTTGATAAGGTTTAAGGTGGACTAATTGGGAATAGACATGTATAGATCACACTGCATGTAATTTTTTATGCTACACATTCATACATGATCTATGTCATTTGATTATGCTATATACGTGATTAGGGAGAGCTTAGTTACGATATATGTGACAAAAGTCGCCTTGGTTCTATGTTGGCATAATTGATGGACGAGATTGTTCGGAATACTTTTGATTATGATAGCAAAACCTTGAGCTCATAAGGTTATAATGTGACATATAATTATAAAGTAATATTTATATATAGTCCAAGTGGGAGATTATTAGGTATTTATGGACTTATATATATTAAATAAGATATTATATGTCAAATGCTATCATTAGAAAAGTGTCTGGCCCAAATTAAAAGTGATCTAATATGGTTAAGTATTATTGGGCTTAAATTATGTGGTAAAGTATGGGCCTATATGTGTAGATACTCTCATATGAATCTAATTTTATGATGGGCTGAATTAGAAATTGGGACTCCTACTACAATTAGAATTCCAACTATATTAGGGTTATGGTCCCCAAATTATAAGTATGATTCTTTTCTGTAATCCCATTACCGGAAAAGAGAGAAACCCTAGTCTCTTAAAATCATGCTTACTAATTTGGAAGACCTATAGCCACAAGACCGAAGAACTCTTATGAATTCAGGTACGCTTCCGCTTCCGCTTTCAGATTTATTTTCTTGATGATTTGACATGATGAAACTGTTTGTGGGTAAATTAAGTCTTATGTATTCGGGGAATTTTCCCAACATTTAAAACTGTGTTTATATTTAAAAAAATTAAAATAATAAGTTATTAGAAATATGATATCCTGGTGACATGAGAGGGTGGGAGAGGATGGAGGCCAGAAAGAGGTGGACTCGACCCAAGTTCTAGACCTAAATGCCTAGATAATCAGTGACAAGATCGGAGTCCTCATAATTCATGAGAGAAATGTGTTTCCAGACTCTGTAGAATCAAAAGTATGGACACTAGACAACGTGATGTGTCTTTAGAAGACCAAAATATAATTTTCTTTAAATTTTGAGAACAGTAAATTTTGTAAGTTATCATTTTTTTTATGGAAATAAGTTAACTTTTTTAAATAGGTTAATACTTTAGTTTTTTTTTTGTGTAAGATGGTAGTAAGATAAGGCACTCTCAAATACTACCGGGCAGAGCGCCAGTGGCATGTTAGGGAGACAAACAGAGGCCCAACCCAAAGGGTTACTGCACAAGCCTAAACCGCAAGCAATTTTAATCAGTCGCAGCTACTCAACTAGTCCTTGGGTGCCAGGGGATCTCCCTGGGTAGAGATGCCCACCAAAGCAGGATTTTGGATGGCTTCAGGGGGATTCGAACCCTCGTCCATGGGTGAAGGAGAACTTTCTTCCGGATCCTTGACCATTTGTGCCAACCCACTTTATATTGCTAGCAATTTAGTGCCCTGCAGTTTAATCCGTTAAACTTTTAACGGATTGGAAATACCCATGTGCCACATACATAACCCCTAAAAAACACTCAAATTCTTCTCTCTTCTCTATTTTTTGAATCTAAAGTCTGAATTCACAAAACCTCTCTCAAAGCTTAACCTAATCTAATTTAAGAGAAACCCATAAACTCACAAATTCATCAACCATCAAACATAAAATCAAGAACAAACCATCAAAATAAATTAACAACCATAAAAAATTGCTCTATGCTGTGTGCACTAAATAATAGAGTTATAGAACATAAGATGGATATAACACATTTTATTTACGTAGAGAAATGTGCCTCTTAAGACTTAGGCTCACGAAAATACATGAGTGGGCTCATAGATGATGGGTGTTCAAGCAACTTTGACAGTCGCCTAATCGCCTTTGCTGTAGTAGCAAGTGAAATTTCTGTGGTGGCCATTCCCTTTTTCTCATTTGTTGCTTTCGTTTGATGGTCATATGCAAAGTCGCAAATTGTCCTACAATTTTTGCTCATTTTCAAACAAGGTATGTGATGTGCTAAAAAATATAACAAATAAGCAAATAGAAAAGTGAAGAAGATCGTAAATGAAATGGTGGATGAATATGTATCAAATGCCTAAGAATGGAAAGTATACAAAAGCAGCTCCTCTTCGAGTCAGGAGTTAACTCCAGCCAAAGCTTACAAAATTTGGAATGAATATACAAACTAAGAGTTAACTGGTCTTATACTCATTCCCTGGGTTTCTGCTTCTACTGAATTGCTATTAGATTGGGCTTTATAATGGACCCAAAGTGACACCTTGTCATTCCTTGCTTTTGCTTCCTTTGGACTGTTGAACTTCTTATTGGGCTTGGCCCTTTTATTCATATCAATATCCTCCCCTACAAAAATAACCTTGTCCTCAAGATTTTGTAAAATTTTTGCCACTGGTTCCAGATTAATGAATTCCCAAGAATCATCAAAAAATACATAAGCTGCTAAGTAATGAAATAGCTTTTTCATGAAAGCACTAAAAATTGGGGTGGTAAAGGATATTGAAGAAGTGACAAAATTAAATTCACACATGAGGCCCTGCACTTGAACACGTTGAAAGTATGCATCACTATATAAGGCAAAAGCCAAAGCAAGCCAATACCAGGGAGCTATATCACTAATTTGAGCAACTGAATTAATCATTCTACCAATGTTGGAGAGAGCCACCCCTTCCTTCCTTGCATTTTGAGTTAACAAGAAAATCCATGACTCATCGAAAATCATAACCTTCTTGCCATTTTTTTTGCAATAAGGCAGCTAGTTCCCAATTTAATATTCTTGAGTTTGGTTTGTAAAGAGAATTTACATTCACATTTGCCACATTTGCTCTATGCCATTGATCAAACCATCTTGCCTTCCCATTAAACCAAATATCATGTACCTTTTCAAATAATGCCTCCCAACGGTGGTAGCTGGTGTAGAACTTAGGACTTCTAAAAGCTTGCACCTGGCTAGTGAATTCATCTACCAATAAGAAGTCTACTGGCGTGACCTTGTAGTGGGGAGTATAGATGCAATGAAACAGGCCTGTGAGGACAACAATTCAGCTCAAAATGCACACACTTATTTGAATGGACCAACTTGTCCATACCCCACCTGGATCAAAAGGGAATCCCGTGACTCCAACAAGAGAATTAACCTTCCTTGTACCGCTAATGTAGAATAAAACCACCAGAATCAAAACAAGCCAAAAAGAAGTACAAAGAGTGGTTCTAGCAGTCACAAGCCATAGAAACAATTCAGCAATATCAACATCTTGTGGAAGCATGACTCTAGCCGAAAGAATCATGACAATGCTGTTAGATCCACACTGCAGCAAGGATAGTGTATATTTTCGCAGCTTCTCTTCACACTTTTTAGCAGTCATCAGCATTAAAAACCACTTAACAGGATCCCACTCACCCAAATAAACATGGACTGAGTTTATAGCATGGGTGTGATCAATTTGGTTTAGTAGATAGACTTTCCAAAAAAATTTATTCTCGCTTAACAGTACCCACAAACCATCACCTTTGTAAACATCATACAAAATTATGATCATAAGAGAGGTGTTAAATTGCAATGAGTGATTGTTCAAGTCAAGTTCAAATAAGTGTTCCATGTATAGAAGGAAACCCATGGCAATAGATGTGAGTACAGTTATCACAATGGGAAATTTTGAAGTCTTTGATCTCTCTTTTCTAAGCTCACTTACCATCCTCACACTAGGTGCAGTAAGGAAATCCCACCAACTTATTGTGGAATACAGATAAATGGCATATAGATAAAGCATCGTTGAAGCCTGGCCCCTTTCCATATTCACTGCTACATGAATCCGAACAGTGTTGTGCCATATCTCCAAACACCAAATAGCTCCATTAATCTCAAACTTACTCTCTTTCTCTACAACAAGCTGTATAAAGGCTTTGGTGGTTTTCATCAAGAGTTCTCTGGTATTTTTCTTTCCTTCCTCCTTAATAGAATTAATCATTCCACTTGAAACTAACTCAAGAATTAGAACAATTATGAAACTAAAATCAGTCCAGGAATCCCCATGATCAAAGAGACAAATCATAGTTCTATAAAAATTAACATTTCTAGCAACATGAGCATTTCTAGAGCCATTTCCTTGTGCAAACAAAAGAATTTCAACAAGATATGAGCAACTGGAAACAAATGTTGAATATTCATGGCAAATGACTCCTCCCGGATCAATCACAATAACATAATAATATATTTCACCAACCCAACTTATAAGCTCCTCACAAGAAACATTTATTGACTCAAGCACTTCATATGGTTCTAGCAAATAATCATCAGAAAAATCATAATGAGTCCTTTTGTCAATTGGTAACTCACCCAATAACATGTCCTTATTGTCTTCCAACTCATTCTCAATAACTCTAGTAGTTCTAATTTCACTATCTCTATCACACCTTTCATCAAACACCTTATGCGCATCATATATGCATCCATATTTGGCATATGTCTCATGAATCGAAGTTTGCATAGCAATAAAAGAAACATGTTTACCATCGTCAATGCCAAGAAATCTTTCTCCACCATCCAGTGCTGATGATTTTTGCTTCGTGATGTTAGATATCACTTGCCAATCTTGTTCGAATTTCACAAACGCGACCACTTCAGCGACGTTGTCGTGACCCTCGGATTCAGAATTGGTGATGGAGTTGGACTTAGACTCGATGTGGCTGTGATCCCCTATAGCTTCGTCTGCTTGCTCATTGTTAATGAGAAGAAATTCTTGCGTTGCTACTTCTGACGCCACCATCTCAGATTGAGATTCATCTTCCAGGTCAACATTGCTCCCAAAATCAAAAGAGAATTCATTACATGGCTCAAATCTCTCTTCTGTATTGGAATGTTTTGGCTCCTCACATTCTTGTCCAAATTGTTCTTGCAAGATTTGTCGCACCATAGCTTCTATGTTCGCCGTTTGTTCTTTCATCTTAGTCATTTAACCTACTAAAGCTCCCTGGCTCTTCAGCAACTCCAAAAGAGCAGTTTCCAACTCAGCCTCAAGAGGTCCCTCATCCATGATTCTCTCAATGAAAGCACCAAATGATATGCTCAAAAATATAACAAGGAAGCAAATAGAAAAGTGAAGAAGATCAGAAATGAAATGGTGGATGAATATGTATCAAATGCCTAAGAATGGCAAGTATACAAAAGCAGCTCCTCTTCGAGTCAGGAGTTAACTCCAGCCAAAGCTTACAAAATTTAGAATGAATATACAAATTGAGAGCTAACTGATCTTATACTCATTCCCTGGGTTTCTGCTTCTACTGAATTGCTATTAGATTGGGCTCTATAATGGACCCAAAGTGACACCTTGTCATTCCTTGCTTTTGCTTCCTTCGGACTGTTGAACTTCTTATTGGGCTTGGCCCTTATATTCATATCAGTATGTTCCTTGGCCTAATGGAAGAGTGAGCAGCTCATCGTCAGAAAATGCAACCACATCACTTACTAGTTTTCTCTGGGAATTCATAGAAAAGTTCAATTGTGGAAGATTGTGTGCAATGTGCACTCTTTTCAAATGCATCCAACCACATGGGATGGATCTGATGCTTCGTTTTTTATTTTATGTTTGATGGTTGATGAATTTGTGAGTTTATGAGTTCTCTTAAATTAAGTTAAGTTAATGTTAGAGAGAGATAATTTTGTGAATTCAGACTTTAGATTAAAAAAATGGAGAAAGTGAAGAATTTGAGGGTTTTTTTAAGGGTGCGTGGCAAATGTGGCATTTCCGTTAAATGTTTAACGGACTAAATCACAGGGCACTAAATTACTTGCAATACAAACCTCAAGGCACTTCATTGACAAAAATGAAATCACAGGTCATTTAATTAAAATTAGGTCAAACCACATGCCACTAAAATGTAATTAATCCTTTTGAATATTATATTTTTTTATTAAGAAGTAACAGTTGCATGGGAGAGAAAACATACCATCCTACCAATCACTCTTTAACCTCAGAAAAGTAGAAATTCTCCTAGGAATTAAACTCCAAACTAACCGGCATACAATTATTGTATAAGTACACAATGTCCTTAGCTATAGTGGCATAAGTAAAGCATTGGAGTAACACAAAGAGCAGAGTATTATGCTTACAGTAGCAAGTGAAATCACTTTGGTGCAGCAAGTAACATTGTTTAATTCCTCAACTTAGAAAAAGTTATCCCAACCTACTCCGAGACACTAAAAACTTATTGGTCAAAACTCTAGTGTCATAATCAATCAAGCACTTGGCAATCACTCGAAATGCTCGTCACATAATAACCACATAGACACTATCAAACATCTAGCATCAAAACATCACAACTTCATCGTTACGGAATGAAAAACAAAAAACTTAAAGAACACACAAACAAAATCCAACGAACAACCATTAAACAAGAGAGACAAAACCATCTATCACCTACTGAGAAATCTCTTCCCCCACACTTATCTTAAGCAATCTACAAAAATAGCAATTCAAATGCAAAGATAAGAGAAGGAAAGAGACGACCTGACTCTTATGGGGCTTGAAGTTCTCTTTGAAGCTTCTCAAGTTGCTTCCTTGGAATGTCAGCTCCTTGCCATGCCACAGGACCTGAGATTGGACTTCTTTTTTTTGGGCTTTTCTCATCTTTGTTGCCTTCTTTGAATTTTTTCCATTTTGCCTTCCCCTACTTCCGTTTGCAATCCTTTCTCTTGTAAGTTTGCTTTCTTAACGGGGTGCATACTCCATTTGTGTTCACTTAACATCTTTCTTCTTCCACCTTGCCTTTATCAAAAGCAAAATTAGCATCAGTACCACAATCAAAGACATTCGGAACTGTCACAAATTTAATAGAATTTAAAAAGATTGGACGCGGTTCCCTAATCTCTTCCTGATGCTCTTTTAGAGGTTTCAACTTGATGGGAATATTTTCGAAAGGCACTATATCATCTTTTGGATTTTTGTTATCATTGTCATGAACGTCCGTAGCCAAAATGGATTCAACTAAGTCTTCATTGGACTTTGTAGGTAGCCTCAAAATGTCATCATCAGCTTCCATCCTTTGATTCCTACAAAATCACAAAGTGTACCTTCCTTGGCACAATCATCGGATAACAAAAGAGAAGAGAAAGTATCTTGCAATCACAATTGTCTAATAACAAGGAAGAGAGGGACGTATCAAGTGAAGAACAAAGTAAAGCATTAATCTCCACATAGATTCCACAAGACAAATTATCCCCACAAGAACAAATAGAAAAAGATGGAAAATTTTGGACACCGAATTTGGTTTGGCCACAAAAAGTAGAAGTTAAGGGAAAATTTTGCGACTGGGAATGGCGAGCCTTGAGCTGATTTTGCTTGTGTATATTATTTGTTTTTACACACATTTAGTATAGGCCGAGGAACCACTTGTTCCTTCAGGTATGAGCCCCGGGGCCACCTAGGTTAATAGCCTAGTGAAACCCGCCACACACTTTGATTGACTATTTGAATATAAACTTGGCGAATCTCACCCCACTTAGGAGGCCGTTTGAGCATTGCGCTTGGCGAACCTCATCGTACACACACTTCTGCATGTCCTAAAGAACTACGTGGACTCTGATCCCTTTTCTAAAGGGTACGTAGGCATAAGGATTTCACCTTTATTCGATCCATACTAGGTTGATTGATAGAATCTCGTTATTTAAGCCGAATAAATTGAATTTAAGGTTTTGTGGGTTAACCATAATATGGTGGGTGACGAGGGGTGCCTAACACCTTCCCCGTGTCTCAAGCAGTCTCCCAAACCCATTTTCATATTTTAAATCGTTTATCATTATAACTTGTTTTTTCAATCGAACCCGTCTTCGAAATCCTTTTCAAAGTTAAGGACAAGAAACTTGGTGGAAACTCTTCATGAGAGGCGATTGTTACAAAGATGTGAAGAAACATATTCAGTACATTCGTGCAAGTTTTTCTCAGAAAAATTGTTATCTACATGCATACTCGCTTGACTTTCATATTTTTCTCTAATAGTATTAAGATGATTACCAGACTCACCATCATTATGCATAACATCCTAAATTATATTAATGGCATTTACCCTGAGGAGTGAATAGTCCTTAAACGTGTGCTTCATGGCCTTATACATGTAAAAATTGACTTTATTGTCCCCTACTTCCATCAAGATCACTCCTTCTTTCATACTAATCGTAGTGTTAGCAATCCTCAAAAAGGGGTAACCTAAATTGAGAGTGAAGTCCCAAGGCATGTAGCATCCATATCTAAGACATAAAAATCATCTGGAATCAACAAATCTTTTAGTCAGACCAAGAAGTCCTCAATAATTCCATCAAGCAGCCTAATGGACTTGTCAGCTCGCTGTAGAATTATCGTAGTGGGCTGAAGTGTTTTAATTCCTAAAGATTGATAAACATATTTAGGCATGACATTTATCGCAACCCTTAGATCAGGTAAAGCACCCACTATAGTAACTCTACTTATAGTGCATGGAATCGTGAAACATCTTGAATCTTGACACTTTACCAGTATTTGGGGTTTAAAAAGAGCTGACACATTGGAGCTCACTTGCACTCACTCATTAGGCCTAAACCTTCTTTTATTAATGCACAACTCTTTTAAGACCCTTGCATACTTGGGCACTTTTTTTTTTATCAATTCTAGCAGAGGAATTTTTACTTCTAATTTGGTGAAAAGATTAAGTGCGTCTTCATCATGTTTAATATTCTTAACCTTCTTACTTAACAAATAAGACTTAGGGAAAGAGAGATCATCAGTACTTACCTCCTTACCTGTTTGGTTGGAAATGCTCTTGCTGGATGCCTCTTCCTACTTCCTTTGTCTTACTTGTTGCTCTTCCTCTTCTTGCTTGTCCTTCTTCTTTTCTTCGTTCTTATCCCACAACTTAGCCTCCTTAGAACTCTCAAAAAGTTTAGTTTGTGGCATGGGAGGAGCTTCACAAAAAATTTCTTCGATTTCCTCTTCATCTTGTATTGTGATGCTTTATTATTGTATAAGTAGATGTACGAATGGTAGTTTAAGTAGATATCTTTGTAATAGAGGTTGGAACAGGTTTTAAGTGTTGTGTGCTTTGGTTCTTTAGCAAAAAAAAAATTTAATTTAGGGTAATACTTTGAAATTATGGTGAGCTTTGACTTATCACTGCCTAGTTATTAGATCTGTCATGAGATTTGCGTCTTCTTCAATTTTAAAAAGAAAAAATAATTTGGTATAGATCTCAAAACTTATCTAACGACTAAAAAGTGGCGAGTTAAAGCTATGAATATCTCCCAAACATTACCTTTAATTTATATGGCAAAAGTACCTTTCATGCCCTCAATATTTGGGGGTCCTGTCAGTTTCGCCCCTAACATTTTTTGCTGTCAATTGTAGCCTTCACGTTTTACGTTTTTACCAATGTTACCCTTTTCACTAACACCGTCAAATATTTAACAGTTTTTGCTGATGTGACATCCTATGTGGCAAAAATATCTGACTATACAAATTTTTTTCCACCTCATATTTTCTCTCCATCCTACTCATCATGTTTGACCTTCTTTGTGGGACCTACCCCTCCATCTTCTTCTTTAACCTATTCTCCCTCTATAAAATCACTATTCTCTCATAGTTTTCCCTCCACAATAACATAATCACTTCATTGCCATTTCCTCCCTTCACCTGCTCCACCATTTTCTTCTTCCCACAATTCCCATAATTCTTCATAAATCAAACTCCAAACTTGAACAAAGGGAATAGTGCAATCAATTTCAATTTCAATTTCAAAATCAAATCCACCACGATGGCTGAATTCCTAAAGCAATTATTCATAGCCTTCTCTGTTTTCACCACTTTGTTTTTCACATCCTCTGCTCAAACCTGTCTATCCCACACTTTCACCAACAACCAACAACTCTCAACTTGTTGTGATCTCTCCCACCTCAACTCCTACCTCCATTGGACCTACGACCAGTCCATCGGAAAACTCGACATTGCCTACTGCCACGACAAAGTCACGTCGGCCAACGAATGAGTGGTTGGGAGCAGCCTGGGCTCCGCTATGGTCGAAGCTCAGTCTTTGGTGGCCGTTCCTCAGTCCGATGGGTCCTACAAGGCATACATGTCGCCAATCTCGAGCTACGGCACACAATTGCAAGAGGGGAATATGAGTTTTGCGGTTTCAGGTTTGTCAGCGACGTATGAGAACAATGAGGTTACTGTGTTTGCAAGTCTGAGTTTGAGCGGAGTGAGTACGTTAGTGATTCATATGTGCCAGGAAGGTGGGATGTCAGGTTCGATGCCTCAAGCTCACAATACAACCTCTGGAAGTGCCAATGTGCTATCCAAGGAGACTTGGCAATGGAGAATTTTGGATAAGGTATTCTAGGCTTTTAATGATTGTGCCATTTGGTTGAAGAATAGTGATTCTATTATTGTGGAAGAAAAACTCTGAGAGAATAGTGATTTTATAGAGGGAGAATAGGTTGAAGAAGAAAATGGAGGGGTAGGTCCCACAAAAAAGGTCAAATGATGAGTAGGATGGAGAGAAAATATGATGTGAAAAAAAAATTTGTACAATCAAATATTTTTGTCACATAGGATGCCACGTCAGTAAAAATTATTAAATATTTGACGATGTTAGTGGAAATGGTGACATTGATAAAAACGTAAAATGTTAAGGGTACAATTGACAGCAAAAAACGTTATTGGCGAAATTGACAGGACCCCCAAACGTTGAGCGCAAAAAAAGTACTTTTGCCAATTTATATGGGATAATGTTTTATTCACTTATAGCAAATATGTAGATACACAATTTAGATCGTCATATTAATTTCAAAATTTGTGTACGCATTGTAACACTGTCATCCAATGACTCAAATTATACATTTATATACTTTCCCAGATATGCAAACATCTTTCTTTCAAACCCAATTATTCATGTTTACCGAAAAACAAACCCCAATTATCCATTGCCACATCTCACTGTAAATGGACAATTGAACCGCCAAATTCCCACCAAAAAAATGCTGGCCAAGTTGAGCACCCTTCCCTCCGTGAGCGTACACGGTGACGCACCTACCATCGCTTTCACAACACCGCCCAATTACGCTACCAGAATTTCCCACGTCCTCTCTCGCAACGGCTATAATCCCTTATGGTGTCCCACACTCATCGTCGAAGTCACCCCACATACCATCTCTTCCCTCAAACCGTACCTCTCACCACAAAGCCTTGACCCCTTCTCCGCCATTGCCTTCACTTCCAGAACCGCAATCCAAGCCTTCTCAGACGCCGCCGCCTCCGCCGGTGTTCTCACAGAACCGCCGCTGTCACCTTCCGGCGATGTCTTCACTATCGCGGCGCTTGGCAAAGACTCGGAGCTCATCGACCATGGCTTTGTCTCGAAGCTCTGCGATAATCTGAAACGAGTTAGGGTTCTTGTGCCCCCAACGGCCACACCGAGTGGCTTGGTGGCGTCGCTTGGTGAAGGCGGTAACCGGAGGGTATTATGTCCGGTTCCGCTTGTTGTGGAGCTGGAAGAGCCTCCTGTAGTGCCGAATTTCCTCGGAGAGCTTCATGCCAATGGGTGGTTCCCGGTCCGAGTAAACGCTTATGAGACGCGGTGGGCTGGGCCACAGTGCGCGGAGGGGATCGTGAGGAAAGCCGAGGAGAGGCAATTGGATGCCATCGTGTTTACGAGTAGCGCTGAGGTCGAAGGGATTTTGAAGAGTTTGAGGGAATTCGGATTGGATTTTGAGAGTTTGAGGAAGATGTGCCCAGAACTGATTGTAGCATCACATGGACCGGTCACGAAGGCGGGAGCGGAGAGGCTGGGAGTGAAAGTTGATGTTGTAAGTTCCAAGTTTGATAGTTTTGATGGAGTTGTTGATGCTCTTAATTTGACACTGGCAAAGCTTAGATGCTAGAGTTCATATGTGCTGGTACGTCTTTTTTTAGTTTCAGATTTAGCTTATCAGTTAGTGGCATTTTCTTATGATGTATCAATGAGCTTGTACTCTCTTTTATTGTTAATTTTGATGGAGGATTAGCTTAATTTGACGCTGGCAAAGCTTATGTGCTACCTTCTCATTAGTGTCAGATTCTTGGCTCGTCAATAAAGGGCATTTTCTTCTGATATATGAGAATGAAATTGTACTTGCTCTAATGGAATTGAGAGAGCATGACCTTCCTTCTTCAAAACTCTTCATATGGCTGTTATATCTGCATCAATAGGGAGAAGCACGGTTTTTCTTTTTCCCAGTTTTAATTTTAAATATTATGATAAGGTTTTCATGATGAGCGGAGCCTTTGTGTTGGCTAAAACCTAAGCTGATGAGTGGTAAAACCTAAAACTCTAGTTTCTTGACGCTCGAACTCATAAACTTTTCATTTACCATAATGTCCCTAAAACATCTTTTCACACATCTAGACTATTACATAAACTAAATACATACTGACAATATTGAAGACTACTAAAACAGTAAAACTCATCCGATGTATGTTCCAAAAACTAATAATCATTTTACAGCAGATTAATCTCAGTAGTTTTCCGCACACAAATATTGGCTTGTTTATCTATTTATTTAAGTGCTAGGAATTCATTTCTATATGGTAAATTTACTTTTACCAATTAGTACAAGAACTGTCAAATGAAGCTCCCTTGGCTTCTTGTGAGCTTCTTTCTTGGGGTCCATGCAAATGGATTTCATTTTTTAAACATTCCACGATAGGGGGAAAGCCTTCAAAAGCTAATGCATGTAAGCAGAGGTCCATGGAAACGGCCGTGATGTTCTGTATTGGTGATGATTGGGAAGGTTACTCTACAGTCTACACTGATGCTGCGCAAATACTCACATGTTGATCCTTGTTACTTAATCTTGATAATTGACAGGGATTTTTATTGCAGTGCAGTCTCTGACTTTGAAAATTTTCTTAAGCTTGATGTCTCATTCATAATTTGAACTTGATTTAGCTTTGTGTGTTTAGTTATTTAGTTGGACAGAGTTATATGCTTTTGATTTCTACACAAGAATGTACTGATGTCATTCTTTGCAATCCCTATTGTCTAGTCTAGTTAATCAATATTAAATTGTTCCCATTTAAATGCCTTTATTTTTTTAAGACAGTCTAACTTAGTTCAGTTATATTAAAAAGATTTACTTCAAAGGCAAGGAACATGTCAGCCTGCGAAGAGTGAACTAGATTTGCTTCAATCCTAGTTCAGTTATCCAATTTTCAATATTTTCTTAAGTACCAATGAGTTTTCACTTAATGACCCTAGATTTATATTCGTATTCAAGATTAAAGCATCTGAGTTTGAAATCCTTTCAGAGCCAAAATAAACCAGAACAAGAATATTTTATGAAATGTAATAGTAGATTGAGGGACAAACTTATGGCACACTAATGTAATTACTGTATCTATTATTCTGGTTACAAACTCAATCATAAACATTGCAAACCTGTTAGCGAAGCATTTGACATCTATTTAATGATGGTGGTACAAATGAAAATATGGCTAACTAACCTTCCGTAGAAGTTCTGCTATCTACCAGCTTCTTTGACCCTTGTAAAAGCTTTAAAGCTTCTTCCATGGATGGCCGATCAGACGGCCTGCTTCTAGTGCAAAGCAATGCAACTTCAAGAACTAGTTCTATCTCCTGTACTGAGTTGGCAGAACTCATATCATTCTCATTGTAAATTTCCCTTAGAAGAACTTCCCTTGGCTTGCTGTAAATACTAGCGGCTACACTTGTCATCCTCCCACTGGATAAAATTTGCAGAATCATTTCCCCAAAATTGTAGACATCCATGTTGAGTTCCTCTCTCATGCCTTCATTGTATTCTACCATCCCATAAAAGATAAGACATGACATGTAACTATGTCTGCTTTCCGATAAAAGATTATTGAAAAAAGCAAGCAGGGGGGAGTGGGGGCGTTTACTGGGGAGCAGAGATATAAATTAAAAATAGATTGACATAAAGCTATGTAAGTGTTTCAAGAATTGCCCACTTGTCTGAACTCTGGATAAGTTTGTGTTTATTAACAAGACTTTGTCACTTTCGGTATGAAGCACTCTTCAAGGAATAATGGTTTTTGAAACTCTGATGTCTTACCAATGATTTGTTGCTTGGACCTTTTATGCTTCTTACTAAATCCTAATTTTGTTATTATTCTTTGATGAAAACTAAATCCTAATTTTATTGATTTTATGTGAATAAAACTTTAGAAATGGCCTGCAGTCAAAAGGTTCAGTTTGATTGTTGGACAAGAGCAAGTACAGAAAATACAGTAATCTCTCTTATACCTCATGTGCACTTGTTTGTCATACCTGTTTCTTGGTAAGAAATTGTTGGAAACAAGCCTTTGGTCAACTTTAAAATGTGTTTGAACCCAAATTCTGTCAAGTGGGGTTCCATATTTTCATCAAATATGACGTTGCTTAACTTCAAGTCTCCATGGGGTATAGCTGGATAACATTCATGATGAAGGAAGCGAAGTCCTCGTGCAATGCCTACTACAACCCTGAATTTTTCTGCCCAATCCCATCTTATTCCAACTCTCTCAGCCAAATTCCCATTGGCTAGGTAATCATATAAAAGATAAGCTTCTTGCTGGTTATGGCAAAAGCCCAACAGTCTGATTATATTCCTGTGCCTTGCATTTCCCAGTCGCATTATAAATTCTGACACTATCTTAATGCTTCTCGCTTCCCATTCAATCTTCTTAACTAAAACTGTGTTTCCTGTTGACAGAACAGCTTTTGAAAGTGATGGTGATGGGGTTAGCACCTCTCTGGATTCTGTGGCACTTAAATTTGTCAAAACATCATTTGCTGTGAACTGAGGGAGTCCAACAAATGAGACCATCTTCCATTGACTTCCAATTCCCTGTGTGAAATGAAGTAACCCAAAAGCTAACGCAGGAAGAAGTATTAACAACCCAGCACAGAGTAGCACAATAAGTGATAGCTTCCATGTGCCTTTGCTTCCTAATATTCCAACTGAATCAAGGCATGGTCGCAAAGGTATTCCACATAGCTCTGAATTTCCAACAAATGCACTCCTATCCATTGTTTTGAAGGACTTTCCTCTGGGAATTGAACCGGAGATGTGGTTGAAAGAGACATTAAGAAGTTGTAAACTTGAAGATCTAGCAAACTTAGCTGGTATTGAGCCATTGAAGTTATTACTTGATAGGTCTATAATGCCAAGAGCAGTGATACTTGCAAGCTCCTTAGGTACATGACCTGATAGATTATTGTTGGATAAGTTTATGTACTCCAGAGCATGGCAATTGGATACACTGTTTGGGACACTTCCCGATAATTTGTTCCTATCCAGTTCAATAACAAAAATTGTTTTGCAGGGCTCAAATGGCGGAAGAAAGCCTAAAATACTGCAAAAAGATGCTGAGAAGTTTTGAAGAAGTGGCAAAGACCATATTTGTGTAGGGATGACGCCTCCCAATTGCATATTATAACTGACATTGAAATACTCTAGTTTATTAGCTCGGGAAATATCAGAGGGAATTCCACCAACAAACTTGTTCCGGGACAGATCAACGTATGAAATATCAGGAAGATGTCTGAATTTCAAAGAAATCTTTCCTGACAATGAATTATCTTCTAGTCGAAGGCGAACAAGGGAAGAACAATTAGAGAGTGACGATGGAAGACCACCTGTAAATCTGTTTGAGAACAGGATTAGCTTATGTAGTGCTCCTCTCACACAAATATCTGGTGGTATGCTGCCAATCAAATTATTAGTGGAAGCATCCACCCACTTGAGTTTTGAGTTCCTGCCCAAGCTTTGTGGGAGTAATCCAGAAAAGCGGTTGTTCCAAATAAGAAGAGTTTCCAAGGATGGAAGTTGTGCAATGCCTTCTGGAACAGTGCCATTCATATCATTATACATGAGACTGAGCAATCTTAGGTTCTTCAACTCTGAAAAGCTTTCAGGAATGGACCCAGAAATGAGATTGTCAGAAAGATCTAAATCCATGAGAGGCTTGATTCTGCTAAATTCACTAGGTATTGATTCTGTGAGCTGGTTTGTGAAAAGGAAAAGTGATCGCAAATTGGTGAGATTGGAGAGCTGGGTTGGCAATGGACCGGATAGATTTGCACCAGCTATATCAAGATACTGAAGCCTGCTCATATTACCTAGTTGGGATGGTATAGAACCATGGTAAGAGTTGTAGCCAATTTCCATGTGAATTACTGTTTTGAGGTTACCCAGTTCTGAAGGTATATTTCCTGACAGAAAATTTCCTGCAAGATTAAGAAACTCAAGGCTTCTAAAAGAACCGAATTCAGATGGAATTGGTCCTTTGAAGTAACTTCCTGCTAGATTAAGAACCTTGAGATGTTCAAGTTGGGAAAGTTCAGCTGGCAATGGCCATGAGAAACTGTTGCTAAAGGCATCAAGAACCACTAAATTTTGAAGGTTGGAAATTTCTCCTGGAAAGTGACCGGAAAAGTTGTTTCTGCTGATATCCAAGCTTACTAGGCCTGTGAGGTTGAAAATTGACACTGGAAGCTGCCCGGAGAAGAAATTGTAGCTCAGGTTTAAACTAGCAAGCTTTGTGAAGACACTAAATTGCTTCCCTGACATCACACCTCCTAGTTTCTTCGCAGACAGGTCTATTGCTGTAACAATTGTTGAGTCCTCATTACACTTGATGCCAGACCAAGAACATGCATGAGACTTTCTTGGTAAGTTTCCTTCAGATAGCACTACCCAGTCATGTAAACTGTTATCATTATCTAATATTTCAGATTTGAGGTTCAGGAGTGCCTCTGAATAGGGATCAGTTGCCAAAACTGCTAAGAAGAACATGAAAATGGTGGGAATATTAAAGCGCAAGCATTTGAAAATCTCCATTAGTGGAACATGCAGAGGGCAAGATACAGGGACAATAATAATACCCTAGCAAAGGTAAAACAAGTTTCTCAGATCTGTTCGAAGAGGAAATGCCAAGGGAAAATGGAAAAGGAGAAACAAAATGCCACTGTACATTTTCCAAGGAGAGAATGACTATTCTGATTAGTTGGTGACAAAAAGATGATATGGGGTTGCTTTTGCGAACAAGAGGGGCCCTATGATTTTTGTTTATTTGGATGGTGTTTGCCACTAGTGTGATTAAAGTCTTCAAATCTGAGATCATTTTTCTTTTTCTTTTCGCTTGGGAGAATCCAATTCCAGTAAGTGGGAAGTCATGATTAATTCAAATGGGTTTTTTCTTTAACCTACGTTTTGCTACATGGACAAGGATATTGACGTATTTGAACCACTTCCCACAAGGTTAAAAGAAGAAACCTATTTGAATTCTTACGTAGGTCCCATATATGGCCTTTTTTGTTGTTAGTAGTGAATCATGAATTTTTTTCCCTTGACATGTACATGTCAGTGGGGAAAAGGTTAAGAAATATTTTATACGGTAAATAAGTGTATCTAAAACATTTGTAAGAATCCAAGGGTGTGGTTGAGTGGAAGGGACTCATCCATCCTTAACCAAGTGTCAAGGGTTCGATTCCTGTCTTGGGTATGGAGCAACTTTAAATCCTTGGGTTAGCTGTCCCACCCTTCGAGGTGCTTACAATTCAGTGAGGGGATTAGTCACTGTGCTCGACGGTGGATACCTGGTTTAGACCCAAAAAAAACATTTGTCTGAATTAAATCTTTTCTCTAAATAATTTGTACGTTCCTTATTGATTTATTTCATTTATAATTCTACTAAAATTGAACCCGTGTATTGCACAAAATATAACTACAGATTATTTTATATTAATTTAAAATATTTTTAGATCCACATTCATTTTTAGTTTTTAAAAAATATGAATTAGTTTTGTATAATTCCCGTATAATAAATTTTTTTTTTAGTTTTCATATCTCCTACCCATATTATGATAAAATTAATTTTACATTCTAATTTCTTGAAAAGGTATTTAATTTCTTTATAAAGAAAAGGTATTTAAATTTGAAAAAACTCATTAAATTGTAGTATTGGTTTAACTTAAACTATTTTATAACTATTCAGAATTTTCTAGTTCCAATATAAAGTTTTTAATTTAAAAATAGATTATAATTAATTAATTATTTGTTAGAATCTCAAACTTTAACTATATATTTAACATTTTAAAGTATTATAATTAGACAAAAACCTCATTTTGGTCCCTTACATTTAACATTTTTCTTAGTTTGGTCCCTAATGTTTGGCGAGTCTTAATTTGGTCCCCCATATTTGCAATTTGTATCAATTTTGATCCTAATATTTGCTAAATTTCAATTTGATCACCAATTTTTGCCAATTGGTATCAATTTGGTCCCTTACGTTGATGCAGTATCAATTAGTCCCTCATGTTTGCATTTAGTATCAATTTGATCACTCCATTATCCAAGTGATGAGGGACAAAAATGAAGTTTTTGTCATTATAATTTCTAACTTAATTATAATTTTAGTAAACTTTTTTAAAATTTAATTTTTTTTTAGAATCTCAAACTTTTTTAGAATGTCATAATCATAGTCAACTCTAAATTCATTAACTTAATTTAAGGTGTAATAATTATTATATAAATTTTAAATATCATTTGAATATAATTAATGATATCATAATCATAGACAAAGGGAGGGAGTGATAATAATTTTAAATTTAAAATCTGTATATGAAATTAAGTACGAAAATGATATTAAGGGATATGAAAATCATATATTAATGGCTAGGGTTTTTATTTTTCAAAAAATATGATTAGTTGAATAGTAGATGAGATTTGAAATTTTGACTTGAATGTGAGAGTGAATAATATTAATATATGGTAGAGGTAATTGGAAAAGAGAATATGGTTAAAATTTTAATTTATATTAGCATTGAATGGTTTAATTCCAAAATTAAAAATCTGGAGTAATTAATGGTAAATATCAAAATTAAGATAATATAATAATTAAAAGTGCGAAATCAGATTTTTATTAAAATTTTAAAAGTTAGCTGATTTTAAGGAATTTCAATATTAGGTGAGTGTAGCATAATTAAAGGGAAATATGAATTTTGAAATTAATATATGAGATTACTTACGAAACTGATTTTAAGGAACATAAAAATCATTATATTAGACCCTACAGTACTTGAGAGATTAGTCATTATGCTCGTTCTAGTAAATACTTTGATCAGTCATAGAAAAAAAACACATAAATTTAAGGAACACATAAAAATCTGGAGTAATTATTAATTAATGGTAAATATCAAAATTAAAATAACATAATAATTAAAAGTTCAAAATCATATTCTTATTAGAATTTTAAAAATTAGCTGATTTTAAGGAACTTAAATATTAGATAAGTGTAGCATGATTAATGGGAAATATGCATTTTGAATGTAATACCCGGAAATTTTCCAATCAACGTTAAGGTCCCAATTAAATTTTGTTTTAAATTTGGAAGGAAAAAGAGAAAATTTTAAATAAATGAAATTTTTATTTGGACCAAAAATTAGGACCTAACGGGAAATTTTGGGTGTAAGATTATTAACCCCAAAGTTAATTTTAACAATAAATAATATATTAAATAT
Source organism: Senna tora (assembly GCA_014851425.1). Classification (NCBI taxonomy): domain Eukaryota; kingdom Viridiplantae; phylum Streptophyta; class Magnoliopsida; order Fabales; family Fabaceae; genus Senna; species Senna tora. The sequence goes on from CM026262.1 coordinate 16,510,154, forward strand.
ATATAAATATAAATATATAAAAATACAAATTTTTTTTTTTAAAAAAATATATGTATATGGCGGAAGTGTGTGACCCCCCTTAATAAAAAAATATATGATCCACATTTCCTTTTTTTCATCCAGAGAGAGTGAGAGACGAGAGTTGAAGCAGAAGAAAAAACGAGGATCAAAACGCCAAAGCCAGCGGGAAGGAGAAGGAGACGTGACGCGCGCGGGGAAGGGCCGAGCTGCTACGCCGTCGTTTCGCCGGGATTGAAGTCATCGACGGCGGCTCCGACGCCGGAGGAAGGCGGTCTTCACGGAGGAGAGAAAGAGAGTAGGGAGAAGTGACGGGAATAGTGTTTTTCGCCGGAATCTTCGCCGGAATCCGCCGTTTCGAAGTCGGGGAAGGTGACCGGGAGTTCTTTCTACCCCATTCCATCATCCTATCCGATTGAATCGAGGTAAAAAGTCCCGAATCCCTCAAACCCCAAATTTATCTATTTTAGGGATTTTTGGAAAATTCCTAATTGGTATGAATAAATTATTTTGGGTCCTAATTTGAAGCTATTGGGTTGTTTAGAAGTAGTTGGAGTATAATTGTTGGAAAAATTGATTATGGAAGTTGCCCAATGTGGAATCCATAGGACAATGGAATTGAAAAGTGAGATGGGGTGTAGTATAAATTGAATTGGGATTGATTAGTGGTTGGATTGGTGCTATAAAATGGTAGGAATTGTTGGAATATGCGAGGGATTAACGCCCGAGAAATTCTGTCTCAACCGGAAACTAATTCGGTAATAAAAGAGACATTTCTCAATCCAATCTAGAATGTGGAGCTAAATTATGGGTTAGAAGTTTCGGATAGACCGTAATGGACACCGGAATTAATTTAAATAGTAAAATGTCTTTATTTGGTAAAAATCCCAATTTTTAAAGGATATTCGGCCACATGTGTTGTATGTGAATATAAGTTGAAAGGTTGGTTTGGAAATTGACAACCATTGATAATTTGAGGCCATGACTAACATAGGCCATAAATTAGACATTGGGTTGTGGAAAATTACATACGGACACTGGTAGGTGAAAACGGATAAATTGGAGATTTATAACTTGAAACTAGTTATAAAAGAAATAATGTGAATTAGACATAAATAGAAATATGCTAAATATCCCGAACACTAGTTAATGGATTTCTAAGTTAATTAACTAGCCGTGGGGTTAAATTGGGAAGGATGTGAACGTTAATTTGACGTGTACAAATCAATGGCTGAATTCAAGTGTCTAAAGTTATTGAATGTGTATGATTAGGTAACCACGAATTGTCTGGAGCAGGAGTGACTCCAGGACCAGAAACAGGAAGCCGTCCAGGTGAGGGGTTTCCCATCCTTGCCCTACAGGGTTGAATGAGGATGTGAATATGTGGCTTGCTTAATTGCTCGTTTTGTAAGAATTATTAGGAAATTTCATGCTATTGTTGTTCATAAACTGTTATATGTGAATATAACTGTGAATATGTGATTGATTGAAATTGAGGTGGTACTGGAGGGTATCCATGTAATGACATGGGATACTCCAAACAGTACAAGTAAAGGGGTAGGATGTTGATTTAATTCGAGTTTTGGTTTGTCCTAATAGTTAGAAACTCACTAAGAAAATGAAACTAATTTATTTTTACACGTCGACGTGATTTGTGGTAAATGAACTTAGGAAATACCTTAGAGATAGGTTATTATCTGATCAAGGGTTGGTACTAAGCAAAGAATAGAGAATCTCATAAATTGAATAGAAATGCTTAGGGAAGTTCACGGGTAGATAAAGTCACAAATTCCATTGGAAGTAAGAGAGTGAAATATGACGTCAGACATTTGCCCGTCGTGGCTATTGCCCTAGCCTGGCACTAGGGTGGTGCATTACATATACATGATTGCCCGTTGTGGCTATTGCACTAGCCTGGCACTAGGGTGGTGCATAGCATTTGATAGACTTGCCCGTTGTGGCTATTGCCCTAGCCTGGCACTAGGGTGGTGCATAGCATTTGAAAGACTTGCCCGTTGTGGCTATTGCCCTAGCCTGGCACTAGGGTGGTGCATAGCATTTGAAAGACTTGCCCGTTGAGGCTATTGCTCTAGCGTGGCACTAGAGTCGATTGTATGATTTATAGTTTTTAATATGAAATGTTTCATATTATTGGTTGCTTATTAGTAGCATGATTGAGGAGTATGATTTCTAGGTTTATCTGTGATGTGACGTTATATTAATGTTTGCCTGATCATTATATAACACATGATAAACTGGAATTTCGTGCGCTTGTGGTTGTGAGTGGTTCCCTTTCCCCAGCTGTAGTGGTACCCGCCGCTACGCCGAGGATGGGAAGCTTCTCACTGAGTCTGTTGGACTCACACCCTCTGTTTAAATGTTTCAGATACAGGAATCGGGCAGGCTTTGACGTCCGGACAGTGATACGGACATCTATCCACTTGCACCGCATTTGTTTGCGTGGGTGGACATCTTTTGATATTTAGTTTTCATTATTTTGAGTTGTATATATTCTAAAGTTGTAAATGTGATGTAAATATTTGCAGCTTTTGAATGATGCTATATCTAGACATGTCGGCTTCACATGTGCTTACTGATAGGATTCTGGGTGTTGGGAAAGTCTTGATATACTTATATATATATATATATATATATATATATATATCTGCGTATGTGGATAGGATAGATCACACATAATGGTGTGTGATCAATATGTATATGCTATATATATACGTGTGAATTGGTATATGCTGGATGAAAAATATAAATATCTGCATGTGAATAGGATAGATTACACGTATTGAGACGTGTAATCACTATGTATACTTAACTGTGCGTGTGAGTGTACATGTGTGATTATGACAGGTTATATATATTGTGTGTGAATAGGATAGATCATTCCTTTGGGGTTTGATCACTAAGTATATATATATTTATGTGTGAATGTCTTGAGTGTATGGATGTAGATATGTATACATGAAATGGGCTGAAGCGGCATTGAGCGCCGTGGATTGCAGGTTATCTAGGCCACCAATGATGGTGTGACCACTATATACACTATGTGAATACTGAATGTTGATTGTATACAAGGGTAGATAAGTTATGATTATAGATAAGGCTTACGGGTTTAGAGGCTAAATTCTATTCCCGTGCCGGTCACGGATTCCTGGAATCGGGGTCGTGACAAAGTTGGTATCAGAGCCTGGTTATTTCTTTAAGTCATGTGAAGCCATTGGTATGACCGGGTGTCGGTTTAAGCTTCGTTGTGAAACCCAGGCACAACGTTGCATTAAACAGGCACTTGTGGGAGTACCCAGGATAATTTGAGTCAGCCTTTCTTTCATTCCTTCTTAATCTATGATAGATTATGCAAATGCTTATCAGGTGACATGTTTGTGCAGTACAGGGATGCTGCCGACTACTAGGCAGGCTAGGAGGGGCGGTAGAGTCCCTGCACGTACAGATGAGGAGTCCGTTCGGGAGGAGAGAGTGCCTCCCAGGGGCCGAGCTAGAGGCCATGCTAGAGGCCGTGCTAGAGGCCGTGCTCGCGGTCGTGGTAGGACACAAGAAAGAGAAGTGCATAGGCAACAAAACCCAGAGCCACAGGTTGAGACGGGTGCTCCTTCAGTTGCTGAGATGCTGGCTGTTGGATTTCAGGAATTGAGAGCTGAAATGACCCGCCAAATTCAACAAGAAGTCCGCCGTTTAGTTGTCGGCGAGGAAGAAGAGCAAGTGATATCGGCTGAACAGGAAACTGAAATGGTTGAGGAAAGGGAGGAAGAACCAAGAAGGGGATGGCAACAAAGGGACGTGCCTCGGAGACCGAGGGGAGTTCCGAGAGAATTGCCAATTACAAAATTCTTGAAGTTAAATTCGCCTACATTTTGCGGAACCGAAACCAAGGAGGACCCTCAACATTTCCTCCGTGATATAATCAGAATTGGGCAGTTACTGAGGTGTCCAGGGGGAGAGATGGTGGAACTTGCCTCGTTTCAGTTAAGAGGCGCTGCACGGGTTTGGTTTGAATCAGTACAGAAGAGATATGCAAGGAGAGTTGCTCCTATGACCTGGGAAGATTTTCAGAGGGAATTCCTGGGCCGGTTTCTGTCTGAAGGAATGAAGTATGCCAAGCGTCAACAGTTCGAAGACTTGTGGATGGCGCCGAATATGTCTGTGACCGAGTTTGGACTGCAGTACACAGAGCTAGCTCAATACGCTCCTGAATTAGTTCCTGATGAGGGGGAATTGATCAAGAGGTTCATTCACAGACTGGTAGAGCCGTTGTTCGTAGTGCTACTACCCCAGTGTAATCAATTTGAAACTCTAGCACAGGCTGCAGATTGTGCAAGAGTGATTGAAAATAGAAAGAAGTTTGGGACGTCGGCGAATCCCAAGAATAAATTATTGATGAGCAATGAGGGCCAAGGATGGAAGAAGAAGCAAAAGACAACTGGTAATTCTGGTATAGTTTCAAATTATGCAGGACAAGTTGGTGGGCAGTCTGCTATTACCACCACAAGTTCTGGGAAGAGTAACACCCAAGGTGGGCAGAGGTCCCAAGGCAGTAGTCAGGGCGGTAACCAGAAACCGCAGTGTGGAACATGTGGGAGATTTCATTTTGGAGAGTGCAAAGCCAAGAGAGGAATTTGTTACAATTGTGGGCAATTCGGACATATGGCTAGGGAATGTCCACAGAAGAGGAGCAACACAAGTGTCAGAAGTAATCCTACTCCAGGTAGTACTCCGATTGCAGCCCCACCAGTTAGAACTGTACCACCCCAGGTTAACACTTCAGGTGCGGGCAGAGGTAGAGGAGCAGGAGCAGGTGGTAGAGGTCCAGGTGCGCCGGGAGGAGGACAGGCACGAGTATTTGCTTTGTCTCGGCAGGATGCACATGCCTCAAATACAGTTGTGACAGGTACACTTACAGTATGCTCTCTCAAGGCTCTTGTATTATTTGATTCTGGTTCAACACATTCCTACATCTCACATGCATTTGCACGGAAGGTTGAGAAACGCCCGCCCAGGTTGAAGGAGACAGAAAAGGTCTCTACTCCGATGGGTGATTCGATTCAAGTTAAGTATGTCTATGAATCATGTGTTGTTATAGTCGAGGGTCATGAGACGGTTGTAGACCTACGATTACTGTACATGGTAGACCTAGACGTCATCTTGGGCATGGATTGGTTGGCATCTTGTCATGCGGTGGTTGACTGCAGGGCAAAGTGTTTAAAGTTCAATATGCCTGATGAGGAACCATTTGTAGTATGGGGTGATGGTGGTGCCTCACATCCAAGCCTAATTTCGGCAATGGAAGCTTCCAAACTACTTCAGAAAGGGTGTAAGGGATATTTGGCAGTTGTGAGGGATAAGACGAAAGAGGTAATTTCCGCTGATCAGGTGCCAGTGGTTCGGGAGTTCCTTGATGTGTTTCCTGATGAACTGCCAGGATTGCCGCCTGATCGAGAAATTGAGTTCGAGATTGAACTGTTACCAGGAACACAGCCGATGTCCACACCGCCCTATAGAATGGCTCCGAAAGAGTTGACGGAGCTACACGCTCAATTACAGGAGTTACTTGATAAGGGTTTTATCAGACCCAGTTTTTCACCATGGGGTGCTCTGGTGTTGTTCGTGAAGAAGAAGGATGGAACTTTAAGATTGTGTATCGATTACCGAAAGTTGAATAAGGTGACGGTCCGCAATCAGTATCCACTTCCAAGGATCGATGATCTGTTTGATCAACTGCAGGGTGCTAAGAGGTTTTCAAAAATCGATTTGCGATCAGGGTATCATCAGTTGAAGATTAGAAATGAAGATGTGCCCAAGACTGCTTTTCGAACCCGATACGGCCATTATGAATTTCTAGTTATGTCATTCGGTCTAACTAATGCACCAGCAGCTTTTATGGACTTGATGAACCGGGTTTTCAAGCCATTTCTAGACCGGTTTGTCATTGTATTTATAGATGATATTCTAATCTATTCCAAAAATGCGGAGGAGCACGCAATCCACTTGAGACTGGCATTACAAAAGCTAAGAGAAGAGAAGTTGTATGCTAAGTTTTCAAAGTGTGAATTTTGGCTTGACAGAGTGGCATTCCTTGGTCACGTGGTATCTTCAGAGGGAATCCATGTTGACCCAAGCAAGGTAGAAGCAGTGAAGAATTGGTCTCAACCAACCTCAGTCACAGAGATTCGTAGTTTCTTAGGTTTGGCTGGGTATTACCGGAGGTTTGTGCAGGATTTTTCGAAGATTGCTGCACCTCTTACCAAGTTGACTCAAAAAGGGATAAAGTTTGAGTGGAGTAACAAGTGTGAAGAAAGTTTCCAGAAACTGAAGGAAAGTCTCACCACAGCACCTGTGTTAGCACTTCCTGAAGGCACTGGAGGATATGTGGTTTACTGTGATGCTTCGCGAATCGGGTTAGGGTGCGTTCTTATGCAACATGGGAGAGTAATTGCTTATGCATCTAGGAAACTCCGGAAGCATGAGAAGAATTACCCGACTCACGATCTTGAAATGGCAGCGGTGGTGTTTACCTTGAAGATTTGGAGACACTACCTTTATGGTGAATCGTGTGAGATATACACAGACCACAAAAGCCTCAAGTACATTTTTGAACAGAAAGAATTGAATTTGAGACAACGCAGGTGGATGGAGTTGATAAAAGATTATGACTGTACGATTCTTTACCATCCTGGTAAAGCGAATGTTGTAGCAGATGCTTTGAGCCGAAAGTCAATGGGTAGCTTAGCCCATATCAGTGAAGTACGAAGACCGTTGATTCGGGAAATACATGAGCTGGAACAGTCTGGAACTCAGTTTGAAATTGGAAATTCCAACTTGTTTCTAGCCCATATCCAAGCTAAGTCGGCTCTAATTGAAGAAGTTAAATCCAAGCAAGAGCAAGACGCCGACCTCAAACAGATCAAAGATACAGTGGTTAAAGGGGAGAAGGACGACGTCCGATTCTCTATAGATGAAAATGGCATACTCCGGTTGGAAGGACGACTGTGTGTACCTATGGTAGATGGGTTGAAAGAAAAGATCCTTGATGAGGCACACAAGACAGCGTACACAATCCATCCGGGTAGTAACAAGATGTATCAGGATCTTAGGGAGTTATACTGGTGGAAGGGTATGAAGAGAGATGTGGCAGACTATGTATCTAGATGTTTAGTGTGTCAGCAAGTTAAGGCTGAACACCAAAAGCCCGCCGGAACACTTCAAAAGATAGAAATTCCTGAATGGAAGTGGGAAAGGATTACTATGGATTTTGTGTCGGGATTGCCGCGATTGCAGAGGGGTTTCGACTCAGTTTGGGTAATAGTTGATCGGATGACCAAGTCCGCTCATTTCCTGCCAGTTAAGACCACTTACGGAGTGGGTCAGTATGCCTAGTTATATCTATCAGAGATAGTGAGGTTACACGGAGTGCCGGTGTCGATTATCTCTGACAGGGGGCCACAGTTTACCTCTCGATTCTGGAGGGCATTGCAGGAGGCATTGGGGACGAGGGTTGATCTGAGTACAGCATTTCATCCCCAGACTGATGGGCAATCTGAGAGGACTATTCAGGTTTTAGAGGACATGCTAAGAGCATGTGTTATGGATTTCGGCGGAAGTTGGGAAAAGTATCTACCATTAGCAGAGTTTGCCTACAATAACAGTTACCAGTCCAGTATACAGATGGCACCTTTCGAAGCTTTATATGGTCGAAGGTGTAGATCCCCGATTGGGTGGTTCGAGGTCGGAGAGGCCAAGTTAGTTGGTCCAGAACTTGTTCAGGAAGCGTTGGACAAGGTAAAGGTAATTAGAGAAAAGCTTGTGACGGCTCAGAGTAGGCAGAAGTCATATGCCGACAATCGGAGAAGAGAATTAGAATTCGCTGTAGGTGAGCAAGTCTTTTTGAAAATTTCACCAATGAGAGGCGTGATGAGGTTTGGCAAGAAAGGCAAGCTAAGTCCAAGATATATCGGACCGTTTGAGATACTTGAACGTGTGGGAAATGTTGCCTACCGTCTTCAGTTGCCGGCGGAACTAGAAGGAGTTCATCTGGTGTTTCATGTATCAATGCTTCGCAAGTACTTGCCAGATCCGTCTCATGTAATCCAACCCCAGGAAGTACAACTAACCGAAGATTTGACGTATGAGGAGATACCAGTGGAAATCTTAGATCGTCAATTGAAGAAGTTGAGATCGAAAGAAATATCATTGGTGAAAGTTCTGTGGAGAAATCATTCGGTCGAGGAAGCTACGTGGGAAGTCGAGGGAGAAATGCGCAGGACGTATCCTCACCTATTTGAAAACTAAGGTTAGTATGTGGTTGAAATTCGGGGACCGAATTTCTTAAGGGGGGAAGATTGTAATACCCGGAAATTTTCCAATCAACGTTAAGGTCCCAATTAAATTTTATTTTAAATTTGGAAGGAAAAAGAGAAAATTTTAAATAAATGAAATTTTTATTTGGACCAAAAATTAGGACCTAACGGGAAATTTTGGGAGTAAGATTATTAACCCCAAAGTTAATTTTAACAATAAATAATATATTAAATATATATAAATATAAATATATAAAAATACAATTTTTTTTTTTAAAAAATATATGTATATGGCGGAAGTGTGTGACCCCCCTTAATAAAAAAATATATGATCCCCATTTCCTTTTTTTCATCCAGAGAGAGTGAGAGACGAGAGTTGAAGCAGAAGAAAAAACGAGGATCAAAACGCCAAAGCCAGCGGGAAGGAGAAGGAGACGTGACGCGCGCGGGGAAGGGCCAAGCTGCTACGCCGTCGTTTCGCCGGGATTGAAGTCATCGACGGCGGCTCCGACGCCGGAGGAAGGCGGTCTTCACGGAGGAGAGAAAGAGAGTAGGGAGAAGTGACGGGAATAGTGTTTTTCGCCGGAATCTTCGCCGGAATCCGCCGTTTCGAAGTCGGGGAAGGTGACCGGGAGTTCTTTCTACCCCATTCCATCATCCTATCCGATTGAATCGAGGTAAAAAGTCCCGAATCCCTCAAACCCCAAATTTATCTATTTTAGGGATTTTTGGAAAATTCCTAATTGGTATGAATAAATTATTTTGGGTCCTAATTTGAAGCTATTGGGTTGTTTAGAAGTAGTTGGAGTATAATTGTTGGAAAAATTGATTATGGAAGTTGCCCAATGTGGAATCCATAGGACAATGGAATTGAAAAGTGAGATGGGGTGTAGTATAAATTGAATTGGGATTGATTGGTGGTTGGATTGGTGCTATAAAATGGTAGGAATTGTTGGAATATGCGAGGGATTAACGCCCGAGAAATTCTGTCTCAACCGGAAACTAATTCGGTAATAAAAGAGACATTTCTCAATCCAATCTAGAATGTGGAGCTAAATTATGGGTTAGAAGTTTCGGATAGACCGTAATGGACACCGGAATTAATTTAAATAGTAAAATGTCTTTATTTGGTAAAAATCCCAATTTTTAAAGGATATCCGGCCACATGTGTTGTATGTGAATATAAGTTGAAAGGTTGGTTTGGAAATTGACAACCATTGATAATTTGAGGCCATGACTAACATAGGCCATAAATTAGACATTGGGTTGTGGAAAATTACATACGGACACTGGTAGGTGAAAACGGATAAATTGGAGATTTATAACTTGAAACTAGTTATAAAAGAAATAATGTGAATTAGACATAAATAGAAATATGTTAAATATCCCGAACACTAGTTAATGGATTTCTAAGTTAATTAACTAGCCGTGGGGTTAAATTGGGAAGGATGTGAACGTTAATTTGACGTGTACAAATCAATGGCTGAATTCAAGTGTCTAAAGTTATTGAATGTGTATGATTAGGTAACCACGAATTGTCTGGAGCAGGAGTGACTCCAGGACCAGAAACAGGAAGCCGTCCAGGTGAGGGGTTTCTCATCCTTGCCCTACAGGGTTGAATGAGGATGTGAATATGTGGCTTGCTTAATTGCTCGTTTTGTAAGAATTATTAGGAAATTTCATGCTATTGTTGTTCATAAACTGTTATATGTGAATATAACTGTGAATATGTGATTGATTGAAATTGAGGTGGTACTGGAGGGTATCCATGTAATGACATGGGATACTCCGAACAGTACAAGTAAAGGGGTAGGATGTTGATTTAATTCGAGTTTTGGTTTGTCCTAATAGTTAGAAACTCACTAAGAAAATGAAACTAATTTATTTTTATACGTCGACGTGATTTGTGGTAAATGAACTTAGGAAATACCTTAGAGATAGGTTATTATCTGATCAAGGGTTGGTACTAAGCAAAGAATAGAGAATCTCATAAATTGAATAGAAATGCTTAGGGAAGTTCACGGGTAGATAAAGTCACAAATTCCATTGGAAGTAAGAGAGTGAAATATGACGTCAGACATTTGCCCGTCGTGGCTATTGCCCTAGCCTGGCACTAGGGTGGTGCATTACATATACATGATTGCCCGTTGTGGCTATTGCACTAGCCTGGCACTAGGGTGGTGCATAGCATTTGATAGACTTGCCCGTTGTGGCTATTGCCCTAGCCTGGCACTAGGGTGGTGCATAGCATTTGAAAGACTTGCCCGTTGAGGCTATTGCTCTAGCGTGGCACTAGAGTCGATTGTATGATTTATAGTTTTTAATATGAAATGTTTCATATTATTGGTTGCTTATTAGTAGCATGATTGAGGAGTATGATTTCTAGGTTTATCTGTGATGTGACGTTATATTAATGTTTGCCTGATCATTATATAACACATGATAAACTGGAATTTCGTGCGCTTGTGGTTGTGAGTGGTTCCCTTTCCCCAGCTGTAGTGGTACCCGCCGCTACGCCGAGGATGGGAAGCTTCTCACTGAGTCTGTTGGACTCACACCCTCTGTTTAAATGTTTCAGATACAGGAATCGGGCAGGCTTCGACGTCCGGACAGTGATACAGACATCTATCCACTTGCACCGCATTTGTTCGCGTGGGTGGACATCTTTTGATATTTAGTTTTCATTATTTTGAGTTGTATATATTCTAAAGTTGTAAATGTGATGTAAATATTTGCAGCTTTTGAATGATGCTATATCTAGACATGTCGGCTTCACATGTGCTTACTGATAGGATTCTGGGTGTTGGGAAAGTCTTGATATACTTATATATATATATATATCTGCGTATGTGGATAGGATAGATCACACATAATGGTGTGTGATCAATATGTATATGCTATATATATACATGTGAATTGGTATATGCTGGATGAAAAATATAAATGTCTGCATGTGAATATGATAGATTACACGTATTGAGACGTGTAATCACTATGTATACTTAACTGTGCGTGTGAGTGTACATGTGTGATTATGACAGGTTATATATATATTGTGTGTGAATAGGATAGATCATTCCTTTGGGGTTTGATCACTAAGTATATATATATTTATGTGTGAATGTCTTGAGTGTATGGATGTAGATATGTATACATGAAATGGGCTGAAGCGGCATTGAGCGCCGTGGATTGCAGGTTATCTAGGCCACCAATGATGGTGTGACCACTATATACACTATGTGAATACTGAATGTTGATTGTATACAAGGGTAGATAAGTTATGATTATAGATAAGGCTTACGGGTTTAGAGGCTAAATTCTATTCCCGTGCCGGTCACGGATTCCTGGAATCGGGGTCGTGACATTGAAATTAATATATGACATTAATTACGAAGCTAATTTTAAGGAATATAAAAATCATATTACATTAGATCTTACAGTACTTGAGGAATTAGTCATTATGCCCGCTCTAGTAAATACCTCGATCAGTCATAGACAAAAAGAACACATAAATTTGAGGAATTTTTTTCGTGTGTTTGAATATATTTTAAAGTTTTCCAATATATATATTCATTTGTATTACTTAAAAGCCAAATCAAATATTTTTGCAGATTCTATTTCCTAAGGCTATGATTTTAAGTTTTAACCGGTAAAATAGAATTATAATTATTTCATATTAAAATTCTGGGCACCAAAAATTTCTTACTAATAAATTTATATTGGTAAGGGTATAGATTATAAGTATATAATTATTTGGGTGTGATATGATATATATGGAGTCGACCAATTGTGAAGGAGTGATTGCAATACTAATTCAGATTGCACAAAATAAAATTAAAAAGATCATATGACTATAATTAGAGATTGATAATTATGAATTTTCCCCTTCTTATCTTATGAGATTTTGTTTAGTTTTCAAATAAAATAAAGTGTAAAAACAAAATATTGCAAAACAAAAGCTAAATTCCTCATTGTTGTGCCAAATTAAATATATATTTTTTACCTGTGATGTCACGCAAGAAACTAAAATGCCTATTAATTTTAGACAAAAACCAAAAAACAAAATCAATCTTTTTATGATCTTTACAAAAACATGTACTCACATGGTAAAAACATGATATCGACTCTGAGTGCAAAAGTATGAAGCACAGAAACGAAAAATAGAAAGGCGGGAATGGAGGGAACAGAGGAATACCTTGATTGGGGAATACCTTGACTCAAGGGGGAAGATTCAATTTTTAAAACTATTCAAAATAGAAATCCAAGGATATAATTTTTTTAAAAAAAATGACGTAGATTTGTGAAAAATAATTGTTATGGAATAGAGTGATTAATGTATGTCGACATAAAGCAGTCTACTATGTGAATCATGAACTTTCACACAATTATATATAAAAATTTATTAGTAAAATTCAATCATCACATATTAATATTGTGTGTTTGACACCCAAGCTCATGATTCCTTCTTTATATGTCAAGGCTTTGTGCAGAGTTCACGCAAACCCAATATCTATATATATTATGCATGTGTATACCTCCATTTCTTCTCTATTTGTATTTGGTGCTGGTAATGAACAACAGCATCAGTAGCACAGTAAGGTAATTAAGAGCAGCACAAAACTATGCCGCCGCTAATTAAAAGCAGCAACTGCTGGTGCTGCTGTTAATTACCTTCATTAAAAGGAGAGAGAAAAAGAGTGAGATAAAATAATATGTTACGTTTTTTTGGGTTAAAGAGAGAGGGGTTTAAGGCAGAGAGTGGAGTGAAGCAAAGCAGAACTGCTTGTGTGAAATTTGAGAAATTAAATGACATGGCATTGCCAATGGGGTCTACACTCTTTATTTTTAATTATTTCTGTATTTTTCCTCATATCTCTATCTAGTTTTAAATTTTTATGGTTTCATATATTAACACTTCATTCTCAAAGGTTGTTCAATCTAATTTAAAGCAAACAAAAACAGAATGACATGATTATACAAAAAGAATTAGATGCAGGATTCGGACACAAAGTAAGAGAACTAAATAGCTAAACCGACCCAAGCTTCCCCTCCTAAAATTTTAAAAGGCATAACTGCATCTTGTGAGTCTAAACAACAAAAAATTCACGAATGAGACTATAAATAATACATGGCAAGAGCAAATGAGACCCATTGTTTAAACACCAAACACATTAGAAGAAAAGTTAGACAATTGTTAACTCTACATAATTAAAATTATAGAGTGAATTAGAAAAAAAGTATTAAGGGGACTATCAAACCTTAGATAAGATATCCTCCTTCAACTTTCAAAATTTTCCAATAAAGCTGTCAAGCTGGGAAGAATTCCTGATGTAGGACCAAATAATAGAAAATGAGGGAGAATAGAAGTCAGGAAGAGCATAATAGAATAGATTTATAACACTTTCAAATTTAAGACAGAAAACTGTGAAGCCAAGAACACAGTAATTATTTATTGAAAAAATAATCTTGACATGTTTATAGCATTCATAATTAGTAAAACCAACTAATTACAGTAAAATTAATTATTACTATGTATAATTGTTAATATTTTCTCTAACTATTTGGTTAGAAAAAAACCTTGTAACTGCATAGGTAAAAAACTCACATAGATTTATGGGATAGATCAATGGTTTTTTCCACCTTGTTAATTTCAAGGATGATAAAAAATGTTGCATATTTGCTTCTTTGTTGCAGCTTTCAGACCTTGCCAATGAAGGCTATACACAAACATGTAGCCATTTAAAAGATCAGAAAAGACGGTATGTGGAAATAGCAACAACAACGTACAAGTACATACATATTAGTATTTATAATAATAATAATAACAATAATAATAATTCATCCGCAGCCACTAATCATCATAGCAAAAACCTAGCTAGCTACCTTAGCCTTGCCTCGTTGCATCATCATCTTCTGGCATAAAATGCCAACACAAAACCGATAACATAAAAAACAATATCTTCAGCGGTTAGTTAATTAATAGAAAACCGTAATTATTTTATTTGGTAAATTGAATTGTAGATAATTCCAAACTACAAGTTTGAAAAGGTAAGTGTAATACATAGTTGTGCTAATGTCATGGCATTTGGCTTCGTTAGGACACGAGTAGTGTAAACTGAGTCGGTGGTGAGTGTAACAACTTCGGAAGGGTTGAGTATATTGATGGCACAAAGTATAAACACCTACGTAGGGTGTATGTCGTGTAAGCAGTAAGTCTAGAGGTAGAGTAGAGAGTGTAGTAAGATGTAAACGGACTTTTCTGGAGAAGTCGTTTACAAAGGATATATCAGGGAATACCAGCAGAAAGGTAGCTGCTTGGTAGTAGAGGACACTTAGATACGGGACTCCGATGTAGGGGAGTACTCCAATGTGAGTTAGAGTTTATAGAAATAGAACCTAGTGTGCTATGCAAATAGCTAGTGTCTTGGTTTATTCCAAGACTGATATAAGAAGTCACTACGAAGGTAGCTAGTCGGACAAGCAGATTGAGTCAAGGTAAGCCTCACTAGAGAAGGCAATAGTTAACTCCTCGGAGAACTGAATTGGAGCATGACATGTGGTATGTGTCAGACCCTCCATTGTAAAATTAGTAGCACGAAGTGAATTGAAACTAGGAAAGTTAGGTATCCTCAGGGAAGGATACGACGGGCAGATGGAGTCCGTCAGTTAACACCTCGCGGAGGGGTGGTTAACTACAAAACTAGAAATACCAACGATCACAGAAAGAATATGTAGAAACTAGATGGAGACCTTGAACCTCTAGGAAAGAAAGATGAACCGTAGGATAAAACGGTAAAACTTCCACATTGAGGGAAACCATAGATGAAACTGAGCTAAGAGAGGGCAACAAGCCAATAACCCCACGAAGGAGATGAAATTCGGGGACCGGATTTCTTAAGGGGAGAAGAATGTAATACCCCGGAAAATTTTGAGGATTAAAGAATGATTTGTTTAAAAATTTCGAGGATTAAAGAATGATTTATTTCGGAGCTAGGAATTTAAAACTTTAGAAAAAGAATATAGAAAAAAAAATGAAAGTTAAAAGAAACCGGAAAGGAAGTTTTTTTTTCCAAAGATTGTAATATCCAAGAAAAATTTTCAAAGTTTAAAATAAAATAAAAGGGAAGGAAAAAGAAGTAGAAAATAATTGTTTAAGATTTAATTTGGGACTTAAGAAATTCGGAACCTGAATTAAATATGGAAAGGGGTTAAATTAAAAATACGTATTTTCTATTGTTTATTTAATTATTAATGATTTTATTAATTAATTATATTACTTTTTATTAATTATTTGATTTTTAATTATATTTAATTATTTTAGTTTATTATTATTATTAATATTTATTTATTTTATCATTATTATTATTTAATTGTGAGAGAGGAGACGTGATTTAAAAGATAGAAAAAGAGATAAGAAGGAAAAAGAAAGAGAAAGAAAGAATAAAGAGGGAGAGAGGCACGGGATGAGACAATTGAGGAAATTGGATCCAGTGCAATTCCCTTCCGTGCAATTTCGGTGCAATTCCTTCAAAATATATATTTTTACTTCATTTTTGAAGCGCTAATACGGACTTACTATAACAATAACCCACTATGAATGGATTAGAGACGAAATTATTATCAATTTTGACAAATATCATCACTAAATAGCCTTGTGAGACTATTTTTCAATATCAATAACAATTTGGTCCCTAATTCATTTAAGGTGATGATATTTGTCAATATTGATAATAATTTGATCTCTAATCTATTCATGATGGATTATTGTTAGTATGAGCTCATATTAGTACTTCAAAAATGAAGTAAAAATGTGTATTTTAAAGGAATTGCACCGGAATTGCACGGAAGGGATTTGCACCGGATCCAATCTCGAGAAAGAGAGAGAGAGAGAGTCCGTGAGAGAGAGAGAGAGAGAGGAGTAGATGGAGATGAAGAAGGGGAAGATAGGTAAATCGTCGGAAAAGTCGTCAGAGAGAGCGGTCCGACGTCGGAAAAGTTCATCGGAGCTCGACTACAACATCTCCTTCACCTTCCACCAATCGAATCAAAGGTTGGTAACCCCAATTTCATTCGAAACCCCCAATTTCTCCATTTTTAGGGATTTCTTCGATCCACCTTCGATTGGATTGTTTCGAGGGTAGATTGAGACCTAGAAAGTGTTCTTGAACACTTAGTTGAGGTAGGAATCAAGAATATATTCTCAGATTTGCTCGAATTCGAATTTGGAAGGATTGGGGGTTGAAATTATAATTATTTCCAGATTGGGAAAAATTGTTGATAATTAGGATTGAGCTTGGATTTGAGTAAATAGGCTTGGATTGGTATTATTAAAATTATATGGTTGAAATATTAGTTGAACAAGACCCGTGAAGAGCTAGCCCGAGGTTACTAAGGTTGAACCTCGACGTTAACGTACCGGGTCCCTACTCGGGTTGCCCAAATACACTTTAAGGGTGATGTTGGGAGTTTTAAACTTCACATTTTTAATCTTAAACACCCTAGAATAATCCTAAATATGCTATCAAGCATCAAGAATTATTTTAGGTACCTTCTTGTTTCTCAAGGATGGAAACTTGTGGAACAAATTAAGTCTAACTTCGTGAATTTCAACCTTATCCTTTCAAAATATTTAGGAAACCTTAAATAGAATAAATTGGAGGTATATTGAGGTTTAGAAACTAGATTTCTTAGAACCCAAGTAGGAACACAAGTTGATCTAAAATGCTTAGACCTTCCTAAAATTAGGATTCCATCCAACCAAGCTAGATAAGCTTTCTTAGATGCGAATACAAGTTAGATAGAGGTCTAGAACTCAAATCCAAGTATGTGAAACACTCAAGTAGAGTGTTATACGCGAGTAAGTCAAGTGTCCGAGGAAGGATATGTATAAATCGGGATAGAGAAGTCCGATAAGACCAAGAGCTTGACTCTGTGGCAACCAGGGACTACACGTGAGAGTAATGGAGAGATAAATAACAAGTTAAGCTAAGTAATAATCTTAATGAAATAAATGTTGTTCTTATAGGAACAACGGCACGCAAAAGAGTGCAACAGGCACTCCAAGGAGACTAAAGTTACAGGAGAGGATTGCATGGAAGGTTGGCCAAGGTGAGGGTTCTTTCATCTCTGCTCCTAGGGTTGTATGCTTATGTGAATTACATGAGTATGTATATTCTCTGCTTGTCTGGTATGTGTTAGCTAGAGATATAGAATGCTAAAAGAATGAAAGAACTAGAAATTAGGTTGTGGAAGGTAGCTTGGATAGAAAGACATAGGAGTAGAGTATAATTGTTTGCTATGATTGGTGTGTTACAAATCCAACTCATACACTCTGGAGGCATGATGAGTATTTTATTAAATCTTTTCCACGACGGTGGCAAGAGTCTTTGTACGGAAGGGCTAAACTTTATTTTGAAAATTCGTCACGACGGTGACTTAAATTAAAATCATGCAAAGGGAGTTATTGGTGGGTTTCGGATTTGATTATGCTAGCGATGTTAGACATCGACTAGAACAACGTCAGATGGCACTTGAGACCTCAGTTTTATAATCACCATGACGATGGTCATTGCCCTATCCTGGCAAGAGGGTCAGGAAGGATTTATATTGCTATGACGATAGCTTGAGGCTTAGAGAGTGCATCTGGACGGGTATATGAGTTATATCCTGTTGAGGATACTTGTACATATTAATAAGGAGAAGAATTGTTGATCATTCGGGAAAGATACAAAGAATCCTATTAATATGTGAGACTAAGGTAAGGAGACACGGGAGGAACCTACGGGTGAACTGTGAGCCTAACCTAGTAAAAGAGAAACCATCATGTGGAGTTGGTCCAGGGTGTGTCAGTGGCCATGCTTCGAGACGTCGTGTCGTGCCCGCCATGTGGCCTGGTTGGGTAATGGACGAGTGGGTTCAAGCTATTGCCCCGCAGCAAGGGGTCAGGAGGTGCCACGTGGTGGCTATGCGTCAGTTGTTTGATAGATAGAGATTGATTGTGTTTGATTAATAGAATTGTGACGAGGTGACCAGTACCCAAGTGAATGGGTTAAGTATGCTTTGCCACGTGGTGGCCAGTAACCCGAGTGCAAGGGTTCGAAGTGAAAACGCCACGTAGTGGTTAGTAGATAGCCCAGAGTGGGGAAGATCAAGTAGATGTATGTTATAGTATCTGTGTGCATGTATAAATTGTCTGTGTTTGCATATGATTGCTGATTGTGCAGCGTAGTAGTGGCGTACAGGATTATGTCGCCACAACGTCTTGTTTGATTCAAATATGCTAAACGTGAGAAGACCGGTAAGTAAAAGCTGGCACTATATGTTACGTGTTTAATTGTTGATTGATGACGTGGAATAAACTGCTGCATGCTTGTATCTGTTAAATGCATTTGAGTGGTTGGATGAGATATCTGTTGTTGTGTGGTCGCCAAGAATGTATGTTTATTAATAGTAACCAGTTGTTTTTGCATGTGGTTGTGCATGACTCCCAATCCCAGTGCCATGGTCCCCGCCTTGCGCCGGGGATGAGAGAGTTCTCACTGAGTCGCGTGGTTATTTTTACTACACAGAGATAGGTTAGGTACAGGTGGAAGAAGTCTCGGTGGAATGAGTGACAAGCAAAACTTTCCAAGACCCACAACTTGTTCATGTGGGTGAATAAATTGTAATTGTAATTTAATTTACTTTATCATGTATCATAAAGTAAAGGGTAGACGTACCCAACTATATTGTATCACTAAATTTAGAACTGTCAGCTTCACACACCTTAAAGATCAGGATTTATTTTACTGCGATACAGAGAAAATTTGTTTTCAAAATGTATATATATACATATATCTGTTGCTGTGAATAGGATAGGCAGCATCTTCGGATGTGTAGCCAGTACACAAGTTATATATATTATGTGTGTTTTCCTATATTTATATCCTGAAGCGGCACTGGCCGTGGATTTGCTTGCCTAGGATAGGCCACCATTTTCGGTGTAGCCATGGTATTATACTGCATGTGGATGTATTTTCAATAATAGATATTCTGTCAATTAGGTGATAAGGCTTACAGGCATAGGGATATTCCATGTGTCTGTGCCGGTCACGGTCCTCTAAACGGGGGTCGTGACAAACTTGGTATCAGAGGCAGGTTATTCTTTAAGGGTGTGAAGCTAACTAGTAGTCTCGGGTGTCAATTGGGCTATTCATTACGAATTCGGACGTAACGGTGGTTTCGACGAGCACTTGTGAGGTTGCTCAGGATGTGAGTCATAAATTCTTTCGAGTCATCGCTTTAGGCATAGAATTTGTATGTGGAATTCTATGCAAAGCATATAACCTGTACAGTACACAAGTGCCGATGAGCACTATGGCGTAAGGTGGGGTGGCACTGACCCCGAGGAACCTTAGAACTCCATAATAGGAAAGGAGACATCCATGAATGATGCTACCTAGACACAGACATATTTGGTTGAATTGTAGGCAGGAATGCGCTGCAATGTGTGATTGTTTTGCAGATGTTAAATGAGACGATGCGTCTGCTCTGTTAGCGGCGCGTTGTGTGCTATGGTATAGGCACAAGTTGTTTGATTATAATATGGAATGCAAGTAGAATAGAAATATGTAGTGAATGGTAGTTCAGGCTAGGAATAGTTTGTAAAGTTAAAGAAAAGACACGCTTGGCGTGTAGAAAAGAAAGTAAGCCCATGGGGCGATTGAAATGGAAAGTGTACAGACAAGAATAAACATGGCTATGAGGCATGAGACTGACAGGAAGATGACCACGTGAATGGGTCACGACTATGCGGTATGTTATGGCTGAAGGAAGTGAGTTGTCCTTCCTAGAAAGTAAACAGAAAAGAGGTGGTGTATACCACAGTATAGAAGTAGAAGTCTATGGACTAGAAAATCAGGATACAGTATATGGAAGGGCAAAGTGGCCGAACCATATGCCGTAGAGATAGATGTTAAGAAGTAGAGGCATATGTAAACGTGTAGAGCGTGACCATATGCCTAGCAGGAAACAGAGTAAATGGCAAGGCACAGGGAAGGAGCTTAGTCCAACCTTGCGCTCAATCCATGAACTGCTAGTTCCTTAAGCAAACAAGGGGGAAAGAAGGGATTAAGCCCAACCAAACTCTCTTGGGTTGCTTAAGGAAGAGCATAAAGAATAGGATATTGATCACATGAGAAATCTTTGTAAAAATCTTTTTGGTCTTTTCGGATGAGCGATTCTGAAAGACTCTCAACTTTTTTTTTTCTTTCTTGAAAATACTAAGGATAACCATTGGAAAGCGAATTTTCATGAAAACTCTTTCTCAATTTGTGTCATTCCAATTGGTTAAACCGTAACCATTTACGAAAATCTTAGGCGTCATTTTCTAAGATATAAACTTGAATTAATTTTTAAAACCCGCATGGTGCCTAAGAAAACTAACTCATGTGACCAATACCCTACCAAACAATAGTCCTTTTACAGGTAAGCTGTATAAGGATGGTAAATGTAGTTGAGAAATTACTCGCTTGGAGTGATTAAAGTTAAGTAGACATCGAAAAGCACTAGAGAGTGCTAAAGTACCAAGGGAGTGTACAGGTAAACCTAAGGGTTACCAATTAAGGGGCCATAGGGTGATAATGGACCTAAAAGTATTAGACCGGAGCAAGTCTAGAAGTGGGAATGAGCGTAGACCTTCGGATACCGTCCAGAGATAAGAAAATGAGTGCTATTACGGTAGATAGCTCTCGAACGAGATAACGTGAGAGATAAACCCCAAAGGGACTCGTGGAGGCCCGAGGGGAGAGAAAGTAGGCATGGATAAGTAGTCCCATAAGGGGGGAAGAGCAGAAGCCTATAGTACCCCATAGGATAAGAGTCAAGTAGGAGGTGGAGAACCAACTACTATTGTAAGTAGAGGTGTCAAAACGGGTCGACCCGGCCCTAGCCTGTTTTGGGCCATAAGTATTTAGGGCGAGGCCGGGCCGGCCCATTTTAAATATGGGCCTCACTTTCTTTAGCCCGGCCCGGCCCTATTTTAATTTTTTTTTAAAAAAAAGTCTTTTAATAATAATTATTATAATGATGTGTTATAATTTATTTTTATTATTAACTAAAATCCAATAAGTTATTTAAGAACTAATTCAACATCTATATTTTTTTTGTGGAAGGAGAGAAACTAACTAGACATCCCTATTTTTAAGAAAATCAGGACCATGAGCAAAAGTTTACGCTTATAATTGTTGTTCTATTTATAAATTTATTGTAATAGACGTAATTATAGAAGGACAATAAATGATATTTTTGTAAATTAATTATTAAGAAAATCAAATGTTAGATATTATATAAAAGTTATACTACTACTAGTATAGTTTCTCAAATTAAATTAATTAAAAAAAATTTTTTTTGAAAAAAGCGGGCTAGCCCGGCCCTAGCCCACTTTGGCCTTAATTATTTTAGGGCCGGGCCGGGCCGGGCCGTTTTTAAAACGGGCCCAAAATATGTCGACCCGACCCTATATTTTTTTAGGGCCGAGCCGGGCCGGCCCATAGGGCTAGGCCCTTATTGACACCTCTAATTGTAAGTGCATGTATAATACAGAGATTGTAGTGGACATAGCTAGGTAAGCTAGTTCCACAGGTTGGTGAACCGTAAATCCGTTAGTCTGAAGCTCGTGTATGGGTGGAGACTGAGTGGACAAACCAAACGTATACATGGCCATGTGGGTGCCATAAAGGGAGAAATTAACCGTATAGACGGTTAATCGAGAAGGAGAATTTAGTGAGTAACGAGTATTGAAAAATACTCGAAGAAAGAGTACCACGAAGGTATGAAATGGAAAAGAAGAGAGTGAATACGGAAATGTAATCGGGTAAGCATCTGAGGATGCGAGCCAAAGTGATAAAACAGGTATGCTACCGTTGGGAGCGATTGGAACCCAACGGCTAACACACTTGCAAGAGGCGGTATATGTTCATGAACATATGCCACACCTTAAGAAAGGAAAGAGTCAAACTGTGGGAACGGATCCCGTTTGGTCAAGGGGAGTAGAGCATGTTCGAAAAGGTTCATGCTGAAGTTAACAGATCAAGTATTCCAAGTAGGAATACAGGATCTAAGTGAGTTGAGGAGTCCGAGTGGGCCAAGTTGGGGTAAAAGCCAATGGAAACCCAACGAGTAGAGTTAGCATAGGATGTCAACCCTAAGTGAACTAACCTGAGGATGGTATAGATCCACAGTCATAGTCATGTTAAGCGAGGCCTTCGGATGTGAAGAACGAACTGAGCCTGAGGCAGAGTAATGATTACGAGGGTAAGGAGGAGACTGATGAGTTTCCATTATAAAGAGAAATTACTACAAGTAGTAGTCAGAAAAGAGTCTAAGTCGGTCAGACATGGGATGTCGACAGGGAGTAACCTGTAGTGGTTAGGGAAACCACTAAGGGTAAGTGTAGAAGTCC
The DNA here is from genome assembly GCA_014851425.1 of Senna tora. Lineage (NCBI taxonomy): Eukaryota > Viridiplantae > Streptophyta > Magnoliopsida > Fabales > Fabaceae > Senna > Senna tora. The sequence continues at coordinate 16,532,936 of CM026262.1, forward strand.
GAAAAAGAAAGGAAAACACGAGTCATAAATGAAAGGTCCTTTACCGTTTGGAGGAGAAACGGTAAGTGTAATACATAGTTGTGCTAGTGCCATGGCATTTGGCTTCGTTTGGACACGAGTAGTGTAAACTGAGTCGGTGGTGAGTGTAACAACCTCAGAAGGGTTGAGTATATTGATGGCACAAAGTATAAACACCTACGTAGGGAGTATGCCGTGTAAGCGGTAAGTCTAGAGGTAGAGTAGAGAGTGTAGTAAGATGTAAACGGACTTTTCTGGAGAAGTTGTTTACAAAGGATATATCAAGGAATACCAGCAGAAAGGTAGCTGCTTGGTAGTAGAGGACACTTAGGTACGTGGACTCCGATGTAGGGGAGTACTCTAATGTGAGTTAGAGTTTATAGAAATAGAACCTAGTGTTTTATACAAATAGCTAGTGTCTTGATTTATTCCAAGACTGATATAAGAAGTCACTACGAAGGTAGCTAGTCGGACAAGCAGATTGAGTCAAGGTAAGCCTCACTAGAGAAGGCAATAATTAACTCCTTGGAGAACTGAATTGGAGCATGACATGTGGTATGTGCCAGACCCTCCATTGCAAAATTAGTAGCACGAAGTGAATTGAAACTAGGAAAGTTAGGTATCCTCAGGGAAGGATACGACGGCAGATGAAGTTCGTCGATTAACACCTAGCGGAGGGGTGGTTAACTACGAAACTAGAAATACCAACGATCATAGAAAGAATATGTAGAAACTAGATGGAGACCTTGAACCTCTAGGAAAGAAAGATGAACCATAGGGTAAAACGGTAAAACTTCCACATTGAGGGAAACCATAGATGAAACTAAGACAAGAGAGGGCAACAAGCCATCAACCCCACGAAGGAGATGAAATTCGGGGACCGAATTTCTTAAGGGGAGAAGAATGTAATACCCCGAAAAATTTTGAGGATTTTAGAATGATTTGTTTAAAAATTTCGAGGATTAAAGAATGATTTATTTCGGGGCTAGGAATTTAAAACTTTAGAAAAAGAATATAGAAAAAAAAAAGAAAGTTAAAAGAAACCGGAAAGGAAGTTTTTTTTTTCAAAGATTGTAATACCCAAGAAAATTTTTCAAAGTTTAAAATAAAATAAAAGGGAAGGAAAAAGAAGTAGAAAATAATTGTTTAAGATTTAATTTGGGACTTAAGAAATTGGAAACCTGAATTAAATATGGAAAGGGGTTAAATTAAAAATACATATTTTCTATTGTTTCTTTAATTATTAATGATTTTATTAATTAATTATATTACTTTTTATTAATTATTTGATTTTTAATTATATTTAATTATTTTATTTTATTATTATTATCATTATTATTTATTTTATTATTATTATTATTTAATTGTGAGAGAGGAGACGTGATTTAAAAGAGAGAAAAAGAGATAAGAAGGAAAAAGAAAGAGAAAGAAAGAATAAAGAGGGAGAGAGGCACGGGATGAGAGAAAGAGAGAGAGAGAGAGTCCGTGAGAGAGAGAGAGAGAGAGGGAGGAGTGGATGGAGATGAAGAAGGGGAAGATAGGTAAATCGTCGGAAAAGTCGTTGGAGAGAGCGGTCCGACGTCGGAAAAGCTCACCGGAGCTCGACTACAACGTCTCCTTCACCTTCCACCAATCGAATCAAAGGTTGGTAACACCAATTTCATTCGAAACCCCCAATTTCTCCATTTTTAGGGATTTCTTCGATCCACCTTCGATTGGATTGTTACGAGGGTAGATTGAGACCTAGAAAGTGTTCTTGAACACTTAGTTGGGGTAGGAATCAAGAATATATTCTCGGATTTGCTCAAATTCGAATTTGGAAGGATTGGGGTTGAAATTATAATTATTTCCAGATTGGGAAAAATTGTTGATAATTAGGATTGAGCTTGGAGTTGAGTAAATAGGCTTGGATTGGTATTATTAAAATTATATGGTTGAAATATTAGTTGAACAAGACCCGTGAAGAGCTAGCCCGAGGTTACTAAGGTTGAACCTCGACGTTAACGTACCGGGTCCCTACTCGGGTTGCCCAAATACACTTTAAGGGTGATGTTGAGAGTTTTAAACTTCACATTTTTAATCTTAAACACCCTAGAATAATTCTAAATATGCTATCAAGCATCAAGAATTATTGTAGGTACCTTCTTGTTTCTCAAGGATGGAAACTTGTGGAACAAATTAAGTCTAACTTCGTGAATTTCAACCTTATCCTTTCAAAATATTTAGGAAACCTTAAATAGAATAAATTGGAGGTATATTGAGGTTTGGAAACTAGATTTCTTAGAACCCAAGTAGGAACACAAGTTGATCTAAAATGCTTAGACCTTCCTAAAATTAGGATTCCATCCAACCAAGCTAGATAAGCTTTCTTAGATGCGAATACAAGTTAGATAGAGGTCTAGAACTCAAATCCAAGTATGTGAAACACTCAAGTAGAGTGTTATACGCGAGTAAGTCAAGTGTCCGAGGAAGGATATGCATAAATCGAGATAGAGAAGTCCGATAAGACCAAGAGCTTGACTCTGCGGCAACCAGGGACTACACGTGAGAGTAATGGAGAGATAAATAACAAGTTAAGCTAAGTAATAATCTTAACGAAATAAATGTTGTTCTTATAGGAACAACGGCACGCAAAAGAGTGCAACAGCCACTCCGAGGAGACTAAAGTTACAGGAGAGGATTGCATGGAAGGTTGGCTAAGGTGAGGGTTCTTTCATCTCTGCTCCTAGGGTTGTATGCTTATGTGGATTACATGAGTATGTATATTCTCTGCTTGTCTGGTATATGTTAGCTAGAGATATAGAATGCTAAAAGAATGAAAGAACTAGAAAATAGGTTGTGGAAGGTAGCTTGGATAGGAAGACATAGGAGTAGAGCATAATTGTTTGCTATGATTGGTGTGTTACAAATCCAACTCATACACTCTGGAGGCATGATGAGTATTTTATTAAATCTTTACCACGACGGTGGCAAGAGTCCTTGTACGGAAGGGCTAAACTTTATTTTGAAAATTCGTCACGACGGTGACTTAAATTAAAATCATGCAAAGGGAGTTATTGGTGGGTTTCGGATTTGATTATGCTAGCGATGTTAGACATCGACTAGAACAATGTCAGATGGCACTTGAGGCCTCAGTTTTATAATCACCATGACGATGGTCATTGCCCTATCCTGGCAAGAGGGTCAGAAAGGATTTATATTGCTATGACGATAGCTTGAGGCTCAGAGAGTGCATCTGGACGGGTATATGAGTTATATCCTGTTGAGGATACTTGTACATATTAATAAGGAGAAGAATTGTTGATCCTTTGGGAAAGATACAAAGAATCCTATTAATATGTGAGACTAAGGTAAGGAGACACTGGAGGAACCTACGGGTGAACCGTGAGCCTAACCTAGTAAAAGAGAAACCATCATGTGGAGTTGGTCCAGGGTGTGTCAGTGGCCATGCTTCGAGACGTCGTGTCGTGCCCGCCATGTGGCATGGTTGGGTAATGGACGAGTGGGTTCAAGCTATTGCCCCGCAGCAAGGGGTCAGGACGTGCCACGTGGTGGCTATGCGTCAGTTGTTTGATAGATAGAGATTGATTGTGTTTGATTAATAGAATTGTGACGAGGTGACCAGTACCCAAGTGAATGGGTTAAGTATGCTTTGCCACGTGGTGGCCAGTAACCCGAGTGCAAGGGTTCGAAGTGAAAACGCCACGTAGTGGTTAGTAGATAGCCCAGAGTGGGGAAGATCAAGTAGATGTATGTTATAGTATCTGTGTGCATGTATAAATTGTCTGAGTTTGCATATGATTGCTGATTGTGCAGCGTAGTAGTGACGTACAGGATTACGTCGCCACAACGTTTTGTTTGATTCAAATATGCTAAACGTGAGAAGACCGGTAAGTAAAAGCTGGCACTATATGTTACGTGTTTAATTGTTGATTGATGACGTGGAATAAACTGTTGCATGCTTGTATCTGTTAAATGCATTTGAGTGGTTGGATAAGATATCTGTTGTTGTGTGGTCGCCAAGAATGTATGTTTATTAATAGTAACCAGTTGTTTTTGCATGTGGTTGTGTATGACTCCCAATCCCAGCGCCATGGTCCCCGCTTTGCGCCGGGGATGGGAGAGTTCTCACGGAGTCGCGTGGTTAAGACTCACACCTCATTTTTACTACACAGAGACAGGTTAAGTACAGGTGGAAGAAGTCTCGGTGGAATGAGTGACAAGCAAAACTTTCCAAGTCCCACAACTTGTTCATGTGGGTGAATAAATTGTAACTATAATTTAATTTACTTTATCATGTATCATAAAGTAAAAGGTAGACGTACCCAACTATATTGTATCACTAAATCTAGAACTGTCAGCTTCACACACCTTAAAGATCAGGATTTATTTTACTGCGATACAGGGAAAATTTGTTTTCAAAATGTATATATACACATATATCTGTTGCATGTGAATAGGATAGGCAGCATCTTCGGATGTGTAGCCAGTACACAAGTTATATATATTATGTGTGTTTTCCTATATCTATATCCTGAAGCGGCCCTGGCCGTGGATTTGCTTCCCTAGGATAGGCCACCATTTTCGGTGTAGCCATGGTATTATACTGCATGTGGATGTATTTTCAATAATAGATATTCTGTCAATTAGGTGATAAGGCTTACAGGCAGAGGGATATTCCATGTGTCTATGCCGGTCACGGTCCTCTAAACGGGGGTCGTGACAAGAATAATAGATAATAGAATTTAGAATACGGTAACTCTGCAAGTATTATTCGCTGCTATTAGTTGTTGTCATTTTTTATGATATTTTTCCTTTCTTTTTTAGATATACAAAAGCATATAATTAGAAAATATCAAAGAAAAAATTTAATATATTCCTAATTTAAAAAAATTGTTTATATTCAAATATGAAATATATAGAAAAAAATATGATTCAAACGTATTGTTATATAAGGTAAATTATACAAAAAAAATGATAATAAATTGATAAAATTAAACTTAAAATATAAATTTCTAAAAATTCTTTCTTAGGAGCATTTAAACTTCTCAAAAAAATGACATCTAAATTTTTGGTGCATGACTGGTAAATGATGGATGAGGATTCAATATGAGATTAATTACTAAACATTGGAACTAAATTTAATTTGATATTTTATTTTGATATTTTCAGTTTACAAAATATTTTATTCTGAAATTTTCAGTTTACAAAATATTTCAGTTAAGATACATTATTAATATATTATCAAATCTCTAAGCTAAATTTAATTTTGCATTTAGAATATTCTTTTATATACAGTCCAAAGAATAAAATATATTATATAAAGCTGATTACATCAGAAAATTTATAGCACACGTCAGCAATATATGTCAGAGGATTAAAGATGTTTACACGCTGATTTGACAGTAATTGCATTAGCGCCTCTACCTTTTTTTATAATAATAAAATTCATCAAATTATAGAAAAACCCAACGGCACTTACAATAAATCAAACAACTCCATCCTAACAATACAGAAGAAAGAATTCATAAAAATTGTTGAACTAAGGGCGAATAAAGATCAACTGGTCCCATTTGTAAGATGAACTTTGGATGAAAAACTTCACTATTCTTGATGTTGTCAACAAGGTTTTTACTGTTAAATCTCCTGCATATCAAATCTGTAGTAATCTTTAAAGTTGAGAGTGCCTTGAAATTTTCTAACAATATGATGAAGAGAAAGCTTTCTGACATAAAATTCTATGTAGATCCGCAAAAAAACTTTCTACACAAACGTAAAAAAACAAAAACCAACTCTAGTTACCAGATCTATGAAGATCTAGTAATTAGAGAGTAAACTTTCACAAAAGAAGACAAAAACACAGAATAGATCTGGAAGACAAAAACACAGAATAAATCTGGAAGAAAACACCACCAAAATAATGGGGAACAATATAGATCTGAAAGATCTATTTATTTTAAGTATTAAAATCAAACAAAATAAGGAGGGGTTGCTAAACTTACAAAAATTTGCAAGTTATAGCAACGCCTCCTACTAAGGAGAAGCTGCTAGTGTAATTTAGTTGAAGAAGCAAAGCGGCAGTGCGACAGAGGAGAGGAAGACCTAAATTTAGGGTTTTGAAAGAGATAGCGCCTCTACCTTTAAGTATATATAATAGATATAATAGATTCTTACAATATTTGCAAAAAGAATTTTCAAATCCATTAAGAGAGATATTTCCAAAATTCAAAAGGGTAAATTACACTTTTAGTACATGTGGTTAGACATGTTCATGGGTTGGGTAGCCCATAAGACTATCTAAGCCTAAGTCCATGGGTCAGATACCCAACATTAAAAATTGGGTATGGGTAGTACTTGAGCCTTATCCATCAAATATTCATTTTATTAAAAATACATTGGCTAAAACTTGGGTAGTATCTGGGCCCTATCCATCACTTACCACCATTCATTATCTACCACCACTACCCACCACCACCGCCACCCACCATCCACCATCAACACAATGTACCATCCGCTAGCACTGTCAAAACGGGTCGGAGCCCGCGGGCTGGCCCGGCCCGCCCGCTAAATGGGCGGGCTTGGGCAAGCAAAAATAGGCCCGTTTAAAAACGGGCCTAAACGGGTTGGCCCGTTTAAGCCCGCAGGCTAAACGGGCTAGCCCGCGGGCCCCGCGGGCCGGCCCGCCAAAAAATTAAAAAATAAAATAAAATAAAAAATTAATATATATTTGTTTAAAATATGTATAAATATATATATTTTAGATAATTTTATGTGTTAAATAATAATTTTATTCTAATAAAGTATATAAATAATTTAAATAATAATTAAAATTAATAAAATATTAATCTAAAGTTAAAAAATTACTAATTTTTAAGTAAATATATAATTTTATAATTAATTTTTTAAAAAAATAAAAAAATTGGCCCGCGGGCTAGCCCGTTTAGCCCGCGGGCCATTACGGGCGGGCTTGGGCATTACTTCCCAAGCCCGCCAAATAAACGGGCCGGCCCGGCCCGACTCGTTTAACGCCGGCCCGTCACGGGTTGGTGCGGGCCGGCCCATTTTGACAGTGCTACCATCCGCCATCACCAACAATGCCCACCACCACCACAAACCACCCACCGTGGTGTGCTGACATAGACATATAATCTCTCCTACATGTCCATTTAAGCTGATGTGTCATGCCATGTCATCATCTAATATCATATGTGATGACGTGGCACTGATGTGACAATGACGTGGCATGACATGTTAGCTTAGATAGACACGTCAGCACTTAATTTAAGAAATTGACGGAAGTGGACTGAAGGACCAATTTGGAACTTCTTGCAAACATAAAGGATCAATTTAAACTTTTTAAAACATAAATGATCAATATGAAACTTCGTGCAAACATAAAGGACCAATTTGAGGTTTTGACCAATTTTAGTATTTCGCTTATATTATAATGTTATTAAGGGCTTGTTCACTTATTAAAAAAATACATTTTATGGAAATGAAAAAGTAAGTGGGGCCACTCAGTCCCACTTACTTTTTCACTTTTTTATTTCTATCAACTTAAAAAAAAGAAAAGAAAAAGAAAGTGGTATGACACAATTATAACTTTTTTTCTTTTTATTATTTTAATATAAATGATAAAATAGTCATTTTAATATATTCTCATTTCATTTTCATTACCAAACTTTTACTACTCACATAAAATGCATTCCATTTTCATTTTTGTTTCCATTTTCATTTATATTTCTACCTAATGAACGTGCCCTAAGCATATTTAGGTAGAGATTGACACATATAAAGGGAACGCTTGGTATAAATGTACGGATGTAAAGAGAGTAAAGTACTATAGAATAAAGGAAAGTACTATAGAGAAAAGAAAAAAATGACAAAAAGTATGTATAAAATATGATGTAAAATTTTTTTGAAAATGATAAAACGCCATAATTTTACTTTACTGTATTATTACCAAACGAACCCAAAATATATAAGTAATATTTAATATATTAATATATTAAAAAATATATATTTAATTATCACCGCATTTAAACCCATAAATAAATAGTGATTCGACTTGTTGAATTAATTTGATGATATGTCCAATTTTAAAAACCATGGAAAATACAGAATAAATTCGAACTAAAAAAAGTAATTTTCTTTACATTTTTTTATAGAAAATTTCTTTTAGTTTTAGAGCACGTTAATAGAAATAGAAATGAAAATGGAAATAGAATGCATTTGATATGTTTAATAATAAAAGTTTAGTAATGAAAATAAAAATGTATTAATGACTATTTTATCCCTTTTATTAAAATAATAAAAAAAAAATTCCGATTCGACTGCTGTTCGGGTTTATCGAAACACGAGAATGGCCAAAAGATTACAGCTTGTGGTGAGCCCTAATGGGTCACCGGTGGATTTCGTCGGCACGAGCTACACCGGCGAGGCCGCAGCTGCACAGAGGTGCATGTATGCACTTGGAGTTTTCGATAAGGAAACACAGACCATCAAGGTTGTGCCTATTGCTGCTAACAAGGTAATTGTAAAAATACATGCTCTTTTGGAAGTAACGGTTTAGGAAGTAAGTATAACTTGGGGACTTCATGTTCAGATATTCAGGTTGGATCCCAAAGTGAGAGGCTTGGAATATTCTGATAAAGAAGAAACTGCAAACTCGGCGGTGTCAGAGCTTACTTCACAGCAGAAAGCAGACAAAGCGAGAGAGGCCACAATTATGTGGGGAACTAACCAGGCGAAGAGGGAGGTCAGTTCTCACTTATAGTTACAAGTTAACTATTTAGGCCATACTTCATGTTCTTCTGCTTGATGCTTGTTTACATTGCTAGTAGTAGTTGCCTGACTGTTGCTTCTAGACCATGACGTTCTCATCAAGCTGTTAGGTTCGTTCTATGTGCCAATGTGCTCTTTTATATATATTTCTTACTTTCTTCGGTTGGCTCTAATGATTTCTGTCATGGTTTTTCACCATTCCACGGATTCGTAGAAATTTCAGCTACTTTTCACTGATTCACCATTGTTATGCGTTGGGATTTACGGTTTTTTCTTTACACTTTCATTAATTCGTGCTAATTTTGCTTTCTCGTTTTTCTCTATTAGGATATTCAGAAATCCAGTGGGTAAAAATTTTTAATCTTGGAAATTTATGCGCAAGGTTTTTCTTTTTTTAGGCTGTACTTCAGTCTGCCTATTACTTATCCCACCAACAGCTTATTACTGAATTATTTCACTTGAACTTCATGCTTGCCTATGAATCTGTGATCTGCTTGATAAAATGCCTGAAAGAAAGGATGCAGTAAGTGAGTAGTGATTCTGCTTTGTATGGTTATGAATTCTGAGCCGATCTTATGTTTTTATTTGTTTATTATTTATCAAAAAAAATTTGCTGGTGCTTGGGTGTAACTTATAGTTTGTTTTGAGTTGTTCTGTTCAACTTTCACTATGTCCGTCGTTTGATGCTGATTAAGTTTGGAATTTTGGATGCTATGATCATATGATGTCATGATGCAATATTTGGTTATAAAACTTAAAAGCTTCCTGATTATGGTCTACTACATGTGTGGTATTACACTTACTCTCATTTGCTGGTGGAGGGACATATGCAAGTCAAATGTCTTCGGGATAATTTGATTCCCCATTGTTTTAATTTGTTCTGTCAAGATGCAAAACTACGAGGATGAGTGACTTGGAAAATTTGCAATTTTATCCAACATTAAAAATTAAAAATTACAAGGCATAAAATATTCCTTTTAACTAACTACCACAAGACTAAGTGTAATAATTAATATCATCTCTACCGTAGGAAGGTTGTAGATAGAAGACAAGGGGAATTTTCGATGACTAAATTTGGAATACTGGCCTCATGTGAAGCACGCACACATTAGGATGATGCCCATTGTGTTTTTCTTTGGAAGAGGCTCATCAAATGAGAAGTTTGTAAAAATAGGATATGAGTGTGATACATTAATCATTATCTCCATGCCGTGTCCTATGTTTATAAAGTAGTACATATAAAACCTTATCTGTCCTTATATTCACTTCATTTCCCTTGTTCTTGAACACAGAGTTTCGCATACCGCTATTTTCAGCCAAGCCGTAATGTCAAGCTTCTTAAAGTTATATGCATTTGGATCCTTGATGTCTATATTCCATTACTTAGACTGTGATGATACCGCAAGCCATTGCGTCGCTTTTGCACCATTGCTCCAAAGCAAAAAAATTTCTGCTAGGACTTCCCCTTCATGCTTCTGTTTTGAAGATAGGTTTGCAATCTGATGTTTTCATCTCCAACCATGTTCTCAATATGTATGCCAAGTGTGGGTATATATCCATTGCACGCAGATTGTTTGATGAGATGCCTGAACGCAATCTTGTATCATGGTCGGCTATGGTATCTGGGTATGACCAGTGTGGAGAGCACTGGGCAGCACTTAAACTGTTTTCTAAAATGCGGCTTGCATGCAATGAATATATTTTTGCTAGTGCTGTCAGCGCTTGTGCAAGTCTTGCAGCACTGGAGCTGGGGCAGCAGATTCGTGTTCAAACAATCAAGCATGGTTATGAACCCATCTCCTTTGTTTCTAACTCACTTATCTCCATGTATATGAAATGTGGTAAGTGTAGATATGCTTTATCAGTTTATGACAATGCGATGGATCCCAATTCTGTTTCATATAATGCTCTGATTACTGGGTATATTGAAAACCATGAACTAGAAAAGGGTTTTGAGGTGTTCAAACATATGTATAATAAGGGTCTTGTTCCTGATTCTTTTACTTTTGTGGGATTGTTGGGGTTTTGCGCTGAATCAAATGATTTCAGAAAAGGGACGTTGTTGCATTGCCAAACAATTAAACTTAAATTGGATTCCACCCCTCTTATTGGCAATGTGATAATGGCAATGTATGCAAAGTGTAATTTCATAGAAGCAGAGAAGGCTTTCAGATTGATCAAAGACAAAGATATCATTTCCTGGAACACAATAATTTCTGCTTATTCTCGCTCTGATGATCAAGCAGAAGAATGTTTGAAACTTTTCAAAGAGATGAGGAATGAAGGCAACACCAGACCAGATGACTTCACATTTACTAGTATCCTTGCTGCCTGTGCTTTGAATGCTTCTATTCGCCAAGGGAAGGAAATTCATGCCTATCTAGTTAGAACAAGAGAATCTCAAGATATAGGAGTTAGTAATGCCCTAGTGAACATGTATGCTAAAAGTGGTTCCATTGAGTATGCAAATAATGTGTTCAATAAGATGTCCCAACATAATCTCATCTCGTGGAACACTATGATTGCTGCATTTGGAAATCATGGTCTTGGTTATAGAGCGGTTGGAGTTTTTGAGCAGATGAAAGCAAGAGGTATAGAACCAGATTCAGTTACATTTGTTGGACTATTTATTGCTTGTAACCATTCAGGATTGGTGGACAAGGGCCAAAGTTACTTCAATTCTATGAAAGAAGAATATGGGATAGCCCCTAATGTTGAACATTTCTCATGTCTCATTGATATGCTTGGACGAGCTGGAAGATTATACGAGGCAGACGAGTACATGAAGAAATTCCATCATTGGAATGATCCTGTTGTTTTAGGAAGCTTGCTTTCAGCATGTAGGCTGCATGGAAATATAGCCACAGGAGAACGTTTGGCTAGGCAGCTTCTTCAGGTTCAACCTCTCACTTCTTCACCTTATGTCTTATTGTCAAACTTGTATGCTTCAGATGAGAAATGGAATGACGTTGCAAATGCTAGAAAGATGTTGAAGGATAGTGGATTAAGGAAAGAGGCAGGCTATAGTCTTGTAGAATTGAAAGGAAATTATGAAAAATTCACAATAGGGGATTTTTCCCATATAAGGCTTGAAGAGATTAAGAACGTACTCAGAACATTGAATTGGACTGTTAGTACAGTTTTGTATGATGATATGACATAGTATTTCAGTGCTTTCATTAAAACTTCATTCTATTCTGTATATACAATCAACGAATGTGTACTTTTTAATTTATTTGTTTTTGGGTTAAGGAAGGAATTATTCTTGAATATTAATCATACGACGCTGCTGAATTACTTTTTTTTTTTTTGCCAAATTACTCTTTTGGTCCTCAACGTTTGCACGAAGTTTAATATTGGTCATCAACGTTTTGAAAAGTTATTTTAGGTCCTCAACGTTTTTTTGAGTCAAAATTGGTCCTCTAGGATAACATCCGTCTGATTTTGCCATTAAATGCTGACATGGAAGGCTTATGTGGCACATTCTTTCTCCTACAAGTCATTTTTTTAGCGTCATTTTACTGAGTTTGAGTGAGAGAGGGTGCCATGTCATTTAATATATATATATATATATATATATATATATATTTATTTGTACTTTTTAATTATAAAATATCTATTTTGTGAGAAGAGCAAATTTCAAACTGCCCCTCCCTTCCTTTCTGATTTATTTTGGAAGGACTAATTTGGGTTTACTTATCAGCGTGGTGTTGGTATTTCTACTGCTCTTGGTTTGTAATGAGTAGCTTACTTGTAGTTTGTGTTAGTTTGTGTGTAGGCCTCAGCTTTGGCTTAGGTTCTGCTATCTTTGTTGTTTATGATCGTGTTCTGCCTTGTTCAATGTTTCTTTCGAATTCTGTAATTTGGCAGGCAGGCTGGCCTATTAGTTTAGGATGTTTGTAACTATCTCTTGTACTGCTACTGTGGTTTTATTTATTATATTTCAACTTTGATGAAAAAAAAAAAAACATCACAAGTGACTGACCGAGTGACCGACATAGTTGTGTATTTATCAAATATATATAATCTAGGTAATAAATTTTTGTTTAGAGTGAAATGGCGAATATTCTTTATAGAAAAATTAATTTTCACAGAATGATTGAACAAGTTTTTGTTCATATATATATATATATATATATATATATATATATATGTGTGTGTGTGTAGGGTAAGAAACATATATAGGGTTTAGACTATAATTAATTGCGCCACCCCATATAGTAATTAGAGAGTGTCTGGCTTGAATGTTTGGAACAATGATGTTCTTGAAATTGAATAAAGCAAATTAAAGTGGTTGTTGATAATTGTCAGCATACCCAAAATGCACTCTATATAGTTCATACACATTTCTTCTAATTAATATGACCAAAGAGGAATGAATTATTGTTGAAGTACACATTGCTTAGTTAAAAGGTTGATAAGTTGTATATATGAACTGAGGTAATTCTTTTCCCTTGGGAACTCTTTTGGGGTGAGTTAGACATCTTAAGATAGTATCAGAGCGAGTCTGAGCATGTGTGGATAGATGGGCCTTATTATGGGCTGCCCTGAAGATACCCCGTTGGCTTCACGCTCCTACGTTGGGGTGAATGACACGTAGGAGAAAGGGTGTGCCACATAAGTCTTCCACGTCAGCATAAGGACCAATTTTGACAAAAAAAAACATTGAGGACCTAAAATAACTTTTTGAAACGTTGAGGACCAATATTAAACTTCGTGCAAACGTTGAGAACCAAAAGAGTAATTTGGAAAAAAAAAAGAGTAATACAGCAGCATTGTATGATTAATATTCAAGAATAATTCCTTCCTTAACCCAAAAAGAAATAAATTAAAAAGTACACATTCATTGATTGTATTATGTGGTTTAGTCTAATTTTAACTAAATGCATTCTGGTTTCATTTTTGTCAACTAAATGTCCAAAGGTTTACACTGTTAATAACTTCGTGCCCCATAGTTTAATCCATTAATTTTTCTTACAGGTATACTCCTATTGGAGACAATCCTATTTGAGTTAGTTGATGTTTCATAGCGGGGATAGAGCTTTCAACAGAGATTTTTTCATACACAAGACTCGAACTCGAGATCTTGTTTAAGGGGAATAGAGTACCTACCACTCCAACCAACCACATGTTGATAGTCCGTTAATTTTCTAAAGAAAATACCCCATGTGTTGTGCACATAACTATAAAAAAAACTCTCAAATCCTTCTACCTCAATTTTTTGGATCTATTGGCCAAAAATTTTTTTTTGGGATCTCATCAATTCAAATTTATCTCCATCTTTCTCTTCTTTCCAAATTTGATGATGATTACTGTAACTATAATTATATATATGAATTTATTAATTTATACGTAATAGTGTACTACGTTACTTGGTGTCTTTAATTAGTAATTAGTACTAGCATCTTCAAGAATCCAACTTTCCTGTTTCGTTTTTTTTGCTTCTTCTCTTTGTTCAATTGAGAGAATGTGTTTCATTCTAGGAGCTTTGTTTGTTTACCGTGAGGTGTCTACCAAAAATGAAATGTTACTGTGAAGAACTAGAACTTTAGATGAAAGAATGATGTTTGGCTTTTCTTGTGACTTTGTCTAAGATAATTGTATGGTTTGAGAAATAAGTTTGAAATTGGGAATTTAGATCCAGAAAATAGAGAAGAGAGGAAGAATTGGGCATTTTTAGAGGTCATGTGCATGTCACATGGGACACTCTTGTTGAAAAATTAACGGACTAAATCATATGGCACTAAATTATTAACGGTACAAACATCAAGATATTTAATTGACAAAAATAAAATCACAGGACATCTAATTGAAATCAAGCAAAATAACATGCCACTAAAATGTAATATCCCAATTCAAAATCTGAAAAGAGTTTCCATATTCTTATTTATTTGGAACTTTCAACTACTTCGAATTATTGAAACCTATTTGAGTGTGAAAAATGTTGACCCGTTGGCTGTGCTCCCTTTGGTTTTTAACTTTTGATTACAGTTGACTACTAAAAACTCGATTTAGTAGTCGAAGTTCGAAGGAAACGTCCTACTAGACTACTAGTCGACTCACTACAAGATAAAAGCCCCTAACAACGGTCGCCTAACATCAGTTCTTGTGATTGTCGTTTTTGTCATAGACAATTTTATAATAAAATATAAGGACTGCAAGGGGTTTTTACCTTGGGCGACTTGTCTTTAGGTAAAGACCTAGGTGTCTACGTACCTTTGTAGAGGGATTAAACTCCACTTAGTTCGAAGAGGAAACGTTCATAGGAACTGTTAGGCAAAAGGTTTACCTAAGGTCGTCGTGTGCGGCTAGGACGTGTAACTACTCCGGGCGGGCGAGCCACATGTTGGAGGTAATGTGAGTGAAGGTTGAGAGTAGAGGTCACCGGGAAGATATAATTGCTCTAACTGCGCTATGAAATCTTGAATGTGATGATCTTGTTGAGTCCCCCGGGTGGGGGTTATTTATACTCGGAGGGGAGAGGAACGTGGTCGCCCCACATTCCTCCGATCAGTGTACATCCCATGTTTCGATACTCACCCCATGTTTCTCCTGCTGGAGAGCTTGGGGGAGACATGGGTGTACAACACATTCGGGACCAGCGGGTGGTGCCACGTGTCACTTACCCAAGTTCTATTTAAGTTTCTAGAAGCTTCGAACCACTGTACTGTGGAGGGAATATTATGCAATTATACAAGTCCCCTAAGTCTAGGGTGCTAAGCGCCCGTGGACTTAAGATGTAACCCGCCATGGGATGTCTTAACCGAGGAGTATTTAAACGGGGCCACCCGCCTTAATGCCGTTCATAGAGAGGGGGCATATGTGCTCGCCTTTGGAGGGAGCCTTGAGTATTTATTAGGAATTTAATTAGGGAGGAGTGCTGCGTGGCATGACAGTATTGGCTGTCACTTGGGGTTTTTGTGCTTTTTCTGGAGAGACACAGTTTAATTTCTCTCATTGATTGCCTGCATGTTTTCGATGAGGTGTCATCACTAGCCCTTACTTTGTGATTTTCGTATTTGCACTTGGGACCTTTTGAGAGGCTTTAGGGCTTCCTGGGCATTTGAGTCCGGCTAGGCTGCCGCTTTTCGTAGATTGAGGACCGGGGATCAGGCCATTGCTTTTCTGCACGTATCTATCACCAAAACGGTGGGGGACGATTGGTCTTATCTTTTCGTGGACGCATGTGATAATTGTTCTTTTCCGTTGCAAAGCTCGAGGATGGTTCAAATTTGAATCCTCGCGCCTTCTGGGCCTTATAAATATCCTCAAGATAAAGATTTCTCTCATTTTTTGACTGTTCATTTCGGAAACCTTTTTGAAACCTTCTTCTTCATCTTCTTCGCCACCTTCGCAATTTCTTCTGAGGTTTCTCCTTTCTTGCCGCCGTCGATCTTTTTTTTGTTACATTTATCCATGGCCCACGATGATGAGAGTAAGTATTGTCTTTTCCCTTCGTTCTTCGTCTTTATTCTTTAGGGATTTTCTTTTTCTGACTTCTAGAGTTTCTTACTATAGGATTATACCCTTTTGCTTTTGATAATTTAGAGGATTTATCACCACCTCCTCTTTCTCTAAGTTGTGCTAAGGTTGTTGCTTATCAGAGTAAGGGAAAAGGGATGAGGCAGAGTTCTTCTCCTAGTCGAGATAGAGTTGCTGAAGTCCTTATTGGGAAGGAAGGAGGGCCAGAAGGAGATGGAAGGAAGGAGGGAAAATAGGGTGCTTCCCCTGGCCGTGGCAGGGTTGTTGGAGATTGCAATCAACAAAAAGAAGAGAGGAAAGAAGTGAATCCGAAGGGGAAAGAGGGAAAGCTCAAGAAACAAAGCAGTAAAGACTTCCGTCCTCCTTCTCGTGGCCCCCGCCGCCGAAGGATTAGTGGAAGGTTTTTGAAATGACAACATGACCTGCTCCTACATCGATGAGAAGTACCTCAACACCTCCAGAGCAGAATCCACATTCGCCTTTGAAGGTTGTTTTGTCGAGCGCTCCTTCTCAGGTGGTGCTTGATCTTCCTCCTTGGTCAATTTGGATGGACCTGGATTCTTCAGCGAAGGGTAATGTGGAGAAGCTCGCGAGTAAAAGAGCTTGTGTAGATAATAATGCATTCACAGGGGCGGTTGACCGGGCTGAGGCTTCTGCTGAAAGGGAGAATGTAGTGGTGAGTCAAATTCGGGTCACTACGGAGTTGGAAGGTGTTGAGGTGGCGATGCGCTCGTCAGGAATCTTAATCTTGTGGCGGGTGATCCCGGGGAAATGCCTCCTTTTTCTATATTAGCTCTTGGTAAGATTTTCCCAATAAATATGGGTGAAAGGCTTTCAAGGGCACGAGATATGAGTGCCATGGACCTTTCTCTTCGAGGATTTAGTAGAGCTGCTAATGCTTTTGCCGATTTTCATCAGGCAGGGATGTCGTGGCAGGCCCAAGTTGTAAGTTTCTTTGTGTTTGTCATTTCCGCAATGTCTATAATGTTCACGATTTTAAACATGTTGTTGTTTGGTTGGTTGCTCTTCGCAAGGAGCGGGATGAGCTGACTGCTAGCCTCCAAACCAAAGATAATGTTCTCGAGTGCATGAAGCGATGATGTAAGGGGGCATGCGAGTCCCTGGCTGTTAAGGAGAAAGAACGCAGAGGTTTGAGTGTGAGTTAAAGTCTTTGACTCGTGAGGTCGCTTGTCTTCAGGTTGAGAATAGTCAACGTTTTAAAGTTGACCTAGTGCGGGCGAACTTGGAACATGCTCGGCAGGACTTGGCTACTCGCTGGGAGGATGCTACAGAGCGCCGACAGGATTGGCTAGAAGTTAAGAGGCAAAGGCCCTAAAAAATGTTAAGAGATGTGCAACTGAGAATCTCCAGAATTGGCTAGAAGTTGAGAGGCAAGCTAGGGATGAAGCTGGTCTTCGGGCGAAAATGCTAGTTGAGCAGGCGTATGGGATGCATCTGGCTGTAGAGCAACTCACTCGACTTCGTGGCGAGAGGTTTCCTATGGAGTCGGTGAATTCTCTTCACCCTTCTTTGGAAGTCTTCAATGGGGAGGATCGAGGTCGATTTGACGGTAATCTGCCCTTGGATCTTTTCCCTTTTCATCGGATGGCCGAACGTCCTTTTAGTCACCAACTTCTCTTATTGACAGCTGGGCGTGTTGTTGGGATTGGAGCTACTCAGCATGAAGTCGAGAAGGCTGCGAATGCGTCGGTTAGGGATCTTGGCGAGCAAGAGGTAGTTGAGGTTAGGTATGATAACCTTAGGGATGCCCATGTGTAGCTTGTACTTGCTCGAGTAGCTCCTTTTGACAATTGTAACGGGAGATTGCCCGAGTTTGTTAATGATGAATGTCAATTGTTTGCTTCTTTCGTGTCTTTTACTTTGAGTAAAAGCGGTTTCTTTTTCGCACAGGTACTGCGTGATCAAGACGGTTTCGTACGAATTATTCGCTATCGTGTTTTTGAACGTTTCTTTTACCTTTTTTTTTTGGATTTTAACCCTTGTAAGGTTGTTTTTTCGTCACTGTGATTTTTTGGGCGAGTGATGCCTCTTTATAGCTAATGACTAGGCGTCAATGTTTTAGCCGATTAGGGCTTTCCTCCCGTTAAGTAGGCGCATAGTGACAACTTGGGGCTTGGGTCACCCGAGTGTCGTCGTCATTTTCATGGAATCTTACTTAGGCGATCGAGAGGTTATGAGCGTTTAAAGATTTAAAAGATACTTTGATTGATAAAAATGGAGGGGTTACACCTACATGCAGGGAGGATCCTCCAAGCTTGAGGATTCCTCTGAGGATTGATTCAAAGAACTTTGTAAACGCGATTTCGAATTGCAATAATTCAATGACCTATAGAAAGCCTACGATCTTATTTTCTCGCCAAAATGTGGTGTGGCCAAAATGCATAGTTAGTCAAGGCGTCAGCCTCATGTATGGGTGTTGTTCGGGCATGCAGTCTTCTCCTAGGTTTTCTCAGGATCCTTGTCTTGGTTGTGCGACTTGCTAGGATCTTCGCTTGGGCTAGTTGCCTTGCCAGAGTTCCTCTAACCGAGATTTGGGACCTTGAGGATGTTAGTAAGGCTGGCCGCATAGCAGGCTCGCGCGAGCCTTTGATCTGGTCGTATTTCTCCAACCCGTTTGGTGTTGGGAATTTCATGGTTAGCTGGGCTGTAGACACGATTACCTTTAGCTTGTTTATAAAAGGTCGCCCTAGGATTGCGTTGTATGCTGAGGGCGTCGAAACCATGATGAATTCTATATCCAGACTGGCTACCTTGGGGATGGTTCCCAGGAATGTTCGTGTCGTGATGACCCCTTCTGCAGGAACCTGAGCCCCAAAGAATTCGATTACCGTGCCAGAGAAGGGCTTCATGCTAGTTTCGTTGAGGCCTAGTTTTCAGAATGTATCAAAGTACAAGACGTCCGACGAGGACGCTTCGTCGATTAACACTCAACGTACCTCATAGTTAGCAATTACGGCGGTAACGACCATTGAGTCATCGTGGGTTGTCTCCAAATCTTTGGATAGATCGAAAGTAATGGGATCGCTCTTGGAATTCTCCTTTTTTGCTGCTTTGGGATGTAATCAAGTGCCAGGATAAATCATTATACTCTTTTCTTGTTTTGAGGTTGCAAAGAAGTTCCTTTCAGAAGTCCACCTACTATGACGCCCTCGGGGTGGTGGTTGTTCTTCACCGTCCTTGTCGCGTGAGCGTTCGCTTGTAGTTTTGTCCATGTCACGGACATGTCGTCCCAGTTGACCTTTTCTGATTAAGTCCTAGATCTGGTATTTGAAGTCTATGCAGTCGTTGGTTTCGTGATTTAATCTTTGTGGAATTGGCAGTACTTGGACTTGTCTACCGATTTCCTTGTCTTTTTCCTTTAGATTGGGAGGAGAAACTGAGCATATCATAGTGGTATATTTCTTGTAAGACTCCTTTGTGAGATTTTTTTCAACGGGGTGTAGCTGGTGAATCACCCCTTAGGGGTGAACGCGATCGCAAGGGGTGACCACTTTTTACTATTATTGTCTCTTTGGTTTTGGTTGTCAGCAGCTCCCTTGTCTTTTCTCTTGTCAACCTGGTCAGTTTTGTTAACTAGGAACTTTCGCATTTTGTCTTTTGCGATTTGAGCGTTTTCTTCCCGGATGAACCATTAAGCTCTGTCTAATAGTTCTTGTAGAATATACACCGGGCATCTGTTGAGCTCACTGTAGAATTGCGAGCATCTGAGACCTTGTTTGATGATGAAGATGGCAACAACATTTTGAAGGCCTCGGACTTAGAGTGAGAGCTTAGTAAATCGTGCTAGGAAGGCTTGCAATGTCTCTCTTTCCTCCTGGTGGAACCCTATGAAGGCATCTTCATTTTTCTGGTATTCCTTATTGTTAGCGAACTGGGTAAGGAATTGCCTAGCTAGCTGCTCGAAACTGTGAATCGAGTTGGAAGATAGTAGTGAAAACCATCTGAGCGCTGCTCCCTTTAGGGTGGATGAGAAGACCCTACATTGTTGTCCATCGGACATGCTAAGTACCGACATTGCTAAGTTGAAAGTGTTGATGTGATCTTGTGGGTCGGTTTCTTCTCCATATGGCTCTATGTGGAAAGGCGTTTTGAATCCCATGGGAACGTGCTCATTCATGACTTGTTGGGTAAAGGGATGTCGCCTTTCTCCCTAAAAATTGAGACTGAGCCACGGATATTGATTCGGGTAGGCTGCGGTTTCCCCGTAGGTTGTGTACGGATTGTAACCACCTGCCCAGGACATGTGCAGATAAGAGCCTGATGGATAGTTTTGGAGTAGGGGTCGCGAATAGTCCATAGGTGATCGAACTGCAGGGTCAGTGATAATTAGTGGTGCTGATTGGTTCTGGATGACTAGTGCTAGTGGAGGTGTGGTAAGCGATAGTCGAGCGAACTCCATGGGTAAGGTTTTGAACTGGATTGGGAGCGTTGGGGGCGGCTAAGTAGTGGCACCTTGTGCTAGATAGTTTGGCGGGCCGCCAGATATTAAAGCTGGGATGTCGTTTTGTGTTGTCGGTGGTATCTGAGTGATAGCACTTGTGAAGGCTTATTCTGCTTGGGGAGATACTCCGAATAATTCTTGTTCACGTCGACGCATCCATGCAATTTCGGCTTTTAGCCATGCTAGTTCGCTTTTGTGTATAGCTGCCTCCATCAGATTCATTTGCCTTCGAATCCCGTCATTCATCTGCCTCTAGCATCCGTCATGGGGGCATGGAACGTGTGACATGCCAAAAGGATGTTGGGGGCACGTTCCTTCCTGAGTTATCGGTGTTTGGGAAACATTGTCTGCATTAGTTTCTTAAGATGCTGAGGTGGTTGAGGTTCCTTCCTCTCTCGCGGTGGTGTTGGTGTCAGCCGCTCCCTGTCTGTTTTGTGTGCTATGCCTCGGAGCACTTGCGTCAATTGTGGCAGTAGGTGGGTTTGTGTCAGCCATTTGCAAAAGTTACCTAAGGTAAAACATGACCAAAATCGTTTCTTGAATGATCGTATAGGTATATATTCCTACTCTCGAAAAAACGAGAGGCGTTTAGCGGCAAAGCACACAAGGCATTGTGGTTTGATAAGAACCGCGGTGGGCGCCAATGTAATTGTCGTTTTTGTCATGGACAATTTCATAATAAAATATAAGGACCGCAAGGGGATTTTGCCTTGGAAGACTTGTCCTTAGGTAAAGACTTAGGTGCCTACGTATCCTTGTAGAGGGATCAAAGTCTACGTAGTTCGAAGAGGAAACGTCCATAGAAGTCGTTAGGCAAAAGGTTTACCTGAGGTTGCCATGTGCTGCTAGGACGTGTAACTGCTCCGAACAGGCGAGCCACCTGTTGGAGGTAATGTGAGTGAAGGTTAAGAGTAGAGGACTCCAAGGAGATATAATTGCTCTAGCTGCACTATGGTAACTTGAATGTGATGATCTTGTTAAGTCCCCCGAGTGGGGGTTATTTATACTCGAAGGGGAGAGGAACGTGGTCGCCTCACATTCCTCCGATCAGTGTACATCCCATGTTTCAATATTCACCCCACGTCTCTCCTGCTGGAGAGCTTGGGGGAGACGTGGGTGTACAGCACATTCAGGACCAACAGGTGGTGTCACGTGTCACTTACACCGGTTCTATTTAAGTTTCTAGAAGCTTCGAGCCACGTGTACCGTGGAAGGAATATTATGCTATTACAGTTCTAATTGTGGTTTATACATCTAACAATTGTAATGAATAATGACCATCAAGGAAGGCAAGTTCGTTTTTAGGGTTAGCAACGGATATCCAAAAAAAAGATATTTAATAGTATTCGTCTGAAAAAATTATTCGATATCTGACGATTATAAAATATCGGATAAGGTATAGATAGTAAAATGTAACTAATTAAACAAGTGCATATATTAATTTTAAGTACTCTATCAAATATCCAAATAATATATATTATAAAATCTAATATATATTATTAAATAAAATTTAGTGTTTTTAATTAATATAATGAGAATTGTTTTTAATTTTTATTTATAACAATTATGTTTCTTTTTAATTTTAAAATATTATTTTTATAGGTTCTAAAAAAAAAGGCCAAATTATTCTTTTGGTCCTCAACGTTTGCACGAAGTTTAATATTGGTCCTCAACGTTTCAAAAAGTTATTTTAGGTCCTCAACGTTTTTTTTGTCAAAATTGGTCCTCTGGCGTAATATCAGTCTGATTTTGCCATTAAATACTGACATGGAAGGCTTATGTGGTACACCCTCTCTCTTATGTATCATATTTAAATGACATGGCAGCCTCTCTCTCACTTCAAAATTCATTTAAATGACCAAAACAGAACATTTAAATGAATCAAAACGACGTCGTTTTGCTGAATTTGAGTGAGAGAGGGTGCCATGTCATTTAAATACGACATGTAGGAGAGAGGGTGTGCCACATAAACCTTCCACGTCAGCATTTAATGGCAAAACCAATTTTGACAAAAAAAAAAGTTGAGGACCTAAAATAACTTTGTGAAACGTTGAGTACCAATATTAAACTTCGTACAAACGTTGAGGACCAAAAGAATAATTTGGCCAAAAGAAATTTTATAACTCTATTTATTGAGTGAATATTGAGTAAACCATAATAATGCACTTGAAGCACACAAATACATAGCTTATACAATACTATTAAAAGCATTGTTGTTTGGACCAGACTGGACCGGATAGTCCGACCGATCCAACCGCCAACCGGATATAAAAACGAGTCGGTTAGACCAAAAAATCGTTTTTCTAGTTGGATTAGATTTAACCAGGGTCCAACCGGTCCAATTTTATTTTTTTAAAAAAAAAATTAGAAATAACATAAAAAAAGAAATTAAAAAAATCTTAAACATTAAAATTAGAAAAGTCTTGAAAATTAAAATTTAAAAAGTCATGAATATCAAGAATTTCATATTTGGTTTGATCAAGTTCTTTCAGAGTTTGACAAGTCTTAAAAATTAAAACTTTGAGAAGTCATGTAATTTAGAACTTTAAAATTATGTATGTTGAAACTTAAAATTTGAGTGATTTCATTTTATATATTAAGAATATTTAATAATTAATATTTATTATTTATTGCGTCATCCGGTTCGACCGGTTAAGTTGATCAGGCCATGAACCGAACACTTGTCCGAGTATTTGTAATTATTAAATATAAAGTACTATGATGTTGAGGTATTAAAAAAATGCGATTATGAATATAAAGAGACAATTTATGTGAATATAGAGCTGCTACAAATTGAAATTAGAATTCAAAGTTTACAATGAGTGTAATCACCCAAGTAGACAATTTTTAATAAGTAATAAATTACATGACATATTTACATTTACATATTGGCATAATTTAATAGAATCAGTCTATATGACAACCATTCCACTTCCACATACATAAACCAACAAACTGGAAACAGTCTAATGCGAGATCTCCCAAATATATGCAAAGTGATGCTAGTGAAAAAAAGGGAAGGGGGGGGGGGGGGGGGGGGTGAGAAATAGATAAAGCCCCGAGAAATAAAGTATTCCAAAATAATTATCAGAATTGCTGTTCCTTCTCAAACCTAGCTTTACCTCTATTTTTTCAATCTAAAGCTAAATTAGCCCTATCAAAAAACAGTCTTAACAAGAATTACACCTTAATTTTCTAAGGTGGCATTACCACTACTTAAAAAGACAGCCACCGCCTGCCTATAAATGAACCCTAGATTTGCAAATTATAATGGAATAAAGGAACCTCAAAAGCTTATTCTCGGAATTGAACTTAGATATGTTACAAATGCTATGGAAAGATTAAGCTACCTGTAGACTAACGCTGAAAACTAGGTCAGGCAAAATCAAAAAGCCCATGAATAAATACAACACTCAAGATTTATTCAATGTAATTCCACTAGGGAGAAACCTACTGCGGCTACAGCGTTTTAATTTAGATAAAGCCTCTTGTGGCTTACCAAGCAAGAGATCCACATAAACTGCAGTAATTGTGGCTTCTGGACTGTTTGGTAATATGGATAATGCCTGGGTAACTAATTGCTGAGCTTGCTCTAATTCACCTTGCATTGCAAACAACGCTGCAAAATTAGCATATATTGTTCCCCGTGCCTCTTCTGGCTCGAGGAAATCAACACTTTGTGAGTCCCCGGATGAAGAATTGTTGGCTGTTTTCGATCCTCCACTTACCTCTTTGAACTCGGAAGTGCTCTCCACTCGCCATTTCTCACGGTCCTCAAGGGTGAATGGCAATTCAACTGTGTTTCCCCCGGACAAATAAATTGACAAATGCTCAGCAGCTTCCATTGGTCTGTTTAGCAAGCATAGAGCCTCCGCTGAATAAACGTGTCCCAGAAAGATGTAAATTCTAGAACATTCAGAAAGTTGTAGAAGAGATCTTGCAACTGACAGAGCCTTCACAGGATTGTCCAATTCTAGTTCCACATATGCCAGGTTAGCAAGAGCAGCTTGCTTAATCAATAGATTTTCTCTTTTAGAAATATATTTATAATAGGAAAGAGAGTTGTGGATGAATTCCTGATTAGTACCTCCCTTGTGTTCTTTCATGTCCCCATTTGAATAAACCTGACCTAAACCTAATCCTAACGAAAATGCCTTGGAATCAATGCCATGTAAATTTTTATTGTTGGAATTCTTTAAAGACAGGTCACTTGAATCATTTTCCTCCAGAAAAGAATTTAAAGGCAAACCAGACTTTAAACTATCTGTTCTGCAAGGTTCCAGTAAGTGCAGGGCATTTAAGAGGCACTGCCGGGCCAGGGACATAGATAACCTTAGCTGCACGTCATCATTCAGATAATAATCATCTCTGTCGCATGGTTCCAAAACTCCATTTCTTGGAGTCTGATCTTCCAAGATAAGTTGCCGCCACTTTCCCTTCCCAATAACACGAACTCCAATTTCCAACCTTGCCGATGAAAGATGGCCTGATTTAATTAAGCCCTTTTCTAGAGCCATCAGACAGCATTCTGAGAGTCGGATCCACAACAGAGGCTGATTGTAGAAGACCAGACTGGACTTCTGAAAACAGCGAGCAGCAAGTATTGGCTTCCCACATGCCAAGTACTGCATACCACAATTATATATTATAAGGAGAGAATTATCCTGCGAGAAGGTGGCTAACTTTAGTGGTTGGTCCTTCCTAAGGGATGAACAATTACTCAATGCCTTTGAGAAGAACACTGATGATAACTGGTATTTCCCAAGCTGATAGTAAATGCAACCAAGATTATTGTTGAAAATACTCAAAAATCCATTGTCTGTCCGATTATTTGATGCCATTAATAGCTTTATGGCTTTCTGGTGGTTACCACGAGCATATTCAAGCTGAGATTTCAAAATAAGAGCCATGGATGAATCTCTCCCATGTGCAATGTTCATAGCCAGCTTGACTTCACGTTTAGCTAGCTTCATGTTCCTGGTTAGAAGCAGAAATCGAACCTTGTAAAGTTGCAACTTCAGCTTTAACTCAATAGTGGAAAACCTATCAACCAGGGCCCTTGACAAATCATTTGAAGATAACCCAGTTGGCCTTGTTAACTTTTGTCCACCCATATCCAGTATCATGGCTTCATAATCAAGTGTCTCTTCAGATAAAGCTCTAGACAGATGATTTTCTGATAGATTAGCACTTGAACCTAGATCTGAACTGGATGCATCAGCAGCAGATGTACTACTAGGGACAGATGAGGATTTGACAATTACGTTTTCTGATTGCAGTTGTGCTGGGTTCCCATTGTCATCTTGACTCACACTGCTAACAGCAAATGCCTTTTCCAGATAAGTCAATACATCCTAAACAAAACAGATTCCAGCATCAAAAAATTGCATTTGTAAAAAATTACAAAGAATGCAATCAAACCTATAGCCACTCTTCAACAGACTGATTAAGATACATATAACAACAACAATAACAATCAAAGCCTTTCGCACTAGGTGATGTCGGCTATATGGATCAAGTGATACCAACATATTCTGTCTTTGTGGTTAGGTTATTACTGATTGAGATACATATATACCAAGGTATTCTGACATAAAAAATTATCAGGTTATTACTGATTGAGATACATACATAGCCTATTTTGCGTTTTTTTCCTTTTTTTCCCACTCTTTCTCTTATTCTCGACACTTCACATGTAACACTAAGGCCGATGAAAATATTTCCATTGCCCATATTAGTACAGTCAAATCAGATGGTGTAGGAACCAATCTTGCCTGGCCACAGGCATGTTTATTGTTCATCAAGTCTCAAAAATTACAGGGTTACCTTACCAGAGATAAAAAAAAAAAAAAAAAAAAAAAAACCCTTTTGTTTCTAGTGATACATATACTCAGTGGGAAGCTGAAAATTCTCTAGTGTGCTCATGGCTTATAAATACCATGCTTCCCAAAATTTCTAAACCGTACTTGTTCCTCAAGACTGCTAAGCAGATTTGAACTGTTGTCAAACTTACCTATTCTCACAAAGGGAATGATGCTCAGATATTTGAGATTAAGAATAAGATCCATAACACCAAGCAACGAGAACTAATTGTGACTGACTACTACTCTGAATTGAATGGGTTGTGGCAAGAGCTGTACTACTATCAAGATCTTAAAATCCATTGTACTGAAGATGCTGTACTATATCACAAGTTAATCCAAAAGGAGGGAATCTTTAAATTTCTAGCTGGCTTGAACCCAGAATATGATCAGATTAGAGCACATGTTCTGGGAATAACCCCTTTTTCCTTCTCTCGACGGCTCATACTCCTGTACCTTGAAGGAGGAGAGTATGCGTGGTGTTATGCTTCACCAAACACCAGTAGAAAGGTCCGAGTTAACTGCATAACATGACAAATTGAAGGCACCCACTACTGATAAAAATCACATTGTAATTATTGTAGCAAGCCGAGGCACACCAAGGAGACTTGTTGGAAGATTCATGGCCGACCAGCTAAAGGTCGCAAAGAAAAACGCCCCAGCCCCACTCCACCTAGGGGTCTGGCAAATATGGCAGAAACTGTTGAGACATCTAAGGAGACAAACTCTCTCACCACCCCGTCGTCGGTTGAAACCCAACAATTCAATGGTGTATATCCTTAAGGTTATGGGACCTCTTGTTCGAGTGCTTAGGCTTGTGCATAATGAAAAAAACAACTAAGGATTATATATATCTACAAAGCTATGGATAGAGCTAGGGAGGTAATATAAAAATCATTTAATGATATAGAAGAGAAGTACAGAGATAAAAATATCATTGATGAAAGATGGAATTGTCAACTTCAGTAACCTCTGCATGTTGCTGCCCATTTTCTCAATCCTGAATTCTTTTATGCCTTCCTTTTACAATTCAACCGGGCTTATTTCTTGTATGGGTAGACTTGTGAAGGATTTTCATATACAAGACAAGATCATGACTAAATTGACCATATATAAAAGGGTTGAGGAACTATTGGGTGTTTCATTGCCTATTAGAACAAGGAAGACAAGAGCTCCAATTAGATTAATTAGGTTTGAGTTGTGCAATAGTTTTATTATTTTAATCAATTAGGAGCTAATTTTATGAAAAACTATGCAACTGAATGGTGGACTACATATTGAAGCCCCTCGACATTTATAGCAACTAGCTATTAGAATCCTAACTTTAACATGTAGTGCATCAAGTTGTGAAATTAATTGGAGTGTGTTCGAGTGGGTTGGTTTTAAACTTTTAATGTGTTTTAGCTCAAAATAACTTTTATCATATTATGCTAGGTAAATTAGTCATTATTTATGCAATGCTATTAGATTCATACAAAGAGGAGGAACACTAGCACAACAAAGACTCAATGATTTGGTGTTTGTGTAGTATAATCAAGCTCCCAAAGCTCAATATGAGCAAAAGGATGTTGACCCCATCTCTTTAGATGGTATTGATGAAAGTGATGAGTGGCTACTTGAAAAAATGGGTGTTGAACTATTTGTTGCTGAAGATGAGCTTATATTTGATAATGAGAATAAGGTATTGAAAAAATGGGGGTTGAACCATTTGTTTTTGAATTTTTTGGACTTGAGTGCATTTAGTATTTTGTTTTTGGGTATTACCTTAATATATGACTCTTATTCCTTAATAATTTTGATGCTTATAGTGTCTTATGATTTGATGATTATTATATTAGAACTTAGAATAGTTGATTTATATTTCAAATGTTGTTACAAACTCACATATCTTTATGTTTGTTCATATAGCATATTTTTAGAAATTTGTTTCTTATTATAGTGGTTTAGTTCCCTCGAGCGTGCGCCATTCTATCGCCTCTCGCCTAAGGTATTTTAAGGACTTGATACCTTAAGGGCACCTTTCGCCTTTGACTACCTTGAGAGAAATCAATTTCTCCTTACTCATCAACTTTAGCAATTCAAAATATTGGTAAGTTGAGTCATGAAGGAGGAGGACAAAGTGGAAATCATCTCAACCTACTACCTTGATAGTTGCTACAACAAGCTACGTGATTGCTATTTGTCTCTTCATGGTTGACCACTCTACTAAGAAACAATCATCTCAATCTATTAGCTTGAGTAGCAATAATCCTTGTGTAAATACCATCCATTAAGAACCCCTTGCCAGAACCTCAATCCATTACCTAGATTGGCCAAGAATCCTTGCACTACTAGTTAGCAAAGAAATCTTCCGCTACTACCTCTTTTGCTCAATCTGGATTGCTTGCATTGCTCTATCTTTCTCTCTTGGACTATGTGTCCTTGATTTTGTGCTTTTGATCATATTTCTAGTTTCAAAGCCCTTTTCTCATATATATTCTCTTCTACCTCCTCCATATGTTACTTTAGCAAATGGTTTTAAAACTATTACTTGGGTATATGTTAGGCCAATCCCCTCTCATCGATGACTTTAGATTCTATTTTCTATGTGCCTGAATATCCTTTTATGCTAAACTTGTTAACAAGTTAACTCAACCATTATATCTTTGTAACCTTTAATGACAAATATCTTCTTATATAGGACTAGAGTTCGGGTTAGAAGATTGGTGTAGGCCATGAGTCATCGGGATCGTATCATCTTACACCACCCACATCTTCAATTGCTTGCATTACCAAAATTCCTCCAATATAGTTGGGACATCACTAGTGCCACATTCCATGATGCACACCATACTCTATTTATCGACTACTTCAACTGTATAGTTTATTATCCATCTAGCTTCTTGACTCAATGAGTTTTATATCAATTAATTAAGGACAAGATATATGTCTTATTTACAAGCATTTGACAACTAGCCATTGAGGCAATTAACTAGTCACATTTGTGTTCAATAGATATTTCTAAAATTATTATTCATATCATTAGTGAAAAAGTTCATACACCAACACTACATCACGCATGAAATATTAAAGTCAAGGTTGGCATTCGATTAAGTAACAAAACTTGTAGTCCTTCATAAGAAATCAGAAAAACCTATCGATATACAACAGAATAAACTAATTCAATAATAAAAAAATTAACTTACAGCTGATTTTGATGCATCATGGCAAGCAAGGCTAGCATCCAGAAGTAGCAAGCATATAAGAAGAGCTGTTTTCTGTTTTATGAAATAACCAAAAAAGAAAAGGAAAGCCGAAGCGCTCAACAGATTGTGACTTCAAAAAAAAATATGGCATATGACATCAATTAATATATTACATACCTCATCTATGGGGTCAATATTTTGATAAAGGGGTTCCAAGATTGAAAATGCTTTTGCATACTCATGAAGATGGAACCAGACAATGGCCTAAAGAGACGAAAATCACAAAACAAAAATGTAAGTATTTAAATAAAAATGTGTAATATGAGCAACAAGGAAAAAAAATAAGTTCTCAGAATATGAGGAGTAAAATCAACATACAATATTTAACATTGCCACAGAAGAGTCAAACTCATCTATATGCATCAATGTATTTGAACCTGAAAGCTGATGTGCCAAAGCATTACTTCCTTTGGATCCCAAAACAATTTTGTTTCCAACATTTTTAACCGACTCTCCTTGTTCTCCAGAAGCACAAACAAGCTCATCACTTTTCCTCTAAACCAATGGCAGTAACAAGAAAAAGTAATGAGTACAAATAAAACACGACAGGATTCAAAACACATAACAAATTAGCAATAATTTTAGCACAAATCAAGTTTTAAAACTCTAAATTTGAAGCCATCCCCACTAGATCACTTTATTATTCAAGGGAGGACTGGAAATCTGGATTTCCTTATTACAAACCATGCGAGAGGAGGAAGAATACATCACCAAACTCTTATGCGGGACTTCTATCTTGCAATTTATTTTAGTACATTGAACAAGCATTCAAGCTTTCTCCACTTCTGCTTCCTAACTTTAAATTATATCTTTCAAGTCCTAGCATTTGTATCCCTAGATATTATCATTAAAAAATATAAAAACAGAGTAAAGAATATGTTTCCATCAGAAAACCCAGACGAAAGCAGTTGAAAGTTTAAAAAGTTGTCATAAGTCAAAACTATTCTATGTCCAACAGCCAAGTATCAGTATATTTTATGTTTATTCTTCCTTTGAAAGAAATCAACTCCCAGCTCTAATATCTTGAAAATCTATTTAAAATAAATCTGGACCAATACATATGGTAAAGTTTCAAACATTCATTACAGCAATTGAGCCCATGTTCCTATTTAGCAATTCTTTTGAACCTTAAAGTATATACATGTGTAAAGGCTCACAAACTATTGATATTTTCAAGTTAGCAGAGCCCCATTGTAGCTCAAGGCTGTCATCATGATGACCTTGTCATTGTTAATTTGTAATTACATAAAATATTATTAAATCCCGTCTTTCTCATGTATACAGATAAAGAAACCATATAAGAGAACTAGTATTTTCTTTTTTCAAGGAGAAATAGGAAATGTCAAACAATGAAGGGGCAAAATAATTTCCCAAAAGTAACCAACCATCAAAAAATAGAACAAACCTAACACTTCTCCATCAACAACATGACGAAAATAAAGTTTGCTTTAAAAAAGCTTACCTTTACACCAATGAGTGTTTCAAGCAACTTTTTGGGATACAAACAACCATCTTGAAAGTATTCTGCAATTGCAATATTATGAAGGACCTGAAAATTTGGTATTTACATCACTGAACATTGGCACTCAAAACAGGATAGCTGAAGTCAGCAACAAACAATCACTCTAGAGATGAAGCAAACAGGATGGGTTATATTAACTTAAGAACCCACAATGCTCATCTTCCTCAATTGTTCTACAGAGGCATAAATAAGAATGATAACAAACTTTATCTTCTACAACATTAATAGTGTTTATAGCCAATCCTACAATATCAATTAAATAAAATATAAAAGACTCATAAAAAATGGAATCCTTGATAATTACCAGGTACTAATGCCAAATCAAACCATTGTAAAGCCCAACAAAATGTTATAATACTTCGTTTTTATTAATGATTTAAAACTACTCATAAAAAAACATACCTAATCCATCAGAAGAATTCTTTTAAAGGCATAAACAAATACCATAATGCAAAGGCACAACAATTTCAATTCCATGAAAAGGGGATCATTTATTATGCCAAGAGTTATACATGCAACCAGTAGCAATTCTATACTTGATCAGACAAACAAACAAGTAGCAATAGCATCAAGTATTTTAAATCTAAAGATTTGACAATATTTTTTAGGAAGTCCAATCCAACAGATATAAAGAATGCCCTTAAACAGAACATAAACTCCCAGAAGTCTAACATCTTTCTCCCTACATAACACGACACTTTCCTCAATATAACCATTTCAAGCTGCTTAAAACATCATATCCAGCCATTCAAGTACTCGCCATCAATGCACATTAGCATTGTATTTATAGCTAGGAAAGCTTCACTTCAAGCGCCTACCAGCTAGAGTGCACAGTGTAGGTACCAAGAATGAACTTTGTCTTTAAAACAAATCAAAATCAAAATAAATCAACTAAAGTATCGCAGTTACTATCAAAACAACCACCAGCTAAAGCAGGGGCGAGGAGAAGAACATACAAGAAGTATCAATTAAAATATAGAAGGGAAAACGGAATTGGTTATCGTTAAAACTACTCAGATAATAAATGAAATGGATAAATACAATGAGTATCAAACATTTCCAAAAGCACTTCGCAAAGAAGAGCGAGGCAGAGGAGACGTTCATAGGATCAGTGTCCAAGCAGAAGAAAAGAAAATGACCTTGGGATCGTTTCGTTTCTTCTGCAAGAGCTGGTTCAAGACCTCGACACTTTCAGCAAACTTGCCAGACTGAAAATGCAAGGCAGCTTCTTTTGCCAGAGCAACAGTGACAGATAGACCAGCATCGTCGACGGAATCAGCAAGCGAAGACCCATCGCGAGTTGGGGCAGGGGCGGCCGTTGACAAAGAAGAAGAAGGCGAAGACGTTAAATCTCGGCCTTCCATTCTCAGATCGAGTGATCAGAATACAAATCGTATAGCAAAAAACAAATGCAATACGAACGAGAGGAAGAAGAAAAGCCCTAACTCGAGTGAGAGACTCAGGAAAGACAAACGAAGTAAAGAAGAATCAGAATTACATATCAAATCCTAGTAAAAAAAAAAAAAAGTAGAGGAGGCCTATGGAATTCACGAAGTTGCAGAGGAAAAAACCCTCGTCTGTGTTTAGTTCGCAGATGTATCCGATTGTGCAGAGAGAAAGAAAGAGGAACTTATTGGCCGAAACAAGGTACGGATAGAAAGACTGAAAGATTAACTTGACGAGAGGAGGGAGGGTTACTTTGATTGTGTTTTTTTATATTTTTATTTATTTATATTTATCTATATTTAATTTATTTATATTAATAGATGGTTGGATTTTTATTTTACAATATAACTATTATATAATTAAAAAAATAAGATAAATAATGTAATGTGATTTTTTTTTTTTATTTACAATTATTCTCTTATTAAATTAAATGTAGACGCTTCTCCCAATAAGAATTTGAATATAAATTCATCACGTTGTGGGAACTAATTTCTTTCCATAGGTGTATATGTGATGTATTTGTGTTTTTGTAATATTATATCTTCTTTTTAATTCTTATTCAGGTTTTTATAACTTTTTATTCTTTCTTATCAAATTATATCATTTTTACTATACAACCAATTCGTCATTTTGAATTGCAAATTGGCAAAAATTTTGCAACAATTTGTCATTGCTTTTAACAAATTGAGAGTCAAAGAAGTCAATTCCAAATTCGTCATTAATAATATATATATATATATATATATATATATATATATATATATATATATATATATTATTAACGTTGACATTTTAGATTTAGCACGAAAATTGAGAATCTCAATTCGCCGTTACTATTGGTGAATTGGGACTCATGCTTTTTAGTCCCAATTCGCCAATAACATTGGCAAATTGGGACCCCAATTTGTCAATGCTATTATTTAATATTTAATTTAAATAATATATATATATATATATTTTTATTGTTGACATTTTAGATTTGCCATGAAAATTGAGAATCTCAATTCGCCGTTACTATTGGTGAATTGGGACTCACGCTTTTTAGTCCCAATTTGTCAATGTTATTATTTAATATTTAATTTAAATAATATATATTAAATATTTTATATATATATATATATATATAT
Source organism: Senna tora (assembly GCA_014851425.1). Lineage (NCBI taxonomy): Eukaryota > Viridiplantae > Streptophyta > Magnoliopsida > Fabales > Fabaceae > Senna > Senna tora. Next base: position 16,566,883 of record CM026262.1, read on the forward strand.
ATATATTTAACGTTGACATTTTAGATTTGGCACGAAAATTGAAAATCTCAATTCGCCGTTACTATTGGGGAATTGGGACTCACGCTTTTTAGTCCCAATTCGCCAATAGCATTGGCAAATTGGGACTCCAATTTGTCAATGCTATTATTTAATATTTAATTTAAATAATATATATTAAATATTATATATAGATATATATTATTAATATTGATTTTTTAGATTTGGTTCCTAAATTGAGAATTCCAATTTGTTATTGCTATTGGTGAATTAGGACTCACGTCTCCAATTTGCCAATGCTATTGGTGAATTTGGGGCTGACTTCTTTGACTCTCAATTTGCCAAAAGCAATGACAAATTGGTGCAAGATTTTCACCAATTCACAATTCAAAATGGCGAATTGGTTATTGCACAATAAAAGTGTATAGTTTGATTAATAAGAATAAAAAAGCGTTAAAAACCTGAATAAGAATAAAAAAAGATATAATGTTACAAAAAGATGTGATTTGATGAGATGAGAGAGAAAATAAAGATAATAAACATAATTATTAGAAGAATGAGAAAATAACAAATTTTATATTATTTAATTTATTATTTTAAAATATAATAATAAGGATCTTATATTATATTTTAAAATTAAAAGAAAAAGAAAATATATAGCTATATGTATATGCGAAACCTCTAGTATCTATGTTAATATAATTGTTGGGTTTTTTTGTAAGACCCTCTTAATTCTAGAATTTAATTAAATTAATTTAAGTTATGGTTGTTAATAATGTGTTTTCAATTTAAATGCTTGTGTATGACATTGGTTGATGCATTAGTTTGTGTAACTGTCGTTTTTACCTAAAACCCATGGTTTAAAATTTTTAATCCCAAAATTCCCCTTTGCAGCAAAGTATTCCATAGATATCCCATTTTTGTCGTTTAGTGAGTTCAAATCCGTCTGGGCCTCATTTGAATTCGTCTTAGGCCTAGACGGATTGGGTTTTTTTTTTAAATGACTGAATCCGTCTGGGTGGTAGACGGATTCAGTCATATATATATTTTTTATATATAAAACCGAATCCGTCTGCCACCCAGACGGATTCGGTTTTAATTAATTTTTTTTTTATAAGTGAATCTCTGCATAGGGCAGCGCAGGGTCAGGTGATTGACCCTACGCTGCAGCCCTCCTCATCCCATTCAATTTTACATCTACCTTCTTCATCTTCATTCATCCTCATCTCTCATCTCTCATCTCTTCATCTGCTTCTCATCTCTTCATCTGCTTCTCATCTTTCCTTTTCCTTTGTCTCCGTTGCTCTTTCGGTGGTGGGGCTTTGAAGATTAAAAAATTTTGCTAGTGGTCCAACCTTTAGGAGTATAAAGAAATTAGATAGTGTGGTCCAGATCTACACATGTAATTTTTAACTTTTTTTAAATAGTTTATTGGTTATTTTTGTAATTTTTTTGTTTAATGATACAATTTCAGTTGTGTTCTTGGATTTTTCAAACTAAGTGTGGGCTAGATATTTAATCCAGGTAATTTTTTTGATATTTTGTAAATTTTTTTAAAATAAATTCTTACTTTGTAGTATGCTGAAAAGTTAATAGAAATTTTGTTAATGTAAGTATATTTTTTAAATCATTTATATTTGTTTAGTTGAATTTGCAATTTTTTTTTAGAATTTTTCAGAATTTTTATGTTAAAGTGAGATTAGTATTAAATTTTTGTTTGTTTAATTTGTTGAATATGATTGTGAGTATTCATTTATTCTTCTTACCTATGGACCAATAATCTTAGGGAAATATTATGGACTAAACTGAGGTAAAGTTACTTAGGTGCTTGCTATAAAGTTCACCAATATAATTAAAACACGTGACAAAATTTTTTTATATAACCAATCATGGTAGAGAGAGAAAATGAAAAGCAATAAATTACATAACCAATCAAATAGGAGAGAGAATATAAATAAGGTTTATGATTGGTGAACTTTATAGCAAGCACCTAAGCAACTTTACCTTAGTTTTTTCCAAATATTATTGTGGACAAATTATTATTTTTATTTTTATTAATAATGCATTTATATGATTAGTTTTGATATATTTTTTTTAAAAAAAAAATCCATATGTATGAGAATTTTTTAGTGATATATTTGTAGTAATTACTCATGATATATTTGTATGATTAGTTTTGATATAATGTAGTAGTTACTATTATTTTTAAAAAAAATTCCATATGTATGAGAATTTTTTAGTGATGATATATTTGTATGATTAGTTTTGATATAATTTAGTAGTTAAAGCTATATGGATCATTTAGAGTTAACTATTAAATAAAACAATACTTAAGCATTTAGGGTTAACTATAATAATATTTAGTAGTTATTTATATGTGGTTAATATGAAATATGTGTGTTTGTAGGTATCAAAATGCATAGAAAAATATTTGCATATGTTTATTATGACGGAGAAATTAAGAATGGCACAGATGGCGTTATATTTGCATGTAGACGACCTAAAGGAATAAGTCTAGAGGAAAATATTACCTTGGGTGGTTTAAAGACCTTGATAAATGAGAAATTAAATCTTTCTGAGAATCAAACTGTGTCTGAAATAATTTATAGGATGCCGTTAAACATGAATCCTTTGAGGTATGGACAATTTCACATGGGAGAAGATTCGGATTTCCAATTTGTAATAGAGAGGCACTTGCAAATTTGTTCTGAATTTGGATTGATGGAGTTTTATGTAGAGATATCAACACATGATATCAATATAGATATAGAAAACCAATTATCTTTCGACTACAATACTCAGCTAACACCTCAGACCGATCAAACTTTAATTGCTAGTTCCTCGCGTTTACAAATTGTTGGTACATGTCAACCTCCTACAGAAGACCTTGGCGAATTTTCAGACGAAGATGAATATGAGGCAAGTGTTCCTATTCGGATGTCCCATCAAGACAAAGAAGATGATAATGTTTGGGAAGATGTTGTTGAAGAAGAATTAGCTAATTTTTACTCTCAAGTGGATGTGGAGAGAGCAAGGGGCTTTACTGGAGACTTTGGTCCACGCAATGATGATGTTGGGGAGTTGTATGAAGGGATGAAGTTTCCAACGAAGGCCGCACTACGTAGGCATGTGAAGCTTTATCATATTAAGAATAACTGCACATTTGTAGTTGCAAAGTCAGGGAGTAATTTTGAGGACTAGCGGTGTCCCAAGTTTGGAAATGAGTGTGCTTGGAGACTAAGGGCAACTCAAAAGGTTAACACATACCAGTGGGAGATAACCATATGCCCAGAGAAACACAAATGTGTCACAATGACATTGTCACAAGATCATTCAAAGTTGGATTCTGACGTGATTGCATCTTTTATCATTAGTATGGTGACTTTAGAGCCTGATGTCTTTGTAGCTTCTATCATTGAACGAATGAACACCCAATTTAACTTTGAAGTGTCTTACAAGAAGGCATGGTTAGCAAAGCACAAGGCCATTACAAGGGTTTTTGGTAATTGGGAGGGCTCTTATTCTAAGTTACCTCGATGGATGGCTGCCATACAACACTTCTTACCCGGGACAGTTGTTCAATTTTGTTATAAACCACGCCCACGTGGTGTCCCTTCGGATCCTAGCATTCGAATCTTTCAAAGAGTTTTTTGGGCATACAAGCCATGCATTGATGCATTTCCACACCTCAAACCAATGGTCTAAGTGGATGGAACCTTCTTGTATGGAAAATATACTCAAACCCTCTTGATTGCTTCATCGCAAGACGGTAACTCTAATGTTGTGCCACTTGCCTTTGCTATCGTGGAGGGAGAAACATTAGAGGCATGGGCATGGTTTCTTAAGAGAGTTCGTTTGCATGTGGTCGGTGATAGACAGAATATTTGCTTGATATCATATAGGCATCCTTCCATACTATCCGCCGTCATTGATCCACGTACAATGTGGCAACCACCTTATGGCCATCATGTATATTGCATCCGTCACTTGGCTAGTAACTTGAACAAGAAATATAGCGATAGTAACTTGAAGGATTTGTTTGTAAACATTGGTAAGTGTTATGTTTTTTTATATTTACCCTCTTCATTTAGTGTTATGGTGTATAAATTTTTTTTTGCTTTGTAGGTTACCAAAGCCAACGTGACGTGGTAGATGCACAGTTGGCTGAGTTTTGAACTCTCAAAGATGATCTTAATGAATGGGTTGACGCAATACCAAGGGAAAAATGGTTACGGGCATATGATGAGGGGCGTCGGTATAGTCACATGACTACTAACTTAGCTGAGTGCATGAATTCAGTACTAAGGTAAGTTAGGCACTTACCAATTCTAGGACTCGTGAAGGCCACAATGTACCGCTTAAACTCATATTTTGTAACGCTTTCCAAAACCACAGCAGCCCAGTTAAGAGCCGGCCAAGTTATTTGTGAAGAAGCGGCTAAAAAAATGTTGGAGAATCAACAAGCAGCAAATCCTTGTAAGGTTATATCCTTCTATCGTGCTTCACTGTACTTTGAGGTTCAGGAGCCATATGATCGGTCCAACAAGAATTTTGGACGAAATTGCAAAGTGAACCTTAGAGACCGAGTGTGTGATTGTGGAGAGTTTCAAGTTTTTCAATACCCTTGCCACCATGTAATAGTAGCTTGTAAATCGGTCAAGCTTGACCACTCTCAGTTTATCGACCGCGTGTTTAGGTTGGAAACAATTCTTAATGCCTACTCAAGTGAGTTTCGACCAATGGGCGACGAAGTTGGCTGGCCCCAGTTGAAGGTCCAACTCTGGTTGTAGATCTTGAGAAGTTGAGAGATAGAGGTCGACCTCGAACAACTCAATTCCAAAATGAGATGGACTGGGTAGATACAAGTAGACAACGCAAGTGTGGACTATGTAGACAAACTGGCCATAATCGATCAAAGTGTCCACAACGTCAATAGGAATTACTTTATGTTTGTTTCTGTTGTTAGATGTTAATTCATTGTATGTAGGAATTATTTCATAGAACTTGATGTAGTACTCTATGTATAATATTGACAGGAACTTTTTGTGTTCTAATTATTATATATAATTTTTCTGTTGAAGTCATAGAACTTGATGTAGTACTCTATTTATAATATTGACAGGTACTTTTTGTGTTCTAATTATTATATATAATTTGTATTCATAGACTTCCACAGGATGGTTGTTCCACGTCAGACTATTATACACCCAAGACCAGAAGATCCTTCTTTGCTGACCCTACAAAACAAACACATATCAGAGCATGTGTGGCAAGGATATGTAAGAATGGAGTCCATGTTTATTGTTTGATAAGTCTGGGTTAATTTCACAAATTTAACTGATTTGTATTTTTTTATGCAGCTGGAACGTGTTCTACGATGCCAACGTAGCTCAAAGGACCATCCAGGACTTCCACCGCAACCGATTCTTAATGTCCTTAAGCAGACAGGATTCTATGGTGTGTCCAGACTACGGTACTTTGAGTTCGACAATGCATTAGTTTCAGCACTTGTTGAACGATGGCGCCCAGAGACACATACATTTCACATGACTCAGGGTGAATGCACCATTACATTACAGGATGTTGCCATATTATTAGGGCTCCCTTGTGTTGGAGTACCAATTGTTGGGAGGACAGACTTACCTTGGGCAACAGTATGTGAAGGGTTGTTAGGTCAGACACCTCCTGAAGGTAAGTTAAAAGGCCAACGATTAAGTATGAAATGGTTGGATGACACGTTCTCATTTGCAAACTTCCCACCAAACCCTACAGCTGTTGATATTGAGCACTTCACACGAGCATACATTTTAAAGCTCATTGGTGTGTACTTAATGCCTGATAAATCATCAAAAGAGGTGTACCTTATGTATCTGCCCCTATTGGCAGACTTGACAGCAGTTCGCACTTTCAGTTGGGGCTCTGCTGTATTAGCATACTTATATAGAGAGTTGTGCAATGCAACCGACCCGAATACTAATGACATATCAGGTTGCATGGTTTTATTGCACTTGTGGGCATGGGATAGGTTTCCTGGGCTAGCACCGCATGAAACACATTTTATTAACCCACAACTCAACATATTTGGGGACTTACCACCATTAGGCTACAGGTATTTTTGTATATTCATTGTGTTCGATGTAATCTCCATTCATTTGTGTATAAGGTTTTTAAATTTGTTTCCTCGTCACTCTTTTAGGTGGACGTGTATCGACGTACACTACCACCAAAGGTATGACACATTAAAAAAGTATAGACTTCTTCTTGATTCGCTCAAGGAAGACCAGGTAACTACTCTTACATATTAGCTTAAATACAAAAATATAAGTATAACATATTATGCCTTATATAGCTTATTTATAAGATTTATTTTTCACAATATTTTTTACCAGATCAAATGGCGCCCCTATGATGAGGATCATGTAAGCCAACAAATCCCATATTATTGCATTGATAATCGACATATTTGGCGTGCAAATGTTCCACTAATCTGCTTTCACATTGTCGAGTGGCAATATTCAGACCGTGTTCTACGTCAATTTGGCATGGACCAACCCATCCCAGAAAACCCTGTGGACATAGACTTCCTACATACCTTAAAATTGACAGGGAACATATCAGCTAATTGGTTCATTGAGCACCAATTTTATATACACGTATGGAATAATTGGCAAGCTCGAGTTGCTTTTGTGCCTCCATACCACGGTATATTAAAGCGAACATCTGAATATATGAAATGGTATTGGAGGCACACTCGACGATGGATTGATGTAAATGGAGCCACATATGGCTATATGGTAAGCTCCACAACCCAATTATTTCTTTCTTCTCACGAGTTTCATACACTTTCATGATTTATTTGTTTTTATATTTATGTCAAATTATTTTTTGCAACATGATCAGACACTTCTTATTCAGGAGAGGAATATCACAGGACCTAGGCCATTTGATAATTTCATTGATCGGGCTTGCATGGGTATGATGCATGCATTAGAGGTCAATTATGGTCATTTACATAATGATGATCACCCAGCTCCTCCGGTACATCCCATGCCTATCCTTGACCTTCCTCCACCAAAAAGCAGTAAGAGACCTCCTGGATATGCATCACACAGAGAGCCAATTGCACAGTGCTACGTTATACATGAACAAGAACATTATGCACCTCAAAATGTGCCACCACAATATACTGGCGGGCCATCATATATACAAACTATGGAGAAACCACATCTTCTATGCCACCACCATATACTGTCGGGCCTTCATCATCATACACATCCACATCATTTCATCACCTAGGTGGAGGCATTCCCTATGAAGAGTGTACGCCTATACAACAAACAGGGTCAATGATGGATTTATTAAATAGTCAACAACAATTTCAAACTCCATCTCAACCTATTCCATATTGTCAAACGCCAGAGTTTTCGTTCACTGAGCCATCACTATTTGATGAACAAGAAGAACCACAAGAACAACAACAACAACTTAGAAGAACTACTAGAGTAATTAGAATAAAGCAATGTGGAACGGGTGGTCATTTTCTGTAAAAATGTTGTCTTTTTTTATTTTTTATTCATTTTGTAATATCTAAAATTAGTGGAATTTAGTTCTTTTCATTAAAAATTAGTCTCTATTAATATTTAAATTTTATGGAGAAGAAGGACAAGAATGAAAAGATGATTATTAATACAAATAATTATTTATTTTCTTAATTATTTTAAAGTAATAAAGTTAGTTTATAAAAAAAACTAATTACAAAAAAAAGGCAACGAACATTTTGTTTAAAAATAAGTAAAACCATTTATTAAAAAAACCAAACCGAATCCGTCCGGTTGGCAAACGGATTCGGTTTTATATAAAAAGATATATATATATGATTGAATCCGTCTACCACCCAGACGAATTCAGTCATTTTTTTTAAAAAAAAATTAAACCCAATCCGTTTGGGCCTGAGACGGATTCAAATCCGTCTCAGGCCCAGACGGATTTAGACGCAGTAAACGACAAAAATGGGGTATCTGTGGAATACTTTGCTGCAAAGGGAAATTTTGGGATTAAAAATTTTAAACCATGGGTTTTAGGTAAAATTGCCCCGAAACATGGTACGGATAGAAAGACTGAAAGATTAACTTGACGAGAGGAGGGAGGGTTACTTTGATTGTGTTTTTTTTTATATATATTATCTGTATTTAATTTATTTATATTAATACGATGGTTGGATTTTTATTTTACAAGATAACTATTTTATAATTAAAAAATAAGATAAATAATGTAATGTGATCGTTTTATATTATTTACAAGTATTCTCCTATTAAATTAAATGTAGACGCTTCTCCCAATAAGAATTCGAATATGAGTTCATCACGTTGTGGGGACTAACCTCTTTCCATCGGTATATATGTGATGTATTTGGGTTTTTGTAATATTATATCTTCTTTTTAATTCTTATTCAGGTTTTTATAACTTTTTATTCTTTCTTATCAAATTATATCACTTTTACTGTACAACCAATTCGCCATTTTGAATTGCAAATTGGCAAAAATTTTGCAACAATTTGTCATTGCTTTTAACAAATTGAGAGTCAAAGAAGTCAGTTCCAAATTCGTCATTAATATATATATATATATATATATATATATATTATTAACGTTGACATTTTAGATTTAGCACGAAAATTGAGAATCTCAATTCGCCGTTACTATTGTGAATTGGGACTCACGCTTTTTAGTCCCAATTCGCCAATAACATTGGTAAATTGGAACTCCAATTTGTCAATGCTATTATTTAATATTTAATTTAAATAATATATATTAAATATTATATATATATATATATATATATATATTTAACGTTGACATTTTAGATTTGGCACGAAAATTGAGAATCTCAATTCGCCGTTACTATTGGTGAATTGGGACTCACGCTTTTTAGTCCCAATTCGCCAATAGCATTGGCAAATTGGGACCCCAATTTGTCAATGCTATTATTTAATATTTAATTTAAATAATATATATTAAATATTTTATATATATATATATATTTAACGTTGACATTTTAGATTTGACACGAAAATTGAGAATCTCAATTCGCCGTTACTATTGAAGAATTGGGACTCACGCTTTTTAGTCCCAATTCGCCAATAGCATTGGCAAATTGGGACCCCAATTTGTCAATGCTATTATTTAATATTTAATTTAAATAATATATATTAAATATTATATATATACATATATATATATATATATATATATATATATATATATATATATATTATTAATATTGATTTTTTAGATTTGGTTCGTAAATTGAGAATTCCAATTTGTTATTGCTATTGGTGAATTAGGACTCACGTCTCCAATTTGCCAATGCTATTGGTGAATTTGGGGCTGACTTCTTTGACTCTCAATTTGCCAAAAGCAATGGCAAATTGGTGCAAGATTTTCACCAATTCACAATTCAAAATGGCGAATTGGTTATTGCACAATAAAAGTGTATAGTTTGATCAATAAGAATAAAAAAGTGTTAAAAACCTGAATAAGAATAAAAAAAGATATAATGTTACAAAAAAGATGTGATTTGATGAGATGAGAGAGAAAATAAAGATAATAAACATAGTTATTAGGAGAATGAGAAAATAACAAACTTTATATTATTTAATTTATTATTTTAAAATATAATAATAAGGATCTTATATTATATTTTAAAATTAGAAGAAAAAGAAAATATATAGCTATATGTATATGCGAAACCTCTAGTATCTATGTTAATATAGTTGTTGGGTTTTTTTGTAAGACCCTCTTAATTCTAGAATTTAATTAAATTAATTTAAGTTATGGTTGTTAATAATGTGTTTTCAATTTAAATGCTTGTGTATGACATTGGTTGATGCATTAGTTTGTGTAACTGTCGTTTTTAGCTCAGACAATTGTAATTTGTAATTAGGACCGCAGGGGGTCTTAACCATGGGGGACTTGTCCTTAGGTCATGCACCTAGGTGCCTACGTACCCTTCGGAAGGGATCAAAGTCCACGTATAGTTTGTCATGATGACGTCTATAGGAGTCGTTAGGCAAGGTGATTACCTGTATCAGGCCGTGTGCGGCTAAGACGTGTCTAAGGTACTCCGGGCGGGCGAGCCGCTCTTAGGAGGTTGCCTTAGTGGGAGAGAGCTCGAGTCTCTGAGGGCTGCTGGAAGCCCTGTAAGTGGTAGACTCCGGGATGGAGGTGCGCTTGTCGGTGGTTGGCTTGGATGGAGCCTACGGCGGAGCTCAGGATGTGTGGAGGATTTGAGTAAGGTGTTTGAGGATGCTCAGGTTACTAAGAGTACGTGAGGGATCTTAGATTAGGTGTCGTAGTCTTTCAGGTTGCGTATCCCTTAGTCCCCCGTGTGAGGGTCTATTTATACTCGAGTGTGGGAAGGTCGTGCTCGACCCACGATCTCGTGCATCGTGGGTGGTCCCACGATGCTTAAGGAATTCCCACGTCTGGTAAAGGGATCGTTCCGTGAAGTGACGTGGGCAGGGGCCATGTAACTAGTAGATGAGTGGTGCCACGTGTCACTAGCGGGTGCTACTGCCAAGCATGTAGAAACTCAGTGCCACGTGTCCCAAGGTGGAATATTCCGTAGTTACATAAGTCCCCCAAGTTTACAGGTGTCGGGCGCCCGTGGACTTAAGTTCCCTTGTCTGTAAGTCACTTAGGAATTTTCATTGCCTATGAACATGGGAGGGCTCACCCGCGCAAGGTCAGGGTTGCTTTGTGTTAATCGTCCGACTTGCGAAGGCAGTGTCCTTCGTTTCGTTCCGTGGAAAGGGAGACGCTTAGGAGGTGACACGAGTCCTGCTTCGAGTGGCTGACTTCTTGACTTCCTCAGCAAGTTTTTGAGCCGTCTCTGCAGAAAGTACGCGACTTACCGAGGTGAAGTCATCATTGCTCAGAGGGGCATTTCCCGGAATACCCTTTGTGGGTAAGCGGGAGAAATCCGAAGGTCAGGGGCCGCTTGGTCATTTTCGAAGGATTCTCCTCTGGTTGAGTTCGCTCGCGGCTAGTGGCTGACGGGATTTCTTGCAGAGAGTTGTCTGTTGAAGGAGCGGGCTTGTTGCAGGTGCCACGCGTCAGAGCTTAAATGGGTGCCACTGGCGTTGGGTGTTTTTGCCGCCGTTTCTCCTTCATTAAATGCAGGTTTGTTTTCGAGGGTAGCCGTCATTAGCCTGAGCCGAGTACTTTTTCGAAAAGACCCATAGGCGTCTCCAGGTGACTCTTGGATTTTTGAGGGCTTTTCGGTCTTTGGGTTTCTGTTGCCTTGGCGGCGAATCTCGGCCGTTCTTCCTCTCCACGTGTTCAGTTGAGGCGAGTGGCTGTAGTTGGACCTGGTTGTGGAGGATAATAAATTCTTATCCGTTGCGAGATACGAGAGGGCTAAGGTTTTTGAATCGTCGCGCCTCTGGGTACCCTATAAATCTCCAGTGTTTGAAAGTTTGTGACTTCACATTTGCATTCACCTTTCTCCGTTGCCTCTATTTTCCCTGCCTTTGCTTTGCTCTCTCTGATTCTTGCCCTTTCTTCCTGCTCTCTGTTCTCGTCGGGATTTTGCCATGGCTGGTGGTGACGACTATAGCTTCTACCCCTTCGACTTTACTGATTTGGAGGTTCTTCCTTCTTCTTCTCCTCCTCCTCCCCCTCTTAGCCGTACTCACAACGTCGGTCGGAGTAGGGGGAAGAAAAGCGGTCAACAGAGTCTTTTTCTGGAGGTAGCCGCCGATGTCCCTGCTATGGTACCCGCTGGTGGTGAAAGGGAATGACGGTTTCCCGCACCTCCATCTTCCGAGAGAGATCGCCGGCAGGAGGGTCTTCAAAGGGAGAAGAGGAAGAAGGATGGAAGAGGTAGCGCGAGCAGACCCCGGGAGGGGGAAAGGTGAGGAGCTTCTGCGGCGGAGTTGCCCAAGGGTAGAGAAGGAGGGCTCAAGAAACGGCCTTCCGGTGTGGAGTCGCGATTGTCTTTGCAGGTGGTACGGCGGAGTTCTGACCGGGAGGATTTGCAGGTGGAGGCTCCGGCGGAAGGTGCTGTTTCATCCTCTGTTCCTGCCTCTGGTCCTACCTCTGTTCCTACCTTTGTTCCCACTTTCGCTCCTGTTCTTCAATCACCCATGAGGGTGAATCTATCAACTTGTCCTCCCGTCCTGAGCCCCATTGAGGGGGTCGATCAGCCTGCTAATAAGAGGGCCAAGGTGGTCGTTAAGGAGCCTGCAGGAGATTTTACCACGGCTCGGGTTTCGGCAGGAGAGCCCGTGGTTGAGACTTTAGCCAGAGTTGCGGAGGCTACTGATGCGGCCATGGACGCTGGAGCCCTCTCAGATAGAGGGAATGTAGTGGCGAGTCAAGCGGCTGCGATAAAAGATCTTGTCTCGAGGTCGAGTGTCGGCCCTTATAAACCCCTTGTGCCACCGGAAGGGGAACTACCTTTTGAGATGGTGGCATTGGGCAGGCGCTTCCCCGTGGAGATGCGGGAGAGGGAAGCCAGGGGGCTGGACACCTCCCCTCTGAATCTTGCCGTTCGAGGCTTCAGCCGAGCTGCTGAGGCATTAGCTGACTTCCATCAGGCTGGCTGTGAGTGGGACAAGCGTGTGGTGAGCTTCTTTATCCTGGTTTTGCGCTTCTCTTTGTTTCTTTTTAGTTATCCTCCTTATTTCTGAGTTTTGTCCTTTTGCAGGGGGATATCCATCTCGACCAGGACCAGTTCGCCGGTGTTGCGGCCTCTAAGAGCCAAGCTTTGGAGGTTTCCCAGAAGAGGCTGGCAGACGTGCATGGGCACCTGTCCGCGAAGAAGTTGGAGTGTGAGGATCAAGGACGCAAGATTAAGTCCTTGACTCACGAGGTGGCCCGTCTTAGGGCTGAAGCTGGATATCCTTTCGAGATTACGCTCCTTCGCTCGGAATTGGAGAAGACTCGCAAGGAGCTAGTCATCCGTCAGGATGATGCTAAGAGGCGTCGGCAGGAGCTGCATTCTCTCAGCGAAGCTTTGTGGGGTGCGGAGGCTCGCGCGTCTGAGAACCTTTCTGGTTGGCAGGCGACCGAAGATAAAGTTGCCGACGTCGCTGATCTCCAAGGAGAGTTGCCAGCGCAGAGGATGTATGGCATGCTCTTGGCGGTCGAGCAGCTCGAGCGTCTCCGCGGGGAGAGGTTTTCGGCGGAGTGGGTGGCTTCCCTGCATCCTTCTTTGGAGTTCTTTGATGGTGAGCTTCGCGGTCGAATGGAAGCAGATCCTCCATTGAATCTTGCTTATCTTCGTCAGCTGACCGACCACCTAGTGGAGCACTAGGTGTTGTCTCGAATCGGCGAGCGAGCTCCAGAGATTGGACCTACTTCTTAGCAATTAGCTGAAGCGACCAAGCAGGGGTCGTTGGAAGGGGCTGGCCGTGTGGAGCCTACTAAGGCTAAGGCCTTCGTAGATCTTGGGGATGCCCAAAAATAGGTTTATGTAGTTTTCAGGGTGTTTTTACCCTTTGTAATGGGCGGACGCCCTCTCATTTTTGGCATTTAATGAGAATTTTCCTTTTAAAGAGTTTTTGCTGGCTCTCTTTATACATCTGGGCAAAAAGTCGTGCGCGATTGCAGTTTCTCTTTTTTTTGTTATCCTTTTACGTCTGGGTAAAAAGATCTTTTGCATGAGTATCGTGTGATCAATATGGTTTGTATGCAGTTTGCTAGCATGGTTTTGTTGAACGTTCGTTTTGTGCTTTTCGCACCCAAGGGGTTTTTACCGCGCTGCTGTGGGAAATATTAGCTTGGCCTTGGAGGCGCTTAGCGTTTCTTAGGGCGGTTGGCCCATTGTCCTGTGGTAGGACTTATGCGAGTACTTTGCAATTTGAAGCCTTGTCTCTTGTCGAAATGATATACTTCAATAATAATAGACAAAATGGTTACATTCGAGCAGCCTCAGTCGGGCTAACCTTAGTCAGGCTGAAAGTAAACAAGATGATTACATTCGGATTGACTAGGTCAGGCGGGCCTTAGTCAGGCTGAAGTGAATCCTAAATTTGAAATAAAGAGACGTACTTGACTTGACTTGAAGGTGGTATAAGAGCGCAAAGTGTGTAGAGTTTCAGGCGAAGGTTTGGTCCGGGCGGGCGGGCGGACTCCAGTTTCTTCCCTCCTGACTCTTTACGCTCGGGGGTTCCTCGCGTGTTTCTTGGGGACCAAGGCGGGCGACCTTGACGGTCTTGGTTAGGCTTGCTACGTAGCATGCTCGCGCCAGTTTCTGGTCCGCCATGATTTCTCCAACTCCGTGGGGTGTTGGGAACTTCATAGTGAGCTGTGCGGTGGACACTACAGCCATGAGTTTGTTTAGGGACGATCGCCCTAAAATTGCATTGTATGCTGATGGTGCTGAGACGATGATGAAGTCTACATCAAGGGTAGCGACCTTTGGTAGGGTGCCCATGGTTGTTCGGGCAGTGATGATTCCTTCTGCTGGAACCTGGGCTCTTGAGAACCCTTTGAGTGTGCCGGGGAATGGCCTTATGTTGGCTTCGTTCAACCCGAGTTTTTTGAATGTGTCGAAGTAGAGGACGTCTTCCGAGGATCCTTGGTCGATCAAGACTCTCTTGACTTCATAGTTGGCGATTATGGTCGTCACTACCATGGGATCGTCGTGGACTGGTCCCTCTAGGCTGGTGAGATTGAATGTGATGGTGTCTCCCTTGGGCTCGCTCCTCTTTTTGTGCTTTGGGGCATAGTCGAGGGCAAGGATGGAGCGTTCCACTCTTTTCTTGCTTTGCGGTGAGGAGGAAGTTCCTCTCTGCAGGTCGCCTGCAATGACGTTGATGACCCCACGAGTAGGTGTCTGATCGTTGGCCTCTCGTTGATGTTCTGCGTTAGCCCTGCTTTCTTCCTTGATGAATCTGCCGAGCTGTCCCTTGCGGATTAGGTCCTCGATATGGTCCTTTAGGTGGATGCAGTCATTGGTTTCGTGCCCGTAATCCTTATGGAACTGGTAGTATTTGGACTTGTCTACTGGTTTTCCCGTCTTTCGCCTCTTGACCAGAGGGGGAAAGCTGAGCATGTCTGAGTGATAAATCTCTTCCAGTACCCCAACATGGGATTTGTTGAGGGGAGTGTAGCACGTGAACCGTCCTCTAGGAGGCATTCGTGGCCGAGGGGGTGACCTCTTCCTGTTGTTTTTCTCTTTGGGAGCTTGGCTTTCTATTGTCGTTTTTTCTTTCTTCTTTTCAGCTCGTTCCATGTCGGCCCTACTTATCAGGAATTTCCTCATCTTGTCTTTGGCGATTTGCGTGTTCTCCTCTTGGATGAACCATTCCGCGCGGTCCATCAATTCCTGTAAGGTAGAGACATGGCACCTGTTGAGTTCCCCGTAGAACTGCGAGCATCGAAGACCTTGTTTTATGACAAAGATGGCGACGGCGTCCTGGAGGCCTCGGACTTGGAGCGAGAGTTTGGTAAAACGGGCTAGAAAGGCTTGTAGGGTTTCTCCTTCCTCTTGGTGGAAACCGATGAAGGAGTCTTCATTCTTTTGGTATTCCTTGCTGCTGGCGAATTGTATAAGTTTTGTGGCAACTGTTCGAAGCTGTGGATCGAATTGGTGGGCAGCAGCGAAAACCATCTGTGAACACCTCACTTTGACCGGCTGAAAATATAATAAGAACAAAAAGAAAAGAAGGAAGAAAATGAATAAAAATAATAAAACTAAATAAAGAGGCGTCGCGACGGAAACGTTATACCATCGCGACAGTAAAACATGCGTCGCGATGTAACCTGCATTTATGAAGAATCATGCGGAGTGTTATCCGTCGCGACGGCACGACCACACGTTGCGACGGGTTGCATATTTATGACGGATCCGGGATCGTATCTGCACGATACCCGTCGCGACGGGCTTGCCATTAATGGCCGAATTTCTTTCCCGGAATAGTTTTCCCGACGTACTATAAAATAAACCCCACATCACTTGTCAAAGGGATGGGAAAATTATGGTCAAAGGGGCTAAGAGTAGATAATAAGAAGCAAGCAGGTAGAATACGCACTATGAGTAATACCTCATTCTTTCTTTGATTTTATTCATACTTGTTTGATTACTTGGAGTCATTTTTTGTACAAACATATTCCTCTGATTCACATACTCCAAAAATGTTATCACCCTCTTTTCTGCCTTCTTCTTCTCTGAAAGATCAAATGGGTCGCGACAGGTTCCCACTACCGTCATGACGCCCCCCGGTTAAAAGCGTCGTTGCGACGCCTTCTCCCATGCGTCACGACGGTCCTTGTTTTACGACAGTAAGTCGCGACGGTAGAACCTACTCGTCGCGACCCCCTGTCTTTTTGGGGATAAAAAGGTTTTATTAAATACTTACTCAATGAGAAAATTCTTTATATAATCTAGCGCCACCAAGAGACTT
The DNA here is from genome assembly GCA_014851425.1 of Senna tora. NCBI lineage: Eukaryota > Viridiplantae > Streptophyta > Magnoliopsida > Fabales > Fabaceae > Senna > Senna tora. The sequence continues at coordinate 16,583,291 of CM026262.1, forward strand.
GGCCTTTATAGGAGCACTAGCCTTCACGCCATCTGGGTATTACGCCTGATGAGCCCTCACACACCCACTCTTTTTATTCTTTGATGTCTCGTATGGTAGATAGGTACCAAAAGGCATTGGCCTCTTTAGGTACATTGCACTGGGAGGCCATCTGAGTATTCACTTGATGAACCTCCCTTCACTCACACACTTGCATGTCACAACAAATTGAGAGCTTTCATATTCCCCAACTTCATGTTATCACTCGTGCCAGAAGAATATGCTGGGCTATTAAGAAGCCATCTCCTCTCCACAAGTCAGGTGTACAGGTTTTCAGGGATTCTTCCGACCCAGAAGGAGATCGCCGATTTACTCGGGGTTCCAAAAAAGAAGGCCATCATTAAAAACCATGCTCAAGGAGGAACTCTCTCCACCAAGTTACTTTTGGAACACATGGAGGCCATGAGGAGAAAAGGAGATTGGACAAATTTTGGGAGGACGCTTGCTCTATCAGTCTATGGACTTGTCTTTTTCCCCACTACACTAGATATGGTCAACCTATCTTCCATTGGGGTCTTTCTAACCGTTGAGAGATACAGAATAAATCCCATACCCGCCATTTTGGCAGAGACGGTAGGTTCCCTTACCTATTCTCAGGCAAGAAAAGGAAAGAAGTTACAGTGTTGCCTGTAACTCCTCACAGTTTGGCTAGCTAATCCTATCTTTGGCAAAGGGTATTCTACCGGAGGAATTTTGGAAATAAATCATCACCCCTTGCAAGATTTTTCTCGACGAGAAGGCCTTCGCTTGTATAATGTTGAATCACAAGGACCTATGGAGACAGAATGGTGGATACATTTCTTGGCTCAAGTTAAGGAAAAAGATATCCATTGGAAACTGGTCTGGTGGTTAAGCGAGGAGGTGTTGTACAGCTGTGGCCCGTTCTTCAATGTGCCATTAGTAGGTCCAAGGTTTGCGGCCAACTATAATCCCTCCTTAGCACATTCCCAGCTGACATTTTGTCAAGATGTACCCGCGGAAGAATTGGTGCACTCATTCTTACACTTCCTCAAAGGACCTGACTCTATACATGGCATTACCATTTCAAAGGCCTGGGACCATATGCACTTTAACGGTAAAGCTGAGCTGGGGAGTCGAGGGCTAGCACCAACTAATGACTTTAAAATCTGGCTGAGAGAAAGAATCAATGACAAGGTGGTAGAGAGATTTATGCCGCTAGACCCTCTTCTAGGAAATGATCAGTTGAAGATCGAAAAAGCTCTGAAGAGAAAGATCGATGAGCATAAGGATACACTGGAAAATCTCGAAACCCAAAGGGATAGGAAAATGAAAGCCATTCGCGAAGCAGAAAGAGAATACGTCAGTGTAAGGGCAGATAGCGAAGACATTCGTAGGAATTCTCCTCTGTTGACAGAGAACAGGACCCTCAAGGAAATAAATCGTAAGTTAAGAGAAGAATTGGCTGAAAAGGAAAGAAGTTGGGAAAAACTAATGAGGATTGAAATCCAAATTAAAGAAGCTAGGGCTCAAGCACTAAAGGCTCGAGTCAGAGATTTGGAGGCGCACAATCAAGGGCTGCAGACCCAACTCCTCGACTATAATCCGCTTACTCAAGACCAACTTGATAGGGCCTTACTCCAAATCCAAGCTATGGGCCTAGCGATGGAAAACCTGCAAGAAAAATGCGAAGCAAGGGAAAAGGTGGTGAAAGAACTTGAAAGAGAGATCGAACCATGGAAGAACAATGCAATTCGGCTGCATAATAAAATCGAGCAGATGGCTCGATTAATCAACATGTCTGTCCCGTGTTTCATTGACGCCTTTAAGAAGTTGAATGGCGAATCAACCTGCCATATGTCCCGCCCGAATTGGAAGAACTCATAGTGTTTGACCGCATATTAATCAAAAAGTGGAACGCAATGCTAAGCATGTAGCGTAGGGTGAAAGGCCAAGATAGGTGCATGATGGGCCCATAGCTTTCATAGCACTTTATCAATTGTTCCCATCATTGAATTTTGTATTTATGAATGGGAATAAGGATGTTTTGATCGCCATATGAATTAATAAAACTTGCAATTTTGCTTTTCTTATTTATGTGCTATTCTATTATTTTCTGGTTCTGTTCTCTATTTAAATAATAAAATGGGTTTACGTTAATATCAGTAAAAATGGCACCTAAAATCCACCCAGCTGAGAAGTCAGGGAACGTTCACACTCAGCTGGAAGAAAAAAGGCATGCTCTAAACAGACAAGAGTTGGAATTTCTCATACAAGAAAACAAGATCCTCAAAGCATAAATAACAGCGCAAAAGCGCTCGCACTTGAAAAAAGAAAAGGAACTTCGCCAACAGGCCGAGAAATATCGCCTGGAATCACTTGAGAACAAGCAGCTGTCATCCAATTTCCACCACGCATACTGCGAGATGTGCCGCTGGGCGGACTTGGATAAGCTCCAAAGGCTATATCTTGAAGAACAGGAACCAAGAAGTAGGTCATAGGGAAAATAAAATTTCCTACTTTATCTCTTCCCTGCGTTTCTCGCTCCCTCAGAAATTCGATCTGGTTGGCTACGATGACTGCATGATGAACGTAGTTCTCATAGCAAATTATCAACCTTTTTCTCCTATTGAGTATTTTAACTCATAGAGAGATTGAAGGGGGATTTTTAGGTGCTAAATTCACTGATATTAACAAAATTACCCAACTTGAAAATAAATTTAAAATTACTAAGGAAATTTGGTTTAGCAGGTTTGTCAAAATAGCTCAATCAAGCCATCAGTACTTCACCCGAACGCGAAAAGCACAGATGGACTCTCAAGCAGCGGAATCTGTAGCAAGGATAGCAGAAATGGAAAAAAGCCTAGACATGACTAGGTCTCAGGTAGCTACTTTGAATGACAAAATGGATCAAATACTGGCCTACCTACCAGGAGGCCAGCAAGAGCAATGAGAAGGCTCAAATAAAGCTTTTAAAGGGAAAAAGATTCCCCGTGTCATAATTCCCGAAGACCATGAGGAGGAATATGTGGAAGAAATACCCGTAGAAGAATCGCCCAAATTTCACGAATCTAAGACAAATGAAGGGGTCTCTATCAATGTAGCTGCAGTAATGGCCGCCCTAAAGGCCCAACAGGACAAGCATAACCAAGAGAAGGAAGATGGAGACACAATTAGGGAACAAATAGAGAAGGAAGTGAGTCGTGCACTCAAGATGGCTACTCGGGCCGAAGATGAAGACAAGGTGGTGCTATTCAGTTTCCCTAAAATCCAAATTTCTCCCAAGTTCAAGCTTCCACTTTTTGAAAAGTACGATGGTTTGTCGAATCCAGATCATCAAGTCAAAGGATACTGCGCAACCATGGCCACATATAGCTCTGAACCAACATTCTTGCTCGCTCACTTTCACAATAGTCTGAAGGGAACCACGTACAAATGGTTCATGAGACAGGAAAATGAGACCATGAAGTCATGGGCCACAATGGTAAAAGCCTTCCGTAACAATTTCAAGCATAACATCCACAGTGAAATGACTAGGGAAAGCATGATGGCTCTAAAGAGAAGTAATGAAACCTTCCGAGAATACGCCTCCAGGTGGAAGGAAGCTTCAGTGGATGTCCAACCTCCAATGAACAAAAGGGAAACATGCTTCTACTTCGTCAAAGCATTAGGTGATCCGGCTTATGAGGTTCTGGCAATCTTACCGCATCAGAATTTTGCGAATTTGGTCACCATAGGGGAAGACATCGACGTAAGAAACAAAGAGTCGCCCCCGCCAAAAAAGAATTTCACTCCTAGCTATGGAAAAAAGAAGGAGGAAGGAAATGCCTTTACGCCAAATGAACCAAAGACATTTTCGGTCAATGCTGTGGGAAATTAGGGGACTTCCCAGCAAAACCAGGCATAAAAAAATAATAGAATAAACAATCGGGACAGGGAGTTGCCCGAGCTTGGTCTCACACGAACTGAATTGTTCGAGCACCTTAAGGAACAACAGATGATGTGTGCTTGGCCAGGAAAGAACTGGGAACCCCCATACCCAGCCTGGTACAAACCAGAATTGTCTTGCGTGTACCACCAAGGCACCAAAGGGCACTCAATCGATACATGTGACCACTTTAAAACACACGTCTTGCAGATGATTGATGCAGGATGGATTAACCTCCCAAACATCACCAAAAACCCCTTACCTGAGCATGGGGTCAGTGCCATAGAAAGAGAGGAATGGACAAACAAAGAGCTGGCCCATGTGTCCTTTTCCCTCGAACAAATATATAAAGCCCTGGCGGAAGCTGGTTATGTACCACGTCTCAAGGAATATAATGTATTTTCTTGCTGTTACCATCGGACCATCGGCCATTCCACTAACGAGTGTAAGCTTTGGAGAAAACAAGTACAACACTACATGGCCATGGGGATCATGACGGTAAAAAGGGGAAAGCCTGAGATTCAGATATGCGCAACCTCTCACCAAAAGGGGAAAGTGTTACCATTCACCCTCAAAGTCCCCGACATGGGACCTTCCTCACCAACTCCGAGATCATCACCCCTTTTTACAATCAGAAAACCCAGTCCACCAAAAATAACGCGCCCACAAATGACTATCTATCCACCAAAACCCACACCGTACGACTCCAATAAAGCAGTACCTTGGAGATATCAAGCAATTATGGAAGTCGAAGGAACAAAAGGAGAGATAGGAGGAATCCTCGCGAATGCCGATGTGACTCCTGGACAAGGATTCACTAGAAGCGGGAGGCTATATGCAAGAAACATGACAGCGACACCAAAAGAAACACTCGATATAGAAAAAGGAAAAGGGCCTGAGGACCAACCAGAAGAGGAGGGGGGCAATCTCGAGAAAGAGTTCCTGAGCATAGTTAAGAAAAGCGATTACGATATCGTAGACCAATTAAGGAAAACTCCATCTAGAATTTCTATGCTGGCTCTCATGCTAAATTCCGATATGCACGTCAAGCTCTCCTCAAAACATTAGCAAACACACATGTCCCAAAAGAAATCACGCCAGAGAAAATGGTGAACCTGGTAGACGCTGCTAGAAATGCCTCCATCCTTTCTTTCTCTGAAGAAGAGATTAGCCCAGGAATGAAGGCATTGCATATCACTGTGAAATGCTATGGCTTCAAGATAGCGAAGGTACTTATAGATGGAGGGTCGGCCCTGAACGTCCTGCCAGTCACTACCTTTCAGCAGCTTCCCGTAGTATCAGCACGAATTGATGCAAGCAATATGATTGTCCGGGCTTTCGATGGAACTAGAAGGGAAGCCATGGGAAGAGTTACCCTTCCAATTGAAATAGGGCCCCTCACCTTCAACATCGCATTCCAACTCATGGAAGTTGACGCCGCCTACACTATGTTACTAGGACGGCCCTGGATCCATGAGGCCAAGGCCGTACCCTTTGCTCTCCATCAGAAAATCAAATTCCTCAAAGAAGGAAGGGTCATCACCATCAAAGGGGAGGAAAGCATGTTGATCAGTCATCCCTCTCCCGTGCCCTTCATTGACAGTACTGAAGAGGCTATGGAATCCTCCTTCCAAGGATTGGAAATAGAAAGGCGACCTAAGGGAACTTTCCAAATCAACAGCGTAGCTTCCAAAATTATGGCAAAACAAGGCTACAAACAAGGGCGAGGATTGGGTCCTACGCTAGTCGGGATATCACGATGCATCGAACCAACAGAACGAGAGGCCTTGGTTGGACTGGGATACACCGAGGCTACTCGAAATGAAAGTAGCCAAAAAGAAGAAATTCCTCTCGCCCGAAGGTTTGTGCCAGCCGAAAAGGACAACCACGTTTTGGCCATTGAATAAGGAGAAGCAGCACACAGTCCCCTCATATGGCGCACGACTGAAGAAGCAGATCAAAAGAACTGGGAAGCGGATTGGATCTTAGCAATCAATATTTCCAAGTAAAATATGAATTGTAATTGATCTAGAGCTGAGCTCTAAGCTTAGATCAAAGAATAACGCACTTATGAGCTTATCTATTGTCATTTATCAACCTTTTAATAAAAGTGACTTGCATATTTTACTAAAAAGAGTTCGTACGTGTTTTTTTTCTAAAGCTCTCATTCGCTTCTTAATTCATATGTTTCTTTACCCTCAGGGAATTAGCATTCTCCGAGACTACGCCCCATTCGGCGATTCCTGGTTTTTACGAACATTGGGATAACGAACATATGCAAAGTGAGAATGACTCCAATGAAGAAGAGACTCCCCCAGTCTTTGCCAAAATGGTTAAATCATATGAGAAAGGAATAGTCCCACATCAAGAACAAATCGAACTCATAAACTTGGGGACTGAGGAAGGAAAGAAGGAAGTCAAAATTGTGGACAATCCGGAAAGAAAAGAATTAATCTCCCTATTAAAAGAATACTCGGATATATTCGCATGGTCATATCAAGATATGCCCGGGCTCGATTCAACAATTGCAGCCCATAAACTACCAATATTCCCCCATATAGAACCGAAGAAGCAAAAACTAAGGCGCATAAAACCCGATATGTCCCTCAAAATAAAAGAAGAAGTACAAAAACAATGGGACGCCGGTTTCCTGGAGGTATCCGTCTATCCAGAATGGATGGCCAACATAGTGTCGGTTCCTAAGAAAGATGGGAAAGTACGAATGTGTGTTGACTACAAGGACCTAAATAGGGCTTCTCCCAAAGACGATTTCCCACTACCGCACATCGACGTGTTGGTAGATAACACGGTGGGAAGTCTCCGCTACTCATTCATGGATGGGTATTCAGGCTACAACCAAATTCTCATGCACCCTGAGGATAAGGCCAAGACTACCTTCATTACGCAATGGGAACCTATTGTTATAGGGTTATGCCATTCGGACTCAAGAATGCAGGAGCAACCTACCAAAGGGCCATGTTAGTTCTCTTCCATGACATGATTCACAAAGAAGTCGAAGTCTACGTAGACGACATGGTGGCCAAGTCCGCGGAAGGGGAAAGTCATGTCAAAGTTTTGAAAAAGCTATTTAATAGACTTTGAAAATTCAAACTGCGACTCAACCCCAACAAGTGTATCTTTGGGGCTCAGTCTGGCAAACTTCTTGGGTTTATTGTGAGTCGAAAAGGGATCAAAGTCGATCCCGACAAAATCAGAGCCATCAGAGAAATGCCACCCCCACTACAGAAAAAGCAGATACGGAGTTTCTTAGGCAAGGTGAATTACATTGCTCGCTTCATTCGTAACTTAACAGCCACGTGCACGCCCCTCTTTAAACTCCTCAAGAAGAATCAATCGCTAGAATGGAGTACAGAATGTCAGTCAGCATTTGACGCGGTGAAGGAATATCTTACTAACCCACCAGTGTTGGTTCTGCCTACCCTAAGAAGTCCTTTAATATTGTACCTAACTGTCCTGAAGGAATCTATGGGGGCCATCCTAGGACAATACAATCCTGCAACAGGAAAAGAGTAAGCCATTTACTATTTGAGTCAAGATACCCCCTGGTTGAGAAGACATGCTCCGCTCTTGCATGGACAGCACGACGATTAAGACACTACATGCTTTACCACGAGACATTCCTCATATCGTGAATGGATACAATGAAATACATTTTTGAGAGCCCACATGTGTCTGGACAAATTTCCAAATGGCAGGTGATACTGGCAGAATATGATATTAAACACGTCACCCAAAAATCCGTCAAGGGGAGTGCTATAGCCGATTATCTCGCCAGCAACCCATTGGACGAAGAGCATGTCTCAGACTATCAGTTCCCAAACGAAGGGTTGAATGCCATAGAAGAAGAATCTTGCGCAAAAACTTGGGAGATGTTCTTTGATGGGGCAGTCAACGTCTTGGGAAGCGGGATCGGAGCCGTACTCATATCTCCAGACGGCAAACAATTTCCAATCGCGATCAAGCTAGATTTCGAATGTACTAATAACATGGCGGAATACGAAGCCTGCATTTGTGGATTACAAGCTGCTATAGGACTAAAAGTCAGAGAGATAGAAGTCTTCGGCGATTCAGCCTTGATAATCTACCAAACCAAAGGGGAGTGGCAAACCAAGGATCCAAAGTTAATCCCATACCAAAAGTTCGTCACAGAACTAACGAGCCAATTCAAGTCCATAAACTTCCACCACTTACCAAGGTGTAATAATTCATTCGCTGACGCCCTGGCCACCTTGGCAGTAATGCTCGATACCAACTGCAGAGTCATGCTCCAACCCATCAGGATGGAGTGCAGAAACACATAAATTCATTGCTCAATGATTGAACAAGAGCCCAATGGTCTCCCTTGGTTCCATGATAATCAGACATACATGGAAAGGCAAGAATATCCAGATGGAGTCAGTGAAAGCGAAAAAAGGACCCTCCGACGACTGGCCACAAGCTTCTTTCTCAGTGGGGAAATGTTATATAAGAAAAGGCCCGATGGAGTTCTACTTCGTTGCGTTGATGCACCCGAAGCCAATCAGATCTAGACTGAAATTCATGAAGGGATATGCGAGACCCATTCTAATGGGCACACTCTGGCACGACAAATACAAAGAACGGGATATTTCTGGATGACGCTCGAAAGTGACTGCATTGAATACGTCCGCAAATGTTATAAGTGTCAAATCCATGCAGATAGAATCAACGCTCCTCCAACAATGCTGCATAATATGGCTACCCCATGGCCTTTTTCTCTATGGGGAATTGATATTATCGGTCATATAAATCCAAAAGCGTCGAATGGTCATCGCTTCATCCTAGTGGCAATTGACTATTTTACCAAGTGGATAGAAGCAAATTCTTATGCCAAAATTACGCAAAAGACATTTGTGCGATTCCTGAAGGCCAATGTCATTTGCAGATATGGAGTCCCAGAAAGAATAATTACTGATAATGGGACCAATCTAAATGGAACCGAAGTGCAAAAGATCTGTGAAAAATATGGGATAAAACATCACAATTCAGCGCCATATCGTCCCCAGATGAACGGTGTGGTAGAAGCGGCTAATAAAAATATAAAGAAGATCTTAGAAAAGATGACCACTACGTACAAGGATTGGCATGTAATGCTTCCCTTTGCTCTACTAGGATATCGCATTACCGCTCGCTCCTCGACAGAGCCACCCCCTTTCTGCGAACATACGGTACGGAGAAAGTCCTACCCATAGAAATCCAAGTCCCTTCCCTGCGAATCTTCGTGGAACCCAACCTTGATGAAAACCAATGGGAGCAGCGCCAATATGACCAGATAAGCTTAATTGAAGAAAAATGCCTAAAAGCCATATGTCATGGATAACTTTATTAAACAAGGATAGCCCAAGCCTTCTACAAAAAGGTGCTACCTCGGTCATTTGAAGAAGGAGACCTAATAGTAAAAAAGATTCTGCCAATACAGAATGACCCAAGTGGAAAATGGGCTCCAACGTACGAAGGACTGTTCAGGGTCAAACACGCACTCTCAGGAGGCGTGCTCATCCTAGAAGACTTAGACGGAAAAGAATATGGTCGACTAATTAACTCTAACTCAGTCAAAAGGTTCTACGCATAAGGAAGATGGCCTCTGAAGAAGGGTATTTGAATTGCATATGATTCGTGTCTTAGTAAAAATCATGGGATCGCCGGGCAACATCCTTCACGCATTTCTAAAAACCGCTGCAAGTTTCCAGTGGTCCTTAAAATTTCACAAAATGTACCAATTTTGACTCATGAATATTAGAAGAGAATTATTCCTTCAATAAAATCTCTTTACCTTCTTCCTGCCATGTAAGTCATGTACTATTGCAAAGTTGATTTAAAACAATAGATGAACAAATGTGTGCTAATTCTACAATTCTTATTTTACCCCTGAATAGTTGTTTGACTTAGATAACAGGAAAACGACTCAGCAACATTAGATCACTCACTCGGTACAAACGGGAAACAGTGATTTTTACGAGGTTAGAAAAACCCTTCGCCCTTTCAAGGAATATTTCGTCAAAAGGCATTCCTAATTCAACATCTATTTATGAAGTATCGCGCCAAAGAATCTTTTACTACATCTCGCCAAAAGTGTTTCGAGATTTAGAATCCTACCGATGCGTGTTCTAGGATTCGGTACCTTATCCCACCAGTGAGTGTTCTTGGGATTGGGTACGGGAATCAATATCCCGCCCAGAAGCGTTCGGGGGTAACGGTGCCCACATTTTTCATCAAGTCCCGCCAGTAAGTGTTACGAGACCTGGTCTTCTCGAATCCTACCAGTAAGTGTTCTAGGGTTCGGTATCCAAACCCACCAGCGAGTGTTCTTGGGGTTGGGTACGGGACTCAATATCCCTCCCAGAAGTGTTCGGGGATAACGGTGCCCATATTTTTTATCAAGTCCCGCCAGTAAGTGTTACGAGACTGGTCTTCTCGAATCCTACCAATAAGTGTTCTAGGGTTCCGTATCCAAACCCACCAGTGAGTGTTCTTGGGGTTGGGTACGGGAATCAATATCCCGCCCAGGAGTGTTCGGGGATAACGAAGCCTACATTTTTTACCAAGTCCCGCCAGTAAGTGTTACGAGACCTGGTTTTCTCGAATCCTACCAGTAAGTGTTCTAGGATTTGATATCCTAAAAAAAAAGGGTGTATCGTCGCAACGCAACACATTTAGGTCGCGACGGGATGACGTGCACTACACTCCGTCGCGACGTTTTCCCCAACGGTCGGTCAACGGGTCAAAGAGGAGTCAGGCGTCGCGACGGGCGGCACAAGGCGTTGCGACGGTCAAAGTGGCGTCCTCTGATTAGCCTCGGGGACACTAAGCGTCGCGACGGGTACCTCCGAAAAAGCTTTTAAGGAGAGCCCGTTGCCCTCAGAACGTCATAACTCCGAATCCTCTGCCACAAAACCTCTGAAAAGAAAGGGAAGAAAGATCGGGTAAAGGAAAATCCTCGAGGACTCTCCACGTACCGTCTTCATCTCAGACTTCACTATCTCAAGGTAAGTAAAAGGCATAGGGTCGCGATGCCACCGCGAATCCGTCGCGACCCCCTTCTTTTCTTCCTCCCGTCACGATGGCTCTCGGTCCCGTCGCGACGGCCAAGTAGGGTCGCGACGCCTTGACTTACCCGTCGCGACCCTAGCATTCATGGGGAGCAGTTTTTTTTTGGGAAATTAATTATTTTCTAGCACTAACCCAAGGCTTATCCTTTTAGGAAAATGGCTCATCAGGAAAGATCTCGTACCGCTGCCTCCTCTTCATCTCAACCTCCCATAGACCAGGAGAGTTACCGGGTTGCCATTCAGACTAGGTCATTGAACCCAGAACGAAACATGGAGCGCTTGGAGATTAGCCCCTCGTTCGCGGAAGGCATCGAGTTTTACGGCCTCCATGACCTGTTGAAGATCACAAATCAAAGGAATGTCCCTCTAGTGTATCAATATCACGTGGGGTACGCCACCACACGAAGCAAAGCATTCATACTCAGGGAATGTGCTCTCCCAGAAGTAACTCCCCAGCACTTTGCTGAGATGTATAATTTGCGAATGGAGCCCAACTACATATTTGCACAGACGTTATCAGGGGGTACCCCAAGAAGGAGATAGCAGCGGCCCTCACTTTTCCTGGGCAAGACGTATGGGAGTCCCAAAGCGGCGAGCTCAAAAGAAATGGTACCCATAACATGACCAAGAATTGGCAGAATTTCCTCACCAGCAATGTCATCCCTGTAAAACACAGGGAATCCTTGAGCAGGAAGTTAAGCGTCCTCATCCCCCTGATCATGAGGAGGGCACCGCTCTGCTTCCCCACCATTATATGGAGGGAATTCCACAATAACGCCAACAACATCAGGCTGGAGCCGGGATCTCGAAGCCCTCCTACCGCCATTGCCTTCCCTCATTTCCTTACCGCCTTCTGTGAACGCTATCAGGTCGCTCGCTGAGCATTGGATTACTACGAGATAGCCACCACTTATTATCTAAAGAAAGATCAAGATATGGCTGACTTCCCCGCTCACCAAGGCTGGGCTGACATCCTTATGAACAACTCAGAGCTGCAACCCCCACCGCAACAGAGGCAGCAGCCTCCGCAGCAGGATCATCCTCAAGAGCGGAGCGCCCCAGCAGGGTCAGAGGCGGAACGACTTGACGCTCTAACTCGACAGATCCAGCGCCAGGAGCAAGAGACAATAGGACTCGGAGGTGACATCCGGGGTTTGCAAGGAGGGATGCGATCCCTACTAAGGTATTTCCACCTATTTGAGGATGTGATCCCCACACCCATGCCCCAGGAACACTCTGAAAGTGATGAGGAAGGCAGCGGTAACGAGTAGGTTGAGGCCGAATAAAGACCGTAGGATTGCATTTAACTTTATCCCTCTGTGTTTTGTACCCCCAAAAAAGAAAAAGCAACAAAAGTAATGAAATCAAGTTCGGTTTCATTTTGTTTCTTTACTTGTTCCTTTAGAAATAAAATAAAAGTAAAGAGGGGACTCTGTGGACACCTCACTTTGACCGGCTGAAAATATAATAAGGACAAAAAGAAAAGAAGGAAGAAAATGAATAAAAATAATAAAACAAAAAAAAGAGGCGTCGCGACGGTAAAGGCGGGCCGTCGCGACATAACCTGCATTTATGAAAAATCATTCGGAGTGTTATCCGTCGCGATGACACGACCACACGTCACGACAAATTTCCTATTTATGACGTATCCGGGATCGTATCTGCACGATACCCGTCGCGACGGTAAATGATGAGCGTCGCGACGGGTTTGCCATTAATGGCCGAATTTCTTTCCCGGAATAGTTTTCCCGACGTACTATAAAATAAACCCCACATCACTTGTCAAGGGGATGGGAAAATTATGGTCAAAGGGGCTAAGAGTAGATAATAAGAAGCAAGCAAGTAGAATAAGCACTATGAGTAATACCTCATTCTTTCTTTAATTTTATTCATACTTTCTTTATTATTGGGAGTCATTTTTTCTACAAACATATTCCTCTGATTCACATACTCCAAAAGTGTTATCACCCTCTTTTCGGCCTTCTTCTTCTCTGAAAGATCAAAGGGGTCGCGACGGGTTCCCATTACCGTCGCGATGCCCCCCCGTTAAAAGGGCCGTCGTGACCCCTTCTCCCATGCGTCGCAACGGTCCTTGTTTCATGATAGTATGTCGCGACGGCAGAGCCTACTCGTCGCGACCCCCTATCTTTTGGGGGATAAAAAGGTTTTATTAAATACTTACTCAATGAAAAAGTTATTATTATATAATCTAGCGCCACCAAGAGACTTGGTCTTTATAGGAGCACTAACCTTCACTCTATCTGGGTATTACGCCTGATGAGCCCTCACACATGCACTCTTTTTATCCTTTGATGTCTCGTATGGTAGATAGGTACCCAAAGGCATTGGCCTCTTTAGGTACATTGCACTGGGAGGCCATCTGAGTATTGACTTGATGAGCCTCCCTTCACTCACACACTTGCATGTCACAGGAACTACGTGGGCTTTGATCCCTCATTGTGGGTACGTAGGCCCTAAGCTTTTATCCTAGGTCAAGCCCTCCATCTTTCCTTTCTCAATTTTCTCCCATGATTGTATATGTTTTCAAGGCCAAACAATTTCAATATTAATTTTTAGGGTAACCGTCTTCGGACGGGGGAAGAATGGTGCCTAACACCTTCCCTTCATCCCAATCAGACTCCCGGACCCAACATTTTATTTTACCCCACTTTTGAACTTATTTTCCTTTTTCCAAATTTTGATTGAAAATTTGGTGGCGACTCCCGTCGGAGGCTCCGGTCTTCACACCATCTTAGGGCGACCTCTTTCAGGCTTGATGAGAAGACTCGACACTGCTGGTCGTTCGTCATACCTAATATCAACATAGCCGAATTGAAGGTGTTTAGGTGATCCCGTGGATCGGTTTCTCCGCCGTAAGGTTCTATGTGGAAGGGCATCTTGAAGCCCATGGGCACGTGCTCGTTCATGATTTGCTGGGTAAATGGATGTCTCCCCTTTCCCTATAAGTCGAACGCGGGCCACTGGTAAGCATTTGCACCGCAGACAGCGTACGGGTTATAGGTTGCTGCCCATTGCATGTGGAGGTAGGATCCCAGAGGGTAGTTTGGGACTGGTGGTCGCGGATAGCTCGTAGCAAGTCATGCTGCTTGTCCGACGATTATAGCTGGTCCAGGTGGGATCACTGCTGGAGGCGCTGGAGCTGTTAGTGAAAGTCGCACGAATTCCATTGGTAAGGTCTCGAACTATATTGCGGGCAGGTTGGTAGGGTCGCTAGAGGTCCCCGTCGTCGCGCCGTGTGGCACTAGCGGTAGCTGGGCCTTAGAGCGCTTACGTCGGTCGTGTATGGGGGGCGTTCGAGTCGATCATGCTGTATTATATCCTGTAAACATGATGGAAAAAATGTGGGTTTCTTAGTGTTAGGTATACTCCTACTCCTCGAAAAAGAAATGTCGTTCAGCGGCAGAGTGCGCAAGGCATTGTGGTCTGAATAAGACCGCGGTGGGCGCCATTGTAACTGTCATTTTTGGCTCAGACAATTGTAATTTGTAATTAGGACCGCATGGGGTCTTAACCATGGGGGACTTGTCCTTAGGTGATGCACCTAGGTGCCTACGTACCCTTCGGAAGGGATCAAAGTCCACGTAGTTCGTCATGTTGACGTCTATAGGAGCCGTTTGGCGGGGTGATTACCTGTATCGGGCCATGTGCGACTAAGACGTGTCTAAGGTACTCTGGGCGGGCGAGCCGCTCTTAGCAGGCTCCCTTAGTGGGAGAGAGCTCGGGTCTCTGAGGGCTGCTGGAAGCCCTGTAAGTTGTAGACTTCGGGATGGAGGTGAGCTTGCCGGTGGTTGGCCTGGATGGAGCCTACGGCGGAGCTCAGGATGTGTAGAGGATTTTTGTAAGGTGTCTGAGGATGCTCAGGCTACTAAGAGTATGTGAGGGATCTTATATTAGGTGTCGTAGTCTTTGAGGTTGCGTATCCCTTAGTCCCCCTTATGAGGGTCTATTTATACTCGAGTGTGGGGAGGTCATGCTCGACCCACGATCTCGTGCATCGTGGGTCGTCCCACGATGCTTAAGGAATTCCCACGTCTGGAAATGAGATCGTTCCGTGAAGTGACGTGGGCAGGGGCCATGTAACTAGTAGATGAGTAGTGCCACGTGTCGCTAGCGGGTGTTGCTGTCGGGCTTCTAGAAACTCAGTGCCACGTGTCCCAAGGTAGAATATTCTGTAGTTACAGTTTGCATATAGTTGCACTAAATTAAGAACCAAGACTAAATTGATAAGAAAAATGAAATCTGAGGACTAGAATGAAAAGAGAATTACAAAATGGGGCAACAGTCAAAATTGATAAGAAGGAGGGAAAGTGATGACTCTAGTGAAAAGGGAATTTTCAAGGTGGGGTGAGAAAGTAATTGGGTAATAGAAAATAGGACTTAAACGAAAAGAAAATTCTTGAGAGAGGATAAAATAGTCACTCTCCCCTAAAGAGCATTTTAAACACTCCATGTACCCTCACCCACCCCACCATTCGACTAACACACCAAAAAGAAGGGGGAGGTGCCAACAAAACTTTAGGAGAGCCATTGGAGAGGAAAATTGGAGCTTGAAGGAGGATAGTGACAGAAATCCGACGATTCATGACCGGAGCAGCAACTTAGGAGCCCTTTCAAACTTCATCTTCATCCATTCTCACCCATAGAGCTGTTAATATGGGCCAACCCCTATGGGCTGTCCCATCTCGGCCTGTAAAAAATATAGGGTTGGGTTAAAGAATTTTAGGTCTGTTTTAAAGACAGGCCAACCCGGCCCATTTTATAACGGGCTTAATCGGGTTAGGGTTAGACTAGGGCTGGCCCGTTTTGTTTTGTTTTTTTAAAAAATTATCAACGAATCAAAAAGTCACCTTTAAAAAAAATACACCACAGCCTCACCTACTCTCTCTCACTCTCACACTCACCAATCACCAATTCACCATCATCCATCACATAACACACACATATGAATGATATTCACACCACTGTTATTGTGCGTGAATATGTGATTTCTGATGTGTAAAAAAACACACGCACTCATATGAATGATATGATACTCAGTTGCTCACACACACATCAGTGATCACATATTCACACACACTAATAATGGTGTGATGGTGTTGATGAATAAGTGTATTTATGATTTATCAATGTGTTGTTTAAATTAATTTATATGTTGATAAATTATAATTATGGAAGTATGATAAATTATGAAAAATATTGAAAAAATTAAAAAAAATATTAATTAGGGCCAGCCCGGCCCTTGGCCCTAATAGGGTCGGGCCAGGCTAGAAAAAAGTCAGCTCATATTAAAACCGGGCTGGCCTGGTCCAGCCCTAAAAAAATTAGGGCCAAAACGGGATAGGGCCGGGCCAGCCCGTTTTGACAGCTCTACTCAGCCATTCAAGGTAGGCAAGCAATGTAATCCCTCATTTTTCTTAAAATATTCATTATTCTTGGTGTTCATTATGATTTTCTTAAGTTGATATTAATGAAGGGTGTAAAACTTGCATTCTTGACTTTCTAAACTTCTATTGGATGTGGTTATACTTGCTTGTTCATGGGTTTGATATTAAGGTTTGAGTAAAGTTCATCATGTTCTTGATAAAATACATTATTTGATCTTCTTTGAGCTTGGATTAATTGTGTTTTTTGAAGTAAGAATCAAGTTATAACATTTCCTAGCTTGATTTCCATGATTTTAAACCATATATGACACTTAGGAAGGCAAAAATCGCGCCAAGGGCTAAGAAAAATCAATCCTCAGCCCAAAATGGCACTATAACACCACTTTTTGGCGCTATAGCGCTGATTAGTTTTTTGCCGCGGCCTGAAAGCTTCAAACGTCCATAATTTCTCGTCTAGTATTTGTTTTTTGCAAATTTTATACCCTTTTTTTATTGTTTTTCCATCCTCTATATAATGGAATAGGTTTTAAAGCCTGAAGACTTAATTTGAAACCGTGGTAGTTCAAGTTTCACACACTGCCAACTTTTTAACTTTTGAAAATTTGTCATTTCTTCCTTGATTTGAATGATTTCTTTTCCTTCAACTAAAATGAGTTTAATTCTTGTTCTTATCTTCTTTTAAGACTCAATTTTCCCCTATTCCAATTGAACTTTGGTCCCTCATAGCTAATGAGTTCTATAACTTCTTTAGAATTGTTCCTAAGACTCAATCTTTTACTTCTTTCAAATGAATTTCCTTCTTTCACTTCAAGTGAGTTTCATTCTTTCCATTAACTTCTTTAAATGAGTTTAACCACTCCTTTTGACTTTTATTAAGGCTCAAGCAAAGATCAAGCTAAGGGAACTTACATGATTTAGAAAACATGAACAATGAGGTTTAAAAAGGGGAATTAGAGAAAAGAAAGTTAGAGAAATAAGTGGGCGTCATCAAATTCCCACACTTATACCCAATGTTTTTAAAACCGGACCGGTCATTGAACCGATCGAGGCACTGGTTCACGGTTCAATGGTCCAACCATGGTCGAACCGTGGTCGAACCGATGACATTTAAAATATATATTTTTAATTAAATATACTAAAATATATCATAAAAAAATTATATACTTCATAATTATATGTCTCCATCTCGATCTAAACATGATAAGAAATAGAACAAGTTGCAAATTACCACAATATCATATTAAACTCTTCAAATAAGTTCAAGGATCAACATATTTAAGTCTCAAGTCTTATCACAAACCAAACAATAAATACTGAAATAGAACAATCCTTACAACTACAAGTCACAACAAATTCTCAATAAATACTAAATCATAAACAACACAAATTTTTTTTTTAAAAAAAGAACAACTGGTCAAACCGTCTAAACCACCGGTTCTGACCGGTTTGGACGGTTCTTGATCGGCTTTTTCCGGTTATTGACTGGTTTTATATCTGACCGGTTCTTTGGTTATTCCGGACTGGACTGGCAGGCGGTTTTCCGATTTTCCAGTTCGACCGGCCGGTCCGGTCCGGTCCGATCTTGAAAACACTGCTTATACCTTTGCACTCCTGGGTAAAGCAATCAGAATAAAGGCATAGACAAGTTATAAAGACAAGATTGACTTCCTAAAGCCTAATCAGGATAGAATTGGAACTAATTAATTAAAAACATTCTTTTATAGAAAAACTCAGCAAAGATAAGCATGTAAAATAATCAGTCAGACAAAATAATTGACCAAAGAATTAAGTGTTTAGCTCTCTTCACTAGATTGAAGTATTTCGCTCTAACCTACTTATACAGTGTTCTTACCATAGGCTTGTAGAATGTTTCCATCTCTACTATAAATGCACAAGTATAAAAGATCTATAGGTCTTTTCGGCTTGTAACGTCGGATTGAGGCCATACATATTATAACTGTTTATTGAAAGAAAATAGCAAAAATTCCAAGAATTGAAAACATAATTTTGGGAATCAGCAAATTGGATATGCTTAACGCCTCTAAGACAGACTAAGTAGGAGACATTCAAACCTTCTCTTACTAAAGGTTTTAGGGCAATTTGGACACATCCTATGTCAATGAATCTGTATTTTAATTTATGGAGACTTATTGACTTTTCAGACAATAGAGATATATCCTTCATATTAGAATTGATATTGATAGTTTCTTCAGAAGTTTTTATTACAAAATCAGAAATCTTGAAAAATCTACCTTCTGGTTTGTATAGTTCATTTTTTGGGACAATGAGAATATTCTAATCATATAAATTTTTGTTGATATTTTCAAAATGAATTTCTTCTTTGAAAATTTGTTTTGATGAGGACGGAGATCCTCATTTATAAAGGGAGGAAGACTCGGGGATAGAAGAGCGTCGAGAAAGAGAGGCGAAGGTGCGAGTAAACATATATAGTTGTACATATCCCCATGGTAAAAATAGAAAACTTTTTTATACCAACCAACTAAATTTAGCCAAATAAACATGAACATGCATTCAAGCAAGTGGCTTCTGGACATATTGCTACTATTGTGGTCTTACCATCTATTGCCTTAAATAATCGAATGAATGAACTATTCATGAAGGTGTTGCTATCAGTTTAGATGATGGTATTTACTTATTCACAATAGAAAATAAAATGATATATAAAACGAAGATGCTATACATTAGTCTCAGATTCATCCTCAACACCTCTTACATCCCCACTTCCCCCTCAAACTTTTATACCAAAGGGAGCAAGATCAAAGGGTAACGGGGAAAAAAAGGGAGGATGAAGTAGGAAAATTTGTTTTGATAAGGACGGAGATCCTCGGTAAAAAAGGGAGGAAGACTCAGGGATAAAAGAGCATCGAGAAAGAGAGAAGAAGGTGCTAGTAAACATAGTTGTACATATCCCCATGATATTATTACCTTAATTAGGTTCAGTAAAGATGTAGAGAGCTTCTGATGAATCTGAGTACAATTTAAAAATTTTAAAAAAAAAATTTCTCAACCAACTAAACTGAGCCAAATAAACATGAATAGGCATTCAAGTAAGCGGCTTCAGGACATATTGCCACTATTGTGGTCTTACCATCCATTGCTTTGAATAATTGAATGAATGAACTATTCATAAAGGTGTTGCAATCAATTTAGATGATGGTATTTCCTTATACACTATAGAAAATAAAATGATACAAAAAATGAAGATGTTGTATATTAGTCTCATAGTCATCCTCCACACCTCTTGCATCCCTGCTTCCCCCTCAGGCCCTGATACTAAAGGGAGCAGGATCAAAAGGTAATGGGGAAAGAAGGGGAGGATGAAGTAGGGAAATTTGTTCTGATGAGGACAGAGATTCTCAGTCAGAAAGGGAGGAAGACTCAAGGATAGAAGAGCGTCGAGAAAGAGAGGAAAATGTGTGAGCAAACATAGTTGTACGTATCACCATGATATCATTACCTTCATTAGGTTCAGTAAAGATTCTGAGAGTTTTGGATGAATATAAGTAAAATTTAAAAACAGAAAAAAAAACTTCTTTTTACCAACCAACTAAACTCAACCAAATAAATATGAATAGGCATTCAAGCAAGCGGCTTCTTGACATATTGCCACTATTGTGGTCTTACCATCCATTGCCTTAAATAATCGAATGAATTGTTCATAAAGGTGTTGCTATCAATTTAGTGAGAGAATTTCTGAGTATTCCTTTGTAAGTTCTCTTTTAAGTTTTCTTTCAAATTTAAATACAAGCAAAGAAGCCCTAACACGAGATACGACATGGGTACGATATGGATACAACGATATGGCAATTTCTTAAAAATCTAAGATACGATACTTCTAGAATACATTAATAAATTATATAAAAATACTAATTTAAAATACTTATAAATTGTAATTGGCAAAATAATGTCAAAGTTAAACATAAACCAAATATCAAAATCAAATATTTCTTAACAATAAAACAAAATTGAAGTTTCTTAACTCATAAAATTAATAGGTAATATTAGGGGTGAGCAAACTTGTGGATTGGTTCGGTTTGGATAATTTAGACAACCGAATCAATCTAATTGAATAACTAAAAAAGTCATCCAATCCAATCCGCTCTTTGGACATTAACCGAACCAATCCGATTGTAGTCGGTTCGGTTTGATCGGTTTTTGGATATAATTAAAAAAAATTTACTGTTTTTTTCTCTTCAATTTAACCCTAAAAAAATAAAAATAGCTATTCCTAACCATGAAAACCAACAAACTAAAGTTATTAGTACAATATTCCAACATATTACAAACTTAAAATTACAATCCAACATCATAAAATATTTTTAATATTTTTCAAAAAAATCATAATCGGTTGGGATTGGGCCTCATTCATAAACCGAACTGAACCAAATTAGTTTGTCAAGAAAATAAATCAATCAATCCGGTAATGTAGTCAATTTTGATCAATTTTAGTCGATTTGGTTTGGTTTGGATCGGTTCTGCATACCCTAGGTAATATCTAACTATGTGATGACCTATTAACAATAATAGAATCGATCTCATCCGATCCATTGCCATTGTCTACAAAGAGCATTACTTCCATCTCTGGTTCATCTAAAGACAAGTTTGCCGTTTCAAGTATTTCAGCACCACTATCTTATTCACATGCATCTCCACTTATGTCCCACATCTTAGTTTCTCCTTTTTTGTAATCTTCACCTTTCCTAGACAAAAGCCTTAGATTTGTATGTATGTAGACTATGCCCTTTTTGGATTTATCTTGTTCCTTTTCGTAGAATGGATAAATGAATAGGTACTCCAATTCCTCTCACAACATGATGAAGAAGAAGGATGCACAAGAAGCTTTAGAGCAAGCTTTTGAAGTAAAGGTGCAGAAGAACTATGCATTACCCACAAAGACTTGGGATCCAATGAAAACCTTTGTTCAAGAGAGTGAAAAGAAGCAAAATCTTGTGCACAAGAAGCAAAATTAGTGCACAAGATGCAAAACCTTTTTTTTTATGGCATTGTCTGCTTTCTTTGCATTGATACGTGATTTTAGTAGGACAAGAAGACCCACTTCGTGAATTTTAGCGATATCTTGAATGAGTTTGGGGAAGGTCCGACCACTCGCCCCCTACAATTCCATGAAAAATATTCATCATTTAAACAAAGAGACAAAGGTAAGGGGACGCTCACAAATTATTTGTATGGACACGTGTGGCTCCAAAGCCACTAGCCAATTGTCGCTTATGGATAACTGTGATTCCATAATTTTCATGGCTTGCAGCGTGTCCTTCATATTAAAAGGTTTTTTATTCAGGTCCACTTTAGATTTTTGTTCAAATGGACCCATGCTCATTTTCTTGGATAAGGATAGCAATGGGCAGGTGCCCACTTATTTTTACACTATCTGAATCCACCCATTACACTCAATTCCTAAACACTAATAAAAAATAGCATTTTCAATATCCAAAATTACCCGATGCCCAAAAACGTAATAGATATATGATACTAGATACCTTGTAATCAAGTAAATTATCTGATATCCATTACTCAATATTCACCCAATAAATGAATTGCTATGAAAAAGTTAATTTTCTTATAAAAAATATACATAATTTTTATAAATTAAAATTAATAATAAATTTAATAACATTGAACTCACAAAATTTTATTTAATAATATATTTTATAATAGATATTATTTGGATATTGGATATCAAGTATTCGAAGTTAATATATGCACCCATCCAATACTTAATAGATAGTTTATATTCTATCACTTGTACCCTATCTATATCTGATGACATCAGATAGTTTTATCAAACCAATAGCATATTGGTACTAGTGGTGTCAAAACGGGTTTAGGTTCGTTGGCCAGCCTATAACACCCCCTTATCCTAGGGTCCAATTTTAGTGGATTGATAATATATATAAGTACAATTACATAGGACAAGCGTGTTACTAATTCCTCTACCCGAGTAATTTTTAAGACTTTTATCAAGTTATTACAAAATATTCATTTCGGTTCGAGTCATCACTCTCGGGTTCTATCCTGATTCTTATAGCGGAAGAAAAATATAAAATCAGGAAACAAATTAAAACATTCATACACATGCAGGACCATCTTTTACATAAATATATATAGTGTGATAATAGTATATATATATATAAGTTAGTCAATTTTAGGAACTAGAGGCAACAATCCTGCCACTCAGGTTCCCTTCAAAACGGCCATGGCAGAACAATCACAAGTCACATAAAGTCTATTTGTCAGAAGTTCCTATGATGCATGTCAAAATAGCTAAAACTACTGGATCCGTACCCATCTACCTCAATCTGCAATCCCGCTCAGCCACCTATCCATCTGATACATACCAACACTGAGTGAGAATAAATCTCAATAGGTATAGCAATCTAAGTTTGAAAACTACTAGCATGTACCACCGTATTCTTTACGGAAAATCATTGCCATTCTTTATAAAATATGAAAACTTTAACCATTGGATGTAATATAACTTTCTTTTACCTGACGTCGTGCTTATCCAGCCATGACTATAATGTATGTGTTGTGCTTACTACGGTTGTACCGATAAGAGATATAGAGAATTTCAAATAAATCATACATCATCTTGTAACATGATCCATCTTACACATATATGGAATTAAGAGAAATATATAATGACACATCAATGTCAAATCAAAGAGAAAACAAGAGTCATCGGGAGCACCGCCCAACGAACAACTCCATGTACCCCTACAGCACACATGAATGAAAACAATTCCGTTTGTGGTGGCTTGACATAACTCTAGTACAATCTGAAGCATCCCTTAGCCGGATCCGGGTACTAACTGGACCAATGTATCCCAAAGGCCCTGACCATCGTATCCCGAATGGCCATTACCCAAATAGAAGGTTACCATTGTATCCCAATGATCCGAGCCATTGTATCCCAAATGACTCCCTTCCATATTGGTTCATCTCATGGGATCACTACCTTCATCAAAAGATGGATCACACCCACCCCGAATTATAGGGTTTGATTAATGTATCCCAATAACCCGGACCATCGTATCCCGATGACTGTTTCCCATTCTTGTTCGGGCCATGAGGCTATGGAATCACCAACCTCTATGGTGGATCATTTCCCCGGTACGCTAATCACTAATACAATCACTAGGGTAATGAAGCCTAAGCCATGATTATGCTTAATCCTAAGTATGTGACCCTCTAATGGCCATGAGAGTTCACTAACTTAGAATTTGCAATCAATACGGGTTTTCGAAAATAATTTCATTAGAACACTCACCGTGGAACAACTGATGACCTTCCCATACCAGCCATCGATCATCCAAACATAGGCCTCACTCTCCCTAGGATTGTACTAGAACTACTCCCCTTATTTCTCTAATTTCCTTTTTAAAATTCAATGATCCATATTATCATAATTTTCATCATGTAAATCTTTATTTAAGATGTTGTTTGAGCTTTGAAATGACATTTAAAAGTTGGTTAGACTCGTTTAAGGAAGTTGAAGGAAAGAGTGAAAGTCACTTGAAGTGGAAGAAGGAAATTCATTTGAAACAAGCAAAAGGTTGAGTCTTAGGAATAATTCCAAAAGAAGTTATAAAACTCATTAGCTATGGGGGGATAAAGTTCAATTGAAATAGGGGAAGAATTGAGTCTTAAAAAAAGATAAAAATAAGTACTAAACTCATTTTAGTTGAAGGAAAAGAAACCATTCAAATTAAGGAAGAAATAACAACTTTTCAGAAACTAGAAACTTGGTAGTGTGTGAAACAGAACAGCTAACTTTAGAGTAAATTTTCAGAAAATCTAACCGTTGGAATTTGTAGTAAAATTACAACTTAGAAAGCATATGATGTTAGCTTTCATATGGATTTGGAATCACTCGAATCCATTAAGTAACGATTTCAGAAAACACATTTAAACAGAGTAAGGTCAGATTCAAAACAGCATGTAACATTTGGCAAGCTTCATTAAAATGGTCATATCTCCTTCCATACTTACCGAAGTGATTTGATTCTTCTTTCTAAATCAAGCTTAGAAATAAAATATTCTAATTATCAATTCATTACAGAAAGGATTTGAGACATTTAAGAGCAGTAATTTAAAAACAGTAGCCAATCATACAAAAATTTTGCATCAGTTTAGAAAACAGAACCGCTGACTTTCAAGGCAATTTCCAGAAGATCTAACCGTTGGAATATTTTGGAAAAATACAATTTAGAAATATTAGGATGTTATATTTCATATGGTTTTAGAATCACTCAAATCCATCAAGTAAAGAATTCAGAAAACACATTTAAACAGAGGAAGGTCAGATTCAAAAAATTCAGTTTATGGCTGTAAACATGCTCTACGAATTTGTCTAAATTAAAACCCGATTTTTCCTTTGTTCCTTCCATGAATCCAATGATTCAATCCTTAAAATGTATATTTGAATAATTGAATGATGGGTTTTAGTTTCTTAGGTTTCCACAACATTTTCCTCCCATAAAACACTATCAATCTAAGCTCAAACAAGATCCAACAACATCAAACAAGCCTTTAATCTCTAGAAAGTGAAGAACATGATGAATCATAAATCCCAAATCATACAACCAACAAATCCAGCACATCAATCATGAAATACGTCCAATAGAAATGTAGAAAAACTAAGAATACAAGTTTATGCCTCCATTATTATCAAAGTGAAGAAATATTTCAATGAGCTTCAAAAACAACATCAAGAATGGAGGAAGATTACTTCACCTACCTTTGATGGATGAATATAGATGAAGATGAAGCTTGAAAAGGTCATTTGAGTGTTGCTCCGGTCACCAGCCACCAGCCATCCACCACCTAGAATCCCCAAGTTTCTCCTTCAATGGCTTCCTAGGGCTTGAAAGCACTCTTCTCTCTTTTCTTTGGTGTGGGTGTCTACTAAGAGAGGGTGTAGAGGGTTTAAAATGTTAACTAGGGGAAAATGGTTTTTTTCCCCCTCAACTATCTATTCTTATTTTCTTTCACCCTATAAAGTTATATTTCTTTTAACTAAAGTCTCAATTCCTACCTTTCTTGTCAATTTAATTTCTCATCTATCTAACAAATCATTTTTCACTCAATTCCTCATTTCTTCATCTTTTCTATCAATTTAACCCTTTCCCCACTTCCTAATTCACTTTTCATTTTAGTCCTCAACTTTGAATTTTTCTTTCAATTTAGTCATAACTATCAATATAATGCAACTATATGCAATTAATGCATCAATCAAGGTCACACACAAGCATTTTAAATTAAAACACATCATTAACAATCATATCTTTAATTAATCAAATTTAATTAATTGTTAGAATTAAGCGGGTGTTACACAGCCCCGCCCACCCGCTATGGCTTGAACATTAAAAATGGGTTGATCCGTTTAAGCCCGCGAGCCCCCATGGGCCGGCCCGTAAAAAATTAAAAAAACAAGAAATTAATGTATATTTGTTTAAAATATGTATAAATATATATATTTTAAGTAATTTTATGTGTTAAATAATAATTTTATTCTAATGATGTGTATAAATAATTTAAATAATAATTTAAAGTACAAAAAAATATTAATTTTTAAGTAAATATATAATTTTATAATTAATTTTTAAAAAAATAAATAAAAGTGGCCCGCTGACCAATATGGGCGGGCTTGATCATCACTTCCCAAGCCCGCCAAATAAACGATCCGGCCCGGCCTGACCTGTTTAGTGTCGGTCTATCACGGACCGGTGCGGGTCGGCCTGTTTTGACAATACCCATTGTCATCCCTATTCTTGGAAGAGAAACGAAAGGCCCAATCGAAGTTGAGGCCTCTCCCATAGTCCCATGGCATTAACGTTGGGTGTTTGAGGTTGGCCTTCATTTGCTTTAGTGATAGGCACAATAGCTTTTGAAGAAGGCCCACCGTTCAAGTCTTTCTTCCCCTCTGCCTCTTTATTAATTGGGCCAATTTCAGACCAAAAAATAAATAATTGGGCCAATCAATTATAATGCCAGACCTGCTAATAATCTTGGACTAACTCAATTTGGCAAAATAATATAATTCATAACCTTGTGACAATCTCTAAATTTATTTATAATCTCCAAAATTTACCAATTTTGACCCACAGAATTACGCCTGTAATAAAATACCTTGAGGCAATAATGTCAAGAATTAATTGGCATTTTTGCGAATTCCATTTTTGTCCGATTTTCTGTGTAAATGGTAATCATAGAAATTGGAGCAATCAATTAAGAGTAGGAAAAAACTTAGGTCCATTTTCTTATGTCCATTACATTCAATTCTACCAATCATATATTGTATTTACACTCTCTCTCTTCTATTATTGGTTATATAAAAGGTGATCTTCTATATTCTCTCTCTACTGTGATTGGTCATTTAAACACTTTTTGCCACGTGTCATATTTATATTGGAAAACTGGATGTAATGGACATAAGGAAATGGACCTAAGTTTTTTCCTTAAGAGTAATGCAATAGGTATACACAAATATATATATATATATATATATATATATATATATATACCTTAATCTCTACAAATCTCTGAATAAACAGGACAGAGGAATGGGGAAGGTAAGGAAGTATAGTGCATTAGAAGTACTGTCTTTTGGATTCCATACAAATTAAAATTATGTTTGCTTTAATGGATTTTTGATATTCTGGGTTTGATTAATAGAAGGAATGTATTGTGCTGAAAGCTTTCATGCACTGTGAAGGATGCTCGGAAAAGGTGTCCAAATGCTTGAGAGGTTTTGATGGTATGTAACGTAATGCAATTTTATTACAGAATTGATAACTGATTTAATATATTAAGGGTATGTTTGGATTGGGATTAAGGGGGAGAAGGGAAGAGAAGGGGAGATAATCATTTGTTTGGGAATTAAGAGAGGAAGGGAAGGGGAGTGATTAGAGGAGAAGGAAGGGGAAGGGAAGGGAATGTTAACTTTCATATGTCATCTCTTGTTTTAGTGTTGATACCTCCTCCAAAATACTTTAATTTAAGGTATTTTGAATTTGTGAAGGGGAAGGATAATGGAGGATTAATAATTGATCTTCCATTATCTTTCCCTCCAATTTTCATCTTCCCAAACAAAGGGAAGATATCTTGAAAGTCTCACATTTCCTCCCCTTCTCCTCTTAATCCCCAATCAAATCATACCCTGAATGTTTTTAATTTTATATTTTAAAGATATCATCTTTCATTTTAATTCTTTAGGTATGTTTCACAATTAAAAAAAAGGGAGGGAAGGGAACATATTGGTTTGGAAGGATGAAGGGAGAGGAGGGGAAGGGAAGGGAAGGGAAAGAGAGATTAATCTCTTTCTCTTTCTCTTATTTGATATCTTTAAAATATTTTAAATTGAGGTATTTAAAAATGGTAAGCAATAAGGATAATGGAGAATTATAAATTAATCCTTCATTATCTATCCCTTCATTTTTAAAATTTTCAAACAAGGAAAATATCTTATTCCTAAGGATGGCACCAGTTACGTGCGAGGGCGAGGAGTCCTCTCCCCATCCCCGCTCCGCCATCCTCAAACTTCCCTCGTCCCCGATCCCCCGCTGTGGGGAGAGTTTCTCTCCCATCTTTGTTCCTTGCGAGGATCCCCACATATATTTAAAAATTAAAAATATGAGTAGACTTAATTTTAATAAAAAGTAATTCATAAAATTAAATAAAAAAATACTATATTAAATAGATCTAATTAAAAAAAATCAACAAGTACATATTTTAAGCATATTAAAATATTAAAATTAATAAAAATAATAATATAAAATAGAATTACATAATTACCTTTCGAGGACGGGGACACCGCGGGACGGGGACATATTCTCCATCTCCATCCCCATCCCCGTCCACGTCCCCAAACTAACTTCGGGGATTATTTTTTCTCCATCCTCGCCCCCGCAGGAAAAAGATCCCCGCATATGGGCCCCACGCGGGGAATCCCCACAGGGATCTCCACAGGGCAGAGATTTTTGCCATCTCAAGTCATTCCTTTTTGTTCTATTCTTTAATCTCTAATCCAAAAAAACCCTAAAAGGTGAGGAGAGAGAATTTAGTAGTCTTCTCCTTGTTTGGGTTTTAAAATTTTAGAGGAAAAGGTATAAGAGGATTTTATATTATCTCTCTTTTTCCCCGTCCCTTTATTAATTTTAATTACCTTATGAGTTTATTAGGGAATTAAGAAGGGAAGGGAAAGGTAAGGGAAGATATTAGAGGGGAGGGGAAGGGAAGGATAACCTTTCATATGTTCTTCCCTTGTTTGGAGTATCTTGAATTTGTAAAGGAGAAGGATAATGAAAGATTAAGGATTAATTTTCCATTATTTTTCTCTCTAACTTTCATTTGTCCAAACAAGGGGAAGATATCTTGAAAGTCTTTTCTTCTCTTCCCTTCCCTTCTCTTCTCTTACTTCTTAATCCCCAATCCAAACATACCTTATATTAAGAGATCCAAACAAAAGGAGGAGGAATCATCATTTAATCTCTCCACCCACCCCTTCCCATCCCTTTCAATCTCCTCCCTTCCTTCCTCTTTCTAATAATAGCCAAACATACAAGGGCAGAGAATAGAATGAAATGGAGGAAAAATGGAGAGGAGAAATTAAATGATAGTTTATCTTCACTTTGTTTGGATATTTCGAAAAAATTTTATGTAATAATTTAAATTAATAAAGGGGAATGGTTAAAGAGAGTTAACATAAAATTTTTTAATATTTTCTCCTCTAAAATTTTAGGAACCAAACAAGGGGGTCACTAGTTACTCTTCTCATCCTTCCCCTTACCCTCGATAATATGCAATCGAAACATACCCTTAGGGTTTTTTTGAGAACTAAGGGTTTGTTTGGGAATTAAAAGGGGAAGGGAAGGGGAGAGATTAGAGGAGAAGAGAGGGGAGGGGAAGGGAAGGTTAACCTTCCATTTGTCCTCCCCTTGTTTGGGTGTTGATACCTCCTCCAAAATACCCCAATTTGGGATATCTTGAATTTGTAAAGGAGAAGGATAAATGGATAATGGAGGATTAAGGCTTGATCCTCCATTATCTTCTCCTCCAATTTTCATCTTCCCAAACAAGGGGAAGATATCTTGAAAGTCTCCATTTTTCTTCTCTTCTCCTCCTTAATCCCCAATCCAAACATACCCTAAGAGCGAAAGGGAAGGGGAGTAATTAGAGGATAAGGGAAGGGAAGGTTAACTTTCTATATATCTTTTCCTTATTTGGGTATTACTACCTTCTCCAAAATACTCCATTTTGGGGTATTATGAATTAGTAAAGGAAAAGGACGATGGAGGATTAAGGATTAATCTCTCATAATCTTTCCCTCTAATTTTTATCTTTTTAAATAAGGGGAAGATATCTTGGATCTCTCCCCTCTCCTACCATTTTCTTCCTTAATCCCCAATCCAAACATATCCTTAGATATTTTATTCTAATTTTTTTTTGGTCTCATTGGTGGGTTATTTGTAAGTAGTTTCTCATATGTTAGGGTCAGGCCCTTATAGACGCGATGAGAGGATGTTTTATAGTACAATAGTGTCGAAAATTTGATTTTTTTTTATTTGTTATTTGTCATTTGTTAATATTAATAAAATTTTTACTCTTAATAATTTTAGATTAGTCCCTATTAACGTGACTTCGTATTATTGATAAATGATATTAATAAATAAAAAAATACTAAAAAAATTAGTATTATTATAATACTAAATTTTTATCACGTCAGGCTGACCTGAATTTTTATGTACCAAAACAAAAAGTAAATTTCTCAATTTTTTAATTAATAAATAGAAGTCCCCTTAATTGTTAACTCATCATTCATCATTGTCTAGTAACATTTTTGTCAAAGAAACACCACCTCACAATGTTTTCAAAGTTTCCAGCGGTTCAATTTTATTAGATATGTAGTTATGCACCAAAGGAACAACAATTTTCCTAAAGTGAAGTAATTATTACTTAGGTTAAATATCTATTTTGGTCTTTTATATTTCATTCAAATTTTAAATTGATTTTTTATCTTTTAAAAATTTTATATTGTCTTTTATATTTTCCAAAAGTTTTATATTTGTCCTTCAGGTTTCATTAAAATTCTATATTAGTCCTTTATATTTCATTAAGGTTCTACATTGGTCCTTTTATATTTCATTGAAGTACTACATTGGTCCTTTATGTTTCATTAAATTTTATATTAGTCCTTTATGTTTTATTAGATTTTCATATTGATCCTCTCAGCATGGTTTTATTTTTGGCTTAAACGATGTCGTTTGAGTGTTTTTGGAGTGTCTAAGGCCATGTCAGCTATCTGATACACATATAAGAGATTATGTGTCTATCTCGACATGCCACGTCAGCAGTTAACTTAAAAAATACGAACTTGGATGGAAGGACCAATTTAGAACTTCTGAGAAAGATAAAGGACTAATTTAAAACTTTTGAAACATAAAGGACTAATTTGAAACTTGAGTAAAACATAAAGGACCAAAATGAACCTTTCTTACTTTATTAAAATGATTTAAATTTGAACAAAAAGTTACTAGCTTAATTTGAAGTTAATGAGTACATAAGTTTCTATTTATTCACTGGGAAAATTTTGCCTAACGCGAGTCCATTTTAATTGTGAAACAAACCTCTAAAATACTATAAATTTAGTATATTAGGGATACATTTGGTTGCTTGAAAAAAACAATGTAATCTTTAGCAACTTTACTGTATACCCTATTAAAAAAAATTTTCTGAAAACCTCCCTTAAAAAAAGTTATATTCAAAATACTTTATTTTTGCCTAATAATCAGACGAACTAAGATCAAATTTAATTTTTTTTTAAAAAAAATTAACAGCCTAGTTCGCCCATGTTGTGGACGAACTAGGCCTTAAATAAAAAAAAAAATGTGTCACTGCCAACATTACACACACACACACACACACATATATATATATATATATATATATATATATATATATATATATATATATATAATAAAAATAAATATTTAAAAAATAAGACATGTAATAAAAAAATATTTAAATGATCAATTATAATAGAAAAAGAATATAGAAGACCATAGTTTATATGACCAATCATAGAAGAGAGAGTATAAATGAAACATATGATTGGAAGAACCTTATGACAAAGATATAAAGAACATTACCAAAAATTTTGCTATATTTTTGCCAAAACCAAAATTTATTTAGGTAAGATTTATTAGATCTTTGTCATATTTTTTCAATCATATGTTTCATTTACACTTTCTCTCTTCTATGATTGGTCATATAAAATGTGATCTTCTATATTCTCTCTTTACTATAATCGGTCATTTAAACACTTTTTGCTACATGTCTTATTTATATTGAGCAACTTTATAACAAAGATATAAGAAATCTTACCTAAATTTAGTCCAAAAAATTATTATTATCGTATTGATTTTATCTTAAATTAAAATAAATTAATTTTATATTAAAAATTTATTCAACCTTAAAATATTATAAATTTGTATTTTATAATAAAAACATTTGTCTTTTAAAATGTTTTTTATATCTTTGTCATAAAGTTTCTTCACTCATATATTTCATTTACACTCTCTCTTTTATGATTGGTCATGTAAAATGTGATCTTTTATATTCTTTTTCAAATATAATTGGTTATTTAAATATTTTTTATTACATGTCTTATTTTTTAAATTTTTATTTTTATTATATATATTTACTATAATATAATATAAAATAAATATATATTATATTATTAAAATATATAATTTAATATATATTATTTTATATATGTGTGTAATGTGGCAGTGACACATTTTTTTTATTATTTAAGGTCTAGTTCGTCCAGCTGTGTCTTGTTTTTAAAAGAACAATTAAATCTGACCCTAGTTCGTCTGATCAGATAAAGACAAAAATGAGGTATTTTGGACATAATTTTTTTTAAGGGGGGGTTTAGAAAATTTTTTTCTTAGTAGGGTATATAGTAAAATTGCCGTAATCTTTCTTGTAATTCAACATTCTTTTCATTATTCTTTCTACTAAACATATCTTATTTTTTTTGCAATGTGATGGAATTATGTTTTTACCCTTATTTTTTTACCCACTTTTATTTCATTCTCACTTTTAATATAAGGATAAAATAGTCATTTTACCCATTTTTATTCTATTCACATCACTTTCACATTACTATTGCCATTGCATCCAACATTCACGTAAGAAAATGTTGTCCAAACTTTTATCTGCTTACACTTTACATAGTATAAACCGGAAATTTGATGGATGTATATATAGGAGTGGAGCAAGTAGCGGTTGATAGAGAAAATCACATAGTGGTGGTGAAAGGGAAAAACATAGGAGATCCAGCTTGTGTATTAGAGAGACTCAGAAAAAAATACAGCAAAAACGTGGAGCTTATCTCACCAAAGCCTCAAAACCAATCAGAGACAAATCAGAAAGAGGAAGAAGACTTGGCATTTCCTCCGGTGAAGATTGTGACTCTGAAAATGTTCGTACACTGTGAAGGCTGTGCAAATGACGTGAAGAGAAGCGTCGAGAGAATGAAAGGCGTCGTGTCCGTTAATGTGGAGAAGGAGAAATCAGAAGTTACTGTGAGAGGAATTGTGGATGCAACACAACTCATAGAGTTCATCAAAAAGCGATTCGGGAAGCATGCAGAGATTGTGAACGAACAGGTAGAAGAGCAAAATGAAAAAGAGTGTAATAATAATAATGATATTGTTGTGTTCACTTACCCTCCTCAGTATTGTACACAATACCTCTATCCCAACCAAACATTCAGTGATGAAAATGTATTTTCTTGTTCAATCATGTAAGAGAGTGTAATAAAACTCTTTGGTTTTGGCACTGTGCAATTCTTGCGATTCTGTGGTGAATTTGGCTGGAGAGGAACATTAGGGTTTTAAAGAACGAATTCCCCCAATCTCATCTGCTGTGGGATAGAATTACCTTTATAAATTCTTTGCAGTTTCCGTCGAATGATTTGTTTAGAGGAGTATCCATAATGGATATCAGACTGGAGGAATTTGTTGAAATAATATTTTATTTTTTCTGTATTAGTCTTCATTTTTTCTTTATTTTGAGGATTGTTGGTCCTCCATTTTTTTTAAACGTTTTTTCTTCCTTTAATACATTTTCTTTTTCTATAAAAAAAAATCGTGTAAGAGAGTGTGTACTTTCAACTACGGGTGTTAACAACTTGATATGTAAAATTGAACGAAATCGATGAATGTTGAATTTTGATAGGTTTTGTGCCAAAGAATCAATCGAATTTGTTATTTATTTGAAGCAAATTACAATTTTCTTAACAATGAGCGACCAAATTTGTTCATTTCCTGTCCTTGAGTTTGTGTTATACTTTTCTTAGAAATTTATCAGCTCAAAGTAGAGTTGAGGGAGCTGCTTCATTCAATCAAATGATCAATAACTGTGATTTTATTGATTTAATAGTTAAAAGTTAAAACCTAATAGATTATGGTTCACCTAGACTAAAAAAAAGGAAGAATGAAGCTACAGTGGGCTAGATTTGATTGGGATATTTCATTTTAAAGTATTTTTGATAATGTCAAAATAATGCTTATTTGGGCCAATTGTCGTGAAATTATTTTATTTAAGATAAAAGTCCATTCTTTGTCAAAAAGGTCCATTTTACACTACTCTCTTCTCGGTCCAAAATGTTCATTCCTCTTAAAAAGAAAAAAATTATTTATGATGGTCATTGATTGTGAGAGTTATTTTGTGAGCAGTTAATATAAAAGAATTTCTGTCTCCATCCTCAACTATGCATTTATTATAAGGAAAGATTGATAAGAGAGAGTTTTTTGAGACTCAAAAAGGCATGCTTAAAAGGTGACTTTTCATAATTCTTTTCTCTTTCCCTGTAACAAATAGCTGGTGGTATTATTGGATCGGTGCTTGACGTGCCTATACCCCTTGACCTCTAATTCATTCAAATCTTCCATTGTAACTACTTTTCTCGCCTAAAGGCAGCAGCCTCCTCGCACAATCTAGCCTATATAAAGAGCGTTCCTTGGCCTCCCTTGATCATCACATCTCTTAGCCCCTAGAGCATACGTTTGCACACATAGCCTAACTTTAATTTCATACTTTTGGGTTCTCTACAACCTAGAAGCATCTTTCCCTCGTGAACTACAAGGACTCTGATCTCTCCTTGAGTATTTATGCTTTCAGGTCTTGAACCTGGGACGAGTCCATCTTCTTCAAGCTTTCATCCTCTTCCAGACTTGATCTCTTCAAGGTTACCGGAATATCAGTGGCACCCACCATGAGACTTGCCCAAAAGATCACAGCAATCTCCCAGCACCAGAAAGAATGATGGACACTATGGTTGTTTAGACTCATAGTAGCTTCCAACAACCACCACCACACTCCTTCAAAGCTCGGAGTCGAGCCAGTCCTCATAGACGTGGCCGGAGAAGAGATTCACCACCACCTCAGTCACAAGAATTTACAAAATCCAAAAGTGGAAGAAGAACCAATCCATTACTAGACGAATGTACGAGATGGACACACTGCTTCACCTTCCACTAATAACTACAAAAGAGAAAGGAACGACTCCTCTAGTCCCCACCAAATGAAAAGACGACAACATGATAGTGACCGTACAAAAATTCAAGACTTGCAAGAACAAGTACGTTACCTACAAGAATAGCTGACAAGCAGAAGAAGGCAAGATTTCTTGGGCGAAATAACCCAAGTTGCATGAGAAGAAGTTTTGAAGCATCTGGCGGAGGTCAGAGGAAGACAAGAGACACCAAGAATGAATTAAAAAGATTCAATAACTTGGTTCTTGGACAAGCAACAATATGTAAGAGAGAATCATTAAAAAGATCCCCCCAATCACCTGCCAAGACCATAGTATGCAATGGCCAGAGCTGCAGTATCCACAGTTAGGGGATACACTGCTGACCCTTAGCCCAACAACTTACATCACTTCCAGCTGACATACGTAATAGGCCAACCAGTACATAGCGCGGGACAACCATATGGTCAGCTGCTTGCCTCGACCCATTTTACCAATAAAGACCAACATACAGTCAACCCCACCAGGTCGATACGTAGGTACCTTTCTACTATCCAAATTACCAACAACATTATCTTTCAAATCTTGCAAGTACCTTGGAAATATGCCCCCTTATTAACAGATACCCAACCACATCAACGGACCAAGAAACGTCACCGCAACTGGATTACCAAGACAGGGACGACATCCATTCATGCCTCATGTTATGGAGGCAACCTTCCCTGCGAGCTATAAATTGCCTAGGAAGATCACCCCATACAATAGGGAGGCCGACCCGAGAGACCATGTCAATACCTTCAATTCCGCCATGTCCATTTTGAATGCCTCGAATCCTAAAAAATGTAAATTATTCTCCTCGACACTCATAAAATCGGCTCTACACTGGTATTCATCATTACCAGAAAACTCTATTGTCTACTTTGATGAGCTTGCCCATCGCTTCTTGAAGCAATTCGCCACTAGTAATTAGAAGTGGAAGAAGATGGAGGATGACTTACAAGGGGCCAGGCAAGAGAAGAAAGAGACCTTATAGAACTTCTTGCAAAGGTTTCGTAACCTATCCCTCCATATACCCCGGCTAGAAGATTTAGTAGCAATCCACACCGTAAAGACTAAGGGAAAACCCGTTTTACTATTCTTTAGTTGTCAAAAAACCTAAGATGATTGCCGAGCTCCTAAATAGAGCAGACGAGTTCTTCAGAAAAGAGGAATCGAAGAAATCACGGTGGACTAGAAATTAGCCCGAGCATGCTACACGTCTAGCCTGACGAAGACCATCAAGGTTGCTCGCCTTGGACCCAGAAAATCGTGCGAGAATCCCATAGAAGAATCAGAACTGGAGAAGTCTGCTCGCCCGGATAAAGTCCCTGCTTGAACTCTTCTGCAAACTTCGCATTCTGCCCAATATGCATTTTGACTAAATTTATCATTGTCTTTTTATCATTCCTAGTAAAATAAACCTTCTAAGGTCTTTAGGTTTTCAAATGTAACCACTTTGCGTACAATCAATCGAAATTTCCTTTTTGATAAATACATGAGCCATAACCAAGTTTGCAAAGTTAAACTCGTGACAAAGCCATCTTAAGGAAAAAAGAGGTCGACTGCCCCCATTAGATACTTCGAAAACTGCCAAGATCATGCAAAGATTTCCCACGAGACGGAGCTACTCACCTAAGTAATCTCTCGGAATCTGGCAACTCCACATGGAGCTCTAAAACAACATTCGTACACAAATTATGCTAGCAAACTTACACAACTCATACAAAACCATCTTGATCACGCGATGCTTGTATGACAATCTTTTTACCCATAAGTAAACGGAGAAAGTGAATAAATACAAGATAGGCAAAAATCAATAATTTTTCCATTTCATTAATGTATCAAGTAAGGAAAATGCCTATTACACTCGGCATAAAAAAGAGAGACCTTACAAAACTCAATCTACTCTTGGGAATCCTCAAGGTCAATATCAATCGGGGGCTCCCTGGGCTCAGTGTCGCCAACATTCCCCGGCGGCTCCTTTACCATGCTCTCAGCCACTGACTGAGAAGTAGCTTCAATCTCAGGAACACGCCCGGCTGTCACGAAAATAAGGTGATGGCTCAAAGGACGCACAGCTAACTCACGAAAGCGAACAAAGTTGACGAGCAGATTAGTCACAAGTCGACCCCTTAGTTCGCCGTCAAAGAGCTCTAGGGAAGAATGTACCCACTTAGCAGGAAACCTCTCCCGCGAAGACGCGTGAGTTGCTCGGCCGCCAGTAGCATCCCGTACATCCTTTCTGCTAGTATCTTTGCTTAACGATCAGCTGTAACCCCAATCCTGCTCTCAACATCCAGCCAGTCCGTCATGTCTTCATGCACGCGGGCCTCAGCATTCCTCAGAGCCCCGCAAAGAAAATGTAGTTCCTGCAGACGATTCTCCGCATCCTCCTGATGGACACTTAGCTCCCTGCGAGCCTTCTCCAAGTTCGACCGCAGAAGCTTCAACTCAGCAAGCTGGCCGCTTTCGGCCAGAAGGCGGGAAAACTCGTGGGTCGAAGACCTCAACTCGTGATCTTTTCCCTCGCACTCTTTCTCGTTTACGCTCAAGAGTTCGTGCACTTGTCTCTAGAACTCATTGCCACGAATGCTGAAGGGTACTGTCCCTGGAATCAAGAACTGCGAGCAGCTTTTTCCGATCCAAGTCAAGCCCATCCTACACAAAGCAAAGAGTATTATTTTAAGAATATCTTGCTAACATTTTACGCTCAAAAGCAGAAACTCAAATACTTACCACTTGCGCTTTCCACAAACTCCCAGCCTGATGGAAGTCAGCAAAAGAGTTAGTGGCGCCCTCAAAAGCTTGTAGCGCGACACCAAATAGAGTTATATCTATTGCTCTAGAAGCCCTCTCGTTTAGGTATATAGGGAAACGCCTGCTAAGGGCTACTAGAGCAAAGGGGGGCACCTCCTCCCCCGGCGAGCTTTGCACAACTTGAGAAGGGTCCAAGTCAAAATTTTTTGGAGCCTCATCCCCAGAAACAATGATGGCCATTTGAATTACTACTACATTCTCAACAACAGGCTCATTATGGCCGCCTGCCTCCACGATGGACAACCTCTCAATTGGAGCCTTAGCCCCGCGTGCAGCAGCAGCAGCAGCCTGCTCGATCGCCCCCTCCAATCGAGCGCTCTTGCTTGTCGGCTCTTCAATGCTTCTAGTAGAACTCGAGACTGTGGGCCCAGTAAAACGAGAAGGAGAGCTTGAAAAAATCACCCTCAAGGGCGAGTGGTGAGTTGGCTCTAGAGGCAGAAAAGTACCCTTCGCCGAAGCAGCAACTCTGGTCTCCACCAGAGTAGCCCTTTGTGGCACCATCGAAGATGGAGAAACTTGAGGAGAAGGCCTAGAATCTGCTTTGGAACACTTCCTGGGCCTCCTTCTTTCTCTTTGGGGTTTCCCCCTTCTTTCCTCATTTCTTTACCTTGGAGATCCTCTTTTCGCTGAAGATGACCCCCGGTGGTGTTACCCGAGCCTTGCATCTCTTCAACTCTTCTACCTCTTTCAGATGTCCCAATGCGAACTTTAGTAACCCTCTCTCGGTTGGGAGAAAAACCTTGTCTTGCTCTCTTCTCTCTACCCAGGTTACTATACTTGGTACGATTAAGAGGAGGAAGAGGAGGGATTAAGAGGAGGAAGAAGAGGAGGAGAAGAGAGATCCTCCAAGTCAGTTAAGTCAAAGGGATACGATCCTAAAAGTTAGAAAACCCTAAAATCAGGAAAAAGGAGAAGAATTCACAGGAGAAAAGAAGCAAGAAGAGGAAGGAGATGACACTCACTCTCAACTTCATTGGCCATAATGAAATGCAACCAGCAAACAAGAAGCTTCAAAAGCAAGGAGAGGAATAAAAAACTCTCAGAGACGGAGGATTAAAACTAGAAAAACTCAAAGGTAAACAGAGCTTTTTCCTTTTCAATCTTGAGAATATTTATAGGGACCTGGAGGCACGACGATTCAAATCACAGCCACCCTTGAAACTCGAAACAGAAAGGAAGTAATTATCACCTGCACTTAATCGAGATTGAAGCCGTCTAATCCAAGCAAACAAGCATTAAGAAGGACTGCCCGAATTCGAAGTCATCAAGTCAAATAAGATAAGACCTAAGTGGCCTTGAAAGCCCAAAAGTCCTTCAAAGGACCCTAAGGGTAGACTTGGAAACTTCGAAACTACGGCTAATGATGACGTCCCTTGGAAACACGCGTGCATTAATGGAGAAAAACGGCTTCACATGTGAATTACGATACATTCGAAGCGACGGCAGCCGACAGGATCCTGACGTGTGGCATCCTAGGCTAACCCCTCCTTTGAAGCAATCTCCAAAGAAACTCAAATTTCTCTCGAATACACGTTCGAACGCCTTAATTCCCTGATTAATGGTCAAACTCGTTCTATAAATGGCTTATGGCGGGCAAACATGCTCCCAATATTCTGTGAAAAATAACTTAAGTCCACGGGTTCCCAGCACCCATAGACTTGGGGGACTTATGTAAATCCATAATATTCCCTTCTATGGACATGTGACATTGGCCTTCTAGAAGGTTAACCGGACTACAGATTAGTGACACGTGGCACCGCTCGATGGCCTCATACGTGGCTCTCGTCCATGCTTCCCCGCATACTCTCCCGCAATAGAGACGTGGGTAAAGCTCCAGGATCGTGGGTCGAACACCATGCACAAGAACGTGGGTCGGCCACGTTCTCCCTACCTCGAGTATAAATATCCCTCACCTGGGGGACTCAAGGGGCAGAGCACGGCATAGACAACAGAACAAACATAATCATCAACATCTTAAGTCTGACTAACAGATATCAGTACAAATTCTCCCTCAGGATACACTCATTCTCTAACTTTAAGCATTATTCAGAGACTTTTAATCTCTCATTCCTCTATAGGAAACCTCCAACTGGTGGCTCGCCCGCCCGGAGCAACACACACACGTCCCAGCCGCACACGGCGACCACAGGTAACACTCTTGCCTAACAGCTCTTATGGATGTCTCTTCTTCAAACTACGTGGACTTTGATCCCTCTACAAGGGTACTTAGGCACATTGGTCATCACCTAAGGACAAGTCTCCTAAGGTTATGATCCCTTGCAGTCCTTATTTGCAATTACGAATTGTCTGAACAAAAAATGACAGTTACAATTCTCATAAATACCAAACTGGAGTTTGAAATTAGGTTTTATCTTGAGAGTCAAGATGTCAATTTATGATATAGATGTACTTCCTGTACTTTTAATTAAGCTTGGAAACCACATATCAAAATCCCCAATTTAAAAACATAAGATAATTCTCTGCACATCAAAATCAAAATAAGGAAAAAGAGTTCATGTAGAGAATAAAATATAACTAGGTAGGACTAGAAGGAATGAGGAAGCTTCAAACTCACCAAACATGGAGGCATCACTCCATCACCAATTTGATCGATGCTTATTCACTGTACATCCTTTTAGCAAAAAGAGCAAACTAATCTTTGTCATTAGTGACGAGATCTTCATTAGTAACCTTCAAGGCTACTACTTTTCTTTCTTGCTGCTGGGTTGATGTCATAGGTAGCTTCTTTTCCAAGCAATCAGGTTTCTTCTTAGCTCATCAAAAGACATGGTTTCTGCTTTTCCACTCTCTAATAAAGCAGCTACCTTTGCATCCCATGGTTCAGACATGGACCGCATAATTTTTCTATTCACATCCTCTGTATTTAGCTTCCTCCCAAGAGCTGCTACACCATTGAGGATTTTGCCAATTTTTTCAAAACCCTCTTCAATAGGTTCATCAAGCTGCATTCAAAAGTTTTCATATTCTCTCATCAGCTTGTCAATGCGAGCCTTCTTTACACCTGAGGTTCCTTCATAGGTTAGCTCCATTTTCTCCCAAATTTCTTTGGTTGTTTGACTCGCAGAGAGCTTGTTGTATTCTTTTTCATTTGCTGCACAAAAAAAAAAGTTTTAGCTCTAAAATTACATTCAACTATAAAAATATCAACATCTGTCCATTCATCTTCTGATTTAGGGACACTTTTGTCATCAACCAATTTGGTTATAGCAACTGGTTTATTTTCAATAATTTTCCAAATTTTCATATTTGTTCTTTGGATCCAGTTCTTCATTTTGTTCTTCTAGTAGCTATAGTTTTTCTCATCAAAGAATGGAGGTTTTTGGGTAGATTGACCTTCGGTAAATGTGGAAATCTTGGTTAATGAATCTCTTTGAGGTGGTTAATCCTAATACATAGAAACTAGACCTGATCACGGGCCGGGCTTTAAAAAATACGAGCCGGGTTTGCAGACTTTTTTTCAAAAAAATTCAAGCCCGAGCCCAGGCCCGGGCCCTTTTTTCAACTAAAAATGGGCCGGGCTCGACCCGTATAAAATGAAAAACGGGCCCGAGCCGCCATATTTTGTACCATAATTTTTTTTATAGTTTGTTTCATGTTTCATCTTAAAAATAGATAGTTAAAAGATTTTAATATATTATATATATATATATATAAACATTTTATACGGATTGTATATAAAGGTATACATATTTTGTATCCAAAATATATTATATATTCTGGAATCTGGATACAAAATATGTATATATCCAGAATATATAACAAATTACCACTCTAAGAGAGCTTGAATTTGCTGCTAATGGATTGTGTGAAGAAAATGGTACACGTACTCTAAGAAAAATAGTGTAATACTAGTTAATTGGAAGTTAGAAGCTAGTTTCCCCTCTAAGAGACCTTGAATTTGCTGCTAATGGATTGTGTGAAGAAAATGGTACACACACTCTAGGAAAAATAGTGTAATGCTAGTTAATTGGAAGTTGGAAGCTAGTCTCCCCTCTAAGATTGAACTTTTGAAATGTTCAAATATGTAAGATTGAATGAATTAAATACAAGACCTTGGACATCAAACATTAAAATTAAATAAGTTATCAATTAGGTTGATATTTATTCTATACTAGATTGAGTTTTTTATTTATTTTAATGTATTATATATATATATATACTTATATATATATATATATATATATATATATATATAAGTATATATACGGACCGGGCTTTAAAAAAGTCCGAGCCCGGCCCCTTTTTTGCGGGCTTTTTTTTTAAAATGGGCTTTCGAGCTTGGGCTCATATTTGCAGTTTAGCGAGTTGGGCCCATTGGGCCAGGCAGGCTTTAAGGCCCGTGATCAGGTCTAATAGAAACCTGTGCTCTGATACCAATTGAAAGAACCAAGAAGGGGGTTTGAATTTGTTTATCTTTGAAAATATTGACTTTTCAAAATTTAGACTATTGAAACTTTGGTTAATGAAAAATATGCTCAGGTTTTTAAATTAGGCTACTTTTATAAAAAGTTCAATTCTGGTTAATTTAAAAAAACATTTTAGGTTAATGTTAAAGGCAGTAAATAAGTAAAGAACACAAGTAATTATTATAGTGAGAGGTTTGGATCAAATATCCTACGTTCTCTCACTCTCTCTAACTAAACAAGTAGGAGGAGTTACTTCACTAGCTTGTGAAATGTGAATTACAACAGGCAACCTTCAAAATACCAAGGGATCAATCACAATGACTTTTACTACCTAACCCAGGTAACCCTTAAAGACAGGATCAACCTCTAGGACTTTTACTACCTAACCTAGGCAACCTCAGCCGAAGGCTCAGCACTAGTGCTTTTACAACCACTCCGTGAATTACAACACTCACAAAACTAAAACTTGACCAGTAGCTCACTGATCAATTAATTTCTTTGTCCTAGGTTCCTACCCGGACTCTAGACAAAAAGGGAAGAGATTAAGAAGTGAATTGAAAGGGGATTACATACTCCAACAATCTCACTAAGAGACAAATAAATGCAGATGAATGCTTGAAGGCTGAATCACACTCTCTTGGAACACTTAAGCTTGTAGATCAATCTCTTGAAGTGCAAATGTCCAAGTCTTGAGTTTATATAGGTTTGAAGCTTTTTGAACGTTGGAAGGCTCTTCAATCCAGCAAATCATCTTCATTTATGTTGGTCTTTAATCCCTTCTTCAATGTTATCTTTATTGACAAGGATTTCTTCCTTTTTGGTTCGGGTGAATACTTGACAGCTTGATGGCAGCTATTATGGAAAGTTAGCTAATGCTGAATGAATATGCACAATATTAATATTAACTTTTCTGAAATCAAGCTAAAATCTTTTTTCGGATTTGTGAGCAATAAAACCATTTAAGGACAATATATATTCAAATAAAACATTCTTTAATTCAACTTATATGCTTAGAAACCAAAATCAAATATTCATTAAGTATGATGCCATCTTAATTTCTTTCCTAAAGTATTTAGTCAATGATTCATTGTTCAATCAGTTTTAAATGCAGAACCAGCCTTATGACTAAATCTTTCCCTTTTCAATTATCCCTTTGATTTATTTGCATATAAAACATTTGAGAATATATTCATGAAGGCACAATGATTTTATATGCTATAAAAAACAAATTAATAGATTTTACCAAGAATTAAATGTTTGATTATAAAATCTTTGACATGTTTCCAAATCAAGCTTTTTGGTTAATGATCGACCAATTATTGCAGGAGTCTTTTATGGAAGGATTCCTCAAAGTAATAAATACTATATTATAAAATCTCTTGATAGTCGTTTGATCAATAATGGATATTCCAATATTAAAGACAAATATAATTGATAAAAATATTCTAAAAAAATATTTCTTATTTGTCTTTGATATGATTCGATAATAAATCATTTAAGAGCATGATCAATATATGAATAAATCAAAATCTTTCTTTAATTAGCCGAGATCTTAATTAATAAATGATTGATTTATAAAAATATCTTTGTAAACTTGATCAATCACATTAAAGTTTCTCTTAATCAAAAATCGTATTTTTGTAAAACATTATCAAAACCAATTAATTTATAGTATAGACAAATATTGTTCCAACAACCACATAATCTATTTGGCTGAAGATTGAGAGAATTCCTGCATGTTAGTGGATTTTGTACCAAGGAAGGATTGTTAGAAGCAGAGGAGGTCAGAAAGTTGGGAGGAGAATTCAATTTTTTAATAGAAACAAGCAATGTGTGACTTTTTTGGAAGAGGGAGGATTTGTTGAGCGTAATCCAGTTTCACATTGCTCAAGTCTTGAAGGTGATGAGAGATGGGGGCCTATAAATGAAAAAGTGATTTGAGTTTCTAAACACAACACCACAAGCTTAATTTAGTGGTTGTATTGGGGTTTGGGTAAATGTGTGGCAAATATGAGAGCTTTTTCAATTTTTCCGTGGAAAAGTAGTATTGAGGAGTGTTCGCAATTCTCCCATACAAAAATAATAAGTAGTGAAGTTTGTTCCAATAGAGTTGTGATAGTAGGTCTTGAGCCATCAAACTACGTTAAAATTTTGTGTGTATTCCTTCTCTTTCTTTCATTTTATTTTTTTGTTCGATGAAAATATTACAACGTTTTCACGAATCTCAATTTTTATTA
Source organism: Senna tora (assembly GCA_014851425.1). Taxonomy (NCBI): domain Eukaryota; kingdom Viridiplantae; phylum Streptophyta; class Magnoliopsida; order Fabales; family Fabaceae; genus Senna; species Senna tora. The sequence goes on from CM026262.1 coordinate 16,627,812, forward strand.
TATTTAACAACTGTAACTGTCATTTTTTGTTCAGACAATTCTAAGTTAGAAATTATGACTGCAAAGGGTCTTAAACTTGGGGGACTTGTCCTTAGGGGATGACCTTGGTGCATATACGTACCCTTGTGGAGGGATAAAAGTCCATGTAATTCGCTGTGTTAACGTCCATAGGAACTGTTAGGTAGGATAGTTACCTGTAGGTGGCCGTGTGCGGCTAGGACGTGTGTAAGATACTCCGGGCGGATGAGCCACTCGTTGGAAGTTTCCACCGTTGCATGTTTCTATTAACGTACTAGAAAGCTAGTGTCGTGTGTCCCACAAAAGAATATTCCGTAGTTATGACAACTTAAAATTTTGTTTTAAATATACTTGTACTTTATTATATACAAATTCAAGTTCAAGCTTCAAAACTCAAGCCCTTTTTTCATTTCTTTTCTTTTGCTTATTTTTGGGTACAATCATGCCCCTCTTTAATTTCCAACAGAGACCACGTGATTGATTGGTCCTACAAAACAGAGAAAAACGTAATTGATGAGGAAATCAAGAGATATATAATTGACTTGAGCAGCTAGTAGCTAGGAGCTTTCCACTCGTTTAATTCTCTCCGTAGAAGTTTTGCCATGAATCATATAATGCTCTTGTCAGTCAATTAAATTCAAGGGTGATATTGTTATATGGTATGTACGTACAACTCAATTACAATTTTTTAAAAATATAGATAGCATAGTGTTGGATCAAATATTTATCATTGATAAGTTATAATTGTTAATTAAGACATAATTCTTTTTATTTAATTCGATCTAATACAAACGCTACACAATTTAATTATAACTTACTTCGAAATGATTGCTTTCACATCTTAATCAACACATTTTATCTATGCTCATACATAGCATCATCCTCTATCACGTTGTACATACTGTAATTTGTTATACAAATTATTGTACATACATACCATCCTCTATCTATTACGTATTGTGATGTACGTACATACCATAATATCTTATATTATATTATAATATCACATATTATATTATCTAAAATATTAAGATATTTAAGATCATAAGGTACTATACGCACCCTTAACAAATAAATAATACAAAATTTTCCATTCTATTCTTTTTTATTTTACTTCAAACAGAACCTAAAAATTAAATTATTATACTTACGTAACATCCTTTATTTTTTATTTGTTAAGGGTGCGTTTAGTCTTTTTTTGAACGATTTTTTATGACGTAGCATCCTATATGGTCAACAGTTTTAACTGGACTTTATTTTTTCACATCAGCAATATATTTTAGGGGTACAATGAACCCCGAAAACTCAGTATATCAGTAAATCCAGTACACCAAAATACTCATTATATCAGTAAAATTGACTCTAAAAACTCAGTACTATTAACTGCTGATGTAGAAAAAATTAAGTTCAGTCAGAATTGTTGGCCACATAGGATGTCACATTATAAAAAATTGTTCAAAAATTGACGATGTTAACCAAAAGTCTGATATTGAGAAAAATACAAAACGTTAAAGATACAATTAACAGAAAAAATATATTAAGGACAAAAGTGAGAGAATCTTCAAACTGAAAAGAAAATATACTTTTGCCTCTTTATTTTTATGGTCAATATTTATACTCTATACTGTTTGGGTTAACTCTTAAGTAGCTTTGTCAGCTTTTATTGTTCACCTACCCACACATTGTCATACACGTCTGTCTCCATCAATCATCAATACTCACTCACTCAAGCACGAGCAGACGCTGTTAGACGTTAGTTACTAAAGATGAATGTTTGAATTTTAAAATTGAGAGAAGAATTTTATTGTTGGATGATATATAAAATTTTTCATAAATTTTTAAAAAAATTAAAAGATATTCTCTAATTAGTAAAATATTGATGCTTACCTTTATCTAATTTTTTTTTTTTAAAAAAAAAACGACAATGTTAGTTAGATTTTATTATTTTAAGCTCAAGCTGAAGTGATTTGATAAAATATTTTCATCTCAAAGCTAAGGGTGTGTTTGATAGAGAGAAAAGATAAAGAAATGAGAATGAGAATGAAAATGAGAAAAGAGGAGTGAATGGAAATGTCGTGTCAATGTTATATATGATGTGATGTGAATAGAATAAAAGTGAGTAAAATGATCATTTTACTCTTACATTAAAAGTGAGAACAGAATAAAAGTGGGTAAAAAAGTAAGGGCAAAAATATAATTTCATTATATTGTAAAAAGTGGTATTTATTTGGTAGAAAGAAAAGAGAAGGAAAAAGTAGTCTCCTTTCTTTTTTTCATCTTATTTTTAATCTACCAAACACAACCTAAATTGAGAAGTAGGAAATTAATGTTAAGTCGCGCGGAAATAGAAAGGGAGAGGCAAATCTATATATTTGAAGGAGAGTTTATTCCTTAGTTAAACTTAAGGAGAGTTTTTTTAATTTAGAGAATGTATTTTAAAAAGACCAAAATGCCCCGCCTAAAAATCAAAACAAAATAAATTGTATTAATTTTCCTAAATATCTTGAAAATCAGCATATTTTTATGTAAAATAAAATAATATTATTATAAAATATTAAATTTATTAAAAAATTTTATCAGAGAAAGAAATGAATTTTTTTAATTTTTATAAATTTTTTATTCAAAAGAATATATGTTAGATCGTTTTATATATTATTACATCTTATTTTTCGTTATAATACCACATGCATATTAATGTTATCTTTTGTTTTTATGATTAACCAAACGTAATAATAAAAAGATATTTAATTTTTATTTTCACTTTCATTTCTAAATCTTTAAAATCCTTCTCACGAACACTTAATTTTAGTCAACAAAAACTTACTAATTTTTTTTTTATTTGGTTAGTATTACGTATTATTTTTTAAATAAATTTTTATTTCTTTATATAAGAGAGAAATAAACTAATTATATATTAAACCGGTCAATAGAAAAAGGAAGAAGGAAGGAGTCTTGCAAGTTCTTGCTACTTGGAAAGCAAGGTGTAGTGCAAGTTCATACAGTCGAGTGCCTTGGGAAATGCACTTTCAAAGTTATTTATTAAGAAAAAAAAAATTAAGTTAGTGAAATATTCTATTGAACATCTTATTTTATTAGACGTGAAATTTAATTTTAAAGGCCATAGGTTTTTCTTTTCTCCATTACATGTTTTTTTTTACAGATTGGACTTTAATTTAGATATTTATGGATCATGAGACAATTGTGTTATGATATTATGTTAAAACTCAAGTGAAAAATTTACTCTCCAAGACTAGCTGTTAAGGTGGAAGAATTAAACTACTTAAACACTCTATTAAGTATATCATCATATCAAATGTGAAATACACCAATACATACTACTTGAAAAGTTTATAAGAAGGTGAAGTGTCGTGGTTAGTGTTGTTACATCACTGCAAAAAGTAGGGTCTTCTCTTTAGTGTTCACAAAAATAATGGATCTCCTTGAAATGACAAACAACAAAATACACAACTTGAAGGCTCTCCCAATACCCCCACCACCTTCACCTTCACTCTCACTTTCAGAATCCCACCAATATTACACCCATCTGAAGCAGCTGGAAGCCTCAAATTTAATACCATTCCCATTGTTCACCTCAATTAAACTCCATAACACGTCTTTTTTCCTTTCCTTCCTTTCATTTCATAGCAGAACAGTCCACATCTCAGAACTCATGAAAAGAGTCACTCGTGCTGGAAACACTGTGCTTCACCTAGCAGCCATCTTCGAGAACCTACACATTCTAGAGCCCATCGCCGAACACTTCCCTCATCTCATCACCGAGAAGAACATCAAAGGGGACACGGTGCTTCACGTGGCTGCAAGATCCCACGACGCCGAGTTAATCAGAATTGTGTTGAAATGTTACGACAGGCATTTTGCCAGCAATAATAATGAGGTATTTTCTTACCAAGATATTTTCTTACTGTTTGGTAAGTTGAAAATTGAAGAGGAAGATAATGTAAGATTAATATTTAATCTTACGTCATTTTTCTCTTGACAAATTCAAGATACCACAAATTGAGGTATTTTGAATGAACTGTATATCAACACCCAAACAAGAGTAAGACATATAGAAACTTTTAAGGCATGTTTGGTAGGGATAAAAGTTCAATGGTACCGTACCACTGAACTTCAGTGCATCCCTCCAATCATGTAGTACCATTTGTTAATATTAATAAAAACTCACATTAATTAGGGCCCACCTTGAATGGTTTAGGGACCAACTGATTGGAGGGATGTACTGAAGTTCAGTACTACCGTACCACTGAACATCTACTCGTTTGGTAGATCAGGTGAGTATAAGTGAGGTAGGGTGAGGTGAGTGGAAAGTGAAGCAACTTCCTTCATAAGAGGTGAGTAAGGTTGTTTGTGTGTGAGGAGGGAAGTTGTGGTGAGGTGATATTTAAAGACTAAAATGCCGTTAAAAAATTTGTAACTTTTAATAAAGTAAGGGCAAAAAAGGTATTTCATACTTTTATCTTCTATTTCCCTATCTTCTTCCCACCATACCAAACAATATTACTTTTACATTCTACCTCCATTTCTCTGCATACCAAACATACGTTTTATCACTTACTTCCACTTCTTACTAAAATACTCACCGGATACCAAACGCCACCTTAGAAAGCTAACATTCCTCCTCTTTTCCTCTTAATTCTCAAACTTACCCTTAGACAGTGTTTGGTATACACTCCAATGAAGAGAAGAGAAGGGAAGGGAAGGGAAATTTTGAGTCCCCAAAATTTACATTGTTTGGTATACTTTATGTGTAAAATACTGTTATATCCTTTGACTTTTCTTTGAATTTAACTGAAGGAGAAATGTCGAAAATGCCCCTCCTAATTATTCTCTCTCTTTACTATCCTACCTACCAAAAAACACTTTAATTATAAAGTAAGGACATTTTAGTCTTTTTCAATGCTTTACTTTACAAACACATATTTTTCTTTTTACATCGCTGTATTCTACATTACCCAACTTGACATCATTTCTCTCTTCACATCCCTACATTTATACCAATCATTATTTGTTGTAATTTACACTCTTGTTAGAATTTGACAGTTTGGATTCAAGTTTGTATGGTGCAGTGTAGATCTATATATATATATATATATATATATATATATGGGTGAGTCTATGATGCAACTTGTTGCATCATGCAATGAGTTATGTGGCACATTGCATGATACAACAAATTGCATTAGGCCTTGGACTATCATAATTTATAATTAAAATGTTGAAATTTTTTATTTTATTTTTAGTGGGTGATGAGTGAGGAAGAGGAAGGAAGTGGAGAAATAGCAGCAGTGCTACCATGGAGGATAAAGAACAAGCATGGAAACACGGCGCTGCATGAAGCTGTGATGGCGTGTAACGTGGAAGGGGTTGAAGTATTGTTCGAAGCAGATGAAAGTGTGGCACATTGTATGAACATGGAAGGGAAATCGGCACTGTATTTGAGTGTGGAGAGAGGGAATTATAAAATTATAAGTACTTTAATACAAGCTCCGTTGGGCGATAGGGAAACGATGCACCAAGGAACCTCACCGCTTCATGCTGCTATCTTCGCAAGGGGTTTTGGTGCGTAATAGGAGTATTTTAAATTTTATGGTATTTGAAATGCAAGAATATGAATTTTTAATATTTAAAATATTTTATTTGGATAATAATAATAAGTAAAAGTTGTAACCAATGTTGTAAGAATCGGACCGGACCGGACGGTCCGACCGGTTCAACCGCCAACCGAATACAAAGGCGAGTCGGTTGGACCAAAAAACCATTTTTCCAATTGGACCGGAGTTGGACCGGTCAACCGGTGGTCCAACCGGTCCAATTTTATTTTCTTAAAAAAATTAAAAAATTAAAAGGAAAAATAACATAAAAAAAAGAAATTAGAGAAATCTTAAAAATTAAAATTAGAAAAGTCTTAAAAATTAAAATTTAAAAGTCATGATTATCAATAATTTCATATTTGGTTTGATTAAGTTCTTTCAAAGCTTGACAAGTCTTAAAAATTAAAACTTTGAGAAGTCATGTAATTTAAAACTTCAAAATTATGTATATTGAAACCTAAAATTTGAGTGATGTCATTTTATATATTAAGAATATTTATTATTTATTATTTATTGCGTCATTCGGTTCGACCAGTTAAACCGATCAAACCATGAACCGAACACTTGTCCGAGTCTTTGTCCGGTTCGGTTCTTACAACATTGGTTGTAACTATGGTATATTCTCTTTTGGGACACGTGGCACTAGCCTTCTAGAACATTAGCAGAAACACGCATCGGTGACACGTGGCACCACCAATTCGCCTTGTACGTGGCCAGTACCCACGTCTTCTCTCTTAAGCTCTCGCACCAGAGACATGGGAGGCCCTCAACCGTCCTAGGTCGGCCCACGACGAGCAAGAACGTGGGTCGACCACGCCCTCTTTCACACTTAGTATAAAAGTCCTCACCCGGCGGACTCAAGGGACACGATACAACGAACACAGTAGGTCCGAACATACAAAGTAAGACTCAACACTCCAAATACTGTACATCATCTCCTTGACCTTTGAGCCTGGTTCACCACCTCACACGGTCAACCATAAGCACTCACATCTTCATCAGCAAAGCTCCCAACAGTTCAGAGAGACCCTTGCTCTCTCCCTACCTAAGGAAACCTCCAACGAGTGGCTCGTCCGCCCGGAGTACCTTACACACGTCCTAGCCGCACACGGCCACCTACATGTAACTATCCTGCCAAACGGCTCCTATGGACGTTAACACAGCGAACTACATGGACTTTGATCCCTCCACAAGGGTACGTAGGCACCTAGGTCATCACCTAAGGACAAGTCCCCCAAGGTTAAGACCCCTTGCGGTCCTAATTTCTGACTTAGAATTTTCTGAAACAAAAATGACAATTATATTGACGCCTACTGCGGTCTTTGTCAGACCACAATGCCTTGAGCACTCTGCCGCTAAACGAAATTTCTTTTTTCGGGATCGGAGTAGGAGTATATACTTAACACTCAGAAACCCGTATTTTAAAATTTCACCTACAGGAAAGTACTCGTATGGCCAACACCCGCAGATCCCTCAAGTCGCTGCACGACCGACAGAATGTCACCAACAGTGACCAAAGCAAGCGGCAAAAAACACAACTCGTGGCCTTTGGAGGGGTAAGCAACGCGACGGAGACAGACGAACCAATAACCATAATGGCCAACATCTCGGGATACGACGTCAAGCGAGTATTGATAGACCCCGGATCAACTGCCGACATACTCTTCGTGAAGACCTTGGAGAGAATGGACAACTGCGTGGATCAGCTGGTACCAGACGCAGGAACCCTTATTGAATTCTCGAGACAAGCTGTTGAAACACGGGGGACCCTCACAACATGGCTCGCCCTGAGCATACCACCGAAGGCTGCCTGCACGAGGGTTGAGTTCACCGTATCAACAGCCTCGTCAGTGTACAACGCCATCTTAGGTCGCCCGACCGTCAACCGACTCAAAGTAGTCGTGTCCACAGCTCACCTGACAATAAAATTCTCCATAACAGAGGGAAGAGGAAAAATACGAGCAGATCAAGAAGAAGCCCACACATCCTACTCAACAGACCTTCCCAGAGGAGATAAATCTAAGGATCATGCCGGAAGTTGTCTCGAGGTGGTAGACCTACGCGATCAAATTCTAGGAGCTCGACCGTAGCCTACGGAAGATCTCGTAAGTATTTGTGTAAACCAAACAAATAATAGGGAAATCCGAATAGGAGCCCTCCTCGACCAAACAACCCGAAAGAAGTTCCAGGAGCTACTCACCAGGTACAGGGACGTGTTCGCCTGGAGTGCCGTAGACATGCCAGGGATAGATCCAACGCTTATATGCTACTCCCTCAACACAAAAGAAGGTCTCGGCGTCATCCAGAAGAAGCGACATTTTGGCGAAGAAAGGTAGCAAGCAATCAACAAAGAAGTGCATAAACTTCTAAACGTTGGGTTCATATGCGAATTACAATACCCGGACTGGCTCTCTAATGTGGTCATGGTCAAGAAGGGAAATAGAAAATGGCGGATGTGCGTGAACTTCACGAACCTGAATAAAGCTTGTCCAAAAGACGCTTATCCACTCCCCAACATAGACAAGCTAGTAGATGGGACAGCAGGACACCGAATGCTGAGCTTTCTGGACGCTTTCTCGGGATATAACCAAATCCAGATAAATTCGAAGGACCAAGAGAAGACATCCTTCATCACGGGCAGGGGTGTCTATTGCTACAAAGTCATGCCTTTCGGACTAAAAAATGCGGGCGCCACCTACCAGAGCATGATAGATATAATTTTCAAAGAATAGATTGGCCACAATCTCGAAGTTTACGTCAACGACATGGTGGTCCAATCCCTGGTGGTCGAGCGACACCTGGAGCATTTGGAGGAAATCTTCCTAGTCCTTCAAAAACACAAAATGAAGCTAAACCCTTCATCTGAACGACCGACCAAGATAGCCAGACTAACTTGCGGTCGAACTCGTTTGGCCAAAGACATCTAGCGGGAAATTTTCCTTAAGTAGCTTCCTAAAAGAAACTTAAGTCCACGGGCGCCCGACACCCGTAGACTTAGGGGACTTATGTAACTACGGAATATTCCCCCTTGGGACACGTGGCACTAGCCTTTTAGAACGTTGGTAGAAACACGCACTGGTGACACGTGGCACCACCCATTCGCCTTGTACGAGGACAATACCCATGTCTCCCTTCTTAAGCTCTCGCACCAGGGACATAGAAGACCCTAAACCATCGTGGGTCGGTCGACCACACCCTCCTTCACACATAGTATAAAAGCCTTGGGGGACTCAAGGGACAGAATACTACGAACACAGTAGGTCCGAACACACAAAGTAAGACTCAACACTCCAAATACTGTACATCATCTCCCTGACCTTTGAGCCTGGTTCACCACCTCACACGGTCAACCATCAGCACTCACATCTCCGTCCTGGGGATCTCCATCAGCAAAGCTCCCAGCAGCTTAGTGAGACCCTTGCTCTCTCCCTACCTAAGGAAACCTCCAACGAGTGGCTCGCCCGCCCGGAGTCCTTACACACGTTCTAGCCACACACGGCCATCTACAGGTAACTATCCTGCCTAACGGCTCATATGGACGTTAACACAGCGAACTACGTGAACTTTGATCCTTCCACAAGGGTTCATAGGCACTTAGGTCATCACCTAAGGACAAGTCCTCCAAGGTTAAGACCCCTTGCAGTCCTAATTTCTGTCTTAGAATTGTCTGAACAAAAAATGACAGTTACAAAATTTAAGAAATTACTAAATATTTTTTAAAACAAAAAATTACTAAATATTTAATTTGTTTATTATTTAAAAATATTATTATTTTATGTTATATTTTTTAAAAAATTAAAAATAGCAAAGTCTTTTAATATATATATATATATATATATATATATATATATATATATATATATAATTATAAATTTTTAAATGATGACAGATAATAATTTAAAATTAAATTTTTTTTTTATAAACTAAAATTAAAAGTTGTTAACAAAAAGCAAAACAAAAATAAAAGATTGAAGACTAAGACTATATACTAAGGACTTAGTTAGGGATGATCAAAATACCCATACTTGACGGGTATCCGTAGATTTTATTCATTAGGTTTGGGTTCAAGTAAAAAATAAATGAATTCGAATATGAGGATTTACCCCTTTAAAATTATGGGTATGGGTCCGTAGATAGGAGTACCCTAAATCTTACCCGCTACAGTAACATATACATATACACACACACACACATATATATATATATATATATATATATATATATATATATATATATATATATATATATATATATATATGTGTGTGTGTGTTCATACAAATTAAAAATGTTATTAATTTATGCTAATATAACTATTACTCAAGTTTTAATGGGAGATACGGTGAATATAGATTTCATAAACAATAGAAAATGGTTTAGTACAAATGAAGCGTAGAGGATGTAAGTGAATGCACGCAACTAATTTAGTTTAATGTTTATAATTATATGATAAAAATTTTTAAGATGAGAAATGACAAATGCTACGATTCAGATGTAGCCATCTCAGCATGACATAGACCGTAATAGTATCTCACTAGGTACAAAAAATGATGAATAAGAAAAATTAAAATGATGGATTCAAAGTATCATTGCAATATTATATTCAGTGTATTTTGTTCAAAGATTGATTGTGTGACTTATTTGTTAATTATACGACTTGTTTGTTCAAAAATTGATCATGCGACTTGTTTGTTAATTTGTTAAATTGTTGAATTGTAATTTGCATACAAATTAATTACGAGGGACGAAATTTATAATTGTAAGAAAAACAAATCATATATAACTCTAATAATCTTTTATTTGAGGAATTCTTGAATGAAAATTTTTAGAAGCCCAGAAATAAAAATTTGAATAAAGAAGTTCTTGTAAGATATGAAATTTCAAAAATTTTTGTGATTTTAAATTAATAAAATTGTTGTAAATAAATTATATTTTTTCAAAAAAAAAGTATTTATTTAAATTTCTTTGAATCTGGGATAAGAGTACCCATAGGGTATGGAGATGGGGATTGATATTCATACTCGCACAGATATAAGTCCGGGGATGAGAATGATAATTTTCTACGGGTCCGGAGACGAAGATCAAGGTACCCTACCCTTTCCATGAGCATCCCTTTAAACTCCTGGAACAAGCAACAAGGATGCATCCACTTAGGAGGTTTTGGAAACCCACCTCTTGAGGTGGGTTTTCAAATATTAAAGAATTTGAATAATTTAAAATATTAGGCATTTTAAAAATTGTAGTAATATTAATCCAAACACCTAATTTATTTATAAGGTAATTAAAATACTTTAAAACATTATTTTTTCTCTAAATTATACCTTACCCAAACACATAAAAGTTTTATAGCCACATACATACATATAATTTATCTATTTTATTTTTTAAAAACTATAATATAAAATAATAACAAATTAAATATTTAATTCTTAAAATTTAGTAACTTTTTAATTATTAATTATTGTGACTGTCATTTTTGGCTCAAATAATTGTAATTTGAAATTAGGACCGCAAGGGGTCTTAACCTTGGGGAACTTGTCCTTAGGTGGTGCACCTAGGTGCCTACGTACCCTTTGGGAGGGATCAAAGTCTACGTAGTTCGTCATGCTGACGTCTATCGGAGCCGTTAGGCAAGGATCACTACAAGAAAAAACAGGATTAGCTACGGATTTTTCCCTAGCTAATATTTGGACGCTAATTGCTAGGGATTTTTTTCGTAACTAATCCCTAGCTAATCCGTAGCTAATCCCTAGCTAAATTCCCTAGCTAATCCCTAGCTAATCCCTAGCTAAAATTCCTAGCTAAAATTCCACCGGCCTCCGGTGGCCCCTCCGGCAACCCCCTCCGACGACGGCCGCCGGCGACCTCCGACGACGACGACCGCTGGCGACCTCCTCCACCGCCGCCCGGCGACCACCTCCGGCAACCTCCTCCGGCAACCACTTTATATTTTTGAAAAATGGTCCTAGGAGGCCTCGAAGACGGAACATCATGGATGGTAACATTTAGACCAACCACTAGACCATTTATCACTTTTTGATTTATTAATGTAAAATATTTTATATATACACATATAATAAATTAGCTAGGGATTTTTTCCCTAGCTAATTAGCTAGGGATTAGCTACGGTTTTTTTCCCTAGCTAATCCGTAGCAAATCCCTAGCTAAATTTTCCCGCCTTTTCGGGATTAGCTACGGTTTTTTTCCCTAGCTAATCCGTAGCAAATCCCTAGCTAAATTTTCTCGCCTTTTCGCGCCAATTTTTTTTACCAAATTAGCTAGGGATTTTATCCCTAGCTAATCTGTAGCTAATTAGCTAGGGATTAGCTAGGGATTTTTTTCCCTTGCTAATCCGTAGCTAATTAGCTAGGGATTAGCTAGGGAAATTTTCCCTAGCTAATTTCCGTAGCTAAATCAGTTTTTTTTTTTGTAGTGGATGTTACCTGTATTGGGCCGTGTGCGGCTAAGACGTGCCTAAGGTACTCCGGGCGGGCGAGCCGCTCTTGGGAGGTTGCCTTAGTAAAAGAGAGCTGCTGGAAGCCCTGTTAAAGGTATGCTCCGAGGAGGAGGTGAGCTTATCGGAGGTTGGCCGGAATGGGGGCTAGTGACGGAGCTCGAGGTGCGGAAAGGACTTGCGTGGGGTATCTGAGGGTGCTCAGGTACCAAGAGAGTATGGAATATCAGAGATGAGGTATGGTAACCCTTCAGGTTGCGTACAGTTCTGTTGAGACTGGATTGCTTGCTTAGTCCCCCGAGTGAGGGTCTATTTATACTCGAGTGTGGGGAGATCGTGCTCGACCCACGACCTCGTGGGACGTGGGTCAGGTCGTGGGTCGTCCCACGAGGCTTGTGGAGATCCCACGTCTGGTTGAGGGGAAGCTCCGTGAGGTGACGTGGGCGAGGGCCACGTAATTGATAGAAGAGTGGTGCCACGTGTCTCTAGCGGGTGCTGAGACCGTGCTTCTAGAACGTCAGTGTCACGTGTCCCAAGGCAGAATATTCCATAATTACAATTATTATGATTATTTCTTATCCACTATATTTTTTTGTTATATAATTTATATTGTATTTTAATTATAAAATAATCATTTTATAACACCAAAAAATATTTGACACAAAAAAAAAAAACTATATTAATATAAATATATCAGTTTTACTTTAGGGAGTTCTAATTTTATATATTGAGGCATTACAAGTATAGTTGTTAAATTGGATTAAGACTTATGAGCTGGTGTATTTGACATTTTGACCCTTTAATATTTATGGGGTTTGGTTGGAAATTTTATTTTAATTAAAAATAAGTCAATTCAATCTAACTCTAAAAAAAGAATAGAATCGGATTGGGCTAGGGTTAAGTCAGAATATCTCATTTTTATTTTTAATATTTATAAAATGAATTATATGTATGATTTTTACCTTAATTTAAATTATATTAATTATTTTTTATTATTTAGTTATTTCTAATTATTTTAATTTATATTTTATTAATATATCTTATTTTTTTGAATTGTAAATAAATATAAGTATTATTTTATAAAAAATTTTGTAAAAAATAGTATAATTATTTAATAATTTAAAATAATATTTTTAAAAAATGGGCCAACTCAATAGTCACCTCAAATAAAATATGATCAATCTAGACTATAGTTTGACCCAAGCTATTTTTACAGCTCTAGTTATATGTGAGATCACAGTCATAAGGTAGGTACCAAATGTTAAAAAAAAATATGTTTTGCTGATGCAAATTATTATTGCACATTCAATAGAATTTTGTTCCCAAGTCAAGATTGATTTATTAAATCTTTTTTTTTTTGCTAAAAGATTGATGTATTAAATTATTGGTAGGTGAAAGAACCAAATATTCTGCTTCTCAACCATTGGTCAAAGGTTGGCTCACAAATGAAGATACAGTGTCCTTAGGTCGATCAGTTCCTGGTAATTATTTACTTTGTGTTCCATTGAAATTAAAGTTAGATTAATTCAGTAAATTTTCAATTTTTTTTTGAATTTTAATGGATTTCAATTTTTTTTCAAAATAGAGAGACTAAAAACTTGTTCGACAACTGTTTTTGTTTTGTATTTTTAAAAACAGTTTTCAAAATAATTTTTGAAAACAAGTTCTAAAGAACAAATCCAAAACTTATTTGATTAACTTGAAATTTTTGGGACTAAATTGACAAAAAAAAAAGTTTTATGATGAAAATAAAAATTGACAAAGTTTGAAGACATAAAAGATATTATTTTTTATTATATATGTATTTTAGTTAAATAATACTATAGGTTCTTTGTCAACTCATTGAACTAAAATGAAAAATCTATCACGAAGGAGAGAAGTCGGAGCTTCGAAAGGGATAAAATATATATTATTACAATGATAGTGGTGGGTGCATTAGCAAAATTTCAAAACTAATTATAAATATATTTTACTTTTATTGTGTCAGCAATAATTCGTCAATATTGAAGATAGATTTTTACAAATTTAACACAAATTCAACCTTAGCAATGAGGAATTGACGATCAAATAAGTTAACTAGAAATTTGCTATGGCTAAAGACAAATTGTTTTGGCGGGTCAACTTGTAGAACTCCCTTGAAAATGTGTTTAGCCAATGTAGGGTTGTAGAGTGGTTTGGGCTGGCTCACCAAACCCAATTCAACTCATTGCATTGGGTTGGTTCAGTTTTGGTTGATTTTTCATAACGGTTCAGTTAACAGGTTTTGTATTTACGAGCCCGTTCGGACCAATCTAAACTGCTAATCTGCCCATCTTATTATTTTCAATATATATATATATATATATATATATTCACTTAAACTATGGATTTTTTTTTTTTATATTGTCTGTCTTTTTTTTTTGGCCTTGATATTGTATGTCTTCTTTCTTTCTAGTTTTTCTACTATTTATTTTACAAAATATGCATTATGTTTATGAGTACGCATTCTCTATATCTAAGCCATCCCATCAGAAATGTTTTTTAAACTGCAATCTTCATTTTTTTTCTTATTTCTTCTCAATGTCATTTTACATGTTATATCAGTATTGATGTGGTAAATGAATTAAATTATTTCTTAAAATTTATTAAATCTATAATTCAATCAAATTTTGCTCATAAGTTACATATTTTGTCTCATGAATTCACTTTCTTAGTATTTGATCATGTTTGCACATAGAACCCACTTCGAAAGAAGCGTTTGTTTATATTAGGGCTTTTTGACTAGAATGTGGTGGTGACAACATATAGAATGAAGAAAATAGAGAAAGCTGGCCCACCAACCCAACCATGAGTGGATGGTTGGGGTTGGTTTATTAATTTTCAATGAATCCAAACCAATCCAATTCAATGTTATTTTTTTGCCTTCTCGAACCAAACCAGCCCATAAAAAACCCTACATTGATGAGCAAATCTGCCATCTAAGCAAATGGCACATTTGCTTTTCGCCGGACAATTTTGAGACTTGTAAGCATTTTGTCTTTAATAAAGGCAAATTGATTGTACTCAAAATTAGGCATTAATTAAAAGCGAATTGTTCTAATATGAATCGTCCTTATTAAGGGCTAATTGATATATGATTTGTTCAGATTTTATTCCTATTTATTTATTTTACTTTGACTTCCTTTTTTATTTGCCTGCATTATTGATTGGATAGAAAAGAATTGACCAAAAGTAAAAATGACAGACTCAATTTGTCTTTACTAAAGGCGAATTAGTAAAAGTGTATAGAGAGAAGTAAAGAGCCCAACGTTACCATTCCAAATAATCATTTTATTCGTAATCAATTTTCTAAGGGTATGGCAAAAAAAAAAAATTTTTGAATAAGGGTGAATTATTTAATATGAATTCGCCTTTATTAAAATTTAAAAGCAAATTGATCTGACAAATTGAATTCAAACACGTGGTGACTCACGTGTCATTTTATCATAATTTTTTTCCTCATGGCGAATTAGTTGTAGATAATTTGTGCTTAATAAGGACGAATTGATCTTAATTAGAATTTATTACTTGCTTTGATTTTATTCTTATTCGCTGCTCCATCCATAATTGAATAGAAAAGTGATTTACTTGAAATGAAGAAGAATTGCAAATTGTTATAAATGAATCCTGCTATCCTTTGTTCCTATATATCAAATTATGTTTCTTGTTATTCCTCCACTTTTTGCATCTTCCTGCGTCATTACTTGTTTTTACTAAAGAATTAAATTTATATAATGTTCTTTATATATTTTCTATAAGGATTTTCAATATAGAGAATACACGTGACAAAAAGTTTATGCATGATCAATTATAATAGAGAGAAAATATAAAATATCACATTTTATATAACCAATCATAAAAGAGAGTATAAATAAAGCATATATATGATTGGAGAACCTTATGACAAAGATATAAGGAATTTTACATAAAAATTTTCCTTTACTAAGATGGCATCATATCAAATGAGATTTATGGTATTGCATTTCATTGCAATGTCCCAATGTTGACAAGAATTACGCGTGATATAACTTTAGAAGAACTCAAACAATTGATACACTGAAAGTTAAAATTATAACCAAATCAGGAGTTGTCCCAAATATTTTACAGGATGTCGTTTGGTATAAATGTATTGAGATATAGTTAAAATTACAACCAAAACATAAGGTGTCACAAATAATGATTTAAAATATTATTTAAAAAAATTTATCGCCCAGCCCTAGCCCTAATAGCCAATAAGACCGGGCAGGATTAAAGAAATTACAACTCTTATTAAAAATATTTTAGCTCAACTCAACCCTAATAAAATATGATCAAAACAGATAGCAGGGTTGGGCTGGATCAAAATAACCTGTTTTACTAATTCCAATTTGTGGTACTACAATAAAAATTATATATATATATATATATATATATATATATATATATATATATATATATATATATATCTGTGTGTGTGTGTTAGTTTTGAAATACCACTATTTCCATAGATTAAAAAAAGCACACAATATTTTCGTACAAAAACCTATGTCAATTAGTTTACTGCTTTTATCATTTTTTTTTCAAGTCTTTTTTTCTCGAACGAATTAGACTTACTACATTATACTTTTCATAGGTAGAAGAACAAACACAGACAAAGAAATCTTGGAAGAACCAAAAAGCAAGATCATAAGCACCCATGGTACGTATGACCAATTACTCTGAATTTCATTGAATATCAAGTTATTATAATTCTTTTTCTTAAACTATATAGCCTCTATTAATTTTGTTTTCCTTTGTTTGTTGTAAATTATATTTTTAAATTATCAATTTACAAGAAATTTTGTCTTCACCCTAAATTCGTCTAAATAATTAACGACAAATACAAATATGATTGATCAAGTATCCTCTAATGCTGATTGTGATGACAAGTCATATATTTAACTAAGTTATTTTATCAATTTAGTGACATTTATCAGTGTGGCACTACAAAATTAAATGTGTTACAGTGGTTAAATTGATGAAATACTGTAACTAAATATATGATTCGAAAAGTTGATATCACATTCAACATTAAAAGAAACAACAACGGTCATATTTACATTTATCATTAATTATTTAGACGAAGTTAGAATGAATGATACAATTGCTTGAAAACAAACAAAATTTATGGATCAAATTGGCGAAGACCCTATAGTCTGTAGTCTGAGGACCGAAAACATTCTTTCATCAATAATGTTTTATAACTATGTATTTTACAATATATGATCAGAACTATTGAAGGATTTAGTGAGGATAAGACCTGAGTTAATATACTTAAAGGATGAAAAAGGAAATACACCCCTTCATTGTGCAGCAGCAATGGGTGATGTTGAAGATGTAAGGATAATTGCAAATGCAAATCCTGCTAGTGCTCTAGAGTGGAATGAGAAGGGCTATCTTCCTATTCATGTTGCTTGCAGAAAAGGCCATGTTAGTGTGGTCAAGCTACTTGTTCAGCAACCATGGTTTGATCCTATGGAATCTCTAAATCCGAAAGGTCAAAATATTCTTCACATTGCAGCAAAGAGAGGAAAAGATAGAGTGGTGAAGTATGTATTGAGAGAAAAGAAGCTTGAGGTTGGGAGTCTCTTAAACCAAAAAGACAAGAATGGGAATACTCCATTGCATTTGGCTTCTAAATACTTGTTTCCTAAAGTGCTGCTCTTGTTGGCACAACAAAAAAGTCTCGACGTCAACCTTTTAAATAATGATGGTATGACAGCTCGTGATATTGTGATGCTGATAAGAAAATCACCACCAACAATACGAGAGGTATGATGATATATGATTTATTGTTGCACTAATAAATATTGTCAAATTTGAATTGAAGTTGAAGATATATATATATATACACTCTACTTAATGGCTTGTTTGGGAGGATGGTTTGAAAATAGTGTGGGGTGGTTTGACTTCATAAACCCTTGGTTAAGAGTTTAAGTGAGTAATGGAGTGAGATGGTTTCGAATGGTTTGAAAACCCTTCCAAACCATCAAACACCTTAATTTTCAAACCTCTCCAAATTGAAGGGTTTAAGATAGTTTGCATTGTTTATAATAATTAATTTTATTATTAACCCTCTTTTATTATATTTTTGTTCATTAATTATAAGGGTAATATTGACCATCACCCTCTTTATTATTTTTTAACTCCCAATCAATCCTACCCTACTCCGCACCACTCTATTAATAATCATCCCACTCCACTCTCTTTAAAACTCCCAACCAAACTAATTAATATTTTAATCTCAATCGTTTAATTTAATTAATCTAACGGGTAGAAAGAACTTCTCTTATCAATTTTATTTCCCTAAAATTTTATTCGAAAATTATTGAGAATTTCCAATAATTTATCATCAAATTATTTTATTAGAAAAAATTTTTTAACTTCAGTTTTGATGGAATAAAGAATTTATATTACTTTTTTTTTTGAGTAAACCTACATTTAAAAAATAGTAATTATTATAATTTTTTGTCTGCTGGTGATTTTGTTATGGTCAACAAAAGAACACCACCTACAATTCAAGAGGTACAATATGATTCACTATTGTAGTCATTTGTATTTGGTATCCGGTGGGTATTTTAATTTAGTGGAAAGTGGAAATGAAAGTAGAAGTAAGTGATAAAAAATATGTTTGGTATGCAGAGAAATGGAAGTGGAATGTAAAAGTAATATTGTTTAGTAGGAAGAAAATAAGGAAATAGAAGATAAAAGTATGAAATACCTTTTTTACCCTTACTTTTTTAAAAGCCACAAATTTTTTAAGGGCATTTTGGTCTTTAAACATCATCTCACCTCACCTCACCACAACTTTCCTCCTCACACACAAGCAACCTTACTCACCTCTCAGGGAGTTTCTTCCATTTCTCACTCATCTCACCACCTACCAAAGATATCAAAACCTCACCTCACCTATACTCACTCCCTACCAAACATGTCATTAGTGTCATTTTAAATTAAAGTATTAAAATGTCCAAAACTCTAATAAAGTAATAATGTGTAGATCACATCTCTTCTCATCAATTATAAAAATTGATTTAGAATTATTTTAAATTTCGTAATTTATTCAAAGAAACTATCTAAAAAATTTTTTATCGAAAACTCTCATGGATAGTACACATGTCAAATTATTTTCATTTTTTTACAAGACCTAAAGTTAATTTAATTATAGGTATAATTTTTTGCTTCTAAAGTTTAGAATTTTCTTCATTTTACTACAACTTAATTTTGGTGATATGTTATTATTTTGGTAGTTTTGGATTGAAAAGTTAATGAACAATTTTTTTCGGACAAATTAAAATTTTCATTGTCAGTTTTTATGTTTAAGGATGTTATCTTCATCCATATAGTAAAAATGAATTTAAATAATTTTAATGAATAATTTTGATAAATTAAAAAAAAAATCATTCTTTCTTATTACTTTATTAGTAAATCTAAACCTAACCAAATTGGAGATACAAGGACCTACCCTCCACTAGTGAGTATAGCAAGTTGGTGAAGTGGTAGATTTAAAAAAGAGGTAAAGAAAACAAAAAAAAAAAGTCCCACTTTAAAAATATTTTTTTCTATTAACTCCACCACTAACTACCATCTAACGACAAAGGATCGATCACAATTTGATACCATTTCTAGGGTCCCTAACTCCCAATCCAAAACTCACTTTGTTCTAAAAACCATATTATGAATTTCATTGATTAAATACTAAACCCGCCATTTAATATCTTCCCTTAATTTCATGTCAAAAAAATTAATAATAGAAATGATGAAACAGTGCTTTCTTTCTTTCTTTGTTTCTTACAGCTGCTATCATATGCTATTTTGAATTCTATTGGTGCACCCTTGAGCCACAAGGGAAGAAAATTAAGGCGTTCACAACATAAAACACCTCAAGTTAAGTGGATCAAAGATCGTGTTAGCACTATATTACTAGTCGCAATATTAGTGGCCACAGTAACATTTGCAGCAGGTTTTACCATGCCTGGTGGCTTCCATGACTCTGATAACAAAGACATTAAGAAATTAGGCACAGCCACTTTGCTTAATAGAAGAATGTTCCAATTATTCACAATCTGCGATGTGGTAGCCATGTATAGTTCTACCATGGGATCTTTCATTCTTCTTTGGGCTCAATTGGGAGACTTTCATCTTGCTTTTAGTGCCACATACGTTGCTTTGTATTTGGTGGGTTTGGCTCTTGTTACTATGTCAGTTGCTTTCATGGCTGCTCTACATCTGGTGGTGGGTGGTCTTTCTTGGCTTGCTTACATTGTGACGATTGTGGGAATCATCTTCCTTGTGATGTTTTTGGTACTATATATTGTTCTAACATTTCCTCTAGGAACTCGTTGTTTTCTGCTACGTCACATCTCTAACTTCATCTTCCGGATCATCATCCCTTTTTCTGGAAGTTATAGTAAATTTAAGGTGAAAGCATTGAAAGAAGACAAAGACAAAGATGCATGGAGGAAAGAGATATTGGTATAGGATGATAATGGTGGTCCAATGCATAAGGCTCCAACCAGGAAGAATCTAGGGAGTCAAATATATATATGTACGCAATCTTATCTTTGCAACCAAAAAATGTTATTTCTAAGATGATCGTAGTATATTATAATGAAATATTATGTCTTACTGTTCTTAATTAATTTATGAGAAATTTTAATAGGTGAGATCATGAGAATTTTTTTTGTCTCCGGTTTAGATTTATATATATGTTGATGCCAAGTACTCAATTGATGATTATACTTATCCCACCATTAAGGGATAAAAGTTCATTGTACTACCGTACTACTAAACTTCAGTGCATCTCTCCAATCATCAGTATAACAAATAAGGGTTTCGGTGGCGACTTTTGTCGCCATTGAAAGTCCAAAAGTCCAAACATATTGATATTAAGTATAATTTTGTTAGGAATTATATAGCACAAAAGATAGTAACTGTATAATACATTTCGACAAAATGTATGATAGCAGATCCCCTGACAAAGCCAATTGGTGAACAAGTTTTTAAAGAACATATGCAAGCCATTGGCATTCGTAAAGTGTAATATGTAGATTTTTTTTTAATGAATGAAATTACATTTTTCTATTATCACTTTATGTGTTAGAAGTATACAATGTCTATTATGTCGTACAGGTTGAAAGATTGGCCTTCTCACACGGACAACCGCCTTTGACACTCAAGTGAAGTGTACAAAGATGAGACATTTGTGTTCACCAGGAAAGCAGCCAAGAATGCTGATATAGTAGAGAAGAAACAAAAACTATATTTCGCCTTGACTGAATTGTAGCAAGTCAAGATGAGATCCACATAAATAAAATTGGATCAAAGTTTGGAATCCCACCTCCAAAGTACCTGTAACCAGATAAAAAACTCTTCAACGCCGACGTTATGTGAGCGAAGTTGAAGAATTTGGGTTTAGATACTGGGTGTATCTAGAACTTAAGTCTGTACAGTGTCAACAATAATTTCAAAACGACGTGCGCTCTTAAAGAAAAGAGTAACACCGTAGCATGTGTTTCATACCACATGTGTTGAGAGAATCGCAAAAGGGAAAGAAAGTGAAAAATCCCTTATTCATTGCTATGTGAGTCCCAAGGAGGAACATTCTTTCCATTGATGTCCTTTTGACTTTAACAATATCACGGAGATATGTTTTAATGACTAGTACTTTAGCATTTGTTCCCACAATCATGATAGATGAGATCTAAAGAATTATGCTAAGAAAGCGACTGATACATATCAAAATGATATTTGGGCGAAAAGGAAGATTAACTGCAATATACACATCTATGCTAGTGTCTATGACTAGTCCCTTATAACATTATGTTGTCATAAGTGTGGATACTATGCATACAGGGAAGGCAATCTGAGTCAAACATTGACTTGAGAGGGATTAAATTTGCCATGTGAAAGTGTATATAGTTAAATTTAGAATATCTGAGGCGTATTTTAAATTTTAGCTACACAAAGGAGAATGTAACTTGTGCTAGTCCTGTAAAAGGGATTTCTAGTACAAGCACCTCAATGAAGAAGTCATGCACACGTGGTCACGACAAAGCACTAAGTATGAAAGCGAGAGGAGACAGAGAGACTAGACCCACGACATTTAATTCACCAAGTGTGAGTGAGAGATGTAAGAATATGGGTAGTCCACTCTTAGTGGATTAGACATAAAACCCAAAGCCCAAATCGTCATTGGGACTATTTTGTAATTATGTAACATATGTGGGTTAAATATGGTGATTTTCACCTAAAATTGAAATTAGAAATGGGAAGCAGTTATGAGCCGAGAAATATATGTGTGAACAAAATACATACACATCTTACCGAGAAAGAAACTCTCTATATTGAACCTTCTTCTCTTTTCTACTCTCTCTAAATTTCTCCGTTAGTGTGCACTGCTCTGAGTTCGACGTCGATAACTAGTGCATGTGTGGGTACCTGCAATAATCAAGTCGAATTCTACAGGTACGCCCAATATCTTACAAATGAACAAGTGAAGCACAAAAGTATTGAATCTCTCAAATTCTTTGTAGAAGATGGTTGAAGCTTGTGTATCAATCTCTTAACTGCAACATGAGCATCGCTTGATTTTTATAGAGCTAAGAAGTTAACCTTTGGAGCTCCTTCATTTGACAAATCAAACTTTTAGGGAATGTTTGAATTGGAAATTAAGGAAGAGAAGGGAAGGAAAAGGGAGATAAGATATCTTTCCCTTGTTTGGGAAGATGAAAATTAGAGGGAAAGATAATGGAAGATTAATTAATCTTCCATTATCCTTCCCCTTCACAAACTCAAGATACTCCAAATTGGAGTATTTTAGAGGAGATATCAACATCCAAACAAGGGGAGGACCTATGGAAGGTTAGCCTCCCCTCCCTTCTCCTTTTATCACTTCTCTTCCTTTCCCCTCTTAATTTCTAAACAAACCCTTAGGGTATGTTTGAATTGGGGAATAAGGAGGAGAAGGGAAAGGAATGAGAGACTTTCAAGAAATCTTCCACTTATTTGGAATGATGAAAATTAGAAGGGAAGACAATCTTTAATCCTCCATTATCTTTTTCCTTCACAAATTCAAGATACTCCAAATTGGGATATTTTGGAAGAGGTATCAACACCCAAATAAGGGAAGACATATGCAAAGTTAACATTCCCTTCCCCTCCCTCCCTTCTCCTCTAATTTACATCTCTTCCCTTCTCTTCCTCTCTTAATTCCCAAACAAACCGTTAATCTTGGACTTGAATATATATTTTAAATGTTGAGCTTCAAATGAAGAACATTCCATTTATGTTGATTTTGGTTAATGCTCGGATTCCTTGAGTGAAGGCTTCTCCATATAGAATGCATTTATGAGTATATTCTAAAAAATGTCAACTTCACTATAGTATATATGTGAGTACTGAATCATAAGATAATAGGTGATTGCAGCGTTGTATGGACCGGATCGGATGGTCTAACTAGTTCAAACATTAATTGGATACAAAGGTGAGTCGATTTGACCCAATTTTGACTAAGGAATTTGAAAATTTATTTTCATTATCAAAACAAATATATTAAAAGTAGATATCCCAATTTTGAGTTGATGGATGTAATTAAATTTGAGTTGAACTAATAAAAACTCTTTTTTTATAATGATTTTTCTGCATCATTTATGAAATAATTAAGAATGAGGTAAATAAATATCTTTATCAACTTTCTACTTTAAAAAGCTATAAGAAACTAATAGAACCCCACTTATAAATTAAGTTTTAGATTATATATTCTCACTGTATTATCATATACTCTTCCTCCCTTAATGCAAGACGCCAGATGAGAAGGAAAAATAGTAAAGAAAAACAAGATAAATCATAATATCATCAACACAGCACATTACATAGAATTGAAAATGGAAAGAAAAGAGAAAGAGAACTAGATATGCTAGTACTTATTCGAGAGGATAGTTTTTTTTTAAAGGTGAGTCTATGACGCAACTTGTTGCATCATGCAATAGGTTATATGGCATAATTATAGCCATTGATGTGATACAATTGCATTGCATGATGCAACAAAATAACAAGTGTCACAATTCTATTGACTGAAATTGCATTGCATGATGCAACAAGTTGCATCATAGACTCACCCTTTTTCCAAATCCTTCCAAATTCTTACTTATTTCCCCTTAGCCAACCACACACCTTAAACCCTTTCATGAATGAGGGCTTCTTGCTTCCCTTTTTTCTCCTTTTTCTTTTATATATCTAGATTTTGCTATTTAAATCTCTTCTGCACCCTCTCCATAATTTCATTGAAGTTCAAGAACGCATGTCTTCTTCTAATTAAGGGCCTGTTCTTTAAAAAGAATGGAGGAAGGAAAGGAAAAAATAAAGTAGGTGGGACCCTATTTTTATTTTTTATTTTTCCTATCAGATTTTTTTAAAAAAAAAATACAAAATATCTATTATACCCTTTGATTTGATACAATCCTAACCTTCTTTTCTTTTTATTATTTTAATACAAGGGGTAAAGTGGTAATTTTAATACATTCTCATTTCCTTTCCCTTTCTGCATAAAGAACATAAACAAGGTAATATAATATATAAGACACGAGACATGTTAATCAATAATGTAGAATGGCTTAATAAGTGACCAACAGTTGGATTGGGTTTTAATTAATAAGTATCATAGGTGTACCAGGGTTTCTCCCTCATGATATTACTACAGATGTCAAAGTTGATAAATATTCTTTTGGAATGTGTTGAAGCTGAGCACACTCCTTAATCTCTGACTTTTCAAGGTAAAAAAGCAAAGAAGTTGAAGAAGAGAGCATGGATTTGGACAATCCTCTATGATAAAATGACCAAGTTTCGGCATGACACCAGCTTTTAGCACCGGATCAAATCCCTGTAGGTTTAGCATTTCCTTCCATGCAAGCATTTGCAAAGATGGAAAGCCACTTGAAAATTAAAAAATTTTCAAATCATGTATCCTATGAAAGTGAAGACTTGTCAACACTAGAAGCTTATCAAGTTCTAGTCCTGCAAATAAATGCTCTCAAGCCTATTAAATTATGGATCACTCAATCAACTACCATAACCATTTATGATTAGTTCTTTAATTTTGTAGTGAGATCGAAGTCCTGCAAGGACGTGTTCACCCACTACAACAAATAATGGTTTTGGTGGCAACTTTTGTCGCCACTAGAGGGTTTCAGTGGCGACATAAAAGTTGTCACTGAAAATTAAACTCCGCAACCGAAGCCCTATAGTGACGACTTTCGTAGTCACTGCCAAAGAAGGTTAATTTTCGTCACTAAGACAGCAATAAAAGTTAAAGTTTTTGGTGGCGAAAAGACCTTTAGTGGCGACTTTTTTTTTCGCCACTGAAAACTTTCTATGGTGACTTTTGGTCGCCATCGAAACCACTTTTGATTTAGGTATTCCTAAACCAACATTAAAATCAGTTCACTACAACTCTAACTTGTCCAAGTATAACTTTTTGTCCAACTCGGCATAATAGTGTCTTTAGCATTTACCACATTTCCATAAAGGAAACTCCTCAATGTGTTTTCCCTCTTCTGTACCTACATCAAAATCTGATAGTGGTTGAAAATTTATCAAATTTTCCCAACTCTAGTGAAAAGAAATTCGGACAAGTTTGTGAGGTTACTGATGTATTTTAGAAATTTTATCAAGTGGGTGCAACTCTTGAGCTTTAGAATTTTCAATCCATATAAATTTATCATCGAATCTAGAAACGCTTCAGTTTTTGTGTGGGAGAGGTTGAGGTGACATAGGTGTTTCAATGTCCCTATAAAAATTAGAAAGTTCAACTATTTCAAAACAACTCAAATTCATAACCCTCAAGTAAGAAAGACTAAGAAAAAATTGTGTGGGTATTTTATTAACAATGCTTATAGTTTCTAATGACAACAACAATAAAGTTCTTAGACTACACTTATGAAGCAATGACAATAACCTTAGATAGTCACTACCATTATAAGAAAAAACGAGTGTCAGAGCATATTTTACGATAGACCATAACAGTGTAACTTGCAATTATTGGCCTTCACTTTAAAGCTTAGTTCATCATAAACAAATTCAACCAACTCATGAGTGAAGTGTTGCATCGTATATTTTGGTTGTTTGTCACCCTCGGGTGAACATTGAGACATTGAATCAATAAATTACTAAATGGAATATGCCTAAATGAAAATGACAATTTGAGATTAAGAAAATAGGAGATAAGTAGAAAAGGCTGAAACTTGAAATTTGACAAATCATTAACTGTCATAATTATCCTATATGCTTCTTCTTTTCTACACCCACTGTCTCCGACTCATTGGAATAAAAAGAAGATTTAATTTTAGTTTAGTAACAAAACATTGAATCAATAGATTACCACACCCTTAATTATTAATACAAAACTAATATAAAAAAAAGAACAATGTTTACTATAATTAAGAAATAAAAGAACAAAATGAGACAAAATAAACCACAACATTCCACAATAGATATATATACAGACATATGTTGAATCAATTTGTTTTTTACTATTTTTCTTTTCAATCTCTTTTTTTTTCCTTTTTTTCCTTCTATTTTTTATAAATATTTTTTCTCTTTCCCTTGTACTTTCATTTTTCTTGTTTACTTTATTTTTCTTCTTTTCATACTTTTTTTCTCTTCTTAGAAAATTTTTTTTCCTACAACTTTCTCTAATTCTCTCCATATGTGTTTTTAAAAAAGATAATTGATGACACAATTGAGAATTAGATTAATTATAACTTGTTTTTATATATATGAATTTTAAAGTAATTTTGTATCCATTAGTTAAATGCTACAACAATATACATACATATCACATACATAATTTTCTTTTTTATATATATTTGAAATGATAACTCAATAAAATAAATATAAAATGTTTACTATATTAAAAATAAACTACATATATAACTTGTTTACTCTATATGAATCTCTCTCTTTCTTTTTTAAGAAATAAGTATCATAGGTGTACCAGGGTTTTTCTCTCATGATATTACTACACATATCAAAGTTGGTAAATATTCTTTTGGAATGTGCTGAAGTTGAGCACACCCCTTAATCTCTAACTTTTCAAGGTAAGAAAAGCAAAGAAGTTGAGGAAGAGAGCATAGATTTGGACAATCCTCTATGATAAAATGACCAGGTTTTGGCATGACATCAGCTTTTAGCACCGATCAAATCCCTGTAGGTTTAGCATTTCCTTCCATGCAAGCATTTGCAAATATGGAAAGCCACTTGAAAATGAAAAAATTTCAAATCATGCATCCTATGAAAGTGAAGACTAGTCAACACTCGAAGCTTATCAAGTTCGGGAGGGCATATGCAATGGTGGCAATTCTGCACATAAATGCTCTCAAGCCTATTAAATGATGGATCACTCAACCAACTTAGAAACATCAACCCGCCATAATCATTTATGATTAGTTCTTTAATTTTGTAGTGAGATCGAAGTTCTACAAGGACATGTTCACCTAAATTTACATTAAAATAAGTTCACTACAACTCTAACTTGTCCAAGTATAACTTTTTGTCAAACTCGGCATAACAGTGTCACCGATTCATCGGAATAAAAAGAAGATTTAATTTTAGTATAGTAACGAAACATTGAATCAATAGATTACCAAATGCTTAATTATTAATCCGAAACTAAAATAAAAAAAAAGAATATCGTTTACTATAATTGAGAAATAAAATAATAGAATAAGATAAAATAAACCACAACGTTACAGAATAGATATATACAAACATATGTTGAATCAATCTCTTTTTTACTAATTTTCTTTTCAATCTTTTTTTTTCCTTTTTTGCCTTCTATTTTTTATAAATATTTTTCCTTTTTCCCTTGTATTTTTCCTTTTTTGTTAATTTTATTTTTCTTCTTTTCATACTTTTTTTCTCTTCCTAGAAAATTTTGTTTCCTACTTCTTTCTCTAATTCTCTCCATATGTATTTTTAAAAAAGATAATTGATGACACAATTGAGAATTAGATTAATTATAACTTGTTTTTATAATATGAATTTTAAAGCCGTTTTGTATCCAAAGCTACAACAATATACAAAAATATTTCATACATAATTTTTTTTATATAAATTTGAAATGATAGTTGAATAAAATAAATATAAAATGTTTACTATATTAAAAATAAACTACATACATAACTTATTTACTCTATATGAATCTCTCTCTTTCTTTTTTTATTTTTTACATTTTTCTTCTTTCTTCTGTTTTTTTTTTTCTTCTTTTCTTTTCCATTTCTTCTTCTCTTCTATATTTTGTTTCCGCCTTCTTAATCTCTATTTTATTTTTACTATATTTTCTTTTTTTTTTTATGTTTTTATTGAATATTTTATTCTCCTTCTTTCTCTCTCTTTTTCCTCTTCTACTTTTCTTCTTCCATGACTATTTTTTCTTTTCTTTTTTTTTTCAACATATCTTTTTGGCAAAAGTATATGTTTAATACCCCCAATGTTTTATGTTACTATCAATTATGCTCTCATCATCAATTGTATCCCCAAAGATTTATTTATTTTACCAATGTTACTCTTTTCACTAACACCGTTTATAAGAAATTAACAATTTTTATTAATGTGGTATTGCACATGGCAAAATGAGCTAACTAGAATTAGCATTTTTTAAGCAGAAAAATAATTGGAAAATATGACTTGAAAAGTACTTGATTTTTTAAGAGGATAAAGAGAAATATGACTTGACAACGTTAGTTAATTGGTTTTTGAATAAGATAAAGAAAAATATAACTTGAAAAACACTAAGACCAGTAAACTCATTTTGTTACTTGTAATGCCAAATCAGTAAAAACCGTTAATTATTTAACGGCGTGTAATGCCATAATTGATAGCAAAAAAATGATTTAGACATAATTGACAATAGCCTCAAACGTTACGGGTACCAAACATACATTTGCCTTTTTTTTTCTCATTGTTACTCCCTCTTTCTCGTCTATTTTTTATCTTTTTTCCTATTTCTTCCATTTTTTATATCCTTAGTCTCTTTTTTCACTCTTTGTTTCTGTTTTAATTTACTATTCTTATTTTATTTTTTCTTTTTCTATAATAACAATTATACAATCTTCTTTTGCTCTTAATTATTTTATAAATGGTGCAAAAAAATATTTTAAAACATATGCTTTTGTTTGTTAAACCCAAACTAATAAATATATTAAGACAAATTTATTAAGATAATAGAAATTCAGCCGCATTATGTAAATTTTCTTCCTTCATCTATTATTTGCATTACTTAGAGGATCAAAATTTAAAAAAAAAAACAAAAAAAAACTCAAGAAGCTAGAAAAAAAACATTAATAAAAGATGTTAAAACTTTTACTAATCCTATTAAAACCAAGACAATATTTATCGGCCTTGCAATCATATAGTATCCAAGCATTGACTTTCAGAGGTTCATAATACACTTGAGGTTGTTACTAATTTTTTATGATAAAAGCTTGGAGTGTATAAAACTCGGCTTTGAAAAAATAATTATTAAAATAACTTATACTAAACAAGTTTAAAAGTAGGTGATCTCATAATTTAGCTTTCTATTTCAAGTGGTGAATATGCAAAAATGATTATATTAAAATTTTTTCAGTCCTTCATCAATCATCACCATAAATATTAAAGAAAAATTGTTAAATACGAAAATTTTTATATTAAAGTCTCCAAAAACACACCTATGTGCCGCACTCCTCCACCTTAAGGTTTTTTTTTTCATATTGAAAGAAAGTATAAAATAATGGTAATGTGTTGCAACTCTGTTCTATTGTGACAAATCATTTTGTTTTTTTTCAGCCCACAATTACGACGTGATGCAATTGTAGAGGTGACTACAATCGCAATATTGTATGCCGCATCGGCATCATTGTTTGAAATGTTGCTTTGCTTACCGCTTTTTGTTTTCTCAATATTTTCTTCTCCCTCTTTCCTTTTTTTTATTTTTTCCTCTTTCTTCTATCTTTCTTTTTCTTATGCTCTTTTTTTACTCATTTTTTCTTAGGCCAAAACCCCATGTTAGACCCTATATTTTTCACTTGTTTCATATTGGTCATTTATATTTCAAAAGTTCTAAAACAGATTTCTATCTTTGCAACTTGTTTCAAATTAGCCCTTTTGTGTAACATCGTTAATTTGAACCGTTAAATGCTAAGTGCTTTAATGAAAATTTTTTTGAAATTATACTTTCACCTCAAAACTTTAATTTTTTTCAATCTCTTCACACCAACAAAATTAAGGCTAATTTCTTTAAATATACTTTCAAAAACAATAATTATTAAATTTTATATCATCAATTTAAATTCCCAACATAGTATACTTACAAACAAATTTTTTTGTACAACTTTTTGGAGCCACATGTCAGGGGACTTCACCATACCCCATGGCAAAGACCCCACAAAATCTGACACACTCAACTTTTTTTTTTATTTTGCAAAGAAATATTTTAGCGGCGTATATATTCGCTGTTGTAATGTGTTTTTACTTTCAACAAAAAAATATTTCACTGCTACAACATTAGTTTAAAAAATGTAAAATTCATTTTCTTCACAAATCCAATTAACATGTTTATACTTTTTAGTTTTTCTAATTTTTTAACTTAATTGTTTTTTATAAGCATTAAAAAATTAAAATAATTTGAGCAATCAATTATTTTTTTAAAAATAATTTAATTTTAAAAATTAAATTAAAGATTAATTATATAGTCATAAATTCAAGAATTATTTCTTATACGTTGTCATCAAAATATAAATTGTTAAAAATACTCATTTTTCTCGTAGTGATAAATAGTATATATATTAATTTTAAAAGTAAATAATAGTTTCAAAAAATATTAATTATATAGACATAATTAATATATCTCTTATTTTTAAGTGTATTTGAATTTGTTTTTAAATTTCTTTTATTTACTCTATTGTTTGAATCTTTGAAGTGTATTTGTAATTTCTCTTATTAATGTTGGATTATTATTGGAGATTTAACTTGATTATATTTACTATTATTTATTGTTGGATTATTTTTGCAACCTATTTATTTATTGTTGGATTATTATATTATTGAATTAAATGCAAATGGGAGAACCTTCAAAAGTTAAACCCAAAACTACTAGGTGTCAATGGACACCTACAGAAGATGACAAGCTTGTGGAGTGTTTATTAGATTTGGCAACTGATAATGGATTTAAGTGTCAAGATTTGTGAAACAAACTAGAAAAGTGGATGCATGAAAAGCTACATGGATTTAAGGGCTTTCGCACATATTGAGTCTAAAGTCAAGGTATTAAAGAAGCAATAATCGCAACGATGTTGGGTTCAAAAGCAAGTGGCTTTGGATGGAATGACAAAGATAAGATAATTATTGTGGAGAATGATATCTTCAAAGAATGAGTTAAGGTAATTAATTTTTATTTAAAAGCAAATTAAATGCATAATCATGTGTTAATTTTTTTTATGTCTAGTCCCATCCTGATGCTGCTGGACTATATAACAAGTCATTCCCACATTTCAAAGAGTTGGATAAAGTGTATGGTAAAGATAGAGCTATTAGTGAAATTGCAGAAGATCCTGTTGAGTCAGTTGAAGCAATGGAGAAACAATTTTAAGAGCAAGAAATTGATCATATTGATGAGTTATAAATGCGAAATGATCCATTTTATGGACTTGAAGGACTATTTTCAGACGATCAGTCCTCTATTACTCCTACTAGTGGACAAAGTGTTGCCCAAGATAACAATGGCAATGGAAAAGGTAACATAAGAAAAAAAAATAAGAAAAGAGTTCGAGCTCCTAATGTAATGGATCAGTTGGAGGAAACTATCTCAAAGTTAGGAAGCTTTTATAAAGCATATAATTCAAATATACTTGAACTTGCATCTTGCTTCAAACGTGAGAAAGAAGTGGCAGATAGAAGAATGAAAGTGTCATAGAAGAATGAAAGTGCCTAATGAGTTGAAATTAGTTGAAGGACTAACTGATATAGAGAGAATGAAGGCAGGACTTATCATAAAAAGGACAACAATCTTATTGATTATTTCTTCAATTTAGATCAAGACTTGAGAAGGGATCTTGTGCACCATCTACTTGATTGATTATCTATTTTATTTATGAAGTTTTTGCATTTATTTTGAGATTTCTGACAATTATGTTTTGAATGACACTTTTTGGGGTATCATTAATGTTTTGATACTTTTGTTTTTGTAATATTTGATGGTAGTGCTTATGGCTTTTGTAAAATTTTCAAGTATCTCAGTACATATCATTTTGGCTTAACAAATGATCAAGCTAATCTTAATAAGATTTCATCTGCTAAATAAAAATATTACAGTGCAAAATGCATGACTACTGTCAAAAATTTAAGTAACAGAATGTAACACTCAATAATCAAACATCAGCTATAAAATACTGATGTTTGTTCAACAAAAAACCGAGATAAAATCAAGAGGCTACACCGATCGAGTTCATTATTAGAGCTGTCAAAACGAGTCCAACCCGGTGGGTTGGCCCGTTTAACCCACCAATTTGGTGGGTTGGATTTCAAAATACCAACCCGTTTATTAAACGGGTTGGAGGAACCCGACCCACCTAACCCAGGTTGGCTCGTGGGTACCTAACTTAAAAAAAATTTTAAAAAAAAACATAATTCCTAATCATGTTTCTTTCTTTTTGTGATATTTTTATTTTTCACTATATTTGCAGGAGCCCGGAGGAAAAGAAATGAATAATATTGTGATATTTTGACTATGTTTCATATTTTCATTGTTTTATTTTTAACTATTTGTGAGTGATATGATGAATGATAAATCTTTTCTTTTATTTTATCATATTAAATTTCTTAGTTCATAAAAAAATGTACAAAAAAAAGTATAGATTTCTTTTTTAAAAAAAGTTAAAATTAAAAAAATTTCAAAAAAAAAAATAGGTGGGTTAGGTGGGTTGGCCCGACCCACCACCTTGGTGGGTCGGGTTGGGATTCCCAACCCGTTTAACGGGACTAACCCGAGTGGGTCAACCCGTCAGGGGTTCAAGGTGGGTCAACCCGTGTGGACCGGGTTGACCCACTTTGAGAGCTCTATTCATTATATATATATATATTATAATAATTTTAAAAGCAAAAATACTTTTTAATTAAAAAATATAACTATTATATAAGAATATAGTTTTTAGGTTAATTGATATAAGTTAAAATAATTTTACAAATATCAATGAGGGTTGGGTCTAGTGGAAGGGAGTAGTCCCTCACAATGTGATGAACCCAAGTTCGAATTCCCGTTGAGAGAGGTGTCTACATTTAGTGCCCGACAGTACCTCGAACAGGATTGCCTCTAATAGGAGGATACCTATGAGAAACAAAAAAAAAATTAATTTTACAAATTATTTATTGAATGATAAGTTACTATTTAAAAGATAAGTTAAGGGTATATTTGAAAGTTATCAAACATTCTAGGGATTATAAAAATTGAATTAAACAGCTAATCTAACATTTTTAGAAATCTTGTAAAATAATCTCATAAATGTAAAAGTTGAACCAAACAATTAATTTAATATTTCTGAAATTAAGATTTCCGAGATTAAAAATCTAACTCTTATACTAAACACACCCTTAAATTAAAGGGAGCATTATTTTCATTTTCAAGGGAAGATGTCACCCTCATGCTTTGGGTGGGAGAATGAGATATATGTATGTTGGGTTTTATTGGAAATTGGATCCAATTTCTATTAACTTTATGAATTTCTTTAAAATATATATTTTTGCGTTATTTGTGAAGTAATACTAGGGACTCATACTAATAAATACCCACTATAAATAGATTATGAATTAAATTATTATTAATATTGACAAATTGCCTCACAAAGCTATTTAGTGATGCTATTTGTCAATATTAATATTAATTTGGTCTCTATAATTTATTCATGGTGGGTCCTTATTAGTGTGACTGTGTGAGTCCCTAATGAAACAAAATTGTGTATTTTTAAAGAAATTTTATAGAAATTATAAAAAAAAGAGTAAATTACACTGCCCTCCCCTGAGAGATGCTGAAATTACATTGTCCTCCCCTCTAGTTTGCAAAATTACACTGCCCTCCTTTGAGAGATCAAAAGTCATTACACTTTGATCCAAAACACCATTCTCCCGTTAAAAAAAAGGTCTAAAAAGTCAATATAATAAATATTAATGACTAATAAATATTCATGACTAAATTGACCCTCACACAAGATAAAAAATATTTAACGTTATGCTTTATTGAAATTTATAAAACTGAATCTTTACCAAAAAAATTTATAAAACTGAACTCTAAGACACCTATCAACATTTTATATATATATTTTATTATATTAATATATATAAATATTAAACTTAATTTTCGAAAATTAAATAAAATAATAGATATTTTATATTACATTACATTATTAATATAAAAAACTGTAAACTATTTTAAGTTACAAACTTTTTTTTAGAATTTTATTTTGTTAACAATAATAATTACTCTAAATACTAATAAAATAATAAAAGACAATAAAAAATGAAACAATGTTATTATAAGATGATGAAAGTATTTATAGGTCATATTTTATAGTTTCATTCTTTTGTGAGGGGTAATTTAGTCATGAATATTTATTGTATTAGAAGTTGAAAAAAATTGACCTTTTAGACTTTTTTTTTTATTGGAGAATGATATTTTGGATCAAAGTGTAATGACTTTTGATCTCTTAAGGGAGGGCAGTGTAATTTTGCAAACAAGAAGGGAGGGCAGTGTAATTTTAGCTTCTCTCAAGGAAGGACAGTGTGATTTACTCTAAAAAAAAATGAATTGCTATGGAATCAAATTTTATTTTATTGGGGGGCTTAGGTTGTCTAGTTGCGTTGATGGAAGGCCCAACAGATGTGGCTCTTGAATGGGAAAGCCCGTTATGCTTGCTTTTACTATGCCAAAGTTTCTCGAGTTGAGATTCGAAGGAGGGCGACTTAGGATGGTTCTTGGGTTTGTTCAACAGGAAAGGTTGGAGCTTCCCATCATATTAGAAGTAATGGCTAGGTGGGAGTCTAGGTAAAGTTTGGTGAGATTTTGATATGTTTATTAGGTGGTGAGGTAAACGAGAAAGGGAAGAAACTTATTTTATAAGAGGTGAGTAAGGTTGTTTGTATGGGAGGAAGGAAATTGCGGTGAAGTGAGGTGAGGTTTAAAGACCAAAATACGCTTAAAAAATTTGTGGCTTTTAAAAAAGTAAGGGCAAAAAAGATATTTCATACTTTATCTTCTATTTCCATATTTTTTTTCCCACCATACCAAACAATATTCTTTTACATTCCACTTCCATTTCCCTACATACCAAACATACTTTTTATCACTTACTTTTACTTCTACTTCCACTTCAATTTCTACTTCTACTTCCCATTAAAACACTTACCGGATATCAAACCCTACCTAACTATGTTAGATCAATCTATTATTTATCTGTTATATTATTATATATTTACTAAAAGAAAAGGCACTAAGCCTCCTCTTGCCATTTGAAACCTCACTCATGCCTTGCACTTGTGCCATGTAGAAAATCAAACAAAATTTCAATAATCTTTCATATAAGCTAAATTAAAAAAATTATTAATTTATAATCATTTTAAAATCGTGGAATTATTAAATTAAAACACTAAAATTTAAATAATCTTCCATATAATCTAAATTAATGGAATTGAATAAAGTAAAACTAATTAATTTTCCATCACTCAAAAATAATGGAATATTCATAATCTTTCATATAAATTAATCACTATAACTATTCAAAGATATTCTATATCAAATATATAAACTAAATTTAAATATAAATCTAAATATAAATTAAAAAATCAGCAAAAAAATGTAATCTAAATTTAAAAAGTGAAATTTAAATACAAACTAAATTAAAAACCTAAAATTTAAATAATATTTTATATAATCTAAATTAATGAAATTAAATACACTAAAACTAATTTAATCTTCCATCACTTGAAAATCAAGGAATATTCATAATCTTTCATATAAACTAATCACTGTAACTATTAAAAGATATTTCATATCTAATATATAAACTAAATTTAAATTTAAGTATAGACTAAATTTAAAAATATCAGTAAGAAAGATGTAATCTAAATTTAAAAAGTGAAATTTAAATACAAACTAAACTAAAAAAATCGTTCACATATGAAACAAGGTATTCAATTAAATACAAACTAAATTAAAATTAGCTTTGTAATTAATTTCTTATTCAGATTTTTAATTTAAAATTATTATCACTCCCCCTCCTTTTGTCTTCTCTCTTTTTTTCCTATAAATACCTTCTTCTTCTTGTTTGGTTATTTTCTGAAATCTGAGTAAGGTATTTATTCATGTATGGTGTGATATCTTTAAAGAGGAGACGGTAGAATATTGCTAATCTATTACTTTTTTTTCTTTCACACCAAACCCAAAAATGATTATGATTATGACATCATTAATTATATTCAAATGAGATATAAAATTCATATAATAATTATTATACCTTAAATTATGTTAATAGTTTTAGAGTTGGCTATGATTATGACATTTTAGAAAAGTTTGAAATTCTAAAAAAATTTTAATTTCAAAAAAGTTAACACAAATGATAATTTTTTTTATTAATAACAACAGTTACAATTCAGTAAGAGGATACCATCCTATAGGCCAGGTAGAGACATACCTCCCCGATCTATGGTGGTTGTGACAACACTGAAAAGAAATAGAAAGTTTCTTGTTAGTGCATATATTTTTAATATCACTAACGATAGTTTGATACCTAATACTAGCCATACGATTACTAGACATAAACTTAGTAATAAGAGTGTCAAGGATGTTTATGGCAATAGAAGCTCTGCTTTCCCTCCCAAAGGTTTGGAAAAAATTGCGTATGTTCCTTAGCAGCCCAAGCCTGTTATCTTGATCCCATTCTGTGACCAGGTAGCAGAGTGGTTGTAGATTGTCCAGGTGGTGTCTAAAGATACCAAAAACCTTTTTCCTATTTGCAAAGTCCTTTGTCCACTGGCAGGTAAAGGTGTCAAAGTGGGCCAACCCGGCCCACACGGGTTGACCCACCACGGGTTGAACCCGTGACGGGTTGGCCCACTCGGGTTGGTCCCGCTAAACGGGTTGGAAATCCCAACTCGACCCACCAAGGTGGTGGGTCAGGCCAACCCACCTAACCCACTTATTTTTTTTTTTTTGAAATTTTTTTTAATTTTTTTAATTGTAACTTTTTTTTAGTGAAATTTATACTTTTTTTTGTACATTTATTTTATGAAGTAAGAAATTTTATATGATAAAATAAAATAAAAAATTTATCATTCATCATGTCACTCACAAATAGTTAAAAATAGAACAATGAAAGTATGAAACATAGTCAAAATATCACAAGATTACTCATTTCTTTTCCTCCTGGCTACTGCAAATATGGTGAAAAATGAAAATATGACAAAAAGAAAGAAACATGATTAGGAATTATGTTTTTTTTTTGTTTTTTTTAAGTTAGGTGGGTTACGGGCCAACCCACCTAACTCGCGAGCCAACGGTGGGTTAGGTGGGTCGAGTTTCTCCAACCCGTTTAATAAACGGGTTGAGATTTTGAAACCCAACCCACCAAATTGGTGGGTTAAACGGGCCAACCCACCGGGTTGGACCCGTTTTGACAGCTCTACTGGCAGGTGAGGTTGAGTTGATGACTGTGGTGGTCCACAAACCGACCTGCAGTACTTATCCGCCTGCAGGGGACATCTAATTTAAAAAAAGGATCCTTTCTTTGTAGGGTCCTTGTGCTTTGAAGTTCATCTACAACTCTATAGGCTCTGTTGAGGCACTCCATGACGTCCGCTGTTCCTTGTTGAAACAGGACTTCGTTCCTCTGCGTATAAATGCTCCAGAAGATAGTTAGAAGGGGAAGCATCATGTCATGGTAATGGGCCTGTCCACCAGGAGTGCAATCTTTCAGCATTTGACAGATCCAGTCAGACATAGATGGACTTTCTATGTTCTCCGTTCTAATGTTTAGCCTAGAAGCAAACCAGATTCTCTTGGCAAATTGGCAGTCTTTGAAAATGTGGATTTTTGTTTCTGGTGTGTCACAACCGAAGGGGCACGTGTTTGGGATTCTATAGCCTCTTCTTACAAGGATATCACGGAGGGGAAGGCCATCATTCAAGTTCTTCCACCAAAAATGTATGATTTTTTGAGGAAGTGGGAGTTGCCAAAGTCTATGCCAATTGCATCTGTACTGGCTTTGTCTCTGGTTTCCCGAGCTTAATTCTTGATAAGCCTTCTTAACATTGAATTCACCATTATTCGTCAGCTTCCATATCCGTTTGACCTCCACATTAGTTCAGGACACCACTGTATCCAATATAAGAGACCGTTTTTTGCCAGTGTAGACTTGAGTTACTTTCTCTCTATCCCAGTAGCCTCCTGGAACCATGAGCTCTCCTAAGGTGGTAAAGTTATGGTTATGATGGTCAGGGGGAATCCATTTGCTGTCATATAAGCTTATCTTCTCACCATTGCCCACTCTCCATCCCATGTGGTCTGTGACAATCTGAGAAGCCTTACAAATCCTCTTCCAGAGTGGGGATGCAGAAGCCTTGGGAGATAGGTTATAGTTCTGGACTGAACCACTGTACTTACCCATGAAAATTTTGCTAACGAGAGAGTTCTCCGAAGTGAGGATACGCCAACCTTGCTTGGCTAAAAGGGCTTCATTTAGTTTAGCCATTTGCCTGAATCATAATCCTCCATCCTTCTTCTTCTTACATAAGCGCTTCCAGGAAATCATCATTGGGGATTTTGTTTCTTCCCATTGTCCCCAGAAGAACTTCCTCATAGTAGCATCACACTTGTTAGCCTCGGAATCAATAAGCCATGTGTGCTGTAAGTGGTAAATGGGGATAGTGCTCACTACTGCCATTATGAGGGTGGTTCTTGCTGCCTGAGATAACAATTTAGCCTTCCAACCAAACAGTTTTTGCTGCATGTTATCCAGGATAAGACTCACATTCATTCTAGCTGTATTTTGTCCATCGATGAATCCTCTAAGGTGTTTGCTGAGATGATCAACATATCGACAATTAAAGATCTTAGAAAGAATGCTACCTCATTGATGAGAAATATTACGACTAAATCGTATTTCTGATTTCTGATTGTTCATCCATAGACCAGTCATCTTCCCAAACTTTTGCAGGATATTGTTTACTGCTTCACAAGTATTTTTAGTTGCTTTAAAGAACATGAGCACATCATCTGCGTAAAACAAGTGGTTGATGGCAGGAGCGGCTCTGGCAATCTTTACCCCTTGAATGCTTTTATCACTCTGTGCTTTGATGAGGTAGTGAGACAAAACATTAGCGCACAGCACATATAGGTATGGAGATAAAGGATCTCCTTGCATTAAGCCAGCAGCTGGTGTAATCCAATCTGAAAGTTCACCATTAATTTTGACTCTCATCAAGGAACTTGTGACACACTGCATTAGGAGTTGCTGCCAACGTGGAGGAAATTCCATAAAATTGAGAACCTCCTGGAGGAAGGACCAAGAAATCTTATCATATGCCTTGTGCAGGTCCACTTTGAGTGCATCACATCCTCCTTTAGCTTTTCTGCATCCTTTCACATAATAAAGGATTTCACTAGCTATGAGAAGGTTGTCCTGAATAAAGCGGCCTTTGACAAAAGCATTCTGAAAAGGTGTAATGACCTCAGAAAGGATTCCTTGAAGTCTATTTATGAGAACCTTCGAGATGATTTTATAAGTGGTGTTACATAGGCTAATGGGCCTATAATCCTTGAATCCTTTTGGAGAGTCTGATTTAGGAAGCAACGCTATGTAGGTTTGGTTGGTGCTTCTGAGAAGGTGTCCTCTGGTTAAAAACGATCCAACCATTCTGGTCACATCACCTTGGACAGTATCCCAGCAATGTTGGAAGAATAAGGGGCTCATTCCATCAAGACCCGGCGCTTTGTGCCTACTCATTTGGAATAGGGCGGTCTCAATTTCCATACTGGTGAATGGTTTGGATAGATGCTCTTTATGCGCTTGACAAAGCTTGGGAATACCAGACTGTTCAATAAAATTTCTTCGTTCACTTGCACTACCTGTGTCATGATTGCCATAAAGCTGGGTGAAGAATTCCATGGCAGCTACTTTTATTTTATTGGTGCTTGTTAAGCATTGGCCATTATGGAGATGGATGTTGGTAATATGAGACTTCAGACGTCTTTGGTTGGCTATGTTATGAAAGTACTTAGTATTCCTGTCTCCATGAACGAGCCACATTTGTTTAGCCCTTTGATCCCACTTTATCTCTTCGCATTTAAGCAAAAATTCCAGTCTTTTCCTAGTGATCAATTCTTCGTTGCTGCCATAATGTTGATCGATGGTGCTTTGTAGTCCTTGTAAAGTGTGATGAGTCTCCTTTATTTGAGTACTGAGATTACCAAAGTTCTCCTTATGCCACTTGGTCAGGTCTTTACTCGTATTTATGAGTTTCTGTTGCAGTTGAGTAGCTACCGATCATGTCACTGTCCCGTTCCAAGCATTTCAAACGATGTCTTGAAGTTGAGGATGCTGAAGCCACATGGCTTCGAACTTAAAATGTTTGTGTTTTATAGGTGGGACATGTTTTTGTGTGTTGAT
Organism: Senna tora; assembly: GCA_014851425.1. Lineage (NCBI taxonomy): Eukaryota > Viridiplantae > Streptophyta > Magnoliopsida > Fabales > Fabaceae > Senna > Senna tora. The sequence continues at coordinate 16,668,614 of CM026262.1, forward strand.
GACTAGAGGGGAATGGTCCGAGCTTACAACAGGTAAGACATCTATCCAAGAGTCCGAAAATTGTTGCATCCATTCCATATTTGCAAAGGTTTTATCCAATCTTTCCCATGTTAGGTCCTCCCCTTGTCTACCGTTCGTCCAGGTGTACCAATTTCCTTTAGTCGGAACATCCATCAATCCTAAGTTATTTATGGTATTGTTCATCTCCTCACTACCAGGGGTTTGTTGATTGTGGCTCAGTTTCTCTATGATTGAAATCACCAGCTAGAAGCCATGGTTCATTCCGGGGGTGAATTTTATAAAGGAATTGCCAAAGTTCACTTCTTTCACTTATTCCTGTGAATAGGACTTGTTGATTGTGGTTGATTTTAATTTTTGCATGGATCCAGTGTTTGGTTGAATGAATAATGGTAACCTCTAGGTTCTTTTTCCACCAAAGCCCAAAACCATCCTTGCTGCCAATAGGGTCAATACAATACGAGTAATCAAAAAGCTCAAGACGATTCCATTTTGTCATTTTATCCCTATTACATTTTGTTTCTTGCAAAAATAGTAAATGTGGATTGTGTTTCTGGCATAGTTCCTTCAGTCTTTTAACTGCGGGAGCCTTCCCTAGACTCCTACAGTTCTAGCTTATAATGATCATGGCTCATTTGGGGGTTGTTGTGGGACAACCTCTTCAAAACCCTTAAAACAGTCTTCGAGCATTTGTGTCACTCCAAGTATATCGGGACTCAGGGGAGCTGGCAGGGAAGGTACACTCAGTGTATTGTTCTCCATTTTCTGGCGCTTGGCCCTTGATTCCTGCAGGTTTTCCATGTCCATGATGCTGATGGCCTTCCTCTTCTTTGGTTGCGGTGCCTTGAGGGTCAAGGTAAACGACACAGGTCCGATCTTTCCTCTTTTCCTAACAAATTGCTTGATCAATTCCAATTCAAATGGCCTCTTTCTTTTTCCTGTTCTCATTTCTGCCAACGCTTCTTGCTCGTTGGGTAATTGGCCTTCACTTTCTTCAGTGTGACCTGCCTCACTTTGGGTTGATTCTTGCCCATGCATTACTATGATTTCTTGGCCGCTGATTTTTTGCTGCTCACCACCGCTCATGTGTTCGCCTGTGATGATAAGGCATTGATCCTAGTCTTGTGCTAAGTCTCCCCTGATGGCTTCTTCAGCTTCCTCCTGCGGTTCCACTATTACCAACTTCGAACCATTCCAAGCCATTGCCATAGAGTTGTAGTATAGCATTTGTCTCGACTTCAGGTACCGCTTGTGCTTCTAGTTGCTCTGTGGGTGAGAGAGACCAGTTGAGATTAAAGTCCTGTGGACTTTCCCCCTGGTGAAGTGGTTGATGTGGAGGGAGGAATGATAGAGTTCCTCCAGTCATGCTTTCCTGAATGCCATTCCCCATCTGGTTATCATGAGTAACTCTTGCATTGCTGGATTCTCCAACTTCGAAATGGCTGACAGTCTCAGGGCCTCTGTCTTGCACCTCATATATATCTTTCCGCATGTCATCTAGTTCCTTCTCAGAGGGGTTATGCTGAATAGGATTTAACTCATCGAAAGCAGGCAGAATGGCTCCTTCTAGCGACCACCCTGAGGCAATACCAAAGTCCCCTGGCGCGTATTCAATCCAATTCAGGGCTTTGGGATCACGATCTTCGGGGTTTCTTTGCTCATTAAGTCTGATGCCTGGAAGAGGTTGTTGGATAGGGCTAGAGGTATTGCAGAATTGTTCAACAATTCTTTGCCAATCCGGGTCCAAACTGTTAGGATCCTCTGGATTGAGAAGTTCTTGTGCATTAGGAATTGCAGTTGTATCTCCTTCTTCTAGTCCAAACTCTGGTTGGGTGTCTAATACCTGATCAGGCAAGGGCTCAGTGCTGGCTTGATCAGTTGAATCCTCTACTTCCACTTGTTTTGGAGGGTCCATATTCCCGTGAGCATCCATGGGAATCCACGGGTCGAAGTAGAAGTCTATTGGGTCTGCTCTACGAGGTCGGTATTGGTATCCTTGTCTAGTATACAAGGCTCTAATGAATGTCGACCTTCTGCTAGGTTGGAATCGAAATCTTCTGGCCTCTGGGACAAAGTAAGCTTGCTCTACCATTGTCCCAAACTCATTCCCTTGTTCGTAAATCCATTGTCGTTGGGCTTCCAAGGTTGCGTCCACTTGTGCTCTGCTGCGGTCACAATCTTGGGGGAGGTGGCCCAGACGTCCACATCCTCTGCATAGTCAGAAAATTCTTTTAAACCTGCATTGGATCCATCTGTATTCTCCCACATCTGTTCGCAGTATTACCCCCATCAGCAATGGAGTATGTATTGGTATTCTTATTCTAACTCGTAGGAATCGCAGATTCCTTGGGAAGGTGGGTGCCCAGTCTATTTCTCTGACTTCTCCCATAAGAGAACATATCTTCTCTGCCATCAGCGGGGTTTGATATTCAAGAGGAAAGTTCCACAACTGAACCCACACTGGAACTTCCGTAACCAATAGGTTAGTTAAATCCAGGTTAGGTTCCCATGGGAACATGGTGAGGAGGCCACCCTGCATGGCCCATGGGCCCTCATTCAGAAGCTATTGTCTGTCTTCATCCACTTCGAAATGGATGACATAATAACGCTTTACTCGACCCACCACTCTGACAGGACCACGAAGGTACCAATGGTGGTCAATGATACTCTGCATCCGAGATACTATAAATTTTCGACTTTCAAGTAGGAGGCCAACAAGACATTTCTCCCAAAAGGCTCTGTTGGCTTGCACAAATTCGGGGTGTAATGACACCAAAGGAGCAAGAGCAGGGCGGGGATCAGGAGGAGGATGGTTTTGGTAAGCTAGATTCTCCTGCAACTCATCTATATCCTTCCCTGAATCAGAGTCGCTTGAGTCCACCCAACCTATCTCCCTGGGATTGTTAGCCATTGTAAGGACTTTCCTCTTCTTTCTTGGTGTGAGTACTTGGTTGTGTTCAAAGTGAGGGCTCTTCCTTTTGAGGCTGCTATTAAATAGGGGGATGATTTTAGTAGGAAATCCCAAGCGTCCCATGTTCTGCTTAGTTTAAGTTACTAACAAGCAGTGAGGCGTGAAGCTGAAGAGAAGCAACTTGATGATTAAAGAAGAGCCAGCCTCATTGGTCACCTGGACCTAAAGCAGTCTAGAATGAAGGCGGTAATGGGAAGAGATAGGTAAGTGGAGTGGAGTGTTAGAGTTTTCAAATGCGATTGGGCTGTGAAGACGGTGTATTAAATGTGTGGTAACAAATTTCCCCTTAATTATAGCGAAACCCGGGTAATTAAACACTCAACGTCCTGGAGGGAGGAGTTATGATTAGCTAGTGTTGGAGGGAGTAATGATGTCTTCACATAGACACCAGGGAACTACCAATAAGGGTTCGATCCGATAGCCCACTCTGGCGGCGAGGCGAGGAAATCGAACCAAAAAGGTGAAAACGTGATAAAATGAGGATTTGGAAGAAGCAACCCCGACCAAGTTAGGGTTAGGGTTCTAAGCACCGTACCCTTTTCAATCTATTTTAACCCTTTGTGCTATGAACAGTAGGTGTTTTTTAGGATTTGAAGGTAATGATTGAACAATTTTTTTTTCCTGTTCGAAGAAGCAAGCCACTCAACCTTGTGACGAACTGATGAGAGAAAACTCACACACGGAGTTTGGGAACACACAAATGATAATTAAGTTAATAATTATAATGACAAAAACTTCATTTTGGTCCATCATCACTTGGATAATTGAGTGACCAAATTGATACTAATTGCAAACATGGAGGACTAGATTGAGAGTGAACCAACGTAAAAGACCAAATTGATACCAATTGCAAAGATGAGAAACCAAATTGAGATTTAACAAATATTAGAAACAAAATTGATATCAATTGCAAACATGGAGGATAAAATTAAAACTGATCAAACGTTAGGGATCAAACTAAGAAAAATGCTAAACGTAAGGGACACAAAATGAGGTTTTTGTCTAATTATAATACCTTAAACTGTTAAATGTTGGTAGTTAAAGCTTGAGATTCTAAAAATAAATATGATATACTAAATAAATAAATTAAACTTAAATAATCACATGTTGAATGAACAATGTTGGCATCCCATCAAAGTAATGATGGTGGACCATCAAAGGAAGGGACAATGTGAGAGTTGTTGTTAGACGTTGCTACTCATGTTGGGTCTGATTCTTTAGAATAAAGTTTACTAAAAAAAATTATCGGTTTGTGTTTAGACCCATTTATCACTTTTTTAATTAAGATTATCTAATGTTTGACAAGTTCATATTTAAACTTCTTTTACACGTTCTTTACGCAGAAACGGAAAGGAAAAGGAAATGCATTTATTGTGTTTGTTAGTAAAAGTTGAGAATGGAAATAGAATGAGAATGTATTAAAATTATCACTTTACCCCTTATATTAAAATAATAAAAAGAAAAGAAAGTTATGATTGTGTCAAATCAAATGGCATAATAAACATTTTATATTTTCTTTTTCTTTTTTTAATTATACACATTTTTCAAGATGAAAATAAAAAAGTGGGTAATATGTGAGACCTGTATTTTTTTTTTCTCCAACCCTTTTTCCCTTGCCTAACAATGCCTATAACAAAGACAATTCATGGTATTATAATTTAATTCATTTGGCACATCTTTTATATTAACATCATATTACTTTAAATTATACTTTTTGATAAATTTAAAAACTTAGTCATTCCTATTTTAAATATTTAAAAATAATATATATATATATATATAGTACATTACACGGGTCACCACCTAATTTACAATAAATGAAAGGATTAAACTAAGATAAAGTTCATTATGTGCTTGCTATCAAGTTCTCCAATAAAAATTACACATGTGGCAAAAAAAATTTGTATAACCAATCATTATAGAGAGAGAATATAAAAGGCAATATATTACATAACCAATCAAAGAAGAGAGAGAGTAAAAATACAATTTATGATTGGTAAACTGTATAGCAAATACTTAATGAACTTTACCTTAGAGCAAGTACAATTACATGGACTAAGTTACAATTATGATAAACTACATAGAGTTAATGTTGTATATTTAATGGCCTGTATATATATATATTATACTAAAGGCCTCCCATACCAGCATATAACTTATTTTTTAGTTTTTATAAAATATAATATAAAATCAGTATTATTTTATTTTAAAATATAATAAATTAAGTATTTAATTATTTTTTTTATCAACTACTATAGTAACTTTTTACCCCTTTTTTTCTCTCTCTCATTCTTCTCAACATAACTATCCTACCCATTATTTATACTCTCTCTCTCATCTCATCTCATCTCATCACATCATAAATTTTATTTATTTTTAAATTAAAAAATTAAGTATTTTGTGACACCAAAAAAGTGTGACACCAAAATATCTAATAATCATATTAATATAGATATTCATACAACATGCAACAAAGTTATTTTAAAATATTAAATAGTTAGTTAAATGAAATTACTTATTGAGCATATTTATATTGTTATCATAGGATCACATAGTCCAATACTCGTAATACTAACAATAATAAATTCTTTTTAATGAACAACAATAAGAAACTTGGTTATAGAGAAAATTAATAATTTATTTTTGAAAGATGTATGTTGTGTCAATTTAATATTTGTAAGATTAAATGTTTTAATTTGGTCTTTGAAAAACTAATTTCCAATCAATTTAGTTATTTGATTAATAAAAAATTAATGAATTGGCAGTAGAATTAATAATTCAATGTTTTTTTATAAATAATAATTCAATGTTAAATGATTAATTAAACCATATTCTTTTCAACAAAAAAATGTAAATAATACATTTTGATAATGTGCAATTTATAAAATAAAACACACATCAAATTAAACAGAGAAAAAAATTGTGCATTTTGACAACATTATAATTGTAAATATGATGTTTTTATATTTTTTTAATATAATCAAATCCATTCTTTAATTAGGCTAGAATCTATATATTAATTTTTTTATCAGTTAACTTTTCATTGTTCCATTAATCAAATTACCAAATTAATTGGGATCGAATTGAACTAAAATCAAATTAAAATATTTTATTTTTTAAGAATCAAATTAAGAAAATATGCATATTTCATTACTAAATATTGCGGACCCTTCTGGTCATTGGGGTCACAAAATACATATTTAATAATTAAAAAAATTACAAGGAAAATATTGTTGGAGGATGTGAGAGAGAGAAAACATGGTAGTTACTATAAAAGTGAATAAGTTCCCATGATTTAATTTATTGATTTAAATTATGATAATAACACTATTTAAAAACTAAAAAAAAATATCTTTAATCTATTATTATTTTAAAATATAATAATTATTTTATATTATATCTATCTATATTTATATGGTTGTGGACCCTTCCCATCTCCCAAAATAGCCATTTAATTAATTAAAAAAATAATAATAAAAGATGATGTAAGAAGGTCATGGGAGAGAGAAAATATGATAATAGTAGTAGTGGTAATTTTAATTTTAAAAAATAATAATTATGGTAGTTATCAAAGAAAATAACTTTTTAATCTTTAATTTATTATTTTACAATTAATAATAATAATAATTTATTTTATATTTTGTAAATTTAAAAAAAAAAGTTTGACATGCCTGCATGTGAAACCTCTAGTATATATATATGGCTTTGGACCCTTCTGGTCATTGGGGACAAAATACATATTTAATAACTAAAAAATTAAAAAAAAATATTGTTGGAGGATGTGAGAGAGAGAAAACATGAGTAGTTACTATAAAAGTAGATAAGTGAATAACTTCCCATGATTTAATTTATTGTTTTAAATTATGATAATAACACTATTTAAAAACTAAAAAAATTATCTTTAATCTACTATTATTTTAAAATATAATAATTATTTTATATTATATTTAAAAAAATAACTAGTCGAAACACGCCTTAGGTGGTTTGGTCATATACAAAGGCGGCCGGAAGAGGCTCCGGTACGTAGAGTTGACCAAATGGAAGATAACCTAATAACTAGAGGTAGGGGAAGACCAAAGAAAACAATAGGAGAAACGATTAAGAGGGATTTAGCCATAAATAACTTAACCATAAAAATGTGCAAAGACAGAATATGTTGGCGATGCTTGATCCATATAGCCGACCCTACCTAGTGAAAAAAGGCTTTGGTTGTTGTTGTTATTATTGTTAAAAAATTAAGAATAAATTACATGCACGTATGTGCAAGCGAAGCCTCTATAATATATATATATATATATATATATATATATATATATATATATATATATATATATATATATATATATATATTCAGAATTTGCATCTTTATAACTAAATCTTAATAAATCACAACAAATGCGTGCACTCTATGATTGGAAAAATAAGTTAAGATCAACCTTATAAATAAATTATTTGAATAATTAAAGGTTCATCACATTAAATTGTTTATAATTCATCTAAGATTTAAAAATTATCTTGATGATTAGAGAGAAAGACATTATGCAACATGAAATTTTTCAATAATATAACTTGGGAGGCTTTTGGGCTTTGACATAGTCTCATATCATATTAGGAGAAATTCTTATATCTATATATTGTGTCATATATATTATTTGTACATTGACTAATAATATTTTTATTTTTTTATGCTATAGATTGTAGAGCCCACAAAATAAATAAATAAATAAGAATAAATTGATTAATTATTGGTTAGTACGTAATGGTAGGTATTCTAAGTTTTGGATTCAAGTCTTGTATATAGAGAAATTATTTTTGTGAAAGCTTTACTCTTGTTATGGAAATCTCAACTAGCTCGAACTAAATTAGATAAAGCCTATAAACTTCTCAAAGTATGGTAGTTTCAACAAAAAAAATAGTAAAGTATAAAATACGGTTTGATACAAAGTTTTACATCGGATGGTATGAGATGCTTGATGGAGTACTTAAGTGGTTTAATTTTTTCCCAAAAAAATTAACTTTTAAGGGAAGATTTTTCAAGTCACTTGAATTTTAACATGATATCATAGTCTAATTAGTTTCATGGTCCATACAAATCCAATGTCCAAAATGTAAAGAAAGCTCATTGGAGAATTTTTTGAAAATAAATAAGCAAGTGAACTTTGAGGTTCAAAGAAGTACAAACCTAGACAATAAGAAAAGAGACATATGAGATCTCTGAGATTCAAAAGAATACAAGCTCATGATAGTAAAAAAAAAAAACAAATAACAACAGGCTAAGACTCCTTAGATTTAAGGGGGAGTGTTGAAAATACAAAGTTCCACATCAAAATTGTATGAATACTCAATAAAGTATTTAAATGGTTTCATTCATCTCCCTTAAGAACTAATTTTCTTAAATCACATAGCTTTTAACAAATATTATAATATATGATCTCACATAATACTCAAGATACCTATATGCTTAATATAAAAAGTTGGTAGTAACTTATATCTTATTGACATAAAATGCCAATATTTTGTGTTATATATATATATATATATATATATATATATATATATGCATGTTAACTAATGTTATATTTTTTTTAAATTTTCAAATATACCATTTTAAGTTTATAAATTAGAAAAAGTTTAAAAGAATTTTAAAATCTATTTATAATTTATTCTATGTTTTAATATGAAAATAATATAAATTATAATTTATTTATTATGTTTCGTACGTTTAATTCTTTATAAGAAAAAATTATAGTTACTAAAAATAAAAATAATAAGATTAAAATTAGTAAACGTGAAAAAAAAAACATTATTACATTCAATGTTATAATGTGATATAACAAAATATTTTAGTTGTCATAGATCATTACTTATTTATGAATGATACCTTATTACCAAGATAATTACTTATTTTTCTTGATCTAATATCAAAGAGTTATCTCAAATATTGTTTTATTATTACATAATTAATAAAATATCCAATATTATTACCCAGTTTTAATATATAAAATATTATAATAGGTGAATCATCTATATCTATATATATTAATACAGTTGTTAGTCTTTCTGGAATTCTAGTTGGCAGTCTTCCAAAATATTTATTTAATAATCAGTAAAATATAAAATAAAATATATGATTAAAAGAGATGTGAGAGTGAAAATAAAGATAAGGGTAATTATCAAGAAAATTGTAAGAAAATATTAAAAATAATGGGTAGTTTTTACTTTATTATTTCAAATAATAATATTATATATCAATAGGTGGGTTAGTTGGAGTGATAGGTACTGTATTCCTCTTAAGCAATATCTAAAAAGTGGGGGGAGAGAGAAAAGTTAATGGTGTGGTGGGAGTTACAACATATTTATATAGAATCAAATAATGATAATCTTTTGTATTTAATGTTTTTTTTAAATATAATAATTTTTAGGAAGAAACTGAGGAAAGGTTTTTTATATCTTTCCTATAAAGTTTTTCTAATTATATGTTTTATTTACACCCTTTTTCTTTTATTATTGGTCATATAAAAAGTAATATTTTATATTTTCTATCTACTATGATTGATCATACTTAAACTTTTTGTTACGTGTCACCTTTGTATTTAAGAACCTTATAGTAAAGATATAAGGAAGTGTTATTGTATATTACTTTTTTTTGGCCATTTATTCTATATTACATTTTAAAATCTAAAAAAAAAATGACGTGCACTTTTATACATACATGATACAACCCTATCAAACGACTGGCAAAAAAAAAACCCTATCAAACGACTTGAAGTATGCTAATTTTGAATGGTAACTATATTTTTTATTTTTCTTTTGGGTTTCAATATATGTGTGTTATATTAAAAAGAAATTTCAGTTGGAAATATACAAAAGGAAATACCGCTCCACACGATTTGGGTTGGGGGCGTGTTAGTTCGGGTTCAGTAAAAATGCATTAATCAATCTAAATTATTTATTGGCGGTTCAGGTTGGCGGGTCAACTCTTTTATTTTCTTTTTTTTTTTTAATTCATTGAGCAGCACTAGCCAACATTTAAAAAATACTTAATATAAAAATAAAATTTAGTTTAATGAATTATATTTCATAAACTTTTTAATATCACGTTTCATTAATTTCTTTTCAAGTTTATTTGAATTGTGATTAATTTAGCTAGTTGTCATCTTGTCATTTGAAGCATCAATGCGTTATGCACACAACATATTTATTATTCAACTATGTGGTTAATTGATTAATTTCATGACCGGAGAGATTTGCATGCCGAGTAATGGAATAATAAAAAAAATCATGAAATAATATTTTGAAATCAACTTACTAAATAATTTTTTAATCTCAAGTGCATATAAAAAATTTAAAAAAAAAATTGGGTGGGTTGACAGTTGGGTTTGAATTCAGCGAGCTCATTATTATATTGATGAAATCGCAACTTGAACCGCCATGGTTCGGGCCGAAGAATTTTAACCCAAACAAACCTGCAAGTCCAAACCAAACTAACACAACATGATAGATTTAATTGGGTTTAATAAGTTAACGGGCTAACTCTAACCAATGTTCAGCCCTAAAAGGAAGAGCTTTGAAATACAAAGATTCCATCCTAATTAGTAATTACATAAAATTAGAAAGCATATAAGTCAAAAATAGATCATCACAACGTGACTTATACATTATTGAAGAAATAAGTTATGATCAACCTTACGAATAAATTATTTAAATTAAATATGGAAGAAATATCTATTTTATTAAATCATCCCTAACTCATTTACAACTTGAAAAATATCTTGATTAGGGGAGAAGAAAATAATGTAATTTGGAGAATTTAAAATGACATGACTTGACATTAGCTAATTATATATACTTTTGTAAAAATTATTCAGAGTAAAGTACACTTGCTTCTTAAAAATTTAAATTTAACTAAGTTATATTTATTACTGTTTTAGTTATCTAATGTATTTTTTATTAATGAATATAATTTATAATTTTATTATTTTTGAATAAGTGCATTCTATATAAAATATTAATTTTATTGATGGATTATAAATTAATATTTTATATCGTATTTATTTATTCAAAAATAATAAAATTATTTTTGAAAGAATGAATGTTTATGTGATGTTGCACCAAATCATTATAATATTAAATCATTTAAATGTAATTTTTTAAATAAAAAAATAACCAGTATAGTTGTATCAATCCAAAATATTGGCATACCATTTTTTTAAAAAGTTTATATACTTTAGTCTATTATTTATTAATTCTTAGGGCCGGGTCAGTTTGATAGATGAATTTATTTTAAGGGAATAGGAATATAACTGAGAATATAAGAGAAAATGAGAAAAAAAACAAAATGAGAGTTAAGTAAATGATAATTATACCCTTCATTAATAAATAATTAACATTTAAAAGAGAGAGCAAAATTGTCTTTAGCCACTCCTATAATCCTATTCCCTCTCCTTCACATCTCATTTTCCCAATCAAACAACCCCTTAATCATTACTAAGAATGCGTTCGATTACGTGAATATTGGAGGTAGTGAGAATGTGAATGTTGGAGGGAATGTGAAAGTGATGTGATGTGAATGGAATAAGGATTAATCCTCTGCAGATTTGAGCTCCATTTAAGGATTTGTTGCTGGCCAATTGGTTGCTGCATACACAAAGTGAGATTCGAACTCCCAACACTTGCTTAAGCGACCTAATGAACTAACCACTAAACCAACCAAACTTGGCTATGCGTTGATTGCATACACAAGATTTTGAATGTTGATTGCAGAGATATAAATTCGTTTGTTAGAAGAGTAAAATACATGTTGAAAATATACTTAATTTTTTTTCTCTCTAATTTGAGAAATTACATTATTTTTTCTTGATAGATTTTAAAATTACACTTTTCTCCCGTCCTAAGTGATAAAAAGTCAATACATTTTAGTCTAAAACTTTATTTGCCAATAAAAAAGCTTCCAAACTTTACTTGTGTTTAACTTTTTTTTTTTTTTTTATAAAAGTTTGTTCAACTTATTTATTGAATTTTTATAGTACAAAAAAATATAAATATTGTTACTATTTATATTTTGACAAATATGTTTTAAAGTGAAATTCAAAATTTAATGTAGTTATAAATTAAAATATATCCAATAATAAAAATAAATTAAAATATATTATATAATAATAGAAGACAATAATTAAAAAATAATAATATTATCAAAAAAAAGGAAATATGAAATTGAAATCTCGTTAGCATATTAATACCAAGAAAAAATACATATAATTTTGAGAGAATAATAGATTTAATTCCTGAAAATATAGATTATTTTAATTTAATCTTTGAAAATTGAAAATATCTAATTTAGTTTATGAAAGGTACTTTTTTGTCCCAATTTTGTCATTTTAGTTTTTCCCGTCAGTGTATGTGTAGCTTCTTTTAAAGACTAAGGGCATGTTCATTAGCAAGAAATGCTAATGGAAATGCCTAGGGGTGTGCAAAATCGATCCAAACCGAACCAATCGATCCGATCCAAACTAAACCGACCAAAACCGACTATATAATCGGATGGATTGGTTTATTTTTTGACAACTGATTTGGTTCGGTTCGGTTGATGAATGAGGTCCAATTCCAACCGAATCGAATCAAACCAACCGATTATAATTTTTTAAAAATATTAAAAATATTTTATAATGTTGATTTTTATGGTTTTATGATGTTAGATTGTAATTTTAAGTTTGTAATGTTAAAATATTGTACTAATAACTTTAGTTTGTTGGTTTTCATGGTTAGGAATAGCTATTTTTATTTTTTAGGGTTTAAATTGAAGAGAAAAAAATAGTAATTTTTTTTAATTTTGTCAAAAAACCGATCAAACCGAATCGAACCAAACCGACTAATCGGTTTGGTTCGGTTCGGTTCGGTTCGGTTGATGTCCAAAGAGCGGATTGGATGACTTTTTTAGTCATCGGATTGGATTGGTTCGGTTATCTAAATCATCAAAATCGAACCAATCTGCAGTTTGCTCACCCGTAGAAATGCCAATGGAAATGGTGGGGCCCACTGGTCACACTTACTTTTTCACTTTTTCATTTCCATCAACTTTAAAAAATAGAAAAAAATACAAAATATTTATTATAACCCTCTGATTTGACACAATTATAATCCTTTTTTTTAATATAGGGTAAAATAGTCATTTTAATACATTCCCTTTCCATTTCCATTACCAAACTTTTATTACTAAACACATTAAATGGATTCCATTTCTATTTCCGTTTCCATTTCCATTTCTATTTCTGCCTAATGAACGTGCCCTAAAAGGACAAATCAGGACAAAAAAAAGTATCTTTTAGAGACTAAATTAGACATTTTCATCTGTCAGAGACTAAATTGAAATAATTAGTCTCCACAAAAATTGAAATAATTAGTATCTTTTAAGGACCAAATTGAAATATATATATATATATATATATATATATATATATATATATATATATATATTCATTCAATTAGTAGTGATACTAAAAAATGGATATCCGTAGTATTCATCCAAAAAAATATATGATATCCGATGGATATTGGATAGTTTACGGATAGTAAAATATAACTATTCATTGGGTATTGAGCGAATGCAGATATTGGCTTCGAGTACCCTATATCTGTCCAAAATGAATGGCCGGATATGGTACCTGATATCCGAAATTCAAAGAATATAATATATATTATTAAATAAAATTTTGTGCTTTAATATTATAAGAATTTTTGTTCTTAATTTTTATTTAACAATTATGTATTCTTTTAATTTTAAAATATTATTTTATAAATATTTATTTATTGGGTGGATATCATGCAGTTTACTAAATTATAGGGTATCCAATATCTAATAGTTTTTGGGTATTGGTTTCGGATATGGATATTGAAAATAACAATTTTTTTGGATTCGATTAGAGTACAGGTATTGGATGTATTGGACGGATATGGATGCGGATAGTGAAAAAATGATAGAGAACCCACCCATTTCCATCTCAATGTATAAGGTAACGTCCTAACTCCTAATGCATAAAATAAAACATTATCGATATATTTTTTAAATCAAGTGAAATTGCAATATTATTGACATTATAATTAGTCGAAGAATTATTATTTTGTATTTATGCGGTGGTATTCTGGTGACCTTAAGGAGGTCAAGCTCGGAAGAGGATATGGAGGCTTCAAGGAAGTGGACTCGACTTAATTTCAAGACCTGAGAGCCTACATACTCGGTAAGAGATTAGAGTCTTCATAGTTCACGAGGGAGAGGTGCTTCCAGGTTGTAGAAAACCCGGAAGTATGGAGACTAGGTTACGTGTGCGAACGTATGCTCTAGGGGCTCAGGGATGTGATGATCATAAAAGGTGATGAGAGGTTCTTTATATAGGCTAAGATGAGAGGAGGGTTGTGATCAATAGGTGGGAAAAGTAGTTATGATGGCTAAATTTGAATGGATGAAAGGTCTAGAGGTGTAGGCATGTCAAGCGTCGATAAGCACCTAAGTCTGAGGGCTTCATTGAGGCCCTCGCCCCTCGGGCTTTAAAAGTGAGAGGGGCTCGGTAGATGGTGCTTTTAACTCATGCTATCCTTGTTTGCTTGAGTGAATTAGCTCATGCTTCATGGATAATTAGGGATTTATTGAAAGGCCAATAATGAGTGACATAACCTCTTGGAAGGATTGAGCCTAAACACTATTTTTCATTTCAAAATAGGTCAAAAGCCCATTTTGGTCTCTTATGTTGTACCCAAGTTTCATATTGGTCCTTTATGTTTCAAAAGTTCTAAATTGGTCATTTATCTTTCCCAGAAGTTCCAAATTGGTCCTTCCGTCCATTTCTATATGTTTTTCCCATTAAGTGATGATGTGACCTGCTGAGGTGTAACACTATCTCTCCTATGTGTACTGCTTATCTGACGTGGCCTAAGTTACCCTAAAATCAGGGACTAAAATGAAACAAAATAATTTTTCACAAATCAAAAATATAATTTCCCCTTTCCCATCTTCTTCTTCTTCCTTATCGCACCCACCACGAACGCAGAAGAAGACTTCGATTGCAGCCATTGAAACGAAAGAAAGAAGCAGAGGAAGGGAATAATGGTTGAATGAATAAGAAGGGAATTAATACTGCAAACTATTTATATTCAAAATTTCAGCCCAATTTCGCACTCCCCGTCGCATACTTCTTTTCCCCCAGTTTCTTTGCCGCCTCGTCCGCCGTCGCGTTCATCGTTTCCAACAACAAACTCGTGAATCTTGTCTGGTCGGAGACATTGTCGGAGTTCACGAGGCCGATTGCAGGCCATGTGTCGACGGTAGAGAAGAAAGAGCGGTTGGAATAGCCCGTACATGGATTGGGACTGGAAAGAGATTGCGTGGGATCAGTATGGGTCGGAGCTATCAAAAAACGCTGCTTCGGTGGATTTGAGGCTTGGAGACACTTTTGATTCGGCGGAGAAATCATTGGCTCATAATAAACCCCATTCGAGAGAGTCGAAATCAGAAGTTTCAACTTATGGGTCGTCGAAGCGGAGCCGTACACAGCAGAATGTATCGTTCTCGGTGGATGGATGCGACTCTGACCTGAGTGACTGCAAAGAGTATCATTGGCGGCACAGAGTGTGTGAGAAGCACTCCAAAACTCCGATTGTGTTGGTTGGGGGAAAGCAGCAGCGTTTCTGCCAACAATGCAAGTAAAAAGAGGGATTTCTTCTTCAAATTCTCTTCTTTTTGGATGTGTCAACGAGTTAATTTGTGAGTACAGATTGGAGTTTGATGAGGTGAAGAGGAGTTGCTAGAAACGTCTTGATGGACATAATAGGCGATGAGGAAGAAGAAGAAGAACATGGAAAAGTGGGGAAATTGCATTTTTGACTTGTGAAAAATTATTTTGTTCATTTTAGTCCCTGGTTTTAGGATAACTTAGGCCACGTCAGCTAAGCAGTACACATAGGAGAGATAGTGTTACACCTCAGCAAGCAACGTCATCACTTAATGGGAGAAATGGACGGAAGGACCAATTTGAAACTTCTGGGAAAGATAAAGGACCAATTTAGAACTTTTGAAACATAAAGGACAAATATGAAACTTGGGTACAAGATAAGGGACCAAAATGGGCTTTTGACCTTTCAAAATATTATTTGAGTGTTTTGACTGTTTGATCCTATTTTCTTCTAGAACTTGCAGCAGGTCTTAATTGAGGCTGATCAACCACACAGGCCCTGAGAGGACAGAGGCATTCCTTTTGTAACTCTGAGCCCAAACAGAATTATTCTTAGTCACCCGCTTTAGCCTAAATAGGTAAGCCCAAGGGTAAGAATAAATTCTGGAAGTATTGTTTGGAGTTTAAATTAATTTTTGACATCCCTTATATCATGAATACCATGAGAATCTAATAAGTCCAAAAATGGCTTATACAAAAAAAAAAAGTGAAAAAAGTTAGAAAAATAAATAAACAAAGATACTCTGGTATATGCTCTAAAAAGGTTGAAAGTTAGAAATATGAACTCATTAGGACAATACAACATAATTTCTACTTTTATTCTTGGGTTTGCAATTTTCTTTCTTGGAACAGGATAAAGATATTGGCCTGCATCTGAGACGTTACAAGCTTGAAAAACCTCTCAACCAGGAAGTCTTTGTGCTAATATCCATGGCTAATCCGTGGGTAAATGGTCAATTTACCCACAGATTGTAAGTCCGTGGCTAAATCCGTGGGTAATCTCTTGAAATTAGCCACGGAATGAATTCCGTGGCTAAATCCGTGGGTAATTTCTTTGAATTAGCCACGGACTTACAATCTGTGGCTAGTCCGTGAGTAAGTGGACAATTAGCCACGGATTTTCAATCCGTGGGTAAGTGGTTTGTAATATTAATTTTAATTTTCAATTGAAAAAAAATTATATTTCTCACTTCTAAAATAATACATAATATTACTATTGTTCAAAAATTATAATTTATTGAAATCTTAATTTATTATGATTTTATTTTATTAAAAGTAACAAAATTATTCTTTTAAAAAAGTTATATTAATCATATTTATGTAAAACATTTTATACATTTTAGGGATTAAAATAACAAAACAAATCTCTAAACCATATGTTATATGTATATTTATAAAATGTTTTACATTAATATAATAAAAGATGACAGATGGCTTAGTGCTTATTGCAATCACAACCATGCATCATCTCCCAGGTTCGAATCCTCCCTAGACCATTTTTAAAAAATATATAAGGAAGAGGTTGCCGGTGGCCGGCCGGTGGTGGAGGAGGTCGTCGGTGGCCGGTCGGCGGAAGAGGTTGCCGGCGACTGGTCAGGTCCGTGGTGAATTACCCAAGGAAATTGTCCGTGGTGAATTACCCATGGAAATTTTCCGTGGGGAATTACCCACGGAAATGGTCCGTGGCTATTTCCACACGGATCTCCCACGAGATACTTCCGTGGCTATTTTTCCCCACGGATGCGTCCGTGGGTAATTTCCCATGGAACTTAGATTCCGCGGGGAAAATTTTACCCACGGAATTTTCTTAATTTACCCACGGATTTGTCCGTGGGTAAATATGATTTTTGTTGTAGTGAAAACTCAGTTTCTAACTGTAAACAGGTTCCACGAATTTATGAAGTGTTATACCATCAAAGATTGGTGTTTTTAGAAGAACATGGTGAACAACCTCAAACCCTAACCTAAAATATCTAACTCAGTAAAATCTCAACAGAACCAACAATTAAAACATCCAATACAAGTGTAGAAAAACTAAGAATGTAAGGCTTATGCCTCCATATCATCAAAGTGAAAAAGCTTCAAAAACAATATCAAGAGCGGAGGAAGATTGCTTCTCCTACCTTAAATGGAAGAAGATGGAGGTTGAGGAGGTCCCTTGAGTACTACTCCGGTCACCGGCCGCCAGATTCCGGCCATCCTTCACCTCTGACCTTCAAGCCTCCTCCACTTTGGCTCTCTTAGGGCTTGGTTTTCTTTCTCTCATTCTTTTAGTGTGTGTCGATGGAAATGAGATGAATGGGTGTGGTGTAGGTTTAAATCTGTAGCTTCCCCTCCACTATCTATTCTTTTTTTCTTTCATCCCATCAAGTTATATTTCTTTTCATTAAAGTCCCAATTCTTACCTTTCTTGCCAATTTAATTTCTTATCCATCTAAGAAAAAATCCTTTTTCCCTCCAGTCCTCAATTTTTCATCTTTCCCATCAATTTAACTCTTGTCCAACCTTGAAAACCTCTTTTCATTCTAGTCCTGAACTTTCATCTTTTTTATCAATTTAGTCCTTATTCTTATTTTAGTGCAACTATATGCAAGTAATGCATAAATCAATGTCACATATAAATACTTAAAGGAAAACACATCATTAACAACCATCTCCTTAATTAATTTAATTTAAAAAGAAGTGGATGTTATAATAACAGAAGTAGTTTTTCAACTTCAAGCAGAAGCTAAAAATTAATTATTTTAAAAAAAAACACCCTTACTGAGATTTTAAAATTCCCATTTTACCCCATCATAAAACCTAACCCCTACCCTTACTAACATTATTTTAGGACAATAATAATAATTTATCAAAATAATAATAATAATAAATATTTATAATTAATTTGTTATTTGAATAAAATTAATATATATTGAATAATAATAATAATCATAAATAAAAAAATTATATTAATTAAAATTAATAATTTTCTTATTAACATTTTATTAAATTAATAAATATTTTATATTTATTTGTGTAATAAAACTTAACAATAATAAATATTTACACAATTTATCTATTTAATAATATTAATAATACTTAAATTTATATATGTCATTTTTGATAATTTTACCGTCAAAAATACTTTTTAATACAAATTTACCAAACATAAATTATTTTTGAAAAGTACTATTCAACTTAGTTTATCAAACACAAATAGCTTCTCTCTCACAACACTTTTTCTCAAAGAAAAAAACTTAGGTCCATTTCCTTATGTCCATTTCGTCAAGTTCCCCAATATAAATATGACACGTGGCAAAAAGTGTTTAAATGACCAATCACAGTAGAGAGAGAATATAGAAGACCACCTTTTGTATGACCAATCATAAAAAAAAGAGAGTGTAAATACCATATATGATTGGTGGAACTTGATGAAATAGACATAAGAAAATGACCTAAGTTTTTTCCTTTCTCAAACTCTATTTGAAAAGAAGTCGTTCAAAAACAACTATTTTTCAAAAGCAATCCTAAAGGAGCCTTTATTTTATATAAAAAATTATAACAATAAAAAAATTTGTATTGACAAAAAAAGTAGTTTAATTAATATTTTTTGAATAAAAAATATTTGTACTGACAAAAAAAAATCAAAAGAGAATAAATTATATTTTATACACTAAATTTAGTCAAATTTAAAAAAAAAAATATTAAAAAAAAGGGGAATTCTATATAAAAAGGTGGCAAAGGAACCGTTGTAGTGCCACTACCACTACTACAATAGTCCACCAAGAGAAAGCATATCCCATAATCCCAATGTGATTTGCAAGGTGCGAAATGCGAATGAAGAAGAACAACAACGACTAGTTGGAGGTAGGAGAAAGAATATGAATATAAAAAAGGCGTACTATTATTACTATTATTTTGTCTGGCTCTGTTTTGCGCGTTATGTTCCACATTTCCACCAACCTACCTTATTAGTTCCTTACCATCTCCTGCGGCCACAAAACTCAGTCATACCCCTCCACGTGTCTTATTTCTCCCGCTTCCTCCATCTATCCGTTAACCCTAATCCCCCTTCTTTCTCTCTCTCTTCTGCAACTCTTCCGCCATTGAAGAGAATCCGAGAGATATAGCAT
Source organism: Senna tora (assembly GCA_014851425.1). Taxonomy (NCBI): domain Eukaryota; kingdom Viridiplantae; phylum Streptophyta; class Magnoliopsida; order Fabales; family Fabaceae; genus Senna; species Senna tora. The sequence continues at coordinate 16,688,440 of CM026262.1, forward strand.
TTTTTTAAGGTGCCAAAATAGTAAATAGGCATTCAAATGGGGAAGCTATTGTGCGATTCAACCACCGTTGCCGAATCATTTCAACCTTCTTCGCCGATTGTTCCTTGGAGAGATCCGAAGTCCGCGCCTCTTGAAGCCATCAAAGCCGTAGATCTCGTTAATCAGACGGCTATCGCTGCCGGAGGAGGCGGTTGGGAAGACGTAGTTGGTCTAGAAGAGCAGCAAAGGCGGCACCTACAGAGGCTTCAGTCCAAGGGCGTCCTTTGGAAGCCTCCCGAGGACGGCCATTCCTCCACGCTTAGATCCGTCGTTTTCCGGCTTTCCCACGGCGGAGAGGTGTCCGCCGACGGCAACTGCCTCTTCACGGCTTCACAGAAGGCCATGGGCGGTGAGATCGACGCGCGGGAACTGAGGAAGCGCACGGTTAGCAGGTTCTCGGAAGATCTTGGATCTGCGATTTTGCAGGAGAGGGAAGGCATTAACGATGCGATTCGACACATGTACTCGCCTGATCTGAGGAATGGATGGGGAATACATGTTGTTCAGGAGGTGAAGTTGTTGGCCAATAAGGCGGATCGTTTAGCTCTTGATTCGGCCATCGAGGAGCTCGTTCAGCTTGGGATGCAGAGGTAATGCTCTGCTCCGGCCTATTTTTACCTTTGTTAATCATGATGGTGCATGCGATTTCCTTCTGAATCAACTTTTACTGGAATCAGAATATCTTCAAATTTCATTATGAGCTTTGATATACTCCGGATAGACCTTTAATGGATTGTTTTGCAAAATTTCTTTAGCTTGCTTTGGCTATTCTAATTTATCCAGAAACCTATCAATAAGCATGGAATTTATAATACTAGTTGGTAAATATACTATTCATTGATTTGAAAATTTTCTTCTATATTTATTATACTCAAACATCTTACATAAAGATTATCAAATGTTTGAAAAATGAATCTATCATGCACCAAATATTGCGGAATTTTCAATCCCTTGTAATTAATGTGGGCTCAGCTTATCTGTCTTATCATCTGTTAATTTTTTTTTTTTTTTGATATAGATCGATTCAAGCTCAACTTAAGTATTTTTCCAAGTAGCTATAGTTATATTTTTATTTTATCATTTGATTAATTATATGGTATGGCCGTACTGAAATGAACTTGGTACACCATTAAGACATGAGTTTTGTAAAACCATTGGGACATTAGGCTCTACACTTTATCCTATTTTTTAGAGTACCTATTCTTTCTATCACTTCTTCGCAGAGAAAGGCTGCATGTTGTAATTTCCTTCAGAATTTTATCACTTTTACGGTTTTACCATGACCTGTTTTTTTTAACTATCTACTTTTCTGATTGAAGAGAAAAGGCGGCCGAGTCTATTTACAAAGAGAGATGTATTCCCGTGAATGATGGTACAAGTTGGGCCAAATACATGTTGATCTCTGGATCTCCTGACGATGAATATGATATCATCACTTTGCAATATACTGAGGAGGGTTTATTATCTGTAGATGAGAATCGAGATGGTCGTGCTGCAGCTTTTGGCGATGATATAGCCATAGAGTGCCTGGCAACAGAGTTCAAGAGAGAAATATATGTGGTAAGTAGTCTCGGATGCTTTGATTTGAGACTCGGAGTTACTCTTACTATAATCATCTCTCACATACATAAAGATGAAGGATTTTTTCTCTAGTTCGTCTCTGTCATATTAGCTTCTATTAGGTTGTAATCTATATATACTTGTGAACGGATCTGGTCAATTTTTTTTTTTAATCTTTTATACTTATTTGACAATCCACTTATCTATACTTTTTGCTCTCAAATAGTTTATATTTGGAATTTTTTTTGTGGTAACCCTCATAATTTTCCTTTTTTTTTGGGTTTATATGGGTATGTTTTTTGTTTGTGGGATCTCCTGATGTCATTGAACAATGCAGAATCTGGAGGAATAAAGTTTTGTCAAAATTTTTTATCTAAAAAAATGATGTCAAAATTCACGTCTTTCTGTTTTCTAGTTCTGTATACACGTGTAAGTAATCAGCAGTCATCTTCATCAAGCTTCCATCTAATTTATTTTTAAAATATTATTTTCAGGTGCAAGCACACGGTTCAGATGCTATGGTTGATGAGGAAAATTGTGTTTTCTTCCTTCCACATCGGCCGAGGAGCCAAATAATGGAACTTCCCATTTTTCTCTTCATGAAAGGAACAGGTAGTGTAGGGGAATGTAATTCACTTGAGTTTTATTTATTAGCCATTTTTGCACACACTTCAGTAGAAAACTTTTGGTTGGGTTTTTTCATTTTCAGATCAATCACACATTCACACGCAGTAACTAGTTACTTCATGTGATCTAGACAATTGCTTCCTTTTCTCACTCACTCTCTTTTTTTTTTTCTCCCCTTTAAGCCTAAGGCAGAGTGATGGATTTGTGTCTGAAATGCCATAGTCACATTGATTTTGTTTGAAATTTTCCATACAGGTTGGTGCGGTGCTGGGGCTGACCATTACGAGCCCCTGATTGCTCATCCTTCCTCACTTGTTTCCCAAGAGAAGGTTGCCGTGGTACTGTGAGGCTCGCTGGCCTGCAATTTTGTGGAATAGAGGTGGAGATTAAGAGTAGATTTAGTTTTTCTCCCGGCTATTTATGTTTGGCAATTGGCATGCAGTGTCTCGCTCTATATATCCATTGCATGGCAGCTATTTTTTGTTTCCATTATTTAAAATCAACTATCATTGACTCTTGACAAGCAGGTTTTCCTGCAGTTGAGCAACCCTAGAGTATTTCGGTAGTTTTTGCCGGCTTCTGTTGTTCCTTTCGTTGAGTTGATTAGAGGGTACATCGTCTCTAGGTAGTGTGTTGTCCAGACTGGAATTTGTTGTATCTTGGATGGGTTTCATCAATTGAATGAAGAAAAGTGACTTCTTTTTGGGTTTCATCATATATACGAGTCATGTTACAATTCCATGTACAGAGCAATGGCTTCATAAATTCCTACACATGGTATTGTCAGGCACACATGGGTAAAGTGTCCTCAATTTTCTGTCATGTTCTTCACGCGATTTTAGTGGAAGACTGGAGCTGAAAGCCTGAAAGGAGTATTGTCTGGGAGAAAAAAGCCCACGAGATTGTAAATGGGAAATTTATCCCTTTTTTTTTCTTCCCTTTGGTGGGTTCAGGGCAGATTAATATCATCCTACATAAAATGATGAAACAACGTATGCTATTTATTTTATCACTTGTTTTTTTTATCGATTCTGGTCGTCTGGGAAATAGTCACTGTTCATGTAAATAAATATAAAAAAGTTATCTAATAGATACATTGGATCACAAAATCGATGTAGTTTACTAGTTTCTTCTAGTCAACTGATGCAGTATTCGACCTTTCGAAGTAATATTACTAATATATGTTTTTTTTATTAATTAGTACTTAGTGTCTGTGAATTGACATTTTTAATTCGTGTCAAGTTATGATTGAAGGACTATTAGTTTGATATTTAAAAACTCTTCATCAAATAAATAATGTTATAATTTTATAAAATAAATGTCATAGTAATAAGAGGATTTGAATACTCTTAAAGTAAAGAGAGAAGTGAAGATTTTGAACACCTTATTTCCACCCCACCTAACTAGCGGTGGAATCAAAGTATCAAACACCAATTTGTCCAAGATTAAACTGAGGTAAAGTTACATAGGTGCTTGCTATAAAGTTCACCAATATAATTAAAACACGTGGCAAAAAATTTTTGTATAACCAATCATGGAAGAGATAGAAAATGAAAAGCAATAAATTACATAACCAATCAAATATGAGAGAGAATATAAATAAGATTTATGATTGGTGAACTTTATAGCAAGCACATAAACAACTTTACCTTAGTTTTTTCCTTCGTGCAATACACTGTCCTCAGCATATTTCTCCAAATAATAATAATAATAAAAATACTCACAACAAATAAGGCAGCCTCTCTTGGTAATAACTAATAAGCAACTAGCAGCGCAGGGACAAGCAGCCCTTCGGAGATCTCAAGGGCCTTCCCTCGTTCTTTCCGAAGTCTTATTAACCCTTCCTTCTCTCGCAAGCTCCGATACTTCTCCATCCATCCATACCCAATCGCCCCCTTCTCTCTGCTCTTGGAACGAATCAACATCATTCCTTTCACACAAAAGCCTGAGTGAGTCGCCGCAACAAAATTGATATGGCCACACTTTATTCAACGCGTTGCTGTTCACATCCGTCATTGCAATCGTCGTCTCAATCGTATCATCCTCACGCTCCTTCGCCGTCCAAGTTTGGGCATCTTCAACATCTCACCTTTTCCTCTTCGCCTTCGAAGCGCTTTCTTGCGGCTAAGGTTTCTCTGCAATCTCAATCCGATTCACCTCAGAATGCAGTCATTATGCAGCAGCAGGACGGTTGGTTTCCCTCTCTCCAGTTCGTTTGTTGAACATATAGGATTTTCCTCTAGTTGTTCGGTATTAATTGCTTAGCTACATGTCATTTAGCCTTGTTAATACATATATGATATATGTGACAGTATGTCTCAAAAAAGTGGGAGGAATGAGAGGTCATTATGTGAATAAATTAACCTAGAGGGCTTAGCTCATATTTCCTTATACTTACGCAGTCCAAACCAAAAAGCAACACCTTCTCATTAGCAAAATCTTTCAGTGTCTTCGACGTTTTGTGAGACTAAAAGATGCATTGGTCAAAGACAAGGAAGAAGATTATAGGAAGAGTTAAGTACAGATTTTTTTTCTTCTTAATCTGTCTTTAGCTTACACGGGAATGCAAAGACTGAGGAGTGATTTCAGTAGCTGATTGCAATTTTTCAGGTTTTGTTTTGGAGAGGAGAGGAATGAAAATTTATGCTAATGCATTATATAACAACAACTCCCAAACAATACATAATATGTTTTGGTGGATGGAGATCTTTCTTAATTTATTTTTTGGGGTGGGCGGTTGGAGTTTACGGTTAAATCTTTGTAGTCTTATACACTTACACAGTTAGCATATGATTGTAGGTGCTGTTGCAACCTCAGTACCCCCTGTTAAAAACGAAAATCCTCTCAAGCGATTGAAAGATGAAATCTTGTCGGTTACATCTTCAGAGGAGTCAGAAGGTTTGGCAGTGTTTGATAACAATGGCAATGAGTCCACTGTTAGTATCACTGTAGTTGGAGCCTCTGGAGACCTAGCCAAGAAAAAGATATTTCCAGCCCTTTTTGCACTCTACTACGAGGATTGTCTCCCTAAGGTTAGCTTTGGTCTCTATTGATTTAATTATTATATTTTCTAAGATTTGGTTTTAAACTAAAGAATCTCTCTTATGTTAGCACTTCACCATCTATGGTTATGCTCGAAGTAAGATGACAGATGCAGATCTAAGAAATATGGTTAGCAAGACCCTCACTTGTCGAATTGATAAGAGGTAATTATATACTCATTTCTTGAAGCTTACTTACAGGGCATACTGTCTGCTCATGAAGTTCCTCGATAAATAGTGCTTTTCTAGGGGGAGTGATTTGAATTTGCAACTTTTCATTATATTGCTAATGACACATATTTGAAATGCCCTAATTATTTTGCTCATCTAGTATATTTGATAGGTGGAATGAGTGAGGAAATGGGAATGTTGGAGGGAATGGAAATGTCATGTCAATGTGATGTGATGTGAATGGAATAGAAGTGGGTAAAATGACCATTTTACCCCTACATTAAAAGTGGGAATGGAATAAAAGTAGGTAAAAAAGTAAGGGCAAAAATATAATTTCATCAAATTGCAAAAAGTAGGGTTTGTTTGGTAGAAAGAATGAATGAGGGTTTAGGTTTCTCCTTCCCTTTTTCCATCCTCTTTTCCAAGTACCAAATATTTCTTATCCTTAGGGAACATATTTCATGCTTGGACAATTATGTTCTTCTGAAATTTCAGGGAGAACTGCAGTGAAAAGATGGAGGAATTCCTTAAAAGATGTTTTTACCATCCTGGTCAATATGATTCTGAGGAGAACTTTGCAGAACTAGACAGGAAGCTGAAGGAACATGAGGTAATTGGAGAAGGGGCTAATATTGACAATTATGTTTATGTAGTTCATGTTTCCTTGAGTTCATATTTCCTTTAAGAAAAAAAGTTTGCCTCATAGGAAAAAGGGAACCCCAGAGGGGGTTTTTTTTTTGGGGGGGGAGGGGGGGGGGGGGGATTGAATTACCAACAATCTGCTTCCAATAAAAGTGAATGATTTTGGTTCCCTACAGATCTTTTTACTGGATAGTGTTTGGCTTGTTTTCAACCATTCACCTTGCATTTGATGCTGGCTGTTGTAACGCAGCATAAGACCTTCAGATATAGGTGCTGATACAATTCTTTCATCACCCACTTTGTGGCTAAGTGTTAGGTTCCTTAGATGGGGAATTGAATTACCAACAATCTGCTTCCAATAAAAGTGAATGATTTTGGTTCCCTACAGATCTTTTTACTGGATAGTGTTTGGCTTGTTTTCAACCATTCACCTTGCATTTGATGCTGGCTGTTGTAACGCAGCATAAGACCTTCAGATATAGGTGCTGATACAATTCTTTCATCACCCACTTTGTGGCTAAGTGTTAGGTTCCTTAGATGGCTTTTGGTCCTAACCCTAGTAATTGGTAACAGTTTTCTGCTGCTTGCCTCCTGTGGAAGACAGGTGTTGTCATAAATCCAGTTTTACAAAAACTACTTTACAAAATGCTATAAATGGAAAGGTAAAAAGAGTTGATAATACCAAGAATATAAGAAGAGTAACAAAAATAGGAATTGGGGGATATAGAAAGGACAAAAGAAGACCAAGAACTAAAAGGCTATGTGTATGTCACAGCATGCCTATGGCTGATAACCAAGGAGTTTTTTAGCAACTATCTTTCGGGCTCTGAAATCTGTTAATTGTAGTCTTGCATAACTTCTAGTGGGAAAAGGCTTTGCTTGTTGTTGTTGTTGTAGTCTTGCTTAACTTGCTGCGGTGGAATGGTCCTGACTCCTGATATTCTTTGTTGTTTGAGATACTTATTTGTCCATGTAGCAATTAGATTTGGTATAGCTTTTCAAATACAGTTTGAATGGAATGCGTTTGCTCATTATAGTTTATACTTGCTTATTACATGCCTATATATTTTCTTCTGCGGGTCCCCTCTGTGCTTTCATACTGCAGTTAATTTTTGTATTTTGACTTGTAGTTTAATTTGCGTTGAGGTTGGAACTTTATATTCTTTATTCATAATTTAATTTTTGGATACTAGTATTTAGCATGTTCTCTTTCTGTCATTTGAATTAACGATTCTCTTTGAATATGAAATCTGCTTTTGTAGGGTGGGAGAACAGCTAATCGCCTGTTTTATCTATCAATTCCTCCTAATATATTTATAGACGCTGTAAAGTGTGCAAGCATATCAGCATCTTCTGGTAATGGTTGGACAAGGGTCATTGTTGAGAAGCCTTTCGGTCGTGATTCTGAATCTTCAGCTGCTTTAACAAAATCTCTTAAGCAGTACCTGACAGAGGATCAAATTTTCAGGTTTTTAATGCTAACAACTGATTATCTGCAACTTAATTGCTGAAATATAGTCTGATGAAATGGAAAATTTTATACAGGATTGACCACTATCTTGGGAAAGAGCTTGTGGAAAACCTGTCTGTTCTTCGATTCTCAAATCTCATTTTTGAACCCTTATGGTCAAGGCAGTATATAAGAAGTGTACAGTTGATATTCTCAGAAGACTTTGGCACTGAAGGACGTGGCGGGTATATTCATCACACACTGAATTTATCTTTGATCTATATGGAAAAACTCATGCATTTCCATATTTGCAACACATGCAGGTACTTTGACAATTATGGGATAATTAGAGATATTATGCAGAACCATCTGCTTCAAATATTAGCCCTCTTTGCGATGGAAACCCCTGTTAGTTTAGATGCAGAAGACATAAGAAATGAAAAGGTTTAACTTGTTTATATACCTTGCATTGAGCTGTTTTAAAGCAAACATGACTTTCCACCATCATTCTGAACTTCGATTGCTTAATGGGTTCCAGGTCAAGGTTCTACGTTCAATGAGGCCCCTGCAACTTGAGGATGTGGTTATTGGTCAGTACAAGAGCCACTCGAAAGGAGGTGTTAATTATCCAGGCTACATTGATGATAAAACTGTACCAAAGGACAGCTTAACTCCTACATTTGCTGCAGCTGCCCTCTTCATAGATAATGCAAGATGGGACGGGGTGCCTTTTCTGATGAAGGCTGGGAAAGCGTTACATACCAAGAGGTACCTGGAGGAATAAGAATTTCACCTTTTGTGCTGAGATATATGTGTGTGTGTGTATTTCTTTATTCTTTTATGTAACAGCTATTTATCTTTTGGTTTAGGGCTGAGATACGGGTACAGTTCAGGCATGTTCCAGGCAATCTGTACAATCGAAATTTCGGTACAGATCTTGATCAAGCTACGAATGAGCTTGTTATAAGAGTTCAGCCTGGTGAGGCTATTTATCTGAAGATCAATAACAAAGTTCCTGGTCTGGGAATGAGGTTGGACTCTAGTCATCTGAATCTCCATTATGCAGCCAGGTATATCCTGTTTACTAAATCTAATCAAGTAGATATTACCTTCCAAATAAGTATAAAATTTATATTAGCTAGCAGCTCACATTGATCAACGGTGGCTTTCTAGCCCTTTTTTTCAACAATAACAACAATCAAATCCTTTTCCCACTAGATGGGGTCGACTATATAGAACAAGTGACGCCAACGTGTTCTATCTTTACACATTTCTATAGTTAGGTTATTTATAGCTAAATCTCTCCTAATAGTTTCTCCTATTGTTTTCTTGGCCTTCCCTAGCTTCTAGTTATTGGGCTATCTTCTATCTGGTCAACTCTATGTACAGAGCTTCTAACGGCCTTTCTTGTACATGACCAAACCACCTAAGGCATGTCTCAACTAATTTTTCTACAATAAGTGCTATCCCAACATTCTCTCTAATGCAATTCTAGCCCTTTTTTTTCACTTGTAAATAATTAAACCTATGACACAACTTCGCCCCACCATGAATGCATGTTATTACTTTTTCGAGAATGGGTACTCTGAAGGTACTTCACGCCCCTTCACCAAAACCGCAATTCAGAGGATCCGTTCTCTTCTTTTTCATTCAGCAATATCTTGCCTCTCACCGGAGACGATTGAACTTAATTTGTTTCTGACATCTATTTTCATTTACAATTCAGATATTCGAAGGAGATTCCAGATGCTTACGAGAGGCTTCTTTTGGACGCAATCGAAGGAGAAAGGAGACTGTTTATACGGAGTGATGAGCTGGATGCTGCTTGGGCACTTTTTACACCTGTTTTGAAAGAGCTCGAAGAGAAAAAGATCATTCCAGAGTACTATCCTTATGGGAGCCGAGGTCCTGTTGGGTCTCACTATCTTGCAGCCAGGTACAATGTAAGATGGGGTGATAATGGTGTTGATGAATGACCCTCACATTCTGCTGCAGTTTGCAATCACACAAGCAGTAGCATGCATACATCTTTGTGGATTTTCCATTTCTCTTTGGAGTGCATTTTTCCCCCCTATTATTAGCCTCTTATTACTTAACTGGAAGATAGGTATGGCTATGGGGCATACATGATGAAACCAGGCAGAAAAATACAGCAGAGATTTTTGTTGTTATTGTTGTGGGGAGGGTATGTATTAGGACTCCAAATGTTAAATTAACTCTTGAAGCCAATATGTCTAGATTTTATGTAGTTCCCTTTTTTGTATTTTCATATCTTAATAACGCAGAGAGAATATTCTTCAGAGAAGACAATGCGAGATAGTCTAAACTCTAAACACAAAAATTAAGTAGAACAAAGAAGGACGAGAAAGAAACTCAAGTCTCATTGTGATAACCATGGTTTTTAAAATCGGACCGGCCATTGAACCGGATGAGACATTGGTTTACGGTTCACTAATTTTTTTATTATAAATAAAAAATAATTACATATAAATTAAAATATCTATATGATATGTAAACATTTTTTTTAAAAAAATCCATTTGATCTTAATTAATTATACATGATTGATTATTACTTATTTCATATTAATATATTAATTTTTTTATAAATAACTATTCTTTCTCTTTTTAATAATTTTTTACTTTTCAATCCTTTTTATACTGCTTCCAATGTTTGAGGCTAAATAGTAGCCCAAACCCTAGCCTCTACAACATTTCAAAATTTGCATTCCTTGACAGCCAGCAACACGTCTCTTTGTTTTTGTGCAACTAATCAGCAAGGTACACGTCTCCCTCTCTTCCATTTTCTTTATCTTCTTCGTCTTCTCTCCTTCTCACTTTCTTCTTTTTCTCTCCTCACTTAATCTTCTTATAATAACTCTTCATCCCCTCCCAATCATATTATTTTTCTTCTTTCGATCTCTATCTTCTTCTTTTTCTTTTCTATTTTACACTCATGTGATAGGTGATTCTTTTCTTCTTTTGTCAACCGTGGCCAGCTGGCAACTTTCTTTTTTCTTTTTAAAATTGGTTATACCGTTAATCAAAGATCATTATTGTCTTGGCTTAAGTTTTGGAAGTTTGGTCTTCATTTTATCTTAAAAGAAATTTATCGGTCAACCCAACTTGAACCCTATAAGATAGGAATAAGTGGAAGCAAATTAAGCCCAGTGATATTCACGCTTAAAAACATTGTGCATCACTTTTTTTTTTCCTTCTTCTTCTTCTCCTTCTTTTCTTCTTATTGTATTCTTCAAAGAGTCAATTCCACCAATATTTTTTAGGCTTAAGTTTTTGCAAGTACAAATGAGTTCTTTGAAGGAGTTGATTACTAATTTTGTCAAGTTAGAAAGATTTGAAGGAGGCAAATTTCTAAGATTGAAAGGCTATGATTGTGATTACTTTCCTTTTCTTTTTCTTTATGGGTTTTAAGGGGAAGGCTATGAAACGAATGGGATGACAAACTTTGAACACTATGTCCCTTGTTACAATTTTCAAGATAATATAGACCATTTCACTCCTTAGCATGTCCAATCATCCTCTTCGTGCCCTGTTCCTGAAAAACACAATGGGTAGGGTGAAAAATTGCACTACACTGAGAGTCAACGAAAAGCTTATGAACAGAAATAAGGTTAGTGCAAAGTTTAGGAACATGAAGGACATCTTTAAGAGTGATGTGATCATTTAAACAAACATTTCCTAGGCCAGCTACAGTAGTAATTGATTCGTCGGCTATTGTAATTTTGCGATTGCTAGGACATGGTGTATAGGAGATGAATTTGTGAAAAGAATTGGTCATATGATCAGAAGCCCCTGAACAGACGAAAAATGAGGTGAAGGTTGAGAAGATATACCTGAGAACACCAAAGAGCAAGTACCTGAAGTAGAAGGTGTTGCTTGAGTGGCAGTAGAGGATGTTGCTAAATTGCCCAACAAATTCTTTAGCTTCTGAATTTTCTCAGGGTTCAAGTTGAGAGCATTTGTGGTTGGTGCAACTATAGAATCCAAAAGAGCAACATGAGCCTGCCCTTGTCCCCTCCTTGTTTTATGAGGTTTTCCATGTAGTTTCCAACATTTTCCCTTTGTGTGGTGAGGCTTCTTACAATAAGTACACCACAAAGAACTTTTTGTTGGACCAGTTACCTCAAACTATGGCACATTGTTTTTGGTCACAAGAGCAGAGCTTTCTACAGGTTGAGCGTCTATCATTACGCCCATCCGTCCTTCTTTAGCTAAGACAATCAAAATTTCCTCATTCAATGGTGGTATTTCATCCTTGCCAAGGATCTGAACTCTTACAACATCATATTCAACGTTCAAACCTGCAAGAAAATCATAGACTCTTTCCTTCTCCAAGAAAGTCTTAAAGGTAGCCGCATCTTCACTTCCCTTGATGGGAACACATTGATAGTGATCCAACTCCTGCCATAAGCCCTTTAAGTAGTTAGAGTACTTAGTAATGGACATATTACCTTGCTTGGCACAGTGAATTTTTGTCTTAAGCTCATAGATTCGAGCTCCATCACGAACTTTGGAGTAGGCTTGCTTAATAGAATCCCATATAGCTTTTGCAGATGTGAGAAAGATGCACGTATCACCTATCTTTGGAGTCATTGAATGCACCAGCCAAGAATCAGAGAATCAGCATTATCCCAAGCTTCGAATGTGGAATCACCCTTTGCTGGACCTATACCAAGTAAGTGGCTCAGTTTGCCTCGGCCTTTGAGGTACATTCGAACCGGTTGGGGCCACTTCAAGTAGTTCTTCCCATCTAGTCGATATGCATTGTTAATGGGAGGCAAATCATACATCGAACCAGGCAATATCGTCGAAATTGGAGTCGGAACAGTGATGCCAGTACTGTCACCAGTGGTGGATGAGGTCGACATTGCAGAGGATGGCCGGAAATACGCCGAGGAAGGGAACAGAAGTGGTGGAGACGGAAGACGGCGACGCACGCGCTCTCATGTGCCAGCGCGTGGGCGACGGGGTTGGTTGTGGTGGTGGCACGTGGCGGTGCGTGGCGGCGGTTCTGGGTGGCCAAAAAACGGGGTTATGCCGACGAAAGGAGTATGAGGAAGATTCAAGGGCGTGTGGGTCGAAAAAGCGGCCAGAAAAGAGTGGGCTTAGTAAGGTAGACTTCACTGCCTCTGTAAAACTGACCGAGATAAAAGAAAAAGAACACAGCAGCGAAAAAAGTCTCTGGCTTTGATACCATGACAAACATAATCTAGAATAATGCTGTGTCATTCGTATTAGAAGGAATGTGGAGTATTTATACACAAGGAAGAGCCTATTCTAGGAAATAGGAAAGAAAAAGAAAAGGAAAGTAATCATAATCACAATCAATCCTAATCATATTCTAATCACTAGAGTTAATTTAATGTTGATTTTTTAAAACTAAATAAATAATTAAGTAAAAGAGAAATTGTCAAATAGAGGTGCAAACTTTAAAAAAAAAGGGAGGGAATTGTTAAATCCTAAATCTATTTTTTTTCTTCTATAATTGAGTAAAATAAAAAAATTCTTTATAATATGTCTTTTATTAATAAAATTATATAAAGTGTTACACAATAATTGGCGGGATGTTGACATCATACTAAGTTAGCGATAGTTGACCTTGTTAATACTCAGAATATGGCTAATTAAAGACAGATTACGGCCCACGGCCCAAAATGCCTACTATAAGAGGAGAATTCACATGAAACCCTAGACACAACAATCATAATCTCTCGACTAATTCCGTCATTTCCCTCCAAGTTCTAGCTTCATCAAGGAGTGCCCTGCACCCATGCTGTCACGTCCTCCAACATGATCACAATCATTGGCCCTCCAGCTTGAGTACTCCCTCCCAAGCTTGGCACCGGCAGCCTTGCAGAGCCAATGGCTCCTTTTAGGCTATCCATAGTTGCCCAACATCCTAACCATTGCATGGCGACACCTTTTCAAGTAATCTTAACGCCCTGTGGTCCCCTTGGATTCCTTTCGAACTGCATGGGTTTTGATCCCCCAAAGGGTATGTAAGGCACCTAGGCACTGCCTAAGGACAAGTCACTAAGGCCACTACCCTTAAGTGTTCTCACATCTTCATTGTAAACAAAAAACGGTTTAACATAAAGTATGTATTATTTTTTACAATCGTAATTTAAAATTAATATATAATATTAATACCGGTTCGACCACGATTTGATCAAGGTTAAACCACTAAACTGTGAACCAGTATCTTGACCAATTTAATGACCGGTTCGATTAAAAAACATTGGCTTTTCGGTAAAGTGTGCTATTTTGACTCATTAATCCTTATGCGGGTTAACCAATAAATAAATTTCAATTTTTTTACATTAGTTTGCAAACGGATTAATGTATAAAACAAGAATATATTCTAGTTTACAAAATTTACGCTTTAGAAAATCCCTTCTGATAACTCTATAAATAGAGTTATCTAGGTTCATCTTAAGCCATATTTTTATCTATCTTTAGAATATTTTCTGTTATTTTTTGCGTAGTTTACACTATGGCTGCAATTATTTTGAGCATGTCACTTTTGTATTAAAAATTTGGGTTTAATTGTTAAATCAAGAAAATCAATAACAGGATGACAAAATTTTCTTATTCTCATATTCTATATTAATTTGTTGTGGTTGTAGGCACTTTTGGTGAGAAAAGACAAAGCTTGGAATAATAAATACTTTGGTGTAGAAATTTAGGAATTGCTATAATACAACTGCAATGTAGCTACAACATTTGGGCACAATTTACTTTTGACAGTTGTAAAAAGCTGATATCATTACTTTTTGGACTGTCTTGACTAATATCTTAGCCCTTGAGATGGGAACACGTGGCAAGCTCTGAAAGAAACCCTAAAGCATTGAGGGAAAAGAGAAAAGAAAAGGAGGAAGCCGTATTTGAAGAGGAGATTGGACACATTCAACCCTAACCCTTTTTTTTTTGGTTGAGCAACCCTCACCCATTCTACCATCTCCATCTTCGATCACTCTCACCTCAACCAAAACACACTCTACCCTTCCACCTTTAGATCGAGATTCTTCAGCAATGACGAAGCAGATAAGTGAAGAAGATGAAGCCATCTAGAAGAGGAAAGAATGAGTTAGAGAAGAATATTTTGCCATTTTTGGAAGACTCAAGAGGAAGCTCTTGATTCTGGCCAAAAAAAAAAGAGGAAGCTCTTGAAGAAACTATTGATTCTTTCTTCTTTAGTTTGTTTTTCTCTTTTGAACTTTCTATTTGGATGCATTTTGGTGAGAAATGTACTATCATGGATCCTTTTAGTATGAGCTAAACATTTTTGTGGGTTAGGTGATAGAGTACCTAAGTTTGTAACTCTAACCTAGATGTTATCTCACTACAACAAAATAAGGCAATTCCTACTACCAGTTCCGACCGAATATCGACTCCAATATATTTTCAATATCTTTAATATAATGCGACCGCTATTCTATCGATCAAAAGTCATGGTGTTAAACCTTTTATAATACCAATTGAAATGCGATCGAGTATATAAACATATATTTTTAAAAAATATTAAAGAGCTGCCTGGTAGTCGAAAATTTTTTCTACGTATGGCCTATATTCTTTCTTGATCATTAAAGCACACCAATATCAGTCATACTTTTATTAAAATATTATATAATCCAATACCTATCTGATTCTTTCATGATTTCTCATATGCTTTTTTCAAGAAATTGCAGTAACATTTATTACCGTTTGTTGTTGTGTCTTGGCTTCGCCATTACCAAAAAGAAATTGTGTAAATCACGTCCATCTATCATCTTTTTTCCATGATCTTCCTTCTTCCATTTTATTTCCTTCATTCTCTTTCTTCATTTATTGCACTCATCTTCTAGAGCACTCTCATCTTTCTTCTTTTATTTTCTCACTTATTTATTTTTTCCATTCTCTTTCTTCTCCAGTTCATATCATATGGTTCTCTCTTCTTCTTTCTCCATTCTCTTCTTTCTTTCTTCCATGCATTTTTACAGTGCTCTTATCCTTTTTTTTTTCCTTCTCTTTCTTTGTTCTTAAACTCATTTGCATGATTCTCTTATTTCTATCTAGTTTTCTTCAATTATTCATCTTCTTGAGGCTCGTTTTTAAGCAAAATCAAAAGTGGGAGATGTTGCAAACAAATTGAAGGTTTGTTTTCTATCATTTCTCTATTTCTTTTTTGTTCATTCTTCCTTATGTGCTATAAAGTATAAACTAGGTCTTTTTCTTGCTTTTGATATGTTTGTGTTGTTTCATGTGTACCAAAAGCTTTCAACTTCAAGAGCTACTAAAATGTTAGAACAATTCTTCATAGCTCTGATGCATTACTTTTGATTATTTTCCTCCTCTTGTTTTATGGTGCTCTTTTAATCCCAAAAAATTATGCATTAATTTCTTCCTCTACCTTTAAATATTTTCTTTCTTTCTTTCCTTTTTTTTTTGGTAACAAAAGGGGCCAAAGGCCCAACCTACACAGCAACAAGACGAGGAACACCAAAACCCACAGCATCCCTCAAAACCAGCGACCTACAATCAAAAGGGGGATCCCCATCCCAATCTTTAGACCCACTATTGACAGCAAAAGCAGCTAACCAGTTAGCTACCTCATTACATTCCCTAAAAACGTGAAAAACTTCCACCTGCCAACACCTGTCAATCAACTCACGAGCCATCTTCATAGCAAATGCACACGGGTGTCGCAAATCACAACCCTTCAAAATCATATTTACAGCATCCTTAGAGTCAAGCTCAAAGCAAACCCTCCTGAACCCCAACCTCCAGGCTAAGTCGGCTCCATAGAAAAAACCCCAGATCTCCACTAACAGAGCATTGCAGTTCCTCAGCTCGCGAGAAAAGCCACCCAACCAAGCACCCGAACCATCTATAATCACTCCACCACAACCAGCCCTCGAGCCTCTCCCTCTAGAGGCACCATCAGTATTACATTTCACCCATCCCTCAAAAGGACAAGCCCAACCAACATAGCACTCCTTATACACATTCTTCTTCCTACCCGAGGCCAAAGCCTTCTCCTCAAGCTGCAAGATCTCCCGCACCTTCAGGTGGATACTCATGTAGGGATCACTCCCCAAGGAAGTATCACATCAAAAAACCACCTCATTCCTCACCTTCCATAACCACCAACAAGCCACCCCAAACACAATATTCCACTTGTTATCACTCCTCATACCCCAGTCTTCCTTGAGGTTCCTGTCCATCCACACCTCCATTGGCAAGCTGAAAAAATCCCTCCATCTAGCAGGATTCACAAACTTTTTCCAAATGCTCTTCGCAGCACTACAGTCACGCAACGCATGAAGGCAGGTTTCCTCACCCATATGACATCTCACACACCCAGCATCAGGGACAATCCCCCTCACCTCCCTGAGTTTATTAGTGAATAACCTTTCCTTAGCAGCTAACCACAAAAAGGTCCTTATTCTCTGCGGCCCATACCAGCACCAGATCTTCTTCCACACAGAGCTCTTCCAAGCCGGGCTCTTACACACAAGCGAATCATAGGCAGATCTCACAGAGAACTTACCATCCTGACTATGACTCCACATGATTCTATCATCCCCAAGCTCATCCCTAGGAGGACAAGACGAGGACATCCCTGCAAATAGTCCCAGGTAAGTATCTTCTAATCGAATCTTCCTTCCAACAACCATTCTCATCAACAAAATCAATTAACTTCTGATCCTCATCAAGAATCTCAGTATCACCACAAGCCCACTTAGCCAAAGCACCATACTTTGGGATCCAAAAATCACTCCAGAATCTGATCTTCCTACCATTCCCAACACTCCAGGTCAACCCTTTATCAATCTCCTTCCAAACTTTACAGACACCCTTCCAGGAATTAGATTGAACCTGCCTTTTACTGATCACCGGAACCAAATCAGAACCACAATGGTATTTCGTTCTCAGCACTCTAGCCCATAACTCATCCTTATTCTCCATCAACCTCCATCCCAGCTTCATGAGGAGGGCACAATTAGACTCTCTCATTCTTCTAATACCCAAACCACTATAACTCTTAGGCACCGTGACTTGCTCCCAATTAACCAGATGCGGCTTTTTCATCTCCTGCGTAGAACCCCCAAACAAAGTCCCTGCTAGCCTTATCCAACTCATCACAAACACCAGCAGGCAAACAAGACGCCTGCATCACATAAGTAGGCATAGCAGACACCACAGATTGAGTCAAAGTGACCCTTCCAGCAAGAGATAGGGACTTGACCTTCCAACTAGACAGCTTTTGTCTCACCTTATCCGTGAGATACCTATAAGTTCCTCTATCCACCTTCTTATGATGCAAAGGAAAACCAAGATACTTCCCCAAATCATCAGTAATTTTGACACCCATTCTCTCACTACATTCTTTAGCTCTAATATGGTTCATAGCTTTAGAACAGAACATTCTAGTCTTATCCAAACTCACCTTCTCCCCAGAGAAATCACAAAACACCTTCAAGCAATCACTCATCACATCCACCTGATCAATACTGGCTTCAGAGAGGAGAACTAAATCATCAGCAAAGAAAAGATGAGAAAGCTCAGGCCCATCACGACAGAGCTTCATAGGTTTCCATTTACCACAATTCACAGCTTCCTGGATACTCTGACCCAACTTCTCCACACACAGCACAAACAGGTAAGGGGAGAGAGGATCCCCTTGCCTAATACCTCTCGAAGGTTTAAACGGCTCAGTAGCTTCCCCATTCCACATAACTTGCATACTACAAGTCTCCACACAAGCCATGATCAAATTAATCATCTTAACAGGAAACCCAATATCATCAAGAGTCTCCCTAATAAAGCCCCAATCCAACCTATCATAGGCTTTCTTAAGGTCAACTTTAACTGCAATCATGCCCTTCTTAGCCTTTGAAATCCTCATAGTATGAAGGACTTCCTGCATAATCACAACATTGTCCACACTCTGCCTTCCTTTCACAAAACTACACTGATTTGGGGACATAACATCCCTCAACCTACTAGCAATAATCTTCGAGACAACCTTAAAGATTACATTACACAAGCTTATAGGCCGAAACTGCTTCATACATTCAGGGGTGTCCACCTTAGGAACCATAACAATCAAGGTTTGATTAATCCTCTCCAACTCATTAGGATTATCAAACACATTTTTAACCAACTCACACTGAATTCTTGATATCCTCCCATTGAGAATGAAAGAATAACCCAATTAAGCCATCCACCCCTGGGGCCTTAAAAGCACCAATACTAAAGACAGCACATTCAACCTCAGCCTCCGTCACAGGCTTATCCAACTCCTTTAACCTCCAATCCTCCAAGGCAGGAAATAAATTTTTAATAGGGTAACCCCTTCTCGTATCAATAACCTCATACAACTTCATAAAAAACTCTCTCGCCATTCTTTTTAAGACAGCTTCATCCTCAACCCAGACATCATCCTCACTTTTCAAAGTAACAATTCTGTTTCTCCTTCTTCTAACCATAGTCACATTATGGAAATAGCGAGTATTCTTGTACCCTTGTTGCAACCACTTACATCTCGACTTCTGCAACCACAGGGTCTCCTCCTGGAGTAGAATCGACTCGTACTCCAACCACAGACTCTTCTGCAGGTCAACTAAAAACCTATTCCTACCTTCCGCCAACTTCCTGTCAATTCCCCTCAACCTAGCCATAATCTTCTTTTTCTTCTCAAAAATATTACCGAACACCTCCTTATTCCACAACTTAGCTTCCTCAGTAAAATTCACAACAGCCTCGCCCCAACTCTTCTTACCTCTCCAAGAATTGTTAACAATTCCCTTAAAAGACTCATCCATAAGCCAAGCCGCCAGAAACTTAAACGGCTTACTCCCCCCACCATTCACTCTACTCCTTTCCAATCTCAATAGAATCGGACGATGATCCGAACACATAGGAGGCAGATGAAGAACATGAGCATCCCCAAACCTCTCCTGCCAAAGCATATTACACACACATCTATCAAGCCTCTCCTCCACCTCACCCCACTTCCAAGTAAAAGCAGGACCTTCGAACCCTAAATCCAGAAGGTTACGATATTCCACACATTCACGAAAACACCTCATACTTCTTCTATTAGGTTCAACACCACCTCTTTTCTCATTCCCATTCAGATACGCATTAAAATCCCCAAGAACAACCCAAGCTTCAGCAATAGAGTCCGCTTTGCCTTTAAGAAACCTCCACAACCCTTCACGTTTCTCATGGTTTGGACTAGCATAAACAGTAGATAGAAGGAAAGACTTCCCTTGACTAAAAATATCTACTCTTAAATGAATACACTGATCCGTAGATTCTAACACCTGGATATTAATAACATCACTCCAACAAAGCCAAAGACCACAAGAAAAACCTTCAGCATCAACTTTATGAACATTCCTCCAACCACTCCTTCTAATGACATCATCAGCTCTAGTACCACTGATCCTCGGCTCACAAATGAATAAAATATCCACCTTATTATCTCTACACAAATCCTTCAACAGACGAGCAAAAGCTCTCCTACCCGCACCCCTACAATTCCAACTAAGGATGTTCACCATAAAAACAAATCAACGTTTATGGGGCGCACCACCCCTTCTCACCCCACCACTCAGCCTAGCATCCTTACTCATCACTCCATAAACTCTGGAAGGAGACTCCTTGTTCAAAATCCTATTCAACGATGGAATTCCAGGGTCTGCATTAGGAGGCTTGGCTTGTAAATTCGGATCATAATACAAGGCCCCATTCTCATCCAATTCCTCCATAGGCTACGTCTCACTGACATGAGAAACATCAGCAGACATCTGATGTTTCCACACAGCCATACCCCTATCCTTTCCTTCTTGAGCATTTTGACTCATATCATCCTTCTTCTTTCTTCCTCTCACAGATACTCTATCCACAACCACCCCGTTGTTTGAGTTCCTCATATCACCTAGTGGCTCCTTACTGGTCTTCTTTCTAACCACAGTATTCGGATCATTATTAGATCCCTCCTTCCAGAACGCCTGGTCATTCTCCTTGCCATCATTCTTATCAACTCTCCTCTCCTCCACCACCACATCCTCATCCATTTCCATAACATTCTCATTATTGAGAATATCAAACCTTGAACCCTTCATAAAGTTGTCTTTACCAGAAATCGCCTCCTTATTTCCACCTTTCCTCCCAGCAGCAAAACCACCACCTCTCCTCTCATTCCCCTGCTTCACATACCTCTCATTACCTTTCTTCGGTGCAAACATCCAAGGACCGAAAGATTCTTCCCCAATCTCAGCCTTCCTCTCCACCACTCTATCATGAACACTCTCTTTCCTACCTTTAGCACCCCCAGCATGGTCCTCATTCCCTCCACCATCATTTTCAGCACCCTCCTCCTTATTAATCGCCTCCTGCTTCTCCTCTTCCTCCTTTTTATTCTCAGGACAATCCTCCACTTTATGCCCATACATCCCACACATAAAGCAAATAAGTCCCAGTCCTTCATACTCCACAGAGTATGTCCTTCTACCAACCCTCACATTAGCCAGCAGTTGTTTTTTCAAATCCACTTCAATACAAATCCTCGCAAATCTACCCATCTCCACACCATAGCCTTCCTCTTTTAAACTCAAAGTATTAAAATCAACCTTTAAGGTTTTTCCCACAGTATCACCCAATCTCCACAAAAAATTCCTGTTATAGAACTCAATTGGAAGGTTTGGCACTCTAATCCACACCGAGGTAGTGTTAATCTCCTCCTCAATAGGATTAAAATCAGGCTTCCATCCCCGCACCGTAAGATAGTGATCCATGATCATCCATGGACCTTGGTGCAAAGCGTACTCATAGTCTACTTTCATAGAAAATTGAACAATGAAGAAGTCATTTTCAATACCGATAAGATTCATCATACCTTTCGGACGCCAAATCTTCTCCAACCTTGTCTTGAGGTAGTTGATTCCAAGCCTCCTCCCGAGTAATTTGACAATGAGTGCTAATTTCCAAGGTCTACACCATTCCTTCCTTTCCTCAATCGAGAAATTAACCCTAGGGCAATACTTACTAATCACCTCTTCTCTCATCGGATCCTCTTCCTCACCATCACTGAAGGAGAAATCACTCTCAACATCATCAATCGGAATGGTCGTAGCACCATTACCATTCACCACCGTGTCTCTGTACGATAACTGCTTCACCTTCTCATTTCGAGCTTCCTCGATCTTCATATCAGCAACCACCTCCTTCGGCTTCATCTCTAAATCATGACAACACAATTCCTCACAGTCCACAGACTCCATCTCCACATTCATCTCATCACCATACACCTCTGGATCGTTATTCGTCTTCACCTTCTTCTTGCTCCTCTTCATTGAATCCTCTTCCTCCCTCGTCATCTCTCTCTCACCCTCACCCTTACTCTCCATTTTCTTCCCGATATAGAGACTAAATTTTGTATGTGTTTGTTTCTTTCTTTCTTTCCTTTTGATTTTGAATATTTATTATTAACTCTTTATTTATGTCTTTTTACAGGTTTTTCTGAAATAAATCAAAGTGAGAATCTTTGTTGATTTCACACTTGGAACTGGAACAAAAATGAAGAGTGATGTATCGAAAGAACATCTCAGGACAAACAAAGAGAAACTAAAACCACATATATCTATTCAATTATAAGTAAAAAATAAATATTAATTAATAAAACACAATGAAATAAATAAAAAAATATGTAATTTGTGCACAGTCTGAAAACTCTACTGCTCCCACCTACTATTGTGTAGTCTAAAGAAGTGTGCACATTTAATTTCTTGATTTATGAGTCCGACCGCATTATTTCAGTTGGACACCAATTTTTTTTTAAAAAAAGTAAAGCACTGATTATTCGACTGATATTCAGTAGCAATAGTAGTAGGACATAATTTGCAATCGTAACTCAGTCGTAATTTTATTTTGCGACGAGAGAAAATGCTAACGATTGCGATAGTCGAATATCAGTAGAAATTTTTATAATTTCCTATTGATTTTCACAAGTTTCCTACTACTTTCGCAGTCGAAAAATGGAGAGTTTTTTGTAGTGTCTTAGTTTAGTTGAACATTATTGCTCTTTTAGTTTAATGTTGAATGTACATAATATTTTGTTTTTGACTTGGCCAGCATAAACAAATGTTGTGGTCTCATCAATGCTGAAAAGTATATGGGATTAGACTTACATTAGACTATATGTGTTAATTTAATCTTTGATTTAATTAATCCAAGGTGGGTAGACATATTCACTTGCACATACAACCTGTAACACCCTCTTATCCTAGGGTCCATTTTTAGTGGATTAATAATATATATAAGTATAATTACATATGATAAGTGTGTTACTAATTCTTCTACCCGAGTAATTTTTAAAACTTTTATCAAGTTATTACAAAATATTCATTTCGGTTCGGGTCATCACTCTCGGGTTCTATCCTTATTCTTATAGCGGAAGAAAAATATAAAATCAGGAAGCAATTTAAAACATTAATACACATGCAGGACCATCTTTTACATATATATATATATATAAGTTAGTCAATCTTAGGAACCGGAGGCAACAATCCTGCCACTCAGGTTCCCTCGAAAAAGACCATGTCAGAACAATCACAAGTCTCATAAATTCCATTTGTCAAAAGTTCCTGTGATGCATGTCAAAATAGCTAAAACTACTGGGGGTTCGTACACATCTACCTCAAGCTCCAATCCCCATCAATCACCTATTCATCTGATACATGCCAGCACTGAGTGAGAATAAATCTCAGTAGGTATAGCAATCTAAGTTTAAAAACTATTGGCATGTACCACCGTATTCTTTACGAAAAATCATTGCATTCTTATTCTTTATAAAATATGAAAACTTTAATTATTGGATTTAATATAACTTTCCTTTACCTGACGTCATGCTTATCCAGCCATGACTAAAACATATGTTCTGAGCTTACTACGGTTGTACAGATAAGAGATATAGAGAATTTCAAATATATCATACATCATCTTGTAACATGATCCATCTTATACATATATGGAATTAAGAGAAACATATAATGACACATCAATGTCAAATCAAATAGAAAACAAGAGTCATCGGGAGCGCCGCCCAGCGAACAACTCCACGTACCCCTACAGCACACATGAATGAAAACAATTCTCTTTGTGGTAGCTTGCCACAACTCTAGTACAATCTGAGGCGTCCTTCAGCCGGATCCGAGTACTAACTGGACCAATGTATCCCAAAGACCCTGACCATCGTATCCCGAATGGCCATTACCCAAATAGAAGGTTACCACTGTATCCCAATCATCCGAGTCATCGTATCCCGAATGACTCCCTTCCATATTGGTTCATCTCATAGGATCACTACCTTCATCAAAAGATAGATCACACCCGCCCCGAATTATAGGGTTTGGTTAATGTATCCCAATAACCCGGACCATCGTATCCCGATGATCGTTTCCCATTCTTGTTCGGGCCATGAGGCTATGGAATCACCACTCTCTGTGGTGGATCATTTCCTCGGTAAGCTAGTCACTAGCACAATTACTAGGGTAATGAAGCCTAAGTCATGATTATGCTTAATCCTAAGTATGTGACCCTCTAATGGCCATGAGAGTTCACTAACTTAGAATTTGCAATCAACACGGGTTTTCGAAAAACAATTTCATTAGAACACTCACCGTGGAACAACCGATGAACGTCCCATACCAGCCACCGATCATCCAAACATAGGCTTCACTCCCCTTAGGATTGTACTAGAACTACTCCCCTTATTTCTCTATCATTCTTTCTCTAATTCCCTTTTTAAAATTCAATGATCCATGTTATCATGATTTTCATCATGTAAATCTTTTTTAGGATGTTGTTTGAGCTTTGAAATGACACTTAAAAGTTGGTTAGACTCATTTAAAAAATTTGAAGGAAAGAGTGAAGGTCACTTGAAATGGAAGAAGGAAATCCATTTGAAGTTTTAGGAATAATTCCAAAAGAAGTTATAAAACTCATTAGCTATGAGGGAACAAAGTTCAATTGAAGTAGGGGAAGAATTGAGTCTTAAAAGAAGATAATAATGAGTATTAGACTCATTTTAGTTGAAGGAAAAGAAACCATTCAAATTAAGGAAGAAATGACAACTTTTCAAAAACTAGAATCTTGGTAGTGTGTAAACAGAACCGCTAACTTTCGAGGCAATGCCCAGAAAATCTAACCGTTGGAATTTTCAGTAAAAATACAACTTATAAAGATTAGGATGTTAGCTTTCATATGGCTTTGGATTCACTCGAATCCATCAAGTAACCAATTCAGAAAACACATTTAAACAGAGCAAGGTCAGATTCAAAACAGCATGCAACATTTGACAAGCTTCATTAAAATGGTCATATCTCCTTCCATACTCAACGAAATGATTTGATTCTTCTTCCTAAATCAATCTTAGACATAACATATTCTGATTATCAATTAATTTTAGCAAGGATTTGAGCCATTTAAGAGTAGTAATTTAAAATAGTAGCCAATCATAAAAAAATTCTACATCAGTTTAGAAAATAGAACCTCAGACTTTCGAGGAAATTTCCAGAAGATCTAACCGTTGGAAGTTTTTGGAAAAATACAATTTAGAAAGCTTAGGATGTTAGCTTTCATATGGCCTTAAAATCAACCAAATGCATCAAGTGACAAATTCAGAAAACACGTTTATACAGAGTAAGGTCAAATTTCAAAAACTCAGATTTTGACTATAAACATGTTCCACGAATTTCTTGTGTGTTATCCCATCAAAGATTGGTATTTTTAGAAGAACATGATGAACAAACTCAAACCCTAAATTCAAATCTCTAACCTAGCAAAATCTCAGCACAACCAACAATTAAAACATCCAATAGAAATGTTTATAACATCAAGAATGCAAAGTTTGAGCCTCCATTGTTCATAGATTTAAGAAATGGTGGGGATGAGAAAAATCATAGATGGAGGAGATTACTAAACCTACCTTGAGTGAGTAAAGAAGATGAAGTGAATGGGGTGCTAGGGACGACTCCTTGACTCTTTTTCCGGTCTCCGGTCGTTGGATTCCAGCCAAGATCCACCACAATCACCATTTTCTCCACCACTTTGGCTCCCTTAAGGTTTAGCTCCTCCTTGGTTCTTTTGTGTGTGTGTGTGTGTCGGGAATGGATAAGGTGAGCGGAGGTTATAGTAAGTGTTTTATGTGGCTTAGGAAAATTTTGGTATTTGCCCTCCTTCAAGAATTCCCTTTTCGATTGGGTCCTCATTCCCTCTCCTCATCAACCTTTATTTTTCTTTTACCCATAATTCCTTATTTCCTTTTCATAAAAATCCCCAAAACTTAATTAAATTTCTATATGCAACTAATGCATTAAACAATTTCATACACAAGCATTTTAAATTAAATCACATAATTAGCAACCATCTACTTAATTAATCTAATTTAAAATAAATGGGTGTTACATTTCTTCCCTCTTTAAAATAATTTCGTCCTCGAAATTATAACATACTTATTTACTACACCCATAAGGACTCCCTTGTCAAAGGAACGACCTGATCCTCTAATTGTTTGACTTCAGTGCCAATGATTTCCCAAAGGTTTAGAATGATACAAAACTTTTCTTTCGATCGTACTGCACTGGCGATAAAGTATGTGAAGGATTTGAAATACAATTTCAGAGTTGTACGACGTATAAAATATAGCATAGGTATAACTTGAAAACATGACAATAAAACAATCTACTAAGTGAATGAATCAACTCTTTTCAGAATCTGAAATGACCTTTTGCATGAAAATTGAAATTATATGCCTCATTAAGTTTACCAAATTCCCAAATTTGAGGAAACTTGTAAGAAAACATGATCTGTTTCATTGAATACAAATTGTTTTCTCCTCTCATCTGCATATCCCTTTTTGAAAATGTTTCAATCCCAATTTCCTTCTATCTCAGAGTGCTCGCCCTAAGGCAAAAGCTATAAAATCTAGATAGTTCACATGGTCTATTCATTACTTTAAAGACTGCATAACAATAGGTATTAAGCTTTATACCAAAAATTCCTTTCACATTTTGACTACCATGCTTCCGTTGCGTAACTCGGATTTTCCAAAAAAGAAAAAACCTTGATACATCTTGACAACACTAGGATATATAACATCTCCATGTCTATGTATTCGTGCTAGTGCCTCACTTCCTCAATCATTCTAGCTCTAGAAACTATGTCCTATTTCAAAACATTATTACCTCATCAAATGGTTTATTGGATCCCTCAAGTCTTTTAGGAACTCAAGAATTCGTCCTCTAGTTACATGTTTATAACTTAAATCTTTAGGTTACGCTCTATCCTCAGTTCATCTAGTCAAACCTCATCAAGTATACTAGCATAGATGAATTTAGATTCATGGAATCCTCAAGTAACCTTAACACATCTGTGAAGACCGGAGCCTTCGACGGGAGTCACCACCAAATTTTCAGTCAAAATTTGGAAAAAGAAAAATAAGCTCAAAAGTGGGGTAAAATGAATGTTCGCAAAATGTTGGGTTCGGGAGTCTGATTGAGATGAAGGGAAGGTGTTAGACACCCTTCTTCCCCCGTCCGAAGACGGTTACCCTAAAAATTACTATTGAAATTGTTTGGCCCTGCGAATATACACAATTATGGGGAAAATGAGGGGAGAAAGAGGGAGGGCTTGACCTAGGATGAAAGCCTAGGACATACGTACCCTCAAGGAGGGATCAAAGCCCACGTAGTTCCTATGACATACAAGTGTGTGAGTAGAGGGAAGACTCATCAAGTGAATACTCAGATGGCCTCCCAGTGCAACGTACCTAAAGAGGCCTACGCCTTTTGGTACCTATCTACCATACAATTTATCAAGGACATAAAAAAGGGTGCATGTGTGAGGGCTCATCAGGCGTGATACCCAGATGGCGTGTAGGCTAGTGCTCCTATAGAGACGAGGGTCTCTTGGTGGCACTAGGTTATACAAGATGTTTTCTTACTAAGTAAACAATAAATTTACCCCCAAAAGACAGGGGGGTCGCGACGGGTTTCCTTTACCGTCGCGACCCTCTATTTGCAACAGAGCCCGTCGTGACGCTTAGATGGAAGCGTCGCGATGGGCTTCTACTGGGGAAGGGCATCGTGACGGAGGTAAAAGCCTGTCGCGACCCCCTTAGTTTTTTCCAGTAAAAGTGAAAAGAGAAGAATAAATAAAAGGAGTTGGGATACTTTTGGGGTGTGTAGATCAAATGTTGAATGGAAAGCCAACACTGATGGGTCACTACCCGAGAGAAATATGTTTATACAAGATCGAAAGTGGTTCCCAATAATCAAACGAGCATGAATAGAATCAAAGAGAGACTAAAATACACACTCATAGTGTGTATTTTACCTGCTTGCTTCTTCCTCTTACTTTCAGCCTTTTCCTCACTAATTTTTTCGGTCCCCTTGACATTGTGAGACGTGGTTTATTTTAGAGTAGGTTAGGAAAACTATTATGAGAAAGAAATTCGGCCATTAATGGCACACCCGTCGCGATGCTTATCGTTTACAGTCGCGACGGATATCGTGTAGATACGATCCTGGATTTGTCATAAATACACAACCCGTGGCGACGTATGGACGTACCCATCGCGACGGTTATCACTTTGTTTGATCCCCTCATAAATGCAGGCTATGTCACGACGTATCCATTAATGTCGCGACGGTGTAGTGTTTCCGTCGCGACGGATAGCTTTTACCGTCGCGACGCCTCTTCACTATTTTTATTATCACCATTTTTCTTTTCTTTCCTTTTTTTATTATATTTTTAGCCGGTCAATGTGAGGTGTTCACAACATCAATCACCATATGAGCCACAAGTATATCAACCTAAATTCATAATTCTCAATTGACCTAAGAGATTGTCAATCTTAAGGGATTGATACTTACTCTCTACGATAGATTAGTATAATTGCCTAGAAAGCATGTGCAACCTCAAACTTCCATCTTCTTACCTTAAAACATTTCTATCACATCACATGCTTGATGAACTCTTTGAGTCCTTCTCAGACATTAAGAATCCATTTCCCCCATTGTGTTTCTAGAATTTGAGCTCAAAGTCATATTCTACTCTTAATCCCCTCACAATTCCATTAGGCAATATATATGTCATTAAAGTCAAATTCCTAAACCACTCATTCTTAACTTAAACTCTATTGGCCCAAACTAATCAAGGTTTTCATCATCACTAAATTAAACACCTCACATCAATCTTAGATAATACAAATGGTTTCCCGTATAAGCATTTGTCACTTCAGTTGACTCTAAGGGAGATTATCCTATGACATTTCCTAGAATTTGGTCTTATTCTTGGAACTGACTCTTCTAGAGAATTATACTTTTCTTTTCACTCTTAGGACATCAAGAAATTCTCTAACTATTAGGATCTATGGAGTTTATGCAGGGGTCACTTTAAGAGGAGTACATAAAACTTATCATTCTTATCATTTCTTTTATACCCTTGAATATAGTTATAGTATTCATGAAGTCATCAATATGTAAAAATAGTATAGGATCATATAGTTAAATGGTAGTCAATTCATTACTATTGTCAAATTCAACCAATAACAAGACATAGAAGTTACAACTCTTTCATTCTTTCACCAGTTATAAAAAGGTAAGAAATGCCAGCATAAAAATAGTACAACTAAAGCTACATTATTTATCAAACATATACCTTTGATCAAACCATTAGACCGAGTCATTTCTTTACCTTTAAACTATAAACTCTCACTTTGATCACTATGTGACCCTTACAATTCAACACAACAAAAGTTTCAGATCGCCCAATGGGCAACAATATTCAGAAATTTAGAGTTCAATGTAGTTTTTGGATACATGGTCCTCCCATAATCTATTGGGGTTCAACTTTGAATGAGAAAAGTACTTGGTTCATCTCCCATCTTTTAAGTATTACCTTGATGAAGCTACATGAATTCCATTTCCTTTCTTGTTCCTCAACAAGAAGGTATTTCTTTAGGGATACCTTGTCAAGAGTACCCTAAGTAAGTTAGTCGCCTTAGACTTCCATCAACAACTTAACTCCTTTCTAGCTGTGTTCAAACTCTTACACAAATCAAGAGATTTCAAACAATCATCAAATAACAACCACACAAGGATCACAACCATCTCCTTAATCGCTTCCAATTCAACTCACTCCTATAGGGAAAAGTCTATCCTCTGAAAAATTGGAAATTATCCACCTAGGGTGGTTTGGGTTTCTGTTGGTCCTTTTTTGTTGTCACAACTAATCATTTCTACTTCTCAAAGCTGCCTGAGGACTTGGGTTATGGCATGCCACACCTTCTGGAGTCTACATCACTCCAACAAGGTCACCCACAAATCCTCAATCCAGTTCAACATTCTGTCCAAGTGGAATCATATCTGACTCTACAAAACAAAGACTATTGAGGTAGCTAATCTCAATGGCACATTGTTAAGTAAGGAAACATGACTCCAATAAGATATGTTGTCTACCAAAAACTAACATTTCATTCCTCAAGTCCAAACTCAATACAGGTTAGCCAACTGCCTAGGTTCAGCTAATTAACCTGCCTCTAATACCATAATGTAACACCCTCTTATCCGAGGGTCCATTTTTACTGGATTAATAATATATATAGGTATAATTACATAGGATAAGTGTGTTACTAATTCTTCTTCCTGAGTAATTTTTAAAACTTTTATCAAGTTATTACAAAATATTCATTTCGGTTCGGGTCATCACTCTCGGGTTCTATCCTTATTCTTATAGCAGAAGAAAAATATAAAATCAAGAAACGATTTAAAACATTCATACACATACAGGACCATCTTTTACATAAATATATATATATATATATATATATATATATATATAAGTTAGTCAATCTTAGGAACCGGAGGCAACAATCCTGCCACTCAGGTTCCCTCCAAAAAGACCATGTGAGAACAATCACAAATCTCATAAAATCTATTTGTCAGAAGTTCCTATGATGCATGTCAAAATAGCTAAAACTACTGGGGGTCCATACCCATCTATCTCAAGCTCCAATCCCCATCAGTCACCTATTCATCTGATACATGCCAGCACAGAGTGAGAATAAATCTTAGTAGATATAACAATCTAAGTATAAAAACTACTGGCATGTACCACCGTATTCTTTACGGAAAATCATTGCATTCTTATTCTTTATAAAATATAAAAACTTTAACTAATGGATGTAATATAACTTTCCTTTACCTGACGTCATGCTTATCCAGCCATGACTAAAACATATGTCCTGAGCTTACTACGATTGTACAGATAAGAGATATAGAGAATTTCAAATAAATCATACATCATCTTGTAACATGATCCATCTTATACATATATGGAATTAAGAGAAACATATAATGACACATCAATGTCAAATCAAAGAGAAAACAAGAGTCAGTGAAGGTCACTTGAAGTGGAAGAAGGAAATCCATTTGAAATAAGTAAAAGGTTGAGTCTTAGGAATAATTCCAAAAGAAGTTATAAAACTCATTAGCTATGAGAGAACAAAGTTCAATTGAAATAGGGGAATAATTGAGTCTTAAAAGAAGATTAATCATGAGTATTAAACTCATTTTAGTTGAAGGAAAAGAAACCATTCAAATTAAGGAAGAAATGACAACTTTTGAAAAACTAGAATCTTGGTGGTGTGTAAACAGAACCGCTAACTTTCGAGTTAATGCCCAAAAAATATAACCATTGAAATTTTCAGTAAAAATACAAATTAAAAATCTTAGGATGTTAGTTTTCATATGGCTTTGGAATCTCTCAAATCCATCAAGTAACCAATTCAGAAAACACATTTAAACAGAGCAAGGTCAGATTCGAAACAACATGCAACATTTGGCAAGCTTTATTTAAATGGTCATATCTCCTTTCATACTCAACGAAATGATTTGATTCTTCTTCCTAAATCAACCTTAGACATAACATATTCTGATTATCAATTCATTTCAGCAAGGATTTGAGCCATTTAAGAGCAATAATTTAAAAACAGTAGGCAAATCATACAAAAATTCTGCATCAGTTTAGAAAACAGAACCTCAGACTTTCGAGGAAATTTCTAGAAGATCTAACCGTTGGAAGTTTTTGGAAAAATACAATTTAGAAAGCTTAGAATGTTAGCTTTCATATGGCCTTGGAATCAATCAAATCCATCAAGTAAAAAATTCAGAAAAAACGTTTAAACAGAGAAAAGTCAAATTCAAAAACTCAAATTTTGACAATAAACATGTTCCACGAATTTCTTGTGTCTTATACCATCAAAGATTGGTGTTTTTAGAAGAACATGATGAACAAACACAAACCCCAAACTCAAATCTCTAACCCAACAAAATCTCAGCACAACTAACAATTAAAACATTCAATAGAAATGTTTATAACATCAGGAATGCAAAGTTTGAGCCTCTATTGTTCATAGATTTAAGAAATGGTGAGGATGAGAAAAATCATAGATAGAGGAGATTACTAAACCTACCTTGAGTGAAGAAGATCAAGTGAATTGGATGCTAGGGACGACTCCTTGACTCTTTCTCCGGTCTCCGGTTGCTGGATTCGGCCAAGATCCACCACAACCACCATTTTCTCCACCACTTTGGCTCCTTAGGGTTTAGCTCCTCCTTGGTTCTTTTGTGTGTATGTGTGTGGAATGGATAAGGTGAGTGGAGGCTTTAATAAGTGTTTTATGTGGCTTAGGAAAATGTTGGTATTTGTCCTCCTTCAAGAATTCCCTTTTCGATTGGGTCCTCATTCCCTCTCCTCATCAACCTTTATTTTTTCTTTTACCCATAATTCCTTATTTCCTTTTCATAAAAATCCCCAACACTTAATTAAATTTCTATATGCAACTAATGCATTAAACAATTTCATAAACATGCATTTTAAATTAAATCACATAATTAGCAACCATATACTTAATTAATCTAATTTAAAATAAATAGGTGTTAAATAACCAACTAAATATGATTTGTAATGTTCTTCTACTTTATTTTTATTAGACATATGATGAGTATGAGGTTGAGGATTATATCACAATTAAATTGAAAGACTGGTGTGAAAATTAGTGTTTAGGTTGACTGAGTAACAGTATTGTAGCATTGATGTAGCATCTGGGCAGAGTTGCAAATTAAAGGAAACTGACGCCTAGAGCTGTCAAAGTGGGCCAACCCGGCCCATACGGGTTGACCCACCACGGGTTGAACCTGTGACGGGTTGGTCCACTCGGGTTGGTCCGCTAAACGGGTTGGGAATCCCAACCCGACCCACCAAGTGTCGGGTCGGGCCAACCCACTTTTTTTTTTGAATATTTTAAATTCTAACTTTTTTTAAAAAAAGAAATCTATACTTTTTTGTACATTTTTTTATGAACTAAGAAATTTAATATGATAAAATAAAAGAAAAAATTTATCATTCATCATGTCACTCATAAATAGTTAAAAATAAAACAATGAAAGTATGAAATATGATCAAAATATCACAATATTGCTCATTTCTTTTCCTCCTGGCTCCTGCAAATATGATGAAAAATGAAAATATCACAAAAAGAAAGAAATATGATTAGAAATTATGTTTTTTTTTTTAAATTTTTTTTAAAGTTAGGTGGGTTACGGGACAACCCACCTAACCCACGAGCTAACCCACCTAACCCAGTGAGGTTATGTGGGTCGGGTTCCTCCAACCCGTCTAATAAACGAGTTGAGATTTTGAAACTCAACCTACCGAGTTAGACCCATTTTGACAGCTCTATTGACACCTAACCAATCTTTCATTAATCGACTTCTTTTACTTAATCTTCTATTTGCTGCTGAACTAATTCACTTATGCCATAACCATAATTAGTGATTTATTTTTATGCTGTTTTAATTTTAAAGATCCTTTTTTTCTCAACAAGAATATTTCTTTTTCTTAAATATTACTTGAATTTTATTTAGTAATTTGTGAAGCAATTCCTCCTAGGAACGATACTCTACTCACTCTTTATTACTTGTCAAGTAACGTATACTTGCGTTTATTATCACTTAATTGTGGCACAACACCTTCTCTCTCATGATACATAAGCGCAAGAAAAAGAGACTACAAAGACATGATTATTAATATCATATGGAAGGGCTACAACAACATTTTCAACCAGTATACTTCACAAGCATATGATTTACAAGTGGTTTCTATGGATATCCCTTAGAAACTTTGATACTTTTTATGTAATTAGACATGACTAATTAGCATTGTGGCTTAATATGAAAGTATACTTATAGACATATTTTGATATTTTGAATCTAAATATACAAAATAAAGGTATCTCATGTAGGAATGTATAGTGCAATGTCCAGTTTGAAGATAATTTTTTTATGGTTAATGTTGCACTTTTTACGAGAAAATATTTTTTGAGTGATGGAATGAAATTTTAAAGATAAAAATCATGTTTGATATACAGAAAAATGAGAAAAAGAAAGAGGAGTGGGAGGAGAAGGAGTTAAGAATTCGAAATGAAGAGCTTAATTTTTCTTGAACTTATCAAGAAACCTCTTAGGAGACTCCTAGTAGTAAATTTCAAACTCATCCGTCCGCAACAACGTCGTACTCACTTTCGTTGCTCTGCAACATGATCTTCATAAAAGTTAGAAATTATACAAATATCTTTGTTAAAATATTCAAAATACTAAAATAATCTTCTTCTCATGTGAAGAATATTTTCATTGAAAATTTTAAGTTATGAAAATATTTGCTTTCTACAAAATAAAACACTATGACGAAAGCGGTGAATGCTCTCACTAATAGCCTCAATAGCTTGCTTTCTTCGTCCACTAGCTTGGACAAGAACGTACACATGGATTGAGAATTTTGTGATGATGAACAAGACAACAATAAATCAGTTGTGGCGGGCTATTCCCAAGCTCGTTCCGCTTCTTCTCACATATCGCAATAATATCACAGAAGGATTCTTGTGAGGATTTTCCTTTTAATTTTAATAGTGACAATCACCATGTATAGAACTATTTCGAACCTTTGGAGATTGGATACGTGGGATGATATATATCAGTTGTTACTTGTTAGAATCCAAAAGTATATTATAGAAAAAAAGTTAAATTAAAATTTAATTGAAATTAATATACTGATCAAAATTTTTTATGTAGTTTTGAAATTAATGTGATAAAATGAATTATATATATATATATATATATATTTGCAAAACATTTTTTAGAATAAGAATGAGTTTTATTAAATTTTTTTGGTACAAGAAGGGGCCCGAAGGCCCAAGAAACACAAACTAAAAAAGAAAAAACTAGTCACTAACCCCTTGAATTCCCCACTAAATATTAGAAAGATTTAGTAATTGAAATAAATAAGAAAAGCAAGTAGAAAAATTATAATATAGTTAAATAATAATCATATAAATTATTTTGAACTTTTTCAGGCAAAAAAAAATATTTTGAACTTATAGTTTAAATTTAAAAATTTTTCGAAATTAAAAATTTTACTCAGTAGAAATTCTTGTTTATTTTGATTAGAGCTGTCAAAATAGGTTTGACTCACAGGTTCGACCCATTTATCGTAATATTTAACGGGTTGGGTTACTAAAAACTAAAAAGTCAATCAAAAAAATATAGACCAGCCGTCAGCCGTTTAGCCCGTTTTGTATACGGTATTTTTTATTAAATAATTATCCACACCACACATTAACAAATAACAACATACGCTTCTTCTTTGAGACAGGGTGAGAAGAGTGAACCCTTACCCACCCTTCTTTGAACCTTTACCCACCCGCCTTAGAAGAGTGAGAGTTGAAGGTTGCCGTCGAAAGATTTTCGTCGAAGTTTGCCGTCGAAAGAATGAGGAGCAGTGGAGCTTGTTGCCGTCGAAAGAGTGAGCTGTGAGGAGCACCGCGAGCACCGAGCAGTGAGCACGCCGTCGCCTTGCTGCCGCCTGCCGTCGAAGTTCGAACGAGTGAGGAGCACGAGCACACCGCTTCGTCCAAATCTGGCATCTGAAGCAAGGTAAGGGTTTAGATTATTTTTGTACACAAAGTCCAGAAGCATTTTTCTCTCTCTAAATATTTGTAACTGATCCTACGTTGGCTGAAGCTCATTCCAAGATTCAGCAATTTTTGTTTTGGTTTGTAATGCATTATGAATTTAAGGGTTGATTGTCTGTGTTTAGGCAAATTGAGTGTTTGTGTATTTGTTAATTCAGCAATTTTTGTTTGGACAAAACTCAGGTTAATCAATTAAAAGATGATATGTGTCATTTTTTTTTCTATGTCATTCTCTCACTCTAACTTACTGTTAAATTTTTATATTTGTTTTTATTAAATAAAAAAGGAAGAGGATCTTTGGAGTTCTTTCTCTGCTTATGGACATTCAATCCCCAACCTCCATGGAAGCTCCAACCAAAACTCCCATCCAGTCTCCCCACCACCCATTGCCACCGATTGAAGCCCCAATCTCCATCGCCATCGTTCACGCATTCGAACCCCAACCTCCATCGCAGCTCCAACCAAAACTCGCATAGCAGTCAGCCCACGGCCCACCGCCACCATCGAAGCCTCGATCTTCATCGCCACCATTCACGAATTCGAACCCCAACCTCCATCGCAGCTCCAACCAAAACTCGCATCGCAGTCAGCCCACCGCCCACCGCCACCATTGAAGCCTCGATCTTCATCGCCACCGTTCACACATTTGAACCCCAACCTCCATCGCAGCTCCAACCAAAACTCACATCGCAGTCAGCCCATCGCCCACCGCCACCGATTGAAGCCTCGATCTTCATCGCCACCATTCACGGGAAAGAGAATCGCAACTGATTGATCGTGAATGGGAGTTCTCGTTCGTAGCTAGTGCGTGCTCTGCCTTCTTCCTCGTTCGAAGTGTGCGTGCTCTACCTTCTTCCTTGTTCGAAGACGGTGTATGCATAGTTGTCAAATCGGGATTCAAATCGTGAATCGTTAAGCTAATTTTTAAATCGTGAATCGTGAATCGTATCGAATCGTAGGATTCAGGACCACAATGAAAAATAGTCTAAAGTATATTATATCAATGACAAAAAACTAGATAAGTCTCACATAAAGTCATAAATGACAAATCATAATAAAAAAAAACTCATAAGTAATAATTCATAACTCATAACTAACAAAACAAAGCTAAAATTAATTATCTCCTAGTCCTATTCTTCTAGATTAACATCACTACTATCACTAGTATCATCATTGTCTTCATCTAACATGACAATTCCATCATCTTCTTCCTCTTCATTACCCCCTTCATCATCTCCAATAATGTCTTGTTCATTAGTATTTTGAATTTGAATGCCTTTTCCTCTATCATTCTTGAAGTGACGAGAGAGATGAGAGAAGAAAAGCACTTGTGAGGTGTGTGAGTCTTTTTTAAGTGTATAAGTATAAGCTTTTGACTTGGTGAGAAAAAAAAAAGCATGTGTGGGTGTGACTATAGAGATTTGCAAGAAAAAGGGATTGTATGTTAGAACATGAAATATGAAAGTATGCTCTGATTTTACTGCTTTAGTTTGAACTCTGAAATCTTTTTTTTAATACATAATACTACAATAGATAATATAGCATGAGCAGCAATAAAGTGAAGTAAACTATTTTATGTATTTTTGTTTAGATTTTATAGGCTCAGTCAGCAATAAAATATGCTCTGTTCTGCTTTAGTCTAAACCTTGTTTTAATGTTGCAACACTATATAATGAAGCTTCATGAACACACAGCCCAATCAGCCTCTGTTTTAAGGTTGCTGTTCCGAATCGCCGTAATCGTTTGATTCGCGATTCCGAATCGAATCGTACGATTCCGGTGAGTATCGCATCGATTCAGGTCATCAAACGATTCGTCCAACGATACGTATCGTTTTGATGCTGAATCGAATCGAATCGTAGGATACTAATAACTATGGGTGTATGCTCTAAGTTTTTCCTTGTGCAATAGAGAGAGGATACGAAGCGTTCCATTGCTCTTTTTTTTAAAATAAAAAACAAATATAAAAATTTAATAGTAAATTAACTCTGTTAGGTGTGAGAGAATGATATAGAAAAAAATGACACATGTTATCTTTTAATTGATTAACCTAATGAACAGCATACAAGCAACAGCATATAAGTTTTGTCCTTTTTGTTTTGGGTTCTTTGTCTCTTTGATATATGTCTTATTTTGACATATATGTGTGTATATATATATATATATATGTACACCTTATGTGAGGAACATAAGACGTGAATAGGATAAAATACTCCTTGATGTGGTAATATAAGATAAAATGGTCTGTTTTATTGGAAATTTCTTTGGAAATATATTGTTCCCCATTTATGTGTGTGTGAATAAAATGGCAAGCTACAAGTGTGTGAGTGTGATTTGTGAATAGGATATATAGTTTTATTATGTGATATTATTCAAATAATGATATATTATTGGAATAGTTTGTGTGGAACCGTGGTCTGTTCTTGCTTACTTGGTTGCATTATGCTTTAGTTTTTTATTTTGTTTTAGTCTTGTTGCTTTAGTCTATGTTGGCTTCAGGTGGTCCTAGTTTGATGCACTATTTTGATGTATTACTTTGAGGTATTATGTTGTATTTGGAATTTGGATGTATTGGCTTAAGTATGGAACTGTAAGTCTGTAATGCTTTTGTATTGCTATTTGCCACTGATTTTAAGTTTTATAACAGGAAAAAAGTAAAAAAAACTAGTAGTTAAAAAAAAAGTGGGCTGGCGGGTTGGGCCGTTTACCCGCCTTTTCTTGTCCCTTTTTAGAAGTGACCCGGCTTGGCCCAGCCCGTTTGAGGCCAACCTGTGATGGACCAACCCGTACAGGCCGGGTTGGTCCGTTTTGATAGCTCTAAGTCTTTGGTACTCAATGACAGATATTTTTAAAGGATTTAAGACATCCCAAAAATTTTCCAATCATTTCCATTCTTACCTATGAATTTTTTTAATGAAAATAACAATTTAAAAATTCACTTTACCATTCCCAAAAGTGGTCGTTTTCATTAAAGACCCCTACTTTCTCAATCTATATCAGAAGCTTCTAGGCCTTATCTCCTCCCTCATTTCCTTTCTCTTTTATTCTTCACCACACCTCCTTTCTCTCTTCGACTCCTCCCCATCTATCAAGCACAGTTCCATTTCTTCACATGATTCTCTTCTTCTCCACCATCAACACAACTAAATACATCCAGCAGGTGCCCACTGCGTCAGCCATTTCTGTTGCAGGAGGTAGCTACGTTTAGCTATTGCTAGAGATAGAAACCTCCTCTGTTTTGTCTCTCACCCCTGTTCATGTTGTCTTAGACTCTTAGCTGAAAGTGAAGGACATATTGAAGTTAGGTTCATCAATTCCAATTTGGTGAGTCTATTTTGATGAATGTTTTACATAGGTTTTGATTTTGATATGACTAGGTATATATGCTGATGTTATTTGATGTCTATCTATGCTTATTTCAACCAATGAAGGAAAGCTAAGATCTAAAACTTGATATGGCTAGTGGAGACATATTAGCATTGTCATTACGTTGATCATTCCTCCTCTAGTAATTCTTTAGATTTCCTAGTATTCCTTTTATTATAATCTCCACATATGTACAAGTTAACGTTAATTATCTAGCTGTATATATAATTAGTTCATTATCTTCAGTTCTTCACCAATTTTCTCCTAAGGGTTCCAGCTTTTATTTTCCTTCTTTTGGAATTAAGAAGTTTGGATTTTAACACTGCAGGATCAAAATAGAATAAAATAAAATAACTTTGTTTTATGCCTTAAAAAATGGTTTTGTAGCCCTTCAAGACATATTCAAAATTAGCTAAGATTTGTGATGTCCGTATCTTTTAGTTTCTTTAGATAAATGAGTGATAATAATTAATAAACACACATACAGGTAAATTATTTAAGAATGAGAAATTATGATTGTAAGATAGGGATTGAAAATTTGAAGTGGGAATGGTTGATAATATGAAACTACTATAGAAATTTGATGTTACATGATAGATGAATGAAGTTACAGACTTGAATACAAAATTTGATTGGAGTTGGAAATGTTAATATTAGTAATTAGAAACCTTTCTTCTGGGCATTGAAAATATAATGTAAGATTGGAGGAAGAGGAAATTTGGAAGTAAAATGGCACTAGAGGAATAGGATTAAGTCTAGTCACAGTTGGATTATTGATTCAATCAAAATTTTAAGAATTTCTAGAGTCATTCCACTTAATTGGTTATTTTGAATTGTTGCATTGATGACATATATAATATGTCAATAGGTACCCCAAAATTAATAGTTAAATCGAATTGGCCTTAAAAAAATGGAATTAAACACACAAACACATAAAAGAATAAAAGGCGGACTTGACCTAGAATGAAAGTCTATGACCTACGTACCTTCCGAGAGGAATCGAAGTCCACGTAGTTCTT
The DNA here is from genome assembly GCA_014851425.1 of Senna tora. Lineage (NCBI taxonomy): Eukaryota > Viridiplantae > Streptophyta > Magnoliopsida > Fabales > Fabaceae > Senna > Senna tora. Next base: position 16,728,454 of record CM026262.1, read on the forward strand.
GTGGCACGCATGTTTGTGGGGGAGGGGACACTCGCCAAGCAAAGGCCAAGATGGCGTCCCAGAGCAATGCACCTAAAGAAACACAGGCTTCACATTACCTATCTATCATGCATTTTAACAACAAATATCACTAATTTCCTATCCCATCACTCCAAATATCACTCAAAATATACCACGAGAGAAAAAGGACCTCCTCAACGTGAGGTGTTGTAAACCGTGCTTCTTTGCATTTTTGAGACATATTGTGTGTTGGCCGCGAGAGGAGTAAGAGAAGCCGGAATCACTACACCGCCGCCGCCGTTGCACACACCGGTAACGTCGGAAATACACAGGAAAGCCACACAGCCACAGTTTCTTTTTGTGCTCTGTCTTCCCCTCTCGGTTTTGGTCGAGAGAGGTACCTTCTTACTACCATTTTTTTAAATTTTGTTTCCGTGGGTATTTTATTGCTGATATTTATTTTCATATTGGGAATTATACCCGTTAAATCTCACTGTCCATTTTGCTGCCTTCATTTTTGTTGTTTATGTCATTTTCGTGTTCTCATGATGGTCACTAGTCCATTTGTTTTCTCTTTGAAAATGAAAAAAATCCAATGGTGATTTTGAAGTGTTGAAAATGGTGTTGGTTTATGATTTGAGTCCCCTCTCTTAGAATTTAGTGTTTAAAATAATGGATTGAAATTCTGTTTTAGTGGCTGGTTATGTGGTTTGTTCTTCCTTGAGAAATCTCCTTTTTAAGTACTTAAATGATGCTTTCAAGTGTGTAAACATGTGCTGGTTGCTGTTTTTCTCTTTCCGACTTGAAATCTCTTCTTAAGTGCTTAAATAAGTTTTGAAGTGTTAAACTTGGTGCTAATTGCTGGTTTAGTTTTTTTCACTTGAAACCTCTTCTTTAAGTGCTCAAAGGACATTTCAAAGTGTGTAAATATGGTGATGGTTTTCTTTTTCCACCCAAAATCTCCTTTTTAAGTGCTTAAATGATGTTTTAAAGCGAGTAAAGGTGTTCGCTGCTGTTTTATTTTTCCCATTTGAAATCTCTTCTTTAAGTGCTTAAATGATGTTTCCAAGTTTGCAAACATAGTGTTAGTTGCTGGTTTACTTATTCCACTTGAAATCTCTTCTTTAAGTACTTAAATGATGTTTCAAAGTGTGCATGTATTGTGCTGGTTCCCGAGGATTCACCCTTCAAGTTGGTGATAGGGATTTGTTCAACTTATTTCATTCTCTATGTATGCGTGTATGTTGTATTCTTGTGCATTCATTAATTTTATTTAATAAGGTTAAATGGGAAAGGATACATTGGAAAATGTTGACAGTTTTTTTGTAGTTACTTCGTTGATTCTTGATTAGCGGAATCCAACAATCTGCAGTTGTTGGATTCATATTAAAAACGAAAAATGAGCTTAGTTTATTAGTTTCCAATCCCATTGTAGCTAGACCTGTTCATGGGCCGGGTTGGGCTAGGCTTGGGCTTAAGCCCATGGGCTTTACATATATGGGCTTGGGCTTAAGCTTAAGCCTACATGTATTACTACCCATTACAATGGGCCAAGTATTTACCCAAGCCCATGGGCTAAGCCCGGGCTTAGCCCATTCTTATTTATAATTATAAAAAATAAATGCTTTTTAAATAAAAATTTTAAAAATTTTCCAATGGGAGAAAGTGTTGAAAAAAAAATTATGCGTCTTTTAAAAGAGGAGATTGATATTCATCCATTTTTATAAGACTTAAAACTACAAGCAAGTTATACTACATGAAAAATTTTTATTTTTTTATTTTTTAGATGGATACTATATGAAAATTTAATAATATTGATTAGTTAATAACCAATTTAAAAATTTCTTTATAAGACTCTGCAATTTTTTTTCGAGTTTTCATCATTGACTATGTTGATCCCTTAAACTTTCATTCTTGTCTAAAGAACCTTAAAATACTACTAAATTGATTTAATTTTTCATTCTTGGCTAGCCCGCTTTTTTTTTTTAAAAAATTAATTTTTCAAATTATGATTTAATTTAGCCTAAATTCTTAATATTTTTTTTATAAAAAATTCTTAACATATTTAATCTATACTTACTTAGTCATTTACTCATTTACTAGCTATTCACTCACTACTAATAAATCAACTATTGTTTTTTGTGAAAGTAAATAAACTAATTATTTTTTTATTAAAAAGGAAAAAATACAAAACACATAACAACAATATGTTGAAAAACATTATTTACACAACTAAATTAATTTTGATTAGAGATATTTTAAAAAGAATGAAAAGATATTCTAAAATTTCTTTTCAAAATTTTTGGCATAAACTTTTATATAATATCTAACATTTAATTTTTGTATTAATTAATTTACAAAATAATAAAAATAAAATAAAAGACATCATAATAATAATTATTATTAAAAAACCAATTTTTTTTTTAAAAAAGGGCTAGCCCAGTTCGGCCCTAGGTCCTAAAAGGGTCGGGCCGGGCTAGAAAAAACTTGGCCCGTTTTAAAACGGGCCAATCCCGGCCCTAAATAATTAGGGCCCAAAACGGGCCCGTTTTGACACCTCTATTGGTAGGTAGTGAATGGTAGTGGTGGTAGGTAATTAAACCTGACCACGGGCCGTAAAGCCCTCCCGGCCCGATAGGCTCGGCCCGTTAAAATGCAAATATGAGCCCGAGCCTGAAAGCCCATTTTTTTTTAAAAAATGGGCCCTGACCCGAGATCGGGCTTGAAGCTCTCAAGCCCGGCCCGTTAAAATGCAAATATGAGCCCGAGCCCAAAAGCCGATTTTTTTTAAAACGGGCCTCGGCCCGAGCTCGGGCTTTAAGCTCGCAAGCTCGGCCCGTTAAAATGCAAATATGAGCTCGAGCCCGAAAGCCCGTCTTTTTAAAAAAGGGCCCGTGGGCTGTTAAAATGCAAATATGAGCCCGAGCCTGAAAGCCCGTTTTTTTAAAAAATGGGCCCCGGCCCGAGCTCGGGCTTGAAGCTCGCAAGCCCGGCCCAATAGGCCCGGCCCGTTAAAATGCAAATATGAGTCCGAGCCCGAAAGCCCGTTTTTTAAAAAAAGGTCCCCGGGCCCGTGATCAGGTCTAAGGTAATGAATGGTACTAAGTAATACGTGTAATATATATATTTGATGGGTAGGGCCCAGGTATTACCCGGACTTTGGCCCAGGTATTTTAACAAAATGAGTATTTGATGGGTAAGGCTCAAATACTACCCATACCCATTCTTAATGTTGGGTACTTGACCCATGGGCTTGAGCTTGGATAGTCTCATGGGCTACCCAGCCCATGAGCACCTCTAATTGTAGCTTTCCAATCTGATGAAAATTGAGCAAGTGTGTCTCAGAATTTTTTGTTATTCATGCGCAGAATGCCAAACATGGCTTAAATAGGTATAAAGGTTACAAGTCAACCAATAGGATTCCTCTTTCTAAGTACCTAATCTGATTTAAATTAATAAGATCAGATTTGGATAACTAAAAAGCTATATCTAATATTTAATTCAAACTAATTAGATAATGGAAAAAAGAAGAATAAAATAAAAAACAGATTTACTAAGGTATCTGATCATGCTGCGGACATGATGTTGATCATTCCCAGCTTGACACTTAGCTCTTCAAACTTGGCGCTACACAGACTTTTCGTTAGGATGTCTGCTATCTGAAGGTGAGAAGGTGTATGACTCAAGTTTATATTTCTGGAGTCCAGATTTTCCTTGATGAAGTGGCGGTTGATTTCAACATGTTTGGTTCGATCATGATGCACAGGATGTTTGGCAATGCTAATGGCTGCCAAATTATCACATTTAACTTCCATAGGGTTGTCAATTTGAATTCTGAGTTCACTAAGGAGTCTTTTCAGCCAAATACCCTCACATATGCCTTGAGATAGAGCTCTGAACTCAGCTTCAGCACTGCTTCTTGCAACCACATACTGTTTCTTACTTCTCCATGTCACTAGATTCCCCCAAACCATGGTGCAGTATCCCAAAGTAGATCTTCTATCAATGGCACATCCTGCCCAATCAGTATCCGTGTAGATTTCAACTCCTCTATTGTCATTCTTCTTAAAGAAAATACCCTTTCCAGGAGATGACTTCAAATATCTTAGTATTTGATAGGCTGCCTCAAGGTGTTCTTCGTTAGGACAGTTCATAAATTGACTTAGCACACTTACAGGGAAGCTAATATCAGGTCTTGTGTGAGACAGGTAAATTAGTTTACCTACTAATCGTTGGTACCTTCCAATGTCCACCAAGGGACTCTCCTGAGAAAATCTAGTCTTGTAGTTAGTCTCCATAGGCGTCTCAGCCGGTTTACAGCCAAGCATACCGGTTTCTTGGAGTAAATCTAGAGTGTATTTATGTTGTGACACAGCTATTCCTCTTTTTGATCTTGCTACTTCCATTCCCAAGAAGTATCTGAGTTCACCAAGGTCCTTTGTCTCAAATTCCTTGGTTAGTGTAGTCTTAAGCAGAGATATTTCTTCAACAAAGTCCCCTGTGATAATTATGTCATCTACGTACATAATCAAAATAGCCCTTTTTCTAGTGGGTGAGATTTTGTAAAATAGTGTATGGTCAGCTTGGCCTTGAATATACCCATTTCTCTTGACAGCATTGGTGAATTTCTCAAAACCAGGCTCTAGGAGATTGTTTAAGGCCATAAAGAGACTTAAGTAACTTACATACCTTCCCTTCACTATTGTCAAGACCTGGTGGAACATTCATGTATACTTCTTCCCTGAGATCACCATTTAGAAAGGCATTTTTTATGTTGAGCTGATGGAGAGGCCAGTCTAGGTTAGCAGCTAACAAGAGAAGAACCTTAATGGAATTGAACTTGGCAACATGAGCAAATGTTTCTTGATAGTCAACTCCATAGGTTTGAGTGTATCCCTTAGCTACTAATCTAGCTTTATACCTGTTGATGCTTCCATCCGAGTTATACTTGATAGTGAATATCCATCGGCAACCTACTGGACTTTTGTCTTTAGGTAAAGCAGTCAGTTCCCATGTATTGTTTTTAATTAGAGCATCCATCTCTTCTTTCACTGCTATTCTCCACTTCTCATGTTTAAGAGCTTCTTCAATTGTAGTAGACACCTTCTCATTGGAGACTTTGGTGATAAATGTCCTGTAATTATCTGACAGCTTATCATAGCAAACAAAATTAGCAATTGGATGCTTAGTACAAGCTCTTACCCCTTTCCTTAGTGCAATCGGCAAATTCATGTTTTCATCAGAGTCCTCAGAATTTGCAGGACTTGGCATGGGAATTTCGGCCTCAGATTGCATCATTGGAGTTGTATGGGTCTCATGTCTTCGGGTGTAAACCTTCCCAAATCTCTTATCATGGGTTAATTTTGGCTAGGTGATTCAAATTTGTCTACAAAACTCCATTCCTCTACACTCTCCCCCTGAATGGATGTTTTTGGGGTGATAAGGTTCATGTTCATGGAAGGTAACATCCATAGTAACAAAGAATTTTTTGAGAGTGGGTGAATAACACTTATACCCTTTTTGAGTGGATGAATAACCTAGAAAGAGACACTGCACAGCTTTTGGATCTAGCTTGTTTTGGTTATAGGAGTGGACAAAGGCTTTGTTGCCGAAGACTTTGGGTGGTAAAGAGTGTAGGACATGTGTAGTAGGATAGTAAGATAGAAGATGATCATATGGGGTTTTGAAGCCTAGAATTTTGGAAGGCATTCGGTTTATGAGGTAAATGGCAGAAAGGACAGCTTCACACCAATAATTTTTTGGGGTGTTGTATGTAAATAATAGTGATCTAACAATCTCGAGAATATGACGGTTTTTCCTTTCGGCTATACCGTTCTGTTGAGGAGTATATATGCAAGATGTTTGGTGTAGGATACCTTCTTGGGCTAGATAGGAATTGAATTCAAAATTGAGATATTCCTTGCCATTGTCAGACCTTAAGACTCGAATTTTGGTTTAGAACTGTGTTTGAATGAACTTATGGAAGGTTTTAAAGATATGGGGAACTTCAGATTTTTCTTTCATGAGGGAGACCCAAGTCAATCTAGTGTGATCATCAACAAATGTTACAAACCACTGGGAGCCTGTGATATTTGGTGTGTTAGCAGGTCCCCAAACATCACTATGAATAAGAGAAAAGGGTTGAGATGGCTTATATAGATGTGGAAAGTATGTAGATCTGGTATGTAGATAATTGACAAATATCACACTGAAACAAAATAGAACTTTTATTAGGGAATAAATTTGGATACAACTTTTGCATGTAATGAAAATTAGGATGTCCTAGTCTATAGTGCCCCAAGAGAATATCCGGAGGGCAAGTGACACTAAGTACAATTTTATTGAAAGCTGAAAAAGTAGAGTTTCCTAGAAGGTAGAGACCATTACACTCCTCAGCACTGCCAATCATCTTCCCTGATGCCAGGTCCTGAAAAAAGCAACCATGAGATTTAAAGTTAGCATCACAGTGGTTATCTCGTGTGAGCTTACTAACAGATAACAAATTGCAAGTTAATGTAGGGACATGAAGAACATTTAGAAGGGTGAGATTGTCAGTGATTTTAACCGAACCAATACTCGAAACCTTTACCATAGTGCCATTTGCAATTTTTACGAGTAGGGAGGTTGTACAGGGGGCGAGATCAGAGAATAGAGAAGCATTACCCGTCATATGATCAGAGGCACCCGAGTGAATAATCCAGGAGTCATTGGAGTTTCTAGAGATAGTCAGGGCAGAAGAAGTACCTGATTGGGCTATGTGCCCTGTGCTTGGCATACCCGAGGATTGGCCAAAGAGTTTTTGGAGGAACTCAATTTGGTCTTTGCTAAAAGGTTGTGCTTCAGCAGTAGCGTCGACATTGTGAGCTACAGATGAGCGAGATCGTGGCTTCCAATTAGGAGGTTTGCCATGTAACTCCCAGCAGGTTTCCTTTGTATGACCCCTCTTGTGACAGTGATCACAGTATTTTGCATTAGAGGCTCCTTGTCGTTGAATGTGCTGAGTGGGTCCTCTAGCAGCTAGAGCTGAATGTTCAAGAGGATTCTTTGTGACATTGTTAATCCTCTTGCAACTTTCCTCACATCGGACCTCAGAAAAGGCCTCTTTAAGATATGGTAATGGGCTTTTCACAAGAATTCTGCCTCGGACCTCCTCAAAGATGTCGTTATGACCCAAGAGAAACTTGTACAACCTTTTTTCTTCCGCCAATTTCTTAAAGTATTGTGCGTTAGTAGCACAAGTCCAGCTATAGTTCTCAAGTAAATCGAGTTTTTGCCAGCATCTAGTTAGAGAATTGTAGTATTGATGTAGAGGCATGTCACCTTGTTTGAGTTCATGAAGAAGGGCCTCCACCTCAAAGATTTCAGTGGACTTCTCATGAGTGGAATATGCCTCCTTTGCTGCCTCCCAAATGTCATGAGCCGTCGAGTATAATATGTAGTTATCGTCTATTGCCGTGGTCATTGAATTGATGAGCCAAGACATCACCATGTTATCTCAGCTTTCCATTTTTTGTATGACGCATCAGTTTCGTCTGGAGCTTTGGCAACTCCAGTAAGGTAGTCGTCCTTGCCTTTGCCACAGATGAACATAAATACTGATTGTCTCCACTGCAGAAAATTATTCCCATTCAGCTTGTGTCCTGTGATCAGTACCGGAGCAGCATCAGACCAGCTTGCTGCTGTTTCTTCACAGACCGTGCCGTCGGGTTTTGCGGTGGTGGTTTCTGTCGTACCCATGGTGCCAAATACCACTGGGCGTTGGCTGCTGGGACTCGCCATGGAGTAAAGGCTGAGCGGACAGAAGCAGCGAACAGAATCGAGCCTTTATGGCTCTGATACCATGATGAAAACTGAGCAAGTGTGTCTCAGAATTTTTTGTTATTCATGCGCAGAATGCCAAACTTGGCTTAAATAGGTATAAAGGTTACAAGTCAACCAATAGGATTCCTCTTTCTAAGTACCCAATCTGATTTAAATTAATAAGATCAGATTTGGATAACTAAAAAGCTATATCTAATATTTAATTCAAACTAATTAGATAATGGAAAAAATAAGAATAAAATAAAAAACAGATTTACTAAGGTAAATAGTAACAGGTAACTAAATAAATAATAAATAATAACGACACAATCCAACAATCTGCAGTTGTTTTTCTAGTTAATTCATTAATTTTATTTGTTCTTGATTACTTGGAGTCCAACAATCTGCAGGAGGACAATCTGCAATTGTTGGCTACATATTAAAACTTTCAATTCTTGATTAGTGGAATCTATTTATTTTTGTTTGATTGGGATGATTGAACACTTTCCCAAGGATTTTGAACATCGATCATGGAATGGAGGCAAGAGGGAAGTTTATTAGATTTCAATTTTTACGTGCTTAATTTTTGCATTGTTGGCTATTTTATTATGAATTTTGCATTTTACTTTTATTTGTTCATTTATTTTTCTGCTATGTTCCTTTGTTTTAGCTTATTCTTTATTATTGTTTTCTCTTCGTAAAAAATGTGATAAGTAAAATAAGTTTAGGCCAAGTTAGTATTTTGCACCTTTGGCATAGGGACTACAAGAATAATTTAACCAAAAATCTTCACTCCAACATTACTTTTTGTCTGCTAGAAGGGGTATCAGGTATTTTCTATTTACTCTGTATTTCCCTTGTTTTCTCATTGTATCAGGTGTGATAGTTTCTTTTCAAGAAATCAAAGCGATTTTGTTGGAAAAGCAAGCAACAATATGAGAGCCTGTTCCAGTCTTTTTCTCAAAGGGCAAACTCCTTGTACTAAAATACTTATTAGAAGCTCAAAATTCTACAAAGGTTCTTCATTTCATTTTTGCTAATGTTAAAATAACTTACTAATTTGATTTGCTTTCTTTAGCAACCCTAATTGGTTTTTGACTAATCTTAGTTGGATGGAAGAAAATAAAATTCCAGTTTTTCTTATTTGGTGTCTGAATGTTTCTAATTTCTAAAGGGTGGCTTTAAAATTTGGTTCAAATGCTACGCTTTTAAAACTTCTTTTAGTTGGTTTGTGTGATGCCACTTATTGGGTGAAGATAATACTTTCTTTTCTTTTTCATTATTTTTTTTCAAGCTCCTTGTAACTGACATTATTGTTCTTGTTTATTTATATATGCCTATCTTGTATATTCTTTTTATCTTTGTCTTAAAAGTTGCATTTTCTAAAGGCTTCTCTCTCGGTTTCTATATCCATTTGGGCTTTCAGTCTTCACTTAAATATATTTTGTTTTCTCCTTTCAAGAGTATTGCTATTACCTATTATTGGGTTCTTAATGCAGGATTACTCAATGCCAATAAGAATCCAATCATATGCTTCTGTAACAGCATCCAAACAAATTCATATGAAGTATCTAATGGAAGCTATATTCCAACTGTGCAACCCAAAGAGAAGAATACCAAAGTATGAATTTTTTCCATAACTGCCATTTGTCTGAGACCTGAATTAGAAGATTACACTATATTGTAGATGGAATTGAATCTAACTTGAATCTTATATATATATAGCTTAGCCACTCAGTCCCAACCATTGACTGAAAACACAGTAGCATTCAATGTGTAGGAGAAGCATAGAAAATAGGATATTGACTATAATATGCCCTTAGAATTTTCCCCTGTACATTTAATCTTGAAAGAACTATGAAGCACGGACACGCCATTTTCATGGCGTGTCCAAGTGTCGACACGTGTCGGACACGGACGCGCATGCGACACGTGTCTGACACAAGTCTCTGCCTGTCGATCTGGTTAAGCGGCTCTGAGGATGATGGGAGTGTTTGGGATTTAAGGTTAGGGCAGAGAAGTGGTTTAGCAAGGAAGAGGGTTTGGAATGAGAGGGGTGAGTGAGATCCATTGGCAAACTTGACTCCCCTACGGTTAGCTATTCTAATTATGTGCACTTAGGTATGGTTTCTAATGCTCATCTTCCCTCTTGGATAATTGATTCTGGTGTGAATAGAGTCATAGACACATGACAGGGTCCTCGCAAAACTTGTCCAATGAATTGCCAATGGATCCTCTCCTATTTATGGGAGTGGCTCACTACTATGTACATCCGATATTACACTCTTCTGTGCTCCATGTACCTGAGTTTCCTGTTAATCTTTTGTCTGTCAGTTCTATTACAAAAGACCTTAATTATAAACTTGTTTTATACCCTGACTAGTGTGTTTTTCAGGATCTTCAAACCGGACGATGATTGGCAGTGGTAGATTGCATGATGGTTTGTACGTCTTTGACAGTATTCAAAGCTCAGGGCAAGCACTTCTTGGAGTTAAAGGGGATCAGGAAATTTACCAATGGCACTGAGTACATGAATGCTCACCAGGAGTCTTATCTATAATCATGGTATTAGACATTAAACAAGTTGTCCTTATACTAGTCCCCAAAATGGAATAGCTGAAAGAAAAAATCGACATCTTCTTGAGGTAGCTCGATCTCTCATGTTTACCATGCACTTGCCTAAACCTTATTGGGGGGATGCTATCTTAGCCGCAACTTATCTTATCAACTAGATGCCTCTAAAACCGCTTGACTTAGTCCTCTTGAGGTTTTAACGGGAACTCGTGGATACATTATTCCCCCTAAAGTGTTTGGTTGTATCTGTTTTGTTCCTACCAGGAATACTGACAAACTTGATCCTTGAGCCCTTAAGTGTGTCTTTATAGGTTATTCCCCTACTCAGAAAGGTTACAAGTGTTATCATCCTCCCTTCAGAAAAACCTTTGTCAGTATGGATGTCACTTTTCGTGAAACTGAACCCTACTTTGACCCACCACCATCACCTCTTCAGGGAAAGAATACTCTAAATCCTTTAGTTGAAGTCTTGAAGAGGTGATGCTCATTGATGATAGGGAAACTGAAGCTCAAGGGAAGACTAATGTTGCTGAAAAATCAAAGAGGTTGGATAGACCAGATCTAAAAACTTACTCAAGGAGGAATCGGCACAACACACCTTAAGAAGCCATCGTGCAATCTGCCTCACCTGCTAAATCTTCTCCCAATGGTGAGATTCATACTTTTCTTAATAATTCTGATATACCTATTGCTCATAGAAAAGGTGTCAGGTCTTGTACAAAAAATTCCTTGTATCCTATGTCTAATTTTTTCTCTTATGATTCTCTATCCCCATCATATAGAGCTTTTGCCTCTTCTACTTTTCTACTTCTCTACTTCCTTTGTGTCTATTTCACAGAATTGGAAGGAAGCAATTACAGATTCTGAGTGGAAGGGTTCCATGATTGAAGAACTGAAGGCCTTATCTAGAAATGAGACTTGGGACTTGGTCCCTCTTCCGTCTGATGAGAAATTGGTAGGTTGTAAATGGGTCTTCACTGTGAAACATAAAGTTGATGGATTAGTAGAACGATACAAGGCCAGATTAGTTGCTAAGGGATTTACTCAAACCTATGGAGTGGATTATCAGAAAACCTTCACTCTGGTTGCAAAGATGAACACCATTAGAGTTTTGTTATCTTGTGCTGTCAATTTGGATTGGGACTTGCATCAATTTGATGTGAAGAACGCATTTCTTCATAGAGACTTAGAAGAGGAAGTTTATATGGAAATCCCACCTGGATTTGATAATGAGCAGAGTCAAGGAAAAGTATGTAGACTGAAGAAGGCTTTATATGAATTGAAACAATCCCCGAAAGCGTGGTTTGAAAAATACAGTAATGCCATGATTTCCTTTGACTATCAACAGAGTAATTGTGACCATACTCTCTTTATAAAACAAAAGGAAGGTAAACTCACTCTTCTCATAGTCTATGTTGATGATATAGTAATGACTGAGTATGATAAGGAGGAGATGTCTCGGTTAAAAGGGTTACTTGCGTAGAAATTTGAAATGAAAGATCTTGGTAAATTGCAATACTTCTCGGGAATCGAGGTTGCTCAATCAGAAAAAGGAATCTTGATTTCTCAAAGGAAGTATATCCTAGATCTCCTAAAGGAAACTGGTATGATAAGGTGTAAACCAGCTGAATTCCCTATTGAAAGTAACCATAAACTTCAATCAGGGGTTGGAGAGTCAGTTGATAGAGAGCGATATCAGAGGTTAGCTGGAAAGCTTATCTATCTTTCTCACACTAGACCAGACATTGCTTATGCTGTCAGTCTTATTAGCCAATTTATGCATGATCCTCGAGAATCTCATGCGGGTTGTATTTCGCATCTTGCGATACCTAAAATCTAGCCTAGGGAAGGGATTATTTTTTTCCAAGCATGGTTACCTGCAAGCATTTACTGATGTAGATTGGGCTGGATCTCTAGATGATAGGAGATCCACATCTGGATATTGTACATTTGTGGGAGGAAACTTGGTCACTTGGAGAAGCAAGAAACAGAGTGTGATTGCTAGATCCAACGCAGAAGCAGAATACAGAGCAATGGCACAAGGAGTTTGTGAGCTTCTGTGGGTGCAAAAATTCCTAGCAGAATTGGGACTACTTGAAAAGGAGAAGTTGTCCTTGTTTTGCGATAATAAGGCTTCCATTAGTATAGCTCATAATCCCGTTCAACATGATAGAACGAAACACATTGAGATTGATGGGCACTTTATCAAGGAAAAGATTATCAACGGTATCCTCAATTTTCACTACGTGGCTTCGGGAAAGCAGCTTGCTGATGTCTTCACTAAAGGTCTCGGTAAACAAATGTTTCATTCTCTAGTTTGCAAGTTGGGCATGCGTGACATCTTTGCTCCAACTTGAGGGGGAGTGTTGGCTATCTTGAATTATTAGGCTATGAATTGTATAGCATAGCTGTAGTATGGGTAGTAGGTGATATGCCCATACTGAATTATATCATTTGTTAGTTGCTTTGCGGGGCTGTATTCTGCCCCTTCTGCTTTTATTCTGTTCTGTTTTGTTTTCCTTTGTTGTTCCTGTTGTTGCTGTTTTTTCTCTTGTGATGTGTTGTATTTGAACTTCTGTTTTTTCTAATGCTAATTTCCGCGTTTTTCATCTAAAAAAAAATTATATCAGTATGGGATATAGCTGTAGTATGGAATGATGTAAATAGGACCATATAATGTGTAGATATAAGTGTATTCACTCAATGTAAAAATATGAATCATTTTCATATGAAAAATCTTCACTAGGGATATATTGTAAGACCATGTGTGTATATATACCCTACATTATCTATAGAAATACATAAGAGAATCAAAGAAATTCTCTAACTTTTTCATGGTGTTATAGCAAAATTTCCTTCTCTTTCTCTCCCACAAACCCATTCCCTAGCTACTGTAGTGCCATATAGAAGCTGCATTTGCACTTAAGCATATATTCACAATTATATCCAAAATTCCAAATAATCATAGCACCTGTATTCTTACATTGGCCAATCTATTTTGATGGAAATTAAAGTGGGTACTTTCTTTTCCAGGATGTTGCTTCTTTATCTATGTCTATTATATTCTGGCTTGTGTATGTGCTAGTGTACATTTTGATATTTTAATCGTTATTAGAAGTTTAGTTTAATGGTTTTTCTTTTTACCACGCTCGAGTACTTGTGTCTGCGTTTTGTAGTAACTATCCACTTTTGTTATTCAGTCTTTCGGTCTTGTTAAGTGAAAGAATTTCTGTGTGTATTATAGGAAGTAAAACCTATTCTAGGAAGTAAAAATAATTACAATAAATACAATATATCACTAATTGATACATCTAATCCTAGAATATTCACAACACTCCCCCTCAAGCTGGAGCATATAAATCATAGGCACCAAGCTTGTCACATAGGTATTTTATTCGAGGACCTCTAAGAGATTTGGTGAAGATATTTGCCAGCTGATCATTTGAATTGACAAATCGAGTAGCAAGACACCCTGATTGAATTTTTTCTCTAATAAAGTGACAATCGATCTCAATATGTTTAGTCCTCTCATGGAATATTGGGTTTGAGGCAATGTGCATAGCTGCTTGGTTATCACATACCAGTTCCATTTTACCAATGTCTCCAAATTTCATCTCCTGAAGAAGTTGTTTCAACCATAGGAGTTCACAAGTTGCTAATGCCATAGCACGATACTCGGCCTCTGCACTAGACCTTGCAACTACATTTTGTTTCTTGCTTTTCCAAGAAACTAGGTTTCCACCGATGAGAACACAGTATCCAGATGTGGATCGCCTATCATCTGGTTAACCAGCCCAATCCGCATCTGTAAAGCCAATGATTTGAGAATTCCCTCTGTCCTCGTATAACAGTCCCTGGCCTGGCGCTCCCTTAATGTATCGAAGAATTCGAACAACTGCATCCCAATGAGTATCACATGGTGATTGTAGGAACTGGCTGACTACACTTACAGCAAACGATATATCTGGAAAAGTGATAGTGAGATAATTGAGTTTTCCCACAAGTCTTCGATATCTCTCGGGGTTGTTTATCAACTCCCCCTGTCCTGATAGAGTTTGACATTTGGATCCATTGGAGTCTCAACTGGTTTGCAGTTTAACATGCCTGTCTCTTCTAATAAGTCAAGCGCATACTTCCGTTGTGAAATGGCCACACTAAAACTAGATTGGGCAACCTCAATTCCCAGAAAATATTTAAGCTTTCCCAAATCTTTAGTTTGGAAGTGGTTGCACAGATGTTGTTTGAGTTGAGCAGTAATAACAATGTCATCCACATAGACAACTAAGTATAAGCACTTGCCATTTGAAGTATGGCGAAAGAAAACTGAGTGATCAGCTTCACTTCGAGTCATTCCAAAATCTTGAACCACAGAACTAAATCGGCAAACCAAGCTCTCGGTGACTGCTTGAGTCCATAAAGAGAACGACGAAGTCGATATACTTTCTCACACTCCCCCTGAGCAACAAAACCAGGCGGTTGCTCCAAATAAACTTCTTCTTCCAAGTCTGCATTGAGGAAGGCATTCTTAATATCCAGCTGATAAAGTGGCCAATGATTAATAGCTGCAACGGATAGGAAAACACGAACGGAAGCAATCTTGGCAACAGGAGAAAATGTATCACCATAGTCCAATCCAAAGATCTGAGTATACCCTTTAGCCACTAAACGAGCTTTTAGTCGTTCAATTTTGCCATCATGACCAACTTTAACTGCATAGACCCACCGGCAACCAACTGGGGATTTTCCAGGAGGAAGTGAAACCAAGTCCCATGTACCATTAGAATGTAGGGCAGTCATCTCATCAAGCATAACTTGCCTCCAACCCGGATGTGCAAGAGCTTCATCTGTAGTCTTAGGGATAGAAACAGAATCCAAAGAAGACACAAATGCATAATATGGAGTAGATAAACGATGATAGCTCAAGAAATTATAAACAGGGTGAGGATTACGGGTGGAACGAGTATCTTTATGAATGGCAATAGAAGGACTAGCAGGTGGCGGTTGGATCGGAGTAGGGGGTGATTCAGATGAAGGCAGTGAGTCAGGAAGAGTAACTGTAGGCTCAGGACGGGGACGGCGATGATATGCCAGAAGAGGAGGATTAGGTATGTCTTGGGGTAAGGCCTCTGCAATAGTAAGAGAAGGAACAGGAAGGACTTCGATCACAGAGGGACTTACAGGCGCAAAAGATGCAAAGAATGGGGAAGACTCAAAAAAGGTCACATCAGGAGAGGTGAAACAACGTCGAGTGGTTGGACAATAACATCGGTAGCCCTTTTGGAGTCGAGCATAACCGAGAAAAACACACTTGACGGATTTCGCTGCAAGTTTATCTTTCCCTGGGGTTAAATCATGCACAAAGCAAACACAACCAAAAACACGGGGAGGAAGATGATAAAGAGGGTCGTTAGGAAACAACAGAGAATGAGGGATTTGATCATGCAAGACAGAAGAAGGCATGCGATTAATCAAGTAACATGCAGTGAGAACAGCGTCACTCCAAAAATTAGTAGGGACATTATGATGAATAAGCAAAGTACGAGGTGTTTCAATATGATGGCGATTCTTACGTTCAGCTATCCCATTTTGTTGTGGGGTATGAGGACAACTGGTTTGATGTAAAATCCCTTGACTGACCATAAATGTTTGAAAAGGTGTAGACAAGTATTCTTTAGCATTGTCAGAACGCAAAATAGAGACAGAGGTATTAAACTGAGCTTTTATTTCAGCACAAAAGTTTTGGAAAATGTTAAATACCTCAGAACGATTTTTCATCAGATACACCCAAGTACAACGAGAATAGTCATTGTGAAGTGAAAGAATATATGTGTATTATTATGAGAATACCATAGGCATTTATACAAGAGAAGAAAACCTATTCTAGGAAGTAAGAATAAATACAATAAATACAATTGATTCCTAATTGATAGACTAAATCATATCCTAATGATTCTAATTGATTTACAACATAAATATAGAATATTCTCAACACTCCCCCTTAAGCTGGAGCATATAAATCATAGGCACCAAGCTTGTCACATAGGTATTTTATCCGAGGACCTCTAAGAGATTTAGTGAAGATATCTGCCAGCTGATCATTCGAATTGACAAATCGAGTGGCAAGACATCCTGATTGAATTTTCTCTCTAATAAAGTGACAATCAATCTCAATATATTTGGTCCTCTTATGGAACACTGGATTCGAGGCAATGTGCATAGCTGCTTGGTTATTACATACCAACTCCATTTTGTCTTTGTCTCCAACTTTCAACTCTTGAAGAAGTTGTTTCAACCATAGGAGTTCACAAGTTGCTAATGCCATAGCATGATACTCAGCCTCTGCACTAGACCTTGCAACTACATTTTGTTTCTTACTTTTCCAAGAGACTAGGTTTCCACCGATGAGAACACAGTATCCAGATGTGGATCGCCTATCATCTGGTGATCCAGCCCAATCCGCATCTGTAAAGCCAATGATTTGGGAGTTTCCCTTGTCCTCATATAACAGTCCCTGGCCTGGTGCTCCCTTAATGTATCGAAGAATTCGAACAACTGCATCCCAATGACTATCACATGGTGATTGTAGGAACTGGCTAACTACACTCACAACAAACGATATATCTGGACGAGTGATAGTGAGATAATTGAGTTTTCCCACAAGTCTTCGATATCTCTCGGGATTGTTTATCAGCTCCCCCTGTCCTGGATAGAGTTTGACATTTGGATCCATTGGAGTCTCAACTGGTTTGCAGTTTAGCATGCCTGTCTCTTCTAATAAGTCAAGTGCATACTTCCGTTGTGAAATAGCCACACCAGAACTAGATTGGGCAACCTCAATTCCCAGAAAATATTTAAGCTTCCCCAAATCTTTAGTTTGGAAGTGGTTGCACATATGTTGTTTGAGTTGAGCAATGCCTAAATCATCATTGCCTGTAATAACAATGTCATCCACATAGACAACTAAGTATAAGCACTTGCCATTTGAAGTATGGCGAAAGAAAACTGAGTGATCAGCTTCACTACGAGTCATGCCAAACTCTTGAACCACAGAACTAAATCGGCCAAACCAAGCTCTCGGTGACTGCTTGAGTCCATAAAGAGAACGACGAAGTCGACATACTTTTCCATACTCCCCCTGAGCAACAAAACCAGGCGGTTGCTTCATATAAACTTCTTCTTCCAAGTCTCCATTGAGGAAAGCATTTTTAATATCCAGTTGATAAAGTGGCCAATGATTAATAGCTGCAATGGATAGAAAAACACGAACGGAAGCAATTTTGGCAACAGGAGAAAAGGTATCACCGTAGTCCAATCCAAAGATCTGAGTATACCCTTTAGCCACTAAATGAGCTTTCAGCCGTTCGATTTTGCCATCAGGACCAACTTTAACTGCATAAACCCACCGGCAACCAACTGGGGATTTTCCCGGAGGAAGTGAAACCAAGTCCCATGTACCATTAGAATATAAGGCAGTCATCTCATCAAGCATGACTTGCCTCCAACCCGGATGTTCAAGAGCTTCATCTGTAGTCTTGGGGATATAAACAGAATCCAAAGAAGACACAAATGCATAATATGGAGTAGATAAACGATGATAGCTCAAGAAATTATAAACAGGGTGAGGATTACGAGTGGAACGAGTACCTTTATGAATGGCAATCCGAGGACTAGTAGGTGGCGGTTGGACCGGAGCAGCGGGTGATTCAGACGAAGGCAGTGAGTCAGGAAGAGTAGCTGTGGGCTCAGGACGAGGACGACGATGATATGTCAGGAGAGGAGGACTAGGTGTGTCCTGGGGTGAGGCCTCTGGAAGGGGAAGAGAAGGAAGAGGAAGAACTTCAATTACAGAGGGACTTGTAGGTGTAGAAGAGACAAAGAATGGGGAGGACTCAAAGAAGGTCACATCAGGAGAGGTGAAACAACGTCGAGTGGATGGACAATAACATCGGTAGCCCTTTTGGAGTCGGGCGTATCCGAGAAAAACACACTTGACGGATTTTGCTGCAAGCTTATCTTTTCCTGGGGTCAAATCATGCACAAAGCAAACACAACCAAAAACACCAGGAGGAAGATGATAAAGAGGGTCGTTGGGAAACAACAAAGTATGGGGGATTTGATCATTCAACACAGTAGAAGGCATGCGATTAATCAGATAACATGCAGTGAGAACAACATCACTCCAAAAACTAAGAGGAACATTATGATGAATAAGCAAAGTGCGAGCAGTTTCAATAAGATGGCGATTCTTACGTTCAGCTATCCCATTTTGTTGTGGGGTATGAGGACAACTTGTTTGATGTAAAATTCCTTGAGTGGCCATAAATGTTTGAAAGGGTGTAGACAAATATTCTTTAGCATTGTCAGAACGCAAAATAGAGACAGAGGTATTAAACTGAGTT
This sequence comes from Senna tora, assembly GCA_014851425.1. Lineage (NCBI taxonomy): Eukaryota > Viridiplantae > Streptophyta > Magnoliopsida > Fabales > Fabaceae > Senna > Senna tora. The sequence goes on from CM026262.1 coordinate 16,747,227, forward strand.
TTTATTTCAGCACAAAAATTTTGGGAAATGTTAAATACCTCAGAACGATTTTTCATCAAATACACCCAAGTACAACGAGAATAGTCATCAATAAAAGTTACAAAATATTGAAAGCCAAACGTAGAAGATACGCGACTAGGACCCCAAACATCAGAGTGAACAAGTTGAAAAGGAGATGAAGATTGACTATTAAGGCTAGTAGGAAAAGAGCTACGCGTGTGTTTACCTAATTGGCACGACTCACAAGGGAGGGCAGACAAAGTAGAAAGAGAGGTATCCATTTTGCGAAGTTTTGAAAGGGTTGGATGCCCCAAACGATTATGGATAATAGATGGAGAACAACTGGATGTGCACGCAACTGGGGATATAGGAGGTGAAAGGTGGTATAAGCCGTGTGACTCTCGTCCTATGCCAATCGTCTGCCCCGTACTCCGATCCTGAATAGAAACACATTGATTAGCAAAGGTGATGGAGTAATTGTGAGATTTAGTCAATTTACTAACCGAAATAAGGTTGAAAGGAGATTCAGGGACATAAAGAACAGAATCAACAAATAGGGACAGAAGAATTTGTGCTTTACCAATTCCAATAGCAGCAGTTTTAGAGCCATTGGCCAGAGTTACAGATGGAAGTAAAGATGAACTAGAAAGATGGGTAAAAAGATTTTTATTACCAGAGATGTGTTCAGAAGCACCTGAGTCAAGAACCCAAGGTCCAATATCTGGGGAACGAGCAAAGCAAGTAGTAACATTACCAATTTGGGCAACCGTGGCAACCACAGAGAACTCAGTAGTAAGAGCTATGGCCATGACAGTATACTGACTTGGGATGTTCAAGAGAGTGACACACCAAAGTCTGAGATAATGGCTAACTTAACATGTCACATATGGTAGGTCAATGGTCTTATGCTAGCAAGCCATACTAGCATTCAGCACAGTAAGTGTTTAAGCCAGTATGAGAAGCTGAGAAAGAAGCAAGCCTTTCTTGACAACTACCGGAAGTGTGATGAAACGGCAAACCAACCCCTGGAACGTGAAGAGAAGAGGCCGGTGATTACAACGGCGTCGGAAACGGCATCACGCGCTGGCGCGTGCAAAATCCGGCGAACAGACGGACGGCGCGTGGAGGCGCGTACGGCGGCGGGAATCTGGGGTTTGGCCGTTCGGAGGCTTCTGAGGACGGTGGTCCGGCGCGCGTGCTCCAAGAAGACGCCAGGAAGCCGTCGGATCTAAGGGTGGCCGAGATGAACTGTGGAGGAAGAGGTGTTTAGGGTTCAGGGCTGGAAAGAAAGCACAGCCGTGAATGCTATTTAGGATCGAATAGGCTCTGGTACTATGTTAAGTGAAAGAATTTCTGTGTGTATTATAATGTAAATACCATAGGTATTTATACAAGAGAAGAAAACCTATTCTAGGAAGTAAAAATAATTACAATATTTCACTAATTGATACATCTAATCCTAGAATATTCACAACAGGTCTTTCCAACATGTGAAATCAAAGTAGCTCTAGAAATCTTAATGATAGACTTACAGAAGATGTTATTTTGTTATTAGATATTCTTGCTCCTTTTCGAGCCTCTTCGGTCCCTGATAGCAGGATTTGGAGTTTAGATTCTTCGGGCTCATATACTTGCTCTTCGTTTTTTAAATACCTGACTAAAACCCCAAACCCTAATCCTAATCTTCTTCCTAAATCTTTCTGGAAAATAAAGGCTCCTTATAAGGTAAAGGCTTTTGTATGGACAACGGCACTTAATAGAATTAACACTAATGATATGCTTCAGACTCGTCGTCCCAATAAGGCATTGTCACCGGATGTGTGTCATGTGTTTTAGAAGGTCTGAGACGAATAGCCATATTTTTTTACATTGTGAAGTGGCAAGGTCTATGTGGAATATGCTGTTTGGTTTATTTGAAGAGAATTGGGTATGTCCGGCGAATCTGGGTATCTTTCTGGGTATTAAATTTGTGGGCTTTGGAAGGAATAAGGAACACAAAGCTCTTTGGCAATTTGTAGTTTTGGTGACGTTGTGGTGTCTTTGGCTGGAAAGGAATGCTAGGGTCTTTAATAATAGATTCCTCTCACCTCATCTGCTGTGGGATAGAATTACTTTTTTGTCTTCTTTATGGGCTTCGTCCTAAGAAGCACGGACACACCTGTTCTATGGCGTGTCGACGTGTCGGACACATGTCCGTGTGTCCGACACGCTGACACACGTGCGACACGCCTGTGACACTTTGTCTTTACTTTTCTCTTCAAGATGTACATATATATATATAATATACTTTGTATATATATACACTCTGTTAATATATATGACATCATGAATATTATAATCTTTGAAGCTTTTATCAATATTTATAAATATTTCATGTCCTCTTGAAATTAAAATATGTATTTGTATATATATATATATATATATATATATATAAAATTTATATATAAATATATGCCGTGTCGTGTCCTGTAATTTTAAGAATCGGCGTGTCGAGGTGTCCGTGTCGTGTCGCGTGTTGGTGTCAGTGTCTGTGCTTCATAGGGCCTTCGTCGAATGGTCTGTTTAGAGGAATGTCCATTATGGATATTCAAAGGGATTGGAAGGCCCTACTGAGATAATGTTTTAGTTTTCGTTTACTTGTCTTCGTTTGTTTTCTATTCCTGAGGACTGCTTGTCCTCGTGTTTGTAATATTCTTTTCTTTAATACAATTTCTTTTTTCTATAGAAAAAAAAAAAAATTGGGGTTACCATTTATTCAATCGTAGGAATCACCATCTGACAAAAGTGAAGCCATTGGAGCCTTTCAAAAGTTGCCCATGGTGATGCCATCTATTGATATTCTTGGTTCAGCACTTAGAAAGGCAAGAAGAACTACTCCAACAAAAGGTCATTGTCTACAATGATGTTTTTTTTGTTGATATTCTTGGAATGTCTGTTTTTCGTTATATAACTTGTTGATATTAATTTTTACTTTGTAAACTTCAGGCATTGCCAATATTGCAAAACGAGAGAAAAACAAGGGTGCAAAGCAACTAGATGCATTGATGAAAGTATTTTCTTAATTTCCAAATATTATATGTTATAGTAATGTATGTTACAGCTTCTATATTATATTTATAATAAATAAAATTAGTGAAATATGACATGGTAGATTTTGTCAGGAACTGGCTGTTCCCTTGAGGACTTATGTGGATAATTTTCCAAAGAAAACATATCTTCATCCCTACGAAAGATCTCTTATTGAGTTGACTCTTGGAGATGGATACTATGAAAAGGTATATAAGGAAAATTGCTTTCAGGCTTTCAGCAGTTAAAACATTTATTGTTAGACTTCCATGGGCATGTTTCCTTAATTATCTCAATAAGTGTTCATTGCCATTATAAATGCTCCAAGTAGAAATTTGTGTGGGGCTCATGGCATAATCTTGTCCTTTTGACATCCTTATCACTATGAATAATATCACAAATTCACAATTTTATTGGCCGTGGATTTACTATTTAATAGGTGTTGGGAATGGTAGATGCTTTAAGGAAGAAGGTAGTAGCTGTCGGAAAGGAACATGCTTCACTTTGTGCTAAGGTTTGTCTCATAACTTACACAAATCTTGATGACAGAATTATGTTTGTTTATTTTATATATATAGGATCAATTGTGGGTTTTTTATAATGGATTGTTTAAGGGGTTTCCGTTTTCCCTTATAGATCTCCAAAGGGATAGGAAGGCTTCATTGATTTTGCATCTTGTTTTTTCTTTCTTTTGTTTTTATTTTCTTTTTGTAAAGGATAGCTTAGTCCAAAGAGCCTGTGATCATCAATCAGCCAAGCTTTCTTTGTATCACCCTCGGGAAGATCCTTAAGATGATCCTCTTCCTCAATACTTTGAAGATACATTCGAATTGTCTTAGCCCATTCCAAGTAATTCGAGGAAGTAAGTCCTACTACTCACGGGAATACTTCACTAATAGCAATAGCCTTACTTTCCTCCATATGTGAATGCTCAAGACAGCAACAAAATACAAATAGTAATAAATTGCCAAAATACCAGTAGCAAAATCAACCAAAAGAGTGATGGAGGCACTAGAGATGCAGTGACCCAGTACTTAAATAGCCAAATAACACCTCAAACTTCAACAAATCACCAAAAGAAATAAAACCAGCTTCTGAACCCAATGAAACAAAGTTATAATCAAGAAACAGCTTTTGAACTTAATGAAACAGAGTTACCACCAAGAAGCAGTAGCTAGCCTACAACTAAAACAGAGTCAAAATTGTCGGGAAACACCACCAACCTCCTAGACACACGCCGGCGACCCCAAAACAGTGACGACAAAGTTTTTCCGGTGACCAGACAGTGGCGCGTAGCCTGCATGCTCCTTACTGGCAGAAAATGGTGACGGCGCGTGAGCCTCACCCACTGCACTGGTGGCTTGTCAGACTCCGAGAAACTTCTGATCGGCACCTTCTGGTTCTTCACTCGCTGGAGGTGTAGCAAAACGACCACCGTGTATGGTGGTTGCTCAAACGTGCAAGGATTGCACTCAAGGACTCATAACTCATAATGAAGCAAACAAAGACAGAAACTTCGAAGTGCAAGGATTGCACTAAAAACTCAGAAGCTCTGATACCATGTAAACTATAAACTCAGGGAAAATGTTTTTGTACATTGAGAATGAAGGATGCATACATATTTATACACTCAGATTGCACCTAACACAATTAATGCTCCTACTAACCCTCAGCTTCCTAATAAATTCTATGTACAATAAGGGCACGCTTAGTATAAATGCACAGATGTAAAGTACTGTAAAATAAAGGAAAGTACTGTAGAGAAAAGTGAGGAGAGAAATAGAGAGAAAAATTAGGAGAGAGAAAAAGTATGATAAAAAGTGTGTTTGATATGTATACAATATGGTGTAAAGTTTTTTTAGGAATCGTGAGATTACATGTAATGCACTATTTGGTAAGTATACCAAATGTGCCCTAATTCAAACTTAGACAGCATGCTAATAAATATTTACAGCTCTCTACATTTTAGAATAGTCTAATATTTCCTGTTATATAGAGTATAGCCATTTTGTTTCTTTGATGCTTTTTGTTCCTTTTGTTAACGTAGTAATTATCTATATGTCATGTAACAGTCTTCATCAAAGCGAGAAGCAGAGGAAAGACTGAATGAGGTTTGCTTTATATCATATTTTGCAACATTTGGTTTTCAATTTTTGTAAAGACTTTTTCATATTACATATATTACAGGGCATTAAAAAAGTTGAAGATTTATTTTCACAAGAAGGGAAAGCTGTTGATGATTTGTTGAACATTGCCAAGGTATTTGGGAGGATCATTGGAGTGTGACTTTTTCTATTTAACCATTGTTTCCTCGTATTTGTTGGCTATACAGTTTCCATAATGCTCTAGGGAAAAGATGATAATGTTCAAGGAATTTTCAGTTATGTTTTTCGGTAAGAAAAAAAATTTTAAAGAGAGAAAATAAGGAAAATAAGAAGAAAAAAGGATAAGAGATCCTCTTAAAACAAGATACAATAACAAACAAACAAAGCTCTTTCACACTAGGTGGGGTCGTCTACAATGAATAAACAACGCCATCGAGTTCTCTTAACTCATTTAAGTTGTTAGGTTTATAGTTGAATTAAATCATTCCTAATAATTTCTTCTATTGTTTTCTTTGGTCACCCCATCTTCTAGTTATTGGGTTATCTTTCAGCTAGTCAACTTTACTTATAGGAGCCTCTAATAGTCTCCTCTGTAGTTGATGAAATCGCCTAAGGTGTTTCTACCAACTTTTCTATGATAGGTGCCACCTCGACTTTCTCGAATGCATTCATTCATAGTCCTATCTTTTCTATTGTGTCCACTCATCCAACGTAACATTATCAATTTTGCAACTTTGAATTTTTTCTCATGCTGACTTTTATTACCTAACATTCAGCATCATACAACAATGCAGGCCCTATATTACATTCTATTTCGCAAAAATACATTTGCTCATGCTGACTATCACCCAACATTGCATCTAAGGCCTTTCTTCGACCCAACTTGGACCCTTTGGTTTACGTTCCTCTCCATTTCTCCATTATTTTGTATTATAGTTCTCAAATACTAAAAACTTGTGACTTTTTGTATGGAATGATTTCCATGTTTCACCTTAACCCTATTATCAGTGTACCTTTCACTAAATTTACATTCTTTATATTCCATTCTTTGGGTTTCTACATGTTAGTGTTTCTGCACGTTTGGCAAAGGAGTTGTCTTGCGTTTTCTTTTGGTTTCTAGTATGTGTGGCTGTAACACTTGGGAGGAACGAGTTACGAGTAGCAGTGACTGACACTGCCGCCAAGGGAAGAAGCATAAAGTTCCGACTGGCCTATTCCTGGTCTTTTGGCGGTCATCAGAGATGCACGTAAAGCTCACGCGCCTCCGCAATCCTCGGTGCATGGGGGCCACGCGCCACCCTCCCGGCGTCGGATTCTCGTCGCCGTTGCTGCTTTGTGTTCATCGGTGCTCGTCTAGACCGTTTGAGTGGTTGTTTAGCAATTTCGGGATTGGGTTAGCGGTGATCTATGTTTCGGTCGTTCTTTTTGGGTTGTTTGGTTGTTGCTTTGTTGCTGTTCTCTTCATTTCTGGGTTCATCGGATTTCGTCTAGACGTTTGGTGGTGGTTCCCGGAGTGTTTTGGTACTGGGTCCATGGTGGTTAAGTGTTTCGACCCTTCTTTCTTCGTAAGGTTCTGTTTGATGAGAACATGTCTGGTTTGGAGGCTCCAACATTTTGTTTCTAGTCTGGTAGCTTCCGTTTGGGTGTTCTCACATCTTCGGTTTGGAAGCTTCTTTGTTTTGTCTCTGTTTTAGTGTTGTTGGCTTATTCTGGTTACCTCTTTAAGGGTGTCCAAGTTTGTTATAGACTTCTTTAAGTCTTGCAATTTTGGTGGCTAGGTAAAATGGGAGCAAACAAAGTCACCACTCTTGCTGGATCAGGTAAAACATGTCTTGTCTGTTGTCTCCTCTTCAAATAAGTGGGTTATTGATTTTGGTGCTACAGATCACATGAAAGGTAATCCCAATATCTTCTCTATCTCATTTTATCCTAATCACTATACTCTTCAAGATCTTACAACGAAGAAGATTATTGGTAAAGGACATGTATCTAATGGTCTTTATATTTTTAATGCATGGACTCCTCCACCAGTTGCCTGTTCTAGTGCTACTTCTCCTTTTGAAGCACATTGCCAGTTGGGACATCCTTCTCAGTCCTCGTTGAAGAAGCTATGCCCCAGTTTCGTAACGTGTCTTCATTGGAATGTGAATCATGTCAATTTGCAAAACACCATCGTAGCTCATCAGTTCCTAGAATTATTGAACAAGCTGAATCTGCCTTTGAATTAGTTCACTCCGATGTTTGGGGACCGTGCCATGTTATGTCTAAACCTGGATTCAGGTTTTTCTCACTTTTGTAGATAACTTCTCTTGAATGACTTAGACATATTCTATGAAGTGATAATGCTAAGGAATACTTGTCAGAGTCATTTCAGAAATACATGGCTCAACATGGTATTCTCTAACAAACCTCATGTGTTGATACACCTTCTCAAAATGGGGTAGCTAAGAGAAAGAATAGACACCTTCTTGAGACTGCCCGAGCATTATTGTTCCAAGCCAAAGTAGCTAAGTAGTTTTGGGCCGATGCGGTTTCTACTACTTGCTTTTTGATTAATCAAATGCCATCGACAACATTGAATGGGGATATACCTTACAGTGTTCTCTTTCCAAGCAAACCTTTGTTCCCGGTGGAACCACGGATATTTGGTATCACTTGTTATGTTCGCGATGTACGACCCCATATCACTAAGTTGGATCCCAAGGCCTTCAAATGTGTCTTTTTGGGATACTCTCGGCATCAGAAGGGATACAGGTGTTACTCTCCGGATCTCAATAGGTATTTGGTATCAACTGATGTGGTCTTCTCGGAGAAAACACCATTCTTTTCCTCTCCACCCATCTCTACAGCTCCGGAAGAGGAAGATGAATGGCTTATTTATCAGACCACTTCTTTGAGTTGTGCTACTAAGCAATTAGATAATGGTGGTCCACCTAATGAGCAGTTTGATCTTTCTTCAGTTCAGACAAGACTGCCAATTATTCAAGTATATTCTAGAAGGCAAGGGGCTAATGATACATGTTCTATGCCGCCTGCTTCGTCATTGGATCCCCCACTGAATGACCCACCCTCTCTGTCATCGGATCATCCATCATATGACCTTGATTTGCCTATCAATCTCCGTAAAGGTACACGTCAGTGCACCCTTCCTAAATGTACTTATCCCATCACTAATTTTGTTTCGTATGTGCGTGCACTTGTCTCCTTTGTCTAGTGCTTTCATTGCCTCTTTAGATTCAATCTCTATTCCCAAGACAGTGAAAGAGGCTTTATCTCATCCTGGTTGGCGTGCGGCAATGGTTGAGGAGATGATGACCCTTGATCACAGTGGTACATGGTCATTAGTGGATTTATCAGTTGGGAAGAAAGCTATTGGATGTAGGTGGGTCTTTGCAATCAAGGTTAACTCCGGCTTAAATGCTCGTCTTAAAGCCCGGTTTGTAGCCAAAGGGTATGCACAAACCTACGGTATTGACTATTCTGACACTTTTTCTCCTGTGGCCAAACTTACTTCGGTTTGACTCTTTATTTCTATGGCTGCTACTTATGACTAGCCCTTGCATCAACTGGATATCAAGAATGCTTTCCTCCATGGCGACCTTCAGGAGGAAGTTTATATGGAGCAACCACACCTGGGTTTGTTGCTCAAGGGGAGTGTGGGAAGGTATGCCATCTTCATAAGTCTTTGTATGGATTGAAGCAAAGCCCTCGTGCTTGGTTTGGAAGGTTCAGTGCAGTCGTAATGCAGTACGGGTTGCTTAAGTGCAAATGTGATCATTCTGTATTTTATAAGAATGCTGATTCGGGCATCATTCTCTTAGTAGTATATGTGGATGATATTATAATCACAGGGAACGAGAGTCTGGCATTCTTCACTCAAGTCATTTCTTCAGTGCAAGTTTCAGACGAAGGACTTGGGCCCTTGAAAAAATTTTTGGGAGTTGAAATCACAAGAAGAAATGTATTTTCTTGCCTCAAAGAAAATACGTTCTTGACTTACTAGCGGAAACAGGGAAATTGGGTGCTAAACCTTGTAATGCACCAATGACTCCAGGCCTGCAACTTCTTAAAAATGACAGTGAACTATTTGATGATCCTGAGAGATATAGGATATTGGTTGGGAAATTAAATTACCTCACAGTTACCCGTCCTGATATTGCCTACTCTGTGATTATCGTTAGCCAGTTTATGGCATTCCCAACAGTCAAGCATTGGGAAGCCTTGGAACAAATCTTGTGTTATTTGAAGGGTGCCCCGGCTAAGCTATGGTGTGATAAAAAGGCTGCAATTCACATTGCCTCTAATCCAGTCATTCATGAACAAACCAAACACATTGAGATTGACTGCCATTATGTTCGTGAGAGGGTTGAGGAGAAGATGATTTCCACAGCATATGTGAAGACCGGAGAACAATTAGGAGACATCTTCACTAAAGCTTTGAATGGAATGAGGGCTGATTATATTTGTAACAAGTTGGGCATGATTAATATCTATGCTCGAACTCGAGGGGGAGTGTTAGTTCTATTTCTAGTTGTGCTAGTTAGATGTACATTTATTAGGCTGATTGCTTTCTGTGTGTATATATATCTTGTACTCCTTCAATAGAATATACATAACATCATTTTCTCTGAGTCTATTGATAACACTACACTTGTTCTTTGATTTTTTTAATTTGATGTCTAAATGATGGTTGTTTTACATTGTTAAAATCTGTTTGGAAACTCAATACTCCTTTAAAGAGAAAGGTTATTTATACCTAAATCCCATTAAGAACTACAATCCAAGAATACGTTGGTGTCGTTTGATCCATATAGCCAACCCCACCTAGTGGGAAAAAGCTTTGATTGTTGTAGTTCTTAATTGGCTTAATGCGGATGATTTGTTTTAAACTCGAAGGCCCAATATGGCTATGGCTTCACATATTTATGTATTGTGTTTTTGAGATTCAGAAACAAGCAACCTTTTGTTCTGCATTGTGAAGGGGCATTGCAGATTTGGAATAGATTGGTATGTTTTAGGAGATGCAAAATACATGTGGAACAAAATGGTCGAAGGGATTAGGAATCTTACAAAAGAAACAATGGGTATATCAAGAGCTTTTGAACCAAAAGGGAAAAAAAATAGTGGGATGCTAATGTACAAGATAAGATTAAGGTTAAAAGAGAGTGCTATAAATCTTTTTCTATCAAAAAAAAAAGAGAGTGCTATAAAGCATGACACTTGTGTAGGGATAATGCAAATTGGGAGATAAAAATTGAATAGCCAAGAAAGATGTCAAGAAGACAATTTCAAAGGCAAGATGTTGGAACTTATGAAGGGTTATAAGGAGAGAAGAACATTCATGCTTGCAAAGAGTAGGGAGAGAAAGAGAAGAGACATAGATCAAGTGATATTTATTAAGGATGAAGAAGGTAAGACTTTGGAATTCATGCTTGTCGGCACTGAGGGAGAGAAGAACATTTAAGGAAACTGGGATAGGCCGGTTTGATGCCTGCGACACTGCTTTGGCTGGCAGTGAGTTTCTGTTTACTATACTGGTGATCCAAAGCCAATGGAGAGTGAACATGTTAGTGTACCGGTAACCAAAACAAACGGTGGATGCTCTAATACCATATAAAATCAAAGTATTTTTTGTTCTTTCATTCAATCCCATTGAAATAATTGAGTATTTCCAGAAGTCTAAACCCTAAAAATTAGGTAATCAAGAATTCTAATTGATGCCTAGGTCAACTATACAATCAATCAAATGACTCAAATATTGGAATGATTAGAGCAAGAGATCAGCGACTATAATTCTACAGAAGCCACTAGAGATAATTTGAACATCCCATCTTGAGGGGAAATGTGGTAGACGCAGAATTAGCTATGTATTATTTTAATTTTTTATGATTAGGTATTTAGTGTAGATTATGTATACGAGGAATAATGATTAGTGTTTGACAAGTTCTAGGAAAGGTATGACAGTCTATTTCTTGATAGGTTTCTCTGAATGTTTAGCTCAGTGCCAACCTTGTTTGAAGACATTGGAACTCTATAAACATACTTGATGTAGGACAAGATAGGATAGAAGAGATGTGAGGGATAAGAAAGAAGGAGAGAGAAAGGGAAAGGAGGAGGAAATTGATAGATGAAAGGAGGGAGAAGAGAATAAAAGGGAGAAAGGAGAAATGGAGGGAGGAGTGAGAACAATCTCTTAAAATTATATTCTATTCATCAAGTCTGCTTACAAAAGAGAGAGGGCTGAATATATATAGGCACCCCAAGTCAACAATAATAAACACAACACTCACCCTAATACTTAAGCAAACTACAAGTTCCAAAAATAATAAAACTAGGTTCATGAATCATGTATCAACTTCAAAAGATATCATTTCCTAGGTGCAATTTAATTCTTCATTAAATATTTTTCCTTCTTTCTAGATAGCATTAATTCTTTTCTTCATCGTAGAATATATTTTCATAATTATTTAATTCTCCATTGATACTTGTAGATCATTAATATGCTTTTGTGGAGGATTTATTTATAACAGTAACTGGTAAACCTACAGACCTTGAGAGCGATGCCTGTAATTAACTTGGAAAATCCTACACTTTGCCTTGTTGGAGCTCCTAATGTGGGAAAATCTTCCTTGGTTCGTGTACTCTCTACCGGAAAGCCTGAGGTATGGAGTTGAATGCTTGACTTTTTTTTTTCAGGCATGCTATGTTATGATTCTTCTTAAGAACATTTTTTTATATTGATGCTTTTGGATGAGCTTTGATCAAGTTGAATTGTTGGTCCTTCTAAGGCAGTCAATCCGGATTTTATAAATTCAATTGTTTTGTATAAGCTTTTAGATATCTCTATTAATTCTCTTGTAGATCAGTCTAAAAGATGTAATAGGCATATGACGATACGAGTATGAAAACAATAAGTGCTGGTTTTAATTGTTATGATAACATAATAAATTTGTCTAACTGGTTTTTGGTTATAATGTGGATCGTTATATATTGTTGCATGGTTGATTTAGGACCACCGCAACACCACCACATAAATTTTTACTGATAGACTTTGAATGCAATAAAAACTGACATAAACTAAGGTAGTAAATTCTTTTAATTAGATCCACAAATACAACAATCAAAGCCTTTTCCCACTAGTTGGTTTGAGGGGGCTTGCCAATTGGAAGACCCTAAGTACAGGTAGTTTGACAAGACAATTTGGATCCTTTAGCTAACATACAGAAACTTGTCTCACTTTTAAATATCTTAGTTGAAATTTCTATGAACGAAATTTTCTAGCATTTAATTTGCTTTGTGTACAAGTGTAGTACACTATGCTATACAGACGAATGAGATTGTTCATATTGTCTCTGATGAGCATGGTTCTCTAAATGGTACCAGACTGGCTGGTCATATTGGAAAAATGAAAACAGGTCCAGATGAAGCTTGAAAAATCTTATGCAAAAAACAGGTCAATAACTGGAAAACTAGGTTGCATGGGTATGCCTATTTAGGGGATGTATCCGTATCCATGAAAATACGTCTGGATACTCGAGGGGTTTGCCGTTTTTGTGGGTTTCATAGTGAAATTACTGACTTTAATCAGGAACAAGGAATGGCTTCTAGGTTATTCACTTATTCTTATTTAATTCTTTTTATTGCCTCTTTCCCATGCGAGCTCCTGACATCTTTTTTATTTATTATTTTCTTAATTCTAAAGCACAAGATTGATCTCACGTATATGCTTAAAAAATCTCAATAATAATTTACTTTTTTTAGAGAATTGGAACTTTAATTTTTTTTTTCCTTCACTCATCTTGAATTTTTTTATGAATTATTAATTACTTTGTTGTTAATATTTTATTGATGTTATTGGCATGTAAATTTTTATTGATGTTAATTTGAAGTATAAATTCCTTTAAATGTTTTATGTAAATATTTTTAGTAATATAATTTTAAATTTGGAATTTATTTTTACAGTTCTGCATAATAAAACTTATTACTTAATTTTAATAATGAAAATATTTATATATAATATATATTATTTTATATAAAAATAATTTATTGTAACCGTACCCGTGTCAGTGCCTAGCTGGAAAGCCATGCTAAAATAGTTGTGAATAGTCATGTCTTTGTGTGGTGCATCCTATTGTGTACATAGCTGTCATATTTATTGTACTAATTCTTAATAAATACCCTAGCTGTGTAGATCAGTGCTATCACTGACTGATGTTCTCAAATCTATGGTTTCCTCTCTTATTCCTAGCTTAACATGGTATTAAAGCCAGGGGGAGGAACACCTTGGGTTGCAATGTCAGTGTCATATTCCTAGTGATCAATATGTTTTAGGCTTTTAGCCCACTGTGTAAGGAAATAGTTTTGGAGGATTTTGACGGGGACTAGGAATAGTATGGGATGTCCCTAGGGTAGTATGGGCTACCAAGTTCTGCATTGAGCAGTATGGGATACTCAATGGGGTACTTAAGTGATTTGGTTCTTCCCCATCAACATCTAGCTTTTGAGGGAGAGTTCCATCATATTGTCCCTATTAGAGGATGTTGACTGGTCAGACTATTATTCTGGCAGGGATTAACTATTGATACTATGACAGAGATCAGGGAAAATGTTAAATGGGGTTTCCTGATAGCTGTTCCTGAGATTTTAGTGAAAGTCATATTTGCATGATATTATTCTGTTCTGTTAAAGCATGCTATTCTTTCTTTATTACAGATACAATAACTATTCTTATCTTTCATAATATGGTTCAGTAAAAGCGGAAAAACCACATTTGTACTTAAAATTGTGATTCCTCTAGCCATATAACGTTTTTTATTAATCTTTGTCCTCCCGTTTCTCTCTGGTATTTCAGGTTTGTAATTACCCCTTCACAACAAGAGGAATTCTTATTGGTCATATTGTTTTGAACTACCAGTCGTTTCAGGTCCATAACTTTCTATTGCTTCTCAAATGTTTTTTGTTTTCTTTCATTACATACGTAGTTCTAATTGCTTAACTGACACAACTATAGGTAACAGATACCCCTGGCCTACTGAAGAGACAATATGGTAATCAGACAATTGTTTTTTTTTTTTTAAACCTTCATGAAGCATTAGTTGCTTCCTTGGTGGCATGTTGTTATGTATCTATGGTTTTCTTTAGTACAGATCTTTAAATCAGTTGCTGATTTGAGGTTTAATTTGGCTGAGTGGTATGGTTGTGATCAATTTGGGTAGTCCTTTTCTTTTCCTTTCTCTCTTATATTTGTTATCTATATCTGAGATTTTGCTTGGTCCCGTAGTTGGACATTCCTTTCTATGGTCACGTGGTAGCTCAATAGATTTCTACAACTCTTATTAGGCAAGCATGATGCATCCTTTTCTATTTAGTGTTGTTTGGGATCTTATTTGAAGTTGCAGATGGAGCGTATAAGATTATGAGACATAGTTCATGGGAGATCAGCTGGATTACAGAAGGAATGAGAGAGAGGGGGGAGGGATTTGCACTCAGTAATCTGGTGTCTAAAAGGGGATGGGATGTGGTAACTATAGTTAATCCAACCTGAGTACTTGAAAACCCACAAGAAAATGCATATGGATATAATAAATGTGTCCTAGGGATGAATTGATGAAGCATCTGAGTTATCTTCTCAGTCATTTACACTAATCAATTGCCATGTCTTTTTTCTTTTCACTAAATGTCTATCTTTTTTCTTTTCATTGTTTCTTCCTGGCTTGCTATTTAGATGACAGGAATAATTTGGAAAAGTTGACACTTGCTGTCCTTTCGCATCTACCAACTGCAATTTTATATGTTCATGACCTTTCCGGGGAGTGTGGCACTTCACCTTCTGATCAGGTACCATGCATTCCATGTTTCTATAACAATTGAATTATTTGACTAACTGAAATGTTAATGACCATAAAAAGAGTTTCAAGTTATAATGTGCATTTATTGGGATTTCTCTAGATTAGAATTTATTTCCTTGTCTAGATTCCTAAGGTCAAAGGTTCATTTTGGTCCTCAATGTTTCACCCAAGTTTCAAATTATTCCTTTATGTTTCAAAAGTTTTAAATTGGTCCTTTATGTTGCACAAAAGTTCCGAATTGGTCCTTCCGTCCACTTCCATCAATTTCTTAAGTTAATTGCTGACGTGTCCATTTAAGCTAATGTGTCATGCCACGTCATTGCCACATCATCACATAGGATGAATAGAAGATGATGTAGCAATGACGTGGTATGACACATTAGCTTAAATGGACACGTAGGAGAGATGATATGTCTACCTCAGCACGTCACGTCAGCACTTAACGGAAGAAATGGACGGACTTGGACGGAAGGACCAATTTGGAACTTCTGAGAAACATAAAGGACTAATTTGAAACTTTTGAAATATAAAGGACTAATTTGGAAGTTGGGTGAAACATAGATATCAAAATGGGCATTTTGAAGTTTGAATGTATTAGAAGTTATATATGGATGAGTTAGAATTAAAATTTTCATACATATATATGTGTGTGTGCTCGCTCGTGTGTGCATGGATGCCACACTTGTTTGTTATGTGGAATGTTGGAGGTAATCTTACATTTTCTCCAACATTCTTCCTACTAAAAATAACTTACTTTTTGTAATGTGATGAAATTATGCTTTTGCCCTTATTTTTTTTTTAAAATTATTTTAATATAAGGCTAAAATAGTCATTTTGCCCTTTATTCCATTCCCATTCCCGTCCCTTTCCCATTTCCTACTACCAGACATAGTAAACTCATTTCCATTCCCATTTTCATTTCCATTCCCGTCACATTCCATCTACTAAACATAAATGTTGTCATGCGCAATGTAGTGCCTTATCGCAATAGTGCACCGTAGTCCGTGAACAGCTATGGTATGTCGAGGGTCTTGTTAACAAATAATGTGTTAGACACTAATTTGAGAATAAACATTGTCCAAGTAAAATAGGATGTAGTATAAAGTCAAGTCTATGCTAAAATCGACAAATCTTGCCAGCTCATGCTTGTCTATGTATATAATTTAAGGAA
Source organism: Senna tora (assembly GCA_014851425.1). NCBI lineage: Eukaryota > Viridiplantae > Streptophyta > Magnoliopsida > Fabales > Fabaceae > Senna > Senna tora. The sequence goes on from CM026262.1 coordinate 16,763,417, forward strand.
AATGTTCTTACGAACTTGAGTCCGTCTAATTTTACATGAACCAGCCGCATGTTAACAGTTAAGTGGATAAAATTTGAAATACATGGTTTAAAAAATAGTTTAATATAACAAAGTTTTTGTACCCGTCAATTATAACTACATTCCATATTTTTCTCTATTTTTTTCAACTAAACTCTTATCACATGGGGGTCCATAACTCCATGTATGATTTATTGGACTCAGCCCATAAGAACATCATTCATAGCTTAATTGAGGAAGTTTTCCGTTCTTTTAGATAGACCTGTCAATGTTGCATGTAATTCCATATGATTTACAACAAAAAATAATCAGCCAAACAATCATAAAAGGGTCACTTCATTTTACATTTTTTGTTTTGTTTTGTTCTTTTCTTTTCTTTTTTTCAATTGAAGGAGGGCTGATAAATGATGGGGAATAATCTTCTGATAAACAGTAGGCGCTCAATTGATTATGGTTGATTATGCAGTTCACTATATATAAAGAAGTCCGAGAAAAATTCACTGAACACTTGTGGCTTGATGTTGTGTCCAAATCTGATCTCTTGGGAAAGGCTCCCGTACTCTATGCCACAGAAGATGCAAATCCTGCCCAACTTGAACTGGCAAAATACCTGGAATCGGGACCTGATGGAGCTATTCATGTCTCTGTGAAAACCAATCAAGGACTTCATGAGGTGAGATTCCGTTCATAGTTACTTTGTTCCTGTCTTTCACTAGGTTAAATTTGCTTCCCCATTGATATATCTTTCTTGAGAGGGATCATCAGAAAACGTTTGCACGTGTTTCAAACATCGTATGGAAGTTGAAATTATAGCCTATTTGACAACTATTTTTGTTTTGTGTTTTTTAAAAATAGTTTTGAAAACTGTTTTTAAAAGCCAATTTTAGAAGAATAAAAGAGAAACTTGTTTGATTGAATTTGTGTTAGGAACAGTATTTGAAAACAATTCTCTCAAAGTTGCCATTAATGAAGGAAAAAAGAAGCCAAATTCTATAATTACCATTAATGAAAACAGTTCTCTCAAAGTTGTTTTGTTTTTTCCCCAAAACAATGGTAAAGTTGTATTTGTTATGGTTTTTTTATTTTATAGAAACACCAATATGATTTTGTTTTTTAAAAACAACTTTTGAAAACAAATTGCCAAATAGATTTTTTTAGTTCTTTTGTTTTTAAAAACATAAGGGCCGGTTTGGTTCAGCGGTAAGCTCGCTTGCCGTGGAGTCTGAGGTCGCTGGTTTGAATCAGCCTCTCTGCATAAGAAGCAGGTGTAAGGCTGCCTAGTATAACCTTCCCAGCACCCCCACCAAGTGGGGACTCGAACTGGTTTGGCCCTTTTGTTTTCAAAGACAAAATATTTTTAAAAAAACTGTTGTGAAACATGCCCATAACCTCTTTTTACAGTTCTGTTATACAAGTCAAAATTCAAAAATAACCTGTATTGGTGTAACGATACCAGTCTAATGTTACATTTTCCTTACCCTTGATGTCATTAATACTTTATTTGGCCTAGTTAAAGCCATTTCTTTTACATAATGTTTTATTTTTACCCTCTACCTCAGCATGATATAGTTATATTAAAGTTGTGTTTGGTATGTTATTGGGCATGTAAAGGGAAAGAATATAAAAGTAATGTAAAAGGAAGGAATGTAAAGTAATTGTAAAGATAAAAATTATGTTTGGTATGAAATAAATAAGAGGGAAAGTTTGTAATGTAAAATATGTCAAAAGACCAAATTGTCCTTGTTATTTTTTAAAAATAAAAAACTTTATATTAAAAAAAGTTACGAGTGGGTGGTGGTGGTCAGCAGCGGTGGCCGGTGGATGGTGGTCGGCGGTGGTTAGTGGTGGTGGTGGTGGGTGGGTGGGTGATTGTGAAAAGTGAGATGGGCGATTTTGTCAAAAATTTTCAATTACCTAAGTAAATAAGTTTTACATAGTATTTTTGATGTAATCTATTTGATGTAAAGTAGATTACAATGCCTTAAAATCATACCAAACAAAATGCATTCCTCCAATTTTGTGCAATTACATTACATACTTTCATTTTCTTTCCTACCAAATGGAGCCTAAGTGATGTACGTATTCAAGCCACTCCTTTATCATTTTTTTAGCAAGTTTAGATATTATCCGACAGAATTAATAAATACAAGTTTGCTTTTCTTGTGTAGCTGAAATTCAGAGTGCATGAGCTGCTTAATTTGCAGATGGCCAGGATCAATGATACAAGCAAAAACCAGGGGAAGTGAAAAGGTTTCACTTTTAGATTTCACCAAGTTCATGATGACCATTGTCAATATGAAAAGCTCGATGGTTGATGTCAATGGTGTTCTGCATTGGACATCAATCAAGATGTAAGATAGTATTTAAATTTAGGCATCTTTCGGCTTGTCTTTAGATACCTCGTGCCAGTTGCTTGATCTATATAGTTTAATTCACCTAGTAAGATAAGGCTTTACTTGTTTTTATCTTTTTTGGATACCTCCACAGTAATGAAATGTGTCATGAATCAAATTTTTATGTTTTGCATGTATAAGTTAAAAAGTAAAATGCCCTAATCTATATGTGGCATGGCTCTACCATTCTTTTTATTTTATTTTATCCTTTGATGTAAACAAATCCATTTTCACTATCAATTCTATAATTTTGACTGCATTGCTTGATTTTTGCAACAAATTAAAAATGATAATAACATTTTTTACATGTAAAATTGACTACCAATGGAGAAAATCAATGGAACTCCTAGATATTAGACAGATTTCTGGTTGCTCTACTGGCTTGTGTTGGAAATTATGAAAACCACAAAAAGAATGGGTCTTTTAAATTGTGTTTCTGGCATTTCTTAGAAAATTGGACTGGTCGATTGAACTGGAAAATCGGACGAACTAGCTGTGCCATCGATTTGGTTGACCCTCAAAATCGTCCTTAAAACTCGGTTAACAATAAAAGAAATTAGTAAAAAAATCGGCTAATAAGTGAAAACCATCTGATAAAGTTAGAGCTGTCAAAACGGGTCTAACTCGGTGGGTTGGTTCGTTTAATCCATCAATTTGGTGGGTTGAGTTACAAAATTTCAACCCGTTTATTAAACGGGTTGGAGGAACTCGACCCACCTAACCCATCGGGTTAAGTGGGTTGGCTCGCGGGTTAAGTGAGTTGGCTTGTTTGTAGTCCACCTAACTTAAAAAAAAAAACATTATTCCTAATCATGTTTCTTTTTGTGATTTTTTTTTTACCATATTTGCTGGAGCTAGGACAAAAAGAAATGAGTAATATTGTGATATTTTGACTATGTTTGATATTTTCATTGTTTTATTTTTAACTATTTGTGAGTGACATGATTAATGATAAATCTTTTCTTTCATTTTATCATATTAAATTTCTTAGTTCATAAAAAAAATGTATAAAAAAGTATAGATTTCAATTTTAAAAAAATTTAGAAAAAAAAATTAAAAAAAAGGTGGGTTGGTGGGTCAGGCTGGGATTCTTAACCCGTTTAACGTGACCAACTCGAGTGGGTCAACCCGTGTGAGTCGGGTTGGCCCACTTTGACAGCTCTAAATACACACGGGTTGACCCACTTTGACAGCTCTAAATAAAGTTACGAGACTTGAGAAGAAGAAGATGATGATGATGATGAGGCGTGAGAATGGAGAAAGAAGGAAGAAAATGAATATGAAATTATAAAAGATAAAAGTATATTATAAATACTATGAAGAGTTAATTAATGTTGATTTTTTAAAACTAAATATGACTAAATAAAAGAGAAATTGACAAATAGAGGTGCAAACTTCAAAAAAAAAAGACGGAATTGGTAAATCCTAAATCTATTTTTTTCTTCTATATTTAATTTTAGAAAACTTCAAACTTATAATTGAGTAAAATAAAAAATTCTTTATAATATGTCTTTTATCAATAAAATTATATAAAGTGTTACACAATAATTGGTAGGATGTTGACATCATACTAAGTTAGAGATAGTTGACCTTGTTAATACTCAAAGTATGGCTCATTAAAGCCAGATTACGGCCCACGGCCCAAAATGTCTACTATAAGAGGAGAATTCACACGAAACCCTAGATGCAACAATCAGAATCTCTTGCTTCATCAATGAGTGCCCTGCACCCATGCCGTCACGTCCTCCAATGTGATCACAACCGCTGACTAGGGATATAGCCCTCCACCGTGAGTACTCCTTCCTAAGCCTACCACCGATAGCCTTGCAAAGCCAGTGGTTCCTTTTAGGCTATCCATAGTCGCCCAACATCCTAACCATTGTGTGGCGACACCTTTTCAGGTAATCTTAACGCCCTGTGGTACCCTTGGATGCCTTTCGAACTGCGTGCACTTTGATCCCCAAAAGGGTACATAGGCACCTAGGCACTGCTTAAGGACAAGTCCTTAAGGTCATTACCCTTAAGTGATCCCAAATATTTATTGTAAACAAAACATGTTTAACATAAAGTATGTATTATTTTTTACAATTGTAGTATGAAATTAATATATAATATTAATACCGGTCTGACCACGATTTGATCTAAGTTAAACCACTAAACTGTGAACCAGTATCTTGCCCAATTTAATCACCGATTCGGTTTTTTTAAAAAAAAATTGCTTTTCAATAAAGTGTGCTATTTTGACTCGTTAATCCTTATGCGGGTTAACCAATAAATTAATTTTTTTTTTACATTAGTTTATGTAAATTCATAATATTCCCTTCTTGGTACATGTGGCACGAAGCTTCTAGAAGCCTCATAGGGTCTCGATAAGTGACACGTGGCACCACTCATCGGTCCCAGACGTGCTACTCTCCCACGTGTCCTCTGAGCTCTCTAGCCTAGGAAATGTGGGACGAGGCTTCGACATGGGACACACACGACCCAAGAGAATGTGGGGCGACCACGTTCCCCTTTACACCAAGTATAAATACCCCTCACTGGGGGGAAAAGGAAAAAGACATCAATCGCGCTCAGAACATACGCTTAGCATTATTCATCAGAGATCCCCACTGTTAACCTTCACACATTATACCTCCAACAAGCGGCTCGCCCGGCCGGAGCAGCCACACGTCCTAGCTGCACACGACGACCACAGGTAAACCCTTTCCCTAACGGATCCTATGGACGTTCTCTCCTAGAACTACGTGGACTTTGATCCCTTAACAAGGGTACGTAAGCACATAGATTATCACCTAAGGACAAGTCCCCCAAGGTTTAGAGTTTAGACCCCTTGCGGTCCTTTTTTTATTCATGAATTGTCTGAACCAAAAACATCTGAGGATGGATGAAGGGAATGCACCCAATCCCTGGGAAACCGCTCACCTAGAAGCCGAGTGAATTGTTCGACCGCCAGCAGCATCCCGTACGCTCTTTCACCCAACCTTTCCGCTCGATGATCGGCCTCATCCCCAGCTTGTCTCTCATCTTCCAGCCAGCCTTACAGATTCTTGTTCGCACGCGCCTCGGTATTCACTAAGGCATCACGAAGAGAATCCATCTCCTGCCGGCCCTTCACAACATCCTCTCGACGAGCGTAGCCAGTTCATCATGAGACCTTTTCAAGTCCGCCCGCAAGAGGTCAATTTTAGCACGTTGATCGCTCTCAGCCTGAAGGCGTGCGACCTCGTGATTCAAAGACTCCAACTCACGACCCGACCTCTCGCACTCATTCTCCTTAATCGCCAAGTTCTCGCACACCTCCTCAAGTTGTTGTCTCGTGCGCTCAAGAACGTTATCTTTTGTTTTGAGGCTAGAGGTCAACTCTTCTCGCTCCAAGCGAAGCCCAACCTACAAAAGACAATGATTAAAATACTTTAAGGCTACGTATTAAAATCCAACTCCAGAAGTATTCAAGGAAAAATACTTACCACTTGCGTCCGCCGCATGATCCCAGCTTGATGAAAGTCAGCTAGAGCATTGGTAGCACTATCAAAACCCCGTAAGGAAACATCCACGGCACTTGTATCTTGTGCCCTAGAGGCCCTCTCCTCCAAATTTACAAGAAAACTCCTGTCGAGAGCCACTAGGGCAATGGAGGGTACCTCCTCCGACAAGCCCCGCTTGGGCTCCAAGTCAAAATTTTCTGACGAATTACTTGCCACTTCAGCATTCTCAAACGTAGTGGCTGTCATTTTGACTCACCACTACATTCTCTCCTTCTATAGGAGCCTCAGCCTATCTTTCAATAGAAGCCTCGACCTCTTTTTTGGCAGGAGCCTCAGACCAGTTACCCGACCCCGCAGACGCATCACTTTCCACGCGGGCCCTTTTTCGCGCAGGCTCCTCAGCAGTACTCTCCCCTCATCCATATATGAATGATGAGGGAGGTCAGGCACCACCTGAGAAGGATCACTCAACAAAATAACTCTCAAGGGCGAGCTGAGTCGACTCAGAAGGTGGAAAAGTAACCTCCACCGAAACAACAATCTGGGTCACCGACTGAGAAACCGTTTACTGCTCCTTCGATGGCGAAGGTGCACAAGGAGAAGGTGGGCAAAAATCTTTTTTGCCATGTTTCTTGCACCCCTCTTTCCGTTGAGAACGATCTCCGGTAACATTGCCACGACCAAGAGAAGAACTCGGCTTCCCCCTCCCCCTGATACTCTAATACGGACTCTAGCAGCCCTATCTCGGTTAGGAGAAGAACTCTGCCTCACTCTCTTTCCCTTGTTTCGATCATTAGCCCTAGCACGAATCAGAGGAGGAGGAAGAGGTGAAAAGTCCTCCAAATTAGTGAAGTCGAAGAGATACAATCCTACCAAATGAAACAAACCCTAAAATCAGAAAAGAAACCCCATATAATAGAGATAAAGGTGGAGGAAGAAGACAATACTTACTCTCATCTTCATTGGCCATGGAGGAACGCAATCGACAGCGGCGAAAGTTTCATAGAAAACAGAGAAGGCTAAGGAAAGCTCTCGAAAATTGAAATCAAAGAACTTGAAAGAAATAGTTCCAGAAAACTAAAAGTAGAAGAAGTTAAAGAATATGAGAAAATTTTCAATGACAGGTATTTATAAACCCCTCAAAGACGCGATGATTCAAATCCGAACCACCCTAGGGTTCTGCAACAGAAAAAGAGCAATTATCACCTACATCCACATAAAGATAAGATCAACAATCTCCACCGTCCAAAAGTAGGCACGCATCGAAAAGCCATGACCTAAATCCCTGGTTTTCAGTCTACGAGAAAAGGCAGTTATTCGGACTCAAATGCCCTTGGAAATCTAAAAGTCTCCCAAAAGGACCAAAGGGAAATTGTGGAAATCGTGGAGTGAAGATTAATGATGACATCCCTCGAAAACGCGCAAGAAGTGGCTGATAGGATCTTGACAAGTGGCACTCCTTGCTCTCTATTTTCCAAAGCTAGGCTCTCAAAGAATTGCGAAAAGCCCCCCCCCCCCAAATATGAGCTCGGTTGCCCTCATACCACAATCATCTCATGGCGGGCGAGCCCGCAAACTTCACAGAAACAATTTTAAGTCCACGGGCGCTCAACACACCTAGACTTGGGGGACTAATGTAATTCCAAAATATTTCCTTCGTGGTACACGTGGCAAGGAGCTTCTAGAAACCAAATAGAGCCTCGAGAAATGACATGTGGCACCCCTCGTTAGTCCCAGACGTGCTGCACTCCCACGTCTCCCCCAAGCTCTCTAACCAAAGAAACATGGGGCAAAAGCCCAGATATGGGATAAGGCCGACCAAGGAGAACGTGGGGCGACCATGTTCCTGTCCATACCAAGTATAAATACCCTTCAACAGGGGGACTCAAGAGATCAAATGAATCACACTCAAAGCATACACATAACATTACTCTCAAGAGATCCTCCATACTCTTAACCTTCACTCATATTATACTTCCAACCGGCGGCTCGCCCGCCTGGAACAGTTGCACGTCCTAGCCACATACGGCAACCACAGGTAAATCCCTTGCCTAACGGCTCCTGTGGACTTTTCCCCTTCAAACTACGTGGACTTTGATCCCTTAACAAGAGTATGTAGGCACCTAGGTCATCCATCACCTAAGGACAAGTCCCCCAAAGATTAAACCCCTTGTAGTCCTTAATTTTACTTATGAATTGTCTGAGCCAAAAATGACAATTACATATTATAAAAATAATTTATATAAATTACTTTTTAAATATTCATTCTTAGTTTTTTTTTTATGGATATTCATTCTTAGTTAAAAGTAAATATTTTTTTATTTCAATTTTTTATAAATATTTTTTAATATTTTTCAAATATATATTTAATTGTACAAATAATAAATATGAAAGAATTTTGATAAAAATGAATTAAACTGTAATTTTCTTTATCTTTTAAAAAAATGTATTTCTTAAAACAAAAGAGAAGAATTAAAATTGGGTAACTGTTTAGAGTTATAGAGAACTAAAGCTCACCAGTTATTAATTATTGAATCTTTCTCGAGATTTGAGTCAATTTAAATTTTAAGAAAAAAATTATTTTGGAAGTCTCAAGACAAATCAAATAACTAATATTACCCATTATAATTCAACGATGTCGTAAAAGACTGTGTACTTTACTAAAGATTTAGTACTTGTTTGTGCATGCTTATTAAAACTAATGATTTTTAAATGTTTTCTTTAAATGGAGTTTCTTTAAAATTGTTGTGAAAGAGAAGCAGTTTGTGTTTGACAAATTGAGTTAAAAAGTACTTTGATCAGTAGCTGAAAAACAATTTGTGTGTGATAAAATTGTATAAAAATGTACTTTTAACTATAAAATTACCAAGAAGGGCATGTATAAATTATGATGTTATTATTGCTATATTAAATAGAGAAATAGATTTTATTATTTAATCTTTTAATATTATCAAACAAATAAATAAAATCTTAATTTGTTTGTTAATTCATTAAAATGTTACTAAATTAATTATTAGTTTTAACTAATGTAATTTTGTTATTTATGATAAGTTTTTATTAATTAATATTTGTTAATGTTATTTAAATAAAAAATAGTTATAGATATTTGTTGTTAAAAGTGAAGAGATAGTGAAAGTGAAGGAAGATTAGCTAATGCTGAATATAGGTCGAATATAGGTCAGTATTTAAAGTGCCTATCAAAATTAGCGTTTAAAATAATAAAGGATATAATAGAAAATATAAAGTTTTATTAAGGGTAATTTTGTCCTAAAATATTTAAATTTTAACTTTTCTTACTAGCTAGAAAAAGAAACTCTAATTTCTGCTTAAAGCTAAAAATGTACATTCTATTACAATTAATAATAACTTAATTCATAAAATAAATATGCACAAACAATATTATTTTTTGAAATAAGTGAGTATTAAAATAAATAAATAATTCTCTTAAAAATAAACTTGCACAAACAAACTCATAATCTTTCAAATGTTGAGATCTCGACCAAGTCCCTGTCGAAGAGAATTTTGGTATTGTACTACGGATGAGAAGAAAAAGAATTTTGGTACGAAAAGTTTAACCTTATTGCTTAATGCTTACTTGCTTAGTGAAAACTTTTCATTGTTTTTTTTTTTGTCAAAAGAACTTCCATTAAAACCACAAAGCAAAAAACACAGAACCAGTCCAAAGAAACCAACAAACCAGAAGCAACAAAGCAAAAAAACTACAGCAAAAACAAAGACATTAACCAACACCAGTCCTAATACACAAGCCATCAGAACACAAAATCTCCAAGAAAGAGGATGGGGGTCTAGAGACCCAATCCAAAGGGCACATCCTCAAAGAGACACTCCTGGCAAGCCAATCCGCTGCCATATTACCATTTCTCCTGACGTGCAACACAGAAGGCCACCCAAGATGACCACACAACAGAAGAATATCCTTCATGATGTTAGAGCACTGCCAATCCCAATCAACATCCTTCTGATTAACAGCCAACACCAACTCCTTGCAGTCACTCTCCACACAGAAATCATCCAACCGGAGCTCTAAAGCAGTTTTAAGAGACTCCCTAAGAGCCAAAGCCTCAGCCATCCTAGCAGACCCAGTCACGACTCTGAAGCACCTACCATCCACCACTCTCCCATCACAATTTCTGACAAGCAATCCCACACCACAAGCACCAGATTTACTACAAAAAGAAGCATCACAATTAATCTTTAAAGAGTTACCACCAGGAGGAACCCAACGAGCATCCTCATCCTTTAACACAGCAACCTTAGCCACCTTCGAAGAAAGAGCATTAGCATTCCAAAATTCTGCAGCAGCAGAGAAGCTCCTCTGAATAACAAAATGAACATCCACTGGGGTGCAATCAAAAACCAACTTACATCTCTCCTTCCAAATATGCCAACATGTATAACCAAAAAGGGAGGCAGACCAATCATCCACCTTCTCCTCTCCCAACAACAAACTACCCCACCAATCTTCAATCCTCTTAACCTCAAACCTATTCCATCTTGCATAGAACATGCTGCCAAACCACACTTTCTCAGTCCATCCACAAAAAAGAAGCATATGCTCACTAGATTCTTCCTCAAGATTGCACACAGGACAAACTGCACTAAGGCCACACCTCTTCCTCACAAGATTCACTCTAGTTGGCAAAATATTAGAGCATAATCTCCATATAAAATGCTTCACTTTCTCAGCCACCTTGAGATTCCAAATTGCACTCCATAAACCATCAAGAAACACAACAGACGAGGAAGCCTTAGAAACCACCTCACAATCAAGATTACTCTTAACAAGATGATACCTAGACTTAACTGAGTAAATACCCCTTCTATCATATAACCAAACAACTTCATCCTTCACATGCCCATTAGGAATATGCACTCTTTTAATCGCCAGAATCTCCTCCCTAGATAAAACATTATTCAATTCCCCCAAGCTCCACTCCCCATTCTGAATAATACTGTTAACGTTCCTAATCCCCCACTCAGAATTAGGAACAACAGAAGCAATTTGGAAGTTCATCAAGCATGGCAACCACTTATCTCTCCAAATACCAATACTCTCACCATTACCCAGCCTCCAACCCAATCCCAACTTCAACGTGTCCCTCCCAGCAAGAATACTAGACCACCCCCATGATGCTCTAGACCCTTTCTTAGCCACCAAGAATTCAAACTTAGGAAAATAAATGCCTTTGATCACCTTAGCCCATAACTCGTCAGGATTCTTCAACAATCTCCAAGCAAGTTTTGCCAACAAAGCATCATTGAAAGCTTACACCAAGCTTGCCAATGAATTCTCCCACCACCTTCCTTCCTACCCCACCAAAATCTAGCAAGCGCAGCATCCAACTCCTTGCAAAAAAACCTTAGGGAACTTGAACACCCCCATAGGAAAACCAAGAACCGAGTTGGCCACTGCTTTAATCAACACTTCCCTCCCTGCCTGAGAAAGAGTACTTTGCTTCCAGCTTTGAATCCTCTTCATCATATTATCCTTTACAAAGGCCAAAGCCACCACCTTAGACCTCTCCCAAAGAGTTGGCAGCCCCAGATATTTACCAGGATTACTTGACTCCACAATGCCCAACACACTACACACATCCTCCTTCACACAATCAGGTGTATTCTTCGAAAAAAACAAACCAGACTTATCCAGATTCATGTCTTGTCCTGAGGCAGCACAATACTCCTTTAGAATACCAGCAACAACGTCACAATCCCCATTGCTAGCATTAAGAAACAAAAGCGAATCATTCGCAAAGAAACAATGTGTTAAAGGAGGACAAGATCTTGCCAACTTAATCCCACACAGAACACCATTGGCAGCAGCACTGTTCAACATAGCAGAGAGCACATCAGCAATAATAATGAAAAGACAAGGCGATAGAGGGTCACCTTGCCTAAGGCCCCTACCAGGAATAAACTCAGTCACCTTCCTTCCTCCCACAATCACATTATACCTGACAGTGGACACACACATCATGATCCTACTCACCCAACCTCCACAAAAACCCAACTTCAACAGCAATTGCTCAAGAAAGTCCCATTCGACTCTATCATATGCCTTAGCCATGTCAATCTTCATTGCCAATTCAAACTTCCCACTACTCCCCTTATTCCTCAAATAATGGTACACCTCATGAGCAATTACAATGTTGTCATGTATAAGCCTTCCTTTAACAAACGCTCTCTGATTTTCAGAAATTAAACTCGGAAGCAAGCCTCTCATCCTATTCACCATGACCTTAGAGATTATTTTATAAGCGAAATTGCATAAACTAATTAGCCTATAATGAGAGACCAACTCAGGTCTATCAATTTTCGGTATCACAATAATATTAGTCTCGTTTAATGAATCCACCAGTCCCTCACCATTAAAGAAATTAAGAACTGCACTAGACACTTGATCACCAACAATACTCCAGGAAGCTTGAAAAAACTTCCCAGAATACCCATCCGGACCTGGTGCCTTCATAGCACCCAAATCAAAATCAGCCCTCCTAACCTCCTCCTTTGTAACCTTCTCCATCAGTCTCTCATTATCCGCTCCAGAGACACCTTTACTAACAAAACTCAGAACATATGAGAAGTCTCTAGATCCAACAGGTTTAAACAGATTCTCAAAATAGAACTTAAAACAACCACCAATACACTCTTCATCCTCAATCCACACCCCATCACTCCCTTTCAATCTCAGCACCTTATTCAACTGCCTTCTCTGAATCACAGATTGATGAAAAAACCTTGTATTCTGATCTCCAGCTTGAAGCCACCCAATCCTAGCTCTCTGATGCCAAAATAGTTCCTCCCTATCCCACAGAACTTCAATCTCCTTCAAAATATTACCAATCTCCACCCTCTTATCCAGAGTCAATTCACCCTCTCTACAAGCAGCAAGATTACTAGTAAGCTTCTCTATCTGCTTCAAATTATTTGGGAAAGCTTTCCTACTCCATTCCTTAAGAGCATTACTACACTTATCCAGCCTCTTCTTTAACAAAAGAACCTCATCATTGCTCATTTCACCATCCCACACCCAACCCCTTTCAACTACCTCCGAATACTCCACATGATCAATCCACGAAGCTTCAAACTTAAAGGACCTCCTTCCCTTCTTGATATCATATTTCAAATTAATCACCAAGGGACAATGATCAGAGCCAACAGCCTCAAGATGCAAGACATGAGCATCCTAATAAAGTTCTTTGCCCACAATATTACTAAAACATCTGTCCAACCTTTCTTTAATTAAATCACTTCCCAACTGCTTATTAGTCCAAGTAAACATTGGACCCTTAAAACCAAGATCCACCCAATCACAATCAAACACCAGACTCTGAAAGTCAAAGAGGGAACTATCAGATCTAATCAAGCCCCCAAACTTCTCATAATTACTCAAAATGTCATTAAAGTCACCCAAACAAAACCAAGCTTTCCCATCAACAGGTTTCAACCTTCTCAAACTTTTCATTGTTATACCGTACAATTACCCAAAAAAAAAAAGACACAGAGAGACTCAAATCACATAAATGGTCAATATCAACATTTAACAGAGAAAAATGACGGTGTTAGGTTAAAGGACCAATTTTGACAAAATTCAAAACATAAAGGACTTATAATGACATTTTGAAATATAGAGGTCCAAAACTGAACTTCGATAAAATATAGAGGACCAAAATAATAATTTTGCCTTTCAAAAAATGAAAGACATTCAATTTTTTTAAATATTTTTTTTATTATTATCCACTTAAACTCTAAAAGTAATATAATAATATTACCATGAAAAAACTTTTTTATTTGTATCACCACCCATATTTTTTTTGTTATTATTTTCATGAAAAAAATTTAGGTTATTTCTCTCCTCACTTTTTTCTATAGTATTTTTTTTTACTCTTCAATACTTTACGTCCTTTTTGTTTGGTGCATTCCTACCAAATGTAACCTTTAGGTGAGAAGATGATATCTTAATCTAAAGTTAGAATTTTTTCTAATGAAATAAAGTCGGAGAATTGATCCTTTTAAAGAATATTTACAAAGATATTTATAAATAATCAAATAAATGTTAGATCAAGTAAAATTGAGTCCGAAACTCAAAGAATAGTATTAGTTTTTTAAACTAATTATAATTGGTGAGGAGGTGAGAAGAGTTTTGGGCACTCCTGTCTCTCTGAGGGGTGTCTAGATAAAAGAGTTTGTTAGAAGAATTGATTCTTTGAAGAATAGAATGAGAAGAAATGAAGAAGAAAAAAAAAAGTGATGCACAATGTCTTTAAGGCGTGGACATCACTTTCCTTTAAACTTAATTTGCCCCAATCTATTTCTATTTTATATAGGGTGCTAGTTGGGTAGACCGGCAAATTTCCTTTAGTATACAATGAAGACCCTTGAGTATAGATAGCACTTCCAATACTCAAGCTAAGACAACAATAGTATTTACAAAGTGATAGTTTGTCTTTATCTTTGTGTGCACTCAAAGGCAAAGGCAATGAATTTGATGTATTGTGTTATGGAATGATGAGGGGTTTATATAGATCATGAAGTGATGTCTTTAAAGAGATACATTTTGATATAATGTCTCTTCAATCAAAAGTCACAACTATTAATTTAAATGAAGAGTCTTGTCTTTTAAATTTGTAACTCCCTACACACATTTTCATATAAATAAATAAATTAATTAATTTATGATGCAACTCTTCAAATAAATAAACATAATAATTAATTAATTAATGATACAACTCTTCAAATAAATAAACATAAATACATGACTCTTCAATTAATACATCTCTTCAATTTAAAAATATTCAAACAGAGTTTGGCCTTTTACTTCTGATGGCACATACACTGTGAAGTCTTGTTGGGATTTGACAAGTTTTCAGTTCAAGTCACGTCAATTAGAACACTGTTAAGATAGCGATTAGATTGCGGCACTCTCACAAGATTAAATGAACTCGTCTTTGATGTCGCACACCGAAGGGAACAGAACAACAGAAGAAAATTAAAGAACTCAAAGATCAAGGAGAGACGAACTATGTAGTTCCTTTGAGTAGTGGTTCAGTGTATGTATATATATATGGGAGCCAATGTTATGGACGTAAACGTGTTGCACGCTGCTAAGTAACATTCCCCATAATTTTAGACACGTTACGGTTCTGTTACAGAAATCCAGGAATATAGGAATATTCGGGTAAGGTTTTAAAATGCCTTTAATAAAACTGTTATATACTTAATTAATATTTATTGATAAAAAATAAATATTAATTAATATAATTAGTAAAATAAATTTTCACAAAAAGAACCGAATACCATATCTATTTCGTGCGTAGGGGGGCCTACCTTTCACTTTCCCATTTATTTCCCCTATATCACATCTTCTTATATATCACTCTTGCTCTAGGCGATGTGAAACTTAATTTGACACATTGTTAGAGATTAAGAGTAATTCTGTACACTTCACACTAATCACAGTAATTAGTTACCATTAGATTCTTTTGTATATCTCACCTTACAAGTGTACACTTGACCACATTTCTCTCATCACTGTAACTAACTACAGCTGTAAAGATTTGTTATGATTGGAATATAAATTCAGAGCCTGGGCACAATCATTCGATGCCCTAAGCATTCATACAATTCAATATATTCCTTTTTCTAAGTTGGTATCAGAGCACTACCTTCTCTAATGGCGTCATCCATTTCGTCCGCTTCTTCTGCAACTACAGGGTCCTCGGTTTCAGCTGCCACATCGACGAAATCATCTTCTCTTTTTTAATTCATCTAGCCAGACTGCCTCTATCAAGTTGGATAGAGATAACTATCTCGTATGGGAACCGGTGGTGCGCCCCTTCATCAAAGGAAACATACTTCTGTCTCACATCGATGGTCTCACTCCAGCTTCTCCTCCCATGATTTCTGAAGGTGAGAAATCTATACCCAACCCAGCGTATGATGACTGGGAAGATGTTGATTCACTTCTCTTAGGATGGTTGCGCAATAACATGTCTCTTGAAGTTGCGTCTCAGCTACTTCACTATACAACAGCGTATGAGCTTTGGGCCGATGCTCGTGATCTCACTTGTGCTTCGATGAGATCTCGCGTTATGAATCTTAAGGGAGAGCTTAACCAAGTTCGCAAAGGGTCGATGAAGATGAAGGAGTGCCTTGGTAAAATGAAAAATCTCTCGGATCAATTATCTTTAGCTGGTGCCCCTGTTACAACAGATGATTTGATCCTCCACACCCTAAATGGGTTGGAAGCTGACAACAATGCTGCTTTGTTTGGTTTGAATCATCAACGAAACCTCAACTGGGTTGAGGTAACTTCAGAGCTTCTTGCTTTTGAAAGCCGCATCGATCAACTCAATCAATTCTCGAGTCTCTCTATCCAACCCTCGGCGAACGTAGCACAGCGTGAAGAACCCAAGAACAGTGGAGCTAGTCAGAATGCCTCAGGCCAGACACCTTGGAGAGGTGGCCCACCTCAAGGTGGAGGTGGAGCTCGTGGTCATGGCAGAGGACCACGCTATGGTGGTCGTCGCGGAGGCTTCAGTGGAAATAGGTCGTATTGTGGGTTGTGCGAAAAACCAGGACATGCGGTTCATAACTGCTACTATCGGTTTGATAGGAGTTTTCAACCTCCAACTCATGAACGTGGTTTTGGTGGTAACTCAAATACTTTTTCACCACAGGCTCCTCAAGCATTTTATGCAGGTTCATCCGATGTTTACTATGCACATCCGCAAGCTGTTGCTGATCTGAATTGGTACATGGACAGTGGAGCAAATTACCATGTGACCCCATATTCAGACCAGCTTGAAAGTTACACACAAGTAGGTAAGACTCACCTCCTCACTTGTACTGGTGAATGAACTCGGGTAGTTGGTATTGGCTCAATCACCTTACCTACTTCTTCTCCAAATTCTAAATTAATTCTTAAAGATGTTCTTCTTGTTCCTAGTGCAACAAAGAATCTTATGAGTGTTAATAGGCTCACACAAGATAACTCCGTTGATGTTTGCTTCACTAATAGCAATTGTGTTGTGAAGGACAAGAAGACAGGGCGTTTACTGGTTCAAGGGATGTCAAGCCGAGGAATGTATCCAGTGGGTGAAAAGGCTCGGGTTGCACAAGCAAACTTGGTGGTGCCAGCTGCACAAACACAAACACAAGATCACAATGAATTCTTGAAGTGGCATTACAAGTTGGGGCATCCTAGTGATAGGATTTTGAAAAACGTTTTGAATAAATGTAATGTTAAAGTTCATTTTTCAGATTCTGTTTGTGAGGCTTGTCAGCATGGAAAATATAAACTATTACCTTTTGCTACTTCTCTGTCTCGAGCTTCTCTGCTAAAACTTATTCATACCGATTTGTGGGGTCCCTCACCAGTGCAATCTGTTAATGGCCACAGATTCTATATACATTTTGTTGATGATTACTCTCGATATACATGGCTCTATCCTCTAAAACACAAGGGAGAAGCGATTAATGCGTTTAACCTGTTTCGGGTACAGGTAGAGAACCAATTTAATACAAAAATTAAAACCATTCAGTGTGACAATGGATTAGAATACAAACCAATTAGTCAAGTTGCACAGAGTGTGGGAATCCAAATGCAGTATTCTTGTCCCTACACCTCAGTGCAAAACGGAAGAGCTGAACGGAAACATCGACACATCGTTGAAATTGGGCTAACTTTGTTAGCTCAGGCACGACTTCCTTACACTTACTGGGTCGATGCTTTCCTTATGGCAGTGTATTTGATCAATCGATTGCCAACTCTTGTGTTGAATTTCTCTAATCCGTTGCTTTTACTCTACAAAAAGGAGCCCGATTACAAGATTCTACAACCGTTTGGGTGTGCATGTTACCCTTGCTTAAAGCCCTACAACAGCCATAAATTCCAATACCATAGTCAGAAGTGCATCTACCTGGGTCATGCGCCATAACACAAAGGCTACAAGTGCCTTAGTTCAACGGGTAAAATCTATATATCTCGGCATGTTGTTTTTGACGCATCATTGTTTCCTTGTACCACAGGATTTCTGAACAGAAGTTCTTCTCCAACAACGAACCATGAGTGCATCATTCCTCTGTTTCTTGGTGAGAGGAGCTCTGGTTTGAAAAATGCAGATTTGAGTGTTGAGGTGCAAATTATGGCTGAGGTAGAAGATAGTGTAACGGATACATCTCCAACGAATAGTGAGCTACCACATGGCAGTCTTATTTTTCATGACCGTTCAAGGTCACGTGACTCACTAATGCCATCACATGGATCTCTCTCAATTTCAAATCCAGGTGACGTACACTCAACTTCTAGACAAGCTTCTTCAACTAATAATGAAAGTGGGCCTCTTAATGTTGAAATTAGGCCTCATCATTGCAACACTACTGAAACAATAGCTCAACCCAACACGCATAGGATGGTCACACGAGCTAAGGATGTTAATTTTAAGCCCAAACATCCTTTTGTTGGACTTTTGCATTCAGAAGCTGAGACTCTTATTTCTCAAACAGCAGAACCTGCGAGCGCTGTTACTGCTCTGAAAATTCCACACTGGAGAGAGGCCATGAAAGAAGAATTTCAAGCTCTTCAACGCAATAAAACATGGGTTCTAGTTCCTCCTACTAGTACTCAAAAATTGATTGACTGCGAATGGGTGTTCAAAACTAAGCTTAAACCTGATGGGTCCTTACTCAAGCACAAGGCCCGTTTGGTTGCGAAAGGATTTCAGCAAGCTCCGGGACTTGACTATGGCGAGACATTTAGCCCTGTTGTGAAACCAACGACAATTCGTGTTGTGTTGACGATAGCAGTGACTTTTGGTTGGGAGATTCGTCAACTTGTTGTCAACATCGCCTTTCTAAATGGCTATCTTCAAGAGAATGTGTTTATGAAGCAATCTGAGGGTTTTCAGGATCCTCAGAAACCAAACCATGTCTGCAAACTTGTTAAGGCCTTATATGGACTCAACAAGCGCATCGTGCTTGGTTCGATCGTCTTCGGTTGACTCTGTTAAGCTGGGGTTTCGAAAATTGCAGAAGCGATGTTTCTCTGTTTTTCTTGAGGACATCAAAGCTTACTGTATATATACTCATATATGTGGATGATATTCTCATTACAGGGAATGACTTAAATTACTTGAAGGCATTCGTGACTAAACTAAATACAATGTTTGCCTTAAAGGATCTTGGACCTTCCTACTACTTCCTTGGCATTGAGATTAGTCGAAGCAAGTCAGGGCTGCACCTAAGTCAATCGAAATATGTGTTGGACATTCTAAAAAGGTTCAACATGTTAGATTGCGCCCCTGTGCCTACGCCTATGGTCACTGGGCGACAATTTTCTAAAGGTGAAGGAAAGCTGTTGGAGGATCCTACAATCTACCGTCAAGCTATTGGTTCTCTACAATACTTGACAAATACTAGATCGGACATTGCATTTTCAGTGAACAAACTCATTCAGTTCCTTTCACAGCCTCCTGATGTGCATCTTCAAGGAGTTAAACGCATTCTGAGATATCTGAAAGGTTCTTATCAGTATGGTCTGAACCTGCGGCCTTATGGAACTCTTCAATTAACAGCTTTCACTGATGCCAATTGGGCGACTGATGTTGACGATCGTAACTCTATGGTTGGTGTATGTGTGTATTTAGGCAACACATTAATTTCACGGGGGTCGAGAAAACAGAGAGTGGTATCTCAGTCAAGTACCGAGTCAGAATATAGGGCCTTGGCAGATGGTGCAGCTAAGATTCGGTGGTTATGTTCCTTGATAACTGAGCTAGGACTCTCTTTGAAACAACCATCAATGATTTGGTGTGACAACTTAAGTGCTAAAGCTTTGGCGGCATATCCGGTCCAACATGCTCGCAGCAAACACATAGAGATCGATATTCACTTTGTGTGTGATCTTATATTGTCAGGATCTCTCAATGTTCATTATGTGCCGTCATCTTATCAAGTAGCTGACTGTTTAACAAAAGCGTTGACTCATGTCTTGTTTCTCCATCATAGAAGCAAACTCGGGCTCTCACCAGCACCCTCTCGTTTGAGGGGGGATGTTAGAGATTAAGAGTTTCTGTACACTTCACACTAATCACAGTAATTAGTTACCATTAGATTCTTTTGTATATCGCACCTTACACGTGTACGCTTGACCACATTTCTCTCATCTCTGTAACTAACTACAGCTGTAAAGATTTGTTATGATTGGAATATAAGTTCAGGGCTTGGGCACATTCATTCGATGCCCTGAGCATTCATACAATTCGGTATATTCGTTTTTCTAAGTCACACACACTTGCACACAGTCTTGGGTGCTCTCATTGACAACAAGTTCGGGTATCAAAGTGCAGTAAATGATGAATATTGGGATGAGAATGAAGCCTCTAGTTCTACCCGTGACGATAGGGTGATTTGGAATGCCAAAGCTCAACCCAAGATCAAAATGTTCTTCTGGAAGGTGTGTATGAATGCCATACCTACTAGAGTAAACCTTATGATCAAACGGAGACTCAATGTCGATCAAGCTTGTGCTAGCTACCTGCCATCATTCTGTGGAATCAACTGAACATTGCTTGGTGGAATGCCCTTTTGCGAAGGCAGTCTGGTTTGGATCGCGCTTCCATTGGAATCTGAGTAATGTGAGAATCAACTGTCAGAATTTGGATTGAAGACAACTAGGTTGCATGGATAATTCTAAAAATAAGCCGTACTCATATTAGATATGTTCCCATACCCGTATTTTTTAAATACTTTTGAATACTTCAAAATATATATGATGTAGTATTTTTTTCTGAAAAAAGTTTGATTTCAATACTTATTAAAAGAATTACATGTATATCTGTAAAAAAGTTTGATTTCAATACTTATTAAAAGACACCGTCACTGCCATCCTCAAAGCTAGTAGTGAGTCAGAACGTGATATTGGGGAGTTCTTCTACTTGCTGTAGTATATCTCGAAAGCTCGAAATGATAAAGTCTTCGAGGATATTACAGGAGAACCAATGAATGTAATTGTCAATGCAAGTAATGCAGTAAGGGAATACTTTGAAGCAATTAAGGATGACCCGTGAAACTCGACGGTCTCCCGCTAGACAAGGAGTCGTTAAGCTAAATGTTGATGCTAGTTTTGATGAAATGAATGCAAGAGGAGCTGCCTATATTGCATGAATACGGGTGCGGGTATAGGTATGGGTGCGGGTACGAGTACGGGGTATGGCAAATTTTTAAAAAATAGGATAAGGGTACGGCAATATATACTACATAAATAAATAAAATTTATAATATATAACAATTTTAAATGTAATAAAAATAAGTAATGCCCCTTTAATCATTCATAACCAATCAAAATAGTAACATAAGTTTCTTAAAATTCATAAAACTAATATAATTAGTTATGATATTATATGATATTGAGGGGTATATTTGTTTGTTTCTTATCATTATCTAATCTGTAAGACTACAAAGGTAAAATTTTATAGACATACTTATAATTTTTTCATTAAGTACTAAAATCAAATTTTTTCTTCAAAAAAATACTACACCACACATATTTTAAAGTACCTAAGAGTACCCAAAGAGTACGAATACCGGGTACATATCCGGTACGAGTACGACTTGATTTTAGAAGTACCCGTGCTTGAGCTGCTGGTATTATTGTTAGGGACCATAAGGTATCTTACTCACTGGTTTTACCAAGCGTTTATTCTGCTGCAATGCTCTCTCTGGTGAAGCCCAGGCTGTCAAACAAGCGGTGTTGGCTCTTCCTGCACTGGATATGTCGTCTGCTGTCATTGAATCAGAGAGTGAAGTTGTGACCAGGTTGGTTGGAGTGGTAGGCACTCCATTCCCCTTAAGTAATGTCTCGAGTTTGAGTCTCATGGAGAAACCTCTGTTGGAAGAGCTCTACCCCCGTTATGAGATCTCAGCTAGCTTGAACAGTATTGCCTCCCGTAAAAGAATACCTATAGTGAAGTTGTGATTAACTATTGTAATAGAAGAAGGCAGAATTGGCAAGTGGATAGAGTTCTTGCGGAGGTGATGACAAGTGTTCAGAGCTTGAACCATGTGGAGTTTAATTAAGAAAGTGGCCCGTGAAGGTAATAAAGGTGCAGACTTTGCAGCTCATCAAGCGTTTAAGCTCTCTCTTAGCTTCCTCTAACATGGAGCTGGGACCCTCTGTTAAGCTCAGAGCCATTATCTTGCAAGATAAAAATTCATTCTAACAGTGATGGTTAGTTCTCTTTTGGTTTTGTCTTGTTTTTTTTAGGTCCCCTTAAGGTGTGTTGCCTTAAGCTTGCTTGTGTGTCTCTCCCTGGTTTTGTTCTCAGCTTTTGCCGAGTTGCTTTGTTCTTTTGTGCTGAAGTGTTGTTGACCAGGTGTTTTTTTTCGGGCCTCTGGTGCTTGTTTGTATCAGTTCGTTTCTCGTGCAATGAATTATCATGTTAAAAAAAAAACTGTGAAGTTCTATCAATTACCTTTATTTATATTAATTTTTTAATGATTGGTTATTATAATTTAATCTTTTATATTCTCTCTTCTGTTATGATAAGTTATATAAGTACTTTTTACCATGTGTCTTATTTTTATTGGAGAATTTCACAATAAACACTTAAGTAACTTCACCTTAGATTAGTCCAAAAAATGAAAAAATTATCATAACTTTTTATGAAAATAATTTTTATAAATTACTATTTAAATATTCATTCGTAGTTTTTTTATGGATATTCATTCTTAGTTAAAAATAAGTATTATTTTATTTTAATTTTTATAATTTCTTTTAATATTTTTCTCGTAGTTTTTTTTTTATGGATATTCATTCTTAGTTAAAAATAAGTATTATTTTATTTTAATTTTTTATAATATCTTTTAATATTTTTCAAATATATATTTAATTGTACAAATAATAATTATGAAATTTGATAAAAATGAATTAATATCTCTAAAAAAGTGTATTTCTATCAATGAGGCTTGGCTCACTTAGTCACCTTCTACCTATGATAATTGCATAACTTGGATTCAATTCTTAGTAATGCCTTATTTGGTGGGTTATCTGAAAGTGTTCTCTGAGTCAAGAGGCCTATCCTGACCCTGAACTGTGACGCTATCCCCGCACCTAAATTTCTCACTACAAAAAGAAAAGTGTATTTCTTAAAACAAAAGAGAAGAATTATAACTGGGTCACTATTTAGAATTATGGAGAGCTAAGGCTCACCAGTTGTTAATCATTGAATCTGTCTCGAGATCTGTATTATTTTAAATTTTAAGAAAAAAATATTTTGGCATAACTCTTAAGACAAAACCAATAACTAATATTATCCATTATAATTCAACGAGGTTGGAAAAGACTACGTAATTTACTAAAAATTTAGGACCCATTTGTGCATGGTTATTAAAATTGTTGATTTTCAAATGACTTCTTTAAATGGAGTTTCTTTAAAAGTGCTGTAAAAGAGAAACAAATTTTTCATAAACTTTTTTTTTGGCAAACTGAGTTAAAAAGTACTTTGATCAATAACTGAAAAATAATTTGTTGTTGATAAAATTTGTATAAAAAAATGGTTTTGACTGTAAAATTACCAAAAATGATATATATAGATTATGATGTTATTAATGCTATATTAGATAAAGAAATAGATATCATTATTTAATTTATTAATATTATTAAACAAATAAAAATAAAATCTTAATTTGTTTATGAATTTATTAAAATATTAATCAAATAAATTATTAATTTTAACTAATGTAATTTTATTATTTATGATAATTTTTCATTAATTAATATTTATTATTGTTATTTAAATAAAAAATTATATCTATATATATAATAAAAGTTCCACCTATCTAAGATGAGTATTCCAAGTTTTCTTCGCGAGTTAATATATATGTGACACGTGGCAACAATCTTATACAAATAATTAAATAAATTTACTAATCATGTTTAATATATATATATATATTAGTATAATAATTAGTTTAATAAAAATATGATATATCAATCTTAACAAATTTTTTTTTAGTCCAATTTAAAATTAACCTTATTCTAAAATAAAAATATTTCTTTTTTATATAATTTTGGATCAATTAAAATTATATAAAATTATTGATAAGTGTCGAACCTTAATAATAAATTTTCAATCCAATTTAAAATTAACATATATAAACTTTTACTGTTAATAAAATTATATATAATATAGCTCAAAAAAATAAAATTATATTATAAAAGCTTTTGATGCACTATTTACGGTAATAAAAAAATTTTATATGATAATAAAAAATCATCTTAAACTAAATACTTATTTAATCATCCTTTAATATTATCAAAAAAAATCATCCTTTAAAAAAATTAATATCTCAATATTTAATCAAAACATTTGTTTAATTTATCAATGTACTAGATATAAAAATAAATTATCAATGCACTAAATATTTAAAATTTTAAAAATTAATATCTCAATAATTACTTTTCATGAGCTCAATTTTTAGGGCCCCATTGGATAAACTTTTATAAAAAGCACTTCTTAATAGAGCTTAAACTTTTATAAATAGTAAAAATCGTTTTGTTTAGATATCATAAATGAAAACTATTTTGCAAATAATAAATGCTTGGGTGTAAAATTAAAAAAAAATACTTTTATTAATGAAGACTATCAAAATAGACATAGAAAAATAGTTCTTAATATTTTTTTGGGTAAAAAATTGAATATTTAACTAAATAATATAAATTAATCAAATTTATTCTATCCATTACAATTATTTTCCTTTAACTCCGCGGTTTTTCTCAATTGGGGCAAAAAAATAAGCCTGAACTGAAAATAATTTTACTACTCAAAATAAAATTATAATTTTTTGGACTAAATTGAAAATAAAATTTATTTTTCAATGTACTTATCATGCTTTATACAAAAAATAGAATAAATATACCTATCATTCTTTAAATTTATTTATATATTAGTAAAATAATTATGATTTAATAAAAATGTAACACATGGCAATACTTTTATGCAAATAATTGAAATAAATATACTAATCAATAATCATGTTTCAAAAATATATTCTAATTAGTATAATAATTATAATTTAATAAAAATATGATATATAAATCCTAAAAAAATAATTTTTTAGTCCAATTCAAAAGTAACGTTATTTTAAAATGAAAATAATATTTTTTTATAATTTTTGGATCAATTAAAATTATATAAAATTATGTTAAGTGTCGAATCTTAATAATCATTTTTTAATCTAATTTAAATTAACCTTTATAAAACTTTTACTATTAAAAAAATTATATTATAATATAGCTCAAAAAAATAAAATTTTATTATAAAAGCTTTCGATGCATTATTTACGGTAATAAAAAGTTTGTATGATAATGAAATATCATCTTAAATTGAATATTATTCAATCATCCTTTAATTTTAAAAAGTAATTATCTAGGGAGGGTCCGTTTGACCGCGTTTTGACTTTCTCTACTAGGGTTTCTAGCAGAACGTAAGGCGAACGTGTGGTTTTTCCGGCCGTCGGCCGCGTAACCTGGCTGAAGTCCGGCCGGTGTGGGGTATAATCGGAGTGCTGTAGCAACGAGATGTCGTCGAGAGAAGAAGATGAGGAGGTATTGGTGGTCTATGGGGAAGACGAAGTCATAAACAGGGGCGAGAACGACGTCTTCTCGGTAGCAGGAAAAATTATCTCGTCGAAACCGGTGAACAAAGGAGCACTTGAGAGTGCGTTCAGGAATATATGGAACCAACCAGAGGGACTAAGAGTGGAAGAAGTGGATACGAACTTGTTCTTGTTCCATTTTAGGAAGGAGAAAGACATGACGAGAGTTTTAGAGAATGGGCCCTGGACCTTTCGGAACAGATGGCTGACCTTGGCAAGGTGGAGAAGAGGGATGGTTGGTACAGAGGAGGTGTTCACAAGAGTAAAACTGGGGGTACAACTATGGGGTGTACCCCTCCAATGTAGAACCGAGAAGATAGCAAAGAAGTTGTGTATGCAGATAGGCGAGGTGCATGAGGTGGGATTGTACGAGGAACAATCCACAGGTAGTTTCTTTATAAGAGGAATGGTGAGTATTAACGTGTGGAATGCTATACGCAAAGGTGTCAATCTTGGCAACGTGCAAGACGGGGTCTTTTGGGTCGAATTTCGGTATGAGCGAATCCCAAGGTGTTGCTACACATGTGGAGTGTTTGGCCATGACGAACAAGATTGTGTTACAAGGAAAACGGCGGAAGAGAAGGGGGAGATGTTTGTGCCGAAAGAACTAGGACCATGGATAAAGGCAGAGAGAAGTGGGCGAAGGGTGGTGTGGCCTGGTTCAAGCAACTTAGTCCAAGATGAGGCCGGTGGAGGTGAGGGTCATAGAGTGGGAAGCGTCAAGAAGATTGATACCTATGAATTAATGAACAAACTGGCGCGAATGTTGATGGCGGAATCGCGGGACAGAGTCAAAGAGGTGGTAATAAGGGATATAACTGTAAAGGAGAGGTTGGCAGAGGCGATGCTTATTGATAATGGGGCGGAGGGACACGATGATGGGGTTGGTAGGAGTGAAGGAGAAGAAATGGGTAAACACGTGGAAAAAAAGAAGAATGAAAAAATGGAAGGGGGTGAACATGTGGAGGTGATATATAGTAACCTGAAAGACCATGACAATCCCGATGTCTCTAATGAAGGAAAGGGGGGAAGAGCGTGAACGAGATTGCAACTCTAAATGAGTTACAAGTAAAAGGGAGTGACAAAGTGAATGGTAAAAGTGGAGGAGGGAAACAAACAAGGAATATGAAGGGCAGTGTTAAGATGTGGAAACGACTAGCCAGAGAGAAAGAGAATGTTATTCCGGTGGTAGATGTGAAGAAACGCTTATTCAATGATTTGACAAATGGGGAGGGTGGTTCGGAGGGAAGCGAGAATCTTCCGTTGAAGAAGGGCAGGAAAGTTGATGGAGTGGAAGGGTTATCAATCGAATTAACGGCGGGACCTGTTACACAGGCCTGCCGATATCAATGAAAACATTAGCTTGGAACTGCAGAGGGCTTGGGAACCCTCCTGCAGTTAGTACACTTCGCCGTCTCATAAGGCAACAAGATCCCGATGTAGTGTTCCTAAGTGAGACAAGGATGTCGGTAAGAGAAGGAGAAAATATGAAATGGAGGATGGGGTTTAGTAACGGTTTTGTGGTCCCGAGTGAGGGAAGGAAGGGAGGTTTGATGATGTGGTGGAAGAGGGAGATGGATTTCTCTATTAAGTCGTTCTCTAAGTACCATGTGGATGGGTTGCTATCTACTGAAGAGAATGGCAAGGTGAGGATGACGGGCTTCTATGGAGAATCGGTGACAGCAGAAAGATACAAGGGATGGAATGTCCTGAAATCACTAAAGGAGGATTCACATGTACCATGGGCGGTTATTGGAGTTTTTAATGAAGTTTTGCAAGCGGAGGATTAGTTGGGCAAGAACCCGAGGCCGGAAGCTCAGATGAGTTTATTTAGAGAAGCAGTAGAGAAGTGTCAACTAGGTGATGGGGGTTATGAGGGGTATACATTTACGTGGAACAATAAAAGGGGTGGTGAGGCTAACGTTCAAGTGCGGTTGGACAGAGCTTTAATTAATAAGGAGTGGGCGGAGAAATACCCAACTTACAAGGTTTGTCATTTAGAAAGAGGTTCCTCGGACCACGTGGCAATTCTTCTTGATACTGAATATAATCCGAAATTGTGGCATAGGCGTGAAAAGAGAATTTTTCGATTCGAGCAAATGTGGACTATGCATAATGATTGTGGGGATTTAATTAGAGAAGCGTGGGATGGGAGATGGGGATTGGGAGAGACGGATATAGTGGGACGATTAGAAGGGGTGAAGGAATCGCTCACTAGTTGGAATAAGGAGGTGTTTGGCAATGTGGGCAATAAGATACGAAAGTTGCAAGAGGAGCTCAATAAACTCTACAATGTTACGTTGGGGGGTTTTAACCAAGAAAAGGTGAGGGAGGTAGAAAAAAGTTTGCGGGAAACACTTAAACAAGAGGAAGTCATGTGGCAACAAAGGTCTAGGGTGTCGTGGTTAAAAGAAGGGGATAGGAATACGAAATTTTTCCATAATTCGGCGTCAGGTAGGAAGAGGAAAAACACCATTAGACGCCTGAAGGATAAAACAGGGGAGTGGAAGGAGGAGTTGGATGATATGGGAGAGATAGCGGTTGAGTATTTTAAGGAGATATTTACGTCGAGTAAACCAGATAATTATGGTGATGTGATCAATCATATCCCGAGAAGAATCTCTGATGATATGATGCAATCACTAGACAGATGTTTTACCATGGAGGAGGTAAAGGAAGCGTGTTTCATGATGTATCCAACAAAGGCACCGGGACCTGATGGTTTCCCGGCCTTGTTTTTTCAGAAATACTGGGAGGTGGTGGGGAAGGATGTGTGTAGTACGGCATTGACTTTTTGAATGAAGGAATATTCCCAGAGGGTATCAATCATACTAGAATTGTTTTAATCCTGAAGACCACTAATCCGGTCGATCTCACTCATTTTCGGCCTATTAGTCTGTGCAATGTGATTTACAAGGTTATATCAAAGACAATAGCGAACAGGCTGAAGACTGTTCTTCCATTGATTATCTCCGATAATCAAAGCACTTTTGTGCCGAATAACCAAATCACGGATAATGTGTTGTTAGCTTACGAGTTGTTACATACTCTAAAATCGAAGCGCTACAATAAGAATGGTTTTGCAGCTGTGAAGTTAGACATGAGTAAGGCATATGATCGGGTGGAATGGGGTTTTGTTGAATCAATGATGGTTAAATTGGGTTTTAGTAGAAGATGGGTGGATCTGATCTTGAAGTGTATATCATCGGTCTCTTTCTCGGTTATGCTGAATGGAGTAGATTTCGGGTTTTTCCAACCAGAAAGAGGATTGAGACAGGGTGACCCGCTTTCACTGTATTTGTTCCTAATATGTGCAGAAGGATTGAGCAGTTTGTTGCATAATGTAGTTGCAGAAGGTGCGATCTATGGCACCCGGGTATGTGCTCAAGCTCCGATTATTTCTCACTTATTTTTTGCTGATGATAGTTTGTTATTCTGTAGAGCATCAACCCGAGATGTGAGTAATTTAACAAATATTATTCAAAAATATGAGAGGGCGTCGGGTCAAAGGATCAATTATCATAAATCAGCAGTTTTTTTCAGCCCGTGTTGACAATAGCATAACAGTACTGATGAACTTGCTACAGGTTAGAACGGTGGCTTATAATGAGAAATATCTTGGACTGCCGACTATGGTAGGGAGGAGTAAGGCAAACTCATTTCAATCTATTGTGGATAGAGTGTGGAAGAGGTTACAAGATTGGAAGGAGCGGATGTTGTCTAAAGCAGGTAAGGAAGTACTTATAAAGGTAGTAGCACAGTCCATTCGTACATATGCTATGAATTGCTTTCTGTTACCACAGAACCTGTGTCAAAAACTGAATTCGATGATGGCTAAATTTTGGTGGGGTGTGAGTGGGGATGACAGGAAGATACACCGGGTGAGTTGGGAGAAATTGGCAGTACCAAAGAAGTATGGAGGATTGGGGTTTAGAGATTTGAGGAGCTTTAATTTGGCCCTGTTGGCGAAACAGGGATGGAGGATCATTCAATATCCTGATTCTTTGCTAGCAAAATCACTAAAGGCAAGATATTTCAAGGATACGTGTCTCTTAGACGCTAAAGTGGGGCAGGCGCCTTCATTTACATGGCATAGCATTGTGGGAGGAGTGGAAGTGTTGAAAAAAGGTGTAGTGAGATTGATTGGAGATGGGCGTAGCACTAGAATTTTTGGAGACCCCTGGGTCCCCAATCTGGAGGGCAAGACGCTACAACCAAGATCTGGTGGCCTGGATGTTTTATCTAATGTTAGTGTGTTGCTTGATGAAACAGGGAATTGGAGGATGGAGATTCTAAACGAATGCTTCACGGATGCTGAGGTGGCAGGAATTGTGAGACTTCCTCACAATGCTAGAAGGTGTGTGGATCGGTGGACATGGAGCTTAACACCCCATGGTGGCTTTACAGTTAAAACGGCGTATCACGTGACTCATAGTGTGATCACGAGACCCAATCATGAGGCGGAGTTCAACGAGCTTTGGAAGAAAATCTGGAGGATGAAGACACTGCCGTCGACTAAGCATTTCATTTGGAGAGCGGTAAAAGACATCTTACCGACAGGAGACGCACTGGTGAGACGAGGAATGGACTTGACGGCATGTGTGCGCTGTGTGGGGAGGAAACGGAGACAGGGGTACACGCTTTGCTTGGCTGCAGCTCGGTTCAATCTATCTGGATCTCATGCGGGCTGGGGTTCGTGAACGAAACTGATGCGGATATCGGGTTCAAGGAGTGGATGAACATCACAATTTCTCAGTGGGAACCGAAGGACCTTGATCTGTTTGCAATGGCAGCTCAGAAAATATGGGAGCGAAGAAATAAGGCGTGGTTGGGTGAAGGCGTTGGATGCTTAAATGGACTGTGGGTGTCGATGAAGGAGATATGGCACGATCTGAATGGAGATAAGGAGGCGAGGGAGGAGGACAACGGATCAGAGAAGCAAGATAGATGGAACCCACCTTCATGGAGACAACTCAAACTAAATGTTGATGCAAGTTGTAAAACAGGGGAACCGAACAGAACAAGATGTATTGTGCGTGACTACAGGGGCAGATGCTTAGCAGCTTCTACAAAACGGCATGTGTTTGATGCCACGGTGGACATTATGGAAGCGCAAGCGGTTCTTGATGGTCTTGAGATGGCAAAGAATTTGAGCATTAGAGATATCATCGTGGAAGGAGACTCCTTAAAGGTCTTCAATCTGCTAAATGGGGTTGGAACTGATAACACGTATCTAAGCTTTATTATTGATGACATTTTAAAGTTAAGCCTTAGTTTTCATTCAATTTCTTTTGTTTGGATCAGGAGGGTTGCAAACAAGGTAGCCCATATTTTAGCAACTGGTCAAGTTGATTTTCAGGATAACTTAAGCTCACTAGTTTGGCTTGAAGATTTTCCTTTTCTTATTTGTAATGCTCTAAGGAGTGGCATTTTGGATTAATGAAGTTTAGAGTATTTTTCATCAAAAAAAAAAGTAATATCTCAATATTTAATCAAAACTTATTTTCATTTTAAATGTACTAAATATTTAAAATTAAAAGTTTAATATCTTAATAATTAAAAAATCTTTTATTTGGTTTATATTTTCATGAGCACAATTTGTAATATTTTTAAAATAAAATAAGTTAATATATAAAAAAGATAAACTAAAATTATATTGTTGAAAAATTTTTAGTACACGTTAAAAATTATTTAGTATGTTCCTTTTATTTTTTGCTTTATGTTTAATTTAATCTATATAACCATACAAAAAAGTAATCTATATCAATTTTAATGATAAATTACCAATTATCATTTAATAAAAAATAAATTTAAAATTAAATTAATTTAAAACCTCTCTATATTTGTAATATAACCATAAATATTTCAGAGTAATTTATAATTATAATTTGTTAACAATTTATCATTTATTGAAAATAAATTTAAAATTAAGTTAATTTAAAATCTTTCTCAAAATTAAGTTAATTTTGAATTCTATCACTTTGCTTTCTGTAACTACGGAATATTCTACCTAGGGACACGTGGTAGTAAGCTTCCAGAAGCCTAGCGGCAGCACACGCTAGTGACACGTGGTACCACTCACCTACCACTTACGTGGCCCTTGCCCACATCTTTCCACGAGGGCTCTCGTCCAGGAGACGTGGAGACCCTCTGAACATCGTGGGACGACCCACGTCTCACGAGAACGTGGGTCAAGCACGTCCTCCCCACACTTAGTATAAATAGACCCTCACCCGGGGACTAAAGGACACGAGATCCAAGACATCCGAAATACCTCTAGAGAACGTTATACGTAACCATCCAGACAAGCATTATGAGCACTCTCAGGCATCCTCTTGCCCAATATCCATCACACATCCCGAGCTCTGCCTTACACACCACCAGGTCTGGTCACCGGTAGACGCAACTCCGTCCCGGAGCATCCCACCAACAAGGCTCTCAGCAGCTCTCAGAGACTCAAGCTCTCTCATACTGATCTAAGGCAACCTCCTAAGAGGGGCTCGCCCACCCGAAGTACCTTAAGCACGTCTTACCGCACACGACCCAATACAGGTAACCACCTTGCCTAACAGCTCCTATAGATGTCACCATGGCGAACTACGTGGACTTTGATCCCTTGTCAAGGGTACGTAGGCACCTAGGTTTCTCACCTAAGGACAAGTCTCCCAATGTTACGACCACTTGCGATCCTTAAATGCAAATAACAATTGTCTGAACAAAAAACAACCATTACACTTTCTATCCCACAAATATTGGCGGCGAAGGAATTTATAGAGTCAATGTATTTGAAGACTTCAATATATGAAGCTAAGTCAATTAATTATTAAATTCTTTAATATGTATTTTTGAATTATTAACATACTTTATTTTTTAAATTATAGGCAAAGACATTTTTTCTAAACATATCTATTTTCCAAATATGTCATAATTTTTCTTTCGATTAATTATTAAACTCTTTAATATATATATTGTGTTTGTTCTTATATGTTTATTGCACATATATATTATTTTTAATTTTTATTTTTATTACAAATGAACAAATCAATATGTCAATAAATTGATCTACAAATGATTCAGACATAACAAGTAGTATAAAATAGTGAAATATAGTGATTTAGATGAAGTCACTACAAGAATATTAGGCAATTTTCAACTAGGTATTTTTTACGGCCATTATGTTTAGTTGAAAAAAATTATTTTATCTACTAATATTCTTGGCCGTAAAAAAAAAGGGCTAAAGTATTATTTTGGTCCTCAATGTTTGCATGAAGTTTAATGTTGGTCCTCAAAGTTTTTATTTTTGATCGATTTTGGTCCTCGAGCGTAACACCGTTAACTTTTTGCCGTTAAATGATGACGTAGCATGCTTATATGGCACATCCTCTCTCCTACATGTCATATTTTAATGACGTGGCATGACACATCACTGCCACATCACCCCAGATGATGATGATAATGATTCTGATGAAGGAGAGAAGATGATGATGTGGCAATCTGGGGTGACGTGGCAGTGATGTGTCATGCCACGTCATTAAAATATGACATGTAGGAGAGAAGGTGTGCCATATAAGCATGCCACGTCATCATTTAAAGGCAAAAAGTTAACGGTGTTACGCTCGAGGAAACCAAAAACAAAAATTTTGAGGACCAACATTAAACTTTTGAAACATTGAGGACCAACATTAAACTTCATGCAAACATTGAGGACCAAAATAGACCTTTAGCCAAAAAAAATGTGAATAAATATATTTTCAACTCATCTTGAAAATAAAGCATCGTTAATTAAAAAAATTGCTCATTACTGACGAAGCCTTTCCCTCCCACGCAAGGCTATGCTAGCTAGGGTTCCCAGTCGATGCAAAGGGTAGAGTTTTCTTGGCAACGTCCGGCGATCTTCTCAGGCGGGTTCAGAATTGTGAGTGTCTCCGATTGGCGCAGGTGTTCGTCCTTCAAAAACAGAGTGTATGCAGCGTGAAACAGAGATGGCTATGAATACATTGCGTTGACTTTCACTATGAGAGACTATCGGCATGTTGCTATGAATGTGGGTTAGTGGGGCACGATGATACAGAGTGCAAAAAAGGCAAGGAGGATGGAAGCATTATGTCAAAAAAGCTCAGTCCATGGATACGTACGTGCGAAGGGGGTTGGTAAAAGAGTGGATATGGGCATGAAGAAGAACAATGGGGGCATCGAAGGGAGTGGGCGTGTAGTTGAAAATAGAGGAGGTGTAACCAAGGTATCAATTGAATCTCTCTTGGCCAAACTAGCGTCCCTTACTATGGAAGAATCTTGGCCAAACTAGCGTCCCTTACTATGGAAGAATCTTCCACAGTAATGAAGCCGACCTTAATACAAACTCTCTTTAGCCGACCTTACTATGGAAGAAGCAAAGAAGCATTGTGCGAGAAAAGGAGAACATACCAGTAATCCAGGTCATCAAGAAACGCTCTTTAGCGGATCTTACAAATCTTTTGGAGGGGGATGAAGGAAAGGAGGAGGGAAGTGTGAAGAGGATAAAGAATGGAGACGTGCAAATGAATCCAACCACTACCATATCGGCGGGACCTAGTTACCAGACCTGCCGGGATCAATGAGTATCTTAGCGTGGAATTGCAGAGGGCTTAGGACCCGTGGTGCAATTCAATCCCTTAGTTTGTTGATTAGGCAAAAAGATCCCAAGGTAGTCTTTCTATGTGAAACAAAGCTAACTGCTAGAGAAGCTGAAAATACTAAATGGTCGCTTGGTTTTTCTAAATCATTCTATGTTGCATGTGTAGGAAGGAAAGGGGGTTTAGTGATGTTATGGAGAGACGAGGTTGATGTTACGATTCTTTCTTTTTCAAAATTTCACATTGACACTTTTATTGAAATTCAAGGAGATCCAAAATGGAGATGTACAGGTATCTACGGTGAATCGGTGACTGGGCAAAGAGACAATGGATGGGAAATGCTAAAAAGGTTGAAAGATAAGGAGAGCGGCCCGTGGATGGTTTTGGGGGACTTCAATGAGGTCCTAAGTCAGGATGAACATCGAAACTCGCGGATGAGACCTGAAGCTCAAATATAGAGTTTTAGGGATACAAGGGATGTTTGTGAATTAATTAATGGACTTGGGTCTTAAGGGTTATAAACTCACGTGGAATAACCGGAGAGAGAATGAAGCAAATGTGCAAGTTCGTTTAGATCGGACGCTTGCCAATCTTGAATGGACTAACATATTCTCAAAATCCCAACTTACCCACCTTACTACTAATCATTCGGATCACCTACCAATTCTGCTAGAATTGAAAGCCGCCCCTTCGCAAGCTATCCGTGCTAATAATTTTGGTAAGTTCTTCATATTTGAGCAAATGTGGACTTATCATGATGATTGTGCTAATATTATTGCAGAAACGTGGGCTACTTCAACTAGTTATACCTCATTGGGCAACAAACTAGGCGCTACAAGGGAACTTCTGTGTGAGTGGAATAAAAAAACTTTCAGTAATGTACAGAAACGCATTCAGGAGTTGCAGGATGATATTAATGACGTTTATATGTCAACAGTGGGGCAACCAGACTTGGATTGCCTCCGTAATTTGGAGAAAGAATTGAAAGATGTGTTATTGAAGGAGGAGGTTATGTGGAAACAGAGGTCGAGGATCCAATGGCTTATGGAGGTCGACAGAAATACAAAATACTTCCATTCGTATGCATCAAAGCGAAGGAATAAAAACACTATTAGCAGGCTACAAAATGACCAAGGGATCTGTCAGGACGACCCTGAAGAAATTGCAGGTATAGCTATTAATTATTTTAAGGGCCTTTCTACATGTTCAAATCCTTCAAGAATTAGTGAGATGAATGTTATGTTGAATTCCCCTTTTACTGCATCTGAGGTGAAAAATGCGGTTTTCAAATGGGTCCAACTAAGGCCCCGGGTACTGATGGCTTCCCTGCATTATTTTATCAAAAATACTGGCATATTATAGAGCGAGATGTTGAGAAAATGGCTCTTAATTTTCTTAATAATGGTATTCTCCCTGATGATGTTAATCACACTAGAATTATCCTAATTTCCAAAGTAGATAAACCAGAAAATATGACTCAGTTTAGACCAATCAGCCTTTGTAATGTCTCTTACAAGATAATATCAAAGGTTCTAGCTAACAGACTAAAAGGCCTTCTTCCTTTGATTATCTCTGAAAATCAAAGCACCTTTGTCCCTAACCGCCAAATTATAGACAATGTGTTCCTTGCTTACGAGACACTCCAAGCTTTAAAAAATAGGCGATACAATAAGAATGGCCAATTAGCTGTGAAATTAGATATGAGTAAAGTATATGATAAAGTTGAGTGGTGCTTTTTGGAAGCTATGATGAGGAAGTTGGGATTTGATGACCAGTGGATTAATTTAATTATGAAGTGTGTTACTTCTGTCACTTTCTCTGTCATGATTAATGGGAAGGATTTTGGATTCATAACACCAGAGAGAGGTCTAAGATAGGGTGACCCACTGTCGCCATACTTGTTTCTTATGTGTGCTGAAGGGCTTAGTTTCCTTTTTCAACATAAGGAAGCCTAAAAATTACTACACGGTGTTCAGGTTTGCCCACATGACCCAATTATCTCTCATTTATTCTTTGATGATGATAGCCTAATTTTCTATAAAGCTAGTAGGGAGGATATTTCTTGCTTGAAAACTTGTTTAATTTGGATGTGCATGAACTAGCATCTGGTCAGGAAATTAATAAGAATAAATATGATATTTATTTTAGCCCATGCGTGACGGATGGAAGACGTCAGTATATTCTGCAAATTTTT
Source organism: Senna tora (assembly GCA_014851425.1). Taxonomy (NCBI): domain Eukaryota; kingdom Viridiplantae; phylum Streptophyta; class Magnoliopsida; order Fabales; family Fabaceae; genus Senna; species Senna tora. The sequence goes on from CM026262.1 coordinate 16,799,799, forward strand.
GGGATAAATTCTGTGGCCCTAAATGAGAAATACCTAGGCTTGCCAACTAGGGTGGGAAGAAGCAAGTTTAATTCTTTCAGATCAATTCTTGGAGTATGGAAACGCCTTCAGGGATGGAAGGATAAATTATTAACCAAAGCAGGGAAGGAGATTCTAGTCAAAGCAGTTGCCCAATCTATCCCAACCTATTCAATGAGTTGTTTTCTCTTACCTAAACACTTATTTCATAAACTGAATATGTTAATGACTAAATTTTGGTGGGGTGCAAATTCTGAGGATAGGAAAATCCACTGGATTAGTTGGGAGAAGTTATCTATGGCAAAGAAGGATGGAGGACTGGGGTTTCGTGATTTAAATGATTTTAATTTAGCTCTTCTTGCTAAGCAGGGATGGAGGATCCTAAATTACCCAAACTCTCTCTTAGCTAGAACTTTGAAGGCCAAAGATTTCAAGAACACCTCTTTTTTTAACGCATCGTTGGGGGCAAACCCATCATTTACTTGGAGAAGTATCCTTAAGGGAAGGGACGAAGCTTTGAAATTAGGATTGATGCTTAGAATTGGCAATGGGCAAAATACAAGGGTCTTCAATGAGCCGTGGATCCCGGACGGTGACTCATTCACGTTATTGCCAAGACTATGTAATTTAGATGATAATGCTAATGTGAGTTGTTTACTTGATGAAACAAGAAGATGGCGAGCTGATCTAATACGGCAATCTTTTACGGAAGATGAGGCTAAGGCGATTTTCTCACTACCACATAGGGGAAGAAACCAAGATGATCGATGGATGTGGCTGCTAACACCTAATGGGTGCTTCACGGTCAAATCGGCATATCATGCCCTACATTCCAAAAACCATCCCCCTCCAAATGTTAACGCCCACGGCAAAGTTTGGAAATCAATATGGAAGTTGAATATCCCACCGTCGACGAAGGTGTTCCTATGGCGTACGGTTAAAACCACCTTACCCACATGCACAACATTAGCAAAACGTGCCCTAGATGTTGACAAGAAGTGTTTCATATGCAACATAGAGGAAGAATCTTGCATGCACACACTGGTTGGATGTGAGTCTTTGAATAAGTTTTGGCAACTAACAAATCTGATGGGTATGAATCTTGGACAGGAAGAGCTGAGTTTCTTGGATTGGCTTGATGATGCCTTTACCAAGTGGAGCCCGAAGGAAGCTGAAACCTTTGCCTTAGCTGCCCACCGTGTGTGGTTCCGACGGAATCAAGCGAGAATTGATGGAAAGGTCGAGACTCTTGATCATGTGTGGGATGGTGTCCTTAATATGTGGCAATCGATGAACACAAAAGCCTTGAACAATAGCAGTGATCATAGCAGCTCGGACCCTGTGAGCGACAGTCAAGTTCGGTGGCAGCCGCCGGATTGGAGGAATCTCAAGATCAACGTCGATGCAAGCCGTAGAGATGGTGAATGCAGATTGGGATGTGTGATCCGGAACTATATTGGACGGTGTTTGGTGGTACTGATAAAGAGAGTCGAAGGAATGGCACCCATTGACCACCTCGAAGCTCTAGCGATTCTTGAAGGGATGAAGCTTTCACAAACCATGACTTGCACTTCGGTGATAGTTGAGAGTGATGCCCGACGTGTTATTAACTTGGTGAAAACTGGAAATACAGATGCCACCTATTTAGGATTAGTAATTGATGATATTTTGGATTTAAAATTTTCATTTACTTGTATCTCGTTTAATTGGGTGAAGAGGGAAGCTAATGTGGTAGCCCATACACTTGCCCATTCGGTTGTTAATTTTTCTGCAGAGTTGTCTAGAAGAATTGTTTGGTTGAAAGATTATCCACCTATTATTTGTAACGTTCTTCATAGTGATTCTCTTTTGATTTAATGAATTGTCTAGCTACCGCCCTGGTTCATAAAAAAAAGACTCATATTGATCGTCATATTGTTTCACAAATTTGAGGTGATTTTAACACTTAATTGTGCAGGCTTTTTTTTTAAGTTTTTTCAATGCCTGCGTAAAAAAAAAAAGCATTCTTGATATTTAATTTCAACTTGACCATCGAAATTCACAGCATCTTTTGCTAGCTTTGTCATTAGCTGCCAAGAAAAAAAATCCTCTCAATGTTTTAATATTAACCCTACCGTCGAAATCTCTTGCTCTTGCAATCAGTTTGCACGTCGAAATTCTCGATTGTGTATGAATAAATCACATAACAGTTTGAACTACTGAGCTGTAAGATTGTGTCTCATTATGTTCTTCAATTTTAACAGCTGAGAGCAGCCAATAAGAGTGGGTTTGATGGAGTTCTTGTTTTTTGGGTATGTTATCTGATTTGTTAAATTTAAGACCTTCATAAGCAAAATTCTTTTAGTGCAACTTATAATGTAAAAATCTCTGCCATTTCATTGCATTATATAGATGGTGCTCCTTTCCATTTTCTTCTTGTTAGATCAAATTATAAATAATTTGATCTTCTGTTGTGCTGATGCAATTCCATGGTTCCTGGTTCAAGAAATCCTATGTGGGGCGAGGAGTTTAATTTCTTTGTTGATGAACTTTCTGTTGTGCCAAGTGGTATATATATACATTAGAAAGTTCTTCAGGGCAGGTAATACCTGCTTTTTCAAGCAACCTTGTTTGTTGTAGCTATTTGACCTCCTACCATTTCTTATGGCCTCAATGGTCCATTACAAATGCCTTAACATATTATTAGGTTTGTCTACACATAAAAACAAGAAATCTGTCTGCAAATTCTTCTAGGTATGCCTTCTCATCAAAATTTAATGTTGGATATGTTGGGTTCTTTGGGACTAAATATCCTCTTATGGGGGAGTTCTATCGGGTTGAGCGATGGCTCATTGGAAAGCTCGTGGAGAGACAAACAAAATGACACCAAGATGACGCTAATCGGAGGTCACACAAGCTCGCACTCGTGGCCCAAAGTGGGCTAGGTGATCATGATGTGATCATGGTTTTTGTTCACTTTGCTTAAGTCCCAATCGCTTAAATCAATGATGGGAGCTCTCTCATCCTCCTATAAATAGGAGGCATTCCCCACCTTCATAATTGCTTATTCCATGTGTTGGAAAGGGGGTCCCGTTTGGGAAATCCCACATAGTATAATTTTTCTCTCTTTCTTGAGTCATTCTTCCGCGCATCAGTCGTGGACACGTGGCTCTACCTCTCGTAGGTAAAGTCCTCCGTTTGGTGCGGCCTTTTTCGAGTTCTTCGTTTAGAGGTCAGCCCTGGTGGAACAGAGGCACTGGCAAAATCCGAGGTTTTAACTATGGTGTCCAGGTTAGTAGCTTCTGCAATATTTAATTTTTGCCTGAATTTATTTTTTATTTTTCTTTTCGGTCCCTTGGTCGGGTCGGGTCATGTGGATCCGAGCCTTTCCCTACATTTAATATTCCATTTACTCATATTGAGATACATAAATCATTTTGAGCTCAAGATTATATTATGGCTGGACTGAATTGCTAGTGCAGTTATATTATATCATGTTATTGTTGTAGTTGGTCTTTTCTAATATTTTTAATTGACTAATAGGATGAATGGTTGGTCTATTTCCAACATTCCTTGGTAGCATAATTTAGCTTTTTTTAAAAATAGTTTCTGTAACTGTCATTTTTTGCTCATACAATTGTTATTTGAAATTAGGACCACAAGGGATCTTAAATTTTGGGGACTTGTCCTTAGGTGATGCACCTAGGTGCCTACGTACCCTTCGGGAGGGATCAAAATCCACGTAGTTCGTCATGGTGATGTCTATCAGAGCCGTTAGACAAGGTTGTTACCTGTATTGGGCTGTGTGCGGCTAAGACGTGCCTAAGGTACTCCGGGCGGGCGAGCCGCTCTTAGGAGGTTGCCTTAGTGGGAGAGAGCTAAGGTCTCTGAGGCCTGCTGGAAGCCCTATAAACGGTGTATTCCGGGATGTAGGTGAGCTTATCGGAGGTTGGCCGAAATTGGGGCCAGTGACGGAGCTCGAGATGCGGAAAGGACTTGCGTGGGGTATTTGAGGGTGCTCAGATACCGAGAGAGAATGGAAATATCAGAGATGAAGTACGATAATCCTTCAGGTTGAGTGCAGTTCTGTTGAGACTGGATTGCTTGCGTAGTCCCCCGAGTGAGGGTCTATTTATACTCAAGTGTGGGGAGATCGTGCTCGACCCACGACCTCGTGGGACGTGGGTTGTCCCATGAGGCTTGTGGAGATCCCATGTCTGGTTGAGGGGAAGCTCCATGAGGTGACGTGGGCAGGGGCCATGTATTTGATAGAAGTTTCTGTGCCACGTGTCCCAAGGTGAAATATTCCGTAGTTACATAAGTCCCCCAAGTCTACGGGTGTCGGGCGCCCGTGGACTTAAGTTCCTTTGCTTTTAAGACACTTAGGAATTTTCGCTGCCTTGACTCGCAGGATAGCTCATCCGCTTAGAGTCGCGGTTGTGGGAGCTGGCCGTCCGACTCACGAAGTCGGCTCTCTCACATCGTTTTGTAGGAAAAGGAGATGTCTTGGAGAGGACACGTGTGCCGTACCAGATGGCTGGACGCTTGACTTCCTCAGCAAGTTTTTGAGCCGCCTCTGAAGGAAGTACGCGACTTACCGAGGTGGAGTCATCATTGCTCAGAGGGGCATTTCCCGAAATGCCCTTTGCAGGCTGGCGGGAGAAATCCAAAGGTCAGCGGCCATTTAGTCATTCCCCTTGGTTTCAGAGTCGCTTCGTTTTCGAGCCTCTTGGGCTACGAGGCGTCTGTTGGGCCTCTTTTATACACTGAGAGCAGAAGATTTCCCATTTTTCTGCGAATCTCCTCCTTCCCAAACTTTAAACCTTATGATTTTCAATTTCTCATCCTTCGACAAATGGCTTCCGCTAGTGCCGCCGTTTCTGTGTGCTCTTCCCTGGACCCGGACTTCGAGCAGTCCCTCCTGCTGGTGGCCATAGAGAGAGTCAAGGAGAGAGTGGATGCTCTCATTATGTTGCGGGATTCCGCGGATCTCAGGGAAATTCTCTCTGGGGAGGATGGAACACTGGCGACTCCTCCTCTGACTGCCTCCGTGGGCTGGTACTTTGCAAAGTCAGAACTGGGCTTAACGGTGAACGTATCGGTAGTGGATGCTGACGAGGTTTCGCGGGTGCTGTCGGGGGCCGGTATCCAGAAGGTGTGGGAGGAGCGTTTCTCTCTTTCTCTCCTAGAGGGCTATGAGATAAAGCCGATGGGGGAGGGGGAAATGATTCTCTGGAGCGAAGGTGTCGGCTTCGTTCTTCCTCTCTGCGTTCCTTACAATGCTGCTTTTATTCCTCCGTTCTCTGGCTTTGTGGAGGCGATGCTTAACCTGTTGAATGTTTGTCCTGTGCAATTGACCCAAAATGGTTGGTCAATACTCAGTGTCTTCGACAGGTTTTGTCGGTCACACAGGTTGGAGGTTCTCCCAAGTGTGTTTCTTTCCCTCTACCACATCTGTGAGGCGCACAGATGGGTGTGTTTTCAGTCACGCGTCAAAGGCTTCACCATCACCGACCTACCGGGTAACAACCACGCCTGGAGGTCATATTTCTTCAAGGTGTTTCCCAAGAAAGGCTTTTGCCCGCCTTGGGTTCGTCCGTCCGACTGGCGTCCGCGCTTTCCGCTCAAGTGGTATAATCCTGTTCTCCGGTTTCGGTACGACCGACAGGAGTACAAGGAGACGGCCTTCGAATTTTTGAAAGGGGCCACGGTGTTGAGGGCAGCCTTGGGTAAGTTAGTGTTGGTGAATTTGTATCCCTTTTTTTGCCTTCTTACCAGGCCTTGGGTGCTTTCTTCTCACAGGGCTGACTCTAGGCGGGATTCAAGGGAAGTTGAATCCTCCACCGAGTTCTCAGAGTCGGAAGCGCGAGCGGTCAGAGTTGGTGACTACTGTCGTTCGGACGGACGAGGACACTGAGGCGGGCGGAGACCCTACGGGAAAAGGTGTCATGGCGCCGAATCAGGTGGGTGAGACCAGCTTGACTCATCTCAACCGCAGGAAGGTTCCTTATACCCCTGTACCCCTCCCCCCCCCCGGAAGAGATGCCCGTCCAACTTCTGGGTGAGGGTATCTCTTTTAGAGGGAAGTTGATCCCGTTTGAGGAGGAGCGGGTCATCCTAGCTCGTCAGCATTATCCTCTCGATTATGGGGACGATTATGCTTTAGAACGTATGACCAGGGAGACCATGTTGTTGCTAAGCCGTCTGGCGGGCTTCACATATCAACGGGAGCTTGAGGGGGTAGGACGCCTTTTCCCCTGGTTTCGTTGCATTTTGTTGGTAGTGAATGGTCCTCTTGTGATCTTTGTGCAGGAAGTTATGAGGAGTTGTTGGAGGAGAACACTCGGCTAGCTGCACGGGTGGAGAAGCTAGAGGGTGAGCTTCAGGAAGGCAAGGCTAGCGCCCTGCGGGGTCCGTCGTCAGGACTTTCTGCGTTTCGCAAATTACGGGATGCAGAATGGCATAGCCCAGCTAGAGGACTTGATGGGCATCTTAGTTCCTCCGGATGTTAGGGCTAGGATGCATCCTTCCTGGGAGAATATTGGAGGGGAGACTCGCGTTCGTGCTCGATGGGATTCTCCTTTAAGGATCGAGGATTGCGAAGTGCCTCTAAATCCTCGAAGGGACCCACCACGGTCGGACGAGTCTCCGCATCCACCAGGGGATGCTTAAGTTTAGGCCGCTGTTTTTGCGGTTTTGTGAGTTTGGGGCGGTGGACCCCTTGTAATTTCGGGGCGATAGACCCCATATGTGAATATAAAGAAATTTTTGAGCACGAGAGTTGGTCCATCGTATTGCATTTCATATTCCTTTAAACACATGGTGTAACTGTCTCGGGACTGAGACGAGATAGTAGTACATTTGTCTTGGGACTAAGACAAGAGAAGAGGCATTCGTCTTGGGACTAAGACGTAGTGAAGTGCCTGCGTGCTTGGCCTTTAGACTAAGGCGTAGTTAAGGCGCAAAGAAACATTCTTGATCAAAGAAACATTCTTGACTAAGACATAGCAAAATATTTCTTGAGGCTGCTGGCGTTCCAAGTATTTGGGAGGTGTTCGCCCGTTAGGTGTGCTAACTTGTATGCGTTGTGTGAGGCGATGCCAATAACCCTGTATGGGCCTTCCCAATTGGGGGTGAGTTTTCCATGTAGGCGGTCGCCCCTATTGTTTATCGTCGTACACACTACCGGTAAATTTTGCTTCTTGATACCAGGAATAATTCTCTGGAGCATTCGCGGCTGCAGCTCGAGGAGGTGCGCGCGAATTTGCAAGGGAAGGAGAAAGAGTGTGAGAGCATGGATCATGAGATACGGTCTCTGACTCACAAGGTTGCCCGTCTTCGTGCCGAAAACGATCAAATCACAGAGGACTTGAACGGAGATAAGTATTCGACAGGAAGATGTGGAGAAGCATCTGCAGGAGCTGCGTTCTCTCCGTGAAGCTTTGAGGATGAGGCCCGTGCTATTGATAATATGAGGGGCTGGCTGGATGTTGAGATCAGGATTAAAGATGTGGCTGACCGCTAGGAGGAGCTATTGGCCGAAAGGATGTATGGAATGCTGTTGGCGATTGAGCAGCTCACGCGTCTTCGTGGGGAAAGGTTTCCCACTGAGTGGGTGAGCTCTTTACATCCTGCTCTAGAGCTCTTCGATGTTGAGCTTAGGGGCTGGCTTTCGACTAATCTGCCCGTGAATTTTGCTCACTTTTGCGAGTTGGCTAGTCGTCCTCTAAGTCACCATCTCCTTTCTATTATGACCGGGCGTGTTTCAGAGATTGGAGCTACTTCTCAAGAAACGGTTGAGGTTGTGGCAAGGGAGACGTCGGGGAATGCTGGTGTCTCGAGCTTGGGGAGTTCCTTATTAATACTGGCCTTGGAGATGCCCAAGAGTAGGTTGTATTTGTAGGGTCTTTTTTTCTTTTTGCCAAGTGTAATAGGCAATTGCCCTCCTTTTTGTAGATTAATGAAATGATTACATTAATGCAGTGACTTTTGTCTTTGAACATTTCGTTCTCTTTTCACTTTTGGGTAAAAAGGTTTTTCTTTTCACTTCTGGGTAAAAGGTTTTTGCATAAGTACCGTGTGATTAAGACGGCTTTGCATGATGATTGCTAGCATGGTTTATGTACAAACGTTCTTTTTTGACTCCTCGTGGAGTTGTTAGATTCCAAGAGGTTTACTCGGTCGAGTGATATCTTCGTTGTGGGGAATCTTTGCATGATCTTGGCATTTTTCCAAGTATCTGCTAGGACGATTGGGCCTCGTGTTACGAGTTCTAACTTTGCGAATTTATGGCTCATGTCTTTATCAAAATAATACTTCGATTGATAGTAAGCAAAGTTGTTACATTCGAAAACCTAAAGACCTTGAGCGGTCTGTTCTTCTAGAAATGATAAAGAGACAACGAAGATTTTAGCCAAAATGCCTAGCGGGCAAGGTACAGAATTCCGAAAAGAGCTCAAGCAGTGAATTTGTCCGGGTGGGCAGACTTCTCCGGTTCTACTTCTTCTATACGATTCTCGCGTGGTTCTTTGGGGCCAGGGCAAGCGACCTTGATGGTCTTGTTAAGCTAGTTGCGTAGCATGCTCGCGTTAATCTTTGGTCCGCCGTGATTTCTCTGATTCCGTGCGGCATTGGGAACTTCATGGTTAGTTGTGCTGTGGACACAATAGCTCTGAGCCTATTTTTCCGAGACGACAATGAAGTTAGTGTCAAGGATTTCTACTTTTGGCAAGGTGCCTGATGTGCGGGCTGTTATAACTCCTTCTGCTAGAACTTGGGCTCCGAAAAATCCGATGAGTGTGTTGGGAAATCGCCTCATGTTTTCCTTGCTTAGGCCAAGTTTCTTGAAGATGTTGAAATATAGGGCGTCCGTTGAGGATCCTTGATCTATTAGGACTTGTTTTACCCCATAGTTTGCTATGACCACCATTTTCACCATGGGGTCATAATGAGTTGGCCCTTGCAGATTTGATAGATCGAATATGATTGGATCTTGGTGCTCTTCATCTTTCTTTCTCTATTTGGGGAGATAATTGAGGGCAAGTATGGAAAGTTCCAGCCTCTTCTTGTTTTGGGGTTGCGAGGTAGTCCCCTTTTGTTGTCTTCTCGCAATGACATTAATGACCCCTCGAGGGGGTTGTTGTTCGCTGTTATCCTTCAGTCGTTCTGCGTTGGAGTTGTCAATGTCCTTTATGTATCTTCCCAAGTGCCTTTTCCATATTAGGTCCTCAATATGATCCTTCAGATATATGCAATCATTAGTCTCGTGTCCATAATCCTTGTGGAACTGACAGTATTTGAACTTGTCTACGGGCTTTCTAGTTTTCCGTCTCTTCATCTGGGGAGGGAAACGGAGCATATCGGTGTGGTAGATTTCCTCTAGGACTCCAACGTGGGACTTATTGAGGTGTGTGTAACTGGTGAATCGTCCCGGGGGGAGGGGGGCAAACGAGATCTTGGCGGCGAGCGCTTCCAACTACTCTTCTCCTTCTGGTTTTGGTTCTCGACAGTCCCTTTTTCTTTCTTCTTTTCCAACCGCTCTTGCTCAGTTCGGCTTACTAGGAACTTCCGCATCTTGTCTTTTGTTATCTAGGCGTTTTCCTCTTGGATGAACCACTCTGTCCTGTTCATCAACTCTTGTAAAATGGAAACTGGGCGTCTTTTGAGTTAACCATAAAACTGCGAGCACCCAAGGCCTATTTTGATGACAAAGAGGGCAACCGCGTTTTGGATGCCCCTGAATTGGAGTGAGAGTTTTGTGAACTGTGCCAGGAAGGCTTGCAAGGTCTTTCCTTCTTCTTGGTGAAAACCAATGAAGGAATCTTCATTTTTCTGGTACTCTTTACTATTAGCGAACTGAGTTAGGAATTTATAAGCTAACTGCTCGAAACTGTGGATTGAGTTCGTAGGTAGCAGTGAGAACCATCTTAGTGACGCTTCTTTCAGGGTGGACGAGAAAACTCGGCATTGCTGTCCGTTCGTTATGCCGAGTATCGACATGGCTGAGTTGAAAGTATTGAGGTGGTCCCGTGGGTCTGTCTCTCCTCCATATGGCTTTATGTGGAAGGGTATTTTGAAACCCATGGGGATGTGATCGTTCATAACCTGCTAAGTGGAAGGATGTTGTCCTCTCCCTTGAAAGTCGAACCCGGACCATTGGTATTGACCTGGGTAGACCGCGGATGTCCCATAGGGGGCATACGGGTTATAGCCGCCTGCCCATGGCATATGTAGGTAGGAGCCTAGCAGATAGTTTGGGACAGGGGGTCGCGGATAGTTAGTAATCGGTCATACTGTTTGGCCGGCGACCATTGTCGGCCCTGGTTGGATGATCGGTGGAGGAGCTGGCGCTGTGAGCGATAGCTGGGCGAACTCCATCGGAAGAGTTCTATGAATGACGCTGCTGGCAGGCTAGCAACTTATAGCGCCATTATACTTGGTAGGCCTGCAGGGGTTGGTACCGAAGCGTTGTGCATGGATTATACGGCATGCCATAGGGCGTTGGGAGCACGTTTCCTTCGCAATCGCTAGTGTTTGGATAATGCTCTCTATGATAGGCACCTGGGATGCCGAGACATTTGGCGGTTGACTTGTGACCAAATTTCCTGCCTCCGTCGGAGTGGTGTCGATCGTTCCCTGTCTGTTCTGCGTGCTTCGCCTTGGAGCACTTGCATCGATTGTGACAGCGGGTGCGTTTGAGTCAACCATTTGTAAAAGCTACTTGTAGCGAGACTGTAGTGAAAAAAAAAAGAAGGAAAAATGAGTTTCTGAGTGAGGTGTATACTCCTACTCCCCAAAAAAAGATTGTCGTTTAGCGGCAAGATGCACAAGCCATTATGGTCTGAGAAGGATCACGGTGGGCGCCAATGTAACTGTCTTTGGTTCGGACCATTTATAACATTAAATAAGGACCGCAAAGGGTTGTAACCTACTTGGGGAACTTGTCCTTAAATGAAGACCTAAGTGCCTACGTACCCTTATGTAGGGAACCAAAAATGACAGTCACAACACTAAAAAATCTTTATTATTCATGTCATAATAAATTAAAATATATATTACCGTGCATGTGCATGGATCTTACGGAGTCAATTCTAGTAATTATAAATATTTGTTGTTACAAGTGAAGGGAAAGTAGCTAACGTTGAGTATATGTTAGTATGCATATTACATGTCAAAATTAGTGTTTAAAATAATAAAGGGTGTAATAGAAAATATATAATTTTATTAAGGGTAATTTTATCCTAAAATGTTTAAATTTTAACTTCTTCTACTAGCTAAAAAAAGAAGTTTCAATTTCTAACTTCTACTTAAAATTAAAAAATGCATTATATTAAAATTAAAAATTATTTAGTTCATGAAATTAACATGCATAAAAAACATTATTTTTCAAAATAAATAATTATTAAGAAAATAAATTATCCTTTCTTAAAAATAAACTTGGACAAACAAAGGACTTGTTTGATAACAATTTCTAAAAATAGTTTTCTGTTTTTAAAAACAAAAGAACAAAAACACTGTTTGACAAGTTTGTTTTGTATAATTATTCTTAAAAACTGAAAAACAGATTTGTGTTTCTAAAAATCAAAAAACAAAAACAAGTAAAAGTTGTTTTGTACTCTTATTTTTAGTTTTTTTTAACATGGAAATCAAACAAATAAGTTTACAAGAACTTATAAATTTCAATTTAGTCCCAAAATATTTTTTATGTCCCCAACTTTTATATAAATTTCAATTTAGTCCCTAAACCTTTTTTATGTTCCAAAATTTTACACAAGATTTCAATCTAGTCCCTAAACTTTTTTTTGTCAATTTTGTCCTAAAAGTTTGGAATTGCATTCAATTTTGTCTAAAAAGTTTAGAATGTCATCCTAACACTTTTTTTCTTTGCAGCTGAAACAAATATAAGCTTGTAAATATGTATTGAACTGTACATGTAGAATATATACTGTCTAAGAGTTACTAATGGGAAGGACTTTTTTTCCTAAGTTTAACAATTACAACGACCAAATTTTAAAGTATTTAAGTTAATAATTATCAATCATACACGAAGATCATTATTAATTGTTTACAAAACTTGTTTTTTTAGAATAGTTTCATCAAACAAATTTTTTTATTCTTTTGTTTCCAAAACTGTTTTCGAAACAAATATATCAAACAAGTTTTTTTTTTTGTTCTTTAAAAACTTGTTTTTAAAAATTATTTTAAAAATTGTTTTTAAAAACACAAAACAAAAATTATTGTCAAACAAGCCCTTTTAAGTCTCAATCTTTCCAATGTTGAGATATCTGCCTAGTCCCTATCGAAATGCTAAAGAAATTTGACACGCCAGTACTGTGTTACGGAAGATAAAAGAATTTTGGTACGAAAAGTTTAACCTTATTGCTTAAGGCTTGCTTAGTGAAAAACTTTCGAAATTGGATTCACTAAAATTCAATTTCGTATAATTTTTAGTGTAATTCTTTTAAAATGTACAATTTTATTTTATTTTTGGAGCACTAATATAGACTTACTCTAACAATAATTCACTATGAATGAATCAAGGACGAAATTATTATCAATTTTAACAAATATCATTACTAAATAGCCTTGTGAAGACTATTTTTTAATATCAATAACAATTTGGTCTCTAATCCATTTAAGGTGATGATATTTGTCAATATTAATAATAATTTGGTCTCTAATATATTCATGATGAATTATTGTTAGCGTGAATCTATATTAATACTTTAAAATAAAATAAAAATATATATTTTAAAAAGATTACATCGAAATTACACGTAACTTTAAAATTTTCACTGTTATATCGCAAAATTATCTGAAAAAAAAAAAGAGCGGGCGGGGGGCTTACAGAATAGTGGTGGTTGGTACATGAAAAGGTCAAAGAAAAAGAAGCATTAAATGAGTCACATGCAAAATGCGTGGAAAGCGAAATGAGGAGTGAGTGAGTCACACCTAAAAGAATCTCCCTTCTGTGCCCGTACGGACATCTTGTCTCCTCCCAGTCTCCCATCACGTTGCCTGCCGCCATGGCTGTACTCTTGCTCACTCTCACCTCACTCTTCATATATAAATTTTAAGGTAAGTATTTGAAATTATTAATAGCTCAAATTCATCAGTTACAAATAGTTAGATTTATTTTGAGATATGTGTCGTTTTTATATTTTTAAAAAAATATTTTGACACAAATCTTCAAATATATCTAACAGTTGATAAATGGTGAACTTGAACTGTTGATAGCTCTGTAGCATTACCTAAATTTTATAAAATAATACTCCACAAATATTTGGCTTTCTCCATGTTTTTTTTTTTTTTGCGTGAAATATTTGGCTTTCTCAGCATTGAGAAATGCAAATACACACATACACCTTATTTTATGGACAGTTAAATATTACATGCAAAGGTCCTTAAACTATTACGGCTGATTGGTGAAATTTAAAGGAGGGAATGAGAATTCAAATTAGATAAATTTGAAAAGTTAACTTTATTTTTTTTTTAAATAATTTTATTTTTTATTTAAAAATTATTAATATTTAAAAGAGAGGATAAAATTAATTTTTATAGATTTGATTCCTATTCCCTTTTTCCCATTCTACTAATCAAACTGTCTCTTACTAAGGATTATCATTCTAAACATTTAATTTTAAAAGTAAATTTGTGAGTCATTTCAAAACTTTCAATTTACAATAAATATAAATACATACATACATAGACCATATTTTATTGACAATCATAAATTATATTAAGACAAAAGTATATTTTTAGTCTCTAAATTATGAGATATTATTGTGAATTATGATCCCTATATTTAATTAATTTTATTTGTTATCAGTGACATTCATAAACTTCCAATTTATTAACAAGTTTGTCTGTCAGCTTAACTTTGTGTAAATTGCAAATAACATTTAATGTAAATATGATTGTTAATGTGATTTCTATCACTGAATGTGATATCAAGTATTGAAAATCTAATACAACAAATCTAATTAAATCATTGTGGCTAAATTAACTAGACATCATTATTAAATGATACAAAGAATAATTTGATAGCTTTGATAGTGTAATAACAATCTTAAGGCAATTAATCTAAAATGGAAACTACTGGAGTCAATAAGATGTTCAATCCAAAAGCCTTTAAACTTGAACAATTTGATGGAACCAATTTTACCCGCTGAAAAGGACAAATTGTTGTTGTTACGTTTCTACTCACAGAATTGGGAATCACATATTTGCTAAGTTCTAGTCTGCCCGAAATTTCATCTGAAAAGATACTAAAGAAATCACAATGGCTTCTTCTCTTTCTTCTTAATCCCAGAAAATCATATTATGAGATTTTATAGATTGCTAACTATAATATCTGGTTTTATAAAATCCTGGAAGAAATCTGTCATAACAAATCCAGCAGCAACAAAATAGTGAGGGCTTAATTTTCTTAAGGATAGTAATTACACTATCAAAGCCATCAAATTATTCTTTCTAACATTAAATATATTATTTGACATCACATTCAATGTTAAAAAATTATGTGAATATATATAACTACATTTGCATATATAACATAAATGATTTAGACAAAACTAAAGTGAAGTGTTGAGATTTTGATTGAAAAATAGGAGTCTCACATCTAATTAAATTTGAAGGTAAAGTGGGTGTCAAGCCAACAAAAGGAGCTAATTAGGTTTTTGTTATGGTCAAAGGTTTATTTTGGTCCCTTATGTTTCACTCAAGTTTTAAATTAGTCCTTTATGTTTCAAAAGTTTTAAATTAGTCCTTTATGTTTCTCAGAAGTTCTAAATTGGTCCTTCCGACCAAATCCGTCAATTTTTTAAGTTAACGGCTGACGTGACGTGCCGAGGTGGATACATAATCTCTCATACGTGTATCAGATAGCTGACGTGGCCTTAGACACGCCAAAAACACCCAAACGACGTCGTTTAAGTCAAAAATAAAATCATGCTGAGATGACTAATATGAAACTCTAATGAAACATAAAGGACTAATATAAAACTTCAATAAAACATAAAGGACCAATATAAAACTTCAATGAAACATAAAATACCAATATAGAACTTCAGAAACTTAAAGGATCAATATAAAACTCGAATGAAACCTAAAGGACAAATATAAAATTTTTGAGAAACATAAAGGACCAATATAGAACTTTTGAAAAATAAAGGACCAATTTAAAACTTGAATGAAACATAGAAGACCAAAATAAACATTTAACTTTTTGTTATAGAGTAACATGATATATGGTTAAATATTTGTTTTAGAGAGTATAGATCAATGTTGTAAGAACCGGACCGGACCGGATGGTCCGACCGGTTCAACCGCCAACCGAATACAAAGGCGAGTCGGTTGGACCAAAAAATCGTTTTTGCAGTTGGACCGGATTTAATCGGAGTTGGACCGGTCAACCGGGTTGGACCGGTCAACCGGTGGTCCAACCGGTCCAATTTTTTTTTTTTAAAAAAATTAAAAAATTTAAAAATAAAAAGGAAAATTAACATAAAAAAAAGAAATTAGAGAAATCTTAAAAATTAAAATTAGAAAAGTCTTAAAAATTAAAATTTAAAAGTTATGATTATTAATAATTTAATATTTGGTTTGATTAAGTTATTTCAAAGCTTGACAAGTCTTAAAAATTAAAACTTTAAGAAGTTATGTAATTTAAAACTTCAAAATTATGTAATTGAAACCTAAAATTTGAGTGATATCATTTTATATATTAAGAATATTTATTATTTATTATTTATTGCGTCATCCGGTTTGACCGACGGTTCGACCGGTTAAACCGATCAAACCATGAACCGAACACTTGTCCGAGTCTTTGTCCGGTTCAGTTATTACAACATTGGTATAGATATACTTGGTGCGAACTATTTGAAAAAATAATATATTATGTAGAACTGTTGTCACATAGTATTTTTTTTTGTTCTAGTAGTCTTTTTTAGTAACCACCATGATTTTTTTTGGTTGAGTAATTTCTACACTAATTATTGTGTGATGATTATGTTTATGTTTCTTCTTATATATCTCTCACTTTATTGTCAAGGGCAAAAAGGCAAAAAAATTGTTCTATTTATTGCTATTTTTTTAAATTACTTACAAATTAAAATTTAAAAAATGTAAATTAATTTACAACACACAATGTTTATGGAATCTAATAAAAAATTATACTTTTGCTAATGGAGTAATATATAAGGTCAAAACACTATTTTAATCCTTTATATTTCATCTAAGTTTTATTTTGATCATTTATGATTCAAAAATTCAAAATCAGTCATCTATGTTTTCAAGTGATCCAAAATGGTCCTTTTGACTCACACCATTAGCCTTTTCTGTTAAATGCTAACTTGGAATGCTGATGTGAATCAGGAACGCTAACGAGAGTTTTAGTCCACGTAAGCATTCCAGGTTAGCATTTAATGGAAGAGGCTAACGGTGTGAAGCAAAAGGACTATTTTGGACCAACTTGAAAATATAGAAGATCAAAACGGAATTTGGATGAAACATAGAGGACCAAAATAGTGTTTTGACCAATATATAAAGGGTTTATCTAATAAGTAATTTAAGGTATTTGTTATGATTTGTTTAGAGAAACTGTATTGTCTTGAACTTAATGAAAAATCATAAAAATAATTTTTTAAATTCTCACATTAGTTAAAATAAATTTTTAAATAATTCCCTAAGGCCTAAAGGCACTTGTTAGTAAAACCTCATATATAAGGATTTATTTAACAACAAGAATAAATCTTCTACATTATAAGGTGAAATGCTCTCTAAAGTAAAGAGAGAGATAGAAAGAAAAGATTATGGGTCTTATATTATCACAATTTCTCTCTCTTTAATTGTTCTCTTCATCTCTTTTCTCACTTTAGTGAACACTTCACCTCATAATGTAGAGGATCTGTTTTCAAAAGACACTTGTTAAGATTTTCTTTGATAGGTTGATAAGGAATTCATTTTTCGAAGTTCGTGAAAATTGTAAACAAATACATTTTTTAGATATAAATCCGCTAAAATATATCTTAAAAAAATGCATGAAGTACAAAATCTACATCGTTAAATAAATATCAAAATCTATATCCGGCAACACTCTCTGTAACCAAAAGGTAGGAAGAAATTCAATTATCAATAGGAACATGAACATGCATGCATGCATGCCTTAATTGGCTCAAACCAACGCCAATCAATGAAGTGGTTCTTCCATATATATTATCAAGGTTGTGTTGTTTGGGAATCATCAACGAAAACATAACGCAGCGAGAGTAGTGTCTTCTGTCATGTCATGTCACTTTTCAATTTTGATGAATGGATGGAGCAAACGTCTTCTGTCATGTCATGTCACTTTTCAATTTTGATGAATGGATGGAGCAAACGTGTGTATATGTATAGTGTATATGTATAATGTATATGATACTTTTTGGTTGCTTTGAGGGGTTTTGCAAATCGAGTATGAACAAATTAGGATATGCTTGGTATAAAATTATAAATGTATAGATGTGAAATATTGTAAAAAAAATATTATAAAATATAGTACTGTAGAATAAAAAAAATATTGTAGAGAAAAGTGAGGAGAAAGATAAAGAGAGAGAAAAAATATGATAAAAAATGTGCTTGATATTTATAAAATATGATGTAAAATTTTTTTTGAGAATCGTGAAATTACATGTAATGCACTGTTTGATAAGTATACCAAACATGCCCTTAGATTATACGTAGTAGCATGAAGGGTAAAATATCTGAAATTATGGAGAATTTAAATTCATTATTTATGAGTTATTAAATTTATTTTAAGATTTATATTATTTTAAATTAAAAAAATTTAACACAAATTTTAAAATAAATTTAAGGACTAATAGATTATGAACTAAAGGATACACACGTATCTGTCTATAACATCATCGGAGTATATGAATTAATGGGTAGTAGTAGACAATATTATTGTTGGAGAAAGTGTAAAGAGTGTGGAATTGATTCTGTTCCGCAAGTAGCCAAACAAAAGAGATCTGAATCTGCAGATTGGGCAGATATCATCAATATTCAAATGTGTCATTGCAGAAACAAAAGGTATCCTTTCCAGCTTAGCAGAATCCTACCCCATTAGGAAATCTACATACCCACCAAATCCCCCTCTCTTAGATTTTCTTCTTTTACTCTAAACTTTTTCTCTTTTCTTTACTTTACTCATCAAATCCTTGTTCAACTACACTTAGTTAGAGATATTTTATCTGGGATTTTTTTAGGGTACAAACTGTTTAGAAATTAGGATGCAAATCCATACAAATGCTTACGTGACGCATTTGTATTGGTCCAGTTGCAGTAACTGGATCAATACAGACGCGCCACACAGACGTTTGTAAGAGTTTGCACCCTAAATAATTTGCACCGACCATTTTATCTAAGATCTCCTGTTAGAGTCTTATATATATAAAAAAACAAAAGTTATCTAAAAAAATTATTTTGGTAAGAATAGAAAGTAAAAATAGAATTGAGGAAGAGGAAAATAAAATTATTACTTACTTCTATTAATTTTCACTTTTTAATTCTCACCAAAACATTCACTTTCTATTAAACGCCTCCTAAAATTTAAAAATTGTATATTTGGTATGTTAAGAAATAAAATTAGATTATATAAAAAATAAAGTTAAAAATGATACTTTTGCCCTTAGACTATATAAAAGATTATATAGAAGGAATTTTTTAATTTTAATAAGGTCAAAACAATCATTTAACACACACTTCCCTATCTCTAACTCATCTTTCCTCTCTTAAAAAAGCAACAAAGGTACCTTAATTATCTAGATAGGCAACATATGTTCCACTTTCCTATCTCAAAAATCAAACCAAAGTGATTGATCATCATTCCCTTTTCCCTTTCAATGCTGAACCGATGAACCGTACATGCCCTAAGAGAGCTTTATTCCAATAGCAGCATAGCATGAGTCACATTACTTAGAGGCTAATGGCAGCTTTATTCCAATAGCAGCATAGCATGAGTCACATTACTTAGAGGCTAATGGCTTTTGAATAGAACTAGTTTTGACTAAAAGAAATAAATAAAAGTATCTTTTATATTTCTAAATTTTTTTTATTAATTTTTAATCTTGTCCTTAAATTTATTTTTTTGTTAATTTTGTCTCAAAAATTTTGAAGTTTAATCGACTCCATCCTAACATCTAATATCGTTGAAATTAACTAATGAAAAATAATAACACGACATTAGACATATAATATTAATAGTATCTCATCACTCAAAATTATGTTACTTTTTCATATTGATGCTCACTCATAACTTAAAAACAATGTAGCTTCTAAAAAGAGAGAAAAAAAATCATTTTGGTATGTCCTAAAGTCATTAATGTTACATGCGTAATGTTACGTCATCAATTAAATTGATTGCAAAAATATATCGGGACAAAATTAAAAATTAGTATAAGATTTGAGAATATAATAAATATTTTTGCAAAAAAAAAGTACTTGTCAAAACTCAAATCTAATGGATTATAAAAGGCACGTTTGGTATACTTATCAAACAGTGCATTACATGTAATCTCACGATTTTCAAAAAAATTTTATATAATATTTTATACATACCAAACATACTTTTTCTCTCTCTTAATTTTTCTCTCTCCTAATTTTTCTCTCTATCTCTCATCACTTTTTTCTACAATACTTTCCTTTATTCTACAGTACTTTACATCTGTGTATTTATATCAAGCGTATCCAAAATAATGTGGCTTTTGAGGAAATAGTATTATTAATTAAGACAGGGAATTTTATATTCCCATTAAAAGAGTGTAATAAAACAGATCTAGCAAGTGAATCTCATTATCAAATTAATTGTTTTATGTTTCTATTCAACTACATCATTATAGCCTCCTCTCCCCCTGTTGTAGGATAAAGCAAATTAAGAATGAGAGGAACAAGTTGCAGAAAGGAGACATGGTAACATGTTAGCCTTTTTTGGCATTTTTCCAATTTCATTTTCTGCCAGTTGTGAATAAATACAGTTTTTTACCTTTTTTTTCTTTGCAATTCCCAAAACTGTAACATTTCTTGTACCATTTGCTTCTTTTCCTTTCCACACCAATGCTGTTCTAATGCCTAACCTCTCCTACCTAACTGAAACCCTAATTTGCTCAATTAAATGCACAAAAAATATTCAGGCAAAAAAAAAAGTAATGATACTGGAAGTTCGTGAGTTTTGGCTTATTAGCTTTTTGTTGTTGAATTTGTTTCAAAGTATTAAAATATATATTTTTTAAAATTTAAGTTGGTGGGGTAGCACCTATTGTTATAAAATTAGTTGAAACACGTCTGAGATGGTTTGCTCATATACAAATACGGCCGTTAGAGGCTCCTGTACATAGAGTTGACCAAATGAAAGATAGCCCCAATAACTAAAAATAAGGAAAGACCAAAAAAAAAATAGGAAAAATTATAAGGAGGAACTTAGTGATAAATAACTTTATCATAGTAATATATAAAAATAGAATACGTTAGTGTCCCGTGAATTTCATTTAATAAAAAAAAATCTTTAATTATTATTGTACAAATTTCAAGTCCAACAGAATTGATGAGCAAAGTTGATTACTTCTCCTGACATTATACAAAATAAAAAGCAAAAGAAATATTAATTTATTTATAGTATGGTCAATCATTTTTATCTCATCATGTTGTACAATTGTCAAAATTCTAGCGGTTCTGGTCAGCAAACCTTATCAATCAACCACCACAGCTGATAAAGTAAAATCACCCCTTTCCAGATATAAATTTCATTTTCGTTCCATAAAAAAAAATCATTTTCATTCATTGTTTTAAATAATATTTATATACCTTTTTCTATATTATTAATTGGATAGAAAAGGGGAAAGATACAGTCATACAGGTAAAATTCTCAATTCTGGAGTGCTTTCTCTCTCTCTTTTATTTTTTTTCTTGTTTAAATTATTTATTTAAATAAGAGTGAGAAATGAAAGAAAAAAAATTAAATATATATATTTTTTTGTCTAGACCAGGGTATCCACCGTCGAGCACAGTGACTAATCCCCTCGCTGAATTGTAGGCACCTCGAAGGGTATGACAACTGGTCTAAGGATTTAAAGCTGTGCTCCATACTCAAGGCAGGAATCGAACCCCTGACACTTGGTTAAGGATGGATGAGTCCCTTCCACTCAACCACACCCCTTGGGTTACTAAATATATATATATATATATATATATATATATATATATATATATAAAAGATTAAATTACACATTTCTTCCCTTGATTTTAGAAATATATGTATTTTAAAAAAAACTTAAAACTTATAATTTCATTTATTTTAATTAAAATATGTTATTATTTTTCTAAAAAACTTACTATATTTATTTCAATATTAATTACTTTTCTAAAAAACTTACTATATTTAGAGTTAAAAATATTTATTTCAATATTAATTATTTAGAGTTAAAAATAAAAATTTAGACTTAAAACTTATAATTTCATTTATTTTAATTAAAATATGTTATTAATGGGCTCTTTTATAGAGAGCTCAATCTCTCAAGATGTTAATCTTTTGTGTATATCTCTCTCTTTCCTTTTCTTTTTTGTCTGCTCTCTTTTCTCACTCTTACTTGAATGAAAAGTTCAAACAAAAGGAGAAGAAGTAAGGGAAAGATAAAAACAAAACACTCAACTTCCTACGAAACTGAGCTTCTATAATCTTACTCTTAAAAGTATATTTGTTATGTTTTATTTAAAAAAGTATACTCAGTAAGAATTTTTTTTTCAATTCATTACCTATTACTGAATTAAATACTGTATGTATTATTCTAAAATTATATAATTATTCAATTTTTTATGGAGATTATTTAATTATCTTTATTGTTGTGTTAAGAATCTTATATTTAGTAATAAATAGTTTGTGTTTTTTAAACTATATCGTCTTTTGGGTTTGATTCTTAGAAGAATGAAATAGAGAGTTATTCGTTGGAAAGATCCTCCCAGTAATAAATCGCTCAACAATACTCAAAGAATTAGTCATCTTATTGGCTCTGTAATTCCATAATTTTTCTTCTTATGGACACGTGACACTTGCCTTCTAGAAGCATAACCAGGCCTCGGATCAATGACACGTGGCACTACTCGATGGCTCTGTACGTGTCCCTTACCCACGATTCTATCAGACTCTTTCATAACAGAGACATGGAGGAAGATCAGAAACGTGGGTCGAGCATGATCCATACTCCATAGGAACATGGGGCGGCTACACGTTCCTCTATTCAAGTATAAATACCCCTCACTTGGGGGACTCAAAAAAGTCTAATCGACAGATAACACGAAGCTCATTCATTCTCTCACTCAGATTATTATTCAAAGATCCCAGTTCTTTTACCCATTACTTATAACATACCCCTAACAGGTGGCTCGCTCGCCCGGAGCAATACACACGTCCTAGCCGCACACGACGACCACAGGTAACCTTTTTGCCTAACGGCTCCTATGGACATTTCCTCTTCAAACTACGTGGACTTTGATCCCTTAACAAGGTATGTAGGTATCTAAGTCATCACCTAAGGAAAAGTCCCCCAAAGTTACGACCCCTTGCGGTCCTTATTTTCAATTATGAATTGTTTGAACCAAAAGTGACAGTTACATTGGCGCCCATCGCGGTCCTTTTCAGATCATAATACCTTGCGCATTCTGCCGCTAAACGGCATATTTTTTCAAGGAGTAGGAGTATATACTTAACACTTGGAATCCCATTTTTTTGTCCAATTCTCTTAATAGGTAACTTTTGCGAATGGCGGACTCAAATGCACTCACTGCCACGAGTGACGCAAGTGTTCCGAGACATAGCACGTAGAACAGATAGGGTACAATTGACGCTAACACTACCACAGTGGAGACAGGAACTTCGACCGCAGGTCAGCCATAAAACTCCACAATGTCCCAGGTGATTAACGTAGAAAATGTTTCCCAGACACCAGCAACCAGGGAAGAAATATGCTCCCAACATCTTTACGGCATGCCGTACATCCCGTGCCTACCTGGTAGAAGCCAAGGATCAGTAAACCCAACAAGAACCGCTCATGAAAGCGAAATAGCACGACTAGAAGCTGAGATATCATGGATGCGTCAACACGAACGAGAAATGTACAGGGGACCCCCCTCAAGCAGAACAGGCTCAAGCGAAAACGAGTGCACCAACTCTCGCAGGACCATCAAGCATATTACCACAAGGAACAGCTAATCCGCCACCGGCACTCCTCATACAATTCGAAACTTTACTAATGGAGTTCGCTCGACTATCACTCACCACGCCACCTCCACCACCAGTTGTCCAACCAGGACCAATAGTGGTCGCTGAACAAGCAATTTGTCTGCTAGTCAACTATCCGCGACCCCCTATCCTGAACTATTCGCCAAGATCTTACTTGCATATGCCATGGGCAGGCGCTTACAATCTATATGCCCCTGATGGGACATCCACAGTCTACTAAGGTCAGTATCACTGGCCCATATTCGATTTCCAAGGAAGAGGGCAACACCCCTTCACCCAGCAAGTTATGAACGAGCACATTCCCATGGGATTCAAGATGCCTTTCCACATAGAACCCTATGGAGGAGAGACCGACCCACGAGACCACCTCAACACCTTCAATTCAGCAATGTCGATACTCGGCATGACTGGTGGACAACAATGTGGAGTCTTCTCATCTACTTGAAAGAAGCAGCTCTAAGATGGTTCTCACTACTGCTTACGAACTCGATCCACAGTTTCGAGCAGTTGGCTCAGAAATTCCTCACCCAGTTCGCTAGTAGCAAAGAATCCCAGAAGAATGAAGATTCCTTCATAGGTTTTCACCAAGAAGAAAGTGAAACATTGCAAGCCTTCCTAGCGCGATTAACCAAGCTCTCACTCCAAGTCAGAGGCCTCTAAGACGCGGTCGCCATCTTCATTATTAAGCAAGGTCTTAGATGCTCGCAATTCTATGGCGAGCTCAACAGATGCTCAATGTCCACCTTGCAAGAAATGATGGACAAAATAGAGTGGTTCATTCAAGAAGAGAACGCCCAAATAGCGAAGGATAAAATGCGAAAATTCTTAGTGAGTAGAGCTGACTTGGATCGGTCAGAGAAGAAGAAAGACAAAGGAACGACTGATAACCAAAATCAAAAGGAGAAGAATAATAAAAAGTGCTCACCACCATGACCTTGTGCGCCCCCAGAGGACGATTCACCAGCTACACACATTTCAAAAAAATCCCACGTTGGAGTCTTGGAAGAAATCTATCACTCAGACATGCTCAGTTTCCCTCCTCATAACAAGAAGCAAAAACTTGGGATATTAATAGATAAGTCCAAATATTGCCAGTTCCACAAAGACAATGGCCACGAGACCAACGATTGCATACACCTCAAAGACCATATCGAGGACTTAATACGAAAGGGGCAGCTGGGCATATATATCAAGGACGTGGACAAAACCAACAAGGAGCGACCAAAGGATAACAATGAACAAACAACCCCAGAATAAGAAGAGGGTAGAACGTTCCATACTCGCCCTCGATTACATCCCCAAGAAAAGGAAAAAGGATGAAGAGCCCAAAGAAGATCCGATTACATTCGACCTTTCGAACTTCCAAGGGCCAGTTCATGATGATCCCATGGTCATAACTGTAGTCATAGCAAACTACGAGGTAAGGCGAGTCCTCACAAACCAAGGGTCCTCGGCGGACGTCCTCTACATTGACACATTTAAGAATCTTGGCCTAAGAGAGTCAAGCATGAGGCCATTCCAGGCAAACTCATTGGGTTCTATAGAGCCCAAGTCCCTGCAGAAGTATTCATATCAGCCCGCACGTGTGTGAGCACTCTACCGAAGGTAGCAAGCCTCGACATAGATTTCATCATCGTCTCGGCACCCTCAGCATATAATGCTATTCTAGGGCATCCGCCCCTGAACAAGTTCAAAGCTATTGTGTCCACGACACAACTTACCATGAAATCTGGACACCGCATGGGATCAGAGAAATCATGGCAGACCAGAAACTAACGCGAGCCTGCTACACAGCTAGCTTGGAAAAGACCATCAAGGTCGCTCGCCCTGGCCTCAAAGAACCTCGCGAGAATCTCCTGGAAGGCAAAGAGTCAGAAGCAACACCTGAGGAGTCCGCCCGTCTGGATAAAGCCCTTGCTTAAACTCTTTGATAAAACTTTGCATTTCATCCCCTAGACATTTTGGCTAGACATATATTGTCCATGTCTTTTCAATTCTATGTTAGGTATTATCATTCTTAGAACAGACCTTCTAAGGTTCTTAGAGCAGACCTTCTAAGGTCAGTAGGTTTTCGGATGTAACTGTTTTGTTTACAATTAATCGAAACTCCTTTTTTCAGATAAAGACATGAGCCATACCAAAATTGAAACTAACTGTGCAAAGTTAACTCGCAAAAAAGCCCTTCTAAGGCAAAGGGGGCCGACCGGCCCAGAAGATACTTGGAAAAATACCAATATCATGCAAAGGTTCCCCCACGAGATGGTACCACTTGTCCAAGTAACCTCTCAGGAACATGAAAACGGCCTCGTAAATGCAGTTACTCCACATGGAGCCTTAAATGAACATTCAAACACAAACTATGCTAGCAAAATATAAAAATTCATGCAAAATCGTCTTGATCACACGGTACTTGTATAAAATCTTGTTACCCAGAAGTGAAAAGAGAATAAATAAATCGAAGACAAGTCATTTCATTAATATATCAAGTCAGGCAACCGCTTATAACACTTGGCATAAGAAAAAGAGACCCTATAAAATACAATCTACTCTTGGGCATTCCCAAGGTTAACATTAGTCGAGGGCTCGTTAGGCTCAGGATCGCCAACATTTCCCGACGGCTCCCTCACTAGACTCTCAACCATTGGCTGAGAAGTAGCTCCAATCTTAGAGACACGTCCGGCCGTCACTAAAAGAAGATGATGGCTCAGCCAACCGACGAAGGCGAGTAAAATCCATGGGTGGATCAGTTGCAAGCCGACCCCTGAGCTCTCCATCGAAAAGCTCCAAGGAAGGATGAAGAAGATAGCTCACCCACTCAGCAGAAAATCTCTCCCCATGAAGACATGTGAGTTGCTCAACCGCTAGGAGCATCCCATACATCCTTTCAGGCAACCTCTCCGCTTGACGATTAGCTACGTCCCCAATTCTACTCTCAACATCAAGCCAGCCTACCATATTCTCATGCGCGCGGGCCTCAGTATTCCTCAAAGCCTCACGAAGAGAACATAGTTCCTGCAGACGCCTCTCTGCATCCTTCCGGCAAGAATCTAATTCTTCGTGAGCCCTCTCCAAGTCCGACCGCAAGAGTTTGATCTCCGCAATCTGGCCACTTTTGGCCCGAAGGCAAGCGACCTCACGAGTCCTTACTGCCAAGTGCTCGCGCGCTTCCTCAAGTTATTTTCTCGTGCGCTCCAGAACGTTGTCCTTTGTTTTAAGAGCTGAGATCAACTCTTCCCGCTCTAAGCAAAGCCCAGCCTACATGAAACAAATATTATCACTTTGAAGTTTTATGACCAGAAACTTTAAAAACAAGATTCAAATATGAATATTTACCACTTGCGCTTGCCACATATCTGCAGCCTGGTGGAAGTCGGCCAAAGACTTAGCAGCACTTTCGAAAGCATGTAGAGTAATGTCTAAGACACTTTTATCTTGTGCCCTAGCAGTCCTCTCGGCCAAACTCATAGGAAAATGCCTGCCAAGGGCTACTAGGGCAAAGGGAGGCACTTTCCCCAGTGTACCTTGCTCGGGTTCCAAAGCTAAATTTTTTGGAGCCGCATCTCCAGAAGCAGTGGTAGCCATTTGACTCACCACTACATTCCCTCCTTCAGCAAGGGCCCCAGTCTTCTTTTCAGTAGGAGCCTCAACCCTCCTTTCAGCAGCAGCAACACCAGTTTAATCAACCGCCCCCTCCATTCAAGCCCTCTTGCTCGCCGGCTCCTCGACACTCCCAACAGAACCTGAGACCACGAGCTCAATAGAGCGAGAAGAAGGAGAGCTCGACAGAAACACCCTCAAGGGCTAGCGGTGAGTTGGCTCTGAAGACGAAAATGTACCCTCTACCGAAGAGGCAACTCTGGTCTCCACCGGAGTAGCCCTCTGCTGCATCGTCAAAGACAGAGGAACCTGAGAAGAAAGCCGAGAACCTGTTTCAGCACGCTTCTTGGGCTCCCATTCGTTCTCTTTAGGGTTTCCTCCTTTCTTTCCCTTGGATATCCTCCTTTCTCTATGGAGAAATCTCCAGCAGTATTACCGAGAGCAAGAGAGGATCCTTGCCTCCTCTCCACTCTCATACCTCCTTCAAGCACCCCAATATGAACTCTGGTAACCCTCTCTCGGTTGGGAGAAGAACCTTGCCTTGCTCTCTTTCCCTTGCTCTGATTATCCCTTACGCGATTCAGAGGAGGAGGAAGAGGGGAAATGTCTTCCAAATCAGTGAAGTCGAAGGGATACAATCCTGAAAATCAAAATAAAAAACCCTAAAATTAGAAAAAGAAAAAGGTGCAAAGATAAGAGGCAAGAAGAAGGAGGAAGCACTCACTTTCATCTTCATTGGCCATGGTGAAACGCAATCAACGAACGGCGAAAAGCTTCGGAAGCAGCAAGAGAAACAAAGAACTCTAAAAAATGGAGGATTGGAATAAGAGAAGTCAATGGTAAAAAATGGCTTTTCAATCTTGGGGGTATTTATAAGGACCTAGAAGGCACGACGATTCAAATCTTAGCAACCCTTGAATCCCGCAATGGAAAAAAAGTAATTATCACTTACACCCACTTGAGGCTGCAACCGTCTGATCCAAGTAGACACACGCCAGGAAAGAATGACCCAGATTCGAAGTCTTTAAGTCGCATCAGGAAAAGACTCAAGTACCCCTAGAAGCCCGAAAGTCTTTCAAAAGACCCAAAGGGAATATGCGGAAAATCCAAAGCCGAGGCTAATGATGGTTCCCCTTGGAAACACGTGGACAATAAATAAAAGGAAAACGGTTTCGCAGAAGATTACGAGACATTCGAAGCGACAATAGTCGACAAGATCCTGACACGTGGCATCCTTGGTTACCCACTCCTTCGAAGTGACTCCCAAAGAAACTCAAAGTTCTCCCGAACGCACGCTCGACTGCCTTCACTCTTCTGATTAGCAGTCGATCTCACTCCACGAACAACTCATGGTGGGCGACCTTGCCCTCAATATTCTACATAAAACAACTTAAGTCCACAGGCGCTTAGCACCCATAGACCTGGGGGACTTATGTAATTCTATAATATTCCCTCCTATGGACACATGGCACTAGCCTTCTAGAAGCATAACCAGGCCTCGGATCAATGACATGTGGCACCACTCGATGGCTCCGTATGTGTCCCTTACCCACGATTCTATCAGACTCTCTCATAACAGAGGCATGGAGGAAGATCAGAAACGTGGATCGAGCACGATCCATAGGAACGTGGGACGATCACGTTCCTCCCTTCGTCAAGTTGAAATACCCCTCACTTGGGGGATTCAAAAAAGTCTAATCGACAGATAACACAGAGCTCATTCATTCTCTCACCCAGATTATTATTTAGAGATCTGAGTTCTCTTACCCATTACTTATAACATACCTCCAACAGGTGGCTCGCCCGCCCGGAGCAATACACACTTCTTATTTGCACACGGCGACCACCGGTAACCTTCCTGCCTAACGGCTCCTATAGACGTTTCCTCTTCGAACTACGTAGACTTTGATCCCTTAACAAGGGTACGTAGGCACCTAGGTCATCACCTAAAGACAAATCCCCCAAAATTACAACCTCTTGCGGTCCTTATTTTCAATTATGAATTGTCTGAACAAAAACTAACAGTTACACGCTCTATTAAAATGAATCATATATTAAAGTTTTTAATTCACTTCAAGCTTTATTAAAATAAAGTAAGTCTTATATTCAAGATAGAAAATTATATCATTTAAAAAAAAAATAAATTGGAGTGAATGCATGAGTATGATTTTTTAAATTAACTATAAAAATAATAAATATAATCAATTAATTAAATTAGAAATATTAATGAATTCTACCCATATATGTAAATGAAGTTAAACTTTTTTTTTTTTAAAGATTTTCTCCTGATTTATATATAACATTTTTGTTTATTACCATACATAAATATCGCCTTATAAATACAATTATTCTGTTTAATAATAGAAAGACAAAAATTAAAAAAATTATTAAATTATTTCGACATTTTTGTTTATTTGTGATAAATTATTTGGACATTTTACATGGTTAAAAGATTTTTGTTTAAATTATTTCCATCATTAAATTATTTCGACATTTTTATTTCTTACCCTATGCATAAATATCGCCTTGTAAATATCAATGAATGTTACCCATATATGGAAAGACAAGAGTTAAAAAGTCAATCTCTGTGTAAAATTATTGATAATATAATTGACTGTGAATCTATTAATTTAATATTATTAATATAAGGATACAACTTAATAGCAGCAATTAATACGTGATTTTGTGATGAAATGATATATGCGTGTGTGTGGTGTGTTGGAAAAACTCTTGGTCCAGCTGAAGAGGCACCACCATCCAGCCAACTCACAACACACACACACACACACACAAAAACACACACATCCCAATTCCTCCTCAAGAAACTCCAAAGAAACTGCGAGAAACACTCATTCATCATCGATAACACAAATCCACAATCTCTCTCTCTCTCTCTCAATTTCCCAAGAATTACACAACATATAACCTACTCTGTTTCACTTTCATTCACCAATCTATTATCACCTCTCAATGGATTGTTGGTCCTCGTCTTTTCAGGTGGATGAAGAATTCGAGAAGCTCGTCATCCGAATGAATCCTCCCAGGTTTTTCTTCATCTTTTCTTCCATTGCTGGATTGGATTTGCCCAATTGTTTGTTTGTTTCTTTCTTTCGTTTCCATGTTTATAATTGGTTTTTCTTGAACCGTCGGATGGATGACTCTGGTTTTGCAGGGTTACGGTTGATAATGTTTCTAGCAGAACTACCACTCTGGTTAAGGTATTTGATTTCTGTATCAGAATTTGTACGGGATTGTATTCCCGGCATTGCCTAGGGTCGATTTGTAACCATGTTTATGGAATTTGCAGGTTGATAGCGCGAATAAGCGTGGGAGTTTGTTGGAGGTGGTTCAGGTTCTTACCGATATGAATCTCATCATAAGACGAGCCTACATTTCTTCGGATGGGGAATGGTTTATGGATGGTTGGCTTCTGGATTTCAGTTTTTGCAAAATTATTATAAGTAACATTTGGGATTCGTTCATTCGTTGTTGTGTTTGATTTATCTTGTTTCTCTGTGATTTTTTGTCTAGTTTTTCATGTCACGGATCAAAATGGGGATAAGCTTCTTGAAGATGATGTAGCTGAGCGCATTCAACAGGTAGATCTGCAGAACTAGTCTGAATTACTCCTCTAAATCGTATTTGTTTTGAAATTTGTTATGAAACAAATATCGCTTGTGGATCCCAATTCCTGAATTGGCCGTGCAATTAGGTATAAAGCTAACTGGTCCTTTTCTCTGGTATCTTATTTATGGTTCACATGGGTTACTCTAGTTTTCATTGGTAATTCCTCCTTGAGCTTTTGTTTGTTTGACTTCATGAGCTCGAATATCTACCCTGCACTCTTAATAGTACCTTCTGAATGCAATAGGAAAAGGAGAGGTCAACGTTGGTGAGAAACGTGTATGATTCAGACTTCGAAGACTGTTTATAGAAGAAAGAGAATAGAACGGAATAATTTATTTCTTGGTCTGCATGCCATTTTTTTTTTTTGGATATTCCTTTTCTTTTCAACATAAATAGACAATGACATTAAAAAAGAACCAGAGCAGACAAAAGCAGTAGCAGTAGTTTGTTTCCAAATTATAATTTGCACTTCTGCTCTTGCTTTATTCTCTGAATCACTCAATCAAGTCATATTAATGAGCTATTTTTGGCATGTCATTACAGTCACTTGGTCCAAGAGGCCATAGTTTCCGTTCTTTGAGAAGGTCAGTTGGGGTGCAAGCTGCAGCAGAACACACAACAATTGAACTGAGTGGACGAGACAGGCCTGGATTGCTTTCAGAGGTTTTTGCAGTTCTTGCAGACCTGAAATGCAATGTGGTAGCAGCAGAAGTATGGACGCACAACTCAAGAATGGCGTCTGTTGTTTACATCACTGACGAGGAATCTGGGTTGTGCATAGACAACTCTGATCGCCTAGCTAAGATCAAACAGCTTCTACTGTATGTGCTGAAAGGAGACAGAGACAAGAAGAGTGCCAACACTGCTGTTTCTGTTGGTTCCACTCATAAGGAAAGGAGGCTGCACCAAATGATGTATGCTGATCGTGACTATGATATAACTGATGAGGGTTATGGTGGGTCAACTACAATTAGTGATCACAGGAGCAAACCCCTCGTAACTGTCGATAATTGTGCAGATAAGAGATACACTGTTGTGAATTTGAGATGTCCAGACCGACCAAAGTTAATTTTTGATACAGTGTGCACACTCACTGACATGCAATATGTGGTTTACCATGGAACTGTGATTGCAGAAGGACCAGAGGCTTGTCAGGTTTGTTCTAGTTTTCCAAGGACTTGGAATATCCTGGAAAGTCAGTCTTATATTTGTCAATGCTATATGACCTGAATCTGTTTTTACTTACAGGAATATTATATAAGGCATATGGATGGATGTCCTATTAGTTCTGAAGCAGAGAGGCAAAGGGTTATCCACTGCTTGGAAGCTGCTATCAGGAGACGAAATTCTGAGGTACCAACATATGGCAGTTTGAATAGGATTGTACTTGTAGAATGGCTATAATTATATTTAGAAAATTTTCGACACACAATTCATTTGTTCCTTGTCAGTAGATAAAAACAGAACAATATAATTGTTCTAGGAGATAACAAGTAGTAACTAGTAAGTTAAAAGATTCTTAAAGAATAAACACAGGATTAAATGAGCTGAGCCTTAGAACATCTGTAAGATTGTTTCCTTGCTTGCAGGGGGAAGACTGAGTATTTCCGACCCCACTTGGTGAAAGAGTCGGGGTCATTCTTTGTCAGAGACTGGATTAAATAGTGAATAAAAAAGTTAATTTGTAGGTGATATTTGCTAGCAAGTGTTGATAGTTTTAATTGATACAGGGTATACGGCTAGAACTTTGTGGGGAAGACAGGTTCGGGCTTCTCTCCGATGTGACTCGCATATTTAGAGAGAACGGTCTCTCAGTGAGTCGGGCTGAAGTTACAACAAGAGGCACACAAGCCGTGAACGTATTTTACGTGACAGATGCATCGGGAAATGCAGTTAGGAGTGAAACAATAGAGGCAGTTCGAAACGAGATTGGGCTAACCATACTGCGTGTGAAAGAAGAAGTGTACTCCAGATCTCCGTCCCAGCAAGAGACTGGGAGATTCTCTCTGGGTAATCTCTTTCGATCAAGCTCTGAGAAATTCCTCTACAACTTGGGTCTCATCAAGTCTTGTTCTTGAATCTCGACCATGGTCATATAAGTAGTTCCTTAAAATTTGATGTTGTAAAGCTAAGTTAGCAAATCCTAGATTAGTTTTCGTCTAATGTTTTAATAGTGGATTGATTTGGAAAATGGAATCTCAGTTCTCTGCTTTAGGCTTTTCTGTTTGTGGTAGATGTTGTGTGACAGAATGTATATATAGTTGGGACACCGCTCACTAGAATTATTCCTTTGTAAATATGTGTATATCCCTTGTCTTCTTGTTGCGTTCAACCTTCAAATCATTGTCAATAAATGTAAGCGCATTATTCCAAGCTGTCCCAAAGCATAAACATATTGAAGTGAAGCCCTCCATGCATGGGCCACAGCAGCAACATAAATGAAAGGAAAAAAAGAATATAATGAATGCAGAACGTGAAACCAATGGTGGGTGGAAGGAACTGTGCAAATGCAGTGGTGGCAACTGGCAGGCGCACAATCAGGGGCAACTACCAAGGGTAGAAAATAATACATATCGATTCGAATTTATAGGGTCAAATTATATCAAACCATAAACGATTAATCTTAAACTATTTAAGTTTATTAATATAAAATAAATAATTATATTCAATATAATTAGCACAGAAATATAATAACATACCTAAGAGAGTTAGGTCTAATTGAAATGTTTAGTTTCTTATAACATAATGAACTCTTAAGAAAGTATTTTGTTAGAGGAAACTTGAGATAGGAAATATTAGTCTTATTTGTGAGTGTGTTTGGTATGGTGGGAAGGATACGAGAAGGAGGAACATCATATCCATGTCCATAGGAAAGATTAGTCTTATTTTCTCTTTCTTAATTCTTCTCTCTCTTAATTTTCTTTTTCTCTCATAACTCCACAAAAAATATAGAGGATTACTTGAGAGGATTCACTTTCGTTCGAACATAATTACTTTCAATAAAAAAATATTTGTGTGAAACTAAACAAAAAAATGTAATAAAATTTCATTCACTAACACTATGAAATTATAGTTGTTCTTAACTAATTCATAATAAAACGGTACAAAATAAATAAATAACAAGTACATTATTTTCTTTTAAATTTAGTCCAAATAGTTATAAAATTAAATTAGTTTCGATTTTTGGATAGACTAAATTTAATTTATTTATTTTTTTAAAAATTTAAACTTTGCTAGTTAAAAAATTTAACATATATAAATATATAAGTATATTTGATTTAGTTCTATTTTTTAATATATCAAACTGATGATTATTGATTAGTTTTGTTTCCAATCGATTTAGTTTGGATAGGTGCCATTAGTTTTGACCACCCCACAATTAGGGGCTTTGCTAGATGCTACCAAGGTGATTTTATGATTAGTATATATTTCTATATTTTTATGATTGTGGA
The DNA here is from genome assembly GCA_014851425.1 of Senna tora. Lineage (NCBI taxonomy): Eukaryota > Viridiplantae > Streptophyta > Magnoliopsida > Fabales > Fabaceae > Senna > Senna tora. The sequence continues at coordinate 16,833,741 of CM026262.1, forward strand.
TCATTCTCGTTAATGGTCTCTCAAAATAGTCATTTAATTAATTAAAAAAGAAAATAAAAAGATGATGTGAGAAGATCATGGGAGAGAGAAAATAGAAAAATAGTGTTAATGGTAATTTTGTTTTTAAAAAATAATGATTGTGGTAGTTATCAAAGAAAATAATATTTCAATCTTTAATTTATTATTTTACAATTAATAATAATTTATTTTATATTTTGTAAATTAAAATGTCAATGGTCTTTTAAAATAACCTTATTTTACTTTTAAAAAATACAAATTAAATTGAATGACCATTTAACTAGTAAAAATAAAAATAAAAATAAAAACATGATGTGAGAAGTTAATGAGAGAGAGAAAATAGGAATAGTATTAGTGTTAGTTTTTTTTTATAAAATTGGATCAAGTGCAATTCGCTTCCGTGCAATTCCGGTGGTCCTTCAAATTAAAATATACATTCTTACTTCAAAATTATATATTCAAAAAATTTAAAGCTGAGACATTTTTTAAAAGGAATAAATTAAGTTTCTCTTTATTAATAGGTCATGCCGCACAATTTCTTAAAAAAAATATCTTCTACACGTAACACTGTTTCATATTTACATCTTCGAATTTTGGTTTAGAAATATATACCACTTGAACCTTCAATTTGGTCACTAAATCGAAGGTTCTCTAATATGGAAATGGATCTGTAATAATGTATCATTAGACTTGCTTATTTGTCGGATAATCCATGAGATTAATCCAAGTTTAATTTCATAAGTCAACTACTCAACAATAAAAATAGGACATGTAATTATCATTTTTGTCATGAACAATTTCATAGTAAAATATAAGGACCGCAAGGAGTTTCAGTTTTGGGGGACTTATCCTTAGATAAAGACCTAGATGCCTATGTATCATTGTTAAGGAATCAAAGTCTACGTAGTTCGAGGAGGAAACGTCCATATGAGTCGTTGGGCAAGAGATTTACTTGTGGTCGCCCGTATGCGGCTAGGACGTGTAACTGCTCCGGGCGGGCGAGCCACTTGTTGGAGGTATGTTATGTGAGTAAAGGTTGAGAGTGGAGGTCTCCGGGGAGATGTGGTAGTACGATTGCTCCAGTTACGCTATGGTATTTTGAATGTGATGAACTGGGCTTTTTTAAGTCCCCAGGGTGAGGGTTATTTATACTTGGAGGGGAGAGGAACGTGGTCTCCCCATGTTCCGCCAATCAGTTCACGTTTCATGTTTCGATACTCGCCCCACGTCTCTCTTGCTGGAGAGCTTAGGGGAGATGTGGGTGTGCAGCACTTTCAAGGCCAGTGGGTGGTATCACGTATCACTTACCCAGGTTCTATTAAGTTTCTAGAAGCTTTGGGCCACGTGTACCAAAGAGGGAATATTATGCAATTACATAAGTCCCCCATGTCTACGGGTGTTTGGTCGCGTGGACTTTGAGTTAGCCGGGTATCTGACGATGGCCTTGGGCGTGCAATTGTCTTCGCTTATAGTTGCTTAAGTCGTCTACCGAGTTAGGTTCTTGGGGCGCGTTGCATCTTAATGTAATTCTGAACTCAAAACGAAGGTGGAAACCAAGGGTGCCACTTGTATGAATTTTGGTGGTTGTCAGTTGGCTTTCTCCGCAAGTTTTTGAGGTGTCGTAATCCCGTCCCTTCGTCAATTGTCCGTGTCTTTTCGAGGGATAACATCATTACGCCTAAGGGGTACGTATGGCGTATTTCCAATTTTGCCCTCAGAGTTTATGAAGGAATTTGAAATGTTCGGGTGTCTTCTGGTATTTTTCTTTTTCGCACCTTTTGGTTTTTTCGTTTTTCCTTTATCTGGGGGTTCTTGTTTCATTCTGACCTTACTTGCATTTTTTCGCTCTTGCTTTACCAGTTTCTTGCCTCATCTTCTCTTCTTCTCAAGAGACTGATGGCCGCTTCTACTTCCTTAGGTTCTCGTCTTCAACCCGTGGAACCCAATATAGAGACGGTACTCTATAGGATTGTCAAGGAAGAGGTTATAGCCAGGGTGGATTCCTTGATTCAGTTGAGGGATTCCGTTGATCTGAGGAGCATTTTAGTTACGGAAGGTAAAGATCTCGCGACAGTGGCAATTCCTGACTAAGTTTCTCAAGACTGGTATACCCCGGAGCCGGAGTTGGAGTCCACTGACAGCATTCCATCCTCTGAGTGGAAGAAGGTTTCGTTGGTGTCATCGGGTTGCGCCATTGGAACGGTTTGGGAAGAACGTTTTGTCCCGGCTCAGCCTGGGGGATATGAGATAAGGGCCATGGAAGAGGGAGAGACCATTACTTAGAGCAACGATGTTAGCTTTATGCTACCCACTTGTGTACCTTACAACGCTGCCCTTATCCCTATGTTTTCTACCTTTGTGGAGACGATGTTGAATCTCCTCAACGTTTTTCCTGGCTTAGCTGACCGCAAACACCTGGTATCAGTTGAGCACTTTCGAGCGGTTGTGTCGGAGAAATAATTTTGTTGCTTTACCCAATGTCTTCCTATCATTGTACGGTGTGCGCGAAGGGAACGACTGGGTTTATTTCCAGGCTCACGCGGGAGAATTCGCTATTACTGATCTGCCGAGTAATAACAAAGATTAACGGCCATACTTTTTCAAAATTGTTCCGGTTAGAGGTGTTTGCCCCTGTTGGATACGAGCTGAGGATTTGCGTCCTCGTTTTCCTCTCAAGTGGTCAAATTCGGTCACCTAGATAAGATTTGAAAGTGAGTCGTACGAGGATACTGTTTACCATATACTCAGTGGCTCGGAGGTGGTCGGCGCTGAATTGGGTAAAATTCTTGACTTTGTAGTTTGTTTTCTTTGGCTGCGCCATTTGACTGAGTTATTGACAAGATTGGACTTAGGCGATATAAAAGGAAGGATATGTGCTCCTCCTGGGGAACGGAAGAGGAGAATGGTTGAAGGGCTTATAATGCCGAGCAAGAAACAAAAACAAAAATCAACTGGTGTGGAGCGAAGGTGGGTTGAGGGGTCTCTAAGTATCGAGGAAAAAGGGACGGTTGATCACGAGGTGGATCCTAGGCCCTGGATTCCTTATACCCCTATACCCCTGAAGTGATTCCCATTCGCTTTTCGTCAGAGGGTATATAAAGGAGAGACATTCGCTTTTGATGCTGAGTGCATCATTTTGGCCCGCCAACATTTTCCGTTTAAATACGGTGATGACTTTGTGTTTAAGCAAGTGGCAAAGGGGGTGGCTCGCTTGTCAGGGTGTCTGGCTGGCTTAGAGTACCAATGGAAAATGGAGAGGGTACGTTCGTTTTGTGTTTTTTTTGTGTGTTTTGCCTTAGCTGAGAGCGTTATTTTTGCTATGCAGACTGTTTTTGATTGTTTGGTGGACGAGAATGAAGACCTCGAGAAAAACATCAAAATCTTGGAGTTTGAGCTTCAAGAGAAGGTGAGAGAGTTGAAGAAAAAGGACGAGGATTTGAAGAGGTCTTTTCGCCATGACTTTTGTGTTTCACCAATTATGGGATGAAGAATGGCATAGCACAGCTGAAGGATCTTATGGGCATCAAAGTTCCTCCAGAGGTCAGGGTGCAACTCCATCCTACATGGGAGAAATTCGAGGATGAGTTTCATGTTCGTCGTCATACTGACTGGTCCCTTGATTTGGACGCCCACTATATTGCGCCTAAGGTTTCTCGTGTTGCGAAGGCGACCCCCGAGGTTGTACAACCCATTGTGGAGCAGACCTCTGAGGGCGTGGGTGATCAGATCGGGGCGACTGTAGTCGCTCGAGGCGTCCCTGAAGGTGGAAAGCCCTAGCGACCTTAGTTTCATTTTCATGTAGTTCTAGTTGGGGGATGTTCCCTTGCTAATGTAAGTCTGGGGTTGTTACCCTTATTTTGTAAATCTGGGGTTGTTCCCCGTATTTTGTAAATGAATTTGAATGAAAATACAAAATTTATTTATAATATCGAGAAAATAGAACTTTTGCGAGCTATGAAATTAAACATTATACTGAAACAAAGTATTTCTTGAGACTGGAAATATTCCAAGTGTTAGGGATTGGTTCCTCTGATATGCAGGCTAGTTTGTTGGCATCACGCAAGGCGATTCCGATAACTCGGTAAGGGCCTTCCAAATTTGGGGCCAGCTTTCCGTGGAGGCGATCTCACATGTTGTTTATAGCTGTCCATGGAGGTGATCCTGCGCCCATTCTTGCTGTGTCCTTATGACATTTACCATATTCTTCCATGCTTTCTTTGGGTAGAATACCCGTGCAAATGGCTTGTTGAGAAGATGAGATAGATTTGGCTACATCTCCCAATGCAGATTCTTCAATTGGGGCATCTATTGAAACGTACCTTGGAACTTCTCTTTGAAAGGAACAATTATCGGATTTTTCCATGCCTGTGCAAACATCTCTTTGAATGGGATTTCCCTTCGGAGCTCGTCGCCCTTTCAGATAGTTGTCTCCTCCTATTCTGGAGCATCTACACTATTCGGCCCGCCATTCTTAGAGCCCTCACACAACAAAAAGATTTCTTTTTTACTGAGGTATTTGGGTGAGAATGAGATGACCATCTTTGAATTCGTTGTCGTATTTATATAGCCAGACAAAGCAAAGGGTAGATGCGGATTTAATAGGGGTTTAATGCTGAACTCAATCTTTTTCAGATCAAGCCTGAGCTTGACGCTTCTTTTAGCCACAGTATCCATGAGGGATGATCGGAGTGGTGACGGAAGTGACATTCAGATTAAGCTCAAATGATGAAGGATGCATGAATGAGGAAAGATCCTTCTCTGCGCAAGATGATATTGTATTATGAACCGACGGGATCTTGGGCACATACCCCCCTTTCTAATGAAATACCTACCAGGTTTAAACTTGTATCTTTTACTTGATAGTCTGATGGAACTGCTCTCGAAGGAAGCTTTGTGGAATACATAGGATAGGAAATTTGTTTTATCTGCTTTAATATCCCATTTGTTTGATTTGACCCTCCTTTTGAAATGATATTTAGTTTCCTTAAGGCTGAATCAAAATGGATCATGTGCACCTATGATGGGCCTGGATCGTGAATGTTTAAGGGCCCATTATTTGTTTCACGATCCTTGGTAGAAGAATTAGGCCTAGCCCATTGCTTAGAAATATTATCAGGCCTGTAGTTGACACCCTTCTTCTTTTCGTTGAACCTGCCACTGACTCTGACATGTTTTGCATTCAAATTTGAATTTGAATTTGAAATTTTAGCGGGTTTAGGCATGTGTACCTGAGAATTCATCGGGGCTTTGGTCGGCGACATTTCCCGGCCATCAGAGCAGATTTCCTTCTTTTAACTAAGGTCCATTATTGATTGGACTCCACTTAATTTCCTTGTTCTTTGTTTCTCACAATGGGACAATACTGGGTTGCGTGATCCATCAGCCCACAGATAGAGCAAAGGTTTGGGAGATTTTCAAAGGAAACCTTTTGAATTACATTATCCACCATAAGCTCAGAAGGCAACTTATTTATTGCGTCCACCAGAATACACATTCTGGCATATTTGGCCATCATCAAATTGTGAGTTCTTTCTTTAATTATGAGGAATGTGCCTATCAAGTTCCCTAATTTAATTAGAATATTCAAATCATAGGATTCCAGGAGTAGTTCCTCCAACCTGATCCAAGTAGGTGTCACAAATGAAGAGAGAAAGTTCTCAGGTTTGAAACCAGGGCTTCAAGGTCTAACCGAGACAAAATGATCCTGTGCAAAACTAGTTCCATGGAGAATAGCTCTCCATCGATCCTCTATCAAATCAAACTACATTAAAAAGAATCCATGATTAAACTCTATAAGAGATGGATTACGATTTAATTTCCAGAGCCTTGAAATAGCGATTTTTAGGGCTTTCGCATCTAGAATCAAGCCCCATAGTCGTATTATCAGAGAATTATTCCATGGTTCGCCGATGGCTTCCCTTTTCTTATCAGATAATTTGAGGTATTTACGATTAGAAGTGTCATCATTTCCTTTTGTATCAACCAGACCTAGGGTATCCTCCATAGAATTTGGGCTAGCCTGCTAGATTTTCTCCAGTATTATACTCCCAAATTGTATCCTATGCTTAATAGCTTCCCCTTTTTTTCCTATATAGTTCCCAAAATCAAGTGGGAATGAAAAAGATACCTTACGTGGACTACTAGATTCACTTAGTTGCGTCAAACGTCTTTCATCTTGTTCATGTTCCCTCGTCAACATTGTAGGCGCCTTTTCTTTAGGTCTCCTTTCATTGTCACTTCCGAAGGGCTTCGAAAGAGTTGCGGTTTCTTCCTTTACTTCTCCCTGCTTCGTTTCCTCCAGAAGCTCGCGCATTTTCCGGCCAGCTAAGTTAGCTCGAAGCCTTGCCTCCAACGCCGCCCTATTTTGACAAGCGTATCTCACTATCTTCAGTGTCTCACTCTCCCTCCCCTGTTTCTCCTGTTTCTCTCTCATCTACCATACTCACAAGATCGATGAACTTTAACTGCATTAGTAGTTTTCAAATTAAAGGTTTAGCATGTAAAATGCAACTAATGTTTGTTATATTATCATATAGGTCTTGGTTCTTGTATCTTTCGCGAAGGTATAATCTCAAGCATACTTTCAACATGAGTTACTTTTCAAGGTCTAATTTTCTGACATATTAGTAATCTCCATTTTCTAATTCTTTCCTTTATATTTATGGTGAAAAAAGATTGTGGTACAAAAAAAAAACAGTTGTGGTAAGAGCGGAACTAGCACAAATGGAACATCACTCACTCCGTCTTCTAATTCTTCATTTTATGGCTGCTTGTCGCAGTACGACAATGGTGAAATCTTCACAAGCTCTGTGATAATATTGTAACTGTCATTTTTGGTTCAGGCAATTCATAATTGAAAATAAGGACCGCAAGAGGTCGTAACCTTGGGGGACTTGTCCTTAGGTGGTGACATAGGTGCCTACGTACCCTTGTTGAGTCTCCCAAGTGAAGGGGTATTTATACTTGGTGAAGGGAGAAACGTGGTCGCCCCACGTTCTTGTAAGTTGTGCTTGTCCCATGTTCGCAATCTCCCCCCATGTTTCTCTTATGAGAGAGCCTGTGAGAGTCGTAAGTATGAGACACGTACGAGGCCATTGAGCGGTGCCACGTGTTACTAATCCGAAGTCTAGTTATGCTTCTAGGAGACTAGTGCCACGTGTCCATAGGAGGGAATATTATGGAATTACATGTATTTTACTATTAAGTGTGATTGTCTTGTAAACAAAGTCATTGGAATCATTGAAATCTCGCCCGGTGTTCAAGGCACTGCCTCGACTAATCCGAATTTTGGAGACATGGTCTTCAAATTCATTTTGGAAGATTGTTGCAATACTCAATTTTGAGTATCCAAAATGTATATTTTGGTTTTGTAATGTTGTGTTGTCCATTTGAATTTTGTACAAAGCAGAGAAATTTGATTTCATTGATGTAAGCACCATGTTAGGGATAATTTTTATTTAATTATATAAATTTGTAGTCTTTAATATGTGATTGTGTTGTTTCTGGCATGGCATCCAACCATAATGTCAATGGTTTGATCATAATTTGTCGAAAAGCACTATTTATAATTTTTTTCTTTTATTTGAAAATGATCTAATTCATTATTTAACAATCAAATAAGCACTCGAAAATGTTATTGTCATTTAATTTTCTATTTACACCATAGATCAAAGTACTAAATTAATTGGAAATTAATCTTTTAAAGATTAAATTAAGATATTTTATTATTTAAGAACTAGATTAAAAAAAAATATTTTTTATGACTATATTAATTTATCCTTTTCAAATTGAGTAATAGTAACGGACTGACTATTTAGTCTATAGTGTGTAGATGGATTTAGAATCCTTAACGGGCCTACATTTTCTAATTGGGTTAAATAGGTTTGGGCCTAACGCAGGCCGAGCCAGTATGCGTTTGTTTGGTAACACAATAGAGGAGTATATAATAAACTGTAGAAGAAAATTTAATACAATGTATTAGTTAAGATGTTATTATAATAGTTTTACCAAAAAAAATATATATGTTATTCTAATAGATGAAGTGGCATTTGCAAAGTCATTAAAAATTATCCATGAAACTAATTTACTATTTATAGTTCAAATTTTACTTATGTTATTTAGATAAGTAAAAAAATTTATCCTTTCGACAATAGAAACTAAAATAGTCAAAGAAACAACCATTCTTTTTTATACTATAAATAGTAAACCTAGGTAATGGTGACTTCTACCAAACCTAGGTAAAAAGAACTCTTGAGTTAGGATATTATTATTGCTTGACATGCTTAAAATAGAACAAAGTTGTTGTAAAAGATAATCTTTGTTAAAACTTTCTCAATCTTTCCATTTTGTTATCAACAATTGTAAACCCTATATAATGTACATGATACTAATTGAGTTGTAGGCAAAGCCAAAAAGTTTGAAGACGTAAAAGTAGAAACTATACTATTTCAGAAATGGCAGGAGGAGCTTTTTCTAATCCAAGTAAAGCTAGACATTATGAAGGCAAAGTCACAGCTTTTGTGTTAATCACATGTTTTGTTGCTGCAATGGGAGGTCTCCTATTCGGTTATGATCTTGGGATTACTGGAGGCGTAACATCCATGAAACCATTCTTGATTAAGTTCTTTCCCTCTGTGTATAGACAAATGAAGGATGGATTAGGCCACCAGAGCGCATATTGCAAATTTGATAACGAACTTCTTACCTTGTTCACCTCGTCCCTATACCTTGCAGCATTAGTAGCTTCTTTCTTTGCTTCCATTACCACAAGAATACTAGGCCGTAAGCCCTCAATGTTTATTGGTGGATTATTTTTCCTTGTGGGTTCATTACTAAATGGTTTTGCAATGAACATTGAAATGCTTATCATTGGACGATTATTTCTTGGATTTGGTGTGGGCTATTGTAATCAAGTAAGTAAGATTAGTGTTATCATTACTTTACTGCCTCCTTTATAGTATTTCAATTCTTTAAAAAAAATTGAGTTGATTAATTTGTTTTATTTCCTATTACACTAGTCTGTTCCAGTGTACTTATCTGAAATGGCTCCAACAAATATTAGAGGAGCACTCAACATGGGATTCCAAATGATGATAACAATTGGTATTTTGATTGCTAATCTTATTAACTATGGGACAGCTAAGCTTGAAAATGGATGGAGAATTTCTTTGGGAGTAGGAGCAATTCCTGCATTTTTGTTGTGTCTAGGATCTCTTTTCTTAGGTGACACACCAAACTCCATGATTGAAAGAGGACAACATGATCAAGCTAAGGCAATGTTGCAAAAGATTCGTGGGATCCAAAATGTTGATGAGGAGCTCCAAGATCTTGTTGATGCTAGTGAAGCAGCTAAGAAGGTGGAACATCCATGGAAAAATATTTCACAACCAAGATATAGACCTCAACTCATTTTCTGCTCTTTCATTCCTTTCTTCCAACAACTCACGGGGATCAATGTTATCATGTTTTATGCACCTGTCCTTTTTAACACTCTCGGCTTTGGAGACGATGCTTCTCTCATGTCCGCAGTAATTACTGGAGGCGTTAATGTCCTAGCCACATTAGTTTCCATACTTTGTGTAGATAAGTTCGGAAGAAGGATTTTGTTCCTTGAAGGTGGAATCCAAATGCTTATTAGCCAGGTAAGATACTACTAAGGTTCTTATGCTCAATACCAAATCGCTTGCATATGTTAACTCTTTCTTAGAATTACTAACTGTTGAGAGATTATTAATATTATTACATTTAGATTTTGGTGGGAGTCATGATAGCTTTGAAGTTTGGAATGAATGGCGAAGGTTCATTTAGCAAAGGGGAAGCCAACTTCCTTTTGTTCTTAATATGTGCATATGTTGCAGCATTCGCTTGGTCGTGGGGACCCTTGGGTTGGTTGGTGCCTAGTGAAATATGTCCTCTTGAAGTTCGATCTGCAGGGCAAGCTATTAATGTTGCCGTGAACATGTTGTTCACCTTTGTCATTGCTCAAGCCTTTCTCACCATGCTTTGCCACTTGAAGTTTAGTCTCTTCTTCTTCTTTGCTTTCTTCGTCGTCATAATGACCTTTTTCATTGATTTGCTCCTCCTAGAGACCAAAAATCTCCCGATTGAAGAAATAAATAAAGTATGGAGGTCACATTGGTTCTGGAGCAAGATCGTTCCAAATGATGTTTCTACAGATAATTATTATCACAAGACTAGTCCTTGACAAATGTAGAGTGACTTATTGTTATGAAATACACATGGATTGAAAATTGAGAACAATTAGATATGAGTTTTCATGAGAAGAAAAATTATCTGTATCTATATATTAATATAATACTTATTTGTAGCTCTTGGTTCACAAGTGAGTGAAACCCATTTGATAATAGACACTTTAATAGGAAAATAGGCAATGCTAAATATAATATGAGACCATGAAGAAAACATAGAGGCACACATTTTTCTAGAGCTGTCAAAATGGGCCCAACCAACCCGACTCGTTTAAGGCGGATTGACGGGTAAACAAGTCAACCCGTCAACCCACCTTTTTTTTCTAGTTTTAACTGTCATATTTTTTTTTCACTTTTTTCCTATTGTTTTTAAGTACGATTTAGCTTTCACATATTTATTTATATTTTGTATATTGAATTAACCTAACAATGTTATTCTATTTTTCAGCTTACAATCATAACCTATAAATATTGCTTGCATGGCAATTAGAACTAGCTAGGTGCACTATATTTCACCTTTCTTATTATTTACTCATCAGTTACTATTGCTTTTTTTAACTTAAGCAGAGGATAAATGGCCAAAGGGTTCAAAGAAGGTATGTTTTTACTTTAGTGTACTGGTGGTGGAGGTTGCTTGCTTTTAGCTTTAGGGTTACTAAGTTTTAAATTTTAATTTTTATTAAATAAAAAATTGTTAAATTTTAAAATAAAAAGGATAAAACCCATTTATGAAATGGGTTGAATGGGCCGGGTCTATTTTTTTCTATGCTGATTTTTTACCAACCCAACTCGCTAAAAATTGCGGGTAATCGGGCCGAACCCGCAGGTCAGACCTGTTTTGGAAACTCTACATTTTTCTTTAATTTCAAAAAAATTAGTGCCATAGGTAGATAGAAACAATGACTGGAGAATGGAACAATTTAGTCTTAGAAGTTGATAAATATAAAGAGAGTGAGAATATTATTATTCCACATGGGTAAATATTAAATAACAATATTTTTATGATAACAAATTCATATAAGTATATTACTAAGGGAGAATTATAAAAAAAAAACCTTTCACATTCTCGACCCGAGATATCCTCTCCCATATTCTCAGCCTCCACACCTCTATCGTTCACATCACCCAATGTGACTCCTCACCACCGTGAGTGCACCCACCGATCAAGGCATCCTCGACCTAGTTCACGCCATCCTTGGCTCCATCTCTGGTGATTTGCTCACCACATAACATCCTAACCTACGGCTCGCCTTCTACAAGTAACTTCTTGGTCTGACGACCACCAAGAACGCTTTACATATATATAAACTACGTGGATTTTGGTCCCTTCACAGGGTACGTAGACACCTAGATTCTTACCTAAGGGCAAGTCCCCCATGGCGACTATGCTATGTGATCCTTTTTTTATTTTGTAAATCCCCTTAATCGAAAACGGATTTAACAAAAAGTGTAGAGAAAGAGAAAAACAAACTCCAAGTTTTACATATCCTAGTGTGAACACCTCATTTTGTCCAGGCAAGCAAAAATAAATAAAACAAAGAAAGAGGGAAAATGAAAAAGGAAATAGGGAATAAAAAAATATAATAAAAAAAAATAATAATAAAGATAGGGCGTTATGATGGGTAGTACCATCGGTCGCGACGTGCTCTCCCTCGTGAAACCCGTCGCGACGGGTAGGGTGAGCGTCGCGACGCCTCCGTGCATTTATGGGGAATCAATCAGGCTATTAATAAAGGTCCTAAACGTCGCGATGGCTGAGGCATTTATGGCCAATCCGAATCGTATCTGCGGGATACCTGTCGCGACGGAAAGGGGTACACGTCGCGACGGGTTGTGCCATTAATGACCGAATTTCTTTCCCGGAATAGCTCCTTCCGACCCACTATAAATTAAACTCCGTTTCTCAGTGGCGAGGACGAAAATTTTGGAACTGAAAGGCTAGGAGTGAGAAGCAAGAAGTAAGCAGGTAGAGCAAACACTATGAGTCGTATTTTATTCTTTCTTTGATTTTATTCACACTCACTTGATTGCTGGAAGCCTCTTTTCTTCTTATATAAACCTATTCCTCTCGATTTGCGACTCCTCAGTGTTGGCATTCCATCCAACATCTGATTCACGCGCCCCAAAAGAATTTTCTTCCTCTTTACTACCTTTTTTTTATCTGAAAAGTCGAAGGGGTCACGACGGGTTCTCACCACCGTCGTGACCCCCCAGTAAATGAAGCTTCACGACGTTGTCCTCTATACGTCGCGACGGTCTTCGTTTTACAGCAGTGGGTCGCGACGGTAAAGCATACCCGTCGCGACCCCCTGTCTTCTGGAGGACAAAAAGCTTAAACATGATTGTTTGTGTGGAAATAAACCCTTTTATTATAACCTAGTGCCACCAAGAGATCTTGTCTTTATAGGAGCACTAGCCTACACGCCATCTGGGTATTATGCCTGATGAGCTCTCACACGTGCACTTTTTTTTATTCTTGATTGGTTGTATGGTAGATAAGTACCAAAAGGTATTGGCCTCTTTCAGTACATTGCACTGGGAGGCCATCTGAGTATTCACTTGATGAGCCTCCCTTCTCTCACACACTTGCATGACACAGGAACTACGTGGGCTTTGATCCCCCATTGTGAGTACGTAGGCCCTAGGCTTTTATCCTAGGTCAAGCCCTCCCTCTTTCCTTTCTCAATTTTCTCCCATAATTGTATGTATTTTCAAGGCCAAATAATTTTATTATTAATTTTTAGGGTAATCGTCTTCGGACGGGAGAAGAGGGGTGCCTAACACCTTCCCTTCATCTCAATCAGACTCCCAAACCCAACATTCTGTAAAATTCATTTTTCCCACTTTTAAACATATTCTTCTTTTTCCAAGTTTTGATTGAAAATTTGGTGACGACTCTCGTCGAAGGCTTCGGTCTTCACAGTTGGCAACTCCACTGGGGACTTTTTAATTAGAGACTCAAGCCATTTTCTTTTAAAAATTAATATTAAAATTGTTTGGCCTCCTATATTGGTTTGTATATATCTTCGTATACTTGTTGTTTCTTTGTCTCTTTTTGCAGTGTTTCCACCTTCGAGTGGAAGGGAAGGGTAGCTAGGGTGCTCTGTAAATTCACAAATGCACTGTTTACATTTATTTAAACCTACAAATTGGCTTCTATACCAGGAGTATGTCCAAATAAGTTAGTATGGGAAATGAGAATCTTTCCCTGTTGGGCTTAGGTCTGCAGAGGTTGACCTATCTATCCTACTTAGATTGTTACTTGCCTTAAGGGTTGATATGCGCAGAATTCTCTGTGACAGGATCCTCTCTTAAGTCAAGGTCTCTATCTCTGGTAAGGGCAATCTAAGGGCCTTTTTAGGGTCTCTAGATGCCAAGCTAAACCATGTGCAAGTCGACCTTAAAAGCTTACCTTAGTAGGTCAGCCAATTTTAGAGACCTTAAGAGCCTAACTTGTAGGACACAAGGAGCAAAAACCCCTGCATCACACGCATTGCATTATCATATACATTCTTTTATATATTATCGAAATGATTTATTTTACCAAATGTACTAACCCTCTTTCCTTTTCTTTTTTTTTTTACTCTTTCCTAGCAAAGATTATTGTTTGTGCTTTTTCTTTGAAAAAAACTTTTGAAATGGCATCAGAGCATGTTACGGCCTTTTATTCTCCTACAAGCTTGGCCCTCACTGGAAGAAGAGTCCAAGTCAAGGTTCAAGTCAATGCAGTAGATGACCTAATCAAGATGAGAGAGTACTTGCCAGGGGACGAACTCAGGAAGTTTCGAAGTCGGTATGGGGATATCTTAGATCTTTTGGATATAAAAATCATGGAAGAAACACTACAAGCTCTCCTCCAGTTTTGGGATAATAAACTGAGGGCTTTTGTGTTCCCCGATTTTATGCTATCTCTGGTGCCCGAAGAATATGCTGGGCTGCTAAGAAACCCCCTTCTCCCTATAAGCCAAGTATATAGGTTTTCAGGGATTCATCAGGAACCATGCCCAAGGGGAAACCCTCTCTGCTAAGTTACTCTTAGAACACATGGAGGCAATGAGAAGAAAAGGAGATTGGATGACGTTTGGGAGGACGCTTGCTTTGTCAGTCTATGCACTAGTCCTTTTCCCCACTACTCTTGACGTAGTCAACCTATCTTCTATTGGGGTCTTCTTGGCTGTCGAAAGGTATGTAATAAATTCCGTGCCCGCCATTCTAGCAGAAACAATAGGGTCCCTTACCTATTGTCAGGTAGGGAAGGGAAAGAAGTTACAATGTTGTCTTCAACTTTTGACGGTTTGGCTTGCCAACCATATTTTCGGTAAAGGGTATTCTACTGGTGGAATTCTGGAAGTGGGCCATCACTCCCTTCGAGATTTCTCTCGACGTGAGGGTCTCTGATTCTACAATTTCGAATCACAAGGTCCTGTAGGATTGGAATGGTGGATACACTTTCTTGCTCAGGTCAAAGAAAAAGACGTTTGTTGGAAATTGGTTTGGTGGCTAAGTGAGGAAATACTATACAGTTATGGTCCCTTACTCAACGTACCATTGGTAGGGCCAAGGTTTGTGGCCAACTACAATCCGTCCTTGGCACATACCCAGCTGACGTTTTGCCAAGATGTGCCCGCAGAGGAATTGGTGCGCTCATTTTTACATTCCCTCAGGGGACCTAATTCTATACACGGAATCACCATTTCAAGAGCTTGGGACCACATGCATTTCAAACGAAAAGCTGAGTTGGGAAGCCGGGGACTTGCGCCAACAAGTGACTTTAGGGCCTAGCTAAAGGAAATGATCAATGGCAAAGTAATGGAGAGGTTTGTGCCATTAAATCCTCTCCTAGGGAATGATCAACTGAAGATTGAAAAGGCCCTAAAAAGAAAGATTGATGAACACAAAGACGCATTGGAGAACCTCGAAACTCAAAGAGACAGAAACATGAAGGCTATTCGCGAAGCGGAAAGGGAGTACGTCAATGTAAGGGCGGACAGTGAAGATGTTCGCAAGAATTCTCCTCTGCTAATCGAAAATAGAAATCTTAAGGAGGCGAACCATAACTTGAGAGATGAGCTAGCCAAGAAAGAAAGAGAATGGAGGTAACACATGAATGCTAAACTCCAAATCAAGGAATCTAGAGCGCAAGCACTAGAGGCCTGCGTCAGAGAACTAGAGGCCCATAATCAGGGGTTGTAGGCTTAGTTACTCAATTACAACCCAGCTGCTCAGGAACAACTCAACAGGGCATTGCTCCAGATACACGCCATGAGTTTGGCAATAGAAAGCCTGCAGGAGAAATACAAAGCAAGAGAAGAAGTTATGAAAGAACTTGAAAAGGAGATAGAACCATGGAAAAATGATGCAATTCGGTTGCATAACAAGATCGAACAAATGGCTCGATTAATCAATATGTCTGTCCCATCTTTCATTGACGCCTTCAAAAAGGTTGAATGGCGAATTCACTTGCCGCACGTCCCGCCTGAGCTTGAATAACTTATAGTAATCGACTGTATCTTAATCAACAAGTGGAACGCAATGCTAAGCATGTAGCATAGGATAAAAGGCCTGGATAGGTGCACGATAGGCTCATAGCTTTCGTAGCGCCTTATCAACTTTTCCCATCATTAAATTTTATATTTATGAATGAGAATAAGGATGTTCTGATTGCCATATTAATCAATAAAATTTGCAATTTTTCTCTCTTAGTTATATTTGTTCCAATATTCTCCTGTGACATTCATGTGTGTGAGTGAGGGGGGCTCATCAAGTGAATACTCAGATGGCCTCCCAGTGTAATGTACCTAAAGAGGCCAATGCCTTTTGGTACCTATCTATCATGCGAGATATCAAAGAATAAAAAAGTGCATGTGTGGGGGCTCATCAGGCGTGATACCCAGATGGCGTGTAGGCTAGTGCTCCTATAGAGACGAAGGCCTCTTGGTTTCTGAAAAAAGAGGAAGAAGGAAAAAAAAGAATAATAAAAAAGGAGAATGCTTTTAGGGTGTGTAGATCAAATGTTGGATGGAAGGCCAACACTGATGGGTTACCACCCGAAAGGAACTTGCTTATAAGAGGAGAGGGGTGACTTCCTACTAACCTAGAGAGTGTAAAGAGATTAAAACCATGCTTAAGTGTGTATTCTACCTCTTTCCTTCTTGTTCTCTTCTTTCCGGTCCTTCAATTCCAGTCTTTTCTTTTTTTGGTCACTGTGAGGCGGAGCTCATTTTATAGTAAGTCAGGAAGAACTATTCCGGGAAAGAAATCCGGCCATTAATGGCACATCCGTCGTGACGGGTATCGCGCAGATACGATCCCATATTTTTCATAAATACCAAGACCGTCGCGACGTATGGACTTACCCGTCGCGACGGGTACCATTTGATATTCTAATAGATTCCCTCATGAATGCGGGAGGCGTCGCGACATACCTATCAAGCGTCGTGACGGCTAGCGTTTTCCGTCGCGACGCTCCTTTATTTTTTGATTTTTATATTTTTATCTTTTCATTGTTTTTGTCATTATTTTCATTTTATATCATTATTATATATTTTGGCCGGTCAAAGTGAGGTGTTCACAGAGTCCCCTCTTTACTTTTTCTTTTATTATTTTTAAAGGAACACGTAAAGAAACAATATGAAACCGAACTTGATCATATATTATTTTTACTACGTTTTCCTTTCTTGGGGTACAAAATATAAAGGGATAAACTCAAATAAAACCCTACGGTCTCTATATGGCTTCATCCTACTCGTTACCGTTGCCTTCTCCGTCGCTCTCGGAGTGTACTTGGGGCATGAGTGTGGGGATCACGTCCTCAAATAAGTGGAAATGCCTCAGCAGGGATCGCATTCCTCCTTGCAACCCACGGATGTCACCTCGGAGTCCTATTATTTCTTGCTCCTGGCCCTGGATCTGTCCTCTTAGTTCCCGGATCTCCAGGGTTAGAGCTTCAATTCGTCCTGCCTCTGGTCCCGCTGGAGCACCCTGTTCCTGGGGGTGATCTTGCTGCGGTGGCTGTTGTCTCTGTTGGGGTGGGGGTTGCGGCTCCGAGTTATTCAGGAGGATATCCGCCCAACCCTGATGAGCGGGGAAGTCGGCCATATCTTGATCCTTCTTCATATAATAGGTGGTGGCCACCTCGAAGTAGTCCAGTGCTCGGCGGGCGACTTGAAAGCGTTCGCAGAAGGTGGTAAGGAAATGGGGGAAGGCAATGGCGGTAGGAGGGCTTCGAGATCCTGGCTCTAGCCTAATGTCGTTGGCGTTGTTGTGGAATTCCCTCCACATAATGGTGGGGAAGCAGAGCGGTGCTCTCTTCATGATCAGGTAGATGAGCACGCTTAACTTCCTACTCAAGGACTCCCTGTGCTTTACAGGGATGACATTGCTGGTGAGGAAATTCTGCCAATTCTTGGTCATGTTATGGGTGCCATTTCTCTTGAGTCCACCGCTTCTGGACTCCCATGTGTCCTGCCCAGGAAAGGTCAGGGCTGCTGCAATCTCTTCCTTCGGGTACTCCCCTGATAGCGTCTGTGCAAATACGCAATTGGGCTCCATTCGCAGATTATACATTTTGGCGAAGTGCTGGGCAGTCACCTCTGGGAGAGCACATTCCCTGAGTATGAATGCCCTGCTTCGCGTGGTGGAGTATCCTACGTGGTATTGATACACCAGAGGGACATGTCTTTGATTGGTCTTTAGCAGGTCATGGAGGCTATAAAATTCGATGCCTTCCGCGAACGAGGGGATTATCTCCAAACGCTCCATGTTTCGTTCCGGGTTCAATGACCTGGCTTGAATAGCGACCCGGTAACGCTCCTGATCTATGGGGAGTTGAGACGAAGAGGAGGCAGCGGTATGAGATCTCTTCTGGTGAGCCATTTTCCTAAAAAGGATAAGTCTTGGGTTAGTACTAGAAAATAGTCAAGTTCCCCAAAAAATGCTCCCCATGAATGTTTTGGGTCGCGACGGGTAGGTCAAGGCGTCGTGACCCTTTTATCCGTCGCGACGGTAACAATGGCCGTCGCGACGGGAAGAAGAAAAAGAGGTGGGGTCGCGACGAATTCATGGTGACGTCGCGACCCTATGCTTTTTACTTACCTCGAAGCCACGAGGTCTAAGATGGAGGCGGATACAAAGAGGGGGGACTCGGGAACTTTCTTCTACACGGTCTTTCTTCCCTTTTTTTGCTTCGAGAGAGAGGGAGAGAAGTGGTGGCATTCTGAGTGCGATGGGCTTTCCTTAAAAAGTTTTTCTGAGGATACCCGTCGCGACAACATATTAATGAGACCACCCTTTAGGGTTAATCGGATAATGCCACATCACTCGTCGCGACGCCTAGTGCTGACCGTCGCAACGCCTTACCTCTTTGACCCGTTGACCGACCGTTGGGGAGAGAGTCGCGACGGAAATTGCCTAACGTCGCGACGACATTTGTGACATGTCAGACCGTCGCGACGACATTTGTGACATGTCAGACCGTCGCAACCCCTAATAGCTGCATTGCGACGGCATAACCCCCCCTTTTTCTTAGGCATTAAGCCTTCAACTGAGAGCCAAATCCCATAACATTTATTGGCGTGATTTGGCAAAAATATGTGTATCATCATCTCCGAACACTCCTGGGTGGGATCTTGATCCCTGTATTGCATCCCGAAAACACTCATTGACGGGATATGATATTGAATCCTAAAACACTGATCGGCAGGATTCAATGGGGCCTGACCTCGTAACACTTACTGGTGAGGCTTGGCCGAAAAATGTGGGTATCGTTATCCCTGAACACTCCATGGCGGGATATTGATTCCCGTGCCCGATCCCGAGAACACTCACTGGCGGGATAGGATATCGAATCCTAGAACACTCACTGGTAGGATTCGATGAGACCAGACCTCGTAACACTTACCGACGAGATTTGATAAAAAAATGTGGGTATCGTTATCCCCGAACACTTCTGGGCGAGATATTAATTTCCGTACCCAATCCCGAGAACACTCACTGGTGGGATAGGATACCGAATCCTAGAACACTTACTGGTAGGATTCTTAATCTCGAAACACTTATTGGCGAGATATGGTAAAAAAGTCCTTTGGTGCAATGTTTTGTAAATAACTGTTGGATCGGGAATACCTTTTGATGAAATATTCCCTGAAAGGGCGAAGAGCTTTCTAGTTTCGTAGAAATCACCATTTCCCATTTCTACTGAGTGAGTGATCTAATGTTACCGAGTTGCTTTCCTATTATCTAAGTCAAACAATTATTCAGGGGTAAAATAAGAATTGCAAAATTAACACATATTTATCCATCTATTGTTTTAAATCAACGATGTAATAGTATATGACTTGCACGACAGAGAAAAAAAAGGGTAAATAGACTTTATTGAAGGAACAATTCTGTTTTTAACATTCATGAGTCAAAGTTGGTACATTTTGAGAATTTTTCAAGGACCACTGGAATCTTGCAGCGATTTTTTTTTTCCAGAAATGCAGGAAGGATGATGCCCGGTGATCCCATGGTTTTTACTAAGATGTGAACCATATGCAATTTAAATGTCTTCCTTCAGAGGCCACTATCCTATGCATAGAACCTTTTGACAGAGTCAGAGTTAATCAATCGACCATATTCCTTTCTGTCTGTATCTTCCAGGATGAGGGCGCTGCCTGAGAATGCGCGCTTAACCTTGAACGGTCCTTCGTACGTTGGAGCCCATTTTCCCCTTGGGTCATTCTGGTTTGGTAGAATCTTTTTTAGTACCAAGTCCCCTTCTTCAAATGAGCGAGGTCGCACTTTCTTGTTGAAGGCTCGGGCTATCCTTGCCTGATAGAGCTGCCCGTGACATATGGCTTTTAAACACTTTTCGTCGATCAGGCTAATCTGATCATATTGGTGCCGCACCCATTGGTCTTCATCAAGGTCGGTTCTGTGATGATTCGCAAGGAGGGGACCTGGATTTCTACGGGTAGTACTGCCTCCGTACCGTATGTTAGTGAAAAAGGGGTGGCTCCCGTCGAGGAGCGAGTGGTAGTGCGGTATCCTAGTAAAGCAAAGTGGAGCATTTCATGCCAGTCCTTGTACATAGTGGTCATCTTTTCTAGGATCTTCTTTATATTTTTATTAGCCGCTTCTACCGCGCCATTCATCTGAGGATGGTATGGCACTGAATTGTGATGTTTTATCCCATAGTTTTCACAGATCTTCTGCACCTCAGTTCCATTTAGATTGGTCCCATTATCAGTAATTATTCTCTCTGGGACTCCATATCTGCAAATGATATTGTCATTTAGGAATCGCACAAATGTCTTCTGTGTGATTTGGCATAAGAATTCGCTTCTATCCATTTGGTAAAATAGTCAATTGCTACTAGAATGAAGCGATGACCATTCGATGCTTTTGGATTTATGGGACCGATAATATCAATTCCCCATAGAGAGAAAGGCCATGGGGTAGTCATATTATGAAGCATCATTGGAGGAACATTGATTCTGTCTGCATAGACTTGGCACTTGTAACATCTGCGGACGTACTCAATGCAGTCACTTTCGAGTGTCATCCAAAAATACCCCATTCTTTGTATTTGTCGTGCCATAGTGTGCCCATTAGAATAGGTCCCGCATACCCCCTCATGAATTTCGGTCAGGATCTGATTGGCTTCGGATGCATCAACACAACGAACTAGAACTCCGTCTGGCCTTTTCTTATACAGTGTTCCCCCACTGAGAAAGAAGCCTGTGGCTAGTCGTCGGAGGGTCCTTTTTTCGCTTTCACTAACTCCATCTGGATATTCTTGTTTGTCCATATATGTCTGAATATCGTGGAACCAAGGGAGACCATCGGGCTCTTGTTCAATCATCGAACAGTGAATTTCTATGTTTTTGTACTCCATCCTGATGGGTTGGAGCAGAACCCTGCTGTTGGTATCAAGCATTACTGCTAAGGTAGCCAGGGCATCGGCAAATGAATTCTTACACCTTGGCAAGTGATGGAAGTTTATGGACTCAAATTGGCCTGTTAGTTCTGTGAGGAACTTTTGGTATGGGATCAATTTCGGATCCTTGGTTTGCCACTCCCCTTTAGTTTGGTAAATTATTAAGGCTGAATCGCCGAAGACTTCTACCTCCCTGACTTTTAGTCTTATAGCAGCCTGTAATCCACAAATGCAAGCTTCGTATTCTGCCATGTTATTAGTACATTCGAAATCTATCTTGATTGCGATTGAAAATTGTTTCCCATCCAGAGATATAAGGACGGCTCCGATCCCATTTCCAAAGATGTTAACTACCCCGTCAAAGAATATCTCCCAGGTCTTTGCGCGGGATTCTTCTTCAATGGCATTCAACCCTTCATTTGGGAATTGATAATCTGAGACATCCTCTTCGTCCAAAGGGTTGCTGGCAAGGTAATCTGCTATGGCACTTCCTTTGACGGATTTTTGGGAGATGTGTTTAATGTCGTATTCTGCTAGTATTACTTGCCATTTAGAAATTCGTCCAGACAAATGTGGGCTTTCAAAGATGTACTTTATTGGATCCATTCGCAATATGAGGAACATCTCATAATAGAGAATGTAGTGCCTTAATTGTCGCACCGTCCATGCGAGAGCGCAACACGTCTTTTCGATCAGGGGGTATCGTGACTCGTTTGGGTCGAACTTCTTGCTTAGATAGTAAATGGCCTGCTCTTTTCCCGTTGTGGGATCATATTGCCCTAGGATGGCTCCCATAGATTCCTCTAGGATAGTCAAGTACAATATTAGAGGACTGCCTGGCGTAGGAGGGACTAACACTGGTGGGTTGGTAAGATATTCTTTTACCGCGTCAAATGCTGATTGACATTCTGCACTCCATTCCAGCGATTGATTCTTCTTGAGGAGTTTGAAAAGGGGAGTGCACGTAGCTGTTAAGTTACGTATGAAGCGAGCAATGTAGTTTACTTTGCCCAAGAAACTCCGTATCTGCTTCTTGGTGGTGGGGGGTGGCATTTCTCTGATGGCCCTGATCTTGTCAAGATCGACTTCAATTCCTTCTCGACTTACAATAAACCCGAGAAGCTTGCCAGACTAGGCCCCGAAAATACACTTGTTGGGGTTGAGTCGTAGTTTAAATTTTCAGAGTCTATCAAACAGCTTCCTTAGGACTTTGACAAGACTTTCTCCTTCCGCCGACTTGGCCACCACGTCGTCTACATAGACCTCGACTTCTTTATGGATCATTGTGAACACCTCACTTTGACCGGATGAAAATATAATAAGAATGAAAAAAAAGAAAGAAGAAAATGAATAAAAATAATAAAACTAAATGGAGAGGCATCGCGACGGAAACGTACCATCGCGACGGTAAAAGATACGTCACGACGTAACCTGCATTTATGAAGAATCATACGGAGTGTTATCCGTCGCGACGGGTTGCGTATTTATGATGGATCCGGGATCGTATCTGCACGATACCCGTCGCGACGATAAATGATAAGCGTCGCGACGGGTTTCCCATTAATGGTCGGATTTCTTTCCCGAAATAGTTTTCCCGACCTACTATAAAATAAACCCCGCATCACTTGTCCAGGGGACCGAAAAAATTACGGAAAAGAGGCTGAGAGTAGAGAATAAGAAGCAAGCAGATAGAATACGCACTATGAGTAATACTTCATTCTTTCTTTGATTTTATTGATACTTGTTTGATTACTGGGAGTCATTTTTGTACAAACATATTCCTCTGATTCACATACTCCAAAAGTGTTATCACCTTCTTTTCTGACTTATGCTTTTTCGAAAGATCAAAGGGGTCACGACGGGTTCCCACTACCGTCACGACGCCCCCCGTTAAAAGGGCCGTCGCGACGCCTTCTCCCATGCGTCGCGACGGTCTTTGTTTCACGACAGAAAGTTGCAACGGTAGAGCCTACCCGTCGCGACCCCCTGTCTTTTGGGGGATAAAAAGGTTTTATTAAATACTTAATGAGAATTTTTATTATATAATCTAGCGCCACTAAGAGACTTGGTCTTTATAGGAGCACTAGCCTTCACGCCATCTGGGTATTACGCCTGATGAGCCCTCACACACGCACTCTTTTTATTCTTTGATGTCTCGTATGGTAGATAGGTACCAAAAGACATTGGCCTCTTTAGGTACATTGCACGGGGAGGCCATCTGAGTATTCACTTGATGAGCCTCCCTTCACTCACACACCTGCATGTCACAAGAACTACGTGGGCTTTGATCCCCCATTGTGGGTACGTAGGCCCTAGGCTTTTATCCTAGATCAAGCTCTCCCTCTTCCCTTTCTCAATTTTCTCCCATGATTGTATATGTTTCCAAGGCCAAACAATTTCAATATTAATTTTTTGGGTAACCATTTTCGGACGGGGGAAGAAGGGTGCCTAACACCTTCCCTTCATCTCAATCAGACTCTCGAACCCAACATTTTATGAAAATTCATTTTACCCCACTTTTGAACTTATTTTTCTTTTTCCAAATTTTGATTGAAATTTTGGTGGCGATTCCCATCGAAGGCTCGGGTCTTCACAGTTGGCGACTCCGCTGGGGACTTGGATTAGAGAGTCGAGCCCTTTTCTTTTAAAAATTAATATTAAAATTGTTTGGACTTCCATATTTGTTTGTTTGTATATATATTTTTGTATTTGTGGTTTTCTTTGTTTGGCAGTATTTCCACCTTCAAGTGGAAGGGAAGGGTAGTTAGGATGCTCTATGAATTCACAAATGCACTATTTACATTTATTTCAACCTATTGGCTCCTATACCCGGAGTACGTCCAAATAAGTAGAATGGGATATGAGAATCTTTCCCTGTTAGACTTAGGCCTACAGAGGTTGATATCTATCCTACTTAGATTGTTACTTGCCTCAAGGGTTGATTCGCGCAGACTTTTCTATGACAGGATCCTCTCTTAAGTCAAGGTCTCTACCTCTGGTAGTGGGAATCTAAGGGCCTTTTTAGGGTATCTAGATCCTAAGCTAAACCATGTACAAGTTGACCTTAAAGGCCTACCTTTATTAGGTCAGCCAATTTTAGAGACCTTAAGAGGCTAACCTTTAGGACACAAGGAGCGAAAACCCCATATCGCACGCATTGCATATAATTCTCTTATATAACTTGTATACTAACCTTCTTTTTCTTCTTCTTACGAGATTAGCATTTCTACTTTTTGTTTCTTTAAAACAAAACCTTTTGAAATGGCATCAGAACATGTAACGGCCTTTTATGCCTCTACAAGCTTGGCTATCACTAGGAGGAGAATTCAAATTAAGGTCCATGCCAATGCTGTGGATGACCTAATCAAGATGAGGGAATACTTACCAGGAGATGAGCTCAGAAAATTTTGAGGCCGATATGGGGACATCTTAGATCTACTGGACATAAAGGTCATGGAAGAAGCTCTACAAGCACTCCTACAGTTTTGGGATAACAAATCGAGAGCTTTCATTTTCGCCAACTTCATGTTATCACTCATGCCAGAAGAATATGCTGGGCTATTAAGAAGCCCTCTGCTCTGCACAAGTCAAGTGTACAGGTTTTCAGGGATTCTTCCGACCCAGAAGAAGATCGCTGATTTACTCGGGGTTCCAGAAAAGAAGGTCATCATTAGAAACCATGCTCAAGGAGGAACTCTCTCCACCAAGTTCCTTTTGGAACACATGGAGGCCATGAGGAGAAAAGGAGATTCGACAATTTTTGGGAGGACGTTTGCTCTATCAGGCTTTTGACTTGTCCTTTTCCCCACTACACTGGATGTGGTCAACTTATCTTCCATTGGGGTCTTTCTAGCCGTTGAGAGATACAGAATAAACCCCATACCCGCCATTTTGGCAGAGACAGTAGGTTCCCTTGCCTATTGTCAGGTAGGAAAAGGAAAGAAGCTACAGTGTTGCCTACAACTCCTCACAGTTTGGCTAGCTAATCATATCTTTGGCAAAGGGTATTCTACCGGAGGAATTCTGGAAGTAAATCATCACCCCTTGCGAGACAGAATGGTGGATACATTTCTTGGCTCAGGTTAAGGAAAAAGATATCCGTTGGAAACTGGTCTGGTGGTTAAGCGAGGAGGTGATGTACAGCTGTGGCCCGTTCTTCAATGTGCCATTAGTAGGACCAATGTTTGCGGCCAACTATAATCCCTCCTTAGCACATTCCCAGCTGACATTCCCTCAGGACGTACACGTGGAAGAATTGGTGCGTTCATTCTTACACTCCCTCAAAGGACCTGACTCTATACATGGCATCACCATTTTGAAAGGCCTGGAACCATATGCACTTTAAAGGTAAAGCTGAGCTGGGGAGTTGAGGGCTAGCACCAACTAATGACTTTAAAGTCTGGTTGAGAGAAAGAATCAATGACAAGGTGGTAGAGAGATTTGTGCCACTAGACCCTCTCCTAGGAAATGATTAGTTGAAGATTGAAAAAGCTCTGAAGAGAAAGATCGATGAGAATGAGGATACACTAGAAAATCTCGAAACCCAAAGGGATAGGAAAATGAAAGCCATCCGTGAAGCAGAAAGAGAATACGTCAGTGTAAGAGCAGATAGCGAAGACATTCGTAGGAATTCTCCTCTGTTGACAGAACAGGACCCTCAAGGAAATAAATCGTAAGTTAAGAGAAGAATTGGCTGAAAAGGAAAGAAGTTGGGAAAAAATCATGAGGATTGAAATTCAAATTAAAGAAGCTGGGGCTCAAGCACTAGAGGCTCGAGTAAGAGATTTGGAGGCCCACAATCAAGGGCTGCAGGCCCAACTCCTCGACTATAATCCACTTACTCAAGACCAACTTGATAGGGCCTTACTCCAAATCCAAGCTATGGGCCTAGCAATGGAAAACCTGCAAGAAAAATGCGAAGCCAGGGAAAAGGTGGTGAAAGAACTTGAAAGAGTGATCGAACCATGGAAGAACGATGCCATCCGGCTACATAATAAAATCGAGCAGATGGCTCGATTAATCAACATGTCCGTCCCGTCATTCATTGATGCCTTTAAGAAAGTTGAATGGCGAATCAACCTGCCACATGTCCCGCCCGAATTGGAAGAACTCATAGTGTTTGGTCGCATATTAATCAACAAGTGGAACGCAATGCTAAGCATGTAGCGTAGGGTTTGGCCCATAGCTTTCATAGCACTTTATCAACTGTTCCCATCATTGAATTTTGTATTTATGAATGGGAATAAGGATGTTTTGATCACCATATGAATTAATAAAACTTGCAATTTTGCTTTTCTTATTTATGTGCTATTCTATTGTTTTTTGGTTCTATTCTCTATTTAAATAATAAAATGGGTTTACGTTAATATCAGTAAAAATGGCACCTAAAATCCACCCAGTTGAGAAGTCAGGGAACGTTCACACTCTGTTGGAAGAAAAAAGGCATGCTCTAAACAGGCAAGAGTTGGAATTTCTCAGACAAGAAAACAGGATCCTCAAAGCAGAAATAACAGCGCAAAAGCGCTCGCACTTGAAAAAAGAAAAGGAACTTCGCCAACAGGCCGAGAAATATCGCCTGGAATCACTTGAGAACAAGCAGCTGACATCCAATTTCCACCACGCATACTGCGAGATGTGCCGCTGGGCGGACTTGGATAAGCTCCAATGGCTATATCTTGAAGAACAGGTAGAGAAAGAAGCTGCCAAGAAGTAGGTCATAGGGAAAATATATGTAAAAGACTCCTCGTAGGAAACAATATTAGGAGGAGCATCTCTAAATAAATTTTAAATAAATAAAATTTCCTACTTTATCTCTACCTTGTGTTTCTCGCTCCCTCAGAAATTCGATCTGGTTGGCTACGATGACTGCATGATGAACGTAGTTCTCATAGCAAATTGTCGACCTTTTTCTCCTATTGAGTATTCTAACTCATAGAGAGATTGAAGGGGGGTTTTTATGTGCTAAATTCACTGATATTAACAAAATAACCCAACTTGAAAATAGATTTAAAATTGCTAAGGAAATTTGGTCTAGCAGGTTTGTCAAAATAGCTCAGTCAAGCCATCAGTACTTCACTCGAACGCGAAAAGCACAGATGGACTCTCAAGCAGCGGAATCTGTAGCAAGGATAGCAGAAATGGAAAAAAGCCTAGACATGACTAGGTCTCAAGTAGCTACTTTGAATGACAAAATGGATCAAATACTGGCCTACCTAGCAGGAGGCCAGCAAAAGCAAGGAGAAGGCTTAGAAAAAGCTTTTAAAGGGAAAAAGATTCCCCAGGTCACATAATTCCCGAAGACCATGAGGAAGAATATGTGGAAGAAATACCCGTAGAAGAATCGCCCAAAGTTCACGAATCTAAGACAAATGAAGGGGTCTCTATCAACGTAGATGCAGTAATGGCCGCCCTAAAGGCCCAACAGGACAAGCAGAACCAAGAGAAGGAGGATGGAGACACGATTAGGGAACAAATAGAGAAGGAAGTGAGTCGTGCACTCAAGATGGCTACTCGGGCCGAAGATGAAGACGAGGTGGCGCTATTCAGTTTCCCTAAAATCCAAATTCCTCCGAAGTTCAAGCTTCCACTTTTTGAAAAGTACGATGGTTTGTCGAATCCAGATCATCACGTCAAAGGATACTGCGCAACCATGGCCACATATAGCTTTGAACCAGCATTCTTGCTCGCTCACTTTCACAATAGTCTGAAGGGAGCCGCGTACAAATGGTTCATAAGACAAGAAAATGAGACCATGAAGTCATGGGCCACAATGGTAAAAGCCTTCCGTAACAATTTCAAGCATAACATCCACAGTGAAATGACTAGGGAAAGCATGGTGGCTCTAAAGAGAAGAAGTAATGAAACCTTCCGAGAATACGCCTCCAGGTGGAAGGAAGCTTCAGTGGATGTCCAACCTCCAATGAACAAAAGGGAAACATGCCGCTACTTCGTCAAAGCATTAGGTGATCCGGCTTATGAGGTTCTGGCAATCTTACCACATCAGGATTTTGCGGATTTGGTTACCACATCAGGAAGACATCGACGCAAGAAACAAAGAGTCGCCCCCGCCAAAAAAGAATTTCACTCCTAGCTATGGGAAAAAGAAGGAGGAAGGAACTGCCTTTACGCCAAATGCACCAAAGACATTTTCGGTCAATGCTGTGGGAAATTCGGGGACTTCCCAGCAAAACTAGGCATAAAAAAAAGTAGAATAAACAATTGGGACAGGGAGTTGCCTGAGCTTGGTCTCACACGAACTGAATTGTTCGAGCACCTTAAGGAACAACAGATGATGTGTGCTTGGCCAGGAAAGAACTGGGAATCCCTATACCCAGCCTGGTACAAACCAGAATTGTCCTGCGTATATCACCAAGGCACCAAAGGGCACTCTATCGGTACATGTGACAACTTCAAAACACACATCTTGTAGATGATTGATGCAGGATGGATTAACCTCCCAAACATCACCAAAAACCCCTTACCTGAGCATGGGGTCAGTGCCATAGAATGAGAGGAATGGACAGACAAAGAGCTGACCCATGTGTCCTTTTCCCTCGAACAAATATATAAAGCCCTGGCAGAAGCTGGTTATGTACCACGTCTCAAGGAATATAATGTGTTTTCTTGCTGTTACCATCGGACCATCAGCCATTCCACTAACGAGTGTAAGCTTTGGAGAAAACAAGTACAACACTACATGGCCATGGGGATTGTGACAGTAAAAAGGAGAAAGCCTGAGATTCAGATATGCGCAACCTCTCACCAAAAGGGGAAAGCGTTACCATACACCCTCAAGGTCCCCGACATGGGACCTTCCTCACCAACTCCGAGATCATCCCCCCTTTTTACAATAAGAAAACCCAGTCCACCAAAAATAACGCGCCCACAAATGACTATCTATCCACCAAAACCCACACCGTACGACTCCAATAAAGCAGTACCTTGGAGATATCAAGCAATTGTGGAAGTCGAAGGAACAAAAGGAGAGATAAGAGGAATCCTCGCGAATGCCGATGTGACTCCTGGACAGGGATTCACTAGAAGTGGGAGGCTATATGCAAGAAACATGACAGCGACACCAAATGAAACACTCGATATAGAAAAAGGAACGGGGCCTGAGGACCAACCAGAAGAGGAGGGGGGCAATCTCGAGAAAGAATTCCTGAGCATAGTAAAGAAAAGCGATTACGATATCGTAGACCAATTATGGAAAACTCCATCTAGAATTTCTATGTTGGCTCTCATGCTAAATTTTGATATGCACCGTCAAGCTCTCCTCAAAACATTAGCAGACACACATGTCCCAAAAGAAATCACGCCAGAGAAAATGGTGAACCTGGTAGACGCTGCTAGACATGCCTCCATCCTTTCTTTCTCTGAAGAAGAGATTAGCCCAGGAATGAAGGCATTGCATATCACTATGAAATGCTATGGCTTCACGATAGCAAAGGTGCTTATAGACGGAGGGTCGGCCCTGAACGTCCTGCCAGTCACTACCTTTCAGCAGCTTCCCATAGAATCAGCACGAATTGATGCAAGCAATATGATTATCCGGGCTTTCGATGGAACCAGAAGGGAAGCCATGGGAGGAGTTACCATTCCTATTGAAATAGGGCTCCTCACCTTCAACATCGCATTCCAACTCATGGAAGCCGCCTACACTATGTTACTAGGACGGCCCTGGATCCATGAGGCCAAGGCTGTACCCTCTACTCTCCATAAAAAAAATCAAATTCCTCAAAGAAGGAAGGGTCGTTACCATCAAAGGGGAGGAAAGCATGTTGATCAGTCATCCCTCTCCCGTGCCCTTCATTGACAGTACTGAAGAGGCTATGGAATCCTCCTTCCAAGGATTGGAAATAGAAAGGTGACCTAAGGGAACTTTCCAAATCAATAGCGTAGCTTCCAAAATTATGGCCAAATAAGCCTACAAACAAGGGCGAGGATTGGGTCCTACGCTAGCCGGGATATTGCGATGCATCGAACCAACAGAACGAGAGGCCTTGGTTAGACTGGGATACACCGAGGCTACTCGAAATGAAGTAGCCAAAAAGAAGACATTCCTCTCGCTCGAAGGTTTGTGCCAGCCGAAAAGGACAACCACGTTTCGGCCATTGAAGAAGGAGAAGCATCGCACAGGCCCCTCATATGGCGCACGACTGAAGAAGCAGATCAAAAGAACTGGGAAGCGGATTGGATCTTAGCAATCAATAGTTCCAAGTAAAATATGAATTCTAATTGATCTAGAGCTGAGCTCTAAGCTTAGATCAAAGAATAACACACTTATGAGCTTATCTATTGTCATTTATCAACCTTTTAATAAAAGTGACTTGCATATTTTACTAAAAAGAGTTCGTACGTGTTCTTTTTTAAAGCTCTCATTCGCTTCTTAATTCATGTTTTTCTTTACCCTAAGGGAATTAGCATTCTTCGAGACTCCGCCCCAGTCGGCGATTCCTGGTTTTTACGAACATTGGGATAACGAAGATATGCAAAGTGAGAATAACTCCAATCAAGAAGAGACTCACCCAGTCTTTGCCAAAATGGTTAAATCAGATGAGAAAGGAATAGTCCCACATCAAGAACAAATCGAGCTCATAAACTTGGGGACTGAGGAAGGAAAGAAGGAAGTCAAAATTGTGGACAATCCGGAAAGAGAAGAATTAATCTCCCTCTTAAAAGAATACTCAGATATATTCGCATGGTCATATCAAGATATACCCGGGCTCGATTCAACAATTGCAGCCCACAAACTACCAATATTCCCCCATATAGAACCGAAGAAGCAAAAACTAAGGCGCATGAAACCCGGTATGTCCTTCAAAATAAAAGAAGTACAAAAACAATGGGACGCCGATTTCTTGGAGGTATTTGTCTATCCATAATGGATGGCCAACATAGTACCGGTTCCTAAAAAAGATGGGAAAGTACGAATGTGTGTTGACTACAAGGACCTAAACAGGGCTTCTCCCAAAGACGATTTCCCACTACTGCACATCGACGTGTTGGTAGATAACACAGCGGGAAGTTTTCGCTACTCATTCATGGATGGGAATTCAGGCTACAACCAAATTCTCATGCACCCTGAGGATAAGGCCAAGACTACCTTCATTACGCAATGGGGAACCTATTGTTATAAGGTTATGCCATTCAGACTCAAGAATACAGGAGCAACCTACCAAAGGGCCATGGTAGTTCTCTTCCATGACATGATTCACAAAGAAGTAGAAGTCTACGTAGACGACATGGTGGCCAAGTCCGCGGAAGGGGAAAGTTATGTCAAAGTCTTGAAAAAGCTATTTGATAGACTTCGAAAATTCAAACTGCGACTCAACCCCAACAAGTGTATCTTTGGGGCTCAGTTTGGAAAACTTCTTGGGTTTATTGTGAGTCAAAAAGGGATCGAAGTCGATCCCGAAAAAATCAGAGCCATCGGAGAAATGCCACCCCCACTACAGAAATGCAGATACAGAGTTTCTTAGGCAAGGTGAATTACATTGCTCGCTTCATTCGTAACTTAACAGATTACTAACCCACCAGTGTTGGTTCCTCCTACCCCAGGAAGTCCTTTAATATTGCACATAACTGTCCTGGAGGAATCTATGGGGGCCATCCTAGGACAATACAATCCTGCAACAGGAAAAGAGCAGGCCATTTACTATCCGAGTAAGAAGTTCGACCCAAACGAGTCGAGATACCCCCTGGTTGAGAAGACATGCTCCGCTCTTGCATGGACAGCACGACGATTAAGGCACTACATGCATTACTACGAGACCTTCCTCATATCGCGAATGGATCCAATGAAATACATTTTTGAGAGCCCACATGTGTCTGGACGAATTTCCAAATGGCAGGTGATACTGGCAGAATATGATATTAAACACATCACCCAAAAATCCGTCAAGGGGAGTGCCATAGCCGATTATCTCGCCAGCAACCCATTGGACGAAAAGCATATCTCAGACTATCAGTTCCCAGACGAAGGGTTGAATGCCATAGAAGAAGAATCCTGCGCAAAAACTTGGGAGATGTTCTTTGATGGGGCAGTCAACATATTGGGAAGCGGGATCGGAGCCGTCCTCATATCTCCATATGGCAAACAATTTCCAATTGCGATCAAGCTAGATTTTTGAATGTACCAATAACATGGCGGAATACGAAGCCTGCATTTGTGGATTACAAGCTGCTATAGGACTAAAAGTCAGAGAGATAGAAGTCTTCGGCGATTCAGCCTTGATAATCTACCAAACCAAAGGGGAGTGGCAAACCAAGGATCCAAAGTTAATCCCATACCAAAAGTTCCTCACAGAACTAACGAGCCAATTCAAGTCCATAAACTTCCACCACTTACCAAGGTGTAAGAATTCATTTGCCGACGCCCTGGCCACCTTGGCAGTAATGCTCGATACCAACTGCGGAGTCATGCTCCAACCCATCAGGATGGAGTACAAAAACACAGAAATTCATTGCTCAATGATTGAACAAGAGCCCGATGGTCTCCCTTGGTTCCATGATATTCAGACATACATGGAAAGGCAAGAATATCCGGATGGTCAGATCTTGATTGAAATTCATGAAGGGATATGCAGGACCTATTCTAATGGGCACACTTTGGCACAACAAATACAAAGAATGGGATATTTCTGGATGACGCTCGAAAGTGACTGCATTGAATACGTCCGCAAATGTTATAAATGTCAAATCCATGCAAATAGAATCAACGCTCCTCCAACAATGCTGCATAATACGACTACCCCATGGCCTTTTTCTCTATGGGGAATTGATATTATCGGTCCTATAAATCCAAAAGTGTCGAATGGTCATCGCTTCATCCAAGTGGCAATTGACTATTTTACCAAGTGGATAAAAGCAAATTCTTATGCCAAAATTACGCAAAAGACATTTGTGCGATTCTTGAAGGCCAATGTCATTTGCAGATATGGAGTCCCAAAAGAATAATTACTGATAATGGGACCAATCTAAATGGAACCGAAGTGCAAAAGATCTGTGAAAAATATGGGATAAAACATAACAATTCAGTGCCATATCGTCCCCAGATGAACGGAGCGGTAGAAGCGGCTAATAAAAATATAAAGAAGATCTTAGAAAAGATGACCACTACGTACAAGGATTGGCATGAAATGCTTCCCTTTGCTCTACTAGGATATAGAACTACCGTTCGCTCCTCGACAGGAGCCACCCCCTTTCTGCTAACATACGGTACGGAGGCAGTCCTACCCATAGAAATCCAAGTCCCTTCCCTGCGAATCATTGCAGAAGCCGACCTTGATGAAAGCCAATGGGTTCAGGGTCAATATGACCAGATAAGCCTAATTGACGAAAAACGCCTAAAAGCCATATGTCACGAACGGCTCTATCAGGCAAGGGTAGCACGAGCCTTCAACAAAAAGGTGCGACCTCGCTCATTTGAAGAAGGAGACTTGGTAGTAAAAAAGATTCTACCAAATCAGAATGACCCAAGAGGAAAATGGGCCCCAACGTACGAAGGACCATTCAGGGTCAAACACGCACTCTCAGGCGGCGCGCTCATCCTAAAAGACCTAGACGGAAAAGAATATGGTCGACTGATTAACTCTGACTCAATCAAAAGGTTTTACGCATAAGGAAGGTGGCCTCTGAAGAAGGGTATTTGAATTGCATATGATTTGTGTCTTAGTAAAAATCATGGGATCGCCGGGCAACATCCTTCACGCATTTCTAAAAAACCACTGCAAGTTTCCAGTGGTCCTTAAAATTTCTCAAAATGTACCAATTTTGACTCATGAATATTAAAAGAGAATTATTCCTTCAATAAAATCTCTTTACCTTTTTCCTGCCATGTAAGTCATGTACTATTGCAATGTTGATTTAAAACAATAGATGAACAAATGTGTGCTAATTCTACAATTCTTATTTTACCCCTGAATAGTTGTTTGAATTAGATAGCAGGAAAGCAACTCAACGACATTAGATCACTCACTCGGCAAAAATGGGAAACAGTGATTTTTACGAGGTAAGAAAAACCCTTCGCCCTTTCAGGGAATATTTCGTCAAAAGGCATTCCTAATTCAACAGCTATTTATGAAGTAGCGCCAAAGAATCTTTTACTACATCTCGCCAAAAGTGTTTCGAGATTTAGAATCCTACCGATGAGTGTTCTAGGATTCGGTACCTTATCCCACCAGTAAGTGTTCTTTGGATTGGGTACGGGAATCAATATGCCGCCCAGAAGTGTTCGAGGATAACGGTACCCACATTTTTTATCAAGTCCTGCCAGTAAGTGTTACGAGACCTGGTCTTCTCGAATCCTACCAGTAAGTGTTCTAGGGTTCGGTATCCAAACCCACCAGTAAGTGTTCTTGGGGATGGGTACGGGAATCAATATCCCGCCCAGGAGTGTTCGGGGATGACGAAGCCCACATTTTTTATGAAGTCCCGCCAGTAAGTGTTACGAGACCTGGTCTTCTCGAATCCTACCAGTAAGTGTTCTAGGGTTCGGTGTCCAAACCCACCAGTGAGTGTTCTTGGGGTTGGGTACGGGAATCAATATCCCGCCCAGGAGTGTTCGAGGATAACGAAGCCCACATTTTTTACCAAGTCCTGCCAGTAAGTGTTACGAGGCCTAGTCTTCTCGAATCCTACCAGTAAGTGTTCTAGGATTTGATATCCAAAAAAAAAGAGAGAGGGTGTACCGTCGTGACGCAACACATTTAGGTCGCTACGGGATGATGTGCACTACACTCCGTCGGGACGGTAGAGAGAAACGTCGCGACGCCTTCCCCAACGGTCGGTCAACGGGTCAAAGAGGAGTCAGGCGTCGCGACGGGCGGCACAACGCGTCGCGACGGTCAAAGTGGCGTCCTCTGATTAGCCTCGAGCAGCGGCTGCATTGAATGCACCGTCGCGACAGGGAATCTAAGCGTCACGACGGGTACCTCCAAAAAAGCTTTTAAGGAGAGCCCGTCGCCCTCAGAACGTCACAACTTCGAAACCTTTGCCACAAAACCTCTGAAAAGAAAGGGAAGAAAGATCAGGAAAAGGAAAATCCTCGAGGACTCTCCGCGTGCCATCTTCATCTCAGACTTCACTATCTCAAGGTAAGTAAAAGGTATAGGGTTGTGACGCCACTGCGAATCTGTCGCGACCCCCTTCTTTTCTTCCTCCTGTCGCGACGGCTCTCGGTTCCGTCGCGACGGCCAAGTAGGGTCGCGATGCCTTGACTTACCCGTCGCGACCCTAGCATTCTTGGGGAGATTTTTTTCGGAAATTAATTATTTTCTAGCACTAACCCAAGAGTTATACTTTTAGGAAAATGGCTCAGCAGAAAAGATCTCGTACCGCCGCCTCCTCTTCATCTCAACCTCCCATAGACCAGGAGCATTACTGGGTCGCCATTCAGACTAGGTCATTGAACCCAAAACGAAACATGGAGCGCTTGGAGATTAGCCCCTCGTTTGCGGAAGGCATCGAGTTTCACGGCCTCCATGACTTGCTGAAGATCACAAATCAAAGGAATGTCCCTCTAGTGTATCAATATCACGTGGGGTACGCCACCCACGAAGCAAAGCATTCATACTCAGGGAATGCGCTCTCCCAGAAGTAACTCCCCAGCACTTTGCCAAAATGTATAATTTGCGGATGGAGCCCAACTGCATATTTGCACAGACGTTATCGGGGGGGGGGGGGGGGGTTACCCGAAGGAGGAGATAGCAGCGACCCTCACTTTTCCTGGGCAAGACGTATGGGAGTCCAAAAGCGGCAGGCTCAAAAGAAGTGGTACCAATAACATGACCAAGAATTGGCAGAATTTCCTCACCAGCAATGTCATCCCTGTAAAACACAGGGAATACTTGAGCAGGAAGTTAAGCGTCCTCATCCTCCTGATCATGAGGAGGGCACCGCTCTGCTTCCCCACCATTATGTGGAGGGAATTCCACAATAACGCCAACGACATCAGGCTGGAGCCGAGATCTCAAAGCCCTCCTACTACCATTGCCTTCCCTCATTTCCTTACCGCCTTCTGTGAACGCTATCAGGTCGCTCGCCGAGCATTGGATTACTACGAGATGGCCACTACCTATTATCTGAAGAAAGATCAAGATATGGCTGACTTCCCCGCTCACCAAGGCTGGGCGGACATCCTTCTGAACAACTCAGAGCCGCAACCCCCACCGCAATAGAGGCAACAACCTCCGCAGCAGGATCATCCCCAAGAGCGAAGCGTCACGGCAGGGTCAGAGGCGGAATGACTTGACGCTTTGACTCGACAGATCCAGCGCCAGGAGCAAGAGATAATAGGACTCCGAGGTGACATCCGGGGTTTGCAAGGGGGGATGTGATCCCTACTAAGGCATTTCCACCTATTCGAGGATATGATCCCCACACCCATGCCCCAGGAACACTCCGAAAGTGATGAGGAAGGCAGCGGTAACGAGTAGGTTGAGGCCATATAGAGACCGTAGGATTGGATTTAACTTTATCCCTCTACGTTTTGTACCCCCCAAAAAAAAGAAGAAAAAGCAACAAAAGTAATAAATGATCAAGTTCGGTTTCATTTTTTTTCTTTACTTGTTCCTTTAGAAATAAAAGAAAAGTAAAGAGGGGACTCTGTGAACACCTCACTTTGACCGGATCAAAATATAATAAGAACAAAAAGAAAAGAAAGAAGAAAATGAATAAAAATAATAAAACTAAATGGAGAGGCGTCGCCACGGTAAAGGCGGGCCGTCGCAACGGAAACGTTATACCGTCGCGACGGTAAAAGATACGTCGCAACGTAACCTGCATTTATGAAGAATCATATGGACTGTTATCCGTCGCGACGGCACGACCACACGTCGCGACGGGTTGCGTATTTATGACGGATCTGGGATCATATCTGCACGATACCCGTCGCGACGGTAAATGATAAGCGTCGCGACGGGTTTCCCATTAATGGCCAGATTTCTTTCCTGGAATAGTTTTCCCGACCTACTATAAAATAAACCCCGCATCACTTGTCCAGGGGACCGAAAAAATTACGGAAAAGAGGCTGAGAGTAGAGAATAAGAAGCAAGTAGGTAGAATACGCACTATGAGTAATACTTCATTCTTTCTTTGATTTTATTGATACTTGTTTGATTACTGGGAATCATTTTTGTACAAACATATTCCTCTGATTCACATATTCCAAAAGTGTTATCACCCTCTTTTCTGCCTTCTGCTTTTCTGAAAGATCAAAGGGTTCGCGACGGGTTCCCACTACCGTTGCGACGCCCCCTGTTAAAAGGGCCGTCGCGATGCCTTCTCCCATGCGTCGCGACGGTCTTTGTTTCACAACAGTAAGTCGCGACGGTAGAGCCTACCCGTCGCGACCCCCTGTCTTTTGGGGGATAAAAAGGTTTTATTATATACTTACTCAATGCAAAAATTTTTATTATATAATCTAGCGCCACCAAGAGACTTGGCCTTTATAGGAGCACTAGCCTTCACGCCATCTGGGTATTACGCCTGATGAGCCCTCACACACCCACTCTTTTTATTCTTTGATGTCTCGTATGGTAGATAGGTACCAAAAGGCATTGGCCTCTTTAGGTACATTGCACTGGGAGGCCATCTGAGTATTCACTTGATGAGCCTCCCTTCACTCACACACCTCTTTCCTTTCTCAATTTTCTCCCATGATTGTATATGTTTTCAAGGTCAAACAATTTCAATATTAATTTTTAGGGTAACCATCTTCGGACGGGGGAAGAAGGGTGCCTAACACCTTCCCTTCATCTTAATCAGACTCCCGAACCCAACATCTTATGAAAATTCATTTTACCCCACTTTTGAACTTATTTTTCTTTTTTTTTAATTGAAAATTTGGTGGCGACTCCCGTCGAAGGCTCCGGTCTTTACAATCATGTCATGGAACAGAACCACCATGGCTCTTTGGTAAGTTGCTCCCGCATTCTTGAGTCCGAATGGCATAACCTTATAACAATAGGTTCCCCATTGTGTAATAAAGGTAGTTTTGGCCTTATCCTCGGGGTGCATGAGAATTTGGTTGTAACCCGAATTTCTGTCCATGAATGAGTAGCGGAAACTTCCAGTTGTGTTATCTACCAGGACGTCGATGTGCGAAAGTGGGAAATTGTCTTTGCGAGAAGCCTTATTCAGATCCCTATAGTCGACACACATTTGGACCTTCCCGTCTTTTTTGGGGACCGGTACTATGTTTGCCATCCATTCTGGATAAACTGATACTTCCAGGAATCCGGCATCCCATTGTTTCTGTACTTCTTCTTTTATTTTGAGGGACATATCAGGTTTCATGCGCCTTAGTTTTTGCTTCTTTGGTTCCATGTGGGGGAATGTTGGTATTTTGTGAGCCGCGATCACTAAATCGAGCCCGGGCATATCTTGATATGACCATGCGAATATATCTGAGTATTCTATCAATAGAGAGATTAATTCATCTCTTTCCGGATTATTCACAATCTTTACCTCCCTCTTTTCTTCTTCAGTCCCCAAGTTTATAAGTTCAACTGTTTCTTGATGTGGGACTATTCCTTTTTCATCAGATTTAATCATTTTGGCAAAGACCGGGGGAGTCAGAGTCATTCTCAGTTTGCAAATGTTCATTATCCCGATGTTCGTAAAAACCAGGGACCGCCGAATGGGGCAGAGTTTCGGAGAATGCTAATTCCCTGAGGGTAAAGAAAGACATAAATTAAGAAGCGAAGGAGAGTTTAGAGGAAAAAAAAGCACGTACAAACTCTTTAGTAAAATATGCAAGCCATTTTTATTAAAAAGTTGACAAATGACAATAGATAAGCTCATAAGTGTATTATTCTTTGATTTGAGCTTAGAGCTCAACTCTAGATCAAGTACAATTCATATTTTACTTGGAACTATTGATTGCTAAGATCCAGTCTGCTTCCCAGTTCCTTTGATTCGCTTCCTCGGTCGTGCGCCATATGAGAGGGCTGCTACTCGCTGCTTCTTCTTCTTCAATGGCCAAGACGTGGTTGACTCCTCTGGCATTTTGGCTGGCACGAATCTTCGGGCAAAAGGAAGGTTTTCTTCTTGGCCCCTTTCATTTTGGGTGGCCTTAGTGTATCCCAGTCCGACCAGGGCCTCTCGTTCTTTCGGTTTGATGCACCGTGATATTCCAGCCAACATGGGACCCAACCTCGCCCTTGTTGGTAGCCTTGTTTCGCTATGATTTTGGAAGCCACGCTATTGATTTGAAAGGTTTCTTTAGATCGTCCTTCTATTTCCAATCCTTGAAAAGAAGATTCCAGCGTCTCTTCTGCACTGTCGATGAAGGGTACGGGAGAGGGATGACTGATCAATATACTTTCCTCCCCTTTGATAGTGATGACCCTTCCTTCTTTGAGGAACTTGATTTTCTGATGGAGAGTAGAGGGTACAGCCTTAGCCCCATGGATCCAAGGCCGCCCTAATAGCATTGTGTAGGCGGCGTCAACCTCCATGAGCTGGAATGCGATGTCGAAGGTGAGGGGCCGTATTTCAATTGGGAGAGTA
The DNA here is from genome assembly GCA_014851425.1 of Senna tora. Taxonomy (NCBI): domain Eukaryota; kingdom Viridiplantae; phylum Streptophyta; class Magnoliopsida; order Fabales; family Fabaceae; genus Senna; species Senna tora. The sequence continues at coordinate 16,873,398 of CM026262.1, forward strand.
ACTCCCCCCATGGCTTCCCTCCTAGTCCCATCAAAAGCCCGGACGATCATATTGCTTGCATCGATCCGTGTTGACTCTAACAAAAGTTACTGAAAGGTAACGACCGGTAAGACGTTCAAGGCCGATCCTCCATCTATGAGGACTTTTGCTATTGTGAAGCCGTAGCGTTTCACGGTGATATGTAAAGCTTTCAGCCCTGGGTTGATCTCTTCTTCAGAGAAAGAAAGGGTAGAAGCATGTCTGGCGGCGTCTACCAGATTCACCATTTTTTCTAGTGTAATTTCCTTCGGGACGTGTGTGTTAGCCAACGCCTTCAGGAGAGCTTGGCGATGCCCATCGGAATTCAACATGAGAGCCAGCATAAAAATCCTAGACGGAGTTTTCCTCAACTGGTCCACGATATCATAATCACTTTTCTTAACTATACTCAGGAATTCCTTCTCGAAATTACCCCCTCTTGTTCTAGCTGATTCTCAGGGCCTTTTTCTTTTTCTGCATCGAAAGTTTCTTTCGGTGTTGCTGATATGTTTCTTGCATACACTCTCGCGCTTCTGGTAAATCCCTGCCCAGGGGTCACATTGGTATTCGCGAGCATTCCTCCTGTCTCCCCTTTTATTCCTTCGACTTCCACAATCGCTTGGTATCTCCAAGGTACTGCCTTATTGGAGGCGTACGGTGTGGGCTTTGGTGGATAGATGGTCATCTGTGGGTGCGTTATTTTTTACGGACTGGACTTTTTAATGGCAAAAAGGGGTGAAGATCTCGGAACTGGTGCGGGAGGTCCCATGTTGGGGACCTTGAGAGTAAATGGTAATGCTTTCCCCTTTTGGCCAGAGGTCGCGCATACCTGAATTTCAGGCTTTCCTCTTTTTACCGTTATGATCCTCATGCCCATGTAGTGTTGCACCTGTTTCCTCCAAAACTTACACTCAATAGTAGAATGGCCGATGGTCCGATGATAGTAGCAAGAAAACGCATTATATTCCTTGAGACATGGTACATAGCCTGCCTCAGCAAGGGCTTTGTATATTTGCTCAAGGGAAAAGGATACATGGGCTAGCTCATTGTTCGTCCATTCCTCCTTTTCTATGGCACTAACCCCATGCTCGGGCAAAGGGTTTTTGGTGATTTTTGGGAGGTTAATCCATCCTGCATCTATCATTTACAAGACATGTGTTTTGAAGTGGTCGCATGTGTCGATTGAGTGCCCTTTGGTGCCTTGGTGGTACACGCAGGACAATTCTGGTTTGTACCAGGCTGGGTATGGGGGTTCCCAGTTCTTTCCCGGCCGAGCACACATCATATGTTGTTCTTTTAAGTGTTCAAACAACTCAGTCCGTGTGAGGCCTAGCTCGGGCAACTCCCTATCCCGATTGTTCACTCTACCATTATTTTTTGGCGTCTGGTTCTGCTGGGAAGTCCCTGAATTTCCCACAGCATTGACTGAAAACGTCTTTGGTGTACTTGGCGTAAAGCTTGTTCCTTCTTCCTTCTTTTTCCCATAGCTAGGGATAAAGTTCTTTTTTGGTGGGGGCGACTCTTTGTTTCTTGCGTCGATGTCCTCCCCTATGGTGACCAAATTCGCAAAATCCTGATGTGGCAAGATTGCCAGAACCTCATAAGCCGGATCACCTAGTGCTTTGACGAAGTAACGACAAGTTTCTCTCTTATTCATCGGAGGTTGGACATCTACTGAAGCTTCCATCCACCTGGAGGCGTATTCGCGGAAGGTTTCATTACTTTTTCTCTTTAGCGCCACCATGCTCTCCCTAGTCATCTCACTATGGATGTTGTGCTTGAAATTGTTGCGGAAGGCCTTTATCATAATGGCCCATGACTTCATGGTCTCATTCTCTTGTCTCATGAACCATTTGTATGTGGCTCCCTTCAAACTGTTGTGGAAGTGAGCAAGCAAGAATGCTGGTTTAGAGCTATATGTGGCCATCTTTGCACAGTATCCTTTGACGTGATGATCTAGATTTGACAAACCGTCGTACTTTTCAAAAAGAGGAAGTTTGAACTTGGGAGGAATTTGGATTTTGGGGAAGCTGAATAGAGCCACCTCATCTTCGTCTTCGGCTCGGGTAGCCATCTTGAGTGCACGGCTCACCTCTTTCTCTATTTGTTCTCTAATTGTGTCTCCATCCTCCTTCTCCTGGTTCTGCTTGTCCTGTTGAGCTTTCAAGGCGGCCATTACTGCAGCTACGTTGATAGAGATCCCTTCGTTCGTCTTGGATTTGTTAACCTTGGGAGATTCTTCTACAGGTATTTCTTCCACATATTCCTCCTCACTATCTTCGGGAATTACGACCTGCGGGATCTTTTTCCTTTGGAGGCTTTATCCGAGCCCTCCCCTGGTTCTTCCTGGCTTCCAGCTAAGTAAGCCAGTATTTGATCCATCTTGTCGTTCAAAGTAGCTACTTGAGACTTAGTCATGTCTAGACTTTTCTCCATTTCTGCTATCCTTGCTGCGGATTCAGCTGCTTGGGAATCCATCTGTGCTTTTCGAGTTCGAGTGAAGTATTGATGACTTGATTGCGCTATTTTGAAAAGCCTGTAAAACCAAATTTTCTTAGTAATTTTAAATTCATTTTTGAGTTGGGTTATTTTGTTAATATTAGAAATTTAGCACCTAAAATCACCCTTCAGTCCCTCTATGGGTTAGAATACTCAATAGGAGAAGAAGGTTGATAGTTTGTTATGAGAACTATGTTCATCATGCAATTATCGTGGCCAACCAGCTTGAGCTTTTGAGGGAGCGAAAGACACAGAGTAGGGATAAAATAGGAAACTTTATTTATTTAAAATTTTATTTAAAAATGCTCCTCCTATCATTGTTTCCTATGAGGAGTCTTTCACATATATTTTCTCCTATGATCTATTTCTTGGCAGCTTCTTTTTCTGCCTGATCTTCAAGATATAGCCTTTGGAGCTTAGCCAGGTCCGCCCAACGGCACATCTCATAGTATGCGTGGTGGAAATTGGATGCCAGCTGTTTGTTCTCGAGCGATTCCAAGCGATATTTCTCAGCTTGTTCGCGAAGTTCTTTCTCTTTTTTCGATTCCAACCTCTGTAGGCCTAAGCCCAACAGGGAAAGATTCTCATATCCCATTCTACTTATTTGGACGTACTCCAGGTATAGGAGCCAATAGGTTGAAATAAATGTAAATAGTGCGTTTGTGAATTTATGGAGCATCCTAACTACCCTTCCCTTCCACTCGAAGGTGGAAACAATGCAAAACAAAGAAAACCGCAAATACAAAGATATATATACAAACAAACAAATATGGAAGGCCAAACAATTTTAATATTAATTTTTAAAAGAAAAGGGGCTTGACTCTCTAATTAAAAGTCCCCAGTGGAGTCGCCAACTGTGAAGACCGGAGCCTTCGACGGGAGTCGCCACCAAATTTTCAATCAAAATTTGGAAAAAGAAAAATATGTTTAAAAATGGGGTAAAATGAATTTTCAAAAAAATGTTGGGCTCGGGAGTCTGATTGGGATGAATGGAAGGTGTTAGGCACCCTTCTTCCCCTGTCCGAAGATAGTTACCCTTAAAAATTAATATTAAAATTATTTTGCCTTAAAAATGCATACACTTATGAGAGAGAGAATTGAGAAAGGAGAGAGGGAGGGCTTGGCCTAGGATAAAAGCCTAGGGCCTACGTACCCACAATGGGGGATCAAAGCCCACGTAGTTCCTGTGACATACATGTGTGTGAGTGAGGGGGGCTCATCAAGTGACTACTCAGATGGCCTCCTAGTGTAATGTACCTAAAGAGGCCAATGCCTTTTGGTACCTATCTACCATGCGAGATATCAAAGAATAAAAAAGTGCATGTGTGGGGGCTCATCAGGCGTGATACCCAGATGGCATGTAGGCTAGTGCTCTTATAGAGATGAAGGCCTCTTGGTGGCACTAGGTTATATAAGATGTTTTTGTCACCAAGTAAACAATAAATTCATCCCCAGAGACAGGGGGTCGCGACGGGTATACTTTACCGTCGTGAACCTCTCTCTGCAGCAGAGCCCGTCGTGACACATGGAGGAAGTTGTCACGACGGAAACCTATTGGGGGGCGTCGCGACAGGGGTAAGAACCCGTCGCGACCCCCTTTGTTTTTTAGAAAAAAGAGGAAGAAGAAAAAAAAAGAATAAAAAAAGGAGGATGCTTTTAGGGTGTGTAGATCAAATATTGGATGGAAGGCCAACACTGATGGGTTACCACCCGAAAGGAACTTGCTTATAAGAGGAGAGGGGTGACTTCCTACTAACCCAGAGAGTGTAAAGAGATTAAAACCATGCTTAAGTGTGTATTCTACCTCTTTGCTTCTTGTTCTCTTCTTTCCGGTCCTTCAATTCCAGTCTTTTCTTTTTTTGGTCACTGTGAGGCGGAGCTCATTTTATAGTAAGTCAGGAAGAACTATTCCGGGAAAGAAATCCAGCCATTAATGGCACATCCGTCACAACACCCATTGTTTGCCGTCGCGACGGGTATCGCGTAGATACGATACCGAATTTGTCATAAATACCAAGACCGTCGCGACGTATGGACTAACCCGTCGCGACGGGTATCATTTGATATTCTGATAGATTCCCTCATGAATGCGGGAGGTGTCGCGACGTACCTGTCAAGCGTCACGACGGCTAGCGTTTTCCGTCGCGACGGCTAGCGTTTTCCGTCGCGACGCTCCTTTATTTTTTGATTTTAATATTTTTATCTTTTCATTGTTTTTGTCATTATTTTCATTTTATATCTTATTATTATATATTTTGGCCGGTCAAAGTGAGGTGTTCACAAGAATAATATTTTTATGAATAAAGGTTCCTATTTTATCTCTACTCTGTGTCTCACTCTCCCAAAAACCCAAGTCGATTGGCTACGATAATTGCATGATGGACATAGTTCTCATAGCAAACTATCAACCTTCTTCCCCTATTGGGTATTCTAGCTCATAGAGGGACTGCAGGGGGATTTTAGGTGCTAAATTACTAATATTAACAAAATAACCCAACTCAAAAATGAATTTAAAATTACTAAAGGAATTTGGTCTCGCAGGTTTTTCAAAATAGCGTAATCAAGTCATCAATATTACACTCAAACTCGATGAGTGCAAATGGAATCCCAAGCAGCCGAATCCGCAGCAAAGCTGGCTGAAATGGAGAAAAGTCTAGATGTAACTAAGTCCCAAGTAGCTACATTGAATGACAAGATGGATCAAATTCTGGCTTTCTTAGCTGGAGGCCATAAAAAACTGGGTGAGGGCTCAGACAAAGCCTCCAAAGGAAAAAAGATTCCTCAAATCACAATCCCTTAAAACCATAAGGAGGAATATGTTGAGGAAATACCGATGGAAGAAACACCCAAGATCATTGAATCTAAAACGAACGAGGGTGTCTCTATTAATGTGGCTGCAGTCATGGTTGCTTTGAAAGCCCAACAGGACAAGCAGAAACAAGAAAAAGAAGACGGAGATACAATTAAAGAACAAATAGAGAAAGAAGTGAGTCGTGCACTCAAAATGGCCACAAAGGTTGAAGACGAAGATGAAGTTGCCTTATTCAGCTTCCCTAAAATTCAAATCCCCCCTAAGTTCAAACTTCCGCTCTTTGAAAAATACGATGGTTTGTCAAACCCAGACCATCATGTCAAAGGATATTGTGCCACTATGGAAACCTATAGCTCTGAACCAGCATTCTTGCTTTCTCATTTCCACAACAGTCTAAAGGGGGCCGCGTATAAGTGGTTCATGAGACAAGAGAATGAGACTATGAAATAATGGGCCACCATGATAAGAGCCTTCCGCAATAATTTCAAGCACAATATCCATAGTGAGATGACTAGAGAAAGCATGATAGCTTTGAAAAGGAGGACTAATGAAACCTTCTGAGAATACGCCTCCAGGTGGAAGGAAGCCTCGATAGATGTCCAACCCCCAATGAGTAAGAGAGAGACTTGCCGCTACTTCGTCAAGGCATTGGGTGACCCAGCTTACGAAGTTTTGGCAATCTTGCCACACAAGGATTTTGCTGACCTGGTCGTTTTAGGAGAGGACATCGACGCGAGAAGTAAAGAGGCGCCTTTGCCCAAAAAGAGCTTTACTCCCAATTAAGGGAAAAAGAAAGAGGAAAGCACAAACTTCGTTAACGCTATAGGGAATTTGGGGACCTCCCAACAGAATCAGACACAGAAAAATCAAGAATAGGGTAACAACCGGGATAGAGAATTGCCTGAGTTAGGCCTCACGCGAACAAAACTATTCGAGCACCTGAAAGAGTAGCAGATGATGAGTGCTCGGCTGGGGAAGACATGAAAGCCCCCGTACCCAGCTTGGTACAAGCCGGAGCTGTCTTGTATATACCACCAAGGCACTAAAGGGCATTCAATTGACACATGCGATCACTTCAAAACACACGTCTTACAAATGATAGACGCTAGATGGATTAACCTCCCAAATATCACTAAGAACCGCTTGCCCGAGCTTGGGCAAACGCCATATAGGAGGAAGAATGGACAAATAAGGAGTTAGCGCAGGTGTCCTTTTCTCTCGAGCAAATCTACCGAGCTCTTGCTAAAGCAGGCCATGTACCACACCTTAAAGAATACAATGCACTTTCCTGCTATTACCATCAGACCAACAATCATTCCACTAATATGTGTAAGCTATGAAAAAGGCAGGTACAAGAATATATGGGCCTGGGAATCATAACCGTAAAAAGAGGTAAACCTGATATTCAGGTATGTATGACCTCTAACAAGGAAAGGAAAGCATTACCATTTACTCTCAAGTTCCCCAATACGGGACCCCCTGCGCAAGTCTCGAAGTCTTCACCCCTTTTCACCATAAAAAAGCCTAGTCCGCCGAATGTGACGCGCCTTCAAATGATCATCTATCCACCAAGACCCACGCCCTATACCTTTGATAAGGCAGTGCCTTAGAGGTATCAAGCAATCGTAGAGATCGGGGAAACAAAAGAAGAAGTGGGAAAAGTGCTCGTGAACACCAGTGCTGCCCCAGGGCAGGGATTTACCAAAAGTGGGAGATTATACGCGAGAAACATATCGGGAGCACCGAAAGAGACTTCCGACACAGAAAAGGAAAAAGTTCCTAAAGATCACCTAGAAAAAGAAGAGGCTGATTTCGAAAAAGAATTCCTGAGCGTAGTTAAGAAGAGCGACTATGACATCGTGGAGCAACTGAGGAAGACTCCATCTAGAATCTCTATGCTTGCCCTCATGTTAAATTCTGATGGATTTCGTCAAGCCCTCCTGAAAGCATTAGCCGACACACATGTCCCGAAGGAAATCACACCAGAAAAAATGGTGAATTTGGTAGATGCAGCTAGACATGCATCCGCCCTTTCTTTCTCTAAGGAGGAAATTTGTCCAGGCATGAAGGCCTTGCACATCACTGTTAAATGCTATGGCTTCACAATAGCAAAGGTCCTCATAGATGGAGGATCCACCTTGAACGTCTTGCCCGTTGCTACCTTTCATCAGCTTCCGGTAGAATCAACACGGATTGATGCTAGCAATATGATTGTTCGAGCCTTTGATGGAACCGGAAGGGAAGCCATGGGAGGGGTCACTCTCCCCATTGAAATAGGGCCTTTCACTTTTGACATATCCTTCCAACTTATGGAGGTGGATGCAGCCTACACCATGTTATTAGGAAGACCTTGGATCCATGAGGCCAAAGCTGTGCCCTCTACTCTCCACCAGAAGATCAAGTTTCTTAAAGAAGGAAGAGTCATCACCATTAAAGGGGAAGAAAGCATGCTGATAAGTCACCCCTCTCCTGTGCCTTTCATCGACAGTGCTGAGGAAGCTTTAGAGCCCTCCTTTCAAGGATTGGAAATAGAAGAAAAGTCCAAGGAAACTTTCCAAATTAACAGTGTAGCCACAAAAATTATGGCAAGACAGGGCTATCAACAGGGGCGTGGCTTAGGTCCCATGCTGGCTGGAATACCACGGTGCATCGAACCAAAAGAACGAGAAGCTCTGATTGGGTTAGGCTACACCGGGACAATGCAAAGCAAGGATAACCAAGAAGAATATCTTCGTCTTGCCCATCGGTTCGTGACCGCCAAAATAGCCAGGGAGGATGATCACGTCCTAGTTATTGAAGAAAAGGAAGCAAGGAGCAACAGTCCCCTCATATGGCACACAGCAGAAGGAGCTAACCTAGGAAATTGGGAAGCATACTGGGTCTTAGCAATCAATAGTTCCAAGTAAAGCATGAATTGTAATTGGTCTAAAGCCGAGCTCTAAGCTTAGATCAAAGAATAATACATCTATGAGCTTATCTGTTGCTATTTATCAACTTTTCAATAAAAATGGCTTGCATATTTTACTAAAAGATAGTTCAGATGTGTTTCTTTCTAGCCCTCTTCTTCACTTCTTAATTCATGTTTTTCTTTGCCCTCAGGGAATTAGAATTCTCCGAGACTCTACCCAATTCGGCAGTTCCTAGTTTTTTTACGAGTCTCGGGATAACGAACATATGCAAAACGAGTACGACTCTGATGATGAGGATGCCCCTCTTATCTTTGCTAAAATGGTCAAATCTGATGAAAAAGGGATAGTCCCACATCAAGAAACAATCGAAATTATAAACCTGGGGATTGAAGAAGGGAAAAAGGGAAAAAATCGTGGATAACCCGGAAAGGATAATTACTGATGGAACTGAGGTGCAAAATATTTGTGAAGAATTTGGGATAAACCACCACAATTCAGTGCCATATCACCCCAAGATGAACGGTGCGGTCGAAGCAGCCAATAAAAATGTCAAAAGGATTATTGAAAAGATGACTACTACATACAAGGATTGGCATGAGATGCTTCCCTTTGCTTTGTTGGGGTACTGCACTACTTCTCATTCCTCAACCGGAGCTACCCCTTTTTCACTAGCATATCGCACCGAGGCAGTTTTACTCATAGAAGTACAAATCCCCTCTCTGCGAATCATTGCAGAAGCCAACCTCGATGAGGACCAATGGGTGAAAAGTCAGTATGATCAAATTAGCTTGATCGATGAAAGACGCTTGAGGGCAATGTGCCACAGGTAGCTCTACCAAGCAAGGATGGCCAGAGCCTTTAACAAAAGAGTGCAATCTCGTTCATTCAAAGAGGGAGACCTAGTAATAAAGAAGATTTTACCAAATCAAAACGATCCAAGGGGAAAGTGGGCCCCAACATACGAGGGACCGTTCAGGGTCAAACGCACATTGAGAAGTTTGCTTCTGCAGAGAGATATTCGAATTGCATATGTTTCGCATCTCAGAAAATATCAAGGAATCGCCGGGCACCGTCCTTCGCGCATTTATGAAAAGCCACTACAAGTTTCTAGTGGTTCTCAATTTTAAAAAATTTACCAACTTTGACTCATAAATAGTGAAAAGAGAATTATTTACCAATAAAGTCTCTTTACCTTTTTTCCTTGCCTTGCAAGTCATATACTGTTGCATTGTTGATTTAAAATAATTGATTGATAAATATGTGTTAATTCTACAATTCTTGTCTTTACCCATGAATGATCGTTTGACTTAGATAACAGGAAAGCGACTCAGTAACCTTAGACTACTCTCAAAGTCACCAAGCATATGAGGAGGCTTGCTGCACCTAATCAAAGTAGGACTAAGGAGGCGATTTATGGCGCCAAAAAGGCTAACTATTCCCGAAGGTAATACATAATGGAAGATACTTTTGACCCATGGGTTATCTGCAACTCTACAAATTTGTTTCAATATCCCACCAGTGAGTGTTTTGGGATTAGGAGTCAATATGTCACCAATAAGTGTTATAAGATCTGGCCCCATTGAATCCTACCGATGAGTGTTCTAGGTTTCAGTATCCTATCCCGCCAGTGACTGTTTTCGGGTCAGATACGGGAATCAATATCCTACCAAGGAGTGTTTTAGGATAATGATACCCACCTTTTAATTAGACCAAATCTCGCCAATAAGTGTTATGAGATCTTGCCCCATTGAATCCTACCAATGAGTGTTCTAGGGTTCAGTATCCTATCCCGCCAGTGAGTGTTTTCAGATCGGATACGGGAATCAATATCCTACCAAGGAGTGTTTTAGGATAATGATACCCACCTTTTTGACCAAATCTCACCAATAAGTGTTACGAGATCTGGCACCGTTGAATCCTACCGATGAGTGTTTTAGGGTTCAGTATCCTATCCTGCCAGTGAGTGTTTTGGGGATGGATACGGGAATCAAGGTCCTACCAAGGAGTATTGATACCCACCTTTAATTAGACCAAATCTCGCCGATGAGTGTTACGAGACCTGACTCCATCGAATCCTGCCAATGAGTAACAAGGGCACATGAGAATTCCAGAAAAAAGAGAGAAGGGGAAACCGTCGCAACGCAAGAGGTACAATGTCGCGACGATCCAACGTCACTACGGATTACGAGGTCATAAATGTGGGCCGTCGCGACGGTGGATACTTACCGTCGCGACCCCATCAACGGTCGGTCAAACGGTCAAGAGTTGACCAAACAAACGTCGTGACGGAGAAGGTGGCATCTTCTGACTAGCTCTAAAGGCGGCCTCATTAATATGGCCATCGCGACGGATAGTCGCGACTCCCCTGCTTGAAAAAGTTCTTTTAAAAGAAAAAAAAAGTCGCATTTCCAGAGCCACGAATCCTTTCTCTTCTCCCAGATCCTCTTGAACCCTCGCCAAAAGTAGACCGGTTAAAGAGGCACCCTCAAGTATCTTGTTGCCCTCCTCGGTCTGGATTCTCCCTCAGCCCCCTAAATCGATGAGGTAAGTAAAATGCATAGGGGGTCGCGATGGCATCATGAACCCATCGCGACTCCCTCTTTTTTTCATCTTCACCGTCGCAACTCCTTTATGCATGGGTCGCGACGCCTTGGTCCACCCGTCGCGACCCGAAGCATTCATGAGGGGCATATTTTTGGGTATTTTTCTAGTACTAACCCTTAATTTATCCTTTTAGTAAAATGGTTCGCACGAAGAGATCTCGCACCGTTGCCTCCTCACCGTCTCAGCCTCCCGTGGATCTTGAGTGTTATCGGGTTGCTATTCAGGCCAGATCATTAAACCTGGAACGGAACATAGAGAGGTTGGAGAAAAGCCCTTCGTTTCTAAAGGGTATCGAATTTTATGGCCTCCGCGACCTGCAGAAGGTGAGAAACCAGAGAAACGTCCCCTGGTGAATTAGTATTATGTGGCGTATGCCAGCACTCGCAGCAGGTCATTTATACTCAGAGACTGCACTCTTCCAAAAGTGACACCCCAACACTTCGTTGAGATGTATAACCTGAGGATGGAGCCCAATTGTGTATTTGCGCAGACACTAGCAGGGGAATATCCAAAGGAAGAAATAGCAGCAGCCATCACATACCCGAGACAGGACACGTGGGAGTCCAAAAGCAATGGGCTTAAGAGGAATGGCACCCATCACATGACCAAGAACTGGTAGAACTTCCTCACCAGTAATGTCATACCTGTGAAGCACAGGGAGTCCTTGAGCAGGAGGCTAAGCATCCTCATGTTCCTCATCATGAAGAGGGCACCGCTCTGCTTCCCCACCATCATGTGCAGGGAATTCCACAACAATGTCAACGATTTCAAGCTGGAGCCAGGATCTCGGGGCTCTCCTACCGCCATCGCCTTCCCCCACTTTCTTACTGCCTTCTGTGAGTGCTTCCAGGTTACTCGCCGAGCATTAGACTACTTCGAGGTGGCTACTACCTACTACATGAAGGTAGGTCAGGACATGGCAAACTTCCCTGCCCATGAGGATTTGGACTGGGAAAATATCCTCCTAAACAACCCTGAGCCGCAGCCGGAGTCACAGACGGAGCAGCAGCAAGAGCGGCGGCAATACCGCCCCTAGGAACAAGACATGCCTGCAGGATCTGAGGCAGGGCGCATCGAGGCCCTAACTCGAGAGATCCAAGAGCAAAGGAGAGAAATCCAACGGCAAGGAGAGGAGAATAGGCGGCAGCAGGAGGAGATAAGAGGTTTACGGGAGGACGTACAAGGATTGCAAGGAGGAATGCGGTCCCTACTAAGGCACTTCCACTTGTTTGAGGATGTCGTCCCGGAACCCCTTCTTGCAGTACCTTCTGAGAGTGATGAGGAAGGTGGTGGTGACGAGTAAGGCAGAACCATTTAGAGACCCTAGGAGGTCGTTTGACTTTTTTTTTGATTGTTTACTTTTGTACCCCCAAAGAAAAATCGATATATGACATGATTCGGTTTCATTTCACTTCTTTACTATTTCCTTTAAGATTTAAAAGAAAAAGTAAAGAGGGGACTCTGTGAACACCTCATTTTGTCCAGGCAAGCAAAAATAAATAAAACAAAGAAAGAGGGAAAATGAAAAAGGGAATACAAAATATAATAATAAAATAATAAAAATAATAAACAAGATACGGCGTCGCGACGGGTTTTGTGTATCCGAATATTGGAGACATGGTCTTCAAATTCATTATGGAAGATTGTTGCAATACACAATTTTGTGTATCCAAAATGTATATTTTGGTTTGGTAATTTTGTGTTGTCCATTTGAATTTTGTACAAAGCAGAGAAATTTGATTTCATTGATGTACGCACCATGTTAGGGATAATTTTTATTTAATTATATAAATTCGTATTCTTTAATCTGTGATTGTGTTGTTTCTGGCATGGCATCCAACCATAATGTCAATGGTTTGATAATAATTTGTCAAAAAGCACTATTTATATTTTTTTTCTTTTATTTGAAAATGATCTAATTCATTATTTAACAATCAAATAAGCACTCGAAAATGTTATTGTCATTTAATTTTCTATCTACACCATAGATCAAAGTTCTAAATTAATTGGAAATTAATCTTTTAAAGATTAAATTAAGATATTTTATTATTTAAAAACTAGATTAAACAAATTTTTTTTATGACTATATAATTAATTTATCCTTTTCAAATTGAGTAATAGTAACGGACTGACTATTTAGTCTATAGTGTGTAGATGGACTTAGAATCCTTAACGGGCCTACATTTTCTAATTGGGTTAAATAGGTTTGGGCCCAACGCAGGCCGAGCCAGTATGCGTTTGTTTGGTAACACATTAGAGGAGTATATAATAAACTGTAGAAGAAAATTTAATACAATGTATTAGTTAAGATGTTATTATAATAGTTTTACCAAAAAAAAAATATATGTTATTCTAATAGATGAAGTGGCATTTGCAAAGTCATTAAAAATTATCCCTGAAACTAATTTACTATTTATAGTTCAAATTTTACTTATGTTATTTAGATAAGTAAAAAAATTTATCCTTTCGACAATAGAAACTAAAATAGTCAAAGAAACAACCATTCTTTTTTTATACTATAAATAGTAAACCTAGGTAATGGTGACTTCTACCAAACCTAGGTAAAAAGAACTCTTGAGTTAGGATATTATTATTGCTTGACACGCTTAAAATAGAACAAAGTTGTTGTAAAAGATAATCTTTGTTAAAACTTTCTCAATCTTTCCATTTTGTAATCAACAATTGTAAACCCTATATAATGTACATGATACTAATTGAGTTGTAGACAAAGCCAAAAAGTTTGAAGACGTAAAAGTAGAAACTATACTATTTCAGAAATGGCAGGAGGAGCTTTTTCTAATCCAAGTAAAGCTAGACATTATGAAGGCAAAGTCACAGATTTTGTGTTAATCACATGTTTTGTTGCTGCAATGGGAGGTCTCCTATTCGGTTATGATCTTGGGATTACTGGAGGCGCAACATCCATGGAACCATTCTTGATTAAGTTCTTTCCCTCTGTGTATAGACAAATGAAGGATGGATTAGGCCACCAGAGCGCATATTGCAAATTTGATAACGAACTTCTTACCTTGTTCACCTCGTCCCTATACCTTGCAGCATTAGTAGCTTCTTTCTTTGCTTCCATTACCACAAGAATACTAGGCCGTAAGCCCTCAATGTTTATTGGTGGATTATTTTTCCTTGTGGGTTCATTACTAAATGGTTTTGCAATTAACATTGAAATGCTTATCATTGGACGATTATTTCTTGGATTTGGTGTGGGCTATTGTAATCAAGTAAGTAAGATTAGTGTTATCATTACTTAACTGCCTCCTTTATAGTATTTCAATTCTTTAAAAAAAATTGAGTTGATTAATTTGTTTTATTTCCTATTACACTAGTCTGTTCCAGTGTACTTATCTGAAATGGCTCCAACAAATATCAGAGGAGCACTCAACATGGGATTCCAAATGATGATAACAATTGGTATTTTGATTGCCAATCTTATTAACTATGGGACAGCTAAGCTTGAAAATGGATGGAGAATTTCTTTGGGAGTTGGAGCAATTCCTGCATTTTTATTGTGTCTAGGATCTCTTTTGTTAGGTGACACACCAAACTCCATGATTGAAAGAGGACAACATGATCAAGCTAAGGCAATGTTACAAAAGATTCGTGGGATCCAAAATGTTGATGAGGAGCTCCAAGATCTTGTTGATGCTAGTGAAGCAGCTAAGAAGGTGGAACATCCATGGAAAAATATTTCACAACCAAGATATAGACCTCAACTCATTTTCTGCTCTTTCATTCCTTTCTTCCAACAACTCACGGGGATCAATGTTATCATGTTTTATGCACCTGTCCTTTTTAACACTCTCGGCTTTGGAGACGATGCTTCTCTCATGTCCGCAGTAATTACTGGAGGCGTCAATGTCCTAGCCACATTAGTTTCCATACTTTGTGTAGATAAGTTCGGAAGAAGGATTTTGTTCCTTGAAGGTGGAATCCAAATGCTTATTAGCCAGGTAAGATACTACTAAGGTTCTTATGCTCAATACCAAATCGCTTGCATATGTTAACTCTTTCTTAGAATTACTAACTGTTGAGAGATTATTAATATTATTACATTTAGATTTTGGTGGGAGTTATGATAGCTTTGAAGTTTGGAATGAATGGTGAAGGTTCATTTAGCAAAGGGGAAGCCAACTTCCTTTTGTTCTTAATATGTGCATATGTTGCAGCATTCGCTTGGTCGTGGGGACCCTTGGGTTGGTTGGTGCCTAGTGAAATATGTCCTCTTGAAGTTCGATCTGCAGGGCAAGCTATTAATGTTGCCGTGAACATGTTGTTCACCTTTGTCATTGCTCAAGCCTTTCTCACCATGCTTTGCCACTTGAAGTTTAGTCTCTTCTTCTTCTTTGCTTTCTTCGTCGTCATAATGACCATTTTCATAGCTTTGCTCCTCCCAGAGACCAAAAATCTCCCGATTGAAGAAATAAATAAAGTATGGACGTCACATTGGTTCTGGAGCAAGATCGTTCCAAATGATGTTTCTACAGATAATTATTATCACAAGACTAGTCCTTGACAAATGTAGAGTAACTTACTGTTATGAAATACACATAGATTGAAAATTGAGAACAATTAGATATGAGTTTTCATGAGAAGAAAAATTATCTGTATCTATATATTAATATAATACTTATTTGTAGCTCTTGGTTCACAAGTGAGTGAAACCCATTTGATAATAGACACTTTAATAGGAAAATAGGCAATGCTAAATATAATATGAGACCATGAAGAAAACATAGAGGCACACATTTTTCTAGAGCTGTTAAAATGGGCCCAACCAACCCGACTCGTTTAAGGCGGATTGACGGGTAAACAAGTCAACCCGTCAGCCCACCTTTTTTTTTTCTAGTTTTAACTATCATATTTTTTTTCACTTTTTCCCTATTATTTTTAAGTAAGATTTAGCTTTCACATATTTATTTATATTTTGTATATTGAATTAACCTAACAATGTTATTCTATTTTTCAGCTTACAATCATAACCTATAAATATTGCTTGCATGGCAATTAGAACTAGCTAGGTGCACTATATTTCATCTTTCTTATTATTTACTCATCAGTTACTATTGCTTTTTTTAACTTAAGCAGAGGATAAATGGCCAAAGGGTTCAAAGAAGGTTAGTTTTTACTTTAGTGTACTGGTGGTGGAGGCCGCTTGCTTTTAGCTTTAGGGTTACTAAGTTTTAAATTTTAATTTTTATTAAATAAAAAATTGTTAAATTTTAAATTAAAAAGGATAAAACCCGTTTATGAAATGGGTTGAATGGGCCGGGTTTGTTTTTTTCTATGCTGATTTTTTACCAACCCAACTCGCTATAAATTGCGGGTAATCGGGCCGAACCCGCAGGTCAGACCTGTTTTGGAAACTCTACATTTTTCTTTAATTTCAAAAAAGTTAGTGCCATAGGTAGATAGAAACAATGACTGGAGAATGGAACAATTTAGTCTTAGAAGTTGATAAATATAAAGAGAGTGAGAATATTATTATTCCACATGGGTAAATATTAAATAACAATATTTTTATAATAACAAATTCATATAAGTATATTACTAAGGGAAAATTATAAAAAAAAACCTTTCACATTCTCGACCCGAGATATCCTCTCCCATATTCTCAGCCTCCACACCTCTATCGTTCACATCACCCAATGTGACTCCTCACCACCGTGAGTGCACCCACCGATCAAGGCATCCTCGACCAAGTTCACGCCATCCTTGGCTCCTTCTCTGGTGACTTGCTCACCACATAACATCCTAACCTACGGCTCACCTCCTACAAGTAACTTCTTGGTCTGATGACCACCAAGAACGCTTTACATATATATAAACTACGTGGATTTTGGTCCCTTCACAGGGTATGTAGACACCTAGATCCTTACCTAAGGGCAAGTCCCCCATGGCGACTATGCTATGTGATCCTTTTTTTATTTTGTAAATCCCCTTAACCGAAAACGGATTTAACAAAAAGTGTAGAGAAAGAGAAAAAGAAACTCCAAGTTTTACATATCCTAGTGTGAACACCTCATTTTGTCCAGGCAAGCAAAAATAAATAAAACAAAGAAAGAGGGGAAATGAAAAAGGAAATAGGGAATAAAAAATATAATAAAATAATAATAATAATAATAATAATAATAATAATAATAATAATAATAATAGTAATAATAAAGATAGGGCGTTGCGACGGGTAGTACCACCGGTCACGACGTGCTCTCCCTCGTGAAACCCGTCGCGACGGGTAGGGTGAGCGTCACGACGCCTCCGCGCATTTATGGAGAATTAATCAGGCTATTAATCAAGGTCCTAAACGTCGCGACGGATGAGGCATTAATGGCCAATCCGAATCGTATCTGCGGGATACCCGTCGCGACGACAAGGGGTACACGTCGCGACGGGTTGTGCCATTAATGACCGGATTTCTTTCCCGTAATAGCTCCTTCCGACCCATTATAAATTAAACTCCGTTTCTCAGTGGCGAGGACGAAAATTTTGGAACTAAAAGGCTAGGAGTGAGAAGCAAGAAGTAAGCAGGTAGAGCAAACACTATGAGTCGTATTTTATTCTTTCTTTGATTTTATTCACACTCACTTGATTGTTGGAAGCCTCTTTTCTTCTTATATAAACCTATTCCTCTCAAGTTGCGACTCCTCAGTGTTGGCATTCCATCCAACATCTGATTCACGCGCCCCAAAAGAATTTTCTTCCTGTTTACTGCCTTTTTTTTATCTGAAAAGTCGAAGGGGTCACGACGGGTTCTCACCACCGTCGCGACCCCCCCAGTAAATGAAGCCTTCGCGACGTTGTCCTCTATACGTCGCGACGGTCTTTGTTTTACAGCAGTGGGTCGCGACGGTAAAGCATACCCTTTTATGATAACCTAATGCCACCAAGAGATCTTGTCTTTATCGGAGCACTAGCCTACACGCCATCTGGGTATTATGCTTGATGAGCTCTCACTCGTGCACTTTTTTTTATTCTTGATTGGTTGTATGGTAGATAAGTACCAAAAGGCATTGGCCTCTTTCGGTACATTGCACTGGGAGACTATCTGAGTATTCGCTTGATGAGTCTCCCTTCACTCACACACTTGCATGACACAGGAACTACGTGGGTTTTGATCCCCCATTGTGAGTACGTAGGCCCTAGGCTTTTATCCTAGGTCAAGCCCTCCCTCTTTCCTTTCTCAATTTTCTCCCATAATTGTATGTATTTTCAAGGCCAAATAATTTTAATATTAATTTTTAGGGTAACCGTCTTCGGACGGGAGAAGAGGGGTGCCTAACACCTTCCCTTCATCTCAATCAGCAATCTAAGGGCCTTTTTAGGGTGTCTAGATCCCAAGCTAAACCATGTGCAAGTCGACCTTAAAAGCCTACCTTACTAGGTCAGCCAATTTTAGAGACCTTAAGAGCCTAACCTGTAGGACACAAGGAGCAAAAACCCCTACATCACACGCATTGCATTATCATATACATTCTTCTATATATTATCGAAATGATTTGTTTTACCAAATGTACTAACCCTCATTCCTTTTCTTTTTTTTTCCTCTTTCCTAGCAAAGATTATTGTTTGTGCTTTTTCTTTGAAAAAAATTTTGAAATGGCATCAGAGCATGTTACGGCCTTTTATTCTCCTACAAGCTTGGCCCTCACTGGAAAAAGAGTCCAAGTCAAGGTTCAAGTCAATGCAGTAGATGACCTAATCAAGATGAGAGAGTACTTGCCAGGGGACGAACTCAGGAAGTTTCGAAGTCGGTATGGGGATATCTTAGATCTTTTGGATATAAAAATCATGGAAGAAACACTACAAGCTCTCCTCCAGTTTTGGGATAATAAACTGAGGGCTTTCGTGTTCCCCAATTTTATGCTATCTCTGGTGCCCGAAGAATATGCTGGGTTGCTAAGAAACCCCCTTCTCCCCACAAGCCAAGTATATAGGTTTTCAGGGATTCATCAGGAACCATGCCCAAGGGGGAACCCTCTCTGCTAAGTTACTCTTAGAACACATGGAAGCAATGAGAAGAAAAGGAGATTGGATGACGTTTGGGAGGACGCTTGCTTTGTCAGTCTATGGACTAGTCCTTTTCCCCACTACTCTTGACGTAGTCAACCTATCTTCTATTGGGGTCTTCTTGGCTGTCGAAAGGTATGGAATAAATCTCGTGCCCGCCATTCTAGCAGAAACAATAGGGTCCCTTACCTATTGTCAGGTAGGGAAGGGAAAGAAGTTACAATGTTGTCTTCAAGTTCTGACGGTTTGGCTGGCCAACCATATTTTCGGTAAAGGGTATTCTACTAGTGGAATTCTGGAAGTGGGCCATCACTCCCTTCGAGATTTCTCTCGACGTGAGGGTCTCCGATTATACGATTTCGAATCACAAGGTCCTGTAGGATTGGAATGGTGGATACACTTTCTTGCTCAGGTCAAAGAAAAAGACGTCCGTTGGAAATTGGTTTGGTGGCTAAGTGAGGAAATACTATACAGTTGTGGTCCCTTACTCAACGTACCATTGGTAGGCCCAAGGTTTGCGGCTAACTACAATCCGTCCTTGGCACATACCCAGCTGACATTTTGCCAAGATGTGCCCATAGAGGAATTGGTGTGCTCATTTTTACATTCCCTCAGGGGACCTAATTCTATACACGGCAACACCATTTCAAGAGCTTGGGACCACATGCATTTAAAACGAAAAGCTGAGTTGGGAAGCTAGGGACTTGCGCCAACAAGTGACTTTAGGGCCTGGCTAAAGGAAATGATCAATGGCAAAGTAATGGAGAGGTTTGTGCCATTAAATCCTCTCCTAGGGAATGATCAACTGAAGATTGAAAAGGCCCTAAAAAGAAAGATTGATGAACACAAAGACGCATTGGAGAACCTCGAAACTCAAAGAGACAGAAAAATGAAGGCTATTCGCGAAGCGGAAAGGGAGTACGTCAATGTAAGGGCGGACAGTGAAGATGTTCGCAAGAATTCTCCTCTGTTAATCGAAAATAGGAATCTCAAGGATGCGAACCATAACTTGAGAGATGAAATAGCCAAGAAAGAAAGAGAATAGAGGGAACACATGAATGCTGAACTCCAAATCAAGGAATCTAGAGCGCAAGCACTAGAGGCCCGCGTCAGAGAAGTAAAGGCCCATAATCAGGGGTTGCAGGCTCAGTTACTCAATTACAACCCAGCTGCTCAGGAACAACTCAACAGGGCATTGCTCCAGATACATGCCATGAGTTTGGCAATAGAAAGCCTGCAGGAGATGCAAAGCAAGAGAAAAAGTTATGAAAGAACTTGAAAAGGAGATAGAACCATGGAAAAATGATGCAATTCGGTTGCATAACAAGATCGAACAAATGGCTCGATTAATCATTATGTCTATCCCATCTTTCATTGACGCCTTCAAAAAGGTTGAATGGCGAATTCACTTGCCGCACGTCCCGCCTGAGCTTGAAGAACTCATAGTAATCGGCCGTATCTTAATCAACAAGTGGAACGCAATGCTAAGCATGTAGCATAGGATAAAAGGCCTGGATAGGTGCACGATAGGCTCATAGCTTTCGTAGTGCCTTATCAACTTTTCCCATCATTGAATTTTATATTTATGAATGAGAATAAGGATGTTCTGATTGCCATATTAATCAATAAAATTTGCAATTTTTCTCTCTTAGTTATGTTTGTTCCAATATTCTTCTGTTCTTTTTTTCTTTTCTGTTTTAATAATAAAATGGGTTTACATTAATATCAGTAAAAATGGCACCTAAAATCCACCCAACCAAGAAACCAGGGAATGCTCGGACTGAGTTGGAAGAAAGAAGGAACGTATTAGATAAACAAGAGCTGGAGTTTCTCAAACAAGAAAACGAGATCATTAAGGCAGAAATGGCGGCACAAAGGCACTCGCATCTGAAAAAAGAGAAGGAACTCCGTCGATAGGCAGAAAAGTACCGCCTGGAATCCCTCGATAACGAGCGACTGGCATTCAATTTCCGTCGTGAGTACTGCGAGATGTGTCGTTGGGCAGATCTGGCCAAACTTCAGAGGTTGTATCTCGAAGAGCAGGTAGAAAAAGAAGCTGCCAAGAAGTAGATGTAGGGAAGTTCTAGAAAGAAATGTATGGAAGACTCCTCATAGGAAACAATGTTAAGAGGAGCATTTTTCTTGAGAATTGTGAAGACCGGAGCCTTCGACGGGAGTCGCCACCAAATTTTCAATCAAAATTTGGAAAAAGAAAAATATGTTTAAAAATGGGGTAAAATGAATTTTCAAAAAAATCTTGGGCTCGGGAGTCTGATTGGGATGAAGGGAAGGTGTTAGGCACCCTTCTTCCCCTGTCCGAAGACAGTTACCCTTAAAAATTAATATTAAAATTATTTGGCCTTAAAAATGAATACACTTATGAGAGAGAGAATTGAGAAAGGAGAGAGGGAGGGCTTGACCTAGGATAAAAGCCTAGGGCCTACGTACCCACAATGGGGGATCAAAGCCCACGTAGTTCCTGTGACATTCATGTGTGTGAGTGAGGGGGGCTCATCAAGTGAATACTTAGATGGCCTCCCAGTGTAATGTACCTAAAGAGGCCAATGCCTTTTGGTACCTATCTACCATGCGAGATATCAGAAAATAAAAAAGTGCATGTGTGGGGGTTCATCAGGCGTGATACCCAAATGGCGTGTAGGCTAGTGCTCCTATAGAGACGAAGGCCTCTTGGTGGCACTAGGTTATATAAGATGTTTTTCTCACCAAGTAAACAATAAATTCATCCCCAGAGACAGGAGGTTGCGACGGGTATACTTTACCGTCGCGACCCTCTGTTTGCAGCAGAGCCCGTTGCGACGCATGGAAGAAGGCGTCGCGACGGGGGTAAGAACCTGTCGCGACCCCCATTGTTTTTTCAGAAAAAAGAGGAAGAAGGAAAAAAATAATAATAAAAAAGTAGAATGCTTTTAGGGTGTGTAGATCAAATGTTGGATGGAAGGCCAAACTGATGGGTTACCACCCGAAAGGAACTTGCTTATAAGAGGAGAGGGGTGACTTCCTACTAACCCAGAGAGTGTAAAGAGATTAAAACCATGCTTAAGTGTGTATTCTACCTCTTTGTTTCTTGTTCTCTTCTTTCCGGTCCTTGAATTACAGTCTTTTCTTTTTTTGGTCACTGTGAGGCGGAGCTCATTTTATAGTAAGTCAGGAAGAACTATTCCGGGAAAGAAATCCAGACATTAATGGCACATCCGTCGCGACGCCCACTGTTTGCTGTCGCGACGGGTATCACGCAGATACGATCCCGGATTTGTTATAAATACCAAGACCGTCGCGACGTATGGACTTACACGTCGCGACGGGTATCATTTGATATTCTGATAGATTCCCTCATGAATGCGGGAGGCATCGCGACGTACCTATCAAGCATCGTGAAGGCTAGCGTTTTCCGTCGCGACGCTCCTTTATTTTTTTTATTTTTATATTTTTATCTTTTCATTGTTTTTATCATTATTTTCATTTTATATCTTATTATTATATATTTTGGCCGGTCAAAGTGAGGTGTTCATAGAGTCCCCTCTTTACTTTTTCTTTTATTATTTTTAAAGGAATAAGTAAAGAAACAAAATGAAACCGAACATGATCATATATTATTTTTACTGCGTTTTCCTTTCTTGGGGTACAAAATATAAAGGGATAAAGTCAAATAAAACCTTACGGTCTCTATATGGCTTCATCCTACTCTTTACCGCTGCCTTCTCCGTCGCTCTTGGAGTGTACTTGGGGCATGAGTGTGGGGACCATCTCCTGAAATAAGTGGAAATGCCTCAGCAGGGATCGCATTCCTCCTTGTAACCCACGGATGTCACCTCGGAGTCCTATTATTTCTTGCTCCTGGCCTTGGATCTGTCCTCTTTGTTCCCGGATCTCCAGGGTCAGAGCTTCAATACGTCCTGCCTCTGGTCCCGCTGGAGCGCCCTGTTCCTGGGGGTGATCCTGCTGCGTTGGCTGTTGTCTCTGTTGGGGTGGGGGTTGCGGCTCCGATTTTATTCAGGAGGATATCCGCCCAACCCTGATGAGCTCGGAAGTCGGCCATATCTTGATCCTTCTTCATATAATAAGTGGTGGCCACCTCGAAGTAGTCCAGTGCTCGGCAGGCGACCTGAAAGTGTTCGCAGAAGGCGGTAAGGAAATGGGGGAAGGCAATGGCGGTAGGAGGGCTTCGAGATCCTGGCTCTAGCCTAATGTCGTTAGCGTTGTTGTGGAATTCCCTCCACATAATGGTGGGGAAGCAGAGCGGTGCTCTCTTCATGATCAGGTAGATGAGGACGCTTAACTTCCTACTCAAGGACTCCATGTGCTTTACAGGGATGAAATTGCTGGTGAGGAAATTCTGCTAATTCTTGGTCATGTTATGGGTGCCATTTCTCTTGAGTCCGCCGGTTCTGGACTCCCATGTGTCCTACCCAGGAACGGTGAGGGCTGCTGCAATCTCTTCCTTCGGGTACTCCCCCAATAGCATCTGTGCAAATACGCAATTGGGCTCCATTCGCAGATTATACATTTCGGTGAAGTGCTGGGGAGTCACCTCTGGGAGAGCACATTCCCTGAGTATGAATGCCCTGCTTCACGTGGTGGCATATCCTACGTGCTATTGATACACCAGAGGGACATTTCTTTGATTCGTGATCTTTAGCAGGTCATGGAGGCCATAAAATTCGATGCCTTCCGCGAACGAGGGGCTTATCTCCAAACGCTCCATGTTTCGTTCCGGATTCAATGACCTGGCTTGAATAGCGACCTGATAATGCTCCTGATCTATGGGGAGTTGAGACAAAGAAGAGGCAGTGGTATGAGATCTCTTATGGTGAGCCATTTTCCTAAAATGGATAAGTCATGGGTTAGTACTAGAAAATAATCAAGTTCTCCAAAAAATACTCCCCTTGAATGTTTTGGGTCGCGACGGGTAGGTCAAGGCGTCGCGACCCTTTTATCCGTCGCGACGGGAAGACGAAAAGGAGGTGGGGTTGCGAAGAATTCATGGTGACGTCGCGACCCTATGCTCTTTACTTACCTCGAAGCCACGAGGTCCAAGATGGAGGCGGATACAGAGAGGGGGGCTCGGGAACTTTCTTCTACACGGTCTTTCTTCCCTTTTTTTTCTTCGAGAGAGAGGGAGAGAAGTGGTGGTGTTCTGAGTGCGACGGGCTTTCCTTAAAAACTTTTTCTGAGGATACCCGTCGCGACGCATGAGGCCTCCGTCGTGTTGGCATATTAATGAGACCGCCCTTTAGGGTTAATCGGATAACGCCACATCACCCGTCGCGACGCCTTACCTCTTTGACCCGTTGATCGACCGTTGGGGAGAGAGTCGCGACGGAAACTGCCTAACGTCGCGACGGCATTTGTGACATGTCAGACCGTCGCGACCCCTAATAGCTGCGTCGCGACGGCATAATCCCCCTTTTTTTAGGCGTTCAGCCTTCAACTATGAGCCAAATCCCATAACATTTATTGGCATGATTTGGCAAAAATGTGGGTATCATCATCCCCGAACACTCCTGGGTGGGATCTTGATCCCTGTATTGCATCCCGAAAACACTCATTGGCAGGATATGATACTGAATCCTAAAACACTGATCGGCAGGATTCAATGGGGCCTGACCTCGTAACACTTACTGGCGAGGCTTGGCCGAAAAATATGGGTATCATTATCCCTGAACACTCCTTGGCGGGATATTGATTCCCGTACCCAATCCCGAGAACACTCAATGGCGGGATAGGATACCGAATCCTAGAGCACTCACTGGTAGGATTCGATGAGACCAGACCTCGTAACACTTACCGGCGAAATTTGATCAAAAAAATGTGGGTATCGTTATCCCCGAACACATCTGGGCGGGATATTGATTCTCGTACCCAATCTCGAGAACACTCACTGGCGGGATAGGATACCAAATCCTAGAACACTCACTGGTAGGATTCAATGAGACCAGACCTCGTAACACTTACCGGCGAGATTTGATAAAAAAAATGTGGGTATTGTTATCCCCAAACACTTCTGGGCGGGATATTAATTCCCGTACCCAATCCCGAGAACACTCACTGGTGGGATAGGATACTGAATCCTAGAACACTTACTGGTAGGATTCTTAATCTCAAAACACTTATTGGCAAGATATGGTAAAAAAGTCCTTTGGCGCAATGTTTTGTAAATAACCGTTGGATCGGGAATACCTTTTGACGAAATATTCCCTGAAAGGGCGAAGAGCTTTCTAGCTTCGTAGAAATCACCATTTCCCATTTCTACTGAGTGAGTGATCTAATGTTATCAAGTCGCTTTCCTATTATCTAAGTCAAACAATTATTCAGTGGTAAAAGAAGAATTGCATAATTAACACATATTTATCCATCTATTGTTTTAAATCAACGATGTAATAGTATATGACTTGCACGACAGAGAAAACAAAGGGTAAATAGACTTTACTGAAGGAAAAATTCTCTTTTTAACATTCATGAGTCAAAGTTGGTACATTTTGAGAATTTTTCAAGGACCATTGGAATCTTGCAGCGGTTTTTTTTTTCAGAAATGCGTGAAGGATGATGCCCGGTGATCCCATGGTTTTTACTGAGATGTGAACCATATGCAATTCAAATGTCTTCCTTCAGAGGCCACTATCCTATGCATAGAACCTTTTGACAGAGTCAGAGTTAATCAATCGACCATATTCCTTTCTGTCTGTATCTTCCAGGATAAAGGCACCGCCTGAGAATGCGCGCTTGACCCTGAACGGTCCTTCGTACGTTGGAGCCCATTTTCCCCTTGGGTCATTCTGGTTTTGTAGAATCTTTTTTACTACCAAGTCCCCTTCTTCAAATGAGCGAGGTCGCACTTTCTTGTTGAAGGCTCGGG
Source organism: Senna tora (assembly GCA_014851425.1). Classification (NCBI taxonomy): domain Eukaryota; kingdom Viridiplantae; phylum Streptophyta; class Magnoliopsida; order Fabales; family Fabaceae; genus Senna; species Senna tora. Next base: position 16,899,133 of record CM026262.1, read on the forward strand.
CTATCCTTGCCTGATAGAGCTGCCCGTGACATATGGCTTTTAAACGCTTTTCGTCGATCAGGCTAATCTGATCATATTGGTGCCGCACCCATTGTTCTTCATCAAGGTCGGCTTCTGCGATGATTCGCAAGGAGGGGACCTGGATTTCTACGGGTAGTACTGCCTCCATACCATATGTTAGTGAAAAAGGGGTGGCTTCCGTTGAGGAGCGAGTGGTAGTGCGTGATCCTAGTAAAGCAAAGGGGAGCATTTCATGCCAGTCCTTGTACGTAGTGGTCATCGTTTCTAGGATCTTCTTTATATTTTTATTAGCCGCTTCTACCGCGCCATTCATCTGAGGACGGTATGGCACTGAATCGTGATGTTTTATCCCATAGTTTTCACAGATCTTCTGCACCTCGGTTCCATTTAGATTGGTCCCATTATCAGTAATTATTCTCTCTGGGACTCCATATCTGCAAATTTTATATTGTCCTTCAGGAATTGCACAAAGTCTTCTGTGTGATTTTGGCATAAGAATTCGCTTCTATCCATTTGGTAAAATAGTCAATTGCTACTAGAATGAAGCGATGACCATTCGATGCTTTTGGATTTATGGGACTGATAATATCAATTCCCCATAGAGAGAAAGGCCATGGGGTAGTCATATTATGAAGCATCATTGGAGGAACATTGATTCTGTCTGCATAGACTTGGCACTTGTAACATATGTGGACGTACTCAATGCAGTCACTTTCGAGCGTCATCCAAAAATACCCCATTCTTTGTATTTTTCGTGCCAGAGTGTGCCCATTAGAATGGGTCCCGCATACCCCCTCATGAATTTCAGTCAGGATCTGATTGGCTTCGGATGCATCAACGCAACGAAGTAGAACTCCGTCTCGCCTTTTCTTATACAGTGTTCCCCCACTTAGAAAGAAGCCTGTGGCTAGTCGTCGGAGGGTCCTTTTTTCGCTTTCACTAACTCCATCTGGATATTCTTGTTTGTCCATATATGTCTGAATATCATGGAACCAAGGGAGACCATCGGGCTCTTGTTCAATCATCGAACAGTGAATTTCTGTGTTTTTGTACTCCATCCTGATGGGTTGGAGCAGAACCCTGCAGTTGGTATCAAGCATTACTGCCAAGGTAGCCAGGGCATTGGCAAATGAATTCTTACACCTTGGCAAGTGATGGAAGTTTATGGACTCAAATTGGCCTGTTAGTTCTGTGAGGAACTTTTGGTATGGGATCAATTTCGGATCCTTGGTTTGCCACTCCCCTTTAGTTTGGTAAATTATTAAGGCTGAATCGCCGAAGACTTCTACCTCCCTAACTTTTAGTCTTATAGCAGCCTGTAATCCATAAATGCAACCTTCGTATTCTGCCATGTTATTAGTACTTTCGAAATCTAGCTTGATTGCGATTGGAAATTGTTTCCCATCTGGAGATATAAGGACAGCTCCGATCCCATTTCCAAAGATGTTAACTGCCCCATCAAAAAACATCTCCCAGGTCTTTGCGCGGGATTCTTCTTCTATGGCATTGAACCCTTCATTCGGGAATTGATAATCTGAGACATCCTCTTCGTCCTAAGGGTTGCTGGCAAGGTAATCTGCAATGGCACTTCCTTTGATGGATTTTTGGGTGATGTGTTTAATGTCGTATTCTGCTAGTATTACTTGCCATTTAGAAATTCGTCCAGACACATGTAGGCTTGCAAAGATGTACTTTATTGGATCCATTCGCGATATGAGGAACGTCTCATATTAGAGCATGTAGTGCCTTAATCGTCGCACCGTCCATGCGAGAGTGCAGCACGTGTTTTCGACCAGGGGGTATCGTGACTCGTTTGGGTCGAACTTCTTGCTTAGATAGTAAATGGCCTGCTCTTTTCCCGTTGTGGGATCATATTTCCTTAGGATGGCTCCCATAGATTCCTCTAGGACAGTCAAGTACAATATTAGAGGACTGCCTGGCGTAGGAGGGACTAACACTGGCGGGTTGGTAAGATATTCTTTTACCGCGTCAAATGCTGACTGACATTCTGCACTCCATTCCAGCGATTGATTCTTCTTGAGGAGTTTGAAAAGGGGAGTGCACGTAGCTGTCAAAGTTACGTTTGAAGCGAGCAATGTAGTTTACTTTGCCCAAGAAACTCCGTATTTGCTTCTCGGTGGTGGGGGGTGGCATTTCTCTAATGGCCCTGATCTTGTCAGGATCGACTTCAATTCCTTTTCGACTTACAATAAACCCAAGAAGCTTGCCAGACTGGGCCTCGAAAATACACTTGTTGGGGTTGAGTCGTAGTTTAAATTTTCGGAGTCTATCAAACAGCTTCCTTAGGACTTTGACATGACTTTCTCCTTCCGCCGACTTGGCCACCATGTCGTCTACATAGACCTCGACTTCTTTGTGGATCATGTCATGGAACAGAACCACCATGGCTCTTTGGTAAGTTGCTCCTGCATTCTTGAGTCCGAATGGCATAACCTTATAACAATAGGTTCCCCATTGTGTAATAAAGGTAGTTTTGGCCTTATCCTCGGGGTGCATGAGAATTTGGTTGTAACCCGAATATCTGTCCATGAATGAGTAGCGGAAACTTCCAGCTGTGTTATCTACCAAGACGTCGATGTGCGGAAGTGGGAAATTGTCTTAGGGAGAAGCCTTATTCAGATCCCTATAGTCGACACACATTTGGACCTTCCCGTCTTTTTTGGGGACTGGAACTATGTTTGCCATCCATTCTGGATAAACTGATACTTCCAGGAATCCGGCGTCCCATTGTTTCTGTACTTCTTCTTTTATTTTGAGGGACATATCAGGTTTCATGCGCCTTAGTTTTTGCTTCTTTGGTTCCATGTGGGGGAATGTTGGTACTTTGTGAGCCGCGATTGCTGAATTGAGCCCGGGCATATCTTGATATGACCATGCAAATGTATCTAAGTATTCTTTCAATACAGAGATTAATTCCTCTCTTTCCGGATTATCCACAATCATTACCTCCCTCTTTTCTTCTTCAGTGCCCAAGTTTATAAGTTCAACTGTTTCTTGATGTGGGACTATTCCTTTTTCATTAGATTTAATCATTTTGGCAAAGACCGAGGGAGTCAGAGTCATTCTCAGTTTGCATATGTTCATTATCCCGATGTTCGTAAAAACCAAGGACCGCCGAATGGGGCAGAGTTTCGAAGAATGCTAATTCCCTGAGGGTAAAGAAAGACAGAAATTAAGAAGCGAAGGAGAGTTTAGAGGAAAAAAAAAGCACGTACAAACTCTTTAGTAAAATATGCAAGCCATTTTTATTAAAAAGTTGATAAATGACAATAGATAAGCTCATAAGTGTATTATTCTTTGATCTGAGCTTAGAGCTGAACTCTAGATCAAGTACAATTCATATTTTACTTGGAACTATTGATTGCTAAGATCCAGTCTGCTTCCCAGTTCCTTTGATTCGCTTCCTCGGTCGTGCGCCATATGAGAGGGTTGCTACTTGCTGCTTCTTCTTCTTCAATGGCCAAGAGGTGGTTGACTCCTCTGGCTTCTTTGGCTGGCACGAATCTTCGGGCAAAAGGAAGGTTTTCTTCTTGGCCCCTTTCATTTTGGGTGGCCTCAGTGTATCCCAGTCCGACAAGGGCCTCTCGTTCTTTCGGTTCGATGCACCGTGATATTCCAGCCAACATGGGACCCAACCCTCGCCCTTGTTGGTAGCCTTGTTTCGCCATGATTTTGGAAGCCACGCTATTGATTTGAAAGGTTTCTTTAGATCGTCCTTCTATTTCCAATCCTTGAAAAGAAGATTCTAGCGCCTCTTCTGCACTATCGATGAAGGGTACGGGAGAGGGATGTCTGATCAACATACTTTCCTCCCCTTTGATAGTGATGACCCTTCCTTCTTTGAGAAACTTGATTTTCTGAAGGAGAGTAAAGGGTACAGCCTTAGCCTCATGGATCCAAGGCCGCCATAATAGCATAGTGTAGGCGGCGTCAACCTCCATGAGCTAGAATGCGATGTCGAAGGTGAGGGGCCCTATTTCGATTGGGAGAGTAACTCCCCCAATGGCTTCCCTCCTAATCCCATCAAAAGCCAAGACAATCATATTGCTTGCATCGATCCGTGTTGACTCTAACGGAAGTTACTGAAAGGTAGCGACCGGTAAGACGTTCAAGGCCGATCCTCCATCTATGAGGACTTTTGCTAATGTGAAGCCGTAGCATTTCACGGTGATATGTAAAGCTTTCAGCCCTGGGTTGATCGCTTCTTCAGAGAAAGAAAGGGTAGAAGCATGTCTAGCGGCGTCTACCAGATTCACCATTTTTTCTGGTGTAATTTCCTTCGGGACGTGTGTGTTAGCCAACGCCTTCAGGAGAGCTTGGCGATGCCCATTGGAATTCAACATGAGAGCCAGCATAAAAATCCTAGACGGAGTTTTCCTCAACTGGTCCACGATATCATAATCGCTTTTCTTAACTATACTCAGGAATTCCTTCTCGAAATTACCCCCCTCTTCTTCTAGCTGATTCTCAGGGCCTTTTTCTTTTTCTGCATCGAAAGTTTCTTTCGGTGTTGCTGATATGTTTCTTGCATACAATCTCGCGCTTCTGGTAAATCCCTGCCCAGGGGTCACATTGGTATTCGCGAGCATTCCTCCTATCTCCCCTTTTATTCCTTCGACTTCCACAATTGCTTGGTATCTCCAAGGTACTGCCTTATTGGAGGCGTAAGGTGTGGGCTTTGGTGGATAGATGGTCATCTGTGATAGCGTTATTTTTTGCGGACTGGGCTTTTTAATGGTAAAAAGGGGTGAAGATCTCGGAACTGGTGCGGGAGGTCCCATGTTGGGGACCTTGAGAGTAAATGGTAATGCTTTCCCCTTTTGGTCAGAGGTCGCGCATACCTGAATTTCAGGCTTTCCTCTTTTTACCGTTATGATCCTCATGCCCATGTAGTGTTGCACTTGTTTCCTCCAAAACTTACACTCATTAGTAGAATTGCCGATGACCCGATGATAATAGCAAGAAAACGCATTATATTCCTTGAGACATGATACATAGCCTGCCTCAGCAAGGGCTTTGTATATTTGCTCGAGGGGAAAGGACACATGGGCTAGCTCTTTGTTCGTCCATTCCTCCTTTTCTATGGCACTAACCCCATGCTCGGGCAAAGGGTTTTTGGTGATGTTTGGGAGGTTAATCCATCCTGCATCTATCATTTACAAGACGTGTGTTTTGAAGTGGTCGCATGTGTCCATTGAGTGCCCTTTGGTGGTACACGCAGGACAATTCTGGTTTGTACCAGGCTGGGTATGGGGGTTCCCAGTTCTTTCCCGGCCGAGCACACATCATATGTTGTTCTTTTAGGTGTTTGAACAACTCAGTCTGTGTGAGGCCTAGCTCGGGCAACTCCCTATCCCGATTGTTCACTCTACCATTATTTTTTGGCGTCTGGTTCTGCTGGGAAGTCCTTGAATTTCCCACAGTGTTGACTGAAAACGTCTTTGGTGTATTTGGCGTAAAGCTTGTTCCTTCTTCCTTCTTTTTCCCAAAGCTAAGGGTAAAGTTCTTTTTTGGTGGGGGCGACTCTTTATTTCTTGCATTGATGTCCTCCCCTATGGTGACCAAATCCGCAAAATCCTGATGTGGCAAGATTGCCAGAACTTCATAAACCGGATCACCTAGTGCTTTGACAAAGTAACGACAAGTGTCTCTCTTATTCATCGGAGGCTGGACATCTACTGAAGCTTCCTTCCACCTGGAGGCGTATTCGCGGAAGGTTTCATTACTTCTTTTCTTTAGCGCCACCATGCTCTCCCTAGTCATCTCACTGTGGATGTTGTGCTTGAAATTGTTGCGGAAGGCCTTTATCATAGTGGCCCATGACTTCATGGTCTCATTCTGTTGTCTCATGAACCATTTGTATGCGGCTCCCTTCAGACTGTTGTGGAAGTGAGCAAGCAAGAATGCTGGTTCAGAGCTATATGTGGCCATGTTTGCGCAGTATCCTTTAACGTGATGATCTGGATTTGACAAACCGTCGTACTTTTCAAAAAGCGGAAGTTTGAACTTGGGAGGAATTTGGATTTTGGGGAAGCTGAACAGAGCCACCTCGTCTTCATCTTCGGCTCGGGTAGCCATCTTGAGTGCACGACTCACCTCTTTCTCTATTTGTTCTCTAATTGTGTCTCCATCCTCCTTCTCCTGGTTCTGCTTGTCCTGTTGAGCTTTCAAGGCGGCCATTACTGCAGCTACGTTGATAGAGATCCCTTCGTTCGTCTTGGATTCGTTAACATTGGGAGATTCTTCTACAGGTATTTCTTCCACATATTCCTCCTCACTATCTTCGGGAATTACGACCTGGGGGATCTTTTTTCCTTTGGAGGCTTTATCTGAGCCCTCCCCTGGTTCTTGCTGGCTTCCAGCTAAATAGGCCAGTATTTGACCCATCTTGTCGTTCAAAGTAGCTACTTGAGACTTAGTCATGTCTAGACATTTCTCCATTTCTGCTATCCTTGCTGCGGATTCATCTGCTTGGGAATCCATCTGTGCTTTTTGAGTTCGAGTGAAGTATTGATGACTTGATTGCGCTATTTTGAAAAGCCTGTAAGACCAAATTTTCTTAGTAATTTTAAATTCATTTTTGAGTTGGGTTATTTTGTTAATATTAGCAATTTAGCACCTAAAATCCCCCTTCAGTCCCTCTATGAGTTAGAATACTCAATAGGAGAAGACAGTTGATAGTTTGCTATGAGAACTATGTTCATCATGCAATTATCGTGGCCAACTAGCTTGAGCTTTTAAGGGAGTGAAAGACACAGAGTAGGGATAAAATAGGAAACTTTATTTATTTAAAATTTTATTTAAAACTGATCCTCCTAACATTGTTTCCTATGAGGAGTCTTTCACATATATTTTCACCTATGATCTATTTCTTGGCAGCTTCTTTTTCTGCATGTTCTTCAAGATATAGCCTTTGGAGCTTAGCCAGGTCCGTCCAACGGCACATCTCACAGTATGCGTGGTGGAAATTGGATGCCAGCTGTTTGTTCTCGAGCAATTCCAAGCGATATTTCTCTGCTTGTTGGCGAAGTTCTTTCTCTTTTTTCAAGTGCAAGCGCTTTTGCGCTGTCATTTCTGCTTTGAGGATCTTGTTCTCTTGCCTGAGAAACTCCAATTCTTGCTTGTCTAATGCATTCCTTTTTCCTCTAGCTGAGTGTGAGCGTTCTCTGGCTTCCTGGTTGGGCGGATTTTAGGTGCCATTTTTACTGATATTAATGTAAACCCATTTTATTGCTTAAACAGAAAATAAAACAAGAGAATAATGGAATAACACATAAATGAGAAAAGAAAAATTGCAAGTTTTATTAATTTATATGGCGATCAAAACATCCTTATTCCCATTCATAAATGCAAAATTCAATGATGGGAACAGTTGATAAGGTGCTATGAAAGCCATGGGCCCATCATGCACCTATCCCGGCCTTTCGTCCTACGCTACATGCTTAGCATTGCGTTCCACTTGTTGATAAAGATGCGACCGAACACTATGAGTTCCTCTAGCTCGGGTGGGACATGTGGCAGGTTGATTCGCTATTCAACCTTCCTAAAGGCGTCGATGAAAGACGGGACGGACATATTGATTAATCGGCCATTTGTTCGATCTTATTATGCAACTGAATTGCATCATTTTTCCATGGTTCAATCTCTTTTTCGAGCTCTTTCATAACTTTTTCCCTCGCTTTGCATTTTTCTTGCAGGCTTTCTATTGCTAGACCCATGGCATGGATCTGGAGTAAGGCCCTATTGAGTTGATCTTGAGCGGTCGGATTGTAATCGAGTAACTGGGCCTACAACCCCTGATTGTGGGCCTCTAACTCTCTAACACGAGCCTCTAATGCTTGAGCTCTAGATTCCTTGATTTGGATTTCAACCTTCATGAGTTCCCCCCAATCTCTCCCCTTTTCAGCCAATTCATCCCTTAACTTACGATTTATTTCCTTGAGATTCCTGTTTTCAGTCAATAGAGGAGAATTCCTGCGAACATCTTCGCTATCTGCCCTTACGCTGACGTATTCTCTTTCTGCTTCGCGAATACCCTTCATTTTTCTATCCCTTTGGGTCTCGAGATTTTCCAGCGTATCTTTATGCTCATCGATCTTTCTCTTTAGGGCTTTTTTGATCTTCAGTTGGTCATTCCCTAGGAGAGGGTTCAGCAGCACGAATCTCTCTACCACTTTTCCATTAATTCTTTCCTTCAGCCAGACCTTAAAGTCATTGGTTGGCGCCAACCCTCGACTTCCCAACTCAGCCTTCCCCTTAAAACGCATATGATCCCAGGCCCTTGAAATGGTAATGCCATGTATGGAGTCAGGTCCTCTGAGGGAATGTAAGAATGAGCGCACCAATTCTTCTGCAGGCACGTCTTGACGGAATGTTAGCTGGGAATGTGCCAAGGAGGGATTATAATTGGCTGCGAACGTTGGTCCTACCAGTGGTACGTTGAGGAACGGACCGCAGCTGTATAGCACCTCCTCGCTTAGACACCAGACCAGTTTCCAACGGATGTCCTTTTCCTTGACTTGAACCAAGAAGTGTATCCACCATTCTGCCCCCATAGGGCCTTGTGATTCATAATCGTATAAACGAAAGCCCTCTCGTCGAGAGAAATCTCGCAAAGGGTGATGATTTACTTCCAGAATTCCTCCGGTAGAATACCCTTTGCCAAAGATATGGTTAGATAGCCAAACTGTGAGTTGAAGGCAACATTGTAGCTTCTTTCCTTTTCCTACCTGACAATAGGTAAGGGAACCTACTGTCTCTGCTAGGATGGCGGGCACGGGGTTTATGCCATACCTCTCAACAGCCAAGAAGACCCCAATGGAGGATAAGTTAACCATCAAGCGTGGTGGGGAAAAGGACAAGTCCATAGACCGACAGAGCAAGCGTCCTCCCAAAAGTTGTCCAATCTCCTTTTCTCCTCATGGCCTCCATGTGTTCCAAGAGGAACTTCGTGGAGAGAGTCCCCCCTTGGGCATGGTTCCTAATGATGGCCTTCTTTTCTAGAACCCCGAGTAAATCAGCGACCTCCTTTTGGGTTGGGAGAATCCTTGAAAACCTGTACACTTGACTCGTGGAGAGGAGGGGGCTTCTTAATAGCCCAGCATATTCTTCTGGCACGAGGGATAGCATGAAGTTGGGGAATATGAAAGCTCTCAATTTTTTGTCCCAAAACTATAGGAGAGCTTGTAGTGCTTCTTCCATAATTTTTATGTCCAGAAGATCTAAGATATCCCCGTACTGACCTCGAAACTTTCTGAGTTCGTCTCCCGGTAAGCATTCTCTCATCTTGATTAGGTCGTCCACTGCATTAGCTTGGACCTTGATTTGAATTCTCCTCCCAGTGATGGCCAAGCTTGTAGGGGCATAAAAGGCCGTTACATGTTCTGATGCCATTTCGAAAAGTTTTTTTTTTGAAGAGAAAGTACAAACAATAATCTTGTAGAGATAAAAAAAAGGAAAAAGAAGGTTAGTACACAAGTTATTTGGATAATACTAGAGAAATTATATGCAATGCATGCAATGTGGGGTGTTTTTGCTCCTTGTGTCCTACAGGTTAGGCTCTTAAGGTCCCAAAAATTGGCTGTCCTAATAAGGTCAGGCTTTTAAGGCCAACTTGCGCATGGTTTAGCTTGGGATCTAGATACCCTAAAAAGGCCCTTAGATTGCCCCTACTAGAGGTAGAGACCTTGACTTAAGAGAGGATCTTGTCACAGAAAAGTCTGCGCGAATCAACCCTTAAGGCAAGTAACAATCTAAGTAGGATAGATAGGCCAACCTCTGTAGGCCTAAGCCCAACAGGGAAAGATTCTCATATCCCATTCTACTTATTTGGACGTACTCCGGGTATAGGAGCCAATAGGTTGAAATAAATGTAAATAGTGCGTTTGTGAATTTATGGAGCATCCTAACTACCCTTCCCTTCCACTCGAAGGTGGAAACACTGCAAAACAAACAAAACCACAAATACAAAGATATATATACAAACAAACAAATATGGAAGGCCAAACAATTTTAATATTAATTTTTAAAAGAAAAGGGGCTTGACTCTCTAATTAAAAGTCCCCAGTGGAGTCGCCGACTATGAAGACCGGAGCCTTCGACGGGAGTCGCCACCAAATTTTCAATCAAAATTTGGAAAAAAGAAAAATATGTTTAAAAATGGGGTAAAATGAATTTTCAAAAAAATGTTGGGCTCGGGAGTCTGATTGGGATGAAGGGAAGGTGTTAGGCACCCTTCTTCCCTTGTCCGAAGATAGTTACCCTTAAAAATTAATATTAAAATTATTTGGCCTTAAAAATGCATACACTTATGAGAGAGAGAATTGAGAAAGGAGAGAGGGAGGGCTTGACCTAGGATAAAAGCCTAGGGCCTACGTACCCACAATGGGAGATCAAAGCCCACGTAGTTCCTTTGACATGCAAGTGCGTGAGTGAGGAGCGCTCATCAATTGAACACTCAGATGGTCTCCCAGTGTAATGTACCTAAAGAGGCCAATGCCTTTTGGTACCTATCAACCATGCGAGATATCAAAGAATAAAAAAGTGCATGTGTGGGGGCTCATCAGGCGTGATACCCAGGTGGCGTGTAGGCTAGTGCTCCTATAAAGACGAAGGCCTCTTGGTGGCACTAGATTATATAAGATGTTTTTCTCACCAAGTAAACAATAAATTCATCCCCATAGACAGGGGGTCGCGACGAGTATACTTTACCGTCGCGAACCTTTGTCTGCAGCAGCGCCCGTCGCGACGCATGGAGGAAGGCGTCGCGACGGGGGTAAGAACCCGTCGCGACCCCTTTTGTTTTTCAGAAAAAAGAGGAAGAAGAAAAAAAGAATAATAAAAAAGGAGGATGCTTTTAGGGTGTGTAGATCAAATGTTGGATGGAAGGCCAACACTGATGGGTTACCACCCGAAAGGAACTTGCTTATAAGAGGAGAGGGGTGACTTCCTACTAACCCAGAGAGTGCAAAGAGATTAAAACCATGCTTAAGTGTGTATTGTACCTTTTTGCTTCTTGTTCTCTTCTTTACGGTCCTTCAATTCTAGTCTTTTCTTTTTTTGGTCACTGTGAGGCGGAGCTCATTTTATAGTAAGCCAGGAAGAACTATTTCGGGAAAGAAATCCGGCCATTAATGGCACATCCATCGCAACGCCCACTGTTTGCCGTCACGACGGGTATCGCGCATATACGATCCCGGGCTTGTCATAAAAACCAAGACCGTCGCGACGTATGGACTTACCCGTCACGACGGGTATCGTTTGATATTCTAATAGATTCCCTCATGAATGCGAGAGGCGTCGCGACGTACCTATCAAGCGTCGCGACGCTCCTTTATTTTTTGATTTTTATATTTTTATCTTTTCATTGTTTTTGTCATTATTTTCATTTTATATCTTATTATTATATATTTTGGCCGGTCAAAGTGAGGTGTTCACAAGAATAATATTTTTATGAATAAAGGTTCCTATTTTATCTCTACTCTGTGTCTCACTCTCCCAAAAACCCAAGTCGATTGGCTACGATAATTGCATGATGGACATAGTTCTCATAGCAAACTATCAACCTTCTTCCCCTATTGGGTATTCTAGCTCATAGAGGGACTGCAGGGGGATTTTAGGTGCTATATTACTAATATTAACAAAATAACCCAACTCAAAAATGAATTTAAAATTACTAAAGGAATTTGGTCTCGCAGGTTTTTCAAAATAGCGTAATCAAGTCATCAATATTACACTCAAACTTGAAGAGCGCAAATGGAATCCCAAGCAGCCGTATCCGCAGCAAAGCTGGCTGAAATGGAGAAAAGTCTAGATGTAACTAAGTCCCAAGTAGCTACATTGAATGACAAGATGGATCAAATTCTGGCTTTCTTAGATGGAGGCCATCAAGAACTGGGTGAGGGCTCAGACAAAGCCTCCAAAGGAAAAAAGATTCCTCAAATCATAATCCCTGAAAACCATGAGGAGGAATATGTTGAGGAAATACCGGTGGATGAAACACCCAATATCAATGAATCTAAAATGAACGAGGGTGTCTCGATTAATGTGGCTGCAGGCATGGCTGCTTTGAAAGCCCAACATGACAAGCAGAATCAAGAAAAAGAAGATGGAGATACAATTAAAGAACAAATAGATAAAGAAGTGAGTCGTGCACTCAAAATGGCCATAAAGGTTGAAGACGAAGATGAAGTTGACTTATTCAGCTTCCCTAAAATTCAAATCCCACCTAAGTTCAAACTTCCGCTCTTTGAAAAATACGATGGTTTGTCAAACCTAAACCATCATGTCAAAGGATATTGTGCCACTATGGCAATCTATAGCTCTGAACCAACGTTCTTGCTTGCTCATTTCCACAACAGTCTAAAGGGGGCCGCGCATAAGTGGTTCATGAGACAAGAGAATGAGACTATGAAATCATGGGCCACCATGATAAGAGCCTTCCGCAATAATTTCAAGCACAATATCCATAGTGAGATGACTAGAGAAAGCATGATAGCTTTGAAAAGGAGGACTAATGAAACCTTCCGAGAATACGCCTCCAGGTGGAAGGAAGCCTTGGAAGATATCCAACCCCCAATTAGTAAGAGAGAGACTTGCCGCTACTTCGTCAAGGCATTGGGTGACCCAGCTTACGAAGTTTTGGCAATCTTGCCACACCAGGATTTTGCTGACCTGGTCGTTATAGGAGAGGACATCGACGCGAGAAGTAAAGAGGCGCCTCTGCCCAAAAAGAGCTTTACTCCCAATTATGGGAAAAAGAAAGAGGAAAGCACAAACTTTGTTAACGCTGTAGGGAATTTGGGGACCTCCCAGCAGAATCAGACACAGAAAAGCAATAATAGGGTAACAACCGGGATAGAGAATTGCCTGAGTTAGGCCTCACACGGACAGAACTATTCGAGCACCTGAAAGAGTAGCAAATGATGAGTGCTCGGCTGGGGAAGACATGAGAGCCCCCGTACCCAGCTTGGTACAAGCCAGAGCTGTCTTGTATATACCACCAATGCACTAAAGGGCATTCAATTGACACATGCGATCACTTCAAAACACACGTCTTACAAATGATAGACGCTAGATGGATTAACCTCCCAAATATCACTAAGAACCGCTTGCCTGAGCATGGGGCAAACGCCATAGAGGAGGAAGAATGGACAAATAAGGAGTTAGCGCAGGTGTCCTTTTCTCTCAAGCAAATCTACCGAGCTCTTGCTAAAGCAGGCCATGTACCACACCTTAAAGAATATAATGCACTTTCCTGCTATTACTATCAGACCAACAATCATTCCACTAATATGTGTAAGCTCTGAAAAAGGCAGGTACAAGAATATATGGGCCTGGGAATCATAACCGTAAAAAGAGGTAAACCTGAAATTCAGGTATGTATGACCTCTAACAAGGAAAGGAAAGCGTTACCATTTACTCTCAAGTTCCCCAATACGGGACCCCCTACGCAAGTCTTGAAGTCTTCACCCCTTTTCACCATAAAAAAGCCTAGTCCGCCGAATGTGACGCGCCCTCAAATGATCATCTATCCACCAAGACTCATGCCCTATACCTCCGATAAGGCAGTGCCTTAGAGGTATCAAGCAATCGTAGAGATCGGGGAAACAAAAGAAGAAGTGGGAAAAGTGCTCGTGAACACCAGTGCTGCCCCAGGGCAGGGATTTACCAGAAGTGGGAGATTATACGCGAGAAACATATCGGGAGCACCGAAAGAGACTTCCGACACAGAAAAGGAAAAAGTTCCTGAAGATCACCCAGAAAAAGAAGAGGCTGATTTCGAAAAAGAATTCTTCAGCGTAGTTAAGAAGAGCGACTATGACATCGTGGAGCAATTGAGGAAGACTCCATCTAGAATCTCTATGCTTGCCCTCATGTTAAATTCTGATGGACATCGTCAAGCCCTCCTGAAAGCATTAGCTGACACACATGTCCCGAAGGAAATCACACCGGAAAAAATGGTGAATTTGGTAGATGCAGCTAGACATGCATCCGCCCTTTCTTTCTCTAAGGAGGAAATTTGTCCAGGCATGAAGGCCTTGCACATCACTGTTAAATGCTATGGCTTCACAATAGCAAAGGTCCTCATAGATGGAGGATCCACCTTGAACGTCTTGCCCGTTGCTACCTTTCATAAGCTTCCGGTAGAATCAACACGGATTGATGCTAGCAATATGATTGTTCGAGCCTTTGATGGAACCGGAAGGGAAGCCATGGGAGGGGTCACTCTCCCCATTGAAATAGGGCCTTTCACTTTTGACATATCCTTCCAACTTATGGAGGTGGATGCAGCCTACACCATGTTATTAGGAAGACCTTGGATCCATGAGGCCAAAGCTGTGCCCTCTACTCTCCACCAGAAGATCAAGTTTCTTAAAGAAGGAAGAGTCATCACCATTAAAGGGGAAGAAAGCATGCTGATAAGTCACCCCTCTCCTGTGCCTTTCATCGACAGTGCTGAGGAAGCTTTAGAGCCCTCCTTTCAAGGATTGGAAATAGAAGAAAAGTCCAAGGAAACTTTCCAAATTAACAGTGTAGCCACAAAAATTATGGCAAGACAGGGCTATCAACAGGGGCGTGGCTTAGGTCCCATGCTGGCTGGAATACCACGGTGCATCGAACCAAAAGAACGAGAAGCTCTAATTGGGTTAGGCTACACCGGGACAATGCAAAGCAAGGATAACCAAGGAGAAAATCTTCCTCTTGCCCAACGGTTCGGGACCGCCAAAATAGCCAGGGAGGATGATCACGTCCTAGTTATTGAAGAAAAGGAAGCAAGGAGCAACAGTCCCCTCATATGGCACACAGCAGAAGGAGCTAGCCTAGGAAATTGGGAAGCAGACTGGGTCTTAGCAATCAATAGTTCCAAGTAAAGCACGAATTGTAATTGGTCTAAAGCCGAGCTCTAAGCTTAGATCAAAGAATAATACATCTATGAGCTTATATGTTGCTATTTATCAACTTTTCAACAAAAATGGCTTGCATATTTTACTAAAAGATAGTTCAGATGTGTTTCTTTCTAGCCCTCTTCTTCACTTCTTAATTCATGTTTTTCTTTGCCCTCAGGGAATTAGAATTCTCCGAGACTCCGCCCAATTCGGCGGTTCCTAGTTTTTTTTACGAGTCTCGGGATAACGAACATATGCAAAACGAGTACGACTCTGATGATGAGGATGCCCCTCTTCGCTAAAATGGTCAAATCTAATGAAAAAGGGATAGTCCCACATCAAGAAACAATCGAACTCATAAACCTGGGGACTGAAGAAGGGAAAAAGGGAAAAAATCATGGATAACCCAAAAAGGATAATTACTGATGGAACTGAGGTGCAAAATATTTGTGAAGAATCTGGGATAAACCACCACAATTCAGTGCCATATCACCCCAAGATGAACGGTGCGGTTGAAGCAGCCAATAAAAATGTCAAAAGGATTATTGAAAAGATGACTACTACATACAAGGATTGGCATGAGATGCTTCCCTTTGCTTTGTTGGGGTACCGCACTACTTCTCATTCCTCAACCGGAGCTACCCCTTTTTCACTAGCATATCGCACCGAGGCAGTTTTACTCATAGAAGTACAAATCCCCTCTCTGCGAATCATTGCAGAAGCCAACCTCGATGAGGACCAATGGGTGAAAAGTCAGTATGATCAAATTAGCTTGATCGATGAAAGACGCTTGAGGGCAATGTGCCACGGGCAGCTCTACCAAGCAAGGATGGCCAGAGCCTTTAACAAAAGAGTGCAACCTCGTTCATTCAAAGAGGGAGACCTAGTAATAAAGAAGATTTTACCAAATCAAAATGATCCAAGGGGAAAGTGGGCCACAACATACGAGGGACCGTTCAGGGTCAAACGCACATTGAGAAGGTTGCTTCTGCAGAGAGATATTCGAATTGCATATGTTTCGCATCTCAGAAAATATCAAGGAATCGCCGAGCACCGTCCTTCGCGCATTTATGAAAAGCCACTACAAGTTTCTAGTGGTTCTCAATTTTCAAAAATGTACCAACTTTGACTCATAAATAGTGAAAAGAGAATTATTTACCAATAAAGTCTCTTTACCTTTTTTCCTTGCCTTGCAAGTCATATACTGTTGCATTGTTGATTTAAAATAATTGATTGATAAATATGTGTTAATTCTACAATTCTTGTCTTTACCCATGAATGATCGTTTGACTTAGATAACAGGAAAGCGACTCAGTAACCTTAGACTACTCTCAAAGTCACCAAGCATATGAGGAGGCTTGCTGCACCTAATCAAAGTAGGACTAAGGAGGCGATTTATGGCGCCAAAAAGGCTAACTATTCCCCAAGGTAATACATGATGGAAGATACTTTTGACCCATGGGTTATCTGCAACTCTACAAATTTGTTTCAATATCCCACCAGTGAGTGTTTTGGGATTAGGAGTCAATATGTCACCAATAAGTGTTATAAGATCTGGCCCCATTGAATCCTACCGATGAGTGTTCTAGGATTCAGTATCCTATCCCGCCAGTGAGTGTTTTCGGGTCAGATACGGGAATCAATATCCTACCAAGGAGTGTTTTAGGATAATGATATCCACCTTTTAATTAGACCAAATCTCGCCAATAAGTGTTATGAGATCTTTCCCCATTGAATCCTACCAATGAGTGTTCTAGGGTTCAGTATCCTATCCCGCCAGTGAGTGTTTTCGGATCAGATACGGGAATCAATATCCTACCAAGGAGTGTTTTAGGATAATGATACCCACCTTTTTTACCAAATCTCACCAATAAGTGTTACGAGATCTGGAACCGTTGAATCCTACCAAGGAGTATTGATACCCACCTTTAATTAGACCAAATCTCGCTGATGAGTGTTACGAGACCTGTCTCCATCGAATCCTGCCAATGAGTAACAAGGGCACATGAGAATTCCAAAAAAAAAGAGAGAAGGGGAAACCGTCGCAACGCAAGAGGTACAATGTCGCGACAATCCAACGTCACTATGGATCACGAGGTCATAAATGTGGGCCGTCGCGACGGTGGATACTTACCGTCGCGACCCCATCAACGGTCGATCAAACGGTCAAGAGTTTACCAAACAAACGTCGCGATGGAGAAGGTGGCATCTTCTGACTGGCTCTAAAGGCGGCCTCATTAATATGGCCGTCGCGACGGATAGTCGCGACGCCCTTGCTTGAAAAAGTTCTTTTAAAAGAAAAAAATGTCGCATTTCCAGAGCCACGAATCCTTTCTCTTCTCCCAGATCTTCTTGAACCCTCGCCAAAAGCAGACCGGTTAAAGAGGCACCCTCAGGTATCTTGTTGCCCTCCTCGGTCCGGATTCTCCCTCAGCCCCCTAAATCGATGAGGTAAGTAAAATGCATAGGGGGTCACGATGGCATCATGAACCCGTCGCGACTCCCTCTTTTTTTCATCTTCACCGTCGCGACTCCTTTATGCATGGGTCGCGACACCTTGGTCCACCCGTCGCGGCCCGAAGCATTCATGGGGGGCATATTTTTGGGTATTTTTCTAGTACTAACCCTTAATTTATCCTTTTAGTAAAATGGTTCGCCCGAAGAGATCTCGCACCGTTGCCTCCTCACCGTCTCAGCCTCCCGTGGATCTTGAGCGTTATCGGGTTGCTATTCAGGCCAGATCATTAAACCTGGAACGGAACATGGAGAGGTTGGAGAAAAGCCCTTCGTTTGTAAAGGGTGTCGAATTTTATGGCCTCCGCGACCTGCTGAAGGTGACGAACCAGAGAAATGTCCCCCTGGTGAATCAGTATCATGTGGCGTATGCCAGCACTCGCAGCAGGTCATTTATACTCAGAGACTGCACTCTTCCAAAAGTGACACCCCATCACTTCGCTGAGATGTATAACTTGAGGATGGAGCCCAACTGTGTATTTGCGCAGACACTAGCAAGGGAATATCCAAAGGAAGAAATAGCAGCAGCCCTCACATACCCGAGACAGGACACGTGGGAGTCCAAAAGCGGTGGACTTAAGAGGAATGGCACCCACCACATGACCAAGAACTGGCAGAACTTCCTCACCAGTAATGTCATCCCTGTGAAGCACAGGGAGTCCTTGAGCAGGAAGCAGGAGGCTATGCATCCTCATCTTCCTCATCATGAAGAGGGCACCGCTCTGCTTCCCCACCATCATGTGCAGGGAATTCCACAACAATGTCAACGATTTCAAGCTGGAGCCAGGATCTCGTGGCTCTCCTACCGCCATCGCCTTCCCCCACTTTCTTACTGCCTTTTGTGAGTGCTTCTAGGTTACTCGCCGAGCATTAGACTACTTCGAGGTGGCTACTACCTACTACATGAAGGTAGGTCAGGACATGGCAAACTTCCCTGCCCATGAGGATTTGGATTGGGAAAATATCCTCCTAAACAACCCTGAGCCGCAGCCGGAGTCACAGACGGAGCAGCAGCAAGAGCGACGGCAATACCGCCCCCAGGAACAAGACATGCCTGCAGGATCTGAGGCAGGGCGCATCGAGGCCCTAACCCGAGAGATCCAAGAGCAAAGGATAGAAATCCAACGACAAGGAGAGGAAAATAGGCGGCAGCAGGAGGAGATAAGAGGTTTACGGGAGGACGTACGAGGATTGCAAGGAGGAATGCGGTCCCTACTAAGGCACTTCCACTTGTTTGAGGATGTCGTCCCAGAACCCCTTCCTGCAGTACCTTCTGAGAGTGATGAGGAAGGTGGTGGTGACGAGTAAGGCAGAACCATTTAGAGACCTTAGGAGGTCGTTTGACTTTGTTTTGATTGTTTACTTTTGTACCCCCAAAGAAAAATCGATATATGACATGATTCGATTTCATTTCACTTCTTTACTATTTCCTTTAAGATTTAAAAGAAAAAGTAAAGAGGGGACTCTGTGAACACCTCATTTTGTCCAGGCAAGCAAAAATAAATAAAACAAAGAAAGAGGGAAAATGAAAAAGGGAATAAAAAATATAATAATAAAATAATAAAAATAATAAACAAGATATGGCGTCGCAACGGGTTTTGTGTATCCGAATATTGGAGACATGGTCTTCAAATTCATTTCGGAAGATTGTTGCAATACTCATTTTTGTGTAACCAAAATGTATATTTTGGTTTTGTAATGTTGTGTTGTCCATTTGAATTTTGTACAAAGCAGAGAAATTTGATTTCATTGATGTAAGCACCATGTTAGGGATAATTTTTATTTAATTATATAAATTCGTATTCTGTAATCTGTGATTGTGTTGTTTCTGGCATGGCATCCAACCATAATGTCAATGGTTTGATCATAATTTGTCAAAAAGCACTATTTATAATATTTTTCTTTTATTTGAAAATGATCTAATTCATTATTTAACAATCAAATAAGCACTCAAAAATGTTATTGTCATTTAATTTTCTATCTACACCATAGATCAAAGTACTAAATTAATTGGAAATTAATCTTTTAAAGATTAAATTAAGATATTTTATTATTTAAAAACTAGATTAAAAAAAATATTTTTTATGACTATATAATTTATCCTTTTCAAATTGAGTAATAGTAACGGACTCACTATTTAGTCTATAGTGTGTAGATGGACTTAGAATCCTTAACGGGCCTACATTTTCTAATTGGGTTAAATAGGTTTGGGCCCAACGCAGGCCGAGCCAGTATGCGTTTGTTTGGTAACACAATAGAGGAGTATATAATAAACTGTAGAAGAAATTTTAATACAATGTATTAGTTAAGATGTTATTATAATAGTTTTACCAAAAAAAATATATATGTTATTCTAATAGATGAAGTGGCATTTGCAAAGTCATTAAAAATTATCCCTGAAACTAATTTACTATTTATAGTTCAAATTTTACTTATGTTATTTAGATAAGTAAAAAAATTTATCCTTTCGACAATAGAAACTAAAATAGTCAAAGAAACAACCATTCTTTTTTTATACTATAAATAGTAAACCTAGGTAATGGTGACTTCTACCAAACCTAGGTAAAAAGAATTCTTGAGTTAGGATATTATTATTGCTTGGCACGCTTAAAATAGAACAAAGTTGTTGTAAAAGATAATCTTTGTTAAATCTTTCTCAATCTTTCCATTTTGTTATCAACAATTGTAAACCCTATATAATGTACATGATACTAATTGAATTGTAGACAAAGCCAAAAAGTTTGAAGACGTAAAAGTAGAAACTATACTATTTCAGAAATGGCAGGAGGAGCTTTTTCTAATCCAAGTAAAGCTAGACATTATGAAGGCAAAGTCACAGCTTTTGTGTTAATCACATGTTTTGTTGCTGCAATGGGAGGTCTCCTATTTGGTTATGATCTTGGGATTACTGGAGGCGTAACATCCATGGAACCATTCTTGATTAAGTTCTTTCCCTCTGTGTATAGACAAATGAAGGATGGATTAGGCCACCAGAGCGCATATTGCAAATTTGATAACGAACTTCTTACCTTGTTCACCTCGTCCCTATACCTTGCAGCATTAGTAGCTTCTTTCTTTGCTTCCATTACCACAAGAATACTAGGCCGTAAGCCCTCAATGTTTATTGGTGGATTATTTTTCCTTATGGGTTCATTACTAAATGGTTTTGCAATGAACATTGAAATGCTTATCATTGGACGATTATTTCTTGGATTTGGTGTGGGCTATTGTAATCAAGTAAGTAAGATTAGTGTTATCATTACTTAACTGCCTCCTTTATAGTATTTCAATTCTTTTAAAAAAATTGAGTTGATTAATTTGTTTTATTTCCTATCACACTAGTCTGTTCCAGTGTACTTATCTGAAATGGCTCCAACAAATATCAGAGGAGCACTCAACATGGGATTCCAAATGATGATAACAATTGGTATTTTGATTGCCAATCTTATTAACTATGGGACAGCTAAGCTTGCAAATGGATGGAGAATTTCTTTGGGAGTAGGAGCTATTCCTGCATTTTTGTTGTGTCTAGGATCTCTTTTCTTAGGTGACACACCAAACTCCATGATTGAAAGAGGACAACATGATCAAGCTAAGGCAATGTTGCAAAAGATTCGTGGGATCCCAAATGTTGATGAGGAGCTCCAAGATCTTGTTGATGCTAGTGAAGCAGCTAAGAAGGTGGAACATCCATGGAAAAATATTTCACAACCAAGATATAGACCTCAACTCATTTTCTGCTCTTTCATTCCTTTCTTCCAACAACTCACGGGGATCAATGTTATCATGTTTTATGCACCTGTCCTTTTTAACACTCTCGGCTTTGGAGACGATGCTTCTCTCATGTCCGCAGTAATTACTGGAGGCGTCAATGTCCTAGCCACATTAGTTTCCATACTTTGTGTAGATAAGTTCGGAAGAAGGATTTTGTTCCTTGAAGGTGGAATCCAAATGCTTATTAGCCAGGTAAGATACTACTAAGGTTCTTATGCTCAATACCAAATCGCTTGCATATGTTAACTCTTTCTTAGAATTACTAACTGTTGAGAGATTATTAATATTATTACATTTAGATTTTGGTGGGAGTCATGATAGCTTTGAAGTTTGGAATGAATGGCGAAGGTTCATTTAGCAAAGGGGAAGCCAACTTCCTTTTGTTCTTAATATGTGCATATGTTGCAGCATTCGCTTGGTCGTGGGGACCCTTGGGTTGGTTGGTGCCTAGTGAAATATGTCCTCTTGAAGTTCGATCTGCAGGGCAAGCTATTAATGTTTCCGTGAACATGTTGTTCACCTTTGTCATTGCTCAAGCCTTTCTCACCATGCTTTGCCACTTGAAGTTTAGTCTCTTCTTCTTCTTTGCTTTCTTCGTCGTCATAATGACCATTTTCATTGCTTTGCTCCTCCCAGAGACCAAAAATCTCCCGATTGAAGAAATAAATAAAGTATGGAGGTCACATTGGTTCTGGAGCAAGATCGTTCCAAATGATGTTTCTACAGATAATTATTATCACAAGACTAGTCCTTGACAAATGTAGAGTGACTTACTGTTATGAAATACACATGGATTGAAAATTGAGAACAATTAGATATGAGTTTTCATGAGAAGAAAAATTATCTGTATCTATATATTAATATAATACTTATTTGTAGCTCTTGGTTCACAAATGCGTGAAACCCATTTGATAATAGACACTTTAATAGGAAAATAGGCAATGCTAAATATAATATGAGACCATGAAGAAAACATAGAGGCATACGTTTTTCTAGAGCTGTCAAAATGGGCCCAACCAACCCGACTCGTTTAAGGCGGATTGATGGGTAAACAAGTCAACCCGTCAGCCCACCTTTTTTTTCTAGTTTTAACTATCATATATTCTTTTAACTTTTTTCCTATTGTTTTTAAGTAAGATTTAGCTTTCACATATTTATTTATATTTTGTATATTGAATTAACCTAACAATGTTATTCTATTTTTCAGCTTACAATCTTAACCTATAAATATTGCTTGCATGGCGATTAGAACTAGCTAGGTGCACTATAATCACCTTTCTTATTATTTACTGATCAGTTACTATTGCTTTTGTTAACTTAAGCAGAGGATAAATGGCCAAAGGGTTCAAAGAAGGTATGTTTTTACTCTAGTGTACTGGTTGTGGAGGCCGCTTGCTTTTAGTTTTAGGGTTACTAAGTTTTAAATTTTAATTTTTATTAAATAAAAAATTGTCAAATTTTAAAATAAAAAGGATAAAACCCGTTTATGAAATGGGTTGAATGGGCCGGGTCTGTTTTTTTCTATGTTGATTTTTTACCAACCCAACTCGCTAAAAATTGCGGGTAATCGAACCGAACCCGCAGGTCAGACCTGTTTTGGAAGCTCTACATTTTTCTTTAATTTCAAAAAAATAAGTGCCATAGGTAGATAGAAACAATGACTGGAGAATGGAACAATTTAGTCTTAGAAGTTGATAAATATAAAGAGAGTGAGAATATTATTATTACAAATGGGTAAATATTAAATAACAATATTTTTATGTTAACAAATTCATATAAGTATATTACTAAGGGAAAACTATAAAAAAAAAAAACCTTTCACATTCTTGACCCGAGATATCCTCTCCCATATTCTCAGCTTCCACACCTCTATCGTTCACATCACCCAATGTGACTCCTCACCACCGTGAGTGCATCCACTGATCAAGGCATCCTCGACCTAGTTCACGCCATCCTTGGCTCCTTCTCTGGTGACTTTCTCACCACATAACATCGTAACCTACGGCTCGCCTCCTACAAGTAACTTATTGGTCTGGCGACCACCAAGAACGCTTTACATATATATAAACTACGTGGATTATGGTCCCTTCACAGGGTACGTAGACACCTAGATCCTTACCTAAGGGCAAGTCCCCCATGGCGACTATGCTATGTGATCCTTTTTTTATTTTGCAAAACCCCTTAACCGAAAACAGATTTAATAAAAAGTGTAGAGAAAGAGAAAAACAAACTCCAAGTTTTACATATCCTAGTGTGAACACCTCATTTTGTCCAGGCAAGCAAAAATAAATAAAACAAAGAAAGAGGGAAAATGAAAAAGGAAATAGGGAATAAAAAATATAATAATAAAATAATAAAAATAATAAAAAAGATAGGGCGTCGCGACAGGTAGTACCACCCGTCGCGACGGGCAGGGTGAGCGTCGCGACGCCTCCGCGCATTTATGGGGAATCAATCAGGCTATCAATCCAGGTCCCGTCACGACGTTTAGGTCCATACGTCGCGATGGCTGAGGCATTTATGGCCAATCCGAATCGTATCTGCAGGATACCCATCATGACAGGTTGTGCCATTAATAACCGGATTTCTTTCCCGGAATAGCTCCTTTCGACCCACTATAAATTAAACTCCATTTCTCAGTGGCAAGGACGAAAATTTTGGAACTGAAAGGCTGGGAGTGAGAAGCAAGAAGTAAGCAGGTAGAGCAAACACTATGAGTCGTATTTTATTCTTTCTTTGATTTTATTCCTACTCACTTGATTGCTGGAAGCCTCTTTTCTTCTTATATTAACCTATTACTCTCGGGTTGCGACTCCTCAGTGTTGGCATTCCATCCAACATTTGATTCACGCGCCCCAAAAGAATTTTCTTCCTCTTTACTGCCCTTTTTTTCTCTGAAAAGTCGAAGGGGTCACGACGGGTTCTCACCACCGTCACGACCCCCCCCCCCTCCCCGATAAATGAAGCCGTCGCGACGCTGTCCTCTATACGTCGCGACGGTCTTCGTTTTACAACAGTGGGTCGCGACGGTAAAGGATACCCGTCGCGACCCCCTGTCTTCTGGAGGATAAAAACCTTAAACATTATTATTTGTGTGGAAATAAACCCTTTTATTATAACCTAGTGCCACCAAGAGATCTTGTCTTTATAGGAGCACTAGCCTACACGCCATCTGGGTATTACGCATGATGAGCTCTCACACGTGCACTTTTTTTTATTCTTGATTGGTTGTATGGTAGATAAGTACCAAATGGCATTGGCCTCTTTAGGTACATTGCACTTGGAGGCCATCTGAGTATTCACTTGATGAGCCTCCCTTCACTCATACACTTGCATGACACAGGAACTACGTGGGCTTTGATCCCCCATTGTGGGTACGTAGGCCCTAGGCTTTTATCCTAGGTCAAGTCCTCCCTCTTTCCTTTCTCAATTTTCTCCCATAATTGTATGTATTTTCAAGGCCAAATAATTTTAATATTAATTTTTAGAGTAACCGTCTTCGGACGGGGAAGAGGGGTGCCTAACACCTTCCCTTCATCTCAATCAGACTCCCGAACCCAACATTCTGTGAATTTCATTTTTCCCACTTTTAAACATATTCTTTTTCCAAGTTTTGATTGAAAATTTGGTGACGACTCCCGTCGAAGGCTTCGATTTTCACACCTAGGAAATTTGGCTCCTACTTAACCATATGTCTAGTTCCAAACTGTAACTTAAAAAATTTTTCATTAATTTTATGAGTTTGAACGAGGCACTTGTGAGTTATAACAACTTTTCATTCAACCTAGAATTGCTTCTCACTTTAAAAGCAATCACTCCTATCTTCCTAAAGAAAAATAACTCAAGAGCTTCCTACTCTGGATATATCTCACATGAGATACACCGTCCTTTCCTTACGAAACTTGAATAGGAAAATAAGCTCTCAAAAGAGTTGATATACAAAATGTAACTTCAATAACTCAAATGATAGAAATTATTCCAATTTAGCTCAATAATATTTGTTTTAGTCTTAAAGAATATGATAAAATAATTGTTGAAGATCACTTTATATAACTTGGTTCTCCATTAAATTGTGCCAGGTCATATTTATAAGGCCAAAACAAATTGTGAGTGCACAAAAAAGAAGAAACCATTGTATGTATACAAAAAAAAAGTGTTTTCTAATGCTACTATTTGACTTTATTGCATTGTTTCAGTCAACTATAAGCTTTTTGTCTTGAAAAATATGATTGTTGGAGGGTATTTATTGAACTTTTAGGGTATGTTTGGATTGGGGATTAAGGAGGAGAAGGGGAGGGAGGGGGAGACTATTAAGATATCTTCTCCTTGTTTGGGAAGATGAAAAATGGAGGGGAAGATAATGGAAGATCAATGCTTAACCCTCCATTATCCTTCCCCTTCACAAATTTAAGATACTCCAAATTGGAGTATTTTGGAGGAGGTATCAATACCCAAACAAGGGAAGGACATATGAAAGCTTAACCTTCCCTTCCCCTCCCCTCCCTTCTCCTCTAATCTCTCCCCTTCCCTCCCCCTCCCAGAATCCAAACAAACCCTTAGGGTATGTTTGGAGTGGGGATTAAGGAGGAGAAGGGGAGGGAAGGGGAGACTATTTAGATATCTTCTCCTTGTTTGGAAAGATAAAAATTGGAGGAGAAGATAATGGAGGATCAAGCCTTAATCCTCCATTATCCTTCTCCTTCACAAATTCGAGATACCCCAAATTGGGGTATTTTGGAGGAGGTATCAACACCCAAACAAGGGGAGGATATATGGAAGGTTAATCTTCCCTTCCCCTCCCCTCCCTTCTCCTCTAATCTCTCCCCTTCCCTTCCCCTCTTGATTCTAAACAAACCCTTAAGTATAAGCAATAGACTTTCAAGAACTAAAAATCTACCTTCAAGACAATTGACATTTGCAACCCAACAAACAAAATAAATTTTGCAAAAATCCATATCTTAGCATCTATATATTATGTCCAAACAAATATTCTGAGAATCAAAATTTCTTGAACCAATAAAAGTTAATCTAAACCATTGAGTTTCACATAAAAAAATTAGCCTATATAATGAAAATACCTGGTTAAGTTAATTGGCATCATATTCATATATGCAACCATGCTTCTACAAATCTTTGAATCAAATTCTTTAACTCCTTAAGTATATTTCTTTCGTATCATTTCTTTGAATCAATAACAATATAACATGATATTGATATTCCATTCTTGTGATCAATACTTACTCTTCTTGGACCAACCTACATAAAAGATTTTAAATTCGCAAACTAAAAAATTATTCCAATTCATAGTAACATTTAATTCAATATAAATCATCATATCATCATGCAAATAAAATTGTTCAATATATCCAATTTTTATCATATACTTAACATATCATAAAATTTATTATATATATACATATATATATAACTCCATAATATACCCTCTTATGGACATGTGGCGCTAGCCTTCTAGAAGGTTAACTGGACCATGGATCAGTGAGACGTGGCATCGCTCGATGGCCCCGTACATGGCCTCTCTTCATGCTCACCCGCCGCATATCCTCCTGCAATAGAGACGTGGGGGAACTCCCAAGATCGTGGGTCGAGCCCCATGACAGTGAACGTGCGTCGACCACATCCTTCTTAGAGGCATCAATACGGGCCAACCCGGCTCACACGGGTTGGCCCATCACGGGTTGCGAGTTAAACGGGCCAAAAAACTTTAACGGGTCATGAAATCCTCAACCTGGCTCGCCAATGACAAGTCACGGGCTAGCTTGCCAACCCACCAATTTTTTTTACTTCAATTTTTTTATTTTTTAATTACCAAACTAATAAGTTACAATATGGACAGTGCCAAATGCCATATTGGGCAAGATAGATTGTAAATTACATAATTACCAGAAAACTAAAACAAGTTTTCATTTTCAATCTCCACACTAACTTACAAGTTTTTAATCTCCAAAAAGTTCAAACAAAATAAAATTAAATAATGGGGTTGGGCTTGGGCTAAATCCTAAATGTAAATGCGTAAAAGGGCCAAAAGAGACAAAAAAAAATTAATAGGCTTTAAAAAAATGCTAAGAAAAAGATTGACATTTGGAGTTTTTATTAAAAAATATTTAAAAAAAATAACGGGTTGGCTCGTGGGTTACACGGGCTGGCCCGCGAAAGTAGTGGGTTAAACGAGTCGGGCTAAAAAAACTCGGGGTTATACGGGTTAAAAAAATTGCAAATCAACTCGCGAATTCAACGGGTAAACGGGCCGACCCGATGAGTTCGACTAGTTTTGAAGGCTCTAGTCCTTCTCTATCTCAAGTATAAATATCCCTCACCTGGGGGACTCGGGGTAAGCGGAACGATAGACGCAACACAAGTAACATACAACGAGATCATCATTACCGGAAGTCTACCCAACAGACCTCAAAGCATACTTATTCCCTCACAAGATACATTCGTCCTCTTGCTCTAAGCATCATCTAGAGACTTTTGATCTCTCATCCTCTACATACGAGGTACCTCCAACAGGTGGCTCGCTCGCTCAAAGCATTATACACATCCTAGCCGCACATGACCACTATTGGTAACACTCCTGCCTAACGGCTCCTATGGACGTCCCCTCTTCGAAATATGTGGACTTTGATCCCTTAACAAGGGTACGTAGGCACCTAGGTCATCACCTAAGGACAAGTCCCCCAAAGTTACGACGCCTTGTGGTCCTTATTTCACATTATGAATTGTCTGAACAAAAAATAACAGTTACAATATATATATATATATATATATATAACAAGCATGCATAACTTATATCATATACGACAATTACACTTCTAACACATTTATAACTTATTTAATTTATTATAATCAAAATTATACTTCTCCTATTAGAGAATATATAACCATCATTGAAAGAAAGTCGGTGACCACAACATCTTCATAAGGAGACTTTCTGAGGGTATTAGGAGTAAGATTGTCTTCAACAACGGTAAGATCTACCTAAGGTTTAATTAGAATTAACAACCACAATTGACATTGAAGGGATCGGAAATAGAGAAAAATTTTCAAATAAAGCAGAAGATTATAAAGTATGAACATAGACAAACCGCATGTTTATTTTCAGGGCCTAGGCAATTAGTTTGTCCTCAAGATCCTGATTAAGATTAAAATAAAGATATAGAAGATTTATAATGAGCATAAGATAATAAAAAATAAATCAAAATAGATTCACACTCACATGTTAGTCGGAATCTAATTTCAATTTCTAGATAAGAGCTTCATCATATGACATCTTATGCACTGTGAAACAAGTTGTCGGATTCCATCTCGATAGCTTGACAAATACCTTGAAAACAAATTCTTTCCCTAGAAACTTCTCAAATTCTTCAATCGGCTACATCTGATCATTGTGATTTTTATTGAAATAAACATAAGGGGCATAATAAAAAATGGTGTTGTCACAAATCAAAAATTGGAAAACTTAACTACATTACATAGGACATGTTTGTTTTCTTGACATAGAAAATTAGTTGTAATTCCGAGGAACTTAGATGCATCACGATCGAAGATAGATATGTTTCTTGCGGCAATGTCATCATCAACAACAACAACGTCCAACTTGAACAAAAATCTCACACTTTGTGCAATAAAAGATGTCTCCGTCATGATCCATTTTTTTCGCATACTTTTTACAGGACTCAAAACCAATTTTTATCAGTGTTGACTTTCGGAACATTAGTCACTATGCGGAGTATATAATCATCTTTTTCATGCAAAAGGTCACTAATATTGGTTACAGTCATTGATGAAAAAGGATCCTTGTAAGGTGACGTAGAGGAGAATGAATTCTCTGTCATTATTTTTTTTGTCATTCTCTGTCATTAGTCTAAAATATTATTATTTTAATAATTTTTTACAATTAAAAGTTTTAAGCGCCTCAAATTTATCATTTCTCAAAAGTATGAGAGTTATATAAATACAAAAAATTGAATATCCTACATTAATCGGGACAAACCATTAATGGTTTAGGGACTGCCTTTTTATTTGTATCTTTCTCATATTTTAGAGAAAATTGTCATTTCTCTAATTTATACAACTTAAACTCCAAAATTTAAAAATCTCAAATATATTTTGAAGCACCTAAATTGTTTTATTGTAAAAAAACTATTAAGGAGTATTATTTTAAACTAATGATAGAGAATGACAGAGAAAAAATAATGATCAGAGAATATATATATACATACATACATACATATATATACATACATACATACATACATATATATGCATACATACATATATATGTATATATATGTCTTACAACACCTAATTTAATTTTTTTTCTTAACCAATAGAAAAATTTTCTTCGAAATTTTCTTTAGTAATTAGATATCTTAAAACAATCTATTCATTTGGTCTAATTTATTTAAGAAATATTATTTAGAGGTTTTCCTCTTCATTTTAAAATATTTATATATCTATCTAACTTTTTTCATATCCTCTTTTCTAAACTAAATCTAATTATTTCCACTTAAAAAATTAAAGAGTGGATTGTTACAATCTTCCCCCTTATAAAAATGTATTTTCTTAATCCTTCATGAATTCTAGGAATGCTCACATCATAGTGCTTCCTATTTATGCTTCCCGGTTTCACTGTGAACTCTATCGGTTTCCCTTATTTCCTTGTTTAAATGGTCTCACTACAATTTTGTCACTTCTATAATAATGTATCCCAAGGTGTTATCCAAAGATTTTGCGTTTATCTCAAGAGTGAGAAGCTCCTCCTTCTCTCTACTCTTTGGTTTCCTTCCGGTATATTGGAGAAATAGTTGAAGTTTAGCAATTTCCTTATATGTTGAGTAAGTACTTCAAAAGGTTGTCTCAAGGTGTTCTTATGGTTGATTCTAGAGTGGGATGTTCTTAGAGCAGATTCTCTAAAGTTGAAATTTTCTGAAGTTTTTGAAGTTGTCCCTTACATGTTTTTTTTTTATTTTTAATTTTTAATCAGAAATGAGTATTGAATCAACTTCAGAAACTTCATACAATTTTAACTTTAAAGGATCCAAACTCGGGATGTTCTAATTGGTGTGTCAAGATTTAATGTCTTCTATGTATTCCAAGAACCACCTAGTGCGCCGACTGACAGGGAAATGGAACTCACGCAAAAATCATACTTTTAGGGCACGCTCATTTGGCAGAAATAGAAATGAAAATGAAAACGAAATGCATTTGATGTGTTTAGTAGTAAAAGTTTGGTAATGGAAATGGAAAGGGAATGTATTAAAATGACCATTTTACCCCTTATATTAGAATAATAAAAAGAAAAGAGGGTTATAATTGTATCAAATCATGTCAAATGAGGGGTATAATAGATATTTTGTATTTTGTATTTTTTTTTTAAAGTTGATGAAAATGAAAAAGTAAAAAAGTAAGTGAGACCCAGTGGACCCTCCATTTCCATTGGCTTTTCTTGCATGTGAAACAATTGTTTAGTTGGATGGTTTTCTTTTAGTTCTTTGTTTGCTATATTCATTACTCTTTTCGCAAAACTTTTCTTCTCGTCTTGGATTGAATGTTCTGCTTTATCTTGCCGTTTGGATTTTTCATTTGTTGCTTTTATTTAAGTTGAGTGAGGAGGTTTATATTTTGAAAGGCTTGGTTTGGAAGCTTGCACTTTTACTATCTCTTGCTTTTCTACTCCTTTTTCTTCTCTCTCATCTGTTTCCTCCTTTGTTCTGCATGGGAACTCCATCACCTATACGTGAAATGAGTTGGCCTGAAAGTGATAGCTATCAAACGCCGTCATCCTCTCTTAGTTCGGCATTCTATTCTGATGATTCCATGGATGCTGAACCTGATTTTATCATACCAAGGCAAGGACCTCAAGTTGTTCTTCCAGAAGGTTATGTGTTTCAGCAGCGGCGATATTTGCAAAATTGTCTTATTGGTGTCCTTCATGATGAGAAAAAAGCTCCTGTGCATTGTATTGCTCATTCAGGAAAGGAGTATTGGTTATTACAAGTAAGAGTGTTCACAACAGAACAAAATTGAAGCATTTGAATCAAACCAAACCAAATCGAATTAGGATAAACTGAACAACATCGATTAATGTTTGGTTTGGTTCAGTTTGGTATGTCGAAAAACCGAACCAAACCGCATACATATATATGTATATATTATGTTAAAATTTCTAAATATTAAAGTTTAAAATTTGTTTTTAGAAGGTTAAATTAAATTTAGTCAATCTACAAATTTAATTTTAGAACTAAGTTGATTGTATATTGTAAGTAAATAAAATATTACAATACTTTTTTATTATTTATATTGAATAAAATTATATTTTTTGTTAATAAACTTAAATATGTAAGTTTGATTACATAAAAGTCCTAAATCGTCAAACCGAACCGCTCAAAACCGCTTGTTTATGTTTGGTTTGACACTATCAACTTAAACCAATAGGTGCACTAAATTTTCACCAAAAACTATCCAAACCACCCGCAGAACACCCCTAATTACAAGCACCAGTAAAAATTGTTGGTAGGCAAAAGAACGTTTATGTTAGTTTCAAAACATGAAAGATTATGGTTCAAGAGGGTCCTTGGGCTATGCAGAATAAGCTGCTAGTTCTTAACCCATGGCTACCAAATATTATTGAAGAATACAGAGTTGAAACGTTTCCTTTATGGATTGAGTTCTAGGGCTTTCCGCTGGAATATTACTCAGAGATGGTGGCAAAGTATGTTGGTGGTATGGCAGGAGATCTTCGATACTTTAGGGTCAGGGTTCGTATTGTTCCTTCCAAGCCTTTCCTTATGGGGTTTTATGTGTTATTGGATAATGGTAGATCAATCTGGATACAATGTCGCTATGAAAGGGCTTTTCGGATTTGTAAGCAGTGCAGGAAGAACAGATTTTAGGTTCAACAGGCAATAGATGAACAGAAAAGCGCAATCAGGGATAAGTTTGGTTATCCTTCTTTCATTGACTTTGATTCTCCATTATTTGTTAATGAGGCTGAGGCTGTAGCTTTCAGAATGATAGTAGGCGTACTACTATGATAAGGATCCGCAGAGAAGAAGAGGATGTTAAGTATGTGACTTCTGAGTTTAAACCTATCCAATTTACTAGAGTTTTAACCTCTTCTAGTACTGGACCAGGGTCTCTGTTAATATTATCAGGGTTTCTGAAGATGATGAGTTGGTAGATGCAATGGAGGTGGATCCACTACTTCCTATTTCTTTTGTTGCTACTTCAAGGCTTCACAATGATTGTGGATTTAATACATCAGTGCATGTTTCAGTTTCTTTATTAAATGTTACTTCAGTTAATGTTGCTTTGTTCTGTTGAGAAGTCCCTTTCAACACTGAAGCCCTCAATGCTTCTTCCTTTGCTTATAGTCTTGGCTCTAGTTTTCCTACTCATCAGGAATTCGGTTGTACTTCGTGAACATGAATGTAACATCCATCTCTCCTAAGCAATGTGTTAATTGTTTGCTAGATTGATTAAGTGCTTGTGATTGTGTGACATTGTTTGTTGCATTTAGAAAGTATATAGTTGGCACTAAATTAAGAAAAAAAAAGTAAGAAAGGACTTAAAGAAGGGAAAGTCTGGTTAGAGGAGGGACTTAATTGCAAGAAATTATAAAATCAGCATGAGTCACCAATTTGAGCTGAAAAGAGATCAGCTCTTGACACCTCACCATGCACCAACTGAAAGAGAAGGCAGCAGTAACACACACTTTTCAGCATTTTACACAAACTAGAGAGAGAGGTTAGAGAGAAGGAGGAGAAAGGTTTGAAGAACTTGAGGTGATTCAAGCTAGAGGAACTTGAGTTGAGCTGTGATTTGAGCTTTAGGAAGTCAGAAAAACACCAACTAAGCAAGAATTTAAACTTCAAATAAGGTAATCAAACTACCAACCTCTCAATCTTTCAAGTTGAAGTTCTTAGAAAAATGGCCAAAACCTTGATTTTGAACTTTTGGGCCATTTGAGAGGAAAAACCTACTTTCCTATGTTTACTTTACTTAGATGGATGTTATATGATGCTTGTATCTCTAAATTCTATCAGGAAATTTGATAATTTAGAAAAGGGTCCCTAATGTTCCAAATCATGGATCTGGGAAATTTTGTGTCACTTGGAACTCATTAAGTATGGTCTTGAAGAGCATTTACAGAAGTTGGATATGTTGTTCTGCCACATCAGACCGCTACTGTTTAATCAGATTTTCAGGGGGCAAAGATTTGTGTTTTGAGCTAAACTTTGGCAGACAACTAGATTTCATGTTTCTAAATATGTTATAAATATTTCAGATTTTTTGGAGTTTTACAGAATGATTTATGATTTTTTTCAAATTGATAGACTTACTAAATGAAATTTAAATATTGTATTTTGCAAAAGTTCTTTCTTTATCACTTCTAAAATGGTTTTCAAATGCCCCATGACTTGTTTAAACCCTATGCTCTGAATTTAAAAGATAATATGAGCTAAGGGTAGAGTGAAATAATATGGAAAAGAGATGAGTAAGTATCTAGTGTATATGTTTTGAACATGAATAGGTCCATAATCGAAGGTTCAATTGTTGTTATGGGATGACCGTTGATTTTCCACAGTTGTGCCATATTTTAGGATGGTAAAACATCCAATAAACCAAGTAAACATTTGCGAAAACACTGTGGTGGTTACCAAATTTTAAGTTAGTGGACTATGATAACTAAGACTAGTCTACATACTTAAAGTTGGGATAACAAAGATTGAGACCTAGTCATTCAATTTCATATTCATATAGATAACATACAAGTAAGAAGGACGATCTACGTGGTAGTAGATACGAATCCTTAGGCTAAATAGAACCAATTGGAAGTGGAGGCGACCTACCAAAATAAGGGGGTGATCCACAAATTGATGAGACAAGGTCTCATAATACTCAGATCCATTGGGGGACGCTCTAGATAGTACAATTGATGAAAATAGCCTAGGTAGCTATAGGTTCTTGTGATAAAGCCACTGGTTGTGTATGTTTGAGTATCCTCCGGGCAGTGCTCCCTATACTCATTCATTTTCTTTTTGAAAACAAGGCGTAGACCCAATTGTTAATGTTTCTTATTTCTCTATGCCTTTACGTATTTATGAATGAAGTATGTGCTCATATTGAACATGTTTTCATGATATGAATGTATGTCATTTCCTTGCTAAAATGCCCTGTGATGCTTGAATTTCCATGCTAATTGTATATGAGAGAAGTGACCTGTATATGTTTTCAGTTAAGCATTACCTCCATGTTTTATATGTATAATGAGAAAGGAAATGCAGTGATTTTTTGTGCAAGGCACAGTGGTATAGAACGACGAGTTTATAAACAGGTAGTTTTTTATTACTAGGGTTTATCCTCATTACGTTGGTGTGCATCAGGTGACTAGGTACCTTATGATTTTGAGACGGGGCTAGAGTGATGGGTAGCTTGACTTTTGAGAAGAAGTAGACAAGATAGATAGATGCATATAGTTTGCTTTTATATACTTTTGTGTTGTACATCCCTTTTTAGCCATTAACCTTGGTGTATCTTTTGAGAAGGTTAAAGGTCATGTTTTGTATATGTATAGATAAGGAATGAAGATAGATGTTTTGATACATGTATGTATATAACTGAATAATGCCTACAACTGATAGTGAGTTAAAGATTATAATCTATGAATCTCAGTAGTTTGTATATTATTCTCTTTCACAAGGCTCTAATATGTTTTTATGATGTATGTAAAGTAATACTTATGTATATAATACTTATAGAAAGAGGGTAGTTCTATTTCTGATCACTTGAATAAGTTTCAAGGCTGTTTTGATCAATTGTCTGACATGGGTGTAAAATTTGAAGATGAAATTTTGGGACTTTGGTTAGTTAATACTTTACTTGATTCGTGGGAAAATCTACGTGTGTCTTTGACTAGTTCTGATCCTGGTGGTATTGTATCTATGGATTTTGTGATGAGTGATGTTTTGAATGAACAAGTAAGACGAAGAACACAAGAGGCATCAACTTCACATTCTGAGGTACTTGTTATTCAAAATCGGGTGAGAAGCCACGAAAGGGATTCGAAAGAAAATGGCACTGCCCATAGTAGAAATAAGTCAAAGTCCATGTATAAAAATATGAAGTGCAATTATTGCAAGAAATAGGGTCACATTAAGAAATTTTGTTTCAAGTTGAAAAATGACAACAAAAATAAAGGCAGATAGGAAGATCTTAGCAGTGATAGTGATGATCAGGTTGCTACCACCTCCTATGGAAATCTTGTTATTGTTTATGATCAAAATCTGATTAACATTGCCTGTGATGAATCCAGCTGGGTTGTTGACAATGGTGCCAGTTTTCATGTGATATCAGTAAAGGATTTCTTCACATCTTATACCCCAGGTGAAAATGATGTATTGAAGATGGGTAATGATGGTCTATCAAAAGTTATTGTCATTGGATTTCTTACTTTAGAAACTAGCAATGAGACAAAGTTGGTTTTGAAGGATGTTAAATATGCTCTAGACATCTGTCTGAATTTGATTTCTACAGGTGTTCTTGACAGTGATGGTTATGTTAGTACCTTTGGTGATGGGCAATGTAAAATTACTAAGGGTTCTTTGGTTGTGGCACGTGAAAGGAAGTCTTTTTTTTTTGTATAACCATGGGTGTCCCCCCCCCACCTATCCATTTTAACGGTCTAGATGAAGACTAATCCCATTTAGGCTGGGAGCGAACTGTTAAAGCCCTCCCAACAATGTTGACTCCAGGGCTCGAACCTAGGTCTCTCATGTTGTGTATGTAAATTCAAAGTCCCACATCGGCTAGCTTTAGTGAGTGAGTGGGTGAGGAACTTATATAAATAGGTGTGGGTTATATAGGTTTCTACACACATAAGAATATTAGCCTATAACCATTGGGTGTATTGGGTTTTGGGTATTTTCATGTATTGAGGAGGGTTTGTAATTTTTCCGTTCAAAAATTACTAGTAGTAAAGTTTGTCACAGTTGGGGTCGTGGTAGTAGGTCTTGAGGCACCGAACCACGTTAAAATTTTTGTGTGTTCTACTTTCTCTTTTCCTTATTTTTTTTTGTGCGGGGCCCAACAAGTGGTATTAGAGCCATGTTCCGACTTAGGGAGGAAGAAGGGAGAAAGAGCAAGAGGAAGGAGTCGTCATCATCCAGTCAGCGCTACGTCAGCAATTTAGAGAGAGGTTGGTTCTGGCTTATTTTCTAATTTTTTTCAAGTCAGATTTTCTTTTGAATTTGGGTTGTTTGTGGTGCTGGTTGGTTGGCTGTGTGAGTGGAAGTATTTAGCCAAGAGTTGGGTCAAATACAATGAACACCCTGAAGTTTGAAGTTCCGTTGTTTGATAGGAAAACGGATTTTACACTGTGGCAATGCACGATTCAAGATTATTTGGTCCAGCAGGGTCTTGATTTAGTATTGCAGGATGAGAAACCAAGTGAAATGAAAGAGTCACATTAGAATACAATTCAGAAAAAAGATGTTAGTACAATTCGATTGGCACTAGCCCCACAGATAAAAGTGATCGTGCTGAAGGAGACATCACCGAAGAAGTTGTGGGACACGTTGGAGAGCAAGTTTGCGTCGAAGACATTGACCAATCGATTGATGATAAAGATGGATTTGTACTCATTGAAGATGGAAGAGGGAGGTAATGTGACTGATCACATTAACAAATTTAATGAGATGGTATCTAAACTGTTAAATGCAGGGGAGACTATTAAGGATAAAGAGCAAGCACTGCTTCTCTTGGCTTCACTACCAAAATCCTTCAAGCCTCTATTCCAGTCAATGCTAGCAGGAAAGAGCACACTGAAACTAGATGAAGTGATGAGTACCTTGAAGGAGAGTCAGAGAATGATGGGTGGTGAAGAGTCTTTCAGGGACAGTCATATACTAGCAGTGGATAGTGACAGGAAGAAGAAGGGTGATCAACTTGGAAGAAATTATCGAGAGACATGAGCACTGTTGAGTGCCATTACTGTGGACAGTTGGGTCACATACAGATGAGATGCCCAGACTTCAGGGAGGACTTGCAGAGCATGAAGGAGAAGATGGGCAGATCAAAGGGAGCTTCTTCTACTAATGTGATTTCTTATAAAGATGAGCTAATATGAGGATGTTAGAGAATTCTGCAGCAAGGGAGGATCGCTGTAGAAACTGAGTAAGTAAGAAAAAAATTAATAGGAGAGTTTAGTTTTTTTTTTATAGAGGGAAATAATGTAGGACTTTGGATTAAGGGAGGATTTGTTGTGTATGTAAATTCAAAGTCCCACATCGGATAGCTTTAGTGAGTGAGTGGGTGAGGAAATTATATAAATAGGTGTGGGTTATATAGGTTTCTACACACATAAGAATACTAGCCTATAACCATTGGGTGTATTGGGTTTTGGGTATTTTTATGTATTGAGGAGGGTTTGTAATTTTTCCATTCAAAAATTACAAGTAGTAAAGTTTGTCCCAGTTGGGGTCGTGGAAGTAGGTCTTGAGGCACTGAACCACATTAAAATTTTTGTGTGTTCTTTTTTCTCTTTTCCTTATATTTTTTGTGCGGGGCCCAACACCTCAACCTGGGGTGCAGCTCGCTTACCACTGCCCCAAACATTTATTGGTGGAAGGAAGTCTTTTGGTTTATATTGGACCAAGGCTTTAGTTTCCGCTGACTCTATTAATGCAATTGAGAATGATTCCTTAAGGTTATGGCACAGGAGACTTAGCCACATCAGTGAGAAGGGACTTAATTGTTTATCCAAGAAGAATGTTCTTTCAAGTTTGAAGAGTGCAAAATTAGAAAAGTGTGAACTTTGGTTGGCTAGGAAGCATAATAGAGTTTCTTTCAACGACGATCTTTCATTCTTCAAGAAAATCAGAGTTGCTTGAATTAGTACATTCTTATCTTTGCGGTCCTATTAAGACAAGGACATTTGGTGGTGCACTTTATTTTGTGACTTTTATTGATGACTGTTCAAGGAACTTTGGGTTTATGCCCTGAAGTCAAAAGATCAAGTCTTTGGCGTTTTTAAACAATTTCAAGCTTCCATTGAAAGAGAAACAAGTAAGAAGCTAAAATGTGTTCACACTAACAATGGTGGTGAGTATTGTGGACCATTTGATGAGTATTGCAGGCGGCGTATTAGGCAGAGAGGATGAATATGCCTCCCAAGACTCCTCAACTGAATGGTTTGGCAGAGAGGATGAACAGGACACTCATGGAGAGAGTTAGATGTTTGCTTTCTGAAGCAAAGTTGCCTAGTATGTTTTGGGATGAGGCCTTATATACTGTTACTCATGTTATAAATTTATCTCATGTTGTTGCTTTGAATTCTGATGTCCCTAATAAAGTATGGTATGGTAAGGATGTTTCTGATTGCACCCAAAATCAACCTAACTTTAGGTTGTTAAATAGCATAAATTAAAGATAAATATATATATGATTTTGCACCGAAAAGGTTGAATATTTTGACATAAAGAGTAGAGCAAAAAAATGTCATAAAATGCCCATAAAATGCACTGTTTATTGATATTCTTGATTATCCCTAAAATATGTAGAATATTGGATAGATGCATTTGATGTTTGTTGAGTGCTGCAGGCTTAACAATGATCAAAGGGAATATATACTTCAAGTACAAGAACCAAAATTAAAACAAGAACTCGTAGTTAGCCCTTGGAAGAGATCAAGACAAGAGAGAAACAGAGCATTCGCCATTGCCAATAGAATCCATTCACCACAGCAAGCAAAAGGAGTACTCGCCATGGCAAGTAAATACCACTCACCACAGCGAGTAAGAAAATAGCTCG
This sequence comes from Senna tora, assembly GCA_014851425.1. NCBI lineage: Eukaryota > Viridiplantae > Streptophyta > Magnoliopsida > Fabales > Fabaceae > Senna > Senna tora. Next base: position 16,938,180 of record CM026262.1, read on the forward strand.
CTACAGAACCACTCGCTGCAGCGAGTTACCCAGCATGTCAAGGCTAATGACGTTGCAGCAACCTTCTGAGCAAATTTAATGAGGATCCTAGCCATCAAAGGAGTTGGAGATAATAAATTGTTTGAATTAAAATATTAAATTTCATACCAATTAATAGTTATCTCCATCTTATTCCTAATCAAATTGGAGGTCTCTGAGCAATATAAATAGGCGTCTCCCATGATTGAAAAGGCATTCAGTGATTCTCACATATTAATATATGTTGGGCCCCGCACAAAAAATACAAAGAAAAGAGAAAGAAGAACACACAAAAATTTTAACGTGGTTCGGTGCCTCAAGACCTACTACCACGACCCCTACTAGGACAAACTTTACTACTTGTAATTTTTGAACGGAAAAATTACAAACCCTCCTCAATACATAAAAATACCCAAAACCCAATACACCCAATGGTTATAAGCTAGTATTCTTATGTGTGTTGGAACCTATATAACTCACACCTATTTATATAAGCTCTTCACCCACTCACTCCATACACCCCACCAATGTGGGACTTTGAATTACACATACAACAAATCCTCCCTTAATCCAAATCCTACATTATTTCTCTCTTATCAAAAAACTAAACTCTCCTATTAATTTTCTGACTTAGTTTCTACAGCGATCATCCCTTGCTGCAGAATTCTCTAACATCCTCAGATTAACTCATCTTCATAAGAAACCACATTAGCATAAGAAGCTCCCTTCGATCTGCCTCTTTTCTCCTTCATGCTCTGCAAGTCCTCCCTGAAGTCTGGACATCTCATTTGCATGTGACCCAACTGTCCACAGTAATGGCACTCAACAGTGCTCATGTCTCTCGATCGAGAATTTCTTTCAAGTTGATCACTCTTCTTCTTCCTGTCACTATCCACTGCTAGTAAATGACTGTCCCTGAAAGACTCTTCACCACCCATCATCCTCTGACTCTCCTTCAAGGTACTCATCACTTCATCTAGATTCAGTGTACTCTTTCCTGCTAGCATTGACTGGACTAGAGGCTTGAAGGATTTTGGTAGTGAAGCCAAGAGAAGCAACGCTTGCTCTTCATCCTTAATAGTCTCCCCTACATTCAACAGTCTAGATACCATCTCATTAAATTTGTTAATGTGATCAGTCAGATTACCTCCCTCTTCCATCTTCAATGAGTACAAATCCATCTTCATCATCAATCGATTGGTCAATGTCTTCGACGCAAACTTGCTCTCCAACGTGTCCCACAACTTCTTCGGTGATGTCTCCTTCAGAACAGTCACTTTTATCTGTGGGGCTAGTGCCAATCGAATTGTACTAACAGCCTTTTTCTGAATTGTACTCCAATCTGACTCTTTCAGTTCACTCGGTTTCTCATCCTGCAATGCTAAGTCAAGACCCTGCTGGACCAAATAATCTTGAATCGTGCATTGCCACAGTGTAAAATCCGTTCTCCCATCAAACAACGGAACTTCAAACTTCAGGGTGTTCATTTTATTTAACCCAACTCTTGGCTAAATACTTTCACTCTCACAGCCAACCAACCAGCACCACAAACAACCCAAATTCAAAAGAAAATCTTACTTGAAAAAAATGAGAAAATAAGCCAGAACCAACCTCTCTCCAAATTGCTGACGTGGCGCTGACTGGATGATGACGACTCCTTCCTCTTGCTCTTTCTCCCTTCTTCCTCTCTAGGCCGAAACCAAAGCTCTAATATCACTTGTTGGGCCCCGCACAAAAAATATAAAGAAAAGAGAAAGAATAACACACAAAAATTTTAACGTGGTTCGGTGCCTCAAGACCTACTACCACGACCCCCACTGGGACAAACTTTACGACTTGTAATTTTTTAACGGAAAAATTACAATCCCTCCTCAATACATAAAAATACCCAAAACCCAATACACCCACGGTTATAAGCTAGTATTCTTATGTGTGTTGGAACCTATATAACTCACACCTATTTATATAAGCTCCTCACCCACTCACTCCATACACCCCACCAATGTGGGACTTTGAATTACACATACAATAATATAGTCTAGAGCGCAAAGAGAATATGAGCGGCTAAAATTCTTCTTGGGTTTCCAAGAAGAACTAGTATAGGCATGAGCTGATGGCTCTTTATTAAGGTTTGTTGATTCATTCGTCTTTTGTATTTCATCCTTTTCAATTTATAAATTTTGTTTTGCTTCCTAATCACATGTCATTTGTTTATTAGATTCTTCCATGAATGGGCATGTACTTAGTATACTAGATCCTTTATATTGGGTCGGTAATCATTAACTATGTGGTTAAGGCACTTGGGATTTCTTGTTCTTGAAATTCGAATACATATTTAATTATTGGATTCTTGATCGTATACATCTTTTACTTGCGATTATATTTATTGAATTAATTGTTCTTGGTTAGGCAGTTAATCATTGAGTATATCATAAAATCTCTTGGTGCATGTTATTGATGTTCCCGGTCGAGGATAACTGATCGCACCCAAAATCAACCTAAATTTTGTGTGCTAAATAGCATAAATTATAGATAAAAAAATATGATTTTGCACCAAAAAGGTTGAATATTTTGACATAAGGAGTAGAGTAAAAAATGTGATAAAATGCCCATAAAATGTACAATTTATTGATATTCTTGATTATTCGCAAAACCCATGGAATATTAGATAGGTGCGTTTGATGTTTTTTGAGTACTGCAAGCTTAATAGGGATCAATGGGAAGACATACTCCAAGTCTAGGAACCATTAGGGGTGTACACGGGCCGGGTTTTGGCCAGACCCGAGACTCGGCTCGAACAGCACTCGGGTCCGTTTTTTGGACTCGGACCCGGCCTGATGGAAGCATGGACCCGAACACTTTCGGGTCACTTCGGACTGGGACGGGTCAGAGTCCGGGTCGGGTTCATTTTTTACTTTTTAAAAAAAATATTTTTTTCAGTCTTTTTTTGTAGCCCAGTTTTGTTTAGCCCATTTCTTTAGCCCACTCCTAACTTTTTTAGAGTAATTTCTTCAACCCTTTAGAGCACACCAATTTCAGCAAACCTGGACCAAATTAAATTAAAACTACAACAAATTAACAAAATAGTTTAAAAATAAAAAATTACCAACACCTGCACATACATAATAGATAGATAGCACCTCTACACCTAGAGGTGTTCAAAACCGAACCAAACCGATGAGAAACCGAACCAAACCGAAAATAATTGGTTTGGTTAAGGTTTTTGAAAATTTTGATCGGTTTTAACCGAATCAAACCGAACTATTTTTTATATATATATTTCTTAATACGTCTACGTCTTAGTAATAGAAATTAAAGCATTTTTATAATCATATTAAGTAGATAATACTTATTATTTTTTAAGTTAATATTAGATATATATTCATAATTTGTAGATAAAATATTTGATATGATTTTATTAGATAATATAATTAATTGTAAATTTTTTGTAGTATTTATTAATATTTTTATAATATTGATTAAACAATATAAGATTAGTATCTAATATAATATTATAAATTTAAACTTTCTAATATTATTATTTTTATGTCATATAAATGTACAAAATGTAAACAAGTTAACATTATGTTTAATATATGTAAACATTAAAAAAAATTAAGTTAGCATGAACCAAACCGCCTAAAAACCGAACCAAACCGACTTTAAAACTGAACCAAACCACTTAAATACAAAACCGACAAGGTTCACCAATTTTTAAGCAAAACCGAACCAAACCAGACCTTTGAACCCCCCCTATCTACACCTCCACCAAATTAAATTAAAAATGCATTCAAAAACCATAATAGTGCACATAATTGCACGGTTCTACACCTGCTGGTAGTCACAAAAAACAACTAAATGACTTAATTCTGAACAACACAAATCATAATTCAACCAAGCATAAATAATCAACCATAGTCCACAGTACCATATTGGCACATTGTCCACACAACATGCATATATATGTCCAATACAAAGAGATGAAAAGTCAAGCAATATCCAGAACCAAAAGGTCTTAATTCAGAGTACAAAATCTAGAAAGTAAACATCAAACTTCAAAGTTGAAACAGTCATAGCATCCACACTGACGGTTGATTCTCCTGAAACATCTGTAAATGTAAGAAACAAAAAGAAAATTAGGTGTGAGACATCAAACAAGACAACCTTAAAAATAAATTACCAGATGCAATACTATCAGTTTCTTCATATTGATCAAAATCACGATCATTAAAATTGAACTCTGTAGGGGATAGCCAATTTTGGGTGCAAATGAGTGCTTCAGTCATTTTCGGTGATAAATAACTCCTAAAAACATCCAGCACAGGCCCACCAGTGCTAAACGTAGACTCAGAGGCCACGGTTGATACTGGAACATCCAAGACATCACGAGCAATCAGAGATAGGATCTTATATTTGTTAGCATTCTCTATCCACCATGCCAAGATGTCAAAATTGTTATCATTATCATGTATTTCATCTGCTAGATACTTCTCCAGATCTGACTTTTGATCTGCAGCATTATTCTTCTTCTTTGACCACCACTTGCCTTTTGGATTTGTATTAACAAAGTCAGGCATAGGTAGACCATCTGCATCAGGAGTAGTGCTGGATTCACCACTTTCTTGAGGATGTTCAACTGATTCATTAACAACCCCAACAGAATATTGTTCATATAGACGATCCAAGGTGTCTCTCACCTTTTTCTTCATGGCCTCACACTCTTGAAGATCATCATAAATATCTTCAAAAGTTGAATTGACATAATCAAGTTTGTACCTCGGATCCAATACCACTCCTATGACAATCAAAGTATTAAAATTCTCTGGCTTCCCCCAATATTTGTCATACTTAATTTTCATATTATTAGCCATACCCCCAATCAGAACATCACGATGGGCAATACTTGCTTTTAACATAGTCTGAACATGAGCAATATCATGAAAGCATGCATTTGACGTCACATACAATGAACCAGACAATCTCACAGTTATGCTATAAAAGACCCTTAAAAATTGAACAAATATTGAAGCATTCCTCCAATCAGAATAACAAGGAGGACCAGCACAGTTAGGATCTTCTATAAAGTGTGAAGTGTACGCTTCATCATCATCTTCCATCCTTTCAAACACCTTTTCGAACTTCATAGCATGTTCCAACATCAAGTACGTAGAGTTCCACCTAGTTGAAACATTTAGGCATACAAGAATCTTGGTCTCAATCTTCTCTTTTTCAACAAAACCTTTGAATCTGGCAAGTCTTGCAGGAGAAGACCTAACATATCTAACAACATTTCGAATTGCTCCAATAGAGTAATGAAAATCCCTTAACCCATCATTGACAACCAAGTCCAAAATATGTGCACAACACCTTGCATGTAAGAAATCACCATCACATACCAACCTATTCCAATTTCTGAAATGTTTTTTCAAATATGTCACAGCCGTGTCATTGGAGCTTGCATTATCCACAGTTATAGGAAACACATTCTCAATACCCCACCCTAACAAACACTTTTCAATAGCATTTCCTATGGTTTCACCCCTTTGATTTTCAATGACACAAAAGTTTAAGATACGCTTTTGTAATCTCCAATTCTCATTAATGAAATGAGCTGTAAGACACATATAGTTGAAATTTTGAATTGATATCCAAGTGTCTATTGTGAGGCAAACACGAACACATGATTTTTTTTAAAAAAAAAATTTCAACTTCTTGGACTCTTCAACAAAAAGTTTATAGCAATCTCTAGCAACCGTCGCCCTTGAGGGAACCGTAAACCTTGGTTCTAAACAATTGCTATACTTTCGAAAGCCATGACCTTTCGCAACACGAAAAGGCATCTCATCACAAATCACAAATTCAGCTAAGCTCTTACGACATTCTTCTACATTGTATGTGTGGGGGACTAAGCTTTTTGTTAGACCACTCCCTACTGTAGAAGGTTGCTGAAGGAATGCTAGCATAGGTTGCTTTTTCTCCTGGCCCCTATATGGATAACTTTTACACCTCTGTACATGTTTCCTTAGAGAAGTTGTGCCATGTGTGGTTGAGTCACAAGCAAGGGTATTTTTACAATAACTACACTTAGCTCTTGCCTCAGGATTATTTTCATCCACGGGAAGTTTATCGAAATGATCCCAAACATTGGACTTGTGCGCTGGGGGTTTTCTCTTAGTTCCAACAACAGTGGAATTTGTTGCTGGAGCTGAAGCTGATGCAGCAGTAGTGGCAGCCTCTGAAGGGGATGCCGGAGTAGGAGGAGCTTGGGTTTGGCCTTGCTCTTGGGATTGTTCATTATTTGGGTTCATCATCTTAAATTGAATGAAAAATAAAACAAGTATTCAATTATTTCAGAATTCAGAATCATAACAACAAATTAAGATGAGGAATCAGATTTATATACATGTATATGTTTCAATACACAATAAAACCAAACCAGATCTCTACTTATGGCTATGGGTTCTTGAACATCAACACAAACAGAATTATTAGGCATATTTTGCTACTTAGTACTTACCATAATGATCTCTAATCAGGCCACGAAGTGAAATACAACCAATTTAAAAGGGAGGCATTCTAAGGAATGAAGACATAGGAGATGATAGAAGTACATGTATATCTATCAACTAAAAATAAGTTGATAAATTCATATTCTTTGGACAAATATAACATAAAAAAAATGGACAAACTCTGTCTAATGCTATTTGAAATGGAACAACTTTGTCTAGATAAAACATATATCATTTTTTTTAGAAGATAAAAGAAAATATGAACATGACATACATGAACCTATTGAAAATTTTATTTATAGGGCGTAACTAACTTGATAATACAAAAATAATAATTAAGAAAAGTGACCAAGCTAAGTGAGGTCAACTGATGCAAATATAAAAATGTGTAAGCAATAATTAACTTGATCACGAAAAATAATACATAATTTATAATATTGATTAATGAAATTAAATCACCGTTTGATTCAAATCTCGTAGCTTACTTTATTATACCCAGTGGTCTCCAAACAGAGTTTTCAAAAGGCAGTCTTCCATTCAGTGGTCTCCAAATAGAGTTTTCAAAAAATTATTATAAAATATGACTCAGTTGAATACTTTAACTGATTAAATGCAGCAAACATCATCATATTCAGAAAGAGGGCCATGGCCCTGCACCATGAACAAAATTTTCCATAGTACTGCTTCACACTTCTAATTAATTAGCTAGTTGCGAGCTACAAATTTAAAATTTTAATAGATTAGAGATCATATTAGCATGATTAATTTACCATTTAGCAGGATTAATTTGCCTAAATAAGTAAATATAATTAAGACCAGCTAGCAGCCAAGCAGGTACGCCATTGATCGTAGCCAGCTTCTATCTCTATCTTAATTTGCTATCATGCTTGAACTTTTGCCCTAAGGACTTGAATTCCAAATTGCAAAATTACCCACACAATAAAAGTAAAGAAATAAATAAATCCACTTAATTTCTATAACAATATAACCAAATCTGTAAATCCATCCACCATTGAAGTTGTTCAAACAAACAGAGGAGTTTGATTAGAAATGGTGGTGGCAGCACTATAAGATGGACGCATAGGCATAGGAGGCTAACCCAAACATAAAAAAACAACAGAGAGGCTAACATGAGCCTTAGTGTGCCGCGAGCTGCCGAGCTGAGCCTTCGTGCGCCGTGACTGAGCCTCCGTGCACAAGCCGCGAGGTGACGCCGTGACGGGCTAACGGCGTCGGGGTGAGAGGGAAGACTGAAGAGCAGAGAGTGAGAGTGGCTGAGCTGAGGCTTAAGGGAAGAGAAGAGACTCAGAGAGTGAGACTTGAGACTTGAGAGTGGCTGAGGGAAGAGAAGAGAGTGAGAGGCAGCGACTGAGGGAAGAGAAGAGAGTGAGAGCGGCTGAGGGAAGAAGATGAGGTAGGTAGGTAGGGTTAGGGACTTTTAATAAAACACAAAGCAAGAAAGCAATTTTTTTTTTAATTTTTCTTACCTTGGGTCGGGGCAAAACTCGGGTTGCATAACCAGACCCGGTACCCGGACCGACCCGAGGTGAAGACCCGGCCTGGTCACGGACAGCTCTGTGCCGTGGCCATTTTTTTGACCCGACCCGGCCCAAAGTGACCAGGCCGGGTCGGGTTACTCAGGTTTTTCGGGTTTGTGTACAGCCCTAGGAACGATATCCAAAGCAAGAACTCATAGCAAGGCCTAGAAAGGAAGCAAATCAAGAAAGGAACAAAGTACTCGCTACAGCAAGCAAATCTAGTCGCCATAGCAAGCAGGAGACCACTCCTTCCAGTGAGTGGAACAGCTCGCCACAACGAGTGACAAAGCAGCTCGTGGTGAGCCAAATGTTAGCCACAGCGAGTGTGAAGCATGGAAAGGGCGGATGATGTGGCAGCAACCTTATGAGTGAATTTAATGAGGATCCTAATCATCAAAGAAGTTAGAGATGCTTTTAAATTGGTTTAAATTCAAATATTAAATTATATACCAATTAATAGTTATCTCCATCATATTCCTAATCAAATTGGAGCTCCCAGAGCAATATAAATAGGCATCTAACAAGGATGAAAAGGCATTCAATGATTCTCACATATTAATATAGTTAGAGCATAAAGAGAATATGAGTGGCTAAGTTATTTTTGGGTTTTTAAAAAGAACTAGTGTAGGCATGAGCCGATGGCTCTTCGATTTGTTAATTCATTCGTCTTTTGTATTTCATCATTTTCGATTTATAAATTGTGTTTTGCTTCCTAATCGCATGTCATTAGTTTATTGGGTTCTTCCATGAATGTACATGTATTTAGTATACTAGATCCTTCATATTGGGTCAGTAATCATTGACTATGTGGTTAAGGCACTTGGGATTTCTTGTTCTTGAAATTTGAATGCATATTTATTTATTGGGTTCTTGATCGTATGCATCTTTTACTTGCAATTATATTTGTTGAATTAATTGTTCCTGGTTAGGCAATTGATCATTGAGTATATCATAAAATCTCTTGGTGCATGTTGTTGATGTTCCCGGTCGAGGAAAACATTATCATTAGATAGGCTTTCGTAATGCATAATTATTATGAAAAGGATGAATTTCATAATGAATTAACCTGAATATCTTCATATTGGCCATGATTGTCTGGTTCTATTCTTCTTGGAATCCTGCTTCATACTATCTTGACTCTTTAAAACCATCGACTCCCTACTTATTCTATGAATACCTACTTGCTTGAGATACTAACCAATTCTAGGTTAATACGAAGATTCTGCAAGAGATTCGACCCTTGAGTTGCACCTTGTGCTGCTTTAGGTTTTTATTTGATCACAACCGTGACGATCGGTTGCAACCTCGATTCAAGTAATTCGAATTCACGAAAAAGTTAACAATCTAATTGGCGCCGTTGTCAGAGAATCATTGAATTGATCTGAGGTTGGTTATGTATTTCAAACACGTACGTATTCGCATTCAATTTTCTTTTTCTTTTCTACGATTTCCTTTTGCTTTCCAAAAAAAAATAAATTGCCCACGTTTTTCCTCCCTTCTTTTCTAAAAATAATAATAATAATAATATTTTAAAAAATCTCTTTTCCTTCTCTCACGCCTTCCCTCCTCTTAATATATCTTTTCTACTATAAAAACATCAGTTTGTTTACAAATTTTTGTTCCAAAATTGCCCTCACTATTGGAAGTTACAAAACTACACACCGTGACTACACACCCTTTTAAACTTTATTTTTACTATCCCTTCATATCCAATTACCATTTTCATGCTTCCACTCCATACGGCACAAGAACTTTCAATTATAAGAAACAACCGCCTTATTCATAAAATACATGTCTCTGCGTATCCATTAACCATTTTGATGCTTCCTCGGTTTTAAAAAAGCGCTGCTACCTTTTTCGATAAAACTTGGCTATTTCTTGTTCAAATGCTTCCAATGTCTCTTCATCATCATCATCATCATCATCATATCATACCTTAAAAAAAATTGGCTACCACGTTTTCATAAAAAGATAAAAGACTTCAACATTCTCACTCTTTTGTTACTGCAATCAATTCTTCATTCTTCTATGAAGGTTTGGAGGGAGGACATAATTTTGAATATTCATAATAAGTATTACCCTCCCACTTTATATATTATCTTTGCATTTTATTTGGCTTTCCACTTTCATATTTATCCTTCATTAGTCCTCTTTATTTATATTCATCTGTCTTCTTTGCTTCCATTTAATTTATTTCTTATTATTTACTTTCTTTGATTTTCATAACAACTAACAAAACATATATGCTTGCAAATAATAAAACTTTTGATTGAGATTGAACCCCGGTACAATTACAATTACATTAGATCATCATTATATTTTGAAATGGTTGTTTATTTATTTATACTAAATAACAACAGTTGCAACCAGTTATAGTAATACCAACCTGTGGACTTACCAGGCTCCAGTATGTGAGGGGAATGGCGATTAGGGGCATAAATAAAAATAAACACTAACATTATTAAAAATGTAATTTTTAAGTCCACGTTCTCCTCTGTAGAGTATTGTAACTGTCGTTCTTGGTTCAGACAATTTTACTTTGTAAATAAGGATCGCAAGGGGTCGTAACCTTGGGGACTTGTCCTTAGGTGAGGACCTAGGTGCCTACGTACCCTTGGAGAGGGATCAAATTCCACGTAGTTCGTCATGGTGACATCTATAGGAGCCGTTAGGCAAGGTGGTTACCTGTATTGGGCCATGTGCGGCTAAGACGTGCGTAAGGTACTCCGGGCGGGCGAGCCACTCGTAGGAGGTTGCCTTAGGATGAGAGAGAGCTGAGGTCTCTTAGAGCGGTCGGGCGCTCTACTCGTGGGGATCTCCGGGACGGAGATGTACCGGGTGCTGGCCGGAAGGTAGCCGGAGCTTAGTAGTGCCGTAGGTTAAGCTTGGGGGTTGCAATATGTGAGTTGGGCAAGGGTATGCCTGGATGTGTTCAGAGTATTTGCCTCTTGCACAAATGCTAGTGCTCTCCTAATGTTTTCTCCATCCTCTAAGTCCCCCGGGTGAGGGCCTTTTTTATAATGTGTGTGGGGAGGTCGTGCTCGACCCACGTTCTCGTGGAACGTGGTTTGACCCATGATGCTTGGGGGCTTCCCATGCCTCTTAGACGGGAGCCCTCGTAGAGAGACGTGGGTTCTAGCCACGTAAGGGGTAGAGGAGTGGTACCACGTGTCGTAGGCACAATCCGTCATGGAACTTCTGGAAGCTTAATGCCACGTGTCCCTAGGGGAAATATTACGTAGTTACATAAGTCCCCCAAGACCACGGGCTCTGTAGAGCGAGATGAAGGAGAGCTTGATAAAATCACCCTCAAGGGCGAGCGATGAGTTGACTCCAGAGGCAAAAAAGCACCTTCCACCGAAGCAGCAACTCCGGCCACTACCGGAGTAGCCCTCTGTTGCCCCTTCAAAGACGGAGGAAAGTAGGAAGGAGGCCAGGAGTCTGCGCCGGTATGCTTCTTGGGCCCTCCTTCTCTCTCTTTCGGGTTCCCTCCTTCTTCTACCTTATTCAGGCACCCCAATACGAACTCCGGAAACCCTCTCTTGGTTAGGAGAGGTACTACCTCGCTTTTTTCCCCTTACTCTGGTTATTATCCCTGGTACGATTCAAAGGAGGAGGGGAGAGGTCCTCCAAATCAATGAAGTCGAATGGATACAATCCTGAAAATCGAAACAGAAAACCCTAAATCAGGGAATAATAAAGCACATAAGACAAGAAGCAAGATGAAGACAACACTCAGTTTCATCTTCGTTGGCCAAGGCAAAACACAATCAACGAACTGCGAAAAGCTTCGGGAATGATAAGAGAAATGAAGAGAACTCTTGAAAATGGGAGATCGAAATCAGAGAAATCGAAGGTAAAAAGGGGCTTTTCAATCTTGAAGATAAGGATCTGGAGGCGCGATGATTCAAATCTCAGCCACCTCAAGTCTCGTAACAAAAATAAGGCAATTATCACCTACATCCACTCGAGGCTAGAACTATCCGATCTGAGAAGACACACATAAACAAAGAACGACTCTAATTCGAAGCCCTCAAGTCACACCGAAAAAGACCCAAATACCCCCAAAATTTCGAAGGTCTTTCAAAAGACCTAAAGGGCCGGTGCGAAAATTCCAAGGTCGAGACTAATGATGACGTCCCTTGGAAACACGTGGGCAATAAATACAAGAAAAATGGCTTCGTAGAAAATTACGAGATATCCAAAACGATAGCAACCAACAGGATCCCGACACATGGAATCTTCCACTACCTGCTCCTTGGAAGCGACTCCCAGAGAAGCTCAGAGTTTCCTCGGATGCATGCTCAACCGCTTGTATCCCTTTATTAGCGGTCAACCTAAGTCTACGAACAGCTCACGACGGGCGACCTTGCTCCCAAAACTTGGCATAAGCAACTTAAGTTCATGGGCGCTCAGCACCCATAGACATGGGGGACTTATGAAATTTCATAATATTCCCTCCTATGAACACGTGGCACTAGTCTTCTAGAAGCATAACTGAACTTCGGATTAGTGACACGTGGCACTGCTCGATAGCCTTGTACGTGTCTTATACCCATAACTCTCCCGAACTCTCTCGTTAGAGAAACGTGAGGAGAGATCGCGAACATGGGATAAGCACGACTTACAAGAACGTGGGGCAACCATGTTCTTCCCCTCACCTAGTATAAATACCCCACTTAAAGGACTCAAACCAAGTCTAATCGACAAGACGCAATACTCACTCATCTTCTTGCTCTCATTGCAATCCACAGACCCTTGTTCTCTCACCCATCACTTACAACATACCTCCAACAAGTGGCTCGCCCACCCGGAGCAACAAACACGTCCTAGCCGCTCACAGCAACCACAAGTAACATTTATGCTTAACGGCTCCTATGGACGTTTCCTCTTCGAACTACGTGGACTTTGTTCCCTTAACAAGGATAAGTAGGCACCTAGGTCATCACCAAAGGAAAAGTCTCCTAAGATTACGACCACTTGCAGTCCTTATTTTCAATTATGAATTGTCAGAACAAAAAATGACATTTACAAATAATAAAAGCAAATACATTTTCAAAATAGTAATAAAAGCAAATACATTCCGAACAATATTTTATGTCAAACTCTAATACTTCCTAGGTACTCATTTATTTCTTTATTCTTTTTACTAGATAGCAATAATTATTTTCTTCTTTCTAGAATATCTTTTATAATATTTTCATCATTATTTGATTCTCCATTACTTGTAAACTACTTCTTTATGTTACTTTAGAAGGTAAGAAAGCCTTGTTTTATCCCTTAAATCTTTGTTGGAACTGCCCTTAGTGAGCCACACCATGTAACGTTGGAATTGCGTTCTAAAACTTTAATGCTCTTACTCAAGTCACATACTAGTGATCTCCAGCTCAAAATATTTAGAAATATTTATAAACACAAATTGCACCAAAATTTAAACAATTTTAGGCATTTTATATATCCATTAATGTTGCGTTATAGAGTATAAAAAAGATACACACAACTAGGGAGAGTGAAGGTGCCCATCATGTTCAGAAGCCTCAAAAATATTTTTCTATGATTTTTCCATGCAAAAATAACTTCAAAAATATTTATTTAAAATTTATAGATTAATATATAGCAAAAAAACTCATAATAAATGTTTATAGGTCTCCAAATATTAATTAAAATATATGTAAATATCAAGAAAAATAAGAGGAGAAAAACGACACTAGAATCATGTCCATCGGAGGTGGGGGTGCCCCACACACGCCACCCCCTCATAAACCTGCGAGTGCGCTTCGTCAAAAGACCAAATATGGTATTCTTTAACCTCTGGCGGAGTCGGCTCGTTTTTTGAACCGGGCCACGCGACCCGGTTCTCAACCCGGAGGGATTTCGCACGTTTTAACGCATTTTGAGCATTGATTCCTTAGGAGTTTTGTAAATCCTTGAATTTCTAACATGTATGTTCGATTAATTTATGAAATTAGTGGCCCAAGACATCCTTTTTTTCAATGGAAATATGCTAGGGTTTGAAAAAATGCTCACTGTTTCAAGTTTTCCAGCATTTTTCAAATTCTGGAAATTAATTATAATTATATATGTACGAGACGTATATAGGAACTATTTTATTTATATTATCACAACATCAACTCAATTGACATATATAATGCTTTATAATCATAAGCTAGCTAGCGTCGCGGTTCTGTGGAAGCCACTAGGTGAAGCTCACAACTTGCTTATATGTATTAATTACACTAGACATACTCTCAATAACTTCTTTGTGTTAAGTAATTTGTTCACTAGAAGTTTAGAACCCATGGAGGTATTATCTTTTGTAACTACGGAATATTCCATCCAGAGACACGTGGCACTGGCGTTTTAGAAGCACGGCCCCAGCACCCGTTAGAGACACGTGGCACCACTCATCCACCAGTTACGTGGCCCTCGCCCACGTCACCACGCGGAGCTTCCCCTCAACCAGACGTGGGATCTCCACAAGCCTCATGGGACGACCCACGTCCCACAAGGTCGTGGGTCGAGCACGATCTCCCCACACGCAATTATAAATAGACCCTCACTCGGGGGACTAAGCAAGCAATCTAGTCTGAATAGTACTACACACAACCTTAAGGATTATCGTGTACCATCCTTGATATTCCATACTCTCCCGGTACCTGAGCACCCTCAGATACCTCACGCGAGTCCTTTCCGCACCTGGAACTCCGTCACCGGCCCCCGTTTCGGCCAGCCTCCGGCAAGCTCACCTCCTCCTTGGAGCACACCGCTAACAGGGCTTCCAGCAGCCCTCAGAGACCATATCTCTCTCCCACTAAGGCAAGCTCCTAAGAGCAGCTCACCCGCCCGGAGTACCTTAGGCACGTCTTAGCCGCACACAGCCCAATACAGTTAACAACCTTGCCTAACGCCTCCGATAGACGTCACCATGACGAACTACATGGACTTTGATCCCTCCCAAAGGGTACGTAGGCACCTAGGTGCATCACCTAAGGACAAGTCCCCCAAGGTTAAGACCCCTTGCGGTCCTAATTTCAAATTACAATTGTCTGAGCCAAAAATGACAGTTACAGTGGCGCCCACCGCGGTCTTATTCAGATCACAATGCCTTGCGCACTCTGCTGCTAAACGGAATTTCTTTTTCAGGGAGTTAGAGTACACACCTAATGCTCAGAAACCCGCATTTGTTTTTTTTATCTCCAATACAGATACAGGACATAATACATCATGACCGACTCGAATGTCCCTGCAACAATGACTGACGCTAGCGCCCTGAGACGCAGCACGAGGAATCGGCAAGGAACGGCCGAACCGGTCACAACTGAGGCAGACGGATCAAACGCGACTCAGCCTCAGAGCTCCTCAGCAATGCAGGTAGCCATCACGGAAACCGTGGTCTAGAACCCGACATCTAGAGAGGAAACCTGCCCTCAACACCCGTATGGCATGCCGCACGTCCCTTGCCCCACAACTGGTGGTCAAGTGATGACAGAGCCAGCAAGGAACTCGTGGGACGCTGAGATCGCCCGCCTCGAAACAGAAGTAGCAGCTTTACGCCAACAGCGATGGGAGGAAGACAGGAACCTCGCCCCACCAAATACGAGCACTCAGTTACCATTAGTGCCACACGGCGCGGCAGCAGGGCCCTCCAGCGACTCTACCGGCTTGCCCGCAATACAATTTGGGACCTTACCAATGGAGTTTGCACGATTGTCACTGACGGCGGCACCATCCCCAACGATGATTCTGCCTGGACCAACCATGTTCGCCGGACAGGCAGCACAGCCCGTCATGAACTATCCCCAACCACCAGTCCCAAACTACCCTTCAGGGTCCTACCTACATATGCCATGGGCTGCGGCCTACAACCCGTACGTAGTTGGCGGTGCAAATGCCTACCAGTGGCCCGAGATTGACTTCCAGGGAAAGGGGAGACACCCTTTCACCCAGCAAGTCATGAACGAGCACGTGCCCATGGGTTTCAAAATGCCCTTCCACATAGAACCTTATGGTGGAGAAACCGATCCGCGGGATCACCTGAACACCTTCAACTCGGCCATGTCGATATTGGGTATGACGGACGGCCAACAGTGCTGGGTCTTCTCATCAACTCTGAAGGAAGCTACCTTGAGATGGTTCTCCTTGCTGCCGACAAATTCGATCCACAGCTTCGAACAACTAGCTAAGAACTTCCTTACATAGTTCGCCAGCAGCAAAGAGTTCCAGAAAAATGAAGACTCATTCATCGGTTTCCACCAGGAGGAAGGAGAAACCCTGCAAGCCTTCTTAGCCCGCTTCACCAAGCTCTCGCTCCAAGTCCGAGGCCTCCAGGATGCCATCGCCATCTTTGTCATAAAGCAGGGTCTTCGATGCTCACAATTCTATGGGGAACTAAAGAGGTGCCCCATCTCCACCTTATAGGAACTTATGGACCGTGCGGAATGGTTCATTCAAGAGGAGAACGCTTAGATCGCTAAGGACAAGATGAGGAAGTTTCTGATAAGCAGGGCCGATATGGAACGAGCGGAGAAGAAAAATGAGAAGACAGGGACCGAGAACCATGCCCCCAAGGAAAAGAGCGGTAGGAAGAGGTCACCACCTCGACCACGAACGCCTCCCCGAGGACGGTTCACGAGCTACACTCCCCTCAACAGATCTCACGTCGGGGTGTTGTAAGAAATCTATCATTCTGACATGCTCAATTTCCCCTCGCAGGTCAAAAGATATAAGACGGGAAAACCGATGGACAAGTCCAAATACTGCCAATTCCACGAGGATTACGGATATGAAACCAACGACTGCATCCACCTAAAGGATCAAATCGAAGACCTAATCCCGAAGGCACAACTTGGCAGGTTCATCAAGGAAGAAAGCAGGACCAATGCCGAGCACCCCCGAGAAACCGACGGCCAAGCGCCTACCCGCGGGGTCATCAACGTCATAGCAGGCGGACTACAGCGAGGGACCTCCTCCCTACCGCAAAACAAAAAAGAGGATGGAACGCTCCATACTCGCCCTCGATTATGCTCCAAAGCACAAGAAGAGGAGCGAGGCCAAGGGAGACCCCATCACCTTCGACCTCACTAACCTAGAGGGACCAGTCCATGACGACCCCATGGTAGTAACCGCGATTATCGCCAACTACAAAGTTAAGAGAGTCTTGATCGACCAAGGATCCTCAGCAGACATTCTCTACTTCGACACCTTCAGAAAGCTCGGGTTGAACGAGGTCAGCCTAAGGCCCTTCCCTGGCACGCTCATAGGGTTCTCAGGAGCCCAGTTCCAGCGGAAGGAATCATCACCGCCCGAACGACAATGGGCACCTTACCAAAGGTCGCGAGCCGTGATGTAGACTTCACCATCGTCTCAGCACCATCAGCATACAATGCAATCCTAGGGCGACGTCCCTAAAAAAACTCAGAGCTGTAGTGTCTACCGCACAGCTCACAATGATGTTCCCAACACCCCACGGGGTTAGAGAAATCATGGCGGACCAAAAACTGGCGCGAGCATGCTACGCAGCGAGCTTAACTAAGACCGTCAAGGTCGCCCGCCTAGGTCCCAAAGAAACACGCGAGGAACTCCCCGAGGCTAAAGAGTCAGGAGAGAAGAAGCCAGAGTCCGCCCGCCCGGACTTAACCTCCGCTTAAGACTCTGAACGCACTTTGCACTATCACAGTACCTTTAAGTCAATTCGTATGTCTCTACTTTGAATTTAGGATTTTCAGCCTGGTAAAAGCTCGCCTGACTTAGGCAATCCGAATGTAAACGCTTTGCTTACCTTCAACCTACCTAAGGCTAGCCCGACTAAGGCTACACGAATGTATTCATTTTATTTATTATTGAAAGCACTTCTTTTCAGCTAGAGACAAGACTTCAACTTTGCAAAGTACTCGCGTAAGTCCTATCAGAGGACGTTGGGCTCAATCGCCCTAAGAAACGCTAAGCGCCCCCAGGGCCAAGCTAAAATTTCCCCAAAAGCGCAGTAAAAAACCCCTTTGGTGCAAAAACCACAAAACGAACGTTCGACGAACCACGCTAGCCAACACGCATACAAACCGTCCTGATCACACGGTGCTCATGCAAAAATCTTTTTACCCAGACGTAAAGAGATAACTACGAAAAGAGAAACTGCAAACATGCACAACTTTTTACCCCAAAGTAAAAAGGAAAGCAGGAAAAAACTCTTTACAAAAAATCATTCTCATTAATGCCAAAAATGAGAGGGCGTCCGCCCATTTACAAAGGGTAAACACCCTAAAAATTACATAAACCTAATCTTGGGCATCCCCAAGGTCTACAAAAGCCTCGGCCCTAGCCAGCTCCACGTGGTCGACATCTTCCGATGACCCCCGCCTGGTCGCTTCAACCAGCTGCTGAGAAGTAGTTCCAATCCCTGGAGCTTGCCCGCCAATTCGGGACAACACTTGGTGATCCACCAAACGATCCGTCAATCGGTAAAGATAAACAAGATTCAACAGAGGGTTTGTTTCCGTCCGACCGCGACACTCACCCTCCAAAAACTCCAAGGAAGGATGCAAGGAAGCCACACACTCTATTGTGAATCTCTCCCCACGGAGACGCTCGAGCTGCTCGACCGCCAGGAGCATGTCGTACATCCTCTGTGCAGATACCTCCTCCTGGCGATCGGCGACATCGGCAACCTTGCCCTCAGTTGCCAGCCGACCATAAAGGTTATCAGAAACACGAATCTCCGCGTCCCGCAGGGCCTCACAGAGCGAATGCAGCTCCTACTGACACCTCTCAGCGTTATCCCGACGGACGGCCAGTTCCTTGCGAGTCCTCTCCAACTCTAAGTGAAGGAACGCAACCTCTGCAGGGTGACCAGCTTCAGCCCTAAGAAGGGTGACCTCCTCAGTCAAGGACTTAACCTCGCATCCTTGACCCTCACACTCCAGCTTCTTGGCAGACAGTTGCTCCTGCACGTTCGCCAATCGCTTCTGGGAGACCTCCAGAGCTCGACTCCTAGAGGCCGCAACACCAGAAAACTGATCCCGGTCGCGACAAATCTCCTCCTATAAGAAGCGCGCACATACACAGCGAAGTCAAGAACACAAGCCTATCACAAAACAAGGAAAAAACCAAGACGAGGGAACTTACCACACACTTCTCCCACTCAAGACCAGCTTGGTAGAAGTCGGCCAACGCCTCAGCAACCCGACTGAAGCCTCGAACGGCAATATTCAGGGGCAATGTGTCCAGCCCCCTAGCTTCACTCTCCCACATCTCCACGGGGAAGCGCGTGTCCAATGCCAATAGCTCAAAAGTCAATCCCCCCTCTGGTGGCCCAAGGGGTTCAGAAGGGCCGGCAGTCAGGAACAAGATCTCTTGTGGCAACCGCTTGACTCGCCACTACATTCCCTCCATTTGCGAGGGCTCTGGCCTCCACGGCGGCATCACCAGACTCCGCGACCTCCTCAACCGTAGGATCACCCGCCGCAGTCTAAGACGCGGAAGGGTCTCGGGCAGACTCCTCAACGACCACCCTGGCCCTCTTAGCAGGAGGCTGATTCACCCCTTCAACGGGGTTGAGGACAAGAGGACGAGCAGAAAGAATCACCCTCATAGGTGATTGATGAACGGGAGCAGAAGTGGTAACAGAGGTAGGAACAAGGGCAGAAACAGCAACAGCATCTCCAGTCGGAGCCTCCGCCGGTGCATCCTCCCGGTTAGTACTTCGCCGTACAACCTGCAAAGACAATCACAAGTCAGCCTCAGCAGGACGCTTCTTGGGACCGCCTTCCCTGCCTTCGGCTAACTCCACTGCAAAAGTTCCCCTCCTTTCCCCTTCTCGGGGTCCGCTCGCGCCAACCTTCCCGTCTTTCTTCGTCCTCTCCTTCGGAAGAACCTCTTGACGACACTCCCCCTTGGAAGATGGAGGCACAGGAAGCCGCCTTTCCCTCTCGCCACCAGTAGGCACCGTAGCAGGTACCACAATTGGGACATCGGCGGCTTTCCCCAATGACAGGCCATGTTGACCATTCTTCCTCCCCCGCTTCGACCAGTATCGCGAGTCCGGACCATAGGAGGAGGAGGAGGGGAAGAGGAA
The DNA here is from genome assembly GCA_014851425.1 of Senna tora. Taxonomy (NCBI): domain Eukaryota; kingdom Viridiplantae; phylum Streptophyta; class Magnoliopsida; order Fabales; family Fabaceae; genus Senna; species Senna tora. Next base: position 16,958,312 of record CM026262.1, read on the forward strand.
GGAAAATCTTCCAAATCAATGAAATCAAAGGGGTAATAACTGTAATCGTCACCTCCACCAGCCATTGCGAAGATTCAATTCGACAAGAAGCAAGAATCAGAAAAAGCAAGAGGTGGCGAAACAGAGGCAACGGAGAAAGGTGAATGCAAATGTAAAGTCACAAACTTTCAAACGTTGATATTTATAGGGCACCCAGAGGCACGACGATTCTAAAACTTCGACCCCTCGTATCCCGCAACAGATAAAACCCCTTTATCGTCTACATTCAAGCCTAGCTGCAACCACTCACTCCAACTGCACACGTGGAAGGAAGCAACGTACGGAATGCACAGCCAGGGCAAAGGAGACGCAAAGACCGAAAAGCCCCCGAGAATCCAAGAGTTGCTTTGAGACACTTGAGGGTCTTTTCGTGAAGCTCTCCACCTGGGCTAATGATGGCTACCCTGGGAAACAAACCCGCATTTAATGAAGGAGAAATGGCGGCAAAACGCTTAAACGATAGAGGCAACGATTCAAGCTCTGACGCGTGGCACCTACAACGAAGCCCGCTCCTTCAACAAATAACCCTCAGCAAGAAAATCGTCGTCAGCCACTGACCACGGAAGAGCATAGCCAGAGGAGAGCTTTTCGAAAATGACCAAAGCAGCCCCTGACCTTTGGATTTCTACACTAACCTCGAAGGGTATTACGAAAAATGCCCCTCTGAGCAATGATGACTCCACCTCGGTAAGTCGCGTACTTTCTGCAGAGACGACCCGAAAACTTGCTGAGGAAGCCAAGCGGCCAGCCATCCAAAGCAGGACGCGTGTCCTCCCCAAGACATCTCCTTTCCCACGAATCGATGCGAGGGAGCCAACTTCGTAACTCGGACGGCCAGCTCCTATGACTGCGACACTAAACAGACGAGCTATCCCGCAAGTAAAGGCAGTGAAAATTCCTAAGTACCATACAGGCAAAGGAACTTAAGTCCACGGGCGCCCGACACCCGTAGACTTGGGGGACTTATGTAATTACGGAATATTCCACCTAGGGATACGTGGCACTGATGTTCTAGAAGCACGGTCCCAGCATTCGTTAGAGACACATGGCACCACTCATCCACCAGTTACGTGGCCCTCGCCCACGTCAACACAGAGCTTCCACTCAACCAGACAAGGGATCTCCACAAGCCTCATGGGACGACCCACGTCCCACAAGGTCATGGGTCGAGCACGATCTCCCCACACGCAAGTATAAATAGACCCTCCCTCGAGGGACTAAGCAAGCAATCTAGTCTGAACAGTACTACACACAACCTTAAGGATTATCGTGTACCATCCTTGATATTCCATACTCTCCCGGTACCTGAGCACCCTCAGATACCTCACATGAATCCTTTTCGCACCTGGAGCTCTGTCACCAGCCCCCGTTCCGGCCAGCCTCCGGCAAGCTCACCTCCTCCTTGGAGCACACCGCTAACAGGGCTTCCAACAGTCCTCAGAGACCAAAGCTCTCTCCCACTAAGGCAACCTCCTAAGAGCGGCTCGCCCGCCCAGAGTACCTTAGGCACGTCTTAGCCGCACACGGCCCAATACAGGTAACAACCTTGCCTAACGGCTCTGATAGACGTCACCATGACGAACTACATGGACTTTGATCTCTCCCGAAGGGTGCGTAGGCACCTAAGTGCATCACCTAAGGACAAGTCCTCCAAGGTTAAGACACATTGCGGTCCTATTTTCAAATTATAATTGTATGAGCCAAAAATGACAGTTATATCTTTAAAACAAAATAATCATAAGCTAGCTAACATGGCATATCCAGATCCGAACTCGAATTTAACAAAAAAATCATCTTAAAATCCAAAAAAAAAAATCAAGTTCCAGCACCAAAAATGGTGGCTCTAATACTAAATGTAAGATTCGGAACCATTGTGAATTTGTGATGCATGAAACATTGAAGAAAAAAAAGAAGGAGCTATTCCTGATTTAGCCATTACCGGAGAATAACGCTTGCTCGGAGGCTAGGTCTTCCTCTCTATGACCCTGAGACCTTCAAGACGGCTTAATGGGAATGGCACACATCTTCATATTATGTTTAGAGAAGGGACCTAGCCTTCTTTATATAGTGTTCATTAGTGGGCCTCTTATTAGGCCACCCATCGTGGGCCCATTAAGTGCCCCGGCCAACACTTTGCTGCTCGGCTAGACTTTTAACTATAATGTGTTCTACGGCCCAATAACTTTTGGTCATACTTTTAATGGACCACTTTTTAACCCTTTTTAATATAAAACAAATTAATTAATGTTAGTCCATAATTTCTAACACTTTTATGCTAATTGAGTGCTGGTTTACACCTTACATTTGACCGGTGCCGGTACATTGTTGGCAAATGATACGATAAACCAAAACTTTTGTGTCGCCAAGAATAATGCTGACTCGAAGATGATACATGCAACACTTGATTGGGCTTGTGGACCCGAGAAAGTTGTTTGTTCACCTTTTCTGCATTGTTATCAACCGGATAACGCCGTCGCGCATGCTACGTATGCTTTCAATGCATATTATCAGAAGATGGATAAATCTCGTGAGACTTGTGATTTTAAAGGAGTTGCCACAATCACTACTACTGACCCAAGTATGGTATCTTCCTTCCACATATTCTTAAATAAAAAGTAAAAACTTTTGGAGATGACTACAAAAAATATGTAGATTTAGAAAAACTAGATGAACCTATAACTAGCAAGGATGAAGAATAATAAATTATCTTTTTGACAAGAAGTGTGGAGTACGCACAGGGCTGTTTGTGTTCATTTTGGTACTTATTGGCCTTTTTTTTTGCTTCACTTTAGAGTAAATTACTATTTTGGTCTTGAAAGATTCCACTTGCCTCAGTTTAGTCCTTGAAAAGTACATTGTGTGGCAATTTCATACATGAAATAGAAGGAAAAAAATGAAACATAGGGACAAAATTGTAGCACAAGGTATCTCTTAGGGGCTAAATTTGGTATTTTCATGATTCATGTACCAAAATAGTAATTTACTCTTTTTATACATTAAAGAAAACTTTTTATTTGCATCAGTAGTTTTCAAATTAAAGGTTTTAGCATGTAAAATGCAACTAATGTTTGTTATATTATCATACAGGTTTTGGTTATTGTATCTTTTAGGAAAGGTATGATGTCAAGCATACTTTTAACATGAGTTACTTTTCATGGTCTAATTTTCTGACATATTAGTAATCTCTATTTCTTAATTCTTTCCTTTATATTTGTGGTGAAAAACAAATGTGGTAAGAGTGAAACTAGCACAAATGAAACATCACTCGTTTCATCTTCTAATTCTTCATCTTATGGCTGCTTGTTGCAATACGACAATGGTGAATTCTTCACAAGCTCTATGATAATAGGTATTTTAATATTAAGAGTGAATGTCTGGTAAACAAAGTCATTGGAATGATTGAAATCCTGCCCGGTGTTCGAGGCACTGCCTCGACTAATCCGATTTATGGAGACATGATCTTCAACTTCATTTTGAAAGATTGCTGTAATACCCAATTTTGTGTATTCAAAATGTATATTTTGGTTTTGTAATGTTGTGTTGTCCATTTGATTTTTGTACAAACAAAGCAGAGAAATTTGATCTCATTGATGTAAGCACCATGCTAGGGATAATTTTTATTTAATTTTATAAATTTGTATTCTTTGATCTGTGATTGTATTGTTTCTGGCATGGCATCCAACCATAATGTCAATGGTTTGATCATAATTGTGAAGACCACGCCTTCGGCGGGCTTCGTGGAGTCACCACCAAGCTTTCCATTAAAACTTGGAAAAGAAAAATAATTTAAAATCTTAATAATCATTTGAGTTCGGGAGTCCATTTGAGATGAGGGGAAGGTGTTAGGCACCCCTCTTCCCCCGTCCAAAGACAGTTACCCCAAAATTAATAATCAAATTGTTTTGGCCTTAAAAGTGGAATAAACACACAAACAAATAAAACAGAGAAAATGCAAACTTGACCTAGGATGAAAGCCTAGGGCCTACATACCCTCCAAGAGGGATCAAAGTTCACGTAGTTCGTGAAGGCACACATTTGTGTGAGTGTGGGGATGCTCACCGAGCGAAGGCTCAGGTGGCATCCCTGTGCAATGTACCTAAAAGAGCATAGGTTTTTCGACACCTATATACCATGCATTTCACAGAACAAATTAAACAAGGTGGGTGTGTAATGCTCATCAGGCGGCATGCTCATATGGCGTGTAAACCAGTGTTCCTATAGAAGCATAGGCTTCTTGGTGACACAAGTTGAACAGAAAAATAAAGACTTGATTAAAATATATGAACAAAGCATCTATAATATTTTGGAATTTTCTCTTTAAGAAAAACAAAGAAAAATTTTTGACACGTATTTTCCTGATTCTAGACATTAAATAAAAAAAATCAAATTGGACCACTTCTGAAGAACAGAAAATTGTCAAAACCTAGGGTAAGAAAGCTATAGATATCCCCTACACACCCCTGTTGACCTTGCTCCAAAATCAATAGTAATTTGTAAGATATGGCAATTGAAAACACAGTTTCCCAGAAACCGTAGAAATGATACTTCGGGATAAATAAATATGTCATAAATCATTATGGATGAATTAGGTCATGAAAGTTTTATCCTCTGTTCCAAAAGAAGATTTAGGGACAAAAATAAATCAAAAAGGAGTTGTTTAGAGGGAGAAAAAAAATTCACGAAATAGAGTGACGTAACGTCACTCTGCAACGTGTTTTGAAAAATTGATTTATAAAAATTGCTGCAAGTAAAATACCCAATATAATTTGACAAAAGACCTATGGTTAGAAACCTATGGATGGCTAGTTTCGGGAAAAAAATACATCACTCCATTTGGAGTTAAATTGAAATCAGAATATTGTGCTGAAGGCACACTGCCTGAACTCAGAATCAGTTCGGGCAGAGGTTTTCACAAAAATCGTTTGACTCCATTAAAAGACTCCGAAATTCATGAAAAAATTTAGAGATGCTCTCAAGGTATGCAAAAAGAAGGGAAAAATTCAAGAAAGCAATTATATATGTCGAAACAACCAAAAACAAAACAGAGAAGGCAAGCAATCACATTCAACCAAAACAGAAAAGTGTCAAAGTGAAGAGTACTCCCTCAATTGGTTCTTTCACCTTTCATTCTAGGTTTCTCTCTCCATCTCCATGCATTCTTGACTCCTTCATCTTCTTTCTTCTTGCCTCCTCTTGCACTTCTCATTGATCTCCTCTTCTTTTATTTGACCTAGCCGCCTCCTCTTTTTAACCTAGCCACCTCTCTTTTTTAACCTAGCCACCTCCCTTTTTATAAGCTAGGTTTTCTTCTTAGTTGTTTTGGGCTTGGCCCACTAGTACTAGGAGTAGGTTATCTAACAGTTTTTTCTTTTCTTATTTTTGACATAATAATGATATTTTTTATTTTATTTATTTTTATACTTCTCTTTTTTAAGGCTAGACAAAATAGGGTGTCCACAATAATTTGTCAAAAAGCAGCATTTGTCATTATTTAACAACCAAATAAGCACTCGAAAATGCTATTGTCATTTAAATTTCTATCTACACCATAGATCAAAGTACTAAATTAATTGGAAATTAGTCGTTATTAAATTAAGATATTTTATTTTTTAAAAATTAAATTAAAAAATTTATTTTTTTACACTATATAATTAATTTATCCTTTTCAAATTGAGTAATAGTAACGAACTGACTATTTAGTCTATAGTGTGTACGCAGACTTAGAATCCTTAAAGGGCCTAAATTTTTTAATTAGGTTAAATAGGTTTAGACTCAACGCGGGCTAAGTCAGTATGGGTTTGTTTGATAACACTATAGATGAGTATATAATAAACTGTAGAACAAAATTTAATACACTGTATTAGTTAAGATGTTATTATAATAGCTTTACCAAACAAAAAAAAAATTATGTTATTCTAATAGATGAAGTGGCATTTGCAAAGTCATTAAAAATATCCATTAAACTAATTCACTATTTATAGTAGTTCAAATTTTACTTATGTTATTTAGATAAGTAAAAAAAAAATTATCATTTCAACAATAAAAACTAAAATAGTCAAAGAAACAACCATTCTTTTTTTTTACTATATTTATATTATAATGGCGACTTGTACCAAACCTAGGTCAAAAGAACTCTTGTGTTAGGATATTATTATTGCTTGGCACGCTTAAAATAGAACAGAGTTGTTGTAAAAGATCATCTTTGTTAAAACTTCCTCAACCTTTTCATTTTGTTGTCAGCAATTGTAAACCTTATATAATGTACATGATACTAATTGAGTTGTAGACAAAGCCAAAAAGTTTGAAGAGGTAAAAGTAGAAACTGTACTATTTTAGAGATGGCAGCAGGAGCTTTTTCTAATCCAAGTAAAGCTAGACATTATGAAGGCAAAGTTACAGCTTTTGTGTTAGTCACATGTTTTGTTGCTGCAATGGGAGGTCTCTTATTCGGTTATGATCTTGGGATTACTGGAGGTGTAACATCCATGGAACCATTCTTGATTAAGTTCTTTCCCTCTGTGTATAGACAAATGAAGGATGGATTAGGCCACCAGAGCGCATATTGCAAATTTGATAATGAACTCCTTACCTTGTTCACCTCGTCCCTATACCTTGCAGCATTAGTAGCTTCTTTCTTTGCTTCCATTACCACAAGAATACTAGGCCGTAAACCCTCAATGTTTATTGGTGGATTATTTTTCCTTGTGGGTGCATTACTAAATGGTTTTGCGATGAACATTGAAATGCTTATCATTGGACGATTATTTCTTGGATTTGGTGTGGGCTATTGTAATCAAGTAAGTTAAATTTGTGTTCTCACTACTTAAGTGCCTCCTTTATAGTATTTCAATTCTTCAAAAATTGAGTTGATTAATTTGTTTTTTTTCCTATTACACTAGTCTGTTCCAGTGTACTTATCTGAAATGGCTCCAACAAATATTAGAGGAGCACTCAATATGGGATTCCAAATGATGATAACAATTGGTATTTTGATTGCAAATCTTATTAACTATGGGACATCTAAGCTTGAAAATGGATGGAGAATTTCTTTGGGAGTAGGAGCAGTTCCTGCATTTTTGTTGTGTCTAGGATCTCTTTTCTTAGGAGACACACCAAACTCCATGATTGAAAGAGGACAACATGATCAAGCTAAGACAATGTTACAAAAGATTCGTGGGATCCAAAATGTTGAGGAGGAGCTCCAAGATCTTGTTGATGCTAGTGAAGCAGCTAAGAAGGTGGAACACCCATGGAAAAATATTTCACAACCAAGATATAGACCTCAACTCATTTTCTGCTCTTTCATTCCTTTCTTCCAACAACTCACGGGGATCAACGTTATCATGTTTTATGCACCTGTCCTTTTTAACACTCTCGGCTTTGGAGACGATGCTTCTCTCATGTCCGCAGTAATTACTGGAGGCGTCAATGTCCTAGCCACATTAGTTTCCATACTTTATGTAGATAAGTTCGGAAGAAGGATTTTGTTCCTTGAAGGTGGAATCCAAATGCTTATTAGCCAGGTAAGATACTACTAAGGTTCTTATGCTCAATACTAAATCGCTTGCATATGTTAACTCTTTCTTAGAATAACTAACTGTTGAGAGATTATTAATATTATTACATTTAGATTTTGGTGGGAGTCATGATAGCTTTGAAGTTTGGAATGAATGGCGAAGGTTCATTTAGCAAAGGGGAAGCCAACTTCCTTTTGTTCTTAATATGTGCATATGTTGCAGCATTCGCTTGGTCGTGGGGACCCTTGGGTTGGTTGGTGCCTAGTGAAATATGTCCCCTTGAAGTTCGATCTGCAGGGCAAGCTATTAATGTTGCTGTGAACATGTTGTTCACCTTTATCATTGCTCAAGCCTTTCTCACGATGCTTTGCCACTTGAAGTTTAGTCTCTTCTTCTTCTTTGCTTTCTTCGTCGTCATAATGACCATTTTCATTGCTTTGCTCCTCCCAGAGACCAAAAATGTCCCGATTGAAGAAATAAATAAAGTGTGGAGGTCACATTGGTTCTGGAGCAAGATCGTTCCAAATGATGTTTCTACAGATAATTATGATCACAAGACTAGTCCTTGACAAATGTATAGTGACTTACTGTTATGAATTACACATGGATTGATAATTGAGAACAATTAGAGATGAGCTTTCATGAGAACAAAATTTATGTGTATCTATATTAATATAATACTTATTTGTAGCTCTTGGTTCACAAATGATTGAAACCCATTTGATGATAGACACTTCAATAGGAAAATAGACAATGCTAAATATAATATAAGACAATGAAGAAAACATAGAGGCATACATTTTTCTTTAATTTCAAACAAAATAGTGCCATAGGTAGATAGAAACAATGAGCGGAGAATGGAACAATTTAGTCCTAGAAGTTGATAAATATAAAGAGAGTGAGAATATTATTATTATTGCACATGGGTACATATTAGATAACAATATTTTTAGGATAACAATTCATATAAATATATTACTAAGGGAAAACTATAAAAAAAAAAAAGCCTTTTACATTCTCGGCCCGAGATATCCTCTCCCATATTCCCGGCCTCCACACCTCTATCGTTCACGTCATCCAACGTGACTCCTCACCACCATGAGTGTACCCACCGATCAAGGCACCCTCAGCTTAGTTCATGCCATCCTTGGCTCCTTATGCGATGACTTGCTCACCACATAACATCCTAACCTACGGCTCGCCTCCTATAGGTAACTTCTTGGTCTGACGACCACCAAGGACGCTTTACATATATATGAACTACGTGGATTTTGATTCATTCTCATGGTTCGTAGGCACCTAGATCCTCACCTAAGGGCAAGTCCCCCATGGAGACTACGCTATGTGATCCTTTTTTTATTCCGTAAATCCCCTTAACCAAAAATGAATTTAACAAAAAGTGTAGGGAAAGAGAAACAAACTCCAAGTCTTACATATCCTAGGCAATTTGGCTCCAACCTAACCCTATATCTTGTTCCAAACTTCAATTTAAGATTTTTTTTCACTGATTTTATGAGTTTGAACAAGGCACTTGTGAGTTATAACAACTTTTCACTCAAACGAGAATTGCTTCTCACTTTAAAAGCAATCACTCCTATTTTCCTAAAGGAAAATAAATCAAGAGCTTCCTACTCTGGATATATCTCACATGAGATACACCATCCTTTCCTTACGAATCTTGAAGAGGAAAATAAGCTCTCAAAGAGTTGATATACAAAATGAAACTTCAATAACTCAAATGATAAAAATTATTCAAGTTTAGCTAAATAATATTTGTTTTACTCTCAAAGAATATGATAAAACAAATGTTGAAGATCACTTTATATAACTTGGTTCTCCATTAAATTGTACAAGGTCATATTTATAAGGCCAAAACAAATTGTGAATGCGCAAAAAAAAACCATTGTATATATACTTAAAAAAAAAGAGTTTTCTAATAATCTTATTTTCTTATAAAACTGTATGACAAGAGTGAAGGAGAAAAGAAGAAGACAAGAGAAGAAGAAGTATAATACTGAATGATCAACTTTTAGGTGTGTCTAACAATTGCATACACACCCTCTATTTATAGGGCTACAAAAGTAACATTCAATTCATAAGTTACAAACATTAAGGGAGGCATATAATACATAATCAATATTGGCATAAATCCTAATGAATTTGGGGTTATAGCCTCATTGATTTTTGGAGGTTTTGGGAGTACTAAAGACATCCACATAAGCACAATACATTTACAACACTCCCCCTTGGATGTCTAAAATTGTGCCTCATTAAAACCTTACTAGGAAAAACCCGGTGGGACAAAAACCTAGTGAAGGAAAAAGAGTACACCAATTATAATCATACATCCATTATAAGCTGCCTCATTAAAAACCTTTACTAGGAAAACCCAGTGGGACAAAACCTTAGTAAAGGGAAAAAGAGTACAGCGCATATCTCCCCCTGATTATAACATAATTCAAGATCTCTTAATTGGCGTATTTCCATTTTGTGAACCAGCTCCTCGAAAGTTATGGTTGGCAATGCCTTAGTGAAGATATGCTAGATTATCACTTTGAACAAATTTGTTGGACATCAATCTCACCATCTTTATGAAGATAATGAATAACTTTGGTGAGATATAGTCATGTATCATTTGATACATCCTCCTTTTTAATTGAGCTATACATGTCATATTATCTTTATATAATATGGTTGACATATTATTTGTGAAGGCAAAGTACATATCTTCTGGATATGTTGATTTAATCGTCCTAACCAAACATACATTCGACCGATCTCTTGCATTGCAATAATTTATGCATGATTTACAGAAGAAACAACAGACAATGTTTGCCTTGATCAATGTCATAATATAGTTGTTTCATCTCATGCAAATAAATAGTCAATTTGAGATCAAACTATTTGGGGATTTGATAAATATTCAGACACATATCCAACTCCTGGAGACTTTGATTCATAAAATAATCTCATGTCAAGTCAAGTGTCTCTCGGAAATATGTTTAACCCCATTCCAATGCCTTTTATTTGGAGAAGAACTTATGATAAACTTCCACCAAATGTTATATCAGGTCGAACATTGTTAACAAATTAATGCACTTATAGCATTAAAATATGGTACTTCTAGACCAAGAAGTTCTTCATTATTCTCATGAGAACAAAAATAATCCTTATTTATATCTAATGATCTTACAACCATTGGGTACTCAATGGATGTACTTTGTCCATGGAAAAACTGAATTAACACCTTTTTAACATAAGATGATTGATAAATAATAACTATACTAATAATGTGCTCGATCTTCAAGTCGAGATAAAAATTTTATTTCAAGATCTTTCATCTCAAACTCTTTCTTTAAGTAAAATTTACTGTGTTCAAATAATATTTAAATCATCAACATACACAGTAAATAACTTTAATCCATATCATTTTATGAAAACACATGGACTAATTAGATCATTTATTTTATATTTTTCTTTTAAGAAATATTCACTGAGACGATAGTACCACATACGTCCAGTTTCATTTAATCCACAGAAGGATTTATTTAATTTTATTGAACAATTTTCCCGAGAAATCTTAACTGCTTTGGCAATTTAAATCCTTCAGGGATTTCCATGAAAATTTTGTAATCCAATGAGCCATATATAGATAGGCTGTAGCTACATTCATTAGACATATATCAAGCTTTTATGTAATGCCAGACAATATGATATCTAAAGGTGATTCCATCCACCACAAGAGAATATATCTCCATAAATTTATCAATATCAGGTCTTTGAGAAAAATCATGTGCTGCAAGTCGCGCTTTATACCTTATGACTTTATTTTTCTTATTTCATTTTTCCGTACAAAAAGATTCATTTGTACCCAACTAACTTTATATATACCTTCAGTCATTTGGACTACTACAGGTCCAAAGAACTTCACATTACTCACAAGTGAAGTCAATTATGCTTGAATTGTATGTTTCCAATTTGGCCAATCATTTTTCTGTCTAAATTCCTTGACAGATTTATTTTCAAGATCCTCTTCTGTTTTAATTGCAAAGTGTTGTCGACAATAATATTCTTTCGGTTCTACCTTTTTCAGTGTTAGCATAACTTATCGAGATCTCTTCATTATCATTCTCAAGTACCTGATCCTCTTTCGAGGTTTCATGATTTTATGTCTTGGGCCTCTTCAGGAGAACTTGCCTCCATAATATAAACATCTTAATTATTTGCTCATTTCCTTTTTCAAGGAATTTTATCTTTGGAACCGATCATCTACGTACCACGTGGCTTTTATTCATTGTCACTAATAAAAATTGTCCTTCTGGGACATCAATTTCAATTGGAGCATTTTCAACTAGTATATGAGATTTTTTAACTCTTTTAAGGTCAGTAAATACATATGGCAGTTTATTGAATCATCTTTTGAACTTCTGGTTCACATTGCTTTATGTGAGGATCTAAAAGAAAATTTTTTTCAATCAAAATCATTTTCCAGCTATTTATTCTCTCCCCCGATATTGAAAATATTGATTCATCAATATCACAATCAGCAAATTTTGCTGAAAATAAATCATCATGTCATTGGTTCAAGATACTTAATCATAACATGATATTAATATTCAACATATATTCATAACCTCCTTTAAGGACCCATCTTTGTGCATTGTGGTGGAGCAATTGAAACATGTATACTGCACAACCAAAAATTCTAAGATGGGATTTATTTAGCTCCTGACCAAAAGCCAATAATAAAAGGGAGAATTTATGATAACTTGTTGGCCTGATCCGTACAGTAGTATATCCGCATGCTATAACATGGGAAGTTGTTCTCATAAATATTGGTCTATCTATTAACTAGAGGCATTTAATAAATGATTATACTAGACCAATATTCTAGGTGTGAACATAAACTTCAGGATGTTCAACTGTCATTACAGTTTAAGACAAACTCACTAGAATTATCAAGACAATTTGTCTTAATTGCATAATTTGAAAATTGCGCTATTGATCTAGCTATCTCGCAAATACCATATTGCGAGTTCATAGTAAGCACACATGCAACCATCTTATAGATGCATCTATTAAAATCATGAAATAATTGAATGGTCTGCATGGTGGGTGAATGAGCCCATATATATCACTTTTCATATATTCCAGAAATGCAGGGAACTCAATCCAAACTTTATCTAGTGATGTTTTTGTAATTGATTTATCTTGAGAACAAACTACACAAGAGAACTCTTTGAATTGAAGAATCTTCTGGTTCTCATTTAAATTCTCAATAATTTTTCGCATCATATATAATTGAACCGGGATGGTCTAACTGGTCATGCCGACTAATATAATTATTTGAACAAGTAAACTTCTGGTTTACTATAGAGCATGTGTTTCAACTATGTAAACTTCTGGTTTACTATGAGATGCGTCTCAACCATGCTAATATTTGCGTAGTACAAATCAAAGGAAAATGTGGGTAAATTTTCTAAGATACATTTCTTACCCATCGTACAATTGCAGTAATATAAAGATATTCTATCTTTTCATCATTTGTAGTCTTAATATGATACCTACAATATATGTCTTTGAAACTTAATAAGTTTCCTTGAAACTTACTGCAAAATAGTCATGTATTTATAGTCGATTTTTATTCCCATAGATAATATGAGAATTTGGCTTTTCCAAATCACTCAATTTTGTACTACCAAACGTTATATTAACTTTTCCTTCTTTCATAACTAAAAGAAGAAATTTTTTCTCTCTCTTAAAATAGTATGCATTGTAGCACAATCCATAAAATATATATTTTATTATAATTGTAAGAACAAGTAGAAAACACAATAATTTAATAACGTCATTGCCAAGGTGCTAAGAAAAAATACTAGCACTTAAAGGGCACAACATGTTCTTAAATATATCATTTCTTCGCTTTAATAAATAATAAAATTAAGAAGAAATTAAAAGATGCTTTGACTTACAAAAAAAATTAATTATAATATATATATATATATACCACAATAAAATGTGATAGATATTTATGGCTAAGATATAAAGACCTTATACAAACACAAAATAAGCATAATATTGCTAACAATTTATATTTAAATAATTAAGCGCAGTGCCAATTTCTATTAATAATTGATATTCAAATGTTAACAAAATAATTTATCACCTAAGATTGTTAACAATTTATTCATTATTATTATGCTTATGTTTCATCATCTTTATAAACAAAATTGACCTTAATATATCATCAATTTTGCAAAATCAAATTGACGTCAGCATTCTTTTCTTTCTTTATCATAGCTTGTAAAGCTTGACAAGATATTCAGGTGTACGACAAACACGTGACCAATGATCTTTTATTTCATATGAATGACATATATTATCTTTATTCTCATAAGAATTCAATTGAGAACCCCCAATAGTTCTTTTGATTATTATAACGTCAATCATGATGATAGTAAATTTTTAGTTTTTTAATTAACGTGTCCATGTCCAACACCATGGCTACAACTAGAGTCATTTACCAAACTCATCATACTTTATTTGTTGCATTCACTTCAAGGAATACTTTTAAAAAAAATATTATACTTTCATTTTCTTCAGGAAATGGAGTTGATTCATTTGGATCGGACATGCCTAATAATTTTTTTTAATCAATAGCTTAGAACTTTTGCTTAACAATAAGCAAATAAGAAATTAACTCAAAATATTTGATAAATCTATACTCTCGATATTGCTGCTTCGGGAGTACATTCGAGGGATACAAGTAGAATGTTTTTACCAATATACCTTCATCAATAATTTCATATTAACATAAATTCAATAGAGAGCTAATTTTAAACAAAGCTTGATTTATATAGAATCTTGCAAATTATTCTAAAGAACTACTGGTTCTTTGTTAATGAAATACCATATTTTCAATTCTTGATGATACAAATAATAATGGCAAAGAAAAATATTGCCTTGTGCAATCCTTCAGGGATGCCTGATTTTATCATTGATAGTATCTCCAAGATTCATTGCACTCAAATGAATTATGGCATCAAGAATCCATGATAATAATTCCTCTTGAAATATCAAGTGCAACAAATTTATCAAGCTTTGAGAAATTTGATATTGTAAATAAGAAATAAGAATTGAAATAATTAAGATATACATATACATATTCCCTTTATGTAAAATTAACATGAATAAGAATTTAGAACAACAATAATCAAATATGTTTTCTTACCTTGATTTGATGTTGTTTACTTACCTTAATGTGATCATCATGCTCAATTTCCCAAAACTCAAATCGATCGGTAGAACTTCGTACTGATAACGTGTTATAAAACTATATGACAAGAGTGAAGGAGAAAAGAAGAAGACAAGAGAAGAAGAAGTATAATACTCAATGATCAAATTTTAGGTGTGTCTAACAATTGCATACACACCCTCTATTTATAGGGCTACAAAAGTAACCTTCAATTCATAAGTTACAAACATTAAGGGAGGCATATAATACATAATCAATATTGGCATAAATCCTAATGAATTTGAGGTTATAGCCTCATTGATTTTTGGAGGTTTTGAGAGTGCTAAAGACATTCACATAAGCACAATACATTTACAACATATTTAACTTTATTGCATTGTACCAGTCAACTATCAGCTTTTTGTCTTGAAAAATATGATTGTTGGAGCGTATTTTTTGAACTTCTATGTATAACCAATCGACTTTCAAGACCTAGAAATCGACCTTCAAGACAATTGACATTTGCAACCTAATAAACAAAATATAATTTTAGCAAAAATCCATATCTTAGCATCTATATATTATGTCCAAACAAACAGATAAAAAATATTAGCCTATATGAAAATACCTAGTTAAGTTAATTGGTATCATATTCATATATGCAACCATGCTTCTACACATCATTGAATCAAATTCTTTAACTCTTTAAGTATATTTCTTTCTTATCATTTCTTTGAATCAATAACATGATATTGATATTCCATTCTTGTGATCAATACTTTTCTTGGACCAACCTACATAAAAGATATTAAATTCTCAAACTAAATAATTATTCCAATTCATAGTAACATTTGATTCAATATAAATCATCTTATCATCATGCAAATAAAATTGTTCAATATATCCAATTTTTATCATATACTTTACATATCATAAAATTTATTAGTATTATCATTGTAACTGTCATTTTTGGTTCAGACAATTGTAATTTGCAATTAAGGACCGCAAGGGATTTTAACCTTGGGGGACTTGTCCTTAGGTGATGCACCTAGGTGCCTACGTACCCTTTGGAAGGGATCAAAGTCCACGTAGTTCGTCATGGTGACGTCTATAGGAGTCGTTAGGCAAGGTAGTTACCTGTATTGGACCGTGTGCGTCTAAGACGTGCTTAAGGTACCCCGGGCAGGCGAGCCGCTCTTAGGAGGTTGCCTTAGTGTAAGATAGCTCGGGTCTCTGAGAGCTGCTGGAAGCCCTATCGATGGGAAGCTCCGGGGACGGAGATGAGCCTGCCGGTGGTTAGACCTGACGGAGCCTACAGCGGAGCTCGGGGATGTGTGAAGGATGTTGCGTAAGGAGTCTGAGAGTGCTCAGAATGCCTGTTAGGATGGTTATTAGTAATGTTCTCTGGAAGTACTTGAGATGTCTCGGATCTAGTGTTATAATCCTTGATCTTATGTTTTAGTCCCCCGGGTGAGGGTCTATTTATACTAAGTGTGGGGAGGATGTGCTCGATCCACGTTCTCGTGGTACGTGGGTCGTCCCACGATGCTCAATGAGTTTCCACGTTCCGTTAAGTGGAGTCCTCGTGAGGTGACGTGGGCAAGGGCCACGTAAGTACCAGATAAGTGGTGCCACATGCTGCTAGCGTGTGCTGCCGCTAGGCTTCTGGAAGCTTAGTGCCACGTGTCCCAAGGTGGAATATTCCATAGTTACAATTATTATTATTATTATTATTATTATTATAGGAAAACATATCTTAGAGTTAAGAAATGAAGCATGATTTAAGTCAAAACATATTCTCAAACGGATCCAGTGCTTGACTCTTCTGTGCATTAGTATGCTAGGCTGACTTTTTTTCATAGTTTTCTCAACTTTTTTTATTTAAATTTGAGAAATTGAAAATTTTCCTTAAGATATTAAATTCTCAAACTAAATAATTATTCCAATTCATAGTAACATTTGATTCAATATAAATCATCTTATCATCATGCAAATAAAATTGTTCAATATATCCAATTTTTATCATATACTTTACATATCATAAAATTTATTAGTATTATCATTGTAACTGTCATTTTTGGTTCAGACAATTGTAATTTGCAATTAAGGACCGCAAGGGATTTTAACCTTGGGGGACTTGTCCTTAGGTGATGCACCTAGGTGCCTACGTACCCTTTGGAAGGGATCAAAGTCCACGTAGTTCGTCATGGTGACGTCTATAGGAGTCGTTAGGCAAGGTAGTTACCTGTATTGGACCGTGTGCGTCTAAGACGTGCTTAAGGTACCCCGGGCAGGCGAGCCGCTCTTAGGAGGTTGCCTTAGTGTAAGATAGCTCGGGTCTCTGAGAGCTGCTGGAAGCCCTATCGATGGGAAGCTCCGGGGACGGAGATGAGCCTGCCGGTGGTTAGACCTGACGGAGCCTACAGCGGAGCTCGGGGATGTGTGAAGGATGTTGCGTAAGGAGTCTGAGAGTGCTCAGAATGCCTGTTAGGATGGTTATTAGTAATGTTCTCTGGAAGTACTTGAGATGTCTCGGATCTAGTGTTATAGTCCTTGATCTTATGTTTTAGTCCCCCGGGTGAGGGTCTATTTATACTAAGTGTGGGGAGGATGTGCTCGATCCACGTTCTCGTGGTACGTGGGTCGTCCCACGATGCTCAATGAGTTTCCACGTTCCGTTAAGTGGAGTCCTCGTGAGGTGACGTGGGCAAGGGCCACGTAAGTACCAGATAAGTGGTGCCACATGCTGCTAGCGTGTGCTGCCGCTAGGCTTCTGGAAGCTTAGTGCCACGTGTCCCAAGGTGGAATATTCCATAGTTACAATTATTATTATTATTATTATTATTATTATAGGAAAACATATCTTAGAGTTAAGAAATGAAGCATGATTTAAGTCAAAACATATTCTCAAACGGATCCAGTGCTTGACTCTTCTGTGCATTAGTATGCTAGGCTGACTTTTTTTCATAGTTTTCTCAACTTTTTTTATTTAAATTTGAGAAATTGAAAATTTTCCTTAAGAATATCTAAAGTATACAAGATATAGATACAAACAAATTTTAAAACTTCACATAAATCAAGATTTACCATGAATGGATTAAGAACTAACTTTTTAGTCCCTAATAAAGGTAGTCCCTAAACCATTCATGGTAGGTCTTGATTTGTCACGACCCCGGTTTAGAGGACCGTGACCGGCACAGACACAGGGAATACCCCTATGCCTGTAAGCCTTATCACCTAATTGACAGAAAATCTATTATTGAAAATACATTCACATGCATTATAATATCATGGCTACACCAACATGGTTGCCTATCCTAGGCAAGCAAATCCACGGCCAGTGCCGCTTCAGGATATAGGTATAGGAAAACACACATAATATATATAACTTGTGTACTGGCTACACATCCGAAGATGCTGCCTATCCTATTCACATGCAACAAATATATGTATATATATATTTTGGAAACAAGTTTTCCTTGCATCGTAATCTAATGGATCCTGATCTTTAAGGTCTGTGAAGCAGACAGTTCTAGATTTAGTGATACAATATAGTTGGGTACGTCTACCCTTTACTTTATGATACATGATAAAGTAAATTACAATTACAATTCATTCACCCACATGAACAAGTTGTGGGTCTTGGAAAGTTTTGCTCGTCCCTCATTCCACCGAGACTTCTTCCACTTGTACTTAACCTGTCTCTGTGTAGTAAAAATGAGGTGTGAGTCTTAACCACGCGACTCAGTGAGGACTCTCCCATCCCCGGCGCAAGGTGGGTACCATAGCGCTGGGTTTGGGAGTCATACACAACCACATACAAAAACAACTAGTTACTGTTAGTTAGCATACATTCTTGGTGATCACGCAACAACAGAAATCTCACCCAAACACTCACATGCATTTAACAGATATAAGCATGCAACAGTTTGTTCCACGTCATCAATCAGCAAGTAACATGTAACATATAGTGACAGCTTTTACTTACCGGTCTTCTCACGTTCAGCATGTTTGAATCAAACAAGACGTTGTGGTGATGTAATCATGTACGTCACCATTACACTGCACAACAGCAATTATATCCAAACATAGACAAGTTGTACCTACACACAGATACTATAGCATACATCTACTTAATCTCCCCAACTCTGGGGTATCTACTAGCCACTATGTGGCTTTCCCACTTCGAACCCGTGCACTCGGGTTGCTGGCCACCAAGTGGTGAAACATACTTAACCCATTCACTTGGGTACTGGTCACCTCGTGACAATTCTGTTAACCAAACACAATCAACTTCTATCTATCAAACAACTGACGCATAGCCACCACGTGGCACATCTTGATCCCTTTACTGTGGGGAAATAGCTTGAGCCCACTCGTCCATTACCCAACCATGCCACAATGACGGGCACGGCACGATGTCTCAATGCTTGGCCACTGATACACCCTGGACCATCTCAACAGGATGATTTCTCTTTTGCAAGATCAGACTCACGGTTCACCCGTAGGTTCCTCCCGTGTCTCCTTATCTTGGTCTCACATATTAATAGGATTCTTTGTATCTTTCCCGAAGGATCAACAATTCATCTCCTTATTAATATGTACAAGTATCCTCAATAGGATATAACTCATATACCCGTCCAGATGCACTCTGTGAGCCTCAAGCTATCGATATAGCAATATAAAACCTTTCTGACCCTATTGCCAAGATAGGGCAATGACCATCGTCTTGGTGATAATAAAACTGAGGTCTCAAGTACCATCTTACGTTATTCTAGTCGATGTCTCACATATTAATAGGATTATTTGTATCTTTCCTGAAGGATCAACAATTCTTCTCCTTATTAATATGGACGAGTATCCTTAACAGGATATAACTCATATACCCTTCTAGATGCACTCTCTGAGCCTCAAGCTATCTTCATAGCAATATAAAACCTTTCTGACCCTATTGCCAGGATAGGGCAATGACCATCGTCATGGTGATTATAAAAACTGAGGTCTCAAGTTCCATCTGACGTTGTTCTAGTCGATGTCTCACATCGCTAGCATAACCAAACCCAAAACCCACCAATAACTCCCTTTTCATGATTATAATTTAAGTCACCGTTGTGACGAGTTTTCAAAATAAAAGTTTAGTCCTTCCGTACAAAGACTCTTGCCACCGTCGTGGAAAAGATTTAATAAAATACTCATCATGCCTCCGGAGTGTATGAGTTGGATTTGTATCACACCAATCATAACAAACAATTACACTCTACTCCTATGTCTTCCTATTCAAACTACTTTCCACAACCTATTTTCTAGTTCTTTTATTCTTTTAGCATTCTATACCTCTAGCTAACACATATCAAACAAGCAGAGAATGTACATACTCATGTAATCCACACAAGCATACAATCCTAGGAGCAGAGATGGAAGAACCCTCACATTGGCCAACCTTCCATGCAATCCTCTCCTGTAACTTTAGTCTCCTCAGAGTTCTTGTTGCACTCTATTGCGTGCCGTTGTTCCTATAAGAACAACATTTACTTCATTAAGGTTATTACTTAGCTTGTTATTTATCTCTCCATTACTCTCACATGTAGTCCATGGTTGGCACAGAGTCAAGCTCTTGGTCTTATTGGACTTTTCTATCCCGACATATGCGTATCCTTCATCTAACACTTGACTTACTCGCATATAACACTCTACTTGAGTGTTTCACATACTTGGATTTGAGTATTAGACCTCTATCTCAATTGTATTCACATCTAAGGAAGCTTATCTAACTTGGTTGGAAGAAATCATAATTTTAGGAAGGTCTAAACAATTTGATTCAACTTGTGTTCCTACTTGGGTTCTAAGAAATCTAGTTTCTAAACCTCAATATACCTCCAATTTATCCCACTTAAGGTTTCCTAAAGGTTGTGAAAGGAAAATGTTGAAATTCACGAAGTTAGACTTAATTTGTTCTGCAAGTTTCCATCCTTGAGAAACAAAAAGGTACTTAAAATAATTCTTGATGCTTGATAGCATATTTAGAATTATTCTAGGGTGTTTAAGATTGAAAAGAAGAGGTTTGAAGCCCTCAACATCACCCTTAAAGTATATTTGGGCAAATTGAGTAGGGACCCGGCACATTAACGTCAAGATTCAACCTTAGTAACCTCGGACCAGCTCTTCACGAGTCTTGTTCAGCTAATATTCCAACCATATAATTTTAATAATACCAATTCAAGCCTATTTACTCAAATCCAAACTCAATCCTAATTATCACAATTTCCCCAATTTGAAAATAATTATAATTTCAACCCCAAATCCTTCCAAATTCGAATTTGGGCAAATCCGATAACAAAATCTCGATTCCTACCCCAATTAAGTGTTCAAGAACACTTTCTAGGTCTCAATCTACCCTCAAAATAACTCAATTGAAGGTGAATCGAAGAAATCCCTAAAAATGGAGAAATTGAGGGTTTCGAATAAAATTGGGGTTACCAACCTTGATTCGATTGGTGGGAGGTGTGGAAGATATTGTAACCGAGCTCCGGTGACTTTTCCCGGCGGCGGCTAGCTCTCTTCGGCGACGTTTCCTCCCTCTTCCCCCTTCTTCTCCGTCCACTCCTCCCTCCCTCTCTCTATCTCTCGTCTTCTCTCTCTCTTCTTGTCACTTTTTCTTTCTTTTTCTCTTTCTTTGTTTCTTAATCGCACACACCCTCTCCTTTTTCTTTCTTTTTTTTTTCTTCCACCCTTTAATTTCCTAAACCAGGCCCCATTAAAAAAAATAATTAAATTAAATTAAATAATAATTAATTAATTAATAAAAAGTAATATAATTAATTTATAAAATAATTAATAATTAAATAAACAATAACAAATATGTATTTTTAATTTAATCCCTTTCCCTATTTAATTCAGGTTTCCAATTTCTTAGGTCCTGAATTAAATTCTAAAATTTATTTTACTCCTTTCTTTCATCTTTTATTTTATTTTAAACTTCGAAGAATTTCTCGGTTCCTTTCCGGTTTCCCTTAACTTTCATACTTTTCCTATATTCCTTGTAAAGTTTTAATTCCTAGCCCCGAAATAAATCATTCTTTAATCCTCAACATTTTTAAATAAAACATTCTTTAATCCTCGAAATTTTTCGGGGTATTACATTATTTGTGTGAGATTTTTAAATTTTTTGTGTGTATACCTTTCATTCTTTAGAAAAAATTTATAATTTCTCAAATTTAAATAAAAAAAGTTGAGAAAACTATAAAAAAAAAGAAATTGGCTACATCTGATCATTGTGATTCTACATTGAAACAACAAACTTAAGGGGCATAATAAAAATCGTGTCGTCACAATTCAAAAATTGGAAAACTTAACTACATTGCATAGAAACTTTTTGTTTTTTTTCGCAGAAAATTAGCAGTAGTTCCAAGGAACTTAGATACATCACGATTGAAGATAGTTATGTTTGATGCGGCAGTGTCATCAACAACAACTGTTGGACGCCGCACAAAAAATATAAGGAAAAGAGAAAGAATAACACACAAAAATTTTAACATGGTTCGGTGCCTCAAGACCTCCTACCACGATCCCCACTGGGACAAACTTTACTACTTGTAATTTTTGAACGAAAAAATTACAAACCCTCCTCAATACATAAAAAAATACCCAAAACCCAATACACCCAATGGTTATAGGCTAGTATTCTTAGGTGTGTAGAAATCTATATAACAAACACCTATTTATATAAGCTCCTCACCCACTCATTCACTAAAGCTAGCCGACGTGTGACTTTGAATTTACATACACAACAAATCCTCCCTTAATCCAAAGTCCTACATTATCTCTCTCTAAAAAAAACTAAACTCTCCTATTAATTTTTTTTTACTTACTCAGTTTCTACAACGATCCTCCCTTACTACAGAATTCTCTAACATTCTCAGATTAACTCATCTTCATAAGAAACCACATTAGCAGAAGAAGCTTCTTTCAATCTGCCCATTTTCTCCTTCATGCTCTGCAAGTCCTCCTGAAGTCTGGACATCTCATTAGCGTGTGACCCAATTGTCCACAGTTATGGCACTCAACAGTGCTCATGTCTCTCGATCAAGAATTTCTTCCAAGTTGATCACCTTTCTTCTTCCTGACACTATCCATTGCTAGTATATGACAGTCCCTGAAAGACTCTTCACCACCCATCATCATCTGACTCTCCTTCAAGGTACTCATCACTTCATCTAGTTTCAGTGTGCTCTTTCCTGCTAGCATTGACTGGACTAGAGGCTTGAAGGATTTTGGTAGTGAAGCCAAGAGAAGCAGCGCTTGCTCTTCATCCTTAATAGTCTCCCCTGCATTTAAAAGTCTAGATACCATCTCATTAAATTTGTTAATGTGATCAATCACATTACCTCCCTCTTCCATCTTCAATGAGTACAAATTTATCTTCATCATCAATCGATTGGTCAATGTCTTCTACGCAAACTTGCTCTCCAACGTGTCCCACAACTTCTTCAGTGATGTCTCCTTCAGCACCGTCACTTTTATCTGTGGGGCTAGTGCCAATCGAATTGTACTAACAACCTTTTTCTGAATTGTACTCCAATCTGACTCTTTCATTTCACTCGATTTCTCATCCTGCAATACTAAGTCAAGACCCTGCTGGACCAAATAATCTTAAATCGTGCATTGCCACAGTGTAAAATATGTTCTCCTATCAAACAACGGAACTTCAAACTTCAGGGTGTTCATTGTATTCAACCAAAATTTTGGCTAAATACTTCCACTCACACAGCCAACCAACCAACACCACAAACAGCCCAAATTCAAAAGAAAATTTGACTTGAAAAAAGATTAGAAAATAAGCCAGAACCAACCTCTCTTCAAATTGCTGGCGTGGCGCTGACTGGATGATGACGACTCCTTCTCTTGCTCTTTCTCCCTTCTTCCTCCCTAGGCCGAAACTTGGCTCTGATACCACTTGTTGGGCCCCGCACAAAAAATATAAGGAAAAGAGAAAGAAGAACACACAAAAATTTTAATGTGGTTCGGTGCCTCAAGACCTACTACCACGATCCCCACTGGGACAAACTTTACTACTTGTAATTTTTGAACGGAAAAATTACAAACCCTCCTCAATACATAAAAAATACCCAAAACCCAATACACTCAATGGTTATAGGCTAGTATTCTTATGTGTGTAGAAACCTATATAACAAAAACTTATTTATATAAGCTCCTCACCCACTCACTCACTAAAGCTAGCCGATATGGGACTTTGAATTTACATACACAACAACGTCCAACCTAAACCTCGCCAGAGGTGTAGCAACAAAAATCTCACATTTTGTGCAATAAAATATGTCTACATCAGGATCCAATTTTTTCGCACACTTTTTACAGGACTAGTAAAACCAATTTTTATCAGTGTTGACTTTCAGAACATTAGCCACTATGCAATGTACAAAATCATCTTCTGCAAGCCAAAGCTCACTAATACTAGTTACAGTCATTGATGAAAAAGAATCCTCATAAGGTGATGTAGAACATACAAATGATGAAGAACTTCTATTCAATGGGCTTTTAAGTAAATTTGGATGCAAGTTCTCTTCAAAGTCTCTAAATTATATCTCCTCATTTATTAATATATGGGTAGCATACATTGAGGTTGTAAGACTTCGCTAACCTTGGATCTCTTATAAATATAACATAAATAGTAAAAATTCAATAAAAAATCTTATTGCATTGAAAAAGATTTTTAGAATCATACTCTTTGTCTTCTAACTCAATTGAGAGACAATTGAAATTGACATCATTATTGGGTCCTTCAACAACGTCTGATATAGTACATATGTCCTATAACATATGAAGAAAGAATTACAATGCCAGTAAGAAAATATATTTCATCGTGCAAAAATATATTTGATAAAATACATACGAACCAATATTTTCTGATCGACTTAACCATAGGTAATAGATTTAGTAGTAACCCACTCAAAGCCAAAACGATGAAAGGAAGGATCATCTACTGCTGGCATTACTCAAGTACTGAATTGGAAGTTTAACTTGTAACTATTGCTGGAGACACGATAATTTCCTCCACTATGTCCAACATGAAACTTGGACAGAACAAAAACGCCCCTTCCGTCAAGACACTCTTGAATTTTTTAGGTATATGCTGCTCACAGAAGCACCTTGATCGCACCCAAAATCATCACTAATTTTAGTGCTCAAATGGCATATATTATAATGTTCAATCATGCATTTTGCATATAGTTATGCTTTATTTCTAATGAAGAGTGCTTTCGCTATTTCTTGCTAATTTATGTCTTTTAGCACATTATTCATGTAAGTTCCTTGAGGAAGACTTTCTACCAAACTTTGATGCAAGGTTCTATATGTTTCAGGGATTCCTTGAGGACTTAAAAGAAAGGAATGAGGAAAAGAGGACCAGGAAGACAAGGAGAAGCAGGCCAAAGTAGCTCGGAGCAAAACAACTTGAAGTAGAAGAAAAGATATCAGCGACTCACCAACAACAAGCAGCATAGCTCGCCATATAAGCAAACCGCTTTCTGAAGGAAACTAGACAAATACTGATTAGCTTAGAGTGAGTAAAAGTAGCTCCCTGGTATCGAGTGAGGCAAAACGGGCAAAACACGAGAGAACTCTGCACATAACGGAATTTGGCCCTATTTTGGAGGCACAACCCTAGCCACTTGCCTTACTTCCTCTAGCCATGCATATAGGGTTGAGGTGGCTCTCTTGTAGCCTCCCCTATATGCAAAGCTAAGTCTCTCCTCCCTTGAGGAGGATTGAGATGTAGTTTGAGCCATGGTTGAATAAATGGAAGAATCATATATTTTATTTTATTTTTTATGTTTACATAGTTTTTATCTGTTTCACTCTTGGACTCGCGCTCGGTGACAACGAGATGCTTGAGTTCCGAGGGTATAAGGTAGTCTCATCTTCGGGTTCATTCGCTTAGCGAAAGCGGGAATTAAAGCCTTTGAGGAGGGAGCACGAGTGTGCATCAATCACTACCAGGAAATGTTGAAACCATGTTAGGAGTAGGTTCAAATGCATGTAATCCTTTTGAATTTATCTAATAATAATTACGTTGATTATTTAAATCTTTGTTGAGTTGTTGTTAGAACTTCAAGAGTATAACTATGTAGAGATGGATAATGTGAGATCCATTACTTTTTGATCTCCATTTCCCCCATTGATTTAAACTCCAATAATTCCTCCTAAGAGAAATTTTGGTTGAGTAGTTAGAAAAAAACTAAGGTAAAGTTGCTTAGGTGCTTGCTATAAAGTTCACAAAACATAACATATTATTATATTCTCTCTCCTATTTGATTTGTTATGTAATTTATTGCTTTTCATTTTCTCTCTCTACCATGATTGGTTGTACAAAATTTTTTTGCCACGTGTTTTAATTTTATTGGTGAACTTTATAGCAAGCACCTAAGTAACTTTACCTTAGTTTAGTCCGAGTAGTTATTGGTACTTCAATGGCATAGTTGTGCATTATTGGATGACATGTAATCCATCTCTCCCCATTTGCTTGAATGTTGGCCCCATCAACTAGGAAGTTCATGTGACAGATGAATTTCTATTAGTTGGCATTGGATAAGCTGCAAGAGTTCAATCGGCTAATTGAACGGATTTTGGATAATGGTCATCATGATACGATTTCCACTATCTATATATATAATGGCTAGGATAGCCGCATATCATCCTTCGAAGGGAATACTCCTCTATTTGCATCTTTATTTTATTTTATTTCCTTTTCTTTCTTTTATCTTTTTTTTTTAACTATATCAAAATCCCCAAAATATATGCCTACCAGGTGTTCGACGAAAGTCCTGATAGAAATTTGTGATACTTTCTTTCTTGAACCCTTGCGTTTCCAAGTCCTTAACATTTGGTAACCTCCTAGAGAATCGACCTAGGTCAATGCCACTAACTGCATTAATCTAGTAAAATATAAAATTAAATTGGACCTGCTTGGACCCACGACATATGAGTGCGTGATATCACACCTATCCCGTTCTTCTGTAGCAATAAATAGAAAAATTACAGAAACATATTGTTAAAGGAAAATAAAGCATTAAAAAATAACATGGTTATTATCTTCGCATTAGTTACTCACGATCACATAGGACCATTTCGATCTGATCAGGACTGGACGGCGGATTTGTCCAATTTTTATTGTTGGATGGCATCATACATAGTCGAATAACACGAACCTTAATGGCCAGATCCTTCTCCAGAGGATTTACAGCACTGATGAGTGAGAGCTCTTCTTTAAGAAGGTCTCATGGTTATATAGCCTTGGGGGACAGTTAGGGTTGGTAGGAAATGGTTGGAATGAACCTTACGAGCTATTATTTAGTTAATGTCGAGCGTAAGAGAGGGGTGTTGAGTGTCCTTATATTGGGATTAATAAAGACCTTAAAGTTTAAGCACACAAAATATATTTTTGTTGTTTTAGTTTTATTAAAAATTTATTAAATTAATATGTCATTTTTTAACATTCCAGTAAAAACCATTAAATCGTTTTATTGCTCCAAAAATGAATAAATAAACATATTATACAATTGTTAAAAAAATTAATAAAATAATTTTTTTAAAACTATTGATAAAATAAATTAAAATAACGTTTTTATGATAATATATTTGTAACTCCATAATATTTTCTCCTCTGAACGCATGGCACTGGCTTTCTAGAAGATTAACCGGACTACAGATCAGCGACACGTGGCACCGCTCGGTGGTCTCATACATGGTTTTCATCCATGCTTCCCCACATACTTTCTCACATTAGAGACGTGAGAGAAGTTCCATGATCGTGGGTCGAGCACCATGCACAGGAATGTGGGTCGACCATGTTCTCCTTTACCTTGAGTATAAATATCCCTCACTTGGGAGACTCAAGACAGAACCGAATCATCATCACCTGAAGTCTAACCAACAGATATAAGAGCATACTCACTCTCTCAAAATACACTCATTCTTTTGCTCTAAGCATCATCCAGAGACTCTTGTTCTCTCATTCCTCTATAGGAAACCTCCCATAGGTGGCTCGCCCCGCCCGGAGCAACACACACATCCTAGCTGCACATGGCCACTACAGGTAACACTCCTGCCTAACGGCTCATATGGACGTTCCCTCTTCGAACTACGTGGACTTTGATCTCTTAACAAGGATACGTAGACACATAGGTTATCACTTAAGGACAAGTCCTCCAAGGTTACGACCCATTGTGGTCCTTATTTGCAATTATGAATTGTCTGAACAAAAAATGGCAGTTACAATATTAAATTTTAAAAATACCTTATTTTAAAACTAAAATTAATAAATATAATTCTATAAAATTTTAAAATATTTTATATAAAACTAAAATACACAAAAGGCCAATGAATTTTAAAATTTTACACTCAACTTTCCTAAACCATCAAGTGTGGGCACCCAATCCTCTTCCATCATCTTTCTATCTATTTTCCAATATTCTTAGATAGGTTAACATTTTTATTTAGATTAATTAATAATATTTTAATAATTTTACTTAAAACTTTAAATAAAAGTATTGATGTAACTAAAAAATATTAAAAGAAATTATCAAAACATTTTTCATTAATATGAATAAAAAGTTGACATGGCTGAAAAAGCCATAAAAAATAGATAAAAAAAGTTGAATCAAGAGAGTTAAAGCCATGTTCTTAAATAGAATGTGCGAGGTAATGTTGGAGGTAAACATTCTTTTTATTAAACAAACTTTAATTTTTATAATCTGATGAATTTATATTTTTGTCCTTACTTTTTTATTTTATTTTTTGCCTGAATCCGTTTTTTATCTACTTTTATTTTATTCCCACTTTTAATACAAGGGTAAAATGGTCATTTTATCCACTTTTATTTCATTCACATCACATTCTCATTCTTTCCAAATTCCAACATTCCCATTCTCATTCCCTCTAATATTCTACCAAACAAAAATAAGTTGTAAATTGAAAGGATATGAAAATTGAATGTAAAATTTTAAAACATTAGAATATTGCTAAAGTACTATTTTGGTCCTCAATATTTGCATGAAGTTTAATGTTGATCCTTAATTTTTAAAAGTTTAATGTTGATCCTCAAAGTTCTTTTTTGGTTGATTTTGGTCCTGGAGCGTAATACTGTTAACTTTTGCCGTTAAATGATGACGTGACATGCTTACGTGGCACACCCTCTCTCCTACGTTTCATATTTTAATGATGTGGCATGCACCCCACATTGCCACGTCATCATCTTCTTTCTTCTCCTCGGGCTTGGGCCTCTGACATGTAGGAGGGAGGTGTGCCACATAAGAATACCACGTATCATTTAACAACAAAAGTTAACGGTGTTAAGTTCGAGGATCAAAATCGACAAAAAAAAAAAATTTTGAGGACCAACATTAAACTTTATGTAAACATAGTGAACCAAAATAATACTTTACCTTTAGAATATTGTTACTTGTTCTTAACTTAAAAACAGTAAAATAAAAATAAAATATGAAAATAATTAAATAAGTCCTCCTGAAAATCTGACAATTTGTCCTAGCCTACATGGCGTTGAGGCTGATTACCTCGCTATCTGGTGCTGGACCGTACTCTCCTTGCTATGTCGGTAGGGGTTTGCGACTTGGAATCTGCTGCTCTTCGACGAAACCCCCTTTCAGAGTTTCTTCGGCAAAAATGAGCATGGAATCTGAAAGCGGAACCCTCTTACGCTCCACCAGAGTCTTCGACTCTCATCTGCATATATGGGCTTCTCCTGAAGAGGTAAGACCACACTACAACTTAATTAGCATTTCGTCCGTTGAAATTTCGAATGCTGAATTCTGATATCTTGTAGTTTCTGGTCTTGAAAGCTCTTGGTTTCTCTAAGGAAATGACGCTCATAGTTTTCCATTTCTTGCCCTTTTTTGTGTGAAGGCTGCCACTAAATTCCCTTACTGTCCTGGTCAAAAGCCCACTTTACCCGGAGATGTCAATCTCTTGTTCCAGGTATGCCTTTCGAATTGTTCATAATTTATTTGCATTGCAATTTTGTTTCAAAAGTTTGTATACACATGACTCATGCATTTCCTACTAATCTTCATCCATTCGATGTGTGGTCCCAATTGCTCGAATATGGAAGCTGATTGGATTCTCTGTCACATAAACTGTTTTCAATCTCTTTCATCGTAGTGTTGATATACTCACCGCAACTATGTATGGTCCCATTGCTTCTCTACCTTCAGGATTTCTTGCCATACTTTTCCTTAGCACTCCCACTTGCATTAATTGAGCTTCTATACCTATCCCATTACATTGGTATGCCTTGTGCATAGCTAGGTAGTTTCTGTTGGAGTCTCTACTTCTATCATGAAATGTAGCTATGGATCAAATTTTGAATAATCATTTATAGCATGGTATATACTATATAGTACCCTTGTTTGTAAACTATTTTTGGCTTCCAAACTATTTATGTATTTGTGTTCACTTCTGCATGACTTGAATCTGGCTCCTTCATTCGTGTAGTGAATTGTATGCAAATATTCAGAGACCATTTCGAAAGAATTAAAGACTGCATAAGGCTCCTATTATGCTTGTATATAATTGTGTATGCTTGAATATAATTCTTGCCGACACTCACTTTTTCGACAGTGCATGGAGGAAGCAGGGGTAGATGGTGCACTCATTGTGCAGCCAATTTTTCACATGTTTGATCATAGTTTAGTCACAAGGTATTTTCAAGTTAGTTCTGGTTAGATAACTCAGTGCTTTTATAGTTTTTAATCAGTACTGATATTACAATTGGTGTGCATTAATTACCTGATATCTAGTAGTAAAGTGATTCCATTGACCTACTCATGTAGAACCTTCCATTCTGGGATTAAAGGTCAGTAGGTCACTGACTGATCTATTTGAGATGAAAATTATATGAAGCAACAGTAGAATGTAGTGAGAAGAGAGTAAGTTTTAGACAATAGAATTGGGAAATAGTTTTTGAAAATTCAACAACACTAGTCTACATTGACTATTCAATTATTAGAGGACTATAGAAATGCTAGAATAGCTCTATTCTAACTGGCAAAGACTAAGGCTATGTTTGGTATAGATTCCAAATAGTACCAAACACACTTCTCATCAAACTTCTTCTCTCTATATCTCTCCTCAATTTTCTCTATAGTACTTTCCTTTACTCTAGAGTACTTTACTTTACAGCACTTTACATCCCTTCTCTTTCCATCCGTGCATTTCTACCAAACGTAGGAAAATATCACAATTTTAGAAAAACTAAAAAATTTAGATCTGTTCACAAACATGATTGTTTCATAACTGACACCACATGGAGTTATGTGTAATTTACAAATATAGGTGAAGAGTTCATATAATTATGTCTAATTTTATTGGTGATTGGTGTGTTCTATTTTAAATTTGGTGATGTGTGTCAATTCAATGATTTGAAAGACTTAAAAAAATTATCAATAATTCTATCTAAAATGCAGTAACATGCCTAAAAACTGGGACTTAAGCAGGTAGTGGGTTCGGGTAGTGGCATACTCCACTCTCCTGTGAGGCTGAACCTTAAAACATGTAAATTGGAGGGATGCCAAGTAGTGACAGCAGTGACACATGGCTTTGGGATGTGTCTTCCAGGGTTTTATGATTCTTGTTCCTTCTAAATAATTGAGTAATGACTTGGTCTTATCGTCTGGAACTGGAAGATAAATGTTAATGGTAAAAGAGGTCGTGATTTTCTGGAAAGTAATTCCCTAAACTGAAATTCTTAATAATTAGAAGTTTTTCCCAATGGATCCTCAAATAAAAGCGACAATAGAATTCTAAATTATTTCTAATAATTTGCAAATTATTGATATATAGATCTTGATCAACACCCTTTGTAGTCTATTTCCTAATTTTCTTTATGGAAGGAGCATTCCTATTGTTTCTATATTATGTGTGAGTTTGAGTGCATACTAGCAAGATAAGTTGAGAGGATGGAACGCAATGGAGCACAACAATGGAGAAGGTTAGGGTCTTGTCTTAAAAGAAGTGCATCCTTCTATCTTTTTTTTTTTGTAATTTCAATTTGCTTAATAGGACAAACACATACTTCTCTTACTTGGGGTGTTTTATTTTTCTTGAAATTTAAAATGTCCATGTCCTAGTCATGTCCAACCATGTTGGGTGCATGTTTAATCAGGGAGTTTTTTTTTTTATTCTGACACATGCGGATTTTTCATAGAGATGAGTAAAGACAAAACACGTTGGCATCACTTGATCAGTATAGCCGACCCCACCTAGTGGAAAAAGGCTTTGATTGTTCTTGTTGACACATACAGATGCATGTTGAACATATGTCATTAGCATGTTATGGCAGTATACGTGTTCAACATGCCAATACTCCACCAAAATGGTGTGTCCATGCTTTCCAGAATGTGAGACGTGTAAAGTGTTACATGTGTGTTTTGAGCTATACATCATCAAAGATGTCCTAAGATAAGATGAAGGCAAGATTCACAAAATTGAACATGCCAAATTACACTTCCTCCCTGCGAGATGACTACGCTCTTCTCTCCTCTATTTTAAAAATCTACACCTGCTTCCACTGAAATATTAAAAACTTTCAATTTTACCTATTTTGACCAAAATCTACTTAATGGCATTATTAAATCTTTTAAAAAGTTACAATTTATTAGAAAAACAATACATTAAAAATTATTTCATTATTATTTATTTTGAGTTAAAATAATTAAGTTATTTTATGTTTAATTTAAAATCAATTTTTATATTATTCAAATTCTTATTTAATTATATAAAAAATAAATATAAGGGGTTTGGTCAAAATGGGTGAAATTGTCGGTTTTTAATAAGAGCATCTCACACTTTCTCATGCCAACTATTTTTATTGGACAGTGTCCTGAAGAAATATCCGACCAAATTTGTTGGTTGTTGCCTTGCTAATCCAGCTGGTGATGGAAGGGGGATTAACCAGTTTGAACACCTTGTTTTGCAGGTCCATTGGGATAACTATGTTTTTGTTTTTTGATAAGTAATTATATTCGAGACAAACTGATGAAGTTTTCATTTCATTTGTGCTAGGATGGTTATCGTGCTGTACGATTTAACCCTACTCTGTGGCCATCTGGAGAGAAGGTACACTCTCCATCTCTTCCCCCTCTGCCCTTTCTTTATTTTCATGTGTGTCTCTGTTTAGGGTTTAGGTAGAAATGCTATATTCCAGTTCTTCTCTCTCTATATCCTCCCATCTTACTAAGGTTTTATTTGTCACTTGTATGTTGAATGGAATAAGAAAAAAATGTACCTTTTCTATCAGATGTGTTGTATGCTGTTGGTGATTGTCTCCACTAGCCAGTCAAGCAGCCTGTATAACTAGGAGGACTTCTTATAGTGTACATGTAACTGTTAAGCTGTAATATCAAAATTTGCTTCCAAATTTTCCTAGAATCTCTGGTGTGCATTAGGCTGATGAATTACTAAGCCAGGAAAGATTCTATTTTAAACTGACATTTTGAAGAAAACATGGTAAAATTAACACTAATCTTAAGTAAGACTGTAATGTAATTGCAAGTTTTTCTGTTCATTTTTAAATTTTATGTTTGTTATTACCCAGTTATGTCTGCATCATGTTCAATGTCAATGCAGATGACAAATGAAATTGGGAAGGCTCTTTTCTCAAAAGCTGGAGAACTCAAAGTACCAGTAGGCTTCTTGTGTATGAAGGTGTTAAATTCAGAACTATCTTCTAGGGTTTCTTCATACATTATACATACTTAGATTAGTTTGCAGAATATTTCTTCTTCTAGATAATGACCTTGTTACCTTTCTATACAGTTGGAACATCTTTTTAATATAAATGTGATTCCGAACTGTATGAATTAATGAGTTGTATTTTTTTCAGGGGCTTGATCCATATATTTCAGAAATTGAGCAACTATGCACAGAATTTCCATCAACAGTTGTTTTGATTGATCACTTAGGCTTCTGCAAACCACCAACGTGAGCTTCCTTACAATTATTAGGTTACATTATTAAGGCCAAGAAATCTACTCTTATTTGCATGTTTTGTTACAGAAATGATGAGGAAGGTCGCCTCTTCTCTCAGCTTTTGAATCTATCAAGGTTCCCACAAGTAAGTGCCTGATTATCTTCTTCATGAACTGATTCGGTAGAAAACTAACTGGGAAATATTTTTCTATTTCTTAGTTTGTATAATACATGGAAAAGGTTCCACCATTTATAGGAGAAGCCCAAAACAAATCCTGGAGATATTTTCTTTAAAATTATCCTAAACTTATGCTAATCAAATCAAAATCTTTGACTAAGTACAAAATAAATCTTGGAGAGAAATAAGAGAACTAGAGATAAATCAAGGATTCAACAGATTCCAAGGAAGCAAAGGATGGTTAAATTTTCAAGTAATTGCATTTTTACTATATTGCCAAAAACATTGTTCGAAGCAGATATTGCTATTGTTAGACTCAATTTAATGCTTCTTATTTGTATTGAATGAGCACAATGGCATAGGTGTAAATACTCATAAAATTTCTGGGATCTAGATGTGACGTTCTGAAATGTCTTGTAAAATTTTGATAGGTGTATGTGAAATTCAGTGCACTTTTCAGAGTGTCAAGATTGCAATCTCCATTTCTGGATCTGTGTCCTCTCTTGTCCCAAGTTGTCTCCAGTTTTGGCGCTAACCGTGTCATGTGGGGCAGGTGATTTCCTTTCTTTTGTGCTGCATTACAATATAACTGCAACCATTTGAATTGTTGTCCACGAAACAATTTTTTTTCTATAAACAAAAATACCTTTGATGACCCTAAATTTAGGGTCTCTTTCAATTATGTCCCTTAACTTTGTTGTCAATTGTAATTGTACCTCCACAGTTTCAATTTGCAAGCAGTTTTTCTCTTTACCCAAATTTCGTGCAAATAATTAATGGCATATACAAATGTGACTCTACTCGCAGCCTCTATTGTTGATTGACATGTCATATCATATATTTAACTATATTGTTTCATCAATTTACCATATTTATTATTGTGTCACTATAAAATAAAAACTGTTACCATATTTGACATCACAATCAGCATTAGAGGTTACACGGACAGTCACATTTGCATCTACCGTTAATTATTTGCACGAAATTCGGGTAAAAGGGAAAAATTGGTTGCACTTTAAAAGTTTATGAGCACAATTGACATCAAACAAAGTTCAAAAGCATAGTTGATAGAGACCATAAAATTTAGAGGATCAAGGGCACTTTTGCCTTTTTCTATATATTGGGCTGAAAGAACGTTGAATCTCACCTCAATTTTAATTTTATATCAATGCAGTGATTTCCCCTATGCTGTTGTTGAATGTGGTTATAAGGAAGAAAAAGAAGCAGTGCAACAAATTGCCAATGAGATCTCTTTATCTTCTTCTGATATAGAGTGGATCATGGGGCGTACGGTCACGCAACTCTTCCAAGTCCAGTTGACATCTTAAGCAAGATTATCACACTATGCAAATGCCCTTTTTTACCATCTACAAGGGAGGGAAGTTGCTTTCAAGCGTGATTTTCATTGAGAATAGAAGTGCCATCCTTTTTCCTTGTTGGATGATGGAATCTCATTTATGTATTAATGCGTCTGATTTTGAATCTTTCTCCTGATCCTTCCCGATGACACAATGTTTCAGAATTCAGAGGTCTGTCTTTTTATTTACTAGCTTTGTCGCTGGATGGTGTTGCATTAAATAAAGGACTAGACTTAATTTCTTATAGGATGAACATATCGAGGATCATCCTTATACTTATCGTTTTTTTTAAAAAAAATGTCTTAAAATTTGTGTTTGAAAGAGAGACTCACACAGGAGCATTGCCCTTTCTTAATTTAAAACTTTATTAGTTCTCCAATCAAAAGGTGAAAAAAAAGGAAATTTAGAAGAACAAGAGTCTAGTTTTATAAAGAATTTGATAAATTGAACCTATTTTTTTTCGTTATATTAAGGTTGTGAAACCTAGACATCAAAATTTTTTTTTTACATATATTGTTTTATATTATTTGTATAATAATTATTTTTTTTTGGTACAGGGAATAATTAATAATTAATTAATCTAAAGGTTTTGGACTTAACTCCGATGAACTTCATTAATACTGAAATGATCATAAATAGATATATTTTACTCTTTATTTCTTTACTCACGAGACACTCTTTGTTATTTATTTCCCTTCCAGACAAGATTCAATCAAAAGAATCAAAATTCAAAAGTCATTTCTTGACAAAGCAACGCATTTCCGAAACCATCTCTCAATGAAACGAAATCATTTGAATTTACTATCCATTTCTCAGCCACAAAACAATTAACTGGAAATTGGAAACATAAGTTTGAGGATAATGAATAAAAGCCTTCAACTACAAAAGATGCATTCACTGAGTTTACAAATCTAATCAAATGCAATTCCATTGGTTCACTGTTTTCTATCATATCTCTTTGTGTCTGGCAATTTATCCAAACCATTAGCAACCGCAGCAAACATTTTCTTCTTCTTCCTCAACTTCTCTAAAGCCAACGTATTCTCCAGTTGTTCAACCCTCTGTGAAAGAGAGCACAGGAGTCTAGTTTGCGTGTTATTCCTCTTGCACAGTTCTGCCATCATCATCATCATCCTCTTATTATCCTCCATCATCCTTTGCAATAGCTCCCTCTTCACATCTTGTT
Organism: Senna tora; assembly: GCA_014851425.1. NCBI lineage: Eukaryota > Viridiplantae > Streptophyta > Magnoliopsida > Fabales > Fabaceae > Senna > Senna tora. Next base: position 16,994,823 of record CM026262.1, read on the forward strand.
CCTCTCTTCTCCTAACATCCTTTCCTGCTTCATCACACTGAGGTGCCATATCCGTCCCCTCCTTCTTCTGCATCGAACCTATTTCCTCACATTGATTTGTTCCCACACTTTCTTCGGCACAGAGCACATTGTTGGAAGAAGTTTCCTTCATCTCGTCAACATTCACTTCCGTTATTATCTTCTCGTTTTCTACAGTATGCGTTGAAGCTGATGAAACCTCAGAATTGGCCAAAGAATCACAATTATCCTTGATTTCATCGTTTACTTCTTCAGCCTCAGGGGCCTCATCGCAATTCCCTGCTTCATCAATATGCAATTCCAGGCCCTGCTTCTGTGACATGTCATCATCATCTTCTTCCTTAATCTCTTGATCTTGAGTCTGTGTCGAAACCATTAGATCCAGCTTCTCCTGCAAGGCAATGGCCTTTTTGATCACCGACTTCCTGCAAGACCTAACCCCAAAATCGACGCTGGTAATGCAATCAAGCCTCAGAAGCAAATTCATCAGAGTCTCATTAAGCCTCAACCTCTCTTTCGCGTCTCTCTTAATCAAATCGATCGTCTCCGGTTCCGAAACTATCCTCTCAATTTGGTGAACCTCGTTGCTTATAGAGGCGATCTTCTTCATGCTCTTCCTCACCAGAAACCCTCTCATCACCTTCTGAATCTTAATGGCGGAGTCGGAGTCGGATCTGGTGCGCTCAGACCCGACGAAACGAACTGGAATCGAAATCACTCTGCGAGATGGATTCGTCGTTTTGGCTTCATCCGTAGGAAATGCCCTGAATCTTGCACTTGGTTGGAAATAGGAAGAAGGCACGCTTCTGTAGCTTCTATAGAATGGAGAACTCATCGTCTTCGATAGGAGAACTGCAAATTCTGTTGTGTTCTAAAGAGGTGATTATTGAAAATTGATCAGTTTCAAAGGAAATTTAATTGAAATTGTGGTTGTGAGAGAAGCGACGAGACGAGATTGTATTTGTAGGGAGGTGAAGGTTCTGGAAGTTTCGAGTGATGTATTTTTCTAGACAACTGTAGATTCTTCTCAACTTTTCCCGCGGAATCGGACTGAATATGTATAAAGATTAAAGACTCGTCTGATTCTCAATTGCTTACATCCGTGTCCACGTCATCTTTTCCTTCTTCTTTTTTTTCTTTTGTTCAAACTTCAAACTAGCTTATTACCTGTAATAATGAATATCAGTTTAGGATTGAAATTGATTAGTTTTTTATCATTATTAAATGATTAAAAAATTATTTAATTCATCTAAACTTTTGAAAATAACTAAGTCAATCTAAACTGATTTAACCAATTTTACAAAAAAAATTTTATCTTTAATTTTAACCTTAAAAAATAAAAATTGATATTTGTAATCATAAATTAAAATTAAATTTACAATCTCAACATTATAAAATCAAAATTCGATCTGGTGCAATTCACTTTCCTATAATTTTGGTATAATTTCTTTAAAATATATTTTTACTTCATTTTTGAAGTAAATAGGGATTTACACTAATAAAGACCTACCATGAATGAATTAGGGATCAAATTATTATTAATAACAATGAATATCATCACAATAAATAAATTAAGGACCAAATTGTTTTTAATATTAATAAATAGTCTCACAAGGCTATTCAGTGATACTATTTGTCAATATTGATAATAATTTGGTCCCTAATCCATTTATGGTAGGTTCTTATTAGTGTGAGTTTCTATTATTACTTTAAAAATGAAATAAAAATGTGCATTTTGAAGGAATTGCACCGAAATTGCTGAAAAGTGAATTGCGCTAGATCCAATTTCCAATAACTCACGTAATCTTACGTGAGCCCTTGACCTTTGGGATCACATTATCATCACCGTAAGTGCTCCCTCCACTCAAGGTACCTCACTTGCCTCCATAAAGCCACCTTGAGCTCCCTCACTTCGGTGACTAGCTCACCTTCTCTACCTTGGCCTACGACCATTTTCTCAGAGGTAATTTCTTACGCTTCATGTTCTTTTGAATCCAAACTATGTGGACTTGTCCTTAGGTATAAACCTAAGTGACTATGTAATTTCCTACGTAGGCACTTAGGTTTTTATCTAAGGAAGATCCCCCTAAGTTATGACTTATGACCCTATATAGTCTTTCATTACTGTGTAAGTCCTACCGATCACAAACGGATTTTATAGATAAAAATATCAAATTTAATTCCTAAAAGATACAATTTATTATAATTTAGTCCTTAAGAATTTCTATTTACTAACGTAACTCAACTTTTTAATACATCGACCAAAATTGAGTGGTGGAACTAAATTAAGTACCAAAAAGAGTGTGACAGAAAAAAAAAAAGCTAATCTATCTATACCTATATTTATATTAATATTTCTTACCTCAAGTAACTGTCGTTTTTCGTTTAGATAATTCATAATGTTAAATAAGGAACGCAAAGGGTCGTAACCTTGGGGGACTTATCCTTAGGTGATGACCTAGGTGCCTACATACCCTTGTTAAGAGATCAAAGTCCACATAGTTCGAAGGGGAACGCCAATGGGAGCCGTTAGGCAGGAGTGTGAGTGTTCTCCGGGCGGGCAAGCCACCTGTTGGAGGTACCTCGTATGTTGAGGGTGAGAGAGTAAGAGTCTCTAGGTGCTGCTTAGAGCAAGAGGGTGAGTGTATCCTGTGATGGAATGCGTATGTACTGATATTTGTTAAATAGATTTCAAGTACTGAGGATCTCGTGGTATGTTATTGCGTTGTGTATGTTGTCTTGTTCGCTTACCCCAAGTCCCCCAGGTGAGGGATATTTATACTTGAGGTAGAGGAGAAGGACATGGTCGACCCACGTTCTTGTACCTGGGGCTCAACCCATGATCTGGGGAGTTCCCCACGTCTCTATTGCGGGAGAGTGCGCAGGTGATTGTGGGGAGAGGCCACGTACAGGGCCATTGAGCGGTGCCACGTGTCACTGATCCGTGGTCCGGTTAACCTTCTAAAAGGCCAGTACCACGTGTCCATAGGAGGGTATATTATGAAATTACATAAGTCCCCAAGGTCTATGAGTGTTGGGCGCCCATAGACTTAAGTTGATTTTTTGCAGAATATTGGGAGCAAGGTCGCTCGCCATGAGTTGTTTGTGGAACGAGATTGACCACTAAACATTAGAGTCGGGGCAGTCGAACGTGCCTTTAAGAGAACCTGAGTTTCTCCGGAGATTACCTCAGAGGAGTGGGTACCCAAGGATGCCACGCGTCCGGATCGGGACGGTTATTTGCTTGACTTCCTTAGCAAGTTTCTCGAGCCGTCTCTGCAAAAATGTTCGTGTCTTTCCGAGGGGATGCCATCATTGCAGAGAAGGCGAATTTTCGGGGATGCCTTTGGAAGGCATCAAAGGGATTTAAAAGGTCAGGGACTTTCTGGACTTTTTCCTGGGTGCGAGGATTTATACGTGGAACAAGACCCGCCTTGTTAGAGCGAGATCGACCGTTAATTATTGGGGTCGGGGCGATCGAACGTGCATTCAGGAGAACTCGCGTTTCTCTGGAGATTACCTCAAGGGAGTGGTTAGCCTAGGATGCCATGCGTCATGATCTTGTCGGCTATCGTCGCTTCGAATGTTTCGTAACGTTACCTGTGAAGCCGTTTTTCTCTATTAATGCCCGTGTGTTTCCAAGAGACACTATCATTAGCCGCTGCTTCGAGGTTACCATGTTTACCGTTGGGGCCTTTTGGAGGACTTTTGGACTTTCGAGGGTATTTAGGTCTTCCCAACTGCAACTCGATGATTTCGAATCTAGGCCGTTCCTCTTGGTGCGTGTTTGCTTGGATCGAACGGCTACAACCTTTATTTAGTATAGGTGATCATTACTTCCTTTTTGTTGCGGGTTTGAGGGTGGCCATGGTTTGAATCGTCGCTCCTCTAGGTCCCTATAATTACTCCCAAGATTGAATAGGAAAAGGATCTGTTTTACCTTCAAACTTCTAATCTTCGACCCTTTATCTCCGAGAGTTCTCTACTCCTCTCTTTACTTTCGAAGCTTCTTGCTCACTCGTTTACATTTTTCCATGGCCAACAATGATGAAAGTGAGTGTTGTCTCCCTCTGATTTCTCTCTTTTTTGCTTTTCTTCCTCCTTTTCTCTGATTTGGGGTTTGCTGATTGCAAGGTTGTACCCCTTCGACTTTGCTAACTTGGAGGATCTCTCTTCTCCTCCTCCTCTTAACCGTGCAGGGATAGTAACCTAGGTAGGGAGAAGAGGCCAAGACAAGGTTCTTCTTCTAGCCGTGAGAAGGTTACCGGAGTTTGCATTGGAACATTTGAAGAAGGTAGAAGGGCTGAAGGGAGGCAAGGCTCAAGTAACACCATTGAGGTTGAAGGGAGGCAAGGCTTAAGTACCGTCACCAGAGGTCGTTATCATCGAAAAGAGGATCTCTAAGGGAAAGAAAGGAGGAAAGAATGGGGGAATCCTAAAGAAGGGGGGTCCAAGAAGACGTATTCTTGGCTTTCTTCTTAGGTTCCACCGTCTTTGACGGTGCACCAGAGGGCTATTCCGATGGAGACCAGAGTTGCTGCTTCAGTGGGGCATACCTTTCCGCCTTCGAAGCAAACTCATTGCCCTTGAGGGTGGATTTGTCGAGCTCCCCCTCTCCACGTTATACTGGGCCTTTTGTCTCGGGTTCCGCCAGGGGTGTCGAGGAGTCGGCGAGCAAGAAGGCTCGAGTGGAAGGAGCAATTGGATAGGGGCGCCACTGCTGCTGAAAGTAGGGCTGAGGATCCTACCAAAAGGATGGCTGCTGTGGAGGGAGTACTTCAGTGGCGGTGGGTGACCACAGTGGGCCTGTTTTTTAGAATGTAATGGTGAGTCAAATGGCTTCCACTGCTTCTGGAGATGTGGCTTTAGAAAATTTTGCTTTGGAGGACCCTTTACAAGCTATGCTAGGGTTTTCTGGGGAGGAGGTGCCCCCATTTGCTTTAGTAGCCGTTGGGACGCAATTTCCCGTGGACTTAGAGGAGAGGGCTGCTAAGGCAATGACCACGAGTCCTCTTATCATTGTTCGGCGGGCTTTTGAAGGTCGACCAACTCTTTGCCTGACTTCCATCAGGCCAGTAACATGTGGGAGAAGCAAGTAGTAAGTATTTGGCTTTAAGTGTCCCATTTTTGTCGCATATTAATCTTTCCCATGACACTCTTTCTCTCTTCTTTTCTATATAGGACAAGCTTCACAAGAATCGGGAGAAGCTGATTTTGCTTATCGAGTCCAGGAATAATGCCCTAGAGCATTCACGGTTGTAGCTCAAGGAGGTGCGCGCGAATTTAGGGCGAAGGAGAAAGAGTGCGGGGGCATGGATCGCGAGTTAAGGTCTCTGACTCGTGAGGTCGCCCATTTCATGCCGAAGGCGACCAACTTGCACAGGCCAAACTCTTGCGATTGGATTTGGAGCGCAGGCAGCTAAGTGTTCGGCAGGAAGATGCGGAGAAGCGTTTGCAGGAGCTGCATTCTCTCCGCGAAGCTTTGAAGAATGCCGAGGCCCGTGCTCATGAAATTATGATGGGCTGGCTGGATGCTGAGAGCAGGATCGGAGATGCAACTGACCGCCAAGCGTAGATGTTGGCGGAAAGGATGTACGGAATGCTGCTGGCGAGCAGCTCACGCGTCTTCGTGGGGAAAGGTTTCCTACTGAGTAGGTGAGCTCTTTAAATCCTGCTCTAGAGGTCTTCGATGGTGAACTTAGGGGCCGACTTTCAGCTAATCTGGCCGCGAACTTTTCTTGCTTTCGTAAGTTAGCCAGTCGTCCTCTAAGTCACCATCTCCTTTCCGTGACGGCCGGGCGTGTTCCTGAGATTGGAGCTAATTCTCAGGAAATGGTTGAGGGCGCGATAAAGGAGTCGTCGGGGAATGTTGGCAACCCCGAGCCTAGGGAGTCCCTTATTAATATTGACGTTGGGGATGTCCAAGAGTAGGTTGTATTTTGTAGGGCCCTTTCTCTTTATATCAAATGTAACAAATAATTGCCTATATTAACGCATTAATGAAATGGACACATAAAGGGTTTCTGCATGTTTTGCATTTGTTCGATTTTCTCCTTTTACCTATGGGTAAAAAGATTGTTTATACAAGTACTGTGTGATTCAGACGATTTTGCATGAGTTGTGTAAATTTGCTAGAATAGTTTTGTTTTCGAACGTTCTTTTAGGACTCCATGTGAAGTTATCAGATTCTAAGAGGTTTACTCGGTCGAGTGGTACCGTCTCGTGAGAAATATTTGCATGATCTTGGTACTTTTCCAAGTATCTGTTGGGGTGGTCGGGCCCCGTGTTGCCTTAAAAGGGCTTTGTTGCGAGTTCTAACTTTGCGAGTTTGCATATGGCTCATATCTTTATCAAAAGGAAATTTCTATTGATAGTAAGCAAAGTGGTTACATTCGAAAACCTAAAGACCTTAGAAGGTCTATTTTTTCTATGAATAATAAAAAGACAAGAATAATTTTAGCAAAAATGCCTAGTGGGCGAAATGCGGAATTCGCAAAGGAGTTCAAGCAAGGACTTTGTCCGGGCAGGCAGACTTCTCCGATTCTACTTTTTCTGTAGGACTTTCGCGTGGTTTTCTGGGGCCAGAGCGAGCGATTGTCAAGCTAGCTGCGTAGCATGCTCGCGCTAATTTTTGGTCCACTGTAATTTCTTCGATTCCGTGTGGCGTCGGGAACTTCATGGTGAGTTGTGCCGTGGACACAATAGCTCTGAGCTTGTTTAGGGACGGTCGCCCTAACATAGCTTTGTACGCTGATGGTGCCAAGATGACGATGAAGTCTGTGTTAAGGCTTGCTACTTTTGGCAAGGTGCCTACCGATGTGCGGGCTGTTGTGGCTCCTTCTTTCGGGACTTGGGCTCCCGAGAATCCGATGAGTGTGCCGGGAAACGGCCTCATGCTTTCCTTGCTTAGGCCAAGTTTGTTGAAGGTGTCGAAATGTAGAACGTCCGCTGAGGACCCTTGGTCTATCAAGACTCGTTTCACCTCATAGTTTGCTATGACCACCGTTATAATCATAGGGTCATCATAAGTCGATCCTTGTAGGTTTGAGATGTCGAACGTGATCAAATCCTTTATAATCATTATACTTTTAACATTCATAATTTTTTTTATCTCTTTTTTTGCCGATTTTATATTTTTATCTATAAACTTATAATATTGCACTTAAATTCTTAAAATTTTTTATATTTATATTTTTAACATGTCTAATAATTTTATAATTTTACTCTTAAAATTTATAATAATTATACTTTTAATATTTATAAAACTTTTATATTTTTACTCCTAAACTTATAATAATTATATTTTAATTAAATTTTTATATAATTTTTTTACGGGACTTTCTTTTTTCAACATTTAACAATTTTTTTTCAATTTTTTTTTATAGTGATTCAATCATCAAGTTTGAGTTCCTAAAACTACTCAATTCAATGCCATTTTTCTTAACAAGAATCAATTAAGTAATCTTAGAGATAATCCAACATTTCTTCTAATATTCTCCCTACCAAACAAACCTTACTTTTTACAATATGATGAAATTATATTTTTGTCCTTATTTTTTTATCCACTTTTATTCCATTCTGACTTATAAGGGTAAAATAATCATTTTACACACTTTTATTCCATTCACATCACATCACATTGACATAACATTTCTATTCTCTCCAATATTCACATTCTCATTCTCATTCCCTCCAACATTCCACTAAACAAACAAACAACAAACCATAAGTTCATTTTCAAAATCATTCCGAATCTTATTTACATTCACCATTTTTTTTTTGGCCAATTACATTCACCAATTTTATTCGTCTCATGCACCTAATTTAAAAATATAAAATACAACTTTTACGAAAACCCCAATTCAACCCCTTTTTATAACCAAAAATTAGTCAATCACGATGCAAAGGACAAGTACGGGGTTTCATTTCCCACAACAAAATAACGTAAAAGCTTAGTCACATATAAGAAAAGCGACATAGCATCGAGCAGTTAATTCCTACCAGACAATTTCACCGATTATTAGGACAAGCTTGATATAAATGCACAAATGTAAAGTATTGTAAAAAAAATACTGTAATATAAAAAAAAGTACTGTTGAGAAAAGTGAAGAGAGAGATAAAGAGAAAAATTAGGAGAGAAAACGCATAATAAAAAGTGTGTTTGGTATGTATAAAATATAGGTGAGTCTATGATGCAACTTTTTGCATCATGCAATGCAATTTCAGTCAATAGAGTTGTGATACTTGTTATTTTGTTGCATCATGCAATGCAATTGGATCACATCAATGACTACAATTGTGCCATATAACACATTGCATGATGCAACAAGTTGCATTATAGACTCACCCTATATTATGTAAAGTTTTTTTGGGAATCGTGATATTACATGTAATGCACGGTTGGTAAGTATACCAATCGTCCCCTAACTACATTACACTTGCATTGCGTCAAATGCTTATTGCAACAGATCTGTTTAGTTGCGAAGGGATAATCAGATGAAGTTCATTTTAGATGGCAATCTTATGCCCGCCCTCTTTAGAAGATCAACAGAAGCCTGTTTTGCCTTCGAAATAACTTCTTCCTGTCACGTACAAAGTAAACCACACTTAATAGTCACTAAGAAAACAGGGAAAGCTATTGCTTAGCTGTTAGTAACAATAGTAAGAAACCAGGTTAAAGAAATATTCCTGAATTCGGGTGTCTAGCTCCTTCCTAATTAAGATGTCACAATTTTGTAAGCTTTGAAACATCCCTTGTGACAATATGAAATAAGCGGTCCATTATCACCACTAACTAGGGATGATCAAAACATTAGTACTCAACGGATATCCTGAAATTTTATCTTGTGGGTCTGGATATAAAGTCAATGAGTTCCGAGACGGATAAAGAGATACCTACCCATACCCTACCCGCAATAATAATTATTTAAATTTGTATATAAAAAAAATAATACTTTTAAACTTTTTCTATTGAGAAAATATATAATAATAAAGAAAAATATTAAATATTTTATACATATTAAAGTAATTTAATAGTACATTTATATTTATGATTTAATTTTTTATTTTTTTGTGATTATAAATGAAAAAGTTGATAAAATTAAGTTTTATAATAATATATTTCAAAATTTCTACATGTCTGGGTCAAGATATAAGGATTCGACTATTCATAGGGTCCGAAGATGGGAATTAATTTTAATACCCGCTCAAAATCGGATCCGGACACAGAGACTAAGTATGCTACCCAAACCCTAATGATCATTCCTACCACCTAGCCCACAGAAAAGGGGCCACGGAAGAAAGTCTAATCCCACTACTTGCAGAATCCCACATTCCCAATACTTTCAGCATGACCTTATTTTATTTACTTACTTCCTAATTAAGTGTCTTTGAAATTATTATCATTGTATTGCGGTTTTGTCATACCTAAGAACTCTCCAAGTTGGTTAATTCATTGTTCAGATTCTGTTGTGAGTTCACCACTTGTTTCCTTTCTTCTTTAATTCTCTCTATTTTTTCCTAAGTGGCTAATTATAGTGATCAAATTCTGTACTTTAATTTTACCACTTGCTTTTATTCTTTCTACTCATCCTCTTTAATCCTAAATGTTAGAAAGATTCTATCAACATATGAGTTTTATATTAATCTTTCCTGTCAATCAACTTCACTCAAAACCCAGTACTAAGAAATATTACTATGAAATACCTCGTCCACAGTTTGAATTTTCTTGTCCTTCATTATCCATTTGCCGTTGCACATGACAGAAACCACATTTTCAGTTCGCATGCAATAAACGAGGCTGGAGATGCTGCAGATTGGTTGAAAAATCATATATTTATCAACTTGAATATTTATTGGACCGCAAAATGGGAAACGGAAAGCAGCCAACAAAAACTACAAGTAGATAAACAACTTTTGCTACACAGCCACATATAAATAATTTAAATAATGCATAGGAAAAACCTAAACTTATTAAAGAACAGGGATGTTGTATTTCAATCTTCATTTTTTATCTCAAAGTTCAAAAGATATCGTTAGTGAATTGAAATTTTTGTTAAAAAGTAGTAAAAATCATAACTATAGAAGTAAATACCAGATTCAATAAATCAATATTTCTAAATAACAATATTCCCATACATTTTCTCCACTGCCATTGTTTTTGTTCACTCTTATCTGCTCTTTGTTTTTCATATTTGCATACAAGCATATATGTGACACTTTACAAAATAAACAGAAGAGAGGAATCTAAGAAAAATTTTAACAAGGGTTTCGTACCAGTCATGAACCGGAATCATAGTCCAAGATGAAGGGTTGACCACAATAATGTCAGCCTACCAAATGACAAGCACAAACACTGAATCTCAATAGACAAGATAGCATAAATTGTAGAATTCTACAATTCAAAGATATGGCCATAGAGAAGAAAGCAAGATAATGTAGAAGTAATAACCAGGGTAGCCAAGAAGAAGTTAGCCCTGCATTTATCAAGGTGAATGCCAAAGGATTTGCATTAGTTATCTTTATTGCATGAATTTAGTTAAACTTTCACCATAAGTCCACATAAGTACATAACCTAGTAAATAGTCCTTTTGTATTATCTTCATTGTATATAGGAGTTCTTAGACAGATGCACTACCCTAATTATTGATGAGTATTATGTTTTTTCATTTTGTTAATTGTACTGGATGCACCCTGAAACATAATGAGTATTTGCTTTAAGTGACTGTTCCTGTACACTAGCGTAGGCTGAATCCAAAAATAGACATTTTAAATGAAAAAGTCCTGGGGAAAAGGGGAAAAAACAGAGAAATGATTACAGTAGAAAATGACATGCAAATAATCTGAACCAACACCAACCTTCTTGTCAACCTCAAGTGATCCTAGTTCATTATCCCATAATACAGACTTTGCTCCATTAATTGTAACCATTTTTAAAATAGTTTCAGCAGGCAATGCTGTTGGATCTGTAGTTCCGTTCGCAAAAACTTCCCGTCCTTTGTTAATTAGAGAAGCTATGTACATCTCATCAACTGCAAGGAGAATTGATTCATCAACATTTTAAGCCAGACAATTTAGCTAGCATGTGAGTGCATGATATAGCCCAGCAATGCTAAGTGAAATTAACACTGAAATATTACTGGAATAAGAGAACAGTGGGCACAAGTCCTTCCTGTATATTAAACTCAGCAACACAGAAGAACAATAGTAAAAGTAGCAACACAAGAGTAAAGGATAGAAATAGCAAAACCAGAAAGATGCCAAACCAATCCCAGCTATTTGAGAAGCTAGGACTCTCCACACTATCTTCACACCACAAAAGTCCTAACCTCTATTTCCTTTTGAAAGCAATTTCTGCTAAGGCTCCCACTACTCACCCACACGTGCCAACACAGACCCAAAACCGTTGCTCCTCTTCTTTCCTAGCATTCCTTGGCCTTCTAGAATAAACCTTATGGACTGTGAGCCCATCAGTGCACTGAATTTTTTGTTCAAAATATTTGCAACTAACACCAATTTAGTAAGTACAAAAGTACGTTACTACCTTCTAGAGTTCCCTTTCCTTTCCTTTAATAACATTCATATCAGGTATCTATTATTGATCCAATGAAAAAAAAGAAGAAGCAATCTTCGTATGAAAAGTAGACTTGAATACAGGACCACTCTAGTGATGTAGAATTGCTAAATATTGAAATGTTATAGCAGCAAATAGAAAGAATTCAGAGGTTGACAGTTGAGATGAACCAATGCTCATTCGATTGTTTGATGGCGCCCCATCAGTCCCCAAGGAGACACAGATGCCAGCATCAAGCATCTCCCTTACAGGTGCAAATCCAAGCATTCGCATTGCAGCAGCAGGGCAGTGAGACACTTTGACCCCTGCTCTTGAGAGGAAAGATATCTGAAAAAGACATTTAATGGTCATCAAATTGACACCACGAGTAATTGTTATTCAGACAGAATTTCCAAATGTTCCATGGAAAGGAAAACTTATCCCCCTGGTGGGTAATTATACTACTTATTTTGTCCATTCATTACCTAGATTATTTTTTGCCTGCCTTTATTAGCCCAGTTGACTCATTTTAGTGAGTTCTACAAATTAACTTAGATAGGGGCACGCCTCAAGAAACTTTGCTCATTTGTGTCAAATAATATTTATATACTATTTGAAGCTAAAGGAAACCCCACATACGTTCAGTAGCAGACTTCAGCTTAAAGGAAAACAAAAGGTACATAAATGGGATCGAAAGGATTATTAATACTATGCATAACCAAATTAAGCCCTAGACAACAAAAACCACATAAAAATGCAAATAAAAGATGGCCACATTTCAGACGGGCAAAAGCATTATTTCCCAAGAAATTCTACAATACTTAGACCAGTGTGTGTGTGCACGTGCACATGCGGCAAAGTAATTATCAAGACATTGCAAAAATTTTCATAACTGAACTAAGCCTTGTTAGAACAGTAATGATATAGATACAGTGGTAACAATTACCTCACTATCATCAACCCAGACTGTGTGAGCTGACAACAGATTGTTTTGCAGGAAACCTATCTTCTCCAAGTATGTAACAGTTCCATGATTAACTTTGTGAACATCCATGACAAGTTGATTCTCATACGGAATCTCTGCAACATGCTAAGAGTTGCCAAGTTTAAATATCAATTGACATGCTACATGGAAGTTATTAAATTGCAATCTAATCAATGTTGATGCAATACAAAATTCTTTCAAACTCAAGAATGTAATATTAAATCCCAAGGTTCAAAAAGTATGTAATACTTCGTTAGTCGAGTAATCAGTAAGTCTAGTTATGCGTTGATTAAGCAATTTAATATTTCAAATTGTCTCATTTACTACAAATATATCATGCAATATTAGAGACCATAAAAGAGTTTCCAGATAAATACATAGGCATATTACATGAACTAACTAAATCAATACATCAGGCCTTATCTTCCTAGTACGAATTTTTAGCAATTATCAATACTCCTCATGCCCCATTATATATGTCCTTTTTCTCATTTGAAATTGATCAATAAAAATTACTAGCTCGATAAGTGATGAGCCTCCAGTTTTGAAGACTTATAGTAGACGGAAGAGGCCTAAGAATGATACAGTGGATCCAAACCCAAATGTCCAGGTTTATTCTAGAAGAAAGGGAGGGGCAAAAAGGAAAATTAACAAGGAAGTAACTAACTCTGACACTAGGGGTGGCTAACCTTTTATAGAAGAATCCTCCATTTGGGAAGGCTAAGGAAAATATTCAGAAAGGTGGAGAGAGCCTGACCTCTCAAACGTCAGGCAACACTTTAAGTTTCTGCCATTGTTCTACTTTTCTGGTGTGTGGTTCTAACTTCTGGGTTGGTTCTGCTTGCTGTACTGATGTTTTTTTCTCTACTTGTATTGTTAATGTCCTATACATAGAGTTGACTAGGTGAAAGATAGCCCAATAACTAGAGGTAAGGGAAGACTACTGGAAACAACACCGATGTATGCTCAAAAGATAGAAACAACACTGTGATAGGTTCTGTTCACACCCAAATGTAATGTAGATAACCATTAGCCACAAAAACAACACAGCACCAGCACACACTAACAGAAGCCTCACATGGTCACACCTAAGCGTAACAGTAGAAAATAACAGCACACCAAGCCATAAGCAAAAGAAATAAGAACACAGTCTAGATATTCCTAGCTATTTGAGAGGCTGGGTTCTCCTCCTTCCACCAAGTGATAAACTGAGAAAGACTCCTAAGCTGAACCAGCCTCATATACTCCCTTGCACCCCTCCACTATCTCCGCTACTGTCAGAAGTTGTTATGGGTGGGTCATTTCCAAATTCTGCCCCTGCTGCCAACTTATCCTTTTTATTCCTAGAATACACTTTCAGGTTTCAGCCCACTAGGCCCATCAAAGACCAAAGAAAACAATAGAAGAAACTATTAGGATAGATTTAACTATTAATAACCTAACTATAAAAATTAAAAAAGACAAAATACATTAACGTCGCTTGATCCATATAGCCGACCCCACCCAGTTGGAAAAGGTTTTGTTTGGTGGTGTTGTTGTATTGGTACTGTGTGTTGGTGTCCAAACAGAATTCTATTCTCTGTTCAGTGTGGCTGTGGCTGTGGCTGTTAGTTGTTTCTTCTCTCTTGTATTTGTTATTTTGGCTCATTTGAGCTGCTGTGAGTAATATACAAGAAGTTCAATCAATAAGTCAATACGGTTGATTTAATAGGAGATCTCCTTGAACCCAAATCACTTAGGATTTAGGAATAAAATAACTTTTCAGTTTTCACAACAAATTGAATCTGAAATGGAGAACAAAACTGTTGATATGCAATTATAACTAAAAATCTATGAAGCAGGGACACTTCAACTTACAAGCATGTCGGCATGTCAGACACATGTCGGACACCAACACTTGTACGACACGTGTCTGACACGCTCCGTACGAGTCCAAATAAAAAAGAGTAATTTTTTTCATCTTAGACACGTGCTTGACATGGCTCGAACACTTCTCTGACACGACAAGTTGAATTTTTTTTAAAAAAAAAAAAAAGGAAAGAAAACATAGGGGGTAAAGCGTGTGTTTTGTTTCCGGTTTATATCCATACTAAAGTGTGTATTTTATTTGGTTTTTCTCTCCTTGTTTGCTAAAAAGTGTGTTTCATTCTCCAACCCATTTTCTCTTTTCTCTCCCATCTATCTCTTCTCCCTTCTTCTTCTCTCATCTTTGTGGTGTTCTTGTATTTTTTATGATTTTCTCTTGAGCATCTTCTCTTTTCTTTGAATCTGAAAATTTTCTACTATTTATTTTTACTCACTATTGGTAATGGTATTACAATATATACATATTAATATTATATTATATATATTATATATATAATTTTTAATTTATATATACGCCGTGTTGTGTCTTATGATTTTAAGAATTTGGTGTGTCCCCGTGTCCGTGTCTATGCTTCATAGCTAAAAATGCATTCCAATAACTACGGAAACAACTAAAAAATGCAACAGCACACACTAAGCATGAAAGAGAGAGAGAGATCAATACCATGTGTATTCCTGTTTTCAGTTCTCTTGCTGCATCTCTTGTCTCAAGAAGCAACCGGTCAGTAGAATTCATAATTTGCCTAATTCCAAACCACACTCTGATGCGCCCATCAGCTGTATTATGGTGCTTCTCATAATTTTGCTTTTGAGACTGCAAAATAGAGCAACCAGTTAAATAAGTTGTGATTTGAGTTTTCTAGCCATCATGAGATCAATTATAGCTGATAACGTCCAAGAGTCCTATTACAGAATTACGTTTATCCAAATTACTGAATTAGTCATGGAAAAAGATACACTTATCAAGAATAAATGCTGAAAATATTTTCACATATCCATCTACCTTGCCCTATGTAGAAGCAGGGTTATGTAATATTTCACAATTCACACATTACATCAACCAGTGTATTTCCAAAACCTAAGTGGCTGCTCATAATGTTTTTGGTACCAAAAAATTGGCATCCAAATGACTCCTAAAGTTTATTCCAAGGTGAGATAGACCTGAATACAATCATCAGCAGTTCGAGCAGCCCAAGATGATGGCAAACCCTCACCCGCATCCATGGTTGATTGGGTCAAACACGCTCGTAAACCCAGTAACTCCACTGCTCTAGCCATCCCAGAAACATGTTGGCCACCAGCTTCAGCAAAGCATGTAACCTGAATTTATGAAGAAAGCAAGACATAATTGAAAGCAATTCAGTATCAAGGAATTGCAGTTATACATCACAAAGAACTAGCTCTTTCACAACAAGAGGAAAAGTAAAGTAGCAGAATCCAATAAAAAAAATCCTTGAAGTTGAAGCTTACTCCAGAGTGAATGAGTTCGATCCCACAAAGCAAAGTGGAAATGTAAGAATCCTCTTCAGTCATATTGGATTCGTATGGCCATATGCGACCATGCAACCAGGTCATTAAATCAACATCATCAGCTATGCCTCTAGCAAGTTGCTGAGAAGTGTGAACGTGTGTATTAATGAATCCTATTAGTATTAGCAATGATGGGATGAGTCTTAACAAGTCTAGTTAGTAATGCTAAAAAAATTGGAGACTATAATGAGAATTTGGTTACAAGAGATTCAGTTTCTGAAAAACTGGCTAATGGCTATCAGTTCCCAAGTTTAGAGTATAACATTATGTAATTATGTTTTCTTTTTTTTTTTCCCTCTCTTGGTTTTTGCTTGACATTAAAACAGACGTGGTATTTTAATTGCATATTGAAATTAGCAAATATTAAGATTCTCATAGATGGCACCATTTGAATAACATTATCTTAAATTGCAGGTCTATCCTCCAGGACTTCATTGAGGTGCAAATCTCTCACTCACAGGAAAGACAATGCATGTACAGACAAGCTTGCAATGTTTGCACTTTTGAATAGATCTCCTTTCACTATGTTCACAAGTATTCCTCACTTCGCTAAGCTTGTATTTTTGGCTGATTTGCAAGAGATTCTTGTAATAGATATGTATCTAGAACGAGACCTTATTTTAACTACGGGTAGCCTAGTTTTTCTTTTTTCTTTTTTTTTTTTTGCCCTGAACTACAGGTAGCCTATTTAGATGTAAATGATTCTGGTTTCCTTGTACTTCCTCTGCGAGGGATTTCTGAGTGTTAAAGTTACTATATTCCTATTTTATGAAAAAATATATTAAAGATTCCCAAAGAAGCTATCTATAATGTACTTTCTTAAGTTGAAAAATAAAAGGAAAATAGACAATGCAATTCCTGATTATTCTTTCAAAATGAAGCAGGAAAGAGAGAAGTTTAGACCAGGAAGTACGATATGGCCGTGGAGATCGATAATCTGGGTGGCGACAACAGCAAATTGATGAAGAATATGGGAAGATTGGCCCAATGCTTTGATTCGGTCTCCTTCAATGACGACACCGCCATCCTGAAACACTCGGTCATCGTCGTCCATGGTTATAATTACGGCACTGTGAAGTATGGTCACCGATTTCGTCTCCGTCTCCGTCTCCATCACCCGCTTTCTTCGACAAGCTGTCTGCCGTCAGTAATCAGTAGTCAACCTTCATCAAATTTCAGGAAGCAGATCCTCTATAAGTGTAAGTGCAGGGTGCTGTGTATCTAATAATATGACGTTTTGGCACTAAATTGGTATACAATGTGTAACTATTCCACCTTGACACATGTCACAGACGTTTTAGAAGCACAGCTTTAGCACCCACTCGAATACGTGGTACTATTCATCTATCAACTACGTAGCCCTTGCCCACGTAGTTTCCCCTCAATCAGACGTGGAATCTCCACAAACGACGACCCACGTCCCACGAGGTTGTGGGTCGAACACGATCTCCCTCACTCTAATATAAATAGGCCGTCACTCGGGGGACAAAGGACAATTGAAGATCTAATCCAGTAGAACTATACGCAACTTGAAGGATTACCACACATCCCTTCTGTGATATCTCACATACTCTCTTGGTATCTGAGCATCCTCGGATACCTCCCGCAATCCTTCTAGGACTATACGCAACTTGAAGGATTACCACACATCCCTTCTGTGATATCTCACATACTCTCTTGGTATCTGAGCATCCTCGGATACCTCCCGCAATCCTTCTACACTCAACGAGCCCCGTCACCGGTGCCGCACCAGCCAACGTACGGCCAGCTCACCTCCGTCCCGGAGTCCATCATTTATAGGGCTTCCCGCAGCCCTCAGAGACCATAGCTCTCTCCCACTAAGGCAACCTCCCAAGAGCGGCTCGCCCGCCCGAAGTACCTTAGGCACGTCTTAGCCGCACACGGCCCAATACAAGTAACAACCTTGCCTAACGGCCCCTATAGACGTCACCATGACAAACTACGTGGACTTTGATCCCTCCAGAAGGGTACGTAGGCACCTATGCGCCTCGCCTAAGGACAAGTCCCACAAGGTTAAGACCCCTTGCGGTCCTATTTTCAAATTACAATTGTCTGAGCCAAAAACGACAGTTACACAGTGTAAGTTTTATGAAATTTGAATGTAAGAATATTTTTTTGGAATGAAAATTTTATGTTAATGTATGTGATGGAATGTGATGTGATGTGAATGAAATAGAAATGGATTAAATAATTATTTTATCCTTACATTAAGAATGCGTTTGGTACACGTATTGATTTTTTAATCCAGGAAATCCTAGTTGGGAATGTGATTCGGGATTAGGATTCTCGAGAATATCATAAAAGATATTTGGTTCAACTTTTATATTCTTGGGACTATTTTAAAAGATTTTCAAGAATATTACAAACTTGTGTTTGGTTCAACTTTCACAATCTCGAGAATGTTTAATAATTCTTCAAATATGCCATTGATTAATTTTTTAAAATAGTAACTTATCATTCAATAAATAATTTATAAAACTATTTTAATTTATGTCAATTAGCATTAAAAATTATATTCTTATCTATATATATACTGGAGGCTTCGCATGCACATACGTGCATACAATTTATTCTTAAAATTTTTTAAATATAATATAAAATAATTATTATATTTTAAAATAATAATAAATTAAAGATACTTTTTTAGTTTTAATATAGTATTATTATCATAATTTAAAATAATAAATTAAATCATGGGATGTTATTCACTTCTCCACTTTTATAGTAAATACCCATGTTTTCTCTCTCCCACATCCTTAAACAATATTTTCTTTGTAATTTTTTAATTATTAAATATGTATTTTGTGACCCCAATGACCAAAATGGTCCAAAGCCATATATCTATACTAGCATCCAACACGCACTCTCGTGCGTGTTGTCTGTTTTTCTTATGTCTGTAATCTACTTTCTTAAATATGTGCACGTGTAAAAAACATACATTTTTATATAAGTACACGTGCACATATTTAAGAAAGTAGATTAAATACATAGGAAAAACAGACAACACGCACGTGAATGCGTGTTGGATGCTAGTATTTATAATATTTGTTGCTCGTTGTAAGACATTAGGTTTTTTTTTAACAATACATACATGCTAAAGTTTTTTTAAAAAAACTAATATTTTCAAAACAAATAATAAAAAACTATAATAAAAACAATACATACATGCTAAAGTTTTGAGTTATAAGAAAAAAGATCTATATATCATTCATCCTGATCATGTGTTCGTGTATTTTTGTAGGTATTTTCTTATTCCCATTTACTGTGCAGCTTCCAGTTGCTTTCCTGCCGCTGAAGCTATCATCCTGCCAATTAAAAGTAAAAAAGAAATATTATAATTCTCAAACATTATAAAGTGGATAACTCTTTCTAATTCACCTCATATATTATTTTGTAATTATAATAAAGTTCTTGAAACATACATTGGGTGATGAATTGTTCACATTGAAAGAACTGTAAACAAAAAAGATTTAATTAGGTGATGAAACTTCACACGATGATTTTAAAATTTATATGATGAAATTATTTTACTCTATACCTTAAAAATGCAAATCTCTTCCTTGGCATGAAGTATGCACCTATAATATAAAATGCTTTCAACTTAAAATAAATAAAGTTTACAATAATAAAGTTTTTATGGTCTATTACTACACACCTTCGTTTTTTCCATTTGATCAAATCTTTACGTCTGACCATGAGGTAATTATATGTTGCATCCCTATGGTTGAATCCGAGGATGTTAAATATACATAAATAACATTGATATACATAAATTCATGATCTTAATCAAATATGTGCATACCTCTGTAGTTCAAATTCAATTTTGTTCCAAGGACTGGTAGTTTCTTCCCTTCGATATAATCTTCCCAACTATAGTTCAATCGTGTATAGCAATAAAACAACACTTTATATAATAGAATAAACCATTAATTAAATAATTAGTGTGGTTATACGTATACTCACATCTGATCTGTCAAATTCATATCTTCTTATTACCATGTTCATGTTATAAGAGAAAAAAATATATTTTAACTTTATATAAAATTTTTAGAATTATAACTAACAATATAAATAAATTCTAATGTTTTGGTATGCTTGATTATTGTAATGATAAATTATAATTTTTGGTCATACCTTGAAACCCTTTGCGAAAGAATCTCGCATTTAACCATTTTCCACAATTGTCTCTTATCAATTTGCAAAGTTATTCCTCATCCAAAGCTATATATTTGTAAACAGTGGACCTAATAAATAAATAAATATTTTTACGGGTTATGTTATGCAAAGTGAAGTTAAAGGAATTCATATAACTATAATTTTGAATTATAATCTTACCTTATTGTTCCTTGGTGTTGCATAGGGTATGAATAAATTATCTATTCATGTTTGTTTAGGATTAACATCATAACTATACATCTACAATTTAGTCACAATAAAATAGAATTGTTAATCTTAATGTTATTTGAACAATCCTGAAAATAGAATATTGATCTTTATTTTTTATTTCATGTACATTATCATCATTTTGTTGGGATTTACGAATCCGTTTAATCTCTTGACATACCATCTTGATTTCTTCACATGAATTTTGAACTTTTGTAAATTAGTATAATTAATACAAAGTCATAAAAATACGTGATAATTATTATGCATATAACCAAAAAAAATTTATTTAGTCACAACATACATGTTTCATGATCATCACAATGATTATACACTTAATAACACATCTTTAGGGTACGTTTGGTACCATTCCCCCATAGTAGAAACAATGCATTGCACGTTTCTCAAAAAAATGCTTTGTTTGGTAAGGAATCCTCATGATTTTACTGTTCATGTGCTGACTCTCGGTTTGACTGTGCTCAAATATGAAATGACCATACTGCCCTTGTTCACACATTTCTCTTTCCCCTGTCTGCGATGGCCCTCTCTCTCTTCACACGTTATGCTTCCTTCTCACTATCTTCTCACTCTCGTATCTCTCTTCTCCGGACTCTCTCTTCAAACCTTGCAAGATCCGGTGGCTGTGAGGTTTCCGTCGCCGTTGGGGTTGCCGTCGACATCTGGGATTTGGTACATCGTGCTTGGCTTTTTCTGTTCACAAATCTTCACTGTACCTTGTTTTCCCTTTGAAAACACCAAAACTTATAACATGTTTTTTATTTTATAGGTCAGGACATCCCACTTACACAGACCCCTGAGTGGACCAGGTTACCTGGATTTCAGGCATGTGAACAGTAACTTTAAGATAACAACTGGTTCTTTTTAATTTGATCACTTTTGATTTGTTTGTAATTGAATTAAAAATCTAGCAAGAATACTACGGAAAGTGGGACCAAAGGGATGCGGGTGGGGAGTGAACAAATATTGTAAAACTTTAAACACATCAATTTAGAGAGTTATTTTTTCCCCTCCTTATTATCAAACAGTGACGCATTCAAATTTTCCTTTCTGCATCTTCTACTTATGTGTTCATGTTTGGATATTTTTTCTCTTTCATCTCTCTGTTCATGTGTTATTCTTTTAATTGTTAAAATACGTAATAGATGTTCTTTTCCTATTTATGGTAACTTAGCAACCGGTGAAGTAAATCACCCAGAGGATAGATATGCCTGGTATGATCTGATCGAGTAAGAAAGAAATAGTTAATCTCGAAAAGGTCTTATGATCTTCTTTGACAAGATAGTTGGGCTTGTTTTTGAGTGTATACTATTTAAACTGCACAGGATGTATGAAATGTATAATATCAAATATCAAATACTATGATCTGCTTGTTTGACATCTATACAGTCTTTTCAATTCCTTGCTGGGAAATTTTGAGTAATACGCTTAATGTACAGGAGATGTCTTTTATGTAAACTGGGATGAAGTACTTGTTGGAGCCACTGCAGTGGTTTCAACTCTGGGAGGTTTTGGTAGTGAGGAACAGATGAAAAGGATAAATGGTGAGGCTAATGTTGTGGCTGTAAATGCTGCAAAGGAATATGGTGAGGAATCATTTGCTATTATTTTGCGGTTAAAATCCCCTATGAGAAGTATTTAGTTTTAATTGTATATATTTTTATTATACTATACAGTCTCATCATTTTTAGAGCAATCTTTATAACATGCTTTTCTTTGAGCTCTTGCTTTTTTGAGTAATGAACTAACAGAAGAAATAAATTCTTTGATGTGCACTGATATGGAGCAACTTATTTTGGTTTAAGTAGCGTCAAAGCGGTGACCCTTACACAGAAGTTTGAAGGCTGTTTAAGTAGTGTTTCTTTGTATATCAGCTGGTTGTTTCAAATGAAAAGGATTGCATGAGAAGTTCATGTCAGCCATTGCAATCTATTCTTTTTCACCAAATTAAACGATGCCATGTTAGAACTATCTAGTTAAGTCTCAACAAATCTTGGTTTAGTGCATATTTCTTTGTATGAAATGCATTTCACAATTCACATATTTCGTCTCTATAAATATTAGAAGTTTAAGTGTGAATTCCAAAATTAGTGGCTTAATTCTCTTCTCAATATGGTGTTCTTCTATCAATTAATAATGGTCTAGTTAATACAGTGGGGCATAAAATCTTAACACAGATTTTCAAATTTTGGTGAAGCACATTTTCCTGGAGATGAATTAAGATCAACTGTTATGAATGTCTATAATATGCATCCTATAATGTAGAAATCAATGCATACTGATTCTTCTCTCTATTATTTTGTTTATTCTTGCAGGGATTCCCAAATTCATCTTCCTATTAATGTAAGTTTGCATTTTTCATTTAAAAACAAAACTATCTAGGTGTTGTAGGTTTTGCATATTTGTCAATGGCATCTTCAAGCATTGGAGAAAGCAGAGGAATACCCGTTGTTGGTATCCGAAACACATATTGTGAGTGCGGTATAAGGGCTCGTATCATGATATCTGAGTCGGAGAGAAACCCAAACCGTTTGTATGCAACATGTGCTAAATATCCCAAGTGCAACTACTATGTGTGGCTTACTCCCCGAAGAGTTGGAGATCGTGAACCGGGTAATCAAGACACGAACAACTCGGTGCAATCCTCAATTGACAATGTTGATTCCGCTATGTTAGAGGCCAGATTTGCTAAAATTGAGTCTATGTTGGGATGGATTAAAATGTGTGTAGCTTTTGTGATGTTCGTAGTGTTGGTTTTGTTATTGAAGGTGTAGGTTTGTAGTGGTTTGTAGCTTATTAATTACTGTACTGTATGCCAAGCTCTGTGTATCAATTTTTTATGTAAACGGTGGTTTGTAATTTATGTTTAAGGAAATTAATAGTCGACTGCCAAAATGTGCCTTTCTGGGGAAAAAATCCTTTTGTGTTTTATTTGAAATTTCTATAGGTGCCTATAAAAATTGTTTTATAGAGTAAGGAAATTTTTAGTACGAAAACTATGAAATTGAAAGCATTGCATCCATCCGAAGTAATGAAGAATATGATCAACACAAGGCAATAAAAAGTTCAGGTCCCAGTAGTTTCCATTTCCATTAAAAAAAGGTACAAAGGTAATGCCAAAAAGTCAACGGAATATAAGGCAAGAAAGGTAAACTACGGAAAGTACAAATAAAGAAAGACGGAAACAATGGAACTAAAAAAGCAATAAAGATAACAACACATAAAGGAAGACGTCTCAATGTTGATTTCCGAAACGGCGTTCAACCTCCTTGATCATCTGAGAGTTGTCGATTGTGGCAACTTCAAGAGCTTCGATTCTGGTACAAAACTCATTAAGTCTGGTGTTAACTTGCACGAAACCTTCATCCACACTGCGCTGTAGATGTTGAATAGCACTGAGAACCTCCAAATTAACAGGACCCTCAGCTGGAGGCTGAGATGATTAACCGTCTCCAACATGTGTTGCCTCCCTTTCCCTTTGAGCAGCTTCTTCCCTTTCCCATTGTTCAAGTATCCTTTTCTGTACCTTGGTCAGAGGTTTTTCAACCCACTGATGATTCTCATAAGTGAAACGCATATTGTACAGGGAATTAACGTCAATAGGCGATGGAGACTCAACTTCATCAGTTAGGGGGTTAATGCCATTCTTCTCCAGAATCCATGAAATCAGTGACGCATACGAAAGTGATAGACTTGTCGTCTTAGAGCATCTTGTCATCTTCTCTATGATGAAATATGGAAGGTTGAACTTCTCGTCAGAACAAATACAATACATTATGAATTGTTCCGCAGCACTGGCATATGCATGATTCCCTTGTTTGTTTGTCACACAATCTTGTACAATGTGATGAAGGAGACGATTCTGAAATGTGAACTTAGAAGCAGCAAAGTTTGTGGTATCCATCACGTACTCTGGAGGTTGTGCAAGAAGAGATTTCAAAACGATTTGAGCATCATATCCATTTATTTTACTCAGTGTGCTTTGGTGATCGCCAAACATATATCCTGAGGCTTCCGTGCCTAACAATTGAGCCAACTCATGTTGTCCTATTTTGACCTCTTGTCCTCTAATTTTACTAACAATGCAATTACCAACATCATCCCATTTCATGTTTGCATAAAAAATCCTAATAATCTTGGGGCTCCATTTCTTCTTGTTTTTCAACAATTTATACAAACCAACACGTTTCATACATGGGAATATGGAAAATTGTTCACTGTTTCTTTCTAATTCGTTTCAAAAAAGGGAACATCCACATACTTACTTGATGCCACTTTTCGGTTTGCAAATTTGGCGACGTAGTTTTGCCTTTGCTCTTCACTGGTGAAAAATTCATCCACTAGATGCTCTTGAGAAGTTGAGCCCCTTACGGTTGTGTTCCTCCCCTTCTGCCTCTTAGCTCTATCTGCCATGACTGGGGATGTTCAACGTCTAGGGTTTGAAGAAATTGAAAATGGAGATTTGGGGTTCGTGAAGATGAAATCTCACGAATAAAATGGAGGGTTTTCGTAAGAATGTAGAGTAGAATCACTTACGGTGTGTTTTCCACATGCACACCGGTCGAATTAGAGAGATGAAGTTGGAGAGAAGAAAGTTTTTGCAAAAATGGGGTTGGGTATATAATTTATAAACTGAATCTAGACCGTACCAGTCAACTGTCGGGCCTCGGAAGTAATTTCGAAGGCCTACCAGTCGACTGGTACGTCCAACCAGTCGACTGGTTCGCCTGTGGAAACTTCAAAAAAACATCCAGAGGCCTTCCAGTCGACTGGTTGGACGTACCAGTCGACTGGTAGGCCTCTGTAAGTGTAGGAAAAACAGAGGGTGGCCTACCAGTCGACTTGAGCAGCCTACCAGTCGACTGGTAGGCCTCTGGACCAGTCGACTGGTGTAGTCTTCCAGTCGACTGGTAAGGTCCCTTCAATTGTTTCTTTCCATCCCTTCATTCTGGTTCGTGTTTTTCAACATTGTTCTTCATACAAGAATGTCTCATGTTATATAAGTTAAATACTGCAATAACATTAATAAAGCCAAAAATACTATTACATCATACATCCTAGCAGATATTCAAAAGCAAATGGGCCATGAAGTTTTATACATACATCGAACTAGTACAGTACTGGCCAATATTGCAATATCCCCCATTAATACACATAAAGACAAACAAAAGTCAGCATGGGCTGAACATACATACAAACGTAATAGACCTACATGAAACAACCAACAGAAGTCAACCACATCTACAGAATGTGCTGACGAATCCAAACAGCCCTCTCGTCTTGGGGAACCTCATTGAACATGCGCCACAGAATGGGAGAACAGGAAATCTTCAGGTGCGCGACATGACGCTCTTCAACGGTCAGGCCATGGACGAACATCACCGCCTCAGCAACAACATCAGGTGACATATTTCTGGCGAAGGCGATTGAACTGACTAGTTCTCGAGTAGCGGTAGTAAACATCTTACCCATGTTCTCGGTCATGTGGCGCACAGCTTCCTTGAACTCTTCTTTGTTTGAACTGCACCTCTTCCTTTTCCTGGACCCCGACGAGGCTTCTGCTCCGCAGTCAACTCCTCCACCCTCAGAGTAGTCAATGTCCTCACCAGCGTGGGGGCCAGATGGGACGCTGGGATCAGTGTGGGGCTGAAAGTTCTGGGTCCTGGCATTGTTGCGCGCTTCATGGGCTGACACGGCACCACCTCCTGTCGCTCTGTCCTTTGCCCATAGTTGAGTCAGGGCGTCAAAGTGTGGGAATGCCTTAAGCATGTAAGGTGCAGCCCTGCTGTGGGACTGCAGATACAAAACATCAATCATCACTTAAACTTGCAGGGGATCATTGGAAGTTAAAATAAAGTGTCAAGACACATAACTCACCCTCAGGTATTCTTCCCAAACGTGTTCATCTGCAACGACACACTTACGCTGATCATCCCACCCAAAACCGGATGCCGATGCCCGAATATGATTGACCATGTCATACACAAGTGACCAGTTTGCTTTCAATGTCCGAATACGGCCCTGGATGTGGGGTGTAGCCCTCAGTCCACAGCCAGGAGCCTTAGCCTCCATCATTTGCTCCAGTTTCCCCAAGTATTTCCCCTTGAAACTCCCGTTCTCGTAGTACTCAGGATTGTCCATAAGGGACAACAGGCTTTGGACCAGCAATTCATCCTCTGCACTCGTCCATATATGATTGATCTTGGAGCTCGTTGCTGTGCTGCTAGACTCCGAATGACCGTCCATAACGATAACCTGTTGAGAAGGAAATAACGTTAGGAGAAGGGGGAAGTTTAGCATTTCAAACCCTAAAAACCATATAAAGAAAGCGACAACGACATGACAATTTATCATCATCATTAAAAACTCACAAATTGTCTTCATAAAATCATAGGAGACAATGACATGATAAAATCATATTATCATGCCCAATAAATCCTTATTAAACATGTCCAACTAGAAAAACACATGAAACTCATCATTAAAAATAGAAAGAAAATCAACTAATGTGTCCTAGCATTATCACAATGCCTATGTAGGTCCCCTTTGTGCCCTAAACTCATCAAACATATCAGCTGCTAATGTATCACGCCAAGCACTCCATTCATCATATGGTTCAATTGTTGTGATGGGGTCGGCGTCCTCTATAGGTGTATCTTCGAACACTTGTTGGTTTTCCACCGTATCTAATGCATTGTCCTGTAAACAGAGATTGTGGAGAAGGCAACAAGCAATGATGACGCGGTTCTGTGTTGGAACAGGGTAGAATGACGGACTTCTTAGGATAGCCCATCTTTTCTTCAGCATTCCAAAACACCGTTCAATTACATTTCGGGCAGACGAATGTCTCATATTGAAACACTCTTGTGGGGAAGTTGGATGCCGGCCTTGTCTCC
The DNA here is from genome assembly GCA_014851425.1 of Senna tora. Taxonomy (NCBI): domain Eukaryota; kingdom Viridiplantae; phylum Streptophyta; class Magnoliopsida; order Fabales; family Fabaceae; genus Senna; species Senna tora. Next base: position 17,022,091 of record CM026262.1, read on the forward strand.
ATGTATTTAGATGATATCTTTGTCCTCTATAAGGGGCTAGAAATCCTCTACTGTTGGCGAAACCCGCATCAACCAAATAGTATTGATCTACATAAGAAATATAAAAATAATCACTAACCGTTGCGAGTCAAGTACGTAAAATGGAAAGTTTCCAAACAACTCACCATGTGCCACCTTCAACCCATCGTCTCGTTCTATTGCATCCTTCAAAACTCGTGCATCAGCAGCAGATCCCTCCCAACCGGACAACACGTATACGAATTGACCATCACGCGAGCAAACCCCTAGGACATTGGTTGTGATTTCACCCTTCCTATTACGATACTTTCCTTGTTCTTCAGCCGGTACTCTCATCCTTATATGCGTCCCATCAATCGCACCAAGGCATCCCTATATGACCGAACACAACAATGGATGTCAGACTGTAATTGCAAAAGAAAAAAAAACGAACAAAAAATAAAAGCACTAATCGTACCTTGAACCATTTCCACCGTTCATCAGTTGAATCCTCGGGAACCGGCTCGGGCTGCTTGAACAATTCATCGACCAACAGCATCATGCCATTCAATACGGAATTAAAATGTCTACTTACCGTCTCCCCCGACCTCTGAAGTTCGAATTGAACAACTCTATTCTTAACATGGTGGGCTAGAATGTGGAGGAAGATGGCAACTTGGTCATCCAGTAGCATATTTTTGGTTGGCCTAAGACCCCCAATTATGTCCAACATACCACACAGTCGATCGAACGTATGTCTATACATTCTTATTTGGTTGAAGCAAGTTGTGTCACTTGCGTACACTAGGGCCCTTAGCCGAGCTCTTTTGGCATACGAATCATACGTATACGACTTCGGACTTATTTGCTTCATATTCCAAAACATGTGCATAGCAAAATTGAGACAAATTTTTTGTATCTCGAGGAACATTCCCAACCACCAAGAAACGATTTGAGCAAGCACTTCATCACTAATATGGTCCATAACTGTAATAATGGATACTAGACAATATTACTACCCACAATATTAAATATAACATTTATACACATAACTTCCCTCTCATATTTGAACCTAAAATAACCTTTTCTTTTTCTTTCACTTGTCTTTCTCATAGCAGCAACTGACATTGGCCATTACACCAGCATCAAGCATTTTTTGAACCTCCAACTAACACAAGCAACTTGTATATTTTTCTTTATTTAGTGTTTCAATGAACAAGAAAACCAACCACCTCCAAAAAATCAAACAAATACCATCAACTACCAAGGTATATATATCTTCAAGTACCTACATCTTCCAAATACCACCTCAAAAACAAACACATATTCCAACCTCATGCAAATTACAATGTTCAAATCGAAACAAAAAATCTCACCAAAAATAGAACCAAATCCAAAGAACCAGATGCAAATAACCTCACCAAAAAAGACAACTAGTTGAAATCGAAACAAGAAAGCTCACCTCAGATGCAAAGACAAGCAGATCTTCGAACGTTGTGGGGTTGGGTGACCACCTCGCACACCGATCGACCTACACAAGCAGATCTTCGAAACGGACTTCTCTCACCTTCCTCGCAAGTCCTGACGGAGCTGAGGAGAATAACGACCCACCTCGCGAGTCCTCACGGAGCTCACGAGAACAACCACACCCACCTCGTGATGAAGGACAGCTGCTCGAGGAGAGGTGAGGAAGAAGAAGCAGGAAAAAAGTGAATGAAAGGAGGTGAGGTGCTCTCTTTTTAGCCACACCACCTACCCGTCCTTTTTTTTTAAAAGCAATCATTAATTAATTTATTAATCCTAAGGGCATTTTGGTCATTTCATTTACTTCACTTTCTCAACACTACATTACATTTTTTCATACCAAACACATTCATCTCAAAAACTTTATTTGTTAGCTACAGTACTTTACTCTACAGTACTTTCTGTACAGTACTTTACATCTCTGCATTTCCACCAAGCGTACCCTTATAAACGTACGTGTGCAAATTTGATGTTCCCCCCTTAGATGTCCTTTCTTGACCAACACTTTGACTGTTTCCATAGATGTTCCCCTTGACATAGCCACATATAATTGACCGTGACTAAATAGATGATCAGGCAAATAAACACCAACAGATGGTATCGTTTGACCTTGAGACTTATTTATAGTAAGTGCAAAACTCAAACGAACAAGGAATTGTCTTCGCGTCATTTGAAAAGGAAGATGTGCACTCTAGGTTGGCTTTAATGGGATTCTTGGTATAAATACTCGATCACCTTTCATTTGTCCGGTGAGAATCTCTTCATCTTACATTTGGTAAGAAATCCCTACAAACTAATCTTGTTCCATTGCATAAACCTGCCCTTCGGTCTATATTACGTAACAACATTATTGACACATCTTTCTTTAATCTTAACACATGTGGGGGCATTCCACTTGGAGAAATTGAATTCAAAAATTCCTGTTGATATAAGTTGCGCGGATCATCATCCACTGAGTCAAATGAGTAAAGGATATGATCTTCTCTAGGATACTTAGCAATTATTCTGTCATTAAGCCTATCAACCTCTTCATTTGTTAGCGTTAAGATAACACGTTCCACCATATAGGATGAGTCATTCATATGCTGAGACAAATCAGGAAAAACACGATCGATAAGATCATTCAAAGGATCTTCACCTTCCCATGGGATACTCATATCTGGTGGTATTTTAATCATATCATTTTCAATCACCGACTCAATTTCATCTCCCACCCTTAACAACCATTCTGAGAAACCTTGGTCATTTCTAGATCTCATATTTTGTTTCAAATGCAAGACTTCAAAATGTCTCCACAAAGAGGAATTGACAATTGAGACATTGATCATCTGTGCCTTTGAACCATTAGGAATGACTAGAAGAATTTGTCGAAAATCTCCACATAATATGACACTTTTTCCTCCAAATGGACTATCAACACCAGTGATGTCTTGTCAACAGACTCAAACGCATAACGATGCATCATCGGTGCCTCATCCCATATGATAATTGTTGATCTTCGTATTAATTATGTCATATCTGAATTTTTATTAATTGAATAGGTTGTTGATGCATCTACTGATAATGGGATCTTAAATCTTGAATGTGCAGTCCTACCTCATGGTAATATAATAGCTGCTATACTGGATGAAGCTGTTGCTAAAGCAATCATTCATTTTTTTCTTACTGATGAAAGTAATGCACGATAAAGGAAGGTTTTCTCTGTGCCTCCTGGACCATCTACAAAAAAATGTAGCATTTCTTCCCTATTCAATAGCATCAATGATAGACTTAAATGCATTCTTTTGGTCATCATTCAAGAGATCTATTAATTGCATATCTGTATCAGAAATTGGAATGCTAAGTTCATCTTCTATGCACTTGGGAACATCATTATTACCTTCGGGGTCATCTATTAAAGTTGGTAAGTCATAATTTGCAATATGCTTATCATGTTGTGACAATAATGTATCTAGATCCCGTAACAACCTATTTATGGATCTTACATTATTCACATTACTTGAAAATGTGTAGTCCTCCATCATGAAATGATGAAATTCATTCCACAACTCCATCACGCCTATTGGTTGGCAATATAACATAACAGTAACAAATAATCTTCATAGTGCAACAGGCGAGCGAAATGTTGATACCTCTTGCAAACACTGTCTAATACTGTCATCATTTTCTAATAACTCTCTTTGCATTGCCTCTTCTTTAAATGTAGGATATTTAATGTCATTGTATGTTAACAAATCATCAAAATCTTTTGCCCCTTTCACATGTAACAAAAGAAAACAAAGGTAGAATTTGTCACCCTCTGAAGGGGAGACTGTATATATTCTTCCAATTACCTTCTTATGACTCCTCCTTCTCTTCCATTCTGGTTGATTTTTTACCCATGTATAATGTTGTGAAAACTCTATGTAAAGATAATTTCGTGCCTCTGAATCAACACGATTCATTCTAAAATATTCTGTCAGTTGGGTTCGTGTATTTCTTTCATTACCAAGAATCTCATAAACACTTTGATCTTCATTGAACTGGACCCTCTGCATATTGGGCATGTGTATTTGTAGTCTTTCAACAGCAGGATAAATTCATGACATTGAAAACTTGTAGATTCTCCATAAGGCTTCAGGGGCACACACCCATCGTGCATCTATATATTGCTTAACCTCATCAATGTTTGATTCTGGACAAAACATCATATTAACATGATCAAGACCCTTGTGGATGTATTTATATAAATATTTGACACTTTTTACACTGTTACAAATCTCAACATTAATATGATAGTTATACTTCAAAAGTAACCAAGGATTATAGGGCACCACCCAACTATTGTCAACACATACATTCCTTCCACGTCCCAATGGCACTAGACCCATATCTCTCCTCTGGTATAAAGGATAGCAATCATTGCCCTGAACTGTATAAGGTACAAAGGGCTTCGGGAAATGTCTCTTACATTTTCCTTTGTGCATGCATGGAGACCTTGGATTTATGGTGACACATGGACCATGAATCATGTGTTTCAAAACAGAAGTATACAGTTCGGGTTGATCGATCACTTTGCAAGGGAATTTCAGCTTTGACAATTTGGTCATAGACATCTGGAGAATTAAGCTTGTCATCATCGCCTAGTATCAAAAGCATATGTGCATGTGGCAAGCCTCTCTTTTGAAATATGCATATGCAAATTTTGTAACCACTTCTCCTAATACTCCTTTATTAAAAATATCATCTTTAAACTCTTCAAATTTTGTATGGAATACCCTTGAAAGTAAGTCTGATCGATCTTGAGGTAATTGTCCAGGCAATAACAAATCGCGTATTTCATCCCATGAAGGGTTGCATGTCATTGTGAGAAAAAGATCTGGTTTCCCAGAAATCCCAACAACACGCATTGCATCTTGGAAGCGTTCACTCATATCCCTTGGACAGCTAACAATGGAAGATGGAAGGATAATTCTTCGACCTAGATGACCTATAAATATAAGGTCAATAATTAATTAGAGTATACATGGGACCTATTGTTACAATTGGGAACATGTTATTTTAGTATGTCGCTTAACTATACCTGAAATATTTATTCCAGCCTCGAAGGAATCTTGTAAGCCATTGTACATCTCGGCTCTAATTTTACTTTGATTATTTCGTACCCAATGAAACTTCTAAGTTTCCATTTTCAAAAAGATGTCAACTGCATATTGTTGAAGTAGACGACAACCTCGAAGCAATAAGTTAACTCTACCATCTCGTATCTGCATAATGAATTTTTTATTGTTAGATATAAACTTGTATGAAATTAATTATTTCATTTAATGTATAATAAGATATAAATCAATGGTGTTGACCTGCAGCATGTAAGAGTAGTAATCTTTACACGTGACTTTTGTTCATGACGCAGCACTATTTTGTGTATTTACATCCCAACCATATGTTCCACATGGCAATAGGAGGGGATATTGAAGGGGGTCATAATACCCAGCAGTATCCGGAACATTTATTAAGTGGCCTGAATTTGATTGCACAATTATATCCCTTCTATTTAGTTGCCCAGCTTCTTCGCCGCCAATTATAATAGCTGCAACCTCAGATGCAGTTGGTAGGTTATATTGTGGTCGATTTCGTGGTTGTTCACGAATAATAAGTTGACAGTTTTCAATATTTGGTTCTTGTGCCAACTGTCGGAACCTATGTACAAAAGGATTATGTACATCTAATATTAACCTTAGTCTTTCTACCAATTCTACATTCAAAGTCAGATTTTCTACAACTCGATTGTTTATTTCATTATCGGTGTCATATATATACAATTGGAGAAATCTCGGCTTTTCACTTAAAGAAGGTAAGAACCCACGAAATGAGTAGACACCCTCTCTTCCATTAGCTAAATCGCCATCTAGATGTACTCCCATTGAGGTAAATGCAAAAATATGATTGTACATGCATATGTGTTGCCTGAAGTGTCTATCAACTTCAGTCTCATCATTATAGATGCTCAATAACTCTGGAGGTACCGACATTGCGGGCAATGATATTCGTCCATTGAGACAACAAAAATCTGAGCTTTCATGAGGTAAGAGACGTGCACCACAGAATGGGCATGTAGTTGATGCACTAAGATGAGATTGAGTGATGCCCATTGATTCATGGAAATCTCTAGCACAATTTCTATTATTCCTCCTCCTTCTAATAACTGGTGGACGTGAATCAGTAATTACTGTATCGACGTGTTCATTATGTGTACTTGTTGATACTTCTGTGTATTAATTAACACATGAGTTTAGTATGAATGAGTATTTAAAGTCACAAAGGTAACTGCATAATAGAACTTGATAGACGTGAACAAATGTGAGATGTCCACGATCAGAAACAATTGACCAAGAGTATTTTGTTAAATAAAATTATTATATGTACACCTAATGTGTCTATCATGCATGTTTGACTGTAGAATTTGCGCATTAGGTTTGTGATTTAACCAATTGGTTTCTACTTTAATCCTTAGTTGGACCTAAAACTTTTCAATTTCTACAAATCTATATACACATTGTTGGTGGTAGTAAGTACATTCACAGTTATAAAAATGATGAAATGTCTTCGAAATACATACGACATAAAATTGGATTTAATAGACAATGTTTTATTACAATGAATTTGCAGGTTATTTTTCATGAAATTGAATTGAACTATTTATTTGAAACAATTATCAGCATTTGTTATTGGTTAATAAAAGTTTCAAAAATACCAGGGATGATATTTCTTTGGTTGACCTCAGGAATATCCTCTGCAGAAGTTGGTTGTCTACGTCGAATATTTGTACGCCTCCTAGACAACAAATCTTGCCTATGCTCACTATTTTGTGTTTGGTATTGTTGTCGCTGGTTACTCAGTCGTTGCTCTTGTTGAGATATTGTCCCTAGAGAGAGAGAGATGATTAATTATAAAATGCTAATTATAAAATTTAGCATTTTATATACATGTGTGTAGTATGCAATATTTGTGTTTTTGTAAATGAACACACCTACTGTCCTTCTTGCTTGATAATTAGCACGTCGCCGTGTAAGGTATTCATGTCTTTGTTCATCGATCATTGATGCACGACTTCTTTGCTGTCTAATCCGACTTTGTTCTGTACGGTTGTGTGATTCCATGACTGATTAAACCTAAAAAAAATACAAATTAGCAACGTAAATTAGTAATAACTAATTTTTTAGTGGGTGTTGGATGTTAATTTTATATATTAATGAAATTATTAATTTTGATCAATAATTATGATACTTCAAAAAAAATTAATTTTTTTTTCACAATATTCTATTTTGAGTTAAAAGTAAGTATTTATTAAAAAAAGCAATAAGAAGAAGTTTATGAACTAAAGAGAGTGGATATTACACTTTGAAAAGATAAAAATTTTGTTTGAACCTCACATCTCTCTCCTAAAAGACAACACGCACATTTGTGTAAATTTTAAGATATACAAAAAAAAAATTGTTAGTTGTGTGCTTGTTTGTAAATTTTTAAAATAAATTTTTTAATCATTTTGGAAACTATCTAATTTAATTTATTATCATTTGGTATTGTATATTTAATTTACATAGAAAATAATATTTTAAAATTAGTTAATGCTTTAAAATCACTTTTAAAACGGCACGTGTTCATCTTATATATATCACCTATCAAGTTTGGAGAAGATTTAGTTAACACTTAAAAGAGTTTTCAATTTTTGATTTTGGTTAAATTTATGCACAATTTGATATTATACGATATGAATACTCAATATTTTGTGAAAAAAGAAATTATCAAATTTTTTTAAAAAAAATAACACAATTTTTTTAAAGGTATTTTATAATGTGAGAGAGGGAGAGGAAGTAGATTGTAATTTATTCTTTTTTACTAAATCAATAAATTTTTCACATTCAATGATTGTGGGCATGTGAGAATTTTTAGAGGACATGTGGGTATAATATTCTCTACTTTATTGATTTAAAATAATAAAAATAATTAAATACCATTAAAATCATGAGTACAGATGAGTAAGTTACACAATATAATTCTCTAGTTTAATTATTTATAGAATATGAGGAGATCTATGAGAGAAAAATAGGGATCATTACATTAGTAAATGACTTTTAAAATTGATTTTATTATTTTAAAATATAAGAATAATTAATTTATATAGCGCATGATAAAAACTAAATAAACGTATAAAGGTGTGTGCATGGGAGATAAAGTAAAATAAATGATATAGTAGTGGATAAAATATTGGAATTAAAAAATATTTTATAAGATGAGAGAAGGAGATTAAGTAGAATAATTTAATTGTAATTTATTATTTTCTACTAAATCAAATAACTTTCCACGTTCTATGATAGTGGCATTTGGCTATATCTAAACAAACTATTGTTGCCGTTGGTTACTCACTCATAATTATTTATTAAAAATTTCATTGAAAATTTATTTAAATAAAAAAAATCATTGTTTACCATTTACACTTTTGAATTTTCATCACTCAAAGTTACCATTTTAATTTAGATGATAGAATGGGAGATAGTTTTTTTTTTTGGGCTTATCTTTTTTGTTTTTTATAAACACTCAACATTTTTTGTTTTGTGAATTATCAATGTAAACTCATGCTCAGCCTTATATTTTTAGGCACGCTCTGAGTCACATGCTTCTTTCAACTAATATGATTGTGCACCCTTCTGGTTATTGGGGTCACAAAATAGGCCTAATTTGTAATTAAACAATTACAACAAAATTAAATTATTAGAGGAGAGGAGAGAGAAAAAATTAAATTAATGGGTAGTTATTATATGGTGAGAGAAAGTTGGAATAATAAGTAGTTATTTGTCTTATTATTATTATTTTAAAACTAAAAAATCAAAAACCAACACTCACAGCTTCTAAAAAATATTAATTTTCAAATGTGAAAACAAAGCGATTAGAGATAAGTATTAGCAATTAGAGGTTTTGGCACAGATATATTTATTACGTCTAATGATTGCCCTAACAAATTCTAATATTTAATGGATGATGAATTGAAAATATAAGTTTTAAAACTAAAGCAATAAAACATTGTGATTTATTAGATGTAGAAGTAATTAAGTGAATGAAGGGTGAATAAGACTCATTAGGCGCTTGTTTTAAAATTAGTAATAATAATTTATATTATATTTTATAAATTAAAGAAAAATTTCACATGCATATACGTGCATGTGAAGAGCAATTGATTTTAACTGAAAATTAACAACAATTATTATGTTGATTTTTTAAAAAAATCCAGCGGTAGAATTAATAGCAATTACTATGTTAATCTTTCAAGCCAAATTTTAGAGAAGCAATAATTATTTAAACAAATGTTTAAAGTTCCTTTATATTTGAAAATTTCTTTTAATAAAATTTCACAGAAGATTTAGTAAAATTTTGATGGGGTACCAATCAAAGTTAAGTTGATGTCAAATTTGGTAGATATAATGTTTATCATAATAATTTTAAATCCAACGGTAGATTTGGTGAAAAATCATTTCTATAAAAAATTATTCAAGTAAGAATTATTTTGATTGGCAGCGGTGTTAATTGATTCATCTATATATAGGTATTATATTTAACACTGCTCATTAATATTGAAAAAGAAGTTACGCAAATGAAGACAGTTATACCAAATTTTTTAAATATAAACAGATTCTTAACAATTAATTATTATTTTTTAATTTAATTTTTCAAAGACAAACTACTTTTATAATTTTTTGCTCAAATTTTAATTTTGAAAATCATTTGAAATTATTAATTTTTCTAAATGAATTAGAAGTTAAGATTTAGTAAATTAACCCATTTTTAAAAATAAAAGTAATTAACAAAGTCGAAGTCAAATTGGTAATAAAATTAAATTTATACTTAAGGTCTAAGAAGAGGAGGAAGCATGCATAGGAATAAAAAAATTATGTAAGTAAATAAAATAGTTACTCCAATCTAAAAGAAAAGTTAATAAAGGATATACAAATATTTAACAAATTGACAAAATATAAGATTAATTACTATTTGATCACTGGGATAAAAAATAATTAATAAACAAAATAAAACATAGAATGTGATGAGATTGGAGAGTAAAAGGAGGAATTATGACATGAGTAATTATCATAATAAATTAAAATATAATTATGTTATGTAAAAAAATAATGGAAGAGAGAAAGTAAAATAGGAGAAAATATTTAACAAATTTGTTTATTCTTGAAATTAAATATAAATCTAATATTTGTAATTGTTCAAGTATATGTAGATAGGTAAGAGTAGACTATTAGAAGAATAAAATATATTATATTTTCTCTAAATAAAAGTTAAAATTTCACTTCCCTTTTTTTTCATTATTTTCGATTTGAACACAAACACTACCCTGAATTTATGCATTTTTTGACTAAAAATATATTTGATTCATATTTTTTAAATATAAACAAATTTTTAACAATTAATTATTATTTTTCAAATTAATTTTTCAAAAGACAAACTATTTTATAAATTTTTTGAAAAATTTATTTTTTCGAAAATCAATTGAAATTATTAACCCATTTTTAGAAATAAAAGTAATTAACAAAGTCGAAGTCAAATTGGTAATAAAAGGATATAAAAATATTATTTTTGTGACCCCAATGACCAGAAAGGGTCACACCCATATTAATATAGATAGATATATTCTCAAGCATAAATAACCAAAAGAAAAATTGGTCACCAAGAATATCTAGACACATGAGACTTACTTGAGAAGCAAATGATGGATGACTTCTGATTTCAATTTTGTTCTCACTTAATACTGTCCATGAATAAATAAAGGAATGAATGTTAGAAGTTTGAGATAAGTAAATAAATAAATTAAATATCACGTTTCAATTGAGAAAATGAAACATATCATGTTGCAATTGAGAAAAGTGAAAGAAATTAAAGAATTAGTTTTGAAATAAATGAATTAGGGGAATCACCATGAAATAAATTTAGATTGGTTGGACACTATATCTTGGGTATACTTGATATACAATCCAAGCAGAGTCAGATCTGCAATAAAATTGATTTTTTCAATAGATTAAAAGAAGGCATAAAATAGAAAAAAAGTATCAAAGTAAAAATTAAACAAAATCAAAGTAATATAAAAAGAAATTTGGATGTTACTTATTTACTTACATAGGATGATGAGAGTTGGCTGAATATTGAATTGAGATCTACAATAAAACAGAGCACAAAAAGAAAAAAGATAGCAGGCAAAGAATTAATTGTGAGGGGAGAATATAAGAAAGAACAATTAGATAAAAAATTTTTACCAAGTGAAGAAAGAGATGCCTACAATGTCATAAAGTAGTTGGAGTACACAATACAAAATTGCTGACTGAAATTTAGATTAAGAGACTGCAATTTAGATTAAGTAAATTACACAACCCACTTTCAGTTATTCTAAAACTAACATCTATATTAATATGGCTGTGGCCCCCTTATGGTCATTGGAGTCACAAAATTGTCATATTTTACCTTTAAAAAATACAAAAAAAAATTATGTGATTGGAGGAGAGGTGAGAAAATGTGCAACTCACTTTCAGTTATTCTAAAACTAACATGGTGTTATTTCAATCTGTTATTAATTATAGCAGTTATTATATATGACCCATATTCAAAAATTTTCATTGTTTTACGGTATGTTTGGTAAGAAATCCAAATAGTAGAATCGTGGTGTTTCATGATTTCCAAAAAAAACTTTACATCATATTTTATATATACCAAACACACTTTTTATCATACTTTTTCTCTCTCTTAATTTCTCTCTCTCTCTCTCTCTCTTTTCTATTATTCTACAGTACTTTCTTTTATTTTACAGTACTTTACTCTACAGTACTTTACATCCGTGCATCTATACCAAGCATACAACTTCACTTTTTTAGTTTTACACATATGCCAGTTTTTCTGCATCGGACTATGTGAGTCATGTCTTTCCAACTCTCAATTTTCATTCTCCTTCTCTGTTGATAAAGGTATTCATGCAAGATTGTTTTTCTTTTTAATCAAGTGAATCAATAAGTAGGAGAAAGGCCCAAGGCCACGAGGATATTGCTGGGTTCAAACACTAAGCAAGAGCAAACAGGCCCGGTCATCATCTACACCATAGGCCCAATATAAGCCCATGAATAATTTTCATCATGTCAGAAGGCAATCACATCTTGACAAAAAAAAAAGACAATCACATGGCTTCTCACTTCATATAATACTGTACCTAATCACTTTAAGATGGCCGAACGCCTATCTTGGGTCTTGCTTCCCATTGGCTTACCGAATAGAAAACACGGACATGAGCCCAACCCAGCCTATAACTATTTCCCAAACTTATAAATACGCCTTATTAAGGATCATCAGTCATCACAAGCAATTGGCATTTAAAACCCTAGGTAAACGTCTTACTCTAACTCTAGCAACCCTTTGTGACTTCTCATAGCTTCCATTGTCCTCAGTCATACTCCAGAAAACTTATTTAGACATGATCCTTCTCACCGATGATCCTTTCGAATGTTAAATCTCTCGAACTACGCAAACTTTAATCTCTATTCATGGTATATAAGCCCCAAATCCCTCTCGAACTACCTAGGTCAAATCTCTATACTCTAATAAATCATTTCCAACAATGATTTATCAAATCCCTTTACAAGATAAACTAAATTCCATATTAATTAATGTCAGTAATTCAAACTATCACAAATTATTTACATAGCATCTAGTGAAAAGAAAAATAGGAATTAGTAAGATCAAGATCTGGTTATACAACTACGGCTTTGCTTCTGTCCGTATTTAATATCAGTCATATGCAAACGAAGTTTAGGCAGAGCTGAGTATACTCTGTTAAAGACCAAATATTTGTGCTAGATGTCAACCGATAATTGACTTGTAATGATCACCTATAGCTTCAAAGATAGCTCCTTCCTCTATAAGATTTTTAATAGCTAACCTGCAAAATCAGATCCTGCGTTAACAATATTTCACTAGGTAACATAAGAAGGGAAGGACGATAGGATAGGCAGAGACATTAGCTTATCCAAAGGAATTCCAAGTTGTCGTGCAATAAGTTCACGAGGGACTCCCTCATCCCTTGTCCTGAAACATCAGAAAGATAAAGTTATACTTGACCAAATCACCAAATTTTGATAGTAACAATTCTACCAAAGAGTAAAGGTTCATTATAAAATAAATACACAGAGTATAATGATTAAGAACTTTAGAAAAACACAAGTACGGATTTAATATTTCAACATGCACCCAACAAGCACTTTGGTCTACACTTGAGTTTCAATTTTAATTAAGCTCATGTAAATCAACCTTGCAAACGTCATCAACTAAATTTGTTCCAATAATTAATAGCTTCACAGTTTAACTCTTATTCTAGTCCATGGTGATGTAATTTTCATGACAATTAGTTTTAAAGATTCAAGTAAATCAACCCACATTCCGGAGATTAGTGTTTCTATTAATAAGAATCAAATTTAAGGATGCAAGTCCCCAACCCCAATTAGAGTCCATGGACACTGATTACAATCAGATCTCATCAAAGGAAAAACTATTCAATCCCTATAGATACAGGACGAAGATGGAAAGTTGCTGACTTAAACAATCACTGGCCAATAGAATGGGAAAACACCTTCCCGTTTTCTGGATGATCAATGATAAAATTATGGAAAGGGAAATAATTTGCTCCCTTCCTTTAGCTCCCAAGATGAAAATCAAAAACATGAGCTCGAGGGGGAATAGCCCCCCTCATTTCCCTTCCCCTTTAAAATTGTTAAACTCTCAATCGAGGAGCATGGTTTCCATTTCCAACTTTTGCCCTTCCATCCTCCTCATTCACCACCTTCAAAGGATACCATAAAGATGGCTCAAACATTAACTCCTCCTTTACCACGCAATGTGGAAGGGGAAAAAATCAAGGGTTTGAGGGGATATGGTCCCCCCTCATGTCTCTCAAAGAAGGAGAATTCCTTCCATTCCAACCTTTTCCATCCCCTCTTCAAAACATACTACAGATGGCTCATATGTTAACTCAACAACGCAGACACTTCATTAAGTATATTTCCTGTTTATAGTTCCTGGAGGATTCATAAATAAAGGAAAAGGTTGTAATCATGTCAACTTTAGTGGTGCAAATCATATAATAAGCTTTACCACACAGAAATTTAAAAAATGTAAATAATAAATTAAACAAACAATACTCACATTAACAATAGAAAACCTTGTTGCAATATCTAAGAAATGTATGTATGAACAGATATGCATATACATTGCAAGCCCAGACACACCAGATACACCATTCAAGCATCCAAAAGGAAGGATATGGGAGTTGGTCATATGTTCAATAAGGTCAACTGAGTAACATATACAAACCACTTTTAGGATTACCTGTTTGTGGGAAGATGCAAGATCTCTAAGACCATATCTTCAAGAGTCTTCTGACCATTGTTGTGTTGACCAGAGAACTGAGAAGTGAGAAGAAGCAAAACAGTGAAAACATGAACAAGATATTATGAAAGTGGTTAAAACTGAGTTGTCATATAAGCTCTCTTACTTGATTTGGTGGGGCAGATTGATAAACTTCTGTGGGAGCAGTAAGTGTGGAACTGGTCATATGTTGCTGATTGGGGACACTATTCTGTAAATTTTACAACGTAAATTATGAAAATTTAAATTTAAATGAAAAGGGAAACGAAAAAAGAGCAGAACAAGCCAGTAAGAATCATATGAAAACATTTATATTATGTCAAACTAAGACAAAATTAGCAATATTCTAACTCATACCTGTAACATGGTATTATACAGATGAACACATATGCATTCAAGGAAGTGGCTTGCAATCTCATTAAAGTCATTCAAAGGCCTGAAAACAACACATTTTGATTTCAAGCGTCAAAGTATTTCACGAGATGGAACCATAACATAAATTTAGTCAAGCTGCTTACATTATTTTTTGAGATAATTCATAGAAATTTACTATGTCAGAATAAAATAGCTACCAGAATTTCTTGACAATTTTTTACATTTCTCAAAACCAAACCATCTTTTTCTAATAGTTGTCATAGGCTTATAGTAACACAAATCAAAGAAAATTCAAAATATTGAACTGCTAAACTTAAATAATTAAAAGTAAAATTCACATCGCACCTTAAAGAAAATACATTTACAGTCATTTTGCCTTGAAAGCCTTTCAAGTGTCCATGTAAACGCACATACATTCCATCCCTAACAAAAAAGTTCAGTTACTTTAATATCATATGAAATGAAATACAGAAGAAAATAAAGAAGTGGCAACTAGCAACCATAACTTTACTAACCACCTCAGTGCAGAGGGAGCAATTATATTTGTCTGTGTGTGATTCAATGGACTTTCCAACTCATAAAAATACATATGAACTAAATGAGGTTATAATTTTAAAAAGTTTAAGTTCCATGCTCAAGTAAGCCCAGAAAATATGTAGTTAACAGAAGAATCTGATGAATGAACATGAAAAGGTGATTAAAATAAGAAATCTTTCTTGTTAATCCATTCTCTTTATATCTTTAAAAAAAATCACTAAATGAATCTCATCACTAGAAATATTATATAAGTAAAGGGAAATCCAGGGATTGTAATTAGAAAAACATACGAGATACCCTCCACTTCAATGCTGTCTACAGCTTCCTGAAGCCTGTATAGACAATTACCCATCATTAACAAAAAAGATTATAGACAACAAAAGTAAATTAAAATATATTGACAAAATAAGACTAATTTAAGAAATTCACCATTTATTACACTCAATCCTTCCAGTCCCATCGTCAAGAACAAAAGCAACATCAGTAATCCTTTCAGCTTTGTTGCACACCCTTCCTACAAGAGTAACCTAGACATAATTTCAATTCAACTGTCAAAAAAAGTGAAAAGCAAACCATAACCATTTAGCAAGTTACGATTCAAGGAACTCACATTATTAACGTCCACACCATCAATAATCACATTAGACTTATCATCGCTTGACTGGAATGCATCACTTATCTGCTTGACAGTCAGAGGAAGCAATGCCTGAGCATCACGATTCTGCAAAATGGATAACTTAATCGGTTCAGTAGAGAGGTTAACTTTCAACAGTAAGATAAGCCAATGCCATAACTTTATAATGATTTTTGGTCAATATTCCAAGAAAACTCAGAAATCAAAATACAGCTAAACTATGTGATTGCTAAATGCTAGGGGAAAAGAAATATCAAATTAGCATAGCAAAGCGCTAATTGCTGCTCCATCATAATAGCATAACGCGAGAGCTTCATAATAGTAGAGGAAGAACTTAGTCTCGCTGCTACTTCAATTTACGCCGATTACGAAGAACATGAAATTAAAAGGAAAAAAAAATACAAAAAGCAAAATGAAAGAAAAATGAAGTATATGAGGGAGGTGTACCTTGGAGGAGTAGAAGGAAGAGTCTGGGTCCTGAGTTTCCTGAGACGGCATAAATCCACCGCCGGCGAAAGCTGCGGCGCCGTCGAACTCGCTCGAATGCATGCTTGTTGTCTGAGTGGAGTTCCGGAATCAAAACCCTAACAGCCAAGAGCAAGCCAGTGACTGATGGAAATGAATAGGTTTACTGTTCTACAATTTCTTCAGCTTTATTTAATGGAAATGAATTGGTTTCGCGCCATTCTAATTTCTACTTATAGTACCTTTCCAGTTTTTTCCCCCTGTACTGTTGTCCACCAGCGTTGTGTCCCGTGCATTTGCATATTATAAAAAAAAATATAATAATAATAATAAAATTAAAAAATAAAATAAATTTATTTTACAAACAATAATTTATTTTATTATAATCATAATTTATTATGAATTCTATGAGATCTCTATTCTTATTTAAAATCTAAAATTATATTATAGCTTTTCAATTAAATTTTTTTTTAATAAATTTGTTGTTATACTTTTACTTTAATTAAAAATTATAACTTTTTCATATAAATTAGTAAGAGCAAGTCAATTTTTAATATTGATTTTTTTGTTAAATTATAATGAACTCATAAATAGAGTTTACACTATTGGCTCATTACTCTTGTTTTAAAACCAACATTGTATTATTGTTTTGTTTTAAAAATAGGTTATCTTAGTTTTTTAATTAGTTCTAATTAATTGATGATTAATATTAAAAAACACATAGTTGTATAACTATGAGAATGAATAAGTGATGGGCTGATGGCTCACAAACTTTTTCATTACCGAAAAATAAATGTTTATTTTATCTTATTATGTATGAATTTAAGAATTTTAAGTTTTGAATAGTACTTTATTTCCCTAGCTAAAAGAAAAGTGATTGGGTAAAAAAATGAGAAGTGTCCAGTGTTACGTTTATCTGCCAAAAAATTATAGATATAAATGATTTTTTAATTAAATTAATTATGAATAAATTTTAAGTTTCTAACAATACTTTGTTTAAAAAAAAGTGAATGAGCGAGAAAATGAGAAGTGCATATTTTATAAAACGTAAGTTCTAATTATTACTAAAATTGAAGAATACATGTTTGTGCATGCTTATTTTCAGAAAAGAATCACTTATTTTAAAAAAGTGTCATGTTTGTGCATGCTTATTTCATAAAATAAGTGATTCTTAGTTGTAGCAGAATATATTTTTTTAGCTTTCAGCAGAAGCTAGAAATTGGAGCTTCTTTTTCTAGCTAGTAGCATAAGCTGAAATTTAAATAATTTATGACAAAAATACCCTCAATAAAATTTAATATACCCTTTATTTTTTTAAACCTAATTTTGACCTATACCCTTTATTTTTTTAAACCTAATTTTGACCTATACAACTACAATTTATAATCAGTCTCTTCAACGTTGCTCCTCCTCTTCCTTCACCATCTCACTTCATGTCTTCATCTTCTTCCTTCATCGCTCACTCATAATAGATATTAAATAACAATTTAATATATTAATAAATATTAATTAATAAAAAACTAATCATAGATAAAAAAATTACATTAAGTAAAATCAATAATTATTTAATTAACATTTTAATATATTAATAAATAAATTAAGATTTTATTTTTATTTATTTAATAATAATTAACAAATTAAATATTGATATCCATTTATCTATTTAACAGCATTAATAACATCATAATCTATATATGCCCTTCTTGGTAATTATACAGTCAAAAGCACTTATTTATACAATTTTGCCAAACACAAATTGTTTTTCAACTACTGATAAAAGTACTTCTCAATTCAATTTGTCAAACACAATCTGCTACTCTTTCACAGTACTTTTAAAGGAACTCCATTTAAAAAGAAGTTATTTAAAAATCAGCAGTTTTCATAAGCATGCACAAACGGACCCTAAATCCAGTTTGCCCCCTGTGGTTTGGCCTAAATCCAATTTGCCCCCTGTGGTTTAAAATGCGACACTTAACTACCATGTGGTTTAGCTTAAAATTAATGTGCCCCCCTATGGTTTAGAGTGTGACACTTGACCCCCATGTGGTTTGTTATGTTATCACTTAACTACCCTATATTATTTTTTTTTTCTCAAAATTTAATATTTAATATAACTTATAAAAGAAATTACCTAAAAATAATTTAATTAATTAATTATTTTATTATATTTATTTTATCTCTAAAATAATAACAATAAACCCTAATCTTCTACTTTCAACTCTTTTTAGTAGGGGCAATGTTGTAAGAACCGAATCGGACAAAGACTCGGACAAGTGTTCAGTTCATGGTCTGATCGGTTTAACCGATCGAATCGGATGACGCAATAAATAATAAATATTAATTATTATTAATATATAAAATGACATCACTCAAATTTTAGGTTTCAATATACATAATTTTGAAGTTTTAAATTACATGACTTCTTAAAGTTTTAATTTTCAAGACTTGTCAAATTCTGAAAGAACTTAATCAAACAAAATATGAAATTCTTGATAATCATGACTTTTAAATTTTAATTTTCAAGACTTTTCTAATTTTAATTTTTAAGATTTATCTAATTTCTTTTTTATGTTATTTTTTATTTTTATTTTTTCAATTTTTTATTTTAAAAAAAAATGGACCGGTTGGACAGTCCAACCCGATTGACCGGTTGGACTCCGGTTAAATCCGGTCCAACTAGGAAAACGGTTCTTTTGGTCCAACCGACTCGCCTTTGTATTCGGTTGGCGGTTGAACTGGTCGGACCATCCGGTTCTTACAACATTGAGTAGGGGTGTTCATAACCGAACAAAATCGATACCCCGTAAAACCAAACAAAACCAATTTAAAACCGCCAAAAACTGACCAATTTGCGGTTTAGTTCGGTCTGAGAAGTTCGGTTTTCAGTTCCAAGAGCTGTGTGACCGAACCGAACCGCATAGGTTTCCTTTTCTTTTTTATTTAATATGAAGTTGGATTATCACTTTATTTTGGTACACTATTAACGTTATATGATTGGATAAATTGGATACTTTTTTAAGAAAATTATTGTTTAATGTTAAAGTTTCTAAGCTCAATAATGTTAACATTCAATTCAGGTATGTATGTTCCGAACTTGAACAATAAAAAAACTGAAATTTAGTTATATATTTATATTATATTATTCTTTTACAATTTTATTTTGATTGATTTAATAATTCTAAAACATTAAAGATAAAAAATAACAATAAAATGAATAAATAACTAAATATAAATAATCAATGGAGTAAACAATAAATATTAAATTATTTTATTGATTTTTAAAAATTATAATTTTATTTTTATATTAATTATAAATTTTTTGAATCATTTTATAATTCTAGAGTGTTGAATAACAAATTTTAAACATTAAAAGTATAAAAATGATGATTAATTTGACTAAAATTTGAATAGAAGGTAGGTGAAGGTAGTTAAGTGATAACATAACAAACCACAGGGGGGTCAAGTGTCACACTCTAAATCACAGGGGGACACATTAATTTTAAGCCAAACCACAGGGTAGTTAAGTGTCGCATTTTAAATCACGGGGGCAAACTGGATTTAGGCAAACCACAGGGGGGGCAAACTGGAGTTTACCCAAAAAATAATTTGTATTTAGGTGATGAAATTTACAAAATTGTTTGATTGAAAAAATTTATTTGATTATCTAAGAAATGCTTGAGTGTAAGTTTTGTATTTGGGTTAAATAAAATGTTTTTATTTGAAAAGTGAGTCCTAAAAAATATTTGATTAACAAATAAATTATTTATATAAAAAAAATTTTGGAGTGACGTTACTAAACTTGTAGGTCAAAGAAGATTAGGATTTCTTTTTTATTGTTGTTGTATGATTTATAAAAATTGGAATAATAAAAAAATCAAGTGAACATATTTTTTTTGCTGGATCTGTAATATGAACATACTCTTTAATCTGGGAAAGAGGGGTAGGTAACTATTACTATTAAAGAAGAATTTTAAATTATAAAACAATTACACCAACAATTTTTTTTAATGTTGTTACACCAACAAATTAAAATATAACAATAACACCAACAATACTATTACAGAACAATTCCCGCCCAACTGATAGTGGCAAAAAAGATTTTTTTTAGGCCATGTTCTTTACAAAGAATTAATGAAAGAAATGAGAAAGGGATGGGTGGGACCCATTGGATCCCACCTACTTTTTCACTTTTTTATTTTCATCAACTTTAAAAAAAAGAAAAAAAAGAAAATACAGATTACAAAATACAAAATATCTATTATACCCTTTGATTTGACATAATCATAAATTTTTTGTTTTAATATAAGGGGCAAAGTGGTAATTTTAATACATTCTCATTCCATTTCCATTTCTAATTTTTACTACTAAACACAGTAAATGCATTCCCGTTCCTTTTTCATTTTCTTTTCCCTTTCCATTTTTGCGTAAAGAACATGTTCCTAATACTAACAGTAATATATGGCTGACCTAACATTTCAGCAACCACTTAATTTATTATAATTAAAAAAAACTGTAGCCATTGTAAACAATTAATAAAGAAGAGAGTTGGAAGAATGATGGACAATTTGGGCTAAAATTGAATGGGAGAGAGTACTTTACACAGTAAAAGAAATGCCAAGAATTATTAGTAATAGAAAGATAGATGTTTTTAAAAAAAAAAATTAAATATTACATATAAACAACTATAAAAATTAAAAATAATAAAAACTCATTGACGTCTAACAAAATATTGAAAAGAGGAATTGTGGGGGCTGGGGGTTTTGGAAGGAAAAAACTTATGTCCATTTTCTTATGTCTATTTCCTCCAATTCCACCAATCATATGTTGTATTTACACTCTCTTTCTTCTATGATTGGTCATATAAAATGTGATCTTCTATATTCTCTCTCTACTCTGATTAGTCATTTAAACACTTTTTGCCACGTGTCATAATTATATTGGAGAATTAAAAGAAATGGACATAAGAAAATGGATATAAATTTTGAAAAGTCATAGTACAGACTATTGCTTATTAGGCTATTACCTTTATTAATGCTCTTGGAGAGAGTGTATAGTAGTCTTGGGAAGAGATTTTTTTTATAATTTTTTTTTGGGATGAAATTGGGAAGAGGTTATTACATTAGCTCTCTACAGTACAAATTTGACGGACCCAAGAACAAATTAGGCGGACTTTCAAAGCGGGAAAATGAGCTGCACAGTACAAAATTGCCCGGCTTTTATAGTTATAGATTCGTATCTTCCTCCGCGCGTGCGCTTTTTGGTGGCAAAATGAGAAAAATAAAATAAAATAAACAAAGGCTACAAATGCACTGACACCTTGAGTTTTGAGTCATGGGTACATATATGATATACTTATTGTAGATAGATCTCCTGAACGAGAGTGGATCCTTTACATTATAAGGTGAAGTGTTCACTAAAGTAGGGATAGAGATAGAGAGAACAACTAAGAGAGAGAATTGTGAAAATGTAGGACCCACAATTTTTTCTTTCTATTAGTTTTCTCACTTTAGAGAGCACTTATAATGTAGAAGATCCATTCTTCTCCTGAATTTTCAATTTGAGGCACCTAAAATCTTTCTGTCAAACTCTTGTCCACATTCCGCCACTATCTACCATGTAAGCACATTTTATAAAAATATTGTAGTCGTTATAAAAAATAAAAGGATTACTCAAAACATATGTTAAGTTTACCTCTAAGTCTTGTGTTAAGGACATTAGAGTATCATTTTATTTCATGTAAAGATAAAATTATTCCAATTATATTTTTAAAAATATTAAGGTGATAAGTCACATGCGACTTGCAAAAAACAAATTATTAAGAAAATCGTAAATAGTAACTTGTTACCCTAACGTCCTTAAAATTTTAATTGGGATGATTTTGTCTTTACATGTAAAATAAATTACACTCTAATGTCTCAAACTCCTAAATCTTATTTGTTTATATTTATCCAAAAGGTTATTTGTTTATAGAAAATATGACTTAATGTTTTGTTTAGGAAGTATGGAGAATAACAAATAGCTTCTTTTTTTTTTTTTTAATTTGATCCAAATACTAGAAAAACGTGATTAAGTATAGATAATAAATAGTTTGTATCTCTTCAACAATCACATTTTGGGTTTGATCCCCGACAATATGAGAATAGAGTGATATCTTTTGGAAGAGTCGTCTCAACAATAAGGAATATGTAAGGGTATGTTTAAGAAAAATAACTTCCCCTCAACTTCCCGATAAATAACCAACTTCTCAATAAATCTATATCTATATTTTATAATTAAAAAAATAATAATAATATGATTGGATGATGTGGGAGAGAGAAAACAAGTATGATAGGTGGTTACTAAAAAAATGGAGAAGTGCATCACGTAGGTACATGCGAAGCCTCTAGTATATAGATACGGCTTAAGGGTTTTTGGTGTCATACAAGCAAAGTGTGATACCAAAAAAATAACTTCCCCACTAAAAAATCAATAAAGAACTTCTCATAAATAACTTCCCATGATTTAATATATTATTTAAAATATAATTATTATATTATATTTTAAATGTTAAAAAATTATCAAATATTTAATATTTTATTATTTTAAATCATAATAATAATAATTTTATCTTATATTTTTTTTAAATAAAAATAAAAATAAATTACATGCACGATACGTGCATACGAAGCCTCTAGTATTATATATATACTCTTAATTTAAAAAATATTTTAATTAAAAAACGAATTTAACTTACAAAATTAATAACAATTTATGAAGAATCTCTTATAAAATTCATATTTTCTTCACTTGATTTTCCTTAAATTTGTCTCATTTGAAGTTATCATGCTAAATTTTATTGTATTATATTATACATATATACACATGTAAAAGTTTGAACAATAAAACAAAATATAGCAATATATATAAATCTGTTATCTATTATCTATTATATATATAAAAAGAAGAGGTGCTCCATGAAATTGCTCCATGTGGCATCTGACTAGACGCCATCTAGCAGCATCGTTGGACACTTCCCTCTTCAATTATGGCTTTTGAATATTAATTGTGCAATCCCTTGATTTTCGAAAATCATAATCAATCCATATGTATCAATTATATTTAAAATTCGATTCTTTGCAATCAAGAATCATATCCTAAATTCAAAATCAATGATTCTCATCAATGCAATATATATTACAGTTCCTCCTGTTCATCTTCTACCCCTACTCTTTTCACATTCATTGGAAGTCCTGATATACAATAACATGGCGTCGAGGAATCAACCTCTTACTTCCATGAATTCGATGCAGCACCGAGACACAACCGTCAAAGTGCGAGTTGTTCGTTTGTGGTTTGTTCCGCCTTACTCCTCCAATACAAGCAAACCTAATCCAGGTGCTGTTGCGATTCAAATGGTTTTATGTGACTCTGAGGTATTGTATTTCATCGCATTGTCTGCTGTTTACAAATATGACTGCTATTTGATTTTTATGTAAATCAAAACGTTGATCACTTATATATATATGGAATTCTGATGTGTTACTGATTTTTTAATTTCAATCCAAAATTGTACTATTGGTGCAAGTGTACCCAGTATGTACCTGAATAAATTCAAAGGTTCTTTGGTTGAAGGTGAAGTTTATTTTATATCACGTTTTGGAGTTGGTGGTAGTGGAGGCAATTTCCGTATTACCACTCATGCTTTTAAGATCAACTTCCAATTTGATACACGCGTAATTGAATTATGATATATCCTTTTCAATTTCTAAAACATATCTTACTCAACTCAAAATCTTATTTTCGAACCCTTTTAATTTTTGTTTAAATTCATATTCCAATATGTTTCATCAAGTTTTGAAAAATATACATATTTCTTATTGATTGCAGAACGTGACCTCACGAATATGGCTGTAAATGCAGAGTTTAGAAAATACATTGCACTCCACATCATGCTTGGACACAACTTAGCAAATCTATGCTTGAAGCTTAATGTTTGTGTGTATGACTCAGCCTTCAAGAATATTGTGGAAGATCACAAGCAAAGTTTCTATTAGTATTGAGGAATTGGCTTCAAGAATGTTTATGTGGAATTGGCTTCTCAATTTGCCTTCATGAATATGGACATGGAGTCCCTTAATCAATATTTTGCCCATCTATTTAAATCCGAATTCCACTTTTCATTAGTAAATGTGCTATCCTTTTTATAATATATATTTATTGGATCGGAGGCAATGTTGTAAGAACCGGACCGGACCGGACGGTCCGACTGGTTCAACCGCTAACCGAATACAAAGGCGAGTCGGTTGGATCAAAAAACCGTTTTTGCAGTTGGACCGGATTTAACCGGAGTTGGACCGGTCAACCGGGTTGGATCGGTCAACCGGTGGTCCAACCGGTCCAATTTTATTTTTTTTAAAAAAATTAAAAATAAAAAGGAAAAATAACATAAAAAAAAGAAATTAGAAAAATCTTAAAAATTAAAATTAGAAAAGTCTTAAAAATTAAAATTTAAAAGTTATGATTATCAATAATTTAATATTTGGTTTGATTAAGTTCTTTCAAAGCTTAACAAGTCTTAAAAATTAAAACTTTGAGAAGTTAAGTAATTTAAAACTTCAAAATTATGTATATTGAAACCTAAAATTTGAGTGATGTCATTTTATATATTAAGAATATTTATTATTTATTATTTATTGCGTCATCCGGTTCGACCGACGGTTCGACCGGTTAAACCGATCAAACCATGAACCGAACACTTGTCCGAGTCTTTGTCCGGTTCGGTTCTTACAACATTGATCGGAGGATTATCTCCAGATAGTAGTTCCTTTATGGGTCCATATAGCTTTGAAGATGACCTTAAACTTGTACAGAAAAATGAAGCAATAGAGAAACCACGATTCTAGAGTATGTAGCCTACTTCGAAGCTAAATGTCTTGATGGAACTTTTGCTCTTTTACATTTTAGAATTTGATCACTACTTGAGCTATGTATGTAGATGCATGAAATTAGTTTATTGTGGATAAATAATTTATTTTGAGTTTTTGTATGATTTTTACCAAATCAATATATATGATTATGGATCTTGGACTTATACTCGAAGTATCATCTATTTATAATTGAGTAAAACATCATTTTGGTCCTTTTTAGATAGCACATTTCTCAATTTGGTCCTTCTTAGATGACCTTTTTCAATTTAGTCCTTTTTAGATTAATCCATTATCAATTTGGTCCTTACCGTTACAATTACTAACGGAGTTAGCTGAGGTGGATAATTTGGGGTAAATTTATAATTTTTAAATAATAATAGGGCTTTTTAATGTAATTATTCGGGGACAATTTTGTAATTTTCACAAATTAAAAAAAAACATGGTACCATTTTCAATTTGTGAAAATTATAAAATTTCCCAAAATAATTACATTAAAAAACCCTCTTAATATTTAAAAATTATAAAGTTACCCCAAATTATCCACCTCAGCTAACTCCGTTAGTAATTTTAACGGTAAGGACCAAATTGATAACTGATTAATCTAAAAAGGACTAAATTGAGAAAGGCCATCTAAGAAGGACCAAATTGAGAAAAGTGCTATCTAAAAAGGACCAAAATAATATTTTACTCATTTATAATTCCATTCAAGACTTTTTAAAGTAAATTTTCCAATTATGCGTAACTTATTATTCCATAAGTTATGGTTGTGGAATATTTGAGCTCAAGGCTTATCCAAAATTTTCAGTGTAGGAAATCTTGCTAAGAAATATCAACTATTAACCTAGCCCAAACCATAATAAATGTGCTATCGTTTATGTGTATACCTATGAGATCTATGTCCCATTTGTATCCAAGATTATGATAATAATGATAATAAAAATTATAACAAACTTTGTTGCAAAAAAAAGAGAGCAGAAATTATTGTAATGCACGACGGATAATATAATTTTGTTCATAAAGAATATTGAGATTCAATAGTATATAAAAAAATATTAAAAAAAAATACATTTTATTAGATGTTTCCATTTAAAAAAACAAATATATTAGATGTTATTCAAAATTGTAATCTATGATTACCTTATATTTGAAATTTAGGTAACAGACTTTTCAAAATTTATGATTACCTTATATTTGAATTTTATTAGATGTTATCCAAAATTGTAATCTAAATTTGTAAACGTTACTTATTAACTTAATTTTATACATTTTGTTCTTAATATTAAAATATTAATGTCATAGTCATTCATTTTAGTTAACATATTTTTATTTTTAATTTTAATCATTCATATATATTTTAATTTAATTAGATATAATGCAAAATTATAATTCAAATATCTAAACGGTTGCTATTACATTAATTGTATACATTTTATTAATAATTTGGTATTATTGTTATTATATTAATGTCAGTGTCATTCATTTTAGGTAACATATTTTTCAAATTTCATGAGTAAGATATATTTGAATTTTATTAGATATAAATTCAAAATCATAATTCAAATTGTAAACATTGCTTATTACCTTAATTTTATACATTGTTAAAAAAAATGTAATTATTAATTTTAGGTAAGATATTTTTTAAATTTAATGATTCACATTTATTTGAATTTAAATCTATATATTCAACTATTCAAGTCTGAATTTTTTTAATAATTCAACATAATTTTGTACATCAAGTTATATCATTATAAATTTTGATTAATTATTCTAAATTTTTTCTACCATAGTATATTCCAATTTTTTTTATTCTTTCTTAACAAAATAAAATTGATTTTTTTTTTCATAATAAAATTCAACATACATGATGTTTTAGTAAATAGAAAGAATAACAGATCACAAATTCATCAGATTAAAAAGCAGTTGGCTTCGCTTTATAGAGGTAGCGATTCTCTAGCTACCTACTCTAATAAACTAGAGAAACTCTGGTATGAGTTACTATGCTTGCAACCTAAACGGAATGGATGCTCTACTTGCATAGATTGTGATTGCGGTAGTTTTAAGAAAGCTGATAAGATTTACACTTCGAATTATGTTGATCAATTCCTTATGGGATTAGGAGAAGAGTATGAGAATTTTGTAAGCAATATATTGTTGATGGACCCGATTCTATCTTATAGTATAGTCTATGCCATGGTGGCTAGAGTTGAAAGGCAGAGAAGTGTAAATACTTCTAATGCAATTGAGGCAAGTGCGTTATTAGCTAGAGCTAATGAACAACAGAGGAATGTCGTAGAAAAGTCTGCAGGTTTGAAGTATGAAGATAGGAAGAAGGAGAAAGCTTCTAAATATTGCTCACACTATTGTAAGACAAGGCATACCGCTGAGACTTGCTTCAAAAAGCATGGATATCCTGATTGGTTCAAGGAGTATAAGAACCAGAAAGATAAACGTAACACAGACTCTATAAATGCTGCTATTGATGATACTACTAAAATTATAATTATCATAAATTTTAGGGTGTGAAACATAAAAACTTGATAAATTTATAATTCAAGTGCAATCAAACATGTGTCACGTTGTTATTGATGGATTACTAATTACTCCTCATGCAACTAATTCAAAAGTTGCAGAACTTTCTAATAAAAATAAGGTTTATCTAACAAGTATTCTAAAATATTGTTTAAAGTTTTCTCTTACTGGTTAAGAGAGAATGTATTGTCTTGAATTTGGTAAAAAGTCAAAAGGAATAATTTCTTAAGCTATTTTATTGGTTGAAATAAATAATTAAACAATGTCCTTAGGGCACTTGTTAGCAAAACCCATTAAAATATTATCTTAAAAAGTTTAATATTATTAAATTATAATGATTTTTATATTAAAATTGAATTTACAATACTATTCCACATATAATGTTATATTTACAAAAAAAATTAAACGTAAAATAAGTATGTTTTCAAACTGTAATTCCATAATATGCCCTTCTATGGACACGTGGTACTGGCCTTCTAGAAGATTTACCGGGCCTTAGATTAGTGACACGTGGCACCACTCGATGGACTCAGATGTGGCCACACCTCACAATTATCCGGGTACTCTCTCATATCAGAGACATGGTTAAGCTCTCTCAAGAATGTGGGTCGACCACGTTCTCCCCTACTCTAAGTATAAATATCCCTTACCCGGGGGATTACACATGATACACATTCCGATTAGCAACAGACAGGCAATACACACTGAATACACACAAGATACTTAACAGACATCAACTCTCAATCACTCCGTCAACAAGATCCACGCATCCTCTTGCTCTAAGCAGCACTCAGAGACCCTTGTTCTCTCCCTCTACCAACGAGGTACCTTCGAATGGTGGCTCGCCCGCTCGGAGAACACATTCACGTCCTAGCCGTACATGGCCTCTACAAGTAACACTCTTGCCTAACGGCCACAATGGACGTCTCCTCTTCGAACTACGTGGACTTTGATCTCAACACAAGGATACGTAGGCACCTAGGTCTTCACTAAAGGACATGTCCCCCAAGGCTACGACCCCTTGCGGTCCTTATTTGACACTATGAATTGTCTTAACCAAAGACGACAGTTACATTGCGCCCACCATGGTCTTTCTCAGACCACAATGCCTTGCGCATCTCCCGCTAAACGGTAAATCTTTTCTGGGGAGTAGGTGCATACACCTAACTCAAAAACCCATTTTTCGTGTTTTCTCTACAGTTTCACTACAAGTAGCTTCTACAGATGGCTGACTCAAACGCGCCCGCTGCCACAATCGATGCAAGTGCTCCAAGGCGAAGCCGTGGAACAGGCAGGGAACGACCGACACCACTCCGACGGAGGCAGGAACTTCGGACGCAAGTCAACCGCCAAGTGTCTCGACACCTCATGTGGCCATCACAGAGAGTGTTATCCAAGCTCTGGCAATGACGGAGGAAACATTCCCCCAGCATCCCTTTGGCATGCCATATAATCCATGCCTGCTAGGAAACGCTCAGGGATCAGCAGATCCGGCGAGAGCCTCATGCGAAAAAGAGATAGCCCTACTAGAAGCCGAGATTGCGTCAACGCGAATGGGACATGTGTAGAGGCCCCTCTCTAGCCAGTATAGAAACCCAGATGATAGCAATACTGCACAACGCTTCAGTGCCAACTCCCGTAGGTCTGCCAAGCATAATGGCGCCAGAAGTCGTTGGCCTGCCACCAGCATCCTCCATACAATTCGGAACCCTCCCGATGGAGTTCACCCAGCTATCACTCACAGCGCCAGCTCCTCCACCAGCCATTAAACTTGGACCAACAATGGTTACCGGACAAGCACTACGACCACCCACTGACTATCTGCGACCTCCTGTCCCGAACTATCCGTCGAGCTCCTACCTACATATGCCATAGGCAGGCGCCTATAACCCATATTCTCCCTATGGGAATCCGCGGTCTACCCAGGTCAATACCAGTGGCTTAAATTCGACTTTCAAGGGAGAGGACGACATCCTTTCACCCAACAAGTTATGAACGAGCACTTCCCCATGGGTTTCAAGATGCCCTTCCACATAGAGCCATATGGAGGAGAAACGGACCCGCGAGACCATCTTAAATACTTTCAACTTAGCCATGTTGATACTTGGCATGACGGATGGACAACAGTGTCAGGTCTTCTCGTCCACCCTGAAGGAAGCAGTACTAAGATGATTCTCACTGCTACCCACAAACTTAATCCATAGTTTCGAGCAGTTGGCTCAGAAATTCCTTACTCAGTTCGCTAGTAGCATGGAATACCAGAAAAATGAAGATTCCTTCATTGGTTTTCACCAAGAAGGAGAGACCTTGCAAGCCTTCCTGGCGCGGTTAACGAAAGTCTCACTCCATGTTAGGGGCCTCCAAGACGCGGTCACCATCTTTTCGTCAAACAAGGCCTTAGGTACTCGCAGTTTTACGGAGAACTCAACAGATGCTCAGTGTCCACTTTACAAGAACTGATGAACAGGGCGGAATGGTTCATCCAAGAGGAAAACGCCCAGATAGAAAAAGACAAAATGCGAAAGTTCCTGGTAAGTCAGACCGACCTAGAACGATCGGAAAAGAAGAAAGAAAAAGCAACTGCCGAGAACCAAAACCAGAAGGAGAAGAGTAGCAGGAAGCGCTCGCCACCATGACCTCGTTCACCGCCCGGGGATGATTCACCAATTACATGCGCCTCATTAAGTCCTAAGTTGGACTCCTAGAGGAGATCTACCACACCGACATGCTCAGTCCCCCTCCCCCAGCTGAAGAAACGGAAAATTGGAAAGCTCGTAGACAAGTCCAAGTACTGCAAGTTCCACAAGGATTATGGGCACGAGACTAATGATTGCATACATCTAAAGGACCAGATCGAGGATTTAATACGGAAAGGACAGTTGGGAAGATACGTAAAGGACATGGACAGCTCCAACATGGAACGACTGAAGTACAATGACGAACAGCAACCCCCTCGAGGGGTCATCAATGTAATTACGGGAGGACTACAGAAGGGGTCTGCCTCGCAGCCCCAAAACAAGAAGAGGCTGGAGCGCTCTATACTCGCCCTCGACTACCTTCCTAAGTAGAGAAAGGAACATGAAGAGCGCAAGGATCCAATCACGTTCGATCTCTCAAATCTGCAAGGACCAACTCATGATGACCCCATGGTTATAACAGCGGTCATAGCAAACTATAAGGTAAAATGAGTCCTAATATATCAAGGATCCTCAGCGGACGTCCTATACTTCGATGCCTTCAAGAAACTTGGCTTAAGCGAGAAAAATATGAGGTCGTTTCCCGGCATACTCATCAGATTCTCCGGAGCCCAAGTCCCGATGGAAGGAGTCATAATGACCCGCACATCAGTAGGCACTTCGCCGAAGGTTGCAAGCTTTGACACTGACTCCATCGTCGTCTCGTCACCATCAGCATACAACGCTATCTTAGGGAGACCATTGATCGCACCCGTCGCAAGGTTGACCAAATTAACCGAATTAGAATGCAATATAGCAGCGTAACTCGGATCGTTTTCACTCAAGGAGCCTTTATCTAAGATCCTAGGCTAAACTAAGTATAAAAAACATGCAATTAACAAACTAAAGTGAAGTGTTGGGATTTTAAGCTATCTACTAAATGAGAAAAGCAATAAAAGTAAACTTAAATGTAAATAAAGAGAACCTAAATTAATATTTTTGGTATTTTTCTTGAAAAGGCTAATTAAAAAGAGGTTGGAATTAATATTGAAAATGCCCTTGGAAATAAAATTATAGCTATCATAGTTCAAATTGAAATGGGAATTAGTTCATCACTAAGTCTTAAGGGAAAACCTCAAGGTACCACTTGAGTCTTGTGTTCTTTCTTAATAATTACTCCTACTACCATAGCTAGCAATTACTCCAAAAGACACAATTAAATGCCACTTAGTGTATGATAAAAATTAAACAAAAGCAACTTGTTCCTCTACTAAAAATTGCTCAACCGAGACAATCAAATACAAGCATATAAGATTATATCTTCTAGTCATGAACATGATAGAAAATACTTTCTAATTGCATTGTAAAGGTAATATTTCTATACAATCATCAAGTTGCCAAAATCAATCTAAATCATAATCACTCAATACACATAGACAATGTACCAATAAATCTAAGATTCTAAATTGCATAAAGATAAATCCTAAACCTAGGAAATCAAATATACAATTTAAAATCAGGTATTGAGATAAAATAACTCCCCTTTGTAGAATGGGAACTCAAGCCCTAATCTCCATCTCCAAGAAGCAAGGAAATCTAGCCACATATTGAGAGAGGTGCTACAATACCCTTCCCTTCATCCATGGTGCAAGAAATGGAAATGTGAAGATGATGGTGGTGAGGTGGCTTCTTAAGCAGAGAAGAATGTGGGTGAATGTGGTGAAATGATGTGGTGATGAAATTGTAAGTGAGAAGGAGAGGATGGAGTGGCGTGTGAAGGAGAAGAAGAAAAGACAAGAAATGATGTGGTGATGAAAATGATGTGGTGAAATGGTGCGTGATGATGGTGAACTTTCTTGCCCCTGTGTATGCCGAAACAGAGGAGAAAAAATGGGGTTCAACTTTTTGCTGCCTCCTTCCAATCTGTGCGTGAAGCATATGTCAAAATGTGGGAAGGTGTATTTGGGCCTTGGGTCTTAAATTTTTGGGCTTTAAATTCTTATGCTTGGGCCTTTGAACTCTTTTTTTTAAAGATAACCTACAAAGTAAAAATAAGCCCAATATAAAATAATCATTCCCAAATATTTTAATTAAAAAGCAATTACAAAAATATAACAATTTAACCTTTTTTAATATTATTTTCATGTAATTACTCTTTAACCAAATTTATCATAATTGATGTAATTAAGCCCAATAAAATATAATAAGAGCCCTAAAATAAGATAGAAAATATTATACAAAATAGGGACTTATCAAATTCCCCCACATTTGAACTTTTGCACTCCTGGGCAAAAACAAGCAAGTGCTAGCAATCTAAGAATGACATTAAAATAAATGAGGGACTAACATGCATGTTCTGAAACAAGAATGCAACAACTCAATCAATTTTATCCTCAAGCTAGCATAGTTATAGAATGAACTAATGCAAAAGATTAACCTAAATAAACAATTGAATTGATGGGAATGAACAAAAGAGAACATTCAAGGATCAAAGTGTTTCTCTCATCTCACAAATATGGGTTCTTTCGCTCAAATCCACCTAAACTAAGATCTACCATAAGCTTGTAAAAATTCTATTTTCTCCACCACTAAGTAGCAACTAGACTCATGAATCAAGGGGACTTAAAAGGGTTGTAATGATGGAAAATGGCCAAATGGAATGGATAAAGAAACTAAAACAAGCTTTAAGCATGCAAAAAGACTTAAGAGGAAGAATTAAACATAGCACTAATGCAATACATTAAATACATATAACATGCTTGGTAACCATAAAAATCCAATGGATGTGTTCCTTCTCATTCTTTGTTTTTTTCTTTCACTATTTTTTTTTCTTCTTTAGTTTTTTTTTTCTTTTGCTTTTGATTTTGCTTCTTCCTTTTTGGTTTTTTTAAGGTATATGATACTCCATTTCATGTAAATAACAATATTGGTAAACCAAGCTTCACAAAATAAGGTGCTATGAGAAATTCAATGAAATGAACATGCTTAGCTTGTTAAAATATATGGATTTAGGAAAGTGAATGGCTCAAAGGGGGCTGACAATGGATTAATTAGTAATGGTGAGTGTTTGGGTAAATGGCTATGAGAAATGAATGCCCCTTTCATCTTCAATCATCTAAATGCAAATGTGATTTTGAAAAAGAATTCAAACAAGTTCTAGAGATTCATTAGAGTAGGTGGGCAACACTCAATGAGAAAAATGAAAGATAGGCTCAAGAATCCTTCCAACAAAGATTATTTCTCATAAGTTCATTTACATCATTCAGTTGAAAACTAGACTAATCACAATACAACAATTCATCTATTACAAATACTAACTCCAAGAATAACAATCAATCAAACCATCACAATCAACTTAGAACATGTATATATGTAAACTAGAAAGTGCACTTTCAAAGCAAAGAGATGCAAAAATTCAATTGTGGGTTCACTTCTTTTGAAAAAATTTCAAATTTTTCCAAATTTGACCACTAAATCACCTAAAAGCACATGCAGCAAAATATTCACAACCCAATTCCTTCCCCCACACTTGAATTATTGCATTGTCTCCAATGCAACAAAATTCAACAAAACAAAAGTGGTGAGCAAGGAGTACATCAACAAAGGGGAGAATTAAACTAACTAAACTAACTACCTAAAGTCCTAAACTACTATAATGGTTTTCCCAGAAGTAAAAAGAAAGCAAAAAAATTCAAAAACAAAAGTCGCTGCATTAATCGGATCATTTCGTTAATGTACAAAAATGCAAAAAGAAGAAAAGGCCCAACAAATACAATATACTCTTGGGCACCCCCAAGGTTAGCATCAGTAAGTTTGAGCCTACCAGCATTCCCCGATGACGCCGAAACCTCAACCGTTCCATGAGAAGTAGCTCCAATCTTAGGAACGCACCCAGTTGTGACAAAAAGGAGGTGATGACTTAAAGGACAACTGGTCAACTGGCGAATGTGAGCAAAGTCTATGGGCGGATCAGTAGGAAGAAGGCCCCAAAGCTCACCATTAAAAAGCTCTAGAGCAAGATGTATGGAGCTCACCCCCTCAATGGAAAACCTCTCCCCACAAAGATGCGTTAGTTGCTCGACCACTAGTAGCATCCCATACATCCTTTCTACCAACATCTCTGCTTGACGATCAGCGACGTCTCCAACCCTACTCTCAGCATCCAGCCAGCCCGTCATATTCTCATGTGCACGAGCCTCGGCATTCCCCAAAGCTTCTCGAAGAACACGCAGCTCCTGCATACAGTTCTCCGCATCTTCCTGCCGAAAACTTAGCTTCGCACGAGCCGTCTCCAAATTCGACCGCTGAAGTTTGACCTCTGCGAGTTGATTGCCTTCGACACGAAGATGGGCAACCTCGTGAGTTAGGGACTGTATCTCACGATCCATGCCCTCGCACTCCTTCTCCTTCCCCCGCAAGTTTGGCACCAAGGATTTGTTATTTACATCAAAAAGAGCAACTGACCGGTCCAGATCCTTGCGAATCTTAACCTGCGTGGAAGAAAAGAGAGAAAATTATAACAAAAAGTGACATACTCACAATAACAGGACCTTCAAGGTCAAAGACTTACCACTTGCTTCTCCCACATGCTGCTGGATTGATGGAAGTCAGACAAAGAGTTGGCTGCACCCTCAAAGGCTCGCCGAGCAAACATCAGAGGACTTGAGTCAATCGCCCTAGCAGCCCTCTCCTCCAAATCCATAGGAAATTGCGTCCCAAAGGCTACTCGAGCAAATGGCGCAACTCCTCCCCTGACAATCCTTCCACGGCTTGAGAAGGATCCTTCAAAGCAAAACCTTCTTCTCAAGCCACATCTCCAGAAGCAGTGGCAGCCATTTGACTCACCACTGTATTCTCAGCGACAGGCCCACTAATGCCACCCGTCGCTGGAGCACTCTCCTCCACGACAACCAACCTTGTGGGAGGAACCTCAGGAGCAGCGACGACGTCCTGCCCAACCACTCCCTCCACTCAGGCCTCTTGCTCATCGGCTCCTTGGCACCCCTAGCAAAACGTGGAGAGGAAGAGCTCAACAAGACCACCTTCAAGGGCGAGCGACAAGTCTGCTCTGAAGAAGGAAAAGTATCCCCCACCAAAGCGGCCCTCTGGTGCACCGTCGAGGACAGAGGAACCTGGGAAGAAGGCCAAAAAATCTGTCTTCGTGGATCCCCCTTCTTCAGGATTTCCGCCTTCTTTCCTCTTTTCTTTTCTCCTTTCTTTCCCTTGGAGATCCTCCTTCCGCTGATGACAAACTCTGGGGGTGGCACCCGAACCTTGCCTCCTTTCAACCCTTCTACCTCCTTCAAACGTCCTAATACGACCCCGGTAACCCTTTCTTGGTTGGGAGAAGAACCCTTGTTGGGGATTTATAGTATTTTAAAGGCTTCGAATCGAGTCGCGTCGCAAGGACACTGTCCTAAAGAGATATTCCGTAACCCCTTAGAGAATTAGGAAGCGGCACTCTCACAGGATTAAACGAACCCTTCTCAATTGTCACACAACCAAGGCAGCAGAACAACAAAAGAATTTTGAAACTCACACTAGAACACACAATATGTGGGAACCCAAAAATCTCACAAAATCACTTATTTGTGGTAGACGTCATATGTGTGGAAAAACCAACCAATCTTTTAGTGGAACTCCACCTCTATATATATATACATCCAAATGCATATACATATATATATACTAACACAAAATTGAGTCTCAGCATACATCTTGCCAACGTCTATTTATGCAACATAAATAGCCACAATTAAATGCTTTAAACATGTCATTATTTGGTTTAAACGGCTCTTTACTACTCCAACGTTTATATTAGTGTTCATGCATAACATGACATTAATATATATTAATGTTGGTGTATGTTATAAAAATAATGTACATGTTTAATTTGCCCAATTTTATTTTTAATGGGTTTAATAATTTACAATAATCTCCACTTATTATTATAAATTAACACACACACACACACACACACATATATATATATTGGATCTCTTTTGTTCTTGACAATGTGAGACTTTAATTGACATACACATACATGCATCCACATATGTATTAAAATTTACAACAACCCTATCTCGGTCTCTTCTCCCTACCTAGGGTACTATCACAAGGACGGCTAAGAGGAGGAGGAGGAGAAGAAAGATCCTCCAGGTCAATGAAATCAAAGGGATACAACCCTGCAATCAGCAAACCCTAAATCAGAAAGGAAAAGAAGAAAATGCAACAAATAGAAATAAAAAGGAGACGATAGTCATTTTCATCTTCGTTGGCCATGGCGGAGTACAGACAAGCAACCAAGAAACCTCGACGCAAAAAGAGAAATGGAGAACTCTCAGAGACGAAGGGACTCTTAAAAACCAAAAAGATTGAAGGTAAACAGAAGCCTTTCTCTTTTTTAATCTTGAGAGTATTTATAGGGAGCTAAAGGTGCGATGATTCAAATCGCAGCCCCCTCGAAATCCGCAACGAAAAAAAAGTAATTATCACCTACATCAAATAAAGGCTGGAGCCATCCGAAGACACGCCAAGAGGAACGGACCAGATTCAAAGCCATCAAGTCGCAATTGGAAAGATCTAAACGCCCTTGGAAGCCCAAAAGTCCTTCAAAATATCTCAGGGGCAAAAATGGGATTTCGAAAGCAGCGGTTAATGATGGCATCTCTTGGAAATACGCGGACATTAATGAAAAAAATGGCTCCACAAGTAACATTACGAACATCCGAAGTGGCAACAGCAAACAAGATCCTGACGCGTGACATCACCTCTCGAAATAATCTCCAGAGAAACACGAGCCCTCCTGAGCACACGATCGATTGCCCCAATTCTTTGCGGGTAACCGGTCGATCCCGGTCTAATGAGACGGAGCTCGTTACACGTGTTAATCCTCAAACTCAAGAAAAAGTCTAAAAGCCCCCGATCTTTCAAATCCCCTCGAAGCCCTCCAAAGGGCATCTCCGGAAAGTCATCTTCCCTGCAATGATGACGTCTCCTCAAAAAGACGTGAACGTTTCTGCGAAGACAGCTAGAGAAACTTGCTGAGAAAGTCAAGCGAATGACTGTCTAGATCCGAGCGTTTGGCATCCTTGGCTACCCACTCTTGACAAAACTCTAGAGCAATGCGATTGTAAGCTCAACCGCCCTATCTCCTACGATTAGCGGTTAACCTGGCTCTACGAACAATTCTTGGCGGGCGACCTCGCTCCTAACATTTTGTACAAGGCAACTTAAGTCCACGGACACCTAGCACTCCTAGACTTGGGGAACTTATGTAATTCTATAATATGCCCTCCTATGGACACGTGGCACTGGCCTTCTAGAAGGTTTACCGGGCCTCATATCAGTGACACATGGCACCGCTCGATGGACCCAGACGTGGCCATATCTCACAATTATCCATGTTCTCTCCCGTATCTGAGACGTGGTTAAGCTCTCTCAAGAACATGGGTCTACCACGTTCTCCCCTACTCCGAGTATAAATATCCCTCACCCGGGGGACTACATAGGATACAAATTCCGATAAGCAATAGACATGCAACACGCACTGAATACACACAAGATACTTAACAGACATCGGCTCTCACTCACTTCGTCATCAGGATCCACGCATCCTCTTGCTCTAAGCAGCACTCAGAGACTCTTGCTCTCTCCCTCTACCAACGAGGTACCTCCGACTGGTGGCTCGCCCGCCCGGAGATCACACATTCACGTTCTAGCCGCACACGACCTCTACAAGTAATACTCCTGCCTAACGGCCACGATGGACGTCTCCTCTTCGAACTACGTGGACTTTGATTCCTACACAATGGTACGTATGCACCTAGGTCTTCACCTAAGGACAAGTCCCTCAAGGCTACGACCCCTTGCGGTCCTTATTTGACACTATGAATTGTCTGAACCAAAAACGACAGTTACACAAACTAAATGGGTAACAACTATAATTTGATCAAATTTTGAAAAAAAATTATAATTTACTCTATTAAAAATTTATATAGTCAAAATATGAATATTGTTAGAAAAAATTAAAGGGTTGGAACACAGGTTTGCTAGCACCAAAATAGTAAAACTCTTTAAATAGAGTAAAATTCATATACGTGGTAACTAGCTAGCAACCAAGAGGAGATGTTTAATTAGAAAAAGGAAGGATGTAACTGATTTATATTATATTCTATTATTCTTGTATGGCCAAAACCAGTTGGATATATGAATATTAAGGAAATGACGTTGTGGTTCTGATTAATTAAAGAATCAGAAGACTAATTTAGGATTACCAAAATGTAAAATTAGTCGTCTCTACCCACTAGTGCCCCTGATATTTAGAATCATGATAATGTAGAATAAGTCTAAATATGATCTAGGCATAGAAGGCTAGAAAATGACCTATGCTTTTGTCCTTTTTAATTTCTTTATAATATAAAAAATGACTAAATTGTTTAGGTGTCCAAAATCTGCCATCACTCATCACGCTTAAATAATACATATGAAAAAGCCCAAGTCAACTCTCGATTCGTTTAACTTTAAGCTTACTACTGCCGCCGCCCGCCCCCTGATATCTCCACCAATACATTTTTTAAAATCTAACTTTAATTATTATTTTAAAAATATTGCTAACTAGTGTTTTTAATTAGGGAAGTAAGTAAGGATGCAATAATTAGTGTTAGATGATTAAAAATGTCTTGAAATTCTATCATTTATTAAATGTGCTTTTTATTTTAAACACAATTAATGTCCTAGCAGCGAGAAGTTAGGTCCCGTTTGGTATGTTTGGTAGAGGGAAGCTGAGAGGGAAGGTAAGATATGAGTATGCTTGGTATGGTTTAGGAGGAGGGAAGGTGAGTGTGAGCTTCCCTTTATAGAGGGAAGCTTTCTTCCCTCATGATGGGGAAGGAAGGTGATCTGAGGTGAGGTTTAAAGACAAAATACCTTTAAAAAATTGGTGGCTTTAAAAAAAGTAAGGGCAAAAAAGGTTTCACTTAACTTTTATTTTCTATTTCCTTATCTTCTTCCTACCATGCCAAACAATATTACTACTACATTCAACTTCAATTTTCCTGTATATCAAACATACTTTTTATTACTTCCATTTCCACTTCCACTTCCACTTTCTACTAAAATACTTATCAGATACCAAACGCCACCTTAGTCTAAATAATAAGTGGCTTGCTATCGCTTAAATAAGATTCTAAATTTGAGAGTTTTTGAATGTAATTATTTTCTACTCCCCCACTATCAACACTATCAACCAATAAAAGGAAACATGACTAGAATGCTCTCAGGGCACCAATTTTCAAGGTATAATTTGTGTGGTTAGCATGCTAACAATTATAAGGTTATTTCTTATTGCTTAATTAAAAAAGTTTTTGATTAATAATTAACAAATAATTTTTTGTTGACTTTTTACAAAATTTAATATATTAAAAAATATATATAGAAAATCACTTTTTATAACTAATTATAAAAAAGAGAGTATAAATTAAATTTATGATTGGAGAATTTTATGACAAACAAATATAAAAGACTTTACCTTTTTTTTTCAGGCAAAAAAAAATTTAAGTAAAGTCTTTTATATATATTTGTCGTAAAGTTCTCTAATCATAAACTTAATTTATACTCTCTTCTATAATTGGTTATACAAAAATTAATTTTATATATATATATATATATATATATATATATATATATATATATATATATATATATATATATATATTACTTAAATTTAATCTTATATTAAATGTTCTATCAAGTATCAACCAATTAAAAAAAAACAAACTTAATGAGTGTTCTGACTTCTAAGGCACTTGTTTATTTCTAAATTAAATTATTTGATAAAATATTAATATCATTAATACTAACTAAAAGACGTGGGAAACAAACTTGAAATCGAAATTCATGTGAAGCTAACAAACACACCTGCCTCCAGTCGGACCAATCCCCTTCGATTGTTCATCGCACCATACATAACAAAGTCAAACAAAAACTAATGGCACGTGAAGGAAAATATTCCCCAATGATCATAATCATTCATTCGTTGAAAACCAAAAAATGTCAATCGAAAAATAAAATGCTTTCCTTTGAATAAATTCATTTCAGAATTGAAACTTCAAAATTGTCTTGATTGATAATTAAGTCTGCTTAAAGAAGACCAGAAACAGGGGTTTATATCCACAATAATCGGTATATATATTGCGCATCCATTCAATATGAATCATTGCTTGGTTGAACTTGAAGCAAAACCAATCAAAATAAAGAAATTACTTAAAATTATAAGGCTAAACAAACCCATCACACTTTTTATTTCCTTTCTCAGTTGTAAAGACTCTAGTAGTAAGACAGTGATACACAGTCACACAACCTTACATCCCATTACACATACAAAAGATCCATATACATAGAGAGAAAGAGATGTGACATTAATTAGAAGTGATTTTCATGTCACACGTGACTAATCTTCTGATACTGTAAGGCCGATTACTGGAGCAAGATTCCACCCTTATCATTTATATCACATCGTTGGTCCAGATCCTCTAATATTATTTGGTCATGCTGTCCAATTAGTCATAATTGCGATTATTAATACAACACAATCCTGAACAGCAAAAAACAGCAGAGGATTCGAAGTCCACACTTCGTTGTGGTTAATGAATTAAAAGTGATTTAATGCAAGTAATGGAGAAGAAGAGCTGAGGAGGTTGTAAGAGCGAGAGCGTTTCCCAAAAGCACAGCCATGGGGTTGAGGGAAATGATCGGCTTCTTCATCATCGGTAGCGTTTTCGATGGGTCGGTCCATTTCGATCAAGACCTTGTAGAAGAAATGGACGTCGCAAGGAAGGGTCAGGGGTCCTTGGCTGCTGTACCCGTATTCGGACTCCGCTTCTTCCAGAAGCATCTTGAACAGAGGGTGGTTCGCGTACTCCGCTCTGATCACGAACCGCTGCCTCTCGGGCCCCACGTACACGGAGAAGCACCCCTCGGGAGCCACCTGGCGTTTCTTCTTCGACCGTTTCTTGTCGTCGTCGTCGTCGCGAAACGTCGCGGCGGTGGTAAGCGACGGCCAGGATTTGCTCCTCAGATTCG
This sequence comes from Senna tora, assembly GCA_014851425.1. Lineage (NCBI taxonomy): Eukaryota > Viridiplantae > Streptophyta > Magnoliopsida > Fabales > Fabaceae > Senna > Senna tora. Next base: position 17,063,754 of record CM026262.1, read on the forward strand.
TCAGACTCGGAGACGGAAATGATGATCTGTTGTTGCTGCGTCCGCCACGACCGATGGACTTGCATCGCTCCCACGTCTTGGTGATCAAACCCTTCTTGGTTTTGCCCTGCTGCTTCGAATCCATTTTCATATTTCAATATGTCAAAATTAATTAAGCAAAATATATATATGCTTATATATATAAATATATATGTGTGTGTAATGAAATTAAAGAAGGGAATTAAAAATAAATGACGAAGGGATGATGGAATAGAACGATTAAGGGAGTGTCTGTGTGGTGAAGTGTGTCAGCCCCTATCGTAAACCAGATGAAACATGACTTTAGATCTTGGCGTCATTGTATTGCTCATAGCGATATGGATATGGATTGTACAGAGATTAATTAGATTATTTTGTGTATGAAGAAAAGGTTTGAGAGTGATCGATGAAGAGTGTGAGATTTAAGGAGATGAATGAAGATGAATAAAGGAGGGTGAGGAAGAAGAGGAGGCATCCAAAGAAGAAGAAGAAGAAGAAGAAATAGAATAGAGAGGTGGTGTGAGGTTGAGGGGTTATATAGACTGGAATGCCATTTGGCGTTATTACATTAGGCATTAATAAGGCAGGAAGAGGAAAAATTTAAATCAAATTCTTTATATATATATATATATATATATATATATATATATATATGAAAAATTCTTTATATCTTTGTATTATAAGGTTGTTTTAATTATATGTTTTATTTAATTATAATTTTTTTTATTATTGATCATATAAAAGGTCATCTATATTATTTCTCTATCGCGATTGGTCATAAAAACACTTTTTGTCACGTGCCATATTTATATTGGAGAACCTTATAGCAAAGATATATAAGGAACCTTACTTAAATTTAATCCTTCTATTAATCATGGATAACATTTGGGTAAGGTACTATATTCTTTGTCTCTAGATCCAGATTTAGCGAGTACCAAAATTAATTTTCACCCCGACTCGGATCCTATGAATAGTTAAATCCCATATCCGGACCCAGACTCATAAAAATTTTAAAATAAATTATTATTTTATTAATTAAAAAACTTTTTTTTTATCAATTTTTCCATCTATGACCACAAAAAATTAAAAAAATTAAATCATAAATATAAATATACTATTAAATTATTTTTATATAAATAAATTATTTAACATTTATTATTATTATATATTTTCTCAACATAAAAATTTTAGAAGTATTATTTTTTATATATAAAATTAATAATTATTGTAGGTAGGGTATGTGTAGAGTATGAGGTAGTGTATCGACAATTTTACCTTAAACTCATAGTGTAAAATTTTAAACCTCAAAATTCTCCATCTCTAAAAAAGTATTCCCTCAATACCACATTTTTATCTTTTAACTACACAAAATATTACACATATATATATATTTTCAATTTTTGCACAAATCCGTCTCCACTGAGACGGATTTGTACAATATATATATTTTCCGTTTTTGCACAAATCCTCAGTGGGAGACGGATTTATATATATATATGTGGGTTGCATATTTATATATTATAAATAAATATAAATATATATATATATATAATTATTTTATTTATAATAAATATATAATAAAAATAATAATATATTTAATTATTTATTTTTTAATATTTTAAATTATGATAAAGATAAGTTAGAATCAAAAAATTAATTATTAGCCACTTCACAAGATTGGATGCGTTTTGATAACTTTACTTAAAAGTAATTTTACTTGAACTACTTTGAAACACTATTTAATTTTTCAAATAATAATTATTAAATTTTAAAATATCAAATTATATAAATAGTTCGTAGGTTGGCTTGTTTAAGTCACATATTAGGTTGACTCATTTAATCCACTTAACCTATGAGATGGCTCACCTAACTCGCAGGTTAAGTGAGCTAGATTACTTTTGGCTCATTTATAAATAAACCTAAATTTCTCCAATTTAAATTAAGTGAACAATAATTAATTTTTTAATTCTAATTTATCTTTATCATAATTTAAAATATTAAAAAATAAATAATTAAATATATTATTATTATTTTATTATATATTTTATTATAAATAAAATAATTATATATATATATTTATAACTCACGCACACACAATTCATATATATATATATATATTGCACAAATCCGTCTCCCAGACGGATTTGTGAAAAACTTTAAAAAAAAAATTATATATATATATGTAATGTTTTGTGTAGTTAAAAGATAAAAATGTGATATTGAGGGAATATTTTTTAGAGATGAGGAATTCTGGGGTTTAAAATTTTACACTATGGGTTTAAGGTAAAATTGCCGTGTGTATCTCTTTACTCATTTTCAAATTTATTAACTTTGTACCCGAACTCATACTCATATCTACTAATAAAATTTAAGATATTCATTGGACATGAATATTTTAATAATTTCTAGATTCTACTTTCTACAATTTTACTAATTCTTACCTCACCACTTGTCAACACCATAATTTCTCACCACTAATTATTATACCATTTTCCTTAATTACTACCCTTAGGCCATGACATGAATCGCCTAGTTTCGCTGTATCAGTGTATCACAATCCCATTTCACTTTCACCTCTGTCTTCTCTCATTAAAATATATAAATTAGTGAATCAATTATTATTCTGACCTTTAAAAAATACAGTTTATTGTAATTTAATTTTAAAGAATAAAGAAAAATTAATTTTGTCATCCAAATATTTGTTTGTGTGTGCAGGAAATATGGTAATAAAGAAAATATTCCCCAAGATTTGGGTATGACGAATTGACGATAATAACATGTTAAAGAGATCAATAAAAATTTAATTTAAAATATTATTACTCATGCTTAAATTACAGAACAATTTTATCTAATTGTAAACTGGCAATTATTTAACCAGTCTTAGAAAGGATGCCCTAAATAATTTAGTTTCTATATATAGATGTATGCATAGTTGATTAAAAAAATGTAACGTGACACTAACGATTATTGAAGTGATAACGAAAAATATAATATAGATGATTAAATTGATTAATCACAAGGCCGATAACAATAATAAATAAAATTCGATGGGAGCATCCACGTTATTAAGATATTGGAAAAACATTTTTCTTAGATGGAAAAATTGATGACTTTAATCTTACACATAATTTAAACAAAATATATTTTTCAATTATTAGAAAAGAAATCTTCAACAATAAAAATTTTACTAATTTGGAATTTTCTTTACTTTTTTGAAAGAAAACTTATAAAGAATTACAATATATCCCAGGCTTATTCCATAATATGACCAAAAAAGGTATTTATTATTTAACCTCTTGTCATATAAAACTCTTTTAACGTTTGTACATACCTGATCAGTTGTTTAATTATTATAATCCTATATTTTGCTGCAATAATTTATGATAATTTATTATTTTTTAGATAAAAAAAATGAAGTTGACTTGTGTTTGGGGCATGATGCCATCGGTGTATATATATATAAAGCGTCCAAATAGTTATCAACATATATACTTCCTTATAATTATAATTAATAAATGAAATATCTATTTTGATTATTTATCTTTTTTATTAGTTTTATATTGATTTTTTATTTTTTAAAAGTTTTAAATTAATTAATTATTTTTGTAATTTATTTTAAATCAATTTTTTTTGTCTAATACCGCCAAATTTTTTTCGTTAAATGATGACGTAGTATGCTAAAATTTTTTAAAAATTATAAAATTTCATCTTTTCTTCAGCCTCAAAGTTTTATTTAAGTTCCAACCCATTTTTATTAACTCAATTAACTTAATTTGGCCTCTCCTAATTAATTAACGAGAATATGGATGATCTCGGAATGGATCCACCCAAAGCAACAACCTGAACGATCTCGCAGGAAGCATTCAATGAAATGATTAAGGAGAATATGGATGATCTCGGAATAGATCCTACCGAGACTCTCAGAGAACTCTTAGGGGTCGTTTGCTTACGTGAATATTAGAAGGAATAGAAATGAAAATGAAAATGTTTAAAAAAAAAAAAGGGCGATGATCTATCTTGTATGACCCGTACCACAATCCTCTACTATTTTTCATTTTAATTTCTGTTTGGTTACTGAGAAAATGCAGGTTAATAATAAATTGTTTTATAGAAAGAAATGAAATCGTTTGTTTACCCCTTTTATTAATTTCGTTACATCAATAATTTCTTAGTTGCTAGGTGGGAAATACATTACTGGAAATGCATTGAGCTATAGTAAGTTAAGTCCAATATAATGTTTAATTAACTTCATTATTCTTCAATTTCTTAGCAACCAATTAGATTCAAACTTGTCAACGTTTGAATATGTCATAGTGACGTCATTTGTATTTCTACATGTTTAGGGTATATTCTCCACACAGAATAAGAAAGGGAATGCAAATGAATAAGAGAATGAGTTTATTGTATTTAGTAATAGAATTTGAGAATGAGAATAAAAATAATTAAAATTATTACTTTATCTTTTATATTAAAATATTAAAAAATATATATTGAGATTATGTCAAATCAAAGAATAAATATTTTATATTATGCATGAAATCCATAAAAAAAATAGAATGAGTGGGACCTAGTTAGTTCTATTCTTTTATCCCTTTTCCTTCAGTAAAAAAAACATACCTTAGGTCAGACATTATCACCTGTGTTCCGGGTCGGGAGAGAGTGACGTGAAAGACAACCCAGTAATACATTTGGATAGGTTGAAGCAAATGGACTCTAGATTGGGGGATCAAATGGAGGATAAAAATTTGGATGAGATGGTGGATCAAGGTGGATCCAGAACAAGGGGCCAAAATAAAATAAATTATAATATATAACATTTTTTTAAAAAATTTATTATTTTATTTTATAAAATGTATATATATAAAATAATATATTATTATAAAATTAAATAAATCAATAGCGCTCATAGAATGCACACCATTATTTTTATTTATGTAATATTACATAAATTGAATTACGGTCGCGTATCATTGTTTTTATTTATGTAATGTTACATAAATTATTAATATTTATTATAGTATTATTTTAAAATACAATGCATTGATTTATAAATTAATTACAAATGAAAAATTGAAAAAAATAAATAAAATTAATTGATAATTTGATAATAACGATAAATAAAAGTAATTTGTCATACTTAAAAAATTATATATAATTTAAAATAACACTTGATTAAATTGAAATAACACTTGAATAAGTTGAAATAACACTTAAGTACTCTCTATTAATTTATTTTAAAGACTAAATTTTTAAAATTTATCTCTTAGCATTTTATGTTCTCAATGTAGAATAGTTTCAAAGTCTATCACATCTTTAAAAGTAATAGAGCATAATTTTTGACTTTTTGTGTTTTTTTTTTCCCATAAAAGGGCCACATTTTTTTTATTCAAGGGGGGCCAATAATAAATTTTTACTTGTGTACTACATATATATTAGTATCATCTTAGGGGGGTCATGGCACCCCCTAACCCCCTCCCCTCCCTCCGCCATTGGATCATGCCATGGAGGCCAAATTAAGTTAATGGAGTTAATAAAAAAGAAGTTGGGACTTAAATGAAAATTTTGAGGTTGAAAAAGATATGAAATAATAATTTTTTAAAAGTTTCAACATGTCATGTCATCATTTAAAGGAAAAAATTGGTGTTAGACAAAAGGATTGATTTAGAACAAATTGTAAAGATAGAAGAGAGATTTAAAATTTTTAAAAGATATAGAACTAATATGAAATAAGTAAAAAAATAAGTGACTAAAATGAGTATTTGGCCTAATTAATATCGCCAATTACTCTGAAAAGAATAATAATAACTAGGTATATATACGTGCTATATTTTAAGATTTTTATATTATAATATGGAATCATTATTATATTTTTAAGTAATTAATTAAATAATAAGAAGTTCCTTTTGGCCCGTGAAAACATAAATTTTTTAGGAACATAGTTTGACTTCCCTCCCCCTAAAACCCTTATAGCTATATCGTTGTGTAGAGATTTTTCATCCGTTTTGCCTATATCGAGATTGTTTTCTTTGTTGTGTGGAGGCTTCCTTTTGCTAACTAGGGCTACGTTCAGTAGGATTACCAAACAGGACTTTACATGTATTCTCACGTTTTTTTAAAAAAATTTTACATCTTATTTTTTACATACAAAACATACTTTTTATCATACTTTTTTTTTCTCCTAATTTTTCTCTCTATCTCTCTCCTTACTTTTCTCTATAGTACTTTTCTTTACTCTACTATACTTTACATCCCTTCCCTTCCCATCCGTGCATTTCTACCAAACATAGCCTAGTAATGTAGGTAGATGGATCTTGAATCTGTTAACTAAAAAGGCATTAGTAGGGAGGTGTCAAGATGGAACCTTTGGTGTGTGGTACTACGTGTTCCCCTACAGTGAATTGTGGTACCCAAAATCAAGGTGTCTCATCTAAATCCACAATCCAGAATAATACTGCTAATTAAGCGCTTTTGATATATGACGATGAGGATGTCTTCGAGTCTTGATGACACCCATATTTATTCTTGTTATTGTTAGTATTTGACAAGGTTTTGTTGAGTTTAAAGAGTCATCATGCATGATTTAGTGTTATTCTAGGGCAACTAGGGATTAATTTGCAATCTTGCTAATTCCATAATTTTAACGAATAAATTGTGATAATTCTCGGGTTTGATTATCTTGAGGAACTTTACAATTATTTTTGATTGATTTATAGATCAACTAGGTTGAGGAATGACATGGATTCAAGCTCTGAAGATCAGAAAAGAAGCTAGGAAGTAAAGCCGGTGCGAGAATTGAAGCCAAGAGGAAGCTGCAAAGAAATTGTGTCCCTACTGCACCTCACATTGCCAAGGGGCAGCCTTGCACGCTGCTAGCGTGAAGTGCTGAATCTGAAGGGCAAACGTGTATTTTATTAAAGCTTCCCGCTGCCAATGGGAAGACCAATAGCTACAGCAGATACACAATTTTCTCAGCAACACACTTGTTTTGGTTTCGGGCCGGACCCAACTCTTCAAATCAGCCATAAATAATATAAAATGAAGGAAAGCCCCAACACTCAATCATTCCTTCATTTTCCATCTTCCACTACAAGAAAACACGCTATTTGTGATGGAATTTTTGTGACGGTCATTTTCCTGTCACAAGATCGTCACTAATCTGTCCCAAGACCGTCGCAAGAGGACAAAAGAAAAGGCGAGGATCGACATATGCATTTGTGACAGGCTTTTGTGACAGTGTACGTGTTCGTCACAAGAATTCTGTCACAGTCTTGAGACGGACATGTCATTCGTCTCAAATTCGTCATAGATTTACAATAGAGTTTATTCCAACACTAATCCGTCCCAAATCTGAGATGGATTAGCATCCGTCGCAAACAAGTACGTCACCGATTTGTGACAAGAAGATAACCTATTGTAAATCCATCACATTTTTTTGACGGATTTTTTTGACCCAAATCCGTCACAAATCGGAGATGGATAATCATGCGTCACAAACATGTCAGTCACCGATTGCTAACCCGTCGTAAATCCGTCACTTTTTTTGACTGATTTCTTCTTGACACTAATTCGTTTAAAATATGTGACGGATAATCATCCGTCACAAAACGTATCGGTCACCAATTTTAGATAGGATGCTAACTCGTCATGAATCCGTCACAAAGATGTGACAAATCTTTATTGTGTCACAAATGCGTCACAAAAACTTATATAGGTGTGTTTCTATCAATGTTTTAAAAATTGGACCGGTAATTAAATCGAGGAAACCTTCAACGTTACAAGCTTACTACTTCAATCGGTTGAATCAATAGTTGAACCAAATAATGTCATAAACAATATAAGAATATCATTAATTAAAAAATATTATTATCAATAATATATTTGGTATTAAAAAAATATTATGAAATGTCACCAGTTATTGTTGTTAATGTCATACTTCTAAACGGCGACCATATAAGACGAATAATATCAAAATTTTTGACGACAAAATATGCCAACTATAGAAAATGATTAAAATTATAATTTGTTTTAAATGAGTTGCTTTATTTTTCTTAAGGACATAAGTGTCCTTAATATATTTTTCAATAAACATTTGTAATTACTTCTCAATTTCTTTTGTTCATGTTTATTATAATACTTATTATTTATTGATTTTATTCATATTTTTTTATCTAATTTATTGTTTATTTAACGATTTTATTTTCAATTTACTATTACCATGGGACGCTAAAATTTACTATTACCTGTCACAATTTTACTATAAGAAAATATTGATTTAGCTACGGAAATTACTTAGGAAAATTTTCCCTAGCTAATTTGGTAAAAAAGTTTGGCGCAAAAGACGGGAAAATTTTACTATGGAATAGCTACATATTTTTTTTGTAGCAAAAGTTTCTCAAATTTAACTGCGAATTTCCCTAGCTAATCCCTAGCTAATTAGATAGGGAAAAAATCCATATCTAATCCCTAGCTAATTTATTATATGTATATACATAAAATATTTTACATTAATAAACCAAAAAGTGATAAATGGCCTAGTGGTTGGTGTAAATGTTATCATCCTTGATGTTCTGTCTTCGAGTCCTCCTATGGCCATTTTTCAAAAATATAAAGTGGTTGTCGGAGGGGCCTATGACCATTTTTCAAAAATATAAAGTGGTTGCCGGAGGGGGCCGCCGGTGGAGGAGGTCGTCGTCGTCGGTCGTCAGAGGGGCTGCCGGAGGCCGGTGGAGGAGGGTCGCCGGCGACCGTCGTCGGAGGGGGCGATTTAGCTACCGTCAGTGGAGGAGGTCGCCGGCGGTGGTCGTCGAAGGTGTTGCCGGATGCCGGTGGAGGACGTCACCGTCAACGGTCGTCGAAGGGGCCGCCAGTGGAGGAGGTCGCCAGCGGCAGTCGTCGAAGGGGCTACCGGATGTCGGTGGAGGAGGTTGCCGGCAGGCTTCGTCGGAGGGGGCGATATAGCTAGGGAATAGCTACGGCTTAGATACGAATTTTTTCGTAGCTAATCCTATTTTTTCTTCTAGTGTTTTTGTGACGGAATGCTGGCCGTCGCTAAAGATGCTCACACATGAATGTGACAGAATTCATAAACCGTCACAACTTTGTGACAGTCAATTGTCGCAAATAGGTGATGCCGGATAAACGATCACAGAAGTCTGTCACCAATGTGTGACAGACACACCATCACAAACTTGTGATGAAAAAATTTCATCACAAACCCGCCATAAGTTTGTGATGATTTCTTGTCACAAATTTGTGATGCTTGCAAGCGTCACAAACGTCTGACACAATGTGTGACAGACATGCCGTCAAAAACTTGGGACAAAATAAATCCATCACAAATTCGTCACAGTCGGTGACAATAATACACCGTCACAAAATTTGTGATAGAGTTTCACAGTCACAAATCCGACGTTGATGTGTGACGGGACAAAAAGTCTATCACAGAATCTTTTGCGACAAACAAAATGGTGACATACCATTGATTGTCACAAATCCGTCACAAAAAATAAATTTGTGACGGGAATGCCTTAATATGTGACGAATTTGCCCGTCATAAACACCGGTTTTTTTGGTAGTGTTCTTCCATCTCCTTTCTGTCATATTCCTCCATCACCCACCTCCTCCATCTCTATCTTCATCCCTTCTCTTCTCCAGTTTTGTTGTTTTCACCATAACCCATGGTTACCATTGGAGGGCTGGGGCTTGGTAGAGCTTCCTTCACCAACATGGAGAGCTAAACTTCTTAGGTCTTGAGGAGATTTGATTGGAGGCTTGAGCTAGAGCTTCATCTAGGGAGTTTTTCAATTTCTTTTCGTATTCCCTCTACGTGTTCATGAATTTCTTGTTGGAGTTTTATGGATATGTATTGGATTTGGGTTTCATGGTTGTGAACCCCATGTTTATTTCATGAGGGCTCTAATGATAGTTGGTTAACTATTGAGTTGAACCCATGTCTAACTTGATTCCCCATTAGCTTAATGAGGGTAATTTGTAGTTAATGTAATTTGTCCGATTGGTTAGATTCCATTAATTAACTAATCTACCTAAGTTTGGATGGTTATTGAAACTAACTTAGGAAATGGCTTAAGAGAATTCCCATTACCTTTTATTTAGGAAGGATAGTCGACATTAAATCTTCCAAGAGGCCATTCTATCTTTTTATTGTTAATTAGATTTATCTTGCTTTTATCCTATAACAAAATACAAAAAATATATTTTATTTCTTTGCAATTACATTTATCACACATAAGGTGTTTATATAAATTCCCCAACTGTAACACACCTTATTCTATAGTCCATTTTAGTTAATTAATAATATAGATAACTATATTATCATAAGATAGGTGTGTTACTACTTTCCTCTACCCGAGTAAATTTTAACTTTTACCAAGTTATTAATTACAGTGCTTTCAATTTGAGTCACTACTCTTGGGTTTTATAACCCGATGATCACAGCGAATATTAAACTTAAATCACAAATACACAAGTCATACACATGCATAATAAGTTTTTTTAATCTTATACATAAATATCATTATAATAATAAAGTAATTGTTGTCAGTTACATCCAAGAGAAACCGAAGGCAACAATCTTGCCACTTAAGTTTCCTTATAATTAATAATGATCCTACCATGGATCTTAAGTCAGTCACATCATACAAACTATAATACTTATATGCAACTTCCTATCATGAACCTCGAAATGATATCTATACTCTATTAGTGAAGCCTGCACTGTGAGAATCAATAGGCATATATGATTCATAGAACATTGAAATAATATCAAGTATAAAAGCAAAACGTGTACCTAATATGCCATGGTCCAATCTGAAAAAGAACTAGGTCTTCCTCTCTATTACACTGGTTGTGCAGCGACTACAATGGGGAGGCTCACTAGGTTTAGGTTAGGGTTAGAGAGGGGACCTAGCCAATATATAATTGTGTCTTACTGGGCCCTCCCATTATGGGCTTCAGTAAAACTCTGAAGGCCTACACATAGCCGCCTACTAGACTTTTAATATAATGTGAGCTAAAGCCCAAGTGATTGCTTTATACTTTGAGCTTCCCTTTTTATTTGGACCACCTATCAACCTGTATATTTATAAAACCAAATATAAATACATTAAATAATTAATGTGAGCCCACAAATTAAATATTTTTCTAACATGCACCACCACCTCCTTGATCCTCAACTAAGCATGTAACCTATCCATATGGTACATGCCAACGAATCTCAGTAGGTAAGCAATCTAGTTTTGAAAACCACTGGCCTGTGATCACACCTAAAATCATCATTGAATTTAGTGCTCAAACGACATATATTATAATTTTCAATCATGCATTTTGCATATAGTTATGTCTTATTTCCGATGAAGGGTGCTGTCGTTATTTCTTGCTAATTTTGGGCTTTTAACGCATTATTCATGTAAGTTCCTTGAGGAAGACTTTTTACCGAACTTTTATGCAAGGTTCTGTATGTTTTAGGGGATTCCTTAAGGAATTAAAGGCAAGAGATAAAGGAAGAGGGACCGAAAAGACAAGGAAAGCAGGCTAAGATAGCTCGGAGTAAGACAACTTGGAGTAGAAGAAAAGATATCAAGGACTCGCCTACAGCGAGCATCATAGTTCACCACAAGCGAGCCGCTATCTAAAAGGCAACTTAAGTAAATCCGATTTGCATAGAGCGAGTAGGAGCAGCTTGCCGTTAGCGAGCAAGACAAAACTGGAAAAACAAGGAGAGAGGAAAAACAAGGAGAGATGTTTGCACAAGACAGAAATTGGGCCATTTTGGGCCCATTTTGAGGCAGAGCCCTAGCCTCATACCTATAAATAGGAGGCTAAAGGTAGGACATTTCATATATTCCAATATATATTAGGTAGGCTAGAGGTAGGACATTTCATTTGCCTCAATAGGTTTTCTTCTTTTCTTTTCATTCCTCCTCTAGCCATGCATATGGGGTTGAGATGGCTCTCTAGTAGCTTCCCCCATATGCAGAGCTAAATCTCTCTTCCCTTAAAGAGGATTGAGTTGTAGCCTGAGCCATGGTTTTCTAAACGGAAGAATGGTATCTTTTATTTTTATTTCGATGTTTTCATGGTTTTAATCTGTTTCACTCTTAGATTCTCGCTCAGTGACAACGAGACTCTTGTGTTCGGAGGGTAGGAGGTAGTCTCATCCTTGGGTTCATTCGTCTAACGAAATCGGAATTAGAGCCTTTGAGGAGGGAGCACGAGTATACTTAGGCCAATACCACGAAATGTTGAAACCATGTTAGGAGTAGATGTAGATGTGTGTAATCCTTTTAAATTTATCTAATAATATTTCTGTTGATTATTTCAATCTTTGTTGAGTTGTTGTTAGACTTTCGATAGTATGACTATGTGGAGATGGATAATGTGAGATTCATTAATTGTTGATCTCCATATTCCCCATTGATTTTATACTCTAATAATGACTCCTAGAGAAATCTTGGTTAAGTAGTTATTGGTACTTCAATGGCATAGTCATGCGTTCTTGGAAAGCATGTAATCCATCTCTCCACATTTGCTTGAACAGTAGCTGCCATCAACTAGGAAGTTCATGTGACAGATGAATTTTTACTAGTTGGCTTCGGGTGAGCCATAAGAGTTCAATCAGTTGATTGAATGGACTTTGGATAATGGTCATCGTGATACAATTCCCACCATCTATGGAATGGCTAGGATATCTGCACATCATCCTCCGAAGGGGATACTCATCTATCTGCATTTTTATTTTATTTTGTTTTGTCTTGTCTTTATTTTATCTATATCAAAACCTCCAAAAATTACATCCACCAAGTGTTCGACGAATGTCTCAATAGAAATTTAGGAATATTTCTTCCTTGAACTCTTGGGATTCTGAATCCTTAACATTTGGTGCCACTAGTTGCATTAACTTAGTAAAATATAAAATATAAATTGAACTTGCTTGGACTCACAACAGTCAGTGCGAGATCAGCCTGTACCACCGTACTCTTTACGGAAAATCATTGCATTCTTCATTTAAAAAAATCATAAAATCATTACCTATTGGATGTAATGTGTAATATAAAAACTTGCTTTTATTTGGTGTCATGCTTTGCAAGAAATGACTAAATCTTATGTGCTGCAATTGCCAATGTTATACAAATAAGAGGAATAGAGAAAGTCAAGTCATACAGTCAAACCTTTCCTTTACAGTCAAAACATTTTCTTTTACAATCATGTAATATGATCAAACATTAAACCTTTATGGGCTTTAGGGAAACGATCAAACCTTTAAAGTACGGCAATGCCGAATGTCAAACAACAAGAGAAAATAAGAGTAATCAAGAGTGCCATCCAGCAAATAACTCTATGTACCACTATAGCACATCATGAATGAAATACCCTTCCTTGGTGGTAGCTAACCACACGTCAACGTATTATCTGAGGTGTCCCTCAACCGGATCCGAGTACAACAGTCATAATCATCGTACAACGATGATCCTTACCCAATTCAGAATATTTGAATCACATCCCTCATTGGTTCCTCTCATGGGATCACTAACATATGGTAGGTCACATCCGCCTCGACACATTGGGTTCATGGGGTTTATCGCACCTCGTGGTGACGGTGATGATACCTATAATAGACATATTAATAGGTGTCATTTTGCTTGATATTGTTAATAATAATTAGGAATATTACAGTAAGAGACGCTAATCCAAGTACATAGGTGTCAATATGTAGAAAGTGATAAAAATGGATATTTAATATATAATTTGATAAAACTGTGATTTTAATTATTTATTAAATATAAAGTATTATTTCGAATATCTTGGGTTGATTTTAGGTCAAACCAAGACCATTTAGAGCTCGTTTGGATTGGCTTTTTTTTTTTTATAAAAAAAATAGCACTTTTTATTTTAAAATTAAGCACTTTTAATATTTTTGTATGTGTTTGGATAGGCTTAATTTAAAAAAGAGAAGCTGTAGAAAAAGCCTTAAATACTCTTTTTTTGGAAGCTCCAATTTTGGGCTTTATTTTGAGAAGCAAATACGGTAGAGGACCGAATTACTCGGCGCCTCTTTTCTTTTCATATTGGTCCCATGTCTTTTTAAACCCTCGCTAGCTCACGCCTCCACAATCGTTCTTTCAGCTGCTCTCGTTCTTGCTCTTTCTTCACCATCATTCGGCAAGGTTAGTCTCCTTGTATGTTTGTTCTCTTCTCTTCCAGCCATCATTCTCTTCTCTTTTCACCAAAGAGCTCTGCGAGAACACAACGTCCATGCCTTAAATTTTTGCGCCTTCGCTGCGAGATCAACCATTTTTCACCAAAGACCTCACCTTAGTCGCTACAACGTCCACCACCGCCAACGGCAAGCACCTCCCTGACGGCGTCCTCCTCACACTCGACAACAACGTCGTTTCAGACTATAAGGAAGAAGAAGAAGCAAAGAAAAACAAAGTTGCAATAACATGGATTTTTTGGTTTAGTATCTTCTTCTGTTTCGTGGGTAGCTTGATGAGTAATGTGGGGTTGTGGAAATTGGTGAAGATGGTGGGTGGGATTTTGGGGATTTGACGTTGACATGTGATATCTTGCCCATGTGAATGTTTTGTATGAACTTTTTACTTATTTTATTTTTGTTGTGTTGATGTTTCTTTTTTGTTTTTCTAAATTATTTAGTTTGAACAATTTATGTTTTTTTAATAGAAATTAGAATGCCTCCAAAACAAGCTGTCTAAAGAATTACAAACCATAACTCTCTTGAAGTAGATAATGTGGGTGATGGTGAGGGTTAAGGGATAAAAGAGAATTACTAAATCCTATAAATTACAAACAAATTTTACAATGTCCATTTTGATAAATTTTCATTAGTTAAAAGTACTTTTTAAATTTTATATCCAAACATTTTTTTTGGTTTTAAAAGTACTTTTTAATAATATTATCCAAATGTAAAATAACTTATGCTTTAAGTAAAAGTTAAAGCTAAAAAAAAGTACTTTTGTTAAAAGCCTATCCAAACGGGCCCTTAGTCACTTGGGATTCGAGTGAAGGACTGAAATGCAGACAAGAAAGTGCAGCAGGCACCGAACTGAAGAAAACAAACGAAGGCACGAAAAGTCAACACCTTGGTGCAACAAGGCATGCTCGCCGCGGCGAGCTGTTCAAATTTGGCAGATACGTTTTCAAGTTCGAATTTCAAATTTGTGCAGCAGGAGAATTTCAAACGGGATCCGGACCGGTAAATTCAAGTTTTGCATTTCGAATAAATTAGAAAATATTATTATTTTACAAAAAATATTATTATTTTAAGTAGAATAACAGTATATTCCTAATTTGTACCTTGATTAGGATTCTCCATGTAACGCCTATAAATAGAAGGCGAAAAGACTTAGTTTTGTATCCTAGCTTTCTCTTAGACTTAGCCTTGTGTTCTTTTGTAATATGAGTAGCTAAGCCTTCTAAGTTGTCCCTAGGGTAGTCTATGTAATTTCTTGAGCTATGAGCTCTAATTTTAGGGAAGTTCTTAGAAGTTTACAGTTTATCAACCTCCGGTCATGGTTCTAGATCCTATCGGTCGACGATTTTAGGATTCATGATTGGATTAAATAGGCCTAGTGGTCACAGGTTTGGGTTGATTGGCTCAAACTAGATATCGCCTTTTTATAAATATAATTTGATTTTTGGAAATTAAATTTGTTCTTCTAGTTTGTGTACACCATTTTAATGCGAGTGTGACATCCTCTCGATTTGATGTGTACCAAGGCCTTATGAGGTGGTTGCCGGGGTTAACTTTGGATGAAAAGGTCTGATAAAGTGTTTCTAAATACTTCTTCTGTTTACTTTCGAAAACTACCAGGGATAACAAATTACCCCCGAAAGGGCAATTTACTTTACTTAGTTATTCTAATTACATCCTATTTTCACAACTTCAATTATTTTCTTGGTTTATTCTGAATTACTTCTTGATCTTTTCAAACCCGATTTGATTAAGTTAAAGGCATAGTTATTTAGGAATTACTGAAGGTTCCACGTGATTCGACCCTAGGTTTACTCTATACTACATTCCTAGGTATTATTTGATCCTGACTTGCGACGAGTCATGGGGCATTCCTTTCAATCAGAAAAACTCCCTCATTAAATTGGCATCGTTTTCGGGGAACCTTGTTGGTTTTGTGATAATTGTGCTGGTTGAATTGGGACTTGTTTCTTGACAACTACAAGTATTCTCATTTTTTTGGTTTTCACCCTTTCCCTTTTCTTTTCTCGTTTTTGTTTGCGAGTCGTTCGCCGCAGTGAAATTTACTCTCCTTGCTAGCCGCGATTTGCTTTTCTGATCGCAGTGACAAGACCTGCTTCATACGATTTTATTTTAGGGTAATTTAGGAATTTTGTTTTTAATTTTAGTTTTTATTTTGTTTTATGGTTAGTGATCCAAAGGGTAGTTTGACCCCCTTTGATCCTGAAATAGAGAAAACTCTTAGGGAACTAAGGCGTAAAAAGAAACAGGAAGAGTTAGCCTCTAGATACAACATGGATAATGTAGGCAATAATGGTAACGAGGAAAGAGAAAGAATAGTAAATCAACTAAGGAGATAGAGAATTAGGGAATTGATTCAAGATACTAATAATTATGAGTAGTTAGTTGTTGCCTGTCCTACCTTTGATAATGATTTTGAAATAAAAGGTCATCTAATCCATTGTTTGCCCAAGTATCATGGCCTTGCAGGTGAGAATCCACATGCCCATTTGGTTGCGTTCTGCATGCACTGTATGACATTAAAACCGCCAAGGGCAAATATTGAACAGGAAATGTGGAAAGTGTTTTACCTACCTGAACGAACCCAAAATCAACCTAACTTTAGGGTGTTAAATAGCATGAATTATAGATAAATATATATGATTTTACACCAAAAGGTTGAATATTTTGACATAAGGAGTAAAACCAAATATCTGATAAAATGCCCATAAAAAACACTATTTATTGATATTCTTGATTATCTGTAAAATATGTTGAATATTGGATAAGTGCGTTTGATGTTTGTTAATTTCTACAGCCTTAGCAGAGATCAATGGGAAGATGTATTCTAAGTGTAGGAACCAGAACCAAAGCAAAAACTCTTAGCAAGGCCTAGGAAGAGACCAAGTCAAGAGAAGAACGGAGAATTCGCCACGGCAAGCAATTTCACTCGCCACAGCAAGTATAGGAGCACTTGCCACGACGAGCAAAAATCACTCGCCACAACAAGTAACCATCAACTCGCTGTGGCGAGCCAAAACACTCGCTGCTCAGCTAACAAGGTAGATGACGTGGACAACAACTTAATGGACGAATTCAAGAAGGATACCAGTCATATAAGGAGTTGGAGATGCTTTCAAATTGGTTTAAATTCAAATATTAAATTTTGTACTAATTGATAGTTATCTCCATCCTATACCTAATCAAATTGGAGGTCCCGAAGCAATATAAATAGGCGTCTCAACAAGGTTAAAAAGACATTGGAGAGATTCAGTGATTCCCATAATTAGTTTAGAGAGTAGAGAGAATATGAGTGGCTAAGTTCTTCTTGGGTTTTTAAGAAGAAATAGTGTAGGCATGAGCTGATGGCTCTTCATTAGGGTTTGTTAATTCTTTTGTATTTCACCCTTTTCGATTTATAGATTGTATTTTGCTTGTTAATCACATGTCATTAGTTTATTAGATTCTTCCATGAACGGGCATGTACTTAGTTTGTTGGATCCTTCATATCGGGTCTATAATCATTGATTATGTGGTAGAGCACTTGGAATTTCTATTTCTTGAAATTCGAATATATATATATATATATATATATAAATTGGGTTCTTGATCGTATGTATCTTCTAATTGCGATAATATTTATTTGAATTAATATTTCCTGGTTAGGCAATTGATCATTAGGTATATCAAAAAATCTCTTGATGCATGTTATTGATGCTCCCGGTCGAAGATACATTGACATTAGATAGGCTTTCATAATGCATGATTATCACGAATAGGATGAATTTAAGAATGAATTAATTAAACCTAAATATCTTTTGATTGGCTGTGATTGCTGAGTTCTATTCTTCTTGGGGACTTGTTTCATTTAATATATTTTATACCCATCGTTTCCTTGTTCATTCTGTGAGTACCTGCTGTTTTAGATACTAACCAATTGTAGGGTTAATTACGAAGATTCCGCAAGAGATTCGACCCTTGGGTTACCCCCTTGTGCTACCTGAGGTTTTTATTTGATCACAACCGTGACGCCCAGTTGGAACCTTGATTTGGAGTGATTCGAATTCGTGAGCAATCACTAACGCTAGAAGGAAACAACTTGGATTAGTACCTAGGTCTTCCTAGGATAGCACCTGATGCTTACTAATCTAGGGCGAAGTTACGAGGAGCCTTCCTCAAAAAATATTTTTCCTTTTAGCAAGGTAGCTACTTCTAGAAAAGAGATCACCTCATTCAAATAACACCCTAATGAGACTTTTTACGAGTATTGGACCCGTTTCCAAAACTTACTTGCAAATTGTCCTAATCACCGACTTCCTGATGCACATCTTATACTATTCTTTTCCCACGGGCTTCAGTCCAATGACGTGGATATGTTTTCGGCCAACGCTAATGGGTTTCTCGAAGACCTTGAACCAACCGAGGCTTGGGTAGAAATCAAACGATTCACTGCTCACAAAAAACATTTGTTCGCTAGGACTAAAGTACCCGGCCGTAAAGGAAGTTGGCTTTACTGGAAGGGATCCTTTGCTTGTACAAACTGCCCAAGAAGTAAGCCGTTTGGCCAAAATTGTTAACGCTCGCTCAAACCCACAAGTGGAAACACTTGCTATGATTTATGCTAGCTGTGAACAATGCAATTCCACTATGCATACTATGGATAACTTGTTGTTTTCGAAAATGTCTCAGCCATGTTTAAAAATTGAGAAAAAATCAGGGCAAGAATCCCTTTTTTAACACTTACAACTCGGATTGGGGAGATAATCCGAATTTTGGATGAAAAAATAATATCAACCTACTCCACCCAGGATTTGAAACGGGGAATTCGCAGGGTCAAACTGACAGATACTCAGGAAACACCCAATCATCTACAACTATGGTTCCTTCTGGTGATGGGGACACGGGTGAAATTCGGACGCTACTACAAAAGTTTTTGCTCCTGGAAAAGAACGTCAACCAGAGGCTAAATTCCATGGAAAATCAGGTCCATCCTTGTGTCTATACTCTTAGAAACCAACATATGGAACTAAAGAGACAACATGAGGAAGTGATGCGGTAGTTCACCCAGCTTTCTAATGCAACGCCCAAAGAGCAACAAATGGCGGGACTATGCCTTCAAACATGGTAATTAACCCGAAGGCATTAAATGCGATAAGCGTAAGTAGCAGGGAGGAACTGCCAGAACACAAGACTCAAGAGAAAGCACCTAAGAAAATTGAAATCACTCTAGTCCCCAAGGAACTGCCGAAAAAGGAGACCAAAAGGCCCACATCTCCAAGGAAGGAAAAAAACCATTCGGGAGACGAGGTAAGTATTTATGAACTTCCTTTTCTTCACACCTATATGCTTAGCAAACGAATACATGAAAAGAAACAGGATGGGGAAATAATAAGTTTGTTCGGTAAGCTAGAAGTTAATTCACCCTTACTGGAAATTGTACCTAAGTATACAAAGGTTCTTAAGGATATTTGTACAAATAAAAATAAATATTTGGGAAGATTATAACAAAAATATTTGGCCTCCATCAACAATATTACAAGCCTAAAAAGACCTCTTGACTGGGGACTTGTGTGCAACAATAGTGGAGATAAAGACATCAAGTAAGTACGTTATGAGTGAAATCTTACCCAAATATTTATGATGGGGCTATGAGTGAATTGATAAATTGGTCCTAAATGATCTTGAAGAAATTCTCATGCATTTAATTGGCCGAAGTGATCATAGGATCAAAATTTACTTGAGTACCTTCAGGGTAAATCTTTATTTTTGATTGGAAGCACTAACCCTTTAAGTTAGCTTGGCTTGAATGCTCTTGGTTTAGTTCTTCTTTGTCCAGGGGTACAAAGGTTTAAGTGTGGGGGGTTTGATCGCACCCAAAATCAACCTAACTTCAGGGTGTAGAATAGAAGTTAAATAATATAAATATCCATGAAAATATACCAATTAGGTTGAATATCTCAACACAAGGAATAGATTAGAAACATGATAAAATGCCGAATAAAAGACACCAATTCTTGATTATCCGCAAAACATGTTGAATATTGGATAGGTGAATTTGATGTTTGTTAAGTGCCGCGGGCTTAACAGGGATCAATGGAAAGAAGATACTCCAAGTGTGAGACTAGAACTGGAGCTAGAACTAGTAGCAAGGCCAAGAAAGGGATCAAGACAATCAAGAAAGGAGCCATTCGTTGTAGCCAACCAAATTGGAATTGCCACAGCGAGCGATGGCCTACTCGCCATGGCGAGCACAAAACCACTCGCCGCAACTTAATGATGCTGACAGCAACTTAATGAGCAATTTTAAGAAGTATTCTAATCATTCGAAGAAGTGGATAAGCATTCAAACACATTCAAATTCAACAGTTAAAACTGGAATCACTTATCCACAATCTCCATCCTAAACCTATTCAAATTGGGACTCCCAGAGCATTATAAATACATGCCTCATCAAGTTGACAAGGGCCCAGAGAATTACACCACCAATACTTAGAAGAGAGAGCTTGTGAGATCATGAGCGGCTAAGTTCTTCTTGGGTTTCCAAGAAGAACTAGTGTAGGCATGAGCCGATGGTTTTGCATTAGGGTTTAGATGATTTTATCTATGTATTCGTTCTTTTCGATTCTTATAATTATGTTTGCTTCGATTCATGTATTCAATATCTTGCTATATTCACTGTGTTAGAGCATGTACAAAGTTGCTTGATTCTTCATTACGAATTAGTATGTATTGTGTATATGGAAGAGTACTAGGAGTTCCAAGTTCTTGGAATTCAATAGAATTACATCTATCGAGTTCTTGATTTATTTGCATATCTTAATCACGATATTATTCGTTTAATTATCCGTTCCTAGTCAAGACATAGTTTTTCTAATAATATCATAAAATCTTGTGATGCATGTTATCAATATACCCGCTCGGTAATAACATAATTACATAGATAGGCCTTCGTAATGCATAATTATCTTGAATAAGAAGAACCTTAGAATGAGTTAGTTAAACCTGAAGATCTTTAGATTGGCTATGATTGTTGAATCCATCTCTTCTTGGAACCTATTGGATATAATATCTTTAATTTTGTCACTACAATTGCTACCTGCCTTTTCATTTTGCGAGCACCTGTTTGTCTTAGATTACTAACCAATTGCAGGATTAGTCCATCGATTCCGCGAGAGATTTAACCCTTAGGTTACACCCTATGCTACCCTAAGGTTTTATTTGATCACGATTGTGACGACTGGTCGAAACCTCAACTCGAAGAAATTCAAAGAGTTCTGGACACATATCACTCATAAAGCCTAACTATCCAAAGTTCCTAAGATGCATATCAAAATAGCTAAACTAGTGGAGTTCGTCTCCAACTACATCAAGCTCCAATCCCAATCAGCTACCTATTCATCTAATACATGCCAGCAACTATATGAGAATAAATCTCAGTAGGTATAGCAAACTATGTTTGAAAACTACTGGCCTGTACCACCGTACTCTTTGCGGAAAATCATTACACTCTTATTCTTTATAAAGCAAGAAAACTTTAACTATTGGATGTAACATTAAAAACTTTCTTTACCTTGTATCATTCTTTTCAAGCAATGACTAAACCTCATGTGCTGCACTTGCCAAGGTTATACAGATAATAGAAATAGGGAAAGTCAAGTCATACAGTCAAAACATTTCCTTTAGAGTCATGTAACATGATCAAACATTAAACCTTTATGAAATTTACAAAAACAGTAAAAACTTTAAAGTATGACAATTCTGAATGTCAAACATCAAGAAAAAATGGGAGTAATCGAGAGCACCACCCAGCGAATAACTCCACGTACCACTACAGCACTACATGAATTAAATATCCTCACTTGGTGGTAGCAAATCACACGTCATGTACTATCTGAGGCATCCCTCAATCGGATCCGAGTACTATGTCATATCATAGTATCCCGGTGTTTCTATCCCATACTAGGACGTTTGACTCACATCCCTTATTGGTTCATCTCACGGGATCACTACCCTGTGTAGATCACACCCACCCCGACTTATTGGGTTCATGGGATTCACCGCACCCTATGGTGATAGTCATGCCCATCTCACCCCTTGTTGGGTTCATGGGGTTCACCGCACTCAGTGGTGATAATCATGCCCATTTCACCCCCTTGTAGGATTCATGGGGTTCACCGCACCTTGTAGTGATAGTCATACCCATCTCACCCCCTTGTTCGGGCCATGGGGCTATGGAATCACCACCCTCTATAGTGGTTTATCTTCCCGGTACACTAATCACAAATAGAATCACTAGGGTAATAAAGCCTAAGCCATGATTATGCTTAATTCTAAGATCATGACCCTTTAGATGGCCATGAGAGTTCACTAACTTAGAATTCATAACCCACACGGGTTTTCAAAAGTAATTTAATTAAGTCTTGTCCGTGGGACAACCGATCACCGTCTTATACCAACCACTGGTCATCCAAACATAAGCTTCACTCTCCCTAGAATTTTACTAGAACTACTCCCCTCATTTCTCTATCTTTCTTTCTCTAATTTCCTTTTTAAAATTCAATGATCCATGTTACCATAATTTTCATAATGTAAATCTTTATTTAGGATGTTGTTTGAGCTTTGAAATGATACTTAAAAGTCGGTTAAACTCATTTAAAGAAGTTGAAGGAAAGAACGAAACTCACTTGAAGTAGAAGAAGGAAATTCATTTGAAATAAGTAAAAGATTGAGTCTTAGGAATAATTCCAAACGAAGTTATAAAACTCATTAGCTGTGAGGTAACAAAGTTCAATTTGTTGGGACAATATTTGTCCAAATATAGGTTTTTGATAATGGAGTAATTCAAAAATACGATTCTATTATGAAACCCATGATTTTAATTGATTAGATGATAAATAGAATATCTTGCTAAATCAATTAACAAAGAAGTTGATTGGATACGATTTGGGCATCAAGTTAATATGGCATTTAAGGCTGATTGCATGCTGCATTATTGACCAAGTGAATTAGGAAAGAAATCAAATCAGTCATAAAATAAATGCATAATTATTCTCGGATTCTGGATCAATAAGGGATGTTCTTGTCTTAATATATTATACCCTTAAATGTGTTTAATACTCACAAGTCTGAAAGAGGAACCTAGCTTTGTTTTAGGAAGGATGATTATGAGCAGACTGATCCAGCATTAACCGACTTTCCATATTGGGAGCTACCAACAGGCTGTCAAGCATTGACCCAAGCCAAAGAGGAAATAATCATGTCAATCAGGATAACATTTAAGAAGGGAATAAAGGCCAACTTAAATGAGGATGATATGCTATCCAACGGATAGAAGGATGAAAGCTTCAAGCCTATATAAACACAAGACTTGGACATTTGCACCTCAAGAGATTAATCTACGAGCCTTAGTGTTCCAAGAGAGTGTGATTCAGCCTTCAAGCATCCTAGAGCTCGAAGAAACTTTAGCGACTTAGGCTACGTGCTCGATGGATTTCATAGCCTTATGCCAATAATCCTTGAGCAATAGGTGGTGTTTAATATCATCAAGTAACTTGATTATATTAATGGAGGTCGGAATGACCTATATGAACTCCTAATAGGAGGGAAGAGATATGACAATAGTTTGAACTCACAGTTTATCAGTGGGGAGTGTTCAGGCTTACTCGCACTCCCAAATCATGTTTGATTTCTCCCTTAGATACGTCTTCATGCTCTTGTCAGAGCGCATCTTGGGGGCATCATACTTGATTGTAAGCTGTCTCAGTTTGGTGGCCACAGTGTCACCAAACCGGTCTCTCTAATGTGATTCACATTTACAAGTTTTGCAGTTACACTATCATTCAATCCTAAACGCTAACACTAATTACACAGCTCCTTATTACACAACACACAACTCTAGAAAATTGTAATCAACGCAAGACGAGTGTAGATATAGTCGGTCTCCACATTCGAGAAGTAGGGTCAACCACCCTCATCACACAGAGAGCCTAGATATGTACACCTTTCTCTACTTGACTCAACAATTTTCACAAAATAGTCACATACTATTCAAAATCCCTTTTGGATTCCCACTATGTAAGAGATCAAGAAGGACATCGATTCGCCACAAGCACGACCTCGAACTTCCTCTTGATTACAATAATTTATGATAATTTAAATAGTCACTTACTATTTAAATTCCCACGTGGATAAGCATTTACATCGAGTTATGGGTTTTCCACATGTTGCCTCTAGCTCCCACTCGAGTAAAACGCTTAAGGTAATTTAAACGATCACATACCATTTAAATGTTTTCTCTAGTTGTGTATGTGAATGACTCAAGAGATGGTTATATCCGCTCTTTGGACTCCAATTCACCCTAATTTCTCCCTATATTTGGATTCATCTCGCAAAAACAAGAAAAACGACTCAAAAATCGTCAAAATCGGAGCTAAAACGGAGAAATTATGCGCAACAGAAGACTATGCGATGCTGGTCAACGGTCAGCGTTGACCTGTCAACCGTTAAGCGTTGACCTCTGGTGGTCACCGGCGGTCAACTGTCCGCCTCGCCAGACGACTGCCAACCGAACACCGGTGGTGACGGCGGTTGCCGGCCTCCGTCGCCGGCAGCATGCGACGGTATCGGTCGTCGGAGAACCTCCGACCGGCCGTCGGCACCGGCACCCGCGGCAGCACCGTCTCCGGTCATCCGCCGTCACCGATGACCCACGGCGGCGGAGGCGGAAGTCACCGGACCCCCGTCGGCGACCGCGCCGGTCGCTGGTGAACTACCGGCCAACCGCCGCTGGCGGCGGTCCACATCGGTGACGACCGCCGAACCTCGACTGGCCGTCCGGCGGCGGTCCATGGCAGTACCGACCGTCGGCCTGTCACTACTGGTGGCTCCGTCAGCCATGGCTAGTCAACTCAGCCAGTTGGTCAAACCTCCCCCTTTCCTTCCCAAAATAGCAGCATACATCTACAGGTATATATCTAATTCGTAGGGTACACAAACCTTAAATAATATATACATGTATGCAAATTAGGGTCTTTAATAATGAAAGGGGAACCTAAACATGTTTCTAGGTTTTAGGGTATGGGTTACCAATCTATATTGAATTAAGAAATTAACACGTATAATTTAAATTTAAAAACATAGGACCCTAGCCTACAATATACGATTATCACATATTTTAAATCAAAATTAAAACATATAATTAAAACTGGAAACCTAAGCATGTTCCTAAGTTTTAAACAAAAAATCATACAAGCCTTAAACATGTTTCTGACCTTTCTCGGTTCATCAATCCCTGGACAATAGAGCCCTAGCATAAGAAGGCTTTGATACCAATGTAGGGAGAGGCTTGGATCCACATGACCCGACCCGACCCAGGGACCAAAAGGAAAAACCGAAAATAAATCCAGGCAGAAATTAAATATTGCGGAAGCTACTAACCTGGACGCCATCGCTAAAACCTCGAATCTTGCCAGTACCTCTGCTCCACCAGGGCTGACCTCCAAATGACGAACTCCGAAAAGGGCCCATACCAAACGGAGGACTCTACCTATGAGAGGTAGAGTCACATCTCCACGACTGATGCGCTAAAGATGACTCAAGAGAGAGAAAGAGAAAAATTATACTGAGTGGGGTTTCCCAAATGGGACCCCTCCTTTCCAACACATGGAATGAGCAACTAGAAAGGTGTGGAGTCACTCCTATTTATAGGAGGATGAGAGAGCTCCCATAATTAATTTAAGCAATGTGGGACTTGGAAAACATGAACAAAACATTGGCTTCCACTTTGGTCCACGAGTGTCATCTTAGTGTCGTTTTGTTCGTCTCTCAGCGAGCTTTCCAACAGATCCTCACTCGACCCGATCGGACTCCCCCATGGGCGAATATTTAGTCCCGAAGACCCCAATATATCCAACAGTATTGATTGATTCACATTATATTTTTATTATGGTGGGATTATCATAAATTATGTATATGACTAAATTTATGTCCTTAGCTTTTAGGTATATGGTATTTTAATTTGTCTTGTTAATCTCGTTGCTGGCACGACCCCTGGTTGCATTGACTTTTGCACTGCAACTATCTATAATTCTAAAATAATGTAGCTGGAAGTTTTATGTTATTT
Source organism: Senna tora (assembly GCA_014851425.1). NCBI lineage: Eukaryota > Viridiplantae > Streptophyta > Magnoliopsida > Fabales > Fabaceae > Senna > Senna tora. Next base: position 17,090,123 of record CM026262.1, read on the forward strand.
TCCTTGATATATTTGTTAGTTTTCTTCATGTACATATGCCATTTAAGATGTTTTATTGTTTTTCTTCCACTTACCCCCTTACCTGGTGGGTATAATAATTTAATATGATATTATATTATATTAAATATATATATATATATAATATTCTCTTCTATGGACATGTGGCACTAGTATTCTAAAAGCATAACCAAACTTCGGACTAGTGACACGTGACACCACGCGATGGCTTCGTAAGTGTCCCTTACCCACGATTTTCCCAAGCTCTCTCATAACAGAGACGTGGAGGAAGTTCAGAAACATGGGTCGAGCATGATCCATAGGAACATGGGGCGACCACGTTGCTCCCTACGCCAAGTATAAATACCCCTCATTTGGGGGACTTAACCAAGTCTAATCAACATAACTCAAAGCTCATTTATCCTCTCATTCATATTACTATTCAGAGACCCCAATTCTCTCACCCTTCACTCACATATACCTCCAATAGGTGGCTCGCCCATTCAGAGCAACATACATGTCCTAGCCGTACACTGCAACCACAGGTAACATTCCTGGCTAACGGCTCCTATGGACATTTCTTCTTCGAACTTCGTGGACTTTGATCCCTTAACAAGGGTACTTAGGCACCTAGGTCATCACATAAGGACAAGTCCCTCAAGGTTACAACCCCTTGCGGTCCTTATTTTCAATTATGAATTGTCTAAACAAAAAATGACACTTATATTGGCGCCCACCACGGCCCTTCTCTGACCACAATGCCTTGCGCATTCTACCACTAAACGAAATTCTTTTTTCAGGGAGTAGGAGTATAAACTTAACACTCAGAAACCCATTTTTCGTCTAATTTTCTTAACAGGTAACTTTTGCAAATGGCTTACTCAAACGCACCCGCTACCACGAGTGATGAAAGCGTTCCGACACCTAGCACACGAAACAGACAAGGAACAACTGACGCCAACACTACCACAGTGGAGGCAGGAGCTTCGACTTCAAGTTAGCCACAAAACGCCACAGCACCCGACGTGATTAACATAGAAAATGCTTCCCAAACACCAGCAAATAGGGAAGAAATATGCTCCCGACATCCTTAAGGCATGCCACACATCCCGTGCCTGCCTGGTAGCAGTCAAGGACCGCTCATGGAAATGAAATAGCATGGCTGGAAGCTGAGATAGCATGGATGCTTCAACGGAAACGAGAAATGTACGAAGGACCCCGTCAAGCGGAACAAGCTCAAATAAATGTGAGTGCACTAACTCTCGCGGGACCATCAAACGTATTACCACAAGGAACAACCAATCTGCCTTTGACGCTCCCAATACAATTCAAAACTCTACCAATAGAGTTCGCCCGACTATCCTCACCACGCCGCCAGTTGCCCAGCCAAGACGAATAGTGGTCACTGAACAAACAATTTGTCCAATTGCTGACTATCCGCGGCTCCCTGCCCCAAACTATCCGTTAGGGTCTTACCTGCATATGCCATGTGCAGGCGCTTACAATCCATATGCCCCCTATAAGGGATCTGTTGTCTACTTAGGTCAGTATAACTGGCCCGGATTCGATTTCCAAGGGAGAGGGCGACACCCCTTCACCCAGCAAGTTATGAATGAGAACGTCCCCATGGGATTCAAGATGCCTTTCCACATAGAACCCTATGGAGGAGAGACCGACCCACGGGACCACCTCAACACCTTCAGCTCAGCAATGTCAATACTCGGCATGACTGACGGGCAATAATGTCGAGTTTTATCATCCAGTTTAAAAGAAGCAACTTTAAGATGGTTCTCACTACTGCATATGAACTCGATCCATAGTTTTGAGCAGCTAGCTCAAAAATTCCTCACCCAGTTCGTGAGCAGTAAAGAGTATCAGAAGAATGAAGATTCCTTCATAAGTTTCCACCAAGAAGAAGGAGAAACACTGCAAGCTTTCCTAGCACGATTTACTAAGCTCTCACTCCAAATTATAGGCCTCCAAGATGCAGTCGCCATATTTATCATAAAGCAAGGTCTTAGATGCTCGCCATTCTACGACGAGCTCAACAGATGCTCGGTATCCACCTTGCAAGAACTAATGGACAGAGCAGAGTAGTTCATTCAAGAAGAGAACGCCCAGATAGCGAAGGGTAAAATGTGAAAATTCCTAGTGAGCAAGGCTGACCTAGAGCGGTCAGAGAAGAAGAAAGAAAAAGGAACGGATAACAACCAAAATTAAAACGAAAAGAATAACTGAAAGCGCTCACCACCGCAACCTCATTCGCCCCCAAAGGATGATTCACCAGCTATACGCCTCTCAATAAATTCCATGTTGGAGTCTTGGAAGAGATTTATCGCTTCGAAATGCTTAGCTTCCCCCTTCATGTCAATAGGCAAAAAATTGGAAAATCGATGGACAAATCCAATTACTACCAGTTCCACAAAGACTACGGCTACGAGACCAATGATTGTATACACCTCAAAGACTAGATTGAGGACCTAATACGAAAAGGGCTGCTGGGGAGATATTTCAAGAACACGGACAAAACCAATGGGGAGAGATCAAAAAACAAGAACGAGCAACAACCCCCTCGCGGAGTCATTAATGTCATTGTAGGAGGGCTACTGAAGGGGACTGCCTAACAACCCCATAACAAGAAGAGGGTAGAACGTTCCATACTCGCCCTCGACTACATCCCCAAGCAAAGGAAGAAGGATGGAGAGCCCAAAGAACATTCGATCACATTCGACCTTCCAAACCTCCAAGGGCCAGTCCATGACGACTCCATGGTCATAACCGCAATCATAACAAACTACGAGGTAAAGCAAGTCCTCATAGACCAAGGATCCTCGGCGGACGTCCTTTACTTTGACACATTTAAGAAACTCGGCCTAAGCGAAGGAAGCATGAGGCCATTTCCTGGCACACACTCATAGGGTTCTCCATAACCCAAGTCCCAACAGAAGGAGTTATATTAGCCCGCACATCTGTAGGCACTTTACATAAGGTAGCAAGCCTAGACGTTGATTTCATCGTCGTCTCGGCACCCTTAGCATACAATGCTATTCTAGGGCGTCTGTCCCTAAACAAGATTAAAGCTATTATGTCCACGACAATTTACCATGAAATTCCCGAGGCCGCACGTAGTCGGAGAAATCATGGCGGATCATAAACTAGCGTGACCATGCTACGCAGCGAGTCTGAGTAAAACCATCAAGGTTGCTCGCCCTAGCCCCAAAGAACCTCGTGAGAATCCCCAGAAGGCAAAGAGTCAGAAGCAACACTTAAGGAGTCCGCCCGATCGGATAAAGCCCTTGCTTAAACTCTTTGATGAACTTTGAATTTTCACCCCTAGGCATTTTGGCTAGATATATGTTTTCCATGTCTTTTCAAAATTCTATGTTAGGAATTGCCATTCTTAGAACAGACCTTCTAAGGTAAGTAGGTCTTAAGATGAAACCTTTTTTTTTTTACAATTAATCGAAACTCCTTTTTTCAGATAAAGACATGAGCCATACCAAAGTAAAAACTAAGTCTGCAAATTCAACTCGCAAAAAGCCCTTCTAAGGCAAAAGGGGCCGACCGCCCTATAAGATATTTGGAGAACTTCCCAGATCATTCAAAGGTTCCTCCACGAGACGGTGCCACTTGTTCAAGTAACCTCTCGGGAACACTAAAATAGCCTCGTAAAGGCAGATACTCCACATGGAGTCTTAAAAGAACATTCATGAACAAACACTACAAAAAAAAAGATCTTCGGTGGCGACTTTTTTCGCCACCGAAGACCAAAAAGTCGCCACCAATAATCATTTGTGGAGACATTTTAGTCGCTGCAAGGTCGCCGCCTACAATCGCGTTGTAGAAGACATTCTGCAGCGACATTTTGGTCACCATCAAATACATGTCTTTCGCAGCGACATTGGTCGCCGCCAAAGACATGTCTTCAGTAGCGACTTTTTAGTCGCTACTAAAAATATGTCTTCAGCAGCAACTATGGTCGCCACCAAAGACATATCTTTAGCAACGAATTTTAAGTCGCCACTAAAGACATGTCTTCAGCAGCGACATTTGGTTGCCACATAAGACTTTCAGTAGCAAGTTTTGGTCGCCACTGAAAGCAGTTACCGGAACTCCAACTGCCACCTGCGACAACCACCGTCTGTCGGACCTCCGCCGGCCAGTGACGACCACTGTCTGTCGAACTTCCGATGGCTGGCAATGACCACTGTCTGCCAGTCCTCCACCAGTCGGCAACGACCACCATCTGCCGGACCTCTGCCGTCCAACAGAGACCATCGTCTGCCCGACCTCCGCTGGCCGACAGAGACCACTGTCTGCCAGACCTCTGCTGGCCGACGATGACCAATGTCTGCCGAACCTCCGCCGGCCGGCGATCACCATGACCTTCAACATCACCTTATATTTTTTAAAAATGGCGCATGGACGAATTCGAAGTCGGGATGTGATGCATGGTAATGTGTGCAGAAACCACTATGCCATATAGTACTATGCTAGCAAAATTTCCTAATTCATGCAAAATCATATTGATCACACGGTGCTTATATAAAAATCTTTTTACCCAGAAGTAAAAGGAGAAGACAAATAAATCGAAATTAGACAAAAGTCATTTCATTTATATCAAGTCAAGCAACTGCTTGTTACACTTGGCAAAAAACCTATGACATACAATCTACTCTTGGGCATCCCCAAGGTTAACATTAGTTAGGGATCCCTCAATACACTCCCAACCACTGGCTGAGAACCAGATCCAATCTCAAGGACGTGTCTGGCCATCACGGAAAGAAGATGATGACTCAGAGGACGCTTAGCCAACTGACGAAGGCGGGTAAAATTTACGGATGGATCAATGGAAAGCCGACCCTTGAGCTCGCCGTCGAAAAGCTCTAAGGAAGGATGAAGAGAGCTCATCCACTCAGCAGAAAACCTCTCCTCTCAAAGAAGCGTGAGCTGCTCGATGGGCACGAGCCTCAGTATTCCTCAATGCCTTGTGAAGAGATTCAAGTTCCTATAGACGCTTTGCTGCATCCTCCCAGCAAGTAGCTAATTCATCGCGGCACCTTTTCAAGTTCGACCGCAAGACTTTGACCTACGTAAGTTGGCCGCTTTCGGACCGAAGGCGAGTGACCTCGCGAGTCAGAGACTCCAACTAACGACCCGTCCTCTCACACTCCTTCTCCCTTACTGCCAAGTTCTCATACGCTTCCTCAAGTTGTTTTCTCGTGCGCTCGAGAACATTGTCTTTTGTTTTAAGAGCTGAGATCAACTCTCCCCGCTCCAGGTGAAGCCCAGCCTTTATGTAACAAAGATTATCACTTTGTTATATACTCAAAAACTTAACTCTAAAGAAAATTCATATATGAATATTTACCACTTACGCCCGCCACATATCCCCGGCCTGGTGGAAGTCAGCCAAAGAGTTGGCAGCACCTTCAAAAGCACGTAGATTAATGTCCACGGCACTTGTATCTTGTGCCCTAGCAGCCCTCTCAGCTAAACTCACAGGAAAACGATTGCCAATGGCCACTAGGACAAAAGAGGGCACCTCTCCCAGTGTACCCTGCTCGGGTTTCAAAATAAAATTTTCTGGAGCCACATTTTTAGAATTAGTGGTAGTCACTTGACTCACCACTACATTCCCTTCTCCAGCAAGGGTTTCAGTCTCCTTTTTAGTAGGAGTCTCAGCCATCCTTTCAGCAACAACAACATCGGTCTAATACGCCTTGTACACATAGCTTATCCAAAAATTTGCACCACCATGCCTCACTCAACATGTCATGCCATGCATACCATTAAAATGCCTTGTTACTCGAGATCGGATCCTCTATCGTGATGCTGTTGTGTGGTTCAGTTAACCGGTCACGCAACCGTGGAAAACATTTTTGCCACGGTTTCATGTTTGGTTAGCCACAGTTACTGCACAATAGCAACACAGTAGAGGATCCGCGTTGTTGTCGCTCCCATGCAACACATTATGCATAACTAACTCGTTATGTTTTACGTAGCGTATCTATCCTTACACTATCACGTCGCATGTGACCTGTTGCATAATTACCTTTTTCTTTCTTTTGATTCTCTTAGTTAAAATTTAATTAAATACAAAGTACTTATGGAATTATTGATAGACAAGTGAAGATAAAAAACTAAATTAAGAAAAAAAAAAGCTAAATGATAAATTAAAGACAGCTTTAAATGAGAATGGGTGAAATGATTTCAAATCAATATCTATATAATAAAGTATAAGCTTAATCATTTGGCATTCAGAGGATTGTTAAAGTTAATTGTTTTTATGTACTTGATAAATCATACGTAGATTCTCCATGGGTTAAGAGTTCAATATAAAAAATAAAGGAAAATGTGGGATGTAGTTATAACTGGTAGTTATAATAAAAAATTAAATTAAATTATTTTTTAAATAATATGTTTTAAATTTTATCCACTTAAATGTTGATATTTAGTTGGTTCATATAAAAGTAGACGGGTTCGAATTCGTGAAACGATTTTCGAAAGTTAATTAAATATCTAGTTTTCATTTAAAGGACTTTCCTATTAAGGATTGCTTTCCGAAGTTAGAGGATAAGGAGGTGGAGACGCTTATGCAGCCGGTTTCTGAAGCGGAGATTGAATCTGTTGTGTTTGGGATTGGTGCTTATAAGGCTCCTGGTTGTGATGGTTTGAATGGGCTATTTTTCCAGTCTCAGTGGGAGGTGATTAAGGAGCTGGTGTTTAGGGTGGTGAAGGAAGCGTTTAGGAACCCGAGTAGCATTGAGAACATTAATCAGACGTTGATTGTGTTGATTCCTAAGGTGGAGGTGCCTGAGCATTTGAAGCAGTTTCGGCCGATAAGTCTGTGTAATGTGATTTTCAAGGTGATCTTAAAGATTGTGGCTGCTAGATTGAGGGATGTTATGGAGAAACTCATTGCGCCTAATCAATGTAGTTTTGTGAAAGGAAGACAAAGTGTGGATAATGTTGTGATTATTCAGGAAGTGATGCATTCTATGAGAATTTCGAAGGACAAGAAGGGTATGGTCGCGGTGAAAGTGGATCTTGAGAAGGCTATGATAGATTGGACTGGGGTTTTATGACAGATACTCTTGTGGATGTTGGGCTGCCTGAGAGTATTATTAATGTGATTATGGCGTGTGTGAGCACTTGTAGTATGCAAGTTATGTGGAATGGGGAAGCTACGAAGAGTTTTAAACCCTCTAGAGGTATTAGGCAAGGGGACCCCCTCTCCCCTTACCTTTTCGTGCTTTCCATTGAGAGATTAGGTCAATGTTTTTAGAGGCAGGTTCAACTGGAGAGATGGAAGCCGATTAAGTTGTGCAGGAATGGTCCTCAATTATCTCATCTATTCTTTGCGGATGATCTTGTCCTTTTTTTTCTGAGGCTAGTGTGGAGCAGACGGATGTTATGTTGGAGTGTTTGAAGATTTTTTGTGACCATTCGGGGGAGAAAGTGAGTTTGGAGAAAACTAGAATGTTTTGTTCTAAAGCCATTTGCCATCTTAGAAGTAAGGAATGCAGTGATAGGCTTGGTGTGAAATTGACTAATGACTTAGGGAAGTATTTGGGGATTCCATTGCATCATAATAGGATTGGGAAGGATACGTATGGGTACATTGTGGAGAAGGTGAAGAAGAGGTTGTCGCAATGGAAAGCGAAGTCCTTATCTTTGGCAGGTAGGATCACTCTTACACCGTCAGTGATTTCTACTTTTCCTTATTATACAATATGCAATCTTCGTTGTTTCCTTTGAGTGTTTGTGATGAGGTGGAGAAGACTAGCAGGCAGTTTATTTGGGGTTCTTCTACTGAGTCAAGGAAGCCTCACTTGGTTTGTTGGGATCAAGTTACTATGCCGAAGGATCATGGTGGCTTGGGAATAAGGAGGATGAGGGAGTCCAATTGTGCTTTTCTCATGAAACTTGGCTGGAGAATGATGGTGGAGAAGGAGAAGTTGTGGGTGAAGGTCTTAAAGTCTAAATATAAGTGCGGTGAGGATACTTTGCCTATCATTAGCAGAAGGGTGAATGATACTAATGCTTGGAAGGGTATTGTAAGGTGTGGAGTAAGATTGTGGAGGGTACGGTGTGGAACATTGGAGATGGTAAGTTGATTAAGTTTTGGAAGGATGTGTGGTTGCCTAGTGTTGGATCTTTGGAGAAGTGGGCTTGTGTGGATTTGGAGGTTATTGATGAGGATCAGAGGCTGGTTGAGTTTATTGATGCCAATGGTGGGTGGAATAGAGGAATGTTAGAGAGGTATCTTCCTAAGGAGATTTGTGCTGCTGTTTTGAGGGTGTTGCCTCCTAATTCGTGTCGGGGAGCTGATACAGTTAGATGGAAGCACAGTTCTGATGGAGTTTTTTCGGTTAAGTCTGCTTATAACTTGTTGGTGTGGAAGGGTCCTGTGTGTAAGGCTTCGATTTGGAAAAGGATTTGGCATTGGCCTGGTCCTCAAAGAATCAGGACTTTTTTGTGGCTTCTTGCTAAAGGTAGGCTTCTTACGAATGTGCAACGGGTTGCAAGGAAGATGGTGTCTTCTGGTGTGTGCTCTAGGTGTGTTGGTGAGAAGGAAACTTGTTTGCATGCTCTGAGAGACTGTGCTCTTATTAAGAATGTGTGGAAAAGGATAGTTCATCCTAGTAAATGGAGGTTATTCTTTAGTTTGAATCTGGAGAATTGGGTGGAGAGGAATTTATCGGAAGAATGGGGTAAGAGTGACTCTTATAATTGGAAAGTTATCTTTGGTGTTGCTTGTTGGTGGCTTTGGAAGGTAAGGAATGAAGTTGTTTTTTGTGAGGATGTGAGAGTTGGGAGGGATCCTTTCTTGAGTATTTTCTTGAAAGCGAATGAGATTATGAATGCTGAGGCGGGTGTTGAGAAGCTGTGGGTTAAGAAGAATAAATATGAGGTGAGGGGTGTTGGGTGGACTTGCCCTTGGGAAGGTTGGGTCAAGTGTAATTCTGATGGGGCTTGTAAGGATAATGGTAATGAGACTGCTTGTGGGGGAGTTCTCAAAGATGAAACTGGTGCTTAGCTTGGAGGGTTTTCTAAGTTTCTCGGTCCTGGCAGTGTGACTAAAGCGGAAATTTGGGGTATCATTTTGGGTGCTAAATTGGCTTGGGAGAAGGGGTTCAGGAGGGTTTGGTTCGAGTCTGACTCGAGGGTTGTGGTTGATTTGATCCTAAATGGATGTGATGCTCAGCACCCTTTAGCTGGTTTTGTGAAGATTGCTAGATGTCTGCTGGATAGGAGTTGGCAGGTTCGCGTGTCTCATATTTTTAGAGAAGGTAACCAGGTGGCGGATTGCATTGCTGGCTGTGCTTTAAGGAGTAGGTCTTCGATTGATTTTATGTGTAATTTTCCTAAGAATTGTGGTTTACTTTTGTTAGGGGATGCTTTCGGGACTCTTGTTCCTAGAGTGGTTGCTGTCTAGTTGGGGCCTTTGGCCCCTTTTCTTCATAAAAAAAAATTGACTTTTTACAATGAAATTATAATTAGTGTCCTTACAGGAACACTAATAACATCGAATCATATATTAAAATGTATGTGGTTACAGACGCGGAGGGAAGGAGGGGCTGATTTGGTCATGATCCTCCTAAACTCCTATTATATATATATATATATATATATATATATATATATATATATATATATATATATATATATATATATATATATATATATATATATATTTGGCTCCCCTTCTTTTAAAAAAATTATAGAACACTTAGAAATTAATTCTTTAAGAGTATGTTTAATTTGGATATAATGTCAAAGATGAAATAAAATTAATGGAGTGAAAATGCCCCAATAAGCTAGACGATGTATGTTTTGATGTTTTTATGGAGATGAAATGAAATAGAAAGGGAGGGCTTCCAAAGTTTTTATTGACCATCCAAAACCTTATGTTTTTTGTCCCCTCAAATTGGGGTCAAAAATAAAATCAAATAGCCTAATATTTTAAAATACAATCATACTTTTTAAAAAAAAAATACAATCATACTTGTTAACTTTAAGAAAATTACAATTTTATTCTAATAATACAATTAGTCATGTGTTTATATTATAAGGGGAAATATTGGAAGAAACAATTAATGAGCTATTTAATTCATTCATTTTATTATAACTTGAAATCAAATAGGTGTTGTAACTTCATAATATTCCCTCCTATGCACAGGTGGCACTGGCCTTCTAGAAGCTTAATCAGATCACAGATCAGTGACACGTGCCACCACTTGATGGTGTCATACGTGGCCTTCACACATGCTTCCCACATATTCTCCTGCATTAGAGACGTGGGAGAAGCTCAAGGATTATGGGTCGAGCACTATGCACAAGAATGTGGGTCGACCATGTTCTTTCCTACATCAAGTATAAGTACCCCTCACTTGGGGGACTCAACTAAGTAGAGGAAAACAACACCAAGCACCATCGACAGATAATAGAGCTCACTTGCTCTTACCCAAATTACTATTCAGATTGTTCTCTCATCCTTTACATACGATACCTCCATCAAGTGACTCGCCCGCCCGGAGCAACACATACACGTCCTAGCCGCACGCAGCGATCACAAGTAACATTCCTGCCTAACGGCTCTTATGGGCGTTCCCTCTTTGAAGTACGTGGACTTTGATCCCTTAACAAGGGTACGCAGGCACCTAGGTCATCATCTAAGGACAAGTCCCCCAAGGTTATGACCTTTTGCGGTCTTTATTTGCAATTATGAATTGTCTGAATCAAAAATGACAGTTACAATGTCCTTTCTTTAATCGTTAAAATTCTGAAATAATAAATCTATTCAAGTGATTTCCTATATATATATATATATATATATATATATTAATTATAGAAGCTTCCTATGAAACAAAATTTTTTCTTAAAATTCATAATTTATCTAAAAAAGTGTAACAAATGTATGATATAAAATGATACTTATAAGAAATTTGTATTTAGTTTTATGTATAATAATTAATGTAAGATTACGTAAACAGCGTGCTATTAATTAATTTAATTTTAATTTAATATTATTTTATAATTAATTAATAATTGTTTTTAAAAACATTTTGTATTATAGTCTACAATTTTGGCCCCCCTAGTACAATATCTAGTAAATAGCACTAGTTTAAACATGGTGAGGAAGGAATTTGTAATTGTGATATAGAAAATGAGTTTAAGGGGCGTTTGGTATGGTGTTATCTTAGATAATATGGTATATTACATATTATGGTATAAAATGGTGTCATCTTAGATATCATGTTATCTTTGATATTCTTTTTTGATATGATGTTTCACATGACAATGATATAAGATGCATGTCTTTAGTATAGAATAGTGCATCCAAGACAATATGTTATTTATTTTATATCTTTCAAATTTATCCTTATAAAATTAAGTAAATTAACTATAATATTTATTCTATGATTTTAAAAAACCATCAACAACAAAATATTTTAAATAATTATATAATTTAATGAAAAAATAAGAAGAGAAAGTTGTGTGCAAGCTTTCTACCTTTGCTTTATTAGTTGAGTTGAAAATATATACATCTCATACAGCTGTACAAAATCACCTATACAAGGAAAACTATAAAAACAGAGCATCCCTCTAGCCGAGAATAAAGCAATAAAAGAATAAGTAAAGTCAACTATGTACACCTTGATTTACTCCTAACATAAATACAGTAAATATGGCCCAATACCCCCCCCCCCTCAAGTTGGAGCATGAGGATTGTGAATGCCCAACTTGCAGAGAAGAAAACCAAACTGATCTTTTCCCAAGGCCTTGGTGAAAATATCAGCAGGTTGTTTGGAGGTGGGTACATGTGTTGTTTGAATGTTGCCAGATTGAATCTCATCACGAATGAAATGGCAATCTACTTCAATATGTTTTGTGCGTTCATGATAGACAGGATTCGCAGCTATGTGCATGGCTGCTTAGCTGTCACAGTAAAGCTGCATAGCGGTAGTATGTGTGACGCCAAGGGTACTCAACACGCTTTTCAACCACTTGAGTTCACAGGCAGCCGTGGTCATTGAACGATATTCAGCTTCAGCGGAAGAACAAGACACAGTTTGTTGCTTCTTGGTTTTCCAAGAGATTGGTGAGTTCCCTAATTGAATGAAGTAGCCAGTAAGAGAGCGTCGGGTGATAGGACAACTTGCCCAATCCGAGTCACAAAAGGCATACAAACGAAGATCACAAGTGGCATCCAACAAGATGCCTTGTCCAGGATTGCCTTTCAAATAACGCACAACCCTTAAAGCTGCCTCCCAATGATCTTGCTTGGGTTGTTGCATAAACTGTGCTAAAATATGAACACAATAGGACAGCTCTGGTTGAGTAATGGTCAAGTAAATAAGCCGCCCAACAAGTCGCCTATAACGAGATGGATCATCAACATCAAGACTTTGAGAGAGAGCCAACTTGTGATTCTGTTCAAGTGGTGTACAAGCTGGCTTTGACCCGAGCAGTCCAACCTCAGAAATGATGTCAAGGGCATACTTACGTTGACAAAGAAAGATACCGGAAGAATTCCTTGCCACTTCAATCCCCAAAAAATATTTGAGTGTGCCCAGATCCTTCATATGAAAACACTCACTCAAATACTTCTTGAAATGCTGCACTGCCACTGTATCATTACCAACAATAATGAGATCATCAACATAAACAAGGATATTTAGCCGTGTAGTGTCCTTGTGATAGGTGAAAAGAGAATAGTCTGAACAAGATTGTTGAAACCCGTAATGCTTCAAAGAGTGTGCTAACTTGGCAAACCAACATCGGGGTGCTTGCCGCAAACCATATAGAGAGCGTCTTAGACGACAGACTTTTCCTGGTGAGTGAGAAACAAAGCCAGGTGGCATCTTCATGTACACTTCTTCATCTAACTCACCATGCAAGAAGGCATTTTGCACGTCCATTTGATGGAGTTCCCACTTCATGGCAGCAGCGACGGCAAGAAATGTTCGCACAGTCACCATCTTTGCTGTGGGAGCAAAGGTCTCATGATAGTCAATCCCTTCCACTTGGTTGTTTCCAAGTATCACCAACCGTGCTTTACATCGCTCAAGACTGCCATCGGAGTTGTATTTGAATTTATAAACCCATTTGCTTCCAATTGCTTTCTTTCCAGGAGGCAAATCTTCCACAGTCCATGTACCATTGTCCTCAAGTGCTTGTATTCCCTTTCGCATGGCCTCTCTCCATCTTTCATCCTTCACGACTTCAACATAAGAGTATGGTTCACGCTCTGCAGAAATATTGGCCAAAAAGGACCTATGTTTTGCAGAAAACTTATCACAATTCACATATTGTTCTAAAGGATAAGGAGTACCTGAGGAGGGATGGAGAGATGAACTGGTCGAGAGGCTGAGCTTGATGGTGTGAGTGACATAATCTTGCAAACGAGTAGAAGGATATTTGGTACGTTGTCCCCTACCAAGTGGTGCCTCAGAAACAATGTTTCCTCCTACTACTTCATCATTTAGATTCTCTTCATGTCCATCACTATCATCGAGCTCTTCAATGTCATGGGGTTGTTCTAGGAGTGGATCAATTCCCAAGTTCTCACCCATAGCGTTGAGATCTTCATGTGGGGAAGATACAGTAATTGTAGTCCTTGCATAAGGAAATTCAGCTTCAACAAACACTACATCTCTTAACACAAAGTACTCACACTTTTCTATGTCATGCAGTTTCCATCCTTTCTTATCAAGTGGATACCCAACAAAAACGCATCGACGACTTTTGCTAGCAAATTTGTCTTTACCACGATTTAAATTATGGGCATAGCAGAGGCACCCAAAAGTTCGAATATGACTGTAAGAAGGAGCTTGACCAAACAACAATTCATAGGGGGTTTTGCCTTTCAGCAAAGTGGAAGGAGTTCTATTGATCAAATATACAGCTGCAAGCACGCATTCACCCCAAAATTCAATAGGAAGATGGCTTTGAAAACACAAGGCCCTCGCCACATTAAGAATATGTCGATGCTTACGCTCTACTCGGCCATTTTGTTGGGGAGTGCCAACGCACGAAGTCTGATGCAAAATGCCATGCTCAGCAAAGTATTCTCGCAGGCACAAAAACTCACTTCCATTATCACTCCTAACAATTTTCACATCTTTATTAAATTTTCGTTGAATCATCACAATAAAGCGTTTGAGACTACCACCTACTTCGTGCTTTCCATTTAACAAGTAAATCCAAACAGCACGCGAGTGATCATCAACAATAGTTAGAAAATAAATCGCACCACATGAAGCTGGTGTTCTATATGGTCCCCATAAATCACAATGAATCAAGTCAAAACAATCTCTGGTTTCTTTATTATTGGAATGAAACACTTCTCTAGTTTGTTTGGCCTTAAAATAGACATAACAAGATTTATTCAAATTCCTACCATTAGAAACAACTTCAGGAATTAAATCTACTATTTTGGAAGAAGGATGACCCATTCTCCTATGCCAAAGTTCAAAGGACGACAATGTGGAGACGTTGCAAGCATGAACTGAAATCGCTCCACTGAGAAAATACAGCCCCTCACTTTGTTCACCCGCTCCAATCACCGTCCTCGAATTTCGGTCCTGTATAACACAAAGTTTATCAGTAAATTGCACAACCAAACTCGAGTCAGCAACAAGTTGTGATACTGAGATTAAATTGCAATTCAAGTTAGGCACAAAGAGAACATTTCTCAGTTCTAATTTCTTTCCAAGAAACAAGGTTCCTTGTTTCAATGCTGTGGCATGATCTCCATTGGGTAGGCCTACTGAACACGGCTTAATGTTACGTACATGACTCAAACATGTACGCGTTCCAGTCATATGATGTGAAGCTCCCGTGTCAATGATCCAAGGCAAAAATTTGTGCTTACCCATCAACCTTTCGCCGGAACCATTCTTTTGTGAGTTTAGCATACCAAGTAACGTTGACCATTGCTCATCATTGAGCCCACTAAGTCCCTTTCGATCAGACTCATTCACCACTCCTTGGTTATTATCGCCTCCTATTGCTTGCATTGCATTGGCTCGAGGATTTCCCATTTTTTCACGACCTCCATTGTCTCCTTGCTTGCGTCCTCCACCACGTCCATTGCCAGTACGTGATCGATTGCCCCACCATTATGGGTATCCTATGAGTTGAAAGCAATTCTCTGCATCATGTCCTTCTCGTTTGCAGTTTGAGCATGTCATGGTTTTCCCTTTGTTTCGAACTCCTGCTTGAATCACAAAACTCATAGGATTACCTCTTTCTTCCTTCGTCTTCATCACAGTCTTCACTCGTTCTTGTTGCACGGTCATCACATATACCCTGTTCAGATTGGGTAAAGGCTCTGTACTCAAGATATTGGAACGAAGAGTTCCATATCCTTCTTCATCCAAGCCCATCAAAAACTGATGAACTTTATCCTTTTCTGCCTTCTTTTCCAGTTTGGCAGTAACATCACACTTGCACCCAGTACACGAACACACCGGTATTTGCTCATAGTTACCCAACTCATCCCACAGCATCTTGAGTTTTCCATAATAGGTGACTATGGCTTCTCCATTCAATTTGCAGTTGGCTAGATCTGACCTCAGTTGTTGCACTTGTGGACCATTTCCCATGGAAAACGTTGTCGAATATCTTCCCACAGGTCTTTCACGTTCTCCATATGCGATATCGTCGAACGCAATGTGGGTTCAATTGTATTTCGCACCCAGGAGACCAACATCGAGTTAACAGCCCATCAATCTTCAAGTTCTGAGGAGTCATTTGCTGGTTCCGTGACCGTTCCATCAACGAACCCATGCTTCTTCTTCGCCCTCAAAGCAGTGCGCACAGCCCGTGCCCACTCCTCATAATTTTCACCTCTCAATTGGACTTGAGTGATGAGATTTCCTGGATTATCATTTGCCTTCAGTGTGTATGGGTTTGAAGATTTTGAATCAGAAACAGAGCTCCTCTCGTCTTCTTTTCTTGTGTCAACCAGGCTTTGATACCATGAAAAAATAAGAAGAGAAAGTTGTGTGCAAGCTTTCTGCCTTTGCTTCATTAGCTGAGTTGAAAATATATACATCTCATACAGCTGTACAAAATCACCTATACAAGGAAAACTATAAAAACAGAGCATCCCTCTAGCCGAGAATAAAGCAATAAAAGAATAAGTAAAGTCAACTATGTACACCTTGATTTACTCCTAACATAAATACAGTAAATATGGCCCAATATTTAATATAACTAAAAATAACAATTATTTAAATACAAAACAAAGTGATTTAAATAAGCAGAGAAAATGTTGTGTATTAATAATTTATATTAAAAATATAAAATATAATAAGAATAAAATTGATAAAGTAAAAGAAAATCCTTCCATTCAAGTATCATCTCAAATGACATAATATTTCTAGTATCATGATATGACACTCTTTTTAGTGTCATGTGATGACAATGTATTATCTTGGATGATGACACTATAACAAACAGTATCATCTAAAATAACATATTATCTTTAAATGATACCGTCAGAATGATCCCATACTAAACCGCCCCTAAATGGATGATAACGGTGAAGAGACACTAAAAATAGGATGAAATAGGTTCACCTCAATCACAATACGCTCACATGAATATGCAAGTGTTCAATTTCGTGAGATCGAATTAATTAATATGCGTGCCTGCGCTGCATGCACATATGTATGTATACACATGATGGTTACAACTTAATAAAATCTGATGAAACTTCAATTATTAGTATCCTTCCAAGTTCCAAGAACACTAATAATACCATACATTAAAATGTAGATATATAGGTGGCTAGTAAATACTATTAGTTGAAACATGGTGATATTGAATTAATTAGTAACTGAAGTAGAAATTGGGTTTAAATGAATGAGAAGATCACCGAAGAGAGAGTACTACAAGTGGGATGAAATGGGTTCACCTCGATCACAATACTTCACATGAATATATGTCTATATATATATATATATGGTTACAACTTATTAGAATCGAATGCTAGCTAGCTATAGCTTAGCTGATCATTGTCATTTGGCTCGATTTTGGATGTAATGGAAATAAGAATGGAAATGTGTTGCCTTTATGTTAATTAAAATATTAAGAGACAAAATAATATTTAGTCCCTAAATTGTTGGTCAAACTACTATTTAGTCTTCGAATTTATGAAAAATACTATTTAGTCACCGAAATGTTTAACTATGTCAACTATTTAGTCCTCGAATTTGACAAAATACTATTTAGTCCCCGAATTGTAACTATGTCAACTATTTAATCCCTAAACTTGGCAAAAATACTATTTAATCACCGAATTTGCAACTCTGTCAACTTTAACGGGTAATAGTCAAGAGACTAAATAGTTGACAGAGTTGCAAATTCGATGATTAAATAATATTTTTGCCAAGTTTTGGGACTAAATAGTATTTTGTCAAATTCGGGGACTAAATTTTTGACATAGTTAAACATTTTGGGGACTAAATAGTATTTTTAATAAATTTGGGGACTAAATAGTAGTTTGACCAACAATTCAGGACTAAATAATATTTTGCGTCAAATATTAAAAAAAAAATCTACCAATAAAAGGGACAAATTGATAAAAGCACCAAAAGTTACTTTCTCCTCCAGAATTAGGACGTAATCCTGTATTGCATTGTATTATTGAACATTGTAATGTTGAACACTGCCAACCAAACACTGGGTCCTCCATTACAGCCTACATTACATCCTCCACCCGAATTGACCAAACTCGCCCTAAGTTCCTAGCTAGGGTGGTGGTTTTGGTTGTTTTAACAAACAATAATAATAATGATTAATTAATTAAAGCCAAAGTGCTCCGGCTTGCTTGAGAAGTGGTACGAGGGAGCCATTGATGTGCGAGGCAAGCACAGTGTCCATGGGTCCAAGAAGGTTGCCTCCGATGAAGACGACGGGGAGCGTAGTGGTCGGGGAGGTCCCCAGTATGGTCATCAGAGCCGCCTCGATCTCCTTGCCACGTGGATGGTGGTCGAGCTCGTGCACCGTCGGGTTCACACCCATCCCACAGAACAGCCGCTTCACGGCGTGACACATGCAGCAAGTACTCCGGCTGAACACCACCACCGCACTCTCCGACGCCAACCGCACCACCACTCTCTCCATTATCCCCTCTCCGCCGCCGCCGCCACACCCAATGACGTCGTAGTCGTAGTCGTAGTACCCGCCGCCGCCGCATGACGATCTCCGGCGACCACGAGTACTCCATCCACCGCCTTCTTGTCCTATCTCGTAATATTCCATCTCTTCTTGGAGTTCTCTCGATGTGTATGAATAATGAATGTATGTGTTAGTTGCGTTTAGAATGAGTTCAGCGCTGTATGTGAATGAGACAGACACTAGAGATTGATTCTGATGTATGATGGATTTATTATGGAATAGGGGAAGGGAAACCGTTCGTATTTATACTGATAATAATACGAAGGGACTGAGAGGGTAAAATGGTAATTGTACATGCATCTGCTGCTGTCGCAGCGCGTGCTTAAGGTTAAGAGCTAGGGATATATCCTACGTTTCTGCTTTATTAGAGGGATTGTCCTCTGGAGTCTCCACTGCATCCAATCCATACACATGTATGTGTGTATATATATAAAGTATTTTGTTTTGATCTGTTAATTATAGAACAAAACTCCATTTTAAAATTTAATGGATTGTCTGTGATTGTTTTTTCTTAGTCTTTAAATTATCATCTTTTAATAATATTTTTATAAAAAAAAGTTTAGGTGTCTCAAATTGACTATTTCTTAAAAGTACGAGGTAGATATAAATAAAAAAAATTAAATTTTCTAAATTAATGAGATCAAACATGAATGGATTAAGGATAATCCTTTTATTTGTAGGTATCTTTTATTTTAAAGAATTTTGTCATTTCTCAAATTTAAATAATCTAAAATCTAAAATTTATTCATCACAAATATATATATATATATATATATATATATATATATATATATATATATATTGATAACCATCACAAATATAATTGAAACACTTAAATTTTTTATGATAAAGAAATTATTAAAAAGTATTATTTTAGGCTAATGACTAAAGCTAACATAGAAAAACAGTGACAAAAAATTCACTCTCGGTAAATTGTTTCATATTAATTGAGTAACAATTTACAATTTGTTAAAATAAATTTTTAGCCTATTTTTTATTTTAAATTTCAGAATAACCTGTGAATTACAATCCAACTCCTAAAATAGAGAAAACAATAATTTTAGTAGATTTTAAATGTTGCTTAGTGGATTTTTATTTGCATGTATCTCTTATTTTAAAGAATTTTATCATTTCTCAAATTTAAATAATCTAAAGTTTAAAATTTGTTCATCACAAATATAATTGAAACACTTAAATTTTTTATCGTAAAAAAACTATTAAAAAGTATTATTTAAGCTAATGACTAAAAATAACATAGAAAAACAGTGACAAAAAATTCACTCTCAGTAAATTGTTTGGTATTAATTAATCGAGTAATATTTAAAATGTGTTACAAAACTTTTTTGCCTATTTTTATTTTAAATTTTAGAAAGAGACAAAATACTATTTAGTCTCTGAATTGTTGGTCAGACTACTATTTAGTCCATGAATTTATCAAAAATACTATTTAGTCCCCGAAATTTGTAACTATGTCAACTATTTAGTCCCCGAAATTGACAAAAATACTATTTAATCTCCGAATTTGTAACTATGTCAACTATTTAGTCTCCAAACTTGGCATAAATACTATTTAATCATCAAATTTGCAACTCTGTCAACTATTTTGTCTCCTGGCTGTTACCCGTTAGAGTTGACAGAGTTGTAAATTCGGGGATTAAATAGTATTTTTACCAAGTTTGGGGACTAAATAGTTGACATAATTACAAATTCGGAGACTAAATAATATTTTTATCAAATTAAGGGACTAAATAAAATAGCCAAAACAATAATTTTAGTAGATTTTAAATGTTGCTTAGTGAGTTATAAGTCTTCATATATATAAAATTTAAATTATTTAATCGATATTCAAATAATAATAAAAATAGAGAGTTGTAGTAGTCAATCATATTCATATATATGCACCATGTATGAGGATGATTGTGAAATGTATATGGAAGAAGAGTAGGGAAATTAGTAATTATGGGAAGCATATTATGTTGAAGATGAGGCGAATAGGTAGGAGACAAAGGAGGCAGGCTTTTTCAGAGTGAGCATTTTGGAAGGGCAAGCTGTGTAGTGTATGCGTCCTTCTTGTCGGAGTTACAAGGCCACACATCCTTTTAACTTGTGTCTTCTGACGTGACTCTTACGCTCATGTTTTCCCTAATTTGCTTCCATCCCCTTCCATCATTTGCTTTAATTTTTACTTCTTCTTCTTCTTCTTTTTTTTTTTCAAAATCTCAAATTGATCCCTTATGTTTGCACAAAGTTTTATATTGATCATTTATGTTTCAAAAAGTTTAAATTGGTCCTTTATGTTTACAAGAAGTTCTAAATTGGTCCTTCCGTCCAAGTCCGTTTATTTCTTCCGTTAAATATTGACGTGGTATGCTGAGGTGGACATATCATCTCTCATACGTGTCCATTTAAGATGACGTCATCGTCTACTATCATATGTAGAGGTGTCAATATGGGCCAGGTCTTAGAAAAATATAGGGCCAGGCTGAAAAATTCCAGGCCCGGCCCGACCCTAAAACAATTAGGGCCAAAACGGGCTAAGGCCGGGCCGGGCTAGGCTAGCCCTTTTTTTAAAAAAAAAATTTAATTTTTCAAATTATTATTTAATTTAGCCTAAAATCTTAACATTTTTTTTATAAAAAATTCTTAACATATTTAATCTATACTTACTTAGTCATTTACTCATTTACTAGCTATTCACTCACTACTAATAAATCAACTATTGTTTTTTGTGAAAGTAAATAAACTAATTCATTTTTTTATTAAAAAGGAAGAAACACAAAACATAACAAGTTAACAACAATATGTTGAAAAATATTATTTACACAACTAAATTAATTTTGATTAGAGATATTTTAAAAACAATGCAAAGATATTCTAAAATTTTTTTTCAACATTTTTAGCATAAACTTTTATATAATATCTAACATTTAATTTTCATATTAATTAATTTACAAAATAATAAAAATAAAATAAAACACATCATAATAATAATTATTATTAAAATACCAATTTAAAAAAGAAAAAAGAAAAAAGGGCTAGCCCGGCCCTAGGTCCTAAAAGGGCCGAGCCGGGCTAAAAAAATTAGGCCCGTTTTGAAAACGGCCCGGCCCTAAATAATTAGGGCCCAAAACGGGCTAGGGTCGGGCCTAGCCCGGCCCGTTTTGACACCTCTAATCATATGTGATGACATGGCGATGACACGTCAGCTTAAATGGATATGTCAGCAAGCCACGTTAGCACTTAACTTAAGAAATTGACGGAAGTGGACGGAAGGACCAATTTGGAACTTCTTGCAAACATAAAGGACCAATTTAAATTTTTTGAAACATAAAGGACCAATATAAAATTTTGTACAAATATAAGGGACCAATTTAGAGTTTTGACTTTTTTTTTTCCTTTTCCTTTTGAGTTCTTCGTTGTTCTAAGTGTTCAAAGTAAACGCCTCCTCTGAAATCTGACTTCTGTCCCTTTCATTCTTTCTGGTGTCGTGAGTCGACACATGATTCTTTGCGCTACAAATCATCAACTTTATGTATACATTGATTAATAATTTTTATTTTATCTGATTGTAAATTTGTAATGTATACTATTGTATGAATGGAAAATGTGTTGTATCTTCCGTGAACCAGATGTTTGACTCAAACACAAAAATAGTAAGATTATTTTATCTAATATATATGTACCTTTACGTTAAGATTTTATATATGGAATTTCAAAAAAAAAAATGATATAGAGAGACTATTTAATAATTTAAAATTTTTGAAAAATTAATTAAAAATAAATTAAAAAAATTTATTAACTATTCAAATAAATGTTAATATGTATTTTTTTTTGATAAATAACATCAAGCATATTAGTCATTGTTGTTATAATTAAGACACAATCAACTTTTTCTTTTTTTATCATTGTTATTATTTAGGGTGTGCGTGTTTGGTTAGTGGGGTGAAAAGATGTAATGGATTAATGAAAAAAAAGATGTAATGGGCATGATAATGAAAATGGAAGATATAGTGAGATTGGAGAAGAGAATGAAAAAAGTAATAAGAAAGTGATATGATATGATTCGAATGAAATAAAAGTGGGTAAAATGACCATTTTACCTTATATTAAAAATGAGAATGGAATAAAATGGGCAAAAGTAAAGGCAACAATATAATTTTATCATATTACAAAAAGTAAAGTTTATTTTGTTGGAAGGATATAAAGAAATTACGTCTATGATTACATTGACAAAACTCTCAACCAAATGTGCCCACATGTTTTTATAGCTCAATTTTTAAGTGGATGAGTTTTTTTATTTTATCTTTTTCTACTATCATTCTTCTTTTAATAAAAATATTAAAGAAGTAAGAGGCATAATAAAAGAGATATAAAATTAATACTGTCAAACGGGTCGGATCAATTCAGCCTGCACCGCCCTGTGACGGGCCAGCAATTAAACGCGATGGAGCGAGCTGGCCCGATTATTAAAATGTCTTAACCCATCAGGCCCATAAATTTTATTAAAATAAAAGTGATGCTTATTTTATTTACTTTATTTAACAAATTAAAGTCAATTAAATTTATTATGATAAAATAATATGTCTAAATTAATGTATTTCTTTTAAATTTTTTTTAGCTTGACTTTAACTTAATTTTTTGTTTAATTATATGATCAATTAATTTTTTTTGTTTACTTTATAAAATAGAAATAGTTAAATAACACATAAAATCATTTTAAAATTATATATTTATACTTACTTTAAATTAATTTATTTTAATATTTAAATTTTTTTAAAATATTTTATTTTTTTGCGGGTTGGCGACTTGCGCTCAGTCTATTTAGCCTGCAGACTAAACAGTTCAACCGTTTAGGTCTGGTTTTGAACGAGTATATTTTTAGATACCTAAACCCATTCTTTTAACGGGCAATTCGGACTGACTCGCAAATTAAAGTCTATTTTAACCGTATTATATAAAATCATAGAAGTAATTAAAAGAAGTCAACATCTCTCAATAATGTTGATCTCTCTCTCTCTCCCTATATATAGTGTCACCCAATTTTTATAGATTTTAATTCATTGAATATTTAGGTAAAACTTTGAGATGTAGCACACACCACACAAGTTAGATATATAACAATATATCTAGTTATAAAGTAAATATTTAGTAGTACGATAATATTAAACTTCAATACATCATTCAATCAATTAGTTATAAGTTATAACATGGGAAAGAGCAAGAGAGAGAGAGAGGGGGGGGAATAAAGTGGAAATAAAAGTGAAGGATAGGAGGAGGAGGGAGCAGCAAGAAATGAGGGAAGATGTAGAGGTAAAGAGGTGACAAAGACAAAGTGACAGTTGGAGGTATTAAAACAAGAGAAAGAAAGAAACATGTATAAGAGCAGGCAGCTAGCCACCTCTCTCTGCACATCAATGCACGCGGCTGAATTGGGGCGGCGGCACCGTACTGTTTGCGCCGATTATTGCCGCCCAAAGTTCAGCATCCATCCATCCATCACCATATATATATATATATATGCATCTCCTTCTCCCTCTCTCTCTCTCTCTCCATCGGGATCAATTATAGATTAAGATTTATTCATCACCATTATTCACATATCATACATTCATACATCACATATATATATATTCGCTCATAATTCACATTCTCTCTCTCTCTCTTCTTTTTCTATATCCCGGCTTGTTATTCTGTCACACACCACATACGCACGCCCTTCTTTCTTGTTCCACTTTTTTTCTTTGTTGCCTTCTCTTTCCATATATTGTCTCAACTCAGGGAACACACAATACACCGGCCATATATATATATATATATATATATATATATATCCATGCACTCCATCTCTTATTTTAATTTAATTCTTTTTACGTTAATAACCGTTTAATTCTTCCCAAAACAATTGATGCAGGACGATGTATATCCAAATCCATTCTTGACGCCTCACCAGAATTTTTCATAGAGGAAATATAATTTTTAGTGATTAAATTATTGGTTAACTTACTATTTAGTACTTGAATAATAAAAATAGATTATTTGGTTTTTGAATTTTTATTTTCTTAATTATTTAATTCTTGAATAATGAAATAGATTATTATTGGTCCCTAAACTTTTAGATAATTCTATCAACTATTTAGTCTTTAGGACATTGGATGTTATCGAACTGAGTGACGTAACTATTAAATAATGATATATCATCGTTTACTTGTTACTAATTTTGTCACGTCCCGCTATCATGTCATCTTAAACATCAAAATAAACTAAAAATTTGAAAAAAAAAAAAGTTAGACAAGAATGACTTTTGAAACGCAATGCTACGTTAAAATACAAATTAGAGATTCATGGTCCCATTAAATAAACAAAATTGTGATACTGCTATAACGTCGCGTCTCCACTATAACATTCGTGCACATTCACCGCTAACCAATTTATGTCGTTCAACTAGCTTCAATATCTCATAATTTACTTCAGTATTCCAACGAACTTCAATCTTAATAGCTAAATCTACTTGTTGAATGGAAGATAGAACTACAGAATATTCTCCTTGGGACACGTGACCTAGAACGTTAGCAGGACCGCTAGTCGGAGACACATGGCACCACCCACTTGACCTGTACGTAGTAAGAACCCACGATTCCCCTCTTAAGCTCTCGCATCCGAGATATGGGAGGCCCTCAACCGTCGTGGGTCGACTCACGACGAGCAGGAATTTGGGTCGACCACACCCTACTTCACACTTAGTATAAAAGCCCTCACCCGGGGGACTCAGAGAGAGATACAACAAGCACACAAGGTAAGACCCAACACTCCAAATATTGTACATCATCTTCTTGACCTTTGAGCCTGGTTCACCACCTCACATGGTCAATCATCAGCACTTACATCTCCGTCAGCAAATAAAGCTCCCAGCAGCTCAGAGAGACCTTTGCTCTTTCCTTACCTAAGGAAACCTCCAACTGGTGACTCGCCCGCCCGGAGTACCTTACACACGTCCTAGCTGTACACAACCATCTACAGTTAACTATCCTACTTAACGACTCCTATGGACGTTAATACATCGAACTATATGTGGACTTTGATCCCTCCACAAGGGTACGTAGGCACCTAGGTCATCACCTAAGGACAAGTCCTAATTTCTGACTTAGAATTGTCTGAACAAAAAATGACAGTTACAGAAGATATCGTTGGCGATGAAGGAGTACAAATGTTATATATGTTGGAGACATAGCACGTTATCGCAATATCACTGTTCAAATTAAAAAACATTTTGGTTAAATCATTTCTTGTTTTCTTTTTTATTTTGATATTCAAGATGACGAGAAAGTGTGGCATGAAAACATTGGCTGAAAGTAATTAAATGGTGATATGTTAATATTTAGCGGCTACGTCACTCAGTTAGGTACGTAATGGGTAATGTCTTAGGGATTAAATAGTTGACATAGTTGAAAATTCAAAGACCAAATACTCTACTTCATTATTTAATGACTAAATAGTTAACAAAAATAAAAATTCCAAAATCAAATAGTCTATTTTCATTATATATTTAAAGAGTAATAGTCATAGTATTGAAACCCCGACCAACCCGGATGGTCGGACTGGTGGACCGCTGACCCGGAGCCAAAACCGGTCTGAGTGACTGGAATGAATCGAAATTGCATTGACCCGGTAGTAACCCGGGTCGACCTGAACGCGTCATTGAGACCCTGTGACCCGGTGTAGATTTATCTTTCTTTTTTTTTAAAAAAATATTTTTTGTCCCTCAAATACAGTCGTTTATGTTTAGGGTCAGTTCATGTATTATATACTAAACACAAAGGGGTTTATGGGAGCCTTATTGAGAGGGATTTGGACTGAGAAAGTGGTGTTATTAGGGATGCTGATAAATGTGCCACTTGAGCAAATTGCAGACTTTATTGGAGACCCAAGTATATTAGGATACTGAGATATTTGTATCCATTGCATTATTGCAATGTGAGTGTAATACCTATTTTATGATCCTTTTGATTAATAATAAATTTTCCAACGTATAACATTCTTAGTTCAAAAGATAAAACAATATGAACTTAGAGAAATCCTAATATTATTTATTTATTGCGCATAACTAAATTTGGATGAGCTAGTTGATGATGAGAAGGAGGAAGAAGAAGGGATTGACATTGAAGCCGATAGACCACTAGTTGAAGACCATAGATCATTAGTTAATAGTTTTGGTATTCCTTTTAATTAACTGAAGACAAAAGATTATTCATAAATTATTATATTTGTCTGGTTTAATTTCTATGAATTAGTGTGAAGTGTGGTTATTTAGTTTTTTTACAATCTCAAGCATGAATGTATTTGGTTACTTGAATGGATTTGACTAATTATAAAATGCGATGGTTGTTTGTTTTTGTTTTTTTAATTTCAAGTATGAATTTATGCATTAATATATTTCAATATATATATATTTATATACACACATTTCATCGGGCCACCCAGTTGAACAAATAACTCGAACTTTAATTTTCACCGGATCAATGGGCGATTCGGGTCTAGCGACTATACTAATAAAAGTTTGGCCAACAATTAAAAAAAGTATATTTCCTCAATTCCCATTATCAAAACCATTCTAACATAAGAATAGATTTATATGTAGTTTTTTTTTTGTATTTTTGCAATAATATAATATTATTGAATCAAAATAAAAATAATTTCTTCTCTTAATATATATATAAACCTCTGGCAAGCTGGGTGGAATATGCCTTACAACTTACAAATTCTCTATTTTTATTTCTAAGGTTTTCACTGTGTGTGTTTAATTTGGTTTTTACATCACAATACATTTTGTAACTGTCATTTTTGGTTCAGACAATTGTAATATGAATTTAGGACCGCAAGGGGTCTTAACCTTGGGGAACTTATCCTTAGGTGATGCACCTAGGTGCCTACGTACCCTTCTGGAGGGATCAAAGTCCACGTAGTTCGTCATGGTGACGTCTATCGGAGCCGTTAGGCATGTTTGTTACCTGTATCGGGCCGTGTGCGGCTAAGACGTGCCTAAGGTACTCCGGGCGAGCGAGCCGCTCTGTGGGAGGTTGCCTTAGTAGGAGAGAGCTATGGTCTCTGAGAGCTGCTGGAAGCCCTGTAAATAGTGTGCTCCGAGAAAGAGGTGAGCCGGCCGGAGGTTGGTCCAGACGGAAGGCCAACGACGGGGCTCAAGGAAGTGAAAGTACACGTGAGGTGTATCTAAGGGGTGATGTGCGATAATCCTTCGGGTTGTATGTGATTCTGTCCAGAGTTGATTGCCCTTTTTCAGTCCCCTGAGTGAGGGCCTATTTATACTTGCGTGTGGGGAGATCGTGCTCAACCCACAACCTCGTGGGACGTGGGTTGTCCCACGAGGCTTTGTGGAGATCCCACGTCTAGTTGAGGGGAAGCTCCGTGTGGTGACGTGGGCGAGGGCCACGTAGCTGATGAATGGGTGGTGCCACGTGTCTCTAGCGGATGCTGGGGCCGTGCTTCTAGAACGTCAGTGCCACGTGTCCCAAGGTGGAATATTCCGAAGTTACATAAGTCTCCCAAGTCTACGGGTGTCGGGCGCCCGTGGACTTAAGTTCCTTTTGCCTGTAGGACACTTGGGAATTTCGCTGCCTTTGTGGGATAGCTCGACCGCTTAGAGTATGGGAGCTGGCCGTCTGACTCATGAAGTTGGCTCTCTCACATCGCTCCGTAGGAAAGGAGGTGTCTTGGAGAGGACACGCGTCGCGTTCTGGGTGGCCGGCCGCTTGGCTTCCTCAGCAAGTTTCTGAGCCGTCTCTGCAGGAAGTACGCGACTTACCGAGGTGGAGTCATCATTGCTCAGAGAGGCCTTTCCCAAAATACCCTTTGAGGGATAGTTTGGGGAGTGCAAAGGTCAGGGGCTACTTTGTCATTCAATTGGTTTCGGAGTCACTTCGTTTTCGCGCCTCTTAGGCCGCGAAGCGTCTGCTGGGCCTCTTTTATATGCTGGGAGCGGGAGATTTCCCAGTATTTTGTGAATCTTCTTCCCAGCCCTTAGACCCTGTGATCTTCGACTCTCTGCCGCCCTGAAAAATGGCTTCTGCTAGTGTCGCTACTTTTGTGTGTTCTTCCCGGGATCCGAACTTTGAGCAGTCCCTCTTGTTGGTGGCCATGGACGGAGTTAGGGAGAGAGTAGATGCCCTCATTATGTCGCGATACTCCACAGACCTTCGGGGCATTCTTTCGGGGAGGATGGAGAATTGGCAACTCCTCCTTCGTCTGTCTCCGCGGGCTGGTATTTTGTGGAGCCGTAACCGGGTTCGACGGCGAATGTGTCGGCGGCGGATGCAGACAAATTGTCACAGGTGCAGCCGGGGGCTGGCATCCAAAAGGTGTGGGAAGAACGTTTCGCTCCTTTTTTCTTAGAGGGCTACGAGATAAGGCCAATGGGGGAGGGGAAACAATTCTCTGGAGCGACGGTGTCGGCTTCGTTCTCCCTCTTTGCGTTCCCTATAATGTCGAATTTACTCCTCCGTTCTCCGGCTTTGTGGAGGCCATGCTCAATCTACTGAATGTTTGCCCTGCTCAATTAACCCAGAATGCTTGGTCGATTCTTAGTGTTTTCAACAGGTTCTGTCGGTCACACAGGCTGGAGGTTCTCCCCAGTGTGTTTCTGTCTCTCTACCATGTCCACAAGGTGAATGGATAGGTGTGTTTTCAGTCGCGCGCCAAAGGTTTCACCATTACCGACCTACCGGGAAACAACCATGCTCGGAGGTCGTACTTTTTTAAGGTGGTCCCCAAGAAAGGCTTTTACCCTCCATGGATTCGTTCGTCCGACAGGTGCCCACGCTTTTCGCTGAAGTGGTCTAATCCTGTTCTCCGGATTCGGTACGTTCGGGAGGAATACGAGGAGACGGCCTTAGGATTTCTGAAGTGGTCTAATCCACGTAGGTGAATTTGCGTCCCTTCTCTTATCCGTCCATCAGCCTTTGAATGTCTTCTTTTTGCAGGGCTGACTCTAAGCGATATTCAAGGGAGGCTGAATCCCCCGCCGAGTTCTCAGAGCCGGAAGCGGGAGCAGTCGGAGTCGGTGACGACTGCCCGGTGGGGCAGGTGAGGATGCCAAGGCGGGCGAGGATCCCGTAGGAGCGGAGAAAGGTGTCGATGCGCCGAATCAGGTGGCTGATATCAGCTCGAATCGTGTCGACTGTAGGAAGTTTCCCTATACCCCTATACCCCCCCTGAAGAGATGCCCGTCCGTCTTCTAGGTGAGGGTATCCTTTTTAGAGGGAAACTGATCCCGTTTGAGGTGGAGCGGGTCATTCTGGCTCGTCAGCATTATCCCCTCGATTATGGGGACGATTATGCTTTAGAGCGTATGACCAGGGGGACCATGTTGTTGCTAAGCCGTCTGGCGGGCTTTGCACATCAACGGGATCGTGAGGGGGTAGGGCGCTTTTCCCTTGGGTTCCTCGGTGTTTCGTTGGTAGTGACTGACGCTCTTGTAATCCTTGTGCAGGAGGTTGTCGAGGAGTTGCTGGAGGAGAACGCTCAATTGGCTGCGCAGGTAGAGGAATTGGAGGGCGAGCTTCGGGAAGGCAAAGCTAGTGCCCTGCGGGTCCGACGTTAGGACTTTCTGCATTTCGCGAATTATGGGATGCAGAACGGCATAGCCCAACTGGAGGATTTTATGGGCATCTCTGTTCCTCCGGATGTTAGGGCCAGGATGCATCCTTCCTGGGAGAATATTGCCGGGGAGTTCCGTGTTCGCGCTCGAGGGGATTCTCCTTTAAGGATCGAGGACTATGAGGTGCCTCCGAATCCTCGAAGGGATCCTCCGCGGTTGGGCGAGCCTCCACGTTCACCAGAGGGTGCTTAATTTTGGGCCGCTGTATTTGCGATTTGTAATTTTGGGGCGATAGTCCACTTGTAAATTTGGGGTGATAGTCCCCTTATGTGAATACAAAGAAATTTTGAGTACGAGAGTCGATCAATCATATTGTATTTCATATTCTTTTAAACACATAGTGTAACTGCCTCGGGACTGAGACGAGTTAGTAGTACATTTGTCTTGGGACTAAGACACATTATGGAGTAACTGTCTCGAGACTGAGACGAGTTAGTAGTACATTTGTCTTAGGACTAAGACAAGGCAAGAGGCATTCGTCTTGGTACTAAGACGTAGTGGAGTGCCTGCGAGCTTGGCCTTTGGACTAAGGCGCAAAGAAACGTTATTGACTAAGGTGCAACAAAATATTTCTTGAGGCTGCTGGCATTCCAAGTGTTTGGGACGTGTTCGCCTGTTAGGTGTGTTAACTTGTACTCGTTGTGCGAGGCGATGCCAATAACCCTGTACGGGCCTTCCCAATTAGGGGCGAGCTTGCCGTGTAGGCGGTCGTGCCTATTATTTATCGCCGTACGCATGACCAAGTCGCCTCTTTCGAACTTACGGGGTCGGACGCCCCGGTTGTATTTTTGTGCCAGCAGCTGTTTGTACGCGATGTTTCTGAGTGCCACTACTTCCCTTCGTTCTTCGATCGCATCGAGGTTGACCAATAGGCTCTCTGGGTTTGAGTCGGAGTAATTGAGCACTCGATCTGAGGGAACTCCGATGTCGGCTGGGACGATTGCTTCCTGCCCGTACGTCAGAGCGAAGGGGGTTTCTTCTGTGGCCGTGTGTACCGTGGTTCTGTATGACCATAAGACCGATGGGAGTTCGTCCACCCATCCTTCTTTAGCGTCCGTTAATTGCTTTCGTAGCCCTTCAAGGATGATACGGTTTGCCCTTTCCGTTTGCCCATTGGTCGCCGGGTACTCGACAGAAGTGGTCCTGTGGTCGATGCTCCATTCCTTGCAGAAATCCTCGAACTTCTCGCTGACGAATTGTCGCCCGTTGTCGGTGATCAGCGTGTGAGGGGGTCCGAACCGGGTGACGATGTTTCGCCAGAGGAAGTTTTGAACGTTTTGCGATCCAAAGTGAAAACTCAGGGGGTGTATGTGCCTTTAAAGTGAAAACTCAGAGGGTTTGAAAACACTAAATTGTCTTCACACATGTTTACTGACGTGGCACTTAACGTCTAATTTTCACGGAATCCTATCAGAAGGGGTGTCTCTGCCCCCAAAGTGAAAACTCAGGGGTCTATGTGTAACGTCTTAAAACTCAGGGGATGTATGTGCCCCTAATTTAAAACTCAAGGGGGGTGTATGTGTATTTTATTTTTTTTTATTCTTAGAGAGAGATATAAAGAAAAAGAAAAGGAAATTTTTTTTTGCCGAAAGAGGTAAAGAATTCATACCATAGAATCCACCCTTTCTTTTTAATTTTATATCTTTATCTTAATATAAAAAAAGGTCAAAACCCCAAATTGGTCCTTTATGTTTGCACGAAGTTTCATATTGGTCCTTTATGTTTCAAAAAGTCCAAATTGGTCTTTTATGTTTGCAAGAAGTTCCAAATTGGTCCTTCCGTCCAAATCCATTTATTTTCTAAGTTAAGTGCTGACGTGGGATGCTGACATGGACACACCATCTCTCCTACGTGTCAGTTGAAGCTGACGTGGCATGCCACGTCATCGCCACGTCATCATCCAAGATCATATGTGATGATGTGGCAGTGACATGGTGCTGACGTGGCAGTGACGTGGTGCTGACATGACATGACACGTCAGCTTAGGTGGACATGTCAGCACGCCACGTCAGCACTTAACTAAAAAATTTGACGGAAGTGGACGGAAGGACCAATTTGGAACTTCTTGCAAACATAAAGGACCAATTTGGACTTTTTGAAACATAAAGGACCAATATAAAACTTCGTGCAAACATAAAGGACCAATTTAAAGTTTTAACTTAAAAAAAACCGTATTATTTCTCAAATTTTAAACATTCAATCCAAGGTTTTCGCTGTGTTTTTTTATTTGATATTTATAATTATTTATACCTTAAAAGTTGAAATGTACTTTCTTTAATTTCATTTCTTAAAAATTCTAATTGACGTCATTAATTAGATATCTTGATGACGATTACAATACACATATGCAGCTCCTAATTAAGAGAATGGATCTTCTACATTATAAATTGAAGTGCTCTCTAAAGTGAGGAGAATGATAGAAAGAAAAAATTGTGGGTCCTACATTTTTACAATTTCTCTCTCTTAGTTGTTTTCTCTATTTCTATCTTTATTTTAGTGAACTCTTCACCTTACAATGTAGAGGATCCACCCTCCCTAATTAATGTATGTGGCTCTGTATTTTTTCCTCACGTAGACGTCACAATAATTTTTTTTATACTTCATACACAAATACATAATATCTAGCTCATAAATAGCAGCGCAGATGGGTCAGGTAAAAAAAAATAGTTATTTTTAACATGATGAATTTAAATTGTCAGTAAAAGAAATATTTATATTTAATAAGGCGTCAGTATTATGAACAAATTGGTTCCTAGTAAAAAATTACATTTCTAAAAAAAAAATAGGTGAAAACATTATTTTAATCCTTTAGGGTATGTTTGGATTGGGGATTAAGGAGGAGAAGGGGAGGGAGGGGGAGACTATTAAGATATCTTCTCCTTGTTTGGGAAGATGAAAATTGGAGGGGAAGATAATGGAAGATTTATCCTTAACCCTCCATTATCCTCCCCCTTCACAAATTTAAGATACTCCACATTGAAGTATTTTGAAGGAGGTATCAACACCCAAACAAGGGGAGGACATATGGAAGATTAACCTTCCCTTCCCCTCCCCTCCCTTCTCCTCTAATCTCTCCCCTTCCCTCCCCCTCCCAAAATCCAAACAAAGCCTTACGTTTTATTCAAATTTTGTTTTGATTATTCATGTTTCAAAAGTTTAAAATCAGTTCTTTATGTTTTTAAGTTGTTCAAAAATGATCATTGTACCTCACACTATTAGCCCTCTCCGTTAAATATTGATGTGAAATGATAACATGGACCAAAACTCTCTTCTAGCTGTCTGTTTAATCTGACGTGACTAATGACTCTCACTTTAACTCAAAACGCAACGGTTGAGGAAGATGAATCGGTTAGTGACGAGTTCTCTTATTGGATTGGAAAAACGACACCGTTTTGTGTTAGAGCCTGAATCATTAGTCACGTCAGATTAAACGGACAACTAAGAGAGAGTATTGCACTTCAACATTCTACACATAAGAATTTAACGGAAAAGGCTAACAGTGTGAGGCAAAAGGATCACTTTTTAACAACTCGAAAACATAAATGACTGATTTTGAACATTTAAAACACGGATCGGAAAACCAAACAAAACTTGAGTGAAACAAAAAGGACGTGTTTTGACAAAAAAAAAATATCATAAATCAAACAACCAATTGAAGGGAAGGTTAATGAACTCTCTTTGACGTAAGCTATTATTTGAGTTTTTGCATAAGAAACTATATATATATATATATATATATATATATATATATATATATATATATTATTGAAGGTAATCTTGTTTAAAGTATTTTTAAACATTAAATGTGAGCATCTCTCCATGGATTCAAACTTGAGTTTATTACATTATGAGGGACTAATCTTTTTCACTAGAGCCAACCACATTCAATACAATGTTGAGAAGTAATTTATGTTTTTGGTGTAGTATCGGTAATAAAATTATAACAACATAACAATAATTAATTTTTTTATTAAGTGAAATCAGT
The DNA here is from genome assembly GCA_014851425.1 of Senna tora. Lineage (NCBI taxonomy): Eukaryota > Viridiplantae > Streptophyta > Magnoliopsida > Fabales > Fabaceae > Senna > Senna tora. Next base: position 17,123,971 of record CM026262.1, read on the forward strand.
TATATAAAACAAGAGATACTAACACATTATGCTTTTACTCATTTTTATAATTAGGTTAGTAATAATTAAATTTATCCTAATAATTTTTTATATTGTCTTTTTTGTATTCCTTTATTTCTATTTATTGGGATATCTTTCTTCTGGTCAACTCTATATATAGAAGTCTCTATTGGTATTTTTTGTACATTATCAAATTATCTAAGACATGTTTCAACTAACTTTTCTACAAGTATATTATCTCAACATTCTATCTAAATGCATGTCCAGAATAAGATTGACTTTAATAAAGAAAAATACATATTAAAAAAGGTTTTATCTTTATCTATTGATCAATAGAACATTTAATAACGTGAAATCTGTAAAAAATAATTATAAATAATTATTTTTATTGTGTTTAAAAATTTCACCAATCTATAGAGGCGAAACGCCTTAACATATATCTGATCTTTTATAATAGGGTAAACTATAGTTTACACCCTGTGGTTTGGCTTAAGATAAGTTTTTCCCCTATGGTTTAGAGTGTGACAATTTACCATTATGTGGTTTGATCTAAAAGCAATGTACTCCCTAAGTTAAAAGTGTTACACTTGGTTTCCCTGTGGTTTGTTATGTTACAAATTAAATACCGTAAGTTTTTTTTATTCAAAATTTAGTTGAATTAGTTAATAATTTAAAATTTTATAAAACTAGTTTGTATTATGCAATTTCAAAATAAGTAAAATATTAATTTGGTCTTTCTTAGATGGTATCTTTCTCAATTTAATTCTTCTTAGATGTACCTTCCCAATTTAGTCCTTTTTTTTAATTATTTCGTTATCAATTTGGTCCTTACCGTCAAATTGTTAACGAATCATGATTATATGATTGAATGAATTTGATACTTTTACAAAAGAATGGTCAAATATCCATTTTGGTTCCTGTACGTAATTCCATAATATGCACTCCTATGAACACGTGGCACTGACCTTCTAGAAGGTTTACCAGACCTCATATCAGTGACACGTGGCACGTTATCTCCTACTCCGAGTATAAATACCCCACACTCGGGGGACTAAAGAGAGACGTTCCATAAGCAACACAATACGCAACCCAGAAGCGAACATAACAGTGCTCACGACACAAAAAACATTCAACGAGATCATTGTCATCTGAAGTCTTTCTAAATAGACATCAGCCCACACTTACTCCATTAACAGGATACACACATCCTCTTGCTCTAAGCAGCATCCAGAGACCCTTGCTCTCTCCCTCTACCTACGAGGTACCTCCAACAGGTGGCTTGCCTGCTCAGAGAACACATTCATGTCCTAGCCGCCCATGGCACTACAGGTAACACTCCTGCCTAACGGTCACCATGGACGTTCCCCCTTCAAACTACGTGAACTTTGATCCCTACACAAGGTTACGTAGGCACCTAGGTCTTCACCTAAGGACAAGCTAAGTCACCCAAGACAACGACGTTATTTGACACTATGAATTGACTGAACAAAAAATGACAGTTACAGTTCCTTATCTTTTCCACTAGTTTCATATTGGTCCTTTATCTTTTAAAAATTTCAAATCAATCATCTATTTTTGTAATTTGTTCCAAAATTTATAATTTAAATTATAAATTTTGAAAATTTTTAGCTTGCATCATTTAATGGAAAAATTTGGCGGTGCTAGACAAAAGGACTGATTTGGAACAAATTGCAAAAATAGATGATTGCTTTAGAACACTTTAAAGATAAAGGACCAATATGAAATTAATGAGAAAGATAAGGGATTAAAAAGGGTATTTGACCTATAAAAAATTGTTATTTAATCTCTTATTTATTTTAAATGATAAGTGTAACTACGAAATATTCTACCTTGGGACACGTGGCATTAAGCTTCCAGAAGCCTAGTGATAGCACACACTAGCAGCATGTGGCACCACTTATCTGCTACTTACGTGGCCCTTGCCCACGTCACCTCGCGGGGACACCCACTCAACTAGACGTGGAAACTCCCTGGGCATCATGGGACGACCCACGTCCCAACGAGTTTGTGGGTCGAGCACGTCCTCCCCACACTCAGTATAAATAGACCCTCACTAATGCGAACCTACTGGGATTGATCCCACGAACCCACAATCAATCTGAAATATTCTTACCCCAAGAAAGCTAAACAAAGGTCGAACGATCCACTTGAACCCTTGAACTCGAACGAACAAGGACCCGAAGTGTTAGAAGACGCCACAAGGATGATCAAACCTTGATAAGTCTGTTAGTTCAATGAAGAACCCTAGAGAGAAATCCACTCCCAAGATGAATAATTCAAATTCTCATAAAATTCATAACTTAACTTCTGCCCAATACAAGATAGAAAAGGAGTATTTATACTCCTAAAAAAGAAAACTCTAGAATCCTAAAACAATTAAAACCCTAAATCCTAACATAACTTTAAAATAAAACTATTGGGTCTTTCTAATAATCATACTTAAACCCAATATAATTAAAACACTAAATCTTAAATAATTGTCTAAAAAAACTAATGGACTTTAAATAATAAAGCCTAAATATGATGATTTTCGCACAAAAATTTAACCCAAATTAAAATAAGAATTTTAAGCCCAAAATAAGAAGATCTACGCGTAAACAAGTCTCCACATGTATAGTACATGGTCCAAGCTCTTCAAATTAATGTTTTCAAGCCCAAAACATGTTGTGCAGCTCCACTTTCAGCCCAAAATGTGTAACTCACGTTTTTTCTATTATCTGGGGGCTTTAATTTGATTTTCTTGACTCTTCTTGCTTTTAATAATACAATTGTTTCGGGAGATAAATTATGGCCACTATTTGTGCTTTCCCTGCTCGTATCATTCTCTCTTTCCTCGAAAAGATTCGTCCTCGAATCTTCGTACAACTTTTGTCGCCAAAGCTCATTTGTCTCCTTAAAATTAAATGTATCTCCAAATACAAAATCATTAGGATGAATTCTCATACCCAGAACTAAAGGTGTTGAATCTTTAGTTATTTCATCTGAAAATTCCTCTTCATGTTCCTGTAACAAAGATACATCACAACTATACAAATTTGGATCACTGTTAGTAGAAATCAATGATTCACCTTGTTTTTCACTCTTCATTGGGCCATGAATTTGTTTCTTTTCTTCCATGACCTCTTTTCCCTCATTTATTTTAATCTTCTCTGTTTCACTCTTTTTTTTAAGCTCACTCTCTCTTTTATCTTTTTCTTCTTTGATGTTGAGTTGATCCTCATATATTTGCTCTGGAGTCAATGGTACAAGAGTAACAGGTTTGTTGTTCATTACAAAAGAATATCTATTGGTAAACCTATTCTTCTTAGCCTTCCTATCAAGCTCCCAAGGTCTTCCCAATAGTATATGCCCAGCATGCATAGGAACAACATCACACAAGATTTCATCACAATATTTGCCTATTGAAAAAGAAACTAGAACCTGCTTATCAACTTTAATTTCCCCACATTCATTCGACCACTGCAACTTGTATGGTCTAGGGTGTCGAACGGTAGGCAAATTCAATTTCTCCACCATTGTAGTACTAGCAACATTTGTAACACTGTCACCATCAATTATCAACCTACATACTTTGTTTTGAACAAGACAGCGAGTGCGAAAAATATTTTCCCAATGTTCATTCAACACATATTTTTCAATTTGGCAAATCAAATCTCTTCTAACCACAAGGCATTCTCCTTCCACAACATTTTTGTCAACTTCATATTCAGAAACTTGCAATTTTTGTTGCATTGCATTGATGGTAAACAAAACAATGAAAAAGTACAATTTGTTTTTTTTTTCGTTTTTTATGAACAAAAAACGAAAAGCAAGTAAATAGATAGATATGACCTTGTTTAGGGTTGAAGCTCTGATACCAAATGATGCGAACTCACTGGGATTGATCCCACGAACCCACAATCAATCTGCAATATTCTTACCTCAAGAAAGCTAAACAAAGGTCGAACGATCCACTTGAACCCTTGAACTCGAACGAACAAGGACCCGAAGTGTTAGAAGACGCCACAAGGATGATCAAACCTTGATAAGCCTGTTAGTTCAATGAAGAACCCTAGAGAGAAATCCACTCCCAAGATGAATAATTCAAATTCTCATAAAATTCATAACTTAACTTCTGCCCAATACAAGATAGAAAAGGAGTATTTATACTCCAAAAAAGAAAACTCTAGAATCCTAAAACAATTAAAACCCTAAATCCTAACATAACTTTAAAATAAAACTATTGGGTCTTTCTAATAATCATACTTAAACCCAATATAATTAAAACACTAAATCTTAAATAATTGTCTAAAAAAACTAATGGACTTTAAATAATAAAGTCTAAATATAATGATTTTCGCACAAAAATTTAACCCAAATTAAAATAAGCATTTTAAGCCCAAAATAAGAAGATCTAGGCTTAAACAAGTCTCCACATGTATAGTACATGGTCCAAGCTCTCCAAATTAATGTTTTCAAGCCCAAAACATGTTGTGCAGCTCCACTTTCAGTCCAAAATGTGTAACTCACGTTTTTACTATTATCTGGGGGCTTTAATTTGATTTTCTTGACTCTTCTTGCTTTTAATGATACAATTATTTCGGGAGATAAATTATGGCCACTATTTGTGCTTTCCCTACTCGTATCACTCACCCGGGGGATTAAAAGATACGCAAGTTCAAGGACTATAGCACTAGATCCGAGACACCTTAAATACTTCCAGAGAGCATTACTCATAGCCATTCTAGCAGGCATCCTAAGCACCCTCAGTTACGCGCATCGATCCTCCACACATCCCGAGCTCTGACGTAGGCTCCGTCATGTCCGACCACTGGCAAGCTCATCTCTGTCCCCGGAGCATCCCATCGATAGGGCTTCCAGCAGCTCTCAGAGACCCGAGCTCTCTCCCATTAAGGCAACCTCCTAAGAGCGGCTCGCCTGCCTGGAGTACCTTAAGCACGTCTTAGCCGCACACGACCCAACACAGGTAACTACCTTGCCTAACGGCTCCTATAGACGTCACCATGACGAACTACGTGGACTTTGATCCCTTCCAAAGGGTACGTAGGCACCTAGGTGCATCACCTAAGAACAAGTCCCCCAAGGTTAAGACCCCTTGCGGTCCTTAATTGCAAATAACAATAGTCTGAACTAAAAACGACAGTTACAATAAGTATTAAATAACATAATGGCTTGAATAATACTTTTAAAATGAGTAAAAAATCACTATCCTCATTCTTCCAAACTCCGTAGCTACAAAGGTTTGTTTGTGGCGAAGGAAGGAGGGAGGGCGATGTGGAGAAAAGAAGGGTTGATGGTTCAACAATGGTGTAGAATGGTGGTTGATGGAGGGTGGTCGTTTATGATGATACAAGGGCTAGACGAAAATAGTGTAGAGCTACAATAGTTATAGAGGAAGGAAAATGAAGAAAAAGGTATAATGCGTAAAAGTTACAAAATTAATCCAAATAATTACATTAGAAATTAAAGCTTTATTATTGTTTTAAAATTATAAAGTTAGTCCAAATTGTCCACCTTATCATACTTCGTTAACAATTTTAACGGTAAGGACCGAATTGAAAATGAAATAATCTAAAAAAGATTAAATTCAAAAGATACATCTATGAAGGTTGAAATTGAGAAAGATGCCATTTAAGGAGGACCAAATTGATATTTTACTCATTTTAAAATTACATAAATACAAATTAAATTTATAAAATTTTAAATTATTGACTAATTTGACTAAATTTCAGATAAAAAATAGCATAAGGTAGTTAATCGGTAACCATAGGGGGTCAAGTGTCACACTCTTAACCACATGTGACACATTGTTTTTAAGTCAAACCACAAGGTAATAAAGCGTCACACTCTTTAAACTGATTTTAAGCTAAACCATATTTACTCTTTAAATAAGTCATAAAAACTGTTATGATGCTCCTCCTCTACTTGCATCGAGTTGTATAAAGATGACCACAGGAAGGCGTGTCTTCCTCTTAGTCCTGCTAGCTAGGTGTTCCTAGCTCCCTCTTTGACTGCCAAAAATAAAAAGTCATAAAAACTACATGCCAAAACTTAGGCGGACAACTTGATGACTTGAAAACTACCAAAAATATATTTGAGAATTTCAATTAACAATAAATATTGTAACCGTCCATGCCATTTGCAGTTTAGGTAAATAAATTATAATAATAAGATTAAAGTGATTAACATAACATGCAGGGTTTGTGGTGGGTGAGTGACGTGGTGTCAATGTGGGATGGGAGGCCCAATAATCTCTAATGTTGGTGTCTTTCAAAAAGTTTTAACTTGATCATATCCGACCCAACAAACTAACCTACTCTATTTCTTAAGAGAGCCTTACTTTACTGCCTTGGTGAGCCTCATTAGTTAATATCTTATATTGTGAGAATTGATTTTCTATTTGTCTCTTGTATGCATTAATATACTAGCTAATCCATTTTTTTTCATCGTTTTCTTCACTTTTTTATTTAAATTTGAGAAATTATAAATTTTTCTAAAGAATAAGAGATATAGACACAAAAAAAATAAAAATTTCACACTCATCAGGTTCTACCATGAATAATTTAGGGACTATCTTTATTAGGAACGATAGTGTAGAGTTTTGAATTTTTTATATCTAAATCTTTCGTACTTTAGATATTTTCTTAAAACAATTATAATTTCTCAAATTTAAATTAAAAAAAATAAAGATAACGATGAAAAAAAATAACCTTGCATACTAATGCACAGATCCAGTCATAACCCCACATCACTTATATCAAAAAACAAATTATATATATATAAAATTTTATTTTAATTTTTGATTTGGTATATGCATATAGTATACAACCATAAAGACAAAATCCAAAATTAATCAAACATATAGTAAAGGTTTGTGTTCTCTTTACCATCTAGATTCCATTTTTAAAAAACTATAAATAAAATGTTATTTATTGAAAAGATTGTTTTAAATAATGAGTCTCGCAATACTCAAAAAGTTTATTAAGTTAGCTCTAATGAATACATTAATCTAAAACAAAAGGAGAAGGGAGAAAATCCAAATTACAATTTGTGCTTCTCCAACCCCAACTGTTTTAACTCCTTTGGTGTTACGTTAACAAAAACGTGAAAACAATATTTTGATTTTGGGTTTGGGATTTGGTTTTGTTTGTTTGTTATATATATATATGAAAGTGTGTATAATGTAAATAATTAGAGCAAGCGTGTGAAGAGTGACCCACCTCACGCCAATTTGCATTTGGCGGTGCCGTTGCATTTAACTCTATTATCAAATTCTCAACTAATACCTTTGTTAGTTTAGTTCCCGTTTATCCTCAATCTTTCCTCCCTCGATATTTAAAATTAGACAAAAAGGGTATTTTCTTCCCTACTATTAATTCTGCTTCAGATGATTTTTTGTTGTCAATTATATTCTTAACGTTGTATTTTTCTATTAATATTACTCTTTTCACTAACGCTATTAAAGAATTAACGGCTTTTGTTGATGTTCATCGCACGTGGCAAAATGAGCTGACTGGGCAAAAGTATTTTCACATGTGGCAAAATGAGATAACCAAGAAAAGTGAGAGAAAAATGGCTCGGTGCTTCAACTTGTTTGAGGAGAAAAGGTTTAGGGTTCAAAACAACACAGTATTGTACATGCTAGGATAGAGAAATATATGAGTTGAAAAATACTTTTTGTCCAGTCAACTTATTTTGCCAAGTGTGATGCCACATTAGCAAAAATCGTTAATTATTTAAAGGCTTAATTGCTATTTTGGTCCTTTATGTTTCACCGAAGTTTACTCTTGGTCCTCAATGTTCCAAAAAATCATTATAAGTCCTCTATTTTTTAAATTTGATCAAAATTGGTCATTTTGCGTAACACCGTCAACTTCCTCCGTTAAACACTGACATGGCTCAAAATTGACACGATCAATTTTGACGTGGCATGCCACATCACCACCGTCACCACCTCCTCCTCCTCCTCCTCCTCCTTCTTCTTGGTAAATCTATCTTATGGTTTCTTGTTCGTCGGTTTTAAGCTGTGCTAGCATTTGACCGTTTCTCACTGTGAAACTCCAAGGAAGAAGAAGAAGAAGAAAATGGACACGATCTCCGTCTGTACATCCACCGCCACCGCCGCATTCTTAACTCTGTTTCTCGTCTCCTCCGTTCACTCCTTCTACCTTCCCGGCGTCGCCAAATTGTATGCTTCGATCCCATTCCTCATTTTTTTTTTTGCTTATTCTGCCTGTTGATTCACGCTTCACCTTCTGTTTCTTTGTCGAACTAGTGGTATCATTTGTGAGAAACAATCCTCTCTCTCACGTGCATACTCCATCCGTTGATCAAATCTACACAGCACACACAACCATAGATCTTGCAATGGCTTTCGACATCCGAGACCCATCACCATCAAATCCCTAAACCACCTCCTCATTCTTCTAATCCCTTGCCTTCTCCGTCAAATCCCACCCAACCCAACTCTTTTGCTTTCGCTGATTTCACCAAGCTAGGCTCTGAAACCGCCAGCGACAAACCCGTGCGCATCCTCAAGCTTTCTCGCCTCGTTTGGACCCCTTAGCTTCACAAAAGGTTCGTCGACGTCGTTGCAAATTTGGGCATCAAAAATGTCGTGCCCAAGACCATAATGGTGTTCTAACTGTATTTTCTCTTCATTTGCCTCTGTTCTATTACCCCTTTAATTTAGATATGTTCGAGGATGAAAATTGTGTTAAATTGATGAAGATGAAGGGGATCAAGGAGGTCAAAGAAAGAGATTAGGGTTTGGGAAAGTATTGCAGGAGGAAGTTGACGGTATTAGGTAAAAGGACTAATTTTGACCAAATTTGAAACATAGAGAACTTATAATGACTTTTTGGAACACAGTGGACCAAAATAGCAATTAAGCCTTATTTAAAGGCGTTAGTAAAAAGGGTAACATTAGTAGAAAAATAAAACATTGAGTATACAATTGACAACAAAAATACGTTGGAAGCAAGATTGACAGTGGTGTCAAACGTTGGGGGTAGGAAACACCCTTTTGCCTTAAAATTATAATAGATTTACCAAACTACAACATTCTTTTAATTTGTTCATCCCCATTAATAAACTATAGTGTAATTTACATGGACCTCCCCTGACAGATTTGAATATTGCTCTAACCTTCCCTTTCATTTGAAACATTACACTAACCTCCCTTGACACATACAAATGCCTTACACTTTGGTCCATTTTACACTTGGTACTACAAACCCGGCACCTTAAGCCCATAGGCACTTAGTCACTTCTCGGCACACAGCTTCCAGTTTAAACCCTCAGCCTAATTCCTTTTCTCGTCTATCCATGCGCGATTTCCCTCCTAAATGGGCCTATATAACTAGCCCTTCACAACTATCCTAGCTCATTCTCCTCGAGATCCCCTAGTGCATATGTTCTGCATATGTTGCCTAGCATCCTCACCTTCAGGTTCTCTGCAACCTGGATGCACCTACCTCTCGTGAACTACGAGGGATCTGATCTCTATCGAGTACGTAGGCTCTCAGGTCCTGAACTTGGATCGAGTCCACATTCTTCCAGACTCCAACCCATTCGGTCATTTATCCCTGGGTCACTAGAATATCAGTGGCGCCCACCGTGGTATTACCTAAGACAAACACTATGTCCTAAGGACATGTTGTATATCTTATTTTACAACAGTCACTCTTAAGACAAACATTATGTTCTAAGGCTTATGTTGTAAATCATACTTTACAAGACACAACGGTCACTCTTAAGACAGACACAATGTCTTAAGGCACATGTTGTATACCATGCTTTATAAGATACAACGGTAACTCTTAAGACAGACACAATGCCTTAATGCATATGTTGTATTTAATACTTTATAAGATACAACAATCACTCTTAAGACAAAAAAAAGTCTTAAGGCAAATGTTGTATCATACTCTATAAGACACAACGGTCACTCTTAAGACAGACACAATGTCTTAAACACATCTTGTATCTAATACCTTATTTGACACAACAGATCACTCTTACAACAAATAAAATGTCTTAAGGCACATGTTGTATCAACCTTTCTTTGCATAAGCAAGGCATTAATATACCAATGATAACATATGTGGAGACATTCTCCAAACCTTAAATGCAAAGAGCTCTCACATATTCAAAAGATCATGAGACTTTTAATCTTTAAGTGCACAAGACTCCCACTGATTCGAAATATTATGAGACTCTTAAACTTTAAGTACACAAAGCTCCCACTAGCTTAAGAAATCAAAATACCTCTAAACACACATAAACCTGAGTGTGTTATTCTAACTGTATGGATCTTTACCTTTTGTTAGGGGATAAACTGATCCTTAACAGTATATCAAATCTGAAAGGTTTGTCACCTTTAGACAGACAAAACTTTCAAAATTTAAAATATCAATGTAACAAGAAAGGCTCTATATGATTATGTAATGTTCTTTGAAATAGGCAATTTCGTAAATTGTTAAAAAATTGAGCAAGTATACCTTGAAGGAGCACCAGGTGCATCACTATAAACTTTCCTTTGGGAAGAGAACACAACATGCTATTGGTCCCCTTCTTCCATGAAGCTAATAATGACAATACAAAATATTAAAGAATTAAATCACCTTTGGGCAGATAAAATCTTTTAAATTTCATATTTCAATTAAAATACAATGAGAGCACGTAATTGTGAGAATCTATCACCTTTAAGCAAATTGATTCTCAAGATCATGTATATATATATGCTCTCATTCACATGCTTCATGAAGCTAATAATGACAATACAAAATATTAAAGAATTAAATCACCTTTGGACAGATAAAATCCTTTAAATTTCATATTTCAATTAAAATACAATGAGAGCACATAATTATGAAAACCTATCACCTTTAGGCAAATAGATTCTCAAGATCATGTATATATATATGCTCTCATTCACATGCTTCATGTTACCCCAGAATTAATACACATAACGAATCCGTTTGGGTAGATAATCATATGCATTAATTCAATAAAATTCTATCAACAAGGAATTTGTACAATTTGAGAATTGTGATGGCAAAGCCACTTTAGCGATAAAGGCCTCAACAATTCACAAAAAAAAAGCAAATTTTTTTAGACTAGAACTTATGTATGAAATTGCCCTACTTCCTATCAACATAGAGATTTAAAAAAAATTTATGAATTTTTATGAATGAACCACTTTAGTAATAAACATTCTCAACAATCCAAGAAGTGCAAAAATCCCGGATTAGGAATGATAAATTTATGATTTTCTATAAACCAGGAGAACTAAACTATCCTGTAAAACTTTGATGTATGAATCACTTCGATGATAACATACTCAACAATTTTACGAAATAATATTCTCAGACTAAGGAAATTAAAATTAATAATACAAAATCATAGCATATTACCCTTTTTGTAACTACGGAATATTCCCCCTAGGGACACGTGGCATTGGGCTTCTAGAAGGGCTAAAGGAGTTCACGTTGATGACACGTGACACCATACATTCACCTCCTACGTGGCCTGTACTCACGTTTCTCCTCTTGAGCTCCCGTCCAAGAGATGTGGGAATCCTTCAAGGATCATGGGACGACCCACGTCGAATAGGAACATGGGTCGACCACGTCCTCCCCACTCTTGGTAAAAATAAGCTCCCACCCGGGGGACTCAAGGGACATGAAGCAAGATAGATTTTGAATACAAAAAAGGTAGACTTAGCCTTCCAAATACAACATACCTCCTAATTAATCTTGGAGTTTGGTTTACTACATCCCAAGCTCCACCATCAACCAGCACATCTTCGTCTTGGAGATCTCCATCAGCAAAGCTCCTAGCAGCCCCAAGAGACCCTTACTCTCCCCTGTCTAAGGAAACCTCCAACGAGTGGCTCGCCCGCGTGGAGTACCTTACACACGTCCTAGCCCCACATGGCCATCTGTAGGTAATCACCTTGCCTACCAGCTCCTATGGACATTAACACGGCGAACTACGTGGACTTTGATCCCTTCCTAAGGGTACGTAGGCACCTAGGTTCTCACCTAAGGACAAGTCCCCCAAGATCACGGCCCCTTGCGGTCCTTATTTTTAAGTTAGAATTGTCTAAACAAAAAATGACAGTTACATTGGCGCCCACTGCGGTCTTTCTCAGACCATAATGCCTTGTGCAATCTACCGCTAAACGACATTTCTTTTTCGGGGATTAGGAGTATATGCCTAAACACCCAGAAACCCATGTTATAAATTTTATATCCGCAGGGAAATTGTAGAAATGATCGACTCAAATGCCCCTATGGCCACGAACAATGCAAGCGACCAAAGACACAGCACAAGGAATAGACAGGGGGCGATTGAAGTTGCTACAACGGAAGTAGGTGGCTCGAATACAACCCAACCACAGAACACCTCGACGGCACAAGTGACTATCACGGAAACCGTTGTCCAAACGCTAGCAACCAGGGAGGAATCATGCCCCCAACATCTCTATGGCATGCCACATAACCCACACCCTCCAGCTAGCAACCAATAGCTAACAGAATCGGCAAGGACCTCACGTGAGATGGAGCTAGCCCGACTCGAGGCAGAGATAGCAGCCATACATCAACAACAATGGAAAGAGGATAGAAACCGCCCCAAGCGAATACGGGCATCCAAGTACCGGTAGCACCGTACAACGCACCTACGAGCCCTTCCAACGAAACTACCAGCTTACCCGCAATACAATTCGGAACTCTGACTATGGGGTTCGCACGACTATCACTAACAGCACCAGCTCCCCTGCCATCAATCCTACCTGGGCCAACAATGGTCGGCGGACAAGCAGCACGCCCGCCTGCGGACTACCTGCGACCGCCTGTCCTGAATTATCCGCTAGGATCTTATCTGCATATGCCTTGGGCAGGAGCCTACAACCCGTACGCCCCCTACGACATGTCTACTCACTCAGGGCAATATCACTAGCCCGGCTACGACTTCAAAGGGAAAGGGAGGCATTTCTTCAACCAGCAAGTCATGAACGAACATGTGTCCATGGATTTCAAGATGCCCTTCCATATAGAACCTTATGGCGGAAAAACTGACCCACGGGACCACATCAACACTTTCAACTCGGCTATGTCGATACTCGGCATGACGGACGGTCGGCAATACTGAGTCTTCTCCTCAACCTTGAAAGAAGCGGCTCTAAGATGGTTTTCACTACTGCCCACAAACTTGATCCACAGCTTTGAGCAGTTTGCACAAAAGTTCCTCACCCAGTTCACTAGCAGCAAAGAATACTAGAAGAATGAAGATTCCTTCATTGGCTTCCACCAGGAAGAAGGGGAAACTTTATAAGCCTTCTTAGCTTGCTTCACGAAATTGTCGCTCCAAGTCAGAGGCCTCCAAGACGCCACTGCGATCTTCATCATTAAACAAGGCCTCCGATGTTCATAGTTCTACAGGGAGCTCAACAGATGCCCTGTTTCTACCCTGCAAGAGCTAATGGACCGAGCGGATTGGTTCATCCAGGAGGAGAACGCCCAGATTGCCAAAGACAAAATTAGGAAATTCCTAATAAGTAAGTCCGACCTAGAGCGATACGAGAAAAAGAAGCAAAAGATGACAACGGACAACCAAAATCCCAAGGAGAAAAATAACAGGAAACGCTCACCGCCACAACCTTGAACGCCTCCCAGAGGACGGTTAACTAACTACACTCCTCTCAACAAATCGCATGTCGGGGTCCTTGAGGAAATTTACCACTCGGCCATGCTCAGTTCCCCCCCACAAATGAAGAGGCGGAAGACTGGAAAACCGGTGGATAAATCTAAATATTGCCAATTTCGCAAAGACTACAGGTACGGGACTAACGACTGTATCCACTTAAAGGATCAAATCGAGGACCTGATCCACAAAGGAAAGTTGGGCAAGTACATCAAGGAGGAAAGCAGAGCCAATACGGAACACCTGAGGGATATCGGTGACCAAGCACGCACTCGCGGGGTTAACAATGTCATCGCAGGCGGATTGCAGAAGGGGACTACCTCCCAACCGCAAAATAAGAAAAAGGGTAGAACGCTCTATACTCGCCCTGGACTATGGTCCGAAGCATAGGAAGAGAAACGAAGAATCTAAGGGAGACCCTATCATGTTCGACCTCACGAACCTCGGAGGACCAATTCACGACGAACAATGGCGGTGACTGTAGTCATTGTCATTTACGAGGTTAAACGAGTCCTAATAGATCAAGGGTCCTCAACCGACGTCCTCTATTTCGACACTTTTAAGAAGCTCGGATTGGACGAGGCCAACATGAAGCCCTTCCCCGGCACTCTCATAGGGTTCTCCAGAGCTCAAGTTCCTGCAGAAGGAATCATATTAGCTCGCATAACTATGGGCACTTTACTAAAGGTAGCAAGCCTTAATGTGGATTTCATTATCATCTCAGCACCTTCTGCATACAACGTCATCCTCGGGCGACCGTCCCTGAACAAACTCAAAGTTGTAGTGTCCACCTCACAGCTTACTATGAAATTCCCGACGCCACACGGGGTCGGAGAAATCATGGCAGACCAAAAACTGGTGCGAGCCTGCTACGCGGCAAGCTTAACCAAGACCATCAAGGTCGCTTGCCCTGGTCTTAAAGAATCACGCGAGGAACCCTCCAAGGGCAAAGAGTCAGAAGCAAATCCCCAAGAGTCCGCCCGCCTGGACCAAGCCTCCATCTAAACTCTGAACGCACTTTGCACACTCAGAAACACTTCTCGGTCAAGTTACACATGTCTCAGCAAAGCTCCCAACAGCTCCAAGAGACCCTTACTCTCTCCCTGTCTAAGGCAACCTCCAACGAGTGGCTTGCTCGCCCGGAGTACCTTACACGTCCTAGCCGCACACGGCCATCCGCAGGTAATCACTTGCCTAACGGCTTCTACGGACGTTAACACGACAAACTACGTGGACTTTGATTCCTTCCTAAGGGTACGTAGGCACTTAGGTTCTCACCTAAGGACAAGTCCCCCAAGATCACGACCCCTTGCGGTCCTTAATTATTTTTAACTTAGAATTGTCTGAACAAAAAATAACAGTTACACTTTTAAATCTTTTGTTCTATTTAGGTCGTGTATGGTTCTTTTAAAATAGGGTAAACTACAGTTTGCCCCCCCTGTGGTTTGGCCTAAATCCAGTTTGCCCCCCTGTGGTTTAAACTGCGGCACTTAACTACCCTGTGGTTTGGCTTAAAATTAATGTGGCCCCCTATGGTTTAGAGTGGACACTTGACCCTCCTATGGTTTGTTATGTTATCACTTAACTACCCTATATTATTTTTTTTCTCAAAATTTAATATTTTATATAACTTATAAATTACCTAAAAATAATTGAATTAATTAATTATTTTATTATATTTATTTTATCTCTAAAATAATAACAATAAATTCTAATATTCTACTTTCAACTCTTTTTAGTGTTTCCTTCAAACTCTTTCTTTCCTCTAAACAATAAACCCTAATCTTCTACTTTCAAACCCTATTTATTTATATTTAGTTATTAATTAATTATTTTATTATATTTATTTTATCTCTAAAATAATATGAAGTTGGATTGTCACTTTATTTTGGTACACTATTAACGTTATATGATTGGATAAATTGGATACGTTTTTAAGAAAATTATTATTTAATCTTAGAGTTTCTAAGCTCAATAATGTTAACATTCAATTCAGGTATGTATATTCTGAACTTGAACAATAAGAAAACTTAAATTTATTTATATATTTGTATTATATTATTCTTTTACAATTTTATTTTGATTGATTTAATAATTCTAAAACATTAAAGATAAAAAATAACAATAAAATGAATAAATAACTAAATATAAATAATCAATGGAGTAAACAATAAATATTAAATTATTTTATTGATTTTTTAAAATTAAAATTTTATTTTTATATTAATTGTAATTTTTTTGAATTATTTTATAATTCTAGAGTGTTGAATAACAAATTTTAAACATTAAAAGTATAAAAATAATGATTAATTTGACTAAATTTTGGATAGAAGGTAGTTAAGTGATAACATAACAAACCACAGGGGGGTCAAGTGTCACACTCTAAACCACAGGGGGCACATTAATTTTAAGCCAAACCACAGGGTAGTTAAGTGTCACAGTTTAAACCACAAGGGGCAAACTGGATTTAGGCCAAACCATAGGGGGGAAAACTGTAGTTTACCCTTTAAAATATCATGGAGTTCAAACTAACCATATGAACATTAATTATCTCCAATATTTATTGTCACAAAATAATTTATGTGGTAAATAATACCCTTTCAACTCCCTTTATATATTTCTAACTTTAGGAATTTATAAAATTCTCCAATCAATCATAACCTTATGAATTTTATAATCTAATAACATTTTTCCTTTTCACCAATGAATTTCAAATTCATATTAAAATAAAATCAGGAGATGCAAATAAGAAGCACATATGCAATCATTCTCCCAATTTTCTCATTTTAAGCTATTAGCTTAAATTGAGAAAATAATTACCAATGATATCCCACAGGTTAAATTCATATCCCAGGATCAATCAAAGCAATTAAATTAACATCAATCATAGGTGTTGCTTAAAAGCATTACACTTAATATTTAGCAAGATCCCTAAATATATTTATTTTTTTGAAGTCTATAACTACTTCCCTAATTTGAAACATGTCATACAAAAATAGATTGTCAATGAAATGACACATAACATCTATGATTTATCAGAGAAACTATATTGCGAAAGCTTTTAATAATTAATATAAGATATTAATTGTTATGAGATAGTTCATTTTTTTAGCCCAGTGTCTCAGTATCCGTATTTCGTTTCTTATAATCTGAGCTAGACATCATTTCAGGGGTGGCATGAATGTTGTTCACAATGAAAGTGACAACTTGGACATAATTAATATGGTAAATTAGTGAGACAATTAATCTTGAAGGAAAAAAAAAACCTTTTGCATCATTATAGACTCCCCTTTAGGCAGAGAAAATAATAGGCTATGTCTCTTTCCTCTCATGAAGCAAATAAAGTCTATAAAAATTAAGGAATTAAATCACCTTTAGGCAGAAAAAATTCCTTAAAATTTATATCCCAAAACAATAAAAATATATAATTTAGAAAATTCAATCCCTTTTGAGTAGATTGATTTTCATGATCATATACACTCATCAATGTGGTCCATATTATCTTGAAATTAACACATATAATAACCCCCTTCGGACAGGAAATTATATGTATTAATTTGATAAACAATTCTACCAACAAGGGATTTTATGCCTTTATGAATTTTGATGACCAACCACTTTAGTGGTAATAGTCGTAACAATTCACAAAAATCAATGTTGTAAGAACCGGACCGGACGGTCCAACCAGTTCAACCGCCAACCGAATACAAAGGCGAGTCGGTTGGACCAAAAAAATTGTTTTTCTAGTTGGATCGGATTTAACCGGGGTCCAACCGGTCAAATGGATTGGACTGTCCAACCGGTCCAATTTTATTTAAAATAAAAAATAAAAAATTGAAAAAAATAACATAAAAAAAGAAATTAGAGAAATCTTAAAAATTAAAATTAGAAAAGTCTTGAAAATTAAAATTTAAAAGTCATGATTATCAAGAATTTCATATTTGGTTTGATTAAGTTCTTTCAGAGTTTGACAAGTCTTAAAAATTAAAACTTTGAGAAGTCATGTAATTTAGAACTTCAAAATTATGTATATTGAAACCTAAAATTTGAGTGATGTCATTTTATATATTAATAATAATTAATATTTATTATTTATTGCGCAATCCGGTTCGACCGACGGTTCGAATGGTTAAACCGATCAGACCATGAACCGAACACTTGTCTGAGTCTTTGTCCGGTTCGATTCTTACAACATTGACAAAAATATCCCATACTAGAATTTATTAAATTTTCCTCTCACTTCCTATCAACAAAGGAAACTAACGGTTTTATGGATTTTGATAAATAAATCACTTTAGTGATACATATTCTCAACAATCCAAAAATAAAATTTTCAGACTAGGAAGTACCATAAAAATTAACTATGCATTAATTAAAAATTTTAACAACAATGTATACACCCTTTAAAGAATTTACATATGTAATTTTTATACATTTATTGCATCAATTATTGATAAATATTAAATTGATGTCCTTAGCAAGCCACACCATGCAAGGTTAGGACCGCGTTAAAAAAAATTATGTTCTTAGTAGGGTGAAATACTAGTGATACCTATCTCAAAAATAGATATGCACACAAATTTCACTTAAATTTAAACAATTTTAGACATTTTATATGTTTTTTAAAGTTGCACTAGAGAGTATAATAAATATATACACAATTAGGGAGAGTGAATGTTTCCATGTTCAGAGGGCTCAAAAATAATTTTCCATGATTTTCTAATACAAAAAATAACTTTAAAAATATTTATTTTCAAATTTCTAGATCAATATATACCAAGAAATTTAAAATAAATATTTATATGCCTCCAAAAATTAAATAAAAATTATGAAAAAATAAGAAAAATAAGACGAGAAAAACACCGCTAAAATTACCTCCATCAGAGGTGGGGGTGGCCCACACGCGCCACTCATATAAAAGGCCGCGAGTGGGCATCAGGGAGCACTATTCATCATCTTCAACCTCTATATGGGTTGACCGATCTGGTCTTTTCGCCTAAAACTCGACCCGTCGATTTTCATAGCCATAGGGAGTAAAATTGGTACTATTTTGTTCAGATTTTCATGATCTATAAATCCTCTATGATAATCAAGGCTGAAAGCTAATTGTTTGAGAGGAATATTGTTCGAAAAAAAGACATGGTTTTCGACTTTCAGACTATAATTTCTTTAATACCATAATGATCTTGCTTATGTATATGAGTAAGGAAAAACTTATTATACATGTGCATGTCATATGTTTTGTAAGTTAAGTTTAAGTTTTAAGTGCACTGTGATCTTTAGGATGTAGGACCCGAGAGTAGTGACCCGAATCGAAAACACTTTATTTATTAACTTGGTAGAAGTTAAAATTTTGCCGGGTAGAGGAAAGTAGTAATACACCTATCTTATGTAATTATAATTATCTACATTACTATAGGATAATGGGTGTTATAGGGAGCACTTGAGTTTTGCAATATTCTTAACTACCTTTCTTATGATATCTTTCTCTCTCACATGTCATTCTTTTTTTTTTTTTTGTATTTATTTTAACAGTCAATATGAGTATAAAAAATGCATACCTGGGACATAAAGGGTAGTATCTATGGTTCTAATATGTTCATAAATTAAAATAACATTACAAATAGGAAAAATACGCATAAGAATATGGATATTAGCACAGAGGATCGCAATCTGAGTAGGAGCCTTATGAATCAAAGTTAAATTCGAAATTAACTAACGATTAGGAATATGAAGCGTAATTTGTAGCTGCCGGTTATGTGTAAGACATTCCAAACTTTGTCTGATTGCTTGAAGAATCACCAAGAAGATATCAGATCTATTGTTTGTAATAAAAACCAAGAAAGGAATAAATATGTTCTGTTGCTTCCAGAAGATATACGCCCCATTCCTATTAGCATTCCTGCACTTAAACCAATTACACTAGAGATTAAAAACATAAATTCCTTTCATACCTCGGATGCTCATACTCATGGTTCTAGAATGACGCACTGCTTGCACACTAAAGAATGGGTCCAAAGTTTGCAAGGTTTGAATTCTAGTAAACTCCAGCCGAAACTTCTGAATTACGCGAACAACACTTTCAGGATGAGGAGGCTCATTACAGAAAATAGGCTAAATTATTATAATATAATTTTTTAAAAAATTATATATTAAAATACAACAAAAAAAATCTTATTTCCCAACATACAACAAAATCAAACAAATTTTTTTTTTAACGTGTAGTGGGCTAGGTGACAGGGCCTTCGCCCTATTACACGGCGAAGGCCTCACTGATGGGACCGGTCAAGACCGGTCCCATCAATACCCACCCACCCCCCGTATCCCCCTTCCCCATCATACCCCACCCACCCCACCAGTACTTCTCCATATCCTCACTTCACACACTTCTGCTTCTTTCATATTTCTCTCTTCTTCTCTTCTCCTCCTCCTCCTATTCTTCTTTAGTTATATATTTTTTTTCAAATCAGTGGTCCAGGTGCTTGAAGCTAACTATTGTGGTCCCAGATTCAAGTAAGTAGTTGTATTATTTAATTTTTGAACTATTTTTTTAGAGAATATTTTTTAAAAATCTTGTGTGGTCCATTTTTTTTGTTTCAGATCAAGAAACATCCGACCCCAACAATATCTGATCTGGTGGTGTGATTCCAAAATTTTTATTCAAATAAAAAAATATTTAGTATCAAATTTCAGATCCAAGTAAGTTGTTTTTTAAATTTAATTTGTATATTTATTATTTTTCCGAATTTTATTCCTTAATTTTATATCTTGTAGACATTATTGTAGTGATATAGATTAATTTATATTTGGTTGATTATTTTATTATAGTGATAAGGAGAATACTTAATTTAATTTATTTTGCAATTTTGTTGTGCTGATATTTAGATAACTAAATTAGTATAATTTAATTTAGTTTAGTTTTAAATTTTTTAGTTGTTGTTTTTGTTAGTTATTGGACTCTTTAACTAGTTGAAAGTTTATGTTGACATGAATTAAAAAATAAAATCTATGTGTGTGTGTGTATATATATATATATATATTTGTAAGTTTATTTATGTTGACAAGGAAATAAAATCTATGTATATATATATTTAGCAGTTTATGTTGACATGAATTTAAAAAATTATTTTATAGTAAAAAAATAGTTATTAAGATGAATTAATTAAAAATCATTTTATAGTTGCTTGTTTTTTAATATATTAAATTGTAGTTCTTAATTGAAGTTAGTATATATGAAATTTTCTTGTAGGCGTTATAATGAGGAAGGTTTTGTTTGCGTATTTATATAGTAATGGAAGAATTTATAAGGGTGAAATGGGGATTACATTTGAGTGTGAAAGACCTAGAGGTATTAAAAATATGGAGAACATTACTTTGAAAGAATTAAAGGATTTGGTTGCTGAAAAATTAAGGCTTAGTACACAAGAAAATGTGTCAAAATTACTTTACAGGGTTCCAATTTCATCAAACCCGTTGCACTATGGGATTTATTCTTTAGAAGAAGATACTGATGGGATCGATTTCCTAAATTAGCTCCTCCACGACCCCCAATGCCTGATTTACGTTTAGATACACATGACACTCTACCACCTTTGGGCTATAGGTATGAGAATATTGTGTTATCTTATACCCTTATATATTATTAATTTAATAATATAAGTTTGTCTAAGATAATTTGATGCTGTCAGGTGGGCTGGAGTGCGAGACAAATTCAACCCACCAGATGGTTCCCTCCACTATTACCGGACGATATTAGATTCCATGCGTCGAAATGAGGTACATCATATTACTTCAAACAAACTGTTATTTTTGTTATGTATTACAATGCCAAGCATGAAACTAACTTGAACCTTAATTCTTTCAGATTATCTGGCGACCATATGCTGCGAATGAAATACAAAACTTAATTCCAGGATATTGTTTGGCAGACCGGGAGGTGTGGCTTGCAGAGGTGCCATTGATATGTTTTCATATAATTGAATGGCACCAACCTGATCGAGTGCTTCGGCAATTCAGTTTGCAACAGCCTATACCAGGAACGCCCTTTAATGCTGGCATGTTGCATACGCTTGATCTTTCTGGAAGAACAGACACCCACTTGGACCAAGAACATCGACCTTTCATAGATGCATGGAACGATTGGATGAATCGACTGGTCCGCAGTGTCCATTCTACAGCAACTCTCGGTTGTAACTCAGAATATATGAAATAGTATTGGAAACACACAAGACGGTGGATACACCCTACTAGCGGTTCTGGTGGATATGCTGTAAGATTTTACACTAATAACCATTTTGAACATATTTTAGATTTATTAAATATAACTATTTTAACTATTATTTTTATATAAATTTTTTTTACAGGTTGATTATTGAAGGTTTAGCTTCATTGACTTTACAGCAACCACAAATACCGTATACTCAAGCTGTGAGTCAGACTTGTAGGAATGCACTTCGAGCTTTGGGGGACCAGAGAGATGGAACGATTAACGTGCATGCGCCTCAAGGACAGACTTTTGCTCACCCAGAGGTACCGGTGGGCAAACCTGGAAAGAGGGCATGGATTCATGACATATAGGAATCCCCTTATAAATGATGACGAAGATAATGACAATGAAAATGAACAAACTACAAGTCCTACTATGGTTAATTCATTTGTTCCAACAGGAGGTGCATCATCATCATCATTTACTCCATTGTCACAACATGGATACTTTGGTAGTGTCGGTCCCTCATTTGGCTTTGGGGTGCCTGGGCCTTTTCCCTACAATCCTTCTCAGCAGCAATATATGCCATTTACTCCACCACAATACAATTTCTCCACCCCTGGGCCATCACAACAATATGGTGGGTTCGGGTCATTTACTTCATTACTTAGTGACCCAACTATGCTAACTCCAGATCAAAATAACCAATTCTTTCAAAGACATCAGATGTCACATGAATTAACTCAAGATTTTCTCATTCCTAATCAACCAATTATTCCTGCAAATCAAACATCTGAAATAAATAACCCACCGGCTCCAGAAGAAGAAAATGAAGGTAATATACAAGAAGAGCCAAGACGTCCACGAACACAACGAATAACTAGACGGACAGTTTGTGGCACGGGGAGTCATTTTATGTAAACTTCTTTGTATAATATATGGACCTATGTAATTTAAGTTTAATTTTATGGATATTTTATGATATTATTATTTATTTTATATATTCTTTTTATTATTATAAATTAAGTTTAATTATTATAGATATATAGAAAATAAAATACAAATATATAAAATATAGAATATTCAAATATTAATATATTACAATTAATTATATTATATTATATATATATATATATTCAAAATTTAAAGTGAAAGAAAAAAGGAAAAAAAATTGGGGAAGGTGGGGTTTGTGGGGCCTTCGCCGTGACAGACGACGAAGGCCTGACATGTGTCAGGCCTTCGTCGTCTTACACGGCGAAGGCCCTGCCACCTAGCCCACTACACGTTAAAAAAAATATTTGTTTGATTTTGTTGTATATTGGGAAATAAGATTTTTTTTGTTGTATTTTAATATATAATTTTTAAAAAAATTATATTATAATAATTTAGCCCAGAAAATAACCTTATTCCTCTTAGTATAAAGAGCCCAACAAACCAGAATAATATCTAGAATGATAGATGTATCAATTACAGGATGAGTAATACCAATAAATAGCACTTTGGCGAAAAGAATCATTTACCCATCTACAACCCATAAAAGAGATATCCGAGCCAAACCAAATTGCTCTAGCGAAAGGGCAATATTTGAATAAGTGTTCTTCATCTTCAATAACATCAAATCCAAAAGAACATTTACCATTTATCCTAAACCCTCTTCAGATGAGTTGGAGACCAAGAGAAAGACCTTGATGCATTAATTTCCAAAAGAACATAATAATTTTAAAAGGAAGCCAAAGTCTCCATAGGTTATGCCAATTTATCCCCTGCAACCTTGGAGGAGTAATAGCACTGACTAAGTGGTTATAAGCGGCCTTAGTATTATAGGATCCATTAGGTGCAAGTTTCTAAATTAGAGAATTAGGGACATTGTAGTGAGAAACTGGAATTGCTGAAATTTGCCTCACATTATGAGGATTATAGACTCTATGAAGTCGTTGAGTGTCCCATCTATTCTGAGAAATAAGCTCACTAAGCAGGGAAAAAGCATGGTCATGTTTATCCGTTGCGAACTAGAATTCATCAGTTAACCGAATGCTTGCCCTATTACCCACTCGCCAAGCAACATGATCTTTCACACTATGGGAGGAAGCATAGATCTTTTTCCAAAGAGCAGAGGCATTACTACGCAAAGTGAACTTTCTACTATCTTGGGAATCACCATACTTTTCTCTAAACACCTTATGAAGTAATTCAGATTTATTTGTTAAAATTTGCCAATATTGCTTACCCAAAAGAGCACTATTTAGAGGATCATACCGCCTAATTCCTAAGCCCCCTAGTTGTTTATGCTGGCAAATACGATGCCATGCTATCATTGGTGTACCATGTTTGTCCTGCATTTGACCCCAGAAAAAATGAGAAAGTTGTTGATCACAATGAGCAGCTTCCTTCCTCGTGATTCTAGTGAACTGCTGATAATAAATCGGAGTAGAAACTAGCACGGATTGAATCAGTGTACATCTAGCAGCCTTAGAAAGCATATTAGCTTTCCACCCTTGAAGACGCTTGTTTAAGTGATCCAAGATAACTTTATAATTTTTCCTATCCCACGCTGGACCATCAATAGAACCTCCCAAGTATTTCCCCAATCTACCCACTATAGTACAGTGCAAAATATTAGCACATTCAACTTGAATATTGCGAGGACAGGTAGGACTAAACTTAACTTCAGATTTAGTAAGGTTCATGAACAACCTCGACATATGGCCATCAAGGATACATTTAGCTAGATGTACTGTCTCAGAATTAGCCTTGAAGAATAATAGTAAATCATCTGCATAACATAGGTGATTAATAGGAGGAGCCAACCTACTAACTTTAATACCACATAACTTTTTTAATTCTTGAGCATTCATAAATTGAAGTAATAAAACATTAGCACAAAGAATAAACAGATAGGGGGATATCGGGTCACCTTGCCATAAGCCAGCCGTAGGATAAAACCAATCTGTGAATTCCCTATTTATCATAATTCGAGAAGTTGGAGTGGTCACACATTCCAAAATGAGCCTGATCCAAAGGTCCGAGAATCCCATTTCTTCGAGAGCAAATCTTAGGAAGGTCCAAGACACTTTATCATAAGCCTTACTAATATCCACCTTCAATGCTGCCTAGTGCATCTTTTTTGCTCGACTTCGGTTTATATAATGAAGGATTTCATTGGCAAAGAGAATATTATCAATAATTTGCCTATTTTTGACAAAGGCATTTTGAAAGGGAGTTATGAGGTCAGGCATTATCTGTTGAAGCCTATTGGTCATTGTTTTTGTAATGATCTTATAGCTAACATTGCAAAGATTAATAGGACGATAGTCTTTAAAAGTGGTACCTGTATCGGCTTTGGGAATAAGACAAATGTTGGTTTGATTAAGTTGACGTGATAAGTGTCCTTGAGACAAGAAGGAACCTACCATACCTATTTTATCCGCAACAACAATATCCCAGTAATTTTGGTAGAAAATGGCTGGAATCCCATCCGGTCCTGGAGCTTTAGAGCCATTCATTTGAAAAAAAGCAGTCTCAATTTCCAATTTGGTGAACGACTTATTAGGGATTTCAAGATGATTGTGTTGAAGATGCGAAACACCAATTCCTTATAGTTTGCGTTTAGTTTCTTTAGGAGGCAAAGAATTAGCCAAGGAAAAAACTTCAAAAAAGAAATGAACTGCATACTGACAGATTTCATGTTGGTTCATAATCCAATCCCCATGGTCATTCTGAATCATTTGAATCCTTCCTTTATTCCGTCTGCTATTCACCACCGTATGAAAATATTTTGTATTACAATCCCCATTAGTCAACCGCATTTGTTGACCTCTCTGTGCCCACATAGTTTCTTCAATTCCAGCCTCCTACGACAAATTTCTTCCTGAATTTGTTGGTGAGTCTCACCAAGGTTGGTTATCTGGTTTTGTAAGGAAGTTAGTTGACTTTTAGCATCTTGAATTTGCTTCCCAATATTCCCAAAAGTATTCCGATTCCAAGTTGAAAGTTTCTCTGACACATGACAAATCTTTTGGTTAAATTGATGAACTCGAGACCCTATAATATTTGAGGCATGTCCACGCCAAGCCTCAGTAATAACATTGTGACATTGAGGTGATACATCCACATAATTTTGAACCGGAATTGTTTTTTTTTTGGTCTAATAGTGATCTCATTGGCATGTATGATAATGGGAGCATGGTTTGATGAAGCAATTGGAAGAATTTCAGTCCACGTATTCGGAAACTCCTGTAGCCAAAGAGAATTACAATACACTCGATCAATTTCTTCTTGCACTATCCTCCTTCTTTTTTTATTAGACCAAGTATACCATACTCCATGTGCAGGAACGTCAATAAGACCACACTCGTGTACAACATTCAGCAGTTCTCTAGAACCTGAAAGAACTTGTCATTTACTCTGTTTTTCACAGAGATACCCAACTTGATTAAAATCTCCAAACACAAGCCATGGAAAATGAGTAACTACTCTAGAAATTAAGAAATCCCAAAGAATATGTCTACAGTTTTGACTAGGAGGACTATAAACCCTTGTGAGCATAAAACCTTTACCATTAGGTATGGTCACTAACACATGAATCCAGTAAGGGCAATGCTCCAGGAGAGTCATATTAATGTGTTTTTTCCAATAGAAAATCAGCCCCCCTTTAGCACCCTCAGCTTCTACACAGAAATGAAAATAAACCCCCCCCCCACATTACAAAGCTAATTTATTACATTTAGACTCTTGGATAAAACATTAGGATGATATTTCCTGCAGAGGTTTTTTAATCTTCGAACTGTAGGGGCCTCTCTAATTCCCTGACAATTCCAAGAGAGAAAATTCATATATCAGAAGGAGGTTGATTAGGTATAACCTCCTTCAAACCTAGTTTGGATCAATTAACCATAGCCACCATCTCATCGACTAGCCTCTTGAACACTTCCTAGATCTCAACAGTTAATCCTTTATGCGCTCTATTAAGTTCAACCAGACCATCATCAGCATCCTCAGATTCAAATATGTGTTTACGCTTGCCTTTTACGCTTTGCAAAATACATATTCTTTTTCAGATTCACTGAAACAACAATAGGAGTAAGTTTAGCACATTTGAAAATCACGTGTTTAAGTTCTTTGGTTGAGAGGGCTCGCTTTTTAACTCGAGCCCTCACAACAATGGTATCTTGTTGGTGCAAATAAACCCTATTGTCAGGAAGGAGGCCCATGGGACTAGGAGAGTGAGAGGACAAATTAGTGGTGTCACTACCACCTCCATCAGCTTGACCAATAACATCTGCCCCTTCCACTGAAATTTCAACCAGGACATGTTGGGTTTCATCAGAATCATCAGCCACTATAGAGGGCCTTAGCCTTATAGATGAGGCCGAATCTTCAGTATCTCCTACAGTTTGTCCCCACTCCACTTGGATTGGTGATTCCTCTTGAATTGGGCTTAGGATCGACGCAGTAGTGAAATCATCATATGGATCAAATCCACTCACTACATCCATAAGCATGCCACTGTTGTTCAGCCCAATATATGTATTGTCAAGTGGCCCACGTGGCAAAATATGACCACTTGTCATTTCCTTAGTTTCAAATTGATCATTTTGCACTGGAAGATTTTTTCTCGCAGTGCTAGATTCACCAACTTCTATTTGAATGCTAGCCTGCCTGTTGGAGGAATTCATCCACTTCCATAATGTCCTGCCACTGAGAGTCCTCCCTAAGCTGTTGAACTTGAGAGGGTGTCAAGTCCACATGTTGAGTCTGTCCCCACTCAAATCAGGCACCAGTTTTGCATTCATGAGCCCAAATTGACCTTCCTCAAACTCCACCCATTTAAACCCTTGCTCTTGAAAAACCTCCTCTTGGATACTTTCTGACAACTGAACTCCTGGGAAGGATGCGGGATAGGTGGATGGTGAGAACAATATTTCTCCATTAACTGCTCCAATTCCGGATCAAGATCCTCTATCTAACTATCCACCTGAGGTAATGGTGTCTCCATCTGCTGAATTTTAGTGTTTTCTATAGAAGGAGTAATAGGATCATCATTATTAGACTCAATCAGCTCCATACCTAAGGCAGGCAAGAGCTCATTATCAACCTCAATGTTATTAAACCACTCTTCAGCCAGAGGATCAATATCATCGTCAGTCAGGTGTTCTGCAGGTGTTTGTAATGTGTCATTTGGTGGAGGAACCACCTCTTCTTCAGGGTTCACTTCAAACTGCATAGGATCAGGATTTCGCGGCCTATACACGATACTAAGAGGGGTATTAAATGACACAACAAAATTGGACCTCTTATATGATTGGTTAAGGAATCTGCGAGCCTCCGGAATAAAGTAAGGGCGAACCATCATTAACCCATAGTTCACTTGGAAGCGTTGCATGAGCTGAGTTGCTTGTTCATTAAGAGCCCTCGTCAGCTGTGGTCGTGTCCATCTACACTCTGGATGTGAATGTCCCACTCGACCGCAATGACGACAAAGTTTAAATATTCTTTCATATCTGCATTGGATCCACATGAGCTCCCTTTGATCATTCGCCAGCATCAGCCCCATAAGCAAAGGTTGATCAATAGGTAGATGAACTCTGACACGCATGAATAGAATATTTCTCGGCAGTTCCTCCGACCAGTCTATCCCACAAACTTCACCAATCATCTGCCCAATACGTTGAGCAAGTAGAGTAGTTCGAAACTCAAGGGATAAACCCCAGAGCTGAACCCACATCGAGACCTCAGTAACCACCAACCGATTGAACACCATATTATGCACTCATGGGAAAACAGCTAACAGACCTCCTTGAACAGACCATGGACAATTATTTTCCATGAAATACATATCATCAAGAATCTCAAAGTGTAACACGTAGTTATTTTGATCGTGACCAACCACTCGAATAGGGCCTTGAAGTTGCCAGAAATGATTAATAATACTTTGCATGCGCATAACAGAGAACTTCCTCTGATCAATCATAGTAGAAATAAGACAATGACTCCAAAAATTCCTATTATCATCAATATGCTGTTGAGGAATACGCAGGATGGGACCACGAGCAGCTCAGGGCCGAGGTGGAGGCGGTGAAGGGAGTGGTCGAGGATGATCATTGAGATCCATTGCTTCCTCCATATCCACGTCCGTATCAGAATTGTTAGAATCAATCCAGCCAATTTCACGAGGATTTTGAGCCATGTTACTAGTTTTTCTTCTTTTTAGAGGATGTAACTCAATAAGGCTGGATGCATCCCACTGAGACACCATTGTAGTATATAAGCTTTATAGCTCACTCAGAAATTGGAAGGGACAAAACCTACCACTCTAATTCTCAGTCATTGGGAGAAGGAGTAATAGGAGAATGATTATTAGTAACTTAATAAGCAAAGATTTTACTGCTGAAGTGAAACAGGATTGGTCCTTTAGAGATAGTATGAAGCATGAAAACACGAAGACAGCAGATTTAATAGCCAAATACAGATGTGATGAAATATAATTGGTCCACCTATCGTTACCGTGTATGCTATTAATTAAGTAAAAGATTAAGGCGAAGATTCCTGGCATAAATTCCAATAATAATAATAATCATGCAAAGATAGCTTTTGCACACTGTATAGGAAATAGATCACATATTGGGAAAAGGACGAATTAATTGCAACAGCCTAAAACTAGGGTTTGATAAGAATAAGAGAAGAAGACAAACCCCGAGACTAAATTGATCTAAGAAACGAATTGAAAGCACAGTGAAGAAATCTAAAGGCAGTGGAAGGAATCTCAATCACTACAAAAGGAAAATTTGGCTGTTCATGGGGGCCGAAGGAACTCACAGTTGGAGTTTTTCTAATTATTAAAGGCTTAATAATATCAAATCTCTCTCACATCTCATTCAATCATATTTTATTTCATATTTTTTAATAACAAAATATAGCTGTTTTGTGACTCCAATAACTAAAAGGGGCAACAACTATATAATATTAGGTGAAGATAGATGAGTAGAGTGCACCGTCAGAATTCTAATCACACACAATAACATATATGATACATGATCGTGCTGTAAATTTTTTCAAATTGTGATTAAGCAAAAAAGAAAAAAAAAATACAATCCTAATTTTGTACCATTCTTGTCTTCTCTGATGAATCGATAAAGTTCACTCATTTTGTGACTAACCTTTTTTGTAGTAAAAAAAATTTAAGTGAGATACCAATTGTATAAGTGATACTCGGTTGGATATATTTAAGCAACATTAATGAGAAGAGTTTAAGAGGAATGACTTAATTACAGAGGATCCAAGACACATTCAAAGAAAGAGATGATGATTGATGAATTTTATTGATGTGAAGAGTCACGAGGATAACATAGAAAGATGACCTTAAAGATTTAAAAGAAAATGTAGAAAAAGATTGAAGTAATCAAGTAATTACTAATAGAGTAAATTACATTTTCCACCTCTCTAATTCAAAAAATTACAATCCTCTTCAATTGATAAAAAGTCATACTCTCATTCATTTTCCAATAAGAAAATTGTTCAACTAGTCAACTTTCAACATAACTTACTATTATGACCAAATTATCCCTTTTTAATGTTCGCCCAAGTCTCCATACAATTAAACTTTTTTTTTTTTAGCTTTTTCTTGACAGAAAACTCGTTTTAGTTTTAAAATGTATTTTTATTTAATTAAATGTTTCAAAAAAATTTAGTTTTATGTTGGATATGACTACAAAAAATAATAACATGTCATTAAAAAGTTTAAGACTACTTTTATTATCTACTCAATTTTATAGAAACAAAAAATTATATTGGACATTTCTAAGTGTGTACTATTTAAATTTAGATTTATCATTTACATAAATATGTCAGTTTTGTTTTATATCATTCAATCAAAAGTATCAAGGTATTAATAAAAAAGTGCAAAAGATAAAGGAAGTCATGTTTTTCTCAAAAATTTTATAAGAAAGTACTAATTATATATTCCCTAAGTTTTTCTAAAAAATTCTGTAGAAAAAAAAAAACTAATTACATATTTTCAACAATTTATTGTCTTATTTTATGGTATTACGGACTCGGTGCGTTAGCATCTTGCCACCAGGCCACTTCTCGGCACTTAGCACCTATTTCAAATTAGCAACTTAATTGCTTTTTCCGCATATTGACCACAAATTCTCTCTCCATGAGCCTATATAATGAGCCCCTTATATATATGGCCATCTCTCTAGACACATCTCTTATAGCCCCTAGAGCACACGTTCGCATACGTTGCCTAGTGTCCTCACTTCCAGTTCTTTACAATCTGGAAGCACCTTCCCTTCGTGAACTACAAGGACTCTGATCTCGTCTCTGAGTACGTAGGCTCTCAGGCCTCGAGCTTGGGTCGAGTCCAATTTTTTCTAACCTCCATCCTTTACGATTTCTGACCTTCTCTTATCATCGAAATATTGTTTTATTTTCTTATGAGGAAAATAAATTTATCAATAAAATTCTAATTACGGATTTTTTAAAAATTTATTTCATTAATATAAAAATTTTAATTTTTAATTAAGTTAAATTATGAATTTAAGTTATACTATATTATAAATTTATTAAGTTAAATTAAGTTATACTATATGTAACTGTCATTTTTGGTTCAGACAATTTTGATTTGTAGATAAGGACCGCAAGGGGTCGTAACCTTGGGGGACTTGTCCTTAAGTGAGGACCTAGGTGCCTACGTACCCTTGTGTAGGGATCAAAGTCCACGTAATTCGTCATGGTGATGTCTATAGGAGCCGTTAGGCAAGGAGGTTACCTGTATCGGGCCGTGTACGGCTAAGACGTGCTCAAGGTACTCTGGGCGGGCGAGCCACTCGCAGGAGGTTGCCTTAAGTGGTGAGAGAGCAAGGGTCTCTTAGAGCTTTCGGGCGCTCTACTCGTGAGGGTCTCTGGGCGGAGATAAGCCAGGTGATGGCCGGATGACGGTCGAAGCCGTGGGATAAGCTCTCTGGCTGAAGGATAGGTGTATGGAGTAAAGAAGGCTAAGGGTAGCTTATGTATACAAAGAGTGCATGTTGTCTGCCTCTTGTTCTGGTATGCAGTGATTTCGTGATGTTCCTCCCTCCATTCCCCTAGGTGAAGGCCTTTTTTATACTAAGTGTAGGGAGGACGTGCTCGACCCATATTCTTGTGGGACGTGGGTCGTCCCATGATGCTTGGAGAGGCTTCCCACGTCTCTTGGACGGGAGCCCTCGAGGAGAGACGTGGGTACCGGCCACGTAAGGGGTAATCGAGTGGTGCCATGTGTCATTCGGGTAGGCTGTCATGGAGCTTCTGGAAGCTTAGTGCCACGTGTCCCTAGGCAGAATGTTCCGTAGTTATATAAGTCCCCTAAGTCTACGGGTGTCGGGCGCTCGTAGACTTAAGTTCTTTGTTAGTAAGCTACTTAGGAAAATTTTGCGTTAACATGTTGTCAAAACGAGCTTATCCGCAAGTGGGTCTGGCCCTCTTGGTTGGTCGTTCGACTTTGGGAGAGTTTGTGTATTTTTCGATTTGCTTTGAGTGGAGTCGTCGAAGGTGCCACGGGTTTTAATCCGGGTGGCTGACTGCTTAACTTCCTTAGCAAGTTTTTGAGCCGTCTCTGTAGAAAGTATGCGACTTCCCGAGGAGGAGTTATCATTGCGCAGAGGGAAATTTCCAAAAGTACCCTCTGGGTGTGTGTGAAGGAAACTCAAAGGCCAGGGACCTTTTGGTCACCCAAGACACTTTTCCTTGAGCAAGCTCGTCCGCAGCCAGCGGTTGGCAAAAGACTTTGCAGAGAGTTGCCTTTTGGAGGAGCGGGCTGTGATCACCGCCACATGTCATGGCCTGATTAATTTCTCTGGCTTTGAGGGATTTGCAGCCGTTTTCTTTCATTTAATGTGGGTGCGTTTCCGAGGGTTGCCATCATTAGCCTCAATTGAGGGTTTTCCGAAAAGGCCCTTTGGTTTCTTTGTGTGACTCTTTGGTTCCCTAGGGCTTTTCAGTCTTTGTGCCTCCAGTTTCCGGATGATGGATCTGGGCCGTCCCTTCTCTCCACGTGTTTGGCTGGAGCAGGTGGTTGTAATCTAAGATGGGCGTACTGGATAATTGTTTTATCCGTTGCGGGATTCGAGGGGGTAGAGATTTTCGAATCGTCACGCCTTTGTGCTCCCTATAAATATCCAGTGTTTGAAAGTTTTTGTTGTTTACCTTTTCTTTTCAACAGCTCTGTCTCCCTGCTTCTTGCTTCATTTTCTTTCTCTGGTTCTTGTACCCATTTGAGTTTGTACTAAGATTTTGCCATGGCCGGTGATGACAGCTTTTTCCCTTTCGATTTCACCGACTTGGAGGATCTTCCTTCTTCTTCCCCTCCTCCCTCTCTTAGTCGTACTCGTGATAGTAGTCAGAGTAGGGGGAAGAAGTACGGGCAAAATCTTTCTCTAGGGGGAGTTGTTGAAGCCTCCACTGTTACTCCTGGTGGAGGAGGGAGAGATGCACAGTTGCCTATCCCGTTGTCTCCCAATAAAATCTGCCGGCAAAAGGATCCCAAGGGGAAAATAAGGGGGAAAGATGGGAGAGGAGACGGCGGCGGCTCTCGGGGCAGAGAGATGAGGGAGGTTGTCGTGGCGGTGGACGCCAAGAACAGAGAATGGGGGGTTCAAGAAACAACCTTCCGGTGCGGGCTCGTGGTTATCGTCCCAGGTTTTTCTGCGGAGGTCTGACCCGGCGGACGCGCGGGCGATGACTTCAGTGGAGGGTACTTTTCCTCCTCCTGTGCCTGTCCGTTAATCACCTATGAAGGTGGTTCTGTCTACTCGCTTTGTAGCTCTAAGTTCTACTGGTGGAGCTAATGAACCTGCCAGCAAGAAATCTCGGCGAGTGGTCGAGGAACCTGCGGGTAATTCTCTTGTAGAGGATAGGGCCGCCGCAAACGAGACAATGGCTGAGGCGCCAACTAGAAGGGTTAAGACTGGCGAGACGGACGGAGAGGCGGGGCCCTCTCTAGTGGAGGAAATGTAGTGGTGAGTCAAACGACAGCCACGAAGGATGTTACTGTGGGGTCGGGTGTCAGCCCTGCCGAGCCTATTGAGTCGTTGGAGGAAGAACCTTCTTTCGAGCTGGTGGCACTGGGCAGACGCTTTCCAGTGGATATGGGAGAGAGGGATGCTAGGGGATTGGACACCAATCCCCTAAATATTGTTGTTCGTGCCTTTGGCAGGGTTGCCGAGGCATTGGATGACATCCAACAAGCTGGAACTGTATGGAAGAAACATGTGGTAAGTTTTTTTTCCTGTCCCACTACTTTTCGTCGTTTATTGCCGTGGGCTTTTTCCTTAGCTTGCTGACGTTCTTATTTTGTGCAGAATGACAACTGTCTCAATAGGGACCGGCTTCTTGAAATAGTGACCACTAGGAATTCGGTTCTGGAGGCCACTATGAAAAATTTGGAGGACATGCGCGGGTGTCCGCAAAAGGAGTTGGAGTGTGAGGACCAAGGCCGTGAGGTGAGGTCCTTGATTCACGAGGTGGCCCGCATTAAGGTCGAAAGTGCACATCCTTTCGAGGTTAAGCTTCTGCATTCGGAGTTAGAGAGGACTCGCAAGGAGCTTGCCATCCATCGGGAGGACGCCGAGAAGCGCCGGCAAGAGTTGCACTCCCTTCGCGATGCTTTGAAGGGTGCTGAAGCTCGTGCTAGTGATAACTTTGCAGGCTGGCTGGAGGCTGAGAGCAAGGTTGCTGATGTTGCTGATCTCTAGGGAGAGTTGCTAGCGCAGAGGATGTATGGCATGCTTCTGGCGGTCAAACAACTCGAGCGGCTTCGTGGAGAGAGGTTTTCGGATGAGTGGGTGCTTCCTTGCATTTTTCTCTGGAACTTTTTGATGTTGAGCTCAGAGGTCGAATGGAGATTGATCCTCCATTGAACCTCGCTTATCTCCGCCAGTTGGCCGACCGCCCGATGGACCACTAGGTGCTTTCCAACATTTGCGTACATACTCCCAGGAATGGAGCTACTTCTCAGCAGCTGGCTGAGACAATTCAGCAGAAGCCGTCGGGTGATGTTGGCAATGTCGAGCCTGAGGGAGCTAAGGCTAGCATAGATCTTGGGGATGCCCAAGAGTAAGTTTATGTAGGATTTTTAGGTTTTGCACCTTGTAATAGGCGGGCGCCTTTCCCATTTTTGATATTAACGAGAATTTTATGCTGAGTTTTATTGTCTCTCTTTTTACTTCTGGGCAAAAAGGTTTTGTGTGAGTACAGTTTTTCTGTTTTGACTATCTCTTTACTTCTAGGTAAAAAGATTTTTGCATGAGTATCGTGTTATTAGGACGGTTGCATACCGTTGCTAGCGTGTTTTGTGTGAACGTTCATTTTGCGTTTTCGCACCCAAAGGGTTTTTAACCGTGCTTTTGGGGGAATGTTAGCTTGGCCTTAGAGGCTCTTTAGCTTTTCTTTGGGCGGTCGGCCCATCGCTCTTCCTTGGGACTTGTGCGAGTACTTTGTAGATTTAGGCCATGTCTCTTCTCAAACAAGAATACTTCGATTAATGATAAACAAAATGGTTACATTCGAGCAGCCTTGGTCAGGCTGAAAGTAAACAAAATGATTACATTCGAATAACTTTAGTCAGGCGGGCCTTGGTTAGGCTGAAAGTGAATCATAAATTTGAAATAAATGGAGACATGTGTAATTTGACCAAGAGGTGTTATAGGCCTGCAAAGTGCGTTTAGAGCTTAGGCGAAGGTTTGGTCTAGGCGGGCGGACTCCACCTTTTTCCCTCCCAACTCTTTACCCTCGAGGGGTTCCTCTCGTGATTCTCTGGGACCAAGGCTTGCCATGATTTCTCCAACCCCGTGCGACGTTGGGAACTTCATAGTGAGCTGCGCGGTGGACACTAAAGCTTTGAGTTTGTTCAGGGATGGTTGCCTCAAAATGGCGTTGTACGTTAAAGGTGCTGAGATGATGATGAAATCTACATCAAGACTTGTAACCTTCGGTAAGGTGCCAATAGTAGTCGTCCGGGCTGTTATGATTCCTTTTGCGGGAACTTGGGCTCCGGAGAACCCTCTGAGTGTGCCAGGGAAGGGCCTTATGTTAGCCTCGTCCAACCCGAGCTTTTTAAAAGTGTCGAAGTAGAGGACGTCCGCCGAGGATCCTTGGTCTATTAGGACTCATTTGACCTCGTAGTTAATAATGACTGTTGTTACTACCATGGGGCCGTCGTGGATCAGTCCCTTAAGATTTGGTAGGTCGAACGTGATGGGGTCTCCTTTGGGCTATTCGCTTCTCTTTTTATGCTTCGAGGCATAGTCAAGGGCGAGCATGGAGCGTTCTACCCTTTTCTTGTTTTGTGGTTGCGAGGTAGTCCCTCTTTGCAGTTCGTCTGCGATGACGTTGATAACTCTACGAGTAGGTGCTTGATCGTTAGCCTCCCTCGAATGTTTCGCATTAGCTCTGATCTTCTCTTTGATGTATCTGCCCAACTGACCCTTACGGATTAGATCCTCGATCTGATCTTTCAAGTGGATACAGTCATTGGTCTCGTGTCTGTAATCTTTGTGGAATTGGCAATACTTAGACTTGTCCACTGGCTTTCTAGTTTTCCGCCTCTTAATCTGTGGAGGGAATCTGAGCATGTCCGAGTGATAAATCTCCTCGAGGACACTGACATAGGACTTGTTGAGGGGAGTGTAGCTGGTGAATCGTCCTCTGTGAGGCGTTTGAGGTCGTGGTGGTGAGCGTTTTCTGTTATTTTTATCCTTTGAGATTTGGTATGCTGCCACCTTCTTCTTCCCAGATCGCTTCATATCGGATCTACTTATCAGGAATTTCCTCATTTTATCCTTGGCGATTTGCTCATTTTCTTCCTGGATGACGAAACGGGGCGTCTGCTGAACTCCAAATAGAATTGCGAACATCGGAGGCCTTGCTTGATGACGAAGATTGCAACGACATCTTGGAAACCTCTAACTTGGAGAGAGAGTTTGGTGAAGCGGGCCAAGAAAGCTTGTAGGGTTTCTCCTTCCTCTTGGCGAAAACCGATAAAGGAATTCTCGTTCTTTTGATATTTCCTTACTGCTGGCAAACTGAGTGAGGAACTTCTGTGCTAGGTGCTCGAAGCTGTGGATCGAGTTTGTGGATAGTAATGAGAACCACCTCAGCGCTGCCTCCTTTAAGGTCGAGGAGAAGACTACGCATTGCTGGCCATCCGTGATGCCCAATATTGATATAGCCGAGTTGAAGGTGTTAATTTAATATCGTGGATCAGTTTCTCCACCATAGGGTTCTATGTGGAAAGGCATCTTGAAGCCCATGGGAACGTGCTCGTTCATGACTTGCTGGGTGAAAAGGTGTCACCCTTTTCCTTGGAAGTCGAAGACGGGCCACTGATATTGTCCTGACTGAGTGGACATTCCGTAGGGGGCGTACGGGTTGTAGGCTCCTGCCCAAGGCATATGCAGATAAGATCCCGGTGGGTAGTTTGGGATTGGTGGTTGCGAGTAATCCGTGGGCAGGCGCACTGCTTGCCTGGCGACCATTGTTGGCCCAGGTGGGATCGCTGGTGCTGTTAGTGACAATCGTGCAAACTCCATGGGTAGAGTTTTGAATTGTATTGCGGGTAAGCCGATTAGGTCATTGGAATGTCTTGTGGGCGCGCTATACGGTGCCGTCGGAGGTTGGACGCCTACGCTTGCTTGGGAGCGGTTTCTATTCTCTTCCCATTGTTGTTGACATATAGTCGCTATTTTCACTTCGATTCGGGCCAACTCTATCTCTCTCGAGATCCTTGCCGGCTTCATTGTTTCTTGGTTGCCGATTGACGAGCAAAGGTTGTGCGGCATGCCATAGGGATGTTGGGGGCATGCTTCCTCCCTGGTTGTTGGTGTCTGGACCACGGTTTCTGTAGTAGCTACCTGCGTCATCGAGGTGTTTTGCGGCTGTGTTGTACTCGAGCCACCTACCTCCGTTGTGGCGACTTCAATTGTCCCCTGTCTATTCCGTGTGCTACGTCGTGGAGCACTCGCGTCGGTCGTGGCCGTAGGGACGTTTGAGTCGGCCATTCTCGGGTGCTTTCATGTATCAAAAAATATAAAAAATGCGGGTTTCTGAGTGTTAGGCGGATACTCCTACTTCCCGAAAAAGAAGTGTCGTCCAACGCCAGAGTGCACAAGGCGTTGTGGTCTGAGGAAGACTGCGGTGGGCGCCAATGTAACTATCTTTTTGGTTAAGACAATTTTGATTTGTAAATAAGGATCGCAAGGGGTCGTAACCTTTGGGGACTTGTCCTTAGGTAAGGACCTAGGTGCTTACGTACCCTTGTGTAGGGATCAAAGTCCACGTAGTTCGTCATGGTGACGTCTATAGGAGCCGTTAGGCAAGGCGGTTATCTGTATCGGGCCGTGTGCGACTAAGACGTGCTCAAGGTACTCCGAGCGGGTGAGCCACTCGTAGGAGGTTGACTTAAGTGGTGAGAGAGCAAGCGTGTCTTAAAGCTGTCGGGCGCTCAACTCGTGAGGGTCTCCGGGGCGGAGATAAGCCAGGTGATGGCCGGATGACTGTCGGATGACGGTTGGAGCTTGGTGGCGTCGTGGGATAAGCTCTCTGGTTGGTGGATAGGTGTATGGAGTAAAGAAGGCTAAGGGTAGCTTCTGTATGCACAGAGTGCGTGTCATATGCCTCTTGTTCTGGTATGTTGTGATTTGGTGATGTTCCTCCTTCCAGTCCCCCGGGTGAGGGCCTTTTTTATACTGAGTGTAGGGAGGACGAGCTTGACTCACGTTCTCATGGGACATGGGTCATCCCACGATGCTTGGAGGGGCTTTTCACATCTCTTGGACGGGAGCCCTCGAGGAGAGACGTGGGTACCGGCCACGTAAGGGGCAATCGAGTGGTGCCACGTGTCGTTGGCGTAGGCTGCCGTGGAGCTTTTGGAAGCTTAGTGCCACGTGTCCCTAGGCGGAATATTCCGTAGTTACACTATATTATATATTTTAATTTTTAATAAAGTTAAATTATTGATTTAGTTTTTTAAAAATTATTTATCAAAATATATATAGTAACAATATTTATATTTTGTATTATAAAAACACAATAAATGATTTTCATATTTTTCTAATAGAATTATTTATTTTTATTTTTAGAACAATTTTTTAATTTTATTTTTATAAAAACTCATTTATTTGTTTGAGTGGATAACAAAAGTAAATTTAAATTTTTTAATGATCTGTTTTTAAAATTTTTAATGACATGGAACATGAAAATAAAAATTTTGAAACATTTAATTTAATGAAATTAAATTATAAAACTTCAAAAGATTTAAGTTGTTTGTGGCGTATGGACTATGGAGTATTGGTAAGCATTTTTTTTTTATAATGAGTATTGGTAGGCATTAAAAGAGTAATTTGGTTTAAGTTGCATTGAAATTTGACTAATTGAACAATTTTTTTATTAGAAAATAGAGTGGTAGATGATATGATAGTGTAATGGATTTGTAAAATTCGTTTATCATTTGTAAGACTTGTGTAATAATTGAGGACGACATACCTTATGTGTTTACATATTTTGTTTAAGGATTAAAGTCTATGTAGTTTAAGTTCAAGGGACTAAGAAGGGTAAGAGATTACCTGTAAGAGAGTGTGGCTAAGGGTCAAGGTTGAATGGTTGAGCTAGTTATCAGAGGGAGAGAGCCGAGAGTGACTCTATGGAGGTAGCCGAGGTACTTAGAGTAATGGAGTGATGGAAGTCTAGAAAATAGGAGAGAATATCTCTAGGAGGTTGTAAAGCACTTAAGTCTTCGAATAGGTTAAGTATAAGAGAATTAGCGTATCTAAAATTCCGTGTGAGGGCTGTATTTATAGTGAGGTAACGATGGGTTTTGATCCCTATTAGAGAGCGGCCTAAAGCAAGTGTAAGTGAGTCACGTGATTAGCACTTGATGAGCCAAATATGAGTATTACAAAATTACTTTTATAAAAAAAAAAAATGTAATTTACTCTTACTAATAAATAGGTGGGAAAAGGAAGATAGATATTGAATATTAGATATTTGATATTAGATATGGTAAGATGCCGCAGCATTGTTGCAGGGACAGTGCGCCAATCATGGACCTGAACGCGTCACAGATCACACTCACACTGCACAAAACAAGTCACTAACTTAGGTACTCTTTCATAGTTTTACATTTCTTTTCAAGAATTACTTACCATGTCTATCCAATTTTCATTGGTATTATTATTTTTGGTACTATTAAATTTTTATTTTTGAAACAGTCAGTTCAAAAGTTACCCTATACTCAAAATTAGAAATCAAACCTCTAATATTTAATTAAATTTAGTTAAGTGTATATGAATATGATTTGCATTACTTTTGTATGTTTTCTACAAGCATGTTCAGTAGTAATTTTATTTGAGATACTGTCGAATATTAAAATTTGAACATATTTCTTAACAAAAATTTGAATTCAATTTCATTATGTTATGAAAAATTAATTATTTCTATTAGACCCAATTTCATCCTATTAATTCGAATCCAAACAATTCTTTTGTACGGTTTTATTATTATTTTTTGATTTATGATCGATATATTATCAAAGTAATCATGATGACTAATTCTCGAATACATAACCCATTATTTGTATTTGCAACTTATAATTATACTACTACTTCACAACTCACAAGTCATAAAGTCAACGCAGTAAATGCCTTGTCTCTATTTACTTATGGGTGGAGTTAATGTGGGAGTTAAAATAAATAAATGCAGCAAACAAAGAGAAAAAATAATGTCTTTTTTGTTTTCTCTCAATTTTTTCCTTGGGAGCCCTTTAGGTTTCTTTTTCTTGTATTTGGAGGAATTTGGTCAAAATCTGAATACCCAACCGAATAGAGAGAGATAGATATATGATATGAATGATGAAAGCGCGTGTCTGCGGTGTGCGTATAAATGTGTAGTAATAGCATACAACAAAGGAGCTGATTCCCAGGACCCTTCTCTTCTTCTTCCCTTCAAAATCTCTCTTCTTTTTCTTTTTTTCACTGTTTAAAGTGTTAATAATCGACCTCTCCATCCATAAGCCTTTCTCTCTTCAATTAATTATTATATTTTTCATTTTCGTTTTCCATATCTCTTTCTCTTAGTTATCGTTATTACTGGCGTTTCGTGGACTTGGATTCCTTTGCTTTTGTCTTTTGATATCCTTCGGCTTCTACTCATCAATGGGAGGAATCTGTTTGTCTTCGCCCTGATCGGATAGGGACCTGCGCAATACTATACTCCTGAATTTTGGATGACTTTGCGATTCCAATTTTCTTCGTGATTGGGTTGAAAATTGAGCGCTTCGATTGGATACGAATATCGTATAATTTATAATTTCCCTTGTATATACAAATAAAATACCTATAATCTCTGCGGATTACTCAATTTCTAAACCTTTGCTTTCCCTTTCTTTCCTTTGGGTCAATGGGCTGTTTTTCGTGTTTCGATTCGAAGGAGGACGAGACGCTTAATCCTCAGCAAGAAACCGATGATCGCAAGCAAGGCCATCCAGCCGTCTCTTCTCACATTTCAAGATTGCCCTCTGGTCAGTTCTTTCGTTTCTTCTATCTTCTCAATTTGTATTTTTCTCTGCCAATCGATTGTTTGATCTGATCTGATTATCTCTGATTTATGTTTGTACTCTCTCAAGGACGTCTTGGTATTTATTATGTTATGAATTTGATTAATTATTCCCTGAAGGTTTTTGAGTCTCGAAGACCCCACCGATTATGATGCAGTTATTAATGATTGTTTCTTTCTTCAGAAATTTGAGATCTCAATATTTTTCTGATTGCGTGGGCTGATCTGAATATCTATAATTGGGATTTAGGATTGAGGACTTCACTTCTTTGATTAACCAGATAACTTACTTGATAGTTTTAATGTAATTCCATTTTAACCTATATATGGCATGCTTAAATTAAGTTAAAATTATATTTAAAAGATTTTCTGGTTTAAGATTGATAGTGGTTGGTCCTTAGTGAATGAGACTGTAGCTTAGTTTAGTTGACTCATTGAGGTAGTATTCTTTGGTATATTATTAAATTCAAGATCTCACCGCCCTAATTTAAGGTAAGTCAGGAGTTGAAGAATACTGATGGATCGGCACTTCTTTGCATTTTGTGGTGGCTTTTGCAGGAGCAGACAAGCTTCGCTCAAGAAGTAATGGAGGATCCAAAAGGGAACTGCCTGCCCCTAAGGATGGCCCTGGTGTCCAAATTGCTGCTCAAACTTTTACTTTTCGTGAACTTGCAGCTGCAACTAAGAACTTTAGGCCAGAGTCTTTTATTGGGGAAGGTGGTTTTGGAAGGGTGTATAAAGGTCGCCTGGAAAGCACTGGTCAGGTAAATCTTCCTGTTACTTCTTTAAGTTATAAAATCATTATGAGATAATGTTATGTTCTTACTCCTCGAGAGAAACTATAATGAAAATCTCAGAATGTTCAGTTGCACTAGGCCCCTTTGGGTCCTAAAAGTAGCAAGTGCTGTTATCAGACAATAGCTCCATTTTGCTTACACAAACAGTATCTAGGATGGTGGTCCTCTTCCTAGACCAATATTTGCTTCTTTTGCACCTTGTACACAATTTTACAGTATTGTTTTTATTATAACTTGGTCTAGTTTCTCAAGTTACAAAACAGTTATGATTTTTATTGATTATATGTATGAATTCATATTCACATGTACAACTAAGCCTTCTGCCACCAGTTGAGGTCGGTTATATAGATCAAGCGATGCTAAATTGCCAACATGTTCTATCTCTACTCATTTTTATAGTTAATATCACATCGATATATATTCT
Source organism: Senna tora (assembly GCA_014851425.1). NCBI lineage: Eukaryota > Viridiplantae > Streptophyta > Magnoliopsida > Fabales > Fabaceae > Senna > Senna tora. Next base: position 17,166,716 of record CM026262.1, read on the forward strand.
GCAAAAAGTTATGATTATTATGTTTATTATAAAGGAAAGTGTTCGTTTTAAAGGTAAGTGCTTCTGTTTTAGTGGTCCTGCTTCCCCCACCCCCGTCCCCCTCAATTTGCATTTACTTTTGTTGCTAAACTTTGAATGTAATCTCTGTAAACTTAATGTTTTTATCTTTTTCTCAACTTAATCACTAGTTTGAAGAGTTCTTTGGTGTTCAAGGCATCTAGTGAGTAGTGACTAGTAATCCTGACATATTCTTCTTATTTTTGTTGACAGGTTGTTGCCGTTAAACAGTTAGATAGAAATGGTCTTCAGGGTAATAGGGAGTTCCTGGTGGAGGTTCTCATGCTTAGTCTTCTACATCACCCTAACCTAGTGAATCTCATTGGTTACTGCGCTGATGGTGACCAACGTCTCCTTGTCTATGAATTTATGCCACTGGGGTCATTGGAAGACCACCTTCATGGTATGGTTGTTTTGCACCATTCTCTTAGTTCTATACTTCTATTATTAGTATTTCTGTGTTAGTTAAAAATTTGCTTACATATCCAGAAGTCAGGAATGGTTATTTTCTGTAAGAATTATATTGAAGATCAAGACCAGTATGCTTTGTTGAATCATAGTTCCAAAGGAATTAATGTTGCCTTACGCACTTGCTATACAAGGGGGGATAATGGACATTTAGACTTTCTCTGCAAAGCCTAGATTTAGGTGTTGCATAATCTAACATCACAGTATGGATGTGCATTAGCTTGCTTTCTACCTGTTTACTAAAGCATAAGAATATATACAATTGAATATTCCAGAAGCAAATAGTTGGACTTGACTTTCTCTTGTGGAGTTACTAATCTTGTCATTGAGGGGGCTGTTGTTTCCAACCTTGGCCAAGTCCTTGTAGATCAACATTTGTTTTTCTATATTTTTTTTATTTGTTGCTGTTTCTCCCATAGCTACTTTAAGTGATAAAAAACTATCAATTTTAGTGATTTTTTACTCTTTTAAAGGCAATTTTATTTTGAACTTGTCCTGGTGAGTGGTGACATGTCTCTGTGGTTTTGTGCCCTAGTGTGGGAAACCAGTGCAAGTTATATTTACTCCTTCTTATTATAATTTTCCATACCCCTATCTAATTCATTTATGTCACTGTTAAGAATGCTTTATTTTGCTATTTTAATATTGTCAAGGTTCTTTCCTATTCTATTATGTATACTTCCATTTCTGTAGTTTATTCTTACTTATATTGCAGTTCATGTTCCTTTCCATGACCATAATGGGTTAGTCACATTCAAGCTATGATTTTGGGTAACAATGTTGTTAAGTCATAACATAAGATCATATATCTTTTGATGTAAGATTTTCAACAACTTCAATTGTGGTATTTTTTGTGATTTTTCATTTTTTCTTCAAGTGTGTGCTTATTAATCATTACAATCAGCATCAACTTCGGAGTAGTCATAAGTTTTCAATTTGAAACTCGCTTTATCTTCTTATATATATACACACATATTTATAAGAGTTATTATTATTTTTTAACCCTTGGTAGTTTTATACTTCTTTTTGGCTGATCTCTCTTTGATTGTTCCACCAGGTAGTATATCCCAGTGAAAACAATGGATCAGTTGTTTTAGCCTTCTGTTTCTTGATTTAATTTATTATAGTAGGTGCAGGGAATATGTTAATTGAATTGGAAACAGAATAAAATTGGCAAATTTCAATCTTAAACTAGGAGTTTGTTAGAATTTTCTTGGTTTAAGGGAGATAGAATGGGTTGACCCATTGTATATACATTTGAGATCCTGAAATTACAAGAACAGATATCTACATGTTTAGATTTGCTTATAAGTTTTCACCTTCTTAAAATAGTAAAGGCTGGGGTAAAACTCATCATGTCCCATGCTGTGTTAGCTTCATAAAGAGAAGGAAAGTATATTTAAATTGTTATAATTTAAAGTTCATTGATAAAAACTGGTGCGTATATTTGCTATGTATGTGGCCCTTAAACACAGATCAAATGTAAAACATTATTATGAAAAAGCCTAACAATTTGTTCTATGGACTATTTTGTTTTATGATGTTCATGTTCGGGGAGAGTCCCTAAACTTTAGGATAGGGAAGAGTGAGATTAAATGCCTTATCTGTTACACTACTGCCTTCTTAAAATGAAACAAAATAATAACGATAACTAACAACATGGTATCATTGATTTCTGCGCAGATCTTCCCCCGGATAAGGAACCACTAGATTGGAACACTAGGATGAAAATAGCAGCTGGTGCAGCAAAAGGATTGGAATACTTGCATGACAAGGCAAATCCTCCGGTCATTTATAGGGACTTCAAGTCATCCAATATATTACTAGAGGAAGGATTTCATCCAAAGCTTTCTGACTTTGGTCTTGCGAAGCTTGGTCCTGTTGGTGATAAGTCACATGTTTCCACCAGAGTTATGGGAACTTATGGTTACTGCGCTCCTGAGTATGCTATGACTGGACAACTGACTGTGAAATCGGACGTCTATAGCTTTGGGGTAGTCTTCTTGGAGCTGATTACTGGCCGTAAAGCCATTGACAGCACCCGGCCCCATGGAGAACAGAACCTTGTGACATGGGTAATCCTCTGAACTTTTGTATTATCACATTACTTACAGACTTAATGTATATGTAAACAATGGAGAGATAAGCACCGTGGTTTAACTTCATATATATATACTTATGTGCAGGCACGTCCATTGTTTAATGACCGGAGGAAGTTCTCAAAGTTGGCAGATCCACGTCTACAGGGGCGGTATCCCATGCGGGGTCTTTACCAAGCATTAGCCGTGGCATCAATGTGTATTCAAGAGCAGGCTGCGACACGTCCTCTGATTGGGGATGTGGTGACTGCTCTGTCTTATCTGGCGAACCAAGCATATGACCCTAGTGTAGGTGGGCATGGTTATAGGGACGATAAAAGGAACAGAGATGAGAGAGGTGGAAGGATATTGAAAAATGAGGAAGGTGGAGGGTCTGGACGCAGATGGGACCTGGAAGGATCAGAGAAAGATGAATCTCCGCGAGAAACTGCAAGGATGCTAAACAGGGATCTAGATAGAGAACGTGCAGTAGCAGAAGCCAAGATGTGGGGGGAGAATTGGAGAGAAAAAAGACGACAAAGTGCACAAGGCAGTTTTGATGCTTCTTAACGCCATGTGCCTTTTTTTTCCAGTTCTATAACTCTTAGCTGCATAATTTACTACTGCCTTCTCAGTTTTCAGTTCTCTACCACCAATACAAGGTGGAAATTGTCGAGAGCTCAATTTTCTTTTAGCAGCTGCAGTACTACACAAACCTGGCTACTGCCTGTTTCTTGCAGTGGTCTTAACATAATGAGTTTGGGTCACAGAAACAAAATCTTTTCTAACTCAACCTTCTTTGTTCATTTCTTTCTTTACATTGTTCTCGTAAACACAGGCATGTTGGAGAGAGTGTACATTATTTGCAAGCTAGAAATAGGAGATTCGAGAGTGCTCATATGCTTTTTTGCATCTTCCAGTGGTTTGGTTTCAGCGAAACTACCAGTTTCTTTCTCCTATGTTTATGCTTTTTCTATTAGACACCGAAGATGCTATAGCACTTTCCTATAACATAGCACTAAGTATCTCATGCATGTCAAGAGCAAAACTGCAGCCAAAATTTGGAGCTTGAATGTTTGCTTTTCATTAATTCTTTGCCCCGCACTTGCTTTTTAGAATTACCTTATTTTCTTGCCCTGTAAAGATTGGTTTATCCAACAATTTAAATGGACTAAATTTATGCGATTTACTATGCTGCAATCACCCATTTTGTTGTTTGGGCCTGTCTTGAGTCAAACAATCGTCAAAACTCAAAATTTGGCCTAGACCTCGCGTCATAGGGTTTACATGTTGCTACGTACGCCTCCGGACATGTAGGCTTCTAGAAGCCCCAACATCGTGACATTGGCCTCTCATCTCGTGACCTCGGTTTCAAATTTAAAATTAACTCAAAATCCTCCTGCCTTTCGCACAATAAAATGCATATGGATTGCCGTACACATTGTGACGTTGAGCCCTCATGTCACGACGTATACACAGAATATTTGGACATTCTCGCAGAAGTCACACAATTGGCCCTTAATTCGCGCCTACGTTGCGACGCCTGACCCAAATGTCGCGACATCTCTCGCGCAATTAGTGAAATTGGTCATTTCCTTGGCCCTCAATCCATGGTATTCAATACACAGTCTCATAGCCTATACACCCTAGCCAAGTGCGAAATCACTCCTTTGACTCCCTCTAGAGCTCTCTCTAGCCCCTCCCTAATCTCAAGAGTCTCACGCTTGAATCTTTAGCATCCCTAGGATATCCCGTTGTCCCAGGTATGCAATCTAAACCCTAGTTCCTAGGTATCTTTCAATTATCTCAAAGCCCCATGCTTGTATTATCACCATCATCATTGTGCATCACATTCATTATTTTAAGAAAAAAACTTAGGTCCATTTCCTTATGTCCATTTCATCCAATTCCACCAATCATATATTGTATTTACACTCTCTTTCTTCTATGATTGGTTATATAAAAGGTGGTCTTCTATATTCTCTCTCTACTATGATTGGTCATTTAAACACTTTTTGCCACGTGTCATAATTATATTGGGGAATTGGATGAAATGGACATAAGGAAATGGACCTAAGTTTTTTCCTTATTTTAATATCATACTAGGCCCAATTCTAGAATCATTGGTAGGGAAACTCATATATGTAATTAGCCCTAGAGGCTAGGACATCGGTTGGGGTCTCATTCAAAAGCTTCAAACGATTGCCAAAATGCCCAAATTACTATCTACTGTTGTCCTTGACAAGTACAAAGACATAAAACAACCTTGATCCGAATCAAATGGATCATAGGTACCAAATTAAGCCAAAAATTTGATGAAAAAGACAAGAAAACATTGAAAGTCGCGACGTGCTGCATAAACGTCGCAACGTATCCCCATGATAGTCGCGATGTACGAGAAAATCGAAAATGCATGTTAAAACACTTTGGTCTAGAGTGGAACCCGTTTCCTCCTTTAATCTTGCTCAATCCAAAGTCAACTAAAGACATGTGTTTCTCCCATTTGACCCTACTGCATGTGGTTTCAAACCCTTAGCATAGGTGCCAAGAGAGGACCTTGTGCCCTCCTATGGCAAAATCACTTGCACTCTGAGTATCAATTGACTTCATGAGTTCCCCACTCATGCACCTTTCTAACTTTGTGGTCTTTGATCCCCACGAAGGGGTACGTAGGTCCTAGGCTCTCATTTCTCTTCTCAAAATTCTTAAAAAACACATGTATGATCAAAAGTAGAAATAATAGCCAAACATAAATTACTATGATCAAGATTTAGGGCTTCTCCACATTGAAGAAGGCGAAAATATACAAATAAAAACACAAGTAATGTTAACACACACACACACACACACTCTCTCTCTCTCTCTCTCTCTCTCTCTCAGTGCACACTCTAAGTATTTTCCAATGTCTAAGAAAACCGAAATGAGGAAATTGGCTACCCTTTTATAGTGGCCATGCGAGTGACAGGAAAGGAAAGCTAACTCAGCCCAGAGTCAGTTTGGGGTCATGACCTTGGCGACAGGAGGTTGCGACCTCACAAAGCCCTAAACAAGCCATTTATGGCCATAAGTGCATTAGGGGTCGCTGATATTTTATAAATAATAACGATTACTTAAAAACACAATTTTATCACATAATATGTATTAAATACTCATTTTTATCACTTTCTACATGTTGACACCTATGTACACAAATTAGCGTCTTTTACTATAATATTACTAATTATTATCAACAATATTAAATAAAACGACACCTGTTAACATGTCTATTTTTTGTGTCATCAGGGGTCGTAACCCCTACCGCTTGATTTCCTAGATTAAGGATCATGGTGACATCATAGTAGGGCTGACACATGATCCCCTACCTCCTAGACTAATTTTTGAAAGAAAAACAAAAAAAACTTTTGACGCAAAATTTATTGATTCTAAATGTTAAGTAAAAAATCAAATTAGGTCACTTTTGAACCATATAAAATTATCAAATTCTGGATTATAAAACTTTGGATTTCCCTGCACATCCCCATTGACCTTGTTCCAAAATCAACGGTAATTTCTAAGATATAGCCCTTGGAAAACTAGTTTACCAAAAACTATTCAAAATGGTATTCTGATATAAATAAATATGTCATAAATTGTTATAAAAGAATTAGGTCATGAAATTTTTATCTTATGCTTCTGAGACAAAAACGAATGTTTGGGGACAGAAATCACCGAAAAGGGAGGTTTGCAGAGGAAGAAAAAAATTCACAAATTAGAGTGACGTTCAAGCCGTCACTCAGCACTTTTTTCTTCCAAGCAGGTTTTGTAAAAATTACTGGGAAACAACTACTCGATGGATTTTGACCAATGACCTATGGTTAGAAAGCACTAGATATCTAGTTTCTAAAAAAAATTCATCAATCAAATTGGTGCTCAAAAGAAATTAGAACCTTGCGTTGAAGACATTTTGCTTGAATTCTCCACCAAGGTATGCAAAAGCAAAGAAAAAAAATGCTAAAAAGCTATAAACCATGTCACAAAAATTGAGAAAATTGTATAAAATAGCCAGCCAGATTAGACAAAGTAGAAAAAGGGAAGGATACTCCCATAGTTGGCCCGTCGCCCCTTGTTCAAGGGTTCCCCCTTTCTTCTTGACGCATTCCTCATTCTGTTTTTTAATAGTAAAAAAGAGTTTTTACAATACTAAGTATTCATTCTATAATAGATGCATATAGAAGCTCCTTTAAGATCTTAGAGGGGAGCTTATGTGTGTGTGTTGGATGCCATCCTTGCAACTGTAATTAATGAAGTTAAATTCTTGGGTGAGCTTAAAGACATCCCACTCGATTGTGCCACAATGCTTGTGGAAAGGGCCATTCTTCTTCAGTTTGTTTATGATCCATTCTCTGGGAAAGTGCAAGCTAACATTCTTGATTCCATGGTTATGGATGTGATCGCACCCAAAATTAATCTAACTTTAGTGTGTTAAATAGCATAAATTATAGATAAAAACATAATTTTACACAAAAAATGTTGAATATTTTGACAAAAGGAGTAGAGCCAAAATTGGGATAAAATGCCCATAAAATGCACTATTTATTGGTATTCTTGATTATCCGCAAAACCCATGGAATATTGGATAGGTGTGTTTGATGTTTGTTGAGTACTGTAGGCTTAACAGGGATCAATGGGAAGATATACTCAAAGTATAGGAACCGAATCCAAAGCAAAAACTCGTAGCAAGGCATAGAAAGGAAGCAAAGCAAGAAAGGAGCGGATAACTCACCATGGCAAGCAAAACAGCTAGCCACAACGAGCTCCTCATCATGGCAAGGCTATGACGTGGCAGCAACCTTAATGAGCGAACTTAATGAGGATCCCAGTCATCGAAGGAGTTGGAGATGCTTTCAAATTGGTTTGAATTCAAATATTAAATTCTATACCAATTAATAGTTATCTACATCCTATTCCTAATCAAATTGGAGGTCCCAGAGCCATATAAATAGACGTCTCACAAGGTTGAAAAGGCATTCAGTGATTCCCACATATTAGTATAGTTTAGAGCGTAGAGAGAATATGAGCGGCTAAGTTCCAAGAAGAACTAGTGTAGGCACGAGCCGATGGCTCTTCATTAGGGTTTGTTGATTCACTCGTCTTTTGTATTTCATCCTTTTCGATTTATGAATTGTGTTTTGCTTCCTAGTCACATGTCATTAGTTTATTAGATTCTTCCATGAATGGGCAAGTACTTAGTATGCTAGATCCTTCATATTGGGTCGGTAATCATTGACTATGTGGTTAAGGCACTTGGGATTTCTTGTTCTTGAAATTTAAATGCATATTTATTTGTTGGGTTCTTGATCGTATGCATCTTTTACTTGTGATTATATTTGTTGAATTAATTGTTCCTGGTTAGGTAGTTAATCATTGAGTATATCATAAAATCTCTTTATGAATGTTATTGATGTTCCCGATCAGGGATAACATTATCATTAGATAGGCTTTCGTAATGCATAACTATCATGAATACATTAAACTTTAGAATGAATTAATTAAACCTGAATAACTTCATATTGGCCTTGATTGCCTGGTTCTATTCTTCTTGGGATCCTGTTTCATATTATCTTGACCCCTTAAACCATTGACCCCCTACTTATTATGGAAATACCTACTTGCTTGAGATACTAACCAATTGCAGGTTAATACGAAGATTCCGCGAGAGATTCGACCCTTGGGTTGGCTTGTGCTACTCTAAGGTTTTATTTGATCAAAGCCGTGATGACTGGTTGAAACCTCAATTCGATGTAATTTGAATTTGTGAGCGATCAAATTGGCGCCGTTGCCGGGGAATCATCGGATTGATCTTAAGGTTAGTTATGTCTTCAACGAACAAGTATTTATTTTTATTTTAATTTCTTCTTTCGATCTTCTGTTTTCTTCTTCCACTTCTTGCTTTCTCGTTTTTATCTTTATTTTTCCGCTTCTGGTCATCGTGTGCTCGCTGCAGCGAGTACTTTTGATCGCTGCCAAGCTCGCCACAATGACCTACCCTCTGCTCGCCTCCACACTCGCCAGTGGCGAGTGTGGCAACATAAACTAGACACCTTCTAGTTTATGACCCGAACATAAAGGAGACTTGTTTCCCTTAGACCCAAAGATCGAGAAAACTTTAACTAAACTTAGAATAAAGAAAAGGGAAGAAATTCCTGGCATAACCATGGGTGATCATGGGGATGGAATTTTTGACAAAAGGGTCACCCTTAGAGACCTAAATAAAGCTGACTCCTCCAATGACATATCTCAGAACCTAGTCCCAGTTTTTTAGGATGATTTTAAACTGAAGGGACCATTGCTGAACTCCCTGCCAAAATTTCATTGATTGGCAGGTGATAATCCCTATATGCACTTAAAGATTCTACGCATGCATTGCACAACACTCAAACCCATAGGCACTAAAGTAGAGGATGTCATGTGGAAGTTTTTCCGAATGACACTGGAAGGAAAGGCCATGGAATGGTTTTTATACCTACCAACCCAATCACTTGAATCCCTACTCTCTTGGGACGCTCTTCGGAGTGCCTTCCTCGAAAAGTACTTCTCATCTAACAAAGTTTCATCCACTAGAAAAGAAATCACTTCTATTAAGGAAGAGAGAGATGAAAACTACTATGATTATTGGGTCCGCCTTCAGGACTTGATGACTAAATGCCATAACCATCGTCTCCCTCTAGCACAACTAGTAAATAGCTTTATAGATGGTCTAAACCCTGGGGACTCTGGCATGTTAGTGGCAACAACCAATTGTGCACTAGAAGACCTCACCCCTACCGAGGCCTGAGATCTAATAAAAAAATGTGCAATGACTAAAAAGAGAAGATCCCCTAGAGACGTGCATCTAGTAGAAGAATTAGGGCATGATCCAAACTCTACACTAGCCCAAATCACTAGGGACATAGCTGAATTTACCCAAGTGGTCAAGGCTTTACAAGGCCCACATCAGCAAACACAGCATCTGGCTTCAATAGCCGCAAGCTGTAGTGTGTGTGAATCCATGATGCACACAGCTAACAATTACCCACACAAAGTGGAAGAGGTCAATGCTATGTTTCAGCAAAGACCTGGGATGTATCTTGTGCGAGACCCGTCCTCAAACACATACAACGCCGGATGGAAAGACATCCGAATTTTAGGTGGAGGGACCCTGGGCAAACCAACCAAGGAAATAGGGTAGGAAACTTCCAAAGAGACCCTCCTAACCAAATAATGAAAGCCAACTCACCACCCTGGCAAACACTGAACAAGGGAGTCTAGGTTCTGAAGTAAGAGAGATTAGTCCATGAGTTTAACATAACCAACTCCCAAATGCAGGCAATTGTCACCCAATTTGATGCTAAATTCAATGACCTAGCGTCTAAGGTGAATGCCTCAAACACTAAAAGCGATAGCATAGCTGAATTCGTAAAAGGATTGTCCAATAATATGAGTGAATATCAGGTACAAAATGGAGGAACTATCCCCTCCAACACTGTAATAAACCCTAAAGCCGCAAACGCCATCACTTGGCGGAGTGCCAAAGGCTATGAGGGACCAACAATGCCTATCACTCAAGAAGAGGACGGCGATGATAATTTCGAAACAACGTCCTTCTTAGGAGTAGAAAGTGAGAGTAGAAAAAAAAAGAACTACTAAAGAAAATGAAAAACCTTCGCCTCCGCCTCTGACAGTGCAAGGGGTCATGACCCACCAACCCAGAGACAACAACAAAAGCAACACAAAAATATGGAGATGATGGCATTTGGGTAGCGACCTATGGAACTTAGGTTGGAACCCAGTCCAATTCGCAGAGTCACAAATAGGGATAAAGCAGAGGATTTGAGATTAGGGCATGCAGGTCATGGCCTATGGATTTTAGGTCGCGACCTTTCCCAATTCCCAAAGACCATTACAAAGTAAATGCGAGCAAAACGAGCATTGGGTTGCGACCTACCTACACAGGGGTTGTGACCCAACACCTAAAAACAACAAGATCAAGACAGTAGAGAAATAGCACACATGCAAAGCTCTTCCTCATAATTTACATTAAGAAACACACTTCATAAATCCTATTCTAGGAACCTGTTATACCTTATTCGTATAGCTACAAGATTTGAGTGTTTTGGAGAATCTAGGGTAGTTTCCACCTTTGCCTTCGGGTCCCTATCCTCTATTGAGCCTGCCTAATTTATAGTTGAAGGCTAGACACAAATCAAGAAAGAAACATTCATGGGGATCGAAGAATTCAAATTAGACCTGTATCAACAAAGATCTGACTGAGGTCAAAGGGGGGTCACGACCCAAGCAGTGGTGGGTCGTGACCTAAGCTGCCCTAATATCAAAATCGTAGCAGCTCAGGGGGTTCATTCTTTCAAAGTCGTGGCCCAGATACACTAAGTCGCAACCCTTTTCCCTTAGAAGCCCTTTCTGTGCTTTAATTTCTTAAAGAACGCTTGAACCATGTTGTGCCAAGATTTTAGAGTCTCTTTATCAAGGCGCATGTACCAGTCATGTGCACATCCAGTGAGGCTAAGGTGGAAGAAGGCGAGTAAGAAATTCTTGTTTCATTCCCAATTCCCCATAGCCATGCGATAACTTATAAGATGGACCTCTGGGTCAGTATTACCATCATACTTGATGAAATCAGGTATCCTAAATCTAGTTGAGATTTTTACTCGAGGGAGTTCCAATAAATCTTCCCCGTTGCTTGGTTTTGATGGTGTTTTGGATTCTCCTCACCATTCATGATTCTTTCTTGACAACGTAGAAAGCAAACAAAGGTTGGATGACTAGCTAATGATAGGCCTCTTCGAAGGGTGGTGCTTCACCTGAAAAAGGGAAAAGGTTTAAAGTTAGAAAATAATGTTTATACACAAAATTATTCCTTTTGGCATTTGGGTGCAGGCTCAACATCCATGTCCCCTCGGTTCTCTAAGTGAACAAAAAGTCCTACTGAGAAACCAAGGTTATAAGCTAGGCATTAGGAGCTCTAGCGTCACGGTGATGACCTTTTGCTCTCTAGAACCACCCAACCGGCTTCTCGTCAGGAGCTTGGATGCTTCTCAGTTGTTGAACAATTGGCGAAGTAATTGTCCTTTACAATAACTCCTTCGACAGATGAGACAATGTTGGGGATGTATCCAAAAGAAGGAAACTTCATTGCATTGATATTCAAATTTGGGTTTACATAGAGATTCTTTCATTACAATAGCACTTCTTGATTATAAAATAGAAACTTCTTATTTTTACCGTTGATTGAAAATAAAAATTCCGATTTCTACTAAAATAGAAGAAAAATAAAAATGGACCTAAATAGTGCTAAGATACTTCTAATGAACATTACAATCTTCGAATCTCTATGCTAAACCCTTGTACTCACAGGTTGCTTGTTTCAACACGTTCCACCAGGTGTGCCTTCTCACCTTTCGCTTGATGTATTATGGTTTGTAGGTCAGCAATTTTGTTCTCTGTGGCTCTCATTTCAGCAATCACAGTTCTCATCTGAAACTTACTCTTTGCATATTGGAGCCGATAGACTTCAAATTGTTTGTGGAGTTCTAATTCTCTCACCTTACTGATGTAATGTGTCTCTGCCACCTCACTTTTGAGCTTCAACACTTCTTTTGTTAATGATAAGTTCTCCTCTCATAAGACCAAGGTTTCTTCTCTTTTCTTCAAGTCTTTTTCTCTCGGTCTTGACTTTGCTCTTTCAGATGCTGATTCACAATGTGTCCATCTCCTTGGGCTTCACTCTGGCTCATTTTATGGTTTCCTTTCTTAACCCCAAGCCCCTTGGTATTAATCTAATTTGCATTAATCAAAGTCAATACATGTTGAAATTGCTCGCAAGTCTCAATGGAATGACCCACAGTTTCCCGATGATATATGTAGGTTAACTCTTCCTTGTACCAAACAGGAAACAACTTTGTCATTAATTTCCGAGGCATTGGGCACATAATTCCTTGGTCGCATAGAGTTTCAAAGAGCTCTGGTTTTCCCATCTCACACTTAGACAAAAACTAATTGAGACTAATCTTGTCCCTTTCCCTTTGTTTATCCACCTCTAGCATGTTCGATTGAGAATTCCCCTTCTTGATGGATGAGGCGTCTGGGGGTAAGCAAATGGCCATACCTTGATTGGATGCTGAAGCCATGCCAATTGCCAAAAGCAATCATACAAAAATTTTTAAACATGCGAAGCAAAATAAAGGTAGTATCTTCATCATAGATATAGGGGTATCCTTAATGAGATATTTTAAGGGTACGCTTGGTATAAATGCACGGATGTAAAGTACTATAGAATAAAAGAAAGTACTGTAGGGAAAAGTGAGGAGAGAGATAGAGAGAAAAATTAGGAGAGAGAAAAAGTATGATAAAAAGTGTGTTTGATATGTATAAAATATGATGTAAAGTTCTTTTGGGAATCGTGAAACACCACGATTTTACTGTTTGGATTTTACACCAAACATACCCTAAGTGCATTGAAAGGGTTTTGAAAAATGAAAATTTTTGGTGCAGCAATGTCTTGCGATTTGAAATAGTTTTTTTTACCATAAATATCAAAGTATCTAGGTGAGTTTTGGAAAAAGGTGTACTGAAAAGTTCCATTATATATACATAAGTATCTTGATGAAGATTCCATTCAGAAAACTAGTGGTTATATTTGCAATTATTGTGGGAGTTATCCTTCGAACCCCCCCCAATATTTTTTCAAAATAATTTTATGAGGGTTCGAGATTGGTGTTAATATTGCTTGAGCAAATTGCACACGAAATGGGATTCTTTTACTTTTTGGTCAAAATTGCAACTGACAAATGAGATCTTTTCTGGAAAAAGAAGAATTTCTTAAAACTTTTTGTTTAATGAGAGAAGCTTCTCACATTAAACATTTCAATTTTCAATCGTGATCTTGACTCTAGCTCACACGAGGTGTGCTAATAAGTAGAAGGCCGGCATAATGATACCATACCCCTCAGTAATTGTAAATACAACCACTATTTACCGGTAAGCGGAAAGCGATATATAAATCATGCAGATAAAAGAAACAATGTTAATACAGTTCTATGACCTAGGAATTATTGCAAGGGAAAGATCCTTTACCACAGCTACTAAGGTATCATGATAAGAATTTTATAAATACAAAATAAATGTAAAGACAATTTTTATTCAGAACAAATACAGTGTGAAAGTAAAGGAAAATTTTTTAAAAGAATTTTAAAAATGCTTTGGAATTTAAAATGCATGCAATGCAGAGAGATTCTCAATCCTTGTGTCCTATGGGCCTCAGGTTCCTAGGGCTTAAAAATTGGTTGCCTAAAAAGGTGATCTCTATGAGAAATTATATTTAATGCAGGGTAAGTGAGGTTTTAATTAAGAAATTCTAATTAGGTCAAAGGCCCTTGGATTGCCCCATAAGAAGATGAGGACCCTATCTTAGGAAGAAACCCTATCCATGGAATAGGGTCCCTGCGAGTTAGCTTCCTAAGGCGGGTGACAATCCAAGAGAGATCAGGCATTTCGACCTCCGTAAGCACTAGGCTCAACAGGGAAGTTAACCAAACCCCTACTATCTAGTAGGTATGCTTCAAGTATAGAAGCAATCAGGGTGAATGCAATAGCGCATGCAATAGTGATGTATGTGAGTTGGAGCAGTCCTAGATTACGCTCTCTCATCCAATGAAGTGGATTCACTGCAAAATATAGAAAAATAGATCAATTTCAGTTGGCCAAGCGGTTTATATCACAGTTATATCGCAGTTAGGGGGGTCATCTACACTAAGTTTCCAACAAACAAGAACCCAGATGAAAAGCCAGATCAATTTAAATTTTAGAAAGTTGGGCTTGACTCTCTAATGTCCCCAGCAGAGTCGCCAAACTGTGATGGGAAGTCGCCACCAAGTTTTTCTTTTGAATCCCTGAAACTTAGAAAGGGGGTGATTAGGTTTGAAAATACAGTGGAAATGGAGTGTAAAAAGAATAAAAATAATTGCTCTTTTAATGCATTTGAAAATTAATTTCTAAAAATACAAAATTAATTTAAAAATACATTAAAAGTTAAGCAATGCAAGCTGTAACCAAAAGTTCAAGCTCGAGAGTCTGTTTGAGCCAAGGGGAAGGTGTTAGGCACCCCTCGTCCCCTGTCCGTAGACGGTTACCCTAATTCAATTTGATCTGGCTTTTGAATATTCAGGGGTTCTATCAAGCAAATGCAGGGTTGAGCTTGAACCAAGATGAGAGCCTGGTGCCTATGTACCCTTAAAAAGGGTTAGAGTCCATGTAGTTTGCAGTGTATGCTCATGCTCATGCGAATGTGTGTGTGTGGATGTGTGCGTTAAGCCTATGAGGCTCAGACGACGCATCAATGATGTGCTTATTGAGGCATGCTAGCCACATGACACCTATCTACCATGAAGTAATGATGCAAATGCAGGTATGCAGTCCTAATCTTGTTCAACAGACATAATCCGTCCAGCTAGCTGGTGCGACGCAGCCTTTTCACGAGGTCAGCACCAATAAAAAAAATACTAGAAAGTGCAGCTAGTGGCACAACCTAGGTCGATTCTCTCTCGTGGAGCCTATGAATTCTTTAGACAATTGCGCACAAATTAACACAAAAAGGAATGTCTTTGAGGAATTTTATCAAACACTTGGTGTGCAATGAAACTAAATGGAATTAAATGCAACTAAATGAAACTAAAACTAACTCTTTTTGAGTATTTTAAAAGCAAAGTAAAATTGAGGTGAATGAAATGAGATGAATATGCTTTGTTGGAGAATGTTTTGGGCTATCCTTACTATCAAAAAGTGTGGAGTTAATCAATGAAAAACCATTTTCTAACGTAGTTTAATAATCACTAAACTTAGGTAAATTATTTATAGGATGCAATTAACCAACCGGACAATTAACAAGCCTAATCAAATACCATCAATGAAGCAAATGGAGAATTTAACATAGACTTGAATTCAAGTCAACAAATACCATTGTCATTAGAGTGCTTCCACAATGAATCAAAAATTACAATAAGATTCAACCAAATCCAATGTAATCAAAACTCACAATGGGTGAATCAAAATACAAATCACAAGTCTATATAAATCTCTAATATCCAACTACAACTAAGTTAAGTTCCACAACTATGGAACCACAATCAATACAAACCCATCAATATCAACAAGATACAAATGAATCTATAAAGAGAAGTAGAAGGAAAACAAGAAGAACTCCCCATTAAGTTCCGTAGCTCAAGACCTAATCATCCTCCTCCAAAGCACAAGAGATTTAACTACTCATGGATGGGAGAAATGCTTCACCAAGATCCTCCAACCCTTGCTTAGCCGTGGATGATTATGAAAGTTGCTGGATATTAGTGTGGATGGGTGTAGAGAGTGGAGAAGATGAAGAGAAATGGTGGATGGTCGCTGAGATGTTGAAGAGAGACTTGAGAGGATGAGAAGCAATGAGTGTAAGTAAGTGTTGAATTGTGTAAGAATGAATGGGTAATTCTTCCAATTAGGTTAAGTGTCTCAAAAACTTCAGAATATTTCTTTCCCTTCGACCTAAGATGCTCCCCTTGTGGTAAAATGCTGAGAAAGTGGGCCCACAATTCATTTCAGCTCATAAAATCGTGAGAAAATTATGTAGATCTGATGTACCCGCATTTACCCGCTAGCAACGGGTGGATTACTTAAAACGAATGTTTTCTCCTCTAAATTGAAGTCTACCCGCTGGCAGCTTGCAAGGCTATCCACTGGCAGCGGGTAGAACAGTATATGGCCCTTAAATGTTGTAGCTTCCTCTAGTCTTCAATTCTTGCACCGACTTCACTTTCCAGCTTCTTTCCCGACCTCTAACACTTGAATCCTTGCTATTCCTCAAGGTAGTTGACCTACAAATCAACCAGAAACAATTATAAGGCTCTCAAATTAATAAAACTCGAGAATTATCGCAATTTATTCAATAAAGCCATGGAATTAGCAAGATTGTGATTTAAGTCCTTAAGTGCCATTGAATAACATTAAACCATGCATAATGACTTTTTAAACTCAACAAAAGCTTGTCAAATGCCAAAAAATGCAAGGGCAAATATTGGTATTATCACTAGCACAACGTGCACAAATGAGCCCACAAGCTCTCAGGCACTTTTCTAAAGAAATACAGTAAAATCCTAATTTCTGCATGCTTTAAATGCAATCAAATCAAACAAAGATGCAAAATTAAATAATTTAGAATGCGTACCTCTTGAAGAATAACCATGCCAAATATGTTGGGCCTAGACCCGGTCGGGCTAACACATGTTGAACATGTACGTAGGGATTTTAGATTTCACGACCGTGGCCTAGGGTCCGGATATAATTTTATGTTGTCCCTATTATTTATGTGACTTAATTCTATCCAGTTGCTAAGTTATATAAGACCTAATCGGGCACTTAGTAGGATTGGATGCTCTAAACATGACCAGTCGGTATTGAGTTGGAACCCATAAATAATAAATAACTTAAATAGCTTCATGAGGTGATATTTATTTAAATTAATTTTTTCTCGGTCGGGATTGTAACACCCCAATTCCTTACTTCCATTTTAGTGTATTAGTTGTTATGAATTAGTGTGTTACTAGCCTTTCTTACCCGAGTTCATTTAAAAATTTTACCAAGTTGATTAATTAAGTGGAGTTGGTTTGGGTTGTTACTCTTGGGTATCTCACTCGTCTCTCTCGGCGGAAGCATTAAAGTAAAAAAAAAACAATCACAAGCATCGTCATTATATAACCTTCTATTTACTATAAACATATATGTGTACACTTACCATCCATCATCAAAGCTAGAGTCCTATGAAGGGAGAAGATCTAAGGATAGCAAGCATCTTAAGATCTTAGCCCTTAACCTACTAGTGGATAAAGACTCTAGTCTTTACTTACATACCATTCATATACATATCCAAAATATGTGCTCCATCCCTTCCTATACATAATATTTACTAGGACTTTGTAACCTTTCCAAAAAGATAATAAAGGACAAAGTCTAGGGAATGGGGATTCCAAAAACACAAGAAACACATGTACTATATGATCATATTCCTTGAGAAGGCGTTAGATAAGTCACTACATGTACAATCACATTGCTAATCACTACGATCCAGCCCAGTACTACGATCATGCCTCCATTCCAACATGGCCTCCAATGTGACTAAGTACCTAGGCATTTGATACACATTAACGTAATCGTGAGATTTATAATCTCAGTAATCATAGCAACCTGTTTTGAAAACTGCCAATGTGTACCATTGTATCATCATACAGAAAATCCCTGCATTTCTCATACATTTCATAACATTTAAAACATGGATGCATTATCATTCATTTCTTTACACTACAAAAAACTGGAATTTCTGCGGTGACTCTTTGGTGGCGACAAGAAAAGTCGCTGCTGAAAAGGAGTTTTCGGCAGCGACATTTGATAGTCGCCACCAAACACCCTTTGGTGGCGACAAAACTGTCGCCACCAAATACCCTTGCGTGGCGACATTTAAATGTCACCACAAAAGACCCTTTGGTGGCGACAAAGGGTTGCCACCGAAAAACCCTTTGGTCGCGACATTAAGTAAGTCGCCACCAAAGAGTCTTCAGCGGCAACTTTTGTTTAGCCACCAAAGGGTGTTTGGTGGCGACTATCAGATGTCGCTACCGAAAACTCATTACATTTTTTTCTCTAAAATAATCCATAATATTACTATTGTTCAAATATAATAATTTATTTGAAATCATAATTTAATTATTATTTTATTTTATCAAAAGTAACAAAATTATTCTTTTAAAAAATTATATTAGTCATAGTAAAACATTTTATATCTATATTGAAGTATATAATATAAAAAATACAAAATCAAAACCTATAACAATTCACTTTTATATAATTTTATATACAATTAAAATTTAAAAAAAGTAATTAATCTTTAAAATAATTTTTTATGTAATTTTTTAACACTTGTGTAATTTAAGTGTTGTATCCCCTCTTGTATTACCATAGTTTATTCCAATGAACGTCATAAAATTCATAATGGCAATTATTTCATCTTGTATCATCATAATTTATTCGTATGTGGGTATCTGTATCATTACAATAAAATAATACTAATAGATTTGACATAAGCTAAATTGCATGTAATTTTAAAAATTAATTTTTTAATGTAAACTAATTCTCTATTTTCAATTATCTTATATCTTGTATTTTATATTGCATAATTTTAGGGACTAAATTTTTAAAAAAAAAAACTCTAAACCATTTGTTAGAAGGTCTTCAGTGGCAACCAAAAGTCGCTGCTGAAGACATGTCTTTGGTGGCGACTAAAAGGCCGCGGCCAAAGACAGGTCTTTGGCGGCGACCAAAGTCGCTGCTGAAGACATGTCTCTGGTGGCGACTAAAAGGTCGCTGCAGAAGACATGTCTTTGGTGGCAACTGAAAAGTCGCTGCTGAAGACATGTCTTTGAGATCAAAGACAAATACATATAATAAATATATTAGAATGACATTATATAACAAAAGGTGATATATGGCTTAGTGGTTGCTGTAGAAATTACCATGCATCACATTCCGACTTTGAATCCGTCCATGCGCCATTTTTAAAAAATATAAGGTGGTGGTGATCGTCGGCCGGCGGAGGTTCGACAAACGGTGGTCATTGCCGGTCGACGGTGGTTGTCGCTGGCCGGCGGTGGTTGTCGCCGGTCGACGGAGGTCCGGCAGACGGTGGTCGTTGCCAGCCGACGGAGGTCATTGCCAGCGGTTGGAGTTCCGGTAACTGCTTTTAGTGGTGACGAAAGCTTGCTATTGAAGGTCTTGTGTGGCGACCAAATGTCGTTGCTGAAGACATGTCATTAGTGGCGACTTAAAATTCGTTGCTGAAGATATGTCTTTGGTGGCGACTAAAGTCGCTGCTGAAGACACGTTTTTGGTGGCGACTAAAAAGTCGCTGCTGAAGACATGTCTTTGGCGGTGACATTTGCCGCTGCTAAAGACATGTCTTTGGTGGCGACTAAAATGTCGCTACAGAATGTCTTCTACAACGCGATTATTGGCGGCAACCTTGCAGCGACTAAAATGTCGCCACCAATGATCATTGGGGGCGACTTTTTGGTCTTTCGTGGCGACAAAAGTCGCCACCGAAGACCTTTTTTTTTGTAGTGTTAAAACATAATAAAGCATAGCATATATTCTTGTGAATGCAACCTTTGATACATCTCTTTCAAACACTCATTCAAATCATTCATTGGTATGGTATGGAATAGTATCATCCTCATCTTTCCAAAATGTCAAAAACTAGAGTAATATGAAATTACATAAAACATTTCATCATATCATCATCATTCATAATTCCAAGGGTATTGAAATAATAAACTTAATAAATGTGGGCATCTAGCCCTAATTTCCATAAAACATATGAGCATCGGGAGTGCCGCAACGCGAACACTCGCACACATCCATACATACATCATCATTGTAGGAACCTTTGTGTCTTTCCCGAAGGATCAACAATTCGTCCCTCATAACATCATCATTAGAGGACCATTTGCGTCTTTCCCGAAGGATCAACAATTTGCCTCCCATAAACATTTACATATACCTAGGATTCATCATGTTGTCCCGGAGGATCAACTGTTCAATTCCTTGAACACATACATTCATAGGATTCGTTGCGTCTTCCCTTAAGAATCAACCTATTGCATGCATTGTGTCTTTCCCTATGGATCAACAAATTTTATGCATGGTATCTTTCCTTAAGAATCAACAATTCATCTCCGTGATATGCTATTCACATATACATATATTGGAAAGAATTGGTCCCAATCATGGATTTTAAGCATGTCGCTCTTGAATGGCCACATAGGGCATACTAGCTTAAAATTCGGTAACCAACACGGTGTTTTTATAAAATTACATTCTTAATCGAATGGATGTTTTACAATCCCAAATAATGACACAACCATGGAAATCCCAAGGGCCGTCCCATACCGACAATAGGTAAACCGATCATGGACCCATTCTTTACTGATACATGTACAATGAATACTTAACTCTCTTTTCTTTCTTTCTACGCTATTTCCCCTTGATTCAAATTTCAAATTACTTTAAAATCTTTGAGCATTGTATTTGAGAATGAATTTTAGGTGTTTAAAACATCATTTAAAGTGATTAAGTTCACTATGAAAAACAGGGGTCTATCAGCTGGCTGATTGGGGCTATCAGCGGCTGATTGGCCCTTAATTTTGAGAAATAAAATTTTCCAGAGACGCATCAGCCGGCTATTAGGACCTATCAGTCGGCTGATAGCTCTCTGGAAAGCTATTTCAGCCACATTAAAAGCACATCAGCTGGCTGTTCTAATTCTGGAAATTTTTTGGTAAAATATGAATATTTCTGGGCAAAAACATGAACATTTATGAAAAATTTAAACCCATCAGCCAGCTGTTCTTAATCTGGAATTTTTTTTGGGCAACTTATGAACACATCAGTCGGCTGTTCTAGCTATCAACCGGTTGATGTGGGGCGGAAATGCTTTTAAAAACTTTATTTTGACCAGATTAAAGCCCCAAACTTGAAAATCAAAACAGTTTAATTCATGGAACTTAATCACTATCATTTTAACAACAAAACCCATGAAAATTTCAGCTCAAAACATGCTTGTTCATGCTCAAATTTATTATGAAGATACCATCAAAACCCATAACCAAACCCATGACAAATTTCTCATTTTCTAACATCCAAGCATACATGCAACATCATCTAAGCATTCATTCAAGTTTTAAAAACTCAGAAATGCAAGTTTTAATCCTCTCTTTCAGCTTGAAACATCATATTTGAAAATTTCACTATTTGAGCTAAAACCATGAATTTTGAAGATGAGATGAAGGAAGTTACGATTACCTTGTTTCCGTGCTTAGATTACGTTTCTTGTGATGTGTAGATGCTTTCCTACGAATTTTCCTAGCTGGAATCGAGTTCTTCAATCCCAAACCTCCAAGTTTTCTCCACCTTCTCTCTAGCCCCTTCTCTCTTGTTTGTGAGAAAAGAAGTATGGCTGACTCTCTCTCTCTCTCTCTCTCTTTCTCTCAGCTCCCTATAGTGTAGTGGTGACTCATGGCCATTTAAAAAAAAGTTGGCAATTAAGTCCCTAGGGTCACTTAGTAATCATCCCGATCTTAGATGAAACTCTGTGTTCATTCTTGACACCTTGGCAGGAAGTGTTCAAAATTCTGTTAGTTACTGTGACCCTTGGCTAAAATTATAATTTATTATCCCCATATCACTTTTCTTTACATCTGAGTCTCGTTTCAATTAAACTCGTCTTTCCTTTCATCTAAGTCCCTCTAGCACTAATGCAATTCTACATGCTTTTAAATGCATCAAACACATACAATAACTTAATTAATCTAACAAATAATCAATTCATCATCTCGGAGAGGCGGATGTTACAGGAGTCAGTTTATCTAAATTGAACCTAAAACCAAAGCGCTCACCTAGGTTAACATTAGTAATTTAACTAACACAAAGAACAATATCAAGAATGATTATGCAATATCATTTTGTATGTGTACATGAGCAAGGATGCTCCATGCTTATACCAATTGATATACAATAATAGCCTTTAAAAAAAAGACTGGGATGCAACTTTACCAACATTATCAAGATAAATTGTCTTTATAAGATAATTTTGAAATTGGGCTCTCAATCTTATTAATTTTGCAAGTAATATTGTAAATGCCACATTACGCATTAATAATTGACAAGCATGTGACCATTTAGTAGAGGCGTCTATTAATAATACCATAAAGTATCAAAATGGTTCACAAGGTGGAGCTACAATAAGTCTCCATAAATGCGTTCAAGAAATGAAGGGGATTCAATCCCAACGTTTCCTAGTGATGGCCTTATAATCAATTTCCCTTTGGAACATGTAGCGGAACAAAATTCAATAGATAAAAGAATCTTCTTGTTTTTTAATTGATGTCTATTTGAGTTCTCTATAACTCTTCACATTATTATTGAACTGGAATGGTCTAACCGGTCATGCCAATTTATAAATGGATTCTTTAAATTAATAAACTTCTGATCCAATACAACAAGTTTCAATTGTACTAATATGGGTATAGTACAATCTAGATGATAACGCAGACATTCTTTTTAATATGCGCTTTTCTACCTTATACAACTGTAGTAATATAGAGATACTACTTATCATGTTTTATTTGAATATGAAGTAAATATAATGTATTACGCATATGAATGATCATAAACATGTTAAGGATAGAATGTGAAGTGATTTATTAAGTTTTGAACAATACATCAAATACCCAAAACTTATATCGATAGAGATTCGTGCAAGGTGTGATATAACGTATTATAAAATGAGTAGAAAGAAAAAGTATTTTTATGAACAAAATACTTAATTTAAAGAAATAGAGTATTATGGGGAAGAAGGTGCTTTTTTACGTACTCAAGTCATATCTTGTGTATATATGATCAAATAGAGCCTCTATTTACAGACTATATGATCTTAAAGGGTTACAACATAGGAAACTTAAGGATTTATATCTACATTAATGTTCGCCAAGAGATTATATGAAAGTACATCTTCATGGAGAAAGCCAAATGTTGCATACATATATTTATGTACATGGAGAAGGTAAAAAATTGATAATATGGACATTTACATATAACATTTCCTATATAACATAATAAAATATTTTTTATTATAAAAACACTAAAAATAAGAGTACAAAACAATTTTTATTATTTTTATTTAAAAAAAATACAAATCTGCTTTTTAATTTTTAAGAACAATTAAAAGTAAGTTACCATATTTTTTGTTCTAAAAACAATTTTTACAAACTGTTATGTCCACCAAAGTCAACATGAGATTGGTCCAAATGGTAAGCAATTTAGTATTTATTAAGCAAAGGTTCGAGACTTTGTAACTCGGACACCTGGTAAAAAAAAAAATATTATGTCCTATATTTTTATTTATCATGACGGAAATTAATGGATACAAATGAATCTTGAAAATGCACATATATAATGAAGAGTATTACATTGTGAGTGACTAGTGGGTGCACACATTACTACTTACTCGTAGCCTCTCGTAGGTAGGCAGCTACAAATACCCAAGAAAAAGAAAAAAAGAAAAGAGAATTCATCAGCTACAAATTCTGACTTTTGAGACTCAGACATGAAAGTGATCAGCTTGAACTTCCATAATTTTCTCCTTGTGATTATCTTGTTGATTCACATCATCCACATTTTCCACTTTCACCACCACAGCATTTTTCACTGCCTCAAGTGCCACCTGAATATTCTTCTCTTCGTCTTTCATTTTTGCTTCATCACCCTTTTTGTTACCATTTCTGTATATTGCGTACAGCACCATCTGAACCACTCCCAACGCGAAACCCAACACATTTGGCAACTACATTTGGCAACATATCAAATTCAATCAGAATTCATCAGCTACATATTTATATTAAAATATCTCTGCACCCTTTTAGAGAGTGTTATCTGAAAATAATTATTTTATATTATAACATATGAGTGATTTGATAGGAAGTAGAAGTGAAAGTAAATGATAAAAAATGTATTTGATACACAGAGAAATGGAAGTCGAATGCAAGAGTAACGTTGTTTGGTATGGTGAAAAAAAGATTTGTAAATAAAACATAAAAATATAAAATACCTTTTTTATCCTTACTTTTATTATCTACCACATATTTTTAAAGGTATAATAGTCAATTTACATACGCTTTTCTTTTAGCTACATTTTCCTTTTTCTATTATTTTGCCTACCAAACATAACTTAAGAGAGAGAAAGTCAAGTTAATAAAAAGGAAATATTGAACGAGTTAAATAATCTTTTAAATTTAATTTATCATTTTAAAATGTAATCATTACTATTTTACATTATATTTTAAAATTAAATAAATTAAAAAGAGTCCATGTGAAATTTTTGCTAGTTTAGTATGTACTTACAGCAATGCATATGTCCTTGAGGAAGAGACCATAAGCAAACCACATCACGGCACTCAATGTGAGGAAGAATGACAAATTGAATGGCATAAACTCTACACTCTTTGTTCGAATAACTTGTGCCTGCAAAACCAACATTATTCATAATATGTGCCAAATATCAAGTAGGTCAAAATTCAATACATAGACATATATATATATATATATTTATATAATTAAGGTGAAATCTGTTATGTATCATAATACTGACCATGATACTTAAGGGAGCTGCAAACACACTCACTGAAACAGAAACACAAATCCATCCAAGCACTTGAACTCGAAGTGAACCATGGATTGCAAAGTGAGTGACCACCATGATCAAGCCGAACGATCCCACATTCATTACCGCCAGCAATCTTATGGTCAATTTCTGCGCAATGAACTCCGAATTTAATTACTAATTCATTCATTTCCATTCAACTTAATTACATTACAAACATGTTCATTTCTTACAATATATGTACTTGTGGGATAAAAGTTCAACGGTACCGATGTATCGTACCATTGAAGTTCAGTACATATCTCTCTAATCATATAGAGTCATTTGTTAGACCCACATTGAATGGTTTAGGAACCAACTGATTGGAGGGATGTACTGAAGTTCAGTATTACAGTACCACTGAACATCTACTCGTGTTTGTGTGTGTGTAGTATTTATATATATACGTACCCTAGCGTCCTTGGGGGCATAGATAACGTAGATGATGATGTAGATGATCTCAACCACACATCCAAATCCGTTAATGGTAATGAGAAGCATGGCATTGGTTTTGATCATGGCATAGTACAACCACAACATGCTACTGAATAACGCTACCAAGTATGGCAATGATTGGAATCCTTCAGTCGTCTTCTTTTTCCATATGCGGTAAAACGTTGGCCTGCTCATTTTCGAATTAATTAGTTTTTTTGTATATTGGCTGAGTTCGGATCCTCTGCTGTTTGAGTAGTACTGTCTAGGTTTAATTGGCCGCAGTAGATCAAAAAAATCGTGACCAAATTTTTAACCACAGTTATTGATGATTACTAGTTTAGATAGCAGAACCGTGAACAGCAGAAGATCTGAACTCATACAGTCATACCGGCTTGCTTGCTAGCTTGGAAATCATTAAGATAATTAAAAATTAACTTATACTTACAACGGAGACAAAAACACCATGAATGAAATGACGTTACCTATGCATCACAAAGAAAAAGAGGAATCAATTAATTCATTAAATTGATATAATAACATGAAAAAATATATATATATATATTCTACCAACATATGGCATATTAAAAGTGCATACATAGTGTTGGTTGACATCATCAAACCTGAGAACGAATCATTCATCCCATCAACCTATGTATCTCACCCAACATGACTAGCTACTTACCACAATTTACTTATTTCCGTTAAACTAGAATATATTATTAGGTGGAAACTAGCTAGAAATGAAAGAAGATGAATTTTCTGGACCAATAAAGTATACATAAACAAGAATAGGCTTATACATACAGAAGAGAAGATATATATTATATACTTGAGAAAGAAAAGAAAGTAATTGAAGGAAGAAAACCAAATGCATGCTCAAGGACGGAAATCAATTAATTAGAGAAATCCATTAAAGCAAGGGTATCTGGAATAATTCTTTTCAAGAAGTTTTACAAAGAAACAACAATTGATATAATAAAAATGTGAGAGAGACTGAAGGAAAAAAAGGGTAATATATATATATATATATATTGGTCTTAAATTTGTTGATATAGTAGCCTTACCAAGTATACCAAAGGTAAATGCCAAAGTGTTCATGACTGCAATATGTGAGCTATAGAAATGGAGTCTTAATTTCTTGGGTCTGGGATGGGAGGAAAGATATATAATAACACAAAAGATTTAAGGGTTTTATGAGAGTCTGATGATTTTGTTCAGAACTCAACCCCTTAGTCTCATGCAGGTAGAATGAAGCTGGTGATGTAGTACTTCCCACACCCCACCCCATTATATATACCCACAAAGCAATGAGGGAGAGAAACAAACTTCAAAAGGGGAATTAAAATAGGGGAAAAAAGAGAAATATTAAATAGGAGAAAGTGTTTATTAATTGGAATTGTTTAATGAGAAAAGAATGAAAAGAGAGGGTAAAGATGGAGGAAGTATTGTGGGGTATGAAAGTCATGGAGGGCTCATGAGAGTTTTGATGTTAGAGTAGGTAATGTACCACAAAACCATTTTATTCATGATGGTTGGCTCCCACGTGCGCAGGGGATAGGAAGTCAGAAATAAAAAAAAAAGAATATGGGGAGGAATTAATATATACAATAATGCCTTGTTCATATCTTAGTTTTGAGGAAAAATAATAAGGTATATGTAATGTCAGTGGATACGGATATACTAAAGTACAGATTCAGTGAATTGCATAAATTATACTTTCTCAATCGTCA
Source organism: Senna tora (assembly GCA_014851425.1). Classification (NCBI taxonomy): domain Eukaryota; kingdom Viridiplantae; phylum Streptophyta; class Magnoliopsida; order Fabales; family Fabaceae; genus Senna; species Senna tora. The sequence continues at coordinate 17,193,805 of CM026262.1, forward strand.
GATGAAACTGTTATAGTACGGACACAAATATTAATTTTTATTAGAGGGTCGGAAGTTATATTTTATATTCAATTGCACTTTACTACATCCAAATAATCGTAAGATAAGAATTTCTCAATTTTGTAATCTGAACCAGTAAAGGAGTCTAGATCATGAACTCATTGAGTCACTAGTTATTACTAGGAGGTCCATTAAAAAAATTAGTTGAATTGAAGAAATAAATTAAATGTATAATAATAATTATAAATTTGGCTATCTTATTAAATAAAAAATAAGTTATACGTAAAAAAAAGTAATTATTTATGTTGTTTCAGTGTTATAACATATAATAAGTTTATTTTTTTACAATTATAAAACAAATTTTCTGTATTAATTTCAACACCACAATAAATATCTAAAATTTATAAAATAACATGAAATTAATAATTATGTGATTTAAAAATTAATTAAAGATATTTCGAAATAACAATATTTAATGAAATAGTAAACCAAGAACTTGATTTTCTTTTTAGTAAAATAATATATAATTAAAGAAAAAACTTACATCCATTTTTTTATATTCGTTTTTTTAAGTTTGCCTATCAAAATATAATACGTGTCCTTTTATTTATGTGAGTCTTTTTTTTCTTAACTTTGTTAACCTCCTATTAAGGAAAAAACTTACGTATGTCATATTTTGATAGACAAATTTAAAAAAATAGATACAAAAAAATGAACGTAAATTTATTTCTATAATTAAATATATTTTATTTTGTACAGAAAATACAATGTGTTTTCCGTTTCAAATAAAGTTTTATGACCGGCGGGCTTTTCAATATAATTTCAGTTCACCTTTTTGCATGTAGTCTTTTTCAATAATTTTCTTTTACCGGTTTTTCAATATCCTTCTAATTATATCATTCTTTTCCATAAGCCCATTAATGTTTTTCTCTTTTAAATAAATTTTTGTGACCGGCATTCCAATATAATTCAGTTCACCTTTTTTCCCTATAGTCTCCACTTTTCAATATCCATCTAATTATATAGATATTTCGAAGGATAAAACTTATGTCCATTTTCTTATGTCTATTTTATCTAATTTCTCAATATAATTATGATACGTGGCAAAAAGTGTTTAAATGATCAATCACAGTAGAGAGAGAATATAGAAGACCACCTTTTATATGACCAATCATAGAAGAAAGAGAGTGTAAATACAATATATGATTGGTGGAATTGGAGGAAATGGACATAAGAAAATGGACATAAGTTTTTTCCTATCTCGAAACAGATTTAACGATTAAGAGATGATTGGTTCACCAGCTCTCTATAGTATTACTCTCAAAAGTGGATCCAATAATGAAGTACTGTAAAGTGTATGAAGTGCATCATCCAGACCATTAAATAAAAATCGAGATTCAATCGTGTCCGTACTCTAACAGTTTCATCCAATGATCCTTAAGTGTACACTTCACACACTTTACCGAATCTATACTTTAGCAGATCCGGATCCATTACTCTCCTCGTTTTCTACTTTTTTTTTTTTAATCTTCATCTTATTGTGCATTGGGCGTGATTCTGTTATGGAAAAAGTATGCGCTAGAGAAAACGTGAGCGAGGGTGCAATAATGCCCAAGGTGATGTCTAAAAGTGTTAACTGTTAAGAATAACGAACTGATGATCATTTTTTACGTTACTGAGGTAAGGGGGTTTCATTCTTCTCGTGAACCTTCCAAACAAACACTATCTATCTCACCCATTTTTCCCATGTTGCTTTCATCCCAACCAAACACACGTACCTCGTTGCGTCACCCCTCTTAACACAACTCTTCTTCATTTCTATTGTTTTCAATTTGCTTTAGCTTTCATTCACTTTATATATTCACCTCCATCTTCCATTTCATAATTTCATTTTAGATTAATTTTAAGTAAGGTTTGTTATATCTTTAGAGTTTTACTCATCTGTAATGCTTTAAAGGTATTCTTTAAAGATTTCTTTCAACTAATGAGAGGGTTTAAAAAATTGTGTTTTTAATAAGTACCTTAAGGCACTTGTTAGATATACTCATATCTTTATTATAAGATTTCCAATATAAATAAGTTATGTGGTAAAAAGTATTTGAATGACTAATTAAATTGAGAATATAGAAAATTACATTTTGTATGACCACCAATCATAAAAAAAAAAAGAGATAGTAAATAAAGCATGCGATTGGAGGAGCAAATATACAAAGAACCTTACCTAAATTGTTTTTCTTTAATTTATTAGATTTATTTCATCTCATTCTTTTTTAAAATATATTTATAAATCCCATATATATATTTATATATAAATAAATTAGAGATTTCACCTGCATGGAATTTTTTTTGTTAATTTTTAAAATTTAATATAAATTTGTTATATTAATTATATTTTAAAATAAAAATTTAATAATGATTCAACATCTTTAATCTCTTTTATTACTAATAAACGGGCCTAATAATGATTCAATATCATTATTAGGCACAAAAGAGCTATAATAGTTACACTTTTAGTATTAGCCCCGTTTGGCCAAGCTTATGAAAATTGTTAATTTTTAAATGACTTCTTTTCAAATGCAGTTTGAGAAAAAATGCTGTAAAAGAGAAGTAATTCATGTTTGGCAAACTGAGTTGATAAGTACTTTTCAAAAACTATTTGTGTTTGGCAAATTTGTATTGAAAAGTGGTTTTGAGTGTAAAATTACCAAGAAGGGTATATGTATATTTAAGTGTTATTAAAATTACTATATAAACAAATTATATAAATATTTATTATTATTAAGTTTTATTGTCCAAATAAATATAAAATAATAATTAGTTTATTAATTTAATAAATTATTAATAAAAATTATTAATTTTACTTTATATATAATTTTTTATTTGTGATTATTATTATTATTAAATATCTATTAGTTATTTCAAATAAAAACTAATTATAAATATTGATTATTATTTTGATAAATTATTATTATTATTATTGTCTTCATTATTTAAAATGAGAATGGAGGATGGGTCAGGGTGAAAGAAAGGGTAAAATGGAAATATTAAAATGTTAGTAAGAGTATTTTTGTTCTAAAATAATTAAATTTTAGCTTCTGCTTTTGGTTAGTAGAAGAAGCTCTAATATTTAGCTTCTGTTTAAAGTTGAAAAACTGCTTCTGCTACAACTTAAAAGCACTTCTGAATAATTTGTCAAACATCTTATTTTAAAAAAATAAGCGCTTCTAGACCAAGAATAAACTTGGCCAAACAGGCTATTATTTATAAAGTTTTTTATATTTTTTTTACTTTAACATTTATGATAGTTATAATTTTAGCATTTTCATTTTTTTTATTGAAAAATATTTATTTATTTTTTTATTTATTTATTACACTTTATATATTGATAAATTTTTTTTAAAAGAACTATATAAAATGACTTATATATATATATATATATATATATATATATATATATATATATATATATATATATATATAAGTCATTTTATTTTGCAATTAAGGTAGATGTTGTAACTTTTGTTTATTAAACTTTTTCTTAATCTTTTATTAATACTTAAAATATATAAAAAATTTATTGCTAAAAATTTAATTATTATGAATTTAGAGGTAAAAACATAAAAAGTTTACAAATATTAAAAGGATCATTATTGTAAACATCGTCGATAAAAATATAAAAATTTTATAAATGCTAAAAATATAATTTTATGGGTATAAATACATTTTTATAAATTACAGAGTAACACGTGACACCTTAACTTCGTATAAGAGTTGCATAGATATTAATAATTGCATTATAGATGTCCTATAAGTATACATCACCTCCTTTTCCATCTTTTCGGCTGATCTCGATCAATAATTGAATCACTTTAATTTGTTATATTTATTTACTTCTTTCTCTTTTCTTGAATGATGGGTAAGTGGAAGTAAGAAAATTAGAAGAGATTGCGTTAAAATTCAAGGTAATTTGGGGAACCTATTTTCAAAAGTTAGCTCAGCTCATAAGGGGAAGAACCAAGCTTCCTTTAAGTATTCAATTGAGTATCTTATCATATCAGATTTTAGACTTAATATTTATCTCTAATACTCCCCTTTAAGTCCAACAGTTTTTTTTCTAGTTGTGACTTGTCTATTTTTTTTTCATTATCCTGGCCTTGTGTTCTTTTGAGTCTTAGAGGTCTCTTTTTTTTTATTTCAGATTTGTACTCTTTTTTCTGAACCTTAGAGGCCACACATTTTTTTCTTTTTTTTTTATTTGGAGTTTTTTTTTCCACAACTTAAACTATGGATCGTCATGAGTCATTAGGCCATTGAGTTCTGATACCATGTTAAAACTCAAAGTAACTTGGAGAATCCATTCTCAAAAGCTAATTCATAAGAAAAAATAATCAAATTTAATTTCTTAAGTACAATATTTTATCTTATCAGACATGATACTTAATGTTATCTCTAATAGGTTGTAACTAATTGGTATATATGCTTATGGGTAATTATAGTAACCATTTATTATTTGAGGTTTAGCTAGTAGCTAGCTAGGTAGGTCCGGTCCAATATGCCACAAGATTCAGTACTACTCACTAGTCACTAGTTCCTCTTGACCTTTTTGATTCGCTTAACTGGCAGTACAATTCCTTTATTAATAAGTAAAACTAATCAAGTGAAGCTAAATTAAAGGAGCCATATTGAGGCATGAGGGAGTAGCTCAATATTGATTTCCCACCGTTGAATGGGGGGTCCGAGGCATGCAGTACTAGCTTCCCCCTTTACAATCTAATATATGGTTCCTATTGATCATCGGGAGCATGATCCCCCCATTATGACTCTGTAAAGTCAATTTTGCATATAAACTATGCTTTCCCTTCTTTGACGACCTTTTTCTTTCTCACTCACGATGGAGAATAACAAAAGGAAGCGGTGCGTGGCCAAGCAAACACCATTAACAACAACACAAAGATCATGAAGAAGAATGCCTCTCCATATATATATATTTGTGATTTTATAACAGTAACTATTAAGCAGCATTCCCTTCATTTGTGGTTTATATCCATCGGTCAAACTTATATTCCCCACCATTGATTTTGTATAAAAGTAAGGTCTGAGGTTCCGGACTTCTCACACAAAGTTTCCCTTAAATATTGGAAAAAGTTCAAGAGAGAATCTTGCATGCAGCGCACTGTCGATCGCTCGCCCCACAGCTGTTTCCGCACTACGCCATGCATATTGCTATGCAATATGTATGTATGTGGGTATATGATTTATTTTTTGATTACATAAAAATAATATGATATAATTAATCATGCAAATATATAGGTGATACAGCCATAGTTGTTAAAATCTAGATTTAAAATCTTACGATTTTACGATTTTATATGTTCAAATCTTGTTCAATCTTGTACAAAATCGTGTTGGTACAAAATCGCGGTAGAATTAGTAAAATCAGGTAAAATCCCATGAAATCTCGATTTTACTAACGATTCCACGATTTTACCGCAGCCCAAAAAAAGATTCATTTGGAGTTTTTTTTAAAAAAAAAATCAGTATGTTTGTGTATATATCTCCCAACTCAAAAAAAATTCATTTATTTCCTAAAAGCCTAATGTCTAAACCGGACTCCCCTACCCCACATAACTCCTTCCCTTCCCCATTCTTTCTAGGTTTTAATGTTGATGATGTCTAAGTTGGTAGTACTTCAAATAACGTATGTGTTTGAGTTTACATGAGATTATGAATGAAGTACCAAATGGTGATAGCAATTGTGGTGGTGAAAATGAATTTGATGAACTTAGTTGAAAATGTAGTTTAATTTCTTCAATTTAATTGTGCGTCTATAAATTATTCAACTATGAATTATATATTGAACTATGGATATTGAATTATAAATGTTTAATTTTTTATGTAACTAAGATATAATAGTTAGGTGTGTATATATATGTGTGTGTGTGTAAATTCATGTCATAGGTAAACTCTTACGATTTTACGATACGAGTTTATCCCCCCTTCTACGATTTTACCTAAAATCTAGATTTTGACAACCTTGGATACAACACCACTATATCGACCAACCGAAAAATTTTCTATCGGCCAGTCCTAGCTAGCTGTTAATATCAACCAATTCATTACCTCTAACAGAATACGGTTACATATGTGGGCTAGTCCTCCAACCTAAAAGACATAAATATCTTTGGCAGGAACATACTATAAATAATATACGACCCAAGCTATAGGTATGATTATTGAATCTTATTTGATTTTTCTTATACTCTCTCATACCTTACTGATTTGAGCATCAGAGTCCATCCGGGAAGCTTTCCACCACCGTGATTCTAACCTGCAAGCTAAGTCATCGAAGACACTAATTAAGAAGGACTTAGAGATTCATCAACCAATCATTACCTCTAACAAAAGACAGTTACATATGTGGGCCAGTCTTCCAACCTAAAAAGACATAAATATCTTTGGCAGGAACACTATAAATAATATTCGACCCAAGTTATAAATATGATTACGGAATCTTATTTAATTTTTCTTATACTTTCTCATACCTTACTGATTTGAGCGTCGGAATCTGACTAAAAAGCTTTCCACCGTCGTGATTTTAACCGAAGACACTAATTAAGAACTTAGAGATACATCAATAAATATCGGTAAAGCCATGTACAATTATTTGAATGGAATTAAATGGATAACAACTCTTGCACTACATCATTATTATTGTTATTAGATTCGTTCTAATGTAGTCATTCAAATCCATTAAATCATGGATCATGAGGTTTGAATGAAATAGAAATTAGCAAAACACCAAAAACCAAAGTACGTAGTGCCAATAATAATTTGAAGGTCAAAATCTTAAATTGGTCCCTTATGTTTGCACGAAGTTTTATATTGGTCTTTTATGTTTCAAAAAGTTTAAATTGGTCCTTTATGTTTGCAAGAAGTTCCAAATCCGTTTATTTCTTCGGTTAAGTATTGACGTGGACATATCATCTCTCCTACGTGTCCATTTAAGTTAACGTGTCATGCCACTTCTTCGCCACGTCATCATCTACTATCATATGTGATGATGTGGCTCTAATGTAGCAATGACATGTTAGCTTAGATGGACACGTTAGCGCCCACGTCAGCACTTAACTTAAGAAATTGACGGAAGTGGACGGAAAGACCAATTGGGAACTTCTTGCAAACATAAAGGACCAATTTAAACTTTTTAAAACATAAAGGATCAATATAAAACTTTGTGCAAACATAAGAGACCAATTTGGAGTTTTGACCTAATTTGAATGGAAATATATAGCACATAATGGATAAGAAAAAGAAGTATTTTAAGAAGGAGTTGGGACGAAGAGGCGTAGTGAAGGACTGAAGGGCATAGCGGTTGGTGTTGCAAAACGCATGAAGATATTGGTGGTGAGTCTATGATGCAACTTGTTGCATGCATGCAATGTAATTTCGGCCGATAGAATTGTGACATGTGGGTAGGATAACTTGAGATGCAATGCAATTTTCCACGTGTCACAATTCACAATCCTATCGACCGAAATTATATTACATGCATGCAACAAATTGCTTCAGTTGGATAATGTGCAATTGTGCATTTGTGCGATTTATTTAGTTATGATTTTCATGGTGACTAACTGCCAAATAATATGGCTCACAAATGCACACCTGGAGAAGATCCCAACTCATTTAATTTGGGCTTTTCGTTTTTAGCGGTTTAAGTAAAGGAGGTTTAGGGTGCATAATTGACTATAGAAATAAGGTTGGATATGCATCATATATGAATCTAACCCCAATTTTAGGAAGGTGGAAGATGATCATATTCAATGGGTACCACCAACAATTAATACCAGTTAATTGATTACCTTCAATTTCTTTCTTTCAAAATTATTAATAACTAAACAATTTATTAGGTTAAGATCATTTTGGCTATGCTAATAAATACATAAATGAGACCACATATTTATTTAAAGTAAGGACAAAACTTATATGCTGTTGTTTACATGCTTTTGGTAAGGTTAATTAATTAAAAAAAACATGTGTCAATGTAATCAATTAAAAAAAGACATGTGTCAATTTTCTTCTTGAAATTGACACATGTCTTTTTTTAATTGGTTAACCTTACCAAAAACATGTAAGCAACAACACATAAGTTTTTTCCTTAAAGTAAAGCTTTTTCTGCCAATGAGACCACATGTTAAAATTACACATTTTTCTTATGAAAATAATATATACTATTCTAACTAACCATTGGTTGATATAATTACTACAAGAAATATGAGTACTTTTAAACCTCTATTTCGACGGCCACTATTAATTATTGAGAAAAGACACTTTTTTCGACAATTAAATTTTAATCGTCAAAATAAATACATTTTTTTCAACAACTAAATTTTGGCTGTCGAATTAAGTTGTTAAACAAAGTCAATGATAGAATTTTTTATAGTCAACTATTGTAGATATTTGTCAATAATATTATTTTCAATAACACATTTGTCAACGATGATCGTCGAGAAAAGTGCTTCAAAACAAATATTATCGATAATTGTTGATTGTAAAAAATACTATTATTATTTTTTTTCAACAACTTATTTCGCCGGCTAAAAATTAATTTGTAAAAAAAGTACAATTTTTTAATAATTAAAATAATTAAATGACGGTTGTTGAAAATACTCATTTTTCTTATAGTGAATGCATTTCATGAAAATTGAGTAACAATATTTTTTGAGTTTGTTATTCTTTTGGTCGCTAAAAAATTTTATGTTTAAATTTAGTTCCTAAATCATAAAAAATAACAACTTTATATAGTTGTTCAAAGATATAAATTGTGTCACAACTTCTCCAGTGTGTTTCATATTTCTGTTTTTTCTGACAATGATGAAATTGTGACATAGAGTATTTTGGAGGGATTAAATTTGATATTTTTATTATTAAGAGACTAAATTGAGACAATTATAATCTTTTAATATTGTAACTGTCGTTTTTGGTTCAGACAATTGTTATTTGCATTTAAGGACCGCAAGGGGTCGTAACCTTGGGGGACTTATCCTTAAGTGAGGAACCTAGGTGCCTACGTACCCTTGGGAAGGGATCAAAGTCCACGTAGTTCGTCATGGTGACGTCTATAGGAGCCGTTAGGCAAGGTGGTTACCTGTATTGGGCGGCGGCTAAGACGTGCTTAAGGAACTCCGGGCGGGCGAGCCGCTCTTAGGAGGTTGCCTTAGAGTATGAGAGAGCTTGAGTCTCTGAGAGCTGCTAGGAGCTCTGTTGGTGGGATGCTCCGGGACGGAGATGCGTTTGCCAGTGACCGGACCTGGCGGTGTGTAAGGCAGAGCTTGGGATGTGTGATGGATATTGGGCAAGAGGATGTCTGAGAGTGCTCAGAATGCTTGCCTGGATGGTTAGGGATAACGTTCTCCAGAGGTACTTCGGATGTCTTGGATCTTGTCCTTTAGTCATCTGGGTGAGGGTCTATTTATACTAAGTGTGGGGAAGATGTGCTCGTCCAACGTTCTCGTGGGACGTGGGTCGTCCCACGATGCCCAGGGAGTCTCCACGTCTCTTGAACGGGAGTCCTCGTGGAAGGACGCGGGTAATGGCCACGTGAGAGGTAGGTGAGTGGTGCCACGTGTCACTAGCGTATGCTGTCGCTAGGCTTCTGGAAGCTTAGTGCCACGTGTCCCTAGGCAGAATATTTCGTAGTTATATAAGTCCCCCAAGTCTACGGGTGTCGGGGCGCCTGTGGACTTAAGTTCTCTGACGCTCTGCTGTTTTGGGTTTTCTTTTTTGTTTCCTATGCACTAACTTCTCGTTTTCCTGCAGGAGGAAGCCCGTCTCGACAGGGATCGGCTTTCCGATATTTTAACCACTAGGGGCCGAGCTCTGGAGGCCTCTAAGAAAAAATTGACGGATGTGCGGGGGCGGCTGTTCGCGAAGGAATTGGAGTGTGAGGAGCAGGGATGCGAGATAAAGTCCTTGACTCACGAGGTGGCCCGTCTTAAGGCCGAAGGCGAGCATCTTTCGAGGTCCAGCTTCTGCGTTCAGAGTTGGAAAAGACTCGCAAGGAGTTAGCCGAACGTCGGGAGGATGCTGAGAAGCGCCGGCAGGAGTTACACTCTCTTCGCGAGACTTTGAGGGGTGTTGAGGCTCGCACTAATGAGAACCTTGCCAGCTGAAGACAAAGTCGCTGATGTTGCTGATCTCCAGGGAGAGGTGTTGGCGCAGAGGACGGAAGACATGCTTCTGGCGGTCGAGCAACTTGAGCGTCTCCGCGCGGAGAGGTTTTCGGCCGAGTGGGTGGCTTCTCTGCACCCTTCTCTGGAGCTTTTTGATGGTGAGCTCCGAGGTCGGATGGAGATTGACTCTCCATTGAATCTCCCCTATCTTCGTCAGCTGGCCGACCGTCCGATGGATCATCAGGTGCTTTCTCATATTGGTGGGCGTGCTCCTGGGATTGGAGCTACTTCTCAACAACTGGCTGAGGTGATTAATCAGAAGCCGTTTGATGGAGTTAGCAACGTTGAGCCTGCGGGGGCCAAGGCCATTGTAGATCTTGGGGATGCCCAAAAGTATGTTTTTATAGGTTTTTGAGTATTCACCCTTTGTAATACGCAGACGCCTTTCCCATTTTTGATATTTAATGAGAACTTAAGAGTTTTATTGCCTCTCTTTTTACTTCTGGGCAAAAAGTTTGTGCGAGTACAGTTTCACTTTTTGTTGTTATCTCTTTACGTCTGAGTAAAAAGGCTTTTTGCATGAGTACTGTGTGATCGGGACGGTTTGTATCCGGTTGCTAGCGTGTTTTTGTGTGAACGTTCATTTTGCGTTTTTGCACCCAAGGGATTTTTACCGCGCTACTGGGGCAATATTAGCTTGTCCTTAGAGGTACTTTAGCTTTTCATCAGGCAGTCGGCCCGTTGCCCTTCCTTGGGACTTGTGCGAGTGCTTTGCAAGTTTAAGACATGTCTCTTTTTGGAAAGGAATACTTCGATTAATAACGAACAAAATGGTTACATTCGAGCAGCCTCAGTCGGGCTAGCCTAAGTTAGGCTGAAGGTAAACTGATTACATTCGATTAGCCTTGGTCAGGCAGGCCTTAGTCAGGCTGAAGTGTATCCTAAATTTGAAACAAAGACACATACGTGACTTGACCTAAGGGTGGTCTGAGAGTGCAAAGTGTGCTCAGAGCTTAAGTGGAGGTTTGGTCCGGGCGGGCGGACTCCAGCTTCTTTCCTCCTAACTCTTTCCCCTCGGGGGGTTCCTCGCGTGATTCTCTGGGACCAAGGCGAGCGACCTTGACGGTCTTGGTTAAGCTTGCCGCATAGCATGCTCGTGCTAAGTTTTGGTCTGCCATGATATCTCCAACCCCGTAGGGTGTTGGGAACTTCATTGTGAGCTGTGCGGTGGATACTACAGCTTTGAGCTGTGCGGTGGATACTACAGTTGTGCGTATGGTCAATATGATATGAATATATATATTATGTGTGTTTGCTGCATGTGAATAGGATAGATCGTACGTATTGAGACGTGCGGTCAATATGATATGGATATATATATTATGTGTGTTGAAACATATCTATATACTGGGCTGAAGCGGTATTGAGCGAACCGTGGATTGCATGTTAATTAGGCCACCTGTGAGATGTGACCACTATTATATTATATTTATTAATTGTATAACAGGGTAGTTATATTTATGTTTTATAGGGTAAGGTTTACGGGTTTAGAGGTAAAAGTCTATTCCCATGTCGGTCACGTACTCCCGAATTTGGGGCCGTGACAACCTATACATGAACAAATTAGAATGGACCATGTGATGAGTATTGGATTACGAAATCAACGAGTGTAGCTCCGAGAAAGACATAAGTAGATTCACATGTACACATCTCACACACTTTTGTTCTCCATATAAACCACATGTAAGCATAGCACATTCCTTGGAAATATTAGTATATGGATATCTACACCAAAGTGAAATAGACTAACTCTAGTGATCAATATCTTGCTCACACACTCGTATCCATTTGAGCATGCTGGCATAACACTTAGTAAATAGAATAGCATTCTGAGATTCTTTGGGACTTGCTGACTCTATTATTTGCTCTGGTGCTGTATTTTAAACCTTCCATGCAGGAATCATGTCTCATAAATGCAAGTGCACTACAGCTTTGAAGAAGGTAACAACACAAGAAGCCAGGGAACATGTTGATCGAAGAAGCATTCTTCAAGAGCAACCCTTTCATCCAGATAGCAGGTTCCCTTTTTATCAGTAGATTGAGGACTTCGGGTTGTTGGGGTTGGTGCAACTACGTTCAGAAGGAAATTTACCCTTTGTTAAGGAATTCTACTACCAGGCCAAGCTGTATGGTAAAGTGGACCACCTAACCTTCAGAGACAAGCTTTTCCTGGAGATAGCCCCAGGGACAACAGAGAATACAACGGGCTCCCCAACCATTCCATATGCACTTATGCAGTAGGGGAAAAAGACAACAACTTAGTCCCCTACGGAGAAATTGAAAAGACATTATGCATTGTTGGAAAAGGATGGGAGACCAAGACCAGTGAAGAAGGCCAAATTTACATATACAAGAAATACCTCAAGAACAACGCCCAGATCTGGCTCCACTTCATCAGCCATAACATCATGCCATCATCCCACTCCAGTGACATCACTCAATCCCAAGCTCACTTGCTCTACCTCCTTATCCAAAAGAAGCCGGTAAGACTATAGGACATCATCTTTGCTTCCATCAAGGAAGTATCCATGCATGGAAGAAAAGGGGAAAAGATGATGTTCCCACATCTCAAATTAGACCTCTTAAAAAAAGCCAAGGTAAAATCCAAAAAGTAGGACCTAGTGTTTCAGGCCCGCGGATTCATAAATGTAGATCGCCTCAAGTTCGCAGAGCCCGTACTAGAAGGAGGCACGCAGCATAGAACTAGCAAACAAGTTAAGTGTGCTCCAAGAGGAGGAAGAGTAGAAGGTGATGTTAAGACATTGTCTGAAAAGTTAGACATGTTGCTACAGAGACAAGAGGACCATAGGAGGGAGACCCGCGATGCCTTCAAATTTCTATATAGGAACCAGCTGCAAGTGGCGAAGCAAGGAAAATACACTCTCAAAGAAACTACACCATTGTACTTCACAGAGCCATACCCAGCAATTCTTGCAGATGTCCCTAGCAGCTCCAGGAAGGGCAAGGAGACAATGGTTGTCTCTAATACTGAGGATGATGATGAGGAGATGGCAGAAGGGGAATCAGAGGACTTTTAGGACTCATTGCCTTTATATTTTGCTTTTGACTTTTTCTTTTAAGTATTAATTTTTCTTTTTAAACATGCCCTAATGACTATGTATAACTAAATAACTGTATGGATCTTGATATTGATTGAATCAAAGGCTACTGATGGCCTTCATTTTGAATTACTATGAATATTTCTGCATGCAGGTGTCCAACGCCTAAAGCAGAAATAAACAGGTAAAGATAGGGGTGGACTGAAAACCCCACACTCGGATAAGGAATGCTTAAATATAAAGTGTGGAGGAAGAAAAATCATGAAATTAACTGATAATATTCAATTATTGGATGAATGCACAGGTGAAAGCAGAAACAAAAGTGGCAGAACAAGGGCTTTGAGCCCATTCTTCCATACTCGCCACGAGCATGCTCGTCGTGGCTAGTCTCCATACGTAGAAAATGCTCCTCTGGACCACTCGCCATGGTGAGCTCAGGATGACTCGCCACAGCTAGCCTAGAAGGAAAGAAAAATGGAGAAAACTGATTCAGAGTAATTAGCAAAACCATTCATTTTTAGCCATAGCTTTTGGACAAGGTATTTCTTTCCCCAATTACCCGAACTACTGTGGTGAAAATATTAACTGTCAAGTAAGTGTGTGTGTGTGTTGGGGGGGGGGGGGGAAATTAACTTACCTAATAGTTTTGTTTAAAAGTTTTGCAATTCGATAATTTTGTTTACTTGCATTTTTTGTTCGAATTTTCTTTTTATCGACTTTATTTTTATTTTGAATTTTTAAACCCTATGATTGAGCCATCGTTATTTTACCCCACAACATCTCTCTTTAAATTAATGCATATTTTTTTTGTCTGCTGAATTTGTCTTGCCTTGCTAAGTACCCTTCCGTCTTAAAACTTCTTATTCTTGAAGCATTGAGGACAATGCTTGTTTTAAATAAATTTAAAAATTTTAAGACTTCAGGGTCCTGCAAATTATTTCATTTCGAAATTTGGGTAATTTTAAGATTTTTTTGAAATAAATAAATATCTTTGGAATCAAACCTACCATGTAACAATTAGAAAATTTTTCGAAAAAATTCACTAATATGCTTTTCTTTAAAGATATTTTTTGAAATTCAATGAACTTCATCTAGGTTTTCCAAACTGAACTTATGGACTTTAAAATTAGAGGATCCTTGATTTAGTAAAGCTTTTAGGGCGTTAACCCAAGTAGAAATTTCATTTTACCACGAAGGATATTCTTGTTTGCTTGAGCGAATTAACACATGCATGAGAGAGTTGGAAGGATTATTGAAAGACCAGTTTGAGTGACCTAACCCTGTTGGAAGGATAAGCACCAAACACTGATCTACACATTTACATCCGTTGAGTGTTTTAACTGCTTAATTTGTTTTCTTCTAGAACGTGCAGTGGGTCTTAATTGAGGCTGACTAGCACACAAGACCTTGGGAAGATTGAGGCATTCATCTCTTGTACCCAGTGCCCAAACACAAGCCTATATATATATATATATATATGCATATGCATACCCCTATCACCCTATTTTGAGCTTTACATAAGCAGATTTTTCTAGCATATTCTATTAATATCGATTGTTTGATTGTCCAGGTCAAAAACTTGTTATCCTCCCAATGAGGTGAAAAGCCTTGGGGATTCGATAAACCAAATGGTTTATTCGAAAACTAAAAAAATAAAGAAGGTACAAAAGTACCAAAGTATAAAGGTACAATATGAAAGTAGGTACAAAAGTACCAAAGTGGAAGGGCACAAAAGTAAAACCAAAGGGCTTACATATGGTTGAAGGATAGGAAGAAAAACCTTAGTTTTCAAACAGTCAAGACTTAGTATTTATGCAAAAGAGGCTTCTGCTCCTTTCTTTAAACAGTAAAAAATATATAGTCTACATCAGCAATGTTACAAGCCAAAAGACCTCTTGACTAGGGACTTGTGTGCAACAAACAGTAGAGATAGAGACCCTCTTCAAGCCTATGGTAAGAAATAGAGTTGTCAAAATGGGTTCAACCCGCGGGTTAGGCCCATTTACCCGCAAATTCGGGCGGGTTGGACTGATGAAAAAATGGCCTGCGGGTAAATGGACCCGTCCCATTTGACCCGTTTAGGATACGGGTTACCTGGGGGTAACCCGTTTTTTTTAATAATTAATTATTTTGATGTATTATTTTGTTTGGATGTATTGGCTTTGCTTTAGTATTGACTATTGTCTAATGTCTATTGAGACTATTTTGATGTATTATTGTGTTTGGATGTATTGGCTTTACTTAATTTATATTATCTATTTTTAGGAATTTATTTATTTTTTTGGTCTACCAACTCCAACTTTACCTCACCTCACACACTACACCCATAAACTCTGATTCTTGGGAATTAATGGAATCAAATAAATAATATACCCTTCTTTTCTAAGCTATTATTCTTTCTTTCTTGTATTTTTCATTTTCAAACACAACTCCAAAAACAAAATCAAATGGCATGCGCAATTGTGAAGATGGGCAAAATTATGCACACTATTGACTAGAACATCAGCATATAATATAAGCATCACTTCCTTTGCACACAATATGGAAATCTCAACTCCAACTCCAAGGTTGCTTAGAAGTTAGAACATCAACATATAAGCATTTACCCTTTTGGAAATTAGAAAATAAAAAAAAACTTAAAAATTGATATTTTTAAAAAAATTGACCTGTTTGGCTCGTTTAACCCACAACCCACACATATACGAGACGGGTTGGTATTTTCCCAACCCGTGAAAATCTTGACCCGTGCGGGTTGGCCCGTTTGGCCCATGACTCGTGACGGGCCAACCCGTACGGGCCGGGTTGGCCCGTTTGACACCTCTAGTAAGAAACATGTAAGTATTTTATGAGTGAAATCTGACCCCAATATATTGGTGAGGCAATGAGCGTATTAATAAATTAATCCTAAATATTCTTAAAGAAATTCTCATGTATGATTAATTGGTCGAAGTGATCCTAGGATCAAAATTTACTTGAGTACTTGCATGGTAGATTTTTATTTCTGATTGGGAGCACCAACCCTTTGAGTTAGCTTGATCTTGAATGCTCTATATTTAGATATTCTTTGTCCATGAGTACAAAGGTTTAAGTGTGGGGCATTTGATCGCACCCAAAATCAACGTAACTTTAGGGTGTTAGCACAAATTATAGATAAATATATGTCATTTTGCACCAAGAAGGTTGAATATTTTGACATAAGGAGTAGAGAAAAAAGTGTGATAAAATGCCCATAAAATGCACTATTTATTGATATTCTTGAATATTCGCAAAACTCATGGAATATTGGATAGGTGCGCTTGATGTTTTTTGAGTACTACAGGCTTAACTGGGATCAATGGGTAGATATACTCCAAGTACAAGAACTGGAACCCAAGAAAGAACTCGTAGCAAGCCCCTGGAAAGAGATCAAGTCAAGAGAAGAACGGAGCATTCGCCACAACAAGCAATTTTAATCGCCACAGCAAGCAGAAGGACACTCGCCACAGCGAGTAAACATCACTCGCCACAACAATCATGTAGTTGCTCGTTGTGGCGAGTTAAAGCACTGGCTGAAGCGAGTAGTGCAACACATGTGGCATGACGTGGACAACAACTTGAATGAACAAAAATAGAATGGGGTCCAACCATACAAGGAGTTGGAGATGCATTCAAATTGGTTTGATTTCAAAAATCAAAACACATGTCAATTATCACTTATCTCTATACCAATCTGAATCAAACTGGCACTCCAGGAGCATTTTGAATAGACGCTTCATCAAGTTTTAATCAATTCAGTGATTCCCACATATTAGTATAGTTTAGAGTGTAGAGAGAATATGAGCGGCAAAGTTCTTCTTGGGTTTCCAAGCAGAACTAGTGTAGGCATGAGCCGATGGCTCTTCAATAGGGTTTGTTAATTCTTTCATTTTTTGTATTTCATCCTTTTCGATTTATAAATTGTGTTTTGCTTCTTGATCACATGTCATTAGTTTATTAGATTCTTCCATGAATGGGCATGTACTTAGTATACTAGATCCTTCATATCGGGTTGGTAATTATTGATTATGTGATAGAGCACTTGGGAATTCTAATTCTTGAGATTCGGATACATATTTATTTATTGGGTTCTTGATCGTATGCATATTCTAATTGCGGTATTATTTATTTGAATTAATTGTTCCTGGTTAGGCGATTGATCAATAAATATATCATAAAATCTTTTGATGCTCGTTATTGATTGTCACGACCCCCTATCGGACGTCCGTGACTGGCACGGGAGGTAGGATTTCTCCTATCCCGTAAGCCTCTAATCCCTGATTGACATTTTTATATATACATAACTACCCATTTCTAATACAAACAATATATAGTATATATGGCCATCCCTATCCGGTGACCTAAGTAGCACGCAATCCACGGCTCGCTCAACGCCGCTTCAGTCTATACATATACACATAATCAATCACACGTACATATAATATACATATTGATCACTCGCTTAAGGGCGGGTGATCTATCCTATTCACATGCAGAATTCCTGTGTACAGTCAAGTATATATATTCAATCACACACCTGCATATAATTTACATATTGATCACACGCCTCAATGTGTGTGATCTATCCTATTCGCATGCGGAAGCCGTATTTTCACACAACCAAGTATTCAGTCACACATATATATAAATTTACATATTGACCACACGCTCAATGCATGTGATCTATCCTATTCACATGCAGAAGTCACATTCATATATATATATATACACATGATATTCATCATATCATAACCTATATCCCCAACAACAAGACCAATCTTTAATCTGTATGAAGCCGACAATTCTAGAGTGTGACATATACATATATGCATATAGCAACTGTACAAAACAATGCTATACCAAAATGAATCATATACATATATATCCTGACAAAATACATATAACAGTACTACCCACGCGAACAATGCGTGCGGTCTCTAAGTCTGTCCGCCTCCCTGAGATGAAGTGGAAGCGCTCCCGATGCCTATACCACCTGTGTCTGTAACATTTAAAATTGGGGTGAGTCAAACGGACTCAGTGAGAGGCTCTCCCATCCCTGGTGTAGTAGCGGGTACCACTACAACTGGGGGAATTAACATATATCGTATTCACAATAAAGAATTTAAAGCATGGTGTTACATACATTTAAATTCATACATATGTCATATCACAATTTAACATATACTTCATGTGGATGTCCATGTTCAAATAACCGTAATCATAAACTGGCCCGAAGGCATATCTCCGTTAGGAGAGAATCTGGCCCGAAGGCAATATCTCACGTGAGCGATATAGGAACCTAGTTGATCATTCTAGGAACCCCTGGCCCCAAGACTTTACTTGGAACAATAGTTTGACCCCAAGACGTCACTTGGAGCATAGCCGGCGACTCATCTGACATCAGTTTACCCAAGGCAATAGCCACAATGTGGTGTACTCATATACTTTGTATTTCGGTGAGTTTGACTCAAGACAAGAGACTCAATCTACCCGGACCATCCGTGATAGACTCGGTTCCCGCGTTGTGCCATAAATGACCCCTATGGACCACTACTTGTTCATTTTACTTCTTGTTAGGCAATCTAAATTTCCAAGTGGTTTCTAATTCGGACCCTTGGTTCAAAACAAGGTCACCTATGTTTATTTTCTTTGAGAGTTTACATACACCACCACACTTTTCAGATAATAATCAATAAGGTGGGTTTCTAGTACCACAAGACTCTCCCAATTAAAATTGACTCGATCCTACCCCCGATCTTATATAGGTCCCGAGGACCTCCTTTCCATATAAGGCTCCTTGAGCCACCATTGCTTTTACAATTCACATACACACATATAGAACGTTTTCACATATACTGTAATTTAGGAACAACAATAGCATGTTATCTAACATGTAATTCCTACAAATAGGCAAGAAGGCAAACCATATATCCATATCTGCAGTCAACCCTATAAGACAAGGATATGAAAGCCCCTCACCTGGTTGGCCCCTCGTATCGGCTCTCGGTGTGCCCGAAGGTCCACTCACTGTATGATGCCCTATACACATGTATTAGAGCAATTTAGAAACTTAGAATTCAGCCACTATCGTATACATGTCATGTTAATGCTCATGTCCTCTCTAATTAATTCCATGGACTAGTTGTTGGCTTGGATTGCCCTCAACTAGTTTTCGGAACACCTATCATGCTTCTATTCGTATTCAACCCTTGCTTAATCACACTATTCGGAAGCCTTGATTTGGGAATGCAAAATTACCTAATTTCACCTCTATGTGTCCATGTGAAGTTCCCATTACCCAAGTCTTGAATTTATGGCTCAAGAGTCATAAATTCTACTTGTCTAAGACTTCCATTTACTAAAATCACTTTCAATACTTTACCTACACATGAATACACGTATCCGGATACGCGAAAAATTAGGAAAGTGTCTCTTTTTCCCCGAACCGGGTTCCGGGTGAGACGGGAATTACTCGGGTTTTAGTCCCTCGTACATTCCAATAATTTTGACAATTATATAATTACAATTTCCACCTATTAATGCACCCCCAATCAGTCCACAACACCCTTAAACCTTAACAACCACATGTTCCTACACTTTTTCCAACCCGAATAAATTCCATCAATTTGGTTTTGGTTCCTAAGCTTCCAACTCACTTCATAACATGCAAATACTTCAATTTAGGACCCAGAATACTCAGATTGAATCAATTGGGGTTTTTCCAAAAATCCCTAAAATTGATAAAATTGGGGTTTGAGAGTTTCGGGACCTCTCACCTCGATTCAACCGGTTAGAAGGACGATATGGAGTAGAGGAGACTCCCAGCTACCTTCCCCGGTGAAGAAACGGCGTTTTCTGGCGAGAAAGCTCTTTCCTTTCGTTTTCTCTCTCTAACCCGAACTCTCTCTCTCTCCAGCCACCACAACAGCCACTACTCCGGCGGATGCGACTCCGGCTCCTCCTCCGTGCGTCCAGCCACCGTCTCCTCCGTGCTCAGCCCGTGCGTCTTCCCGTTCAAAGCCTCACCCCTCTCTCTCGCGTTTTCCTTTCCCGTTTCTCCCTCTCGTTGGCGTTGCTTTCTCTGCTTCTTTCCTTTATTCTTTCTTTTATCTATTACTTATATAATATATATATATATATATATTACAAAAAAAGAAAAAGAAGTCTGATATAATAAAATAAATAAATAAAATATATTATGAAACATTAGGATTTAAGAATTTTATATTTACAACATAATAAGTGATAGGCTAGTGTATTTTTCGTCTCATTTTCCTCTTTTAAATTAATTAATTTAATTTAATTAATGATGCTAGTTAAAATATTCTCGAGTATTACATTGATGTTCCTGGTCGGGTATGACATTATCATTAGATAGGCTTTCGTAATACATAACTATCATGAATAGGACGAATTTTAGAATGAATTAATTAAACATGAATAACTTCAGATTGGCCATGATTGTCTGGTTCTATTCTTTTTGGGATCTTGGTTCATATTATTCTTGACCCTTTAAACCATCAACTCTCTACTTATTCTGGGGATACCTGCTTGCTTGAGATACTAACCAATTGTAGGGTCAATACGAAAATTTCACGAGAGATTCGACCCTTGGGTTACACCCTGTGCTACATGAGGTTTTTATTTGCTCACAACCGTTATGACTGGTTGAAACCTCGATTCGAAGTAATTCGCATTCGCTAAAAAGTGACGATCAATGCCTTTGACCTTTAGGGTACATATGGGCTTAACCATTGCACGTATGGACTTTAGAAACCGCCTACCTAGGTTGGCCAGTTCTTGAGGGTCTTGATTGTTAGGACACAAGGAGCGGAATCCTTTGTATTTCATCCATTTCAAATTTCAAAATATTTCTTGAACCCTTTTACTTTCGTATTCTTTCACTTTATTTCCAAGAAAAGAGATATTTCTTTAAAAGAAAATCCTTTTCCTCTTGTGCATAAAATCTTTATCACGATACCTTTGTTTCTCTATCGAGAGGAATTTTTCTTCCACATTAATTCCTAGGTTTTAGGTTTGCATTAACATTATTTCTTTTAACATTTATTGATTTATTCTTTCATCTATAGGGTTCAATATAATGTGTTCTATTAAATATGTTTGAATAGTAGTTTTATTTGCAAATAACTGGTGAGTATGGCATCAACTTTTTGTCCTTTTTTGAAAATTGTGGCTAGTAATTAAGATGGTTAATGTGAGGAAAATTTTTCTCAAACAAAAACTCTATGTTTCGAGGAACCTTTGTTTCCATCAAAAGCCTCATTTGCGAACAACAATATTTGACTAAAAAGCAAAATGGGCACAATGTGTGTTTAATGATTCTCTGCTTACATAACATGAGGAGACATTGTGGGATCTTAAGGATGATCCTCACAATAATTGCAAATGTAACTAATATTTTCTTGAATAAAGCCCTCACAGAGATACCTTTGTATCCTTGATAGGGGACTCTTTCTCTACATTCCTTTTGAAATAAAAGAGCCTCACCATGATGCCTTTGCATATGTGGCAAGAGCCTTTTGTTTCACCCTTGTCAAAATCTTTGTCAAGATGCCTTTGTATGTGTAATAAAGACCTTTTATTGCATCCTTTTCCAAAAACTCATCTAGATACCAGGGTATTTTTGGTGAAGCCATTTCTCTCATACTTTTCTCAAATCATAAATTCTCATCATGAAGCTTTTGTATCTACACTGAGGATTTTTCTCCTTCATTTTTTTGAACTACTTGGCATATGAAAGACCTCGTTAAGATACACTTATGTCCATGATGAAGATGCATTTTTAGATTGTTTTACGCATTTACATGCCCAAATCTAACTAGATGCCCTTGTATCTTGGAGATTTAAGGATTTCTTTTATAATTTGATTTATCTAAATTGTGATATCTTTTGCCAAATGATAGTTGTTATGGCTTCAGCATCCAATAAATATATGGCCTTTTGCTCTTTTGCCAGCACCCCACCAACCTGAAAGAGAGACACTCAATAGAATGCCTCTAACGAAGGTCGCAAGAGTAGGCAAGGGAAGCAAACCAAGAGCAATTGCGATAATTTTATGTCCGATTGTGAGATGAAAAAACCTGAACTCTTCAATAGTTTACATGACTAAGGACTAATGTGTCCAAAGCCAAAAAAGATATGGACGACACCTTTCCCAGCATGGTCTGGGGTGGATTTAACTTGTATGTATCATCAAGACACCCTATGGAATTCCTTTGAATCTTGCAAACAATTAAAGCATCACGTGATGTCTTTGGTTGGCGCAAATTGGATTAGCATTCAGGGGCTCAGTGTTCAGAAAGAGAATCATAAAGAGATTGCAACGAGACCCAAGAGGTTGAAGATCCAAAAGGATAGGACTAAAGATAGGACAATCAAAAGCTAAGGGAAAAGAACCTGGAGTTAAAAGAGGAAATCCTTGGACTAAGAGAGTAAAACCTAGGCTTAAGGGAAAAAAGTTAGACACTCAATGTGGACACCCAATTTGGTCTGTCCCCTAAAAAAAGCCAAAATCCCAACTTTAGGGTTGAAGGTCACGATTCCCAGAGGTTAGTGACGCCCCTAATGACGTCACCATGGTCGCGACTTGCTTAACAAGAGATCGTGACGCCTAACATATTAGAATAAGTTCTCTTCAGATCTCGTTGAATCTAGGGCAATTGAGGTTATGACCCCCACCATCAAGGTTGCGACCTCCACCTAACCCAATAAATAGTGGCTCGACCGGACGTTTCTGGAAACAAAGAAAATCCTAGAGAAAACCTTGCTAATATTTTGAGAGCTCCGAAAGAATTCCCAAATACCAAGAATCATTCCGTCCACGGATATCTCGAACAACTTGTTTTCCTTATAGACAAGGTATAAGGGGTTCTCCAACATAAATATTTTACGTTTATACTCACTCTTTCTTTCTCTTATTTGCTATTCATACATGTTTTTCATTGTCTGCTGATCTTTCTGTTTATCCATCACTCGAGGTCGCAAACCCTGCACACTAAGGTCATGATCTCAAATTCCCATTTTACACATATTGTTTTGTTTTCTATATTTGGGACAAACCAGGGTTCGACCTGGAATGCTATTCCCTATATTTTATTCTTTGCACTTATTGTGGTTTGTGGCACCTCAGTTGCAACTCCTGCACTGGGAGTCCCGTTTGTTGATTATTGTGTTGTTTTCTTGTTTCTATGTTTTCTGGCTGAGGTCGCGACCCCTGCATGCAGCGGTCGCAACCCCTGCATACAGAGGTCGTGACTCTAACTTTCTACTTTATCTCTGTCCAGAGGTAGAAAAAACTTTAGGGGTCACGTCCCCTGCAGCCGGGGGTCGTAACCTCTAAGATGATCCTAGCTTATTTAATTATGTTATTTACACACATTAAGTACAGGCCAGGGAACCACTTGTTCCATCAAGTATAAGCACCGAGGCTGCCTGGGTTGATAGCCTAGCGAACCCCATCACACACTATTGTTCGTTATTTGAACGCATGGTAGAAAGGAGGCCGTTTGAGTGTAAACATACTGAACCTCACCTCACTTAGGAGGCCGTATGAGCATCACGCTTGGAAAACCTCTTTTTGCACACACATACTTGCTTGCCTTAAGAACTACGTTTGACACTTATCCCTTTCTAAGGCGTAGGCACCAAGGTTTCATCTTGCTTCGAGCCATGTGTTGTTTGATAGAATCTTGTTATTTAGGCCAACTAAAATTTAAGTTTAAAGTTTTGTGGGGAAACAATCGTAAGATAGGTGACGAGGGGTGCCTAACACCTTTCCCTTGGCACAAGCAGTCTCCAGAACCCATTTTCACATGTTTAATCATTTATTGATGTCCCTTTTTGTTTTATTCGAACTCGTTTTCAAAAACATTTTACAAGTTTAAGGGCAACAAACTTGGTGGAGACTCTGTCACGAGAGGTAGTCGTTACAGTTGGCGACTACACTAGGGAACCAACGTGAGACAATCCCATTTTCATTTTCAAAACTTTAAATTTAAATTCTATTTGGCCTAACAATTTGATTCTTGCTTGAACTAGGGTAGATAGCATGCTTCTTTGCCCTATCTATCTATATATGCTTTTTCTTGTTTTGCAGTGAATCTGTTGGAATATTTTTAAATTGAAGAGATGTATTAATTGAAGAGTCATGTATTTATGTTTATTTGAAGAGTTGTATCATAAATTAATTAATTATTATGTTTATTTATTTGAAGAGTTGTATCATAAATTAATTAATTAATTAATTTATTTATATGAAAAGACAAGACTCTTCATTTAAGTAAATAGTTGTGACTTTTCAAAGGCATCACTTCATGGTCTATATAAACCCTTCACCATTCCATAATTCTATATATCAAATTCATTGCCTTTGTCTTTGAGTGCACACAAAGATTAAGACAAACTATCACTTTGTAAATACTATTGTTGTCTTGGCTTGAGTATTGGAAGTGCTATTCATACTCAAGGGTCTTCATTGTATCCTAAAGGAAATTTGCCAGTCTACCCAACTAGCACCCTATATAAAATAGGAATAAGTGGGGGCAAATTAAGCCTAAAGGAAAGTGTTGTCCACGCCTTGAAGACATTGTGCATCACTTTCCTTTCTTCTTCTTCATTTCTTCTTATTCTATTCTTCAAAGAGTCAAATTCTCCAACAGAATCCACTTTGTGGATGAGGGAAGGTAGTCCTTAGGGATCTATCTCACACACTCACTTCGTGCATCTTATATCAAACCATAATCGACTCTATACCCGAGTCCCACCTTGTAGTTAGTAGGGGTTTGAGTGACTTCCCCATTAGGTTTTTGCCTATAGAGGTGGAAAACTCAATCCCGCCTAGATTGTTAATCATCATTGAGAGTTAATCCATACTGGCATTCGTTGTGGCAAGGTTCTTTCTCATGATGAGGTCTCTACCTTCTTAAGGTAGGGGCAATCTAGGAGCCTTTTCTAGGATCTAGACCTTAACCTAACCCTACAGAATTTGATGGGGGAAATGGTCGAAATAATGGCTTTGGAAGACCAGTTTAGAAACTAGCAAATCATAATGGATTGGAAAGTCCAAGTTGGGATCGAACAAGATGACACAAGAGTATATAATGGTTTATAGATTGAAGGTCTCACTATGGCCACACCAGCATGGATTTAGGCCACCACTACCTTATTTTTTTTTCTTTTAATTGGAAACAGGGAGTTTCTTCCTTTTTTGTATTCAAAGAATTCCATTTTAATAAGGACTTTATGTACGCCAAATAGTATATCAATGGAATGAAATGTTTTTCTTGCAATTTGTATTTTGAATGCTATCTCATACGTTAGAGACTTCCACTCCATAAAAAATATTCCAATGGGTTAATCAACATTTGATCAAATAGTTCCAATAAGAAAAAGGCCATTACAATGATGCTAGTGTGAGGACTCATTGCTTCTATAACCTAGTCATCTACCTTGGTTTCTCAATCGGTATAACCTTGGTTTACTCAGAGAAGCAACGGGATATGAATGATGAAGCTAACGTCAAATGCCAAAAGAGATCACATGATATGCATAGTGATTAACTTTAAACTTTTTCCTTTTACAGGTGGGTTCTCGTTTGTCAGTAAGGGCAACCTGTTGTCTTTTTTAATGTGGCAAGGTTCCATATGCATTTTGTATCCAACATGTAGATATGCAAATATATATTTTTTTAAAAAGCAAATTTAGAGTGAGGCAAAAGATAAGTTGAGATGTCCCAATCTCTTTTGAAAAATGTACTCTTGGGATAAAGTGAAGAGCCTTCTTCAACACATATGCTTAGCCATCATTTATCTTCTTTCCTTCCAATTTCGCCTTATTTTGGTGCTCCCTAAGTATTCGAATATTCGAGGATCTTGTCTAATTGGGCAATCTTGGCGATTAGCCCGACTGTTAGATGGGATACCATATGTATGCATGGTCATGAATTTCTTGAGGATAATCATCCATCCCAAGGTAATCAAGATCGCGATCTAGATCGTAAGATCATTTAAGAACGCGATCTTGTGACTATAAATGTTGTCAAATCGGATGAAAGATAAAAAAATGAGTAAGATCGGAGCAAGATCGAGATCTTGATCGTAAAATCGTAGGATCGATCAATTCATGCGATCTTGGAAAGACATGATTTTTTTTAAATAAAAAAATGAAAACAAGAAGAAGGAACACTGCAGTTAACTCCATGTTAGATGACAAAATGTTGTGTTTTAGTCTTAGGTAGAAGAAAACACTATTGAAACTTGGGTTTTCTACTATGTCTTGTGTTTTCTAGCTTCGTATGGATCTTTTCTACCATGGCCGTAGTAGAATTGTGTTTGATTTTCTGAGAATCTCTTACGGTACCTACATTTCTCTTTTCCATTTCTCCTCCTCCTTCTTTTTGTGTGTTCACATCTTCCTCTTTCTCTGTCTTTTCATATCTTTCTCTTTCAGTTTTGATTTAGGTTTTTGCTTTGCAGCTTTATTTTTAATTTATTACTACTCTAGTCTCTAGGATAGGGTTACTGGGACTTGGGAGTCAAATGCTTCTCAGAATGACTTTTAACATTCTAAGTTTTATATTAAAGATAGTATAAATCTTTTAACAAATAATATACATATAATTGGATTATAGAATTATTAAGCATTTACATCTACAAGAATTCATATTTTATTATGAATTAAACTAAAAATTATTAATTATATAAGAATTTTTAATTTGTTATGTTGTTTTTATGCTTATAAAATATAACTTTATTATTAAATATATATTTTAATTATTTTTTAAAAATTACTAAAATCTTACGATCTTCGATTTGATCTTGTGATTCTATCTATCTTTTGGCTCCTTCGATCCTAAGTACAATCTCGATCTTGATTACCTTGATCCATACACTCAGCAATCATGACATTTCTTGGAGAATTCAAAAAAGAAAAAAGTGAAAGAAAATATGATAAGAAAAGAGCCCTTACTATCAATAAAAGCAAATAAGTAGGCTATACCGTGGATACAAGGCATTTCTTGGTTTTCCCTAAACCCAACATAGATTACCTATAGTCACCCCATTCGAGCTAGGACTAGAATTTTCGAATTAAACAATAACTGATATCCACCATGTGTGGACACTCTATTCTGTCTGGGGTTTAAAAAGAATAAAACTATAGAAAACATTAAATGCAAAAATTACTGAATTCCATTCTATTGTCAAAAATAAGAAAAGAGAAAAAATGTTAGAGTAAGATAGCCCAAGCCCAAAATGCTTAGGTGAAACCTTAGCTTTTAAAAGGGAGATGGTTAGGTTAAATCAAAGGGAGGAGGTGATCAAGAAAAGGAGGCAAGAAGAGGAGTAAAGAATGAGTATTTACCATGAGCCCCCACCCAGATTAATAGCTCTAGCTGAGCTTAATTACTAGCTCTTAATCATTGTCACCCTGCTACTTCTCATTGATTGGCCAAGAAAAGTGGCCACTTCATAGTAGTGCATTGACGAACCAATCAATAGACACCTTTGATGAGGGCATTTTTAGATGCGCTAATAATGCCCCATGACTTATCGCAAGTCAGAATCAAATAAATACCTAAGTAATGAAGTATAGTACAAACCTAGGGTCGAATCACGTGGAATCTTCAATAGCTCCAGAATAACTATGCCTTTAAAATAATCAAATCGGGTTAAAAAGATTAAGAAATATTTTCAGAATGAAAAGAAAGTAAATAATATGAAGAAAGCAAATAATAAAATAAACGAGTAACTAAAGAAAATATATTATCCTTTCAAAATCTATGTAATTTGTTATCCCTGCTAGTTTTTGAAAGATAAGTAGGTAAGATATTTAGAAATACCTTATCGGACCTTTTCATCCAAAGGTAACCCCGGCGATCGCCTCATAGGGCCTAGGTACACATCAAATCGAGGATGTCGCACCTGCATTAAAATGGTTTATGCAAACTAGAGGAACATATTTAATTTCGAAAAACTAAACTAATTTATAAAAATAAATGATAAAAAGGAGGTATCTAGTTTGAGCCCATCATCCCAGACCTGCGACTGCTAGGTCTATTTAATCCCATTATGAATCCTAAATCCGGCAACGGTAAGGATCTAGAACTATAATCAAAAGTTGATAAACTGTTAACATCTAAACAACATCCATAATCATAAGAGCTCATAGCTCAAGCTAATTACATAGATGACCCTTATGATAACCTAGTAGGCTTAGCTACTCGTGTTCTAAGAATACAAGGCTAAGTCTAGAAGCTAGGCTATAACCTAGGATGATTTAACTGTGATTTAGTGCCTCCTATTTATTGTGGACACCCTATTTTGTCTAGCCACCAAAAGTGCAATAAAAAAACAAAATAAAAAGAGTAATAATAAATAAAAATAAACAAAAAATAATAAATAAAATAAAATACAAAAGAATAAAATATAAAAAGAAAAGATAGAAAGAAAAAGGAAAGAAAGAGAAAAAGAGAAAAATTGCAAGCCTATGGGTGTGTACGTCGCGACCCCCAAGTGCCAGGTCAGAGGTGCGTCACGACGTACAAATACCTACGCCGCGACCCCATTGTATTTATGATATAATTCAATCAGATCAAAAATCACGTGTACGACACAACCCACGTGACTTTATGTCACGACGTGCGCGCCATAAATGGCCAAATTTTGTTTCTCGGAATAGAGCAGGTGCGGTCACTATAAATAGGAGACTCTGCCTCAGTTAATCGGGACCAATATTTTGAGCTCCGAGAGGCTGCCGGATTGCAAAGAGAATGGTAAGATTTTTCCCATACCCTATTTAATCACACTTTTAATTTGCAACCACCATTTTTTTTAAAACTTTTGGATCCCTTAGGACCGGAGCTAAGCCCTGAGCCACTTCGAGGGTTGACATCCTAGATCCGGGGTCTACAACCCCAAATTTTAAAATCTTTCTTCTCTATTTTTTTTCGTGAGCGGGTCGCGACCCCCTGGTGTAGGGGTCGCGACCCAGAAGCCCGTTAGAGCACCCGTGGCCCTCTGATCTTCCTCTATTCTTATTTTGCTGGAATTTTGAGCATGGGTCGTGATGTATTTCTCATACGTTGCGACATATTACTTGTCACTGACCTCAGGACCTTGTCCAAAGGCTGTGGGTCGCGATGTATCCTGTTATACGTCGTGACCCATGACTTTTCACTGGTCTCAGGCTTCTGATCCAAGGCCGTGACCCATGACCTATCTAGCCATAGGTCGCGACCCCCTTCATTTGAGAGTCAGAAAAACGTGCTTTTCTGCCTCCCCTGCCTTTTCTTCCCTTTCCTTTCATGTTATATTGTTCAAACTACTTTTATCTCAATATGTGTACCCCTAGTGCCACCAATGAGCCTTTGCTTCTATAGGAGCACTAGTTTTAACGCCATCTGGGCGCACAGCCTGATGAGCTCCACACACACACTTTTCCTTGTCTTGCTTGATTGTGAATGCATGGTAGATAGGTGCCGAGAGGCCTTTGTCTCTTTAGGCACATTGCACAGGGATTCCATCTGAGCTTTTGCTTGATGAGCATCCCCACACCCACACACATGCGTGCCATACGAACTACAATGACTTTGATCCCTCTTTGAGGGTAAGTAGGTCCTAGGCTCTTATCCTATGACAAGTCCATCCTTGTTTTCTTTTATTTTCTTGTGTGCAATACAACTCTTTTAAGGCCAAAACGATTTAAGTATTAGTTTTTTAGGTAACCGTCTTTGGATGGAGGAAGAGAGGTGTCTAACACCTTCCCTTTATCCTAAGCAGACTCCTAAACCCAATTCTTTTAAAAAACCACTTTTATCACACTTTGAAACAATTTTTCCTTTTCCAAGTTTTATGAAAAACTTTGTGACGACACCACGAAGCCCGTCGAAGGCGCGGTCTCCACAGGGGTTGAGCAGCTCACGTGTCTACGTGGGGAAAGGTTTCCCGTTGAATGGGTGAGCTCTTTGCATCCTGATTTAGAGCTCTTCGATGGTGAGCTTAGGGGTTGGCTTTCAACTGATCCACCCACGAATTTTACTTGATTTTGTGAGTTAGCTAGCTGTCCTCTAAGTTACCATCACCTCTAAGTCCTGAGATTGGAGCCACTTCTCAAGAAATGCATGAGGTTATGGTAAGGGAATCGTCGGGGAATGCTGCTGGCCCCGAGCTTAGGGAGTCCTTTATTAACATTGACCTTGGGGATGCATTTGAGTCAGCCATTTGTAGAAGCTACCTGTAAAGAGATTAAAAAGGAGAGTAGGTTTCTGAGTTAGGTGTATACTCCTACTCCCCGAAAAAATATTGTTGTTCAGCTGTGAGATGCACAAGGTATTGTGGTCTGAGAAGGACCGCAGTGGGTGCCAATGTAACTGTCATTTTTGGTTCAGATAATTCATAATGTTAAGAAAGGACCGCAAGGGGTCTTAACCTTGGGGGACTTGTCCTTAGGTGATGACCTAGGTGCCTACGTACCCTTATAGAGGGGGAACGTCCATGGTGACCGTTAGGCAGGAATGTTACCTGTATAGGCCATGTGCGGCTAAGACATGTGTGTGTTCTAAGAGGGAAGGCCACCTGTTGGAGGTACCTCGTAGGTAGTGGGAGTGAGGTTATTTTAACGTAAGATATGTGAGGAGTGGACATTAGAAAAACTGATTGTGTAATCATATTTTCCAATTAGAGAGAACAACCCAATAACTCTATCTTCTCCTGCACTTACAATCTTATCTCTTCTCCTCCACAGGCATGCATTTGCAGTGTATCATGATCCAAGTTCATCACTATGACCGGATCGGGCGTGGCTACTTGAATATGATATCCATGTATGCTTGAAAACCTTCAGGAATGAAGCCACCTATTTATAGCCTTAAACCCAAAGCTTTAGAATTTTTAAAAGTGGGCCAAGAACATAAGCCTTGAAGAGAAAACACGAAGTCTCTTTAAAGTTAGGCTTTAAATAATACAAAACGATCAATTAATCCCTACAAATAACATCAATTAAGCAGTAAAATCAATGATGATTTTGGGTGCAATCACATCCAGACAAAGGTACTTGAGGTTTCACAAAACAATAGCTTCATTTGACTTCCGAATGATAAAGGAAGATCACTACGTCAACATTAAGCTATTTGAGGGTAATTTTGTCATATTATCCTTATATGTAGATGACATACTTTTAGATGGAAATAGTCTAGATTATGTGGTGGCTATTAAAGAATGGCTTTCATCAAATTTTAAAATGAAAGAATCACGTCCCTTTCACAAGAGAATTCAATTAACAAGGTTCTTGAGAGATTTAAAATGAAGGATTGCAAACCTATTAATGGCTCCAAATGCCAGTAGCATTGAGTTTTGACATGTGTCCTAAAACAGAGTATGACAAAAAGAAGATGGAAAGAGTTCTAAATGCCAGTGTCGTTGGCAGTCCGATGTACGCAATGATGTGTGCAAGACTAAATATCTGTTACGTAGTGCAACTGGTAAGCAGATTCTAATCTCACCCCAGTGAAAAGCATTGAAAAGTAGTGAAGAGGATCTTGAGATACTTAAATAGCACCTCTAATTATGCAATGTGCTATATAGGGAGTGATTTTTGCATTTTTTGGTACTTCAATGCTGAATATGTAGGGACTGGATGTTGCAACGTAGGCATGAATCCTCATTCAATCCGTGTGATTTTGAGAGGGAATATTCGAATATTACCTAAGTATGTCGTGACATAGGATTACAATGTCATGACGTTCGTGGTGACTTGTGTGCTTCACAAAGCTAGAAAGATGGGAAAATCTAGAATTTTCTTGAGATACATTACAACATGAGTGAACAACGTCGCGATGTTGGTGGCCACATGGGCCTCTAGAAGTACACATATTCTAAGGCGTATATTGCGACATGAAGGACCTACATCGCGATGTCTGAACATAATTTTGAGATGTTGAACTTATTTTGACTCCGGGAGCAGGCCCAACAAAATGGAGTGTATAAAATACTGCACTTTCAGATTCTGGAGCATTGACAAAGTGTACATCTATTGTTGTACCCAAGGTTGTCAAAATCACGATTTAAATTGTAAAATCATACGATTTTACGATTCTACCTACTAAAATCGAGTTGAATCGTAGGTAAAAATCATGGTGGAGTAAAATCGCAGTAGAATCGGGTGGAATCGGCAATTTTACCTCCAATTTTACAATTTCATGTTAGCAAAAAAAAAAGCCTGTTTGATGTTAAAAAAAATCTACATCCCATGCCCCAGCCCAATCACAAACCCTACCCATTTTTTGATGTCCTTACCGTAACAATAGGATGACATTACGTCAAAGTAGTAGCTTTTTGTCCTTTGAAAATTCCACTCTAGACGTTACTATTGTTGCTCAAGTATATTAATTACTTACATTACAAAACTAATTTAATTTATTCATTCTTTTATAAATGAATTGTTTCAAGTTTTAACTAACATGCATATATATGTTGCAGATGAACAAGGAGTATTGCATGACGGCATCACTATATTTCATATTTAATTTTGTATGTGATTTACTATATTAATTAGGTACTTATGTTATATATATATATATATATATATATATATATATATATATATATATAACATAAAAAATTCTTACGATTTATCATAGGTAAAATCTTACGATTCTACGATACGATTTTACACCCCCCTCTACGATTTTACTTAAAATCTAGACTTTGACAACCTTGGTTGCACCTAGTTTGAATAAAGTAGATCCAATATTTAGTTTATGGAAAAATCTAGGTTGGTTCATTAACATTAGTTGGTTGTATTGATCGCATCCTGATCTCGTCACAAATTCGAATCACTCCGAATCGAGGTTCCAACCGGTCGTCACGGTTGTGATCAAATAAAACCTTAGAGTAACACAGGGCCAACCCAAGGATCGAATCTCTCGCGGAATCTTCATATTGAACCTACAATTGATTAGTATCTAGAACTAGCAGGTATTCGTAGAATGAACAAGGATACAATGAATATATTATGTAACAGGTTCCCAAGAAGAACAAAACTTAACAATCATAGCCAATCAAAAGATATTCAAGTATAATTAATTCATTTGAAGTTTATCCTAATCATGATAGTCATGCATTACGAAATATTATTGATCGCACCCAAAATCAACCTAACTTTAGGGTATTAAATAGCATAAATTATAGAGAAATATATGTGATTTTACCCCAAAAAGGTTGAATATCTTGACATAAGGAATAGAACTAAAAAATGTGAGAAAATGCCCATAAAAAGCCCTATTTAGTGATATTATGATTATCCGTAAAATATATCGAATAGGTGCGTTTGATGTTTGTTGAGTGTTGCAAGCTTCACAGGGATCAATGGAAATATATATTCCAAGTACAAGGACCAGAATGAAAGCTAGAACTCGTAGCATGACCCAGAAGGACAACAGATCAAGAAGGAGAAGAATCAAGATGCAGAGCTCGCTATGGTGAGCAAAGCATCCTAGCTCGCTATGGCAATCCAAATCACTCACCACAGCGAGCCTCACAAGCTTTCAAGGCAGATGACGTGGCAGCAACCTTATGAGAGAATTGTATAGAGCTTCAGTCACCACACCTCCAGAAAACAATGGTAGCCATTTCACTCACCACTACATTCCCTCTCTCAGCAAGGGCTTCAATCTCCCTCTCAGTAAGAGCCTCAGCTCTCCTTTCAGTAGCAGCATTGATCTAGTCAACCACCCCCTTCACTCGAGATCCCTTGCTCACCAGTTCCTTAATACTCCCAACAGAACCCAAGACTACGGGCTCGCTAGAGCGAGAAGAAGGAGAGCTCGACATAATCACCCTCAAGGGCGAGCGATGAGTTGATTTTGAAGACGAAAAAGTACCCTCCACCGAAGCAACAACTCTGAACACCACCAAAGTAGCTCTCTACTGCCCCTTCGAAGATAGAGGAACGTGGGAAGGAGGTCGGAAGTCTGTTCCGACGTGCTTCATGAGCCCTGATCGCTCACTTTTCACAAATTCGAATTTCTTCGAATCGAGGTTCCAACCAGTCGTCACGGTTGTGATTAAATAAAAACCTCAAATAGCACAAAGTTCAACCCAAGGGTTGGATCTTTCGCGGAATCTTCGTATTAACCTGCAGTTGGTTAGTATCTCAAACAAGTAGGTATTTGCAGAATGAGTAAGGACTCGATGGGTCAAGTATAATATGAGACAAGATCCCAGGAAGAATAGAACTCAACAATCATAGCCAATTAGAAGATATTCAGGTATGATTAATTTATTCAAAATTTATCCTATTCATGAAAGTCGCGTATTACGAAAGCTTGTCTAAATATTCATGTTATCCTCAACCAGGAGCATCAATAACATGCATCAAGAGATTTTATGATATGATTAAACAAACTAAAGCCGATCGGGTCAATCAATTTAATCTAAAATTATCGCAATAAGAGATACAAACAATCAAGAACCCAAAGAATAGACGTGTGTTGAATTTTGGAAGCCAGAAAACCTAAGTACTCTTTCGTATAAATCAAGTGTTTACTAATTCGTTAGGCAGAATCTAGAAAATTTATACACGTTCATTCATGGTTGAATGTAGCAAGATAATGACATGCGAAACGTAGCAAATACAATCATAAACTCGAAAAGGATAAATACAAGCAGCATAATGAAATTAATAAACCCTAATGAAGAGCCATCGACTCATGCCTACGCTAGTTCTTCTTGGAAACACAAGAAGAACTTAGACGCTCATATTCTCTCTACACTCTAATCTATATGTGGAATCTCTGGATCTCCGAATGCCTTTGCAACCTTGTGAAGCCTCTATTTTAATTCTCTTAGGACCCTCAGTTTGATTAGGAATAGGATGAAGATAAGTGATAATTAGTATGGAATTTGAGATTCAGATCCAAACTAATTTAAAACCATCTCCAACTCCTTGTATAACTGCACTACAAGAAAAAATAGGATTAGCTAGGGAAAAATCCATAGCTAATCCGATTACCCTAGCTAATTAGCTAAGGATTAGCTAGGGAAATCCGTAGCTAATTAGCTAGGGATTTTTTCCCTAGCTAATTAGCTAGGGAAATCCGTAGCAAATCCGTAGCTAAATTTTCCCGCCTTTTCGCCCCAAACTTTTTTACCAAATTAGCTAGGGATTTTATCCCTAGCTAATCCGTAGCTAAATCTATTTTTTCTTGTAGTGCTAGGTCTTCACTTATTTTCTCCATGGGTGATTGTCCACGTCATTTGTTGAGGTGGCAAGGAGACTCGTAGTGGCGAGCTATTTTAGCTTGCCATGGTGAGTTCTGGCTTCTGTGCTTGCTGTGGCGAGTACATCTTCTCTTGTTAGCTGTGGCGACATGTTTTGCTTGCCATGGTAAATTCTGCGTTCTTGTTGCACTCTTCTCTTATTCTTGCTTTCTCTAACCCTTGCTACGAGTTCTTGCTTTGGCTACGGTCCTTGTACTTGTTATACATCTTCCCATTGATCCTTGTTAAGCCTGCAGCACTCAGCACACATCAAATGCACTTATTCGATATAGATTTTACGGATAATAAAAAATATCAAAAAATAGGGCTATTTATGGGCATTTTATCATATTTTTAGTCTTACTCCTTTGTCACGATATTCAACCTTTTGGGGTAAAATCACATATATTTCTCTATAATTTGTGTTATTTAATACCCTAAAGTTAGGTTGATTTTGGGTGTGATCAAATCCCCCGCACTTAAACCTTTGTACTCTTGGACAAAAAAAATCTAAATCTAGAGCATTCAAGATCAAGCTAACTTCTAGGGTTAGTGCTTCCAATCAGAAATAAAAATTTACCATGCAAGTATTCAAATAAATTTTGATCCTAAGATCACTTCGGCTAGTTAATCATGAATGAGAATTTCTTCAAGATTATCTAGGACCAATATAACAATAAGTTCATAACCTCACCAATATTTGGGGTAGTATTTCACTCATAACATACTTACTTGCTTCTTACCATAGGCTTGCAGAAGCTCTCTATCTCCACTATTTAGTGCACACAAGTCCCTAGTCAAGAGGTCTTTTGGGCTTGTAACATTGCTGATGGAGGCTATATATTTTTACGGTTTAAAGAAAGAAAGAGCAGAATCCTCCTTTGCATAAATACTAAGTCTTGATTGTTTGAAAACTAAGTTTTTTCTTCTCATCCTTCAACCTTATATATAACCTTGGGTTTACTTTTGTGCCCTTGCACTTTGGTACTTTTGTACCTTCTTTATTTTTATTTATCTTTTTCCTAGTTTTCGAATAAACAATTTGGCTTATCGAATTCCCAAGGCTTTTCATATAACTGGGAGGACAAGAAGTTTTTACTTGGACAATCAATATTAATATAATACGCTAAGAGAATTTGCTTATGTAAGGCTCAAAATAGGGTAATAGGGATATGCATTTGCATATATATATATATGCTTGTGTTTGGGCATTGAGTACAAGAAACGAATGCCTTAATCTTCCCAGGTTCTTGTGTGCTAGTCAGCCTCAATTAAGACCCACTGCAAGTTCTAGAAGAAAACAAGTTAAGCAATTAAAACACTCAATGGATATATATGTGTGGATTAGTGTTTGGGCTTATCCTTCTAACAGGGTTAGGTTACTCAGATTGGTCTTTCAATAATCCATTCAACTCTCTCATGCATGTGTTAATTTGCTCAAGAAAACAAAAATATCTAACATGGTATAAGAAAATTCCTAATTGGGTTAATGCCCTAAAAGTCTTACTAAATCAAGAACTTTTTTAGTTATGCATTTCCTATGTTCAGTTTGAAAAGCCTAAGTGAGGTTTATTGATTTTTGAAAAAATATCTTTTAAGGAAAGTGTACTAATTAATTTTTGAAAAAATTTCTAAGTGCTACATGCTAAGTTTGTTTCTTAAGATATTAATCTATTTTGAAAAATTTTAAATTTACCTAATTACCCTGAAGTTTTAAAATTTCTAGAAGGAGTAATCCCCCCCACACACACACCACACACACTTAAAACAAACATATTGTCCTCAATGCTTCAAGAACAAGAAATTTTAAGATGAAAGGGTACTTAGCAAGACAAATTCAGCAGAAAAATAATTTGAAGAGAGATATGGCGGTGTAAAGTAATGATGGCTCAATCATAGGGTCTAAATATTTAAAATTTCAAAAAGGAAAATGGAATCGATTAAAAAAAGAAATTTGGACAAAACTCAAGTAAACAAAATTATCGAATTGCAGAACTTTTAAACAAAATATTTAGGTAAGATATTGTTCCCCCCCCCCCCACACTTATTTGACAGTTAATATTTTACCCATAGCAGACTGGGTAATTGTGGAAAGAAATACTTTCCTTGCCCTGAAAAAACTATGACTGAAGAAAATAAATGTTGTCCATGTTTACTCTTATATTGCTACCTATGCATGCATTTAAGAAAACCAAAACTACTAACAAATAATTATTAAATAATTTCATGGTTTCCCCACCAAACTTTAAAATCAAGCATGTCATATGTGGGGGTTCATTTTGTCTATCCCTTCCTTTACCTGTTAGTCTCTGTTTAAGGGATTGGACAACTACGCACAAAAGCATTCATAGCAAACAAAATATTGGCCATCAGTAGCCTTTAGTTAGACAGCGTTCATCATTAAGTTATACATAGTCATTCAACTTATGTTAAAATAAAATAAAAAGGAACAAAAGACTCAATCGAAAACACAAAATTTAAAAATTACTACTACTGAGAGGTTTCCTCCCCCACACTTATCCTAGAGGGCTACCAAAATTAAGGATAAGGTGATGAAAGAAGCAGCCAGATGGTCAATCCGACTTCAGATTCTCCTTGAAAAGTCGGAGCGGTAATAGGTACCTAAGCTCCAGGGAACTTTCAGTATTCCCTTTCACCTTTCAAAGTTGCAAGTTCTTTTTTAATATTCTATAAATTATGGGGAACCTACTATTTACGGAACTTTTAGTATTCCCTTTCGACTTACCAATGCGCAAGTTCTCCTTGAATATTCGAAACAGTAGGAGAAACCTGCTTTTCGGGAAACATTCAATATTCCCCTTTCTATGTTTATCTTGCCCTTCGGTCATTCTTATTGCTAAATCTACTTTACCTTTATCTAAGATGGTTTCAATTTTAAGGCTCTTATTCTCTATACCTGTATTACAAACATTATATGTCTTATGGGTAAACGAAGGAAAATTAATTTCTAAGGAAGGGGCAAGATGTGTTTCTTTTTGGATCTCAGGTTGTTCTATTTTGTTTTCAAGTGAAGGAATAGTGAGCGTGGTGGATAGTGATTTTCTGTTCTTCCAGCTCCCTCGAGTTCCTCCTCTTCTTAAAGTTTAAATCGGATGGTTTACTTTTTACGCTTGGGAAGAGGCGGAACAACTGGAAGTTTGGTGCCCTTTTGTTCTATATCCTTTCCTATCGAAGTTTCAACACCTTTAGACACAATACTTTTTCCAGCATCATTAAGCACAGAGGAAGATAAAGGGGAATAATCTTGCGGAGTGGGAAGCCGCTCATCTGTTCCTATATTACAAGGTGGTTTATTATCATGGTTGTTATTGGGACAATATATTGTCCATACTTTAATTTGATTGGATTTGATAATGTTTTACAAAAATACGATTTTAATGTTGAGAGATCTTGATTTGATTGATTAAATTGTAACTTGAATATTTTATATATCAATCAATTAATTCAAATAAAGATCTCGGCCAATTAAGGAAAGATTGTGATTTAGTCATATATTGATCATGCTCTTAAATGATTTATAATGGAATCATATCAAAGACAAATAAGGAATGTTTTACTAGAATATTTTTATCAAATATATTTGTCTTTAATATTAGAATTTTCATGATTGATCAAATGACTATCAAGAGATTTAACAAAATAAGTATTAATTACTTTAAGAAATCTTTTCATAAAAGGCTCCTGAGATCTTTGGTCGATCATTGACCAGAAGGGTGATTCTGCATTTAAGGCTCCTGGATGTGCATTCATATATTTTTAAATCAAAGAGAGAATTGAAAAAGGAAAGATTTAGTCATAAGGCTAATTCTGCATTTAAAGCTGATTGAACAGTGAATCATTGACTAAATACTTTAGAAAAGAAATCAAGATGATATCATACTTAATGAATATTTGATTTCGGTTTCTAAGCATATAATTTGAATTAAGGAATGTTTTATTTGAATATATATTCTCCTTAACTACTTTTATTGTTGACAAATCCGAAAAAAGGAACTTAGCTTGATTTCAGGAAAGTTGATATTGAGCAGATTGATTCAGCATTAACCTACTTTCCATATTGGGAGCTACCAGTAGGCTGTTAAGCATTGACCCAAGCAAAAATGGAAGATATATTTGTCAATCAATATAGCATTGAAGAGGGTATTAAAGGCCAACTTAAATGAAGATGATTTTCTGCATTGAAGAGCTCTCCAATGTTCAAAAGCTTCAAGCCTATATAAACACAAGACTTGGACATTTGCACTTCAAGAGACTGATCTACAAGCCTTAGTGTTCCCAGAGAGTGTGATTCAGCCTTCAAGCATTCATCTGAATTTATTTGTCTCTTAGTGAGAAGTTGGAGTCTGTATCCCTTTCATTTCACTTCTTAATCTCTTCCCTTTCTGTCTAGAGTCCAGGTATGAACCTAAGACAGGGAGGCTAATTGATCAGTAGGCTACTGGTCGGGTTTTAGTTTTGGGAGTGTTGTAATTACGGATTGGTTGTAAAAGTACTTGTGCTGAGCCTTCGGCTGAGGTTTCCTGGGTTAGGTGGTAAAAACCCTAGAGGCTAATCCTATCTTTAAGGGTTACTTGGGTTAGGTAGTAAAAGCCATTGTGGCTGATCCCTTGGTGTTTTGAAGGTTGCCTGGTTGTAATTCACATTTCTCAAGCTAGTGAAGTAACTCCTCCTACTTGTTTAGTAAGAGGGAGTGAGAGGACGTAGGATATTTGATCCGAACCTCTTACTATAATAATTGCTTGTGTTCTTTATTTATTTACTGCCTTTAACATTAACCTAAACTGTTTTTCAAATGAACCAGAACTAAACTTTTTATAACAGTAGCCTTATTTGAAAAACTGAGCATATTTTTCATTACCCAAAGTTTCAGTAGCCTAAATTTTTAAAAGCCAATATTTTTGTAGATTAACCAATTCAACCCCCCCCCCCTTCTTGGTTCTTTCAGTTGTAAAGGATAAGGAAAAGGAAAGTTGTAATTGGTCTTTATAGATTTTCAAGACTTTGACGGCTAAATCCTCTATCTTCTCATCATTTTTTGTTATCTGTTCCTCGATTGGGAGGAGCCATTCTTCCAATTGTACCCTAAGGTTTTCTAGTTTCCTATTGGTTTCTGCTCGTACTTCTGCAAATGTAACTTTCATGGCCTTAAACCCGTGGATGAACACATCATTGAGTTTTGCCAAGTCTTTTGCGAATGGGAGCGATGGGGTTTGGCTTAAAGGATTTATTGGGTTCGATGGACTCCCAAGGAAATGAAGGATTCCATAGGGATTATTTACACTCCAAACTAATTCTTCAGGGAATTTGCTGAAACTACCTGTTTTATGTCCGGACCTTTGCTGATGCATGATCGATATTTTTTTATAACAATAGGAGTTGTAATTAGCTCCATATCCATAGATAGGGTGGAAATAACTATCCATAAAATTTTATTATCTTGAAAAGAAAGTTTTTGACAACCTAAGGGTGTGTTTGGTAGGGCCATTTCCTGTTTTTATTTTCACTGAAAATAGAAAACATTTGAAAAAACGTGTTTGGTTGAATTTTTCAAAAATAATTTTTAGAAAACATTTCTTATTGTAGGATGATTTTTGAAACCAATAAAATGTTGTTTCCATTGTCTCATATTCAAAATTTAGAAAATTGAAAATGAAAGTATCAAAAAGCGGTGGCAACTTAGTAATTATGTTGAAATCTTTTGAAGCTTCTATACACGGTTCGAGATGCTGCATTGTCCATTTGATATATTCAAGTATGGAAAAAATTGTATTTGTGACCTTCTTGACTTTTTCCTTTTCAATTTAATCCATGCTTTTATTATTTTGTCTTTCATTTTTATCCTCGTCAATTTTCTTTCTTTTTCTTTCCCTCCTCCCTTTTTTCGACTTTTTTATTATTATTTATTATTTATGAATTATTATTTATTTTCCTTTATTATTATTTTCATTTATATATTTATGTATTTTATTTTTACTTTTATTTATTTATTGTATCTATTTATCATTTTATTGTTATTTTTATATTTTCATGAATGGACAAAATGTGGTGTTCAAAATCTGTAGAGAATCCGGATCCACATGACCCGACCCGACCCAGGGACCTAAAAGAAAAACTGAAAATAAATCTAGGCAAAAATAAATATTGCGGAAGCTACTAACCTGGACACTATTGCTAAAACCTCAGATCTTACCAGTGCCTCTGCTCCACCAGGACTGACCTCCAATTGATGAGCTCCGAGAAGGGCCGCACTAAACGGAGGACTCTACCTATGAGAGGTAGAGCCACATGTCCATGACTGATGCGCAGAAGAGGACTCAAGAGAAAGAGAGAAATATTATACTGAGTGCGGTTTCCCAAACGGGACGTCCCTTTCTAACACATGGAATGAGCAACTAGAAATGTGTGGAGTCACTCCTATTTATCAGAGGATGAGAGAGCTCCCATCATTGACGCAAGTAATGTGGGACTTGGAATATGAACAAAATATCATGCTTCCATCATGATCACCTAGCCCACTTTGGGCCACGAGTACGGGCTCGTGTGACCTTTGATGAGTGTCATCTTGGTGTCATTTTGTTCATCTCTCAACGAGCTTTTCAACGGATCCTCACTCAACCCGATCGGGCTCCCCCATGGGCGGATATTTAGTCCCAAAAACCCCAATATAACTACAACAAATAAGGGTTTCAGTGGCGACTTTTTTCGTCACAGAAAGTCCAAAAGTCGTCACTGAAGGGTTTCAGTGGCGACATAAAAGTTGTCACTGAAAAGTCCGCAACTGAAGACCTATAGTGACGACTTTCAAATTCGCCACTGAAGGTACTTTCAGTGGCGACAAAAGTCGCCACCAAAGAAGGTTAATTTTCGTCACTAAAACAGCAATAAAAGTTGGAGTTTTTGGTGGCGACTTTTTGTCGCCACTGAAAAGACCTTTTGTGGCGACTTTTTATTGTCGCCACTGAAAACCTTCGGTGGCGACTAGAAGTCGCCACCGAAACCACTTTCAGTGGCGACTAAAAAGTCGCCACCAAAACCACTTTTTGTGGCAAATTTTAGTCGCCACTGAAACCACTCGCCGGAACTCCAACGTTCGGTGAAGATCTTCGCCGGACCTCTGCCACCGGCCGCCGCACCTCCGCCGCCGGACCTCTGCGGCCGCCCGTCGGACCTCCGTCACCGACCACCGGACCTCCGCCGTTGGCCGCCGATCGCCGGTCACCTTATATTTTTCAAAATTGGCGCATGGACGGATTCGAAGGTGGGACATGATGCATATTGTTTTCTATAGCAACCATTGAGCCATATGTCAATTTTTGTTATATAATTTCATTCTAAAATATTTATTATGTTTCCTACCTTTGGTGGCGACAATGAATTGTCGTCACTAAAAGTCGA
This sequence comes from Senna tora, assembly GCA_014851425.1. NCBI lineage: Eukaryota > Viridiplantae > Streptophyta > Magnoliopsida > Fabales > Fabaceae > Senna > Senna tora. The sequence goes on from CM026262.1 coordinate 17,236,798, forward strand.
CTTTTAGTGGCGACTTTTTCGAGTCGTCACTGAAGGTGGACTTTCAGTGGCGACTTTTTTCGCCACTGAAGGAGGACCTTCGGTGGCGACATGGAATTGTCGTCACTGAAGGAGGACCTTCAGTGGCGACTTGGAATTGTCGTCACTGAAGGTGCACCTTCAGTGGCGACTTTTTTGAGTGGTCACTGAAGGTGGACCTTCAGTGGCGACTTTTTTGAGTCGTCACGGAAGGTCGACTTTCAGTGGCGACTTTTTTCGCCACTGAAGGTGGACCTTCGGTGGCGACATGGAATTTTCGTCACTGAAGGTGGGCCTTCAGTGGCGACTTTTTTGGGTCGTCACTAAAGGTGGACTTTCAGTAAAAGTGGATTTTCTTGTAGTGGACCTTCGGTGGCGACATGGAAATGTCGTCACTGAAAGTGGACTTTCAGTGGCTACTTTTTTTGCCACTGAAGGTGAACTTTCAGTGGCGACTTTTCTCGCCACTGAAGGTGGACCTTCGGTGGCGACATGGAATAGTCGTCACTGAAGGTGGGCTTTCAGTGGCGACTTTTTTCGCCACTGAAGGTGGACTTTCAGTGGCGACTTTTTTCGCCACTGAAGGTGGACCTTCGGTGGCGACTTTTTTGAGTCGTCACTGAAGTTGGACCTTCAGTGACGAATTTTTTGAGTCGTCACTGAAAGGTGGACTTTCAGTAAAAGTAGATTTTCTTGTAGTGGAACTTCGGTGGCGACATGGAAATGTCGTCACTGAAAGTGGACTTTCAGTGGCGACTTTTTTCGCCACCGAAGGTGAACTTTCAGTGGCGACTTTTCTCGCCACTGAAGGTGGACCTTCGGTGGTGACATGGAATAGTCGTCACTGAAGGTGGGCTTTCAGTGGCAACTTTTTTCGCCACTGAAGGTGGACTTTCAGTGGCGACTTTTCTCGCCACTGAAGGTGGCCTTCGGTGGCGACATAGATTTGTCGTCACTGAAGGTGGGCTTTCAGTGGCGACTTTTTTCGCCACTGAAGGGGGACGTTCAGTGGCGATTTTTTTCGCCACGGAAGGTGGACCTTCGGTGGCGACATGGAATTGTCGTCACTGAAGGTGGGCTTTCAGTGGCAAATTTTTTCGCCACTGAAGGTGGATTTTCAGTGGCGACTTTTTTCGCCACTGAAGGTGGACCTTCGGTGGCGACTTTTTTGAGTCGTCACTGAAGTTGGACTTTCAGTGACGAATTTTTTGAGTCGCCACTGAAGGTCGACTTTCAGTGATGACTTTTTTGAGTCGCCACTGAAGGTCGACTTTCAGTGACAACTTTTTTGAGTCACCACTGAAGGTCGACTTTCAGTGACGAATTTTTTGAGTCGCCACTGAAAGTCGTCACTGAAAGTCCATTTTCTTGTAGTAATTAGATATATATCTAACACAATCAATTTAATATACATATCAATAATTAAATTCAAAAAATAATAATTATTCATGTTTTCATGATTTTTAGTTGTTTGAAAATTTCAAACCATACGCATTTTCATAAATTTTTATTTTTGGAAATATATTTTGACTTTGCAAACCAAACACATTTTTAAAATTTTGAAAATTAAAAAATGAAAACCATTTTTAAGAAATAAAAATAGAAAATGTTTTCTTAAACCAAACAGACCCTAAGTATTTTTATTTTTAAAGGAAAAAATAATAAAATAGAATAGAATTTTTTTGCTTTTGTTAAAAAAGGGAAAATATGTGTATATATATATTTTTAAGTTGACGTAAACAAATGGTTTTAAAAAAATATAAATATATTAGAAAAGAAAGGAAAGACGTAAGGTAAAAGATAAAAAAAATTTATTGAAGAAAAAAAATTAAAAGCGAATACTTACTTGTTTTGAGAAATATAAACAACCTTCGGATCAATCCAATGATTCCCTGTAACGACGCCAATTTGATCGCTCACTTTTCACGCATCAAGAGATTTTATGATATTATTAAACAAACTAATGCCCGACCGGGTCAATTAATTTAATCTAATATTATCGCCATGGTAATCAAGATCGCGATCTAGATTGTTTAAGATCACGATCTTGTATCGTACTTTCGATCTGGATCGTACTTAGGATCTAAAAATTACAAGATCGAGATAGGATCGCGATCTTGATCGTATGATCGTAAGAAAGGATCCTAAGATCGTAAGAAATGATCGTAAGATCGTATAAGTTGATTTTAAAAAAAACAAAGGCCCAAAACACAACTTTAGTCCTAAATATTTATGATTATGAATTTTGATTTTTTTTTGTTGAATTGATATATAGATATTGTCACTTTGGTGACTTATGGACTAATTTATGAAAATATCATGAAATTGTGATCATTTTATATATTTGTTTAAAATATATATTATTAAATATATAGATTAATTATTTTTAAAAATTGATAGAATCTTACGATCCTCGATCCGATCTATCTTATGCCTCTCCCGATCCTACTTAAAATCTCGATCTTGGTTATCGCAATAAGAGATACAAGTAATCAAGAACCCAAAGAATAGAATTGTATTGAATTTCGGAAGTCTGAAAACCTAAGTACCATTTCGTATAAATTAAGTCTTTACTAATTTTTTATGAAGAATCTAGCATATTTATACACGTTCGTTTACAGTTGAATGTAGCAAGATAATGACATATGAAACATAGTAAAAATAATTGTAAACTCAAAAAAGATAAATACAAACAACAGAATGAAATTAATAAACCCTAATGAAGAGCTATCAGCTCATGCCTACGTCAGTTCTTCTTGGAAACCCAAGAAGAACTTAGCCGCTCATATTCTCTCTACACTCTAATCTATATGTGGAATCTCTGGATCTCTAAATGCCTTTGCAACCTTGTGAAGCATCTATTTATAATGCTCCCGAGACCCTCGGTTTGATTAGGAATAGGATGAAGATAAGCGATAATTAGTATGGAATTTGAGATTCAAATCCAAACTAATTTAAAACCATCTCCAACTCCTTGTATGGCTTGGTCTTCAATTATTTTTGTCCATGGGCTGCTTGTCCATGCCATTTGCTAAGTTGGCAAGGAGACTCGTTGTGGCAAGCAAGCTGGCCACAGCGCTGTGGCCTTGGATAGTTGAAAGCCGGTGGTTCCGAGATTCGCAATCGGTGACAGAGGCAGAGGAGAGAAGCAATCAGTGGTATATATGCACAATAACGCAAGTAAAGGAATTAAAACTTGTCATGAGAGTGCTTCAGAGAGAAGAATGAGGAGGAGGAGGAGATAGGGGAAGAAGAAGCAACCATTGATGGGGAAAATGATGAGGGTGGAAAAAATTAAGTCCAATCAAATTTTTGGGTCACATAGAATGCCACATCAGCAAAAAAAGTTAAAAATTTGACCGTGTTAACCAAAAGTGTAACATTGGTACAGAAACGTAAAACGTTAAAGGTACAATTGATAGCGAAAAAACATTAGGGACAAAACTAACAGGCCTCTCAAATGTTGGGGACAGAAAATATACTTTTTCCATAAACTTATTGGGTTTTGAAGTTTTAATTCCTTGGTCTCCCCTTGTTCTATAAATGCCACAAAATTCTTGTTGTCACATTTTTACATGCACGTGGAACCTCAACTTCTAAACTGTTAAACATGTCAAATTTAAAATTTACAATTTACAATTTGTTGCCTTGCTTTTGATGAACCAATGTCTAGGGACCCAGATCAGATTGTTCGATCCAACTGTTGGACCATTTACTCGGCCACCAAATTGGTCTAAGTTTTCTTAATTTTACAAACCTACAGTCAACTTGGGTTCATGCATTAGTTCTATTCAAAACTGTTAAACCATAGTAACCCATGAACGGTTTTTTTTTTTTTTTGTATAATGTGCATGTGGCTTAAGAAGAAGTAGAGGAATAAGTTTTATTGAAAACCAGTGAACCGATATAACATAGGATTTGATTTATTTTTAAAATGTGCGTATGATATTAGAAGAGAAAAGAAATGGAAGGAAGTGACAGAGAAAGAGAGAATAAGGAACTAATGGGAGTTGGATCTAGTGAAAGAGACTAGTCTCTCACAATTTGATGAACTCGTGTTCGAATCCTTGTTAAAAGAGGTAGCCACATTTAGTATCCGACAGTACCTCGAACAAAATTACTTCGCGTTAAAAAACATCTGTGAAAAACAAAGGAAAAAGAAAGAAAGAAAGTGAGGATCAAAGAGAAATAGAGTAATAATATATAAAGAAGTATTAAGGGTTGGAACTTAGGAGTTGTTCAGCTTTCAATGAGTGTAATAATGAAGGAGAAAAAGGATGGTAATGTGTGGTACATAAAATTAAGATGCTTTTCTTTTGTAAATTTTTACTTTGTGCAACCTTTTGTAGTATGCCACTTTTATTACCTTAATTTTATTCTCCCTTCTGCTTAGTTAGACTATCATTTTCATTATAGTCCTTTATTTATGAATGATATTTTTCTTAGATAACCTATAAAAAAAATATTAAAAAAATATGCATCGTAGAAATAGCATAAAAAAGCTTCGCTAATCATATGCCACGTATAACCCTAATCAAATTAGATCAACATAGTATTATTAAACACATTTTTTTAAATCAACAAAATTCGATAAAATTCATTCAAGAAAAATAAGGTAATAGAAATATCCTATTTATTAAACAAATATCAAAATGTAACAAAGTTTAGCTAAGCCACGTGATATATATAGTGCCTTCAAGCATTTTTCTTTCAGAACTTCTTAGGTCCATATATATATCAAGCATTTAACCAATCATTTTAAGTTAAATAATCTTTTTATCTTATCAAGTGAGACCCGCAAAAGAGAGAGTGTGAAAAAGTTGATGATTTAGTTAGAGAGAATTGCTTGATGTATGGATAAGGTGGTAGGGGTACGCTTGGTATAAATGCACGGATGTAAAGTACTGTAAAGAAAGTACTGTAGAGAAAAGTGAGGAGAGAGATTGAGAGAAAATTAAGAAATAGAAAAAATATGATAAAAAGTGTGTTTGATATGTATAAAATATGATGTAAAATTTTTTTGAGAATCGTGAAACACCACGATTTCACTGTTTAGATTTTACACCAAACATACCCCTAAGTATTTTTCTTTTTCTTCATTATTTTAAAGCAATAGACACCTCATGTCCACGTGGCAGTTTCCTTTCTTATGTGTTGGCTGAGCTTCAATGGATTTGTATTGTTGTCCTTGCATTGACTTTTATTTGGGCCCTTTCATTTTAATTTGTACGCCCATCGCTTAACGACAAAATTAATTTATTACACACTTTTAGAATATTTTTTACACGTTTATTATGATGAATTTGTAATAAAGAAAACAAAATTTGACAAAACTTTTACTTTGGACCCTCACAAATGTCTATCTTTTATAAATTGCATTCACTTGATTTATTTGGCCCCTCACAATCTATATATATATAAATGTACATGGCCTCAAATTTTGCCGTGTCCTATTTACATGTAGTTTGCACTTCTTTCACCTACTCGCCCTCTTAAATGTTGGAGGCTTGGAGCCCCTACCTTCCCTCTTAAAAATCTTCAAATCAACCATCAACTTGAAAATGCTACATTATAGAATTTAAATTTATTGTGCTTCTCTTAATTTTATTGGCTGCATTAAAAATTTAATTCTTACACATCATATAAGATAATTTGAATAAGGTAATCAATTCTTAAGAATCAATGCTTACATTCAGTTAAGGTATTTAATTCTTAGGAATCACAAATTGTTTTGAAAAAATTCGTACTTATTTGTACCAAAAAAATCATACTAATTCTTATTAGTAAATAAAATTTTAGAGATTATGATTTTATAAAATACCTATTATAATTTTGAAAAATATTATTTAACATTAATGTTTTTTATAAAATAACTATTGTAACTGTCGTTTTTTGTTCAGACAATTTTAATTTGCAAATTAGGACCGCAAGGGGTCGTAATCTTGGGGAACTTGCCCTTAGGTGAGAACTTGCCTACGTACCCTTGTGAAGAGATCAAAGTCTACGTAGTTCGTCATGGTGACGTCTATAGGAGCCGTTAGGCAATGTAGTTACCTGTATGGGGCCGTATGCGGCTAAGACATGTGTAAGGTACTCCGGGCGGGCGAGCCACTCGTAGGAGGTTGCCTTAGATTATGAGAGAGCAAGGGTCTCTTGGAGCTGTCGAGAGCTCTGTTTAAGGGAATCTATGGGGCGGAGATACGCCGGTTGATGGTTGGAGCTTGTAGTGCCGTGGCCTAAGCTCTCGAGTTGACGAGGAGATTTTGTGTGACGGAGGCTAAGTCTAGCTTCGGTGTATTCAATTCAGAGTAGGTGTTACTTGCCTCTTGTTCTGATGTCCTTGAGTCCCCCGGGTGAGGGCCTTTTATACCCAGTGTGGGGGGAGAACGTGGTCAACCACGTTCCCACTGGTCGTGGGTCGTCCCGCAATTCTTGGAGGTTTTCCACGTCCCTTGGATGGGAGCCCAGAAGGAGAGACGTGGGTAACGGCCACATAGGCGATGGATGAGTGGTGCCATGTGTCACCAGTGCAAGCTACCGTGGAGCTTCTGGAAGCCCAATGCCACGTGTCCCTAGGGGAAATATTCTGTAGTTACATAAGTCCCCCAAGTCTATCGGTGTCGGGCACCCGTAGACTTAAGTTCCTTTTCAGTAAGCTACTTAGGAAAATTTTCACTTGTTGCCTTTTGTCAAAGCAAGCCCGTCCACAAGTGGTCTGGCCATTTTGGTTGCTCGTTCGACTAGTGAGGCTTGGTGTATTTCTGAGTAAACTGAGTAGAGACGTCGAAGGTGCCACGCGTCTTGATCCGGGTGGCTAACTGCTTGACTTCCTCGACAAGTTTTTAAGCCGTCTCTGCAGAAAGTGCGCGTCTTTCCGAGGACTCATCATTGCGTAGAGGGGAATTTCTGGAAGTTCCCTCTAGGGGTGTGCGGGGGAACTCAAAGGTTAGGGGCCTTTTGGTCATTTGGGACGCTTCTCCCCGGGCAGGCTCGTCCACAGCCAGCGACTAGCAAGAAACTTTGTGAGGAGTTGCCTTTTGAAGAAGCAGGCTGCGATCACCGCCATGTGTCATGGCCTGATTAATTTCCATGGCCTTTAGTGACTTGCAGCTGTTTTTCTTCATTTAATGCAGGTGTGTTTCCGAGAGTTTCCATCATTAGCCTCAGTTGTGGATTTTCCGTAAAGGCCCTTCAGTTTCTTCGTGTGACTCTTGAGTTTCCTGTGGCATTTTAGTCTTTGTGCCTCCGATTTCCATATGACAAGTTTGAGCCGTTCCTTTTCTCCATATGTTCGGTTAGGGCAGGTGGCTACAGCTTATTGCGGATGCACTGGATAATTGTTTTATCCGTTGCGGGATTCGAGGGGTCCAAGATTTTCGAATCGTCGCGCCTTTGTGCTCCTTATAAATACCTTGTATTTGAAATTTTATTGTTTTACCTTTTCTTTTCAACGATTTCTCTGCCTCCTTGCCTCGTTTTCTTTCTCTGGTTCTCGCACCCTTTCTTCTTCTCTTGAATTTTTACTAGGATTTCGCCATGGCCGGTGATGACGACAGCTTTTTCCCTTTTGATTTTACCGATTTGGGGGATCTTCTTTCTTCTTCTCCCCCTCCTCCCCCTCTTAGTCGTACTCGTGACAGTAATCAGAGTAGAGGGAAGAAATCTGGTTAGGATCTCTCTCTTGGTTGGGGAATGATTGATGACACTTCTGCCGGAATGCCAGGCAAAAAAGATATCTAGTTGCCTGTCCCGATGTCTTCCAATAAAGCCCACCGGCAGGAGGATCCCAAGGGAAAACAAGGAGTAAAGATGGGAGAGGAGATGGTGTTGGTTCCCGGGGGGAGAAATGAGAGAAATTGTTGTGGCAGCGAACCCTAAGAATAAAGAAGGAGGGTTCAAGAAGCCTTCTGGTGCGGGTTTGAGGTTGTCGTCTTAGGTTTCTTAGAGGAAATCAGACTCTGCCGATGCGAGGGTCGTGGCTTCACTAGAGGGTACTTTTCCTCCTCCTGTTCCTGTCTGTCAATCACCTACGATGGTGGTTTTTTTGAATTGTTCCGCGGCTCCAATTTTGGCTGGTGGGGCTGATGAACTTGTCAACAAGAAAGCTCGGTGGGCGGTCGAGGAAACTGTGTGCGACTCATCTGCGGGGGAAAGGGCCACTGCAGATGAGGCCATGGCTAAGGCTCCATCTGGAGGGGCCAGAGCAGGTGAAACGGCTGGAGAGGCCGAGGCCCCCTCTGTCGGATGGAATGTAGTGGTGAGTCAAACGACCGCCACAAAGGATGTTTCTTTAGGGTTGGACGTCAGCTCTCCTGAGCCTTTCAAGCCACAGGATGAAGAGCCTTCTATCGAGCTGGTGGCTTTGGTCAGGCGTTTTCCCATGGATATGGGAGAGAGGAATGCTAGGGGTTTGGACACCAGTCCCCTGAATATGTCTGTTTGTGATTTTGGTAGGGTTGCCGAGGCACTGGCTGACTTCCACCAAGCTGGAACTGTGTGGGAGAAACATGTAGTAAGTATTTTTGTTTTGTCTTGTTGTTTTTCCATTTTTGCCGTGGGCTTTCCTTGCTTGCTGACATTCTTGTTTCCTGCAGCATGAAGCCCGTCTCGACAGGGACCGGCTTCTTGGAAAAGTGACTGCCAGGAGTTCAGCTCTAAAGGCCAATAGGAAAAATTTTGAGGACAGCTGCGGGCAACTGTCCGCGAAGGAGTTGGAATGCGAGGACCAAGGTCTTGAGATAAAGTCCTTGACTCACAAGGTTGCTCACCTTAGGGCCAAGGGTGCACAACCTTCCGAGGTTAAGCTCCTGCGATCTGAGTCGGGAGGACGCTGAGAAGCGCTGGCATGAGTTGCACTCTCTTCGTGAGGCTTTGAAAGGTGCTGAGGCTCGTGCCAGCAATAACCTTGTTGGCTGGCTAGAGACTAAGAGCAAGGTGGTTGATGTTGCTTATCTCTAGGGAGAGCTATTGGCGCAGAGAATGCATGGCATGCTTCTAGCGATTGAGCAACTTGAGCGCCTTCGTGGAGAGATGTTTCCGGTTAAATGGGTGGCTCTTTGCATCCTTCCCTGGAGTTTCTTGATGGTGAGCTCAGAGGTCGGATGGAGGTTGATTCTCCTTTGAACATTGCTTATCTCCGCCAATTGGCTGACCGCCCGCTGAACCACCAGGCGCTTTCCGTTATTGGCGAGCGTGCTCTAGAGATTGGAGCTACTTCTCAGCAGTTGGCTGAGGCAGTGCGGGGAAGGCCGTCGGGAGATGCTGGCAACACCGGGCCTGCGGGGGCCAAAGTCAATGTAGATTTTAGGAATGCCCAAGAGTAGGTTTATGTAGAGTTTTAGGCTTTGCTCCTTGTAATAGGCGGACGCCTTACTCATTTTTTATATCAATGAGAATTCATGTTGAATTTTACTATCTATATTTTTACTTCTGGGGAAAAAGGTTTTGTACGAGTACAGTCTCTCTGATTTGGTTATCTTTTTACTCCTGGGTAAAAAGATTTTTGCATGAGTTCCGTGTGATCAGGACGGTCGCATACTTTTGCTAGCGCGTTTTGTGTGAACGTTCATTTTGTGTTTTTGCACCTAAGAGGATTTTAACCGCACTTTTGGGGGAATCTTAGCTCGGCCTTAAAGGCTTTTGAGCGTTTCTTTGGGCGGTCGGCCCACTGCCCTTCCTTGGGACTTATGCGAGTACTTTGCAGGTATAGGTCACGTCTCTTTTCAAAAGGGAAACTTCGATTAATGATAAACAAAATGGTTACATTCGAGTAGCCTTAGCCAGGCTAGCCTTATTCAGGCTGAAAGTAAACAAAATGATTACATTCGAATAACCTTAGTCAGGCTGAAAGTAATGACCCTAACTTTGAAAATAAACTGAGACGTATGTAGCTTGACCGAGAGCTGTTATGAGCGTGTAAAGTGTGTTCAGAGCTTAGGTGGAGGTTTGGTCCGGGCGGGCGAACTCCTGGCTTTTTCCTCCTGACTCTCAACTCTTAGGGGGTTCCTCGTGTGATTCTTTGGGACCAAGGCGAGCGACCTTGATGCTCTTGGTTAGGCTTGTTGCGTAGCATGCTCGCGCTAGTTTTTGATCCGCCATGATTTCTCCAACCCCGTGTGGCGTCGGGAACTTCATAGTGAGCTGTGCGGTGGACACTACATCTCTTAGTTTGTCCAGGGACAGTCGCCCTAAAATGGTATTGTACGCCGAAGGTGCTGAGACGATGATAAAATCTACGTCAAGGCTTATCACCTTTGGTAGAGTGCCTATAGTCGTCCGGGCTGTTATGATTCCTTCTACAGGAACTTGGGCTCCGGAGAACCCTATGAGAGTGCCGGGGAAGGGCATCATGTTGGCCTCGTCCAACCCGAGCTTCTTAAAAGTTTCGAAGTAGAGGATGTCCGCTGAGGATCGTTGGTCTATTAGGACTCGCTTGACCTCGTAGTTGGCAATGACTACGGTCACTACTATAGGGTCGTCGTGGATTTGTCCTTCGAGATTTGTGAGGTCGAACGTGATAGGGTCTCCTTTGGATTCTTTGCTTCTCTTTATATGCTTCGGGGCATAGTCGAGGGTGAGTATGGAGTGTTCCACCCTTTTCTTCTTTTGCGGTTGCGAGGTGGTTCCTTTTTGCAATCCGTCCGCAATGACGCTGATGACCCCACGAGTAGGTGCTTGATCGCTAGAAGCTCTCGGATGCTCTGTGTTAGCTCGGCTCTTCTCTTTGTGGAACTGGTAGTACTTGGACTTGTCCACCGGCTTTCCAGTCTTTCGCCTCTTAATTTGTGGGGGGAAACTGAGCATGTCTGAGTGGTAAATTTCCTCAAGAACCCCGACGTAGGATTTGTTGAGGGGAGTGTAGCTGGTGAACCTTCCTCTGGGAGGCATTCGAGGTCGCAGTGGTGAGCGCTTTCTATTATTCTTCTCCTTGGAGTTTTGGTTATCCGTTGCTGTCTTCTCCTTCTTTTTCTCAGATCGCTCCATGTTGGATCTACTTAGGAATTTTCTCATTTTGTCCTTGGCAATCTGTGCACTTTCTTTCGGGATGAACCATTCCACACGATCCATTAGTTCTTGTAAAGTAGAAACGGGACACCTGTTGAGTTCCTCGTAGAACTGTGAACATCGAAGGCATTACTTAATGAAAAAGATTGCAACGGCATCTTGGAGGCCTCTAACTTGGAGCGAGAGTTTGGTGAAGCGGGCCAAGAATGCTTGTAAGGTCTCCATTTATTCTTGGTGAACACCGATAAAGGAATCCTCATTCTTTTGGTATTCCTTACTACTGGTGAACTGGGTGAGGAACTTCTGTGCTAGCTATTTGACGCTGTGGATCGAGTTTGTGGGCAGTAGTGAGAATCACCTCCCAGCTGCCTCCTTTAAGGTCAAGGAGAAGACTCGGCATTGTTGCACGTCTGCCATTCCAAGTATTGACATAGCTGAATTAAAAGTGTTGATATGATCTCGAGGATCAGTCTCTCCACCATAGGGTTCTATATGAAAAGGCACCTTGAAGCCCATGGGTACATGTTCATTCATGACTTGCTTGGTGAAGGGATGTCTCCCTTTCCCTTGGAAGTCGAAGCTAGGCCAATGATATTGTCCTGAGTGAGTAGACATGCCGTAGGGGGCATACGAGTTGTAGGCAGCCTAAGGCATATGCAGGTAAGATCCTGGTGGATAATTTGGAATTGGTGGTCGCGGGTAATCCGCAGGTGGACGCACTGCTTGCCTAACGACCATTGTTGGCCCAGGTGGGATCGAGGGCAGCAAAGCTGGTGCTGTCAGTGATAGCCGTTTGAAATCCATGGGTAGAGTTTCGAATTGTATTGCGGGCAAGCCGGTAGAGTCATTGGAAGGTCCTATGGGTGTGCTATATGGTGCCACCGGTAATTGGATGCCTACGTTTGCTTGGGAGCAATTTCTGTACTCTTCCCGTTGTTGTTGTCGTATGGCCGCTATCCCTGCCTCGAGTCGAGCTAGCTCCATCTCCCGCGAGATCCTCGTTGGCTCTGTTATTTCTTAGTTGTTGGTTGAAAGGCATGGGTTATGCGGCATGCCATAGGGGTGCTGAGGGCATGCTTCCTCCCTGGGCGCTAGTGTCTGAACCACGGTTTCCGCAACAGCCACTTGCGTCGTTGAGATGCCATGCAGTTGGGTTGTGTTCGAGCCACCTGCTTCTTCAGCCATCCCCTGTCTATTTCTTGTGTTGCGCCTTGGAGCACTTGCGTCGGTCGTGGCCGTAGGAATGTTTGAATCGGCCATTTACTGATTCTTCCTGTATGGAAAATAAAAAAATACGGGTTTCTGAGTGTTAGGCGGATACTCCTACTCCCTGAAAAAGAAATGTCGTTTAGCGGCAGAGTGCGCAAGGCATTGTGATCTGAGGAAGACCACAGTGGACGCTAATGTAACTGTTGTTTTTGGTTTAGACAATTTTAATTTGCAAATTAGGACCGCAAGGGGTCGTAACCTGGGGACTTGCCCTTAGGTGAGAACCTAGGTGCCTACGTACCCTTGTGAAGGGATCAAAGTCCACGTAGTTCGTCATGGTGACGTCTATAGGAGTCGTTAGGCAAGGTAGTTACCTGTATAGAGCCGTGTGCAGCTAAGACGTGTGTAAGCTACTCTGGGCGGGCGAGCCACTCGTAGGAGGTTGCCTTAGATTATGAGAGGGCAAGGGTCTCTTGGAGTTTTCGGGAGCTCTGTTTGAGGGAATCTCCAGGGCGGAGATACGTTGGTTGATGGTCGGAGCTTGGTGGTGCCGTGGGCTAAGCTCTCAAGTTGATGAGGAGATGTCCGAGTTATTTATTTTCAGCATTTACTTATAAATAATTTGATTTTCCAAAAACTGTGTATATTACTCATCATGAAAATTCAACTCCATTATATATCAATAGTTGGAAGTTTTCTATTCCAATAAATCACATTTATTTCAATTTAAGTATTGTAACTGTCGTTTTTGGCTCAGACAATTATAATTTGCAATTAGGACCGCATGAGGTCTTAATCATGGGGGACTTGTCCTTAGGTGATGCACCTAGGTGCCTACGTACCCTTCGGAAGGGATCAAAGTCCACATAGTTCATCATGGTGACGTCTATAGGAGCCGTTAGGCAAGGTAGTTTACCTATATCAGGCCGTGTGCGGCTAAGACATGTCTAAAGTACTCCAGGCGGGCGAGCCGCTCTTAGGAGGTTGCCTTAGTGGGAGAGAGCTCGAGTCTCTGAGAACTATTGGAAGCCCTATATGGGGTAATTTTCGGGATGGAGGTGAGCTTGCCAGAGGTTGGCCTTGGTGGGACCTACGATAGAGCTTAGGAGGATTCGTGTGAGGTTCCGTAGAGTGCTCAGGTTACCGAGAATATGTGAGGGATCTGAGATAAGGTGTCGTAGTCCTTCGTCTTGAATATCTTAGTCCCCCGAGTGAGGTTCTATTTATATTAAGTGTGGGGAGGTCGTGCTCGACCCACGATCTTATGCAACGTGGGTCACCCCACGATGCTCGAGGAGCTCCCGCGTCTGGTGAGGTGGGTGCTTTGTGAAGAGACGTGGACAAGGCCAGGTTTCTAGAAGCTTAATGCCACGTGTCCCAAGGTGGAATATTTCATAGTTACAAAAGTCCCCCAAGTCTACGGGTGTCGGGTGCCCGTGCACTTAAGTTCCCTTGTCCGTAAGCCACTTAGGATTTTTCGTTGCCTCTGAACGTGGGAGGGCTCGCCCGCGCAAGGTTATGGTTGCTCTATGCTGATCGTCTGACTCGTAAAGGCAGTGCCCTTCGTTTCGTTCTGCGGAAGGTGACACGCGTCCTGCTTTGAGTGCATGGCTGCTTGACTTCTTCAGCAAGTTTTCAAGCCGTCTCTACGGAAAGTACGCGACTTATCGAGGTGGAGTCATCATTGTTCAGAGGGGCATTTTCCGGAATACCCTTTGTGGGTGAGCGGGAGAAATCCAAAGGTCAGGGGCCGCTTGGTCATTTTTGGAGGATTCTCCTCTGGTCGAGTTCGCTCGCGGCTAGTGGCTGTTGGGATTTCTTGCTGAGAGTTGTCTGTTGAAGGAGCGGGCTTGTCGCAGGTGCCACGCGTCAGAGCTTAAACGGGTGCCTCTGGCGTTGGATGTTTTTGCCGCCGTTTCTCCTTCATTAAATGCGGGTTCGTTTCTGAGGGTTTCCATCATTAGCCTGAGCCGAGTACTTTTCCGAAAAGAACCTTGGGTGTCTCCAGGTGACTCTTGGGTTCTTGAGGGCTTTTCGGTCTTTGGGTTTCTGTTGCCTTGGGGGCGAATCTTGGCCGTTCTTCCTCTCCATGTGTTCCGTTGAGGTGAGCGGTTGTAGCTGGACCTGGTTGTGCAGGATAATAAGTTTTATCCGTTGCAGGATACGAATGGGCTATGGTTTTTCAATCGTCGCGTCTCTGGGTATCCTATAAATGTCCAAGGTTTGAAAGTTTGTGACTTTACATTTGCATTCACCTTTCTCCGTTGCCTCTGTTTTCCCTGCCTTTGCTTTGTTCTCTATGATTCTTGCTCCTTCCTCCTGCTCTCTGCCTTTTTGCAATGGCTGGTGGTGGGATTATAGCTTCTACCCCTTTGACTTTACAGATTTGGAGGACCTTCCTTCTTCTTCTCCTCCTCCTCCCCCTCTTAGCCGTACTCGCGACGTCGGTCGAAGTAGGGGAAGAAAAACGGTCAACAGAGTCTTTCTCCGGAGGTAGCGGCCGATGTCCCTGTTGTGGTACCCGCTGGTTGTGAGAGGGAAGGATGGTTTCCCATACCTCCGTCTGCCGAGAGAAACCGCCGGCAGGAGGGTCTTCAAAGGGAGAAGAGGAAGAAATATGGAAGAGGTAGCGTGAGCGGACCCCGGAGGGGGAAAAGAATGGAACTTCTGCGGCGGAGTTGGCCAAGGGTAGAGAAGAAAGGCTCAAGAAACGAACTTCTGGTGTGGAGTTGCGGTTGTCTTCGCAAGTGGTACAGCAGAGTTCTGACCGGAGGGATTATAGGTGGAGGCTCCGGCGGAAGGTGTTGTTCCATCCTCTGTTCTAGCTTCTGTTCCTGCCTCTGTCCCAGCCTCTGTTCCTGCCTCTGTTCCTACCTCTATTCCCACTTCCGCTCCTGTTCGTCAATCATCTATGAGGGTGATTCTATCAACATGTCCTCCCATCCTGAGCCCCGTTGAGAGGGTCGATCAGCCTGCCGCTAAGAGGGCCAGGGTGGTCGTTGAGGAGTCTGTTGGAGATTTTCCCGTGCCTCAGATCATGGCGGGCAAACCTGTGGCTGAGGAAGTTGTGGAATATGGTGATGCGGCCGTGGAGGCCGGTGCCCTTTCAGATAGAGGAAATGTAGTGGCGAGTCAAGCGGCTGCCACAAAAGATCTTGTCCCTGGGCCGAGCGTCGGCCCTTCTGAACTCTCGGGCCACCGGAGGGGGATTACCTTTTGAGCTGGTGGCGTTGGGAAGGCGCTTCCCCGTGGAGATGCGGGAGAGGGAAGCCAGGGGGCTGCACACTTCTCCCCTGAATCTTGTTGTTTGAGGTTTCAGTCGAGTTGCTAAGGCCCTAGCTAACTTCCACTAAGCTAGTTTTGAGTGGGAGAAGCGTGTGGTGAGCTCCCTTATCCTGGTGTCGTGCTTATTTTGGTTTGACCTTCGCGTTCTTGAGTTTGCCTTTTTGCAGGGGGAGATCTGTCTCGATCGGGATTAATTTGCCGATGCTGCGTCCTCCAAGAATCAGGCTTTGGAGGTCTCCCAGAAGAGATTGGCGGACGTGCGTAGGCAACTGTCCGCCAAGAAGCTGGAGTGTGAGGATCAAGGACGCGAGGTTAAGTCCTTGACTCAAGAGGTTGCTCGTCTTAAGGCTGAAGCTGGACGTCCTTTCGAGGTTACCCTACTTCACTCGGAGTTGCAGAAGACTCACAAGAAGCTGGCCGTCCGTCGGGATGACGCTGAGAGGCGTCAGCGGTAGCTGCATTCTCTCTGCGAAGCTTTGCGGAGTGCGAAGGCTCGTGCTTCTGAGAACCTTTCTGGCTGGCTGGCAGCCGAGGACAAAGTTGCCGACGTCGCTGATCTCCAGGGGGAGTTGTCGGCGCAGTGGATGTATGGCATGCTCTTGGCTGTCGAGCAACTCGAGCGTCTCCGTGGGGAGAGGTTTTTGGCAGAGTGGGTGGCTTCCTTGCATCCTTCCCTGGAGTTTTTTATGGTGAGCTTCGCGGTTGAATGGAAACACATCCTCCATTGAATCTTGCTTATCTTTGTCAACTGACCGACCGCTTGGTGAAGCACCAGGTGTTGTCTCGGATCGGTGGGCGAGCTCTAGTGATTAGACCTACTTCTCAGCTGCTAGCTGAAGCGACCAGGCGGGGGTCGTTGGAAGGTGTTGACCATGTGGAGCCTGTTGGGGCTAAGACCTTTTTAGATCTTGGGGATGCCCAAGAATAGGTTTACGAGTTTTTGAGGGTGTTTTACCCTTTGTAATGGGCGGACGCCCTCTCATTTTTGACATCCAATGAGAATGATTTTTTTACGAGTTTTCCCTTTTTATTTATGGGCAAAAAGTCGTGTGTGATTGCAATCTCTCTTTTCGTGGTTATCTCTTTACGTCTGGGTAAGAAGATTTTTTGCATGAGCACCGTGTGATCAGGACAGTTTGTATGCGATTTGCTAGCGTGGTCTTGTCGAACGTTCGTTTTGTGATTTTCGCACCCAAGGGGTTTTTACCGCGCTGCTGGGGGAAATGTTAGCTTGGCCCTGGGGGCGCTTAGCGTTTCTTAGGAAGGTCGGCCCATTGTCCTATGGTAGGACTTACACGAGTACTTTGCAAATTTGAATTCTTGTTTCTTGCCGAAAAGGAATACTTCAATAATAATAGAAAAAATGGTTACATTCGTGCAGCCTCAGTCGGGCTAACCTTAGTCAGGCTAAAAGTAAACAAGATGATTACATTCGAATTGCCTAGGTCAGGTAGCCCTTAGTCAAGCTGAAGTAAATCCTAAATTGGAAATAAAGAGACGTGCATGACTTGACTTAAAAGTGGCGTGAAGACGCAAAATGTGTTTGGAGTTTTAGGCGGAGGTCTGGTCTGGACGGGCGGACTCTAGTTTCTTGCCTCCTGGCTGTTTACCCTCGGGGGGTTCCACGCGTGTTTCTTGGGGACCAAGGCGGGCGACCTTGACGGTCTTGGTTAGGCTCGCTACGTAGCATGCTCGCGCTAGTTTCTGGTCCGCCATGATTTCTCCAACCCCATGGCGTGTTGGGAATTTCATTGTGAGCTGTGCGGTGGACACTACAGCCCTGAGTTTGTTTAGGGACGCTCGCCCTAAAATTGCATTGTATGCTGATGGTGCTGAGACGATGATGAAGTCTACATCAAGGCTAGCAACCTTTGGTAGGGAATGGCCTTATGCTGGTTTTGTTTAACCCGAGTCTTTTGAAAGTGTCGAAGTAGAAGATGTCTGCCGAGGATCCTTGGTCGATCAAGACTCTCTTGACTTCATAGTTGGCGATTATGGCCATCACCACCATGGGGTCGTCGTGGACTGGTCCCTCTAGGTTGGTGAGATTGAATATGATGGGGTATCCCTTGGACTCACTCCTCTTTTTGTGTTTTGGAGCATAGTCGAGGGCAAGAATGGAGCGTTCCACTCTTTTCTTGCTGTGTGGTGACGAGGAAGTTCCTCTCTGCAGGCCGCCTACAATGACGTTGATGACCCCGCGAGTAGGTGTCTGATCATTGGCCTCTCGTGGCTGTTCTGCGTTAGCCCTGCTTTCTTCTTTGATGAATCTTCCGAGCTGTCCCTTTTGGATTGGGTCTTTGATCTGATCCTTCAGGTGGATGCAGTCGTTGGTTTCGTGCTCGTAATCCTTATGGAATCGACAGTATTTGGACTTGTCTACCGGTTTTCCCGTTTTTCGCCTCTTGACCTGAGGGGGAAAACTAAGCATGTCCGAGTGATAAATCTCTTCCAGTACCCCAACATCGGATTTGTTGAGCGGAGTGTAGCTTGTGAACCGTCCTCTAGGAGGCGTTCGTGGTCGAGGAGGTGATCTCTTCCTGTTGTTTTTCTCCTTGGGAGCTTGGCTTTCTGTCATCGTTTTTTCCTTCTTCTTTTTCGCTCGTTCCATGTCGGTCCTGCTTATCAGGAACTTCCTCATCTTGTCTTTGGCAATTTGTGTGTTCTCCTCCTTGATGAACCATTCTGCACGGTCCATTAGCTCCTGTAAGGTGGAGACGAGACATCTGTTGTGCTCTCTGTAGAACTGCGAGCATCGAAGACCTTGTTTTATGACGAAGATGGCGACGGCGTCCTGGAGGCCTCGGACTTAGAGCGAGAGTTTGGTAAAGCGGGCCAGAAAGGCTTGTAGGGTTTCTCCTTCCTCTTGGTGGAAACCAATGAAGGAGTCTTCATTCTTTTGGTATTCCTTGCTGCTAGCGAACTATGTAAGGAAGTTTTGTGCCAACTGTTCGAAACTGTGGATCGAATTGGTGAGCAACAGCGAAAACCATCTTAGGGCGGCCTCTTTCAGGGTTGATGAGAAGACTCGGCACTGTTGGCCATCCTTCATACCTAATATCTACATAGCCGAATTGAAGGTGTTCAGGTGATCCCGTGGATTGGTTTCTCCGCCGTAAGGTTCTATGTGGAAGGGCATCTTGAAGCCCATGGGCACGTGCTCGTTCATGATTTGCTGGGTAAAAGGATATCTTCCCTTTCCCTGGAGGTCGAACGTGGGCCACTAGTAAGCATTCGCGCTGCAGGTAGCGTATGGGTTGTAGGTTGCCGCCCACGGCATGTGAAGGTAGGATCCCGGAGGGTAGTTTGGGATTGGTGGTCGCGGATAGCTTGTACGGGTCGTGCCGCTTGTCAGGCGATCATAGCTGGTCCAGGCGGGATCACTGCTGGAGGCGCTGGTGCTGTTATTGCCAGTCGCGCGAATTTCATTGGTAAGGTCCCGAGATGTATTGCGGGCAGGTTGGTAGGGTCGTTGGAGGTCTCCGCCGCCGCGCCGTGTGGCACTAGCGGTAGTTGGGCGCTTGCGTTCGCTGGGGCAGGGTTCCTGTTCTCCTCCCACTGCTGTTGGCACAGGGCCGCTACTTCTGCCTCGAGGCGGGCGATCTCTATGTCCCGTGAGTTTCTTGTTGGCTCTGTTGTTTCTCGACCGTCGGTTATGGAGCAAGGAACGTGTGGCATGCCGTACGGGTGTTGAGGGCAAGTTTCCTCTCCAGGTGCCGGGTTTTGGACCACGGTTTCCGCAACAGCTACCTGCGTCATTGACGCGCTTTGAGGCTGGGTTGCGTTTGATCCACCTACTTCGGTTGTGACTGCTTCGGTCGTTCCCTGCCGGTTCCTTGTGCTGTGCCTTAGAGCGCTTGCATCAGTCGTGGCTGCGGGGGCGTTCGAGTCGGTCATGCTGTATTATATCTTGTTATAACTTGTAAACATGATGGAAAAAATGCGGGTTTCTAAGTGTTAGGTATACTCCTACTCCCCGAAAAAGAAATGTCGTTTAGCGGCAGGGTGCGCAAGGCATTGTGGTCTGAATAAAACCATGATGGGCACCACTGTACTGTCGTTTTTGGCTCAGACAATTGTAATTTGCAATTAGGACCGCATGGGGTCTTAACCATGGGGGACTTATATCTTGAGATGAATTGCTAACTAAAGCTGGCGTCCATAGTTGTCAGCTTGTTTTCAAATAAGTAATTTCTCGTCATTTCATAAGCAATTTGTCTAATCTTCTCCAGTTCATTTTCACTCTTAAAATAGTTGTTTTCCTTACACTTGTGATGAGGTGCATTTTTGCTATTGTGCTTTGCTTATCTGTTGGTGCTTATTCACTGATGTTTTCTTCCGGTCTTTCTAATGATGGCTGCCTTATTGGTTTACTATAATATTCACTGATTATTTCCTAAAAATTATTTACTTTTTCTTTTGTTATTTTTTGTCATATAAATTAATGGTTATTTTTTGAGGGTAAATTTTGGGACAGAGAAGAGTTTCGTTTAATGGCACTGGAAAAAATTAGGGAGAGAAAGTTATAAGGATGATGAACAAAACTAAAGCCACCTAATATAGTTTCTCTTTTTTTTCAAGATTTTGAATTATAATTTTTTAAAATCTCATAATTAAGGCTTCCATATAATGCATTACATTAATATTAAATTAAAAGTACATAAAATGAATAAAAAAATAACAATCAAAACAACCAAATAATAATATATGTCCTAAATTTTATAAAATGACAAATGGAATTGTATTTCTTCAAATTCAAATGGAGGTAGCATGTGTATTAAGTTTAGAAATGATAATATTGAGAACCACTTTTGAAGAGAGTATAGATTTTTTCAAGACAATTAATTGATTAAAAAATAAATTAAACAGGCTGATCCACTTAACGCGCATAAGTTAACTCACCTAACTCTTGGGATAAATGAGCCAAATTGATTTTGGCTCATTTATAAATGAACCTAAACTCTCTCAACCCAACTCATCAAATAGGTGGGTTAAATGTGTCAACCCACCGGGTTGAACCCCGTTTTGACGGCTCTAAAACCACACTGCTTAATGAAAAATTTAATTTATTACTCTGTTTTGGAATATTTTTTTACACAAATTTATTATGGTGAATTCGTAATAAAGTAAAAAATTGACTATAATTTTACTTTGGTCCCACACAAATGTCTATCTTTTATAAATTTAATCCCTCACAAATATGCATTATCAATTACTCAATTTAGTCCCCTTAGACCAAAACATTATAAATTTGGTCCCTTACATATTCACATTGTCCATTTGGTCCCTTATAGGTCAATCAAAATATTAT
This sequence comes from Senna tora, assembly GCA_014851425.1. NCBI lineage: Eukaryota > Viridiplantae > Streptophyta > Magnoliopsida > Fabales > Fabaceae > Senna > Senna tora. The sequence goes on from CM026262.1 coordinate 17,257,625, forward strand.
CAATTTGGTCCCTTGCAAATCAAAATGTTATCAATTTGATCCTTCAGTTAAACTACGATCTAAATACTTAACCGATTTTGATGATTCATATTGTTGACTAGGAAAATCAATTCAAGTTTTATATTATTTTTCATAAATTCCCAATTTTAAAAGAATGTACATGGCCTCAAATCTTGCCATGTGTCCTATTTGCATGTGGTTCGCACTTTTTCCACCTAGAGCTGTCAAAACGAATTTGACCCACGAGTTCGGTCCGTTTACCCGCACTTTTTAGCGGTTTCGGCTGATAAAAAATTAACCAGTAGAAAAAGTGACCCGGTCTGTTTAACCCATTTTGTATATGGGTTTTCTCGGGTTACCCATGGGTAACCTGCGGGTAACCCTTTTTTTAAACTTTTTTTTAAGTGAAGTGATTAAAGTAACCTAACCCTATACCCTCTTATTCTATTAGTCCACTACCCTTGGCAGCAGCCCTTCTTTTTCTTTGAACAAAACGAACCTTGTTTGATAATTTTGCATTATGCTTTAGTTTTTTCTTTTGATAGTTTTGTTGCTTTAGTATAGTTCAGTTTATGTTGGCTTTAGGTGATCCTTGTTTGATGCACTATTTTGAATTTTTTGATGTATTACTATTTTGATGCTTTATTTTTTTCTTTTGTTAGTCTTGTATTTGGGATTATTGGCACTGCTTTTATGTATCTTTAGTACTATAATTTGCACACTTTTTATTAAAAAAATTATACCCATAAAATAATAGAAAAAAGTTAAAAAAATTAATAGTTAAAACTTTAAAAAGAAAAGTGGGCTCGCAGGTTGGCCCGTTTACTCGCCAACCCGCCTTCAACGAGCCAAGTTGGCATTTTCTGAACCCGTTTTAGATTTGACTCATGCGGGTTAGGCTCATTTTTTGTCAACCCATGACGAGCCAACCCATACGGGCCGGGTTGGCCCGTTTTGACAGCTCTACTTCCACCTCTCCGTCCCTCTTAAATGCTGGAGCCCCTCCCTTCTCTCTAAAAAATCTTCAAATCAACCATCAACTTAAAAATGCCACATAGAATTTGAATATATTGTGCTTCTCTTAATTTGATTGGCTGCATTAAAATTTTAATTCTTACATCATATAAGATAATTTGAATAAGGTAATAAATTCTTAAGAATCAATGCTTACACTACAACATTTTGTGGCTTCTGAAACATTTTGGAAGGCAACAGTAAAAAAATCATTGCTTTTGATAAGATAGGCAATGCTTATTTTGTGTTGCTGCCTTCCAAAAATTATTTTGAAAGATTGGGCAACAATTTCATGCAACAGAAATAAAATTGTTGCATTTAGTCCTATAAGCAACACATTTTGAAACATTGTTGCAATGATTTAAGGTTAATTTTTTTAACTCATATAATAGGCAATGCTTTCTTGCAACAATAATAAAATGTTGCCTAAAGTTTAACAAACACTAATTTTTTTATTAAAAATAAATATAAAATATGTATGTTAACTAATTTAATTCCATTTCTAACAGTTTTTAAAATTTTAAAATATGTGATTTTATTGTAATATTAATATTTAACAATATACAAAAGAAAAATTATAGAAAAGAATTAAAAATCAAAGAGAGAGATAAAAATTGGAAATATAAATTAATAAAAAACCTGAAAAATTAGAAATACAAAAAAACTTAAATCCTTTGAGCCCACTCTTATTTGGCCCAAAATTTATATCTATTTGATTAGACTATAATTAATATTGACAAAAAAAGATTATAATTAATAAAAGATATATTTCATTTTAGTCTAAAACAAAAGCTTCACGGATTGTCTTATTGGGTTTAGGGTTTTCTTCGACAGAGAAGTGGGATGAGGTGATGTTTAAAGATCAAAATGTCTTTAAAAAATTTGTAGCTTTTAAAAAAGTAAAGGCAAAAAAGATATTTCATACTTTTATCTTCTATTTCCCTATCTTCTTCCCACCATAACAAACAATATTACTTTTACATTCCACTTCTATTTCCCTGCATACCAATCATACTTTTTATCACTTACTGCCACTTCTATTTCCACCTCCACTTCCCAATAAAATACATACCAAACCCCACCTAATGTGGCGTTTGGTAGCCGGTGAGTGTTTAAGTGGGAAGTGGAAGTAAGTGATAAAAAGTATGTTTAGTATGCAGGGAAATGGAAGTGGAATGTAAAAGTAATATTGTTTCGTATAGTGGGAAGAAGATAGGGAAATAGAAGATAAAAGTATGAAATATCTTTTTTGCCCTTACTTTTTTAAAAGTCACAAATTTTTTAAGGGTATTTTGGTCTTTAAACCTCACCTCACCTTCCCTCACCTTCCCTCCACATCAGGAGGGAAGCAAGGTTCCCTCTGCAGAGAGAACCTTCACCTCACCTTCCCTGTGCTGAAGGCATACCAAACGTGCAGTAGCTCACCTGTACCTCACCTTCCCTGTGGTGAAGGCATACCAAACGTGTTCTAAAGATGCATATGCATATATGAGTAATTTGAAAGAAACCAAATTTGATATAAGCAGAAGAAAACAAGATGGTCCACTACTAGAAATGAAGCCACCCACGATGGTCTCAGATTCAAGTGATAATGTGTAGGTAGGATTGTAAACTTCACTGCCAATACCATCACTTGTAAAGTTTAGCTACCCATATATATATAATGTAAAGGGAAACCTCACGCGTTACCTTGTACCTATGAGCCCAATCTTTTTCATTGCTTACTTTTTCTTTTTATTTTTTTCATGATCATTTGTTAGCTGTTACTGTGAAGTTTTAACACTTATAAATTCCTTAAACTGTTATTACTTATTAGGAAAATATTTGTGTTACTGTTATCTCATCATTACTGCTAATTAATTAATTATTACGCTATACATGCAGATTTGACATTCCAATGGGTGTCAACACAATGGGCGCATTACATGTTTTAAACTTGTGTTGCCGTAAACTACAGTTTTTTGTTCATGTCTCAACTGGTAATAGACTATGTCTTATATATAGGTTAGCTAGCTATTTGAATTGAATCTAAATAAAGAAATAAATTTTTTTTGGGGTATTATCTTTGAATTCCCGTCTCATTCACTATTTTCATAAGGTTCAAAAACTTATTTTAAAATTGGCTAAAGTAGTATTTTGGTCCTCAATGTTTGTGTGAAGTTTAATGTTGATCCTCAATATTTCAAAAGTTTAATGCACTACAACATTTTAGGCGATCTGCAACGGTTGAAAAATGTTGCAGAAAGCCAAAAAACTGTTGCCTATACTTTAGGCAACAGTTTTTGCAATGCTTTTCGAGCATTGCATTTGTTGCCGTTGCTAGGTTTTTTAGGCAACAGTTTTAAAAGAAAATGCAACACTTCTATAGGCAATGCTTTTTATGATTTATGCAACACTTTTAAGCTGTTGCATAGTAAGTTTTAGGCAACATTTTTGAACCGTTGCAATCTAGAAATTGCAATACTTTCCATTTCTCATAGGCAATGCTTTTTATGGTTTATGTAACACTTTCAAACTGTTGCATAGTAAGTTTTAGGCAACATTCTTGAAATGTTGCAATCTAGAAAATGCAACATTTTTCATTTCTTGTAAACGCTTTATATTGACCTTTATAAACACCTCGACGACTTTTGCAGAAAAAAGATATAAATTGTGAAATTTTTAAATGAAATATATAGCATCTCCTAGCTAATTGCTTAATTCCTCCCAATCATGTAGATTGTTACAAAACAAAATCATTACACAATTTGATCAAAGCAATATTACAACTAATGTTTAATGTCTATTACTAACAATAAAAGAGCTTTATCAAACATTAAATTGAAATTAATGTCATCTTCATCATTGCATCCATCATCGCCTTCCTCGTTCGATCCTCATCTTGATCACAAGCATTATTATCACTAATGTCTCTAGCCAATCCATTTTCTTACATAGTATTATATTACAAATGAGTATTTTGAGAAAAGTCAATTATATGAAATTAATATTACAATATAAGATAGAAATACAAAGAAGACAATGCAGTAGCATCTATATTCAAATTAGAATTCCTTTGCATTAAATGCTACTATGTATTAGAATGCATATTTATAACATCATGCCAGGTCCAGTTTTTTTGTTATGGAAAAAGACAGAATGAAACTAAAATTGTATTACTTAACAAAAGCCATTTGGTATCCCTTAATAAATCCATTACACATATTAAATGATCAAAGACTTCTTTCTTGTTAAGCCAAAACCGATTTCCACATTTTATACAAGGGCATAGAATTTGTCCAATAATACGACCAACGACCTTGACTTCTTGCATATATTTATTTTATTATGCAGAAATTATTATGCAACAATGCTAATTAACTACTTTTGGCATATATTTATTTTATTTGCATCATATAGGAACAAAAAAATGACATGAGAGACCTAGCAAGCAAAAGGGTCATGGATTGCATGCATCAAACTAACCTCATGGCACTTTGTTTGGAGCTGTTCACCTAAGAAAATTGACATGATCCCACTAAATAGCTTGGATCAACATATTGAGTTTGTAATCCAATCTATGTATAGAAGTGAACAAAATCTACATAGCCTCTAAATGAGAAAGAAAGAGAAAATAGAGAACTCTTATTTAATTTAATTGGGCATAATGAGAAACACAAAAGGATTTTCTTTATGACGATAGGACAAGTAATTAAACCAAAAATTACTTTGTAGGTCAAGAAACCTGGACTACACAAAATCAAAGAGCATGAACGCACACATGACATGCATTTTCCTCTCCAACTCAAAACCAACGGACTATGTAATTACCACATATTGCATAACACCCATACTTACTTAAATTTGGGTTTTGATGATGACGGGATCAATTTCCAATTTGTATTTAGCACTTGAATGGGAAGAGACAAATCTTCCATGCAAATTCAATTAGGTAGTGTCACAAAGATTTGGTCAAACTATTATTTTCTCAATTAGAGCTTAATTCAATTAAAGCCCATTAGCCCAATTATAAACACTAAAACTGAAACAGCTTTGGAATAGGAAGAGATAAACTAATTGGATTTTAAGAAATGCAGCAAAGCAAGTGAATTATATTGTTTGGTGATCTGCAAATAGAGGAAAAAAATCAATCACAAGATAAACATCTTTAAGAAGATTTTTACCTGTCCAATATTGAAGAAGTTGCCCAAAGACTTCGACATCTTCTCATTATTATTAGTGACATGACCATTATGCATGGACTAACTGATTTTGCATAAAAAAGATTAAAGAAAGAAATGTTTTTTTCACTCCAAGAGACAAGTAATTACAACTCTCTCTCTTGGCCTTCTCCTCAGGTAAATAGTAGCCATAGCCATATATAGATCCATTTTAAAATACATATGCATTCAACAATCTACAAACAAAATCTATTTAATAAGAACATGTATTACATATACATCCACGCAAGACTGACATAAATTTATACCTGTAACCAGGCCTTTGTTATGAATTTTAGTTGTGACTTAGGCTGACACTGTAAGTCACTGAGCTTCTCAAGCTGCAACAATAGATAATCATTAGCATTACGAATTTACTAAAGCAGAAAAGATAGCAAAATTTCTATCAGCAAGATTGTTTTAGGTTGTTTGATCCAACACAAATAAGCACCCATAGCCTCAATACACACACACACACACACACCTCTTCAATTCTTCTAGTTCCAAACTCTGAAAATAGGCATTATACATTGAAACTCCTCCTATGCATCAATGAGAGAGACACATAAATCAATAAAGTGACTCATTAGCATACATTTTGTTGTACTCATTAGCATCTAAAATAGGTTTCAAGTTGCCAATAAGAAAAAACAACAAACAATACAAGAGTATGATTTACTGTAAACACACGCACCTCTTCTTGTTAAAAAAAAACACCAAACCATTACCATATTCATTAGGAACTTAGATCAAACACTTGGTGTGCAGATTTTGATGAGAATTGCAAAGAGACAATGATGAGCTATGAAACGGAAAAACACAAATAAGAGAGAAGCCAGATCGAATTACCTATGAAATGAGCAATTTCGGTTCATGCTTTATTCTACGGCAGATGCGCGAGCTCCAAGCTTGCAGCGACTTAACGACAAAATCACGGTGTTCATCCCAGCCGTGTGTCGATCTGAGAGTGAAGGACGCTAACTTGAAACAGAGAAATTGAGAAATCAGAAAAGGAACAAATAAAAAACATTAGGATTATAGAACAGTTAAACAAGAAGCACAAATCGATCAACATCAACATTATATAACAGAAAAAAATGAACAATCAGAAAAAGAAAATCAGTAAAAGACCTCGGATGGAGAGGAACTTCGCTATCTAAAAGCTTCAAATCAACAAGCGTGGTGGCAAGGACTGGTAATTGGCTCAACAGACCGTTAAATCGCGACGTCTATGGGTATGCTCTGTTATGGCGTTGCTATTACTCTTGGGCGGTGTGGGTGGCTCTTCTGGGGCGTCGAACGCTGCTCAGGTGTGGCTTGCTCTGTGAGTGAAGCTTGCTCGATATTTGATAGAGGAGAAGACGGAAGTGATGCTACCATGGCAGATTTGATGGAGAAGAGAGGAAAATGAGGCGAAGAAGAGCAGAACTGTCCAAGTGGGAAGATTGGGTTTAGGGTTTGTTTTGTTCCATCCATTATTTTGGAATTTTATCTTAATAAAAAAATTTTAAAAAAAAGATAAAATAAATATAATTTTATAATTAAATAAATAAAGCATATGAAAAATTTAAGCCTATATAATTTTTTTAAGAATTAAATAAATAGAGAATAATGTACAGTTAAGTTTTATATTCTAACTTTTTAATTTTAATAGCGTTTATATTAAATTAGCAGCAAGCATAAATAAACCAAAACTATTAATTTAAATCTTTAAAAAGATATTAGCTTAGAAATTAAATTAGAAAGTATTACTTTAAAATATTTATGTCTAATAACACAATGATAATTTGCTATTTATATCCAACATCTAATCTTTGTTGCAAATTAGTGTTGCCCATTATATGAATAAGGTGAATTTAGCTTAAACCATTACAGCAATGTTGCAACTACTGTTGCAAATAAGATCAAATGGAACATTTTTATCTTTGTTGCTTAAAACTGTTGCCTAAGATATCAAAATATTTTGTAGAACATTGCAACACTAAATAAGCATTGCCTATTATATCAAATGCAACAGATTTTAGCCGTTGCTTTCCGAAATGTTGCTGAAACCCAAAAATGTTGTAGTGATGTTAGTCCTCAAAGTTTTTTTCTTTTGGTCGATTTTGGTCCTCGAGCGTAACACCGTTAACTTTTTGCCGTTAAATGATAACATGGCATGCTTATGTGGCACATTCTCTCTCCTACGTGTCATATTTTAATGACGTGACATGACATATCACTACCACGTCACCCTACATTGCCACATCATCATCTTCTCTCCTGCATCAGCATCATTATCATCATCATCTGGGGCGACGTGGTAGTGATGTGTCATGCCACGTCATTAAAATATGACACGTAGGAGAGATGGTGTGCCACATAAGCATGCAACGTCATCATTTAACGGCAAAAAGTTAACGGTGTTATGCTCGAGGACTAAAATCGACCAAAAGAAAAAACTTTGAGGACCAACATTAAACTTCATGCAAACATTGAGGACCAAAATAATATTTTAGCCTTTAAAATTATAGCCGATATCTTTATATATATATATAAACATTAATTACTATGTATTATTAATATTTTCAGCTTATGTGTGAGGGGAGGGTAAGGAAGGAGAAGTAATAAAGGAGAAATCATTTATGATGGGTCAAACCTTGCAATGATCCAAAGCCGTGGGTCGCCACCGCCGAAGACGGTGATCGGCCGACGGTGGTCCGACGCTGGCGACCACCAGAGGTCAACAGTTGACCGTTGACTGGTCAACGCTGATCGTTGACCAGCGTCGGACAATCATCTGTTGCGCATAATTTCTCCGTTTTAGCTCCGATTTCGACGATTTATTAGTCGTTTTCTTGTTTTAGCAAGATGAATCCAAATATGGGAAGAAATTAGGGTGAATTGGAGTCTAAAGAGAGGATAGAACCATCTCTTGACTCATTCACATACACAACGAGAGAGAAGATTTAAGCGGTTTGTGATAGTTTAAATTAGCTTAAGCGTTTTACTCGAGTGGGAGCTAGGGCAGCATGTGACAAACCCATAACTCGATGTAAACGCTTATCCACGTTGGAATTTAAATAGTAAGTGACTATTTAAATGATTGTAAGCGTTGTAATCAAGTGGAAGTTCGAGGTCGTGCCTGTGGCGACTCAATGTCCTTCTTGATTGCTTACATAATGGGAATCCAAAAGGGATTTTGAATAGTATGTGACTATTCTATGAAAATTGTTGAGTCAAGCAAAGAAATGTGTACATATATAGGCTCTCTGTGTGATGAGGGTGGTTGACCCCACTTCTCGAATGCAGAGATTGACTATATCTACACTCGCCTTGCGTTGATTACAATTTTCAAGAGTTATGTGTTCTGTAATAAGGAGTTGTGTAATTAGTGTTATCGTTTAGGATTGAATGATAGTGTAACTGATCACATTAGAGAGATACTGGTTTGGTGACACTGTGGCCACCAAACTAAGGCAACTTACAATCAAGTTTGATGCCTCCAAAATGTGCTCTGATAGGAGCATGAAGACGCATTTAAGAGAGAAATCAAACATGATTGGGGAGTATGAGTAAACCTAAAAACTCTCCACTACCAAACAGTGAGTTTAAACTGTTGATAGATCTCTTCCCTCCTATTGGGAGTGCATGTAGGTCATTCTGGCCTTCACTAATACCATCAAGTTTCTTGATGATATTAAACACCAGCTAGTGCTCAAAGATTGGTGGCACAAGGCTGTGAAATCTATCGAGCACATAACCTAAGTGGCTAAAGTTACTTAGAGCTCTAGGCTCCAAGAACAAGAATAATGGGTCCAAGAGACGTGGTACTAGGAAGAGAAAGGGTAAGTGTAAGGTAAGTAGCCTCAGTTCAAAGGAAAAGCAAGAGAGGAAAAGAAATTTTGGCCAAGGTCAAATATTGCTTGTGCCAATCCATAAGGCAGTATGCGCAAAAATTGTTTGCAGCAGTCATTTTCCTCTCACCCATGAACATTGGTTCATGGAGTTCCGTCCTCTGCCCAATGGGAGTAGAAGTATCCTCGTGGGAACAAAACATTATTAAAGTTAAGAGGTTGGGCAGCAACAAAACGAAGTTGCGTAGTGGACACTCTTTATCTTTATATATGTTCTGTTTTCTAAATACTGAATGGAACTTATTATGAGTTGTTTTTTCCGTGAGAGAACTTAGGATATAATGTGATCTACATGTTTATCATTACTCCTTAGTGTTAGTTCTGATATTATGACAATGGTTGTGTTGTGATACACTTTGAATTAGATTCCCGTAATTCAACTAGTTGATTTTATGTGTCTTCCTCTGTGGTTGATACACCTATTTGGCAAGTGCGTGTGGGACGCAATTACGTATTAGCAAAGGAGAATTTGTGAGGAAAAATTCTCAATTCTAGATTGTAAACGTTGCCTTACAGACGAAGCAACCTGAGAACCATTCATTCATAAAATCAGGAAACCCACTTTCATCAAATTAGTTCACTCGGACATCAGCGGTACAATAAGTATGAGGGCAAGGCAAGTAGCCCAATATTTTCTCATAGTTACGTGATGAAATTGGGATAGTTAGACAATTAACCATTCCACAAACTCCACAGTAAAATGAGTTGCTCCTGGAGTTGGTTAAGTTGATAATGACTTAGGTGAACGTTCCTATTGGGGAGAAGCTTTGCCAACAGTCACTTTCGTACTTAACCATATGCCCTTTCAAATTATGTGAGTGGCTCCTTATGAGTTCTAGTTATGTAAAAGACCTGATTAGGGTATGCTGAGACCATGAGGGTATACAGCATTGTCAACACCTCACTTTGACCGGCTGAAAATATAATATAAAAATGAGAACAAAAATGAATGTGAAGTAATGAATAATAATAATAATAATAATAGCGAAGAGGCGTCTCGACGGAAATGCTATACCTTCGTGATGGTAATGGATACGTCGCGACATAGCCTGCATTTATGAGGGGATCAATCAGAGTGACACACGTCGCGATGGGTACGTCCATACGTCACGACGGGCTGAGTATGTATGACGAATCTGGGATTGTATCTGCTCGATACCCGTCGCGACGGTAAATGGTAGGCATCACGACGGGTGTGCCATTAATTGTCGGATTTCTTTCCCGGAATAGTTTTCCTGACCTACTATAAAATAAACCATGCCTCACAGTGAAGGAGGACGGAAAATCTACGAACGGAAGGGCTGGAAGTAAAAAATAAGAAGCAAGCAGGTAGCACACACACCATGAGTGATATTTTATTCTTTCTCTGATTTTATTCACATTCATTTGAATATTGGGAGCCACTTTTGTTCTGGTATAAACATATTTCTCTTGGGTTGTGACCCCTCAATGTTGGCATTCCATCCACATTTGATTCACGCACCCCGAAAGCATCATCTTCTCTCTTTTCTGCCTTCTTTTTCTCTAAGAAACAGAAGGGGTCGCGACGGGTTCACACCGCCGTCGCGACGCCCCCCCATGTCGAAGAGACGTTGCGACACCCACTTCCATGCGTCGCGACGGTCTCCGCTTCACAGCAGTAGGTCGCGACGGTAAAGGGCACCCGTCGCAACCCCCTGTCTTTTGGGGAGTAAAAAGGTTTTATTGTGTGCTTACTTAACAAAAAAATTTTATTATATAATCTAGTGCCACCAAGAGAACTTTAGCTTTATAGGAGCGCTAGCCTTCACGCCATCTGGGTTTTATGCCTGATGAGCCCTCACACACGCACTTTTATTCTTTGATATTTCGTATGGTAGATAGGTATCAAAAGGCATTGACCTTTTTAGGTACATTGCACTGGGAGGCCATCTGAGTGTTCGCTTGATGAGCCTCCCTTCACTCACACACTTGTATGACACAGGAACTACGTGGGCTTCGATCCCTCCTTGAGGGTACATAGGCCCTAGGCTTTTATCCTAGGTCAAGCCCTCCCTCTTTCCTTCCCTCATTTCCCCTCATAATTGTATATATTTTTAAGGCCAAATAATTTTAATATTAATTTTTAGGGTAACCGTCTTCGGACGGGGGAAGAAGGGTGCCTAACACCTTCCCTTCATCCCAATCAGACTCCCGAACCCAACATTTTATGAAAATTCATTTTATCCCATTTTTTAACTTACTTTTCTTTTTCCAAATTTTGATTGAAAATTTGGTGGCGACTCCTGTCGAAGGCTCCGGTCTTCACAGTTAGCGACTCCGCTGGGGACTTTTTAATTAGAGAGTCAAGCCCTTTTCTTTTAAAAAGTTAATATTAAAATTATTTGGCCTCCTATATTTGTTTGTATATATCTTCATATACTTGTGGTTTCTTTTTTTTGCAGTGTTTCCACCTTTGAGTGGAAGGGAAGGGTAGCTAGGGTGCTCCGTAAGTTCACAAATGCACTATTTACATCTATTTCAACCTACTGGCTCCTATGCCCGGAGTACGTCCAAATAAGTAGAATGGGATATGAGAATCTTTCCCTGTTGGGCTTAGGCCTACAGAGGTTGACCTATCTATCCTACTTAGATTGTTACTTGCCTTAAGGGTTGATTCGCGCAGACTTTTCTGTGACAGGATCCTCTCTTAAGTCAAGGTGTCTACCTTTGGTAGGGGCAATCTAAGGGCCTTTTTAGGGTATCTAGATCCCAAGCTAAACCATGTGCAAGTTGACCTAAAAAGCCTACCTTTATTAGGTCAGCCAATTTTAGAGACCTTAAGAGCCTAACCTTTAGGACACAAGGAGCAAAAACCCCCCATATCGCATGCATTGCATATAATTCTCTTATATAACTTGTGTACTAACCTTCTTTTTCTTCTTTTTACAAGATTAGCATTTCTACTTTCTTCTTTAAAACAAAACTTTTCGAAATGGCATCAGAACATGTAACGGCCTTTTATGCCCCTACAAGCTTATCCATCACTGGGAGGAGAATCCAAATTAAGGTCCAAGCCAATGCTGTGGACGACCTAATCAAGATGAGGGAATACTTACCAGGAGACGAACTCAGAAAGTTTTGAGGCCGATACGGGGATATCTTAGATCTACTAGACATAAAAATCATGGAAGAAGCTCTACAAGCTCTCCTATAGTTTTGGGACAACAAATTGAAAGCTTTCATATTCCCCAACTTCATGTTATCACTCGTGCTAGATGAATATGCTGGGCTTTTAAGAAGCCCCCTCCACTCCACAAGTCAAGTATACAGGTATTTAGGGATTCTTCCAACCCAAAAGGAGGTCGCTGATTTACTCGAGGTTCCAGAAAAGAAGGCCATCATTAGAAACCATGCCCAAGGGGGAACTCTCTCCACCAAGTTCCTTTTAGAGCACATGGAGGCCATGAGGAGAAAAAGGAGATTGGACAACTTTTGGGAGGACGTTTGCTCTATCAGTCTATGGACTTGTCCTTTTCCCCACCACACTGGATGTGGTCAACTTATCTTCCATTGGGGTCTTTTTAGCTGTTGAGAGATACGGAATAAACCCTGTACCCGCCATTCTAGCAGAGACAGTAGGTTCCTTTACCTATTGCCAGGCAAGAAAAGGAAAGAAGCTACAATGTTGCTTACAACTCGTCACAGTTTGGCTAGCTAATCATATCTTTGGCAAAGGGTATTCTATCGGAGGAATTCTGGAAGTAAATCATCACCCCTTGCGAGATTTTTCTCGGCGGGAAGGCCTTCAGTTGTACAATGTTGAATCGCAAGGACCTATGGGGACAAAATGGTGGATACATTTCTTGGCTCAGGTTAGGGAAAAGGATATTCGTTGGAAACTGGTCTGGTGGTTAAGCGAGGAAGTGTTGTACAGTTGTGGCCCGTTCTTCAATGTGTCACTAGTAGGACCAACGTTTGCAGCCAACTATAATCCTTCCTTGGCACATTCCCAGCTGACATTCCGTCAAGACATACCCGCAGAAGAATTGGTGCGCTCATTCTTATATTCCCTCAAAGGACCTAACTCTATACATGGCATCACCATTTCGAAGGCCTGGGATCATATGCACTTTAAAGGGAAAGCTGAGTTAGGAAGTCAAGGGCTGGCACCAATTAATGACTTTAAGGTCTGGCTGAGAGAAAGAATCAATGACAAGGTGGCGGAGAGATTTGTGCCGTTGGACCCTCTCCTAGTGAATGATCAGTTAAAGATTGAAAAGGCTCTGAAGAGAAAGATCGATGAGCATAAGGACACATTGGAAAATCTTGAAACTCAAAGGGATAGGAAAATGAAAGCTATCCGCGAAGCAGAAAGAGAATATGTCAGCGTAAGGGCAGATAGCGAAGATATTCGTAGGAACTCCCCTCTATTGACAGAGAACAAGAACCTCAAGGAAATAAATCGTAAGTTAAGAGAAGAATTGGCTGAAAAGGAGAAAAATTGGGAAGAACTCATGAGGACTGAAATCCAAATTAAGGAAGCTAGAGCTCAAGCACTAGAGGCTCGCGTCAGATATTTGGAGGCCCACAATCAAGGGCTGAGGCCCAACTCCTCAACTATAATCCAACTACTCAAGACCAGCTTGATAGGGCCTTACTCCAAATCCAAGCCATGGGCCTAGCAATGGAAAACCTGCAAGAAAAATGCAAAGCAAGGGAAAAGGTGGTGAAAGAGCTTGAAAGAGAGATCGAACCATGGAAAAATGATGCAATCCGGCTGCATAATAAAATTGAGCAGATGGCTCGATTAATCAACATGTCCATCCCATCTTTCATCGACGTCTTTAAGAAGGTTGAATGGCGAATCAATCTGCCACATGTCCCGCCCGAGTTGGAAGAACTCATAGTGTTTGGCCGCATATTAATCAACAAGTGGAACGCAATGCTAAGCAAGTAGCGTATGGTGAAAGGCCAAGATAGGTGCATGATGGGCCCATAGCCTTCATAGCACTTTATCAACTGTTCCCATTATTGAATTTTGTATTTATGAATGGGAATAAGGATGTTTTGATCGCCATATAAATTAATTAAACTTGCAATTTTTCTTTTCTCATTTATGTGTTATTCAATTGTTTTCTGGTTCTATTCTCTATTTAAATAATAAAATGGGTTTACATTAATATCAGTAAAAATGGCATCTAAAATCCACCCAGCTGGGAAGTCAGGGAATGTTCACGCTCAGTTGGAAGATAAAAAGGCATGCTTTAAACAAACAAGAGTTGGAATTTCTCAAACAAGAAAACAAAATCCTCAAAGTAGAAATGATAACGCAAAAACGCTCACACTTGAAAAGAGAGAAAGAACTTCGCCAACAGGCCGAGAAATATCGCCTAGAATCACTCGAGAACAAGCAACTGGCATCCAATTTCCACCACGCAACTGCGAGATGTGCCGCTGGGCGGACTTGGATAAGCTCCAAAGGCTATATCTTGAAGAACAGGCAGATAAAGAAACTACCAAGAAGTAGATTATAGGGAAAATATATGTAAAAGCCTCCTCATAGGAAGCAATGTTAGGAGGAGCATCTCTAAATTTCAAATAAATAAGGTTTCCTATTTTATCTCTACCCTGTGTTTCTCACTCTCTCAAAAGCTTGAGCTGGTTGGCTACGATAATTGCATGATGAACGCAGTTCTCATAGCAAACTATCAACCTTCTCCTATTGAGTATTCTAACTCATAGAGGGATTGAAGGGGGATTTTTAGGTGTTAAAATCACTGATATTAACAAAATAACTCGACTTGAAAATAAATTTAAAATTACTAAGGAAATTTGGTCTAGCAGGTTTTTCAAAATAGCTCAGTCAAGCCATCAGTACTTCACTCGAACACGAAAAGCACAGATGGACTCCCAAGCAGCTGAATCCGTAGCAAGGATAGCAGAAATGGAAAAAAGCCTAGACAAGACTAAGTCTCAGGTAGCTACTTTTAACGACAAGATGGATCAAATACTGGCCTACCTAGCAGGAGGCCAGCAAGAGCAAGGGGAAGGCTCGGATAAAGCCTCCAAAGGAAAAAGGATTCCCCAGGTCATAATTCTCGAAGACCATGAGAAAGAATATGTTGAAGAAATACCTGTAGAAGAATCGCCCAAGGTTCATGAATCTAAGACAAACGAAAGGATCTCTATCAACGTAGCTGCAGTAATGGCTGCCCTACAGTCCCAACAACACAAGCAGAACTAGGAGAAGGAGGATGGAGACACGATTAGGAAACAAATAGAAAAAGAGGTAAGTCATGCACTCAAGAAGGCTACTCGGGCCGAAGATGAAGACGAGGTGGCTCTATATAGCTTCCCAAAAATCCAAATTCCCCCCAAGTTCAAGATTCCACTTTTTGAAAAGTACGATGGTTTGTCGAATCCAGATCATCACGTCAAAGGGTACTGCGCAACCATCGCCACATATAGCTCTGAATCAGCATTCTTGCTTGCTCACTTTCACAATAGTCTGAAGGGAGCCGCGTACAAATGGTTCATGAGACAAGAGAATGAGACCATGAAGTCATGGGCCACAATGATAAAAGCCTTCCGTAACAATTTCAAGCATAACATCCACAGTGAAATGACTAGGGAAAGCATGGTGGCTCTAAAGAGAAGAAGTAATGAAACTTTCTGAGAATACGCCTCCAGGTGGAAGGAAGCTTTGGTGGATGTCCAACCTCCAATGAACAAAAGGGAAACATGCCGCTACTTCGTCAAGGCATTAGGTGATCCGACTTATGAGGCTCTGGCAATCTTACCACATCAAGATTTTGCGGATTTAGTCACCATAGGGGAAGACATCGACTCAAGAAACAAAGAGTCGCCCCCGCCAAAAAAGAACTTCACCCCTAGCTATGGGAAAAAGGAGGAAGGAACTGCCTTTACGCCAAATACACCAAAGATGTTTTCAGTAAATGCTGTGGGAAATTCGGGGACTTCCCAGCAAAACCAAGCACCGAAAAATAATAGAGTAAACAATCGGGATAGGGAGTTGCCCGAGCTAGGCCTCACACGAACTGAATTGTTCGATCACCTTAAAGAACAATAGATGATGTGTGCTCAGACAGGAAACAACTGGGAACCCCCATACCCGGCCTGGTACAAACCAGAATTGTCATGCGTATACCACCAAGGCACCCAAGGGCACTCAATCGACACATGTGATCACTTCAAAACACACGTCTTGCAAATGAAAGATCCAGGATGGATTAACCTCCCAAACATCACCAAAAACCCCTTACCTGAGCATGGGGTTAGTGCCATAGAAAAGGAGGAATGGACAAACAAAGAGCTAGCCCATGTGTCCTTTTCCCTCGAACAAATATACAAAGCCCTGGCAGAGGCTGGTTATGTACCACGTCTCAATGAATATAATGTGTTTTCTTGCTATTATCATCGGACCATCGGCCATTCCACTAATGAATGTAAGTTTTGAAGAAAACAGGTGCAACACTACATGGCCATGGGGATTATGACAGTAAAAAGAGGAAAGCTAGAGATTCAGATATGCGCAACCTCTAACCAAAAGGGGAAAGCACTACCATTCACCCTCAAAGTCCCCAACATGGTACCTCCCTCACCAACTCTGAGATCTTCACCCCTTTTTACTATCAGAAAGCCCAGTCCGCCAAAAATAACGTGCCCACAAATGACCATCTATCCACCAAAACCCACACTGTACGCCTCCAATAACGCAGTACCTTGGAGATATCAAGCGATTGTAGAAGTCGAAGGAACAAAGGAGGAGACATGAGGAATCCTCGCAAATACCAATGTGACTCCTGGACGGGGGTTTACCAGAAGCGGGAGGTTGTATGCAAGAAACATATTAGCAACACCAAAAGAAACGCTCGATACAGAAAAAGAAAAAGGCCCTGAGGACCAACCAGAAGAAGAGAGGGGCAATTTCGAGAAAGAATTTCTGAGCATAGTTAAGAAAACTGATTACGATATCGTAGACCAATTAAGGAAAACTCCGTCTAGAATTTCTATGTTGGCTCTCATGCTGAATTCCGATGTGCACCGTCAAGTTCTCCTCAAAGCATTAGCTAACACACATGTCCCAAAGGAAATCATGCCAAAAAGAATGGTGAACCTTGTAGACGCTGCCAAACATGCTTCCACCCTTTCTTTCTCTGAAGAAGAGATTAGCCCAGGAATGAAGGCTTTACATATCACTGTGAAATATTATGGTTTCACGATAGCAAAAGTGCTCATAGATGGAGGGTCAGTCCTGAACATCTTGCCAGTCACTACCTTTCAGCGACTCCCCGTAGAACCAACACGGATCGATGCAACCAATATGATTGTCCAGGCTTTCGATGGGACCAGAAGGGAAGCCATGGGAGGAGTTACTCTTCCAATTGAAATAGGGCCCCTCACCTTCGACATCGCATTCCAACTCATGGTGGTTGATGCCGCCTACACTATGTTATTAGGGCGACCCTGGATCTATGAGGCTAGGGCCGTACCCTCTACTTTACATCAGAAAATCAAATTCCTCAAAGAAGGAAGGGTCATCAGTATCAAAGGGGAGGAAAGCATGTTAATCAGTCGTCCCTCTCCCGTGCCCTTCATTGACAGTACTGAAGAGGCTATGGAATCCTCCTTCCAGGGATTGGAAATAGAAGGGCGACCTAAAGAAACTTTCAAAATCAACAGCGTAGCTTCCAAAATTATGGCAAAACAATGCTACAAACAAGGGCGAGGGTTGGGTCCCACGCTGGCTGGAATATTGCGATGCATCGAACCAAAAGAACGAGAGGCCTTGGTCGGACAGGGATACACTGAGGCTACCCAAAATGAAAGTGGCCAAAAAGAAAAAATTCTTCTTGCCCGAAGGTTCGTGCCAGCCAAAAAGGACAACCACGTCTCGGCCATTGAAGAAGAAGAAGCGGCACACGACAATCCTCTCATATGGCGCATGACTGAGGAAGCAGATCAAAAGAACTAGAAAGCAGACTAGATCTTAGCAATCAATAGTTCCAAGTAAAATATGAATTGTAATTGATCTAGAGTTGAGCTCTAAGCTCAGATCAAGGAATAATACAATTATGAGCTTATCTATTGTCATTTATCAACCTTTTAATAAAAATGACTTGCATATTTTACTAAAAGAATTTATATGTGTTTTTTTTCTAAAACTCTCCTTCACTTCTTAATTCATGTCTTTCTTTACCCTCAGGGAATTAGCATTCTCCGAGACTCCGCCCCATTCGGCGATTCCTGGTTTTTACGAACATTGGGATAATGAACATATGCAAAATGAGAATGACTCCGATGAAGAAGAGACTTCCCCAGTCTTTGCCAAAATGGTTAAATCAGATGAAAAAGGAATAGTCCCACATCAAGAAAAATTCGAACTCATAAACTTGGGGACTCAAAAAGAAAAAAAGGAAGTAAAAATTGTGGACAATTCAGAAAGGGAAGAATTAATCTCTCTATTAAAAGAATACTCGGATATATTCGCATGGTCATATCAAGATATGCCCGGGCTCGATTCAACAATTGCAGCCCACAAAATACCAACATTCCCCCACATGGAACCAAAGAAGCAAAAACTAAGACGCATGAAACCCGATATGTCCCTCAAAATAAAATAAAAAAGGAGGTACAAAAACAATAGGACGCCGGTTTCCTGGAGGTATCAATCTATCCAGAATGGATGGCCAACATAGTACCGGTCCCTGAAAAAGACGGGAAAGTACGAATGTGTGTTGACTACAGGGACCTCAACAGGGCTTCTCCCAAAGATGATTTCCCACTACCACACATCTATGTGTTGGTAGATAATACGGCTGGAAGTTTCCGCTACTCATTCATGGATGGGTATTCAGGCTACAACCAAATTCTCATGCACCCTGAGGATAAGGCCAAGACTACCTTCATTACGCAATGGGGGACCTGTTGTTATAAAGTTATGCCATTCTTACTCAAGAATGCGGGAGCAACTTACCAAAGGGCCATGGTGGTTCTATTTCATGACATGATTCACGAAGAAGTCGAAGTCTACGCAGACGACACGGTGGCCAAGTCTGCGGAGGGGGAAAGTCATGTCAAAGTCCTGAGAAAGCTATTTGATAGACTCTGAAAATTTAAACTACGACTCAACCCCAACAAGTGTGTCTTTGGGGCTCAGTCGGGCAAACTTCTCGGGTTTATTGTGAGTCAAAAAGGAATTGAAGTCGATCCTGACAAGATCAGAGCCATCAGAGAGATGCCACCCCCACCACAGAGAAGCAGATACGGAGTTTCTTAGGCAAGGTAAATTACATTGCTCGCTTCATTCGTAACTTGACGGCCACATGCACGCCCCTCTTTAAACTTCTCAAGAAGAATCAATCGCTAGAATGGAACGCAAAGTGTCAGTCAGCATTTGACGCAGTAAAGGAATACCTTACTAACCCACCAGTGTTAGTTCCGCCTACGCTAGGAAGTCCTCTAATATTATACCTAACTGTCCTAGAGGAATCTATGGGAGCCATCCTAGGACAATACGATCCTGCAACAGGAAAGAAACAAGCCATTTACTATCTGAGCAAGAAGTTCGACCCAAACGAGTCGCGATAGCCCCTGGTCGAGAAAACATGATGCGCTCTTGCATGGACAGTACGACGATTAAGACACTACATGCTTTACTACGAGACGTTCCTCTTATCGCGGATGGATCCAATGAAATACATTTTTGAGAGCCCACATGTGTCTGGACAAATTTCCAAATGGCAGGTGATACTGGCAGAATATGACATTAAACACGTCACCCAAAAATCCGTCAAGGGGAGTGCCATAGTCGATTATATCGCCGGAAACCCATTGAACAAAGAGCATGTCTCAGACTATCAGTTCCCAGACGAAAGGTTGAATGCCATAGAAGAAGAATCCTGCACAAAAACCTGGGAGATGTTCTTTGATGGGGCAGTTAACGTCTTGGGAAGTGGGATCGGAGCCGTCCTTATATCTCCAGATGGGAAACAATTTCCAATTGCGATCAAGCTAGATTTTGAATGTACCAATAACATGGCAGAATACGAAGCATGCATTTGTGGATTACAGGCTGCTATAGGACTAAAAGTTAGAGAGATAGAAGTCTTTGGCGATTCGGCCTTGATAATCTACCAAACCAAAGGGGAGTGGCAAACCAAGAATCCGAAGTTTATCACATACCAAAAGTTCCTCATAGAACTAACGAGCCAATTCAAGTCCATAAACTTCCATCACTTGCCAAGGTGTAAGAATTCATTTGCCGACGCCCTGGCTACCTTGGCAGTAATGCTTGATACCAAATGCGGTGTAATGCTCCAACCCATCAAGATGGAGTACAGAAACAAGGAAATTCATTGCTCGATGATTGAAGAAGAGCCCGATGGTCTCCCTTGGTTCCATGATATTCAGACATATATGGAAAGACAGGAATATCCGGATGGAGTCAATGAATGTGAAAAAAGGACCCTCCGGCGACTAGCCACAAGCTTCTTTCTCAGTGGGGGAACATTGTATAAGAAAAGGCCAGACGGAGTTCTACTTTGTTGCGTTGATGCACCCGAAGCCAATCAGATCTTGACCGAAATTCATGAAGGGGTATGCGGGACCCATTCTAATGGGCACACTCTAGCACGACAAATACAAAGAATGGGGTATTTCTGGATGACGCTCGAAAGTGACTGCATTGAATACGTCCGCAAATGTTATAAGTGCCAAGTCTATGCAGATAGAACCAACGCTCCTTCAACAATACTGCATAATATGACTACCCCATGGCCTTTCTCTCTATGGGGAATTGTTATTATCGGTCCCATAAATCCAAAAGCATCGAATGGTCATCGCTTCATCCAAGTGGCAATTGACTATTTTAGCGAATGGATAGAAGCAAATTCTTATGTCAAAATTACGCAAAAGACATTTGTGTGGTTCCTGAAGGCCAATATCATTTGCGGATATGGAGTCCCAGAAAGAATAATTAGTGATAATGGGACCAATCTAAATGGAACCGAAGTGCAAATGATATGTGAAAACTATGGGATAAAACATCACAATTCAATGCCATATCATCCCCAGATGAACGGTGCGGTATAAGCGGCTAATAAAAATATAAAGAAGATCTTAGAAAAGATTACCACTACGTACAAAGATTGGCATGAAATGCTCCCTTTTGCTCTACTGGGATATCGCACTACCGCTCGCTCCTCGACAGGAGCCACCCCTTTTTCACTAACATACGGTACGGAGGCAGTCCTACCCGTAGAAATCCAAGTCCCTTCCTGCGAATCGTCGCGGAAGGTCGACCTTGATGAAAACCAATGGGTGCAGCACCAATATGATCATATTAGCCTGATTGATGAAAAATGCCTAAAAGCCATATGCCACGGGCAGCTCTATCAGGCAAGGGTAGCCCGAGCCTTCAACAAAAAAGTGCGACCTCGCTCATTTGAAGAAGGAGACTTGGTAGTAAAAAAAATTATACCGAATTAGAATAACCCAAGAGGAAAATGGGTTCCAACGTACGAAGGACCATTTAGGGTCAAGCACGCATTCTTAGGCGGCGCCCTCATCCTAGAAGACCTAGACGGAAAGGAATATGGTCGACTGATTAACTCTGACTCAGTCAAAAGGTTCTACGCATAAAGAAGGTGGCCTCTAAAGAAGGGTATTTGAATTGCATATGATTCGTATCTCAGTAAAAATCACGGGATCGCCGGGCAACATCCTTCACGCATTTCTGAAAACCGCTGCAAGTTTCCAATGGTCCTTAAACATTTCTCAAAATGTACCAACTTTGACTCATGAATATTAAAAAGAGTATTCCTTCAATAAAATCTCTTTACCTTTTTCCCGCCATGCAAGTCATGTACTATTGCATTGTTGATTTAAAACAATAGATGAATAAATATGTGTTAATTCTGCAATTCTTATTTTACCCCTGAATAATTGTTTGACTTAGATAACAGGAAAGCGACTCAGCAACATTAGATCACTCACTCAGTAGAAATGGGAAACAGTGATTTCTACGAGGTTAGAAAGCCCTTCGCCCTTTCGGAGAATATTTCGTCAAAAGGTGTTTCCAACCCAGCAGTTATTTGCAAAGCATTTGCGCAAAAGAACTTTTTTTTACCATATCACGCCAATAAAGTGTTTCGAGATTCAGAATCCTACCAGTAAGTGTTCTAGGGTTCGGTATCCTATCCCACCAGTGCGTGTTCTCGGGATTGGGTACGGGAGTCAATATCCCGCCCAGAAGTGTTCAGGGGATAACGATACCCATATTTTTTATCAAGTCCCATGAGGCTTGGTCTCATCGATTCCTACCAGTAAGTGTTCTAGGGTTCGATATCCTATCCCACCAGTGAGTGTTCTAGGGATTGGGTACGAGAATCAATATCCCGCCCGGAAATGTTCAGGGGATAACGACCCATATTTTTTATCAAGTCCCACCAATAAGTGTTATGAGGCTTGGTCTCATTGAATCCTACCAATAAGTGTTCTAGGGTTCGGTATCCTATCCCACCAGTGAGTGTTCGCGGGATAGGGTGCGGGAATCAGTATCCCGCCCAGAAGTGTTCAGGGATAACGATACCCATATTTCTTTTGATCTAATCTCGCCAGTAAGTGTTACGAGGTCTGGTCTCGTCGAATTCTACCAGTAAGTGTTCTAGGATTCAGTATCCCATCCCACCAGTAAGTGTTCTCAGGATTAGGTACGGGAATCTAGGTCCCACCAAGGAGTGTTCAGGGACAGCGATACCCACATCTTTGCCAAATCACGCCAATAAGTGTTACGGGATCTGGCTCTCAGTCGAAGGCTTCACGACTCAAAAAAAAGGGGGAGAGGGTGTTTACCGTCACGACGCAGAAACTAAAGAGCCGCAACAAGCTGAGGTGTCACGAATACCGTCGCAACCTTGAGTAATTTCCGTCGCGACGTCCTCCCCAACGGTCGGTCAAACAGGTCAGGCGTCGCGACGGTTGAGGTGTCATTACCTGGTTAGCTCTGAAGGGTGGCTTCAATAATCACCCGTTGCGACGGGGTACCTATACGTCGCAACGGTCATTATTGCCGTCGCGACGACTATGTTGGGTCCCGACGCCTTGTCCTACCCATCGCGACCCGAAGCATTCATGGGGAGCATTTTTTTCGGGAACTTGATTATTTTCTAGTACTAACCCAAGACTTATCCTTTTTAGGAAAATGGCTCACCAAAAGAGATCTCGTACCAATGCCTCCTCTTCGTCTCAACTCCCTATAGATCAGGAGCGTTACCGGATCGCTATTCAGGCCAGGTCATTGAACCCGGAACGGAACATGGAGCGGTTGGAGATCAGCCCCTCGTTCGCAGAAGGCATCGAATTTTACGGCCTCCATGACCTGCTAAAAATCACGAATCAAAGTATCACGTGGGATACGCCACCACGTGAAGCAGAGCATTCATACTCAGGGAGTGCCCTCTCCCGGAGGTGAGTCCCCAGCACTTCGCCGAAATGTATAATTTGTGGATGGAGCCCAACTGTATATTTGCACAGACATTATCAGGGGGATGCCCAAAGGAGGAGATAGCGGCGGCCCTCACTTTTCCTGGGCAGGACACATGGGAGTCCAGAAGCGGCGGGCTCAAAAGAAATGGTACCCATAACATGACCAAGAATTGGCAGAATTTCCTCACCAGCAATGTCATCCCTGTGAAGCACAGGGAGTCCTTGAGTAGGAAGTTGAGCATCCTCATCTACCTGATCATGAAGAGAGCACCACTCTGCTTCCCCACCATCATGTGGAGGGAATTTCACAACAACGCCAACGAGACATTAGGCTGGAGCCATGATCTCGGAACCCTCATTTCCTTCCCCCATTTCCTTACCGCCTTCTGCGAACGCTTTCAGGTCACCCGACGAGCGTTGGACTACTTCGAGATGGCCACCACCTATTATCTGAAGAAAGATCAAGATATGGCCGACTTCCCCGCTCATCAAGGTTGGGCGGATATCCTTCTGAATAATTCGGAGCCGCAACCCCCACCCCACTTTGACCGGCTGAAAATATAATATAAAAATTAGAACAAAAATGAATGTGAAGTAATGAATAATAATAATAATAATAATAATAATAATAATAATAATAATAATAATAATAATAGCGAAGAGGCATCACGACGGAAACGCTATACCGTCGTGACGGTAATTGATACGTCGCGACATAGCCTGCATTTATGAGGGGATCAATCAGAGTGATACCCGTCGCGACGGATACGTTTATACGTCGCGACGAGCTGAGTATTTATGACGAATCTGGGATCGTATCTGCGCGATTTTATTCTTTGTTTGATTTTATTCACATTCATTTGAATATTGGGAGCCACTTTTGTTCTGGTATAAACATATTTCTCTTGGGTTGTGACCCCTCAATGTTGGCATTCCATCCAACATTTGATTCACGCACCCCGAAAGCATCATCTTCTCTCTTTTCTGCCTTCTTTTTCTCTGAAAAATAGAAGGGTTCGCGACGGGTTCCCACCGCCGTCGCGACGCCCCCCATGTAGAAGAGACGTCGCGATTCCCACTTCCATGCGTCACGATGGTCTCCACTTCACAGCAGTAGGTCGCGACAGTAAAGGCACCCGTCGCGACCCCCTGTCTTTTGGGGAGTAAAAAGGTTTTATTGTGTGCTTACTTAACAAAAATTTTTATTATATAATCTAGTGCCACCAAGAGAACTTTAGCTTTAAAGGAGCGCTAGCCTTCACGCCATCTGGGTTTTATGCCTGATGAGCCCTCACACGCGCACTTTTATTCTTTGATATTTCGTATGGTAGATAGGTACCAAAAGGCATTGACCTTTTTAGGTACACTGCACTGGGAGGCCATCTGAGTGTTCGCTTGATGAGCCTCCCTTCACTCACACACTTGTATGACACAGGAACTACGTGGGCTTTGATCCCTCCTTGAGCGTATGTAGGCCCTAGGCTTTTATCCTAGGTCAAGCCCTCCCTCTTTCTTTCCCTCATTTCCCCTCATAATTGTATATATTTTTAAGCCCAAATAATTTTAATATTAATTTTTAGGGTAAACGTCTTCGGACGGGGGAAGAAGGGTGCCTAACACCTTCCCTTCATCCCAATCAGACTCTCGAACCCAACAGTTTATGAAAATTCATTTTATCCCATTTTTGAACTTACTTTTCTTTTTCCAAATTTTGATTGAAAATTTGGTAGCGATTCCCGTCGAAGACTCCGGTCTTCACAAGCATACTTGATCCTTCCTATGAGTATAGGAAGCTTGACCCTAGAGGCAAGTAGCATGTCTTGGTAAGATAGCTTGGTCACTCAAAAACGTATAGACGCATCTCCAGTTGTTGAGTCCAGTGGGAGTAATGCTTATGAGGAGCATATATTCCACGAAGCACAATCCAAGAGGAGTACTAGAGGAGTACAAAATGAACAAGTAGAGCCTTTGATAGTTCAAAAGGCTCTCTCCGACCCTACTAGTAAATGATGGACTAAAACGATGGAAGAAGAAAAGACGAAATCTATAAGGACATACCAAGTATAACACTTGGTGGATGATTTGTCCCACGTCACAAGGCATTTTGAGAACAAGTGTGCTCTCGAAAGTTAGGGGAGGCAGATGGGTGAATCAACCACTACTAGACACATTAAGCAATGAAGAGGTACACACAACAAGAAGGTATCGATTGTGACGAAGTCTTCTCGTTTGTTGTGTGATCAAAGTCTGATTCTAGCTTTGGTCACCAGTTTAAGTCTTGGGGTACATCGATTAGGATGTCAAGACCACTTTATTGTATGGCGAACTAGGTGAAGGAATCTACGTGCACAAGCACATAGGTCTCATGGCAAAAGGCCAGGAGCGCAGAGTATGCCGACTCCAAGGATCTGTCAAGATCTCACATATTCATCTAGACTCGTGGTAATTGACCACTTAGTCCATTTCAAGAAACCTGAGAGTATTTCATTGCCCTCACGCTATATGTAGAAGACATATGGCTAGCTAGAAATAACACAAAGGCTGCTTTAGCCAATTAAGGATGATTATCCTTTCATCGTTAAGATAAAGGAATTGCGTTAGACAGTGAGAGTCAAGATTCATGGAGAATGCTCAAAGAATCGACTCACTCTATCACAAGAATCCTATGAAGAAGAGATTCTTGGTGGATTCCATTTAAGAGGACCTGAACTTGAGTGATGTACTAGTATCAAGAGGCAAGAGTTTGAGTCTTGTTACACATCTTTAGACTAAACTTGGAGATGGAGTCATTGGATAGTATTTTGATACATGTAGTTGGTAGCTTGAAGTACAATGAGGAGTGTACTCGCTCCAACATGCTTTTTGTAGTCGGCTTTATTAGCCGTTATCAGTCAAACCTAGGCCAGACACACTGCTTAGAGTGTTCTGAGGTACTTGTAAGGCATTGCTGACAATCGGTTGTTTTCATCATATTAGTGACTCGCAAACGGCGGGCCACACATTGATGTTGATTGGGTAAGAGACTTGGATGAAAGGACAGCCACGTCTTTGTGTGCTTTCTTGCTAAGCATTGTAACCACCTTGCAGAGAGGCAAGTAAGGATTATGCATTTCTCTGTCCACTGGGGATATGGAGTTCATTGCATGATCATCAGCAGTACAGGGTAGTTTGGACTGGAAGATCTAAAGCTGCTTATAGGTCACAGACAGAGCTGTTGACCTAGTGACATTGATATCATAAAGTCAAACAGCTATGGTTTACACCAAAGAAAGCCTAAGTACCACAAAAGAACGCAACACAACTTTGTATGAGACATCGTTACACAGTAGTTAACTACCCTTTTGTGTTAGTCTAAGCATCAAGTGACCGGAAAGAGGGTCCTCACAATATGACCTGTGATAGAGCATTGGCTCTATACGCTCACGGACCCGCAGTGGTGGGTTGGCTGTATAGAGATACAAGCCTTAAAACTAGTGTTTTAGATACACAAGATTGCTTAGAACCAGGGTGATTTAACATAGTTTACATCATGAGGACAAGCTTTGTGAGAGCTCTATTTCTTTATCATAAGTAAAGTATGATGCCTAGGCATACCTTTATTTTGTGTGGATCAAGAAATAGAAGTATTTATTACACAATATATAAAGTATGTCGTACAGGCTTTGGAGGTTAGCTCTCTCACACGAGCAACCGCCTTGGACACGCAGGTGGTGTGGGCCAAGATGAGACTTGGGTGCTTTTTTCTTGAACACCAAAATGGGATATAGTGTGAATATCCAGAGGCAGCTGAAAAGCGCCAAGTGTTGGACAGGAAAACGTCATTGTGAATTGATAAGTCTCCCTATTAAGTGTACTAGGATGAGATCCGCTAAGATGATGAGGTCTTATGATCTAATTATGAATCCCTGCTATTCATAATGCCTGTAGCCAGACGTGAGTGCTCCATTTGGCGCTATGTGAAGCGAGCGAAGTGTGGTAGCAAACTCAAGTCAGATTCTAAGTGAGTCTGGACTAAGGTCTGTGTGGTGTAAGTGATTGAGGATCAAAATCGACATACGCTTGAGAACACCACAACGTGCGTTTCATACCGCATGTGCTTTAAGAACCACAAGGGAAGCATCTGAATGAATCCCTGCTTCAATGTTGTGTGTGTCCCTGAAAGGATGCATTAATCCTTTCAAAGGGTATCCTTATGCACTTTGACTCTGTCATGAAGAGGTGAGGTAGTGCATGATACTTTGATATCTTTCCAAGAGGCTATGGAAAAATACGGCCCGATGGAAGACTGTCAGGAAAGCAGCTATCTTTGATTGAACTTATAAGAGGTCGAAAGGAAGATTGTGTTGACATATGCATGTGTGATAGTATCCTGAGGTCAACCCATTATGTGATCCCTTTGAGGTTCTCATGGATGTGGATACCTATCGCAACTGAGTGTGGCTGAAGTCCTAGTCTTATTGTAGACTTAGAGGGATTGGACTAGCCATGTATATGAACACGTCTAGGGAACCCATGGCACTATTTTTTGGAGAGACATGTGGTCACATCATCAGACACTTGGGTTGTAGCATCACTTATAGCTGCGCCCTAATAGGCTTCTAGTATAAGGCTCCCACATATCATACCAAGCGGTCACGACTGACACGGAGTATGAAAGAAGACGACGAGAGAAAGAGAAATAGAGAAGTCCTTTGTGATAAGGATAGTCATGGGCCTCCCACCATGTGCGAGTGGGAGTATGTTGGATATATTAGGGTCTTCGGGACTAAATATCCACCCATGTGGGAGTCCGATTGGGTCGAGTGAGGATCCGTTGGAAAGCTCGCTGAGAGACGAACAAAACAACAAGAAGATGACACTCATTAGAGGTCACACGAGCCCGCACTCGTGGCCCAAAGTAGGCTAGGTGATTATGATGGAAGCATGATATTTTGTTCATATTCCAAGTCCCACATTGCTTGCGTCAGTGATGAGAATTCTCTCATCCTCCTATAAATAAGAGTGACTCCACACCTTTCCAATTGCTCATTCCATGTGTTGGAAAAGGGGGGTTCTATTTGGGAAACCCTACTCAGTATAATTTTCTCTTTCTCTTGAGTCTTCTTCCGCACATCAGTCGTGGACATGTGGCTCTACCTCTCGTAGGTAGAGTGTGTTTGGTGCGACCCTTTTCAGTGTTCGTCGATTGGAGGTCAGCCTTGGTGGACCAGAGGCACTGGCAAGATCCAAGGTTTTAGCAATCGCATCCAGGTTAGTAGCTTTCGCAATATTTACTTTTTGCCTGGTTTATTTTTCGGTTTTTCTTTTTGGTCCCTGGGTCGAGTCGGATCATGTGGATCCGGGCCTTTCCCTACAAAAAATTACACAGTTCCTTTTATAACTTTTGTTGGAGAAGTCGTTAAGGTGCGTATAAAGGTCAACATAAAGCATTGCCTATAAGAGAAATGAAAAGTGTTGCATTTTCTAGATTGTAACATTTTAAAAATGTTCATTAAAACTTATTATGCAACAGTTTAAAAGCGCTGCAAAAACATAAAAAAAAAAGTATTGCAGTATTGCCTATAAGAAGTTGAAAGTTTTGCAGTTTCTAGATTGCAACAGTTCAAAAATGTTGCCTAAAATTTACTATGCAACAGCCTAAAAGTGTTGCATAAACCATAAAAAGCGTTGCCTATAGAAGTGTTGCATTTGCTTCTGAAACTGTTGCCTAAAAAACCTAACAATGGCAACAAATACATTGCTCGTAAAGCGTTGCAAAAACTGTTACCTAAAGTATAGGCAACAATTTTTTGACTTTCTGCAACATATTTCAACCGTTGCAAATCATTTAAAATGTTGTAGTGTTACATTTAGTTAAGGTAATTAATTCTTAAGAATCTCAAATTGATTTGCGAAAATTCATACTTATTTGTACCAAAAAAATTATACTTATTTATAACAGTAAATATAATTTTAGAGATTATGATTTTATAAAATATCTATTATAATTTTGAAAATTATTGTTTAATATTAATATTTTTATATAAGAAACTATAATTTAAAACATTTAAAATGTGAAATTGCTTTTTATTTTTTTTTCTTTATAAAATAAATATCGGCTAAAGTACTATTTTGGTCCTCAATGTTTGCATGAAGTTTAATGTTTGGTCCTCAATGTTTCAAAAGTTTAATGTTGGTACTCAAAGTTTTTTTTTGTCGATTTTGGTCCTCGAGCGTAACACCGTTAACTTTTACCGTAATGATGACGTGGCATGCTTATGTGGCACACCCTCTCTCCTATGTGTCATATTTTAATGACGTGGCACGCCATGTCACTCCACCATGGCCACATCATCATCATCTTCTTCTTCTTCTTTAAAGCAAAAATTTTGCCATGGTGGAGTGACGTGGCGTGATGTGGTGTGCCACGTCATTAAAATATGACAGAAGGTGTGCCACATAAGCATGACACGTCATCATTTAACAGTCGATTAAGGACTTATCCATTTGCAACACATATATGTAAGATACTTACTCTTCTCTTTTCTATGTTATTTCTCTACCCTTAGCTCATATTACTTTCTAAACATAGAGCATAAATGTTTAAACCATGTAATTGAGCTTCTAAAACTTTATTGTAGGAAATTGAAAGCAAAATGGCATATTGTTCTGTAACAGTCTATTGATAGCTCCAGGAATTCTCTATTTTTAAGTCAAAGATCAATCAGTCGACTATCTTGACTTATCAGTTGACTGGTTGCTCACTGACTTGAGCTAGTCAACTGGTAGAGGTTTGGCAGTTGGCTGCTTGATCTCTATAATGTTTTTCTTTGAAAAATACAAGTCAGAGGGCTAACAGTCGACTGTTCTATAAGAGTAGTTGACTGTTCTTCGAAAATCTAAGTTTTCTAGAAAATAAGAACACGACAGTCGACTGTTCTTGATAGCAGTCGATTGTTTTGTTTCTGAGATGAATTTTTGGGAAATCAAGAACACGACAGTCAACTGTTATAGCTAATAGTCGACTGTTGCGCTTCTTCCTTGTTTCGAAAATGAACATTTAGCCCAGATTTTAAGCCCAAGACCTGAAATTCAACTTGAATATAATATGCCAATTTATTCCCTATCACTCTTAGGTAAAAACCCATGAAAAACATCCCCAAAAACATGTTTAAAGAAGATTACATCTTGGTTTTCTCTCAAAACCCCAAAACCATTTCCAACCCTTCTAGATTTTCTAATTTCTAGCTAAAATCATACATGCAAAACATCATCTAACATTCATCTAAGTTCAAAAGCATTAGGAAACAGTTTAAAACCTCTCAAACGGCTCAGAAATCCAAAAATCGATTTTGGGTCATTTCTTGAAATTTTTAACTTAAAAATTAGAGAGGATGGTAGTTTGATTACCTTAATCTGAAGCTTAAATCTTGCTTACTTGATGTGTAGCTGACTTTCTATGGTTTGATTCTTGGTCAAATCTACCTCTCCTAGCTTGAATCACTTCAATTCTCCCTCTAGTTGCTCTCTCTTCTCTCTAGCTCCCTCTCTCTCTAAGTGTGGTGTGAGTGTGAAATGGTGTGGCTGCCACCTTGCTTGGAGGCGTGTCATGAGCTGGTGGACGTATAGCCTTAGAGAGAAAATTTGTTTCTCTCCCTCACACACTCATTTTCCTATTCGCTTTAGCCCTTTTCTTTTTAGTCCTTTCTTAATTCTTTTCTTAAACTAGTGCACAACTATATGCTTTCTAAATGCAACAATCAATGTCACACAATCACAAACACTTAGTTCTTCTAGAAAACATTTAACACATCACTTGGAAGATCCGGATATTACAAAAAGACCATATAATCCTAACTTAGGGGGACTTGTCCCCAAGTAAAGACTTAGATGCGCGCCTACGTAACTTATGTAAGGATCAAAGTCCATGTATTTTGGGTCCAAGGGACCATGAAGGCTAAGAGATTTAGCTGCGAGAGAGTGGCTGAAGACAGCGGGGGTTGAGGTGGTGAGCTAGTCACCGGAGTGAGGGAGCCGAAGCTGGCTCAATGGAGGCAGACAAGGTGCCTAGAGTGGAGGGAGCACTCACAGAGGTGAGGGCGGTCTAGGGCTCATGTAGGGATACGTGAATTTTTGAGTGATGGAGGCCTCAAATATGGTAGAGAATATTTCTAGGAGATTGTGAGACACTCAAATCTTCAAGGAGTAGGTTAAGAATAATGATTAGCGTATCTATAATTTCGTGTGAGGGTTGTATTTATAGTGAGGTAACAAGACTAATGGGCCTTGACCCTTGGTATGGGGCAATTTAATACTTATATAAGTGAGTCATGTGACTAACACGTGTTGAAACTAAATATGAGTATTACACTCTATATTTTAGTGAAGAGCCCATTTGTTGTCTACATTTATTTTTGCATGGATATCCGTAAACCATTTTCACAAAAGCAAAATGATATAGAATGAAAGTAAATATTACTTAATTAATCCAAAGAAATGAAGCACAACAACTGTTTTGGTCATTAAATATTTTACCTGTATTAATTTAATTTTGAATTATGAAAATACCAAATTTGATTCATGAAAAAGTTTATTTGTCTCAATTTTTTCACTACATCATGAAACTATCAAATTCAATTTTTGAAATATACCTTGTATATATACATGCATATACATATATATATATATATATATATATATATATGTATGTATGTATGTATGTATGTATGTATATGTATATGTAACTCCATAATATTCTCTCCTATAGACACGTGGCACTCGCATTCTAGAAACTTAATCGGACCACGGATCAGTGACACGTGGCACCACTCGATGGTCTCGTACGTGGCCTTTACCCATGCTTCCCCGCTCACTCTCCCGAATTAGGGACGTGGGAGAAGTTCAAGAATGTGGGTCGACCATGTTCATCCCTACATCAAGTATAAATATCC
This sequence comes from Senna tora, assembly GCA_014851425.1. NCBI lineage: Eukaryota > Viridiplantae > Streptophyta > Magnoliopsida > Fabales > Fabaceae > Senna > Senna tora. The sequence goes on from CM026262.1 coordinate 17,290,133, forward strand.
CTCACCTGGGGGACTTCAAAGGGGGAGAACGGAAGGATCATCACAAAGAGTCTAATCGACAGATATATAGCACATTTACCCTCTCAGAATACACTCATTCTCTTGCTCATCATCCAGAGACCCTTGTTCTCTCATTCCTCTATGGGAAACCTCCAACAAGTGGCTCGCCCGCCCGGAATAACACACACGTCCTAGCTGCACACAACCACTACAAGTAACACTCATGCCTAACGGCTCCTATGGACATTCCCTTTTCAAACTACGTGGACTTTGATCTCTTAACAAGAGTACATAGGCACCTAGCTAGGTTGTTACTTGTTACCTAAGGACAAGTCCCCCAAAGTTATGACCCCTTGCGATCCTTATTTGCAATTATGAATTGTCTGAACAAAAAATGACAGTTACAATATATATAAAATGCAGACACAAAATTGTGATAAATGTGTTTTGGGAATAAATTGAAAAGGTTGAATATTTTAAGAATCAAAACATTAATTTATTAAAAATTTATTGTTACTTAATTTTGATGAGACATTCATTGATTAGTTATAATAGTATATAAATTATTTTCGTAAGAAAAATGTGTGTGGTCTCATTCTTAGAAAAATGTCGACTTTTAATATGTGGTCTCATTTATATATAGCTTAAGTCAAATTGATCTTAATTAACCAAATAAATTGTTTAGATAATAATACTTTGAAAAAAGAAATTAAAGGTAATCAATAATTATGGTTTTAATTGGTGAATATGATCATCATCACCCTTCCTAAAAACTAGGGTTGTATCCTCATACGTTGCATATCCAACCTTATCTCCATAGTCCATTTTGATGCTTGAACTGCCTATACTTAAACAGTTAAACTTCAAAAAACATAGCTCAAACGTGGTCTCTAACTTCTTTAAAATACTTCCCTTTCTTATCTATATTATACTACTTCCCTTCAAATTATAATTCACACTAATTTTCTATAACATTCAATCCTCATGAAATCAAGATTCATCCTTCAATGGACTTGAATTACTAGACTAGAACGAATCCAAAAATAATAATGATGTAGTGCAAGAGTTGTTTTCCATTAATTCCATTCAAATACTTACATATCATAAGCAATATGTGTATATGTTGTCCCGTAGAGAATCGGAGAGAAGAGAGTTACACGAGGGTGAGACTCAAATTAATAGTACATTTGTATATGTTTATGAAAATTATTGATTTTGAAATGACTTTTTTTAAAATTAAGTTTTTCTAAAATTGCTTTTGATGGTAAATTTATAAAAAATGACATGTATATATTAAGATGTTATTAATGCTATTAAAAAATAAATGGATATCAATATTTATAAATTTTTAATTATTAATAACAAATAAAAATTAAATGTTTATTTGTTTATTAATTTATTAAATTTTATTCATAAAAAAATTTATTAAATTTTGACTAAATAAATTATTAACTCTAATTAATGTGATTTTTTTTATCTTTGATTAGTTTTTCACTAATTAATATATATTAATTTTATTTAAATAAAAATAATTATTGTTATTTATCTTTTTTTATTAAAAATTACAAAGAATAATATCACAATATAATCACATAAATGTATTCAAATACTTTATAAATTAACATGTCTCAAAAGTAGGTTTAAAATAATAAAGGAAGGCTATAATGAAAAATATAAATTTTATTAAGGGTTTTTTGTCCTAAATTATTCAAATTTTAGTTTCTGCTACTAGCTAAAAAAATAAACTCAAATTTTTAGTTTCTACTTAAAGTTGAAAAAGTGCATTTTGCGGAAGTTAGAAATTATTTATTTTATGAAATAAGCGTACACAAATAGTACAATTTTTTTAAAATAAATTATTATTATTATAAAAATAAGTGATTCTTTCATAAAAATAAGCATGCGCAAACAGGCTCTAAAGGCCCGTTTGTGCATACTTATGAAAACTGCTGATTTTCAAATGATTTCTTTTCAAATTGGGTTTTTTTAAAAGTACTATGAAAGAAAAGTTGTTTATGTTTAGCAAATTGAGTTAAAAAGACATTTATCAATAGCTAAAAAATTTATGGCCAAAAAAAAAATAGCTAAAAAATAAAATTATAAAAAATGGTAGGTACAGATTAAGAAATTATTAATACTATTAAATAAATAAATGGATATTTAATTTGTTAATCATTATTATTAAATAAATAGAAACAAAATATTAACTTTTTATTAATTTATTAAAATGTTAATTAAATATATTATTAATTGGAACTAATGTAATTTTATTATCTATTATTAGTTTTTTATTAATTTATGTCTAGTAATGTTATTTAAATATTTTTTATGACATTAATGTTATTTAAATAAAAAATAATTATTTTTATTTATTTGTTTATTAAAAAATACAAAGAACATCACAATAATATAAATATATTCAAATACTTCATAAATTTAGTGATGTCAAAATGGGTCGGCCCACAGTGCTATGGGTTGGCCCATCATAGGCCAACAGTAAGATGGGCTAGGCTTGGCCCACCCTCTTAGAGTAGGCCTAAAATACTGACCTAGCCCTTGGAGGGCCAAGGGTCGGTCTATGAGCCTTCTATTTATTTATTTTTCAATTTTTTATATTAATTTAAAAAAAATATTTTATTTGATCAAATATCAACGTATTGAAAATAAATATTACAAGTTGGCTTACAACAATAGGATTTTAGAAAGTTATTTATTGTAATTTATTTTTTAATCAACATATTATGAATGAATATTGAAAACTATCCTATAAAAATATTACATATTATCATATTATAAATAAATATTACATATCAACATAGGCTATAATATTTTATTTAACATAAAATACTTGTAAATATTAAAAAAAAACATAAAAGAAGAAGAAGAAGCCCATGTGAGCCAGCCCGGCCCTTGTAAGCCCACCATGGGTCGTGGGCTAAAATGAGCCAGGGCTAATCTTTAAAATGGGTCAATTTTTCTCGGCCCAGCTCTTGCTATTCTAAGGGCCGAGCTGGGCCGGCCCCATGGGCCAAGCGTATTTTGACATCCCTTCATAAATTAAAATGTCTCAAAGTAGGTTTAAAATAATGAAAGGTATAATGAAAAATGTAAAATTTTATTAAAGGTATTTTTGTCCTAAATTATTTAAATTTTAGCTTCTGCTACTAAGTAAAAAAAGAAGCTCAAATTTTTAGCTTGTGCTTGAAGTTAAAAATTAAAATGCATTTTGTTATAATTGGAAATCACTTATTTTGTAAATAAATAGACAAAAACAACACATTTTTAAAATAAGGGATTATTAAAAAAAATAATTCTTTCCAAAAAAAAATACACACAAACAAACTCTAAAAGTGTCTCTTGGATGTGGGTCCCACCAGGATATCATTCTCTTTACTCTCTGGTATAGACAATAGAGAATATGCTCTCTTATGTATTTGTGTGATTAATTATATTATTTTCTAACAATAAATAAATGATTAAATTTAGGTAAAATTATTTATGTTATGTAGTTGTTCAATACAAATAATACACGTGTTAAAAAAAATTTCATAGATAAAAAGATAGTATAAATAAAATTTATGATTAGATGAACTTTATAATAAAAACATAACTAATTTTATCTATGTTTTTTCCATTAAAAAATTATACACCACACCCACATACATAGCAATATGCCAATATGCATGGCGTAGCGCAGCAATAGCTGTAGGAAAGTGCGCTGCAAGCAAGATTCTTTTAAACTTTTTAGGGATACTTTTTTGTAATAAGTCCATAGCCTCAAATCTTACATTTATTCAAATCAATGGTGGGCAATATAAGTTTGACCGATGGATATACACCACCAAATGAAGGGAATGCTGCTTAATTTAATAGAAAAAAATTAAGGTAAAGTTGCTTAGGTGCTTGTTATAAAGTTCACCAATCATAAATATTATTTATATTCTCTCTCATATTTGATTGGTTATATAATTTATTGCTTTTCATTTTCTCTCTCTACCATGATTGGTTATACAAAAATTTTTTGCTACGTGTTTTAATTATATTGGTGAACTTTATAGCAAGCACCTAAGTAACTTTACCTTAGTTTAATTAGTCCTAATTAATGTAGTTAATGTTAAAATCACACATATAGCAGAGATATACGGAGAAGCATTCTTCATGATCTTTGTGTTGGGGTTTGCTTGGCCACGCATGCACCACTTGCTTGTTCTTCGACAACTAGAAAATTTTCTCAAAGTAAAGCCTAATTTATATGCAAAATTGACTTTACATACATATAGTCATAATAAGATTATGAAAAATATGTCATTAGATCTGGTGTTGTATAATATTAGATGATAGAATAAAGAGATAGATACAAGATGTGAGCTCTACGTGTAAATCTTGTTTGATGTGGAGTTCAATCTCGTATCTATCTTTCTGTTTTATTGTCTGTTGCTCAAAGTGAATTTTTTTTCAAACAATACTTGGATAAATGAATTATACTATGTTATTTGTGTATTGACTAATAATATAATATCTCGCTCCAAAAGATGTTTAAGTAAAAATAATTAGGTGAATTAATTTTATAAAATAAATTAAATATAGGTAAACTCTACAATAAATAATTAAAGTACAATTTTTATTTTTTTAATTAAATAGCAAAATTCATAGGAATGAGACTTTATTAAATAATAAAAAAATTATTAAGAATTATATTAAAGGACATTAACTTATGTATTTCAATTTATTAATAAAAGTTTTAAATTTTTAGCAATTTCAGCATCATTATAACACTTAAATAATCTATTTAAAGGATAAACTCTGGTTAAAACGTTACAAATAACACATTTATTTATTACTATTATTTTTATTATATGAACTCTCTAATATGTGGATAACAAAAAAAACGCTCTAATATGAAAGATAAAAATTAAATAAATATTATGAGTTAATAATACGTACACAAGTAATATAGTACAACTTGTGCACTCAAAAATTTATAAGGGATCTTGCACTTGTTGAACACGAACCATATATTAGATTGTAAAGTGTACTGAATGCATCGGACCCCCCATTCAACGGTGGGAAATCAATATTGAGCTACTCCCTAATTGCTCCTTTAATTTGGCTTCTTTTTATTAATTTTATTCATTAATAAAGGAATTGTACTTCTAATTAAGCAAATAAAAAAGGTTAAATAACTGGTCACTAGTGAATCTTTTGGCATATGGACCGCCCGGACCTGCCCACCTAGTTATTAGCTAACCTTCCTCTATGTGTACAAATTTGGATCTACTGAAATGTGAATATATAGTGTTCGATTTATAATGTCAAATACAATTTAAATTTGTGTCTATACCGTAACACTCTCATCTAATAATTTAAATTGTACAATTTATGCACTTTATTAGATTACCCTTCAATAAATTCGAATCTTATGTACACTTACTATGATCACCCACAAACAGAAACAAGTTACAACCGCTTCATATTTTCTCTCTCTTCTTCTGTACACATATACAAAAAATATATATATAACAAAGTGATTCAATTATTGATGAAGACAAGCCGGAATAATGGAAAAGAAAGTGCTATATATAAATATATATAGCACGCACACGAAAACCTTCAAAGAGGAATCAATATATTTTGAGTAAATTATACATTTTCTCTCTTTCACGGATCTTGAAATTACATTATTCTTTTTTTAGGAAAATTATATATCTTTATTTAAGAGAAAAAAAAACTTGGAATCTACTGGATTTTGATCATAATTAAGGTTGTTAAATTAGAGAGTTTAAACAAACTCGTGAAAGGAAGATACACTCGTTATGTAAACTCGACTCATGAAATTATAAGAATGAAAAAACAAATTTTTTAAAAAATTAATAAGTAAAAATATTATTTCATTATGTTATGAATATAAAAAATATAATTATTTATCTTCAATTTGAAATCTACAATGGAGGACTAAATATGAATATAACTTTGTCATTTCTTTAAGTAATGGTATTGTTAAAAAAAAAGAATGAAAAAACAATTAAATAAATTATGAAATGAACTTGGTAAATAAAATGAAGAGTATCCATAAAAAAAAATGAAGAGTAAATTATACAAAGTTGTCCTGACATATTTGAATATTATATGCATCTCTTCTCTCGTTTAAAATATTACACTAATCTTCCCTCCCACATCAGAAGTTTCTACACTTTGATCCAAATAACATTTCTCCTTCAAGTTTCTAACTAAATAGATTATTTGTGTGAATTTTCAACTCAATTTCTTTTAAAATCTAATCTCTTGAGTTGTTGGATTTGGAAGGCTCTCGTTATAAACTTGGTCATTTAAAAAAAATTGAGTTAAAAATTCATAAAAGTCATTCATTTGGTTAAAAAACTTAAAGAGAAAATATTATTTGGACCAAAGTGTACGAAATTTTGATATGTCAAAGAAATCAGTATAATATTTCAAACGAGAAAGGAATCTATGTAATATTTAGATCTGTCAAGAATGATACGTATAATTTACTCTAAAATGAAAGAATCTATTTCGCTTTTGGCCGCCAAACAGAATGAATGAACCTGAAACAAGTTGAAAACAACATTAATGAATTAACGAAGAGGTGTGCGAGAGGGGTGACGCAACGTGGTACGTGTTTTGGTTGGGAGATGGGTGAGATAGATAGGGCACGTTTGGTAGCTAGAAAAGGAAAGGGAAAGGGAGAAGAAAAGGGAAAGAGAATGGGTTTGATGTGTTTGGTAGTAAAAATTTGGAATGGGAATGTATTAAAATGACTACTTTACCCCTTATATTAAAATAATAAAAAGAAAAGATAATTATAATTGTGTCAAATCAAAGGGTATAATAGATATTTTGTATTTTTTTTTCTTTTTTTAATTATACACATTTTTCAAGATGAAAATAAAAAAATAAATAATATATAATACCCACATATATTTTTTTTTCCATCCTTTTCTCCCTACTTATTTCCTCCCAACCGAACATGCCATAGTGTTGTTTGTTTGGAAGGTTCACGAGAGGAATGAAGCCACCACATACACAACACAGCCTCTCCAACGCCACCTCCTTACCTCAGTAACGTAAAAAGAACCATCAATTCGTTATCGCCGAGCTAACGCTTTTAGACACACAATACAACACCACCTTGGTCATTGCGCCCCTCGCCCACGCTTTTCTCTAGGCGCGTGCGTGCTTTTCTACCCCATAGCCGTAACAGAATCACACCAATATAATGCATATATGAATAATGCTTCTTCCCACTCATCATTTCTCTTTTTCTTCGTTTTAAATAAAGGCTTTTAAATGAAGGGTTTATGTGTACTACTTGATAACAAGTTAATAGAAATAATTTTTTTTAATTTTTTTATTGATTGAAATAAATTTTTAAACAATGCTTGTAGGCATTTAATAGTAAAAACCTTTAAATAAATTACATTTTTTTCTTTTTTATTTTAAAAAGATAAAAGAAATTTGTAATTTTATCTATTTTAACCAAACTATATCTGTGTTTAGAGTTTATTTAATAAATATTCTATGGCACTTTTAAAAATTTTCTTATTGCTTAAAAGATAAAATTATTGTGTTAAAATTGATAAAAATTGGAGTCTATAATAATAGATTCATAAATTCCCTTGAAAACAATTCTTAACCAATAGGTTAAAAATTTTTGTTAGAAAAATCTTTATTTTTAATAAAATATTTTTATATTTATTATTTATATAATTAAATATATATATTTAAAAAATATAAAAGTTAGTTATTAAAGAATTTAAAATAAAATAAAGTAATTATTTTTAATTGAAATAAATAATAGTAATATATATATTTTTATATTAAATAAAAATTATTTTTGAAATTAATAATATTACCAAAGATATTTTATTTAAAAAAAGTGAAGTTATAGGCCTTTTATTGCTTCAAGAGAGTGTGTAAATTTTTAAAATAAATAGGAAAAAGATTATAATTTTGATATCAAGAAGTAGAATGTAATTTCCTCTTTTATCTCCTATCCTTGTCACAACTCACACGTGGGAGACAACCCTCATGAAAAAAATGGTTTTGTGCTACGCTACCTGCTGTAACATCAAAACCCTCATGAACCCTCAATGACTTCCATAGCCCACAATACGTCATTTCCCACCCTTTCCTTCCTTCCCCTTTAATTCTTTTTCTTATTAAACAAAATCACAATTCCAAATACTTTCTCCAACTTCTTAATTATTATTTTGTCTTTTTTCCTTGTTTTAATTCCCCTTTTGAGGTTTGTTATTCTCTCTCCTCCCCTTGTGCATATATATATAATGGGGTGGGGTGGTGGGAAGTAACCAAAGCCTTTCACTAAGCTACCTGTGCAAGAGATTAAGGGGTTGAGTCCTGATCGTACAAAGCCATCAGGATCCCATTAAACCCCTTAAATCTTTTGCGTTTTCTTGGCTTTTCTCAATCTCAGACCCAAAAAAGACCCCATTTTCATACATAAATTAAGCTCACATATCGCAATCATGAACACTTTGGTTTTCATCTTTGGTATACTTGGTAAGGGTACTACTATATATCTTTATATCACCAGCTTCTATATAATTAACCTTTTCATTTCTTCCTAATTTGCTCTTTCTCTAATATTTTTATATTGATTCTTGTTTAGTTTCTCTGTAAAACCTTTTTGAAAAGAATTCCAAATTATACCCTTGCTTCTTTTTCTCTCTGCTTAATTTTTATATTTCCTTTCTTGCGCTTTTGGTCTTTTCTTTCTTAAGTATATAGGCATCAATCTACAAATCTCCTGTCTCACTGTCATGCACTTTCTTTTCTTTAATGGTGTCAACTAACACTGAGTACACTTTTTTAATGATGAAGTAATTATATTGATTCCTCTTTCTCTTTGTGATACATAGGTAACATCATTTCATTCATGGTGTTTTTGTCTCCGCTGTAAGTATATATGTTAATATTTAATTGTTTTAATAATTTGGAAGAGGTAGCTAGCTAGCAAGCTATATTGCTTTTACTAAATATATATATATATAGAGTAAATTAGACACACTGATGAATGTTAAATAAAATTAGACTCTCCCTCCTCAACTTTGAAACATACACTTCTTTTTTAAAATCACTGAAAAATTTATAATTTCACCAAATTTTTTTAAATTTAAATACACTTAATAGAATTATTAATTTTTTAATAATTATAATTTAAAAATATATTTTTTAAAAAATTATTATTTCACTAGTTTTTATTTTGAGTTAAAAATAATTATTTTATTTTTCTAAAAAAATATTTTATAATATTCAAATAAATAAATAAATATATATATATATATAAAATAAAGCGTATTTTGGCCCAAATAAATGAAATTATCTTTTAATGGAAGAAATATGTAATTTACTCATAAAATACAAAAAAAAAAATACTAATTAATTTGAAAATGGGCAGGCCAACATTTTACCGTATATGGAAAAAGAAGACGACGGAGGAATTCCAATCATTGCCATACTTGGTAGCGTTATTCAGTAGCATGTTGTGGTTGTACTACGCCATGATGAAAACCGATGCCATGCTTCTCATTACCATTAACGGATTTGGATGTGTGGTTGAGATCATCTACATCATCATCTACATTACCTATGCCCCCAAGGAAGCCCGGGTAAATATATTAATATATATGAATTACCAATTACTACTTGTGTTGTGTAATTTATAAATCATATATATATGTAAGAAGTTGAATGGTAATGAATGAATCAAATATTGATAAGTGGATCATCATCTGCGCAGAAATTGACCATAAAATTGATGGCGCTAATGAATGTGGCGTCGTTCGGCTTGATCATGTTGGTCACTCACTTTGCAATCCATGGTTCACTTCGAGTTCAAGTTCTTGGATGGGTTTGTGTTTCTGTTTCAGTGAGTGTGTTCGCAGCTCCCTTGAGTATCATGGTAAGTAATAATTAATTAATATATATATAATTATATATAAATATAATTAAGCAGAGTATATATTTATTTTCCATCAATTTTATATTTGACACATAAATTTTGTTGGTTGCGTGCAGGCACAAGTTATTAGAACGAGGAGTGTAGAGTTCATGCCATTTAATTTGTCATTCTTCCTCACATTGAGTGCTGTGTTGTGGTTCGCTTATGGTCTCTTCCTCAAGGACATATGCATTGCTGTAAGTATACATACTCTGCACATATATATATATATATATATATATATATATATATATATATATATATTACATAGCAGAAGAATTCTTTTGGTCTCCGGACCCTAATTAGGAGTTAGGACGGACTGACTAATTCGGTTCTGAGCTTAGTCACAGTTAAGGCTCTTCACCCTTTTATGGGAATCGAATTGGGGGAGCTCTTTCCACTTAATTAATGATACTCAGTCTGCGCTCTCAACTTAGTCACGTAGGAATTATGGTCACATTCGTTTCCAATTTGAGACAATGGAAAGGAATTAATTTATTTTTTTCTTTTCTTTATTTAAAATTTAAAAAATAAATAAATAAAATATCTATTATATCCTTTGATTTGACACAATAATTTTTTTCTTTTTATTATTTTAATATAAGGGGTAAAGTAGTAATTTTAATACATTTCTATTCTCAATTTTTACTACCAAACACAGCAAATGCATTCCCATTCCCTTTCCTTTTTTTTTTCTTTCCATTTCTGCGTAAAGAACGTGTCCTTATCTAAATTTTGGTTGAATTAATTGGACATTTGATATATGAATATTGACCTCTGTGTGTATATATGTAGCTGCCGAATGTGGTGGGTTTCGTGCTGGGGATAGTTCAGATGGTGTTGTATGCCGTATACAGAAATGGTAGCAAAAAGGGAGAAGCAACAACCAAAGACGAAGAGAAGAATCAAGTGGCACTTGAGCCTCCCATGAAAAATGCTGTGATGATGCACCAGTTAGGGTGTAGTGAGGTGTTTCCAGACCCAATAAGCGTGATTATCGATAATAATAATAATAATAATAATAATAATAATAATAATAATAATAATGATGATGTGAATCGACAAGATGATGCAAAGAATTGAAGAAGGAGAAGATTATGGAAGCCTAAGTCACAAACCAGAATTAGTGTTTGCCTATATATATATATATATATATAGATATATGTATGCTTAGTGTAATGAATCTCCACACTTGAATATTGCCTTTTCTTCTATTCCTATTTGCTACGTGTAACTGAGTAGAAGCGTGTGCACTGCATATCCGTGAGTCTCACACAATGTCATGCTTAATTATATATGTGCACTTTTCGATATTCATTTGTATCCATTCCCATCATAAGAAATAATAAAAAGTTTAGTTTTTTTGGAGAACTAGCATTACCCTTATTATGGCTTATGCGATACACGGTGATTTCGTATGAATACCAAGATATATTTAAAAATAATGTTATTGTTTATAATAGCAATTTTTATATATAAAATAAAAAATTTACAATTTAGTTAAATGATTCAATATAATAATAACTTGATATGTGTATATGATATTAAATTAAACAAATTTAAATTCACTTAATAGGATATTATAACTTATTATTTGTTATGGATATATTATATAAGATTTTCTTTAAGACATAAAATTTAAAATATGCACATTTTAAATATTAAGCTATCAAGGGGACGTTTGGTGCACCATATAATTTTTATTCTCGAGATTCTTATTCTTAAGATTAGAATCATATTTAAATATCAGAAAACACGTTTGGATTACATAAAACATCCTCACCTTACAATATTTCTAGAAATGTAACAATCTTACATTAGGTTCAACTCCCATTTTCTAGCTATGTTTAATAATTTTTTAAGTATGCCTTTGACTATTTCTTTTAAATGACAACTTGTCATTCAGTAAGATAATTTTAATTTTTTTTTAACTTTTATAAAATATATCTTATGCAACTTTTACTTTTAATTTAAAAAATATTTAAACTTTAAAATCTAACAACTTACAAAATTTATAACAATTTATAAAGTGTAATACGCAATAATATAAAATGTATATCTTTACATGGTACTTTTGTTTTTCCATTGCTTTAGGGAAACTAATATATCTACTGACTGATTAGCTAGTTTTAGTTTGTCTTTTAGGATCGGTGTGATTGAGCTTTCTTTCCCTCTTAGAGATATGTTAAAACGTATAGCTAGAGACAAAATCGGCCTCACGTCTTGTCGTGTTGGGCCGGTGTAGTTCGCTTTGTTGTATTGGGTTTTTGGGCCTTTTGGCCTGTTTACGTTTGGTATAGATGCACGGATGTAAAATACTAAAAAGAAAATACTATAGAGTAAAGTACTGTAAAATAAAAGAAAGTACTGTAGAAAAAAGTGAGGAGAGAGATAGAGAGAAAAAATATGATAAAAAATGTGTTTGGTATATATAAAATATGGTGTAAAATTTTTTTGGGAATCGTGAAACACCACGATTCTACTGTTTGGTTTTCTTACCAAACATACCCTAAATTTTAGTTTTGGTTCTTCTATCTCTTTCACTTGTTCCAAATTGGTTACGTATCTTTTAAAAGTTCTAAATCAGTAATATATCTTTGCAAATTGTTCCAAATTAGACCATTGTTATGTAACACCGTTAATTAGGTTCGTATAGGGCTGAACACCGGTTTGGGCTGGCCCGCCAACCCGCCAACCCCAATCCAACCTGCTTTGTTGGGTTGGTTTGGTTCGGGTTGGTTCAGGATGAAAATTTTTAGCCCGAACCATAGTGGTTCGGGTTGCGGTTTCATCAATAATGAGCCCGTCGGAACCGAACCAATCCGCCAACCCGCCCAAAAATATTTTTATTTTTTTTATATGCATTTATGATTAAAAAATTAATTGATAGGTTGATTTCAAAATATTTTTTTATTATTCCATTACCCAACATGCAAATCTCTCCAATCATGAAATTAATTAGATAACCACATAGTTGAATTATAAATATATTGTGTGCATAATGTATAGAAACTTTAAATAACAAGATGACAATTAGTTAGATTAATCATAATTCAAATAAATTTGAAAAAAATAAATGAAACGTGATATTAAAAAGTTTATGAAAAAAAGAAGAAAAAAAATTAGGTCTTCCCCTCCTCTGCCGCTTTGCTTCTTCATCTAAATTACACTAGCAGCTTCTTCTTAGCAGGAGGGGTTGCTATAACTTGCAAATTTTTGTAAGTTTAGCAACCCCTCCTTATTTTCTTTATTTTGTTTGATTTTAGTACTTAAAATAAATAGATCTTTCAGATCTATATTGTCCCCAATTTTTTTGGTGGTGTTTTCTTCCGGATCTATTCTGTGTTTTTGTCTTCCTTTGTGAAAGTTTACTCTCTAATTACTAGATCTTCTTAGATCTGGTAACTAGAGTTGGTTTTTGTTTTTTTATGTTTGTGTAGGAAGTTTTTTCGGATCTACAGATCTTTATATCAGAAAACTTCCACTTTATCACGTTGTTAGAAAATTTCAAGGCACTCTCAACTTTGAAGGTTACTGCAGATTTGATATGCAGGAGATCTAACAGTAAAAAATTTGTTAATAACATCAAGAATAGTGAAGTTTTTCATCCCAAGTTTATCTTACAAATGGGACCAGTTGATCTTTATTCGCCCTTAGTTCAACAATTTTTACGAATTCTTTCTTCTGTATTGTTAGGATGGAGTTGTTTGATTTATTGTAAGTGTCGTTGGGCTTTTCTATAATTTGATGAATTTTATTATTATAAAAAAAGTTATGAAATATAATTTATTAAACTATATTTTATTTTATATATATTAAGCATTTTTAAAATTTTGGCTAGTGCTGCTCAATGAATCAAAGAAGAAAGAAAAAAAGAACAAAAGAGTTGGCCCGCCAACCCAAACCGCCAGGGAATGGTTTGGGTTACGTTGGTTGATGCATTTTTAGTAAACCCGAACCAACCTAACCCGTTGATATTTTTCTCTAGCCCGAACCAACCCAAACCGTGTGCAGTCCTAGGCCCGTCAACTGATAACTTGGCATGATAAAAAAATTTTAAAAAAAAATTATAATTTCACCCCTTCTTCAACTTGTAGACACCCTATTTTGTTCGGGTCCGCTACCAATTAAAAAAAATTAAAAAAGGTAAAACTCAGCTACACGTTGCGACGCATGCCTTGCACATCGTGATGTACCCCTTGATAAGAATAGATTAATAAATGAAAATAAAAACAATGTGATGTGGAACCCCAAGGTTATAAAGAACTCGAAACCCATGATACACATTATGGACAGAACGAGTAGAAGGAAACAAATTTTCAACCTACTGAACTCTCAAATGTTAACGCAAATGAAAATGCAAATAATCGGTTGATTTAAAATCAAGAATGAATTCGCTACAAGTGATTACTTTGATAAAATTATTCTTGATGTAATAGAAGAAGACAAGTAATCCTTCCAAACGAAATCTTCCTTTTTGGGTAAGTCAAGAAGAAAACACAGTTTTTTTATTCAAAAAATGTCTAATCTCCCTTTTACAAGATAGAAAAAGGAGTATTTATACTCTAAGAGAAAGAAAACTGCAATTCACCAATGGATTTTCTTAACATAGCATAGACTAAAGTCCAAACAAAATATTAAATTTAAAAGAAACTATTAGGCCTTTCTAAACTCTTACTTAAACACAATCTAATTAAAACACTAAATTTGAAATAAGTGTCTTAAATCATTAATGAACTTTAAATAAAAAATCCTAGATGTAATGATTTTCGCACAAAATTTCAACCCAAATTACAATAAGCAGTATAAGCCATGTCATGACCCAAATTCTATGATTAAAGAAAATGATAAATTAAGAAGAATTTGGATAAAGTAAAGCAAAATGAGGTTATTTTATGATAATACAAACTTCAATAAATCCATTTATGACCTTGAAATGTTTAAAAAAATGGTTCTACAATAATTTTTATTATAGGTAAAAATCAAGAGTAAAATTGTAATTTTTACCCGATAAAAATTATTTTGAGCTGATTTAAATAATTTGGAGGCCATGAGAAATTTTTTCACATCTAAATTGATTTTTAAGAGTATTTATCTAACAATATATGGTTCAAAAGGAAAATAATATAAAGTAAGGGACAAAGTGGTAATTTGCAATGGCAAAATGATAATTTGGAGTACTTTAAGGCCTAATTATTGAATGGGCTTCCATCTTCTTCTGCTTCCAGCCTTGCACGCCATTGTTGGATTAAAAAAAAAAGATTGTGGACTTCTTGAAGTTTTGGAGAAGAAGAGAAGGAAAAGCCAAAAAGGCCCCAAACTCAGATTTTGAGGGACAATTGTGCATAGTGAAACACTAATTTGGAGAAGCAATAGCAAAGGGAAGAAGAGTAGACCTGATCATGAGTTTTAAAGCTCGCTCGGCCCGGCAAAATACAAATATGAGCCTGAATTCGAAAGTTCATTTTTTAAAAAAGCCCGCAAAAAAAACGGGCTGGGCTCGGGCTTTTTGAACCCGGCCCGAAAAGCTCGGCCCATTTTTTTTCTCTTAGAAGAGGTATGTTAGCCATGAAAAATTACATGTATATCTCAAAGAAAAAGCATGGCTAAAGGGTTAAACTTGAATGTATTAAATTTAGGGTTCAAGAGAAAAAAATTTAATAAATGAAATATAGGTTCTTATAAATTCTTTAGATGTCTAAACATGCCACTCAATAGCCAAATATGTTAGTTTTAATTAAATTCTCTAAAACCCTTCAAATATGTCAAATATGAAAAGATAGGAATTATGAAAAAAGTGAGAAATATGATTTTCAAGGAATACATGCATGATTAGATAAGTCATATGTAGTCCTTTTAAGTTAAAAGAGTTGAAATATTCTAGCTTTATGAACTAACCCACTTATAGATCATTATGTCAAGACAAGAGAAAGTAATGAGTTTAAGGGTCAAAATTATGGTAAGATTGATAAAGGATTCCATGTGAATTTAAGGACTTGTTTTGTCAAGTGAGCCAACCTCACTATTAGAGACGGATTTATGGCCAGTATCTAATTCGTGTCAAATGTGTCTCTATTGCGTTCCCAAATGACCAAAAATAAAGCAAAATTTTTTTTATGGATTTAGAGACGGACTTGTTTGTCACCAATAAATTTCTCCCTAATCTATCTCTAAATTTATGGAAAAAATTAGGTGGGCAAATGACTACTGATTTGGCGGGATTTTTTTCCTTAATTTTAATTAGAGACGGATTTGTGAGGAACCTCTATCCGTCCCTAATCTTTTCAATTTGGGAGACGGACTATTCTGTTTGAAATTGGTTTCCAGGTTTGCGATTTAGAGACGGAATTTTCGGTCTTAAATTCCGTCTCTAATTTGTGTATGCATAAACTTAAACGCAACGTTTTAGGTCTTCTATAAAATCTAAAATTTCGCGTCTCATTCACATTCACATTCACAGTACTAGCTCTCGTCTCTGTCTCCTTCACAGAACTCTCTCGTCTCCATCTCCCTTCTCCTCCTCCGTCGCCCTTCTGTGTCGCTGTCGCGGTACTCCGTCTCCGTCGAGCTTCTCCGTCGTTGTCACTTTGTTGCCGGACTCAACTAGAGGTTGCTCCATGACAGTACACTCTCATTCCTCTCTCTTTCTCACTGAATCCTAACTTCTGCATTTCTTCCCCTTTTTTTAATTTGTTTCTTCTTTTTCTTAAATATGAACAATTTAGTGGTGTACTGTATTCTTTGCTTCAATATTTTTCTTCCCTCAGAACTGTAAGCTCTGTTTTTTCTGCATTTGCTGAGGCGATTTTAATTTGTGGAAGGATGAGAGAAAGTTAAGGATATTTGTGTGATGTGAGGCGAAATGTGATGGAAGGGTAATTATAGGTAAAGAAGATGGGAGATTGATCAAGTGTAAGTTTTGTTAAGTTATTAAGTTATTATTTTGTATTAAGTTTTGTTAAGGGTAATTCGCAGCGTTTTGGGTCTTCTTGCACCTTGCATCTCGATGTAGATTGGGATTACAGATGATTTTGACTATTTGGAGTTAGATCCTCTTCCACTCAGGGCTTGAAACAATACGTAGGCACTTATTACTCGTTTCTCTCAATTATAGAGATCAGTGACTTTCTTTTTGTTGGCCTTCTCTTTCTTGATCAAAGTCTCAAGGACTAATCAGTTCATCTTCTAGTTGAGTTATCCGAAATACTTTCTCAAGGGCTGGGGGTACTTGTATGAATCTATTGAAGGTCTGGTAGCTTAAGAAGCGCTACATAATGCATATATATGAACTAAGAAATCCGATTTGGTTTTTCAATCTCATAGCCTCTAGAGTTTACTGTTTGTCCATTGATATAATGAATCCTAATAAATTATGTGCCAGAGTATTATGATTAAATTATGTTCTGCGCTATTTTTAGTCTACTACTTTTATTTAGTTACATTTTGGCTTACACGATGAAATTAGGTTGACATTTTCTTATACACAAATTATTTTCTACTTTTGCCACTTGGCTATTGGTTAACATGCAGGCACCGAGACTTTGTTTCTTCCATTTAATAATTAAACAATTATCGATCTGTAAGAGGTTGATCAGCCTGCATTATCTCAAAATAATTAGTATTGATATCATTGTTTCTGGAAGTTGTATCTTCAACTTGTGTGATGCTAAATTCCCATGTATTTGTTCCCCCTGCCTTTCTTCTTTGCAATAAATTGTTGTAATTTATAGTTGAATTGTAGATCCTATTATATTGCCTAATTGTGATTCCTCAAATAAGAATCTCCTTTTTCTGCTAAAAAGGACAATTAAAATCACCTCATTCAAAAGACTCAACATCTTTTCATTATAGCCAACATTTTTTTTGAGGAAAGTACAATTTACCTCACTAAACTATGGCTATATAACACATTACTCACCCAAACTTTAATTTGTAACAAATGACCCCCTCAAACGATCCAAAAAATTAAAATGGTTACCTTAGACACATGATCCTTTTTTCTCCTTTCTCTCATTGCTGCAACAAACACAAACAAACCAAACTGGAAGGAAGATATAGCAATGCACCTCCATAGACCATAGTCCATATCCACTGAAACTCTTCTGTCCGGCGAATCAAATATAGTAGCCTCCAACCGTTCTTAAGAGAAGATTAGAAAAAATTCCGAGAAAATTTTAATTTCTTCATATTACTCTTGAAGTATTAATTATTCAACTTTATTATCAACAAAGATTGTTAAACGTGATTTTGATTTGCTTTATTTCTTCATATTGCTCCTCTGTATTTCGTTTGACTCCTTTCCCACCCCTGTGTTATTTGTTGCTAAACGTGATGTAGATTTGCTTTATGGTTGAATGAAATTTTATTCCTTGAGTATATATATGGAGCAATTTCAACAACTTGAAGGAACAATAGAGAAAGGGAAATAAAATAAAGGCTAAAATGCACTCACACTCCTGAGTTTTAGACTAGGGGCACATACACCCCTTGAATTTTAAGACCTTGCACATAGACACCCTGAACCCTCAGTAAAATTGATGACGTGGCATTTAACAACCAAATTTTGACGAATGATTAATGGAAGGGTACTCTCTGCCCGAAAGTGAAAACTCAAAGGGTCTATGTGCAAAGTTTTAAAACTTAAGAGGTGTATATGCCCCTGACTTAAAACTCATGGGGTCTCAGTGCATTTTAGCCTAAAATGAAATACATGTGACTAGCACATGTGTGTTAATTTGAACTTTAAGATACCTGTTTCAATTTTTTGGATAGTTTGAGGGTGTGATTTATTACAAATTAAAGTTTAGATGGGTAATATGTTATATAGTCATACTTTAGTGGGGTAAATTGTACTTTCCCCTTTTTTTTTAGTTTAGTTTAGTCTAATTATATTTATATTTTTATTATTTTAAAAATCATATATGATATTTAATATTTTTAATTTTTTTTAATAAAATCAACTTTTTAAATAAAAAAAAATGATTCCCTTTAATCAAAGATATGTATAGTTGTTTTAGGGTTTTTTTTTTTTGTTTTTTTTTTTTCAATTTTCACTGATATATTTATAAGGCCAAATTCGGATATAGTAAAATGTAAGGGCATCAATTCAAATTATCAGATAAAAATTGAAACCCATGCCCACGCCCAGAGTTAGTCCTTTACTTGATAAAGGGCATCTTTTTTTTTAAAAAAACTTTGTTGTTGGAGTTGATGTTTTTTTCCTCCTGTATGTGTTGAAGCATTCACTAGTTAGTTTACCATTTGATGTGTTCATGATGCATATATGGTGGTGATTAACAAGATTTGAATGCATTGCAGCTGATTAAAAGAACGAAGCAGAAGTTGGGGAGGCACTTGCAGAGGCTTTCAAGACTGGCCTAGTGAAGAAGCTTCAGCTAGATTATCTTGACTTATATCTTGTTCACTTCCCTGTAGCTACAAGGCATACTGGTTTGTTCCACTTTTTATTTTTGGATAGATTTCTTCTTTTTCTGCATATATGTTAAACAATATTGTTGAATGTTTTTTTTTTTTCCTTTTTCCCGGTTTCAGTACAGTAATGATCTAACTAACCATTGAATCATTATATTAAGAATAAAAACCCATTTTATTAGTCCTCCAATGATTACTGTAATATCAATCAAGAGACCAATTGATTAGGCAATCATCTTGGATGACTGAAATGGGTTTTACTCTAATGTTGAAGTCAAACTTCAACCTCTTTTCAAAAGTCAAAACTGAAAATTTTTCTAAAATGGGCATTATTATTAGGAAAAAACTTAGGTCCATTTCCTTATGTCCATTACATCAAGTTCTCCAATATAAATATGACACGTGGCAAAAAGTGTTTAAATGACCAATCACAGTAGAGAGAGAATATAGAAGACCACCTTTTATATAACCAATCATAGAAGAGAGAGTGTAAATACAATATATGATTGGTGGAACTTGATGTAATGGACATAAGGAAATAGACCTAAGTTTTTTCCTTATTATTATTGTCATATGTTTCTTCAATCATGCACCTTTTTCATATTAAAGCATTAGTTGGTCACAATATTTTAGTTTCTTTATCTTGGTATTTCTTTTGTTACTTGTTATATTTTAGTGTGTAGTGTGGGCTGTTTTTGGGCCTTATTGTTGCTTTATCCTTAGGTTCACTACCTTAAGCATCTCAAGTAGCCAAATTTTGATGAATGGGTGCTGGTTCACTTGGTTCTCTCTTTTGCTCTTTTACATCACTTGAAAGCATGTTCAAGTAGCTATTTGTTAAAGAAGTGCAGGTTTACTTGCTTCTACTTTTTTTTTTTTCTCTTCATCATTTGAAAGCTTGATTTTAAGTGTTCAAGCATTTGTGAATGAGTGCTGGTATATCTTTTCTCTTTTCTAACCCTTGAAAGAATGTTATCTTTCTTTGATTGAAAACATGACTTTAAATGCTCAAATGTTTAGGAAGAAAATTTAGGTTGCTTTTCTCTCTCGGAATCCATTTTAAAAGTGCTTAAATGGTACTCTAATTAGTATTTCTTGAAATTTAGATACCCTAGTAGTAATTAAGTATGGATTTACGTGAATCTCGACAATTGATGTACAACAGAGTGCTTCCTGGTCGAGTTGGGTTTACTATAGAATTTATGAATGATGTGGAAGAGTTTCTTGCCCATGCTTGTCAATTGGAAATTTTTGTCAAAAATGAAAAGATTAGATGTCCTTGTACGAAGTGTAAAAATAAGAAAGTTGTCATTGTTGATATGGTTAAGGAGCACCTGTATAGGAATGGATTTAAGGACAACTATTTCCATTGGACCTCTCATGGGGAAGAGTTGCCAAGAGCCCTCAGTTGACCATTCCACCATTACATGACCAATTTGATGGTCGTGGAGATTATGGGGAACAATCTAATCAGTTCAAGACGATGGTGTTAGATGTAGCCGGGCCAAACTTTCAACCTAATGTGATGCGAACCCACTAGGGATTGATCCCACGAACCCACAATCAATATGAAATATACGTACCCCAAGAAAGCTAAACAAAGGTCGAATGATCGACTTGAACCCTTGAACTCGAACGAACAAGGACCCGAAGTGTTAAAAGACGCCACAAGGATGATCAAACCTTGATAAGTCTGTTAGTTAAATGAAGAACCCTAGAGAGAATCCACTCTCAAGATGAATAATCAAATTCTCATAAACTCAAAACTTAACTTCCAAATACAAGATAGAAAATGAGTATTTATACTCCAAAAAAGAAAACTCTAGAATCCCAAAACAATTAAAACCCTAAATCCCAACATAACTTTAAAATAAAACTATTGGGTCTTTCTAACAATCATACTTAAACCCAATATAATTAAAACACTAAATCTTAAATAATTGTCTTAAAAAAACTAATGGACTTTAAATAATAAGACCTAAATATAATGATTTTCGCACAAAAATTCAACCCAAATTAAAATAAGCATTTTAAGCCCAAAATAAGAAGATCTAGGCTCAAACAAGTCTCCACATGTATAGTACATGATCCAAGCTCTCCAAATTACTGTTTTCAAGCCCAAAACATGTTATGTAGCTCCAATTTCAGCTCAAAATGTGTAAATCACGTTTTTACTATTATCTGACGGCTTTAATTTGATTTTCTTGACTCTTCTTGGTTTTAATAATGTAACTGTTTCGGGAAGTAAATTCTTGCCACCATTCGTGCTTTCCCTGCTCGCATCATTCTCTCTTTCCTCGAAAAGATTCGTCCTCGAATCTTCGTACAACTTTTGTTGCCAAAGCTCATTAGTCTCCTTAAAATTAAATGTGTCTCCAAATACAAAATCATTAGGATCAATTCTCATACCAAGAACTAAAGGTGTTGAGTCTTTAGTTATTTCATCTGCAAATTCCTCTTCATGTTCCTGTAACAAGGAAACATCACAACTAGAAAAATCTAGGTCACTGTTAGTAGAAATCAATGATTCACCCTATTTTCCACTCTTCATTGGGCCATTAATTTGTTTCTTTTCTTCCATGACCTGTTTTCCCTAATTTATTTCATTTTTCTCACTACTCAAATTTTTATTAGAAGATATATTGACTTCGAATTGATCTTCATCTATTTTTGTAGGAGATATTGGTATGATTGTCTCCAAGTCAGAATTAACTTCTATATCAACTTTGTCAAAATTCAACTTTGCAGGATAATCCTCTACGAGATAATTCCTCACAGTAAGACGGAGAAAATCATTTTCTCATCATACTCTTCATCTCTTCCCATGTAGCAATAGGATCTCCAGCATATGATCTCCTTGGCTACTCTAATTTAGCCCACCAAATCTTAAATAATTGTCTTAAAAAAACTAATGGACTTTAAATAATAAGACCTAAATATAATGATTTTCGCACAAAAATTCAACCCAAATCAAAATAAGCATTTTAAGCCCCAAATAAGAAGATCTAGACTCAAACAAGTCTCCAAATGTATAGTACATGGTCCATGCTCTCCAAATTACTGTTTTCAAGCCCAAAATATGTTGTGCAGCTCCACTTTCAGCCCAAAATGTGTAAATCACGTTTTTACTATTTTCTGACGGCTTTAATTTGATTTTCATGACTCTTCTTGCTTTTAATAATGCAACTGCTTCGAGAGGTAAATTCTTGCCACCATTCGTGGTTTCTCTGCTCGCATTATAATGTTGGGCTAAACTTTCAACCTAATGTAGAGGAGCCACCGAATCCTGATGCTCGAGCTTTCTATGATATGCTTTCTGCTGCACAAGCTCCTTTGTGGGAGGGGTGTTCTAATCACTCTGAACTATCGGCAAAAATTAGATTGCTAAGCATCAAGGCTGACTACAACTTGCCAGAACGATGCGTTAATGAGATCTTGCAGTGGCCAAAAGAGATAATGCCACAATATAATCGAATGTCAAAAGATCTTTATAGGAGAAAGAAAATGGTGTCAAAATTAGAGCTAGGTTATGAGAAAATTGATTGTTGTCTTAATGGGTGTATGTTATATTACAAAGATGATTTGAATGAGACCCAATGCAAGTTTTGTGGGTGTGCTAGTTACAAGGTAAGAGGAGGCAGTCATGGACGATGTAAGAATGTGGCAAATAAGCATATGTGATACTTACCATTGACGCTTATACTTCAAAGATTATTCATTTCATCTAGGACAGCTGCAGACATGCGGTGGCATCATAATAATCGTTCAGATCCAGGTGTGTTATCTCACCCATCCGATGGAGAGGCGTAGAAGAAGTTTGATGAAACTTACCCTGACTTTGCTTCAGATGCACGAAATGTAAGGCTTGGTCTCTGCGCTGATGGCTTTACACCCTATGGACAATCAGGGAAAAACTGTTCTTGTTGGCCTATCATTGTCACTCCATATAATCTTCCGCCTTGAATGTGCATGAAACAAGAATATATGTTTTTGTTATTGATTATCCCTGGCCCTAGCAATCCAAAAGGTTTAATAGATGTTTACTTGCAACCTTTAATCAATGAACTAAAGTTGCTATGGGAGGAGGGTGTTCAGACATATGATAGTTCATTGAAACATAACTTTCAAATGCGGGCAACACTTAAAGTGATCTGTCTCAGAACGTACATTCAAAAAGAAGGGAATTAGAGACGGATCAGAGACGAAAAATAAGCAGTCTGTCTCTGATCTGTCTTTGACTTATAGGAACGAACATTTTGTACATGGACACCAGTCTATGTAAATTCCCTCTCTGATCTGATCAGAGACGAATTTTGTCAATATTAGAGACGGATTTTTCCGTCTCTAATAGTGTTTTTCTTGTAGTGCCTAGAGATAAAGTGGGAAGAAAAGCTTGCCATTGCCAAGAAAGGCTAAGAGAAAAAGAAGCTTGAGTGTAAGGTAGCTACTTTCCATTCCTTATATGCTATGTGTGTGTTTGTGGTATGCATACTTGATGTACTATATGCTTATGATGTACGATATTATGAAGGGTTTGGATGACCTAAGTCCTACCCTAGGTTATGTACATGAATGTTGTTTAGAAGGGTTTGGATGAGCTAAGTCCTGCCTTAGTATGTTATTTGATGAGTTTTGGCCATAACTTAAATATTTACATGATGATTTTAGCATGAAACATGAATTGTGTTTGAGATACTCTTTTATGGTTTATTTTCCCATACATTCTATAGTGTGTTTGGAATGTAGAGTTAGCTACTGAGACTTTATGTCTCAACAAGAATTTCTACAAACATTTTTAGGTGAAGCAAGTAAAGGAAAGCAAAAAGATGTGGCTCCATAATCTCTTTGATGTATAACTTAGGAAAATCATATAAGTAGAAAGAGGATTTGCTCATTTTGATATAACTAATATATACTTTTGAGCAAGATGCAGATGACTTGTACGTAAACTCAATGTAAATTATACTAATGCTAACTAGGATAGTTAGACATATGAATAGAAATGATATAAAGTTTCCTTGGTAACCAACTTGTTAGAAAAGTGGTTACTTTGGAGGAACTAGAAGTATGACTTTGGTAATTATGCTATGTTATGACAAAACAAGTGTGAAATGATATTATTTGACCTATAGGAGATGTGTTAATGATGTGAAATGTAAAGGAATTAATGCATCTAGCAAGATATGCAAATGTTTAGGCATGAATAGTAGCATATTGAAGAGTGGAACATTTTGTATTTGTTGCTTTTGTATTAATGATTTAAAATTTTAATGTGTTATAAATTTTTTTGTTAACAATAATATATACTTGAGCAGGTTGGTGGGTTAGGCGGGTTTGGAATTTCCAAATTTTTCAACCGAGTCAATTGATGAGTGGGTTGAAATTTTGGGCCTGAACCAACTCAACCCTAATTAGCGGGTTGGATTGGATTTGACGGGTTGACCCAACCCGGTGACCACCCTAAGAAAATGGTCCAAGCTCTCCAAATTGATGTTTTCAAGCCCGAAACATATTGTACACCTCTACTTTCAGCTCATAATATGTTAATTATGTTTTCAACATTATTTGAAGGCTTTATGTTGATTTTCTTGACTCTTTTAGCTTTCGACATTGCAATTGGTTTTGGAGGTAATTTCAACCAATTTTTCGTGTCTTCCATGCTCACATCATTCCCTCCTTCCTCGAACAGATTCGTCATTGAGTTTGAAACCATATGAAAAGTAGAAGAATTAGGAACCTTAATAATATCAAACTTGTAATACTGATCTTGAAGACTAATGTTGTAGGCATCACTTCTAATTCTTTTTTGCACTTGAAATAAACCATCTTCCCTAGCATCAAGTATGTTGTTCAAAAGTTTGGATATTTCTCCCCTTTCGATTTCTCCTAAACCTAATCATTAGGTTTAAACAACGCTCTATTTGTTGCCAATAAAGAAAGTCTATAAGTTGTCCTTGCTTCAAAATAATATCAAAATCCAACTCAAAAGTATCACATCCAATATAAATTAATTTAAAAACTAAAGTAAATTAACAAGGTATAGGTGCAGAAAATAGGTTTTCTTTTGAAGAATTAAATGTCATTGTTGGATTATGTTCCCATTTACTATCAATCTCTCTGTTGGTTTGTAGTTGCTTTTGTAGCACCTTTGTTTTAGTGAAATTATTAAGTATTTCTTCAAACACAAAATCAATTTGATTTGCACTTTTTCCACTACGAACTAAGGGTTTGGTTGGAGTTTTGAAGATAGTGGGGTCAGGTGGTTATTAATGGAGTGAGGTAGGGTGGAATGGTTTAAACAAATCATTCCATTGATTGTGAGTTTTAGTAAAATGAAGAGGGTGTTGGACAATATTACCCTTATAATGAACAAAAAAAGTAAGAAAAAAAGGGTTAATAATAGAATTAAATATTATAAACTATGCAAACTATCCTAACTTTGGAGGGGTTTGAAAATTGAGGTGTTTGATGGTTTGGAAGGGTTTTCAAACCATCATAAGCCATCCCACTCCATCACTCATTTAAACATCCAACCAAGAGTTTATAAATCCAAACCACCCCACACCGCTCTCAAACCATCCTCCCAATCAAGCCCTAAAGGTGTTGAATATTTAGTTAGTTCATTTACAAACTTTTGTGCATGGTCCGGCAACAAAGAAACATCACTACACAAATATGGGTAAGGGTAAACACAAACCAGTGAAATTTCTTGAAATATTTCCAAGTGTTCTTTTTTAATATCTTATTTTTCATCAAAGCATTCTCGCTTTTCACTATGGATTTCATTCTCCGTTGGACCATTAATTTGTTATGTTTCCTTCTTGGCCTCTTTTATCTCATTTATTTCAACTTCCTCACTTTTCACAGTCTTTTCTCTCTGTTTTCACTTACTAACTTCTTCTCTCTTGCATATCTCTCTTTCTTTTTCTCACTTTTTTTCTTTATTCTTTTCATTCTCGGCCTCTTTTAATTTCTCTCCCATTGCAAGTAAGTATCAACTTATTTTCTCCCTTTAAATGATGGTATTGTTGTCTTGATAGAATTGAGATTACTATCTCTTCTTTGAACTCTTGTCTCTCTTCTCCCCACACTTTCTCTACCTTCATCATCGTCTCTTTCATTGATTCTTTCATAGATAGCTCTTCTTTTCCCTTCATTACTTCTTCTAGCATCTCTTGACTCCTAGATAGATTGCCTTGCAAATTTCCCCTCATATGAATCATGTCCATCCTCATTCTTTGTAATCCATTCAACATTTCCTTATAAAATCACTTAGGATCTCTAGGTACATCATCCCCTACTTCACCTTCATCTTTCATGAAATCCCGATGAGTTATGTTGCTGCAAGTAAATAGTCAATAGAGAAAAAATCTCACTTTCATATTTCTCACGTGTTTCACTCAAAAGATAACTCCCCACTCGTGTTTCATACAAATAATGGTTTTTTCCATCTTTTAAGGTCACAATACTCTAGTCTTTACCACTCAAGTCTTCTTTCCTCCATTGCACTTCAGAATCAAGTTTCCAATAAGATAATTAGAAACATTTGAGCAAATAGAAAAAGTAATAAAAACACAAAACAAGGAAATAGCACACTTTAATTCTAGAGACAAATAGACCGAAATGAAATAAACAGAAATTGAGCACACACGGATAAGGTAAGTATGTCACTTAGAATAATATATCAATTAACAAGAAGCAATTTGTTAATTATAATGCAAAAGAGGCAAAAGCACAACAAAAAGAAAACTTAGAATAGGTTAAAAGACAAACTAATGCAAAATTGGAAATCTCTCAAAGAGAAAATTTAATTTGTTTCTAGATGTATGAATGTGGGCCCACTGTTGATGGGCTGGACCCACTCAAATCCATGAATCTTACAAAATAATAATAATAATAATTAAGTAATTAATTTATATTTAATTAATTAAGTAATTAATAATAATTTATAAATTTTGAAAGAGTCAGTTGAAGTCATAACTTTAGATACACACTAGATTGATACCTGTGCGATGCACGGGATAAAATTATAAATTATTCTATGATTAAACTCAAAATTATGAGTATATATTAATTTTATCATATTAATAATAATATATAGTACAAAAGAATACTCTAGCTCAACTGATGTCTAACAAATGTCATAATATTAATTTTTTAGATGTATAACCTTGTGTTGTGTGTTGATGTTATAAAAAAACTATAAAAATTAACATATCTTTTCCGAAATGAAATAAACAAAAAGAAAAAGAGCCATTGATTATAGGAGGCGGGCTGTTAAGCTTTTTCTACACGATGATACACTCACAATAAAAAAAATAGCAGTGAAATCCAGTCCTTGCTTCTGGATTTTAAGAAGCATCTCATTCTCAATGGCCCACACTTCATCAAGTATATAAACAACCTGCATAAAAAATGTTTTATTTAGAATTGATGAAATCTATATCTATATAATTATATAAAGGGTAAAGTACAGTTTGCCCCACGTTGTTTAACTTAAATTCAATTTGCCCCCCCTGTGATTTAAAATTCGACACTTAACCACCCTGTGGTTTGTCTTAAAATTAATGTGTCCCCTGTGGTTTAAAATGTGACACTTGACCCCCTTGTGATTTGTTATGTTATCACTTAACTACCTTCACTTATCTTCTATCCAAATTTTAGTCAAATTAATGATTACTTTTAATGTTTAAAATTTGTCATTCAACACTCTAGAATTATAAAATTATTAAAAAAAAATATAATTAATATAAAAATAAATTATAATTTTAAAAAATCAATAAAATAATTTAATATTTATTGTTTACTCCATTGATTATTTATATTTAGTTATTTATTCATTTTATTGGTATTTTTTATCTTTAATGTTTTATAATTATTAAATCAATCAAAATAAAATTGTAAAAGAATAATATAATACAAATATATAACTAAATTTAAGTTTTTTTATTGTTCAAGTTTAGAACATACATACCTGGATTGAATGTTAACATTATTGAGTTTAGAAACTCTAACATTAAACAATAATTTTTTTAGAAAAATATCCTTAGAATAGGAGCATAACAGTACTCTTGGATATAGTGGAGAGATTAGAGGAAAGAAAGAGTTTGAAAGAAACGCTAAAAAGAGTTGAAAGTAGAAGATTAGAGTTTATTATTATTATTTTATAGATAAAATAAATATTTAATAAAATAATTAATTAATTCAATTATTTTTAGGTAATTTCTTTTATAAGTTATATTAAATATTAAATTTTGAGAAAAAAATAATATAGGGTAGTTAAGTGATAACATAACAAACCACAGGGGGTCAAGTATCACACTCTAAACTACATGGGGCACATTAATTTTAAGCCAAACCACATGGTAGTTAAGTGTCGCATTTTAAAGCACAAGGGGGCAAATTGGATTTAGGCCAAACCACATGGGGACAAACTGTAGTTTACCCTTATATAAAAGAAGAGGCATAAAGCCTCATCATGCCACATAAGCATTTTAAACATCTATTTCCTAAGCATGTGGTGCTGACTGGTCATCACCTTGGCATCTGACTGGCTGCTGATGTGTGTTAGTTAAACCGAATTTGATTATCAAATCTTTTTTGTTTTAATCTACTAAGAATCCCTTGATGCTTGCATTTATATTGAATTTTAATAATTCAAATCTAAATCCAATATAAATTATCCCTTCATAATAATATGCATATATCCTCAATAATTCAAATCATTCTAAATAAACAATTATCTCATTCAATAACATTTTTGTTTATATCTCATCATAATTTCTAAAATTCAGACAATTTCCGTTTCATAAATCATGTTATTAATTAATTAATTAATAAATTAATAAATAACAATTTTTTAAATCCATTTGTAAACTAATAAATTATTTTTTTTAAAAAAACAATATATATCTACCCCACTCATATGCTATTATAATATATATATATATATATATATAAATAATATCTATTATCTATTATTCTATTATCTATTATATCTATTATTCTATTATAGTATTATAAAAGAAGAGGCGCTCAACCTCTCTTAACCTCATCATCATCAAATTAATCTAACACTAATACATGTGTCGATGACCGGACGCCACATGTGTGCCAAGCTGCAATGAGAGAAAGAGTAATGCTCCAATCTCTCTCTGGTCTATTTGGTATTTCCGCCATTACCTTCTTTTCGAACGTTTTTGCCGCTGGTAAATCTCTTTTTTCATTATTTGATTCTTCTATTTTATCAGTGACTCCTTTTCTTGTCTAATGTTGCTAGCGCCAAAAACCTTGTGAGAGCAAAAATGCAGTCTCCAGCACATCGGCGTCTGAGTAATTAGCATGAAGCGCAAGAGGAATTCCCACCCATTGGCTTTGCAATTTCAAAACAAAGCACAAGACAATGAAACAGAGTTGGAGTTGGACAGGTGAGTTTAGCAGTGTGCATGGCGTATTTATAATGGCCTAGACCATGTGGGGTTATACTCAACTGCTTAAGATATTTATATTAATTTTCTATTAAATAATGCCTTTTTTATTTGAAAAAATGTAGTTGCCCATATTGATATTGCAGACAAGGCCTAGCTCTTATAGATTAAATCAATGAGCACTTTGGAGCACGTTCTCAATTTTAACGATTTAAGTGGTCATTAGTTTTCCTTCATAAGGAGTCACATTAGAAATGGCTCCTTTCCTTCATTTTCTAATCAAGTACTTTTCTTCATATACTTTCTTCCATTATGTTTTATTTTCTCTTTTGTGTTTTCATTGGAGAAAATATAAGAATAAAGAGAATCTCAAATCTATCTTAATTGTTAGAATGTCAATTTATAATGCCTGTTGGATATGTTGGGTTCTTCGGGACTAAATATCCGCCCATGGGGGAGTACGATCGGGTCGTGTGATGACTCGTTAGAAAGTTCGCTGAGAGACGAACAAAACGACACCAAGATGACACTCATCGGAGGTCACACGAGCCCGCACTCGTTGTCCAAAGTGGGTTAGATGATCATGATGGAAGCATGATATTTTGTTCACATTCCAAGTCCCACATTGCTTGCATCAATGATGGGAGCTCTATCATCCTCTTATAAATAGGAGTGACTCAACACCTTTCTAGTTGCTCATTCCATGTGTTGGAAAGGAGGGTCCCGTTTGAGAAACCCCACATAGTATAATATTTCTCTTTTGAGTCATTCTTTCGCGCATCAGTCGTGGACATGTGGCTCTACCTCTAGTAGGTAGAGTCCTCCGTTTGGTGCGGCCCTTTTCGGAGATCATCGATTGGAGGTCAGCCCTGATGGAGTAGAGGCACTAGCAAGATCCAAGGTCTTAGCATTGGCGTCCAGGTTAGTAACTTCCGCAATATTTATTTTTGCCTGGATTTATTTTCGGTTTTTCTTTTAGGTCCCTGGGTCGGATTGGGTCATGTGGATCCAGGCCTTTCCCTACAGTGCCTTTACAGAAAAATTAATATATAAATATCTATAGACATAACCCGTAGCTCATTTTTTTCATTCCCAAAATTCAATACCTATCATTGACTTGGTGTCTACTTTTTCCATGGCTCCTATGTAAGTGCTATTCCTCTCATTTCTCTGCGCTTCTGCAATTCATTTTATTAGTGGGATGCATAATAAATCTAATTCACATTACTTAGTAACATTTTTCATGCACCACTAAGATATTTACTAGAAAAATTATGTTAGTTGGTATCTCTAATTAGTGGGAGGCATAATAAATCTATTTCTATTAAGTCTTCATAATGTCTAATCATCCTTTAGAATATTGGAAATTCTTGATCTGTTTAATTACATCTAAGATTAATTATTGAGATTATAAAGATTTAATACATATTTACTAGAAAAATTATGTTAGTTGGTATATCTAATCAATAGATTTCTTATTTTGTTCAATATTGTGCATTGTTAAAATGTTGAAATTTTAAACCTTAAAATATGCATTGCACAGGTAATTTTTTTTTTACAAAGTGTAACTTCGGAATATTTCACCTTGGGACACGTGGCGCTGACGTTCTAGAAGCACAGCCCCAGCACCCGTTGGAGACACGTGACACCACTTATCCATCAGTTATGTGGCCCTTGCCCACGTCACCACACGGAGCATCCCCTCAACCAGACGTGGGATCTCCACAAACCCTCGTGGGACGAACCACGTCCCACGAGGTCGTGGGTCGAGCACGATCTGCCCACACGCAAGTATAAATAGACCCTCACTCGGGGGACTAAGCAGGTAATCAACTCTCTAGAGAATTACATACAACCCGAAGGATTATCGCACATCACCCCCAGATACACCTCACGTGTACTTTCACCTCCTTGAGACCCGCCGTTAGCCTTCCGTCTGAACCAACCTCCGACCGGCTCACCTCCTCCTTGGAGCGCTCCGCTTACAGGGCTTCCAGCAGCCCTCAGAGACCATAGCTCTCTCCCACTATGGCAACCTCCCACAGAGCGGCTCGCCCGCCCGGAGTACCTTAGGCACGTCTTAGCCGCACACGGCCCAATATAGGTAACAATCTTGCCTAACGACTCCGATAGACGTCACCATGACGAACTACGTGGACTTTGATCCCTCCAGAAGGGTACGTAGGCACCTAGGTACATCACCTAAGGACAAGTCCCCCAAGGTTAGAACCCCTTGCGGTCCTAAATTCACATTACAATTGTCTGAGCAAAAAATGACAGTTACAGTGGCGCCCACCGCGGTCTTATTCAGACCACAATGCCTTGTGCACTCTGCCGCTAAACGGCATTCTTTTTTCGGGGAGTAGGGGTATACACCTAACACTTAGAAACTCGTACTTGTTTTTGTTTTGATCTCCAATACAGATACAGAACACGATACGTCATGACCGACTCGAACGTCCCCATAACCACGGTTGACGCCAGTGTCTTGAGGCGCAGCACGAGGAATCGATAGGGAACGACCGAACCGGTCACAACCAAGGCAGGCGGCTCAAACGTGACTCAGCCTCAGAGCTCCTCGATACCGTAGGTAGCGGTCATAGAAACTGTGGTCCAGAATCCAACGTCTAGAGAGGAAACTTGCCCTCAACACTCGTAGCACGTCCCCTGCCCCACAACTGGTGGTCAAGAGACGACAGAGCCAACAAGGAACTCACGGGACGCTGAGATCGCCCGCCTCGAAGCAGAAGTAGCAACTCTACGCCAACAGCGAGGGGAAGAGGACAGGAACCTCGCACCAGCAAATATGAGCACTCAGCTACCCTTAGTACCACATGGTACAATGATAGGGATCTCTAACGACCCTACCGGCTTGCCCAATGGTGATCCCACCTGGACCAACCATGGTCGCCGGACAGGCAGCACGACCCGTTATGAACTATCCACGACCACCATTCCCAAATTACCCTCCAGGATCTTACCTCCATATGCCATGGGCCGCAGCCTACAACCCGTACGCAGCCGCCGGCGCAAATGCCTACCAGTGGCCCGCGATCGACTTCCAGGGAAGGTGGAGACACCCCTTCACCCAGTAAGTTTTGAACGAGCAAGTGCCCATGGGTTTCAAGATGCCCTTCCACATAGAGCCTTATGGAGGAGAAACCGATCTACGAGATCATCTGAATACCTTCAACTCGGTCATGTCGATACTTGGTATGACAGACGGCTAACAGTGCCGGGTCTTCTCATCAACTCTGAAGGAAGCCGCCTTAAGATGGTTCTCCTTGCTTCCCACCAATTCAATTCACAGCTTCGAACAACTGGCTCAGAACTTTCTTACACAGTTCGCCAGCAGCAAAGAGTATCGGAAAAACGAAGACTCCTTCATTGGTTTCCACCAGGAGGAGGGAGAAACCCTACAATCCTTCTTGGCCCGCTTCACCAAGCTCTCGCTCCAAGTCCGAGGCCTCCAGGACGCCATCGCCATCTTTGTCATAAAGCAGGGTGTTCGATGCTCACAGTTCTATGGGGAACTAAACAAGTGCCCCGTCTCCACCTTACAAGAACTCATGGACCGTGCAGAATGGTTCATTCAAGAGGAGAACGCCCAGATCGCTAAGGACAAGATGAGGAAGTTCCTAATAAGCAGGGTCGATATGGAACGAGCAGAGAAGAAGAAAGAGAGAACGGGAATCGAGAACCAAGCCCCCAAAGAAAAGAGCGGTAGGAAAATGTCACCTCCTCGACCATGAACACCTCCCCGAGGACGGTTCACGAGCTACACTCCCCTCAACAGATCTCACGTTGGAGTGTTGGAAGAAATTTATCATTCCGACATGCTCACATTCCCCGCGCAGGTCAAAAGGCGGAAAACGGGAAGACTGGTGGACAAGTCCAAATACTGCCAGTTCCACAAGGATTACGGACATGAAACCAACGACTGCATCCACTTGAAGGACCAGATCGAGGACCTAATCCGAAAGGGACAGCTCGGCAGGTTCATCAAGGAGGAAAGCAGGGCCAATTCCGAGCACCCCCGGGAAGCTGACAGCCAAGCGCCTACCCGAGGGGTCATCAACGTCATAGTGGGCGGATTACAGCGCGGGACCTCCTCCCTACCGCAGAAAAAGAGGATGGAACGCTCCATACTCGCGCTAGACTACGCTCCAAAGCACAAGAAGAAAAGCGAGACCAAGGGAGACCCCATCACCTTCGACCTCACTAACCTAGAGGGACCAGTCCATGACGACCCCATGGTAGTGACCGCGATTATCGCCAACTACGAAGTTAAGAGAGTCTTGATCGACCAAGGATCCTCAGCAGACGTTCTCTACTTCGACACCTTCAAAAAGCTCGGGTTGAACGAGGCCAGCCTAAGACCTTTCCCCGGCACGCTCATAGGGTTCTCAGGAGCCCAGGTTCTAGCAGAAGGAATCATCACTGCCCGAACAACAATGGGCACTCTGCCAAAGGTCACGAGCCTTGATGTAGACTTCATCATTGACTCAGCACCATCAACATACAATGCTATTCTAGGGCGACCATCCTTAAACAAACTCAGAGCTGTAGTGTATACTGCGCAACTCACAATGAAGTTTCCAACACCCCACGGGGTTGGAGAAATCATGGCGGACCAGAAACTGGCGCGAGCATGCTACGCAGCTAGCCTAACCAAGACCGTCAAGTTCACCCGCCTTGATCCCAAAGAAGCATGCGAGGAACCCCCCAAGGTTAAAGAGTCAGGAGGAAAGAAGCCAGAGTCCGCCCGCCCGGACCTAGCCTCCGCTTAAGACTCTGAACGCACTTTGCATTTTACCTTTAAGTCAAGTCGTATGCGTCTCTACTTTGAATTTAGGATTTCCAACCTGGCCAAGGCTCGCCTGACTGGCAATCCGAATGTAAACATTTTGCTTACCTTCAGCCTACCTAAGGCTAGCCCGACTGAGGCTGCACGAATGTACTCATTTTGTTTATTATTGAAAGCACTCCTTTTTCAACTAGATACAGGACTTCAACTCTGCAAAGTACTCCCGTAAGTCCTATCACGGGACGACGGGCTCAATCGCCCAAGAAACGCTAAGCGCCCCCAGGGCCAAGCTAAAAATTCCCCAAAAGCGTGGTAAACAAACCCCTTTGGTGCGAAAACCACAAAATGAACGTTCGACGAACCACGCTAGCGACACGCATACGAACCGTCCTGATTACACGGTGCTCATGCAAAAAATCTTTTTACCCATACGTAAAGAGATAACCACGAAAAGAGAAACTGCAAACACGTACAACTTTTTACCCTGAAGTAAAAAGGAAAGCAGGAAAAACTCTTCGCAAAAATCATTCACATTAATACCAAAAATGAGAGGGCATCCGCCCATTTACAAAGGGTAAACACCCCAAAGAATTACATAAACCTAATCTTGGGCATCCCTAAGATCTACCAAAGTCTCGGCCCTAGCCGACTCCACATGGCCAACATCTCCCGACGACCCCCGCCTGGTCGCCTCAGCCAGCTGTTGAGAAGTAGGTCCAATCCCTGGAGCTCGCCCACCAATTCGGGGCAACACTTGGTGATCCACCAAGCGATCCGTCAGTTGACGAAGATAAGCAAGATTCAACGGAGGATCCGTTTCCGTCCGACCGCGAAGCTCACCCTAAAAAAAACTCCCGGGAAGGATGCAAGGAAGCCACACACTCCGCTAGGAATCTCTCCCCACGGAGATGCTCGAGCTGCTCAACCACCAGGAGCATGACATACATCCTCTTGCGGATAGCTCCTCCTGACGATCGGCGACATCGGCAACTTTGTCCTCAGCCGCCAGCCGACCAGAAAGGCTCTCGGCAGCACGAACCTCTGCATCCCGTAGAGCCTCACGGAGCGAGTGCAGCTCTTGCTGACGCCTCTCAACATCATCCCTACGGGCAGTCAGCTCCTTGCGAGTCCTCTCCAACTCTGAGCAGAGAAACGCAACCTCGGAAGGGTGACCAGCTTCAGCCCTGAGATGGGCGACCTCCTCAGTCAAGGACTTAACTTCCCGTCCTTGACCCTCACACTCCAACTTCTTGGCAGACAGCTGCTCTCGCACGTACGCCAATCGCTTCTGGGAGACCTCTAGAGCCTGACTCCTAGAGGCCGCAACGCCGGAAAACTTATCCCGGTCACGGCGAATCTTCTCCTGCTAGAAGCGCGCATATACACAGTGGAGTGAGGGACAAAAACCCATCACAAAACTATGGAAACACCAAGACAAGGGAACTTACCACACGTTTCTCCCACTCAAGACCAGCTTGATGGAAGTCAGCCAACGCCTCAGCAACCCGGCTGAAGCCTCGAACGACAATATTTAGGGGCAAAGTGTCCAGCCCCCTAGCTTCCCTATCCCGCATCTCCACGGGGAAGCGCGTGCCCAATGCCACCAGCTTAAAAGCCAATCCCCCTCTGATGGCCCAAGGGGTTCAGAAGGACCGACAGTCGACCTAGAAACAACATTTCTCGTGGCAGCTGCTTGACTCACCACTACATTCCCTCAATCTGCGAGGGCTTTGGCCTCCACGACCGCATCACCAGACTCCGCAACCTCCACAGGCACAGGACCTCCCGCCGCAGTTTGAGGCGCGATAGAGTCTCGGGAAAACTCCTCAACAACCACCCTGGCCCTCTTAGCAGGAGTCTGGTTCGCCCTTTCAACGGGGTTGAGGACAAGAGGACGGATAGAAAGAATTACCCTCATAGGTGATTGACGAACGTCAGCGAAAGTGGTAACCGAGGTAGGAAAATGGGCAGCAACAGGAACAACATCCTCCGCCGGAGCCTTCGCCAGCGCATCCTCCCGGTTAGTACTCTGCCGTACGACCAGCGGAGACAGACGCGAGTCCGCCCCAGAAGGACGCTTCTTGGGACCACCTTACCTGCTTTCGGCTAACTCCGCCGCAGAAGTTCCCCTCCCCTCCCCTTCTCGGGGCCCGCTCACGCCAACCTTCCCGTCTTTCTTCCTCATCTCCTTCGGAACAACCTCTTGACGATGCTCCCCTTGGAAGATGGAGGCACAGGAAGCCGCCTTTCCCTCTCGCCACCAGTAAGCACCATAGCAGGTACCACAACTGGGACATCGGCGGCTCCCCCCGGTGACTGGCCTTGTTGACCATTCTTCCTCCCCTCGCACGAGTCCGGACCAGAGGAGGAGGGGAAGAGGAAGGAGGGAGATCTTCCAAATCAGTAAAATCAAAGGGGTAGTAGCTGTAATCGTCACCTCCGTCGGCCATTGCGAAGATTCAATTCGACAAGAAACATGCAGTAGCAGATGAAACAGAGGCAACGGAGAAAGGTGAATGCAAATGTAAAGTCACAAACCTTCAAACACTGGGCATTTATAGGGCACCCAGAGGCGCGACGATTCAAAAACTTCGACCCCTCGAATCCCGCAACGGATAAAACCCCTTATCCTCGGCAATCAAACCCAACTGCAACAACTCGCTTCAACCTCACACGTGGAAAGAAGCAACTGACGTGATGCACAGTCAGGGCAAAGGAGACGCAAAGACCAAAAAGCCCCCGAGAACCCAAGAGTCGCCTCGAGACACTTGAGGGCTTTTTCGCTAAACTCTCCACCCAGGCTAATGATGGTTACCCTCGGAAACAAACCCGCATTCAATAAGGGAGAAACGACGGCAAAATGCTTTAATGACAGAAGCACCCGTTCAAGCCCTGACGCGTGGCACCTGCAACAAAGCCCGCTCCCTCAACAAATAGCCCTCTGCAAGGAAGACATCGTCAGCTACTCACCACGAACGAACATGGCCAGAGGAGAGCTCTTCAAAAAATGACCAAAGCAGCCCCTGACTTTTGGATTCCCCTCATTAACCCTCAAAGAGTATTTTGGGAAAGACCCCTCTGAGCAATGATGACTCCACCTCGGTAAGTCGCGTACCTCCTGCAGAGACGGCTCAGAAATTTGCTGAGGAAGCCAAGCGGCCAGCCTCCCTAAACGTGACGCGTGTCCTCTCCAAGACACCTCCTTTTCTACAGAGCGATGCGAGAGGACCAACTTCGTGAGTCGGACGGCCAGCTCCCCTACCCGTAAACTCCAAGCGGACGAGCTATCCCGCAAGTAAAGGCAGCGAAATTCCCAAGTGTCCTACAGGCAAAGGAACTTAAGTCCACGGGCGCCCGACACCTGTAGACTTGGGGGACTTATGTAACTTCGAAATATTCCACCTTGGGACACGTGGCACTGACATTCTTGAAGCACGGCCCCAGCACCCGCTGGAGACACGTGGCACCACTCATCCATCAGTTACGTAATTGATGAACGCGGCCTTGTCACGAGGCCGGCACCAATCAAATTAATACTAGAAAGTGTAGCTAGTGGCACAACCTAGGTCGATTCTCTCTCGCGGAGCCTATGGACTTTATGGACAAATATGCACATTTAACACAAAAAGGGATGTCTTTGAGGCAATTTAACAAACATTTGGTGTGCAATGAAACTTAATGGAATTAAATGCAACTAAATGAAACTAGAACTAACACTTTTTGGGATTTTTAATATTTTAAAAGCTAAAGTAAAAGTGAGGTGAATGAAATGAGGTGAGTATGCTTTGTTGGAGAATGCTTTGGGCTATCCTTGCTATCAAAAAGTATGGAGTTAATCAATGAAAAGCCATTTCCTCAAGTAGTTTAGTAACCACTAAACCTAGGTAAATTAATTAGAGGATGCAATTAACCAACCGGACAATTAACAAGCCTAATCAAATACCATCAATGAAGCAAATGAGGAATTTAACATAGACTAGAATTCAACTCAACAATTACCATTGTCATTAGAGTGACTTCCACAATGACTTAAAAATTACAATAAGATTCAACCAAATCCAATGTAATCAAAACCCTCAATGGGAGAATCAAAATACAAATCACAAGTCTGTATAAATTCCTAATGTCCAACTACAACCTAGTTAAGTTCCACAACCATGGAACCACAATCAATATAAACTCATCAATATCAACAAGATAAAAATAAATCCATAAAGAGAAGTAGAAGGAAAACAAGAAAAACTCCCTATTGGATGCCATAGCTCAAACCCTAATCATCCTCCTCCAAAGCACAAGAGATTTAGCCACTCATGGATGGGAGAAATGCTTCACCAAGCTCCTCCAACCCTTGCTTAGCCATGGATGATGATGGAGGTTGCTGGAATTTGGTCTGAATGGGTGTGGAGAGTGGAGGAGATGAAGAGAATATGGTGAGTGTGGCTGGAAAATGTGTGTGAGACTTGAGAGGATGAGAGCTTGAGTGAAGAATGTGTTAGAATGAGTGGGTTTTTCTCCAAATTAGGTTTTGGGCCTCCAAAACATCAGAATATTCCCTCTAATCCGACCTAGGATGCTCCCCTTGTGGTAAAATGCTGAGAAAGTGGGCCCACAATCCATTCCAGCTCTTAAAATCGCGAGAAAATTGTGCAGAACTGGTGTACCCGCTGGAAGCGGGTGGATTACTCGAAACACACGTTTTGCCTCTGAAATTGAAGTCCACCTGCTGCCAGCTTGCAAGGCTACCCGCTGCCAGCGGGTAGAACAGTAGAGCAGGCCAAAAAATGCCTCTAAGCTTCAAATCTTGTACCGGCTTCGCTTTCCAACTTCTTTCTCGACCTCTAGCACTTGAATCCTTGCTATTCCTCAAGCTAGTTGACCTACAAATCAACCAGAAACAATTGTGAGGCTCTCAAGTTAATAAAACTAGAGAATTCTCGCAATTTATTCAATAAAAACATGGAATTAGCAAGATTGTGATTTAAGTCCTTAAGTGCCCTTGAATAACATTAAATCATGCATAATGACTCTTTAAACTCAACAAAAGATTGTCAAATGCCAAAAGATACAAGGATAAATATTGGTATTATCAGTGGCCCTTGCCCATGTCACCACACGGAGCTTCCCCTCAACCAGACGTGGGATCTCGACAAAGCCTCATGGGACGACCCACGTGCCACGAGGTCGTGGGTCGAGCACGATCTCTCCACACGCAAGTATAAATAGACCTCACTCGGGGGACTAAGAATGCAATCAACTCTCTAGAGAATTACATATAACTTGAAGGATTATCGCACATCACCCCTTAGATAAACCTCACGTGTACTTTCACCTCCTTGAGCCCCGTCGTTGGCCTTCCGTCTGGACCAACCTCCGACCGGCTCACCTCCTCCATGGAGCGCTATGCTTACAGGGCTTCCAGCAGCCCTCAGAGACCATAGCTCTCTCCCACTAAGGCAACCTCCCACAGAGCGGCTCGCCCGCCCGGAGTACCTTAGGCACGTCTTAGCCGCATACGGCCCAATACAGGTAACAACCTTGCCTAACGGCTCCGTTAGACGTCACCATGACGAACTACGTGGACTTTGATCCCTCCAAAAGGGTACGTAGACACTTAGGTGCATCACCTATGGACAAGTCCCCCAAGGTTAGAACCCCTTGCGGTCTTAAATTCACATTACAATTGTCTGAGCCAAAAATGACAGTTACACAAAGTATTTCAATGTAGTCAATGGTTTTACCTCACATTCAATATATCAATTTATATTATGCAAAAC
The DNA here is from genome assembly GCA_014851425.1 of Senna tora. Taxonomy (NCBI): domain Eukaryota; kingdom Viridiplantae; phylum Streptophyta; class Magnoliopsida; order Fabales; family Fabaceae; genus Senna; species Senna tora. The sequence goes on from CM026262.1 coordinate 17,330,552, forward strand.
AATTTCACAACAAGGTATCATCTTCCTTTGTAAACACAATGTTCATAGCAAATTGATCGTAATTGTAGACATAACCCGTGCAGGGCACGGGTACAAAGACTAGTTAGATCTATAAAAACAATACTCAAACGCACAACACTTGTCTAGAGACATTAGGAGCAAAGCCACCTCTTCCGCAACATTACAACTACATGCACCATTGTAATATGGTTCAGTCCACCAAAAAGAAGGGAAAGTCATTAATAAAAGAAAAATAAATCATTTCATTAAACTTATATAAATCCAAAGCACCATATTTTTTTTGTGAGATAAGTCAAACCAAAAATAAAAGGTGTGTTCTTAATACAAAAGAAATAAAGAAGTAATACCTTTAACATAACCAAATATATATGTTCAACGATGTTGTTCTTACCAGTTACCACCATTTACCTCAAGCCCTCACCTTCTTGATTCCACCATATTACAACACCCTTCTTTAGAGTATATTTGAATTTATTAAGAAATATGTTCTTAACTCTAGCTAGCCTTCCATCAACATCAAACTATGAAGAAGGTTTATATTGTCTTTGTCTAACTCCAGCTAGCCTTCCATCTCCATCAAACTGTAAATAAAAGTAAAATAACCAAGAAGGGGGTTGAATTGGTTATTTATTGACTACTAAAAATTTTGACAGTATATAAAAAAAATTATCACTTTAGTTGATGAAAACTAGGTTACTGATAAGAGCTTATTTCAGAGAATATAGAGATAAGAGAAATTAACAGAGTCACTTATTATAGTGAGAGGTTCGGATCAAGTATCCTACGTCCTCTCACTCCTCCTTACTCAAGACGTAAGGAGAGTTGCTTCACTATGTTTGGAAACAAGAATTACAACTTGACAACCTTCAATACACCAAAGGATCAGCCTATAAGGACTTTTACTACTTACACAAGGTAACCCTTAATACATGATCAGCCCCTAATGTAATACCCGGAAATTTTTGAAGCAAAAAAAAAAAAATAAATAAAATAGGAAGAAAAGAAGTAGAAAATATTTTTAGAATTTAATTCGGGACTTAAGTAAATAGAAACCTGAAATTTAAGTATTTAGGAGGGACTAAACTAAAAAAAATACATTTGTGTTATTTTTAGTTTAGATATTAATTATTTTAATTTTTACCTATCTTATTTTATTTTCATCCTAATTACTTTTTATTATTTATTTATTTATTTTAATTATTTTTTATTTGGGGTCATGGGTTTAGAAAGAAAAGAAAGGAAAAGAATTAAAGTAAAAAGGAAAGGAAAGAGAGAAAGAGAGGCGCGTGGGACCGAGAAAAAAAGAAAGGAAGAAAATGGAAGGTAGAGAGAGAGGGGGACGCTCAGAAGAGAAAGGAGAAGGGGAAGGAGGGGGTTCGCCGGAAACCGGCCGGAGAAGAGCGATCCGACGCGGGAAACGACCACCGGAGTTCGACTACTACGTTTCTGATACCTCCCACTGATCGAATCAAGGTTGGTAACCCCAATTTCATTTTAAACCCTCAATTTCTCCATTTTAGGGATTTCTTCGATTCACTTTCGATTGAGTTGTTTTGAGGGTTGATTGAAACTTAGGAAGTGTTCTTGAACACTTAGTCGGGGTAGGAATCGAGATTATATCCTCGGATTTAGCCGAATTCGAATTTGGAAGGATTTGGGTTAAAATTATAATTATTTCTAAATTGGGGAAATTATTGATAGCTTAGGAATTGAGCTTGGATTTGAGTAAATAGGCTTGGATTGGTATTACTGAAATTATATTGTTGAAATATTAGTTGAACAAGACCCGTGAAGAGCTGACCCGAGGTTACTAAGGTTGAACCTTTATGTTAACGTGGCGAGTCCCTGCTCAGTTTGCCCAAATACACTTTAAGGGTGACGTTGAGAGTTTTAAACCTCATCTCTTCGATCTTAAACACCCAAGGATAATTATGAATGTTTATCAAGAATTATCCTAAGTACTTTCTTGTTTCTCAAGAATGGAAACTTGCGGAACGATTAAGTACAACCTCTAGTATTGCAATTTTCTCCTTTATGATGGTTAGGAAACCTTAAGTAGGATAATTTAAAAGTATATTGAGGTTTAGTAACTCGAATCCAAGGCTCCAAAATCAATTCAAGGTGAGCGGTAATTGTATGAAACCAAGTGTGAAGCACTTGAGACTCTCATGGGAGAGAGGGAAGACGGATAAGACCAAGAACTCGGTTCTTGACGACGTCTAGGTGCGTTTTTAGGCACGAGCATACCATATGCATATGAGTTGCATATAGTTAAGATTGTTAATCACGTGAATGAGATTGTTAGGAAACCACGATTCGTCCGGAGCGGGAGTTACTCCAGGACAAGCACAAGGAAGCCGTCCAAGTGAGGGGTTTCACATCCTTGCCTTACAGGGTTGATTGAGGATGTGGATATGTGGTTTGCTTACTTGCCTATTTGTAAGAATTATTTAGTGGTTAACATGCTATTGTTGTTCCTAAATTGTAATATAAGAAAGTACTTGTATATGTGTGTTTGATTACAGGCAAAGAGATACTGGAGGGTATCCATGTGATAACATGAGATACAACGAACAGTACAAGCAAGGGGGTAAGTTATTGATTGAGTCCAAGGTTTGTAAACGTCGACGTTTTATGGTAATCGAACTTAGGAAAGACCTTAGAGCTAGGTTATGATCTAATCAAGGGTTTGTGTATTAAATAAGGATTAAGAAGATCTCATAATTGATTAGTGAGTCCTAGGGATGTTCACACTACCTAGTTAAAGTCAATTTAGGATAGTAATGGGTAGATAGAGTCAGAATCCCAGCTGAAAGCTCGGGAGGAGAAACAAGTCAGATAAAGTCGCCCGTGGAGGCCATTGCTCCAGCTTGTTCTAGGGCCAGTTGATTTAATTCCCCATGGAGACCATTGCCCTAGCCTGGCACTAGGGTCAGTTAAAGTTTAAAAGATTTGCCCGTTGAGGCCATTGTCCATCGTGAGATACATGAACCAGTAGAGTGATTTGCAGCTTTCAGATAACATGTGTAAATTGTTTGTTTGTCTTACGAGAAGCATGATAGAAGAACATGATCCGTAGGTTTATCTTTGACTTTATGTTATATTAATATTGCCTGATCGTAATATAACATTTGAGAAACTGGATTTTCATGCGCATGTGATTGTGGGTGTTTCCCTTTCCCCAGCTGTAGTGGTACCCGCCGCTACGCCGAGGATGGGAAGCTTCTCACTGAGTCTGTTTGACTCACTCCTCCAACTGAAATGTTTCAGATACAAGTATCGAGCAAGCATCAACGTCCGGATAGTGAAGCGGGCATTAGACCAACCTAATGCATTCGTTCGCGTGTGTGGACACAGTTTGAGTTATTTTGATTTTGTTGTTGTACATATTCTTTGGTTGTAAGTATTGTGTAAATATTTACAGCTTTTGATGTACTTACTCTAGATTTTTCGGCTTCACATGTACTTAAAGACATGGTCCAGTTTGGGGAAAAACTAGGATATATGTATGAGTATATAAATTGCTGCATGTGAATAGGATAGATAGTACGTATTGAGATGTAAGATCAATATGATATGTATATATATATTACGTGTGATTGTTGCATGTGAATAGGATAGATCGTACTTACTGAGATGTGCGGTCAATATGATATAGATATATATTATGTGTGTTGAGATATATCTATATACTGGGCTGAAGTGGTATTGAGCGAACCGTGGATTGCAGGTTAATTAGGCCACCAGTGTGATGTGGCCATTATTATATTGTATATATTGATTGTATAGCAGGGTAGTTATAGTTATGTTTACAGGGTAAGGCTTACGAGTTTAGAGGTAACAATCTATTTCTGTGCCGGTCACGTACTCCCGATTTGGGGTCGTGACACCTAAAGACTTTTACTACCTAGACAAGGTAACCTCAGTCGAAGGCTCAGCACAAGTGCTTTTACAACCAGACAAGTAACCTTACTCCCAGTAACCAACTAGGATCAATAACCTTATGTCCTTTTAACCTCTCTGATCTAAACTCTAGACAGAACAGGGAAGAGACTAAGAAGTGAAGAAAATGGGAATACAGACTCCAAGAGAGATAATACAAGGATGAACACAAAAGACTATATCTCGCTCTCTTTGAATGCTTTAAGACTTGTAATTCGATCTCTTGAGTGTAATCGTTCATGCTTGTGAGTTTAAATAGGATTGAGTTCTTGTGGACATTGAAGACTCTTAAATGTTGCATATCATCCTTGTTTGCTTTTCTTACAGTATGTCATTTGTCCAAGGTCAATGCTTTGACAGCTTACTTGCAGTAACTTGATATGGTTAAGTCATTAATGCCGGATCACGCTGCTCTATTTATTTCCTGAAATTAGTCTTCATTCTTCTTTTCAGAATCATTAGTAATTGAATATATTTAATGCTATTACAAATATATAAGCAAAGAAGATTAATATTCAAAACAGTAATATGACTCATGATTGATTCCTTTTGTAAATACTTTGGTCAGCAAATCATATTTTTAATGCAGTATTAACCAACATTCATTTTCCAGGAATCTTCAATCAAAATCGTATTTTTGCTGATCACACTATCAAAATACTTGGAATACGAGGACCATGTGTCACATCGAAAAGCATCAACTTCAGGGCTAAATTCAATAAATAAAGCATAAATGCAAAATCCACCATTTTGACTGTGGATGGAAGACATTACTGAAGGTAGTGGTAAATTAAAAGTGAGAGACATGAAGACAAAATCAAGGCAAATCATGAAGACACCAAAATCAGTGAAGCAACTACAACAGCAACACCTAGATGCTCTATGTATATTATGGCCAAAACATGGAATTTAAATATAATCACAGAAAGAAGTAAAACATTGAGAATTTAATAGCGATTAGCGAGCATAGCAAAACCCAAGATGGAGGCTTATTCTTATAGTGCTTCTCATTGGAAACATAGTAGCTACTGTTATAGTGATTTATTACCTCATTATGAAGATACCTTGATAACAAAAAATTAGGAAAGCAGTAAGAAAACATACCTGAACTGCTAGTACTTCTAGTGGTTATCCTCTAAAAATTGTCATACCTGAGATATATGAATGCCACTGTTACAGTGATTTCCACATATATGAATGCTAAAAATTTAACAATTATTGAAGGCACTCTTTTGGTCCTCAACGTTTCCATAAAGTTTAATATTGGTCCTCAACGTTTCAAAAATTTATTTTCGGTCCTCAACGTTTTTTTTGTCAAAATTCGTCCTCTAGCGTAACATCCGTATGGTTTTTCCATTAAATACCGACGTGAAAGGCTTATGTGGCACATCCTCTCTACTACATGTCATATTTAAATGACATGGCACCCTCTCTCACTCAAACTCAGCAAAACGACGCCGTTTTGATTCATTTAAATGTTCTATTTTGGTCATCAAAACGACATCGTTTTGCTGAGTTAGAGTGAGAGAGGGTGCCATGTCATTTAAATATGACAGGTACGAGAGAGGGTTTACCACATAAGCCTTCCACGTAAGCATTTAATGGAAAAATCATACGGATGTTACGCTAGAGGACCAATTTTGACAAAAAAAAAAATGTTGAGGACCAAAAATAATTTTTTGAAACATTGAGGACCAAAAGAGTAATTTGGCCATTATTGAATTAATCCTGTATACAAAGAGGGCTATGTCGTAGCTGATATATCCCTTTGCACGTCTGCGCTTTAGTATTGCTCTTCCACAGTGCGCCTGATAATAGTGACTCTCCTATGATTTTCTTGGGCTGCTTTCTCTTCTCATCTACTATAACAGTTACACAATTTTTATTTATTTTTAGAAATAAACAAAACGAATAACAGTGTGTAATGCAATAGCAATGGGCAAAAGACTTGGCATTTCGGGAGAGTGGAGTTATGTGAGATAGTATTTTACGGAGTGAGATAGGGCGGCCTATGCATTTCCAGCCATTCTTTCCATTCTTAATAGCATGTGGGCTTTGTAATTCAAGTTTCAATTCACATTTGAATGAAAAAGTTTAACGTAAATGGTGGTTTAAAAATCAAAAAACATAAAAGTTGAGTTAATTTGTACCTCTGCACACCAATATGGCATACACTTGAAGAAGCCTCGCAAATATCTGAAGAATTAGAAAAGGAAGTTTGGTGTTCATCAACATCTGAGCATAAGTTGAACTGCTAGCTGATGAACCTGGAAGTTGAGAGTTTTGTTAGCTCAAAGAAACAATCCAAATCTGAATAAATCTTTTTTTTTTACACATTTCCAGAGTTTATCCAATAAATAATTAAGCATGAAAAATGGATAAAACCAACAATGTCAAAAAAATTTCTGCATAGTATTCAAAATAACATGCTCCTGCTCCTCATTGATATCTGCCTTATGGGATAAACATTGACTCATTCCGGTTAGCATTGTAAAATAGAATAATGGAAGTTATGTTCTTTTCTTTTCATCTAATCCCTCTCTAATTCTTTTCATATCAAAATTTCAATTAAACCTTACTGTATAGACAAATTTCAGCATAAGACAAGTATGCTTAAGAAATTCCTTTGTAAAGGATAACCTTGAATCCGATAATCATTACGTAATCGGCATTAAAACTGATGCTTTTCTTCTTTGTTATCATTTTAGCCACTCATATTCAACCGGTAATTAAGACGATTTGTTTGGGTGAAAAAAATCAAATATATATATACATGGAAGGCAAGCAAACGCCTGCAGTATAATCTGAATGCAATTTAATACTAACGCTGAAGAATCGTACAGATACATATCAGATGAGATGAAACTTTGAGAATACTGTGCATATTAGTCCTAAATTGAGATAAATTGAGAAAACAACATCATAGAATTAGAATCTTTTATACCACAATAGTATTGTAGTTCAAAGCCTAACATGTTGAAACCTCAGAATGTGCATACCTGAAGCTAGGAAGGTTTTGGGGCCAGCAATTTTCCCATGATAATCGAATGGGTTGTAAATGATGATCATAAAAAATAGAGTGAGATTCTGGTATGAATTCCAAGACATTGAAATCGTAAATCTCCTTCCAATTCCTAACATCCTTTGTATACTCTGCTTCAAAATATCATAAATCTCCTTTTCATAGTACACGTTAAATAATTTTAAATGTCGGTTTTGAATGAAATAGATTGATCAGGACACTAAATCTAATATTTATATTCCACATAACATGCCCATAACTAACGTCCACATTATATTCTTTAATGGCCACGACTCAATACGAGACGTTTGAAAAGGTTTTTTTTGGCCTAACACTACAAAAAAAAAATTGAGATTTGGTGGCGACTAAAGTCGCCGCCTAAAGTTTAAAAGTCACCACCAATAACTTTATGTGGCGACAAAGAGGTCGCCATGGCCTTGCCACCTATGTCTTTGTCATCGAAGACATATGGTGGCGACTTTGGGGGTCGCCACCTAAAGTTATAGATTTTGTGGTGACCGCACTCACCACTAAAACCATGCCAGAGTTTGGTATAGAACTTGATCAGTGGCAACACGGGTCGCCACTAAATATAACTTTTGGTGGTAACTGTTTGTCGCCACTAAAAGTTGTCATTAGTGGCAACTATAGTCGCCACCAAAGATAACTATCAGTGGCGACTACCATCGCCACCAAATAAGGCCATATTCAGTGGCAAAGTTTGTCGCCACTGAAAGTTCTTTTTTTTTTTAAAAAAAAAATATTTTCCATTTGATACAAAACATAAGGACATGATTTTGTGACCTTAACATCCATAGCCCCCAATTCAGTTCAATAACATCCAATAGCAAGTGTATTACCAATAAGTAGTACCAATAACTTAAGCCTTTCCAAAATTAATCACAACTTTGCATATACAAAAGTTAAACATATTTAGTCACACACACACATATATATATATATATATATATATATATATATTTATTTATTTATTTATTTATTTGCACCTACTGCTACATCAGTATCAATTGATTCCCAAAATTGTAAGGAAAGACTATCCCTCTCAAATTTGCTACAAAGGTAAGATACCAAATAATAATAATAATAATAATAATAAGGAACAATGTTTAAAACCAAAAGTTCTAATTGAGTTGCAACAAGCTAACTAATGCATTTTCACAAAAATTGCTTTCCAAAATGTGCTGAACCTTAATTCGGCAAAAATCTTTCAGCAACCCCCTGCAATTTTCAAAGTGTTGGCAGTAGTGATGAGTGACGACGATTGTATCATTCAAAATTAAATTAACTACATTTGGAGAATATTTTTTTCTGAGCAGGAAAGAATGCATTTCATTCAAAATCAAAGAAAAATCAGTACAAAACACCTGAACACAGTACAACAAGAAACACCAAAAAGACCTATCAAACCCACAAGAATTAGCTAATACCACTACGCGACATACCTAATTCATCAATCAAAATAGCAAAGCCTCTTTCAAAGCATAAACTTCAACCATAAATGCCGAATTGCAAGCCACATTCTTATAGCAACCATCAATCAAACCCACACCATAATTTCTAACAAACACATAAATACCAGCTTTATTTCCATTAGCTTTGAAAGAACCATCACAACTAATCAGGACCTCCCTATTTTTATTTCAAAATTATCATCTTAGATACAGCTAAAGTCATAGAAGAGCAAAAACAAATATTACATATTAAAGTCAATTTTTTCATGAACATTGCAATGTCATTAAAGGCATAAGAGTGAACACACAGGAAACAACATCAAGAATATGCACAAAAATTTCTTTCGAAGTATAGACTTGTAAAGAAATCATGTCAAAACATATAACAACTCCTTAATTCACACCATGATGATCGAATTGATCAAGCTTTGATTTTTTTAAACTACTTCATATGTATGACGGTGTGGAAGGGCATCTATGTGTAGCAACATATTCATGCCGATTGAAGATGATTTATTGCCATTTGGATTAAGAGCTCCACCTCAGCAAAATTAGGATGTTTATGTGAAGGTTGAGCAAACCCTTCCTATAAATGATGGGTCAAGTTTTAGTTAAAGGTACATTATTATTATTATTATTATATATATATATATATTATAATAGATACTAAATTTGAGATATATAACATTTTAATATAAAAAAAAAAGATAAATAACGTTTTTTTTTCAAATTCATATATTAGTTACACAATATAAATAGAGCAAGAATAATGACATTGATGATGCTTTGAAACATTATATATGTGGCAGAAGAATACATCATGTACATTGCTTTATAAATATAAATAGATAAATAGATTCATACTCTTATGGTGGTTTCTAGCTTTTCTCTCAAGCTAAAAAAACACCAAAAGTGAGAACTTTAGAACTCGAGTGTTCGTTGAGTGCATTCCAATTGTCTTCGTCCTCTTCTGGTGTATTTGCTGCGAAGAACGTAGGTCCATGTTCGAATTCATGGCTGGGACTCCACGTGGGTATTTGGATTCGACATTCCAAGTATGCCCGAAATCCTTCACTGGTATCAGAGCTTGGTTTATGACTTCCGCTGTATTCTATAATCTGTATTTTGCTTCCATGATGCTTTGTTCCTATATTGAATGTGTTGAAAATGGTAGAATATGCATGGTAAAAGACATGCTTTAAAAATAGGGTTATGTAAAATCGTTTTTACATGCTTCGAGATTTAAATCATTACATAGAGGGCGAAAAAACAAAGAGAATGACAAAACATTCATATAAAACAGACTCTGAATGGCAAAGTTATAGAAGAAAGAATCTTTGAGTTTGAAATTGGGTTTATAAAACAAATTTTTAGGCTTCAAAACTTACACAATTGTGTAGAGCTCGAAAAATTGATGAAAATCAACATATAATTTGCAAAAAAAGAGTCCAGATGGCCAAGATACAGAGGAGAGAAGTTTTTAAAGAAGCCGAGTCTGTCAGACCCAACCCGTTTACCAGTAATTGGGTCGGTCCTACTGGCTAGAGGTTGAAGGAGAAGACACGGTTTCAGTAGCGATTTAATAACTGCTACTACTTTTTTTTTGCAGTAGTTAAAACTGTAAATAAAATTTAAAACTATAAAAAAATTTTGTGCCATTTTGTTTTCAGAATTTGGACCCTTTTCTGAAATAAAAAAAAATTACTATCTAGGCCAAGCCCAAATTAAAAAGATAATTTATTGGAGAAAGTTAGGTTAGGACTAATGGTTCAAAGAAAAAAAAATATTCTTTTCGGCTAGGCCCAAAAAATAAAAAATTATTCTTTTTGTTTGAGGCCACGATTAGGTCCAAGAGTCCAATAAAAAACTTTTTTTGGTAGACATGTTGGGCTGGGAGCCTTGGACCATACCAAATCTAATTAGAAAAAAATAGAAGAAAAAAAAGGGCAAAAAAAAAAAACACATGGCAAGAGTAGCCATGTGGCACTTTGGTTCGGCGCGTGGACCCCACCACCGAATAGCTGTCAATGAGTGGAGTTCGCTGGTTCAGTGCGTGTCACTGGCGTTTTTCAGGACGGTGGCGAGTGAATCTAACTCTCTCCCTTTTAGAGTAGGCTTTATAAATTCTTTTACTTTTCCAGTAATTTTTTCTTCACGTGGCGTGAGAAGACGCGTGAAAGCTCTAATTGACGTTCTGTTTGTCTTTAAAATTTTGTAAATTCAAGATGTTCAATTTGATATTTAATTCGCCAATTTTTTAGGTCATTCAGGATCAATTTCTGTATATTCTAGTGCTTTTTTTGGTATTTTCATGTGTGAAAAATTAAAGAAAAATTTCAAAATAATTTTTATTAGTTTGTTTTAAGTTAAAATGAGGCATGAGGCTTCTAATAGCACTAAAAATTAGTATTGCTAAAACGGACTGGCCCGAGTTGGGCTAGTGATAAACGAGTTGGGCCAGCCTGTTTAGTAAGCGGGCTTGGGAAGTGATGTCCAAGGTCGCCCCATTTAGCCCGCGGGCCACTTTTGTTGTTTTATTTCATTTTTAAAAAAACTTTAATTAGAAAATAAAAAATAATATTATAATTTTTATGTTTTCTATTTATCTAACAAATAAAAGCCACTAAAATTCATTATGACAAAAAATTATTTAAACTAATGTATTTATTTTAAAATTAATATTCTTTTCACTTTAAATCAACATTTTATTAAATTTTTATCATTATTTATACATATTGTAAGAATAAAATTCTTATTTAACACAAAAAATTATCCAAAACATATATATTTATACACATTTTAAACGAAATGAAAAAAAACATATTTTAAACAAATTTATATTATTTATTCTATTTCTTTTTTTCATGCCCAAGACCGCCCATTTAACGGGCGGTCCGGGTTGGCCCGTGGGTTTAAGCCCGTTTTCACAGTACCACTGAAAATACCGACTATGGTATATTGGAATACTCATACATAGATGAAAAAAAATTCTAGAATATGGATCCGAACCTGAAAAGGAAAAGGATTCTGAAGAAGATCCTGAAGAGGACCATGGAGAGGATCCTAAATAAGACTCGAAGGAGTTAATGGATTCCAGACTTGTCCCGGTTTCGTTATTCCAAATTGAACCCCTCCGTGAACCTCACTTAATCATTGAATCTTCCTAATGAAATTGTGGTAGAGGTAGGCAAAGAACTGAATCAACCTCTAACCCCTGCATTAGCTTTGAATATAGCCGAGAGAGACGCAGCAAAACTAAAAATATAAAAGACATCAATGGTGTGCTTGCCAGATACATCCAAAACATGACTGAAAAGAAGAACACAAAATCTACCTTAGAGTCATATTGGAATATATTAGAGTAACAAGAGTCAGAGACAAATTTGAAGGCAGATCCCTAAGAAAATTTGACTAGAATTAATATCACCTATGTGACCAAATCACACAAACATAGAAAAATGATGAAAGCAATGATAGATTACCTACGCGCTCATATAGAGTGATGTAATGCTTGTGTTTGCTTAATTTTTGTTTGATGTGTTATTTTTTTGATTCATGCATTATGAACAAACGAAATAACTTATTTGTTCATTTTACGAAGTTATTTGAGTTATCATTAAATGATTGTTTGTGAATACATATTATGTGTAATATCCGAGATATTTAGATTTAATTATTTTTTATTAATATTTAATTTATTTTTCTTTTAGAAAGAAAAATAAATTAAATTAAAGAATTAAAGAGTTAAAAAAAATAAAAGAGAAAATAATTGGGAATATATGAAACTTTTTTAGGACCTAAAAGAAAAGAGGATATAACAAGTAAATAGGTTTTTTTAAAAATATATATATAATATCTAATAATAAAATATATATATAAAAAATATAATAATAAAATAATATGGGGGGCCAATCGTGAACTCCCTTATATTATATATATATATATATATTAGAAAAGGAGAAGTAGAGAAGTAGACAGAAGCAAAAATGCACACACAAAAAAAAAAAAAAATAGAAGCAGAGGCACGAGCTCACACACAAGAAGGGGAGAAGGCAAGGGCACGACGGGTTTGGACCGGAATCATGCCGGAGGACGGGTTCCGCCACCGGTGAAGGCCACTGGACTTCATCTTCACCACTTATTAAGCTCCCCATCTGATTGAATTAAGGTATGGAAGCCCCAATCCTTCAAAACCCCAATTTATCCAATTTTGGATATTTTAGGAATTTTTACATTCCTTCCAATAGGGGCATTTCGGGGTTAAATTTGAGCTTAGTGAATGTTATTGAAAGCTTAGTGAGGTTCAGAATCGAAGTTAAACCATAGGAATTGACGGTATGGAAATTAGGAAAATTGGGTTAGGAAATTGCTTTAAAATTCGAAATTGATAGTTTGATGCATCATTAGGCTTGGATTGGAGTAGTATAAGTGTTGTAATTGCTAGAAATAGACAAGGGAATAAAACCCGAGTATTTACCATCTCAACCGGAACCCAATCCGGTGAACAAGAGGCGAAATACTAAGCCACCGTACAGTAAGGAGCTGTGCGGTGGGTTGGACACCTTGGTCTAGTCCGTGGTAGACACCTAAGACCCGTTAAATTGGTTCAAAGGCTCTAATTATACCCCAATTATATTTTTATATATAATTAAAGAGGTAGTAATTAAGCTTTTACTCGGCGAATAAGGGAGACGGTGGAATGAGTAAGCTAAAGCTTCTTTTGAACTGTGAATTTAATTCTTTTATTAGTTAAATACCCATATGAACACATGAAGGGAAATTTAGACAAGTGGGAATTCTCTAACTTAAGAAATTAGAGGTTCTAAATAACTTGAAAGTGTGAAAGTCAAATATGAGACATTCTGGACTTTCAGAAAGAACAAATAAGACGACGTAACGAACTAAATAATTACTTCTTGGAGAATATCTAGAGGGTGCATAAGCATTAGCATGACACGTGCATGGTAGATGCTTAGTTACGCATTCTAAATTTCTTAAACATATATGTGAATAGGGCACCACAGGGTAATAGGAGCTCTAGGTACTCCGAGGACTGATCAGGAGGGCCAACGAGGTGAGGGGCTCTCCCATCCCTGCCCCACAGGAGTGAATGACTACGTGGAAAATGTGAGTTGCTCTATTTTGTGCAAATTGATATATGGAATATATTTATATGAATAGATTTGTGTTACGCGTGTATGATTTGCAAGTAAGTAGTCAACGTGCAATAGTATATGTGCTTATATGATTAATCACAAGGTGTATATGTGCTATTGTGGCTCACCGAGCCTTATATGATACCGTGGGTAGGATTGAGTCGGAATTTCATATGTGAGAGTTCATTAATATTAGGAACCCACTTAAATTGATCATCGTGCAAAGGTTTTGACCGTATGGTACATTGAGGAAAATGAACCTAGGTTGTTAAGTGTGAGTGAGAGTGATGCATAATTGAAAAGGGGGAAACTAGGCCTAGCTAATTCACACGTCTAATATTCAGTTAGTTATTAATAGGGCATCTTTCAAGGTCGAATAGGTTATTTGAACTTGTTTAGGTTAGTTCGGGTAGATCGAGTTGGTTATCCTGGTCGGACAAACAGGATTCAGTTAACAGTAAGTATGCCACATAGTGGTCATTACCTTGGTTTAACCAGGGTCAGACAAGTTGCCGGCTATTACTCTAAGCGTGCCTTGGAGTCAGAAAGTTCCTAGTTTGATCAACTAGGTTCGAATAAGACATTGCCTTCGGGCCAGTATTTCCCTTAGAGTAACGCGGGAGACAGAAAGTGAATGCATTCGGGCCAGTATTTCTGTTAGCGTAATGTAGGAGATAGAAAGTGAATGCATACGAGCATAACTATGTATGACTTATGAAAATATATGATATATGTTTATGATTGGTTTACATGCGGATTAATAAACATGTTAGGAGCATGAATTAGGATTTTTAATTGTGAATATGATATATTGATTGCCTGATCATATTAAAGGTCACAATATAAATCTGTTTCATGCGCATGTGGTTGTGGTTGCTCCCTTCCCCCAGCTGTAGTGGTACCCGCTGCTACGCCAGGGATGGGGGAGCTTCTCACTGAGTTTGTTCGACTCACCCACTGTTTACATGTTTCATATACATGTGGTTCAAGAGTCGGAAACGCGTCCACTTCTTCTCAGGGAGGCGGAAAGATCTGAGGACCGTACGCTTAGTCCGTGTCAGCAGTTATTTTGATTACGTACATATGTTGTGATGTATATGTATATGAATCCTTTTTGGGTGTAGCGTTTGTACAGATACAGCTGCAGTATATATATACGTCCTATTCTAGCATTGTCGACTTCATACAGATTAAAGTTAGGTCTTGGTGATGGGAATATAGGCTATGATATAGCATATATCATGTATGTATATATATATATATATATATATATATGACTTCCGCGTGCGACTAGGATAGATCACACGCCTTGAGGGGTGTGATCAATATGTAAATTATATATATGTGTGACTGAATACCTGATTGTATGAAAATATTGCTTCCGCATATGAATAGGATAGATCACACGCATTGAGGCGTGTTATCAATATGTAAACTATATGCAAGCGTGTGATTGAATATATGTATGACTGTATACAGGACTTCTGCATGTGAATAGGATAGATCACCCGTCCTGAAGCGTGTGATCAATATGTATATTATATGTACTTGTGAATGAATATGTGTATATGTATAGACTGAAGCGGCGTTGAGCGAGCCGTGGATTGCAGACTGCTTAGGTCATCGGAAAGGGATGACCATATATGTTATATATTGTTTGTATTAGAAAAGGGTAGTTATAAACAGGTGGAAATCTCAATCAGTGGTTAGAGGCTTACGGGATAGGAGAAAACCTACTTTCCATGCCGGTCACGGACGTCCGATAGGGGGTCGTGACAAACTTGGTATCAGATCCTGGTTTTCTTTAAATTGTATGAAGCCATAGGTATGACCCGGTGTCGGTTTACGCCTCGTTGTGAACCTGGGCGCAACGTGGGAGTAAAAATGCACTTGTGGAAGTACCCAGGAAATTGAGTCAGCCCTTTCTTTCTACTCTCTTTGATTTGAAATATCATTGATATACGTGTACTCATTAGGTGTGGTCCTTGTGCAGTATAGGGATGCCACCGATCATGAGACAGACTAGGGGTGGAGGGAGAACTCCTACTGAAATTTGTCGAGAATCAGTTCGGGCGGAGGGAATGCCAACCCGAGGCCGAGGTAGAGGCCGTACTCGAGGTCGAGGTAGGGGCCGTACTCGAGGCCGAGGTAGGGGTCGTGCTCGAGGTCGAGGGAGAGCACAAGTGAGAGGGGAAGAGAGGAGATAGTCACCGGAACCTCAACCTCAAGTAGAGACAGGTGCACCTTCCGTGGCGGAAATGCTCACGGCAGGATTTCAGGAACTAAGAGAAGAGATGACAAGACAAATACAGAGGGAAGTACGCCGGTTAATAGTCGGCGAGGAAGAACAAGAGAGAGTTCCTAGCAATCAAGAGATGGAGGTTGTTGAGGAAGAGGATAGGGAATGGCAACAATCACAGGGAATGCCTCGTGAGCCACGGGTAGCACCAAGAGAGCTGCCAATTTCAAAATTTCTGAAGCTTCATCCACCCACTTTCTGCAGAACTAGTGAGAAAGAGGATCCGCAGTACTTTGTGAGAAACAGTCAGAATTGGGCACATGCTGAGGCGCTCAGGGCATGAGTTAGTGGAATTAGCTTCATTACAGCTGAGGGGAGCTACTAGGGTATGGATAGAGTTCGTACAAACGAGGTATTCAAGAAGAGTGGCACCGATGACCTAGGAAGATTTTCAGAGGGAATTCCTGGGTCGATTTCTGTCTGAAGGCACCAAAGATGCAAAGCGTCAACAATTCGAGGAGTTGTGGATGACGCCTAATATGACCGCGACGGAGTATGAATTACTTTTTACAAAACTAGCTCAATTCTCACCTGAGTTGGTTCCTGATGAAGAGGCGAGGATCAAGAGGTTCATACACCATCTCACGGAGCCGTTATTTACTGCTTTGTTACCCCAGAGAAGACAATTTGAGACCTTAGCTCAAGCATCAGACTGTGCCAAGATGGCTGAAACTAGGAAGAGGTACGGGACTTCTATTGATCCCAAGGTCAAGTTAATTACAGGCAGTGACAACCAAGGAGGTGGAAGTAAGAAAAGGAAGGCAACAGGTGGAGGTGCAGGATACTCAGGGTCCGCAGGGGGATAATCCTCAACCACAACCCATGAAACAGGTACAAGAAGTAATTTTCAAGGGGGACAGAGAGTGCAAGGGGGTGGAAATGCCGGTAAGACAAGACCCCAGTGTGTGACTTGCGGCAGATTTCATTTTGGAATATGTCGGAGACTGACAGGTGGGTGTTACAACTGCGGCCAGGTGGGCCATATGGCTAGAGAGTGTCCAAAGAGAAAAGAGGGTACAAGTGTGAGAAGCAATCCGACGCCGAGGGGTACACCTATTCCAGCCCCACCAATGAGAACTGTACCACCACAGATAGCAAGTACAGGTACAACTAGAGGCCGTGGTGCAGGATCTAGTGGTAGAGGGCCAGGGGCAGTAGGTAGAGGACAAGCGCGTGTATTTGCACTTTCTCAGCAGGACGCTCATGCATCAAATGCAGTTGTGACAGGTACCCTTATTGTTTGCTCTCTTGAAGCACGAGTCTAATTTGATTCTGGCTCTACTCATTCTTATGTGTCGCATGCATTTGCTTCTAAATTCAACAAGAGTCCTTCTAGAATGAAAGAAATAGTACTGGTCTCTACTCCAATGGGAGAATCGATACAAGTAGAGTATGTTCTCAAGTCTTGCATTGTGGAGGACAATGGGCATGAGACTGTGGTAGACCTTCGGTTGTTGTGTATGGTTGATCTTGATGTAATCCTTAGAATAGATTGGTTGTTGTCTTGCCATGCGGTTGTGGACTGCAGGGCTAAATGTTTGAAATTTAATATGCCAAACGAGGAGCCTTTTGTGATACGGGGTGACGGAGCTGCACCGTATCCAAGCTTGATCTCGGCTTTGAAGGCATTCAAATTACTTGCAAAGGGATGTAAAGGGTATTTGGCCTTGGTCAAGGATACCACAAAAGCAGTACTTTCACCGACTCAAGTACCAGTAGTGCGAGAGTTCTTGGATGTGTTTCCAGAAGAATTGCCAGGGTTGCCGCCCGATCGTGAGATTGAATTTGAAATTGAGCTGCAACCAGACACCCAGCCTATCTCCACACCACCTTATCGGATGGCTCCGAAAGAATTAAAGGAGCTACAAACACAATTGCAACAATTGCTTGACAAGTGTTTTATAAGACCCAGCTTCTCTCCTTGGGGTGCACCGGTCCTTTTTGTGAAGAAGAAGGATAGATCTTTGCGGTTGTGTATCGATTACCGAAAGTTAAACAAGGTGACGATCTGCAATCAATACCCACTGCCGAGGATAGATGACTTATTTGATCAGTTGCAGGGCTCAAAGCGGTTTTCCAAGATTGATTTGCGATCTGGGTACCATCAGTTAAAGATTCGAGAATTAGACATACCTAAGATCGCATTCCGGACCCGATACAGACATTACGAGTTCTTGGTGATGTCTTTCGGATTAACCAATGCTCCTACAGCGTTCATGGACATGATGAACATGGTCTTCAAACCATTTCTGGACCGATTTGTCATTGTCTTCATTGATGACATCTTGGTTTATTCTAAGAATTCTGAAGAACATGCAGAACACTTGAGATTAGCATTGCAGAAATTGAGAGAGGAGAAATTGTATGCTAAATTCTCCAAGTGTGAATTCTGGCTTCACAAAGTTGCCTTTTTGGGTCACGCGGTATCATCATAGGGAATCCACGTTGATCTAAGTAAGGTAGAAGCGGTGAAGAATTGGTCCCAGCCTACCTCAGTTACTGAAATCCGCAGTTTCTTGGGCTTGGCTAGATATTATAGAAGATTTGTGCAGGACTTCTCTAAGGTTGCTGCGCCCATG
Source organism: Senna tora (assembly GCA_014851425.1). Classification (NCBI taxonomy): domain Eukaryota; kingdom Viridiplantae; phylum Streptophyta; class Magnoliopsida; order Fabales; family Fabaceae; genus Senna; species Senna tora. Next base: position 17,349,043 of record CM026262.1, read on the forward strand.
ACTAAGTTGACTCAGAAAGGGGTGAAGTTCATATGGGATGATAAATGTGAGCAGAGGTTTCAGAAGCTAAAAGGCAGTCTCACTACCGCTCCGGTGCTGGCATTACCTGAAGGCACAGGAGGGTATGTGGTATACTGTGATGCGTCGAGGATCGGGTTAGGGTGTGTCTTGATGCAGCACGGCAAGGTGATTGCGTATGCATCGCGACAACTGAGGAAACATGAGAAGAATTACCCGACTCACGACCTTGAGATGGCTGCTGTAGTGTTCGCTTTGAAAATATGGAGACATTACCTGTACGGTGAGACGTGTGAAATTTATACAGACCACAAAAGCCTCAAATACATTTTCGAGCAGAAAGACTTGAACTTGAGACAATGTCGATGGTTAGAGTTGTTGAAAGACTACGACTGCACGATCTTGTATCATCCAGGAAAGGATAATATGGTAGCCAATCCTTTGAGCCGAAAATCCATGGGCAGTCTTGCTCATATAAGTGAAGAAAGGAGACCGTTGATTAGAGAACTACACGAGCTAGAACAAACGGGAAATCAGTTTGAGATTGGGAATTCTAACTCACTTTTAGCTCATTTACAAGCTAAGTCCTCTCTGGTAGAAGAGGTGAAGGCCAGACAGGATGAAGATACCGACCTCAAGCAAATCAAGGATACTATAACTAATGAGAAGGGGGACAACGTCTGATTCTCTATTGATGATTTCGGGATACTTCGGTTAGAGGTACGATTGTGTGTCCCTATGGTTGATAACTTGAAAGAAAGAATCCTTGAAGAAGCACACCGGACAACTTATATAATCCATCCGGGAGCTAATAAAATGTATCACGATCTGAAACAGCTGTATTGGTAGAATGGCATGAAGAGGGATATTGCAAACTATGTAGCCAGGTGTTTAGTGTGTCAGCAAGTCAAGGCTGAACACCAGAAGCCCGCCAGAACATTACAGCAGATAGAAATACCTGAGTGGAAATGGGAGAGGATAACTATGAATTTTGTAACATGGTTGCCAAGATTACAACGGGGATTTGATTCGGTTTGGGTGATAGTGGATCGCATGACTAAGTTCGCGCACTTTCTGCCAGTTAAGACCACATACGGAGTGAGTCAATATGCACAGATTTATCTATCAGAAATCGTTAGATTGCACGGTGTGCCAATGTCCATAATATCTGATAGAGGGCCACAGTTCACTTTCAGGTTTTGGAAGTCATTGCAGGAAGTGTTGGGAACTAGAGTTGATTTGAGTACTGCGTTTCACCCACAGACCGACGGGAAATCAGAGAAAACCATTCAGATTCTTGAGGACATGCTTCGGGCGTGTATTATGGATTTCGGCGGAAGTTGGGAAAGGTATTTACCCTTGGCTGAATTTGCATACAATAACAGTTATCAAGCGAGTATCCAAATGGCACCTTTCGAGGCTCTGTACGGTCGTAGGTGCAGATCCCCGATTAGGTGGTTCGAGGTCGGAGAGGCTAGTCTAATCAGCCCCGAGTTGTTACAAGATTCCTTGCAAAAGGTGAAGTGCATAAGAGAGAGGTTGCTGACGGCTCAGAGTAGGCAGAAGTCCTATGCAGACAATCGAAGGAGAGAACTCGAATTTGCCATTGGTGAACAGGTGTTCTTGAGGGTATCACCGATGAGAGGCGTAATGCGGTTCGGTAAGAAGGGGAAGCTAAGTCCTCGGTACGTCGGACCGTTTGAAATCCTAGAACGAGTTGGGAATGTAGCGTACCAGTTGGAATTGCCTACGGAGTTGGAGGGGGTACATCCTGTCTTTCATGTATCAATGCTTCAGAAATATCTTCTCGATCCCTCGCACGTGATTCAATCGCAAGACATGCAACTAACTGAAAATCTGACATATGAAGAGGAGCCAGTGGAAATCTTAGATTGACAGTTGAAGAAACTCAGAACGAAAGAGATTCCATTGGTTAAGGTTCTGTGGAGAAATCACTCGACTGAAGAAGCTACATGAGAGGTTGAGGGTGAAATGCGCAGGACGTATCCTCATCTGTTTCAAGACTAAGGTTAGTAGTGTATTGTTGAAATTCAGGGACTGAATTTCTTAAGGGGGAAAGATTGTAATATCTGAGATATTTAGATTTAATTATTTTTCATTAATATTTAATTTATTTTTCTTTTAGAAAGAAAAATAAATTAAATTAAAGAATTAAAGAGTTAAAATAAAATAAAAGAGAAAATAATTGGGAATATATGAAATTTTTTTAGGACCTAAAAGAAAAGTGGATATAACAAGTAAATAGGTTTTTCTAAAAAATATATATATAATATCTAATAATATATATATAAAAGAAATATAATAATAAAATAATATGGGGGGCCAACCGTGAACCCCCTTACATTAAACTACAAAATATATATATATATATTATATTAAAATAATGGGGGGGGGGAATCGTGACCCCCCCATCCAATTCATTAATATATATAATAAAAAAAAAGGAGAAGTAGAGAAGTAGACAGAAGCAAAAACGCACACACACAAAAAAATAGAAGCAGAGGCACGAGCTCACACACAAGAAGGGGAGAAGGCAAGGGCACGGCAGGTTTGGACCGGAATCACTTAAATTGATCATCGTGCAAAGGTTTTGACCGTATGGTACATTGAGGAAAATGAACCTAGGTTGTTAAGTGTGAGTGAGAGTGATGCATAATTGAAAAGGGGGAAACTAGGCCTAGCTAATTCACACGTGTAATATTCAGTTAGTTATTAATAGGGCATCTTTCAAGGTCGAATAGGTTATTTGAACTTATTTAGGTTAGTTCAGGTAGATCGAGTCGGTTATCCTGGTCGGACAGACAAGATTCAGTTAACAGTAAGTATGCCACATAGTGGTCATTACCTTGGTTTAACCAGGGTCAGACAAGTTGCCGGCTATTACTCTAAGCGTGCCTTGGAGTCAGAAAGTTCCTAGTTTAATCAACTAGGTTCGAATAAGATATTGCCTTCGGGCCAGTATTTCTCTTAGCGTAACGCGGGAGACAGAAAGTGAATGCCTTTGGGCCAGTATTTCTCTTAGCGTAATGCAGGACACAAAAAGTGAATGCCTACGAGCATAACTATGTATGACTTATGAAAATATATGATATATGTTTATGATTGGTTTACATGCGGATTAATAAACATGTTAGGAGCATGAAGTAGGATTTTTAATTGTGAATATGATATATTGATTGCCTGATCATATTAAAGGTCACAATATAATTCTGTTTCTTGTGCATGTGGTTGTTGTTGCTCCCTTCCCCCAGCTGTAGTGGTACCCGCTGCTACGCCAGGGATGGGGGAGCTTCTCACTGAGTCTGTTTGACTCACCCCCGATTTACATGTTTCAAATACATGTCGTTCAGGAGTCGAAAACGCGTCCACTTCTTCTCAGGGAGGCGGACAGATCTGAGGACCGTACGCTTAGTCCTCGTTGGTAGTTATTTTGATTATGTACATATGTTGTGATGTATATGTATATTAATCATTTTTGGGTGTAGCGTTTGTATAGATACAGCTGCAGTATATATATACGTCATATTCTAGCATTGTCGGCTTCATACAGATTAAAGTTAGGTCTTGGTGATGGGAATATAGGCTATGATATAGCATATATCATGTATATATATATATATGACTTCCGCATGCGACTAGGATAGATCACACGCCTTGAGGGGTGTGATCAATATGTAATTTATATATATGTGTGACTGAACACCTGATTGTATGAAAATATTGCTTCCGCATGTGAATAGGATAGATCACACCCATTGAGGCGTGTGATCAATATGTAAACTATATGCAAGCGTGTGATTGAATATATGTATGACTGTATACATGACTTCTGCATGTGAATAGGATAGATTACCCGCCTTGAAGCGCGTGAATAATATGTATATTATATGTACTTGTGAATGAATATGTGTATATGTATAGACTGAAGTGGCGTTGAGCGAGCCGTGAATTGCAAACTGCTTAGGTCACCGGAAAGGGATGACCATATATGTAATATATTGTTTGTATTAGAAAAGGTTAGTTATAAACAGGTGGAAATCACAATCAGTGGTTAGAGGCTTACAGGATAGGAGAAATCCTACTTCCCGTGCCGGTCACAGACGTCCGATAGGGGGTCGTGACATTATGTATGCGTTTTATAAGTGGGAGCTTTTAGAAGATGTGATTTCTAAGAGTCGTAATTTATTTAAGATGCTTAGATAGAATTCTTGATCAAGCTTAATGATTATGGCTTGTATCTGTGTGATGAGAGATACAAACTTATGCTCTTAATCATGGATCTTGCAATGTCATTATTTTTTTTTATGGAGAATAATATAAACGCATTACATTGTATACTTATCTATGCTATATATAATTGAAATGTTCTATGGTATGTATCTCTATTAGAGAGAACGCAGAATAATGTGAGATTAGTTTGTGACAAAACTGAAAAGTGAAACCAAGAACATTATTGCTAAATTAAATAAGGGGGAATAACTTAACGGGGGACAACTGCGATATCTGGCATCGTAAAATACAATACATCTTGAAGGAACAAAATGCTATTAAGCCTCTCATGGATGTTTGGTTGAACATGAAACTAGGAATATGGACCAACATAGGAGAGACCACATGAAACTAGGAATATGAAACTAGGAATATGGACCAACATGAAACTAGGCTTACCAAGCTAGAAAGAAGAAAAACGGCAAAACAATGACAATGCCTTTCAGTGCCCTGGCTGATGACTTAATGTACAAGTTTGAGATGCATAAAACTGCACAAGCTATGTGGATAGCTTTAAAGGATAAGTTTGATGGTATTTCTACAACAAAAATTAGGAGGTTAACAATTAAGTTCGAACCTATAAACTTAAGCCAAACACTCTTATGAAGCAACATCTGAGAGAGATGGCCAATATGATCAGGGAACAGAAGGAAGCTGGACATATTTTTTTTTATGAACAGCAAGTGCAGGCTGTCATCATATTGCTCCCTAGAAGCTAGGAGAATATGAAGGTTAATCTAACCTATAATCAAAACATTGTTACTTTTAACGATGTAGCTAAGCACTTAGAGCTAGAGGTGAACGCTTAGAGGCTTACAAGGCCTCTGGACAAGCTTATCACACTGAGCAAAATGTTTCATAAGAAAGGGAAGAAGGGCAATCCTCAACCTAAATAGGGAAAGAAACAATTCAAGAAGCGAAACAAAGGATGGGAGAAGAAAAGTGCTTCATCTACCAAAACATGTTTCTTGTACTATTTTTTCTTGACAGAACATGTTTCTTCTTCTTGGATTATTTACTTAGAATCCACATACCACATAACTAGGGATCAAGGATCCTTTATTGAGTACCCTCAATTTTTGTATCAAAAGAGTGGCTTTAAGTTGGAAAAAATACGATAATCAAGGTAAAAGGTTTAAGCACCTACAAATTTACTTTACGTGGTGGAAAGACCTTTATACTCCATTATGTGTTTTATGCTCCTTACATTTGACAAAACTTGATTTCTGCCATATGTCTTTTAAAATTTGAGTTTGAAGTGAACCTTCATGGTAAAGTTGCCGACATTTTTTTTAGCAACACAAATCCTTTATGGTTTCTCTTTCTTGTTTAGAAACTTGGTGATTACTTTGCTATTTTTTTTAGTAATGTTGACATAAACTCCTAGCATGCTAAACTACGACACATTAATCAAAATAAAATGATTAAACTAGCCAAAGAAGAGCTGTTAGGTGCCATTCCAAATATGGAAATGTCACTATTAGAAAATTGTCTAGCTGGTAAGGCAACAAGAAAGCCTTTTGGTAAGGCAAATAGAGTTGAAAATCCATTGCAGTTAATCCATCCCGATATATGCAGTCCAATGAATGTGAGGGAGAGACACAGAGCGTGGTATTTTTATTACCTTTATAGATGATTATTCGTGACATGCTCATGTCTATTTAATTTCACAAAATGTTTGAAGCTCTTGAGTGCTTTAAATGATACATAAACGAGGTACAAAATCAAACAGACAATAAGATTAAAAGATTATATGCTGATCGAGATCATGAATATTTGTCTAAGCGATTTAGACTACTCTATGAAGAAAAAGGGATAATTAGGCAACTGACTATCCCTAGCACTCCACATTTGGGGCTGAAGCAAATCTGCTAATTTCATATTAGGGCAATGCTTTATTAACAGAAACCTTCATACTTAACCTTGTACCCAAAAAATCAGTCGCTTCCACACCCTATAAGTTATGGACAAAATGTAATCAAATCTAAACATCTTAAGACCCTAGGGGTCAACGGCGTATATCCATGAAAATTCCCATAAGTATGGGAAACTGGATCCTAGAGGAAAGAAATGTATCTTTATAAGGTACTCAGATCAATCAAAGGGATATGTTTTCATAGGTAAAAACAAAGATGGAATGGTGATTGAAATAAGATCAAGAGGTGCAACATTTATTGAGACTACATTTCCTAATAGAGGATATGTTGACCGCATTGTTTCTTTTTATGAGACATGAGAATAAGACATTGCAGAACAAATTTGCAAACTAGAGTCATAAAGGTGTGCCAATTTGAATGGGAGCAAAGAAAGGTCAACATCGAGACCTGAACAAACAAAGAAAGATAAGTAAATTGCTCCAATTAGAAGAAGTGATAGGGAAAGTGTTCCCAAAAGATGCTTTCAAAGATAAGGTGAATCTTTCTTAGTTGCACCCGATGGGGATGATGAGCCCTATTCTGTACAAGAAGCCTTGTCAAGTCCTGCCAAGGAGGAATGGGAAAAAGCATTGGAAGAAAAAATGGACTCAATGAAAAATAACCAAGTTTGGGTGATGATTGATCTTTCAAAAGAGCGAAAAGCCATTGAGAAGAAGTGGGTTCTTAAGATTAACATAAAAGTGGATTGATCAATTGACAAATATAAGGCTAGATTAATGGCAAAGGGATATACACAACATGAAGGAATAGACTTATTCTAGCGATAATAAATAGTTTAGAACTATAATTACATCAAATGGATGTAAAAAATCGCATTCCTGAATAGTGGTCTGGATGGAGAAATGGTACAACCATTATGTTTCGTTAAAAAAGATATAAGAACAAAGTTTGTAATCCATTTATGGATTGAAACAACCATCCAAACAGTGGTATTTGAGGTTTCACATAAGCAGTAACCTCACATGACTCCCAATTGATAGGGGAAGACCACTACATCTACATTAAGCAGTTTGAGGATAATTTTGTCATATTAACTTCATATGTAGATTATATACTATTGATCGAAAATAGTCTCGATTCTGTTATGGCTATTAAGGAATAACGTCATCAAACTTACGATGAAAAACATAGGTGAAGCATAGTTCATACTTGGAGTTAAGATCCAAGAAATCATTCAAAAAGAATCTTGTCTCTTTTAGAAGAGAATTGCATCAACAAGATTCTTGAGTGATTTAACAAGAAAGATTGCAGACCTATGAATACCTCTGTTGCTACTTGAGTCCAAACATGTGTCCTAAAAAACTGAATTAGACAAAAAGATGGAAAGAGTTCCATATGCCAGTGCAGTTGGTGGTCTAATGTGCACAACGATGTGTACAAGACCATATATTTGTTATGAATTGGAACTAGTAAGAAAATTTCAGTCTAATCCCGGTGAAAAGCATTGAAAAGCTGTGAAGAGGATCTTGAGATACTTAAAGGGCACTCCCAATTATGTAATGTGCTATGGAGGAACTGACTTGCGCCTTGGTGGGTATTCCAATACTGATGTAGGTGGAGATGAAGAAGAAAGAAGGTCAACTTCTGGTTAAACCTTCTTGTTCAACAATGGACTATATGCTGGAGGAGCATGAGGAAAACGTGTATTGCCTTACATACAATGGAATTGAGTTTGTGGCATGCACTGTAGTGGTACAAAAGGCTTTATGGCTAGAAAGATTTATAGAACACCCTAGAATTGGAAATGAGAGTACAAATATGGTGTTATTATACTGTGACAATGTTGTAGCCATAGCCTATACCAAAGATCCTAAGTATCACAGCAAGACCAAGCATATTGGCATCAAATATAATTTTGTTAGGGATTATATAGCACAAAAGGTTGTTGTTGTACAATACATTACAACAAATGTATGATAGCAGACCACTTGATAAAGCCTATAGGCAAAAAGTTTTTAAAGAACATATGCAAGCCATTGTCATGCATAAAGTGTAATATACATACATTATATAATGTGTTTTATAATTTTTTGTCATCACTTTATGTGTCTGTTTAAAAGTATACAATGTCTAGTATGTCATACAAGTGGAAATGTTGGCTCTCTCACATGGGCAACCGCCTTTGACACTCAGGTGGAGTGTGCAAAGATGAGACATTTGTGTTCACCAGTAAAGCAAGCAAGAGTGCTAATATGGTAAAGAAGAAACACAAACTATATGTCGCCTTGACTGACTTGTAGCTACTTAAGATGAGATCCACATAAATAAAGTTGGATCAAAGCATGGAATCCCACTTACATGATACCTGTAGCCAGATAACAAACTCTACATAATTTCTAATGTGACCTAAATAAACAATTTGTCGGGAAATTTTAACTTGAAGTTATCCCATTATGTTTTTTTATCATTATAACTAAAATAAGTATGTGAGTGAAGTGTATAAGGGAATTATGGTTTAGAAAATCAATGTCTTCTTACCATAGCATGGTTTTGTGTGAGCAAGTAACCTTGGTATGTGATAATACCAATATTTACCCTTGTATCTTTTGGCATTTGACAAGCTTTTGTTGAGTTTAAAGAGTCATTATGCATGATTTAATGTTATTCAAGGGGACTTAAGGACTTAAATCACAATCTTGCTAATTCCATGTTTTTATTGAATAAATTGTGATAATTCTCTAGTTTTATTAACTTGAGGGCCTCACAATTGTTTTGGTTGATTTGTAGGTCAACTAGCTTGAGGAATAGCAAGGATTCAAGTGCTAGAGGTCGAGAAAGAAGCTGGAAAGCGAAGCCGGTACAAGATTTGAGGCTTAGAGGCATTTTTGGGCCTATTCTACTGTTCCACCCGCTGCCAGCGGGTAGCCTTGCAAGCTGCCAGCGGGTGGACTTCAGTTTCAGAGCAAAACGTGCGTTTCGAGTAATCCACCCGCTGCCAGCGGGTAGATGACCCGCTGCCAGCGGGTACACCAGTTCTGCACGACTTTCTCGCGATTTTAAGAGCTGAAACGGATGGTGGGCCCACTTTCTCAATGTTTTACCACAAGGGGAGCATACTAGGTCGGATTAGAGGGAATATTCTGAGGTTTTAGAGGCCCTTAACCTAATCAAGAGAAAAACCCACGATTTTGAACACATTCATCACACAAGTTCTCATCCTCTCAAGTCTCTCCACAATTCCAGCCACACTCACCATTTTCTCTTCATCTTCTCCACTCTCCACACCTATTCAGACCAAATTCCAGCAACCTCCATCATCATCCATGGCTAAGCAAGGGTTGGAGGAGCTTAGTGGAGCATTTCTCCCATCCATGAGTGGCTAAACTTCTTGTGCTTTGGAGGAGGATGATTAGGGCTTGAGCTATGGCATCCAATAGGGAGTTTTTCTTGTTTTCCTACTACTTCTCTTTATGGATTCATGTTTATCTTGTTGATATTGATGAGTTTGTATTGATTGTGGCTCCATGGTTGTGGAACTCAACTAGGTTGTAGTGGACATTAGGAGTTTAAATAGACTTGTGATTTGTATTTTGATTCTCCCATTGTGGGTTTTGATTACATTGGATTTGGTTGAATCTTATTGTAATTTTTAATTCATTGTGGAAGTCACTCTAATGACAATGGTAATTGTTGAGTTGAATTCTAGTTTATGTTAAATTCCTCATTTGCTTCATTGATGGTATTTGATTAGGTTTGTTAATTGTCCGGTTGGTTAATTGCATCCTCTAATTAAATTACCTAGGTTTAGTGGTCACTAAACTACTTTAGGAAATGGCCTTTCATTGATTAACTCCATACTTTTTGATAGCAAGGATAGCCCAAAGCATTCTCCAACAAAGCATATTCATCTCATTTCATTCACCTCAATTTACTTTAGCTTTAAAAATATTGAAAATCCCAAAAAAGTGTTAGTTCTAGTTTCATTTAGTTGCATTTAATTCCATTTAGTTTCATTGCATACCAAGTGTTTGTTAAATTGCTTCAAAGACTTCCCTTTTTGTGTTAATTGAGCATATTTGTCCTTTGAGTCCATAGGCTCCGCGAGAGAGAATCGACCTAGGTTGTGCCACTAGCTGCACTTTCTAGTATTAATTTTATTGGTGCCGGCCTCGCGACAAGGCCGCGTAACACCAATTTGGTGCTGTTGCCGGGGAGCCATTTTGGTTCTTTGTGGAATTGTGCTAGATTCTCACGAATTGGGTTGTTTTCGCGTGATTTCTTTGGGAATCACATAGTTAGATTGTGTTTTGTTATTGTGTTTTGTGTTTTAAGTTGTGTCTTTTCATTTTAGTGTTTGTTTCTAGGCTTATTGTGATTTTTAGTAAGTGTTTTTGCTGGTTTTTGTTAAATTTTTCATAGCTGTCCTATTTTCTTTTGGCAAGAAATTACTTAGTTTAATTGCATTTAATTGTGTTTTTATTTGTGTTTATTGTTTCTAGGTAGTTTATAGTTGATTTAGCATTTATTTTTAGGCTTGAATAGTCATTTTGAAGCATTTTCAGTTGGATTTTTGCTGGTTTTTCGAATCTGCCCTGTTTTTATGCTTTAACAGTGCAGAATTGCTTCTGTTTCTGTCTTACCCGCTGGCAGCGGATGAACCTACCCGCTGGCAGCGGGTGAAGCAGTGAACTGCACTGTTTTTCATTCTGTGTTGCTTTGTTTCTGGTTTTCTGGTCTGTTTTATTTGTTTTACTGTTTTTCTGTGTGTTTTCTTCTTTTTGTTGGTTGTTTAGTGTATGCTAAGAAGTTCTAGAGGAGACCTAATTCCATTGGATTTAGAAATTGAAAGAACTCTTAGGAAAATAAGAAATCTCAAAAAAGAAGTAATTAAGGCTAACCAAGAAAGGGAAAGAGAACTAGCAATAGAAGAAATGGCCGAAGAGGATAACGGGGATAATCGGATGGACAATAGGGAAAGGAATGAAGGAGGTAATAATGTGGTAGATCAACCTAAAAAGTCCATTAAACAATTGAATCAATTTGATGATAATTTTGAATCTTTGGTTGGTGCTACTCCTACTTTTACTACTGATTTTGAAATTAAAGGTTCTCTTGTGCACTCACTTCCAAAATTTCATGGTCTTCCAGGTGAGAATCCGTATACACATATAAGCTCTCTCCACATGCATTGCATGATGATGAAGCCCGTGGGGGCTAAACTTGAAGAAGTCATGTGGAAGGTTTTCCATCTCACTCTGGAAGGGAAAGCAAAGGTTTGGTATATGAGTTTGCCAAGGTACACCCCAGATGCTTACCAAACATGGGATAATTTGAAGAAGCACTTTATTGAAAAATATTATCCTTCAAACAAAGTCGCCGCAGCAAGAAAAGAGATTGCATCTTCAAGGCAAGAAGAGGGTGAAACATTCTATGGATATTGGACACGTGTTCAGGATATGGTAGCAAAATGTCCAAACCATCAAATGCCACTGGAGCACCTAGTCCAAGCTTTTGTCTATGGGTTAACTGATGAAGATGCAAAAATGCTCAATGCAGCTGCTAATGGGTCCATAGAAGACATGCCCCCTGATGAAGCAATGGAGTTGATCAAGAAGCTCGCCTTGAGTAGGCAGAACATTACCACGAGGGATACTCGAGCACTAAAAGAGATATCTCCAGCAGATCGAGATCCATTGTTGGTGAAAGTGGTACATGAACTGTCTGCACTAACCAAGAGGGTGGATGGACTGAGCATCCAATCTCCAAGATCACCCACTCAACAGCTAGCTATGGTAGGCGCTAGTTGTACATTCTGCGATTCCCCTATGCACATATCAGCAGATTACCCTGGTCAATATGAAGATGTGAATGCAATGTATCAAGCACGGCCTGGGCAATACCAACAAAGGGACCCTTACTCCAATACATACAATCCTGGTTGGAGAGATCACCCTAACTTCAGATATGGGAATAGTGGTAATCAGAATACTCAAGGGTTTAGCAGTGGGCAAAGTCAAGGGAACTACCCTTCTAGAGGAGGAAATTCTTATGGTGGTCAATACTCAAATTTTCAAGGGGCTTCACCTAGCCAAGCACCAAAACAGAACACCACCAATGCCATGGTTCCCATTAGTCAAGGTGCACCGTCTTCAAGCAATGATGAGCTTAAACAGCTTCTAGTGAAAGGGTTCTCAGATATTGGTGCAAAATTTGACCAAGAGCGGAGTATCACTGATGATAAAATCAAGGCCGTCGCCTCACACGTTGACTCATGCTTCACTAATATCATGAACAAGTTTGAACAAATGGAAGTAAAGCATGACAACCTGAACTCATTCGTCACTCAGTTGTCTAACAAGAAAAGTGATGAACAAGCAAGATCAAGCGGAGCGACGCCTTCTAACACAGTGATCAATCCCAAGTCACTGAATGCCATAAGCCTTAGAAGCGGCAGAAAAGTCAGATTTGAAGACAAGGAAGGTGATGAACAAATTGAAGAAATTGTTTGTGAAAGTCCTCCTCTGTCACCACTCAAGCTTTCTGAGAGCTCCAAAGAGACTAGACTGCGGGAAAAAGTTGAAGAAAAGAAGAAGGAGCAACAAGAGGAACCAAAAGAAAAAGAGGAACAAAAGGAGAAGGAAGAAGCAATTAACAAAGCCATCTCCACCCAAAAAGGTAAGGAGGTAAGTATAAGTGATCTTCCCTTTCCTAATTCATATTTGCTAAGTAAGAAAGTCAAGGAAGTTAAAACTGATGAAGAGGCACTGAATTTATTTACCAAGTTAGAAGTTAATATTCCTTTGTTAGAGTTGGTAAGAAAAGTGCCTAAATATGCAAAAGTTTTGAAAGAGCTTTGTACAAACAAGAGAAGATTTAGACCAAATGAGAGAGTTCAAGTGAGCTCTAACGTTTCTGCTCTTTTCAAACCCCAAATCCCGGTCAAGTGTCAAGACCCGGGGTCTTTCACAATCCCTTGTACTATTGGTAAGGTTACTATAGGGGGTGCATTACTTGATCTAGGGGCTGCTATAAATGTCATGCCTAAATCTGTTTATCAGGCCCTAGGTGTTAAAACACTTCAACCCACTACAGTAATTTTACAATTAGCTGATAGGTCCATTAGGCGACCTGATGGGATTATAGAGGACCTTTTGGTCCAAGTGAAAGATTTGCTTATTCCAGCTGATTTCTATGTTCTTGATATGGCTGCGGGAGTGCCTCAGGATTCCACTCTCATTTTAGGTCGTCCCTTCTTGAGGACTGCTAACACTGTGATTAGCATGAAAGAAGGAACGATCTCTATGGAAGTGGGAGATCATAAAGTTAATTTTAATATGTATGAGGCTATGAAGCATCCATATGAGGACTATTCTTTACTTGGGGTTAGTGCAATAGATATAATCATGGAAGATGAACATGTAGGTTATAAGCTTGATGATGATAATTCTGAATCTACTGTTGATGCATTTTCTGATGGTTATTTTTCATTCACTGAACTTTTGCATGCTGATGATGACACTCTTGCTTCATTCTCTTCTTTATATTCTTTTCCATCTACTTGCTCTTGTGGAGGTGATCCCTCATGTCTTAACTGCATGTCAGTTGATTGCACACGTGGTACCCCACAATCTGATACATTTTCTGTGACTAGTTATTCTTTGGATTCTCTTTCTTCTTTGAGCAGTTATGATGGCCCTTTGGGAAAGTTGTTCATTGAGTTTTCAGGTGAGTCAAGCAATGAAACAGGGAAGGTGATTCAAAACAAAGTTCAATACATTCTGCCATGTGAAGATCCCCTTTCTGCTTCTCCACCTTCTCACCTATTCCAAGGGCAACATAGTGAAAGAAAGGAAATCGCGGTTGAAGCTGAATCAACCGAAGAAGGGAACATTCTACCAAGGTTTGAATGCATGGAAGTTGAGGCAAGTGGTAAAAATGAAATTTTAAAGGGAAGTACTCTTGCCACTTTAGATGTGCAAAAATTTGTTCCTTCTGTAATTCAACCTCCCACTCTAGAGCTCAAAGAGCTCCCTTCAAATCTAAAGTATGTTTTCTTAGAGTCAAATAACCAATTACCAGTGATCATTGCTAATGGGTTATCTGATGAGAATGAAGGGAAGCTCTTAAACCTTTTGAGAAAACATAAAAGAGCAATAGGGTGGACTTTAGCAGATATACCAGGGATTAGTCCTACAATTTGTACACATAGAATTCTGCTAGAGGAGGGGTCGCAGCCCAAGCGGCAACCCCAAAGGAGGTTGAATCCTTTGATTTTAGATGTAGTCAAGAAAGAGGTCACTAAGCTTTTGAGTGCGGGTATTATATACCCAATTTCTGATAGTAAATGGGTTAGCCCTGTGCAGGTTGTTCCAAAGAAGAGTGGGATCACAATAGTGAAAAATGAGAAGGATGAGTTGATTCCCACTAGAGTCCAGAATTCGTGGCGCATGTGTATTGACTATAGAAAATTAAATGACGCCACTAGAAAGGACCATTTCCCTTTACCCTTTATTGACCAGATGCTTGAGAGGCTTGCTGGCAAGTCTTACTACTGTTTCCTTGATGGCTTCTCTGGTTATTTTCAGGTACCCATAGCTCCGGAGGACCAAGAAAAGACCACTTTTACTTGCCCCTTTGGTACATTTGCATATAGGAGAATGCCTTTCGGTTTGTGTAATGCTCCTGGTACATTTCAGCGTTGTATGATGTCTATTTTTTCTGATTTTCTTGAACAATGCATGGATGTATTTATGGATGATTTTACAGTTTATGGAGAGTCATTTGATGCATGTTTAGACAGCTTGGATAAAATTCTTGCTAGATGTTCTGAAAAGGGTCTTGTGCTAAATTATGAAAAGTGCCATTTTATGGTTGATCAAGGAATTGTTTTAGGGCATTTAATTTCTGAAAAAGGGATTGAAGTGGATAAAGCAAAAATAGAAGTAATCTCCTCCCTCCCATACCCCACATGTGTTAAGGAGATTAGATCATTTTTGGGTCATGCAGGGTTCTATAGGAGGTTCATTAAAGATTTTAGCAAAATTGCATATCCATTATCTCAATTACTTCAAAAAGATGCAGAGTTTGATTTTAATGAAGCATGTATGTCTGCTTTTGATGAACTGAAATCTAGACTTGTCTCTCCCCCAATACTTTCTGCTCCTAATTGGCAATTATATTTTGAGATTTCATGTGATGCTTCTAATTTTTCTGTTGGAGCCATGCTAGGGCAAAAGGAGAACAGGGTTTCTAGAGTGATTGCATATGCCTCCAAGACACTAGACCCGGCACAAATTAATTATACCACCACTGAAAAGGAATTGTTTGCCGTTGTCTTTGCTTTGGAGAAATTTAGACCGTACTTGCTTAATTCCAAGGTTGTAGTTTTTTCTGACCATGCTGCAGTGAAGTATCTTTTCTCCAAACCTCATTCCAAGCCCAGGCTACTCAGATGGGCCCTTCTCTTGCAAGAATTTGACATAGAGATTAAGGATAGACCAGGAGCTGAAAACCATGTAGCTGACCATTTGAGTCGCTTACCTGAGGACACAAAGGGAGTGGACTCTTCTAACTCTACTTTTGATGCTTTTCCAGATTCTTTGTTGTGTACCATAGCTCGTCATGAGCCTTGGTATGCTCATATAGTGAATTTTCTCATTAGTGGAGTGACACCCCCTTCTATGTCTACTTTTCAGGTACAAAAGCTAAAGGGAGATGCCAAATTCTATGCCTGGGATGCGCCTCATCTTTGGAGACTATGTGCTGATCAAGTCATTCGAAGGTGCATACCAGAGGAAGAACAAGAGAGCATATTAACTGCCTGTCATACCTTGGCTTGTGGGGGGCATTTTGGTGGAAAGAAAACCTCTAGGAAAGTCTTAGACTGTGGGTTTTATTGGCCAACTTTAGTTAAGGATTCTGTCAATTTTTGTAAAACTTGTGATAAGTGCCAACGTTTTGGGGGTTTGGGATGGAAACAAGAAATGCCACAACAACCTATACTATTTTGTGAAGTTTTTGATGTTTGGGGCATAGATTTTATGGGACCTTTTCCCCCATCAAACGGGTTTACTTATATTTTATTGGCAGTTGACTATGTTTCTAAGTGGATAGAGGCCGTACCCACTAGGAAGGATGATGCTCAAACTGTAGCTAAATTTGTCAAGTCTAATATTTTGTGTAGGTTTGGAATCCCTAGAGCCATCATTAGTGATCAGGGCACCCACTTTTGTAATAGGCTTTTCAATAGCCTATTAGCTAAGCATGGTGTCCGACATAAAGTTTCCACACCTTACCACCCACAAACCAATGGTCAGGCAGAGGTGTCTAACAGGGAAGTTAAGAAGATTCTCGAAAGGGTTGTGCAACCCTCCCGAAAGGATTGGAGTTCCCGACTTGAAGAAGCTCTTTGGGCATATCGCACAGCCTACAAAACTCCAATAGGCATGTCTCCTTATCGCCTAGTCTTCGGTAAAGCTTGTCATTTGCCGGTTGAATTAGAGCATAAGGCATATTGGGCGGTGCGAAAATGCAACGTAGATATGGAAGCTGCGGGAGAAGAAAGAAAACTCCAATTGCAAGAACTTGATGAAATGAGGGCTGAAGCATATGAAAATGCCAGGTTGTACAAGGAGAAGACAAAGAAAATTCATGACAAAGGCATTCTTAGAAAATGCTTTAGTGTTGGGGATAAAGTTTTAAAATTCAAAGCAAGATTCAAGTTCAAGCAAGGAATGATGAAAACACGTTGGGATGGACCTTTCACAGTGACCAAGGTCTTTCCTTATGGAGCGGTGGAGATAATGGAAGATTCAACCGGTGCCGTGCACTTGGTGAATGGTCACTTGCTGAAATTGTTCAAGGAAAACTCCAAGCCCCCATGAGGGGCCAGGTCATCTCTTTCCTTTCCTCATCTTGCATTTAAATTGTTGCTCTTATGGATTGCTTGAGATGAGTGTGGGGGAAGAGATCTTCCAGTAGGTAGTAGATTGTGGTTTTGTTCTTTGTGGTTTAATTATGCTTTTGTGTATTTTGTTGCTTTTAGTTTGTGCTTTGTGTGTTTGTGTAGTTGTGTGGTAAGGCACTCCCTTGGTTGTTGAATGCATGAATTTTGATGTATGAGGTTTGCTTTTTGATGGATGGAAGCCAGCAAATTAGGTTCTAGGAGTAGGAATAGATGGATTTTTATTTTTTTTAGGAGTCTCTGGTTGGATACAGGAGTGAATGGAGTGGAGAAATGAAGTTAGGGGTCAAAATGTCCACTTTTAAGCACGTTTCTGTAGCACCCGCTGCCAGCGGGTAGCCTTTGCCCGCTGCCAGCGAGAGCTACAGAGGCTCTCCCCTTTCCTCCCCTGTTTTCCCCTGTTTCAATTCGCCTCTGACTTACCTGCTGCCAGCGGGTGGTCTTTCACCCGCTGCCAGCGGGTGAGTCTGGGCATTTAAAAAAAAATTTATTATTATTAATTAATTTTATTTTATTTCACCTAATTTCAAATTTCAAAAATATTTAGTTTCTTAACCCTAATTCCCCTTCCCCCTCTTTCTTCTTTTCAGCTTCTCTCTCTCTTTTTTTTTTTTTTCTTTCCCCATATCCCAAAACCATCTCCCTTCACCCATCCTCATTCATCCCTTCTCCCTTCTCTCAACCCAAAAACTGGACCCCCCCTTCCCAGCCACCACACCCATCCCACCCTACCACCAAACCGTAACCCCCCAGAACCAAGCCACCAAAACCGTGAGCCCCTCCCCACAAACTTCATCCATTCACCCATCCCCCATCACCCATATCACCAAACCGTAACCCCCTTCTACCCCTTTTCACCCACAAAAACCTTCCAATCCTCCATCCCTTTTCCAAACCCAGCCACCACACCCATCCCCCCAAACCAAATCCATTCTCCTTCCCAGCCAAACCGTATCCCTCTTTCTCACCTAAAAAACCGTACCCCCAACCCTTCACCCATCCCCCACCAATACCTCTCCACTTCCAGCCCCATTTTCAATTTACTATAGGTAAATTTTTTCCCTTTTGCATAATTTTATTATTTTTATTATTAGTATTTCTTTTTGTTTCTTTTAAATATTTCTTTTATTTTATTTTATTAATTTTAGTATTATTATTATTTTTTTTTCAGTAGAGTGATTATTATTTAGGTTAGTCATATATATATATATATATATATATATCTATATCCTGGCTGTGAGAAATTGGACTGATAATACTTTGACCTAGGTGTAGATAATTAGATTGCAAATAATTTTTATCTTGATTTAGTAGATAGGGTAATTGCTTTTTGTTTATTTTTTTTTAGTCACATTAGTACTTAGGTAGTAAATAAATTCTAGTTTAAGTTCTCTTTTTAATTAATTTTTCAGTATTTTATCTAGAATTAGTTAATACATACCCTAGTCTTGTTTAGCAATATTAAATATGCACTATTTTCGTTTGGCACTAGTTTTTAGCTTACGTCAACGCCATTTTTCACTTTTGTGTAGTTGGTTTTAATTTAGGCTAATTATTTCATAATTTTAGAAAATCAGTCTGGATTAATTGCATACCGCAAGATCACTTTTCAATTGAGCACCCACATTAGTCATAGTTCATTTGGTTGTCTTTTCATTTTCCATAGTTTTAATTCTTTCTTTAGTATAATTAGTTTTTCTTTTTCTCTAATTAGTTTTATTTGGTTGGGCGTCTAGGTTGGTTAGTGTAGTCTTGCTGGCTTCTTTGTTGACTGATTCTTCTTTTTAAATTGCTTGTGTTTTTTTTTCTTGTTTTTATTTGTTGGTGTTTTTTAGCAAGCATGTCCGGCGAAGAGTTGACTTTTGAAGAAATACAAGAGGAGGTTGAAAATAGATCCCTCCACCAAGAATTTCATTTTCCTGAGACAGAAGGCAACACATTCTTTGATCAATTATGCGCCGCCAACCTCCAATCTCTCAATCGGGTACAGGTAGCTGACAATGAGCAATTTGTGCAACATTTCTACATTAATGCCAAGCTCAAGCGCAGCATCAACAACCCGACCTACCGCGGCACTAGGGTTACCACATTCACATTGGCTGGCATCCGGCAATTTTTTGGACTGCCTGTTGTGCAGAATTGTGCTTACAAGAGCCAACAGTCAGCTTTTAACAGTGGTGATGCTCCTTTCCCGCGCGCTGAAATTAGAGAGATGCTCATTCAGGACAATTCCGATTGGGATGCTAAGTATGGAGGATCTCAGATCTATTTGCAACGCTCTTCCCTGTGCCCGGCTGCTAGAGCATGGCTGCTTTTTATATGTCACAACATTCTTCCTTCCAGCCATGGTACTGACATACCCTCTCAACAAGCACACCTTATTTACTTATTCATGAAGAATGAGAGAGTTGATGTGGCCGGGCTGATTTTTGACTCGCTCAAGAAGGCCTCAGTGAAGGGAGTGAAGGGCCAAATTCTATTATTTCCACATCTCATCTCTCAGATGTACAAGAGAGCAGGTGTTCCGCAGCTTGATTCTGATTTAGAGTTCGATCCTGCCAACACCAGAGATTACAGTAGATTGGGATTTGGAAGACCTCCAGTTATTAGACCTCCCGCGCCAGCCAGGAATGTCAGGCGGCGCCGTGATGAAGCCTCTTCGAGTCGGACCCCTTCGCAAGCTTCAGAGCCAATGATGCAGACCTCTGACCAGAAGCTAGATCTCCTGATCTCTGAGCAGCGTGCCCTTAGGGATGACGTCCACACTCTTCGGGATGACATCCACACTTTGCAGGCTAGCTTCACATCCTTTCAGGTCGAGGTCCGGGACAATTTTAGAGAGCTGCGAGAGGGCCGTGATGGAGCTCGGTTCTGAGCCAACTGCTTGCTAGTTTTATCTGCTTTTATTTCTTTTGTGTTTCATTTGATTTTTCTGCTACTTTTCCTTCTTACTCATGAATTCTATTTGTGCTGGTTATTACTTTTGCTGTTGAGCTACTGATGGCTCATTTACCTTCTGGAACATTATAATTTCATGCATTCTTAGCTGTGTAGCTGTTTAGCTTGCCTTGCTCGCCCCTCTTCTCCTCTTTTTGCATTTAACTGATTGTTTTTATGCTTGTGGACCCTCGTGCTTGCGCATCCTTGTCCTATCTTTCTGCATTGAGGACAATGCTTGTTGCAAGTGTGGGGGAGAAGTTTTTGAAGAATGATTGCTTCTTGAATTGCTGAATGGGCAGGTTACCTTGTGATTATTGCAAATATTGACATCAGATTTATATTCCTATTTCATGATTGTGTTTTTAACTCCTTGTGAATTTAGTTTTTCAGCTTCTATTCTTGTGGATGCGAATATAAATGTAAATGCACAGGTTTTAAGTCCTTTTGTTCATGGATATTATCAATTGAGTAGATTCATTTTTCGTTTTTGTTAAAGACTTTTGGGATTAATGATGTTAATCAGGAATTCCATAATCACTTTTTGATATCTACTCAAATGTTTTGAAATTTTTTTTTGGGAACCACACTTAACTTTTGTGCCTGTTTAAGCATTTTAGAAAATGCTTTCAAGTAGTGTGTTAGGAGCCCGCAGAATGCAAAATCAATTCAAGAATAAGAAACAATTTTCAAGAGATTGGTGCTCTCTAATTCTCAACTTAAGCAAGACATTAATGTGAGTAATTAATTAGGCATGCATTGATCGATGTGAGAGTAACCTAGCCTTGTTGGAAGATTTTGAGCCAAACACTTCTATTTTTCTTGCATATACTTGTGTGTTGTCTGCTTACTTGTTTACTTTCTAGAACTTGATTGAAATCTTGTTGAAGCTTGACATGCGTTAGTTAAATAAAAATGATTGAGGCGTTTGTTTCACTCACCTATATCCCATACACAAACCACTTCTTTTGCTACCCTTAGTCACCCCTTTGAGCTTAATTCTTGCTTTTCTAGACATTTTGCACTATGACTTTTAATTAAATGTTTGACTTTAGGTTTCTTAGTTTCTGACCACTCATCTTCCTGGGTTGAAATTGTCTAATTGATCCAATCAAGCAAAAAGCTTGAAAAGAAAGAATAAATAAATAAATGAATTATACATTTATTTATTTAGAAAAAAAATTTAAAAAGAAAAAAAAGGGGAAATACAAAAGAAAGAAAAGCAATAATAAAAAAAAAAGAGATGATGAATAAAAGAGTTGCAACCGAAAGTAATAAGGATCTTAGACAAATTTCTTGGTTGTTGGAAGATGATTGTTTGGTTAGACTTTTTTGGAACCCAAGCAATCATTTAATTGGGAGTCAATTCAAAATGTTTCGTTTTGCATACTTTCTTTCTTTGTAAACACTTTTCACCATGACCATGCATCCATCATTACAAGCCATTAAGACCTCATGATTTGTTGAGCTAACGCATCTTAGTGGAGATCTAGATCTCTCTCAAGCCTATGGCAAAGTGATAAGTAAGTAAGATTAGAGAGAAAATATCCAACATTAGTGAGTAGAGCGAAACACTTGAGTCATCGGTCATTTGCATGTTCTAGTTGATAGCTATGCATAGTTGTTTTGCTTTTGTTGCATGAACCAAGAACATGGTTTCTTGCTTAGTTGTTTTGCATCTTGATTTGGTTGGTTATTTTGTTGCTTCCTACATAACCCTTGACTGCATTTTTGACTGATTGCTTTGCTCAGGAGTGCAAAGGTCTAAGTGTGGGGGAGTTGATAATACCAATATTTACCCTTGTATCTTTTGGCATTTGACAAGCTTTTGTTGAGTTTAAAGAGTCATTATGCATGATTTAATGTTATTCAAGGGGACTTAAGGACTTAAATCACAATCTTGCTAATTCCATGTTTTTATTGAATAAATTGTGATAATTCTCTAGTTTTATTAACTTGAGGGCCTCACAATTGTTTTGGTTGATTTGTAGGTCAACTAGCTTGAGGAATAGCAAGGATTCAAGTGCTAGAGGTCGAGAAAGAAGCTGGAAAGCGAAGCCGGTACAAGATTTGAGGCTTAGAGGCATTTTTGGGCCTATTCTACTGTTCCACCCGCTGCCAGCGGGTGGACATCAGTTTCAGAGCAAAACGTGCGTTTCGAGTACACCAGCGGGTACACCAGTTCTACACGACTTTCTCGCGATTTTAAGAGCTGAAACGGATGGTGGGCCCACTTTCTCAATGTTTTACCACAAGGGGAGCATACTAGGTCGGATTAGAGGGAATATTCTGAGGTTTTAGAGGCCCTTAACCTAATCAAGAGAAAAACCCACGATTTTGAACACATTCATCACACAAGTTCTCATCCTCTCAAGTCTCTCCACAATTCCAGCCACACTCACCATTTTCTCTTCATCTTCTCCACTCTCCACACCTATTCAGACCAAATTCCAGCAACCTCCATCATCATCCATGGCTAAGCAAGGGTTGGAGGAGCTTGGTGGAGCATTTCTCCCATCCATGAGTGGCTAAACTTCTTGTGCTTTGGAGGAGGATGATTAGGGTTTGAGCTATGGCATCCAATAGGGAGTTTTTCTTGTTTTCCTACTACTTCTCTTTATGGATTCATGTTTATCTTGTTGATATTGATGAGTTTGTATTGATTGTGGCTCCATGGTTGTGGAACTCAACTAGGTTGTAGTGGACATTAGGAATTTAAATAGACTTGTGATTTGTATTTTGATTCTCCCATTGTGGGTTTTTATTACATTGGATTTGGTTGAATCTTATTGTAATTTTTAATTCATTGTGGAAGTCACTCTAATGACAATGGTAATTGTTGAGTTGAATTCTAGTTTATGTTAAATTCCTCATTTGCTTCATTGATGGTATTTGATTAGGTTTGTTAATTGTCCGGTTGGTTAATTGCATCCTCTAATTAAATTACCTAGGTTTAGTGGTCACTAAACTACTTTAGGAAATGGCCTTTCATTGATTAACTCCATACTTTTTGATAGCAAGGATAGCCCAAAGCATTCTCCAACAAAGCATATTCATCTCATTTCATTCACCTCAATTTACTTTAGCTTTAAAAATATTGAAAATCCCAAAAAATTGTTAGTTCTAGTTTCATTTAGTTGCATTTAATTCCATTTAGTTTCATTGCATACCAAGTGTTTGTTAAATTGCTTCAAAGACTTCCCTTTTTGTGTTAATTGAGCATATTTGTCCTTTGAGTCCATAGGCTCCGCGAGAGAGAATCGACCTAGGTTGTGCCACTAGCTGCACTTTCTAGTATTAATTTTATTGGTGCCGGCCTCGCGACAAGGCCGCGTAACACCAGTATGATTTGTGAATGGTAACTATTCTAACAAAAATGAAGCTACCTTATTCATTGGGTTTTCTTATATTTATTGGGCAATCTTTCATGAATAGGTTGAATAGTTCCATAATATTCCTTCCTATGGACACGCGGCATTAGTCTTCTAGAAGCATGACCAGACTTCGGATTAGTGACACGTGGCACCGATCGATGGCCTCGTACGTGTCTCATACCCACGGCTCTCCCATCCTCTCTCGTAAAAGAAACATGGAGGGAGATCGCGAACATGGGATTAGCACGACCTACAAAACCACTTGGGGGACTCAACTAAGTCTAATCGATATAACTCATAACTCACTTATTATGCTGCTCTAATCATTATTCAGAGACCCATGTTCTCTCACCCATCACTTACAACATACCTCCAACAGGTGGCTCACCCGCCCGAAACAATACACACGTCCTAGCCGTACACGGTGACCACATGTAGCATCCCTGCCTAATGGCTCCTATGGAGATTTCCTTTGGGAACTACGTGGACTTTGATCCCTAAACAAGGGTACGTAGGCACCAAGGTCCAAGAAGCTCCAACGACTCCTTTGTTCTGTTTAGTTTTTCTGCAAATATTTTTTTCAACACCTAAGAGAAGATCAATTCCTTTCTTTTCAAAATTTTTACACCTTAGATCTAGCACTCTTAGTTTTAATTAGGGTGAAGTTAAGTAAATAACAAAGACTTTATTGACTCTTTCTGTTTAACTTTTTATTGGGTTTAGTTTTTACTTTTCATTAAAAACTAGCTTTAGCCCTTATAGCTCAAAATAGTGTATCTATGACGAAAGAACTTAGCTAAGCGTTGATGAATTGAGAGAAACCCAACCAATTGGAAGGTTTTGAGCCCAAACACCTATTATTCATTGACA
Organism: Senna tora; assembly: GCA_014851425.1. Lineage (NCBI taxonomy): Eukaryota > Viridiplantae > Streptophyta > Magnoliopsida > Fabales > Fabaceae > Senna > Senna tora. Next base: position 17,373,372 of record CM026262.1, read on the forward strand.
TATCTTGAGAGTGTATCTGTTGTTATTAATAGCATTAGATAGAACTTGTGATATTCTCTTAGTCGAGGCTTAATATATCTCTTGCATGATAGATAAGATAGAGGCATTCATTTCTTAACCTTTTATCCCAAACACTTACCCTACACATTTATTCTCCCTTTTGCTACCCCTTTGAGCCTTATATGGATAGCTAGACCCCAAGGACAATCATTTGAGCAAATAAAAGTTAATATGGTTGATTATATGTAAGCTAAATTGCTCGCCTAGTACTCAAAAGAAAAAGACCCAAGTCAAGTAGACTCCTGAAAAGAAAAGCGAAAAAAAAGAAAGAAAAGCAGAAAAAGCTTGACAAAAAGAAATAAATTGGGAAATAAGGGTAAAAAATGGAATAGTATTCCGAAGGAGAGACCAATTAGCAAAACATAAAAAATATTCAACCATATATCAAAAGAAAAACAAATGATTGCTCCAAATAAAGGACTAGTTATTCATCTTTCTTTCTTTTCTATACAAATCTTCCATTTAGCCTTCATCTATCCATTACAAGCCCAAAAAGTCCTCTTGATCTATCTTTATAAGAGTATTTGTGGTGGAGACAGAGAGATAACCCAAGCCTATGGCTTGCTTTAACAAGGCAACCTTGAGCAAAAAGGAACCCTGACTGTGAGGTTTGAGCGAAACTGTTTAAATGGTCAATAGCAAAAATAGTTAGTTCTTATGCACATATGTGCACTACTAGAGTTGTGTAGGCCTGAGGCACGTTTCTCTTGGAGAGACCAAAACTGCATCCATGCGAAAGTGGTAGGGAAGGCAGTAGACCTCTTTGAAAAACCTCAAATTATTCCTTTTGATTGATGCTTTGCCCAGTAGTGCAAAGGTTTAAGTGTGGGGGAATTGATCGCACCCAAAATCATCACTGATTTTAGTGCTCAAATGGCATATATTATAATGTTCAATAATGTATTTTGATATAATTATGCCTTATTTAGGATGAAGTGTGCTGTCATCATTTCGTGCTAATTTCATATTTTTAGCGCATTATTCATGCAAGTTTATTTAGGAAGACTTTCTACCTAACTTTGATGCAAGGTTCTGTGTGTTTCAGGGATTCCTTAAGGACTTAAAAGCAAGGAATGAAGAAAAGAGGCACTAGAAAGACAAGGAAAGCATGCCAGAGCAACTTAGAGCAGGACAAGTTGGAGTAGAAGAAAAGACATCAACGCATTGCCTATAGCGAGCACCATAGCTCGTCATAAGCGAACCGCTCTCTAAAGGCAACTTATCAATTGTCGGTTCGCTTAGAGCGAGTAAGAGTAGCTTGCTATTAGCAAGCCAGTCAGAACAGGAAAAATGTGTGAAAAGTATGCACAAAATGGGATTTGGGCCAATTTAAGCCCATTTTAGAGGCACAGCCCTAGCCTCTTGCCTATACATAGAGGCTAGGGAGTAGACATTCCATATACCTTACCATTTTTCAAACATTTCCATTTTCTTAGAGTAGAGAGACATAGGGAGGCTGCCTAAGATCCTCTTAGATCACTTGCCTCATTAGGACTTTTCTTTCTTCTTTTCATTCTTCCTTTAGCCATGCATATGGGATTGAGGTGGCTCTCTAGCAGCTTCCCCCATATGCAAAGCTAAGTCTCTCCTCCCTTGAGGAGGATTGAGATGTAGCTTGAGCCATAGTTGGCTAGATGGGAGAATCGTATCTTTTATTTTCGATGTTTTCATGGTTTTAGTTTGTTTCACTCTTGGGCTCGTGCTTGGTGACAACGAGATTCTTGAGTCCAGGGGGTAGGAGGTAGTCTCATCCTCAAGTTCATTTGCTTAGAGAAAGTGGGAATTAGAGCCTTTAAGGAAGGAGCAGGAGTGTACATCGGCCACTACCACGAAATGTTAAAACCATGATTGAAGTAGGTGTAGCCACGTGTAATCCTTTTGAATTTTGTAATAATCATTACGTTGATTATTTTGATCTTTGTTGAGTTGTTGTTAGAGTTTCAAGAGTATAACTATGTAGAGACGGATAATGTGAGAGCCATTATTTGTGGATCTCCATTTGCGCCATTGATTTTATAATCTAATGATGCCTCTCAAGGGAAATCTTGGTTGAGTAGTTGTTGGTACTTCAATGGCATAGTTGTGCGCTATTGGATGGCATGTAATTCATCTCTCCCCATTTGCTTAAATGAAGGCCTCGTCCACTAGGAAGTTGGCATTGGACAAGCCACAAGAGTTATATCGGTTGATTGAATGAACTTCGAATAATGGTCATCGTGATGCAATTCCCACCATCTATGCAATGGCTAGGATAGCCGCATATCATCTTTCGAAAGGGATACTCGTCCATTGCATTTGTATTTTATTTTATTTTTATTTCATCTTTATCAAAACCCCAAAATAATCATTCCCAGTGTTCGACGAAAATCCCCATAGAGATTTGGATAGTTTTGCTCTTGAACCCTTATGTTCCTGTAACTACGGAATATTCCACTTTGGGACACGTGGCACTGACGTTCTAGAAGCACGGCCTCAGCACCCGCTAGAGACACGTGGCACCGCTCATCTATCAGTTACGTGGCCCTTGCCCACATCATCTCACGGAGCTTCCCCTCAACCAGACGTGGGAACTCCACAAGCCTTGTGGGACGACCCACGTCCCGCTAGGTTGTGGGTCGAGCACGATCTCCCCACACTCGAGTATAACTAGACCCTCACCTGGGGGGCTAAGCACGCAATCCAGTCTCAACATAACTATACGCAACCTGAAGGATAACCACACCTCCTTTGTGATATTCCATACACTCTCCCGGTACCTGAGCACCCTCAGATACCTCCCACAAGTCCTCTTCACACGACGAGCCCCGTCGCAGGGCCCCACTCCGGCCAGTCCCCGTCAATCACACCTCCTTCTCGGAGTACAGTGGTTGCAGGGCTTCCAGCAGCCCTCGGAGATCATAGCTCTCCCCTACTAAGTCAACCTCCTAAGAGTGGCTTGCCCGCTTGGAGTACCTTAGGCACGTCTTAGCCGCACACGGCCCAATACAGGTAACAACCTTGCCTAAAGGCTCCGATAGACGTCAGCATGATGAACTACGTGGACTTTGATCCCTCCCGAAGGGTACGTAGGCACCTAGGTGCATTATCTAAGGACAAGTCCCCCAAGGTTAAGACACCTTGCGGTCCTAATTTCAAATTACAATTGTCTGAGCCAAAAATGACAGTTACAGTGGCGCCCACCGCGGTCTTATTCAGACCCCAATGCCTTGCGCACTCTGCCGCTAAATGGCATTTATTTTTCGGGGAGTAGTAGTATATACCTAACGCTCATAAACCCGTATTTGTTTTTGTCTTGATCTCTAATACAAATACATGATACACAAGCTATAACACATCATGACCGATTCGAACGTCCCAGCAACCACGATCGACGCTAGCGTTCTGAGGTGCAGCACAAGGAACTGACAGGGAATGGCCGAAGCGATCACAACTGAGGCAGGCGGACCAAGAGCAACCAAACCTCAAAGCTCCTCAACGACGCAGGTAGCCGTCGTGGAAACCGTGGTCCAGAACCCGACACCTAGGGAGGACAGTTGCCCTCAACACCCGTATGGCATGCCGCACGCCCCTTGTCCCACAAATGGCGGTCAGGAGATGACAGAGCCAGCAAGGAACCCACGAGACGCTGAGATCGCCCGCCTCAAGGCAGAAGTAGCGGCTCTACGTCAACAGTGATGGGAAGAGGAAAGGAGCCTCGCCCTGGCAAACGCGAGCGCCCAATTACCGCTAATGCCACACAGTATGATGGCAGGGACCTCCAGCGACCCTACCAGCCTACCCGCATTTCAGTTCGGGACCCTACCAATAGAGTTCGCGCGATTATCGCTGACGGCACCGGCGCCTCCAGCAGTGATCCTACCAGGACCGACCATGGTCGCCGGACAAGCAGCACGACCCGTCACGAACTATCCGCGACCACTAGTCCCAAACTATCCTCCAAGATCCTACCTCCATATGCCATGGGCAGCAGCCTACAACCCGTACGACGCCACCGGCGATGCAAACGCTTACCAGTGGCCCACCACATAGAACCTTATGGTGGGCAGACCGATCCACGAGATCACTTGAACACTTTCAACTTGGCCATGTCAATATTGGGCATGACAGATGGCCAACAGTGTCAAGTCTTCTCGTCGACCTTGAAAGAAGTCGCCCTAAGATGGTTCTCGCTGCTGCCTACCAATTCGATCCACAGCTTCGAACAACTGGCACAGAACTTCCTAACACAGTTTGCCAGCAGCAAAGAGTTTCGAAAAAATGAAGACTCCTTTATTGGTTTCCACCATGAGGAAGGGGAAACCCTGCAAGCCTTCCTGGTGTTGGAAGAAATTTATCACTCGGACATGCTCAGCTTCCCCCCGCAGGTCAAAAGACATAAGACGGGATGGGTGGTAGACAAGTCCAAGTATTTCCAGTTCCACAAGGATTATGGGCACGAAACCAACGATTGCATCCACCTGAAGGATCAAATCGAGGACCTAATCCGAAAAGGGCAACTTGGCAGATTCATCAAGGAAGAAAGCGGGGCTCATGCCGAACACCCCCGAGAGGCCAATGATCAAGCGCCTACCCGCGGGGGAATTAACGTCATAGCGAGCGGACTACAGATAGAGACCTCCTCACTACCGTAAAACAAAAAGAGGATGGAACGCTCCATACTTGCCCTCGATTACGCTCCGAAGCACAAGAAGAGGAGCGAAGCCAGGGGAGACCCCATCACCTTCGACCTTACTAACCTAGAGGGACCAGTCCATGACGACCCCATGGTAGTGATCGCCAAAATTGCCAACTACGAAGTCAAGAGAGTCTTGATCAACCAAGGATCTTCAGTAGACGTTCTCTACTTCAACACCTTCAGAAAGCTCGGGTTGAATGAAGCCAGCCTAAGACCATTCCCCGGCACGCCATAGGGTTCTCAGGAGCCCAGGTTCTAGCAGAATGAATCATCACCGCCCGAACAAATATAGGCACCTTACCAAAGGTCGTGAGCCTTGATGTAGACTTCATCATTGTCTCAGCACCATCAGCATACAATGCAATCCTAGGGCGACCATCCCTAAACAAACTCAGAGCTGTAGTGTCTACTGCACAGCTCACAATGAAGTTCCCAACACCTCACGGGGTTGGAGAAATCATGGTAGACCAGAAACTGGCGCGAGCATGCTACCCAACGAGCTTAACCAAGACCGTCAAGGTCGCCCACCTTGGTCCCAAAGAAGCATGCAAGGTTACCCTCGAGGGTAGAGAGTCTGGAGAAAAGAAGCCAGAGTCCGCCCGCCCAAACCTAACCTCCGCTTAGACTTCGAATGCACTTTACACTATTGCACCACCTCTAGGTCAGGTCGCATATGTCTCTACTTTGAATTTAGGATTTTTAGCCTGACTAAGGCCCGCCTGACCTAGGCAATCCGAATGTAAACATTTTGCTTACCTTAAGCCTAACTAAGGCTAGCCCGACTGAGGCTGCACGAATGTAACCATTTTGTCTATTATTAAAAGTACTCCTTTTCAACTAGAGACAAGACTTCAACTTTGCAAAGTACTCGCATAAGTCCTGCCACAAGACAATGGGCTTGACCGCCCTAAGAAACGCTAAGCGCCCCCAGGGCCAAGCTAAAATTTCCCCCAGTAGCGCGGTAAAAAAACCCCTTGGGCGCGAAAACCACAAAATGAACGTTCAACAAACCATGCTAGCACATCGCATACAAACCGTCCTGATCACATGGTACTCATGCAAAAAATCTTTTTACCCAGACATTAAGAGGTAACTACGAAAAAAGGAACTGCATACACGACTTTTTGACCAGAAGTAAAAAGGAAAGCAGGAGAAAACTCTTTGCAAAAAATTATTCTCATTGAATGTCAAAAATGAGAGGGCGCCCGCCCATTACAAAGGGTAAACACCCTAAAAATTACATAAACCTATTCTTGGGCATCCCGAAGATCTACAAAGGTCTCGGCCCTAGCAGGCTCCGCATGGCCAGTACCTTCCGACGACCCCTGCCTGGTCGCCTCAGCTAGCTGCTGAGAAGGAGGTCCAATCCCTAGAGCTCGCCCGCTAATTCAAGACAACACTTGGTGATCCACCAAGCAATCCATCCGTTGACGAAGATAAGCGAGATTCAACGGAGGGTCCATTTTTATCCGGCCGCGAAGCTCACCCTCAAAAAACTCCAAGGAAGGATGCAGGGAAGCCACACACTCTGCTGGAAATCTCTCCCCACGGAGACGCTCGAGCTGTTCGACTGCCAGGAGCATGCCATACATCTTTTGCGTAGGCAACTCTCCCTAGAGATCAGCAACATCGGCAACCTTGTCCTCGGCCGCTAGTCGACCAGAAAGGTTCTTAGTAGCACGGACCTCCGCAAAGCTTCGCAAAGTGAATGCGGCTCCTACTGACGCCTCTCAGCGTCATCTCGACGGACGGCCAGCTCCCTGCGAATCCTCTCTAACTCCGAACGAAGGAACGCGACTTCGGAAGGGTGACCAGCTTCAGCCCTAAGACGGGCAACCTCTTCAGTCAAGGACTTAACCTCGTGACCTTGAGCCTCACACTCTAGCTTCTTGGCAAACAGCTGCTCCCACACGACCGCCAATCTCTTATGGGAGACCTCCAAAGCCTACCTCCTGGAGGACGCAACCCCGGTGAATTGATCCCAGTCGTGATGAATCTCCTCCTCCAAAGGGTATACGTATATACGGCAAAGTCAAGAACACAAGCTAAAGCAAAACGAGGAGAACACCAAGACAAGGGAACTTACCACACGCTTCTGCCACTCAAAACCAGCTTGGTGGAAGTCAGCCAACGCTTCAGCGACTCGGCTGAAGCCTCGTACGGCAAGGTTCAGGGGAGAAGTGTCTAGCCCACTGGCTTACCTCTCTCCCATCTCCATGGGGAAGCGCCTGCCCAGTGCCACCAGCTCAAAAGATAATCCACCTCCAGTGGCCCAAGGGGTTCAGAAGGGCCGACGCTCGACCCAGGAACAAGATCTCTCGTGGCAGCCGCTTGGCTCACCACTACATTCCCTCTATTTGAGGGGGCTTTGGTCTCCAGGGCCGCATCACCAGACTCTGCGACTTCCTTAGCCGCATTTTCGCCCGCCACCGCCTGAGGCGCGGGAGAGTCTCCAACAGATTCCTCAACGACCACCCTGGCCTTCTTGGCATGATGCTGATTAACCCCTTCAACGGGGCCGAGGATGGGAAGACGAGTAGAGAATATCACTCTCATAGGTGACTGAGGGATAGGAGCGAAAGTGGTAACAGAGGTAGGAACAGGGGCAGGGCAGAAACATGAACAACATCTCCCGCCGGAGCCTCCACCTGTACATCCCTCGGCTAGTACTCTGCCATGCAACTTGCGAGGACAACAACAACTCCACACTGGCAGGCCGTTTCTTAGGCCCTCCTTCTCTGCCCTTGGGCAACTCCGTCATAGAGGCTCCTCTCCTCTCCCCCTCCCGAGGTCCGCTCGTGCCAACTTTCCCGTCTTTCTTCCTCTTCTCCCTCGGAAGAACCTCTTGACGACGCTCCCTCTCGAAAGACGGAGGCACGGGAAGCCGTCCTTCACTCTCACCACCAACAGGCACCACAGCAGGTACCACAGAAGGGACATCAGCGGCTCCACCTGGAGACAGGCCCTTGTGACCACTCTTCCTCCCCCTACTCCGACCATCATCGCGAGTACGGATCAGAGGAGGAGGAGGAGGAGGGGAAGATGAAGGAAGATCCTCCAAGTCGTTGAATTCAAAGGGGTAGTAGCTATAGTCATCATCTCCACCAGCCATTGCGAAAACTCGACAGAAACAAGAATCAGAAAAGGGCAAAGCAAAGGTAGGGAAAATAGAGGCAACAGAGAAAGGTGAATGCAAATGTAAAGTCGCAAACTTTCAAATGTTGGATATTTATAGGGCACCCAAAAGCGCGACAATTCAAACGTTGGATATTTATAGGGCACCAGGAGGCGCAACGATTCAAAAACTTCGACCCCTCGTATCCTGCAATGGATAAAACCTATTATCCTCCACAACCAAGCCCAGCGGCAACCACTCACTTCAAACGCACACGTGGAAAGAAGCAACGGACAGGACGCACAGCCAAGGCAAAGGAGACACAAAGACAGAAAAGCCCCCGAGAACCCAGGAGTCGCCTCAAGACACCTAAGGGCCTTTTTGCGAAACTCTCTACCTAGGCTAATGATGGCTAACCTCGGAAATGAACCCGCATTTAATGAAGGAGAAATGGCGGAAAAACACTTAAATGACAGTGGCACCCGTTCAAACTCTGACGCGTGGCACCTGCAACAAAGCCCGCTCCTTCAACAAATAATCCTCAGCAAGAAATCCACGGTCAACCACTGACCGCAAACGAACATAGCCAGAGGAAAGCCTTTCAAAATAACCAAACAGCCACTGACCTTTGGATTTCTCCCACTAGCCCTCAAAGGACATTTCGGGAAATGCCCCTCTGAGCAATGATGGCTCCGCCTTGGTAAGTCGCGTACTTCTTGCAGAGACGACTCAAAAACTTGCTGGGGAAGTCAAGCATCCAGCCACCCAAAGCGGAACACGTGTCCTCTCCAAGACGTCTCCTTTTCCATGGAACAATGTGAGAGAACTTACTTCGTGATTCAGACGGCTAGTTCCCATAGTCATGACTCTGAGCGGACGAGCTATCCCGCGAGTAAAGGCGGCGAAAAATTCCTAAGTATCTTACAGGCAAAGGAACTTTAAGTCCACGGACGCCCAACACCCGTAGACTTGGGGGACTTATGTAACTACGGAATATTCCACCTTGAGACACGTGGCACTGACGTTCTAGAAGCACGGCCTTAGCACCCGCTAAAGACACGTGGCACCGCTCATCTATCAGTTACGTGGCCCTTGCCCACGTCATCTCACGGAGCTTCCCCTCAACCAGACATGGGAACTCCACAAGCCTCGTTGGACGACCCACGTCCTGCTAGGTCGTGGGTCGAGCATGATCTCCCAACACTCGAGTATAAATAGACCCTCACCTGGGGGACTAAGCACGCAATCCAGTCTCAACAGAACTTTACGCAACCTAAAGGATAACCACACCTCCTCTGTGATATTCCATACACTCTCTCGGTACCTGAGCACCCTCAGATACCTCCCGCAAGTCCTCTTCACACGACGAGCCCCGTCGCAGGCCCCCACTCCAACCGGTCCCCATCAAGCACACCTCCGTCACGGAGTACACCGACTGCAAGGCTTCCAGCAGCCCTCAGAGATCATAGCTCTCCCCTACTAAGGCAACCTCCTAAGAGCGGCTTGCCCGCCCGGAGTACCTTAGGCACGTCTTAGCCACACACGGCGCAATACAGGTAACAACATTGCCTAACGACTCTGATAGACGTCAGTATGATGAACTACGTGGACTTTGATCCCTCACGAAGGGTACGTAGGCACCTAGGTGCATCACTTAAGGACAAGTCCCCCAAGGTTGAGACCCATTGCGGTCCGAATTTCAAATTACAATTGTCTGAGCCAAAAACGACAGTTACAGTTCCCAATACCTTAACATTTGGTAATCTCCTCGAGAATCGACCTAGGTCAATGCCACTAGCTTTATTAACCTAATAAAATATAAATTAAATTGATCCCCGCTCGGACCCACGACATCCGTGTACAAAGGGTACCAATCAATTTTTAGCGTCATTGTCGGGAAGTTGCCAACAAGGATTTGGGAACTTGAGGATCAAGTTTGATCTCCCTAATTCTCTATTTTATCTTTATTTTTTATTATATATTTTTTTAATTTTTAGTGTCAAGGGAATTTTGTGTCGCTCGCCTATAGCGAGTTGACCTTACTCGCCCTAAGCAAGTAAAGCTAAGAGAGATTTCTCTTCTCAGTTTTGTGTTAAGTTTTTCTATTTCAGAATACATAAAATCTCAATGGAAGGATCAGTACAATGGGCTAAGACAGGAAGGAATTAGCATCCATCTCTCGTAGCATCGTCGACCAACAAGCCTGAGTGGAACAAGTACTTGAAAGGATAGCTCTATGTACGACTTTGGTTGTCGCAAAAATCCTTGTCAGGTTGGAACAATGGTTGAGATCCCATCCGAAACTTGATGCATTCGAGCCATACAACATATATACACCTCCTTCCAAGTAGCTTCGAGAGTCTTGTACTTGGACTACATATGGGGAATTGCTTTGAGCCCACATCCCTGTATCTTGGATTCCATCTTCTTCTCGAAATCCCACCCGAGACCATTATCTACATCGAAAGTGCCTTCTAACCTTAGTTCCAACATGCTATCCACAAGGGCCTTGTCCTCTTTTGATGACCAAAGCCAGAAGAGGCGTTTTAAAGAAGTTGCTCCTTGCTTTTGTTGTGACATACCTAAAATGTTGTAAAACAAAGGGGGTTAATGAAAATGTTCGAGTTTTCTACTTACTGATAGAAAAAAGCAACAATGGCATGCATTATATAGTAGGATAAATAGTAAGGATAAGGCATGCACAATAACTGCATGTAAAATGTGAGTAGCATTATATCAAATCAACCAGCAAAATAAATACACAATTGTACCTTGCATTGAGCCATCCCTCTTGACATGACAAGTGGTTTGCATTTAATTCCACGACTCTGCAAGAAACTTGACAACATCCTTTTTGCCATCACAATCTAACATGGTTTTGCCATCATGGGAAGTAAAAATTAAATGTTCGTAGTCAAGAGCAATATATCTGATCGCACCCAAAATCAACCTAACTTTAGTGTGCTAAATAGCATAAATTATAGATAAAAACATATGATTTTGCACTAAAAAGGTTGAATATTTTGATATAAGGAGTGATCGCACCCGTCGCAAGGTTGACCAAATTAACCGAATTAAAAATGCATTATAGTAACGCAATCCGGATCGTTTTCACTCAAGGAGCCTTTATCTAAGATCCTAGGCTAAACTAAGTATCAAAAACATGGAATTAAGAAACTAATGTGAAGTGTTGGGTTTTTAAGCTATCTACTAAATGAGAAAAGCAACAAAGGTAAACTTAAATGTAAACAAAGAGAACCTATATTACTATTTTTTGTATTTTTCTTGAATAGACCAATTAAAAAGAAGTTGGAATTAATATTAAAAATGCCCTTGGAAATGGAATTATAGCTATCATAATTCAAATTGATATGGGAATTAATATTTCACTAAGTCTTAAAATAAAACCTCAAGGTACCACTTGAGTCTTGTGTTCTTTCTTAGTAATTACTCCTACTACCATAGCTAGCAATTACTCCAAAAGACACAATTAAAAATCACTTAGTGTATGATTAAAATTAGACAAAAGCAACTTGTTCCTCTACTAAAAATTGCTCAACCGAGACAATCAAATACAAGCATAAAAGATTATATTATCTAATCATAAACATGATAGAAAATACTTTCTAATTGCATTGTAAAGGCAATATTTCTATACAATCATCAAGTTGCCAAAATCAATCTAAATCATAATCACCCAATACACATAGACAATGTATCCATAAATCTAAAACTCTAAATTGCACAAAGATAAATCCTAAACCTAGGAAATCAAATATACAATTTAAAATTAGATATTGAGATAAAATAACTCCCCTTTGTAGAATGGGAACTCAAGCCCTAATCTCCATCTCCAAGAAGCAAGGAAATCTAGCCACACATTGAGAGAGATACTACAATAGCCTTTCCTTCATCCATTGTGCAAGAAATGGAAATATGGTGATGATGGTGGTGAGGTGGCATACAAACAGAGAAAAGAAGAAATGGGGTAAGTGAAGGAGGTGCTTGATGATGATGGTGAATAAGATATTGAATAGGTGGAAGTAGGTGGAAGTGGGTGGAAGTGGCGTGAAGAGTGAAGAGAAGAGGAATAGATGAAGTGAGGAGGTGGTGTGGAATGAAGATTGAAAGAGATGAAAAAAATTGGAGTGGAGAAGAATAGTGAAGAATGGCGCCGAAACAGAGAAGAGAAATTGGGAAAAAAAAAAGAGATTGATTTTCCAATGTGTGTTTCCATTCAAAACAAAACCTAATCTAATGTAAATTTTTTTGGAAAAAGTGGCGTGAAGGGCTTGTACAAAAATATTGTGGGAAAGTGGATTTTGATTTTTTTTTTTTGGGTTTAATGGGTTGGACTTGGGTCATAGATTGGATGTTGGGCCTTTCTTGGGCTTAAAAATTCTTGTGCTTGGACCTTTGAACTCTTTTTTTTCATTTTCAAGATAACCTACAAAGCAAAAATAAGCCCAATATAAAATAATCATCCCAAAATATTTTAATTAAAAAGCAATCACAAAAGTATAACAATTTAACCCTTTTTAATATTATTTTTATGTAATTACTCTTTAACCAAATTTATCATAATTGATGCAATTAAGCCCAATAAAATATAATAAGAACTCTAAAATAAGATAGAAAATATTATACAAAATAGGGACTTATCAAGGAGTAGAGCAAAAATGTGATAAAATGCCCATAAAATGCATTATTTGATATTCTTGATTATTCGCAAAATCCGTGGAATATTGGATAGGTGTGTTTGATGTTTATTGAGTGCTACAAGCTTAACAAGGATCGATGGGAAGGTGTACTCCAAGTACAAGAACCAGAATCAAACAAAGAACTAGTAGCAAGGTCTAGAAAGAAAGCAAAACAAGAAAGGAACGGACCTTTTGCCATTGCATGTAGTTTTACTCGCCACAACAAGCATGGGAGACTCGCTGCAGCGAGCAAAACAACTCGCCACAGCGAGTTCCTCAGCATGACAAGGCTAATGATGTGGCAGCAACCTTATGAGCGAATTTAATGAGGATCCCAATCATCAAAGGAGTTGGAGATGCTTTTAAATTGGTTTAAATTCAAATATTAAATTCCATACTAATTAATTATTATCTCCATCCTATTCCTAATCAAATCAAAGGTCCTGAAGCAATATAAATAGGCATCTCACAAGGTTGGCATTCAGTAATTTCCATATTTTAGTATAATCTAGAGTGTAAAGAGAATATGAGCGGCAAAGTTCTTCTTGAGTTTCCAAGAAGAACTAGCGTAGGCATGAGCCGATGACTCTACATTTGGGTTTATTAATTTCATTCTGTTTGTATTTATCCTTTCCGAGTTTATGATTATATTTGCTATGTTTCGTATGTCATTATCTTGCTACATTCAACCATGAACGAACGTGAACAATGTGCTACATTATTCATAACGAATTAGTAAATGTTTGATTTATATGGAAAAGTATTTATGACTTCTAGCTTCCGGAATTCAATATAATTCTATTCTTCGGCTTCTTGATTGCTGGTATCTCTTATTGCGATAATATTAGATTAAATTGATTAACCCAGTTGGGGATTAGTTTGTTTAATAATATCATAAAATCTCTTGATGTATGTTATTGGTGTTCCCGGTCGGGGATAACATGAATATTTAGATAGGCTTTTGTAATGCATGATTATCATGAATATGATAAATTTCGAATGAGTTAATTATACCTTAATACTTTCTGATTGGGCATGATTGCTTGGTTCTATTCTTCGTGGGATCCTGCTTCATATTATTCTTCACCCTTTAAACCATTGACTCCTCCCTACTTATTCTGCAAATACCTACTTGCTTGAGATACTAACCAATTGTAGGTTAATACGAGATTCTGCGAGAGATTCAATCCTTGGGTTGGCCCTATGTTACTCTGAGGTTTTATTTGATCACAACCGAAATGACCGGTTGAAACCTCAATTCAGAGTGATTCGAACTTTTGAGCGATCAATATCTATGGGCTAGACAATTAGTTCCTGCTAAGAACGGTCAATTAAATACACTACTAGTTCAAGGCATGAGATGAAAAGTTTAATTTAAGGTATAGCAAGAATGAAAAAAGCATAAGATTAAAAAGTAAAGGTCACTAGAGCTAAGGAAGTCGTCGATGAAAAGTAGTAGTGAAACTATGGTGAGTGACTGAAATTAAACTCATTGGTGAGTAGAATGAAGCAAAGTAAAATAGGGAAGGAAAACAGTCAGTAGAACTTGAATGGCATATTGAATGAGTTGGTATATGTGGTTTATACTTTCATGAAAGAACTTTAAACTAATAAATTCAAATCATATAACATTATTATAATGTTTCAACTGTCAAGAAAATTAATATATTTAAACTAATAAATTAAATAAATTATACTTTAATGAAGAGCAGTACCACACTGAGCAGTAGATTGCAAATGTCTCAATGCAGAAATTAATGGGGGGTAGTTGAGTAAATGGGAAGAAGAAATTAATGAGGCTCATTAATTTGTATTTACTGCTCTTCAATGCATGAAAATAGCAGTTCAGCAGTATAAACACTAATGACAGAAGAAGTAACACGTTGACCAATATGAACACTGATGAGTGAGATTTATGTACACTAAGGTCATTAATGATGTGCAGTTGAGTAGATTGGAAGAAGAAATTAATGAGGAGCAGTAATTTGTATTTATTGCATATTACTCCAGCTTTACATACTCTCTTGCTACGGGTCAACAGAAGCATTATATTTAAGAGTGAGATTTTTGTACACTAAGGCCATTATTAGATTAAGAATCTTAACTCATTTTACTTATCACATTGCATCTCTATAAATTCCTATAAATATTAGAATACAATACATAGACATTACATCTATTTAAATTCATATCAATATGAGAATACACATACTTATATCATATATAAAGTAACTAATATCATTGAATGTAAACAATGGACCACTTTCCCACTCAACCTCTCTCTTCCACTTTTTTCCTCTATTGGGTTTCTTCACGCAAGATGTTCCATAATTAAAACCAGAATTGAGGATGGAGCAAGAGAGAGTGGAGAGAATTTGAATGAGAGCGCCAGCTTCTTCAGGAACAAAAAAAGAGACAACAAAAAATATGGTGCAGACGAAAAAGGATAAGCTTAGTTCGGTCGATAAGGTGGGGACAACTAGGAAGCAAAATATGAAGGAGGTCATCGATGTGCGTAATCAGGCAATATCAAAAGAAACCTAGGTAAATTTCCAAGATTTTCTACAAGTGAAAATCCTCCACAAGATGCAAAGATCCTAAAGTTTGGATCAATCCAGTAAACATTTCAAATGCTTTACAGGAGGAAGCTAAGAATAAGAAAATCTCTATTTCTAGACCTTCTGTCCAGATTTCTAGCTCAGAGTTTCAGTACTATTGCAAACCATAGCAAAACTCCATTCTTATTAGATTGTGGGGAACTTTCATTCCTCAGGAGGTTCTCACTCACAAATTGATCAATCTGTGGAAATTAAAGGCAGAGCCTTTCCTATTGTGCCTTAGGCATGGCTTCTTTGTTATGAGTTTCCAGGAAGTTGAAGATAGATGACGAGCTTTGCTTAAGGGGCCATGTTTTGTGGATGGAAATTTCTTATCCGTTAGAACCTGGGCCCTGAATTTCAATTCGTCACCCAGCACAACTAAGGCTATGTCTCTGATATGGGTTCGCCTTGAAAACCTTCTACAATAAACATGTTTTAGTTCGGATTAGTAACTCCATTGGCTTATTTTTAGGAGTGGATAGAGACACACATAACCTTGCAAGAGCTAAATATGCCCGAATCTACGTTCTAATTGATCTTGGTGGAAATTTTCCATCATCTGTGGACATCAATGGGTTTCTTCAACCTCTGATTGTTAGAGATTAAGGCCTAATTCTGTATCAGCTTTGTAATTAGCTGTAGATAGATTCTTTAGATTCTTTTGTATTGCTCTCCCTACACGTGTACGCTAGACCATGTTTCTCTCAATTCTATTATTTCTTACAGCTGTAACTTTTTGTCCCTATTCAATTATAAATATCAAGCCTGGGCACAGTGATTCATTACCCTATCAATTCATAAATATCAGATTTCTTCTTTTTCTAACTTGGTATCAGAGCAATACCTTCTTTAATGGCGTCATCTTCTTCGTCCATCTCTTTTGCAGCTTCAGGGTCCTCGGTTTCAGCTGCAAGGACAACCAAGTCGTCCTCTCTCTTTAATTTCTCAAGTCAGAATGTCTCTATCAAGCTGGATAGGGACAACTACCTCTTCTGGGAATCCGTAGTCCGTCTTTTTATTAAGGGGAACAGACTCCTATCTCATATTGACGGTTTAACAGCGCCTCCTCCTCGTGTTCTTCCCGATGGTGACAAAACCATCCCAACCCAGCATATGATGATTGGGAAGATGCTGATTCCTTGCTTGTGGGTTGGTTGCGCAACAACATGTCTATTGAAATTGCGTCACAATTACTTCATTGTACTACTGCTTATGAACTTTGGGCTGGTGCTCGTGATCTTACCTGTGCCTCAATGAGGTCTCGGGTCATGAACCTCAAAGGAGAGCTGAATCAAGCTCGGAAAGGGTCAATGAAAATGAAAGAATATCTCGGTAAAATGAAGAACTTATCTTACCAGTTGTCTCTAGCTAGAGCTCCTGTCTCTACTGACGACCTCATTCTTCATACTCTCAATAGGCTGGAAGCAGATTACAACGCTATTGTTTTTGGCTTAAATCGGCAGAGCAATCTCACCTGGGTAGAAGTCACCTCTGAGCTCCTTGCATTTGAAAGTCGCATTGATCAACTCAATCAATTCTCAAGTCTATCGATTCAGCCTTCCACAAACGTCGCGCAACGTGATGAGTCGAAAAACAGTGGATCTGGTCAAAATACGTCTGGCTCGCCTTGGAGAGGAGGCTCACCTCAGGGCAGACCTCGTGGTCGTGGCAGAGGACCACGTGATGGTGCCCGTTGCAGAGGTTTTAATGGAAACAGACCTTACTGTACTTTGTGTGAAAGGCAGGGTCATGCCGTTCACAACTGCTACTATCGGTTCGATAGAAACTTTCAACCACCTACTCATGGACGTAACCTTGATGGCAGCTCAAATGCTTTTTCACAGTCTCCTCAAGCGTTCTATGCAGGTTCGACCGATGCTTACAGTGCTCATGCACAGGCAGTCACTGATCCCAACTGGTACATGGATAGTGGAGCAAACTATCATGTCACACCCTATCCCAATCAACTTGAGAATTACACTCTAGTAGGTAAGACTCACCTCTTCACTTGTACCGGTGAACGCACTCAGGTTGTTGGTATTGGCTAGACCTCCCTATCTACTTCTTCTCCTGATTCTAAATTAATTTTAAGAGATGTTCTTCTTGTTCCAACTGCAACAAAAAATCTTATGAGTGTTAATAGGCTTACAAAAGACAACTCAGTTGATGTTTGTTTCACTAATAGCAATTGTGTTGTGAAGGACAAGAAGACTGGGCGGCTACTGGTTCAAGGGACGTCAAGCCAAGGAATGTATCCAGTGGGTGAAGAGGCTCGAGTGGCACAAGCGAATCTGGCAGCTACACAAACGAAGGAACACAGTGAATTCTTGAAATGGCATTACAAGTTGGGACATCTAAGTGACAGGATTCTAAAAAACATCTTGAATAAATGTAATGTTAAAGTTCATTTTTCAGAGTCTGTTTGTGAAGCGTGTCAGTATGGAAAGTCTAAATTATTATCGTTTTCTACTTCTTTGTCTCGAGCTTCTCTTCCCTTTGAACTCATTCACACCGATTTGTGGGGTCCTTTGCCTGTGCAATCTGTTAATGGTCACATATTCTATATACATTTTGTTGATGATTGTACTAGATATACATGGCTTTATCCCCTAAAACACAAAGGAGAAGCGATTAGTGCGTTTAATTTGTTTCGAGCTCAAGTAGAAAACCAATTCAATGCAAAAATTAAATTCATCCAATGTGACAATGGAATGGAATATAAACCGATCAATCAGGTTGCTCAAAGTGCTGGCATTCAGATGAGATATTCGTGTCCCTACACTTCTGTTCAAAACAGAAGAGCCGAGAGGAAACACCGGCATATTGTTGAGATGGGGCTTACCTTGCTAGCTCAAGCTAAACTTCCTTACACCTATTGGGTTGACGCATTTCTCATGGCAGTCTACTTAATCAACAGGTTGCCAACTTCTGTGCTTGATTTCTCGAATCCGCTGCTCCTACTCTACAAAAGAGAACCTGACTATGAGTCGCTACAACCGTTTGGGTGTGCCTGCTATCCGTGCTTGAAACCCTACAATAGTCAGAAGTTTCAGTATCATAGTCAGAAATGCGTGTTTTTAGGTCCGGCTCCACAACATAAAGGCTACAAGTGCCTCAGTTCAACGAGTAGAATTTACATATCTCGTCTTGTTGTTTTTTATGCTTCTGTGTTTCCTTGTCTCACCGGTTGAAAGTCAAGAATGCATAGTTCCACTGATTCTGAGAGAGAAAAGCCGAGACTCTGTTTCTGATCTCAGTAGCTCAAGAGTTGAAATGGAGAATATAGTGGACGAAGAAGATGGTGCAACGGATACTTTTTTGCCCAATGATGCTCAAACGCGTGGTGAGAGTCCTCTCAATCTCTCAAAGTCACGTGACTCACTTACGTTGTCACATGCGTCTTCCTCTTCAAGTCAGAATCGAGAAGGTGAAGCTGGGCCTAATGCTGAAGATGAGAATCGCAACTCCAATACTAGTTCAAATTCTGAAGTTCTGGCCCAGCCCAGTACACACAGGATGGTTACTCGGGCTAAGGATGGCATTTTTAAGCCCAAACATCCTTTTGTTGGTCTCTTACACTCAGAAGCTGAGACTCTCCTCTCTCAAGTAACTGTACCAAAAAATATAGCCGTTGCTCTACAAACACCTCACTGGAAAGAGGCCATGGAAGAAGAGTTTCGAGCGCTGCAACGCAACAACACATGGATACTAGTTCCTCCTGTCAGCTCTCGAAAAGTCATTGATTGTCGATGGGTGTTAAAGACTAAGCTAAAACCTGATGGGTCTCTACTCAAATACAAAGCAAGGTTGGTCGCAAAAGGGTTTCAACAAGCTCCGGGCCTCGACTACGGTGAGACTTTCAGCCCCGTGGTAAAACCAATAACCATCCGAGTAGTGTTGACAGCAGCTGTAACACTTGGATGGGAAGTTCGTCAGCTTGACGTCAACAACGCGTTCTTGAACGGTTTTCTTCAAGAAGACATTTTCATGAATCAACCAGAGGGGTTTCGAGATCCTCAGAAGCCAAACCACGTCTGCAAGTTAGTAAAAGCCATATATGGGCTCAAACAAGCCCTCGAGCGTGGTTCGACCGTCTTCGGATGACTTTGCTAAATTAGGGATTCCAGAACTCAAAGAGTGACGTCTCTCTGTTCTTCTTAAGAACACCTAAACTTACTATTTATATACTCATATATGTCGACAACATTCTCATCACAAGAAATGACTCAGATTATCTAAAAGCTTTTGTGTTGAAGCTGAATGCGATGTTTTCTCTGAAGGATCTTGGGTCTGCTTATTACTTTCTCGGTATTGAGATAAACCAAAGTCAATCAGGGATGCACCTGTGCCAATCGAAGTATGTGTTAGATATTCTGAAAAGGTTTAATATGTTGGACTGTGCCCCGGTTCCGACACCAATGATCATAGGACGACAATACTCTAAGAACGAAGGAGAGCCGTTGAAAGATCCTACTCCCTATCGTCAAGCGATTGGTTCGTTGCAGTACCTGACCAATACAAGACCTGATATTGCATTCTCTGTAAACAAGCTCAGTCAGTTTCTCGCATGCCCTACTGATGTTCACCTACAAGGAGTGAAACGGATTCTGAGGTACCTTAAAGGTACATATCAGTATGGATTAAATTTGCAACCTTATGGGACGCTACAGTTAACAGCGTTTACAGACGCTGACTGGGCAACAGATGTTGATGATCGGAAGTCTATGGCCGGCGTTTGTGTTTACTTGGGTAACACTTTGGTCTCATGGGGATCAAGGAAACAGAGAGTAGTCTCTCGGTCAAGCACTGAGTCAGAGTACAGGGCACTGGCTGATGAAGCAGCTGAGATTCGGTGGATACACTCACTAATGACCGAGTTAGGTCTTCAATGATTTGGTGCGACAATCTGAGTGCTCGAGCCTTGGCAACAAATCCAGTTCAGCATGCTTGCAGCAAACATATAGAAATCGATGTCCATTTTGTGCGTGATCTCATTCTTGCAAGATTTCTCAATGTCCAGTATGTTCCGTCATCTTACCAAGTAGCTGACTGCCTCACAAAAGCACTGACTCATACTCTGTTTCTACATCATCGGAGCAAACTCGGGCTTTCACCTGCACCCTCTCGTTTGAGGGGGAATGTTAGAGATTAAGGCCTAATTCAGTATCAGCTTTGTAATTAGCTGTAGATAGATTCTTTAGATTCTTTTGTATTGCTCTCCCTACACGTGTACGCTAGACCACGTTTCTCTCAACTCTGTTATTTCTTACAGCTGTAACTTTTTGTCCCTATTCAATTATAAATATCAAGCTTGGGCACAGTGATTCATTGCCCTATCAATTCACAAATATCATATTTCTTCTTTTTCTAACTCTGATCTTTGAAGGACCTACTGGCTTCTATCTTTTGTGTGGAAAAACTCTCATAGTTCAACTCATTGCTCTTCCCAAAAGTGAGGTTCAATAACTCTGGAAAATGAGTGCATTACGATTAATTGCCAACAACCACCGAAGAGCAAGAAGCCGTAGCGAAAGGTTAACGGCAGGCGTACGAACAAGAATTCAAAATCCTAGAGGTGGGCCAAGTTTTTCAAATGAAAGAGAAGGTCCAATATCCTGCTCCGATGAGGGAGACAAGGCACAAAACTCTGTCTCTTTAGCCCAATCTCTCAATGGGAATCCTTCTCCACAAAGGCATGCGAACTCACATGAGTCTAAAAGCCCTAAAGTTTCTACTACAAGCGTTGACTTGGCACAACACTCGAAATCAAATCACTAAAAGCCTGAGCCAAATCGTGATTTAGGGATTTTGATTAGAACAAAGCTTTCCCCTTTGGTGAATGTTGAACTAGCAAGGAGAAGTGGCAGTGATCTCCCAAAGCTAGACCTTACTCTTTTAAAGAAAAATCTTCGAGAAGTGTCGAACCTTAGCTTCACAAGCAGTGAACCCGATTATGAGTAATGGAAAAATATTGCTCCTCTTTTTATACCAGCACTGAAATCACCTTTTTTGAGCTAGAGAGAAACCTTGTGACCAATGAAAATGTTGAGACCATTAATTCAAATCTTGGATGAGCAAAGACGTCGGATACGAGCTTTGAACATTCGAAGAAGGCGTCTCCGACAACAATGTGTAGCATTTCGAAGGAAGATTGTATTCCACCACTAGTAAGTTGGGGTGATGAAGTTTTCGATCATCATTCCAACGTACGGATGCTTCATGGGTAAATTCCGTCAACCACCTCTAGCTCAACATCTCAATTGAAGTTTCTTCCCTATCCAAGCTCAGGTATTCTTCCCTATCCAAGTTTGGGAATTGCTGATAACAACCTTATTGACTCAAGAACATTGGTTTCCAACCTGGGCAAATTTGATAGCGGATGCTCAGAAGAGAACCATTGTTAGTCCGTAGGTGATAGCCTTTATGGATGCGCTACTGAGGAACGGCCTGGTTCTGGTCCTACCATCGTTTGCTATGATGTCAAGGATAAACATGTTGGAATCGCTGAGCGAGAATCTGGTGCTAAGCCAGGAACCTGTATCAAAGATGGTCTCAACAAGGATTGTCACACACCTACTGGAAGAAAGATCGCAGGAGTTAATTCTCTTATTGGGAGCATGGCCAGTTTAAAACATAAGCGTTGCCTTCAAGTCCTCGCTGAAGCTCGAAAATGGTCACCTCAACTGCCATCTAGTTTGCACACCATCTCTATTCTGGCTACACAAATAGAAGTCGAACATTCCTAACACTTATAAAGCTTCTATGGCTGAATCATCTTGAGGACAAAACTTCTCTTCTTCTTCTGATCTCATGGATAATATCATAATTTTGGCTTGAAACGTACGGGCGTGACCTAGTCAATAGACACCAACCTAATGTAGCCCTTCTTACTAAAACTCGCCTAAGTAGACCAAAAGCTCAGCAAATCATTGAATCCTTAGGCTTCTCAAAGACCTTTGTCATTAACTCCATGAGTTTTGCTACAGGCCTCTTGCTTTTGTGGGATGACAACAACATCAAGATCACTCTTCAGGGCCATTCCTTTCATGAAATCCATGTAGTGGCCAAGGTATCTGACTAGTCTCCTCTTCTCTTATCCTTTGTTTATGCAAGCCCAGATAGAGATAGGAGAAAAGTGTTGTGGGAAAATCTATCTAATCTAGCGGATAGCCACAAGCTTCCCTGGCCAGTTTGTGGGGACTTTAATAATATCCTCAAAACTTATGAAAAATGGGGAACCAGACCTGCCTCTCAGTCTAGAATTAGAGACTTTAGACAATGTGTTGATAAATCCAATTTAGTGGATATGGGTTTTGTGGGGCCTAATTTCACCTGGTGACTTAAGAGACCGAATGGCAGCCTTATTTATGAAAGATTAGATAGATTTTTGTGTAATTCTGCATGGCTTACCAAACTCTGTAATCTTTCATTTGCCAAAAATTAGATCGGATCATTGTCTCATTCTTCTCCAAACCAACCCCTCAAGTAAACCAAATCATAGTTCAAGACCTTTCCGTTGTGAACGAATCTGGATAAATCAGAATTGGTGGAAACTATATTGCTAAAATTTGAATGCTTTTAAAACATGGTCTTGCAAAACATGTCTACCGTGAAGGTAATAGCATAGTTGATTGCCTTGCAAAACATGGTCTTGACAGAAATCGTGACTTCAACATGTTTTGGAATGCTCTAGCATTCGTTGCTTCTCAACTTTGGGCGGACGCAGCTAGAGTCAGCTTCACCCGTAGAGTAGGTGTTGGATGATTCTACTGTAGTAGTTTCTTGCATGGTGGTGAAGTTGTTGTTTTTTTTTTTGTGTTTGTCTGTTGTTGCTCTGTTTTGTAATGACTCTGTAAGACTTTCTTTTTATAAAATTTCATTATTCACGAAAAAAATGTAAACAATGACTTCATAACACTTGTAATCAAGCCTGTTAAAATCTATATTTTGAATCTTAAAATCTTACAATTTTATGATTTTACACCTTTAAATCTTGTTAAATTGTGTACAAAATCGTTTTGGTAAAAATCGCTATAGAATCAGTAGAATAAGTAGAATCCGATAAAATCGCATGAAATCTCGATTTTACCCAACGATTCCACGATTTCACCACAATCTAAAAAATATACTCGTTTGAAGTTTTTCCTAGGGCTATGCAAACTTGCAAATTGGTTCGGTTTGGACAATTTAGATAACCGAACCAATCCAATCTTATGACTAAAAAAGTTATCCAATCCAATCCGCTCTTTGGACATCAACCGAACTGAACCAGACCGACTCGGTTTGGTTCGATTCGGTTTGATCGGTTTTTTGACAAAATAAAAAAAAACAATTACTATCTGGGCTTTTACTAACCATGGAAACCAACAAACTAAAGTTATTAGTACAATATTCCAACATTACAAACTTAAAATTACAATCCAACATCATAAAACCATAAAAACCAACATCATAAAATATTTTTAATATTTTTAAAAAATATTAATCGGTTGGTTCGGTTCGGTTGGGATTGGACCTCATTCATAAACCGAACCGAACCAAATCGATTGTCAAGAAAATAAACCAATCCATCCGATTATGTAGTCGTTTTGATCGGTTTTGGTCAGTTTGGTTTGGATCGGATCGGTTGGTTCGGTTTGGATCAGTTTTGCACCCCTAGTTTTTCGGTATGTTTGTGTGGATATCAATAACCCGACCCGACCCAAAAAAATTCTTCGTATTAATGTTGTTGATAAATCTTGTGATTAATGTTGATAATGCTCGAATTCGTAGTACTTCAAATGATGTGCTTGGATTTACATAACATTAGGAATGAATTATTAAGTGTTGATAATTATGCATGGTGGTAATTCTGATGGTGGAAATAGATCAAATGGTGGTTATGTGAAAAGATCATTTGGTTATCTTAGTTGAAAATATAGTTTAATTTCTTTGGTATAATTATTTGTCTATGAATTATTGAATTATTAATTATGTATTGAACTATCTGTAACCATAGCAAGGTGCATGATGTGGACCAAGTCTAAATTAATAATTCAATACACATATAGATATCTCATTTTTTATGTTGTTTTCATTTTAAAAAATAATTATAATTTTGGCTATACAATTCTATGATAGGTAAACTCTTATACGATTTTACGATACGAATTTACCTATCTCTCACGATTTTACTTAAAATCTAGAGTTTGACAGCCATGCTCGTTAATAGAAACATAAAACATACACGGTAAAAGGAAAAGTCAAGCAATGTAGTACATCACCTGCAAATCTTTCATCATATATAACATATCCTTCATCATTAGTGATTATGGAAAAACATGAGTATTGTTATTAGAAAGAAACAAATAAAAGGAAAAGTCAAGCATATTATAGAGTTGCTGTTCAAATTTCACAATATACGAGAACAAAAAACAAAATATACAAGAACCAGTTTTTTCATTACGTTTTCATAAGTAACAAGTCCTACAATCAAATAATAAAAAAGTTCATATGCTTACGTAACATAACTACGATTAATTAACTTTGACAATAAGTTACAATAACTAGCTACATCACTGGCAAAATGATACACTGATCCTATTTGCTTAAGAAACACAACATCTATGACTTCTAAAGTTATCAAACATCACATTCACTAGACTACCCCGCCATTTTCTCTATTTTATTGCCTTTAACTTCACCAAGTCACGTATTACACTTTTTGTTAGTACCAAATATTGGCCCGTCATGTTGCCCACACGTGCCATGCTTACACAACGTGCCATGCCCACACATTCTCAAATATCCCCACTTAGAGAAATACTCATGGCCCACGTAAGCTACAAACAGAGACTATATAAGGCCTCTCACACGAAAACCCAAGAGATTCCTGATCACTTTGTTTAACTATTAACACTTGTCTCCCATAACTCTTTCCTTAACCCTCCCAGTTCTCGTCACCTCTTACTCAAGTAACTGTCAACACCTCCATCGCCGAACCACCACAGTTCCATCTGAAATAACCAAGAAGGGGGTTTGAATTAGTTATTTAGATGACTACTATACTTTGATGGTTTCAAAAAACAAATTCTTTAAAGTAGTAAAAATAGGTTACTAAAAAGAACTTATTTAAAGAGTATAAGAGAAGAGAAAATTAACACAGTCACTTATTATAGTGAGAGGTTCAGATCAAGTATCTTACGTCCTCTCACTCCTCCTTACTCAAGATGTAAGGAGAGTTGCTTCACTATAATTTGGGAACAAGAGTTACAACACAGCAACCTTCAATAGACCAAGGGATCACCCTCTAAGGACTTTTACTACCTACACTAGGTAACCCTTAATACAGGATCAGTCACTAAGGACTTTTACTACCTACACAAGGTAACCTCAGCCGAAGGATCAGCACAGATGCTTTTATAGCCTGACCAGTAACCTCACTCCCAGTAACCAGCTAGGACCAATAACCTACTGTCCTAATAATCCCTTAAGTCTAGACTCCCAACCAGACTCTAGACAGAATGGGAACAAGATTAAGAAGTGTATAAAGATTGGGAATACAGACTTCAAAGCAAATGATACAACTAAAGAAATACCAGAACTATATTTTGCTCTCTTGGGATGATTTGATACTTGTGCGCTGTTCACTTCTTTTCAATCATTCATACTCGTGATATTTAAATAGCCTTGAGTTCTTGTGGTCATTGAATATACTTTAATGATGTGTATCATCCTCGTCAGCTTGCGCCTTATTCTCTGGTATAAGGTCAATGCTTGGGTAGCTTTCTTGAGGGAGCTTGATATGGTTAAGCCATAAATATCGAATCATGCTGCCCTTGTCTATTTCCTGCAATTAGTCTCCATATTCCTTTTCAGAATCATTAGTATTTAATCTGCACTTTAATGCTGTCATTGATACATAATTAAAATGAATCAAATATAAATGATGATATGACTCATGCTCGATTCTTTCCTTAAATATATTGATAAGCATCACATTGTTAATGCAGTATCAACTAGCATTTATCTTCCAAGATTCCTCTTTAATCAGAAAATCGTATTTTTGCTAATTTGCATTATCAAAACATTTGGAATGTGACACATGGTCCCAACATTCTCCCCCTTTTTGATAATTGCAAAATTGCGGTTGTTAACATATAATCAGAAAGCTGAAGCTCCCCCTCAATCGAGGAACTCCCCCTCAATTAGAGTATACTTACATTGAAGATGGAGATTGCTTATAGCTTTCCTGATAGCCCATTTTCTCCCCCTTTGACATTAACAAAAAGGAACCAAGAGGAATAATAATAAACAGATAACATGATAAAATAAGAACATAATAGCACAGACTAATCATAAAAGTAGAATGATAAAAAGCCACCAGAGGGCTGAAAATAGAGTTCAGGCATAACCAGGCCCACCAGAGGGGCTATCAAAACATAGTTCAAAAACAAAAACAGACAAGACAAAATAAACTGAGGGAGTGGTAGCGATAGTGCAGGTAGCGGGATTAATGGATTTATGGAGCAGAGGATGGAGTAGCAGTCGAAGGCTCAGTGTGTCCTGCATTTCCAATAGTGCGAGATAGTCCAATAACCATGGTCTTTAATTCTTGAAGTTCTTCAAAAGCAGTGGTTACTTGAGCAGTGAGGGACCAAAGGAGAGCACAAATCTCTGCCAGAGGCGTCAGTGGTGAAGGAGTTGGTTCAGGGGATGAAGCAGAGAACTTTGGAGAAGTATATGAAGGAGGCTTGTCAGGTTGATCAGATGTAGGATCAGTGGCAGAGGGCTGACTGGTGACAGGAGCTGGATCAGTTTGAGGAGGTTTCTATTCAGAGGAAGATGAGTGCATGGTATCTTCTGTTTTTTCAGGAGGAGTAGGGGAGTTGGAATACAAGGTAGCATCAGAATCAACTTCCTCAGTGGCCTTATCTTCGTCAGAGACTTGGATAGGCGAAGATGAAGTAGGAGACTCCTTCTTGAGTAGTCTAAAGGACTTACTTCTTCCAGCAGTCTTGGGTGGCTGTCTCCCATGTTTCACATTCATCTTCCTTTTGGAGGTTCCTTCACCAGGTTCACTTTTTGGCTTACCAATCTTGACCCAAGCACTGTCAATCTTCCTGTAGCTCATATTCAGGATGAGTCTGCTTTCATAGATAGCTTGAGCAGCAGCTTCACAGAAGTCCTCATGAACATAACCCCTCTAAATCTTGCAATGATGGTGATGAGGGACCCATAGGGTAGGTCAACATTTGGGTGAGCCAGAGTGTCCTTCATGTGATTCAGGATAATGAATGCCAGATCTGGTTCCCAGCCTTTCAGACCACACCACATGAGGAAGATATCAAAGTTGGAAGGGTCATTCGATGTACCTGCTTTAGGGAGAATCATCTGGGAAAGAACATGAGCCATGAGACGCTCATTGACACCAAGTTGTCCAAGTATGAATTCGCCAGAGATGCCCTCAGTAATTTTCTTGATTGCTTTGTCATGGGAGTACGCCTCCATCGAGATGGGTTCTTTGGTGGAGTATCTCTTGAAGTCTCCTTCCTTCAGGCCAATCTAGGTGCGTAGATTCCTCATGGTCAGATCAATCTTCTTTCCCCGCAGCATTGATTTGCCCACAATTTCTCCATCTAAATCTGACAAGGAGAGATTTGCATAAAACTCTTTCACTAGAGCTGGGTATACCTTCTCTTTTATGGCCAAAAATGGCCGCCAACCCATAAGGGAGAACATCTGGAACACAGTGAATCTAGGTTCTTTGTCAAAAAACTCGAAGTTGACCTCCCGAGGCATACAGATGCCTCTATCTTTGAAGTTGTCCTAGAATCGGGTTTTTGCTGCTTCATCGATAAAGAATTTGGGCTTCTTTGTGATTTTGGTGGGAGAAAAAGAGGCTTTTCGCTTGACCATTGCTTTGGATGCCATTTTTCTGATGTAAGAGCTTTTTGTTTAGAAGGCAGCAGTTATGTGTTCTCTTTTAGGATTTGGAGGTCCTTCTAAAGGCTGAGAAGTGAACGGTTTACAGAGATTTGATTGGGGATGTGCCTGAGGCATGATAATGGCTGAAGGATCGTGGGAGAGAGAGAGAGGAAGATAGAGGACTTTAATGCAGAGATTGTAATCATATCAAAGGAAATCCTAATACTTTATGACGCGGGAAATTTTAAATTTCAAATCAATTAGGCCGCTTATTTTCTTAATTATTTTATTTATTTATTTTAATTAGATAACCTGATTTCTTTTTAGATTTTCAGAGAGCTGGGGTTGGTTAGTCCTAATTCACGTCTTATTTTGCATAAAGTGTGAATAGCCAGAGGTTTAGTAAATATATCAGCTAATTGCTGATCTGTTGAGACAAATTCTAGACTAATGTCACCTTTTTGGATGTGGTCTCTAAGAAAATGGTGTCTGATTTCGATATGTTTGGTCCTACAGTGTTGAATAGGATTTTTGAGAGATTGATGGCACTGGTGTTGTCACACCTGATTGGTACATGATCAAGATTTAAGTTATAGTCTTTAAGTTGATGTGTCATCCATATGAGTTGTGCACAGTAGCTACCTGCTGCTACATACTCAGCTTTGGCAGTAGACAAGGCAACAGATGCCTGTTTCTTGCTATGCCATGATACTAGACAGTTACCTAAAAATTGACATGTGCCACTCGTGCTTTTTCGTTCAATTTTACACCCTCCAAAGTCAGCATATGAGTATCCAAGTAGGTTACACTCATTATCTTTAGGATACCATAGCCCAAGATCGTTGGTTCCTGCTAGATATCTAAAGATTCTTTTGACAGATTTAAGGTGAGATTCCTTTGGATCAGATTGGAATCTAGCACAGAGACAGACAGCAAACATGATATCTGGCCTACTGGCCGTGAGATACAGAAGAGACCCAATCATACCTCGATATACCTTTTGATCAACTGACTTACCAGCTTCATCTTTGTCTAGTTTGGTTAATGTACTGATTGGTGTATGGATACTTTTTGCTTGATCTAGGCCAAATCTTTTTAGAAGCTCCCTTGTGTACTTTTCTTGATTAATGAAGATTCCATCTTTGGTTTGCTTGACTTGAAGACCGAGGAAGAAAGACATTTATCCTATCATACTCATCTCAAATTCACTAGTCATTAGCTTAGAAAAGTCCTTACAAAGAATTTCGTTAGTTGAACCAAAGATAATATCATCAACGTAAATTTGAACAATGATAATATCTTTTTCATGATTTTTTTTAAACAGGGTATTATCAGCCTTACCTTTTGAAAATCTATTTTTGATTAAAAATTCACTTAGTCTTTCATACCAAGCTCTAGGAGCTTGTTTCAGACTATAGAGTGCTTTTGATAGTTTGTACACATAACTAGGTTTTTCAAAGTCTTCATACCCAGGAGACTGTTTGACAAAAACGTCTTCTTTTAGATTTCCATTTAAAAAAGCACTTTTGACATCCATTTGATATAGTTTGAAGTTCATTGAGCATGCAAATGCAAGTAATATTCTGATAGATTCTAATCTAGCTACTGGACCAAAAGTTTCATCATAGTCAATACCTTCTTGTTGATTATAGCCTTGGGCTACTAACCTAGCCTTGTTTCTTACCACATTCCCTTCTTCATCGAGCTTGTTCTTGAAGACCCATTTTGTTCCTATTATTGATTGATTTTCTGGAGCAGGAACCAGATTACAGACTTTGTTTCTTTCAAACTGATTTAACTCCTCTTGCATTGCTACAATCCAGCAATCATCAAGAAGGGCTTCTTCAACCTTTTTTGGTTCAATTTGAGACAAGAAGGTTGAGTGATTCATGCACTTGAAAGCCATGTTGCTCATGTTCTTGAATAAAGAACGTGTTTTTCTTCCTTCTTGATGTTCTCCTAAAATGAATTGCATTGGGTAGTCTGATGAGTGTCTCCATTCCCTTGGCATTTTTCCTCTATCTAGAGGTTGCTGGTTGTCGATAGGTAGTGCAGGAGTTTGCTCATTCTCAGTCATGAGTCTGTCAGGTTCAGGTTCCTGTTCCTTCTGGGATTGAGGTTCCTCAGTTGTAGGATTGTTATTGTTTGTTTCAAACTCTCCTTCTTCGGGACTATTTCTTGCAAGAACAGGGTTAGTTTCATAAAAAACAGCATGCATGCTTTCTTCTACCTTGAATGTTTTCTTGTTAAACACTCTGTAGGCTTTACTATTTAATGAGTACCCAATGAAAATTGCTTCTTTAGATCTAGCATCTAGTTTTCCTATGTTATCTTTGTTATTATAGACATAACACTTACACCCAAAAGCCTTGAAGAAACCTATATTCGATTTTCTTCCTTTCCATAGCTCATATGGAGTTTTTCCTAATATTGATCTAATGGTGGTTCTATTTAGGATAAAGCATGCAGTACTGACTGCTTTTGCCCAGAGATTTTTAGGAAGATTATTTTCACAAAGCATGGTTCTAGCCATATCTAGAAGTGATCTGTTTTTCCTCTCAACAACACCTTTTTTTGTTGTGTTCTTGGAGCAGAAAAGTTATGGCTAATGCCTCTTTCTTTGCAAAATACTTCGAATAAACTGTTTTCAAATTCTTTCCCATGATCACTTCTGATACTAGTGATAGATCCCCCTTTTTCATTTTCAACTAGATTGCAAAAGGTTTTAAAGTTTTCAAAACAATCATTTATTGAGGTCAGAAACATAGTCCAAGTATACCTTGAAAAATCATATACTATTGCCATACCGTAATATTTACCTCCCATGCTTCTGGTTCTTAGTGGTCCGAACATATCCATATGAATGAGTTGGAGTGGTCTCTCTGTTGAGATAAATTCCTTTGATTTGAAAGACGAGCGAGTCTGTTTTCCAAGCTGACATGCTTCACAAATATGATCTTTTATGAATTTTAATGTGGGAAGACCACTGACTAGATTTCCTTTAGAAAGATTGGAGAGACGCCTCATGCTAGCATGGCCTAGTCTTATGTGCCATAGCCAACTTTCATCAACAGTGGAGACTAAACACTTAAACGAACCAAGAGGTGAGATATCCACGATATATACATTGTTGTGCCTGATTCCTTCAATTAGAATTTTATCATTGTCTTTATCATGAATCATGCATTTAGAGGATTGGAAGGTTACTTTATTTCCTTTATCATCACAAAATTGACTAATGCTAATAAGATTGTTCTTTAAACCATCAACCAAATAGACATCATTAATTGATAACGAGGGATTTATTGAGACCTTACCGAGACCTATTATTCTACCTTTGTTGTTGTCACCAAAGGTTACTGTTCCCATTCTGTTATGAGTAAGAGACACGAATTTTGATGGATCACCTGTCATATGTCTGGAGCAACCTGAGTCTAGGATCCAATGTTCTCTTTTCATTTTTGCATTGAGAGAAACCCGCTTTAAAGAAATTAAATTTAGGTACCCACTGTCTGTTGGGTCCTGAAGTGGTTAGTTAAGTAGTTTGAAGTATTAATTGACCCTTTTGGAACCCAGACTTTTCTGACTATGACCTTTTTGTATTTGCAGCTTCCTACCTTATGTCCTTCCTGTTTGCAGTTATAGCAGACTCTAGAGGTTTTTGATCTTGATTCTTGTTTTGAAAAGAAACTTTTATATGGTTTCTCAAATGTTTCTTGTTTATATCCCAGCCCTGTTTTATCAAAGCATCATTTACCTGTCCCTAGTAGTTTATTTAGATTTTCCTGTCCCTGAACAAATCTTGCTAAGTCTTTTGTTAGGACATCAACTGTTTTACTTAACTCCTGGTTTTTCACTTCTAAGTTTTCTGTTGTTTCTTCTAGGATTATGATTTTTCTTTCTAACTCTCATTTTTCTAATTTTATTAGCTCATAAGTTTCTACTAGACTGATACTTCTACTAGTTTCTTCTGTCGTAACTTCCTCCATTGTTTGCACTTTATTTTTTAATTTCTCTCTTTCTTCCTTAAGTTCATCTAGTATACTTATTAGTTCCTTGTGAGTATTCTGCAGGTTGTTATATTTTTTACGCATTCTTCTTGCATCTTCCATCATAATTTCTAAAGCATAAGATAATTCTTCATAAGAAAAAGGTTTATTAGTTACCTCATCCTCTGAATCAAATTCGGAGTTGGCCATGAGACACATGTTGGCAGCTTCCTCTCGGTCACTGTCTGATTCGAAGTCATTGTCACTCCAGGAGGAATTTGCTACATCTTTCCTCTTATCGTTTTTGTTGTTCAGAGGACAGTTAGGTCTGATGTGACCAGGTTTCTTACATTTGAAGCAGGTTACTTCTTCATTGAGATTGTTCTTTTTAAATCCAGCTTATTTCCTTCTTTCATCAAACCTTTTTTTGTACATGTTATATACCCTTTTTGCAAGAAGCGCTACTTCATCATCATCAGACGAGAGTTCATCTTTAGTAGTCTTCAAGGCTATTGCTTTTTCCTTTTTGGTTTGGAGGCATAGAAAGCTTCCTTCCTAAGCTATAAGGTTTCCTCGTAGCTCATCAAAGGTCATTGTCTCTGCTTTGTCACTCTTAGATAGTGCAGCTACCTTTGCATGCCATGGTTTTGTTAGTGACCTAAGGATCTTCCTGTTGACATCTTCTGTGTTTAGCTTTCTTTTGAGAGCAGCAAGACCATTAAGGACTTTTCCTATCCTTTCAAGAGCTTCTTCAATAGGTTCATCTTGATCCATTCGAAAATCTTCGTATTCTCTTATTAGTTTGTCAATCCGAGCCTTCCTTACTCCTGAAGTCCCTTCGTAAGTCAACTCCATCTTTTCCCAGATTTCTTTGGCTGTTTCACATGCTGATAGCTTGTTGTATTCGTCTTCATTCACTGCACAAAACAAAAAGGTTTTAGCTTTATAATTTCGCTCAGCTATAGCAATGTCAGCATTTGTCCATTCCTCCTCTGGTTTAGGAATGGTTTTGTCATCGACAACTTTTGTTATGGCAACTGGTCCATTTTCAATGATCCTCAGATATGTTCCTTGGAGCCAGTTTCTCATTCTATTCTTCCAATAGCTGTAGTTCTTTCCATCAAAGAATAGAGGACGTTGAGTAGAGTGTCGTTCAGAAAAAGTAGCCATTTAAAAGGATGGATCTTCTCTGTGGAGGTTAGTCCTAAAGGATTCAGAGACCTCCTCTGATACCAATTGAAATAACCAAGAAGGGGGTTGAATTGGTTATTTAGATGACTACTATATTTTGATGGTTTCAAAAAAAATTTCTTTAAAGTAGTAAAAATAGGTTACTGAAAAGAACTTATTTAAAGAGTATAAGAGAAGAGAAAATTAACACAGTCACTTATTATAGTGAGAGGTTCGGATCAAGTATCCTACGTCCTCTCACTCCTCCTTACTCAAGATGTAAGGAGAGCTGCTTCACTATAATTTGGGAACAACAGTTACAACACAACAACCTCTAAGGACTTTTACTACCTACACCAGGTAACCCTTAATACAGGATCAGTCATTAAGAACTTTTACTACTTACAAAAGGTAACCTCAGCCGAAGGATCAGCACAGATGCTTTTATAGCCTGACCAGTAACCTCACTCCCAGTAACTAGCTAGGACCAGTAACCTACTGTCCTAATAATCCCTTAAGTCTAGACTCCCAACCAGACTCTAGACAGAATGGGAACAAGATTAAGAAGTGAATAAAGATTGGGAATACAGACTTCAAAGCAGATGATACAACTAATGAAAGACCAGAACTGTATTTTGCTCTCTTGGGATGATTTTATACTTGTGTGTTGTTCACTTCTTTTCAATCATTCATACTCGTGAGAATTAAATAGCCTTGAGTTCTTGTGGTCATTCAATATACTTTAATACTGTGTATCATCCTCATTAGCTTGCGCCTTATTCTCTGGTCTAAGGTCAACGCTTGGGTAGCTTTCTTGAGGGAGCTTGATATGGTTAAGCTCTAAATATCGAATCATGTTGCCCTTGTCTATTTCCTGCAATTAGTCTCCATATTCCTTTTTAGAATCATTAGTATTTAATCTGCACTTTAATGCTGTCATTGATACATAAATAAAATGAATCAAATATAAATGATGCTCGATTCTTTCCTTAAATATATTGATAAGCAAATCACATTGTTAATGCAGTATCAACTAGCATTTATCTTCCAAGATTCCTCTTTAATCAGAAAACCGTATTTTTGCTAATTTGCATTATCAAAACATTTGGAATGTGACACATGGTCCCAACACCATCTTCGGTGACCTTGCTCACCCCTCTTACAACGTCCTAGCCGTGCACGACAGTCACAAATAAGCCCTTTGCCTTACAATCACCATGGACGTTCTCTCCCTCATCGAACTACGTAGATTTTGATCCCTCTTCAGGGTACGTAGGTACCTAAGTCTTCGCTTAGGAAAAATTCCCCAAGGTTAAAACCACTTGTGGTCCACATTAATTTATTGTAGATTCTACCTTGTTAGAAATGAATCTAACACTTTTCATAATTGATTCTCTTTATCCCTTCATTAATAATAAGGATTACTGAAGATAAGAGATTTACATGTTTCACAAGGGAAAATTATAACATTTGAACAAGGAAACAAATATTATATTCTCAGATAACCACATAGACCAAATTCAGAGCAAGTGGGCTTTTAACAGTTAATGGAAAATTCTTCATTCCATCTAACTCCTCATTAACAAGACTTCCAAAAACTAACATGTTTTAATGGCCTTAGATGATACAAGATATAACAATCTTTGAGCAGTGAAAAAAAATATCAACACGTAATCAACGGTACCCTTAACTTCAAGTAGAAATTTAGCTACAGAACCCTAGGAAACCATCGAGCTATAGAAACTGAAGGAAATGGAAGCATAGTACCTTGATTTTCGCCCACTTCCATATCGAAATCTAGCTCCGACGTCGGTATCCTCTCGTATCCTTCTTACTCCCGTCGACTCTTTGCACGATGAGATGAGCTACGAAGTTCTTTTTTTCCTGGTCGAACGGAGAACATAGCGTGAACCCTAAAGTGAGTAAAGGGGCAAAATTGAAATTTTTGTTTTACATCAAGGACAAGATTGACATTTTAAACCTATTTTCCTTATCTTCCCGAGGAAGGCAACAAATCTTCCGTACAGAGAGGCTACCTTTCTTCCTTGTGAGATATCTTCCCTTCTACCAAACTTACAAAGACATGGACTCTCTTAATTAGGAAGCTAATAATTGTGCAAATTTTTAGCTTTATCGCCTTTTTTAGACTTTATGGTGTTGACGGTTGAGCAAGTTTTGCCTGAGGATTTTCCTTTGTCATTCGTGATGCTTTGTTACGGGACCTTAAAGGATAACATATGAAGGGCACGTTTGGTTACTTGTTTTACTGATGTAATTCATAATGTAATCCAACATTTCTTCCAACATTTTTCCTACCAAACGTACCTTTTTTTATATCCGCATAACTTAATTTTTGTAATGTGATGAAATTATGTTTTTGCTCTACTTTTTTACCCACTTTTAATATAAGGGTAAAATGGTCATTTTACCGACTTTTATTCCATTCACATCACATTATTTTCACATTAGTATTCTCATTCCCATTATATTCAACATAACTAAATATTGCACAAGATCATCATGGGGATACAAATATATGTAAACTCTGTTTGGTTGGAAAATTGTGGTATGATGGATCTTTCAATGTCCGTGCTTTTCAGAGTACAATTAAGCAGATATGGAGGGTTAAAAATGGGGTGGATATTAGGGAGTTGGATAAGAATTTGTTTGTTTTCCAATTTTATCATTGGAAGGACATGGATCGTGCTCTTCCTGGATAACCTTGGTGGTTTGATAAGAAAGTTTTGGCTTTGCAACATATGTCTGGTGACGAGGCCCTTTCTACATTGAATCCAAGTATGGTTCCTTTCTGGGTACGTGTTTATGACTTGCCATTTAATCTTCGAACCCGTAATGCTGCTGCTTCTATTGGGACTAAGTTAGGTGAATTTCTAACATGGAATACTAGTGATATGGGAAGATGGGGTAAGGCTCTGCGTTTGAGAGTAACTATTGATCTCACAAAGCCTCTTAAGCGAGGAACTCTTGTTCGTGGAAGGGATGGGCACTTATTAAAGGTGTTCTTTCGCTATGAATGGTTACTAGATTTTTGTTATGTGTGTGGAAAACTGGGGCATGCTATCAAAGATTGCAACTCTGATAATCATGATGATGAGCAACATCTCACATATGGTCCATGGCTTCGAGCATCTCCAACAAAAGTCATTGAGACAAATTTGAATAAGAGTGGTGATGGGGTGCGTCGTATGTTGTTTAAGCCAGATGCAGTGGTTGTAGGTGGTGATGCAGCGATTGTAGGTGGTGCTAAAGCAGTTTCTGATGGTGTTGTGGTTACCGATGGTGACAAACCGGTTGCCGATGGTGGTGGGTCTATTTATGTAAAATCGGATGAGGTGCTTCAAGCCCAAAACTGTATCATTGATGAGTTCACACAATTATTGGATACTTTTAAATGGGCTCTAGGTGATGTTGTTGATGTGGAAAACACCAAAGTTGGACCCAAGCCCATTAACAAGTCTTCATTTGATAAAGGAAAAGCCATTATTATATCTCCCATGGTATCACATCTTACAGTTCCTGGGCTAAGATGTTCAAGTGGCCCATCCTCTCCTATTGACTACCCTAATAGTGTTGAGCCTGCGTGTACTTCCTTCAAGAAACCAGTATTGCGAACAAAAAGAAAAAACCAAAGGAGCAAATGTGGCGGGTTCTTCTTCCATTACTGTGAATCCTTCAAGTTCAAAGTTTGTTACCCATGATACTTTGGTGGAGGTCGAAGTTGTTGCTGAAACACAAGGGTTTTCGTATTGTGGATGAAAACGCTCTTTCTCTGATGTTCACGATTTATCTGAAGAGGCGGAGGTTGTTAAGCAACCCCGCCTATCACCATGAAAGCCATTAGTTGGAATTGCCGTGGTTTAGGGACGCCGCGGGCAATTCGTGATTTATCCCGGCTTGTGCAAGCCGTTAGTCCCTCCATTTTGTTTCTTATGGAGACAAAAACGAAAACATCAGCAATGGAGAAGGTACGTTTGAAACTTGGTTTTTCTTCTGCGTTTACAGTTGATTGTCATGGGGATGGTCGTCGTCGTTCTGGTGGTCTTTCTTTGCTTTGGAAAAGTAGTGTGGATATCTGAATTTCTTCTTTTTCTTTGAATCATATTGATGCCGTAATTTCTGAAGGTTTGCCTCATAGAAGTTGGCGTCTAACAGGAGTGTATGGTTATCCTGATGATAGTGATAAACCGAAGACATGGCAACTTTTAACTACACTATTTCATTCTTGTTCTTTACCGTGGAAGTGTTTAGGGGATTTTAATGAAATTCTCTATAATACTGAAAAGAAGGGTGGTTTGCTTAAAAATCAGAATTACCTGGAGGCCTTTCGTTCAGTGGTTGATGTTTGTCAGTTTGTTGATTTGGGTTTTAAAGGCTATCCCTTCACATGGAGTAATGGCCGTTGTGAGGAGGATAATGTGCAAGAGCGTCTAGACCGTGTGTTTGCTACTGAATCTTGGTTGTTGTTGTTTCCTTATGTTGCAGTTGAACATTTACAGCGTTATACTTCTGATCATTGTGCCATCTCTATTTATTTTGATGACATTTCTTTTCCTAAACCTCGTGTGCGGAAAAAGATATTCAGATTTGAAGAAGTTTGGGTTTCAGATGACTGCTGTGAAAATGTGATCAAGGGGGAATGGGGTAGTTCAGAATCGGTTCTGCAAAGGATTAGGGTCATTTCAGAATAGTTGGGTTCTTTAGATTTTCATAATACAAGGTATATTCGGTAGAAGATAAAACATCTAGAGGATAGTGTGGCTATCTTGAAGAGTTCCCCTCAATCCAAACAGGTTATTCAGGGCATCAAAGACAGTTGTCAGGAGATAGATAAATTAATTGAGCTAGAGGAGATTATGTGGCGTTAGCGATCTAGAGCTATGTGGTTGAATGCTGGTGATCGAAATACGAAGTATTTTCATAGAAAGGCGAGTCAGCGTAAGGAGCATAATTCCATAAGACGTTTGAAGGATAATGGTGGTGGTTGGCATTTTGAGGAGCATGAAATTGTTCATATTCTGAATTCTCATTTTCAAGATATTTTTTCTGCAAGTACTCTTGAAAATGTTGAAGAGGTTTGTGCGACGCTTCAATTGAGATTTTCTGATGACCAAGCCTCTATTTTAGCTTCCCCTTTCACTATTGAGGAGATTGAAGTGGCTTTATTTAATATGCATCCAACAAAAGCACCAGGTCTTGATGGTATGTCTGCTATTTTTTTCCAAAAATATTGGGATGTCTTGAAGAATGATATTTGTGCTTTGTTGTTGGATATTCTTAATAATGGTAGATCTCCGGTGGATATCAATCATACTTTTATAGCACTGATTCCAAAACATAATATGCCTGATTGTGCTAAGGATTTCCGACCAATTAGTTTTGTAATACTTTGATGAAGGTGGTTACTAAAGTGGTAGCTAATTGATTGAAGCCTTTTTTTACCAGTGTCATTAGTGAAACTCAAAGTGCATTCGTACCTAACCATTTGTTCACTGACAATGCTCTTGTGGCCTTTGAAACTTTTCATTACATGAAAAAAAAGAGAAAAGGGAAGCATGGATTTATGGCACTTAAACTTGATATGTCAAAGGCCTATGATCGTGTGGAATGGAGATTCTTGCATCTGG
The DNA here is from genome assembly GCA_014851425.1 of Senna tora. Lineage (NCBI taxonomy): Eukaryota > Viridiplantae > Streptophyta > Magnoliopsida > Fabales > Fabaceae > Senna > Senna tora. The sequence goes on from CM026262.1 coordinate 17,412,232, forward strand.
TTTTATTAACTATGAATGTGCCTTGCAATATGGTTGATGTCATTATGCGCTGTGTTACCTCTGTTTCTTATTCCATATTGGTCAATGGGACACTTAGTGAGTCTTTTCTGCCGCAACGAGGGATTCGTCAAGGAGATCCTTTATCTCCATATGTCTTTATTATTTGTGATGAGGTGTTCTCATGTTTGTTGGATAGGGCAGTTAATGATGGGTGGTTCCAAGGTGTAAAGATAGGGAGATCTTCTCCATCTATCTCACACTTATTCTTTGCTGATGATAGCATCATTTTTTCCAGATCTATTGAGGAAGCTGCTGATGGTATTTTTCAGTGATTCAAGCTTATGAGTGCGCTTCTGGTCAACGTGTCAACTTGGAGAAAATAGAACTCTCTTTTAGCCGAAATGTTCCTCAACAAAGAAGATTTATGATTCAAGAGCGGATGTGAGTTAAGGTAGTAGAGAGTCATGACCGGTATTTGGGTCTTCCTACTATTATTGGTATATCCAAGAAATCCGTTTTTTATCCTTGAAGGATCATTTGTGGAAGAAACTCAAGGGGTGGAAGGAGAGATGTTCATCACAGGCGAGTAAGGAAGTACTCCTTAAATCAGTTGCTCAGGCTATTCCTACTTATATAATGAGTTGTTTCAAATTACCAGATTCTCTCTGTGGTGAGTTTGAATCTATGCTTGCTGAATTTTGGTGGGGAGGTTATGATAGTAGAAAGATTCATTGGGTTCGTTGGAAGAAATTGTGTTTATAAAAGAAACTTGGAGGGTTGGGTTTTCAATCTTTCAAACATTTTAATGAAGCTTTACTTGCCAAGCAAGGGTGGAGATTGTTACAAAATCCAAATTCTTTAGTTGCTCGTGTTCTCAAGGGGCGTTATTTCTCACGAACTGATTTTTGGCATGCTCAAGTGGGGTATGAACCTAGTTATATTTGGAGGAGCATACTGAAGAGTAGGTGGGTTTTGCAGAAAGGAGCAATATGGCGGGTTGGTAATGGGTCTAGAATTCATATATGGGAGTATAGATGGTTACCTTATAATACATGTGGTAGAGTGCTTAGTGAGAGGCTACCAAATAATTCATGTTCTTTGGTTTCTAATCTAATTGATCATGATACTCATTTGTGGGATAAGGAAATTTTTTGCTCTATGTTTCTTCCTGTGGAAGCCACTGAAATATTATCTATTCCTCTTTCTTGGTCAAATATGGAGGATAAGCTTATTTGGCCTTTGGAGAAGCATAATAATTTCTCTGTTCGGTCAGCATATCACTTTATCCATGAAAATTGTATGAGGTTGCTGGCTTCTGCCTCTACTTGTGGTATTTCCTGGTATAAGATTTGGTGTCTTTCTGTTTCTCCCAAGGTACGAAATTTCTTTTGGCGCCTATGTCATAATGCTCTTCCTACAAGGTATAACCTTATTCGTAGAGGGTTGTCTATTCCTGATGAATGCCCACGTTGTGTTTTTGGAGGTTGAATGTATTTATCATGTTTTTTTGGGTTGTAATTGGGCTAAGGCTGTTTGGTTACATTCCCCATTGGGTTTTCATCCTGCTGTCAATTCTGTTGATGAGTTCTATGATTGGTTATTTGATAGACTTGCTAAAGAAAATTTGGAAATTCTTGGGTGGATTGTTGTGGTGTGTTGGGAGATTTGTTTTTGTAGAAATGAACTTGTGTTTTCTGCAACTCATTATTTGCCTATGACACTTGCATCACATGCATATAATTTTCTTGTTGAATTTCATTCATCTAATCCCAAGCCAAATGTCATTTCGGTTTCAAGAATAGTGAAGTGGAAGCCACCTTTGGGAAGTCATTTTAAATTAAATGTGGATGCTGCTAGATTTTCTGTTTCAGAATGGACATTAGGGATTGCTATCAGGAATTCCATAGGTCAACTTATGCTATCTGCTGCACCAAGAATTTCAGCACCACCAGATCCTACATTGGCTGAAGCTTTAGCATTGAGATGGGGTCTACAATTAGCTACTCATCTTGGATTTCAAGAAATTGAGGTTGAGACTGATTGTTTATCTTTGGTTAATATTTGGAATGATGGTTCAAATGCTTCTACTCTCCACTTGATTATGCAGGATTGTAAAAATCTCTCTCATTCTTTTCAGCATTTTCAATTGGGTCATACATGCAGAGATGGTAATAGACTTGCTCATTATATAGTTAAGGACTATCATAACCCTGTTTCTGTCATATGTTTCGATTCCTTCCCAAATTCTGTTTTGTCTATTGTACAAGATGATGTATTGGGATCTGATTTATGATAATATATATTTCTTGTTTTAAAAAAAAACATAACTAAACTTGCCGGAAATATTTTTGGTTCTAAGAAAAAAAACATAGCAACTATTTTTCATAAAAAAATAATTAAATTAAGATAATAACATGCAATTTCTCTTATCATGCCAAAACTCTGGTATTAACGAAGAAGATATCATCCTCGTGCTATAGGTCTTCACTTCTGCTTCCAAAAATGGAAACTGAGAAATACAAAACCCTAGAAATTGTACAGAAGAACCCAAAGTCCTCGGTCTTCTACCTTTACTTGAACCGTCCTTCTCAACGCAATGCTCTATCTCCTGATTTCTTTACCGAGTTCCCCAAAGCTCTCTATGCTCTCGATCACAACCCTCAGGTCAACGTCATCGTCCTGTCCGGTGCCGGCCATCACTTTTGCTCCGGTATTGATCTCGCCTCACTCAATTCTATCTTTAAGGACCACTCATCCGGTGACCGCGGACGCTCCGGGGAGAAGCTCCGACGACATATCCTGGGCATGCAAGATGCCATCACCGCCATCGAACGATGCCGGAAGCCGGTGATTGCCAGCATACACGGCGCTTGTATCGGCGGTGGAGTGGATATCATTACAGCCTGTGACATCAGGTTTTGTACCAAGGACGCCATTTTTTCGGTGAAAGAGGTCGATTTGGCGATCACAGCTGATCTCGGAACTCTGCAGAGGTTGCCGAGTATAGTCGGGTACGGTAATGCTATCGAGTTGGCTTTGACAGCTCGGAGGTTTTCGGGTCTGGAAGCAAAGGAGTTGAGTCTAGTTTCTCGAGTATTCGATTCTAAACACGAACTGGATGAGGCTGTGCGGGATGTTGCTGAGGGTGAGTCACTTTAGCGCCTTTGTTTATAATTGTCAACAGTTCACCAGACTCTAGGTAGTGAAACTAGAATAAAATACTACAGTGATGAAATTGCTAAGGTTCATAGAATTATGTAGTAGATAGCACTTTTTAGAAGATACGCACTTCATTTTTACTTGTAACCTTGCAATTCTTATAGCTTTCTGAAAAACTTGGTTTTAGGATATCACTTTCTTGGACTCAAAGTTTGGTTTCTTCACTGCGGCACGAGCTAATAGCATTATAGCAACACAGATGAAAAGTTATATAAAGTAAATTAGGATTGAATCAGTGTTTTTTTATTCCAAGGTGACCTACCATTGGTATTTAGGCCGTGAAGTTTGCACAACTTTCATGAGACCAATAATGGCTGGTCTAATTAACGATAGATTCAGAAACTACATTTTGAACTTTGTTTTTTTTAAAAAAATATTATTGCTTGGATTTTCCTTGTCAAACTTCTAGGTTGGTTGATGCAAAAGTAATGTGGGTTCCAATCTCATTTCTTACCTACAAGTTACAACCAATCCATACATTTAGTTCTGGAAAGTCTTTATCTTGCCATGTAACTAAATTTTAATGTATTGCTTAATTAGTGCCGGTTCCTAGTTTGCATCTATTATGGAAGATTGAAAGTGCAAGATGGGGCCACTTAGGATTAGTAAAGTTAAAAAAAAAAAAAAAAATCCGTTATCATTATGTTTAGAACTGCAATAAATGGATTGTGCATAGCATAAGATAAGCAGGGCTGAGTTCCTTGCTAGTTCTTCAGTCATTGTGTTTGCCCCCCTTCCTTTGCTTCTCTTTCCTTGTTCTTCTACAGCATTTTTGCCTCTGTTCTGACAACTTGATTTGATACATGACAGCAATGGCTAGCAAATCTCCCCTTGCAGTCATTGGGACAAAAGCAGTGCTAATTAAAAGTAGGGACTTAACTGTGGATCAAGGGTTGGATTATGTTGCTACTCGAAACTCTGCCACTCTGTTATCAGATGACTTAAAAGAAGCAGTATCAGCACACACCCAGAAACGGAAGCCAGCTTTTGCCAAACTCTGAATGCATTAAGAGTGGTATGTTTTTCATCCCCCGAACACAAAAAAAAAAAAAAAAGTGGTATGCATTTGGCAGTTGCTAAATTTTTCAGAATACAGCTATTATGTCTAATTAACACTAATGTCAATATTTATCCACAACACTAAAATAAGATTTGTTATGATAAAATATTTTCATCCTGCTGTTGCTACCATATCATGAAGATTCGGCAAAGTTTTACGTTTAGCTATGGACTACTTAAAATTGCCCTACTCTTTTATTCAGGTTTGGGACCAATAATTAAAGACTTTGTAATGAAGCTTAGCATAGGACTTAGACCTTTAGTAATGGAGCTTAGCATAGGCAAAATGGCTGCTGCTGCTGCTATCATGTTGAGAAATAAAATCATGAACTTAAATATATCATGGAAACTGAGATTCTAGTAATCTGTTAAGCTTTTGCATTTGCATCCATGCTGTAATTTTAATTACATTGATTTTGTGAATGAATAATAAAACAAGGAAGTAAAAAGATAACTTCCTATCTAATCCTAAACTAGATTTGATTAAAGAACTTAGCTATATTCTGAATGTCCAAAGTCAGAACCTGCACTCTTGATTCCATTTGAGAGGAGTTGGAGAATCCTTTATAGTATCCCTGTTTCATTAGCTTTATATTCACAATTTCACGTTGTTCCAACCCATGTCTTTGGCGTAAATCAGAGTACCCCTGGTATATATAAGAATCAATAGATATGATTTGCATTGGTGATATTTTGAAACTGAAGCTTCTATTCTCTTTATCATGATTTTGAATGTTGGCAGTGAAGTAGACATAGCCTCTGGTTTTCCTCCAATGACATACGATATTAGTTGTGTTGAGTGTTGACAGTGGTTTGATGGGCAGCAGACTCTAAATATCCTTGTCTTATGTGCTATATAGCTTTTATAAGATTGGAGTATAAGATCATTGTACCATTTTTGGAACATTGTTAAGACAGTACATGGACTTGGTTTTTCTTAGTGAAATATGGAAGTATTCTGATGTCTATAGATTCTGTAGGAAATCTTGACAGATTTTCCATGTAAAGAGTTTCCATTTAGGTGGGAGTTCTAATTCCCATTTTAGTCTCCATTGATTACCATTGTAGAATTGAATAATGTGTTCTCAAGGTTTTATGACCTTGGCTACAAGAGTAATTCCCACTGGGAATGTTTGACCCAGATGAGATGAGATGATCCTTTTTTTTTTTTTTTGGGTAGAGGTAGTTGAATGAGTTTTCTACTAGTCTCCTGGTGGTATATTGATTTTTGTTTATCCAAATCCCAAGCGGACCAGTTAACTTTAATTAAATCTGACATACCTAAGAGAAGCCGGAATTGGTCTTTTTCTGGTTTGGGCCAGTGCAGAGAAAGTATACGTATAGATTCACCTGTGCCTATAGATCAGGTCAAGTTATTGAGGATAATATCTGCTGATAAAATATTTCCAAATGGGTGATGCGTTATTGGGCCATTTGAATGTTCATAAAATAGTAACTCCATAATTTGGCATTAAGATCTGATTTAACAATGAATCTGTGTGTAAGTATTCTACATAATGATTTTGCTAGTAGTGCTTTATTTTTTAATTGAAGGTCTTGTATTCCAAGGCCACCTTCAGCAATGTGAGTGGTGGTTACATGTGAAGTTTTTTCTTTTGCTGTGTATCTCCCCATATCCATAGAAATGAGTAAAGACAGAACATGTTGGCGTTGCTTGATCCATATGGCCGACCCCACCTAGTGGGAAAAGGCTATGATTGTTGTTGTGTATCTCCTCATATAAAACGATTGAAAAGTTGATTTATAGTAGCTATTCTGATTTAGTTAGTTTCTGAACCTGCATTATAAAGGAAACCATAGATGATAGTATGATAAAACAGATTTAATTAATGTAATGCAACCTGCCTGTGATAGGAGATTTGCATGCCAGCTCTGTAATTTATTTGGAGTCTTTTATATCCATTCTCTTGCTGCTCATGTCATGGTATGTACCAAGGTATTTTCCCAAAGAAGCAAAGCTGTTTACATTGTAGGATTCCATTTAGATAATGTTAAGTTTCATAAGGGGTGTTAGGTCTAGAACGCATTTCTGATTTATCTTTGTTTGGTGCTAGGCCTTACCTTTTTCCAAACTCATGTAGGATGTTTCTACTATTCAAGCATACCTTGTTTGTTGCTTGCTTCCATGAAGATCATCACGTCATCAGCATATATTAGATTATTAATAGGAGGAGCTGTATGACCAATTCAAATACCCAGTATTTGATTCTCCATATTTGATTTAATCAAAATACATTAGATATTAATATTGCTAAACAAGATAAATAAGAGTGGTGACTGATGATAGAGGATCTCCTTGCTGCAGTCCTTGTGTATGTTTGAAGGATTCAGATTGTATGCCATTAAGAACTAGACGAAATGCAATCGTGGAGACATTTCATAATCATCTCAATCCCATGTTGTTTACTTACATTGATTGGAACTAGTGATATGATACATTCTAGACCTTTTTAAGTTCTATGGTTGTCTATGTACTTATGTAATCAAGTTCATGTATCCAAGTTATTGTAATTCATGTATGGTGTATTGGATAGTGATACGTATAGAATATTTTAAAAGAACACTGTGTGTACCTATATATTATACCCATTGTCTTTAGCAGTTGGAGACAAATAAAGTACGTCATTCTAGAGAGAAAATGAGAGAGTTTTTTGATGTTCCTTCCTCTTCCAGGTGAAGAAAAAAAATATGCATCCTACTGTGTGAACTTCATCAATGGAGCCTTACAGAACTTGACAGTTGTTGCATTCTTATTGGCTAAATAAGCCTCTTGATGCAGGACCCAATAGGGTAAAGAGGGAGAAAGGATAGAGAGATAAGGAGAAACAAAGAAAAAAAAATGGAGAGGAAAAATAGTTAAGAATGGAGTGGTAGGATAATAGGCTTGATTGGGAGGATAGTTAAGAAATTTGAAACTTGTGCTCAGAACAATGAAGGAAATGGTTAAAAAGTGGAGCTTAATTTTTAATTTACAAATAATTACTTATATTTCCAAACCCATTCTTCACACATTTTATGAGAATCATCCATCCAGCATTTCACTTATATTTTTGCCTCCCAACCTCCACACTCCTACAGAATTTCAGCATCTGCGAAGTCAGAGCTGCTTTCATTTTTCTTTATTCATTGCGGAACAGGATCCTCTACATTGCAAAATACAAGTGCAAGGTCGTTTCTCTTCTGGAATTGTAATGTGTGAATGAATGTTGGATTGTTGACGAAAATGGCTTATTTGTCAAAATACTATTTTGATTCTCTATGTTTCATCCAAGTTTTGTTTTGGTCCTCAATGTTTCAAAATTTCAAAATTCGTCTTCTATGTTTCCAAGTTGGTCCAAAAGGTCTTTTTACCTCATACCGTTGCCTGTTCTGTTAAATGTTGACCTAAAATGCTAGCGTAGACCTGAAATGTTGACGAGAGTTTTGGTCCACGTTAGCATTTAACGGTGTGAGGTAAAAGGATAATTTTGGACTCACTTAGAAACATAGAGGATACTTTAAACTCTTGAAACATAGAGGGTCAAAACAGAACTTGAGTGAAACATAGAGGATCAAAATAGTGTTTTGACCTTTAATGTTAGATAATTAAAAGTTTTAATTATTTATTATTATCTTGTAACTAAAAAACTCAACTATGCATTTAAAAGGTAGAGTAAATGTTTATTTTTTGTTTTGAGAGATGTTAAAATTATATATATTTTTTATTTCAAAATTACATCTTCATTTTTTAAGAGATTAAAATAATTTAGAATCTCCTTATCAAAAAACAAAATTAGAATCTCACATTTTTTTACTAGTGTCAAAATAGCTCGTTGCTGGTGGGTTGACTGGTTGCTTGGATAAAAAAAAAAAATTTGACCCATTTAAAAATAGATCTAATCAGTCTGTGTTAAACATACTAGCTTGTGGGTCAAATATTTTTTTTTTCAAATATTTTAACATTTTAAAATATTTTTAATAAAAATAAAATATTTATATGATGATGTTATTTTTTTTACTTTATTTAACAAATTAATTAAATTTATTAAATGAGTTTACTTTTTGTAGCATTGTCAAAAATCAAAATGGCCAATGTCCATGGCCTGTTTAGCCCATCAAATAGATAAGTTTGGATAACAAAAATTTTCAGACAAAAAAAAGAAAAAAATTAAGCCTGTTAAGATAATGCCTAAATTGGTCAGGATAGATCACTTGCTGGAGAGCCCGTCGAAAATAGAAAAAAATATTTCAAAATTAATTTAAAGTAAGTATAATATATATTATTGTTATAAGTAAATGAAAAATAATAATGAATGAAATAATTAAACAAAAAAGGAAGCTAATACTAATTAATCTCTAAAAGAATGAGGATGTATATTTTTAAAATAAAAAATATATAATTTTAACATCTCTCAAAATAAAAAAGCTAAATTTACTCTATTTTTTAAATGGATGGTTAAGATTTTTAGTTGCAAATTAATAATAAATAATTAAAATGTTTCATCATCTAACATTAAACAATTTACATCAACAATTCAACATTCATTCACTCATTGGAACTCCAAAAGAAGAATAACAATGTCGCCGAGCCACTGCATTGTGCACTTGTATTTTGTAATGTAGAGGATCTTGTTCCTCGAAAAACAAGTAAAGAGAAAGAAAGAAAATAAAAGAACATACTCAAAATCTCACGAAAAATCTCCTCTAAACCTCTCGAGCCCTCTACGGATGAGTGGGTATTTACTATTTATAGGGGTTGAGTGGGGTACAATTTTGGAAGGCTGACTTGTGTCACACTTAGTGTCATAGTATGCCACTAGCCTTAGGAGGCGCAACCCCAAAACCATAGATTCGATAATTTATTTTGAAGGAAATCGCGGGGATGGTAATTTACTATGGAGGTTATGACCACCCAGCTTAGGGGTCACAACCCCGAATCCCTAATTTATAGGAAAGGGGACAACCTTGAAAAAAATTGAAAAAAATGAATGGGGTCGTGGCTAAAAAGACAAAAATTAGGATAACATCAAAGGGGGACTTAGGGGTGCCCCTTTTATTTATTTATTTTTTTACAAAAATAGGCCGGATGAAATAGGGTGTCCTATGTGGGCGAGATTTTGAATTTGAAAGGCACGTGGAATAGTATTTTTAATAGGAGTAAGATTCGCGAAGTCTTTGTGAGGGCTATAAAAGCCCAATAGGCTTTTAGTTGTAAGCATCCAGTTTTGATTTTAGTTTTTCTTGTAGTTTAGTTCTCATGAGAGCATGAGATGCGGTTTTAATCAAGGGGAATTTTTCATATTATATTCAGTTTTATTTACCCACTTGTGTTCTTAATTTCCAATTGAGTTGTATGTGCACTTGTCAGTTTCGTGGGTGCTATGACCTTGAGCGGTCTAGATAGACTTGTCTATCTGAATTCACCCACTTGCATACTTAACCTACTAGTTAGAGGGAACGTATGCTTGTCGGCTTCGTGATCATATGTATTCCTTGAGCGTAATTGAATATAGGAATTAATTTTTTTTATGTGTGTTGTCTTGAACCTAGTTGACGTTGTATAAATAATAAAAGTTTCTATGTGGTATATTTATCGTTGATCAATGGTTAGCATTGGTTTGAGCTCGTAAATTAATTTCTCAATAGCGTTCATGAGGATTTTTTATAGAATTAGGTAGTTTTAGCCTCGTCGAGGATTACCCTATTTGAATATTAACCTAAACATTAAAGCGGTCGCCTAGATAAAGTAATAATTGATTCCCTGAGAAAGAATCCCTAAATCTGCAGGTTAACTATGATTGCATGAAATGATTTCTCTAAGATAACTGTTAAATCTAATATCAGACCATCTTCTCATACAACAATATAATGTTGCTTACTCTAACATGTTTCCTAATTTATACGTGATTGATTGTAGAGCTTCAACTAGAGGTTGCGTGAAAGATCGACCCTTGGTATTTTATTTGATCATAGCCTTGCGACAGGGTTAGGTGTGCAAAGCTCTTGAGATTTGCATGATATCAGTAACGCCCCTCATCGAACTATGTGGACTTTCTTATTAGACTGCGTAGGCACCTAAGTCCTCACCTAAGGCAAGTTCCCTTTCCCTCATGTATATTTGACCAAAAATGGACATTAGGGTACTCCTAAATTTATTGATAATTCATTCGAGGAATGGATCATCGATATAGGGGAGACTAGACCTAGAACAATTGTCTAGGGCCTACATATTCTGAAGAGTGATCAAAGTGTTTGTAGTTCTAGATATGGGTAAGCATCCTGAATGCCAAAAAGGGAACATATTAGAGCTGCCAGGAGCTGGAGGCAAAGAGCATCCTAGGGTTCTGGGATGTCAATCTTTTATGAGTTGTTGTGAGTGTGCAACCTCAAGCACCTAAGGTTTAGGCATCGAGACATATTTATAAGCCCGAGAGAAAGCTTCTAAACTAAAGGCCTAGTGTGACGATCGAGGCCCATTATGCATATAGATCGAATTAGGCTAAGTAATATGTGGTATTATCATTCATGAAAATTTTCTCGCGTGTTCCCAAGATGTCGAGAAACAAAGAAACAATACTGACAATTTTTTTTCTTCAATTTTTTTTTTCTCTTAAGCAAATTCTTCTCCCTCTTTCCTCTCTTTTGTTTTTCTTCTTCTATTTCCCTCCCTAAGTTCTCATTCTTCTACTTCTCTTTCATATTGACAAACCGGTTAATTGTTTAATTTTCTCAACAAATTGCTAGTTTTTACCAATTCTTGAAGTGATGGCTTTCTTTCAACTGAAACATAGACCAGTTCATTAATTTTTCAAGTTTTTGTAACTCTACGTCTTGAGTTATATGGCTACGTTTGGAAACAGGAAAAGGGGAGGGAATAGGAATGGGAATGAGAATGAGAATGTTGGAGGGAATGAAAATGTCATGTCAATATGATGTGATGTGAATGAAATAAAAGCAGATAAAATGATTATTTTACCCTTACATTAAATGTGGGAATGGAATAAAAGTGAGTAAAAAAAGTAAGGGCACAAACATAGTTTCATTACATTGTAAAAAGTGGAGTTTGTTTAGTATAAAGAATGTATGAGGGAGAAGACTTTCCCTTACTTTTTCTATCCTCTTTTTCTGTTTCCAAACGTAACCTAAACTTTGTCTTGTAGGTTGGAGAATACCATTCAAGGGCGACATCCCAATAAAGAAAAGAAAGTAATATTATTCTCGCGAATGTTATAATTATATTTTTGGTTCAATTTTTATAATTTTAAAAATGTTTAATAATTTTTTAAATATGCTATTTTTTTGGGTAAGATCTTAAATAAGCTATTGATTATTTCTTTAAATGACAACTTATCATTAATAAAAGGCTAAAATGCACTGAGACCCCCTGAGTTTTGGGTTAAGGGCACATACACCCCCTGAGTTTTAAAACGTTGTACGTAGACCCCCTGAGTTTTTTCTTTGGGGCACTCAGCACCCTTCCGTCAATTTTCCATCCACATTCTACCGTTTTTTTGCCACATCATCAAATTAACAAGGGGTATTTTTGTTATTTCATAATTAACCTAGAGATCCACCCATATATCTAACCCATTAAATTATACCCGAACTGATATTGGACCTACCCATAGAAGCAACCGAAACAATCAAGCACAACGCAGAAGAGCTCCAACGCATAAGCACCGTCGCTCCGTCCATCGACGCTCACTATCGCTCTGTTCACCATCCACCATCAAAGACGAGTCTTTGAAGTCGAGAAGCTCCATCCACCAAGCACCATTGAAAGCTCATCTTCTTGCAAATCCAGCGTCGAGCAAGTGAGGACTACCTTCGTTCTTGGGAGCCTGAACTTAGTATTTGCTCTCTCTAAGCTGCTGTGGGTTTTGCTTATGTGACGGCTTTCTTTTTTTCCTCGCTTACTTATTAATTCCAGTTTCAGTTTTAAGGCTACTAGCTTCATTCAACTTGGTGTTTGTAGCAATCATGGGTAAGTGGGTTTCAAAGTGGCATGATAATTTTGATGTTAAATTATCTGATTCTATAAGGTATTTTTTTCGTCAATTCCATATTTGGATGTTGAGGTTGCTTAGTCCAGTATGCGTTTCTTTTCTTCTTCTTTTTTTCACTTCATGACTCTAAGAGGTATTTTTCTCAAATCCATACCATTTACCTTGTTAACAAGTATGAATACACAGAAAATCTATTACATTATCTTGCTTCTTGCTAGTTCTGCATTTAGTCTAGTTAGTGAGTTTTTGTTCATTTTTAATGGATTAATTAAAAGACCAAAATATGATGTGTCATTGCAAATGAATATTCATTTTATTTATAATGTTTCCTGCATTTTCAACTAGAGTCTAACTCTTAAATGATTAATGGATAACTGTTATGATGCATATTTTAGAAACGTTAAGTCTTGTTTTGGATTACTCAAGTACATATTATTGGGTTCAATTGATATGTTAAGTCTTGTTAAGTTATTGCTTAAGTGCTTCAAATGGTAAGCTGAACCTGGTGCTAAATTGAAAAACTTGATGACATGGTTTACCCCCTTACTCTGATGTTTTCTTGGAATGTGTTATGTATATTCCATTTTGACACTAAGGATGTGCTTAAACTTTAAGATAAGATCTCTTACATAATATTGCGTATCTAAGTGTTAGCTTTAAAGTGTATTGAATTTTATGTTGATTTTATATTTGTGAAATTTGATTAAGACCAAAAGCATCGGGGGATTCAGTGACTAGAAAGTTGGCCCTGCCTTGACAATACAACATTAAAGAATTCAGAAGCAAAGGGTTAAATATATATGATGAATCACTTCAACCTTCATATATAGTTGATACTCATACTATGTGGTTTTGAGTATGTGAGATTTTCCATATTCTTTTGTTGTTGGTTAGGTTGTCTATAGTCTGTAGCATTAAGCAAGAGAGGTCTCGACAATTTTCCTTTTCTTTTCAATTGTTCTTATAGGATTAGTTGAATGCCAGTTTTTTATGTCACAGATTGAATGAATTTTTTTATTTCTTTGTACAAGTGATTAATTTTGTATTTGTATTTGTTAAAAATGTAAGAAATTGTATTAGTAAGAAATTGGCAAATGGTACATTCAATGATTCTCTGATGTTATAGTGTCTTTTGCAATCCTTTTTTTCCCAAATGTTCTAATTGCAAACCTGTTGGTGTGTATCGACACTGACATGTATACCTGTTGTATGAGTATCCTCAATTTACACAAAATATGAACACTACATTGGCAATGCCGCAATGGAACAAATTGAAACATATTCAACTATTGGAACATATTCAACCTGGCTATATTGATGTAAATAAAACCATAAATACTGTATTAATTAAATAAATGTTTGGTCAACAAGGAATGCAGAAGCACACAACCAGAAGACAGAGTTAAACAAAGTTAAAGCATTGCAAATTTACAAGTACACTAAATTAAAAAGACATGGTCAATAATAGAACATCAAAATCAGAGAACCAAAATATCCAATACTACACTTCAAGTTGTGTTCTTCCAATCTCATTGATGAACCCGATTAATTTGCCAAAACACATCACTTGCAACACAGTAGCAGTAAAATCAGTACACACAAAGTAATACAATAATGTAGTAGCAAAAAACTGAATTAAAGAAAGACAATAAGCAGTAGGAAAAAAAAGTTAGTTCATATTAACATCTCCATTCACGATTTGATAACTAAGTAAGTCAGTCTATTTGCAATCTACAAAAGCAACACCAAGAGACAGAATGATGACAAATGGTAAACATACATGCAGACCAAAAGACGAACTAAACTCTTAATTGTAAAAGGAATAAGAACAAATTTGATGAATCCACGTGGCATGAGCATTCTCTCCAAAACTCCTACAGTCAAGTCATTCCTACAATAAATATGACACAAGCAATTAAGGGTTGTAACTTAGGAGTAGCTATAAAATATTCAATAAATATGACACAAATGACTTACTTTCTAATTTGGTGGGTAAGTGGTAGTCGTCTGTTCGGTAGATGGTTCTCCAGTGCTTACTCTTCTTCTTCTTCTTATAAATCTTTCGATTGGGGTTAGCGGGCCCTTTGCAACTACGACAATTGTTTCCGGGATTACCACAATTTCCACACTTTGTTGTAACTCCCTTTCTAGTATTTGTATTTGTGAAGGGATTTTGGGGTTCATCCTCAGCCCTCTTTCGAGCCTTCTTAGGCCTTCCCGGCGCTGTTTTGTATTCTGGAGGCAATATTTGATTACAGTTGGTCGGTGGCCAATATTCTTCGCCTAGCACTGGACCGATAGTGGTGCTATATGCATTCAAGAAGGTACTAGTACTATAGTATGGATCAACATATTCCTCGGGAGTCCTCCTCATCTTGTATGCAGCTGCGACACCATGCCCACAAGGTATTCCAGTCAAGTCCCAAAACTTACATGTACATGTTTGGCTGTTTAAGTCAACCACTTCCCTCTCCCACGGGCTCTCCACTTCGAATCGTCCATCACCCGTCACATAGCAAATGTAGTTCCTTGACTCCAACTTAGCTCTCTCCAACTTTGTTTGGATTCTCGGGCATTTTGGGCCACGATAATTTTCCATCCCTTCCTTCTTCGCAACAAATCTTTGCATCAAAAGCCTTCTTATCATTTCAAACATGGTTATTATCAGCTTGTCTCTTGCATCCAATATGAATGAATTGAAAGTCTCCGCAATGTCGTTTTGCAAGATATCACACTTAATTCGTGGACTAAATGTGTGCTTACTCCATGTGTTGGTTGGATACTTAGTCATCCAATTGTGGGCATCAACATGAAGGCTCTTCAACAACGACATATGATGTTTGAAACTGTGCATTGTTGTGGCTTTGCAGACATTCCACAACCCATCTTTCAGGCTTTTACCTTTGTACAACCTCTTGAAATTTTCGTACAAGTGCCTCACACAAATTTATAAGAAGATGATATATATAATTTACTTGTACAGAGTGATGGAGTCACAATCAATAATGTTATAGAATATTCTTAACAAAAACAATTAAGAACAAAAAAATTAACCTTATCTTCATATATATGTGCCCACCAGTAATTGATATATAGCTATATATAATAATTAATCCCTAAGAAGATGATATATACATATATATATATATATATATATATATATATATATATGATCCTACACATAATGAAAGAATCTTAATGGAGTATATATGTTTGGCCTCAGACAAAGTTTAACAACATTCTAGATTCATAAGACTCAAACAAATCAGTGATGCACATGCATTATTCTCTCTTTAATTTCTTCCTCTGTTCATTTCTCTATTTTAAAATACTTTTTTGTATTAGTAAAATTGTAAACCAAATGATGTTTTGACAAGATTATAATACAATTATATATATATATATATATATATATATATATATATATATATATATATATATATATAGGAGTTATGTCACTCTCATGCCCAATATAAGTCACAAGATCCCACCTTTGCTTTCTTTGATTTTTTGTCATAAAATATGTGGCACCCTTTCACGTGGTCCAAACATTAAAGGACCACAACAAGATATATTCAACCCCTCTCAACACACTTTTCTAAATACCAAAGAGAGAAGATTCACCTAAGAAGCAGACAAAATCTTTAACAGTAAAATTAATTATTCTCACCAAATATAAACACTAAAGAACCCAACTAGTATAAATATTAGTGGCCACTAGTATCATTTATATTCATACCCATCACTAAGAGAGAGAGAGAGATCAGCAGGGGCAGTGAGAAAAAGAGAAAGCAATAGAGAAAAAGAGGAAGTACATATCTTACAGCTGGGGATTAAATGCTTCGACGGTGGTTGGCGGTGGCTTCCGAAGGTGGTTGACGGTGGCTGTCGACGATGGCTATGGACAAAGGTGGTTGACGGTAGCCTTGTGTGATGATGGTGCTTCCTTTCTTTTTTTTAGACTTAGGGATTTTGATGCTCAGATTGGGGGTGGGTTATTGGAGAAAAAAATGGGTGGGCCAAAAAATGGGTGGGTAATTAAGTTTATGTGTAAAATTACCAAATTGCCCTGCTGACGTGGCACTTAACATCTAAAATTAACAGAACCCTAACGGAAGGGGTGTCTCTGCCCCAAAGTGAAAACTCAGGGGGTCTATGTGCATTTTAGCCTTAATAAAATAATTTGCAAAACTATTCTACTTTCAATAAAAAAAAATTAAAATTTTTAAATATAATTAACTTTCAAAATTCATAACTTATAAACTAAAAATATATCTTTATATCATGCATTGGTTTTTGTCCAAAATTAGCACTTTTTTATTTATTATTATTATTATCACTTTTGAAATCTTATTTTTCAATCTATGACAAACACACTGTTCACGCTTCAATTCGCCGTTAGGGACGGCAAATTGGAATTTTCTTTTTTATTTCAATTCGCCGTCCCTAACGGCGATTTGGTAGTCAACGCCAATGGCTCCCAATTCGTCGTCAGGGAGAGCGAATTGGCTTTATTGGACAGCCAAGCCTACGTGGCTTGTTGACGTGCCCAATTCCCTCTCCCTAACGGCGAATTGGGCAAAGCCGTTTCAAATTCGAATTTACTACCCCCAATTCACCGTTGTTAACTACGAATTGGGGACAGTAAATGCGTCCCCATTTCCAATTCGTCCTCGGTATCCATCTCCTCTCTTCGACTTCTGCATCTTCTTCCTCCTTCCTCCATTTTTAAAGGTTGTGGTCTACTAATAGGAGCCTAATAGCCCTTCCCTGTCTTCATCTCATCAAAATGAAGTCACAGACCAAGATCAAATAAATAATTCTGAGATAATAATAGTCAAAGCAGAAAATAGATTAGCAAACTGGTCACTACCTAATATTCATCCGCATGAAATTTATAGGCAATCAACCTTTAATTTCAAAACTCAAGACGTTTGTAGAACAATAGAAACAACTAGAACAATATAGGAACAATTCAAGACACTTTACAATTGTTAGACGAAAACTAAATGGATCAACACAAGGCCGAAAGATATAATTTTCTTCATTTAGGATTAATACAAGTTGCAGTTAAACCCCACCACAGGTTAGATATTAGTCATCCAGTATTTTTATTACTAAGAGATAATCAAGTGCTAAATTTTAAGGATTCAGTCATAGCAATATTAGAATCAAATTTGTGTGATGGACCCGTTTATTTTAATTGTTTTCCAAACTACATGATAAGTATTAGAAGGCCTAAAGCAAAAGAAGCACTAAAATTCCACATCAAAACAAAAGAATGAGTATAGCACCTAGTAGTATTATATAGGATTCATTACAAAATATCTAAAACTGGTGTCAATACGAGAGTTAAAAGAATATCACCTAGAAATGAGACAATAATAATGGAAGCCAATCTCCAAAGATAACCTATAATAACTCCAAAGCCCATTAAGCACGAAGAAAAATTAGCAGATTTTTTCGAAGAATGGAAATTAGAGGGAATCTAGTCTCCAAAAAGTATAGAAATCTTTAGCATAGAAAGATGTATAGAAGATCAACATAGGAATTAAAATGAGAAGATCATTTTCAATAAACTCTTTATCAACTTCCCAAGGGATTAATGAACCAACTAGGCATTCAATTAGTGAACCAGCTAGGTATTCAAAAGATGTTAACTCTATCACCTCCATGCTAAACGTTGATTTAAGAGGAGTAGATTTCAGGCCAAATATCCCAGAACCAATATATAGAGATCAAGAGTCCCCTGAGGATTAGCAATATGTACAGACTTAAAACTCCAACATAAAATAAGAAATGAAACAAAAGAAAATAAGAAAGAGTTAGGGAACTTTTATCAACAATATGGTATACAAAAAATCCAAGCTCCTTCAGCCAAATATAAGAAAAGGAGTAGAAAAGAAATCTATGACTCTAAACCAAAAAACAAATACATCTATGAATCAAAACCAAAAAATAGGTACACTTGGAAACCTAAATACCATAGGAAGTTTTCAAAAAATAAAGGAAGTAAAGGCAAAAACTTTGTGTGTTTCAAATGTGGTAGATATGGACATATAGCCAATCATTGTCAGTGAAGAAAAAGATCAACACATTAGAAATAGATGAGAAATATAAACAAAGTTTAATTAGCTTATTAATTAACGAAGAATATGAAACCATAGATAAAGATACCGAGGAAGAAAGTGATGATGATGTATACCAAATAGATAAAGGAGAAGAGAATAACCAGTCAGAAAATGAAAGTTGTTTGGGAATAGGACTTTGTGATTGTAACAATTGTGTTAAGCAAATCAACGTAATCACAAGAGATAAAGTATAAGCTCTAATAGAGATAATGGACAAAATAAAAAATGAGGATGTAAAAAATCAATATTTGTTAAAATTAAAGGATATAATAGAGGTAGAGGAAAAGAATCCAAAAATTGAAGTAGAACCTTATAATTTTCAAGATATTCTCCAAAAATTTAAAAAACAACAATAAACGATTTTCAGGAAGAAATAAATTACTAAAGGAAGAAATTCAATAGTTAAAACAAAAAGATGCTTCATTAGAATTAGACATGCTAAATATAATGGGAATACAATATGTAAAAAATGAGCAAAGTTTTAAAAAGGGAAACATTGATCAACAAAACGAGGAGGAAGAAGAAAGCTACTTAAACATAATAAATAAAGTCCCAATACAAAAATGGTATTGTCAGATAAACTTAACAATAGGAAGATTGTCAAGAGCCAAAGGAATGAACTTACAAGTTTAGTATAAATTATCAAATGCAAGAATCTGTAAGAATAAAATATGCTTTAAAACACCTTTTATACTAGCACTACAACATTTTTGCCTTTTTACAACGCACAAAAACCGTTCTCTATAATACCAAAATCGTTGCCTATTAGAATAGGCAACGGTTTTTGGCTGTACTATATTCCACCGTTACCTATTGTATAAGGCAACGGTTTTTTGTTCCTATGGCAACAAATGTAAAAAACCGTTCCCTATACTTTATCAATAGGGAACGGTTTTCAAGTTTAAAATTGGCAACATTTGTTAACCGTTGCTTCTTTAAGCAACAAAGATTAGCCGTTGCTTATTGAATATGGCCACAGCATAAAACCGTTGCCTAATGTTTCAACATTAGGCAACGGTTTTCTAGATTCTGCAAATGTTATTTGAAACAACATTTAAAAACCGTTCTCTAAAAGAATAAGGAACAATTTCTTTTTTTCTATTATTTTTAGAAATAATTTTTAAACAAATATATACAAATGAATTATATAATAATTTCCTAATATCATACAACAACATTAAACTCATTTTACATTCAATAAAATATATATTTAGATCAAGATGTCATCATAGAAAAGTAATATAACAATACAATTCATCAAAATGCTCCCAAGATTCAAGTATGTTGATACATATCCAACAAAAAGTAATATCATAGAAAAGTTTAATAAAAGTTCACAAGATTAACAAGTATCCAAAATATATAGTAAAGATCTTCAATTCATCAATGAGCTTCATAAAAACTTGCATTTTTTTCACCATGTTGTCCCTACATAAAAAAGATAACACATTATTAGAAAATTAAAATGTAATAAGAATGAAACATCTTATTTTTTAAAAAAAATATTACATATAATTAAAGAAACTCACATTTTCCTTGGACAATATAAATGTGAAGTAAAAGCATAAGAAAGTAAAATATACCTTATCAGGATTTGAAGCATGTGTTGTAGAATGCTCATTACATTGTCCCTCATCATTTTGTGCATTGTTAGCTTCACTTGGAAAAGACCTGAAAAAAACATCTAAATTCTCCATATTCATCCCTGAATTGTTTTGTTGCATCCAAACTTTTATAAAAGACTGCATTCCAAGCCTTTGTTGTTTCACATCTTGCAGCTCACTTTTCAAAGAATTCACCTCCTTAGCATGCTCTTGCTTCATAGAATCCATAATTTAGTTTTGCTTTTCCTTTTGCTTTAAAGCAATTGGTGTGACATTTCTACCATAGCAACGAACTCTACCAGCTTCCTTTCCAAACACTTCTTTGAAGGCTTCGGTATGATTTTGCTCAGGGTTTTGGGTCAAATGATCTTTAAGTTGTGACTGCAAAACAAATTGTTATGTCGTTTTAAACACAAGTAAACTACATATATTGCATAAGTAAGTTATATTCTAAGTTCATAAACCAAATTTTAGAAGAAAAAAAAGCTCTTACCAAATTTCAAATACACTATATATATCATCATAAAGTAGAAATTAATTAAACAAGTCTATAAATCATTAAACCCAGCATCCATATGAAGCAAACAAGTCTTTCAAATAACAACTTACTATCACATCTTGTGTCTCAAGATCCACTTGCTTGGCTTTAACACTTTGACGTGTTTCAATAAACACTTCTATTTGGGTAGGCTCCTCACCATTCTTTTCAATCTACAATAAATAATAATTTTAAACTTGAAGTAAATAACTTCATATAATTAAATACATGATGACTGAAAACATAGAAAGTAAATAGTTTTGATTGTATATGAAACATCAAATAAGAAATTAAAACTATATGCAAGTACTAGTTTTTAAAATATGTTACCATTCTTTGACGAACTAGAGCAAAACTTGTAGGCCCCATTCGATGCCTCCACTTTTGTGTAGCCCTATTTTTCTTGTTTGATATACTAATTTTCTACATACAATAAATATATATATATCAATTAATGCAAAGAACATATTTGTGATGAATTTAATTAACATATAAATATATATTTGTCTTACTTTCACATTTCATTACTCCAATATAAACACAGCTTCTTAAAGTGTGATTCTGGTATAGTTGCAGGACGATGCTTGAGTCTTTCAGTCATGTTAGCAAACTTTTCAAAGTGTAATCTCTTAATTTTGCATTTATATCATCTCCAAGCATCTTGAATGGTAGACTCTACCCACTTTTTCCCTTCATCTGACACATTAAATTTTGCCTATAACATAAAAGGCATGGAATGAAAATCAATAAAAGAAGTTGCATGATTGTAAATTTACAAAGGAACATAACTTAGGAAAATTTAATTAACCAATACTTACATTGATATATTTCCACATATGGTCTTTAAGGTCACTTGGCAAAGCCTTCCAATTAGTGTAAGTCAAGGGACAAAATGTTGAATTTCTAGCCATTATACCCAAGAAAAGACTCAAGTCCTTCACTGTTTTCTCACGAGGTCCTATTGGTTGTCCATCATCATTTAAGATTACTTCTTCTCGCTCTTCAATTGATCTAGCATGAATATTCTTGCATGATGTTTGCCCTCTAGTTCTTTTCTTTGATGTCCCTATGTCAAATTCATTTCATAGTATAAGAGAAATTAGATATAAGGTAGGTTTGGGAACATAATTTTTGTAAATTAAATTTGAAAATTCAAATGATATTACCTTTTGTTATATCACCGTTATTTTCTTCCTCAACTTCATTATGATGGTTGTTGTCTTCTTCATTTTGTTCAACTTCTTCATTCATCATAATTTCTTCATTATCACTTTCAACATTACCAAGAAAGTCATCCATTGATAATGGTGGACACATTGGCTTTCTTTTCAACTTCTTAGGAACATGTGGTGCTTCGTTGCTCTGTTGAACTTCAGCTACATTTTGATTGGGTTTCTTAGTAGTGTCAACCTTATTATATTGGCTTTGGTCTCCTTGAACTCTTTGAGATTCAACTTGAGTTGAAGTTTTAGGTAAATGAGGCTTCTTTTGACATTGTCTTTGATGACATCCACCTTTTGACTCTTTCAATTTGCTCTCCAACAATCTTTCTTGCATATTGTGAACTTTTTCACGCTTAACTTTCTTGAATTGTCTAAGCAAATCAGTGCTTGATTTAGCTTGGAGATCAAAATTGAAACCATTTCTAATGCTAGGACTTTCAGCTCTTTTGTCAGAAGCCAACACTTTTTCTTTAAAAGTTTCTCCCTTCTTCATTTTCTTTTTCAGTAATCAAAACTGAAATGGTAAAAACAAACATATATGATTTGTATATAAAGATGCCATTCACATACCATAATAAATAAAACCTGAATCAATAAAATAACTAATAAAAATAATTTAAGAAAAACAACCTAGATTATGTTTCATGTCAATAATATAAGAAGAAGAATTAACAGCACATATATCATTTGTATATAAATTTAGTAGCGTCATTTTAAGCACAAAGTAGGATTTAAAGTGGCCTACCTTCTTTTCCTTTCCTTTTAGTATTTTCTAATCTCAACCAATGACCAACAAAGATGCCCTTCACATACCATAATAAATAAAACTTGAATCAATAAAGTAACTCAATACTTCATAAAATTGTAACACCACTATCTTCTAGAATCTACATACCTGCACCAAAGTAAAGAAAAATCACGTTACAACATGCATAATACGTATTTTAAACTCAATAGTTTATAAAATATGTGTGGGAGTAAAGAACAACAACCTAATAAAGTATTCAAAGTAGTATTACTAGATTAACACATATTACATGACTTTAGGAAAAGCTACTCCATATAGTCCCAATCACTGTCATCAAAGTCAGAATCCTCTTCATAATCTATTTGATGTGGTTGGTCATCAAGTGTTGGTAAAGGTTCATCAATGATTGTAGCTGGTACATCCGTTCTAACTAAATCAACTTCACCATCATCAACTGGTAGGGTAGGATTTGATGAAGAATCAGATGGCTCGCCCCAATGAAATTCTTGGCCACCATCTGATTGATCTCCCATATTGAATAAATCTCTAGGGACTCTCTTCATGACATAATATCTATTTTCTTCCAAATGACCCCTAACATAAAAACACTGATGTACTTGAATTGCTAGCACAAAAGGATCTTCCTGGTAGCATCTCTTATCAAAGTGCACAAATTTCATTCCATAATTATCTTCTTTAACTTCAAACCAATCACATTTAAATAACACATATTTGCAAAGTTCATAATAGTTTAACTCAATTATATCAGTAATCGCTCCATAGTATGTTAAACTATCTTTTCTTGGTCTTTCATCCTTGGAGCTTGCAAAGCTTCGAGTTATTGCCTCCACGGTCACTCCACTGTTTTGGGTTTTGCATCTCCCATCACGCATCCTAGTGTGGAACCTATATCCATTAATAACATATCCAGAAAACTTCTTTGCAACAGTATTTGGTCCTCTGGATAGTCCCTTAACAAATTCTGATATATCATCATTCATCGCACGAGTTTCAAACCATTCAATGAAATCATTGCTATGACTTTTGGCTTTACTCCACTTTCTTTTCCCAGTATGACTATTAACAATATCCTCATGCTCTCTACAATAAGAAAGTATAACCATTCATTAATGTTTTGTATATAAAAAATATTCACAAAGGATTGCTAAAAAGATTGGCAATAAGAAAATACCTAATGTATTGTTGGACATCATCACAATTGAACAATATGTATCTATGAGCTTGCTTCAATGACTTCTGGTCTAAAGATATCAATTTTTTTGCTCCGATAGGATGGCCAACAGAAGAGGCATCAACTTGACTGAAACTTGATTTATCACTATTCCTTCCCATTCTATTTGACCTTTTATCCACACCACTATGTAAATACCTTGAGCTAAATGTTAAACACTCTTCAACTAAATATGCTTCTGCAATAGATCCTTCTGGGCGAGACTTATTGCGAACATAAGACTTCAATTTACACATATATCTTTCTGGTGGAAACATGTAGCGACTTTGAACCGGTCCACCTAATCTCACTTCATTCGCTAGGTGAATAGGTAAATGAACCATTATGTCAAAGAAAGAAGGAGGGAAAATTCTTTCTAGCTGGCAAAGATTTTCTGCAATCTCTGCTTCTAAATGGATTAAGTCTTCAACCTGTATAACCTTTTGACATAAACAACGAAAGAAGGAACAAAGACGAATCAAAGGAATAGCAACATGGTTAGGCAATAAGCCTTTTATTGCTACTGGTAACAAGTAATGCAACATGAAATGGGCATCGTGACTTTTATAACTCGATACTTTTCTTTCAGCAACTTGCACACATCGTGAAATATTTGATGCACACCCATCTGGTAATTTTGCTGACTTTAAAACACTACAAAAACTTGATTTCTCTGTTGCAGTCATAGAATAGCATGCTCTAGGCAATATAAATTTTTCCCACCATCCATCTCCCTTGGTTGAAGATTCTTTCTTATTCCCATATCCTGTAAGTCAAGACGAGCTTTTGCATGATCCTTTGTCTTCCTTGGGATTTCTAAGAGAGTGCCAATTATATTATCACATATATTTTTCTCAATGTGCATTACATCAAGGTTGTGCCGCATTGTGTTATGCTCCCAATATGGCAACTCAAAGAAAATAGATCTCTTCCTCAAAGGATATTTGTCGTTTTTCTTTTATGTCATCCCAAAGACATGGTTTATCTTGTCCAAGTCTTGTAAAAGTTCATCTCTTCCTAACAATGGAGGTGGAGACCTATGTTCTATTTTTCCATTGAAAGACCTTGAATTAGATCTCCATGGGTGATTCATAGGCAAAAAAAAAACACGATGATCCATATAACACATCTTTTTACTATGCTTTAAATATTTGGAAGAAGTTCCATAGTTGCAGCAAGAACATGCAAACCATCCTTTGGTGCTCCAACCAGACAACATAGCATATGCAGGAAAGTCATTAATAGTCCAAAGAAGGCATGCACGCATTTGAAAGTTTTCATTTCTTGAAACATCATAAGTTTCTATGCCTATGTCCCACAGTAATGTTACCTCCTCAATCAACGGTTCTAGATACACATCAATGTCATTTCCAGGTGAATGTGGCCCAGGAATTAATAAGGACAACATATAAAATTCAGGCTTCATACACATCCAGGGTGGTAGATTATAAGTCATCAACACAACAGGCCAAGTACTATGAGATATGCTCATTGTCCTAAATGGATTAAATCCATCATTAAACAACCTAAGTCTTACATTACGAGAATCGTTAGCAAAATCAGGATGTAGTTCATCAAAATCTTTCCATGCTTGGCCATCAACAGGATGTCTCAACTTCCCATCCTGTGAACGCTCTTCCTCGTGCCATCTTAATTAACTGGCAGTCTCAGCGCACATAAAAAGTCTTTTAAGTTGTGGAACCAAGGGAAAGTGTCTAAGAATTTTAGCAGGCACTTTATAGGCTTTCTTGGACTCCCCAGATTCGCAATCCACTTGAGAACTTTCATTCCATCTTGAAGCTCCACATATATGGCAAGAGATATCGTTTACATGCTCTTTCCGATATAGCATGCAATCATTTGGGCATGCATCAATTTTGTTGTAGTCAAGACCCAAGTCCCTAATCATTCCCTTTGTTTGATTGAAGGACTGAGGAATGTTCAAATGAGGCATAGCCTCCCTCATTAATTCTAATAGGGCTGTAAATGATGCATTGCTCCATCCATGAAGACATTTTAACAGATAGAGTCGAATGACAAATGATAGTTTTGAGAAATTTTTACATCCTGGATACAATTCTTCTTTTGCTTCTTCAATCAAATTATAGAATTTTCTAGCATTTTCATTAGGGCCTTCATAAATTCCCTCTGCTTCTGCTACATCTCTAAATGTGTCATATAATAAGCCATCAATGTCGTCATATGAGTCCATTTCATCATCTAAATCACCATTAGAATCTATAAAAGAAATTCCCTCACCATGGTAAACCCATTCTTCATAGCCCTGAACAAATCCCTTACATACTAAGTGATCCAACACTACATGTCTCTTTTGCCAATTAAGATTGCGGCACATAACACAAGGGCATAAAATTTCTCCTCCTTGTGGTCTTCCTTTAGTGAAAGCAAAGTCTAAAAATGATTCTACGCCATTGATGTAATCAATGCTATACCTTGGCAAATTAATCCAACCCTTGTCCATATTTTAGCTTTATTGTAGATTGAAAAATTCCTAAAGATATTTTGAGTAATAGAGTTTATTACAATAGAGATAAATATTTAACATTGATGGAAAAAAGACTTTAAGATTTTTAATAAGGATTTCAAAAGGTAACTAATATTATAAAAGAACACAGTATGAATAAAATGCGACAAACAAGAAACCTTTCTTTCAGCTTCCTATTGTTGATGGAACACTCTCTTTGTGAAAGCTGGAGAATTAAGAGATATTGTTGAAGTAGATCTCAACCTTCTTAACTAATCTAGGACAACCAGTAAGAAAATGTTTCGACTTCCTGAACCTGTAGCAGTCAGTAGCAATAATCAGAACATGTATCATAGTTACCAAGATAATTTTAAATAATTCACTAACAAGTCACAAGTCAAATAGAAATGCTCGATTTCTAAAACATCTGGATCATATGAAAATTAGGAATATTTGAGTATCAAGTAGAGATATCCGTAATAGATGATACCCAAATAATTCATCTCAAAAAGTAAATATATAAAACAATTTGAGTTTATTTAATAATACATGATAAATAACATAACAAGAAATAAGAAAGGAATCTCTACCAAAAATATATATATCATGGAATATTATAAAGAATAATTGATTTGAAAGCCAAATCAGTGAATTTCAAGATTCTTTGAATGTTCTGAATGAAATTATGAAGCATGTATTGAATTATAAAATACATCTCAAAAAGTAATTATTTTAAAAATAAATATAGTAGTAATATATTAAGTAGATTTTTTTTATCATAATATATTTAGTAGATTAGGAATGTATATGGAAGATTCACCGAAAAAAACTTGGTAAAAATATGTTATCGGCATAACTAAGTAACAATTGAAGTGTTGAACTTGAATCTATTCAGACATATAATTAATATTGTGTCAGTAGGTTCATATTTTTTTAGGTGCTGAAGAGAGCGAGAGAAGCAGCCTTAGGGGTGGCCTTAATTAGAAATAGAGTTCCCGTGAGGTTAGCAAAGAGGTGCAAGTTTAATTCAGGAGAAGGCTCTTCCTAATTAGTAATCCTGACAAAGCTCTTGGTTCCTATCTTAATAAGTGCGTTGATACAAAAATTAGCCTCTGATCTCTTGATTCATCTTTTAGAATAGTTAGTTCAACAAAACTGAATAATTAATTAGAATGCACATGAAATTCAACGGAGTCATAATTGATCCATGTACTCCTAAAAAGTTACACTCATTAAATGACAGAACAAAACAGTTACATTATACGATACTAGTATATACTTTATTATAGCCAGGTGAACCTAGTTATTCTTATTAGGAGATTTTTTTATCATAATTAAATACATGATACGGATCGAGTTTAGATTAATCGGAAGAAACTTTCAGAGATCAGACGAGTAGCAAAAAAATACTAATAAGATTAACCTTCATTTCCCTTCCCTCCCCTCTTAATGATAATCCTTTTTAGTAATTAATGGATTAACTGAGAGCACAAAAAAAGGTCCCCAAGCAGATAAAATCGAAGTCTGGGCAGGCAAAAAAATTAAAAAGTTAACCACAAGAACTAGAGAAGAAAATAATGTTAATGGATATGCTACCAAGGCATCTAAATGATGTAAGTTGCACTTCCAGGTTCAAACTGCAGTAACAAACTGATAAGGAATTAAATCAAATATGTTTTTTGGGGGCTACTTGTACTTCCACAAGGAGAAATGTGCCTTTCTGTTTATTCAGATTAAGGTCTTTCTGGTGACATCATTGAAAGTTGTGGAGGATGTTATATAATTGAGTTATGACTTATGAATTAGAAGGGGGTATTCATTGCAGAGCAATAAGAGCATGCGTCCACAAAAATTGTGTATGGAATTTTGAGTCAATAAACAAAATGATGCCCCTCTGGTTTATGAATTAGAAGGGGGTATTCCTCTTGTTTATTGAGAATGAAGTGGTTTCAGTCTAGACATCTAATTTTATAAGCATATATAGCTGATAGAAGCTAGATTTTCTGCAATACGATTACGCTCCTTACCTCTTTACCAACATCAGACAGTTCCACCATGCAAACCGATTGAACAGGACCTAACTTGAATAGCTGCAAACCATAAATGGACATCATAAAGCAATTTATAAACAAAATAGCCATTTAGCACTCCTCTCATTAGTCAATATAAATTACAGAATAAATACTGCCGCCAACATTATAGCTTCAAAGGCATTTGTCTTTTCTCTCTGTTCCGTAATAAAACCAGCAAAACATACATTCAAAACCAGAATAAAGTTTTAATCCACTGTCAGGGAGGCGGCTTGTCATATAGGAATTAAATTCTTGGATGTCACAGAAGTTTACAAAAATTATCTCCAACTCTTTCAAACCTTGTAAACCTCGGTTATAGAAAATAATGTTAAAAGATCATACAAACCAGACCTCAACTCCTCAATCATTCTTTGGCTTCACCCATTCCATTTTTCACTCAACCAATTTCTTTCCAAAGCAAGAAGATAAAAAAAAAATTAACACTAAAGAAATAGAGATTAGAGACTCAAGAACCTCAACGGCGTTCTAAATCTCTCGCGCGGCGTTGTCAGTCAACAGCGTCTGTGCTTTGCTCTCTCGCACACGGCGTCGACGGCGTCTCTACTCGGCTCTCTCGCACGCGGCGTCGACGGCATCTCTGCTTGGCTCTCTCGCACGCGGCGTCGACGGCGTCTCTGCTCGGCTCTCTCGCACGGAGTCACTCGCACGCGGCGTCGACGGCGTCTCTGTATGCTCTCGAACGCGGCGTTCTCACTCTCGACGGCGTCTTGCTCTGCTCTCTCGCACGCGTATTGCTCTGTTCTGCTCACGGCAAAAATCGATTAGGGAAGAAGTGGTGGACTGAAGCGTCAAAGAGATTAGTAAAAAATATATATTATTTTTAATCAAATAAATAGGTAATAATAAATTAAATTAAATAGAAACATATAAAAGAAATATCAAAATAGAATTTTATATAATATTAAATAGATTTCATTTTTAATTAATTTATTTTAATATTTATATTTAATTTTGAAAATTAAAAAATATTAGAATTATAAATAATAAATATTAAAATAAATAAACATAAATAAATAATAAATATAAATTCTAAGTCTTCATAGTTCAAACAATATCTTGCAATTATCGTTGGTTTTCAAAATTATATTAATATTAATATAATTAGCGGCGTTAATGGGTTTTTTTTTATTTGTTTAAGGGTTGATTTTGATGGAAGATAAAAGAAGGAGGGAAGAATAAAACATTAGGAGGGAACTTTTGGTTTTTTTATTTATTTAGTAGAATAAGTTTTGATGGGAGATAAAATATTGAAAAAAATTAATAAAATTGAGAGAGAAAATTATATTTTGGTGCAAAAACATCATAGCATTGGGAACAATTTCTAAATTTTGGGTTTTTTATTTTATTGAGAACGGTTTTATTTTGTATCCAAAAAAAAATATTTCATAGGCCACACATAAAAATGTGGTCTAAAAGAAAAATCATAGACAACGGTTTAAATTTGTTCCTTGTTTAATCAATGGGAACGGTTTTTTATTGTAGCTCACTAAATGTTGCCTAAAGGATACATTATTGGCTACACGTCAAAGAATGTTGCCTATTCCATGTTTAGGGAACACTTTTATAGCCGTTGCCAAGAAAAGTGTTGCCAGAACCCAAAAATGTTGTAGTGTAGTCAAAGATATTAAAGAACCTACAATTTTAGGAAC
Organism: Senna tora; assembly: GCA_014851425.1. Taxonomy (NCBI): domain Eukaryota; kingdom Viridiplantae; phylum Streptophyta; class Magnoliopsida; order Fabales; family Fabaceae; genus Senna; species Senna tora. Next base: position 17,442,218 of record CM026262.1, read on the forward strand.
CTCATTTCTTACATTAATATACCCCTTTAAAGTTACAGATCAAGGAATTACGACAGCAGTACCAGGAAGAGAGATATGCTGTAAGTTCATAAGAAAACCTTTAATTAGAGATATTAATCTACTAAAATAAGCATCAATAGAAAACCAAGAGGCAATTTCTAGAAAAATACATCATATCAATCTAATCAATAAAGAAATACATTACAAAAGAATAGAGGAACAAGTGGGAACCCCCTCCATACAAAAAAGAATTAAAGTATAACAAGAAAAATTTGAAAAAGAAATCTGTGCAAAACATCCGAATGATTTCTAGGATAGGAAAAGACATATAGTATCTCTACCATACGAAAAGGATTTTGATGAAAAAAAAATATTTCGACAAAAGCTAGGCCAATACAAATGAATCAAGAAATATTTGAATATTGTAAGAAGGAAATAAAGAGCTCTTAGACAAAAAGTTAATTAGACCAAGTAAATCTCCATGGAGTTGCCCAACCTTTTATGTTCAAAATCAAGCCGAAATAGAAAGAGGAGCACCAAGGATGGTCATCAATTATAGACCATTAAATAAGGTCTTAGGATGGATCAGATATCCTATCCCTAATAAAAGGGATTTAATCTCAAGAATTCAACAAGCATCAATAGTTTCTAAATTTGATATGAAATCAAGATATTATCAAATACAAATTGATGAGAAAGATAGGTACAAAATGGCGTTCGCTGATCCTTTTGGTCATTATGAGTGGAATGTCATGCCATTTGGATTAAACAACGCTCCTTCGGAATTTCAAAATATTATGAATGACATTTTCAACCCATACACTAAATTTACTATAGTCTATATAGATGATGTACTAGTATTCTCAAATTCAATAGATCAACATTTTAATCATTTAGGCCAATTCTTCAAAATAGTAAAAGATAATGGTCTAGTAGTCTCAGCCAAAAAGATGAAATTGTTTCTAACAAGGGTAAGGTTCTTAGGGTTTCATATATATCAAGAAACTGTAAAGCCCATTAGTAGATTAATAGAATTTGCTGAGAAATTTCCAGATGAGATAAGAAATAAAAATCAACTACAAAGATTTTTAGGATGCCTAAATTATGTTTATGATTTTATTCCAAACCTTAGGATTATGTGCAAGCCTTTATTCCAGAAGCTTTCATGATAGTAGAAACTGATGCTTCTGAAATAGGATATGGAGGCATCCTTAAACAACTAATCCCATATTCAAACAAAGAGCAAATAGTTAGGTATTACTCTGGCACATGGACTGAAGCTCAACAAAAATATTCTACTACAAAGAAAGAGGTTCTTGCAATTGTATTATGTGTTACAAAATTTCAGGATGATTTGTTTAATACAAAGTTTCTCCTCAAAATGGATTGTAAGGCTGCAAAAGATGTTTTACAAAATGGCGTAAAAAATTTAGTTTCCAAACATATTTTGCTAGATGGCAAGCAATTTTATCATGTTTTGATTTTGATATAAAACATATTGATGGATCAAAAAATGCTCTTCTAGATTTTTTAACAAGAGAATTTTTGCAGGGGAAGAATGAGTAAGCTCAGACCCAAAAAACAAACCAAAGATCAATATGGTAAGCCCTTTTCAACACTAGCCGCTCCATCTTCATCAAACACTAAACCCACTTCTTCCCTCTCAATAGTTCAAAACAAATTTATGCCCTTGACTTATCAACAGTCTGTTACATTATCAACTGTTCCACAAACCCCTCCAGAAAAGGCCTCGACATCCCAAAAGCCTACTACTCCAATAACACCTCCAAAACAAGAATGCTCATATATGAAGAAAAATCTCAATATCCCCATTGTTCCAATAAAGTCTGAATATTTAAGGCCTGGAGCCACTCCTAGGGAGATTGCTCAAAATATTTTCCCAAAATAGTGGCATTTTCTTCCAGAAAGTGTAGAAAAATCAAGACTATATTATGAGTTTATTTGAGTAGACACCGACTCAATAACCTTAACCCATGAATATGATCCTCAAAATATTTTATACTCCAAAATAAAGATCAATAAAGTTATTTCTGTTCGCTAGTGGGAAGAATCTGTTTATACTGCTCAAGCTTTCAGCCGAAAATTCTCTCTGCAAACCTTTAATTACCTAGACTTTCAAAATGCCTGGTTCAATTTTATGTTAATCAAACCTTATTCTCACTCATGATTTATTTGGTTCAAAAGGGGAGTATGGGAATTTCCAGCATGGTTTTCTGAGTGATTTTTCCAATACGACACAACTACTTTTTTTCCTCAGTTTGCTCAAAATGCTTATGAATTGTTCAAAACTAGAATCAATTTCCTCAAGGGAACAAGGTTGCTCCATTTCTTTGCTAATTTCGGAGTTACTTGGATTCTGACTTGGGATTACACTTTCTATTCAAAATTGCCCTCTCCTTATCCAAATTACTTAGCTCGAGATTTTAATATAAAATGGTGGTCAGCTTATGATCCCACTCTGTTAAGCACTTATAAGCTAGACTCTTGGTTTAAAGAACATCCCCAGCAACTCAAAAATATAGTCCAAGATCAAAGTACTTCCCAATTCTTAACTTCAAAATCCAAAATTATGGCCGAGTTAGCAGCAGCAGGATCAGAAGAAGAATTTCAAGAAAAACTAAGAGCACTCTCAGAAGCAGGTCACTCTGACGAAAGTAATAGTGAATCAACCACAAGATACACCGCATTGAATGAAGATGATTGTTATGGGGTAGATTTGAGCAATATCCATTAGTATGATTAGTAAGATTCTCTCATGGTATCTCACCATGATCAAGAAGACAACCTATTTCCAAGGTCATCATGAAGGCACAAGTCCCATCTTCCAAGGTAGCAACATTTTCCAACATCTCCCACCATGATCAAGAATATTCCAAGGTTATCATGAAGGCACAAGTATCCTCTTCCAAAGCAGCAAGAAGACAACATATGACTCAAGGTCATCATGAAGGTATAAGTACCCGTTTAAAAAAAAAAAAAGAGGGAGTCAGGAATCTTTCAGACAGTCATCATTATCCTCACTTTAACATAAATCCATGCAAGAATAATCATCATTACTCTCACCTAAGCACATGCCTGCAAGAATTTCATCATAACATCAACATTAATTTCATCTCAAGACAAAATTTCAACAGGATCACCATCGGCTCAACATTGCTATATAAAGATCCCGTATGCATCAAGTGAGGGCATCGAACCTTTTACCCACAAGCTTCCTTGCAAATTCTTTTATTTTCTTGTATTCTCAAAGCTTTTGTTTTAAGTTTGCACTTTGTATTTTATCAAGACTTGTATCAAAGTTTCAAAGTTGAATTCAATATCTGTAAGTTTTATTGTTATTAATAAACATTTCATTCTCAATATTTCTCTTACTATATTTCTTTTAATTATTATATCTTCACTATTTTACTTTATCTTTGCTACTTTGTATTTGCTCAATTTTTATATTATTTGCTTTCATACTCTTCTTCTCCCTCTTTCATCACACTATTTTCTTATTTTCTTTTCAGGAGCTTTACTCCGGTCCACCTAATGGTATCAGAGCCTTAGAGGTTGGGAGAGATATAGTGAGTAAGAACACCTTAGTCTTTCTGACTTCGTAGGGAAATACTAGAGTTGGTCAGCCCAAAAAAAAGAGGGAGTCAAGAATCTTTCAGACAGTCATCATTATCTTCAATTTAACATAAATCCATGCAAGAATCATCACCATTACTTTCACCTAGGCACATGCCAGCAACAATATCATCATAACATCAACATTAATTTCATTTCAAGACAAAATTTCAACAGGATCACCACCGGCTCAAGGTTGTTATATAAAGATCCAGTATGCATCAAGTGAAGGCATCAAATCTTTTACCCACAATCTTCCTTGAAAATTCTCTCATTTTCTTGTATTCTAAAGCTTTTGTTTTAAGTTTGCACTTTGTATTTTATCAAAACTTTTATCAAAGTTCCAAGATTGAATTCAATATCTGTAAGTTTTATTATTATTAATAAACATTTCATTCTCAATATTTTTTTTAATTATTATATCTTAATTTTTTACTTTATCTTTGATACTTTGTATTTGCTCAATTTTTACATTATTTGCTTTCGTACTCTTCTTCTACCTCTTTCATCACACTATTTTTTTTCTTTTCAGGAGCTTTACTTCGGTCCACCTAATGGTATCAGAGCCTTAGAGGTTGGGAGAGACATAGTGAGTAAGAACACTTAGTCTTTCTAATTTAGTAGAGAAATACTATAGTTGGTCAGCCAAAAAAAGGAGTTAGGAATCTTTCAGACAGTCATTATTATCCTCAATTTAACATAAATCCATACAAGAATCATCATCAGTACTCTCACCTAAGCACATGCCAGCAACATTATCATCATAACATCAACATTAATTTCATCTCAAGTCAAAATTTCAACAGGATCACCACCGACTCAAGATTGCTATATAAAGATCCAGTATGCATCAAGTGAAGGCATCGAACCTTTTACCAATAAGCTTCCTTGCAAATTCTCACATTTTCTTGTATTCTCAAAACTTTTGTTTTAAGTTTGCACTTTGTATTTTATCAAGATTTGTATCAAAGTTTCAAGGTTGAATTCAATATCTGTAAGTTTTGTTCTTATTAATAAACATTTCATTTTCAATATCTCTCTTACTATATTTCTTTTAATTGTTATATTTTAACTATTTCACTTTATCTTTAATACTTTGTCTTTGCTCAATTTTTACATTACTTGCTTTCGTACTCTTCTTCTCCTTGTTTCATCACACTATTTTCTTATTTTCTTTTCACGAGCTTTACTCGGATCTACCTAATGGTATCAGAGCCTTAGAGGTTGGGAGAGACATAGTAGGTATGAACACCTTAGTTTTTGTAACTTAATAAGGAAATACTAGAGTTGGTCAACCATAAAACAATAGGTGGTCCCACAATACGGTGGTCCTGAAGGTAATCCCAAGCTAGTTAAATGAAATTAAGTTGTTAATGCAAATAATGTCTCACTTAATTCGAAGGTTGAGGTCTACTAATAGGAGCCTAATAGCCCTTCTCCCCTCTTCATCTCATCAAAATGAAGTCACAGACCAAGATCAAATAAATAATTCTAAGATAATAATAGCCGAAGCAAAAAATAGATTAGCAAACTAGTCACTACCTAATATTTAACCTCATGAAATTTATAGGCAATCAACCTTTACTTTCAAAACTCAAGATGTTTGTAAAACAATTGAAACAACTAGAAGAATAAGAACAATTCAATACACTTTACAACTGTTAGACGAAAACTTAATGGATCAACACAAGGCCGAAGGATATAATTTTCTTCATATAGGATTAATACAAGTTGCAGTTAAACCCCTCCACAAGTTAGGTATTAGTCATCCAGTATTTTTATTACTAAGAGATAATCAAGTTGTAAACTTTAAGGATTCAGTCATAGCAATATTAGAATCAAATTTGTGTGATGGACCCGTTTATTTTAATTGTTTTCCAAACTACATGATAAGTAATAGAAGGTATAGAGCAAAAGTACTAAAATTGCACATCAAAACAAAAGAAGGAATGTTTAAAGAAGGAGTAGAGCACCTAGTAGTATTATATATGATTCATTACAAAATATCTAAAACTGGTGTCAATACAAGAGTTAAAAGAATATCACCTAGAAATGAGACAATAATAATGGAAGCCAATCTCCAAAGCTCAACGATAGAAAGCTTTAGCATAGAAAGATGTATAGAAGATCAAGAAGGGAACATAAGAATTAAAATGAGAAGATCATTTTCAATAAACCCTTTATCAACTTCCCAAGGGATTATTGAACCAACTAGGTATTCAAAAGATGTTAGCTCTACCACCTCCATGCTACACGTTGATTTAAGAGGAGTACATTTCAGGCCAAATATCCCAGAACCAATATATAAAGATAAAAAGTCCCCTGAGAATTCCCCAACTAGATCACAAATTTTAGTAATAAAAAGAGAATTTAGAATAAATAAAGAATATCTTAAAAGTGAATTTTTAGCAGATCATAATAGAGAACAAAGGAAATGGTATTTCTCAACCTTTTCTAAACAAAAGGATAAGTGGATAAAAGAATTTTATAAGTATTATGAACAATTAGAAGATCATATGTTTTTCTTTGACCGGTTTAGTATATACTCAAAGAATAACAACATACATAACCCCTTCATTGAACAAGAAAATATGATAAACGTCAATACAAGGATAACAAATACATGGACAACTTGTAAGAATGAAGATATAGTTAGTGAACATCCTCCTATAGGAGCATTGAAATTTAGTAGAGAAGGATTAGAACTAGAAGCACCACCCTTCAAGACAATAACAATTATTCAAACTTAGTATTAAATACAATCGCAAAACAATTAAATAGAGTATAAATACAAGTTAACAATAAGCCAATAGAAAATGATAAAAGACCTTCTTATTTAGACCCTCAAAGACCAATATATAAAATTAATAATTTAACAAAAGAAGGTAAAAAGATAAATTTAGGCAAAAACTCAAACATATTATTAGACGAAATTACTAAGTTAAAAAAATTAAACGCAAGGGCCTCCTAATCAAATAATCCAAGGATAAATACTTTAACTCAAGAAAGAGGAAGTGATAATGAGGAGATGTAAACATGATAAATAAAATTAGATTTCCAAAAACTAGAAACTATTATCCAAGACCCACTTATCCAAACACTCAATACGAAGAAAAATATCATTTTATTTGTAGAAAATAGTTATTTAGGAGAATGTATAATCGAGTGGAATGTAGATGGTGCTAGTGAACACTACATTCTAGATGTAATTCAAAATATGGTAATGTGTTCAACAGCCCATAAAATTAAAGGTAATACTGAAAAACAAATAGTAACCATGTTAGGGACGGGATTCTCGGGACAATTAAAAGGTTGGTGGGATACTTATCTAACACACATGGATAGATCAATAATTTTAAATGCAATCAAAGAGGAAATTAGAGAAGGAAAAACAGTACGTAGGGAGGATTCAGTATCTACACTTTTGTATGCAATAACAAAACACTTTGTGGGAGACCCTGTGGAGTTGGAGGAGGTGCAGAAACAAATGGAACAATGCTTTTGGTCTACACCAATGAAAAATCAATTTCCATTGAAGTCAAATAAGGAATTTTGGGAGGGTGTTGGTGAGTCTAAAACTGTTGCATTACTGAAGCTGAAAGGAGCTATAGAGGATTGGAAAACTCTTCTTGAACAAGAAGGGAATGAGGTAATCAATTTCGAAAGAACATGCCCTGTGTATTGTTCTGTCTTTACTCCAATAATTCTCGAAAGCTTTTTTTGTCATGGAGGTGGATTTAATGCCAATAATGCAAGGTTCCTACAGAATTATATATTGGGTTCATTAATATTCATTCAACTGAAATTTAAGATGTGGGATGTTGATGGGCTGATTGTTGACTCGGTGTTTCATCCTTCGGATATCATGCCTACTATGCCTTTTACATGCTTGTGGAAATGCTGCAAAGCTGGATTCTTTAGTCTTTTATATAAAAAATGAAATTGAAGTTGTCTATGGAGTTTCTTCTTCATATCTGATTTGACCATGTCAAGGCTATTGTTCAAGTCCAGAGTCACTGTGATGAGTGGGATCATGTTGTGCAGTTTTTAAAACTAATGGTTATTAAGAATTGGAAAGAAAAACCTACAACCAATGGAATTTCTTTAGTTGGGGTTATGATGCCGAAATTTATAATACCTTTGCAGCAAGGTGCTTTTGAGAGTATGGTTATGTCCCTAGTGGTTAGAGAGAAATATAACATGAAGGAAAGTGTGGAGAGCCTCATTTGCAAAGATATGCGATGTTATGATTAATGGAAAAGAAAGTAGGTTTAGTCTAGAGATTAAGTTGCTTATTGGAATGTGAATTCTCTACACAAATTACACTCAAGACAACTAGGCTGTGAATTAGTTACTTTACTACAACACAATGACTTGAAGGTTATTGTCTTCTTATAGATGTGGAATAGCCTTTGAATCAAGATGCAAAAAGTGAAGAGGTGTTTTTCTTCATATCAGCTTCTATATTAGTTGGTATTTTAACTGGGATAAAGCACTTGGCTACTGTTGATTGGGGAAGAAAAAAGAGGAAGGAAAAGAGTGAGGTGGTTGAGCAAAATCACACTTTGATTTTGGGTTAGAGTGAAAAATTGAGTGTATTACTAAATTAGCTTTACCCAAACAATTATTTTTCAGCTCAGTTAATACTGCTAGAAGTGCTGAGGAGATTATTTTTTCTTGATATAGCTATGGTTTTTACTTTCGATCCTGGTGGTGGTGGGTACTACAATTTTTTCTGGATTGAGTTTATGGTCATTGAGCTCAACCTCAACCTTGGTGACAAGGTTGATTTTGTAAGGGAGGATATTGATATCAATAAGAGGGCTAAGCCCAATTTGAAGTTCAGAAGCCCAATAGAAGTAAAACCAAAGCATGAAATTGTGTCACATTGGGTCCATTATAGAGCTCAATCCAGCCAATTCAGTAGAAGTAGAAAGTCAAAAAACCAATGGGATATAAGTTAACCTAGGGGTGTTCAAAGGCTTGGTTTGGTTCGGTTTTGCCAAAAACTTGAACCGAACCAATATAATTGGTTTTCAAAATGCGCGGACCTTGTCGGTTTTATTTTCGAGCGGTTTGGTTCGGTTTTAGAGTCGGTTTGGTTCATGCTAATTTGATATTTTCATGTTGACATATATTAAACAAACTCTAACTTTCTAAAGCCTTAAAAATAATAAATTTTAAAAATATCAAACTTATAATACTATACTAAATAACTAATTATAAGTTGTTAAATGAAGATTTTATAAAGATTAATAAGAATTCAAAATATTACAACAAATTAATTCACTAAAAAAAACTAATTTTAGCGTAAGTGAATTAATGTCATTTGTCAATAATGTTATTTGTTAATTTAATTGTTATAATTAACATTAAAATGATCTCAACATAATCTCTAAGTTAACGTTGATTATAGAACTGAAAGAGTCATAACGTGTTAAAAATAATTTTAAACTAACGCTAAGGATATAATTTTTTTTGTAGAGATTATATTATCTAATATAATTATATCAAATGTTCTTATCTTTATCAATATATATATATATTCACTTAACAAAAGAACAAATAATAACTAATAGCTGTAAAGTACAATTACAAGATATACTATAATTTTTATTATTAAGAGATAAAAATATATATAGATATTTGCAGTAGGTGCGGTTTGGTCGGTTAACCGAGAAAAAAGCTTAAAAACTGACAACCAAACCGACCTAATCGGTTATGCAATCATAGAAACCGAAAGTGGACCTTCTTTTTTCGGTTTTTTATTGGTTTGGTTCGGTTTGGGTCGGTTGGATCGGTTTGGTTCGGTTTTGAACACCCATAAGTTCAACTAGCTCAAAGCATTTGGTATTGTTGATGAATTTGGTGAGATTTCACTAGGAGTTAGCTTTCAACTCGAAGGGAAGCATTCGTTTTGTATACTTCCTCTCTAGCATGATTTGATACATTTTCATATGTTTAATCACCTTCAATCTTTCCATTTTTCTCTTATTCTTCTTTGTTCTTTTACTGCATAATTTTGAGTTGTATCAATCTATCCTTTGGTTTTTATTTATAACTTCATCTTTTGTAAATTGTGCAGAAGATTGTGCCTATCCATCTAACTATGTAGTTGACTTTTGAACATTTATGTTTATATGTTTGTATACACTATACACATGCATATATATTGTAACTTTTGAGTATTTTTTTTATTACGGTTAAATTTCACTAGGATGATAGAAAGTTTCCTCCTAAAACAACAATATGCATATATCAAGCATGATAAATGAAATTGTATGGACACAAGTTTCTACATCAAAAGGATATTCCACATCTGATGTAACCATTTTTTTTCTACGAATGATGACTAAAAGTTCATAGTGTAGAATTACATCAATATCATCAACTTCTTATTTGGTTTAGTGGTTTTCAACTATATGTAAACTTTTCTTTTGTCTTTCTCATGTTTTCTGTTCATTTAAATCTTTGGTTGTCAATTCGATAATAGTTATCAATGTCAATAATTCCTTTGAATTTTTACTAAAACATATATAGTAAATTGTGTACCAAATTGCAACTCTGATTTTTGTTGGTTTTGTTCCAAAGTTTAACAACAAAATTTGACAATTTTTTAATATAAAATGAAAGCAATTTTATATATGAATCATTCACTACAAAAAACATGCAATTTATTGGTGGATATCACTTAAACTGTCAAAAAATTACATAATTTTTGGCGTTGCAGACCCATTAATAAATAAAATCAATTTGTCGTGGTTTATGCAAATTTTTGGTGGTCAAAACTCCAGAAAATATATTTTTTTTAATTTCTTATTTTTTTGTGCAAACCCTAACGGGTTGCAGTTGTAAGAAAATGACATAGTGCTAAAGGTTGAATCTCATTTGTTCGAGAAGCCATTTTCATTTTCAAATCCCTCTGTTTTCCCTCTTTCAATCGATCTGTTCCCTCATCTCTCCATTTTCAGTTCCAAAAGTTTCGAAACCCTTCCAATTTCGCTCATCTCTCCATTCAAATTGTTGTTATATGTTATTTTGTCAATCTCTCTCAGCCCAATATTTTGTATCCTATATATACTAAGACGCAACAATGCTTTTATACACCGGTATAATCAAAATTATATTATAGTAGAATTCAAGGAAGAGTTCTCACAAGCTGCAATCAATGGTTGCTGGTAGACTTGATCCCATCAGTGCTATCAATCCAACACGAACAAATTGGGTCATCAAGGTTCGCGTGGTGAGGATCTGGCTAATGCCAATATATTACAACTTGGATCTGGCTTTGTAACATCTCTGAGCCGCACCAATCTGTCGTGGGAGATTCCACGTCCAAGCGTATTACAATCGATGTTGAGGACCACGAGTAAGAACTTAAACACGCATTGTGACTTATACTTCTTAATATAATAACATTTTTATAATATTATTCTTATGTTTATACTTACAGAACCAAGAGGACCATTCATAGATTCCTGATACTTTTGATCGGTTTCTTGGAAAAAAAATTGCTATTCAAAGTGGCTTTGAAGTTTACTAAATGGTCCCCTACACCTTCATTTACTGTTCAACATATTTCTTATGACGAGAAATTGATTGAGAAGTATTATGTAGACTACACTGTCCCGATGAGTTCCAATAAACCATTTTAGATTAATTAACAACAATAATATCTATCTATATAAATCATTCTAAATTCCAATGAAATCATTTGGTAAAAAAATATGTAGCATGACATCCCGCATCATGATATTCGAGACGATTCTAACACTAAAATTTTGGTTATCATATAGATGTATCTTAACTAAATGATTTTGTAAACTAAAAAAATCAAAAATAAAATAATATGATAATAATAAGTTATTGTGAACGAAAGAAGCTGAAAAACGAATTTAACAATTCATTGATTTGTTTTTATGTATAAATAATAAGTAAGAGATTAAAAGAACACTTTATTTTTTATTTACTTAAAAAATTCACATTCTCTTTTCATATAAGAGATTAAAGAACATTTAATTTTACCTATTTTAACCAATAAAATGTTCATCAACATGTTGTTCTCATAATCATAACATTATTTGATTTTTTTTATATATCCATCCACATGATAACATTATCTGATAAAAAATTATATATCCATCCAGATTATTTGATAAAAAATTATATATCCTATATAAAGATTACACTAAACTTTTCAATCTTAGCAAAATCATATTCCATCTCAAAATTCAAATTGTTGTTATCTGTTATTTCGCAAATCCTCCTCAGCCCACTATTATTCTATCTCAAAATTCAAATTGTTGTTATATGTTATTTTGTCAATCTCTCTCAGCCCAATATTTTGTATCCTATATATAATAAGACGCAATAATGCTTTTATACACCAGTATAATCAAAATTATATTATAATAGAATTCAAGGAAAAGTTCTCACAAGCTGCAATCAATGGCGGCTGGTAGACTTGATCACATCCGTGCTATCAATCCAACATGAACAAATTGGGTCATCAAGGTTCGCGTAGTGAGGATCTGGCTAATGCCAACATATTACAAATGGGATCTGGCTTTATAACATCTTTGAGCCGCACCAATCTGCCATGGGAGATTCCACGTCCAAGTGTATTACTATCGATGTTGAGGACCACGAGTAAGAACTTAAACACGCATTGTGACTTATACTTCTTAGTATAATAAAATCTTTATAATATTATTCTTATGTTTATACTTATAGAACCAAGAGGACCATTCACAAATTCCTGATACTTTTGATCGGTTTCTTGGAAAAAATTTGCTGTTCAAAGTGGCTGTGAATTTTACTAAATGGTACCCTACACCTTCATTTCCTGTTCAACATATTTCTTATGATGAGAAATTGATTCAGAAGTATTCTGTAGACTACACTGTCCCAATGAGTTCCAATAAACCATTTTAGATTAATTAACAATAGTAATATCTATCTTTATAAATCAATCCAAATTCCAATGAAATCATTTGGTGAAAAAAATATGCAGCATGACATCCTGCATCATGATATTCGAGACGATTCCAACACTAAAGTTTTGGTAATTATATTTTTTGAAGTTCTTATATGAACTCCTATTAATACTTTGGAGTCAATAACTATAAGCTAATGCATAACCCTGTTTCCTACCCTTTCAGGTTGATCTCACAGCTGTGGATGACACAATATTCACACTCATCCAAAGTAATTCCAAATCCGTTAGTGTTCTAGAGGCCAGATGTCCATCATTCTTTGAGGTGGCATCTTCTAATGATGGTGATGCTCCAAGTACTTCCAAGAAGAGCTTTGATAGTGTATCAAATGGTGTGGACGACAACGATGCACATTCATCTGGATATTCAAAGAATATGATGGTGGCAAAGAGGATTAAGATTGAGAAGATTTAGTTATATTCTCTTCTGATTTTCAAAGTATTAAATCTCTTGGTTGATGCCTTATCAACTATATACAGTAGTTTTTTCTGTTTTGAAGTAATTTTCATAATTTCAGTTGATAATTTTTGAAGGCCAAGTTCGCTTGGCTGATAAAATACATTGTGTGCATTTTTTTTTGGTTAATTTTGCATTTCGCATGTGTGATTCACTTTTGTACTTCGTTCAATTTAGAAGGTTAATAAAATCATGGGAGTTTTGATATAAGTTATTCCTTTCTACTGGTTTACTATAGTGATTTTTGCACACGATAATAGGACCTGAACAAAACATATGTTTTTAAAAAATATCTTAAAAATCTTTTATAGCATTAAGGGAAGGGTGATACGTTGTTTAGGAATAAAGGTTGGTACGTTTTAATTGGTTATTGAAGGCGTTTTCCTTTCTATAATTTGGAACTGACTAACCTTATCGTATCATAGATGGTTATTATAATTTCAAAGGTTGAATATTTCGGATGCATTGGTTTCATATTGACATCTTTAAAATGGATTTTGATGAAGTTTTATAATTTGTAATCTATTATAGAATGGAAAAAAGAGTAAATTAAATACATTTTTAAAAATTTTTATCACTAGGTTTATTCATAAATTAAAATATCTTTTAAGAAATACAATTACATATTATATTTTGATTGAAAAAATAAGAAAATTATACTCCCCCCACCCCCCTCCCCCACCCCCTTTCTCATAAAAAGTCACTTTCCCTTTCTTTAGAGGTGGTAATTATTATTTCAAAAATACAAGACTCTAAATACATTTTTAAAGGGATATGATATTGACATATAACAAATAGGATCTTTTGATACGTTTTGTTTTATTTTTAATTTATTATAGTTAGTAAAACATATTACTAACAATTTGCCACCGCAACAAGATGATACTTTTTTACAGGAATAAATGATGGTACGTTTGATTTGGATTAAGAATCGGCCATTTTTTTAATATAAAATTGATTTACCTCATCTAATTAGGGGTGTTAATTATGATTTCAATGATTCGTTGTTAATTGATTACGGTGATTGCAAATTTTTTTTAAAAAAAAATTTTATCTTAGAAATTTGGATTGGAAATTTTTTTAATCATTAATGTACTCCTGTTAAGATAGTTTAAGGGTTTCAAGAAGGCTACCAGAAGGAGGCACAAGGAAGTCATGTGCATGCTATCAAGGATTTATTATAAAAGATTGGGTTAATAACGTTGACTTTTTTACTATGTCTATTAGCGTTTATGACTATACAGACATAATAGAGAATTGCATAGTCATAAACGCTACTAAAATAACATAAACATCTATGTCAAACATAACAGAGACGCTTTAAATCAATTGCATAGTCATAAACACTACTAGACATAATAAAAAAGTCAATGTTAATCCAATCTTTTATAATAAATCCTTGATAGAATGCACATGACTTCCTTGTGCCTCCTTCTGGTAGTCATCTTGAAACCCTTAAAATATCTTAACAGGAGTACATATATGATTAAGTATTAATTGAATATTGATACAAATTTTTTTCCTTAGAAAAGCCTGTTAAGTAACCCGTGCAATGCACAGGTCGATTTCTAGTATCTTATAATTTTGAATCCTATATGAGTATGAAACAACTAATATGAAGGGTAAATAATATAAATGTTTTAATTATTCTTATTTGAGCTTATTATTTTTTCACATATATAGTTTTTTTTGGCCAATTCACATATATAGTTAAATCATATAAATTACTTATTTTATTTAAAATTCATGAATAAAAATATAACTTTATATTTTCTATACCTAAATTTATTTATTAGCCTTTTTTCCCATGCCTTTCTCCATTTTCTTACTTTTATATTTTTTATGTCTATCTCCTTCCCATCATCTCTTCTTCTTTTTTCACTCACATCTCTTCATTTTCCTCCTTCTTCTTCTTAACTATTAAATTAATTAACATTTCATGTATAAAATTTTTAAATTAAATTTCATAATAAAAGTCTTATAAAATAAAAATCAATAAAAAACTATCCTATTTTTTCATAGACCGCTCTTTTTTTTTAATTTGGCTCCCACTTAATTTCCATAATCTATTCGGCACACAAAGCACTGAAGCACCCCCAATTTTGTTTTTTCATTTTCCCAACTTTTCTCTTTAGCACTCAATTTTTCGCCACACCATTGTTGGGTCATAAAAAAATCAGTTGAATTGGTTAAATATATAAATATAAATAAATATATATTATAACACACTTATCAATAATTAAAAAAATCAAATGATAAATAATTTTATTAAAAAACTAATTCTCTCTTTTCAATTATCCTCTATCTTATATTTTATATTGTATGAATTTAGGAAATAAATAAATAAATAAATCTCTAGACCATTTATTAGATGTATATATACATATACATATATATATACATATACACATATACATGTATATGTATATGTGTATATGTATATATATATATATATACATATACACATATACATGTATATGTATATGTGTATATGTATATGTATATATGTATACACATACACATATACATATATACATATATATATATATATGTATATATATACATATACACATATACATATACATATATATATATGTATATATATGTATATAATATTTTATATTAATAAATCAAAAAGTGATAAATGACCTAGTGGTTGGTTCAATTATCCTCTATCTTATATTTTATACTAGTCTTTGAATCCGTGCAATGCACGGGTTTTGACTATAGGTGTTGTCATTATATTGAAATCTCCTGTATAAAAATTATGATATGTTCATAATAGTACCATTCATAAACAGAACAAAAGAAATATTAACTTTTTTAAGTGATCTAATTTTCAGGGAGTGTAAATCAATATAATAACAGTAATAAATATGAGTAAAAAGTGAATAACTATATTGAAAGCTATAACATCTAACATATGTTGGAATCATCAAATACATAGTGGAATGAAAAGCAGCACTAAAAATTTACAAACAACACTATTTCATTTCATAACAATGAGAAAATGGAATTCATATAATGTCCATTAAGAGATATATGTAATGAGTGCGCGTTGCAGAATTAACCATATCACTATCTCATGTTCTTGTCAATACACTATATTATATAAGATGAACTATAGTGTAAAAGTAAACAATAATTTAGATTAAATCAAATAAAGTATAAAAATTAAAAATATATAAGAAAAGTAACAATGAATTTCGAAAATTTCATAACTTAATTATGCCAACCAAATCAAATTTAAATAAGAAGTGTAGATCTTTTACTAATATGAACTCTATTTGACATTCTGGAATACTTCTTTGAAAACGACATTTGTAGTCGTTTGGATAGGATAATGATCATCATTGTACACTAAAATCTTCAAGCCAGAACGTTTTCGAACACGAGATACAGCAACATACAATTGACCATGACTGAACAAGGACGTGGAAGATAAATACCAACATTGGACAATGTTTGGCCCTGACTTTTATTAGTTGACAATGCAAAAGAGAGAACAACAGGGAATTGATGATGTTGAAATTTGAATGGTAGTTTATAATCAGTACGACTTATCAACATACGTGCAATAAGAACCTTATCACCTGCAAATTTCCCCGACATTATAGACCCTTCAATGACATGATCACACATTCTAGTTAAAATGAGTTTCGTTCCATTGCACAATCACATTGAACGATCAATATTAAGGAGAAGCATTATGGGTGCACCAACTTTAAGTTTAAGTTCATGATAAGGTAGACCAGAACCTGATATAGTGTTCAGGAATTCAGTTGTGTATACTTTTGCAATTTCAGAGGTAGGTTGTTGGTTACACATAGTATCTGAACTCAAATAAATTCGTTTTTCACTTGGCAATAAGCTTAACATAAAGTCATTCACTTTAGCAACATCATCTAGTGTAGGTGACAAGATAGCACGATCAAGAAAGTAATCATGCCTGTGGAAATTATCCAAGAAATTAGAATACGTGTTGTCCACAATAGATCGGATAGGATCATCAACATTACCAATAAGTATATCATCTATATCAATTTCATGCTCCTCATCATTTATTATATTCCCAATTGTTCCGTCCCCTATTTTCAAAATCCATTCAGCAAATCTAGCAATACTTTTCATTTTCCTCAACACTATTTCCTGCAACAAGCCTCATGTTTTTGGTTAAGGACAATACCTTGCATGATGACCACAAATATGAAGCATTTAGAGATGCCAACACAATATCTTGACGTGAAGCCCTTGGAATAACAGGAAGAATCTAACGAAAGTCACCTCCAAATACTACGACGTTGCCACCAAAAGGATGTTGTGATAATTCTGCATTCTGATATTTCATTATATCTCTAAGTGTACGATCTAATGCTTCAAAACAGTGACGAAGTGCCATGGGAGCTTCATCCCAAATAATCAACTTGGTGTGTACCATCAACTCTGCAAGATCACTTCCTTGAACGATATGACAAGTAAAATTCCCATCAATATTCAATGGTATTGTAAACCTTGAATGTGCAGTACTACCTCCAAGAATTAGTTGTGATGCAATACCACTTGAGGCAACTGAAATTTTTTTTAATGAATGTAAGATACATGTCACACAAATATAAATATTGAAATTATTTTAAAATATGCAAAAAAAAAATTAAGTAGTTACAACCTGCAAAAACAATGTCCCCATTTGACCTAATGGTAGATGTCAATGTGTTCCATATATATGTATTTCCAGAACCACCAAACCCATTAACAAAGAATAGGCCTGGTTTAGTATCATTAACATCAGACATAATTGTATTATAAATATTTTTTTGTTCACTTGTAAGTGACGAAAGAAGAATGTCATGTTCCAATTTTAACTTATTCATATCATAGTTCAGCTCTTCATTAATCAATAAATTCCCAACATTTTGCATAAGAGTTTGGTTTGGCATTGGCATTGGGGGAAAGTTTGCAAGACTACGACCATTCAATTTAAGGATCTTTTCAATCTCTGCAAGAGCAATATCCTTGACATTCTCATCATCCAAATGAAGATCTGAGACATTTTAAAACAACATAATTTTAATTATAAGCTAAAAAATTGTAATAAATATATGATTAAATTACAACAATTATATTTGAGTTTTTAGCTGGATTTCCAGTACAGTGACGTTCTTTCAATAATATATCATTAGGTGCATCCATGTATTCTCCCATACATATGAAGGTCTAGCAATTGTATTGTGAATCAATAATGTGGCAAAAAGTTTACGTAAGTAGAAACCTGAGGACCACTTGCTACCTTCTATTATGCCTTCTATGTATTCTTTGTCATCATCCAATAATCCCATAACATAGCAAGCATCCTTGAATGTGGGATATACAACACCGTTTATTGTCCTAATGTCTTCATAACAGGTTGGTCCTTTAGTGAAAGTCAACAACAGTCTAAGATAATGCAATTCACCCAAACCAGGTGCAACATAGTATAGGCGTCTGATGGAACGACCTGACTTCCTTTCAAACCATTGGCGCCAATCAGTTTTGTAAACAAATTGTGATGGAAATTGAGCATATGTAAGAGACTTAGCTTTGGGATATCTCTTATTAGCTTCAAACCATGCAAGAAATTTTGTTTGCTTCACAGTTGCATTAAATACTACAGAATCTATAGAATCGTGATCACCAAATACAACCCCTTGTTGATCAGGTAGATGAAATGGAAGACGTTCGACTGAAGGTTCCCTGAAATTAATGTCAAACCCAAAAATTCTCCATGCAGCCTCGCAAGCTGAGATGTATCTACATTCATAATACATCTTTATCTCATCCACATTGTCCTCATTAGAATAATTAGATTCAGAACTACAAAGAACAGCTATCACCTTATCATAACCTTTTCTTACATACTTGAACAAATATTTGATTGAACAGGATTGGTTGCAAAATTCAACATTAATATGTGTCTGATATCTTAGAAGAAGCGTAGGATTATATGGCACCACAAATCTATTGTCAAGTTTAATCCCATTTTTCTCAACAAAATGACTACTATCACGACGATGATACTTACAATATCCGTCTTCATCAAATGAGGTCCTTTCAGTGAACTTCTTGGGAAAGTGTTTTGAACATCGCGAATTAATCATACATGGTGATGATTTCCTGACTGAACCACATGGGCCATGAACCATAAATGTTTTAACCGCCTCATACAATTTCGGATTTGTTTCAGGATCGGGTATCTCTACACAAATGACAGAGTCAATGAGAGTCACTACAAGAAAATGCTAATTTAGCTACGAAAATTAGCTAGGGAAAAAATCCCTAGCTAATTTGGTAAAAAAGTTTGGCGCAAAAAGGCGGGAAAATTTAGCTAGGGAAAAAAAACTCTAGGGAAAAAAAAATTTATTATATGTGTATATATAAAATGTTTTACATTAATAAATCAACAAGTCACAAATGGCATAGTGGTTGGTCTAAATGTTACCATCCATGATGTTCCGTCTTCGAGGCCTCTTAGGACCATTTTTCAAAAATATAAAGTGGTCGCCGGCCGGCGGTGGAGGAGGTCACCGGAGGCCGTCGCCGGAGGGGCCACCGAAGGCCGGTGGAGGAGGTCGCCAGCGACAATTTTCAAAGGGGGTGAATTAGCTAGGGAATTTCTACGGATTAGCTAGGGAATTTAGCTAAGGAATAGCTACGGCTTAGCTAGGGAATAGCTACGGATTAGCTAGGGAATTTTAGGTAGGGATTAGCTGCGGATTAGCTAGGGAATAGCTAGGGATTGGCTACGGATTAGCTACGAAAAAATCCCTAGCAATTAGCGTCCAAATATTAGCTAGGGAAAAATCCGTAGCTAATCCCGTAGCTAATCCCTAGCTAATCGGATTAGCTACGAATTTTTCCCTAGCTAATCCTGTTTTTTCTTGTAGTGAGTTTCATTAGTCAATTTGTGTTCTGCATTCAGCCATATCAAGATGTGTGCATGAAGGAGTCTACGCTTTTGGAATTCAATGGTATATATATCTGCAAATAGAAGATGGACGTGTAAGTTTAGATGCTCAAGTATAAGAGATAAGAAAAAAATACATGCTATAATTTAATTTCATATCACCTGCTTTACATGATCCAAATAAGAAGTTCTTGGTAATATCCCTCATGAGAGAATTAAGCTTGATTTTGAAAACACGTGACAGAAGATCAAGCCTGTCTTGAGGTGTACAATTCAAACACTCAAATAATCTACATAATTCTGGCCATTTTGGATTACATGTGAATGTTATGAATAGTTCAGGGAAACCACAGTTTATGCATATAGTCATAGCATCTTGAAAATTTTCTCTACAATATCTTTCACCTCCAGTGAATGTAGATGGTAGAACAATCCTCTTGCCAATACCTGATGATGTAGTTTGACCTCTAGCTAATGCCTGTGTCAAGGTTGTATAATTATCTGCTCAAAGTTCTTTCTGATGAAGCCTTATGTATAACAGACGCTAAGATTCGATCATGGTATAACCATCAACTATAAATTGTTGGGTTAATTTCCCTGACCTTAGAAAAATATTAAATTGATCACGCCTATCCTGAAGAATGTAGGCGAAATATTGTCTAAGTGTGAGATTCTTCTCCTTCTTTGTTGAACTAAAAACAACAAACCTGAATACTGCATCTTCACGATAATCATCCTCTCCACGTGGAAAGAGCAGAGGATATTGCAATGGCAAATACAAAGGATGCAATTCACTGATACGTTGAAGGGTTCCTGATCTTTTCTCAACAATGATATCTCTCGCACCTTTCTTTGGATCAAAGTCACCAACTATTAGAGCTGTTATCTCATCAGCAGTGGGCATATTGTAAACTCTAGCGTCTCTTTGCCGCTTCTATATTAACTTTAGCCTTAAGTTATCTCTATTGGAAGTCGAAGGATGATTCTTCACAGATCTAAACACTTGTACTAAAGGATTAAGAGAATCAAGCATTTCTGACAATTGAATTACAACAGTTGCATCACATGGATCATCATTAAATGCTGGCTTGAAAGGATAAGAATTTACTCGACCACTTCAAGAATAACTTAACCCAACAAAAATAAGAAAAATGCATTGTATCAATAAAATGATGAATTAAATTCCAATTAACCTGGCATTCCGCATTCGATTCAACAATTCATTGTCTGTGTCATAGATATACAATTGAGAAAATTGTGGGTTTTCACCATCATCAGGGAGCAATTCACCCATGAGATGCATGTTTTGACCATGAAGTCTATACACATATGGTCCTTTGCCATCATTCGTAGAGTTATCAACTTTTCCACCCATTGATGTGAAATATATTATTATATGTTCTAATCCGCTTTTTAAAATGTTTACTTCTAGCATCATTATTTAGCAGCAATTTTTCAAGAGTTTCAGGAGGATTTCTCATTTTGGGAAGCTCTACTTTGCCATTTAGACAACACAATGAAAATTTCGATTTCCTGCAATTCCTTGACTTGTTGACGCGTTCTTCGTACCAAAAGATTGCACCACAATCTTCACATTCGTGTGTAGGCAAGCCAATGTCAACATATTCTAGAAAAAAATAGAAAGGTTGGAATATATACAAATAAATATATGTTGTGAATTATACAAACTAAGTCATTTTTTTGTTTAGATATATTTCTGCATTCAAACGTACAATAATTAATTGTACCTTCATTCAATTTATCGGACTGAGATGCTTCATTAACAACTCTTTGGTTAGGAGGTTGACGAATAGCGTCAAACTTTTGAACCACTAAAGAAATCATTCTTGTATGATCAGATGTCGTGGACAAATCTATGTGTGCCACAAAAAAATAGAACCAGATTAATTCCATGTATCGAAAATGTAATTACGTCCGTATGATGTGTATAAAAAATTGATGTATTTTCCTAGTAATACTACTTACCAACACTTGTCAATTCTGTTGTTCGCATACGTCGCTGCATTAATATAGACTTTCTCTGTTTTCTAGCATCTGTGCAATTGTCATATTATAAATTTTTAAAGAACAAATAACATAAAAAAGTTAATAAAAAATTTGGAAATGCATATTACCTCTTGCCCTTGAAGCTCTAAGTTCAAGGATGTTCATGCTCTCTTTATCTGTTTAACAAACGAATAAATGAGATAGCTTAGCCTAAAAATAATTGTATGAAACTCAACCTAACTTTGAAGTAAATTAATAGATAAATAGGCAAATTGTACCAGCTTTTCGTTAATTTTACACAAATATTTGTAATAAATACCATTGCTTGTATCTGAAGATGGACTCCTGCGATGTTTTAACATTGAAGACTTACGGGGTTTGCGGACATCTAAAATATTTTAAAAAGTATAAATATCATTGTCACAGCAAGAAATAAAAGAATAAATTTATATGTGATGAACATTAAAGGAAAAAAATATAAATTATCAAGAAACAGAGACAGAGTAACTACAATAGATACAAATTTAATAAATACCTTTTGACACAGAGGCAGGAGTTTTTGGAAGCTTTGCTTCATTGTTGAACTTTTCTGTATAAAAAAATAAATTAATTATTAATGTTACACTTGTATGTGTCCTTAATATACTTTATTATTTATCATCCTGAGTTGAAAAAAATTGTCAAGTGAGTACAATTCTAAAACATCAATTGACAAAGGCTGAATGTAATGCTGATTGAGAAACATTCAAGCATAGATGACAAAGGTAAAAAGAAAGGACCGAACATTGATATAAAAATGCTCACCATAGAGATTGATCCCAGTAATATTCTACTGTAATTGAAGTCGACTCATAGATGAACATTGACCAACAATACTACCTGTTTGAAAATATTTAATACAAAAAGAAGGCATTACCAGTGACTCTGTGTACAATAGATAAGATTACAAAAATATCATCAATCGTGATGAAAATATTGGATTTTTTATTTGAAAATGAACAAAAGATACCATGTTGACTATGATTTGATGAAATTCCAACAAATGTTCTTGTTCTGTCCACTTGTGAACTCGTGTTGGTAATATCTGACGAAAATTAGACATTAGTGTAGAACTTAATTAGGATGGTTAATATGAAGTACCACGGAAAAGTTTAAATTTTTAAAATGCTTAAATTATGAAGAAAATTGAAATTGATTGATTCTAATTCTTAAAAAAAATGGCTAAGATTAATATAAACAAAGCAAACCATTCAATAGTAAAGATGCACTGCTAGGAGGAGTGAGATTCGGCACATTGTGGGTATACTGTGTCCCTATACAAATAAAGATAATATCATAAATTTAACATCGGAATATTCTTTAAATAAATACAATAACTATGAGTTTCCTATATATATATATGTAAGAGAAATTTGAAGAATAACATACCAGGAGTCGAAAGAAATGGTTGGTGTACGAAAGGGACTGGCAATGAATATTGGTATCCTTTTTTATTTACAGTATAGAACATTAATGTTTACAAAAATGACTTCGGTAAGAAGACATTGCTAATGAATTGGAATATAATGCTTAGATTGAGAGTAAACTCAATATTTTGAAAGTACTTACTTGGAATGCAGAAATTATAACCAACTTGTGAATATGGAGAAAGAGAATATAATGGAACGTGAGTAACTGAGACATTTGATTTTTGAATGAATTAACTACCTAATTATTGGAACAGTATAAATAAAAAATCTAAAAAAAATTCAAAAATACACCTACCATTTGTTATGTCAGAAAGAGGAGACCATTGGGTGAATGGTTTTTTAGATGGCATGGATTCTTGGTTGGCTAGAAATTCGTTCAAGATGTAAGGAATAAGTATATTTTCGAAAATTAATAAAAGGTACTTCATATGGATGATAAGATAAGAAAAAGAAATTTCATATAAAATAAAAATACCTTCAACTACAGAATCGTTGCATTTAGATCTCTTGTTAGAAGATGAATTGTTGCTTGACGACAATGGTTGCTTGTTCCTTAAAGAAAAGTTCTTGGAAGTCATTTCATCTAATTAGCTTGCAAAGATCTGGTAATATAGTACTCATTTAAACTATTATGAAATGAGATAATGAAATCTATAATGCATTGGTATAGGTATGGGTCCGGGTACCTTGAAATTTTATCATGTGGGTATAGGTATGGGTCCGGGTACAAAATCAACAGGTTCGGGTCTGGATAAGGAGGTACCCTACCTGTACCCTACCCGCAATAGTAATTATTTATTTATATATATAAAAAATAATATTTTAAAACTTTTTTGTGTTGAAAAAATATTAAATATTTTATAAATATTAAATTAATTTAATAGTACATTTATATTTATGATTTTTTTTTTTTGTGATTATAGATGAAAAAAATGATAAAAATACATTTTATATTAATAAAATAATAATTTATTTAAAATTTTTATGGGTCTGGGTCTGGGTATGGGGATTTGACTATTCATAGGGTCCGGAAATAGGGATTGATTTTGATACCCACTCAAGTTTGATCCGGGTCTGGAAAATATAGTACCCTACCCAAACTCTACCCATGATCATCCCTATCAATATTTGACTTCTAGTTGCTGCTTAATTTGAAAAATACACCAATAATTATTATTATAAATTGCGTATTAAATAAGTTAAATATATATATATATATATATATTTATCAGGATTCTATTTAGATTTAATAAAGATATACTTCGTTTTATTAAAAAAAATTAAATGTCCAATAAAAAAACATAGGTTTGACTAACGGTTTTCATAGTGATTTAAGCCGTGTATTGCAAAAATAATAATAATTTAAATATAGGGTAAATTATATTTTAGTGTCATGTGATTTGACCTAATTTCAATTAAGTACCATGTGTTTTACTTTTGTCAATAGGGTGTTTTGAGGTTTGTACTGTTAACAATTTAGTACCCTGCAATTAGTTTGTTAATCTTTTAACATAAGTGCACCATATGTCGCGCACATAATCTCTTAAAAATCCTCAAATTCTGCGTATATAGCGAATACCAAAAAAAAGGTCAATAGATGACAAAAAATTACTTAAGAAAAATAGTTTAACCGAACTTAAGATGACATTAATATACAAAAGAGAAAGATTAAAAAATAACTTGAGAAAATGAGCCTAAAGAAACACAATATAATTAATATATAAAAGAGAAAATCCAAAAAATAAAAAGAAGGCAAATACCTCACAAATGACCATCTGGGAAAAAATATAAGTCAAAACTATAGAATTTCCAATCCCAAGGCTCAATATCAATTAATGGTAACTACTAACAACTTCTAAGTTACAACCTACGTAAGAGAACAATTCATAAAAGTCAATGGATTAATAGGCAAAGGTAGGTTCAGTTCCACTACCACATGAATAAATTTTTTTTTTTTCATAAAAGCTGATTTTGGCACATGTATATATTGGTGTAGTGTGTGAGCAAAGTGCTAAGTGATCAAGAGAGTGAAGCAGTCTGAGTGTTGAGAATAAGTGGTGAAAAAAAGATGATTAGTATAGACCTCAGGGAACACATGTTTTTAAATAACATCTGCAGCTTGGGAAAAAAATATAATTAGTATTATACCTCACGATCACAAAGAAGTAGTTGCCATAGTGTGACTACATGACGCAATGGGTTAATAAATTTGATAGAGTCAAATTTATGCCATTGCCCTATGTGTTGTATGGATGACCAAAAAGATTGATAATTACAATTCTTGAAAATAACAATTCATTTGGGTAAATAACATATACGTGATTTGAAGATGAATATACCTGTAACGAGGGTAAATAAACAATTCCTGAAAATAACAAATCAATATCAATGAGTCATGGGTAAATAACAATTCTTGATAATATATTATTGTAAAAACATCAGGATATGTTGGGGCTACAAGTAAAAATAAGAAAAAATAATAATAGAAACAATAGAGATAAAGATGAATATAATTAAAATAAATACGTGGTGTTTGACCGAGACACGAGTATCTCGTTGTCTTTAATGTAATTCACGCTCTTCACGGGTAGAATGATATTAATCTATAACTCCGGTGTAGTGGTACCCAAGTGCGTCACCTCCAGGATACAACGGCCAAACACTTGCCTTTTTAAAGTCTACAACTTCTACACAAAGAAGTAGACAGGACTCTAGAACACCCACACATTTTCTCCACCCAAACGAGATTAGAATTTTCTCTCAAGCCTTCTTATTTTTTTTGAATATTTTTGTGTGTACAAATGAACCAAATGAACTCATATTTATAGGTGAAAATTTGGATGCCCAACGTAGTCGAAAAATAAATGCCATTATTTGATATCAATATACCAATCTGTTAAGATGCAATATTTATTTGAAAAACAAAACTGCAGGCAACGTCTCTATGTATTGAAGAAACAATTAATTAATCATTATTTGCATATCAAATCCTAACGTCATTCCATTGATGTATATCAAGTAATTTTATAATAACTAGTCTTCGTACCCGTGCCCTGCACGGGTTATATTTACAGGTATATACATATTATTCTAAACATTGTGTTTAGGAAAAATTAAAACGCTTGAACTCAAAATCCGCAAATAATATGAATACAATAAATTTATAGGCAAAATTTGATAAGAATTTAGAAAGTGAAAATTCTAATATATTCAAACAAAAACCAACTCAACGCATTAATATAGAGCTTGTTACTAATATTAACTCTATTTGACAATCTGGAACACTTTTTTGAAGACGACATTTGTAGTAGTTTTCAGCTGATGACAATTCGCATTGGACATCGGAATCTTCAAACCAGAGCATTTACGAACACGTGAGACATCAACATATAGTTGGCCATGACTGAACACATGTCGAGGAAGATATATATATATTTTGTGTATTTCTTTATCTTATATTATATTAAATATTAACTCTCTCGTATAATTATAATATATATATATATATATATATATATATATATATATATATATATATATATATTTATATATATATATTATAATATAAAATTGCATTTATAAATTTAAAAAAATTTGGCCCCCCCTTTTGGTTGGAGTTGTTTGAGTTACGATTTATTTGATGTGTTCATTTTTTATTTAAATATCATGTAGTGTGGGATCAAAATTTAAGCGTTTAAGACTGTAGGGAAAGGTCCGGATCCACATGATCCGACCCGACCCAGGGACCTAAATAAAAAACCGAAAATAAATTCAGGCAAAAATAAATATTGCAGAAGCTACTAACCTGGACGCCATCGCTAAAACCTCGGATCTTGCCAGTGCCTCTGCTCCACCAGGGCTGACCTCCACTCGACGAACACCGAAAATGGCCGCACCAAACGGAGGACTCTACCTACGAGAGGTAGAGTCACATGTCCAAGACTGATGCGCGGAAGAATGACTCAAAAGAGAAAGAGGAAATTATACTGTGTGGGGTTTCCCAAACGGGACCCCTCTATCCAACACATGGAATGAGCAACTAGAAAGGTGTGGAGCCACTCTTATTTATAGAAGGATGAGAGAGCTCCCATCATTGACGCAAGCAATGTGGGACTTGGAATATGAACAAAATATCATGATTCCATCATGATCACCTAGCCCACTTTGGGCCACGAGTACGGGCTCGTGTGACCTCCGATGAGAGTCATTTTCATTTTGTTTTCTTCGTCTCTCTGCGAGCTTTCCAACAGATCCTCACTCGACCCGATCGGGCTCCCACATGGGCGGATATTTAGTCCCGAAGACCCCAATATATCCAACATACTCCCACTTGCACATGGTGGGAGGCCCATGACTATCCTTATCACAAAGGACTTCTCTATTTCTCTTTCTCTCGTCGTCTTCTTTCATACTCCGTGTCAGTCGTGACCGCTTGGCACGATATGTGGGAGCCTTATACTAAAAGCCTGTTAGGGCCCAGCTATAAGTGATGCTACAACCCAAGTGTCTGATGATGTGACCACATGTCTCACCGAAAAATAGTGCCATGGGTTCCCTAGACGTGTTCATATACATGGCTAGACCAATCCCTCTAAGTCTACAATAAGACTAGGACTTCAGCCACACTCAGTTGCGATAGGTATCCACACCCATGTGAACCTCAAAGGGATCACATAATGGGTCGACCTCAGGATACTATCACACATGCATATGTCAACACAATCTTCCTTTCGACCTCTTATTAGTTCAATCAAAGATAGCTGCTTTCCTAACAGTCTTCCATCGGGCCGTATTTTTCCATAACCTCTTGGAAAGGTATCAAAGTAGCATGCACTACCTCATCTCTTAATGATAGAGTCAAAGTGCATAAGGGTACCCTTTGAAAGGATTGATGCATCCTTTCACGGACTCACACAGCATTGAAGCAGTGATTCATTCACATGCTTCCCTTGCGGTACTTAAAGCACATGCGGTATGAAACGCACGTTGTGGTGTTCTCGAGCGTATGTCAATTTTGATCCTCAATCACTTATACCACACAGACCTTAGTCCAAACTCACTTAGAATCTGACTTGAGTTTGCTA
Organism: Senna tora; assembly: GCA_014851425.1. Lineage (NCBI taxonomy): Eukaryota > Viridiplantae > Streptophyta > Magnoliopsida > Fabales > Fabaceae > Senna > Senna tora. The sequence goes on from CM026262.1 coordinate 17,470,803, forward strand.
CCACACTTCGCTCGCTTCACATAACGCAAAGTGGAGCACTCACGTCTGGCTACATGCATTATGAATAGCGGGAATTCATAATTCGATCATAAGACCTCATCATCTTAGCGGATCTCATCCTAATACACTTACTAGGGCGACTTATCATTTTTCAGTGGCGTTTTCCTGTCCAACACTCGGCACTTTTCAGCTGCCTCTGGATATTCACTCTATCCCATTTTGGTGTTCAAGGAAAAAGCACTCAAGTCTCATCTTGGCCCACACCACTTGCGTGTCTAAGGCGGTTGCTCGTGTGAGAGAGCCAACCTCCCAAGCCTGTACGACATACTTTATATATTGTGTAATAAGTACTTCTATTTTTTGATCTACAAAATAAAGGTATGCCTAAGCATCATACTTTATTTATGATCAAGAATAGAGCTCTCACAAAGTCTGTCCTCATGACATAAACTATGTTAAATCACCTTGGTTCTAAGCAATCATGTGTATCTAAAAAACACTAGTTTTACGGCTTGTATCTCTATACAGCCAACCCACCAATGCGGGTTAGTATGAGGGTATAGAGCCAATGCTCTATCACAGGTCATACTGTGAGGACTCTCTCTCCGGTCACTTGATGCTTAGACTGACACAATAGGGTAGTTAACTACTGTGTAACAATGTCTCATACAAAGTTGTGTTGCGTTTTCTTGTGGTACTTAGGCTTTCTTTGGTGTAAACCATAGCTGTTTGACTTGATGAGATCAATGTCACTAGGTCAACAGCTTTGTCTGTGATCTATAAGTGACTTTAGATCTTTCAATCCAAACTTCCCTGTACTGTTGATGATCATACAATGAACTCCATGTCCCTAGTGGACAGAGAAATGCATAATCCTTACTTGCTTCTCTGCAAGATGGTTCTAGTGCTTAGCAAAGCACACCAAGACGTGGATGTCCTCTCATCCAAGTCTCTTACCTAATCGACATCAATGTGTGGCCCACCGTTTGCGGGTCACTAATATGATGAAAACCACCGATTGTCAGCAGCGCCCTACAAGTACCTCAAAACACTCTAACAGTGTGATTGACCTAGGTTTGACTGATAACGGCTCACAAAGCCGACTACAAAACAAAGCACATTGGAGCTAGTACACTCTTCATTGTACTTCAAACTACCAACTACATGTATGAAAATACCATGCAATAACTCCATCTCTGACTTAGTCTAAAGACGTGTGGCAAAACTCAAACTCTTGCCTCTTGCTACTAGCACATCACTCGGGTTCAGGTCCCCTCAAATGGGATCCGCCAAGAATCTCTTCTTCATAGGATTCTTATGACAGAGTGAGTCAATTCTTGGAGCATTCTCCATGAATCTTGACTCCCACTGTCTAAACCATTTCCTTTATCTTAAAAGATGAAAGGATAGCCATGCTTAAGTGGCTAAAGCAGCCTCTGTGTTATTTCTAGCTAGCTATATGTCTTCTACATATAGCATGAGGGTAATGAAATACTCTCAACTTTCTTGAAATGGACTAAGTGGTCAATTACCACGCATCTAGATGAATATGTGAGATCTTGACAGATCCTCGGAGTCAGCATACTCTGCGCTCCTGGCCTTTTGCCATGAGACCTATGTGCTTGTGCACATAGATCCCTTCACCTAGTTTGCCATACAATAAAGTGGTCATGACATCCTAATCGATGTACTCCCAGACTTAAACTGGTGACCAAAGCTAGAATCAAACTTTGATCACACAACAGACGAGAAGGCTTCGTCACAATCAATACCTTTTTGTTGTGTGCACTTCTTCACTGCTTAATGTGCCTAGTAGTGGTTGATTAACCCAACTGTCTCCCCTAACTTTTCAGAGCACACTTGTTCTCAAAATGCCTTGTGACGCGGAGTAGATGCACCAAGTCTTATACTTGGTATGTCCTTATAGACTTTGTATTTTCTTCTTCCATCGTTTTAGTCCACTTTTTCTTAGTAGGGCCGGAGAGAGCCTTTCAAACTATCAAAGGCTCTACTTGATAATTTGGTGCTCCTCTTGGATTGTGCTTCGTGGAAGATATGCTCCTCGTAAGAATTAATCCCGCTAGACTCAGCAACTGGAGATACGTCTATACGCTCCTCTCAACGTGTTGTAGGTCTACCTTCTTTCAATAAAGATGCACATCCCAAAATCCGTCTCCCTTGCTCTAGAAAAGTTTGTCTTAAGGACCACTACATCCTTAGACTGAAATTATGTGACCGGAGTGTCTCTCGCTAATGAAGACGTATCCTTTTGAGTGACCAAGCTATCTTACCAAGACACGCTACTTGCCTATAGGGTCAAGCTTCCCATACTCATAGGAAGGATCAAGTATGCTGTACACCCTCATGGTCTCAGCATACTCTAATAAGGTCTTTTACCTAACTAGAACTCATAAGGAGTCACTCACATAATTTGAAAAGGCATATGGTTAAGTACGAAAGTGACTATTGGCAAATCATATCCCCAATGGGAACATTCACCTGAGTCATTATCAACTTAACCAACTCCAGGAGCAACTCATTTTGCTGTGGAGTGTGTGGAATAGTTAGTTTTCTAACTATCCCAATTTCATCACGTACTGTGAGAAAATACTGGGCCACTTGCCTTGCCCTTACGCTTATCGGACAGTTGATGTCCGAGTGGACTAATTTGATGAAAGCAAGTTTTCTGACTTCATGACTGAATGGTTCTCACGTTGCTTTGTCTGTAAGGAAATGTTTACAAACTAGCATTGGAAATTTGTCCTCACAAATTCTCCTTTGCTAATACGTAATTGCGTTCCACACGCACTTGCCAAATAGGTGTATCAACCACAGAGGAAGACACAACAAAGCAATTAGTTGAATTACGAGAATGTAATTCAAAGTGTATCACAACACAACCATTATCGTAAAATCAGAACTAACACTAAGGAGTCATGATAAACATGTATATCACATTATATTCTAAGTTCTCCACGGAAAAACAGCTCATAATAAGTTCCGTCCAGTATCTAGAACACAAAACATATATAAAGATAAAGAGTGGTCACTAGTAACTTCGTTTTGTAGCTGTCCAACCTCTTAACTTTAATAATGCTTTGTTCCCACGAGGATACTTCTGCTCCCATTGAACAGAGGACGGAACTCCATGAAACAATGTTCGTGGGTGAGAGGAAAATGATTCTTGCAAACAATTTTTGCGCATAGTGCCTTATGGATTGGCACAAGCAACATTTGTCCTTTGCCAAAATCTCTTTTCCTCTCTTGCTTTTCCTTTGAACTGAGGCTACTTACCTTACACTTACCCTTTCTCTTCCTAGCACCACGTCTCTTGGACCCATTGTCCTTGTTCTTTGAGCCTATAGCTCTAAGAATCTTTAGCCACTTAGGCTACGTGCTCGGTGGATTTCCCAGCCTTGTGTCACAAATCCTTGAGCACTAGGTGGTGTTTAATATCATCAAGATCAAGAAACTTGATGATATTAGTGGAGGTTGGAATGATCTATATGCACTCCCAATAGGAGGGAAGAGATCTGGCAACAGTTTGAACTCACTGTTTACCAATGGGGAGTGTTCAGGCTTACTCACACTCCTAAATTATGTTTGATTTCACCCTTAGATGCGTCTTCATGCTCTTGTCAGAGCGCATCTTGGAGGAATCAAACTTGATTGTAAGCTGCCTCAGTTTGGTGGCCATAGTGTCACCAAAGCGATCTCTCTAACGTGATCTACATTCACAAGTTTTGTAGTTATACTATCAGTCAACCCTAGATGCTAACACTAATTACACAGCTCCTTATTACACAACACACAACTCTTGAAAATTGTAATCAACGCAAGACGAGTGTAGATATAGTCAGTCTCTACATTCGAGAAGTGGGGTCAACCACTCTCATCACACAGAGAGCCTATATATCTACACCTTTCTCCGCTTGACTCAACAATTTTCATAGAATAGTCACATACTATTCAAAATCCCTTTTGGATTCCCACTATGTAAGCGATCAAGAAGAACATCGAGTCGTCACAAGCACGACCTCGAACTTCCACTTGATTACAACGCTTACGATCATTTAAATAGTCACTTACTATTTAAATTCCCATGTGGATAGGCATTTAAATCGAGTTATGGGTTTGCCACATGCTGCCCCTAGCTCCCACTCGAATAAAACACTTAAGGTAATTTAAACGATCACAAATCGCTTAAATCTTCTCTCTCGTTGTGTATGTGAATGAGTCGAGAGATGGTCATATCCATTCTTTAGACTCTAATTCACCCTAATTTCTCCCCATATTTGGATTCGTCTCGCTAAAACGAGAAAAATGACTCAAAAATCGTGGAAATCGGAACTAAAACGGAGAATTTATGCGAAACAGAAAATTTCGCGATGCTGGTCAACGGCGGCCCGGCGCCGTACTACCACCGACCGACCGCCGGCAGCGGCAGCGGTCGCCGGAGTAACTCCGATCCGTCGTCGGTCATCTTCCGTCAGTGGCGGTAGATGTCGTCGGACCTCCGCCGTCAACGGCAACCCGCGACGGCGGAGGTTGCCAGAACTCCGCCGGCGCCAGCGACCCCTCGGGCGGCGGCGGTCACCGAACTCCACCGGCAACAGCGGTGGTCGCCGGGGTGAACCACCGGCCGATCACCGTCGACGGCGGAGCTGGCCACCAGAACTTCGCCGCTGGCCACCACCGGCGGTGGCGACTCCGACTGCCTCCCGGCCGGTCAACGTCACCCTCGTTAGTCTACATTCCCCTTCACCAAAGCAATAGCATACATCCACAAGTATATATCTAATTTGTAGGGTACACGTACCTTAAATATACATGCATGCAAATTAGGGTCTTTAATATTGAAAGGGGAAACTAAACATGTTTCTAGGTTTTAGGGTATGGGTTACCAATCAATATTGAATTAAAAAATTAACACATAATTTATATTCAAAAATTATGGGACCCTACCCTATAATATATGATTTTCACATGTTTTAAATCAAAATTAAAACATATAATTAAAACTGGGAACCTATTCATGTTCCTAAGTTTTAAATAAAATAAAATCATATAAACCCTAAACATGTTTCTAACCCTTTTCGGTTCATCAATCCCTGGAGAACAGAGCTCTAGCATAAACTTGGCTCTGATACCAATGTAGGGAAAGGTTCGGATCCACATGATCCGACCCGACATAGGGACCTAAATGAAAAACTGAAAATAAATCCAGGCAAAAAATAAATATTACGGAAGCTACTAACTTGGATGCCATCGCTAAAACCTCGGATCTTGTCAGTGCCTATGCTCCACCAGGGCTGACCTCCAATCGACGAACACCGAAAAGGGTCGCACCAAACGGAGGACTCTATCTACGAGAGGTAGAGCCACATGTCCACGACTGATGTGCGGAAGAATGACTCAAAAGAGAAAGAGAAAATTATACTGTGTGGGATTTCCCAAACGGTACCTCCCTTTCCAACACATGGAATGAGCAACTAGAAAGGTGTGGAGTCACTCCTATTTATAGGAGGATAAAAGAGCTCCCATCATTGACGCAAGCAATGTGGGACTTGGAATATGAACAAAATATCATGATTCCATCATGATCACCTAGCCCACTTTGGGCCACGAGTACGGGCTCGTGTGACCTCTGATGAGAGTCATTTTCGTTTCGTTTTCTTCGTCTCTCTGTGAGCTTTCCAACGGATCCTCACTCGACCCGATCAGACTCTCACATGGGCGGATATTTAGTCCCGAAGACCCCAATATATCCAACAAAGACTTATTATGTGTTATTATATGAGAACCACACTATCTTGTTTGAAGCCTATCAGGAAGCACCACAAAAGATAACGTTAAACTAATGCTTGAAAAGAAAGCACAATAAAACAGTGAATGAGTCGAAACAAAAGATATGGATATATTAATTATGTAGAAATCAGTTGATTTCTGAGAGCCATGACTTCAATTATGAAGTATTAATTATGCACGATGCTATCTATTGTAAAGATGGTTGTAGCACCATCGACGATGCAGTTTATATAGTGAAGGGTTGAGAAAGTTAAGCCAGTGGTTATGAATTTGTATTTAAATTTGACGTCAGGATTTGATTGTGCTAATAAAAAAAGATATGGATATATTATATTATATATATATATATAGTATATGTATATATGTACTATATATTTTATATATATATATATATATACTAACGGTGGTAGGTACAAATATTGTTTAAAAAAATAATTTATTAGTTTACAAATGGATTTAAAAAGTTGTTATTTATAATATATATGCAGATTATTATGAAGGGATAATTTATATTGGATTTAAATTTGAATTATTAAAATTCAATATAAATGCAAGCATCAAGGGATTCTTAGTAGATTGAAACAAAAAAGATTTGATAATCAGATTCGGTTTAACTAACACACATCAGCAGCCACCAGACGCCAAGGTGGCGACCAGTCAGCGCCACATGCTTAAAAAATAGATGTTTAAAATGCTTATGTGGCATGATGAGGCTTCATGCCTCTTCTTTTATTATATTATATATATATATATATATATATATAGTGTATATTATATTATATTATATGTATATTATATTATATATATATATATATTATAATATATACTAACGGTGGGTAGGTACAAATATTGTTTAAAAAAATAATTTATTAATTTACAAATGGATTTAAAAAGTTGTTATTTATAATATCTATGCAGATTATTATGAAGGGATAATTTATTTTGGATTTAGATTTGAATTATTAAAATTCAATATAAATGCAAGCATCAAGGAATTCTTAGTAGATTGAAACAAAATAGATTTGGTTTAGATTTGAATTATTAAAATTCAATATAAATGCAAGCATCAAGGGATTCTTAGTAGATTGAAACAAAAAAGATTTCATAATCAGATTCGGTTTAACTAACACACATCAGCAGCCACCAGACGTCAAGGTGGCGACCAGTCAGCGCCACATGCTTAAAAAAATAGATGTTTAAAATGCTTATGTGGCATAATGATGCTTCATGCCTCTTCTTTTATTTATATAGATATAGATATTTAGGGTAAACTACAGTTTGCCCCCCTGTGGTTTGGCCTAGATCCAGTTTGCCCCCCTGTGGTTTAAAATGCGACACTTAACTACCCTGTGGTTTAAAATGCGACACTTAACTACCCTGTGGTTTGGCTTAAAATTAATGTGCCCCCTGTTGTTTAGAGTGTGACACTTGACCCCCCTGTGGTTTGTTATGTTATCACTTAATTATCCTATATTATTTTTTTCTCAAAATTTAATATTTAATATAACTTATAAAAGAAATTACCTAAAAATAATTGAATTAATTATTTATTTTAATAAATATTTATTTTATCTCTAAAATAATAATAATAATAAACTCTAATCTTCTACTCTCAACTCTTTTTAGCGTTTCCTTCAAACTCTTTCTTTCCTCTAATCTCTCAACTATATCCAAGAGTACTGTTATGCTCCTAGTCTAAGGATACTTTTCTAATAAAATTATGTTTAATGTTAGAGTTTCTAAGCTTAATAATGTTAACATTCAATCCAGGTATGTATGTTCTGAACTTGAACAATAAAAAAACTTAAATTTAGTTATATATTTGTATTATATTATTCTTTTACAATTTTATTTTGATTGATTTAATAATTCTAAAACATTAAAGATAAAAAAATAACAATAAAATGAATAAATAACTAAATATAAATAATCAATGGGGTAAACAATAAATATTGAATTATTTTATTGATTTTTTAAAATTATAATTTTTTTGAATCATTTTATAATTCTAGAGTGTTGAATGGCAAATTTTAAACATTAAAAGTATTAAATGATGATTAATGTGACTAAAATTTGGATAGAAGAATGGTGAAGGTAGTTAAGTGGTAACATAACAAACCACAGGGGGTCAAGTGTCACACTCTAAACCACAGGGGACACATTAATTTTAAGCCAAACCACATGGTTGTTAAGTATCGCATTTTAAATCACAGGAGGCAAACTGTAGTTTACCCTAATATTTAACAAGATATTGCTTAAATACTGAGATCATTCGAATGGAAAACGTAAAGAAATAGCATAATTGAATTTCAAACCACAATAGCACATAAAATAATTAATGACTACTTCCTCAACTATCAGTAGTTGTACATAGTCAGTGGAATAAGCAGATTGTATACTGTTTTTATATAACATCCACGTACTTTTAAAAAAATCAAATTTCGAATGAGACAAAGCAATTGATTACGAAAATAAATTTTGTATTATTGCTCCACATTATCCACAAAGTCAGCAATTGATCACCACACATGTGCTAAAGGCAGGCAACAACCCCAGCCATGTGATTCATTAAGCATTTCATTGACTTATTATAGTGGATAGTAATTAGATATGAGTATACAATCTGGACTTAAATATTCATAAATGTAATTTCGCTTATTTTGCACAAGACATGATGGTTATAACAAATTGATATTCTCTCGTTAACGACGTTGGCTGGGCTCTGCTAGAATTTCGAGCCGCTGTCAACGTACAGGTTAACGACGTTTTTTTTCCGGTGAAAGCCGTGTATTCCGGCCGTCGCGCACGGCTGTTCGAACTACTGCTCACCATCGTGGTTAATATGGAATCTAGAGAGAGAGACGATGAACTTTTGGTGGTCTACGAGGAGGACGAAATACTGGAAGGGGTCGAACAAGAAGTTTTCACGTTGGCAGGAAGAGTGATTTCGGTGAAACGAATCAACAAGGGGGCTCTTGAAAATGCTTTTCGAAATATTTGGAGTCAACCAGCAGGGTTTAGGGTCGAAGAGATGGGTCAAAACGTTTTTCTCTTTCACTTCACTAACGAAAGAGACATGAAGAAGGTGCTGGACGAGGGGGCATGGTTGTTCAGAAACAAATGGCTGGTTTTAGCGCAATGGAGAAGGGGTATGGACGGTTCGGAAGATGCCTTTACAAGTGTAAAGATCTGGGTGCAACTATGGGGTGCGCCGATGCACTGTAGAACGGAAAAGGTCGCTAGAAAGCTATGCTCGACAATGGGTGATGTTTATGAGGTGGGGCAGTATGAGGATCAGAGTATGGGTGCAATTTTCATGAAAGGTTTGATCGATTTTAAGCTGAGTAACGCATTACGTAAAGGCGCAAATCTGGGAAATGCGAAGGACGGAATTTACTGGATTGATTTTCGGTTCGAAAAGATTCCACGATGTTGTTTCTCTTGCGGTATGTTCGGCCATGATGAGTCAGAATGTGTGTCGAGAAAGAAGGTGGAGGAGGATGGCGGAATTTTTGTACCCAAAGAATTGGGTTCTTGGATTAAGGCAGAGAGCATGGGAAGGAGAATAGCATGGCCTGGTGTAAAAAGAGATGTGCAGATGGGGTCGAAGGGAGGTGAGCATAAAATGGGGTTCATTAAGAAAGTCGACACCGAACTCTTAATGGAAAAACTAGCACGTATGACGGTGCAAGAGGACGTAGGGAAAGAGAAGATGCTGAAGTTGAAAGAAAAGGCTCGGGATGGAGAGATGGACACCGAGAAGCAGGAGGGTAAGGATAAGAATGAAAGAAGGGTTGAAGGGATAGCCCAATATGTGAGGGAAGGGAAAGGTGGCAATAAGAGAAGAGAAAGTGGGCCCATGTTAATTGATGTAGAAGCTGTGAGTGAGAAGGAGTGCAATATAGAAGATTTGGTGGTAATGAAAGAGGATAAAAATGTGGAAGAGAGGGATACCGAGGGTGTAGTTGAAGGAACAAGTAACAAAAAAGCAGGAGAAAAATTGGAGGGCACGAACATGAGTAATAATGATGACACGATCATAAGTAAGGTGGTAAAGGGTTCGAAAGGTGGAGTGATGACATGGAAACGCCTAGCTAGAGAGAAAGAAAATATTGTCCCAGTCTCGGTGGCTAAGAAGCGAATATTTAAAGATCTAACTAACACATGGGATGAGGTGGAAGTAGATGATGGTAGTAGAGTAAAGAAGGCGAGACAGAATGGAGGAGAAGATGGCATTACCTTTGATATAACGGCGGGACCTGGGGACCAGGCCTGCCGACAGCCATGAAAACACTAGCATGGAACTGCAGGGGCCTCGGGAAACCCCTGGCAGTTCAAGGGCTAAAGCTGCTCATAAGGCAGCACAATCCCGATGTGGTGGTCATAAGCGAGACGAAACAAACGGCTGGTGAGGCGGATGTTTTTAAGAGGAGGTTGGGATTCGGGTATGGTTTTAGCGTACCGTGTGAGGGGAGGCGTGGGGGAATATTAATGTTATGGAGGACGAAAATTGACTTAAGGATCCAATCTTTCTCGAAGTACCACATTGATGCAAACGTTTTCAACAACGACGTACTAGATTGGAGAATAACGAGGATTTATGGTGAGGCAGTAACAACAGAAAGGTACAAGTGCTGGGATGTGATAAAGAGGTTGAAAGGGTCACAGGTGTGTCCTTGGATGTTGATTGGGGACTTCAATGAAGTATTGCACTCAGATGAACAACTTAGTAAAAACATCAGACCGGAGGCGCAAATTCAACTGTTTAGGGAGGTGGTGGATTTTTGTCAATTAATTGATATTGGGTATGATGGGTATAAATTCACATGGAATAATAAAAGGGATGGAGATGCCAACGTTCAAGTGCGATTGGACAGAGCCCTAGTAGATCAATCGTGGTTAACAAAATACCCGAGAAGTATGTTAACTCATACTGCGATTGGATCATCAGACCATCTTCCAATCCTTCTTGATACGGAGTATAACCCGGGGATGAGAGAAAGGAGGAAGGAGAAAATTTTCCGATTTGAGAAAATGTGGACTACTCATAAAGAATGTGAAGAAATAGTGAAAGCGGAGTGGAAGGAGGACATCGGAATTAATAGGGGAGAATGTATCGGGAATCGACTAGGGGTCATTCAACAAAAACTTACTGAGTGGAATAAGAAGGTGTTCGGTAATGTCAACCACAAGATAAGGAGATTAATGAATGATGTACAGAAGCTTTACATGGTGCCACCGGAGGAACTGGACTTAGAAGCAATTAAGAAGGCGGAGTATATGCTTAACGAAGCACTTGAACAAGAAGAGATAATGTGGAGACAGAGATCGAGGGTACAATGGCTAAAGGAGGGCGACCGTAACACGAGTTTCTTTCATAATTCGGCATCAAATAGGAGGAGGAAGAATTCAATTAAGAGGCTGAAGGACGTCAATGGGGTGTGGAAGGAGGAGCTGGATGACATGGAAGACATTGCCGTAAATTATTTCCAGGACATTTTTAAAACCAGTTGCCCGATGGATTATGATAGCGTCACAAGATATGTTCCGAGAAGAATAACAGATGAGATGATGGAGACTCTGGATGCCCCGTTTACAGTGGAGGAGGTGAAGGAGGCATGTTTTGCCATGTACCCGACAAAGGCTCCGGGTCCGGATGGCTTCCTGGCTCTTTTCTATCAGAAGTACTGGGGGACGGTAGGGGAGGATATAGAACGAATGGCGTTGGATTTCTTGAATAATGGTACGTTCCCAAGTAATATTAATCATACGAGAATTGTTTTAATTCCTAAGTCTAATGATCCGGTTGACTTGTCTCATTTTAGACCTATTAGTTTATGTAATGTATCATATAAAATTATTTCAAAGACTATAGCTAACAGATTGAAGACTGTTTTAACTATGATTATCTCGGATAATCAAAGCGCTTTTGTGCCTAACCGCCAAATTACAGATAATGTTTTACTAGCTTACGAGATGTTACATGCTCTAAAGTCGAAGCGCTACAACAAAAATGGTTATGCAGCTGTTAAACTGGATATGAGCAAGGCATATGACCGGGTTGAATGGGGGTTTATTGAAGCAATGATGATGAAACTGGGATTCAATAGAAGATGGAAGGACTTAATACTTAAATGTATTTCATCTGTCTCTTTTTCAGTTATGATTAATGGAGTGGATTTTGGGAATTTTCAACCGGAGAGGGGCCTACGCCAAGGAGATCCGTTATCACCATATCTCTTTCTAATATGTGCAGAAGGTTTTAGCTGCCTACTCCACAGGGCAGTTGAGGAGGAATTGTTATATGGAGTCCGGGTTTGTCCGCAAGCCCCCATAATATCTCACTTATTTTTCGCTGATGATAGTCTATTGTTTTGTAGAGCTAATCATCGAGATATTGAAAATCTCAAAAATATAATTCAGGTGTATGAACAAGCGTCGGGACAGAGGATTAACTACCAGAAATCTGCGGTGTTTTTTAGCCCGTGTATGGGAAGAAATAAAAGGGATGAGTTGATGAGAACGCTCAGAATTCAATCAATCGCTTACAATGAGAAATATTTGGGCCTACCCACAATGGTTGGTCGAAGTAAGTACAATACCTTCAAGTCAATTATTGATCGGGTGTGGAAGAAACTTCAGGGGTGGAAGGAAAAACTGTTGACAAAAGCAGGTAAGGAAGTTCTTATTAAAGCAGTTGCTCAATCAATCCCAACATATTCCATGAGTTGTTTCCTTCTCCCACAGAACTTATGTCATAAACTCAACATGCTTATGGCTAAATTTTGGTGGGGCGATTTTTCGGATAATTCCAAAATTCATTGGATTAGTTGGAAGAGCCTCTCGAATCCAAAAAAATTGCGGTGGAATGGGGTTTAGAGATTTACACGACTTCAATTTGGCTTTATTGGCGAAACAAGGGTGGAGAATTATGCAGTTTACTGATTCGATGTTGAGCAAAACCTTGAAGGCAAAATACTTTAATAACTCTTCTTTCTTGGAAGCCAAAACGAGTAACACAGCGTCTTTCACATGGAAGAGTATCATACGTGGCCGAGAGGTACTTAAAATGGGGGTAATTAGAAGAGTTGGTGATGGCAAGAACACAAAGGTCTTTTACGGACCCGTGGGTACCCAAGATTGAGTCTTTTTCAATTCCTTTCAATAATCACAATTTGGAGCAGGAGGCTAAGGTATGTAGCTTGATGGATGAAGCTGGAAGCTGGGATCAAGAGCGGATCCGAGGCATCTTTGAGCCAACGGTGGCAGAGGCAATCTTAAAAATACCCCTTAGCAGTAGGGGAAGGGGTGACGTATGGATATGGAGCCTAAATGGGAACGGTATTTTCAGTGTGAAATCATCCTACAAAGCGGTGCATCGCTCTTACTCATCGTCAAACTCATGGACCCTTTATTGCAGCCTATGGAAGAAAATTTGGAAGACAAACTTGCCACCGAAAATTCGTCTTTTCGTTTGGCGAGCATGCCGTGGGATCCTCCCAACGTGTCTTAATCTAAAAAATAGGGGTATGGAGATTACCACGCAATGCTGTGTTTGCGGAACAGAGGAGGAAGATACGTTGCATGCCCTTGTTACTTGTTCGGAGCTGAACTTGCTATGGAACGCCCACGTAAAGGATGTGTGCAACCAGAATGACGCAAATGGGGTATTTATTGATTGGTTTGCCAATCAAACTCAACTGTGGTCGAAGAAACAAATGGAACTCTATTGCATTTTAGCATATAGAATATGGAATAGGAGAAACAAAGTGAGACTAGGTGAGCACGTGGAAGACTTGGGACGATTGGGTATAGAGGCGAAAAAGATGTGGGAGACGGTGAATGGAGAGTCACCAACAATGCATAACAACATCGGTGATAGGGTGAGTAGGCAGGGCAGTCTCAATACAGGGGTGGAGGAAGAGTGGAGAGCTCCTTCATGGAGAGAAATGAAGATAAATGTTGATGCTAGTCTAAAAGAGCAGGGGAAAGGCGGCATTGGTTGTGTGGTGAGGAATTATCAAGGGAGGTGTCTTGCTGCTTTTGCCAAGAAGATACCAAATGTGGATGAAGTCGATTTGCTGGATATTGGGGATGTTAATTGATGATATAAGATATGCAATGGTCAGCTTCAGCACAGTACGCGTTCAATGGACTCCAAGGAATAGTAATTTGGTAGCACATAGGATTGCTAATTTTGCTTGTGAGATAAATGAATCTCAAATTTGGTTAGAAGATCTACCTTCTTTTATTTCAGATGTATTGATTAGTGATTGTAATCACACTTTTTCATATTAATAAAGTTTCTCAGGTACCGTCCTGGTTCATCAAAAAAAAAATGTAAAACTTTCCCATAATGATGAGAGTCAACACTAAAGAGGTTAAATATTCGTAAATGGCTTCCCGCTAATTATGCACATGACAGAATGAGATTACAAATTGATATTCCAAATATAATTATAGGATTGAATAAATAATTATTTTAATAAATATGATTGTTAAGAGACAGCATATTGTTGAGTCAGTGACTAATAAATGGGTCCATTAACAATAGAATGGTCACAAGTGACCTTGAATTAATTTGGATTAAAACTCGATTTGATTGGCTGATTTTTATCAGAAGGGATTTGAGAACTCTTTTAATAAATTTGCTTGATTATGCTGACATGGCATGATTGTATAGAGTATATTTTACGAAAAATGTTAAGCTTTGGCTCTATGTCTTTTGCTTTAGTAATATATATAGATATATAGATATATAGAAGATTATTTAGTTTTTAATATATTGTTATAGCAAGATTTAAGAAGATCTAATTGATTTGCTGTATTTTTTTTCATGGTGGAGCCTAGTTGGCGCCACATAGGATTTTAAAATAGTATGATGTGGCAGCATTAGGTTCAACGCCTCTTCTTTTTATATATTATATAGATTGTCTGATTTTAGGAAATAAATAAATAAATAAATCTCTAGACCATTTATTAGATGTATATATGTATATGTATATATATATATATATGTATATAATATTTTATATTAATAAATCAAAAAGTGATAAAGGACCTAGTGGTTGGTGTAAATGTTACCATCCATGATGTTTCGTCTTTGAATACTCCTAGGACTATTGCGGTTTCGTTAGGAAATTTAGCTATGGATTTTCCCTAGTTGTTAGCTACGGACTCATTCATTTGTTTATTAAAAATTTGCTACGAAAAAAATCTGTAGCAATCAGGTTCCAAATATTAGCTACGGATTAGTTAGGACATTGAATAATATTAGCTACGAATTAGCTACAAAATTTCCCTAGCTGTTAGCTATGGACTCATTCATTTGTTTATTAAAAATTTGTTACGAAAAAAATTTGTAGCAATCAGCTTCCAAATAATAGCTACGGACAATATCCGTAGCTGATCCGTAGCAAAATCGATTAGTTAGGGATTAGTTACGAATTTGGCCATAACTAATCTTATTTTTTCTTGTAGTGTTAGAATCTGAGGTTCGGCTTGGTGAATTACCTCTTTCTGTTGTTTGATTCTCTTGCTTTGGCTTGGTTTTAGGGTCATCTCAAGAATAAGGACGACTTGGAGAAATTGTTCTCTAAAACTAAGGTGTTCTTTAGGAGGAATTGATAAAGGAATTGAGGAAGGAATGGGTGGAGCTTACTGGGTCCTACCTACTTTTTCATTTTTTCATTTTCATCAACTTAAAAAAAATACAAAATGTATTAGAATAGTTAGTGATCAAGTCCCACATTGGATAAATCAAGGATGGAAGCAGTATATATAAATGGTTAATGAATCATTTATAACAAAATAAATAAAAGGATATTGGATAGAAAAATCCAAGATTCTGGTGTGATCCTAATATATATAATATATATTAGTCAAAGATTGGGCACTTTGGCTTAAAATTGGTAGTTTGGATAATTAATTTTTAAATAAATTCGAATTAATTAATTAATTTGAATGTGCACAACGTTCAAATGCCTGCTAACGTTCATATCTGAAAGGTCATATGTGAAGGATCATATCTGTTCGAATTTTCTCTATAAATTCGCATCTTCCATCAAACAGAATCACAACAGAAAATTGAAAATCATATTCTCTCTTTTCTAATTCCAAGAAAATCGTGTTCTGAGATATTATAGCCTTGCTGACTATAATATCAGGCTTTGTATAATCCTAGAGGAAATCTGCCATAACAAACCCAGCAGCAACAAATAGTGGGGGTTTAATTTCCTTAAGGATAATGACTACACTATCAAAGCCATCAAATCTTATCTAACAAAATGTCTATTGTACACTTTGATTTGACATAATTATAATTTTCTTTTCTTTTTTTTTTAATATAAGGGGTAATGTGGTAATTTTAATATATTTCCATTCCAAAACTTTTACTAACAAACACAATAAATATATTCCATTTTCGTTTCTTTTTTATTTTTATTTCTGCATAAATAACGTGCCCTAAGTACGTGGGTTGATTACTTTGATTTTTCTTTTGGTTGTTTAAAATAATTGAGGTATGAATGAAGCATTATCATCTCATGCTATTACTGTTTCCTAGTACCTCTTTTTAAGTTTTTTTTAAAAAAAATTTAAGCAAATCTTATGCTAAGAGATGGTGATTTCTTTGGTTGGGCATAACGATGGTATAGATTTGAGGACCTACCAATATAATGTCCAGCTCTAATGTTAATTTAATTGGTACTATCAATTATAACTGTAAAAAGGTTAGCCCATGGCTTCATTACTGAAAAAGTAGGATGCATTCTTTAAGAAAATACAGAAACAGAAAAAAAAAATAGAAAAGAAAAGAGAATGCATTTATTGTGTTTGTTAGTAAAAATTAAGAATAAAAATGAAATGAGAATGTATTAAAATTTAAAATTATCACTTTACCCCTTATATTAAAATAATAAAAAGAAAAGAAAGTTATAATTGTGTCAAATCAAAGGGTATAATAAATATTTTGTATTTTGTTTTTTTTAATTATACACATTTTTCAAAATAAAAATAAATAAATAAATAGATAAATAACATGTGGGTCTATATATATATTTTTTTTTCCTTTAGCTTTTGCATTGGCTATAAAGAACACAACCTTAATGTCCTGCTCTTGCGATTACAAAAAGAATGACATATACCTATGGATAAATTTAATGACAATAGATATATCCGTGAGTATAAGTAACCTTTACTTATGAATAAACAATTTTGTCTCTAATAATTTTAGAGACAGTTAGTTGAATTGTTGGTAAAAACAAATTATATATATATATATATATATATATATATATATATATATATATATATATATAGGTGACAATTTTTGTCACAATAAAAATATCTTTTAACTGTAAATTTATAGTTTTGTTGTCACGAGATATTATTCTCTCAATTTGAGATAGTTAATATAACTGTGGCTATAAATAATTATGCCTATACATGATATAACTATAAGTATAAGTAGTTCATCACTAATATATAATAAATTAATAAAAGTGTGGGTAAAAATGAATATAATGTATAAGTCACAATTCTATCACCAGTAATTTTAGAGACAATTAATGTAAGCGTGGATTTAAAAAATCAAACCTACACAATTTTATCATCATAAAAATAAACTTTGATTTATGAATATGTCATCACTAGTATGGAGTTTTCTAAACGGGATCCCCCTTTCCAACACATGAAATGAGCAAAGCTCCCATCATTGATTTAAGCGATGTGTGACTTGGGAAAAGTGAACAAAATATCATGATTACTTCATGATCACTTAGCCACTTTGGGCCACAAGTGCGGGCTCGTGTGACCTCCGATGAGCGTTATCTTGGTGTCATTTTGTTCGTCTCTTTGCGAACTTTCGAACGAGTCATCACTCGACCCGATCGGACTCCCCTATGGTCAGATATTTAGTCCTGGAGAACCCAACATATCCAACATACTCCCACTCGCACATGGTGGGAGGCCCATGACTATCCTTATCACAAAGGAATTCTCTATTTCTCCTTCTCTCGTTGTCTTCTTTCATACTCCGTGTCAGTCGTAACCGATTGACACGATATATGGGAGCCTTATACTAGAAGCCTATTAGGGCCCAGCTATAAGTGATCCTACAACCCAAGTGTCTAATGGTGTGACCATATGTCTCACAAAAAAAATAGTGTCATGGGTTCTCTAGACGTGTTCATATACATGGCTAGTCCAATCCCTCTAAGTCTACAATAAGACTAGGACTTCAGCCACACTCAATTGCAATAAGTACTCACATCCATGAGAACCTCAACAAGGATCACATAATGGGCCGACCTCAGGATACTATCACACATGCATGTGTTAATACAATCTTCCTTTCGACTTCTTAACAATTCAATCAAAGATAGCTGCTTTCCTGAAAGTCCTCCATCGGATCGTATTTTTCCATAGCCTCTTGGAAAGATATCAAAGTAGAATGCACTACCTTATCTCTTCATGACAGAGTCAAAGTGCATAAGGGTATCAGTGAAAGGATTGGTGCATCCTTTCAGGGACTCACACAGCATTGAAGCAGGAATTCATTCACATGCTTCCCTTGCGGTACTTAATGCACATGCGGTATGAAACACACATTGTGGTGTTCTTGAGCATATGTCGATTTCGATCCTCAATCACTTATACCACACAGACCTTAGTTCAGACTCACTTAGAATCTGACATGAGTTTTCTACCACACTTCGCTCGATTCACATAGCGCCAAGTGGAGCACTCACATCTGGCTACAGGCATTATGAATAGCAGGGATTCATAATTCGATCATAAGACCTCGTCATCTCAGCAGATCTCATCCTAGTGCACTTGCTAGGGCGAATTATCAATTCTCAGTGGTGTTTTCCTATCCAACACTTGGCGCTTTTCAACTGCCTCTAGATATTCACACTACATCACATTATGGGGTTCAAGGAAAAAACACCCAAGTCTCATCTTGGCCCACACCACTTGCGTTTCCAAGGCGGCTGCTCGTGTGAGAGAGCCAACTTTCCAAGCCTGTACGACATACTTTATATATTGTGTAATAAGTGGTTCTATTTGTTGATCCATACAAAATAAAGGTATGCTCAGGCATCACACTTTACTTATGATCAAGAAAAAAAGCTCTCACAAAGCTTGTCCTCATGACATAAACTATGTTAAATCACCCAAATTTTAAGCAATCATGTGTATCTAAAACACTAGTTTTACGGTTTGTATCTTTATACAGCCAACCCACCACTGCAGGTCCGCGAGGGTTTAGAGCCAATGCTCTATCACGGGTCATACTATGAGGACCCTTTCTCGGGTCACTTGATGCTTAGACTGACACAACAGGATAGTTAACTACTATGTAACGATGTCTCATACAAAGTTGTGTTGCGTCCTCTTATGATACTTACGCTTTCTTTGGTGTAAACCATAGCTGTTTGGCTTTATGAGATCAATGTCACTAGGTCAACAGCTCTGTCTGTAATCTATAAGTGACTTTAGATCTTCCAATCTAAACTGCCCTATACTACTGATGATCATGCAATGAACTCCATGTCCCTAGTAAACAAAGAAATGCATAATCCTTACTTGTCTCTCTGCAAGAAGGTTCCAGTGCTTAGCAAGAAAGCACACCAAGACGTGGATGTACTTTCATCGAAGTCTCTTGCCTAATCAACATCAACGTGTGGCTTGCCGTTTACGGGTCACTAATATAATGAAAACAACCGATTGTCAGCAGCGCCCTACAAGTACCTTAGAACACTCTAAACAGTTTGTTTGACCTAGGTTTGACTGATAACGGCTCACCAAGTCGACTACAAAAAGCCAAGAATCAAGAATCCATATCTGACTTAGTCTAAAGACATCTAGCAAGACTCAAACTCTTGCCTCTTGCTACTAGCACATCACTCGGGTTTAGGTCCCCTCAAATGGAATCCGCCAGGAATCTCTTCTTCATAAGATTCTTGTGACAAAGTGAGTCGATTCTTGGAGCATTCTCCATGAATCTTGACTCTCACTGTCTAACACATTTCCTTTATCTTAAAAGATGAAACGACAACCATCCTTAAGTGGCTAAAGCAGCCACTATGCTGCTTCTAACGAGCCATATGTCTTCTACATACGGTGTGAGGGTAATTAAATACTCTCAGCTTTCTTAAAATGGACTATGTGGTCAATCACCACGAGTCTAGATGAATATGTGAGATATTGACAGATCCTTGGAGTCAGCATACTCTGCGCTCTTGGCCTTTGGCCGTGAGACCTACATGCTAGTGCACATAGATCTCTTCACCTAGTTTGCCATACAATTAAGCGGTCTTGACATTCTAATCGATGTACCCCCAGACTTAAACTGGTGACCAAAGCTAGAATTAGAATTTGACCACACAACATATGAGAAGGCTTCGTCTCACTCGATACCTTGTTGTTGTGTGCACATCTTCACTGCTTAATGTGCCTAGTAGTGGTCGATTGACCCATCTGCCTCCTTTAAATTATGAGAGCACACTTGTTCTCAAAATACCTTGTGGCGTGGGGCAGATTCACCAAGTCTTATACTTGGTCTGTCCTTATAGACTTCACCTTTTCTTCCTACATCATTTTAGTCCACCTTTTACTAGTAGGGTCAGAGAGAACCTTTTGAACTATCTTAGGCTCTACTTATCATTTAGTACTCCTTTAGTACACCTCTTGGATTGTGCTTCATGAAAGATATGCTCCTTGTAACAACTACTCCCACTGGACTCAACAAGTTGCGGTGCTTCTATACGCTCTTCTCAACGTGTTGTAGGTCCGCTTCCTT
Source organism: Senna tora (assembly GCA_014851425.1). Lineage (NCBI taxonomy): Eukaryota > Viridiplantae > Streptophyta > Magnoliopsida > Fabales > Fabaceae > Senna > Senna tora. The sequence goes on from CM026262.1 coordinate 17,491,414, forward strand.
TCAATAAAGGTGCACATCCCAAAATCCATCTCCCTTGCTCTAGAAAATTTATTCTTGCGAATCATTACATCCTTGAACTCAAATTATGTGACTGGTATATCTTCATCCTTGCTAATGAAGACGTATCCTTTTGAGTTATCAAGCTATCTTATAAAGACATGCTACTTGCCTCTAGGGTCAAGCTTCCCATACTAATAGGAAGGATCATGTATGTTGTACACCCTCATGGTCTCAGCATACTCTAATCAAGTATTTTACCTAACTAGAACTCATAAGGAATCACTCATATAATTTGGAGGGCATATGGTTAAGTATGAAAGTGACTGTTGGCAAGACATATCCCCAAGGGGAACGTTCACCTAGGCCATTTTCTACTCAACCAACTCCAAGATCAACTCATTTTGTTGTGGAGTGTGTGGAATAGTTAGTTGTCTAATTATCCCAATTTCTTCACGTAATTGTGAGAAAATACTGGGACGTTTACCATGCCCTGACGCTTTTTGGACCGCTGATGTCCGAGTGGACTATTTTGATGAAAGCGGGTTTTCTAGTTTTACGATTGAATGGTTGTTAGGTTGCTTTGTCTGTAAAGCAACTTTACAAACTAGCATTAGGAATTTTTACTCACAATTTCCCCTTTGCAAAAACCATTGCTCAGGAGTCATGATAAACATGTAGATCACATTAAATCCTAAGTTTTCTCTCCAAAAAATAGCTCATAATAAGTTCCGTTCAGTATATATCTAGAACACATAACAAATATAAAGATAAAGAGCGGTCACTACACAACTTTCTTTTGTAGCTACCTAACCTCTTAACTTTATTAAATGCTTTGTCCCCACGAGGATACTTCTGCTTCCAATGGCCAGAGGGTGAAACTTTACGAACCAATGTTCATTGGTAAGAGAGAAAGAATTGCTGCAAACAATTTTGCGCACAGTTGCCTATGAGTTGGCACAAGTAACATTTGACATTTGGCCAAAATCTCTTTTCCTCCCTTGTTTTTCCTTTGAATTGAGGCTACTTACCTTACACTCAACCTTTCTCTTTTGAACACCACGTCTCACGTCTCTGAGACCCATTGTCCTTGTTCTTAGTGCTTGGAGCTCTAAGAAACTTTAGCCACTTAGGCTACGTGCTCGATCGATTTGGTAGCCTTATGCCATCATTCTTTGAGCACTAAGTGGTGTTTAATATCATCAAGAAACTTGATGGTATTAGTGGAGTTCAGAATGACATACATGCACTCCCAAGAGGAGAGAAGAGGTCTGGTAACAATTTGAACTTACTATTTACCAGTGGGGAGTTTTCAGTCCTACTCACACTCCCAAACTATGTTTGATTTCTCTTTTAGATGCGTCTTCATGCTCTTTTTAGAGCGAATCTTGGAGGAATCAAACTTGATTGTAAGCTTCCTTAGTTTAGTGCCACAATGTTACCAAATCAGTCTCTCTAATGTGATCCACATTTACAGGTTTTGAAGTTAGACTATCAGTCAATCCTAAAAGATAACACTAATTACACAACTCCTTATTACACAACAAACATATGAAAAATTGTAATTAACGCAAGACGAATGTAGATATAGTCAGTCTCTGTACTCGGGAAGTGGGGTCAACCACTCTCATCACACAAAGAGCCTATATATGTACAGTTTTCTATGCTTGACTCAACAATTTTCACAGAATAGTCACATGCTATCGAAATCCCTTTTGGATTCCCACTATGTAAGCGTTCAAGAAGTATATCGAGTCGCCACAACGTTTGTTGGAAAAAATACGGAATGGGCCCAAAAAGTGATTTGATTGGTAATGACAAAGTCTAAATGAAGTGTAAGGGATGAGAAATAATAGACAAAATATTTAACGTGGTTCGGCTTCTAGCCTACGTCCACGGGCAAAGGTGAGGAGGAAATTCCACTAAGAATACAAATGGAAATATAAAAGTGGTTAAATGAACACTCAAAACCACAACCCAAATACACCCAAATTACTCACAATATTTTTCTCTCACAAAAGGTGTACAATCTCCACACTAAATACACAAATGGAATACTAGCTTGAACTCAAGCATACACTCAAGAAGCCACTCCACCTTAGTGCACAATTTCTCCACCGAATGTGCACTTCTTTGCTGTACCAAATGCCTACTTCCATATTCTCTTATATAAGCTCCATGCATGGTATGAAAGCATTAATTGTGAGTGATAAAAAAATCAACAAAAGTTGGCAACAAGATTTGATCATGCATGCGGGCAATCTTTTGCAACCAAATTTTCACCTTCATTTTCCTTTTAGCATATTTAATGCTTGTCTCCCATGTGACTAAATAATTACATTCACATGTGACAAAATTCTAGGCATGATTTCAAAAAATCTCCACCTTGACTTGAATTTTGTTAGGCTTCAACAAACTCACTCCACCTTCTCCAAAGTGCAGTGCTCTGAATGACCAAACTAAGTTGCTGGAAACACCGATCAAGCTCAAACATTTTTTTTAACTTGGTAACTGCTAGAGGCTTCATTAAATGGTAGACTGTAACTGGTCCTTATTTTTCTCTAATATGCTCGTGATACAAAATACTCTGAATATCACAGTGGAGAACAGTCACTTGAATGGCTTTTGGTCATAGCCATATATTTTACCTCATTAACACAAATGTAGGCCACAATCTAGCCTTCCATCCTTGTGAAGACCGAGCCTTCGACAGAGTCGCCACCAAAATTTTCATTAAAATTTGGAAAAGAAAAATAAGTTCAAAAGTGGAATAAGAACGGATTTTCACAAAATGTTGGGTTTGGGAGTCTGATTGAGATGAAGGGAAGGTGTTAGGCACCCTTCTTCCCTCGTTCGAAGACGGTTACCCTAAAAATTAATATTAAAATTATTTGGCCTTAAAAACTAAAAATATATACAATCAAGGAAGAAAATGAATGTGGGCTTGACCTAAGATAAGAGCCTAGGGCCTACGTACCCTCAAAGAGGGATCAAAGTCCACGTAGTTCTTGTGGCATGCAAGTGTGTGAGTGAGGGGGAAGTCCATCAAGCGGCAGCTCATATAGTCTCCCTGTGCAATATACCTAAAGAGGCAAGGGCCCCTCGGCACCTATCTACCATGCAATATGTTGTAAAAGTAGCAAGACAATAAAAGTGTGCGTGTGAGGGCTCATCAAGCAACGCTCCAAGCTGGCGTGAAAACTAGTACTCCTATAGAGGTAAGGGTCCCTTGGTGGTACTAGGTTACACAATATATGAAAATTGTTTAGGAAATAAGAGAAAAAACAATTTCTTCCTCTGAGGGGCAGGGGGTCGCGACGTATAAAATGATACGTTGCAACCTCTAGCTTCTATGGCAAGGGGGTCGCGACATATAGAACGATACGTTGGGACCCCTAGCTTCTATTGCAAGGGGGGTCGCGACGTATAGAACGATACATCGCGACCCCTAGCTTTTATGGCAAGGGGGTCATGACGTATGGAACAATGCGTCGTGACCCCTACTCGAATTTTCAAAAAGTAAGAATTTTGGTGCTCAGATAAGAAGAAGGGTTGTAACGCCTACACCAGGGAGTTACAACCCGCTTCGTAAATAAATATAAAAAAATAAGTGAAGTTGAGAAGAGTAGAGGTCTGGGTATATAGTTGGTAGGGTGGTGTGAGCAAGTAAAAAAAAATAACAAGAGAATATTCCATTTATTCTAGTTTCCACAGCCTTTTGGTTCTCCTTTTCTCCTCCCTCTCCTTGACAAGTGATGGGACTCACTATTTATAGTGAGTTCCATGGGTCATATAAAAGGAAAATTAAATCTGGGTATTAATGGGTTAGGGGTCGTGGCCCCCTCTTGATTTGGTAATCAATGCAGAAGGAAATCGCGAAAATTGCGATTTTCGGGGGAGGGGGAGGGGGTCGCGACCTCTAAAACCTAATTTATGTGTAGGGGAAGAACTAGAGAAAAAGCGGGAGAAAATTCGGAATTTTTGACTTTTTCAGGGGGGGGGGGTCTCGACCCCTAACCCCAGGGGGTCACGACCCCTTCCTTCTGGAGCCTCTTTCTTGCCCTCCCGGTGTTCGATTTGTGCAAAATTTATGTCCGTTTTCAAGGATTTTTCGTCCTCTATGCAATGGAAGAATTTTCGGGCCCATCCAAATTAAGATTAAACCTCGAAAATCAAATCTTTGATGATTGCCAGATTTTAATTTTTAAAATTCGTCCCTCATCCAAACATTTTTCCCGAACTCATTTCTCTTCCGCCCGATACCCGATTCGCACAAATCTTATGTCCTTTTTCAAGTATTTTTCGTCCTCTACGCAACAAAAGAAGTGTCAAAGCCAAAAGAATTTAGATAAAACTAAAGTTATCGAATCTTCGTCTATTGCCAAAATTTCAACCTCAAATGACTCTTATTTCATCTTTTGTTTTGACACTCAACCGGACTTATCTTCTCCAGGCTCTTTCCACCTTACAATCCTCGGGATTTTTGGTTGATCCTACTTGCGCCCCTATTCATTCATTAATTTTAAAAAGTCCTGACAAAATGGGGTGTCTACAATCCTAATGGTAAAACACCAGTACGTAACTGGTGATAAATATTCTCGAAATCACCAATATATATTTTATAAATTTCACAAGAGTCGAAAAAACACAATGAATAGTCAAGAGTATGTACTGCCACAAAGAAGTTAACACACTTCTATTTTCAATAATGCAGTACTCAATGGTCTTTTCAAGAAACTTTTACCATTCACCGGATCTCATTTTCCCAAAGCTACCAATCTTCCTCGGTCATATGCCCAAGCTGCATATGCTGTTAACTAACCACTGTCAGATTTTTACATAGAGGAATTGATTGTAATAGAACCTATAACAGTCGAACCTTCCAAAGTAAATAAATTGCCGACCTTATTGCCTCTCATAAGAAGAAGAGCATCCGTAGAGATCTTTAAAAATCCACCTTCAATAGTGGAACTAAAGCCTTTAGCGTCTAAAACGCCCAAACAAATGACGTTTTTCTTCAAATCAGGAACATGCATGACATGAAACAGTGTTCTGATGACGCTGTCATGCATCTTAATACGAATAGTACCCTTTCCAATAATCTTGCATGGTGTATCATTTCCCATCAAGATAACTCCACCTGAGACGGGCTCGTACGTGGAACACCAGTCCTTGTTAGGACATAAGTGGTAAGAGCACCCAGAATCTAGAATCTATTTGTCTGTGGTTCTCGAACTATCATCAGCCATCAACACAAAATCTAAATCCTCACTTTTTGCGAAGTTTGCATTTGCAGCATCATCAATCCGCTCTTGATCTCGATCATCATCATGTTGCTTCTTCTTCAGCTTCCAACATTCTCATTTAATATGTCCCTTTTGTGGCAATAATTACAGATTTTTTTTCTAGTACGGGACTCTGATCTTCCCTCATGCTTGGTGTTAGTACTTGATGTCATTTTCTTTTCCATTAATCTTGATTTAATGGTCCATTTTCAGTTTCAAATTCTTGCATTCATCACCATTCAAACACATTCATACTATAAAAATCTGTAATTAATCACCAATGATGAAATGGTGCCTCAATTCCTACTATAAATATGGGTCCCTAGGTCCAGTTTCTACACACCACAATCTACAGAACTCACACCATCTGAGAGTGAGGAACTAGGACCTAGAAGCATTCATATTTCAACTCTTAGTTTTTCTTCTTGTTTCTTTTAATTTTCAGTTTGAGGCAATGGCTGGAGGTGCAACGTTTTCGCATTATTTCTTTCACTCTAGACATTCTAACATGTCATATTTTAGTGATAAAGCTTACATTTGGTATCAGAGTTCATTATGCCTTTGCCTTGCCCCGTTGTGAGATTACGAAAAAATTTTCGGTTCTGGTTTTTATTTTATTTTGCAACTTTAATTTCATAAAATGATTCCTTACGAAATTCTGATCATTTTGGCTTTTGAATCACTCAAAACGGAGCACTATAGCAAAAGTTATGAATTATTTTCTATATCTGGTCCAAATTGGGTCATTTTTTAAAAAAAAATCAATTTTGGTAGTGCTGGGATTTGAACCACACTCAACAAACATAAATTCTACCTTTCTGACCACTAAAGCAGGAAACCGTTTTGGTATTTAAGGGTTTTAAAAACTATTTAATGGTCCGTTTATTTTGCATAACAAGTTGTTTGACTCTACATATGTTTTATTAAAAATACTTACAGTTTGAACGCTCCAGGAGATTCGAACCATGCTAATTGGGTTTGAATGCAGCATTATGACCATTAAGGCAGCCATCCATTTTGGATATTAATTGATTTTAAAAGCTATTTAATTATCAGTTTTGTCTAATGCTAAATGTGCAAATTATTTCATGATTATTTATTATGTTAATTTCTATTTATTTATTTACTTGAAATTATTTATTGGCATATTTTGAAAAATGTTATAGATGAGATAATTAATTAATTTGTGACATTTTGTTTTTGTTGATTATTTAATTAATTTAAATCCCACTATGATAATTGCTTGTTTATTATAAGCATTTGAAATGTTTAATTTGTCATGTAATTAGTATATTTTTGGCATGATTAGAGTTTACCCACAGCATCTTTAATTATTCTAAGAGTATACATCAAGTTTTGTTTTTTAAATTACATAAAGAAATGACAATAAATTGTAATTAATCATATTTAGTGTTGTAAACATCATCCTACAGGAATGTTACCACATTGAAAAGATTAATTAGGATGTGATAGCATATTTTCTTTTCTCAATTAACCCACAGGGATTGGGGAAATGAGTGTTATTTGCTAGTTTCATCATAATTTGCACATGGTCCTAATTAAATAGAACTTAGCCCACAGGCAGTATATTTGTCAATAGGCTCGTGTTTAATTTACATGTTTTGCATTGGTACAACATGTTATATATAATTTATGAAAGTTGTCTCAAGTATTGATATAAGCATGTGATTTTTGTGCAGCTTTGCAACCACTCAACATTTCTGATTTTCAGGTTCTTGAACTTGATGGGAATAATTATAGACTTTGGAAGGAGAAAATTATTCTCCAATTAGGGTGGATGGATGTTGACTATGCCATCCGAAAGGATGAACCTCCTGCACTCACGGATACTAGCAATAAATCTAAAATAGATCTTTATGAACGTTGGGAGCGATCTAATTGCCTCAGTATGATGTATATCAAATCAAAGATATCTGCTAGTATACATGGATCACTAGGAGTACATAAAAATGTTCGTGACTTGCTAAAAGCCATTGATGAATAGTTTGAATCCTCTGAAAAGGCGTTAGCAAGTACCCTAATGTCTAAATTATCCACCATGAAGCTCACTAGCATAAAAGGAGTGCGAGAGCACATTATGAGGATGAGGGATGTTGCAGCTCAGTTGAAAACTCTTGAGGTTGAGCTTCCTGATTCTTTCTTGGTGTACTCCATTCTGAATTCCCTGCCGCCTCAATATGGACTTTTCAAAATCTCTTACAACACACATAAACAGAAATGGTCAATCAATGAAGTATTGACCATGTGTGTTCAAGAGGAGGGAAGGCTCTTAGCGGAAATGGGAGAGAGTGCACATTTGGCAAATCAAGGGAAGGATAAGAACCAAGCTAAGAAAAAGGGTAAGGGAAAAACACCAATTCAAGGAGGAATTAAAAAGGAGTCTAAGTGTTTTTTCTATAAGAAGAAAGGACACATAAAGAAAGACTGCATGAAATTCAAGGCTTGGCTTGACAAGAAAGGCAACTCAATCTCATTTTTCATTTATGAATCTAATATGGTAGATGTTAGTAGTAACACTTGGTGGATTGATTCTGGTGCTACAATCCATATCTCAAATACCTTACAGGGTTTTCTAAACCAAAGGACGCCAACGAGCAGTGAACAATACATCTATTCAGGCAACAAGATGGGTTCACTAGTTGAGGCTATTGGAACTTGCAAGTTGTTCTTAAATTATGGTTTTTGTTTTGATCTTGGATAGGACTTTTTATGTACCAAGTTTTTCTAGAAACTTGATTTCAATTTCTAAACTTGTACCTTTGGGGTATTCCTTTGCATTTTCAAATAATATGTTCAAGTTGTTTTTCAAATCTAATATTGTTGGAAATTGTACAATGAGTGATGGTCTTTTCCGAGTTCAATTGCAAGACAATACATATATGATACAATGCATGCTTCCAGTAGCATAGGTATAAAGAGATGTGCTACTAATGAAAATTCCTCTATGTTGTGGCACCGTAGGCTTGGTCATATCTCATTAGAAAGAGTTAAAAGGTTAGTAAAGGAAGGAGTGTTAAATGCTCTTGACTTTACTGACTTTAATACTTTTATTGACTGCATTAAGGGTAAGCAGACAAACAAGACCAAGAAAGGTGCTAAGAGGAGTTCTTCCTTGTTAGAAATCATTCATACAGACATATGTAGTCCTGATATGGACTCAAGTAATCAGAAATACTTCATCACCTTTATTGACGATTACTCACGATACACGTTTCTTTACCTTCTTAATAATAAAAATGAAGCACTTGATGCCTTTAAAGTTTTTAAAGCAGAGGTAGAGAAACAATGTGACAAACAGATTAAAATAGTGAGATCAGATAGAGGTGGTGAGTACTATGGTAGATACACTGAAGATGGACAAGCACCTGGTCCATTTGGAAGGTTTCTTCAAGAACATGGGATTGTTGCCTAATACACTATGCCTGGTTCTCCAGACCAGAATGGTGTTGCTGAAAGAAGAAACCGAACATTGTTGGGCATGGTGCAGAGTATGATTTGCAACTCTAAGCTTCCTAAGTCCTTGTGGACTGAAGCTCTTAAGACGGCCGTGTATATACTTAACCGTGTTCAAAACAAGGCTGTTGAAAAGACGCCATTTGAATTAATGAAAGGTTGGAAACCGAGTTTAAGACATATTCACGTTTGGGGATGCCCGTCTGAGGTAAGGATTTACAACCCACAAGAAAAGAAGCTAGACCCAAGGACTATCAGTGGCTACTTTATTGGGCATGCTGAAAGGTCTAAGAGGTATAGATTTTATTGTCCATCACATAGCACTAGGATTGTGGAATCAAGAAATGCTAAATTTCTTGAGAATGACTTAATCAGTGGGAGTGACCAGACTTGGAACTTAGATTCTGAGAATGATCATATAGAAACTCAAACTCTTACATCAAGTGATAGATTGGTCATAATAAATTCTCCTCAACTAAAAACGGGTATTGAAGAACCAATCATTGAGGAACCACAATCAATTGACCATGACTTAGTTGATCCAGTTGTACAACAACCACAAGAACCTGTTATACAACCAGATGAGGATGATCCTGACTCAACATTAAGGAGATCAACTAGGGTTAGAAGGTCAGCTATTCCTAATGATTATGCTATGTATCTACAAGAATCTGATATAGGAGCTGAAAATGATCCTGAGACGTTTTCACAAGTCATTAACTGTAGAGAGTCTGAGTTATGGCACAATGCTATGAAAGATGAAATGAATTTCATGGCGTCTAATGGAGTCTGGGATCTTGTTGATTTGCCTAATGGCTCGAAGGCCATTGCTTGTAAGTGGGTCTTTAAGACAAAAAGAGACTCATTAGGCAACATTGAGAGATATAAGGCAAGACTCGTGGCCAAGGGATTTACTCAAAAGGAAGGAATTGATTACAAGGAAACATTTTCTCCTGTATCAAAGAAAGATTCCCTCCGTATTATACTAGCATTGGTTGCTTATTTTGACTTAGAATTACATCAAATGGATGTGAAGACGGCTTTCCTCAATGGTGATCTAGAGGAGGAGGTCTATGTGAAACAACCTGAAGGATTCTTCTCTAATGCTGGTGAACATTTAGTTTGCAAGCTTAAGAAATCTATATATGGACTCAAACAAGCCTCTCATCAATGTTATCTTAAGTTCCATGAGGTTATCTCTTCATTTGGATTTGTGGAGAATATCATGGATCAATGTATATACCAAAAGGTCAATGGGAGTAAAATTTGTTTTCTTGTACTATATGTGGATGACATTTTACTTCCAACTAATGATAAGGGGTTGTTATAAGAGGTGAAAGAATTTCACTCTAAGAAATTTGATATGAAAGATATGGGTGAGGCATCTTATGTCATTGGCATTAAGATCCATAGAGATAGAACACAATGTATTTTGGGTTTGTCACAAGAGACCTATATTAATAAAGTATTTGAGAGATTTCGGATGAAAGACTGTTCACCAAGTATAGCACCTATTGTGAAAGGTGATAGGTTCAATTTGAACCAATGCCCAAGGAATGATCTAGAAAGGGAACAAATGTCTAACATTCGATATGCTTCAGCTGTTTGTACAAGGCCTGACATAGCATTTGCAATTGGAATGTTAGGCAGATATCAGAATAATCCAGGAATGGATCATTGGAGAGCTGCGAAGAAGGTTATGAGGTATCTCAAAGGTACCAAAGATTACATGCTAATGTACAAGCGAACTGAGAATCTTGAGGTGGTTGGTTACTCAGATTCAGATTTTTTCGGTTGCATTGACTCACGAAAATCAAATTCTGGTTATATATTTATGATTGCCGGTGGAGCCGTATCTTGGAGAAGTACAAAGCAGTCCTTAACTGCTACTTCTACCACGGAGGCTGAGTTCGTATCTTATTTTGAGGCAACATTGCATGGTGTGTGGCTGAAGAGCTTTATTTCTGAGCTTAGAATCATGGATTCTATCTCAAGACCATTAAGAATATATTGTGACAACTCAGCAGTAGTTTTTCTGGCTAAGAACAACAAAAGTGGAAGTCGAAGCAAACATATCGACATAAAGTACTTAGCCATTAGAGAACGTGTCAAGGAAAATAAACTTAACATTGAACACATAAGCACTAAGTTGATGATTGCTGATCCTTTAACAAGGGCATGCCACCAACAAAGTTTAAGGATCATGTAGCTAAAATGGGACTTGGTTCAACATTAAGTATATGATTGTTGTACTAGGTAATAAAAAACTCTTATTTATTTGAGTTGTTTTTCTCATTTTGTGTGCACATTTATATTTAGAGAATAAACAACATTAAGAGGACCTAGAATAGGCATATGGCTTATTCATTAAGTTTTGGAAAGGTTGAGAAAGTAACATGCATCGTAATACATGGAAGGTAATACTCACTTATAGAGGACTTACCGCTATGATTCGTGCATCTAACTTTTCTCTTTTAGAATGTGTATAGCAAAGGATATCGAGATTATTAAGTGATATGGACCAAGTGGGAGAATGTCAGTTTCTTTTCCATTAATCTTGATTTAATGGTCCATTTTCAGTTTCAAATTCTTGCATTCATCACCATTCAAACACATTCATACCCAATCAATTCCTTTCATTATGTATTAATCACCATTGATGAAATGGTGCCTCAATTCCTACTATAAATATGGGTCCCTATGTCCAGTTTCTACACACCACAATCTACAGAACTCACACCATCTGAGAGTGAGGAACTAGGACCTAGAAGCATTCATATTTCAGCTCTTAGTTTTTCTTCTTGTTTCTTTTAATTTTCGGTTTGAGGCAATGGCTGGAGGTACAACGTTTCCGCATTATTTCTTTCACTCTAGACATTCTAACATGTCATATTTTAGTGATAAAGCTTACACTTGAATCCCCTTCTTGGGTCCTTCTTCTCACAAACAGACCTAAGCCTTTATCTTTGTTGAACTCATTGTCCAACTTGTTTTTGCTAATCAAAGAAGACTTGACATCATTAATGTTGATGAGTCACGACCATAAATAATGGTCTCCTTAAATGTCTTGTGTGAGGGCGGTAATGAACATAATAACATAAGGGCCTGATCTTCACTACTAATCTAGACGTCGAGTTTACTCAAATCATTGATAATAGAACTGAACTCACTGATATGTGATTTAATGGATGTTCCTTCTGCCATGCGGAGTGTATACAATCTCTGTCTCAAGATTAGTCGATTCGCCAAAGACTTCGTCAAGTATAACTCCTCCAACTTGTTCCACAACCCTACAGTAGTTATCTCCGAAATCACCTCCTATAAGACGTCGTTGGACAAGCACAACTAAACGGCAGTGAGAGCATTCTCATCCAAATCACTTCAATCGTCGTCAAACATCGTGACAGACTTCTTTTCTTTTCCTGACAAAGCCTTCTTAAGACCATTATCGGTCAGTGCACCCATCATTCGAATTTTCCAAATGGAGAAACTCATGTTCCCATCAAATTTCTCAATTTCAAACTTCATTACAGACATCTCGATCAAATCTACTGAGTATGTAACTGGGCTCTAGCTCTAGCTCTGATACTAGTTTCTTAGGAAAAATGTGGAATGGGCCAAAAAGTGATTTGATCGGTAATGACAAAGTCTAAATGAAGTGTAAGGGATGAGAAATAATAGACAAAATATTTAACGTGGTTTGGCTTCTAAAGTGGTTAAGGTGTGGAGGAAATTCCACCAAGAATACAAATGGAGATACAAAAGTGGTTAAATGAACACTCAAAACCACAACCCAAATACACCCAAATTACTCACAATATTTTTCTCTCACAAAAGGTGTACAATCTCCACACTAAATACACAAATGGAATACTAGCTTGAACACAAGCATACACTCAAGAAGCCACTCCACCTTAGTGCACAATTTCTCCCTCGAATGTGCACTTCTTTGTTGCACCAAATGCCTACTTCCATATTCTATTATATAGGCTTCATGCATGGTATGAAAGCATTAATTGTGAGTGATAAAACAACAAAAGTTGGCAACAAGATTTGATCATGCATGCGGGCAATCTTTTCCAACCAAATTTTAACCTTCATTTGTCTTTTACCATATTTAATGCTTGTCTATCTCCCATGTGACTAAATAATTACTTTCACATGTGACAAAATTCAAGGCATGATTTCAACAAATCTCCACCTTGACTTGAATTTTGTTAGGCTTCAACAAACTCACTCCACCTTCTCCAAAGTGCTCTGAATGACCAAGCATTAAATTCAAATTCAAAAGTCACTCTATAGGACCCTACCTACAATGTATGATTTAACACATGTTTTAATCCAAAATTAAAACATAAATAAAATTGGAAACCTAGGCATGTTCCTAAGTTTTTGACAAATCAAAAGTCATACAAAATCTAAACATGCTCCTAACCCTTTTCGGTTCATCAATTCCTAGAGAACAGAGCTCTAGCTTAACCAGGCTCTGATACCAATGTAGGGAAAGGCTTGAATCCACATTATTCGACCCGACCTAAGGACTTAAAAGAAAAATAAAAAAAATCCAGGCAAAACATAAATATTGCGGAAGCTACTAACCTGGACGTCATTGCTAAAACTTCGGATCTTGCCAATACCTCTGTTCCACCAGGGTTGACCTCCAAACGACAAACTCCGAAAAGGGCCGTACCAAACAGAGGACTTTACCTACAAGAGTTAGAGTCACGAATCCACGACTAATGCGCGAAAGATGACTCAAGAGAGAGAAAAATTATACTGAGTGGGGTTTCCCAAACGGGACCCTCCTTTCGAACACATGGAATGAGCAAATGTGAAGGTGGGGAATGCCTCCTATTTATAGGAGGATGAGAGAGTTCTTATCATTCATTTAAGCGATGTGGGACTTGGAAAAAGTGAACAAAATATCATGATTACATCATGATCACTTAGCCCACTTTGGGCCACGAGTGCAGGCCGTGTGACCTATGATGGGCGTCATCTTGGTGTCGTTTTGTTTGTCTCTCCACAAATTTTCCAATGAGTCATCACTCGATCCAATCGGACTCCCCCATGGGCAGATATTTAGTCCCGAAGAACCCAACATATCCAACAATATATGTGTGTGTGTGTGTGTGTGTGTGTGTGTGTTGTAAAACAAGAACTTAGGAACAAAAGTGTGTGTGTGTGTGTGTGTGTGTGTTGTAAAACAAGAACTTAGGAACAAAAGTGTGTGTGTGTGTGTGTGTGTGTTGTAAAACAAGAACTTAGGAACAAAAGTGTGTGTGTGTGTGTTGTAAAACAAGAACTTAGGAACAAAAGGGCATAAGATAAAGAATAACGAGAATATGATAAAGATGCACCAAATTTATTCATTAATTCACTTGTTTACAATAGCCTCTATTTATTAGACTCTAGCCATAAAGTAGTATTAAGAACACAATAATATACCTTTAAGCACACTAATTGAAAGGTTACATAATTCTCTTAAAGAGACTTTTATGGATAGGTTACTAAAGATACAAAGAGACAAGTGATCATGTGGAGGGTTTAGGAAGAATTCAATGTTGAAAATGTAGTCATCCACATATGAATACATATATTTATAATATTTCCCCTTGGATGACCAGTTGACCACTCATTATGAACATGCCTCGTTGAAATCTTGCTAAGAAAAACCCAGTGGGACAAAATCTTAGCTAAAGAAAAAGAGTACATTATTCATAATTAATTTTCTTCCCCTGAAGTCTTAAGAATTTCATATGAATATGCTCGTTAAATTTGGCTCTAATATGAATACTAATTTAGTTATGCTTTAGGATGATTTGAGAAAAATTATGGATGGAGAAGGGACCTCTCAAAATCCTCAAAATGAACCAAGTTGCACATCTTGGAAGAATGATACTTATTTTTAAAAAAAAAAAAATTGAGAAAGGAGGGCATGTGTGCTACCTAGGAAGGATTCCAACATACAAAAAATCCAATACTGCATCATCTTCAACTACACAGTTAGAGGATAGAGTAAATACTATGAAAAATTTGTTGACAAATGTTTTATCTTTAATTCAACAAAGATTTACCAAGTCAATGACATTATAGAAACTGTAAGTCGAGAGGTAAATAGTTTTCAATTAAACAATTTAAAAAAATTTATGTATCATGAATTTTTAATATTCTTTAATTTACATTTGTAGGTTCCAAATGTTGGCAATGGCCCTAATGGTGAAGGACATGGAAGACCTTCAAATTCAAGCAATCCTAATGAAAATGAAGATGGTATGTACCAAAATTTGACTGATTAAATCCTCATTATCATTTCAACTTTTTTTTTTATTTGGGTTTTGCCTTGGATAAGATTATTCTAATGTTAAATTTTACTTTTTGGCAGGTGAACAAAATTAGGTGTTTCATTCAAGTAGCTGATATAAATTGCGTATTTGAATAAAAAAATAATTAAGCAATTTTACTGTTATAGACATATAAATTTTTTTGAAATATATTTATGTTTGTTTATTCACATAGTACAATCTACCATTAAGGACAGGGTTATCAACGGTTCGGGTCAACCCGTCAAAACCAACTCAATCCGCCAGTTTGGGTTGGGTTGGTTCGGGTCTAAAATTTCAACCCGCTCATCGATTGGTTCAGTTAGCGAATTTAATGAACCCGCCTAACCCGGCCTGAACCAACTCGCCAACCCGCTCAAGTATATATTATTATTAGGAAAAGAATTTATAACACATTAAAATATTAAATCACTAATACAAAAGCAACAAATACAAATTGTCATATCTTGAATATGTTAATTATAGTTTTTTTCAAGTTCTTGATTTTTTCCTAAATGAAAATAAGTCTTTTTGGTGAAGGTAAATAATTTAAAAGTCAAAGAAAAAAAAAAAAAGGTCAAAAAAATAATAAAAATAAATTTCACGGATTGAACCCGAACCAACCCAACCCAACCTGCCCATTGGCGAGTTGGTTCGGTTCAGGTTCAAGACTCTTTTTTTTTAAACCCAACCCAATCCACCGAACTTTGATCGAATTGATTTCAATTTTTTCTCAAACCCGAACCAAACCAACCCGCGATCACCCAAAGATATATTTGCTGGATTATTTCCCATAAACTTTTACTTTCGATATTTAGTACTTTTAAATTATAGTTGTGTTAATTATCCATTATTTCATCATTTTAAATTGAATAATATGAAAATTAATTTATTTAAAAGTTAATTTGACAAGTAATATCAATTTTAAAATTTTTATTATTTTTAGTCATTTTTTTATGAACATTATCTTTAGTCTTTTTAAGAACTCTATATTAGTAAAATTCATGATTTTTAAAATCAGACCTATGGAGATAATGGTTCATGGTTCAGTGGTCCAATCGTAGTTGAATCGCAGTCGAACTTGTTTTAATAAATATAATAAGTTTTTATTATAAATAAAGAAATAATTACATAAATTAAAATGTGTATATAATATATTTTTAATTTTTTTAAAAATTAATATTTCACTTATATTTCCTTAAAAAATTAAAATATATAAAATATAACATTTATTATTTTTACCTACTCTTATCTCATTATAATTTGTAACTACGGAATATTTCTCCTAGGGACACGTGGCATTGGGCTTCCAGAAGCCCGCTGTAGCTTGCGTCAGTAACACGTGGCACCACTCGTCTATCCCTCGCGTGGCCGGTATCCACGTTTCTCTTTGTAGGCTCTCGTTCAAGGGACGCGGAAAACCTCCAAGTATCGTGGGACGACCCGCGTCGAGTAGGAACGTGGGTTGACCACGTCCTCCCCTGCACTTGGTATAAAAGGCCCTCACCCGGGGGACTCAGGGACATCCGAACATAGGCAAGGAACACAAACTCTGATTACACAAAAGCTAGACTTAGCTTTCCTTATACAATACATCTTCCAGTTAACTCAAGAGCTAGCTTAGCCTACGCATCACCAAGCTCCGTCATTAGCAAACATATCTCCATGCCGGAGATTTCCACCAGCGAAGCTCCCAACAGCTCTAAGAGATTCTTGCTCTCTCACAATCTAAGGCAACCTCCTAGAGTGACTCACCCGCCCGAGGTACCTTACACACCTCCTAACCGCACAAGGCCCCATACAGATAACTAACTTGCCTAACAGCTCTCACGGACGTTATAACCATGAACTACGTGGACTTTGATCCCTTCACAAGGGTACGTAGGCACCTAGGTCCCCACCTAAGGACAAGTCCCCCAAGGTCAAGACCCCTTGCAGTCCTAATTTACAAACTAAAATTGTTTGAGACAAAAATAACAGTTACATAATTTTTTTATATTTTTTTTATCTTTTTTCACTTTTTTCTACCCACTATTTATTTATAAGTTTTGCTAACAAGTGCCCTTAGGACATTGTTTAAGGTTTCATTTTAACCAATGGGGTGGCTCAAAAAATTATTCCTTGACTTTTTACCAAGTTCAAGGCAATGCATTCTCTCTCAACCAATAAGAGAAAATCTTAGCAAGTTGGCACTTGTTAGATAAACCCTTTATTTATTTACCAACTTTTAATTCTTTCCATACCTATCATTATTTATCTACTTTTTATCTTCTCCATACATATTTCTTTACCTATTTTTTAATTTTCCATATTTATATATCTATCTATTAACTTTTTATTTTTTTCAATGCCTTTTTAGATTTACTTTTTATTATTTTCATGTTTATTTTTTTCCTAACCTTTATTTTTTTTTACTCACATTTCTCCATCTTTCTCCTCTTCCTTTCCTCCTCCTCTTCTTCTTCTTATAGCATTATGTATATTTTTTTTCTTTCTCTTCCTCCTCCTCACTTTTTTTTTCTTTTTTCCCACATTTTCATGTGAACCCATTTCTAACCGATTTTTACCAAGAACTAACCGGTTTCCTTGGCTCTTGATTGGACTAGTTATCGCTTCACCAGTTGAACCGACCGACCCATAACAACCATGCTGAAATTAGTAAAACAAATAAACAAAATATTTTTTTAATTACACATTTATATTTTATGGGTCAAAATTTATAATTCTATTACTAGTAATTTTAGAGAAATTAATATTAATATGGGTATATACAATTAGACATATCATGACAGTAATTATCATATAAATAATTAATGTATATTATATAACATTTGAAAAATAAAAAAATGTTATTTAATTAATTACATTCATGAATAACCAGTCTCCAAATTCATTACACAAGAGAGAATTATACATATAGAACTGTAACAATCACGCATTATACCCATACACAAAATTCAAGTCCTATAAAAACCTCCAATCATTAGCATTCTTCGTAAAATAAACTTTGTACATAAAGCAACGATTACTTGTAATATCCTTTTCTCATCTTTAGTAACAAATTTGATGAGAATTGAGTCACTTTTTTGCAGTCTTCCCACCATTGAGTACACCCAAATTATGGTTTAACACAAAATGCAATACATGTCTATCAAATCTATTATTTACACCATCATAGAATTGAAGTCTATCATATATGGTTTATAAAAAAAAAGTGCATCATCTATGAATTCAGTTCACACTAAATCACAACCATGAAACCGTAGGATTTGTACAATGAAAGAGATGAAACTATAAACCTGTACAAAGGAATAAGGTGGGTAAAAAAAAAAGAAACTAAAGTATAAACAAAGAAAAAATTTCAGAAGAAAGACAATGCTGTAAATGTTATGGAATCCATGTAATAGTAGGGTTTTTGGAGGCAATGAATAAAAGAGAAGAGACCATAAAGGTTTAAAGTGGAAGAAGCAAGGTAAAAAGAATGATTAAATCTACATGGGTAGAAGACTAGAAGGGTAGGGAAAATTATCAATTCTAAGCATGAGCAGTTTGCACATGCACTTCTGTCTACAGAGTGAGCAAAACTGACATACAAAAATATCATTAATTTTGATCTCAAACTCTAAATTTTAAGTAAATTATGGAGAGATAAGTGAACTCGCATCATAAAATTTAAGAGTTTACCTATTCTTAAATTGTACGAACTTACCTTTGTTATATATATATATATAGCAAGAGGCATAGGCAAAAATATTTGATTAAGGGAGCCAACCTTATAAATTAATTTTTAAAATTAAAATAACATTAAATCTCAACAAGTAGCATCCTGAAAATATGTCAAATGGCACTCTAGAGATTTTAAAAGTGATGCCATAATAATTTAACAAGTGGTGCTCTAAAATTTTTTATGATAACTTTCAAAATATAAATGTTTGACAAATGGAACTTTAGATTTTTTTTCCCTAATTTAATGAATAAAAATATTTTTCAAAAATTTTCATCATTAAAATTGATTTTCTAAGTTAAAGTAAAAGAAGTCAAAATTAAAATTAAGTCAATCTTAAAAAATTGAAAGTTATAGTATATTTTTCTCCTAACATCATTTAAATTTTAAAAAAAATAATACCAAATATTATAAGAATATTATTAATAATTCTAATTATCTTTAGCTACCTGTAATTATAAATAATTAAGTATCATTTTTAAATAACTGTGTAGAATAACTACTCTGATCTATTTCAAATACTTGTTGCTTTTGTCAAATCAACAAACAAAGAAGAAAAAGATGATGAGTAAGAAGTTGAAGTAGAATAATAAAAAAAATTAAAAAAGAAAAGAAGATAGAAAAAATAATGTATATTTTATATTCCTCAATCATGTAAAAGACAGACAAATTGTTGAATCCACCATATTACTTCTAAATTGTTTTTGTAATGATAATGAAACTATCTTATAAGATCTCAGTTTATGGACATCTTTCTCAAAAAATCTCTTGGCATAACATAAGTATCAAAACATTGATATCCCCAAAAAAATGTCATTCCATGGGATTAAATAATAATAATAATAATAATAAATAGGTGAAGAAAAAGGAAGGAATAGGTTAAAAAATAATTAATAAATATGTTAGGGTTAATTTAGTAAAGTTAGGTATTGAAAAATAATCTCATTCCATGGGATTATCATAATCCCACCCCCTTGTGTGGGATTAAAAATATGAAGCACCATGGAATTAGAACATTCTCGGGAATGTAAGATTCTCGGGCTTAATTTTTTAACTCTTGTACCAAACATGGGATTAAAAATTTTCCAAAAAAAATAATTTCGAGATTATTTTTCTAACTCTTGTACCAAATGCACCCTTAGTGTTTTGTCCAATAGTCTTAAGATGTCTCTTCTTACTACCATATTTTTGTACCAAAAACAAAAGTAATATATATAATTAAACACACACACACACACACACACACATATATATATATATATATTTAATTTGGAATTTTTCAACTTGTAACTACAGAATATACCCCTTAAGGACACGTGGCACTAGGCTTCTAGAAGGGCTGCAGGAGCCCACACCAGTGACACTTGGCACCACACATTCACCTCCTACGTGGCCGGAACCCACGTTTCCCCTCTTAAGCTCCCGCACAAGATATGTGGGAAGCCTTCGAACATCGTGGGACGACCCATGTCGAGCAGGAACGTGGGTCGACCACATCCTCCCACACACTTGGTATAAAAAGGCCCTCACCAAGCGGACTCAGGAGGCATCAAGACAGATAGGTCGAAAAATACACAGAAGCAAGACTTAACCTTCCAAGTACGATACACCTCCTGGTTAATCTTAGAGCTTGGTCCACCGCATCCCAAGTTCCACCATCAACCAACATATCTCCGCCCTGGAGATATCCACCGGCAAACCTTCTAACAGCACAGAGAGACCCCTGCTCTCTCCCAATCTAAGGCAACCTCCAAAGAGTGGCTCGCCCGACCGAAGTACCTTACACACGTCCTAGCCGCATACGGCCTACCTATAAGTAATTACCTTGCCTCACAGCTCCTAAGGACGTTAACACGGTGAACTATGTGGACTTTGATCCCTTCACAAGGGTACGTAAGCACCTAGGTTCTAACCTAAGGAAAAGTCCCCCAAGGTTACGACCCCTTACGGTCCTTATTCTACACTATGATTTGTCTGAACCAAAAACGATAGTTACATTGGCGCCCACCACGGTCTTTCTCAGACCCCAATGCCTTGCGCACTCTGCCGCTAAACGGCATTTCTTTTTTGGGGAGTGGGAGTATCTACCTAACACTCATAAACCCATGTTCTAAATTTTACCTACAGGAAAAATCTGGAAATGACCGACTCAAATGCTCCTACAGCCACGACCAATGCAAGCGCTCCAAGGCGTAGCACAAGGAATAGGCAGGGAACGATTGAAGTCGCCACAACGGAAGCAGGTGGCACAAACACGACCCAACCACAGAACGTCTCGACGGCACAAGTGACTATCACGGAGACCGTTGTCTAAACACCAGCAACCAGGGAGGAAGCATGCCCCTAGCATCCCTATGGCATGCTGCATAACCCATGCCCCCCAGCTAGCAACCAAGAGCTAAAGGAACCAGCGAGGAGCTTGCGTGAGATGGAGCTAGCTCGACTCGAGGCAGAGATAGCAGCCATACATCAACAACAGTGGAAAGATGATAGAAACCTCCCTCAAGTGAATATGGACATCCAAATACCGGTAACTCCATACCACGCACCCGCAGGCCCTTCCAGCGGCCCTACCAGCCTACCCGCAATACAATTCAAAACCCTTCCAATGGAATTCGCACGGCTATCACTAACAGCACCAGCTCCCCCTTCATCAATCCCACCTTAACCAACGATGGTCGCCAGACAAGCAGCATCCCCGCCCACGGAGTACCCGCGACCACCTGTACCGAACTACCTACCAAGGTATTACCTACATATGTCTTGGGTGGGAGCCTACAACCTGTACGCCCCATACAGCACGTCCACTCACTCAGGACAATATCATTGGCCCGGCTTCTACTTCCAAGGGAAAGGGAGGCACCCTTCACCCAGCAAGTCATGAACGAACATGTGCTCATGAGTTTCAAAATGCCCTTCCATATAAAACCTTATGGTGGAGAGACTGATCCACAAGACCACATTAACACTTTCAACTCAGCTATGTCGATACTCGGCATGACAGACGGCCAGTAATGCCGAGTCTTCTCCTCAACCTTGAAGGAAGCAGCTATAAGATGGTTTTCACTACTACCCACGAACTTGATCCACAACTTTGAGCAGTTGGCACAAAAGTTCCTTACCCAATTCGCCAGCAGTAAAGAATACCAGAAGAACGGGGATTCCTTCATCGACTTCCACCAAGAAGCAGGGGAAACTCTACAAGCCTTCTTAGCCCTCTTCATTAAGCTCTCAGGTGCCTCCAAGACGCCGTTGTAATCTTTGTTATCAAACAAGGCCTCTGATGCTCACAGTTCTACGGGGAGCTCAATAGACGCCATGTCTCTACCCTGCAGGAGCTAATGGACAGAGCAAAATGGTTCATCCAGAAGGAGAACGCCTAGATTGCCAAGGATAAAATGAGAAAATTCCTAATAAGCAGGACCGACCCGGAGCGATCTGAAAAAAAAGAAGGAGAAGGCGCAACCAATGCCCCAAAGAGAAAAACAACAGAAAGCACTCGCCGCCATGGCCTGGAACACCTCCCAGAGGACGGTTCACCAACTACACTCTCCTCAACAAATCACATGTCGGGGTCCTTGAAGAAATTTATCATTCAAACATGCTTAATTTCCCCTCACAGATGAAAAGGCGGAAGACTGAGAAACCAGTGGATAAATCCAAGTATTGCCATTTCCACAAGGACTACGGGCACTCGACTAATGACTGTATCCACTTGAAAGATCAGATCGAGGATCTGATCCGTAAAGGACAATTGGGCAGGTACATTAAGGAGGAAGGTAGAGCCAATACATAACACCCGAGAGACACCGAAGACCAAGCACCTACCCGTGGGATTATCATCATCATCGCAGGTGGATTACAGAAGGGAACCAATTCACAACCGCAAAACAAGAAATGGGTAGAACGCTCCATACTCACCCTCGACTATGTCCAAAAACATAGGAAAAGAGATGAACCAAAAGGAGACCCCATCACGTTCGACCTTACGAACCTCGAAGGGCCGGTTCACGACGACCCAAAGGTAGTGACCGCGGTCATTGCCAACTACGAAGTCAAGCGAGTCTTAATAGACCAAGGATCCTCGAAAGATGTCCTCTATTTTGACACTTTTAAGAAGCTCGGGTTAAACGAGGCCAACATGAAGGCCTTTCCCGGCACGCTCATAGGGTTCTCCGGTGCTCAAGTTCCTACAGAAGGAGTCATATCAGTCTGCATACTATGGTCACTCTACCAAAGGTAGCAAGCCTTGACGTGGATTTCATCATCGTCACAGCACCTTCGGCGTACAACGCCATCCTCGGGCGACCGTCCCTGAACAAACTCAAAGCTATAGTGTCCACCGCACAGCAAACTATGAAATTCCCGACACCACACGGGGCCGGTGACATCATGGCGGATCAAAAACTAGCGCGAGCCTGCTATGCAGCAAGTTTAACCAAGACCCTCAAGGTTGCTCGCCATGGTCCTAAAGAATCACGCAAGGAACCCTCCAAGGGCAAAGAGTCAGGAGAAAGTCCCCAAGAGTCCGCCCGCCCGGACCAAGCCTCCGTCTAAATTTTAAACGAACTTTGGACGCCCAAAATACTTCTCAGTTAAATTTCACATGTCTTCATTTATTTCAAGTTAGGAATTATTCTTTTCAGCCTGACTAAGGCCATTCGAATGTAATCATTTTTTTTTACCATTAATCGAAACTTTCCTTTTGAAAAAGACATGACCTATACCAAAAATATCCGCTAAGTCAACTCGCCAAAAAAAAGTCCCAAGGATGGGTATAGGACCAACCGCCCGAAGAAAGCACTTAAGAGCCACCAAGGCCAAGCTAAGATTCCCCCGACGCGTGGCTAAAAAGCCTCTCGGACGCGAAAACACGAAATGAACGTTCACATAAAAACACAATAGCGAAAATATGCGATCGTCTTGATCACACGGTACTCATGCAGAGATCTTTTTACCCAGAAGTAAAAAGACAACCAAATCAAAAAGATTGTACTCATGCAAAACCTTTTTGCCTAGAAGTAAAAAGAGAGACAGTTCAATAATTTAAACAGTGATTCTCATTAATGTAGCAAAAGGGGAAGGCGTTGGCCTATTACAAGGAACAAAAACCCTATGGAAACCTATTCTTGGGCATTCCCAAGATCCATACTAGCTACAGCCTCCACGGGCTCGACATTGCTAGCCTCCCCTGACGACCTCCTCTGAACAGCTTCGGTCAGCTATTGAGAAGTAGCTCCAATCTCCGGAGCGTGCTGCCCACATGGAGAGAACTCGATGTTCCAGCGGGATGATTAGCCAAATGGCGAAGATAGTCTAAGTTGAAGGGAGGATCAGTCCCCAGCCAGCCTCGGAGCTCACCATCAAGAAATCCTAAAGAAGGATGCAGGGAAGCCACCCACTCAACAGGGAACCTCTCCCCACAAAGACGCTCAAGCTGCTCGACCGCCAACAACATCCCATACATTCTCTGTGCCAGCATCTCTCCTTGGTGGTCAGCAACGTCGACCACCTTGCTCTCGGCTTTCAGCCAGCCTGTAAGATTCTCGCTAGCACAAGCCTCAGCATTTTTCAAAGCCTCACGCAGAGAGTGCAATTCTCGCCGACGCTCCTCTGCGTCCTCCCGACGGATGGCAAGCTCCTTGCGAGTCTTCTCCAACTTTGATTGCAGAAGCTTAACCTCGGAAGGCTGAGCACCCTCAGCTTTAAGGCGGGTCATCTCATGAGTCAAGGACCTTATCTCACGACCATGGTCCTCACACTCCATCTCCTTCACAGACAGTTGTCTGCTCACATCCTCCAAACTCATCTTAGCGACCTCTAAAGCTAAACCACTAGAGGCCAGGAATCCGAGAAATTGGTCTTGGTGAAGACGAACGTCATGCTGCACGAAACGGAAAATGTCAGCAACCTAAGAAACCTTAAGCCAAAAAATGAATAAGGGAGAGAACGCTTACCACTTGCTTCTCCCACACAGTTCCAGCCTGGTGGAAGTCGACCAACGCCTTGGCAACGCTGCCAAAGGTGTGAATAGCAATATTCAGGGGATTGGTATCTATCCCCCTAGCGGCCCTCTCAACCATATCCACAGGAAAACGCCTGCCCAAGGCTACCAAGTCGAAAGGAGGCTCGCCCTCCGGTTTTCGCCATTGTCTCATCTGCAATGGCCTTTTGCCCCATAGAAGGGTCAATCGCAAGCCTTTCGACCTTCCGCTCAGTCTGAGCCTTCTTGCTCGCAAGCTCATCAGCACCTCTAGCAGAATTCGGGGTCGCGGAACAAGATGGCAAAACCTCCTTCATAGGTGATTGACAGACAGGCACAGGGGGAGGAAAAGTACCCTCCACCGAAGCACCGCCCTAGCATCCGCCGTATTCGATTTCCGCTGAGAAACTTGAGATGAAGGCCTTGAGCCTACACCAGGTGGCTTCTTGAATCCCCCTGCAATGACAACCTCCATTTTCTCTCTCCCTTCGGAACATCCGCCATCTCCTTTTGACTTTCCTCTCCCATCTTTCCTCCTCATTTTCCCTTTGAGATCCTATTGGCGACGCACCGTGTCAGGAGACGATGAAGTATGCCTTCGGACATCTTTTCCACTACCATTGGAAATTCCAGCAGAAGCTCCGACAATTCACCCTTGACTAAGGGAAAGATCCTGCCCAGACTTCTTCCCCTTACTCTGGCTGCTATCCCGACTACGGCTAAGAGGGGAGGAGGAGGGGATAGATCCCCCAAATCAGTGAAGTGAAAGGAAAAAGGCTATCGTCATCACTAGCCATGATGAAGCTTTACAGAGGAGAATGAGAAATTTCACAGAGGAGAAAGGTGCGAGAACTAGAGAGAAAGCTCTGATGAAACAGAGAATGATAAAACGGAGAAATCATTGAATACAAAGAAGGTAAAACAACAAACTTCCAAATGCAGAGTATTTATAAGAAGCACAAAGGAGTGACGATTCGAAAAAAAAAACTCTGCCTCCCACGAATCCCGCAACGAATAAATCATTATCCAGTGCACTCGTCATAGGCTGCAACCGCCTATCCCAACCAAGCACGTGGAAAGAAGGAGCGACCCAGATCCATCAACCGAAAACCGGAGGAATAAAGATCGAAAAACCCTCTAGAACCCAAGAATCACTTGAAGAGACCAAAGGGCCTTTACGGAAAATCCATAACCAAGGCTAATGATGGCAACCCTCGGAAACGCACCAGCGTTAAATGAAGAAAAACAGTCACAACTCACCTGAAGCTATGAAAACTAGTTAGGCCATGACATGTGGTGGAAACAGCAGCCCGTTTCTTCAAAAGGCAACTCTTCACAAAGTCCCCTCCGGCCACAACCAGCGGACGAACTTGTTCAGGAAAAGACGTTCTGAATGACCAAAATATCCATGGCCTTTGGGTTTCCTCCGCACACCCCCAGAGGGCACCCTCAGAAATTCCTCTCTATACAATGATGACTTCTCCTTAGAATGACGCGTACCTTCCTGCAGAGATGGCTCCAGAAACTTGCTGACGAAGCCAAGAAGTCAGCTGCCCAGATCAAGACGCGTGGCATCCTTGACATCCCTAGTCTTTGAAAGGAAATCAGGAAGAGGCACGCGAAACCCCTTCAACCAAACGACCGACCAAGATGGCCAGAACAATTTGCGGACGGGCTCGTTTGGCCAAAGACAGCTAGTGGGAAATTTTCCTTCAAAGTAGCTTACTGAAAGAAACTTAAGTTCACGGGTGCCCGACACCAGTAAACTTGGGGGACTTATGTAACTACGGAATATTTCCCCTAAGGACACGTGGCACTAAGCTTCTAGAAGGGCTGCAGGAGCTTACACCAGTGACACGTGGCACCACACATTCACCTCCTACGTGGCCAGTACCCACGTTTCCCCTCTTAAGCTCCCGCACAAGAGATGTGGGAATCCTTCGAACATCGTGGGACGACCCACGTCGAGCAGGAACGTGGGTCAACCACGTCCTCCCACACACTTAGTATAAAAAGGCCCTCACCCCCGACTCGGGAGGCATCAAGACAGACAGACCGGAAAATACACAGAAGCAAGACTTAACCTTTCAAGTACGATACACCATCGCATCCCAAGTTCCACCATCAACCAGCATATCTCCGCCCCGGAGATCTCCATCGAAAAAGCTTCTAATAGCACAGAGAGACCCCTGCTCTCTCTCAATCTAAGGCAACCTCCAACGAGTGGCTCGCCCGCCCGGAGTACCTTACACACGTCCTAGCCGCATACAACCACCTACCGGTAATTACCTTACCTCACGGCGAACTACGTGGACTTTGATCCCTTCACAAGGATACGTAGGCACCTAGGTTCTCACCTAAGGACAAGTCCCCCAAGGTTACGACCCTTGCGGTCCTTATTCTACACTACGAATTTTCTGAACAAAAAATGACAGTTACACAACTTAAGAATACAAAAACAAAAGTTTGGAGAATTTTGACATAATTAGAGTCATTTTCTATGGGATTCTTAAAAATTTTTAATATACATATATTTTTGTATTTTAAGATTTTATTCCCCTAAAGTATAGCATTGTGAGCTATAGATACGGGGTGGATGAGGATCCATTCTCATCAACATACCAGTACCTCATGGTAATTTGGGCTTGGCCTCCACTGATAATAGACACAGATGAAACGCCTGACTAATGCGGGAGTTGCACAAGATGTCGTTTAGGCTGACGTTGTTGATAGATAATTAGTAGTGTCAAAATATGTTGGCTCGTTTATTGGGCGAGCTTGGGAAGTGATATCCAAGCCCGTCCGTATTGGCCCGCGGACCACTTTTTATTTTTAAAATATTTTTAAAAAAAAATTTAATTATAAAATTATATATTTACTTAAAAATTAGTATTTTTTATTTTAAATTAATATTTTATTAGTTTTAATTATTATTTAAATTATTTATACACATTATTAGAATAAAATTATTATTTAACACATAAAATTACATAAAATATATATTTATACATATTTTAAACAAATAAATATTACTTTTTTATTTGCTTTTTTTAAATTTTAACAGGCCGGCCTGCGTGGCCCGTGGGCTAGCCCGTTTAAGCCCGCTTTTTTAAAGGATCTATTTTTTAATGTCCAAACCCGCCCATTTAACTGGCCGATCTGGCTAGCTCGCGGGCTTAAGCCCATTTTAACAATACTAAAAAATGATATCGTATTAGGAAGAGTTTTTTTTGGTGAGGCTCCTAATTCTTATAACTTCATCTTCTCAAAATTGATACATGTCTTTTTTTAATTAATTAACCTTAGGAAAAGCATGTAAGCAATAGTATTTTTCCTATTAATTATTGCTTCTACATAATTAAATCCCACCTGCTACAGGCTACAACCTTTGTTTTATAGTTGGTGTGCTTTAAACGCCTTTTACCATTAGAACAAGCCATAAAAAAATAAAAAGAAGAAGAAGCTTTCTATAACCATATCTATTCAATGCAAGCAAAAGCGCCTTCAGTGAATATGCAATTAAAAAAATATATACACAAATTCATTCACCTTTAAAAATTATCTATATAAATATACAATTTTATTGTATACGAGCAAAAGCACCGTCAGTGAGGGCATTTTTCTGAAATTTTAACAAAAAAAAAAAGTCCTCCTTGAGGGTGTTTATATGATCAAATGGTCAAACTTATAAACGCCATCAGTGATGGTGTTTTTAACGCTAATATTTACATGAAAATAAGTGTTATAGAAATTGTAAAAAAGCCCTCATTGACGGCATTTTTGCTCATACACAGTAAAAATTGTATATCTTTTTAGATAGTTTTTAAAGGTGACTGAATTTATGTATATGTTTTCTTAGTTGCATATTCATGTGCAAAACTTGTCCGTATTTTGTTTAGCATATATATATACTAGAATCTTCACATGCACGTACGTGCATGTCAAAAAAATTTAATTTATAGAATATAAAATAAATTATTATTAATTGTAAAATAATAAATTAAAGATCAAAAAATTATTTTCTTTGATAACTATCACAATCATTATTTTTTTAAAAACAAAATTATGACTACCAGTATTCTCCTATTTTCTTTCTCCCGTGATCTTTTTATTTTGTTTTTTAATTAATTAAATAGCTATTTTGGGAGACAATTGACGGGAAGGGTCCGCAGCCATATAAATATAGATATATATTTATTTATTGTAAAACAAAGAATTTAGTAGCAACAAGAACACAAGACAAATAGCTTAGAAAATAATAGGAACATAAGAGAGAGATGCACCAAATTCTTTTATCTATTCACTTGTTTACATGCAATAGCCTCATATTTATAGGACTCTTTGCATAAAGTCACATTAAGAACACAATAATGTACCTTTAAGCATACTAATTGGAAGGTTACACAATTATCTTAAAGGTGCTTTCATGGAGAGGTTACAAATGAAACTAAGAACCCTAAGAGAAAATTGATCATGTGAAAGGTTTAGAAAGAATGCAATGTTGAAAAATGTGGTTACACACACACACATTACACATATATATAAAATACTTCTCTTTGGATGACCATCCACTATGAACATGCCTCATTATGCTCTCGTATTAGAGACATGGGTAGGGGTGGCAATGGATATGGATATTTTGGGTATTCGCGGGTACCCGTCTGAAAAAATATTCGATATCCATCGGATATCGGGTATTTCGGATATCGGATATTTAAAATACCCATTGAATATTGGTCGGATTAGGATATTAGCCTTGGATACCCTATATCCGTCCGATTGAATGGACGGATAGGGTATCCGATATCTGATATCCGTTTTTATATAATATATTAATTAAATATAATATTTTATATATATTAATAATTATATATATATATATATATATATTTAAATATAAAATAATATATATATATATATATATTATAAATTATAATATTAAATATTAAATAAAATATATTTTATTAAATAAAATTTTATGGTTCAATTAAAAAATTAGTATTATTAATTTTAATTAATAAAAATTATCTTTATTTTTAAAAAAATTTAACTTTTTTATAGTAATTTATTTAGTGGATGGATATCGGTTAATTTAGTTGACTATAGGATACCCAGTATCCTATTTCCGTTATTTTTTTCGGGTATCTCGGATATCGAGTAGTTTCGGGTATCAGGTAGTTTCATATACGGATATTGAAAATGTAATTTTTTTTTTGGATTCGGTTAGGGTTCGGGTATTGGGTGTAATGGGCGGATTCGGATTCGGATTCGGATAGTGAAAATTGAGCGGGTATCCACCCATTGCCACCCCTAAACATGGGAGACATTCAACCATCATGGGTCGACCCACTACGACCAAGGATGTGGGTCGACAACGTTCCCCTTTACACTTAACATAAATACCCTCACCCGGGGGACTTGACCAAGAGAGCGAGATAAGACATTCCATAAGCATGACAAGATACACACAGAACATCTCACAACACCATAAGCCTGATCAATCACCTTACAAGGTTAAGCTATCAGTGCTAGTCTGCTCTCGCTGGCCGGATACATCTATCATCAAGCTTTGAGCAGCTCATAGAGACTCAAGCTCTCTCATTCCTCTAAGAAAACCTCCAACAGGTAGCTCACTCGCCCGGAGAACACATTCACATCCTAACCGCACACGGCGCTACAGGTAACACTCCTGCCTAATGGTCACCATGGACGTTCCCCCTTCGAACTACGTAAACTTTGATACCTACATAAGGGTACATAGGCACCTAGGTCTTCATCTAAGGACAAGTCTCCCAAAGCAACAACTCCTTGCGGCCATTATTTGACATTATAAATTATCTGAATAAAAAATAGAATTACAGTTAGTATTAAAATGTAACTGAATAATTCTATTGATCATCATGTTATTCCATGACAGCTTTTTAGTAGTTGAGCCATGTTAATTGAAATTTACAGGAAGAAGCTTGAGAATGGTACAAGTGGTACATGTAGAATATCTCACCTTATGTTGCTTGCTTGGTAGAGATGTCTCTTGAATCGTGATTCTTGCCAGTTCCATGATTAAGGCTATGTTTGGGAGTTACCATGAGGATAGAATGAAGTGATCATTAATGGAATGACATAGATGGAATGGAATAAAGTTAAGGGTTTGTTTGGTAATTAGGAAGGGAAGAGATTGAAGGAAAGGGAAAGGAAAGGTTAATCTTCTTTTACTCTTCTCTTTGTTTGGATGTTAGTAGCTCCTCAAAAATTAGAGTATCTTGAATTTGAGAAGGAAAAGGATAATGGAGGATTAAACATTAATCTTCCATTATCTTTCCCTTCAATTCTCAACTTTTCAAATAAGGGGGAGATATGTTACTTTTCTCCTCCTTGGCTCTCCTTAATCTCCAATCCAAACATACCTTAAATAACTAGAGTAAATATGTTGTTTGGGAGATTTGACAAGAGAAAGGAGGGACTAATTTTTTTGGAAATTATAATAAAATGAAGGAATGAAATGACTCCTTAATTATTTTTTCATATTACCCCTTATAATATAAGCACGTCATTAATTTGTATCACAAGGATAAAATTATAATTTTTCAAAAATTTAAAAAGGGTACAATTATATTTTAGAATTTTGGATCATTCCATTCTATCATTGATCTACTCAACTTTGGGGGCAGAAAAAAGAAGGTTTGGATAGTTAAAAGGAAGACTCTGGAAGCCCTCTCCTAGTCTCCTTCTATTCCATTCCAATTAAATTATCTAAACATATATATATATCCAATTCAATCATTCCACTACCTCCTCATCTTCCATCCCAACATACCCCAAGTCTTACATATTTTTGTTGTTTTCTTCTTGTTTCCAACGCGATCTATATGGGTAATTAAACATACTTATTGTTGGAACAACACATGATTAGATCTTCATATATTACGTGTAGTCAAAGTAGTTGTATATATGGTGCTTACGTACAGAATCTTGTGACATGATGATATCCATGTGGGATGAAGAAGGATTGGGATCGTCTTACACCATAACAGTGCCTACACAACTCACTACTTCTCCTCATGAATCATCCCATACGACGAATAATTTGCGTGCCTGTACGTACTGAGTTCAGCAAAATTCTTGCACGCAAACTTGGTACCCACATATTATATTACTTCACTTAGCGTAACACAATCCTGGGTACAAAAACGTCTTGGAATTTGATTTCTTGCCTGAACGTTGAAATTTATGCTGCAACCTTAAGCATTGAATATGATTATAATTAAATGACTAAAATATAACATTTAAATGAATTAAAATAATGTCGTTTTGCTGAGTTGGAGTGAGATAGGGTGTTATGTCATTTAAATATGTCATATAAGCCTTCTACGTCAGCATTTAATGGCAAAACCATACAGATGTTACGCTAGAGGACTAATTTTGACCCAAAAAAAAACGTTGAGGATCTAAAATAACTTTTTGAACCATTAAGGACCAATATTAAACTTCATGCAAACTTTGAGGATCAAAAGAGTAATTTGGCTAAAAAAATAATATATAGACGTTTCGGATAATCTTTGGTAACTTGAGAAATAGCCCTGCTTGGCATACCTCAACATATGTGAAATGCTATGTTGATTATACGGTGTATTAATCCTTGTATGTTATATCATAAATACTTGAGTTAAATCTTGATGAGAAAATCTACTTTTTATCCTTTATTAAGGTACGTATGTGTAGATTTAGGAAAATAGAGCGAAATGGAAAAAAGGAAGAGAAGATGTGTAATACTAGTATTGAATTTCAGTATATTATTTTAATTAATTTAATATAGGTCTTTATTAATGTGAATTTCAATTAATATTAACAAATAGTATTATTTGATTGGAGGGATGTATCGAAATTCGGTAGTATCAGAGTATTGAACTTTTATCCAAGAAAGAGAAGATAAGAGAATTTAGAAATCTTTGTATTCTAAGGGCCTGTATGGTTGGTGGATTTATTTTGAGAGAATTAGAATGGAATAAAAATAGAAAAGAGAGTGGGAAAGAAAATGAGAAAGGAAATGATATGATTATGAATGGAGTGGAATGAGGATTAGGTAAAATGACAATTATATCTTTCATTAAAAAATCATTACCATACTATTTGGCCTAAAAGAAAAATAGTTAGGGTGTGTTTGGTAGGTGGAATAAGTGAGAAAATGAGAATGGGAATGAAAATGTCATGTCAATGTGATGTGATGTTAATGAAATAAAAAGTAGGTAAAATGATCATTTTACCTTTATATTAAAAGTGAATAAAAAGTAAGGACAAAAACATAATTTTATCACATTGCAAAAAAGTAAAGTTTATTTGATAGAAAAAATATATCAAAAAGAAAACCATTCCTACCTTTTTTTTGTTTCCATTGCTTTTTCCGGTTACCGAAGAGGCTCTTGGAGGTAAAAATGTGATTTTTCACCCTAACTCGTAAGGAAAGTTCCAAACGGGAGAATGTAAATAGATTACCACACTGTTTAAACATTGGGAATGAAAATCTTGTTTTTTAATTGTCAACTAAACATAAAAGTAAAACCTCATTGCCATTTCATAATTCCAAATAAATGAGTTAAACGAGCTCTAGTATTTAAGAGAAGAGAATGAGTATGGAATGAAACGTTTGCAATATTAAATTAAGTACATTCTTTATACCAAACATTGTTCTTACTCTTTTTTTTATTTTATTCTATTTTTATTTTTAATATAAAAATAAAATATTTATTTTATTCATTTTTATTCTATTCACATTATTTTCACATCACATTATCATAATTTTTTTAACATTCACGTAATCAAACGAGATCCAAACCAATCGAAGAAGTGGAGGAAGGGAGGGGGAAGGATGAGAGTTGAGAGTGTCATTGTCAAAGGGTGGTCTACCATGACGGGGTGGCCACGTGATTGACAAAAGCGTTACCCTAAGTCAGCATCCTTTATTTCCTTCCTGAAAATGAAACTCAATAGCAAAAGGTGACGTGAACAACTCCAACAGCCCCTTCCCCCTTCTTCCATCATCCCTAAACCCACTCTCACAAGAAACTCTGGTCGGCAATTATTATTATTCTTTTTTTTACAATACGATTTATATTATATTATATTATATTTCATCCTTATTCTTTTTTTTTTTTTTAAATATTTCTTCTCCTTTCTAACTATGCCATTGCCGTCTCTGACTCTTCCCATCTACTCCGCACTTCGTTACGTGGCAGCCTCTGTCTCTCTATAATCACACCCTTTTCCACTTTAATCTCTATTTCCATTTTTGGCAAAAACAAAAACAAAACAAAAATCTCTTTTTCCCCTTTCTCTAATTCAAGTTGCATCATTTTTTAAGGTTTTATTTTTAAAATGCTTTCTTTTGCGTAGGGATTGTGTAATTTATTTTGCCCAACTTTAAATATTGGTAATTTTTAGTTTATACAATTTATTCTCTCTTTTATTTTAAAAAAAATGTCTTTTTGGAATTTAATTCATTTTTTAACTTAAAAATTTGACAAACAATTCTCTCAAAATTTTAATCTAGTGTGAAATAATTTTAGTTTTGTACAAAATGTTCTCTCAGATTTTTAGATAAAATTATTAATAGAAAGGTACATACAAATTAAAAGTTTAAAAATTTTGTTTGAGGATTCATTTTAATTTTCAACCAAAAGTTCAAAGGGGTTTTTTGTGAGCTTTTAAAGTTGAGAAAATTTGAAATTTTCAAAAGTTTTTTTTTTTTGCAATTTTGCATTTCTTTTTATTTTTTACATGTATCCTATATTGAAAGTTTTTTGTAATTTTGCATTATATATATATGTGTGCAAATTTGATCTGTTGAAGTGTTTGGGCGTCTCGGCCGGCCTAGAGCACTTGTATTGTAACTAAGCATCATGTTGAAGAAGACAACTTAGACAAGTAGCTTCATCAGATGAAAAATTCAGTAGTAGCCTCAACTCCACTTCATATACGAGATTCTTTAAAGTAATCCTCTATATTTTTGTTATCGGAACAAGTAAAAAAGTTCGGTAAAATTATGGATACTATGATTTAGAACAAAAACAAAAGTTCAGAAAGAGTACTTGCTGCTTATATTATTTATCCACCCACATCTCTCCTCTTTGGAAGTTTAAAATGTTAACACAAACATGCTTTTATTTTGGAAAATAATAATAATAATAATAATAATAATAGAGATCAGGACACAATACAGGAGACAGGGGTGTTTCAATCCAACGTTCAGGATGAACAAGTGGACTTGTTAACAAGTAGAAGAAAAAAGATATGGATAAGATACGCAAACTATTGTGATTGTGAAGGGTTTAAAATAATTCAAGTACTTGCATTTTGCATTGAAGACTCAAGAGTGAATAATTAGGGTATTGCTATAGAGTCACTATCTGTTAATTTAAGAAGATACAAATTTTAAAATAGATCCAACAATTTGTAACTGACGAGTTTTAACTCTTGATAACTCTAAATAGTTACCATAAAAAAATATTCATCTATCTCTCTCGGATAAAAGTTCAGTGCTATCGTACTACTGAAGTTTGGTACATCCCTTCAATAATGTAAAGTCATTTATTAATATTAATAGAAATTCACATTAATTAATAAAGAGCCACCTTGAATGATTCAGAAAACAACTAATTAAAGGGATATACTGAAATTCAGTACTACTGTACCATTAAATATCTAATCCCCTCTCTCTCTCTCTCTCTCTCTCTCTCTCTCTCTCTCTCTCTCTCTCTCTCTCTCTCAACAATTTTCAGAACAAGGGCCCCCATCCCTCATTTTCAACATAAATCACTCCCTCTCCCTCCTTCTTCTTCTTCCCACTCAATGAATGTCTCTGTAATTGTAAATAAATAGCGTTTGTCGCCAAGTGGTTTTTCTCTTCTCCTTCTACAACAATACAGCTAGCTACCACTTAGGTCTGAATCTGATAGCGCAGTAAGGAAATATATGCCTTCGTACCTTTTGTCTGCCTAAATTCAACAAGAATCTCAAAAATTTTCTCTTTTTTTTTTTTTTTTTTTTTGAATTTTCTAAGAATTGGGGTTAGATATAATGACTTCCTTGCTCCGAATTATAAGAGATACAAATTGAGGGATTTATTACTTCATGGTTTGGTTCTTTCCAAAAGCGTGAAAAAGAACTCGTGCGAGCGAGGATGCTGATCTTGCAAAGATTATATTCTGATTCGTTGTTGTCCTGAAAATTAGTTTTATTAAAAAAGATAACGCTGTAGAAAAATGGTAAAATATTAATGGTTAGATCTGATTTAATATTTATGTCAAAATATGTGAGTTTGAAAATAGTGTCTAGTAGTGTCCGATTATTCCCTCAAATTGGTAAGGGGAGAGAATTAGAGATTGCACATCATTGAATAATGAAATTACTCTTGGAGATAATGCCGGTATTCATCGATCGGATCTGACTTATAATAAGAGAACTAAAACGATGAGAGAAATAAGAAAAAGGGGAAGGTAATTAATTAGCACATTGACTAAGAAGAAAAGAAGGTACTGATTTCAGGGTTTGGTTCTAAAACAAGGCAAAGTACTATTGCAACTACTGCTTTCTTCTTCATGTTCGTGATCTTCCGATTCATCACGAGTTGATGAGAGGTGTGTGATTCCACTAGTGGCCGATGAGGAAGATGCAGGAGTACGATTTAAATCAGTAGTAGTAGCATTTGTCTCAGTCCGAGCCAAAAAGTCATAGAAAATGGGCCTACTAGACTTATTATTGTTGTTATTGTTCATCTTCACCCTCATCATACCGCTCAACCCCAAACTCTGTTCATCATTATTATTCTTACCACTTCTTCTCTTCAGGAAAATGCGACACAGCACCCAATTCTGCATCGCCACCGAAGGAGAAGGAGGAGTCTGTGCAACATCAAGATTCCATACAAGTTAATGATATTTTAAGCTCAAAACTCCATTTTGGAACTAAAATGAATACACGTGTCGGTAAAAAGGCTTGTTTAATTTAAAATTTTAAAAATAGTAACATCCGGTAAAATAAGAATTTGAACCTCATTTTAATTAATAAAGAGAGAAATAAGATTGAAACCAACCTGAAGGCGATATTCGTGCATGATCCAATCAGTTCGAGAGCCGTGAGGGGGCTTGCCTCTGTAGAAAACCAGAGTCTTCTTCATGCCAACCACGTGATTCCCTCTGGAAGTTACGATCTGCTTGTCGAGTCCCGTGGCCTTCCAGTATCCCGAATGCGTGGCTCTGTTGGATCGGCTTCCATTGGAGTATTTGGCTTCTCGGGTGCTGAAGAAGTACCTCTCCTGCTCCACATCACCTGCACAAGAAAGAAGGAAGGAACCAAAAACACCAAAATCTTAGAAGAAGAGGAAGAAGAAATTATTAATGGAAGAAGAAGGAGGAGAATGAATGATTGTTCGATTTGATTGGTCTGACCTGGCAAATCCCAAGGATCAGACTTGCACACGTGGACGTCGGGGATGATAGAAGCGGGCAAAGGGTAGGAGAAGACCTTGCGTTTCAAGTATTGAACGACGAGTTCTTCGTCCGTCGGGTGGAAGCGAAACCCAGGAGGCAATCTCAGCTCTCCATTCTTCACGTCCACAAAATTCATCAACTTCCTCTGATCTTTCTCCTTCTCCTTCTCCATTATTACTATTATTCCTCAAATTGAAACTCAATCAATCAGCCCACTCGTGTGTGCGTGCGCGCGCGCCTTCCTTCTTATAACCCCTCAAAAAGGCACAGAATCGTATACACAAAAGCAGAGCAGAGCAAAGCAAAGCAAGATCAGAGCACAACCGCAGATGACGATAAAGAAATCTTTCTCAAAATTATTAATATTACTTGAGGGATTTAAGATTTATAAAAGGAAAAGGAAAGCAAAAGGGGAAGAAGGTAGTGAGTGAGAGAGAGAGAGAGAGAAAGCGCGGTGCGTGGGTGAGTCGGGAGTCGAGAGGGGAAAGTGTGGCTTCTTTTATAGTAATGGGACTGGTTAGCTGACACAGAGAGAGAGAGAGAGAGAAAAGAGGAGAAGTATACGACGACACATTTGGCGTAAACGATACTCAAGCTCCCATTTTGTTTGACGCTAGCTATTCTATTTTATAATAATCAAATGATTTAATAATTTATTTTTAGTTTATTATAATAATATTTTTTCTTATAAAAAAAAAATTTCGGTTGAATAAGTACCGTATCTCATCAAAGTTAGAAAATACCTCCCAATCTCTTTGAGAATTTACAAAAAGATTTACATATACTCATCAATAAAACACTCACATCGATCATAAGTCAAACCCTCGCCCGTGTGGAGTAAAAGCCTTCTATTATAATAATGTTAATCTTCTAAATCCTCTCACTCAATCTCAATTCATTCACTTCTTGTCCGCCACCAAGTTGAGAAGAGTCCTTCAACTAATTAACCGAGCAAATTGCACTTCGTTCTCTTCGTCCACCCTTGTTCCTGGATTCTCCCAATCTCTATTTTCTTTAACCACACTGAAAATGTTCGAATTTGTCTTATTTTATATAAACTTGTTATAGTTTAAACTTAAATAAATAAACTTGTATGGGAGTGGCTCACCTCACAAATGGCCAAAATTTTGTTTTTCTTTTCTTTATTTTTCATCTAAGCTCCAAATTAATGTAGTTTAAAAGTTTTAGACCAATTCTTTATATTTGTAATTTGTTTCAAATAAGCATTTTTGTCTAACACGGTTAGTATTTTTTGTTAAATAATGACATGGAATGTTCATGCAAACAAAATCTCTCTCCTACGTGGTCTCTGTTTCACTTTTATTTTTTGTTTTTGTCTATTTGGACTTTGTTGTTTTGCAAATGTAGGTATATATTTTGTCTCTGTTTTAGTTTATTTTGAGTTCTAATAGTTTAGTATCATCCAAATCAATTTAAAGGACACGTAGGAAAGAGATTTTTGTCTACATCAACTGTCCACATCATCATTTAACGGATAACACTAATGGTATCAAACAAAAAAACTTATTTAGAATAACTTACAAGCATAAAGAACTAATTTTAAACTTTTAAAACATAAGAAACTAATTTAAAATTTAAGTAAAACATAGAAACTAAAATAAAATTTTCACCCTTCACAAATCTACACTTATGATATTAGTGTCACTCCACCAAAAACAAAAGAAAAAAAAATTATCTCGAGTTATTTATAAAAAATTTTTAATTATAAATTTTATTTATATTCTCTTTTTTTATAATTGATCATACAAAAATTGTGACTAAGTGTCATATTTATATTAAAAATCTTATAAAAAAAATAAAAGAAGTGACCTTAAATTTATTTCATAACAAAAAGGTTATAAAACCGATTTAGCAATACCAAGAACGTCTTTTTCTTGTGATGAGAAGAAAATGAATAGAGATGCTTTTGGTTTTGGAGCAAGTCATTGCCCTCAGATGGAGGTCAGGTCACCCAACTCAATAACCAAGTGACTTATTATTTTTGCCTTTTGTTGAAAGTACAAAAGTGACCTTGTCTTCTGTAGTGTATCACAACAACTCCTGCGGTTTTAGTGGCGCTAATTTACCATTAGAATGAGATAGTTTCATTCTCAATTCCCATTCACCTGGTACCAACACTAGTTATCTATAACTATCTATAATTTTAGGTTTTTTATAGGTATTATTTTATTATAGTCAATTTTGATAGGTATTATTTTATTATAGTCAATTTTGTTTGAGTTAGTTGAGGTCTCGTCATAACAGGATGGAGGCATAGAGCTCTTTGAGCAGAAGTTTTTTCATACACAAAACTCAAACCAAGAACCCAAGGGGTGTGATTGAGTGGAAGGGACTCATCCATCCTTAACCAAGTGTCAGGGGTTCGATCCCTGCCTTGGATATGGAGCAGGTTTAAATCTTTGGGCCAGTTGTCCCATCCTTCGAGGTGCCTACAATTCAACGAGGAGATTAGTCAATGTGCTCGACGATAGATATTTTAGTTTAGACAAAAAAAAATTCAAACCCAAAATCTTATTTCAAACAAATAAAATACCCACTACTCTAACAAGCCCGAACATTATAATTTGTCGTTTTGGCTTTGACCTTTCTCACATTACACTCATTGCACATTTCGTATGCTTAGGGGTTATTGAACACATCAATTTCAAGTTAATACAAACACACCGTCTACTTTAATTTATAACTATTTTCCTTACCTTTTTATTCACTCTAACTTACATAAATATTATTTTTATTTTTAATTCTTTAGAAAATATCTATATCATTATCCTCAGATTGACCCACCTCTCATACATAACTTAAATATTATTTTTAATCTACAAAATATGAAACTATGTTCATCTAAAACACATCACTATATATAAATATATAAACTTTAAAACATAACATCATAGGTAATAAACTATGATTTGTTTGGTCTATATGCATATAATAATTGCCTTATAATTTTTTTGAGAAAGATGTCAACAAATTATCAATTTGGGAACCCAGTATGGTTGAGTGAAAGGGACTCATCCATTCTTAACCAAGTGACAGGGATTCAATCCCTGCCTTGAGTATGGAGCTGAGCAGCTTTAAATTCTTCGGCCAGCTGTCTCACCCTTCGAGGTGCCTACAATTTAGCGAGGGGACTAGTCACTGTGATCGACGGTAGATACCCTGATCTAGACAAAAAAAATTATCAATTTGGGAACCTAGCGAGCTACATATAATTACATTAACCAATTTTATCATTCATCAATTTTACACACATATATATAGCATGTAGTGTTTCTTATTGTTGATAATTTTTTGAGAAAATTTGATTAAACTAATTTTAAATAAATTCAGTTTTTCAAAGAAGTAAATCCAATCAATTTAGTTAGTTCCTATGTAAGTATCATTTTACGTGATGTTAACGAAACTACTTACATGATTTTAATGGTGTCTAAATTGGGCCAAATATTGCCGGTTAAATAAATGATGTAAATTACTCAATTGTGCCACAATAATGTTGTTGCAACCCAAAACGCAAGAAGATTAATTATTCATGAGAAGAAAGTTAATTATGTGTTATAGCAAAATGAAACATTTTGTTTTTTTTTCATATTTCACGGTATTTATCATCTAACACGATAGTTGGTCTTTTCGTTAACTTATAGGCATATTAAAAGGTGAGACAACTGGTTTAATAACTTAAAGCTGCTTCAAATATATTGTTAAATCCATTTTTCACCGGATGAATTTATAGTTAGTAAAATATGACCACAAAGGGTTGTGATTTTGGGGGACTTGTGCTTAGGTGAAGACCTAAGTGCCTACGTACCTTGATAAAAGATCAAAGTCCACGTAGTTCGAAAAGACTTCACTTCTAACCATTCTAACCCTCTCAGGCAAAGAAGCAGCTCCATCCTCGACGTGAAGAGCGAGAGACCTTCGAACGCCATTAACAACGAAAAAATTCTCGGACTCTGGGTCGTAAATAAGGGTCCATTGAGTAACCCCTTGAAGATCTATGACAGGGTGGCCATCAATAAAACCTCTATGGAATTCCTTGCTTAAGAAGTTCCGACCTAAAGCTAGAGGATTTTCATTGGATAATAAACCAGAATTAGAAGAAATGGGGGTAGGAGAAGATGACTCACCACGAGGAGCCCCCGAAGGACCAGCCATCTCGTGATAAAGAAGGAAAATGAAACAAAAACCCAGACGAACTTCGAAGAGGAGGACTGATAAAAGCAAAGGAAGCAAGAAATGCTTTTGAGAAAGAAAGGAAGTTATAAAGAAGAGGAAGCGCCAAGCAGTTGAAAATGCGAATTATTAAAGTACGAAAATACCCCCACTCCAAGAAACTGCCTGCTGACGTATCAACACAAGCTTTAATTGACAAAAACTTACACACATCGCCCATGCCATAGCATGCGACGTTCTAAAAGAACTAGACAAAAACAACAGCGTTTTCAAAAGAGGAAATGACCAAAAAAAACTAAACAAAAAGAAAGATTAATCAAAACTTAGTACTCAGCCCCAACTACCTAATAAAGTCCAAGAGCTTCATTTAAAGCTCTCAGACTTGGGGAACTTATGATATAGGGGCCCTTGGCACCCCTCCTAAGAGCTCGGCCATAACAAAATAATGGCTTGATGAGTTCGCTCCTAACGAACTAAACGGCCTTCTCAGTTATAAAGCTCCAGTACCTTCTTCCATCAATACACATACACACTATCTCTCTAACTTGAACCTTTCTATCTCTAAATATCCTTAAAACTCTCTCCATGCCCAGCTCTCTCTTTCTCTGTGTGTCCCTCTTTTTTAAGGTTACTGTCACAGCCTTCACTTTGGGACCATTTCTACACTAATGAACTACGTGTACTCTAATCTTTCAAGAAGTAACAGGTGTCGAACACAACTTCGATTCGAGTCCTCATCCCCTCACTGACCATTGTTTCCCCCCATTTCGGCCACCTGGCAGGCACTGAAATATCAAGGTTAAATCAAGTTGAATTCTAAACTTAGGGAAACCGTCTTCAGACGAGAGACTGAGGGGTGTGATCGCACCCAAAATCAACCTAACTTTAGGGTGTTAAATAGCACAAATAATAGATAAATATATAGAAATTTACATAAAAAATGGTTGAATATTTTGACATAAGAAATAAGTAAGAAGATGTGATAAAATGCCCATGAAAAACATCAATTATTGATTATCTGTAAAACTTGTAGAGTATTGGATAGGTGCGTTTGATGTTTCTTGAGTGTTGCAGGCTTAACATGGATCAATGAGAAGGATATATTTCAAGCACTAGAACTGGAACCAAAGAAAGAATTTGTAGCAAGGCCAAGAAGGAGATCAAGACAAGCAAAGGACAGAGCATTTGCCACATCAAGTAATAGAAGGCTCGCTACAGCGAGTGTCAGACAGCTTGCCACGCGCGAGCACAATTGACTCGCCACAACGAGTGGCAAGGCTTACTTGGTAGATGACGTGGACAGCAACCTAATGAACGAAAATACAATGGAATCCAGTCATACGAAGAGTTGGAGAAGCACTTAAATTGGTTTTAATTCAAAAGTGAAACCCCATATCAATTATCACTTATCTCCATCCTAATCCCAGTCAAACTATGACTTCCGGAACAATATATATAGGCGTCTCATAAGGTTGAAAAGACATATCTTCAACAATTCCCACATTTTAGTATAGTTAGAGAATATGAGCGGCTAGACTCTTCTTGGGTTTTCAAGAAGAACTAGTGTAGGCATGAGCCGATGGCTCTTCATTAGGGTTTATTAATCTCATTCTGCTTTTGTATTTATCCTTTCCGATTAATTGATTGTATTAGCTACGTATCACATGTCATTAGTTTATTGGATTCTTCCGTGAATAGGGCATGTATTTAGTCTGTTGGATCCGTCATATTGGGTCAATAATCATTATGTGGTATGATACTTAGGTATTCTAGTTTCCGGAATTCAATACAATTACTTAATTGGGTTCATGATCTTATGCATCGCTTATTGCAATAATATTAGAATAAATTGATTGACCCGGTCAGACGATTTTTTGTTTAGTAATATCATAAAATATCTTGATGCATGTTATTGATGTTCCCGGTCGGGGATAGGGATGACAATCTTACCCGGACCCAACGGGTACTCAGAAAATGTACCGTTGGGTCCAGGTTTGGGTATTGAAAAAATGGGTCTGAGTCCGGGGATTTTAATGGGTAAAAGTCCGGGTCTGGGTCTGGGGACGGGTAAGGGTGTATTCACCCCGGACCCGGTGATATATATATATATATATATATATATATATATATATATGTAATTCTATAAAAATATATTATATATCATATCAAATTATAAAAAAATTACACTCACCTCACCATCACGTGATATCCATTCATGCAAACTCAATCAGACTCTCATCTCACTCACCCCTATTTACGAATCACGATTCACACATTAACATTTCACACCACATTTTATGTATGTATT
The DNA here is from genome assembly GCA_014851425.1 of Senna tora. Taxonomy (NCBI): domain Eukaryota; kingdom Viridiplantae; phylum Streptophyta; class Magnoliopsida; order Fabales; family Fabaceae; genus Senna; species Senna tora. The sequence continues at coordinate 17,535,181 of CM026262.1, forward strand.
TGTTTATTTAAGGATGGACTTAGACTTTTTATGTTTATTTTATTGTGTGTTTGAAGTTTGTTTTTCTTAAATTTGGAAATAATTAAATTTATGAATGTGTGTTCAATACTTGTGATGAAAGTAACAAATTTTGTAGAAAAAAAATAGTAAATTTTTCGGATCCAAGGCCGGGTCAGGGGATCTAAGTATTCGATGAATCCGGGGATGTGTATCAAATTTCATACCCGGACGGGGACGTGTCTGGGGATGGAGAAAATATTGACTATCGGGGACGGGAAATGCAGTATCCTACCCAGATCCTACCCATTGCCATCCTTAGTTGGGGATAACATTCTCATTAGATAGGCTTTCGTAATGCATGACTTTCATGAATATGATGAATTTAAGAATGAATTAATTAAATCTAAATATCTTTTGATTGGATGTGATTGTTAAGTTCTATTCTTCTTGGGAACCTGTTTCATTTAATATATTGGTCAAATGCCCATTTTGGTCCTCTATGTTTCACTCAAGTTTTAAATTGGTCCTTTATCTTTCAAAAGTTTTATATTGATCCTTTATGTTTCTCAAAAGTTTTATATTTGTCCTTTAGGTTTCATTAAAGTTCTATATTGGTCATTTATGTTTCATTGAAGTTTTATATTGATCCTTTTATATTTCATTGAAGTTCTATATTGGTCCTTTATGTTTCATTGAAGTTTTATATTAGTCCTTTATGTTTCATTAGAGTTTCATATTGGTACTCTCAGCATGGTTTTATTTTTTGCTTAAACGACGCCGTTTGGATGTTTTTGGTGTGTTTGAGGCCACATCAGCTATCTGATACACGTATGAGAGATTATGTGTCCACCTCGGCACACCACGTCAGCAGTTAACTTAAGAAATTGACGGATTTGGACGGAAGGACCAATTTAAACTTTTGGGAATTAAACATAAATGACTAATTTAAAACTTTTGAAACATAAAGGACTAATTTGAAACTTGAGTGAAACATAGAGGACTAAAATGAATCTTTGACCTAATATATTTTATAACAATCGTATCCTTGTTCATTCTGCGAATACCTGCTAGTTCTAGATACTAATCAATTGTAGGTTCAACAAGAAGGTTCCACGAGAGATTCGACCCTTGGGTTGGCCTGTGCTACTCTGAGGTTTTATTTGATCCCGATCGTGACGATTGGTCGAGACCTCACCTTGAAGTAATTTGAAAGAGAATTCGACGAAGATCAAGGTGCCTAATACCTTTTCTTTGTCTCAAATAGACTCTCAAACCTAAATTTTTTTGTCAGCATGATCGGTCCACTATAAACTACATTTTTAACACTTTACTTGTATTTGTTTATAAAAAAACTATTTTTCATTCATTTTTTAAGTTTTGCTAGACAAACACTTAATATTGACTTCTGAACGACGCATTCGCGTGCCCTTCTAGGGTGACGACGCGATCGTCACAATAAAGTAGTTGTAGCTATATATTTAATGTAGAGACTAATTGTTTGGAAAATGTTCTATAAAGGATGAAATTGATAATTTTGATGTTTTAATAATTAAACTAAAACATATCTAAATATTTTAGGAACTAAGTACAATAGTATACTCTTATCAAAACAAAAAAAAGTACAATAATTTACTCATTATAATTAATTTAATTTATTTCAGCTCTAAAATCCAATCTATCAAATATTTATTAACAAATTAACCGTAAAATAGTATTTTTTTTATCAATTAAAACAAACAAAATGAAAAAATTAGATTCGATGTAATTCGTTTTTCCTATAATTTTTATGCAATTTCTTCAAATGTATATTTTTATTTTATTTGTGGAGTAATAATAGAGAGTCACACTAATAAAGATTTACTATAAATGAATTAGAGATCAAATTATTATTAATATTGGTAAATAGCATCATCAAAATAGCCTTATGATGCTATTTGTCAATATTAACAATAATTTTGTCTCTAATCCATTCATGGTGAATTTTTATTAGTGTAAGTCTCTATTATTACTTCATAAATAAAGTAAAAATATGCATTTTTTTAAAAAAATTGCATAGAAATTGAAAAAAAAAATACACCGAATTTTTTTTTTTCATGAAAGTAATAAATGATGAAGAAGTAGATGGAAGTATGTATATAATTTTCACTCGAAAACAAACCAAATGGTGTGGTTCTATATATAGTTGACAAAGTGGGATTGGCATCTCTTGTTGAAACTTTATATATATATAAAGATATATAGAAGAGGAATGATTAGGAGAGCGAGTGGGAATAATAAAATTAAAATCAATAATGGGAGTCATAATGGTTTTGTTAGTTTTGGGAGGGAAGATGGTACAACTTACAAGCAATTAAGTAGGCATTAGTGGATTAGTCATTAGGCATAGATAGGATTGGAACCACTGGTAAATAGTTAGTGGGATAGGTAGGTATGCTCAAATTATTCTTTTGGTTCTCAACGTTTGCACGAAGTTTAATATTGGTCCTCAACGTTTCAAAAAGTTATTTTAGGTCCTCAACGTTTTATTTTCGGTCAAAATTAGTCCTCCAGCGTAACTTCGTCTGGTTTTTTTTGTTAAATGTTGCCGTGGAAGGCTTATTCTTTTGGTTCTCAACGTTTGCACGAAGTTTAATATTGGTCCTCAACGTTTCAAAAAGTTATTTTAGGTCCTCAACGTTTTATTTTCGGTCAAAATTAGTCCTCCAGCGTAACTTCGTCTGGTTTTTTTTGTTAAATGTTGACGTGGAAGGCTTATGTGGCACTCTCTCTCTCCTACGTGTCATATTTGGATAATATGACACCCTCTCTCACTCCAATTCAACAAAACGACGCCGTTTTGCATCACTTCTCTCTCACTCCAACTCAGTAAAACAGCGTCGTTTTGCTGAGTTGGAGTGAGAGAGGGTGTCATGTCATCCAAATATGACACGTAAGAGAGAGGGTGTACCACATAAGGCTTCCACGTCAGCATTTAACAAAAAAAACCAGACGAAGTTATGCTGGAAGACCAATTTTGACCAAAATAAAAACGTTGAGGACCAAAAATAACTTTTTGAAACGTTGAGGACCAATATTAAACTTGGTGCAAACGTTGAGGACCAAAAAAGTCATTTGGCCTTATTTATTTTAAATAAAATTTTAGGTTCAAGACTTTTGTATGAAAAAATTTCTATTGGGAGTACTCTACTCTCATATGAAATCTCAACTAGCTCGAACATGATTACCTCCAATAGGAAGATATTTGTGAAAAATGAAAAAAAAAACTAAATAGAAAAAAAAAACAGAGTGAAGGGTAGTTTGGTAAATGAAGAAAGGGATGAAGGGGTGGGGAATAAAAGGGAGGGGCCTACATGCCTCCATAACGACGGGCACCCACGTCGGACTAAGGATAGCTGACAAATATGCCACCTTCAACCTATGCCCCATTTCAAGATTGAGCAAATCTTCTTGTCTCACTATTTTGGATCACCTTCAATTTTTAGTATTAATCCTCCAACCATTTATTTTCTTACTCAATCTCTATTTTAACCCATCTTTTTTTCTTAATTTTCTTACCAATTTATAATAATATATCTATTTTTTTTAAAGAAAAGAGTAATACACTTTTTTTTGGGACCTGGTAATACACTTTTTTTTAAACGTTCTATATTAATTTAATCCATGAATCATAAAAATATTAAATTTAATTTTTAAATAATATCTCATGTCATGATTTCATTCTTATGTTTAAGTCTTAGATTTATAATTTAAAAATTAAATTAAGACAAATGAAATTTTTTAAGAGTTAATTTTGATATTTTTATAAATAAAAAATTAAATTAAGATAAATAATGTATTTTAAGGACTAAATTAAAACTAATTATCTTTTAGAAAAAATCAAAACAATAATTTATTTAAAAATAAAATAATAAGAGACTTGTATTTCTCATCCTTTATAGTCAAACAATTCTTTTATGTATAATTAATTCATTTGTAAATAAAATTAAGAAAATCTCATTAATTAATTAATTAATTAATTAATATCGAGTCAATCACTTCACTTCATCACTTGTGCGCTGCTTGACGTGAAAATAAAGAAAATGAATTGAACGAACGTACGATTTATACAAAGTATAAATCAATGAATCATACAACTTTTTCGTATAACCTTTTCAATTTTCATTATCCTTTTCCTATGACTTAAATATAATTTAGATCACGTAAAATTATTTTACTTAAAATTTTACGATTTAAATCATTAATTAATTACAATACAATTTTATTTAAATTGATTAATGATCTAAATTAATTATACCAAATAACTTTATATAAAATTATTTTATTAGATTTGTTTCCCTTAAGGTTGAGACTCTTCACGGAGTGGAGATAATTAAAAAAAAAAAAAAGATTTCGCCAGGCACACCTAGCTTGAAATAATCAAAATACAATTAGAAAGGACACTTTTTTTTTTTTTTAAGTTTTACTAGCTAGTACCTCTATAGTACTAATTAAAATTTCTTCTAAATGATTTTGAAAATATTTAAAGTTTTTCTAATTAACTTTTTGCTAATTTTAAATGATTTTTCAGCGAATATAAAAGAATCTTTATTAGAAGGGCACTGTTAGAAAGAAAAAGCCCTCCTCTAAAAAGAAGAAATGATACTTGGGTTGCAAAATAATAAATTAAGAAGTGGTGGAAACGTGGGAGGGTTGAGAATTTTAATTAAAGTGTTAAACATAAATGGGAGGCTCAGCCTCAGCCTCAAACATTGACAATAAGATTAGAAGAAGAAGAAGGAGAAGGGTAAGGGTAGTGATTGATTTGAAATTCCGTAAGGAGAAGGGAAAGTTGTTTTCACGAATTTAAAATAAAATAAAAATAGCGGTTTATGTAAATAGTTAAAGATATGCTACTCATTTTATTTATGAGCGATAGTTCAATCTCTTGTAATCTTTTAAATTTTTATTGGTAAGCATTTCTTTTAGAGAGATTCTTTGGTACATAAGAGTTAGTTGAGTAATTACAATTGGGTAAAATTGCTTATAATTTAGACTTGTACAATAATATTTTGAATTGAATTTCTGTTAATCTTTTCAATATGTTACTGAGTTCAAGATTACTTCAAAATGTCTTCTTTTATTCTTTTACTGTCATACTCGTTACCCAAAAAAATAAATTGGAGGACAGAAATGGGAATAAAAATACGACGGAAGGGAAAGAGAAAATGAATGACATATATTTATTAAAGGTCTTTCTAGGATGCAAACGGTTTATGCAAACTCATGCAAACGCTTATGTGACACGTTTGTATTGGTTCAGTTACAAAAATATTTTTTTTTGAAAAAAATATATTTTTACAACTAGATCAATACAAACGCACTACGTAAATATTTGTATAAATTTACATCATAAGCAATTTATACCATAGAAAAATTTATTTATTAATTAGGATGTGTTAAGTTGAGGTGAGTCGAGATTCCCACAAGCAAAATGCTGTCTCTAAAGCCCACTTGCGTTTTGATACAAAGCATGGAAAACAAAAAAGTTTTGGTTTCGTAAGCCAAATTGCGGCTCTCTTTCTCTCTCTTGTTGGAGGGTCAAAGGCGTTTGCGTGTGGGTATTGTCATTTGGGATTTTTTTTTATTTTTATTTTTTATTTTGTTTTTAAAAAAGGATAACCAAAGAAACGTCAAAGGCTGCAATTATTGTGTTTTGAGTAAAATATGTTTCAGTGGAAATCGTCTATGCCTCTCCTTTTAGGATTTGGGTATTTTGCCAATCTATTCCCCACAATTCAAACTCTTTTCTCTTTCCTTTCCTCTTCTTTTTGGTGTTTTAATATTACAACTCAACTTTCTTTATCACATTGCCCTCCTCACAAGCATCCTCTTTTTTCATGTTTTTGGTTTTTCCATTTCTTTTTCTTTCACCCTAACATGTTCACATTTCCCTTCAGTTTTTTATTAGTCAAATTAATAATTTACTCCTTAAAAAATTGTATAATTTTTCAGTTCGATCATTAAAAAGTAAAATATATCTCATTTGATCACTAAACCATCAATTCCTTATTAATTTAGTCCTTGTCTATACATATAGGGTATGTTTGGTAAAGAATCCAAACAGTAAAATCGTGGTGTTTCACGATTCTTAAAAAAAATTTACATCATATTTTATACATACCAAACACACTTTTTATTATACTTTTTCTCTCTCCTAATTTTTCTCTCTATCTCTTTTTTTACTTTTCTCTACAGTACTTTCTTTTATTCTACAGTACTTTACTTTATAATATTTTTTTCACAATACTTTACATCCGTGCATTTATAGTAAACGTACCCATAATTATTCTTTCTTTAGCTTAGGGTAAATAAATACAAGGCATTGAGATTTGACCACATCACCCTTTTATTACTTTACCATTCTTTTAAGTGTGTGATGCATAAACACCTAAAATTTCTTGCAAGTTGAAACTTGGAAAAAATAAAATAAAATGTTGTGCAAGAAACAGGGCTTACACCTCACCTTTACGTCAATCATTGACGCATCATGTCCTACTTTGCGTTTGGGAAGAAATTTTAAAAGCATCATTTGGCATTTGAAAGCTCCTCCCTCTGCTGCTCATCATATCACCCTCTTCCCATTCATAGCTATAATCATGAACTTTTGTTTTTTGACATGTGTGGGCAATACATAACATAAATAAGGACTTTTTTTTTTTAAAAAAAAAAAATGCAAAGTGCGAGGTGTAAACTCATACAAACGCTGCGTGACGCATTTGTATTGGTTTAGTTGTAAAAATATGATTTTTTAAGAAATTTTTTTTACAATTAGACCAATATAAACGCGCTACACAGACATTTGCATGGATTTGCTGCATAAGCAATTTGCATCCTAGAAAGACCCCATAAATAATATGAGGTGAATGTGAAGGTCTAGAAAAAAATTTTCATCTCATTTATGAATAAAGATTTAAATTTTTTTGAAGTTATCTAAAATTTCACTTGTGGTAAACATTCTTTTTCAGAGAAATTTCTTAACACTCAAGAGCTAGTTGTGTAATTGCAATTGGATGAAAGTATAGAATTATTTGTGATTTAGGCCTGTGCAGTACTCTTAATTAATATTGGGTCTTTGTTGGGTTTCCTCAACATGCCACTAGTGACTTGCCCTATAAAACTTGAAAGTGTCTTCCTTTACTTCTATTTTTTCACTAGAAAAACATATATAATATGAATAAATTAAATTATCATTTTGGTTCCATATAGATGCAATATAATGAGTCAATTATAAAAAAAATACAATGAGTCTCAATTTAATTCTTAAAAGATGAAATGTATTCTAATTTTGTCGTTGAAAGATAAAAAATATTAATTTTAATTCTTCAAAAATATAGTTCATCTCAATTTAGTTCTTGAGAATCTATGTTAACTTAATTGAAAGAACATTTTTAGAGATTAAATTAAGACAAATTAATTTTGTAAAAATTAAAATTGATGTTTTTATCTTTTAATGACTAAATAAATTAAAAGAATTATATCTTTTAAAATTATATTTAATTTTTTTATTATTTCGTAAATTCAATTGAAACCCATTACATTTTTTTAAGAATCCAAATGATAATTTAATCTATAAATATTAATGGTGATCTTTAATTATGAGTATGAGAATACAGCATCTGCACCCTATGTGGCAAAAGTGCTTAAGATGGAGCTCATGATTTGATGCCTTTTATCCTTAATATATATATTTATATATACACAAACACACAAAAGTTATATATTATATATACACCGATTCATTCATCAGACATTGTATCAATGATGCGTAATAAAATATGTATTGGAGGTTGGGATAATGGAGGAAGTCTCATATATATATATATATGATATATGTATTATGGATTGATTTAAAAATGTTAATAATTGAATATTGATATGGACATGAGATGGGATGTGTATATAGGAGATGGATATTATTATTGAAATAATAAGAAAAGGAGCACAAGTAAGCTATGTCCAATGAGAAGCAAATTCTAGAAGAAAAAGGAGGTGGAATGCAGAAATTCAAAGGACTAAATAGATATCAAAGTTGACCCTGTTAGGGGGTATATAGTGGTCTTTGCTTTATTTGATTGGGTGATTGAAGCCAAGAAAGAAAGGAATTGAAGGGCATTTCTTGAATTTGAAGCTAAATAATTGTCAACCCCCAAAGCATGGAAAAGGAAATTAAAAAAGAAAAACAAAGAAAAATAAAGAAAAGAAAAGGCAAAGGAATAGGAGAGTTAAGTAGTGGGGTGTCATGTATGTAGTTGGGTAGTTGTGAGGGTGAGTGTGTCTATCTTTGTATGAATCCTAAGAAAGTTTGGAATTGTAATAATGCACTAATACATATTGTATTGAATCATGTTTTATTTGAGAATACGGTGATTAATCTTATAAGTATAGTGTTATTACTTGTTGGAGCAATTTTTCTATTAAATGATGAGGTTTTACTTTTATTTTTAAAAATTAACTTCCGGCCACGATAATTAAAAGATTATATATATTTTTTTTTATTTTTTATAGGTATTTTTTTATGAAGGCAATCCTGTTTGAGATACTCTTAAACATTAAGGTGGCGTTTAGTATCCGGTGAGTATTTTAGTAGGAAGTGAAATTGGAAGTGAAAATGGAAGTGGAAGTAAGTGATAAAAAAATATGTTTGGTATGCAGAGAAATAGAAAGGGAATGTAAAAGTAATATTGTTTGGTATGGTAGAAAGAATATAGGAAAATAGAAAATAAAAGTATGAAATACCTTTTTTGCCCTTAATTTTTTAAAACTCACAAATTTTTTAAGGGCATTTTAGTCTTTTAAACCAAACCTCACCTCACATCCCCTTCACTTTCCTCCACATCATGAGGGAAGCAAATTCACCTCACCTCACTTTTCCGGTAAGGAAGGCATACCAAACATGCTCTAAATGTTGTCACTTCTCTCAATGGGGATTCAAATTCGAGTTCATCATGTTGTGAGAAACTAATCCCTTCTACTAAACCCAACTCAATAGAATATAAATCATTTAACATATGCACCAAATAGTAATATATATATATATAAAAGGGTATTTAAGTGTAGCAACATTTAATTAAAAGAAAAAACAAATAAGGATGAGTGGTCCATTGAAGGTTGGATGAAAATAAGTAGTGAAAAGTGCCGACTGCAAGCGGAAGAAGAAGGAAAGTAGCTTTCGCTGTTTCCAGAATCTCATTCTTACTTTCTTTCTTTTTCTTTTCTTTTCTCTTCTTTTCCTTCTTTTTCTTTTGTGTTGCTCAATACATTACATAGAGATTGAGGGTATAAGAAAGAGTGAGTGAGAACCTTTTAATAAGAAACTTCCTCGAATCAATTATCATTATCCTTCTGCTTAATTCCTCTTTGAATAATTTCTCTAAGATATTTAATACTGAATTTTAGTACATTTTCAATCAGTTGATCCATAATTTATTTAAAGTGTGTACTTATTAATGTTAATTTATATTTATATTAACAAATGACTATATAATTTGACGGATGTATCGAAGTTCAGTATTATTTTTTGGATAAAAGCTTAGTACTACCGTACTATTGAACTTCAATGCATCCCTCCAATCATGTAGTGCCATTTATTAATACTAATAAAAACTCAATTAATTAGATCCACCTTGAATGAATTAGAGAATAGGGACCAACTGATTGAAGGAATGTATTGAAGTTCAATACTACCGTACTACTGAATATCTACTCTTTTTTTATCCCCTCTCTCTCCATTTATATATAACGAAAAACTTAGGATACGTTTGGTATAAATGCACGGATGTAAAGTATTGTAAAAAAAATACTGTAGAATAAAAAAATATATTGTAGAGAAAAGTGAGGAAAGAGATAAAGAGAAAAATTAAGAGAGAGAAAAATATGATAAAAAGTATGTATAAAATATAATGTATAATTTTTTTGAAAATCGTAAAACACCATGATTGTATTATAGTGCATGCTTACCAAACAGGCCCTTACAAGGGACAATACTAAGTACTACCATTATTCTCTCTTCTCATCCAATGTGCTCCTTTCAATACCATTAAATACTAATTCTTCTGTACCAACAAATGTTTGGTGCAGTGGTAAACGAGCTGCACCTCAGGTTGAGGGACCTAGGTTTGAGTCCTGGAGTCGATATTGTTGAAAGGGCTTTAACACTGTTCGCTCTCGGCCCGAATGGAATTAGTCTTCATCTAAACACTTAAAACGAATAAGTGGAAACATCCATATTTATAAAAAAAAAAAATACTAATTCTACTATTTCTACTATTAAATTAATTTCACATCACACTTAATTTCTCAGTTAAGATAACTTATAGGCTTATAGCAAGTGTTAACTTCTATTATTAGTAGCTTCATGGCTTCAACCATTTAAACGAAAAAACTCTAGTAATTATATTTATGTATTAAGTAACATGGTGATGCAAGCAGAAATTTTTTTTTTAAAAAAATTTTAGGACTGAGGACAAGCAGAATTATTCAGCATACAAAGAGAGAGAAATGTTTGAGGCTAACGACGCAAAGGCCATTTAAGGCTTTTCAGTGAAGCCCACATTGTAACAGTTTGGCAATCTCTTGGGCCCCGCCAGCCCACTATTTGGGACGTAATGGGCTGCTCCTTCACCTATAGAAAAATGCACAAATAAATCCATACCTAGAAAGGCTTGTTTAATAATAGTTTTTAAAAACAGTTTTTTATTTTTAAAAGGTTAAAGTACTATTTTGGTCCTCAATGTTTACATGAAGTTTAATGTTGGTCCTCAAAGTATTTTTTTGGGTCGATTTTGGTCCTCGAGCGTAACACTGTTAACTTTTTGCCGTTAAATGATGACGTGGCATGCTTATATGGCACACCCTCTCTTCTACGTGTCATATTTTAATGACGTGATATGACACATCACTGCCATGTCACCCCATATGATGATGATAATGATGATGATGAAGGAGAGAAGATGATGATGTGGCAATGTGGGGTGACGTGGCAGTGATGTATCATGCCACATCATTAAAATATGACGTGTAGGAGAGAGGTGTGCCATATAAGCATGTCACGTCATTATTTAACGGCAAAAAGTTAACGGTGTTACGCTCGAGGACCAAAATCGACCCAAAAAAATACTTTGAGGACCAACATTAAACTTTTGAAAGATTGAAGACAAACATTAAACTTCATACAAATATTGAAGACCAAAATAGACCTTTAGCCTTCGAGAAGTTTGTTTTTTATAATTCTTTTTAAAAACTAAAAATAAATTTGTGTTTTTAAAATTCAAAAAACAAAAACAAGTAAAAGTTATTTTGTTCTCTTATTTTTAGTTTTTTTTAACATGGAGATCAAACAAATGAGTTTACATAAACCTATAAATTCCAATTTAGTCCCTAAACTCTTTTTATATGTCACCAAATTTTACACAAGATTTCAATTTAGTCCCCAAACGTTTTTTACAAGAAACATTCAGGTTTTAATTTAGTCCCTTAACATTTTTTATGTCCCCAAAGTTTATATAAATTTCAATTTAGTCCCTAAACTTTTTTTATGTTCCCAACTTTTACACAAAAGTATCTTTCATGTCCTCAAATTTTAAACGAGATTTCAATCTAGTCCCTAAACTTTTTTGTCAATTTTTTTTTTCCAAAAGTTTGGAATTGCATTCAATTTTTTCTAAAAAGTTTCAAATGTCATCCTAACACTTAACATCATCCAAATTATTAACGAAAAATGATGAGATAACGTTAACTTTTTTTTATTTGCAGCTGAAACAAATATAAGCTTGTAAATATATGTTGAATGGTACATGTAAAATCAAGTGAACATAATATTAACAATATTTTCTTTCCGCTAAAAGAAAACATTATTTTCTTCATAAATTTGGATAATACTATAAAACAATAAGAGATGAATAATATATATTGTTTAAGAAATACTAACATAAAGGACTTTTTTTCTTAAGTTTAAAAATTGCTACGATCAAATTTCAAGTATTTAAGTTATAAGGATCAAATTCTAATTTTGATGAAACTATAGGGACTACAAATCTAATTCAACTTAATAATTATCAATCATACAAGAAGATCATTATTAACTGTTTACAAAACTTTTTTTTAGAATAGTTTCATCAAACAAATTTTTTTATTCTTTTGTTTTCAAAACTGTTTTTGAAGCAAATTAATCAAACAAGTTTTTTGTTTTGTTTTTGTTCTTCCAAAACTTGATTTTAAAAATTGTTTTGAAAATTATTTTTAAAAACACAAAACAAAAATTGTTGTCAAACAAGCTCATAATCTCTTTAAAACTTGACCCCCAAAAAAAGGAAAAACTTGTATTCATTTTTTTAAGTTTTGCCTATTAAAACATGGCACGTGTAAGTTTTTTTTAATAGCTGGGTTAATAGAGTTACGAAAAAAATATTCACATAAGTAAAATGATACATTTCAAGTTTTGATAGATAAACTTGAGAAAATAGATATAAATTTTTACAAAAGAAAAAAAATTTCTCCAAATGAGTTAGGCTGACTTGCACCAAAAAAAAAAAAATTCAAGTTCTTCAGTTTAACCCTTTCAAATCTAAAAGTTAATAAAGTGCACCCTCAAATTTTTTATTTTGTGCTACATACTCTTTTACTTAACTTTTTCCTTTTTGTTAAAAGTATTATTGAAGTTATCTTATACAAAATATCCCTCAAATTCGCTAATGTCAACAAATGTTTGAAAAATAGTTGAGTTTTTTTTTTCCTTTAAAAACCTAAGGGCGGGTTCGGTGAGAAGAAATAAAGAAGAAAAGAAAAAAATAAAGTAGGTGAAACCCACTTACTTTTACTTTTTCTTTTCTTGTCAATTTTTTTTTTAAAAAAATATTAAATGTCTATTATATTTTTTAATTTAACACAATCTTAATTTTTTTGTATTTTTATTATTTTAATTTAAGGGATAAAGTGGTAATTTTAATACATTCTCATTCCATTTTCATTCCAAAATTTTACTACCAAACACAATAAACCCATTTCCATTCTTTTTCTCTTTCCCTTTTCTTTTTTACATAAAAAACTTCCCCAAAAGTATGTTTGATATATATTTTCTAATCTAGGGAATTAGAATTAACTATAATTCAAATTTCTAACATTTGGAATATTTTTTTTAGATAGAGCAAATAATTTAAAATCTCTTGCTTAATATTTTTCTTAGAACACAATGTCTTACTTAGTTAATTTATAAAATTTTGATTTTAGTTCTTATATATTAAATTAATGTGATGATATGTATACCGTAAACAGGCAATATTGATTAATAAAAAATTAAAATCTATATTAATATGTCCGTGTGTTTTTATGGTTATTGATCTTAAAAAACTTGTTAATATAAATAATTAAAAATATAAAATAAAATATATGATGTGATGTGAGAAGAAGGAAAAAAGAAAATAAAGACATCGTGTGAGAAATTATATCTGGAATGACTATGGAAAGTTCGAGAACGAATTTAGTGCTTAGCTTTTCTGTGCAATAGTATGCTATGCCAACATTTTTAATTTTCTTTATTTTTTTTAATTTAAACTTGAGAAATTGTAATTCTTGTCTAAGGAATGAGAAATATAGACACATAAAAATTAAAATTTCACACAAATCAAGACCTACCCTGCATGATTTAAGGATTAAAAAGTTAGTCCATAGTCCATTCATGGTAAATTATGTTGAGTTTTAATTTTTTTTGTATCTATATCTTTTATACTTTAAATATTCTTTAGAAAAATAATAATTTCTCAAATTTAAATAAAATAGAGAAAACTAAGGTAAAGTTGCTTAAGTGCTTGCAATAAAATTCACCCATCATAAACATTATTTATATTCTCTCTCCTATTTGATTGGTTATATAATTTATTGCTTTTCATTTTCTCTATCTACCATGATTGGTTATACATAAATTTTTTGTCACGTGTTTTAATTATATTGGTGAACTTTATAGCAAGCATCTAAGTAACTTTACCTTAGTTTAATCCAAATAAAAAATGGAGAAAACTATGAAAAAAGACATCCTAACATAATAATGCACAGAAGAGTGAAGCACTAGATCAATTCTTAAAAAGTTCAAGAGTCCAATTAGTTATTTAATTAATTATTTTATAATAATAATTTTATATTAAATTTTAAAACTTTAAGAAAAAATTAATGTGCATACAAAGCCTCTCTAGTTATTTAAATCTTTGTCAATATTTGTCTTATGAAAAAAAAAGATACTTTTTAAATCAAAGTAACCAAAAAAGAGTTAATCATTGGTTTTTTTCCATGTATATCACTTTTGCATTTTTTATTCTCATCGTTATCACTTTTGAAATCTTATTTTTCAATCTATACCAAACACACTGTTCCCGTCCCAACGGCGAATTGAGATTTTTTTCGTCAACGGCGAATTAGGAGTCAACGAAAATGGCCCCCAATTCGCCGTTGGGGACGGCAAATTGGACCCACTGGTTGACCAGGGCCACGTGGCTGCCTACGTGCCTAATTCGCCGTCCCCAACGGCGAATTGGGAGACACATGGAATCTCCACTGTTTGACTAGATGGCTCACTGGACGGTGCAGATTACGGAAAAATTGCGAGATTCTGAACCCCCAATTCACCGTTGCTGAGGGCGAATTGAGATTCAAAAATTCACGCATTAAATCCCAACCATCACCTTCCTCCATTCTCTCACCCACTCATTCACACACTCCCATCTCCCACTCTCTCACCCACACACTCACACTCCGACTCCCATCTCCCATCTCCCACTCTCTTACTCCCATTCACACTCCCCTTCCTCTCCTACACTCACATTCATTTTTCTCTTTATCCTCATACACACTCACACACTGATTTTTCTCTTCATCCTCACCCACACTCAAATCATCCTCTCCTCGTCTCATCATCTCCATTCTTCTCATAATCATGCATGCGTGGTGGAGTTACAACATCCATTCTCCGATGTCGGTCACCGTCTTCGGCCGTGTCATCATATCCGGCATGCTTAGGTAATGATATCCTTAATTTTTTTTCCTTAGTTACACATAAAAATAATTATGTTAATTAGTAAATAACTATTATAAAACTAATATTAGTAGTTATTAAATTAGTATTGGTTAATAATAATAGTAAATATATGTAAATAATACTAGTACTTAATTTTCATATAGTCAAAATTTTGTTATTTGTAAATAATATTAGTAATCAATTATTATTTTTTCAATAACGAAAATTTATATTATTAAATAATAAAACTAAAATTAGTAATTAATTGTGACATAGGATAATTTTTTTATTAGTAAAAAAATTTATTAAATTGTTATTTACTAACCGTAAATAATTTTAGTAATTGTGACATAGTAAAATTTATTTATTAATAAATATTATTGTTGTTAGTAAATAATATTAGTAATTGTGACATAGTATAATTTATTTAGTACTAAAAAATTATTAAGTTGTTTACTAATATTATTTATTGTTGTTAGTAAATAATATTAGTAATTGTGACATAGTATAATTTATTTATTAATAAATATTATTGTTAGTAAATAATATTATACTAATTGTGATATAGGATAATTTATTTATTACTAAAAAATATCACCCAATAAATTTAGATAATTAAATAGAAGCATACGAAAATAATATTAGTAATTGTTAGTGATATGGCCGTATGATGTAGTGAATTATTTTTATATGGGCAGGGGGATTTACCATCCAATTTTCACCCGCGTCCGGATTCGAATATTTCGGACATGTGAGGTAAGACTGTTAATAACCGTAGTCAATTTACCGTAACTCCTTTAATTATTATTGTTCGTCTTGACGTCCTCATGCCCTTTCATACAGGGTTGGTGATATGGCTGTATGATATACATACACCCGACGTTCAGCCAAATACGTTCATGGGAGGCGTGGTATTAGGATATGATGCTTGGGCCATTGCAGGGAACAAGAAGGAAGGCAGTGCACTTGATTCTCTGTTGTTTGGCGGCAGGATTGGATGTTTAGGAGGGCTGAACTTGCCACTGTTTGTGCAAGCCTACACGTTTAGCATTGCACTCACAGTCGCAGGTTCGGCTTCCCTGAACAGCCAATCCTGCCAGCAGATGGAAAGTCACGTGAAGCTGTCTTTCTTATTGTCCTTTGGCAAAGTTACTTGCACCATGGTATAAGGCCACGACTCCCTTGTTCGTATTTGGTTGATCGGTTGGTGCATCGTGTAGATCAAACGCGTCATCCTGAAGGACACATTTAATTGAAGCAGTTATAGTTCTCTGATTGCATTATTAACAGTCTTAAATATTATTTCAGGTCCGGATGTAACGATCAACCAAATACGTACAAGGATGAGAGAGAGATAAAATTGAGTTTCCCTCCGTCCTGGTCAAATCAGTCAGAAGTCCAGGGAAGACCAATTCTCAGTCTCCTTCTCTCCAAGCACGAGGGCTGCCTCATCGCGGGGTGAGGAGTTGGTGGAAAGAAGTACCTCTCCTACCCGATTAGGAGGTGCCACGCCCGACCGTCTGAGCTGGGAGAAAGTAGCATCGAGGGCCCTCTCGGACCAAATGCTGGTAGAGATTACTTCACTTGCATTTGAATAATTATATCTTTGTAAACTTTTGATTGCGCATTTAGGTGTTAAGTTATTTGCGCATCTGTATCTTTGTAAATTTTTGATTGTATCCTTGTAAACATTATTTGATTAATATAATGATATATTTTATTTGTCATATTAATTGTTGCAAAATTATTTGGTAATTATTCATTTGTACAAAATCTAAATTAAATTAATACTTAAAAAAAGTGAACTAATTAACTCATTTTAACTCAAAATCTAATTAACTCATTTTTTAACATTATGTATATACATTTACGGATGTTACATATGAAGTAAACCAAAAAGTATGAGTTAAACAAACAACCAAAGTGAAATAATTAACTCATTTTAACCAAAAAGTATGAATTAAACAGACAGCCATATTAATTGTTGCAAAATTATTTGGTGATTATTCATTTGTACAGAAACTAAATTAAATTAATAGTTAAAAGAAGTGAAATAATACTTAAAAAACTAAATTAATTTATGTATATACATCTATGGTTGCATGGGCTTCTTGTTGGGGCATTTTTTCTTGGTGTGTCCCTCGACTCTGCACAGGCTACACTTTGGCTTATTCCCAAGCTCCTTCCAGTCCATCTCATTGCATATCCTTGTTGATCGTGGTCGTCCTGGCGGGTGCAACTCTTGTGGATTGGGCATCACTGGTCTGCCTGAGACATGCCAGTACTCCTCTCCCCCAATGGGATGAAACGGTTGGCTATATGCCATGAGCATGGTTTCGACCTTATACACTGGGTCGACATAAAGTCCGAACTCGTGCGTAACATCCGCACATGCTGCCAGTACATGGATGTAAGGATGATGGAGTTGTTGGAACTCCTCGCAATCGCACAACCTCCAACCGAGGTAAACCCTACAGTGCCTTCCAGGCCTCCATTCCTGCTGGTTGTAGGGTTCCTCCACGTCAAATTCACCCAGGTCTTCATTCCTCAGCGTTACTTTGCAAATCCTCGCGATCTCAAGGTTCGTGAAAATTGTATACCGCAGTTCCTCATACAACACGTGTCCCGCATTGATCTGCGCTTGAACTTGTTGTCGCCAGTTGTTGAAGAATTCTGCAACCTTGTACAATGTCGCTTGAACCAGCGCGGTGACTAGAAGACGGCGGACCCCCTTCAACACGCCGTTCATGCATTCGGTGAGGTTTGTCGTCATGTGGCTGTAACACCGACCCCCGTCGTATGCACGGGCCTACTTCTCTCGTGGAATTTTTTCAATCCAAGTTGCAGCATCTTTGTTTAGTAGACGGATGGCGTCTAGCCTCCTCTGACAACCACGGTCTGTGTACTCGTGGCCTGCCTTCATCAATAGTGCCCTGATCACCCTATTCCTGAACTTGGAGTTGAGGTTGCTCGCCACGTGGCGGATGCAGAAGACGTTGTGCCCTAGTGGTGGCTACTAACCAGTTCCTCGGTTGTCTAGAGCCTAATCCGGTTCCATGGTCAGAAATCAAGCACACCTCACGATCCTTCGCGACGTGCTCTCGGAGCCTCCACAAAAACCACGACCACGCAGATTCGGTCTCCCCCTCCACGAGTGCAAACGCGACGGGGACGATGTTCCTGTTTCCATCCTGCCCCGTCGCGATCAACAACGAGTGCTTGTACTTTCTGTATAGGAACGTCCCGTCCACTTGCAGCATAGGCTTCAGTTGCGACCACACATCAATACAGGGTTTGAACGCCCAAAACAAACATTTGAATTGGACTACGCTATCGTTCCCCGGCTTGTCCATGGTTTGGAACGACACCGCTGTCCCCGACATGGCTTGTTGCATAGCCGCCATCCAACCCGTCAGCTTGTTGTACGAAGCTACCAAGCTACCGTACACCCGGGCTATGGCCTTCTGCTTCCCCTGCCATGCCTTCTTGTACGAGACGATGAAACTCCTTGCCTTCTTCACAGTCTCAACCACTAGTGAAATAGGGATGTCTGCCTTCTCTGCAACCAAGCTTGCTATTACCCCTGCTATCATGTCTGAGTCGAGCTTCGGGTGGTCTTTCGCGATTGCTGTGGACACACAGCTGTGGGGGCCGTCGTATCTGGAAATCATCCACAGCTGAAGGTCCACCCTGTAACTTGCTCGGACCCTCCAATTGCAACCCTTGGCGTGGTGTAGACACTTGCACTCGATGAATTTTTCTGCTGAGCGAGTCACCCTGTAGTCAACGTGGCGTTTAAGAGAGAACAATTTCAAAGCATCCTGAACGGCATCCTTGCCTGCAAAGACCAACACGCTTCTAAGGTCTTCATCCTCCGTCCAAGTACTAATGCCCGTGATGTCACCGTCGTACGGCGCCACTCGCATGCCAAAAAGATTTATTTGCGATTGGTGTGGAGTGGGGCAGAATTCAGTCGCGCTGGAGCTGCCAACGTGGCCCATGTCGACTTCTTCGTACTGGTAGTGATCCTCTCATTCATAGTCGTTAGGATTCTCTTCCTCGTAGTCTCTGTCCTCAATGTCGTTTACCATTAATTGATCTTCATATTCTTCGTCCCTTATGTCGTCGTTCGGGGCCGCTGTCGGTATGCTGAGGAGCCGCTCCACTTCCGTGATTGCACCTCCGTATTTGTCTTCATCTGCAGCAAGTTGACTTCCGAGAAATTCCTGAGACATAACGGTTTGCAGAGGTGCCTCAGGAATGTAATCCCCGCTGGCAGAATCTTGTTGTACTCCGGTTATCTCTACACAAATCT
The DNA here is from genome assembly GCA_014851425.1 of Senna tora. NCBI lineage: Eukaryota > Viridiplantae > Streptophyta > Magnoliopsida > Fabales > Fabaceae > Senna > Senna tora. Next base: position 17,554,536 of record CM026262.1, read on the forward strand.
CAATGATCGACATGGGTAAATACGGAAGACAAGTAGCATGACAAACAAACATTTGATTCACCCCGCCGTCGTCCATCAATTCGCAGGGGAAAAATCTTACACCATCGCTCACATAAGGCATCCTATATATTAAGTGGGACACCTGTTGGTAAGGTTTAGTCTTAATGTCTGATGCACCATCTGCATTAGACCTTCTAAATCGATGGTTCTACTGAGGCTCATCATTATTGGAAAGTTGTTGCCACGAAATACCACTCCGTTGGACTCCTCTCAAACCTCGGCGTTTTGATAGATACAAACGGTGAATCCATCAGTCATCATTGTCGTTAAGTTGGATGATCACTGTAAGAATAGAGTTTGATTTTGTGGTTGAAAAAGTGAAGAAAAATGAAGATTGGTGAAGGTGGTGGGGTATGGTGAATGTGGGTGTATATATAGTGGTGAGGGAAGTGGAGAAAATGGAAGGAGAATGTGTACTTCTCAGCATCCCAAACCCCCTGCATGGCATGACCTTTATTGAAAGGTCATGCAGGGGAGCAGGTCACCAGCTGTCTTGGCACGTCTCAAGGAAGCTCCCAATTCGCGTTAGCAAAGGCGAATTGGGGAAACTGAAAAACTCTCACCCAATTCGCCTTTGCCAACGACGAATTGGGTAGGGTTTTTTAAGGTTTTCCATAGGGTTTCTTAGGGGTTTAGTAGGGGTTATGCATGGAGTCATGCAACGTAAGTCCAATTCGCCGTTGTTGAGGGCGAATTGGAGGTGCAGAATCTCGCAACTTCCCCATGCTCTGCCTCGTTCAGTGAGCCGTCTAGTCAAACAGTAGAGATTCCATGTGGCCGACGGCGAATTGGGCACGTAGGCAGCCACGTGGCCCTGGCTGGCCAGTGGGTCCAATTTGCCGTCCCCAATGGCGAATTGGGGCCCATTTTCGTTGACTCTCAATTTGCCATTGTGGACGGCGAATTGGGATGAAAAAAATTTCCCAATTCGCCGTTGGGAAAGGCGAATTGGGACGTGAACAGTGCGTTTGGTATAAATTGAAAAATAAGATTTCAAAAGTGATAATGATGATAATAAGAAATGCAAAAGTGATATACATGGACAAAAACCGTGAATCATCTATGATGATTGATATATCTAGTGTTTTCCATATGCTAATTGCTAACAGCTACAGTGCTGAAAACGTGCCCAGATTTGTGAAACTCCGTCTAGCTTGTTGAAATTCTAAAGGTAAAAATCCAAATTAGTCCTTTATGTTTGTACGAAGTTTTATATTGGTCCTTTATATTTTAAAATGTTTAAATTGGTCTTTTATGTTTGCAAGAAGTTCCAAATTGGTCCTTCCATCCACTTTCGTCAATTTCTTAAGTTAAGTGCTGACATGTCCATCTAAGCTGACATGTCATGCCACATCATTACCACATTAGCGTCACGTCATCACATATGATATTAGATGATGACGTGTCAATAACGTGGCATGACACGTCAGCTTAAATGGACATGTAGGAGAAATGATATGTCCACCTCAGCACGCCACGTCAGCACTTAACGGAAGAAATAAATGGACTTGGACGGAAGGACCAATTTGAAACTTCTTGCAAACATAAATGACCAATTTAAACTTTTTGGAACATAAAGTACAAATATAAAACTTCATGTAAACATAAAGGATCAATTTGGAGTTTTGATCAATTCTAAATTACATAAACTTTATCATTTTAAATTATTGGTCATTCTAAAATTCTGAATAATTTTATCCAAACAATAAATTTAGTTATAAAATATTTAAAATACCTTAAAATATCACTTCTTTACCTCATCCAAAAGGGTTTGAGAGAGGATTTATAATTTAACCAAAGAATTAAAATAGAAATTTTAGAGTCAGACAGATGGTTAGGAAGAATTGCAAGCTAAGCAGGGATGATTATAAGTAGGATTTGGATAGGGTATTATATTTTTTGTCTCTGGACTTAGACTTAGCGGGTATCAAAATCAATCCTCATTCCTGGACCCTACGAATATCCGAATCCCCATATCCAAACGGTCGAACCCAAGCCGTAAAACTTCTAAAATAAATGATTATTTTATTAATATAAAATTTATTTTTATCAAATTTTCATCTATAACCACCAAAAATAAAAAAATTAAATCATAAATATAAATGTACTGTTAAACTACTTTTATATGTATAAAATAGTAAATATTTTTTGTTATCATTATATATTTTTTCAACACAAAAAATATATAATGATAACAAAAATATATTTTTTGGTTAGGGTACCTCTTTATCCATCCTTTGACCTATTGACTTTGTACTTAAACCCATACCCAAATTCACAGGGTAAAATTTCAGAGTACCCATTAGACGTAAATATTTTGATCATCTCTAATTGCAAGTTTAACACCATCAGCTACTTCATATGCTATCCAATATATATACAGTACAAGTAAAAGAAACAAAGTTGAGAAAAATCAGTACTAACCAATATACAAAAAAAGTCAAATTACTCTTTTGGTCCTCAACGTTTGCACGAAGTCTAATATTGGTTCTCAACGTTTCAAAAAGTTATTTTAGGTCCTCAACATTTTTTTTAGGTCAAAATTAGTTCTCTAGTGTAGCATCTGTTTGGTTTTGCCATTTAATGCTGACGTGGAAGGCTTATGTGGCACACACTCTCTCCTACGTATCATATTTAAATCACATGGCACCCTCTCTCACTCAAACTCAGCAAAACGACGTCGTTTTGATTCATTTAAATGTTCTATTTTGGTCATTTAAATGAATCAAAATGGCGTCGTTTTGCTGAGTTTGAGTGAGAGAGGGTGACATGTGATTTAAATATGACACGTATGAGAGAGAGTGTGCCACATAAGTCTTCCACGTCAGCATTTAATGGCAAAATCAGACGGATGTTACGCTAGAGGACAAATTTTGATCCAAAAAAAATGTTGAGGACCTAAAATAACTTTTTGAAACGTTGAGGATTAATATTAAACTTTGTGCAAATATTAAGGACCAAAAGAGTAATTTGGCCAGTAGAAAAATGGTTAATCTACAAAAAAGGAAGGTCTTGGTGTTTCAAGCCATGGGCTTCAAGATTCTCAGGCAAAAACATTCTATCCCCGTCAAAGAAAATACTCTCTTCCATGACTTTGGTTGCACTAGCATATTTTGGGATAGCCTCTGTGATCTCTTGAACAAGATCCACAATTACTCCTTCAACACCCATGAGATATTGAAAGTATACAATCTCAGGGACATTACTGACAAAAATTGACAAAAAGTAATAGTAGTGGTTAGTTCATCCTATTCTTCACTACATGACTTATCACGATTTAGTCAAAACAAAAAACTAAGGTAAAGTTACTTAGGTACCTGTTATGAAGTTCTACTAATCACATGTTTTATTTATATTCTCTTTTTTCAATGATTGGTTATCATAATTTAATCTTTTATATTCTCTCTCCGATCCCCCTATGATTGGTTATATAAGTACTTTTTGCCATATGTCTTATTTTTATTGAAGAACTTCATAGCAAGCACCTAACTAACTTTACCTTAATTTATTCCTTACTCAAATACTCATCACCTTACTTTAATGGACCATATGTGAAGAGGGAAAGCTTGGACTCTTTAATTCTTGTTATTGATTTGGTGTCTCTTAAGATGGCTTTGACTTGAGCTACAATCCCTTGTAAACCACCTTCCAAGCATAACTTGATGGCCTCCTCCAAGGAATTCCTTCTTGTGTCCTTGTATAATTCACATCCTCCATTGGTAAGAAAGAATACCTGCATCATATATATCAGAGAGAATTATCAATTTAGTCTAAAAGATATAAATTGTTTTAATTTATTAATTTTTAAAAGATGAAATTGTTTAATTTAGGTCTTGAAAGAATTTTTTTATCCCAATTTAATCCTTTTAATCTCTAAAAGAAGCCTTATATACACCGACAAAAAAACTGAAATGACCAAATTAAAACAAAAAAGCATATTTATGAGACTAAATTAAGTATTTTTTTTATCTTTCAGGAACCAAATTAAAATAACATGTATCATTCAGGACTAAATTGATAATTCTCTCTGGATATTATTGTCAAAACAAAGCTAAAACGAGAGCAAATGACTAGTTTGTTAACCGTTAATTAAGTGGGTTTAGAGAGAAATATTTTATTTGGGCCAAATTACTCTTTTGGTCCTCAACGTTTGCACAAAGTTTAATATTGGTCCTTAACGTTTCAAAGAGTTATTTTAGGTCCCCAACGTTTTTTTTTGTCAAAATTGGTCCTCTAGCGTAACATCCATCTAGTTTTGCCATTAAATGCTAACGTGGAAGGCTTATGTGGTATACTCTCTCCTACATGTCATATTTAAATAACATGGCACCCTCTCTCACTCTAACTCAGCAAAACGACGCCGTTTTGATTCAAAACAGAACATAAGCCTTGACAAAAAAAAAAAAAAACGTTGAGGACCTAAAATAACTTTTTAAAACTTTGAGGACCAATTTTAAACTTCGTACAAACGTTGTGGACCAAAAGAATAATTTAGCCTTTTATTTATTACCTAACATTTTTATTCTTTCAATTTGAATAAAATATTGAAAATAATACTAATTTTCAAATAAATACATAAATCAAAATATATATTTTTTTTGTCACAACAAATTTAATTTTTTTGTTTCTTAAATAAAGAAAAATAAAAAATAATAACAATATTACTTTTTATTTTTTTAAAAAAAAAACTTAAAATAGACGACTTGGACATATACTGATTTGAATTGTCCCATTTTGACACTACAATTTCATAGAATGAAATTAATTTGTGCTTGCATAGATTAAACAAAAGAAGTAGAAGAAGAGGTCTGATCTTACAGGGTATGAGCCCTGCAATTTCCTGATCAATAGAGCAGCATCAGGTTGGAAGGTGGAGAATATAATGGGTCTGTCTTTGGCATACTCATTTACAACCTGTGGTATATTGATGCACATATGTGTTTTAGCTTCAAATCAGATTTCGGATCCTCTGTAGTTGGCTGTTTATGCTGTTCAATTAGCCACGATTATAACCTTGACTAAATTCTTAACCACAATTATTGATCGATTAATTACGATTAATCATAATCGTGACTAAAATTGGACAACACTAATTGAACAGACAGCAGAGATCCGAACTCCTCAAATCATACACAATTCATAACCCCCACCTTCAAGATTACTTGAACAACATGAGTGAGTTTTTCCTGGCCATAAAGTACTTGATCATCAAACTTCAATTCAATATTGAAACCTATGGAGGGTTTGATATTGTGAAAAACGTCTTGTAAGGTACAGAGGGCATCATCATTTTCCACAACCCAGGGAAAGATTGTGCCATCTTTTGTTTTCCTTAATAGAGGCTTAACCACCTGAATATGATGAAATTGTTAGTGTTGTTAGTATAAAGAAGAAAAGGAGAATTAAGCACTAAGCAATAAGTGGTTGAATTTTGAATGAATAATAATAATACCTTTCCATGCTCTTTTTGGGGCCCAAAGGACAGAAATTCATTGGAAGTGAGATCTGTGACTCTAGACTCAATTATGGCACCCTGTACACCACAAGAGGATCATGAAAATATGAAGAGTAAATTATTAATTTGGGTCCTTTGAACAATTCTTTTTATCTCTCAATTTAGTCATTAAATTATGAAAATATCAAATTTTGTGTATGAAAATGGGTCAGTCCACCCTTAGTGAATTGAACCTAAGCCCATTTGAGTTTGGGATTTTGATGCAAATACCATAAACAGGTGGGTTTATGGAGTATGATATTTACATTTTATTTAAATTAAAAAGGTGAAAACAATTATTAGCATATATATAAAATATGAATAAATGCAAAACTGATTCATTCTCTTCACAATAAGAAACCACCAAAAGAGAATTTTATTCTCTCTTCTCTTCTCCCCAATTGTGCATTTGCTGTGTATCATGATCTGAGTTCATCATTGTGACTAAATCATGCATAGCTACTTGAATCCGACATCCATGTATGCCTGAAAACCTTCATTTAGTTTCTAAAATAATTTACTTGTCTTAATTTAATCCCTAACGCTTGAAAATACCAAATTTAATTCCAGAAAAATACAGTGTCATAATTAATCTCATTCTTGCATTTCATATTTTTCCTATTTTTGACAGCAACGAAGTTGTGTTTTTGTTATTAAGGGACTAAATTGTGAAACTAGATTCTTTCGATACAAAAGTTAATATTTTCATAATTTAAAAACAAATTGAGACAACTTAGATTATTCAAAAATCAAAACAATAATTTACTTACATATGAATTACATTATTACATGGATTGTATTGGATTGGATACTGGGGTCATGATGTCATGTTGGGGAAGCTTACCTTGTCTTGAGTGAGGATGAAGATGTCATGAAAAATGACAGGACAGTCATCTGTGGTAACCTACAAAAACAGGTTTTGTTTCACAGTTGGTTTCAACCCGTGTTTTGTTTGAAAATTGGATCCACTGAAATGCAGAAAAGTGTAAAGTGTATGAAGTGCATCATTTAGACCGTTAAATAAAAATTGAGATTCGTATTCGTACTGTAACAATTTCATCTAACAATCCTTAAGTGTGTAATTCACATACTTCACCGAATCTGCACTTTAACATATTTGAATTGATGTGCTAGGTTGCTAGCTCATCCAACCTTGACAAAAACCAGAATAAAAAAGTTGGGCCTAGAGATTCCTTAGCCCATTTCTCTCTCGGGGATAAAAATACAACCCAGGATAGATAGTAAACATAAATGCTTTAATTAATTAGTAAATTATTATTCTGATTCATCAATAATTAATTTCTTGTCTCCAGTTTAGTTCATATATCATAAATAATCAAATCTAATCTCAAAAAAATTTAATATGTTTTTATTAAATTTTTAAATAATGAAAATTTAAAATTTAATCTAAAAAACATACCGAGTGTCATAAGTTTTCCCTAAGAAAAGATAAATTTAAAATACAGAGACAAACTTGTGACTGACGTGTCTTTCATGTATTAATTTTAATATTTTAAGATTTCAAGAACTAAGATAAGTTAACTGATTAAACTGATACTGAAATCTTTAACGAATTAAAACAATAATTTATTACTCATAATTAATTAATTAATTATAGAAGAACCTGAACGTCAAATTCAAGGAAATGGATAGGGAAATGAGAGGCAGCATTGAAAGCGAGAAGAGAATTCTCCTTGAACTTGAGAAGCTTGGTGGTTGTTGTTGGATCGGAGGAATATTGATGGTGTTGCTGTGACATGTTCATCCCCATACCTCTGTGGCCAATCACCACAAACTTCTTCTTCAACCTTCTTTCTGCTTCGTCCTTCTGCTTCAACCCTTTGATTTCCCAACAAGACACAACACAAAAAGTTACCATTAGCAACGAGAACATGAGTTTAATGATAATACATACACGAATAAGAGGGATGAATATTCATGAAAAAAAGAAAAGAAAAAGAGGGATGAATAATTTGCTTTCTTATCCTTCTTACCCATTTCTTTTTTTCCTTTCTTTCAACGTCTAAGTAAGAGGGATGAATAATTCTTTTTCTAACTTGGGATTTTCATTCATTCATTCATTCATTACTCCTTAGTTCTGATTTTTTTTCTCCCTTTTGTAGCCAAATTCATGGTTCAAGAATAATCGATTACCCCACCAACCAGAATTTAACATCTTACAACCGAAGGTCCTAGAGACAGCACATAAATGATTCTTTTTTTTTTTTAAAAAAAATTATATTTTGGGGTCATGTATTTGAAAGAACTAAGGAGGAGGTTGAATTGGTTAATCTTAGAAAACAGTGACCTTTTAAAATTTAAGCTAATGAAACTTTGGTTAATGGAAAATATCCAGTTTTTCAAATTAAGTTTTTTTAATGAAAAAGTTCAATTTTGGTTAATTTGAAAAACGATTTAAGTTAATGCTAAAAGCACTAAACTGAATAAAGAACATAAGCATAGTGAGAGGTTCGGATCAAATATCCTATCCAAGGGATCAACTACAATGGCTTTTACTACCTAATCCAGGTAACCCTTAAGAAGGCTCAACATTTGTTTTTACAACCCATTGTATTCATAGTGAAACTCAGAATTAATCAAACCAACAACCTACTGGCTAATACATAAGCATCAACCCTTCAACTCTAGATTCTAGACCATAAGCCCAAACAGAAGGGGATAAGATGAAGAAGAGAAACAATGGGGATTCTGATCAACTCACTAAGAGCAAATATAACATTGAAGCATGTAGAAAACCCAGAAGAATGGAGAGCATCGTGCTCCACCACCTTTTAGTCTTTGAGAAGAAGATGAACAAGTATTTATAGACTCCAAAGTCTACTCATTGAAGCTTCAATCACGAATGTCTATCTCTGGAGAATTATTCTCTTTAATGCTGGTTGCTATCATTCCAAAATATTGCCCTCAAAGGTTTGACATTTTGAGATTTTGAGGCTGATCCTTTTCTGGTTAATCATTCACCCGAATTCAAAGATATGAAAATTAATTCGTCGGAGCATTAAATCTGCATTTATTCCTCATAGATATTGATCTTGAATATGCAGCAATCATCTTCTATGGCTGAAGATTGATTGAGATATGATTTGAACATAATTCCATATTAGGTGAGCAATAATGAGCCTTTCTGGTTAGTGCACGTTTGACCCTTGTAGATAATTAAGATAATATCTTCATTTGCATTAATTTCAAGATAACAATCCATATCTTTTCGTGATGTAGCAATCTTGCATGGCTCAAATATGAAATGAATAAATTTCCTTATTTTGCTTTCTGGTCAATGCTTGATCAGCTTGATGGCAGCGCTCAATATGAAAAGTTTGTTAATGCTGAATCAATCTGCTCAATGTCAAATTTCCTGCAATCAAGCTAAATTTCTTTTTCGGATTTGCCAACAATAAAAGCATTTAAGGACAATATATATTCGAATAAAACATTTCTTAATTCAACTTAAATACTTAGATACCGAAATCAAATATTCATTAAGTATGATGCCATCTTGATTTCTTTCCTAAAGTATTTAGTCAATGATTCACTGTTAGCTTTAAATGCAGAATCAGCCTTATGACTAAATCTTTCATTTTTCATTTGACCAAGAATTTAAATGCTTGATTATACTATCTTTGATATGTTTATAAATCAAGCTTCTGGTCAATGATCGACCAAAGATCACCCTTTTATGGAAGGATTCCTCAAAGTAATAAGTACTATTTTATAAAATCTCTTGATAGTCATTTGATCAATCATGAATATTCAAATATTAAAGACAAATATACTTGATAAAAATATTCTAGTAAAACATTCATTATTTATCTTTGATATGATTCATAATAAATCAATTAAGAGCATGATCAATATATGACTAAATCACAATGTTTCTTTAATTGGCCGAGATCTTTAATAAATGATAAAAATATCTTTGTAAAACTTGATCAATCATATTTAAAGTCTCACATAATCAAAATCGTATTTTTGTAAAACATTATCAAAACCAACCAAATTAAAGTATGGACAAAATATTGTCCCAACAGTATTGTCGATCTTTTTAGTATTTGGCTGATGAAGAGAATTTCTGTTGCAGATTTGGTGTGTTTCTTTTACCGAAGTAAAAATACTCAATTGTTTTTTTTGTTACCAATGCAAATACAAACATTATGTCCATAACAACAATTATGATGTTTTTCATGGAGTCGGCTATATGGATCAAGTAATACCAACGTGTTTTATCTTTACTCATTTTTATGGTTAAGTTATTAATAGCTAAATCCATCATAATGGTTTTTCCTATTGTTTTCTTTCATCTTCCCCTACCTTTAATTATTTGACTATCTTCCATTTGGTCAACTCTATGTACATAAGACTTTAACGACATTATTCGTACACGTCTGAAAACCAACTGCACCAGGTGATATAGCAAAATCAACCTGTGGGAGGCGTGAATTACCTTAAAGAGAACGAAATATCTTATAATTTCTCTAACAATTTTATATTTCCCTATTTTTGTATTAATTTTTATTTTTATGTTGTTGCTCCAACACCTCCTACATTCTTCCTCACTGCTTGTTCTTTTAATTTGAGGTATTGATTTATTTGTTGTTTTCCTCCATCTTCTTCTTCCTCTGCATCTTTCATTTCTCTGATTTCCAACTTCTTCTTCCTCATTATTATTTTTTCCTTTATGTGTTTTGGCTCCTCCTACCTTCATCCTCATTGCTTATTATTTTAATATGAGGTATTGATTCATTTTTGTTTTCACCCATCTTCTTCTTCCTTTACATCTTTTGCATTTATTTGATTTGTTGTATTGTTGTCATGCTTACTTGTGGATTCTGTTTTGGTTTTTTAGTTTGCTATCATGTTTAGTTGTGGTCTCTGTTTTAGTCTGTAATTTGCATTATAGCTATAGTTGACTTTGGTTTAATCTAATCCTTTTTCTATGAGAAAAAAAGCAAATTTTCACAACTAATAGGTTTTGTGGAGGCAAGTCACCTATTTGATGGGATAAAATCACAAGGACGGGTAACAAGAGATATATGATATTCTTAAATAGAAAATTTCTATTATGAACAATTCTATCATTGTAGGGTTATACCATATTGTAAGTAATGTATAAATTTCTATTAACTAGTTATAGAAGATTTTGAGCTTATTAAAAAACTTTCTTTTTGCATTAACTACATTGGCAATGCAATTGTATAAATCTAGCCCAATGGTGATCAACATATAATTATTTTAAACTAACAAGTTAATATATTTGATGATAGGTCTAACCCTTCTCAGGCTTCTCTTTTGTTTATTGTTCTCAGCATCAAGCAAACCCGTCAAGTTCTCTTTGGCGCGGGCCTCAGCATTTCTCAAGGCTTCACAGAGAATACAGCTCTTGCTTACGTTTTTCCGCGTCCTCCCGACGAACAAATATCTCCACGCGAGCCTTCTCCAGCTCCGACCACAGGAACTTAACTTCGGCAAGCTGACCACTTTCGGCTTTGAGGCGAGCGACTTCATGAGTCAAAGACTTCAACTCACCACTTTTATCCTCGCATTCCTTCTCCCTCGCCAACAGTCGCTCACACACTTCTTCAAGATGCTTCTGAGTAAGGGGTTAAGGACCCTACCCTTAGAATCCAGAAGTTTGAGAAGTTGGTCGCCCTAGACAAAGCAAGAAAATACTATTAGCAATAAACACTTACGACAATCAATTCAAACAAAAAATAAGGAGTACATACCACTTATTTTTCTCACATAGTCCCAACCTAATGGAAGTCAGTCAATGAGTTGGCGACACTGTCAAAAGCACGAAGAGCGACACCCATTGTAATACCCGGAAAAATTTTCAAAGCTTAAAATGAAATGAAAGAGAAAGAAAAGAAGTAGAAAATAAATTTTTTGGACTTAATTCAGGACCTAAGGGATTGAAAACCCCAAATTTCTTCATTTTAGGGATTTCTTCATTTCACCTTCGATTGGGTTGTTTCGAGGGTAGATTGAGACCTAGGAAGTGTTCTTGAACACTTAGTTGGGGTAATAGTCGAGGCTATACCCTCGGGTTTAGCCGAATTTGAATCTGAAAGGGTTTGGGGTTTGAAATTCTAAATATTCCCAATTTGGGGATTCGTTGATAAATTTGGAATCGGGCTTGGATTTGGGTAGTTAGGGTTGGATTTATCTCGTTGGATTGTAGGGGAACAAAACCCGTGAGGTGCGGAGTCGAAGCCGGGGTCGAAAGGGGGCCGGAACGGGCTCAAACCGCCCCACAACACAGCAAACAAATTGCTGTGCTGCGAACCGGCGCTATAGCGCCATTTCTCTAGTTCACCAAAGGCTGTTGGGCAGTAGCTTGGCGCTATAGCGCCAGAAATGGCGCTATAGCGCCGTGCCTCTGTTCAGCATTCTCAAAAGTCATTTTTTAGCCAATTCGGGGCGTTCGATCCTCCTATTTTCAATCCGGAACATCTTAGAACACCCCCAACCATGTTTTTAAGGATCAAAACCATTTACAATGTCTTCTTAACCCTCAAGAATAGGAACTTACGGAATAAGCTACGCCCAATTTCTTGAATTTCTAAATTCCCCGTACACCGTCATTAGGTAACCTTAAGTGGGATGGCTTAGAAGCACGTTGAGGTTTAGTAACTCAAATCCAAGGCCCCAAAATCAACTCAAGGAGAATAATGGTTGTATGAAACCAAGTGCAAGGCACTTGAGACCCTCATAGAAGAGAGGGAAGACGGATAAGACCAAGGACTCGGTTCTTGGCAACGTCTAGATGTATTCTAGGCATGAGCATGTAGTATGCATATGAATTGCATATAGATGAGATGTTAACCACTTGAATGCATTCGTTAGGAAACCACAATTCGTCTGGAGCGGGAGTTACTCCAGGACAAGCGCAAGAAAGCCGTCCAGGTGAGGGGTTTCCCATCCTTGCCCTACAGGGTTGATTGAGGATGTGGATATGTGGTTTGCCTACTTGCCTATTTGTAAGAATTATTTAGTGGTTAACATGCTATTGTTGTTCCTAAACTGTTATATATGAAAGTATCTGTATATGTGTGTTTGACTACAGGTAAAGAGGTACTAGAGGGTATCCATGTGGTGACATGAGATACGCCGAACAGTACAAGCAAAGGGGTAAGTTGTTGATTGAGTCCAAGGTTCGGTTTACCCTATTAATTAGAAACTCGTTAAAGAAATCGTATATAAGTTGTTATTGAACGTCGACGTTTTACGGTAATTGAACTTAGGAAAGGCCTTAGAGCTAGGTTATGATCTAATCAAGGGTTTGGGTATTACATAAGGATTAAAACGATCTCATAAATTGATTAGTGAGTCACAGGGAGGTTCACACTACCTAGGTAAAGTCAGTCTAGGATAGTAATGGGTAGATAGAGTCAGAATCCCTGTCAGGACCCCTTATCGGACGTCCGTGACCGGCACGGGAGGTAGGATTTCTCCTATCCCGTAAGCCTCTAATCCCTGATTGGCATTCTTACACATGCATAACTACCCATTTCTATTACAAACAATATATAGTATATATGGTCATCCCTATCCGGTGACCTAAGTAGCAGGCAATCCACGGCTCGCTCAACGCCGCTTCAGTCTATACATATACACATAGTCAATCACACGTACATATAATATACATATTGATCACGCGCTTAAAGGTGGGTGATCTATCCTATTCACATGCAGAATCCCTGTGTACAGTCAAGCCTATATATTCAATCGCACACCTGCATAAAATATACATATTGATCACACACCTCAATGCGTGTGACCTATCCTATTCACATGCGGAAGCCGTATTTTCACACAATCAAGTATTCAGTCACACATATATATAAGTTTACATATTGACCACACGCTCAGTGCGTGTGATCTATCCTATTCACATGCAAAAGTCACATTCATATATATATATATATACACATGATATTCATCATATCACAACCTATGTCCCCATCAACAAGACCAATCTTTAATCTGTATGAAGCCGACAGTTCTAGAGTGTGACATATACATATATGCATATATCAACTATACAAAACAATGCTATACCAAAAGAATCATATACATATACATCCTGACAAAATACATATATCAATACTACCCACGCGAACAAAGCGTGCGGTCTCTTAGTCTGTCCGCCTCCCTGAGATGAGGTGGAAGCGCTCCTGAAGCCTATACCACCTGTGTCTGTAACATTAACATTGGGGTGAGTCAAACAGACTCAGTGAGAGGCTTTCCCATCCCTGGTGTAGTAGCGGGTACCACTACAATTGGGGAAGAGGAGCCAATCACAAACACATACGCATATAACGGGTTTAAATTTTCATATATTAGGTGGTCAGGAAATTAACGTATATCATATTCACAATAAAGAATTTAAAGCATGGATTTACATACATTTAAATTCACACATACATCATATCATGATTTAACATATAATTCCATGTGGTCCTCTGTATTCAAGTAGTCATAATCATAAACTGGCCTGAAGGCAATATCTCCGTTAGGAGGGAATCTGGCCCGAAGGCAATATCTCACGTGAGCAATATGGGAACCTAGTTGATCATTCTAGGAACCCCTGGTCCCAAGACTATACTTGAAACAATAGTCTGACCCCAAGAATTCACTTGCAGCAATAGCCGGCGACTCATCTGACCTCGGTTTACCCAAGGCAATAGCCACACTTGGTGTACTCATATACTCTGTATTTCTGTGGGTTGACTCAAGACAAGAGACTCAATCTACCCGGACCACCCGTGATAGACTCGGTTCTCGCGCAATGGACCACTACTTGTTCATTTTACTTCTTCTTAGGCAATTCTAGATTTTCAAGTGGTTTTTAATTCGGACTCTTAGTTCAAAACAAAGTCACCTGTTTTTATTTCCTTTAATGATTTACATACAAACCACACTTTTCAGGTAATAATTGATGAGGTTTGTTTCTAGTACCACAAGACCCTCACAAATAAAATTGACTCGATCCTACCCCCGATATCATCTAGGTCCCGAGGACCTTCTTTCCATATAAGGCCCCTTGAGCCACCATTGCTTTTACAATTCACATACACACATATAGCACGTTTTCACATGTACTGTAATTTAGGAACAACAATAGCATGTTATCTGACATGTAATTCCTACAAATAGGCAAGAAGGCAAACCATATATCCATATCCGCAGTCAACCCTATAGGGCAAGGATAGGAAAGCCCCTCACCTGGTTGGCCCCTCTGATTGGCTCTCGGTGCGCCCGAAAGTCCACTCACGGTATGGTGCCCTATACACATATACTTGAGAGATTCAGAAACTTGCAATTTCAACCACTATCGTGTACATGTAACACTAATGCTCATGTTCTTTCCAATTAATTCCATACACTAGTTGTTGGTTTGGAAATGCCCTCAACTAGTTTTAGGACACCTAGCATGTTTCTATTTGTGTCCAACCCTCTCTTAATCACGCTATTCGGAAACGTTGAATTTGGGAATGCAAGGTTACCCAATTCCTCCTCTATGTGTGCATGCGAAGTTTCCATTTCCCAAGTCTTGAATTTATGGCTCAAGAGTCATAAATTCTACTTGTCTAAAACTTCCATTTACTAAAATAACTTCCAATACTTTACCTACACATGAATACACATACTCGAATACGCGTAAAATTAGAAAATTGTCTCTTTTTCCCCGAACGGGGTTCCGGGTGAGACGGGAATTACTCGGGTTTTAATCCCTCGTACATTCGAATAATTTTTAACAATTATATAATTATCATTCAACCTTTCAATGCACCCCAAATCATTCCACAACACCCTTAAACCTTAACAACCACATTTTCCTACACTTTTTTCAACCCGGATAAATTCCATCACTTTGGTTCCGGTTCCTAAGCTTCCAACTCACTTCCTAGCATGCAAATACTTCAATTTAGGACTCAAAATACTCAGATTGAATCAATTGGGGTCTTTCCAAAAATCCCTAAAATTGATAAAATTGGGGTTTGAGAGTTTCGGGACTTCTCACCTCGATTCAACCGGTTAGAAGGACGATATGGAGTAGAGGAGACTCCCAGCTACCTTCCCCGGTGAAGAGACGGCATTTTCCGGCGAGAAAGCTCTCTTCCTCTTGTTTCTCTCTCTAACCCGAGCTCTCACTCTCTCTCTAGCACACGGTGGCGTTTTCCGGCTCCTGTGGACGGCGACTTCGGCCACCACGCGTGCGTTCGGCCACTCTCGCACGCCGTCCGTGAGCTCTCTCATCCAGCCCTCCCTCTCCGTTCGCTCAGCCCCTCTCTCACGTTTGCTTCTTCCCGCGTGCGTACTGCTTCTTTTCCTCACGCCTTCTTTCTTTTCTTTTTGTTTTTTTTCTTTTGCTTTATCCATTGCTTTATTTACACATATATGTATATATAATAAATTAATTTATATATATATCACTAAAATGGACACAATCTAGTTTCTTTTTCCCTTTTTTTTTTACTCTTTTCCTATTCCTTGATATAATATAATATATATATATATATATATATATATATATATACCTAATTAATATATATATATATATGCATATCACAAAGAAAGAAAAAAGAACTTGATATGATAAAATAAATAATAATAAAAAAAATATTTTCCATTCTTAAATGAATTAATTTAATTAAATTCGTAATGCTAGTTAGAATATTCTTGAGTATTACAATCCCAGCTGAAGGCTCGGGAAGAGAAACAAGTTAGAAAATATTGCCCGTTGAGGCCATTGCCCTAGCCTGGTTGTCACGAATCCCTACCGGAAGTCCGTGATCGGCACGGGAGGTAGGATTTCTCCTATCCCGTAAGCCTCTAATCCCTGATCGACATTTCTGTATGTGCATAACTACCCATTCTAATACAAACAGTATATAGTATTTATGGTCATCCCTATCCGGTGACCTAAGTAGCACGCAATCCACGGCTCGCTCAATGCCGCTTCAGTCTATACATATACACATAATCAATCACACATACATATAGTGTACATATTGATCACGCGCCTCAAGGCGGGTGATCTATCCTATTCACATGCACAATCCCTGTATACAGTCAAGTATATATATTCAATCACACACCTGCATATAATTTACATATTGATCACACGCCTCAATGCGTGTGACCTATCCTATTCACATGCGGAAGCTGTATTTCCATACCATCACGTATTCAGTCACACATATATATAAATTTACATATTGACCACACGCTCAGTGCGTGTGATCTATCCTATTCACATGCGGAAGTCACATTCATATATATATACACATGATATTCAGCATATCATAACCTATATTCCCAACCACAAGACCAATCTTTAATCTGTATGAAGCCGACAGTTCTAGAGTATGACATATACATATATGCATATAGCAGCTGTAGAAAACAATGGTATACCAAAAGAATCATATACATATACATCCTGTCAAAATACATATAACAGTACTACCCACGCGAACAATGCGTGCGGTCTCTAAGTCTGTCCGCCTCCCTGAGATGAGGTGGAAGCGCTCCCGATGCCTAGACCACCTGTGTCTGTAACATTTAACATTGGGGTGAGTCAAACAAACTCAGTGAGAGGCTTTCCCATCCCTGGTGTAGTAGCGGGTACCACTACAACCGGGGAAGAGGAGCCAATCACAAACACATACGCATACAACGGATTAAATTTCCATATATTAAGTGGTCAGGCAATTAGCTTATATCATATTCACAATAAAGAATTTAAAGCATGGATTTACATACATTTAAATTCACACATACATCATATCATGATTTAACATATAATTCCATGTGGTCCCCTGTATTCAAGTAATCATAATCATAAACTGGCCCGAAGGCAATATCTCCGTTAGGAGAGAATCTGGCTCGAAGGCAATATCTCACGTGAGCAATATGGGAACCTAGTTGATCATTCTAGGAACCCCTGGTCCCAAGACTATACTTGGAACAATAGTCTGACCCCAAGACTTCACTTGGAGCATAGCCGGCGACTCATCTGACCTCGGTTTACCCAAGGCAATAGCCACAATGTGGTGTACTCATATACTCTGTATTTCTGTGGGTTGACTCAAGACAAGAGACTCAATATACCTGGACCACCCGTGATAGACTCGGTTCCCGTGTTGTACCATAAAGGACTTCTATGGACCACTACTTGTTCATTTTACTTCTTCTTAGGCAATTCTAGATTTTCAAGTGGTTTCTAATCCGGACTCTTGGTTCAGAACAAAATCACCTAGGTCTATCCTCTTTAAGGACTTACATACAAAACCACACCCTTCAGATAGTATTTACTCGATCCTACCCCCGATATCGTCTAGGTCCCGTGGACCTTCTTTTCATATAAGGCTCCTTGAGCCACAATTGCTTTTACAATTCACAAACATACATATAGCACGTTTTCACATATACTGTAATTTAGGAACAACAATAGCATGTTATCTAACATGTAATTCCTACAAATAAGCAAGAAGGCAAACCATATATCCATATCCGCAGTCAACCCTATAGGGCAAGGATAGGAAAGCCCCTCACCTGGTTGGCTCCTCTGATCGGCTCTCGGTGCGCCCGAAAGTCCACTCACAGTATGGTGCCCTATACACGTATACTTGAGAGATTCAGAAACTTGCAATTTCAACCACTATCGTGTACATGTAACGCTAATGCTCATGTTCTTTCTAATTAATTCCATAGACTAGTTGTTGGCTTGAAATGCCCTCAACTAGTTTTTCGGAACACCTAGCATGCTTCTAATTCGTGTCCAACCCTCTCTTAATCACGCTATTCGAAAACGTTGAATTTGGGAATGCAAGGTTACCCAATTTCACCTCTATGTGTCCATCTGAAGTTCCCATTACCCAAGTCTTGAATTTATGGCTCAAGAGTCATAAATTCTACTTGTCCAAAATTTCCATTTACCAAAATAACCTTGAACACTTCACCTACACATGAATACACATACCCGAATACGCGTAAAATTAGAAAATTGTCTCTTTTTCCCCGAACGGGGTTCCAGGTGAGACGGGAATTACTCGGGTCTTAATCCCTCGTACATTCCAATAATTTTTAATAATTATATAATTATCATTCAACCTTTCAATGCACCCCAAATCATTCCACAATACCCTTAAACCTTAACAACCACATTTTCCTACACTTTTTCCAACCCGGATAAATTCCATCAATTTGGTTCCGGTTCCTAAGCTTTCAACTCACTTCCTAACATGCATATACTTCAATTAGGACCCAAAATACTCAGATTGAATCAATTGGGGTCTTTCCAAAAATCCCTAAAATTGATAAAATTGGGGTTTGAGAGTTTCGGGACTTCTCACCTCGAATCAATCGGTTAGAAGGATGAAATGGAGTAGAGGAGACTCCCAGCTACCTTTACCGGTGAAGAGATGGCGTTTTCCGGCGAGAAGCTCTCTTCCTCTTGTTTCTCTCTCTAACCCGAGCTCTCTCTCTCCTCCAGCCACCACGATGGCGTTTTCCGGCTCCGGTGGACGTCCGGCCACCACCACCCGTTGCTCCGACTACACGAAGACGCTCCGCCTTGCTCCGTGCGTTTTCCGTCCGCTCTCCACTTCTCTCGGCTCTCTCTCTTGTTTCTTCGTCGACCCCCCTTCCCTTAACATTCTGTTTCTTTCTTATTTCTTGCTTCACGGTTTCTTTCCCTTCTTTTCCTTTATTTCCTTCCTTATATATAATATATATATATATATATATATATATATATATATATATATATATCTAATTTCTTAATATGTATACACATATCACAAAAAAAAGAAAAGAAAAGAAACCTGATATAAATAAATGAATAAAAAAATATTTTTCCACTCTTACTCCTCTTTTATTTTCTTTTATAAATATGTATATATGCAATTAATTAATATATTTATATACATATAAAAAAATTCTGATGTAATAACAATATAAAAATTAGAATGCTCAGGACTTAAAATAATTTGTATCTACAAAATAATAAGTAGTAGGATAGTGTTTTCTTCTATCCCATTTTCAACTTTAATTAAATTAATTTAATTTAATTAATGATGCTAGTTAAAATATTCTCGGGTATTACACTGGCACTAGGGTCAGTTAAAGAGTAAAGCATTTGCCCATTGAGGCCATTGCCCTAGCTTGGTACTAGGGTGAGTAAAAGACTAATAGATTTGCCCGTTGAGGCCATTGCCCTAGCCTGGCACTAGGGTCAGTTAAAGATTAAGAGAATTTTCCCGTTGACGCTATTGCCCTAGCCTGGCACTAGGGTCAGTTGATTGATTTACAGTTTTCATATGATATGTTAATTATGATTGTTTGATTATGAGAAGCATGATAGAAAAGCATGATCCGTAGGTTTATCTTTGATTTTAATGTTATATTAATATTGCCTGATCGTAATATAACATTTGATAAACTGGACTTTCATGCGCATGTGATTGTGGGTGTTTCCCTTTCCCCAGCTGTAGTGGTACCCGCCGCTACGCCGAGGATGGGGAGATTCTCACTGAGTCTGTTTGACTCACTCCCTCTGCTTCAATGTTTTAGATACAGGGATCGGGCAGGCATCGACGTCCGTATATTGATATGGACATCAGACCATCCTTACGCTCTTGTTCGCGTGGGTGGATTCCTTTGGTTATTTTGATTTCTCTTGTTGTACATATTTTAAAGTTGTCAGAGTTGTGTATATGTATATTTACAGCTTTTGATATGTACCTACTCTAGAATTGTCGGCTTCACATGTACTTAAAGACAGGGTCCAGTTGGGGATAAACTAGGATATATGTTTGAGTATATGAATTTCTGCATGTGAATAGGATAGATCGTACGCATTGAGGCGTACGGTCAATATGATATGAATATATATATTATGTGTGCTTGCTTCATGTGAATAGGATAGATCGTACGTATTGAGACGTACATTCAATATGATATTAATATTTACCTTATGAGTGCTGATATATATATCTATACACTGACTGAGCTGAAGGGGTATTGAGCGAACCGCGGATTGCAGGTTAATTAGGCCACCAGTGAGGTCTGGCCACTAGTATGATATAAATATATTGATTGTATAGCAGGGTAGTTATAGTCATATTTACAGGATAAGGCTTACGGGTTTAGAGGAAAAAATCTATCCCCGTGCCGGTCACGTACTCCCGATTTGGGGTCGTGACACCCATGGGATTCGTATCTAGTTCCTTAGCAGCCCCCTCGTTTAAGTCAACAGGAAAGCGTCTGCCAAGGGCTATTAGGGCAAAGGGAGGCACCTCCCCCGGCGAATCCTCGGTCTCTGATAGCACGCCCTCAGTCTCTAACAAAATATTTTCTGGAGCAGCATCTCCAGAAGTAGTGGCAGCCATTTGACTCACCACTACATTCCCTCCAACGGTGAGGGATCTGGCTTCCTCATCCTATATGCTCTGGCCCCTTCCCCAACTAGAGCCTCAACCACTCCCGCAGCAGCAACGACGAACCGATCGACTGCCGCTTTCGTTCGAGCCCTCTTGCTCGTAGGTTCCTCGGTATTTCCAGCAGAACCCGAAACCGCAGAAGAAGATTGGGACAGAACCACCTTCGTAGGCGATTGACGAACAGGCCCCGGAGGTGGAAAAATACCCTCCACTGAAGTAACCACTCGAGCATCCGCCGTGGTCGACTTTCGGTGAGAAACCTGAAACGAAGGTCGCGAGTCTACCTCAGTTGGCTTCTTCACCCTTAGAGTTTCCTACCTCTTTCTTCTTTTCTCTTCCCTTAGGGTTTCCTTCCTCTATATTCCCTTCTCCCTTCTCCCTCCCCATCTTTCCTCCTTTCTTTCCCTTGGACACCTTCTTGTTGCCAAACCCTATCAGTGGTAGATGAAGTACGCTTTCTTTCAGCCTTCCCGCCGCCTTCGGTAGCTCCAATAAAGACTCCGGTAGCCCTTTCTTGGCCCGGAGAAAGGTCCTGCCTCGGCATCTTCCCTTTACTTTGGCTGCTATCCGGAGTACGGCTTAGAGGAGGAGGAGGAGAAATATCCTCCAAATCAGTAAAGTCGAAAGGATACAACCTCTCATCATCACCGGCCATGGTAAATTCTTAAAGAAGAGGAAAGCGTGAAGTCAGAATGGCAAAGAAAAATTCCAGGATACGGAGGAGACGTTCAAAGGAAATGAAGGTAAAATAAAAACTTTTCAGTTGCAGGGTATTTATAAGGGTTTGAAAGGCGCGACGATTCAAAATCTCAGCCTCCCTCGAATCCCGCAACGAAAAAATAATTATCCTGTCTACTTGCCCAAAGTTGCAACCTCTTGAACCAAACTGACACGTGGAGGAAGGAACGACTCGGTTTCAAAGACCCAGAACCAATTAAAGAAAGACCTAGATGCCCTGGAAACTCAAGAGTCTCTCAGAGGACTTGGAGGACCTTCATGGAAAATCCCCAACCAAGACTAATGATGACATCCCTCGGAAACGCACAAGCATTAAATAAAAGAAAACGGCTAAGCAAAAGTTGCGAAGTCATCCAAAGCGACAGCAACCGGCCAGTTTGCGACGCGTGGCACCAGTGACAGCCTACTCCTTCAAAAAGCAGCTCAACAAAAAATGTGCAAGCTCCCTGGCCTATGTGTTCGACCGTTAGGATTCATCCAAACAGTGGACGACCTCATCAGGGCACGGTGGGTGACCTTCCCCCTGCAAAAGCTTGCGAAGAGACACTTTGAATGATCAGTAACACCTTTGCCCTTTAAAATTCCTCTGCATGCCCCCCGAGGATATCTTCGGAATTTGCTCTCCCTTTGCAATGATGAAGCCTCCTCGGAAAGACATGAATGTTCCTACAGAGATAGCTCGAGAAACTTGCCAAGGAAGCCAAGCAGTTAACCATCCGGGTAGCGACGCATGGCACCTTCGATAGCTTACCCCTTCAGCAGCAATCCCCAGGGAAAGCTCGCCAACTCTTCCGTCCGAACGTCTGATCAATTTAGTCCACTTAACTAGCGGTCAAGCTCGTTTGGTAAAAAAACACTTCGCGAGAGACCTCCCTTCAAAAAGCCTGCTAAAAGAACCTATGTCCACGGGCGCCCAACACCCATAGACTTGGGGGACTTATGTAACTACAAAATATTCCACCTTGGGACACGTGGCACTAGCCTTCTAGAACATGGGAAAGTACGTAAGTCAGTGACACGTGGCACCCCTCTCCGACCTCGTACGTAGCCTGCACCCACGTCTTCCACACACGCTCTCGTATTAGAGACATGGGACGCGCCCAACCATCGTGGGTCGACCCATCATGAACAAAAATGTGGCTCAACCACGATCCCCCTACTCTCAGTATAAATACCCTCACCCAGGGGACTTGACAAGAGCAAGACAGAATACTCTAAGTACACAACACTGTCACCTCCACATCTAAACCTGATCAGAGCCCATCTATCTCTTTGGTTATCTCCATTCACAAGCTCCAAGCAGCTCAGAGATACCCCTGTTTTCTCCTTCCTCTAAGGAAACCTCCAACTAGTGGCTCGCCCGCCTGGAGCACTCCACACACGTCCTAGACGAACACGGCTCTTACAGGTAACGCTCCTGCCTAACAGCTCCTATGGACGTATACTCCTTGAACTACGTGGAATTTGATCCCTACACAAGGGTACGTAGGTACCTAGGTCATTACCTAAGGACAAGTCCCCCAAGGTTACGACCCCTTGCAGTCCAAATTACTGATTTAGAATTGTTTGAACCAAAAATGACAATTACAGTTTCCATAACATGACTCTCAATACATGACACTACCTCTTATTACATGTTTGTATTTCAGTACATTCAGACTCTCAATACACGACTCTCAATACATATACATAGCTTCTAGATGATGTGCTTGAATTTGATGATTCCCCATGTTAATCAAGGATCATAATCTTAGGACTTCTTGAAGTTGATTCATTTTTCCTCTGCCTTTTAATCAGTTTGTCTGCTGTAGGATAAGGTCTGAAAGCATTATTGGTACCATTATCATCTTCAACATTGACCATAGGGGTACTGAAGCATAGAACAAAATGCAAGTCCTTATTAGCACTAAATACATAATAGAAACAAGAAAACTTTGTAATGAAAATTTAGAATAATGTATCTTTACTTACTAGTGTAAATCCAGGAAAAAAAATCACTAATCCCTTAGAAAAGATATCCAATAGATCTATTGGTCAACATATATGATTCATGGGACCATCACTACCATCACATGGCTGAAATTCAATCTCTATCAGAAGTTCTAAGACACACACGCAAATGGACCTCCATTTCCATAGAACTTGCATGCAATAGCCCAAGAAAAATTTAGCAGCTCTAGAAATATTGTAGTTCACAATAATTCTTTGGGAGGCACTAAAATTTTAATAATATCTAAGATAATTCCAGAATAATGTCTTCAAATGACGTATCATTCTTTTTTTTAAAAAAAACTTCAGGGGTATAATTAATTATTAATTTAAACTAAATTGCCCTCTAAATATTCACCTGTTGAACAATAAGAGAGTCCTAAATTTCTTTTCTTTTAAAGATGATGGTGATTGATAAAATCCTAGAAATTGAGCTAAAAATCACAAAGCATATGAACCACTCAGTACTAAAACATCTCAATTGATAATTAAAACAAGCATTGACATAGCATACCTCTTAGTATCTGAATTAAACAAAGAATAAGTGAGTTAGACATGAAAATGTGTTGAAGCAGAATTACAAATGGAGAATTGTGAAAGTGACCAAGTATATACAGCTAGACATATAATAGTATGGCATTTTTAAAGTGACCAGGCATTACAGCTTGATCTGTAATTAAAGTGACCACTCATAATTGCAAGTTCTATGCAAGAAGATCAAGAATGCACTGTTCATGCTAGATTCTTTCTTGGTCTTCTTGTAGGCTTTTTTATTTTTGTTTGAACTATGGCATCTTGTCATGATAAACCCAAAAAACCAAAATCCAACAAAGTCACAATTGGGTTGCTATACTTTAATGGCAACTTTTGCACCCAAAATCCAGCAAAGTCATTCTTGTACCACGAAAATATTAATTTCTTCACTTAGACATCTTAATTTGCACCCTAAAAAGAACGTTCATACATAAATCATGCTAGCAGTCATTTTGCAAAGCCGTCTTGATCACACGGTACTTATGCAGAAAAGCCCCTTCACTCGCCAGCGAAAAGAAAAGTCTTTCTCACCCAGAAGTGAAAAGCATTTTTACCCAGAAGTAAGAAGAAAAAAGCGAAAAATTCAAAGACAAAAGTCATTGCGTTAATCGAATCGTCTCATTAATGTACAATTGAAGGGCGGTCGCCCATTACGCTTGAAAAAATATGAAAAAGCGAAAAAACCATACAAATACAATCTACTCTTGGGCATCCCCAAGATTAGCATCAATAAGGGATTCCCCAAGTGCGGGCCTGCCAGCATTCCCTGATGCTTCCTTTGCACTGACCTCAACTACTCCATGAGAAGTAGCTATAATATCAGGAACGTACCCGGCCGTGACAGATAAAAGGTGATGGCTTAACGGGCGACTTGCCAACTCACGAAAATGTGCAAAGTCTGCAGGCGGATTAGTCGGATGACGGCTCCTAAGCTCAACGTCAAAAAGCTCCAGAGCAGGATGTAAGGAGCTTACCCATTTAGCTAGAAACCTCTCCCCACGGATACGCGTAAGCTGCTAAACCCCCAGCATCATCCTGTACATCCTCTCTGCCAGCATCTCCACTTGTCGATCAACAACGTCTCCAATCCTGCTCTCAGCATCCAGCCAACTTGTCAAGTTCTCTTGGGGTTGAGCTTCGACACTCTTCAAAGCTCCGCAAAGAGCCCGCAGCTCCTGCAGACGCATCTCCGCATCTTCCTGCCGAACACTTAGCTCCGCGCGAACCCTCTCCAAGTCCGACCGCAGAAATTTGACCTCTGCGAGTTCGTCACCTTCAGCACGAGGGCGAGCAACCTCATGAGTTAGGGACCATTTCTCACGACCCATGCCCTCGCACTCCTTCTCCTTCCCCCGCAAGTTCGCACGCACCTCCTCGAGCTTCTGCTATGAATGCTCCAAGGACTTATTTCTCGCATAAAAAAGAGCGACCGACTTATCCAGATCCTTGCGAATCTTGATCTGCGTAGAAGACAAGAAAGGAACAACATTATAATAGAAGAGACATACACACAACAATGTGACATTCAAAGACTAAAGACCTACCGATTGCTTCTCCCATACATTACTGGCTTGGTGGAAATCGGCCAGAGAATTGGCCGCACTCTCAAAAGACCGCCGAACAATCGCCAGAGGACTCGAGTCAATTGCCCTAGCGGCCCTCTCCTCTAAATCCACAGGGAATTGCATCCCAAGGGTGATAATACCGATATTTAGCCTTGTATCTTTTGGCATTTGACAAGCTTTTGTTGAGTTGAAAGAGCCATTATGCATGTTTTAATGTTATTCAAGGGCACTTAAGGATTTAAATCACAATCTTTCTAATTCCATGTTTCTATTGAATAAATTGCGATAATTCTCTAGTTTTATTAACTTGAGAGCCTCACAAATGTTTCTGGTTGATTTGTAGGTCAACTAGCTTGAGGAATAGCAAGGATGCAAGTGCTAGAGGTCGAGAAAGAAGTTCGAAAGTGAAGCTGGTACAAGATTTGAAGCTTAGAGGCATTTTTGGGCCCGTACTACTATTCCACCCGCTGCCAGCGGGTAGCTTTGCAAGCTGGCAGCGGGTGGACCTCAGTTTAAAGGGAAAATGTGCGTTTCGAGTAATCCACCCGCTGCCAGCGGGTACACCAGATCTGCACAATTTTCTCGCAATTTTAAGAGTTGAAACGGATTGTGGGCCCACTTTCTCAGCATTTTACCTCAAGGGGAGCATCTTAGGTCGTAATGGAAGGAATATTCTGGAGTTTTTGAAGCCCTTAACCTAATTGGGAGATTCACCAACTCATTCTAACACATTCACTCACTCAAGCTTCTCATCCTCTCAAGTCTTTCTACATTCTCAGCCACACTCACCATTTCTCTTCATCTTCTCCACTCTCCACACCCATTCACACCAATATCCAGCAACTTCCATCATCATCCATGGCTAAGCAAGGGTTGGAGGAGCTTGGTGAAGCATTTCTCCCATCTATGAGTGGCTAAATCTCTTGTGCTTTGGAGGAGGATGATTAGGGATTGAGCTATGGCATGCAATAGGGAGTTTTTATTGTTTTCCTTCTAGTTCTCTTTATAGATTCATTTTTATCTTGTTGATATTGATGGGTTTGTATTGATTGTGGTTCCATGGTTGTGGAACTTAACTTGGTTGTAGTTGGATATTAGGGATTGATATAAATTTGTGATTTGTATTTTCATTCTCCCATTGTGGGTTTTGATTACATTGAATTTGGTTAAATCTTGTAGTTTTGATTCATTGTGGAAGTTACTCTAGTGACAATGGTATTTGTTGACTTGAATTCACATCTATATTAAATTCCCCATTTGCTTCATTGATGGTAGTTGATTAGGCTTGTTAATTGTCCGGTTGGTTAATTGCATCCTCTAATTAATTTACCTAGGTTTAGTGGTCACTAAACTACCTTAGGAAATGACTTTTCATTGATTAACTCCATATATTTATTGATAGCAAGGATAGCCCAAAGCATTCTCCGACAAAGCATATTCATCTCATTTCATTCACCTTATTTTTACTCTGCATTTAAAATATTGAAAATCCCAAAAAGTGTAGTTCTAGTTTCATTTAGTTTCATTGCACATCAAGTGTTTGTTAAATTGTCTCAAAGACATCCCTTTTTGTGTTAATTGTGCATATTTGTCCATAGAGTCCATAGGCTCTGCGAGAGAGAGTCGAACTAGGTTGTGCCACTAGCTCCACTTTCTAGTATTAATTTGATTGGTGCCGGCCTCGCGACAAGGCCGCGTTCATCAAAGGGCTATTAGAATGAAGGAGGGAAACTCCTCCCCCGACAACCCTTTCGCGACTTGCGAAGGTTCCCCTGAAACAAAACCTCCTTCTGAAGCCACATCTTCATAAGCAATGATAGCCGATTGACTCACCACTACATTCCCTCCAACGGTCAGGGATCTGGCTTCCTTAGACATTGTCTCATCTGCTTTGGCTTCCTCCCCAGCTGAAGCCTCAACCATTGTCTCATTTGCTCTGGCCCTTTCCTCAACTAGAGCCTCAACCACTACTGTAGCAGCAACGACGACCCAATCGACCGCCTCTTCCGTTCGAGTCCTCTTGCTCGCAGGTTCCTCGGCATTCCCAGTAGAACTGGGCGAGTAGGCCCAGAGGAGGAAAAGTACCCTCCACCGAAGCAACCACTCGAGCCTCCACCGTGGTTGACTTCCGCTGCGTCGAGGAGAGGTCAGAAATCTGAGATGGAGGTCGTGAGTCCGCCCCAGTTGGCTTCTTGGACCCCCTTCCTTACCCCTAGGGTTTCCCACCTCTTTCTTCTTTTCTCTCCACTTAGGGTTTTCTCCCTCTTTCTTCCCTTTTCCCTTCCCATCTTCCCTCCTTTCTTGCCCTTGGAGACCCTCTTGTCGCCAAATCCTATCAATGGAAAATGAAGTATGATTTCTGTTAGCCTTCTTTCCTCCTTCGGTTGCTCCAATAAGGACTTTGGCAACCCTTTCTCGGCCCAGAGAAAGGTCCTACCTTGGTCTCTTCCCCTTACTCTAGTAGCTATCCCGAATACGGCTTAGAGGAGGAGGATAAGGAGAAATATCCTCCAAATCAGTTAAGTCGAAAGGGTACAACCTCTCATCATCGCCGACCATGGTAAATTCTTAAAGAAAATGGAAGTGTGAAGTTAGAAAGGCAAAGAAACTTCCAGGATATGGAGGACACGTTCAGTGCAAACGAAGGTAAAATAAAAACTTTTCAATTGTAGGATATTTATAAGGGTCTGAAAGGCGCGACGATTCAAAATCTCATCCTCCCTCGAATCTCGCAACGGAAAAATAATTATCCATTGCACTTGCCCAAAGTTGCAACCGCCTGACTCAAACCAACACGTAGAAGAAGGAACGACTCAGATTCAAAGTCCCAGAACAAATGGAGGAAATACCTGGATACCCCTGGAAACTCAAGAATCTCTCAGAGGACTTGGAGGACCTTCATGGAAAATCCACAGTCAGGACTAATGATGACACCCCTCGAAAACACACAAGCAGTAAATAAAAGAAAAGGGCTAAGCAGAATTTGTAAAGTCATCCGAAGCGACAGCAACCGGCTAGCTCACGACGCGTGGCACCTGTGATAGCTTATTCCTTCGGCAGCAATCCTTAGGGAAAATCATGCCAACTCTTCCATCCGAACGTCCGACCAACTTAGTCCCCCTAACTAGCAGTCGAGCTCGTTTGGTCGTAACACTCGGCGGGAGAACCCTTCCCCATAAAAGACTAAAGAAACTTAAGTCCATAGGCGCCCAGCACCCATAGACTTAGGGGACTTATGTAACTACAGAATATTCCACCTTGGGACACGTGACACTAGCCTTCTAGAACATGAGAAGGTACGCAAGTTAGTGACAAGTGGTAGCACTCTCTAGTCTCGTACATGGCCTGTACCCACGTCTTCCCACACACGCTTTCGTACTAGAGACGTGGGACGCACCCAACCATCGTGGGTCTACCCACTACGAAAAAGAACGTGGGTCGACCATGTTCCCTATACTTTCAGTATAAATACCCTCACTCGAGGGACTTGACGAGATATGTGACAATTAAGATAGAACACTGAAAATACAAGACACTATCACCTCCACATCCAAACTTGATCAATTACCTCTCACGGTTAATCAGTCAGAGCCTATCCACCTCTTTGGATATCTTCATTGATAGGCTCTAAGCAGTTCAGAGAGTCCCTTATCCTTTCATTCCTCTAAGGAAACCTCCAACCGATGGCCCACTCGCTTGGAGCTCTTCCCACACACATTCTAGCCGCACACGGCTCTTACAGGTAACATTCCTGCCTAACGGCTCCTATGGACATATACTCCTCGAACTACGTAGACTTTAATCCCTACACGAGGCTACGTAGATACCTAGGTAATCACCTAAGGACAAGTCCCTCAAGGTTACAACCCCTTGTAGTCCAAATTATCGACTTAGAATTGTCTGAACTAAAAATGACAAGTACACATACCAAACACACTCTTCATCATTCTTTTTCTCTCTCCCAATTTTTCTTTCTATCTCTCCCCTCACTTGTCTTTATAGTTTTTCCTTTACTCAACAATACTTTACTCTATAGTACTTTACATACATTTCCTTCCCATCTGTGCATTTCTACCAAACGTAGCCTTGGTTGGAGGGGAATTTTAGATGAATAAAGATTAGTAATATCAACAATGACTTTAAATTTGAAATCCACGTAGATGCTTGCATCATTTTTTTTTTTGCAAATGTGTGCACCACATGGCAGAGGTGCAGATACGTATTTAGTCCTACGTGGCAGCGATGCATTCAGTGCCTCTTTCTTTATTAATATACTGTTAGCAATTTTCTGTAGGTGGATTCACATATTAATATTATTTGTACATAATGGGCTATTGAATATTTTATATAATTACCCTATTTAATTATTGATCTCTCTAAGGGTATTTTATTAGGCTAATGATATTTATTTTGTGGAGTTTGGGTCTAATGTGTAGAAACCAAATAGCCTAACCTTATTGATGGGCCAGGGTAGTTATGGCTGTAAACTTAGTGGAAAACTAATTAGCGGGGTAGTTATTTTGTGAGTGGTTATAAATTCACACTAAGGGAGTCACTTTTGTATCCATCTTACAAAAGAAAATTGACTGATATCTCACACTTTCGAAGAAACCACCTTGTCTTCTTTGAGTTCAAGAGTCATGGATCAAGGTATGTCTTCTACTAATTGTGATTAATTCTTGGGATTAGATCTTTGATAAGATTTATGAATTTATAGTCTTTACGCTTCCGCAATCAATTTATGGAATTCTTTTTGGGTTTGTGAATTCCTTCTTGTTTAAACTCTGGTTTTGTTGTTACTATAATTTCTATCATATACTAGTTTGAAACCCGTGCACATGCACAGGATATTCTTTAGTTTTACTCTTAGTAAGGTCATACGGTGTACAACATTTAAGACCAATAAAGCCATTACATACTGTTAAACAATTAAACGATTCATTAATAATCAAATTTTCAACTGCTCGTAATAAATAATGCATGTTCTCTAGCCCACAATTTGCGACGACTTAATTTTGACGTACACAATTCACAACAATACTTACGAACAGTTAGGAATGCAATTTTTATACTCTACTATGCAATTTAATTAACCAATGTTAATTAAATATGTCGGGATTTCTCACTAATATGAAAAAAATTATTTCCACTGCAAAAATGTCAAAATATGATAGAAACTGATTATATATGTAGACCTAAGTATTATGTATGATACATTCTACTTAACATTCTGGAAAACCTCCTTGTATACAACGTTTGATGTCTTCTTTGGTGGACGACCATCCTTATTACATACCAGTACCTTCAATCTAGATCTTTTTCGTACACATGAAATGGCTACACTAAGTTTCCCTTGAGTAAACACGGAACGTGGTAGGTATAACCCAACATTAGATAATGTCTGCTCTTGACTTTTATTTATAGTTATCGAAAAGGATAAGACAACTGGAAATTCTCGTCGCTGAAATCTAAATGGCAACTTGGAATCTAATGGAGATTTGACCATACGTGCAATGATAACCCTTTTACCAACAAATTTACCAGATATAATCGTAGCTTCAATGACGTGTTTACACAATCTTGCAACAATCAACCGAGTTCCATTACATAAACCTGTTGATTTATCAATGTTACGAAGTAGCATAATAGATGCACCCACCTTTAGTCTCAAATGATGATACATGGTAGTCCAAAACAAGATATTGTGTTAAAGAATTCAGTTGTGTAAACATCTGATAATTTAGAATCTTTATCTTGATTTGAAATGCTTTCTGAACTAAGGTATGTGCTCTCTTCACCTGGCAACAATGAAAGCATATGGTCATTAATAGATGTCACGTAGTTTAGTGTAGGTGCCAAGATTGCCCTGCCACGAACGTAGTCGTGGTTGCCATAGTTATCTATTAATGAAGGGTATGTGCTTTCAACAATAGACTGAATAGGATCAACCACATTATTTATCAATATATCATTTGGTATAGTAATCTCCTTCTCTTCATCATTTAGTACATCCCCGATCTCTCAATCACCAATCTTTAGTATCCAATCAACAAACTTGGATATAGACTGATTTTTAGATTCAGTACCACCAGTACCAAGCCTCATGTTCTTCGTTAGTATTTGCCCCGTGCGATGCACGAGATATGTCTAAAGATATATATATATATATATATATATATATATATATATATATATATATATATATATATATATATTATTTTGAAATAAATTAAAAAAATAAACGATTAAAAATGCAACAATAAGAAGACCATGATAAAAATAATAATAAATACTAACATAGAAAATAAATATACATCATCTTAAAATTGAACAAAGATTAAACATGTAATCAAAGTGTTACAGCAATTATTCCATGGTAGAGACTCATGTAGGAGCTAAGTCATAGTCATTGAATCGCATTGTACGTGAACTGGACTGAATTAAGAAAAAATAGTTTTGCTCAATCCAACAATATTCAATTCGTCATTTAATTAAGAAAAGAAAAACATTGAAATTATAAACCGGCTGACCCTGTCGCTAATTATTCAACATACTATGATACGCTAGGTTAGTTAGATTAATTATTAGGCAAGCTAGATTTTAAAACATTACATTTTATTCTAATTACTCCATCTTACTAACTCACTCGAAATTACCCAAATACGAATGATGCTCACTCCTATGTCCTTCATGATATATATATGTTTCACTACTTGAATTTATATTCGAGATGTTTTATCAGTTATGATGCATGGTAATTTTAAAATCAAGTCATATTTGTAGTCACATTCTTTTGGGTATTCTTAGGTAATTCAAAATATGTATTATGTAATATTTTTAAAGAAAATAAATAAATGAATGCAGACGAAGAATTTCAAGAGACATTCCAAGAAGTACAACACAAAAAACAAATATCAACCACAAATTTTTAAAAAATATTTTTTAAGTTATTAACCAAATATGAACCCTAAACCCTAAACTCAAATAAATATTTTAGGAGGGTGTAAATTCTTAAAAAAAATAATTAATTGCAAATCTTCTTTAGTATATGTATTATTTGATTTCTAGCAACCGTGGCTTGTTGTCTCAAAAGTAATATTATTTTGAAAATAAAATTGTTTCCTTTCGTGATAGAAAAAATTCTGGGTTCTTTTAATTTGTTTGGCAGCAGAAATATGAGGACTAGATGAAAAGTATGGAATAAATAAAGCTATATATGCATTGACTATATTAATATAATTAGAAAAGGCCAAAGCCCGTGGATTGAACTATTGAATGGTGTTTGTTAAATTCTTGCTAACAAAATGGCTTGAGACTTCCAAGAACCTGAAACTGGGCAATTTTCCAATTATAAAAATGTTGATCCTTTTGTTTTTGATTTTTCCAAGTCTTCCTTCATTGTTTGTTTCTCTTTTCTTTCCACTTTTGAATGTTTTCTATCTTTTATATTTTCAACCAGGTTATAATGGAGGGTGTGTTAGAAAAATATTTAATTGTGGGCTCACATTAATTATTTAATGTATTTATTTTTAGTTTTATAAATATACGGGTTGATAGGTGGTCCAAATAAAAAGGGAATCCCAAAGTATAAAGCAATCACTTAGGCTTTAGCACACATTATGATAAAGTCTGATAGGCGGCTATGTGTAGGCCTTTAGGGTTTTACTGAAGCCCGTAATGAGAGGGCCCAGTAAGACACAATTATATATTGGCTAGGTCTCCTCTCTAACCCTAACACAGTGAGTCTCTCCATTGTAGCCGCTGCACGACCAGGGTAATAGAGAGGAAGACCTAGCTCTCAAGTATTCAGTAGAGAAGCTGCCCGGTGTCAGGTATTCATTCAGGAGTTCTTGCAAATAAAAGATGACGAAATTAGGTACGTATTATGTTTGATTATTTTCAATGATTTAACATTACAATCGATTCAAAAAACTTACATTTGGCATTAGAGACAGGTTAATTGTGGTGTTAAATCTAGAATTTTTTTTTTTATTTTTCCGGAATTTCTACGCATGTTTTTTCAGAATATTGCGTCTAAATTTTCGCATCTGACATGACTTGTTTATACAAAACAAATTATATGGTTTTAATCTTCTCCGTGCAAGCTTTAATTTGATATATAGTATGCTTAATTTCGTGTTGTATACTGAGAGAAATCGCATGCTAAAGTTGAGCCCATGAACATGCTGAATTTTCTAAAACTTTTGCTAGATTTTTGCATGGTTTTTTATGAAATTCAAGCTCATTTTTCGATCAGATTTTGCGTGCTTGTATGATTCTAGTTTAGGGGTTTTATTCTCCTCTGTATAAGCTTTAAATTGATATATAGTTTGTGCGAATCGGAGCTATGGTTGAAAAGTTATGGGCCGATGAACATTGCTTGATGAACGTGCAATTTTTCGGAACCCAATTTTGGGTTTATGCTAGATCTCTCAAAATTAAGTTGATTTGAGTGAAATTGAATCCATATGAATGTTTCTTGACTAATTCTCGGCCAAACTTCAAAAAAATATTCGGTTAATGATGCTTAAAATGGCTTTAATTTTGCTTTTTATGAAGAACACACCATATTTTCGAACCCTAAGCTCTTCCTTTCGAAAATTCGAGATTCGGGGCCGTGTTTTCATAAATTAATCGGATAATCATATTAGAAACTCAAGGATCTACAAAACCCCTAAGGACTCGATGCTTGAAACGCGTTAAAACACGTAGAAACGGTGCCGAAAACGAAACGGATCGCGCGACCCGTTTCATGCTCACGGGTCAACCCGCTAGAGGTTGAAGATGACCAGCCAAGCCTCCTGGACGAAGCCCACTCTCGGGGCAAAGTGGGGGTGGCGTGTGAGACCCACCCCCAACTCCGTTTTTCATGATCCAAACGTCGTTGTGCTTCTCATAATTTTCTCGTTTTTTCCATAATTTTTATTTATTTTTTGGACAAATATAAATATTTATTTTGAATTTCCTATAATATATTGTTTTAAAATTCAGAATAAATATTTTTAAAACAGTTTTTGACATGGAAAAATCATGAAAAAAATATTTGAACACCCTCTGGATCTATTAGAACTAGTCACTCTCCCTAGTTAAATAGTTTGGATTATGTACTCTCTAGCGCAACGTTAAGAAATATACAAAATGCCAAAAATTGTGTGAATTTTGGTGAAATTTTATGTGTCTATCTATTCCTAAGTATGTTGAGCTAGGTATCACTAGTATGTGATCCGAGTAAGAGGATCGAAGTTTTAGAATACGATTCTAACATTGCATGGTGTGGCTTGCTAAGGGAATCAATTTAATATTTATTAAAATTGATGCAATAAATGTGTAAAAATACATATTTAAATTCCTTAAAGGGTGCATAAATTATTGTTAAAAATTTAATTGATGTATTGGCTAATTTTTATGGTGCTTCCTAGTCTGAAAATTTTATTTTAATTTTTGGGTTGTTGAGAATACACATCACTAGAGTGATTTATTCATCAAAATCCTAAAAATTGTTAAATTTTCTTGTTGATAGGAAGTGGGAGGCAATTTTATCATTCCTAGTCTAGGATTTTTTCCATTTCTATGAATTGTTGCGATTATTTCCACTAAAGTGGATGATCATCAAAATTCATAGAGATGTAAAATCCCCTGTTGATAGAATCGGTTATTAAATTAATATATATAATTTCATGCCCAAAGGTGGTTATTATGTATATTAATTTCAGGGTAGCTTGGAGCATATTGATGAGTATATATAATTTTGAAAAATTATTCTGCCTAAAGGTGATTAAATTTTCTGAATTGTATATTCTTATTGCCTTGGGATATAAATTTTAAAGAATTTCTTCTGCTTAAAGCTGATTTATGTAATACCCCGGAAAATTTCAAGGATTAAAGAATGATTTAATTAAAAATTTTGAGGATTAAAGAAGGATTTATTCCGGGGCTAGGAATTAAAACCTTAAAAAGAATATAGGAAAATTATGAAAGTTAAAAGAAACCGGAAAGGAATTTTTTTTCGAGGATTGTAATACCCAAAATTTTTTTCGAGGTTTAAAATAAAATAAAAAGAGAAAGAAAAGAAGTAGAAAATAATTTTTTGGATTTAATTCGAGACCTAAGAAATTAGAAACCTGAATTAAATAGGGAAAGGAATTAAGTTAAAAATACATGTTAGTTATTTATATAATTATTTATTATTATTTTCAGATTTTATTATTATTATTATTATTATTATTATTATTATTATTATTATATAATTATTAAAGAAAATAAAGGAAAAGAAAATAAAAGAGAAAAAGAGAGAGGGAGGGGGCTACGGGTAAGAAGAGAAGAAGAAAGAAAGAAAGAAAGGAAACGAGAGAGAGGGAGAAGAGAGAGAGAGAGAGCTAGGGCTTGGAGGTGCGAGCAAATCCGGCGGGAATCTCGCCGGAATCCGGCGAGCCGGAGTTGGAGGAGGAGCCGGAGATCATCCTCGTCATCTTCCTCGTCTCAATCTCTCGAGTTAAGGTTGGTATAACGCCCGATTCTCTCCAAGTCCCCATTTTCTTCATTTTTCTTCAATTTTGGAATTGAGTTGAGAATCCGAGTTTGGGCGGATTCGAGGGTAGAATAATGTTTCTAAAGTGTTCTTGAACACTCATCGGGCCGGGTTAGGATTTGAGGCTAAATCGTTGGATTTGGCCGGATTAGAAGTTGGAAGAGTTTGGGGTTTATAAAACCCATTTTTCCCAATCTCGAACGATCAACGATTCGGTGACGAATCGGAGTTGGATTTGAGTTGTAGGACTTCCTAAATGTAGTATATATGTAGGTGAACAAAACCCGTGGGGTGTGGAGTCGAAGTCGGGGGCGGAAGGGGGCCGGAACGGGCCCAAACCAGCCCACAGCATAACAAACGAATTGCTGTGCTGCGAGCCGGTGCTATAGCGCCAAAACCGGCGCTATAGCGCCATCTCTCGGGTGTGCCAAGAGCTGCTGGGCAGCAGCTCGGCGCTATAGCGCTAGGCCTCTGCCCAGCATGCCCAAAATTCATTATTTTGCAAATCCGGGGCGTCCGAACCTCCTATTTTCAATCATAAACTTCTTAGAACACCACCAACCATGTTTTTAAGGATCAAAATCATTCCAAATGTCTTCTTGTCTTTCAAGAATAGAAACTTACAAAGTAAACTAAGTCCAACTTCCTGAATTTCAACCTTAAACTGTCAAAATCTTTAGGCAACCTTAAGTGGGATAAATTAGAGGTATATTGAGGTTTAGAAACTAGATTTCTTAGAACCCAAGTAGGAACACAAGTTGAATCAAAATGCTTAGACCTTCCTAAAATTAGGATTCTATCCAACCAAACTAGAAAAGCTTCCATGGATGCAAATACAAGTTAGATAGAGGTCTAATACTCAAATCCAAGTATGTGAAACACTCAAGTAGAGTGTTATATGCGAGTAAGTAAAGTGTCCGAGGAAGGATACACATAAGTCGGGATAGAGAAGTCCAATAAGACCAAGAGCTTGACTCTGTGGCAACCATGGACTACACGTGAGAGTAATGGAGAGATAAATAACAAGTTAAGCTAAGTAATAACCTTAATGAAGTAAATGTTGTTCTTATAGGAACAACGTCATGAAATAGAGTGCAACAGGAACTCCGAGGAGACTAAAGTCACAGGAGAGGATTGCATGGAATGTTGGCCAAGGTGAGGGTTCTTCCATCTCTGCTCCTAGGGTTGTATGCTTATGTGGATTACATGAGTATGTACATTCTCTGCTTGTCTGGTATGTGTTAGCTAGAGGTAGAGAAGGCTAAAAGAATGAAAGAACTAGCAATAGGTTGTGGAAAGTAACTTGGATAGGAAAACATAGGAGTAGAGTACAACTGTTTGCTATGACTGGTGTGTTACAAATCCAACTCATACACCGGAGGCATGATGAGTATTTTATTAAATCTTTTTCCACGACGGTGGCAAGAGTCCTTGTACGGAAGGACTAACCTTTTATTTTGAAAACTCGTCACGACGGTGACTTAAATTATAATCATGCAAAGGGAGTTATTGGTGGGTTTCGGATTTGATTATGCTAGCGATGTGAGACATCGACTAGAACAACGTCAGATGGCACTTGAGACCTCAGTTTTATAATCACCATGACGATGGTCATTGCCCTATCCTGGCAATAGGGTCAGAAAGGTTTTATATTGCTATGACGATAGCTTGAGGCTCAGAGAGTGCATCTGGACGGGTATATGAGTTATATCCTGTTGAGGATACTTGTACATATTAATAAGGAGAATTGTTGATCCTTCGGGAAAGATACAAAGAATCCTATTAATATGTGAGACTAAGGTAAGGAGACACGGGAGGAACCTACGGGTGAACCGTGAGCCTAACCTAGTAAAAGAGAAATCATCCTATGGAGTTGGTCCAGGGTGTGTCAGTGGCCATTCTTCGAGACGTCGTGCCGTGCCTGCCATGTGGCCTGGTTGGGTAATGGACGAGTGCGCTCAAGCTATTTCCCCGCAGTAAGGGGTCAGGACGTGCCACATGGTGGCTATGCGTCAGTTGTTTGATAGATAGAAGTTGATTGTGTTTGATTAACAGAATTGTCACGAGGTGACCAGTACCCAAGTGAATAGGTTAAGTATGTTTTGCCACGTGGTGGCCAGTAGCCCGAGTGCACGGGTTTGAAGTAGAAAAAGTCACGTAGTGGCTAGTAGATACCCCAGAGTTTGGGAGATTAAGTAAATGTATGTTTAGCATCTGTGTGTATGTATAAATTGTCTGTGGTTGCACATAACTATTGATTGTGCAGCGTAGTGGTAACGTACAGGACTACGTCACCACGCGTTTTGTAGATTCAAACGTGCTGAACGTAAGAGGACCGGTAGGTAAAACCCGGCACTATGTGTTACATGTTACTTGCTGATTGATGACGTGGAATAAACTACTGCATGCTTATATCTGTTTAATGCATGTGAGTGTTTGGGTGAAATTTCTATTATTGTGTGATCACCAAGAATGCATGCTAACTCACAGTAACTAGTTGTTTGTGCATGTGGTTGTGTAGGACTCCCAGTCCTAGCGGTAAGGTACCCGCCTTGCGCCGGGGATGGGAGATTCCTCACTGAGTCACGTGGTTAAGACTCACACCTCATTTTTACTACACAGAGACAGGTTAAGTACAGGTGAAATGAGTCTCGGTGGAACGAGGGTTGAGCAACATTTTCCAAGGCTCACAACTTGTTCATGTGAGTGAATAAAGTGTAATTGTAATTTAACTTACTTTAGCATTGTATCATAAAGTAAAGGTTAGACGTACCCAATTAGACTATATTACTAAATCTAGAACTGTCAGCTTCACACACCTTAAAGATCAGGATCCGTTAGATTATGATACAGGAAAAACTTGTTTTCAAAATATATATATATACATATATCTGTTGCATGTGAATAGGATAGGCAGCATCTTCAGATGTGTAGCCAGTACACAGGTTATATTATTATGTGTGTTTTTCTATATCTATATCCTGAAGCGGCACTGGCCGTGGATTTGCTTGCCTAGGATAGGCCACCATTTCGGTGTAGTCATGGTATTATACTGCATGTGGATGTATTTTCAATAATAGATATTCTGCCAATTAGGTGATAAGGCTTACAGGCACAGGGATATTCCCGGTGTCTGTGCCGGTCACGGTCCTCTAAACGGGGGTCGTGACAATTTAATTCTTTAAATTTTTATAGTGTTTATTTTGCTTCATAAAAGGAAAGAAACAAATGGCATGTTATTTTCTCTGCCCAAAGGTGAGTCTATAATGATGCAAAGGGTGTTTCCTTCAAGTTTAATTGCCTCACTAATTTACCATATTAATTATGTGCCACCCTCATAAGGATATCTGGCTCAGATTATAAGAAATGAAATATGGATACAAAGACATTGGGCTAAAAAAATGAATTATCACATAATAATTAATATCATATATAAATTATTAAAAGCTTCCGAAATATAGTTTCTCTGATAAATCATAGATGTCATATGTCATTTTATTGACAAGCAAATTTTGTATGCCATGTTTCAAATCAGGGATGTAGTTATAGACTTTTTAAGGGTCTTGCTAAATATTAAGCCGTAATGCTTTTAAATAACACTTATGATTGGTGTTAATTTAATTGTTTTGATTGATCCTGGGATATGGATTTAACCTGTGGGATATCATTGACAATTATTTTCTCACTTAAAGCTAATAGCTTAAAATGAGAAAAAGGGGGAGAATTATTGCATATGTACTTCTTGTTTGCATCTCCTAGTTTTATTTTAATATGAAGTTGAAATTCGTTGGTCAAAAGGAAAATGTTCTTAGATTATAAAGTTATGATTGATAGGAGAATTTTTAAAAAATTCATAAAGTTAAAAATGTAAGAATTTTAATTCTTGCAATTAAGTTCCAATCATTAAACTTTATTATGTTGTCATGAAGAAATCAATGTCTTGAAAGGCTTATCTATTGATATATAAAAAGAGTTTGAAAGAGTATTATTTATTGCACGAATTATTTTGTGTGGCAATAAATATTGGAGATAATTAATGCCCATATGGTTAGTTTCAACTCTATGATATTCTAAAAGAAACAAACACGACTTAAATAGAACAAAAGATTTAAAAGCGTAATATGCTATGATTGTGTATTATTGATTTTGATTTTCCTAGTCTGAGAATATTATTTCGTAAAATTGTTGACTATGTTATCATCGATTTGATTCATACATCAAAATTTTACAAGGTAGTTTAATTCTCTTTGTTGATAGGAAATCATAAATGTATCATTCCTAGTCTGAGATTTTTTACATTTCTTGGATTGTTGAGAATATTTATCACTAAGGTAGTTCATTCATCAAAATTCATGAAATTGTTTAAATCTCTATGTTGATAGGAAGTAGGGCAATTTCATACATAAATTCTAGTCTGAAAAATTTTGCCTTTTTTGTGAATTGTTGAGGTTTTTATCACTAAAGTGATTTAACCACCAAAATTCTCAAATTGTGCAAATCTCTTGTTGATAGAATTTGATTGAATTAATGTATATAATTACCTGCCTGAAGGGGACGTTGTGTGTATTAAGAGCCTTTTAGGTTACATTGATATTTTAAATTTTGAAAGTTTTGCCTGCCCAAAGGTGACAAATCTTTCATATTTGATATACGGTTAATGATCAATTTATCCCCTAACAAAAGGTAAAGACCCATACAGTTGAAAGAACACATTCAGGTTTATGTGTGTTTGGAGGTCTTTTGATTTCTTAAGTTAGTGGGAGCTTTATTTACTTAAATTTTAAGAGTCTCATGATCTTTCGAATCAGTGGGAGCTCTGTGCACTTGAGGTTTGGAGAGTGCCTCCACATATGTTATTATCAGTATATTAATACTTTGCTTATGCAAAGAAAGGCAGATACAATATGTGCCTTAAGACATTTTGTTTGTCTTAAGAGTGACCGTTGTATCTAATAAAGTATTAAACACAACATGTGCCTTAAGACATTGTGTCTGTCTTAAGAGTGACCGTTGTGTCTTATAGAGTATGATACAACATGTACCTTAAGACATTTTGTTTGTCTTAAGAGTGACCGTTGTATCTAATAAGATATTAGTTACAGCATGTGCCTTAGGACATAGTGCTTGTCTTAAGAGTGACCGTTGTAAACTATGATACAGAACATGTGCCTTAAGACATTGTGTATGTCCTTAAGAGTGATAGTTGTGTTGAAAGACGTACATAACATGTGCCTTAGGACGTAGTGTATGTCCTCAAGAGTGACAGTTGTGTTGAAAGATGTATATAACATGTGCCTTAGGATTTTTGTCTTAAGAGTGACAGTTATATATGGTATGGTATGTCTCCAGTGGCACCAATTTGTATTCACGAAATAAGGAATGAGACATACGAGCTTGATTTTTAAGCCAAGAGATTTCTCCTACGGATTAAGCATAAAGGTATTGAGAAATCATATGGAGGACCGATAAGAAATAGTGCGTCGTAAATGACTTGAGAGCTATTTCTTACTACACTTTCAGACTTATGATCCATGTCGATATAGTTGTTAGTATGTGTGACCATGGATTGATCCTATGTTGCTAAAAGGCATAACGATTGCCATGATCCCATATTGATAGTTATGTTGGACCGGATTGGTACGTTGTGCTGTATTATTTGGACCATTTCGTGCGCATAAAAGGTTTATTAACCCGAGAGTCTTTTAACAGAACTAAATTTTGTTTTAACCACAATTAATGTGGCCCAAGTGGGAGAATGTTAGAAAAATATTTAATTGTGGGCTCACATTAATTATTTAATGTATTTATTTTTGGTTTTATAAATATACGGGTTGATAGGTGGTCCAAATAAAAAGGGAAGCCCAAAGTATAAAGCAATCACTTGGGCTTTAGCACACATTATGATAAAGTCTAATAGGCGGCTATGTATAGGCCTTTAGGGTTTTACTGAAGCCCGTAATGGGAGGGCCCAGTAAGACATAATTATATATTGGCTAGGTCCCCTCTCTAACCCTAACACAGTGAGTCTCCCCATTGTAGCCGCTGCACGACCAGGGTAATAGAGAGGAAGACCTAGCTCTCAGGTATTCAATAGAGAAGCTGCCCGGTGTCAGGTATTCATTCAGGAGTTCTTGCAAATAAAAGATGGCGAAATTAGGTACG
Source organism: Senna tora (assembly GCA_014851425.1). Classification (NCBI taxonomy): domain Eukaryota; kingdom Viridiplantae; phylum Streptophyta; class Magnoliopsida; order Fabales; family Fabaceae; genus Senna; species Senna tora. The sequence goes on from CM026262.1 coordinate 17,597,076, forward strand.
TATTATGTTTGATTATTTTCAATGATTTAACATTACAATCGATTCAAAAAACTTACAGGGTGATCAAATAATATCCTCATTTTGTTATTTTTAATATAATCATAAATGTATTACTATCAAGTTTCTTGAGTAGAGAAGAAACCAATTGCATAAGACCAATTCTAAGCACAACAGGAAAGTAAAAGACTAAAAGTGTAAGTTAACATGTATAGGCAATATATACTTTTAAAAGCAAAGTATCTATCAATTTTTAGTTTAGCATACCTGCCTGAGAATGAAAAAAAATTCAGACATCCCCTATGTTACCCATTTCACAAACAGATTAAACCAATCAATTAAGCATAGAAAAATCACATCCATACACACACAAAAAGAAGAATGATTCCACGGATAAATAAAACTTAAAATATGTACTGTTGGGAAAGGCCCGAATCCACATGACCCGACCCGACCCAGGGACCTAAAAGAAAAACTGAAAATAAATCCAAACAAAAATAAAACAATGCAGAAGCTACTAACCTGGACGCCATCGGTAAAACCTTGGATCTTGCTAGTGCTTCTGCTTCACCAGGGCTGACCTCCAATCGATGAGCTCCGAAAAGGGCCACACCAAATGGAGGACTCTACTTACAAGAGGTAGAGCCACATGTCCACGATTGATGCGCGGAAGAGGACACAAGAGAAAGAGAAAATTATACTGAGTGGGGTTTCCCAAATGGGACCCCCCTTTCCAACACATGGAATGAGCAACCAGAAAGGTGTGGAGTCACTCCTATTTATAGGAGGATGAGAGAGCTCTCATCATTGACGCAAGCAATGTGGGACTTGGAATATGAACAAAATATCATGCTTCCATCATGATCACCTAATCCACTTTGGGCCACGAGTGCGGGCTCGTGTGACCTCCGATGAGTGTCATCTTGGTGTCGTTTTGTTCGTCTCTCAGCGAGCTTTCCAACGAATCCCTACTCGACCCGATCGGACTCCCACATGGGCGGATATTTAGTCCCAAAGACCCGAATATATCCAACAGACTCCCACTCGCACATGGTGGGAGGCCCATGACTATCCTTATCACAAAGGACTTCTCTATTTCTCTTTCTCTCATTGTCTTCTTTCATAATCCGTGTCAGTCGTGACCGCTTGGCATGATACGTAGGAGCCTTATACTAGAAGCCTGTTAGGGCCCAGCTATAAGTGATGCTACAACCCAAGTGTCTGATGATGTGACCACATGTCTCACTGAAAAATAGTGCCATGGGTTCCCTAGACGTGTTCATATACATGGCTATTCCAATCCCTCTAAGTCTACAATAAGACTAGGACTTCAGCCACACTCAGTTGCGATAAGTATCCACATCCATGAGAACCTCAAAGGGATCACATAATGGGTCGACTTCAGGATACTATCACACATGCATATGTCAAGACAATCTTCCTTTCGACCTCTTATCAGTTCAATCAAAGATAGCTGCTTTCCTGACAGTCTTCCATCGTGCTGTATTTTTCTATAGCCTCTTGGAAAGATATCAAAGTAACATGCACTACCTTTTCTCTTCATGACAGAGTGAAAGTGCATAAGGGTACCCTTTGAAAGGATTGATGCATCCTTTCAGGGACTCACACAGAATTGAAGCAGGGATTCATTCGCATGCTTCCCTTGCGGTACTTAAAGCACATGCGGTATGAAACACATGTTGTGGTGTTCTCAAGTGTATGTCGATTTTGATCCTCAATCACTTACACCACAAAGACCTTAGTCCAGACTCACTTAGAGTCTGACCTGAGTTTGCTACCACACTTCGCTCGCTTCACATAGCGCCAAGTGGAGAACTCACGTCTGGCTACAGGCATTATGAATAACGGGAATTCATAATTCGATCATAAGACCTTATCATCTTAGCGGATCTCATCCTAGTAAACTTACTAGGGCGACTTATCAATTCTCAGTGGCATTTTCCTGTCCAACACTCGGCGCTTTTCAGCTGCCTTTGGATATTCACACTATATCCCATTTTGGTGTTCAAGGAAAAAGCACCCAAGTCTCATCTTGGCCCACACCACTTGCATGTCCAAGGAGGTTGCTCGTGTGAGAAAGCCAACCTCCCAAACCTGTACGACATACTTTATATATTGTGTAATAAGTACTGTTATTTCTTGATCAACACAAAATAAAGGTATGCCTAGGCATCACACTTTGCTTATGATCCAGAAATAGAGCTCTCACAAAGTTAGTCCTCATGACATAAATTATGTTAAATTACCCTGGTTCTAAGCAATCCTGTGTATCTAAAACACTTGTTTTATGGCTTGTATCTCTATACAGCCAACCCACCACTGCAGGTCCGTGAGGGTATAGAGCCAATGCTCTATCTCAGGTCATACTGTGAGGACCCTCACTCCGGTCACTTGATTCTTAGACTGACATAACAGGGTAGTTAACTACTGTGTAACGATGTCTCATACAAAGTTGTGTTGCGTTCTCTTGTGGTTCTTATGCTTTATTTGGTGTAAACCATAGCTGTTTGACTTGATGTGATCTATAAGTGACTTTAGATCTTCCAATCCAAACTGCCATGTACTGCTGATGATCATGCAATGAACTCCATGTGCCTAGTGGACAGAGAAATTCATAATCCTTACTTACCTCTCTGCAAGATGGTTCCAGTGCTTAGCAAAGCACACCAAGATGTGGATGTCCTCTCATCCAAGTCTCTTACCCAATCGACATCAATGTGTAGCCTGCCGTTTTCGAGTCACCAATATGATGAAAACAATCGATTGTCAGCAGTGCCCTTCAGCATCGCCCTAGAAGTACCTCAAACGCTCTAAACAGTGGGTCTGACCTAGGCTTGACTGATACCAGCTCACAAAGCCAACTGCAAAAGGCACGTTGGAGCGAGTACACTCCTCATTGTACTTCTAGGTACCAACTAGAAACCTGAATTAAATAGGGAAAGGGATTAAGTTAAAAATACATGTTAGTTATTTATTTAATTATTTATTATTATTTCATATTTTATTATTATTATTATTATTATTATATGTTAATTTTAATTATTAAAGAAAAGAAAGAAAAAAAATAAAAGAGAAAAAGAGAGAGAGGGGGCTACGGGTAAGAAGAGATGAAGAAAGAAAGAAAGGAAAGGGGAGAGAGGGAGAAGAGAGAGAGAGAGAGAGCTAGGGCTTGGAGGTGGGAACAAATTCGGCGGGAAACTCGCCAGAATCCGACGAGCCGGAGTTGGAGGAGGAGCCGGAGATCATCCTCGTCATCTTCCTCGTCTCAATCTCTCGAGTTAAGGTTGGTATAACGCCCGATTCTCTCCAAGTTCCCATTTTCTTCATTTTTGGAATTGAGTTGAGAATCCGAGTTTGGGTGGACTCGAGGGTAGAATAATGTTTCTAAAGTGTTCTTGAACACTCATCGGGGTTAGGATTTGAGGCTAAATCGTTGGATTTGGTCGGATTCGAAGTTGGAAGAGTTTGGGGTTTATAAAACCCATTATTCCCAATCTCGAACGATCAACGATTCGGCGACGAATCGGAGTTGGATGTGAGTTGTAGGACTTCCTAAATGTAGTATATATGTAGGTGAACAAAACCCGTGGGGTGTGGAGTCGAAGCCGGGGGCGGTAGAGTGTGAAGCTAACTAGTAGTCTCAGGTGTCAGTTGGGCTAGCCATTACGAATCCGGACGTAACGGTGGTTCCAACGGGCACTTGTGAAGTTGCTCAGGATGTTGAGGCATAAATTCTTTCGAGTCATCGCTTTAGGTATAGAATTTGTATGTGAAATTCTATACAAAGCATATAACCTGTACAGTACACAAGTGCCAATGAGCACTAAGGCGTAAGGTGGGGTGGCAGTGACCCTGGGAACCTTAGGACGCCATAATAGGTAAAGGAGACATCCATGGAGGATTCTACCTAGACGCAGACACATTTGGTTGAATCGTAGGCAGGAATGCGCTACAATGTGTGATTGTTTGCAGGTGTTAAATGAGACGATGCGTCTGCTCTGTTAGCGGCGCGTTGTGTGCTATGGTATAGGCACAAGTTGTTTAATTATAGTATGGAATGCAAGTAGAATAGAAATATGTAGTGAATGGTAGTTTAGGCTAGGAATGATTTGTAAAGTGAATGAAAAGACACGCTTGGCGTGTAGAAAAGAAAGTAAGCCTGTGGGCCGATTGAAATGGAAAGTATATAGACAATAATAAATAGGTCATGAGACATGAGACCGTCAGGAAGATGACCACGTGAATGGGTCACGACTGTGCGGTATGCTATGGCTGAAGGAAGTGAGTTGTCCTTCCTAGAAAGAAAACAGAAAAGAGGTGGTGTATGCCACAATATATAAGTAGAAGTCTACGGACTAGAAAAAAATCAGGATACGGTATGTGGAAGGGCAAGGTGGCCGAACCATATGCCGTAGAGATAGATGTTAAGAAGTAGAGGCATATGTAAATGTGTAGAGCGTGACCATATGCCGAGCAGGAAACAGAGTAAATGGTAAGGCACAGGGAAGGAGCCTAGTCCAACCCTGCGCTCGATCCATGAACTACTAGTTCCTTAAGCAAACAAGGGTGAAAGGAAGGGATTAAGCCTAACCAAACCCTCTTGGGTTGCTTAAGGAAGAGCATAAAGAATAGGATATTGATCACATGAGAAATTTTTGTAAAAATCTTTTTTTGGTCTTTCCGGATGAGAGATTTTGAAAGACCCTCGAACTTTTTTTTTGAAAATAATAGGGATAACCATTGGAAGGCAAAATTTTCATGAAAACTCTTTCTCAATTTGTGTCATTCCAATTGGTTAAACCCTAACCAATTACAAAAACCTTAGGCGTCATTTTCTAAGAAATAAACTCGAATTACTTTTTTTAAAAAACCGCAGGGTGCCTAAGAAAACTAACTCATGTGACCAATACCCTACCAAACAATAGTCCTTTTACAGGTAAGCTGTATAAGGATGGTAGATGTAGTTGAGAAATCACTCTCTTGGAGTGATTAAAGTTAAGTAGACGTCGAAAAGCACTAGAGAGTGCTAAAGTGCCAAGGGAGTATACAGGTAAACCTAAGGTTTACCAATTAAGGGGGCCATAGGGTGATTATGGACCAGAAAGTATTAGACCGGAGCAGGTCTAGAAGTGGAACTGGGCGTAGACCTTCGAGTACCGTCCAAAGATAAGAAAATGAGTGCTATTGCGGTAGATGGCTCTCGAATGAGATAACGTAAGAGATGAGATAAACCCCAAAGGGACTCGTGGAGGCCCGCAGGGAGAGAAAGTAGAGAGGGATAAGTAGTCCCATAAGGGGGGAAGAGCAGAAGCCTATAGTACCCCATAGGATAAGAGTCAAGTAGGAGGTGGAGAACCAACTACTACCGTAAGTGCATGTATAGTACACAGATTGTAGTGGACATAGCTAGGTAAGCTAGTTCCACAGGTTGGTGAACCGTAAATCCATTAGTCTGAAGCCCGTGTATGGGTGGAGACTGAGTGGACAAACCAAACATATAAATGGCCATGTGGGTGCCATAAAGGGAAAATTAACCGTAAGGACGGTTAATCAAGAAGGAGAATTTAGTGAGTAACGAGTATTGAGAAATATTCGAAGAAAGAGTACCACGTAGGTATGAAATAGAAAAGAAGAGAGTGAATACGGGAACGGAGTCGGGTAAGCATATGGGGATGCGAGCCAAAATGATAAAACATGTATGCTACCGTTGGGGGCGATTGTAATCCAACGGGTAACACACTTGCAAGAGGCGGTATATGTTCGTGAACATATGCCACACCGTAAGAAATGAAAGAGTCAATCTGTGGGAGTGGATCCCGTTTGGTCAAGGGCAGTAGAGCATGTTTGGAAAGGTTCAAGCTGAAGTTAATGGATCAAGTATTCCAAGTAGGAATACAGGATCTAAGTGAGTTGACGATTCCGAGTGGGCCAAGTTGGGGTAAAAGCCAACGAATAGAATGTGCAACTCTAAGTGGACTAACCTGAGGATGGTATAGATCCACAGTCATAGTCGTGTTAAGCGAGGTCTTTGGATATGAAGAGCGAACTGAGCCTGAGGCAGAGTAATGAATATGATGGTAAGGAGGAGACTGATGAATCTCCATTATAAACAGAAATGACTACAAGTAGTAGTCAGAGAAGAGTCTAAGTCAGTCAGACATGGGATGTTGACAGGGAGTAACTTGAAGTGGTTATGGAAACTACTAAGGGTAAGTGTAAAAGTCCGGAAAAGAAAGGAAAACACGAGTCATAAATGTAAGATCCTTTACTGTTTGGTGGAGAAACGGTAAGTGTAATACATAGAAGCTAGTGTCATGGCATTTAGTCTCGTTAGGACACGAGTAGGGTAAACCGAGTCGGTAGTGAGTGTAAAAACCTCAGAAGCGTTGGTTGCGCTGATGGCACAAAGTATAAACACCTATGTAGGGTGTATGCCGTGTAAGCGGTAAGTCTCTATGTAGAGTAGAGGGTGTAGTAAGATGTAAACGGACTTTTCTGGAGAAGTCGTTTACAAAGAATATATCGAGGGAATCCCAACAGAAGGGTAGCTGCTTGGTAGTAGAGGATACTTAAGTACGGGGACTCCGATGTAGGGGAGTACTCCGATGTCAGTTAGAGTTTATAGAAATAGAACCCAGTGTGCTATGCAAATAGCTAGTGTCTTGGCATGTTCCAAGACGGATATAAGAAGTCACTACGAAGGTAGCTAGTCGGACAAGCAGATTGAGTCAAGGTAAGCCTCACTAGTGAAGGCAATAGTTAACTCCTCGGGGTAAAACTGGAGCATGGCAGGTGGTACTTGCCAGACACTCAATTGCAAAATTAGTAACACAAAGTGAATTGAAACGAGGAAAGTTAGGTATCCTCGGGGAGGGATACGACGACAGATGGGGTCTGTCGGTTAACACCCCGTGGAGGGGTGGTTAACTACGAAACTAGAAATACAAACGATCACAGAAATAATATGTAGAAACCAGATAGAGACCTTGAGTCTCTAGGAAAGAAAGATGAACCGTAGGGTAAACCGGTAAAACTTCCACGTTGAGAGAAACCATAGATGAAATTGAGCCAAGGGATGGCAACAAGCCAAAAACCCCACAAAGGAGATGAAATTCGGGGACCGAATTTCTTAAGGAGGGAAGAATATAATACCCCAAAAAATTTCGAGGATTAAAGAATAATTTATTTCGGGGTTAGGAATTTAAAACTTTAAAAAGAATATAGAAAAAAAATATGAAAGTTAAAAGAAATCGGAAAGGAATTTTTTTTGAAGTTTGTAATCCCCGAGGAAACTTTTGCAAGTTTAAAATAAAATAAAAGGGAAGGAAAAAGAAGTAGAAAATAATTTTTGGGATTTAATTCGGGACCTAAGAAATTAGAAACCTGAATTAAATAGGGAAAGGGATTAAGTTAAAAATACATGTTCGTTATTTATTTAATCATTTATTATTATTTCAGATTTTATTATTATTATATGCTAATTTTAATTATTAAAGAAAAGAAAGGAAAAGAAAATAAAAGAGAAAAAGAGAGAGGGAGGGGGCTACGGGTAAGAAGAGAAGAAGAAAGAAAGAAAGGAAAGGAGAGAGAGGGAGAAGAGAGAGAGAGAGCTAGGGCTTGGAGGTGGGAGCAAATCCGGCGGGAATCTCGCCGGAATCCGGCGAGCCGGAGTTGGAGGAGGATCCGGAGATCATCCTCGTCTCAATCTCTCGAGTTAAGGTTGGTATAACGCCCGATTCTCTCCAAGTTACCATTTTTTTCATTTTTGGAATTGAGTTGAGAATCCGAGTTTGGGTGGATTCGAGGGTAGAATAATGTTTCTAAAGTGTTCTTGAACACTCATCGGGGTTAGGATTCGAGGCTAAATCGTTGGATTTGGTCGGATTCGAAGTTGAAAGAGTTTGGGGTTTATAAAACCCATTATTCCCAATCTCGAACGATCAATGATTTAGCGACGAATCGGAGTTGGATGTGAGTTGTAGGACTTCCTAAATGTAGTATATATGTAGGTGAACAAAACCCGTGGGGTGTGGAGTCGAAGCCGGGGGCGGAAGGGGGCCGGAACGGGCCCAAACCAGCCCACAGCACAGCAAACGAATTGCTGTGCTGTGAGCCGGCGCTATAGCGATGAAACCGGCGCTATAGTGCCTTCTCTCGGGTGTGCCAAGAGCTGCTGGGCAGCAGCTCGGCGCTATAGCGCCAGAATCGGTGCTATAGCGCCAGGCCTCTGCCCAGCATGCCCAAAATTCATTTTTTTGCAAATCTGGAGTGTCCAAACCTCCTACTTTCAATCCTAAACTTCTTAGAACACCACCAACCATGTTTTTAAAGATCAAAATCATTCCAAATGTCTTCTTGTCCCACAAGAATAGAAACTTACGGAGTAAACTAAGTCCAACTTCTTGAATTTCAACCTTAAACTGTCACAACCTTTAGGCAGCCTTAAGTGGGATAAATTAAAGGTATATTGAGGTTTAGAAACTAGATTTCTTAGAAACCAAGTAGGAACAAAAGTTGAATAAAAATGCTTAGACCTTCCTAAAATTAGGGTTCTATCCAACCAAGCTAGATAAGCTTCCTTGGATGCAAATACAAGGTAGATAGAGGTCTAGTACTCAAATCCAAGTCTGTGAAACACTCAAGTAGAGTGTTATATGCGAGTAAGTCAAGTGTCCGAGGAAGGATACACATACGTCGGGATAGAGAAGTCCAATAAGACCAAGAGCTTGACTCTGTGGCAACCATGGACTACACGTGAGAGTAATGGAGAGATAAATAACAAGTTAAGCTAAGTAATAACCTTAATGAAGTAAATGTTGTTCTTATAGAAACAACGGCACACGATGGAGTGCAACAGGAACTCCGAGGAGACTTAAGTTACATGAGAGGATTGCATGGAAGGTTGGCCAAGGTGAGGGCTCTTTCATCTTTGCTCCTAGGGTCGTATGCTTATGTGGATTACATGAGTATGTATATTCTCTGCTTGTCTGGTATGTGTTAGCTAGAGATATAAAATGCTAAAAGAATGAAAGAATTAGAAAATAGGTTGTGGAAAGTGGCTTGGATAGGAAGACATATGAGTAGAGTATAATCGTTTTCTATGATTGGGGTGTTACAAATCCAACTCATACACTCCGAAGGCATGATGAGTATTTTATTAAACCTTTTCCACGACGGTGGCAAGAGTCCTTGTACGGAAGGGCTAAACTTTATTTTGAAAACTCGTCACGACGGTGACTTAAATTAAAATCATGCAAAGGGAGTTATTGGTGGGTTTCAGATTTGGTTATGCTAGCGATGTGAGACATCGACTAGAACAACGTCAGATGGCACTTGAGACCTCAGTTTTTGTAATCACTATGACGATGGTCATTGCCCTATCCTGGCAATAGGGTCAGAAAGGTTTTATATTGCTATGACGATAGCTTGAGGCTCAGAGAGTGCATCTGGACAGGTATATGAGTTATATCATGTTGAGGATACTTGTACATATTAATAAGGAGAAGAATTGTTGATCCTTCGGGAAAGATACAAAGAATCCTATTAATATGTGAGACTAAGGTAAGGAGATACGGGAGGAACCTACGGGTGAACCGTGAGCCTAACCTAGTAAAAGAGAAACCATCCTGTGGAGTTGGTCCAGGGTGTGTCAGTGGCCATGCTTCGAGACGTCGTGACGTGCCCGCCATGTGGCTTGGTTGGGTAATGGACGAGTGGGCTCAAGCTATTGCCCCGCAACAAGGGGTCAGGACGTGCCACGTGGTGGCTATGCGTCAGTTGTTTGATAGATAGAAGTTGATTGTGTTTGATTAATAGAATTGTCACGAGGTGACTAGTACCCAAGTGAATGGGTTAATTATTGTTTGATTAATAGATTGTCATGAGGTGACCAGTACCCGAGTGAATGGGTTAAGTATATTTGCCACGTGGTGGCCAACAACCCGAGTGCACGGGTTCAAAGTGGGAAAGCCACGTAGTGGCTAGTAGAAACCCCAGAGTTAGGGAGATTAAGTAGATGTATCTTATAGTATCTGTGTGTATATACAAATTGTCTGTGTTTGCATATGATTTCTGATTGTGCAGCGTAGTAGTGACGTACAGGATTACGTCACCACAACGTCTTGGTTGATTCAAACATGTTGAACGTGAGAAGACCGGTAAGTAAAAGCCGGCATTATATGTTATATGTTTACTTGTTGAGTGATGATGTGAATTAAACTGCTGCATGCTTATATCTGCTAAATGCATGTCAGTGTTTGGGTGAAATTTCTGTTATTGTGTGATCACCAAGAATGCATGCTAACTCACAGTAACTAGTTGTTTGTGCATGTGGTTGTGTATGACTCTCAGTCCCAGCGGTAAGGTACCTGCCTTGCGCCGGGGATGGGAGAGTCCTCACTGAGTCGCGTGGTTAAGACTCACACCTCATTTTTACTACACAGAGACAGGTTAAGTACAGGTGGAAGAAGTCTCAGTGGAACGAGGGTTGAGCAACACTTACCAAGACCTACAACTTGTTCATGTGGGTGAATAAAGTGTAATTGTAATTTAATTTACTTTATTATTGTATCATAAAGTAAAGGGTAGACGTACCCAATTAGATTGTATTACTAAATCTAGAACTGTCAGCTTCACACACCTTAAAGATCAGGATTAATTATACTGCGATACAGGGCAAATTTGTTTCCAAAATATATATATACCTATATCTGTTGCATGCGAATAGGATAGGCAGCATCTTCGGATGTATAGCCAGTAGACAGGTTATATATTATGTGTGTTTTCCTATATCTATATCCTGAAGCGGCACTGACTGTGGATTTGCTTGCCTAGGATAGGCCACCATTTCGGTGTAGCCATGGTATTATAATGCATGTGAATGTATTTTTCAATAATAGCTATTCTGTCAATTAGGTGGTAAGGCTTATAGGCAGAGGGATATTCCCTGTGTCTGTGCCGGTCATGATCCTTTAAACGAGGGTCGTGACAACACTCCTCATTGTACTTCAAGCTACCAACTACATTTTTCAAAATACTATCCAATGACTCCATTTCTGACTTAGTTTAAAGATGTGTAGCAAGACTCAAACTCTTGCCTCTTGCTACTAGCTCATCACTTGGGTTCAGGTCCCCTCAAATGGAACCCGCCAAGAATCTCTTCTTCATAGGATTCTTGTGACAGAGTGAGTCAATTCTTAGAGCAGTCTCCATGAATCTTCACTCCCACTGTCTAACCCATTTCCTTTATCTTAAAGATGAAAGGATAGCCATGCTTAAGTGGCTAAAGCAGCCTCTGTGTTATTTCTAGCTAGCTATATGTCTTCTACATATAGCGTGAGGGTAATGAAATACTCTCAGCTTTCTTGAAATGGACTAAGTGGTCAATTACCAGGAGTCTAGATGAATATGTGAGATCTTGACAAATCCCTGAAGACGGCATACTCTACGCTCCTGGCCTTTTGCCATGAGACCTATTTGCTTTTCCACATAGATCCCTTCACCTAGTTTTCCATACAAGAAAGCAGTCTTGACATCCTAATTGATGTACCCACAGACTTAAACTGGTGACCAAAGCTAGAATCAGACTCTTACCACACAATAAACGGGAAGGCTTCATCACAGTCGATACCTTCTTATTGTGTGTACCTCTTCACTACTTAATGTGCCTAGTAGTGGTTGATTGACCTATCTGCCTCCCCTAACTTTTCAGAGCACACTTGTTCTCAAAATGCCTTGTGACACAGGGCAGATTCACCAAGTTTTATATTTGGTATGTCCTTATAGAATTCGTCTTTTCTTCTTCCATCATTTTAGCCCACCTTTTACTAGTAGGGCTGGAGAGAGCCTTTTGAACTATCTAAGACTCTACTTGATAATTTTTTTTGTACTCCTCTAGTACTCCCCTTGGATTGTACATCGTGGAAGAAATGCTTCTCGTAAGCATTACTCCCACTGGACTGAACAACTGGAGATGCGTCTATACACTCCTCTCAACGTGTTGTAGGTCCGCCTCCTTTCAATAAAGGTTCACATCCCAAAATTCGTCTCCCTTGCTCTAAAAAAGTTTGTCTTATGGACCATTACATCCTTAGACTTAAAATATATGACCAGAATGTCTTCATTCTCGCTAATGAAGACGTATCCTTTTGAGTGATCAAGCAATCTTACCAAGACACGCTACTTGCCTCTAGGGTCAAGTTTCCCATACTCATAGGAAGGATCAAGTATGCTGTATACCCTCATAGTCTCAGCATACTTTAATCAGGTCTTTCACCTAACTAGAACTCATAAGGAGTCACTCACATAATTTGAAAGGGCATATAGTTAAGTACGAAAGTGACTGTTGGCAAAGCATCTCCCCAATAGGAACATTCACCTAAGTCATTATCAACTTAACCAACTCCAAGAGCAACTCATTTTTCTGTGGAGTGTGTGGAATAGTTAGTTGTTTAACTATCCCAATTTCATCACATAACTGTGAGAAAATACTAGGCCGCTTTCCTTGCCCTTACTTTTATTGGACCGCTGATGTCTGAGTGGACTAATTTGATGAAATCGGATTTTCTGATTTCATGACTAAATGGTTCTTAGGTTGCTTTGTCTGTAAGGCAACATTTACAAACTAGTATTGGGAATTTGTCCTCACAAATTCTCCTTTGCTAATTCGTAATTGCGTCCTACACACACTTGCCAAATAGGTGTATCAACCACAGAGGAAGACATAGCAACAGATTGCTTTGTCTGTAAGGCAACGTTTACAAACTAGCATTGGGAATTTGTCCTCACAAATTCTCCTTTGGTAATACGTAATTGCATCCCACACGCACTTGCCAAATAGGTGTATCAACCACAGAGGAAGACATAGCAAAGCAACTAGTTGAATTACGGGAATGTAATTCAAAGTGTATCACAACACAACCATTGTCATAAAATCAAAAACTAACACTAAGGAGTCATGATAAATATGTGAATCACAATATATCCTAAGTTCTCACGGAAAAACAGCTCATAATAAGTTCCATTCAGTATCTTGAACACATAACATATATAAAGATAAAGAGTGGTCACTACCCAACTTTGTTTTGTAGCTGCCCAACCTCTTAACTTTATTAATGCTTTGTTCCCACAAGGATATTTCTGCTCCCATTGGGCAGAGAACGGAACTCCATGAACAAATGTTCATGGGGAGAGGAAAAATGATTGCTACAAACAATTTTTGCACATAGTGCCTTACGGATTGGCACAAGCAACATTTGACCTTGGCCAAAATCTCTTTTCCTCCCTTGTTTTTCCTTTGAACTGAGGATACTTACCTTACACTCAGCCTTTCTCTTCCTAGCACCACGTCTCTTGGACCCTTTGTCCTTGTTCTCGGAGCCTAGAGCTCTAAGTACCTTTAGCCACTTAAGCTACATGCTCGGTGAATTTTGCAGGCTTATACGAACAATCCTTGAGCACTAGGTGGTGTTTAATATCATCAGGAAACTTGATGATTTTAGCGAAGGTCGGAATGACCTATATGCACTCCTAATAGGAGGGAAGAGATCTGGTCAACAGTTTGAACTCAATGTTTACTCGTGGGGAGTTTTCAGGCTTTCTCATACTCCCAATTCATGTTTGATTTCTCCCTTAAATGCGTCTTCACTATCAAAGCGCATCTTGGAGTCATCAAACTTGATTGTAAGTTACCTCAGTTTGGTGGCCACAGTATCACCAAACCGGTCTCTCTAATGTGATCCACATTTACAAGTTTTGCAGTTACACTATTAGTCAATCCTAAACACTAACACTACTTACACAGCTCCTTATTACACAACTTGCAACTCTGGAAAATTGTAATCAACACAAGACGAGTGTAAATATAGTCAGTCTCTGCATTCGAGAAGTGGGGTCAACCACCCTCATCACACATAGAGCCTATATATGTACACCTTTCTCTGGTTGACTCAACAACTTTCATAGAATAGTCACATACTATTCAAAAATCCCTTTTGGATTCCCACTATGTAAGCGATCAAGAAAAACATCGAGTCGCCACAGGCACGACCTCAAACTTCCACTTGATTACAATGCTTACGATCATTTAAATAGTCACTTACTATTTAAATTCCCACATGGATAAGCATTTACATCGAGTTATGAGTTTGCCACATGCTGCCCCTAGCTCCCACTCGAATAAAACGCTTAAGATAATTTAAACGATCACAAACCGCTTAAATCTTCTCTCTCGTTGTGTATGTCATCAAGCGATGGTCATATCCACTCTTTAGACTCCAATTCACCTTAATTTCTCCCCATATTTGGATTCATCTCGCAAAAACAAGAAAAGCGACTAAAAAATCGTCGAAATCGGAGTTAAAACAAAGAAATTATGCGATACAGAAGACTATGCGACGATGGTCAACGATTGACCTATGGTAGTCACCGGAATCAGACCACCACCGGCTGACCACCGTCTCTGGCGGCAGCGGCGGCGGTGCCGATCATCGGAGTACCTCTGGTCGGTTGCCGTCTTCAGCAGTATGCGGCAACGCCGAACATCCGCCAACACCGGCGACCACCCCCAGCGGCGGCGGAGGTCGTCGAACCTCGGCCGTCATTGGCAGTCACCGGTCCTTCGCCGGAAAACACGCCGATCGTCGGTCGCTGGTGAACCTCCGGCCGACCACCGGCGACGGAGGCCCACGGCAGAGCCGACTGTCGGACCTTCGCCGTCGGCCACCACCGGCGACGGTATGCGGTGGCAGCGACTCTGTCAGCCTCCTGACCGGTCAACTTCATCCTCATTAGTCAACGTTTGCCTTCCCCAAAGCAGTAGCATACATCCACAGGTATATATCTAATTCGTAAGGTACACATACTTTAAATAATATATACATGCATGCAAATTAGGGTCTTTAATATTGACAGGGGAACCTAAACATGTTTCTAGGTTTTAGGGTATAGGTTACCAGTCAATATTGAATTAAAAATTAACACATAATTTAAATTCAAAAATTATGGGACCCTACCCTATAATATATGATTATCACATGTTTTAAATCAAAAGTAAAACATTTAAATAAAACTGGGAACCTAAGCATGTTCCTAAGTTTTAAATAAAAATCATGCAAGCCCTAAACATGTTTCTAACCTTTTTCGGTTCATCAATCCCTAGAGAACAGAGCTCTAGCATAACCAGGCTCTGATACCAATGTTGGGAAGGCCCGGATCCACATGACCCGACCCAACCCAGGTAGAGGTGTCAAAGTGGGCCAACCCGGCCCACACGGGTTGGCCCACCACGGGTTGGTCACGTTAAACGGGTTGGGAATCCCAACCCGGCCCACCAAGGTGGTGGGTCGGGCCAACCCACCTAACCCACCTTTTTTTTTGAAATTTTTTAAATTCTAATTTTTTTTTAAAAAATCTATACTTTTTTTATACATTTTTTTCATGAACTAAGAAATTGAATAAGATGAAATGAAAGAAAAGATTTATCATTTATCATGTCACTCACAAATAGTTAAAAATAAAACAATGAAAGTATGAAACATGGTGAAAATATCACAACATTACTCGTTTCTTTTCCTCTTGGCTCCTACAAATATGGTGAAAAATAAAAATATCACAAAAAGAAAGAAATATGATTAGGAATTATGTTTTTTTTTTAAATTTTTTAAGTTAGGTGGGTTACGGGCCAACCCACCTAACCCGGTGGGTCGGGTTCCTCCAACCCGTTTAATAAAGGGGTTGAGATTTTGCAACCCAACCAAGGTAATCAAGATCGAGATTTTAAGTAGGATCGACAGAGGCATAAGATAGATCGAATCGTAAGATCGGATCGAGGATCGTAAGATCCTATCAATTTTAAAAAATAATTAATCTATATATTTAATAATATATATTTTAAATAAATATATAAAATTATCACAATTTCATGATATTTTCATAAATTAGTTCATAAGTCACCAAAGTGACGGTATCTATACATCAATTCAACAAACAAAATATCAAAATTCATAGTCATAAATATCTAGGACTAAAGTTGCGTTTTGGGCCTTTTTTTTTAAAAAAATTAACATATACGATCTTATGATCTTTTTTTACGATCTTACGATCCTTTCTTACGATCTTACGATCAAGATCGCAATCCTATCTCGATCTTGTAATTTTTCGATCCTAAGCACGATCCAGATCGAAATTACGATACAAGATCACGATCTTAAACGATCTTACGATCTAGATCGCGATCTTGATTACCATGAACCCAACCCACCAATTTGGTGGATTAAACGGGCCAACCCATCGGGTTGAACCCATTTTGACAGCTCTAGACCCAGGGACCTAAAAGAAAAATCGAAAATAAATCCAGACAAAAATAAAACAATGCGAAATCTACTAACCTGGACGCCATCGCTAAAACCTCGGATCTTGCAAATGCCTCTGCTCCACCAAGGCTGACTTCCAATCGATGAGCTCCGAAAAGGACCGCACCAAACGGAGCACTCTACCTACGAGAGGTAGAGCCACATGTCCACGACTGATGCGCGGAGGAGGATTCAAGAGAAAGAGAAAATTATACTGAGTGGGGTTTCCCAAACGGGACCCCCCTTTCCAACACATGGAATGAGTAACCAAAAAGGTGTGGAGTCACTCCTATTTATAGGAGGATGAGAGAGCTCCCATCATTGACGCAAGCAATGTGGGACTTGGAATATGAACAAAATATCATGCTTCCATCATGATCACCTAACCCACTTTGGGCCACGAGTGCGGGCTCGTGTGACCTCCGATGAGTGTCATTTTTGTGTTATTTTGTTCGTCTCTCAGTGAGCTTTCCAACGGATCCTCACTCAACCCGATCGAACTCCCACATGGGCGGATATTTAGTCCCAAAGACCCGAATATATCCAACATGTACAATGAAGTACCTCTGAGAATCTGCCTTTTTGCTCCAAGCTTTTGAGTTTCACTTTTATCCTTGAAAAATACTATAAGTTATCAAAGACCAAACAAAATTTATTATTGAAGAAGTATAGGAAAATAAGAATGTTGACCACAAGAAAATGGCTCTAAAGAACCTGTTAATCATGTCTCTATGTAGAGACTGTTGATTAATGATAGCAAATTGGTCCCCAACCTCTTATGAAGCAGCAAGTTCCAAACATGATACAAATAAAAATAAGTTTTTGTATTGACCAACACAGTATGATATATAAGAGTACGCTCTTCAAAACTATTTTTATGGAAAAAGAAGCGAAGAATACCACTGTATAATCAGTATGAATTGACCAACACCGTATAATGCTGTAAAAGATGATACAAATAAAAATAAGTCTGTCTAATTGAGGTTTAAAGAGAAGAGAATATGGTTGTGGAATTTACCAACACCCCACTTTTGCCTCATTGATCTCTTCAATTATGTTTTAAACATTTTTAAATTCATACAAATGAAATCGAACTTCACTACACACCTTATGGCCTTCGAACTGATCTTCTGCTTCATTGCAGCTACCCCAAATCTACTCGGCTTCTCTCCAAATCCTCCTACAAGGATCATGTTAATTAGGATGTATACGTTTTTAAATTCATACCATTTTTTAAAAAAATTTTGAGGGTTGGCCCGCAGTCGACCTGCAACTGGCCCATTTTTAAATGGGCCTATTTTTCCGTCCCCAAGCTCGCCCATTTTGACAATACTAATTGTGACCTTTAAAGACCTCTGCATGCTCCCAGGAGTGGAGGTACCCTAGAAGTTTAAGGTCCCTAACGTTGAAAAGTATGAAGGGACCACTGACCATAAACATCACCTTATTTGTTGCTCCATTATGGGGAACTGGAGCCAAGAAGATGAATTCTTCCTCGCCTACTTCACCTATAGTCTGAAAGGTGCTACCCACAAATGGTTCATGAGAGTAGACAAAGAGATGGTGAAATCATGGACCCTGGTCAAGAACTCTTTCATCTGACAATTTAGTCACAATGTCTACAATGTTCCCACTCGAGAAAGCCTGTCTTCAGGAGAAAGAATGGGGAAATAGATAATATGCCACCCAGTGGCGTGAAGCTATGATGGAGGTCCAACCCTCATCAACTACATCGGAAACTTGTCAGTGCTTTGTCAAATCACTTCATGATACGGCCTATCAGTCTGGCTATGTTTCTATTCCAAGAGTTCTTCAAGCTAATCACTGCCGAGGAAAAAATCAACATAGATCTCAAGAACAGTATTAACTACCCAAGGGACCTCCTGACAATCCGAGGGCTACCAATGGAAGCCAAGAAAAGAACCTGTCAACTACATACAGGGGAATCAAAATTCGCCCCCTCAAGGTTTCACCATCCAAGAACCTAATGGGGGACAACTAAATTGTCCCAAGTATAAACAAGGGAACAATAAGAAATGGGGGAAAAGGGATCCATGCCCAATTCCTGACTGAGGGGTAACCAAAGCGGACCTAGATGGCATCATGTGCCCTAAATAGGGATAGGTATACAATCCTCCCTATCCGTCCAACTTCAAGGATGAACTCACTTGTGACTATCATCAAGGAACCAAGGGTCACACTATCGACAATGCTGAAACGTTTTGGCACCACATGCTCTGCCTGATAGACGCCAACTCTACTAGTCCAATCACCAAGGACTCTGAAACAAACAAGACTATCACCATGGTAAACATAGCCAAATAGCCTCCCTCAAGACCAAGAAGGACCTCTCATCTGGCACAATGAAGCTAAAGTAGAACTTAACAATTGGGAGATGGAACTAATTATCGCAATGTACAATGTCAAGTAATTTTAACTATTGAATGTCAAAAGGACGGAGGCCTAGCCTAAAGCCACGATCCTTAGTTTATGAAATAATAGGCCTCTTGTTATTTCTTTTCAATGAATGATAATAAACTATCAGTATGCATTTTATTTAAAAAATTGTTAACAACAAAGCCTTCCTTTGGCAACCTTATTTTATTCGCTCTTTAATACTCACTCCTCTTTTACGTCCCCTTAGGGAATATGATTGGTCTATAAGATTAAACCACCACTTAAGGTGGCCCATGCTCGGAGATAATAATACACTTCAATTAGTGGGTGATCTCATACAACATAGTATTGCTTCTTGGAAGAAGCACGTTTGGTCTAATGCTTATGAACCATCCATTGTCGACTGTATTGGGGCTACTTCTATCACGGTAACCGGAAGAATTGCATTGTTTGGACTCATGCAAGAGATGGAGTTTACAATGTTAATGAAGGATACAATTATATTTGTAATTCTATCTCTCAAAGATGCAGATGTAATGATATGATATGAATTATACTAGGTTGTTTGATACAAAAGATTAGAGCATGATTTGGAATCTAAAGCTCCTTAATAGAATGTGCTTGTTTATGTGGAGACTAATCAATGATAATTTTTCTACTTTTCTCAATATTATATATAAATAATAAAATATGAAATTATATTACAATTTAATAAGTATTTTTACTATAGTAGCATGTCTAACTGCTAGTATAGCAAAACTGTTTACTGGCACTCCTAAATAAAGTGTTACTAAAAATCATGTCTATAATAGCAAATTAACAAATTGTTACAATATTTGAGTTTTACTAGTGTAACTGTGGTTTTTGGCTCAGACAATTGTAGTTTGAAATTAAAAACTGGCGCGAGCATGCTACGCAGTGAGCTTAACCAAGACCGTCAAGGTCGCCCGCCTCGGTCCCAAAGAAATACGCAAGGAACCCCCCGAGGGAAGAAAGTCCAGAGAAAGTAAGCCAGAGGCCGCCCAACCAGAGAAAGATTTTAATAGTTTTAGAGTTGAGAATTTAAGAAATTAAAATAAGTATGAAAATTAGGTATAAAAATTATAATTTTGTTTAAAAGTGGTCATATGAATTATTCAAAGCTTATAGTTTAAATTTGAGAATTTCGAAAATAAAAATTATACTGGGTAGGAAATTTTCATCTGCAAGACACTCAATGACAGATATTTTTAATAGGCTTATGATTAGCAAAAAATTTCAAAATTTTCCTACTCTTACCTACAAATAAATATAGTTAAGAAAATCCAATCAAAACTCTATTTCACCATACCCCAAAAGTTGTCAAATGCCCAAAATTACCCTTAAATCTCCTACCCAATTAATGAAGCACTTTTGTTTCACTTCCAGCACTTCCAGAGCACGCACGCACCAAGCCATTTCTTCTCTTTACTTCTCCTTTCTTATGTGCTAGGGCAAGGAAGAAAGTGATGAATCCTCCACTTCTCCCTCATTTTCTTGCTTCCTCCTACCAAGTAAAGACTCTTACAAGCCTCCACCACCATTGTTGAGCCTCAAGGAGCTTGGGAAACTTCCCCAAACTTCCATTTTCGAATTTCCTTAAGGTAAGCTCCAAAAATCATGCCTCCACCTCTTAAATCATGATTTTCTTGTTTTAATGAGTTGCTAATGGATAGTATATCAACCTAGGACTCTTTTGGAATGTAGAAAACACCCCAATAAGGATTTCTTTGGAGGATTTCAACCTAGGGTTCATGTTGGACGAATTTTTGTGAAAATTTTTAGAATTTTTGATTTCTTTGAAATTGTTGATATGTATGAACTCTAAATGATGTGTTTATGCATTTTAGATGATTTGGAAGAATGCCCAATGATTGGGATGGTGATTTATGAATTTTGTAGAAATGAGTAAAATTTCTATATTTGGCAAAAATTCTCCATTGATGGAGCTAGATGGTGTGCAAACTTGAATATGATTTCTTAAAGTAAAATTTATTTTGAACTAAAACCAACTCTCAAATGATGACCATAGCTTAGGTAGTGGAATTTAGGCATTGACATGTGTAGAAGTGGAAAATTGGTTAATATGGAGTTTATGAAAAATTTGCTACACACATGTGTAGATAAGTAGTTTAATTGGTATGGTTCTATTTGTTAGGACTCAAGTACTTCCTTGGAGACAAGAGTGCTCAAGGGTTACTAAGTAAAGCGGCCAAGGTGAGGGACCCTTCCATCCTAGCCCCAAGGGTTGTATGATAGCCTTGATTTGTGGGCTTGCTTATACGTGAATGTTTGTAAATATTTAATTTTATGCTTGCTAGTAATACTCTGTCATTATGTTGGCGATTGTTGGAATTTTGTACAATGAATTGTTTGTGATTGTTAAAGTGGAAATAAGGTGGATCAAGTACATATGGGTGACGATGAAGAATTCCGCACACATATGTGCTTGACCCGAGAACTATGGCAATAACATGTATGGTACCAAGGGTAAGGGCTCCGTCGGGTTAGGTTCGGAAAGTGCCTTCATGTTGGCATTTCGTCGGGTAAGGTTCGAAATTGCCTTCATGTATATATACACTTGTGGATACTCTGTTGAGCCGGTCCGGAGTATGGCACCATTACTAGTTGGTTAATCCGTTGAGTTGGTCCGGATTGAACCAAGCGGGCTTCTCGAGACGATGGTCCAGAAAGTGCCGATGTAGATGGACACCTCGGCGGGTTGGTGCCGGGGTGCGCCACCGAACACAACATTCCGTGGAGACGGTCCCGGAATGGGTCGTGTGCCTATGTGTATCGATGTAAGATACCGAGCGTATAGGTACTCAACATTAGTGTAAACCCTCAATGTCCTTCGTATGCACTATGACTAGATTTCCTTTTCTTCGAAAATGCCATGACGATGGCCGGTATCCTCACTTGATGTCAAGACAAAGTTATTTTCATAACAAGAAGGTCATGACGCCGATTGTTGTCTTGACGTGGCGTTGAGGAAAACCTTGTTTTTAAATTACTATATTTCAAATCCAACCGACCATGACGATGGGTTAAGTCTTATAGTGCATCGGGATAGATAGGGAGGACCGACACGTCACGGCGGCAACAAGGTAACCAAAGGTACGTAAGTTCGGTGGGTGAACCACACTTGAATGTTAATCTATGTGTTAGGTGCTTCTCGATACACGTATGTCAGTATGCATGATTAATGTATGTTGTGGTACGGTTAAAGTAGAGTTTGTACATGTTCTATTGCTTGAGAACAATTATATAATTATCAAAGATGAATTGAAGTGTATGCGTATGTGAATGTGGTTTCTCCCCTTCCCGATCGTAGTGGTACCCACTACTACACCTAGGATGGGAGAGTCACTCACTGAGTCGTTGACTCACCCTCTAGTGCTTTACTTTTTTAGATACAAGTATCGGTCAGGCTTCCACGTTGGCTCAGTGAAGGTGACGTTTTGCTAGCACTCACATTCTGTCTCCGTGGGTGGCTTTCATTTTATTTTGGATATTGTAATGAATTGATCACACTTTTTGGTTATTATACTCTAGACTTGTCAGCTCCACTTACTTAAAGACAAGATTATTTTGGGGACTTATTATAATTATGTATATGAATTTGCATGTGAATAGGATATGTCACATACTGGAGTGTGTGGCAACGTATATGACAGATATATATATTATGTGTGTTTGAGTATACATATAAACTGAAGCAGCACTTGGCTGTGGATTGCAGGTGTAAGATAGGCCACACATGAGATGTGAGCCATATATATTGATAATATATGTCTGCGAATGGGAATGATAGTTAAATGAAATAGGTGGAAAGGCTAACAGACTCAGGGTTAGGCCCTCTGTCTGTGCCGGTGACGTGCCTCCGGGCGGGGGTCGTGACAAAGTTACCCTAAAAAATACATTAACCTAATCTTTGGCATCCCCAAGATCTACAAAGGCCTCGATCCTCGGCCCTAGCAGGCTCCGCATGGCTAGTACCTTCCGACGACCCCTGCCTGGTCATCTCAGTCAGCTGCTAAGAAGTAGGTCCAATCCCTGGAGCTCGTCCGCCAATTCAGGACAACACTTCGTGATCCACCAAGCGATCCGTCAGTTGATGAAGGTAAGCGAGATTCAATTGAGGGTCCGTCTCCGTCCGGCCGCGATGCTCACCCTCAAAAAACTCCAAGGAAGGATGCAAGGAAGCCACACACTCCGCTGGAAATCTCTCCCCACGGAGATGCTCAAGTTGCTCGACCGCCAGAAGCATGCCATACATCCTCTGCGCAGGCAACTCCCCCGGAGATCAGCAACATCGGCAACCTTGTCCTCGATCGCCAACCAACTGGAAAGGTTCTCATTAGCGCGAGCCTCTGCACCCCGCAAAGCTTTGCGAAGTGAGTGAAGCTCCTACTGATGCCTCTCGGCGTCATCTCGGCGGGTGGCCAGCTCCCTGCGACTCCTCTCCAACTCCGAGCGAAGGAGCGCGACCTCGGAAGGGTGACCGGCTTCAGCCCTAAGACGGGCAACCTCTTCAGTCAAGGACTTAACCTCGCGTCCTTGATCCTCACACTCCAGCTTCTTGGCAGACAGCTGCTCCCGCACGTTCGAAAACCTCTTCTAGGAGACCTCTAGAACCTGGCTCCTGGAGGACGCAACACTAGCGAACTGATCCCGGTTGCGACGAATCTCCTCCTGCGAAAGATACATATATACGGCTAAGGTAAAAAACACGAGTCGAGGCAAAATTAGGAGGAAAACCAAGACAAGGGAACTTACCGCACGCTTCTCCCACTCAAAACCGGCTTGGTGGAAGTCAGCCAGCGCCTTAGCCATCCGATCGAAGCCTCGGGTAGCGAGATTCATGGGCGAAGTGTCCAACCCCCTGGCTTCCCTCTCCCGCATCTCCACCGGGAAGCACCTGCCCAGTGCCACCAGCTCAAAAGACAGTCCCCCCTCCGGTGGCCCAAGAGGTTCAGAAGGGCCGACGCTCGACCCAGGAACAAGATCTCTCGTGGTAGCCGCTTGACTCACCACTACATTCCCTCTATCTGAGGGGACACTGGCCTCCACGACTGCATCACCAGACTCCGCGACTTCCTCAGCCGCAGGTTCACTCGTCGCCGTCTGTGGTGCGAGAGAGTCTCCAACAGACTCCTCAACGACCACCCTGGCCCTCTTAGCAGGCGGCTGATTAACGCCCTCAATGAGGCCGAGGACAGGAGGACGAGTAGAGAGTATCATCCTTATGGGTGATTGATGGATGGGAGCGGAAGTGGTAACAGAGGTAGGAACAAGGGCAGGGGCAAAAACAGGAACAACATCTCCCGCCGGAGCTTCCGCCTGTACATCCCCCCGGTCAGTACTCCGCCGTACGACTTGCGGAGACGACCGCAACTCCACACCAACAGGTTGTTTCTTGAGCCCTCCCTCTTTGCCCTTGGGCAACTCCGCAGCAGAGGTTCCTCTCCTTTCCCCCTCCTGGGGTCCGCTCGCACCGGCCTTCCCATCTTTTTTCCTCTTCTCCCTCGGAAGAACCTCTTGACGACGGTCCTTCTCGGAAGACGGAGGCACGGGAAGCTGTCCTTCCCTCTCACCACCAGCAGGCACCGTAGCAGGTACCACAGCAGGGACATTGGCGGCTCCTCTTGGAGACAGGCCTTGGTGACCATTCTTCCTCCCCCTACTCCAACCAGTATCGCGAGTACGGATCAGAGGAGGAGGGGAAGATGAGGGAAGATCCTCCCACAAAATGATATAAGAGAGCCTACTTCTCAAGACGGACGAGCCATCCCACGTATAGAGGCAGCAAAAAATTCCTAAGTATCTTACAGACTAGGAAACTTAAGTCCACGGGCGCCCGACACCCTTAGACTTGGGGGACTTATGTAACTACGAAATATTCCACCTTGGGACACGTGGCACTGATGTTCTAGAAGCACGACCTCAGCACCCACTAGAGACACGTGGCACCACTCAACTATCAGCTACGTGGCCCTTGCCCACGACATCTCACGGAGCCTACCCTCAATCAGACGTGGGATCTCCACAAGCCTCGTGGGACGACCCACGTCCCATGAGGTCGTGGGTCGAGCACAATCTCCCCACACTCAGATATAAATAGACCCTCACTCGGGGGACTAAAGGCAATCAAGCATCGCAGAACTACACGCTATCTGAAGAATTACCACACCTCTTATGTGATATCTCACTTACTCTCTCAGTACCTGAGCACCCTCAGGTACCCTGCGCAATCCCTCTACACATCACGAGCTCCGTCGCAGGCCCCCGCTCCGGCCAACCTTCAGTTAGCTCACCTCCCTCTCGGAGCATACCATTTACAGGGCTTCCACTAGCCTCCAGAGACCATACCTCTCTCCAACTAAGGCAACCTCCTAAGAGCGGCTCGCCCGCCCGGAGTACCTTAGGCACGTCTTAGCCGCACACAGCCCAATACGGTAACAACCTTGCCTAACGACTCCTATAGACGTCACCATGACAAACTACGTGGACTTTGATCCCTCCCGAAGGGTACGTAGGCAACTAGGTGCATCACCTAAGGACAAGTCCCCCAAGGTTAAGATGGTCCGCCATGATTTCTCCAACCCCGTCGGGTGTTGGGAATTTCATTGTGAGCTGTGCGGTAGACACTACAGCTCTGAGTTTGTTCAGGGACGGTCGCCCTAGGATTGTATTGTATGCTAATGGTGCTGAGACAATGATGAAGTCCACATCAAGGCTCGCAACCTTTGGCAAGGTGCCCATAGTTGTTCGGGCGGTGATGATTCCTTCTGCGTGAACTTGGGCTCCTGAGAAGCCTATAAGCGTGCCGGGGAATGGTCTTAGGCTGGCTTCATTCAACCCGAGCTTTATGAAGGTGTCGAAATAGAGAACGTCTGCTGAAGATCCTTGGTCGATCAAGACTCTCTTAACTTTGTAGTTGGCGATTATGGCAGTCACCACCATGGGGTCGTCATGGACTGGTCCCTCTAGGTTAGTGAGGTCGAAGGTGCTGGAGTCTCCCTTGGTTTCGCTCCTCTTCTTGTGCTTCGGAGCATAATAGAGGGCAAGTATAGAGCTTTCCATCCTCTTCTTATTTTGCGGTAGTGAGGAGGTCCCTCTCTGCAATCCTCCTGCTATAACGTTAATGACTCCACGGGTAGGTGCTTGGTCGTTGGCCTCTCGAGGGTGTTCGGTATTAGCCCTGCTTTCTTCCTTGATGAATCTGTCGAGCTGTCATTTCCGGATTAGGTCCTCTATTTGATCCTTTAGGTGGATGCAATCGTTGGTTTCGTGTCCGTAATCCTTGTGGAATTGGCAGTACTTGGACTTGTCTACCGCTCGTCCCGTCTTACGTCTTTTGACCTGCGGGGGGAAGCTGAGCATGTTCGAGTGATAAATTTCATCCAACACCCCAACATGAGACTTTTTGAAGGGAGTATAACTCGCGAATCGTCCCCTAGGAGGCGTCCGCAGTCAAGGTGGTGACCTCTTCTTGTTGCTCTTCTCCTTGGGGGCTTGGTTCTCAGTTCCCATCTTCTCCTTTTTCTTCTTTACCCGTTCTATGTCGGCCCAGCTTATCAAGAATTTTCTGATCTTGTCCTTGGCGATCTGAGCGTTTTCCTCTTGAATGAACCACTCCGCACGGTCCATAAGCTCCTGTAAGGTGGAGACGGGGCATCTGTTCAGTTCCCCGTAGAATTGTGAGCATCGAAGACTTGCTTTAGGACAAAGATGGCGACGGCGTCCTGGAGGCCTCAAACTTGGAGCGAGAGCTTGGTGAAGCGGGCCAGGAAGGCTTGCAGGGTTTCCCCTTCCTCTTGGTGGAAACCAATGAAGGAGTCTTCGTTTTTCTGGTACTCTTTGCTGCTGGCGAACTGTGTGAGGACGTTCTGTGCCAGTTGCTCGAAGCTGTGGATTGAATTGGTAGGCAGCAGCGCGAACTATCTTAGGGCGGCTTCTTTTAAGGTTGACGAGAAGACTCGGCATTGTTGGTCGTCTGTCATGCCCAATATTGACATGGCCGAGTTGAAAGTGTTCAAGTGATCTCGTGGATCGGTTTCTCCACCATAAGGTTCTATGTGGAAAGGCATTTTGAAACCCATGGGCACGTTCTCATTCATGACCTGCTGGGTGAAGGGGTGTCTCCCCTTTCCCTGGAAGTCGATCGTGGGCCACTGGTAGGCATTTGCTCCGTCGGCGGCGTACGGGTTGTAGGTCACTGCCATGGCATATGGAGGTAGGATCCCGGAGGGTAGTTTGGGATTGGTGGTCGCGGATAGTTCGTGACGGGTCGTGCTGCTTGTTCGGCGACCATGCTTGGTCCAGGTGGGATCACCATTGGAGGTGGTGCTGCCGTTAGTGACAATCGTCCGAACTCCATTGGTAAGGTCCCAAATTGAATTGCGGGCAGGCCGGTAGGGTCGCTGGAGGTTCCTGTCGTCGCGCCGTGCGGCACTAAAGGTAACTGAGCGCTCGCAATTGTTGGGGCGAGGTTCCTGTCCTCTTCCTATCGTTGTTGGCGAAGAGCTGCTACTTTTGCTTCGAGGCGGGCGATCTTAGCGTCCCGTGGGTTCCTTGCTGGCTCTGTCATCTCTTGACCACCAGTTGTGGGGGCAAGGGACGTGCGGCATGCCATACGAGTGTTGAGGGCAAGTTTCCTCTCTAAATGTTGGGTTCTTGACCACAGTTTCCGTGACGGCTACCTGCGTTATTGAGGAGCTTTAAGGCTGGGTTGCGCTTGATCCTCCTGCCTCAGTTGTGACCGATTCGGCCGTTCCCTGTCGATTCCTCGTGCTGCGTCTCAAGGCGCTAGCGTCAGTCGTGGTTGTGGGGACGTTTGAATCGTTCATGATGTATTATATCTTGTATTCGTATTGGAGATCAAAACAAAAACAAATGCGGGTTTCTGAGCGTTAGGCATATACTCCGACTCCCCGAAAAAGGAAATGTCGTTCAGTGGCAGAGTGCGGAAGGCATTGTGGTCTGAATAAGATCGCGGTGGGCGCCACTGTAACTGTCGTTTTTGGTTCAGACAATTGTAGTTTGAAATTAATACCGCAAGGGGTCTTAACCTTGGGGTACTTGTCCTTAGGTGATGCACCTAGGTGCCTACGTACCCTTCGGGAGGGATCAAAGTCCACGTAGTTCGTCATGGTGACGTCTATAGGAGCCATTAGGCAAGGTTGTTACCAGTATTGGGCCGTGTGCGGCTAAGACGTGCCTAAGGTATTCTGGGCGGGCGAGCCGCTCTTAGGAGGTTGCCTTAGTTGGAGAGAGCTATGGTCTCTAGAGGCTGCTGGAAGCCCTGTAAATGGTATGCTCCGAGAGAGAGGTGAGCTGGCTGAAGGTTGGCCGGAGTGGGCGCCTGCGACGGAGCTCGTGATGTGAAGAGGGATTGCGCGGGGTACCTGAGGGTGCTCAGGTACTGAGAGAGTATGTGAGATATCACATAAGAGGTGTGGTAATTCTTCAGGTAGCGTGTAGTTCTGTTATGCTTGATTGCCTCCAGTCCCCCGAGTGAGGGTCTATTTATATCTGAGTGTGGGGAGATCGTGCTCGACCCACGACCTCGTGGGACATGGGTCGTCCCACGAGGCTTGTGGAGATCCCACGTCTGATTGAGGGGAGGCTCCGTGAGATGTCGTGGGCAAGGGCCACGTAGCTGATAGTTGAGTGGTGCCACGTGTCCCAAGGTGGAATATTTCGTAGTTACAACTAGCTATTTCAAAAACAGTTACTAAGAAATAGCTACTAAATCTTATTTTTTTTAGTAGTGCCAACAAAACGACGACAATCAAGTTTAAATATGAAATCCACTTAATAGTGTACCAATTATCTCAATGAGCATCCACGAATTAATTATAATTAAATCTAATTACAAACATCCATAAATCAAAGTAACTAATCACATATCCAAACACACATAATCCAATCCACAAGGAATTACAATCATAAATTCTTAGTTCAATACAAATTCATGAAAAGCCTAGCTAAATTCAACATGAAAAAATAAAGAGAAAGTGGAAGAGAATATATAGTAACTCCCTATATGAGGCTTGAATGCTCTTAGCCTTCATGAAATCTCCTCTAGGTTATGGGAAATTAACCAACCATGGTGAAGATAATGGCTCCAACAAACTCTACTCCGCCACAATCGGCCATTAATGGAGCAAAAACCAAGAAAATTGAGAAGATGAAGAATGAAGGTGGAATGAAGGTGGAGAAAATGGGGAGGAATGACTGAGAGAAAAGAGATGGGAAATGTTGGTAGATGAAGGAATGATGGTTGTTCAGCTTGTTGGATATATTGGGGTCTTCGGGACTAAATATCCGCCCCAGTCCGATCGGATCGAGTGAGGATCTGTTGGAAAGCTCGCAGAGAGACGAAGAGAACGAAACGAAAATGACTCTCATCGGAGGTCACACGAGCCCGTACTCGTGGCCCAAAGTGGGCTAGGTGATCATGATAGAAGCATGATATTTTGTTCACATTTGGGCCACGAGTACGGGCTCGTGTGACCTCTGATGAGAGTCATTTTCGTTTTGTTCTCTTCGTCTCTCTGCAAGCTTTCCAACGGATCCTCACTTGACCCGATCAGACTCCAACATGGGCGGATATTTAGACCCGAAGACCCCAATATATCCAACATACTCCTACTCGCACATGGTGGGAGGCCCATGACTATCCTTATCACAAAGAACTTCTCTATTTCTCTTTATCTCATCGTCTTCTTTCATACTCCGTGTCAGTCGTGACCGCTTGGCACGATATGTGGGAGCCATATACTAGAAGCCTGTTAGGGCCCAGCTATAAGTGATGCTACAACCCAAGTGTGTGTTGATGTGACCACATGTCTCACCTAAAAAATAGTGCCATAGGTTCCCTAGACGTGTTCATATACATGGCTAGTTCAATTCCTCTAAGTCTACAATAAGACTAGGACTTCAGCCACACTCAGTTGCGATAGGTATCCACATCCATGAGAACCTCAAAGGGATCACATAAAGGGTCGACCTCAGGATACTATCACACATGCATATGTCAACACAATCTTCCTTTCGACCTCTTATCAGTTCAATCAAAGATAGCTGCTTTCCTGACAGTCTTCCATCGGGCCGTATTTTTCCATAGCCTCTTAGAAAGGTATCAAAGTAGCATGCACTACCTCATCTCTTCATGACAGAGTCAAAGTGCATAAGGGTACCCTTTGAAAGGATTGATGCATCCTTTCAGGGACTCACACAGCATTGAAGCAGGGATTCTTTCACATGCTTCCCTTGCGGTTCTTAAAGCACATGCGGTATGAAACGCACGTAGTGGTGTTCTCGAGCGTATGTCGATTTTGATCCTTAATCACTTACACCACACAGACCTTAGTCCAGACTCACTTAGAATCTGACCTGAGTTTGCTACCACACTTCGCTCGCTTCACATAATGCCAAGTGGAGCACTCACGTCTGGCTACAGGTATTATGAATAGCGGGAATTCATAATTCGATCATAAGACCTCATCATCTTAGCGGATCTCATCCTAGTACTCTTACTAGGGCGACTTATCAATTCTCAGTGGCGTTTTCCTGTCCAACACTCGGCGCTTTTCAGCTGCCTCTGGATATTCACACTATATCCCATTTTGGTGTTCAAGGAAAAAGCACCCAAGTCTCATCTTGGCCCACACCACTTGCGTGTCCAAGGCGGTTGCTCGTGTGAGAGAGCCAACCTCCCAAGCCTGTACGACATACTTTATATGTTGTGTAATAAGTACTTCTATCAAGAAATAAAGCTTTAACAAAGCTTGTCCTCATGACATAAACTATGTTAAATAACTTGGTTCTAAGCAATCCTGTGTATCTAAAACAATAGTTTTACGGCTTGTATCTCTATACAGCCAACCCACCACTGCGGGTCCATGAGGGTATAGAGTCAATGCTCTATCACAGGTCATATTGTGAGGACCCTCTCTCTGGTCACTTGATGCTTAGACTGACAAAACAGGGTAGTTAACTACCGTGTAACGATGTCTCATACAAAGTTGTGTTGCGTTTTCTTGTGGTACTTAGGCTTTCTTTGTTGTAAACCATAGCTGTTTGACTTGATGAGATCAATGTCACTAGGTCAACAGCTCTGTCTGTGATCTATAAGTGACTTTAGATCTTCCAATCCAAACTGCTCTGTACTGCTACTAATGATCATGCAATGAACTCCATGTCCCTAATGGACAGAGAAATGCATAATCCTTACTTGCCTCTCTGCAAGATGGTTCCAGTGCTTAGCAAAGCACACCAAGACGTGGATGTCCTCTCATCCAAGTCTCTTGCCCAATCAACATCAATGTGTGGCCCGCCGTTTGCAGGTCACCAATATGATGAAAACAATCGATTTTCAGCAGCGCCCTTCAGCATCACCCTTCAAGTACCACAGAGCACTCTAAACAGTGTGTCTGACCAAGGTTTGACTGATAACGGCTCATAAAGTCGACTACAAAAGGCATACTCTAAACAGTGTGGCAAAACTAAAACTCTTGCCTCTTGCTACTAGCACATCACACAAGTTCCGGTCCCCTCAAATGGGATCCGCCAAGAATCTCTTCTTCATAGGATTCTTATGACAGAGTGAGTCAATTATTGGAGCATTCTCCATGAATCTTGACTCCAACTGTCTAAACCATTTCCTTTATCTTAAAAGATGAAAGGATAGCCATGTTTAAATGGCTAAAGCAGTCTCTGTGTTATTTCTAGCTAGCTATATGTCTTCTACATATAGCATGAGGGTAATGAAATACTCTCAACTTTCTTGAAATGGACTAAGTGGTCAATTACCACGAGTCTAGATGAATATGTGAGATCTTGACAGATCCGCAGAGTCAGCATACTCTGTGCACATAGATCCCTTCACCTAGTTTGCCATACAATAAAGTGGTCATGACATCCTAATCGATGTACTCCCAAACTTAAACTGGTGACCAAAGCTAGAATCAGATTCTGACCACACAATGAACGAGAAGGTTTTTTCACAGTCGATACCTTCTTGTTGTGTGTACTTCTTCACTGCTCAATGTGCCTAGTAGTGGTCGATTGACCCATCTGCCTCCCCTAACTTTTGAGAGCACACTTGTTCTCAAAATGCCTTGTGACGCAGGGCAGAGTTACCAAGTCTTATACTTGGTATGTCCTTATAGACTTCGTCTTTTCTTCTTCCATTGTGTTAGTCCACCTTTTACTAGTAGGGTCGGAGAGAGCCTTTTGAACTATCAAAGGCTCTACTTGATAATATAGTACTCCTCTAGTACTGCTTTTGGATTGTGCTTCGTGGAATACATGCTCCTCATAAGCAATACTCCCACTGGACTCAGCAACTGGAAATGAGTCTAGACGCTCCTCCTGAAGTGTTGTAGGTCCATCTCCTTTCAATAAAGATGCGCATCCCAAAATCCGTCTCCCTTGCTCTAGAAAAGTTTGTCTTAAGGACCATTACATCCTTAGACTTAAATTATGTGACCAGAGTGTCTTCATTCTCGCTAATGAAGACGTATCCTTTTGAGTGACCAAGCTATCTTACCAAGACACGCTACTTGCCTCTAGGGTCAAGCTTCCCATAAAGGATCAAGTATGCCGTATACCCTTATGGTCTTAGCATACTCTAATCAGGTCTTTTTCCTAACTAGAACTCATAAGGAGTCACTCACAAAATTTGGAAGGGCATATGGTTAAGACGAAAGTGACTGTTGGCAAAACATCTCCCCAATGGGAACATTCACTTGAGTCATTATCAACTTAACCAACTCCAGGAGCAACTCATTTTGTTGTGGAGTGTGTGGAATAGTTAGTTGTCTAACTATCCGAATTTCATCACATAACTGTGAGAAAATACTAGGCCGATTGCCTTGCCCTTAAGCTTGTTGGACCGTTGATGTCCGAGTGGACTAATTTAATGAAAGAGGATTTTCTGATTTCATGACTGAATGGTTCTTAGGTTGCTTTGACTGCAAGGCAACGTTTACAGACTAGCATTGGGAATTTGTCCTCACAAATTCTCCTTTGCTAATACGTAATTGCGTCCCACACGCACTTGCGAAATAGGTGTATCATCCACAGAGGAAGACACAACAAAGCAACTAGTTGAATTACGGGAATGTAATTCAATGTGTATCACAACATAGCCATTGTCATAAAATCAGAACTAACACTAAGGAGTTATGATGAACATGTAGATCACATTATATATTAAGTTCTCTCACGGAAAAAACAGCTAATAATGAGTTTTGTTCAGTATCTAGAACACAAAACATATATAAAGATAAAGAGTGGCCACTACGCAACTTCGTTTTTGTAGCTGCCCAACCTCTTAACTTTAATAATGCTTTGTTCCCACGAGGATACTTCTGCTCCCATTGGGCAGAGGACAGAACTCTATGAACAAATGTTCATGGGTGAGAGGAAAATGATTGCTGCAAACAATTTTGCGCATAGTGCCTTATGGAATGGCACAAGCAACATTTGACCTTGGCCAAAATCTCTTTTCCTCTCTTGTATTTCCTTTGAACTGAGGCTACTTACCTTACACTTACCCTTTCTCTTCCTAGCACCACATCTCTTGGACCCATTGTCCTTGTTCTTGGAGCCTATAGCTCCAAGAATCTTTAGCCACTTAGGCTACGTGCTCGGTGGATTTCGCAGCCTTGTGCCACAAATCCTTGAGCACTAGGTGGTGTTTAATATCATCAAGGAACTTGATGATATTAGTGGAGGTCGGAATAACCTATATGCACTCCCAATAGGAGGGAGGAGATCTGGCAACAATTTGAACTCACTGTTTACCAGTGGGGAGTGTTCAGGCTTACTTACACTCCCAAATTATGTTTGATTTCTCCCTTAGATGCGTCTTCGTTCTCTTTTCAGAGCGCATCTTGGAAGCATCAAACTTGACTGTAAGCTACCTCAGTTTGGTGGCCATAGTGTCACCAAAGCGATCTCTCTAATGTGATCTACATTTACAAGTTTTGTAGTTATACTATCAGTCAATCCTAGACGCTAACACTAATTACACAGCTCCTTATTACACAACACACAACTCTGGAAAATTGTAATCAATGCAAGACGAGTGTAGATATTGTCAGTCTCTGCATTCGAGAAGTAGGGTCAACCACCCTCATCACACAAAGAACCTATATATGTACACCTTTCTCTGGTTGACTAAACAATTTTCATAGAATAGTCACATGCTATTCAAAATCCCTTTTGGATTCCCACTATGTAAGCGATCAAGAAGGACATCGAGTCCCCACAGGCGCGACCTCGAACTTCCTCTTGATTACAACGACTTACGATCATTTAAATAGTCACTTACTATTTAAATTCCACGTGGATAAGCATTTACATTGAGTTATGGGTTTGCCACATGCTACCCCTAGCTCCCACTCAAGTAAAATGCTTAAGATAATTTAAACGATCACAAACCGCTTAAATCTTTTCTCTCGTTGTGTATGTGAATGAGTCAAGAGATGGTCATATCCGCTCTTTAGACTCCAATTCACCATAGTTTCTCCCGATATTTGGATTTGTCTCGCGAAAACAAGAAAAATGACTAAAAAATTGTCAAAATCGGAGCTAAAACGGAGAAATTATGCGCCACAAAAGACTGTACGACGCTGGTCAATGGTTAGCGTTGACCAGTCAACGGTCAACCGTTGGCCTCCGACGGTCAACGGCCGCGCCAACCATGTTCCACCGACCACCGACGGCGGCAGCGGCGACCCACGGCGGCGGAGGTCGCCGGACCTTTACCGTCGTCGACGACCCACGGCGGCGGTGGTCATCAGCGACCCGCGGTCGCCGGACCTCTGCCGTCACCGACGACCCGCGGCGGTCGCCGAACCTCCGCCGTCTCCGGCAACTCACGGCGGCGGTGGTCACCGGCGACGCATGTGCGGCGGCGGCGCCGTTCGCTGGTGAACCACTTCAGTCATCATTCCCCATCCCAAAACAGTAGCATACATCCACAGGTATATATCTAATTTGTAGGGTACACAAACCTTAAATAATATATACATGCATGCAAATTAGGGTCTTTAATATTTGAAAGGGGAAACTAAACATATTTCTATGTTTTAGGCTATGGTCATGGGTTACCAATCAATATTGAATTAAAAAATTAACACATAATTTAAATTCAAAAATCTTAGGACCCTACCCTACAATATATGATTATCACATGTTTTAAATCAAAATTAAAACATATAATTAAAACTGGGAACCTATTCATGTTCCTAAGTTTTAAATAAAATAAAATCATATTAAACCCTAAACATGTTTCTAACCCTTTTCGGTTCATCAATCCCTGGAGAACAGAGCCCTAGCATAACCAAGCTCTGATACCAATGTAGGGAAAGGTCCGGATCCACATGACCCGACACGACCCAGGGACCTAAAAGAAAAACCGAAAATAAATCCAAGCAAAAATAAATATTGCGGAAGCTACTAACCTGGATGCCATCGCTAAAACCTCGAATCTTGCCAGTGCCTCTGCTCCACCAGGGCTGACGTCCAAACGACGAACACCGAAAAAGACCGCACCAAACGGAGGACTCTACCTACGAGAGGTGGAGCCACATGTCCACGACTGATGCGCGGAAGAGGACTCAAGAGAAAGAGAAAATTATACTAAGTGGGGTTTCCCAAACGGGACCCCCCTTTCCAATACATGGAATGAGCAACTAGAAAGGGGTGGAGTCACTCCTATATATAAGAGGATTAGAGAGCTCCCATCATTGGCGCAAGCAATGTGGGACTTGGTATATGAACAAAATATTCACTTCCATCATGATCACCTAGCCCACTTTGGGCCACGAGTAAGGGCTCGTGTGACCTCCGATGAGAGTCATTTTCGTTTCGTTCTCTTCGTCTCTCTGCAAGCTTTCCAACAGATCCTCACTTGACCCGATCAGACTCCAACATGGGCGGATATTTAGTCCCGAAGACCCCAATATATCCAACATCATGTATAATTAATTAGTAGGGTACCATAATTTTTGAATTTAAATTATATGTGTTAATTTTTTAATTTAATATTGATTGGTAACCCATACCCTAAAACCTAGAAACATGTTTAGGTTCCCCTTTCAAATATTAAAGACCCTAATTTGCATGCATGTATATATTATTTAAGGTATGTGTACCCTAGGAATTAGATATATACTGTGGATGTATGCTACTGCTTTGGGGAGGCGGACTGTTGACTGATGAGGAAGAGTTGACTGGTCGCGGCAGCCGGTGGTGGCCGGCCAGCAACTTCGGTCGTCGGCGCCGCCGTGAACGGCCACCGTCCGGCGAAGGTCCAGCGACCGTCGCCCTGGATCGCCGGTTCCGGCGGCTCCGACAATGGTGACCGGCGGAGGTCCGGCGACCGCTGCCGTGTATCGCCGGCTCCGGCGGAGGTCCGGTGACCGCCGCCGTGGATTTCCAGTTCCGACGGCCGACCGGAATTGGTCCGACGATCGTCGCCGGAGACGGTGGTCAGGTGACTTCCGCCGGTGCCGGTGGGGGCGGAGGTGTTCCGGCGGTGCCGCCGGATACTGTGGTCTGCCAGCGGTGGTCCGGCATCGGCGCAGCTGTTGATCGCCGGCGACCACCAGAAGTCAACCGTTGACCGTTGACCATTGACTGGTCAACGCTGACAGTTGAACAGCGTCGCGAAGTTTTCTGTCGCGCATAATTTCTCTGTTTTAGCTCCGATTATGACGATTTTTAAGTCGTTTTTCTCGTTTTCGCGAGACGAATACAAATATGGGAAGAAATAAGGGTGAATTTGAGTCTAAAGAGTGGATATGACCATCTCTTGACTCATTCACATACACAACGATTGAGAAGATTTAAGCGATTTGTGATCGTTTAAATTACCTTAAGTGTTTTACTCGAGTGGGAGCTAGGGGCAGCATGTGGCAAACCCATAACTCGATGTAAATGCTTATCCACGTGGGAATTTAAATAGTAAGTGACTATTTAAATGATCGTAAGCGTTGTAATCAAGTGGAAGTTCGAGGTCGTGCCTGTGGCGACTCGATGTTCTTCTGGATCGCTTACATAGTGGGAATCCAAAAGGGATTTTGAATAGTATGTGACTATTCTATGAAAATTGTTGAGTCAAGCAGAGAAAGGTGTACATATATAGGCTCTCTGTGTGATGAGAGTGGTTGACCCCACTTCTCGAATGTAGAGACTGACTATATCTGCACTCGTCTTGCGTTGATTACAATTTTCGAGAGTTGTGTGTTTGTGTAATAAGGAGCTGTGTAATTAGTGTTAGCGTCTAGGATTGACTGATAGTATAACTACAAAACTTGTGAATGTAGATCACATTAGAGAGATCGCTTTGGTGACACTGTGGCCATCAAACTGAGGCAGCTTACAATCAAGTTTGATTCCTCCAAGATGCGCTCTGACAAGAGCATGAAGACGCATCTAAGGGAGAAATCAAACATAATTTGGGAGTGTGAGTAAGCCTGAACACTCCCCATTGGTAAACAGTGAGTTCAAACTGTTGCCAGATCTCTTCCCTCCTATTGGGAGTGCATATAGGTCATTCCGACCTCCACTAATATCATCAAGTTTCTTGATGATATTAAACACTACCTAGTGCTCAAGGATTTGTGGCACAAGGTTGCGAAATCCACCGAGCTCGTAGCCTAAGTGGCTAAAGATTCTTAGAGCTATAGGCTCCAAGAACAAGGACAATGGGTCTAAGAGACGTGGTGCTAGGAAGAGAAAAGGGTAAGTCTAAGGTAAGTAGCCTCAGTTCAAAGGAAAAGCAAGAGAGGAAAAGAGATTTTGGCCAAGGTCAAATTTTGCTTGTGTCAATCCATAAGGCACTATGCGCAAAAATTGTTTGCAGCAATCATTTTCCTCTCACCCATGAACATTGGTTCATGGAGTTCCGTCATCTGCCCAATGGGAGCAGAAGTATCCTCGTGGGAACAAAGAATTATTAAAGTTAAGAGGTTGGGCAACTACAAAAACGAAGTTGCGTAGTGGCCACTCTTTATCTTTATAAATGTTTTTTGTTCTAGATACTGAACGTAACTCATTATTAGATGTTTTTCCGTGAGAGAACTTAAGATATAATATGATCTACATGTTTATCGTGACTCCAGAGTGTTAGTTCTGATTTTATGACAATGGTAGTGTTGTGATACCCTTTGAATTACATTCCCGTAATTCAACTAGTTGCTTTGCTGTGTCTTCCTATGTGGTTGATACATCTATTTAGCAAGTGCGTGTGGGACGCAATTATGTATTAGCAAAGGAGAATTTGTGAGGACAAATTCCCAATGCTAGTTTGTAAACGTTGCCTTACAGACAAAGCAACACGTTGCTGTGTCTTCTTCTGTGGTTGATACACCTATTTGGCAAGTGCGTGTGGGACGCAATTACGTATTAGCAAAGGAGAATTTCTGAGGACAAATTCCCAATGCTAGTTTGTAAATGTTGCCTTACAGGCAAAGCAACTTGAGAACCATTCAGTCATGAAATCAGAAAACCCGCTTTCATCAAATTAGTCAACTCGGACATCAGTGGTCCGGTAAGTGTGGGGGCAAGGCAAGTGGCCCAGTATTTTCTCACTGTTACGTGATGAAATTAGGGATAGTTAGACAACTAACTATTCCACACACTCCACAGAAAAATGAGTTGCTCCTGGAGTTGGTTAAGTTGATAATGACTCAGGTGAGCGTTCCCATTGAGGAGATGCTTTACCAACGATCACTTTCGTACTTAACCATATGCCCTTTCAAATTATGTGAATGATTCCTGATGAGTTTTAGTTAGGTAAAAGACCTGATTAGAGTATGCTGAGACCATAAGGGTATACAACATACTTGATCCTTCTTGTGAGTATAGGAAGCTTGACCCTAGAGGCAAGTAGCATGTCTTGGTAAGATAGCTTGGTCACTCAAAAGGATGCGTCTTCATTAGTGAGAATGAAGACACTCCGGTCACATAATTTTAGTCTAAGGATGTAGTGGTCCTTAAGACAAACTTTTCTAGAGCAAGGGAGACTGGTTTTGGGATGTGCATCTTTATTGAAAGAAGGTGGACCTACAACATAATGAAAGGAGCGTATAGACGCATCTCTAGTTGCTAAGTCCAGTGGGAGTAATGCTTATGAGGAGCATATCTCCACGAAGCACAATCCAAGAGGAGTACTAGATGAGTACTAAATTATCAAGTAGATCCTTTGATAGTTCAAAAGGCTCTCTCCGGCCCTACTAGTAAAAGTTGGACTAAGACGATGGAAGAAGAAAAGACGAAGTCTATAATGACATACCAAGTATAAGACTTGGTGGCTCTGCCCCGCGTCACAAGGCATTTTATGAACAAATGTGCTCTCAGAAGTTAAGGGAGACAGATTGGTCAATCGACCACTACTAGGCACATTAAGCAGTGAAGAAGTACACACAATAAGAAGGTATCGACTGTGACGAAACCTTCTCGTTCATTGTGTGGTCAAAGTTTGATTCTAGCTTTGGTCACCAATTTAAGTCTGGGGGTACATCGATTAGGATGTCAAAACCGCTTTTCTTGTATGGCAAACTAGATGAAAAGATCTATGTGCACAAGCACATAGGTCTTATGGCAAAAGGCCAGGAGCGTAGAGTATGCTGACTCCGAGGATCTGTCAAGATCTCACATATTCATCTAGACTCTGGTAATTGACCAATTAATCCATTTCAAGAAAGTTGAGAGTATTTCATTACCCTCATGCTATATGTAGAAGACATATAACTAGCTAGAAATGACACAGAGGCTGCTTTAGCCAATTAAAGATGGCTCTCCTTTCATCTTTAAGATAAAGGAATTGGGTTAGGCAGTGGGAGTCAAGATTCATGGAGAATGCTCCAAGAATTGACTCACTATGTCACAAGAATCCTATGAAGAAGATATTCTTGGTGGATTCCAATTGAGGGGACCTGAACCCGAGTGATGTGCTAGTAGCTAGAGGCAAGAGTTTGAGTCTTGCTACACGTCTTTAGACTAAGTCAGAGATGGAGTCATTGGATAGTATTTTGATACATGTGGTTGGTAGCTAGAAGTATAATGAGGATTATACTCGCTCCAACGTGCCTTTTGTAGTCGGCTTTATGAGTCATTATCAATCAAACCTAGGTCAAACACACTGTTTAGAGTGTTTTGAGGTACTTGTAGGGCGCTGCTGACAATCGATTGTTTTCATCATATTAGTGATCCGCAAACGGCAGGCCACACATTGATATTGATTGGCCAAGAGACTTGGATGAGAGGACATCCACGTCTTGGTGAGCTTTGCTAAGCACTGAAACCATCTTACAGAGAGGCAAGTAAGGATTATGCATTTCTCTGTCCACTAGGGACATGGAGGTCATTGCATGATTACCAGCAGTATAGGGCAGTTTGGATTGGAAGATCTAAAGTCACTTATAGATCACAGACAGAGCTGTTGACCTAGTGACATTGATCTCATCAAGTCAAACAGCTATGGTTTACACCAAAGAAAGCCTAAGTACCACAAGAGAACGCAACACAACGTTGTATGAGACATCGTTACACAGTAGTTAACTACCCTGTTGTGTCAGTCCAAGCATCAAGTGACCGGAGAGAGGGTTCTCACAGTATGACCTATGATAGAGCATTGGCTCTATACCCTCACGGACCCGCATTGATGGGTTGGCTGTATAGAGATACAAGCCGTAAAACTAGTGTTTTAGATACACAAGATTTCTTAGAACCAGGGTGATTTAACATAGTTTATGTCATGAGGACAAGCTTTGTGAAAGCTTTATTTCTTGATCATAAGTAAAGTGTAATGCCTAGGCTTACCTTTATTTTGTGTGGATCAAGAAGTAGAAGTACTTATTACACAATATATAAAGTATGTCGTACAGGCTTTGGAGGTTGGCTCTCTCACACGAGCAACCGCCTTGGACACGCAGGTGGCGTGGGCCAAGATGAGACTTGGGTGCTTTTTCCTTGAACACCAAAATGGGATATAGTGTGAATATCCAGAGGCAGCTGAAAAGCGCCGAGTGTTGGACAGGAAAACACCACTGAGAACTGATAAGTCGCCCTAGTAAGTGTACTAGGATGAGATCCACTAAGATGATGAGGTCTTATGATCAAATTATGAATTCCCACTATTCATAATGCCTGTAGCCAGACGTGAGTGCACCACTTGGCGCTATGTGAAGCAAGCGAAGTGTGGTAGCAAACTCAGGTTAGATTCTAAGTGAGTCTGAACTAAGGTCTGTGTGGTGTAAGTGATTGAGGATCAAAATCGACATACGTTCGAGAACACCACAACGTGCGTTTCATACCGCATGTGTTTTAAGAACTGCAAGGGAAGCATGTGAAAGAATCCCTGCTTCAATGTTGTGTGAGTCCCTGAAAGGATGCATCAATCCTTTCAAATGGTACCCTTATGCACTTTGACTCTGTCATGAAGAGATGAGGTAGTGCATGCTACTTTGATACCTTTCCAAGAGGCTATGGAAAAATATGGCCCGATGGAAGACTGTCAGGAAAGCAGCTATCTTTGATTGAACTGATAAGAGGTCGAAAGGAAGATTGTGTTGACATATGCATGTGTGATAGTATCCTGAGGTTGACCCATTATGTGATCCCATTGAGGTTCTCATGGATGTGGATACCTATCGCAACTGAGTGTGGCTGAAGTCCT
This sequence comes from Senna tora, assembly GCA_014851425.1. Lineage (NCBI taxonomy): Eukaryota > Viridiplantae > Streptophyta > Magnoliopsida > Fabales > Fabaceae > Senna > Senna tora. Next base: position 17,638,563 of record CM026262.1, read on the forward strand.
AGTCTTATTGTAGACTTAGAGGGATTGGACTAGCCATGTATATGAACACGTCTAGGGAACCCATGGCACTATTTTTCGGTGAGACATGTGGTCACATCATCAGACACTTGGGTTGTAGCATCACTTATAGCTGGGCCCTAACAGGCTTCTAGTATAAGGCTCCCACATATCGTGCCAAGCGGTCACGACTGATACAGAGTATGAAAGAAGACAATGAGAGAAAGAGAAATAGAGAAGTCCTTTGTGATAAGGATAGTCATGGGCCTCCCACCATGTGCGAGTGGGAGTATGTTGGATATATTGGGGTCTTCGGGACTAAATATCTGCCCATGTGGGAGTCCGATCGGATCGTGTGAGGATCCGTTGGAAAGCTCGCAGAGAGACGAAGAGAACGAAACGAAAATGACTCTCATCGGAGGTCACACGAGCCCGTACTCGTGGCCCAAAGTGGGCTAGGTGATCACACGAGCCCGTCCGATCGGGTCATGTGGATCTGGGTCTTTCCCTACACAGCTTTTTCCAATTGTTTTGGGTCATTTAAGGCTGATTGGACCAGTTGAACCTGACTCGGATCACTCAAAACCGGATCTGGTGCATAAAAATCGTGGAATCTGATGTGTTTACAGGTGTGCACACTGGCAGCGTGCAATACTGAAGGGAAATGCTTTCCTATGACTTGCACACTGGCAATGTGCAACTTAGTAAAGAAGAGGATTTCTCTTCTTTCAACTCCAACCTCGCACCGGTTCACTTCCCAAATTTCGTTTAAGTTTTTGGTAGTGAATTCCTTCTCCAAATCCTTCCGACTTGACCTACAAATCAACCTTAGATCAATTGTAAAATCTCTCAAGATGATAAAATATGAGAGATATCACAATTTACACAACAAATCTTATATTTAAGAATAATTCACTTTAGTCCTCACATTACCGAGATTATGATCTAAGCAAAGCTAAATAGCACAATAAATGCTATAAAAACATGCCAAATAACATAAAATAATAAGGTAAATATGGGTATTATCATTCATCCAACGCTCTTTGCAAATCATGGTTGAGGTTCAAATGAGTGAAAGTTGCAGTATCATTTTCCCTAATCAACACTGAAGCAGGATAGTGAGTCAAAATTTTCGAAGGGATAGAATGCTTCAAGTCCTTGTTGGATATTTTATAAATTAACTAAATTAATTAACAAATATAATAAGTTACAAAATAAGGAAATTGTTGACCGTTGGAGTCTTTAATATTTTATGGAACATTATATCATGCATTAATGGAAATTAATATATATATATATATATATATATATATATATATATATATATATATATATATATATTATGGAAATTTATAGGATGCAGCGTTCTGTAAATTAAATTACTTTCAATGTATTTAATTGGGTTATAAAAGATCCCCTTCTATTCACCTATATATATGGGTTGAGAGAAGAAGGTTGATGCACCAAAAAAACAGAAAGTAGCATATGTGAAAATAGTGTGTGAAAAACACTAAAAATCATACAAATTATATGTGTTATTTGGGTAGAGAAAGGTGTGGGAGAAAGAGTCTTGTCTACCTCCTACGTGCAGAGGTTGTAGACAAACAGGCGAGTACTGGCTGTTGTATCCTGGAGGTAACGCGTCTGAATACCTCTACACCGGGTGATATAGCAAAATCAACCTGTGGGAGGCGTGAATTACCTTAAAGATAACGAGATACCCGTGCCTCAGTCCGGTACCACGCATTTTATGATTTCTCTAACAAATTTACATTTCCCTATTTTTTGTGTTTATTCTTATTTTCAGGTTGCTGCTCCAACAAGTTTAAGGTAATTCATGGTTAATCCCAAATATGCAGCAAAAGAAAAATAAGAATTATGGGAATAAATATTTGAGTTTTTATTGGTAAAATATATAACTCAAAGAAATATATATTTTTTGGTATGTTGATTTTAAATTTTTGTGAGCTGAATATTAATATATTTATATTTTATTTGGGGATGGCTTACAAAAATTTTGTGAAGGGATTATGATATACAGATATACCAAGTATATTTTATAGAGCTATAGAAATTTGGTTTTCTGCCTACAATACATATCTAATAGAGAGTTTCATTATATATATATATATATAAAGCACATATACTCTTGGTCTTGGTGCAAAATGCAATATATTAATTTGCATATTAATTTTGTGAGAACATTTCATATTTTATATTATGAATATTACTCATATATTTTGTGAGACATAATTTTATAGTGATTATGAGTAAAATATTACTCATAAAGACAATGTGGGAAAGGTGGATGACACCTTCAAAATTAAGGTATGTATATCACTGACTATTTATTTAAGAATTTTTATTATTATACAAATTCTTATTAATAGTAGGGGCAAAAAAATATTTTCTTGAAATGGCACATTTTAATCGGTCTATAATTTTTTTTGTGCTAAGAGGTTTATTATTAAAACAAATTTGATACTATGAAAAATTTTATTGAGTAAAATTAATTTTCATAGAATCACATATATCTTGTCACCATGTGTTTGTTATAAAATATAATTTTGGGTTAATCGTTAAATTAATGTTAAATCCAAAACTTATATTAATTTAGAAGGCCAAATAAAGATCATAAAATATTATAATTTTATAACAAGGTTTTTTGGCATGTATTTTGGTGGTCATATATTTTGACATTATTTAAATATGTCATATTTTTTTAGAAAATAAAGCATATAATTTTTATAACAATAAGAGGAAGAAATTTTTGTATACTATTGTTATAAAAAATAAATATAAAAATATTTTGGCTTGTATTTTGGGTTCATGAAATAGTTTTAAAACCATTTTATTATAATTATTTCTGAGCCAAATTATATTCAATATAATTGTGAATTGATGAATATTTTATGAGTTTAATATTTTAATTGGGTTATAAAAGATCCCCTTCTATTCACCTATATATATGGGTTGAGAGAAGAAGGTTGATGCACAAAAAAAACAGAAAGTAGCATATGTGAAAATAGTGTGTGAAAAACACTAAAAATCATACAAATTATATGTTATTTGGATAGAGAAAGGCGTGGGAGAAAGAGTCATGTCTACCTCCTACGTGCAGAGGTTGTAGACAAACAGGCGAATACTAGGTTGTTGTATCCTGGAGGTAACGCGTCTGAGTACCCCTGCATCGGGTGATATAGCAAAATCAACCTGTGGGAGGCGTGAATTACCTTAAAGATAACGAGATACCCGTGCCTCAGTCCGATACCACACATTTTATGATTTCTCTAAAAATTTACATTTCCCTATTTTTTGTGTTTATTCTCTTATTTTCAGGTTGCTGCTCCAACAGTCCTAGGAGAGGATATTTTTTTTTTATTACTCAAAGCTTCTATTCTTGTTAGTATAGGTAGATGGACCATTATGTAAGTTATTTTTTTCTTTTGTTAGTAATTATCATTTTTATTAAAAAAGACAGAGAGAGAGAGAGGGCAAGTTGATATATATGGACCATTATTCTATACATTGATCTTTGTACAAAAAAACCATGGCCATACTTTATAAACGAGGGAAAATTGACATGTTAGTAGAAAGTTTGTCACCAATGTAAATATTAAGTGGCATTGAGCGGGCATTGGTATAAGGTAGGATGTATGTATATATAGGGATAAAAGTTCAATGGTATCGTACCATTGAACTTCAGTGTATCTCTCTAATTATGTAGTGTCATTTGTTAATATTAATAAAAACTCACATTAATTAGGGCTCACCTTGAATGGTTTAGGGACCAACTGATTGGAGGGATGTACTGAAGTTCAGTACTACCATACCACTGAACATCTACTCTATATATAGATAAAGCTTATATTATAGTGTCTCAATTGAAGTCTGCATCCTTTAATGAGTTTAATTAACCATAAAATAATGTATGATTTAATTATTAAAGATTAAATTGAGATAAATTTGATTTTTTAGAGATTAAATTTGTTATTTTTATTTATGAGGGATTAAATTAAGACAAATTATCTTCTTTTAGGGATTAAATTGGTCTTTTTCATCTATCATGGACTAAATTGAGACAAATTATACTTTTTGGGGAATAAATTCGTCATTTCCATCTATTAAGGACTAAATTGAGACAAATTATTTTTTTATAGAGAATAAATTTGTCAATTTCATCCATCTGAGACTAAACTGAGATAAATTTCATATTTTGGAACTAAATTAAGATAAATTAAATTTTTTGGGGACTAAATTTATCATTTTCACTTATCGGGGACTAAATTGAAACGACGTAGTATTAAGTGATAAGGATTTAAGAGATATATGATTTGACATCAATTGAATCCCTTCAACTTTTTTTTGTCACATGTGATGCACGTAAACAAAAATCGTTAATTATTTTAATGGTATTAGTGAAAAAGAGAATATTGGTAAAAAAAATAAAACGTTAAAGGTATAATTGATAGCTAAAAAAGTGAGGTTTGGTATGCCTTCTTCACAGAGAAAGTGAGGTGAGGTGAACTTACTGCATGTTTGGTATGACTTCAGTACAGGGAAGGTGAGGTGAAACTTCCCTCTGCAGAGAGAAGCTTGCTTCCCTCATGATGTGGAGGGAAGTGGAGGGAAGGTGAGGTGAAGTTTGGTTTAAAGACCAAAATGTCCTTAAAAAATTTGTGACTTTTAAAAAAGTAAGGGCAAAAAAGGTATTTTATACTTTTATCTTCTATTTCCCTATTTTCTTCCCACCATACCAAACAATATTACTTTTACATTCCACTTATGTCTATTTTACCCTTTTACTCTACAATCTCACACACCCACTCATTAACACATATTTTTTATGATTTGTTAGGGGCAAAATAGACTTTGTATAAACACTTCCCTATCTAATACATAGCTTCCCTCCTCACCATTAAGCAAATTATCTTCCCTCTACTCATGGTTCTATAGTTCCTTGTCTCAATATTTCTCCCCTACCAAACACATTAAGAGAGGGAACAAATGTTACTTATTTAAACTTTCCTCTAACCAAACATATTGTAGGAGCATAATTAATAGTGACCTCCAACATTAGTTAGGAGTAGCGGTATTAAAATAGGCTAGCCCGGCCCCATACTATTTTATTAGGGCTGAGTTAGGCTGATATGTTTTTAATTAGGGCCGAGATTTCTCTAACTTTTTTAAGATAATATTTTTTAATTACTAAATAATTGTACAATAATTTATAATATGATATTTATTTTTGTTTGAAATTCAAAATAATAAGATATATTGATAAAATATTAATTTTTTTGGATAAATAATAAAATATTAATTAAAGCATGAAGATAAATTAAATAAAAATTCAAAATACTTAATATAATTTTAATTAATATGAAAATCATAAAATCAATTCAATATATATAAATTAAAAATAAAATAAAAAAAGTGGATTAGCTCAGTCCGACTTTAGCTGGTTTGATCTTATTTTTTTTTAAGGATAGACTGGACTGGTCCATTTTTATTAGGGTTAAGAATTTAACAATTTGATCATATATATTATATAAGATCAAATAGACTTGCCGGTAAAAACTAACTTATTTTCACAATGATTAGATTGGCTTTTTTTTAAGTATAACTTAACTCTTATTGCAACTTGCAAGAGTAAGTTAAGATCAACTTCATAAAGGAGTTATTTGGATTCAAATTTTTTTAAAAAAAAGCTCTCTTTAAATGGCTTATAATTAATAATTAATTTATTCAATATCTATAAAGTATCTAGATGATTAGGAAAATAAATTATATACAGCAAGGATTTTCAAAGTCTATTTTGCCAGTAGAATCGATTTGGTTTTCTAATTTCCCAGACGTCGTTATTCACCTTGCTGAAACTGATGTAACTATGGATGATGTTGAATGATTGCAGTGATGATGTGTTTCGCTTCTAAACAAAATAAAGGAGATATTTCAAAATCTAATGGCTTTATTTAAAAGATAAAATGCTTTTTAATCTCTAAATTGTTGTTCAAACTACTATTTAGTTCTCAAATTTAGCAAAAGTATTATTTAATATTCAAATTTGTAACTCCGTCAATTATTTAGTCCATTGGCTATTACCCGTTAGATAACCGATTGACGTGACCGTTAACTGCTGATGTGGCATCGTTAAGTGTCCAGTCATCTACCACTTCACATGTCATGTCAGCTTTAACATTAAAAATTAAAAAAGATAAACAAAATTAAAATGGTCATTGAACTATTCAGAAGTCATATTAATTGATCCCTGAAGTATTCAAAAGTCATACTAAATTGTCCCTGAATTAGTATGATTTTTGAATAGTTCAGGGACCATTTTAAATTTTTTTTTGCCCGTTTCGTCAACTTTTTGAAGATGGCTAATTTTTAAAAATTTTTTCAAAATGAATCTGAGAAAAAGTGTTGTCAGAGAAAAACCGTTTATCTTTAACAAATTGAATTGAAAAGTATTTTTATAAGTAGATAAATATGGTTTGTGTTATGCAAATTTGAATAAAGGAGGGATTTTGATTGTAGATTTACAAAAAATGGCATATATAGATTTAGGGTGTTATTAATATTATTAAATAGATAAATGGTATAAATATTTACTATTGTTAATTTTTATTAAGCAAATAAATATAAATTTTAATTAATTTATTAATCTCATAAAATATTAATGAATAAATTATTAATTTTAATTAATAAAATTTAATTATTTATCATTACTATATTTATTAACTAAATATCTATTAATATTATTTAAATAAAAATAATTATAAAAATTAATTTATAATATTATTATAAATTAATTTTTATTATTGATTTTATTAATTATGTTTTATAAGAATGATAAAATATGAATTTTAATATTTGAGTAAAAGTAGTTTTGTTTTAAGAAGTTTAAATTTTACCTTTTGCTTTTTTGGCTAGAAGTAGAAAATCTAATTTGTAACTTCTAAGGCCAAAAAAAATTTGTAACTTCTGCTTCAAGTTGAAAATCAGCTTCGGCTACAACTCAAAAGCTCTTTTAAAACATTTGTCAAATATCTCATTTTAAGAAAATAGACGCTTTTAAATAAAATAAGCACTTTTAGAGATAAAGTTGGCAACATTTATCAAATATCTCATTTTAAGAAAATAGACGCTTTTAAATAAAATAAGCACTTTTAGAGATAAAAAAACTTAGCCAAACAAACTATAAATATATAAAATGTTAAAAAATAAGTTAAGATCAATCTTACAAATAACTTTTTTAAATTAAATACTAAAGAAATTCTATTTCTTTGCATAAAATCATTTATAATAGTTAACCTAAGTTAATTTAACTTATAATTTAAAAGTATTCATAAAAAAATAATTTAAGAGTATTTTCATATATAATCGAAACAAAAATAGGAATTGTTGGATATGTTGGGTCCCTCGAGACTAAAGATCCTTCCATAGGAGAGTCCGATCGGATCGTGTGAAGACCCGTTGAAAAGTTCGCTGAGAGACAAACAAAACGGCATCAAGATGACATTTATCGGATGTCACACGAGCGCGCACTCGTGGCCCAAAATGGGCTAGGCGATCATGATGTAAGTATAATGTTTTGTTCATATCCAAGCCCCACATTGCTTAAATCAATGATGTGAGCTCTTTCATCCTCCTATAAATAAGAGACATTCCCCACCTTCACATTTGCTTATTCCATGTGTTGGAAAGGGGGGTCTCGTTTGGGAAACCCCATATAGTATAATTTTTCTCTCTCTTGAGTCATTTTTCCACGCATCAGCCGTGGACACGTGGCTCTACCTCTTGTAGGTAAAGTCCACCGTTTGGTGCGGCTCTTTTCGGAGTTCGTTCTTTGGAGGTCAGCCCTAGTGGAGCAGAGACACTGGCAAGATCCAAGGTTTTAGCGATGATGTCCAGGTTAGTAGCTTCTGCAATATTTAGTTTTTGCCTGGATTTATTTTCGATTTTTTTTTGGTCCCTGGGTCAAGTAATGTGGATTCAGGCCTTTCCCTACATTGGCATCAGAGCCTAGTTATGCTAGAGCTCTGTTCTACAGGAATTGATGAACCGAAAAGGGTAAGGAATATGTTTAGGTCTTGTATGATTTTGTTTTGTTTAAAACTTAGGAACATGCTTAGGTTCCCAGTTTTAAATCATATGTTGTAGGGTAGGGTAATATGACTTATGGATTGATTTTTGAATTTAATATATGATATTTTAAAATTCAATATTGTTTCGTTACCCAAACCCTAAACCTAGAAACAAGTTTAGGTTCTCTTTCTTTATTAAAGACCTTAATTTGCATACATGTATATATAATTTTAAAGTATGTGTACCTTACAATTTGGATATATGCCCTTGTATGTATGCTATTGCTTTGGGAAAGGAGGGGATTGACCGGCGTTGACTAGCCGTCAGCCGGAAAAGGTCTGGCAATCGATGCCGCTACTAACGGTGGCAGTTGACGGGGGACCAGCAACCGGAGCTGCCGCTGACGGCGGCCCGACGACCGACGCCACCGGCAATGGTGGTCAACTGGTCGTCGCCGTCAGTGTCTGGCAAACAGAGGTCCAGCGGCGGGCTGTGACCCGACCGTTGGCATCGGTGATCGGCTGGCGATCCTCCAGCGATCAGCACCGCCGTGATTGTTGTTGACTAGAGGTCAAACCGATCAACGCTCACCGTTGACCAGCACTACACAGTTTTCTGTTGCGCATAATTTCTCCGTTTTTAATGATTTTTAAGTCATTTTTCTTCTTTTCGCGAGACGAATCCAAATATGGGAGAAATTATGGTGAATTGGAGTCTAAAGAGCGGATCTGACCATCTCTTGACTCATTGACATACACAACGAGAGAGAAGATTTAAACGGTAAGCGATCGTTCAAATCACCTTAAATGTTTTACTCGAGTGGGAGCTAGGTGCAGCATGTGGCAAAACCATAACCTAATGTAAACGCTTATCCACGTGGAAATTTAAATAATATGTGACTTTTTAAATGATCGTAACCGTTGTGATCAAGTGGAAGTTCAAGGTCATGCCTGTGGCGACTCGATGTCCTTCTTGAACGCTTACATAGTGAGAATCCAAAAGGGATTTTGAATAGTATGTGGCTATTTTGTGAAAATTTTTAAATCAAGCAAAGAAATGTGTACATATATAGGCTCTTTGTGTGATGAGAGTGGTTTACCCAACTTCTCTAATATAGAGACTAACTATATCTACACTCGTCTTGCGTTGATTACAATTTTCCATAGTTGTGTATTGTGTAATAAGGAGTTGTGTAATTAGCTTTAGCGTTTAGGATTGATTGATAGTGTAACTACAAAACCTATAAATGTAGATCACATTAGAGAGACCGGTTTGGTGACACTGTGGTTACTAAACTGAGGCAGCTTACAATCAAGTTTGATTCCTCCAAGATTCGCTCTGACAAGAGCATGAAGACACATCTAATGGAGAAATTAAACATGATTTGGGAGTGTGAGTAAGACTGAAAACTCCCCTTTGGTAAATAGTGAGGTCAAACTGTTACCAAATATCTTCCCTCCTCTTGGGAGTGCATGTAGGTCATTCCGACCTCCACTAATACTATCAAGTTTCTTTATGATATTAAACACCACCTAGTGCTAATGTGGTGTTAGAGCTCCAGGCTCCAAGAACTAGGATAATAGGTCCAAGAGATGTGGTGCTAGGAAGAGAAATGTTGAGAATAATGTAAGTAGCCTCAGTTCAAAGGAAAAACAAGAGAGGAAAAGAGATTTTGGCCAAGGTCAAATGTTGTTTATGTCAACATATAGGGAATTATGCACAAAAATTGTTTGCAGCAATTCTTTGCCTTTCACCCATGAACATTGGTTCATGGAATTCCGCCCTCTGCCCAATGGGAGCAGAAGTATACTCGTGGGAACAAAGCATTAATGAAGGTAACAGGTTGGGCAGCTACAAAACGAAGTTGTGTAATGGTCACTCTTTATGTTTATATTTGTTATGTGTTCTAGATACTGAATGAAACTCATTATGAGCTATTTTTTCAAGAGAGAACTTAGGATATAATGTGATCTACATGTTTATCATGACTTCTTAGCATTAGTTTTTGATTTTGTGACAATGGTTGTGCTATGATACACTTTGAATTACATTCCTGTAATTCAACTAGTTGCTTTACTGTGTCTTCCTCTGTGGTTGATACACCTATTTGGCAAGTGTGTGTGGGATGCAATTACATATTAGCAAAGGAGAATTTTTTAGGACAAATTCCCAATGCTAGTTTGTAAACGTTGCCTTACAGACAAAGCAACCTGAAAACCATTTACTCATGAAATCAAAAAACCTGATTTCATCAAATTAGTCCACTCAGACAATAGTGGTTGATGAGCTTAGTGGCAAGGCCAGCGACCCAGCATTTTCTCATGATTACGTGATGAAAATAGGATAGTTAGACAACTAATTGTTCCATACACTCCATAGCGAAATGAGTTGCTCCTGGAGTTGGTTAAGTTGATAATGGCTTAGGTGAACATTCCCATTGGCGAGATGTCTTGCCAACAGTCACTTTCGTACTTAACCATATACCCTCCAAATTATGTGAGTGATTCCTTATGAGTTCTAGTTACGTAAAATACATGATTAGGGTGTGCTGAGACCATGAAGGTATACATCATACATGATCCTTCCTATGAGTATGGGAAGCTTAACCCTAGAGGCAAGTAGCGTGTCTTGGTAAGATAGGTTGGTCACTCAAAAGGATACGTCTTCATTAGCAATAATGAAGACATCCCATTCACATAATTTGAGTCTAAGGATGTAATGATCCTCAAAACTAACTTTTCTAATAAGGGAGACGGATTTTGGGATGGGCACCTTCATTGAAAGGAAGCGGACCTACAACATATTGAGAGGAGCGTATAGATGCACCTTTAGTTGCTGAGTCCAGTGGGAGTATTGCTTACGAGGAGCATGTCATCCACGAAACACAATCCAAGAGGAATACTAGATGTTCAAGAAGAGCCTAAGATTAGTTTAAAAGGCTTTCTTCGACCCTACTAGGAAAAGTTGGACTAAAACAATAGAAGAAGAAAAGGCGAAGTCTATAAGGACAAACCAAGTATAAGACTTGGTGAATCTGCCCCGCGCCACAAAATTTTTTTAGAACAAGTGTGCTCTCAAAAATTAAGGGAGGTAGATGGGTCAATCGACCGCTACTAGGCACATTGAGCAGTGAAGATGTTCACATAACAAGGTATAAACTGTGACGAAGCCTTCTCGTCTATTGTGTAGTCAAAGTCTGATTCTAGCTCAAGTCACCAGTTTAAGTCTGGTGGTACATCGATTGGATGTTAAGACAACTTTCTTGTATGGCAACCTAGGTAAAGGGATCTATGTGCACAAGCATGTAGGTCTCATGGCAAAAAGCCATGAGTGTAAGGTATGATGACTCCAGGGATCTGCCAAGATCTTGCATATTCATTTAAGCTCATGGTAATTGACCACTTAGTAAATTTCAAAAAAGCTGAGAGTATTTAATTACCCTCACACTGTATATAGAAGACACATGGCTAGCTAGAAACAGCACACAGGCTACTTTAGCCACTTAAGGATGACTATCCTTTCATCTTTTAAGATAAAGGAAATAGGTTAGACAGGGGGAGTCAAGACTCATTGAGAATGCTCCAAGAATCGACTCACTCTGTCTCAAGAATCCTATAAAGAAGAGATTCTTGGCAGATTCCATTTGAGAGGACCTGAACCCGAGTGATGTGCTAGTACCAAGAGGCAAGAGTTTGAATCTTGTTACACGTCTTTAGACTATGTCAGAGATGGAGTCATTGGATAGTATTTTCATATATGTAGTTGGTAGCTTGAAGTACAATGTGGAGTGTACTTGCTCCAACGTGCCTTTTGTAGTCGGCTTGTGAGCCGTTATCAGTCAAACCTAGGACAGACACATTGTTTAGAGTGTTATGAGGTACTTATAAGGCCTTGCTGAAAATCAGTTGTTTTCATCGTATTAGTGACCTGCAAATGGTAGGTCACACACTGATGCTGATTGGGTAAAAGACTTGGATTAGAGGACATCCACGTCTTGGTGTGCTTTCTTACTAAGCACTGAGACCATCTTGCAGAGAGGCAAGAAAGGATCATACATTTCTCTGTCCACTAGGGACATGGAGTTCATTGCATGATCATCATCAGTACGTGGGGCAGTTTGGATTGGAAGATCTAAAGTCACTTATGGATCACAAATAGAGTTGATGACCTAGTGAAATTGATCTCATAAATTCAAACAACTATAGTTTACACCAAAGAAAGCCTAAGTACCACAAGAGGACGCAAAACAACTTTGTATGAGACATCGTTACACAGTAGTTAAATACCCTGTTATGTAAATCTAAGCATCAAGTGACCAGGAGGGAGGGTCCTCACAGTATGACCTGTGATAGAGCATTGGCCCTCGTGGACCCACAGTGGTGGGTTAGCTGTATAGAGATACAATCTGTAAAACTAGTGTTTTAGATACACATGATTACTTAGAATCAGGGCGATTTAACATAGTTTATGTCATGAAGACAAGCTTTGTGAAAGCTCTATTTCTTGATCATAAGTAAAGTGTGATGCCTAGGCATACCTTTATTTTGTGTGGATCAAGAAATATAAGTGCTTATTACACAATATACAAAGTATGTCGTATAGGCTTAGGAGGTTGGCTCTTTCACTCGAGCAACCGCCTTGAACAAACAGGTGGTGTGGGCCAAGATGAGACTTGAGTGTTTTTTTCTTGAACACCAAAATGGGATATAATGTGAATATCCAGAGGCAGCTGAAAAGCACCGAGTGTTGGACAAGAAACACCACTGAGAATTGATAAGTCACCCTAGTAAGTGTACTAGGGTGAGATCCGCTAAGATGATGATGTCTTATGATCGAATTATGAATCTCGCTATTCATAATGCTCGTAGCCAGACGTGAAGCGAGCGAAGTGTGGTATCAAACTCATGTTAGATTCTAAGTGAGTCTGGACTAAGGTCTGTGTAGTGTAAGTGATTGAGGATCAAAATTGACATACGCTGGAGAACACCACAACGTGCATTTCATACTGCATGTGCTTTAAGTACCACAAGGGAAGCATGTGAATGAATCCCTGCTTCAATGATGTGTGAGTCCCTGAAAGGATGTACCAATCCTTTCAATGGGTACCCTTATGTACTTTGACTATGTCATGAAGAGATAAGGTAGTGCATGCTACTTTAATTTGATATCCTTCCAAGAGGCTATGGCAAAATACGGCCCGATGGAAAGCATCTATCTTTGATTGAACTGGTAAGAGGTCGAAAGGATGATTGTGTTGACATATGCATGTGTGATAGTATCCTGAGGTCGACCCATTATGTGATCCCTTTGAGGTTCTCATGGATGTGGATACCTATCTCAACTGAGTGTGGCTGAAGTCCTAGTCTTATTCTAGACTTAGAGGGATTAGATTAGGCATGTATATAGGGAACCCATGACACTATTTTTCGATTAGAATTTTGGTCACATCATCAGACACTTGGGTTGTAGCATCACTTATAGCTGGGCCCTAACAAGCTTCTAGTATAAGGCTCCCATACATCGTGCCAAGCAGTCACGACTGACATGGACTATTGAAGAAGACGACGAGTGAAAGAAAAATAGAGAATTCCTTTGTGATAAGGATAGTGATGGGCCTCCCACCATGTGCAAGTGGGAGTATGTTGGATATGTTGGGTTCTTCGGGACTAAATATCCATCCATGGGGGATTCCAATCGCGTTTTGTGATGACCTGTTGCAAAGTTCACTGAGAGACGAACAAAATGACACCAATATGACACTCCTCGGATGTCACACGAGCCCGCACTCGTGGGCCAAAGTGGGCTAGGTGATCATGATATTTTGTTCATATTTTCCAAGTCCCACATTGCTTAAATAAATGATGGGAGCTTTCTCATCCTCCTATAAATAGGAGGCATTCCCCACCTTCACATTTGCTCATTCCATGTGTTGGAAAGGGGGGTCCCATTTGGAAAATCTCACATAGTATACTTTTTCTCTCTCTTTTGAGTCATTCTTCTGTGCATCAGTCGTGGACACGTGGCTCTATCTCTGGTAGGTAAAGTCCTTCGTTTGGTGCGGCCCTTTTTGTAGTTCGTCGTTTGGAGGTCATCCCTGGTGGAGCAGAGACACTGGCAAGATCCAATGTTTTAGGAATGGTGTCCAGCTTAGTAGCTTCCGCAATATTTAGTTTTTGCTTGGATTTATTTTCGATTTTTGTTTTCGGTCCTTGGGTCGGGTCGGGTCGGGTCATGTGGATTCGGGCCTTTCCGTACAGAAACAATTGAAAAAAATTTCAAAAACTCAATGGGAGTAACAACATATAATATTTTTGTATACATATATTATTGGTCAAATGTCCAATTTGGTCCTCTATGTTTCACCCAAGTTCTAAATTTGTCCTCTGTCTTTCAAAAGTTCTATATTGGTCCTTTATGTTTCCCAAAAGTTTTATATTTGTCCTTAAGGTTTCATTAAAGTTATATATTGGTCCTTTATGTTTCATTAAAGTTCTATATTGGTCTTTTATGTTTCATTGAAGTTCTATATTAGTTCTTTATGTTTCATTGAAGTTCTATATTGGTCCTTTATATTTCATCAAAGTTTTATATTAGTCCTTTATGTTTCATTAGAGTTTCAATTGGTCCTCTCAGCATGGTTTTATTTTTGGCTTAAACGACGTTCTTTGGGTGTTTTTGGTGTTTCTAAGGCCACGTCAGCTATCTGATACACGTAAGAGAGATTATGTGTTCACCTCGGCACGCCACGTCAACAATTAACTTAAGAAATTGACAAACTTTGACAAAAGAACCAATTTAGAACTTCCGGGAAAGATAAAGGACTAATTTAAAACTTTTGAAACATAAAGGACTAACTTAAAACTTGAGTGAAACATAGAGGACCAAAATAAACCTTTGACCTATATTATTTACTTAACTAAAGTGTATATCTATATCTCTTTTTTTTTTTTGCTTTAATATCTATATCTATATTAATATTATTGTTGCTTTTTGGTGTGGGTGGAATGTTGTAGCCTCAGTCTTATGGGTAACCTAATTTCGGCAAGAGCAATAAATAAAGGGGTTTTAGAGAATGCGTTCCACAAGATATAGAACCTACCGAAGGAATTCAAAGTCGAAGCATTGGAGCAAAACCTCTTTTTCTTTCACTTCCAAGAGGAAAAGGAGACGATGTGGACACTTGATGGTGGTTCGTGGATTTTCTGAAACCGATGGCTCATCCTTAGACGGTGGCGTAGGGGGCTTAACGGGTATTCATATGAGTTTAGGTTTGTTAATATCTGGGTTCAAAACTTCAAATGTGTGGCGAACCTCCGCACTGCCGAACGGAAAAAGGTTGCAAGAAAATTTGGTTCTTTACTTGGTGAGGTTACTGGAGGATATCTCGAATAATTATGAGTAGGAGAGTTAACTCTGAGTGTTATGTGTAATATGAGAGGCAACATGGGTTCCTTATGTATAGGGTTACGTGTTCACTTATAATGTTGCAATGGGCTAATAGCAACAACATTTACACTAACGTTATATGTTTAGAAGGGTCTTTGGTTAATCTTGATATTATCAGTTGATATTGAGTATATGGAGGCTTTAGCAGTGTATGAAGGTGTTTGCTTTGTCAACACAATGACTTGCTCGAAAATAGAGGTGAAAGGTGACATCAAAAGAATCTTTGATTTACTGAATAGTTTTAGAGCATGTTTGTTTATGTTTATATTTATAAACGAAGCACTTATTTTTTTTAATAATCACTTATTTCAAAAAATTGTGCTGTTTGTGTATGCTTATTTCATAAAATAAGTGATTCTTAGTTATAGTATAATGCACTTTTTTAGCTTTAAGCAGAAACTAGAAATTGGAGCTTCTTTTTCTAGCTAGTAGCAGAAGCTGAAATTTAAATAATTTAAGACAAAAATGCCCTTAATAAAATTTAATATTTTCCATTATACCTTTTATTATTTTAAACCTATTTTTGACCAATACAACTACACTTTACAATCTTCTTCAATGTTGCTCATTCTCTTTCTTCATAGTCCAAGTCCAAATTTTTTATTATTATTTTTATTTAAATAACATTAATATATATTAATTAATAAAAAACTAATCATAGATAACAAAATTACATTAATTAAAATAAACAATTATTTAATTAATATTTTAATATATTAATAAACAAATTAACATTTATTTTTTATTTATTTAATAATAATAAATGTAACTACGGAATATTTCGCCTAGGGACACGTGGCACTAAGCTTCCAGAAGCTTAGTGGCAGCCTACTCCAACGACATGTGGCACTAAGCTTCCAGAAGCTTAGTGGCAGCTTACTCCAACGACACGTGGCACCACTCCTTTGCCCCTTGCGTGGCCGGTACCCACGTCTCACCTTGAGGGCTCCCGTCCAAGAGACGTGGGAAGCCCTTCCAAGCATCGTGGGACGACCCACGTCCAACGGGAACGTGGGTCAAGCACATCCTCCCTACACTCAGTATAAAAAAGCCTTCACCTGGGGAACTTGAGGACATCAGAACATCAGGAAATCACAACACACGAGAACAAGAGTTAAGTGGCACGCATTCTGAATATACAGAAGCTACTCTCAGCCTGCTTTACTACGCACACCTATCTATCGGTTCTAGAGTTTATCCCACGGCACCACCAAGCTCCGGTGACCCTCCGGTCAGCACCTGGCACCTTTCCGTCCCGGAGATCCTTACAAGTAGAGCGCCTAACCGCTCTAAGAGACCTCTGCTCTCTCACAACCTAAAGCAACCTCCTACGAATGGCTCGCCAACACGGAGTACCTTACGCACGTTGATAGTACCGATATTTACCCTTGTATCTTTTGGCATTTGACAAGCTTTTGTTGAGTTTAAAGACTCATTATGCATGTTTTACCGTTATTCAAGGGCACTTAAGGACTTAAATCACAATCTTGCTAATTCCATGTTTTTATTGAATAAATTGCGATAATTCTCTAGTTTTATTAACTTGAGAGCCTCACAATTGTTTCTGGTTGATTTGTAGGTCAACTAGCTTGAGTAATAGCAAGGATTCAAGTGTTAGAGGTCGAGAAAGAAGCTGGAAAGCGAAGCCGGTGCAAGAATTGGAGCTTAGAGGAAATTTTGGGCCCATGACACTGTTCTACCCGCTGCCAGCGGGTAGCCTTGCAAGCTGCCAGCGGGTAGATGTCATTTCAGAATGAAAATGCGCGTTTCGAGTAATTCACCCGCTGCCAGCGGGTACACCAGATCTGCACAATTTTCTCGCGATTTTAAGAGTTGAAACGGATTGTGGGCCCACTCTCTCAGCATTTTACCACAAGGGGAGCATCTTAGGTCGTATTGGAAGGAATATTCTGATGTTTTGGAGGCCCTTAACCTAATTGGGAGATGAACCCACTCATTCTAACACCTTCATCATTGAAGCTTCTCATCCTCTCAAGTCTCTCTCACATTCTAGCCACACTCACCATTTTCTCTTCATCTTCTCCACTCTCTACACCCATTCACACCAATATCCAGCAACTTCCATCATCATCCATGGCTAAGCAAGGGTTGGAGGAGCTTGGTGAAGAATATCTCTCATCCATGAGTGGCTAAATCTCTTGTGCTTTGGAGGAGGATGATTAGGGCTTGAGCTATGACATCCAATAGAGAGTTTTTCTTGTTTTCCTTCTACTTCTCTTTATAGATTTATTGATGGGTTTGTATTGATTGTGGTTCCATGGTTGTGAAACTTAACTTGGTTGTAGTTGGATATTAGGGATTGATATAGATTTGTGATTTGTATTTTCATTCTCCCATTGTGGGTTTTGATTATATTGGATTTGGTTAAATCTTATTGTAGTTTTGATTCATTGTGGAAGTTACTCTAATGACAATGGTATTTGTTGAGTTGAATTCATATCTATATTAAATTCCCCATTTGCTTCATTGATGGTATTTGATTAGGCTTGTTAATTGCATCCTCTAATTAATTTCCCTAGGTTTAGTGGTCACTAAACTACTTTAGGAAATGACTTTTCATTGATTAACTCCACACTTTTTGATAGCAAGGATAGCCCAAAGCATTCTCCAACAAAGCATATTCATCTCATTTCATTCACCACAATTTACTTTAGTTTTTAAAATATTGAAAATCCTAAAAAGTGTTAGTTCTAGTTTCATTTAGTTGCATTTAATTCCATTTAGTTTCATTGCACACCAAGTGTTTGTTAAATTGCCACAGAGACATCTCTTTTTGTGTTAATTGTGCATATTTATCCATAGAGTCCATAGGCTCCGCGAGAGAGAATCGACCTAGGTTGTGCCACTAGCTGCACTATTTAGTATTAATTTTGATTGGTGCCGGCCTCGCGACAAGGCTGCGTTCATCACACGTCTTAGCCGCACACGGCCCAATATAGGTAACTGCCTAAGCCTAACGGCTCCTATAGACGTCACCATGACGAACTATGTGGACTTTGATCCTTTCACAAGGGTACGTAAGCACCTAGGTCCTCACCTAAGGACAAGTCCCCCAAGGTCACGACCCCTTGCGGTCCTTATTTACAAATTAAAATTGTTTGAACCAAAAATGACAGTTACATTGGCGCCCACCGCAGTCTTCTCAGACCACAACGCCTTGTGCACTCTGACGCTAAACGGCATTTCTTTTTTGGGGAGTAAGAGTATCCACCTAAAACTCAGAAACCCGCATTTTTTATTTTCTCCAATACAGAACGGTACTCGCATGGCCAGCACCAACAGATCCTCTAAATCACTGCATGACCGGCAGAATGACATCAATAGCAACCAACACAAGCGACATAAAACACAGCTCGCGACCTTTGAAGGCACAAGCAACGCGACCGAGATGAACGAACCATTGGCTATCACGGCTAATATCTCAAGATTTGACGTCAAATGTGTATTAATAGACCCCGGATCGGCTGTTGATATACTCTTCACGAAGACCTTGGAGGAAATGCACAACTGCAAGGACCAGCTAACGTCAGATGAAGGAACTCTTGTCGACTTCTCAGGACAAGCCGTTGAGACATGGGGAACCTTCACAACATGGCTCATCTTGGGCCCGCCACCGAAGGTCGTCAGCGCCAAAGTTAGGTTCATTGTATCGGCAGGCCCATCGATATACAACGCTTTCCTGGGTCGATCGACCCTCAACCAACTCAGAATAGTCATATCCACTGCTCATCTAATGATAAAATTCCCCACGACAGCGGGAATCGGGGAAATACGAGCGAAACAAAAAGCCTATGCGTGTTGCGCGACAAACCGTCCTGAAGGAGACAAGGTTGAGAATTACACCAGGAGCTCTCCCGAGATAGTGGACCTACGCGATGAAATCCCTGGAGCACGGCCACAGCCCATGGAAGAACTCGTGAGTATTTGCATAGACCAAGCAAATAGCAGGGAAATCCGCGTTGGAGCCTTCCTTGACCAGGCAGCCCAAAAGAAGTTCTAGGATCTACTTACCAGGTACAAGGACGTGTTCGCCTGGAGCACCACAGACATGCTGGGAATAGACCCCACACTCATATGTCATTTCTGTAACATCAGAAAAAGCGGCACTTTGGTGAGAAAAGGCAACGGGCAATCAACGAAGAAGTGCAGAAGCTCCTCGATGCCAGGTTCATACGTGAGTCAAAGTACCCCGATTGGCTGTCGAATGTGGTTATGGTAAAAAAGGCGAATGGGAAATGGTGGATGTGCGTAGATTTCACAAATCCAAACAAAGCCTGCCCAAAAGACGCCTACCCACTTCCCAACATAGACAAGCTAGTGGACGGAACAACCGAGCACCGGAAGCTAAGTTTTCTAGACGCCTTCTCAGGATACAATCAAATCCATATGAACCCAAAAGATGAAGAAAAAACCTCTTTCATCGCAGACAAGGGTGTCTACAGCTACAAAGTCATGCCCTTTGTACTGAAAAACACGAGTGCCGCCTACCAGAGGATGACAAACATCATCTTTACAGATTAGATTAGTCACAACCTCGAAGTCTACGTCGATGATATGGTGGTCAAATCCATGGAACTTGAACAACGCTTGGCGCACTTGGAAGAAATCTTCCTAGTCTTACGGACGCACCAAATGAAGCTAAATCCGACCAAATGTGCCTTCGGCATATCAACGGGAAAATTCCTAGGATTCATGATCACACAAAGGGGAATCGAGGCTAATCCTGAGAAATGCGCAGCCGTCCTCAACATGGAGCCACCTCGAACGGTGAAAGAGGTACAAAGGCTAAACGGGTGGTTAGCAGCCCTCAACATATTCCTGTCACGGATGGCAGACCGATGCCTTCCCTTCTACAAAATCCTAAAGACAACACCAGTGTTCCAATGGACCGAGGAGTGCAAAAAGTCTTTCCAGGACCTCAAGGCTTACTTAGCTAAACCACCGGTGCTAGCAAAAGTAGTTAAAGGGGAAACCCTCGTACTATATCTAGCCACCACCGATCACGCCATAAGCTCGGCGCTGGTAAAAGAAGAAGGGACCGAACAATTCCCTATTTACTACACAAGTCATGCTTTGCAGGGAGCCTAACTCAATTAACAATGAGTGGAGAAGCTCGTACTCGCCCTCATCCACTCGGCCAGAAGGCTTCGGCCCTACTTCCAACAGCACACAATCATGGTCCGAACCGACCATCCCTTGCGGCAGATACTACAAAAGCCAGACTTAGCAGGGCGAATGACAAACTGGGTCGTCGAGCTCTCCGAATTCGACATCAAATACGAGCCCCGACGGACGATCAAAGCCCAGGCATTGGCCGACTTCATTGCCGAAATGACTCCGTCAGAACGCCATCAGAGGGATGCCTCGATTTCGAATCATGACGAGACCACTGAGCCACAACCAGAAAAATCCTTATGGCTAGTCTATGTAGACGGCTCCTCGACTGGGAAATTCGCGGGCGCTGGCATTATAGCAGAGAACCCCGACGGAATCAAGGTGGAACAAGCCCTGCGCTTCATGTTCCCCGCCTCTAACAACCAAACTGAATATGAAGCACTCATAGTTAGACTAGCGCTAGCTCATGACCTAGGCGCCTCAAAGGCCAAGCTATTTAGCGACTGACAATTAGTGGTTGGACAACTCAATAGAGACTATGAGGTGAAAGACGCTACTACCATCAAATACGTAGAGCGTGCCAAACAAGAAATCAGCAGGTTGGAATCCGGCTTGATGACACGGATACCCCGAAACCAAAACATCTAAGTTGACGCCCTCTCCAAACTCGCCACCACACCGAGCCAATTGGGACTTAAAACGGTCATGCGAACCATGCTTCGCACCCCCAGCATAAATCCAGACATACTACCGATAGCGGTTGACGATTCCTGGATGGCTCTGATAAAAGCATACCTAGCATAAGGCACCCTGCCTACGGATGAAGAGCTAGCTCGAAAAATAAAAAGGCAAGCAGCTTGATACTTTGTCTGGGGAGACGACCTATATAAAAAGGGATTTTCATCCCCTCACCTCCGATGCATCCCGACTGAGGAAGCAAACTATGTGCTGCAAGAAATCCAAGAGGGCATATGCGGCACCCACCAATCCGCGGGAGCACTCCGCAAGCAAGCTCTGCTCTTTGGATTTTATTGGCCCACAATGAGGGCAGGCTCAAAAACCTCGGTCACCAACTGTGACCAATGCCAGTGGCACGCCACGTTCATACAGCAACCACCTGGCGAACTGAAGGTTATTGAATCTCCATGGCCCTTTGACACTTGGAGGATGGAGATACTAGGCCCCATCCCTCAAGGTACACTTGAAAGAAAGTTTCTCGTAGTGGTAGTTGATTATTTCACAAAATTGATCGAGGCCGAACCCCTAGCCACTATATGCTCCCAAAATGTCTAAAACTTCCTCTAGCGAATTGTCATAACTCGGTTCGGCCCGCCGCACACGTTGATTATCGACAACAGATGCCAGTTCGTCAGCGAAAAATTCGAGGATTTTTATAAAGGTTGGTGCTTTGACCACAGAACCACCTTGGTCGAATATCTGGCAACTAACGGGCAAACCGCATCATACTCGAGGGGCTGCGAAAGCGCTTGATGGATGCAAAGGAAAGTTGGGTGGACGAGCTCCCATCGGTCCTATGGTCCTACCGGATTATGATACACTCGGCAATAGGAGAAACTCCTTTCGCTCTAACATATGGGCAGGAAGCGATAGTTCCCGCCAATATCAGGGTCCCCTCGGATTGAGTGCTAAATTACTTCGATTCAAACCCAGAAAATCTATTGACCAGCCTGGATGCGGCCGAAGAATGCAAGGAAGCTGCGGCGGTCAAAAATGTCGCTTACAAGTAGCTACTTACACGAAAATACAATCGGGGCATCCGACCTCGAAAGTTCGAAAAGGGTGACTTGGTTATGCGGACAGCGATAAACAATAGGCGCGACCGCCTGCATGGCAAGCTCGCACCTAATTGGGAAGGCCCTTACATGGTCATTGGTATCGCTTTGCACAACGCATACAAGTTAGCACGCCTGATGGGAGAGCACGTCCCGAATACTTGGAACGCTAGCAGCCTCAAGAAATATTTCACTATGTCTTAGTCCGAAGACAAGTTTCACGAATATTTCACTGTCTTAGTCCGAAGACAAGTTTCACGAATATTTCACTATGTCTTAGTCCGAAGACAAGCTTCACAAATATTTCACTATGTCTTAGTCCGAAGACAAGCTTCACAAATATTTCACTATGTCTTAGTCCGAAGACAAGCCCACTATGTACTCTCCCCCGTCTTAGTCCAAAGACAGATGTAATACCATCGATTTAAATGAATACAAAATGCAATGCGATTGACCAACTATCGTACTTGAAATTCTTTTCACTATTCAAAAAATATATTTACATATGGGGACTAGCGCCCCAAGAGTACAAAAACAACAATGCGAACACACCGCAAAGTCCGAATCAAGAAGCATTCCCGCTTGAAGGATGCGGCGGCGCACCCGACCTTGGGGGATCCCTTCGAGGATTTGGAGCTATGTTGTAATCCTCTATCCTTAACGGAGAATCTCCTCGGGCACGAATGCTAAACTCTCCACCAATGTTCTCCCAAGAAGGGTGCATCCTCGGCTCCTCGCCCTGACCTCCGGAGGGATAGAAATGCCCATTAAATCCTCTAACTGTGCCATGCCATTTTGCATCACGTAGTTTGCAAAGCGCAGGAAATCCTGACGTCGGACTCTCGAAGAGTTAGCCTTGATTTTTGCCAGCTCGCCCTCTAACTCTTTCACTCGGGCGGTCAGTTGAGAATTCTCATCCAGCAGGCGCTCCACCACTTCCTGCACAAAACCGCGCAAGAGTCAGGTGTCGTACATAAAGAATATTGAAGCAAGAGAAAAGCGACCTACCCCCTCGACCTCCCGCTAACAAGCAAAGCCCGTCAGACGGCTTAGCAACAGCATGGTCTCCTTGGTCATACGCTCTAAAGCATAGTCATCCCCATAATCCAGCGGATAATGCTGACGAGCTAGTATGACCCGCTCCGCCTCAAAGGGAATCAACTTCCCTCTAACAGAGACACCCTCACCTAGAAAGCGGACGGGCATCTCTTCGGGGAGTATAGGAGTATAGGGAACCCTTCTGCGACCACGACGGTCCAAGCTGGCTTGACCCACCTGATTCGTGACTTCCGCATTAACACCCTCAGGGCCCCCGTTCGCGCCGGCATCCTCGTCCGCTTCCGAGGGCGGAACAACAACACTTATAGACATTGACCGCCTACGTTTCCAACTCTGAGAACTCCGTGGGGGACACAGCCTCCCTTGAATGCCACCTAGGGTCAACCTTGAAAATTGGGAACATTCAATACTTCGTGAGGCCCAAAAGCGCAAAAGACGCAACTCACTATCAAAATACATGCTTACCTAAAGCAGCGCTTGTGACCGCAGACCCCCTTAGAAATTCGAAAGATGTCTCCTCATACTCCTCTTGGTCGTACCAAAGCCGGAGAGTAGGATTCGACCACTTAAGGGGGAAGCGCGGACGCCAATCCCCAGGCCGCACCCATGGCGGGCAAACACCCTTCTTGGGTACCACTTTAAAGAAGTATGACTGCCAAGCATGATTATTGCCCGGCAAGTCCAAGATAGTAAACTCCTTGGCACGTGATTGAAACACACCCATCCGTGTGCCTCGCGAATGGAGTAGAGGGAAAGAAACACATTGGGCAGAGCCTCCTGTTTATTTGACCGATAGAACTTGTCGAAAACGCTGAGTATAGACCACGCGTTCTGAGTCAACTGCGCGGGGCAAACATTCAACAAGTTGAGCATGGCTTCCACGAAGCCAGAGAAAGGGGGAATAAAAGCGGCATTGTAGGGGACGCAGAGGGGGAGAACAAAACTGACGTCGTCGCTGCAAAGAATAGTCTCTCATTCCCCCATCGGCCTTATTTCATAATCCTCGGGGAGAGAAGGAGCAAAATGCTCCCTCTATATTTTCTCGATGCCTAGATCCGGCACAACTCGCGACTCTACCCCGACGTCCACCACTGAAATATTGATCGTAGACCCAGGTTCTGGTTCGGCAGAATATCATTTTGCAAAAACTTCTGGAGGAGGTACTATCGAGTTTTCACCCTCCTTAGACAAAACCCCTGAAGGTCCACTGAGTCTCGCAGCAGAATAAGACTCTCTACTTTCTCACTCCCTCCGTGGCAACCAGTAGTAGAGATTGCTCAAAATCTGGATCCACAGAAGAGCACACGAAGGTGGTAACGCTAGAAGAAGCCATTATGGGAGACTGAGACCAGAGAATTGCTAGAACCAAGATTGGAAAGAAGACTGCAAAGCAAGAGAATGAAGCTCTTCCGCTCTCAGTAATAAGGAGGCACAAGAGACGTTTTGGAGCTCAACCAAAAGGTGCGAAAACGGAAAAAACTTTGAAACTGGAGGGAATGACCAAAAGGCCCCTGGCCTTTGAGTTTCCTCCACACACCCCTAGAGTGTACTTCCGAAAATTCCTCTCTGCGCAATGATGACTCCTCCTTGGAAAGTCGTGCACTTTCTGCAGAGACAGCTCAAAAACTTGCTAAGGAAGTCAAGCAGTCAGCCACCCGAATTAAGACGCGTGGCACCTTCGACGTCTCCTCTCAAAGCAAATCCAGAAATGCGCGAATTCTCCCAAAGTCGAACGACCAACCAAGAGGCCTAGACCCACTTGCGGACGAGCTCACTTCGACAAAAAGGGTAACGCGAAATTTTCCTAAGTAGCTTAAGACTTGGGGGACTTATGTAGCTACAGAATATTTCGCTTAGGGACACGTGGCACTAAGCTTCCAGAAGCTTAGTGGCAGCCTACGCCAACAACATGTGGCACCACTCCTTTGCCCCTTGCGTGGCCGGTACCCACGTCTCACCTCGAGGACTCCCGTCCAAGAGACGTGGGAAGCCCCTCCAAGCATCGTGGGACGACCCACGTCCCATGGGAATGTGGGTCGAGCACATCTTCCCTACACTCAGTATAAAAATGCCCTCACCCGGGGAACTTAAGGACATCAGAACATCAGGAAATCACAACACACGAGAACAAGAGGCAAGTAGCACGCATTATGAATATACAAAAGCTACTCTCAGCCTGCTTTACTACGCACACCTATCTATCTGTTCTAGAGCTTAGCCCACGGCACCACCAAGTTCCGGTGACCCTCCGGTCAGCACCCAGCACCTCTCCGTCCTGGAGATCCTTACAAGTAGAGCGCCCGACTGCTCTAAGAGACCTTTGCTCTCTCACAACCTAAGGCAACCTCCTACAAGTGGCTCGCTCGCCCGGAGTACCTTACGCACGTCTTAGCCGCACACGGCCCAATATAGGTAACTGCCTAAGCCTAACGGCTCTATAGACGTCACCATGACAAACTACGTGGACTTTGATCCCTTCACAAGGGTACGTAAGCACCTAGGTCCTCACCTAAGGACAAGTCCCCCAAGGTCACCGACCCCTTGCGGTCCTTATTTACAAATTAAAATTGACTGAATCAAAAAAATGACAGTTACAATAAACAAATTAAATATTCATATCCATTTATCTATTTAATAGCATTAATAACATCATAATCTATAGATGCCCTTCTTGGTAATTTTACAGTCAAAACCACTTATTTATAGAATTTTACCAAACACAAATTATTTTTCAGCTACTGATAAAAGTATTTCTTAACTCAATTTGCCAAATACAAATTTTGTCCTAATTTCTCTCATTTATGTTTTATTATTGATGACATTTTAGCTTTGAAGTTAGATTTTAATTGTATTTCTTTTAATTGGGTTACCAGAGATGCTAATAGGGTTGCCTATACTCTTGCTCATTCAGATTTTCTTTTTCTTGATATATCTTCGAATACTCATATTTGGCTCGAAGATTTTCCTTCGATTATTTGTAATACTATTAGGCGCGATGTTTCTTAATCAATGATTTGGTCCAAGTACTGTTCAAATTTATAAAAAAACAACTATTTTCAAAACATATATTAATAATATTTAAAATAATGAATAAAATTAATAAAAAATTTTAAAGAATGTAAGTAGCCTGATAACATGCCTAGTTTAATCTCTTCAAAACCGCTCATTTAATGGACCGCCTAGACTGTGCTAATTCCCACTTTATCAACAAATTTTAAGATAGGAAATAAGATCTAATATAGGATGGTATGTACTTTAATTTTTATCCTTTAATTTAAGTTTATCATTTTTATTAAAAAAAAAATTTCTCACAACCATGCCATAAATTTTGTGTTTCCGTTTTATAAGAAGGAAAATGCAAGCTATAAATGAAGTGCATAAATTATATTGTTTTAATCGTTGGATGAGACTGTTACAGTGTAAACACAAATATCATTTTTTATTTAACAGAATCTTTTACACTTTAGACACTTGCACCTTAGTCTATCCAAATCCAACTATATTGAGAAGGAAAATGCCAGAAATTTTGTGTCTCTTCGCCACTTGAAGGGTCAAATGTAAAGTTTTCGTTAAACAAGCGAAGTAGGATTTGTTGTTGGCCTGTGGTTGTTGGGTATGCGTTATCCCATGACCAGCTGCTTCCTTCATTCGCCAACTACTCTCAAGTCTGATATTCTATTCTATTCTTTTGTCTATTTATTTTATATATATATATATATATATATATATATATAAGTTAATAATATTTAATTCTTACTTAAAAAAATTATTCTTTTTTATTTTACAGTAAAAGACTACATAATATATTAAACAAAAAAATTAATTAAGTTTTATTGACAAATATACAAATTAAATAATATAATATGTAAATATAAGAACTTTTTGGAATTTAAATAATCTCGTATAAGAATTAAGATGATATCATTGTGTGAAAAGAGAGGCGAGTAATGATTAACACTTTAATATATTACTGTGAAAAGAGAGATAAATAAAGATTAATATCATATTGTCATGTGGGGAAAAATGTAGGTACTAACTTATTTGAGTAATCGACATTTTAAATATTTGGCAAAATTATCTTCAAAAAATATATATATATTTGGTAAAATTACCTTTTCTGCCTCAATGTTTGGGGGTCCTGTCAGTTTCGCCCATAACGTTTTTTCGCTGTCAATTGTACCCCTAACGTTTTACGTTTCTGTCAATGTCACCCTTTTCACTAACCGTCAAATATTTAACAGTTTTTGCTGACGTGGCATCCTATGTGGCAAAAATATCTGACTGGGCATATTTTTTTTTCACATCAGATTTCTAACATTTTTGTTTTTGTCAATTGTACCCCTAACGTTTTACATTTCTGCCAATGTCACCCTTTTCACTAGTACCATCAAATATTTAATAGTTTTTGCTTACATGACATTCTATGTGGCAAAAATATCTGACTTGACATATTTTTTTCCACACCAGATTTTTTACTCATCTTTTTCCCATCAAAAGCGTGTCGTTTTGGCCTCATCCTATTCCTTTTAAAATGTAACTAAAACGCATGTGCCATTTTGCAGACAAAAACATCGGAGACGTTACCCATTCTCTATTTCGAGAAGACATTGTCAGAGAGAAGTCAAAATCGGTGCTCGGAAACTTTCACGGTTTCTCAGTAATCAAAGGTCGAATATGTCTTCCTAAAATAGAGAATGGATAACGTCTTCGATGTTTTTATGAGCAAAATAGCGCGTGCGTTTGAGTTATATTTTAGAAGGAATAGGCTAAGGTCAAAATGATACAACTTTAATGGGGAAAAGATGAGTAGAAAATCTAATGTGGAAAAAAAATATACCAAGTCAGATATTTTTGTCACATAAAATGCCACGTAAGCAAAAATTATTAAATATTTGATGGTACTCGTAAAAAGGGTGACGTTGGCAAAAATGTAAAACGTTAGGGGTACAATTGACAGACGAAAAAAAAACGTTAGAAATCTGATGTGGAAAAAAAATATGCCCAATCAGATATTTTTGTCACATAGGATGCCACGTCAGAAAAAATGTTAAATATTTGACTGTGTTAGTGAAAGGGTGACATTGGCATAAACGTAAAACGTTAGGGGTACAATTGACAGCGAAAAAATGTTAGGGGCGAAACTGACAGGACCCCCAAACGTTGGGGACATAAAAGGTATTTTTGCCTAAATATTTTCTGTACAATTTTTATGATTGATTAGTAAATTATTATATTCTAATTTTTTATGTAAAATAATTAACATTTTAGATTAAGCTTGATTGAACCTAGAGCAAAATATGTTAGACTAGTGGCACTTTAATTAAAGTTAGCCGGAAGTAAATTTAAGTTTTTTATGAATCTTATAAAATGATTTTTTTTTGATAAATTATAAAATGATTTAGAATTTTAGTTATTATATGAATTTCAAATTCTTTAATAAAAAATTTTAGTTCCTCTAATTTTATATAAAAAAAGTTTTCATAGTTTAAAAATAAATAATATTACTCTTTTATTTTGTGAATGATTGAATTTTATTATCCTCATTACATTTTCATTTAAATCAATTATTAAATTTTGGTTCTCAAAAAGTATTAAATTTAAGTGTGAGTTAAAAATTTTGTGCAAATAAGTAATAATTTAACTAATAAATTACCAAATTTACTGTGAAATTGTTGGAATCAATTAAAAGGTTTATAAGATTAGATTATTCATTTATTCCAGATTATTTTTTGTTTAGGGCTTACAAAAAAAGCAGCCTTTGAAAATTCCTCGCGTCACCAAACGCAGCCTAAATCAGAGGATGATATAAATAATGAATAGCAGAAAGGCGTGGTGGCTAGTGAGTACCATTTGAATTGTTCCGTTCGGATCGGATCCCACCGGAAAAGCAATACTTGTATTCCGACAGAGGTTTGTCATTTTTTCTACAGATCTTGCTTCATCTTAGTCCTTTTCTTTTTAGTTCTTCGTAATCCCTTTTCTTCGCTGAATTATTATCTTTCCGTTACAGTTTTGGGCTCTATCGATGTTTCTGCATTAAATTTTTTGTGCGATTTCATATTAGGATTGATAGTTGAAACTAGCCTAATCAATAAGATGTGGGGTGTTCTAAGGCAGAAAGTATGTGCTGGAGGGCTTCCTGGAACGGTATGCTATTCGATAATTGTCTATTTGACTTAAACGTACTTTACCTTTTCTTTATCATTCTAAAACTAGAGCGATCTTGCAGTGTATTCGCCCTGCTGTTTCCGCACTCAGAAATTACTCTGCAGCGGCAAAGCAGGTAATGTTTTATCTGTTGTACTTTCTTTTATGTTCATATGTAAGGTGCACAAATCACTATTATTTATCCCTTTTCCCTGCAAAATGGCATACCCATCTTTTTAATACCTCGTATTAAGCATTTAATTTCTTGGGTTTACTTAATTTGAAACGGATTGGATATGTAGATGACGGTGAGAGAGGCCCTGAACTCGGCACTTGATGAGGAAATGTCAGCTGATCATAAAGTATTCTTGATGGGTGAAGAGGTAATTGAAGTGGCCCATTCATATTCTCAATTATCTTTTCGTTGGTATTTTCCCCTTTTCATGTATTCACTTTTGGGATTTATATGTGCAGGTTGGGGAGTATCAAGGTGCATACAAGGTTATAAATAGATTCACTGTTTTTTTTTTTTTATAATTCTATGGAATCTGTAGGTTTATGAATTAAATTGATATTCTATTAGTCATATTTTCCCCCTTTTCATTTATAGATATCTAAGGGGCTTCTTGAGAAGTATGGTCCGGAGAGGGTTCTTGACACTCCAATCACTGAGGTTTGTTTTCTGTTACTTGCTCTTAGTACTGGTTCCACACTCCTTGAATACATATGCAGTCACTGATGCAAGTTCTCAGTCACGTCCTTCTCTTCCTCCACCTTTTATATGTATAAAAGTATGTTTTCATTATGTTGTGTTTTCTCCAAAACTCCCAGTACAGTTATATAAATTGGTAATTCCTTATTGCTTATTCTCCTATTCTTTCACAAGTTTGAGATCGTAGTAATTGTCAGACTACAAGAATCCTAAAAGTTTTCTTATATTAATTAAATAATTATCGTAACAAATTGCATTAGTTTCAACTCTCTGTCACAGCAAGCATAGCTTTCAATGCTTGTTTTGCAATGAATTTTATATTGACCTTA
Source organism: Senna tora (assembly GCA_014851425.1). Classification (NCBI taxonomy): domain Eukaryota; kingdom Viridiplantae; phylum Streptophyta; class Magnoliopsida; order Fabales; family Fabaceae; genus Senna; species Senna tora. The sequence goes on from CM026262.1 coordinate 17,669,270, forward strand.
AATTTGACTCTTCAATATCCCATATTCGTTGATAATTTCAATACTAAGGGTGGTTTATCTCCCATCTTAGAAGTTACAAGAACACAAATTCCCAAGAACCAAAATTAAATGGATAATTTCTTGGAGAAGAATAAGTTAGAGCTGTTGGGATTATATCATGTGTTTGTTAATTCTACTGCAGGCTGGGTTTACTGGGATTGGAGTTGGTGCTGCCTACTATGGTCTAAGGCCCGTTGTGGAGTTTATGACATTTAACTTTTCAATGCAGGTTAGAGTTTCTCAAGCTTGTATGTATTGTTGCCTTACTAAAATTGAGTGTGCACTTAGATGGGTTACAGCCTCCCTTAACCTGGGGTTGTTAGTGTGTTCTTACTTGGATTTCATATGAATCAATAAAATTTGTAATAAATTTTGTAATATAGCTGATATATTTTGGTCGAATTCATTTTGCTTGTGTTTGACAACTAGAATTAACTGTAAAACATATTTGAAAATTATATAATCTCTTCTTTGCTATAAGCTCTGTGTGTGCATACTTAATCTTGGGTATTGGTGCCTCAGTTCAATCTCGTCTTTGATGTATTCCATTTATTATCTTTCCCTCTTTCAAATTCCATTAGGGGTTGCATGGGTGTGAGAAATGATTATGCTTGATTTTCAGTCTGTTAGGGAGAGATAAGGCTATTGAGTAAATCTCTTGAAACTACTTTATTATTATTATTAATTAGTGATAAGTGATAAAAGAGGAAATTGTTTCAATCGAAAAAAATAAAAAATAAAAGAAGAACTTGTATTACATAGAGAAGAAGGTATCAATATTTAGGATAAGAAATTGTCAAACCTGAAAATATGGAAAAAATCATAAAATATAATGAAGTAACCAAAGCCCTGTGAAGCTAATTAGCGTAGAAGAACTGTTCAATCTATTTGCATTAAAAAGAAAATAGTGGTTTCCTTTTAAAAAAAATCCTTTGGCTGTCTGAGCAATAAAGAGAAGCCATATACACAATTAAATACCACAACGTATTGAAAGGTGAAGATGCAGGCATTCCTCTCTAACTAGACAAACCATAGATTTATAAACCATGCATTGCCATGAAGTTTTGCTTTCCTCGTTACCAGTTCCTTATAAATAAAAATTGAAGAAACTAATCCAAAGTACTGGGAGACAACTTTTTTCTAGAGTACTAAAGAGCTTATTCAGAAGGAACTTGAATTTTCATATTGCACGCATGTCAAGGGAGAGCTATATGGGGTTATCAAACTTGAAATTACTTTATGGCATCTCTTCAGGTTTTAAGTGGGCAGCAAAGTTGCTTTGTTACCTATTCCATTAGGAACTGCGTTCTTGGAATTTACAATTTCTGAGGGATCTTGCTGTTAGAGATTTAAATTGATTAGAAACTCTCTCTTGCCTCTACTTGACTCTATTTGCCTTTCCCCAACTAAGGATAACAGAGTTTGGAACTTAGATGTTCCAGTTGTGTATACACGTTTTCCTCTCCTACAAAGGAAGTCTTTCCTTCTTGAAATATCTATTTGGATTTCTAAAGCTCCTTAAAAGTTCATTCTTTTATTTGGACAATAGTACTCAATAGAAATAACACAAATGATGTTGCAGATTTGTAGACCTAATGCAACATTGGCTCCTAACATTTGTATTATGTGCATGGATAGTGTTGAAACTGGAGTTAATTCATTTTTTACAGTGCCAAGTGGCTGTTTCCTTGCGGATTATGTTGTTTGGGGTGTCTGTTGAGAATTGGGTATGTTCGTGGGATTTAGATTAGTTTCTCCTTATGTGGTCAAAGGTGTTGGTTAAACAATGGAGGGGAGAAATCCGTGGCAATGTGCAGTTTTTGCTGTCATTGAAATATTTGGTTAGGGCATAATGCTTGTATTTCCAAGAGATGTTCCTTGTCTTTAGATTCCCTATGGGCAAGGAGCTAAGGAATCTGTTTGGGGCTTCTTTGTGCCGTTTGGCTTTGGGCATTCTTTGAATATTAAAAAAATTGGTGTTCATATGTGCACTGTCATCTAATTTTAGGTGTGTCATTTGTTACATATATTTTTGCACCATTGTGGTTCAGTAGTGTTGTGATTAATTTTATTCCACTCACTGTTTGTGTATTCTAATCTGAGTTGCAGGCAATTGATCACATTATCAATTCTGCTGCAAAATCAAATTACATGTCGGCTGGGCAAATATCTGTACCTATTGTCTTTAGAGGACCCAATGGTGCTGCCGCGGGGGTTGGTGCTCAGCATTCTCAGGTATGGTTCCTTGACCTTTCTTTATCATAAATCCCTTCAGTAATCACTAACCAGCTATTTATTATTATTATTATTATTATTATTATTATTATTATTATTATTTTATATGCCGACCCCACCTAGTGGGAAAAGGCTTTAATTGTTGTTATTATTATTTTCTATGCAATCCTTATTGCAAATTGTTTGGCTTATGGCCTATTGAGCACATATAGTTTAGTTTTGTTTCTTTTGTACGCCCTTCAACTTTCTGCTTTTTTTATATGCAGTGTTATGCAGCTTGGTATGCCTCGTGCCCTGGATTGAAGGTTTTGTCACCATATTCGTCAGAGGATGCTCGTGGTTTATTAAAAGCTGCTATTAGGGATCCTGATCCTGTTGTTTTCCTTGAAAATGAGTTGTTGTAAGTTGACAAATTGATCTACGAATGTGAATACTTGAACTTTTTTTACATTGTTTTATTTTTTTAAAATGTTTATTTGACATGAGTTTCATACTACAGATATGGTGAGTCATTCCCTGTTTCAGATGAAGCTCTTGATTCAAGCTTTTGCCTTCCCATTGGGAAAGCCAAGGTAATTAGTTATCATTGATGCACAAATCATACCTTAGAAATGCTTCTTAGGTCACACTTGTCTTTGAATAATGTTTTGTTGCGTGCAACCCTCTTTGCTTAATGTATTTTACCATCGACAGATTGAGAGAGAAGGCAAAGATGTTACCATTACAGCTTTTTCAAAGATGGTTGGCTATGCTCTTAAGGTTTGTTTTCCTTAGATCCTTTGGCACTGTCTGGCTAGCTTTCTGCTATTGTTTTTGTGCTCAAGTATATTATTTGCTGGGAAATATGAAAAGCAAGTTTTCTGCTATTGTTTGTGTTCAAATATATTGTTTACTGGGAAATATGAAAATCAGATGTAGACTTGTCTCTTGCATTTAAATGGTAAATATTAGAGTTAAAATGGATTGAAAATGTTTCATTTCCATGTAACACGTGGTGTTTTGTGATTTCGTAAAGAAAGTTAAAAATAACTCATTTATTTGTTGTTTAGGCTGCTGAGATATTGTCAAAGGAAGGAATCAATGCTGAGGTAAGCCTTGCAATAGCTTGTGAGAACAAGGGGGTTTTAAACCCCCTGATGCGAACAGGGAAAGCACAAATAGTGGCCATAATTTATCTCCCGAGACAATTGTATTATTAAAAGCAAGAAGAGTCAAGAAAATCAAATTAAAGCCGCCAGATAATAGTAAAAACGTGAGTTACACATTTTGGGTTGAAAGTGGAGCTGCACAATGTAACTCACGTTTTTACTATTATCTGGCGGCTTTAATTTGATTTTCTTGACTCTTCTTGCTTTTAATAATACAATTGTCTCGGGAGATAAATTATGGCCGCTATTTGTGCTTTCCCTGTTCGCATCAACCCCCCCCCCCCCTCCTCCCCCCTTTTTTTTTCTTAGGATAGTTTTTTTTAAATGAAAATTTTGATCAATGGGCATATCAACAGGTCATAAATTTGCGATCAATCCGACCGCTCGATAGATCCACGATTAATGCTTCTGTCAGGAAAACCAATAGACTGGTAACAGTTGAAGAAGGATTTCCTCAGCATGGTGTTGGTGCTGAAATCTGGTTTGTCTCTTTGCATATGAAGCTCTGTTTTTGGCTGATTAAAGGCTGGTCATTATGTATTCTTATATATTTTTCCTCTCTTGAACAGCACCTCCGTTATTGAGGAGAGCTTTGGTTATCTTGATGCGCCGGTTGAGAGAGTTGCTGGGGCTGATGTTCCCATGCCTTATGCAGCCAATTTGGAGAGACTGGCTGTCCCACAGGTAATACTGTTGAAATATTAATGTTGTGTTCACTATGAATTGCTGTTCGAAACATGTAAAGTAGTTTCTGCTCATCGAACCCGAAAAGTGTTTCTGCTATTCGAAACATGTAAAGTAGTATTGAGAATGGGTTCTGTATCTAATGAGAAAAATGAAATAATGTTGGAAGGTTTTATACACGTCAGTCGATTATTTGTATGTGGCTGCTTACCAATAAGTGTTGTGTGCAGGTTGAAGATATTGTTCGAGCCGCAAAGAGAGCATGCTACAGATCCGTGCCAATGGCTGCTGCTGCTTGATGTTGTTGTTGCAGTATTTAAAATTTTCTAATCCTGGTTAGTTCTTTGATCACCTTGAATGCTACTAAAATGTATTTTCTTTTCCATAACAAGACAATAAAGAAAGATGCTACCCAAGAATGCTGGTTTTTCTTGTCACTTACATAGTTACATAGGCTTTGGTTTAAAAGACTGATGCATACATAACCTGCTAAATTTTCAGGAGTTACAATGTTATACATTGTTTTGCCATCTCAGATCATCTGAGAGGAACGTGGTGTTTAATAACTTGGATGACATTGACACAAGGCAGGGATTTTTTGTTTTAGTTTTAGTTTTTTTTTTTTAAAAAAAAAAATTAATTTGTACTTGGCAATTACTTTGAAGCAAACTTTGAGTACTGGAGCTTCTTTTTCTTCCCTGTTGAGTTCATCCTCCTCTTTATGTTAGTTCGGTTGGTAAATTAGAGATTTTTCATTTGATGTGGGTTTCATGCAATGAAAAAGAGCTCTCTTCTACTCACACAAGCTGAAGTTTCAAGAAATTACATTACCAGTTTGACTAAAATTCTTAAGGCACTGGTCAAGGAATAATCTGATTAGTTAATAGATCATTTAGACTTTTTTGAATATGAAATTATTGAATATTCTAGCAATCAGTCAAATGATTTCTTAATCAGTATTCTAAGGTCCTGCTTAACAAGAAAAAATTCATTTTTTCTGTGATGTTGGTGAGATGGCAATTTGAATGACCAAAAATGTTGCACTCAATGTTTCTGTTGCTATAAATTTTGTCGTTAGATGAGGTTAATGACCACAATTTTACGTTAAATATTTGGTATTGCTTGCCGCCACTAAATGAGACAATGACGCTAACTCGTTACTTTGAGTAATGTAGACTTCAAAAATGCCGAAATAGGGGGAGGAAGAGAAAAGAAAAGATAAATTAAGAATATACTTCACAATGAGGTTTTTGCAGCAATATATCATGATTTTTTTTTTCTTATTCAGGATTTTGGCCCTTTTTATTCTTAATGATCAATCTATACCACTTTTACTGTGCAAGTACCAATTTGCCAATAGCAATAGGGAATTAGGAAAAAATTTTGAATCAACTCGCCATCTCTTATGGCGAGTTGTGTGTTAAATTATATATTTAATTATATTATTTCGTTAGTTTTATCATTTATTAATTGTAGTACTACAAAATAAATAGTATTATTGTGATTAAATTTTTTTATAAGATATTAATATATTATTGTGATTAAATTGACAAAGTAGTGTAATTAAATATATGATACGCAATATTTAGCACAGAGAGTTGTATATACAATTATGGGTCCGTTTGGTTTACTGAGAGGTATGTAAAGGAGAGGCCTTTACAAGGAATATTAAGGTATGTAAAGTAAAAGTCTTTGCAATGTAAAAGAGAGGATATGTTTGATGTAAAAAAAAAATTGAAAGGAAAGTAAAGTAGTTAAAATACTAAAATGCCCCTTCTTGCTTCTTCACCATTTTCACCTTGCTTCTTCAACCTGCCTCTTCACTGTCTTCACCATGCTTCTCCACCGTCTTCACCCTGCTTCTTCACCATCAGACCTCCACCAACGGACAGATTTGGTGGAACCAACCTCCTGATCTGCTTGTACCGCCGTCGGAGATGAAGCTAAAAAAATTGAAAATGAAGCTAAAAAAAATCGAAGAAGGAGATGGTGGCGGATATCAAATCCGACGACAATGGTGATGGTGGCAGATCTCGACGGAGATGGTGGCGAATCTAATGGAAGACGGAGATGGTGGCGGATCTCAACGGCAATGGTGGCGGGTATCAAATCCGACGACAATGGTGATGGCGAAGAAGCAGAGAATATGATGAAGAAGGACCTCGATGGCGACGTTCACGCTCAAGCTCAAGCTAAAACCCAGATTGGAAGTTCAAGGCGATGGTGAAGAAGCAAAGAATAGGATGAAGAAGAGGGGTAGAGTGGTCATTTCATACCACTTTCCTCCAGTAAAGAGAGATAGCAAAGCTTTTCAGATGTAAAATATTTGGCACTATGCATTGGAAAGTCATTTACATGTAAAGCAATTTGTAGACCTAAAAAACCTATACCAAACAATTTTAGTTTTTTAAAAATGTGTCATTACTTTACATAACTCTACTTGCAGGAACACCAAACGGGCCCTATATTTGTATCTTTTATTAATAATTATTTAGACAAAATTAAATTGAATAATAAAATTATTTGTAAATTAAAATTTTTAATAAGAAATTGTATTGATGGAGACTATGTAAATCAAGGAGATCTTTTACCACTTTTCAAATCTTATTTTTAGTTTCCCAATTAAGTTTGAAGCTGTCAGTAATCGTTATATTTTGTAAAAAAAATGAGTATTTAGAGCTATCAAGAATTTATTGGATCTATCTTGAGATTTGTGACATCTTAAATTTTTTTTAAAAAAATATTTTAACACAAATCTTCAAACAAATCTTACGACTGATAGATAGTGAGTTTGAACTCTCAATAAAAAAAATTTCGCTTGTGGACTAAGGATGAACTATTGTGAACTGCACGTGGAACTCTTGAACATGCGACTGGTTTCATTATTTTCAGCAACTTTCCATTGGATCTTGTGTTTTGGGAAATTCAATAAAATTTTAACAACTAAGATTGAAAGAAATAATTTAGGCTTCTTAATAAAGAGTTTCAATCCCGTGAGTATCTTTGCTTCCTTCACTCTTATTTTAATAAAAAATTCAAAGAAAAAAAGAAGAAGAGAAATAGACTTAATCTCTCAAAAAATTAAACTCTTCATAGTTTCACTCAAATAATTTTTAACTTATATAGTTGTACCATCAAGATTCAAGAGTTGTTCAAGATTTGAAATCATGGTTCTAACCTCTTTTTTCGAGGGCTAAAAGAGTATATTGAACATGTTAAAAATGTCTTAATACTGCGAAAAAAGATTTTATAAGATAATTACTTGATAAAACCTTACACGTAACTGAACCTTGCAGCAGTAAGTAAGGTAATTGCATTTCCGTAAACATTCTAATAACGCGATCTTTGGAGCCCACAAACACGGCCTTGAGTGGCGTTGCTTGAATAGACGATGTAATCATAGACGTAATCTAATATTTTTTTTAATATTCTTTTAATTAAACATATTTTATCTTTTGTAATGTGATAAAATTATATTTTTATTCTTACTTTTTATTCATTTTATTCTATTCTCACTTTTAATATAAGATTAAAATAATCATTTTATCTACTTTTATTCCATTCACATCACATTTTTATTTCTTCTAACATTCTCTTTCTCATTCTCATTTTTATTACCATTCTCAATTTCTCATTTCTTCAAACATTCCACTAACCAAACAAACCCTAAATTATTCGTCCAAGCAAGTTTTCAAAATTTAGAATGAATTATACCTTCATTTGTTTAAACTATGATGTGTTTACATTGAAATCATTATTTGAGGGAGAATTACATATTATTAAATTGAGTTGCTAACACGTTTCCTTGACACATAACAAGCCTTTACACTATATTATATATCTGTTTACCAATGAAATGATAAATCATCTCTCAAATTCGATGGCTAATAGAGCGTCTTTCAGTGAGAATGTCTTTTTCTGACAATTAATCTTGAAGAATTAATCATTAGGTCCGTTATAATGAATAGTTTAGTCCAAAACAAAAATAAAAAACAATAATATCTTTCTCAATTTCATCGACTGGCTTCCATTAATGAAATCACTTGGAAGTTTTATACTGCCTTGAAGCACGGATACTTCTAAAAGCCTTTTCTATTGTGTCAGATACGTATCCGACACCGATACTCTTTGAATATTTTAATACTTACTTCACATATATTCAATTTCAAATTTTCTCCTTTTTTTTTCACTTTTAACTTTGATCACTTTTTTTTAGCTATATTAATTTACATTTTCATTTTCTGGAACAATAATTCAATTTCTTTGTTTATAGTTGTTACAATTTTATATTATCCTTTGTTTTAACTTTGATATTATATTATCAATTGTATTATATTGGTGTTTTAAATACATGTATTTTTATATAATTTATTCACTTATCTTAAATTTTTAAGGAATACTTCTTAATTGCGTTTTCATTGTTAGTAAACGGTCAAAGATCTCAAAACTCTAGGGGAGTTCAATCTTATTTGTACACCACCATGCCTATAATTGGTTGAAACACGCCTTCATTTAAAACAAGTTGAAACTCTTCCAAGTTACACAACGTTTTTGTTTCTCTCTCTTTTCAATGTCATCATCTTCATCATCACATTGCAAACTTTTGATTGTGGCAAATTCCTTTTCCTTTACCCTATGTTCATTTCATTCTAACATGTCTTCCACTCTTCTTCTAGAACCTTTAATTTAATTATAATTATTGTAAATTCCAAATATTCCCCCTTGACACGTGGCATCACAATTCGTATTCTGAAGGGGCACTAACCCACGTCCTCTCAGCATACCCCCACTATGAGGATGTGGGACACCCGCCTTCGACCCCTCAGAGGCTATAAATATTCCCTCACTCGAAGATACATGGCGTAACGAATACATTCACTCAACTTCTTATACGCATATCCTATTCTCTGAGATCCCAACAAGTAATTCCGCCATTAACACGCAGTAGTTCATCATCATCTACAGAGACTATCATCTCCAGGCAACCCAACTCGCCCGCCTTTCATACACGTCCTAGCCGCACACGGCACTTACAACTAAGATTCTTGCCTAACGGCTCCCATGGACGTATTCCTAACGAACTACATGGACTTTGATCCCTTATTAAGGATATGTAGGCACCTAGGTTCTCACCTAAGGACAAGTCCCCCAAGGTAAAAACCCCCTCGTGGTCCTCTACTTAACCCAAAGATTCCACCATATCCAAAATGAATCTTACATTGGCGCCCACCACGGTCTTTCTCAGACCAATGCCTTGCACTTTCTATCGCTAAACGACTTTAGTTTTTTCGGGAGTAGGAGTATATAATTGTAAACTTTAGGAAACGATTTTTATGTTTTACTTAGAGGTAATCCCCACCTCCTCAATTGGCTAACATCGGCACGCCCTCCAACGTGACACAGATCAAGAACACCCTAGAGATGATGATCCTCTATAAGGGCATCAAAGCAAACACCTGAAGAGAGAAATAGAGTTCATCGTCTTTGATCACTTGGAAAACAAATATACTTGCTCAAAAGACGATGAGCCAATAGTTATCACCGCCATCATAGAAGGATATGAAGTTAAAAGATTGCTTGTAGATCCCGGGTCATCCTTTGATGTTTTGTTCGCCGACAGCTTAGAAAAGATTCATAGCCAAGAGGGACAGTTGACACCCGAAGTAGGGGCTCTCGTCGATTTCTTTGGTGACGAAGTCCAGACAAATGGAACTTTCAACACATAACTCACCATAGGGGTTCCCCCTCGGGTCGCCCACACAAAAGTCAACTTCGCCATCGCAACAGTATCGTTAGTCTATAACACGATCCTGGGATGCCCGATGCTCAATAGACTCAAAGCGATAATATCTACCGCGCGCCCATCTAACAGTAAAGTTCCTTACGACTCATGGGGTAGGAGAAATACGGGCGAATAGGGAAGAAGCACACACATGTTATCTAGCAGACTTGGCAAAAAAAACATCAAAATGCCTGCACAAGGGACTTATCCACAAAATAAGAAGGAAGAAGCCACAGAGCTCATGGACCTCCGAGACAAAATTTCGAGAGCATGCCCACAGCTCATTGAAGACCTCATAGGCGTTCGCATCTATGAAGGAGATGATGACAGAGAAGTTCAAGTAGGAACTCTCTTGGACTTGAAGACTGCGGAGGAACTACAAAAGTTGCTCACACAATACTGAGACGTGTTTGCTTGGACCACAACAGACATGCCCAAGATCGACTAAACACCAAAGAAGGTGTCACGACCCCCTACTGGGCGCCCGTGACCGGCACGGGAGGTAGGATTTCTCCTATCCCGTAAGCCTCTAATTCCTGATTGACATTCTTATATATGCGTAACTACCCATTTCTAATACAAACAATATAGTATTTATATGGTCATCCCTATCCGATGACCTAAGTAGCACACAATCTACGGCTCGCTCAACGCCGCTTCAGTCTATACATATACACATAATCAATCACACGTACATATAATATACATATTGATCACGCGCTTAAAGGCGGGTGATCTATCCTATTCACATGCAGAATCCCTGTGTACAGTCAAGCATATATATTCAATCACACACCTGCATAAAATATACATATTGATCACACGCCTCAATGCGTGTGACCTATCCTATTCACATGCGGAAGCCGTATTTTCACACAATCAAGTATCCACACATATATATAAGTTTACATATTGACCACACGCTCAGTTCGAGTGGTCTATCCTATTCACATGCGGAAGTCACATCCATATATATATATATACACATGATATTCATCATATCATAACCTATGATCCCAACAACCAGACCAATCTTTAATCTGTATGAAGCCGACAATTCTAGAGTGTGACATATACATATATGCATATAGCAACTGTACAAAACAATGCTATACCAAAAGAATCATATACATATACATCCTGTCAAAATACATATAGCAGTACTACCCACGCGAACAATGCGTGCGGTCTTTAAGTCTGTCCGCCTCCCTGAGATGAAGTGGAAGCGCTCCCGATGCCTATACCACCTGTGTCTGTAACATGTAACATTGGGGTGAGTCAAACAGACTCAGTGAGAGGCTTTCCCATCCCTGGTGTAGTAGCGGGTACCACTAAAACTGGGGAAGAGGAGCCAATCACAAACACATACGCATATACCGGATTAAATTTCCATATATTAAGTGGTCAGGCAATTAGCTTACATCATATTCACAATAAAGAATTTAAAGCATGGATTTACATACATTTAAACTCACACATACATCATATCATGATTCAACATATAATTCTATGTGGTCCTCTGTATTCAAGTAATCATAATTATAAACTGGCCCGAAGACAATATCTCCGTTAGGAGAGAATCTGGCCCGAAGGCAATATCTCACGTGAGCAATATGGGAACCTAGTTGATCATTCTAGGAACCCCTGGTCCCAAGACTATACTTGGAACAATAGTCTGACCCTAAGACTTCACTTGGAGCAATAGCCGGCGACTCATCTGACCTCGGTTTACCCAAGGTAATAGCCACAATGTGGTGAACTCATATACTCTGTATTTCTGTGGTTTGACTCAAGACAAGAGACTCAATCTACCCGGACCACCCGTGATAGACTCGGTTCTCGCGTTGTACAATAAATGACCCCAATGGACCACTACTTGTTCGTTTTACTTCTTCTTAGGCAAATTTAGATTTCCAAGTGGTTTCTAATTCGGACTCTTGGTTCAGAACAAGGTCATCTAGGTTTATTCTCTTTAAGGACTTACTTACAAAACCACACCTTTCAGATAATATTTACTCGATCCTACCCCCGATGTCGTATAGGTCCCGTGGACCTTCTTTTCATATAAGGCTCCTTGAGCCACAATTGCTTTTACAATTCACAAACACACATATAGCACGTTTTCACATATACTGTAATTTAGGAACAACAATAGCATGTTATCTAACATATAATTCCTACAAATAGGCAAGAAGGCAAACCATATATCCATATCCGCAGTCAACCCTATAGGGCAAGGATAGGAAAGCCCCTCACCTGGTTGGCCCCTCTGATCGGCTCTCGGTGCGCCCGAAAGTCCACTCACAGTATGGTGCCCTATACACATATACTTGAGAGATTCAGAGACTTGAAAATTCAACCAATATCGTGTACATGTAACGCTAATGCTCATGTTCTTTCTAATTAATTCCATAGACTAGTTGTTGGCTTGGAATGCCCTCAACTAGTTTTCGGAACACCTAACATGCTTCTAATTCGTGTCCAACCCTCTCTTAATTACGCTATTCGGAAACGTTGAATTTGGGAATGCAAGGTTACCCAATTTCACCTCTATGTGTCCATGTGAAGTTCCCATTGCGCAAGTCTTGAATTTATGGCTCAAGAGTCATAATTTCTACTTGTCCAAAATTTCCATTTATCAAAATAACCTTGAACACTTCACCTACACATGAATACACATACCCGAATACGCGTAAAGTTAGAAAATTGTCTCTTTTTCCCGAACGGGGTTCCGGGTGAGACGGGAATTACTCGGGTTTTCATCCCTCGCACATTCCAATAATTTTTAACAATTTTTATAATTATTATTCAACCTTTCAATGCACCCCAAGTCATTCCACAACACCCTTAAACCTTTCTAATCATACTTTTCCTACACTTTTTCCAACCCGGATAAATTCCATCAATTTGGTTCCGGTTCCTAAGCTTCCAACTCACTTCTTAACATGCAAATACTTCAATTTAAGACCCAAAATACTCAGATTGAATCAATTGGGGTCTTTCCAAAAATCCCTAAAAATGATAAAATTGGGGTTTGAGAGTTTCGGGACTTCTCACCTCGATTCAACCGGTTAGAAGGACGATATGGAGTAGAGGAGACTCCCAGCTACCTTCCCCGGTGAAGAGACGGCGTTTTTCGGCGAGTTTTCCGCGCGAGAAAGCTTTCTCCCTCTTGTTTCTCTCTCTAGCCCGAACTCTCTCTCTCTCTCTAGCACAACGTAGGCGACTACGGCTCCGGTGGACGCGACTCTGGCCACCACCGTGCTCAGCCCGTGCGTCCCGCCACCCACGCTTGCTCCTCCTCCTTGCTTCCGTCAATGATGGTCCTCCTCTCAGTGTTCTCTCGTGCGTACGTTTCCTCACGCCATCCCATCTGTTTCATCCTCTTTCTTTTCTTATTTCATTCTTTTATTCTTTCTTTGCCTCATTTGTATCTTATCTAACATATATATATATATATATTACAAAAAAAATATTCTGATTTCCTTTTTACATAATTATATATTTATATAATTAGTTAATATATATACCTACCAAAAGAAAATAAGTCTGATTTATTAAGAAATAAATAAAAAATAGAAATATTAAGATTTAAAAATTTTATATTTACAACATAATAAGTGATAGGCTAGTGTATTTTTCATCTCATTTTCCTCTTTTAAATTAATTGATTAAATTTAATTAATGACGCTAGTTAAAATATTCTCGGGTATTACAGAAGGCCCTGGCATAATCCAGAAGAAAAGACACTTTGGTGAAGAAAAACAACAAGTGATCAACGAAGAAGTACAAAAGCTTCTAGATGCAGGATTCATAAGGGATTCACAATACCTCGATTGGCTCTCCAATGTGGTCATAGTCAAGATAGCAAGCGGAAAATGGCGAATATGTGTACACTTCACCAATATGAACAAAGCATGTCCCAAGGATGCATATTCACTCCCAAATATCGACAAACTTGTAGATAGAACAACTGGACATCACTTGTTGAGCTTCCTAGATGCCTTTTCAGGATACAACCAGATCCAGATGAATATGAAGGACTAAGAAAAGACATCATTCATCCTAGACAAGGGAGTGTTCTACTATAAAGTCATGCCATTTGGGCTAAAGAATGCGGGTGCAACCTTTCAAAGAATGATGGATATTATTTTCAAGGATCGGATCGGAAGGAACCTAGAGGTCTATGTTGATGATATGGTGGTGAAATCCTTGGAGGTCAAACAAAATTTGCAACACTTAGAGGAAATATTCCTAATACTGCGTAAGCATTAGATTAAACTCAATCCCGTGAAATGCGCCTTCAAAGTGTCGGTAGGAAATTTTCTAGGCTTCATAATCACACAAAGAGGAATCGAAGCCAACCCTAAAAAATGTGCAGCTATTCTAAATATGGAACCTCCCTATTCGTTAAAAGACATACAACAACTCAAAGACATATTAGTGGCACTCAACAGGCTCCTGTCAAGAATGGCAGACCAATGGCTCCCATTCTACAAAATCCTGAAAACAACACCTTTTTTCCAATGGATAGAGCAATGCGAACGCTAATTCCAGGATCTTAAAGCTTACTTAGCAAAGCCGCCAGTATTGGCAAAAACTACAAAGGGATAAGCACTAATATTATACCTAGCTGCCATTGATCACTCTGTGAGCTCGACACTAATCAGGGAAGAAGGCCCCAAACAATACCCTATTTATTATACTAGCCATGCCCTCCAAAGGAGCTCAATTACTACAGCGGGTCAAAAAATTGGAACTGGTCAGGGTCCATTGCTCGCACCCAAAATCAACCTAACTTTAGTGTGCTAAATAGCATAAATTATAGACAAAAACATATGATTTTGCACAAAAAGATGTTGTATATTTTGACATAAAGAGTAGAGCAAAAAAATGTGATAAAATGCCCTATTTATTGATATTCTTGATTATCCACAAATTCTGTGGAATATTGGATATGTGCATTTGATGTTTGTTGAGTGCTGCAGGCTTAACAAAGATCAATGGGACGACATACTCCAAGTATAGGAATCGGAACCAAAAGAAAGAACTAGTAGCAAGGCCCAGAAGGAGAACAAAACAAGGAAGGGACGACACACTCGCTGTGGCGAGCTGATGGTGCCCAGTTCGCTCTGGCAAGCTAATTGCTAGCCACAGCGAGTGTGCAGCATGGAGAGGGTAGATGACGTGGCAGGAACCTTATGAGCGAATTTTAAAGGACTTCTAGATAATAAGAAGTTGGAGATGGTTTCAAATTGGTTTGAATTTAAAATATTAAATCTCATATCAATTGTAACTGTCGTTTTTGGTTCAGACAATTGTTATTTGGAATTAAGGACTGCAAAGGGTCTTAACCTTAGGGGACTTATCCTTAGGTGATGCACCTAGGTGCCTACGTACCCTTCGGAAGGGATCAAAGTCCATGTAGTTCGTCATGGTGACGTCTATAGGAGCCGTTAGGCAAGGTAGTTACCTGTATTGGGCGGTGTGCGGCTAAGATGTGTCTATGGTACTCCAGGCGGGCGAGCTGCTCTTAGGAGGTTGCCTTAGTGTGGGAGAGCTCGGGTCTCTGAGGGTTGCTGGAAGCCCTATTGGTGGTATGCTCCGGGGAAAGAGAAGAGCTTGCTGGTGGTCGGACCTGACGGAGCCCACGGTGGAGCTCAGGATGCGTGAAGGATGGGCGTGAGTGCTGCTTTCAGAGAGTATTTGGGATGTCTTAGGTCTAGAGTGATAGTCCTTGAGTATGTGTATCCTTAGTCCCCCGGGTGAGGGTCTATTTATACTGAGTGTGGGGAGGTCGTGCTCAACCCACGATGCTCAAGAAGTTCCCACGTCTAGTTGAGTGGGTATCCCCGCGAGGTGACATGGGCAAGGGCCACGTAAGTAACAGATGAGTGGTGCCACGTGCTGCTAGCATGTGCTGTCGCTAAGCTTCTAGAAGCTTAGTGCCACGTGTCCCAAGACGGAATATTCCGTAGCTACACGAATGAATACTTATCTTTATGCTATTCCTACTCATATTGGAGGTCCCAGAAGTATTATAAATAGACGTCTCACAAGGTGGCAAAGGCATCCAACAATTCAGTGATTCCCATATATTAGTATAGATTAGGTTAGAGAGAATATGAGCGGCTAAGTTCATCTTGGGTTTCCAAGAAGAACTAGCGTAGGCATGAGCCGATGGCTCTTCATTAGGGTTTCTAAATTTCGTTCTGCTTTTGCATTTATCCTTTTCGAGTTTACAATTGTATTTGCTATGTTTCGTATATCATTATCTTGCTACATTCAACCATGAACGAACGTGTATAAATATGCTAGATTCTTCATATGAATTAGTAAAGATTTGATTTATATGAAAAAACACTTAGTTAAGTCTTCTGGTTTCAGAATTCAATACAATTCTATTCTGCGGGTTGTTGATTGCTTGTATCTCTTATTGCGATAATATTAGATTAAATTGATTGACCCAGTCGAGCATTAGTTTGTTTAATAATATCATAGAATCTCTTTATGCATGTTATTGATGCTCTCGGTCGAGGATAACATGAATATTTAGATAGGCTTTCGTAATACATGACTTTCATGAATAGGATAAATTTCAAATGAATTAATCATACCTGAATATTTTCTGATTGGCTATGATTATTAAATTCTATTCTTCTTGGGATCTTGTTTTATATTATTTTATACCCATCAATTCTCTACTCATTCTGAAAATACCTACTTGCTTCGAGATACTAACCAATTAAAGGTTAATACGAAGATTCCACGAGAAATTTGACCCTTGGGTTGCACCCTGTGCTATCATCCATTCAGCACGAAGACTCCAGCCCTACTTCCAACAGCACATGATAATCGTGCAGATTGGCCAACCTTTGCGTCAAATACTGCAAAAATCGAACCTGGTAGGACGCATGACAAATTGGGTTGTCAAGCTTTTCGGAATTTGATATCAAATACGAGCCAAGGCGGGCGATCAAAGCCCAAGCATTAGTTAATTTCATATAAAAAATGACACCACCTGAACACCCAGAGGGGGACGTCCCTACCACGGAAACAGAGGCAAGAAATATTTCAGAGCAACAACCAGAAAAACCCTTTTAGCTAGTCTACATAAATAGCTCATCAACCGGGAAATTCGCAGGCGTCGAAATCGTTGCCGAAAGCCCCGACAGAATAAAAGTGGAGTAAGCCCTACGCTTCACATTTCAGGCATCCAATAATCAGGCCGAATATGAGGCGCTCATCATCGAATTAATGCTCGCCTGTGATTTAGGTGCATCAAGGGTCAAGTTATTCAGTGACTCTCAATTCGTAGTCGGCCAGCTTAACAGAGACTTCAAGGCCAAAGACGCCACAATTACCAAATATGCGGAACGTGCCAAGCAAGAAATCAACAGATTCAAATCCATCTTGATCACGCAGAAACCCCAAAATCTGAACACGCGGCAGACGCCCTTTACAAGCTGGCGACCACGCTAAGCCAAACTGGCCTCAAGACTATCCTACGAACAATTTTGCATGCGCCTAATATATCACAAGAAGTACTCCCTATAGCTATTGATAATTTTAGGAGGGTGCCCATCATAGCCTACCTCACACAGGATGTGCTCCCCACAGATAAGGAACTGGTGAGCAAAATTAGAAGGCAAGCCGCCCAATATTCATTTGGGGAGAAGACCTATACAGAAAGGGCTTCTCCTCACCACATTTATGATGTCTCCATGGCCACGACATATGGGGGATGGACATCCTCATACCTCTCCCAAAATGCACACCACAAAGAAAATTCCTAGTGGTTGATGTGGACTACTTCACAAAGTGGATTGAGGCAGAGCCTTTGGCCAAGATCACTTTTCGCAACATCCAAGCATTCCATTGGCAGAATATAATCTCTCATTTTAGACCTCCGCACGCCCTGATAATTGATAATGGTTGCCAATTTGACATTAAGCGATTTATTGATTTCTGCAAAGAATGAAAAATCGATCATCGAATGACCTCCATGGAACACCTAGCGACCAACGGCCAGACCGAGATAGCAAATAATCCTAGAAGGATTGTGAAAGTGCCTAGAAGATGCCAAGGGTAACTAGATAGAGGAGCTCCCCTTTATCTTATCGTCCTACCGGACTACTGTTCATACAGCCACAGGCGAGACCTCGTTCGCCCACACTTATGGGCAGGAAGCTATCATCCCAATAGATATAGGGGTACCTTCAGATAGAGTTGTCAACTACTCCAATTCAAATCCTCAGAATCTGCTGATCAGTCTGGACGCCGCAGAAGAACGAAGAGAAGTGGCAGCCCTTAAAGCAGTAGCATACAGACAACGAATCGCCCGGAACTACAACAAGCGGATTCACCCTCGAAGCTTTAAGGAAGGAAAACTCATTATGAGAATGGCAATCAACAACAGGCAAGGTCACCTCCACGGAAAGTTAGCCCCTAATTCGGAAGGCCCTTATAGAATCATCAGAGTCGCGCCGCATGCCGCCTACAAACTAGCCCATTTGTCGGGCGAGCCACATCCGAATACTTGGAATGCGGCGAACCTTAAAAAATATTTTATGTAAACATTTTAAAATTATGGGAGTTATCTTTAAAGTTAGCCTTATTTTGTGTAAAGAGTTATTTCTCGCAAGAGTTAATTTCATGTAGTAGTCCATGAGATTGTTAATTCAAATAATATAATACAAGTAAGCTTCCCATCCCAATTCTATTAATATGAAGTTATCATTTACAAAAGGGAGTAAACGTCCCGAATATTACATAACAAAACAGGGCAACACGCCCCGAAAAGAAAAATACTATTAAGTCTTCGAAGGAGGGTCCTCGCCGCAAGAGGCTCTTGCACCGTTAAAGGTTCACCATCCTCGGGGGACTGCTCCTCCTCTTCCTCGGACGTTTCCCATCCTCCACCTCTTGGGTCGGCCCTTGAGTGTGAGAAACCTTGAGCGGAATAAAATAATCATCCAAGTTTAAGGAAGAGTCCGGAGCTCACCGAATCCGAAACTCCTCCCTAAATTTCTCCTAAGCTGGATGAAGATCTGCCAAGACTTTCAGAGGAACCTTTATGCCCATACGATCATCCAATTGAGCAATGTCGTTCCTCATCCAGTAGTTTGCAAAACAGAGAAAATGACGCTGATTTGTCCTCGACAACTCTTCTATTTTGCTTGCCAATTTGCTCTCTAAATTCTTAATCCGCTCCTCAAGTTTCTCATTATCTAGAAGAAGATTAGCAACTTCCTGCAAAAAGCGAACAGGATGGTTAATGTAATTTCAAGGACATAAAAGAATAACGGGAACGCAACCACAAAGCATACCACTTCCCTCTCTCATTGTTACGCAAGACTAGCCAACCACCTAGACGCCGAGGCAAGATCTTTTGCCATATGCTTGGTAACAAAATCGTCCCCGAAGAGGTCACCGAAATGTTGATGGTCTAGGATATGACGGTCGAGGTCGAAGTAAAAAGTTTCTCCCTTGACAGAAATACCTTCCGCAGAGAAGCAGACAGGCATATCTTCGGGCAGCACGGGGACAAAGGGAACCTTGGGCAAAGGCGTGACATCTTCATTGCCAGGAGCAGATTATTCAGTGGATTCCTTCCCAAGATGATGCGAAGGATCGCCCAGTGATGGTGAAACAACAGCACCTGAGGGCGCCCTCTTATTTAAGTCGCCCGCCAACGCAGTAATCCCTTGTTTTGCCTCAGCCCTTGGCAAGCCCGCTTTATGAGCAGGCAACATGCCCTGCACATCAGCCCGCTTTACAGTTCTTAAAAGAGGCTGCCCGGCAGCTTTTTTTTACACCCCCAACACCGGGTGGATGCAATCTCCCTTTCTTGCCACCAAAATCCAACCCTGCCAAGAACTTAGTCAGATATCAAAACCAAAAAAAAAACCAAAAACCAAGTATGAGAACCGAGAAACTTACCAAAGTCAATGGCCGCAACACTCGAGCCTTTTAAAATGTGGTAAACCCTGTCCTCATAATCACCTCGGTCGAAGCTAATGTTAGTAGTCCGATTCAACCATTTAAGAGGAAATTGGGGACACCAATCCTTACCTCGTACACACCAGGGAAGGATGTCTACTATAGGGACAACCTTAAAAAAGTACGCCCACCAATCTTTAAGATTGCTGGGTAAATAAGTGATAATAAATTTTCTCATGTGCGCCTAAAATTGAATCCAGCCATTCTGATCGTGCATAGCGTACAAAGAAAGAAAAATGTTGGGCAGCGCCACGAACTTGTGTCTCCAGCACAACCGCTCAAAACTGCTAAGTTGAGCCTAAGCATTAGCAGTCAGTTGGGTCGGGCAAACATTCAAGAGGTTCAACATTGCCTTAATAAAAGGTGAAAAAAGGGGATCACTACCGGCAGTGTAAAGGACGAATTTATGCAACACAAAATAAACACCGTCAAACCAAGTGACGACGTTGCTATGTCCCATGGCATTGACATGATACCCTTCACACTTGGCGGGCTCGAAATGCTCCTTCCAAATTTCCCTAATGGCATGACTAGATAATATGGAGGAGGTCTTGTTTCGCTCAGTCTCCGGAATGTCGTCAGTAGACCCTGCCTTTGCTTCCAGAGAATACCAATTTTGAGAAACTTGGTCGGGGACCTCCACCGATGAAGGGTCGCCATCCTCTCCAACTAGAACGCTTTTAAGGTCCACAAAATCTCTCTGGAGAATCAGAGAATCCTCCCTCTTCTAGATCTCGACTTCAGCAATACCCCTCGCTATGTCCTCCACTTCAGGATCCATCACTTGAGCATTGGGATCGATAGCAGAAGAAGAAGAAGAAGAAGAAGCCATGGATGACAAAGGACTAGGGAAACAATAAGGAGAATGAAGGAAGAAGAAAGTAGAGCAGAAATGAAGCAAAAAGGAACGGTAACCGACGATAAAACAGAGCAAGAAAAATAAACCAAGAGCCACGAATGGAAAAGACCGAAAAACCCTCAGCAATTCAAAGACATCTCGGAAGACCCCTGAGGGCAAAGTTGGAAACACATGCCACGTGTATAGAAATCTAAGGATGGTGCTCCCTTGCGAAGATGTAAGTAACTGACAGATGGATGGGATTATGGCTCTTGAAAAGACTTGCGAGAGAAACTAAGCGACAACCAGCAAGATTGAGACGCATGTCCCACCAAATTCCTGCCAACACTTTCAAAGAATTTGAAAAGCCTCCTCCAACATGGCACGCCCCTAAAACCAAATCAACGATAGGGCTCACTCTAAGAATGGGTCAATTCGCTCCCATTCGTCTGCACACTCGGAAGCTCCAAGTCCACCAGACACCAGTAAAAGCGCAAGGTAAGCAATCAATGCAAACTTAAGTCTACAAGCGCATAGCACCCATAAACATGGGGGACTTATGTAAATATTGAATATTCCCTCTTGACACATGGCATCACGACGCCTATCCTGAAGGGGTACTAACCCACGTCCTCTTAGCATGCCCCCACTATGAGGACGTGGGATGCCCACGCCTTCCACCCCTCAAAGGCTATAAATAGTCCCTCACACGAAAACACATGGCATAACAAATACATTCACTCAACTTCCTATACGTATATCCTATTCCCTAAGATCCCAGCAAGTAATTCCGCCATTAACACGCAGTAGTTCATCATCATCTACATCGACTATCATCTCCAGGAAACCTAGCTCGCCCGCCTTTCGTACACGTCCTAGCCGCACACGGCACTTACAGGTAAGATCCTTGCCTAACGGCTCTCATGGACGTATTTCCAATGAACTACGTGGACTTTAATCCTTATTACGGGTACGTAGGCACATTGGTTCTCACCTAAGGACAAGTTCCCCAAGGTAAAGACCCCCGTGGTCCTTTACTTAACCCAAAGATTCTACCATGTTAAATACGAATCTTACAATTATGTCACTTATGAGTTTGAGTTTAAACATTGTATAAATTCAAACTATAATTATACAAATAATTCATTTTGGAAATTTTATTTGGATAAAAATCATTCTTTTAGGCATTTGGTACAAGAGTTAAACAAATATTCTTGGGATTATGGCGCTGGGATATTGTAATCCCGTATTTAGTACGCGAATTAAAAAAATAGTCCCGGGAATCTTACAATCCCATCTTTCTTCACCTTTTTAAACACACCTAATTAGGGGTGGGATTATGATAAGCCTATGGGATGAGATTATTTTGAGCTACGTAATTTTACTAAATTACCCTTAACCTAATTATCACCCATCTTTAAACTATTGTCTCTTTTCTTTGTTAGTTTCTTTGTTAGGCATTTCTTTTGATTTTTTGACGATAGCTCTAATTAATTATATATTTTTTATGCATTATATATATATACACACACATTTATATATTGCTATATTTTATTTTGTTGTTCAAACTTGTACAATGTATATATGTATAATATAATACAATAATAAAGTTTAGCATTATAACTTCAAATGAGACAAATTTAAAAAAGATCGAGGGAAAAATTATGAATTTTATAAGAAGCACTCCATAAATTGTTATGAATTTTGTAAGTGAAAATTCATTTTTAAAGTTAAAATATTTTTTAAATCAAAAGTATAAGTATGATATAAGAATATAATTTTTTATATTAATTGATATAAGTTGAAATAATTTTACAAATTATTCTTTTTATAAGAATAGTTTTACAAATTATTTTTTGAATGATAAGTTATTATTTAGAAAATTAGTGAATGACATATTTGAAAAATTATTAAACATCCCTGGGATTATAAAAATTGAACCAAACGCAAGTTTGTAACATTACTAGGAATCTTGTAAAATAGTTCAAAGAATATAAAAGTTGGACCAAACAGCTTTTATGACATTTTCAGAAATCCTAGTCCTTAGAATGTGATTTCTGAGACTAAGATTCTCGGAATTAAAAAATTAACTCATATACCAAACGTCCCCTTAGTCTCTAAAATTTCAATTAAGAATCTATAATTGAGTGCTTATTGTTTTATCTTTTTAATTGAACTTATTTCCTTAATTTGTTTATATTATATTAAATAAGATCTCGAACTCAAAAATTTATTTTAAAAGATATTAAATTGCTTATTACTTAGACCAACTATATAACCCCTCAACTCTAAAAAGTGATCTAGAAGCCTCCTTAAATTTTGCAATTTGTATGAAGAACTCTCTCTTTTCAATTCAAAATGTTAACAAATGATCGACACGTCAAATTATATAAGGAGTTTTTTATACAAAGCCTAAAATTCAAGGTCCTTTATACAACTCAAAGTTCGAGGAAACTTTTTGCATTTCGATGTTATTTGATTTTGTTGACGCATCATTATTCTATTAGAATTTTAGATGAAAACGTAATAAAATTATTCTTATACAAAGCCTAAAATTCAGGATCCTTTACACAACTCAAAGTTCGAGAAAACTTTTTGCTTTTCGATGTTACTTGATTTTGTTGACGCGTCACTATTTTATCAAGTTAAAAAAAACTTGATTTACTTAAACGAAAATTATATTTCATGAGACACATACATCGTTTATAATTTAAAAATTTTATTATATTTTCTTAAAAATATAATAATAAGGATAACATATTACATTTTTAAATTAAAAAAATTAATATACATGTATGTTTGTACATATAAACCTCTACTCTCTATATATATAATATGTTATTTTCACCTCATTATTATCACAAGAAAAATTTAGCCAATTGTTTGTTTTCAAGATTATTATTAATTTACTTTCGTTAAAATATTATATCCCAATAATTTACTTTGATTCGATTGGAGTTAGACAACCAAATTTAATAATAATATAAGCAAAAAAAAATTAAAAAAGTATTTCATATTTGCATCACCTTGACTTTTTGTTGTTTTGGCCAAACGAATTTTCTATTTTGGCCAGTGTTCTTTCTTTTCCTTTGACTCAATAATGAGAAATTGAGAATATGTTGAATTTCATTATTAATAATTATATTAATAATAATAATATACTAATAATATAAATAATGTTGGGGCGGGTCTGTAGTGTTGTTGTGTTTCCCTGTGTTGTTGCCGAAACCAGAGAATGCGGTTTTGAAGAAAGGAATGGTTTCATTGTGAGGCTTCCAAGTTGGTCCATTGCATTTCGTGACAGAATTATATTAAGTTATTAGCAGAGAGAAATAGAGAGAGAGAAAGGGAAAACACAAAGACAAAGTGAG
The DNA here is from genome assembly GCA_014851425.1 of Senna tora. NCBI lineage: Eukaryota > Viridiplantae > Streptophyta > Magnoliopsida > Fabales > Fabaceae > Senna > Senna tora. The sequence goes on from CM026262.1 coordinate 17,693,369, forward strand.
GCTTTTGGAATTTTGGATTTTGGCTTTTGGGTTTTTGATTCCTTCTTCTTCTTCTTCTTCTTTTTTTTCTTCTTTGTTTTGATGAAGACCTCTCTTAAGAAGTTGCGAGGGCTCGCACTTCATCATCACAAGCATCATGATTCCAAGGGTCGCGGGAGCATTCAACCTTTGGCTCAGTTGGACGAGCTCGCTCAGGCTAGCCAGGCTCGTTTTCGTGCTCTTTTTCCCCCTTTGATTTCTCATTTTCTCCGATTCATTTATCATTTGGAATTATTCCCAATTTTATTATCATTTCGGAATCCAATGCCGACACCACCACCAGCTCACACTGTTAATGTGCTCTCCCACTAGTACTGCTTTTAGATTTCAGTCATCACCTCCACAAATCAATACAACTTAATTTCAAATTCATCGCCCAGAAGAGAACATTGATTTTAGGGTAGAAATTGAAGAATGAGGTTAGTTTAGTTTTGTAATAATTTTAGAAAGTATGCAATTTTGTCCCCAACCAGACCGATCACCAAATTTTGCCATGGGCGTCCTTAATTATGCTACATGTCGACCCTTTTTAGATTTTTCATGGCTAGGTAATATTGTCTGTTTTGTGCTTTCTTCTTGTAGATCTAATAAGTTAATTGTTCTGTTTCTTCATTCTTTCAGGAAATGCAAGACATGAGAGACTGCTATGATAGCTTGCTTTCTGCGGCAGCTGCTACGGCCAACAGTGCTTATGGTATTTTAGAGAAATCCATTTTTAGAAATAACTGGATGTTGAAGTTTGTAAATAGTTTTCATGCTTTGCTTGGTGAATCATGCACATCAGATCCCGCACTGAATTTTATCTTCTGTATATTATTGTGTCATTTAGAGGTAGGGGAAGACTAAAGAAAACAATAGGAGAAACTATTAAGATGGATTTAACTATTAATAACTTAACTATAGAAATGAGTAAAGACAAAACAACATTGGCATCGCTTAATCCATATAGCCGACCTCAACTAGTGGGAGAAGGCTTTGATTGTTGTTGTTGTTGTAGTATATTATTGTGTCATTTTCAAGTAATCTATGTCATTTCCTCTTCTTACAGAATTCTCAGAGTCCCTGCGGGAATTGGGCTCTTGTCTTCTTCAGAAAACTGCATTGAATGATGACGAAGAAAGTGGTACAGTCAATGAAACTTGGCTCCGGTTGTATGCTGGTTTCTTTCTCTTCCAATTTTTCTCCTGTTTGATTGATGATTTACTGAGTCTTTCAAGGTTAAAGCAAGAAAATGTGATATGTTATAGTTAGGTATTTTTGTCTTTTTTAGTTATTTGGCTCCTGGATAACCTGATTTTGGTTTAACAAATTGCTTTTCAAGAAGATTCTAAATTTTGACCAATGTGTGATTCATATCCCTAGCAAATATTTAAAATCAAGGATGTCAAGTTCATTATTTATTAATTGATTTATTTTCGTACCATTAGAAGAATAGCTTGACAAATCATACTAACTTCAACTATGATTGATATTTCAAATATAAATTTAGTTTATTAAAAGAAGGAAATAATGCTGCTAAAGTAATCTTCCGAGGATGGCTGATATATATCAATTAAAGTTTTAAAATATTTCTGTTTTGTTTCAATGGTATAATCTTGATAATGATTAATTATATGAATATATGATACTGTATGCTGAGATTTTTATTCAAGCTTGCACAAATTTTGCATTTTTACATTCTGAGTTGCTAATTATTCACAGTGGTCAATTCTCTCGTATTACAATGTATTTATGCAGGTAAGCTTCTGCTCATGTTGGGGAAAATGCAGTTTAAACTGCAGAAACATGTTGATAACTATGTGAGTTCTGATTGCATGTATAATATGAGAAAAAAACCCCTAGGATTTGTCATCATTTTTGAAATGATTGCTTTGTGTATTTTCAGCGTGGTCATATATTCCAGACGATCACAACTCCATCAGAGTCTCTAATGAATGAACTTCGAACTGTTGAGGTTTGTGCTTATGAACCTTTCATATAATTGGCATGTATAAGTAATTATAGATAAATTATATTATCCATATATCTCACCATCCTTGAAAAGTATTAAGTTGCGGCTTTTCTCTCTCTGTTCTTTTATCCTGTCTTGGACCTTTATACTATTCTAGCTCAGTTAACTGTGATACTAAGTGTATAAGGTAGTTAAATAGTTTGACTTGAAAGTGATTTGAGAGAGAACTGGATATGTATATAGTGCCATGTAAGTATAACTAGAAGGTTGACCGGTGCTGTGTTTGGGAATAAGGAGGGGAGGGGAAGGGAAGGAATTAAAGGAAAAGAGAGGGGAGGGAAGGAAAGGTTAAGTGATGGTTTCTCCTCCCTTTGTTTGGATCATCCAAATTCCCCCAATTTGAAATAATTAAAATTAACAAAGGAGGGTTGTTGCTAATTCCTTCATTTTCTTCCCCACCAAATTTTTTAAAACCAAAGAGGGAAAAGAATTTTAGATCCTGTTGACAACAAGTATTTGTTTTGTGTTTTTGAAAATAGTTCTGTAAACTGTTTTTAAAAACAATTTTTTGCTCAATTTGAGGTAATTAAAATTTAAAAAGGAGGGTTGTTGCAAATTCCTCCATTTTCTTTCCCTCCAAAATTCTTAAAACCAAACAGAGAAGAATTTTAGACTCTATTTGACAGTAGTTTTGTTTTGTGTTTTCAAAAATAGTTTTGAAAACTGTTTAAAAACAATTTTTGGAAGAACAGAAAAAAAACTTTTTAATTTGTTGTGGGAACAATTTTGAAAACAATTTTCTCAAAGTTATCATTAATAAATAGAGAGAAGTCACATGACATAATTACCATTAATGAAAACAAATCTATCAAAGTTGTTCTATGTGTTTTTCCCGAAACAATAAAACAATAGTCCTAAACAAGTTTATTTGTTCTGTTTTTCTGACTTTTAAATACAGCAATGTGTTTTTTAGTTTTTAAGAACAATTACTAAAAAATTACCAAACAAATCTTTTAATTCTTTCGTTTTTAAAAACACAAAACAGTTTTCATTAGATTTGTATCACCTTCAAGAGTTCCTTGAAATTCTGAATCTATATGTTGCAGATCTAAAATTTGTGTTAACTGAAAAGAGAGCAGTGCCACGGCAATTCTCAATTCTGGTTTTTTTTTTTTTTTGAACTGAAAAGAGCAATTCTGGTCTTTATACCTTTCTTTAGTATGTTAATAAAGTCTTCTGTTTGCTCCGTGGGGATTATGCAGACATGCAGAAAAATTATGGTAGCACCTCAGGAAGATTGAGAAAACTAAAATGCTCCTAACATCTTGTATTTGCATGTTGGAAAGTTCAAGTTGCATGCATTAATATGTCAAAGCTGTTTAAATGAACAACTTTGTCATTTCTATAATCTAAGAATAAATTTACCTAAATGTTCTAATTTTCATTTATGGAGTTTAGTATAGTGATAACTGAGTCTCCATTAGGCATGTTTTGCGCTGTTGATTACCAATTCTATGTGTGGGACTTCTGTCAGTGATTTTTTCTTTTCTCTTCATGTTGAAGCAGGAGATGAAGCGACAATGTGATGAAAAAAGGTTTGAATATGTAGAATTTACTTGTGTTGTGTCCTTGAGTCTGAAATATGTCTCATCACTTTGTTAAATGATCTGCAGAGAAGTATATGAGCATATGATAACAAGATACAAAGAAAGAGGTAAATCTAGAAGTGGGAAAGCAGGAAGTTTTACCTTGCAGCAGTTGCAAACTGCTCGTGATGAATATGATGAGGATGCTACATTATTTGTTTTCCGGTTGAAATCTTTGAAACAAGGGCAGTCACGAAGTCTTCTAACACAGGCAGCGCGTCACCATGCTGCTCAGGTTTGTCTTTTTCCCTCTTCCCTCTTATGAGCTAAGAATTATTATGTTTTATGTTGATTGTCAATGCTCTATCTTATGCCAAAAAAACAGTTGTGTTTCTTTAAGAATGCACTTAAGTCTCTTGAGACAGTGGAACCACGTGTAAAATCAGTAACTGAACGGCAACACATTGATTACCACTTCAATGGCCTTGAAGATGATGATGGAGATGATGGAGAGGATGATGACGAAGTTGACGATGAGAATGATGATGGGGAGTTGAGTCTGGATTATGGACAAAATGAACAAGAGCTAGATGTTTCTACATCACGAAACTCAATGGAGGTAACTTATTTATGTTTCCAAGAACTTGTAGTGTTTTTTCAAACATGTTTACATATGAATATCTAATGAAGATAAGTTAACTACCCAAAAAAGACTTGAAAATATGATTAGGCTTGTGATTAAGAAGATGTTGAGGGTTCAGCTCCTGCCATATGCTGAAGAGAACATAAAAAAGATCAAAGTTAAACTGCCAATTGATCAAATGTTAGAGGTTGAAAAGTCTTTTCCTGTCAGGGAACCAGTATGTATGAGAATAATAGTTGTGGGAAGAGAAGTAGTAGGCTTTTTGATCGAAATTTTGCATCATAACATTTTTTGAGTATGATTTATTGCTCTCTGTGAATGGTACAAGGCCTAACAGACCTATAATCACTTACACTAGAAGAAAAGGCCTGCACAAGGATAAGGACAGCCCAATCCCACTCATTCTGTGGCTGGGATTTGTCAATCCCTACCTATTCGGACGTGGGATAGCAAGATATCATAAGCACGTCCAGCACTTTTCCACTTTATTATCTGCATCTTATTAGCAGCATTAGCTACATGATCGCTCTCTGCACCTCACGTTTTCAGTACTTTCTCTTCTGATTGCTTGTTACCCAGGAAGGTATCTCATTATTAATAATAATTCCCTTAGAACCAGTTGCTACTATGATATGATTCATTTTCATTTATAGTGGGCTTGACCCAACTCAAGGGTTTTTTATTGAAGAAATTCTGGCAAGAAATTCTTCCTTATTTTATCTCCCTCAATCTTATTTCTACTCCCAACAGTGCATGAATAAATAGTTTGGGGGAAGTATTTTAGTTTTCTTGACAATGCATGAAAATGCTATGCTTGCTCTCATTTAACGAACATTTGTTTGTCAAGATTTTGGACTGCACTACATATATATATTTTTCAAATTAACTCTCAAGTCCATAAATCACTTAAAGTAGCTTAATTTAATCCCATTTAATAAGCTGTTTAATATGCATACTTCTTTTTCTCTACAGTTATACCTAGTAAAACTAATTTTTCCCCAAGTACAACAGTAGAAGCGTTTAAGGTAAAAGAGAAGGTAAAAATAGCCCTTAATTACAAGACTAGTAATATTTCATGAGTTGATGTTATACACTTCCTGAGACAAGTTTCCTGATGCATTAACAAATGTGATGTGTTTAATCTCATAAAAACATTTATATGTAAGAGTAGGCATATTAATTATATCTTGTTCCTTTTCACAGGAAAAATTAGATAGGTTTCATAGGAATTCACTTTCCTTTAGGGCTAGGGCAGGGACCCAATCTGCCCCACTTTTCATGGACAGTAAACCCGACTTGAGTGAAAAACTAAGACTGTTGCGCCCATCTTTATCACGGAAGTTCAGTTCGTATGTGCTTCCCACTCCTCGTGATGCAAAAAGTTCAACCTCTTTAGGATCAAGTAACCTGGCACCTTCCAAAACGCAGATAAATTTAAATGAGCCTACAAAGAATTTGTGGCATTCATCCCCACTGGAACAGAAGAAATATGAAAAAGTTATTGGAGATGAGAGATTTTCTGCTCCTACAGTTACAAATGCACAATCTGTACTCAAGGAGAGTAACAGCAATACTGCCTCGACAAGATTTCCACCTCCTTTGATAGATGGCCTTTTACCGTCAAATCTTGATCCTATTCAAGTTTACTCTAAGAAGATTAAGAGACAAGCTTTTTCTGGTCCTTTGACTAGTAATAAACCAATGCCTACCAAACCTGTCTCTTCTGCTCAATTGTTCTCTGGACCTCTCTTGCGGACTCAAATTCCACAGCCTCCATTATCTCCAAAAATATCTCCTAGTGCTTCTCCTACTTTTACATCTTCACCTAAAATAAGTGAGCTTCATGAGCTTCCAAGGCCTCCAGTTGGTTTTCCATCCAATTCTCCAAGACTTTTAGGTTTGGTAGGTCATTCAGGTCCACTGGTGCCCAGAGGTCAAAAGCTTTCTGCTGCAAATAAATCGGCTGTATCAAGTACAGCATCTCCATTGCCAACACCTCCTCAGGCCATGGCTCGCAGTTTCTCCATACCTTCTAGTAGTGCCAGAGCTGCAGCATTACAAGATTCAAGGCCACTGGAAGCCCACCATAGAACATCCGTATCGGAGGATGTTGCTTCTCCTATGCCTGTAGCATTACATAGTAGTCAACCATCATCTGATGGTTCTGAGACTGATGATCAGGCTGTCTAGATTTGAGGTAATTTTTAAAAACCTTTCATTTTGTTTCCTCTTTTTAAGTCTCTCTTGGTTTTTCTGGAGTAATTTAAATATTTGTGATAAAGTATGAAGAAATTTATTCCATTCAATTTAAAGAATCTATATTTTACATATAAATGTGCCTTCAGAAGTTGCCGGTATTTCATATGGAATAAAACGGAAGGAAAAATACCTATTATGTATCAAGTCTGTGAAAATTCCTAGTGTTATTAAGTGCTTATGCTGACAGCCGGCAGAAAAACTTATAATAGGGCTTGATATTTGACAATGTTGTCTGCTATTTCTGGTTATACATGTAGAAATGCAGTAGATTTGTACTTCACACACTACGTTTGATTACTTACATGTTTGATAAGTGCAGTACCCTTTTCATTTTTCTTTTCAAATGTGGGATTTGTGATTTAGGAAGTGATATAGGAACTAATAAAGACATAGGAATTGTTCTTTTGGATGTTGATAATCTGTCATGTTACTATTGTAAGTTCATGATGCCTCATTATCATTGAGTTCTCACTATAATCCTTTCAATTTTAAAATATTTCATTTACTTTTTCCAGCACTTTATGTGATTTCATTCTTCTGCTTCTAATTATACTATAATGCATTGAACCAGGTATGGACTCTTGTGCAGATTATTTCCAATCAAGTTTTGTTTGACGATAGTTTGGTGCAATAGCAAATATGTAAATATTCATGTTATCTTCTCGTTCATTATCATTTGTATTCACCCTCCCTTCTAATGGGGGCTTTGGTCGTATATTGGTAGAAATAAATAAATAAATGGCCATAGGTTGCAACTTGCTTACTTGCATTGTTGGATTATGTAATTTTTTTTCCCCAATAAATAACGCCTACCCTTTCACCAAAGAATCCAATTCTGGCTCTGTAATCATGTGTCGCATTCAGTCTGTAAAGTTTGTTTCATTTCCTTTTCTTATTTTAAACCTTTTTTTTCCCCCTGTTTTGACAATTTCTAGAAAACATCATTTCATTCACATGTTACCCGACAATTCTCTTGTTGGTTAACGTGAAAATGAAATCGTGTTTTATGTTTGGTTAATGGCTAAATTGCTATTTCAATCCTTTATGTTATGTTTCAGTGAAATTTATTTTTGGTTCTTTATATTTTAAATTTGATCAAAATTAATCCTTTTGTCTAAGCCCGTTTGGATAGGCTTTATAAGAAGTATTTTTCAATAGAGCTTGAATTTCTATAAAAAGTAGAAGTTATGTCTGGATATTATAAATAAAAAAGTACTTTATAAATAATAAATATTTAGATGTAAAATTGAAAAAGTACTTTTTATTAATAAAGAGTACTATCAAAATAGATATGAAAATATTTATTGATATTATTTTCTTTTTGGATAAAAAGTACTTCAACTTAAGAAATAAAAATTGAATATCTTACTAAATAATATAAATTAATCAAATTTGTTAAATCCATTACAATTATTTCCGTTGACTAACGTCTTTTTTTCAATTGGGGTCAAAAGGAAGGACTTAATGGAAAACAATTTTATCACTCAAAATAAAATTATAATTTTTAGTTGGACTATATTGAAAACAAAATTAATTTCTCAATATAAATATTCAATTTTTGCTCTCATATTTTACACATTATTTTCCAATGATGAAACATACGATACTTTTTTCTATTAGTTTTAAGTAATACCAGCTCTCCAACGGTGCACCCATTTATAGAAGCAAAGCATTAAACCACACAGGGAGGAGTATACAGGCCTTTTTTTTTTCGGAACTCTATCGCCCCAAACTGTTTAAGAAGCTAAAATATTGGGCTTTAGAAAAAAGAAGTTTTAAAGCTTTTTTTGTAGGTTTCTCTTTTTTCAATAAACCTATCCAAACATTTAATTAATATTTAAAAGTATTTAATTTTTAATCAAATCTGTTAGCTTCTTCTTTAAATGATGATGTGAACTGTTTACGTGGCTCGAAAATCTTTCTTTTATGTGTCCATTTAAGTAATTTAGCCTTTGGTTAATGCTATGTAGTTATGGTTAATTTTTGACACATCGCCTTTTAGTATTAAATTTGTTTCGAAATATGAATTATTATAAATTTTTTTAAAAAAACTTTTTTAATAAAGATCTCAAAATAGATTGAATAAATAGGAAGTAATGAATGAAAGTTCTTCGTAACATTACTATTACGAAAAGTTGGCCATATTGTTCTTTGTAACATTGTTTTAGCTTCAGTCAATCAAAAGTATGTTGTCTGGAGTGCAAGCTTATATTGTCTGCTTTTATGGAGGAGTCCTGTTATAGTTCTTGAATTGTATGGCTTCTTTTGAAATGATATTGATATTTTGAACAAAAACGAAAAGTGGGTAGGATTAATCCTTGAATTTTCAGGCCAAGACTCTTTGAATAATCCAAAAATTAAAAGAATAATAAAAAATAAAAAGTGAAAAATTAGTATTATTTTGTTTAGATTGGGAAGGCTATCATATCTACATCTAATTCATTTTTTACTCGAATGATTTCATCCAATTAGCAGCATTGAAGTTTAATATATATATATAACTTTTTTTTGTTTATGATAGAGTATTAACAGAGAAGAGAGATCTGGAAGAAGACTTGTATTATTCAATAAAGCAGAAGAACCTTATATACAGCAAAGCCTAACTAAATCCTAACTAACAGATTTACATTAACTGAATCAGTTTAACGAAACTAACAGAGACTAACCAAATGGCCTAACCTAACTTGGGCCTTTAGTAATTGGGCCTCTACTAAATACAACGTTAACATCCCCCCGCAAACTCAGTGGGGTTTCACACACTCTGAGTTTGGACCTAAAATCAGAAAAACACTTGCTTGACACAGACTTGGTTAGCACATCTGCAACCTGCTCAGTTGCAGGAACATGGCTCACAACAACTTCCTTCGAAGCAACCCTTTCTCGAACAAAGTGTAAGTCTAGCTCCACATGTTTTGACATGGAGTGAAGGACAGGATTGGCTGACAACATAACCGCACTAAGGTTGTCACAATACAAGCGCGGGGGTCCAGGAAGAGTGACAGAAAGTTCAGACAATAAGGACTTCAACCAAAGCATCTCAGCCACAGCATTTGCCACTCCCCTATATTCAGCCTCAGTACTTGACCTCGCCACTACATGTTGCTTCTTGGATGCCCATGACACCAAGTTACCACCAAAGTAAATGCACCATCCATTAGTTGATCTTCTGTCATCCGGATCTGAGCCCCAATCAGCATTCGTGAACCCAAAGATATAAAAAACAGTGACTTTCTAAAGTATAAACCATGATGCATTGTCCCTTTTAAATATCGCAGGACTCTCTTAGCAGCTTGGAAATGAGTCATCAACGGATTGTGCATGAATTGACATAGCTTATTCACACAGTAAGAGATCTCGGGCCTCGTGATGGTGACATACTGCAATGCTCCTACAATAGACCTGTAGTTGGAAGGCTCAGGATACGACTCACTGCCTTCACTAGACAACTTTTGACCGGAAATCATAGGAGTTTTTTGAGGTTTGGAATTGAGAAGATCAGACCTGGCCAGAAGGTCTTGAATATACTTTGTCTGGGTAAGATACATGCTGCCATCAAGAGAGGCAATGGCTTGAATTCCTAGAAAGTAATGCAGGGACCCGAGGGCTTTAAGAGCAAACTGTGAGTTCAATTGTGTCATTAGTTGCCGAATTTCCTCCCTAGAGCTCCCAGTGATGATCACTTCATCAACATAGACAAGTATAAAGAGGGTGGAAGATTTGGTTTGTCTAATGAACAAAGAGGTATCACAAATTGCAGAGTGGAAGCCAAGGATTTTAAGGGCAGAAGCTAGCTTTTCAAACCATGCTCGTGGGGCTTGTTTCAGACCATAAAGGGCCTTGGACAACTTACAAACGAGGGTGGTATCACTATTCTCATATCCTGGAGGTTGTGATATGTACACTTCTTCTTGAAGGTCTCCATTTAAGAAGGCATTATTAAAATCAATTTGTTGAAGAGGCCATCCTTTTGAGAGGGCTAAGGTAAGGATGACACGTATGGTTGTGGGCTTCACCACTGGGCTGAAAGTTTCTGCATAATCAAACCTTCTTGTTGTAAAAACCCTTTTGCGACTAACCTTGCTTTATGCTTAAGAATTGACCCATCCGGTTTGTACTTGAGCTTTAAAACCCACTTGCAACCAATTGTTTTTCTTCTAGGAGGTAACTTGACTAGGTTCCATGTCTTGTTTCTTGTGAGGGCACTATATTCTTCATCCATAGCAGCTTTCCAATCGTGATTTGCCAAAGCCTGTTGGATAGAAGTGGGTTTTATTGCTGCCAAATATGCTTTTGGCTTGAAAATTCTAGCCTTGCTCCTGGTTACCATAGAATGAGTGTTGCTCAAGTCAGGAGGATTTGGAGCAGATTCAGTAGTGGGACTGGCAGCATTCCTTGAGGGGGATGTAGTGTGTTGATTTTCAGGAGAAGGACTTGGTTGATTTGATTCATCAGCCTGGTCGCATTCATTAGTTTAGGACAGGTTCAGTAGAGGGGATCTTTGCTCATATCCTGTAAGAGACATAGAACTAGCAGTAGTCTGTTCATGTAAAAGGTCTTGAGCAGGGGGTTCTATAACTGGAGAGTTAAGGGCAGGCACAAATGTATGCATTTGAATAGGTGAAGGTGCAGTAGGGGATTCACTTATGGTAGAGAGATTTTGTGCTGTTTTACGGGTTTTGAAGGGAAAACTAGCTTCATTAAATTTCACAGACCTCGCTATGTACACTCTGCCTGAACTATCCATACACTTATATCCTTTATGGCTTAGGGAATATCCTAAAAAGGTGCACTCAGTTGATTTATATCCAAACTTGTGTGAGTTGTAAGGTCTTAATAACGGAAAACAGGCACACCCAAAGACTTTTAGAAAACTATAATCTGGTTTCATGTTATAAAGGACTTCTAATGGTGTCTTGTTTGACAATCTAGGTGTGGGGAGTCTGCTTATGAGGAAGGTTGCTGTAATAAATGCCTCATCCCAATATTTTAAGGGAAGGGAGGTTGTGGCAAGCAAAGACAATCCTATTTCTGTGACATGTCTATGCTTGCGTTCTGCTGTGCCACTTTGTTGGTGAGTGTGTGGACAACTTAACCTGTGCACTACACCTTGCTCTTGAAGATAAGAGGTGAAGGGGCGATATTCGCCCACAAAGTCAGTCTGAATAGCCTTTAGGTGGTGTTTGGTACGTTGTGATCCTATGTTCGCCATCTTACATACCATAGTATCTTAGATGTCAGGGTTAGATGTCGCGTTTGGTATGCTGTGATCTCATCACATGACGACATCTGCGATAACACCCTGTTATCACATCACAACCAAAAGGGTGTGATCTGATGACAACTCAAAAACTATGTCATCTCATATCACAAGGTTAAAAAATATATTTTTTTATTAAACTTCCAATTTTATCCTTTTTTCTGTTTTTTTAATTGGCGCAATTTTTTTTATTTAGCGCCACTTTTTACAACATACCCAATCACTAATTATAAACTTGGCACTATTTTTTCCCACATGCTGAATTGCCATTTTTTACCAATTGGCGCCACTTATTTAATTTTTTTTCTATATATTCCTTTCAATAACTAATTTTTTTTCTATATATTCCTTTTTACAACCAATTATATTCCTTGGTATCGTTCTACATTTAGCACATGATATTATGACTTATTCCTCAATTGATGTACTGATGTAATATTTTCTTTTTAAATGAAATATCTTTTATATTGTTTAAAAAAGTGAAGCTTATTAAATTTTATAAGAGTAAATAAGGAAGTTTTAAAAAATAATTATGTTAATCACCAAAAATACCAAACATGTGCATCTTACATGTCTGACATATGAGATATCGTTCATTGTTATACCAAACGTCAGCATTATAAATACTATAGTATGTTATACTATAGTATCATATACTATGTTATCTAAGATACTACGATATCTGAGATAACAGAAGATCATAGCGTACCAAACGCCACCTTAGTGTGGTGTCTAACTGTTTTTCAGCAAGAGATTTAAATTGTTTAAAGGCAGTTATGGCGTCAGACTTGGCTTTTAACAGATATAACCACGTAAATCTTGAATATGCATCAATGAATAGGATATAATACTTAAAACCTCGAGAAGAGAGGATTGGAGCTGGACCCCACAAGTCAGAATACACAAGTTGTAAAGGTTTTGTGTAAACAGATTCAGATGAAGGAAAAGAGATTGAATTCATTTTTCCAAGACAACATGAAGAACAAAAGAAACTATCATTATTATTGCTAACATTCATATTACAAGAGGAAAGTACATTTTTTAAGGTGCTAAGACCTGGATGTCCTAATCGATTATGCCATATTTCAAAAGAACTAGAGTTCAATGATTTAGTCTGGTTTCTTGGAATACTAGAGCTAGGGTGATTTGTAGAAGCAAAGTGAGTGGTCAACAAATTTCGTGTTCTTGAGATTCTGTGACTGAGAGGTAGGGAGTCAAACACATATAGACCATTTTGCATTCTACCCTTGAGTAGTACTAGATGAGTTTCCTGAGATTTAACAAAGAATTTGTTAGAGTGAAACTCAAAATATACATTGTTATCCTTAGAGAATTTTGACACACTAATAAGATTCTTAGAGACACTAGGGGACATGATATAGTTGATTTAGATAAAGAATCTTAGAATTGGAAGGACAAATTTGAGAATTACCAATAGTTTTGATGTGCAAACCTGTGCCATTTGCAGTGTGGACAAGTTCCTGTCCAATGTAAGGTTGGCGACTCTGAAGGTTGGAAACATCGTTGGTCAGATGGCTGGAAGCTCCACTATCCGGATACCAAGAGGCATCATAAAGAGTTTCTGGGGTAGCAAGCAGAGCCTCCACTGATGGATTTGTATTTCCAGAGTTTGATGAATTTTGATTCTGAATCTGGGTTTGCCTTAGTGTGTCAGCTGTATAATTGTGGTCAAACCTGTTATAACAGTTGACAACTATGTGACCCAGCCTTCCACAAACTTGGCACATAGGTCTATTACCTTGCCTGCCTCCACGATTCCTGCCTCTTCCTCTGGGAGGTCCTCTACCTTGAAAACCTCCTCTTTGACCTGTATTGTTTGGAGGATTTCCTCTCTGATTTTGGGAAGAGTTTCTGGGCTGGGTTTGGGCTATGTTGGCCGAGACATTCTCAGAAGATTCAATCTTAGACTTTTCAAGTCGTGCTTCCTGAGCAAGAAGATGTGCCTCTACTTGTGGTACTGTGAATCTTTTACTTTTAAGAGAAAGTGAGGTGATGAACCCCTCATATTCTGAGGGTAAACCATTAAAGATGGTTTGTATGTGGTCTCTTTCTGAGACTGGTGAATTAATCGATGCCAATGCATCAACTACCTTCTTCAACTTGAGAAGGTATTCTGACATTCGAAGATTACCTTTCTTGGTGGATCTGAACTGAGTGAACAGCTGGCTTTCATGAGCTTGAGTCTGGGTGACAAAGTGATTATCAATCGCTTTCCAGACTTGGTGACTATGTTGACACCCCACCATTCTAGACACCATACCTTCTGACATTGACATCAAGATCCATGACATTAGGACTTGATCTTGGCGGTTCCAGTTGAGGTACTCAGTATTAACCTTGCATGCTTTCCTATCTTCATCCGAGAGGAATTCCTTTGGAATATGTTCTTCTCCAAGGAGGTATGAATACAGATCATACCTGTTTAGCATCGTAATGACTTGGAGCCTCTAGATCAAGAAATTGAGATCATCTAGCTTCATTGCCAGAGGTTGTGGGAGATTCTGCAATGTGAACTTGGGAGCTTCAGAGGCCATTCCGAAAGATGCAATGATTAACGATGAAGCGGGTTGAGCGATGAATGGGCAAGAAGATTTTCACAGGTCTCAGTTTCGACGCTTTGATACCATGATAGAGTATTAACAGAGAAGAGAGATCTGGAAGAAGACTTGTATTATTCAATAAAGCAGAAGGACCTTATATACAGCAAAGCCTAACTAAATCCTAACTAACAGATTTACATTAACTGAATCAGTTTAACGAAACTAACAGAGACTAACAAAATGGGCTAACCTAACTTGGGCCTTTAGTAATTGGGCCTCTACTATCCACAACGTTAACAGTTTATGATCGGGTATCGGGTATCCATCGGTGTAGGCTTGGTGGCTAATCTCTTGAATACTGCGGAACCTATTATTGAGGATGACCCTCCCAACATATATATATATATATATATATATATATATATATATATATATATATATATATATATATATATAAAGCTTTTATGTTGTGCATTGTGAGTGTTTTTTTCTTTCTAATTTTCAACGTAATCTCACTTGGTTATTTTTTACACAATGTAGAAAAAAAAATAGAGAGGAAACATTCTTTTTGATTTTTGAATTATTAGTCCTATTATTTAGTTGTTGAATAATAAAAATAGACTATATGGTTTCTAAATTTTTATTTCTATCAATTATTTAATCCCTAAGATTTTTGTTGTTATCTTAGTGAGTGTTAGTTATTTTTTTAACACAATGTAGAGAAAAAAAATAGAAAAAACATACTTTTAGGTTATTGAATTGTTAGTTAACTTATTATTTAGTCACTGAATAATACAAATAGACTATTTTGTCCCTGGTCCTTGAATAATGAAATAGAATATTTGGTCCCTGGTCCTTGAATAATGAAATAGAATACTTGGTGTCTAAATTTTTACCTCTGTCAACTATTTAATCTTTTGGACATTTGCCGTAATCTAATCGGTTGACGTGACCGTTAATTGTTGATATAGCATCGTTTACTTGTCACCAATTTTGTTATGTCACGCTTTTGTGTTATCTTAAGCATCAAAATAAACTAAAAAAATGATTGGACAAAAATGTCTTTTGAACTGTGATGCTATGCTAAATACAAATTAGGGATGCTACGATAAGGTGCTGCGTCTCCACCATAACATTTGTTTACGTTCATCGCCAACTAATTTATGTCGTTCAACTGGTTTCAGAATCTCATAATTCTACTTTTGTCTAACCATTTTTGTTTTTTTATATATGTTGATGTTCAAGATGACGAGAAAGTGTGGCATGACAGCATTGGTTGCAAGTAAATGTTGATATGTCATTATTTAGCGGCTACTTCACCTAGTTAGGTAATAGCTAATGTCTTAGGGACTAAATATTTGACAGAAATGAAATTCTAGGGACCAAATAGTCTATTTCATTATTCAGAGACTAAATAGTTGACAGAAGTGAAAATTCATGGACCAAATAGTCTATTTTTATTATTCAAAGACTAAATAGTAGTTTCACCAACAAATAAGAGATTAAAAAAAGTATATTTCCTAAAAAAATGATAATTGTAAGTATCATAATTTTAAAATGGTAAATATAAATACAAATTCGATATTTATTCTAGCAAAAAAAAGGACAAACATGATATAAAGCTTATTTAATAGCTTTGTGTTTTCATAAATAGTTATAAGAACCTTTTTAAAAAAAATTGGAATAACAAAAAAAATTGGCTAAAAAGAAGAATACCAAAAATTTAAAATCTGTTTTAAATATTATAAAGTGGATGTCTATATAATTCACAAAAATTTTCAAATGAATGTTAATTTTATAACCCCAAATTGAATAAAAATTACACCATTAATTAGAAATTATCATAACGTTTAATTCCGTATCACTTATGGTTGAAGGTTACCTCTTATAATTGTTGTTTTCGGTTCAGACAACTATAATTTGCAATTAAGGACCGCAAGGGGTCTTAACCTTGGGGGACTTGTCCTTAGCTGATGCACCTAGGTGCCTACGTACCCTTCGGAAGGGATCAAAGTACACGTAGTTCGTCATGGAGACGTCTATAGGAGCCGTTGGGCAAGGTGTTTACCTGTATCGGGCCGTGTGCGGCTAAGACATGATTAAGGTACTCCGGGCGGGCGAGTCGCTCTTAGGAGGTTGCCTTAGTGTAAGAGAGCTCTGGTCTCTGAGAGCTGCTGGAAACTCTATCTGTGGGGTGCTCCGGGGACGGAGATGAGCCTTCCGGTGGTTGGACCTGACAGAACCTACGGCGTAGCTCGGGATGGGTGAAGGATGTTGCGTAAGGTATCTAATGGTGCTCAGAAGGCCTTGGGGGAATGGCTATGAGTAATGATCTCTGGAAGTACTTGAGATGCCTCAGATCTAGTGTTATGGTCCTTGATCTTGTGTGTTCTTTAGTCCCCCGGGTGGGGGTCTATTTATACTAAGTGTGAAGAAGACGTGCTCGACCCACGTTCTCGTGGGACGTGGGTCGTCCCATGATGCCCAACGAGTTTCCACGTCCCGTTAAGTGGGAGTCTCCGCGAGGTGACATGGGCAAGGGCCACGTCAGTTGCTGATAAGTGGTGCCACGTGCTGCTAGGCTTCTAGAAGCTTAGTGCCACGTGTCCCAAGGCGGAATATTCTATAGTTACATAAGTCCCCCAAGTCTACGGGTGTCGGGCGCCCGTGGACTTAAGTTCTCTTGTCTGTAAGCTACTTAGAAATTTTTGTTATCTTTGTAAAGAAGAGTTCGTCCGCAAGTGAGCATGGTCATTACGAGCTGGTCGTCCGACTTGCGAAACGGTGTCCCTTTGCTTTACTCCGTGGGAGTGGAGACGTTTGGATGGTACCACGCGTCTTGTTTCGAGTGGCTGACTACTTGACTTCCTCAGCAAGTTTTCAATCCGTCTCTGTAGAAAGTACGCAACTTACCGAGGAGGAGTCATCATTGCTTCAGAGGAGAATTTCCTGAGATGCCCCTTACGGGTGTGCGGAGGAAATCCAAAGGTCAGGGGTCTTTTGGTCATTCCCTTCAGTTTTAGAGTATTACCTGTTTTCGCGCCTCTTGGTTGGACTGCGAAGCATCTATTGGGCCTCTTTTATTTCCGAGAGCGGAAGAGCCCCATTCCTTCGTTTTGTGGTCTCCTTCCTCTTAGTTTAGATTCTCAGCGATTCTCTACTTCTAACCATTTCGAAAATGGCCTCGGCTAGTGCTGCTGCTTCTGTGTTCTTCCATGGACCCGTATTTCGAACAGTCCCTCTTGCTGGTTGCCACAGAGGGGGTTAGGGAGAGAGTGGATACTCTCATTATGCTGCGAGACTCCGTGGACCTTCGGGAGGTTTTGTCTAGAGAGGATGAGAACCCGGCGGTGCCTCCTCCTACAGCCTCTGAGAGTTGGTATTCTTCCTAACCGGAGCTTGGTTCTACGGCCAATATTTCAGCGGCGGATGCTGGCGTGGAATCGCGGGTGTTGCTAGGGGCCGGCATCGAGAAGATATGGAGGGAACGCTTCGCTCCATCTCTCCCTGAGGGCTATGAGATAAGGCCGATGGAGGAAGGGGAGACGATTCTCTAGAGCGACGATGTCGGCTTCGTTCTTCCCCTCTGTGTCCCCTATAACGCCGCCTTTATTCCACCTTTCTCCGGCTTCATGGAAGTCATGCTTAACTTGTTGAATGTTTGCCCCGTGCAGTTGACTCAGAATGCGTGGTCGATACTCAGCGTTTTCGATAGCTACTATCGGTCGCACAGATTGGAGGTCCTTCCAAATGTGTTTCTGTCTCTCTACTCTGTCCGCGAGGCACACGGATGGGTGTGTTTTCAGTCGCGTGCCAAAGGTTTTACCATCACCGATTTGCCGGGTAACAACCACACCTGGCGGTCGTACTTCTTCAAAGTGGAACTCAAGAAGGGTTTTGCCCGCCTTGGGTTCGGCTGCTTGAATGGCGTTCGCGCTTCCTCCTCAAGTGGTCTAATCCTATTCTCTCGGTTTAGTACGACAGGGAGGAATATGAGGAAACAACTTTCGAATTTTTAAAAGGGGTCATGGTCTCAGGCTCAGCTTTAGGTAAGCTTGTATTAGTGAGTTGTGTCCTTTTGCTTTTCTGTCTCTTCACCATGTTTCGGATGTTTTCTCTTTGTAGGGTTAACCTTGGGTGGCATTTAGGGGAGGCTGAATCCCCCGCCGAGTTCCTGGAGCTAGAAACGCGAGCGGTCGGAGCCGGTGAGGGTATCATTTTCAAAGGGAAGTTGATTCCCTTTGAGGTAGAGCGGGTCATACTGGCTCGTTAACATTATCCACTTGATTATGGGGATGATTATGCTTTAGAGCATATGACCAAATAGACCATGTTGTTGCTAAGCCGTCTAGAAGGCTTTGCGTATCAGCGGGAGGTCGAGGGGGTAGGATGCTTTCCTCTAGCTTCAATGTTCTCCGTGTGAGGTGGCTGATTCTTTGTGATATTTGTGCAGGAAGTGGTGGAGGAATTGCTGGATGAGAACGTCCAACTGACCGCCCGCGTAAAGGAATTGGAGGGCAAGCTGGCGGAGTGCAAGGCCAATTCTCTGTGGGTTCTTCGCCAAGATTTTCTCCACTTTGCAAACCACAGGATGCAAAATGGCATAGCGGAACTGGACGATTTGATGGGCATCTCTATCCCTCCAGAAGTCAAAGCAAAGATGCACCCTTCTTGGGAGAACATTGGTGGAGAGTTTCGCCTCCGTGCTCGAGGAGACTCTCCGCTGAGGATAGAAGACTATGATGTAGCTCCTAATCCTCAAAGGGATCCTCCCCCGTCGGGCAAGTCGCCGCATCCATCAAGGGGGGATGCCTCCTGATTTGTACTTCGCAGCATGTCTGCGTTGTTTTTGTATTTTCGGGGCGATAGTCCCCATATGTAAAAATTTTTAGTAAAGGAGAATTAGAATTTTGAGCACGAGAGTTGATCAATCGTATTGCATTCTATATTCCTTTAAATTGGCAATACATTTGTCTTGGAACTAAGACAAGTTGGTAGTACATCTGTCTTGGGACTAAGACAAGGAGGGAGTACGCAGTAGATAGGTCAAAAGACATTCGTCTTAGGACTAAGACGTAGTGGAGTGCTTGCAATTTTTGCCTTTGGACTAAGGCAAAAAGAAATATTGACTAAGACGTAGTAAAATATTTCTTGAGGCTGCTAGCGTTCCAAGTGTTTGGGATGTGCTCTCCCGTCAGGTGTGCTAATTTGTTTGCGTTGTGTGAAGCGATTCCGATAACCATGTATGAGCCTTCCCAATTAGGTGCGAGCTTTTCGTGTAGGCGGTCGCGCCTATTGTTTATCGCTGTCCGCATGACCAAGTCACCTTTTTTTGAATTTACGAGGTCGGACGCCTCAGTTGTATTTTTGTGCCAGCAGCTGCATGTAGGCAAAGGTTTTTAGCGCCGCCGCTTCCCTGCGCTCCTCGACCGTATCCAGGCTGACTAGCAGGCTTTTTGGGTTCGACTTGGAGTAGTTCAGCACCTGATCCGAAGGGACCCCGATCTTGGCGGGAACGATTGCTTCCTACCCATATGTCAGAGCGAAATGAGTTTCTCCTATTGCCGTGTGTATTGTTGTTCGGTAGGACCATAGGACCGATGGGAGTTTGTCCACCCATCCCTCTTTTTTGTCTTTCAGGCGCTTTCACAGTCCTTCCAGGATGATGCGGTTTGCTCTCTCCGTTTGCCCATTGGTCGCTGGGTATTCGACTGAGGTGGTTCTCTGGTCGATGCTCCAATCCTTGCAGAAATCTTTGAACTTCTCGCAAACGAATTGATGTCCATTGTCGGTGATCAACGTATGTAGAGGACCGAAGCGAGTAATAATGTTCCGCCAGAGGAAGTTTTGGACATTTTGTGAGCCGATGGTGGCTAGAGGTTCAGCCTCGATCCACTTTGTGAAATAGTCGACGGCCACTATGAGAAATTTCTGTTGGAGCGTGCCCTGAGGGAGAGGGCCCAAGATATCCATGCCCCAAGTGTCGAAGGGCCATGGAGATTCGATGGGCTTCAACTCACCGGGTGGCTGGTGTATGAATGCAGCATGCCGCTGACATTGGTCACAATGGGTGACCAAGGCCTCTGAGTCGGCTCTCATAGTGGGCCAGTAAAACCCGGAGCGTAGAGCTTGCTTGCGGAGGGCTCCTGCGAATTGGAGTGTGCCGCATATGCCTTCGTGAATTTCCCGTAGCACATAATTTGCTTCTTCGGTTGAGATGCATCGGAGATGCGGGGATGAGAATCCCTTTTTGTATAGGTCGTTTCCCCAGAAAAAGTACCAAGCTGCTTGCCTCCTATTTTTTCGAGCGAGCTCTTTATCTGTATGCAGGGTGGCCGCCGTTAAGTACATTTTGATGGGAGCCATCCAGGAATTGTCGACTGCTATCGGCGGTACGTCTGGGTTTATGCTGGGGGAGCGAATTGTGGTTTGTAAGACCGTATTAAGTCCCGATTGGCTCAGTGTGGTGGCCAATTTGGAGAGGGCGTCAGCTTAGGTGTTTTGGTTCTGGGGGATCCGTGTAATCAAGACGGATTCGAACTTGCTGATTTCTTGTTTGGCACGCTCTACATATTTGATGATAGTAGCGTCCTTCGCCTCAAAGTCTCCGTTGAGTTGTCCGACCACCAATTGTGAGTCGCTGAATAGCTTGACCTTTGAGGCGCCTAGGTCATAAGCTAGCGCTAGTCCGGCTATGAGTGCTTCATGTTCAGCTTGATTGTTGGAGGCTGGGAACGTGAAGCGCATGGCTTGTTCCACTTTGATTTCATCGAGGCTTTCCACGATAATGTCGGTGCCCGCGAATTTCCCGGTCGAGGAGCCGTCTACGTAGACTAGCCATGGGGATTTTTCTGGCTGTGGCTCGATGATCTTGTCATGGTTTGAAGCTGGGGCGTCCCCCTAAAGGCGTTCTGACGGAATCATTTCGGCGACGAAGTCTGCCAAGGCTTGGGCTTTGATCGCCCGTCGGGGCTCATATTGGATGTCGAATTCCAATAGCTCGACGACCCAGTTTGTCATTCGCCCTGCTAAGTCTGACTTTTGTAGTATTTGTCGCAGGGGTTGGTCAGTTCGGACCATAATCATGTGCTGCTAAAAGTAGGGTCGGAGCCTTCTGGTCGAGTGGACGAGGGCGAGTACGAGTTTCTCCACCCGCTGGTATCGGAGTTGGGCTCCCTGCAAGGCGTGGCTTGTATAATAAACCGGGAATTGCTCGACCCCTTCCTCTCTTATCAGCGCTGAGCTTACAGCGTGATCAGTGGTGGCTAGGTAGAGTATAAGGATTTCTCCTTTGATCGCTTTTGCTATCACCGGAGGTTTAGCTAGATAAACCTTAAGCTCCTGGAAGGACTTTTCGCACTGCTCAGTCTATTTGAATGCTAGTGCCGTTTTCATAACTATGTAAAAGGGAAGGCATCGGTCGACCATCCTTGATAAGAATCGATTGAGGGCTGCTAGCCTCCCGTTTAGTCTCTGCACCTCTTTCACCGTTTGAGGTGGCTCCATGTTAAGGATGGCTGCGAATTTCTCGGGGTTGGCCTTGATTCCTTTTTGCGTGATCATGAATCCTAGGAATTTTTCTGCCGACACACCGAAGGCGCATTTGGTTGGGTTTAGCTTCATTTGGTGCGTCTGCAAAACTAAGAAGAGTTCCTCCAAATGTGTCAGATGTTGTTAGAGCTCCATGGATTTGACAACCATGTTGTCGACATAGACCTCGAGGTTTTGGCCTATCTGATCCCTGAAAATGATGTCCATCATCCTATGATAGGTCGCATCCGCGTTTTTCAGTTTGAAGGGCATGACTTTGTAGCAGTAGACGACTTTGTCCGTGATAAAGGAGGTCTTCTCCTTATCCTTTGGGTTCATCTGGATCTGGTTGTACCCTGAGAAGGCGTCTAGGAAACTCAGCATCCGGTGCCCGGCCGTCCCGTCGACCAGCTTGTCTATGCTCGAGAGCGGGTAGGCGTCTTTCGGGCAGACTTTGCTCAGATTGGTGAAATCTATGCACATCCGCCATTTCCCGTTCGCCTTTTTTACCATCACCACGTTCGACAGCCAGTTAGGGTACTGTGATTCGCGTATGAATTCGACATCGAGGAGTTTTTGCACTTCTTCGTTGATTGCTTGCTGCCTCTCTTCGCTGAAGTGCCGCTTCTTTTGGATAACGCCGGGGCCGTCTCTGATATTGAGGGAATGACATATGAGTTCAGGGTCTATTCCTGGCATGTCCGCGGCGCTCCAAGCGAATACGTCCTTGTACTGGGTGAGCAGTTCCTAGAACTTCCTTCGGACTGCCTGGCTGAGAAGGGCTCCTACGCGGATTTCCCTATTATTCGTCTGGTCTATGCAAATGTTCACAAGGTCTTCTGTGGGCTATGGCCTGGCTTCGGGGAATCGCGCAGGTCCACTCTCTCGAAAGAGCTCTTGGCATTGTTTCCGACCTCATCTATAGCGGGGCGGTCAGTCGCGTAGCATGTGTGGGTTCTTTGGCTCGCTCGTATTTCTGCGACTCCGGCTAGCGTGGGAAATTTTATCACCATGTCAGTCGTAGATACGATGATTATGAGTTTGCTGAGGGCCAGTCGGCCCAAGACTGCGTTGTACACCGATGGGGCTGTTGATACGGTGAACCTAACTTTGGTGCGGGCGACCTTTGGTTGTACGCCCTGCATTTCAATAGCTTGTCCAGAGAAGTCGACAAGGGTTCCTTTGTCTGATATCAGTTGATCCTTGCAGTTGGTCATTTCTTCCAAAGTTCTCGCGAAGAGTATGTCAGCGGCTGACCCGGGGTCTACCAGTATGTGTTTGACATCAAACCCGGAGATGTTGGCCGTGATAGCCAATGGCTCATTCATTTCGGTTGTGTCACCATTGCTGTCAAAGGTCACGAACTGCGTTTTATGTCGCTTGCTCCGGTCGCTTCGGATGTTATCCGATCGGTCGTGCGAGGGTTTTGGGGACTTGCAGGTGCTAGCCATGCGAGTATTGCCCTGTAATGTATCTTGAATTGAAAAGGTAAAAAATACGGGTTTCTGAATGTTAGGTGTATACTCCTACTCCCCGAAAAAGAAATGTCGTTTAGCGGCAGAGCGCGCAAGGCATTGTGGTCTGAGGAAGACCGCGGTGGGCGCCACTGTAACTGTCGTTTTTGGTTCAAACAATTGTAATTTGCAATTAAGGACCGCAAGGGGTCTTAACCTTGGGGGACTTGTCCTTAAGTGATGCACCTAGGTGCCTACGTACCCTTCGGAATGGATCAAAGTCCACGTAGTTCGTCATGGAGACGTCTATAGGAGTCGTTAGGCAAGGTGGTTACCTGTATCGGGTTGCGGCTAAGACGTGCTTAAGGTACTCCGGGCGGGCGAGCCGCTCTTAGGAGGTTGCCTTAGTGTAAGAGAGCTCTAGTCTCTGAGAGCTGCTAGAAACTCTATCGGTGGGGTGCTCCGGGGACGGAGATGAGCCTGCCAGTGGTTAGACCTGACGGAGCCTACGGCGTAGCTTGGGATGGGTGAAGGATGTTGCGTAAGGTATCTGAGGGTGCTCAGAATGCCTTGGGGGAATGGCTTTGAGTAATGCTCTCTGGAAGTACTTGAGATGCCTCGGATCTAGTGTTATGGTCCTTGATCTTGTGTGTTCTTTAGTCCCCCGGGTGGGGGTCTATTTATACTAAGTGTGAGGAGGACGTGCTCGACCCACGTTCTCGTGGGACGTGGGTCGTCCCATGATGCAACGAGTTTCCACGTCCCGTTAAGTGGGAGTCTCCCCGAGGTGACGTGGGCAAGGGCCACGTAAGTAGCCGATAAGTGATGCCACGTGCTGCTAGTGTGAGCTGCTGCTAGGCTTCTGGAAGCTTAGTGCCACGTGTGCCGAGGCGAAATCTTCCGTAGTTACACCTCTTATAACCCTATAAACAAAGATGTAAACAAGAGATGTAGGTATCTTAAAAAGTTGACTGACTTTATCATACTTCTCTTCATCTTGTCTCTAGTCTACTCTTCTTCTCCCATTACTCATTTTACTTATTATTTTATAACACATTATTAGTACGAACCTCAAGAATTTTGATGTTGAAAAATTTTCAAATTTAATTTCACTACATCAAGGTAGGTAAACATATTTTCCTTCTAGGTAAAATACTCACATTGGTCCCAAAAGTATGGGATGGATTTCAAATTGGTCATAAATGTTTTATTTGTTTCAAATTGGTCCCAAAAGTAAGGGGTGAATTTCAAAATAGTCCTGAATGTTTTGTTTCATATAGGTCATGTATGTTTTCATCATGTTTCAAATTAGTCTAGTCGATACAATCCATCAGTTTCTCTATTAATTAACGGCGATGTGGCACCATTATCTCTCTTATCTGTCATAATCTCTCTCCTAACATGGCTAATAACATGATGTGGCAATTAACAATTGAAAATTCTATTTAAAGGCGCATGGAGTTATGGGATAAGGGGACTTACCCTAGGTGAAGACGTGGGTGCTTACGTACCCTGATTAGGGTTCAAGTCCACATAATTCGATAATGCGTGATGTCCATCACAACCATAGGGATAAAGATATTACTTGTGTGTTAATCGTGTATAGCTGAGACATAGAAGAAATGAGCAAGTCACTGAAGAGAGAGCCAGACATAGAAGAAATGAGCAAGTCACTGAAGAGAGAGCCGATGGTAGCTTTGTGGATGCAGTGGTGGTGCCTTGGGTGGAGGGAAGCACTCATGAATCATGATAGTGAAGGCTACATTACTTGGGAGGCTAGTCACGTTAGGGTTACGTGAGAATGGAGATGAGAGATGTGAACTGATAGTTTTGGAGAGAATATCTCTAGGGGAGAGATCACACCTTAAATCATAATTGATTTTAGTGCTTAATTGGCATCAATTAAAGAGATTAATTAGTCATTTTGCATGATTTAATGCCTTACTTTTGATGATAGGTGCTTGAATAAATTCTTGATAAAATGGGCATTTTAATGCATATTTTGTTAAGTTTCTTGAGAATGATTATTTAAATTTGCCGAGGTTTAATGAAAATTTTAAGGTGTTTCAGGGACTTCTCAAGGACTTATAGTAAGAATAAACAAAAAGGGACCAAAAAAGAAAGAGAAGAAACAAGGCCAGGTCAACTTAGAAGCTTGAAAAGGTCAACAAAACGCAGAGTTTCAATAATAATGGCAAACTCACTTGTGGCGAGTTTCATGTTACATAGACACAAGACTCCGTGTTTTCTTTCAAGGGCTAACGTTTTTGGCCCATTTAGAGGCCCAATTGAAGGTTCTAGAACCAGGGGGCTAAGTCTATATATAGATGACTCCATCCCCAATTTAAAAAATTTCTTTTTGGAGGCTAGTTTAGGTTTAGTACATTTTCTTTTGTCCTTTAGATTTGTTTCTTGTACTTGTTCTTTAGTTGAAGTTCACAAAGAGTATTTTAATTTAGTTGTATTTCTCTTTGTTTCTTTTGTTTTCTTTTCTACATTTGGGATTATGCGAGAGAGATTGACTCTGGTTGTGCTTTTCTGCATAATTAGGTAAATTAAAATTGATCACCTTACGACATGATTTTACCTACCGCGAAAGTGAGAGATCAGTTTTTGGCGGCGTTGTCGCCTGTCGGGGAATCGCCAATTAGAATTAGAAGCTTTTGAAGCAAGTTTGATTCAATTAATTTACTCTTTCTGTCATTTAATTTTGCTTTTCTTTACTTATTTGGATTACAGTAATTATTATTTTAATTTCTACACATTTAAATTCCATTTTGCTCATTTTTCTGTTGATTTTTAGAATACCCTATTTTAAGGGGCTGTTGCAAAGTAATAGTCCCAAGAGGTTAGCCCTCTGTCACTCACCATAGGTGACACAGAGAGGAAACTCCCATATGTTTCTATTTTTTTGTCCTTTCTACTTTTTTGTCATTCTTTCTCGTATTTCCTTTCATTTTCTTTCTTTTAGATTCCGCAATTTTAATTTCCGTCTTTAATTATATCTTTAGTTTAGTTTTCTTAGGGGGTGTTTGGTATTACTGCCAATTTTTAGATTTTTGTTTTTTAAAAATTGAAATATGTAGTATGTTTTTTTGTGTTCTGTTTTTTATTTTCTGTTTTTTCTTTTATATCTTCAGTTTTTTATATAAATAAAATAACAGAAAATAAATATTTATGGAAGTTCAAAATATACTTACAAAATAACACAACGGTCACTCTTAAGACAAACAAAATTTTTAAGGCACATGTTGTATCATACTCTATAAGACACAACGGTCACTCTTAAGACAGACACAATGTCTTAAGGCACATGTTGTATCTTATACCTTATCAGACACAACAGTCACTCTTAAGACAAACAAAAATGTCTTAAGGCACGTTGTATCCACCTTTCTTTGCATAAACAAAGTAATAATATACCAATGATAACACACGTGGAGACATTCTCTAAACCTTAAGTGCACAGAACTCTCCCAGTTATTCAAAAGATCATGGGACTCTTAATCTCTAAGTGCACAAGACTCTCACTAATTCCAAAGATCACGAGACTATTGAACTTTAAGTACACAAATCTCTCACTAACTTAAGAAATCAAAAAACTTCCAAACACACATAAACCTGAGTGTGTTCTTCCAACTGTATGAGTCTTTACTTTTTGTTAGAGGATAAACTGGTTATTAACAGTATATCAAATCTGAAAAGTGTATCATTATAAACTCCTATTTGGACAGAGAATACAACATGCTATTGGTCCCCTTCTTCCATGAAGCTAATAATGACAATATAAAATATTAAAGAATTAAATCACCTTTAGGTAGATAAAATTCTTTAAATTTTATATTTCAATAGTCATTGCATGCTTCATGTAATCATATAATTAATACATATAACGACCTGACCTGTATATTTATAAAACCAAAATAAATACTTTAAATAATTAATATAAGCCATAAATTAAATATTTTTTTAACACCATTAATCTACAATTACAAGTTTTATCATTAATTTGAAAACAAAGTTTTACCATTATCCCGAAATAAAGATTTTATTTTGAAATTAACAATTAACCATTTCAACTTCTCTTCTTAATTAATTTATGCCCTAACACATTCAACTGGAAGAATAAAACTTTAGTACTATTATAGTACTGAATTTTAATACATCATTCCAATAATATAGTGTCATTTGTTAATATTAATAAAAATTCACATTAATAAAGACCCAATTTAAATAAATTAGAGATTAAATTATTGAAAGGCCAGTACTATTATATTACTAAACATATGATGACGATGGAATGATGGACATTTAACTTGCCATGTCATTGGCCAAAAAAAAAAACTTGCCATGTCATTTTTGAGCCTAACCATTGACAAGTTAATTTCCATAATCAGTATCATAATCTTTTAAATATTTAATTGTATTATTACTTATCTTTCAAAAACTAAAGGTGTATTTGGTTAGTGAGGTAGATAACGTAATGTTAGATCCAACGTTCTTCTTACTAAACATATCTTATTTTTTGTAATACGATGAAATTATGTTTTTGTCCTTATTTTTTTACTCATTTTTATTTAATTCCCATTATTAATTAATATAAGGATAAAATGATCATTTTATCCACTTTAATTCACATCACATCACATCACATCTCATTGACATTACATATTCATTTTCTCCAAAGTTCTCATTTTCATACTTATTCTCTCACACATTCCACCTACTAAACACACCCTAAGGATGGATATAATTAAAGGGAAGGGATGTAAAATTTTTTTAAAAATGTAAAGTAATTTTAAAAATAAAAAATATATTTAATATATAAAAATATGATAAAAAATATATTTAATATATATAAAGTACAATATAAAATTTATTAGAATTTCTGAAAATACATTACATGAATAATAGATATACCAAACTAGGGATGGCACCCGCTACGTGCCCGATCCCTGCCGCGGGGAGAAATTCCTCCCCATTCCCGTCCCCACCCTCCCCACGGGTCCCCGCGGGGACCCCGAAATATATTTAAAAAAATTAAAAAATATTTATATAAATATGAGTAGACTTAATCTTAATAAAAAAGTAACTTATAAAAAATTAGTTAAAAATGTCATATCATTAAATCTAATTAAAAACATCAACAAACACATAATTTTACCAAATTCATTAAAAAGCCTAACAATAAAGATTATAATAAAGTTTACAACAAAATTAAATTAAAGTTTACAACATAACATAAAAAGTTCGAGTGAATAAGGTTAAATTTTAGGTATAATAAAAAAATATAAAAATTAATAATAAAATAATAATATAAAAATTAATAAAATGTTATATATATAAATATTAATATAATAAATTAATAATATTAAATAAAATTACATATATACCCTCGGGAACGAGGATCCCGCGGGACGGGGGACATGCTTCCCGTCCCCGTCCCCAAATTACCCTCGGGAATAAATTTTTTCCCATCCTCGTCCCCACAGGAGAAAAATCCCCGCATATGGGACCCCGCATGGGGAATCCCCGTGGGGCGGAAAAAATTACCATCCCTATACCAAACACAGGGCCTAAAAGTTTGCTCCACTGTCACGGATGTATATAACAAAGCGTACCATCTACAGGCTACTAGAAAAAATGATAATAATGGATGGTTGAGATGTGATGTGATGACTGGGGCTACCAATAGCGTA
This sequence comes from Senna tora, assembly GCA_014851425.1. NCBI lineage: Eukaryota > Viridiplantae > Streptophyta > Magnoliopsida > Fabales > Fabaceae > Senna > Senna tora. Next base: position 17,722,348 of record CM026262.1, read on the forward strand.
GGTGGAATCTTTTTAAAGTCTTGCAAAGGCATTTCTTGTATAGTGATTGATTGAAGCAAGTAACTTACAGACTAGACTACTACTGTATAATATAATTATATATATATATAGAGAGAGAGAGAGAGAGGAAAGGGTATGATTTATATGAGGAAAAAGAGACATTTCCTTTTCGCAGTGTTTTTTGAGGGTTCATAATACATCATTTCATTCGCAGGTTCCTCCAATGTCATATCTGACGAAACCCATCAATTCTGGTCCTTCCACTCTGGGGTTGTTCTTGAAACTGCATCATCATAAACAATGCAATTAACAAACAAGAAACTGATTTCCACAAAAGAACAGGATTAATATTAAGAAATTTTTAGAGTACAAACTGTTTATGATGTAAATTCATATGAACGCCTTATATTGGTCCAGTTGCAAAAATATAAACTCGAGCAATATAAATGTGCCACGCAGACGTTTACATGGATTTGCACCATAAGCAGTTTGCATTCTAGAAGAACCCTTAATATTATAGTACATATTTAATTTCAAGTGTACTTAAACAAGTTCGAATTCTCTACGGTTTAAATAGTACTGTTCGATTTTTGTCACCGTAGAGAATCTAGTATCTACTTGGACTCACCTTTCTTCTGAGAACTTGGAGAAGGAACCAGATGTTGGGAAGGTACCACACAAATTATTGTTTGAGAGGTCTCTGCACACCATAAGAGAAAATAATTAAGGATTGAGGCCAAAGTATAGGAGATTTGGGATCTTCTAGAAGTAAAACTAAATCCTAAACTAACCTTATAAAAATTAATCTATAGCTCTTCAAATTTTGTAGTTTGTGTACACACAAAAATTCATTCCCTTAATATTTTCATTAAAACACTAACGAAAAAGGAACACATTAAGTCATATCAAATTGTAGAAATTGTAAGCTCTCTGTAGTCCATCTATGATTTCAAGAAATGAAACTGATTTTTCTTTATTTTTCAAGAAACTCACAGAATCTTAAGGTTTTTAAGTTTGGTGAGCTCCCTTGGTATTCTTCCGGTCAGCATGTTGCTGTTTAGACGGCTGCATAACATAACAAGATATAAATTCAGCACAAGTATGTATATATAATATATGTATGTATGTAACATAATATGACATACAAAACAACGTCATTTTGTTGAATTTGAGTGAGAGAGGATGTCATGTCATTTAAATATGACACGTAGGAAAGAGAGTTTGCCACATAAGCCTTCCACGTCAGCATTTAATAGCAAAATCAGACAGATGTTACGTTGGAGGACTAATTTTGACAAAAAAAAAACATCGAGGACCTAAAATAACTTTCTGAAACGTTGACGACAATATTAAACTTCGTGCAAACACCAAAAGTATAATTTAGCCTATATTAATATATGTATGTAACATAATATGACATACAGGAATTTGAGATTGGAGAGGTTGGAGAGGGTGGGAGGGATTCCTCCAGTGAGGTTGTTGTGGTAAAGATCCAAGCTAACAAGGTTCTTCAACTCTCCCAATTCCTTTGGTATGGGACCCAACAAGTTATTCATGTACAATTCTCTGCACAAAATCAATTCAAACTTCATAACATTAATCATATAGCATAAACCCCTTGGTAGATAAGACTATCTCAAGTGCATATTTTGTAAAGTACTAGAGTGCTTTACGAGTCTAGATTCTCTGCTATTGTCTGGTCATGTTACTCGGATAGCCACAGTGATAGCCGATCAAAAAACCGCTGACAAAATTTTTAACTACGGTTATTGATCGGTTAGAACCGGTTAATCTAGATATCGCCATAGATGAGCTTAGTTAGTTGCTTACAGAAACCTGAGGCGTTCAAGCTTGCCTAGCTCAGGAACCAAGTGACCAGACAGTCTTGCATGTCCTAGGTCTCTGCAGAACACAACATTAATATCACAATCTATGATAATTGATACCAAATCAGCAATCTTCACTCACATAAGAAAGAAAAAATTAAGGGAATTCAGATTTTACAGCCGGGTCACACGCTTGTCATCGTCGCAGGTAACATGAAACCAGGTACAAGGATCCACCAACGTGGGATCCCAACTTTGTAGGACGTTGTTTGGGTCTCGCACAGCTCTTCTGAACGCGTACAGAGCATCCCCTGTTTCGTTATATATAGAAAGCATGAACTACACAAACTTTTTAAGAATCACTAACACCCACACATGGGATATATATGAAGGGATTTTAATTTTGCTTACCTTCCAGATTCGCTTCTGCGGGAGGAAATGAGTGTGAGAGGAGAAGGAAAATGGTGATGACGTGAAAAAGTTTGTACATCGCTTCCATCAGAGACTCAAGAATATGTGTGTTAGAGAAGAGAGGTAATAGAGAGATAAAGAAGGAAATGGAGTGGAGTTGAGTTGAGTTGAGTGGAGAATGTTGGCCTTGCAAGATGTGCCGAACCAGATTGTGTATGGGAATTTATAGAGCCCATAAATGGACTTATTATAGATTTTATATGTATCTTGATGGGTTTTGGGGGTGCAGACTGTTCTTTTCCGGTACCCTTAATTAATTAATTGCATTTGTTTCGTTTCAAATGAAAACATTTAGGTAGGTTCTTATATCTTTGTTATAAGGTTTTTTGATATAAATAAGACACGTGGTAAAAAGTGTTTAAATGATCAATCACAGTAGAGAGAGAATATAGAAGGTCACCTCTTACATGACCAATCATAAGAAAAAAAAAGAATATAAATGAAGCATATGATTGGAAGAACCTTATAACAAATATTTGAAGAACTTTATCTAAATATTTTTGCTTAAAAAGAAAGGTTTTGCTAAGTACAAAGTTTGTCCCTACTAGTTAATAGGAACATTAATTAAGGTTTTCTTATTTACTTGAGAAGAATATTTAAGCTGGCCAAAAAAAGAAAAAAAAAAGAGAGAAGAATATTTAAGATTTCTAGTTATTAAATATTGTTTCAATTAGTACGTTGAAGATTTTGCTAACCAGACACTTGGTCAACGATGCATTTTAACCGTTGAAAAAATTTATAAAATAATTTTTAATGATTTTTTACCAACTTTAAAAATAATATATAAAGTCTCTCAAAATTAATAAAAAAACTTTAACAATAGTCATAAATTTTTAATGGGATACTAGCTGGTTAACAAAGTCCATATTTTGGACAAAAAACTCATAAAGTTTAATAATTTAAAATTATAAAAAGTCAATACAAATAATAATTTTTAATATTTAAAATTTTTTTATTAGATAACAAAAAAAATTTAACTAGACCTTCAAAAAAAGTTGTGGAGGCAAAAACAATTTTAATTGTTACTTTTTTTTATTTAAAGTTTCATCTTCTTTCTCTTTGAAAGATTACAATCATTAACCTTTATTTAAACGAAGTTAACTTTTTTATTTTTTAATTGAAATAATTGAATTCTTTCAACTTCAACTTTAACTAAAGTAGTAATTTAAAAAAAATATATCCATAAAAATAAATAAATAAAATATTTAATTATTTTAAATTGCTTTAATAGAATTCTATTTAAAATCCTATAAAAAAATCTATTTAAAATAAAAAATAGAAAAACAACAAATTAATTTAAAAAATAAATAAAAAAGCAACTCCACCATTGACATGCAACATTTAAAATGTATTAAAATATGTTTATACCAGAAATCATCAATTATAATATAGATGAAAGTGATACTTTGTTAAGATGTATACTTGTCTCAATTCATTATTATTTTCTTCTCCGTTTGATCTCTGAGACACTTCCTATTAGTTTGAACTTCATTCATATTACGTATTTGATTATGATGAAAGAATTTTTACGAATATAATTATATTCACAAAATTTTGAACCGAAACCTTACTTAAGCGTTACTAAATTACTTATCATTTGAACCAATCCGTCTTTGATTTCAATACATTATTTATTTTTATTCTTCTTTCCCATTTCAACTCCTGTAATAAATTGTGGACCGCTCGCCTGATTTTTTGTTTTTTCTGCTTTTGGGTGAATAAAAATTTAAAATGAAAAGTGCGGGATTGTCATGCGATCCTAACAAATTGTTTATTTTATTTTTATTTCTTAAAATTAAAAAAGAATGAAGATAATGGTGAAGGAATCTCTAGGGTATAGAGTATAGACATCTTTTGAACTGTGTCGGAGGCAGAAGGCTCAGATTCGACAACAGAACAATGAACACCCAACTCAGCCTGCCCAACCAAGCATCTCTCTACACACACTCTCTACCTTTTTAATTAGTATCTACTAAATTTTGTGGAATATAGCCTAACAAAACTTAAGTGTGTAAACAATATTGAGTCTAGTCGAATGGTTTTTTACTTGGTTTTTTAATTTAATGGTGGGGTGTTCGAATATTAATTTTTTAGTATGAGAAGTATTCTGTGGCAAATTATTTATTTTTAAGTGAAGAATATATTGTGAAAAGATTAGTCATTACTATTTGCAGTAAATACTTTTTTGTATAGAAAAAATTTTAAGTGTGTAATTTTGAGCATGTGAAATTTTTTAAAAGTAAATTATATGAATTATATTTGTAATTTTATAATATTTTCTCTTATAGACACGTGGTATTAGTCTTCTAGAAGTATAATTAGACTTCGAATTAGTGACACCACTTGATAATGACCTCGTACGTGTCCCTTACTCATGATTCTCCCAGACTCTCTCGTAACAAAGACGTGGGAGAAGATCATGAATATGGGACCAACACGATTCATAGGAATGTGGAGTGACCACATTTCTCCCTTCACCAAGTATAAATACCCCTCACTTGGGGGACTAAAGAGGAGTCTAATCGACATTACTCAAAGCTCACTTGTCCTCTCACCATCCAGAGACCCCAGTTCTCTTACCCATCACTCACATATACCTCCAACAGGTGGCTCGCCCGCCTGGAGCAACATACACGTCCTAGCCGCACACAGCGGCCACAGGTAACATTCTTGCCTAACGGCTCCTATGGACGTTTCCTCTTCGAATTACGTGGACTTTGATTCTTAACAAAGGTACGTAGGCACCTAGGTCATCACCTAAGGACAAGTCCTCCAAGGTTACGACCCATTGCGGTCCTTATTTTCAATTATGAATTGTCTGAATAAAAAATGACAGTTACAATATTTATGTTTGTTTTTTATCGAACAATTTTATAACAAAATTATAAAAATTAAAAGTTATTACAGAATTTGTTAATATTTCTTTTTATTGATTGAAACAAATGTTTAGACATAAAAGATATTATTTTATTAATAATTTTGTTAATTAGCTAGTGCACAAGGCTTTTTCATATTGATTAATAAAACATTTAAAGATTTTAAAATTATGTTAAGTCAACAAAAATAATAATTTTTTTGCGTCTAAAAACATAATTAACCAATAGAAAAAATATTCTTAAGGCCTACCCTTAACAAAATATTTTATTAAAAGGGTTTTGCTAATTAATTAGTATTTATCAAAATTTTATTTGATTGATTGATAAAATTTTTAGACATTAAAAATTAATATTTTTAAAATCGACAAGCGATCAAAATAAGAAAAAAGGAACCCCAGGATGGAGGTTGATGGAGGATGGCCCCATGTTGAAGAAGACCAAGGGAGATGAGGAGAAGATGAATGTGCCTTGGAGACGACCTGTGCTATCTAGGTCTATAGAAGAGCTCTCCGAGGAGTATGCGAGAAAACGTGAGTATGAGGAGGAAAGGAATTTGAGCAAGATAATCGTGTCCTCTTTCAGAAGTAGGGAGCTTATATATACTTGATTTATATAAGGAAAAAATTTAGGTCCATTTCTTTATGTTCATTTCATCCATTTCCACCAATCATATATTGTATTTACACTCTCTTTCTTCTATGATTGGTCATATAAAATGTGGTCTTCTATATTCTCTCTCTACTGTGATTGGTCATTTAAACACTTTTTGCCACGTGTCATAATTATATTAGGAAAATGTATGAAATAAACATAAGGAAATGAACCTAAATTTTTTTTCTATATATAATTGGAGTACCCAAGAAGCGGTTATGAGACCTCTTCGATCGGATACTTTTTTGCGAGTGCTGATCGACCGATCATGCCATTCTTAAGATACCAAAAAATAAATTTTGTGAAATTTTTATAAATTTTAAATAATTATATACTCTATCGACCAATAACCAAATACGTAAAACTATTAGCTAGTTAACAAAATCATTATTAAAATAGCAAGTATTAGATTATGAAGGCAAGCAAGCAAAGGTCGACAAATTAGAAAGGTTTCTGGTTTGGACTCCCCCTCAAACTAGGAAGAGTTGAATTCCTTGGCAAAAAAAAAAAAAAAAAATTGTAACCAAACGTGATAAACTTTTTCTTATTTCTATTCACTACCTTCCAAGAATGTAATTATAGGAGCTTTTTTTTTTTGGTCGGCAATTATAGGAGCCTTTACTTATTAATTAATGTTTCAAGAAGAATATATATATATATATATATATGAACTAAAATTTAAATTAACTGAACAGTTCCTGTTTGGTTCATTCTTTTCTCAATTTTTAGTTTTTTATAGATACTTTTTCTATGAAAGGCAAGCAGAGTAAAGGTTGTACACGATGGTGAATTTTTGACTATAGATAATTTCAAGCAACGATGCATTTATTTGAGTATCCATTGAAGTTCAGTACATTCTTTCGATTATGTAGAGTCATTTGTTAATATTAATATAAACTCACATTAATAAAGATTCACCTTGAATGGTCTAGGAACCAACTGATTAGAGGGATATATTAAAGTTCAATACTATCGTACCACTGAACATCTACTCGATGGAAACATGAGAATCCAAAAAGTGAAATAAGAAAAGTATAGATGAAGGGTCGAGGTTTGGAGTTTCAACTTTTGGCATGTGAATAAGATTGAGATAGATTAGTCATTAGATACTCGTCTTTTAATGGTTTTTGACTTGGGAGGCCTACACTTTATGCCTCAAACATCAATCACACTTACATTAAAGTTTTCATTACTTTGGTTTGGTTTGGGTTTTTTCGAGATGGGAAATATGTATACGAAGTATTTGATACATAAAAAATAATTTATTGCAGGTCAATGTATAAAAACATTTTACTTCACACATTTAACATAATTTGTAATTTAAAAGATCTTATCTTATTTGTTTTTTTTTGTTGTGTTTTATTGGACATAGTGTATTATCTCGTTCGATTGGTCACCTGTCACTCACTGTCATTCAATTATTACCACATATTCGTTATTAATTAATCATACATAAATTGTTTTCACATGTGAAGTATATTACATGATTGCAACACAAACTTTATCACTATACTCTTAAGTGATTGCTTTATAAATACTCTAAGACCTTTAAATCTTTAATAATAAACCAATGAATTCTTAATACCGTTACTTAATCCTATTAAAGATTGTCTTTGTCATTGAAACTTCAACAAAGGGATTTCTTCCCACCATGAATCTATTCTTTGCAGAATTGCCTAAAACTAACGAACTAATTAAAATCTCAAGGATTCATCAGTTATGGAGAGTTATTTATAATGTAGGTACAATCGGGTCACCCTAGATTAAGCCTGACGAAGGCCTCCTAGGCAATCGAAAAGTTCAGTAGGTAAAAAACTCAGTGCCGATGTCATGTGTAGGCGAGAGTTCTCCAAGTGGACAAATTGGTAGTTGGTGATTGACATTTGAACGGTTAGGGGGTTATCAAAGGTGTACTGTGTAATCGAGGAATGAACCATGTCAAGCAATACTGTGTAAGTACGGTTGAGATTGTATAGGTTGATGGCCGGACGGTCGACAGGGATTTGTCTTGCCAGCCGGATTGGATTTGCTTTAGGGTAGTGGGAATGGGGTAGGCTTCCAGTACTCACACAACACTAACACTTGGCTTTTGTAATCTCACACAGATATTGCAATCATCTCCTCATTAAAAGGTGAGTTTGGGTTGGATCTCACACTTATTAGACTAATACCGCTACTACCATACCCATTGTCTCCCCTTTTCATTCTTATCATCATTAGCAAACCCAAAAGCCAATTCCATTTTCTTACTTTTTCTTGCTTCGCCTTCTTCTTCTTCTTCAAACATTGGATAAAAGTAATACGGACAATTGATGAGTAAGTAATCAAACACCTCACGAGCTCCTTTAAAAAGGAATTGCTTAGTTGACCATTGACCATTACCACATTCAAAAACATTAAAGTTATTGTTGCCTTATTGCCCCCACACATAATTAATGTATCTATCTTTTTCGTTTTTAATCATAGCAAAAAGACACAATTTTGAGCTGTGTAAGCTCAAAAGTAAGAAGAATTCAGTTGTACTCTAATACTGCATGAGCAGCTATTACTTCAAAATTTATTGGATCAAATGCTCGTTTTGGTCCTCTATGTTTCACCCAAGTTTTAAATTGATCCTTTATTTTTCAAAAGTTATATATTGGTCCTTTATGTTTTATTGAAGTTTTATATTAGTCCTTTATGTTTTATTAGAGTTTTATATTGGTTCTCTCAGCATGATTTTATTTTTGGCTTAAATGACGCCGTTTGAGTGTTTTTGGTCTGTCTAAGGCCACATCAGCTATCTGATATAAGTAAGAGAGATTATGTGTCCATCTCAGCACGCCACGTCAACCGTTAACTTAAAAAATTGATGGATTTGGACGGAAGGATCAATTTAGAACTTCTGGAAAACATAAAGGACTAATTTAAAACTTTTGAAACATAAAGGACTAATTTGAAACTTGAGTGAAACATAGAGGACCAAAATGATCATTTGACCAATTTATTGTGATATTTTATTTTTGTACTAGCCATATTTATATGTATTTTTTATTTTATTTATTATGTGAACTATTTAATTTAAAAAGTAAAGAAAATTAAATAAATGTTATTAGTCCTGTTAGCCAGAAAATAAACCAAGAGGGGGGGGGGGTGAATTGGTTTTCTTTGATATTTGAAAATTATTTTTTCTTGCGTTAGATTAAGACTCTCAGAGTACTTAGGACTCTTACGGTGGATGTTAAAATAAAAGCAAGTGTAAGATAAGATGTTTTGCAAGAGGATCTTTTCTGGAGAGGTTCACTAATTGAGTATGCTCAATTCAGCTACGTCCTCTCCCCTTCTAACCAACTAGTTAGAAGGATTCTATTAAATTTAAACAACTCCTTACAAACAAGCAACCCAAATCACTGTTTTGGGAAAGCACATGCACTTTTAAGCTTCACTACACTATTTACTCAACAAAGTACCTTCTGCACAACCTTAATATACTGAGTACATTCAGTAACCTTCAAGAAGGATCAGCTTAACAGCTTTTATACAATGCTCCCTCAGTACATTAAGTTTCTGCTACTTCATAGAATCAACCCAGGATTCTCTGAGTATTTAAGAGTTGAACACTTCTCTGCAACCTTGTACTGCTTACAAGGACCAGAAATTTTACACCTATAGAAAGTGTTCAATGCTTAAATACTCTCACAGGAAAAATAAAAGAAGATTTAATAGAGTATGTAAACTTATTGCAATCAGGACTTAGACAGAATTTATGGCAGCACTGAATGCACAAGCAGCAATCACAAACAGCTTCCTGATCTCTTTCTCTCTAAGATTGTATATTGAATTTTCTCTGAACACTTAGTTCATCTTTCTTGCAACCACTTCTTTTGCAATAAATAGAGGGTACCAGTCCAAGATAGCCGTTGTAAATTTTTAAACCACAATGCTTCCCTTTTCCTTGATTCTGGTTGCTGCAGGACGCTCCCCTAATTTCAGGAGACAAGACTGACTTGATGATCTATTCTGCACAGTGAACAGTCTCCTATACCTAGCTTATAGATTAGTTCACAATAAATATATGAGGGAATGAGCACATCATCTGAAGGTATGTGGGCAAGCTTCTTATTGGGCTTATCCTTTTAACACTTGTATGCACTATCAGATATGAGGCCCAATAATTAATTAATTGACATATTAAAACTTTAAGAGTAATTGGGCTTAAACGTAATTGGGCTGATTTTCAGACCAACATTCTCCCCCTTTTTGATATGTCAATTAATTTTAAGTTTGCTCCCCCTGAGTCTTATATCCTATCATGCTCCCCCTGAATGTATGTTCCCTATATTACAATTTTGACAAGTTTAAGATGTTTCATGAATGCTCCCCCCTTTCTTCTACAAATCTAATCAAACAACAAAATATTAAACATATCATAAGGGCCATAAGTCATGCAGATTCATGTCATATCATATTAAAACTGGAAAGCCCGATGGGCATCATTAACAATAATTCTTCATAAGATCTTTCTCCCCCTTGACATACAAAAAGGAGGGAGGAACAGTAAGAGACTTCCAAAAAGAAAAAGGAATAGCAGAACTACTAATAACATCTTCCCCAAGATAATTAGGGAAGGAATCCGAGAGGATGGACAGTTGTAGTTTAACAGCTAAACCTACCAAAATAGTGGAGGCAGAGGCAGAGACTGAACATCACAGATTAAGAGGCATGCCTACCACATTACCAAACACCTTCATCTAGTCAACATCCTCTATCTGAGGTTTTGGGAGCCTCAGTGGAGGAAGAGTCACCTTGGCAGCCGCAAAGATGGATGCCATAGTAATTTGTTTCTGTAGAAGGTGCTGGATGGAAGTCAGGAGTTCATTTGTAGTGTTAACAGATGCAAGAACTTCTTTCATGGTCTGATGGTGGGCGTGTTGAGCATCAAGAGTGAATGTGGATGAGCGGAGAGTCTCTTGGAGAAGGTGAAAAAGTGTATGTTCATTCAGATTGGCTTTCAGAAGTTCAGCCAAGTTAGGTTTGGGAGAGCTGGGTTCATACTGAGGGACTGGTTCTTGGGAAGCTGTTTCAATGGACACACTGAGTGGGGAGTGAGGCTCTTCTATTTTTCGGACAGTTTCTTCGGAAAGAGGGGTATCTTTTTCCGTGTGAGAGGAGGCTTCCTCCTCTTCTAGGTCCGATAGTACAACAATTTTTTAAGAAGTTTTTCCTTTGCCCTTAGTCAGACGGGCGAATTTTCTTACTGATGGAGACCCCTTTTTAGCTTTCCCTTTTCCCACATTTTTCCTTTTACCCCCTTTAGGAAGTTCATGAACTTCCTCAATTTTAGGAGTCATTTCTGACTCCTTCCATTTTCTAACCTAGTGTTTCCCTATTTTTCTAAACTGCATTTGATGTAACAACCCAATGTCAAACTTACTCTGAAAACTAGCCTCCTCGCCTTCATACTGACTAATATCTGCCTTGATAAATTTTGCTATGCGCGTGATCACCATCCCATAAGCAAGCTCATGGGAGGATTGGCAGATGTGCTTCATGTGTGACAGTATAATATGTGGTAGGTTCACTTTAAGGTACCTACTGAGGCACCACATAATAAACAATTCAGCATTATTTGGGTCGTTGGCTTTGTTAAGCCTGGGCATGACTACCTGATCTATGATGTGAAACAGGATCCTATTATCGGCTATTAACAAGTTAGCATGACAAATACTGGACTCCTTTCCTATCAGTTCCCTAATATACTCACTTTTAGAATAGGTCTCAGTAATAATGTCTCCGGCTAGGTCTGGGCAGAGACCATGGTTGGGGATCTGCAAGACTTCGCTTAGAAAATCCTTGTTCAGCACAGCACGCCTTCCTCGGATCAGTATTGTGGACTCCAGGGTGTCAGCATCGAAGTTGAGATTTGAGTAGAACTCACGAATAAGTTGTGGGTACACCGTCTCTTTCAGGCTTAGGAAGGGCTCCCATCCGTTGAACTTAAACATTTCAAAACAACGGAACTCCTCTTTGTAAAAGAAATCCAAGTTGATTTCTCTCGCTGGAGAGCAGTTGCGCTCCTTGAAGACGTTCTCGAAGCGGGCTTTCGCTTCGGGTCCGTCGAACAGTTTGATCTTTGTGACTCGAGACCCAGTGGGTTGAGTCTCTTCTGAACTTCTCCTTTTCACCAGAGCTAGAGACATTGAAGACATGATTGATATCTTTTTCAGAGTGTTTGAGTGAAGGTTGTGGAGAGAATGGGTAAGTGGATGGTCTATATATAGAGGGAGATAAAGACGAGGGAAGAGATACATCAGATGGTGAGAATCAGAAGGGAATGGGTGTTTCGATTTTGTAGCAGAGTTAGGGTTACGAGAGGAAATGGGGGAAGCTAGGGCATAGGCTGGTGATTTATAGAGTGGGTGAGGAGCGGTTGAGAGAGGGAGACGTGAAGGTTCGAGTGATCTGAAAGGAGAGAAAGAGAGAGAGAGAAAAGAAAGAGAGAGACTCTGAACAGTGGCCCGCCGTTTCGGAACGCGGAGATTGTGCATGTATCAGTCCGCCTTTTTCTGAGCACCCTATTTAAATTTCCTAAAAATCCGGGTATGGCATTCATTGATCAGAGAGTGGGTTATCTGATTTGACAAGATTTAATCGTGGCCGTTCACTCTCATAATTTGAAATTTAAGCTTTTGGCGGGAGTGTGTCTCCTAAATAACTTTAGAACAGTGAGTCTAGCTAGGTTACTTACTCAAGGCTAGCTTCCCTAGGATCCAGAAGGCCTATTTCACGCCTAAGTTTAAACAAATTTTCAGTGTCAAGTGGCTTAGTAAATATGTCTGCTAACTGATTTTCAGTGGCAACATATTCTATTACTATTTCCCCCTTTTGAACATGATCCCTGAGGAAGTGGTGTCTTACTTCGATGTGTTTGGTTCTTGAGTGCTGTACAGGGTTCTTAGAGAGATTGATTGCACTCGTGTTATCACATTTTATTGGGACTCTTGTAAGGCATACCCCAAAGTCTTTTAATTGTTGAATCATCCATAGTAGCTGAGCACAGCAGCTCCCAGCTGCGATATATTCAGCTTCAGCCATGGATAATGCAACAGAATTTTGTTTCTTGCTGTGCCAGGAAACTAGGCAGAGTCCTAAGAATTGGCAAGTTCCACTAGTGCTCTTTCTATCTATCCTACACCCACCAAAATCCGCATCAGAGAATCCTATTAGCTCACATACATTATTTCTAGGATACCAGAGTCCTAGATCCTTTGTCCCTACAAGATACCTAAGGATACGTTTCACAGCAGTTAAATGAGATTCCTTAGGACATGACTGATAGCGAGCACAAAGACATACTGCAAACATTATATCAGGACGACTAGCAGTCAAATATAATAGTGATCCAATCATACCTCGATAGTATTTGGGATCAACACTTTTACCTTCCTGATCTTGATCTAGTTTGGTTGCAGTGCTTATAGGAGTCTTGATTTCTTTAGCCTCTTGCATGTTGAACCTTTTGATTAACTCGTTTGCATACTTAACTTGAGAGATGAAGGTCCCTTCTTTTGTCTGCTTCACTTGAAGCCCAAGAAAGAATGCCATTTCTCCCATCATGCTCATCTCAAATTCACTAGTCATGATTTTTGCAAAATCCTTACAGAGAGATTTGTTAGTGGACCCAAATATAATATCATCAACATATACTTGAACAATGATTATGTCCTTTTTAACATTTTTAGTAAAAAGTGTGTTGTCTGCCTTTCCCCTTTCAAAGTTATTTTCAATTAAGTATTTACTCAGTCTTTCATACCAGGCCCTAGGAGCCTGTTTCAGCCCATACAGGGCTTTGGTTAACTTGAATACATACTCAGGATGATCAGGACTCTCAAATCCAGGAGGTTGTCTTACATAGACTTCCTCATTGAGAAATCCATTTAGAAAGGCACTTTTAACATCCATTTGAAACAACTTAAAATTCATATAACAAGAAAAGGCTAAAAGCATTCGGATAGATTCTAACCTTGCTACTGGAGCAAAAGTTTCATCATAATCAATACCTTCAATTTGATTGTATCCTTGAGCTACCAGTCTTGCCTTATTTCGAACTATGCTTCCTTGTTCGTCAAGCTTGTTTTTGAAGACCCACTTAGTTCCTATAATTGACATGTCTTCTGAGGGAGGAACGAGTTTCCATACTTGATTTCTTTCAAATTGATTCAGTTCTTCTTGCATAGCAATTATCCAGGAATCGTCCTTGAGGGCTTCTTCAACAGTTTTTGGTTCTATTTGTGAGACGAATGCCATGTTGTTCATTCCTTTGAATGAGGCTCGGGTTCTCATTTTCTCATTTGGATCACCAATAATGAACTGCATTGGATATGTAGGGGAATGTCTCCATTCTCGAGGGGCTTTGATGTTGGAGATGCTTTGTTCTCTGTTTGATGATTTTGGGGAGTCTGTTGATACCTGAGTGCTTGGTTCAACTTCCTGAGTTCCAGCTTCCTGTAAATTCTGGATGCTTTGTTCTTTCTCCTTTTGAGGTGGAACTTGGATCATGATGTTTTCAAGATCCTCATCATCTACTGATCTAACATTACTTGCACAAGAGGGATTAGATTCCTCAAACTTAACATGAATGCTTTCTTCCACTGTTTTAAGTTTTAGATTATACACGCGATAGGCTTTGCTAGACCATGAATACCCTAGGAAGATTCCTTCAGACGATCTAGGATCAAATTTTCCAATGTTTTCTCTATCATTATTAAGAATAAAGCATTTGCACCCGAAGGCATGAAAATAACTAATATTTGGTTTTCTACCCTTCCAAAGTTCATAGGGAGTTTTTTCAATAATAGGTCGAATGAGACTCCTATTTTGAATATAGCATGCAGTGTTAATAGCTTCAGCCCAGAGATTCTTAGGTAGACTGCTTTCACATAGCATGGTCCTAGCCATCTCTATTAGTGTCCTGTTTTTTCTTTCAACTACACCGTTTTGTTGAGGAGTCCTAGGGGCAGAGAAATTATGGTTGATTCCATGTTTATTACAATATGACTCAAAGATTTTATTCTCGAACTCCTTCCCATGATCACTTCTTATGGCTACTATGTTAAAACCCTTTTCATTTTGAGCAATCTGACAGAAGGCTTCAAATTTATCAAATGTTTCATTTTTATGTGTGAGAAAATACACCCAAGAATATCGAGAGTAGTCATCTACTATAACCAACCCATAGTACTTCCCTCCTAGACTCTGAGTCCTGACAGGACCGAATAGGTCCATGTGCACTAGCTCTAATGGTTTAGATGAGGACACTATGGTTTTTGATTGAAACGAGTTTCTAACTTGTTTGCCTCTCTGGCAAGCATCACATAGGTGATCTTTCTCATAGTTCCCTTTAGGAAGCCCGACAACTAAGTCCCTTCTACTTAATTCATTTATGGAATGCATACTCAAGTGCCCTAGTCTTTTGTGCCACAACCACTCTTGATTGTTAATGGATGACAAACATTTCAACTCAGAATTAGTCTCTACATGCAGCAAGTAGACATTATTTTTTCTGACTCCTTCAATTAACAGTTTATTTGTTTTACTGTCAATTACCTTGCATTTTGACTCACAAAAAGAAACATGATGTCCTTTATCACATAATTGACTAATGCTCAGAAGATTGTGTTTAAGTCCTCTTACCAGATATACATCTTCAATTTCAAGAGAGTTATTTACTTTTACCTTTCCAATGCCCTTAATCCTTCCTTGACTGTTGTCACCAAAGGTTACAGACCCAAGATCCTTAGGAGTGAATGACATGAAGTTCTTTGAGCTTCCTGTCATGTGCCTTGAGCATCCTGAGTCAATGAACCAAGGTTCCTTGGATACCTGTAGTCAAGAGATTTTCTTTTAGGTCCCCAAATATCTTTGGGTCCTTGAACTGTTAGTGATGGTTCCTTTAGGAACCCATATTTGTCTCACAATCCTTTGGTTTCTGCATGTATAAGACAAGTGTCCCCTCTTCCTACAAACATAACATGTTTTGTTTCTATGTGGATTACTCTTTATTCTAGTATCATAGCTGTTATACCTAGGTCTCCTATTATGAGTGACTGAGTATGTATTTCTATATGATTTTCGACCTAGATTCTTGTTATGAGTATGTGTTACTTCTCTTTTTGCTCCAGAAGATTCCCCAGTGAATCCTAATCCAGTTTTATCGTTTGGATTCCTTTGACTACTTAATATAAGATTTAATTTCTCTCCTCCTTTGACAAATTGTTCAAGATCATAATTAAGTTTATCAATTGTAGCTTTTAGTTTTCTATTCTCGGTAATTAAGGCAGACATAGAAAATTCTTCTTCCATTAGCTTAATTTTTTCTTCTAGAGCTTCCTTCTCAAGTTTAATTGCACCAAAGGCTTTCAATACTTTAGAATGAGATATTTTCAACTCTCCATACTTTTCTAGTACCTTCATAGAGTCTTCTAACATATTATTATATGTTTCAAGTAAATCATCAACGTGTAAGTTTGTTTCAGTTACCTCAGGAGGCTGTTCATCTTCAGTCTCCTTTGCAATCAGACAAAGATTGGCAGTTTCCTTCCTCGGGGAGTCCTTTGTTTCTTCATCTTCTTCAGGAAATTCATCGTCGCTCCATGTTGAGATGAGTCCCTTCCTCTTTCCTCCTTTAAGTTGTGGACATTCAGCCTTTATGTGTCCCGGCTTGTTGCACTCGTAGCAGGTGACTTTCGATGAGCTTCCTCCCTTCTTCCATTGGTTATTCTTATACTTCTTTTTGTAGAAGTTGTAAAGCTTCCTGGTTAAGAGTGCCATGTCTTTATCTTCATCCGGATCAGTGGAAGACCTGTCTTCCTCATGTGTGGTTCCTGTTTTTAGTGCAACTGGATCCTCCTTCTTTAATTCTTGCTGGTCGTCTTTTAGGAATGTACTTTCATATGCCATGAGATTTCCCCGAAGTTGATCATATGTGGTGTCTTTTAGTCTACCGCTTTCTTGGATTGCTACAACTTTTGGTCTCCAAGCATAAGTGAGACTCCTGATAATCTTGCGGCATAACTCTTCATTTGTGAACTTCTTCCCTAATGCATCAAGATCATTTATGATTCTTCCAAACCTCGAGTACATTTCTTCAATAGTTTCCTCCTGCTTCATCTTGAAGTTTTTGAACTCGTTTATGAATATATCTAGTCGATTGAGTCTTACATCTTCAGTCCCCTCATATGTGACTTCAAGTTTGTCCCATATTTGTTTAGCTGATGTACACCTGGAGATCTTGGAGTACTCTTCTGCATTGACTGCACAGTAGAGGATGTTGATAGCCTTTTTGTTTAGGCTGGAGTTTTTCTTGTCATCCTCAGTCCACTCTCTCCTGGGTTTTGGTACTGTTGCGCCATCAGCTTCCTTGGTGATTTCTTTAGGGCCATCTTCGATAATACTCCAGATGTCTTCGTCGAGTGCTTGAATGAAGATTGTCATCCTGTTCTTCTAATAGGCATAATTTTTTCCGTCAAAGAGAGGAGGACGTTGGAATGATTGTCCTTCACCTAGTATGACTTGGTTTTCCATTTTCTGAGCAGGACTCTTCCTCTTAGGTTGTTATACCTGCAAATCACACGTAGAGGCCTTCCTCTGATACCAATTGTTAGCCAGAAAATAAACCAAGAGGGGGGTGAATTGGTTTTCTTTGATATTTGAAAATTATTTTTTCTTGCGTTAGATTATGACTCTCAGAGTACTTAGGACTCTTACGGTGGATGTTAAAATAAAAGCAAGTGTAAGATAAGATGTTTTGCAAGAGGATCTTTTCTGGAGAGGTTCACTAATTAAGTATGCTCAATTCAGCTACGTCCTCTCCCCTTCTAACCAACTAGTTAGAAGGATTCTATTAAATTTAAACAACTCCTTACAAACAAGCAAGCCAAATCACTGTTTTGGGAAAGCACATGCACTTTTAAGCTTCACTACACTATTTACTCAACAAAGTACCTTCTGCACAACCTTAATATACTGAGTACATTCAGTAACCTTCAAGAAGGATCAGCTTAACAGCTTTTATACAATGCTCCCTCAGTACATTAAGTTTCTGCTACTTCACAGAATCAACCCAGGATTCTCTGAGTATTTAAGAGTTGAACACTTCTCTGCAACCTTGTACTGCTTACAAGGACCAGAAATTTTACACCTATAGAAAGTGTTCAATGCTTAAATACTCTCACAGGAAAAATAAAAGAAGATTTAATAGAGTATGTAAACTTATTACAATCAGGACTTAGACAGAATTTATGGCAGCACTGAATGCACAAGCAGCAATCACAAACAGCTTCCTGATCTCTTTCTCTCTAAGATTGTATATTGAATTTTCTCTGAACACTTAGTTCATCTTTCTTGCAACCACTTCTTTTGCAATAAATAGAGGGTACCAGTCCAAGATAGTCGTTGTAAATTTTTAAACCACAATGCTTCCCTTTTCCTTGATTCTGGTTGCTGCAGGACGCTCCCCTAATTTCAGGAGACAAGACTGACTTGATGATCTATTCTGCACAATGAACAGTCTCCTATACCTAGCTTATAGATTATTTCACAATAAATATATGAGGGAATGAGCACATTATCTGAAGATATGTGGGCAAGCTTCTTATTGGGCTTATCCTTTTAACACTTGTATGCACTATCAGATATGAGGCCCAATAATTAATTAATGACATATTAAAACTTTAAGAGTAATTGGGCTTAAACGTAATTGGGCTGATTTTCAGACCAACAAGTCCGAACAAAAATAAAGTAGAATGCACATAAAACTTTTACAAAAAAAGAAGAAAAGAAAAGAAGGCCGGGGTTGAGGCAGAAGTTGAAATATTGCGTTCAATTCAATTGAAGAGATCTTGACCAAAAAAAAAATTCAATTGAAGAGAGAAATGAGATTTTTAAGATGGAAAAAGTTGAACGCATTGAAAAGTAGGAGTGTTTAACGATTGAATATTGGTTTGATTTGGACAATTTATTTAATGGAATTGATCTCATTGGATAATGTAAAAATTTATCTATATCATCTAATTTAAAAGCTCCAACAAAACAAGTTTATATTGGTTGGGGTGTTTGGTCGTCAGTTTTTAGATTTTTGTTTTTTGAAAACTGAAATCTATGGTATGTTTTTCACCCAAGTTTTAGATTTCTATATTAATAAAATAACAGAAAAAACATTGATGGAAGTTCAAAATATACTTACGTGGATGTTTTGGGAGCAAGAAGATTCATATACATTCATAGTGGGTGTTGGTGGTAGTGGTGGTTGGTTGGCGGTTAGTCGTGGTAGGTGTGGTGGCGGTGGTGGGTGGTGAGTGGTGGTGGTGGTGGTGGTGGTGGGTGATGGTGCGTGGTGAATGGTGAGTGGTGGTATAATGGTGGTTGGTGGTACGCGGTGGTAGTTGGTGGTGGGTGTGCGTGGTGGTGATACGTGGTGGGTGTGATGGTGGTGGCGGGTAGTAGGGAATGGTGGGTAGTGAGTGGTGTCAGTGGGCGATGGTGCGTGGTGGTGGTTGGTGGATGGTAATAGTAGTGGTGGGCGTGGTGGTGGATGTGGTTGGTAGTGCGTGGTGTTAGTAGTGGGTAGTGGTGAGTGGTGGTGGCAAGTGGTCTTAGTGGTTGGTGGTGGACGTGGTTGATGGTGGTGGCAGGTGGTGCGTGGTGTTGGCAGTGGGTGGTGTTTAGTGGTGGTGGCGAGTGGTGGTGATAGACGTGGTTGGTGGTGGTGGCAGGTGGTGGCAGGTGGTGGGTGGTCGTGGTGATGGGTTGTGGTTGAAAAAAACACTGAAATGAAATTTGTGGAAACCACATTTTGTGGTTTCCTATATGGTGTTTTATGTTTTGATATTAAATCCAAAATTGAAAATATAACTCATTCAGCCAAACAAGTTTTCAGTTTTTCCAAAATAAAACAGAAAACCGCAACAATACCAAACACCCCCATTGGTTGATTTTTTATGTGAAAAAGAAAATGTGAAAAATCATATTTAACTATTTATTATGTATTTTAATAATTATTAAAATTATGAATTATATTTATATTATTAATTTGATTTAGAACATGTAGTTTAAAACGATATTTTAATAATTAATAAGAAAATTATTATATACATAATATATATATATATATATATATATATATATATATATATATAAAAGTAATTGTCGTTTTTTGTTCAGACAATTTTATTTTGTAAATAAGGACCACAAGGGGTCGTAACCTTGGGGGACTTGTCCTTAGGTGAAGACTTAGGTGCCTACGTACCCTTCGGAAGAGATCAAAGTCTACGTAGTTCGTCATGGTGACGTCTATAGGAGCCGTTAGGCTAGGCGGTTACCTGTATTGGGCCGTGTGTGGTTAAGACGTGCGTAAGGTACTTCGGGCGGGCGAGCCACTCGTAGGAGGTTACCTTAGGAGAGAGCAGGGTCTCTTAGAGCAGTCGGGCGCTCTACTCGTGGGGACCTCTGGGACGGAGATGTACTAAGTGTTGGCCGAAAAGTCGCCGGAGCTCGGTGCTACCATGGACAAAGCTTCGGGGTTGCGAGGTGTAGGTTTGGCCAAGAATATGCCTGGATGTGTTCAGAGTGCTTGCCTCTGGCTCAAATGCTTGTGTGTGTGTTCTCCTGATGTTCTGATGCTTCAAGTCCTCCCGGTGGGGGCCTTTATATACTGTGTGTGGGGAGGTCGTGCTTGACCCACGTTCTCGTGGGACATGGGTCGTCTCATGATGCTTGGGAGGCTTCCCACGTCTCTTGGACGGGAGCCCTTGAGGAGAGACGTGGGTACTGACCATGTAAGAGGTATACAAGTGGTGCCAAGTGTCGTTGGTGCAAGCTGCCGTGGAGCTTCTAAAAGCTTATTGCCACGTGTCCTTAAGCAGAATAATCCGTAGTTACATAAGTCCTCCAAGTCTACGGGTGTCGAGCGCCCGTGGACTTAAGTTCTCTATCAATAAGCTACTTAGAAAATTTTGCCTGCTACTTTCATCAAGAAGAGCTCGTTCGCGAGTGGGTCTGGCTATCTCGTGTGGTCGTCCGACTTGTGAGGCTTAGCATGTGTCTTGGTTTACTCTGAGGGAGTAGAGACGTTGAAGGTGCCATGCGTCTTGATCCGGGTGGCTGACTGCTTGACTTCCTTTGCAAGTTTTTGAGCTGTCTTTGCAGAAACTACGCGACTTTCCGAGGATGGGTCATCATTTCTCAGAGGGGAATTTCCTGAAGTACCCTTTGGGGGTGCGCGAAGGAAATTCAAAGGTCCGGGGCCTTTTGGTCATTTGAGACGCTTCTCCCTGGTCAGGCTCGTCCGGGGCTAGTGGCTGGCAAGAGACTTTGCGGAGAGTTACCTTTTGAGAGAGCGGGCTGTAATCAACACCACGTGTCAAGGTCTGATTAATTCCTCTGGCCTTGACTGATTTGCAGCCTTTTCCCTTCATTTAATGCGGTGTGTTTCCGAAGGTTGTCATCATTAGCCTCGATTAAGGATTTTCTGGAAAGGCCCTTCGGTGTCTTTTGAGTGACTCTTGGATTTTCTAGGGCTTTTTAGTCTTTGTGCCTCTGGTTAACGGATTTGGGCCGTTCATTCTCTCCACGTGTTTGGTTAGGGCAGGTGGTTGTAGCCTGAAGTGGGTGTATTGGATAATTGTTTATCCGTTGCAGGATACGAGGGGGCGGAGATTTTCGAATCGTTGCGCCTTTATAAATACCCGGCGTTTGAAAATATTTTGTTTTTACCTTCTCTTTGCCTTTTGTTCTCAGCGCTTTTTCTGCCTTCTTGCCTTTCTCTGATTCTTGCACCCTTTTTCTTTCTCTGCTCTCTGCTTATACTAAGATTTTGCTGATATTTTTCCATGGCCGGTGATGATAGCTTTTTTCCTTTTGATTTCACCAACTTGGAGGATCTTCCTTCTTCCTCTCCTCCTCCTCCCCCTTTTAGGCG
Source organism: Senna tora (assembly GCA_014851425.1). Classification (NCBI taxonomy): domain Eukaryota; kingdom Viridiplantae; phylum Streptophyta; class Magnoliopsida; order Fabales; family Fabaceae; genus Senna; species Senna tora. The sequence continues at coordinate 17,744,127 of CM026262.1, forward strand.
TGCTTGTGACAACGGTCAGAGTAAGGGGAAGAAAGCAGGGCAGGGCCTTTTTCCAGGGGCAGTTGTTGAAGCTTCTGCCGTGGTTCCTGGTGGGGGTGGGAGGGATGCGCGTCTGCTTGTCCTGCCGCCTTCCGATAAAACCCGCCGGCAAGAGGATCCCCAAGGGAAAAAGAGGAGGAAAGATGGGAGAGGAGATGGCGGTGGTTTCTGGGAGAGAGAGAGAGAGAGAGAGAGAGAGAGGAGGGAGGCCGCTGCGGTGGTGGAGCCCAAGAACAAGGAAGGAGGGTTCAAGAAACAACCTTCCAGTGTGGGTTCGCGGTTGTCGTCCCAGGTTGCCCAGCAAAGATCTGACCCTGCGGATGCGCGGGCAGTGACTTCGGTGGAGGGTACTTTACCTCCTCCTGTGCCTGTTCGTCAATCACCTATGAAGGTGGTTTTGTCTACCCGCTCTGCGGCTCCAGGTTCTGCTGGTGAAGCTGATGTATCTGCCAGCAAGAAGGCTTGGGGGCGGTCGAGGAACCTGTGGGTGACTCTCCTACGGAGGGAAGGGTTGCTGCATACGAGACAATGACTGAGGTGCCAACTGAAGGAGCCAAGGCTGGTGACATGGCCGTGGAGGCCGGGGCCCTCTCTGGTGGAGGGAATGTCGTGGTGAGTCAAATGACTGTCACGAAGGACGTTGCTCCGGGGTCGGATGCTGGCCCTCTCAAATCTGTTGAGCCGTCGGAGGAAGAGCCTTCCTTCAGGTTGCTAGCTTTGGGCAGGCGCTTTCCCGTGGAGATAGGAGAGAGAAATGCTAGGGGGTTTGACACTACCCGCATGAATCTTGATGTTCGGGACTTCGACAGGGTTGCCGAGGCGTTAGCTGACTTCCACCAAGCCGGCATTGTGTGGGAGAAACAAGTGGTAAGTTTCTTCGTCCTGTTGCCTCGCCGTTTTTGTGGGTTTTTCCTTGCGTGTTGATTTGTTTATTTTCTGCAGGGTGAAGCCCGTCTTGACAGGGACCGGCTTTCCGGAATAGTGACCACTAGGAGCTCGGCTCTGGAGGCCACTAAGAAAAACTTGGAGGACGCGCGCGGGCGGTTGTCCGCGAAGGAGTTAGAGTGCAAGGACCAAGGTCGTGACATAAGGTCCTTGACTCACAAGGTGGTCCGTCTCAGGGCCGAAGGTGCACAGCCTTCCGTTGATCAATTAATATATTCTATAACTATAACTACTACTAAATCTCTTATTTTATTTCTTTCTATTTTCTATTTTAAATGATATTCATAATTCAAAACCAAAAAATTTCAGGAAAATTAAATTTCTTGATTCATGCTATGTAATTTGATTTTTATATCCCTCAATCATAAATGTAATATACAAACCCTATAAATTATCACATTTATCATAATGTTTTAATATAATCTGTGTTTATATTTTGTCACTTCAATCAGAATTAAACAATTATTGTATACATATAATTAAGTATAACCAAATATATATAATCATCTATAAATGTAATCTATTGGCACGGGTCACTCTCTAACTTGAAGTATATTGCATATATGATAATGTATAAGGTTTACAAATAAATTGGGGAAACCTAAGGGAGTGTTTGGTATTACTGCCAATTTTTAGATTTTAGTTTTTTGAAAACTGAAATCTGTGGTATGTTTTTTTGTGTTCTATTTTCTATTTTCTGTTTTTTGTTTTATATCTTCAGTTTTCTATATTAATAAAATAACAGAAAATAAATATTTATGAAAGTTCAAAATATACTTACATAGATGTTTTGGGAGCAAGATTCATGCACATTCATGGTGGGTGGTGGGTGGTGGGTGTTGGCGGCGGTACGCGGTGGTGGTTGGTTGGCGGTTAGTGGTGGTGGGTGTGGTGGCGATGGTGGGTGGTGAGTGGTGGTGGTAGTGGTGGGTGATGGTGCGTGATGAATGGTGAGTGGTGGTATAATGGTGGTTGGTGGTACGTGGTAGTGGTTGGTGATGGTGATACATGGTGGTGGGTGTGCGTGGTGGTAATACGTGGTGGTGGGTGTGATGGTGGTGGCGGGTAGTAGTGAACGGTGGGTAGTGAGTGGTGGCAGGTGCGTGGTGGTGGTTGGTGGATGGTAATGGTAATGGTAGGCGTGGTTGGTGGTGGACGTAGTTGGTAGTGCGTGGTGTTGGTGGTGGTGGGTGATGGTTGCTGGTGGCAAGTGGTCTTAGTGGTCGGTGGTGGACGTGGTTGATGGTGGTGGTAGGTGGTGTGTGGTGGTGGTAGTGGGTCGTGGTGGCAGGTGGTGGGTGGTCGTGGTGGTTGTTGGTGGTGATGAGTGGTGGTAGGTGATGGTTGCTGGTGGTGGTGGGTGGTGGTTGCTGGTGTTGGTGGGTGATGGTTAAAAAAAAACTGAAATGAAATTTGTGGTTTTGTGGTTTCCTATATAGTGTTTTATGTTTTGATATTAAGTCTAAAATTAAAAATAAAACTCATTTAGCGAAACGAGTTTTCAGTTTTATTTTTCAAAATAACACGAAAACCGCAACAACACGAAACACTCCCTAAATTAACTAAAATTAAGATGGATTGTGAAGGTGTATCTTACTATCCATTTTGTTTGTTGACCTTAATCTCATATATATTTATTTATTTTATTAACACTATATTAGTATTCAAAATTTGATCATTTATTTATTATAAATTAATTCAAATAAATATATAAATATTTATAGATATAATCCGTGCATCGCACGGGCCAAACCCTAATAATAATAACTAGAGGCTTCACATGCACGTACCATGTAATTTATTTTTTAAATTTTTTAAATAATATGTTATAAAATTATGATTATTATATTTTAAATTAATAAAAAAATTTTATAAATGAAATCTTGGGAAGTTATCACTATTCTTATTTTCTCCTACCCATGATCTTTTCACATCATATTTTTATTTTCTTTTTTAATTAACTAATTGACTATTTTAGGTGACCATTGACGGAAAGACCCACAGCCATATTATATAGATAATAATAGAATGAGTATGAGGATGCTGGTAGTCAAGGGTACAGCTTAATTAATTTCTTGGCGCCATTATTCTTTTCCTTCAAATTCAATCAGTCAATCACGCTTTCTGTTGTAACTGGAAAGTTACTTTTTGATAGTTAGGTAGGACCTGGCCTCTCCTATGCAATTTGGGCATAATCCGCAATGAATTTAGGATACGTATTATTAGATGAAATTGTTACAGGAAATAAATTTCGATTTTTATTTAACGGTCTAGATGATACATTTCAAACACTTTCTGCACTTTATTGAATTTAATTTCATGAATTTAATTATGATACTCTTTTCTCTCTGAAGTGAATCTTCTAAAGTAGTCTTATATATTCTTGATGGAGTTATGAAAAAGATAGAGAGAAAACAATTAAAAAAGAAAAAAATTTCTCCTCTCTAATTCTCTCATAATTCTACCAAAAAAATATAAAACACTAATTTAGAGGATTCGTTTCCCTTTATTCTCATCATCTCACTGTGATTAAGTTATCTCATTGTAACAAATCACTCTTGAAGCTGAAGGTAACACCAATAACCAACTGGCTACTGAGTGTATTCGGCTAAAAAAACTGGGTGAGAGTATGAAAAATTCAACCTCAGAGATCGAGGGTTTGTTTGACAATAATTCTTAGAAATTGTTTTTTTTTAGAAACAGAAGAATACAAAATTACTTTGGCATTTTGTTTCCTATAATTATTCTTAAAAATTTAAAAATATTTTTGTGTTTTTAAAAATAATAAATAAATAAAAGTTGTTTTTATACTCTTGTTTATATTTTTTTAAGGAAAAAACTAAGGTAAAGTTGCTTAGGTGCTTACTATAAAGTTCACCAATCATAAACCTTATTTATATTCTCTCTCCTATTTGATTGGTTATGTAATTTATTGCTTTTTATTTTCTCTCTCTACCATGATTGGTTATACAAAAAAATTTTGCCACTTGTTTTAATTATATTGGTAAACTTTATAGCAAGCACCTAACTTTATCTCAGTTTAGTCCTTTTTTAAATATGGAGATCAAAAAATGAGTTCACAAAGAATCTATAGTATTATTTGGCTAAAATATCTTTATGTCCTCAAACTTTACATCAATTTTTAATTTCGTCTCAAAAATTTTTTTTTGTCAATTTAATTTGATCTAAAAAATTTTGAATTAATCAAACAAGTTTTTTAATTTTTGTTCTTCAAAACATGTTTTTAAGAATTATTTTTAAAAATACAAAACAAAAGCAGTTGTTTTTTTTTTATAAACCAAGGCGGTACCTGGACCACTTCATTAATCAAGAGCAATCGCTTAAAAGCACATTACAAATGACTGAAGGAAAATCTTCAAGGCAAAAATATGAGTTCAACGATACATTAGGAAAATTAAAATTGATTTTTGCCAGAGTATGAGCAACCACGTTTGCTTCTCCAATCAAAATCTGACTTAAGTGCTAAAATGTTTTCAATAATCAAGCCTAAATAAGATAAATTAAAATTCTTACTGGTTAGTAAATCAAAAACCTTCTTGCAATCCCCTTCCACTTCAATTTTTGTGCAACTCATATCCTTAGCAAAGCATGCTCCTTCATATACTGCTTAGCACTGTCAAAACGGGCCGGCCCGGCCTGGCCCGTGACGAGCCGACGTTAAACGGGCCGGTCCGGGTCGGCCCGTTTATTTGGCGGGCTTGGGAAGTAATGCCCAAGCCCGCCCGCAATGGCCCGCGGGCCAATTTTTTTATTTTTTTAAAATATATATTTATTTAAAAATTAGTAATTTTTTAACTTTAAATTAATATTTTATTAATTTTAATTATTATTTAAATTATTTATATACTTTATTAGAATAAAATTATTATTTAACACATAAAATTATCTAAAATATATATATTTATATATATTTTAAACAAATATATATTAATTTTTTATTTTTATTTTTTTTTAAGTTTTTGGCGGGTCGGCCCGCGGGGCTAGCCCGTTTAGCCCGTGGGCTTAAACGGGCCTATTTTTGCTTGCCCAAGCCCGCCCATTTAACGGGCGGACCGGGCTAACCCGCGGACTCCGGCCCGTTTTGACAGTACTGCTATAGCCTCCAGTAGCTCAATAGAATTAATTTCTGGAATAATCATAATTTTTGCAGCAAGACATCTCCCCGAAAAATTGCGTATTACACATCCTATCTTCCCTTCCCCATGAGTGTTCATGTTAGCATCCACATTCACCTTAACGCGTGACCAGTGTGGTGGTGTCCAGCGAACCCGTTCAGCATTCACAATTGGGTTCAAGTTTGTCCTTGTTTCTTCATTGAAGTCCCTCCATATTTTCTTCACCTCCTCCCATATATTATCCAAGCCATGACTAACATCACCCATTCTTAATTATCTTATTGCGTCTATCCCACACTCTGTGCATCATAATGCACATGATATCAAAATCTTTGGTGCTTAGCTTTTCCATTTGCCCCTTAAGCCATTCAATGAAAGACATCTCATTTGTTGCTCCCATTCCAATGCTTGAATCACGCCACAACCCCTGCACATTGGAACAATCACATAAAGCATGTAAAGTAGTTTCACAACTATCATTACAAATAAAGCACTTCTCATCTATATCTAAGCCTCTACCCTTCAAATTTACACATGTAGGTAGGATATTCCTACAAGCCCTCCACATGAAATTTTTCACTATTGGGGTCACATTCATGTTCCAAATTCGCTTCCATACTAGTTTATAGACCCTCCACCCATTGCTTGTTTCATAAGACTTATGAATAGCCTTGTATGCCGATTTAACATTGAAGACTCCATTGTTAGAGAATTTCCACATCCACACATCCACCGCCCCTGTTTTGCTCAATGGTATGCTTAAAATTGCCTTTGCTATTGTAGGTTCAAAGTTCTGCATAATTAATGGAACATTCCACGTTTTTGAGTCCTGCATAAATAGCATGTTAACTGTGGCATCCAATCCCATTTGCTGATTTGTATATGGACTAGAAAAATTCTCAATTGATGGTATCCATTGAGTGTTAAACAGGTTGGTCTTAACCCCATCCCCAATTCTTCTTATCAGCCCCTTCTTCAACACTTCTCTACCGTGCAAAATACTTCTCCAAGTAAAGGAGGGGTTGGAACCCAAGCCGGCTTCCATAAAAGTCCCATTCCTAAAATACTTCGCTTTAAGAGACTTACCCAAAAGAGAGTCTGGGAATTGGAGTAATCTCCACCCTTGTTTCACCAGTAAAGCTAAATTGAATTTTCTCAAATCTCGGAACCCCATACCTCCACAACTTTTTGGATGGGATAGGCCTTCCCAACTTACCCAATGCATTTTATTACTATCAGAATTATCACCCCACCAGAATTTGGCCATCATCATATTCAGCTTATGACACAAATTATAAGGCAATAAAAAACAACTCATTGAATAAGTAGGAATGGATTGAGCGACAACCTTAATCAAAATTTCCTTTCCTGCCTTGGTCAGTAATTTCTCCTTCCAACCCTGCATTTTCTTCCATACTCTATCAACAAATGGCTTAAAAGAATTAAATTTATCCCTACCAACCATAGTAGGTAAACCTAAATACTTTTCATTGAAAGCCACGCTACGAATATTAAGTCTTGCCATAATAGAACTTCTCTGTCCCATATTGACACAAGGGCTAAAGAAAATAGCAGATTTATCATTATTAATTACTTGACCCGACGCTTATTCATATTTTCTAATGACTTCCATTAGATTACTTATATCCCGAGTATTCGCTCTACAGAATAAAAGGCTATCATCCACAAAAAATAAATGAGAAACAGTCGGCGCATGAGGGCATACCTGAGCACTGTGAATGGCATTATTAGCCACAGCGTCATGAAGTAAGCTGCTAAAGCCTTCTGCACATAGTAAAAATAGATACGGTGATAGCGGGTCTCCCTGTCTTAGTCCTCTCTCTGGTCTAAAAGAACCGAATCAACCCCATTTACCATTACTGTGAATGAAACTGATGAAATACATTGCATAATCAACCGTACCCAATAATTACTGAATCCAAGCTTGGTCATCATTGCCTCCAAGAATCCCCATTCAACTCTATCATAAGCTTTACTCATGTCTAACTTCACAGCCACAAACCCATTTTTGTTATAGTGCTTGTTCTTTTAGAGCATGTAATAGCTCGTAAGCAAGAAGGACATTATCCGTAATTTGGCGATTAGGTACAAATGCGCTTTGATTATCCGAGATAATCGTGGGAAGAATGGTTTTAAGTCTGTTAGCTAATACTTTTGAGATTATCTTATATGATACGTTGCACAGGCTTATTGGACGGAACTGCGTTAAATCCTCCGGGTCATTCTTCTTCAGAATTAGAACAATTCTAGTGTGATTAATTGAGTCTGGAAAAACTCCATCATTCAAGAAGCCCATTACCATCCTTGTGATATCCTCTCCAACTACATCCCAGTATTTTTGGTAAAATAATGCGGGAAAGCCATCCGGCCCAGGCGCTTTAGTAGGGTACATACTAAACACCGCATCCTTAACTTCTTCTCTTGTAAACGTTGCATCCAAACTCCTATTCATCTCTTCGTTCACTTTTCTTGGTACTTTATACGTAACCGAATCGAGCTCTGTGGGTTTTATGGAGGAAAAGACATTTTTAAAGTAATCAACTGCCAATTTTCCCATATCATAAAGTTCTTCCATCCAAATTCCCGAATCATCTTTCAGACGTTTTATAGTATTATTCTTCCTTCTTGTTGACGCCGAGTTATGAAAAAATTTTGTATTTCTGTCCCCCTCTTTCAGCCATTGCACTCTAGAGCGTTGCCTCCACATAATCTCTCCTCTTGCTCTAATGCCTCCTTAAGTAATTTCTCAGTCCGTCTAACATGCGCCATATCGATATTATCCTCAGATCTACTGTACGATTCCTGGAACGATTCCTGCAAGGAGCGGATTCTATAATTTACATTCCCAAACTCTTCCGTATTCCACCTTGTCAACTCCGTTTTAATTACCTCCATCTTTCCCGCAATGTGATTACCTTCCCTTCACAGCGAAATTGACCTCCAACCCTCCTTGATTATATTAGCACACTCATTGTGCGCCGTCCACATCTGTTCAAACCGAAAAATTTTCCTTTTACGTTGTTGATTGTGTACCACTGCATATTCTATGTCAAGTAAAATGGGGAGGTGATCCGAATCGTTCCCAACTAGGTGGCTCACCTTATGGTTTGGAAATAGCGAACCCCAACATTCCCAAACTCTTCCTTATTCCACCTTGTCAACTCCGTTTTAATTACCTCCATCTTTCCCGCAATGTGATTACCTTCCCTTAACAACGAAATTGACCTCCAACCCTCCTTGATTATATTAGCAAACTCATTGTGCGCCGTCCACATCTGTTCAAACCAAAAAAATTTCCTTTTACATTGTTGATTGTGTACCACTGCATATTCTGTGTCAAGTAAAATGGGGAGGTGATCCGAATCGTTCCCAACTAGGTGGCTCACCTTATGGTTTGGAAATAGCGAACCCCATTCTTGATTAATAAGCGCCCTATCAAGCTGGACCTGAACATTTGCCTCTCCGTCTCTTTTATTATTCCAAGTGTACTTGTACCCTGAGTACCCAGGATCCAATAACAAGCAATGACCCACCACGTCTCTAAATAACTGCATTTGCCCTTCCAGTCTCTGATTAATACCCCGCTGCTCATAAGCTAGTAGGATCTCATTAAAATCTCCTATCACCATCCATGGTTCTATTACACCCTCGTTGAGCCTTCTTAAGGTGTTCCAGCTCAAATGACGTTGCGCCGTCACCGGTTCTCCGTAGAAGCCAGTTAACCTCCATTCAGGTATTCCCCGCATTCTCACTAAGGCATCCACATGATACCTTGAGTAAGACCGAATCGTAACATCAACATCGCTTTTCCATAACATTAATAAACCTCCACTCCTTCCTGCACACGGAACTATGAACCCATTTCTATAACCCAACCTCCACTTCACATTGTCGCTTTCTCTCACTGTACGTTTGGTTTCGCAAAGAAAAACAACGTCGGGATCTTGTTGCCACAATAGCCGGCATAAGGACTGAACTGCACCAGGGTTCCCAAGATAATGTTTTCATGGCTTTCGACAGGCCTGGATACCAGGTCCCGCCGATAATTCATAAATGGTATTGTCCTCTCTTTCTCCTTGTCTTGCTTTCTTCCCTCCTTCATGCACATCCTCCTCTGAGCACTCCATGGCATTAGTTAAATCATGAAACATACGCTTCTTGATCACTTCTACAGGTACTAGATTCTCCTTCTCTCTGGCCATCCTCTTCCACGTGGTTACTCCCCCTTTCACAACCCTCCTAATTGTCTTTTCTTGGTCCGGGTTCGCATTCTTATTCCCCATCCCTTTATTTCCTCTACTTATTTTCGGTATTTTATCATCCTCTCCCCCTCTAGTTATCTCGGAAGTTACACCGTCACTTTCCATCGTCTTCCCTCCATGAGCCACACCATGATCCCTTGCCACAATCGACGTCTCACTATCTGGATTAATAAAAGTCGTTCTTTTCTCCTTGATCGATAGCTGCGCAAGTTTCTCCATTAACCCCTCTGTATCAACTCTTTTCATTGTACCTACACGATGGACATCCTCCCTATCATCCTTGGAACCCCGTTGCTTCTTCGTTCCACTCCACTCTATCTTTTTCCCGTTTAACTAAGCTTTTAACCATGATCCCAATTCTCTTGGGATAAACTCTTCGCCCTTATCCTCCGCCTTCTTTTTTGTTGTGCATTCTGTCTCATCATGACCGAAAACACCACACATATAGCAACATCTAGGAATTTTCTCGTATATGAAGTCCACCCAAAAGACGCCGTCCCTTGCGTTTCCCAGATTCGTACCTTTGCACAAATGGTTCGTAAGATCAAAACTAACCAATCCTTTCATAAATATATTCCCTGTTTTCTGCTCCTCATACAAACCCACCTCCATCACCTCCCCTATCAGCAAACACAATTTTTGCGCCACCCTCTCTGTTCTGCAATGGGGTGGCACACCCCACAATTATGTTCACCTTTGAAAACACAGCATCAAACTCACTCAAGTCCCTTCTCCACCTCGCCAACACCAACCATCTATTTCGAAAGTTCCATGGGCCTCCCTCTAGCACCTTCATCATCTCGGCTTCCTCAGTAAACTGGAAAAGGAAGGTGTTCAGGCTCAGTTCCTCAACCTTGAAACCTTTGGGATGGCTCCAAATATTCCTGAAGGCGTTCTCTATCGCACCTCTGTTCGTCGGCTTCGTTGACGTGATTCTTCCCATCAACGCGAACCCACAACGCTCCACCCCTGTTAAACAAGTTTCGAATGTTTTTGTCTCGGAGCTTTTTTGACTTTTTTCATTAAAAAAAATGAGAGAAGAGTGAGATTGAGTAGCATGAGATTTAACTCTCCATAAAAAAGCCCTATAAAATTTACAAAAAAGTATGTATATTTTTTCTGACGTTTAATTTTTATTTATTTCAAAACCTCAATTTGGAAGCTAGAAAGATTTGTTTACTGAGGGAAAACATTGAAATTAAGGGAAAATAAAAAATCAAAGTGATCACAAAATTTTTAGTACTTTTTTTTGGTCAATCATCACTCTCTTTTAGATCTAACGAATTTAGGGTTAAACAGGATGGTTAATTCTTTCGCTAAGTTGTAGGTACATTGAAGAGATAGTTGGCCCAAAGATTTAAAGTTGTTCCATATTCAAAGCTAGGAATAGAACCCCTCGCACTTAATTAAGGATAAATGAATTTCTTTCAGTCAACCATACTCGTTACATTTGTCTACTCACTTTTTTTATATTAATAAATTTAATCAAATTATAGAAAAGAGCAACGGCACTTACAATAAATCAAACAACTCCATCCTAACAATACAGAAGAAATAATTCATAAAAATTGTTGAACTAAGGGCGAATAAAGATCAACTGGTCCCATTTGTAAGATGAACTTAGGATGAAAAACTTCATTATTCTTGATGTTGTTAACAAAGTTTTTACTGTTAGACCTCCTGCATATCCAATCTTGAGTTATCTTCAAAGTTGAAAGTGCCTTGAAATTTTCTAACAACATGATGAAGTGGAATCTTTCTAACATAAAGATATGTAGATCCGCAAAAAACTTCCTACACAAACGTGAAAAAACAAAAGCCAACTCTAGTTACCAGATCTAAGAAGACCTAGTAATTAGAAAGTAAACTTTCACAAAGGAAGACAAAAACACATAATAGACCTGGAAGAAAACATCATCAAAATAATTGGGGACAATATAAATCTGAAAAATCTATTTATTTTAAGGACTAAAAATCAAACAAAATATTGAAAATAAGGAGGGGTTGTTAAACTTACAAAAACTTGTAAGTTATAGCAACCCCTCCTGCACTTATGTACAGGAGAAGCTGCTACTGTAATGAAGTTGAAGAAGCAAAGCGACAGAGCGGCGATGATCCAATAATTCTTAATCAAGGAACTTTTGAACTTTTAATTTAATAAATTAACTAGTATTGAGTCTGTGCGATGTACGCGATATGAATATATATATATTATTTTATATTAATTTGAATTATTTCGTAAACAAAAAAAATAGACACATATAATTTGGTGTATAAGAGTTTCTTGGTGTTTTCGAAAACAAACATAGTCCATTGTCTATTTATCAATAATCTTATACATGTGCTAATTTTGTTGTTAAATACTTTGCATCTTATAATGGCACTGATAAAACACTGCAAAAATCATATCTAATAATGGTGATACTTAACATCTTAATCATATAGGTTACATTAAAATTCATAGACTAATCATAAATCAAACTTTACGAATAGCTACTGTAATTCCATAATATGCCCTCATATGGACACATGGCACTGGCCTTCTAGAAGGATAACCGAACCATGGATCAATGATATGTGGCACCGCTTGATGGCCCCGAACGTGGCTTCTCCCCACAATCACCCGCGTACTCTCCTGCATTAGAGACGTGGGTGAAGTCCCCAGATCGTGGGTCGAGCCCAAGGCACAAGAACGTGGGTCGACCATGTTCTCCTCTACCGCAAGTATAAATATCCCTCACCTGAGGAAGAAGTTAATACTCGCAACACAATTGCATACCACGAGATCCTCATTACCTGAAAGTCTACCTAACAGATATCAATAGATACTCGTTCCATTACAGGATTCACACATCCCCTTACTCTAAGCAATACCTAGAGACGCTTGCTCTCTCATCCTTTATTTACGAGGTACCTCCAATAGGTGGCTCGCCCGCCCGGAGCAACACACACGTCCTAGCCGCACACGGCCTTGACAGGTAACACTTCTGCCTAACGGCTCCTATGGATGTTCCCTCTTCGAACCACGTGGACTTTGATCCCTCAGCAATGGTACGTAGGCACTTAGGTCATCACCTAAGGACAAGTCCCCCAAGGTTACGACCCCTTGCGGTCCTTATTTTACATTATGAATTTTCTGGACCAGAAATGACAGTTACAACTACTAATATCAAAATATTAATAACAATACACAATACATATGGATAATCTCTGTGCAAAAATCATTTAACAAATGTCATGACATTGAGTGTTTCGTCCTGTGCAATGCATGAGATATGAAAGTAGACTATTCTATAATTTAACTAAAAAATTATGACTATCTATTAATCTAAGCATATAAATAACAATACATAATAATAATAATAATAATAATAATAAAAATACCCTGGCTCAATTGATACTTGACAAATGTCATGATAATGATTGTTTAGATATATATATATATATATATATATATATATGTATATATACATATGTATATGTATATATACATACATATATATATGTATGTATATGTATATATATGTATGTGTATATGTATATACACATATATATATGTATATATGTATGTATATATGTGTCACATATATACATACATATATACATATATATATGTGTATATACATATACACATACATATATATACATATACATACATATATATATATGTATGTATATATACATATACATATATATATGTATGTATATACATATATATATATGTATGTATATATATATATAATCTTATGGGTTGATATATATGTGTATATACATATACACATACATATATATACATATACATACATATATATATATGTATGTATATACATATATATATATGTATGTATATATATATATATAATCTTATGGGTTGATGTTATAAAAAAGTTGAAACAAAAGATATATACGATGCAAACACATAAAAAAATGTAACAAATACATCCTAATATACACGAAATGTACATTATATAGACTACTTAACATTTTGGAAAATTTGTTTATAGACAACGAGATGTCTTGTTGGATGGATGACTATTATGCTTACACACCATTACATTCAGACCATCTTGAACGAACACATGAAATTACTACATATAATGAGTATGGGTAAACACACAATGTGGTAAATATAAACTTACATTAGATAATGTTTGCCATTAGCTTTTATTGATAGTCATTGAAATCTAAATTGTAACCTAGAATCAGATGAAGTAATCACATGCAATTATGACTCTTTCACTGGCGAACTTACCAAAAATAACCATAGCTTCAACAACATTTTTACACACTCTTGTCACAATCAACCAAGTTTCATTACAAAAACCAATTGATTTACCAATATTACAAATTAATATAATAGGTGCACCAACTTTTAGTTTTAGCTCATGATATGGAAGCCCGAAATAAAAAATTGTTGGATATGTTGGGTTCTTCGGAACTAAATATCCTCCCATGGGGGAATCCAATCGGGTCGTGTGATGACCCCTTGAAAAGTTCACAGAGAGACGAACAAAACAACACCAAGATGACACTCATCAGATGTCACACGAGCCTGCACTCTTGGCCCAAAGTGGGCTAGGTGATCATGATGTAATTAAGGATGAAGTTTTGTTCATTATTTTTCAAGTCCCACATTGCTTAAATCAATGATGAGAGCTCTCTCATCCTCCTATAAATAGGAGTCACTCCCCACCTTTACATTCGCTCATTCCATGTGTTGGAAATGGGGGTCCTGTTTGGGAAACCTCACATAGTATAATTTTCCACTCTCTCTTGAGTCATTCTTCCGCTCATCAGTTGTGGACACGTGGCTCTACCTCTTGTAGATAAATTCTTTCATTTAGTGCGGCCCTTTTCGGAGTTCGTCGTTTCGAGGTTAGCCTTGGTGGAGTAGAGGCGTTAGCAAGAGTCGAGGTTTTGGCATTGACGTCCAGGTTAGTAGCTTCCGCAATATTTAACTTTTTCCTGGATTTATTTTCGGTTTTTCTTTTTGGTCCTTGGGTCGGGTCATGTAGATCCGGGCCTTTCCCTACATTGGCATCAGAGCCAGATTACACTAGAGCTCTGTTCTCCAGGGATTGATGAACCGAAAAGTGTTAAAAGCATGTTTAGGTTTTGTATGACTTTTGTTTTGTTTAAAACTTAGGAACATGTCTACGTTCTAGTTTTATTTATGTTTTAATTTTGAATTTAAATTTAATATATAAAATTTTTAAATTCAATATTGATTGGTAACCCAAACCCTAAACCTAGAAACATGTTTAGGTTCCCCTTTCTTCTTAAAGACTCCATTTACAAACATATATATATATATATAATTTTAAGGTATGAGTGCACTACGTTATATATATATATATGTGTGTGTGTGCTACTGCTTTGTGGAGGGGGAACGTTGATCGACGAGGCTGACATTGACCGGCTGGCGGCTGACGGATGTGTTGTCGACGAGGTCCGGCGCTGGCAATGGCTGGCCGACTAAGCCACGATGGCTGTCACTGTCGTGGATCGCCGACTAAGTGGCTAAAGTTTCTTAGAGCTCTACGCTGCAAGAACAAGGACAATGGGTCCGAGAGACGTGGTTTTAGGAAGAAAAAGGTTGAGTGCAAGTTAAGTAGCCTCAGTTCAAAGGATAAACAATGGAGGAAAAGATATTTTGGCCAAGGTCAAATGTTGCTTTTGCCAACCTATAGGCAACTATGCGCAAAATTGTTTGCAGTAATTCTTTCCTTCTCACCCATGAACATTGGTTCGTGAAGTTCTGCCCTCTTCCCAATTAGAGTAGAAGTATCCTTATGGGAACAAAGTATTAATAAAGTTAAGAGGTTGGGCAACTACGAAACGAAGTTTAATAGTCACCACTCTTTATCTTTATATTTGTTATGTGTTCTATATACTAAACGGAACTCATTATGAGCTGTTTTTTTCGAGAGAGAACTTAGGATATAATGTGATCTACATGTTTATCATGACTCTTTAGTGTTAGTTTTTTATTTTATGATAATGGTTTTGTTGTGATACACTTTGAATGACATTCTCGTAATTCAACTAGTTGCTTTACTGTGTCTTCCTATGTGGTTGATACTCCTGTTTTGCAAGTGCGTGTGGGACGCAATTACGTATTAGCAAAGGAAAATTTCTGAGCACAAATTCCCAATGCTAGTTTGTAATCCTTACAAACAAAGCAACCTAAAAACCATTCAGTTTTGAAATTAGAAAACCCGATTTCATCAAATTAGTCCACTTGGACAATAGTGGTTCGATAAGCGTAGGGCAAGGCAAGTGGCCCAGTATTTTCTCACAATTATGTGATGAAATTTGGATAGGTATACAACTAACTGTTCCACACACGCCACAACAAAATGAGTTGCTCTTGGAGTTTAAGTTGATAATGGCTTAGGTGAACATTCCTGTTAGGGAGATGTCTTGCCAACAACCATTTTCGTGCTTAACGATATGTCCTCCAGATTATGTGAATAATTCCTTATGAGTTCTAGTTTGGTAAAGGACCTAATTAGAGTATGCTGAGACCATGAGGGTGTACAACATACATGATCCTTCCTATGAGTATGAGAAGCTTGACACTAGAGGCAAGTGGCGTGTCTTGGTAAGATAGCTTGGTCACTCAAAAGGACATGTCTTCTTTAGCAAGGATGAAGACATACCAGTCGCATAATTTGAGTATAAGGATATAATGGTCCACAAGACTAACTTTTCTAAAGCAAGGGAGATGGATTTTGGGATGTGTACCTTTATTGAAAGGAGGCAAACCTACATGTTAAGAGGGGCATATAGACGCACCTCCAGTTACTGAGTCCGGTGGGAGTACTGTTTACGAGGATCATGTCTTCCACGAAGCACAATTCAACAGGAATGCTAGATGTTCAAGTAGAACCTAAGATAGTTCAAAAGGCTCTCTCCGACCCTACTAGTAAAAGGTGGACTAAAACGATGGAAAAAGAGAAGACGAAGTCTGTAAAGACAGACCAAGTATAAGACTTGGTGAATCTCCCCGCGCTAGAAGGCATTTTGAGAACAAGTATGTTCTCAAAAGTTAGGGGAGACAGATGGGTCAATCGACCACTACTAGGCACATTAAGCAGTGAAGAAGTTCACACAACAAGAAGGTATCGACTGTCACGAAGCCTTCTCGTCTGTTGTGTGGTCAAAGTCTAATTCTAGCTTTGGTCAACAGTTTAAGTCTGGTAGTACATCGATTTGATGTCAAGACCACTTTCTTGTATGGAAACCTAGGTGAAGGGATCTATGTGCGCAAGCATGTAGTTCTCATAGAAAAATGCCAGGAGTGCAAGGCATGCTGACTCTAGAGATCTGCCAAGATCTCGCATATTCATCTAGACTCGTGGTAATTGACCACTTAGTCCATTTCATGAAAGCTAAGAGTATTTAATTACCCTCACACCGTATGTAGAATACATATGACTAGCTAGAAACAGCACAGAGGCTGCTTTAGCCACTTAAGGATGACTATCGTTTCATCTTTTAAGATAAAGGAAATGGGTTAGACAGTGAGAGTCAAGATTCACGGAGACTGCTCCAAGAATTGACTCACTTTATCATAAGAATCATATAAGGAAGAGATTCTTGGCGGATTCCATTTGAGGGGACCTAAACCCGAGTGATTCGCTAGTAGCAAGAGGTAAGAGTTTGAGTCTTGCTACATGTCTTTAGACTAAGTCAGAGATAGAGTCATTGGATAGTATTTTCATACGTGTAGTTTGATAGCTTGAAGTACAATGTGGAGTGTACTCGCTCCAACATACACTTCGTAGTTGGCTTGATGAGCCATTATCAGTTAAACCTAGGACAGACACATTGTTTAAGAGTGTTCTGAGGTACTTATAGGGCACTGCTGACAATTGGTTGTTTTCATCATATTAGTGACCCGCAAATGCCAGACCACACATTGATGTCGATTGGGTAAGAAACTTGGATGAGAGGACATCCACGTCTTGGCGTGCTTTCTTTCTAAGCACTAGGACCATCTTGTAGAGAGGCAAATAAGGATTATGCATTTCTCTGTCCACTGGGGACATGGAGTTCATTTCATCATAATCAGTAGTACGTGGGGTAGTTTGGATTGGAATATCTAAAGTCACTTATATATGATAGACAGAGCTGATGACCTAGTGACATTGATCTCATAAAGTCAAAAAGCTATGGTTTACACCAAAGAAAGCCTAAGTACCACAAGAGGACGCAACACAACTTTGTATGAGATATAGCTACACAGTAGTTAACTACCCTGTTATGTCAATCTAAGCATCAAGTGGCCGGAGAGAAGGTCCTCAAAGTATGACCTGTGGTAGAGCATTGGCTCAAAAACATCGTGGACTCGCAGTGGTGGGTTGGCTGTATAGGAATACAAGTTGTAAAACTAGTGGTTTAGATACACATGATTGCTTAGAATCAGGGTGATTTAATATAGTTTATATCATGAGGACAAGCTTTGTGAGAGCTCTATTTCTTTATCATAAATAAAGTGTGATGCCTAGGCATACCTTTATTTTGTATGGATCAAGAAATATAAGTACTTATTACACAATATATAAAGTATATCGTATAGGCTTGGGAGGTTGGCTCTCTCACACGAGCAACCGCGTTGGACACGCAAGGGGTGTGGGCCAAGATGAGACTTGGGTGCCTTTTCCATGAAAACCAAAATGGGATATTATCTAAATATCCAGAGGCAGCTGAAAAGCGCCAAGTGTTGGACAGGAAAACACCACTAAGAATTGATAAGTCGCTCTAGTAAGTGTACTAGGATGAGATCCGCTGAGATGATGAGGTCTTATAATCGAATTAATGAATCCCTGCTATTCATAATGCCTGTAGCCAGACGTGAGTGCTCCACTTGGCGCTATGTGAAGCAAGCGAAGTGTGGTAGCAAACTCAGGTTAGATTCTAAGTGAGTCTAGACTAAGGTCTGTGTGGTGCAAGTGATTGAGGATCGAAATCGACATACGCTCGAGAACACCACAACGTGCGTTTCATACCGCATGTGCTTTAAGTACTGCAAGGGAAGCATGTGAATAAATCACAATGCTATGTAAGTCCCTGAAAGGATGCACCAATCTTTTCAAAGGGTACCCTTATATGCTTTGATGAGATAAGGTAGTGCATGATACTTTTATATCCTTCCAAGAGGTTATGGCAACATACGGCCCGATGGAGGACTGTAGGAAAGTATCTATCTTTGATTGAACTAATAAGAGGTCGAAAGGAAGATTGTTTTGACATATACATGTGGGGTAGTATCCTGTGGTTGACCCATTATGTGATCCTTTTGAGGTTCTTAGGTTTGATATCGCAACTGAGTGTGGTTGAAGTCCTAGTCTTATTATAGACTTAGAGGAATTGGACTAGCCATGTATATGAACACGTCTAAGGAATCCATGGCACAATTTTTCTGTGAGATATGTGGTCACATCATCAGACAATTGGGTTCTAGCATCACTTATAGTAATAGGCTTCTAGTATAAGGCTTCTAGTGAAAGAAGACGACGAGAGAAAAAAAATAGAGTTCCTTTGTGGCAAGGATAGTCATGGGCCTCCCACCATGTGCGAGTAGGACTATGTTGGATATGTTGGATTCTTCGGCACTAAATATACGCTCATGGGGGAGTTCGATCGGGTCGTGTGATGACCCGTTGAAAAGTTCGCAAAGAGATGAACAAAATGACACCAAGATGACACTCATCGGATGTATCATGAGCCCGGACTCGTGGCCGAAAGTGGGCTAAATCAATGATGGGAGCTCTCTCATCCTCCTATAAATAAGAGTCACTCCCCACCTTTACATTTGTTCATTCCATGTGTTGGAAAGGGGGGGTCCCGTTTGGGAAACCCCATATAGTATAATTTCTCTCTCTCTCTCTCTCTCTCTCTCTCTTGAGTCATTCTTCTCCGCATCAGTCGTGGACACGTGGCTCTACCTCTCGTAGGTAAATTCCTCCGTTTGGTGCGGCCCTTTTCGAAGTTCGTCATTTGGAGGTCAGCCCTGGTGTAGCAGAGGCATTAGCAAGATCCGAGGTTTTGGCAATGGCGACCAGATTAGTAGCTTTCGCAATATTTAACATTTTGTTGGATTTATTTTTTGTTTTTCTTTTCGGTCCCTGGGTCGGGTCGGGTCATGCGGATCCAGGTCTTTCCCAACATAAATGGTGTTGAGAAATTCCGTGTTATAAGCATATGCCAGTTCAGAATCAGGATCTTAGTTAGATATGATATTTGAACTAAGGTATATGCTCTTCACCTGGCAACAACGGAAGCAATTAATTATTAATATATGCCACATCATTTAAAGTAGAAGCCAAGACTGCCCTGTCACGAATGTAATCATGATTTTCATAGTTATGTAAAAATAAGTGGTATGTGTAGGATATTATTATAAATTAATAAAAATTATATAAATTATAAAAATGATGAAGACAAAACGCATGAGTAATTAAAGTTGGCCGTTTTTGTTTAATTCATTATATATATGAATGGTGCTACCATTTTGAAAGAGGTATTTATATGCCTGCAACGTTTTTATGTAATTAAAGTTGTTTTAATGTATTTAATTGGGTATAAAAATATCCACTTCTATTCACCTATATATATGGGTTGAGAGAAGAAGGTAAAGGCACCAAAAACACAAAGTAGCATACATGAAAATAGTGTGTGAAAAATACTAAAAAAACATATAAACTATATTTGTTATTTGGGTAGAGAAAGGTGTGGGAGACAGAGTCCTGTCTACCTCCTACGTGCATAGGTTGTAGACAAACAGGCAAGTACTGGGCTGTTGTATCCTGGAGGTAATGCGTCTGAGTACCCCTGCACTGGGTGATACAGAAAAATTAACTCGTGGGAGGCGTGAATTACCTTAAAGATAACGAGATACCCGTGCCTCAGTCCGGTACCACGCATTTTATTATTTCTCTAGCAAATTCACATTTTCCTATTTTTTTGGGTTTATTCTTATTTTCAGGTTGCTGCTCCAACAGTATGTGCTTTCAACAATTGACTCAATTTGATCTTACACACTTTACCTATCAAGATATCATTAGGTATAGGTATCTCTTGTTCTTCATCATTTAGAACATCTTTAATCACTCCGTCACCAATCTTTAGAATCTAATCTACAAACTCATGTATAGCCCAGTTTTCAAAATCAATATTGCTCTTACGAAACCTCATATTCTTGGTTAATGTCAAAACCTAATTAATGGATGTGAACACCTCACTTTGACCGGCTGAAAATATAATAAGAACAAAAAAAGAAAAGAAGGAAGAAAATGAATAATGAATAAAAATAATAAAAATAGCAAAGAGGCGTTGCGACGGTAAAAACTGGCCCTCGCGACGGATACGTCCATACGTCGCGACGGGTTGCGTATTTATGACAGATCCGGGATCGTATATGCATGATACCTGTCGCGACGGCAAATGATAAAGCGTCGCGACGGGTGTGCCATTAATGGCCGGATTTCTTTCCCGGAATAGTTTTTCCGACCTACTATAAAATAAACCCCACATCCATTTAATTATTGGGAAACACTTTTGTTTTGGTATAGACATATCTCTCTTGGGTTGTGACACCTCAGTGTTGGCATTCCATCCAACATTAGATTCACGCACCCCGAAAGCGTCATCTTTCTTTTCTGCTTCTTTTTCTCTGAAAAACAAAAGGGGTCGCGACGGGTTACCACTTCCGTCGCGACCCTCCCACGTAGAAGAAACGTCACGACGGTCTTCGCTTCACAGGGGTAGGTCGCGACGGTAAAGGGCACCCGTCGCGACCCCCTGTCTCTTGGGGAATAAAAAGGGTTTTATTGTGTTCTTACACAACAAGAAGTTTTATTATGTAACCTAATGCCACCAAGAGGCTTTTGTCTTTATAGGAGCACTAGCCTTCACGCCATCTGGGTATTACGCATGATGAGCCCTCACACATGCACTTTTTCATATTCTTGATTGATTGATTGTATGGTAGATAAGTACCAAAAGGCATTGGCCTCTTTAGGTACATTGCACTGGGAGGCCATCTGAGTATTCACTTGATGAGTCTCCCCTCACTCACACACTTGTATGTCACAGGAACTACGTGGGCTTTGATCCCCCATTCTGGGTACGTAGGCCCTAGGCTTTTATCCTAGGTCAAGCCCTCCCTCTTTTCTTCCTCATTTTCTCCCATGATTGTGTATATTTTCAAGGCCAAACAATTTTAATATTAATTTTTAGGGTAACCGTCTTCGGACGGGGGAAGAAGGGAGCCTAACACCTTCCCTTCATCTCAATCAGACTCCCGAACCGAACATTTTGTGATAATTCATTTTTACCCCACTTTTGAAAATTATTTTTCTCTTTCCAAATTTTGATTGAAAATTTGGTGGCGACTCCCGTCGAAGGCTCGGTCTTCACAGTTGGCGACTCCACTGGGGACTTTTTAGTTAGAGTCAAGCCCTTTTCCTTTAAAAAACAAAATTAATATTAAAATTATTTGGCCCCCTATATTTGTTTGTATATCTTCGTATACTTGTGGCTTCTTTTTTGCAATGTTTTCACCTTTGAGTGGAAAGGAAGGGTAGCTAGGGCGCTCCGTAAGTTCACAAATGCACTATTTACATCTATTTCAACCTTTGGCTCCTATGCCCGGAGTACGTCCAAATAAGTAGAATGGGATATGAGAATCTTTCCATGTTGGGCTTAGGCCTACAGAGGTTGACCTATCTATCCTACTTAGATTGTTACTTGCCTTAAGGGTTGCTTCTCGCAGACTTTTCTGTGACAAGATCCTCTCTTAAGTCAGGGTCTCTACCTTTGGTAGGGGCAATCTAAGGGCCTTACTAGGGTTTCTAGATCCCAAGCCTACCTTTATTAGGTCAGCCAATTTTAGAGACCTTAAGAGCCTAACCTTTAGGACACAAGGAGCAAAAAAAAAACCCCCATATCGAATGCATTGCATAAAATTCTCTTATATAACTTGTGTACTAACTTTCTTTTTCTTCTTTTTACAAGATTAGCATTTCTACTTTTTCTCTTCAAAACAAAACTTTTCGAAATGGCATCAGAACATGTAACGGCCTTTTATGCCCCTACAAGCTTGGCCACCATTGGGAGGAGAATCCAAATTAAGGTCCAAGCCAATGCTGTGGACGACCTAATCAAAATGAGGGAATACTTACTAGGAGACGAACTCAAAAAATTTTGAGGTCGATACGGGGACATCTTAGATCTACTAGACATAAAAATCATGGAAGAAGCTCTACAAGCTCTCCTACAGTTTTGGGACAACAAATTGAGAGCTTTCATATTCCCCAACTTCATGTTATCACTCGTGCCAGAAGAATATGCTGGGCTCGGGGTTCCAGAAAAGAAGGCCATCATTAGAAACCATGCTTAAGGGGGAACTTTCTCCACCAAGTTCCTTTTGGAGCACATGGAGGCCGTGAGGAGAAAAGGAGATTGGACAACTTTTGGGAGGACGCTTGCTTTATCAGTCTATGGACTTGTCCTTTTCCCCACTACACTGGACGTGGTTAACTTATCTTCCATTGGAGTCTTTTTAGCTGTTGAGAGATACGGAATAAACCCCGTGCCCGCCATTTTAGCAAAGTCAGTAGGTTCCCTTACCTATTGTCAGGCAGGAAAAGGAAAGAAGCTACAGTGTTGCTTACAATTCCTCACAGTTTGGCTAGCTAATCATATCTTTGGCAAAGGGTATTCTATCGGAGGAATTCTGGAAGCAAATCATCACCCCTTGCGAGATTTTTCTCGACGGGAAGGCCTTCGCTTGTACAATGTTGAATCGCAAGGACCTATGGGGACAAAATGGTGGATACATTTCTTGGCTAAGGTTAGGGAAAAGGATATCCATTGGAAACTGGTCTGGTGGTTAAGCGAGGAAGTGTTGTACAGCTGTGGCCCGTTCTTCAATGTGCCACTAGTAGGACCAACGTTTGCAACCAACTATAATCCTTCCTTGGCACACTCCCAGTTGACATTCCGTCAAGACATACCCGCAGAAGAATTGGTGCGCTCATTCTTATATTCCCTCAAAGGACCTGACTCTATACATGGCATCACCATTTCGAAGGCCTGGGATCATATGCACTTTAAAGGGAAAGCTGAGTTGGGAAGTCAAGGGTTGGCACCAACTAATGACTTTAAGGGCTGGCTGAGAGAAAGAATCAATGACAAGGTGGTAGAGAGATTTGTGCCTCTGGACCCTCTCCTAGAGAATGATCAGTCGAGGATCGAGAAAACCCTGAAAAGAAAGATCGATGAGCATAAGGACACACTGGAAAACCTCGATGAGCGAGAGTTTGAATTTCTCAGACAAGAAAACAAGATCCTCAAAGCAGAAATGACAGCGCAAAAACGCTCGCACTTAAAAAAAGAGAAGGAACTCCGCCAACAGGCCGAGAAATATCGCCTGGAATCACTCGAGAACAAGCAGCTGGCATCCAATTTCCACCACGCATACTGCGAGATGTGCCGCTGGGCAGACTTGGATAAACTCCAAAGGTTATATCTTGAAGAACAGGCAGAGAAAGAAGCTACCAAGAAGTAGATTATAAGGAAAATATATGAAAAGACTCCTCATAGGAAGCAATGTTAGGAGGAGCATCTCTAAATAAAATTTCAAATAAATAAAAGTTCCTATTTTATATCTACCCTGCGTTTCTCACTCTCTCAAAAACTCGAGCTGTCGGCTACGATAATTGCATGATGAACGTAGTTCTCATAGCAAACTATCAACCTTCTTCTCCTATTGAGTATTCTAACTCATAGAGGGATTGAAGGAGGATTTTTAGGTGCTAAATTCACTGATATTAACAAAATAACCCGACTTGAAAATAAATTTAAAATTACTAAGGAAATTTGCTCTAGTAGGTTTTTCAAAATAGCTCATCAGTACTTCACTTGAACGCGAAAAGCAAAGATGGACTCCCAAGCAGCTGAATCCATAGCAAGGATAGCAGAAATGGAAAAAAGCCTAGACATGACTAAGTCTCAGGTAGCTACTTTGAACGACAAGATGGATCAAATACTGGCTTACCTAGCAAGAGGCCAGCAAGAACAAGGGGAAGGCTCGGACAAAGCTTCCAAAAGGAAAAAGATTCCCCAGGTCATAATTCCCGAAGACCATGAGGAAGAATATGTTGAAGAAATACCTGTAGAAAAATCGCCCAAGGTTCACGAATCTAAGACAAATGAAGGGATCTCTATCAACGTAGTTACAGTAATGGTTGCCCTAAAGGCCCAACAAGACAAGCAGAACCAGGAGAAGGAGGATGGAGACACGATTAGGGAACAAATAGAAAAAGAGGTAAGTCGTGCACTCAAGATGGCTACTAGAGCCAAAGACGAAGACGAGGTGGCTCTATTTAGTTTCCCTAAAATCCAAATTCCCCCTAAGTTCAAGCTTCCACTTTTTGAAAAGTACGATGGTCTGTCGAATCCAGATCATCACGTCAAAGGATACTGCGCAACCATGGCCACATATAGCTCTGAACCAGCATTCTTGCTCGCTCACTTTCACAATAGTCTGAAGGGAGCCACGTACAAATAGTTCATGAGAGAAGAAAATGAGACCATGAAGTCATGGGCCACAATGATAAAAGCCTTCCGTAACAATTTCAAGCATAATATCCATAGTGAAATGACTAGGGAAAGCGGTGGCTCTAAAGAGAAGAAGTAATGAAACCTTCCGAGAATACACTTCCAGATGGAAGGAGGCTTCAGTGGATGTCCAACCTCAGATGAACAAAAGGGAGACATGCTATACTTCGTCAAGGCGTTAGGTGATCCGGCTTATGAGGTTCTGGCAATCTTACCACATCAGGATTTTGCGGACTTGGTCACCATAGGGGAAGACATCGACGCAAGAAACAAAGAGTTGCCCCTGCCAAAAAAGAATTTCACCCCTAGCTATAGGAAAAAGAAGGAGGAAGGGGCTGCCTTTACACCAAATACACCAAAGACGTTTTCAGTCAATGTTGTGGGGAATTCGGGGACTTCCTAGCAAAACCAGGCACCAAAAAATTATAGAATAAACAATCGGGACAGGGAGTTGCCCCAGCTTGGCCTCACACGAACTGAATTGTTTGAGCACCTTAAGGAACAATAGATGATGTGTGCTCGGCCAGGAAAGAACTGGGAACCCCCATACCCGGCCTGGTACAAACCAGAATTTTCCTGTGTATACCACCAAGGCACTAAAGGGCACTCAATCGACACATGTGACCACTTCAAAACACACATCTTGCAAATGATAGATGCAGGATGGATTAACCTCCCGAAAATCACCAAAAACCCCTTACCTGAGCATGGGGTTAGTACCATAGAAAAAGAGGAATGGACAAACAAAGAGCTAGCCCATGTGTCCTTTTCCCTCGAACAAATATTCAAAGCCCTGGCAGAGACTGGTTATGTACCACGCCTCAAGGAATATAATGTGTTTACTTGCTATTATCATCGAACCATCGGCCATTCCACTAATGAGTGTAAGCTTTGGAAAAAAACAGGTACAACACTACATGGCCATGGGGATCGTGACGGTAAAAAGAGGAAAGCCTGAGATTCAGGTATGTGCAACCTCTCACCAAGAGGGGAAAGCGTTACCATTCTATCTCTAAGTCCCCAACATGGGACCTCCCTCACCGACTCCGAGATCATCACCCCTTTTTACTATTAGAAAGCCCAGTCCACCAAAAATAACACGCCCACAGATGACCATTTATCCACCAAAACCCACACCATACGCCTCTAATAAGGCAGTACCTTGGAGATATCAAGCAATTGTGGAAGTCGAAGGAACAAAAGCAGAGATAGCAGGAATCCTCGCGAATACCAATGTGACTCCTGGACAAGGATTTACCGGAAGCGGGAGGCTATATGCAAGAAACATAATAGCGACACCAAAAGAAACACTTGATACAGAAAAAGAAAAAGGCCCTAAGGACCAACCAGAAGAAGATGGGGCAATTACAAGAAAGAATTCCTAAGCATAGTTAAGAAAAGCGATTACGATATCGTAGACCAATTGAGGAAAACTCCGTCTAGAATTTCTATGCTGGCTCTCATGCTGAATGCCGATATGCACCGTCAAGCTCTCCTCAAGACATTACCTGACACACATGTCCCAAAAGAAATCATGCCAGAGAAAATGGTGAACCTGGTAGACGCTGCTAGACATGCTTCCACCCTTTCTTTCTCTAAAGAAGAGATTAGCCCAGGAATGAAGGCTTTACATATCACTGTGAAGTGCTATGGTTTCACGATAGCGGAAGTACTTATAGACGGAGGGTCAACCCTGAACGTCTTGCCAGTCACTACCTTCCAGCGGCTTCCGGTAGAATCAACATGAATCAATGCATGCAATATGATTGTCCGGGCTTTCGATGAAACCAGAAGGGAAGCCATGGGAGGAGTTACCCTTCCAATTGAAATAGGGCCCCTCACATTCGACATCGCATTCCAACTCATGGAAGTTGATGCCGCATACACTATGTTATTAGGGTGGCCCTGGATCCATGAGGCTAATGTCGTACCCTCTACTCCATCAGAAAATCAAATTCCTCAAAGAAGGAAAATTCATCACTATCAAATGGGAGGAAAGCATGTTGATTAGTCATCCCTCTCCCGTGCCCTTCATTGACAGTACTGAAGAGGCTATGGAATCCTCTTTCCAAGGATTGGAAATAGAAAGGCGACCTAAAGAAACTTACAAAATCAACAGCGTAGCTTCCAAAATTATGGCAAGACAAGGCTACAAACAAGGGCGAGGGTTGGGTCCTGCACTAGCTGGGATATCGCGATGCATCGAACCAAAAGAACGAGAGGCCTTGGTCGGACTAGGATATACTGAGGCTACCCAAAATGAAAGTAACCAAAAAGAAAATGTTCCTTTTGCCCAAAGGTTCGTACCAGCCGAAATGGACAACTGCGTCTCGGCCATTGGAGAAGAAGAAGCTAACATACGACAACTTCCTCATACGGCGCACAACGGAGGAAGCAGATCAAAAGAACTGGGAAGCAGACTGGATCTTGGCAACCAATAGTTCCAAGTAAAATATGAATTGTAATTGATCTAGAGTTGAGCTCTAAGCTCAGATCAAAGAATAATACACATATGAGCTTATCTATTGTCATTTATCAATTTTTAATAAGAAATGGCTTGCATATTTTACTAAAATTTTGTACATACTCTTTTCTTTCAAGCTCTCTCCTTCGCCTCTTGATTCATGTTTTTTCTTTACCCTCAGGGAATTAGCATTCTCCGAGACTCCGCCCCATTCGGCGATTCCTGGTTTTTACGAACATTGGAATAATGAACATATGCAAAATGAGAATGACCCCGATGAAGAAGAAACTCCACCAGTCTTTGCCAAAATGGTTAAATCGGATGAAAAAGGAATAGTCCCACATGAACAAAAAATCGAACTCATAAACTTAGGGACTAAGAAAGAAAAGAAGGAAATAAAAATTGTGGACAATCCGGAAAGGGAAGAGTTAATCTCTCTATTAAAATAATACTCGGATATATTCCCATGGTCATATCAAGATATGCCCGGGCTTTATTCAACAATTGCAGCCCACAAAATACCAACGTTCGCCGACATGGAACCAAAGAAACATAAATTAAGGAGTATGAAATCTGATATGTCCCTCAAAATAAAAGAGGAGGTACAAAAACAATGGGACCTCGGTTTCCTAGAGGTATCAGTCTATCTAGAATGGATGGCCAATATAGTACTGGTCCCTAAAAAAGACAGGAAAGTACGAATGTGTGTTGACTACAGGGACCTCAACAGGGCTTCTCCCAAAGATGATTTCCCACTACCGCACATCGATGTGTTGGTAGATAATACGGCTGGAAGTTTCCGTTACTCATTCATGGATGGGTATTCAGGCTACAACCAAATTCTCATGCACCCTGAGGATAAGGCCAAGACTACCTTCATTACGCAATGGGGGACCTATTGTTATAAAGTTATGCCATTTGGACACAAGAATGCAGGAGCAACCTACCAAAGGGCCATGGTAGTTCTATTCCATGACATGATTCACAAAGAAGTCGAAGTCTACGTAGACGACATGGTGGCCAAATCTGCGGAAGGGGAGAGTCATGTCAAAGTCTTGAAAAAGCTATTTGACAGACTCTGAAAATTTAAACTACGGCACAACCCCAACAAGTGTGTCTTTGGGGCTTAGTCGGACAAACTTCTCGGGTTTATTGTGAGTCGAAAAAGAATCTAAGTCGATCCTGACAAGATCAGAGCCATCAGGGAGATGCTACCCCCCACCACATAGAAGCAGATACGGAGTTTCTTAGGCAAAGTAAATTACATTGCTCACTTCATTCATAACTTAACAGCCACGTGCACGCCCCTCTTCAAACTGCTCAAGAAGAATCAATCGCTAGAACGGAATGCGGAGTGTCAGTTAGCATTTGACGCAGAAAAAGAATACCTTACTAACCCACCCGTATTAGTTCTGCCTACGCCAGGCAGTCCTCTAATATTGTACCTAACTGTCCTAGAGGAATCTCTGAGAGCCATCCTAGGACAATACAATCTTGCAACAGGAAAGGAACAAGCCATTTACTATCTAAGCAAGAAGTTCGACCCAAACGAGTCGCGATACCCCCTAGTTGAGAAAACATGCTGCGCTCTTGCATGGATAGTACGACGATTAAGACACTACATGCTTTACTACGAAACGTTCCTCATATCGCGAATGGATCCAATGGAATACATTTTTGAAAGCACACACGTGTCTGGACGAATCTCCAAATGGCAGGTGATACTGGAAGAATATGACATTAAACACATCACTCAAAAATCCGTCAAAGAGAGTGCCATAGCCGATTATCTCGTCGGAAATCCATTGGATGAAGAGCATGTCTCGGACTATCAGTTCCCAGACGAAGGACTGAATGTCATAGAAGAAGAATCCTGCGCAAAAACCCGGGAGATGTTCTTCGATGGGGCAGTCAATGTCCTGGGAAGTGGGATCGGAGCCGTCCTTATATCTCCAGATGGGAAACAATTTCCAATTGCGATCAAGCTAGATTTTGAATGTACCAATAACATGGCAGAATACAAAGCATGCATTTCTGGATTACAGGCTGCTATAGGACTAAAAGTTAGAGAGATAGAAGTCTTTGGCGATTCAGCCTTGATAATCTACCAAACCAAAGGGGAGTGGCAAACCAAAGATACGAAATTGATTCCATACAAAAAATTCCTCAAAGAACTAACAAGCTAATTCATGTCCATAAACTTCCATCACTTGCCAAGGTGTAAGAACTCATTCGCCGACGCCCTGGCTACCTTGGAAGTAATGCTTGATACCAACTGCGGGGTCATGCTCCAACCCATCAGGATGGAGTACAGAAACACAGAAATTCATTGCTCGATGGTTGAACAAGAGCCCGATGGTCTTCCTTGGTTCCATTATATTCAGGTATATATGGAAAGATAAGAATATCCGGATGGAGTCAGTGAAAGTGGAAAAAGGACCCTCCGATGACTAGCCACAAGCTTCTTTCTCAATGGGGGAAAATTGTATAAGAAAAGGCCAGACGGAGTTCTACTTCATTGCGTTGATGCACCCGAAGCCAATCGGATCTTGACCGAAATTCATGAAGGGGTATGCGGGACCCATTCTAATGGGCATACCCTGTCACGACAAATACAAAGAATGGGGTATTTCTGGATAACGCTCGAAAGTGACTGCATTGAATACGTCCGCAAATGTTATAAGTTCCAAATCTATGCAGATAGAATTAACGGTCCTTCAACAATGCTGCATAATATGACTACCCCGTGGCCTTTCTCTCTACGGGGAATTGATATTATCGGTCCCATAAACCGAAAGGCATCGAATGGTCATCGCTTCATCCTAGTGGCAATTGACTATTTTACCAAATGGATAGAAGCAAATTCTTATGCCAAAATTATGCAAAAGACATTTGTGCAATTCCTGAAGGCCAATATCATTTGCAGATATCGAGTCCCAGAAAGAATAATTACTGATAATGGGACCAATCTAAATGGAACCGAAGTGCAAAAGATCTGTGAAAACTATGGGATAAAACATCACAATTCAGTGCCATATCGTCCCCAGATGAACGGTGCGGTAGAAGCGGCTAGTAAAAATATAAAGAAGATCTTAGAAAAGATGACCACTACGAATAAGGATTGGCATGAAATGCTCCCCTTTGCTCTACTGGGATACCGCACTACGGCTCGCTCCTCGACAGGAGCCACCCTTTTTTCACTAACATACGGTACGGAGGCAGTCCTACCCGTAGAAATTCAAGTCCCTTCCCTGCGAATCGTCGCGGAACCCAACCTTGATGAAAACCAATGGGTGCAGCGCCAATATGATCAGATAAGCCTGATTGACGAAAAAATGCCTAAAAGCCATATGTCATGGACAACTTTATCAGACAAGGATAGCCCGAGCCTTCAACAAGAAAGTACGACCTCGCTCATTTGAAGAAGGAGACCTGGTAGTAAAAAAGATTCTGCCGAATCAAAATGACCCAAGAGGAAAATGGGCTCCAACCTACGAAGGACCATTCAGGATCAAACACGCATTCTCAGGCGGCGCCCTCATCCTAGAAGACCTGGACGGAAAGGAATATGGTCGACTGATTAACTTTGACTCAGTCAAAAGGTTCTACGCATAAAGAAGGTGACCTCTGAAGAAGGGTATCTGAATTGCATATGATTCGTATCTCAGTAAAAATCACGGGATCGCCGGGCAACATCCTTCACATATTTCTAAAAACCGCTGCAAGTTTCCAATGGTCCTTAAAAAACTTCTCAAAATGTACCAACTTTGACTCATGAATATTAAAAAGAGAACTATTCCTTCAATAAAATCTCTTTACCTTTTTCCTGCCATACAAGTCATGTACTATTGCATTGTTGATTTAAAATAATAGATAAATAAATATGTGTTAATTCTGCAATTCTTATTTTGCACCTGAATAATTGTTTGACTCAGGTAACAGGAAAGAAACCCAGTAACCTTAGATCACCCACTTAGTAGAGAGGAGAAATAGTGATTTCAACGAGGCTAGAAAGCTCCTCGCCCTTTCAAGGAATATCTCGTCAAAAGGTATTCCCAATTCAGCAGCTATTTATGAAGTATTGCACCAAAGAATCTTTTTACTACATCTCGCCAAAAGTGTTTCGAGATTTAGAATCCTACCGATAAGTGTTCTAGGATTTGGTATCCAAATCCACCAGTAAGTGTTCTTAGGGTTGGATACGGGAATCAATATCCCGCCCAGAAGTGTTCGGGGATAACGATGCCCATATTTTTTTATCAAGTCCCGCCAGTAAGTGTTACGAGACCTGGTCCTCCCGAATCTTACCAGTAAGTGTTCTAGGGTTCGGTATCCAAACCCACCAGTGAGTGTTCTTAGGGTTCGATACGGGAATTAATATCCCGCCCAGAAGTGTTCGGGGATAACGATGCACATATTTTTTATCAAGTCCCGCCAGTAAATGTTACGAGACCTGGTCTTCTTGAATCCTACCAGTAAGTGTTCTAGGGTTCGGTATCCAAACCCACCAGTGAGTGTTCTTGGGGTTGGGTACGGGATTCAATATCCTGCCCAGAAGTGTTCGGGGATAACGATGCCCACATTTTTGATCAAGTCCCTCTAGTAAGTGTTACGAGACCTGGTCTTCTCGAGTCCTACCAATAAGTGTTCTAGGGTTCGGTATCCTAAAAAAAACAAGAGGGGTATGTCGTTGCGACGCAGCCAATTTAAGTCACGACGGGTTGACGTATCCTACACACCGTCGCGATGGTAGAGAGTAGCGTCGCGACGTCTCCTCAACGGTTGGTCAACAGGGTCAAAGAGAGTCAGGCGTCGCGACAGGCGGCACTAAGCGTCGTGATGGTTAAAGTGGCGTTCTCTGATTAGCCCCGAGCGGTGGCTGCATTGAATACACCGTTGCGACGGGGACTCTATGCGTCGCGATGGGTACCTCCAAAAAGGCTTTTAAAAAGAGCCCGTCGCCCTCAGAACGTTACAGCTCCAAAAATTCTTTGCCTCAAAACCTCTGAAAAGGAAAGGAAGGAAGATCGGATAAAAGAAAATCCCCGAGGGCTCTCTACGTACCGTCTTCATCTCGGACCTCAATGTCTCAAGGTAAGTAAAAGGCATAATGTCGCGACGCCACCATGAATCCGTCGCGACCCCCCTTATTTTCTTCCTCCCGTCGCGATGGTTCTCAGTCCCGTCACGACGGCTAAGTTGGGTCGCGACGCCTTGACCTACACGTCACGACCCGAAGCACTCACGGGGAGCATTTTTTTGGGAATTATCTAGTACTAACCCAAGACTTATCCTTTGTAGGAAAATGGCTCACCAGAAGAGACTTCGTACCAATGCCTCTTCTTCATCTCAACCCCCAATTGATCAGGAGCGTTACCGGGGCTATTCAGGCCAGGTGATTGAACCCGAAACGAAACATGGAGCGCTTGGAGATTAGCCCCTCGTTTGCAGAAGGCATCGAGTTTTACGGCCTCCATGACTTGCTAAAAATCACTAATCAAAGAAATGTCCCTCTGGTGTATCAATACCACGTGGGATAGACCACCACACGAAGCAAAGCATTCATACTCAGGGAATGCGCTCTCCCGGAGGTGACTCCCCAGCACTTCGCTGAAATCTATAATCTGCGGATGGAGCTCAACTGCATATTTGCGCAGACATTATCAGGGGATACCCGAAGGAAGAGATAGCGGTGGCCCTCACTTTTCCTGGGCAAGACACATGGGAGTCCAGAAGCAGTGGGCTTAAAAGAAATGGTACCCATAACATGACCAAGAATTGGCAGAATTTCCTCACCAGCAATGTCTTCCCCGTGAAACAGGCGGAGTCCCTGAGTAGGAAGTTGAGCGTCCTCATCTACCTGATCATGAAGAGGGCACCACTCTGCTTCCCCACCATTATGTGGAATTTCACAACAACGCCAATGACATCAGGCTGGAGCCAGGGTCTCGGAGCCCTCCTACCGCCATCGCCTTCCCCCATTTCCTTACCGCCTTTTGCGAGCGCTTTCAGGTCGCCCGTGGAGCACTAGACTACTACGAGATGGCCACCACCTATTATCTAAAGAAAGATCAAGATATGGCCAACTTCCCCGCTCATCAAGGTTGGGCGGACATCCTTCTGAATAACTTGGAGCCGCAACCCCCACCCCAACAGAGGCAGCAGCCTCCGCAGCAAGATCATCCCCAAGAACGGAGCGCCCCGACAGGATCAGAGGCGGAACGAATTGACGCTCTAACCCGACAGATCCAGTGCCAGGAACAAGAGATAATAGGACTCCGAGGTGACATCCGGGGTTTGCAAGGAGGGATGTGATCCCTATTAAGGCATTTCCACCTATTCGAGGATGTGGTCCCCACACCCATGCCCCAAGAACACTTCGAGAATGACGAAGAAGGCAGCAGTAACAAGTAGGTTGAAGCCATATAGAGACCGTAGGATTGTATTTGACTTTATCCCTCTATGTTTTGTACCCCCAAAAAGGGAAAAGCAGTAAAAATAATGAATGATCAAGTTCGGTTTCATTTTGTTTCTTTACTTGTTCCTTTAAAAATAAAAGAAAAGTAAAGAGGGGACTCTGTGAACACCTCACTTTGACCTGCTGAAAATATAATAAGAACAAAAAAAGAAAAGAAGGAAGAAAATGAATAATGAATAAAAATAATAAAAATACCAAAGAGGCGTCGCGACGGTAAAAACTGGCCGTCGTGACGGATACGTCCATACGTCGCGATGGGTTGCGTATTTATGACAGATCCGGGATCGTATCTGCACGATACTTGTCGCGATGGTAAATGATAAAGCGTCACGACGGGTGTGCCATTAATGGCCGGATTTCTTTCCCGGAATAGTTTTCCCGACCTACTATAAAATAAACCCCGCATCACTTCTCAAAAGACGAAGAATTTACGAACGGAAGGGCTGGAAGTAAAAATAAGAAGCAAGTAGGTAGCACACACACCATGAGTGATATTTTATTTCTTTGACTTAATGCACATCCATTTAATTATTGGGAATCACTTTTGTTTTGGTATAGACATATCTCTCTTGGGTTGTGACACCTCAGTGTTGGCATTCCATCCAACATTAGATTCACGCACCCCGAAAGCGTCATCTTTCTTTTCTGCTTCTTTTTCTCTGAAAAACAAAAGGGGTCGCGACGGGTTACCACTTCCGTCGTGACCCCCCCCCCCCACGTAGAAGAAATGTCACGACGGTCTTCGCTTCATAGCGGTAGGTCGCGACGGTAAAGGGCACCCGTCGCGACCCCCTGTCTCTTGGGGAAAAAAGGGTTTTATTGTGTTCTTGCACAATAAGAAGTTTTATTATGTAACCTAATGCCACCTAGAGGCTTTTGTCTTTATAGGAGCACTAGCCTTCACGCCATCTGGGTATTACGTTTGATGAGCCCTCACACATGCACTTTTTCATATTCTTGATTGATTGTATGGTAGATAAGTACCAAAAGGCATTGGCCTCTTTAGGTACATTGCACTGGGAGGCCATCTGAGTATTCACTTGATGAGTCTCCCCTCACTCACACACTTGTATGTCACAGGAACTACGTGGGCTTTGATCCCCCATTATGGGTACGTAAGCCCTAGGCTTTTATCCTAGGTCAAGCCCTCCCTCTTTTCTTCCTCATTTTCTCCCATGATTGTGTATATTTTCAAGGCCAAACAATTTTTAATATTAATTTTTAGGGTAACCGTCTTCGGACGGTGGAAGAAGGGTGCCTAACACCTTCCCTTCTTCTCAATCAGACTCCCGAACCTAACATTTTGTGAAAATTCATTTTTACCCCACTTTTGAAACTTATTTTTCTCTTTCCAAATTTTGATTGAAAATTTGGTGGCGACTCCCGTCGAAGGCTCGGTCTTCACAATGGTATTAGCTTACGTTACCTTTTTTTATTCATAAATCAAATGTGTATGTATTATTAATAACTGTAACTGTCTTTTTGGTTCAGACAATTCATAATGTCAAATAAGGACCGCAAGGGGTCGTACCCTTGGGGGACTTGTCCTTAGGTGAAGACCTAGGTGTCTACGTACCCTTGTGCAGGGATCAAAGTCCACGTAGTTCAAAGAGGGAACGTCCTTGGTTGCCGTTAGGCAGGAGTGTTACCTGTAGTGGCCATGTGCAGTTAGGACGCTTGTGTTTTCTCCGGAACGGCGAGCCACCTGTTGGAGGTACCTCGTAGGTAGAGGGGGAGAGCAAGGCTCTCTAAATGCTGGTTAGAGCAAGAGGATTGATCGCACTCGTCGCAAGGTTGACCAAATTAACCGAATTAAAATGCAATATAGTAGTGCAATCCGGATCGTATTCACTCAAGGAGCCTTTATTTAAGATCCTAAGCTAAACTAAGTGTCAAAAACATGCAATTAAGAAATTAAAGTGATGTGTGAGATTTTTTTAAGCTATCTACTAAATGAAAAGTGAAATGAAAGTAAACTAAAAAGGACCTAAATTACTATTTTTGCTATTTTTCTTGAATAGGCTAATTAAAAAGAGGTTGGAATTAATATTGAAAATGCTCTTGGAGAATGAAATTATATAGCTATCCTAGTTCAATTTGATATGGGAGTTAATTCTTCATTAAGTCTTAAGGAAAGACCCCAAGTTACCACTTGAGTCTTGTGTTTCTTTTTAGTGATTACTCCTACTACCATAGCTAGTAACCAATCCAAAAGACACAATTAAGAACCACTTAATGTATGATAAAAATTGGGCAAAAGCAACTTGTTCCATTCTTTATGTTGTTTGGACAACCGTCACAAACTTAGATGAATTAACATGTTATGATTCCTACTATCAGAGGCTACCATAACAACATTAATCACCATCAAATGCTCAATTGGTTCACACCCACTTTCTTATATTGCTTGCAATACCATCACAAGTATAGATGCCTAAATTAATCGTGAATCCTACTATCAGAGGCTATCATAATGAAATTAAACATCATCGAATGCATAAATGGGTAATAAAGTTGCAATGTCCAATCTAAACCATAATGTCTCAATACAAACATAGACAATGTACCCATAAATCTAAGTTCTTAAATTGCATAAAGATAAATCCTAAACCTAGGAAATCAAATATACAATTTAAAAATAAAGTATTGAGATAATAAACTCCCCTTTGAAGTATATGAACTCAAGCCATAGATTCCACCTCGAAGAAGCACAACTTCTAGCCACACATAGAGAACAAACTGGAGAACTGCATCACTTCAACCATGGAGCTAGAGTGAAAATGTGAGATGAGAATTGATGAAATGGTGAATGTAATGATGATGGTGAATGAGGCGTGAGTGGGAGAAAGAGGAGAAAGTGGAATGGAGAAGAGGAATGGAGGTGAGATGATGGTGGAGTGTGGATGGAATGGGAGAATGGAAGTGGGAGGATGGTGGAGTGTGGATGGAATGGGAGAAGGTGAATGAGGCGTGAATGTTGCCTTTCCCTCTCTGTTCGGCCGCTTCCTGTCCCTCCTCCAAAAATTGGGGATAAGGGTTTTGGTTAAGTGAAGCAAAGTGGGTTATGGGTATTGGTTTGGATCATGGGCTTGAATCTTGGGCTTGATAATATTGGGCTTGAATGTTTAGCTTCAATTTTTGGAGCTTCTCTTCAATTATTTTTGTCAATCTACAATATAAAAATAAACCCAATATAAAATAATTCGTCTCAAAATTTATAATTAAAGAGTAATCAAAAAAACAAAACAATTTAACCCTTTTTAATATTATTTTCATGTAATTACTCTTCAATCAAATTTATCATAATAAATGAATTTAAGCCCAACAAAGTATAATAAGAACCCTAAAATAAGATAGAAAATATTATATAAAATAGGGCCTAATCAAATCCCCCACACTTAAACATTTGCACTCCTGGGCAAAAACAATCAAGTGCAAGCAATACAAAAACAACATTAAAATAAATGAGAGACTAACATGCAACAACTCAATCAATTTTATCTTCAAGCTAGCATAGTTATAGAATGAACTAATGCAAAAGATTAACCCAAGTAAACAATTGAATTGATGGGAATGAACAAATTAAAAGAGAACACTCAAGGATCTATCACGGCCCTTGTTTAGAGGACCGTGACCAGCACAAACACAGGGAATATCCCATGCTTGTAAGCCTTATCATCTAATTGACAGAATATCTACTATTGAGAATACATTCACATGCATTATAATACCATGGCTACACCGAAATGGTGGCCTATCCTAGGCAAGCAAATCCACGGCCAGTGCCGCTTCAGGATATAGATATAGGAAAACACACATAATATATAACTTGTATACTGGCTACACATCCGAAGATGTTGCCTATCCTATTCACATGCAACAGATATATGTATATATATATATGTTTTTTTGAAAACAAATTTTCCCTGTATCGCAGTAAAATAAATCCTGATCTTTAAGGTGTGTGAAGCTGACAGTTCTAGATTTAGTAATACAATCTAATTGGGTATGTCTACCCTTTACTTTATGATACAATAATAAAGTAAATTACATTACAATTACATTTTATTCACCCACATGAACAAGTTGTGGGTCTTGGAAAGTGTTGCTCAACCCTCGTTCCGTCGAGACTTCTTCGACCTGTACTCAACCTGTCTCTGTGTAGTAAAAATGAGACGTGACTCAGTGAGAGCTCTCCCATCCCTGGCGCAAGGTGGGTACCATAGCACTGGGTTTGGGAGTCATACATAACCACATGCAAAAACAACTAGTTACTGTTAGTTAGCATACATTCTTGGCGATCACACAACAACAGAAATTTCACCCAAACACTCACATGCATTTAATAATTGTAAGCATGCAGCAGTTTATTCCACGTCATCAATCAGCAAGTAAACACATAACATATAGTGCCGGCTTTTACTTACCGGTCTTCTCATGTTAAGCATGTTCGAATCAAACAAGACGTTGTGGTGATGTAATCCTGTACGTCACCACTACACTGCACAATCAGCAATTATATGCAAACACAGACAATTTGTACCTACACACAAATGCTATAGCATACATATACTTAATTTTTCCCCCACTCTAGGGTATATACTAGCCACTACGTGGCTTTTCCACTTCGAACTCGCGCACTAGGGATGCTGGCCACCATGTGGCAAAACATGCTTACCCCATTCACTTGGGTACTGGTCACCTCGTGACAATTCTATTAATCAAACACAATCAACCTCTATCTATCAAACAACTGATCCATAGCCACCAAGTGGCATGTTCGGACCCCTTGCTGCGGGGCAATAGCTTGAGCCGACTCATCCATTACCCAACCAAGCCATATGGCGAGCACGGCACGACATCTCGAAGAATGGGCACTGACACACCCTGGACCAACTCCACAGGATGATTTCTCTTTTACTAGGTTAGGCTCACGGTTCACCCGTAGGTTCCTACCGTGTCTCCTTACCTTAGTCTCACATATTAATAGGATTCTTTGTATCTTTCCTGAAGGATCAACAATTCTTCTCCTTATTAATATGGACGAGTATCCTTAACAGGATATAACTCATATACCCGTCCAGATGTACTCTCTGAACCTCAAGCTATCGTCATAGCAATATAAATCCTTTCTGACCCTATTACCAGAATAGGGCAATGACCATCGTCATGGTGATTATAAAACTGAGGTCTCAAGTGCCATCTAACGTTGTTTTAGTTGATGTATCACATCGCTAGCATAATCAAATCCAAAAACCACCAATAACTCCTTTTGCATGATTATAATCTAAGTCACCGTCGTGACGAGTTTTCAAAATAAAAGCTTAGTCCTTCCGTACAAGGACTCTTGCCACCGTCGTGGGAAAGATTTAATAAAATACTCATCATGCTTCTAGAGTGTATGAGTTGGATTTGTAACACACCAATCATAGCAAACAATTACACTCTACTCCTATGTCTTCCTGTCCAAGCTACTTTCCACAACCTATTTTCTAGTTATTTTATTCTTTTAGCATTCTATACCTCTAGCTAACACATATCAGACAAGCAGAGAATATGCATACTCATGTAATCCACATAAGCATACAACCCTAGGAGCAGAGATGGAAGAACCCTCACCTTGGCCAACTTTTCATGCAATCCTCTCTTGTAACTTTAGTCTCCTCGGAGTTCCTGTTGCACTCTATCGTGTGCCGTTGTTCCTATAAGAACAACATTTACTTCTTTAAGGTTATTACTTAGCTTAACTTGTTATTTATCTCTCCATTACTCTCACGTGTAGTCCATGGTTGCTACAGAGTCAAGCTCTTGGTCTTATTGGACTTCTCTATCCCAACTTATGCGTATCCTTCCTCGGACACTTGATTGACTCGAATATAACACTCTACTTGAGTGTTTCACATACTTGGATTTGAGTATTAGACCTCTATCTAACTTGTATTCACATTTAAGGAAGCTTATCTAACTTGATTGGAAGGAATCCTAATTTTAGGAAGATCTAAGCATTTTGTTTCAACTTGTATTTTTAATCGGTTTCTAAGAAATCTAATTTCTAAACTTCAATATACCTCCAATTTATCCTATTTAAGGTTTCCTAAATATTTATGAGGGAAGAAGGTTGAAATTTTAGAAATTGCATTTCATTGTTCCGCAAGCTTCCACTCTTGGGAAACAAGAAGGTATCTAAATTAATTCTTGAGGCTTGATAGCATATTTAGAATTACTCTAGGGTGTTTAAGATTGAAAAGATGAAGTTTAAAACTCCCAACATCACCCTTAAAGTGTATTTGGG
This sequence comes from Senna tora, assembly GCA_014851425.1. NCBI lineage: Eukaryota > Viridiplantae > Streptophyta > Magnoliopsida > Fabales > Fabaceae > Senna > Senna tora. The sequence continues at coordinate 17,784,394 of CM026262.1, forward strand.
CAACCCGAGTAGGGACCCGGTACGTTAAAGTCGAGGTTCAACCTTAGTCACCTCGGGCCAGCTCCTCACGGGTCTTGTTCAGCTAATGTTTTCACAATATAATTTCAATAGGACCAATCCAAGCCTATTTACTCAAATTCAAGGTCAATTCATAAGCTTTCAACAATTTCCCCAATTTGAAAATAATTATAATTTCAATAATATCAATTCAAGCCTATTTACTCAAATCCAAGCTCAATCCTAATTATCAACAATTTTTTCCCAATTTGGAAATAATTATAATTTCAATAATGTCAATCCAAACCTATTTACTCAAACCCAAGCTCAATCCTAATTATCAACAATTTTCCCAATTTGGAAATAATTATAATTTCAACCCCCAATCCTTCCAAATTCGAATTTGGGCAAATCTGAGAATATAATCTTGATTCCTACCCCAACTAAGTGTTCAAGAACACTTTCTAGGTCTCAATCAACCCTCGAAACAACTCAATCGAAGGTCAATCGAAGAAATCCCTAAAAATGGAGAAATTGGGGGTTTCGAATGAAATTGGGGTTACCAACCTTTGATTCGATTGGTGGGAGGTGTGGAAGATGTTGGGGTTGAGCTTCGGTGGTCGTGACCGACGTCGGGCGGCTCTTGTAATACCCGAGAACATTTTAACTAGCGTCATCAATTAAATTAAATTAATTAATTCAAAAGAGGAAAATGAGATGAAAAATACACACTAGCCTATCACTTATTTTGTGGTAAATATAAATTTTTGTAAAATCCTAATACTTCTATATTTTTTTATTATTATTAAATCAGATTTCTTTTTATTTTTTTTAGTGATATTTATATGTATTAAGTTATTATGTAAAAAGGAAAAGAATAAATTAAGAGTAAAGGAAAGAAAAAGGAAATCATAATTTTTTTTAATATATATATATATATATATATATATCATATAAGTGAGGATTATGAATAGAAAAGAAAGGAACAAAAACGTGAGAGCTGGGCGTCCATTCTTCACGCACGGGCTGAACGGGAAACGCGAGAGGGAGAGGGGGAGGAGCTCACGGAGGGTGAACGGCGTGCGAGAGTGGCCGGATGCACGCGTGGTGGCCGGAGTCGCCGTCCACCGGAGCCGGAGAACGCCACCGTGTGCTAGAGAGTGAGCTCGGGTTAGAGAGAGAAACAAGAGGGAAGAAGCTTTCTCGCTGGAAAACGCCGTCTCTTCACCGGGGAAGGTAGCTGGGAGTCTCCTCTACTCCATATCGTCCTTCTAACCGGTTGAATCGAGGTGAGAAGTCCCGAAACTCTCAAACCCCAATTTTATCAATTTTAGAGATTTTTGGAAAGACCCCAATTGATTCAATCTGAGTGCTCTGGGTCCTAAATTGAAGTATATGCATGTTAGGAAGTGAGTTGAAAGCTTAGGAACCGGAACCAAATTGATGGAGTTTATTCGGGTTGGAAAAAGTGTAGGAAAATGTGGTTGTTAAGGTTTAAGGGTGTTGTGGAATGACTTGGGGTGCATTGAAAGGTTGAATAATAATTATAAAAATTGTTAGAAATTATTGGAATGTACGACGCATGAAAACCCGAGTAATTCCCGTCTCACCCGGAACCCCATTCGGGGAAAAAGAGACAATTTTCTAATTTTACGCGTATTCGGGTATGTGTATTCATGTGTAGGTGGAGTGTTCAAATCCCACGCCTCTCTTCTCTCTTTCCATTCTTTCTTTTTTTATTTATACTCTTTTTTTATTTTGTCCCACGTGCCCCCTCTTTTTTTTTTCCTTTCTTTTTTTTAATTCTTCTTCCTCCATTTAATTTCCTAACCCCCATGGCCCCATTTAAAAAAAATAATTAAATTAAATTAAATAATTAAATAAATAACTAATAAGAAGTAATATAATTAATTAATAAAATAATTAATAATTAAATAGATAATAACTAATATTTATTTTTAATTTAATCCCTTTCCCCTATTTAATTCAGGTTTCTAATTTCTTAGGTCCCGAATTAAATCCAAAAATTATTTTCTACTTCTTTTCTTTCCCTTTTATTTTATTTTAAACTTTGAAAAATTTTCTTGGGTATTACAATCTTTGAAAAAAAAAATTTCCTTTTCGGTTTCTTTTTAACTTTCATACTTTTTCTATATTCTATTTTTTTAAGGTTTTAATTCCTAGCCCCGGAATAAATCATTCTTAAATCCTCGAAATTTTCCGGGGTATTACATTCTTCCCCCCTTAAGAAATTCGGTCCCCGAATTTCATCTCCTTCGTGGGGTTGTTGGCTTGTTGCCCTCCCTTGGCTCAATTTCATCTATGGTTTCCCTCAATGTGGAAGTTTTACCGTTTTACCCTACGGTTCATCTTTATTTCCTAGAGGCTCAAGGTCTCCGTCTGGTTTCTACATATTCTTTCTGTGATCGTTGGTATTTCTAGTTTCGTAGTCAACCACCCCTCCACGAGGTGTTAACCGACGGACTCCATCTGTCGTCGTATCCTTCCCCGAGGATACCTAACTTTCCTAGTTTCAATTCACTTCGTGCTACTAATTTTGCAATGGAGGGTCTGGCACGTACCACATGCCATGCTCCAATTCAGTTCTCCGAGGAGTTAACTTTTGCATTCTCTAGTGAGGCTTACCTTGACTCAATCTGCTTGTCCGACTAGCTACCTTTGTAGTGACTTCTTATATCCATCTTGGAACACGCCAACACACTAGCTATTTGCATAGCACACTAGGTTCTATTTCTATAAACTCTAACTGACAAAGTATTCCCTTACATCGGAGTCCCCGTACCTAACTATCCTCTACTACCAAGCAGCTACCCTCCTGCTGGTTTTTCCCCGATATATTCTTTGTAAACGACTTCTCCAGAAAAGTCCGTTTACATCTTACTATGCCCTCTACTCTACATCTAGACTTTCCGCTTACACGGCATACACCCTACGTAGGTGTTTTTACTTTAAACCATCAGTGTACCTAACCCTTCCGAGGTTGCTACAATCATTGCCGACTCAGTTTATCCTACTCGTGTCATAACGAAGCCAAATGCCATGTCACTAGCACAACTATGTATTACACTTACCGTTTCTCCACCAAACGATAAAGGATCTTATATTTATGACTCGTGTATTCCTTTTTTTTTCAAACTTCTACACTTACCCTTAGTGGTTTCCATAACCACTTCAGGTTACTCCTTGTCGACATCCTATGTCTGACTGACTTAGACTCTTCTCTGAATACTACTTGTAGTCATTTCTGTTTATAATGGAAACTCACCAGTTTCCTCCTTGCCATCATACTCATTACTCTGCCTCAGGCTCAGTTCGGTCTTCACATCCGAAGACCTAGCTTAACACGACTATGACTGTGGATCTATACCATCCCTAGTTGAATCCATTTAGAGTTGCACATCCTATGCTAACTCTACTCGTTGGGTTTCCGTTGGCTTTTACCCTAATTTGGCCCACTCGGACTCCACAACTCACTTAGATCTTGTATTCCTACTTGGAATATTTGATCAATTAACTCCAGCATGAACCCTTTCGGACACGCTCTACTCCCCTTGATCAAACGGGATTCGCTCCCACGGTTTGACTCTTTCCTTTCTTACGGTGTGGCATATGTTCACGAACATATACCGCCTCTTGCAAGTTTGTTACCCGTTGGGTTCCAATCGCCCCCAACGGTAGCATACCTGTTTTATCATTTTGGCTCGCATCCCCAGATGCTTACCTGACTCCGTTCCCGTATTCACTCTCTTCTTTTCCATTTTGTACCTACGTGGTACTCTTTCTTCGAGTATTTCTCAATACTCATTACTCATTAAATTCTCCTTCTCGATTAACCGTTCTTACGGTTAATTTTCCCTTTATGGCACCCACATGGCCATTTATACGTTCGGTTTCTCCACTCAGTCTCCACCCATACACGGGCTTCAGACTAACGGATTTACGGTGTACCAACCTGTGGAACTAGCTTACCTAGCTATGTCCACTACAATCTGTGTACTATACATGTACTTACGGTAGTAGTTGGTTCTCCACCTCCTACTTTACTCTTATCCTATGGGGTCCTATAGGCTTCCGCTCTTCCCCCCTTATGGGACTACTTGTCCATGTTTACTTTCTCTCCCCTCGGGCCTCCACGAGTCCATTTGGGGTTTATCTCTCACGTTATCTCATTCGAGATCTTATCTCTGGATGGTACCCGAAGGTCTACGTCCATTTCCACTTCTAGACCTGCTCCGGTCAAATGCTTTCGGGTCCATAATCACCCTATGGCCCCTTAATTGGTAACCCTTAGGTTTACCTGTATACTCCCTTGGCACTTTAGCACTCTCTAGTGCTTTTCGATGTCTACTTAACTTTAATCACTCCAAGCGAGTGGTTTCTCAACTACATCCACCATCCTTATACAGCTTACCTGTTAAAGGACTATCGTTTGGTAGGGTATTGGTCACATGAATTAGTTTTCTTAGGCACCCCTGCGGTTTTTTTTTTAAATTAATTCAAGTTTATTTCTTAGAAAATGACGCCTAAGGTTTTCGTAAATGGTTAGGGTTTAACCAATTGGAATGACACAAATTGAGAAAGAGTTTTCATGAAAATTTTGCCTTCCAATGGTTATCCCTAGTATTTTTAAGAAAAGTTTAAGGGTCTTTCAGAATCTCTCATCTGGAAAGACCAAAAAGATTTTTACAAAAATTTCTAATGTGATCAATATCCTATTCTTTATGTTCTTCCTTGAGCAATCCAAGAGAGTTTGGTTGGGCTTAATCCCTCATTTTCCCCCTTGTTTGCTTAAGGAACTAGCAATTCATGGATCAGGCGCAGGGTTGGACTAGGCTCCTTTCCTGTGCCTTACCATTTACTCTGTTTCCTGCTTAGCATATGGTCACGCTTTACTCGTTTACATATGCCTCTACTTCTTAACATCTATCTCTATGGCACATGGTTCGGCCACTTTGCCCTTCCATATACCGTATCCTGATTTTCTAGTCCGTAGACTTCTACTTCTATACTGTGGCATACACCACCTCTTTTTTGTTTACTTTATAGGAAGGACAACTCACTTCCTTCAGCCATAGCATACCGCACAGTTGTGACCCATTCACATGGTCATCTTCCTGTCGGTCTCACGCCTCATGGCCCTATTTATTCTTGTCTGTACACTTTTCATTTCAATCGCCCCATGGGCTTACTTTCTTTCTACACGCCAAGCGTGTCTTTTCTTTCACTTTACAAACCATTCCTAGCCTAAACTACAATTCAATGCATACTTCTATTCTACTTGCATTCAGTCAAACAACTTGTGCCTATACCATAGCACACAACGCGCCGCTAACAGAGCAGACGCATCGTCTCATTTAACACCAGCAAACAATCACGCATTGTAGTGCATTCCTGCCTACAATTCAGCCAAATGTGTCTGTGTCTAGGTAGCATTCTCCATGAATGTCTACTTTCCCTATCATGGCGTCCTAAGGTTCCCGGGGTCACTGCCACCCCACCTTACGCCTTAGTGCTCATCGGCACTTGTGTACTGTACAGGTTATTTGCTTTGCATAGAATTTGACATACAAATTCTATGCCTAAAGCGATGACTCGAAAGAATTTATGACTCAACATCCTGAGCAACCTCACAAGTTCCCGTCAGAACTACCGTTATGTCCAGATTCGTAATGGATAGCCCGACTGACACCCGAGACTACGAGTTAGCTTCACACCCTTAAAGAATAACTAGGCTCTGATACCAAGTTTATCACGACCCCCGTTTAGAGGACCGTGACCTGCACAAACACAGGGAATACCCCATGCCTGTAAGCCTTATCACCTAATTGACAGAATATCTACTATTGAAAATACATTCACATGCATTATAATACCATGGCTACACTGAAATGGTGGTCTATCCTAGGCAAGCAAACCCACGGCCAGTGCCGCTTTAGGATAAAGATATAGGAAAACACACATAATATATAACCTGTATACTGGCTATACATCCGAAGATGCTGCCTATCCTATTCACATGCAACAGATATATGTATATATATACATATATTTTGAAAACAAATTTTCCCTGTATCGCAGTAAAATAAATCCTGATCTTTAAGGTGTGTGAAGCTGACAATTCTAGATTTAGTAATACAATCTAATTAGGTACGTCTACCCTTTACTTTATGATACAATAATAAAGTAAATTACATTACAAATACATTTTATTCACCCACATGAACAAGTTGTGGGTCTTGGAAAGTGTTGCTCAACCCTTGTTCCACCGAGACTTCTTCCACCTGTACACAACCTGTCTCTATGTAGTAAAAATGAGACGTGACTCAGTGAGAGCTCTCCCATCCCCGGCGCAAGGTGGGTACCATAGCACTGGGTTTGGATGCAAAAACAACTAGTTACTGTTAGTTAGCATACATTCTTGGCGATCACACAACAACAGAAATTTCACCCAAACACTCACATGCATTTAATAACTGTAAGCATGCAGCAGTTTATTCCACGTCATCAATCAGCAAGTAAACACATAACATATAGTGTCGGCTTTTACTTACCGGTCTTCTCACGTTCAGCATGTTCGAATCAAACAAGATGTTGTGGTGATGTAATCCTGTACGTCACCACTACACTACACAATCAGCAATTATATGCAAACACAGACAATTTGTACCTACACACAAATGCTATAACATACATCTACTTAATTTTCCCCCCACTCTGGGGTATATACTAGCCACTACGTGGCTTTTCCACTTCGAACCCGCGCAAACATGCTTACCCCATTCACTTGGGTACTGGTCACCTCATGACAATTCTATTAATCAAACACAATCAACCTCTATCTATCAAACAACTGATCCATAGCCACCAAGTGGCATGTTCTAATCCCTTGCTGCGGGGCAATAGCTTGAGCCAACTCGTCCATTATCCAACTAGGCCACATGGCGGGCACGACACGATGTCTCGAAGCATGGCCACTGACACACCCTGGACCAACTCCACAGGATGATTTCTCTTTTACTAGGTTAGGCTCACGGTTCACCCGTAGGTTCCTCCCGTGTCTCCTTACCTTAGTCTCACATATTAATAGGATTCTTTGTATCTTTCCTGAAGGATCAACAATTCTTCTCCTTATTAATATGGACGAGTATCCTTAACAGGATATAACTCATATACCCGTCCAGATGCACTCTCTGAGCCTCAAGCTATCGTCATAGCAATATAAATCCTTTCTGACCCTATTACCAGGATAGGGCAATGACCATCGTCATGGTGATTATAAAACTAAGGTCTCAAGTGTCATCTAACGTTGTTCTAGTCGATGTATCATATCGCTAGCATAATCAAATCCAAAACCCACCAATAACTCCTTTTGCATGATTATAATCTAAGTCACTGTCGTGACGAGTTTTCAAAATAAAAGCTTAGTCCTTTCGTACAAGGACTCTTGCCACCGTCGTGGGAAAGATTTAATAAAATACTCATCATGCTTCCGAAGTGTATGAGTTGGATTTGTAACACACCAATCATAGCAAACAATTACACTCTACTCTTATGTCTTCCTGTCCAAGCTACTTTCCACAACCTATTTTCTAGTTCTTTTATTCTTTTAGCATTCTATACCTCTAGCTAACACATATCAGACAAGCAGAGAATATGCATACTCATGTAATCCACATAAGCATACAACCCTAGGAGCAGAGATGGAAGAACCCTCACCTTGGCCAACCTTCCATGCAATCCTCTCTTGTAACTTTAGCCTCCTCGGAGTTCCTGTTGCACACTATCGTGTGCCGTTGTTCCTATAAGAACAACATTTACTTCATTAAGGTTATTACTTAGCTTAACTTGTTATTTATCTCTCCATTACTCTCACGTGTAGTCCATGGTTGCCACAGAGTCAAGCTCTTGGTCTTATTGGACTTCTCTATCCCAACTTATGCGTATCCTTCCTCGGACACTTGACTTACTCGAATATAACACTCTACTTGAGTGTTTCACATACTTGGATTTGAGTATTAGACCTCTATCTAACTTGTATTCACATTTAAGGAAGCTTATCTAACTTGATTGGAAGGAATCTTAATTTTAGGAAGATCTAAGCATTTTGTTTCAACTTGTATTTTTAATCGGTTTCTAAGAAATCTAATTTCTAAACCTCAATATACCTCCAATTTATCCTATTTAAGGTTTCCTAAATATTTATGAGGGAAGAAGGTTGAAATTTTAGAAATTGGATTTCATTGTTCCGCAAGCTTCTACTCTTGGCAAACAAGAAGGTATCTAAATTAATTCTTGAGGCTTGATAGCATATTTAGAATTATTCTAGGGTGTTTAAGATTGAAAAGATGAAGTTTAAAACTCTCAACATCACCCTTAAAGTGTATTTGGGCAACCCGAGTAGGGACCCGGTACGTTAAAGTCGAGGTTCAACCTTAGTAACCTCGCACTACCAGAAAACTGGTATTTAGAGACGGAAAAAATCCCTCTCTAATCCGTCTAAAGTTCGTCTTTAATCCGTCCCTAACACATAATTTTGAATTTTTCCATGTTTCTTTATTAGAGACGGAATATAAAGAGGGAATATTCCGTCTCTAATACGATCCGTCTCAATAGATTGATTTTTTTAAGCCCCCCCAAAAAGTTTAAGGCGCGAAACAAAAAATTTTGGCGGGGGAATTAGGGACGGAAATAGAGACGGAATATTCCGTCTCTGATTAGTAAAAAAATACTTAAACCACACGACGTCGTTTTGTGACATAAGTAACAGAATAGAGACGGACCATTTCCGTCTCTATTCTGTAAGTCATAAAATCAATTTCCCTTTTCCTCTTTTCGTTTTTTGAGCCCTAAAACCGCAACGCCGACGCCTTAAACAATATATCTCCGTCTCTGCTGGGTGTAGCCGTCAAAATCCGCAACGCCGGCGCCTCTGGCCTTTGCTGGGCTTCTCGTTTCCATCGTTCAAGGCCTTTGCTGGGCTTCTCGTTTCCATCGTTCAAGGCCTTTGCTGGGCTCCTTCGTCTACTCGCCATCACCGCCGTCTGCCTCCTCGTCTACTCGCTCCTGGTTCGATTTCTTCATCTTCTTCATGTTCTTTTTTGTCTTTAGCTACAGAGGAGCTCTTGTTGAGTTCTACGCCCCTTGGTAATGCATTCTCCATTCTCTCTATCCATCATTTTTCCTCTATTATAATCAATCATCGCTAGGCTTTAATTTGTGTCCTCACTTAATCATCTCAGCTTCCAGGTTCATCATTTTGTTCTTGCTTCTGTTTATCTTTCCTATCTCATTTGCCATTTTTTGTTTCTGTTGATTTTCGATTGTGACTTCTAGATCATATCATAATTTCATTAATTTGTTTTTACTGTCGGGGTTCTAAGGATTGAAAAAGAAAAATGAAAGCATAATAGAAGCTTTTAAACAAAATCCTATATAACTGAGTCAAACTGTTTCGAGTTTTGACTTCAGATATTCCTTCAATCGCCAAATGATTTCCCGTCCCGTATTAAATCAGTGTAACTACTTTTTTTTTTTGGATAATCACTGTAACTACTATTATGTTGAAGAAAACATTTTAAGTTTTTAACCCTGTCTCTTGATCAATTAGACGCTATTCCCGGAAGTATGATACCTTCTTTTCTGCGTTTTTTCTTGATAGGTGTGGACACTGTAAAAAGCTTGCTCCAGAGTATGAAAAATTGGGTACCAGCTTTAAGAAAGCCAAATCTGTTTTAATAGGAAAGGTCAGCACCATGTTGTTTCTCTTCGTTCATACGTTTGGCAGTTGTTTCTGCTTCTTATAACTGCTGGTTTTATGATTTGCTTGTTTAGGATCATTATCTATTTATAATAGTAGGCGTAACTTAGTGGTAATCAAGAAGTCTAAGCTACAACTTCTAACAATTAACTAATGCTGATCTCAAGACTTCACATCTTCAAAGCCCCCAAACATAATCTTTCCTTTTCTTTTTCTAATTTTTCCTTAATGTTATGAATTTTTCAGTTGAAGAGATATCTTCAACTAAAATTTTGCATTGTCTTTTGTTTTTCCCTTTGTGATGGACACAAAGGGCAAAACAAAAGACAATGCAAAAGCTAGGATGGACATACAAGAATATTGTCGGCGTAGAGAATTGGAGCTAGTGGAACACAATGGTAAACATTTGAAACCCAAGGCAAAGTATACATTCAATAAGGATCAAAAACGTGCTGTATGTGAATGGGTTAAGAAACTTAAACTCCCGGATGGCTATGCTTCTAATTTAGCCCGATGTGTTGACCTTAAGGAGTCTAAGTTGTATGGGTTGAAGAGTCATGATTGTCATGTTTTTATGGAGTGTTTACTTCCAATTGCTCTTAAATCTCTACCAGAAGTTGTTTGGAATACTCTCACTGAGCTTAGTCAATTTTTCAAAGAAATTTGTTCAACTACATTGAGAGTGGATCGATTAGAATTGTTGGAAAAGAACATTGTTGTAACAATGTGCAACTTGGAAAAGATCTTCCCTCCAGGTTTCTTTAACTCGATGGAACACTTACCGATTCATTTACCATATGAAGCAAGAGTTGGTGGTCCAGTTCAATATCGGTGGATGTACCCGTTTGAGAGGTGATGACTGAAACTTTTTCTTATTTGTTAATTTGTAGATATGAATAATAACAATTATTCTTTTTAGGTTCCTACACAATTTGAAGAAGAAAGTCAAGAACAAATCACGTGTCGAAGGTTCTATATGTGAGGCTTACATCATTGAGGAGACTGTAAATTTTTGCTCACAATATTTTGAGTCACATGTCAACTCAAAAAGAACAAGGGTTTCAAGGAATGATGATGGCGGTGATTCAATCCAACAATCATTCTCCATTTTTAACTATCCAGGACGCGCAGCTGGAGAATGTAAGACCCGTTATTTAAAAGACAATGAAATGAAAGCTGCAACAAATTATGTTCTTGATAATTGTGATGAAGTGGAACCTTTCCGAGTGTAAGTTTTACTCAATTGAAAACAAAATTCTGTCTTAGTTTAATTATTTCTGTGATTAATTAATGGAATGTATGGGTGCAGTCTATATGTTGAGGATTTGAAGGCGTCTACACCTCAAATTACAGATCTTGAGGTGAACCAAAAGATGTATGATGAGTTTCCTAAGTGGTTTCAACAATATGTAAGTTTTCATTGACAAATCTACTTAAAATATCCTAGTTTACACCTTAATATCATATTTGAAAGATTTCTTTTGAATAGGTTCTAAACCCGAACAATGGTGTGAGTGATGAATTTTTAATAGCCATTGCATGGGGTCCCAAGAGTATTGTACAAACATGGCCAATGTATTTTGTCAATGGGTACAAGTTCCACACAGAAGCATGGGGCCGTCATAAATCCACTATAAATAGTGGTGTGTGCACCAAGGGATCTGATTATGAACAACCAGAGCGCGACTATTATGGCATACTTAAGGAAGTAATCCAATTGGAGTTTGTAGGGAAATCACCTAAACGTTTAGTGTTGTTCAGTTGTGAATGGTTTGATCCAACCTTGGGTCGTGGCATGAACATCCATAATGGAATTGTTGAAATTCCAAGAACACGAAGGTACAACAGATACGATCCATTTATATTTGCACAACAAGCAATTCAAGTGTATTATGCTCCTTATCCTGCAAGACGTGATAAAGTTGATTGGATGGGTGTAATTAAAACAAAAGCGAGAAGCACGATTAATGCTCCCAGCATTAAAGTTAACCATGATACATATCAGAGCGATGAAATAGAACAAATTGTACCGGCTGAGACTATCATTGACGAACTTCCAACTCTGTGGGATCGTGAGGGTGCACTTGAAGAAGTTGATGTGTCATTTATCAATCATGAACTTAATGAAAATGAACTTGATCGTGAAGGTGCACTTAATGATGAACTTGAACTAGCTTCAGACTCAAGTGAAGAAGATGAAGATGCATTTATTGAAGATGATACTGAAGATGATTCTGAAGATGATGACTTTGAAGATGAGTAGTTATTTGTCTTATTATATATAAAAATATGTAGTAAAACTCACGAGTTTATTATGTTTAAGTATTTGAATATTATAATATTTTGTTAAGTTACTCTAGATTTGACTTAGTTTACGCACCTCAAAAACAATTTGCATTTTACTTTACATTTGACTTATTTTGCTAAGCTGATCTTTTCCGATCTTGCACCCTCTGTCTTCCTTGTAGGTAATTTTCTTACCCTTTAATGTGAAGGTTGCTTTACTGTTTTAGTTGAATTTTGATTCTTTGAAATTTCTATTCAAATTCTTTTATGATATTAGATATTATATTTTACTACTGACGTTTGTTCTTTTTATTATATATATAGATGTCTAGTGGTCGGTCTCACTGTGGTAGAGGAGGACGCACGAATCGAGGTGGGGGTCGATCCAAGGGTGGAGGCCGATCTAATGACCTAAGATCTCCTTCACCTACCATGCATGGTGTAACAACGACTCCAACACCTCATATTTCCCCACCATCTTCGTCTCAATCCAATGCTCATGTGCTACTGGAGGAGGAACAACGTGCTACCATCCAACCTGAAGATGTCCCCCAAGATTTATTTCGTGGTAAACCTTGGGGCAAGGATCCTATAGATGGTAAAACATGGATTTATCTGATCAATGATGACTCGTAAGTATTAATTTCCATTTAGTTATACTATTTAATTTTTTTAAAAGTATATTTGTCAACAATGCATTGGAGTTTAAATACTTGTTGGAATGTGTAGATTTTACCCTGTAGTGGACGTTGTTAGGGAGATAACAACGATCATCCATGAAAAATATACTGGGCCATATTACAATTGGAAAAAAAACTCCTCAGCAAGTCAAAGATATGTGGTTCGAGGAATGGGCGGTTTGTTTCATCACTTATACTTTTACTTTACTTTGAACTTTTTATTTTGTCTCATCAGTTATACTTTTACTTTAATTTGTCTCTTGTATCCAGAAATCCTACAAGTGGCTAGACCAACATGCCAGGCACATTAAGAAAAATTGGAATAAAAAGGCTGGTAATCGACTTCGAGGATTGATATGGGCTGTGCACGATGGAGTGAATAAAGGTAATGACCCACCGTTTTGGATTTCAGAAGAGGTTTTGAATCAACTGAAAGAGATATGGAACAGTGAAGAATTTAAGCTAAAAGGAGAGCAAGCCAAAAAGAATCGAGCCTCTGTTAAGGGTGGTACTATACATAGTTGTGGCTCTATTCCTGTAACAGAGCATAAAAGAAGGATGGTAAAATATTAAATTCATTGAAATTTGTTAGTTTATTTAATGTTTTTTTGGATTTTGATTATTTGACTAACAAACTATTATTTTGTGGTAATGATAGAGGCAAGAATTGGGGAGAGAACCAACATGTTTTGACCTATTTAAGCGCACTCATACAAGGAAAGAAAATGGTGAATTTCTTGACCAAAGATCTGCAGATGCTTGTGTAAGTATATAAATTTATTTCTAATACTTTTCAAATTTTTTATTTTGTTAGATTCTGTGGGTTTGCGGGATAAGAATTTAAGGTAGTGCAAGGAGAATTATTGGGTCACTTGATGGGAGAAGTAGGATGTTATGTTTCCATCTTTGTTGTGCAAGGAGAATTATTGGGTCACTTGATGTTATTACTTATTGATAGGTTGACTTTCTTTCACTGATTCTAGAAAATATTCTCTAATAATATAAATGAAGGTTACGTTATGAGTGGTTTTGAATCACAGAACTGAGGATTGAAATATTTTTTAATTGTGCCTCATGACTTGAATGAAGGATGTCAAGTTATAGTATGTGTGTTTTATTTGACTTTGGAAAGTTTAATTTGTTTGTTTCATCACAAGTCTATGTTGATATAATATTATTGTGTCCAATATGGATCGAGATTGTAATTACCTGCGTGAAATAAAATTTAGAGTGGTACTTGTAGAAAGACTTAATTTCTTGTGTTGGCCTCAAAAGCTGAGTGTATTTGTACATGATATATTAAAATTTTGTCAATTGATTTTTAATTTGCAGGCTGAATATACAAGAATCAAGGCAGCTAGATCTTCTCAACCACCTATTGATGGTGCATCCAGTGATACAATTTCTCTAAATGAAGAGACAGCAATTTGGTTAGAGGCAGTGGGAGGTAAAAATAAGAAGGGTCGTGTTTTCGGTATTGGATCAGAGGCAACTGAAATTGGTAGCTCTTCAACTGGGGCTTCTAGTTCACAAGCTAGTGAGTTTCATCATCTATTGCAAGAGGAAATAGATAAGCGGTTAGCAGCAGCAAATGCTACTTTGAAAAAAACAGTTGATGAGCAAAAAGAAGTGAATGCTAGTCTGAAACAAACAGTTGATGAGCAAAAAGAAGTAATAGCTGGCTATAAAGATAAGTTTGAAGAATATGATCGTTTGTTTGGTCAGTTATTTTCTAAGTTCAAGGAGACCAAGGTACACCAAAGGACAATTAGCAAGGATGCCAACATGATCAAGAGAGATTTAATATTATGAATATGACATTAATGTTGACTTATATTTTGTTTTTGGAATTTTAACAGCCTTTTGGATGCATGGTGTGCAACTTTGTTAGAATTTTAGTCTTTTGTGGATATGTTTTAAATGAGTAGAACCTTTTAGATGTTTGAAATGTGCACAACAATATGTTTAGTTTATGTGATTATATAACTCCATTGTATTTCTGGATTTCTTTTATAATTGAGCTATGGATCTACCGTCTCTAAACGCATGTTGCACAAATAATATTAGAGACGGAATTGGCCCTTTTCCGTCTCAAATATTATTTCTGCAACATACGTTTAGAGACGGATTAGAGACGGAATTGGCCCTTTTCCGCCTCTAATCCGTCTCTAAACGTATGTTGCAGAAAAAAATATTAGAGACGGAATAGGCCCTTTCCGTCTCTAAATGTATGTTGCTTTAGAGACGGATTAGAGACGGAAAGGGCCAATTCCGTCTCTAATATTTTTTTCTGCAACATACGTTTAGAGACGGATTAGAGGCGGAAAAGGGCCCTTTCCGTCTCTAATCCATCTCTATAACCAGTTTCTCTAAAATATGAATCGAGACGGGGAAGAGACGGAATAGAGGCGGATGATTTAAAGACGGAACCCAAAATTCCGTCTCTAATGATTTGCGACGCTGATATTAAAGACGGAACGATGTTCGTCTCGATTCCGTCTCTAATCTAGTTAGAGACGGAATTCGGGCTCGTTAGAGACGGAAAATTCCGTCTCTAATTAACATCTTTCTGGTAGTGTCGGGCCAGCTCCTCACGGGTCTTGTTCAGCTAATATTTTCACAATATAATTTCAATAGGACCAATTCAAGCCTATTTACTAAAATTCAAGGTCAATTCCTAAGCTATCAACAATTTCCCCAATTTGGAAATAATTATAATATCAATTCAAGCCTATTTACTCAAACCCAAGCTCAATCCAAATTATCAACAATTTTTTTTCCCAATTTGGAAATAATTATAATTTCAATAATATCAATCCAAGCCTATTTACTCAAACCCAAGCTCAATCCTAATTATCAACAATTTTCCCAATTTGGAAATAATTATAATTTCAACCCCAAATCCTTCCAAATTCGAATTTGGGCAAATCCGAGAATATAATTTTGATTCCTACTACAACTAAGTGTTCAAGAACACTTTCTAGGTCTCAATCAACCCTCGAAACAAGTCAATCGAAGGTCAATCGAAGAAATCTCTAAAAATGGAGAAATTGGGGGTTTCGAATGAAATTGAGGTTACCAACCTTTGATTCGATTGGTGGAAGATGTTGGGGTTGAGCTTTGGTGGTCGTGACCGACGTCGGGCGGCTCTCCTCCGGCGAATTTCCGGTGACTGTCCCCCTCCCCTTCTTATTCTCCGTTCACACGTTGTCCTCTCCCTTCCTCCTTCTCGTTTTTCCCTTCTGTTCTTTCTCAATCCCACGCCTCTCTTCTCTCTTTCCATTCTTTCTTTTTTTCTTTATACTCTTTTTTTTATTTAGTCCCACGTGCCCCCTCTTTTTTTTTCCTTTCTTTTTTTTTTAATTCTTCTTCCTCCATTTAATTTCCTAACCCCCACGGCCCCATTTAAAAAAATAATTAAATAAAATAAAATAATTAAATAAATAACTAATAAGAAGTAATATAATTAATTAATAAAATAATTAATAATTAAATAGATAATAACTAATATGTATTTTTAATTTAATCACTTTCTCCTATTTAATTCAGGTTTCCAATTTCTTAGGTCCCGAATTAAATCCAAAAATTATTTTCTACTTCTTTTCTTTCCCTTTTATTTTATTTTAAACTTCGAAAAATTTTCTTGGGTATTACAATCTTTGAAAAAAAATTTTCCTTTTCGGTTTCTTTTTAACTTTCATACTTTTTCTATATTCTATTTTTTTAAGGTTTTAATTCCTAGCTCCGGAATAAATCAGTCTTAAATCCTCGAAATTTTCTGGGGTATTACAGGATCAAGGTGTTTCTCTCATTTCGCAAATATGGGTCCTTTTGCTCAAATCCAAACCTAAACTAAGATCTACCATAAGCTTGTAAAAATTCTATTTTCTCCACCACTAAGTAGCAACTAGACTCATGAATCAAGGGGACTTAAAAGGGTTGTAATGATGGAAAATGGCCAAATGGAATGGATAAAGAAACTAAAACAAGCTTTAAGCATGAAAAAGAGTTAAGAGGAAGAATTAAACATAGCACTAATGCAATGCATTAAATACATATAACATGCTTGGTAACCATAAAAATCCAATGGATGTGTTCCTTTTCATTCTTTTTTTTTTCTTTCACTATTTTTTTTCTTCTTTATTTTTTTTTTTCTCTTGCTTTTGATTTTGCTTCTTTTTTTTTTTTTTTTGCTTTTTTTTAAGGTATATGACACTTCATTTCATGTAAATAACAATATTGGTAAACCAAGCTTCACAAAATAAGGTGCTATGAGAAATTCAATGAAATGCACATGCTTAGCTTGTTAAAATATATGGATTTAGGAAAGTGAATGGCTCAAAAGGGGTTGACAACGGATTAATTAGTGATAGTGAGTGTTTGGGTAAATGGCTATGAGAAATGAATGCCCCTTTCATCTTCAATCATCTAAATACAAATGTGATTTTGAAAAAGAATTCAAACAAGTTCTAGAGATTCATTAGAGTAGGTGGACAACACTCAATGAGAAAAATGAAAAATAGGCTCAAAAATCCTTCCAACAAAGTTTATTTCTCAAAAGTTCATTCACATCATTCAACTGAAAACTAGACTAATGACAGCACAACAATTCATCTATTCTAAATACTAACTCCAATAATAACAATCAATCAAACCATCACAATCAACTTAGAACATGTATAGCTCTCAAAAAACTTTAATGTAAACTAGAAAAGTGCACTTTCGAGGCAAAAAGATGCAAAAATTCAAATGTGGGTTCACTTCCTTTGAAAAAAATTTTCAAATTTTTCCAAATTTGACCACTAAATCAATCCTTCAAGCACATTAACAAAATATTCACAACCAATTTCTTCCCCCACACTTAAACAATTTCATTGTCCCCAATGCAACATAAGCAAAAAAAGTAGTGAGCAAAGAGTATGGCAACAAAGGGGAGAATTAGACTAACTACCTAAACTATTGGAATGGTCTTTTCCCCACACTTATCTTATGCAATAAAGCTTAAAATATGATAGATAGATAAGGGAAGGAAAGACACAACCTTATCTTCAAGGAGGCTTGAAATTTTCCCGGAAGATGAGTGATGGAGCTAAATGAGGGAGTTCTTGGGAACAAAGAGTAATCTCCTCTCTAGTTTCAGCTTGCTCCTTAGTCTTCCCAAGTGTTGATTCAACTCTAGGTTCATCAATGGCAACAACATACTTGGGGTTTTCCATCACACCTATATCACAATAAAAAATAAAATCGTGTAAGCATCTCAAGGTGTATGGAGAAATGATAGGTTTAGAAAAATTAGCAAGTGACTTCTCATTATTGGGTTTAGGTTGTTTTTGTTGTTCTTTAAGCGCAAGAGAAGTAAATGTAGCTAGAGTGTGGCCACTTTTATCTTCATGTATACTCATAGCGTCACTTCTAATCACCATTTCAACTTCCATCAAAGCTTGAATATCTGTAATTTCACAAAGCAAACCTTTTCCAGAACCATCATCACTTGCTAAAGAAGAGAAAGTAAAATCTTGTGGAGTAGAAAACCAACTTTAATTTCTTGACAAATAATGCATGATAAGTCATCTTCACAAGAACAAAAAGAAGAAACACAACAATTCTGTCCCTTCATTTCAATAAAAATTAGAATTTTAATGCAAACAACAAACAAGATAATAACAAAAAGAAAAAGTAAAATGCACCAAGCAAACACTAGAAAAAATGCAAAAAGGGAGAAAGATATGAAAATAGATATGCAGACTAATTTTATTTTATTTTTTGTGGATAAAAGCAAAACTAAATATATATATATATATATATATATATATATATATATTCTAAAAAAACTTAAAATAAGAAAAACAAAATTTAATAGGCAACTTAAAATTGAACACTTAGCTAACCTAAGAACCAAATAAATTGGCTCCCCGGCAACGGCGCCAAAATTTGATCGCACCCGTCGCAAGGTTGACCAAATTAACCAAATTAAAATGCAATATAGCAGTGCAATCCGGATCGTATTCACTCAAGGAGCCTTTATTTAAGATCCTAAGCTAAACTAAGTGTCAAAAACATGCCATTAAGAAATTAAAGTGATGTGTGAGATTTTTTTAAGCTATCTACTAAATGAAAAGTGAAATGAAAGTAAACTAAAAAGGACCTAAATTACTATTTTTGGTATTTTTCTTGAATAGGCTAATTAAAAAGAGGTTGGAATTAATATTTAAAATGCTCTTGGAGAATGAAATTATATAGCTATCCTAGTTCAATTTGATATGGTAGTTAATTCTTCATTAAGTCTTAAGTAAAGACCCCAAGTTACCACTTGAGTCTTGTGTTCTTTTTTAGTGATTACTCCTACTACCATAGCTAGTAACCAATCCAAAAGACACAATTAAGAACCACTTAATGTATGATAAAAATTGGGCAAAAGCAACTTGTTCCATTCTTTATGTTGTTTGGACAACCGTCACAAACTTAGATGAATTAACATGTTATGATTCTCATTATCAGAGGCTACCATAACAACATTAATCACCATCATATGCTCAATTGGTTCACACTCACTTTCTTATATTGCTTGGAATACCATCACAAGTATAGATGCCTAAATTACTCGTGAATCCTACTATCAGAGGCTATCATAATGAAATTAAACATCATCAAATGCATAAATGGGTGATAAATCTAAGTTCTTAAATTGCATAAAGATAAATCCTAAACCTAGGAAATCAAATATACAATTTAAAAATAAAGTATTAAGATAATAAACTCCCCTTTGAAGTATATGAACTCAAGCCATAGATTCCACCTCCAAGAAGCCAACTTCTAGCCACACATAGAGAACAAAATGGAGAACTCCATCACTTCAACCATGGAGCTAGAGTGAAAATGTGAGATGAGAAGTTTATAAAATGGTGAATGTAATGATGATGGTGAATGAGGCGTGAGTGGGAGAAAGAGGAGAAAGTGGAATGGAGAAGAGGAATGGAGGTGAGATGATGGTGGAGTGTGGATGGAATGGGAGAAGGTGAATGAGGCGTGAATGTTGCCTTTCCCTCTCTGTTCGGCCGCTTCCTCTCCCTCCTCCAAAAATTGGGGATAAGGGTTTTAGTTAAGTGAAGCTAAGTGGGTTATGGGTATTGGTTTGGATCATGGGCTTAGACCTTGGACTTGGTAATATTGAGCTTGAATGTTTAGCTTCAATTTTTGTAGCTTCTCTTCAATTATTTTTGCCAATCTACAATATAAAAATAAACTCAATATAAAATAATTCATCTCAAAATTTATAATTAAAGAGTAATCACAAAAACAAAACAATTTAACCCTTCTTAATATTATTTTCATGTAATTACTCTTCAATCAAATTTATCCTAATAAATGAATTTAAGCCCAACAAAGTATAATAAGAACCCTAAAATAAGATAGAAAATATTATATAAAATAGGGCCTTATCAAATCCCTCACACTTAAACATTTGCACTCCTGGGCAAAAACAATCAAGTGCAAGCAATACAAGAACAACATTAAAATAAATGAGAGACTAACATGTTCTGAAACAAGAATGCAATAACTCAATCAATTTTATCCTCAAGCTAGCATAGTTATAGAATGAACTAATGCAAAAGATTAACCCAAGTAAACAATTGAATTGATGGGAATGAACAAATTAAAAGAGAACACTCAAGGATCTATCACGACCCCTGTTTAGAGGACCGTGACCGGCACAAACACAGGGAATACCCCATGCCTGTAAGCCTTATCACCTAATTGACAGAATATCTACTATTGAAAATACATTCACATGCATTATAATACCATGGCTACACCGAAATGGTGGCCTATCCTAGGCAAGCAAATCCACGGCCAGTGCCGCTTCAGGATATAGATATAGGAAAACACACATAATATATAACATGTATACTGGCTACACATCCGAAGATGTTGCCTATCCTATTCACATGCAACAGATATATATATATATATATATATATATATATATATATATATATATATTTTGAAAACAAATTTTCCCTGTATTGCAGTAAAATAAATCCTGATCTTTAAGGTGTGTGAAGCTGACAGTTCTAGATTTAGTAATACAATCTAATTGGGTACGTCTATCATTAACTTTATGATACAATAATAAAGTAAATTACATTACAATTACATTTTATTCACCCACATGAACAAGTTGTGGGTCTTGGAAAGTGTTGTTCAACCCTCGTTCCGCCGAGACTTCTTCCACCTGTACTCAACCTGTCTCTGTGTAGTAAAAATGAGACGTGACTCAGTGAGAGCTCTCCCATCCCCGGCGCAAGGTGGGTACCATAGCACTGGGTTTGAGAGTCATACACAACCACATGCAAAAACAACTCGTTACTGTTAGTTAGCATACATTCTTGGCGATCAGACAACAACAGAAATTTCACCCAAACACTCACATGCATTTAATAATTGTAAGCATGCAGCAGTTTATTTCACGTCATCAATCAGCAAGTAAACACATAACATATAGTGTCGGCTTTTACATACCGGTCTTCTCACGTTCAGCATGTTCGAATCAAACAAGACGTTGTAGTGATGTAATCCTGTACGTCACCACTACACTGCACAATCAGCAATTATATGCAAACACAGACAATTTGTACCTACACACAAATGCTATAGCATACATCTACTTAATTTTCCCCCCACTCTGGGGTATATACTAGCCACTACATGGCTTTTCCACTTCGAACCCGCGCACTCGGGTTGCTGGCCACCACGTGGCAAAACATGCTTACCCCATTCACTTGGGTACTGGTCACCTCGTGACAATTTTATTAATCAAACACAATCAACCTCTATCTATCAAACAACTTATCCATAGCCACCAAGTGGCATTTTCTGACTCCTTGCTGCGGGGTAATAGCTTGAGCCCACTCGTCCGTTACCCAACCAGGCCACATGGCGGGCACGGCACGACGTCTCGAAGCATGGCCACTGACACACCCTGGACCAACTCCACAGGATGATTTCTCTTTTACTAGGCTAGGCTCACGGTTCACCCGTAGGTTCCTCCCGTGTCTCCTTACCTTAGTCTCACATATTAATAGGATTCTTTGTATCTTTCTCGAAGGATCAACAATTCTTCTCCTTATTAATATGGACGAGTATCCTTAACAGGATATAACTCATATACCCGTCCAGATGCACTCTCTGAGCCTCAAGCTATTGTCATAGCAATATAAATCCTTTCTGACCCTATTACCAGGATAGGGCAATGACCATCGTCATGGTGATTATAAAACTGAGGTCTCAAGTGCCATCTAACGTTGTTCTAGTCGATGTATCACATCGCTAGCATAATCAAATCCAAAACCCACCAATAACTCCTTTTGCATGATTATAATCTAAGTCACTGTCGTGACGAGTTTTCAAAATAAAAGTTTAGTCCTTCTGTACAAGGACTCTTGCCACCGTCGTGAGAAAGATTTAATAAAATACTCATGCGAGAAACCCTCCAAGGGAAAAGAGTTAGGAGTAAGTCCCCAAGAGTCTGCCCGCCCGGACCAGGCCTCCGCCTAAACTCTAAACAAACTTTGCACTCGAAACATCTCTTGGCTAAATATCACATGTCTTTGTTTATTTCAAGTTAGGAACTACTTTCAGCCTGACCAAGGCTACTCAAATGTAACCGTTTTGTTTATTATTAATCGAAACCTTCCTTTTTTGAAAAGGACATGGCCTATACTGAAAAGAAAAAAACTTGCAAAGTCAACTCGCAAAACGCCCACCAAGGATGGGCATAGGGCCGACTGCCCAAAAAACGCTTGGAAGTCACCAAAGCCAGGCTAAAATTCCCTGGACCGATGGCTAAAAAAGCCCTTCGGGAGCGAATGCTCCAAAAAAACAAACAGAGCCTTAAAATGAACGCTCACACACAAAAACGAGCTAGCAAAGCATACAACCGTTTTGATCACGCGGTACTCATGGAAAAATCTTTTTACCCAGAAGTAAAAAGACAAGCAATTCAAAAGACTGTACGAACACAAAACCTTTTTGCCCAGAAGTAAAAAGAAAGTCAGTTTAAGAAATTGCGATTTAACATTAATTCTCATTAATGTGATAAAAAGGGAAGGCGTTCACTTATTACAAGGAGCAAAACCTAAAACCCTACAGAAACCTACTCTTGGGCATTCCCAATATCTACATTAGCTACGACCTCCACAGGCCCGACATTGCTAACATCTTCCGGCGGCCTCCTCTGACAACTTTTGCCAACTGCTAAGTAGCTTCAATCTCAGGAACACGATCGCCAACAATAGAGAGAATGTGATGGTCCAGCGGGCGATCATCCATGCTGTGAAGATAGTCCAAGTTCAAAGGGGGATCAGTCACCAACCGGCCTATAAGTTCACCATCAAGAAGCTCCAGAGAAGGATGTAGGGAAGTCACCCACTCAGCAGGAAATCTCTCCCCGCGAAGGCGCTCGAGCTGCACGACCGCTAACAGCATCCCATACATCTTTTGCGCCAGCATCTCTCCTTGATGGTCAGCAACATCGACGACCTTGCTCTCAGCCTCCAGCCAGCTCGACAGATTCTCGCTAGCGGGAGCCTTCGCATTCTTAAAAGCATCGCGAAGAGAATGCAACTCATGGTGGCGCTTCTCCGCGTCCTCTCGACAGGTTGCAAGCTCCTTGTGAGTCTTCTCCAACTCTGACCACATGAGCTTAACCTCAGAAGGCTGAGTACTCTCAGCTTTGAGGTGAGCAACTTCATGAGTCAAGGACCTTAACTCACGACTCTGGTCCTTGTAGTCTTTCTCTTTCGCTGACAGTCGCCTGCCCACGTCCACCAAACTCCTCTGGCTAGCCTCTAGAGCCAGACCTCTAGATTCCAGAAACGCAAGTTGGTCGAGGAGCAAGCGGATGTCATTCTGCAAGAAAAAGATGCTAGAGGTATGCACACGAAAGGAAAAAATCAAAAGATAGTGCAGGTAAAATACTCACCACTTGCTTCTCCTACACAATTCCAGCTTGGTGGAAGTCAGCCAACGCCTTGGCAGCGCTGCCAAAGGCACGAACAGCAATGGTTAAGGGATTGGTGTCCAACCCCCTGGCGGCCCTCTCAACCATATCAACTGGGAAACGCCTACCCAGAGCCACCAGGTTGAAAGCGGGCTCCCCTTCCGGAAGCTCGATAGGCTCCAGCGGGTCAACATCTGACCCCGAAGAAACGTCCTCCGTGGTGGTCGCTTGACTCACCACTACATTCCCTCCAATAGCAAGGGCTCTAGCTTTCTCAGCCACTGCTTCACCAGCGTCGGCTCCCCCATTTGGAGGCTCAGGCATTGTCTCATCTGTAGTGGCCCTCTGCGTAGCAGAAGATTAATCTGCGGCTCGGTCGACCGTCCGCTCTATCCGAGCCTTCTTACTTGCAGGCCCCTCGGCGCTTCCGACAGAATCCGCGACCGTGGAATGAGACAACAGAACCACCTTCATAAGTGATTGGCGAACAGGTCCCAGAGGAGGAAGAGTACCCTCCATCGGAGTAACCACTCGAGCATCCACCGTGGTTGATTTCCATTGAGAAACCTGAGACGAAGGCCTCGAATCCGTACTAGTGGGCTTCTTGAACCCCCCTTCTTTACTCTTGGGGATCCCCGCACTCTTGTCGTCGCAACTTGTCAGGGGAAGATGACGTTTGCCTACGATCAACCTTTCCACTACCACCAGTTGCTCCAACAGAAGCTCCAGAAGTCTTTTCCCAACCAAGGGAAAGGTCCTGCCTTTATATCTTCCCCTTACTCTAGATGTTATCCCGAGTACGGCTAAGAGGAGGAGGAGGAGATAGTTTTCCCAAATCAGTGAAGTCGAAAGGAAATAGACTATTGTCATCACCAGCCATTTTTAAAAAAAATAATTTTGACAGACGATGAATGTACGAGACCAGAGAAAAGCCCTAAGCCCTGAGAAATAAAGGATGCGATGAAGAAGGTAAAACAAAAAGTTTCAAGTGCAGGGTATTTATAAGGAGCCCAATGGCGCGACAATTCGAAAAGTCCCACCCATAGTTGTTAAAATCTAGATTTAAATCTTAAAATCTTACGATTTTACAATTTTACATTCTCAAATCTTGTACAAAATTGTGTTGGTGCAAAATCG
The DNA here is from genome assembly GCA_014851425.1 of Senna tora. NCBI lineage: Eukaryota > Viridiplantae > Streptophyta > Magnoliopsida > Fabales > Fabaceae > Senna > Senna tora. Next base: position 17,809,271 of record CM026262.1, read on the forward strand.
TAGTAGATTCGGTGAAGTCGGGTAAAATCCCATGAAATCTTGATTTTACTAGCAGTTCTACGATTTTACCGCAGCCCAAAAAATGTTCATATGGATTTATTTTTTTTACAAAAAATCAGTATGTTTGTGTAGATATCCATAACTTGTCCCAACTCAAAAAAAAACACACCGATTTCCTTAAAACCTAATGTTCAGACCCGAACTCTCCTACCCTGCATAACTCATTCCCTTCCTATTCTTTCTAGGTTTTAATGTCGATAATGTTTGAGTTGGTAGTACTTCAAATCATGTATGTGTTTGATTTTACATAACATTAGGAATGAAGTACCAAATGGTGATGATGGTGGTAGTAATTGTAGTGGTGAAAATTAATCAAATGAATTTGACGAACTTAGTTGAAAATGTAGTAATTGTCGATATTGAATGATATATGTTTAATTTATTTTATGTAACTAAGATATAATATTTAGGTGTGTGTATATATATTGGTAAATTCATACGATTTTGTCATAGGCAAACTCTTACGATTTTATGATACGTTTTCACGATACGACTTTACCCTCCCTTCTACGATTTTACCTAAAATCTAGATTTTCACAACCTTGGTCCCAGCCTCCCTCGAATCCCGCAATGGGAAAATCATTATCCAGTGCACTCACCCTAGGCTGCACCCGCTTGTGTCAACCTGACGCGTGGAAAGAACGAGTGGACCAGATCAAATAGCAAAGAACCAAAGGAGTAAAGACTAAGAAGCCCCCGAAAACCCAAGATTTTCTCGAAGAGCTCGAAGGGCCTTTTGGGAAAACCCATGAACGAGGCTAATGATGGCAATCCTTAGAAACACATCAGAATTAAATGAAAGAAAAAACGGCTGCGAGTTACCGAAGCGGTAACAACCGACCAGATTATGACGCGTGGCATCAATAACAGTTACCCTCCCAAAAGGGCAGCTCTTCGTGAGGTCCTCTCTAACCGCACGACCGACAAGCAGAGCTCTTCCAAGCCAGCGGGCGACCTCGTCAGGGTGCAACAGAGAAACTTCACCTCCAAAAACCAAGGAGAAACGTTCCGAATGGCCAAAATACCCCTGACCTTTGGAATTCCTCCACAAACCCCTAGAGGGCATTCTCAGAACTTCCTCTCTTCGCAATGATGACGCCTCCTCGGAAATACGCGTACCTTTCTGCAGAGACGGCTCAAGAAACTTGCTAAGGAAGCCAAGCAGTCAACCGTCTAGATCAGGACGCGTGGCACTCTTAACATCCTATTCCTCGAAAGCAATCAGAAAGAGGCACGCAAAATACCTTCATCCGAACGACCGACCAAGATAGCCAGACTAACTTGCAGTCAAACGCGTTTGGCCAAAGACATCTAGCGGGAAAATTTCCTTAAGTAGCTTGCTAAAAGAAACTTAAGTCCACGGGTGCCCAACACCCGTAGACTTGGGGGACTTATGTAACTACGGAATATTCCCTCTTGGGACACGTGGCACTAGCCTTCTAGAACGTTAGCAGAAACACACACCGGTGACACGTGGCAATACCCATTCGCCTTGTACGTGGCCAGTACCCACGTCTCCCCTCTTAAGCTCTCGCACCAGAGACATGGGAGGCCTTCAACCGTCCTGGGTCGACCCACGATGAGTAGGAATGTGGGTCGACCACGCCCTCCTTCATGCTTAGTATAAAAGCCCTCACCCGGGGGACTCAAGAGGGAGGATACAATGAACACAGTAGGTCCGAGCACACAAAGTAAGACTCAACACTCCAAATACTGTAAATCATCTCCTTGACCTTTGAGCCTAGTTCACCACCTCACACAGTCAACCATCAGCACTCACACCTACGTGTCCATTTAAGCTGACGTGTCATGCCACGTCATCTCCATGTCATCATCTACTATCATATTGATGACGTAGTGCTGATGTGGCATGACATGTTAGCTTAGATGGACACGTCAGCACTTAACTTAAGAAATTGACGGAAGTGGACAGAATGACCAATTTGGAACTTCTTGCAAACAAAATGGACCAATTTAAACTTTTTGAAACATAAAGGACCAATATGAAACTTCGTGCAAACATAAGGGACCAATTTGAGTTTTTGACCTAAAATTAAATAGTATAGTAAATTAGATTCCCTAATTTTCTCTATCTTGAAACATTACACTATCATTATTTAATTAAGAGATAAACAAATTTATAATTGTACTCATTCTGAGCAAAATAGCCTTATGTTTATTATTAAAATAATAAAATAAGTATTTGATGACAAATTTTAAAAAAGTAAAAATACAATAGTAATTTTTTACTCAAAATTAATAGCGAAATAATAGTTTTTTAAAATCAAAATCATAACTTGTATATAAATAAGATGTTTGTAATTAATATACTATCAAACTTGTAACTTTGAAATTTTCTTTACCTTTTTAATTTAATTGATTTAAATTGCAAAAAATAAAAAATAATATCACAATCAAAAAATAAAAAATATACTTTTTATAAGAAAAATAGAAAGCTATATGAAAAAACACTTATGTTTATTATTTAAATAATTAAATATGTACTTAAATATTATAAAATATTATTTTATAAAATTTAAAATAAAATAGAATAAAAGTTTTATACAAAATAAATAATATTATCCATAAAAAATAATATTGAAATAATATTTTTTAAATTAAACAAAAATTCATATATAAATAAAATATTTATAATAAACTATCAAAATTATAACATTTTATTTTTCTTCACCTTTTTTTATTTAATTAGTTGAAACTGCCAAAGTAAAAGATGAAGATGGAGAAAACTAAAAAATATCCTAATTTTGATAATTTATTATAAATATCTAACTTTAATATAAATTTTATTTTAAATTAATACTAATAAATTAATTTACTTTGTAATAATATACGTATACATTTCTTCTAAAATTATTTTATTTTTATTTCTTGTTATATTGAAAATAAATTATAATATTTCTAAGAATAATATTTACTTCACTCTCATTTCTTTTATGTTTAAATAAATAGGAGCTTGCAAATCAAATTATTAATTAATTGCTGATAAATTTCATAAGTTATATTTTAGTATTCAGATTACACTATGCCAAAACATTTTATGTAGTATCATCTTTGAAATATTTACCTTTGAAGTCATAAAATAAATGTTTTAAACTTTTTTAATAAGTACATTGTATTTGATATTTTAAATTTTAATTGAGATTCAATTCATTAAGTTATTATAATTAGTTTCATTATAAGAGTTGTTAAATACAAATCATAATATACAAACATAATTAATTGCTAAGTAAATAGTTGTACTATTCTTGGAAGGAAAGTTAAATAGTAAAGTAAATTGAACTTCTATCATTTCAAAGATTTTTAAATTACACTCCCTTCTCCCGTATTTTGAAAAATTACATCATATTTTTTTAGAGATAAAATTACATAAAATTTTACTTATTTCACCAAGATACATTCTTTTATTATTATTTATGTAATTAAATATTTATTTGATTAAATAAAATTTTAAATAATAAAATAAAATAAAATAATTATTTTCTCAAAATAAAAAATAGTAAAATAATAATTTTGTAATCTAAATCGGAATGTATGTAAAAATTATAATTGTATAGTATACTATCAAATTATTACTTTAAAATTTTTTTCATCTTTTAAATTTGATTGATCCTAATTGCTAAAGAAATGAAATATTATAATTGAATGTAAAAATATATGTTTTATATGAAAGAGATCACAAGCTAAATGATAAAATATATTTCAATTGTCATCTTCATTTTATAATTGTACAATTACTACCAATTAAATTTAAAAAAAAATTAAAAAAAAGGTGAAGACAACTTTTATGTCTTTCAACATTACACTATTTTTTTGAATTTGTCTCCAAAATATTTTTGTAGTCAACTTTGACCAGAAGATTTCAAATTGGATTGATTTTTTTCCAAAGTTTTGAATTTTGTCCTAACATATAATTTCATCCAAATACTAATGGCAAATAATGTCATGACATTATACATATAATGTTAATGTAAACTCATAACTTAGAACAACAACTTCTCTTTATACTAATGTCAATTCACTTAAAATGATGTCTTCATATTAAGCAAAAAATTATGAAAAAATAATATCGCTGTGATTAATGAGTTAGTAGTGAATAATATTAAATGTGTAATGTTATCTTATTGTTTGTTTTTAGTAATTTTGATAATTTTTAGTGTTAGAACAAAATGTGAAATTTTAAGAATTAAATTGATTGCAATTCAAATTTTTTGCCAAAAAATTGATTGCAAAAATAAGTTTAGGGACGAAGTTACAAATTATTTTAAATTTGGAAACATAAAAGGATTTTTATCTAAATTGAAAATTTAAAGAAAATAAAAAATTATATAATATTAATAATAATTATAAAATCTAATCTTAATATGAATTTGAATTTAAATTTAAAATAATTTTTAATAATAATTAATTATTCCACTATAAAATAAGATTTTATATATATATATATATATATATATATGTATGTATATTAATTGTAGGTCACCAAAGTCAATAATTAATTAATTATTTATTTATTAAGATGTGGCTAAGAATAATAAAAATTTAAAATTTTAGAATTTTTTTAGAAAAAATAATTTTTTTCACCTTTAATCAATTGGGACTCACTTAAGAATATATTATTTTTGTATGCAAAATTAACTTATAAAAATTCATATTGAACTGTTGTAATACGGGGATATCTTGTATTAATAATAACATCAATCAATATATATTATAAAAGTTATAACACTAGCACTAGTAATGTCACATCAGCTACAGTGTAAATATTATAACTTATATATATATATATATATATATATATATATATATATATATATATATATATATATATTAATTATCAATTTTAAACATGAATATTGACAATTAGAAAACAATATAAAACTAAATAAAATTTTGTATTTGTAGACATACATGATATTATAAAATATAAGGATGTATAAAAATATAAATTTAAAAAAGTATTAATTTTAAAATAATATTTTTTGCAAATATACAGTATAAAAGATATAAAAAGATATAAATATAAAAGAGTAGCTACGGGTCGTAATTATGAATAAATTATATATTTTTAAACTAAAGGTGGCACTTATTCTAATTGTATTTTGTGGTAATTACAAATTAAGGATATAGTAGTTATTTAAATTTCACATAAAAGATAAAATTAAGAAAGCAAACAGTAATAAGTAATTAATGTCACAATCACAATAGATGAATTAATGTGGAAACAATAGAATATTAGTGGAAGCATGTTATGTTAAATACTTGAAGAATATGTAAATAACTTAAACTTTGAATGGATGACTTAGAGGAGAGGAAATAGAAAATAAAAGAAATTCGTCATATTTTTAATGTACTAAAAGAATAGAAAATAAAAGAAGTTGAACTATTTTAATGTACTAAAGAAGATTGAGAGTAAACACATAATTAGGAAAGTATAGACATTATTCCTTAATTCTTCAAATAAGTTTTGCTCAGTTAAATTTATTTTGATTGGTTAATGAAAATTTTAACATTAAGAATTATTGATTTTCTTTTTCTTTTTTTTTTTTGTGTCCAATTTTATTGATTTTCTAGAAATCGTTAATGATTGAGGCTGTGTTTGGTTCAACTTGGAATTATAATTAGAATTGACCCCTAAAACCATTTTTCTTTTTTCTAGATGGAAGATTTATTTAGGAGTTACTACTTTTTGGTCTCTGAATTATTAGTCCAACTATTAATTAGTCCCTGAGTTTTGGAAATAAACCTATTTGGTTCCTGAATTTATACTCCCATGAACTCTTTAGTTCTGTGACGTTACCCATTAAGTTAATGTGTGATGTGGCCATTATGTACTGATGTGGCACCGCCAATTTGCCACCTATCCATGCCACATCATCTAAATATTTAAAAGTAATACTAAATAGTCTCTATATTAGTTAAAAGTAATATTGAGTAGTCTTTGTATTAGTTAAAAGTGGCAACCTAATGGCTAAATTATTTATTATTATTGGTAATACATCAGCATATAACGATCACGTCACACAAATAGATAATTGGGTTCAACTCTTTAAAATTGGAATTGAAATTGCACAAAAATCGAGGAATTCTAATGTTTGGTTGGCTTTAGAATTGAAATTGGGTTCCAATATTTGGTTGTCTTTAGAATTAGATTTGGATTTGGATTTGAATTTACACGTTTTTTATGAATTCTAATGTTTTGTTCAATTACTCTAGCTTAGAATTGAATGCTTAGAATTGAATTCATGGAATTGACTTTAGAATTAGATTTTGTTAAAAGAATTTAGAATTGAATTCCATGTATTTTCATGGAATTAGAGTGGTTTTTATGGAATTGAGATGAAAAGACTATTTTGTCCTTGGTTGTTCTGCACCTCTCTTTTGTCTGTCTCATTATGATATAATTTTTTAATATTTAATGCCCTTCATTAAATATTAATTTTTTTAAAAAAATCATTTTTCCAACAAAGGACATTTTAAAAAGAATTAATTACAAACTTTCAATTCTATTTTTACGTATGAAACATATTTTTCAATTATAAAAAATCAATTCAATTCTCAATTCTCACCAATTCCAATTCCAATTCCAAAACAAATGAACCAAACATAACCTAAATGTATTCATCAATTAAAAAGAAACTTTTAGCTCTCGAGTTTGAGTCTTCTGTATGAAAAACCTCTGCTGAGGGAACTCTAAACCCGTTATGGGACCTCATCTAGCTCGAACAAGATTGCCTCCATTAGAAAGATACCTGTGGGAAACCAAAAACGAAAAAAAGAAACTTTATGATCACTTTAGATATAAAAGTAACAACTCTGTTGGCGACACCAAGAACGGTAAAGTTTATCATCTCAAATTTATCTTACAAATGGAATTATCTGTGCTTTTATTTTTCTTCAAAAATTCAACATGTTTACGATTACATTTCTTTATTATTAGAAAATCGTTGTCTGATCTATTGTAAGCTAAGTGTCGTTGGGCTTTCATATAATTTGGTGAGATGTGTTTTCTTTCAAAGAAAAATGTAAAATACCATGTTATTTAAACTAACCCCTAAAACCATTTTTCTTTTTTCTAGATGGAAGATTTATTTAGGAGTAACTACTTTTTGGTCTCTGAATTATTGGTCAAACTATTAATTAGTCCATGAGTTTTGGAAATAAACCTATTTGGTTCTTGAATTTATACTCCCATGAACTCTTTAGTTCCTGTGACGTTACCCATTAAGTCACCGCGTGATGTGACCATTATGTGCTAACGTGGCACCACCAATTTGCCACCTATTCATGCCACATCATCTAAATATTTAAAAGTAATACTAAATAGTCCTTATATTAGTTAAAAGTAATACTGAGTAGTCTTTGTATTAGTTAAAAGTGGCAATATAATGGCCAGATTATTTATTATTACTGGTAATACATCAACATATAACAGACACGTCACACAAATATATAATATTTTGTGGACTAAATAGTTGATGAAAGTGAAAATTTATAAATTAAATAATATTTTCAAAATTCAAAAATTAAATAATAATTGAGGAATAATAAAAAATTAGAAATGATGATCCAATAGCCTTTTTGTTGAACATTTTCCACCATAACTGCATAAAGGACAAATTGATTAGGATTTGGTAATCGATATGGATCATTGATTGACTACAATACAATTTTATCTTAACTGATCAACAATTCAGATTAACTGCACCAAGTAACTTTACCTAAAGTTACTTTAATTGATCTACTTCTAGGACGAATATTGGTTCGATTTGTTATGCTGAAAAATCGAACCAAACCGCATACACTTATATGTACATATTATGTTAGAATTTCTAAATAATAAGGTTTAAAATTTATTTTTAGAAAGTTAGATTAAATTTAATCAATTTAAAAAATTTAATTTTAGAATTAATTTGATTGTAAATGGTAAATAAATGGAATATTACAATACTTTTTTATTATTTATATTGAAGAAAATTATATTTTTTATTAATAAATTTAAATATATAAATTTGATAATTTAAAAGTTTCAAACCGTTAAATCGAATTGCTCAAAACCGCTCGCTTATAGTTCGGTTTGGTTGGGCGCTATTAACTTAAACCGATAAATACACTAATTTTTCACTCAAAATTACTTAAACCGCCCGCCGAACACTCCTAATTAAATATGGGCAACAAGTACAACCAACAAGATAATTCAATTAACCAAAAGAAAAACAAGATAATTCAAAAGCCACAGCAATGGGATGTCAGGTCAATTCAGAAATTACCTGCTAATGCTATAAATAATGTGAAGGGTTCGTTGTATAAACAACGTCAATTTAAACCTAAATTCCCAAATCAACTAGTCAAATTGGAATTTCATGATTTGACAACGCGGAAAATACATAAAGTAATACAGATAAATAATACGCTGCATCTCTTGATCATATCACAGAGGACACCTCGGAACAAAACCATTAATATTATGGAAGTCAAAGGTTTATTTTAATCCTTTATGTTTCACTCAAGTTTTAAATTAATTCTTTATGTTTCTTAGAAATTCTAAATTAGTCCTTTCATCCAAATCCGTTAATTTCTTAAGTTAACTGCTGACATGACGTGCCGATGTGGACACATAATCTCTCTTACGTATATCAAATAACTGACGTGGTCTTAAACACACCAAAAACACCCAAACGACGTCGTTTAAGCCAAAAATAAAACCATGCTGAGAGGATCAATATGAAAATTTAATGAAACATCAAAGATAATATAAAAATTTAATGAAACATAAATGACCAATATAAAATTTCAATGGAACATAAAATACCAATATAGAACTTTAATGAAACATGAAGGACCAATATTGAACTTTAATAAAATCTAAAGGACAAATATAAAACTTTTGGAAAACATAAAGAACCAATATAAAACTTTTGAAAAATAAAGGACCAATTTAAAACTTAAGAGAAACATAGAAGACCAAAATAGATATTTAACTCTTTTGATCATCAGAGGACACCTCGGAACAAAACCATTAATATTATATATATATAGTGCCGTTCAATTTAATCTATCTATTAATATAAACTCCTCTAATCTCTTACATACTTATATAGGTTGTCTCTTTTAACTATATATATGATTACATATTTACAAACAGAAGCAGCAAAGCAAAAGGGAACATAAATAAAAGCTAAGTATTAGGAGAAGCGTCAGCATCAGTAGTGGATTTCACAAATCGGCCTTTCACTCGTTTCCGAGTATCAGCTCTCATCTTCCTAGACTCGTATCGTATGTGCTTCTCGTACCTACAACAAAGAACAAATACATTCACCTTTTGAGTTTTGACCTACGTACACACATATATATATATATATAAACATAGTGACTGAAACATAACAGTTACGTCTTTGAAAATTTGCTATGTATTGGTAACACCTCGTGCATTAGTTAACAATATTCAATAAATTCTTCTTACTTTACATTGATGGCCCACATGCTATGAATAAATAAGAAGAACCGAGTGAATATTATTGACTAATGCACAGATGAAATGACCAGGTGTATGTACCGAAGAATCTCTCCTATTTCTCTCACTTTTCACGGCAAAAGCAGCTCTCACTTTCTCTCTCACACACCTTCGAGTTTTCCTTTTCTCCTTGTAACGGAGCATTGCATTGCCCCTGTTTTGGGCCAATAGGTCGATGTCAGCTTTGCTTCTTCCTGCTTTTTCCATTCCCATATTGTCACCTGCAACAAGCAAAGGATGTTCCCCAATCTGCGTATCTTGGCCATTACTGCTACCTTTGTGCTTTCCTACACCTACACCTGCTCCTCCTGCTCCAGCACCTTGTCTTCTTGTTGGTAGGTTATTGCTTTCAGATGTTGCAGGCCCCTGACTTGCTGTTGCTGTTGTTGTTGTTGCCTTGTTACACATATTCTGCATATTCATCACATCACACATGTCAACAACCCCTGCAACACTTGAGACCATAAATTTTGCATTCTTCTGCACCGCCTTCGGCACAGCCACAATTCATTTTGCAACAAATGTGAGATGTTAACAAGTAACAACAATACAACTTTCATAAAAAAAGAAAAACAATCATCAAGGATGGCTTAGTGCACAAGACTGTTATCCTGCAAACAAACAGACCGATTCTAAGATTTAAACCTATGGTTTACAAGTTGCATGATAGCAACCTTATCGTTACTCCAAGACTCACCCTCAACAACAATAAGCAAAGTTTCTTCGTACTATGTGGTGTGGCTATATGGATCAAGTTATGCCAACTAACGTGATTTTATGTTGGCTCGTCACAAACAAAGTTGAGCTGATGACGATTCAAAAAATATATTCAAAGGGGATAATCTTTAAAACTAATAACTTAAAAACTTGGTCAATGGTCAGCTTCAAATTTGAATATAAATTGGCAATATTTTGATGAAAATCATTTAAGCTGAGGGAAAGAGAAAACAACACCAGTTGCGACTTCTAGTGTCTAACAATGAGCCACTACCTTAATAATTTACCTTTCTCAATCAATACTCCAAAAGTTGCCGTAAGACATAATGCTCTGGACCATAAACCCAAAAGCGAAAAAACTTTTTTATCAATTAACCTCTTCAGATCATCATGTAGACAATTGTACATATTTCTTAACAGAGAACTGTTGAAAGAAAATAAGTACATTAATCTCTACATATATCCAGAATGGCACAAGCACACTAGAGATTAGAGAATAAAGACATCCCCACGTCTCCTGTCCATCTCACATGAGAAAAGGAATCAATAAATTGGTTCAAAATTAGTGATAAGTTGATAATTGACATTTGAACATCACTAATCAGTAAGTTAATTATATATATACACCCGCAAGATAATGTGTAGTAATGAACAGGGATAAATGAGAAGAGCATTGAGAATTTACGTTATATGATGCCATATCATCATAAGCAACATTCATCTCGTATATATCTCGCAACATCTTTGTCTCCGACATGGATGATTCTCTGATAAGTTGACCAAAATTTTTAGTTATAAATTCTCCATCACTTTCTGCATAATCAGCTTCTAGTGCATTCGATTCTTCTTGGCCCCTAAGTTGTCCAGAACGAAAATCCCATATCTGCAAAAAGGCAGGAATACAGCTTCAGCCTTTTTGCCCTATAACAAAACTTGACTCGTGTACTGCATAGCAATAATCAGCTAATAAGTAGCTTGACATAAGTTCAGAATTAAGGCAACAAAAATTTCATAGCCTTGGTGGCAGGGATGGAAAGCCATTCTCATCAGTCATTACCTTAAGGAGAAAACTTAGATACAGTTGTTTAAATGCTCACTATCAAGTTCCTTACCAAAATTATGACATGTAAAAGATTTCCTTTAAATGAGTCTACGATGAACTACTAACATGGAAAAAAAGAAAAAAAGAAAAATTTACATGAGATGTTACTGATAGAAGATACTTGAAAAATACATCCAAGTCATATTCTTACATTGATTAAACTCCAAGTATATCTTCCTTTACGAATATCAATACAGATTAAATATTTGAACAGAGAATCATCTCACCTTTTGAGGGAAACGATAAAGATAATTATATAAGGTGACAATTTGAGAATAAAGAACAATAAAAATCCAGTATCATAAGTCATCAGCATCCCTCAATAATCATTCAGTAAGCATGCGCCTATTGTTGAACCATAAAGGAGTCCTCTGAAAAGGATATATGGGTCTCTCTTTGTTCATTTTGTTAATACACAATTGCAAAAGTCAGAAGGGCAGGCCAAAACAAAAGATGCAAATCTCCTTGTACTACACTACAATGTACGATTATGAAGTTAACATTGAGGAGGAATATAATATGATGCAACAGGCAGAGATAAGATATGATAAAGAAAAATACAGTATAATTCAAGATGTTACCTGAACAGAGTGACCACTGGGATTACCGTGCCATAACATCTCGCCTTCTTTCTGATGTAGGCTCGAAGGCGACACACTCATAAGCAAAGGAGTAATAGGTGCTTGATGCTGCTGCAATGGCTGCTGAGCAGCACCACCAGTTGCTAGAAATCCGTCGTCCTCCCTATTTCCCAAAACAAACGCTTGCTCACTCCCCTCCCTCAAGCCCCTGCTCTTATTCGGAGCATTAGGCACCAAATTCTCCGCCTCAGTAGCAACAGTTATTCGATCTGCACTTCCACCACCACAATTACCACCCTCAACTTCAACCTCACCGCCACCGCCAGCAGCAACGATGGAATCTCTCTTGAGCAATTCCAGCAGCTGCTTTTGTATAACCTGCTTCTGCTTCCCACAACAGGGAGTTTGTTTCTTCGGAGCGTCATAGAGCACCTGGAAATCCCTCGGAGGAGGGTAAATCACGGCATTAATATTTTCTCTAGGAACCATGAGGTCTTGAACTTGAAGAGAAACGCCGTCGTCGGATTTGAGCACGCAAGAATCGAACAAATCCCGATAATCATCCCAGTTCTGAAGATTGAACGACGAGCAGGGAGAAGAAGATTGATAAAATGTGTTGCGGGTGTTGGTCCCAATCTGATCAAACTGGAAACCCCAGAGCGAAGCGAGCTCAGATGCCGAGGGGCAGCCGGTGAAGCCCTCGACGGCGACGCGGTGGTGAGAGGCGGCGACGGAGGAGGAAGCGTGGGCGTCCCAATCGCAATCTTGGCAGAGAACGAGATTGTCGGTGGTGCAGCGAACAGAGACAGGTTGGGACGAACAGTTATCGCAGATCTGAGAACGCAAGTGCTTGCGAGAGAGAAGATTTGCGGAGTGAACGAGCTTATCGCAGAACAAGCAGAGCTTGGCAGAGTCGGCTCTGCAATAAAGAACAGCGCTCTGTTTGGTACAGAAATCGCAGGGAACGCTCTCGCCACTTTGCGAGTTGGGAGTAACCATCTTTCGCTATGCTCTCTATACACGCGTAGCCAAACTAGCCCTAACAGAACCAATCCTTCCTTAATGTACTATATATTATTATCTACAGCTTTCTAAATCTTCGTCTTTCTGAAGCAAGAACTACTATATGAGTTTTCATTAATGGGTTTTGCAATTTACTTTCTTTTTGTTTTGCTTTGCTCATTGCAGATGCAGTAAGAGTGAGTGGAGTAAGGAGTAAGAGAGACAGAGAAAGAGGATTTTACTTGAATTTTAATTTAAGGTAAGTCTATCATACAACTTGTATATATGTAATGTAATTTAAATTAATAAGATTGTAAATTTGTAACATGTAATTAAAATGACTCTAAATGTAATATAATTTTTTTATGTATTAGAATTTTATCAATTAAAATTATATTGCATGCATGCCATAAATTGTAGAGTCAAACTATTAGAATTAATTTTGTAATACAGCGCAACGGCTTCTCATTATGGAAAGATAGAGGCCCATTTTGGAAAGAAAATATCTTCTTCTGCGTCTCGTTTCTTTCAAAATATCTTCTTCATCTTTTCTGTTGAGCTGTTACTAGTACTACAAAAAAAGTTGCTTTCTTTTCATCTTCCCTTCTTTTTTTATTGCATTATTTAGTTTTGTATTTGACACGTAACCCCAGGAAAAAACAGATGCTATGTCCATGTGCTCGTTTATTTTATAATCATTATTTGAACGTGGTTTTTTTAAGGCTATATAACTGTCAAGAGTTTAAACTCATTATATTAATAGTTGAATTTATTTAAAAATTTATATCAAAAATTATATATTTTTAAATATAAAATAACACAAATTTTAAAATAGATCTAACAATTTATAACTAGTGGGCTTGAGCTCTTTCTAAATACTCACTTTTGTTTTAATCTTTTTGTCTTAATATATTTTGGATACACAATTTAACCTTGTTTACCGAGTGCTTATTAATTGTCATGTCAGCTTTTGTTAATTAAAAATAATTTAAGTTTGTTTGGTACACAAAGAAGGCCGTTTAGATAGGTCTTAAAAAAAGTAATTTTTAGTAAAAAAAATTTCAAATGGAGCTTTTATTTAAATATCATAATTAAAAAATATTTTGTAAAATAATAAACGTTTGAATGTAAAATATAAAAAGTACTTTTTGAGGTAAACTATTATTTAGTCTCTGAGTTGTTGATCAAACTATTATTTAGTTCTTGAATTTGAGAAAAATACTATTTAGTCCCCAAATTTGTAACTTTGTCAATTATTTAGTCCTTGAATTTGGGAAAAATGCTATTTAGTCCCGAATTTGCAACTCTGTCAACTATTTAGTCCTCGAACTTGGCAAAAATACTATTTAATCACAAAATTTGCAACTCTGTCAACTATTTAATCCCCTGACGGTTACCTGTTAGATAACCAGCTGATGTGGTCGTTAAATGCTAATGTGGCATGTGCCCTGACACTTAACGGTGCCACATCAGTTGGTGCCAACTTATCTAATGAGTAACGATTAGGGGACTAAATAGTTGACAAAGTTGCAAATTCGGGGACTAAATAGTATTTTTGTCAAATTTGGGGACTAAATAGTTGACAGAGGTTCAAATTTAAGGACTAAATAGTATTTTGCCAAATTCGAGGACTAAAGAGTTGATAGAGTTGCAAATTCAAGGACTAAATAATATTTTTGTCAAATTCAGAGACTAAATAGTATTTAATCTCGTATTTTTTTTATCAATAAAAATTATCAAATTAGACATTTGAAAGTACTTACCAAATCATTTGTTTGGATAAACAAGCACTTAAATTCAAAACAAAAAAAGGACAAATGTGCTAAACTTCAAATTTAGATTTGTATCATAATTTTACGATACAAAATCATTAAAAAAAATGTCAAAATTAACATCTAATTGAATAATGTAAATTCTAATGACGTGGTCTTCATATTTAATTTTTAATAGTATCTCTCATTTACTTTACTTTTTATGAAAAGTCAAGAAAATGAGCTTCATAAAAAAGAAATTTTAAAGCTTTTTTGTAGTGATCTTTTTTTTAAGAAGCCCATCCAAATATAATATTTTATATATTTTTTGGACTTGACAGCATAATATTTTATATTAGAAGTACTTTATTTAAAATAAAAGTTTTTATTACAAAAAAAGCATATATGAACGGGCCTAAATTTATTTTTCTCGAAAATCTTTTTCTTTGAAATTACATTTTCTAGAGTAGAATTCTTTGCATAAAATATTTCTTAAAAAATTATTGAGAATGTTTTGCAATATAATGTTAGAATCTTATGTTTGGTTAACTTTTATTGTAACACCCTTTTCTTAGAGATAGTTGTTAATTATGTGATTTAATTTAATTACGTTTGTGTGTGACATTGATTGACGTATTAGTTGCATATACAAATTAAATTAAGTGTTGGGGACTTTAGTTAAAAAAGAAATAAGAAATTGTGGGGTAGAAAGAAATAAAGAATGATAAGGAAAGAGAATTAGGACTTTCTTGAAAGGGAATTTTCATGAGAGGACCAAACTAGGAGTCTCTACTTAGTGTCACTAATTAAAATCTCCCCACCTCATTCTTTCCCTCACCATTGACACATTCACTCTCTTTGCACAAGAAAAAGTTCTCAAACCCTAGGAGAGGAAGAACTTAAGCTACGTTTGGTAGTTTTTCTCTACAGTACTTGCAATGGAAAATTACGCATCCCAATAAATTTTATATCATTTTTTTACATACCAAACTCATTTCTCATCATATTTTTTACATTCCCAACACATTTTTCTCTACAATACTCTCATTTACTTTACAGTACTTTACATCTCTTCCCTTCCCATCCGTGCATTTCTCCCAAAAATGGCTTGTTTGATGTTGCTTTGAGCTTGGTTTGAGGTTGTTAAAGGTTATAAATGATGTATGGACTTAGAAAACCAAAACCCTACATCCAAAAATGGATCCCTATGCTTTGGAAACCCAATATTTGAAGGAAAACTGGAAAAAAAATTGTGTCAAAACCAGAAAAATATTGTTTTCTGTAGTTTTTGGTGCAATAGTGTTGTCCTACTACCCAGAATGATGCTATAGCACTACTTTTTGGCGCTATAGCGCCGTGCCTCTAATTTTTGTGAACCGAAGTTTTTAAATGGTCATAACTTTCTCGTCCGGTGTTCATTTTTTGTAAACTTTATATAAATTTTTATCATTTTTCCGTCCTCTAAGCAATGACATAGGTTTTAAAGCCTAAAGAATTTATTTGAAACCATGGTGGTTCAAGTTTCACACATCGCCAAGTTTTTAGTTTTTGAAAAGTTGCTATTTCTTCCTTGTTTTGAATGGTTTCTTTTCCTCGACTAAAATGAGCTTAATACTTATTTTTGTCTTCTTTTAAGACTCAGTTCTTCCCTATTTCAATTGAACTATATTCCCTCATGACTAATGAATTTTATAACTTCTTTAGAAAATTGTTCCTAAGACTCAATCTTTTGCTTGTTTCAAATGAAGTTTCTCCTTTCACTTAAAGTAAGGCTCATTCTTTGCTTCAACTTCTCTAAATGAGTCTAACCAACCTTCAAGTATCATTCCAAAGCTCAAACAACATCCCAAATAAAGAATTTACATGATAAACTTATAGTAATATGAATCATTAAGATTTTGAAAAGGGAATTAGAGAAAGAGAGATATAGAATTAAGGGGAGTAATTCTAGTACAAGCCTAGGGGGAGCAAAGCCTATGTTTGGATGACCGGTGACTGGTATGGGATTGTCATATGTTGTTCCATGGTGATTGTGAATTCTAAGTTAGGATTAAACATAATTATGGCCTAGACCTCATTACCCTAGTGATTGTACTAGTGATTAGCGTACCAAGGAGATGATCTATCAAAGAGGGTGGTGATTCCATAGCCTCATGGTTCGAGCAAGAAAGAGAAACGATCATCAAGATACGATGGTCTGGGTTATTGGGATACAATAACCAAACACTATAATTCGAGGCGGGTGTGATCTACTTGATGGCAGTGATCACGTGAGATGAACCAATATGAAAGGAAGTCATTCGGGATACGATGGATCGGATCATTGAGATACAATGGTAACCTTCCATTTAGGTAATGGTCATTCGGGATACGATGGTTAGGGCCTTTGGAATACATTGGTCTAGTTAGTATTTCGATCCGCCTGGGGGACGCCTCAAATTGTACTATAGTTGTGGCAAGCTACCACAAAGAGATTTGTCTTCATTCATGTGTGCTGTAGGGGTACGTGGAGTTGTTCGCTAGGCGGCGCTCTCGATGACTCTTGTTTCTCTCTGATTTGACATTGATGTGTCATTATGTGTTTCTCTTAATTCTATATATGTGTGAGATAGATCATGTTACAAGATGACGTATGATTTTCTTTGAAATTTCTATTCTCTTATCTATACAACTGTGGTAAGTGCAACACATATGTTTTTTGTCATGGCTAGATAAGCATGACGTCTGGTAAAGGAAATTTATATTACATCCAATAGTTATCATGTTTTATAAAGCATAAGAATGCAATGATTTTTCGTAAAGAGTACAGATACATACCAATAGTTTTCAAACTTAGATTGTTATACCTACTAAGACTTATTCTCACTCAGTGCTGGCATATATCAGATGAATAGGTGGATGATGGGAATTTGAGCTTGAGGTGGATGGGTACGGACTCTAGTAGTTTTAGTTATTTTGACATGCATCCTAGGAATCTCAGACAAATATGCTTTATGTGACTCGTGACTGATATGACAATGGTCAATTGACATTATCTTTTGGAAGGGAACTTGAGTGGCAGGATTGTTGCCTCCGCTTCCCAAGATTGACTAACTTTTATACCCTATTATCACACTATATATATTTATGTAAAGAAGGTTCTACATGTGTATGAATGTTTTGATTTGTTTCTTGATTTGAGATTTTTCTTCCGTTATAAGAATCGGGATAGAACCAGAGAGTGACAACCCGAACCGAACTGAATATTTTGTAATAACTTGACAAAAGTTTTAAAAATTACTTGAGTTGAGAAATTAGTAACACACTTATCCTATGTGATTATACTTATATATATTATTAATCCACCCAATATGAACCACAAGATAAGGGGGTGTTGCGTAATTAAAAATAATGAAAATTTCATTCAATGAAATTACAAAATTTTACCACTTTAGGTGTTTATTAAAATGTCACGACCCCCGTTTAGAGGACCGTGACTGGCACAGACACAGGGAATATCCCTATGCCTATAAGCCTTATCACCTAATTGACAGAATATCTATTATTGAAAATACATCCACATGCAGTATAATACCATGGCTACACCGAAATGGTGGCCTATCCTAGGCAAGAAAATCCACGGTCAGTGCCGCTTCAGGATATAGATATAGGAAAACACAGATAATATATAACCTGTGTACTGGCTACACATCCGAAGATGCTGCCTATCCTATTCACATGCAACATATATATATTTTTGGAAACAAGTTTTCCCCGCATCGTAATCTAACGGATCCTGATCTTTAAGGTGTGTGAAGCTGACAGTTCTAGATTTAGTGATACAATATAGTTGGGTACGTCTACCCTTTACTTTATGATACAATAATAAAGTAAATTAAATTACAATTACACTTTATTCACCCACATGAACAAGTTGTGGGTCTTGGAAAAGTGTTGCTCAACCCTCGTTCCACCGAGACTTCTTCCACCTGTACTTAACCTGTCTCTGTGTAGTAAAAATGAGGTGTGAGTCTTGACCACGCGACTCAGTGAGGACTCTCCCATCCCCGGCGCAAGGTGGGTACCATAGCGCTGGGTTTGAGAGTCATACACAACCACATACAAAAACAACTAGTTACTGTTGTTAGCATACATTCTTGGTGATCACACAACAACCGAAATTTAACCCAAACACTCACATGCATTTAATAACTATAAACATGCAACAGTTTATTCCACGTCATCAATCAACAATTAAACACGTAACATATCGTGTCGGCTTTTACTTATCGGTCTTCTCACGTTCAGCATATCTGAATCAAACAAGATGTTGTGATGACGTAATCCTGTACGTCACCACTCTGCTGCACAATCAGCAATAATATGCAAACACAGACAATTCTTTAAGTACACGCAGATACTATAACATACATCTACTTAACTTCCCTCACTTTGGGGTATTTACTAGCCACTACATGGCTTTTCTACCTCGAACCTGTGCACTCAGTTTGCTGGCCACCACGTGGCAAAACATACTTAACCCATTCACTTGGGTACTGGTCACCTCGTGACAATTCTGTTAATCAAACAATACTTAACCCGTTCACTTGGGTACTAGTCACCTTGTGACAATTCTATTAATCAAACACAATCAACTTCTATCTATCAAACAACTGATACGTAGCCACCACGTGGCACGTCCTGACCCCTTGCTGCGGGGAAATAGCTTGAACCCACTCGTCCATTACCCAACCAGGCCACATGGCGGGCACGACACGACGTCTCGAAGCATGACCACTGACACACCCTGGACCAACTCCACAGGATGATTTCTCTTTTACTAGGCTAGACTCACGGTTCACCCGTAGGTTCCTCCCGTGTCTCCTTACCTTAGTCTCACATATTAATAGGATTCTTTGTATCTTTCCTGAAGGATCAACAATTCTTCTCCTTATTAATATGTACAAGTATTCTCAACAGGATATAACTCATATACCCGTCTAGATGCACTCTCTGAGCCTCAAGCTATCGTCATAGCAATATAAATCCTTTCTGACCCTATTGCCAGGATAGGGCAATGACCATCGTCATGGTGATTATAAAACTGAGGTCTCAAGTGCCATCTAACGTTGTTCTAGTCGATGTCTCACATCGCTAGCATAACCAAATCCAAAACCCACCAATAACTCCCTTTGCATGATTTTAATTTAAGTCACCATCGTGACGAGTTTTCAGAATAAAGTTTAGCCCTTCCGTACAAGGACTCTTGCCACCGTCGTGAAAAAGATTTAATAAAATACTCATCATGCCCCCGGAGTGTATGAGTTGGATTTGTAACACACCAATCATAACAAACAATTATACTCTACTTCTATGTCTTCCTATCCAAGCTACTTTCCATAACCTATTTTCTAGTTCTTTCATTCTTTTAGCATTATATATCTCTAGCTAACACATGCCAGACAAGCAGAGAATATGCATACTCATGTAATCCACATAAGCATACAACCCTAGGAGCAGAGATGAAAGAGCCCTCACCTTGGTCACTTTACTTAACATTCCCTTTGAGCACTCTTGTCTCCAAGGAAGTACTTGAATCCTATCACATACAACCAATTCAATCCATATCAATTTTCATACATCAACTTCTATTTCACCACATAAGTCCTATCACATATAATCCTTTCCACCATATTATAAATTCATAATTACATAGCAACTTAAAACTACATTCAAGGCTAACCCAAAACCCCTTATTAAGCTAAGGTCATCATTTAAAGTTCTTTTTAAGTTAAAAACAATTTATGCTTAAGTAAACAAGTCTTGCCACTTGGTCACTCTCCAAGCTCCTTCAATGAAAGATTTTGCCAAAAATGGAAACTCCTCATTTTCACCATGGGTCCACACATAAAAAAAAAATCCAACCATTGGGCAATCTCTCATTTCATTTAAAAAGTGTAAGCAATTCATTTAGAACCCAAACAAACCAACAATTTTTTTTATCTAGGATTTTGTTTGATCTTTGGAATGACACTTAAAAGTTGGTTAAACTCATTTTAGTTGAAGGAAAAGGAACCATTCAAATTAAGGAAGAAATAACAACTTTTCAAAAACTA
This sequence comes from Senna tora, assembly GCA_014851425.1. Classification (NCBI taxonomy): domain Eukaryota; kingdom Viridiplantae; phylum Streptophyta; class Magnoliopsida; order Fabales; family Fabaceae; genus Senna; species Senna tora. Next base: position 17,830,111 of record CM026262.1, read on the forward strand.
GAAACTTGGTAGCTATAGTGTGTAAAACAGAACCGCTAACTTTCGAGAAACTTCCCAGAAAATCTAACCGTTGGACATTTTAGTAAAAATACAACTTAGAAAGCTTAGGATGTTAGCTTTCATATGGATTTGGAATCACTCAAATACATTAAGTAACGAATTCAGAAAACACATTTAAACAGAGCAAGATCAGATTCAAAACAGCATGCAACATTTGGCAAGCTTCATTGAAATGGTCATATCTCCTTCCATACTTAACGAAATTATTTGATTCTTCTTTCTAAATCAAGCTTAGAGATAAAATATTCTAATTATAAATTCATTACAGAAAGGGTTTGAGCCATTTAAGAGCAGTAATTTAAAAACAGTAGCCAATCATACAAAAATTCCGCATCAGTTTAGAAAACAGAACTGCTGACTTTCGAGGCCATTTCCAGAAGATCTAACCGTTGGAATATTTTGGAAAAATACACTATAGAAAGCTTAGGATGTTAGCTTTCATATGGATTTGGAATCATGCAAATCCATCAAGAAACGAATTCAGAAAACATGTTTAAACAGAGCAAGATCAGATTCAAAAACTCAATTTTTGACAAAAACATGTTCCACGAATTTCTTGTGTCTTATACCATCAAAGATTGTTGTTTTTAGAAGAACATGATGAACAAACTCAAAACCTAAACTCAAATCTCTAACCTAGCAAAATCTCAGCACAACCAACAATTAAAACATCCAATAGAAATGTTCATAACATCAAGAATGCAAAGTTTGAGCCTCCATTGTTCATAAAATCAAGAAATGGTGAGGATGAGAAAAATTATAGATGGAGGAGATTACTAAACCTACCTCAAGAGAGTAAAACAAGATGAAGAGAAGGTTGGGGGCGGCTTCCTAATCCTTGCTCTAGATGGAGGAGATTACTAAACCTACCTCAAGAGAATAAAACAAGATGAAGAGAAGGTTGGGGCGGCTTCCTAATCCTTGCTCCGGCTCGCCGGATTCCGGCGAGATTCTCGCCGGATTTGCTCCCTCATCCAAGTCTTAGCTCCCCCTCTCTCTCTTCTCCCTCTCTCTCCTTTCCTTTCTTTTTCTTTTCTGATTGTGTGTGTGAGTGGTGTGGAAGGGGTGTAAGTGGAGTTTGGATCCAGTGCAATTCCTATAAAATACACATTTTTACATCATTTTTGAAGTACTAATACGGATTTACTCTAACATTAACCCACTATGAATGGATTAGGAATGAAATTATTATCAAATTTGACAAATATCATCACTAAATAGCCTCATGAGACTATTTTTTAATATTAATAACAATTTGGTCCCTAATCCATTTAAAGTGATGATATTTGTCAATATTGATATTAATTTGGTCTCTAATCTATTCTTAGTGGATTATTATTAGTGTGAGTGCGTATTAGTACTTCAAAAATGAAGTACAAATGTGTACTTTATAGGAATTACATCGGAATTGCACGGAAGGGAATTGCACTGGATCTAAATTCGTGTAAGTGGGGAGAAACAAGTTTTCTCTTAATTTTAGTCCCTCCATCCTCCAACTCTACGTTTTTCTTTGTTTAAGTCCCCGGTTCCTTTTAACTTTCATACTTTTTTTTCTATATATATATATATATATATATTTACGTTTTAAATTCCTAGTCCCGGAATAAATCCTTCTTTAATCCTCAAAATTTTTTTTTTTTTAAATAAATCATTCTTAAATCCTCAAAATTTTCCGGGGTATTACATAAAAAGTTCTCCAACATTCTTCCTACCAAATATAGCTTACTTTTTGCAATATGATGAAATTGTGTTTTTGTCCCTACTTTTTAAAAATATTTTAATATAAGGGTAAAATAGTCATTTTATCCACTTTTATTCCATTCTCATTCCCGGCCATTTCCTACTACCAAATATAATAAACTTATTCCCATTCCCATTCTCATTCTCATTTCCATCACATTCCGTCTATCAAATATACCCTAAATATTGCCTGACCAATCATTGAAAAAAGAGAGTATAAATAAAGTTTATGATTGGAGGAATTTTATGGCAAACATCTAAGTGTTTGAATGACCAATATGGGTGAAGAAGAGAATCTAGAAGAACCTATTTGTTACCAATTATTGAAAAAATATAGTATAAATAAAGCGGGTAAAGTACCCTCGTTGCCTTCAAACTTTGTTACAATGTTCATTCTTGCCTCAAACTTTTTTTGGTTCATGCCTACCCTCAAACTTTTAATTTTATTCATGCATGCCCTTTTTGCTAACATTTTTAACTTGTTTGACAAATTTGCTGACATGGATGATGAATGTGTATCTCTTTTGTTATCTCATTGTCCACCTCATTTTCCACCTCACATTTTACTTTTTACTTTTATTTAAAAAAAGTAATCTAATCCAAATAAATTAAATAAATCAAACTTTTACCCTAAAATATTTTTCCTATTTGGATTATGTTATTTTTTTTAAATAAAAGTACAAAGTTAAATGTGAGGTGAAGAATGACGTGGCAAAACAAATACATATTTATCGTCTACGCCAGCAAATTTCATCAAGTAAGTTAACAGTGTTAGCAAAAATGGTAGGCATGAACGAAATTGAAAGTTTGGAGGTAGGCATGAATCAAAAAAAAGTTTGGGGGTAGGAATGAACATTACAACAAAGTTTGGGGGCAGCAAGAATACTTTACCCTAAATAAAGCCTATAAATATAAAAAAATTTATAACAAATACCAAATAACTCTATCTAAATATTTTTTTACAAAATTCTCCAAAATGTAAAATTTCTAAAATTATTGTTTTAATCTATGTATCAAATACTTCTTAAAAATATTATAATATTATTTTAGTGATGATACTTTTATTGAATTTATTGTAATTTTAAAATTGTAAAATAAATAAAACTAATCGTAAAAGAGGTTTTAAAATGAAATAAAAAATTAGAAAAAAAAATAAAAGGTATTTTTGTCAAAATTTAATTTGGAATAAGATTGAAATTCACTTTTGTGCTACAACGACAAACATTATTATTACCCGAGAGTATTATATCTAGACTTCATATTTTCCTAACTTTCATGGGCCCCTTTCTTCTATACAGAGTTTGCACTCTCTTTAAAGATTACGTACGGCCGTCTAAAGACAACTCATGCTTGTACCTATCTTTTCACAAAATTTCAGCTTCATAACTTAGCCAGGTGTTGGAGAGATGATTTGGAAGCTGTTAAGCAATAAAATAATTTAGATATCCAAAATTTATCCATGAGAGAGATATCTACTTTTGGTTTAAATGTAAGATTTCACAATAAAACATGTGTCTTACAAAATAATAACGTATAATAAATTTTACTAACCTCCCGCCATAAATGTCTCAAGAAATTAATAAGCAAATTTTTCGACCGATGAATTACCAGACGTGATGGAAGCCAGACACAGTAATCTCTGAGCAGGAATTCACTCACAAAGAATTCATAAGGAAATTCACACCTTCCCATCAAAGAGAGTGCCCATTTTATAGAGTCCAAATTGTAACCATCCATTAATTTTGAAACCTCCACATTAAAACCAATTATGGAGAATTATGTTGCATGAATGGTCATGAAAGACCATTATTTGTTTTTATTAAAAACGGTTACACTTACATTCTCTCACTTGGTCCAAATGACATGTTCCAAAGACATAACAAATAATCAAATTACATTACAAGGATCATAACAGTAAGTCTTTTTATGATTGAGTATTACTTTCCATGTATCACTATGCAACGTACTTTGAACTCAATGATGGTACACACTTTAAGAATAAACCTTACATGTTTATTCTGGTTCAAACACAACTATTTATTTTCTTTCTTCATAATATATATACACAAATTCAAGAAAATAAACAAAATAAAAATTTGAATTTCATCAATATAACTTAGCTCAACTAGTCTAATAATGACAACTGAGGCCTAAGTCCCATATGCAGCACATGATCTCTAAACGCTTTCGGATGCATCCCTTTAGTTAGAGGATCGGCCAACATATCCTTAGTACTTATGTATTCTATGATTACATGACTAGCTTTTACACGTTTTTTCAAGGTTAAAAACTTAATGTCAATGTGTTTACTTCGACTACCACTTTTGTTATTTTTAGCCAGAAATACAACAGCTGTATTATCACAGTACACCTTAATAGGCCTAGAAATTGAATCAATAATTTCAAGCCCAGCAATGAAATTCTTTAACCACAAACCCTCTGAACTTGCCTCAAAACAAGATATGAATTCACCTCATGTAACAATTCCAAGTCACTAGATGCAAGCAAAATATCATCTACATGTAAGACTAAGAAGATGATTTTACTCCCATTGACCTTATGGTATATACATTGATCTATAATGTTTTCAACAAAACCAAAAGATGTGATTACATTACGGAACTTTAAATACCATTATCGTGAAGCTTGCTTAAGCCCATATATAGACTTCTTTAGCTTGCAAACAAGAATACCACCAGCACTAGATATAAACCCCTCAGGTTGTTTCATGTATACCTCTTCTTTGAGATCACCATTGAGGAAAGCTGTTTTCACATCCATTTGATGCAATTCCATATCAAAATGAGCCACTAATGCCATGATAATTCTGAAAGAATCCTTTTTAGACACAGGAGAAAAAGTTTCTCTATAGTCTATTCCCTCTTTTTGAGTAAAACCTTTAGCAACTAGTCTGGCCTTGTAGCGTTCTATATTGCCTAATGAATCTTTTTTATTTTAAAAACCCATTTACAACCAACTGGCTCAGCTCAATTAGGCAATTCTACAAGATCCCAGACATCATTATGTGCCATAGATTTCATCTCATCATTCATAGCATCATACCACAATTTGGAATTACTACAATTCATAGCTTGTGAAAACGTTATAGGGTCATCTTCTATATTGACATCATGATCAGATTCTAATAAGTACACCATGTAGTCATTAGAAATAGCAGGCTTCTTGGCCCTTTGTGATCTTCTTAATTCAACCTCTTGTGGAGGCTGATGTTGTTCTATATGGAATTCTTCTTGAGGTTCCTCTTGAGCATTATGAGGTGCCTCTTCTAAAATATTAGAATTTCTTTCCACATGATCACTTGGGATAGGTGAAACAATAATATGTTCTCTAATGACTTCAATTGGATGAGAGTCAATAAGAACTATAGTTTCACCTTGACCACTAGTAGTGGGAATTACCTCATGATCATTCTCATTAACTAAGTCATGAAATTGATCACTCCCACTAATTGTGTTATTCTCAAGAAACTTTGCATTTCTAGATTCTACAAACTTTAAATTATGAGTGGGACAATAAAACTTATACCCTTTAGACCTTTCAACATAACCAACAAAAATATGTAGAAATAGTCCTAGGGTCTAACTTCTTTTCTTGTGGATTGTACACTCTAACCTCAGCAGGACAACCCCAAACACATATATGATTCAAACTCGGTTTCCAACCTTTCCAAATTTCAAAAGGTATTTTTCAAACAGCTTTTGTTAGAACCCTATTTTGAATATATACAGCTGTGTTTAAGGCTTCTCTCCACAAGAATATAGGAAGTTTAGAGTTACTCATCATACTCCTCACCATGTCCAACAGTGTCATATTCCTTCTTTCAGCTACACCATTCATGTCAGGTGAGCCAGGCATGGTATATTGTGTACTATACCTTGCTCTTGAAGGAATTTTGCAAATGGACCAGGTTTTTGTCCACTTTCAGTGTACCTTCCAAAATATTCACCTCCTCTATCAGACCTCACAATCTTAATGTGTTTACCACATTAATTCTCCACCTCTGCTTTACAGATTTCGAATACATCAAGTGCTTCACTTTTATTATAAGGCAGATACACATACATATAACATGAGTAGTCATCAATAAAAGAAATAAAATATTTTGGATCATTAGAACTTATATATGGACTGCAAATGTCAGTGTGTAATAATTCTAATTGATAACTCTATGAAATAGAGTTATTTAGGTTAGTGTTTCATGGATTTTATGAGGTTTTCATTGTCTTTGAGCCACAATTAATTGCATTTTAGAGTGTTTTTATGTTCTTATGCTTGTAAATATTAATTTATGTGATTTTAGCTTGTCTTGTTTTTATTTGTGAGCGTTTTGTTGAAATTAATGGAGTTTGGGGACTTATTTGTGTTTTACTTTTGTGCTTAAGGCCATTTTGGAGAAGAATAATTCAAGTTGGGCACATTTGAAAGTAAAACATCAAGGGAAGCAAGCAAAGGAAGTGTGCTACAGCACAAACCCGTGTGCTGTAGCACAGGGGATGCACAAAGAGATAGAAGCGGTGTGCTGCAGCACAGGCCCATGTGCTGTAGCACAAGCAGATCAGAGAGGATGCGTTGCAGCACATAATCGATGTGCTGCAGCACAACGTCGTAGGGGCATTTTTGGAACCCGATTTTCTTGCTGTTTTAAATGCTTTTTCACTTAGGGTTCGAGGGAAGGGAGCGATTTTGAGAGTTTAGGAGTTGGAGAGGTGCGAAAATAGGAAGGAAAACTCAAGCTTCAAGTTGTCTCAAGTGGATTCAAGTGAAGAAGGAGTGGATTGGAGTCTTGGACACAAGAGTTTTCTTCTCTTCTTCTCTTTGCTTTGATGTTTACTGATTTTTCTAGTTTTAAGCTTGTAATTTCCTTGAATATGATCGACTAGGCTTTTCTTATCTTAGGGTTGTGGTACCTTAGCATGTAAACTTATGGATTTGCTACTTTGATTACTTGATTTAATGCATTTTGGTGTTTATTCAACTTTGTGCTTGATGAACCCTAGTTGTTTGGCCACCACTTAGGGAAATTAACGGATTTGGGGTTTCCTTGGAAGAGGACTCCTAAATTTAGTCCTTGGGTTGAATACCTCTTGTTCTATGTTGATTGTGCTTGATTGACTTGATTAGCCCAAAGGATAGGCATATACCTAAGGGCCTTGAGGAGTCAAAATTGGCTTGCATTTAATGCATCTCTTAAATTTATACTTCCATAGGCATATGAGGAGTTAAATTTGAGAGGTAGAATTTATATAGGATTGGAAGGTTCATATAATGAAAGTAGGGCTAAGACTAACACCAAATCATTGATTTATGTAGTGAAAAAGGGTAAAATTCCATAAGTGAAGTGCTAGGTGTAACTACAATCCTAAGAGCTTTTAATCTCATTTACACTCTTGAGTTATTTTCGCATTAATTTGCTAATTGCGTTGTTCCCTTGTTTTTAATTAAAACACTCAATTTCGGTTGCTTGGCTTACATTACATATGAATGCATTAGTACTTAATTTGTTTTAGCTCAGTTCCCTGTGGACGATACTCTACTTATCATTATATTACTTGTTGGCGGTGTACACTTGCACCGCTTCATTTGGGCGAGCAACAAGTTTTTGGCGCCGTTGCCGGGGAACTTAGTTGAAATTTAATTGATATTAGTGATAAATACGCGCCTTAGATCAAACATTTTATTTTTCTCTGAATTTAGTAATTTTTAGTTGAAATTCAGTTGTTTGTGTATCTTTTCAAGTACTCTTTCTAGTGTATGCCTCGTGGTAAGAAGAAGAAGAGAGTTATTGAAATTTCACCACCTCCTGTGCGTGAAAGGAAAACGAGAGGGCGTGCTATCTCTCATTCTCCGGTTAGAAGTCTTACTACTCCATCTTCACCAGAGAGCATTCATTCTGAAGAAGCTGAAATGTCTGAGCAAAACAACCACAATGTGTCTGACTATGCAACCCCGAAACTGGATGGGTTGCAACATAGTATCCGGAGGCCGTCTATTCAAGCAAATAATTTTGAAATCAAGCCGGCTACTATCCAACTTTTGCAAGCTAATGGGCAGTTTGGGGGTTCACCTATTGAAGACCCCAACAACCACATCCTTAATTTTCTGGAGATCTGTGATACTTTCAAGCACAATGGTGTTTCTGATGATGCCATTCGTCTGAGGCTCTTTCCCTTCTCATTAAGGAATAAGGCAAAAGTTTGGCTACAATCTTTACCAGAGGGGTCGATCTCTACATGGGAAGAGTTGGCCCAACAATTTCTTATTAAGTATTTTCCACCTGGGAAAACTGCCAAGATGAGAAATGACATAACTTCTTTTGTGCTTTTGGACAATGAAAGTCTCTATGAAGCTTGGGAAAGATTCAAGGAATTATTGAGAAAATGTCCACATCATGGGCTACCAAAATGGCTTCAAGTGAAAACATTCTATAATGGGTTATCTTTTGAGATCAGAACGTCTATTGATGCTGCAGCTGGTGGGGCTCTAATGTCCAAACCAGTTGATGCTGCTTACATTTGTCAGAGACAATGTCATCTAACAATCATCAATGGCACTCGGACAGACACGTGCATGCAAGAGTTGCTGGAGTACAAGACTCTGATATGTTTGCATCCCTATCTTCTCAAATTGTTGTTTTTGACTAAAGAGGTTAAATCTTTGGGTATTTAGGGAGCAGTTAAGGCTGTGAGGCCTTTTGTGCAAGCGTGTGAGAATTGTGGAGAAATGCACACTTCAGAGCAATGCCCTCTTGTCTTGGAGAGTGTTCAGTATCTGGCGAACAGGAATGCCAATAATCCTTACTCCAACACTTATAATCCGGGGTGGAGAAATCATCCCAATTTCTCTTGGAGTCAAAACCAAGGTGCGGGACCATCTTCATCTTCACGTCCCAACAATCCACCTGGATTTAATATTAGGGGTTTCAATCAACAAGCCAGAGCACCTCCTCCACCTGCTGAGAAGAAGCCATCCTTGGAAGAGATGATGATGTCCTACATGTCAAAGAACGATGCCCTCATGCAAAGTCAAAATGCAGTTATTCAAAATCAAACTGCATTAATCCAAAGCCAAGCATCATCTCTGAGAAATCTTGAGACTCAAATGGGTCAGTTGGCAACTGCTTTGAATAATAGACGGTAAGGTACCCTTCCTAGTGATACTGAAACTAATCCTAGGGGGAAGGTAAAGAGCACTACAAGGCTATTTCTTTGAGAAGTGGCACTGTGATTGAGGAAAATCCCAAGACAACTGAGTATGAGAAAAATAAAGACGTTGAACCAGCTGTGATTGTGAATGAAGATGAGAAACCACTCGAGGAAGACACTGAGAAAGTAACTGTGCAGTCTAGACCGACACCACCATTTCCTCAAATACTGTTAAAGTGAAAGACTGATCAACAATTCACTAAATTTCTAGACATCTTTAAGAAGTTGTATATCAACATCCCTTTTGCTGAGGCTCTTAAGCAAATGCCTTCTTATGTCAAGTTCATGAAGGACATCCTATCCAAGAAGTGGCGATTAACTGATTATGAGACAATAGCTCTCATTGAGGAGTGCAGTGCCATATTGCAAAACAAGCTTCCTCCTAAGCTCAAGGATCTACGGAGTTTTACTATTCCATGCACTATAGGTGAGAAATTCACTAGTAAGGCCCTATGTGATTTAGGGGCAAGTATCAATTTAATGCCTCTTTCTGTGTTCAAGAAGTTGGGATTAGGAGAGGCTAGCCCTACTACTGTGATGCTTCAACTAGCTGACCGTTCTATAGCTTATCCACGTGGTGTGATTGAAGATGTTTTGGTCAAGGTGGATAAATTCATCTTTCCTGTAGATTTTATTGTACTCGATTATGAAGAAGATAGAGAGGTGCCTATTATTCTGGGGAGACCTTTCTTGGCTACAGGCAGGACCATTATTGATGTTCAAAAGGGAGAGCTGAAGATGAGGGTACAAGAAGAGGAAGTTACCTTCAATGTCTTTAAAGCAATGAAACTTCCTGGTGAACCTGAGGAATGCTTCAGAGTCAATGTGATAGAATCCTCCATAAACTCTGCAGTAAGGGAGGTAATGATTAAAACTCATCCTGTTGATCCTTTAGAAGCTGCTATCATGTCTATGCTTGAGCATGATGAAGAGGACATTTGTGATTATGTGAAAATGCTAGAGTCTTCTGTGCAATTATCTAAGCCTAATAGGAGATTTGAGGACCTTGATATTCCTTCTGCTTCAAGGCCTTTTGCTAAGCCTTCCATTGAAGAACCACCTCAGTTAGAACTCAAGCCGCTTCCCCCTCATCTTAAATATGCTTATTTGGGGACTTCTTCTACATTGCCAGTCATTATTTCTGAATCTCTTAGTCAAGTGCAAGAAGAGAAATTGCTTTGAGTTTTGAGAGATCACAAGAAGGCCATTGGGTGGACAATTGCAGATATTAAGGGCATTAGTCCCTCTTTTTGTATGCACAAGATACTCATGGAAGATGGAAGCAAGTCGAGCATTGAGCATCAACGACGTCTGAACCCAATTATGAAAGAAGTGGTTAAGAAAGAGATCATCAAATGGCTTGACGCCGGAATCATTTATCCTATTTCTGACAGCTCTTGGGTAAGTCCAGTGTAATGTGTGCCCAAGAAGGGTGGTATGACTGTGGTAGCTAATGAAAATAATGAATTGATTCCTACTCGTACAGTTACTGGCTGGAGAGTTTGTATGGACTACATGAAGCTAAATAAGGCAACTAGGAAAGACCATTTTCCTTTGCCTTTCATTGATCAGATGCTTGATAGACTGGCCGGGCAAGATTTCTATTGTTTCTTAGATGGCTATTCAGGTTACAATCAGATAGCCATTGCACCTGAAGATCAGGAGAAGACAACATTCACGTGCCCGTACGGTACCTTTGCGTTTAGAAGAATGCCCTTTGGGTTGTGCAATGCTCCCGCTACTTTCCCAAGGTGCATGATGTCTATATTCTCTGACATGGTGGAAGAATTCTTAGAGGTGTTCATGGATGATTTCTCCTTTTTGGGAGCTCCTTTGACACTTGCCTCCAAAATCTTGCTAAAGTACTTCAAAGATGCGAAGAAACTAATCTGGTGCTTAATTTGGAAAAATGCCACTTCATGGTAAAAGAAGGAATTGTTCTTGGGCATAGAATCTCGCATAAAGGAATTGAGGTAGATCAAGCTAAAATCTCTACCATTGAAAATCTCCCTCCTCCCTCTTCTGTGAAAGGAATTAGAAGCTTCTTGGGCCACGCCGGTTTCTATCGTCGGTTCATCAAAGATTTCTGTAAAATTGCTAAGCCTTTGTGTAGTTTGCTTGAGAAGGATATTGCCTTCAATTTCACTGATGATTGTATGAAGGCATTTCTAGAGTTGAAAAAGAGGTTGGTTTCTGCACCAATCATAATTGTGCCTGACTGGGAGCTTCCTTTCGAGCTCATGTGTGATGCTAGTGATTATGCCGTGGGTGCGGTTTTGAGACAAAGGAAGGATAGAATTTTTCATCCTATCTATTATGCTAGCAAGACCCTTACTGAAGCTTAACTGAATTACACAACTACTGAGAAAGAACTTCTTGTTGTAGTGTTTGCTTTTGACAAGTTTTGATCATATTTGGTGGGAACAAAGGTTATCGTCTTTACTGATCACTCGGCCATCAAGTACTTGGTGGAGAAAAAGGATGCAAAGCCACGACTTATCAGATGGGTGCTACTACTCCAAGAATTTGATCTTGAGATTAGAGACAAGAAGGGTAGTGAAAATCAAGTAGCTGACCATTTGTCCTGATTAGAAACCAAGGAATCAGCGAAAAAGCAACCATTGATGAATGAGAATTTCCCAGATGAGCAGCTCTTTGGGGTGGATCAAATAGATGGTCTTTGGTATGCTGACTTTGCTAATTTTGTGGCTAGTGGTTTGATCCCTTCTTACTTATCTTCATAGCAAAAGAAGAGATTCTTGCATGATGCAAAATTCTATATATGGGATGAATCATTTCTATTCAAGCATTGTGCTGATTAGTGGATAAGAAAATGTGTTTTTGAATCTGAGATTGAAGACATTCTGAAGCAGTGTCATTCTTCACCTTACGGTGGTCATTTTGGAGGTAATAGAACTGCTACAAAGGTCCTACAATCTGGATTTTATTGGCCTTCTTTGTTTAAAGATGCTCATTCATTTGTTGCTAAGTGTGATAGATGCCAGAGAACTGCAACTATTTCTAAAAGACATGAGATTCCTCTAAACGGTATTTTAGAAGTTGAATTATTTGATGTTTGGGGGATAGATTTCATGGGACCGTTTGTCTCTTCTTATGGCAATCAATACATTTTGGTGGTTATGGACTATGTCTCCAAGCGGGTTGAGGCAGTTGCTCTTCCTACCAATGATGAAAAGGTGGTAGTAAAATTTTTGAAAAAGAACATTTTCACTCGGTTTGGTACTCCTCGGGCTATTATTAGTGATGGGGGCACTCATTTTTGTAATAAGTGGTTCAATGCCCTTCTCTCCAAGTATGATGTTAAGCACAAGGTTGCCACTAGTTATCATCCTCAAACTAGTGGTCAAGTGGAGATCTCCAATCGGGAAATCAAGAGAATTCTGGAGAAAATGGTTTGCCCAACAAGAAAAGATTGGTCGCAGTGACTTGATGATGCTTTATGGGCTTACTGCACTGCATACAAGACACCAATCGGCATGTCTCCATACAGGTTGGTATTTGGTAAGGCTTGCCACCTCCCTCTTGAGTTAGAACGTAGCGCCTATTGGGCCATTAAGAAGCTAAACTTTGACATGAAAGAAGCTGGTGAGAGAAGAGCTTTGCAATTGAATGAAATGGAGGAATTTAGACTTTCTGCCTATAAAAATGCTCGGGTATACAAAGAAAAGACTAAGCGATGGCATGACGAGCATATCCAAAAGCGAGAGTTCAAATCGGGCCAACAAGTGTTGCTCTACAACTCTAGATTGAAGCTCTTTCCAGGAAAACTTAAGTCTCGATCGTCTGGACCATTCTTGGTGACTATGGTTGCCCCTCATGGAGCGGTCAAAGTTAAGGATGAGAAAACCGGCAATGTCTTCCTAACCAATGGGCAAAGACTTAAGCACAACTGGGGAGGAGACATTGAAAGGGCAAACTCCGTAGTCATTTTTGAACCACCATGAAGAACACTGAAAGGTACTTAGTCTGGCTGAAGACTTTAAACTTAGCGCTACTTATGAGGCAACCCGAGATACATTGAGTCATCATTTTTAAATTAAAGTTTTTTTTATGTTTGTTTATTTTATTTTAGGATTGTAGTTTATTCTGATTTTTTTCTAGTTTTCTTCAAAGGGCAAGAGGCGGTTGATACTGAAAGAACAATAGCAAAAAGGCAAGAGGATGGAAGCACTTAATTGAGAAAGAAAATGAGGCATCTCAGCAATGATTTTGTGGTAAAATTGAGGTTGGAGGTTTTACTTTGAGTAACATTGAGCTAATTGAAAGTGAAATATTGTTAAATGGGCATAACAGATCATGTGCTGCAACGCATGCCCTCTGCCTCATCTCCACCATTTGCATTTTTCTTTAGCTTTATTTTATGTAAGTGTATTTATTATTCAAAAAAAAGTTTTATTAATATTATTAAAAAAAAGAGTTTTATTATTATTAATAAATTTAATAATATTTGTTATTAATATAATAAATTTTTTTCTTAATTAGCAAAAAAAATATTAAATTTTTTTCTTATTATTATTAAATTAGTAAAAGAAAATTTATTATTATTATTAAATCAGTAAAAAAAAGAAAGAGTTTTATTATTATTAAAAAAATTAATAAATTTAATAATATTTATTATTAATATTATAAATTTTTTTTAATTAGTATAAAAAATTACTTTTTATTATTTTTTTTAAATTAGTAAAATATATATTTAAGTTTTATTATTATTATTATTATTAAAACAGTAAAAAAAAGGTTTTATTATTATTATTAGAATAAAAAATAAAAAGATGAATAAAGCAATTTGAATCATCGTGCTCTGTACGCACCGTCTTCCCAACATCGTTTCTCTTCTCATCTTCTTCATCTCTCCCACCTCTCAACTTCCTCACCGTGCCCAACCCCTCCCCGTCCACCGCCATTCCTCCCCGTCCGTCGCCGTTTCTCACCGTCCACTGCCGTCTCCGGCTTTTTCTTTTCGTCGCGAAGCCACCCCTCTACTGTCAGTCTCCTCCTATTCCCGTATCTTCGAAACACGTCTTCCATTCTCGGCAACCACCACCATCTCCGACCCGTCTCCGGTCGTCCACCACCGTTTCCAACTCCCTCACCGCCTCGAAAAGTTCCTCACCGTCCGTCGTCGTTCATCACTTAAGCGTCGATTTGGGGGTTTTCTTGTGTGAGATTGCGATTTTGACTATCTTCTTTGTTCTTCACTCCTTATTTTCGAAAATTTTTCTTCTCAGGTATGATTTCTCAACTTCAATCTTATTCTTGCATATTTTGGGCAACCATTGTTAAGCTTTGATTCTCACTTGCTGAAATTTCGGTGAACTGATGCTTTGGGTGTTTATTAAGTGATGATACTTAGCTGAAAATTTTAATTTTGGGGTTCTATCTATAATAAGAAATGCTGATGGGATGAGTTTTGAGTGCTAGTTAGCTTTTAGGGATGGGTACGTGATGATATGATTTTATATTTTATTTTTGCCACCTTTAAGCTTGATAGAAAATTGCTGAGAAAAGAACTTGTGCATAATTGAAGTAAATTGTATTGATTTTCTTATGTTTGACACTTCTTTGTGCTTAATCTTCAATTTGTGCACCCATAGGTGATAAAAATTGCTTTAACCACCATATACTTTATGTGTGAAGTTTAAATTCTGGGTGGTGGAGCTATTTTTTCTTTATTATTTTTATTTTATTTTCTTTTCTTTTATTTCTTTTCAGTTATCATCCTTTTATCACTGCGTGAAAGAGGTGTGAGTATGTTTGGGTTGAAATTTTTAGCTTTCATGCATTTTGTCACTGCTTTGTGCTCATTGGTGATAGGAACAACTCTAGATACTAATGTTTGGTCATGTGGTAATGAATAGTTATTTAGTAATGTTCGTCTCTCTTGAAAAATATTGAATGTGAGAATTTCATTTAATATGGATGAAAATTGTTATTTCTCATGTTTTTCATTCTTACTCAACGCTTGCTAAATGCTACTATTTATGGTGATAGATGTAGTTATATGGTGTTTAGTTGTGCTCTTATGACCATTGGTACTTTGTGCTAATTTGACTGAACTCATTTTGCTAGAAAATTGTCAATTTGCTTGTTTTAGTTACTTGTGATATAGAGGAGTGATTTTTATGAGCAGGAAGTGCTGAACAAGGTGCCATGTTGCTAAGTTTTTGTGCATAACTGAAGTTTGGGGGTTGTTTGTATTATGTGATTTAACTTTTGTGTGCACATTCTGAATTGTTTCTTTTAAATTTTTCAGGAAATGCCTCCTAAAAGAAACAACCCCTCTTCTAGTTCTTCAAGCAATTAGGATACAACTAGATTTGCGTCCAAAGCTGCTGAAAAGCGCTATAAAGAAACTTTCTTGCTGCCAGTGCCATTTCTGAGAGGGGCATGTTTCTAGCTGAGGAAAACTTCAATGACGTCCCTATCTTGGAGGTTGTTTCAGCATTGAAGTGGAATTCTTTTATCGAAGCTCCAAAGCAAAGAGGAGTTTCATCAATAGTTCGGGAGTTTTATGCCAATTATCCTGAACGTAAAGATGGAAAGCTTTTTGTCAGGAACAAATTGGTTCCTTTTGATAGGGAAGTCATTAAGCAAATCTACAAACTCCTGAATGTCCCTCAAGAGACGTGTGCGTTTCGTGCATTGAAGGAAGAGGAGAATCCTGATTATAAGGAAATTGCCAAGGAGCTAGGTTGTGCAGATGCCAAGCCATGGATTATATCTTCCACATCCCACGAACCCAAATCAATTAAGTTGAGCAAGTTGCATGTGAGCTCAGTGTGTTGGCTCCACTTCATTGGCCACCACATTATTCCAGCTGGTCACTTCACTAATGTGACAAAGGAAAGGGCCTTTTTGACTTATTGCATTAAAACAAAACAGCCAGTTGACGTTATTCAATTGATGATGAATCAGGTGGATCAAGCTGCGAAGAAAAACATCCCAACATTATACTTTCCATGCTTGATCACGGCTCTATGCGCAAAGGCGAGGGTCCCTTGGCTCGATTCTGAGCTTTTGATGGACTTGAGGGGACCTATTTGCAGCGCCACCATATGTGAAGCACAGAGAAAGAGGTTCGGTACTTCATGTACATAGCTTCCATCTCAAGCCCCTTCCTCTTCTGTTCTTTTGCCAGCAGGCCCCTCTTCCTCATCTGCAACTCCTAGTTCATCTGATGGACTACTGACTCAATTAATTTAGGAGCAAACAAAATTAATTCAAGAGCAGTCAAAGCTGAATGAGGAGTAAAGGAAATTACTTGAAGATCAGCGGAGCGCAAGTGAAGCACGGCACCAAGAGCTAGTGGGTGAGCTGTGATTATTGAAGCTGTGTGCAACTTATAACACCTCCTGCCTTGATGTGATGCAAGCCAATGTTCAAGAATTTATATGATTCATTGCGAATGAGATCAAATTTCCAAAGTACCGAGATTGCCTGCCTCTTCCGCCTGAGCTATAATTAAGGATGATGCTTTCTTTACCCTTTGTTTTTCTTCTCTTTATTAGTAGTTTTTATTTATTTATTTATTTATTTATTTTGTGTTTGTCTTTTCTATTTTGTTTGGTTCTTTTTGGAGTTAATATGGCCAAACTGGTACTCATCATTATGCTTGGATAATTGTAATATTCTTTTGTGTATTTTGATGAGGCCAATGCCATATAACTTGTAATTAACCGCCTGTGTTGAATTTGCATCTAGGTTTGCTCATGTAATTGTTGTGGTTCTTAATTTGTTGCAATGAACTTGGCTAGCCTCCCATTTCTTTTTTTTTCTCTAGCTAGAACATTAGGGACAATGTTCAGTTTAAGTTTGCGGGTGGGGATGCAATTTTTGCAAATTTTTGCTTTTTCTTGAGCCTTGGATGACGTGAATTTTTGTGATAATGGTGGCCAGTGTTTGTGCTTGTTTGTGGTGTTTATGTTGGTAAAACCCCAATGAGGATTTTGTTTGCACTTAAAATCAGAATTAATTAGAAAATGCATGCCCAAGTCTTTCAATGATTAGGTCTTTGAATATGGTTAAATTCTTTTCTGCTTTTGGAAAACTTTTAAGCACAAGGTAGCTTTGCATGATTTAAATGCGTGTGATAACACTCATTCTAATCATAATATTTCATATCATTTGGCAAGGTTTTATTGTGTTTATTGTGTCCAAATGCATGCTTTGATGGTATATTGATTCATATGAGTGTTGGATTTAATTCTTGCTAATTCCATGAGTTTATTGCATAAATTGTCTTAATTTCATAACTTTAGCATTTGTGCAAATTTAAATTCATGATCGGAATTTTCACAAGTTTTTTTTTTGAATGTTTTGTAGGCTATCTAGAGGAGGATTAGCAAGAACATCAACATTTGGGAGCCATAATGCAAGTGAGGGAGAAGAACCGTGCAAAAATCCAAGCAAAAATGCAAGTTTTCAATTCTGCTCCCCGCAGCGAGCAGAATTGTTGAAGTGGCCATGTCTGCTCGCTGCGGTGAGCAAATTGCTCACCGCAGCGAGCAACATCAGATAAGCCCACGTTTTACATCAGAAATTCACTTTTGGGCCGAATTTGTGGGTCCCACTCACCCTAATCTGACCTAATTTTGCCCCAATACATTAGGGTTAAGTGAGGAGGCTAAGGGGGATCATTAAGACATCATCTTTCCTCTAAGTCCTCACCTTTCTCTCATCTCCAAGTCTCCATCTTCATTCTTTCTTCATCTTCTTCACTCCACCTCCATTCTCACTCATTTCTTCTGCAACATTCATCATCATCCATGGCTGGGCACGGGTTGGAGAAGCTTGGTGGAGCATTCTTCATCTCCATGAGTGGCTAAACTTCTAGTGCTTTGGAGGAGGATGATTGGGGCTTGAGCTTTGGCACTTACTAGGGAGTTTTTCTTGTTTTCTTTCTACTTCTCTTTATAGATTCATTATTATCTTGTTGATTTTGATGGATTTGTATTGATTGTGGTTCCATGGTTGTGGAACTTAACTTGGTTGTAGTTGGATATTAGGGATTGATATAGATTTGTGATTTGTATTTTCATTCTCCCATTGTGGGTTTTGATTACATTGGATTTGGTTAAATCTTATTCTAGTTTTGATTCATTGTGGAAGTTAGTCTAATGACAATGGTATTTGTTGAGTTGAATTCTTATCTATATTAAATTCCCCATTAGCTTCATTGATGGTATTTGATTGGGCTTGTTAATTCTCCGGTTGGCTAATTGCATTCTCTAATTAATTTACCAATGTTTAGTGGTCACTAAACTACATTACAAAAATGGTTCCTCATTGATTAACTTCATAATTTTTAGAGAGCAAGGATAGCCCAAAGCATTCTCCAACAAAGCATATCCATCTTAACACATTCACCTCACTTTTACTTGCTTTGAAATATTGAAAAATCACAAAAAGATTTAGTTTTAGTTTCTTTTAGATACATTTACTCTTCATGCACACCAACTGTTTGATAAAATTCCTCAAAGACATCCATATTTTTGTGAACATCTTACATAATTGACAATTGAATACATAGGCTCCGCGAGAGAGATTCGACCTAGGTTGTGCCACTAGCTGCACATTCTAGCATTAATTTGATTGGTGCCGGCCTCACGACAAGGCCGCGTTCATCAATTTGGCGCCGTTGCCGGGGAGCCATTTTGGTTCTTTTTGCAATTGTGCTAGATTTTCACGAAGCAGGTTGTCTTCACGTGATTCCTTCGGGAATTGCATAGTTTAAGTTTAATTTAATTGTCTTTGTGTTTTCGGTTGTGTTTTTGGTTTTGTGTTTCTAAGTAGTATATTCTTGTTTTAGCATTTAGATTGCATCCTTTTTGTTTGATTGTTTTACTGTTTTTCTGTGTGTTTTCTTCCTTTTGTTTGTTTGTTTAGTGCATGCTAAGAAGTTCTAGAGGAGACCTAATTCCATTGGATTTAGAAATTGAAAGAACTCTTAGGAAAATAAGAAAACTCAAAAAGGAAGTGATTAAGGCTAACCAAGAAAGAGAAAGAGAACTAGCAATAGAAGAAATGGCCGAAGAAGAAGGTAATAATAGGATGGACAATAGGGAAAGGAATGAAGAAGGTAATAATGGGGTACATCAACCTAAAAAGTCTATTAAACAATTGAATCAATTTGATGATAATTTTGAATCTTTGGTTGGTGCTACTCCTACTTTTACTATTGATTTTGAAATTAAAGGTTCTCTTGTGCACTCACTTCCAAAATTTCATGGTCTTCCAAGTGAGAACCCGTATACACATCTAAGCTCACTCCACATGCATTGCATGACGATGAAGGCCGTTGGGGCTAAACTTGAAGAAGTCATGTGGAAGGTTTTCCATCTCACTCTGGAAGGGAAGGCAAAGGTTTGGTATATGAGTTTGCCAAGGTACACCCCAGATGCTTACCAAACATGGGATAATTTGAAGAAGCACTTTATTGAAAAATATTATCCTTCAAATAAAGTCACCGCAACAAGAAAAGAAATTGCATCTTCAAGGCAAGAAGAGGGTGAAACATTCTATGGATATTGGACACGTGTTCAGGATATGGTAGCAAAATGTCCAAATCATCAAATGCCACTGGAGCACATGGTCCAAGCTTTTGTCTATGGGTTAACTGACGAAGATGCAAAAATGCTCAATGCAGCTGCTAATGGGTCCATAGAAGACATGCCCCCTGATGAAGCAATGAAGTTGATCAAGAAGCTCGCCTTGAGTAGGCAGAACATTACCACGAGGGATACTCAAGCAGTAAAAGAGATATCTCTAGCAGATCGAGATCCATTATTGGTGAAAGTGGTGCATGAACTGTCTGCACTAGCCAAGAGGGTGGATGGATTAAGCATCCAATCTCCACAGTCACCAACTCAACAGCTAGCTATGGTAAGCGCTAGTTGTACATTCTGTGATTCCCCTATGCACATGTCAGCAGATTTCCCTGGTCAATATGAAGATGTGAATGCAATGTATCAAGCACGACCTGGGCAACACCAACAAAGGGACCCTTACTCCAATACATACAATCCTGGTTGGAGAGATCACCCTAACTTCAGATATGGGAATAACGGTAATCAGAATACTCAAGGATTTAGCAGTGGGCAAAGTCAAGGGAACTATCCTTCTAGAGGAGGAAATTCTTATGGTGGTCAATACTCAAATTTTCAAGGAGCTTCACCTAGCCAAGCACCAAAACAGAACACCACCAATGCCATGGTTCCCATTAGTCAAGGTGCACCCTCCTCAAGTAATGATAAGATTAAACAGCTTCTAGTGAAAGGGTTCTCAGATATTGGTGCAAAATTTGACCAGGAGCGGAGTATCACTGATGATAAAATCAAGGCCGTCACCTCACACGTTGACTCATGCTTCACCAATATCATGAACAAGTTTGAACAAATGGAAGTAAAGCATGACAACCTGAACTCATTTGTCACTCAGCTGTGTAACAAGAAGAGTGATGAACAAGCTAGATCAAGCGGAGCGACGCCTTCTAACAAAGTGATCAATCCTAAGTCACTGAATGCCATAAGCCTCAGAAGCGGCAGAAAGGTCAGATTTGAAGACAAGGAAGATGATGAAGAAATTGTCTGTGAAAGTCCTCCTTTGTCACCACTCAAGCTTTCTGAGAGCTCCAAAGAGACTAGACTGCGGGAAAAAGTTGAAGAAAAGAAGAAGGAGCAACAAGAGGAACCAAAAGAAAAAGAGGAACAAAAGGAGAAGGAAGAAGCAATTAACAAAGCCATCTCCACCCAAAAAGGTAAGGAGGTAAGTATAAGTGATCTTCCCTTTCCTAATTCATATTTGCTAAGTAAGAAGGTCAAGGAAGTTAAAACTGATGAAGAGGCACTGAATTTATTTACCAAGTTAGAAGTTAATATTCCTTTGTTATAGTTGGTAAGAAAAGTTCCTAAATATGCAAAAGTTTTGAAAGAGCTTTGTACAAACAAGAGAAGATTTAGATCAAATGAGAGAGTTCAAGTCAGCTCTAATGTTTCTGCTCTTTTCAAACCCCAAATCCCGGTCAAGTGTCAAGACCCGGGGTCTTTCACAATTCCATGTACTATTGGTAAGGTTACTATAGGGGGTGCATTACTTGATCTAGGGGCTGCTATTAATGTCATGCCTAAATCTGTTTATCAGGCCCTAGGTGTTAAAACACTCCAACCCACTACAATAATCTTACAATTAGCAGATAGGTCTATTAGGCGACCTGATGGGATTATAGAGGACATTTTGGTCCGAGTGAAAGATTTGCTTATTCCAGCTGATTTCTATGTTGCTTATTCCACTCTCATTTTAGGTCGTCCCTTTTTGAGAACTGCTAACACTTTGATTAGCATGAAAGAAGGAACGATCTCTATGGAAGTGGGAGATCATAAAGTTAATTTTAATATGTATGAGGCCATGAAGCATCCATATGAGGACTATTCTTTACTTGGGATTAGTGCAATAGATGCAATCATGGAAGATGAACATGTAGGTTATAAGTTTGATGATGATAATTCTGAATCTACTGTTGATGCATTTTCTGATGGTTATTTTTCATTCACTGAACTTTTGCATGCTGATGATGACACTCTTGCTTCATTCTCTTCTTTATATTCTTTTCCACCTACTTGCTCTTGTGGAGGTGATCCCTCATGTCTTAACTGCATGTCAGTTGATTGTACACGTGGTACCCCTCAATCTGATACATTTTTGTGACTAGTTATTCTTTGGATTCTCTTTCTTCTTTGAGCAGTTATGATGGCCCTTTGGGGAAGTTATTCATTGAGTTTTCAGGTGAGTCAAGCAATGAAGCGGGGAAGGTGATCCAAAACAAAGTTCAATACATTCTGCCATGTGAAGACCCCCTTGCTGCTTCTCCACCTTCTCACCTATTCCAAGGGCAACATAGTAAAAGAAAGGAGATTGCGGTTGAGGCTGAGTCAACCGAAGAAAGGAACATACTACCAAGGTTTGAATGCATGGAAGTTGAGGCAAGTGGTAAAAATGAAATTTTAAAGGGAAGTACTCTTGCCACTTTAGATGTTCAAAAATTAGTTCCTTCTGTAATTCAACCTCTCACTCTAGAGCTCAAAGAGCTCCCTTCAAATCTAAAGTATGTTTTCTTAGAGTCAAATAACCAATTACCAGTGATCATTGCTAATGGGTTATCTGACAAGAATGAAGGGAAGCTCTTAAACCTTTTGAGAAAACATAAAAGAGGAATAGGGTGGACTTTAGCAGATATACCAGGGATTAGTCCTACAATTTGTACACATAGAATTCTGCTAAAGGAGGGGTCGCAGCCCAAGCGGCAACCCCAAAGGAGGTTGAATCCTTTGATTTTAGATGTGGTCAAGAAAGAGGTCGCTAAGCTTTTGAATGCGAGTATTATATACCCAATTTCTGATAGTAAATGGGTTAGCCCTGTGCAGGTTGTACCAAAGAAGAGTGGGATCACAATAGTATAAAATGAGAAGGATGAGTTGATTCCCACTAGAGTCCAGAACTCGTGGCGCATGTGTATTGACTATAGAAAATTAAATGACGCCACTAGAAAGGACCATTTCCCTTTACCCTTTATTGACCAGATGCTTGAGAGGCTTGCTGGTAAGTCTTATTACTGTTTCCTTGATGGATTCTCTGGTTATTTTCATGTACCAATTGCTCCAGAGGATCAAGAAAAGACCACTTTTACTTGCCCCTCTGGTACATTTGCATATAGGAAAATGCCTTTCGGTTTGTGTAATGCTCCTGGTACATTTCAGCGTTGTATGATGTCTATTTTTTCTGATTTTCTTGAACAATGCATGGATGTATTTATGAATGATTTTACAGTTTATGGAGAATCATTTGATGCATGTTTAGATAGCTTAGATAAAATTCTTGCTAGATGTTCTGAAAAAGGTCTTGTGCTAAATTATGAAAAGTGCCATTTTATGGTTGATCAAGGAATTGTTTTAGGACATTTAATTTCTGGAAAAGGGATTGAGGTGGATAAAGCAAAAATAGAAGTAATCTCCTCCCTCCCATACCCCACATGTGTTAAAGAGATTAGATCATTTTTTGGTCATGCAGGGTTCTATAGGAGGTTCATTAAGGATTTTAGCAAAATTGCATATCCATTGTCTCAATTACTTCAAAAAGATGCAGAGTTTAACTTTAGTGAAGCTTGTAATGTAGCATTTGATGAACTTAAAGCTAGGCTTGTGACACCACCTATTCTTACTGCGCCTAACTGGAATTTACACTTTGAAATTTCTTGTGATGCATCTACTGAGAAGGAACTTTTTGCCGTAGTCTTTGCCTTGGAAAAATTTCGTCCTTACTTGTTAAATTCTAGAGTTGTTGTGTATTCTGACCATGCAGCAGTTAGGTACCTCTTTTCAAAGCCTCACTCTAAGCCGAGGCTACTTAGGTGGGCCCTTCTCCTACAGGAATTTGATATGGAGATAAAAGATAGAGCAGGAGCGGAGAACCACGTAGCAGATCATTTGAGCCGTTTGCCAAATGATACTCAGGGAGTTGACAATTCTAATTCCATTTTTGATGCATTCCCTGATTCTTCATTGTGGACCATTGCTTGTCGTGAGCCTTGGTACGGCCACACTGTTAATTTCATTACTAGTGGAGTAACTCCTCCATCCATGTCTACATTTCAGGTTCAGAAGCTGAAGCACGATCCCAAATTCTATGCTTGGGATGCGCCGCATCTTTGGAGGTTGTGTGCTGACCAAGTCATACGAAGATGCATACCAGAAGAAGAGCAAGAAAGCATCCTCTCAGCCTGCCATACCTTGTCTTGTGGAGGGCACTTTAGTGGGAAAAAGCCTTCTAGAAAGATCTTAGACAGTGGGTTTTATTGGCCAAACCTAGTTAGGGATTCTATAAACTTTTGTAAAGCATGTGATAGATGCCAATGTTTTGGAGGTATAGGATGGAAACAAGAGATGCCCCAACAACCTATCCTTTTCTGTGAGCTTTTTGATGTTTGGGGAATAGATTTTATGGGTCCTTTCCCTCCGTCCAATGGATTTTTATATATTTTGTTGGCTGTGGATTATGTTTCAAAGTGGGTAGAAGCTATCCCAACTAGGAAAGATGATGCCCAAACTGTGTCCAAGTTTATCAAATCCCACATCCTATGTAGGTTTGGAGCACCTAGAGCGATCATCAGTGACCAGGGCACCCATTTCTGCAACAGGCTTTTCAATAACATGTTGACAAAACATGGTGTCCAACATAAAGTTTCCACTGCTTACCATCCACAAACAAATGGCTAGGCTGAGGTGTCAAACAGGGAAATCAAGAGAATTTTAGAAAGGATCGTCCAACCTTCAAGAAAAGATTGGAGCTTAAGGTTGGAAGAAGCCTTATGGGCTTACCGAACTGCTTTCAAGACCCCAACTGGTATGTCCCCATACCGGTTGGTTTTTGGGAAGGCATGTCATCTTCTAGTAGAGCTCAAACATAAAGCATACTAGGCGGTCAGAAAGTGCAATTTGGACCTTGAAGCAGCTGGTGAGGAGAGAAAGCTTCAGATGCAAGAGCTGGACGAGTTAAGAACTGAGGCATATGAAAACTCGAGACTCTACAAAGAAAAGACAAAGAAGATACATGATAGTGGAATCTTGAGGAAGAGTTTCAATGTCGGCGACAAAGTGTTGAAGTTCAAGGCTCGTTACAAGTTTAAACAAGGGAAGCTGCAAACTCAATGGGACGACCCTTATACTGTGACAAGGGTGTTTCCCTATGGTGCTATTGAGATAAAAGAGGATGCGAGTGGGGCAACACACCTCGTTAATGGCCAATTTGCTGAAATTGTACAAGGAGAGCTTCAAGCCCCCATAAGGGGCCAGGTCGTCTCTTTCCCTTCTCCTATCTTGTGGCGTTTTGATTGTTTTTATCATGCCTTGCTTAAGATAAGTGTGGGGAAGAGACCTCCCAGTAGTTGGTAGATGTAGAATTTTTCCTTAATTAAATATGTTTTTATTTACTTTATTTTGTCTTTGTTTACTTGCGTGTTTATTTTGTTTTGTATTTTTCACTCCCTAGATGTTGAAAATATGATGTGATCATGCTTGATGTTTGATTGGATCTCTGTGGTTGCCATGTGATGAGTATTTGGGGTGATCATGATTGATTATGATGTTAGAAATTTGGACCAATAGGTTTTGAATGTTTAAGAATTAGTTAAGTTAATGATTTGAGTTAATATATTTATATATTTATTATATATTTTATGCATATTTTCCCCCCTTATTGCTCTCTGCTCGCTGCAGTGAGCAAAATGCTCGCTGCAGCGAGCAGGCCCATTAATTTGGGCCCTGCTGCTCGCTAGAGCGAGCAGGCCCACTAAATGGGGCGAGCAGCTTGCTCACTATAGTGAGCAACGCAAATGGGGGCCCATTTTTTTAAAAAAAATTATTTACATAAATATTTTTTATTTTATAACTTATTTACATATATTATTTTATAATTTTTTTTTACTTCTAAATCTTATCCCTTTTCCTCTTTGTTCTTCCCTGTAACCCTTCCCCCTCCATTCTTCTTTCCTCCTTTCTTCCCCAACCTTCCAAACCACCATAGCCTCCAAACCCTTCCAACCCTTCCTCCATTATTTCTCACTCTCATACCCACCCTTCCAAAACCATAGCCTCACCACATCCTCTCCACTTTTCCATTCTTCCTCTTCTCCTCTCTTTCCTAACCCCCCCCCCCCCCCACCTGTACCCACCACAACCCCACCCTTCCCCACCCCAACCCCACCTCTCCAAACCAACCTCCCCCACCCTTCCAAAACCGTAGCCCACCACAACCCCACCCCTCCAAACCGTACACCCCAACCCCCCCACCTCCTTTCCTCTCTCTCAAGGTAATTCTTTCTTTTTATTTATTATTTTCTTTTATTTACTTATTATTATTATTATTTATTATTTTAATTTTATTTTCTTATTTTCTAAAATATCTATTTAGTTAGTTAAATTTTATTAGATTTAGGCATTAGGTCCTGTGACTAGCATTAGGTATTTTTGATAAATAGTCTTATTTAGATTTGACTTTTAGTTAGATTTTTCTTTATTTACCTATGTTTAATCCAATTTAATTTTCTTATTTATCTGAATATCTTAGTTAATTAGTTAGTTTCTTGTTGTGTTGGTGTGTTAGCTAGATAATTAGGTTCTGGAAACTCTTAAACATAGTTACCGCTATTTCAATTTTGCTTACTTTTAAAGGTGTCTAAGTTTGTTTAAATTAATTAAGTCCTAGAGCATTGTTAGTTTAGATTAGGTTAGTTTAGTTTCACTTTCCATCTCTTTTCATTTTTTTTCTTTCTCTCTAGGTTTGGTAGATTAGGTTGTGTATAACCTAGACTGAATAGAGCATTTTTTTTCCTGACTGTTATGTTTAGCTGATATCCTAGGACTGTTTGTTTGTATTTTGAATTTTCCTTTGCAGCTACCATGCCACCAAAGAAGTTGACCCGTAAACAAGCCAGTGACCAAATTTTTATTTGTAATATGCATCCCGAGCGTGCTTTTCCAACAAACAACAGAGTCGAATTCTATTGTCAGCTTGAGCAAGGTGGCCTTGAAAGTTTGATTCGGCATAGAGATTTGGGAAATGAAACCTTTGTGTGTCACTTTTATACCCATGCCAGGCATTCGAAAGACATGGACATCACATTCAGGAATGTTCAAGTTAAAACATTCAATGCTTCTAGAATTAGGTCATATTACAATCTTCCTTGTGTCAATGAGTTCCGCTATGAAGAGTTGAAAGATGACGACAAGAATTTTCCCAGGAATGAAATTGAAGAGGAATTGGGTGCATTTTGGGACCCACAAGAGGGAAGTAAGCACTACATTTTATGTAGTGACATGAATACTACAACACTAATCTGGTTAATCTTGGTAGCCAGTAATATCAAACCTTCTAAATATTTGACCAAGATTTCTCGAAAGACAGCGCTTCTTCTTTACCTCCTCATGACCAATCAGCCCGTTAAATTGGAAGCCATCATTTACAAGAGCTTGTGTAAAGTTGCATACAATGGACGGGCGGGATGTGCTTTAATATTTCCACACATGATAAGTGATTTTTACTTCCATGCTGGTGTCCCCGAAGATGATACTAATGCCAAATTCAAACCCAATCACCAATTAGATTATAAGAGGGTTGGTAAAGGCAGGGTTGATCCAGATGACCCGTGCACCAGTGAGGCACAAGCACATCCTACTACTGAGGCATCTGCACAACCGTCTGACAGAGAGCTCTTACTTAGCATATTGTCAAATCAGGAGTGAATTCTGCGGGATCATGATCACTTCAGAGAACAGCTGCACCACATTAATGAGCGACTTGATTCCTATTCGCATCCTATGAACATAGACATTCCACAGGGAATAGTTCGTTTGGATCCAGCCGCCAGTGGGGCCACAATGCCTCTCAACCTAGACGAGTTCGGGGACGAGAGTTGATTTGCTTTGGGTGGCATGGTTGCTTCGGCTTCTCCACTGTTGCTTGGGTTTCGTTTTATTATGAATGTGTAGCTGCAAAATTTTAGTTTTAGTTTTTATCTGCATTGTTTGCTTTCCCCTATTGTTGTTGTGTTGTTTTATTTTTTTCTTGTCTTTGGTAGTCAGTAAGTTTTGGTCCAAATATGCTAACATTGAGTAACTCGGGCTACTGATGGCCTGCTTAGTACTAAATACTCTTGATGACTCCTTTGCACCACTTTTCACATGGCAATTCTGAGTTTTGATGGGCTGTTTATATTGATGCATTCTTCTTCCCTTGTGTTGCTATTTTTCTGTTTGTGTTGTTTTATTGTACCTCCCTATCTGTCTTACCCTTTTTGATCTCCTTTTCACATTGAGGACAATGCTTAATTCAAGTGTGGGGAGGGATGTTTGCCATGCTTATAATGCTTTTAGATAACAGGAAATAGCTTAAATACATGTTAGACTAAATTTTTTCGATTTTTGTTGAAAGAATTTTTGCTTAAGGACCCCTTTTGAGGAATGCATGTAGTTCTTGAATTAAATATGATTGATGCATGCAAATAGGGTATTAAGCTTGATCTACTTGTATAATGTTCATGAGTTGATTCCTATGTATTTGAGGAACCCATGTTGTAGCAACTCATGAAATTTAATTGCAAATACCTAACTAAACTCATGCTTAATTCTTGCCTCTGATTTAGCTTTTTGATAAAGTGTTTTCAAGGTTTGCTTTAGAGTTCATTGGGTTTCTTGCTTAAGTCTAAATGGTTTGCAACTTCTCAATTTGCTCACTTTCTTTGTTTTACAACTTAAGTAAGTTAACCAAGTTTAGTATCCAATTGGCTTTACAAGTGACCAATTTGAGAGTCAAGCCTTGTGGGAAGCTATTTGAGCCAAACACTAAATTCTTTTCGTTGACTATCATTGAGTGTAATTTGTTTGCTCATGCCAGTTCTAGAACTTGTTTTTAATCTTAATTCAAGCTTTACTTGCATTAGTTGATAGAAATGATTGAGGCATTCATTTCATTCACCCTTTTTCCCAAACACAAACCCCATTTACATTTCCCTTTGTCACCCATTTGAGCTTTGTATTAGCAATTTTCAAGATAATTCATCATTTGATTCTTGATTGAGTATTGCATTTTGACCCGTTTCATATATTTTCTAACCACTCAGTCTCATAGGTTAGATTTGCCTAGTGATTCAAGTAAGCCAAAAGGCTTGAAAAAAGAAAGAAAGAGAGAGATTAAAAAAAAGAGAAAAAAAAAAGAAATGGAATCAAAGAAAAAAAAAGGAACGAAATAAAAGTGCACAAAATTAAAAAAAAAAATAATAATAATAAGGATCTAAGGCAATTCCCTTTGGTGGATAGAGAATGACTGTTTGGTTAGCAATTTTTCTTTTTGGTCAATCTTCCTTACTTATCCAAGAATCTATATATTCTTTATGCTTGATAACTGCTAGCTTCTTTTCCAAACACTTTTCCATTTTAGCCATTCCTCCATCGTTTCAAGCTTTTAAAGACCTCTTGATCTATTTCATTAATGAATTTGTAGTGGAGATATAGATTAATCACAAGCTTATGGCAACCGGCTGGTAAAACAGATTTGAGTGAAAATAGCCCAACAATGGTGAGTGAGAGATTTATTTGTTCTTTGGTCGGTTGTATTTGCTGGTTGGCTGCTCCGCTTGTTTCCCTTTGCTTCGGTTGTTAAATTTAAGAATGGAGATACTTGCTTAGTTGCTTTCATATTTTGTCTTGGTGGAATCCCGTTGTTCTTGATGCTCTCTTTAATTAGACTTTTAACTAATTGCTTTGCTCAGGAGTGCAAAGATTTAAGTGTGGGGAGGTTGATAACACTCATTCTAATCATAATATTTCGAATCATTTGGCAAGGTTTTATTGTGTTTATTGTGTCCAAATGCATGCTTTGATGGTATATTGATTCATATGAGTGTTGGATTTAATTCTTGCTAATTCCATGAGTTTATTGCATAAATTGTGTTAATTTCATAACTTTAGCATTTGTGCAAATTTAAATTCATGATTGGAATTTTCACAAGTTTTTTTTTTTGAATGTTTTGTAGGCTATCTAGAGGTGGATTAGCAAGAAGATAAACATTTGGGAGCCATAATGCAAGTGAGGGAGAAGAACCGGGTAAAAATCCAAGCAAAAATGCAAGTTTTCAATTCTGCTCACCGCAGCGAGCAGAATTGTTGAAGTGGCCATGTCTGCTCGCTGCAGTGACCAAATTGCTCACCGCAGCGAGCGACATCAGATAAGCCCGCGTTTTACATTAGAAATTCACTTTTCGGCCGAATATGTTGGTCCCACTCACCCCAATCTGACATAATTTTGCCCCAATACATTAGGGTTAAGTGAGGAGGCTAAGGGGGATCATTAAGACATCATCTTTCCTCTATGTCCTCACCTTTCTCTCATCTCCAAGTCTCCATCTTCATTCTTTCTTCATCTTCTTCACTCCACCTCCATTCTCACTCATTTCTTCTGCAACATTCATCATCATCCATGGCTGGGCACGGGTTGGAGAAGCTTGGTGGAGCATTCTTCATCTCCATGAGTGGCTAAACTTCTAGTGCTTTGGAGGAGGATGATTGGGGCTTGAGCTTTGGCACTTACTAGGGAGTTTTTCTTGTTTTCTTTCTACTTCTCTTTATAGATTCATTATTATCTTGTTGATTTTGATGGATTTGTATTGATTGTGGTTCCATGGTTGTGGAACTTAACTTGGTTGTAGTTGGATATTAGGGATTGATATAGATTTGTGATTTGTATTTTCATTCTCCCATTGTGGGTTTTGATTACATTGGATTTGGTTAAATCTTATTGTAGTTTTGATTCATTATGGAAGTTACTCTAATGACAATGGTATTTGTTGAGTTGAATTCTTATCTATATTAAATTCCCCATTAGCTTCATTGATGGTATTTGATTGGGCTTGTTAATTGTCCGGTTGGCTAATTGCATTCTCTAATTAATTTACCTAGGTTTAGTGGTCACTAAACTACATTAGAAAAATGGTTCCTCATTGATTAACTCCATAATTTATAGAGAGCAAGGATAGCCCAAAGCATTCTCCAACAAAGCATATCCATCTTAACACATTCACCTCACTTTTACTTGCTTTGAAATATTGAAAAATCACAAAAAGATTTAGTTTTAGTTTCTTTTAGATACATTTACTCTTCTTGCACACCAACTGTTTGATAAAATTCCTCAAAGACATCCATATTTTTGTGAACATCTTACATAATTGACAATTGAATACATAGGCTCCGCGAGAGAGATTCGACCTAGGTTGTGCCACTAGCTGCACATTCTAGCATTAATTTGATTGGTGTCGGCCTCGCGACAAGGCCGCGTTCATCAGCGTGTTTTAGAGGAGAAATGCTAGCATGACTCCATATGTGTGTCTATTGCAACACTAGGGCTCTAGAACTTACTCTATACCCCCTTGAGGCGAAATCCTAGGTTTTACATAAATTAGAGACATGATTTAGGCATATTTTTCTGTGTTTGTGCCTTTCAAGCCTTCTCCCATAATTGATTATATCCTTAGCACCCATTTTGAGCCTTATTAGAAAAACCAAGAATGAAATTTTAAAAATTTACCCACATGAGCTTACCTCACCTAGCCTGAAAAACCAATGAATTACCCTTTCAAGTGGTTAGCTAAGCACATGTTGGAAACTTTGGGTGATAAAGGAAGTAATTCAAACACAATCAAAGATTGTGTTAAAAAAAAAGAGAAGGAAAAAGAAAGGGGAAAGAAGAAAAAAAGAAAAAGAAAATAAAGGCTTGATGTGAAATAAAAAAAATTAAAATTAAATTAAGTCTTTATTAATGTGTTTTGTGCTATCTTAAGCTAACCCTTGATATTTGATTTTATCCTATCCTTTTGTTGGTAGCCCAAAACACTAGGCCGCGCTATAAGCTTAAAAGACCTGATGATCTCTAGTATATGTGAAGCCTACATTAGTGGAGAGAGGGTAGACAAGTGAGCATATGAAGTACCTAGTTGTTGAAATTTTCTATACATGTTGGGATATGTGAACATGAACCAATAAAATATGCATGAAATGATTGTCTGGCTACCTGCACACACGCACTCCAAAAGCAAGTTAAGAATTTAGCTTATATTCCTAGAGCTTTGAATTGTTTGGCTTGGACATGTCTTTTATGGTTAAGTCTGGTAAAAAAAGTGTAATCGCTGAGGGTTAGGTTTGGCCATTCATGTTTGCCAAAATGAGTCCATTCACTTGCCTATTTTCTCTTTATTTTAATCTATTTTGCCCGAGGACGAGTAAAAGCCTAAGTTTGGGGGTGTGATAACTCTATGAAATAGAGTTATTTAGGCTAGTGTTTCATGGATTTTATGAGCTTTTCATTGTCTTTGAGCCACAATTAATTGCATTTTAGAGTGTTTTTTATGTTCTTATGCTTGTAAATGTTAATTTATGTGATTCTAGCTTGTCTTGTTTTTATTTGTGAGTGTTTTGTTGAAATTAATGGAGTTTGGGGACTTATTTGTGTTTTACTTTTGTGCTTAGGACCATTTTGGAGAAGAATAATTCAAGTTGGGGCACATTTGAAAGTAAAGCATCAAGGGAAGCAAGCAAAGGAAGTGTGCTACGGCACAAACTCGTGTGCTGCAGCACAGGGGCTGCACAAAGAGACAGAAGCAGTGTGCTGCAGCACATGCCTATGTGCTGTAGCACAAGCAGATCAGAGAGCATGCGCTGTAGCACATAACCAATGTACTGCAGCACAACGTCGCAGGGGCATTTTTGGAACTCGATTTTCTTGCTGTTTTAAATGCTTTTTCACTTAGGGTTCGAGGGAAGGGAGCCATTTTGAGAGTTTAGGAGCTGGAGAGGTGCGAAAATAGGAAGGAAAACTCAAGCTTCAAGTTGTCTCAAGTGGATTCAAGTGAAGAAGGAGTGGATTGGAGTCTTGGACACAAGAGTTTTCTTCTCTTCTTCTCTTTGCTTTGATGTTTACTGATTTTTCTAGTTTTAAGCTTGTAATTTCCTTGAATATGATCGGCTAGGCTTTTCTTATCTTAGGGTTGTGGTACCCTAGCATGTAAACTTATGGATTTGCTACTTTGATTACTTGATTTAATGCATTTTGGTGTTTATTCAACTTTGTGCTTGATGAACCCTAGTTGTTTGGCCACCACTTAGGGAAATTAGAGGATTTGGGGTTTCCTTGGAAGAGGACTCCTAAATTTAGTCCTTGGGTTGAATACCTCTTGTTCTATGTTGATTGTGCTTGATTAACTTGATTAGCCCAAAGGATAGGCATATACCTAAGGGCCTTGAGGAGTCAAAATTAGCTTGAATTTAATGCATCTCTTAAATTTATACTTCCATAGGCATATGAGGAGTTAGATTTAAGAGGTAGAATTTATATAGGATTGGAAGGTTCATATAATGAAAGTAGGGCTAAGACTAACACCAAATCATTGATTTAAGTAGTGAAAAAGGGTAAAATTCCATGAAGTGCTAGGTGTAACTACAATCCTAAGAGCTTTTAATTTCATTTACACTCTTGAGTTATTTTCGCATTAATTTGTTAATTGCGTTGTTCCCCTGTTTTCAATTAAAAAACTCAATTTCGGTTGCTTGGCTTAGGTTACTTGTGAATGCATTAGTACTCAATTTGTTTTAGCTCAGTTCCCTATGGACGATACTCTACATATCATTATACTACTTGTTGGCGGTGTACACTTGCACCGCTTCGTTTGGGCGAGCAACACTAATAAATCAGAATTCCTCTTTGCACCTTTGTGTGACACATTGGTCTACTTACCCTTAATGCATTCCACACATGAATCTAGGTAAAAAAATCTAAGGATTGAAGAATCCCGTCTTTCACTAACCATTTGATTCTTTCAATCGATATGTGTCCTAACCTTGATTGCCACAACATAGAGGATTTCTCATTCATGATACTTCGTTTAATACCAGAATTACCATGCATAGTTACTAAGCTACTAGCAACATTAAGATTTGTATGAATCTTATACAGACCATTATCCAAGGAAAATTTTCCAATAGAAACACCATTTTTTAATAACTCATAAGAAAAACCATTAATATTTAAAGAAAAACCCCAAGGAATAAGTCTAGTGGAAACAGAAATTAAGTTTATGGAAAAACATGGAACATAAAAAGTCTGTTCAAGATCTAATACAAAGCCAGTACTCAAAATAACTCTATAGGTCCTGATCGCTTCGACATGTGAACCAATCCGATTTTCAGGAAAATCCAGCTGTTCACCAGGACTAGGTTTCCTTTGGTTTAGAAAACTCTGCATGGTATTAGCAATATGGATTGTACAACCAGTATCAATCCACCATGTATCATGATAAATATCAACAAAATTAGATTCAAAACACACAAAGGATAACAAATTACCTTCCTTAATTAGCCAGGCCTCACGTTTAGGACAATTCTTTCTAACATGTCCTTTCTTCTTACAGAAGAAACACTTAATAGCATCCTTATTCTTTTCAAAACGAGGTGCAAGTTCATTCTTCTTGTTTTTCCCTTTATGGACTTGCTTCTTGGTGTTTGTCACAATGTGAGCCTCATTAGATCCCTCACCCTTCTCAAAGTTCAGCATTCCTTCCTCTTGTACACACATGGACAACAATTCATTAACTGACCACTTTTCTTTCTGTGTTATAAGCGATTTTAAAAGGTCCAAACTGAGAAGGAAGAGATGAGGATCAACTTCACCAAAAGAGAATCAGTAATTCCAATATCCAAGGACTTAAGTTGTGAGATATGTCCCGCATTTGCATAATGTGCTCACGCACAGCTTTAGTGCTAGTGTATTTCATGGATGAGAATTGTGCCAGCGTTCATACAATGCAATCTCAGCAAGAGTGTTAGCAGCTGTGGGTACCAGAGGTTCCTCCTTATGAAGAGCATAGTCAAGGTTTAGACATCCCAAATTAAGAAGGACTGACTCCTTCCACACCTTACAATTGTCACCAGACAGAAAAATCTTTTCAAAAGTTTCACCAAATGAAAGAGATGAAGTTGCTGTAGGAAAATTTAAACAATTAATCATATTTATAATAGAGGCATATATCATCAAGCTAAATTAGTATGCTTACCAATGCAAGTCATACAATGACATGAATTACGTACTACTAATTCTACCTGTGGGCAAAGAAATTAGCATATAACAACTCATGTTTACTTTAATGATGAAACTAGAAAGCATTCATGTTCCTTAATACCTGTAGGCTACTTAAGAAACATAAAGCAATTTCCATTTCAGCTTAACTAAATATGTAGAAATGATTTTCTCCCTGTGGGTAAAGATAAATCATAACTTCATATTTAATTATATTTGATGTCTTTGAACTCATATGTGATATTAAATTTTGTAAAACAAACATTTATGCATATTTTACTGAAAGGATGTTGTGGCTACTCCTTGAAACAAATATTTCTATCACAAAACATCATCAAATATGTGCATTTTTCATACATAAATATGCACTAAATAACTTTAAGCAACACCAAATTGAGACATTTAATTATTTAATCATTCAAATAATTTCTCAAGATTGTACACCACAGTTAATAAGAATTCTAATCCAATATAATATAGAATAAAATATATTATTCATATTTACAATAAGAATTCTTATTCAATATAGTATAGCATAAAATATAATAACAAATATTAAACATGCTACGCTTTAATTTTTAGTCAATTTCCATTAAATATACATAAAAATAAGTATATTATATACTGTCACTTAAAAATTAACAATAAAAATATTTCAGAAAATATAAAACCCCAAAATAATATTTCTTGCAACCCAAAATGCTGCCATAATATTTTTATACAAAAGAAACGAAATTTTCTATCAAAATGACAACTTGCATTAATGGTCGAAGACTAATTTACGAGGTAAAGGGTTGTGGGGTCTATTCTGATCAGGACTTAAATTTTACTTTTAAAGGCCTTTTACACATAAATAAACCAAACACACTATCTCATTATAAGTCCAGTAGCAAAATGAGGCCCAATAAAATTTAGTCCACATAAACAATAGAAACATAAATGTCCCAAAAGTAAAAATCAAATAAATAGCCCACCAAATAAAATACCTTCATATAAAACAATATATATATATATATATATAATCAAATTTGTGACTCCAAAATGACACAGCATAGGTTATCTTCAACCTCTAGCGGGTTTGAGTGACCCAACCGAGATCCAGAACGGACCCAAATGGAAAAACTATATTATGTAATTTTCAAATATATTTTACAGTAACATATAATTCAAAAAATTTTCAAGTTACAGTATATATGTCACGACCCCCGTTTAGAGGACCGTGACCGGCACAGACACAGGGAATACCCCTATGCCTGTATGCCTTATCACCTAATTGACAGAATATCTATTAATAAAAAAACATTCGCATGCATTATAATACCATGGCTACACCGAAGTGGTGGCCTATCCTAGGCAAGCAAATCAACGGCCAGTGCCGCTTCAGGATATAGATATAGGAAAACACATAATATATAACCTGTGTACTGGCTACACATCCGAAGATGCTGCATATCCTATTCACATGCAACAGGTATATGTATATATATATATTGAAAACGACAATTCCCTGTCTCGCAGTAAAAAAAATCCTGATCCTTAAGGTGTGTGAAGCTGACAGCTCTAGATTTAGTAATACAATCTAATTGGGTAGGTCTACCCTTTACTTTATGATACATTAATAAAGTAAATTAAATTACAATTACACTTTATTCACCCACATGAACAAGTTGTGGGTCTTGGAAAATGTTGCTCAACCCTCGTTCCACCGAGACTTCTTCCACCTGTACTTAACCTGTCTCTGTGTAGTAAAAATGAGGCGTGAGTCTTAACCACGCAACTCAGTGAGAACTCTCCCATCCCCGGCGCAAGGCAAGTACCATGACGCTGGGATTGGGAGTCATACACAACCACATGCAAAAACAACTGGTTACTGTTAATAAACATACATTCTTGGTGACCACACAACAACAGAAATTTCACCCAAACACTCACATGCATTTAATAATTGTAAACATGCAGCAGTTTATTCCACGTCATCAATCAGCAAGTAAACATGTAACATATAGTACCGACTTTTACATACCGGTCTTCTCACGTTTCAGCATGTCTGAATCAAACAAGACAAGTGGTGAAGTAATCCTGTACGTTACCACTACGCTGCACAATCAACAATTATATGCAAACACATACAATTTGTACATACACATAGATGCTAAACATACATCTACTTAATCTCCCCAACTTTGGGGTATCTACTAGCCACTACGTGGCTTTCCCACTTCGAACCCGTGCACTCGGGTTGCTGGCCACCAATTGGCAAAACTTACTTAACCCATTCACTTAGGTACTGGTCACCTCGTGACAATTCTGTTAACCAAACACAATCAACTTCTATCTATCAAACAACTGACGCATAGCCACCACGTAGCACGTCCTGACCCCTTGCTGCGGGGCAATAGCTTGAGCCCACTCGTCGATTACCCAACTAGGCCACAATTGCGGGCACGGCACGACGTTTCAAAGCCTGGTCACTGATACACCCTGGACCATCTCAACAGGATGATTTCTCTTCTGCAAGATCAGGCTCACGATTCACCCGTAGGTTCCTCCCGTGTCTCCTTATCTTGCTCTCACATATTAATAGGATTGTTTGTATCTTTCCCGAAGGATGAACAATTCCTCTCCTTATTAATATGTACAATTATCCTCAACAGGATATAACTCATATACCGGTCTAGATGCACTCTCTGAGCCTCAAGCTATCGTCATAGCAATATAAATCCTTTCTGACCCTATTACCAGGATAGGGCAATGACCATCGTCATGGTGATTATAAAACTGAGGTCTCAAGTGCCATCTGACGTTGTTCTAGTCAATGTCTCACATATTAATAGGATTCTTTGTATCTTTCCCGAAGGATACACAATTCTTCTCCTTATTAATATGGACGAGTATTCTTAACAGGATGTAACTCATATACCCGTCCAGATGCACTCTCTGAGCATAAGCTATCGTCATAGCAATATAAAACCTTTCTGACCCTATTACCGGGATAGGGCAATGACCATCGTCATGGTGATTATAAAATTGAGGTCTCAAGTGCCATCTGACGTTGTTCTAGTCTCACATCGCTAGCATAACCAAATCCGAAACCCTCCAATAACTCCCTTTTGCATGATTATAATTTAAGTCATCGTCGTGACGAGTTTCCAAAATAAAAGTTTAGTCCTTCCGTACAAGGACTCTTGCCATTGTCGTGGAAAAGAATCAATAAAATACTCATCATGCCTCCGGAGTGTATGAGTTGGATTTGTAACACACCAATCATAGCAAACAATTACTCTCTACTCCTATGTCTTCCTATCTAAGCTACTTTCCACAACCTATTTTCTAGTTCTTTCATTCTTTTAAGATTCTATATCTCTAGCTAACACATACCAGACAAGTAGAGAATATACATACTCATGTAATCCACATAAGCATACAACCCTAGGAGCAGAGATGGAAGAACCC
The DNA here is from genome assembly GCA_014851425.1 of Senna tora. Classification (NCBI taxonomy): domain Eukaryota; kingdom Viridiplantae; phylum Streptophyta; class Magnoliopsida; order Fabales; family Fabaceae; genus Senna; species Senna tora. The sequence continues at coordinate 17,868,273 of CM026262.1, forward strand.
TCACATGGCCAACCTTCCATGCAATCCCCTCTTGTAACTTTAGTCTCCTTGGAGTTCCTGTTACACTCTATTGTGTGTCGTTGTTCCTATAAGAACAACATTTAGTTTATTAAGGTTATTACTTAACTTAAATCGTTATTTATCTCTCCATTACTCTCACATGTAGTCCATGGTTGCCATAGAGTTAAGCTCTTGGTCTTATCGGACTACTCTATCCCGACTTATGCGTATCCTTCCTCGGACACTTGACTTACTCGAATATAACACTCTACTTGAGTGTTTTACATACTTGGATTTGTGTATTAGACCTCTATCTAACATGTATTCGCACCTAAGGAAGCTTATCTAACTTAATTGGAAGGAATCCTAATTTTAGGAAGGTCTAAACATTTTGATTCAACTTGTGTTCCTACTTGGGTTTTAGAAATCTAGTTTCTAAACCTCAATGTACCTCAAATTTATCCTACTTGGGTTCCAAGAAATCTAATTTCTAAACCTCAACATACCTCCAATTTATCCTACTTAAGGTTTCCTAAAGGTTGTGAAGGGATAAGGTTGCAATTCACAAAGTTAGACCTAATTTGTTCCATAAGTTTCCATCCCTGAGAAACAAAGGGGTACTTGGAGTGATTTAATCCTCAAAAACATGTTTAGGAGTGCTCTAGGGTGTTTAGGATTGAAGAGAGGGGGTTCGGAGGTCTCAATTCGCCCTTAAAGTGGGATTGGGGCAAGCCAGGCAGGGACCTGGCGCTGCAACGCCCATTCTGGCATTGCCGCACCAAGGTGCTGCCTTGGTAGCCCTTGGCCAACCAGCAAGTGGGCGCTGCAGCGCTAGCTTGCAGCACAACAACGTTTTTGCTGTGCTGTGGCTGGTTTCGGTCACCTTTTCGGCCATTTTCCGATCTGGCTTCGATTCTACTTTTCATGGATCTTGTTCTCCTACATATATACTATATTTAGGAAGTCCTACAACTCAAATCCAACTCCGATTTGTTGCCGAATCGTTGATTGTTCGAAATTGAGAAAAATGGGTTTTATAAACCCCAAACTCTTCCAACTTCGAATCCGGCCAAATCCAACGATGTAGCCTCGAATCCTAAACCCGATGAGTGTTCAAGAACACTTTAGAAACTTTATTCTACCCTCGAATCCGCCCAAACTCGGATTCTCAACTCAATTCCAAAAATAAAGAAAAATGAAGAAAATGGGAACTTTGAGAGAATCAGGCGTTGTACCAACCTTAACTCGAGAGATTGAGACGAGGAAGATGACGAGGATGATCTCCGGCTCCACCTCCAACTACGGCTTGCCGGATTCTGACGAGATTCCCGCCGGATTTCCTTCCACCTCCAAGCCCTAGCTCCCCCTCTCTCTCTCCTTTCCTTCTCTTTCTTTCTCCTTTGTTTCTCCTTGTTTCCTCGTGGCCCTCTCCCCCTTTTCTTTTTTTCTAATTGTGTCTTGTTAAATTAATTGGGGAGGGTTACGGGAATAGGAAAAAATGTGGGGGGGGGGGGGCTGCTGCCTTAAAATAATTATTAAAATAATAATATAATCTTAATTAATTAATTAGAAATGGAAAAAAAAACATATTTTAATTTAGTTCCCACTCCTATTTATTTTAGGTTTCTAATCTCGTAGGTCCTGAATTAATTCCAAAAAATATTTCACTTCTTTCTTTCATCTTTTATTTTACTTGAAATTTTGAAGAATTTCTCGGTTCCTTTCTGGTTTCCCTTAACCTTCATACTTTTCCTATATTCTTTTTAAGCTTTTAATTCCTAGCCCCGGAATAAATCATTCTTAAATCCTCGAAATTTTAAATAAATCATTGTTTAATCCTCGAAATTTTTCGGGGTATTACAATATATGTCATAAAGATTTCAAGAAAACTAGGCGGAGGAAAAACCATGCTCTAATGCCACATGTGAGATTCCACAATAAAATATGTGTCTTACAAAATAATAACGTATAGTAAATTTCACTAACCTCCCGCCATAGTTGTCTCAAGAAATTAGTAAGTAGATTTTTCGACCGATGAATTACCATACGTGATGGAAGCCGGACACAGTAATCTCTGGTTAGGAACCCACTCACAAAGAACTCACAAGGAAATGCACACCTTCCCATCGAAGAGTGCCCCTTTTATAGAGTCTAAATTGTAACCATCCAATTACTTTGAAACCTCCACATTAAAACCAATTATGGAAAATTATGTTGCATGACTGGTCATGAAGGACCATTATTTGTTTTTATTAAAAACGGTTACACTTACATTAATCTCTAAAAGATTTTGCTTATTTAACTTAATTCTTGAAGGATGAGTCTGTTGTTCAATTTAGATCTTCCGTTAGATGTCGTTAATGGAAGTGCTAACATTGATCGTAAAATGCCTCTGTGACTCTGTTAACTACATACATTACACAATTGATTATTAACTATACAAATTAGCCCTTCAAAGATTATATTGCTAGACAAATTAGTCCATAAAAAAATCATATTGACATAAAAATTAGTCCATTATTTAAAAATCACTACTACATTACAATTAAGTAGTGGCATCATATGAAGCTAATATTAAGCATATATTTACTCGAATTAGAAGAAACATGTATTTGCTTGTCCCAGCCGACGTGCGGCCTTGGCTCGCCCCTCCTTCACGTGAGCGGGTGCACCTCCCCTAATGAATTTTGCAACTAGGTGCTAAAGAGTGAGACTTGGAGTCGCCACCAAGTTTTTCTCAAAACTTGGAAAAGGGGTGTGAAGACTGGAACCTTCGACGGGAGTCGCTACCAAATTTTCAATCAAAATTTGGAAAAAGAAAAATAAGTTCAAAAGTGGGGTAAAATGAATTTTCACAAAATGTTGGGTTCGAGAGTCTGATTGAGATGAAGGGAATGTGTTAGGCACCCTTCTTCTCCCGTCCGAAGATGGTTACCCTAAAAATTAATATTGAAATTGTTTGGCCTTGAAAACATATACAATCATGAGAGAAAATGAGGAAAGAAAGAGGGAGGGCTTGACCTAGGATAAAAACCTAGGGCCTACGTACCCTCAAAGCGGGATCAAAGTCCACGTAGTTCCTGTGACATGCAAGTGTGTGGGTGGGGGGAGGCTCATCAAGCAAAGACTCAGATGGCCTCCCAGTGCAATGTGCCTAAAGAGGCAAGAGCCCCTCAGCACCTATCTACCATGCATTTAACAGAACAAATCAAACAAGGTGGGTGTGTGATGCTCATCAGCCAGCGTGCCCAGATGGCGTGTAAACTAGTGTTCCTATAGAAGCATAGACTGCACACCAGTTGAACAAATAAATAAAAGACGTTTATTAAAAAACACAAACAAAGCGTCTATGATATTTTTAGATTTTTCTCTTTAAGAAAAACAAAGAAAACTTTTCAACGCTTATTTTTCTGATTCTAGACATTAAATAAAAAATCAAATTGGACCACTTCCGAAATATAGAAAATTGTCAAAAACTAAGGTAAGAAAGCTCTATATCTCCCCTACACAGCCCCGCTAACCTTGCCCCAAAATCAATAGTAATTTGTAAGATATGATCTTTGAAAGCATAGTTACCCACAAGCTGTTTGAAATGATACTTTGGGATAAATAAATATGCCATAAATCATTATGGATGAATTTGGTCATGATATGTTTATCCTTTGTTCCAAAGACCAAGGAGAAGATTTAGGGACAAAAATCAATTAAAACGGAGTTGTGTAGATGGAGAAAAAATTTCACGAAATAGAGAGACGTCCTGGACGTCGTCACTCTGCAACGCGTTTTGAAAAATTGATTTTATAAAAATTGCTGGGAGCACAATACCCAATCAAATTTGACAAAATACATATGGTCAGAAAGCTATGGATGTCTAGTTTTAGGGGAAAAAAATAGATCACTCCATTTGGAGTTAAATTGAAATCAAAATCTTGCGTTGAAGGCACACTGCCCGAACTCAGAATCAGTTGGGGCAGAGGTTTTCACAAAAATTGTTTGACTCCATTAAAACACTTCGAAATTCATGAGAAAATTCAGAAATACTCTAAAGGTATACTTAAACAAGAGAAAAATACAAGAAACAAATTATAAATGTCGAAACAACCAAAAACAAAATGGAGAAGGCAAGAAATTACATTCAACCAAAACAGAAATCCTTCAATTGGTTCTTCCACCTTTCATTCTACGTTTCCCATCCCTTCTCCATGCATTCTTGACTCCTTCTCCTCCTCTAGCCTCTTGCCTCTTTGATCTCCTCCTTTCCTCTTTGACCTAGCCTCCTCTCTCTCTTTAACCTAGCCACTCTTCTTCCCCCTCTTTCTTGACCTAGGCTTCTCTCTTTTATAAGCTAGGGTTCTCTCAAGTCTTTTGGGCTTGGCCCATTAGATCTAAGAGTAGACCATCTCTCACTTTTAATCTTTTCTCTTTTTTTTGACAAAAATAATATTTTTGCATTATTTTATTTTATTTATTTTTGATTTACAGTTTTCGTGTCACGACCCCCTATCGGACGTCCGTGACCGGCACGGGAGGTAGGATTTCTCCTATCCCATAAGCCTCTAATTCCTTATTGACATTCTTATATAAGCATAACTACCCATTTCTATTACAAACAACATATAGTATATATGGTCATCCCTATCCGGTGACCTAAGTAGCACGCAATCCACGGCTCGCTCAACGCCGCTTCAGTCTATACATATACACATAATCAATCACACGTACATATAATATACATATTGATCACGCGCTTAAGGGCGGGTGATCTATCCTATTCACATGCAGAATCCCTGTGTACAGTCAAGCATATATATTCAATCACACACCTGCATAAAATATACATATTGATCACACGCCTCAATGCGTGTGACCTATCCTATTCACATGCGGAAGTCGTATTTTCACACAATCAAGTATTCAGTCACACATATATATAAGTTTACATATTGACCACACGCTCAGTGCGTGTGATCTATCCTATTCACATGCGGAAGTCACATTCATATATATATATATATATATATACATGATATTCATTATATCATAACCTATGATCCCAACAACCAGACCAATCTTTAACCTGTATGATGCCGACAATTCTAGAGTGTGACATATACATATATGCATATAGCAACTGTACAAAACAATGCTATACCAAAATGAATCATATACATATATATCCTGTCAAAATACATATAACAGTACTACCCACGCGAACAATGCGTGTGGCCTCTAAGTTTGTCCGCCTCCCTGAGATGAAGTGGAAGCGCTCCCGATGCCTAGACCACCTGTGTCTGTAACATTTAAAATTGGGGGTGAGTCAAACAGACTCAGTGAGAGGCTTTCCCATCCTTGGTGTAGTAGCGGGTACCACTACAACTGGGGAAGAGGAGCCAATCACAATCACATACGCATATAACGGGTTTAAATTTTCATATATTAGGTGGTCAGGCAATTAACATATATTATATTCACAATAAAGAATTTAAAGCATGAATTTACATACAGTTAAATTCACACATACATCATATCATGATTTAACATATAATTCCATGTGGTCACCCGTATCCAATTAACCGTAATCATAAACTGGCCGGAAGGCAATATCTCCGTTAGGAGAGAATCTGGCCCGAAGGCAATATCTCCGTTAGGAGGGAATCTAGCCCGAAGGCAATATCTTCGTTAGGAGGGAATCTGGCCCGAAGGCAATATCTCCGTTAGGAGGGAATCTGGCCCGAAGGCAATATCTCACGTGAGCAATATGGGAACCTAGTTGATCATTCTAGGAACCCCTGGTCCCAAGACTATACTTGGAACAATAATCTGACCCCAAGTCTTCACTTGGAGCATAGCCAGCGACTCATCTGACCTCGGTTTACCCAAGGCAATAGCCACAATGTGGTGTACTCATATACTCTGTATTTCTGTGGGTTAACTCAAGACAAGAGACTCAATCTACCCGGACCACCCGTGATAGACTCGGTTTCTGCGTTGTGCCATCAATGACCCCTATGGACCACTACTTGTTCATTTTACTTCTTCTTAGGCAAATCTAGATCTCCAAGTGGTTTCTAATTCGGACTCTTGGTTCTGAACAAAGTCACCTAGGTCTACCCTCTTTAAGGACTTACATACAAAACTACACCCTTCAGATAGTATTTACTCGATCCTACCCCCGATATCGTATAGGTCCCGTGGACCTTCTTTTCATATAAGGCTCCTTTAGCCACAATTGCTTTTACAATTCACAAACACACATATAGCATGTTTTCACAAATACTGTAATTTAGGAACAACCATAGCATGTTATCTAACATGTAATTCCTACAAATAGGCAAGAAGGCAAACCATATATCCATATCCGCAGTCAACCCTATAGGGCAAGGATAGGAAAGCCCCTCACCTGGTTGGCCCCTCGTACCGGCTCTCGGTGTGCCCGAAGGTCTGCTTACTATATGGTGCCCTATACACATTTATTTGAGAGATTCAGAAGCTTGAAAATTCCACCACTATCGTGTACATGCAACGCTAGTGCCCATGTTCTCTCTAATTAATTCCATAGGCTAGTTGTTGGCCTGGAAATGCCCTCAACTAGTTTTAGGACACCTAGCATGCTTCTATTCGTGTTCAACCCTTGCTTAATCACACTATTCGGAAGCCTTGAGTTGGGAATGCACGGTAACCCAATTTCATCTCTATGTGTCCATATGAAATTCCCATTACCAAGTCTTGAATTTATGACTCAAGAGAGTCATGAATTCTACTTATCTAAAATTTCCATTTACCGAATTAACTTTCAATACTTTACCTGCACATGAATGCACCTATTCGGATACGTGTAAAATTAGGAAAGTATCTCTTTTTCCCCGAACGGGGTTCCGGGTGAGCCGAGAATTACTCGGGTTTTAATTCCTCATACATTCCAATAATTTTTTATAATTATATAATTATCATTCACCCTTTCAATGCACCCCAACTCATTCTACAACACCCTTAAACATTACCAACCACATTTTCCTACACTTTTTTCCAACCCGGATAAATTCCATCAATTTGGTTCCGGTTCCTAAGCTTCCAACTCACTTCTTAACATGCATATACTTCAATTTAGGACCCAGAATACTCAAATTGAATCAATTGGGGTCTTTCCAAAAATCCCTAAAATTGATAAAATTGGGGTTTGAGAGTTTCGGGACTTCTCACCTCGATTCAACCGGTTAGAAGGACGATATGGAGTAGAGGAGAGTCCTAGCTACCTTCCCCGGTGAAAAAACAGCGTTTTTCGGCTAGAAACTCTCTCCCTTTTCTTTCTCTCACTAGCCCGTAGCTCTCTCTCTCTCTAGCCAAACGACGGCGACGGACGGCAAACTCTGGCCACCACGAACGTCTGGCCACCTCTCCTCCGTGCTCAGCCCGTCCGTGCTCCTCCAGCCAAGGCGTTGCTCCAACCCCCTCACGGCTTGCTCTCTCCGTGCGTGCTCTGTTCTAGCATCAAGCCTCACGCACGATTTTGCTTCCTCTTTTTCTTCTCCACTCTTTCTTATATTAATATATATATATAATATATTAATATACATACCCAGCATAAAGAAACCAATCTGATATGTTAATAATTAAGAAAATAAATAGATAAATAAAAATATAATTAGGATTTACTTAAATTTATATTTTAAAGATATAGGTAGTAGGATAGTGGGTATTTCTATCTCATTTTTTTTCTACTTTTATTTTAATTAATTTAATTAAATAAATGATGCCAGTTAAAATATCCTCGGGTATTACATTTCGGGGCCGGACAAAATAGGGTGTCCACAGATTCCCCTCTTTACTTGCCTTCCTCCAAAAGGGACGCTTTCGTCGCTGACGAAGGGAACAAGTAAAGACAAAAGGATGCCCTTATTTCCCTTAGCTGGAGAAAAACTAATTGGTGCTGAAACACTTAAGTAAATCTACCCGATTATGCACCCCAAAATATGAAAACAATGAGAAATGGTATTGCCAAGTCTGCTCGAAGGAAAAAGAGACAAAAAAAATCTACTTCAGCTTTTTAGACTTTCTAATGTAGATTTTAATTTTGGATGCCGTAGATAATCTTACCGCGGGGCTCGTGAGTCCCCAAAAGTTATGGGTGTCAGCTTTCGAAACACACAAAGGTGAAAACTGATCACTACGGAGATCTTGATGGGCAAGAATCTCCAAAAAGTTGTGGGTGTCAGATTCTAAAACACTCATCCACAAAATCTGATTCCTATGGAAGAAGAATTATGGGCGTCAGATCCCGAAACACTCATCGGCGGAGTATGATCCTTATGGAAAAATTTGGGGCGTCAGATCCCGAAACACTCATCGGCGAAGTATGATCCCTATGGAAAAATTGGGGGTGTTAGATCCCGAAACACTTATCGGCGAAATCTGATCCCCATGGAAAATGGTAGGTGTCAGATCCCAAAACACTCATCGACGGAATCCGATCCCTATGGAAGAAGAATTATGGGAGTCAAACTGCGAAACACTCATCGGCGGAATTTGATCCCCATGGAAAATGGTGGGTGTCAAATCCCGAAACACTCATCGGCGGAATATGATACTGAATCCTGAAACACTCATTGGTAGGATTCGATTGGTGCTTGATCTTGAAACACTCATTGGTGAGATTTGGTCCAATTAAAAGGTGGGTATCTCTATCCTTAAACACTCCTTGGTAGGATATTGATTCCCGTACGCGACCCAAAAACACTCACTGGCGGGATAGGATACTGAACCCTAAAACACTTATTGGTAGGATTCAATGGGGCCAGCTCTCGTAACACTCATTGGTGAGATTTGGTCCAATTAAAAGGTGGGTATCTCTATCCTTAAACACTTCCTGGTAGGATATTGATTCTCGTATCCGACTCGAAAACACTCACTGGCGGGATAGGATACTGAACCCTAAAACACTCATTGGTAGGATTCAATGGGGCCAGCTCTCGTAACACTCATTGGTGAGATTTGGTCCAATTAAAAGGTGGGTATCTCTATCCTTAAACACTCCTTGGTAGGATATTGATTCCCGTATCCGACCCGAAAACACTTACTGGCGGGATAGGATACTAAACCCTAAAACACTCATTGGTAGGATTCAACGGGGCCAGCTCTCGTAACACTCATTGGTGAGATTTGGTCCAATTAAAAGGTGTGTATCATTATCCTTAAACACTCCTTGGTAGGATATTGATTCCCGTATCCAACCCCAAAACACTTACTGGCAGGATAGGATACTGAACACCAAAACACTCATTGGTAGGATTCAATGGGGTCAGCTCTCGTAACACACATTGGTGAGATTTGGTCCAATTAAAAGGTGGGTATCACTATCCTTAAACACTCCTTGGTAGGATATTGATTCCCGTATCCAACCCCAAAACACTTACTGGCGAGATAGGATACTGAACCCTAAAACACTCATTGGTAGGATTCAATGGGGCCAGCTCTTGTAACAAACATTGGTGAGATTTGGTCCAATTAAAAGGTGGGTATCACTATCCTTGAACACTTCTTGGTAGGATATTGATTTCCATATCCAACCCCAAAACACTTACTGGCGGGATAGGATACTGAGCCCTAAAACACTCGTTGGTAGGATTCAATGGGGCCAGCTCTCATAACACACATTGGTGAGATTTGGCCCAGAAAATGGATATCAAAATCCCTAAACACTTATTGGTGGGATTTGGATTCCTGTATCCAATCCTAAAACACTCATTGGTGGGATTTTAAAGCAAAATTATAGAGTCGCGGATGACCCCTAGGTCAGAAATATCTTCTAATGGAGTATTACCTTGAAAATGGTTGACTTCTCCAAGGGCTTCCTGGCGTAATGAATTGCCTTCCCAGCTTGTTTGTACTTCACAGGCCTAAAAGATATATGCAAAACATGCATTTCCTGCTGTTCCAACTTAGCAGGTGATGAAAAAGATTGATGCATATGTGGATCATGCAAATGCTTATGCGAATACCTTGTCAAATGGAAACAAGAATGTAAAAATCATGAGTACTATGCAATCATCGCACAATAATCATTTGATGACTTATGGAAGTGTCATGCAGATGGGGCGCACGTAAAAGCAACAACGATCCTAATAAATTAATCGACTCAAATGTGAATACACATGCAAAGATAATGAACATATGTAAGCATAGTGATAAGACAAACATGGTCCAAAATATCACTTTATTTATTTTTATTTGATTTTGTCTTAAAAAAGGAAAATGGAAACAACATTTGGGGATACTCATGCCCCAAACTTTGAGGGGAAGTGATTCCCCAGCCTTCTTAGGGAAAGAATGTTGTGGGCGCATTAGGATCTCGACAACCAACAAGATGATTCCCCAGTCCACCGACAGGAGAATGGAGGAAAATCCAGGGCATTAGAGGCCCTATACAGCCAGAAACCTGCTTTGGAACACCGAGATCCAAACCCTAGATGCAGAGGAAATGATTCTACAATCCGTAGACAAAGAAGTTAATAAAGAACTTGAGACATCGAAATCCCAAGACAAACAGAGAGGGGTATGTTTTGGGATACTTCGATCCCAATACTAAGGGCAAGATGATTCCCCAGTCAATGTGCAAGGATTAAGTCTGTATTCAGGAGAAGGGAATTCCCCAATTTATAGATCGAGGTAGGAAAACTGTTTATATAATGAGGAGGTAAAATTACTCTCCTATCAACAGGAAGAACGAAGACAAGTGAAGGCAAACACTATTTACACATCTTAGTCTTTGAAAATCAAGTAAGGAGGGTAAAAACACTTCAGCTTTGACGAAGCAGTCAAAAAGTCAATTAAGGAAATCTTTGACCTTATTTTGAAATTCATCTTGATTTCGAGCATTGAACACTAATCAAACACTTCTTCTTTCTTAAAAGTTAACTTGGTCTTAACCATTGATGACCAAGTAAAGAAATAAATCAATACATTGGTTTCAATCATCGAAAACCAAGTAGAAAAATAGCATGGTAGAGGTGACTTGATTACAATCCTCAAAACCAAGCATTGCCTGCCCTCATACTTCTATTTTCAAGGATTTACATGTAGATGTGAAGTATAACCTTACTCTCATGGAATTTATCAAAGAATTAAGAGAGAACTTGGGAAATCTAAATCCCATGATAAGCACAGAAAGAGACACATTTGTGGGGACCTCGTGACCCTGTCTCTGAAAATAGGAGGACTCCTAAGTCAATGGACGAGGGATTAGGACCACACTTGGAGAGGAAGGGATTCCCCGGCTAAGAAACTGAAACAGGGTAATAATCTGGGGATAAGGTAAAATTACTCTCCTAATGACTGGAGGAGTAAAAACAAGTGAAGGAAAACACCATTCGATCATACCTCTAATCATTGAAAACCAAACAAAGAGGGCTAAAGATGCTTCAGTTTTGAACGAATTGTCAAAAGCCAAGTGAGAAAATTCTGATCTCATTTTGAAATCAAGAACTTCTTCTCTTTGAAGTCGATTAACTTGGTCTCAACAATTGAATACCAAGTAAAGAAATTAATCAATATATTGGTTTTAATCATTGAGAACCCAATGGAAAAATCTCATAGAAGAAGTTACTTGTTTTCAATTTTCAAAATCAAGCATTGTTTCTCCCTGACACTTTGATTTTCAATGATTTGCAAACGTGAAGCACAAGCTCCCTCATGTTAGAATAAGATAACCAAAAGTTTAAAATGTCTTGTCTAAAATGATAATCCAGTAAAGAAAGACTTATCAACTTTATCTTGGGACTAATGAGAAGTGTCTACATGATACACATGTAAAAAAGGAGAAATCCAACAGAAGAGTGTACTTCTATTAAAAAGATGAGTCGTTCTAAGTGATAACATTGACCACCCGACTGACAATAACATGATACCATAAATATGCATTAGCTAGGGAAAATCCCTAGCTAATCCGTAGCTAATCCCTACCTAATCGGATTAGCTAGGGATTAGTTACGGATTTTTCCCTAGCTAATATTTGGACGCTAATTGCTACAGATTTTTTTCGTACCTAATCCCTAGCTAATCCGTAGCCAATCCCTAGCTAAATTCCCTAGCTAAGTCGTAGCTAATCCCTACTAAGCCGTAGCTATTCCCTAGCTAAATCACCCTCTCTGACAATTGCTGCCGGCGACCTCCTCCACCGGCCTCCGACGACGACGGCCGCCGGCGACCTCCTCCACCTCCAGCGACCCCCTCCGACGACGGCTGCTGGTGGCCTACTCCACCTCCAGCAACCTCCTCCTCCACCGGACTCCGGCGACCTCCGACGACCTCCTCCGACAACCACTTTATATTTCAGAAAAATGGTCCTAGGAGGACTCGAAGACGGAACATCATGGATGGTAACATTTACACCAACCAATAGGCCATTTATCACTTTTTGATTAATTAATGTAAAACATTTTATATATATACATATAATAAATTAGCTAGGGATTTTTTTTCCCTAGCTAGTGAGCTAGGGATTAGTTAGGGATTTTTTTTTCCTAACTAATTAGCTAGGGATTTTTTCTCTAGCTAATTAGCTAGGGAAATCCGTAGCAAATCCGTAGCTAATTAGCTAGGGATTAGCTAGGGATTGGCTAGGGATTTTTTCTTAGCTAATTAGCTAGGCAAATCCGTAGCTAATTAGTTAGGGATTTTTTCCCTAACTAATTAGCTAGGGGTTAGCTACGGATTTTTTCCCTAGCTAATTAGCTAGGGAAATCTGTAGTAAATTCGTAGCTAAATTTTCCCGCCTTTTCACGCCAAACTTTTTTACCAAATTAGCTAGGAATTTTATCCCTAGCTAATCTGTAGCTAATTAGCTAGGGATTTTTTCCCTAGCTAAATCAGTTTTTTCTTGTAGTGATATATAATCCCCAAAGAATGACCACAATGGGATGAAAGTGAGGCTTTTCTGGGTTATGGAAAAAGAGATTTCCAATTTTTTGAAAAAGAGGGTAAGAAACCCGAGGGACAAAGAATTTCTCTAGCTTCATTTCAGGATAAAATTTGGATAGCGATCAAGGGATTCAAGATCTCGTCTTAATATTTCCTGAGGGGAAATTTATTCTTTGAGTGCTGAGATTGATGTCTCTCTCTCGTTTTATTGGCCCTACACAAAACATTTGAATTTGCTATACCTCAATGAGGACTTTATGGGTGCAAAATGTGGGCTTATAAAAGGACCCAAAAGTTATTGTGGGAACATAATGACAACTCTTTGAATTGAAATTGCTCTAACCCAGGAGCTTAGCATTTGAGAGTTAATAAGGTCTTTAAACAAATTGAGCATCCAACTAGCAAATACAAACGACCAAAGAACAAGTAATTCTCTCACTCGCTATTGTTGGAATATTTTCACTCAAATATGTTCTACTAGCCAGTTGCCATAGGCTTGTAATTAATCTATATCTCTACTATAGAAGTATTAGTGTAATAGATCAAGAGGTCTTTAAAAGCTTGTACTGATGGAGGAATGACTAATGTGGAAAAAGTGTTTAAGAAATGAAGTTAGCAATTATCAAGTATGAAATAATAGTTTCTTCAATGAGCACGATAATTTTGACCTAAAAAAGGAGGATGTTGACCAATTGATCATTCTCTATCCACCAAAAGAGTTTGCCTTAGATCTTCTCCCTTTTTTTTCTTGTGCACTTTTATTTCTTTTCCTATCTTCTTTCATTAATAATTATTTTATTCTTTCTTTTCTTTTCTTTTCTTTTCCCAAGCCCTTTCTTGGCTTACTTGAATTGCTTGGCAAATCCAGCTTACGAGAATGAGTGGTCAGCTAATATATGCAATAGGTCAAAATGTAATACTCATCCAAGAATCACGTGAAGAGGTGTCTTGAAAGTTGCTAATAAAAAGCTCAAAATAGGTGGAAAAATGAAATATAAATGGGATTTGTGTTTGGACAAAGGGAGAATGAAATGAATGCCTCCATCCTTTCTATCAAACCAATGCATGTAAAGCTTCAATTAAGATTAAAAATAAGTTCTAGAACCGGCATGAGCAGACAAATTACACTCAACGATCATCGATGAAAAGAAAATAGTGTTTGGCTCAAATAACTCCCCACAAGGTTTGACTCTCAGATTGATCACTTGCAAAGCCAATTGGATGCTAAATTTGCCTCAGAAACAAAGCTCTTATCATGGATTGAACTTAATCGTGAGATATCCTTATTATTCCCCAAGGTTTATTTCATTAAAAAAACATACGCATGAAGGCTTAAAAGTGGCTGACAATGGATAATAGTGTTCCTCTCCCTTTTTGTTTTTTGTCAATTGATTTCTTGAAATACACAAAGTCGAAAGACTACTCGTTCTAGGTGAACATTGACTAGGTTTAGACTTTTGAAAACTCCACTCCTAGCCCAAATGGGGTGACTAGAGGTGGTGTAAAGAATCTTTGTCTTGTTGTGTTTTAGGAAAATCAAGAAATGCCTCATATCCTTGATATAGCCAACTCATTTGCTTTTATTAAGGCTCTTTCTATTTATTTTTACTTTTCTTTTCCTTTTTCCTTTTTTCTCTTATTTTTCATTATTTTTTTTAATTCCCCGGAAAACATGGCTAAGACTGAGGTGTGTGAAAAATATCGCTTATGAAGTGAGTGATCCTTCTCGAGAGATTCAGGACTATGCATATGTGCGGTATCTTCTTTTATCAATTAAGTTAATTGCCAATGTTGGATCAAATTAGACGAGGATCCTGAACATTCAAATGCTAGAATGAAGAACATGGAGCAGACGGACGACGGTTACTGATAAAAAGACACTTTACTTTATTCCCAAAATAAGTGTGACGAAGTTCATTCGAAAAAGATTCTAAGGCACTTCAAACTATTTGATGTCGTTCTCTCTAACATTTTCTAATCAAGCATGCCACATTTTACCCTCTTTGCGAATGTACCCTCAAACTCAGGAGTTGGGGTGATCTTCTTGTTCCTCATTAATATTTGGACATTGGTTTAAAAAATGCTACCTGTCTCAGTTGAATGACCATGCGCATTCACGTGGCACTCTCATGAAAGTTGTGGCTTGTACCTCTAGGGTAGGGAGGTGTTAATGGAACCATGAGTCTTGGGTTTATGATCCCTTGATCCGATAACTGTCTGAGTAATTCCAGTTGAGACACTTGCAGAATCTGGATATGATAATCTCCCAATGCATGCACTAAGGATTTTAAAACAAATGAGATTCTCAAATGATGCCTCTATAACATAGGCATTGAGTATAACCTAAAATGATAGTTCCCCAGTGCATGTACTGAAGTTGTGACAGACACAAGGGTGCTATGTGGTATCATGGTCACTACACCATAGATTGAACATGGTAGTCCTCAGAGTATGTCGTGGGGTTAGTGACACCTGAGCTAAAAAGATGATTCCCCAGTGCAAGCACTGGGCCTCATGGCAGCCATGGGATAAAGACAATGGTTCCCTAGTGCGGGCATTGGAATTCATGACAAGACCTAAGGTAATGACTCCCCGAACAGGCGCCGGGAGATGAGTCTAACATTATGATTCATCAGTGCAGGCACTAAGGCTCTAGACAGAATCAAGATGACGACTCCCAATATAGGGGTTCGAAACATGATCTAAGGTGATGCTTTCCTTTCGGGGATACCGAGATTCTAGACCAGTATAAAGTCTCGGGACAGACATGGTCTTCGAATCGTGATTCCCTAATGCAGACACTAGGATATTAAGGCAGGCACGAGTTTGAAATGATGGTTCCCCAATGATAGACCAAAAACATGCCCTAAGACAATAATTTCCCAGTATAAACACTAAGTACTAGACACGACTTGAGAGCACATCCCCCAGTGCGGGCACTGGGGGTATGAGATATGGTCTATTTGGTGATTCCCCAATGCATGCATCGAGATTCAGATACAAGATTAGGAGGGCGATTTCCCAGTGCAAGCACTGGGTTTAAGCCAAGAATGGGTAGTTCTAAGGCGATGACCCTCTTTATACTGAAATTTAAAACGGGGGTTTCCCAATGCAAGCGTTGAGGCTCAAGGCAAGAATGGATCTAGAAAGTTGATTCTTTAGTCACCATCTAGTTTCAACAGCCAGACTCGTTCTTGAGGCCAAACAATTATCGGGCGCCAGCCCAATACAATTTTAGCTATGAATGCAATGCAAAAATCCGAAAAATAAAAGAAACAATTCAATAAAAGAATATGGGAGAAATGCCTTCACCACAAATACCATGTTAAGTTAAAGGGTCCTTACAGGTATCTTGATAAAGATTTCTTTTCAAGAAAGAAGTGGTTACATTTGCAATTATCTTGAGGATCATTCTCTGGATCTCTAGTTGTCTCCTTTTCAGTCAAGGGATCCTATGAGAGACCAAGACTGTATAGTGTAAAGAAAAGTTTCGTTACACACACATGGGGTTTCTTTTTCTTTTAGTCAAATGTTGCGATTGGCAAATGAGACTCTTAACGGAAACAGATTCCTCAAAGTATGAAAATTCATGATTAATAGGAAAAATAATATTTCCTTCACGTTAAACGTCTCAATTACCACCCGCAACATTGATTTTAGCTCGCGTGAAGCTTGCTAGTAAAAAGCCAGAAGATTGACACCATGTACCTCAATAATTGTAAATATAGCCACTGTTTATTAACTATGAACAAATGTTAATACAATCCTATTGCCTTGTAATTAATGTGGGAGAAAAAACATCCTCGTCATATGTACAAATATTATTCACAAGAAGAAAACAATGGTGATTTAAATTAGAAACAAATGTGGTAAAGAATGAAAAAGAAAAATTGTTTTTTTTAATATATTTTACAATACAAAGGAAATTATGAGAAAAAGGAAAATATTTTTTTATATGCAGACAATTTTTTTATATACAATGCTCAAGAAAAATATTTTTTATATATATACAATACAAAGATTTTTTTTTTTAAAAAAAGGGAAAAATTATTTTTTTTCATAGTTCGAAAGAAAATGTTAAATGCAATGCAAACAAAATTATAAAAAAAAAATAATTTTTCTATAGAAAAAGGAAAACTTTTTGTTTTATATAATGTAAGGAAAATTTTATATATACGATGCAAAGAAAGAAAAAAAATTACTTTTCACAATTCAAAGGAAAATTTTATATACAATGCAAAGAAGATTTGAAATTTTTTTTACATATTTTTTCATATATACAATGCAAAGGATTTTCCTCTTTTTTTTATAATGCAAAGAAAAAATGATTTCCTTTTATACGAAGGAGAATTTTAACATGCAATGCAAATGAAATTATAAAATTTTTTTGTACAATGTAAAGAAAATTTTTTTTATATTCAATGCCAAGAGAAGGGGTTTTTTTATTCATAATTTAGAAGAGAATTTTGTATGCAATGGAAATGAAATTATAAGAAGAAAATTTTTGTATACAATGCAAAGAAATTATTATTTATATATATATATATATATGCAATGCAAAGAAAAATTGTTTTTTTTCTTCTTTTATTCATAATTCAAAAGACAATTTTATATACAATGCAAAGAAAGTTATAAGAAGAAGAAAATTTTTGCTTTGCAAAGAATTTTTTTTTTTATATATACATGCAAATTTAGTTATGGGAAAAAGAATTTTTTTTTAGATAACGCGAAGAAATGTTTTTTTCTTTTATATACATGTGCTATGCGAAAGAAACTATGAGAAAAAGCTTTTTTTTATATAATCCAAAGAAAATTTTTATTTATTTATTTTTATATATATACAATTTAAAAGAAATTATGAGAAAAATGAAATGATTTTCTTTTACAATGCAAATGAGAGTTTTTTTTATATATATGTGATGCAAAGAAAATTTATTTTTTCCTTTTATTCACAATTGGAAAGGCAATTTTATATACAATGCAAAAAAAAATTATAAGAAAAATGGACATTTTTTTATTTTTTTTACTTTTACTCTTTTTTTTAAAAAAATGTATGAGGGAGTTTGCTCCTTGTGTCCTAAAGGTTAGGCTCATAAAGTCTCTAAAATTGGTTGACCTAATAAATGTAGGCTTTTAAGATCAACTTGCACATGGTTTAGCTTGGGATCTAGATACCTAAAAACGCCCTTAGATTGCCCCTACCAGAGATAGAGACCTTGACTTAAGAGAGGATCATGTTACAGAGAATTCAGCGCGGATCAACCCTTAAGGCGAGTAACAATCTAAGTAGAATAAATAGGTCAACCTCTGTAGGCCTAAGCCCAACAGGGAAATATTCTCATATCCCATTCTAACTTATTTGGACGTACTCCGGGTATAGGAGCCAATTTGTAGGTTGAAATAAATGTAACTAGTGCATTTGTAAATTTACAGAGCACCCTAACTACCCTTCCCTTCCACTCGAAGGTGGGAACACTGCAAAAAAAAAAAAACAAAGAAAACAACATATATACAAAGATATATATACAAATAAACAAACATGGGAGGCCAAACAATTTTAATATTAATTCTTAAAAGAAAAGGGCTTGACTCTCTAATTAAAAGTCCCCAGCGGAGTCACCAACTGTGAAAACCCGAGCCTTCGACGGGACTCGCCACCAAATTTTCAATCAAAATTTGGAAAAAGAAAAATAAGTTCAAAAGTGGGGTAAAATGAATTTTCACAAAATGTTGGGTTCGAGAGTCTGATTGAGATGAAGAGAAGGTGTTAGACACCCTTTTTCTCTTGTCCGAAGACGGTTACCCTAAAAATTAATATTGAAATTGTTTGGCCTTGAAAACATATACAATCATGAGAGAAAATGAGGAAAGAAAGAGGGAGGGCTTGACCTAGGATAAAAACCTAGGGCCTACGTACCCTTTGAGGGATCAAAGCTCATGTAGTTCCTGTGGCATGCAAGTGTGTGGGTGGGAGGAGGCTCATCAAGCAAAGAATCAGATGGCCTCCCAGTGCAATGTGCCTAAAGAGGCAAGAGCCCCTCGGCATCTATCTACCATGCATTTAACATAACAAATCAAACAAGGTGGGTGTGTGATGCTCATCAGGCAGCGTGCCCAGATGGCGTGTAAACCAGTGTTCCTATAGAAGCATAGGCTCCACACCAGTTGATCAAATAAATAAAGACGTTTATTAAAAAACACAAACAAAAAGCGTCTATGATATTTTTAGATTTTTCTCTTTAAGAAAAACAAATAAAACTTTTCAACGCTTAATTTTTTGATTCTAGACATTAAATAAAAATCAAATTGGTCCACTTCCGAAATATAGAAAATTGTCAAAACCTAGGGTAAGAAATTTGTAATTTGTAATTTGTAAGATATGATCTTTGAAAGCACAGTTACCCAGAAGCTGTTTGAAATGATACTTTGGGATAAATAAATATGCCATAAATTATTATGGATGAATTTGGTCATGATATATTTATCCTTTTTTCCAGAGAGCAAGAAGAAGATTTAGCATCAAAAATAAATTAAAACGGAGTTGTGTAGATGGAGAAACAATTTCACGAAATAGAGTGAAGTTCAGGACGTCACTCTGCAATGTGTTTTGAAAAATTAATTTTATAAAAATTACTGGGAGCAAAATACCGAATGAAATTTAACAAAATACATATGGTCAAAAAGCTATGGATGTCTAGTTTCAGGAAAAAAATAGATCACTCCATTTGGAGTTAAATTGAAATCAAAATCTTGCGTTGAAGGCACACTGCCCGAACTCAAAATCAGTTCGGGCAGAGGTTTTCACAAAAATTGTTTGACTCCATTAAAAGACTTTGAAATTCATGAAAAAATTCAGAGATACTCTAAAGGTATGCTTAAACAAGAGAAAAATACAAGAAAGTAATTATAAATGTCGAAACAACAAAAAAAAACGGAGAAGGCAAGCAATTACATTTAACCAAAACAGAAAAGTGTCAAAGTGAAGAGTACTCCCTCAATTGGTTCTTCCACCTTTCATTCTACGTTTCCTTCCCTTCTCCATGCATTCTTGACTCCTTCTCCTCCTCTGGCCTCTTGCCTCTTTGATCTCCTCCTTTCCTCTTTGACCTAGCCTCCTCTCTCTCTTTAACCTAGCTAGGGATGGCAATGGGTAGGGTCTGGGTAGGATACTGCATTCCCTGTCCACGGCCTCGGTAGTCAATATTTTCTCCGTCCCCGGACCCATCGAATACTTAGATCCCCAGACCCGGCCTCGGACCCGAAAAATTTACTATTTTTTCTACAAAATTTGCAACTTTCATCACAAGTACTTTAATCACAAGTATTGAACGCACATTCATAAATTTAATTATTTTCAAGTTTAAGAAAAACACACATCAAACACACAATTTGATATGATATATAATATATTTTTATATAAAATATTTTTATATATATTATATCACCGGGTCTGGGGTGAATACACCCCTATCCGGACCTGGACCCGGACCCAGACTTTTACCCGTTAAAATCCCTAGACTCGGACCCGGACGCAGTGGGTAAATTTTCCGGGTACCCGTTGGGTCCGGGTAAGATTGCCATTCCTAAACCTAGCCACTCTTCTTCCCCCTCTTTCTTGACCTAGGCTTCTCTATTTTCTAAGTTAGGGCTCTCTCAAGTCTTTTGGGCTTGGCCCATTAGATCTAAGAGTAGACCATCTCTCACTTTTCATCTTTTCTTATTTTTTTTGACAAAAATAATATTTTTGCATTATTTTATTTTATTTTTGATTTGCAGTTTTTGGGGCCGGACAAAATAGGGTGTCCACAAGGGGGTTTTCAAAAAATAGGGAGTTTTTGCAAATTGCTTTTGAAAAAAATTAGAGGATAAGGCAATTTTGAAAACCGGTCTATTCACCAAAGCTAGATTCAGGAGTCTATTTAAGGCGAGGGGAAAGTGTTAGGCACCCCCGCCTTTCGTCATACAACAGTTACGTGAAGTCGAAAATAAAATTTATGTTTGATCTTTAAAGATAGAATTCATTCCCATCATCAAACAAAAATGGTTTAATTTTGAAGATGAACTTGATCCAAGATGAAAACTTGGGGTCTACGTACCCTCCAATGTATATTAGGGTGTGTGTCTGTAAATGTACGTGAAGGGAGAGCCCCTTTAGTATACGGTGTGTTCATATGTGTTTATGGAGACAAGGGCTTCTCAAAACACATATCTAAGATGCAGATGATGCATACAAAAGTTGGTGTTAGTACATGGAGAAATGAGCCTCTTAGTATGATAGCTTATGAAGGTACAAGTCTCTCAAAGGCCTTATCTAAGATGGAATGCAAGACGGGAATTAAATACGACATGCGAGTCAGGCAAAATAGAGAAGAAAAAGAAGCACAGAATTGGGGAAAATGGATGGGATTAATTATTTGGGGCCGGAATCAAGTCTCCGTCGACTGGCTTAAGGTGGTCCAGCCGGCTGCGACCCAAGCCGGGTAGAAGCGTGGTTCGAAAAAATTGAGAAAAGAAGGGCCGAAATACGTAAATGCAAGACTAACAACCTAAAATATCTATCATAAACACATAGGGCAATCAGTAACAATCAAAAACTACACAAAAAGCGATGAAAGAAGGGATTGAGGGATGCAAACTTCTTGGAGACCTCGCCAAACTTTGGGTCTTTACTTTAATGGAAGAGGTGATTTCTAGTGAAAAGAGGCTATAATTCAGAGATTCAAGAAGAGTGTTCTCATTCTCCAAAAATCTTCCCCCTACTTTGGAAATTATTGGGGTATTTACAAGAAATGTTAGGGGAAAAATGGGTAATGGGAAGATTATAGAATTTTCCTTTTTGGGCAATGATCCAGTGCTTCTTAGATTTGGCCGTGGCCGGATCCTTAAGGCCTTAACTTGGTAGTACACGGCTGAGGCTTGGGGTTTGAAAGAGGACCCGACTCCGACCTCCCTCGATCGGGCCCAGCTGTCTGGCCAGGGCTATCGAGACCGAGGTCGTTGTGCCTGGTGATAACTAACAACGACTCCAGGTGGCACACTGGCTACAGCCCCCTGCACCGGGTTTTCCCTGGTGACTTTTTTTTTGTGGCACATCCTTGTTTGTTCCAAGGCAGGGGTAATCCTACATCTACATGTCTCTATGTGAAAAATAAAAAGTAATTAAGTAGAAATAGGTATATAAAATATAAATAATATGTAAATAAACAAATAGTGTGTGAAAAGAATAAAAAATAAACAAAATTATAAGAAAAGACTAATAACTGTAGGTAAAAATATGTTATGTTTCATATATTTTGAATTTTTTTAAAGAAATATAGGTGAATTATAGAATTTTTTAAGAATGAAGATATTTTAATTTATATGTAATAAAATAATATGATATTTTTTATTTCAAATTATTTCTTTATTTAATATATATATATATATATATATATATATATATATATGAAGAAAAATTAAGACGTTCTCTAAAAAAAGGACATTAGGACCATTAAAAAATGAAGATTTGTCATTTATATATGATTTTAAAACTCCAATAAATAATAATCGTACACCTACACCAAGTCACCAACAGAACAACATGAATTAAGACAAATTTTAAGTAGTGGAGCTTGGCTAAACTTAGACTGTAATATCGAAAATGAAAGAGAAATAGACCAATGGTCGAAAACTCAATTAATAGCTTTATTAACAAGGAATATTGATTCCACTACAACAAGCCTATTAGTATAGTGAAGTTTCACTGGAATTGTACAAGAATGGTGGAAATGTAAACCAAAAGAATTTACAAATCAAGTAAGAAAAATAGAAGTCCATTCAGCTAGAAGAGAAAGATATTTGGTACTATGGACACCTCGAGCACACGAGTACTTAGTCACTTCTCGGCACTCGGCAACTAGTTCAAATCATTAGCTTAACCACTTTTCCCGCCTAACTAAGTGCGATCTCCCTCTTAACTGAGCCTATATAAACAACCCTTCACGGCCATCCAAATTCATTCCATCCAAGAGCCTCTAGCACACTCATTTGCATACAATGCCTAGCATCCCTACTTTTAGGTTCTCTACAATTTGAGAGCATCAACCCCTCGTGAACTACGAGAACTTTGATCTCGCTCTTGAGTACGTAGGCTCTCAAGTTCAGAACCTGGGTCCAGTCCATTCCTTTTCGACCTTCAACCCTCTTGATTCCTTCCACTCGAAAAATGCTAAGGGAAATCTTGAGCCTCTAGCGCATCCACTACTCAAGGGGCAAAACATGAAGCATCAGTTATAGGCCCTGGAGTCTTGGTAACAGTCCGAGACAAGTTGAAAATGGCATTCGGAGCTGCCAGCTTAAAGGAATCATCTGATCGCACCCAAAATCAACCTAACTTTAGGATGATAAATAGCACAAGTTAAAGATAAATACATGTGATTTTGTACCTAAAAGGTTGAATATTTTGACATAAGGAGTAGAGGGAATCAGACCCAAAGAAAGAACTCATAGAAAGGCCTAGAAAGAAAGCAAATCAAGAAAGGAACAAAGCATTCGCCATGGCAAGCAGTTTTACTCGCCACAGCAAGCATGAGGGACTTGCTGAAGCGAGCAAAACAGCTCACTAGAGCGAGTATAGTGGCTAGCAAGGCTGATGACATGGACAACAACCTTATGAGCGAATTTAATGAGGATCCTAGTCATTTAAGGAGTTGGAGATGCTTTTAAATTGGTGTGAATTCAAATATTAAATTCCATATCAATTAATAGTTGTCTACATCCTATTCCTAATCAAATGGGAGGTTTCAGAACAATATAAATAGGCGTCTCACAAGGTTGAAAAGGGCATTAAGTGATTGCCACATATTAGTATAGTTTAGAGTGTAGAGAGAATATGAGCGACTAAGTTCTTCTTGGGTTTCCAAGAAGAACTAGTGTAGGCATGAGCCGATGGCTCTTCATTAGGGTTTGTTATTTCATTCATCTTTTGTATTTTATTCTTTTCAATTTTTAAATTGTATTTTGCTTCTTGATAACATGTCATTAGTTTATTAGATTCTTCCATGAATAGGCATGTACTTAGTATGCTAGATCCATCATATTGGGTCAGTAATAATTGATTATATGGTAGAGCACTTGGAATTTCTAGTTCTTGAGATTCAAATGCATATTTATTTATTGGGTTCTTGATCGTATGCATCTTCTAATTGCGATTATATTTGTTTGAATTAATTGTTCCTGGTTAAGCAGTTGATCATTAAGTATATCATAAAATCTCTTGATGCATGTTATTGATGTTCCCGGTCGGAGATAACATTATCATTAGATAGGCTTTCTTAATGCATGACTATCATGAATAGAATGAATTTCAGAATGAATTAATGAAACCTTAATAACTTAGATTGGCCATGATTGCCTGGTTCTATTCTTCTTAGGATCCTGTTTCATATGATTCTTGACCCTTTAAACCATCAACTCCCTACTTATTCTGCGAAAACTTGCTTGCTTGAGATGCTAACTAATTGTAGGTTAATACGAAGATTCCGCAAGAGATTCGACCATTGGGTTGGCCCTGTGCTACTTTGAGGTTTTTATTTCATCACAATCATGACGACCGGTTGAAGCCTCAATTTGAAGAAATTCGAATTCATGAAAAAGTGATGATCATCATCCTCGATAGCCGAGGGGATAGCAGTAGGCCGCGGAAGAGCAAACTCACCGGCCTTGTCCACGTCAGAAGTGTAATTTGCGCAAAAAATGCAAAAGGTTAATTTCCAAAACCGAACACAGTCAACAAGCAATAAGCAAAAGCAGCAAAAAATAAGAAACCCACATTAAAGATTTTTCACCCTCTCCAACTTCTTAGACATCCGACCAACAATCTTAATCTCGCTTGGCAATAAAGACTTTCTATTAACAAGGGGAAGACCCGACGCCCTATTTCAAGTTAAAGGAAACAATGTACGGTTCCCCTCATCAAACCAAAAGGGATGAATCCCCTTCAATGGGACTACACGGACAAAAGATTCCTATCAACCATGCACTTTTGATTCTAAATCCTCAAGAATAGGAAGAATCTTAATTATGACCCTTCGCAAAATGCCAAGGCTGCCCTGTAATACTCTACCCAAGCTTGTAGAAGTCTGAAAATGATTTTAGAGTAAGAGGAACCTGCAGACGGTAGCACTACAATTTAAAGTCACATAACACAGCCTAAGCATTACCAGTCAGCTGAGACGGGCAAAGATTCAAATAGTGTAGGACATTCAAAAGGGGAATAAATGATTGTGTGGTGATGCCTGCTAAGTACCCTCCTCACTTAAAACTTCTTATTCTTGAAGCATTGAGGACAATGCTTGTTTTAAGTGTGTGTGGGGGGAGGGGATGGAAACAACTCTGTTGTTAACAGTTTTAAAGCCTTTTCGCCTAGCTAATTATCTTGTTTTGGAAAAAAAATTGGGTGAATTTTTCGAAATAAATTAACACCTTAGGTTACGAACCTAGCATGTAACACTTAGAATTATTTTTTTTTGAAATTTAACTAAGATATTTTTCTTAAAAGATGTTTTTTCGAAAATCAATGAATCCCACTTAGGCTTTTAAACAACTGGACTTAGAAATTTAGGACTAGAAACTTCTTGGTCAAATAAGGTTTCTAGGGCGTTAACCCAGTTGGGAATTTCCATAAGCCATGAAAGATACCCTTGTTTGCTTGAGTGAATTAACACATGCTTGGTGAATATTTAAAGATTTATTGAAAGACCAATATATGTGTGACCTAACCTTGTTGGAAGGATTTAGCCTAAATTAAACAATGTTCTTCATTTCTATATCATTTGAGTGTTTTATCTGCTTAACCCCGTTTCTTCTAGAACTTGCAATAGGTCTTAATCAAGGTTGATCAAGCACACAGAAACTGGGAAGATGGAGGCATTCTTTTCTATAATCCTGTGCCCAAACACAAGCCCAGATAACTTATCCCTAGTCACCCATTTGAGCCTAAATAGGTAAGCCCAAGGCTAAGGAAAAAATCTGAAACAAGATAAAAATATTTGGCCTTCATCAGCAATATTACAAGCCTAAAAAACCTCTTGACCAAGAAACCTACGTGCAATAACAGTGGAAATAAAGACATGCTACAAGCCTATGGTAAGGAATGGGTAAGTAAGTTATGAGTAAAATCTTACCCCAACAATATGGTGAGGCTTGGAGTGAATATTTTAAATTGGTCCTAAATAATTCTGATTTATATGTCATGCATGATTAATTATTCGATGTGATCTCTGGATCAAAATTTACTCGAGTACCTGTGTGGATAGTTTTTGTTCTTGACTGGAAAGACTAACCCCTAAGTAAGCTTGATCTTGAATGCTCTAAGATTAGATCTTCTTTGTTCAAGAGTACAAAGGTTTAAGTGTGGGGGTTTGATCGCACCCAAAATCAACCTAACTTTTGGGTGTAAAATAAAGGTTTTATTATATATATATATGATTTTACATTAAATAGGTTGAATATCCTAACCTAGGGAATTAAACAGAAATGTAGCTAAATTCCTAATTAAATGTATCAATTCTTAATATTCTTGAACTGCCGTAATATATGTTCAATATTGGAATTGGTATGTTTAATGTTTGTTAATTGTTGGAGCCATAACAGAGGATCATTAGCTGAAGACATTCCAAGTTAGGGACTGAAACATGATCAGAATGTAGCAGCAAAGCATAATTGAAAAGGAAAAAATGTACAGTAGCAGATCAAGAACATAGCGAGCAAGATGAGGATTCACCATAACGAGTATTGGCCAGCTCGCCACAACGAGCACTCAGCCATTTTCCATAGCGATCAAGAACATAGTTCGTCGCGACGAGGACATGCTGACGTGGCAAGTGACGTAAGGCAGCTTAAGGAATTCGAATGAAGACTCATCGAATTTGAATTCAAATATATTTTAGTTTTAGAATTTGATTTTTGAATTAGAATAGGTCTGAATATTGTTATCTTTGTATATCTTAATAGGATCTTAGTCCCATTAGGATTTATGACAGAAACTATAAATAGAGGCTCCATGAAGCTTGTAAAGCATTTTAGACTTCACTGTCACACCATATAACTAAGGATATTCTGTGAGCCATGAGTGGCTAATTCTCCTTGAGTTCTCCAAGGAGGAATGATCTAGGCATGAGCCTGTGAGCTCAATTTAGGATATTTTATTTTCTTGGTTTATTAACCTAGGTAGATATGATTGAATTTGCTAGAGTCTTCATGAAAAACCTGGTCAGGCTTACCCATGTTGAACATGTACTTAGTTGCTAAATTCGTCATGAAAGACCTGGTCAGACTTACCCATGTTGAACGTGTACTTAGAGAATCTATGATTATGGTTGTGACCTAGGATCTAATATGATTATATGTTTACCTCCATTATTTATGAATATCATGCATCTTTAAGTACAACAATATTTAATTAAATTGATATTTTTCGATTGGGGATAAATTTATCAAAATTACACCATAAAATCTAAGTAATTTATTATGATCCTGGTTAGGAGATTAGATTATTATCTTGATAGGCTTTCGTAATGTTTGAGTATCATAAATAGGATAGGAACCCGAATGAGAATAAATATTCCTTAATATCTTTAGATTGGCTAGGATTGCCGAAGTCATCCTTCTTGGGAGCTGTTATTTTAATTGATTGAACTTCAATATCAATATTTGCTTCCCTATTTCCATTCTGTGAATACCTGCTTGTCTGTCTGGGTTGTTCTAACCAATTGCAGGGTTTTGACTAGACACTCCGCAAGAGATTCAACCCTTGGGTTGCTGCTATATTGCTTTAACCTAAGGCTTTATTTGATCCTAACTGTGACGACTAGTTAGAGCCATGATCAAATTGGCGCCGTTGCCAGGGATCCATCTTTGGTTCCGAGGTTGGTTATCTATTACTTCGACGAGGTAGGTATTAGTTTTTCCTTCATTTTCTTTAAATTTTTCATTTTTCATTTCCTTTTCTTTCTTATTCTTTCCTTCTTCTCGAGGCGTAGAACTTCTGGGCAGTCGTTGCCAAGTGTTCGCCGCATCGAGTCTCACAGAGTCTATTAACTCCTCGTCGTCGCATCGCCGCAACAAAGTACACCTTTCCTAAGGGGTATTCACGGTAGCGAAGGGTACATAACATACAAGGCACTCGCCGTAGCATGCTAATTTCCATTTTTGTATCACTTGCCACAGTGAGTAAACCACGTAGAAGAAGCACTCGCCACAGCATGTTTCCTGCTTCTTCGAGTGTACTCACCACCTAGACTCACTACAGCAAGCAACATAGAATCCCTATGTCACTTGCCACCACTATTCGCCACAACGAGTAGAGTAGTAAGAGTCCAGCTCCCTTCTCTTTCTCGCGGTTTATGACCAGAATGTCTAAAAGAAAATTGTTTTCTGAAGACCTAGAGATCGAGAGAACCCTAACACAACTAAGGAAGGAGAAACAAGGGCCAATAACCCTTGAAACAGTCAAGGCCAACCACCATGATGATGGAGGCATCATAGAAGAGAGGGTTGCCTTAAAAGACCTAAACAAGGCAAACTTCTCATATGACTTAAACAAAGCAGTCTTAATAGAAAAATGTTGTCTATAAGCAGCAAATCGTCTGATTACTACCCAAGCCTTGGCTGGCTCAAGGTCTTCAAGGGAACCATCAGCGTTGGCCGACAACATATCCGTGTCATGGGACTGAAGCCCATGGAAAAAGAATAATATAAGATGTTCATCAGGAAGTCGATGATATAGACAATTTGTGAGTAAATTTTGGAAATGGGTCAAATACTCATAAAAAGTCTCATTAGGGTGATGTTTTATTGAGGTGACCTTTTTTCTGGCAGCAGCTGCCCTGTTGGAAGGAAAATATTTATCGAGGAATGCCACCCGTAAATTTGGCTAGGATTGGTCGGCTTTAGGTGCCATCCTAGGAAGACCTAGATACCAATCTAAGGCATTTTCCTCCAATGTTAGGTAAAACACCTTCCACATTACCTGTTCAACATTCACTCATGGTGGTTTCATTGTCATACAGTGCATGCAGAGCGCAACCAAATCGGCATGTGGGTTCTCACTTGCAAGGCCATGATAATTTGGCAAAGATTAGATTAGAGGACCCTTAATCTCAAATTCATTAGCAAATGTAGGGAAAGGCCTGGATCTACATGATCTGACCCGACCCAGGGTCCAAAAAGAAAAACGAAAAATAAATCCAGGCAAAACATAAATATTGCGGAAGCTACTAATATGAACGACATTGCAAAAACATTGGATCTTGCCAGTGCCTTTGCTCCACCAGGACTGACCTCCAAACGACGAACACCGAAAAGGGCCGCACCAAACGGGGGACTTCACCAAATAGAGGTCGAGCCACGTGTCCCCGACTGATGCGCGAAAGAATGACTCAACAGAGAGAGAGAGAAATATTATAGTATGTGGGGTTTCCCAAATGGGAACCCCTTTCCAACAAATGGAATGATCAAGTGTGTAGGTGGGGAATGCCTCATATTTATAGAGGATGAGAGAGCTTCCATTATTGATTTACGCAATGTGGGACTTGGGAAATGTGAACAAAACATCATGTTTACATCTTGATCACCTAGCCCACTTTAAGCCACGAGTGCGGGCTCGTGTGACATCTAATGAGTGTCATCTTGGTGTCGTTTTGTTCGTCTCTCCGTGAACTTTCCAACGAGTCGTCACTCAATCCGATTGGAATCCCCCATAGGCGGATATTTAGTCCCAAAGAACCCATCATATCCAATAGCAATGGTAGGACATGCACCAGATAATTGCTCATAGTTATTACTAGTCTGAGTCAATTCCCTAATTGTCCGTCTCCTAGGTTGATTTTTTACACTTTCCTCATTACCATCATTGTCATTCCTATTATTATTACTATTCCCATTATTATTGCTTGTGTTATGAATGTTGAACCTAGAGGCTAATTCCTCATGTTTCATTTACACCTTAATTCCCTAAGGGTTTTCTCTATTTCAGGATCAAAGGGGGTCAGACTACCCTTTGGATCATAAAGCATAAATAAAACTAAATCCTAAATAATTTTTTTAAAAAAACTATCCTAAAAAATTAAAGTTGAAATTGAAATTGAAAAATAAAAAACAAAAACAAAAAATTTCAGGTCTCGATGCGGCAAAATTCTTCAGAAAATTGTAGCAAGAAAATTTTCGTCTACTCTGGGTGGCAAATTGAAGATCTTTGCCGCGAAGAATGATTAAAAAAGTCTGCTAGAATAAAACAAAAAAGAAAAGAAAATGTAAAGGGTGAAATTAAAAAAAAATTAAACAAAGAATGAAAATACTCCCTGTTGATTGTCACTGGGTCAAGACCCGATTCGACCACCACAATTACCTTAGAACCAAAAAGGTTCCCTGGCAACGGTACCAATTTGATGAAGGAACTTTTTCGGGTGAAAAAGAATGCCCCTTGACTCATTGCAAGTCAGGATCAAACAATTACCTAGGATTATAGTATAGTGCTAACCTAGGGTCGAATCACGTGATACCTTCAGTAGTTCCTAAGTAACTATGCCTTTCAAGTAATCAAATCAGGTTAGAAAAATTAATTATTTTCAAGTAACAAGTAATCAATTAAGTAGAAGAAAATATAATTAGAATGAATAACTAAGAAAAGATAAATGACCCTTTCTGGGTCAATGAAATTTGTTATCCCTGCTAGTTTTCATAAGATAAATGGGTAAGATATTTAGAAACACCTTATTGGACATTTTCATTCGGAGGTAACCCCGGCAACTGCCTCATAGGGCATAGGTACACATCAAATCGAGGATGTCGCACCACCATTAGAATGGTGTAAACAAACTACAGGAACACATTTAATTGCGAAAAACCAAATTATATTTTTGAAAATAAATGATAAAAAGGGCGATATCTAGTTTGAACCGATCAACCCAGACCTACAATCACTAGGTCCATTTATTCCAATTATAAATCCTAAATCTGTCGACCGATAGGATCTAGAACCATGATCGAAGGTTGATAAACTATAAACATCTAAATAACTTCCCTAAAAGATAGAGCTCATAGCTCAACCAAATTACATAGACTACCATAGGGACAACCTAGCATGCTTAGCTACTCATGTTATTGAAGAACACAAGGCTAAGTCTAAGAGAAAGCTAGGATACAAAACTAAGTGTTTTCGCCTCCTATTTATAGGCGTTACGTGGAGAATCCTAATATAGGTACAATTAGGAGTATACTATTATTTTACTTCAAGTAATAATATTCTTCGTAAAATAATAATATATTCTAATTTTTTTGAAATATAAAACTTGAATCTTCTGATCCGGTTCCCGTTTGAACTCTCTCACGGCTCTATTTTGAAATTCAAAAATTCAAAACTTCTTTCCGAAAATTTGACAGCTTGCTGCGGCGAGCAACACTTTTTGCTAGTTAACGAGTTTGATTTCTCTGTTTCCTTTTTCTTCTTCAGTTAGATCCCTGCCTTGCTTTCCTTTCTGCATTTTGGTCCTTTATTCGAATTCCAAGTCACTATATGGCCCTGGTTTTACTTGAAATCAACCCGAGATACTCGTAATAACACTTGATATTTGATAAAATTGAAATCACGATTTTATCACAAAATACGTATTAAATACCCATTTTTATCACTTCCTACATATTGACACCTATGTATTTAGATTAGCGACTTTTACTGTAATAATAATAATTGTAACTATCGTTTTTAGTTCAGACAATTGTTATTTGCAATTAAGGACCGCAAGGGGTCTTAACCTTGGGGGACTTGTCCTTAGGTGAGGAACCTAGGTGTCTACGTACCCTTGGGAAGGGATCAAAGTCCATGTAGTTCGTCATGATGATGTCTATAGGAGCCGTTAGGCGAGGTGGTTACCTGTATTGGGCCGTCTGCGGCTAAGATGTGCTTAAGGTACTCCGGGCGGGCGAGTCGCTCTTAGGAGGTTGCCTTAGAGTGTGAGAGAGCTTGAGTCTCTGAGAGCTGCTGGGAGCCCTATTGGTGAGATGCTCCGGGATGGAGATGTGTCTGCCGATGACCGGAACTGGTGGTGCGTCAGGCAGAGCTCGGGATGTGTGATGGATGATGGACAAGAGGATGTCTGAGAGTGCTCAAAATGCCTGCTTGAATGGTTATGGGTAACGTTCTCCAAAGGTACTTTGGATGTCTTGGATCTTGTTCTTTTAGTCTCCCGGGTAAGGGTCTATTTATACTAAGTGTGGGGAGGACGTGCTCGACTCACGTTCTCGTGGAACGTGGGTCATCCCATGATGCCCAATGAGTCTCCACGTCTCGTTGAGTGGGAGTCCCCATGGAAAGACGCGGGTAATGGCTACATGAGAGGTAGGTGAGTGGTACCACGTGTTGCCAGCGTATATTGCCGTTAGGCTTCTAGAAGCTTAGTGCCAGGTGTCCTTAGGCAGAATATTCCGTGGTTACACTAATTATTATGAACAATACCAAGTAAAATAACACATGTTAACATGTCTATTTTAGGTGTTATTAGTGCCTTCACCAAGAATGGACATTCTCCAAGAGACGTCCATCTGGTTGAGGAAGCAGGGCATGAAAGGGACCCTGCACTAGCCAAAATCACCAATGATTTGGCTGAGCTAACTAAAGCGGTCGCAACAACAAACAAAGCAACTGACTCTAGTAGATGCAAGCTACAACGTGTGCGACTCTGTGATGCAAATTACCAACGACTGCCTACATAACGTTGAAGAGGTCAACGCTGTATTTTAGCAAAGACCTGGGATGTATCAGGTTTAGGACCCTTTCTCGAACACATACAATCCCAGATGGCAAGACCATCCAAACTTCCGGTGGAGAGAGCCTGGACAGGCAAACCATGGCAATAGGGGTGGAAATTTTTAGAGGGACCCCCTAACCAAACACAAGGGCCCAATCCCACCGCCCTCATATCTACCTTGTAGGAGCTTCGATTTTACCATGGACGAGCTCAAAAAATTACTGGTAAAAGGATTCACTAGAGTCCAGACCAAGTTTAATCAAGAAAGCACCATAAAAGACTCCAAATTGCAGGCAATGGCAACTGACATAGACGCTACTCTTAATGAGGTAGCATCTAAGATAGAGGCAGTGGAGGTCAGACACCAAAACTTCACTGACTTTATCAAGGAGCTGTCAAATGTCATGCAGCAGGCAGAAAATGGAGGAATCATTCCCTCCAACAATGTCATGAACCCTAAAGCCTTAAGTTCCATCACCCTTAGAAGTGGCAAGGGCTATGAGGGACCAAATATGCCTATTGTTACTCAGGACGACGCAGACAATGACGACTTCGAGGTGACTTCTTTCCAAGGTGTAGAATGTGAGATCAGAAAGGAGAAGGAACTCTTAAAGAAGATGAAGGCCTTCCGAATCCAAAACGAACAACCAAAGGATGAAACCTACCATAGTAAAATAGGTAAATTGGGTGCCCCCAACCCAAAAGATAAGGAGGTAAGTTTTAATGACCTTCCCTTCCCTCGTTCCTATATAATGAATGATAAAATAGTAAATAACAATAGCATTAAACAGGAGAAGGAAATCCTCAAACTGTTCGAAAAGCTAGAGTTCAATTTGCCTTTAGTCGAGCTAATCAGGAAAGTACCAAAGTATGCCAAGGTACTTAAAGAATTATGCACTAACAAAAGGTAATTTAAGCCAAGCGTAAAAGTCTCGATTAGCTCGAACGAGTCTACACTTTTTGATAAACGTGATGTTGAAGTCTGTATATCAAACACTAGGCGTCAAACCCCTGCAATCGACCTCAGTTGTATTGCAGCTTGTTGATAAGTCCCTTTGTCCATCTTGAAGGACATATTGAGGATATGCTAGTATAGGTCTAGGGACTCTGGATCCCGGCTGAATTTTATGTACTATACATTGAGTCATCACCTCATGACTCCACCTTAATTTTGGGACGTCCCTTCCTAATGATTGCTAATACCACCATTAGCATGAAACAAGGAATAATCTCTATGGAGGTTGGGGAAGTAAAAATAGATTTTAAAATATATGAGGCGATGAAACAATTGCCCGAGCGAGGACCAGAGAGTCAACCTCATAGACACTATAGGCAATAAGACTAATTTAATTGATATTAATCATGTCTCTAACTGTCTATATGATATAATTGTTGATTCGACCACTGAGGGCCAAACTAACATTTCATGTAACAAGATTCCTCAAAATAGCGATGGTAGCACATCAACTATCCCACCACCACATGCACTAATGAAGGAAACACCGGACCCACCAGACAAAGTGAGGGGGAATCCGGCGGAAACGGGCAGAACACAAGAGAGAATAATCACTCCAACCGAACTAATCACCCAAATCTTGGAGAAAAATAGGCCAAAGGTGGATTTGCTAAAATAACAATGCACCTCTAAAGAAAAAGGGACGAAGCCCACAACAAGGCAATGCATCTCCAAAAATACCTCCATGAGCTGAATAAGGAGTACTCAGAGCCCCATTTAGGGGCAATGTTTGTATCCTTCCCCCTTAATACCTAATTTTCTAAAGGTAAAAATTTATTTCCAAAAATAAGTGTAGGGGAAATTTAATTTTGAAAATTTGATTGTCTTTTATGAATTCTATTTTCTCGTTAAATTTTCATTTTCCGCTGTTGTTGGTTTCAAAATTGATTTTTCACATTCGTAAATTTAAAATTCTACTTGAACGATTTTTGTTTTAATAAATCCCTAGCAGCTCACACTCATCTAGGCCACGTGTGGCCCACTAAAAAAAGGGGAATAAATGATTGTGTACTGATGCCTGCTAAGTACCCTTCCGGCTTAAAACTTCTTGTTCTTGAAGCATTGAGGACAAAGCTTGTTTTAAGTGTGGAGGGGGACAACTCTTTTGTTAAAAGTTTTAAAGCCTTTCGCCATGCTAATAATCTTGTTCTAGAAAAAATTTGGGTGAATTTTTCGAAATAAATTAACACCTAAGGTAACGAGCCTAGCATGTAACACTTGGAAAATTTTTTCAAAATTTAACTAAGATGTTTTTTCGAAAATCAACGAACCCCACTTAGGCTTTTAAACAACTGGACTTAGAAATTTAGGACTAGAAACTTCTTGGTCAAATAAGATTTCTAGCGCGTTAACCCAGTTGGGAATTTCCATAAGCCATGAAAGATATCCTTGTTTTCTTGAGTGAGTTAACACATGCTTGGTGAATATTGAAAGATTTATTGAAAGACCAATACATGAGTAACCTAGCCCTGTTGACAGGATTGAGCCTAAACATTATTCTTCATTTCCATATCATATAAGTGTTTTAATTGTTTAACCTTGTTTTCTTGTAGAACATGCATTTGGTCTTAATCAAGGCTGATCAAGCACATAGAACATGGGAAGATGAATGCATTCCTTTTGTAACCCTATGCCTAAACACAAGTCCAGATAACTTTTCCCTAGTCACCCATTTGAGCCTAAACAGGTAAGCCCAAGGGTAAGGAAAAATCTGAGTTGTTTAAATTCCGACCTCCCTTTACATTTAGGAAAATCTAATAAGTCCAAAAAGGGCTTATACAAAAATATAGAAAATCAAAAAAAGAAAAATAAGAAAAATTTGAAGAAAAATAAATAAATAGAGATTCTCAAGTATTTTAAAAAGGTTGAAGGTTGGAACCATATTTTCATCAAGGCAATACAAAAAGAAATTTCCACTTTTATTCTTGGGTTTGAAATTGTTTCTTTAAAACCGGATTAAAATATTTGGCCTTCATCAGCAATGTTACAAGCCTAAAAGACCTCTTGACTAGGGAACCTGTGTGCAATAACAGTGGAGATAGAGACCTGCTACAAGCCTTTAGAAGGGAATGGGCAAGTAAGTTATGAGTGAAATCTTACCTCAACAATAAGGTGAAGCTTGGAGTGGATATTCTAAATTGGTCCTACATAATTCTGATTTATTTTCCATGCATGATTAATTAACTAAAGTGATCTTTGGATCAAAATTTACTTGGGTACCTGTGTGGACAGCTTTTGTTCTTGATTGGGAAGACTAACCCTTAAGTTAGCTTGGTCTTAAATGCTCTAGGATTATATCTTCTTTGTCCTAGAGTACAAAGGTTTAAGTACGAGGGGTTTGATCGCACTCAAAATCAACCTAACTTTAGGATGTAAAATAGAGGTTTAATTTTATATATATATATATATATATATATATATATATATATATATATATATATATATATATATATATATATATATATATATGATTTTACATCAAATAGGTTGAATATCGTGACATAGGGAATTAAACAGAAATGTAGCTAAATCCCTAATTAAATGTATCAATTCTTAATTCAATTCTTAATATTCCTGTCTGTCATAATATCTGTTGAATATTGGAATAGGTATGTTTAAAGTTTCTTAAGTGTTGTAGCCTTAACAGGGGATCATTACCTTAAGGCATTCTAAGTCAGGGACCGGAACATGATTAGAATGTAGCAGCAGGGCATAATTGGAAAGGACGAAGCGTACAGTAGTAGCAGATCAGCTCGCCACAACGAGCATAACAGGTCTCGCCACTGTGAGAAGATGGGTATTTGCCACAGTCACCTATTCATCATAGCGAGCATAATTATACATCATAGCGAGCATAATTATAGTTTGCCGCGGTGAGGACATGCTAATGTGGCAAGTGACGCAAGGCAGCTTAAGGAATTTGAATGAAGACTTATCCGGAGATTTAAATTAGAACTAAAATTTGAATTCAAATGTATTTTAATTTTAGAATTAGAATATGTTTGAATATTACAATCTTTGTATATTTTAATAGGATCTTTGTCCCATTAGGATTTCTGGGAGCAACTATAAATAGAGGCTCCATGAAGCTTGTAAAGCATCTCAGACTTCAAAGTCATACCATATAAATAAAGATATTCTGTGAGCCATGAGTGATTAATTCCCTTAGGTTCTCCAAGGAGGAATGATTCTGTGAGCTCAATTTAGGATATTTTTTTTCTTGGTTTGTTCATCCTAGTTAGATATAAATATGTTTTGCTAGATTCGTCATGAAAGACCCGGTCAAGCTTACCCATGTTGAACATGTACTTAGTTGGTAGATTCGTCATGGAAGACCTGGTCGGGCTTACCCATGTTGAACATGTACTTAGGTAATCTAGGAATTCGGTTGTGACCTAGGATCTAATATGATTATATGTTTACCTCCATTATTTATGAATAGCATGCATATTTAATTACGATAATATTTATTTAAATTGACTTTTCGGTTAGGGATTAATTTATCTAAATTACACCATAAAATCTAAGTAACTTATTATGATCCTGGTTAGGAGATAATATTATTATCTAGATAGGCTTTTGTAATGTTTGAGTATCATAAATAGGATAAGAACCAAAATGAAAATAAATATTCCTTAATATCTTTGGATTGGCTAGGATTGCCAGAGTCATCATTCTTGGGACTTGTTATTTTAATTGATTGAACTTTAATATCAACATCTGCTTCCCTATTTCCATTATGCGAATTCATTCTTGTCTATTTAGGCTGTTCTAACCAGTTGCAGGGCTTTGACTAGAAGCCCACAAGAGATTCGACCCATGGATTGTTGTTATACTGCTTTAACCTGAGGCTTTATTTGATCCAAGCTGTGACCACTAGTTAGAGCCGCGATCAGTATGCATCCTACCATTGCCATGAAGCAAACTCTTCTGTGGAATTCGGCATAGAGAATAGAGATAAAAGATTGGTGTCATCATCGCGGTCCACGGGCACATCATCCTTTTCAGGAACATAAAATAGAGAAATTCGCTGAACACGAGACAAATCAACTGGACGCAAGATGGAAACCTTAGCCTAAATCCTTCTCTCATACTCCCAGTCCAACTCGGCCAAATCAAACTCAAGGGTAGCAGAGGATGAAACCTCCCTTTCCTCCAAAGCTACAACCTCAGAGGCACTAACCCTAGAACCATTAAGGGAAGGGCTACTCGAGGGTGCAACTCACCGCACGGATGTTACATTCCTCCGCCACAACGAGATGTCAAGAAATGCGACGAGGAATGGGATGAGCACCCTAAGAAGATCCTGAAACATCAAAACCCTCAATTCTCATTCGAGAACCCCCATTGTGTACCAAACAACGCACCATACTTTCAGAAAGAAAAGAAGGACACAAATACAAAATAAATCAGGAAAAGCAAATACCTTTATCTATATTAAAATCGAAGAACGAGTATAGCAGTCAAAACCTCACTTAGTCACAAAAACCACAAGAACGTGGCAAAATCCTCAAAATGAAACAAAATCCACCTAGTTGCAGACTCCATCATAACCTTGTAAAGCCCAAGGGCTCCTTCGGAACCCTTAAGCTTGGGGAACTTATGGTACTACGGACCCGACGCCTCGAGCACACGAGTACATAGCCGCTTCTCGGCACTCGGCAACTAGTTTAAATCATCAGCCTAATCATTTTTCCTGCCTAACTAAGTGCAATCTCCCTCCTAAGTGAGCCTATATAAACAACCCTTCACGGCTATCCAAATTCATTCCATCCAAGGGCCTCTAGCGCACACGTTTGCATATGTTGCCTAGCGTCCCTACTTCCAGGTTCTCTATAATCTGAGAGCACCAACCCTTTATGAACTACAAGGACTCTGATCTTTCTCTTGAGTACGTAGGCTTTTAGGTCCAGAACCTAGGTTGAATCCATTCCTTTCCGACCTCCAACCCTCTTGATTCCTTTCCCTTGAGGTTCCCGGAATATCAATATCATATACAAATAAGACAATATGAACAAGCGTTAATAAACGAATTCATAGGAAGAGCTAGTACTGGAGTAAAAGAAGACACTAAGAAAGTAGAAGCAATAAAAAATTTACATGAAATCGAAATAGGTTATCAAGATCCAAAATATTTAAACCAATATATATGTGTGTGTGTGTGAATTTTAAAAAAAATATTATTATGAAGCAAGATTTGAAAATTATGAACAACAAAAATTTTACATGGATTTATTTTATAGAAAATTACCAAAGTTAATATCTGATGATATTGTAAAAAAATATTATGAAGCATTCACTAATAGAAATGATATTTAATACCATATTTAGACAATTTCAGGGATTATTTATCAGAAAGGTGTAAAGAAGCATGGAGAAATATGAAATTTTATAAAATAAATAAATTATTATTAAAGTGTGGATAACTATAAAAACCACATAGATGGGGTTGTGCATATAATAAGATTAGGGAAAAGGAAAAACATAAATACAAATTTCTACTATAGAAACACAAGTAGTTTACAAATCAATATATTCCAAAATTGCCCTTAGTCTCAAAAAAAAATTACCCTGAGTTTTTCAACCACCAACCCAAGAGTTATCTATTCCTCAACCAATCATTGTGTCTTATTATAAGGGTTGTTTGATTTGGGTGGTTTGAAAAGATTTTCAAACCAAAACAATCACTTTTTATTTTGGCGGTTTGATTTAGGTGGTTGATTTTATAGCGTCAAATCAAACCAAACTATAAATTATCTGTTTTAAGCGGTTTGGTTTAGCGGTTTAATTTAACAAACTTAGATATTTAAACTCATCAACAAAAAATAAGAAAACGAAACAACATTTCATTTACTAATAAGAAAAAATTATAGATTATCTTAACTAATTGATAATCAACCAACATTACGATAATCAACGTAAATAACACCTAGTCACCTACATTGTTTTTTTAAATTTAGTCCAAATAGAA
Organism: Senna tora; assembly: GCA_014851425.1. Classification (NCBI taxonomy): domain Eukaryota; kingdom Viridiplantae; phylum Streptophyta; class Magnoliopsida; order Fabales; family Fabaceae; genus Senna; species Senna tora. The sequence continues at coordinate 17,907,955 of CM026262.1, forward strand.
TTAAACTAGCTCCAAAATTAAATTAAAAAAATTTATATAAACTAATTAATTAACCAAATATATTTTTAAAAAAACTAGCAAATACTTTTCAAATATTAATATTTATATATAGCAACTCACTCAATTACTTGACATAAACTGGAGCAATATCCTTCTATTTCGGATGTCTCTTTCTCAAATATATATATATATATATATATATATATATATATATATATATATATATATATATGAATAACCCCCAAAAAAAGTTGTGGTGTACTACTGAACTTATAATTGAATTAAAATGTGAAATTGTGGATAACAGAAGAGCTATTCGATCAACGTCTTATATAATACAAGCCACAAAAAGATCTTTTTGTTCAATATTATAAATAATTTATATATATATAATATGCATTTGGTTCGGTTTTCATTTTAAAAACTGAAAACTGAACCAAATCGCTCAAAAACTGAAAATTTAAACCGAACTAAACTACCATTGATAGGTTTCGGTTGTTTTTCATCATTTGATTACGGGACATCGGTTTTGTTCGATTTTAAATACCCCTACTTATTATTTCTTTTGAATCAATGGCCATTCCCCTTATATATTACTATTCTGGAAGGAAATATTGCATGGCATGAGATTTTGAAAAGTTATTTTATCAACAACCCTTGCCCATATATATATATATATATATATATATATATATAATTGCAGCAATTCATCGATGCACTCCCCTGTGGTGTGTGTTCTTGATACAAGCAAGGTCCACAAGGCCCAGGATTTGGTGCACGGGCCCGAGAAGGCAGCTGCTGGACCAACTACTGATGTGGGTTATAAGAGAGAAAAGAAGAGGCCCCAGTGGTGGAAAGACTATGCGATGTAATTCAGCAAAGGCATTGGCGCGTGAGTTGCTGGTAGTGTAGGTCGGGTGTGAGTTTGTTACTGATGTATAGGTCGTTAGCATGCTAGCTGTGAGAGAGGATATGATTGATTTTGTATTGAGTCTTGGCTCTGGAGTTTCCTCTGCTCGAAAGAGGGTTATCATTTCATCAATTACATTCATAATACCATTTCCATATTTTCATACGTAACATTGGTGCTCTTGTTGCGTTCTGCTTGACGAGATGGCAGATAGAACTCGCTTGAAAGAAATGTAAGCAATGATCATTGAGCTATAGAAGTCGCGCGATGCGGTTGATGTCAGGATGGCGGCAATCGAAGCGACGACGAAAGCCCAAGGAGAGACGATGCATGGTATGAAGGATACTCTGAACAAAATTTGGAAGCAGATGTAGAGCAAAGGGGAAGAGGACGAAGGCAAACGTGATGACCGAAGCAAAATTCAGACTCCAGGCTCTTCCAAATCCGCTCCTGACGATTCTTCTTCAGGTATTCTCACTAACCGTAATCTAAAAGTTGAGATCCCTCATTTTGATGGCGATGATGCAGAGGGCTGGTTATTTTCCATGGAGGAATCTTTTGATTTATATGCCACACTGGTTGCTCAACGCGTGAAGTTAGCCTTAGTGCATCTGTCCGGACCTGCTCGGGATGGTACAGATGGGTCAAAATGAACAAGACTGTGCAGACATGGCAAGAATTTGTTCAGTCTCTGTTATTGCGTTTTGGCAATAACCTCTACGAGAACCCTAAGACTGCCTTAAAGAAGCTGGAACAAATCAATGATGTGGAGGAGTATCAAGCTGCATTTGAGAGACTCTCCACCAAAGTTACTGGGTTGGAAGAAAGTTGGCTTGTTAGTATCTTTGTGGGTGGGTTGAAGGCTTATTTACAAACTGAAGTTGTGCTCGGTCAGCCTCAAACTTATTATGAAGCGATGTCTCTGGCGAAATTCCATCAACAAAAGCAAGTTCAGCTTCAAGAGATTTTGTTTTCCCCGGTCGCAAAACAGGGGGTAGCTGTTTCAACAAAATCTTCAACTAATTCCAAGCCCCTCCCTAGTGTTTCAATCGGTAGTAAGCAAGGTGTGTCCATTACTGGTGGTTTGGGTACTCAATCTTCTAAACCAGCTGCTATAGGGTCAAACACTCCTCAATCAGGTCCTAGACGTTTAACCGCGGCTGAGATTAAGATTAAACGTGCGAAGGGTGAATATTACTATTGCGATGAGAAGTGGTCAAAGACTCACAGTTGTCAATCTAGTGTTTCTTTGTTATTGGGTCCTGAAGAATTGGCCGAACTGTTGTTTGGGGATACCGTTGAGACAGACATACCAGTAATTGATCCTGATAAGGTTGAGGAAGTCCTAGCTCTCGAAATCAGTTTTAATGCTCTTGAGGGACAATTTCACCCTAGTTCGATGCGTGTCACTGGGAGTTACTTGGGTAACACGGTTGTGGTATTGATTGACAATGGGAGTACACACAATTTCATTAAACGTGAGGTGGCGGTGCAGCTTCAATTACCGGTGGCTGACATTAAAACATTCAAAGTACAAGTTGGAAGTGGTGCTTTCTTGTTATGCTCTCAGTTTTGTGAGGCTGTTCCTCTTAAAATACAAGATCATGAAATTGTTGTTGACCTTTTTGTGTTGGATATCAAAGGTTCAGATGTGGTCCTTGGTGTTCAATGGTTGGCAGGTCTTGGTGATATTGTTATTAATCACAAAGAATTGACATTAACCTTTCATAGTTCACAAGGCATCACGAAGTTATATGGTGAGAAGTTATTGGCATCAGAACCTGTGGATGGGAAATCTATTAAGAAAATGGCTGAAGCTAATTCCATTGCTTGTCTCTACTCCTTGCAAGTATTGAATGATACTATACCAAGCCCGAGCTCATCCTTACCATTGGCTGTCCAACATATTTTGTCAGATTTTCAGGATGTGTTTGCTGAACCGTCAATCTTACCACCTCGCCGACAAATTGGTCATGGCATACACTTGACCCCGGGATCTAAACCAGTCTCGGTTCGTCTGTATCGTTACCTTCATTTCCAAAAGAATGAGATAGAACGACTTGTGGAAGAGATGAAAGCTGCTGGTCTTATTCGTGATAGCCAAAGTAATTTCTCATCCCCGGTTCTGTTAGTCAAGAAGAAGGATGGAACGTGGCGATTCTGTGTGGACTATCGGGCGTTGAATGATATTACTATCAAGGACAAATTTTTGATCCCCACTATTGATGAACTCTTTAGCAAGAAGTTGACCACCAAGATGCGTAACGCCTCTACTTATGTGTGAGAACTCTATGCCATTACACAAGCCATTATGAAATGGCATCATTATTTTTTAGGCAAGCATTTTGTGATGAAAACCGATCATAAAAGCTTACGGGAATTGATGAAGCAAGTGATCCAAACGCCGGAGCAGCAGTTTTATTTGTCTAAACTACTTAGGTTTCAATATGATATTGTTTATCGGCCAGGAAAAACTAATGCAGTGGCTGATGCGTTATCCCGTTTGGATGAAGCCCAACATGCTACGGTTGTTGACAGTAGTTGCATGGCTTTATCAGTACTGCAAAATGATATTTTTGAATCCATTAGATCTCTTAATAAATCTGACCCTGTTCTTGTGGAGTATCATGACAAGCATCAACAACAACAACTTCCCGAACATTTTCAGTCACGGATGGGATATTGTTTTATGATGGGAGAATGGTTATTCCTAACGCTGCTGTGGACCTTCAACGTCGGATTATTCGTTTGTTTCATGAATTGCCAATTGGTGGGCATGGTGGTACCTCTAAGACTTTTAAATCGGTGGCTGAACTTTTTTTTTTTTGAAGAAATTACGCCCAGATGTTCTGAAATGGGTGATGGAGTGCTTGGTATGTCAACAAACTAAGCCTCAATTATCAAATAAACAGGGCTTATTACAACCAATTGAGATTCCTCGCAAACCTTGGAGTGTGGTTACTATGGACTTTATCACTGCTCTACCAAGTTCCTCCGGTTTCACTGTTATCTTAGTAGTTCTGGATAAGCTTACTAAAGTTGCTCATTTTGGCGCTTTGAAAGGTGGGTACACAGCCTCGAAGGTGGCAGCCAAATTCGTGGAAATTGTGGTCAAGCTTCATGGGTTTCCAAGTCGAATCATCTCGGATAGAGACTTTATTTTTCTTAGCCAATTCTGGCGCAATCTCATGCAACTCAGTGGGACTAAGTTATCTTACAGTACAGCCTATCATCCTGAAACCGACGGGCAATCCGAGGTCGTCAATCGTTGCTTGGAACATACTTACAAGCATATGCAGCAGAGTATCCACATCAGTGGTACAATTTCTTTCCTTGGGCCGAATTGTGGTACAATTCCACCACTCATTTAGCCATTGGTATGGCACCTTACAAAGCTTTATATGGTGTTAGTCCACAGAGCATTCTCGGCTACATTTCAGGTACTTGCATAGTAGACAATGTTGATGAATTGCTGCAACAAAGATAGGTGCTTCATGAGACATTAAGAGTCAATTTAGAACGAGCTGCGCAATGAATGAAGAAGAATGCTGATAGGAAACGGGTTGATAAGCAATTTTCAGTGGGTGATTGGGTGTTAATCAAATTCCATCACTATAAGCAGCAATCTGTCACTAAAAGGCTTAATTACAAGTTATCCAAGAGATACTATGGGCCTTATCTCATTCTTGAGAAGATTGGCACTGTGGCTTATAAGTTGCAATTACCACAAGGCAGCAAGATTCATCCTGTATTTCATGTGTCACTTCTCAAGGAGTTTCGGGGCACTATACTTGCACAAGAGATGGCTTTGCCCAGGATTTGGTCATTGAAGATATCCTTCCTGCTGCTATTGCACGTGTTGGTTGAATGGGAAGACCATCCACGTGATGAAGCTACTTGGGAGGAGTGGGATGCCTTGGTGAAAGCTTTCCCTCATGTCAATCTTGAGGACAAGATTGTTTTTGAAGGGGTGAGTAATGATACAAACAAGATTCACAAGGCCCAGGATTTGGTGCACGGGCCCGAGAAGGCAGATGCTGGACCAACTACTGAAGTGGGTTATAAGAGAGAAAAGAAGAGGCCCCAGTGGTGGAAAGACTATGCGTTGTGATTTAGCAAAGGCATTGGCGCGTGAGTTGCTGGTAGTGTAGGTCGGATGTGAGTTTGTTAGTGATGTATGGGTCGTTATAGTGGGCATGCTAGTTGTGAGAGAGGATATGATTGATTTTGTATTGAGGTCTTGGCTCTGGAGTTTACTCTGCTCAAAAGAGGGTTATCATTTCATCAATTACATTCATAATACCATTTCCATATTTTCATACATAACAGTTCTCTCTTCTTTTCGTCATTTCTCTAATTTTTGTTCTATAAATTAATAATTAATATGGGTTCATTAATATTTTTCATATAATTGGAGACTTCATCGAAGTTGTACTCATGTGATTACTTTGATGTAGATTTTAGGCAAAGAACTGTTCGGAGAATAACAAGCGTCACACAATCATTCATTCTTCACTAAATACAAGTGTAACCCTTTTTAATAAAAACAAATAATAGTTCTTCATGACCGTTCATACAATATAATTCTCTATAATTGGTTTTAATGTAGAGATTTTAAAATTAATGGATGGCTACAATTTGGACTCTATAAAAGGGGTACTCTCTTTGATAGGAAGGTATACATTTTCCTTGTGAGTTCTATGGTAAGTGGGTTCCTGACCAGAGATTACTATGTCCGGCTTCCATCAAGTGTGGTAATTCATCGGTAGGAAAATCTGCTTACTAATTTTGTAATACCCGGAAAATTTTTTTCGAAGTTTAAAATAAAATAAGAGAGAAAGAAAAAAAGTAGAAAATAATTTTTGGAATTTAATTCAGGACCTAAGAAATTGGAAACCTGAATTAAATAGGAAAAGGGGATTAAATTAAAAAAAATACATATTATTTATTATGTATTTAATTATTAATTATTTTATTTTATTTTTAATTAATTAGGTCTTATTATTATTATTATTATTATTATTATTATATATATATATATATATATATTATATTTAATTATTTTAGTTGGAGGTGCAGTGGAGTATTAAAATAAAAGAAAGGAGAGGAATTAAAAAAGAATGAGGGAGAGAGGGATAAGGGACGGAGAAGAAGAAATACAAGAGAGAGAAAGAAGAGAGAGAGAGAGAGAGGAGGAGAGGCGTGAGGAAGAAGAAGAAGAAGAAAGGTTGGGGTTCGCTAGAAAAGTGATTAGGGAGAGCTAGCCGACGCCGGAAAAGTCACCAGAGCTCGGGTACGACGTCTCCTACACCTTCCACCAATCAAATCAAAGGTTGGTAACCCCAATTTCATTCGAAACTCCCAATTTCTCCATTTTTAGGGATTTCTTCGATCCACCTTTGATTGGGTTGATTCGAGGGTAGATTGAGACCTAGGAAGTGTTCTTGAACACTTAGTTGGGGTATGAATCGAGGCTATACCCTCGGGTTTAGCCGAATTCGAATTTTAAAGGGTTTGGGATTGAAAATTCTAAATATTCATAAATTGGGGAAATTATTGATAATTAGGATTGAGCTTGGATTTGAGTAAATAGGCTTGGATTGCAATTATTGAAATTATATTGTTGAAATATTAGCTGAACAAGACTCGTGAAGAGCTGGCCCGAGGTTACTAAGGTTGATCCTTGATGTTAACGTGCCGGGTCCCTGCTCGGATTGCCCAAATACGTTTTAAGGGTGATGTTGAGGGCTACAAACCTCTTATTTTCAATCTTAAACACCCTAGAATAATTCTAAATATGCTATCAAGCATCAAGAATTATTTTAAGTACTTTCTTGTTTCTCAAGGATAGAAACTTGCGGGACAATAAAGTCCAAAATTTAAAATGTTAATTTAATTCCTTCGTAATTATTAGGAAACCTTAAGTAGGATAATTTAGAAGCATATCGAGGTTTAGTAACTCAAATCCAAGGCTCCAAAAAACAATTCAAGGTGAGCGATAATTATACGAAACCAAGTGTGTAGCACTTGAGACTCTCATGGAAGAGAGGGAAGACGGATAAGACCAAGAACTCGGTTCTTGGCGGCGTTTAGGTGCATTTATAGGCACGAGCATTCCATACGCATATGAGTTGCATATAGTGTAAGATGTTAACCATGTGAATGCAATTGTTAGGAAATCGCGATTCGTCCGGAGCGGGAGTTACTCCAGGACAAACGCAAGGAAGACGTCCAGGTGAGGGGTTTCCCATCCTTGCCCTACAGGGTTGATTGAGGATGTGGATATGTGGTTTGCCTACTTGCCTATTTGTAAGAATTATTTAGTGGTTAACATGCTATTGTTGTTCCTAAACTGTTATATATGAGTATTTGTATATGTGTGTTTGACTACAGGTAAAGAGGTACTGAGGGTATCCATGTGATGACATGAGATACGCCGAACAGTACATGCAAGGGGGTAAGTTGTTGATTGAGTCCAAGGTTTGGTTTACCCTATTAATTAGAAACTCATTAAAGAAATCGTATAGAAGTTGTTAGTAAACGTCGACGTTTCACGGTAATTGAACTTAGGGAAGACCTTAGAGCTAGGTTATGATCTAAACCAAGGGTTTGAGAACAATATGAGGATTAGTACGATCTCTTAATTGATTAGTGAGTCGTAGGGATGTTCACACTACCTAGGTAAAGTCAGTTTAGGATAGTACTGGGTAGATAGAGTCAAGATCCCAGTTGAAAGCTTGGAAAGAGAAACAAGTTAAAACAATTGCCTGTTGAGGCCATTGCCCTAGCCTGGTACTAGGGTCAGTTAAAGAGTAAAGCATTTTCCCATTGAGGCCATTGCCCTAGCCTGGCACTAGGGTCAGTAAAAGACTAAAAGATTTGCCCGTTGAGGCCATTGCCCTAGCCTGGCACTAGGGTCAATAAATGACTAAAAGATTTGCCCGTTGAGGCCATTACCCTAGCCTGGCACTAGGGTCAGTAAAAGATTAAAAGATTTTCCCGTTGAGGCCATTGCCCTAGCCTGGCACTAGGGTCAGTTAAACATTAAAAGAATTTGCCCGTTGAGGCCATTGCCCTAGCCTGGTATTAGGGTCAGTTAAGTGATTTACAGTTTTCAAATTATATGTTAAAATGTGATTGCTTGTTTACAAGAAGCATGATAGAAAAGCATGATCCGTAGGTATCTCTGTGATTTTAATGTTATATTAATATTGCCTGATCGTAATATAACATTTGATAAACTGGATTTTCATGCGCATGTGATTGTGGGTATTTCCCTTTCCCCAGCTGTAGTGGTACCCGCCGCTACGCCGAGAATGGGAAGCTCCTCACTGAGTCTGTTTGACTCACTCCCTCTGTGATACGAGCAGAGGAGGTGCAACTAGAGCTAGCATAATCATGGAATCATTGAAGGAGCTTATGGAAGAGACATGGACAACTCAAACAGTAATTGTGCCTTCAATAATTTCTGAAAACGTCATTAGCACCAAGGGGGCTGAAAATGGAGCTTCACAACATGTATTGGGCTTGGAAACATTAATTTGGAGAGCTTGGACCAACTACTATACATGTGGAGCCTTATTTAAGCCTAAATCTTCTTATTTTGGGCTTCAAAGACTTATTATAATTTGGGTTAATTATTTGTGCGAAAATCATTATATTTAGGCCCAATTATTTAATGTCCATTAGTTATTCAAGACACTTATTTCAGATTTAATGTTTTAATTAGATTGGGCTTAAGTATGATTGTTAGAAAAACCCAATAGTTTTATTTTAAACATTGTCTTTTGTTAAAATGTTTCATTTACTTTGCATAAAAAATATTATGACAGCGTTTTGGGTTGCAAAAAATATTATTTTGAGTTTTTATATTTTCTGAAATATTTTTATTTTTAATTTTTTAGTGACAGTAAATAATATACTTATTTTTAAGTATATTTAATGAAAATTGACTAAATATTAAAGCGTAGCATGTTTAATATTTGTTATTATATTTTATGCTATGCTATATTGAATAAGAATTCTTATTGTAAATATGAATAATATATTTTATTCTATATTATATTGGATTAGAATTCTTATTAACTGTAATGTACAATCTTGAGAAATTATTTGAATTATTAAATAATTAAATGTCTCAATTTTGTGCTGCCTAAAATTGTTTAGTGCATATTTATGTATGAAAAATGCACATATTTGATGATGTTTTGTGATAGGCATATTTGTTTCAAGGAGTAGCCACAACATCCTTTTAGTTAAAACTAGCTTGCGACCCGTGCATTGCACGGAAAATGCAAGATATGAATTTAGAATTTAATAAAGTTCATGAAGTTGTCTCAATGTTAGGGCATATTCATTTCATGAAAATGTCCATGGAAATGAAATAAAAACGGTGGTTGGCCCACCTAGCCTACCACTAATGGGAATAACATTTTTATTTCGAAAATTGTGACACTTTTTCTTTTTTTTTAAAAAATTGTCTATTATATTATTCGATTTGACACAATCATAATATTTTTTCTTTTTACTATTTTAATATAAGGGGTAAAATGGTAATTTTAATACATTCTCATTCTATTTTTATTCCCAAATTTTTACTACCAGACACAGTAAACCCATTCCCATTCATTTTCCCTTTATGCGTAAAGAATGTACCCTTAACTTTTGATTGGTCTAAAGTCTAACAAGAAAAAAAATAAAACATTCATTTTGATTGATTAAAAAGTTTAAAATGTAAGATATGAATTTAGAATTTAATAAAGTTCATGAAGTTGTCTTAATGTTTGGGCATATTCATTTCATGAAAATGTCCATAAAAATGAAATAAAAATGGTGGTGGGCCACTAATGGGAATAACATTTTTATTTCGAAAATTTTGACATTTTTTTTAAAAAAAATACAAATTGTCTATTATATTATTTGATTTGACACAATCATATTTTTTTTCTTTTTACTATTTTAATATAAGGGGTAAAAATGGTAATTTTAATACATTTTCATTCCATTTCCATTCCCAAATTTTTACTACAAGACACAATAAACCCATTCCCATTCATTTTCTCTTTCTGCATAAAGAACGTACCCTTAACTTTTGTTTGGTCTAAAATCTAAAAAGAAAAAAAATAAAACATTTTATTCGTATAGAAACAACTTCATGAACTTCACCTAATCACAACATTATTAGATCCAATTCCGTTGGATTAACCCGCCAACCCGCTAAACCTAAACGATGGTTTTACTTTTATCGATATTGAAAGCTGCAAAAGCTACCATCCCGTCGAACCTTAACTTTATATTAACTACAAATTATCTATAATTTTTCTCCCAAACTTTTTTTTAAACACCATATTTCTAGGTAAAATAACATAAATATAAAATGGTATATTTCGATTATTTAAAACTGCATTGTTTTTCTTTCAATATTAATTGCCCGTATTTACTACATCATCATAACCAAAATTAAAGTAAAAATCAACAATTATATAGTAAAATATTGATGACATATAGTATATTTAAAATTTTCAACATCGATTTAATATTTAATATTTGTAATTTTAAATTAATTATTTGAGATCTAATTCTATTTTATTGGAGAATCCCATATTTAAGTACTGACATTTAAAACTTGAATGTTTTATAGTTATTAATTTAATTCTAATTGTAGTCAATTTTTTGATAAATTTCAAATTATAACTATAATAATAATTTTTTAGAATCTTAAACTTTTCTACAATTTCATAATTGTATTGAGCTCTAAAATCATGAACTTAATTTAAGGTATAATAATTATAAAATGAATTTCAAATGTCATTTGAATATAACTAATTAAAGAGGGGTAACTTGAGAATGAGATGACAAATTTAAGAGGGACCAAATTAAAATTGATAATATTGTCATCTAAATAGGACTAAAATGATATTTTACTCTAAAATTAAATCCATAATTAATTGCTCATAATTACCGTAGAATCATAATGTATCTAAAATTAAAGTCAGTATCAACATTTAAAATAACATATTGATGATAGAACATTCAAAAATTCTTATTTAATATTAAAAATTAAAAAAACTGAGCGAAGCTGATTAACCACACATTTCAATTCTTTCTCCATGGATTGGAATGAGTTAATGGTTTTTTGTGTGTAGAAGGATTCTCCTGTAGATAGACCTAATATCTCACAAGTCACAACAAACTTCTTATCAACCATCTAAGTTCATGAATTTAGAAAAAAATCAAGAAGGAAAATGGTATAAATTGACAACTCTATTAATTTAAGCAGAAAAAATATAAGGATGTTAAAAAGCTATAAACTTCACGTAACATCTTAGATAGTTGATCACTATAAAAATCACATAAACCAACTTATTAACACACTTTATCAGGCTCTACCTGAAAATGAAGATCAAATTAATGCATTTAGCTTCAAATAAAAGATGAAATAGAGTGTCACAGTTGAAGGTGTAAGGATGAAGGACCTACACTTGCTACCAAAAGATCCCATATCCTAACTCCATAATGTGAGACAACTTCTTTACATTTTGAACTCAAAACTCCTTCAGCTCCAATGGTGTGGTTGATTTTAACCACAACTGACTGAAATTAGTAAGCAATTAAAAAGAAAATTATGTAAGAAACAAAAAAGGTATAATTATCACAAAAATCTTCAAAATGATGGAAGCACGTATATATAATTCAGCAAAGATGTTCCTGAATCTACGATAACAGCACATATACCCTCACAAATACATTCACGATAATATCATCATTATATAAAGGTGTATTGGCGACTCTATGATTTCTCTATAAATTCCCCAAATAGAACTTTTATATAGTTAAGAAATAAAGAAGTTACCAGTTGACAAACATCCAATGAGAAAATCTCACATTTCCAACTGAAAAAGGAACAAATTTATATCTCACCAATTTTAAGGAATATTATTTCTCACATTATCCAAAATGTAAGGAGAGTCGCTGCAAGTGCAATCTCTTATTTTATTTGGGGTCAGCTTTGGACAAAAGAACCAGACAAACCACAGTATCGAAATTGATGAAGGACGATCCATGTGGAGCAGAAGCAGCTTCCTTCGCCAATTTCTTCCACCCCAAATTTAAATCAATCAACTGGAGTGTATGGGCGGACATCACTGAACACATTATTTTGTGTAAAAGATATTAAAAAAATAGCTGAATCAAAAGGTAAAGAGGATGGAGAATGACTCACACTTTTGATCGACCTACGATTGTTGATAATATGAATTGGTATGACAATGTTGTATTCTCTGTCATTTTATAGTCTAAGTAAACCAATGTGATTTTGTTCAAATGTAGAATCTGAATGGAATGATTTGATCATGGCATTAAATAAAAATTATGATTTTACCATAACAATCCCATGAATGTCGTCCATTTCTTAACTACAGTTTATGGGGAAAAAAATATTGTCATGAATAGTCAACTTATGTACCATAATATTGGCATATGCATGCAATCCTCTATTTAGGCCAGGATATTGGAATTGTTCCTGCTGTGCATTTAGTGAGGGCAATAATTGCTTGTAACCACACCATATATAAGACATAGGTGGCAGCATTTTCATGAATTTATTTGAGGATTAATTGCCACACCATATTAATTGCTTGGTCGATTTTTTTTTTAAAATGGACGGTTTAAACTTAATCTCAATGGTTGCTTATTCTCAATATAGATTTTGCATTTGTTTGTGTAGAATTCCTTCATTGTGCTGATGTGGCATCTTTGCATAGAAGGAGTTTTATGACAAATGTTAATTTTTAACCTATAGAAGATTATGAGTTTTATTTGATTTTTTTTAATTTATGAGTTGAAACTTGATAAATTCATTTTTCAACATGACACTTGTGTATAAATAAAATATAATTGATAAAAATATATATATGGTAAATAAAACGCTTAAACAAAATTTTATAAAAAAATGCTTAAACAAAATTTATTTTACTTAGTGCACTAATTTTGGAGATTATTAGAAATATTTTATGATATTTTTTTTACAATCCGTCAATCAAAAGAATCACAGAAGATATTTGAAAGAATCAAAACATAAACATAAAATTTTTAATATAAAAAATTATTTTATTTTTGACGGGTTAAAATTATTATTATTTTTGTTATTGATTAATTATTTAATATGTTTTTAAGATTAAAAAATAGGTTTATTTGATTTTTTTGTTTTACTTTATTTTATTTAATATGTTTTACTTGATTAATTAAAAAATATGTTTTTAATATGTTTATACGCTTTTATTTTCTTGTTGTTATTTTTATTAGAAAATTTAGAAAATTTTGTTTTAGTTTACTAATAATATATATTTGAAAATTTTATTTATAAACTTTTATTTTCTTCAATCCACTCATATTTAAAAACTTTTAATTGTTGTTATAAATTTTAAAATTATAAAATACGTTTTTTTTTAATTTCTATTATACTATGTTTATCAAAACTTTTTATTTTATTTTATTTTCAAATATTTTTTTGCATATAAAAATTTAATTGAATATTAAAATTAAACTAATATAAAATCATTCTTAGATTTTTGAATCTGATATTTATTGGTTATTAATATGTTGTTATAGCAAGATTTAAGAAGATCTAATTGATTTGCTGTATTTTTTTTTTCATGGTGGAGCCTAGTTGGCACCACCTAGGCGCCACATAGGATTTTGAAATAGTATGATATGGCAGCATTAGGTTCAACGCCTCTTCTTTTTATATATTATATAGATATATAGATATGCATATATGTTTGTTTTACAAAATTTAATATCACATATGAGTTCAAAGACATCAAATATAATTAAATATGAAGTTATGATTTATCTTTACCCACAGGGAGAAAATCATTTCTACATATTTAGTTAGGGTGAAATGGAAATTGCTTTATGTTTCTTAAGTAGCCTACAGGTATTAAGGAACATGAATGTTTTCTAGTTTCATCATTAAAGTAAACATGAGTTGTTGTATGCTGATTTATTTGCCCACATGTAGAATTAGTAGTACATAATTCATGTCATTGTATGACTTGCATTGGCAAGCATACTAATTTAACGTGATGATATATGCCTCTATTATAAATATGATTAATTGTTTAAATTTTTCTGCAGCAACATCATCTCTTTCATTTGATGAAACTTCTGAAAAGATGTTTCTATTTGGTGACAATTATAAGGTGTGGAAGGAGTCAATCCTTCTGCATTTGGGATGCCTAGACCTTGACTTTGCTCATCGTAAGGAGGAGTCTCCGGTACCCACGGCTACTAGCACTCTTACTGAGATTGCATTGTATGAATGCTGGGAGCGATCTAATCGCATTCGCTTGATGTTGATAAGATCTCGCATAAGGGCTCGCATTTGAGGGTCCATGCCTGATAAGGAAAAAGTCAAGGATTACATGCAAGCAATTGATGAGCAATTTGCATCTGCAGACAAGTCACTGACTAGCACTTGTTGGGAAATTTTCAGCATTTTAATGGCTTCATTCGGATCGAGTCGCGTCACAAGGACACTGTCCTAAAGAGATATTCCGCAACCCCTCAAAGAATTAGGAAGCGGCACTCTCACAGGATTAAACGAACCCTTCTTGATTGTCACACAACCAAGGTAGCAGAACAACAAGAGAATTTAGAAACTCACACTAGAACACACAAAATAAAAGACCCAAGTTTTCACTCTTTTTGTTTTGCTCCACACTTTCTATCTTGTTTCTTATCCGAGTGTGAATTTCATTCATGTATATATATGAATGAGATTTCTTTTAGAACCAAAACCGTCCACGTACATGATTGCCAAATTAAAAATCTATTACTTGTATTCCAACGTGTATATATATATATATATATATTAAAATTTGATAAACTAAACATTTATCTTCATCATAAAAGTTTAGCAGCGGTGCATCACTGATATATTCAATTGGATTAAAACCAAATATTTAAATATTTAAAACGTTGGACAAGTAATTGATGGCTAATCATATTTAGATTTTAATGATTTTATTTTATTACATTAATTTATAATAATTCACACTCATTATTATAAATTAATACATATATACATTTGGGTCTCCTTTATTCCAGATAATGTGGAACTTTATTAGACAAACACAAAATTATTGTTTTTTCACAACAATCCCCCACATGTGTCAAATAAAGAACCACCTCTATTACCGAGTTTCACACATGGATATAATCATTGTATCTAGTGTCTTTTCGACTATGAACTAGACCTAGACCAATAATACATAGTACACAGAGATGTCAGTGAAGCCTGCTTCTATGAACCAACAACTCTTGTTGTATACTAGAGGTATTAAGAGTCAGATTATACCCCCACATTTTTGCTATTAACGACGTTTTTGCGCGTTACAACGGCCTTGCGCGTGCCTATTTCATAATAAATGCTCTAAAGATTTTGCCAGAATCTCATAGGAGCGGCCCCACTCCACATTCGTAGAGGTGATTTCACTTAGGTGTATCTGCAATTATACACGATCCCTTAGGAATATGAAATCATTAAGTGCCTTTGCACAGCCTCACCAAAATGCAGTATAGCACTATTTCACACCATAGGAAGGGACATAATATTTAGTGCTACCAGAACTAACAGACGACTTGTTCTTCCCATTGAACATTATTCATGGGATCACCAATCACAAAGGTTGGGTTGTCATCGTTGTTAATTTTCAAATTGGCCTAAGTCCCATTCCCCTCGATGTTTCAATAACATGTTTTCTCCCTAGAGGTTTAGTAAACGGATCTGCAAGGTTTACTTCTGACCTTACAAAATCAATTGAGATCACCCCATCTTTGAGCAACTACCTCACAATATTGTGTCTCAATCGAATCTGTCTGCTTTTGCCATTAAAGGTCTTATTTTTAGCAGTAGCTATCGCTGATTGGCTATCACAGTGTAATGACACAGATGGAGTTGATTTGTCACCTAATGGAATATTTGCTAAGAAGTTTTTCAACCACTCAGCCTCAGTTCTAGCCAACTCCAAAGCAACAACCTCAGAATTCCTTGAGGATTTAGTTATAATACTTTGCTTGGCTGACTTCCACGTGACCGCACCACCACCAAACATGAACACATAGCCACTAGTGGATTTTTTCTCATCTGAATCAGAGATCCAATTAGCATAACTGTATCCTTCTAATACAGCGGGAAATCCACTATATAGTATACCATGATTCATGGTACGTCTCAAATATCTCAATACTCTTTTCAGAGCATCCCAATGTTTATTGCTTGGTCAGTGAATATATCAACTGAATAATTTTGTCTTCCCCTTCTTTAAAGGAGCTATACATCTCTTTGTTTGCACAAATGTATTTGGTAGCCCTAGAGTCCACCAACCATTTTCTCACATTAGAAAGAAGAACTTGTGATATCATTTCAGCAATGATCTCATTGCTAATTATCATCTCCTTTAATAAAATTTATATTTGGCTCAGGAGGATTATCATCTCCTTTTGTCCTCTTTCTACACTGTGCAGTATGATGTATATCATGCTTTGTATAATTCATCAAATGCAACAAACTCCCAAAGATATGGGCATACCCAGTTTGTGCAATTGGATCCCCTTTTATGATTATCTAAATGTACACTTGTATGATAAGGTGTACTTAAGGAGATTTCTCAATTTGTTCAAATATTCTCAAAATTTTTCAACAAAATTATCTTGAGAAAGTAAAATACCAGTCTCATTTCAAGTGATTTTGACACCTAAAATCAATTTTGTTTCACCCATGTCTTTTATACAAAAATTAGAAGCAAGAAAACACTTTCTCTCTCAATTATAGTGTTCAAACCAATACCAAATATTTTTTCTACTTCAACAGTAGAGAAGTCACCACTTAATTAACAAAATTTGGCCTAGGTTTTTTTTTATGCTTGTTTCAAGCCATATAAAGATTTAATTAAATTAAACAATTTATTTTCTTGCCCAATGGGAACCACACACCCTTCAGGTTGTTCCATATAAGTTTATTATTCTAAATTAATCATAGAAATTTTTAGGGTCATCTTGCACAAACAAAATATAAAAATCACCTCAATATGATTTTTCCTTACATTTTTAGGAACATGCTCAATTTTCAAAGAAAATATAATTTCAAAAAGTTCTGCATCTTTAGTTTTAATAATTGTGTTTTGATTCAAAACACCACTCTTCAAATAAAAAACTAAAGTCACCACTTAATTAACAAAATTTGGCATAGGTTTTTTTTATGCTTGTTTCAAGCCATATAAAGATTTAATTAAATTAAACACTTTATTTTTTTGCCCAATGGGAACCACACACCCTTCAGGTTGTTCCATATAAGTTTATTATTCTAAATTAATCATAGAAATTTTTAGGGTCATCTTGCACAAACAAAATATAAAAATGACCTCAATATAATTTTTCCTTACATTTTTAGGAACATGCTCAATTTTCAAAGAAAATATAATTTCAAAAAGTTCTGCATCTTTAGTTTTAATAATTATGTTTTGATTCAAAACACCGCTCTTCAAATAGAAAACTATATGTAGCACTTTGTTGAGCATAACCAATAAAAATGCAATCAACAATTTTAAAACCTATTTTTTTTTAATATTAGGTAATAAAAATTTACAAGACACCCCCACACTTTTAAATATTACAATATATTATTCCACTACATAATAATATAAGTTAATAAAATATAACATATATTCATTTAAGGAACTTTTCCAAACTCTATTATATGACCAAAAATTTAATATTATTGTACCTCTTTGTACAGTAATATTTCCTCAATCACTAGTATCAAATAAACAATGAAAATATAAATTAGACATATTATCATCTCTTTTGAGATGGCGTCATCAATTTATAAATTGATCACAGATAATCAAATGCCTATGTCCACAATATTTTGTTCACATATTCTCAAACAAAGTTCCAAAAAATAAAATATGTAACTCACAGTATAAATTGTATACCCTCAAAAATTAGGTACAGATACGTATGGTGGCTTTTGCAAGAATTTCACAAATTTAATTCACCCAAAATTAAATAATATTCTTGTGACACTCAATAAAATATCTCATGTGAAATCACAATTTATATATATGAATATTTCACTAAATTTACAATTATGTGAAGTTTTATTTTCATAATTATGTAGGCATCACAAAATTCACTATTAACTATAATGTAAAATCTAAATGTTTGCAAACATATAGTCTCAAAATATTTCACCAAATAAATATAGAGACACTCTCTAATTTATCATATTTTTAATGACTTAAAATTTCACAAGAAATATATGGCCAATAAAAATCTCAAAGATATAAAATATAAATTATGCATAAACATATTTCTAATAGTTTCATGCTTTATCGCATATACGCTTAGAAAAAGATAATGTGACACATGTGAGTCAAGATGCTTAACCATCACAAATAATCATTTTTGTGGTCATCATAATTCAGCATAAAATATTTATAACATATGAACATAATAAAAATAATATGTTCCGACAGTCATAAGAACTACAAAAATTTAAAACCAAATAAATGGCCTCAAAGAGAATATTAAAATTGGACTAAAAACCAATCTTTTATTTAACCCAAACTAATTTCCAACACAATTCAGAAATTTTCCAGCCATTTTTATAAAAGCCAACAATACTTATATTCAATTAATCATAAAATTTAACATATTTTTTTAATAACTATGTATTGATATTTAACTCTCTTATTGTTATAAAAACCACATGGTTCACTTTTTAAGACAATATGATATAACATCAAACACATGACTACTAATATATATAATATTGTCTTGTATACCATTAACTTTATCAAAATCAAGTTAATGATCTTTAAAATAATATAAGTTTTGGGCTCAACATCAAATTAAAAATTAACCCAAAAATTATATATTTATAATAAAATCATTTATCACATTTTTTCTTTTACTTGCCCCAAGTATTAGCAAGATTCTCACAAAGATGATACATACCTTATTGGCATACTCCCAAATTTCGTCTAGTTTTGGTTAGCGTTCAGATTGTGTAAGCGAACTATAACCAACACCGAATAAACATGTTTCTGCCATCGCTTGAAATTCTTCACATCAAATGCTTCGATCTTAGACGCAGCAACAACAAGCCTCGGAAGACAGTGAATGATACATTGACAGTATCAATGGAAGCCATGAAATTCAATATCTCTTTAGATTGTTGGGGAATTTTCAGCATTTTAATGGCTTCATTCGGATCGGGTCGCGTCACAAGGACACTGTCCTAAAGAGATATTCCGCAACCCCTCAAAGAATTAGGAAGCGGCACTCTCACAGGATTAAACGAACCCTTCTTGATTGTCACACAACCAAGGTAGCAGAACAACAAAAGAATTTAGAAACTCACACTAGAACACACAAAATAAAAGACCCAAGTTTTCACTCTTTTTGTTTTGCTCCACACTTTCTATCTTGTTTCTTATCCGAGTGTGAATTTCATTCATGTATATATATGAATGAGATTTCTATTAGAACCAAAACCGTCCACGTACATGATTGCCAAATTAAAAATCCATTACTTGCATTCCAACGTATATATATATATATATATATATATATATATATATATATATATATAAATTTGATAAACTAAACATTTATCTTCATCATAAAAGTTTAGCAGCGGTGCATCACTGATATATTCAATTGGATTAAAACCAAATATTTAAATATTTAAAACGCTGGACAAGTAATTGATGGCTAATCATATTTTGATTTTAATGATTTTATTTTATTACATTAATTTATAATAATTCACACTCATTATTATAAATTAATACATATATGCATTTGGGTCTCCTTTATTCTAGATAATGTGGAACTTTATTAGACACACACAAAATTATTGTTTTTTCACAACAGCACTTTGATGGCATAATTGTCATCCATGAAATACACTGGCACTAAAGCTGTGAGTGAGCACATTATGCAAATGTGTGACATAGCTGCACAACTTAAGTCTAGGGATATTGAAATTACTGATGTTTTCTTGGTGCAGTTGATCCTCAATTCTCTTCCTTCTCATTTTGGACCTTTTAAAATCACTTATAACACACAGAAAGAAAAGTGGTCAGTTAATGAATTGTTGTCCATGTGTGTACAAGAGGAAGGAATGCTGAACTTTGAGAAGGGTGGGGATCTAATGAGGCTCACGTTGTGATAAACACCAAGAAGCAAGGCCATAAGGGGAAAAACAAGAAGAATGAACTTGCACCTCGTTCTGAAAAGAATAAGGATGCCATTAAGTGTTTCTTCTGTAAGAAGAAATGACATGTTAGAAAGAATCTAATTTTGTTGATATTTGTCATTATACATGGTGGATTTATACTAGTTCTACAATCCATATTGCTAATACCATGCAGGGTTTTCTAAACCAAAGGAAACCTAGTCCTGGTGGACAGCTGGTTTTTCCTGGAAATCGGATTGGTTCACATGTCGAAGCGATCAGGACCTATAGAGTTATTTTGAGTACTGGTTTTGTATTAATCTTGAACAGACTTTTTATGTTCCAAGTGTTTCCAGAAACTTAATTTCTGTTTCCATACTTATTCCTTTGGGTTTTTCTTTAAATATTAATGGTTTTTCTTACTTATTGAAAAATGGTGTTTCTAGTGGAAAATTTTCATTGGATAATGGTCTGTATAAGATTCATTCAAATTGTAATGTTGCTAGTAGCTTAGTAACTGTGCATGGTAATTCTGGTATGAAACGAAGTATCATGAATGAGAAATCCTCTATGTTGTGGTACAAAAGGTTAGGACACATATCTATTGAAAGAATCAAAAGGTTATAGAAAGATGGGACTCTTCAATCCTTAGATTTTTCTGACCTAGATCATGTGTGGACTGCATTAAGGGTAACTAGACCAATGTGTCACGCAAAGGTGCAAAGAGGAGTTCTGATTTATTAGAAATAATACCCACTGTCATTTGCAGTCCAGATATAAGTTCTAATGATCCAAAATATTTTATTTCTTTTATTGATGACTACTCAAGTTATATGTATGTGTATTTGCTTTATAATAAAAGTGAAGCACTTGATGTATTGGAAATCTATAAAGTAGATGTAGAGAATCAATATGGTAAACGCATTAAGATTGTGAGGTCTAATAGAGGAGGTGAATATTTTGGAAGGTACACTGAAGTGGACAAAAACTTGGTCCATTTGCTAAATTCCTTCAAGAGCAAGGTACAGTACCACAATATACCATACCTGGCTAACCTGACATGAATGGTGTAGCTGAAAGAAGGAATAGGACACTGTTGGACATGGTGGAGTATGATGAGTGACTCTAAACTTCCATTATTCTTGAGGAGAGAAGCCTTAAAGACAACTGTATATACTCAAAATAGGGTTCCAACAAAAGCTATTTTGAAAACACCTTTTGAAATTTGGAAAGGTTGGAAACCTAGTTTGAATCTGTCACGACCCCCTATCGGGCGTCCGTGACCGGCACGGGAGGTAGGATTTCTCCTGTCCCGTAAGCCTCTAATCCCTGATTGACATTTTTATATATGCATAGCTACCCATTTCTAATACAAACAATATATAGTATATATGGTCATCCCTATCCGGTGACCTAAGTAGCAAGCAATCCACGGCTCACTCAGCGCCGCTTCAGTCTATACATATACACATAATCAATCACACGTACATATAATATACATATTGATCACGCGCTTCAGGGCGGATGATTTATCCTATTCACATGCAGAATTCCTGTGTACAGTCAAGTATATATATTCAATCACACACCTGCATATAATTTACATATTGATCACGCGCCTCAATGCGAGTGACCTATCCTATTCACATGCGGAAGCCGTATTTTCATACAATCAAGTATTCAGTCACACATACATATAAATTTACATATTGACCACATGCTCAGTGCGTGTGATCTATCCTATTCACACGGAAGTCACATTCATATATATATATACATGATATTCATCCTATCATAACCTATATTCCCAACAACAGACCAATCTTTAACCTGTATGAAACCGACAATTCTAGAGTGTGACATATACATATATGTATATAGCAACTGCACAAAACAATGCTATACCAAAAGAATCATATACATATACATCCTGACAAAATACATATATCAATACCACCCACGCGAACAACGCGTGCGGCCTCTAAGTCTGTCCGGCTCCCTGAGATGAAGTGGAAGCGCTCCCGATGCCTATACCACCTGTGTCTGTAACATTTAACATTGGGGTGAGTCAAACGGACTCAGTGATAGGCTTTCTCATCCCTGGTGTAGTAGCGGGTACCACTACAACTGGGGAAAAGGAGCCAATCACAAACACATACGTATATAACGGGTTTAAATTTCCATATATTAAGTGGTCACGCACATAGTATATATCATATCCACAACATAGAATTTAAAGCATGGTTTTACATACGTTCAAATTCACTCATACATCATATCATAGTTTAACATACAACTTCATGTGGGTATCCATGTTCAAATAACCGTAATCATAAACTGGCCCGAAGGCATATCTCCGTTAGGAGAGAATCTGGCCCGGAGGCAATATCTCACGTGAGCGATATAGGAACCTAGTTGATCATTCTAGGAACCCCTGGTCCCAAGACTTTACTTGGAACATTAACCTAACCCCAAGACTTCACTTGGAGCATAGCCGGCGACTCATCTGACCTCGGTTTACCCAAGGCAATAGCCACAACGTTGTGTACTCATATACTCTGTATTTCTGTGAGTTTGACTCAAGACAAACAGACTCAATCTACCCGGACCATCCGTTATAGGCTCGGTTCCCACGTTGTACCATAAATGACCCATATGGACCATTACTTGTTCATTTTACTTCTTAGGCAAATCTAGATTTCAAGTGGTTTCTAATTCGGACTCTTGGTTCAAAACAAAGTCACCTATGTTTATTTCCTTTAAGGATTTACATACAAAACCACTCTTTTCAGCTAATAATCAATGAGGTTTGTTTCTAGTACCCCAAGACCCTCACAAATAAATTGACTCGATCTTACCCCGATATTATATAGGTCCCGAGGACCTTCATTCCATATAAGGCTCCTTGAGCCACCATCGCTTTTACAGTTCATATATACACATAAAGCATGTTATCACATATATTACAATTTAGGAACAACAATAGCATGTTATCTAATATTCGGTTCCTACAAGTAGGCAAGAAGGCAAACCATATATCCATATCCGCAATCAACCTTATAGGAGAAGGATAGGAAAGCCCCTCACCTGGTTGGCCCCTCGGATCGGCTCTCGGTGTGCCCGAAGGTCCACTCACTGTATGGTGTCCTATACACATATACTTGAGAGATTTAGAAACTTGAAAATTCAACCACTATCGTGTACATGTAACGCTAATGCTCATGTTCTTTCTAATTAATTCCATAGACTAGTTGTTGGCTTGGAATGCCCTCAACTAGTTTTCGGAACACCTAGCATGCTTCTATTCGTGTCCAACCCTTGCTTAATCACACTATTCAGAAGCCTTGATTTGGGAATGCCAAGTTACCCAATTCCACCTCTATGTGTCCATGTGAAGTTTTCATTACCCAAGTCTTGAATTTATGGCTCAAGAGAGTCATAAATCCTACTTGTCCAAGATTTACATTTACCAAAATAACCTTCAACACTTTACCTACACATGAATACACATATCCGGATACGCGTAAAATTAGAAAATTGTCTCTTTTTCCCCGAACTGGGTTCCGGGTGAGACGGTGATTACTCGGGTTTTACTCCCTCGTACATTCTAATAATTTTAACAATTATATAATCACAATTCCACCTATTAATGCATCCCAAATCAGTCCACAATACCCTTAAACATTTCCAAATCATATTTTTCTACAAGTTTTCCAACCCGGATAAATTCCATCAAATTGGTTCCGATTCCTAAGCTTCCAATTCACTTCCTAACATGCAAATACTTCAACTTACGACCCAGAATACTCAGATTGAACCAAATGGGGGTTTTCCAAAAATCCCTAAAATTGATAAAATTGGGGTTTGAGAGTTTTAGGACTTCTCACCTCGATTCAACCGGTTAGAAGGACGATATGGAGTAGAGGAGACTCCCAGCCACCTTCCCCGACGAAAAAACGGCGTTTTTCGGTGAGTTTTTGGCGTGGAAGCTCTCTCCCTTTGCTTTCTCTATCTAAGCCGTCACTCTCTCTCCTCCAGCCACACGACGGTGACGAGCTCCGGCGGACGGCGGCTCCGGCTCCGGCTCCTCGCGCGTCCAGCCTCCGTCTCGCATGGTGTCCTCCTCCTTGCTTCCTCCGTGCGATGCCCCTTCCCCTCTCTCTCTTGTTTCTCTGTTCTTCGACGCCCTCCCCCTTCTGATTTCTTTTTCTTTCCTTATTCTTTTATATAATATATATATATATATCTAATAATTTAATATATATACATATCACTTAAAAAAATCTGGTATATAAAAATAAATAAGAAAAAGAAGTATATAAAAAAATTAGGATTTACACTAATTTGTATTTTTTTTAAAAAAAATAAGCAATAGGATAGTGTGTGCTTCTATCCATTTTCAACTTTAAATAAATTAATTAAATTGGACCAATGATGCTAATTAAATATCCTCGGGTATTACAGAATCACATACGTGTTTGGGGTTGTCCTGCTGAGGTTAGAGTGTACAATCCACATGAAAAGAAGTTAGACCCTAGGACTAATTCTGCGTATTTTGTTGGTTATGCTGAAAGGTCTAAAGGGTATAAGTTTTATTGTCCCACTCATAATTTAAAGTTTGTAGAATCTAAAAATGCAAAGTTTCTTGAGAATGATACAATTAGTGGGAGTAATAAATTTCATGACTTAGTAGAATGATCATGAGGTAATTCCCACTAATAGTGGTCAAGGTTAAACAATAGTTCTTATTGACTCTCATCCAATTGAAGTCATTAGAGAACATAATGTTGTTTCAACTATCCCAAGTGATCACGTGGAAAGAAATTCTGATATTTTAGAAGAGGCACCTCATAATGCTCAAGAGGAACCTCAAGAAGAATTCCATGTAGAACAACATCAGCCTCCACATGAGGTTAAATTAAGAAGATCACAAAGGGCCAAGAAGCCTGCTATTTCTAATGACTACATGGTGTACTTATTAGAATCTGATTATGATGTCAATATAGAAGATGACCCTGTAACGTTTTCGCAGGCTATGAATTGTAGTAATTCAAATTGTGGTATGATGCTATGAATGATGAGATGGAATCTATGGCACATAATGATGTCTGGGATCTTGTAGAATTGCCTAATGGGGCTAAGCTAGTTGGTTGTAAATGGATTTTTAAAACCAAAAGAGATTCATTAGGCAATATAGAATGCTACAAGGCCAAACTAGTTGCTAAAGGTTTTACTAAAAAAGAAGGAATAGACTATAGAGAAACTTTTTCTCCTGTGTCTAAAAAGGATTTTTTTCAGAATTATCATGGCATTAGAGGCCCATTTTGATATTGAATTGCAACAAATGGATGTGAAAACAACTTTCCTCAATGGTGATCTCGAAGAAGAGGTATACATGAAACGGCCTGGGGGTTTATAACTAGTCCTGGTGATAATATTGTTTGCAAGCTAAAGAAGACTATATATGAGCTTAAACAAGCTTCACGACAGTGTTATTTAAAGTTCCATAATGCAATCACATCTTTTGGTTTTGTTGAAAACATTATGGATCAATGAATACACCACAAGGTCAATGGGAATAAAATCATCTTCTTAGTCTTATATGTAGATGATATTTTTCATGCATCTAGTGACTTGTGATTGTTACATGAGGTGAAACAATTTATTTTCAAGAAGTTTGATATGAAGGATATGGGTAAGGCATCTTATGTCATAGGTATAAAGATCCATAGAGATAGGTCTCAAGGCATTTGGGACTATCACAAGAAACCTATATTAACAAAGGTCTTGAAAGGTTTAGAATGAAAGATTGTTCACCTAGTGTGGCACCCATTGTGAAAGAAGACAAATTTAGCTTATCTCAATGTCCTTAGAATTATCTTGAAAGAAAAGAGATGGAGAACACTCCTTATGCTTTTGTAGTTGGAAGTTTGATGTATGTCTAAGTCTGTACAAGACCAGACATAGCATTTGTGGTGGGAATGTTGGGAAGTTATCAAAGTAATCCTGGTTTGGATCATTAGAAAGCAGTAAAGAAAGTCTTAAGGTACTTACAAGGTACTAAAGACTATATGTTGACTTATAGGAGATCTAACACTTAGGAAGTGGTTGGTTACTCTGATTCATACATGGCCGGATGTGTTGACAAAAAATAGTCAACATCTGGTTACATTTTCTTATTTGCTGAAGGAGCAATTTCATGGAAAAGTGTAAAATAGTTTTTGACTGCTACATCAACCATGGAAGCTAAATTCATATCTTGTTTTGAGACAAGTTCACAGGGTTTGTGGTTAAAGAATTTCATTACTGGGCTTGAAATTATTGATTCAATTTCTAGGACTATTAAGGTGTACTGTGATAATACAACTGTTGTATTTTTGGCTAAAAATAACAAAAGTGGTAGACGAAGTAAACGCATTGACATAAAGTTTTTAGCCTTGAAAGAACGTGTAAAAGCTGGTCATGTAATCATAGAACACATAAGTACTAAGGATATGTTGGGCGATCCTCTAACTAAAGGGATGCATCCGAAAGCGTTTAGGGATCATGTGCCCCATATGGAACTTAGGCCTTAGTTGTCTTTATTAGACTTGTTAAGCTAAGTCATATTGATGAAATTCAAATTTTTTATTTTGTTTATTTTCTTGAATTTGTGTTTATACATTATGAAGAAAGAAAATAAATATTTGTGTTTGAACCAGAATAAACATGTAAGGTTTATTCATAAAGTGTGTACCATCATTGAGTTCAAAGTATGTTGCATAGTGATACATGGAAAGTAATACTCAACCATAAGAGGACTTACTGCTATGATCCTTGTAATGTATATTGATTATTTGTTATGTCTTCGGTACATGTCATTTGGACCAAGTGGGAGAATGTAAGTGTAACCATTTTTAATAAAAATAAATCATGGTCCTTCATGACCATTCATGCAACATAATTCTCCATAATTGGTTTTAATGTTGAGGTTTCAAAATTAATGGATGGTTACAATTTGAACTCTATAAAAGGGGCACTCTTTTTTATGGGAAGGTGTGCATTTCCTTATGAGTTCTTTGTGAGTGAGTTCCTGACCAGAGATTAATTACTATGTCCGGTTTCCATCACGTCTAGTAATTCATCGGTCGAAAAATCTGCTTACTAATTTCTTGAGACAGCTACGGCTGGAGGTTAGTGAAATTTACTATACGTTATTATTTTGTAAGACACATATTTTATTTTGAAATCTTACATTTAAACCGAAAGTAGATGTCTCTTTCATGGATAAATTCTGGAAAGCGACTGAAATAAATAATTTTCTCTTTCTTTAATTTTCGACCGCTTTTCAGTCGAATTTTTCGGACATGGCATAAAGTTGAATTTTATCTACCAAAAAGCAGTAGGTTATACAGCAACTTTTAAATATATAAAAATAAAAAATAATTCGACTGATTTTCTGTAGGAAATGTTCATTGTTTTGTTTTTTAATCATT
Organism: Senna tora; assembly: GCA_014851425.1. Classification (NCBI taxonomy): domain Eukaryota; kingdom Viridiplantae; phylum Streptophyta; class Magnoliopsida; order Fabales; family Fabaceae; genus Senna; species Senna tora. The sequence goes on from CM026262.1 coordinate 17,935,586, forward strand.
TCTGTCTCTTCTATCACATCTTACATTATTTAATATTTTAAATTATATTATGAGTCTTGAAATATGTACTTTATGTCTTTGACTATTTCTAATACTTCATTTTCGACTGAACTTTGGTCGAATAAAAATAGTAAATTTATCCGTCCGATAAGTAATCGAACAAATACAAATAACTATGATTTCCTTTCACACGAGATGTGAACAAGCCAGATATTTCGACCGATTATCAGTCGTAACTTTGCTCGACCAATAAATAGTCGAATAAAAAGTAATTATGATTTTCTTTCGCCTGTGACAAGTACAATGGCCAGATATTATGACCGATTATCAGTCGAAAATTGTCCAAATTAAATGTTGTTTGGTGGCTTGATTTTAATGCGTGTTGGTGGTTGAAAATCTTCTTTCTTAGCTTCTTCATATCATTTTCCTTCTTCAATGTTCACTTTGCTCTCCTCTTTGATCTTCATTTTGCTCTGATCAAAAGTGTGCAAGTGTAGTGTCATTTTGAAGGTATATTATAAGAAGTTATACAAAAAATTTTCCTAGCATTTCAAGATTCTCCACCGGGTATGTATTTAAATATATTTAAATATTGTTTAACATTTTTATTTTCCATATGCCATGTTTTTTGTATTATCTAAGTAGAAAAAATTGAATCTAAGCTTGTAAATGTGGCTCTATTTCCTCTGATAATTATTATTATTGTTATTTTGTTGTTTGTTATTAGTAATTTGCTCTTTATTTCTCTGTAGTCAATATATTGATAAATTAAATTTTTATTAAGCTAAAATGAAATAAATAATAATCCTAGTTAATGAAAAATTGAGAGATTTATTTCGTTGTTTTGCTTGAAAAATAAGTAAAAAAGATTAATTAACTTACACTTTTGTGTTTTGTTGTAATGAAAAATTTTATTATTTTTAGTATCATTTAGAAATATTATGATTAATAGGCAAAAATTTTTGAAATGACATTTAACATTTTGTTCAGATAAATGGAAAATCCTTAGCATTGTAGATGGATGTATAATAGATTAAATCCTAGACGTCGAGGTTATACAGATGAGTTTTTACAAGAAGCAGATGAATTTATTAATTTTGTATCTCAACATGAAGTATGTGCATCACAAGGAAAAATTAGATGCTCATGTTCTAAACATGAAAATCGTGCTTATTTAACGGTTGAAAAAGTTAAAGTAGATCTGTATAAAAAGAGGTATTCTATCGGGTTATTGGTGTTGGACATGTCGTGGTGAAATTGCTCCTGAAGTTAGTGTTGTCATGCATAATATAGATTTTGGAGCTTCAAGTAGCTCTCATGTCATGGGGGACGAAAATAATAGATATGAAAGGATGATAATTAATGCAATAGGGCGTCATTCTGATGTTGGTGATGGTCATGATGATGTAGAAGTAGATGAGTCTTCAAATTTATAGATAAGGGAATTTTTTTATTTACTAAATTATAAGAAACCATTATGGCCGGGATGTACTGATCATTCGAAATTATCTTTTACTGTAATGATGGCAAGTATTAAGGTAGAAGACAACATCTCACAAAAAAGTTTTAATAAATTTGCAAGTTTTATGAAAGCAGGTTTTCAAAAAAATAATGCAGTGCTCCATGATTGGTATAGGACAAAAAAATTGGTTTCAAAACTCGAGCTATCGGTTACCGAAATTGATGTTTGTCCTAATGGATGCTTTGTTGTATTACAAAGAAGCAATAAATGATAATATGTGTAAATTTTGTGATGCTCCTCGATATAAAAATAGTCGAGGGCAACGAAAAAATTCAAAGCCAATACCAGTAAAAAGGATGCATTATTTTCCTATTGTCCCTATATTGCAAAAGATTTTATGCATCAATGAGTTCCGCAGAGCATATATATGAGGTGGCATTGGAATAATAGGAGGCATGAAGGTGTATTATGTCATCTTTTAGATGGAGAAGCATGGAAACATATTGATAAGATATACCCTGATTTTGCTATGGAACCACGAAATGTTAGACTTGGTCTATGTGCTGATGGATTCACTCCTTTTAGTCAATCGACTTCACCATAATCATGTTGGCCAATTATTATTACTCCTTACAATCTCCCTCCTGAATTGTGCATGACTGCTCCATACATGTTTTTAACTGCATTAATTCTAGGACCACATAATTCAAAGGTTAAGATTGATGTATACTTGCAGTCACTGATTGATGAATTAAAGTTTTTATGGGAAGAAGGCATGCCAACTGTAATACCCGAGAATATTTTAATTAGCAACATTATTCTAATTTAACTAATTCATTTAAAATTGGAATGGGGAATCAAAATAGAATTCAGGCATATTTCGTTTGGGTAAAATTAGGACCCAATAGAAGAGAATAGGTTGAAAATGGGATAGAAGTACACACTATCCTACTACTTATTATTTTGTAAATACTAAGTATTTTAAATCCTAATTATTCTATTCTTTTTATTATTTCAGATTTTTGATATATATATATATATGAATTAATTATATATATATATATATATGATAAAAAAAATAATAAAGGAAAGAAGAGGCAAGCATAACGTGAGAGAGAGAGAACCAAAGAAAGAAAAGACACAGAGAGAAGGTGTGAGGCGTCGGTTTGAGCAGAGGACACGCGAGGAGGAAGACGGAGTGCAACGCGGCGGAAGGCGAGAGGAGTTGAGGACCAAAACGCGTCGGAACGCCACGCCGCCCCGCCAGAGTTCACGCCGCCGCCGCTGCTCGAGGAGAGAGAGTGGCGGGCTAGAGAGAGAAACCAAAAGGGAGAGAGTTTTCTCGCCGGCAACTCGCTGGAAAACGCCGTCTCTTCATCGGGGAAGGTGGTTGGGAGTCTCCTCTACTCCATATCATCCTTCTAACCGATTGAATCGAGGTGAGAAGTCCCGAAACTCTCAAACCCCAATTTTATCAATTTTAGGGATTTTTGGAAAATCCCCATTTGATTCAATTTGAGTATTCTAGGACCTAAATTGAAGTATTTGAATGTTATGAAGTGAGTTGGAAGCTTAGGAATCGGAACCAATTTGATGGAAATTATCCGGGTTGGAAAATTGTAGGAAAATGTAGTTGGAATTGTTTTAATGGTGTTGTGGACTGATTTGGGATGTAATAATAGGTTGAATTGGAATTATATAATTGTTAAAATTATTGGAATGTACGAGGGATTAAAACCCGAGTAATCACCGTTTCAACCGGAGCCCAATTCGGGGAAAAAGAGACAATTTTCCAATTTTAAGCGTATCCGGCTATGTGTATTCATATTTAAGTAAAGTGTTGAAAATAATTTCGGTAAATGGAAATTTTGGACAAGTAGGATTTATGACTCTCTTGAGCCATAAATTCAAGACTTGGTTAATGGGAATTACATATGGACACATAGAGGTGGAATTGGGTAAATTTGCATTCCCAAATCAAGGTTTCCAAATAGTTCAAATAGTGTGAATAAGCAAGGGTTGGACACGAATAGAAGCATGCTAGATGTTCTGAAAACTAGTTGATGGCATTCCAAGCCAACAACTAGTCTATGGAATTAATTAGAGAGAACATGAGCATTAGCATGACATGTACATGATAGTGGCTAAATTTCAAGTTTCTAAATTTCTCAAGTATATGTGTATAGGGCACCATACAGTGAGTGGAGCTTCGGGCACACCGAGAGCCGATCAGAGGGGCCAACCAGGTGAAGGGCTTTCCATCCTTGCCCTATAGGGTTGATTGCGGATGTGGATACATGGTTTGTCTTCTTGCCTACTTGTAGGAATCATATGATAGATAACATGCTATTGTTATTCCTAAATTATAATATATGTGATAACGTGCTATATGTGTATATGTGAACTGTAAAAGCTATGGTGGCCCAATGAGCCTTATATGAAAAGGAGGCCCACGGAACCCTATATGATATCGGGGGTAGGATCGAGTCAATTTTTATATGTGAGGGTCCTATGGTACTAGAAACCAACCTCATTGATTATTATTGAAAAGTATATTTGTGTATGGAAAATTTTAAAGCAAATGAACATAGGTGATTTTGTTTTAAATTGAGAGATTTCGAATTAGAAAAATGGGGAAATTTAGATTTATCTAAGAAGAAGTAAAATGAATAAGTAGTGGTCCATAGGGGTCATTTTTGGTACAACGCGTGAATTGAGTCTATCACGAATAGTCCGGGTAGATCGAGTCTGTTACCCTGAATCAGACACACAAGAATACAAAGTATTTGAGTACACCACATTGTGGCTATTGCCTTGGTTAAACCGAGGTCAGATGAGTCGCCGGCTATGCTCCAAGTGGAGTCTTGTGGTCAGACTAATGTTCCAAGTAAAGTCTTGGGGCCATGGGTTCCTAGAATGATCAACTAGGTTCCTATACCGCTCACGTGAGATATGCCTTCGGGCCAGATTCTCTCCTAACGGAGATATGCCTTCGGGCCAGTTTATCTCCCCAAAGGGAGACATGCCTTCGGGCCAGTTTATGATTATAGTTATTTGAACATGGATATCCACATGGAGTTATATGTTAAATTATGATATGATGTATGTATGAATTTAAACGTATGTAAAACCATGCTTTAAATTCTATATTGTGAATATGATATATGCTAATTGCATGACCACTTAACATATGGAAATTTAAATCTATTATATGCGTATGTGATTGTGATTGGCTCCCTTCCCCCAGTTGTAGTGGTACCCGCTACTACACCAGGGATGGGAGAGCCTCTCACTGAGTCCGTTTGACTCACCCCGATGTTAAATGTTACAGACACAGGTGGTATAGGCATCGGGAGCGCGTCCACTTCTTCTCAGGGCGGCGGACAGATTTAGAGACCGCACGCATTGTTCGCGTGGGTAGTATTTATATATGTATTTTGTCAGGATATATATGTATATGAATAATTTGATATAGCATTGTTTATGTACAATTGCTATATATATATGTATATGTCACACTGTAGAATTGTCGGCTTCATACTAATTAAAGATAGGTCATGAATTTGGGATTTAGGCTATATGGTTATATATATATGGTAATTATGAATGTATGGCTTCCGCATGTGAATAGGATAGATCACACACAATGGTGTGTGACCAATATGTATATTATATATATGTGTGACTTGATATATGTATGGGTAAAAATATATACTCCCGCATGTGAATAGGATAGATTACACGCATTGAGACGTGTGATCAATATGTAAACTATATATGAATGTGGTTGGATATATGTACTTGCAACAGGTTATACGAATCTTGCATGTGACTAGGATAGATCACACTCCTTGAGGGGTGATCACTATGTATATATATATATATATGTAAGTGTGAGTGAATGTATGTATGTATATGTATATGTACTGGACTGAAGCGGCGTTGAGCGAGCCGTGGATTGCAGGATATTTAGGCCACAGTAATGGTGTGGCCAATATATATTATGTGAATATTGTATGTTGGTTGTATAGCAGGGTAGCTATATTAAATTGTCATAGGGAAGGCTTACGGGTTTAGAGGTGAAAAACTAGTTCCGTGCCGGTCACGGACTCCTGAAATTGGGGTCGTGACACCAACTTATGATGTATCAATGAAGCAAAATTTTCAGATGAGGCCAATATTAATGTGGACCATTAATGACTTTCCAGCATACAGAATGTTATCTGGGTGGAGCATAGCAAGGAAATTAGTGTGTTCATATTGCATGTACAACTCAAAAGCTTTTACATTGAAGAACTGAAAAGAGAACTCTTGGTTCGATTGTCATCAACAATTTCTTTGTTCAGGACATGATTTCAAAAGAGATACAAATGCATTCATAAAAGATAGAGTTGAAAATGATCCTCCTCCTCCTAGATTCAATGGAGAATTTTTGCTTTCATGTGTTAGTAATCTTCCTAAAGTTGCTGAGGACATGGTTCATAAATTGGATGGCTATGGGGAATATCACAACTGGACGAAACAAAGTATATTTTGGGAGCTTCCTTATTGGAAAAATCAATTGCTTCGTCATAATTTAGATGTGATTGATATTGAGAAAAATGTGTTTGATAACATATTTAATATTGTCATGGTTGTCAAAGAGAAGACCAAAGACAATATAAAGGCAAGGATGAATATAAAGGAGTATTGCAGGCGAAGAAACTTAGAGTTGCATGTAGGAGCTAATGGAAAACTGTTTAAGCCGAAAGCTAAGTACACTTTCACATTGAAACAAAAAAAGAGCTATTTGTGAATGGGTGAAAGGTTTAAAAATGCCTGACGGATATTCCTCAAATTTGTCTAGATGTGTGGATTTAAAAGACGGGAGATTATTTGGTATGAAAAGCCATGACTGTCACATATTTATGGAGAGCTTACTTCCAATTTCCTTTAGTACATTACCTGATGAAATTTGGAAGGCAATAACTGAAATCAGTCAATTCTTCAAGGCTTTATGTTCTACAACTTTAAAGAAAGATGACTTGCTTCAAATGGAATGCAATATTCCCATCATTCTTTTTAAGTTAGAAAGAATATTTCCTCTTGGATTTTTTAATTCCATGGAACATCTATCAATCCATCTACCATGTGAGGCTAGACTTGGGGGCCTAGTCTAGTACTGATGGATGTATCCCTTTGAAAGGTATTTTTTGAAATTCTGTTAGATATGTAGTTATTTTATTTTTGTATAGTTTATGTCATCATAATATGTATTTTATTTCTTTATACAGGTTTCTAAACAAATTGAAGAAGACTGCAAAAAAAAAAAAAATCTTGAGTTGAAGGTTTAATTTGTGAGGCATATTTGGCACAAGATATTTCTTACTTTTGCTCCTACTACTTTGAATTGCACGTACTACGAACAACAATTGATCGAAATGATTGTGTGGAGGAAGTTTAGACTAATAAACCAAAATTGTCAATTTTCAATAAAGTCGGGCATCCTTATGGAAAGTGTTCCACTCGATATTTGAGTGACAAAGAATATGCAGCAGCTCATCTAAATGTTTTATGAAATTGTGAAGAAGTTGAGCCATATCTTGAGTAAGTAATTTATTAATAAGTTTATATATATAATGCTATTGTTTGATCAGTACTTAGAAAAAATACATTTCAATTTCAGTATGTTTGAGCAATATTTGAGAAGCTTAAACCCCAACATTGGGATTAAGAAAATTGACACTTTAATTGATAAACAGTTTGTCATGTGGTTCCAGAAATATGTAAGTAGTGACACAATTTAATTTATATTAGCATTATTCAAATTCATGTTTTATGGTGTGGTGTATTCTTAATTTTATTCATTGTTAGGTCTTTGATCAATTGTCTTCAACTGAAAAAGAATTTCTGAAAGAGTTGACATGGGGACCACTTAGAAATGTAGAAACTTAGCCAGTTTTTTTTGTTAATGGATTTAGGTTTCATACCGAAACTTGGAGTCTTGGCAAGAAAACTACCAACAGTGGTGTTTGTGTTAAGTGTATTGGGCAGAATGGTGAATGTGATTATTTTGGCATTCTTAAAGACGTGATTGAAATACAATATCCAGGAGAAGATGCTAACAAGTTGGTCTTAATTTTGTGTGATTGGTTTGATCCTATGGTAAATTGAGGAGTGAAAATCCATCCACAATATGGTATTATTGAAATTAAGCATACGAGAAGGTATCGAAAATTTGATCTATTTGTATTTGCCAAACAAGCAACTCAAGTCTATTATGTGACATACCCCATTAGGAGTAGAGGTCATGTAAATTGGTGGGTTGTTATCAAGACTAAACCTAGAAGTTTGGTGTAATATCCGAGATATTTAGATTTTATTATTTTCATTATTATTAAATTTATTTTTCTTTCGGAAAGAAAAATAAATTAAATTAAAGATAAAATTAAATTAAGGGGAGAAAAATAGGAAATCTAAGTATTCTTTTTAGGACCTAAAAGAAAAGAGGATATATATAATAGAATTTATATGGGGGGCCACGCGACCCCCCATCCTATTTACACACACACCCCATCCAATTTATGAAAGCACTCATATAAAAAAAAAAAAGAATGCAGGAGCAAAACGTGACCCCCCCCCCCGATTTAATAAAACACACACATTAAAATATAAGAGAAGCACAAAACGCACACCGAGGCAGCAAAACGTAACACACATATAACAAATAAAAAAAAAGAGAAGAAGTAAGAGGTAGAAGCAAACGCACGAGCAGAACGGACTTAGAGCAACACACGCACACAAGGAAGGAAGAGGAGCCATGGGGAGAAGGGCACCGGTCGGATTCTCGCCGGAGAAGGTGACCGGAGTCTTCTCTCAACACTCACTAGCCTTTCATCCGATTGAAATCAAGTAAGAAAGCCCCAAACTCCCAAAACCCCAATTTCTCCAATTTTGGGTATTTTAGAAATTCTTCAAATACTTTCAATCGGGGCATTCCGGGGTTTAATTTGAGCTTATTGGGTATTATCGAATGCTTGGGGAGGTTCAAAATCGAAGCTAAATCGTAGGAATTTACCGGGTATGGAAATCATGGAAATTGGGTTAGGAAATTGATCTAAAATTCGAAATTGATAGTTTGATGCATGTTTAGGCTTTGATTGGAGTAGTATAGGTGTTATAAATGCTGGAAATAGTCAAGGGAATAAAGCTCGAGTATTTACCGTCTCCACCGGAACCCAATCCGGTGAAAAAGAGGCGAAATACTAAGCCACAGTACTGTAAAGAGTTGTGCGGTGGGTTGAACACCTTGGTCTAGTCCGGGGTGGACACCTAAGACCCGCTAAATTGGTTCCAAGGCTCTAATTATACCCAATTATATTTTTATATATAATTAAAGAGGTAGTAATTAAGCTTTCACTCAGCGAATAAGGGAGACGGTGGAATGAGTAAGCTAAAGCCCCTTTTAAACCGTGAATTTAATTCTTTTATTAATTAAATACCCATATGAACACATGAAGGGAAATTTAGACAAGTGGAAATATGTAACCTAAGCAATTAGAGGTTCTAAATGGCTCGAAAGTGTGAAAGTCGAATATGGGGCATTCTGGACTTTTAAAAAGAGCAATTTAGACGACGTGACGAACTAAATAATTAGTTCTTGGAAAATAACTAAAGGGTGTATAAGAATTAGCATGACACGTGCATGGTAGATGCTTAGTTATGTGTTTTAAATTTCTTAAATATATGTGTATAGGGCACCACAGGGTAATTGGAGTTTCAGGCACTCCGAGGACTGATCAGGAGGGCCAACGAGGTGAGGGGCTCTCCCATCCCTGCCCCACAGGGTTGGATGACTACGTGGAAAATGTGGTTTGCTCTATTTTGTGCAAATTGATATATGGAATATATTTATATGAATAGATTTGTGTTACGCGTGTATGATTTGCAAGTAAGTAGTCAACGTGCAATAGTATATGTGCTTATATGATTAATCACAAGGTGTATATGTGCTATTGTGGCTCACCGAGCCTTATACGATACCGTGGGTAGGATTGAGTCGGAATTTCATATGTGAGAGTTTACTAATATTAGGAACCCACTTAAATTGATCATCGTGCAAAGGTTTTGACCGTATAGGCGTCTTTCAAGGTCGAATAGGTTATTTGAACTTGTTCAGGTTAGTTCGGGTACATCGAGTCGGTTATCTTGGTCGGACAGACAGGATTCAGTTAACAGTAAGTATGCCACATATTGGCCATTACCTTGGTTTAACCGGGGTCAGACAAGTTGCCGGCTATTACTCTAAGCGTGCCTTGGAGTCAGAAAGTTCCTAGTTTGATCAACTAGGTTCGAATAAGACATTGCCTTCGGGCCAGTATTTCTCCTAGCGTAACGCGAGAGACAGAAAGTGAATGCCTTCGGGCTAGTATTTCTCTTAGCGTAATGCAGGAGACAGAAAGTGAATGCCTACGAGCATAACTATGTACGACTTATGAAAAGATATGATATATGTTTATGATTGGTTTACATGCGGATTAATAAACATGTTAGGAGCATGAATTAGGATTTTTAATTGTGAATATGATATATTGATTGCCTGATCATATTAAAGGTCACAATATAAATCCGTTTCATGCGCATGTGGTTGTGGTTACTCCCTTCCCCCAGCTGAGTGGTACCCGCTGCTACGCCAGGGATGGGGGAGCTTCTCACTGAGTCTGTTCGACTCACCCCCTGTTTACATGTTTCAGATACAGGTGGTTCAGGAGTCGTAAACGCGTCCACTTCTTCTCAGGGAGGCGGACAGATCTGAAGACCACACGCTTTGTTCGTGTTGGTAGTTATTTTGGTTAATTGTATATGTTGTGATGTATATATATATATATATATATATATATATATATATATATATATGAATCCTTTTTGGGCGTGGCGTATGTACGTTTACATCTGGTGTGTATATATATATATGTCACACTTGAATTCTAGCATTGTCGGCTTCATACCGATTAAAGTTAGGTCTTAGTGTTGGGACTTTATGCTATGATATAGCGTATATCATGTATTTATATATATATGACTTCCTCATGCGACTAGGATAGATCACACGCCTTGAGGGGTGTGATCAATATGTAATATATGTCTGTGACTGAATACCTGATTGTATGAAAATATGGCTTCCGCATGTGAATAGGATAGATCACCCGCATTGAGGCGTGTGATCAATATGTAAACTATATGCAAGCGTGTGATTGAATATATGTATGACTGTATACAGGACTTCTGCATGTGAATAGGATGATAGATCACCCGCCCTGAAGCGCGTGATCAATATGTATACTATATGTACGTGTGAATGAATATGTGTATATATAGAGACTGAAGCGGCGCTGAGCGAGCCGTGGACTGCAAACTGCTTAGGTCATCGGAAATGGATGACCATATGTATTATATATTGTTTGTATTAGAAATGGGTAGATATACACATATTAAAGTGTCAATCAGGGATTAGAGGCTTGCGGGATAGGAGAAATCGTACCTCCCGTGCCGGTCACGGACGTCTGATAGGGGGTCGTGACAAACTTGGTATCAGAGCACGGTTATCTTTAAACTGTATGAAGCCATAGGTATGACCGGGTGTCGATTTATGCCTCGTTGTGAACCCGGGCACAACGTGGGAGTAGAAAGGCACTTGTGGAAGTACCCAGGAAATTGTGTCAGCCTTTCTTTCTACTCTCTTTGATATGAAATATTAATAATATACATGTACTTATTAGGTGTGGTCCTTGTGCAGTATAGGGATGCCACCTATCATGAGACAGACTAGGGGTGGAGGGAAAACTCCTGCTAAAATTGATCGAGAATCAGTTCGGGAGGAGGGAATGCCCACCCGAGGCCGAGGTATAGGCCGTACCTGAGGCCGAGATAAAGGTCGTGCTTGAGGTCGAGGGAGAGCACAAGTGAGAGGGGAAGAGAGGAGACAGTCACCGGAACCTCAACCTCAAGTAGAGACAGGTGCACCTTCTGTGGCAGAAATGCTCACAGCAGGATTTCAGGAACTAAGAGAAGAGATGACGAGGCAAATACAGAGGGAGGTACGCCGGTTAGTAGTCGGTGAGGAAGAACAAGAGAGAGTTCCTAGCAATCAAGAGATGGAGGTTGTTGAGGAAGAGGATAGGGAATGGCAACAACGACAGGAAATGCCTCGTGAGCCACGGGTAGCAACCAGAGAGCTGCCAATTTCAAAATTTCTGAAGCTTCATCCACCCACTTTCTGCGGAACTAGTGAGAAAGAGGATCCGCAATACTTTGTGAGAGACATAGTCAGAATTGGGCACATGCTGAGGTGCTCAGGACATGAGTTAGTGGAATTAGCTTCATTCCAGCTGAGGGGAGCTGCCAGGGTATGGATAGAGTCCGTACAGACCAGGTATTCATGAAGGGAGGCACCGATGACCTGGGAAGATTTTCAGAGGGAATTCCTGGGTCGGTTTCTATCTGAAGGCACTAAAGATGCAAAGCGTCAGCAATTCGAGGAGCTATGGATGACGCCTAACATGACCGTGACGGAGTATGAGTTACTTTTTGCAGAACTAGCTCAATTCTCACCTGAGTTGGTTCCTGATGAAGAGGCAAGGATCAAGAGGTTCATACACCGTCTCACGGAGCCGTTATTTACTGCTTTATTACCTCAGAGGAGGCAATTTGAGACTTTAGCTCAAGTAGCAGACTGTGCCAGAATGATTGAAACTAGGAAGAGGTATGGGACTTCTGTTGTTCCCAAAGTCAAGTTAATTACAGGCAGTGACAACCAAGGAGGTGGAAGTAAGAAAAGGAAGACAACAAGTGGAAGTGCAGGATATTCAGGGTCCGCAGGAGGACAATCCTCAACTACCACCCATGAAACAGGTACAAGAAGTAACTTTCAAGGGGGACAAAGAGTGCAAGGGGGTGGAAATGCCGGTAAGACAAGGCCCCAGTGTGCGACTTGCGGCAGATTTCATTTTGGAATATGTCGGAGACTGACAGGTGGGTGTTACAACTGCGGCCAGGTGGGCCATATGGATAGAGAGTGTCCAAAGAGAAAAGAGGGTACAAGTGTGAGAAGCAATCCGACGCTGAGGGGTACACCTATTCCAGCCCCACCAGTGAGAACCGTACCACCACAGACAGCAAGTACATGTACAGCTAGAGGCCGTGGTGCAGGATCTAGTGGTAGAGGGCCAAGGGCAGTAGGTGGAGGACAAGCGCGGGTATTTGCACTTTCTCAGCAAGACGCTCATACATCAAATGCAGTTGTGACAGGTACCCTTATTGTTTGCTCTCTTGAAGCACGAGTCTTATTTGATTCCGGCTCCACTCATTCCTCTGTGTCGCATGCATTTGCCTCTAAATTCAACAAAAGTCCATCTAGAATGGATGAAACAATACTGGTCTCTACTCCAATGGAAGAATCGGTACAAGTAGAGTATGTGCACAAGTCTTGCATTGTGGAGGTCGATGGTCATGAGACTGTGGTAGACCTTCGGTTGTTGTGTATGGTTGATCTTGATGTAATCCTCGGAATGGATTGGTTGTCGTCTTGCCATGCGGTTGTGGATTGCAGGGCTAAATGCTTGAAATTTAATATGCCAAACGAGGAGCCTTTTGTGATACGGGGTGACGGAGCTGCACCGTATCCAAGCTTGATCTCGGCTTTGAAGGCATCCAAGTTTCTTGCAAAGGGATGCAAAGGGTATTTGGCCTTGGTCCAAGATACCACGAAAGCAGTACTTTTGCCGACTCAAGTACCGGTAGTGCGAGTTCTTGGATGTATTTCCAGAAGAATTGCCGGGGTTGCCGTCCGATCGTGAGATTGAATTTGAAATTGAGCTGCAACCTGGCACCCAGCCTATCTCCACACCACCTTACCAGATGGCTCCGAAAGAGTTGAAGGAGTTACATACACAATTACAAGAATTGCTTGACAAGGGTTTTATAAGACCTAGCTTCTCTCCTTGGGTTGCACCGGTCCTTTTTGTGAAGAAGAAGGACGGATCTTTGCGGTTGTGTATCGATTACCGGAAGTTAAACAAGGTGACGATTCGCAATCAGTACCCACTGCCGAGGATAGATGACCTATTCGATTAGTTGCAGGGTGAGAAGCGGTTTTTCAAGATTGATTTGCAATCTGGGTACCATCAATTAAAGATTCGCGAATCAGATATACCTAAGACCGCATTTCGGACCTGATACGGACATTACGAGTTTTTGGTGATGTCTTTCAGATTAAGTAATGCTCCTGCAACGTTCATGTACATGATGAACAGGGTCTTCAAACCATTTCTGGATCGATTTGTCATTGTCTTCATTGATGACATCTTGGTTTATTCTAAGAATTCTGAAGATCATGCAGAACACTTGAGATTAGCATTGAAGAAGTTTAGAGAGGAGAAATTGTCTGCTAAGTTCTCCAAGTGTGAATTCTGGCTTGACAGAGTTGCCTTTTTGGGTCACGTGGTATCATCAGAGGGAATCCACGTTGATCCAAGTAAGGTAGAAGCAGTGAAGAATTGGTCCCAGCCTACTGTAGTTACTAAAATTCGCAGTTTCTTGGGCTTGGCTGGATGTTATAGAAGATTTGTGCAGGACTTCTCTAAGGTTGCTGCCCCTATGACTAAGTTGACTCAGAAGGGAGTGAAGTTCGTATGGGATGACAAGTGTGAGCAGAGTTTTCAGAAGCTGAAAGACAGCCTCGCTACCGCTCCGGTGCTGGCACTACCTGAAGGCACAAGAGGGTATGTGGTATACTGTGATGCGTCGAGGATCGGGTTAGGGTGTGTCTTGATGCAACATGGTAAGGTGATTGCGTATGCATCGCGAAAACTGAGGAAACATGAGAAGAATTACCCGACTCACGACCTCGAGATGGCTGCTGTGGTATTCGCTTTGAAAATATAGAGACATTACCTGTACGGTGAGACGTGTGAAATTTATACAGACCACAAAAGCCTCAAATACATTTTCGAGCAAAAAGACTTGAACTTGAGACAACGTTGATGGTTAGAGTTGTTGAAAGATTACGACTGCACGATCTTGTATCATCCAGGAAAGGCTAATGTGGTAGCTGATGCTATGAGCCGTAAATCCATGGGCAGTCTTGCTCATATAAGTGAAGAAAGAAGACCGTTGATTAGAGAGTTGCATGAGCTAGAACAAACGGGGAATCAGTTCGAGATTGGGAGTTCTGACTCACTTTTAGCTCATTTGCAAGCTAAGTCCTCTCTGGTAGAAGAGGTGAAGGCTAGACAAGATGAAGATACCGACCTCAAGCAAATCAAGGATACTGTAACTAAAGAGAAAGGGGACGAGGTCCGATTCTCTATTGATGATTTTGGGATACTTCGATTGGAGGGACGGTTGTGTGTCCCTATGGTTGATAACATGAAAGAAAGAATCCTTGAAGAAGCACACCAGACAGCTTATACAATCCATTCGGGAGCTAATAAAATGTATCATGACCTAAAACAGTTGTATTGGTGGAATGGCATGAAGAGGTATGTTGCAAACTATGTAGCCAGGTGTTTAGTGTGTCAGCAAGTTAAGGCTGAACACCAGAAGCCCGCCGGAACATTACAACAGATAGAAATACCTCAGTGGAAATGGGAAAGAATAACGATGGACTTTGTAACAGGGTTGCCAAGATCACAACGGGGATTTGATTCGATTTGGGTGATAGTGCATCGCATGACTAAGTCCGCGCACTTTCTGCTAGTTAAGACCACTTACGGAGTGAGTCAATATGCACAGATTTATCTATCAGAAATCGTTAGATTGCACGGTGTGCCAGTGTCCATAATATCTTATAGAGGGCCACAGTTCACTTCCAGGTTTTGGAATTCATTGCTGGAAGTGTTGGGAACTAGAGTTGATTTGAGTACTGCGTTCCACCCACAGACCGACGAGCAATCAGAAAGAACCATTCAGATTCTTGAGGACATGCTTCGGGCGTGTATTATGGATTTCGGCGGAAGTTGGGAAAGGTATTTACCTTTGGCCGAGTTTGCCTACAATAACAGTTATCAAGCGAGTATCCAAATGGCACCTTTCGAGGCTCTGTACGGTCGTAGGTGCAGATCCCCGATTGGGTGGTTCGAGGTCAGAGAGGCTAGTCTAATCGGCCCAGAATTGTTACAAGATGCCTTCCAGAAGGTGAAGTGTATAAGAGAAAGATTGTTAACGACTCAGAGTAGGCAAAAGTCTTATGTAGACAACCGAAGGAGAGAACTTGAATTCGCCATTGGTGAACAGGTGTTCTTGAGAATATCACCGATGAGAGGCATGATGCGGTTCGGTAAGAAGGGGAAGCTGAGTCCTCGGTATATCGGACCGTTTGAAATCCTAGAACGAGTTGGGAATGTAGCGTATCGGTTGGAATTGCCAACGGAATTGGAGGGAGTACATCCTGTCTTTCATGTTTCGATGCTTCGAAAATATCTTCCCGATCCCTCGCACGTAATCCAATCGCAAGACCTGCAACTAACTGAAAATCTGACATATGAAGGGGAGCCAGTGGAAATCTTAGATCGGCAGTTGAAGAAACTCAGAACGAGTAGAGGTCATGTGACATACCCCATTAGGAGTAGAGGTCATGTAAATTGGTGGGTTGTTATCAAGACTAAACCTAGATGTTTGGTGTAATATCCAAGATATTTAGATTTGATTATTTTCATTATTATTAAATTTATTTTTCTTTCAGAAAGAAAAATAAATTAAATTAAAGATAAAATTAAATTAAGGGGAGAAAAATAAGAAATCTAAGTATTCTTTTTAGGACCTAAAAGAAAAGAGGAAAAATATATATCTATATATATATACATATAATATAAATATATATAATAATATATATATATATATATACATATAATATATATAGATATATATATATATATATATATAATAGAATTTATATGGGGGGCCACGTGACCCCCCATCCCATTTACACACACACCCCATCCAATTTATGAAAGCACTCATATAAAAAAAAAAGAATGCAGGAGCAAAACGTGACCCCCCCCCCCATTTAATAAAACACACACATTAAAATATAAGAGAAGCACAAAACACACACTGAGGCAGCAAAACGCAACACACATATAACAATTAAAAAAAAGAGAAGAAGTAAGAGGCAAAAGCAAACGCACGAGCAGAACAGACTTAGAGCAACACACGCACACACAGAAGGAAGAGGAGCCACGGGGAGAAGGGCACCGGCCGGATTCTTGCCGGAGAAGGTGACCGGAGTCTTCTCTCAACACTCACTAGCCTTTCATCCGATTGAAATCAAGTAAGAAAGCCCCAAACTCCCAAAACCCCAATTTCTCCAATTTTGGGTATTTTAGAAATTCTTCAAATACTTTCAATCGGGTCATTTCGGGGTTTAATTTGAGCTTATTGGGTGTTATTGAATGCTTGGGGAGGTTCAAAAACGAAGCTAAATCGTAGGAATTTACCGGGTATGGAAATCATGGAAATTGGGTTAGGAAATTGCTCTAGAATTCGAAATTGATAGTTTGATGCATGTTTAGGCTTTGATTGGAGTAGTATAGGTATTATAAATGCTGGAAATAGTCAAGGGAATAAAGCCCGAGTATTTACCGTCTCAACCGTAACTCAATCCGGTGAAAAAGAGGCGAAATACTAAGCCACAGTACCGTAAAGAGTTGTGCGGTGGGTTGAACACCTTGGTCTAGTCCGGGGTGGACACCTAAGACCCGCTAAATTGGTTCCAAGGCTCTAATTATACCCAATTATATTTTTATATATAATTAAAGAGGTAGTAATTAAGCTTTTACTCGGCGAATAAGAGAGACGGTGGAATGAATAAGCTAAAGCCTCTTTTAAACCGTGAATTTAATTCTTTTATTAATTAAATACCCATATGAACACATGAAGGGAAATTTAGACAAGTAGAAATCTCTAACCTAAGCAATTAGAGGTTCTAAATGGCTCGAAAGTGTGAAAGTCGAATATGGGGCATTCTGGACTTTTAAAAAGAGCAATTTAGACGACGTGACGAACTAAATAATTAGTTCTTGGAAAATAACTAAAGGGTGCATAAGCATTAGCATGACACGTGCATGGTAGATGCTTAGTTATGTGTTCTAAATTTCTTAAATATATGTGTATAGGGCACCACAAGGTAATTGGAGTTTCAGGCACTCCGATGACTAATCAGGAGGGCCAACGAGGTGAGGGGCTCTCCCATCCCTGCCCCACAGGGTTGGATGACTACGTGGAAAATGTGGTTTGCTCTATTTTGTGCAAATTGATATATGGAATATATTTATATGAATAGATTTGTGTTACGCGTGTATGATTTGCAAGTAAGTAGTCAACGTGCAATAGTATATGTGCTTATATGATTAATGACAAGGTGTATATGTGCTATTGTGGCTCACCGAGCCTTATACGATACCGTGGGTAGGATTGAGTCGGAATTTCATATGTGAGAGTTTACTAATATTAGGAACCCACTTAAATTGATCATCGTGCAAAGGTTTTGACCGTATGGTACATTGAGGAAAATGAACCTAGGTTTTTTAGTGTGAGTGAGAGTGATGCATAATTGAAAAGGGGGAAACTAGGCCTAGCTAATTCACACGTGCAATATTCAGTTAGTTATTAATAGGGCGTCTTTCAAGGTCGAATAGGTTATTTGAACTTGTTCAGGTTAGTTCGGGTAGATCGAGTCGGTTATCCTGGTCGGACACACAGGATTCAGTTAGCAGTAAGTATGCCACATAGTGGCCATTACCTTGGTTTAACCGGGGTCAGACAAGTTGCCGGCTATTACTTTAAGCATGCCTTGGAGTCAGAAAGTTCCTAGTTTGATCAACTAGGTTCGAATAAGACATTGCCTTCGAGCCAGTATTTCTCTTAGCGTAACGCGGGAGACAGAAAGTGAATGTCTTCGGGCTAGTATTTCTCTTAGCGTAATGCAAGAGACATAAAGTGAATGCCTACGAGCATAACTATGTATGACTTATGAAAAGATATGATATATGTTTATGATTGGTTTACATGCGGATTAATAAACATGTTAGGAGCATGAATTGGATTTTTAATTGTGAATATGATATATTGATTGCCTGATCATATTAAAGGTCACAATTTAAATCCGTTTCATGCGCATGTGGTTGTGGTTGTGTAATACCCCGGAAAATTTCGAGGATTAAAGAATGATTTATTTAAAATTTCGAGGATTTAAGAATGATTTATTCCAGGGCTAGGAATTAAAACCTTAAAAAGAATATAAGAAAAGTATGAATGTTAAGGGAAACCGGAAAGAAATTTTTTTTTTAAAGATTGTAATACCCGGGAAATTGTTTTAAAAGTTTAAAATAAATAAAAGGAAAAGAAAAGAAGTAGAAAAAAATTTTAGGATTTAATTCAGGACCTAAGAAATTGGAAACCTGACTTAAATAGGGAAAGGGATTAAATTAAAAATACATACTATTTATTATCTAATTTGGATATTTAATTTGGGACACAAAAGAAAAATAAAATTAAATTGGAGATATTTGTTTTCAAACTCTTCTTTAATATAATTATCATTATTATATATTTAGATAATGTATTATTTAATTATTTATTATTATTATTTTATATATTATTTTAATTAATTATTTTGAGGGGAGTGGGGTATGGGACTTAGTTGGTAGAAGAAAGAAATAAAAACAATGAGGGGAAGAGAGGGCCACGGGTAGAAACAAAAGAAAAAAAAGAGAGAAAGAGAGAGAAAGAAGAGAGAGAGAGGGTGAGGCGTGAATGAGAAGAAGAAGAAGGGTTGGGGTTTCGCCGAAAAAGTGATCGGGGAGAGCTAGCCGACACCGGAAAAGTCACCGAAGCTCGGGTACGACATCTCCTACACCTTCCACCAATCGAATCAAAGGTTGGTAACCCCAATTTTATTCGAAACCCTCAATTTCTCCATTTTTAGGGATTTCTTCGATTGAGTTATTTCGAGGGTAGATTGAAACCTAGAAAGTGTTCTTGAACACTTAGTTGGGGTAGGAATCAAGATTATATTCTCGAATTTGCCCAAATTCGAATTTGGAAGGATTTGGGGTTGAAATTATAATTATTTCCAAATTGGGAAAAATTGTTGATAATTAGGATTGAGCTTAGGTTTGAGTAAATAGGCTTGGATTGATATTATTGAAATTATAATTATTTTCAAATTGGGAAAAAATTGTTGATAATTAGGATTGAGCTTGGATTGATATTATTGAAATTATAATTATTTCCAAAATTGGGGAAATTGTCGATAGCTTAAGAATAGACCTTGGATTTGAGTAAATAGGCTTGGATTGGTCCTATTGAAATTATATTGTGAATATATTAGCTGAACAAGACTCGTGAGGAGCTGGCCTGAGGTTACTAAGGTTGAACCTCGATGTTAACGTACCGGGTCCCTACTCGGGTTGCCCAAATACACTTTAAGGGTGATGTTGGGAGTTTTAAACTTCATCTTTTCAATCTTAAACACCCTAGAATAATTCTAAATATGCTATCAAGCCTAAAAAATTAATTTAGATACCTTCTTGTTTCCCAAGAATGGAAGCTTGCGGAACAATGAAATCCAATTTCTAAAATTTCAACCTTCTTCCCTCATAAATATTTAGGAAACCTTAAATAGGATAAATTGGAGGTATATTGAGGTTTAGAAATTAGATTTCTTAGAAACCGATTAAAAATACAAGTTGAAACAAAATGCTTAGATCTTCCTAAAATTAGGATTCCTTCCAATCAAGTTAGATAAGCTTCCTTAAATGTGAATACAAGTTAGATAGAGGTCTAATACTCAAATCCAAGTATGTGAAACACTCAAGTAGAGTGTTATATTCGAGTAAGTCAAGTGTCCGAGGAAGGATACGCATAAGTCGGGATAGAGAAGTCCAATAACACCAAGAGCTTGACTCTGTGGCAACCATGGACTACACGTGAGAGTAATGGAAAGATAAATAACAAGTTAAGCTAAGTAATAACCTTAATGAAGTAAATGTTGTTCTTATAGGAACAACGGCACACGATAGAGTGCAACAGGAACTCCGAGGAGACTAAAGTTACAGGAGATGATTGCATAGAAGGTTGGCCAAGGTGAGGGTTCTTCAATCTCTGCTCCTAGGGTTGTATGCTTATGTGGATTACATGAGTATTTATATTCTCTACTTGTCTGGTATGTGTTAGCTAGAAGTATAGAATGTTAAAAGAATAAAGGAACTAGAAAATAGGTTGTGGAAAGTAGCTTAGATAGGAAGACATAGTAGTAGAGAGTAATTGTTTGCTATGATTGGTGTGTTACAAATCCAACTCATACACTCCGGAGGCATGTTGAGTATTTTATTAAATCTTTTCCACGACGGTGGCAAGAGTCCTTGTACGGAAGGGCTAAACTTTATTTTGAAAACTCATCACGATGGTGACTTAAATTATAATCATGCAAAGGGAGTTATTGGTGGGTTTCAGATTTGATTATGCTAGCGATGTGAGACATCGACTAGAACAACGTCAGATGGCACTTGAGACCTCAATTTTTATAATCACCATGACGATGGTCATTGCCCTATCCTGGCAATAGGGTTAGAAAGGTTTTATATTGCTATGACGATAGCTTGAGGCTCAGAGAGTGCATCTGGACTGGTATATGAGTTATATCCTGTTGAGGAAACTTGTACATATTAATAAGGAGAAGAATTGTTGATCCTTCGGGAAAGATACAAAGAATCCTATTAATATGTGAGACTAAGGAAAGGAGACACGGGAGGAACCTACGGGTGAACCGCGAGCCTAGCCTAGTAAAAGAGAAATCATCTTGTGGAGTTGGTCCAGGGTGTGCCAGTGGCCATGCTTCGAGACGTCGTGCCGTGCCCGCCATGTGGCCTGGTTGGGTAATGGATGAGTGGGCTCAAGCTATTGCCCCGCAGCAAGGGGTCAGGATGTGCCATGTGGTGGCTACGTATCAGTTGTTTGATAGATAGAAGTTGATTGTGTTTGATTAATAAAATTGTCTCGAGGTGACTAGTACCCAAGTGAATGGGTTAGGTATTGATTGATTAACAGAATTGTCTCGAGGTGACCAGTACCCGAGTGAATGGGTTAAGTATATTTGCCACGTGGTGGCCAGTAGCCCGAGTGCACGAGTTCGAAGTAGAAAAGCCACGTAGTGGCTAGTAGACACCCCAGAGTTGGGGAGATTAAGTAGATGTATGTTTAGCATCTGTGTGTTTGTAAAAATTGCCTGTGTTTGCATATAATTGCTGATTGTGCAGCGTAGTGGTAACGTACAGGATTACGTCACCACACGTCTTGTTTGATTCAGACATGCTGAAACGTGAGAAGACCGGTAAGTAAAAGCCGACACTATATGTTACATGTTTACTTGCTGATTGATGATGTGGAATAAACAGCTGCATGTTTACAGTTATTAAATGCATGTGAGTGTTTAGGTGAAATTTCTGTTGTTGTGTGATCACCAAGAATGTATGCTAACTAACAGTAACTAGTTGTTTTTGCATGTGTTTGTGTATGGCTCCCAAACCCAGCGCTGTGGTACCCACCTTGCGCCGGGGACGGGAGAGTCCTCACTGAGTCGCGTGGTTAAGACTCACACCTCATTTTTACTACACAGAGACAGGTTAAGTACAGGTGGAAGAAGTCTTGGTGGACCGAGGGTTGAGCAACACTTCCCAAGACCCACAACTTGTTCATGTGGGTGAATAAATTATAATTGTAATTCAATTTACTTTATCGTTGTAGCATAAAGTAAAGGGTAGACGTACCCAATTAGATTGTATTACTAAATCTAGAACTGTCAGCTTCACACACCTTAAAGATCAGGATAAATTATTCTGCGATATAGGGAAAATCTGTTTTCAAAATATATATATATATACATATATCTGTTGCATGTGAATAGGATAGACAACATCTTTGGATGTGTAGCCAGTACACAGGTTATATATATTATGTGTGTTTTCCTATATCTATATCCTGAAGCGGCACTGGCCGTCAATTTGCTTGCCTAGGATAGGCCACCATTTCGGTGTAGCCATGGTATTATAATGCATGTGAATGTATTTTCAATAATAGATATTTTGTCAATTAGGTGATAAGGCTTACAGGTACAGGGATATTCCCTGTGTCTGTGCCGGTCACGGCCCTCTAAACGGGGGTCGTGACAGGTTGCTCCCTTCCCCCAGCTATAGTGGTACCCGCTGCTACGCCAGGGATGGGGGAGCTTCTCACTGAGTCTGTTCGACTCACCCTCTGTTTACATGTTTTAGATACAGGTGGTTCAGGAGTCGGAAACACGTCCACTTCTTCTCAGGGAGGCGGACAGATCTTGAGACCGCACGCTTTGTTCGCGTCGGTGGTTATTTTGATTAATTATATATGTTGTGATGTATATATATATATCTGAATCCTTTTTAGGCGTGGCGTATGTACGTTTACATCTGCTGTGTGTGTATATATATATATATATATATATATATATATATGTCACACTTGAATTCTAGCATTGTCGGCTTCATACAGATTAAAGTTAGGTCTTGGTGTTGGGACTTTAGGCTATGATATATCTTATATCATATATTTATATATATATATGAATTCCTCATGCGACTAGGATAGATCAAACGCCTTAAGGGGTGTGATCAATATGTCAATTATATATATATATATATATGTGTGTGTGTGTGTGTGTGTGTGTGTGTGTGTGTGTGTGTGTGTGACTGAATACCTGATTGTATGAAAATATGGCTTCCACATGTGAATAGGATAGATCACCCGCATTGAGGCGTGTGATCAATATGTAAACTATATGCAAGCGTGTGATTGAATATATGTATGACTGTATACAGGACTTCTGCATGTGAATAGGATAGATCACCCGCCCTGAAGCGCATGATCAATATGTATACAATATGTACGTGTGAATGAATATGTATATATATATATAGACTGAAGCGGCGCTGAGCGAGCCGTGGATTGCAAACTGCTTAGGTCACCGGAAATGGATGACCATATGTATTATATATTGTTTGTATTAGAAATGGGTAGATATACACATATTAAAGTGTCAATCAGGGATTAGAGGCTTGCGGGATAGGAGAAATCGTACCTCCTGTGCCGGTCACGGACGTCTGATAGGGGGTCGTGACATTTGGTGGATGACCAACATGCATTAGAAGTTGCTTATCAGAGTGAAGAGACTTATAATGTGATTCCTATAGATGATGGTGCATTATAAGTTGACTTGGGAGGCATTAGTCAAATAGCTGAAGAAATTGAACAGGTGCATGAAGATGAAAATAACCCTGACGAAGAAGACATTGAAGAAGATATTGATGATGGAGCTGAATATGATGTAGATGATATAGAATCTGAAAATGAAGACAATAATGAAATATAAACAATTTAATTACTTTAATTTAGTTTGTGATGTATATGTGATTTCTTTTAAGGACTAATATATGTGTAACTTCTTTTAAGGATTAAATTAGAACAATTCGTAACTTATTGAGATTAAATTAATAATTCTCTCTAATTTATATAATTAATTATTGTGTAAAAAATAAAAATAAGATTAATTTTGTGTGTTGCATTTAGAATAATATTATATTATATTCAAAATATTATATTATATTTAAGATTAAAATAAACAAATATATAAGTTTTTTTCTTAAAAAAAGAACTCATTTAAATAAACAAATATGAAATATATAACCTTTTTAAACGCCACCTATATATAAATTTCTATATATTCTTTTAATATTTTTTATTTGATGCATATTTTTATACAAATTCAAATTTTACTTTTTTATATAAAGTACACACAGCTAGCACATCTATCTATATATCTATATCTATATCTATATATATATATATATTGGATCCTTCTGGTTATTGGTGTCACAAAATAGATATTTTTTAATGGGAGGTAGTGGGAGAGAGAAAAAAAATGATGGGTAGTCACTAGAAAAGTGGACAAGTAAATAACTTCTCATAATTTAATTAATTATTTTTAAATTATGATAATAATTATGATCTAAAAATTTAAAAACTATCAAATATCTATTTTAATTTGTTATTGCTTTAAAGTATCATAATTATATTTTAAAAAATTAAGAATAAATTGCATGCACGTACGTGCATGCGAAGCCTGTAGTATATATATATGCCTTTGGACCCTTCTGGTCATTGGTATCACAAAATAGTTATATTTTATAATTAAAAAATATGGAATAAAACATGATTGGAGGAGATATGAGAGAGAAAGTGATCACTACTAGAAAAAAGGGTTTTAGCAGCAGCTTAAACTGTCGCTAGAAGTACTAAAAATTGTTACTAACATTTATACCAACAATTGTAAAACTGCTGCTATTTCCCTATCACTATAGAGTTATAGCAGCAGTTTCATCAATTGTTGGTATAAATTTATCTTATAGCAGCAAATGCCAAAACTGTTGCTATAGACTCATTATAACTGTTAGTATAAAAGAAATTTGTAGTAACAAATAAAAAAAACTGTTGATATACATTTTAAGAAAAACTGCTGCTATAAACCCAAAAAAACTACTGCTATATGGCCAAATAAAATTGCTTCTATAAACTCAAAAAAACTGCTGCTATCTTATAAATATAATGAGATACAAATATTCTAATAATTATAATAAATACATATATAAATATAAATATAATGAATTGTAAGGAAGCAAAAATAAAAAAGTAATATGGATCAATATTTATATTGCAAACTTCCAAATCTATTTAGTAAAAGAATAAATTCAAGTTTAGTAATTACAATTGTCCATTCCACATTATTTCCAATATATGCAAAAAAAAAAAAAAATACACATGAAATAGAAATATTAGGTAAAATGTCTATTGAGATTGAGCTTTTCTACAAATCTTCAAGTCTCCAATTCTTGTGCCTCCTTCAAAAGTTCAGTTTTGCACCTATTAATATTTAAGAAGGCAAAAAAAAATATGAATACATTATAATAAATTAATTGGGAATAAGTTTGATATATCTAATAAAGAGACTCAAAATCAAGACAAGGATCATCATAGGAATTAGAAAATTCTAAAGACTGCACATGAATTTATTCTTGGTTTCTATACAGACATTACAAATAGTCATTAATTTTCTCATATCATATAGTATTAATACAAGTTCAAAATACCAAAGTACAAATAAGTACCTTTTTCTTTGGGCTAATACCTTTTTTTCATACAAAGTGCTCTAATTCATCTGTTTTCTTCCTTCCCAATCCCTTCACTCCCTCTTTCTTCTCTTCTAGAGATTTTGTGTCCTGAGAAGAACCATAAAATGACATCATGTAGAGAATTAAGAAAGAGTACCAAAACTCTATTTTGGTATTTATAAACTATAATAGCTGTCATGAAACTTGAAATTTGTCTAAAATTTAATAGGAAACTTACGTTAACTAACAATATGATGTACCAAATATTAATCCTAAATGTAATATAAAACAAGTATATAAATCGAACACAAGGAATGATTGGGCATGAGCAAAACGGACACACAAATTACGATATAAAGTATGTGAATTATAGCAATATAGCATCAAAGCTACACTATCTATACAAAAAAAAAATCTAAAAAACAATAAATGATGTTTCTCTTTTAGTACAGAAACAGTGAATTCTCACTAAAAATTAAATCCAAATTAAAAACAAAAAGTGAAATCTCACTGCATCTTTTAGTTCTGAACAGTTTCACCACAAAATAACCAAGCAAAAGAGAAGCAGCTTATGTGTGTTATAAAAGTGAAATCTCAATACATTAAATCAGCACCTCGTACATCACGAAAACAAAATCCAAATACAATTGCCCTCTGGTCCCTCTCCTCTTTCTCTGCATCATACAAATAATATTAATAATATATAACTTAAAATAAAATAAAAAAACATAATGTGACAGGATTTTTAGCTACTCCAAGAAAAGTTCACAAAAATATGCTTTAACTTTAAGTATTAGGATTTAATTAATATATATATTTGCATGGAAATATGAGAATGATGCAGGGCAGGTTCAAAGCCATCATTATTATAATCTCATATACTATAAAAAAATCCCTCTTCTCAATTATGAAAATCTGGAAAAAAAGAAAGAAAGAATATTATCATTAACATTAACAATTCAAAAGCTCCTGCATGAACAAAAGTGATTGAAAACCTAGGAACAATAAACTTCAATTACCTCACTGTAGAATAAGTCAAAACAATTCAAAGAATTCTCTCACCCGTATTAATTATACAACATATGAACTATGAATGGCTAATCAATTTTCTCTCCTTGTAAATTAAAACTGAAAATATGTCAGAAATTGTTGAGGTTAACGTTGATGAATAAGTAATTGAGTAAAGGAAGAACAACTTCATGACAAACTGAATTTAAGAAGCCCAAAAAAATCCACTGAAGCAATATAATCAAGAAAATAAAGGAAAAATCATGAAAATAAACAAAAGAGAAAGTAGGATCACCTAGAGAGAGAGAGAGAGTGAAGTCACTTGAAGAACATATCAGAAAGAAATGGCTGAATGGTAATTGTATAGTTATATATTGCTGCGGTCACACACCTTCCTTTATGTCCATACAAATCATGGCAGTCTCCTATAACAAATTAAGTAATGACAATTCTTTCTTTTAGTCATTGTGAAGCTGAAATACTTTGAAACCAGAAAGAAGGAATTAACTTACTGCAGTATTCATAGTCACACTTGAAATCTGGAGTGTCACTAAGATGTAAATCGGCACTCCAATTATATTTGGGATGGTGACAAACCTCGTCAGGCCAAGAGCAAACTGCAGTAATGTGAAATAAAGACATAACCATTCCAACAATTCTAAGATTATTAACTTATATAGCAGCACACCAAAGTATATATATTTTGAAATAAAGACAGAGAATAATTAATAGAGTAAATTACACTGTCCTCCCCTGAGAGATGCTGAAATTACACTGCCCTCCCCTCTAGTTTCCAAAATTACACTGCCCTCCCTTGAGAGATCAAATGTCATTACACTTTGATCCAAAACACTATTCTCTCACTAAAAAAAGGTCTAAAAAGTCAATATAATAAATATTAATGACTAATAAATATTCATGACTAAATTAACCCTCACACAAGATAAAAAATGTTTAACGTTATGCTTCATCGAAATTTATAAAACTGAATCTTTACCAAAAAAAATTATAAAACTAAATTCTAGTACACCTAACAAATTTTTTTTGATATATTTTATTATATATATATATATTTATTTTAACTTAATTAACGAAAATTAAGTAAAATAATAGATATTTTATATTACATTACATTACTAATATAAAAATCTATAAACTATTTTAAGTTACAGACCTTTTTTTTAGAATTTTATTTTGTTAACAATAATAATTACTATAAATAATAATAAAATAATAAAAGACAATAAAAAAATGAAACAATGTTATTATAAGAGGATGAAAGTATGTATAGGTCACATTTTATAGAGTTTCATTCTTTTGTGAGGGGTAATTTAGTCATGAATATATTTATTGTATTGGAAGTTGAAAAAATTTGACCTTTTAAACTTTTTTTTATTGGAGAATGGTGTTTTGGATCAAAGTGTAATGACTTTTGATCTCTCAAGGGAGGGCAGTGTAATTTTGCAAACGAGAGGGGAGGGCAGTGTAATTTCAGCATCTCTCAGGGGAGGGCAGTGTAATTTACTCTAATTAATAAGTGAGGATGGGGGACTCCGATTTGTCTTTTTCTAAAGGAAGAAAACAAATTTATCAACAGATTTGAACCTTGAAGACCAACATTATGCTTATTATCTATATAAAAACTCCACCTACATTTTTAAGCCGCTCAAGGTGGTTCTTTTAATTAGATCTATCTACAGAAGTAGACAAATATAAAATAATCAAATTTATTAATTTACTCTTCCATAATTACTATCTAAGCGAAAGAAAGAACTTTTTGTCTAGTAAGTAGATTACTATCCATGATTTTCAAAAGAAAAAAAAACAAAGAGATCTGAAGAATAAAATAATCAAATTTATTAATTTACTCTTCCATAATTACTGCTTTAAGTGGGACATTAGGGATTTTGTTACATAGACAAACCAATGAGATTAAGAGAATACAGAGATCTGAAGAATAAAAACAGTCAAATATAGAAGAAAATTATAGAAGAATAAGGTGTGATAAGCATGAGATTAGAAAGCTTGAGAACATAACAAGTATAACCTGAAATGTTAAAAAAACACACAAAAGGGAAGAAGCCCAAAATAAAACACAACAGGCACTCACAATACGTATTGTAGTCTATTCTTCAGAAAGGCAGAGTCTCCTGATCTGATGCGTGTGAAAGTAGCCCTTGATAAAATTAAGAAATAATCAATTCACTAACTAGTTACTAGAAAAGGGGAAAAACACTTAATTTAAACTTGAACAAACACATTAGATTATGGAACAACGAGTATACTATCAAAGTAAATGAGTAATTGAATCATTAGAAAAAGTAATTGACTATTACTTGACTGAAGCAAAAGTAGTGCACTGCCAAAGTAATTGTACTCCAAAACAAACCAAGTTAATAGATCACAATGCAAATAAATATCTTAATAAATATGCAAAATAAATATGTGCAAAGCACACTCATAAAAGACATTAATGTTGGTGTGAAAAACTACAGTTCTTGTAAATATCCTAATAAATATGCAAAATAAATATGTGCAGAGCACATTTATAAAAGAAATGAATATGTGCAAAGCACACTAAAACTAAATATGTACAGATTTTAAGTCTCTGCTAGAAGAGTTGTGACTTTTGATGTCTCCTCCTACTATAAATAAGTGCTTTTTTTTCAGCTTCAAATTTATGACTAACTATGTTCTAACTAATAATTATTTAAGGCATGGTGGTCATGTATAAATAAATCATTTATGGCTAACTAAGTTCTAACTAATAGTTACATGGAAGTCAATAAAAAGTTGAGGACGTGGAGGAAGGAAGACTTACATGTGGAGTGAGTGTAGGAAATTTTAGGGACATAGTCTTTGCTCTTTTGGATTTGGAGAGATGTGGAGGCAGAGACGCATGCGCCATCAATAATTCAGTATCACTGCCTATGTTGCTCATTGTCTGTTAGGCACAAGATTCACATTAACTGCTAATACATAAATGCATTTAGTAATCCTAAATATTAATTGGCTAAGACATAGCTAATTAATTAATAGCTCTACCTCTGAGTCCTCACATATTACCAATTTAGTGACAGTAAATATTTCTGCACATTGATTTATATAGTAACTTAACCATGTCTGAAACTTACATATGCATATAATACAACAAGCAAAGATAGCAAAATTTAGACCATCAAGATTGGCGAACTTTTTAATTTGTTCTTTGTCAAAGAGAATAAGGCAGCAAAAGAGCCACACCTCCAAAATTACATTGTCCTTTGGAGTCTTGTTCCATTAGCTCATAAGAGAAAAAGTAGGAAATAAATGAAGAGCTGGATTCTCATTTAACTATAATTCCACCCAAAATCCAATAGAAACATCAAGAAAGAAAAGAAGTATACATAAGGATGAAAGAAAAGAATAACATAAATGAGTTATAACAGAATTCTAAGAAGCATATATAAGGAAAATTTAGAAAAGTGCAAAGCTCTTACCTCCAACCTATCATCTTGTTCTACAATATCTATGTGCAAAATCTAATCAAAATCAATTCAGATTATAAATTAGTTTCCCAGGAAGGTAAAAAAAAAAAAAAACTCATAGTAAAATAAGATACAAATCCAAAATGCATCAGAATAAGAAA
This sequence comes from Senna tora, assembly GCA_014851425.1. Lineage (NCBI taxonomy): Eukaryota > Viridiplantae > Streptophyta > Magnoliopsida > Fabales > Fabaceae > Senna > Senna tora. Next base: position 17,965,917 of record CM026262.1, read on the forward strand.
TAGAAAAACCTTAAGGTAACCATGCACACAAAAGATGGCGAAGGAAGACACCAATAGATCCCACAACACTTAATAATTACAAAACCACTATATATTTAACACCTCACAGATCCCACAACACTTGTATCTTGGAGCTGGAGGATTGATGTTTAGTTGCCTTTGTTATTTGTTACATTTGTGAATTGTTAAATTCACAAAACAAACAAGAAAACACAGATAGAAAAATGAAAATTTGATCAATTTTATTCCAGTACTCTACAAATAAGCTAATAGCTAAACATATCAAGCATAATTAATTAATTAGTGTTTCACTTTTTGTCTCATACAACCTTGGATTTGTTAAATTAATTAACATCATACAAAGCCAAAGTGGATAACTCAGCTTATCATGTGCCATACATTATCTTTCATTAACCACTCACCATTGAATATTTGTCTAAAGTAGTCTGCGTCCATATACATTCACTTTCAGGATCAATGGTGAATAGAAATAGAACACTCATCAATGGAAAACCCAGCAACACAGGACATATTGTGTTTTAAGATATCACCATGGAAATCCTCACAGCTCGGGAAATTAAACATACATTCTGCATATTGTGTTTTTGTCACGACCCCCTACCGGGCGTCCGTGACCGGCACGGTAAGTAGGATTTCTCCTGATTGACATTTACACATGTTCTTAACTACCCATTTCTAATACAAATAATATATGGTATTTATGGCCATCCATATCCGATGACCTAAATAACGTGCAATCCACGGCTCGCTCAACGCCGCTTCAGACTATATATATACACGTATTCACGCACACGTACAAATAGTATACATATTGATCACGCGCTTCAGGGGCGGGTGATCTATCCTATTCACATGCGGAAGTCATATATATATATACATGATATATGCTATGTCATAGCCTAAAGTCCCAATACCAAGACCTAACTTTAATCTGTATGAAGCCGACAATGCTAGAATTCAAGTGTGACATATATATATACACAGCAGATGTAAACGTACATACGCCACGCCCAAAAAGGATTCATATATATATATATACATCACAACATGTATACATAATCGAAATAACTACCAACGCGAACAAAGCGTGCGGTCTTCAGAGTTGTCCGCCTCCTTGAGAAGAAGTGGACGCGTTCCTGAATCCTGAACCACCTATATCTGAAACATGTAAACAGGGGGCTGAGTCGAACAGACTCAGTGAGAAGCTCCTCCATCCCTGGCGTAGCAGCGGGTACCACTACAATTGGGGGAAGGGAGCAACCACAACCACATGCGCATGAAAAAGATTCGTATTATGATCTTTAACATATCAGGCAATCAGTAAATCATATTCACAATTTAAAATCCTATTTCATGCTTTTAACATATTTATTAATCTGCATGTAAATCAATCATAAACATATAACATATGGTTCCATAGTTAACATATACTTGTGCATGTAGGCACTCACTTTCTGTCTCCCGCATTACGCTAAGAGAAATACTGGCCCGAAGGCAATTTCATATACGAACCTGGTTGATCACACCAGGAACTTTCTGACTCCAAGACATGCTTAGAGTAATAGCCGGCAGCTTGTCTGACCTCAGTTTTAACCAAGGTAATGGCCACTATGTGGCATACTTGCTGACGTCATAATCCTGTCTGTCCGATCAGGATGACTGGCTCGATCTACCCGGACAACCTAAACAAACTCAACTAACATATTTAACCTTGAAAGACGCCCTATGAGAACTAGTTGAATATTACATGTGATTACTAGTTTGGCATAGTTTCCCCCTTTTCAATTATGCATCACTCTCACTCACACTTAACAACCTAGGTTCATTTTCCTCAATGTACCATACGGTCAAAACCTTTGCACGATGATCAATTTAAGTGGGTTCCTAATATTAATAAACTCTCACATATGAAATTCCGACTCCATCCTACCCACGGTATCATATAAGGCTCAGTGAGCCACAATAGCACATATACACCTTGTGATTAATCATATAAGCACATATACTATTGCACGTTGACTGCTTACTTGCAAATCATACACGTGTATCACAAATTTATTCATATAAATATATTCCATATATCAATTTGCACAAAATAGAGCAAACCACATTTTCCACGTAGTCATCCAACCCTGTGGGGCAGGGATGGGAGAGCCCCTCACCTCGTTGGCCCTCCTGATCAGTACTCGGAGTGCCTGAAGCTCCAATCACATTTTCCACGTAGTCTACCATGCACGTGTCATGCTAATGCTTATGCACCCTCTAGCTATTTTCCAAGAACTAATTATTTAGTTCGTTACGTCGTTTTATTTGCTCTTTCTGAAAGTCCAGAATGCCCTATATTCAACTTTCACACTTTCGAGTCATTTAGAACCTCTAATTGCTTAGGTTAGAGATTTCCACTTGTCTAAATTTCCCGTCATGTGTTCATATGGGTATTTTACTAATAAAAGAACTAAATTCACGGTTCAAAAGAAGCTTTAGCTTACTCATTCCACCGTCTCCCTTATTCGCTGAGTAAAAGCTTAATTACTACCTCTTTAATTATATATAAAAAATATAATTGGGCATAATTAGAGCCTTGGAACCAATTTAGCGGGTCTTAGGTGTCCACTACGGACTAGACCAAAGTGTCCAAACCATCGCACAGCTCCTTACTGTACGGTAGCTTAGTATTTCGCCTCTTTTTCACCGGATTGGGTTCAGGTTGAAACGGTAAATACTTGGGATTTATTCCCTTGTATATTTCCAGCATTTATAACACCTATACTACTCCAATCCAAGCCTATACATGCATCCAACTAGCACTAATTCAATTTATAGGAATTTTCTAACTAAATTTTCCTAATTTCCATACCCGATCAAATCCTACGGTTTAACTTCGATTCTAAACCTTACTAAACTTTCAATAACACCCACTAAGCTCAAATTTAACCCCGGAATGCCCCGATTGGAAGTATTTGAAGAATTCCTAAAATACCCAAAATAGGAGAAATTGGGGTTTTGGGAGTTTGGGACTTTCTCACCTTGATTCAATCGGGTAGAAAGCTTGGTGGGGATGAAAGAAAACTCCAGCTACCTTTTCCGGTCACCGGTGCACGACCTCCGGCGAGAAACCGGCCCAAAACCACCGTCCGTGCTTCCCTCTTCTCTTCTCGGGTGGTCCTCGTGCGTGCCTCTGCTCTGTTTCGTTTTTGCTACTGCTTTCTCTTTTCTTTACTTTTTAAATTTGCGTTTTGTGTGTGTGTGTGGCTACCTCTGCTTCGTATCTTTTCTTTCTTTCTTTCTTTGTGTGAGTGTGTAAGTGGGAGAGTGTGTGTGTGTTTCTATTATATATATATATATATATATATATATATATATATACACGATATATATTTTATTTATTTATTTATTATTATTATTATTATTATTTAGAAAAACTTATTTACTTGTCATATCCTCTTTTCTTTTAGGTCCTAAAAATTTATAAATATTCCCTATTACTCTCTTCTTTATTCTATTTTTAACCCTATAATTCTTTGATTTAATTTATTTTTCTTTATGAAAGAAAAATAAATTTAATAATAATGAAAATAATTAAATCTAAATATCTCGGATATTACAGTTTTAATTGAAGTCAAAGAATGTTTTTGAGACATTTTATCAAATAGCTTCCAGGCACGTAACAAAATACTTTCCACCAGAAATATAAACTGAACACATTCGTAAATTTCACAATATAAAGCCACAAGAATCAAAGTTTATAATAATTACCCAATAAAACGACTAAATAAAACAGAAGTACCTAATTCAAACTCACAAGTAAAGAGAACAAATTAAATTAGATCCATCTCGTGTTGCTCCCTATTGAATACTCAATAGTCGTATTAATATATATTTGACATATTGCTGAAAGTAGAAATTTCGAGATACGCGATGAGGAAAGCTCGACGAAACGCAACGATGAAGAAACTACAGAGACGAAAATGGAAGAAGACGCGATGACAGAAGTTGACGGAAACTCACCGGTGAGAAGAACCAGAGGAGATGCAACGGCGGTCTTGTGGAGAGGTGGTGGTCGGCGACTGCAAAGACGTGGAATGGAAGTGATCTCCAATACTCTTTACGACGCTAGATTTGCATAACAGAACTCCAGATTTGCAGCAAGGATATGATGCCGCGAGATCTACTTCAAGGAGACGCTGCCGCCGCGAGATCTGCGTTCGGCGGCCGTGAATCCCCATTCAATAGTGAGAGTGTTTAGTGCAGATAAGAGTGAGTGAGAGTTGAGAGAGATGGCCAACGAAAGGTTAAACGGATTTACACAAAATTATAAAATAAAAAAATAAACATTATATTTAATAAATACTTTTATTGTACTGGCAGTTACAACTGCGCGTACAGTAAAAGTATTTACCAGCATTTGCTAATTAATTGCCACTAAAAATTACTGTCTATAGTAACAAATTGATAAATTGTTACAATAAAAAGTTTTAGTAACAATTTTTTAAAAAGCTACTAAAAAATTGTTACTAAAACTTAATTTTGTAGTAGAGTGATCATGGGTAAGGTAGTTAATAAAAGTGGTGAGAGAGAAGTTAGAAATATAAGTAGTTATTGAATTATTTATTATATTTTAATAAAATAATATTTTTATATTAAATTTTAAAAAAATTGATTGCATGCACCTTGGTGCATGTGAAGCCTCTAGTATATATCTATATATATCTATTATCTATTATTCTATTATCTATTATCTATTATTCTATTATCTATTATCTATTATCTATTATCTATTATCTATCTATTATCTATTATATATATAAAAAGAAGAGGCATGAAGCCTCCAACTGCCACATCAGCTTTTAAAATGTATGCATTCAAGACATATGGCGCTGACTGTACGCCACATAATTCGTGAGCTGGCTGATGACTCATCCTGCAACTAATTTGCATTCCACAAAATCTCAATCTTCAAATATTTGTTTCAATTAATTCCAATAAATCAAATATCCCTTAAATCATGTGGATGCACATAAATATTTATTTTTATTAAGTTTAAAATTTTTAAACAACATGTTATTAAAGGTAGAATTATATTTAAATTTTAATAATATTAAAATCTAAATATTCTTTTTTTATTCTTTTTTTCAATACTAAAACGAAATAGAGGTTTTAGTGGGTAACAATTGGCATTTCATTATCACGATTTTTACCTATGAAAACGTGGGGTATTTTTTTTTTTTTAAAAAAAAGGGTAAATAAATGATTAATGATAACTAAAATTTGATGGTAGTTATTTTTTTGAAAAAAAAGGTAAATAAATGATTAATAATAATGATTAATTGTCAATAATATTTGACTAGTCAAATATCTGATCATGTATTCAAATATTCTAATAGTCAAATATTACTAATTTGAATTCATGATTTGATTATGATAATATGCTTTTTCTTTTTTAATCATGTATATTCACGCTATTAAAATGATACTATATATCTCCGTCCACTGAGTTTTTATTCCGCAATAGAGAAAGCATTGTAGAGGAAGTAAAAACTAAAGAGTGCTGAATCAATCAACATGAGAATGGCGAAGAACAAAGCAATGGCGCTTCTGCTTCTATTTTCTTTTGGTAAGAATTTTTATCAAATGACCTCATCATTTAAGATCTCTAACTATGATTCTTCCTAAAATTGACTGACATGAGTGTCCATGCATTAAAATGTTCGAAAAAGCTTTCTTGCCTAAATACACCGGGTTCATTTTTTGTTTGGATTTTTATTTCTGCAATGTCTATTGGAAGAGTTGTATATTGTGTTGGTTTTTTAAAAAATTTTAGAAAGGAAATTGAGAGAGATGGAGAGAATTCAAAGTATGTTAAAAGCTTATTGCATTCTCATTCATGATTCATACTTGATTTATACATAGAGATTGTAAATAACAAACTTTCTAATTTTGTGGGCGATCTAATTTGAATATAAAAACTAAAGATAATAAGAAATATAAATGTTAATAAAAATAAATAACCTAACAGCAAAAATCTTGAAAGATTTCTTATTTGAATTTTAAAAAAAAATAACAAACTATTGGAGCTAAAATGCCATAATTCAACACTCCTCCTTGGCATTTTGGTGACAGACTTCAATATTTTTTCTAGCCTTCATAAGAAAATCAAAAAGTTGATCCTTTGACCGACCGTGGATCAGTATCGCTTCTTTGGATTGTTCAACTTCTTGAATAAAGTAAAATTCCAATGGCTGAATTTTGTTTTTAATAATAATATCAATATCCTCCTGTGATGTTTTTCTCCAAATTGGTGTATCACTTGTCTTGAAAAAATTTTTAGATTTTGAAGCAACAAGATTGCAATTTTTGTGTACATCTTGGAAAGTTCTTGTTTCTCCAAGAGTTTCATTAAAAATTGCTTCACCATCAATTATAGCTTTTGGCACATTCTGAACATTGGCTTCAACTTCATTCCATTCAATAGCAAATCTCTTACTTTTCATTGTTATGCTCAGTAATTTAGCACCATAAGCATAAAAAATGGTACAATAATTTCCTTTAAATTCAATAGAACATCCTTTCTCCAATATCTGACAAACACTTGATAAATTTTGACTTAGTTCAGGTACAAACAAAACATTTGTAATAAGTTTAATACCTGAAAAAGTATTTATTTCAACAGTGTCTTTGCCTTTCACATCCAGATATTCTCCATTTCCTATTTTCACTTTGGAATTAAAACTTCTGTCAAGATCTTTGAAAATCACATCATTATATGACATATAATTAGTGCATCCACTATCAATAAGCCAATTGTTGTTGGAAATAATATTCTGAGAACATGAGGCAACAAATAGTTCATTCTCTTGAATCTCAGACTCAACTACTTGAGCATGTTGAGTTTGGTTCTTGGATTTGCATACCTTTGCAACATGACCTGTTTGCTTGCAATTTCCACATATGGCATCTGGTCTCCACCAACAATATTTCTCTAGATGTGTGGATTTTTTTGCAATGCTGACAAGGTGAATACCTTTGTTTACCATTGTTGCCTTCAATTTTGTCTTTGTTCCTCTTGCCTTTGTCATTGGTTCGTGCAAAAAGAGCTCCTTCGATGACTTTGTCTTCTCGAAATTGCCTTCTTTGCTCTTGCGCTTGAAGAGAACTCATTAGTTCACCTAATGATATTTTATTTAAGCCCTTAGACTCTTCAAGAGAGGATATTTTGGATTCAAATCTCTCAGGAAGAGTTACAAGAATTTTCTCTACAATTCTTTTATCAAGAAATTCTTCACCAAGTAATCTACTATTATTAACAATAAGAGAGATTCGGTCAGCATACTCACTAATTGTTTCGTTCTCCTTCATATTCAAAGATTCAAATTCTCTTTTCAAATTCAAAACCCGCATCTGACATGTTCTATCATTGCCTTGATATTCTTCTTTCATTATTTCCCAAGCCTCTTTTGCTGTACTACAAGCCATAATTCTGTAGAACACAAAATCAGCAACTGAAATTTGAATAAGTGACTTGGCTTTGAATTTCTTTGCCTTCTCTTCGTTATGAGATTTGATTTGGGCCGAGGTAGGATGTAATACCCAGGAAATTTTTTTTCAAAGTTTAAAATGAAATGAAAAGGAAAGAAAAGAAGTAGAAAATAATTTTTGGATTTAATTCAGGACCAAAGAAATTGGAAACCTGAATTAAATGGTGAAAAGAGAGTAGGGAATATTTTTGGGCATTTAATTTGGGATATAAGAGGAAATGAAAATTTTAATTGGAAAGAGGAGGATTTAATTGGGGATATTTTCCACCTAATCTTTATTATAATTATTATTATTATTTAGTTATTATTTATTTATTTTGATTATTTAATTTTTTTAAATTTTTGGGTGGGGGTGTGACTTAAGGAAATAAGAATAAAAATAAATAAGAAAAAAGGAGGAGGAAGGTATTTACGGGAAGAAGAAGAAGAAGAAGAAGAAAGAGAGAGAAGAAGAAGAAGAAGAAGAAGAAGAAGAAGAAGAAGAAGAAGAAGAAGAAGAAGAAGAAGAAGAAGAAGAGGAAGAGGAAGAGGAAGAGGAAGGGTTGGGGTTCGCCGGAAAAGTGACCGGGGAGAGCTAGCCGACGCTGGAAAAGTCACCGGGACTCGGGTACGATGTCTCCTACACCTTCCACCAATCGAATCAAAGGTTGGTAACCCTAATTTCATTCGAAACCCCCAATTTCTTCATTTTGGGAATTTCTTCAATGCACCTTCGATTGGGTTGTTTTGAGGGTATATTGAGACCTGGGAAGTGTTCTTGAACACTTAGTTGGGGTAATAGTCGAGGCTATACCCTCGGGTTTAGCCGAATTCGAATTTGAAAGGGTTTGGGGTTTAAAATTCTAAATATTCCTAATTTGGGGATTCGTTGATAAATTTGGAATCGGGCTTGAATTTGAGTAGTTAGGGTTGGATTTATGTCGTTGGATTGTAGGGGAACAAGACCCGTGAGGTTCAGAGTCGAAGCCGGGGTCAAAAGGGGGCCGAAACGGGCTCAAACCGGCCCACAGCACAACAAACAAATTGCTGTGCTGCGAACCGGCGCTACTCTGGTTCACCAAAAGCTGATGGGCAGCAGCTTGGCGCTATAGCGCCGGGCCTCTGTCCAGCATGCTCAAAAGTCATTTTTAAGCCAATCCAGGGCGTCCGAACCTCCTATTTTCAATCCGAAACATCTTAGGACACCCCAACCATGTTTTTAAAGATCAAAACCATTTCAAATGTCTTCTTATCCCTCAAGAATAGAAACTTACGGAATAAGCTATGCCCAATTTCTTGAATTTCTAAATTCCCTGTACACCGTCATTAGGTAACCTTAAGTAGGATGGGTTAGAAGCACGTTGAGGTTTAGTAACTCAAATCCAAGGCCCCAAAAGCAACTCAAGGAGAACGATGGTTGTATGAAACCAAGTGCAAGGCACTTGAGACTCTCATAGAAGAGAGGGAAGACGGATAAGACCAAGGAATCGGTTCTTGGCAACGTCTAGATGCATTCTAGGCATGAGCATGTAGTATGCATATGAATTTCATATAGATGATATGTTAACCACTTGAATGCATTCGTTAGGAAACCACGACTCGTCCGGAGCGGGAGTTACTCCAGGACAAACGCAAGGAAGCCGTCCAGGTGAGGGGTTTCCCATCCTTGCTCTACAGGGTTGATTGAGGATGTGGATATGTGGTTTGCCTACTTGCCTATTTGTAAGAATTGTTTAGTGGTTAACATGCTATTGTTGTTCCTAAATTTTTATCCATGAAAGTATTTGTATATGTGTGTTTGACTACAGGTAAAAAGGTACAGGAGGGTATCCATGTGATGACATGAGGTACGCCAAACAGTACAAGTAAGGGGTTAAGATGTTGATTTAGTCCAAGGTTTGGTTTACCCTATTAATTAGAAACTCATTAAAGAAATCGTATAGAAGTAGTTAGTAAACGTCGACGTTTTACGGTATTTGAACTTAGGAAAGGCGTTAGAGCTAGGTTATGATCTAATCAAGGGTTTGCGTATTACATAAGGAATAAAACGATCTCATAAATTGATTAGTGAGTCATAGGGAGGTTCACACTACCTAGGTAAAGTCAGTCTAGGATAGTAATGGGTATATAGAGTCATAATCCCAGCTGAAGGCTCGGGAAGAGAAACAAGTCAGAAAATATTGCCCGTTGAGGCCATTGCCCTAGCTTGGCACTAGGGTCAGTTAAAGAGTAAAGCATTTGTCTGTTGAGGCCATTGCCCTAGCCTGGTACTAGGGTTAGTAAAAGACTAAAAGATTTGCCCGTTGAGGCCATTGTCCTAGCCTGGCACTAGGGTCAGTTGATTGATTTACAGTTTTCATATGATATGTTAATTATGATTGTTTGATTATGAGAAGCATGAACTGTAGGTTTATCTTTGATTTTAACGTTATGTTAATATTGCCTTATCGTAATATAACATTTGATAAACTGGACTTTCATGCGCATGTGATTGTGGGTGTTTCCCCTTCCCCAGCTGTAGTGGTACCCGCCGCTACGCCGAGGATGGGAAGCTTCTCACTGAGTCTGTTTGACTCACTCCCTCTGCTTCAATGTTTCAGATACAGGGATTGGGCAGGCATCGACGTCCGGGCATTGATACGGACATCAGACCATCCTTACGCACTTGTTCGCGTGGGGTGGACACCTTTTGGTTATTTTGATTTCACTTGTTGTGCATATTTTAAAGTTGTAAGAGTTGTATACATACATTTACAGCTTTTGATATGTACTTGCTCTAGAATTGTTAGCTTCACATGTACTTAAAGACAGGGTCCAGTTTGGGAAAGACTAGGATATATGTTTGAGTATATAAACTTCTGCATGTGAATAGGATAGATCGTACGCATTGAGGCGTACGGTCAATATGATATGGATATATATTATGTGTGCTTGCTGCATGTGAATAGGATATATCGTACGTATTGAGACGTACGATCAATATGATATTAATATTTACATTATGAGTGCTGATAAATATATCTATACACTGGATTGAGCTGAAGTGGTATTGAGCGAACCGCGGATTGCAGGTTAATTAGGCCACCAGTGAGGCGTGGCCACTAGTATGATATATATATATTGATTGTATAGGAGGGTAGTTATAGTCATGTTTACAAGATAAGGCTTACGGGTTTAGAGATAAAAATCTATTCCCGTGCCGGTCACGTACTCCCGATTTAGGGTCGTGACAAACTTGGTATCACAGCCTGGTTATTCTTTAAGTCATGTGAAGCCATTGATATAACTGGGTGTCAGTTTAAGCTTCGTTGTGAAACCCGGGCACAACGTTGCATTAAACAGGCACTTGTGGGAGTACCCAGGATAATTTGAGTCAGCCTTTCTTTCATTCCTTCTTAATCTATGATAGATTATGCAAATGCTTATCAGGTGATATTTTTGTGCAGTATAGGGATGCCGCCGACTACTAGGCAAGCTAGGAGGGGAGGTAGAGTCCCTGCACGTACAGATGAGGAGTCCGTTCGGGAGGAGAGAATGCCTCCCAGGGACCGAACTAGAGGCTGTGCTAGAGACCGTGCTCGCGGTCGTGGTAGGACAAAAGAAAGAGAAGTCCATAGGCAACAAACTCCAGAGCCACAGGTTGAGATGGGTGCTCCGTCAGTGGCTGAGATGCTGACTGCGGGATTTCAGGAGTTAAGAGCTGAAATGACCCGCCAAATTCAACAAGAAGTCCGCCGTTTAGTTGTCGGCGAGGAAGAAGAGCAAGTGATATCGGCTGAACAGGAAACTAAAATGGTTGAGGAAAGGGAGGAAGAACCAAGAAGGGAATGGCAACAAAGGGACGTGCCCCGGGGACCGAGGGGAGTTCCGAGGGAATTACCGATTACTAAATTCCTGAAGTTGAATCCGCCTACTTTTTGCGGAACCGAAACCAAGGAGGACCCTCAACATTTCCTCCGTGATATAATCAGAATTGGGCAGTTACTGAGGTGTCCAGGAGGAGAGATGGTGGAACTTGCCTCGTTTCAGTTAAGAGGCGCTGCACGGGTTTGGTTTGAATTAGTACAGAAGAGATATGCAAGGAGAGTTGCTCCTATGACCTGGGAAGATTTTTAGAGGGAATTCCTGGGTCAATTTCTATCTGAAGGAATGAAGTATGCCAAGCGTCAACAGTTTGAAGATTTGTGGATGACGCCAAATATGTCAGTGACTGAGTTTGAGCTGCAGTTCACAGAGCTAGCTCAATATGCTCCAGAATTGGTTCCCAATGAGAGGGAGTTGATTAAGAGGTTTATCCACAGGTTGGTAGAGCCATTGTTCGTAGTTCTACTGCCGCAATGTGGTCAGTTTGAAACTCTAGCACAGGCTGCTGATTGTGCCAGGGTAATTGAAAATAGAACGAAGTTTGGGACATCGGTGAATCCCAAGAACAAGTTACTGATAGGTAGTGATGGACAGGGATGGAAGAAGAAGCAAAAGACAGCTGGTAATTCTAGTATAGTTCCAAATTATGCAGGGCAAGTTGGTGGGCAGTCTGCTATTACCACCACAAGTTCTGGGAGGAGTAACACACAAGGTGGGTAGAGGTTCCAAGGCAGTAGTCAGGGCGGTAACCAGAGACCGCAGTGTGGAACATGTGGAAGATTTCATTTTGGAGGGTGCAAAGTTATGAAGGGAGGTTGTTACAACTGTGGACAATTCGGGCATATGGCTAAGGAATGTCCGCAGAGGAAGAGTAATACGAGTGTCAAGAGCAATCCTACTCCGGGTAGTACTCCAATTGCAGCCCCACCAGTTAGAATTGTACCACCCGAAGTCAACACTTTAGGAGCGGGCAGAGGTAAAGGAGCAGGAGCAGGAGGTAGAGGCCCAGGTGCACCAGGGGGAGGACAGGCACGGGTGTTTACTTTGTCTTGACAGGATGCACATGCCTCAAATGTAGTAGTGACAGGTACACTTTCAGTATGCTCTCTCCAGGCTCTTGTATTATTTGATTCTGGTTCAACACATTCCTACATCTCACATGCATTTGCACGGAAAGTTGAGAAAAGCCCGACTATGTTGAAGGAGATAGAAATGGTCTTTACTCCGATGGGTGAATCAGTACAAGTCAAGTATGTCTATGAATCGTGTATGGTTGTGGTCGAGGGTCATGAAACAGTTGTGGACCTACGACTACTCTATATGGCTAACTTGGATGTCATTCTAGGTATGGATTGGATGGCATCATGTCATGCGGTAGTTGATTGTAGGGCGAAGTGTTTGAAATTCAATATGCCAAATGAAGAGCCATTTGTGGTGCGGGGTGATGGTGCTGCACCATATCCGAGTCTAATTTCAGCAATGAAAGCTTCCAAGCTACTCGAGAAAGGTTGTAAAGGATATATGGCTTTTGTGAGGGATACTACGAAAGAAGTACCTCCTGCGGATCAGGTACCGGTGGTTCGGGAGTTTCTTGAGTTATTTCGTGACGAATTACCTAGTTTGCCGCCCGATCGAGAGATTGAATTTGAGATCGAGCTTTTACCAGGTACTCAGTCGATTTCCAACCACCCTATAGAATGCCTCCGAAGGAGTTGAAGGAGCTACACACGCAGTTACAGGAATTACTTGATAAGGGTTTCATCAGACCCAATTTTTCACCTTGGGGGTGCACCGGTTCTATTCGTGAGGAAGAAGGATGGAACTTTAAGATTGTGTATCGATTACCAAAAGTTGAATAAGGTAACGGTCCGCAATCAATATCCACTTCCAAGAATCGAAGACCTGTTCGACCAGTTGCAGGGTGCTAAAAGATTTTCAAAGATCGATCTGCGATCAGGGTATCATCAGCTGAAGATTAGAAAAGAAGATGTGCCCAAGAATGCTTTTCGAACCTGATACGGCCATTACGAGTTTCTAGTCATGTTGTTCGGGCTAACTAATGCACCAGCAGCTTTCATGGACATGATGAATCAGGTTTTCAAGCCATTCCTAGACCGGTTTGTCATTGTATTTATAGATGACATTCTAGTCTATTCTAAGAATGCGGAGGAGAACGCAGAGCATTTGAAACTGGCATTACAGAGGCTGAGAGAAGAGAAATTGTATGCTAAGTTTTCAAAATGCGAGTTTTGGCTTTATAAAGTTGCATTTCTCGGTCACGTGGTATCTTCAGAGGAAATCCATGTTGATCCGAGCAAGGTGGAAGCCGTGAAGAATTGGTCCCAGCCTACCTCAGTCACGGAGATCCGTAGTTTTCTAGGTTTGGCTGGATACTATAGAAGGTTTGTGCAGGACTTTTCGAAGGTTGCTGCACCTCTTACAAAGTTAACTTAGAAATGGGTAAAGTTTGTGTGGGATAACAAGTGTGAAGAGAGTTTTCAAAAACTGAAGGAAAGTCTCACCACAGCACCGGTATTGGCTCTTCTTGAGGGCACCGGAGGGTATGTAGTTTACTGTGATGCTTCACGAGTTGGGTTAGGGTGTGTTCTTATACAGCATGGCAAGGTGATTGCTTATGCGTCTAGGCAACTCCGGAAGCACAAAAAGAATTACCCAACTCACGATCTTGAAATGGCAGCGGTGGTATTTGCCTTGAAGATTTGGAGGCACTACCTTTGTGCCGAAATATGTGAGGTGTACACTGACCACAAGAGCCTTAAGTACATTTTCGAGCAGAAAGATCTGAATCTGAGACAACGCAGGTGGATGGAGTTGTTGAAAGACTATGACTGCACGATTTTGTACCATCCTGGTAAGGCGAATGTGGTGGCAGACACTTTGAGCCGAGAGTCAATTGGTAGCTTAGCCCATATCAGTGAAGTGCAAAGGCCGTTAATCCGGGAAATACATGAGCTGGAACAGTCTGGAACTCAGTTTGAAATTGGAAATTCCAACTTGTTTCTAGCCCACATCCAAGCTAAGTCAGCTCTAATCGAAGAGGTTAAATCCAAATAAGAGCAAGACGCCGACCTCAAACAGATCAAAGATACAGTGGTTAAGGGGGAGAAGGACGACGTCCGATTCTCCATAGATGAGAATGGCATACTCCAGTTGGAGGGACGACTGTGTGTACCTATGGTGGATGGTTTGAAAGAAAGAATCCTTAATGAGGCACACAAGACAGCGTACACAATCCATCCGGGTAGTAATACGATGTATCAGGATCTCAAAGAATTATACTGGTGGAATGGTATGAAGAAGGACGTAGCAGACTACGTGTCTAGATGTCTAGTGTGTCAGCAGGTTAAGGCTGAACACCAAAAGCCCGCCGGAACACTTCAACAGATAGAAATTCCTGAATGGAAGTGGGAGAGGATTACTATGGATTTTGTGACAGGATTTCCGCGATCACACGAGAGGATTCGACTCAGTTTGGGTAATTGTTGATCGGATGACCAAGTCCGCCCATTTCCTGCCAGTTAAGACCACTTACGGAGTGGGTCGGTATGCCCAATTGTACCTATCAGAGATAGTGAGGTTGCATGGAGTGCCGGTGTCGATTATCTCTGACAGGGGGCCACAGTTTACCTCTCGATTCTGGAGAGCATTGCAGGAGGCATTGGGGACAAGGGTTGATCTGAGTACAGCATTTCATCCCCAGACAGACGGGCAATCTGAGAGGACCATTCAAATTTTAGAGGACATGCTTAGAGCATGTGTTATGGATTTTGGCGGAGGGTGGGAGAAATACCTGCTGTTAGCAGAGTTTGCCTATAACAACATTTACCAATCTAGTATTCAGATGGCACCCTTCGAGGCCTTGTATGGTCGGAAGTGCAGATCCCCGATTGGGTGGTTCGAGGTCGGGGAGGCCAAGTTAGTTGGTGCAGAACGTGTTAAGGATGCTTTGGACAAGATAAAGTCCATTAGAGAAAGGCTTGCTACGACTCAGAGTAGGCAGAAGTCGTATGCTGACAACCGAAGAAGAGAGTTAGAGTTTGCTGTGGGTGAGCAGGTGTTCTTAAAAATTTCACCGATGAAGGGCGTGATGAGATTTGGCAAGAAAGGCAAGCTAAGTCCAAGATACATCGGACCCTTTGAGATTCTAGAGCGCGTGGGAAATGATGCCTACCGTCTAGAATTACCAACGGAGTTGGAAGGAGTTCATCCGGTGTTTCACGTGTCTATGCTTCGCAAGTACCTGCCAGACCCCTCTCATGTAATCCAACCCCAGGAAGTACAACTAGCTGAGAGTCTAACTTATGAGGAGATGCCAGTGCAAATCTTAGATCGCCAGTTGAAGAAGCTGAGGTCAAAGGAGATACCCTTGGTGAAAGTCTTATGGCGAAACCATTCGGTTGAGGAAGCAACATGGGAAGTTGAGGCAGAGATGCGCAGCACATATCCTCACCTATTTCAAGACTAAGGTTAGTATGTTAATTGAAATTCGGGGACCGAATTTCTTAAGGGAAGAAGATTGTAATACCCGGGAAATTTTTTTCAAAGTTTAAAATGAAATGAAAAGGAAAGAAAAGAAGTAGAAAATAATTTTTGGATTTAATTCAGGACCTAAGAAATTGGAAACCTGAATTAAATGGTGAAAAGAGAGTAGGGAATATTTTTGGGTATTTAATTTGGGATATAAGAGGAAATAAAAAATTTAATTGGAAAGAGGAGGATTTAAATGGGTATATTTTTCACCTAATCTTTATTATAATAATTATTATTATTATTTAGTTATTATTTATTTATTTTGATTATTTAATTATTTTAAATTTTGGGGTGGGGTGTGACTTAAGGAAATAAGAATAAAAAGAAATAAGAGAAAAGGAGGAGGAAGGTATTTACAGGAATAAAGAGAGAGAGAGAAGAAGAAGAAGAAGAAGAAGAAGAAGGGTTGGGGTTCGCCGGAAAAGTGACCGAGAGCTAGCCGACGCCGGAAAAGTCATCGGGGCTCGGGTACGACGTCTCCTACACCTTCCACCAATCGAATCAAAGGTTGGTAATCCCAATTTCATTCGAAACCCCCAATTTCTTCATTTTAGGAATTTCTTCAATCCACCTTCGATTGGGTTGTTTTGAGGGTATATTGAGACCTAGGAAGTGTTCTTGAACACTTAGTTGGTGTAATAATTGAGGTTATACCCTCGGGTTTAGCCGAATTCGAATTTGAAAGCGTTTGGGGTTTAAAATTCTAAATATTCCCAATTTGGGGATTCGATGATAAATTTGGAATCGGGCTTGGATTTGAGTACTTAGGGTTCGATTTATGTCGTAGGATTGAAGGGGAACAAGACCCGTGAGGTGCGGAGTCGAAGCCGGGGTCAAAAGGGGGCCGGAACGGGCTCAAACCGGCCCACAGCACAGCAAACGAATTGCTGTGCTGCGAACCGGTGCTATAGCGCCAACACCGACGCTATAGCGCCATTTCTCTGGTTCACCAAAAGCTGATGGGCAGTAGCTTAGCACTATAGCGCCAGAAACGGCGCTATAGCACCGGGCCTCTGTCCAGCATGCTCAAAAGTCATTTTTAAGCCAATCCAGGGCGTCCGAACCTCCTATTTTCAATCCGAAACATCTTAGGACACCCCAACCATTTGTTTTTAAGGATCAAAACCATTTCAAATGTCTTCTTATCCCTCAAGAATAGAAACTTACGGAATAAGCTATGCCCAATTTCTTGAATTTCTAAATTCCCTGTACACCGTGATTAGGTAACCTTAAGTAGGATGGCTTAGAAGCACGTTGAGGTTTAGTAACTCAAATCCAAGGCCCCAAAAGCAACTCAAGGAGAACGATGGTTGTATGAAACCAAGTGCAAGGCACTTGAGACTCTCATAGAAGAGAGGGAAGACGGATAAGACCAAGGACTCGGTTCTTGGCAACGTCTAGATGCATTCTAGGCATGAGCATGTAGTATGCATATCAATTTCATATAGATGAGATGTTAACCACTTGAATGCATTCTTTAGAAAACCACGACTCGTCCGGAGCGGAAGTTACTCCAGGACAAGCGCAAGGAAGCCGTCCAGGTGAGGGGTTTCTCATCCTTGCCCTACAGGGTTGATTGAGGATGTGGATATGTGGTTTGCCTACTTGCCTATTTGTAAGAATTGTTTAGTGGTTAACATGCTATTGTTGTTCCTAAATTGATATCCATGAAAGTATTTGTATATGAGTGTTTGACTACAGGTAAAAAGGTACTAGAGGGTATTCATGTGATGACATGAGGTACGCCGAACAATACAAGCAACGGGGTAAGATGTTGATTTAGTCCAAGGTTTGGTTTACCCTATTAATTATGAACTCATTAAAGAAATCGTATAGAAGTAGTTAGTAAACATCGACGTTTTACGGTAATTGAACTTAGGTTAGGCCTTACAGCTAGGTTATGATCTAATCAAGGGTTTGGGTATTACATAAGGATTAAAACGATCTCATAAATTGATTAGTGAGTCATAGGGAGGTTCACACTACCTAGGTAAAGTCAGTCTAGGATAGTAATGGGTAGATAGAGTCAGAATCTAAGTTGAAGGCTCGGGAAGAGAAACAAGTCAGAAAATATTGCCCGTTGAGGCCATTGCCCTAGCCTGGCACTAGGGTCAGTTAAAGAGTAAAGCATTTTCTTGTTGAGGCCATTGCCCTAGCCTGGCACTAGGGTACTTCATATGGATGATAAGATAAGAAAAAGAAATTTCATATAAAATAAAAATACCTTCAACTACAGAATCGTTGCATTTAGATCTCTTGTTAGCAGATGAATTGTTGCTTGACGTCAATGGTTGCTTGTTCCTTAAAGAAAAGTACTTGGAAGCCATATCATCTAATTAGCTTGCAGAGATATAGCAATGTAGTACTCATTAAAACTATTATGAAATGAGATAATGAAATCTATAATGCATTGGTATATTTAAAATTGCATACCAATGGAATAAACACAACTAAAATGATACCTGGTGGATGAAAGGTTTGAGATGAAGAAAGGTAAGAAACAAGAAGAGTGACCAACGACTTGTTAGAGAGATGAAATTTGAAAACATAATATTAGTTGCATTGTTCCAAATCATTGTGTACAGAAGATAAAATTCGAATGGTAAAATGGATTGATTGGCGCCCTAAAACAATTTGATTATGTTACATCTATAAAAGAGGGATATTAGATAAAATATGATATGGCATTAATAATATTAAAAATAGGTCAAAACCCCAAATTGGTCCTTTATGTTTGCACGAAGTTTCATATTGGTCCTTTATGTTTCAAAAAGTCCAAATTGGTCCTTTATGTTTGCAAGAAGTTTCAAATTGGTCCTTCCGTCCACTTCCGTCAATTTTTTAAGTTAAGTGCTGACGTGGCGTGCTGGCATGTCCATCTAAGCTAACGTGTCATGCCACGTCAGCACCACATCACTGCCACGTCAGCGCCACATCATCACATATGATATTCGATGATGACGTGGCGATGGCGTGGCATGCCACGTCAGCTTCAACTGACACGTAGGAGAGATGGTGTGTCCATGTCAGCATGCCATGTCAGCACTTAACTTAGAAAATAAACGGACTTGGACAGAAGGACCAATTTGGAATTTCTTGCAAACATAAAGGACCAATTTGGACTTTTTGAAACATAAAGGACCAATATGAAACTTCGTGCAAACATAAAGGACCAATTTGGAGTTTTGACCTTAAAAATATCTTAGTTGATTATGAAAATAATGAGTGAAGAGATAAGATACACAAATGTCAGAATTGTTATCAATATTTGACTTCTAGTTGCTGCTTAATTTAAAAAAATATACCAATAATTATACTTATAAATTGCGTATTAAATAAGAAATATAAATTTGAATATGGCACCATTAATTATGAGTATCTGGCTGCCAATATATATATATATATATATATATATATATATATATATATATTATCAAGATTCTATTTAGATTTAATAAAGATATATTTTGTTTTATATAAAAAAATTAAATGTCCAATAAAAAAACATAAGCATGACTAACGGTTTTCATAGTAATTTAAGCCGTGTATTGCAGAAAAAATAGCAATTTAAATATGGGTAGATTATATTTTCGTGTCATGTGATTTGACTTAATTTGAATTTGGTACCCAATGTTTTACTTTTGTCAATAAGGTGTTTTGAGGTTTATACCGTTAACAATTTAGTACCATGTAATTTAGTTTGTTAATCTTTAATTTTAACATAAGTGCACCATATGTCACGCACATGATCGCTTAAAAACCATCAAATTATTCGTTGTTCTACTCCATTTTTTGGATCTAAAGTAACCTATAAAATCTTTTTCAAAATACTTTTTAGATTTGTACTACTTGTTGTCTTCTTTTTTTTCTCGAGCACCTTCACCTAATTTTCCAAAGGCAGTCTTCAACTTTGGAAACATATAAGTTGCATTAATCAATTAGAAGGTTGGCTAATGCCTACAGCTGCAACAATTAGATCATTACATTATGCTAAACAAAGGTCTCATCATATTTGTTAAGTAAGCAAAAATGACTAGTATCTCTTTACTTTACAAATCAGAACTAATAATTAGTAAAGATAACCAATCATAAAGAAACACTTACCTCAATTTTTTGATGATTAGTATCTGTTAGAAGAAGAAGGCATTAGAAATAAAGAAAAATAGCAAAAAAGTGAAATACATAGCATACATGATAAGATACAAACATAAATAGTAATACTATATTCGTGTTTGCTTATTTTAAAGCAAATATTTGACGTGACTCAACCTCTCTCATTTTTTGGTGAATTTTATAGCTAATGTAGCAATCCTCAGTCCAAACCTTAAAATCTTATTTACCATATACTAATTGAGATTTACAAAAATGTATCGATCAAATCATGATAGAATTTTTTTTTTAAAATTGCAATATTGTACCTTTATAAACGCTCCCAAACCCTCCTGCACTCTTTCTCCAATCTTGTGCATCCTATTGAAGCCACTTGTGGCATCTTTCCTTCAAAATAGCTTCATAAAAAATTGAAGACAATAATCAGTTATTCCTTATAGAGGTATGAAAAGCCACATATATAATCTTAGAAAAACATAATATATAACAATATGTTGAATTATGGCATTTTAGCTCCAATAGTTTGTTATTTTTTTAAAATTCAAATAAGAAATCTTTCAAGATTTTTGCTGTTAGGTTATTTATTTTTATTAACATTTTTATTTCTTATTATCTTTAGTTTTTATATTAAAATTAGATGGCCTACAAAATTAAAAAGTTTGTTATTTACAATCTCTATGTATAAATCAAGTATGAATCATGAATGAGAATGCAATCAGCTTTTAACCTACTTTGAATTCTCTCAATCTCTCTCAATTTCCTTTCTAAAACTTTTTAAAAAACCAACAAGTGGTATCCGAGCCACAGTTGATCTTTCGGGATCTAAAACCTTTTTTTTCAACCTACAAACAAATGGCATCTAGTAACCAAACTCTAAATCCTCCTATCATCCTCACCGGTCAAAATTATCACATTTGATGGGTAAAGATGCAAACTTTTTTGGAAGCCTACGGCCTTTGGGAAACCGTGACTGAAGACACACCAATACCTCCTCTTCGAGAAAATCCTATGTCACGACCCCAAATCAGGAGTACGTGACCGGCACGGGAATAGATTTTTATCTCTAAACCCGTAAGTCTTATCCTGTAAACATGACTATAACTACCCTGCTATACAATCAATATATATATCATACTAGTGGTCACGCCTCAGTGGTGGCCTAATTAACCTACAATCCGCGGTTCGCTCAATACCGCTTCAGCTCAATCCAGTTATAGATATATTTATCAGCACTCATAATGTAAATATTAATATCATATTGACCGTACGTCTCAATACGTACGATCTATCCTATTCACATGCAGCAAGCACACATAATATATATCCATATCATATTGACCGTGCACCTCAATGCGTACGATCTATCCTATTCACATGCAGAAGTTTATATACTCAAACATATATTTAGTCTTCCCCAAACTGGACCCTGTCTTTAAGTACATGTGAAGCCGACAATTCTAGAGCAAGTACATATTAAAAGCTGTAAATGTATGTATACAACTCTTACAACTTTAAAATATATACAACAAGTGAAATCAAAATAACCAAAAGGTGTCCACCCACGCGAACAAGTGCGTAAGGATGGTCTGATGTCCGTATCACTGCTCGGACGTCGATGCCTGCCCGATCCCTGTATCTGAAACATTGAAGCAGAGGGAGTGAGTCAAACAGACTCAGTGAGAAGCTTCCCATCCTCGGCGTAGCGGTGGGTACCACTACAGCTGGGGAAGGGGAAACACCCACAATCACATACGCATGAAAGTCTAGTTTATCAAATGTTATATTACGATCAGGCAATATAATTAATATAACATTAAAATCAAAGATAAACCTACGGATCATGCTTCTCATAATCAAACAGTCATAATTAACATATCATATGAAAACTATAAATCAATCAACTGACCCTAGTGCCAGGCTAAGGCAATGGCCTCAACGGGCAATTTCTCTTTAATCTTGAACTGACCCTAGTGCCAGGCTAGGGCAATGGCCTCAACGGGCAAATCTTTTAGTCTTTTACTGACCCTAGTACCAGCACTACAAAAAACAGGGTATTTAACGGCGGTTAACTACCCACGGTTACTGACAACCGTGGTTAGATGCAATATTGCATTTTATTTAACCACGGTTGTTTACCTACAGTTAAAACCGTGGGCAAAAGTGAAAATTAAAAAAAATAAATAAATAAAACATTTTGCCGCTTCACTACTCATTTTCATTAGGCGCCATTTTACTTTCCTAACCCCGCCACGCTATTCACATCATCAGATTCAGACCTAAACTCTTTTCTCCTTCCTTTCGCCTTTCCTCTTCAAGCAACGGCACAACGGCAAACGGCAAACGGCAAACTCTGAATCAAGTGAGCATCGTCGAACCTCCCTCTCTATTTGCGTTTTCTCTCCCTCTTCCTCCATCATTATATTTCGCTTAACTCACGGTTCTGTTTTCCTTTTGGTATTTTTTTCATTAGGTTGAAAGTTACGACTCAGCCCTTAGTCTTCTTCTCGAGTCGTTCTC
The DNA here is from genome assembly GCA_014851425.1 of Senna tora. NCBI lineage: Eukaryota > Viridiplantae > Streptophyta > Magnoliopsida > Fabales > Fabaceae > Senna > Senna tora. The sequence continues at coordinate 17,988,494 of CM026262.1, forward strand.
GTTCTCAGTCTCCTTCTCCCTGGTGAGTTTATTTTTGTGAATGTCTCTTTGTGGGTTGTTTAATTTGTTGTAGGGTTCTGTAATTTAAAGATGGAACTAACTAAATGGGGTTAAACTTTGTAATTTTAGTATTTGTTGTTTTGATAATTTAGGTTTTCCTTTCTCTGCTTCTTCATACCTCTTCCAGAGTCTCTGCAATTGTATAATGATAAGAAGCTAGAGATGAATAATGTTGAAAAATACTGAAGTAGCAGTTCATAGGCCTCACTTGCTTTCTTTATTTAAATAAAAACACTTTTCCTTGACTGGAAATGCATGCATCGTGATCAAGAAGATAGGTGAAAGCAAATGGGGATTAGAATAGTCCTATCCTCTGGCTCTGCTGAAAAACCTACCACAGATTAAAGGTTAATTTGTTTTTATTTCTTTTAAAATTAATTAGATTAAATAGCTGAGAGGTTAAGATGGAGTGAAATTAACAGAGACTATTGGGCTTATGATGAAAGCTTTACAATAGGCATGCTGCTATCTGCTAAAAAATATTTTAAAAGTCCACTTAAATTTTCTTTAATAAACAAGTGAATGGGTCAACGGATGGACTAGATGAGGAGACATGTGTCCATATTTTAAAGATTTTTACAATGAAGAATTCAAATTCTAAAGAGATTAAAATATCTAATAATCTCAAAGAATTTATTGATAGAAGAATTCAATAATCATATTCTAAACAATATTTTTTTCCAAATAATATGAACATGAAGCTTTGTGTTAACAGGGAAACTTTACATGTAATGTGGCCCATTTCTCATCTTTCAATTTCTGGATTATATACAGAAAGAAACATACATACAATACATACAACAAATATATTAAGAAAGTGAAGGATGAGAGTGATGATTTGAAATGGTGATGAATCATGAAACATAGTTTCACATTTTAAGGCTTCTGAGCAGTAAACATAATAAAGACTGTTGAACTTTGCAGGAGTAATTGGTAAGGCCGCATGATGTGCAAAGGTCTTTAATCTCTTCCTCTGTCAAATAGGTATATCCCTGTAGAAGTCTCTGCATCAAATTACTTATCAACATATAGCTTTGAATCATAGATACCTCAAAAAATACAAAAAACAGTTATGTCCATGTCTTACACATGTTGTCCAATACTTATTTTGTTGTATTTTCTAGATATAAACAGTTATGTTCTCCTATACATCAATTTTTGTTTCAGGTACATGATATACATCAATATAGAGGCCAATACTCTATTATCCACACTGAACTTTTTTTTTCTTCAAACATATGCAATATTATAATTTACTCTCTAAAGCATTATAATACACTTTTTTTTCCCTAAAAGTCTACATTATTCAATTTCTTAAATCTTAAGTTGTAGCTGGTTAATTATTTTTTTTAATGTTCAATTAGTTGCCAATGTGAAAAAAAAATGACCTCCTCAAAATAATTGGCACTAAATAGTTTATTTTTACACTTAGACTGTTGATTATGAGGTGTCTAACAAAATACTTAATGATGTGACATAAACATCTTTTAAGAAACTCTTCACTGTTATTTAATCTTAATTATGGTAGGCTATGTTAGAATAACTTAATTTTATCATTATCCTTTGCCCATTATGACTTCTTCCTATTTGTTCTCTTGTGAAAATATATTTTTCGCAGGTTCAATTGCGGCTTGACTAAATTGGAAGGTTTCTAAAGTTGTGCTTTCATTTTCAGCTACATCAATATAGTTGAAAGTAAGTATGATAAAAGTAAATATTTTACTATCAAACTCTTTGATTGAAATATGAGCATATTTTCTTGCATTACTGTGTAAAAGTGTGATAAAAGTAAAAATTTTAGTAAAAGTGTAATTGTGCTGATTAAGTCTCTCCGTAAATATTTACGTGTAGCTATGGATAGAAGTTGGATTGGTAGGCCACGCTTTTCACCAGAATATGTTGCTGGTGTAGAAAGTTTTCTCGATTTTGCATTCTCTAGGTCTTATGTGGAAGTGATTGTGAAATGCCCATGTCTCTCATGTGGCTTTAAGAAATGGTTTACAAGGGACGTTATGTTTGATCACTTGATATGCAATGGGTTCCCGTTGGGGTACACTACTTGGATTAGGCATGGTGAACGGGTAGAGGAAGATGCCCCTACTACTCCTTTGGTACAAGTGGACCAAGTAGGTGGGGAAATGCAAGATTTATTGCATGATGCCTTTGGGGTCTTTAGAGATAGAAACATTGATGAACCAGGGTCATCCCACTATCCAAATAGTGAAATGCACATTGGTTCCACTAGTGGAACAAATGGGGAAAATCGCAAATTCGATGACTTAATGGATGATGAAAATCAAGAATTGTATGAAGGTTGTACGAAGTATTCAAAGCTTTCCTTTTTGGCTAAGCTTTATCACATTAAATGCTTATGTCGAGTGAGTGACAAAGCTATGGACATGATTTTGGAATTGTTGAGGGATGCATTTGAAAATTCAAGGCTTCCGAAATCGTTTTATGATGCCAAAAAGACCATAAACAAGTTGAGTCTTAATTATCAAACTATCCATGCTTGTCCAAACGATTGTATGCTATATTGGGGGGATGATGCTGAACATGACAAATGTAAAACATGTAATACTTCTAGGTGGAAGACAAATACAAGGGTGGATAGTAACAATGGACGTGGTGGAAATAAAAAACAAAAAAAGAGACCTGCAAAGGTGTTACGCTATTTTCCACTTACTCCAAGATTGCAAAGATTGTATATGTCCACTAAAACAGCTGAGCATTTAAGGTGGCACGCTACAGATCGAAACTTAGATGGTCTTCTTAGACATCCAAGAGATGGTGAAGCATGGAAGTCATTGGATGCTCAATACCCGGGATTTGCCGAAGAACCTAGAAATCTTAGACTTGGGTTGGCTAGTGATGGTTTTAATCCTTTTGGAACAATGAGCACTAATTATAGCATTTGGCCGGTGATTTTGATTCCATACAACTTTCCACCATGGATGTGTATGAAGCCAACATCTTTAATGTTGTCTATGATCATACTTGGGAAAAAAATGCTTGGAAATGACATTGATGTGTATCTACAACCACTAATAAAAGAATTAAATGATTTGTGGATCGAGGGCATTGAAACATTTGATTCTTCAACTAACCAGAAGTTCAAAATGCGGGCTGCATTGTTATGGACTATAAGTGATTTCCCAGGGTTAGGTAATCTATCTGGATGGAATACCTATACTGGCTATGCTTGTCCATCATGCAATTTTGATCAAAAGCCTATGAAACTCACCAATTGGAAAAAGTCTTGCTTCATGGGTCATCGTAGATTCTTGCCAGCACAACATAGTTATAGATTTAATCGAAATCGTTTTGATGGGACAACAGAAAGACAAGATCCTCCAATTCAACTAGATGGTGCCATGATACTGAATCAAACAGAAGGCATTAATGTGACATTTGGTAAGCCTTCGGAGTCAGATTAAATAAGAAAAAGAGCACGTGTAAGAGAGACCCAACAATGGAGAAAAAGAAGTATATTTTTTCAATTGCCATATTGGGTTAATCTTAAGTTGCGGCACAATTTAGATATGATGCACATTGAAAAAAATGTGACAATGTGTTGTATACTTTGTTGAATGAAGCTTGAAAGACAAAAGATAACTTAAATGCTCGAAAAGATTTACATTGTTTAGGCGTGAGACCAGAGTTATGGCCAGAAGCAAATGGGAAATATAAATCTGCTTGTTTTACTATGAATAATCAGCAAAAGGAAGTTTTCTTACAAACATTAAAGGACGTGACAGTGCCGTATGGTTATGCATCCAACATTTCTAGATGTGTTGACATGAAGAATCGTAAAATCTCAGGCTTGAAAAGTCATGACTCTCATGTACTCATAGAGCAGCTACTTCCAGTAGCATTGCGAAATGCACATATTGACCCTAAGGTTACTGCAGTTGTGGTGGACTTGTGTGTGTTCTTTAGGAAATTATGTTCTCCTGTGTTAGATATCAAAGAGCTTGACCAACTTCAAGAAAAAATTGTGGTCACACTTTGTCAACTAGAGATGTTATTCCCGCCTTCTTTCTTTACAATCATGGTGCACTTGGTGGTTCACTTGGTTGATGAAGCGAAACTTGGAGGTCCAGTTCAGAATCGATGGATGTATCCTATAGAACGGTATTCTTTAATTTAATTTAGTTCTATCAAAAGTAATGTTTTCAATTTTTATTTTTTTTTGTTTTGACAACTGTATGTATAGGTACCTTGAACATTGTAAGACATATGTAAGAAATAAGGCTAAAGCAGAAGGCTCTATTGCTGAGAGTTATCTAGCTGAAAAAATATTGAACTTTTGTTCAAGGTATCTTGATGACATAGAGACAAGATTTAATAGATCGAGTCGTATTGACGATAATGTTTGTACCGAGAACTCAGGGTCACAGATGTTCCCGCAATTAGGGCGTCCAGTTGGTAGCATCTCAGACTTTGAATTAACTCCTACTGAAAGATTACAAGCACATCGTTGTGTCTTGTTCAATTGTAAAGCAATTGATGGATTTGTTCAGTAAGTGTTACATACTAATCAATCTCTTTTTAGTTTATAAAATAATGAGGCTATGTAACTAACCTAATAAGATTTCTTGTAGACAATATAGAGATGACGTGAAAGCTATGCTTCGCCGTCATACCAGATCTGCGGTGGCGATTAACAAGCATGTCACAAAAAATTTTGCTAATTGGTTTAAAGATTATGTAAGATTCAATTTGTTCTAAGATATATATTTTATTAAAACAAGTGTATGTTGTTAAAATATTTTGTTGATTGTTTTAGATTGGCAAGAATGACAATGCAAATGTGTCAGATGATATCAAATTCCTTGCACGTGGTCCTCAATCAATGTCTAGGAGATTCAGTGCAGTAAATATTAATGGCTTTAGGTTTCGAACACTAGTAAGAGAAGAAGGATTGAAAACCCAAAATAGTGGTGTATGGGTGTCATCACAAACTAGATGCTATGCAAGTGCAAAAGATGCAAATGTAGCACTTGCAAACCTCTTATACTATGGCAAGTTAGTAGATATCATTGAATTGAACTACTATGGTCATATGAAAGTTATGCTTTTCAAATGTTTGTGGGCTAACACTAGGGGGATAAAGAAGGATGACTTTCTGTTTAATTTGGTTAATTTTTCCCGATTGATTCATACTGGAGATCATGTAGACGATGAGCCTTACATATTGGCTTCTGATGCTCAAATGGCTTTTTATGTGGATGACAAAACAAACTTGCCATGGAGTGTTGCAATCCATGTGAAGCCTCGAGACTTATATGAAATGGGTGATGAAGTAGACATTGATGAAGAAGATAATGGTCGTCAAATTCAACAGACACTTATAGAGCAACAAATAAATTCAATATTTCCTGTTGACATGATAACTTACAATTGTTAAGGGGTGATGAAGAACATATTTCTGATCAACCAGCTAACAATGTTGATGGAGTGTTTGATAATAGTGATGAAGATGAAATGGTTTGTTTATTTCTTTGTTCTACATATATAGTCTATCATAGTTTTGTTTATATTTTACATGGTTTTGCTATTATATTATTCTAATCATATCTTTTTTATTGTCTTTCAGGATGCAATATAATAAGCGTAAACGATCATCTAGAACTAGACTAAATGTTGATGCATTGCTACAAAAAATATATGAGGCCCCTCTTGCACCATCTGCTCCTCCTACACAACCACTTGGCACATCTTCCCATCAGGAAATGACTGTGAATTCTACTCAAGTTGAGGCCCCACCTGCAGTAGCTGCTCCTCCTACACAACCCATTGGTATTTATTCCCAACAGGAAGATGTGGATCCTGCTGAACCTACAACTGTACGAGTTCCCAGTGAAGAGCAATGTTTGAACAAAGACTGGACAGTGGACATTATTCGTATGTATCCAGTTTGAATTTATTTTTATTGATCTATTACAATATATATATTTTTGTTATTGTCTTATTTTATGTTATGCATGAAAGACGAAAATGGACTTATTACACAAGAGAGGATGAAAGCAAAGAATGTGTGGAATTTACCGAGGGGAAAGAAGGTGATTTGTCAAGTTAATGAATTTGGGCAAGGGCTTGGTGCTGCTGGAGGTTTGATTGGATTCTGGTTGGGAAATATGGCTACGGATTGTGAGCTAATTCCTCTAAACTTCTGTAATTGGAAGGAAGTGCCTGAACAATATTTTAATGATGCAGTTTCACTCATTGAGGTAAGAAGTGGATTTTCCGTTGTTCATCTTTATTTGTTTTTATCCACTTGCTTGTAATTAACGTTTCAATGGTTTTAAATTCAGAGTAAGATTGCATTTTCAGAACGCAATGGATTAAAGTGGGCTTGGAGATCGTTAAGGGAGAAAAGAAGGGACTATAGAAGTAAACTATCCGGGATAATAAAAAAACTTCAAGTAAGAGGCGAAATCATGAAAGCGCGCCCTCCAAAAGTACCCCAAGACCAATGGAATAGCTTTGTTGACTACCGACTAAGTGACAAATGCATTGTAAGATTTCATATATAACTTGTAATTTAATTTTTTTTATATAACATGATTAATTTTATTTGTCTTTCATGTATAGGAGATGTGCATTCAGAACCAAGAGAATAGGAAGAAATTAAAATTTCCTCACACGGGTGGTTCCAAAAGCAACGCGAGAAGAAAGAATGAAATGGTGATTTAAAATTTTGTTTGTTCATATATTAGTTGCTAGTTTTTTTTAAATGTTAAACAATGTGATTATTTCTTGTTTTTTAGGAAGTAAAAAAAGGCCGACCAGTGAGCCAAGCTGAGTTATTCATTGCAACCCACACAAAAAAGGATGGGAGCTATGTTAATGAGGATGCTAGAACAACTATGGTAATGTATTTTGAGTTTTATTCTTTTGCTTTAATATGTTTTTTACCTTAGCTTTAGCTTTAGTTTATGAGTATTTGTAAGAAATATTTGAGTTGGTGTTAGATATAGTTTTATTAACTTTTAGCTTTCATTAGGTAACTACAAATGGGTCATAATCTGTTAACTCAATGCATTATTTGGTTTGCATATAATGGTTTGTTACGAAGAAGATTGTGTAATGGGTCATAATCTGTTAACTCAATTTTTTAAGTTAAGTGCTGACGTGGCATGCTGACATGGACACACCATCTCTCCTACGTGTCAGTTGAAGCTGACGTGGCATACCACGCCATCGCCACGTCACTGCCACGTCATCATCCAATATCATATGTGATGACGTGGCGCTGACGTGGCAGTGACGTGGCGCTGACGTGTCATGACACGTTAGCTTAGATGGACATGTCGGCACGCCATGTCAGCACTTAACTTAAAAAATTGACGAAAGTGGACGGAAGGACCAATTTGAAACTTCTTGCAAACATAAAGGACCAATTTGGACTTTTTGAAACATAAAGGACCAATATGAAACTTCGTGCAAACATAAAGGACCAATTTGGGGTTTTGACCTATTTTTAATATTATTAATGCCATATCATATTTTATCTAATATCCCTCTTTTATTGATGTAACATAATCAAATTGTTTTAGGGCGCCAATCAATCCATTCTACCATTCGAATTTTATCTTCTGTACACAATGATTTGGAACAATGCAACTAATACTATGTTTTCAAATTTCATCTCTCTAACAAGTCGTTGGTCACTCTTCTTGCTTCTTACCTTTCTTCATCTCAATCCTTTCATCCACCAGGTATTATTTTAGTTGTGTTTATTCCATCGGTATGCAATTTTAAATATACCAATGCATTATAGATTTCATTATCTCATTTCATAATAGTTTTAATGAGTACTACATTGCTATATCTCTGCAAGCTAATTAGATGATATGGCTTCCAAGAACTTTTCTTTAAGGAACAAGCAACCATTGACGTCAAGCAACAATTCATCTGCTAACAAGAGATCTCAATGCAACGATTCTGTAGTTGAAGGTATTTTTATTTTATATGAAATTTCTTTTTCTTATCTTATCATCCATATGAAGTACCTTTTATTAATTTCCAAAAATATATTTTTTTCTATCTTGCCATGTGTCTTCTGAAGTCCCAACAATGAATACGCATCATCCATCTACCCATCCTCTCACATTCTCTAAAGCCTCTCCTTAAACTCTCAATTTCACAAAACCACAGTGTAACCCATTGACGCTATGTAGGATTAAAATTTAAGACCCCCCACATCATGCCTATATATGACTCTATTCAATCACAATTCAAATTCCATTTCTTAGTCCGAGAGTTCCGCTCTATCATTAGGTGTACATTACTTACTTTGTCTTTTCAGAAAATCACATAATCACATATTATAACTACTTTCTAAATAGATTATTATATTTTTACAAACGTTTCTAGATTTTGTAAAAATAAATTTTAAAATAATTATCCGACGAAAAGGACAAAAATAAAATGATTGTTGCCATTGTAAATATACTTTTCATGTGGATAATCACTAAAACCTTTAATATTGCATAGTTTTTTTTTAAAAAAAAAAAGCAACGTAAATTAGTTAATAAAATTAATAATTTAAATAAAAATTGTGTTGTTTATGCCATCTATAATTTTTTTAATTTGTTATTTTGTTAGTATCATAAGTTATTTTAATTTTAGTGATGATTACATGGACTCAAGTTCATGTAAAAATACATGAACCCGTCACATGTCACCTTCCAATAGAATAGTTAAAAAATTTAATATTATATACAAAGTAGGTAATCAATATCCTATTATGCTCCAAAGATTGGAGCATTTCACATACACCATCATAAAAAATTAAATAAATTATACTTTTTGTTTAAAATACATAAAAATTCTCTTAAAAGTTATAAATACAGAATTATCCAGTTAAAAATTCTTTTAACTTGTTTCTCTTCCCAAGCTTTCAGTTGGGATCCTGACTCTATCTACCCATTTCTATCCTAAACTGACTTTACCTAGGTGGTGTGAACCTCCCTATGACTCACTAATCCATTTATGAGATCTTTTTAATCCTTATTTAATACTCAAACCCTTGATTAGATCATAACTTAGCTCTAAGGTCGTTCCTAAGTTCAATTACCATAAAACGTCGACGTTTACTAACAACTTCTGTACGATTTCTTTAACGAGTTTCTAATTAATAGGGTAAACCAAACCTTGGACTCAATCAACAACTTACCCCCTTGCTTATACTGTTCGGCGTATCTCATGTCATCACATGGATACCCTCCAGTACCTCTTTACCTGTAGTCAAACACACAAATACAAATACTTTCATATATAACGGTTTAGGGATAACAATAGCTTGTTAACCACTAAATAATTCTTACAAATAGGCAAGTAGGCAAACCACATATCCACATCCTCAATCAACCCTGTAGGGCAAGGATGGGAAACCCCTCACTTGGACGGCTTCCTTGCATTTGTCCTGGAGTAACTCCCGCTCTGGACGAATCGTGGTTTCCTAATAATCGCATTCACGTGGTTAACAATCTTAACTATATGCAACTCATATGCGTATGGTATGCTCGTGCCTAAAAATGCACCTAGACGTCGCCAAGAACCGAGTTTTTGGTCTTATCCGTCTTCCCTCTCTTCCATGAGAATCTCAAGTGCTTCACACTTGGTTTCGTACTATTATCGTCACCTTGAATTGATTTTGGAGCCTTGAATTTGAGTTACTAAACCTCAATATACTTTTAAATAATTCTACTTAAGGTTTCCTAATAATTACGAAGGAATTAAATTGCCATTTTAAATTTTGGACTTTATTGTTCTCCAAGTTTCCATCCTTGAGAAACAAGAAAGTACCTAAAATAATTCTTAATGCTTGATAGCATATTCAGAATTATTCTAGGGTGTTTAAGATTGAAAAGAAGAGGTTTGAAGCCCTCAACGTCACCCTTAAAGTGTATTTGGGCAATCTGAGCAGGGATCCGACACGTTAACGTCAAGGTTCAACCTTAGTAACCTCGGGCCAGCTCTTCACGGGTCTTGTTAAGCTAATATTTCAACAATATAATTTCAATAATACCAATCCAAGCCTATTTACTCAAATCCAAGCTCAATCCTAATTTTCAACAATTTCCCCAAATTAAGAATAATTATAATTTCAACCCCAAATCCTTCAAAATTCGAATTCGGCTAAACCCAAGGGTATAACCTCAATTCTTACTCCAACTAAGTGTTCAAGAACACTTCCTAGGTCTCAATCTACCCTCGAAACAACCCAATCGAAAGTGGATTGATGAAATCCCTAAAAGTGAAGAAATTGGGGGTTTCGAATGAAATTGGGGTTACCAACCTTTGATTCGATTGGTAGAAGGTGTAGGAGATGTCGTATCCGAGCTCCAGTGACTTTTTCGGCGTCGGCTAGCTCTCCCCGGTCACCTTTCCGGCGCACCCACCTCTTCTCCTTCTTCCTCCTCCACGAGCTCCTCTCCCTCGCTTCTTTCTCGCTTTCTTTCTCTTCTATGCGTGCCTTCCTCCTCCTTTTCTCTTATTTCTCTTTTTTTTATTCTTTCTTTCTTCTTTTCTTAGCAACCCCTTATGAGTCACGCACCCCACCCCAAATTTACTAAAATAAATAATTAAATAAAATCATTAAAAATTAAATACTTAATTATAATTAAAATAAACTACTAAATAACTAAATACTAATAATGATTTAAATAAACAAGAGGTAGAAAAAAATATCCCCCAATTAAATCCCTCCTCTTTCCAATAAATTTCATTTTCTCTTATATCCCAAATTAGATACCCAAAAATATTCTCTACTCTCTTTTCCCCATAAAATTCAGGTTTCCAATTCCTTAGGTCCTGAATTAAATCCAAAAATTATTTTCTACTTCTTTCCTTTCTCTTTTCATTTTATTCCAAGCTTCGAAAAAATTTCCCGGGTATTACATCTCTGGTATATTTTAATTCATGGGGTGTGATTGAGTGGAAGGGACTCATCCATCCTTAACCAAATGTCAGTGGTTCGATTCCTGCCTTGAGTATGGAGTAGCTTTAAATTCTAGGGTCAGCTGTCCCACCCTTCGAGGTGCCTACAATTCAGCGAGGGAATTAGTCACTATGCTCGACGGTGGATACCCTGGTCTAGATAAAAAAAATTGATAAAATGGAGAAATATTTTTCATAATTTTTTTAATAAAACAAACCTTAGTAAAAATACTTATTTTTTCAAAGTTTATAAGAGTTTGATTACAATTTTAATATTTTAAAATATGATAAAGTGTCAAAGAATGAAAAATGTATAAATCAACAAGGTATTCCAAATAGTATTGCTAATTAAGTGAACAAAGTTTCACTTTGTGTGTTTTTTAATTATCTTTTAAAAACAAATTTTAGTTTAAGAAAAATCAATTCTACAAAAGTGATAAAAGATTGATTATAATTTTAGAATTGCAAAATATGATCAAGCATAAAAGAACGATAAATTTAAGAATTAACCAATGTGGTATTAGTTTGAAATACAATTAAAAACGACACACATTTTGGGAAAATCACGGACCAAAAGGGTGGTATGCAGTGTACTGGTCAATGGTCATAATAAATCTTCTCTTTTTAATTTAATAAATTATTTTTGTTTATACTTCAATTTAAAAAAACAACAAATAGCACTTATAAAAATGTAATCAAAGCAAATACCTCATATATCATTAATTTATAATAATATGTACATTCTTTTCAAATCTCATGACATATGCATATGGTCATTGATCCCACAGTATGACTATTTAGTAATTAAAAAATATATTATTAGAAGACATTTGAGAGAGAACTAACTAGCTAGAGATAATGGATAAGTTGATAGATAAGTGATAAAAGTGATAATTGATAGTTAATAGAAAAGCGGTGAAAAATAAATTAGAGATAATTCGAAGTTATTAGAAAGTTAAGGTTGTGATGGAAAGGCATGCTTAAGAGCTGATCTGACGGGATAGTAAAATTCGATTATGATTTATATTTTGGCAATGCTCTTTCTGAATATTTTTTTTATGATTAATAAGTGTGGTCAAGAAATTATATAAATATTTAGTCTAATAATTATGTTAGTTTAAATACTAAACAAATTATATATTTGTCATTGTTCAATAGTGAACACTTTTAGACAGTGAAAATTTGTAACCCGAACATATGCATTGCATAGCAAAATTCTTGATTATCTATTTTACTACGGCTAATGGTAATATGTCGCTCTGAAGGTACGAGTATAGCTTCTGCATAACAATGTCCCAACAAATTATTATATGGATTTTTAAACATATTGTTAAAAATATGTACGTAAATACCTGTAGACATAACCCGTGCAGGGCACGGGTACAAAGACTAGTAATCTATATATATATATGGCTTTGGACCCTTCTGGTCATTAATGTCACAAAATAGATATTTTTATAATTAAAAAAAATACAAAATAATATATAATGGAAGGTAGTGGGAGAGAGAAAACATATATGATGGTAATTACTAGAAAAGTGCGCAACTAAATAACTTCTCATCGTTTAATTAATTATTTTAAATTATGATAATAATTCTAATAAAAAATTTAAAAACTATCAAATATCTAATTTAATTTATTATTGCTTTAAAATATCATAATTATATTTTACAAAATTAAGAATAAATTGCATGCACGTACGTGCATACAAAGCCTCTAGTATCTATATATATATGGCTTTGGACCCTTCTGGTCATTGGTGTCACAAAATAGCTATATTTTATAATTAAAAAATATGGAATAAAATATGATTGGAGGAGATATGAGAGAAAAAGATATCATGGGTAAAGTAGTTAATAAAAGTGGAGAGAGAGAGAAATTAGAAATATAAGTAGTTATTGAATTATTTATTATATTTAAAACTAATAATAATATTTTTATACTAACTTTGAAAAAAGAAAAGATTGCATACACCTTGGTACATGCGAAGCCTCTAGTTATATATATAGCTTTGGACCGGGGTCACAAAATAGTTATATTTTGTAATTTAAAAATACAAAGAAATAATATGATTGAATTGGGAGAGAGAAAACATGTATGATGGGTAGTTACTAAAAAAGTGAAGAAGTGAATAACTTCTCATCAAATATTTAATTTTTAATGATTTTAAAATATAATAATTATTTTATATATCTATCTATATGACTATATATATATGGCTTTGGATCCTTATGGTAATTGGTGTCACAAAATGGTTATATTTTATAATTAAAAAAATATGGAATAAAACAAGATTGAAGGAGTTATGAGAGAGAAATAGATCATGGGTAAGGTAGTTAATAAAAGTGGTGAGAGAAAAACTAGAAATATAAGTAGTTATTAAATTATTTATTAATAATAAAAATATTTTTATACTAAATTTCAAAAAAAAAAAAAATTCATGCACCTTGGTGCATGCGAAGCCTCTAGTATCTATATATATATATATGGCTTTGGACCCTTCTGGTCATTGGTTTCACAAAATAGCTATATTTTATAATTAAAAAATATAGAATAAAACATGATTGGAGGAGTTATGAGACAGAAAGAGATCGTGGATAAGGTAGTGAATAAAAGTGATGAGAGAGAAGTTAGAAATATAAATAGTTATTGAATTATTTATTAATAATAAAAATATTTTTATACTAAATTTAGAAAAAAAAACTGATTGCAAGCACCTTGGTCCATGCGAAGCCTCTAGTATATATATATGACTTTGGACCCTTCTGGTCATTGGGGTCACAAATTAAAATAGTTATATTTTGTAATTTAAAAATACAAAGAAATAATATGATTGGACGATGTGGGAGAGAGAAAACATGTATGATAGGTAGTTACTAAAAAAATAAAAGTGAATAACTTCTAATCAAATATTTAATTTTTAATGATTTTAAAATATAATAATTATTTTATATTATATTTTAAAAATATTTAAGAATAAACTATATGTATGCGCGTAAGTGTTCAAAAAAAATAATTGCATGTACCTTAGTGCATGTGAAGCCTCTAGTATATATATATGGCTCTGGACCCTTCTGGTCATTGGTGTCACAAAATAGCTATATTTTGTAATTTAATAATACAAAAAAAAAATTATATGATTGGAGGATGTTGGAGAGAAAAAACATGTATAATGGATAGTTACTAAAAACTGTCCGGGCGTCGAAGCCTGCCCGATACCTGTATCTGAAACATTGAAGCAGAGGGAGTGAGTCAAACAGACTCAGTGAGAAGCTTCCCATCCTCGGCGTAGTGGCGGGTACCACTACAGCGACGGCTATACAAAATAATTATATTTCAAAATTAAAAAATATGGAATAAAACATGACTGGAGGAGATATAAGAGAAAAGGAGATCATGGGTAAGGTAATTAATAAAAGTGGTGAGAGAGATATTAGAAATAAAAGTAGTTATTGAATTATCTATATCTATATATATGGCTTTGGACCCTTCTGGTCATTGGTGTCACAAAATAATTATATTTGATAATTAAAAAATATGAAATAAAACATGATTGGAGGAGATAGGGCAGAAAAGGAGATCATGGCTAAGGTAGTTAATAAAAATGGTGAGAGAGAAATTAAAAATATAAGTAGTAATTAAAATATTTATTATATTTAAAAAAATAATAATAAAAATATTTTTATAGTATATTTTTTAAAAAAATGATTGCATGCACCTTGGTGCATGCGAAGCCTCTAGTATATATATATGGCTTTGGACCCTTCTGGTCATTGGGGTCACAAAATAATTATATTTCATAATTAAAAAATATAGAATAAAACATGATTGGAGGAGATATGAGAGAAAAGGAGATCGTGGGTAAGGTAGTTAATAAAAATGGTCAGAGATAAATTAGAAATAAAAGTAGTTATTGAATTAATTATTATATTTAAAAACAATAATAAAAAAATTTTATAGTAAATTAAAAAAAAATGATTGCGAGAGAAATTAGAAATAAAAGTAGTTATTGAATTAATTATTATATTTAAAAACAATAATAAAATAATTTTATAGTAAATTAAAAAAAATGATTGCGTGCACCTTGGTGCATTCGAAGCCTCTAATATATATATATATATATATATATATATATATATGGCTTTAGACCCTTCTGGTCATTGACGTCACAAAATAGCTATATTTTATAATTAAAAAAATATGAAATGAAACATGATTGGAAGAGTTATGAAAGAGAAAAAGATCATGGGTAGGGTAGTTAATAAAAGTGGTAAGAGAGAAATTAGAAATATAAGTTGTTATTGAATTATTTATTAATAATAAAAATATTTTTATACTAAATTAAAAAAAAAAGATTGGTGCATGCAAAGCCTCTAGCATATATATATGGCTTTAATTACTTTTAACTTTCCGAAAAATTGAAGTGATTTCGTAACTCTTGTCGAGAGATGAGCGAGACTAGGAGACTAGAGAGCAAAAACCTTTCAAAGGAGGAAGAAGACCTTCTAAGACGGAACACAAAGAAAATCAAGAGTGGCCAAGAAGATCATGCGGTTAATGTTAGGAGCAGAGTATCTTATGAGGATATTGGGCGAGACTCAGATCCTTTTGAGTATCACCCATTGGGAGAGGAAGACAATCAACGGAAATCATACATGGACTCCCTCCTTCATAGGCAAGGGAATGAGAGAGGGGGTCTGGTGAGCTTGGAGGGTAATGTGAATGTTGAAGAGGGAAATGCGAATACTGAAAGGGATTCGGATGGTATGAGGATGAGCAAAGATGATGTAGCGGAAGATGATGTTAATGGGTTTATTTTTGACACCTTCAGAAGACGTTCTCTACTTTGACACCTTCAGAAAGCTCGGGTTGAATGAAGCTAGCCTAAGACCATTCCCCGGCACGCTTATAGGGTTCTCAGGAGCCCAAGTTCCAGCAGAAGGAATCATCACTGCCCGAACAACTATGGGCACCTTGCCAAAGGTCGCGAGCCTTGATGTAGACTTCATCATCGTCTCAGCACCATTAGCATACAATGCAATCCTAGAGCGACTGTCCCTAAACAAACTCAGAGCTGTAGTGTCTACCGCACAGCTCACAATGAAGTTCCCAACGCCCCAAGGGGTTGGAGAAATCATGGCAGACCAAAAACTGGCGCGAGCAAGCTACGCAGCGAGCTTAACCAAGATCGTCAAGGTCGCCCGCCTCGGTCCTAAAGAAATACGCGAGGAACCCCCCGAGGGTAGAGAGTTCAGAGAAAGTAAGCCAGAGTCCGCCCGCCCGGACCTAACCTCCGCTTAGACTCCGAACGCACTTTGCGCTATCACACCACCTTTAAGTCAAGTCGCATATGCCTGACTTAGGCAATCCGAATGTAAACATTTTGCTTACCTTCAACCTAACTAAGGCTAGCCCGACCGAGGCTGCACGAATGTAACCATTTTGTCTATTATTAAAAGTACATTTTTTTTTTCTGCTAGAGACAAGACTCCAACTTTGCAAAGTACTCGCATAAGTCCGGCCACAGGAAAATGGGCTCGACCGCCCTAAAAAATGCTAAGCGCCCCTAGGGCCAAGCTAAAATTTCCCCCAGTAGCGTGGTAAAAACCCCTTGGGTGCGAAAAACACAAAGCGAACGTTCGACAAACCATGCTAGCAAAATCGCATACAAACCGTTCTGATCACATGGTGCTTCTGCAAAAAATCTTTTTACCCAGACGTAAAGAGATAACTACGAAAAGAGAAACTGCATACACGACTTTTTGCCCATAAGTAAAAAGGAAACTAGGAGAAAACTCTTTGCAAAAAAATTATTCTCATTGAATGCCATAAATGAGAGGGCGTCCACCCATTACAAAGGGTAAACACCCTAAAAAATTACATAAACTTATTCTTGGGCATCCCCAAGATTTACAAAGGCCCCGGCCCTAGCAGGCTCCACATGGCCAGTACCTTCCGACGACGCCCGCCTGGTCGCCTCAGCCAGCTGCTGAGAAGTAGGTCCAATCCCTGGAGCCCGTCCGCCAATTCGAGACAACACCTGGTGCTCCACCAAGCGGTCGGTAAGCTGACGAAGGAAAGCAAGATTCAACGAAGGGTCTCTTTCCATCCGACCGCGAAGCTCACCTTAGGAAGGATGCAAGGAAGCCATCCACTCCGCCGGAAATCTCTCCCCGCGGAGACGCTCGAGTTGCTCGACCGCCAAGAGCATGCCATACATCCTCTGCACAGACAACTCCCCCTGGAGATCAGCAACGTCGACAACCTTGTCCTCGGCCGCCAGCCAACCAGAAAGGTTCTCATTGGCGTGAGCCTCCGCACCCCACAAAGCTTCGCGAAGTCAGTGCAGCTCCTGCTGACGCCTCTTAGCATCATCTCGGCGGGCGACCAGCTCCCGGCAAGCCCTCTCCAACTCTGAGCGAAGAAGCACGACCTCGGAAGGGTAACCAGCTTCAGCCCTAAGACGGGCAACCTCTTCAGTCAAGGACTTAACCTCGCGTCCTTGATCCTCACACTCCAGCTTCTTGGCAGACAGCTGCTCCCGCACGTCCGACAGTCTCTTTTGGGAGACCTCCAGAGCCTGGCTCTTAGAGGCCGCAACATCGAAAAACTGATCCCGATCGCGACGAATCTCCTCCTGCAAGAAGAACACACATACAGCAGAGTTAGGTATACAAGCCAAAGCAAAACAAGGAGAACACCAAGACAAGGGAGCTTACCACGCGCTTCTCCCACTCTAAATCGGCTTGGTGGAAGTCAGCCAACGCTTCAGCCACCCGACCGAAGCCTCAGACAGCGAGATTCAGGGGCGAAGTGTCCAGCCTCCTAGCTTCCCTCTCCCGCATCTCCACGGGGAAGCGCCTGCCCAGTGCCACCAGCTCGAAAGATGATCCCCCCTCCGGTGGCCCAAGGGGTTCAGAAGGGCCAACGCTCGACCCGGGAACAAGATCTCTCGTGGCAGTCGCCTGGCTCACCATTACATTCCATCTATCTGAGGGGGCTCTAGCCTCCACGTCCGCATCACGAGACCCCGTAACCTCCTCAGCCGCAGGTTCACCCGCCGCAGTCTGAGGCGCGGGAGAGTCTCCAACAGACTCCTCAACGACCACCCTGGCCCTCTTAGCAGGAGGCTGATTAACCCCTTCAACGGGGCTGAGGACGGGAGGACGAGTAGAGAGTATCACCCTCATTGGTGACTGACGGACGAGAGCAAAAGTGGGAACAGAGGCAGGACGAAAAACGGGAATGGAGGCAGGAACAACATCTCCCGCCAGAGCCTCCACCTGTACATCCTCCCGGTTAGTACTCCACCGTACGACCTGCGGAGACAACCGCAAATTCGCACGAGTAGGCCGCTTCTTGAGAACTCCTTCTCCGCCCTTGGGTAACTCCGCCGTAGAGGTTCCTCTTCTCCTTTCCCCCTCCCAGGGCCCACTCGCGCCGACTTTCCCTTCTTTCTTCCTCTTATCCTTCGGAAGAACTTCTTGACGACTCTCCCTCTCGGAGGACGGAGGCACGGGAAGCCGTCCTTCCCTCTCACCACCAGCAGGCACCACAACAGGTACCACAGCAGGGGCATCAGCGGCTCCCCTCGGAGACAGGCCCTGGTGACCATTCTTCCTCCCCTACTCCGACCAGTATCGCGAGTTCGAATCAGAGGAGGAGGAGGAGGCGAAAATGAGGGAAGATCCTCCAAATCGGTGAAGTCGAAGGGGTAGTAGCTATAGTCATCACCTCCACCGGCCATTGCAAAAATTTGACAGAAGCAAGAATCGGAGCAAGAACCAGAAAAAGAGCAAAGCAAAGGCAGGGAAAACAAAGGCAACGGAGAAGGGTGAATGCAAATGTAAAGTCACAAACTTTCAAACGTTGGGCATTTGTAAGGCACCCAGAGGTGCGACTATTCAAAAACTTCGACCCCTCGTATCCCGCAATGGGCAAAACCCATTATCCTCTACAATCAAGCCCAACTACAACCGCTTACTTCAACCGCACACGTGGAAAGAAGCAACAGACGAGATACACAGCCTTGGCAAAGGAGACACAAAGACTAAAAAGCCCCCGAGAGCCCAAGAGTCGCCTCGAGTCACTTGAGGGCCTTTTCGCGAAACTCTCTACCGAGGCTAATGATGGCTACCCTCGGAAACGGACCCGCATTTAATGAAGGAGAAATGGTGGCAAAACACTTAAATGACAGAAGCACCCGTTCAAGCTTTGACGCGTGACACCTGCAACAAAGCCCGCTCCTTCAACAAACAACCCTCAGCAAGGAAGCTACCGTCAGCCACTGACCTTGGACGAACACAGCCATAGGAGAGCCTTTCAAAATGACCAAACAGCCACTGACCATTGGGTTTCCCCACTAGCTCTCGAAGGGCATTTCGGGAAATGCCCCTCTGAGCAATGATGACTCCGCTTCGGTAAGTCGCGTACTTCCTGTAGAGACGGCTCAAAAAATTTGCTGAGGAAGTTAAGGCGTCCAGCCATCCGGTACGGGACACATGTCCTCTCCAAGACATCTCCTTTTCTACAGAATGATGTGAGAGAGCCAACTTCGTAATTCGAACGGCCAGCTCCCATAACCGCGACTCTAAGCGGACGAGCTATCCCGTGAGTAAATGTAATACCCGAGAATATTCTGACAAGCTCATTAGTTAAATTAAATTAATTGTTAAAAGTGGGAAATAAGATGAAAAAAAATAAAATAATAATAATAATAATAAACACTATCCCACTACTTATATTTTTTTAGCACAAAGTATTCTAAATCCTAATGTTTCATAATGTTTTTTTTATTTACTTATTTTATTATATAAGATTTTCTTTCTTTCTTTTTTTTTTCTGTTTGTAATATATATATATATATATATATATATATATATATATATATGATATAAGTAAAGTAAAGGGGAATACAAAGGAAAAGAAACAAAACGTGGACTGAGACGCACGACGGTCACGCACGAAAAAGAACACGGAGGGAGAGAAGAGTGAGGTGTCATTGGAGGGAGGAGCTCATGGAGGAAGGTCGGAGCTGGACGGAGAGGACGTGTGGGGTGGCCGAACGTGCGAGCCGGTGCCGAAAAACGTCATCTTGTGGCTGGAGGAGAGAGAGAGCTCGGGTTAGAGAGAGAAAGCAAAGGGAGAGAGCTTTCTCGCCGGAAAACGCCGTCTCTTCACCGGGGAAGGTAGCTGGGAGTCTTCTCTACTCCATATCGTCATTCTAATCGGTTGAATCGAGGTGAGAAGTCCCGAAACTCTCAAACCCCAATTTTATCAATTTTAGGGATTTTTGGAAAGACCCCAATTGATTCAATCTGAGTGTTCTGGGTTCTAAATTGAAGTATATGTATGTTAGGAAGTGAGTTGGAAGCTTAGGAACCGGAACCAAATTGATGGAATTTATCCGGGTTGGAAAAAGAGTAGGAAAATGTGTTTGTTAAGGTTTAAGGGTGTTGTGGAATGACTTGGGGTGCTTTGAAAGGTTGAATAATAATTATAAAAATTGTTAAAAAATTATTGGAATGTACGAGGGATGAAAACCCGAGTAATTCCCGTCTCACCCGGAACCCCGTTCGGGGAAAAAAGAGACAATTTCTAATTTTACGCGTATTCGGGTATGTGTATTCATGGGTAGGTAAAGTGTTCAAGGTTATTTTGATAAATGGAAATTTTGGACAAGTAGAATTTATGACTCTTGAGCCATAAATTCAAGACTTGGGTAATGGGAACTTCACATGGACACATAGAGGTGAAATTGGGTAACCTTGCATTCCCAAATTCAACGTTTCCGAATAGCGTGATTAAGAGAGGGTTGGACACGAATTAGAAGCATGCTAGGTGTTCCGAAAACTAGTTGAGGGCATTCCAAGCCAACAACTAGCCTATGGAATTAATTAGAAAGAACATGAGCATTAGCGTTACATGTACACGATAGTGGTTGAATTTTCAAGTCTCTGAATCTCTCAAGTATATGTGTATAGGGCACCATACTGTGAGTGGACTTTTGGGCGCACCGAGAGCCGATCAGAGGGGCCAACCAAGTGAGGGGCTTTCCTATCCTTGTCCTATAGGGTTGACTGCGGATATGGATATATGGTTTGCCTTCTTGCCTATTTGTTGGAATTACATGTTAGATAACATGCTATTGTTGTTCCTAAATTACAGTATATGTGAAAACGTGCTATATGTGTGTATGTGAATTGTAAAAGCAATGGTGGCTCAAGGAGCCTTATATGGAAAGAAGGTCCTCAGGACCTAGATGATATCGGAGGTAGGATCGAGTCAATATTATTTGTGAGGGTCTTGTGGTACTAGAAACAAACCTCATCGATCATTACCTGAAAAGTGTGGTTTGTATGTAAATCCTTAAAGGAAATAAATATAGGTGACTTTGTTTTGAACCAAGAGTCCGAATTAGAAACCACTTGGAAATCTAGATTGCCTAACCAGAAGTAAAATGAACAAGTAGTGGTCCATAGGGGTCATTTATTGCACAACGCGGGAACCGAGCCTATCACGGGTGGTCCGGGTAGATTGAGTCTCTTGTCTTGAGTCAACCCACAGAAATACAGAGTATATGAGTACACCACATTGTGGCTATTGCCTTAGGTAAACCGAGGTCAGATGAGTCGCCGGCTATGCTCCAAGTGAAGCCTTGGGGTCAGATTATTGTTCCAAGTATAGTCTTGGGACCAGGGGTTCCTAGAATGATCAACTAGGTTCCCATATTGCTCACGTGAGATATTGCCTTCGGGCCAGTTTATGATTACGGTTAATTGAATACGGATGACCACATGGAATTATATGTTAAATCATGATATGACGTATGTATGAATTTAAACATATGTAAAACCATGCTTTAAATTCTTTATTGTGAATATGATATATGCTAATTGCCTGACCACTTAATATATGGAAACTCAAAACCTGTTATATGCGTATGTGTTTGTGATTGGCTCCTCTTCCCCAGTTGTAGTGGTACCCGCTACTACACCAGGGATGGGAAAGCCTCTCACTGAGTCTGTTTGACTCACCCCAATGTTACATGTTACAGACACAGGTGGTATAGGCATCGGGAGCGCTTTCACTTCATCTCAGGGAGGCGGATAGACTTAGAGGCCGCACGCATTGTTCGCGTGGGTAGTATTGATATATGTATTTTGTCAGGATGTATATGTATATGTCACACTCTAGAACTGTCGGCTTCATACGGATTAAAGATTGGTCTTGTTGTTGGGGATCATAGGTTATGATATGATGAATATCATATGTGTATATATATATATATATATATATATATATGAATGTGACTTCCGCATGTGAATAGGATAGATCACACGAACTGAGCGTGTGGTCAATATGTAAATTTATATATATGTGTGACTGAATACTTGATTGTGTGAAAATACGGCTTCCGCATGTGAATAGAATAGGTCACACATATTGAGGCGTGTGATCAATATGTATATTTTATGCAGGTGTGTGATTGAATATATATGCTTGACTGTACACAGGGATTCTGCATGTGATTAGGATAGATCACCCGCCCTTAAGCGCGTGATCAATATGTATATTATATGTACGTGTGATTGATTATGTGTATATGTATAGACTGAAGCGGCGTTGAGCGAGCCGTGGATTGCGTGCTACTTAGGTCACCGGATAGGGATGACCATATATACTATATATTGTTTGTAATAGAAATGGGTAGTTATGTATATATAAGAACGTCAATCAAGAATTAGAGGCTTACGGGATAGGAGAAATCCTACCTCCCGTGCTGGTCACGGACGTCCGATAGGGGGTCGTGGCAGTAAAGGCAACGAAAATTCCTAAGTGTCTTACAGGCAAAGGAACTTAAGTCCACGGGCGCTCGAAACCCGTAGACTTGGGGGACTTATGTAATTATGGAATATTCCGCCTTGGGACACGTGTCACAGACGTTTTAGAAGCACGGCCTCAGCACCCGCTAGAGACACGTGGCACCACTCATCTACCAGTTACGTGGCCCTTGCCCACGTCACCTCACGGAGTTTCCCCTCAACCAGACGTGGGATCTCCATAAGCCTTGTGGGACGACCCACATCCCACGAGGTCGTGAGTCGAGCACGATCTCCCCACACTCGAGTATAAATAGACCCTCACTTGGGGGACTAAGCAAGCAATCCAGTCTCAATAGAATTGCACACAACCTGAAGGATTACCATACCTCATCTCTGATATTCCGTACTCTCTCGGTACCTGAGCACCCTCAGATACCCCACGCAAGTCCTTTCCGCACCTCGAGCTTCGTCACTGGCCCCCATTCCGGCCAACCTCGGGCACGCTCACCTCCTCCTCGGAGCACACCGTTAACAAGGCTTCCAGCAGCCCTCAGAGACCATAGCTCTCTCCCACTAAGGCAACCTCTTAAGAGCGGCTTGCCTGCCCGGAGTACCTTAGGCACGTCTTAGCCGCACATGGCCCAACACAGGTAACAACCTTGCCTAACGGCTCCGATAGACGTCAGCATAACGAACTACGTGGATTTTAATCCCTCCCGAAGGGTACGTAGGCACCTAGGTTCACCACCTAAGGACAAGTCCCCCATGGTTAAGACCCCTTGCGGTCCTAAATACAAATTACAATTGTCTGAACCAAAAACGACAGTTACAGTTATGGAATATTCCGCCCCGGGACACGTGGCACAAACGTTCTAGAAGCACGGCCTCAACACCTGCTAGAGACACGTGGCACCACTCATCTACCAGTTACAGGGCCCTTGCCCACGTCACCTCATGGAGCTTCCCCTCAACCAGACGTGGGATCTCCACAAGCTCGAGCACGATCTCCCTACAAAATATCATAATTATATTTTAAAAATTAAAAATAAATTGCTTGCACGTATGTGCATGCAAAGCCTCTAGTATATATATATATGGCTTTGGACTCTTCTAGTCATTGGTGTCACAAAATAGATATTTCTATAATTAAAAAATACAAGAAAAATATATAATGGGAGATAGTGGGAGAGAGAAAACATATATGATGTGTAGTTATTAGAAAAGTGGGCAAGTAAATAACTTCGATCATTTAATTTTCAATTCAAAATTATGATATTAATTATAATTTAAAATTTTAAAAACTATCAAATATCTAATTTTTCATTTTTTTTAAAATATAATAATTATATTTTAAAAAATATAAATAAATTGCATGCACGTAAGTGCATGCGAATCATCTAGTATATATATATATATATATATATATATATATGCATTTGGACCCTTCTGGTCATTGGGGTCACAAAATAGTTATATTTGATAATTAAAAAATATGGAATAAAACATGATTGGAGGAAATATGAGAGAAAAGGAGATCATGGATAAGGTAGTTAATAAAAGTAGTGAGAGAGAAATTAGAAATATAAGTATTAATTGAATTATTTATTATATTTAAAAATAATAATAATAATATTTTTATAATAAATTTATAAAAAAAATGATTGCATGCACCTTGGTGCATGCGAAGCCTCTAGTATATATATATGGCTTTGGACCTTTTTGGTCATTTGAGTCACAAAATAGCTATATTTTATAATTAAAAAATATGGAATAAAACATGATTGGATGAGATACGAGAGAGAAAGAGATCATGGGTAAGGTAGTTAATAAAAGTGCTGAGAGAAAAGTTAGAAATATAAATAGTTATTGAATTATTTATTATATTTTAAAATTTAATAATCTAGTATATATATATATGGCTTTGGACTCACCTGGTCATTGGAGTCACAAAATAACTATATTTTATAATTAAAAAAATATAAAATAAAATATGATTGGATGAGATATGAGAGAGAAAGAGATCATGGGTAAGGTAGTTAATAAAAGTAGTGAGAGAGAAGTTAGAAATATAAATAGTTATTGAATTATTTATTATATTTTAAAATATAATAATAATAATAATATTTTTATATTAAATTAAAAAAATGATTGTATGCACCTTGGTGTACGCGAAGCCTCTAGTATCTATATATATATATATGGCTTTGAACCCTTCTGGTCATTGGTGTCACAAAATAGATATTTCTATAATTAAAAAATACAAAAAATATATATATATAATGAAAGGTAGTGGGATCTGGCCAATAAAAAAAGAAAGGTAGTGGGAGAGAGAAAACATATATGATGGGTAGTCATCAGAAAATTGGACAAATAAATAACTTCTCATCATTTAATTTATCATTTAAACTTATGATTTTAATTCTAATTTAAAATTTTAAAAACTATCAAATATCTAATTCGTTATTGCTTTAAAATATAATAATAATATTTTAAAAAATTATGAATAAATTGCATGACGTGTATGCGAAACCTCTAGTATATGTATATGGTTTTGTACCCTTTTGGTCATTGGTATCACAAAATAGTTCTATTTTATAATTAAAAGATATGGAATAAAACATGATTGGAGGAGATATGAGAGAGAAATGAATCATGGGTAAGGTAGTTAATAAAAGTGGTTAGAGAGAAGTTAAAAATATAAGTAGTTATTGAATTATCTATTATATTTTAAAATATACTAATAATAATAAGGGTTTTGCTAACAAGTGCCCTTAGGGCACTCTTTAAGGTTTCTCTTCAACCAATGAGAAGGTCTTAAAATATGTGTTAGTTAACTTTTCATTAACTTCAAAAAAATTAATTCCCTCTCCACCAATCAAAATAAACCTTAACAAGTATCCTACAACACTTATTAGATAAACCCTAATAATAATTATTAATATTTTTATACTAAATTTTAAAAAATAATAATTAAAAGGTGCATGCGAAGCCCGTAATATTATTTTTATTTTATATATATATATATATATATATATATATATATATATATATATATATATATATGTAGGCAATTTTACCTAAAATCCTTGTAAGAAAAAAACAAAACCTAAAACCATCTATCATAAAAGGTCAAAGGTTCATTTTGGTCCTCTATGTTTCACTCAAGTTTTAAATTAGTCTTTTATGTTTCAAAATTTTAAATTAGTCCTTTATATTTACCAAAAATTTTAAATTGGTCATTTCGTCAAAATCCGTCAATTTCTTAAGTTAACTGCTGACATGGCGTGCCGAGGTGGACACATAATCTTTTCTACGTGTATCAAATAGTTGACGTGGCCTTAGACACACCAAAAACACCCAAACAACGTTGTTTAAGCCAAAAATTAAAGGCTAAAATGCATATAGACCCCCTGAGTTTTGGGTCAGGGGCACATAGACCCCCTGAGTATTAAAACGTTGCACCTAGACCCCCTAAGTTTTTACTTTGGGGCAGAGATACCCCTTCTGTTAGGGTTCCGTGAAAATTAGGCGTTAAGTGCCACATTAGCAAGCATGTGTGAGGGGTGTCTCTGCCCCAAAGTGAAAACTCAGGGGGTGTATGTGCCCATAAAGTGAAAACTTAGGGGGTGTATGTGCCCCTAAAGTGAAAACTCAGGGGGTGTATGTGCCTTCCACTACAACAAAACAGGCATCTAGCCACGGTCAAACCAAGCATCTAACGGCGGTTTTGACCGTGGCTAGAAATCTAACGGCGGTTGCGTAACCGTCGCCGAAGCCTGAGTCGGGACCAACTCTAGCGACGGTTAGCGCAACCGTTGGAATAACCATCGTAAGAAGCAATTTTGACCTAGCGATGGTTGCAACCGTCGCTAGAATGCTATCCACAACTCCTAATTTATACATTATCGGCGACGGTTAGAACCGTCGCTAAGTGAGATGCATCTAATAGCGGTTACAACTGTCGTTAGATGCATCTCACTTAGCAACGGTCACAACCGTGGTTAGATGATGCAATATGAAATTTCAATAATAGCCACGGTTATAACCGTCGCTAGGTCCTTTTTTTTTTTATAGATTTCTATTCTTATCTAGCTAGTTCTTTTTTTTAATAGATTTCTATTTCTTGTCTAGCTAGTTCCTTTTTTTATTTTTAAACTCAAATGAAACCAATAATTCACATGGAATCATCATGGACTTCTATAAATTTAACAACCATAATATATTAAATTGTTATCAACATATAACTTACATTATTGTGGAAGTATGATACATTTGCATTTGAAGGATACTCAAATTCATAATCAATAGACTATTGCCAGCCAACTCAATACAAAACAAATTGCCTAAAAAGTACACTTGCTTTCTACTTCATTTGCCTAAGATTGATCCAAAGCTAGAGTAGCAATTCTTCACCCTCAATCTCAAAGTTGGAGCCAATGAACATGTTCTTGATTCACCAAAGAGTCTGTCCAAAGAAGTATCAAGAAAAGAATAAGCTAAAAAAAAGTGAAAGAAAAGGAAAACACCAAAATACTTAAAATAGATATATTACCAAATGATGCAAAAACATTCAAGGTAAATAAACACATGTATTCATGTATGTATGCCAGCCAAAAAAAAAGTGAAAGAAAAGGAAAACACTAAAATGCTTAAAATAAACTTGAAAAATCAAATAGTAAGAGCAAGCAAAAGAACAATTATTAGTACCTAGTGAAACAAGGAGCTTAGAGAAGGGCACTTGTGAAATGGTGCCATGGCGCTATTTAGATGGCGCTATAGAGCTATCTTTCTGCCTCTTAATTCTTTTTCTTCTCAGGATGATGCCATGTTGCGCCTTGTTGTCTCCTCAATGCTATTGCACTATTCTTTTTCTCTAGGCTTCGTTGCTTTACACCTTTCTTGTCTGAGAGTAATAGCAATGCATCAATGATTTATTCAGAAAGCATCAAAATTCAACTAAATGAACACATATTTGCCTCTATCTCTTTACAGAAATTCACCTTCTTGTTTTGAAGAGGATTAAATAAAACAGAAATTACTCTTCCACATTTATTCTACTTAATTTTTGGAAATCTTCAAAGAAAAATTACAATAGAGCTTCTTGAAAGCTTCTAAGAATTTGTCACATTGATCATGCAAATGATTTGTACAAGAAAAGCACATGGAAAAAAAATTTCAAGTGGGAAAAATAAAACAGTAGCTAAATCCCTCTTAAACATTTTGGAAATTAAGTAAATTAAGTATTAGAATATACATGCACATAAGAAAATTAAGTATCAATGTACATACTCTAATTATATCATACCAAACATAGGCTGAACCCTAAACCCAATTTCATCTTCATACCTACCAAACATAGGGTTGGCTTATTCCAAAGTCCAAATTAAGCATGGTTAGTGTATAATGAACTATATATTTTGCACGTGAAAATCAAAACCAGGATGTATATATAAATAGGGCAGCGCAGATGTGGGTTGATCATGATAGAAATTAAAGAAGAGAAGAAATTAAAAGATGGGATCAGTAATATTATCAAAGGTTGCAGTTGGTGTTTTGTTGGTTGTGATAGGCATACTCATAAGTAGAAGTGAAGGCGAAGACTCTGCACAAGACTACGTGGATGCCCATAACGCAGCAAGAACAGAGGTGGGGGTTCCAAATTTGGCATGGAGGTATATGTCCCAATCATATCCCTGATCCAGACATAGTGAGGATTAGGAATATGATTGGGAATGTACATTGATACTTAATTTTCTTATGTACATGTATACCATATTTACACACTTAAAAAGAAGCATTAGTTAAACACTTGGGAAAGAGATTTTAAGTAGAGAAAATAAACCCACAGCCACTAATATCTTTACCACTTAGAAAAAAACACCATCTAAACACTTTAAAGAAAAGATTCCAAGTGGGGAATTAAATCAGCCAACAACATCTTTCTTAAACGTTTTAAAAACATCATTTATGCACTCTAAGAAAATGTTTCAAGTGGAAGAAGACAACCCAAAAAAACAGTACCCTTCTCAAGATACATGCATAGTTATTCACACTATTTGTCATAATAAAAAAAATGAAAGAATACTCACAATGCATGAAAGATCAATTCCAAAATGAAAACTCAAAATTCTCTAACATAATATTTACATTTCCAACTTGATAGCTACAGAGCATAAGACTTTTAACATTATGAATCCAACTTGATGAAAATCTAAAGGATGGAATCTCAATATAGTTCTTACTATTATATACATAAGTACATTTAAATTAAAAAAGAAAAACTAAGAGAATATGATTCATAACAATTAACAAATAAAACAAAAATGAGAAAACAGTCTCAGATTCTCATATTTATGTTCATTCAAATTTAGCCCACATAACAACTTGTCACCATTTTTCACACAATCCAGAACAAAAATAACACTATAATTAATCTACAGTAGTAATTTTGTATAGTAAAAGACTAATAAAGAATACAAACTAAAAAATTAAGAAAGGGTTGTGAGTGGATGACAGATCCATGTTACCAACTACATGCTCAATTAATCCAGTACAAAAAGACAAGAGAATATGATGCTTACCAATTAGTTCTAGTATAACCAACAACTTATATCTCAGTTGATCGTCCCACAAATGATGTATTCTTCTTAGTGGTCAGAACTCAGAAGCCAAAGGAAAAAAATCCCACTTATATAGAACACCATATACATTCTACAGTTTTCAAATGGCTATCTTGTCGGTAATTATATGTCTTATAAGTACCACACATATTTCATAAAAAAATAAATAAACACAATAAACCAATTAGTTAAGAAACTAAGAAAAAATTGCTTGCATAAATTTACAATCCAACTAGTTAGCCATCAATCTTCATCAGATTTCATTCAGTTGCCATGTTTAGAGTCAACTTCCTTCTAAATGACAAACTAATGAACTATTTGTTGCTATATTGACCAACATAATAAACATAGCAGAAAACAAAAACTGATATAAAGCATGAAATGAAAAAAAACAAAAATTAATAAAAGAGATGCAAAATCATTACTTGGAAAAGCTTATCCCACAATTTTTCTTGCACAGTAAGAACTAACCAAGTTGAACCACCATATGTGTAAGTCATGTATATCTTTATTTGAAAAAAATATTCAAAACAAATCAATACCATGTTCTTCCTTAGCTGAGAGAGACGTTTTTTGCCAATCATTCACTCTTTCCCTAACAATGGCCTTCAGAGGTGCTATATAAATAACCTGCATATTTTGATAGCAAATTAACTTATACACTAGATAAGATAATGAACAAAGAAGTTGCACATTTTATTGTCAGCAACATGTTTAGTTTACACACTTGAGAACACCATTTAAGCACTTAAAAGAATATTTCTCAAGGAAGAACAAGCCATATGACAAGCCACTAAAACAGAGTTTATATACATTATTTTGAACACTTAGAGGAAATTAATTACATGAAGCATTTTTTATTCTATTTTTGGTGAATGAGTAAAGAAAATCTGTATTCACTTTCAATGTCAGAAATACTCCACATTTTGCTTTAATCAATACTCCTTACAAGCATAGAAGTGCTAAGTCTCAGAGTACAAAATAAAGAAAACAGGGAACAGAGCAGTGATACAAACGACAAAAGGTAGCAAGAACGAGGAAAGTTATCTAAACTTTTAACAGGAGCTGAAAGAGTCAGTACTTTAGTTATTCCTTACAAGCATTGATGTCCTGCATATATATATATATATATATATATATATATATATATAATGAGAAACATGTTTGAATCACTATAGTGAAATCCAAAGACTCTACAATACAAGGACAATGAGATTTGAGGGACCGAATTCCCAATATGAACAACAAGATGTAAAGACTCTCTAATACAGCATATGGACATACAATAAGAAATAGAAAGACTCTCCAAAAGAACCATACACAATCTAATATTACCAAGATAGAATGTTTCAAAACAAAATCCAAAACAAAAGCGTGAAATAACCAGTGAAAATGACTCACCAGCGATAAGGAGACTGAGAATGAGAAGGACTCGCCAGCGAGAAGTAGTGAGGGCTGAGGTTATGGATCTTCCTCATGAGGCAGTCGAAGACAAAGGACACCCCTGATTCAGAGTTCGAAAACTTTCAACCTAATGAAAAACCCCAAAAAGAAAACAGAAATTGGAAGCAAAACAGAAGCGTGAGTTCAGCGAGCGATACTGATAGAGGAAGAGGGAGAGAAAAATCAAAATAAAGAGAGAGGTTCAGTTGTTACAGAGCAACGCCATGGAGAATGAAATCGACGGAAAACTTGATTTCTATGAACATCGAAGGCTCTGTGTTGGTTGGGAAAACAGAGCGCCGAATTGATGAAGCCTTTGCGTATTGGAAAGAAAGAAGATGCCTCTGCGTAAAGAAGCGTCGTGGGCTTGGGTAGGTTAGGTCTGAATAATTTGATGAAAAAGAAAGGGGGGAATGAAAGGCGCCGAGTGAAAAAAAAAGTAGCACGAAAATAAACTTTTTTTTTTATTTTTACCTAAGGTTCTGACCGTAGGTAAAATGACCGAGGCTAAAATTTGCATCAGGTTGCATCTAACCATGATTGACAGAAATCGTGGTTAGTTGACCGCCGTTAAAAGCCTTAATTTTTGTAGTGTTCACACATGTTTGCTGACGTGGCACTTAACGCTTAATTTTCACGGAACCCTAACAGAAGGGGTGTCTCTGCCCCAAAGTGAAAACTCAGGGGGTCTATGTGCAACGTTTTAAAACTCAGGGGGTGTATATGCCCCTGACTCAAAACTCATGGGGTCTATGTGCATTTTAGCCAAAATAAAACCATGCTGAGAGGACCAATATGAAACTCTAATGAAACATAAAGGACTAATATAAAACCTCAATGAAACATAAAGGACCAATATAGAACTTCAATGAAACATTAAGGACCAATATAGAACTTCAATGAAACATAAAGGACCAATACATAACTTTAATGAAACCTGAAGGACAAATATAAAACTTTTGGGAAACATAAAGGACCAATATAAAACTTTTAAAAGATAAATGACCAATTTAAAACTTGAATGAAACATAAAGGACCAAAATGAATATTTGACCATCATAAAAAAGTATCATCAAAACACCCTATTTTTATCATTTTGTGCTCAAAAATTCATCTTCTTTTATTTATTTTTTTGGTCAAATACCCATTTTGGTCCTCTATGTTTCACCCAAGTTTTAAATTGGTCCTTTATGTTTTAAAAATTTTATATTGGTCCTTTATGTTTTCCAAAAGTTTTATATTTGTCCTTCAGGTTTCATGAAAGTTCTATATTGGTCCTTTATGTTTCATTCAAGTTCTATATTGGTCCTTTA
The DNA here is from genome assembly GCA_014851425.1 of Senna tora. Lineage (NCBI taxonomy): Eukaryota > Viridiplantae > Streptophyta > Magnoliopsida > Fabales > Fabaceae > Senna > Senna tora. The sequence continues at coordinate 18,020,706 of CM026262.1, forward strand.
TGTTTTATTGAAGTTCTATATTGGTCCTTTATGTTTCATTGAAGTTTTATATTAGTCCTTTATGTTTCATTAGAGTTTCATATGGGTCCTCTCAGCATGATTTTATTTTTGGCTTAAACGACGCCGTTTGGGTGTTTTTGGTGTGCCTAAGGCCACGTCAGCTATCTAATACACGTATGAGAGATTATGTATCCACCTCGGCACGACACGTCAGCAGTTAACTTAAGAAATTGACGGATTTAGACGGAAGGACTAATTTAGAACTTCTGGGAAACAAAAAGGACTAATTTAAAACTTCTGAAACATGAAGGACTAATTTAAAACTTGAGTGAAACATAGAAGATCAAAATGAACCTTTGACCTATTTTTTTTAAGAAACAAAAAAGTTCGTCTTACCTATTGACAAACTTCATATCAATTTAAAAATATATATATTGACAAAAGTCTGTCAATCCAATAGTGATGGTGGTATGCTAACTACCGTCATTTTTTTAAAATAATATAATATATATTTATAGAAAATATAATATATAATGTTATATTATATTAAATTATTTTTTTTAATATATATATATATATATATATATATATTTAGGGCATGTTTGGTTGGCAGTTTTGTCAACGTAATCGTAGACGTAATCCCTTTACATTCTTCCAACCAAACACACTCTAGTTTTGTAATGTGATGAAATTATATTTTTGCCCTTACTTTTTTACTCACTTTATTCCATTTTCACTTTTAATATAAGGATAAAATGGTCAAATTTTCATTTTACCCACTTTTATTCCATTCACATCACTTTCATATTACTTTTTTCATTACCTTTTGCAATCTCATTACATCCTCCATTTCTATTACCATTCCCGTTACATCCTCCACCCACTAACCAAACACGGCTAATTTATTGTTATACAATTTTTAAAAAAGTCATTATTAAAATAAAATATAGATATTCTTATTTCCCAGCATGTTATATATACAAAAAAAATTCGTATATGGGCCTTCGCCCTTAGGTAGGTAGGGCAAAGGCCCTGCTGTGATGTCACTTGAGGGCGAAGGGTATGATATGTGTATATATATTGAGGCTTTTGCACATGTATATACAAAAAAATACATATATACAAATTCAGCCACCTTTTAAAATTATCTACAGATATATACTACTTTTACTGTATACCACCAAAAACGCCATTATGGAGGGCATTTATTTGAAAATTTGATCAGAAAAACGTCCTCAATGAGGGCGTTTATAGGGTCAAAAGGTCAACCCTATAAACGCCCTTAACGAGGATATTTTTTTCGAAAGAGGTCAAACATTTAGTCTATGTGTATAAAACGCCCTCATTGAGGGCATTTTCCGGATGCAAAAATAAAGAAAATAGAGACAGCAGCGAGAGGAGAATAGTGGAGGCAAATGTGTGAATAAAAGGATAGAAGAAGAAGGAGAGTGAAGAAAAAGAGGAAGAGAAAGGTTTGTTCAAGAAGTGATTTTATCATGCTTGAGTATTTTTTTCAAAGGTTGACCCAATACTACAAAAAGAAAAAGACCCTCTTTTTGTGTCTCCTCTGACTCTCTCTCTCTCTCCACCGACGTATCACTCTTTAGTATTTTTTTTTTCTCTTTTTGGGATGTTTCTTTAATTTTATTTGGCTGAGGAGGGTGAATGAGAGAGATAATGGAGTGATTTTTGGGTTTGCATCAAATCAAAGTTTCACTTTTTGCATAAATAAAACGTCTTCATTGAGGACGTTTTATACTCATAGGCTAAATGTTTGACCTCTTTATAGGGTTGACCTTTTGACTCTATAAACGCCCTTATTGAGGGCGTTTTTCTGATCAAATTTTCAAGTAAACGTCCTCAGTGATGGCGTTTTTGGTGGTGTACAGTAAAAATGGTATATATCTATAGATAATTTTAAAAGGTGGCTGAATTTGTGTATATATATATTATATATACATGTGCAAAAGCCTATATATTGATGGATATATATATATATATATATATATATATATATATATATATATATATATAAAATATGTATTATTATATTAATATAATATATATTATTTTATAAAATAATTAATATAATAATTAAATAAAATTTATTTTATTTTAAAAATTATTTTATAAGACTAAATATAAGTATGTAAATAATATTTTAAATAAGAGTAAGTAGATTTAAATCAAGTTAAACTCAATTGAATAAATATAATTTAGTTCTATTATGGTGTGTTTAGTACACAGATTAATTTTTTATTTTAAAAAATTTTAATTTTGGGAATGTGATTTTCAGGATTAGGATTCTTGAGAATATTAGATTAATTGTTCGATTCAACTTTTATATTCCTTGAAATATTTTACAAGATTCTCATAAATGTTACAAACTTGGGTTTGGTTCAAACTTTATAATCCTGAAAATGATTGGTAATTTTTGAAATATGCCCTTGACTGATTTTTTTTTTAAATAGTAGCCAATAAAATAATTTGATAAAATTTCTACCAAAAAATAGATTGATAAAATTATTTTAAACAAGGTCTTGAGATTGAAAAATTAATATGCGTACTTCCCTAAAACAAATTAGGGTAAATTACAGTTTGCCCCCCTGTGGTTTGACCTAAATCCAGTTTGCCCTCCTGTGGTTTAAAATGCGACACTTAACTACCCTGTGGTTTGGCTTAAAATTAATATGCCCCCCTGTGGTTTAGAGTGTGACACTTGACTCCCCTGTGGTTTGTTATGTTATCACTTAACTACCCTATATTTGTTTTCTCACAATTTAATATTTAATATAACTTATAAAAGAAATTACCTAGAAATAATTAAATTAATTAATTATTTTATCTCTAAAATAATAATAACAATAATAATAATAATAATAATAATAAACTCTAATCTTATACTTTCAACTCTTTTTAGTGTTTCCTTCAAACTCTTTCTTTCCTCTAATCTCTCCACTATATCCAAGCTCCTAGTTTAAAGATACTTTTCTAAGAAAATTATTGTTTAAAGTTAGAGTTTCATTGGTAAAAAAAAAAATGTTAGAGTTTCTAAGCTCAATAATGTTAACATTTAATCTAGGTATGTATGTTCTGAACTTGAACAATAAAAAAACTTAAATTTAGTTATATATTTGTATTATATTATTCTTTTACAATTTTATTTTGATTGATTTAATAATTCTAAAACATTAAAGATAAAAAATAACAATAAAATGAATAAATAACTAAATATAAATAATCAATGGAGTAAACAATAAATATTAAATTATTTTATTGATTTTTTAAAATTAAAATTTTATTTTTATATTAATTATAATTTTTTTAATCATTTTATAATTCTAGATTGTTCAATCACAAATTTTAAACATTAAAAGTATTAAATGATGAATAATTTAACTAAAATTTGGATAGAAGTTAGGTGAAGGTAATTAAGTGATAATATAACAAACCACAGGGGGGGTCAAGTGTCACACTCTAAACCACAGGGGGCACATTAATTTTAAGCCAAACCACATGGTGGTTAAGTGTTGAATTTTAAACCACAGGGGGGCAAATTGAATTTAGGTCAAACCACAGGGGGTAAACTACAGTTTACCCAAAAAATTAAACCGTGTACCAAATGTACCATAATAGAACTAAATTAGATTTATTCAATTGGATTTAAATTCATTTAAATCTACTCACTCTTATTTTTTTTGGTTTCCACAGGTATCATCCTATTTGATGTAATACCCGTTTCTTTTGTATTAATTAGTTAAAGAGATTGTTGTTTATTATGTGATTTAATTTAAAAATATTTGTGTGTGATATTGTTTGATGCATTAGTTGCATATAAAAATTTAATTAAGTATTAGGACTCTAGTAGAAAACGGGCGGGTTTGAACATTGAAAAATAGGCTCGTTTAAGCCCGCTGGCCGGCCCGTTAAAAATTTAAAAAAGAAAAAGAAAAAGAAAAATTAATATTTATTTGTTTAGAATATGTATAAATATATATGTTTTATGTAATTTTATGTGTTAAATAATAATTTTATTCTAATAATGTGTATAAATAATTTAAATAATAATTAAAATTAATAAAATATTAATTCAAAATAAAAAATACTAATTTTTAAGTAAATATATAATTTTTTAATTATTTTTTAAAAAATAAAAAAAAGTGGCCTGCGGGCTAGCCCGTTTAGCCCGCGGGCCAATACGGGCGGGCTTCCCAAGCCTTCCAAGTAAGCGGGCTGGCCCGTTTAATGCGGGCCCATCACAGGCCGGTGCGGGTCGGGCCGACCTGTTTTGACACTACTAGAATTTAATGAGGAGGGCATAATAGCCAAAACACCACAAAGGCACCCCTAAACCCCCCCTCCCACCCAAAGCCCCTCACCATCGATACACACACTCATAAAATACAAAGAAGAGCCTTCAAGCCCTAAGGAAGCATGGAAGGGAAGAACTTGGTGGTGGTAGATCTTAGTCGGAATCCGGCGGGTTGTGACCGGAAAAGCAACTTAGTAGTCCTCTCAAGCTTCATCTTCACCCATTCTTGAATCTATAAACAATGGAGGCTCAAACTTTGCATTCTTGATGTTATAAACATTTCTATTGAATGTTTTAATTATTGGTTGTGCTGAGATTTTGGTGGGTTAGACATTTGAATTTAGGGTTTGAGTTTATTCATCATGTTCTTCTAAAAACATCAATCTTTGATGGTATAAGACACAAGAAATTCGTGGAACATGTTTATTGTCAAAAACTGAGTTTTTGAATTTGACGTTCCTCTATTTAAACGTGTTTTCTGAATTCGTTACTTGATGGATTTGAGTGATTTCAAGGTCATATGAAAGCTAACATCCTAAGTTTTTTAAATCATATTTTTTCAAAAAATTCCAACGGTTATATCTTCGGGAAATTTCCTAGAAAGTCTGCGGTTCTGTTTTCTAAACTGATGCAGAAGTTTTGTATGATTGGCTACTGTTTTTAAATTACTGCTCTTAAATGGCTTAAATCATTGCTGAAATGAATTGATTATCAGAATATTTTATGTCCAAGGTTGATTTAGGAGGAAGAATCAAATCATTTCGTTAAGTATGGAAGGAGATATGACCATTTTAATGAAGCTTGCCAAATGTTGCATGATGTTTCGAATCTGACCTTGCTCTGTTTTAATGTGTTTTCCGAATTGGTTACTTGATGGATTTGAGTGATTCCAAAGCCATATGAAAGCTAACATCCTAATCTTTCTAAGTTGTATTTTTACTGAAAATTCCAACGGTTAGATGTTCTGGGCATTGCCGCGAAAGTTAGCGGTTCAGTTTACACACCACCAAGATTCTAGTTTTTGAAAAGTTGTCATTTCTTCCCTAATTTGAATGGTTTCTTTTCCTTCAAAATGAGTTTAATACTCATTGTAACTACGAAATATTCCACCTTGGGACACGTGGCACTGAGTTTCTAGAAGCCCAGCAGCAGCACCCGCTAGTGACACGTGGCACCACTCATCTGCTAGTTACATGGCCCCTGCCCACGTCACTTCACGGAATGTCCCCTTAACCAGACGTGGGAACTCCTTAAGCATCGTGAGACGACCCACGCCGCACGAGATCGTGGGTCAAGCACGACCTCCCCACACTCAAGTATAAATAGATCCTCACCCAAGGGACTAGATATACGCAACTTGAAAGACTATGACACCTAATCTAGGATCCCTCACATACTCTCGGTAACCTGAGCACCCTCAGATACCTCACGCAAATCCTCTACGCATCCCGAGCTCTGCCGTAGGGTCCGTCTAGGCCAACCACCAGCAAGCTCACCTCCATCCCGTAGTCTACCACTTACAGGGCTTCCAGGAGCTCTCAGAGACCCGAGCTCTCTCCCACTAAGGCAACCTCCTAAGAGCGGCTCGCCCACTGGGAGTACCTTAGACACGTCTTAGCCGCACACGTCCCAATACAGGTAATCGCCTCACCTAACGTCACCATAACGAAGTACGTGGACTTTGGTCCCTTACGAAGGGTACGTAGGCACCTAGGTGCATCACCTAAGGACAAGTCCCCCATGGTTAAGACCCCCAGCGGTCCTAATTACAAATTACAATTGTCTGAGCTAAAAACGACAGTTACAGTGGCGCCCACCGTGGTCTAATTCAAACCGCAATGCCTTGTGCACTCTGCTGCTGAACGGCATTTCTTTTTGGGGAGTAGGAGTACACACCTAACACTCAGAAACCCGTATTTTTTCGTCTTGCTTACAGGATACATAGGATATAATACAACATGATGACTCGAACGCCCTCGCAGCCACAACCGACGCAAGCACTCTAAGGCGCAGCACGAGGAACCGGCAGGGAACGACCGAAGCGGTCACAACTGAGGTAGGCAGATCAAACGCAACCCAGCCTCAAAGTGCCTCAATGACGCAGGTAGCTGTCGCAGAAACCGTGGTCCAGAACTCGTCACCTAGAGAGGAAACTTGTCCTCAACACCCGTATGGCATGCCACATGTTCCTTACCCCACAACCGGCATTCAAGAAATGATAGAGCCAACGAGGAACCCGCGAGACACAAAGATCGCCCGCCTCGAGGCAGAAGTAGCTGTCTTGCGCCAACAACAGTGGGAGGAGAATAGGAACCTCGCCCCAGCGAACGCAAGCGCCCAACTACCACTAGTGCCACACGGCACGGCGGAAGGGACCTCCAGCGACCCTACCAACCTGCCCGCAATACAGTTCGGGACCTTAACGATGGAATTCGCACGACTGTCGCTAACAACACCAGCGCCCCTAGCAGCGATCCCACCTAGACCAGCAATGATCGCCGGACAAGCAGCACGACTCGTTACAAGCTATTTGCGACCGCCAGTCCCAAACTACTCAACGAGATCCTACCTCCACATGCCGTGGGCAAAAGCCTACAACCCATACACTGCTTGGCGGTGCAAATGCTTACCAGTGGCCCGCGTTCGATTTCCAGGGAAAGGGGAGACATCCTTTTACCCAGGAAATCATGAATGAGCACGTACCCATGGGCTTCAAGATGCCCTTCCACATAGAACCTTATGGTGGAGAAACCGATCCACGGGATCACCTGAACACCTTCAACTCGGCCATGTCGATATTAGGTATGACGGACGACCAACAGTGTCAAGTCTTCTCGTCAACCATAAAAGAAGCCGCCCTAAGATGGTTTTCGCTGTTACCCACCAATTCGATCCACAGCTTCGAACAACTGGCGCAAAACTTCCTTACACAGTTCGCCAGCAGCAAGGAATACCAAATAAATGAAGATTTCTTCATTGGTTTCACCAAGAGGAAGGAGAAACCCTACAAGCCTTTCTGGCCCATTTCACCAAACTCTCGCTCCAAGTTTGAGGCCTCCAGGACGCTGTCACCATCTTTGTCATAAAACAAGGTCTTCGATGTTCGCAGTTCTACGGGGAACTCAACAGATGCCCCGTTTCCACCCTACAAGAGCTGATGGACATCGCGGAATGGTTCATCCAGGAGGAGAACGCACAAATCGCCAAAGACAAGATGAGGAAGTTCCTGATAAGCAGGGCCGACATGGAACGAGCGGAAAAGAAGAAGGAAAAAACGATGATAGAAAGCCAAGCCCCCAAAGAGAAAAACAACAGGAAGATATCACCTCCTCGACCACGAACGCCTCCTAGAGGACGATTCACAAGCTACACTCCCCTCAAAAAATCCCACGTTGGGGTACTGGAAGAAATTTATCACTCGGACATGCTCAGCTTCCCCCCTCAGGTCAAAAGGCGAAAGACGAGAAAAGCGGTAGACAAGTCTAAGTACTGCCAGTTCCACAAGGATTATGGGCACGAAACTAACGATTGCATCCACCTAAAGGATCAGATTGAAGACCTAATCCGCAAGGGACAGCTCGGCAGATACATCAAGGAAGAAAGCAGGACCAACGCAGAACACCCACGAGAGGCCAATGATCAAGCACCTACTCGCGGAGTCATCAATGTCATTGCTGGCGGTCTGCAGAGAGGAACTTCCTCACTACCAGAAAACAAGAAGAGGGTAGAACGCTCCATACTCGCCCTCGATTACGCCCCAAAGCACAAAAAGAGGAGCGAGCCCAAAAGAGATCCCATCACCTTTAATCTCACCAACCTAGAGGGATTGGTCCATGACGACCCCATGGTGGTGACTGCCATAATCGCCAACTACGAAGTCAAGATAGTCTTGATCGACCAAGGATCCTCGGCAGACGTTCTCTACTTTGACACTTTCAAAAAACTCGGGTTAAATGAAGCCAGGATAAGGCCATTCCCTGGCACACTCATAGGGTTCTCAGGAGCCCAGGTTCCAGTAGAAGGAATCATCACTACCCAAACAACCATGGGCACCCTACCGAAGGTCGCGAGCCTTGATGTTGACTTCATCATTGTTTCAGCACCATCAACATACAATGAAATCTTAGGGCGACCGTCCCTAAACAAACTCAGGGCTATAGTGTCCACCGCACAGCTCACAATGAAGTTCCAAACACCCCACGGAGTTGGAAAAATCATGGCGGACCAGAAACTGGCGCGAGCATGCTACGGAGCGAGCCTAACCAAGACCGTCAAGGTCATCCGCCTTGGTCCCCAAGAAACATGCGAGGAGCCCCCCGAGGGTAAAGAGTCAGGAGGAAAGAAGCCAGAGTCCGCCCGCCTGGACCAAACCTCCGCCTAGACTCCGAACACACTTTGCATTCTCACACCATCTTTAGTCAAGTTGCATATGTCTCTTTATTTCGAATTTAGGATTCACTTCAGCCTGACTAAGGCCCGCTAGACCTAGGCAATCCGAATGCAATCATCTTGTTTACTTTTAGCCTGACTAAGGCTAGTCCGACTGAGGCTGCATGAATGTAACCATTTTGTCTATTATTATCAAAGTATTCCTTTCCGACTAGAGACAAGGCTCCAAATTTGCAAAGTACTCGCATAAGTCCTGCTAAAAGGACAACGAGCCGACCGCCCGAAGAAACTCTAAGCGCCTCCAAGGCCGAGCTAATATTTCTCTCAGCAGCGCGGTAAAAACCCCTATGGTGCGAAACACACAAAACGAACGTTGAACAAAACCATGCTAGCAAATCGCATACAAACTGTCCTGATCACACACGGTACTCGTGCAAAAAATCTTTTTACCCAGACGTAAAGAGATGATAAGGAAACGAGTGCGCTCACACACAACTTTTTGCCCAGAAGTTAAAAAGAAAAGAGGCAGCAGAAACTCTTAAAATTCTCTTTGGATACCAAAAAATGAGAGGGCGCCCGCCCGTTACAAAGGGTAAACACTCTGAAAATACATAAACCTATTCTTGGGCATCTCCAAGATCTACAATGACCTTGGCCCCCGCAGGACCAACGTCACCAACTACTACCGACGGCTCCTGCAAGCTCACCCCGGCCAGCTGCCGAGAAGTAGCTCCAATCCTCGAAGCACGCCCGCCAATGCGAGATAACACCTGGTGCTCCACCAAGCGATCATCCAGCTGACGAAGATAGGCAAGGTTCAACGGAGGGTCCTTCTCCGTCCGAACGTGAAGCTCACCGTCAAAGAGCTCCAAAGAAGGATGCGGAGAAGACACCCATTCTGCTGGAAACCTCTCCCCGCGGAGATGCTCGAGCTGCTCGACCGCCAGGAGCATGCCATACATCATCTACACCAGAAACTCTCCCTGGAGATCAGTGAAGTCGGCAACTTTATCCTCGGCCGCCAGCCAACCGGAAAGATTCTCAGAAGCGCGAGCCTCCGCACCCCGCAAAGCTTCGCGGAGAGAATGCAGCTCCTGCCGACGCCTCTCAGCATCCTCCCGATGGACGGCCAGCTCCTTGCGAGTCTTCTCCAATTCTGAGCGAAGGAGTATAACCTCGGAAGGATGTCTAATTTTAGCCTTGAGATGGGCTACCTCATGAGTCAAGGAATTAATCTCGCGTCCTTGATCCTCACACTCCAACTTCTTTGTGGACAACTGTCCACGCACATCCGCCAACCTCTTTTGGGAGACCTCCAAAGCTTGCCTCTTAGAGGTCACAACATCGGCAAACTGGTCCCGGTCAAGATGGATCTCCCCCTGCAAAAAGGCAAAAGTCAGAAACGCAAAGGATAACCCAAAAAAGCGCAACACCAGGATAAAAAAGCTCACCACACGCTTCTCCCACTCAAAGCCAGCCTGGTGGAAGTCAGCTAATGCCTCAGCAACTCAGTTGAAGCCTCAAACAACAAGATTCAAGGGAGAAGTGTCCAGCCCCCTGGCTTCCCTCTCCCTCATCTCCACGGGGAAACGCCTGCCCAACGCCACCAGCTCGAAAGGAAGTCCTCCCTCCGAAGGGCCGACGCTTGCCCCCGTAACAACATCCTTTGTGGCAGCCGCCTGACTCACCACTACATTCCCTCTGTCTGAGAAGGCTCTGGCCTCCACGGCCACATCGCCAGACTTCGCAACTCTGGCTGAAACCTCAGTCGTGGGTTCGCCCGTCGGAACCTGAGTCGCGGGAGAATCTCTAGCAGGCTCCTCAACAACCACCCTGGCCCTCTTAGTAGCAGGCTGATCGACCCCTCGCAACGGGGCTCAGAACGGGAAGACGAGTTGATAGAATCACCCTATTGGGTGATTGACGGACAGAAGCGGATGTGGGAACAAAGGGAGGAACAGAGGCGGGAGAAGAGGCAGGAACAGAGGATGGAACAACATCTTCCACCAGAACCTCCACCTATAAATCCCCCTGGTCAGAACTCCGCCATACCGCCTACGAGGACAACCGCGACTCCACGTCGGAAGGCCGTTTCTTGAACCCTCCTTCTCTACCCTTGCACCTTGGGCAACTCCGCCGTAGAAGCTCCTTTCCTTTCCCCTTCCCGGGGTCCGCTCGCGCCGCCTCTTTCATCCTTCTTCCTCTTCTCCCTTTGAAGAACCTCCTGTCGACGGTCTCTCTCGGAAGACGGAGGTACGGGAAGCCGTTCTTCCCTCTCACCACCAGCAGGTACCATAGCAGGGGCGTTCGCTGCTACCTCTGGAGAAAGACTCGGTTGACCGCATTTCTTCCGCCTACTCCAACCAGCGTCACGAATACGGCTAGGAGGAGGAGGAGGAGGAAAAGAAGAAGGAAGATCCTCCAAGTCAGTGAAGTCGAAAGGGTAAAAGCTATAGTCGTCACCACCGGCCATGGCAAAATCCCGGCGAGAACCGAAAGCAGAAGGGGTAAGAATCAGAGAGAAGCAGAGCGAAGGTTGAGAAAACGAAGGTAGGGGAACGAAGAGAGGTGAATGCAAAGTCACGGGAACGGAGAAAGGTGAATGCAAAATCACAAACTTTCAAATGTTGGACATTTGTAGGGTACCCAGAGGCGCGACGATTCAAAAACCTCAGCCCCCTCGTATCTCGCAACGGATAAAAGTTATTATCCTCTACAACCAGGCCCAGCTACAACCATTCACTTCGAATGAACACGTGGAGAGGAAGGACGACTAAGATTCACATTCGGGGCAACAGAGACACAAAGATCGAAAAGCCCTCAAAAACCCAAGAGTCACCTGGAGACACCGGGGGGTCTTTTCAAAAAAGTCCCTGACTTAGGCTAATGATGGCTACTCTCAGAAACGAACCCGCATTTAATGAAGGAGAAACAGCGGCAAAATACCCAACGTCAGGGGTACCCATTTAAGCTTTGATGCGTGGCACCTGCAACAAGCCCGCTCCTTCAACATATAACTCTCAGCAAGAAATCCCCAGTCAGCCACTAGCCGTGGATGAACATGGCCAGAAGAGAGCCTTTTGAAATGACCAAACGACTCCTGACCTTTAGATTTCTTCCACTTACCCATAAAGGGTATTACGAGAAATGCCCCTCTGAGCAATGATGAATCCACCTCGGTAAGTCGCGTATTTTCTGCAGAGACGACTCGAAAACTTGTTGAGGAAGTCAAGCAGTCAGCCACTCAAAGCAGGATGTGTGTCACCTCCCAAACGTCTCCCCTTCCACGAAACGAAACGAAGGACATTGCCTTCACAAGTCGAACGATCAGCACAGAGCAACCTTGACCTTGCGCGGGCGAGCCTTTCCATGTTCGGGGGTAGCGAAAATTCCTAAGTAGCTTACAAACAAGGAAACTTAAGTCCACAGGCGCCCGACACCCGTAGACTTGGGGGACTTATGTAACTACAGAATATTCCCCCTTGGGACACGTGGCACTGAGTTTCTAGAAGCCCAGTAGCAGCACCCACTAGTGACACGTGGCACCACTCATCTGCTAGTTACATGGCCCCTGCCCACATCACTTCACGGAATGTCCCCTTAACCAGACGTGGGAACTCCTTAAACATCATGGGACGACCCACGCCCCACGAGATCGTGGGTCGAGCACGACCTACCCACACTCAAGTATAAATAGACCCTCACCCGAGGGACTAGATATACGCAACCTAAAAGACTACGACACCTAATCTAAGATCCCTCACATACTCTCGGTAACCTAAGCACCCTTAGATACCTCACACAAATCCTCTACGCATCCCGAGCTCCGCCGTAGGCTCCGTCTAGGCTAACCACCGACAAGCTCGCCTCCATCCCGGAGTCTACCACTTACAGGGCTTCCAGCAGCCCTCAGAGACCCGAGCTTTCTCCCACTAAGGCAACCTCCTAAGAGCGGCTCGCCCGCCCGACGTACCTTAGACACGTCTTAACCGCACACGGCCCGATACAGGTAATCGTCTCGCCTAACGGCTCCTATAGACGTCTCCATAACGAACTACGTGGACTTTGATCTCTTACGAAGGGTACGTAGGAACCTAGGTGCATCACCTAAGGACAAGTCCCCCATGGTTAAGACCCCCTGCGGTCCTAATTACAAATTACAATTGTCTGAGCCAAAAACGAAAATTACACTCATTATTATCTTCTTTTAAGACTCAATTCTTCCCCTATTTCAATTGAACTTTGTTCCCTCATAGGTCATAGCTAATGAGTTTTATAAGTGCTTTTGGAATTATTCCTAAGACTCAACCTTTTACTTATTTCAAATGAATTTCCTTCTTCCACTTCAAGTGACCTTCACTCTTTCCTTCAACTTCCTTTAATGAGTTTAACCAACTTTTAAGTGTCATTTCAAAGCTCTAACAACATCCTAATAAAGATTTACATGATGAAAATTATGCTAACATGGATGATTGAATTTTAAAAAGGGAATCAGAGAAAGAATGATAGAGAAATAAGGGGAGTAGTTCTAGTACAATCCTAAGGAGAGTGAGGCCTATGTTTGGATGATCGGTGGCTGGTATAGGACGGTCATCAATTGTTCCACGGTGAGTGTTCTAATGAAATTGTTCTCGAAAACCCGTGTTGATTGCAAATTCTAAGTTAGTGAACTCTCATGGCCATTAGAGGGTCACGTATTTAGGATTAAACATAATCATGGCTTAGGTTTCATTACCCTAGTGATTGTATTAGTGATTAGCATACCGGGGAAATGATCCACCATAGAGGGTGGTGATTCCATAGCCTCATGGCTCGAAAAAGAATGAGAAACGGTCATTGGGATACATTAACCAAACCCTATAATTCGAGGTAGGTGTGATCTATCTTTTGATGAAGGTAGTGGTCCCATGAGATGAACCAATATGGAAGGGAGTCATTCGGGATACGATGACTCGGATCATTTGGATACAATGGTAACCTTCTATTTGGGTAATGGCCATTCGAGATACGATGGTCAGGGCCTTTGAGATACATTGGTCCAGTTAGTACTCGGATCCGGCTGAGGGACGCCTCAGATTGTACTAGCGTTGTGGCAAGCTACCACAAAGAGAATTGTTTTCATTCATGTGTGCTATAAGGGTACGTGGAGTTGTTCGTTGGGAGGCACTCCCGATGACTCTTGTTTTCTCTTTGATTTGACATTGATGTGTCATTATCGATTTCTCTTAATTCCATATATGTGTAAGATGTATCATGTTACAAGATGATGTATGATTTATTTGAAATTCTCTATATCTCTTATCTGTACAACCGTAGTAAGCTCAGCACATATGTTTTAGTCATGGATGGATAAGCATGACGTCATGTAAAGAAAAGTTATATTACATCCAATAGTTAAATTTTTCATATTTTATAAAGAATAAGAATGCAATGATTTTCCGTAAAGAATACGATGGTACATGCTAGTACTAGAGTTGTGGCAAGCTACCACAAATAGAATTGTTTTCATTCATGTGTGCTGTAGGGGTACGTGGAGTTGTTCGCTGGGCGGCACTCCTGATGACTCTTGTTTTCTCTTTGATTTGACATTGATGTGTCATTATCGATTTCTCTTAATTCCATATATGTGTAAGATGTATCATGTTACAAGATGATGTATGATTTATTTGAAATTCTCTATATCTCTTATCTGTACAACCGTAGTAAGCTCAGCACATATGTTTTAGTCATGGCTGGATAAGCTTGACGTCAGGTAAAGGAAAGTTATATTACATCCAATAGTTAAAGTTTTCATATTTTATAAAGAATAAGAATGCAATGATTTTCCGTAAAGAATACGATGGTACATGCTAGTAGTTTTCAAACTTAGATTGCATACCTACTGAGATTTATTCTCACTCAATGCTGGCATGTATCAGATGAATATGTGACTGATGGGGATTGGAGCTTGAGGTAGATGGGTACGGACCCTTGGTAGTTTTAGCTATTTTGACATGCATCATAGGAACTTCTGACAAATAGACTTTATGAGACTTGTGATCATTCTGACATGGTCTTTTTGGAGGGAACCTGAGTGGCAGGATTGTTGCCTCCGGTTCCCAAGATTGACTAACTTATATATATATACTATTATCACACTATATATATATTTATGTAAAAGATGGTCCTGCACGTGTATGAATGTTTTAAATTGTTGTCTGGTTTTATATTTTTCTTCCGCTATAAGAATAAGGATAGAACCCGAGAGTGATGGACCTGAACCGCAATGAATATTTTGTAATAACTTGGTAAAAGTTTTAAAATTACTCGGGTAGAGGAATTAATAACACACTTATCCTCTGTAACTATACTTATATATATTATTAATCCACTAAAAATGGATCCTAGGATAAGAGGGTGTTACATTCGACGCACTGTTGGACGCTAAATGTGAGTACTTCTCCCAACGAAAATTTAAAGTCAAGTTCATCACATTATGAGGAATTAGTATCTTCCACCAAAACTCAATGCCCGTTGATCTACTTACTCTTATTTAAAATATTATTTACATACTTACATTTAATCTTATAAAATAATTTTTAAAATAAATTAAATTTTATTTAATTATTATATATAATATTATATAAATTATTTTATAAAATAATATATATATATATATATATATATAACATATATATTATATTATATTTATATAATAATACATATTATATATATCAGACCCGAAGGTCTGACACACAGCAGGGCCTTCGCCCTACCTAAGGGGAAGGCCCATATACAATTTTTTTTTGTATGTATAACATGCTGGGAAATAAAAATGTCTATATTTTATATTAATAATTATTTTTTAAAAAAATTATATAATAATAAATTAGCCAACCAAACACACCCTTATTGTATTCTACTACCCATATTTTATCCGATATCTCATGAATATCGAATAATTTTTTTGACAGATACCAATAATATAGATATGTATTGTCATCCCTAATTGAATATTAAAATAATGTAATTTATAAATTCATTATTTTAAGTTATATTATTATTTATTTTTTTAGGAATATTATTATTAATTTTTAAATGTATTCTTTTTGTAATATTTTAAATATTATATAAAATATATATATTATTAAAATAAATAATTTAATATAATATATCATTTATATATCTATATTGATATGGTTGTGGCCTGTGGCCCCTTCTGATTATTGGGATCACAAAATAGCCATATTTTTAATTAAAAAAATTAAGAAACAATTATGTGATTGGAGGAAAAATGAGATGATGGGTAGTTATCACATATAATTATGTGATTGGAGGAAAAATGAGATAATGAGTAGTTATCACATATGAAATATTTTAAATCTAAGCGGTTACCACCACATTCATCCATCCATTTCAACATTCACCATTTTCTGCACGGCATGTCTTTTGAAAAGAATGAGAGGGTGGTTTTGTTTTACTTTTATTTTATGCTTAAAGTGCAATTGGGTGGAAGGACGGAGGGCAACACATCAGTAAGTGGGCAAGACTTCCATTGATTCTTGGCTTTTTAACAAGTGGACCAAGGCCTTCTCTTTACAGGATCTACAACAATATGTACTTCGTTTTCTCAACTTAGTTTGTCAAAATATATTTTGTCATTCTTTTTGTTAATTTTTTTCTACTAATTAAGCTTCATCTTTTGTATCATTTTCATATTAGTTTTCTTTTGTTTAATTTACATTTATTATTTCTGTGTTCATTTTACTTAATTAAAAGTTTTCATTTATTCCATATCATATAATACTACTGTTGTGTGATATGATCTTCACCGTCATTGTTCCAACACGCCATGCAAAGCTCTTGACTCTCTCCACCATTAATCTTCGCTATATTGCTTATGATTTATAAATTTATTATTATGTGTCCTCCGATATGCATTTTATTGAATCATCATTTCTCCTCCAATGTGCAGAATTCATTTGGTAGAAAATTATTATAATTTATAGTTCTCCTTTTTCATATTAGTTTTATTTTGTTTAATACTTTTATACTCTTTGCTTCTTCTATTGTTCTATTAAAAAAATATACATAATGTAGATTTAACTTCAACAATTTCATGAGCCTCATGATTCAGTGTAAGTAATATTCAAAATCCTATTTACCATTTCCAAATTTGTTTGTTTTGTTTAGTTCACTCATTTTGATACTTTTATTATTTCATTACTTCTTCTATTCTATTAAAAAAACCTCATTTGTAGATCTGACTTTAACATTTTCATCATTATCCCGTATAAGTAATTTACAAAATCTTATATACCATTTATTGTTTAATCTTAAACTTTTTACCAATAATCTTCAAAATTATTTATCATTAAATTTTTTGCAAGGGCCAATCCATAGGTATTTTGAATAGATGTGATTGAACTATTGAGTAGAGCTCTGTTTAGTGTTCACTATATAAAGTATAGAGGACAAAAAATTGTAGTTGATTTAGAACCTATTCAAAATTATTTATCATTTTTTGCTGTTTAATTAATTCACTTTCATAGTTTTACTTTTGTGTGATGTAGTTTCAACTTAAAAACAAAAAATCCATTCACATCAAATTTGACATTGACATTATGGAGCCTCATTATCTAGAGTAAGTAATCTTCAAAATGCTTACTCTTCAGACTTTTTATTTTATCTAATTCAACTCCCCAAATTGCAGAAACTAATCTGGTACCGGAATAGGAAATTTATATACTAATTTTGCTATTTTAAGGTATTTACCTTCTACTCCACTTTTTTCTCTTTTCTCCTTCAGTTTTTTTAATCCTTTTGATATACATAACTATTAGCACATTCTGCCATATGTATATTAATTTTAGAGGAATAATTCACTGAATATTTAATATTGTTGGATATGTTGGTCTCTTTGGGACTAAATATTCGCCCATGGGGGAGTCCGATCGGGTCGAGTGAGGATCCGTTGGAAAGCTCGCTAAGAGACGAACAAAATAACACCAAGATGACACTCATTGAAGGTCACACGAGCTCGAACTCGTGGCCTAAAGTGGACTAGGTGATCATGATGGAAGCATGATATTTTGTTCATATTCCAAGTCCCACATTGCTTAAATCAATGATGAGAGCTCTCTCATCCTCCTATAAATAGGAGTGACTCCACACCTTTCTAGTGGCTCATTCCATGTGTTGGAAAGGGGGGTCCCGTTTGGGAAACCCCACTCAGTTTAATTTTTTTTTTCTCTCTCTCTCTCTCGTCATCTTCCGCGCATCAGTCGTGGACATGTGGCTCTACCTCTCGTAGGTAGAGTCCTCCGTTTGGTGCGGCCCTTTTCGGAGCTCATCGATTGGAGGTCAGTCCTGGTGGAGCAGAGGCACTATCAAGATCCAATGTTTTAGCAATGACGTCCAGGTTAGTAGAGCTTCCGCATTGTTTTATATTTTCTTAGATTTATTTTCAATTTTTCTTTTCGGTCCCTGGGTCGGGTCGGATCATGTGGATCCAGACCTTTCCCTATAAATATTGCTATAACACTATAACCTATATATAAAGATAATTAATTTTATAGATTTTTGTATTATCCATAACTATTAAAGATAATACAAAAAAGTATACCCACAGTATAATATACATATATATATATATATATATATATATATATATATATATATATATATATATTCTTAAAATTCAGATATTTATTTTTAAAAATAAATTAAATGTTGGGAAGTTATTTATTCTCATATTTGTTTTAATAACTACCCATCATATCTATTTTTTCTCTCATACATTCTCCCACTATCACATATTTTTCTTATATTTTTAATTAAAAAATGCTTATTTTGTGACCCCAATGACCAGAAGGAGTTACATATTTAAAAATATAATTATAATTATATTAGCGTCACATAATATTTAATCTAAAATAAATAATATGTGACGCTAATATAATTATATTAGTTGTCACATAATTAGTAACTAAAATGCAAATAATATGTGACGCTAATATTTATTTGTACGTGCATGTGAAATTATAGTGATCCTCATATTTTTATTCTAATATGTGAATGCTTGCATTTTAGTTAGTAATCCTCACATAGCATCATATTTTTTGTATTATTTGTATTCGACAATTTTTTCTTACAAATTTTTATAGTATGGTTTACACATAAGTGATGTGTAAACTATATAGAATATATTAATTGATAACGTATATATCTTCCTTAATATATTAAAATAATAATTGCATTTATTAACTTCTTTTTCTACTACTTAATATCAAAAAAAATTTATTGTCAAAATAAAATATATCTTAAAAAATTTAAAGATATATGCATGACCTATAATGTCACGACTCCCATTTAGAGAACCGTGACCGGCACAGACACAGGGAATATCCCTCTGCCTGTAAGCCTCATCACCTAATTGACAAAATATCTATTATTGAAAATGCATCCACATGCAGTATAATACCATGGCTACACCGAAATGGTGGCCTATCCTAAGCAAGCAAATCTACGGCCAGTGCCGCTTCAGGATATAGATATAGGAAACATACATATATATAACTGTGTACTGGCTACACATCCGAAGATGTTGCCTATCCTATTCACATGCAACAGAAATACGTATATATATATTTTGAAAACAAATTTTCCCCTGTATCGCAGTAAAATAAATCCTGATCTTTAACGTGTGTGAAGCTGACAATTCTAGATTTAGTGGTACAATCTAATTGGGTACGTCTACCCTTTACTTTATGATACAATAATAAAGTAAATTAAATTAAAATTACAATTTATTCACCTACATGAACAAGTTGTGGGTCTTGGAAAGTTTTGTTCGTTCCTCGCTCCACCGAGACTTCTTCCACCTGTACTTAACATGTCTTTGTGTAGTAAAATGAGGTGTGAGTCTTAACCACGCGACTCAGTGAGGACTCTCCCATCCCCGGCGCAAGGTGGGTACCGTAGCGCTGGGTTTGGGAGTCATACACAACCACATGCAAAAACAACTAGTTACTGTTAATTAGCATAAATTCTTGGTGATCACACAACGACAGAAATTTCACCCAAACACTCACATGCATTTAACAGATATAAGCATACAACAGTTTGTTCCACATCATCAATCATCAAGTAATCATATAACATATAGTGCCGGCTTTTACTTACCGTTCTTCTCACGTTCAACATGTTTAAATCAAACAAGACGTTGTGGTGATGTAATCATGTACGTCACCACTACACTGCACAATCAGCAATTATATGCAACCACAGACAATTTGTATATACACACAGATACTATAACATACATCTACTTAATCTCCTCCACTCTAGGGTATCTACTAGCCACTACGTGGCCTTTCTACTTTGCACCCGTGCACTCGGGTTACTGGCCACCACGTGACAAAACGTACTTAACCCATTCACTTGGGTACTGGTCACCTCGTGACAATTCTGTTAATCAAACACAATCAACTTCTATCTATCAAACAACTGACGCATAGCCACCACGTGGCACGTCCTGACCCCTTGCTGCGGGGCAATAGCTTGAGCCCACTCGTCCATTACCCAAGCCACAATGGCGGGCACGACACGACGTCTCAAAGCCTGGCCACTGATACACCCTGGACCATCTCAATAGGATGATTTCTCTTCTGCAAGATGAGGCTCACGGTTCACCCATTGGTTCCTCTCGTGTCTCATTATCTTGGTCTCACATATTAATAGGATTCTTTGTATCTTTCCTGAAGGATAAAAAATTCATCTCCTTATTAATATGTACAAGTATCCTCAACAAGATATAACTCATATACCCGTCCAGATGCACTCTTTGAGCCTCAAGCTATCGTCATAGCAATATAAAACCTTTCTGACCCTATTGCCAGGATAGGGCAATGACCATCGTCATGGTGATTATAAAACTGAGGTTTCAAGTGCCATCTGACGTTGTTCTAGTTGATGTTTCACATATTAATATGATTCTTTGTATCTTTCTGAAGGATCAACAATTCTTCACCTTATTAATATGTACAAGTATCCTCAACAGGATATAACTCATATACCCATCCAGATGCACTCTTTGAGCCTCAAGCTATCGTCATAGCAATATAAAACCTTTCTGACCCTATTGCAAGGATAGGGCAATGACCATCGTCATGATGATTATAAAACTGAGGTCTCAAGTGCCATCTGACGTTGTTCTAGTCGATGTCTCACATCGCTAGCATAACCAAATCCAAAACCCACCAATAACTCTCTTTGCATGATTATAATTTAAGTCACTGTCGTGACAAGTTTTCAAAATAAAAGTTTAGTGCTTCCGTACAAGGACTCTTGCCACCATTGTGAAAAAGATTTAATAAAATACTCATCATGCCTCCGGAGTGTATGAGTTGGATTTATAATGTCACGACCCCAAATCGGGAGTACGTGACCAGCACGGGAATAGATTTTTACCTCTAAACTCGTATCTCGCGGGTAACCCGGTTAAACCCATATTTTTAACGGGTCAAACGGGGCGGGTCCGTTTACCCGTGGGTCATTTTTTCATCAGTCCAACCCGCCCGTATTTGCAGGTAAACGGGCCTAACCCGCGGGTTGGACCCGTTTTGACTCCTCTAGTGACCGGCACGGGAAAAGATTTTTACCTCTAAACCCGTAAGCCTTATCCTGTAAAACATGACTATAACTACCCTGCTATACAATCAATATATATATATCATACTAGTGGCCACACCTCACTGGTGGCCTAATTAACCTACAATCCGCGGTTCGCTCAATACCGCTTCAGCTCAATCCAGTGTATAGATATATTTATCAGCACTCATAATGTAAATATTAATATCATATTGACCATACGTCTCAATACGTACGATCTATCCTATTCACATGCAGCAAGCACACATAATTTATATCCATATCATATTGACTGTACGCCTCAATGCGTACGATCTATCCTATTCACATGCAGAAGTATATATCCTAGTTCATCCCCAAACTGGACCCTGTCTTTAAATACATGTGAAGCCGACAAGTCTAGAGTGAACGTACATCAAAAGCTATAAATATTTACAACACTTACAACTTTAAAATATGTACAACAAACGAAATCAAAATAACCAAAAGATGTCCACCCACGCGAACTAATGCGTAAAGGATGGTCTGATGTCCGTATCACTGTCCGGACGTCGACGTCTGCCCGATACCTTTATCTGAAACATTGAAGCAGAGGGAGTGAGTCAAACAGACTCAGTGAGAAGCTTCCCATCCTCGGCGTAGCGGAGGGTACCACTACAGCTGGGGAAAGGGAAACACCCACAATCACATGCGCATGAAAATCCAGTTTATCAAATGTTATATTATGATCAGGCAATATTAATATAACATAAAATCATGGATAAACCTACGAATCATGCTCCTCTATCATGTTTTTCATAAACAAGCAAACATATTTAACATATCATCATGAAAACTGTAAATCACTCAACTAACCCTAGTACTAGGCTAGGGCAATGGCCTCAACGGGCAATTTCTTTTAAATCTTTAAGTGACCCTAGTGCCAGGTTAGGGCAATGGCCTCAACGGGCAATTCTTTTAGTCTTTTACTGACCCTAGTACTAGGCTAGGGCAATGGCCTCAACGGGCAAATCTTTTAGTCTTTTACTGACCCTAGTGCCAGGCTAGGGCAATGGCCTCAACGGGCAAATCTTTAGTCTTTTACTGACCCTAGTGTCAGGCTAGGGCAATGGCCTCAACGGGCAAATCTTTTAATCTTTTACTGACCCTAGTGCCAGGCTAGGGAAATGGCCTCAACGGGCAAATGCTTTCACTTGTTTCTCTTCCCGAGCCTTCAGTTGGGATTTTGACTCTATCTACCCATTACTATCATAGACTGACTTTACCTAGGTAGTGTGAACCTCCCTATGACCCACTAATCAATTTATGAGATCGTTTTAATCCTTATGTAATACCCAAACCCTTGATTAGATCGTAACCTAGCTCTAAGGTCTTTCCTAAGTTCAATTACCATAAAACGTCGACGTTTATTAACAGCTTCTATACGATTTCTTTAATGAGTTTCTAATTAATAGGGTGAACTAAACCTTGGACTCAATCAACAACTTACCCCTTTGCTTGTACTGTTCGGCGTACCTCATGTCATCACATGGATACCCTTCAGTACCTCTTTACCTGTAGTCAAACACACATATACAAATACTTTCATGGATAACAGTTTAGGAACAACAATAGCATGTTAACCACTAAACAATTCTTACAAACAGGCAAGTAGGCAAACCACATATCCACATCCTCAATCAACCCTGTAGGGCAAGGATGGGAATCCCCTCACCTGGACCCCTCCCTTGTGCTTGTCCTGGAGTAACTCCCGCTCTAGACAAGTCGTAGTTTCCTGACAAATGCATTCAAGTGGTTAACATCTCAAACTACATGCAATTCATATACATACTTCATGCTCGTGCCTAAATGCATCTAGACGTTGCCAAGAATCGAGTCCTTGGTCTTATCCGTCTTCCCTATCTTCTATGAGAGTCTCAAGTGCCTTGCACTTGGTTTTATACCACTATTGTTCTCCTTGAGTGGCTTTTGGGGCCTTGGATTTGAGTTACTAAACCTCAATGTGCTTCTAAGCTATCCTACTTAAGGTTACCTAATGACGGTGTATAAGGAATTTAAAAATTCAAGAAGTTGGGCGTAGCTTATTCCGTAAGTTGCTATTCTTGAGGAAAAAGAGGATATTTGAAATGATTTTGATCCTTAAAAATATGGTTGATGGTGTTCTAAGAAGTTTAGGATTGAAAATAGGAGGTTCGGACACCCCGGATTGGCTAAAAAATGAACTTTGGGCATGCTGGGCAGAGGCCGGCGCTATAGCGCCAAGCTGCTGCCCAGCAGCTCTTGGTACACCCAAGAGCTAGCGCTATAGTGCCAATTTGGGCGTTATAGTGCCGGTTCGCAGCATAGCAATTGGTTTGCTGTGCTGTGGGTTGGTTTGGGCCCGTTCCGGCTCCCTTCCGACCCCGGCTTCGACTCCGCACCCCACGGGTTTTGTTCACCTACATTCCAATGATATAAATCCAACCCTAACTAGTCAAATCCAAGCCCGATTCTGAATTTATCAACGAATCCCCAAATTGGGAATACTTAGGATTTGCAACCCCAAATCCTTTCAGATTCCAATCCGGCTAAACCCGAGGATATAGCCTCGATTATTACCCAACTAGGTGTTCAAGAACACTTCCTAGGTCTCAATCTACCTTCGAAACAATCCAATCAAAGGTAGATCGAAGAAATCCCTAAAAATGGAGAAATTGAGGGTTTCGAATGAAATTGGGGTTACCAACCTTTGATTCGATTGGTGGAAAGTGTAGGAGACGTCATACCCGAGCTCCGGTGACTTCTCCGGCGTCGGCTAGCTCTCCCCGGTCACTTTTCCGGCACACCCCAAACCCTTCTTCTTCACGTCTCTCCTACTCTCTCTCTTCTTTCTCTCTCTTTCTTTCTCCCATTTCTTTCTTTCGTGTTCTCTCTCTTTCCCTCATTCCTTTCCTTTATAATTTTTTCTCCTTATACCTACTTAAGTCACGCATCCCCTCTTTTTAAATAAAAAAAACAAAAACAATTAATAAAACAATTAAATAAATAACTAAGTAATGATAATAATAATTATATTAAAGAAGAGATTAAAAATATCCCCAATTTAATCCCTCCTCTTTCCAATTTAAATTTTTATTTTCTCTTATATCCCAAATTAAGTACCCAAAAATATTCCCTATTCTCTTTTCCCCATTAAATTCAGGTTTCCAATTCCTTAGGTCCTGAATTAAATCCAAAAATTATTTTCTACTTCCTTTCTTTCCCTTTCATTTCATTTTAAACTTAGAAAAATTTTCCGGGTATTACATGTAACACACCAATCATAGCAAACAATTACTCTCTACTCCTATGTCTTCCTATCTAAGCTACTTTCCATAACCTATTTTCTAGTTCCTTTATTCTTTTAACATTCTATACCTCTAGCTAACACATACCAGACAAGCAGAGAATGTACATACTCATGTAATACACATAAGCATACAACCCTAGGAGCAGAGGTGGAAGAACCCTCACCTTCACCAACCTTTCATGCAATCCTCTCCTGTGACTTTAGTCTCCTCGGAGTTCATGTTGCACTCTTTTGCGTGCCGTTGTTCCTATAAGAACAACATTTACTTGATTAAGATTATTACTTAGCATAACTTGTTATTTATCTCTCCATTACTCTCACGTGTAGTCCATGGTTGCCAAAGAGTCAAGCTCTTGGTCTTATCGGACTTCTCTATCCCGACTTATGCGTATCCTTCCTCGGACACTTGACTTACTCACATATAACACTCTACTTGAGTGTTTCACATACTTGGATTTGAGTATTAGGCCTCTATCTCACTTGTATTCTCATCTAAGGAAGCTTATCTAGCTTGGTTGGAAGGAATCCTAATTTTAGGAAGGTCTAAGCATTTTGATTCAACTTGTGTTCCTACTTGGGTTCTAAGATATCTAGTTTCTAAACCTCAATATACCTCCAATTTATCCTACTTAAGGTTTCCTAAAGGTTGTGAAAGGATAAGGTTGAAATTCACGAAGTTAGACTTAATTTGTTCCGCAAGTTTTCATCTTTGAGAAACAAGAAGGTACTTAAAATAATCTTTGATTCTTTGTAGCATACTTAGAATTATTCTAGGGTGTTTAAGATTGAAAAGAAGAGGTTTGGAGCCCTCAACATCACCCTTAAAGTGTATTTGGGCAACCCGAGCAGGGACCCGGCACGTTAACGTCAAGGTCCAACCTTAGTAACCTCGGGCCAGCTCTTCACGGGTCTTGTTCAGCTAATATTCCAACCATATAATTTCAATAATATCAATCCAAGCCTATTTACTCAAATCCAAGCTCAATCCTAATTATCAACAATTTTTTCCAATTTGGAAATAATTATAATTTCAACCCCAAATCCTTCCAAATTCAAAATTTTGGGCAATTTCGAGAATATAATCTTGATTCCTACCCCAAGTAAGTGTTCAAGAACACTTTCAAGGTCTCAATCAACCCTCGAAACAACTCAATCGAAGGTCAATAGAAGAAATTCCAAAAAATGAAGAAATTGAGGGTTTCGAATGAAATTGGGGTTACCAACCTTGATTCGATTGGTGGGAGGTGTGGAAGATGTTGGAATCGAGCTCCGGTGATCGTGGCCAGCGTCGGACGGCTCTCTCCGGCGAGTTTTTTGGAAAGTTCCCCTTCTCCTTCTCCCTTCTCCGTCCATTCCTCCCTCTCTCTCTCTATCTCTCGTCTTCTCTCTCTCTTGTCTTCTCACACGCATCCCCCTTCTCTCTTTTTTCTTTCTTTCTTCTTTCTTTTCTTTCTTTCTAATAAACCCACGTCTTCCCCCCTTAAATAATAAAATATTTATAATAAATATAATAAAAATAAAATAATTAATAATTAAATAATAAATAAATAAATATCATTAAAAATAAATTAATTAATAATTAAATAAATAATAACAAATTTGTATTTTTAATTTAATCCCTTTCCCCTATTTAATTCAGGTTTCCAATTTCTTAGGTTCCGAATTAAATCTCAAAAATTATTTTCTACTTCTTTTCTTTCCCTTTTATTTTATTTTTTTAAACTTCGAAAAATTTTCTCGGATATTACAATCTTTGAAAAAAAAATTTCCTTTCCGGTTTCTTTTAACTTTCACATTTTTTCTATATTCTTTTTAAAGTTTTAATTCTTAGCCCCGAAATAAATCATTCTTTAATCCTCGAAATTTTAAATAAATCATTCTTTAATCCTCGAAATTTTCCGGGGTATTACATATATTTTAAATTTAATAATTGACTTCCATTAGTTAAATTTCCAAATAAAAAAATTATTTTATAGCCATTCAAAATAAAATATATCTTAAAAATTTTTCAATGTGTATCTAATTTTTATAGTTGAATTATAATTCGATCCTTTATCTATACGGTGATGATATATTATACAAATGAGAATTAAGGAAGATATTAGTTTTCGAAATTTATGATTTATACTCACGTGTACCAATCTTTTTTTGATACTTAATATATAATTAAAAAGCCTTTGGTTAATAAATTACTAAAGAAATACTTTTTGGCTTAATTACTATTATTCATTCTCTTCAAGAATTTGCCTTTTTTGAATTTATCCAAATTTCCTTTCATATAGATAGTTGTACTTTATAAACTCTTTTTATACGTTCTATTTTGTAAACTTTGTTAATTGCTTTTATTTCTTAAAATTTGTTACTTTCTTAAATAATAACTTCTATTTTATTTATTCGCTGATGTGATGTCCACATTCTTTGAGAATTACGTTAAAATATATATTATCTTCACATGTATAATCTCATTTATTTAATTTATATGAATCTCTTGAGATAATGAATTTGTGCTTTTCAATTTATTTGACTTGATATGTATATTGGTCATTATCAGGGTACGTGTTCATGAATTAATAATTAATTTCAAAGAAAAAAATTACTATTTACAACACACTCTAAATTTCCTTTACATGTTAAACAATATATAATTTTGGTCAAATGCCTATTTTGGTCCTCTATGTTTCACACACGTTTTAAATTGGTCCTTTATCTTTTAAAAGTTCTATATTGGTCCTTTATGTTTTCCAAAAGTTTTATATTTATCCTTTATGTTTTATTGAAGTTCTCTATTGGTCATTTATGTTTCATTGAAGTTCTATATTGATCCTTTATGTTTCATTGAAGTTTTATATTGGTCCTTTATGTTTCATTGAAGTTTTATATTAGTCTTTTATGTTTCATTAAAGTTTCATATTGGTCCTCTCAGGATGATTTTATTTTTAGCTTAAACAACGTCGTTTGAGTGTTTTTAGTGTATCTAAGGCCACGTCAGCTATCTGATACACGTATGAGAGATTATATGTCTATCTTGGCACGCCACGTTAGCAGTTAACTTAAGAAATTGACGGAAGTGGACGGAAGGACCAATTTGGAACTTTTTGCAAACATAAAGGACCGATTTAAACTTTTTGAAACATAAAGGATCAATATGAAACTTTGTGTCATGACCCCCTATCGGGCGTCCGTGACCGGCACGGGAGGTAGGATTTCTCCTATCCCGTAAGCCTCTAATCCCTGATTGACATTTCTGTATGTGCATAACTACCCATTTCTAATACAAACAATATATAGTATTTATGGTCATCCCTAACCGGTGACCTAAGTAGCACGCAATTCACGGCTCACTCAACGCCGCTTCAGTCTATACATATACACATAATCAATCACACATACATATAGTATACATATTGATCACGCGCCTCAAGGCGGGTGATCTATCCTATTCACATGCAGAATCCCTGTATACAATCAAGCATATATATTCAATCACACACCTGCATATAATTTACATATTGATCACGCGCCTCAATGCGTGTGACCTATCCTATTCACATGCGGAAGCTGTATTTTCATACAATCAAGTATTCAGTCACACATATATATAAATTTACATATTGACCACACGCTCAGTGCGTGTGATCTATCCTATTCACATGCGGAAGTCAGATTCATATATATATATACACATGATATTCAGCATATCATAACCTATATTCCCAACCACAAGACCAATCTTTAATCTGTATGAAGCCGACAGTTCTAGAGTGTGACATATACATATATGCATATAGCAACTGTACAAAACAATGCTATACCAAAAGAATCATATACATATACATCCTGACAAAATACATATATCAATACTACCCACGCGAACATTGCGTGCGGTCTCTAAGTCTGTCTGCCTCCCTGAGATGACGTGGAAGCGCTCCCGATGCCTAGACCACCTGTGTCTGTAACATTTAACATTGGGGTGAGTCAAACAGACTCAGTGAGAGGCTTTCCCATCCCTGGTGTAGTAGCGGGTACCACTACAATTGGGGAAGAGGAGCCAATCACAAACACATACGCATATAACGGATTAAATTTCCATATATTAGGTGGTCAGGCAATTAACATATATCATATTCACAATATAGAATTTAAAGCATGGATTTACATACATTTAAATTCACACATACATCATATCATAGTTTAACATATAATTCCAAGTGGTCACCCGTATTCAATTAACCGTAATCATAAACTGGCCCGAAGGCAATATCTCCGTTAGGAGAGAATCTGGCCCGAAGGCAATGTCTCCGTTAGGAGGGAATCTGGCCCGAAGGCAATATCCCCGTTAGGAGGGAATCTGGCCTGAAGGCAATATGTCCGTTATGAGGGAATCTGGCCAGAAGGCAATATCTCACGTGAGCAATATGGGAACCTAGTTGATCATTCTAGGAATCCCTGGTCCCAAGACTATACTTGGAACAATAATCTGACCCCAAGACTTCACTTGGAGCATAGCCGGCGACTCATCTGACCTCGGCTTACCCAAGGCAATAGCCACAATGTGGTGAACTCATGTACTTTGTATTTCTGTGGGTTGACTCAAGACAAGAGACTCAATCTACCTGGACCACCCGTGATAGACTCGGTTTCCGCGTTGTACCATAAATGACCCCTATGGACCACTACTTGTCCATTTTACTTCTTCTTAGGTAAATCTAGATTTCCAAGTGGTTCTAATTCGGACTCTTGGTTTAGAACAAAGTCACCTAGGTTTATTCTCTTTAAGGACTTACATACAAAACCACACCCTTCAGATAATATTTACTCGATCCTACCCCCGATATCATATAGGTCCCGTGGACCTTCTTTTCATATAAGGCTCCTTGAGCCACCATTGCTTTTACAATTCACATACACACATATAGCACGTTTTCACATATACTGTAATTTAGGAACAACAATATCATGTTATCTAACATGTAATTCCTACAAATAGGCAAGAAGGCAAACCATATATCCATATCCGCAGTCAACCCTATAGGGCAAGGATAGGAAAGCTCCTCACCTGGTTGGCCCCTATGATCGGCTCTCGGTGCGCCCGAAAGTCTACTCACAGTATGGTGCCCTATACACATATACTTGAGAGATTCAGAAACATGCAATTTCAACCACTATCGTGTACATGTAACGCTAATGCTCATGTTCTTTCTAATTAATTCCATAGACTAGTTGTTGGCTTGGAATGCCCTCAACTAGTTTTCGGAACACCTAGCATGCTTCTATT
Organism: Senna tora; assembly: GCA_014851425.1. Classification (NCBI taxonomy): domain Eukaryota; kingdom Viridiplantae; phylum Streptophyta; class Magnoliopsida; order Fabales; family Fabaceae; genus Senna; species Senna tora. The sequence goes on from CM026262.1 coordinate 18,050,640, forward strand.
CGTGTTCAGCCCTTTCTTAATCACACTATTCGGAAGCTTTGACTTGGGAATACAAGGTTACCCAATTTCATCTCTATGTGTCCATATGAAATTCCCATTACCCAAGTCTTGAATTTATGACTCAAGAGAGTCATAAATTCTACTTGTCTAAAATTTCCATTTACCGAATTAACTTTCAACACCTTACCTGCATATGCATACACATATCTGGACACGCTTAAAATTGGAAAAGTGTCTCTTTTTCCCCGAACCGGGTTCCGGGTGAGAAGGGAATTACTCGGGTTTTAATCCCTCGTACATTCCAATAATTTTTAATAATTATATAATTATCATTCAACCTTTCAATGCACCCCAAATCATTCCACAACACCCTTAAACTTTAACAACCACATTTTCCTACACTTTTTCCAACCCGGATAAATTCCATCAATTTGGTTCCGGTTCCTAAGCTTCCGACTCACTTCCTAACATGCATATACTTCAATTTAAGACCCAGAACACTCAGATTGAATCAATTGGGGTCTTTCCAAAAATTCCTAAAATTGATAAAATTGGGGTTTGAGAGTTTCGGGACTTCTCACCTTGATTCAACCGGTTAGAAGGACGATATGGAGTAGAGGAGACTCCCAGCTACCTTCCCCGGTGAAGAGACGGCATTTTCCGGCGAGAAAGCTCTCCCCCTTTGCTTTCTCTCTCTAACCCGTGCTCTCTCTCTCCTCCAGCCCAAAACGGCGACCAGCCCGGCTTCCTCCGTGCGTCCGACCACCACCACGAGCTTGCCGTCGTCCTCCTTGCTCAGCCCATCCGTGAGCTTCCGTGCACAACGCCCAGCCTCTCTCCCTCTCGTGTTTCTTGCTTTCCCTCTCTCGTGCATTTTGCCCTCTCCACTCATGGTTCCTCTTTTCTTTCTTTTCCTTATTTCTTTCTTATCTCTCTCTCTCTCTCTCTCACACACACACACACACACACACACACACACACACATATATATATATATATATATATATATTAAATTAACATATATGTATATTTATATAATTAAAATATATGTGTATTCCTATCACAAAAGAAAATCTAATGTGATAATAAATAAAAAAAATATTTTCCACTCTTACATTAATTAATTTAATTAAATTTCTGATGCTAGTTAAAATATTCCCGGGTATTACACTTCGTGCAAACATAAAGGACCAATTTGGAGTTTTGACCTATAATTTTTAAAGTACCAATTGAAAAATAAGTTAATATTATTTTTGAGCTATTAAAAGATTTACAATGAACTATATATTTTCAAAATTACGTTAGTATTAGTAAAAAAATATATGTACAAAATATTATATAAAATTGAATTTATTTTTATGAATAACTAAAAAATAAAAATAAACTTATCCGTAATTTCAACATGGGTTAAAGGCAAAGAGTCTAATTCGCTCTTTGTTTTTTAAAATATGTAAAAAAAACCTTTAAATTAACTATAACTCAGCATTTTATCTTAAGTCAATTTAGAGGACATTAAAATTAATGGAAAAAAGTATCAAAGTAACACCAATCAAAGAAAAATTAACCATAAGTCAACATTTTAGCTTAAGTCAATTAAAACTTTAGACATAAGTAATGGAACAAAGTGACACCAATAAAAAAGAAGAGATTAAATTGCAATCAAAGACAAAATTAAAGGACCAAAGTGACACTAATAAAAATGAGTTAATTCTCACAATATATGGTAAGTTTTTACATATTCAAATTCAATTTTTTGAATTATATTTAAATAAAACTTAAATATATAATTTATTTTTAAATTTTTAATACTTCTAAATTTTGTAAATCCAAAAATATAGATTTTAAAAAAATAAATATATCTTAATTATTACTAAGAATATATATATATATACTAAGTGCTTATACTAATCGAGGTATGTGCATTGTGCGTATGTTATATATCTTATTTATTATTATTTTACATTGGTAAATTAATCAAATATAACTACTAACTTAGTTACATATCTCAAAATAGGTTCAAATATTCAATTTAATAAATTGTAGGTTTGACAATTATTTAATAACTATATATTAATTATACATGAACTACATTTAAGTATGTAATAATTGAATTCTTAAATATATAAGACGAGATATGCTCATTTGTTACAGAAAAATAAGTTGTAGTGTGATACTCATACCCCACATATTTGATAGATATTGTTCACTATATCATTGTATAAACTAGATTTTGTCCCGTGCGTTGCACGGGATGGTGAAGTTTTGTTTATGAAATAATTGGAATAGTCTTTAACTCTTAATAAGGTATCAACTTTGAATTGAACAACCAATAAATGCTTTAAACTAAATAGTGTTTAAGTCGATCGGGGCACATATTGTCGTATTTTTTGTAACATAACATTTTTATATGATTTAATTCTACATAAATTGAATGAAATAAGAACATTGAATATATGGATCATGTAACTTCAGTGAAAACTTTCCATACAATACATTTAGTGCTAAGTTTTAAAATTAACTGACATTCTGAAAAACTTCCTTGTAAACAACATTAGATGTCTTGTTGGCTAGACGGCTATCCTCATGACACACAAGTATTTTAAGTCCTATTCTGGAACGAACACGGGACACCGCAACATACAATTGACCATGTGTAAAAACGGACCTTGATAGATATAAACCAACATTGGACAAAGTTTGTCCTCGACTCTTATTGATTGTCATTGCAAATGACAGAACAATTGGGAACTGTCGCCTTTGGAACCTAAAAGGCAATCTTGAATCTGATGGTGTAATTACCATACGTGATATAACAACATGTTCACCACGAAACTTTCCAGAAATAATCATAGCTTCGATGACATGTTTACAGAGTCTGACCACGATTAAATGTGTACCATTACACACACCAATGACTTGTCAATGTTACGAAGTAACATCACAGGTGCACCAACCTTAAGCTTAAGTTCATGATAAGGAAGACCTGACCTAGAAATAGTGTTTAGGAATTCAGGGGTATACACATTAGCTAGTCCTGAAAGATTATCTTGAGAACATATGCTATCTGAACTAAGATATGTCATCTCTTCACCTGGCAATAGTGAAAGCATATAATCATTAACCGATGCCACATCATCCAAAGTAAGAGCCAATATTGCCCTATCGCGAATGTAACCATTGTTCTCAATTTTATTCAAGAACAATGGGAATGTGTTTTCAACAATTGCCTCAATAGGATATTGCACATTTTTAATCAAAATATCTCCAGGTATAGTAATCTCATTTTCTTCATCGTTAACCTCATTGCCAATCAATCCATCACCAATTTTGAGAATACAATCTGCAAATTCACGTATTTCATTGTTTTCGGATTCGGTGTTACCATTACGAAGCCTCATATTCTTTGTCAACGTGAAATCCTTGCAGGAATCTCACAGATATGAAGAATTAAGTGAGGACAAGACAATGCCTTCACCGCCAAACACAATAACTTTACCACCGAACGGTTTGGTGTAGCACTCAGGGTTTTCATTTCCGATGATATCCCTAAGACTTCTGTCCAAAGCTTTAAAACAAAACTTATATGCCATAGGAGCCTCATCTCATATTATAAGCTTGGTATGAATCAGTAGATTGGTAAGATCACTTTCCTGTACTATATTGCATGTTGAACTCTCGTTGCAATTTAAAGGTATTGCAAACCTTGAATGTGCTGTTCTTCCTCCGAGTATAAGTTGTGAAGCTATTCCACTGGAGGCAACTAAAATACAAATAAATTTAGAAAGTAATAGTAAGACGTACAATATTATAAAGTTTAACAAATGAATAGAAACGAACATCAGATTCATCTAGGACTAGGAGGTTAGAATGGTACCTGCCAAAACAATTTGACCACGGCCACGTATAGCAGATGTCAAGGTGTTCCATATAAAAGTCTTCCCAGACCCTCCGAAACCATTGACAAAGAAAACGCCACCTTCCGACCGATCTACTGCATCAATTATATCATTGTAAATATTGGTTTGCTTTGACGTCAATGATGCGCTTAAAGTAGAGTGTTGAGACTTCAGCAAAACCCTATCATAATTTAATTCTTCACTCATTAGAACATTCTCGGTATTACAAATAGATTCATCACTTGGTAGAGGCATAGGAGGGTATTCCAATAGGCTTCGTCCATTTGATCTGAGAATGTTCTCAATCTCAGCAAGAGCAAGATCCTTGATTCTATCATCATGTAGTTGGAGATCTACAATTGAAAGCAATATCGTGAATATGTATCATGCATTCGATATTAAAATAATATATATATATATATATATATATATATTAAGCATTTAGTCTATATAATGGTTAAATTAAGTTACCTGGATTGCATGTGCGGTGTCTTTCCTTAATTAGTATGTCATCTGAAAGATGCATCCATGTTTTATCCCAAACATATTCAGGTCGAGATATAGTATTGTGTATGAGAAGTGTTGAAAACAAATTCCTTAAGTATACACCGGATGACCAATGACTGGCTTCGGTTATTCCATCAACATACTCCTTGTCATCGTCCAACAATCCCATAGCATAACATGCAGCCTTATATGATGGATACAATACACCATTAATTGTACGGATTTCTTCAAAACATGTTAGACCTTTCACAAATGTTAACAGAACTCGCATATAGTGAAGTTCACCAAGGCCTGGTGGAACATAATATAAACGACCAATAGCATACCCAACTTTTCTTATGCACCATTTACGGGAGTCAACCTTGATAACAAACATTGTTGGCATTTGGGCATAAGTCAACTCCCTTGCAGCAGGATAACATTTGTTCGCTTCAAATCAAGCAAGAAATTTCGTTTCCTTCACTGAGGCATTTACAACATCATCATCAATATTGTCATCATCTTGAAAGATTATACCTTGTTGGTTTGGCAAGTGAAATGGTTGCCTCTCTACTGCAGGTTCCCTGAAGTTAATGTCAAAACCAAAGATACGCCAAGTAGCCTCGCACGGTGATATATACTGACAATCATAGTAATTCTTAATCTCATCCTTCATATTGTCAACATGTGCATTGGAATTACTGGAAATCTTGGCAGTAACCATATCATGACCTTTGCTTACATACTTGAACAAATATTTTATAGACTGAGATTGATTGCAAAATTCAACATTAATATGTTCTTGGTAACGCAACAACAATGTTGGGTTATAAGGTACAACAAATCGATTATCAAGCTCAATGCCATTTTTTATAACAACGTTACCAGTATCTCTGCGACGGTATTTGCAATAACCAGCCTCGTCAAATGATGTCCGTTCATTAAACTTCTTAGGAAAATGTTTGGAACACCTACTACCATTAATCATGCATGGTGATGATTTCCTGGATGGACCACATGGGCCATGAATCATAAAGTTATTTACAGCTTCATACAAATCAGGATGTGCATCACGGTTTGGGATCTCAGCAAATATAACTAAATCAATCTGGCTAGCTGTTGTAAATTTGTCTTCTGCAGAAAGCCACAACAATATATGCGCATGTGGAAGGCCACGTTTCTGAAACTGAATTGTATAAATATCTACAACATAACATGATAAAATTGAACAGGTTTTAGGCATCACGAATACCAAAAGTTAAGGGAAACATTATATAGGAATAAGTTAGAAGAATACCTGCGCTGCATTTCCCATATAACATGTCCTTTGTAATATCCTTTATCAACCTGTTCAACTTGATTTTAAATATACGTGAAACCAGATCAGGACGATCTTCAGCTTTGCAACCTAACTCCTTCAGTAGTCTGTCCAATTCAGGCCACTTAGGATTGCATGTGAATGTAATAAACAGATCTGGAAAGCCGGTGGTTGCACATATTGTCATCGCATCCTGAAAGTTCTCACGACTATATCTTTAGCCTCCAGTAAATGATGATGGAAGTATAACTCGCTTACCATTGAGGATGATGACACTTGTCCTTTCGCAATAATTTCCGTTATCGTGTCATAGTTTTCTGAATGCAATTTCTTCTGATGGAATCTCACATAAGATGTATGTTGAGATTCAACAGATGTAAATGCATCAACCGTGAATTGCTGGGTCAATTTACCTGCTTTCAGTATCATGCTAAAGTCACGCCTTCTCTCCTGAAGTTTGTATGCAAAGAACTGGCGTAACGTAACATGACGCTGTTTGCGGTCTTCATTTATAGAACCATCTCGGTACAATGTGTCGGGACGATATCCATCCTCCCCATATGGAAATAACAATGGATATTGCATGGGCAAGTACAATGGATGAAGCTCGTCAATATGTTGCAGAGTACCAGATTTGTTTTCAACTATAATATCCCTTGCACTAGTAGACATGTCAAAATCTCCGACAATGAGTGCTGCAACTTCATTCTTCGGTTGTTTGTATTTGACGATCTAACACGATCCTTTACAGTTCTGTATTGCTTCACTAAAGGATTGCAAGCATCAGGCATTTAACTCATTTGGATAACAATGGAAGCATCAAATTGACTGTTCTCTCTAGAAGAGCTGCACAATTTAAATGTACGCTTTAATAAAAGAGATTTTTGATAATGAAACATTATTTAAAAAAACAACATACCTTATATTTTTAACACGATTAGAGACCTCATTTTCAGTATCGTATATATATAGTTGAGCAAATTTTGGACTTTTACCGTCACGTGGAATTAGACTACCCAACATGTGCATGTTCTGTCCTTGAATTCTAAACACGTAAGGTCCCTTGCCTTTATATACATAATGGTCAATCTTGCCACCCATAGAAGTGAATGCAAACATATTGTTGTAATTCCGTATTTCCTTCATTGTCACGACCCCAAATTGGAAGTCCGTTACCGGCACGGGAGGTAGGATTTCTCCTATCCCGTAAGCCTCTAATCCCTGATTAACATTTATACATGCTCATAACTACCCATTTCTAATACAAACAATATATAACATATATGGCCATCCATTTCCGATGACCTAAGTAGCTTGCAATCCACGGTTCGCTCAACATCGCTTCAATATATATATATATATACATATATCCAATCACACACGTATAGTTTATATATTGATCACATGCCTCAGTGCGTGCGATCTATCCTAGTCACATGCAGAAGTCCTGTATCCATTCATACAAATATTCAGTCACACACATACATATAGTTTACATATTGATCACACGGCTCAATGCGTGCGATCTATCCTAGTCACATGCGGAAGCCATATTTCCATACAAACATACATTCAGCCACACATATATATAATTTACATATTGATCACATGCCTCAATGCGTGTGATCTATCCTTGTCATATGCAGATGTCATATATATATATATATATATATATATATATATATATATATATGATATATTCAATATCATAGCCTAATTCCCAAACACCAAGACCTATCTTTAATCTGTATGAAGCCGACAATACTAGAGTTCGAGTATAACATATATATACACAGCAGTTGTATATGTACAAAAGCCACGCCCAAAAATGATTTATATATATATATATACATCACAACATAATTACATAACCAAAATAACTACCGACGCGGACTAAGCGTGCGGTCTTCAGATCTGTTCGCCTCCTTGAGAAGAAGTGGACACGTTCCCGGCACCTGAACCACCTGTATTTGAAACATATAAACAGGGGGGGTGAGTCGAACTGACTCAGTGAGGAGCTCCCCCATCCTTGGCGTAGCAGCGGGTACCACTACGGCTGGGAAACGGAGCAAATCACAACCACAAGCGCATGAAACGAATTATATTGTGATTCTTTATATGATCAGTCAGTCAATAAATCATATTCACAACGATAATCCTAATTCATGCTTCTAACATACTCAGTGCACCATACGTAAATCATCCACAATTATCTATCATATATTTCCATAAGTAACATATCAAACATGTTCACATCCCTATACTCGTAGGCATTCAATTTATGTCTCCTGCTTTATGCTAAGAGAAGTACTGGCCCGAAGACAATTTCTTGATTGAACCTAGTTGATCACACTAGGAACTTCCTGGCTCCAAGTCACACTTAGAGCAATAGCCGACGACTTGTCTGACCTCAGTTTAAACCATGGTAATGGCCACAATGTGGCATACTTACTGACAGCATAATCTCGTCTATCTGACCAACTCGATCTACCCAGACTATCCTAAATAAGCACAACTAAACTGTTTAAATCTTGAAGGACACTCTAAGAACAACAACTTGATTATTATGCTTATTTCTTAGTTAGGCCTAGTTTTCCCTTTTTGATTATGCAACACTCTCGTTCATGCTTGACAACTTATGTTCAGTTTCCTCAACATACCAAACGATCAAGATCTTTACCATGACGATCAATGTGATTGGTTTCTAATGTTACTGAACCCTCACATATGAAATTACGACTCAATCCTACCCACAGTAACATATAAAGCCCAGTGAACCACATTATCAACTATACACTTGAGCCTAACCCGATAAGCACATATACAGTTCACATGTTCACTGTTTACTTACTAACCATACACACGTAACACAAACTCATTCAGATAATTATATTTCGTATAATAACTGCATAAAATAGAGAAAACCACATTTTCACGTAGTCATCCAACCCTGTGGGGCAACGATGGGAGAGCCCCTCACCTCGTTGGCCCTCCTGATCAGTCCTTGGAGTACCTGAAGCTCCAACTTCTCTAAGGTGCCCTATACACATATATTTAAGCAATTTACCATTGTGTAACTAAGCAACTATCATGCACATGTCATGCTAATGCTCATGTACCTTCTAGACATTTCCAAGAACTAGATACTTAGTTCGTTACGTTGTCTTATTTGCTCTTTTTTTGAAAGTCTATAATGTCTTATACTCGACTTTCACACATTCGAGCCATTTAGAACCACTAAAAGCTTAGGTTAGAGTTCTAATTTATCTAAACTTCACTTCATGTGTTCATAAGAGCATTTAACTAATAAAGGAATAAATTTATGGCTCAAAAGAGGCCTTAGCTTATTCGTTCAACCGTTTCCCTTATTTTTCGAGTAAAAGCTTAACCACTACCTCTTTAATTATATATAAAGAATATAATTGGGTATACGAAAAGCCTTGGACCCAATTTAGTTGGTCTTAGGTGTCCTCCACGGACTAAACCGAGGTGTTCAACCCACAACACAGTTCCTTGCTGTACGGTGGCTTGGTATATTGCCTCTTTTTCACCGGATTTGGCTCCGGTTGCAACGGTAACTACTCGGGCTTTATTCCCTTGTTTATTTCCAGAAATTATAATACCTATACTACTCCAATCCAAGCCTATTCATGAATCAAACAAGGAAAAATCGAATTTAGTATAATTTCTAACCCAATTTTCATAATTTCCACAACTGGCCAAATTCTACAATTTGGCCTTGATTCTAAACCTCCCTAAGCATTCAATAACACCTACTAAGCTCGAATTTATCCTCGGAATGTCCCAAATAGAAGTAATTGAAGATTTCCTCAAATCCCTAAAATTGGAGAAATTGGGGTTTTGAGAGTTTAGGGCTTCCTACCTTGTTTCAATCCGATGGAAGGCTTAATGGGTGTTGAAGAAGAACTCCAGTCACCATCTCCAGCGTCGGAGCACCTTCTCCGGCTAGAATCCGGCCATACCCCACCGTGCCCTTGCTTCTTCTCCTTCACGGCTGGTCTCGGGTCTGCTCCCTCTCTCTCGTGCGTCCGCTTCTCTTTTCTGTTTTCTTTTTTTTTTCTGTTTTGATTTAAAAGGGGGTCACGGTTTGGCCCCCATGTATATATTATTTGGCTGAAAAAATTATTAAGTATTTAAATCTTAATTTTCCCCCATCCTTTTAATTCTCCCTTTCATTTAGGTCCTAATATATATATATATATATATATATATATATATTCCCTATTTTTTTTCTCTTCTTCATTTTATTTCAACCTTTAATTTAATTTATTTTTCTTTTTGAAAGAAAAATAAATTAAATAAAAATGATAATAATTAAAATTAATATCTCGAATATTACAATCTTCCCCCTTAAGAAATTGGGTCCCTGAATTTCAAACAATATACTAACCTTAGTCTTGAAACAGATGAGGATACGTCCTGCGCATTTCACCCTCGACCTCCCATGTAGCTTCATCGGTCGAGTGATTTCTCCACATGACTTTAACCAACAGAATCTCTTTTGTTATGAGTTTCTTCAACTGCCGATCTAAGATTTCCACTGACTCCTCCTCATATGTCAGATTTTCGGTTAGTTGCACGTCTTGCGATTGGATTACGTGCGAGGGATCTGGAAGATATTTCTGAAGCATCGATACATGAAAAACAGGATGTACTCCTTCCAATTCCGTAGGCAATTCCAAGCGATACGCCACATTCCCAACTCGTTCTAGGATTTCAAGCGGTCCAATATACCGAGGACTTAGCTTCCCCTTTTTACCGAACCGCATTACGCCTCTCATTGGTGATATCCTCAAGAACAGCTGGTCACCAATGGAAAATTCGAGTTCTCTCCTTCGATTGTCTGCATAGGACTTCTGTCTACTCTGAGCCGTTAACAATCTTTCTCTTATGCATTTCACCTTTTGCAAGGCATCTTGTAACAATTCTGGGCCGATTAGGCTAGCTTGTCCCACCTCGAACCACCCAATCGGGGATCTGCACCTACGTCCGTACAGAGCCTCAAAAGGTGCAATTTGGATACTTGCTTGATAACTATTGTTATATGCAAACTCAGCAAAAGTAGATACCTTTCCCAACTTCCGCCAAAATCCATAATACACGCCCGAAGCATATCTTCAAGAATTTGAATGGTTCTTTCCGATTGGCCATCAGTTTGTGGGTGGAACGCGGTACTCAAATCAACTCTCGTTCCCAACACTTCCTGCAATTACTTCCAAAACCTGGAAGTGAACTGTGGCCCTCTATCAGATATTATGGACACTGGCACACCGTGCAATCTAACGATTTTTGATAGATAAAGCTGCACATATTCACTCACTCCGTAAGTGGTCTTAACTGGTAAGAAGTGCGAGGACTTAGTCATGCGATCCATTATCACCCAAACCGAATCGAATCCACGTTGTGATCTTGGCAACCCAGTTACAAAATCCATCGTTATCCTCTCCCATTTCCACTCAGGTATTTCTATCTGTTGTAATGCTCCGGCGGGCTTCTGGTGTTCAACCTTGACTTGCTGACACACTAAACACCTGGCTACATAGTTTGCAACATCCTTCTTCATTCCATTCCACCAATACAGCTGCTTCAAATCATGATACATTTTATTAGCTCCTGGATGGATTGTATAAGTTGTCCGGTGTGCTTCTTCAAGAATTCTTTCTTTCAAGTTATCAACCATAGGGACACACAACCGTCCCTCTAACCGAAGTACTCCGATATCATCAATAGAGAATTGGATGTCGTCCCCCTTCTCTTTAGTCACATTATCCTTGATTTGCTTGAGGTCGGTATCTTCATCCTGTCTAAACTTCACCTCTTCTACCAAAGAGGACTTAGCTTGCAAATGAGCTAAAAGTGGCTTGGAACTTCCAATCTCAAACTGATTTCCCGTTTATTCTAGCTCGTGAAGTTCTCTAATCAACGGTCTTCTTTCTTCACTTATATGAGCAAGACTGCCCATGGATTTCCGACTCAGAGCATCGGCTACCACATTAGCCTTTCCTGGATGATACAAGATCGTGCAGTCGTAGTCCTTCAACAACTCTAACCATCGATGTTGTCTCAAAATCAAATCTTTCTGCTCAAATATGTATTTAAGGCTTTTGTGGTCTGTATAAATTTCACATGTCTCACCATACAGGTAATGTCTCCATAATTTTAAAGCAAATACTACCGCAGCCATCTCGAGGTCGTGAGTCGGGTACTTCTTCTCGTGTTTCCTCAATTGTCGCGATGCATACGCAATCACCTTGCCGTGATGCATCAATACACACCCTAACCCGATCCTCGACGCATTACAGTATACCACATACCCTCTTGTGCCTTCAGGTAATGCCAACACCAGAGCGGTAGTGACACTATCTTTCAACTTCTAAAAAATCTGCTCACATTTGTCGTCCCATATGAACTTCACTGCCTTATGAGTTAACTTAGTGATAGGTGCAACAACCTTAGAGAAGTCCTGCACAAATCTCCTATAATATCCAGCCAAGCCCAAGAAACTGCGAATTTCAGTAACTGAGGTAGGCTGGGACCAATTCTTCACCGCTTCTACCTTACTTGGATCAACGTGGATTCCCTCTGATGATACCACGTGACCCAAAAAGGCAACTTTGTCAAGCCATAATTCACACTTGGAGAACTTGGCATACAATTTCTCCTCTCTCAACTTCTGCAACGCTAATCTTAAGTGTTATGCATGTTCTTCAGAATTTTTTTGAGTAAACCAAGATGTCATCAATGAAGACAATGACAAATCGGTCCAAAAATGGTTTGAAAACCCTATTCATCATGTCCATGAACGTTGCAGGAGCATTAGTTAATCCGCAAGACATCACCAAGAACTCGTAATGTCCATATCAGGTCCGGAATGCGGTCTTAGGTATGTCTGATTCCCGAATCTTTAATTGATGATACCCAGATCGCAAATCAATCTTGGAAAACCGCTTAGCGCCCTGCAACTGATCAAATAAGTCATCTATCCTCGGCAGTGGGTATTGATTGCGGATCGTCACCTTGTTTAACTTTCGGTAATCGATACACAACCGCAAAGATCCGTCATTCTTCTTCACAAAAAGGACCCGTGCACCCCACGGAGAGAAACTAGGTCGGATGAAACCTTTGTCGAGCAACTCCTGCAATTGTGTGTGTAACTCCTTCAACTCTTTTAGAGCCATCCAGTAAGGTGGTGTGAATATAGGCTGGGTGCCAGGTTGCAGCTCAATTTCAAATTCAATCTCCCGATCGGGCGGCAAACCCGGCAAATCTTCTGGAAATACATCCAAAAATTCTTGCACTACCGGTACTTGAGTCGGTGAAAGTACTACTTTCGTGGTATCCTTGACCAAAGCCAAATACCCCTTATGATACGAGCAGGGAAAGCACAAATAGTGGCCATAATTTATCTCCCGAAACAATTATATTATTAAAAGCAAGAAGAGTCAAGAAAATCAAATTAAAGCCCCCAGATAATAGTAAAAACGTGAGTTACACATTTTGGGCTGAAAGTGGAGCTGCACAACATGTTTTGGGCTTGAAAACATTAATTTGGAGAGCTTGGACCATGTACTATACATGTGGAGACTTGTTTAAGCCTAGATCTTCTTATTTTGGGCTTAAAATGCTTATTTTAATTTGGGTTAAATTTTTGTGCGAAAATCATTATATTTAGACTTTATTATTTAAAGTCCATTAGTTTTTTTAGACAATTATTTAAGATTTAGTGTTTTAATTATATTGGGTTTAAGTATGATTATTAGAAAGACCCAATAGTTTTATTTTAAAGTTATGTTAGGATTTAGGGTTTTAATTGTTTTAGGATTCTAGAGTTTTCTTTTTTTGGAGTATAAATACTCCTTTTCTATCTTGTATTTGACACAAGTTAAGTTTTGAATTATATGAGAATTTGATTATTCATCTTGGGAGTGGATTCTCTCTAGGGTTCTTCATTGAACTAACAGACTTATCAAGGTTTGATCATCCTTGTGGCGTCTTCTAACACTTCGGGTCCTTGTTTGTTCGAGTTCAAGGGTTCAAGTGGATCAATCGACCTTTGTTTAGCATTCTTGGGGTACATATATTTCAGATTGATTGTGGGTTCGTGGGATCAATCCCAGTGGGTTCGCATCATTTGGTATCAGAGCTTCAACCCTAAACAAGGTCATATCTATCTATTTACTTGTTTTTCGTTTTTGTTCATCAAAAACGAAAAAAACAAATTGTACTTTTTCATTGTTTTGTTTACCATCAATGCAATGCAACAACAATTGCAAGTTTTTGAATATGAATTTGACAAAAATGTTGTGGAAGGAGAATCTCTTGTGGTCAGAAGAGATTTGATTTGTCAAATTGAAAAACATGTGTTTAATGAACAGAGGGAAAATATTTTTCGCACTCGTTGTCGTGTTAAAAACAAAGTATGTAGGTTGATAATTGATGGTGGCAGTGTTACAAATGTTGCTAGTACTACAATGGTGGAGAAATTGAATTTGCCTACCGTTCGACACCCTAGACCATACAAGTTGCAATGGTCGAATGAATGTGGGGAAATTAAAGTTGATAAGCAGGTTCTAGTTTCTTTTTCAATAGGCAAATATTGTGATGAAATCTTGTGTGATGTTGTTCCTATGCATGCTGGGCATATACTATTGGGAAGACCTTGGGAGCTTGATAGGAAGGCTAAGAAGAATAGGTTTACCAATAGATATTCTTTTGTAATGAACAACAAACCTGTTACTCTTGTACCATTGACTCCAGAGCAAATATATGAGGATCAACTCAACATCAAAGAAGAAAAAGATAAAAGAGAGAGTGAGCTTAAAGAAAAGAGTGAAACAGAGAAGATTAAAATAAATGAGGGAAAAGAGGTCATGGAAGAAAAGAAACAAATTCATGACCCAATGAAGAGTGAAAAACAAGGTGAATCATTGATTTCTACTAACAGTGATCCAGATTTGTATAGTTGTGATGTATCTTTGTTACAGGAACATGAAGAGGAATTTCCAGATGAAATAACTAAAGATTCGACACCTTTAGTTCTGGGTATGAGAATTCATCCTAATGATTTTGTATTTGGAGATACATTTAATTTTAAGGAGAAAAATGAGCTTTGGCGACAAAAGTTGTACGAAGATTCGAGGACGAATCTTTTCGAGGAAAGAGAGAATGATACGAGCAGGGAAAGCACAAATAGTGGCCATAATTTATCTCCCGAAACAATTGTATTATTAAAAGCAAGAAGAGTCAAGAAAATCAAATTAAAGCCCCCATATAATAGTAAAAACGTGAGTTACACATTTTGGGCTGAAAGTGGAGCTGCACAACATGTTTTGGGCTTGAAAACATTAATTTGGAGAGCTTGGACCATGTACTATACATGTGGAGACTTGTTTAAGCCTAGATCTTCTTATTTTGGGCTTAAAATGCTTATTTTAATTTGGGTTAAATTTTTGTGCGAAAATCATTATATTTAGACTTTATTATTTAAAGTCCATTAGTTTTTTTAGACAATTATTTAAGATTTAGTGTTTTAATTATATTGGGTTTAAGTATGATTATTAGAAAGACCCAATAGTTTTATTTTAAAGTTATGTTAGGATTTAGGGTTTTAATTGTTTTAGGATTCTAGAGTTTTCTTTTTTTGGAGTATAAATACTCCTTTTCTATCTTGTATTTGACACAAGTTAAGTTTTGAATTATATCACAATTTGATTATTCATCTTGGGAGTGGATTCTCTCTAGGGTTCTTCATTGAACTAACAGACTTATCAAGGTTTGATCATCCTTGTGGCGTCTTCTAACACTTCGGGTCCTTGTTCGTTCGAGTTCAAGGGTTCAAGTGGATCAATCGACCTTTGTTTAGCTTTCTTGGGGTACGTATATTTCAGATTGATTGTGGGTTCGTGGGATCAATCCCAGTGGGTTCGCATCACCTTACATCCCTTTGCAAGTAATTTGGATGCCTTCAACACCGAGATTAAGCTTGGATACGGTGCAGCTCCGTCACCTCGTATCATAAAAGGTTCCTCGTTTGGCATATTGAATTTCAAACATTTAGCCCTGCAGTCCATAACCGCATGGCAAGACGACAACCAATCCATTCCGTGGATTACATCAAGATCAACCATATACAACAACCGAAGGTCTGCCATAGTCTCATGGCCATTGACCTCCGCAATGCAAGACTCGTGCACATACTCTACTTGTACCGATTCTCCCATTGGAGTAGAGACCATTACTGTTTCTTTCATTCTAGACGGACTTTTCTTAAATTTAGAGGCAAATGCATGCGACACATAGGAATGAGTGGAGCCGGAATCAAACAAAACTCGTGCTTCAAGAGAACAAACAATGAGGGTACCTGTCACAACCGCATTTGATTCATGAGCGTCTTGCTGAGAAAGTGCACCGAAACCTTCCTAAGCATTCAATAGCATCTACTAAGCTCGAATTTATCCCCGGAATGTCCCAAATAGAAGTAATTGAAGATTTCCTAAAATCCCTAAAATTGGAGAAATTGGGGTTTTGAGACTTTGGGGCTTCTTACCTTGTTTCAATCGGATGGAAGGCTTAATGGGTGTTGAAGAAGAATCCAGTCACCCTCTCCAGCGTCGGAGCACCTTCTTCGGCGAGAATCCGGCCAAACCCCATAGTGCCCTTGCTTCTTCTCCTTCACGACTGGTCTCGGGTCCGTTCCCTCTCTCTCGTGCATCTGCTTCTCTTTTCTTTTCTTTCTTTTTTTTTCTATTTTGGTTTAAAAAGGGGTCAGGGTTTGGCCCCCATGTATGTATTATTTGGCTGAAAAAAATTATTAAGTATTTAAATCTTAATTTTCCCCCATCCTTTTAATTCTCCCTTTCATTTAGGTCCTAAAAAAATATAGATATATTCCCTATTTTTGTTCTCTTCTTCATTTTATTTCAACCTTTAATTTAATTTATTTTTCTTTTTGAAAGAAAAATAAATTAAATAAAAATGATAATAATTAAAATTAATATCTTGGATATTACATTCATAAAGTGAGCACTCCTGGAATCTTTATTGGCAAGCAATTTGTCTAGAACATGAGGTGGCCTTTTGACAGCTGGCAATTTAACTTTTCCTTGCATGCAACACATAGAAAAATTTGGATTCTTAGGAGCTCTGGACCGGTTTACACGTTCATCAAACCAAAACAATGCTCCACAAAACTCGCACTCGTAAGTAGGACGTCCAATTTCATAATACTCTGAGCGTTCATTAAGAATATTTTTTGAAATTAGTAAGGTATTTAAAGGTTAATGGAGATATACGTCGGTGAAAATTAAAGCATCATATAAATAAGCTGAGTTACTAATGTTATTGCATTACACAACATGGGATTAACCTTCGTTTATTATGTAGCTAGCAGATTCCAAAACATCTGTGTCTGTCTGAATAGCATTTGATTGAAGATCCTCAATAGAATTTCTGATATCTGTCTCATATAATATGATTTAATATAAAAAAAACAACACTGTACATTTAGTATGTAAAGTCAAACTACATGTAGTTAGTGTAACTTAGTGCATTGATTATTTACCGTTTACATCAAACAATGTACTCAATGCGACTCGTCCTGTACAAACATAAGATTGTCATGTAAGAAAAACACGTATAAATGTAAAAGAACTATGGATGTGCAAATATTATAAAGTAACAAAAGTTTTAAAAATTGTGACTAATTTGAAGTGTGAAAATTACCTTGTCTCCGAGCTAGTGATTCACTCAGGTTTTTTCTATGTTTCTTAGAAGACGATTGTTTGGAAGAACGAATAAATGCATCCTCGAGTCCTAAAATATGTTTGAACAAAATATATGACTAACTTAAGATCAACTTGTACTAATGATGATTATTATTGTATATGTGCTGCAAATGTATATTGAGTTTACTTGATACATAACAGATACGTACAAATTAAGTCAGATGTATTGTGAAACAATTTATGAATTACGTTGAGATGGTGACATTCGATTGAATTGCGAGCATATATTTTCTTTGTCTAAATTAGAATATATATATATATATATATGCTAGTAACACTTTATATATTTTATTTGTGATGAAAAAATATACCGAAATGAAATATGAAAAATTAGGGAACTCACCATCATGTATTACATCTTTTGAAATTGAACGTTTCTGTAATACCTCAGAAAATTTCGAGGATTAAAGAATGATTTATTTAAAATTTCGAGGATTAAAGAATGATTTATTTCGGGGCTAGGAATTAAAACTTTAAAAAGAAGATAGAAAAAGTATGAAAGTTAGAAGAAACCGGAAAGGAAATTTTTTCGAAGATTGTAATACCCAAGAAATTTTTCGAAGTTTAAAATAAAATAAAAGGGAAGGAAAAAGAAGTAGAAAATAAAATTTTTAGGATTTGATTCAGGACCTAAGAAATTAAAAAGCTGAATTAAATAGGGAGAGGGATTACGTCAAAAATACATATTAGTTATTATTTATTTAACTATTATAATTATTTGATTATTTAATTATTTTTATTATTATATATAAATATATATGATTTTAATTAATTAAGAGAAAGAGCCGTGAGTTTTAAATACAGAAAAAGAGAATAAAAGAAAGAAAAAGGAGAAACGTGAGAGAGAGAGCACGAGAGGGAAGGGAGAAATAGAAAAATGGTAGAGAGAGAGAGTCGTGAAGGAAGAAGAAGAAGGAATTTCGCCAGAAATTCGCCGGAGAAGAGCTAGCCAATGCCGGAAAAAGTCACCGGAGCTCAGTTACAACATCTTCCACACCTCCCACCAATCGAATCAAGGTTGGTAACCCCAATTTCATTCTAAACCCTCAATTTCTCCATTTTTAGGGATTTCTTCGGTTCACCTTCGATTGGGTTGTTTTGAGGGTAGATTAAGACCTAGAAAGTGTTCTTGAACACTTAGTTGGCGTAGGAATCGAGATTATATTCTCGGATTTGCCCAAATTCGAATTTGGAAGGATTTGGGGTTGAAATTATAATTATTTCCAAATTGGGGTAAATTGTTGATAATTAGGATTGAGCTTGGATTTGAGTAAATAGGCTTGGATTGGTGCTATTGAAATTATATTGTGGAAATATTAGCTGAACAAGACCCTTGAAGAGCTGGCCCGAGGTTATTAAGGTTGAACTTTGACATTAACGTGTTGGGTCCCTGGTCGATTTGCCCAAATACACTTAAGGGTGACGTTGAGAGTTTTAAACCTCCTCTCTTCGATTTTAAACACCTAAGGATAATTATGAATATTTATTAAGATTTATTTTAGGTACCTTCTTGTTTCTCAAGGATGGAAACTTGCGGAACAATGAAGTCCAAATTCTAAAATGGTAATTTTATTCCTTCATAATTATTAGGAAGCCTTAAGTAGGGTGAATTAGAGGTGTATTGAGGTTTAGAAACTAGATTTCTTAGAACCCGAGTAAGAACACAAGTTGAAACAAAATGCTTAGACCTTCCTAAAAATTAGGATTCCTTTCAATCAAGTTAGATAAGCTTCCTTAGATGTGAATACAAGTTAGATAGATGTCTAATACTCAAATCCAAGTATGTGAAACACTCAAGTAGAGTGTTATATTCGAGTAAGTCAAGTGTCCGAGGAAGGATACGCATAAGTCGGGATAGAGAAGTCCAATAAGACCAAGAGCTTGATTCTGTGGCAACCATGGACTACATGTGAGAGTAATGGAGAGATAAATAACAACTTAAGCTAAGTGATAACCTTAATGAAGCAAATGTTGTTCTTATAGGAACAACGGCACGCAGTAGAGTGCAACAGGAACTCCGAGGAGACTAAAGTTACAGGAGCTGATTGCATGGAAGGTTGGCCAAGGTGAAGGTTCTTCCATCTCTGCTCCTAGGGTTGTATGTTTGTGTGGATTAAATGAGTATGTACATTCTCTACTTGTCTGCCATGTGTTAGCTAGAGGTATAGAATGTTAAAAGAATAAAGGAACTAGAAAATAGGTTGTGGAAAGTAGCTTAGATAGGAAGACATAGGAGTGGAGAGTAATCGTTTGCTATGATTGGTGTGTTACAAATCCAACTCATACACTCCGGAGGCATGATGAGTATTTTATTAAATCTTTTTCACGACGGTGGCAAGAGTCCTTGTACGGAAGGACTAAACTTTTATTTTGAAAACTCGTCACGACAGTGACTTAAATTATAATCATGCAATGGGAGTTATTGGTGGGTTTCGGGTTTGGTTATGCTAGCGATGTGAGACATCGACTAGAACAACGTCAGATGACACTTGAGGCCTCGGTTTTATAATCACCATGACGATGGCCATTGCCCTATCCTGGCAATAGGGTCAGAAAGGTTTTATATTGCTATGACGATAGCTTGAGGCTCAGAGAGTGCATTTGGACGGGTATATGAGGTATATCCTGTTAAGGATACTCATCCATATTGACAAGGAGAAGAATTGTTGATCCTTCGGAAAAGATACAAAGAATCCTATTAATATGTGAGACTAAGGTAAGGAGACACGGGAGGAACCCATGGGAGAACCGTGAGCCTAACCTAGTAAAAGAGAAATCATCCTGTGGAGTTGGTCCAGGGTGTGTCAGTGGCCATGCTTCGAGACGCCGTGCCGTGCCCGCCATGTGGCCTGGTTGGGTAATAGACGAGTGGGCTCAAGCTATTGCCCCGCAGCAAGGGGTCAGAATGTGCCACTTGGTGGCTACGAATCAGTTGTTTGATAGTTAGAGATTGATTGTGTTTGATTAATAGAGTTGTCACGAGGTGACCAGTACCCAAGTGAATGGGTTAAGCATGTTTTGCCACATGGTGGCCAGTAGCCCGAGTGCACGGGTTCGAAGTAGAAAAGCCACGTAGTGGCTAGTAGATACCCCAGAGTTGGGGAGATTAAGTAGATGTATGTTTGGCATTTGTGTGTATGTACAAGTTGTCTGTGTTTGCATATAATTGCTGATTGTGCAGCGTAGTGGTAACGTACAGGATTACGTCACCACACGTCTTGTTTGATTCAGACATGCTGAAACGTGAGAAGACCGGTAAGTAAAAGCCGGCACTATATGTTACATGTTTACTTGGTGATTGATGACGTGGAATAAATTGCTGCATGTTTACAGTTATTAAATGCATGTGAGTGTTTGGGTGAAATTTCTGTTGTTGTGTGATCACCAAGAATGTATGCTAACAATAGTAACTAGTTGTTTTTGCATGTGATTGTGTATGACTCTCAAACCCAGCGCTATGGTACCCACCTTGCGCCGGGGATGGGAGAGTCCTCACTGAGTCGCGTGGTTAAGACTCACACCTCATTTTTACTACACAGAGACAGGTTAAGTACAGGCGAAGAAGTCTCAGTGGAACGAGGGTTGAGCAACACTTTCCAAGACCCACAACTTGTTCATGTGGTTGAATAAATTGTAATTGTAATTTAATTTAATTTATCGTTGTAGCATAAAGTAAAGGGTAGACGCACCCAATTAGATTGTATTACTAAATCTAGAACTATCAGTTTCACACACCTTAAAGATCAGGATTTATTTTACTGCGATACATGGAAAATTTGTTTTCAAAATGTATATCTATACATATATCTGTGGCATGTGAATAGGATAGGCAGCATCTTCGGATGTGTAGCCAGTAGACATGTTATATATATTATGTGTATTTTCCTATATCTATATCCTGAAGCGGCACTGGCCGTGGATTTGCTTGCCTAGGATAGGCCACCATTTCGGTGTAGCCATGGTCTTATACTGCATGTGGATGTATTTTCAATAATAGATATTCTGTCAATTAGGTGATAAGGCTTACAGGTACAGGGATATTCCTTGTGTCTGTGCCGGTCACGGTCCTCTAAACGGGGGTCATGACAGTTTCCTTGAACGAATTTCCATTCTCTTACGTCGGTTTGCTGAGTCATAAGTAATAGTGTATATAAATAGTATATGATTCAAACTTTGCAATATTGGTTCTGAGGATAAATGATTATAAATATTTATTTAACGAATCAAAACTCAAAGAACATTCATATCAACTAAATAAACTACAACTTGAAATTGCTATATAAGTATATAATCATGGGAATGATTAAATACCTTTTGCAATTGTAGATGGTGCTACATTGGATGAAGATGATAGATCAAACTTAACACCAATTGTGTTTGATATATCTATTATGTATTTGGACAAATGGATAAGACAATTAGTAAGTTCTTAAGAGTAGTTAGTTATACATGATTCATATTATTTCTTCTGGTATACATTTTAATTGAAAACCATATAATGACCTAACCAGTGAGGGGTTGTGAGGAGATTGTTGAAATCGAGTGTAATAAATTTGTCACGACCCTCTATCGGACGTCCGTGACCGGCACGGGAAGTAGGATTTCTCCTATCCCGTAAGCCTCTAATCCCTAATTGACATTTTCACATGTTTATAACTAGCCATTTCTAATACAAACAATATATAGTATTTATGGTCATCCATATCCAGTGACCTAAGTAGCGTGCAATCCACGGCTCGCTCAACGTCGCTTCAATCTATACATGTACACATAATCACTCACACGTACATATAGTATACATATTGATCACGCGCTTCAGGGCGGGTGATCTATCATATTCACATGCAGAAATCCTATGTACAGTCATACACATATATTCAATCACACGCATGCATATAGTTTACATATTGATCACACACCTCAATGCGTGTGATCTATCCTATTCACATGCGGAAGCCATATTTTCATACAATCATGTATTCAGTCACGCATATATATATAATTTACAAATTGATCACACATAATCTATCCTAGTCACATGCGGAAGTCATTTATATATACATGATATATGTTATATCATAGCCTAAAGTCCCAATATCAAGACCTAACCTTAATCTGTATGAAGCCGACAATACTAGAGTTCGATATATATATACAGCAGTTGTATAAGTACAAAAGCTACATCCAAAAGGAGCCATATATACATATACATCCTGATTTATTTACATAAACCAAAATACGCTACCCACGCGGACTATGCGTGCGGTCTTCAGGGTTGTCCACCTCCTTGAGAAGAAGTGGACGCATTCCCGACGCCTGAACCACCTGTATCTGAAACATGTAAACAGGGGGGTTGAGTCGAATAGACTCAGTGAAGAGCCCCCCATCCTTGGCGTAGCAGCGAGTACCACTACAGCTGGGGGAAGGGAGCAACCACAACCACATGCGCATGAAATGGATTTATATTGTGATCTTTAATATGATCAGGTAGTCAATATATAATATTCACAATTAAAATCCTAATTCATGCTCCTACATATTTATTACTCCGCACGTACATAAATCACAACATATATATCATATATTTTCATAAGTCACACATAGTTATGCTCGTAGGCATTCACTTTCTGTCTCCTGCATTACGCTAAGAGAAATACTGGCCCGAAGACAATTTCATGTACGAACCTGGTCGATCACACCAGGAACTTTCTGACTCCAAGGCACGTTTAGAGTAATAGCCGGCAACTTGTCTGACCTCGGTTAAACCAAGGTAATGGCCACTATGTTGCATGCTTACTATTAACTGAATCCTGTCTGTCCGACCAGGATAACCGACTCGATCTACCCAAACTAACCTAACAGGTTCAACTAACAAATTTTAGCTTGAAAAACGCCCTATTAGTAACTAATTGAATATTATACATGTTCACTAGTTAGGCCTGGATTCCCCCGTTCCAATTATGTAACACTCTCACTCACATCCGACAATCCTAAGTTCAGTTTTCCTCAACAAACCATACAAACGAGATCTTTAAGTGACGATCAATATGATTTGTTTCTAATTTTACTGAACTCTCACATATGAAATCACGACACAATCCTACCCACGGTAACACATAAGGCTCATTGAGCCACATTATCACATATACACATATTTGGTTTGCATTTCCACTATTTACTTACTAACCATACACACGTAGCGCAAACTCATTTAGATAAGTACATTTCATATGATAACTGCATAAAATAAGGCAAACCACATTTGCACGTTGTCATCCAACCCTGTGGGGCAGGGATGAGAGAGCCCCTCACCTCGTTGGCCCTCCTGATCAGTCCTCAGAGTGCCTGGAGCTCCAATTACCCTTTGGTGCCCTATACACATATATATTTAAGAAATTTAGAACATGTAACTAAGCATCTAACATGCACGTGCCATGCTAATGCTCATGCACCCTTTAGATATTTCCAAGAACTAACTATTTAGTTCGTTACGTCGTCTAAATTTCTCTTTTTGAAAGTCCATACTGTCTTATACCGGCTTTCATACTTTTGAGCCACTTAGAACCTCTAAATGCTTAGGTTTGAGATTCCCACTTGTCTAAATTTCACTTCATGTGTTCATAAGAGTATTTAACTAATAAAAGAATTAAATTCACGGCTCAAACGAGGCTTTAGCATACCCATTCCACCGTCTCCCTTATTCGCCGAGTAAAAGCTTAATTACTACCTCTTTAATTATGTATAAAAATATAATTGGGTATAATTAGAGCCTTGGAACCAATTTAGCGGGTCTTAGGTGTCCACCACGGACTAGACCGAGGTGTCCAACCCATAGTACAGCTCCTTACTGTACGGTGGCTTGGTATATTGCCTCTTTTTCACCGGATTAGGCTCCGGTTGAGATGGTAATTACTCGGGCTTTATTCCCTTGTATATTCTAGCATCTATAACACCTATACTACTCCAATCCAAGCCTAATCATGCTTCAAACTATCAATTTCGAATTTTAGAGCAATTTCCTAACCCAATTTTCCTAATTTCCATACCCGGTCAATTCCTACGGTTTAACTTCGATTCTGAACCTCACGAAGCTTTCAATAACACCCACTAAGCTCAAATTTAACCCCAGAATGCCCTGATTGGAAGTATTTGAAGAATTCCTAAAATACCCAAAATTGGAGAAATTGGGGTTTTGAAGGATTGGGGCTTTCTTACTTGATTTCAATCGGATGGGGAGCTTAAAGCGATGGTAAAGATGAAGTCCGGTAGCCTTCACCGGTGGCGGGACCCTTCCTCCGGTGCGTTTCCGGCCTGAACCCGCCGTGAGCCTCCCTCTTCTCTTCTCGGTGGTTGGTTTCGTGCGTCCGCTCGTACTGCTCGGTTCTGCTTCTGCGTTCTGCTCTTTTGCTTATTATTTTTTAATGTGTGTTTAAGTAATGGTAAGGGGGGTCACGGTTGGCCCCCCATATATCTTATTATATATATATTATATTTTTTTTCTGTTTTAGTTTAATTGAAAAAGGGATTCACGGTTTCAGCCCAAAAAATTAATATAAAACTAATATATTATTTAAATCCTAATTCCTTCCTTTCTTTTTAAATTCCCTTTTCATCTAGGTCCTAAATAAATTTCCATTTTTTTAGAAAATAGGTAAAATTATAATTTTCTATTTCCTCTCTCTTCTTCATTTTATTTCAACTTTTTTTAAATTTAATTTATTTTTCTTTCCCCAAAGAAAAATAAATTAATAACAATGATACTAATAAAAATTAATATCTCGGATATTACAAAATTGTAGCAAATCATAAGGAAGAGGGATGAAATTACGAAAGAAATTAAAATTTAAAGAGCAAACAGGCAAACTACTGTACATGGTTAGGGTGACTATTAAAATCATCTATTTATATTAAATAAAGGTGTTGCCAATATAATTTAAAATATTGAACATGACATAATAATCTAATTTGCAAAACAAATGTAGTTACCTTTGAAAACAAATGGAGGCGAATTGGATAAAGAATTTGTCACGTTGGAACTTGACAAAGTGTTGAAAGGCATTCCTGTGAATAAATTGCAGAGTCAAAGTTACCATTCATATAATTTCCTTGGGGAGTTAATGACAAAGTAAATTTACAAATACAGTTAAAATAATACACACCTTGAGCATATGAATGCGAAGTATTAGTTATATATGACATGTGAGGTGTCTGAGATGATTGATTCGAAGAACGAGCTGGTATTATAGTGAACGAATATGATATAGTTAGGGAATGCTTTGTGATACTATTGAAAGCTACAAGTCACTATACAACACGATTATTGATACACATGTATACATCTTATTAATAATGTGAAAGAAACGTACTTGAGGGGTCATTATAATGATGTCTTTGACGTCGCTTGGACATTATTCTCATCCTTCTCCTCCTATTACCTGTTGTTTATTTATATTTTGACAAGATATTTAGTGGACCTGATAATTTCAGTTAAATTCATTATTGCATTAATAATGGAGTGGTATGGTATGTAGTTTAGTTGAGTATCTAGTTATCGTAACAGATATCACCTTAACTAAAATATAAGAATGTACAAAAATATAGAAAGTACCTCTGGCAACATCAGTATGATTATAGTATATAAATTGCATAGGGAAGTTATTGAAATAACCTGAATCATCATGAACAAAAGAAAAAATCTATACATAATATGAAGGGACAAAGTTTTGAACTAATGTTAAACGGTGATGGAACAAAATATTAATATCACTGAACGAACCAAATTACTTATATATATATATATATATATTAAGAAACTGCTATAAGATGGATTTTTTTTCCAAATTTAAAATATATATATTTAAATTTAGTTGACACTTACACTGAGAAGATATGGTTAGCGCACCTGGCAGGTTAGTGGTAGGGTTTAGTCCAAAAGAGTGCATAGGAATTGTTGCTTTTCGTCATGATGTCATACCATTGAACAAAAAGTTAACAAATGAACATCCAAGCAACAATATATATATAAGACAATTAAACGTGTTATTTGTTTAAAGCATTTATACCATGTTGAAAAGCTGCTTGTACAAACTGTTGAAAATACAATGGTATTGAGCCATGTTGGATTTGGCCTGCATCCATGATATATATGTAAAAACAAAACAATTTAATGGGGTGATGACGAAACAGTAGATTTAAATGAGTTATAGACTATGCTACTGGCAAACACACTAAAAACTATGTACACATAGTGGAAAAGTTAACTGAAATAAAAAACATTTCAGCGAATATATATAGTTGACTGAACCTGGCGTCAAATAAACATGATCATTAATAAATGCTGATGGTCCATACCAAAAATCTACAAAGGAAATTCAGACATATCAATATGAAATATATGTTATCGGTAGGCTAAATTAAAGACGTAGATAAGTATTAAAGTCAGTAACATTTTAGCCTTATGTCTGGGATCAAATAATATACACCAAGAATATATGAATGAGGAAATCATAATACACGACTTGTGTAAAACTTCGGTACAACTGAATGAATTTACGTAAAAACAAACATATATAGAGCAGTACAACAAAAATTAAACTATAGTGTGTAATGAATTACGTTGAGTCTGTTTGATCCTGATCTTTAACCTTTGATATGATAGAACTTGTTTTCTGTGTGCCCTTGCTTGTCTACTTCTAGATGCACGGTCATTAGGTTTCATAATTAATCTTGTGGTATCTACATGGTTAACAAAAGAACTTTTTTAAATAAAAAACGATGAAACTATATTATTCGTCGAGTTGAATCACATAACAACAAAAACAGTTATGACAATCGCATACAACTTATCATAACGGAAGATGATTATGTCATGATTGCCTGATGAGCATATAAACATATAGAAATGCATCTTAATGAAAATTTGAATAAAAAATTAATGAAACAAATATGACTTTCAAGCCATTCCAATAATTCACCAAACATTAATAATATACAAAAACTCCGTTTACAACAATCATAGTCAACATATTTAATTGATACACATTCCGGAATCGTTGGCACGAACTTAAGCAGTATCTGTGATTTTAAATGACTCTACCATGTATTGGGTTAAATTATGTAGGTATAATGAAATCAGACGAATAAGATTAAGTGCCAGCAGATCATGAAATAAATTGATTAAGATTGCATAAAAGAAATTATAATGAATAACATAATTGTCAATTGTGGACTACTTCCGAGAGATTCATGTTAATCATTTTATATGTAGTCATGTAAAGCAAACAAACAATAATAGCTTGATTATGATTTGGTAATCAGCCAAATAGGTGTGGTATTGTAATAAAGGGGACGCAAATTCGTGGAATCACAAAGAGAATGAACATAGGAACTGCTACAGTTTTCGGTTATGACCACAAAGTTTTTTTACACATGGGTAGGCAAAGTTAGATCTATCAAAGGTGATGTCTTAAAATGCATACGAAAAATATTCGAGTGTATGGAAGTTTTATCACAAAAAACAAACAAATCAATAAATATATGGTTAACCTACAATATAATATATGATGATTACAACACCTAATCTGATGTACTTCATACATTCTGTAATACCCGGGGAAATTTTTTTCGAAGTTTAAAATGAAATGAAAGGAAGTAGAAAATAATTTTTGGATTTAATTTAGGACCTAAGGAATTGGAAACCTAAATTAAATGGGGAAAAGAGAGTAGGGAACATTTTTGGGTATTTAATTTGGGTTATAAGAGGAAATGAAAAATTTTAATTGGAAAGAGGAGGATTTAAGTGGGGATATTTTCCACCTCTTCTCTATTATAATTATAATTATTATTATTTAGTTATCATTTATCTATTTTATTATTATTATATATATTTATTTATATTAATTAATTTTTTTTTAAAAGAGGGGTGGGTGCCGTGGGAATAAATAGAAGGAATAAGTAGAAGAGAAAGAAAGAAGAGAAAAAGGAAGAAAGAAAGAGAGAGAAAGAAAGAAGAGAGAGAAGGAGGAGTGGAGTGAGGAAGGAGAAGAAGGAGAAGAGGTTGGGGTTCACCGGAAAAGTGACCGGGGAGAGCTAGCCGACGCCGGAGAAGTCACCGGAGCTCGGGTACGATGTCTCCTACACCTTCATTTTAGGAATTTCTTCAATCCACATTCAATTGGGTTGTTTCGAGGGTAGCTTGAGACCTATGAAGTGTTCTTGAACACTTAGTTGGGGTAATAATCGAGGCTATACCCTCGGGTTTAGCCGAATTCGAATTTGAAAGGGTTTGGGGTTTAAAATTCTAAATATTCCCAATTTGGGGATTCATTGATAAATTTGGAATCGGGCTTGGATTTGAGTAGTTAGGGTTGGATTTATGTCATTGGATTGTAGGGGAATAAAACCCGTGAGGTGCGGAGTCGAAGCCGGGGTCGAAAGGGGGCCGGAACGGGCTCAAATCGGCCCACAGCACAGCAAACGAATTGTTGTGCTGCGAACCGGCGCTATAGCGCCATTTCTCTGGTTCACCAAAGGCTGCTGGGCAGCAGCTTGGCGCTATAGCGTCGTACCTCCGTCCAGCATTCTCAAAAGTCATTTTTTTGCCAATCCGGGGCGTCCGATCCTCCTATTTTCAATTCGAAACATCTTAGGACACCCCCAACCATGTTTTTAAGGATCAAGACCATTTCAAATGTCTTCTTACCCCTCAAGAATAGGAACTTACGGAATAAGCTACGCCCAATTTCTTGAATTTCTAAATTCCCCGTACACCGCCATTAGGTAACCTTAAGTAGGATGGCTTAGAAGCACGTTGAGGTTTAGTAACTCAAATCCAAGGCCCCAAATGTAACTCAAGGAGAACGATGGTTGTATGAAACCAAGTGCAAGGCACTTGAGACCCTCATAGAAGAGAGGGAAGACGGATAAGACCCAGGACTCGGTTCTTGGCAACGTCTAGATGTATTCTAGGCAAGAGCATGTAGTATGCATATGAATTGCATATAGATGAGATGTTAAACACTTGAATGCATTCGTTAGGAAACTACGACTCGTCCGGAGCGGGAGTTACTCTAGGACAAGCGCAAGGAAGCCGTCCAGGTGAGGGGTTTCCCATCCTTGCCCTACAGGGTTGATTGAGGATGTGGATATGTGGTTTGCCTACTTGCCTATTTGTAAGAATTATTTAGTGGTTAACATGCTATTGTTGTTCCTAAACTATTATATATGAAAGTATCTGTATATGTGTGTTTGACTACAGGTAAAGAGGTACTGGAGGGTATCCATGTGGTGACATGAGATACGCCGAACAGTACAAGCAAGGGGGTAAGTTGTTGATTGAGTCCAAGGTTTGGTTTACCATATTAATTAGAAACTCACCTAAGAAATCATAAAGAAAGTGTTGCTAACGTCGACGTTTTACGGTAATTGAACTTAGGAAAGGCCTTAGAGCTAGGTTATGATCTAATCAAGGGTTTGGGTATTACATAAGGATTAAAACGATCTCATAAATTGATTAGTGAGTCATAGGGAGGTTCACACTACCTAGGTAAAGTCAGTCTAGGATAGTAATGGATAAATAGAGTCAGAACCCCAGCTGATGGCTCGGGAAGAGAAACAAGTCAGAAAAGATTACCCGTTGAGGCCATTGCCCTAGCCTGGTACTAGGGTCAGTTAAAGAGTAAAGCATTTGCCCGTTGAGGCCATTGCCCTAGCCTGGTACTAGGGTCAGTAAAAGACTAAAAGATTTGCCCGTTGAGGCCATTGCCCTAGCCTGGCACTAGGGTCAGTTAAAGATTAAGAGAAATTTGCTCGTAGAGGCCATTGCCCTAGCCTGGCACTAGGGTCAGTTGATTGATTTACAGTTTTCATATGATAGGTTAATTATGACTGTTTCATTATGAGAAGCATGATAGAAAAGCATGATCTGTAGGTTTATCTTTGATTTTAATGTTATATTAATGTTGCCTGATCGTAATATAACATTTGATAAACTGGACTTTCATGCGCATGTGATTGTGGGTGTTTCCCTTTCCCCAGCTGTAGTGGTACCCGCCGCTACGCCAAGAATGGGAAGCTTCTCACTGAGTCTGTTTGACTCACTCCCTCTGCTTCAATGTTTCAGATACAGGGATTGGGCAGGCATCGACGTCCGGGCAGTGATACGGACATCAGACCATCCTTACGCAATTGTTCGCGTGGTTGGACACCTTTTGGTTATTTTGATTGCACTTGTTGTATATATTTTAAAGTTGTAAGAGTTTTATATACATTTACAGCTTTTGATATGTACTTACTCTAGAATTGTCGGCTTCACATGTACTTAAAGACAGGGTCCAGTTTGGGAAAGACTAGGATATATGTTTGAGTATATAAACTTTTGCATGTGAATAGGATAGATCGTACGCATTGAGGCGTACGGACAATATGATATGGATATATATTATGTGTGCTTGCTGCATGTGAATAGGATAGATCGTACGTATTGAGACGTACGGTCAATATGATATTAATATTTACATTATGAGTGCTGATAAATATATCTATACACAGGATTGAGCTGAAGTGGTATTGAGCGAACCGTGGATTGCAGGTTAATAAGGCCACCAGTGAGGTGTGGCCACTAGTATGATATATATATATTGACTGTATAGCAGGGTAGTTATAGTCATTTTTACAGGATAAGGCTTACGGGTTTAGAGATAAAAATCTATTCCCGTGCCGGTCACGTACTCTCGATTTGGGGCCGTGACAAACTTGGTATCAGAGGCAGGTTATTCTTTAAGTCATGTGAAGCCATTGGTATAACCGGGTGTCGGTTTAAGTTTCGTTGTGAAACCCGGGCACAACGTTGCATTAAACAGGCACTTGTGGGAGTACCCAGGATAATTTGAGTCAGCCTTTCTTTCATTCCTTCTTAATCTATGATAGATTATGCAAATGCTTATCAGCTGACATTTTTGTGCAGTACAGGGATGCCACCGACTACTAGGCAGGTTAGGAGGGGCGGTAGAGTCCCTGCACGTACTGATGAGGAATCCGTTCGGGAGGAGAGAATGCCTCCCAGGGGTCGAGCTAGAGGCCGTGCTCGCGGTCGTGGTAGGGCACAAGAAAGAGAAGTCCATAGGCAACAAACTCCAGAGCCACAGGTTGAGACGGGTGCTCCGTCAGTGGCTGAGATGCTGACTGCTGGATTTCAGGAGTTGAGAGCTG
Source organism: Senna tora (assembly GCA_014851425.1). NCBI lineage: Eukaryota > Viridiplantae > Streptophyta > Magnoliopsida > Fabales > Fabaceae > Senna > Senna tora. Next base: position 18,082,352 of record CM026262.1, read on the forward strand.
AAATGACCTGCCAAATTCAACAAGAAGTCCGCCGTTTAGTTGTCAGCGAGGAAGAAGAGCAAGTGATATCGGCTGAACAGGAAACTGAAATGGTTGAGGAAAGGGAGGAAGAACCAAGAAGGGAATGGCAACAAAGGGACGTGCCCCGGGGACCGAGGGGAGTTCCGAGGGAATTACCGATTACTAAATTCCTGAAGCTGAATCCGCCTACTTTTTGCGGAACCGAAACCAAGGAGGACCCTCAACATTTCCTCCGTGATATAATCAGAATTGGGCAGTTACTGAGGTGTCCAGGAGGAGAGATGGTGGAACTTGCCTCGTTTCAGTTAAGAGGCGCTGGACGGGTTTGGTTTGAATCAGTACAGAAGAGATATGCAAGGAGAGTTGCTCCTATGACCTGGGAAGATTTTTCAGAGCGAATTCCTGGGTCGGTTTCTATCTGAAGGAATGAGGTATGCCAAGCGTCAACAGTTTGAAGATTTGTGGATGACGCCGAATATGTCAGTGACTGAGTTTGAGCTGCAGTTCACGGAGCTAGCTCAATATGCTCCAGAATTGGTTCCCGATGAGAGGGAGTTGATTAAGAGGTTTATCCACAGGTTGGTAGAGCCATTGTTCGTAGTTCTACTGCCGCAATGTGGTCAGTTTGAAACTCTAGCACAGGTTGCTGATTGTGCCAGGGTAATTGAAAATAGGAAGAAGTTTGGGACGTCGGCGAATCCCAAGAACAAGTTACTGACAGGTAGTGATGGGCAGGGATGGAAGATGAAGCAAAAGACAGCTGGTAATTATGGTATAGTTCCAAATTATGCAGGGCAAGTTGGTGGGCAGTCTGCTATTACCACCACAAGTTCTGGGAAGAGTAACACCCAAGGTGGGTAGAGGTTCCAAGGCAGTAGTCAGGGCAGTAACCAGAAACCGCAGTGTGGAACATGTGGGAGATTCCATTTTGGAGAGTGTAGAGTCACAAAGGCAGGTTGTTACAACTGTGGTCAGATCGGGCATATGGCTAAGGAATGTCCGCAGAAGAAGAGTAATACGACTGTCAAGAGCAATCCTACTCCGGGTAGTTCTCCAATTGCAGCCCCACCAGTTAGAATTGTACCACCCCAGGTTAACACTTCAGGTGCGGGCAGAGGTAGAGGAGCAGGAGAAGGAGGTAGAGGTCCAGGTGCACCGGGGGGAGGACAGGCACGGGTGTTTGCTTTGTCTTGACAGGATGCACATGCCTCAAATGCAGTAGTGACAGGTACACTTTCAGTATGCTCTCTCCAGGCCCTTGTATTATTTGATTCTGGTTCAACACATTCCTACATCTCACATGCATTTGCACGAAAAGTTGAGAAAAGCCCGACTAGGTTGAAGGAGACAGAAATGGTCTCTACTCCGATGGGTGAATCAGTACAAGTCAAGTACGTCTATGAGTCATGTGTGGTTGTGGTCGAGGGTCATGAAACAGTTGTGGACCTACGACTACTATACATGGTAGACCTGGATGTCATTCTAGGTATGGATTGGTTGGCATCATGTCATGCGGTAGTTGACTGCAGGCCGAAGTGTTTGAAATTCAATATGCCGAATGAAGAGCCATTTGTGGTGCGGGGTGATGGTGCTGCACCATATCGGAGTCTAATTTCAGTAATGAAAGCTTCCAAGCTACTCGAGAAAGGGTGTAAAGGATATCTGGCTTTTGTGAGGGATACTACGAAAGAAGTACTTCCTACAAATCAGGTACCGGTGGTTCGGGAATTTCTTGATGTATTTCCTGACGATTTGCCTGGTTTGCCGCCTGATCGAGAGATTGAATTTGAGATCGAGCTTTTACCAAGTACTCAGCCGATTTCTACACCACCCTATAGAATGGCTCCGAAGGAGTTGAAGGAGCTACACACGCAGTTACAGGAATTACTTGATAAGGGTTTCATCAGACCTAGTTTTTCACCTTGGGGTGCACCGGTTCTATTCGTGAAGAACAAGGATGGAACTTTAAGATTGTGTATCGATTACCGAAACTTGAATAAGGTAACGGTTTGCAATCAATATCCACTTCCAAGAATTGATGATCTATTCGACCAGTTGCAAGGTGCTAAGAGGTTTTCAAAGATCGATCTACGATCAGGGTATCATCAGTTGAAGATTAGAAAAGAAGATGTGCCCAAGACTGCTTTTTGAACCCGATACGGCCATTATGAGTTTCTAGTCATGTCGTTCGGGCTAACTAATGCACCAGCAGCTTTTATGGATATGATGAATCGGGTTTTCAAGCCATTTCTAGACCGGTTTGTCATTGTATTCATAGATGACATTCTGGTTTATTCCAAGAATGCTGAGGAGCACGCAGAGCATTTGAGACTGGCATTACAGAAGCTGAGAGAAGAGAAATTGTATGCTAAGTTTTCAAAATGTGAGTTTTGGCTTGATAAAGTTGCATTTCTCGGTCACATGGTATCTTCAGAGGGAATCCATGTTGACCCGAGTAAAGTAGAAGCAGTGAAGAATTGGTCCCAGCGTACCTCAGTCACGGAGATTCGCAGTTTTCTAGGTTTGGCTGGATATTATAAAAGGTTTGTGCAGGACTTTTCGAAGGTTGCTGCACCTCTTACAAAGTTAACTCAGAAAGGGGTGAAATTCGTGTGGGATAACAAGTGTGAAGAGAGTTTTCAAAAACTGAAGGAAAGTCTCACCACAACACCTGTGTTGGCTCTTCTTGAGGGCACCAGAGGATATGTAGTTTACTGTGATGCTTCACGAGTTGGGTTAGGGTGTGTTCTTATGCAACATGGAAAGGTGATTGCTTATGCGCCTAGGCAACTCCGGAAGCACGAAAAGAACTACCCAACTCATGATCTTCAAATGGTAGCGGTGGTATTTTCCTTGAAGATTTGGAGGCACTACCTTTATGGTGAAACATGTGAGGTGTACACAGACCACAAGAGCCTTAAGTACATTTTCGAGCAGAAAGATCTGAATCTGAGACAACACAGATGGATGGAGTTGTTGAAAGACTATGACTGCACGATTTTGTACCATCCTGGTAAGGCAAATGTGGTGGCAGACGCTTTGAGCCGAAACTCAATGGGTAGCTTAGCCCATATCAGTGAAGTACGAAGGCCGTTAATCCGGAAAATACATGAGCTGGAACAGTCTGGAACTCAGTTTGAAATTGGAGATCCCAACCTGTTTCTAGCCCACATTCAAGCTAAGTCAGCTCTAATCGAAGAAGTTAAATCTAAACAAGATCAAGACGCCGACCTCAAACAGATAAGAGATACAGTGGTTAAGGGGGAGAAGGACGACGTCCGATTCTCCATAGATGACAGTGGCATACTCCGGTTGGAAGGACGACTGTGTGTACCTATGGTGGATGGTTTGAAAGAAAGAATTCTTGATGAGGCACACAAGACAGCGTACACAATCCATCCGAGTAGTAATAAAATGTATCAAGACTTGAGAGAATTGTACTGGTGGAATGGTATGAAGAAAGACGTGGCAGACTACGTATCTAGATGCCTAGTGTGTCAGCAAGTTAAGGCTGAACACCAAAAGCCCGTCGGAACACTTCAACAGATAGAAATTCCTGAATGGAAATGGGAGAGAATTACTATGGACTTTGTGACAGGATTCCCGCGGTCACAGAGGGGATTCGATTCAGTTTAGGTAATCATTGATCGGATGACCAAGTCCGCCCATTTTCTGCCAGTTAAGACCACTTACGGAGTGGGTCAGTATGCCCAGTTGTACCTATCAGAGATAGTGAAGTTGCACGGAGTACCGGTGTCGATTATCTCTAACAGGGGGCCACAGTTTACCTCTCGATTCTGGAGAGCACTTCAGGAGGCATTGGGGACAAGGGTCGATCTGAGTACAGCATTTCATCCCCAGACAGACGGGCAATCTCAGAGGACCATTCAAATTTTAGAGGACATGCTCAGAGCATGTGTTATGGATTTCGGCGGAGGGTGGGAGAAATACCTGTCGTTAGCAGAGTTTGCCTATAATAATAGTTACCAATCCCGTATTCAGATGGCACCCTTCGAGGCTTTGTACGGTCGAAAGTGCAGGTCCCTGATTGGGTGGTTCGAGGTCGGAGAGGCCAGGTTGGTTGGTCCAAAACTCGTGCAGGATGCTTTTGACAAGATAAAGTCCATTAGAGAAAGGCTTGCCATGGCTCAGAGTAGGCAGAAGTCGTATGCTGACAATCGGAGAAGAGAATTAGAGTTTGCTGTGGGTGAGCAGGTGTTCTTAAAAATTTCACCGATGAAGGGCGTGATGAGATTTGGCAAGAAGGGCAAGCTAAGTCCAAGATACATCAGACCGTTTGAGATTCTAGAGCGCGTGGGAAATGTTGCCTACCGTCTAGAATTGCCAGTGGAGTTGGAAGGAGTTCATCCAGTGTTCCACGTGTCTATGCTTCGGAAGTACTTGCCAGACCCCTCTCATGTAATCCAATCCCAGGAAGTACAACTAGCTGAGAGTCTAACGTATGAGGAGATGCCAGTGGAAATCCTAGATCGCCAGTTGAAGAAGTTGAGATCAAAGGAGATACCCTTGGTGAAAGTCCTGTGGCGAAACCATTCGGTTGAGGAAGCAACATGGGAGGTTGATGCGGAGATGCGCAGGACACATCCTCACCTATTTCAAGACTAAGGTTAGTATGTTAAATGAAATTCGGGGACCGAATTTCTTAAGGGGGAAAGATTGTAATACCCGAGAAAATTTTTTTCGAAGTTTAAAATGAAATGAAAGGAAGTAGAAAATAATTTTTGGGTTTAATTTAGGGCCTAAGGAATTGGAAACCTGAATTAAATGGGGAAAAGAGAGTAGGGAACATTTTTGGGTATTTAATTTGGGTTATTAGAGGAAATGAAAAATTTTAATTGGAAAGAGGAGGATTTAAGTGGGGATATTTTCCACCTCTTCTCTATTATAATTATTATTATTATTATTTAGTTATCATTTATATATTTTATTAATATTATATATATTTATTTATATTAATTAATTTTTTTCTTAAAAGAGGGGTGGGTGCCGTGGGAATAAATAGAAGGAAAGAAGGAATAAGTAGAAAAGAAAGAAAGAAGAGAAAAAGGAAGAAAGAAAGAGAGAGAAAGAAAAGAGAGAAGGAGGAGTGGAGTGAGGAAGGAGAAGATGAAGAAGAGGTTGGGGTTCGCCGGAAAAGTGACCGGGGAGAGCTAGCCGACGCCGGAGAAGTCACCGGAGCTCGGGTACGACGTCTCCTACACCTTCCACCAATCGGATCAAAGGTTGGTAACCCCAATTTCATTCGAAAACCCCAAATTTCTTCATTTTAGGAATTTCTTCAATCCACCTTCGATTGGGTTGTTTCGAGGGTAGCTTGAGACCTATGAAGTGTTCTTGAACACTTAGTTGGGGTAATAATCGAGGCTATACCCTCGGGTTTAGCCGAATTCGAATTTGAAAGGGTTTGGGGTTTAAAATTCTAAATATTCCCAATTTGGGGATTCGTTGATAAATTTGGAATCGGGCTTGGATTTGAGTAGTTAGGGTTGGATTTATGTCGTTGGATTGTAGGGGAATAAAACCCGTGAGGTGCGGAGTCGAAGCCGGGGTCGAACGGGGGCCGGAACGGGCTCAAACCGGCCCACAGTACAGCAAACGAATTGTTCTGCTGCGAACCGGTGCTATAGCGCCATTTGTCTGGTTCACCAAAGGCTGCTGGGCAGCAGCTTGGCACTATAGCGCCAGAAACGGCGCTATAGCGCCGTGCCTCTGTCCAGCATTCTCAAAAGTCATTTTTTTGCCAATCCGGGGCGTCCGATCCTCCTATATTCAATTTGAAACATCTTAGGACACCCCAACCATGTTTTTAAGGATCAAGACCATTTCAAATGTCTTCTTACCCCCCAAGAATAGGAACTTACGGAATAAGCTAAGCCCAATTTCTTGAATTTCTAAATTCCCCGTACACCGTCATTAGGTAACCTTAAGTAGGATGGCTTAGAAGCACGTTGAGGTTTAGTAACTCAAATCCAAGGCCCCAAAAGCAACTCAAGGAGAACGATGGTTGTATGAAACCAAGTGCAAGGCACTTGAGACCCTCATAGAAGAGAGGAAGACGGATAAGACCAAGGACTCGGTTCTTGGCAACGTCTAGATGTATTCTAGGCATGAGCATGTAGTATGCATATGAATTGCATATAGATGAGATGTTAACCACTTGAATGCATTCGTTAGGAAACTACGACTCGTCCGGAGCGGGAGTTACTCCAGGACAAGCGCAAGGAGGCTGTCCAGGTGAGGGGTTTCCCATCCTTGCCCTACAGGGTTGATTGAGGATGTGGATATGTGGTTTGCCTACTTGCCTATTTGTAAGAATTATTTAGTGGTTAACATGCTATTGTTGTTCCTAAACTATTATATATGAAAGTATCTGTATATGTGTGTTTGACTACAGGTAAAGAGGTACTGGAGGGTATCCATGTGGTGACATGAGATACGCCGAACAGTACAAGCAAGGGGGTAAGTTGTTGATTGAGTCCAAGGTTTGGTTTACCATATTAATTAGAAACTCACCTAAGAAATCATAAAGAAAGTGTTGCTAACGTCGACGTTTTACGGTAATTGAACTTAGGAAAGGCCTTAGAGCTAGGTTATGATCAAATCAAGGGTTTGGATATTACATAAGGATTAAAACGATCTCATAAATTGATTAGTGAGTCATAGGGAGGTTCACACTACCTAGGTAAAGTCAGTCTAGGATAGTAATGGGTAAATAGAGTCAGAACCCCAGCTGAAGGCTCGGGAAGAGAAACAAGTCAGAAAAGATTACCCGTTGAGGCCATTGCCCTAGCCTGGCACTAGGGTCAGTTAAAGAGTAAAGCATTTTCCCGTTGAGGCCATTGCCCTAGCCTAGTACTAGGGTCAGTAAAAGACTGAAAGATTTGCCCGGCCATTGCCCTAGCCTGGCACTAGGGTCAGTTAAAGATTAAGAGAAATTTGCCCATAGAGGCCATTGCCCTAGCCTGGCACTAGGGTCAGTTGATTGATTTACAGTTTTCATATGATAGGTTAATTATGACTGTTTGATTATGAGAAGCATGATAGAAAAACATGATCTGTAGGTTTATCTTTGCTTTTAATGTTATATTAATGTTGCCTGATCGTAATATAACATTTGATAAACTGGACTTTCATGCGCATGTGATTGTGGGTGTTTCCCCTTCCCCAACTGTAGCGGTACCCGTCGCTACGCCAAGGATGGGAAGCTTGTCACTGAGTCTGTTTAACTCACTCCCTCTGCTTCAATGTTTCAGATACAGGGATCAGGCAGGCATCGACGTCCGCGCAGTGATACGGAAATCAGACCATCCTTACGCACTTGTTCGCGTGGGTGGACACCTTTTTGTTATTTTGATTGCACTTGTTGTATATATTTTAAAGTTGTAAGAGTTTTATATATACATTTACAGCTTTTGATATGTACTTACTCTAGAATTGTCGGCTTCACATGTACTTAAAGACAGGGTCCAGTTGGGGAAGACTAGGATATATGTTTGAGTATATAAACTTTTGCATGTGAATAGGATAGATTATACGCATTGAGGCGTACGGTCAATATGATATGGATATATATTATGTGTGCTTGCTGCATGTGAATAGGATAGATCGTACGTATTGAGACGTACGGTCAATATGATATTAATATTTACATTATGAGTGCTGATAAATATATCTATACACTGGATTGAGCTGAAGTGGTATTGAGCGAACCGTGGATTGCAGGTTAATTAGGCCACCAGTGAGGTGTGGCCACTAGTATGATATATATATATATATATATATATATATATATATATATATATATAGACTGTATAGCAGGGTAGTTATAGTCATTTTTACAGGATAAGGCTTACGGGTTTAGAGGTAAAAATCTATTCCCGTGCCGGTCACGTGCTCCCGATTTGGGGTCTTGACACATTCACTTCACCTTTTGTGAAAAAAATCATTTAAAAGATAATTAAGGTTAAAGGTTGGTCGATGAACCAAATAGTCATCCAATTTAAATAATTGGGGTTCAACATCGTATTAAAGTCTACCTACACCGGGCAAAACCCAAACTTGACGCAATATGTTTTTAAAAGGTATACTATGATAATCGAATAACCTTCGGAAGATAATCATTTTATCAATACAGCTGATCTTAAATAGCATAATTCAATTATAATTGAATAGAATTAAAAATGTCATCAATAAGTGTTAGTGTCAAAAAATATGGAGTGATCCTCTGTCATTGTTTTTCTCTGTCATTCTCTACCATTATGTTAAAATAATTTTTTTTAATAGTTTTTTTTTTGCAATACACCAATTTAGGTGCTTAAAAATATGTTTGAGATTAGTAAATTTTGGAGTTCAAGTGGTCTACATTTGAGAAATGACAAATTTCTCTAGAATATGAGATAGATACATATAAAAGGGTAGTTCCTAAAATATTCATGTTTGGTCCCGATTAATGTAGGATATTCAATTTTTTATATTTATAAAACTCTCATACTTTTCAGAAATGATAAATTTGGGGCTTTAAAATTATTGATTGAAAAAAAATTATTAAACTATAATATTTTAAACTAATGGCATAGAATGACAGAGAAAACAATGACATAGGATTGTTAGTAAATTTTGGAGTTCAAGTGGTCTACATTTGAGAAATGACAAATTTCTCTAGAATTTGAGATAGATACATATAAAAGGGTAGTCCCTAAAACATTCATGGTTGGTCCCGATTAATGTAGGGTATTCAATTTTTATATTTATAAAACTCTCATACTTTTCAGATATGATAAATTGTGGGCTTTAAAATTATTGATTGAAAAAAAAATTATTAAACTATAATATTTTAAACTAATGACATAGAATGACAGAGAGAACAATGATAGAGGATCAATTATCCAAAAAAGAAGCTACCCATAAGCAGTGCAAACAATAGAAAACGATATTACTCCTAGTAATCACCACAAACACATCACTGTTTTAAAATGATTGATATATCATATAAAAGAAAGGAAGAAACATGATTATCTACCTCCATATATATATATGGATATAGAAAACATTCATGTAAAATTCCGACATATGAAACAGCTAATTCAATATTACACTTACCAGAAATTCCGAACAGGAATCCGATTTCCAAAGTATGTGCAACAGTCCTACTAAAATTCACGTTGCAGAAGGGAATACTCTAAAAATTATGATAGAATCTGTACGCATGAAGAAGAGAGCATGAAACATATGTAGCTTGATTCTAACTCAATGTGATTTAATAAATTAGTACCTTCAGAAATGGAAATTTGGAGAAATCTGTGGAGAATCAAATAAATCAAATTTTGTACTTTGAAACTTCATAAAAAAGAGGCGGCAGCCAAAAAAATTGAAATGAAATTGGCCTGCATTTAAACAATGCAGATTACTCATTTATCCAAATGATAGTTAAACGTTATAAACATTAATCTTTTATTGGCACGTAAATACAAATTTAAGTCTATGTACCATGGTAAAAATATTGGCAAAAAATTCATAATATTGTGACCACAAAATATTTTGGTGAGAATCCATTGAGAGTAATGCATCACAATGTATAATACAATTTTAGAAAATTTTATCGCAATTTGATACAAAAAAAAAATGCTTCATATATTTTGTGGTTAATGGTAACTATTTAAATGTTGGAAATACAACATTTTAAATTTGTCAACATAACTTATTATGAAATAATGTATACATATTAAGTATTTCTTTATTCAGAAAATATCTAATAACCAAAAACTATGTACTATATTCAATAAGAGGCATATAAAATCTTTAAAGTCGTTTTGATTCGTTTGTTTGCATATACAAATCTTATATAAATCTAATAAAAACTGTTGTTAAATGATTATGTCAAATGCTCAAATTGGTCCTAAAAGTATATGGTAGATTTCAAGTTGGTCCTAAATGTTTCATTTGTTTCAAATTGGTTCTGCTGTCACAAACCGTTATATTTTTCTGTTAAGTACTAATGTCATCATTGTCCAATCAACAAAAAAAAATTATAAGTCATCTATTCTTGCACATCATCATCTTCCTCTTTCATTTTTCTGCGTTTTGAAATGAAAGTGGGGTATTATGTGAAGAGTTAAAACTGAATTAGAAGTCTGAAACGCTTAAAATTAAAGAGGACGATGCTGATGTGGCAAGAATTTATGACTCGTAATTTTTTTCTTGACTGGACAATGATGACATAAGAACTTAACAAAAAAAAATACAACGGTTTATAACGGCATGAACAATTTGAAACACATGCGAAACTTTTAGGACCAATTTGAAACAAATGAAAAATTTAGGACCAATTTGAATCCTACCCTATACTTTTAGGCCCAATTTGAGCATTTGACCAAATTTTTATTACCATAAAAGTTGTATAAATAAATAATAATTTGCACAATACTCATTAAATAAACAGAATAACTACGAAAAAATGGAGAACGTATTAAAATCATAGCATTGTATGATTATAAGATGATATAAAATTAATAGCTGTGGAACATATGTAGTCTAAGAATATATATTTCAAAAATTTATTTCTGAGTAACATCCTTTTTATAAATAAACAAAAAAACTTTAGAAATTCTAAATAGATAACAGAGATGAAGAGAACTTGAAAATATTGTAGGCATATATCGGTCCAGCATTCGGGCTGATTAGTGCTCTAGTCGATGTCCACCTGTATTTCCCATAGAAAACAAGCATAATGACATTGTCACGACCATAATATGTTTTATGTATAGCAAGAGAATACTGCAAAACAAACTTTCCCTCAATGAAACCAATATACCTATCAGGTCTCCCATGGTAAGGTGCAGAACAGTAAATCGACCATTCAATATCATGGTCAATATTCAGACTATTCAAACTCCATAATGTGTAAGAACGAAACTCATGGTCGTATAATATGTTTACGGAAATGATACCAAGGGAATCATTGATGTTTACTGGTATTGGTGAAAGGAACGATATCCATGATGGAGCTGTGAACCTATAGAATTGCATTCTAATTATATTAAAACAAACAGCATATGATGGAATGTTGACATCAGGTACAGACGGGATGGACACCCAAAATATCTTATCCTTTATACAAACTAATCGTGACTGCCATATGTTTAGATTAAATTGAGGATGCTCAACTTCCGACCAATTACGTGTATGGCTGTTATAAATGGAGGCACGATTCTTGACGCCATTAGTTCGATCAATCCATATCACTAATATATATCTACATGAAGGATTGTCAACAACTCCAAACGAAACATTCAAATCGCTTGCATTAAAAAAATTAAAAGATATTTATCTCTAATGGAATACTTTATTCGAAAAATTAATTGGATAATCAAAACAGTATAAATCTATATATAAAAGACAGCAACGTCATCAAAATGCGACCCAATCAGATGATATATAGTTAACATATGTATTACTTGTAACAATGCATTTAGACATAACAGTACGAGAGATCATATAACAGTAAGTTCCATACAAATTTGTTTTTTTTTCATTGCGAGCAATGTTAAGAATCGATTTTGTCTTATTATTGATATATATCGAAAAGATTTATACAAATAACTAAAGAAGTTTACATTATTGATCAGAGTATGCATTAATAAAAACTACATAGAAAATATTTATAGCGATAGCACAAACCTAATATTATGAAGATTTATTTTAGAATATTAAAGCACATGACCTGCTTTTTCTCTTATATGAAGCGCCCCCACGAAATGTACACGCCTTGTAGAAAAGTTGGTAAGGAAGAATTGAAGTCCATGTTCCGGATTACAACACATATAGCATATTATTCCATGATGTATACCTATAACTTCCAAATTTTGGAATTGTTCCATATCAGGATGAATTTCTATCTTTTCATATTTCTCCTCACCGTCATTGTTGAGAACAAATTTTATGATGCCGTTGGTTTTGTTAGCTACATTACTGCGCTTAGCACCAACCATGAAACCATTATGTCCCCTTGTATTATATTGAACATGACTACGCACAAATAATGGGTCTATCAAGCATAAACGTCATTGTTTGCACACCAACTTTAAATCCATTAATTCACCAACAGTGAATCTCAATAGAATTTCCCAGATAATATCGGATGGAAGACCAGCGTTGTTTTCAAATGACATTTTTATATTATTGAACTGCATGTTCAATAAAAAACAGGAACGATATAAATCTATGTGTTTGTCGGTGTGTTAAATTTAATGTGATAATGTGTACATAAAAATTGAACGAACTAAACAAATTTCCATGAGAAATACACATACCTTGTTCAACTTCAGCAACTTTGGTTAAAAAGAAACTGATACAGCAAACGAACAAAGTTCCAGAAGGATCGTGAATAGATGAAGTGCAAATTACACAGTGTATATGGAGGATGGTTACAAACTTACTTTTAAACGTATCATATGTCCAGAAGATCAAGTTGATGACAATAGAATTTAATGTAATTGATTCACAATTCATATATTGTGTATAACAGTTACAATTATTATATTTGGTCAACTCTACTTTTTAAGAAAGGATGTATTTAAGCATCCGAGTAATTGAAAACGATATATGGGAAGATATATAAATATCTATGCGATTTCATTTATATGATTGTGAATCTGTAATGATTATTCATATATATAATGAATATGATTAATTAGTTTTACTTATTTACTATCAATTTTTAAAAATAAATTTATTGCTTAAGCAATTTATATCGTTGGCTATACAATAATGAATATTTAAACTAAATGCATAATAAATCTGAAACAAATTAAATAAATCAAAAAATATATATACATTAACAACATTCACGGAAAGTAAATAAAAAATAATAGACAATAAATGCCAAAATGAGTGGCTCTTGATTTCTGTTGAAGGTCAAGAACTAAATATTATGAGATTTAAATGCTATAAATTCCGATTAATCTGATAATTGGTCTAACCTAGGTCCTTCACATTATTATGATTCAATTAAAGGTTCGTTTGTTTAATATTAATAAAGTATGGACCAGTTATTATAAAAAAAACGTTAAAGTAATTGGTTATCTCATAGTAATTTTATATATTCTCAAGAAATAAAAGTGATTTTAAATTGATTTAAATTTATACACTTAGATGAAATCTAAAAAATGAAAAACAATGTCGACTGCACACCCACAAATTAAGAATATTGTGAAAAATACGAAGCTGAGTTTATTCAAAAGAAAATCGGACAACATCAAAGTAGTTTAAAGTCCGAAAATCTTATAGTTTCTCGCACATACAAAAAGTAAATCATAAGGAAACCAAAGCGTAAACGACAATGTACTGTCATGGACTCATGGGTACTAAAATTGTTAAAATTATCTCCCACTAAATAACCCTTGTAGTAGGAAAGAAACTAATGCAGGTTTTAACAAAGAAACGGATTGGGTTTGGTCCAGTAATCATTCTGATGATTCCTTATCTTTGTTACCAAATAAGAGAAGGCACTGAGAGTGATTGTCATCAAATCCTTGAATGCTTATCAGGTGTTCAGCCATGCAAAGCAAGTAGTCATCAGCGAACACAACAAAGCGCAAAATGATAGGAAACTGCTCAATTCGCTTGTAGAGATTTCATTCAAAGAAATTTGCATCCACGTTGTCACACACTCAGATGTCATACGTGTTGTGAATTCCTGAACTGCACCACCACTTGACAATTCCAAGTTTACCATGAACATTGGTAAAATTCCATTTTTCACTATGTTCAACAAAGGGTAATTTAAATATCTTCGAATTGCTAGTCGAAATGTCATAACCTACAACAATTTGAGAGTTATCATATCTAGGATCCTTTCTTGAAGAAAGCCAATAACTACAACCATTAATGTTGATGCTATTGTCAAACAATAAACCCAGTTCATACACCGGCATTGAGAAATCAGTCCATGTGCGTGAGAATGATTTAAATGTGGACATAGCAGAAAAGTCGTTAACTCCAGACGATCCCCACATGAGAATAATACAGAATTCCCCGTTCTTATGGTTGAAACAGAATGCCGAACGAATTAGTACTACATAATAACTTATGGAAAAATTGATTAAGTTAAACAATGAATATAACAAAATAAATGACTTAAAAAGGAAAAGTACAACATTGTATATGTAACTTACTTCCAAAAATAACATCACTGGGTAGACGAATCTTGACATTCTGCTTTGTAACAGGGTTCCACAAATCAAAAAAGTCATCCAGTCGGCCAACAATATTACGAATGCAAATCACACCTTCATCTACACTAACAATTTCAGCAGTATGGGATCTAAAGTATGTAGGCATCTTGTTAAAGGCTACAGGACTCGGTTCATCAGCGTTAAGAGGATGTATCTTCAAGAAAAATCCTTCAAAATCATAGTTTCTATCGAGCACACAGAAAAGCAGTTGTCAATAGCCATTCAACCTACTCTGTAAACTATGTTGTGAAATGAATGAACCCGTTTTGCATGTCATATACCAATGAAATTCTTATACCCTATACATATCTTCTACACCAATGAAATTCATGATATAATACATTATATCCATTGGAAGTTTTTCACCAGTTGCAAAGAAATCATCAATTACCTGAATATGGTGGAAAATACAAATTTATACAAATAGAACTTGACTAACAGTGAATAAAAGGAAATTCGTACAATCAGATACGGAATGAAGAAGTCAAAGATGAAGATAAAAGACATGACTTACCGATGTCATATTGAAATGCAATGAATAATAGCAATTAGAAACCAAAAAGATGAATGATGTATGTGATGTTTGTTCAAGCTCAGCAGAAGAGTATTATATAGTGTATATATTTAATACAAAAAATATTGTGAGATCAATTTATACATATTCCTGTCAACAAATCCGAGATTTTTAAATAACTAATTTAATATAGCTCTGGTCAAATTTTTAATGACTAAAATTACAAAACACCTAATTAGAATGTGAATTGAGGATACAAACATTGAATAACAAATATTGTCCATTCAGATTGACATAAAATATAATATATTATCTAAGCAATCAACGCATTATTCTACTCTTGAAAAAGATTAAAAAAAATCACACTTATTAATTAAGAAAATTAGTATAAGATCTGATTTGGAAATTAAAAAAATGGCATAAAACAAATTGAATGAATCAGATTATAACGATGTATGATGATATATTGCCAAAATAATGAATACTTTATTATACTATTGGGAAAAAAATATAACGAAATTACACGTATAAAAACAAAAATGCACATTTGATCTAATCAATATTAATTTCGGTATTATATAAAATATATGAGAAATGTTAACCTTTAAGAATTTAACTTTGGGGATTTGTCTATATATTTAAGATAAATATATCTTTACAGAAGACTAAATGGATTTTAGTGCACCAAATCTGAATGTATAATAAAATATCCATGTACTATTTAGTTTGCAAGTTGTGTTCATGTTCTCAAATAGGGACGTTCATGGGTAGGGTATGGGTAGGGTACCTTGATTCCCGTCCCTAGACCCGTAGAAAATTATCATCCGAATCACTGGACCCATACCCGTGCGGGTATGAAAATCAATTCTCATCCACATACACTATGGGTACCTCTATACCTGGACTCGGACCCATACTCACTCAAAATTTAAATAAATACTTATTAAAAATAAGATATAATTTATTTACAACAATTTTATCCATTTAAATTAAAAAAAAAGTGCAATATCATATTTTACAAGAACTTCTTTATCCAATTTTTTATTTCAGAGCTTGTAAAAATTTTCATTTAAGAATTCCTCAAATAAAAGCTTATTAGAGTTATATCTGATTTATTTTCCTCACAGTTATAAATTTCGCCCCTCGCACTTAATTTATTTACAACATGCGAATTGCAATTCAAAAATTCAACAAATATTAATAGCATTTTTAATTTATATGAACACAATTTTAATATATTTTAGTATATCAATCATCATTTATATATATATATATGTTACTATAGCGGGTAGGGTCCGGGGTGGGTACCCCAATATCCGGACACGGACCCATACCCGTATTTTTGAATGGGTAATCCCCAAAACTGGACCCATTTATTTTTTATCCAGACCCAGACCTAGACCCAGACCCGACGGGTAAAATTTACGGGTACCCGTTAGGTATGAGTATTTTGATCATCCCTATTCTCAAATTAAAGCCGTGAAATGTCTTGAAAATTAAGACTAATGTCACGACCCCCGTTTAGAGGACTGTTACCGGCACAGACACAGGTAATACCCCTATGCCTGTAAGCCTTATCACCTGATTCACAGAATATCTATTATTGAAAATACATTCACATGCATTATAATATCATGGCTACACCGAAATGGTGGCCTATCCTAGGCAAGTAAATCCACGGCCAGTGCCGCTTTAGGATATAGATATAGGAAAACACACATATTATATATAACCTGTGTACTGGCTACACATCCGAAGATACTGCGTATCCTATTCACATGCAACAGATATATGTATATATATATATTTTTTGAAAACAAGTTTTCCCTGTATCGCAATATAACGGATCATGATCTTTGAGGAGTGTGAAGCTGACAATTCTAGATTTAGTGATACAATCTAATTGGGTACGTCTACCCTTTACTTTATAATACATGATAAAGTAAATTAAATTACAATTACAATTTATTCACCCATATGAACAAGTTGTGGGTCTTGGAAAGTGTTGCTCAACCCTCGTTCCATCGAGACTTCTTCCACCTGTACTTAACCTATCTCTGTGTAGTAAAAATGAGGTGTGAGTCTTAACCACACGACTCAGTGAGGACTCTCCCACCCCCGGCGCAAGGTGGGTACCATAGCGCAGGGTTTGGGAGTCATACACAACCACATGCAAAAAAATAACTAGTTACTATTAGGAGAATAAATGAAAGAGAATATTGTATTGCTTCTCATTAGAATGAATGGATCAATTTATACAGAAAGAATGACCTATCTTAGGAAATAAATAATAAAGAAAATAATTTATTACAATCCTAATCTAATCCTAGACTTAATGGTCAAGGATATACAAAATATTATAATTAATTACAGAATATTCTAGCACTCCCCCTCAAGCTGATGAATGGATATCTTCCATGCCAAGCTTGTTGACTAAAGTCTGAAAGTTATTAGTACAATGGCCTTTGGTAAGCACATCTGCAAGTTGATCATTAGGAGAAACATATGGAGTGCATATAAGACCGCTATCCAGCTTTTCCTTAATGAAATGTCGATCAATCTCAACATTTTTAGTTTGTTGACTTGTTGTCACAATAAAGCCTCATTGGTCCTTCCCAGGTGATGCTCAAGTCATCAAGGACAATCTTGAGCCATAGTAGTTCACATATACCAAGTGCCATTGCTCTAAACTCCGCTTCTGCACTTAACCTCGCAACCACATTCTGTTTTTTACTTCTCCAGGTTACAAGGTTACCTCCACAATACCCTGTATTTGATCGTCTATCAGTAAGTGATCTAGCATAATCTGCATCTGTATAGGCTTCCAAAGTCAAGCTCTCCCCTTTCTTAAATAGAATGCCCTTCCCTGGTGTACTCTTCAAGTATCGAAGGATTGTATGAACTGCCTCTAGATGAGATTCTTTGGGATTATTCATGAATTGACTGACAATACTTACGGCATAAGCTATATCCGGTCTAGTATGTGATAGATAGATTAGCTTACCCACAAGCCTTTGATATGAGCCTTTGTCAACCAATGCTTCTTCAGGTGCATCATATAAGCGATGATTAGGCTCCATTAGAGTTGGGGCTGGTTTACAACCCAATTTACATGTCTTTGTTAACAAGTCAATGACATACTTTTGTTGGGAAATAAAAATCCCATTTTGTGAATGAGTCACCTCAATACCAAGAAAGTATTTGAGTCTCCCAAGCTCTTTAATCTCAAACTCCTGCACCAATTGAGTCTTTAACAAGACAATATTCTCAATGTCATCTCCAGTGATTATAATGTCATCAACATACACTAAGAGAATAGACACTCCCCCTGAAGAGGAATGCCGTATAAATAAAGTATGATCACCCTGACTTTGCTTACAACCCATATTCACCATAGCTTTGGTAAATCTCTCGAACCATGCTCTTGGTGATTGCTTGAGCCCATACAAGGCCTTTTTTAAACGACAAACCATGCCTTGCTTTGAACTTGTATTGAATCCCGGTGGGACCTCCATGTAAATCTCCTCCTCCAATTCTCCATGCAAGAATGCATTTTTGACATCAAACTGTTGCAAGCGCCATCCAAAGTTAGCGGCAAGAGATAATAAGACTCTGACGGTATTCATCTTGGCTACCGGGTCCATATAGTCTACACCATATGTCTGAGTGTATCCTTTGGCCACAAGGCGAGCTTTGTATCTTTCTAGAGTACCATCGGAATTGTACTTGATGGTAAGAACCCATCAACAACCAACTGATTTTTTCCCTTTTGCCAAGAGAACCAAGTCCCACGTTTGGTTTTTCTCAAGTGCATCCATCTCAACTTTCATAGCCTGCACCCAATTTTCATTCTGCAATGCTTCAGACAAAGTATTGGGAATAGAAATGGTATGAAGATTAGTCAAGAAAGCTTTGTGGTTAGTGGACCACTTCTCAAAATTAAGGAAAGAAGATATGGGATGATTAGTGCAATTTCTTTTACCCTTTCTCAAAGCAATATGAACATCATAATCATGTGTATGGGGATTAGATGAATCAATTACCTCAACATCTTGGGGCTCCGAAGGCGATGATTGGACAGGCTCACTTGTAGGAGGTGGAGCTTTTCTTCGAGAATAAACTTGTAATGGGCGAGCAGAGTCCAAAGTCTGGTTTGTCTGCAAATTAAGGTCTAGGTCAGGACTTATTTGAGGAGGATCAAAAGGTTGTTGAGGCTGTAAAGCAGAATCTATTATTTGAGGACATAGAACATGTAACTCAGGGAATGGACTATATTCAAAGATTGTTTGGTCCTTTTGGGAAGAAGTCTGAGTAAAATAAGGGGTAAGTTCAGCAAATGTGATATCAGCAGATACATAATATTTCCCAGTTGGAGGATGATAGCATTTATAACCTTTTTGAGTGGATGAGTAACCAAGAAAGACACACTTGAGAGCTCGAGGATCAAGCTTACCTCTATGTGGAAGGTGAATGTGAACAAAGGCAACACAACCAAAGACTTTAGCTATAAGGTTATTTGAGGCATTGAAGTTTGGAAAAAATTCCGTAAGAACTTGCATAGGGCTTTTAGAATCAAGTACTTGGGTTGAAAGTCTATTTATCAAGTGAGTTGCTATTAAAATGGCTTCCCCCCAATATTTTTGTGGAACATGATTTTCGTGTGCTTGAAAGAAGATGACTATTTTTCCATTCAGCAACCCCATTTTGTTGCGGTGTATGGACACAAGAAGATTCATGGATGATACCCTGGTTTTGAAAAAAGGACAAAAGCGATTGATTGAAAAAATCTTTCGCATTATTAGAACGAAATCTTTGTATCCTTACCCCAAATTGGGATTGAATCATATTATAAAAAACAGGGAATATAGAACTAACATCAGATTTTTTTTAGCAAATAAATCCAAGTCACACGAGTATAATCATCAATAAAAGATACAAACCAACGAGCTCCAGAAATGTTAGAAATAGTAGATGGTCCCCATATATCACTATGAATCAAAGAAAAGGGAACATATGTTCTACTATTACTAACAGGAAAAGAGACTCGTTTGTCTTTAGCAAGTTCACAAACTTTACAATGAAAACCCTCAATAGTTAATCCTCCAAAAAAATTAAGAAACATAACTTTTAAAGTATGAAACGACGGATGTCCAAGACGTAAATGATAAAGCCAAATTTTTTCTTTATTGGTTTTAAGGGAAAGGCTATGAAATGAATGGGATGACAAACTTTGAACTCTACGTCCTTTATTACAAGTATCAAGATAATATAGACCATTCCGCTCCTTAGCATGTCCAATCATCCTCTTCGTGCCTTGTTCCTGGAAAACACAATGGGTAGGATGAAAAATTGCACTACACTGAGAGTCATTAGTAAGCTTATGAACAGAAATAAGGTTAGTGCAAAGTTTAGGAACATGAAGGACATCTTTAAGAGTGATGTGATCATTTAAACAAACATTTCCTAGGCCAGCTACAGTAGTAACTGAACCATCAGCTATTGTAATTTTGCGATTGCTAGGGCATGGTGTATAAGAGATGAATTTTTAAAAGGAATTGGTCATATGATCAGAAGTCCCTAAATCAATGATCCAGGTATCACAAGGAGCTTTATCCGAAACATTAAAACTAGAAGAAACATGAGGTGAAGACTGAGAAGATATACCTGAGAATACCAAAGAGCAAGTACCTGAAGTAGAAGGTGTTGCTTGAGTGGCAGTAGAGGATACTCCTAGATTGCCCAACAAACTCTTCAGCTTCTCAATTTCCTCAGGATTCAAGTTGAGAACATTGGTTGTAGAATCCAAAATAGCCACATGAGCCTGACCTTGTCCTCTCTTTGGGTTCTGAGGTTTTCCATGAAGTTTCCAACACTTTTCCTTTGTGTGGTGAGGCTTCTTGCAATAAGTACACCACAAAGAACTCTTGGTTGGATCAATTACCTCAGAATGTTTCACATTATTTTTCGTCATAAGAGCAGAACTTTCTATAGGATGAGTTGCTTCTATCATTACACCCCTCCGTCCTTCTTCAGCTAAGACAATCGAAATTGCCTCATTCAACGGTGGTATTTCATCCTTGCCAAGGATCAGAACTCTCACAGCATCATATTAAATGTTCAGACCTACAAGAAAATCATAGACTCTTTCCTTTTCCAAGAAAGCCTTAAAGGTAGCTGCATCTTCGCTTCCCTTGATCGGGACACATTGATAGTGATCCAACTCCTACCATAAGCTCTTCAAATAGTTAGAGAACTCAGTAATGGACATATTACCTTGCTTGGCACGGTGGATTTTGGTCTTCAGCTCATAAATTCAAGCGCCATCACAAACTTTGGAGTAGGTTTGCTGAATAGAATCCCATATAGCTTTAGCAAATGTGAGGAAAATGCACGTATCACCTATCTCCGGAGTCATGCAATTCACCAGCCAAGACATAATTAGGGTATCAACGTTATCCCAAGCTTCAAATGTTGGATCGCTTTTCGCCGGTCCTGTACCGAGTAAGTGGCTTAATTTGCCCCGACCTTTGAGGTACATCCGAACTAATTGAGACCACTTCAAGTAGTTCTTCCTATCTAACCGGTAGGCAGTATTAATGGGAGGCAAGTCATACGATCTGGGCAAAAACATCACTGGAACAGCCGGAATAGTGGCTGGAACAGTAACTCCGGTACTTTCACCGGTGGTAGATGACGTTGACATGGCAGGGGTTGGCCAGAAACACGTCGAAAGGAGGAACAGAAGCAACGGCGACGGAAGGCGGTGTCTCATGCGCTCTCATGCGCCGGCGCATGGGAAACGAGGCTATCTGTTGTGGTGGTGTGTGACGGCGCGTGGCAGGGCTTCTCGGACACCGGTGAACGGGGTTAGGCCGACGAGAAGCTTATGAGTAATACCTAAGGGGCTGTGAGTCAAGAAAAGTCAGAAAAAGGGTGGGCTTAGTGAGATGTACTCACTGCCCTATGGAGACTCTGTTTCGGAAAGAAAAGAAAGGTTGAACACATGCAGTAGCAGTGGAAGTGAATTTAGCTCTCTGCCTCTGATACCATGAGAGTAAAGAAAGAGAATATTGTATTGCTTCTCATTAGAATGAATGGATCAATTTATACAGAAAGAATGACCTATCTTAGGAAAGAAATAATAAAGAAAATAATTAATTACAATCCTAATCTAATCCTAGACTTAATGGTCAAGGATATACAAAATATTCTAATTAATTACAGAATATTCTACAGTTAGCATACATTCTTGGTGATCACACAACAACAAAAATTTTACCCAAACACTTACATGCATTTAACAGATATAAGTATGCAGCAGTTTGTTCCACATCATCAATTAGCAAGTAACATGTAACATATAGCGCCGGCTTTTACTTACTGGTCTTCTCACGTTCAGCATGTTTGAATCAAACAAGACGTTGTGGTGACGTAATCCTGTACGTCACTACTACGTTGCACAATCAGCAATCATATGCAAACACAAACAATTTGTACATACTCACAGATACTATAACATACATCTACTTGATCTTTCCCACTCTGGGGTATCAACTAGCCACTACGTGACTTTTCCACTTCAAACCCGTGCACTCGGGTTACTGGCCACAGTGTGGCAAGACATACTTAACCCATTCACTTGGGTACTAGTCACCTCGTGACAATTCTATTAATCAAACACACTTAACTTATATCTATCAAACAACTGACGCATAGCCACCAAGTGGCACGTCCTGACCCCTCGCTGTGGGGCAATAGCTTGAGCCCACTCGTCCATTACCCAACCAGGCCACATGGCGGGCACGACACGACGTCTCGAAGCATGGCCACTGACACACCCTGGACCAACTCCACAGGATGATTTCTCTTTTGCAAGATCAAGCTCACGGTTCACCCGTAGGTTCCTCCCATGTCTCCTTATCTTGGTCTCAAATATTAATAGGATTCTTTGTATATTTCCCGAAGGATCAACAATTCCTCTCCTTATTAATATGTACAAGTATCCTCAATAGGATATAGCTCATATACCCATCCAGATGCACTTTCTGAGCCTCAAGCTATCGTCAGAGCAATATAAATCAATTCTGACCCTATTACCAGGATAGGGCAATGACCATCGTCATGGTGATTATTAAACTGAGGTATCAAGTGCCATCTGACGTTGTTCTAGTCGATGTCTCACATATTAATAGGATTCTTTGTATCTTTCCCGAAGGATCAATAATTCCTCTCCTTATTAATATGTACAAGTATCCTCAACAGGATATAACTCATATACCCGTCCAGATGCACTCTCTGAGCCTCAAGCTATCGTCATAGCAATATAAATCCTTTCTGACCCTATTACCAGGATAGGGCAATGACCATCGTCATGGTGATTCTAAAACTGAGGTCTCAAGTGTCATCTGACGTTGTACTAGTTGATGTTTCACATCGCTAGCATAATTAAATCCGAAACCCACCAACAACTCCCTTTTTGCACGATTATAAGTCACCGTCGTGACGAGTTTTGAAAATAAAAGCTTAATCCTTCTGTACAAGGACTCTTGCCACCGTCGTGGAAAAGGATTTAATAAAATACTCATCATGCCTCCGGAGTATATGAGTTGGATTTGTAACACCCCAATCATAGCAACCAATTACACCTTACTCCTATGTCTTCCTATCCAAGCTACTTTCCACAACCTATTCTCTAGTTCTTTTATTCTTTTAGTATTCTATACCTCTAGCTAACACATACCAGACAAGCAGAGAATATACATACTCATGTAATCCACATAAGCATACGACCCTAGGAGCAGAGATGGAAGAACCCTCACCTTGGCCAACCTTCCATGCAATCCTCTCCTGTGACTTTAGTCTCCTCGGAGTTCCTGTTGCACTCTTTTGCATGCCGTTGTTCCTATAAGAACAACATTTACTTTATTAAGATTATTAATTAGCTTAACTTTTTATTTATCTTTCCATTACTCTCACGTGTAGTCCATGGTTGCCACAGAGTCAAGCTCTTGGTCTTATCGGACTTCTCTATCCCGACTTATGCGTATCCTTCCTCGGACGCTTGACTTACTCGCATATAACACTCTACTTTAGTGTTTCAAATACTTGGATTTGAGTATTAGACCCCTATCTAACTTGTATTCACATCTAAGGAAGCTTATCTAGTTTGGTTGGGAGGAAATCCTAACTTTAGGAAGGTCTAAGCATTTTGGTTCAACTTGTGTTCCTACTTGGGTTCTAAGAAATCTATTCTCTAAGGCTTTTAATTCAATTTTGAAGCTTATTAATCTTTAGGGAGATGTTAGGGATCATTTAGGAATGATTCGGGGGCTCGAAGTTACATTTTCGCCAAGACATGCTGCCCCGAGGCAGCAAGCTGGCGCAGTTGCGCCAGCCCGAGCTGGTGCAGCACCAGCTCGGTTTGCCTGCTTTTTTTTGCCGTTTCGGCCGTTTTTCGACCCCGACTTCGACGCACCTTGATCGGGTTTTATTCTCCTACCTATATGGCACCTTTAGGAAGTCCTACAACTCAAATCCAACTCCGATTCGTCGCTGAATCATTGATCGTTCGAATTTGGGAAAAATGGGTTTTATGAACCCAAACCCCTCCAACTTCGAATCCAGCCAAATCCAACGATCTAGCCTCGAATCCTAACCCCGATGAGTGTTCAAGAACACTTTAGAAACATTATTCTACCCTCGAATCCGCCCAAACTTGGATTCTCAACTCAATTCCAAAAATGAAGAAAAATGAAGAAAATAGAAACTTGGAGAGAATCGGGCGTTGTACCAACCTTAACTCGAGAGATTGAGACGAGGAAGATGATGAGGATGCTCTCCGGCTCCTCCTCCAGCTCCGGCTCGCCAGATTCCGAAGAGATTCTCGACGGATTTGCTCCCTCATCCAAGCCCTAGCTCCCTCTCCCTCTCTTCTCCCTCTCTCTCCTTTCATTCTCTTTCTTTCTTCTTTGCTTCTTCTCCTGTAGCTCTCTCTCCCTCTAGTCTTTATTTTTCTTTCTATTTTCTATACCTTAAAATACACGGCAATCCCCCTCCCCAAATAAAATAAATAAATAATAAATAATTAATAAAAAGTAATATAATTAATCAATAAAATAATTAATAATTAAATAAACAATAACAAATATGTATTTTTAATTTAGTCCCTTTTCCTATTAGATTCAAGTTTCCAATTTCTTAAGTCCTAAATTGATCCCAAAAATTATCTTCTACTTCTTTTTTTTCCCTTTTTTAAATATTTAAAATAATCATAATAAAAATGAATTAATTAATAATTAAATAAATAATGACTAATAATATTTGAATTTAGTTCCCACTCCTATTTATTTTAGATTTCTAATTTCTTAGATCCCGAATTAATTTAAAAAAATATTTTACTTCTTTCTTTCATCTTTTATTTTATTTTAACCCTCGAAAAATTTTCTCGGTATTATAATCTTTGAAAATAAAAAAAAATTTCTTTCCAGTTTCTTTTAACTTTCATACTTTTTTTTCTATATTCTTTCCGAGGTTTTAAATTTCTAGCCCCAGAATAAATCATTCTTAAATCCTCAAAATTTTAAATAAATCATTCTTGAATCCTCGAAATTTTCCGGGGTATTACACTAATGTTCTATTAAGACTAAATAGAAATATATAAATATAAATATTAATAAAAAAGGAATAGAGAACCATAATCATTCTCATGTAAAAATTCAATTATCCGTTTATTTTTTAGTACTTACAATGGACGAATTCATTAATTTCCGAAGAAAGTTGTGTTCATGTTCTCAAACGATAGATTTGATATGTCCCGAACATTAAAACTAAGGTTCTATTGATAATAAATAGTAATATATAAATATTATTTAATAAAAGAATTGAGAAACTTAAACATGTTAATGATCACCACACAATTGTGCATATGTTTGTTAATACTTATAGTGGACAATTTCATTAATTATTTATATATTGATGAATACACTATAAATCACCTCTCACAAATATATACAAAACTATTAATTAGTTAGAAATATACAACTTGTATAGTAAAAAAGTGTACAACACTGACCATTGTATTACGCTGAACTGCTACATCATATAATGTAATGTCAAATGACCACAGCGTTAATATTTTATGCAGAAATTCTGCAAAGTAATACTATTGTGCTGATTAAGCCAACGAATATACAAAATGGTTAAAACTACTTTAATATATACAATTATGAATATGATGGATGTAAAAAGACATGAGGTCTGTTTTGCAATCACGATTTATCACATCATGTAATATTCTTTGCAACCAGAAGTATAAAAGGAGTTCATGATGTAAACAGGTATAGACAATGAAACGGAAAAATGCAAATGAAAATATGTACTAAACAATCAAGCAGATGAAAATAAAATTGAAGACAATACGAAATTCATCATTTATATCTTAATGATTAAGCAATGTTCATACAACCATGAATATGAAAGATTCTATAAAATGTAACGTTCATTATTCATCGAAACAGTAAAGTCTTTGATTACAGTTATAATTCAAAATGTCTCAGCCCTACTATTTTCTCAGTGTAGGATAATAATGAAACAACTTTAGGACTGATAAAGTAAGACTATCCGGACAATGCAGTCGCTTAAGCATTATGTTGTTTTCTCCTCCGATGATGAAAAGATATTTTGTCGAATCTTGTATTGGTATGTCTGTTTCAATTGTCTTGTCAAGTACACAAAATATCTTGTAATTTATGAAGGAATAAGGAATAAAAGCTCTGTGTGCATTTGAAATACGGTAATATTGTGTCCATCCAATATTTCTTAATGTGAGATCATTATTAATCCATACAATGAAATCCTTCGAGGAATCAATATTCACCTTTGAAGTCAATAGACCTATTCTATCTTGAACACGAACCAGTTCCACAAGCACTTGTTCAACCAAATTGTGAACGGTTATAATTGAGCGTTCCCAACTCGAAATGTCAAACGTAATGATTTTTTTAACGTCTGCCTTCGATGCCAACCAAAAGACTATTCCATTCAAGTGAACAGATGTTTCAGAGAATGTGCCCACATGAACTTCGAGCTGTGTGATTATATCCCAACATTGACTTTTAGATGAGAATGAATACAATTTTGCAGAATTTTTCACTTTATCTCTACTGATCATATACGCAATGTAGAACTCATCAGTTGAGTAATCATACACAAACGCAGTCGCATGTGGATCTAAAAAGACAAATTAATGCGAGTATTAAATTACAGTTATTATGATGATAATCTGAACAGACAATTGCATTCTTAAAAAATTACCATATATTCCCATCATGCACGGTAGTTTGATCACCATACTATCTATTATTGTAGGATTGATTAAGTAAATTTTGTGTGGACAGTCATCTTTCCAAGCAGTAATGCATAAGACTCCTTCTTCAGAACCAACCAAGGTATACATTCTCCTACGTAAATTTGCCGGTATGAAGACAGCACGATCAATTATCTCATCTTTATAATCATCAGCGACAACGACAATCTCAGTATAATTATTGTTCTCAGTCGAGAAATCACATTCAATAACCAATTGAGTGTTGTTCTGCTTAGAAAACATAGATTGTTCATTTAAGAACCCTGTATTTCTGCAACTTCTATTCCAATTCTTGCAAACACATTTGACGGACCTGATATCTGGGATTGGAAGCCTACTGAATATATTCGACATGATAGGTCTAGGAATCCCATTTGGGTTTTCGAATAGTAGGTCCATTATTTTGTTCATGGTATGAATATCTGTATATTGACTAAAACTGTTATATTTGATTTCGATAATTTACTGACGATCTAACAGAGTCTAATGTATATCTTTTGAAAGATGAGTTAATTTATCCATACTGATCTACCTATCAATACAATCAATTAATTTGTGAATATAAATTTTGGAGGACCACGAATTCGATTTTAAATCAATTCAGGATGAATAAGGAATCAGATTTACCTATAAAACTCAGTTTGGTTAGTGTTGGAGGCGTCTGTCGAAGATATTTAAAAAGTCGAATGTGAAGGTAGTATGAGCAAATACACGGTTGGATTGTGAAGAACAGCGTATGCTCTGCAACCTGGCTTTACCTTTCGAACCTCTATTTGGAAATTATGTATTGTAAAAGCTAATTTACATGCTGTATAATTGTTCTGCTGTTCGGATACCCTAAGTTGATTAAGTAAGTATGGATAATAGTGATAATTCACACTTGTTTTTTCATGGTCTTCACGGCCCATATGTATATACTGGTCAATATAAGTTCTATCATCCTGTTCTATATCTCATGTAATCAATTTACAATGTCTTTATTGAAATCGTTATACTTGATTCATTACTGCTTTTATGCTTTGTGATTTGACTGATTAATCAGAATATATAATTAAGTTAATAATCTATATCTCAGATTTTTTTCATTGGATTTAGAGAAATATAATTATTTAATGACTATACAACTGTAAACTTCATCTATTGTTGACAAATTCTTCACAATTAGTACAGTTTTGGGAAATTAATAAGAGGGCACCATTGTTTGTCATTTGTCAAGAAAATAAATTTTAATGATTTTATGTGGCAATATGTTATTGGTACACAGAATTAGGGATGACAATCTTACCTGGACCCAAAGGGTACTCGAAAAATTTATCCATTGGGTCTGGATTTGGGTATTAAAAAAATCGGTCTGGGTCCGGGTCCGGGGATTTAAACGGGTAAAAGTCCGGGTCCGGGGACGGGTAAGGGTGTATTCACCCCGGACCCGGTGATATAATTTATATAAAAATATTTTATATATAAATATTTTATGTAAAAATATATTATATATCATATCAATTTGTGTGTTTGAAGTTTGTTTTTCTTAAACTTGAAAATAATTAAATTTATGACTATGTGTTCAATACTTGTGATTAAAGTACTTGTGATGAAAGTAGTAAATTTTGTAGAAAAAATAGTAAATATTCCGGGTCCGGGGCCAGGTCTAGGCATCTAAGTATTCGATTGTTTCGGGGACGGGTATCAAATTTCATACCCGGTCGGGGACAGGTCCGAGGATGGGGAAAATATTGACTATCAGGGGCGGAGACGGGGAATGTAATATCCTACCCAAACCCTACCCATTGCCATCCCTACACAGAATCAAATGTTGAAAGTTATTAAACTATTAAGAGAATAATAGATCCAATTGAAGAAGGAGTAAATCTGTATTGTGAATTGGAATTTTTTTTTAAAAAAAATAAACCAAATCAAAGCTATACTGTGAGTAAATCTATAATTAACATTATTCACATTGCTAAGACTTAGTATTTATTTGTTATTAATTAATTGACAATTAAGATATACTGTTTTGTCTGCCATAAATTTTTATTCGATTGTACTTTACTTTTAAATTGTTTATTACGTTCTAGCGTGTGACCCGTGCTTTGCACGGGATGCATTTATAGATATTCATATAAAAATTGCCATATCAATATTAATTAATACTAATACTATATACAAAAGAAGTTAAATTACTATTACAACTTGAGAAATAAAATAATTGTTACTTTTTTAGAAAAAACAAATTCAAATTCAGTCACTACTCAATTTCCATGTTTTGAAAAAAATACCCCATTTTTTATCAACTTCTTCATCTCTACAAATAACCACCTCGTTACATTTTTCAATCACTAATCAATCTCTATAAAATAACTACCTCCCATTTTTTAGAAAGAATAAAAATATCCTTATTTTAATTTTTTATGGCTTATAAACTGATTTTTAAATATTATTTTTTCATAAGTTAAATATATAGAATCAAATAATAATAAATTAAATTATTTAATTGCCCCATATTTTTGATAAATAATTTTAAAACTATAAATTTATATATATATATATAAGAGGGAGAAAAAATAAAAATATCCTTATTTTAATTTTCAAGGCTTATAAACTGATTTTTAAATATTATTTTTTCATAAATTAAATATATAAAATCAAATGATAATAAATTAAATCAGTTAATTGCCCCCTATTTTTTGTAAAATAATTTTAAATTTGATTTTTGAGTTTGAAAATTCAACGACTACTCAATTTTCATTTGTTTTGAAAAAAATACTCCATTTTTCACCCACTACTCCCTCTCTACAAATAACTACCTCATTACATTTTTTTAGCCACTACCCAATCTCTATAAAAAAATTGTTCCATATAATTTTTTTATTTAAAAATTGCCCCACGATTTAATTAAAAATATCTATATTTATATGGCTGTGGACCCTTCCTGTCAATGGTCTCCTAAAATAGCCATTTAATTAATTTAAAATGATGTGAGAAGATCATGTGAGAGAGAAAATAGGAGAATAGTGGTAGTGGTAATTTTTATTTTTGAAAAAACAATGATTAAAGTAGTTATCAAAGAAAATAATTTTTTAATCTTTAATTTATTATTTTATAATTAATAATAATTTATTTTCTATTTTGTAAATTTAAATTTTTTTTGACATGCACGTAAGAATATTCCATCTATTGCGGTATTGTAAAAGCCAAGTATAATGCAGTTCAAAACATGAAAGGTCTCCACATATCAATTAATTGCAACTAATTAAACAGACGAGTGAATAAAAAGGTTGAACTAAATTGGTCTGAAATAGAATCATAAACAACCAAAATTACTTTGTAAATGAAAGATATAACATTATTAGTATTCAAAGTGAAAAACACAATTTCAACTTTGATTTTAGTCAATGGCATCCTTCATCTTCTTTTTAGCGACTTATCCAATGGTGCTATCATCAGGATGAAACTGGTCAGACGCACCATTATCATTTGGGCGCTTTCCATTGAGACTATTAGAGCAAGATGGACCAGTATCATTGTTAGCAAAAGAAAGCCTGCGCGCATCCAATACACTGTGAGTAGCAGAATTCTGCGGCACAGGTGTTGACAGAGCAGCATCAACAGCAGCTAGATCAATCTGACGTCAATGATAAAATTTTATGAATCTACAACATGAATGGATTTCAATTAATAAGATTTAATGAAATTTATTACTGTTGAACCCTACCGATTGCAAACTGTCCTCACCATTCTTCTTGGCATCCTGTGGAATGACAATAATAATTTGATAAAATTTAGTTAATTAGTGGCAGAATTACAAATAATTTATATATGAAATTTATACCTTTTCCGCTGCCATTCTTTTGAACTTTTCAATCAAATCATGATCGAAAGTCATTTTCTGTACAGTGAACGAATAAGAATTGTTCCAATTGTACGTTTTGACAGATACCTTGAGGACAAACATTTGTCCGAGGAATTTATCAAACCTTTCCGGCAATTGACGAATATCGTCCACGTTCTACATAATTATAGATTAATTAGAAATCATAAAAAATGTCAACTATATGGGCAAAGAAATATATGCAGGTCTAAGTTTACGATTTATTAAATTTTGCTTTGTTCAAATATTGACAATCTTGTACGCGAATCACCTGTAAATGTTCCTTCCTAAGGTCAATAGCAGAAATTCCCAGAAAAGCCTCAACATCCTTATCAAACACTATAACATTAGTAGTTGATGAGTCATCTAAGATGAGAAGCTCAACCTTATACCTGGAATAATAAACAGTCAAAAGTTTGTTTCATACCTTTGCAAAAATTTGAGTTTAGAATTTAGTAATACAATAAAGAAAACATAGACCTGCATGTTGAAGCATGAACCAGACAATCGCATTTCCTGCAGTAAAAGCTTGATCCATCAGGCTCAAACTTAGACCTACATTTTTTGCATGAGTCGTAGTACCAACCTCGCTCAACATTCACCTTGAGGACAGATGCAAGGATTACATATACAGTCGAATCACTAGCATGATAAAAGTCTTAAATACTTGATAATGACCAATCAAAAAATGCAGCTTCAAGAGGACTTGGAGGAACAGCAGAGTTAATGAGACTTTGATTAATAGGGCTTGATAACTCTTCAGGATGTAATCCACTTATAAACTCATTTATCTCAGAAATATCTGCGTTAACAAACATTCGTGATGCAAAGATTGAGTTCGAGAGTGTCTTATGCCCACCGTATTCTTTAATTTTGCAATATTGGATTACAATGACTACGACACCATTAGAATGACTGTGAGAATACTCAACAATTTGGTCAATGAAAGCACCCCAAAGTATAATGTTGAGTTTTGCTTTCCTGTAGTGAATATTATAGAAAGAGTTGATGATAATTTTAACAAACCGAAATCCTGACAATACAAAAACACATATCCAATGATTGTCTACCTATTGGATGAATCAAATTATTTATATGTATCAATTTCAGAGAAAATTACAAAAAATAAAAAGTTTAATCAAATAAAAAACAATGCTCACTGAAAGTTGTAATAAAACTTACAACACGTTTCAACAGATCATAAATATACAAACTAATAAATAAAATGGAAGAAAAAATTTGCAATGTAACAATAGTAAATCTAGCTACATATTGTCGTAAGTATTTATATAAGAAACTCACATTTGATCCTCAAGTTGAATGTTGACATGTTTAGTCTTAGGATCAGAAGAAGCTTGTTGAATATCACCCATATGGATCAGCCGTCCAATTACATCTGATTAAGGTAAAGTTAAAGGAAAATTAGGTACAATCCAAATATATACATAATGCATAATTAAAACCTATTAATATTGAATGTTACTGACTGACCAACTAAGATGTCATGATCAAAATCTGGTGCAAAAATTCTTGATGCAGGTAGAAATTCAAAGCCATAACGTTCAATTGCCTCGTCATCATCAGTTTCGGCTATGCGTGTTTGGAATTGGAAGTTCAACTTAAAGCCATGCTTTGCAGCACGGAAACCACCAGAATTAGATCCGACATTGAATTGCGACATTACATACACCGAGCCTTCTTTCAGCACATTCATTAATTTGACAGCAAATAGACTCTTCACGTGTTCACCAATCTTTGACCCCTGCGAGAAATAATGAAAGAATGATAACAACCTGAGAGCTCGCATGAGTGCTAGGGAAACATGACAAAATAAGATTGGGAATAATAGATGTACCTCACGATCACATAGAACCATCTCCAAAGACGGATGAGGTGAATTCTTCGGATAAGGAGGAGCCTTCCAAATACGGAGAACACGAACTTTAATCGTCCATTCGGAGCTCAATGCATGGATACCCCTGATACTGTCAAACCGTGAAGCCATATAGTTAAGCGTCTGGAAGACTATAATCTCTCAAGAGCGCCGTTTGGGATGAATATAGTGGTAGGTGTGAGGAGTGTTTAGGTTGCTTATATATAATGCAAAATCAGCAATAAAGCGTAATCAGGATTTGTGGCATGACTATATATAATTTCAATCTTTATACATTTCCATTTAGCAAGCAATTACACCCAAAAATCCGCATATATATTTCAATCATATCACTGTCAAATTTGTATCCAATAAGGAAGGTGGTCAACTAATGCATTTACTAATTGGATTTCTTAATCAAGAATGATGCATGATCTCAGGGATAACTGCATTTATGTTGTGCAAATGTTTGTCTGTATCCGTTATGTATTTGTTTAAAATGAAACACTCGCTGACGTGGATATGTTTGAGATGACATGGCGTTGGTGTGAAAGATAACAAATTCAGTAGTTGGCAAGGGAATAGGTACAGTAGTTAGAAATAGTATTATATATAGATTCATTGACTTAGTAGAAAAGAAAAAAATTACAAATAGAAAATTTTTTCTATATTTCTAATCCCATCTTAACATTTCTTTTAATTTTAACTAACTTTTTATATTCTACACTTTATGTTTCTAACAATTTACTTTATATAGAATCATTCATGGAATCACAAAACCATACAGAAGAAAATCGGATCAGGCAACAAAGGAGACGCACATCTATGAACACTGAACAAAGACAAGAATATCTTACGAGGAGACGTGCAAGTTATCAAGCAACACGAGCATTAAGTATGTTCATTTGTAAATATTATTCAAACAACGTACTCACGTACTTATAGTAACCTTATTAATATTAATATACATTAATATCTCTCTGTTTAGGGACAAGAGAGCAACATAACAAAGTTTGACTGAAATACGTCAACAATATCATTCACAAAGTACTGAGCGTAGGCAAGAATTGTTATCAAGGAGGCGTACAAATTATAGGCGTAGACAACCGACTTCTGGTGATGATATTTCTACGGCCAACCAAATCACCATCCTCCCTCCTCAAAATGGCATTTTTAAAATTATTAGAAGCTAATATGCAAATTCAATTTTTTTTAATTTTTAACTTCAATTTAATGCACTCCATCTAGATAATCTAATAAACGGACATATGGTTTTCTTTACTATATATTTTTATATGGTTAATCAAATTTAATGCACTCCATCTGGATAATATAATAAATGGGCATGTGTTTTTCTTTACTATATATTTTTATATGTTTAATAACATGTACACTGGTTCACCCTGTTATTAAATACTAAATTAATTTTATTAATTAGCTTAATACATAGAATGTGTGCGTTAAACAGATCGATATTATATGCAACTAACAGACATATTAGTTAATTAAAAAAATAACCTATCCATGTTTTAAAATACAAGTTATTTCATACAACTTTTCTGATATCATATATGTTTGTATTGATCAGAAGAAAATTCAACAAGTATAACCATTGAACATGCTCATTTTGTGGTGCACGTCTCTTACCTCATGAAAGTTCAGATTTCTGTTGCCTCAATGGACGGGTATCATTGCCCCTAATGCCGGTACCTCTAGAGCTATTAAGCATCTACAACGATGAGACTGAAGTTGGTAGACAATTCAGGCAACACATATTCATGTACAATCATATTTTTACATTTACCTCAATGGGAGTACATCTATATGGCAATTTAGCAAATGGAAGAGAGGGTGTCTACTCATTTCTTGCACAAGGATCAATATACCATAAGATTGGTGGGTTCTTACCTTCTTCAAGTGAAAGGCCGAGATTTCTGCAATTGTATTTTTATGACACTGATAATGAAATAAACAATCGAGTTACAGAAAACCCGACTCTGAATGTAGAATTGGTAGAAAGACTAAGGTCAATATTAGATGTACATAATCCTTTTGTACATAGGTTTAGACAGTTGACACAAGAACCAAATATTGAAAATTGTCAACATATTATTCGTGAACAACCACATAATCGACCACAATATAACCTACCAACTAGATATGAGGTTGCGGCTATTATAGTTGGCGGCGAAGAAGTTGGGCAACTAAATGAAAGGGATATAATTGTGCAATCACATTCGGGCCACTTAATGAATGTTTCGGATACTGCTGGGTATTATGATCCCCTTCAATATCCCCTTATATTTCCATGTGGAACATATGGTTGGGATGTAAAAATACAAAATGGTGCTGCATCACGAACAAAAGTCACGTGTAGAGATTACTACTCTTACATGCTGCAGGTCAGCACCCTTCATTCATCTTTGAAATTATTTATTTCATATAAATTTATCTCTAATATACAAAAATCCATTATGCAGATACGAGATGGTTGGGATAACTTATTGCTTCGAGGTTGTCATCTACTTCAACAGTATGCAGTCGAAATCTTTTTGAAAATGGAAACTCAGAAGTTTCGTTGGGTACGAAATAATCAAAGTAAAATTAGAGTTGAGATGTACAATGGCTTACAAGATTCGTTCGAGGCTGGAATAAATATTTCAGGTAACGTTACGTGGATACTCAAATAACATTTTCCCAATTATAATAATAGGTCCTATGTATAATCTAATGAATTATTGACCTTATATTTATAGGTCATATAGGTCGAAGAATTATCCTTCATATTCCATTGTTGGCTGTCCAAGGGATATGGCTGAACGCTTCCAAGATGCAATGCGTGTAGTTGGGTATTATGGGAAACCAGATCTTTTTATCACAATGACATGCAACCATTCATGCGATGAAATACGTGATTTGTTATTGCCTGGACAAATACCTTAAGATCGACCAGACTTACTTTCAAGGGTATTCCATGTCAAATTTGAGGAGTTTAAAGACGATATTTTTTACAAAGGAGTATTGGGGGAAGTGGTTGCATATGCATACGTCATAGAATTTTAAAAGAGATCGAGGCTTGCCACATGCACATATGCTTTTGATATTAGGCGATGATGACAAGCTTAACGCTCCAGATGTCTATAACCAAGTTGTCAAAGCTGAAATACCCTTGCAAAGTGATCAACCTAAATTATATACATTTGTTTTGAAACACATTATTCATGGTCCATGTGGCACCATAAATCCAAGGTCTCCATGCATGCAGAAAGGTAAGAAACATTTCCCAAAGCCCTTTACACCTTATACAGTTCAGGACAATGATTGCTATCCTCTATACCAAATGAGAGATATGAACCAAGTACCATTGGGACGTGGTAGGAATGTATGTGTTGACAATAGTTGGGTGGTGCCCTATAATCCTTGGTTACTTTTGAAGTATAACTGTCATATCAATGTTGAGATTTGTAGCAGCGTAAAGAGTGTGAAATATTTATATAAGTAAATCAACAAGGGTTACGATGGGTGTGTGCCCCTGAAGCCTTATGGAGAATCTACAAGTTTCCAATGTCACGAATTTATCATGCTGTTGAAAGACTACAAATACACATGCCTAATATGCAGAGGGTCCAGTTCAATGAAGACCAAAGTGTGTATGAGATTCTTGGCAATGAAAGAAATACACGAACCCAACTGACAGAATATTTTAGAACGAATCGTGTTGATCTACAGGCAATTATCTTTACATAGAGTTTCCACAGCATTATACATGGGTAAAAAATCCACCAGAATGGAATAGAAGGAGGAGTCATAAGATGGCAATTGGACAAATATATACATTCTTCCTTTTAGAGGGTGACAAATTCTACCTTCGTTTTCTTTTGTTGCATGTGAAAGGGGCAAAAGATTTTGATGATTTCTTAACATGCAATGACATAAAACACCATACATTTAAAGAAGCTGCAATCCATAGATGGTTATTAGAAAATGATGACAGTATTAGGCAGTGTTTACAAGAGGCATCAATATTTCGTTCCCCTGTGGCACTAAGAAGATTTTTTGTTACAGTGCTGTTATATTGCCAACCAACATGCATGATAGAGTTGTGGAATGAATTTCATCATTTCATGATGGAGGACTACCCATCTTCAAGTAATGTGAATAATGTAAGATCCATAAATAAGTTGTTACGGGATCTAGATACATTATTGTCACAACATGGTAAACATATTGCAAATTATGACTTACCAGATTTAATAGATGACCTCGAAGGTAATAATGATGTTCCCAAGTGCATAGAAGATGAACTTATCATTCAAGTTTCTGATACAGATATGCAATTAATAGATCTCTTGAATGATGACCAAAAGGGTGCATTTAAGTCTATCATTGATGCTATTGAACAGGGAAGAAATGCTACATTATTTTATGGATGGTCCAGGAGGCACAGGTAAAACCTTCCTTTATCGTGCATTACTTTCATCAGTAAGGAAAAAACGAATGATTGCTTTAGCAACAGCTTCATCGGGTATAACAGCTACTATATTACCAGGAGGTAGGATTGCACATTCAAGATTTAAGATCTCATTATCAGTAGATGCATCAACGACCTGTTCGATTAGTAAAAATTCAAATCTGACAGAATTAATACGAAGATAAATAATTATCATATGGGATGAGGCACCGATGACGCATCGTTATGCGTTTGAGTCTGTTGACAGAACATTAAGAGACATCACAAGTGTTGATAGTCCATTTGGTGAAAAAATTGTCATATTAGGTGGACATTTTTTACAAATCCTTCTGGTCATTCCTAATGGTTGAAACGCACAGTTGATCAATGCCTCAATTGTGAATTCACCTTTGTGGAGACATTTTGAAGTCTTGCATTTCAAACAAAATATGAGACCTATAAATGACCAAGGTTTCTCAGAATGGTTGTTAAGGGTGGGAGATGGAATGGAGCCGGTCATTGAAAATTATATGATTAAAATACCACCATATATGGGTATTCCATGGGAAGGTGAAGATCCTTTGAATGATCTTATCGATTGTGTTTTTCCTGATTTGTCTTGGCATATGAATGACTCATCCTATATGGTGGAACATGCTATCTTAACGCTAACAAATGAAGATGTTGATAAACTTAATGATAAGATAATTGATAAATAACCTGGAGATGGTCATATCCTTTACTCATTTGACTCAGTGGATGATGATGCACGCAACTTATATCAACAGGAATTTTGGAATTCAATTTCTCCAAGTGGAATGTCTCCACATGTGTTACGATTAAAGAAAGGTGTGCCAATAATGTTGTTGCGTAATGTAGACCCAAAAGCGGGTTTATGCAATGGAACAAGATTAATTTGTAGGGATTTCTTACCAAATGTGATAGATGCAGAGATTTTCACCGGACAAATAAAAGGTGATCGAGAATTTATACCACGAATCTCATTAAAGCCAACAAAGGGTGCACATCTTCCTTTCCAAATGACACGAAGACAATTCCCTATCCATTTGAGTTTTGCACTCACAATAAATAAGTCTCAAGGTCAAACGATACCATCTGTTGGTGTTTATTTGCCTGATCATGTCTTTAGTCACGGTCAATTAGATGTGGCTTTGTCAAGGGGAACATCCATGGAAACAGTCAAAGTGCTGGTCAAGAAAGGACATCTACGTGGGGAACATCAGACTTGCACACGAAATGTTGTTTATAAAGATGTGTTATTAAATGTGTAATCATTGTGATGATCTTGAAATATGTATGTTGTGACCAAATTATTAATTATTTTGTTATATGTATAAAAACTTTCTTGCATTTTTTTTACTTTATATTCATTATACTAATTTACAGAAATTCAAAATTCATGTGAAGAAATCAAAATGGTATGTCAAGAGATTAAACGGATTCGCAAAACCCAACAAAAAGGTTGATGAGGTATATGAAATAAAAAATAAATATATATTTTTATGATCATTCAAGTAACTTTAAGATTAACATTTATATTTTATTATGACTAAATTGTAGATGTATAGTTATGATGTTAATCCAAAGCAAACATGGGTAGATAATTTATTCATACCCCACGCAACACCAAGGAACAATAAGGTAATATTATAATTAAAAAAATTTAGTGATAAGAATTCCTTCAACTCCACTTTACATAACATAATACGTAAGAATATTTTTTTTATTAGGTCAACCGTTTACAAATATATAGCTTTGGATGGGGAATAACTTTGCTAATTGATAAGAGACAATTATGGAAAATGGTTAAACGCGAAATTCTTTCGCAAAGGGCTTCGAGGTATGACAAAATATTCTAATTTATTATTACAATAATCAAGCATCCCAAAACAGTAGAATTCATTTATATTGTTAATTATAATTCTAAAATTTTTTAAAAAAAGTTAAAATATATTTGATTTCTCTCCTAACAGGAACATGGTAATAAGAAGATATGAATTTGACATATCAGATGTAAGTATACATAACCACTCCAATGATTTAATTAATGATTTATTTTATTATATAAATTGTTGTTTTATTATTATACTCGATTGAACTATAGTTGGGAAGATTATACCGAACGCAAGAAACTATCAGTCCTTGGAACATAATTGAATTTGAACTACAGAGGTATGAATATATTTGATTAAGATAATGAGTTTATGTATATAAATGCTATTTATGTAAGTGCCATTTTTTTGTTTATTAATGATTGCAACTATAATATTGTTTTATCTTTTTTATAGGCTAAATTTCAAAGTCTTCAGAGTACTCATTGTTCGGAAGTTGAGGAGAGCTCTTCGAAAAATCCTTCGAACCTTGATTTATGGATGCAAACAATTTGAGGAGAAAAAAGGGTCAAGTA
The DNA here is from genome assembly GCA_014851425.1 of Senna tora. Lineage (NCBI taxonomy): Eukaryota > Viridiplantae > Streptophyta > Magnoliopsida > Fabales > Fabaceae > Senna > Senna tora. Next base: position 18,122,119 of record CM026262.1, read on the forward strand.
TATGGCTTAGGGACAAAGAGTCATAAAATTGTTGGAAGTTCATCATCAGGATATGCAATTGAAGGAGACAATCCTAGGCCATGGACACACTCTTCTATGGTAGAGGAGATTAGTCAAAAATTAAAATTAGATTATAATGCTATGGAGGCTAATTATAAAAAAGAGAATGAAGAAACCAAAGCTGAACTTAATTCGCTTTGAAATCCATTTCACGCATTTCAAAGCCAAATGTTTGAAATGTTTAGTAGGCAAGGAACTACTCCTCCAATATATACACCAGATTTATCTAACTTAAATAAAAATATGATTGACATAGAGGGGGAAGAAGAAGAAGAAGAAGAAGCATGATAATGATGTGTAAATTTTAAATTACTAAATTAAATATTAGTATTTTTATTTATATGTGCTTAAATTTTATGGCTTATATTTTATTATTTTTGGAATTAATTTTGTTTACAATATTTAATTATTTCATAACTTTTATTTGATTTATATAAAAAAATTTGTGTGACTTAAGTTCTTAATTAATAATTAATATAACCAATTTTGCTTAAAAAAATAAATATGAGCTTATTTTTTTATAAATTGAAAAAAAATATATATAAATAAAATAAAATTAGATAATTAGTTAAGAACAAATAAATATCTTTCACTCAACTACACTCCTGTCAAATTTAAAATAATAATTTTTTCCTTGCTTAATTAATTTATCTGTTTACATTTTTAATGTCTACCCTCCTATCAACATCATCTCTTTATATATTTTCCATATTCCTATTTTTCATTCATCTTCTCTATCTCACTCACGTTTTAACATTGAGAAAGAGAGTCCCTCAAAAAAAAAACATTGAGAAAGAGAGGGGAAAAAGTTCAAATGTCACATTTCTTTTCATTTATCTCTCTCTCTCTTGTTAAAAAAGTAGAAGAATACTTTGTTGGCATTGGAATCTCTCTTCCTTCTCCACTTTATCATTCTTTCTACATTCCTTCAATTCTCACACTTCTCTTCCTTCTTCCTTAGCTTCATCCTTTTCTTGCATTCCTTCACCTTAAAACTCATAGACTCATATTTGATTTATTTGACATTCAGCTCTTGCTTTCTCTTCATTAGATTTGTGAACACAATAAGCGACCGAAAAGAAAAACCGAAAATAAATCCAGGCAAATATAAAACAATGCGGAAGCTACTAACCTGGACGCCATCGTTAAAACCTCGGATCTTGCCAGTGCCTCTGCTCCACCAGGGCTGACCTCCAAACGACGAACACTGAAAAAGGCCGCACCAAACGGAGGACTCTACCTACGAGAGGTAGAGCCACATGTCCACGACTGATGCGCGGAAGAAGACTCAAGAGAGAAAGAGAAAATTTATATTGAGTGGGATTTCCCAAACGGGGCCCCCCTTTCCAACATATGGAATGAGCAACTAGAAAGGTGTGGAGTCACTCCTATTTATAGGAGGATGAGAGAGCTCCCATCATAGATTTAACAGATGTGGGACTTAAGAAAACAATAAGATAATCATTATAAAATCTTGATTATCTAGCCCACTTTGGGCCACGAGTACAGGCTCGTGTGACCTCCGATGAGAGTCATTTTCGTTTCATTTTCTTCGTCTCTCTGCGAGCTTTCCAACGGATCCTCATTCGGCCCGATCGGACTCCCACATGGGCGAATATTTAGTCCCAAAGACCCAAATATATCCAACATACTCCCACTCGCACATGGTGGGAGGCCCATGACTATCCTTATCACAAAGTACTTCTCTATTTCTTTTTCTCTCGTCATCTTCTTTCATACTCCGTGTTAGTCGTGACCGCTTGGCATGATATGTGGGAGCCTTATACTAGAAGCCTGTTAGGGCCCAGCTATAAGTGATGCTACAACCCAAGTGTCTAATGATGTGACCACATGTCTCACCGAAAAATAGTGTCATGGGTTCCCTAGGCGTTTTCATATACATGGCTAGTCCAATCCCTCTAAGTCTACAATAAGACTAGGACTTCAGCAACACTCAGTTGCCATAGGTATCCACATCCATGAGAACCTCAAAGGGATCACATAATGGGTCGACCTCAGGATACTATCACACATGCATATGTCAACATAATCTTCCTTTCGACCTCTTATCAGTTCAATCAAAGATAGCTGCTTTCCTGACAGTCTTCCATCGGGCTGTATTTTTCCATAGCCTCGTGGAAAGATATCAAAGGAGCATGCACTGCCTCATCTCATCATGACAGAGTCAAAGTGCATAAGGGTACCCTTTGAAAGGATTGATGCATCCTTTGAGGGACTCACACAGCATTGAAGCAGGGATTCATTCAGATGCTTCCCTTGCGATTCTTAAGGCACATGCGGTATGAAACGCACATTGTGGTGTTCTCGAGCGTATGTCGATTTTGATCCTCAATCACTTACACCACACAGACCTTAGTCCAGACTCACTTAGAATCTGACCTGAGTTTGCTACCACACTTCGCTCACTTCACATAACGCCAAGTAGAGCACTGACGTCTCGCTATAGGCATTATGAATAGCGGGAATTCATAATTTGATCATAAGACTTCATCATCTTAGCAGATCTCATCCTAGTACACTTACTAGGGCGACTTATCAATTCTCAATGGTGTTTTCCTATCCAACACTCGGCGCTTTTCAACTGCCTGTGGATATTAACACTATATCCCATTTTGGTGTTCAAGGAAAAAGCAACCAAGTCTCATCTTGGCCCACACCACCTGCGTGTCCAAAGCGGTTGCTCGTGTGAGAGAGCCAACCTCCCAAGCCTGTACGACATACTTTATATATTGTGTAATAAGTACTTCTATTTCTTGATTCACACAAAATAAAGGTAAGCATAGGCATCACACTTTACTTATGATCAAGAAATAGAGCTCTCACAAAGCTTATCCTCATGACATAAACTATGTTAAATCACCCTGGTTCTAAGCAATCTTGTGTATCTAAAACACCAGTTTTACGGCTTGTATCTCTATACAGCCAACCCACCACTACGGGTCCGTGAGGGTATAGAGGCAATGCTCTATCACAGATCATACTGTGAGGACCCTCTCTCCGATTACTTGATGCTTAGACTGACACAACAGGGTAGTTAACTACTGTGTAACGATCTCTCATACAAAGTTGTGCTGCATTCTCTTGTGGTACTTAGGCTTTCTTTGGTGTAAGCCATAACTGTTTGGCTTTATGAAATCAATGTCACTAGGTCAACAGCTCTGTGTATGACCTATAAGTGACTTTAGATCTTCCAATCCAAACTGCCCCACGTACTGCTAATGATCATGCAATGAACTTCATGTCCCTAGTGGATAGAGAAATGCATAATTCTTACTTGCCTCTCTATAAGATGATCTCAGTGCTTAGCAAGAAAGCACACCAAGACGTGGATGTCCTCTCATCCAAATCTCTTACCCAATCGACATCAATGTGTGGCCTGCCGTTGGCGGGTCACTAATATGATGAAAACAACCGATTGTCAGCAGCGCCCTACAAGTACCTCAGAACACTCTAAACAGTGTGTCTGTCCTAGGTTTGATTGATAACGACTCATAAAATCGACTACAAAAAGCACGTTGCAGTGAGTACACTCCTCATTGTACTTCTAGCTACCAACTATATGTTTCAAAATACTATCCAATGACTCCATCTCAGACTTGGTCTAAAAAAGTGTAGCAAGACTCAAACTCTTGCCTCTTGCTACTAGCACATCACTCGGGTGTAGGTCCTCTCAAATGGGATCCGCCAAGAATCTCTTCTTCATACGAATCTTATGACAGAGTGTGTCAATTCTTGGAGCATTCTCCATGAATCTTGACTCCCAATGTCTAAACCATTTCCTTTATCTTAAAAGATGAAAGGATAGCCATCCTTAATTGGCTACAGCAGCCTGTGTGTTATTTCTAGCTAGCCATATGTATTCTACATATAGCGTGAGGGTAATGAAATACTCTCAGCTTTCTTGAAATGGACTAAGTGGTCAATTACCACGAGTCTAAATGAACATGTAAGATCTTGATAGATCCTTGGAGTCGGCATACTCTGTGCTCTTGGCCTTTTGACATGAGACCTATGTGCTTGTGCACGTAGATCCCTTCACCCAGTTTGCCATACAAGAAAGCGGTCTTGACATCCTAATCGATGTACTCCCAGACTTAAAATGGTGACCAAAGCTAGAATCAGATTTTGATCACACAATAGACGAGAAGGTTTCGTCACAATCGATACCTTCTTGTTGTATGTACCTCTTCACTACTTAATGTGCCTAGTAGTGGTTTGATTGACCCATCTGCCTCCCCTAACTTTTGAGAGCACACTTGTTCTCAAAATGCCTTGTGATACAGGGCAGATCCACCAAGTCTTATACTTAGTATGTCCTTATAGACTTTGTCTTTTCTTCTTCCATCGTTTTAGTCCACTTTTTCTTAGCAGGGCAGGAGAGAGCTTTTTGAACTATCAAAGGCTCTACTTGATCATTTAGTACTCCTCTTTGATTGTGCTCCATGGAAGATATGCTCTTTGTAAGCATTACTCCCACTGGACTCAGCAACTGGAGATGCGTCCATACGCTCCTCTCAACGTGTTGTAGGTCCGCCTCCTTTCAATAAATATGCACATCCCAAAATCCATCTCCCTTCCTTTAGAAAAGTTTGTCTTAAGGACCATTACATCCTTAGACTTAAATTATGTGATCGGAGTGTCTTCATTCTCCTAATGAAGACGTATCCTTTTGAGTGACCAAGCTATCTTACCAAGACATGCTACTTGCCTCTAGGGTCAAGCTTCCCATACTCATAGGAAGGATCAAGTATGCTGTATACCCTCATGGTCTCAGCATATGGTTAAGTACGAAAGTGACTGTTGGCAAAGCTTATCCCCAATGGGAATGTTCACCTAAGTCATTATCAACTTAACGAACTCCAGGAGCAACTTATTTTGCTGTGGAGTGTGTGGAATAGTTATAACTATTCCACACACTCCACAGCCGGCTGCCAGTCATCCGCCGGCACCCTCGGCGGAAGCGGCAAGCGACGGTGCCAGCTGCCAAACCTCTGCCAGCACAGGTAGCCGGAGCACTACCGGCCGACCGCCGTGTCCGACGGCGCCAGTCGCCGAAGTATCAACGGCTGGCCATCGTCGGCGGCGGTATGCAGCGACGACTCCGTCAGCCTCCCGGCCGGTCAACGTCATCCTCGTTAGTCAACGTTCCCCTCCCCAAAGCAGTTACATACATGAGCATATATATGTAGGGTACACATACCTTAAAATAATATTTATATATATGTGAATTGGGGTCTTTAATAAGAAAGGGGAACCTAAACATGTTTCTAGGTTTAGGGTTTTTGGTTTCCAATCAATATTGAATTTAAAAATATCACATATTAAATTTGAATTCGAAAACCAATCTATAGGACCCTACCCTACAATGTATGATCTAAACACATATTTTAAATCAAAATTAAAACATTTAAATAAAACTGGAAACCTAAGCATGTTCCTAAGTTTTAAATAAATAAAAAAATCATACAAGCCCTAAACATGTTTCTAACCCTTTTCGGTTCATCAATCCCTAGAGAACAGAGCCCTAGCATATCCAGGCTCTGATACCAAGGTAGGGAAAGACCTAGATCCACATGACCCGACCCAACCTAGGGACCAAAAAGAAAAACCAAAAATAATTCCAAGCAAATATAAAACAATGCGGAAGCTAATAACCTGGACGCCATCGCTAAAACCTCGGACCTTGCCAGTGCTTCTGCTCCACCAGGGCTGACCTCCAAATGACGAACACTAAAAAGGGGCGTACCAAACAGAGGACTCTACCTACGAGAGGTAGAGCCACATGTCCACGACTAATGCGCGAAAGAAGACTCAAGAGAGAAAAAGAAAATTTATACTGAGTGGGGTTTCCCAAACGAGACCCCCCTTTCCAACGCATGGAATGAGCAACTAGAAAGGTGTGGAGTCACTCCTATTTATAGGAGGATGAGAGAGCTCCCATCATAGATTTAACAGATGTGAGACTTAAGAAAACAATAGGATAATCATTATAAAATCATGATTATCTAGCCCACTTTGGGCCACGAGTACGGGCTCGTGTGACCTCCGATGAGAGTCATTTTTGTTTCGTTTTCTTTGTCTCTCTGCGAGCTTTCCAACGGATCCTCACTCGACCCGATCAGACTCCCACATGGACAGATATTTAGTCCCGAAGACCCAAATATATCTAACAATATATATATAAATTGATAACTTATCTCTTTTTATATTTGTCTTCTTTTTTGTATCATTTTTGTATTTCTCCTCCAAAATTTTTAGTATCTTATTGTTATGATGTGTGTGATAGGGGGTGAAGAAAAAGTTAATGAAAACCACTTCACATCTTGCAATAGCAGAAGATTGGCGAAAAAATTGGAGTTTTTCATTTTATCTCTTTGTGAGAAGTGAGAACCAAAGTGCATGCAATCTTTTTTTGGAGGGTAGGCATAGCTATTAACATGGTTGTGACCCCTTCTGGTCATTGGGGATCACAAAATAGCCATAATTTTAATTAAAAAATTAAGAAACAATTATGTGATTGGAGGAAAAATGAGATAATGGATAGTTATGACATATAATTATGTGATTGGAGGAAAAATGAGATAATGGGTAGTTATCACATATGAAATATTTTAAATCTAAGTGGTTACCACCACATTCATCAATCCATTTCCATATTCACCATTTTCTGCACTGGACGTCTTCTGAAAGGAATGAGAGGGTGGTTTTGTTTTACTTTTATTTTATTCTTAAAGTGCAATTGGGTGGAAGGACGAAGGAGGGCAACACATCAATAAGTGGGCAACACTTCCATTGATTCTTGGCTTTCTAACAAGTGGACCAAGGACTTTGCTTTACAGGATCTACAACAATATGTACTTCATTTTCTCAACTTAGTTTGTGAAAATATATTTTGTCATTCTTTTTGTTAATTTTTTTCTACTAAGCTTCATCTTTTGTATAATTTTCATATTAGTTTTTTTTGTTTAATTTACTTTTATTATTTCTTTGTTCATTTCACTTAATTAAAAGTTTCCATTTTGTCACGACCCCCTATCGGGCGTCCGTGACTGGCATGGGAAGTAGGATTTCTCCTATCCCGTAAGCCTCTAATTCCTGATTGACATTCTTAAATATGCATAACTACCCATTTCTAATACAAACAATATATTGTAATATGGCCATCCCTATCCGATGATCGAAGTAGCACGCAATCCACGGCTCGCTCAACGCCGCTTCAGTCTATACATATACACATAATCAATCACACGTACATATAATATACATATTGATCATGCGCTTCAAGGCGGGTGATCTATCCTATTCACATGCAGAATTTCCTGTGTACAGTCAAGCATATATATTCAATCACACACCTGCATATAATTTACATATTGATCACATGCCTCAATGCGTGTGATCTATCCTATTCGCATGCGGAAGCCGTATTTTCACACAACCAAATATTCAGTCACACGTATATATAAGTTTACATATTGACCACACGCTCAGTGCGTATGACCTATCCCATTCACATGCAGGAGTCACATTCATATATGTACATATACACATGATATTCATCATATCATATCCTATATTCCCCACACAAGACCAAATCTTTAACCTGTATGAAGCTCACAGTTCTAGAGTGTGACATATACATATATGCATATAGCAACTGTACAAACAATGATATACCAAAAGAATCATATACATAGTACATCCTGACAAAATACATATATCAATATTACCCACGCGAACAATGCGTGCGGTCTCTAAGTCTGTCCGCCTCCCTGAGATGAAGTGGAAGCGCTCCCGATGCCTATACCACCTGTGTCTATAACATGTAACATTGGGGTGAGTCAAACAGACCCAGTGAGAGGCTTTCCCATCCCTAGTGTAGTAGCGGGTACCACTACAACTGGGAAAGAGGAGCCAATCACAAACACATACGCATATAACAGGAGAGAATCTGGCCCGAAGGCAATATCTCACGTGAGCAATATGGGAACCTAGTTGATCATTCTAGGAACCCCTGGTCCCAAGACTTTACTTGGAACAATAATCTGACCCCAAGACTTCACTTGGAGCATAGCCGGCGACTCATCTGACCTCGGTTTAGCCAAGGCAATAGCCACAATGTGGTGTACTCATACACTTTGTATTTCTGGGAGTTTAACTCAAGGTAACAGACTCAATCTACCCGGACCACCCGTGATAGACACGGTCCCCGCGTTGTACCATAAATGACCCCTATGGACCACTACTTGTTCATTTTACTTCTTAGGCAAATCTAGATTTCCAAGTGGTTTCTAATTCAGACTCTTGGTTCAGAACAAAGTCACCTAGGTTTATTCTCTTTAAGGACTTACATACAAAACCACACCCTTCAGATAATATTTACTCGATCCTACCCCCGATATCGTATAGGTCCCGTGGACCTTCTTTTCATATAAGGCTCCTTGAGCCACCATCGCTTTTACAATTCACAAACACACATATAGCACGTTTTCACATATACTGTAATTTAGGAACAACAATAGCATGTTATCTAACATGTAATTCCTAAAAATGGGCAAGAAGGCAAACCATATATCCATATCTGCAGTCAACCCTATAGGACAGGGATAGAAAGCCCCTCACCTGTTTGGCCCCTCGTATCGGCTCTCGGTGTGCCCGAAGGTCCGCTCACTGTATGGTGCCCTATACACATACATTTGAGAGATTCAAAAGCTTGAAAATTCAACCGCTATAGTGTACATGCAACGCTAGTGCTCATGTTCTCTCTAATTAATTCCATAGACTAGTTGTTGGCTTGGAAATGCCCTCAGCTAGTTTTAGGACACCTAGCATGTTTCTATTCGTGTCCAACCCTTTCTTAATCACACTATTCGGAAGCTTTGACTTGGGAATGCAAGGTTACCCAATTCCACCTCTATGTGTCCATATGAACTTCCATTACCCAAGTCTTGAATTTATGGCTCAAGAGAATCATAAATCATACTTGTCTAAAATTTCCATTTACCGAATTAACTTTCAACACTTTACCTGCACATGAATACACATATCCAGATACGCGTAAAATTAGAAAATTGTCTCTTTTTCCCCCGAGTTGGGTTTCGGCGAGACGGTGAGTACTCGGGTTTTAATCCCTCGTACATCCCAATAATTTTAACAATTATATAATTGCTATCCAACCTCTTAATGCATCCCAAATCAGCCCATAACACTCTTAAACATTAGCAATCATCCTTTTCCTACTAGTTTTCCAACCCGGATAAATTTCATCAATTTGGTTCCGGTTCCTAAGCTTCCAACTCACTTCCTAACATGCAAATACTTCAATTTAAGACCCAAAATACTCAGATTGAATCAATTGGGGTCTTTCGAAAAATCCCTAAAATTGATAAAATTGGGGTTTAAGAGTTTCGGGACTTCTCACCTCGATTCAACCGGTTAGAAGGACGATACGGAGTAGAGGAGACTCCCAACCACCTTCCTCGGTGAAGAGACGGCGTTTTCCGGCGTGGAAGCTCTTCCCCTTTGTTTTCTCTCTCTAAACCGTCCCTCTCTCTCTCTAGCACCAAGACGACACGAGCTCCGGCGGACGCGACTCCGGCCTCCGTCTCGCGTACGTCCGGCCACCACGCGCTGCTCTCCGTCCGTCCGTGCGTGTTCCCGTTCACGAAGCCCCTCACGGTTTGCTCTCTCTCTCGTCAACGCTCACTCCTCCCTCACTCACGATTTGCTTCTGTCTTTTTCTTTATTCTTTTACACATATATACATATATATAATTAATATATACATATCACAAAAATAAAATAATCTGATATAATAATAATTAATAAGAAAAGGGAATATATATATAAAAAAATAATTAGGATTTAAACAAATTTGTGTTTTTTTTAAAAAAAACAAGTAGTAGGATAGTGTGTATTTATTTTCCTTTTTTTTATCTCATTTTTTCCCACCTTTAATTTAATTAATTTAATTTAATTAATAACGCTAGTTAAAATACTCTCGGGTATTACACATTTATTCCATATCATATAATACTACTGGTGTGTGATATGATCTTCACTGTCATTGTTCCAACACGCCATCCAAAGCTCTTGACTCTCTCCACTATTAATCTTCGTTGTATTGCTTATAATTTATAAATTTATTATTATGTGTTCTCTGATATGCATTTTATTGAATCATCATTTCCCCTCCAATGTGCAGAATTCATTTGGTAGAAAATTATTATAATATATAGTTCTCCTTTTTCAAATTAGTGTTATTTTGTTTAATAATTTTATACTCTTTGCTTCTTCTATTGATCTATTAAAAAATATACATAATGCAGATTTAAAATCCTAGTAATCTTCAAAATCCTATTTACCATTTCCAATTTTTGTTTTGTTTTGTTTAGTTCATTCATTTTGGTACTTTTATTATTTTATTACTTCTTCTATTCAATTAAAAAAAACTCATTTGTAGATCTGACTTTAACATTTTCATTATTATCCCGCATAAGAAATTTACAAAATCTTATATACTATTTATTGCTTAATCTTAAATTTTTTACCAATATAATCTTCAAAATTATTTATCATTAAATTTTTTGCAAGGGCCAATCCATAAGTATTTTGAATAGATGTGATTGAACTATTGAGTAGAGCTCTGTTTAGTATTCACTATATAAAGTACAAAGGACAAAAAATTCTAGTTGATTTAGAACCTATTCAAAATTATTTATCATTTTTTGCTGTTTAATTAATTCACTTTCATAGTTTTACTTTTGTGTGATGCAGTTTCAACTCAAATACAAAAAATCCATTCACATCAAATTTGACATTAACATTATGGAGCCACATTATCTAGAGTAAGTAATCTTCAAAATGCTTACTCTTCAGACTTTTTATTTGATCTAATTCAACTCCCCAAATTGCAGAAACTAATCCGGTACCAGAACAAGTAATTTATATACTAATTTTGTTATTTTAAGGTATTTACATTCTACTCCACTTTTTTCTCTTTTCTCCTTCAGTTTTTTTAATCCTTTTGATATACATAAGTGTCAGCACATTCTGCCATATGTACATTAATTTTAGAGGAATAATTCACTGAATATTTAATATTGTTGGATATGTTGGGTTTTTCGAGACTAAATATCCGTCCATGGGGGAGTCCGATCGGGTCGAGTGAGGATCCGTTGGAAAGCTCGCTGAGAGACGAACAAAACGACACCAAGATGACACTCATTGAAGGTCACACGAGACCGCACTCGTGGCCCAAAGTGGGCTAGTTGATCATGATGGATGCGTGATATTTTGTTCATATTCCAAGTCCCACATTGCTTAAATCAATGATGTGAGCTCTCTCATCCTCCTATAAATAGGAGTGACTCCACACCTTTCTAGTGGCTGTGTTGGAAAGGGGGGTACCGTTTGGGAAACCCCACTCAGTATAATTTTTTTTCTCTCTCTCTCTCGAGTCATCTTCCGTGCATCAGTCGTGGACATGTGGCTCTACCTCTCGTAGGTAGAGTCCTCCATTTGGTGCGGCCTTTTTCGGAGCTTATCGATTGGAGGTCAGCCCTGGTGGAGCAGAGGCACTGGCAAGATCCGAGGTTTCAGCGATGGCGTCCAGGTTAGTAGCTTCCGCATTGTTTCATTTTTTCTTGGATTTATTTCTTATTTTTCTTTTCGGTCCCTGGGTCGGGTCGGATCTTGTGCATCCGGACCTTTCCCTACAAATATTGCTATAACACTATAACATATATACAAAGATAATTAATTTTATAGATTTTTGTATTATCTATAACTATAAAAATAATACTAAAATGTATACCCACAATATAATATATATATTCTTAAAATTCAGATATTTATTTTTAAAAAATAAATTAAATATTGGGAAGTTATTTATTCTCATATTTTTTGAATAACTACCCATCATATCTATTTTCTCTCTCCCACATTCTCCACTATCTCATATTTTTCTTTTATTTTTAATTAGAAAATGCCTATTTTGTGACCCCAATGACCAAAAGAGATTACATATTTAAAAATATAATTATAATTATATTAGCGTCACATAATATTTAATCTAAAATAAATAATATGTGACGCTAATATAATTATATTAGCGTGACATAGTTAGTAACTAAAATGCAAATAATATGTGATGCTAATATTTAATTTTACATATTTGTACGTACATGTGAAATTATAGTAATCCTCATATTTTTATTCTAATATGTGAATGCTTGCATTTTAGTTAGTAATCCTCACATATTGTCATATTTTTTCTATTATTTGTATTCGAAAATTTTTTCTTTTATATTTTTATAATATAGTTTACACATAAGTGATATGTAAACTATATAGAATATATTAATTGATAACGTATATATCTTCCTTAATATATTAAAATAATAATTGCATTTATTAACTTTTTTTTTCTACTACTTAATCTCAAAAGAAGATTTACTGTCAAAATAAAATATATCTTAAAAAATTTAAAGATATATGCATGACCTATAATTTAAATTTAATTATTCTAAGAAAAAATTGACTTCCTTTAGTTAAATTTCCAAATAAAATAATTATTTTACAGTCATTCAAAATAAAATATATCCTAAAATAAAATATATCTTAAAACATTTTCATACAAGTTTTCTAATATCATATATGTATGTATTGATCAGAAGAAAATTCAACAAGTATAACCATTGAACATGACAATACATCTATATCACGTCCACCATTTATTAGAAGAAGAAGGAATAATAGAAATTCTGCTAGGGACTTTCATGAATCAATTGGTGTCACTCGATCTCATCTTTGCACACCAACTACATGCTCATTTTGTGGTGCACGTCTCTAATTACCTCAGGAAAGTTCAGATTTCTGTTGTCTCAATGGACGGGTATCATTGCCCCTAATGCCGGTACCTCCAAAGTTATTAAGCATCTACAACGATGAGACTGAAGTTGGTAGACACTTCAGGCAACACATACGCATGTACAATCATATTTCTACATTTACTCAATGGGAGTACATCTACATTTACTTTCAATAACGACTTTCATTGGCGACTCAAACAATTCGTCACTGAAAGTCGCCCTTCAGTGGCGACTCAAAAAAGTCGTCACTGAAAGTCCACCTTCAGTGACCACTCGAAAAAGTCGCCACTGAAAGTCCACCTTCAGTGGCGACTCAAAAAACTCGCCACCAAAGGTCCACCGTCAGTGGCGAAAAACGTCGCCACTCAAAGAACACCTTCAGTGGCGAAAAAACTCGCCACTGAAAGCCCACCTTTAGTGACAACAATTCCATGTCGCCAACGAAGGTCCACCTCCAGTGGCGAAAAAAGTCGCCAATGAAAGTCCACCTTTGGTGACGACAATTCCATGTCGCCACCGAAGGTCCACCTTCAGTGGCAAAAAAAGTCTCCACTTAAAGTCCACCTTCAGTGAAGACTCAAAAAAGTCACCACCGCAGGTCCACCTTCAGTGGCGAAAAAAGTCGCCACTAAAAGTCCACCTTCAGTGACGACAATTCCATGTCGCCACCGAAGGTCTTCCTTTAGTGGCGAAAACAGTCGCCATTGAAAGTCCACCTTCAGTGAAGACTCAAAAAAGTCGCCACTGAAAGTCCACCTTCAATGACGACAATTCCATGTCGCCACCGAAGGTCCACTACAAGAAGTGAAAGTCTACCTTCAGTGGCGACTCAAAAAGCCATCACTGAAAGTCGACCTTTAGTGGCGACCCAAAAAAGTCGCCACCGAAAGTCGACCTTCAGTGACGACAACTCCATGTCGCCATCGAAGGTCCTCCTTCAGTGGCGAAAAAAGTCGCCACTGAAAGTCCACCATCAGTGACGAAAATTCCATGTCGCCACCGAAGGTCCTCCTTCAGTGGCGAAAAAAGTCGCCACTGAAAGTCCACCTTTAGTGACGACTCAAAAGAGTCGCCACAGAAAGTCCACCTTCAGGGACGACTCAAAAAAGTCGCCACTGAAAGTCGACTTTCAGTGACAACAATTCCATGTCGCCACCAAAGGTAGGAAACATAATAAATATTTTAGAATGAAATTATATAACAAAAATTTACATATGGCTCAGTGGTTGCTGTAGAAAACACTATGCATCATGTCCCACCTTCGAATCCGTCCATGCGCCAATTTTGAAAAATAAAAGGTGGTCGGCGGCCGGCGATGGAGCTCTTCACTGACCGTTGGACTTCCAGAAAGTGGTATCAGTGGCGACTAAAATTTGCCACAAAAAGTTGTTAGAAGTCGTCACCGAAGGTTTTCAGTGGCGACAATAAAAAGTCGCCACTAAAGGTCTTTTCAGTGGCGACAAAAAGTTGTCACAAAAAACTCCAACTTTTATTGCTGTTTTAGTGACGAAAATTAACCTTCTTTGGTGGCGACTTCGAAAATCGTCACTATAGGGCTTCATTTGCGGACTTTTCAGTGACAACTTTTATGTCGCCACTAAAACCCTTCAGTGACGACTTTTGGACTTTTAGTGATGTAAAAAGTCACCACCGAAACCCTTATTTGTTGTAGTGCTAGATGGCGATTTAGCCAATGGAAGAGAGGGTGTCTACTCATTTCGTGCACAAAGATCAATATACCATAAGATTGGTGGGTTCTTACCTTCTTCAAGTGAAAGGATGAGATTTCTGCATTTGTATATCTATGACACTGATAATGAAATAAACAATCGAGTTACAGAAAACCCGACTCTAAAAGTAGAATTGGTAGAAAGACTAAGGTCAATATTAGATGTACATAATCCTTTTGTACATAGGTTTAGACAGTTGGCACAAGAACCAAATATTGAAAATTGTCAACTTATTATTCGTGAACAACCATAGAATCGACCACAATATAACCTACCAACTGCATCTGAGGTTGCGACTATTATAGTTGGCAGTGAAGAAGCTGGGCAACTAAATGGAAGGGATATAATTGTGCAATCACATTCGGGCTACTTAATGAATGTTCTGGATACTGCTGGGTATTATGACACCCTTCAATATCTCCTTCTATTGTCATGTGGAACATATGGTTGGGATGTAAATAAACAAAATGGTGCTGCATCACGAACAAAAGTCACGTGTATTGATTACTACTTTTACATGCTGCAAGTCAGCACCCTTCATTCATCTATGAAATTATTTATTTCATATATATTTATCTCTAATATACAAAAATCCATTATGCAGATGCGAGATGGTTGGGATAACTTTTTGCTTCGAGGTTGTCGTCTACTTCAACAGTATGCAGTCGACATCTTTTTGAAAATGGAAACTCAAAAGTTTCATTGGGTACGAAATAATCAATGTAAAATTAGAGCTGAGATGTACAATGGCTTACAAGATTCGTTCGAGGCTGGAATAAATATTTCAGCTAACGTTAAGTGGATACTCAAATAACATTTTCCCAATTGTAATAATAGGTCTTATGTATAATCTAATGAACTATTGACCTTATATTTATAGGTCATATAGGTCGAAGAATTATCCTTCCATCTTCCATTGTTGGATGTCTAAGGGATATTGGTGAACGCTTCCAAGATGCAATGCGTGTAGTTGGGTATTCTGAGAAACCAGATCTTTTTATCACAATGACATGCAACCCTTCATGGGATGAAATACGTGATTTGTTATTGCCTGGACAAATACCTCAAGATCGACCAGACTTACTTTTAAGGGCATTCCATGCCAAATTTGAGGAGTTTAAAGACGATATTTTTGACAAAGGAGTATTGGGGGAAGTGGTTGCCTATGCATACGTCATAGAATTTTAAAAGAGAGGCTTGCCACATGCACATATGCTTTTGATATTAGGCGATGATGACAAGCTTAACTCTCCGGATGTCTATAACCAAGTTGTCAAAGCTGAAATACCCTTGCAAAGTGATCAACCTGAATTATATACATGTGTTTTGAAACACATGATTCATGGTCCATGTGGCACCATAAATCCAAGGTCTCCATGCATGCAGAAAGGAAAATGTAAAAAACATTTCCCGAAGCCCTTTGTACCTTATACAATTCAAGACAATGATTGCTATCCTCTATACTTTTAAAGTATAACTGTCATATCAATGTTGAGATTTGTAGCAGTGTAAAGAGTGTGAAATATTTATATAAATACATCAACAAGGGGCACGATGGGTGTGTGCCCCTGAAGCCTTATGGAGAATCTACAAGTTTCCAATGTCACGAATTTATCCTGCTGTTGAAAGACTACAAACACACATGCCTAATATGCAGAGGGTCCAGTTCATTGAAGACCAAAGTGTTTATGAGATTCTTGGCAATGAAAGAAATACACGAACCCAACTGACAGAATATTTCAGAATGAACCGTGTTGATCCACAGGCAAGAAAATATCTTTATATAGAGTTTCAACAGCATTATACATGGGTAAAAAAATCCACCAGAATGGAAGAGAATGAGGAGTCATAAGAAGGTAATTGGACGAATATATACAGTCTCCCCTTCAGAGGGTGACAAATTCTACCTTCGTTTTCTTTTGTTGCATGTGAAAGGGGCAAAAGATTTTGATGATTTGTTAACATGCAATGACATAAAAGACCATACATTGAAAGAAGCTGCAATCCAGAGAGGGTTATTAGAAAATGATGACAGTATTAGGCAGTGTTTGCAAGAGGCCTCAATATTGTGTTCCCCTGATGCACTAAGATTTTTTGTTACGGTGCTGTTATATTGCCAACCAACAGGCGTGATGGAGTTGTGGAATGAATTTCATCATTTCATGATGGAGGACTACCCATCTTCAAGTAATGTGAATAATGTAAGATCCATAAATAGGTTGTTACAGGATCTAGATACATTATTGTCACAACATGGTAAGCATATTGCAAATTATGACTTACCAGCTTTAATAGATGACCCCAAAGGTAATAATGATGTTCCCAAGTGCATAGAAGATGAACTTAGCATTCCAGTTTCTGATACAAATATGCAATTAATAGATCTCTTGAATGATGACCAAAAGAGTGCATTTAAGTCTATCATTGATGTTATTAAACAAGGAAGAAATGCTACATTTTTTGTGGATGGTCCAGGAAGCACAGGTAAAACCTTCCTTTATCGTGCATTACTTTCATCAGTAAGGAAAAAAGAAATGATTGCTTTAGCAATAGCTTCATCGGGTATAGCAGCTATTATATTACCAGGAGGTAGGACAACACATTCAAGATTTAAGATCTCATTATTAGTAGATGCATCAACGACCTGTTCGATTAGTAAAAATTTCAGATCTGGCAAAATTAATACGAAGGTCAACAATTATCATATGGGATGAGGCACCAATGATGCATCGTTATGTGTTTGAGTCTGTTGATAGAACATTTAGAGACATCACAGGTGTTGATAGTCCATTTGGTGGAAAATTTGTCATATTAGGTGGATATTTTCGACAAATCCTTTCGGTCATTCCTAATGGTTCAAAGGCACAGTTGAGCAATGCCTCAATTGTGAATTCACCTTTGTGGAGACATTTTGAAGTCATGCATTTGAAACAAAATATGAGATCTATAAATGACCAAGGTTTCTTAGAATGGTTGTTAAGGGTGGGAGATGGAATGGAGCTGGTCATTGAAATTGATATGATTAAAATACCGCCATATATGGGTATTCCATGGGAAGGTGAAGATCCTTTGAATGATCTTATCAATTGTGTTTTTCTTGATTTGTTTCGGCATATGAATAACCCATCCTATATGGTAGAACGTGCTATCTTAACGCTAACAAATGAAGAGGTTGATAAACTTAATGATAGGATAATTGCTAAATATCCTGGAGATGATCATATCCTTTACTCATTTGACTCAGTGGATGATGATCCACGCAACTTATATTAATAGGAATTTTTTAATTCAATATCTCCAAGTGGAATGCATCCACATGTGTTAAGATTAAAAAAAGGTGTGTCAATAATGTTGTTGCGTAATATAAACCCAAAAGCGGGTTTATGCAATAGACCAAGATTAATTTGTAGGGATTTCTTACCAAATGTGATAGATGCAGAGATTCTCACTGGACAAATTAAAGGTGATCAAGTATTTATACCACGAATCCCATTAAAGCCAACAAATGGTTCACATCTTCCTTTCCAAATGACACGAAGACAATTCCCTGTCCGTTTGAGTTTTGCACTCACAATAAATAAGTCTCAAGGTCAAACGATACCATCTATTGGTGTTTATTTGCCTGATCATGTCTTTAGTCACGGTCAATTATATGTGGCTTTGTCAAGGGGAACATCCATGGAAACAATCAAAGTGCTGGTCAAGAAAGGACATCTACGTGGAGAACATCATATTTGCACACACAATGTTGTTTATAAAGATGTGTTATTAAATGTGTAATCATTGTGAAGATCTTGAAATATGTATGTTGTAACCAAAATATTAATTATTTTGTTATATGTATAAAAAATTTCACGCATTTTTTTGACTTTATATTCATTATACTAATTTACAGAAGTTCAAAATTCATGTGAAGAAATCAAAATGGTGTGTCAAGAGATTAAACGGATTCGGAAAACCCAACAATAGATTGATGAGGTATATGAAATAATATATATATATATATATATATATATATATATATATATATATTTATGATCGTTCAAGTAACTTTAAGATTAACATTTCTATTTTATTGTGACTAAATTGTAGATGTATTGTTATGATGTTAATAATTTATTCATACCCCATGCAACACCATGGAACAATAAAAAAATATTATAATTCAAAAATATAGTGATATGAATTCCTTCAACTCCACTTTACATAACATAACACATTAGAATATTTTTTTTATTAGGTCCACCGTTTACAAATATATAGCTTTGGATGGGGAATAACTTTGCAAATTTATAAAAGACAATTATGGAAAATGGTTAAACACAAAATATTTTGCAAAGGGCTTCGAGGTATGACAAAAAATTCTAATTTATTATTACAATAATCAAGCATCCAAAAGCAGTAGAATTTATTTATATTGTTAATTATAATTCTAAAAATTTAAAAAAAAAGTTAAAATATATTTGATTTCTCTCCTAACATGAACATGGTAATAATAAGATATGAATTTGACACATCAGATGTAAGTATACATAACCACTCCAATGATTCAATTAATGATTTATTCTATTATATAAATTGTTGTTTTATTATTATACCCGATTGAACTATAGTTGGGAAGATTATACCGAAGGTAAGAAACTATCAGTCCTTGGAACCAAGGTAATCAAGATCGAGATTTTAAGTAGGATCGGCAGAGGTATAAGATAGATCGAATCGTAAGATCGGATCGAGGATCGTAAGATCCTATCAATTTTAAAAAATAATTAATCTATATATTTAATAATATATATTTTAAATAAATATATAAAATTATCATAATTTCATGATATTTTCATAAATTAGTTCTTAAGTCACCAAAGTGAAGGTATCTATACATCAATTCAACAAACAAAATATCAAAATTGATAGTCATAAATATCTAGGACTAAAGCTGCGTTTTGGGCCTCTGTTTTTTTTTTAATTAACTTATACGATCTTATGATTTTTTTTATGATCTTACGATCAAGATCGCGATCCTATCTCGATCCTAGAATTTTTCGATCCTAAGCACGATCCAGATCGAAATTACGATACAAGATCGCGATCTTAAACGATCTAGATCGCGATCTTGATTACCTTGCTTGGAACATAATTTAATTTGAACTACAGAGTTATGAACATATTTGATTAAAATAATGAGTTTATGTATATAAATGCTATTTATATATATTTAATATCCTCGGATTTTCGATAAAAAAAAATCCTCGGATTTAATTATAGGGATGCAACATATAATTACCTCATGGTAAGACATAAAGATTTGATCAAATGGAGTCAACAAAAGTGTGTAGTAATAGATCATAAAAAATCATTTTTATTATTGTCAATTTTATTTATTTTAAGTTGAAACCATTTTATATTATAGGTGCGTACTTCATGCCGAGGAAGAGATATGCATTTTCAAGGTATAGAGTAAAATAATTTCATCATATAATTTTTAAATTCATCGTGTGAAGTGTCATCACCTAATTAATTTTTTTTTGTTTACAGTTCTTTCAATGTGAACAATTCATCACCCAGGGTATGTTTCAAGAACTTAATCTTATAATTACGAGGTAATATATGATGTGAATTGGACAGAGTTATCAACTTTATAATGTTTAAGAATTATAATATTTTTTTATTTTTAATTGGTAGGATGATACCTTTAGCGGCAGGCACAGTAAATGAGGATAAAAAAATACCTACAGAAATACACTAACACATGATCAAGACGAATGATATATAAATCTTTTTTATTATAACTCAAAACTTTAGCGCGTATTGTTTTTTTCATATTTTTTTAAACTATTTAGGAGACTTATATTCTAAAATATTTTTTATAAGCAAATTGTTAAAAAAACATATTTTTTTACAATGGGCAACAAATATTATAAATACTAGCATCCAACACGCACTACCTTGCGTGTTGTCTGCTTTTTCTATGTGTGTAATTACTTTTTTAAATATATGCACGTGTAAAAAACATATATTTTTATATAACAAATCATGTGCGTGTCATTCAAAACTTATATAAAAATGTATGTTTTTTACACGCACATATATTTAAAAAAATAGATTACACATATAGAAAAAATAGACAACACGTACGAGAGTGCGTGTTGGATGCTAATATATATATATTTTATAAATATATAATATATTATTTAAAAAAAAAGTAAATGACGGTAGTGGCTATTGCATAATGCAATAGCCTACCACCATCACTATTGGATTGACGGGCTTTTGTCAATATATATATTAATTTGAATGAAGTTCGTCAATGGGTAAGACGAATTTCTTTGGTTTCTTTAAAAAAAATAAAAGAAAACCCGTCTTAGCTTTGGACGAATTTCTGAGCATAAAATGATAAAAATGGAGTGTTATGATAATACTTTTTTATGGTAGGTGTTTTTAGGTTTTGATTTTTTTTTTCTTATAAGGGTTTTGGGTAAAATTGCCTATGTATGTCCGTGTATGTATACACACACATACCCTAACGTAATAATTTGAGTTGGATGGGTTCATGTGAATCCACAAATCTGATTTCTAGTATGCATATATTGTGGTATTCATTTTTTTTTTGTGAAAAAGTTGTAACTTAACATTGATAAAGCAAATTCATCTTCACAAGCCACCATTGCGCATTGTACTTCCAAACCTATATTATGTATTCAATTTTGTCTTCTTCCATTATACATTGATCAATTAAAAAACAAATATTAAAAAAACTAGAAAAGTTGCATAATCAGAATCTCTCTCTTTTCAAAGTTATACTAATTATCACACCTTATAAGTACCTAATTCAAAATTTTTTTCAACTGGACCAATACAAATGCGCCACGTAGGCGTTTTTATGGGTTTGCATCCTAAGTAGTTTTCAACCTAGAAAAGTATGGGTTTGCACCCTAAGCAATTTGCACCCTAGAAAAATCCCTCAAAATAATAATTGATTGATGTACATACATATTATGTATATAAAAATTGTTCAAATTTATTGACGTGACAACTCATTTCTCACATTTCAAATCAATTCATTAGGATTTGGTAATAGATTTTTTTAGAACATCATTCTTTTTTTTTGTTTTTTATAAAAAGTGGAATACATTAAAACAAAACATCATTCTCTTCATTCTCTTCATTCTTCAAGCCAAGTCTCAAATTATTCTCAACTCAATTCTCTCAATTCTTTCTTTCTAAGCTCGTTACTTTCCATCTTCTCACATATATCTCAAGGTAATATACTATATATATCATGTGTATTTTATCTCAAAACTCTTTCTTTATTTATATTATTTGCTATTAAGTCTTTATCTAAGTCACACGCACACACACACACACACATATATATATACTAGAGGCTTCGCATGCAAATACGTGCATGCAATTTATTCTTAAATTTTTTTAAATATAATATAAGATAATTATTATATTTTAAAATAATAATAAATTAAAGATGCTTTTTTTTAGTTTTTAAATAGTATTATTATCATAATTTAAAATAAGAAATTAAAGCATGGGTTATTATTAACTTTTCAACTTTTATAACTTCGTATGCATGTACGTGCATGTAATTTGTTCTTTAATTTTTTAAAAATATAATATAAAATATTTATTATTATATTTTTAAATAATAATATTGGATATTTGATATATATTTTTTGAATTTTTAAAATACAATATAAAAATTATGATTATATTTTAAAAATAAATTAGGAAATTATTTATTCCTCTACTTTTTTAATAACTACCTATCTTATCTATTTTCTCTCTCTCACATTCTCCCACACTATCATATATATTTTTTATTTTTTAATTAGAAAATGCCTATTTTGTGACCCCAATGACCAGAAGGGGTCACAGCCATATATATATAGTATGCTATTAAGTCTTTATCTAACTCATATATATATATATATATATATATATATATATATATATATATATATATATATATATATATATATATTTTCTATTAAGTCTTTATTTATCTAACACATTAATAAGTGGGCAACACTTCCATTGATTCTTGGTTTTCTAACAAGTGGACCAAGGCCGTTACTTTACAGGATCTACAACAATATGTACTTCATTTTCTCAACTTAGTTTGTAAAAATATATTTTGTCATTCTTTTTGTTAATTTTTTTCTACTAATTAAGCTTCATCTTTTGTATCATTTTCATATTAGTTTTCGTTTGTTCAATTTACTTTTATTAATTCTTTGTTCATTTTACTTAATTAAAAGTTTTCATTTATTCCATATCATATAATACTACTGGTGTGTGATATTATCTTCACTGTCATTGTTCCAATACGCCATCCAAAGCTCTTGACTCTTTCCACCATTAATCTTCGTTGTATTGCTTATAATTTATAAATTTATTATGTGTCCTCCGATATGCATTTTATGGAATCATCATTTCTCCTCCAATGTGCAAAATTCATTTGGTAGAAAATTATTATAATATATAGTTCTCCTTTTTCATATTAGTTTTATTTTGTTTAATAATTTTATACTTTTTGCTTCTTCTATTGATCTATTAAAAAAATATACATAATGCAGATTTAACTTCAACAATTTCATGAGCCTCATGATTCAGTGTAAGTAATCTTCAAAATCCTATTTACCATTTCCAAATTTGTCTGTTTTGTTTAGTTCATTCATTTTGATACTTTTATTATTTCATTACTTCTTCTATTCTATTAAAAAAAACTCATTTGTAGATCTAACTTTAACATTTTCATCATTATCCCGCATAAGTAATTTACAAAATCTTATATAGCATTTATTGCTTAATCTTAATTTTTTTACCAATAAAATCTTTAAAATTATTTATCATTAAATTTTTTTTGCAAGGGCCAATCCATAGTTATTTTGAATAGATGTGATTGAACTATTGAGTAGAGCTCTCTTTAGTGTTCACTATATAAAGTACATAGGACAAAAAATTGTTGTTGATTTAGAACCTATTCAAAATTATTTATCATTTTTGGCTATTTAATTAATTCACTTTCATAGTTTTACTTTTGTGTGATTCAGTTTCAACTCAAATACAAAAAATCCATTCACATCAAATTTGACATTGACATTATGGAGCCTCATTATCTAGAGTAAGTAATCTTCAAAATGCTTACTCTTCAGACTTTTTATTTTATCTAATTCAACTCCCCAAATTGCAAAAACTAATCCGGTATCAGAACAGGAAATTTATATACTAATTTTGCTATTTTAAGGTATTTGCATTCTACTCCCCTTTTTCTCTTTTCTCCTTCAATTTTTTTAATCCTTTTGATATACATAAGTGTTAGCACATTCTGCCATATGTATATTAATTTTAGAGGAATAATTCAATGAATATTTAATATTGTTGGATATGTTGGGTTTTTCGGGACTAAATATCTGCCCATGGGGGAGTCCGATCGGGTCGAGTGAGGATCCGTTGGAAAGCTCGCTGAGACGAACAAAATAACACCAAGATGACACTCATCGAAGGTCACATGAGGCCGCACTTGTGGCCCAAAGTGGGCTAGGTGATCATAATGGAAGCATGATATTTTGTTCATATTCCAAGTCCCACATTGTTTAAATCAATGATGGGAGCTCTCTCATCCTCCTATAAATAGGAGTGACTCCACACCTTTCTAGTGGCTCATTCCATGTGTTGGTAAGGAGGAGTCCCATTTGGAAAACCCCACTCAGTATAATTTTTTTCTCTCTCTCGAGTCATCTTCCGCGCATCAGTCGTGGACATGTGGCTTGATTCAAATCTGAGCATCTATGCCGAAAAGCTTTAGGTCTCTGATCAAATTGATGGAGAAGTCTATGTCATATACATATATGCAGAATACTACTTATCTGGTATGCAGGACGTGTAAGGGTAAGCAATTTGTTGGCAACACCAAGATCGATGTGGATTTTCATCATAAGATTATCTTATTTATAAGATTAATTGTGCTTTTCTTTTGCTTTTTAGTTTCAACAATGTTTGCCAATTGTAATACCCGGAAATTTTCCAATCAACGTTAAGGTCCTAATTTAATTTTTTATTTTAATTTGGAAGAAAAAGGAGAAAAATTTTAAATAAATGAAATTTTATTTGGACCAAAATTAGGACCTAACGGGAAATATTGGGTGTAAATTTATTAACCCCAAAATTTATTTTAACTATAAATAATAATATATATAAAAAATATATATATAATATTGGCTGGAAGGGGGGGGGGGTCACCCACGTGACCCCCACAATGTAAAGTGACACCAATTTCATTTTTTGCATCCAGAGAGAAAGGAGCCCGAGAGCTTGAAGCAAGCAGAAAAACGGAGGACCACGCGTGAGCTTCGGCTGGAAGGAGAAGAAGACGTGACGCGCGCGGGGAAGGGCCGAGCTGCTACGCCGTCGTTTCGCCGGGATTGAAGCCATCGACGGCGGCTCCGACGCCGGAGGAAGGCGGTCTTCACGGAGGAGAGAGAGAGAGTAGGGAGAAGTGACGGGAATAGTGTTTTTCGCCGGAATCCGCCGTTTTGAAGCCGGGGAAGGTGACCGGGAGTTCTTTCTACCTCATTCCATCATCCTATCTGATTGAATCGAGGTAAAAAGTCCCGAATCTCTCAAACCCCAAATTTATCTATTTTAGGGATTTTTGGAAAATTCCTAATTGGTATGAATAAATTATTTTGGGTCCGAATTTGAAGCTATTGGGTTGTTTAGAAGTACTTGGAAGTATATTTGTTGGAAAATTGATGATGGAAGCTACCCAACTTGAAAACCATAGGACAATGGAATTTAAAGTGAGATAAAGTGTAGTATAAATTGAATTGGGATTGATTGGTGTGTTGGATTGGTGTTATAGAATGGTAGGGATTGTTGGAATATGCGAGGGATTAACGCCCGAGTAATTCCGTCTCAACCGAAGACCAATTTGGTATTAAAAGAGACACTTTTCGATCCAATTTAGAATGTGGAGCTAAGTTATGGGTTAGAAGTTTCGGTTAGACCAAAATGGACGCCGGAATTAATTTAAATAGTAAAATGTCTTTATTTGGTAAAATCCCAATTTGTAAGTATATTAGGCCACATGTATTCGTATGTGAATATAAGTTGAAAGAGTGGTTTGGTAATTAGCAACCATAGAAAATTTGAGGCTATGACTAACATACGCCATCAATTGGATATGGGAATTGTGAAAAGTCACATACGAACACTTGTAGGTGAAAATGAGTATTCAAAGAAAGGGATAAAGAGATGAGATTAAGTGTGAGACACTTGGAAACAGTATTAAAGAGAGGAAGAAGGTTAAGACCAAGGACTTGGTTCTTGGCAAAGTTTAATGTATTAATTTGACATGAGCATAGCATATGCATATAATTTGCATATAGTAAAGATGATAATGATGTAAATATGTTTGTTAGGTAACCACGAATTGTCTGGAGCAGGAGTGACTCCAGGACCAGAAACAGGAAGCCGTCCAGGTG
The DNA here is from genome assembly GCA_014851425.1 of Senna tora. Lineage (NCBI taxonomy): Eukaryota > Viridiplantae > Streptophyta > Magnoliopsida > Fabales > Fabaceae > Senna > Senna tora. The sequence goes on from CM026262.1 coordinate 18,148,297, forward strand.
AGGGGTTTCCCATCCTTGCCCTACAGGGTTGAATGAGGATGTGAATACGTGGTTTGCTTACTTTCTTGTTTGTAAGAATTGTTAGGAAATAACATGCTATTGTTGTTCCTAAACTGTTAATTGTGAAAATAGTTGTATATATGTGATTGATTAAAGTTGAAGTGGTACTGGAGGGTATCCATGTGATGACATGGGATACGCCAAACAGTACAAGTAAAAAAGGGTAGGATATTGATTTCGTTCAATTTTTGGTTTGTCCTAATAATTAGAAACCCACTAAGGAAATGAAATTGACTTATTTATACACGTCGACGTGATTTGTGGTAAATGAACTTAGGAAATACCTTAGAGCTAGGTTATCATCTAATCAGGGGTTGGGTACTAAACAAAGAGTAGAAAATCTCATAATTTATTTAGAAATTCATAGTGGAGTTCACACTGCTGAGGTAAAAACACTTTAGAATAGAAATGGGTAGTCCGTGTTGCAAACCCCACTGAAAGTAAGAGAGTGAAATATGACGTCAGACATTTGCCCGTTGTGGCTATGGCCCTAGTCTGGCACTAGGGTGGTACATTACATATTCATGGTTGCCCGTTGTGGCTATGGCCCTAGCCTGGCACTAGGGTGGTGCATTACAAATTCATGGTTGCCCGTTGTGGCTATTGCCCTAGCTTGGCACTAGGGTGGCGCATTACATATTCATGGTTGCCCGTTGAGGCTATTGCCCTAGCTTGGCACTAGGGTGGTGCATTATATATTCATGGTTGCCCGTTGTGGCTATTGCCCTAGCCTGGCACTAGGGTGGTGCATAGCATTTAAAGGATTTGCCGTTGAGGCTATTGCTCTAGCGTGGCACTAGAGTCGATTGTATGATTTAGAGTTTTGGTATGAAATGTTTCCTGTTATTGGTTGCTTATGAGTAGCATGATTGAGGAGCATGATTCTTAGGTTTATCTGTGGTGTATTGTTATATTAATGTTGCCTGATCATTATATAACATATGATAAGCTGGAATTTCGTGCGCTTGTGGTTGTGAGTGGTTCCCTTTCCCCAGCTGTAGTGGTACCCGCCGCTACGCCGAGGATGGGAAGCTTCTCACTGAGTCTGTTGGACTCACACCCTCTGTTTAAATGTTTCAGATACAGGAATCGGGCAGGCTTCGACGTCCGGACAGTGATACGGACATCTATCCACTTGCACCGCATTTGTTCGCGTGGGTGGACATCTTTTGATTATTTAGCCTTCATTATTTTGAGTTGTATATATTCTAAAGTTGTAAAGGCGACGTAAATATTTGCAGCTTTTGAATTATGCTATATCTAGACATGTCGGCTTCACATGTGCTTACTGATAGGATTCTGGGTGTTGGGAAAGTCTTGATATATTTATATATATATATATAAATATCTGCATGTGAATAGGATAGATTACACGTATTGAGACGTGTAATCACTATGTATACTTAACTGTACGTGTGAGTGTACATGTGTGATTTTGACAGGTTATATATATATTGTGTGTGAATAGGATAGATCATTCCTTTGGGGTTTGATCACTATGTATATATATATTTATGTGTGAATGACTTGTGTGTATGAATGTAGATATATATACGTGAAATGGGCTGAAGCGGCATTGAGCGCCGTGGATTGCAGGTTATCTAGGCCACCAATGATGGTGTGGCCACTATATACCCTATGTGAATATTGTATGATGATTGTGTATAAGGGTAGATAATTTATGATCATAGGTAAGGCTTACGGGTTTAGAGGCTAAATTCTATCCCCGTGCCGGTCACGGATCCCTGTAATTGGGGTCGTGACACCAATTATCCTTCTTTTGTATTATTGGGTTGTAGTTTTCTGACTATTTGTAAGTACCGTTTGACTTTTCTATAAATTTAATTTGGCTTGATGCTTTTTAAAAAAAAAATATGCTAAATTTTAGCTTCAATGTAAAAAGGAAAATCTATTGAAATACACAAGTTGGGTGTAAATAACGTCACTTGATCACATAAACTAAAGTTAATATATAACGAAACAGCTCATATGATATATATATATATATATATATATATATCTTCTATATCTATATATATAGCTTTAGAGTTTTTGGTGTCACACAAGCAAAGTGTGATATCAAAAAATAACTTTCCCACTAAAAACAACTAATTAGTAAATAACTTCTTATGAATAACTTATCAATAAATAACTTCCCATGATTTAATATATTATTTAATGGTAGTGGTAATTATAAAAATAATAATTTCCTAATTTTTAATTTATTTTTAAAAATTAATAATAATTTATATTATATTTTAAAAATTAAAAAAATTGTCATGCACATAAGTGCATGTGAAACCTCTAGTGTATATATATGGCTTTGGAGTTTTTGGTGTCACACAAGCAAAGTGTGATACCAAAAAATAACTTCCCCACTAAAAATAACTTCTCAATAAATAACTTCCCATGATTTAATATATTATTTAAAATATAATTATTTATTGTATTTTGAAATTTAAAAAACTATCAAATATTTAATATTTTATTATTTTAAACCATAATAATAATTTTATCTTATATATTTTTTAAAAAAAAAAACAAAAAAAACAAATTACATGCACAGTATGTGCATGCGAAGCCTCTAGTATATATATATGACTTTGGAGTTTTTGGTCTCACACAAGCAAAGTGTGATACCAAAAAATAACTTCCCCACTAAAAACAACTAATCAATAAATAACTTCTCATGAATAACTTCTCAATAAATAACTTTTCATAATTTAATATATTATTTAAAATATAATTATTCTATTATATTTTGAAAGTTAAAAAGTTATCAAATATTTAATATTTTATTATTTTAAATAATAATTACAGGCATGCAAAGCCTATAGTGTATATATATATATATATGACGCTATCTTGCTTCAATGATGAGTATGATCAACCTATCGCTCCACATGTGAAATTCACGCTTTTATTCTTACGTGCCATTCCTTCATTTGCTACGCCCATAAGAGAGATGCCACGTCGGCAACCAGAATTGTACGGATGTAACTTGAGCCATCTCATTCTTATGTATATATTAGAAGCTTTCCTTGCACATACATATCTACATGTACATGTAATTTATTTTTTAACTTTTTAAAAATATAATATATGTAACTACAGAATATTCTACCTTGGGACACGTGGCACTAAGCTTCCAGAAGCCTAGCGGCAGCACACGCTTGCAGCACATGGCACCACTTACCTGCTCTCTACGGGTTCGTCGCCAAGATTTTCTGAGCTTTGCAAACTACGGGATGCAGAATGGCATCGCGCAGCAGGAGGATTTGATGGGCATCTCTGTTCCTCCAGAGGTCAGGGCGAGCATGCATCCTTCCTGGGAGAATAGTGGTGGAGAGTTTCGCATTCGTGCTCGAGGAGAATCTCCATTGAAGATAGAAGACTATAATGTAGCCCCTAATCCTCGAAGTGATCCTCCACCGTCGGGCGAGCCGTCACATCCTTCAAGTGGGGACGCCTCCTGATTCGGACTTCGCAATGTGTCTGTGTTGTTTTTGTATTTTTGGGGCGATAGTCCCCGTATGTAAAAATTTTTTAGTAAGGAGAATTAGAATTTTAAGCACGAGAGTTTATCAATCGTATTGCATTCTATATTCCTTTAAATTGGTACTACATCTGTCTTGGGACTAAGACAAAAAAAGGGGGGAGTACATAGTAGATTTGCTTGCGGACTAAAACAACGCGAAATATTTGTTTGCGAAACTTGTCTTCGAACTAAGACATTGCTTGCAAAACTTGTCTTCGGACTAAGACATAGTAAAATATTTCTTGAAACTGTTAGCGTTCCAAGTATTTGGGACGTGCTCTCCCGTCAGGTGTGCTAACTTGTATGTGTTGTGTGAAGCGACTCCGATAACCCTGTATGGGCCTTCCCAATTAGGCGCGAGCTAGCCGTGTAGGCAGCCGTGCCTATTTTTTATCGCTGTTCGCATGACCAAGCCACCTTTTTCGAACTTACGAGGTCGGACGCCTTGGTTGTATTTTTGTGCAAGTAGTTGCTTGTAATCGATATTTTTTAGCGCCGCAGCTTCCCTGCGTTCCTCGGCCGTATCCAGGCTGACTAGCAAGTTCTATGGGTTTGACTCAGAGTAACTTAGCACCCGATCCGAGGGGACCTCGATATCGGCAGGAACTATCGCTTCCTGCCCGTACGTCAGAGCGAAAGGAGTTTCTCCTGTTGCCGTGTGTATTGTTATTCGGTAGGACCATAGGACCGATGGGAGTTCGTCCAACCATCCTTCTTTTGCGTTTGTTAGGCGCTTTCGTAGTCCCTCGAGGCTGATGCGGTTTACTCTTTCTGTTTGCCCGTTGGTCGCCGGGTATTCGACCGAGGTGGTTCTGTGGTCGATGCTCCAGTCCATGCAGAAATCTTCAAATTTCTCGCTGATGAATTGACGTTCGTTGTCAGTGATCAACGTATGTGGTGGACCAAAACGAGTAATGATGTTCTGCCAGAGGAAGTTTTAGACGTTTTGGGAGCCGATGGTGGCCAAAGGCTCGGCCTCGATCCACTTCGTGAAATAGTCAACGGGCACTATGAGGAATTTCGGTTGGAGTGTGCCCTGAGGGAGAGGGCCTAAGATATCCATGCCCCAAGTGTCGAAGGGCCATGGAGATTCGATGAGCTTTAACTCACCGGGTGACTGGTGTATGAATGTGGCGTGTCGATGACATTGGTCACAATGGGTGACCAAGGCCTTTGAGTCGGCCCTCATTGTGGGCCAGTAAAATTTGGAGCGCAGAGCTCGCTTGCAGAGAGCTCTTGCGGATTGATGTGTGCCGCATATGCCTTTGTGGATTTCTTGTAGCACATAATTTGCTTCTTCGGTCGAGATGCATCGGAGATGCGGGGATGAGAATCCCTTTTTGTATACGTCGTTTCCCCAGACAAAGTACCGAGCTGCTTGCCTCCTTATTTTTCGGGCGAGCTCTTTATCTGTAGACAGGGTGCCCGCCGTTAGGCACGTTTTGATGGGAGCCATCCAGGAATTGTCAATTGCTATCGACAGTACGTCTTGGTTTATGCTGGGGTTGCAAAGCGTTGTTCGCAAGACCGTCTCAAGTCCTGATTGGCTCAGTGTGGTTTGTAATTTGGAGAGGGTGTCAGCTTGGGTGTTTTGGTTCCGGGGGATCCGTGTGATCAAGACGGATTCAAACCTGCTAATTTCTTGTTTGGCACGCTTTACATATTTTATGATAGTAGAGTCTTTCGCCTTAAAGTCTCCATTGAGTTGTCCGACCACCAATTGTGAGTCGCTGAATAGCTTGACATTTGAGGTGCCTAGGTCGTAAGCTAGCGCTAGTCCATATTCAGCTTGGTTTTTGGAGGCTAGGAACATGAAGCGCATGGCTTGTTCCACCTTGATTCCGTCGGGGCTTTCTGCTATAATGCCAGCGCCCGTGGAGACTAGCCATGGGGATTTTTCTGGCCGTGGCTCAGTGCTCTTGTCATGGTTTGAAGCCGAGGCGTCCCCCGAAGGCGTTCTGACGGAGTCATTTCGGTGACGAAGTTTGCCAAGGCTTGGGCTTTGATCGCCCTTCGGGGCTCGTATTGGATGTCAAATTCCAATAGCTCGACGACCCAGTTTGTCATTTGCCCTCCTAAGTCTAGCTTTTGCAGTATTTGCCGCAGGGGTTGGTCAGTTCGGACCATAATCGTGTGCTGCTAGAAGTAGGGTCGGAGCCTCCTGGCCGAGTGGATGAGGGCGAGCACGAGTTTCTCCACTCGTTGGTATCTGAGTTGGGCTCCCTGCAAGGCGTGGCTTGTGTAGTAAACCAGGAATTGCTCGACACCTTCTTCTCTTATTAGCGCTGAGCTTACAGCCTGATCGGTGGTGGCTAGGTACAGTATAAGGATTTCTCCTTTGACCGCTTTTGCTAGCACTAGTGGTTTAGCTAGATAAACCTTAAGGTCCTGGAACGACTTTTCGCACTGCTCGGTCCATTGGAACGTTGGTGTCGTTTTCAGGATCTTTTAAAAGGGAAGGTATCGGTCAACCTTCCGTGATAAGAATCGATTGAGGGCCGCTAGTCTCTCGTTTAACCTCTGTACCTCTTTCACTGTTTGAGGCGGCTCCATGTTGAGGATGGTTGCGCATTTCTCGGGATTGGCCTCGATTCCCCTTTGTGTGATCATGAATCCTAGGAATTTTCCGGCCGACACGTCAAAGGCGCATTTGGTCGAATTTAGCTTCATTCAGTGCGTCGACAAAACTAGGAAGACTTCCTCCAAATGTGTCAGATGTTCTTCGAGTTCCATGGATTTGACCACCATTTCGTCAACGTAGACCTCGAGGTTTCGGCTTATCTGATCCCTGAAAATGATGTCCATCATCCTTTTGGTAGGTCGCACCTGCGGTTTTCAGTCCGATGGGCATGACTTTGTAGCAGTAGACGCCCTTGTCCATCATCCTTTTGGTAGGTCGCATCTGGATCTGGTTGTACCCTGAGAAGGCGTCTAGGAAACTCAGCATCCGGTGCCCGGCCATTCCATCCACCAACTTGTCTATGTTCGGGAGCGGGTAGGCATCTTTCGGGCAGGCTTTGTTCAGATTCGTGAAATCTACACACATCCGCCATTTCCCGTTTGCCTTTTTTACCATCACCACATTCGATAGCCAGTCAGGGTACTGTGACTCGCGTATGAAGCCAGCATCGAGGAGCTTTTGTACTTCTTCGTTAATGGCTTGTTGCCTTTCTTCGCTGAAGTACCGCTTCTTCTGGATAACGCCGGGGCCGTCTCTGATAGTGAGGGATTGATATATGAGTGTGGGGTCTATTCCTAGCATGTCCGCGGCGCTCCAAGCAAATACGTCCCTATACTGGGTGAGCAGTTCCTGGAACTTTCTTCGGGCTTCCTGGCTAAGAAGGGCTTCTACGTGGACTTCCCTGTTATTTGCTTGGTCTATGCAAATATTTACAAGGTCTTCCGTGGGCTGTGGTTTGGCTCTGGGGATCTCATCGCGTAGGTCCACTATCTCGGGAGAGCTCTTGGTATCATTTCCGACCTTATCTCTTGTGGGGCGGTCGGTCCCGTAGCACGCGTGGGCTCCTTGGCTCGCTCGTATCTCTGCGACCCAGGCTGTCTTAGGAAATTTTATCATCATATGAGCTGTGGATATGACGACTCGGAGCTGGCTGAGTGTCGGTCGACCCAGGACGTCGTTGTACACCGACGGGGCTATTGATATAGTGAACCTAACTTTGGCACGGGTGACCTTTGGTTGTACGCCCAGGGCGAGCCATGTTGTAAGGGTTCCTTGCGTTTCAATGGCTTGTCCAGAGAAGTCGACAAGGGCTCCTTCGTCTGGTGCCAGCTGGTCCCTGTAGCTGGTCATTTCCTCCAAAGTTCTCGCGAAGAGTATGTCAGCAGCTATCCGGGGTCCACCAGTACGCGTTTGACATCAACCCAGGAGATGTTGGCTGTGATAGCCAATGGTTCGTTCATCTCGGTTGTGTTGCCTGTGCCTTCAAAGGTCACAAGCTACGTTTTATGTCGCTTACTCCGGTCGCTATTGATGTCATCCGGCCGGTCGTGCGAAGATTTTGGGGATTTGCAGGTGCTAGCCATTAGCACTGTCAAAATGGGCCGGGCCGGCCTGTTTATTTGGCGGGCTTGGGAAGTAATGCCCAAGCCCGCCCGTAATGGCCCCCGGGCTAGCCCGCGTGCCAATTTTTTTATTTTTTTAAAATATATTTTTTTTAAAAATTAATTATAAAATTATATATTTACTTAAAAATTAGTAATTTTTTAACTTTAGATTAATATTTTAATAATTTTAATTATTATTTAAATTACTTATATACTTTATTAGAATAAAATTATTATTTAACACATAAAATTATCTAAAATATATATATTTATACATATTTTAAACAAATATATATTAATTTTTTATTTTATTTTATTTTTTAATTTTTTGGCGGGCCGGCCCGCGGGGCCTGCTGGCTAGCGCGTTTAGCCCGCGGGCTTAAACGGGCCAACCCGTTTAGGCCCGTTTTTAAACGGGCCTATTTTTGCTTGCCCAAGCCCGCCCATTTAGCGGGCGGGCCAGGCTAGCCCGCGGGCTCCGGCCCGTTTTGACAGTGCTACTAGCCATGCAAGTATCGTCCTTTATTGAAAAAGTAAAAATACAGGTTTCTGAGCGTTAGGTGGATACTCCTACTCCCTGAAAAAAAAACTGTCGTTTAGCGGCAGAGTGTGCAATGCATTGTGGTCTGAGGAAGACCGCGGTGGGCGCCATTGTAACTGTCATTTTTTTGTTTAGACAATTGTTATTTGCAATTAAGGACCGCAAGGGGTCGTAACCTTGGGGGACTTGTCCTTAGGTGAGGAACCTAGGTGCCTACGTACTCTTGGGAAGGGGTCAAAGTTCACGTAGTTCATCATGGTGACGTCTATAGGAGCCGTTAGGCAAGGTGGTTACCTGTATTGGGCTGTGTGCAGCTAAGACGTGCTTAAGGTACCCCGGGCGGACGAGCCGCTCTTAGGAGGTTGCCTTAGAGTATGAGAGAGCTTGAGTCTTTGAGAGCTGTTGCGAGCTCTGTTGGTGGGATACTCCGGGACGAAGGTGCGTCTGCCGGTGATCAGGCCTGGTGGCGTGTAGGGCAGAGCTCGGGATATGTGATGGATATTGGGTAAGAGGATGTTTGAGAGTGCTCATAATTCTTGTTTGGATGGTTACGAATAACGTTCTCCAGAGGTACTTCGGATGTCTTGGATCTTGTCCTCAAGTCCCCCGAGTGAGGGTCTATTTATACTAAGTGTGGGGAGGACATGCTCGTCCCACGTTCTCGTGGGACATGGGTCGTCCCACGATGCCCAGGGAGTCTCCACGTCTCGTTGAGTGGGAGTCCCGTGGAAAGACGCGGGTAATGGCCATGTGAGAGGTAGGTGAGTGGTGCCACATGTTGTTAGCGTATGTTGCCGTTAGGCTTCTGGAAGCTTAGTGCCACGTGTCCCTGAGAAAACCCTAGCGACCGCTTTCTCTTTTTTCTCTGCATTTGTTCTTCAAATAGTTTTTTTTCCTACAGATTTAACCGGAGGGGTTGTCAAAATTTGGCAACCCCTCCCTATTTTTCTTCTTCTTTTGTTATCATTTTTACGTTTCATAAATAAGGTAGATATTTAGCCCACAGTTTTTGTGGTGATTTTCTTCCAAATTTACTTCTGAGTTTTTTAGTCCTCTCTTGTGAGTGTAATCTCCCATTCTGTATTCAAGGTTTGTTATAATCATATCTAAAATTTACGAATCATCTATGTTAAAAAACGTTCACTCGTTCATCATGTTGTTGGAAGAGTCTACGACAATTTCAACTTTGAAAATTACTTCAGATCTAATATGCAGGAGGTATAGGAGTAACAACTCTGTCGGCAACACTAAGGACATGTTTGGTAAACTTCGCAAACAGTACTTTACATGTAATCTCACGATTCCCAAAAAAATATACATCATATTTTATACATACCAAACACACTTTTTCTCATACTTTCTCTCTCTCCTAATTTTTCTCTCTATATCTCTCCTCACTTTTCTCTACAGTACTTTCCTTTATTCTATAGTACTTTACTCTACAGTACTTTCTTTACAGTACTTTACATCTGTGCATTTATACCAAGTGTGCCCTAAGGACGGTGAGATTTTTCATTCTGAAAAAATCGGATCAGTTGAGATTACACTTTGTTTACTTAGTACAACAATTGCTAGGGTTTATTCTTCAGTATTATTAGATTGGAGTTTTCAAAATTATTGTAAGTGCCGTTTGATTTTTTCTATAATATAATAGAGATTTAATGCTTTTTATCCAAAAAAAACCTATAAGTCATATAGCTTCGTTATACGCGAATTTTATTCAAAAACAAAAACTAATAATAACAAATTATTTCAATGAAAAATAATCAAAATAGAATATTTTATTATTAAATTATTATAAGAAATAAAAATACATGTGCAACGTGCAAAGCACGTGCCTTTTACTAGTAAAATTTAAAGATGCGCAAAAAATAAAATATATGAAAAATACAAACTAAAAAATATTTCAGAAAAATAAAAAGAGGAAAAAAAATAAATTATTCAAAGCTAAAAAAATGTCAATATTATAATTGTGGAGAAATAGGACATATCGTAAGATGCCCAAAAAGACAGAAAAAGATAACTATAAGGCTAAAGTACTATTTTGGTCCTCAATGTTTGCATGAAGTTTAATGTTGGTCCTCAACGTTTTTTTTTGTTGATTTTGGTCCTCGAGGCTGACACCGTTTAAGTTTGCTGTTAAGTGATGACGTGGCAGGCTGATGTGGCACACACTCTCTCCTACGTGTCCTATTTTAATGATGTGGCATGTCACGTCAACGCCACGTCATCCGATCTTAGCCACATCATCATCATCATCTTCAATCCTCTTCCTTCATCAATCATCCCCATCCTCATTTCTTACCAAAATCCTAAACCAGAAATTTTACCATGGCTTCTTCTCTTTTCAAGCACTTGGTTGTTCAACTAGGGATTCTGATGATAATCATCAGCATTAAGAACTTAAAGAGACAATGAGGGGGAAGGAATTCTTCGTTATCCTTGATAACGTTTGAATTGAGAATCGCAAATTATGGGTCGACTTGCAAGCTCCTTTCAAGTATGGAGCTGCAGGAAGTTAGATCCAAAGCTAGAGACGATAACACACAAACTACAGAACTAGAAACATCTCAACCATCAATTATTAATAAAATTCCTAAATCTAAATACCTAAAACAACACACAAATGACAAACCATCTAGTACACAAAGTCACAAAGCAGCTCAATAAGAGAAACTTGCAATAATGTTAAAAAACAGAAAAGGAGTGCAGTGTCCACTAAGATTCAATAACTTATATCGCATACTCACAAATGGAGAAATCATCACCTGAGTGTAGCGCAGCAGTGGGAAGAGCAACTCCTTCGTCTCGGCACAACCGTGCGCCGTCGTCAACCACCAGAAAACAGTACGAAGATGTGGCCATGGTAAAATTTTTGGATTTAGGATTATGGTAAAATATGAGGATGATTGATGAAGGAAGAGGATTGAAGAAGATGAAGATGAAGATGATGATGATGTGGCTAAGATCGGATGACGTGGCGTTGACGTGGCATGCCACGTCATTAAAATATGACACGTAGGAGAGAGTGTGTGCCACATCAGCCTGCCACGTCATCACTTAACGGCAAACTTAAACGGTGTTAGCCTCGAGGACCAAAATCAACAAAAAAAAACATTGAGGACCAACATTAAACTTTTGAAATATTGACTAACATTAAACTTCATGCAAACATTGAGGACCAAAACAATACTTTAGCCAAACTATAAATATATTAGAAAAAGTAATAGAATATGATTTAGAATCAATTGAATATTATGAATGTATAAGAAGTGATATAGAAGGATCAGATATAGAAATATACAAACTAAAAAAGAAAATGGAATATGATGAATTAGAATAAGAAATTGATTATGAAGAAATACAAGATGACATTAAATATTAACGTTTTTTTTTTGTTAAAATTGGTCCTCTAGCGTAACATTAGTCTGGTTTTGCCATTAAATGCTGACGTGGAATCTTATGTGGTACACCCTCTTTCCTACGTGTCATATTTAAATGACATGGCACCGTCTCTCACTCCAACTCAGCAAAATGACGCCATTTTGATTCAAAACAGAACATTTAAATAAATCAAAGCGTCGTTTTGCTAAGTTTGAGTGAGAGAAGGTGTCATGTCATTTAAATATGACACGTAGGAGAGAGGGTGTACCACATAAGCCTTCTACGTCAACATTTAATGGCAAAACCAGACAGGTGTTACTCTAAAGGACCAATTTTGACCAAGAAAAAAACGTTGAGGACCTAAAATAACTTTTTGAAACGTTGAGAATCAATATTAAACTTCGTGCAAACGTTGAGGACCAAAAGAGTAATTTGGCCTGATGACAAGACATGAAAGAAAAGAAACTTATGAAGAAAAAGAAGAAATAGAATTAAATGAGAAAGATTATAATTTTGGAGAACAAAGAAATGCTAAAAAAGGAATTGTAAAAGAAGAATAACCTTTGATAATTCTTAATATAATAGAATTAAAAGCACATGATAGACTTATCAACAAAGGAAATTGAAAACAATTTAATGAATAAAGTAGCAAAATTATTTAAAGTAAAACACAAACAAAGAGAAAAAATTTATTGTACGGTATTAGAGAAAAAAAACACTTATAGAATCAATCCAAGTAGAAAGAGTACTAAGAATACCTATGATATCTAAAGAACTAAGAGAAAATGAAATATCAAAATTACCCTATAAGATAAAATAACTGAGATATATATATACCAGGAATACAATTAATGGTTAAAGCAGTTATCAAAAAAAATAATGGTTAAAGCATATTTTAGACAAGAAATTAATTCACCAATAGAATTACTAACAGCATATGGGAGAATAACAAGTAGTGTATCAGATAGTATTCTTGGAGCATTTAGTGTAAAACTAATATACCAAAAACTAAAATTTACAGTAAATACAAATTTTACAATAGTAAGATCATAAGGAAATATAAAGCAAACACTTTTATTATATCATAAACTAAAAAATATAAAAGTTAGACCTAATACAAAGCTAATAAGTATTACCACAATGGTAGGACTAATATTTGCTACAGTACATAAAAAATATAGTAAAGCAAAGAGTAACAATAGACAAAAAATTTATGCCTGTATTAGAAGAATTAGAGTTAGAACAAAAATCATTTATGCATGTATTTCGAGAAAATCTCTTTTCGCTGATAGCCTTTCAAGCCTACCTTCGAGTTCATTCCGACACCAGGAGACACAGAGGCAGAACCATTTCCAATGGTGATCTCCGCCAATGTCCATGGATACCTGGTGAAACACATTCTTGTGGATCAGGGATCGTCCGTCAACGTGTTACACTACCACACATTCTCCAAGATGGGAGGAAGATACGAGGACCTGCAACCCTCATCATTGACAATGGTAAGTTTCAACGCTGAAGAGGTTCGAATCTCAGGTACAATCGATCTACACTTTTCTTTAGGCAGTAGGAATGACTCGGCAAAGCATATGGTCCACTTTGTCGTAGTAAATATAGCATCCATGTACAATGCAATAATAGGAAGACCCACATTAATCAAATTAAGAGCTGTGATATCTATGGCTCTGCTAAGAATGAAATTCATCACCCCAGGAGGAACCAGTGAAATCCTCGCTGATTACGAAGAGGCCAAGTCGTGTTATATGGCTAACATCGACGACACGTCGATCCAAAGTAGTAGGATAGTAATGGACAAACCATTTGGCGATTCAGATATAATCAACCTTAGGGATGAAATACCAGGGACCCTCCCCGAACCCTCGGAAAAATTGGTACCAGTAAGGATATATGGTAACCAAGACCCTAGAGAGATATGAGTAGGATCCCGCCTTCAAGAATCAATTAAAGAATCCTTAGTAAGTTTACTAAAAGAATAAAAGATGTTTTTGCATGGATCCTGGCAGATATGCCAGGAATAGACCCACGATTAATTTGTCACTCACTAGACACTAACAATAGACCTCCAGTCATTCAAAAGAAAAGAAAGTTCGAAAGCGGGAAGTGAGCAAACAGGCAGAGTGAGAGAAGTTATGAAGACGAAGTAGCTGAGAGAAATTAAATAAGGGGAAAAGACCGAAAAGCCCCTACTCTGAAAATGGTTTTCTGACGTATACCTACTGCTAGTAACAGAAATGATAGCACACGTCACCAAAAAGTCGCCCACTTTCTGATAAAGTTAAATTCAACTTGTGAAAGAACTGAAATGGTTTTTAACAAAACGACAATGTTTCAAAAATTTCCCTCCGGCGTTGTTGGCACAATTACAATGTCGGATCTTTTTTTGGCTACAAGCCCGAGAGTCCCTTCGGAACTCTCCGACATGGGGGAGTTATGGTGACATGGGACCCAGCATTGGTCTCGTGGATGGCACGCGGGAACATCGACCTGGCGTAACCGCATAACCACCTCTTATAACCACTCAAATACCTGGGGACTATATAAGCTGACCAAGGGCTTATCCGAAGGGGACACAAGGAAAACTCTCAAAGCAATCTTGATTACTGAAGCACTTTCATTTCTCTCCATCTTCTCCGATCATCTCTATCCTCCACCCTCTCATACTAGAGACACCCCTCCCAATCTTGAGAACGTAGGTGCTTGATCTTTCTAGCTCGAGCCCTCTCCCATTCCGGACCTCCGGGTCACTGGAATATCAAATTACAATACCAAAATATTTAGAAATGGAATTAGACAATACTGAGGAATTTGAATAGAATCAACCTAAAATAATATTATATAATAATATTGGACAAAGGTCAATAAAGATAGGAACATCAATAGAACCAATAATAAATGTAAATATAAATTGAAGAAGAAGTTTTTATCTAAATAGAAGAGTTATAAGAATTAATTCCAATGTAACAAGAAACTCATGAAGTTATGTTAGAAATAGATTAACAGAAATGCCATTAGCACCTATATCGCAAATAGATTTGACAAAATAGAATACAAAATATTATATGGAATATGGAAAGAAGTAATAACACAAATAGATGAAAATTGTGAAAAAGTATTATACAATTAGAATTAACTGATAATATACATATAAACCAAGAAGAAACAAGAACAAATACTATGTTAAGATTTAATAAAAAAGATATGGTAAAAATAATGTTGTGGGTAGAAGAGGAAATAGAAATAAGGAATGAAAAATTGATACTAGGAAAGGATTTTCTACAACAAGTAAGGCCTTATAGAATTCAAAAAGAAAGAATAATAATAACAATAATATTGTCAAATAGTAATAATATCAAAAGTTTAATGATGAGTTTATACTAAATACTAGTTAAATTAAATTATGAAAAATACCAATTTCGAAAATATCATGCATTAATTGATACAGGATCTTACATAACGACAACAAAATTTAATTACCAGCTGAAACATGGAAAAAAGAAAAAAGTATCAGTAAAAATGAGTAGTGCATGAAAATAAATACATCTCCTAGAATTATCAGCAAAGAAAATTGAGCTGTTAAAATGGGTTTGACCCATTTACCTGCAATTTTTAGCGGGGTGGGTTGATAAAAAATCAACTCGTAAAAAAAGGACCCGGCCCGTTTAGCCTGTTTTATATACGGGTTTTATCGGGTTACTCGCAAGTTTTTTTTAGTAAAGTAAGTAACCCTAACTCTTATTCTCCATTAGTCCACTAATCCACTAAACCCAAAGAGTGAAATCTGTGTGAGCACGCCGTTGTGAAATTCCCATGTTTAAAAGTCCATACGCATTTTTCTTTCTCTAAATTCATTTCATCTTGGTTTTTAATGCATTATGAGTATGATTGTTAAAATACATAGGTTTGGAGCATTTGAAATTTGGTGTGCTCTGTTTTATATTGGAAATTTCCTTGAAAATATAGGGCCCGTTCGGTAGGACAAAATGAAATGGAAAGGAGAGTAAAAAGTGGGTGGAACTCGGTACGGAAAATCAGGAAAAAAAATGAAAAAATATATACAAAACGTCTTCTATACTCTTTGATTTGACACAATCATAACATTCTTTTCTTTTTATTATTTTAATATAAGGGGTAAATTGGTAATTTTAATACATTATCATTCCATTTTCATTCTCAAACTTTACTAACAAACACAGTAAATACATTCTCTTTCCCTTTCCCTTTCCGTTTTTTACGTAAAAAACGTGCCCATAGTATTCTCCATTTATGTGTGTGTGAATAAAATGGCAGATACAAGTGTCTGAGTGTGAGTTGTGATTTGTGAATATGATATATAGTTTTATGTGATATTATTCAAACAATGATATATTATTGGTTCATTAATACATATATATATATATATATATATATATATATATATATATATATATATATTTTGCAGTATGAAATAATAGGAAAAGAGTTTTAAAAAAGTGATAGTTAAAACTTAAAAAAGAAAAGTGGGCTAGTGCCTAGCGGGTTGGCTCGTTTACCCACCAACCGTCTTAAACGAGTCAAGTTGGTATTTTCTGAATCCATTTTAAAATTGACCTGTACAAGCCTAGCCCATTTCCAACCAACCCGTACGGGCCGTGTAACACCCGTTTAATTTTAGGATTTAATTAAATTCGATTAATTAAAGATATGGTTGTTAATTACGTTATTTAATTTAAATATGCTTGTGTGTGACATTGATTGATGTATTAGTTGCATATATAAATTAATTAAGTGTTGGGGATTTTAGTTAAAAGAAAATTAAGAAATTTTGGTGCTAAAAGATATAAAGATTGATGAGGAGATAGAATAAGGACTAAATCAAAAAGGGAAATTCTTAAGGGAGGACAAATATCAATTTCTCCTAAGTGCCCAATTAAACACTACACACTAACTCTCTCACTCATACCCATCGACACATTCACAATAAGTTGGAGAAAGAGAGCCTCCAAACCCTAGGAGAGCTCAAGGTAGGAAGCTTGAAGGTTCTAGGTGGTGGTGGTGGATCTTGGCCGGAATCCGGCGATCGGAGGCCGGAGAAAGAGTTCATGAGTGTAATATCCGAGATATTTGAATTTAATTATTATTATTATTATTTAATTTATTTTTCTTTCAAAAATAAAAATAAATTAAATTAAAGAATTATAGGGTTAAAAAATAGAATAAAGAAGAAAGTAATAGGAAATATTTATAATTTATCTAGGACCTAAAAGAAAAATAGGATATAACAAGTAAATAAGTTTTAAAAAAATAATAAATACATATATATATATATATATATATAATATGTTGAGGTAAGTGGCTAAAAAGCCACGTGACCCCTTACCAATGCATTAACACACACTAAACAAAAAAAGAAGAAAAAGATAGGAAAAAGCAGAAGCAAACTGTGAACCACTTACCCCTTCATTTAATAAAAAAAAGAATATAATATAATATGTTAAATAGAGTGGCCAAAATGTGAGCCACAAAAAGCAGCAAACAAACGCACACACACGCAGAAGCAACGGGCAAAAGACGCACGAAGGAGAGGGAGGAAGAGCTTGACGGGAACCGGCCGGATTCTCGCCGGAGAAGGTGATCGGACTCTTCTCTCAACACTCACTAGCCTTCTAGCCGATTGATTCAAGGTGAGAAAGCCCCAATCCTTCAAAAACCCAATTTCTCCAATTTTGGGTATTTTAGGAATGCTTCAATTTCTTCCAATCAGGGCATTCCGGGGTTAAATTGAGCTTAGTGGGTGTTATTGAAAGCTTATTGAGGTTCAGAATCGAAGTTAAACCGTAGGAAATTGACCGGGTATGGAAATTAAGAAAAGTGGGTTAGGAAATTGCTCTAAAATTTGAAATTGATAGTTTGATGCACGTTTAGGCTTGGATTGGAGTAGTATGAGTGTTGTAATTGTTGGAAATAGAGAAGGGAATAAAGCCCGAGTATTTACCGTCTCAACCGGAACCCAATCCGGTGAAAAAGAGGCGAAATACTAAGCCACCGTACAGTAAGGAGTTGTGTTGTGGGTTGGACACCTCGGGCTAGTCTGTGGTGGACACCTAAGACCCGCTAAATTGGTTCCAAGGCTCTAATTATGCCCAATTATATTTTTTATAAATAATTAAAGAGGTAGTAATTTAGCTTTTACTCAGCGAATAAGGGAGACGGTGGAATGAGTAAACTAAAGCCTCTTTTGAACCATGAATTTAATTCTTTTATTAATTAAATACTCATATGAACACATGAAGGAAAATTTGGACAAGTGGAAATCTCTAACCTAAGCAATTAGAGGTTCTAAATGGCTCGAAAGTGTGAAAGTCGAATATGGGGCATTCTGGACTTTCAGAAAGAGCAAACGAGACGACGTAACAAACTAAATAATTAATTCTTGGAAAATAGCTAAAGGGTGCATAAGCATTAGCATGACACGTGCATGGTAGATGCTTAGTTACGCGTTCTAAATTTCTTAAATATAATGTGTATAGGGCACCACAGAGTGATTGGAGCTACAGGCACTCCCAGTACTGATCAGGAGGGCCAACGAGGTGAGGGGCTCTCCCATCCCTGCCCCACAGGGTTGGATGACTACGTGGAAAATGTGGTTTGCTCTATTTTGTGCATATTGATATATGGAATATATTTATATCAATAAAATTGTGTTATGCGTGTATGATTTGCAAGTAAGTAGCCAACGCGCAATAGTATATGTGCTTATATGATTAATCACAAGGTGTATATGTGCTATTGTGGCTCACCGAGCCTTATATGATACTGTGGATAAGATTGAGTCAGAATTTCATATGTGAGAGTTTATTAATATTAGGAACCCACTTAAATTGATCATCGTGCAAAGGTTTTGACCGTATGGTACATTGAGGAAAATGAACCTAGGTTGTTAATTGTGAGTGAGAGGGTTGCATAATTGAAACGGGCAAAACTAGGCCTAGCTAATTCACACGTGTAATATTCAGTTAGTTATTAATAGGGCATCTTTCAAGGTCGAATAGGTTATTTGAACTTGTTTATGTTAGTGCGGGTAGATCGAGTCGGTTATCCTGGTCGGACAGATGGGATTTAGTTAACAGTAAGTATGCCACATAGTGGCCATTACCTTGGTTTAACCGGGGTCAGACAAGTTGCCGGCTATTACTCTAAGCATGACTTGGAGTCAGAAAGTTCCTGGTGTGATCAACCAGGTTCGTACATGATATTGCCTTCGGGCCAGTATTTCTCTTAGTGTAATGCGGGAGACAGAAAGTGAGTGCCTACGTGCACAAGTATGTGTTAATTGTGAAACCAAATGAGACATGTTCAGATTGATTTACATGTGGATTAATAAATATGTTAGGAGCATGAATTAGGATTTTAATTGTGAATATGATATATTGATTGCCTGATCATATTAAAGGTCACAATATAAATCCGTTTCATGCGCATGTGGTTGTGGTTGCTCCCTTCCCCCAGCTGTAGTGGTACCCGTTGCTACGCCAGGGATGGGGGAGCTTCTCACTGAGTCTGTTCGACTCACCCCCTGTTTACATGTTTCAGATACAGGTAGCCCAGGAGTCGGGAACGCGTCCACTTCTTCTCAAGGAGGCGGACAACTCTGAAGACCGCACGCATAGTCCGCGTCGGTAGTGTATTTTGGTATATGTAATTAAATCAGGATATATATGTATATATGATTCCTTTTTGGATGTAGCTTTTGACTTATACAACGGCTCTATATATATATATATATATATATATATATATATATATATATATATATATATATATCGAATTCTAGTATTGTCGGCTTCATACAGATTAAAGTTAGGTCTTGGTGATAGGAATATAGGCTATGATATAATATATATCATGTATATACGTATATGACTTCTGCATGTGACTAGGATAGGTCACACGCATTGAGGCGTGTGATCAATACGTAAATTATATGTATGTGTGATTGAATACCTGTTTGTGTGAAAATATGGCTTCCGCATGTGAATAGGATAGATTACACGCATTGAGGCGTGTGATCAATATGTAAACTATATGCAAGCGTGTGATTGAATATATGTATGACTCTACACAGGATTTCTGCATGTGAATAGGATAGATCACCCGTCCTGAAGCGCGTGATCAATATGTATAATATATATACGTGTGAGTGATTATGTGTATATTTATAGACTGAAGCGGCGTTGAGCGAGCCGTGGATTGCACGCTACTTAGGTCACCGGATATGGATGGCCATAAATACTATATATTGTTTGTATTAGAAATGGGTAGTTATAAACATGTGAAATTGCCAATCAGGGATTAGAGGCTTACGGGATAGGAGAAATCCTACTTCCCGTGCCGGTTACGGACGTCCGATAGGGGGTCGTGACAATGAGCTAACACCCCATTTACTTCATCTTCTTCACTCAAGGTAGGTTGAGCTCTCTACCTCCCTTTTTTGTGTTTTGAACTCATTTCTTGATTCTTGAAGATATTGTGCAAACCACTTGATTTTGGTAACAATGGAGGATTCAAACTTGCATTCTTGGTATTTTTAACATTTCTATTAGATGTATTTCATAATTCATATGCTGGATGTGTTGGTTGTAAGATTTGAAAGTTAGGGTTCATCATGTTCTTGAAGTTTCTTAAAAAATGACTTGCCTGATGTTGTTTGAGCTTGATTGGGTGTTGTTTTGATGTTATAAATGATGCCTATGCTTAGAAAACCAAAACCCAATATTTATATCATGTTTTATGGCTTGAGACACGTAAAAATCGAAGCACGGAAGCTCAGATTACCAGAAATCGCAGCTCTCAGATATCTGTTCACTACAGGGAACAAAAATAGCCTTTATGTTCGCTGCAGCGAACAGAATTGTTCACTGCAGTGAGCCTTGCTTCAAATGGGCATAACTTCCTCATCCGGTGTCCGTTTTTCGCAAACTTTATATTGTTTTCTTTTTTTCTGTTCTCTACGCAATAAGATTGGTTTCACAGCCAAATGATTTAAAATGAAACGTGGTGGTTGGATTTCTTCTTCAAATTAAAATGGTTCTTTTCCTACCATGAAAATGAGTTCAATCCTTGTTTGTATCCTCTTCTTAAGGCTCAAATCTTTCTTTTAAAACACATGAACTTCCTTCTTCTATTTCAAACGAGTCTTATATTTTTTAGATGCTTTCAAGGTAGAACCTACCACACATTTCGAAAAGGGGTCATTCTTTTCAAGTAAGGTTTCATACCTTCTTTCAACCTTCACAAATGAGTTTAAATTTTATGTAACTCCTCCCCAAGGCTCAAACAACACCCAAGGTAAATGATTTACATGATGAACTTAAGGTAACACGAATCCATAAAGTTTAAAGAAAAGGGAATTAGAGAACAAAGGATAGAGAAATAAGGGGAGTAGTTCTAGTACAATCCTAGGGGAGCGAAACCTATGTTTGAGAGACCAGTGGTTGGTATGGGACGACCATTGGTTGCTCCACGGATAATGATTTAATTAAATTGTTTTTGAAAACCCGTGTTGATAGCAATTATAAGTTAGTGAACTCTCATGGCCAATTAGAGGGTCACGTACTTAAAATTGGGCATAATCATGACTTAGAATTCATTACCCTAGTGATTATATTAGTTATTAGCGTACCGGGGAGATGATCCACCACAAAGGGTGGTGATTTCATAGCCGCATGACCCGAACAAGAAAGGAAAACGATCATCGGGATACGGTGGTCCATCTTATTGGGATACAATAATCAAACCCTATAATTCGGGGCAGGTGTGATTTATCTTTTGGTGAAGGTAGTGATCCCGTGAGATAAACTAATATGGAAGGGAGTCATTCGGGATATGATAGCTTAGTTCATTGGGATAAATGGTAACCTTCTATATGGGAAATGACCATTCGGGATACGATGGTCAGGGCCTTTGAGATACATTGGTCCAGTTAGAACTCGGATCCGATTGAGGGACACCTCAGATAGTACGAAATTTTGGAAAGCTATCACAAAGTTAAAAGTTTCATTCATGATGGGCTGTAGTGGTACGTGGAGTGTTCGCTGGGTGGTGCTCCCAATGACCCTTGTTTTCTCTTTGATTTGACATTGATGTGTCATTATGTATTTCCCTTAATTTCATATATGTGTAAGGTCTGTACAATCGTGGTAAGAGTAGTACATATGTCTTAGTCATGGTTGGATAAGCATGACATCAGGTAAACAAAAGTTATATTACATTCAATAGTTAAAGTTTTTCATGGTTTTATTAATGATAAGAATGCAACGATTTTTCTGTACAATTACGGTGGTACATGCCAGTAGGTTTAAACTTAGATTGCTATACCTACTGGGATTATTTCTCATTATAGTTGCTGACATGTATCAGATGTATAGGTTAGTGGTAGGACCGGGAGACAAGTTAGTTGGAGGCGGACTCCATTAGTTGAAGTTCATTTTGAAATGCATATTAGGATTTTTGACATATATAGACTTTTTGGATTATATGATTGACTAACCATTAATCGTTGATATGACTATTTTGAGAGAACCTCAGTGGCAGGATTGTTGCCTCCGATTTCTCATGATTGACTAACTTATATCATATTATCACAAACTATACATATATGTCAAAGAAAGGTCTTGTCCGCATTTGATTGTCGTTACATTTTCTTTCTTGACTTAAGATTTTTATTTCCACTGTAATAATCAGGACATAACCCGTGAGCGACAACCCGAACGAACCATTTGTAACAACTTGGTAAAAGTTAAAAATTTATTCGGGTAGAGGACTTAGTAACACACTTATCTCATGTTATTATAAATTATACATATTAATAATCCATTAAAATAAACTCTAGGATAAGGGGTGTTACAGGCTGGGTTGGCCCGTTTTGACAGCTCTATAAATTACCAATACAAATAGGATAATATGAACTAAAAATAGAAGACATATATCATTTTTTGTTAGGAATAAAATTTCTACAAAAATATATGCCAATGCATTTGACAATGAGAGTCTTAATAGTAACTACCCCATGCAAACATGAAGCTTGGGCAATAAAGATAACAAAACCATATAAAAGAACAGATGAAAAATCTAGGAAAAAGAAAAATATTAGTGAAGTACAATTTCTACAAAATGATAGACCAATAGAAATTAGTACAAATAACTTTATTATCAATCATGTAGAAAATATAAATCATAAAACCATTGAACAAAGACTAGAAGAAAATTATAGTGAAAATTCCTTAATCCATTGGGAAAAATTTAAACCATTAGCAAAAATAGAATTAAAAGACTATAGCAAAGAAATAAATTGTAAAGTATAACCTTGGACAAAATAAGATAAAAAATGAATTTATAATGCATATAAATGAGATGAAAAAATATGAATTACTAAGAGAAAACATATCAAAATATTCTTCACTAGGAATGATAGTAATGAAACATAACGAAAAAGAAGGGGAAAATCTAGAATGGTAATTAATTATAAAAGACTAAATGAAATAGCAACAAGAAATAGATATCCTACACCAAAAATAGATTTGTTATTTAATCAAATAAAAGGAAAAAGAATATTAGTAAATTTGATTGTAAATCAAGATTTTTTTTCAAATAAAATTAGAAGAATCACTACAAAAAAGTACATTTTTAGCGACGGTTGATTTAGCGACGGTTAAGTTTTAACAACGGTTAAAATGAACGCCGTTAAAGTTAGCGTCGGGAATATTTCTAGCGACGCTTGACAGAACCGTCGGCACTGACCGTCGCTAAAGTCTTTTAAATAGATACTAGTTTTTTATATTTAACGACGGTTGAAACCGTCGTTACATTCACTGCGGTTTACTATCCGAAATTTGGCAACGGTTTAAACCGTCGCTAAATTACTTTATTTTTTTTATTTATTTCAATTTATTGATATGTTTTTATCAAAAAAAATTTTATTGATACTTTTAATTTCCCTAAAAAAAATACTTATTTAACCAAAATAGTTTTACATTTATATTCAAGATGTACTTAAAGTTTTACATTTAAAATACATACATAATCACCAAATCAACATTCAACAAATGTTGGTACTAAAAAAATTTACAATATAACAATAGTTATATATTTATATAAGTTCAATAACCAAAATAAAACAAATATTCAACTTCAAGGATCATGACTTCCTTCTGATGATCTTCGACATGTTGAAGGTGATACCTCTGCGCTTTCCATATCATATGACGGTAAGAATATGAAAATATATAATTAACTACATAATAAATACTTTAAAATTTTTAAAATTATAATATACTTTGTACTATTATATGTAGCTTGTAACACCCAAAATGTTTAACACAGAAAAGTACAAAATGCATTCACAATTTATAAAATTAGTAAGTCAAAATCCATTAAAGAAGAACAATTGAAGTAACTAAGCCTCACCATGTATTTTAAGACAATTCATTGGATTGTGGTCCAAAGCTAAAGAGATAAATAACTTATTAGATAAAGACAATTCACCATGTCTTTGTATTCTAACAGAGCTACCATAAATTACTATAGCACTTTCGGTTCAGTCAACTTGATGATTAGACAATTTATCTGTTTACCTCTAAACATACAGTGAAGTGCATTCTCTGTTATTAGAGTAGGTGAGTTTCAGTTTAAAATTTCTACACTTATAAATAACTTATTTAAATTCTTGGAAGGAGAGGGTACAACCTATTAGTAAATACTCTAAAACTTGAAGAGCATCAAAGAGTTAGTATAAATGAAACTAAAATTTCTAAAAAAGAGCTCATAGTGATACCTTTGACGAGTTGGATACAAGCAGTCAAGAAATCCAATTTTCCTATAAAATTGAATGTCGTATTCCAATCTTCATCCCTGAAAGAAGGGAATGTATGAATAAGAATAACTATGACAAATTTGAGCAAGGAACCAACCATAACTTTGTGAAGCAGATTCAAAAATGATGCGTAATTAAAGTTGATATCTTAATCAGAAGTATATAATATATTGATATCTTAAATAATGATGATGAGCTTATGGATAGATGGTCAAATGAGAATAATATTTCATGAACATAACATATATATAAGCGAATGTATAAGCGAAGCAACCATTTTCGAAGATTGAGTTCAAATACCTGGGATTTCACAGGGCAATAAGGAATCGAGGAAGCGTGGATCTCTAGGCAGTCATTCTCCATTAACAATCCAATAGGTTGATAACATCTTAGAATCATAACAAAAAGAGAAAGATAAAAGGAACCAAATTACCTCTCTACTGGTGCGTTGTTACAGCGCGGTGGTAATTGAAATTCTCCATATGAATGCGATCACCTGTATGAGTCATTCTCATGTAATAAAGATAATTGAAACCCATTAACTAATCATTTTCCACTAAAAATCTCAATATTCCCATGCCTTGTACAGGGACCAATATAAAATCCATCATATAGAGAAAACAAAGAAGTATTAATGTAAACTAGAAACCTTATATGAGTTGAGTAAAACATATTACACTACATGTACAGAAGGCAAGCAAAATCACAGTGAAAGCCCTCATCTCTGGATATTAGCTCATTTGAGAAGGTCAAACCTGGCATCAATCCTCTCTTTTTAAGCCAAAATATGGCACAGAAACTGACAACAAAACCAAATAAAGAATTAAAAAGGTTATGTAGCACATGATTTCATTAAAAATAAATTCAGGTACATTAATCCTTCTCCCATCACATCAGGGAGAAACACAGTGTAATATATAACTAATTGATATTGATATAGCTTCAGCACAAAAGATTCTCATAAAAGCTAGGTAGGTTGTAAGGACTTTACCATTAGAAATTATTACAGGAACAAGCTAAACAGAATTCGTTTTTATATTTCCTTCTTGTGCTAATAAATTCTTGGCTTTAATTGAATTCCAGTACAGCAAATTTGAAATAGATTGAAATAAGCAAAATCAAAAAGGCTTTATTCATCACAACAACTACAGAGGGAATGAAATTGATTCATTTACCTGCGTTGCGACACGGAGAAGATAGCATCAATTACTATAAGCAAAAGTAAACAAGGATCATGATTATTAAACACAATATAAAACTAATGAAAATCATGCCTTGTGACACTACTTTTTGTTAGTAAAATTGAAGTTCTTTGAGTAAAAACTAAATCAGGCCTATAATGACCTTGACTTTTTAGCCATAGAATCTCCAAGAATTATTACTTTTTTATATATAACTTAAATATAATCACTAGACTTGTATAACTTAAATATATAGTACATATACTTACAAGGATCACATAATAAAAAGACTTGAGACAGAGATGGCAGCAGTGGAAGAAAATAATGTTAGGTTACAGAGTATCCATACAAGATAAGGTAAAATCAAATTTGTGATAAATTAGGGTGAAATTCAATTACTTGTTTCCATATTCCATTTCTTTTATATCCATATTTTGTTGATATGGTAATTAATTAAAAAGATAAATACACTTTTTGGTAGGAAGAATGTTGGATCCTCAAAACAACATACCAAACACACCATCCAACATTACACCCTCAAAACAACATACCAAACACACCCTTAATGTTTATGTTTAGAGTTAAAACTCAAGAACATAACAGAGGGCATCAAATGACATCCCATGTTGAAATTTGGACAAAAAGTGACTAAATAAAGATAAGCGCTACAAGGTATCCCTACTTTGAAATCTTTACAAGCATGAGGAATCAGGCAGCACCATGTTTTAACTCAGATAGTAGGACAAGAACAGGGTAGAGAATTCACAAGAAGAACAAAATTAATAAAATGATATCCAAGTTCACACTGTAAACTAAGATCAAGATTATTAAATACATGTTCAATAGCTTCTTCAGTAAATGGATGCCAGTAACGCGTACCAACATACACCTTTGCAGGGACATTCTTTGCCCAAAGAGATTTCCTCAGCTCTTCAGCCTATGTAGAATGCCATTAAAAGAGTCAATATGTTAAATCGGTCCCATATCATTAGTAAGCATTTGAATCCATCAGCCTTCCTATGGATGGGCGAGAACTTATGAAGTTTGCTTGCTAATTTAAAGTGCTTCGTGAGGGAAATAATTCTGCCTCAACAGTAAAAACATAAAAGAAAACTCTAGCTTCAATGGCTAGAGACAGAATTAAAATTACAAAAGAAGCTGACTTCATGAAAGATCTGTAGAATTTTTTGCCATCATCAACCATGCTTCTCTTTCACTTTATAAAATAAAGACTTTAAGAATTGACAACAAAATCAACTACATATTTTAGGTGCATACACAGAACTCAGAACAACTCTCTTTGAGACATAATTAGTTCACTTACTGGTAATCTGAAATTTCAAGTTCTCCAATGCATTTTTTGGGAGGTACAATTTGCCTGTGGCAACAACCTATGAAAGCAATGAAAAGTTAAAAACTTAATAAGATTTCACAGACCTTGAGATTTAATAATAAAATATTTAACCAAGAACTATATAATTTAATTACATAATAAAGTTAAAGTATACTTTTGCCATTAAGATGAAGCCGCAATTGTCAATTGTCAAATACCTTGCACAATGAACTGAAAGGGTTATACCAACACACGAACATTATGATAATGGGAAGTAAATGATCAATATCATGTTTGAACCAGACTATACCATTAAAAAGATAAACCCATAGGCAGGTGTTGTACTACTACTTTATTCTAAGATTCACCCAAATGCCCCAGATTTATTAATGAAGAAAAGCAAATAACAATGAACAATATTAAACAGCAATAATGATGAGTACAACTTAACACTGAATGTGGACAAAGAATAGAAGAAAAACATATTGATGTGTCATTGATTACGTGAATAAATTAAGAAAGGAAAGCACAAGTTTTCACTTTGGATTGTCAAGTAATATTCACTTCTGCAGTAACCATGAGCAATTTAATTCAGGACTGCAATCATAACCCAGCTGTCTTATGGTTTACTTTATTATATAATAGGGATAGAAAAAAAATTTGGCTTAACAGTAGGAAGGAAATGGTTTCGTAGATATATATATATATATATATATATATATATACCTTAATAACAAGGGTTCCAAGTTCCAACACCTCCAAGAACAAGGATAAATTGGTCTTCACAAAGTCCCACATTCTCAAGGCTGCCATGAGCAGTCCCAATGGCTTAAGGAAGGCTAGCAATTTCAATAAAACTCAAATTAGAGGGCTTCTGAGCCAATTCTCTCTCTTCAGCCTGTTGAGTATAAGGAAAATGAAGTTTTGATCCTCAAGGTAGGATCTCAAATCTAACAGCAGCAAAATAAAGGGAAGAGGAAAAGTTACACACCAGAGATATAAAGCCTCAAGATTCTAAAGTTTACAAAGGCTCAACAAAATGCGTAAAATGAAGTTACTGAAATCGAAATCGTTGTAAACATAGTCAAGACAATTCAAAGTGATTTCAAAAAGAGATCGAACAAATAGATAAAATGGTCAAATCGAAAATTCTAAAAAGCACATCAAAAGAAAAAACGAAAGGTGAAAAGGATATATCATATATATACTCACAGAGTTTTCTGAAGAACGCCTTCATATGAACCCGGCGACTCAGCCGGCGAGTCAAGGCGGCGAAGAAGTCCTCGTCGACGTCGTTGGTGCTCTTTGTCTTCGTCGAACCCGCCACCGACTCCATCGGTGAGGTCAGAGCAGAGGAGGAGGAGGAATCCCCGAACAAGTCGAACTCGTAAGGGAACTTCGAAGGGAAGCCGAAAGCAGCATCGACACGAACACAGAGAGAGAGAGAGAGAGAGAGAGAGAGAGAGAGAGAAAGAGGACGAGAGATAGAAGAAGGCGAAGAGAATGCTTCTACCAAATGAAATTTAGGGATTTTTTTTTACTCTGCTGCTTTCTAACGACGGTCACACTAAACCATGGTTAAGTTTTGGCTTTCTCACCATTTAACTACGGTTATAATAACCCTAGTTAAATAACCGTCGTTGAAATCCTACTATTTTGTAGTGAATCTACTAAAAAATATACGGCATTTAGTACTTCTGAAGGATTGTATGAATACAAAGTCCTACCAATGGGATTCCATAATAGCCCTAGTTTATTCCAAGAATATGTTTCAAAACTACTAATACTAAAAAGAAAATTTGCAGTAATATATAGATGATATATTAATATTTTATGAAAATGAAAAGATACATGAAAAACATCTAAATAAGTTCATGGTTATAATAAAACAAAAAATTAAAGAATAAACATAGCACCTAAGAAGGCATAATTAAGAAAATCTAGAATAGGATATTTAGGCCAATATTTATCAAAAGATGGTATAAAATTACAAGAACATATTAGTAAAAAAAGTCTTGAAATTTCCAAAAATTAATTCAAAAAGAGAACTACAATCATTCTTAGGATTAGTAAATCAAGCAAGAAATTATATCCCTAATTTAGCAAAATTAACTTCCAAAATATCTAAATTAGTATGAGAAAATAGTAGATGGATATAGGATAATACAGAAAATATTGTAAATCAAATTAAACAATTATGTCAAAATTTACCAAACATAGTTATCAAAAAAAATTTACTAAAACTAAATATACCAATTGATGATAATATCAAATGGATAATTTATTTTATTTGATATCTCCAATGATTATTGGGGAGCAGTATTATATTTTGAAAATAATAATGAAGAACTAATTATTAGATATAGTAGTGAAAAATTTAATAAAAGCCAAAGCAAATATCATTCCACTTGGAAAAACTTTTTAGCCATAATAAAAGCAACAGAAAATTTTGAATTATTTATAGTAAATAAATTGTTTTTAATAAGAACAGACAATACTCAAGTAAAGCTACGGTTAGACAAGGGAATAAATAAGAATACAGAAATTAAGTAATAAAATGTTGGTTAAATGGCAAACTGATATGGTCATATGGCTTATTATGATTATGAAGTAGAATATATTAAGGGAACTAATATTCTAATTGCTGATTTTTTATGCAAATCGAAGCAAGTAAATAGCCAAATAATGATGAAGGAATAACAAAAGAAACTCCTTCCCAATCAAATAATTCCCAGATGATTAATTCCCCATTATCAAGCCCAGCATCTGACCTAGTTCAATATGGAAAGAGAAGATGGAGGCGTGGCAAGGTGCTAGCAATTAAAATTTTGGAAATGTTGAAGTCTAGGGTTTGTGCTACTATTTAACTTAAAAAGCATTGAAAAAACGAAAAAAATTTAAAAGTGAAAAATGATTAAAGAGAGTAAAGGAATTATTTATTATAGATTATGTAAAATATTTTTTGAAAAAGATAAAGTATTAAGATAGTATTGGGAAATAGAGGGAGTTATAGTAAATATAAAAAGTAAAAAAATAAACATATGTATGGAAAAAATAAAAAATAGGTAGGTAGATATAATAAAATATGTAATAAAACAATATGATATATATTTTATTTTAAATTGTTTACTTATTTATAATAAAATATTATTATATATATTAAGAACGGTTCAACCGTGGTTGGACCACTGAACCATGAACCAGTACCTCGATCGGTCCGATTTTTAAAACCATGGATTTTCCTACCAATCGCTTGTCATTGTTTTGTTTCTTCTCACTGTTTAGGCTTTGGTTTCAAATTCCAACCCGCCTTCCTTCCCCCAAAAGAAAAACTTTGTTTAACTTCGTGTCTTCAAAGACCTGATACTATAACTTCAAAATAGTCATTTTCTCTCATCAGGGGAGCATTTTTAACCTTTTTAGGGTTTGTCTCTTTGCTATCGCAATCATTCTGAAGTTTTTCCACTTCTTTTCTCTATCTTTGCTAAGTGTGTGCTATAGTGCGGGTAGTATCTCACTATGGAGAACTAGGAAATAGTGGAAGGCGAGGTCTTAGAACTTGAGGCAGAGGAAGTTATCGCTAAAAAAGGAGTTGACCACCAGATGGTTGGAATCATTTTATCGGAGAAAGTGATGAATAAGAAGCTTGTCAAGAGCTTGGTAGCTAAAGCGTGGGGTGACCCTCCGGGACTTACAGTGATGGATTTAAGGGTAAACTCTTTCATCTTCTTCGTCGAAAGTGAAGTCATGGCAAGAAGGGTTCTTAATGGAGGACCATGGAGCATTATGGGATCCATTTTGAACACCAGGAAGTGGGTTCTAGAGGTTGTGTTTCGTGAGATTAATTTTAACCTGGTCCCCGTTTGGATTCAAGCTCATGGACTACCTTTGGAACAGATCAACCAGAGGAACGCTGAGAAGATTGGAGGAAGGATTGGCCAAGTTATATTAGCAGAGAACCCACGAGCCAATGAGATTCTGGTAAGAAGCTTCATTAGAGTAAGAGTTTTTGTTGATGTTTCAAAGCCTTTGGTGACAAGTTTTTGGGCCTCCTCGGAAGAACGCTCCAGAGATGTGGGTGTTTTTGAAATATGAGAACCTCATAGATATGTGCAACAATTGTGGAATAGTGGGGCACAAACAGAAGTCTTGTAAAAAGGAGAAATAGATGGCCGTTTGGGATCCCTCTCATCCTAGATATGGTCCGCAGCTAAGTGTTCCGCCAGCTAAAAGTATGTCCGCCATTTTACTTGAGATGGAGCAGCAACAAAAGAAGGAGGGTAACCAATCGGAGTAACTTTCCGGTAGCTGGAAGAAGAATCCGGTGCGCATGAATAGGGATGGTGGTCATGCGCAGACGATGGAGCATGGTAGTGGAAGTGGGAAAAAAGAACAGAGTACAAAAGACGCTGGAGGCATTTTGGTGGCAAGCCGCGCCACTCAACTGTCAGAAGATTGTGTGGGCCCTCATAGTATTACAAAAGAGGAGAATATTCCTATGGAATGGATTTCAGAGGAAGTTTCTAGGCCAAAGACTAATATTTCTAAAGGCCCAAGTGTTAATGTTGCTGAACTTACGAGAGTTTCTCTGGAGGATGGGAGTATTAATCCAGGATTTGGGCCGATGCATATGGATGATTTGGCCTAGAAAAGGAATCTATCGGGTTAAAAGAAGATGTGGTGATTGTGGATGTTCTCAGCCCACCAAGGAGCTCCTTTAGTGAGCCCACAGGTAGGTACATGCATGAGTCGTTGACCCTAACAGGGAATGAGGCTAAACAATGCAAGACCATTTTAATGTCAACAGCTTCAAAACAATCTTATCCTTTAAGTAATGAGAAGAATCAAGGCAAGAAAGAGAAACAGAAGTGGCAGACAAGGCGAGCTCAGGAGCAAGATCTCACCCAAAAATATTTTGTTGAACTTCCACCAGAAGACGAAGATGCTAAGAAGATCCCATCACTGAAAACCCTCAAAATTTCAGCAGAGCTTTCAAAGGGACTGAAGAAGAGATTGATCTTAAAAGAAGGCGAGAGGATTATTCTAAAAATTCGAAGCAACATCTGCTTTTGTTGGGAAATGGCGAGAGGGAGGATGATTCCTATAATTTTGAAGACTCAAGCGGTGATGACAGAATGAGCAAAAGCAGGAAAATGGCTTCCCAAGAGTTTTCAGGGCAAACAAGTTCTCTCATTGCTACAGCTTCAATGGCTGAAGAGGCGGGCCTTATCAAGCCCCGCTTTCTCCATGAGTTTCATAAGTTGGAACTGTCGGGGGTTCAGTTTGGAGGTACTGACCAAATCTTCTTAATGACTTTTCTTTATGGTCTTCCATAGTTCAGTGATAGAAGACACTTGTGGCCAGTAATTAAAAATCTGAATCATAATCGAGACACCCCTTGGAGCTGTATTGGTGATATGAATGAAATTTTACATCAGTCTGAGAGGAATGGTGTTAGACCTCATAACAATGTGCGAAATGAATTCTTTCAAGAGTTTTTGCGATCTGTAGGTTTCTCATATATGATTCTACAGGGGAGTAGATTCAGTTGGTGTAATAACAGGGACTTCAGTTGTGTTAGGGAGAGAATAGACATATGTGTTTTTAATGATGCTTGGCTTTCTCTGTTTTCCTCAGCCTGGTTGGAAGCCATCACTGCATCTGAACCTGACCAAAGCCCTCTTATTCTTCGCTTCTCAAGGGACTACTCCAGGGCCAAAAAAGTCTTCAAGTTTGAGCAATACTGGCTTGATAATGATCAATGCTTACTGATTATTCAAGAAGCCTGGGATAAGGAGATTGCTTATAGTAGTTTGAAGGCTATCAGTGTCAAGATTAGCTCTGTGTCTAACAAGCTTCAGGAACGAGATCTTGCTACTTTTAAAAGAGCGGATAAGGAAATTTGCAAACTTAAGAATCAGCTTTGTGACCTCAATAATGGGGATTCCATTGAAGGTAGAAAAGATGAGATCAAGAATCTGAAAAAGCAAATTTCTGATCTTAGAAATCAAGAAGACAAGTACTAGGAATCCCGATCGAGAATTAAATGGCTCAGGAGTGGAGACTAGAACACCCGTTTTTTCATTCTGTAACCATGCATAGGAGGAGCATTAATCGAATTTCAAAGATTCAACTTGACAATGGTGAGTGGGAAATAGATGACAAGCGCATAATGGATGTCTTTTCAGGTTTCTATTCTAATCTATTCTCCACTTGTAATCCTCCTGATCCCTCCACTTTGCTTAGCTCTTTTCCTGTTAAAGTTTCTGAAGATATGAATCTAGATCTGTTGGGGAGAGTGAGCATGGAGGAACTGAAATCTGCGCTTTTTGGTTTAAGTGCTTTAAAGGCCCCAGGCCCGGATGGTTTGAATGGTTTGTTTTACCAAAAAAGTTGGGATTTTATTAAGCATGATTTGTTGAAAGCTTGTCATCAATTTATGGAGAGTGAGGCTTTTTCCAGAAGGCTTTAATGAAACTTATATTACTTTAATCCCCAAAATTCTGAATCCTTCTTCTGTGGGTGATTTCTGTCCTATTAGTTGTTGTAACTTTTGTTACAAAATTTTCTCGAAAATCCTGGCTAACAGACTCAAAATTGGCTCCCTTCTCTTATTTCTGAGGTGCAAAGTGGTTTTGTGAGAAATAGGCTTATACAAGATAATATTGTTGTTGTTCAAGAAGTTTTCCACCACTTGAGAAAGAAGAACAAGAAAAATAATGATTTTCTTATGGCTATTAAAGTTGATATGAACAAAGCTTATGATCGACTTGAATGGGGTTTCATTCTTAAAATCTTAAGCGCTATGGGTTTTGATGATAGATGGGTGAACCTCATTAACCTTTGTATTAGCTCTGTCAAATACAAAGTGAAGGTGAATGGGGTCTTGAGTGACACTATCCTTCCAAGTAGAGGGTTGAGGCAAGGGGATCTGCTATCGCCTTACCTTTTTATCCTTGTTGAAGAAATTCTCTCTTTTCTTATATTTCAAGCCATGGATCAGCACTTATACAAGGGTATTAAGCTGGCACCGTCTTGTCTTATTATCTCCCACTTGTTATTTGCAAATGATGCAATTTTCTTTGCTTATGCTAAGGACTCCGAAATGTACTCGCTGGTGAACGTGTTGAATACGTTTACCTCTTTATCAGGCCAGAAATTGAATGTTGATAAATCAGGCATTATTTTTGAAAAATCCACTCCTCAGGCCATTAAGAATACCATGTGTTCTATTCTGAGTATTCGTGAATGGAATCACCTGGTAAGTATCTTGGTATTCCCTCTCTTTGGGGAAGATCTAAGTCTAGCCTTCTTTCTTAGATTAAAGAAAAAGTTGTTGGCAAGATCTCCGGGTGGAAGGAAAAGTTTCTTAACATGGCGAGCAAAGAAGTGCTTATAAAGGCAGTGCTTCAAGCTATTCCAAGCTATGCAATGTCTATCTTACGTTTCCCTAAAACCTTTTGTCACAATCTCAACTCTCTTGTTGCAAAATTTTGGTGGAGTAATAGTTCTAAAGAGAATGGGGTTCATTGGCTCAATTGGGACAAGTTGTCTGTCAACAAGAGAAATGAAAGCATGGGTTTCAAGAACTTTTATTGTCAAAATACTGCTCTTCTTGAGAAACAAGCTTGGAGGTTGTGGAAAAATGATGAAGCTTTATGGGTAAGAGTTCTTAAGGGATTATATTTTCCTAATTCTTCTTGCTTGGAAGCAAAAAGAAAGTTTAACTCTTCTTGGTGCTCGAATAGTATTCTTGATGGGATCTCTTTCCTTAATTTCAATCTTTCTTGAGTGGTAAATATTGGAAAGAGTGTTAGTATTTGGGACGACTTCTGGCTGCCTTACCATTATAAAATCCCTTTTAATGGAATGCTAGATAGAAATGCTCGGGTTGCCTCTCTTATGCTTCCTAATGGTTTGAGGTGGAACATTGATAAGTTCTTGAGCTCCTTCGGTCGTTGTTCAGCTGAGAATATATTGTCCATTCCTGTTGCTTGGACTAATAATGATGATTTTAGAGTGTGGCATTTTAACAAGGATGGGTTTTATTCAGTAAAATCTGGATATTGGGTGGCTTTCAACTCTAATTCTGATTTCTCGGGTGCTTCCTCTTCTTCTTTCCGCATTGATCCTCTTTTATGGAGGTGGATCTGGAGCCTGGAAGTGCCTCATAAGATTAGGAGTTTCTTTTGGAAGCTTTGCAAGAATGCCATCCCTTCAATGTCCAATATCTCTTTAAACGAAGAATCTCTAACTCCCCTTTCTGTCAGATTTGTGGCCACAATGATGAAACAATTGAGCATATTTTTCTTTATTGCCCTTAGACTCAACCTATTTGGTTTGGTTCTCATTTCCAATGGTGTCCGGATTCTCTGAATGCTAGTCGTATGGATTTTTGGATCTGGTAGAAATTGAACTTGATTAGAGAGGCTGGTGGTAATTGGAAGGAAGAGCAGGCTAAGTTTGTTACGCTCTGTTGCGAAATTTGGAAGGGTAGAAAAAATTTCTAATTTAACCAAGCCGAGCTAACCCTCAGTGTATTATTGATTCTGCTGCTCTGAAGTCCTTGGAATTTATGCAGTGCAAGCCTGGTGATCCTGAAGGTTTTCTTACTTCTCATATTTCAGTCATGAGAACTTGGGCTGCAAGAGGTTTATATAGGTGCAATTTGATGCAGCCTTCCAAGAGCTTTCTCACCTTTGTGATACTTCGTTTAAAGAGCTTTCTTTTGGAAGCTTTCTCACCTTCCAAGAGCTTTCTTTTGGAAGCTTTCTCACCTAGCCCCGGAAAGACCATACTACCCTTGAAGGAGCTTCTAAATATCAAGTTGCCTCTGCCAAGTTTGAACACTGAATCTTATCACTCTCTCTATATACTTTTTACTATCGGTACCTGACTTAGGCATCAGAGTCCTACCGCGGGAGCCCCCCCCCCCCCCCCCCCCCCCCCCCCGCCGTGGGTTCTTTGCAGGTTTGCTGACGTGGGTTGCCGGAGTCTATCGGAGGGAGTTGGATTCATCATAGACTCTCTTCAGGGTGGGTCTATTCCTTGGATTATTGCGCCTATTATTGATGATATCAGTAGCTTACTGTAGCAAAATCCTTCTTTTCTTGTGCATTGGATCCCGAGATCTCTCAACACAGTTGCGGATTGGGTAGCTCGAAAAGATCGCTTCCTCCTATGTGGTCTTCTTTTCCTCCCGACTTTGAGGAATCTTTTATCTGCTTCTATTTAATTGT
The DNA here is from genome assembly GCA_014851425.1 of Senna tora. Taxonomy (NCBI): domain Eukaryota; kingdom Viridiplantae; phylum Streptophyta; class Magnoliopsida; order Fabales; family Fabaceae; genus Senna; species Senna tora. Next base: position 18,184,503 of record CM026262.1, read on the forward strand.
TTCCCTTTTCTGTTCTTGAACTCTGTCTTGTTTTCTTTTTTCTGTGTTGGGGCTTGGCCCCTTGGAGGTTTGGGCTTGTTTCGTCTTGGCTTTCTGTTGCCATGCTAGGCCTCCTCTTGCGTTTGCCTTGGTTGGCTTTGTACCTTGCTGCTTTGCCCTTGGGCTTTTAATGATATGAAGCATTCAGTTCAAAAAAAAAAACATCAAAATAGCCGAGACAATTTGCTGCAAGAACTAAACTTACAAAGTTTGAAAGGTTCCAAGTTTACCAAGCGAGAGACACAAACAAGGTGTGAGGACTAACTATATGAGTGCAAATATAGTACAATAATAGTGCAAATACATTAACAAAGCGTTAATGAAGTCATATGCGTATTACAGCTGTGTAACAGAGATGTACAAAGAGCAAATTAAACTCCACATCAATTTTGAAGAGAAGACAAACTGGCAATACATGTATGTAACAACCAATCCAGGAGGATATTAACGAGCAAATAAAGACACAACTTAAGCTGCAAAACACAGCAAGTCAAATGTGAATAACAGACTCATCATATTATTGTGCAGACAATGCAAAGCTCTGCTGTGTCCAGTTTGGAGGATCCACTACAATACAGGGATCTGTTTTCTCATAATCAGCGACCTACATTAACATGAACGTAGTAATGATGTTAAGTTGCAATTGTTCATAAATATCTGTCCAGAAGCAGTACATTAGAGAAAGAAACTACTACCTTCTCATGGCAATGAGGACAGTAATGATATTTATGCCAGAGGCAGTCCATTGAAGGAAAAAGAAAGCAAACTCCAAGCATCATTGGCATCATGCAACCAACAAATGCTGCCAGACTTGGCTTTGACCTGCAATTTACGAAAACATCGCAATTCAAGAAGGAGGACAATGGAAACAAGTGACCACAATGGGCCAAGACTTTGTATAAGGTGGGCTGGAGGGAACCAGAGTCAACGCGTCAATGGCTTACCATCAAAATGGTTTGGCTACTGCCTGTTGTTTAACATAATGAAACCTACTCACTCTGAAAGACAATGGATTACACTTCCTCTAGAAAAACCAGGGCATTCCATTGTTTCATATTGACAAATTTTCACAAAGTGATTCTTTGTTAGTGTTACCAATATCATGTTATTAATAGTAAAAAGTAAGAAACTACATCTGCGTGAGTCTTAGTACTTGCAACTCAGATCAGCCAAGCCTTCACTTCAAGACTATCAACTAGATATAACTAGCAACTTGGAACCTTAAACAAAATCTTCATCAGTTTTTAATACCACGAATTTTCCTCTAATCTTACCCTACCTAAAATAAAGTCCTCAATCACTTCTTCTATGGCCATATGCTTTTTTTTATACACATGCACCTTTAACTGGTCAATATTGTATCTAGAAAAAAGAAAACAATTCCTAATCCTAATCATCATCATCATCAACATCTTGCATGTTGCCAAATATACAAGAGTAAAGGCCCAGCTATCCAATTGAATCCTCGAAATCTGTAGCATGTAAAAAGGCTAATTCCTATTCTTATTGACTTATTCTATGTCCAGACTTTTGACGATATATCAGACACCATGACAATTTTATATGCAATATGTTACATAGACACCTCTTTTTTAATTGAGAAACAAAAGTATTCAATGAATTTAGGAAAGAAGAAATTAAGCAATTAGAAGAAATGGAGAAATCACCATTACTTCGAATCATCAAGACATATTGACTACCCCCATCAGTCTGTCTGAACTTACGATGGAAAGGCCTAATCGAAACAACTGAAAATGGGTGTATGGGTAAGATCCAAAATATTCGATTCAATAATATTGCAAAGCCAAAACAAGGAGCGATTGGAAAAGAAACGACATAAGATGAGACGAGTGAGGAAATTTGAGAAATACCTAATTGTAGTTTGGCCACTGTGAGAACAGTAAACGCAATTGAAAGGAGCAGGAGTGTCTCTGTAAATGGTTTGTTGGATTGGGATGCCCTTGGGATCGCCGATGAAGGCGTTGGGAGGGATAATTCCGGCTTGGTAAGGGTTTTCGCCGACGTAGCCGTAATACGGCACTCCCACCGCCACGTCTTCTCCCTTCTTCGCCATTTGCTTCTCGTCTTTGCCTCTCTGATTTCTGAATTGTGAACGATTCTAATCACAATTTACATTCGCTCTCTCTTTTGTATTTCTTCCTTTGGGGTTTTCATCTTACTTTTCTTCGTCAACAACCACGACTTTGAATTCCCCCATTAAATAAATATTATAAAATAGAGAACAAAAATATTATAATACAATTTCGAAAGGAATTTGTATATGGTACAATTAGTTCTCGTGTAATTACGGTGTTATTGTTTTAAAACACACATTTTTATTTCATTTGTGAAGTAGTTTTAGGGACTTACACTAATAAAAATCTACCATGAATAAATTAGGCACTAAATTTTTATTAATATTGACAAATATAATCGTCTTAAATGAATTAGAGACTAAATTGTCATTATTAATAAATAGTCTCACAAAGCTATTTAGTGATGATATTTGTCAATATTGATAAAAATTTGGTCCCTAATCCATTCATGGTAGATTCTTGTTAGTGTAGGTCCCTAAAATTACTTCACAAATGAAGTAAAAATATGCATTTTGAAGTAATTACGCCGTAATTGCACGAAAACTAATTGCACCGGATATAATTTCGAAGGAGAGGTGGTGTGCTTTAACTCATCTATCATTGGATGTTTGTGTTAAATTTTTTAAAAAAAATTTAAGATAATACAAATTTCAAGAAAAATCCAACAACTGTTAACCGATGAGCTAAAGCTCATGATAACTTTATACTATTACCCAGTATTATAAATCAATTAATTATTTCTCTAAAAAAAGTAATTATTAGTTTTGAAAAAAATTTATAATGTATCATAAAAAAATTTATTATGTATGATTTAATCTTTAAATATTGATTGCTTGATGATTTTTGAACAGAAACAGAATCGGTAGGGTTAAGGACGAAAATTAGGTCTTCCTCTCCTTTGCTGTTGCTTTGCTTCTTCATCTAATTTACACTAGCAGCTTCTTCTTCTTAGCAAGAGGGGTTGCTATAACTTGCAAATTTTTCTAAGTTTAGCAACACCTCCTTATTTTCTTTATTTTGTTTAATTTTAGTACTTAAAATAAATAGATCTTTTAGATCTATATTGTCCCCCATTATTTTGGTGGTGTTTTCTTCCGATCTATTATGCGTTTTTGTCTTCCTTTGTGAAAGTTTACTCTCTAATTACTAGATCTTTTTTTCGTTTTTTTACGTTTGTGTAGGAAGTTTTTTTGTGGATCTACATATCTTTATGTCAGAAAGCTTCCACTTCATCATGTTGTTAGAAAATTTCAAGGCACTCTCAGCTTTAAAAATTACTACAGATTTGATATGCAGGATGTAACTTCGGAATATTTCACCTTGGGACACGTGGCACTGACGTTCTAGAAGCATGGCCCCAGCACCCGTAGGAGACACGTGGCACCACTCATCCCTCCATTACGTGGCCCTCACCCACGTCACAACACGGAGTTTCCCCTCAACTAGATGTGGGATCTCCATCAAGCCTCGTGGGACGACCCACGTCCCACGAGGTTGTGGGTCGAGCACGATCTCCCCACACAAGTATAAATAGGCCCTCACTCGGGGGACTCGAGGATAGACAATCAACTCTCGATAGACAATCAACTCCCGATAGACAATCAACTCTCAACAGACATACTTTGAACCCCAGACAGAATTACACACAACCTGAAGGATTATCACCCCTCGCTCTCAGATACACCTCACAAGTACCTTCTCCTCCTTGAGCCCCGCCGTTGGCCCTCCGTTCAGGCCAACCTCCGACCGGCTCACCTCCTCCTTGGAACACATCGCTTACAGGGCTTCCAGCAGTCCTCAGAGACCATAGCTCTCTCCCACTAAGGCAACCTCCCACAGAGCGGCTCGCCCGCCCGGAGTACCTTAGACGCGTCTTAGCCGCACACGGCCCAATACAGGTAACAACCTTGCCTAACGGCTCCGATAGACGTCACCATGACGAACTAAGTGGACTTTGATCCCTCCAGAAGGGTACGTAGGCACCTAGGTGCATCACCTAAGGGCAAGTCCCCCAAGGTGAAGACCCCTTGCGGTCCTAAATTCATATTACAATTGTCTGAGCCAAAAATGACAGTTACACAGGAGATCTAACAGTAAAAACTGTGGACAACATCAAGAATAGTGAAGTTTTTCATCCCAAGTTCATCTTACAAATGGGACCAGTTGATCTTTATTCGCCCTCAGTTCAACAATTTTTACGAATTCTTTCTTCTGTATTGTTATGATGGAATTGTTTGATTTATTGTAAGTGCCATTGGGCTTTTCTATAATTTAATGAATTTTATTATTATAAAAAAAATATTGATTGCTTGATTCACGCATCGATAACTTCAAGAGTAAACAAATTAATAATTTTATTCTTAAATTTTTTTTATCTCAAGTTAATCTTTTTAAAATAAAAACTTACAGCTTAGACTTTAGAGTGCGTTTGTTTTTACGATTTCTTGTTTTCATATTCATTAAAAATAGTAAATATGTCAAATAATACATTTAATACAGTTTAACAAAAAATATATTTTTTAATATTTTTAAAAAATAGGCTAAAAACATAATTTTTTAAAAATTTTTAAATAATAATAATAGTCAGTGTTATTTTTACAATTTTTCAAGTTGTAAATCATTTTGTCATATAAATATTATCATCTTATAGTCAAATTAAAAAATTATAGTTATTTAAGTTAAAACTTTACATAACAAGTAACAATAATATGTTCACGTCATTGATCCATATTTATAAAAATACGATAAAATTTTATGTTGGCTGTCCTAGCACAACCCTCCTCTTTTATCTGAGTTGGGATCAACTATGCAAGCATAAGCCGAGTTATAACAAGCATATTTAAAAAAATTAAAACCTTGGTTCAAAAAAATTAAAAACTTGAAAATGGAAATTAATTTTATAAAATGGAAATAGAAAATCAAAATTAAAAATCATTTTAGAAACCAAAACACACCCTTATTCTTCAAAACTTTTCTCTCAATCAAAATAATTTATGCATTAGAAAAATTTTTAAATTAGTAAAAAGGATTTATATAGTCATTGTAACTACAGAATATTTTTCCTAGGGACACGTGGCATTGGGCTTTTAGAAGCCCCGCAGTAGCTTGCGCCAGTGACACGTGGCACCACTCATTTACCCCTTGCGTGGACGGTATCCATGTTTCTCCTTCTAGGCTCCTATCCAAGGGACGTGGGAAACCTCCAAGTATCGTGGGACGACCCACGTAGAGCAGGAACGTGGTTCGATCACATCCTCCTCCACACTTGGTATAAAAGGCCTTCACCCGGTGGACTTGAGACAGGAGGCAAGTAACACAAACTCTGATTACACCAAAGCTAGACTTAGCTTTCCTTACACAATACATCTTCCAGTTAACTCAAGAGCTTAGCCTACGGCATCACCATGCTCCGCCATTAGCAAAGATATCTCCACCCTAAAGACCTCCACCACCAGGGCTTCTAACAGCTCTAAGAGACTCTTGCTCTCTCACAACCTAAGGCAACCTCCTACGAGTGGCTCGCCCGCCCAGAGTACCTTATACACGTCTTAGCCGCACACGGCCCCTTACAGGTAACTATCTTGCCGAACGGCTCTCATAGACGTTATCACGACGAACTACGTGGACTTTGATCCCTTCACAAGGGTACATAGGCACCTAGGTTCCCACCTAAGGACAAGTCCCCCAAGGTTAAGACCCCTTGCGGTCCTTAAACAGTGCCTACGTACCCTTGTAAATGGATTAAAGTCCACGTAGTTCGTCATGAAAACATCCATGAGAGCCGTTAGGCAAGGTAGTTACCTGGAAGGGGCCGTGTGCGGCTAAGACGTGTATAAGGTACTCAGGGCGGGCGAGCCACTCGTAGGAGGTTGCCTTAGCTTATGAGAGAGCAAGGGTCTCTTAGAGCTGTCTCAGAGCTCTGTTGGAGGGGATTTCCGGGGCGGAGATGTGTCTGTTGATGATCGGAGCTTGGTAGTGCCGTGGGCTAAGCTCTGAAGTTGACAAGGAGAGGTATTGTGTAAGGGAGCTAAGTCTAGCTTTAGTGTAGTCAGAGTCTGTGTTACTTGCCTCTTCTTCTGATGTCATGAGTCCCCCGGGTGAGGGCCTTTTATACCAAGTGTGGGGAAGAACGTGGTCGACCCACGTTCTTACTGGACGTGGGTCGTCCCATGATGTCTGTAGGCTCTCCACGTCTCTTGGACGGGAGCCCAGGAGGGGAGACGTGGGTGCCGGCCACGCAGGATATAGATGAGTGGTGCCACGTGTCAATGGGGTAAGCTACCGTGGAGTTTCTAGAAGCCTAATGCCACGTGTCTCTAGGTGGAATATTCCGTAGTTACATAAGTCCCTTAAGTCTACGGGTGTTGGACACCTGTGGACTTAAGTTCCTTTTCAGCAAGCTACTTAGGAAAATTTTCACTTGTTGCCTTTGTCAAAAAGAGCCCGTCCGCAAGTGGGTCTAGCCATCTTGGTTGGTCGTCCGACTTGTGAGGCTGGGTGTATCTCTGGATTTACTCTGAGAGAGCAGAGGCGTCGAAGATGCCACGCGCCTTGATCTGGGTGGTTAACTTCTTGACTTCCTTGGCAAGTTTTTGAGTCGTCTCTGCAGAAAGTACTCGTCTTTCTGAGGAGGAGGAGTCATTGAGTGGAGGGATTTTTCGGAAGTGCCCTTTGGGGGTGTGCAGAGAAAACTCAAAGGCCAGGGGCCTTTTGGTCATTCCCTTCAGTTTCAGAGTCTTTCTGTTTTTGCGCCTTTTGGTTGGGCTCCGAAGTGTCTCTTGGGCCCCTTTTTACTGAGAATGTAGAGCGTCTTTCTCCTTCTAATCCTCGCTCAAGCATTCTTCTCTGGTTTTAGTTTCTCGAAATGGCTTCTTCAAGCGTTACCGCCTCCGTGTGCTAATTTGAGTAGTCTTTGCTACTGGTTTCCATGGAGGGAGTAAGGGAGAAAGTGGAGAGTCTCATTTTGCTGTGAGATTCAATGGACCTTCGGGGGTTTTATCTAAGGAGGGTGAAGACCCGATATTGCCTCCTCCGACGGTTTATGCGGAATGGTACTCTGCTGAACCTAAACCTGAGTCCACGACCAATATTCCTGCAGTGGACACCGGGGTAGAGTCGTGAGTGGTGCCCGATCTTGGCATCAAGAAAATATGGATGGAGCGTTTTACTCCTCCTTTCCCCGAGGATTATGAAATAAAGCCGATGGGGGAGGGTGAGACTATTCTTTGGAGTGACGTTGTCAGTTTTGTTCTCCCCCTTTGCGTCCCCTAAAATGCCGCCTTCATTCCCCCTTCCTCCGGCTTCGTGGAAGCCATGCTTAATTTACTGAATGTTTTCCCCGCGCAATTGACTCAAAACGCATGGTCTATACTGAGCGTTTTTTACAGGATTTGCCGGGCGAACAAACTAGAGTCTCTGCCCAATGTATTTCTTTCTCTCTACGCCATCCGCGAGGCACACGGATGGGTGTGTTTTAAATCTCGTGCCAAGGAGTTTACCATTTCAAACCTGTCGGGCAATAATCATGCTTGGCAGTCGCACTTCTTCAAAGTGGTACCCAAGAAGGGTGTTTGCCTGCCTTGGGTGCGGCCTGGGGACTGGCGACCGCGCTTCCCCCTTAAGTGGTCTAATCCTACTCTCCGGCTTCGGTACGACCGAGAGGAGTATGAGGAGACAGCTTTCGAATTTTTAAGAGGGTCTTTTGTCACCGGTGCTGCTTTGGGTAAGTCTGCATTTTGATAATGAGTCACGTCTTTTTCGCTTTTTTGGGCTCACTAAGTATTGAGTGTTTTCCTATTTTTCAGGATTGACCCTAGGTGGCGTTCAAGGGAGACTGAATCCCCCGTCGAGTTCTCAAAGTCGGAAGCGCGGGTGGTTGGTGCCTGCGAATGTTGTCGTTCCGCCTTCGGATGCGGACGAGGGTGCTGATGCGAACGAGGGCACCAAGGGTGTCAACATGGACGTCGAGAATCAGGTGGGTGAGGTCAGCTTAAATCGTCGTGGTCATAGAAGGGTTCCCTATACTCCCGTACCCCCCAAGGAGATGCCCGTCCGATTCCTGGGCGAGGGTGTCTCCTTTAGAGGGAAGTTAATTCCCTTTGAGGCAGAGCGGGTCATATTAGCTCGTCAGCATTATCCACTGGATTATGGGGATGACTATGCTTTAGAGCGTATGACCAAAGGGATGATGCTGTTGCTAAGTAGTTTGGTGGGCTTTACTTATGAGAGGGAGATGGAGGGAGTAGGCCTCTTTTCTCAGGCTTCGGTATATATTTTTGGTAAGGTGACTTACTTTGTGAGATTTTATGCAGAAAGCGGTTGAGGCCCTGATGGATGAGAATGTCCAACTGATCGCCAGGGTGAAAGAGTTGGAGGACGAGCTGGCGAAGAGTAAGGCTGACTCTTCGAAGGTTCGTCGTCTGGATTTCCTGCGCTTTGCTAACTACGGGATGCAGAATGGTATGGCGCAGTTAGAGGACTTGATGTGCATTTCTATTCCTCCAGAGGTCAGGGCAAGAATGCACCCTTATTGGGAGAACATTGGGGGAGAGTTTCGCGCCCTCGTTCGAGGAGATCATCCATTAAAGATAGAGGACTACAACGTGGCTCCAAGTCTTTGAAGGGACCCCGACGGTCGGGTGAGCCGCTGCATCCTTCAAGAGAGGATGCCTCTTGATTCGGACTTCGTGGTATATCCTCGTTGTTATTTTTATATTTCTGGGGCGCTAGCCCCTATACGTAAATATACATGTTTTTTTAATAGTAAAAAGAATTTCAAGTACGAAATTTGTTCAATCGTATCGCAGTTTGTATATTTTCGGATTGATAGCGTTACATCTGTCTTTGGACTAAGACGTGGGAGAGTACATAGTGAACTTGTCTTTGGACTAAGAAATAGTACGTGGAGGAGTACACAGTAAACTTGTCTTTGGACTAAGACATAGTGTAGTTCTTTCGAAACTATGAACCTGTATTTGGACTAAGCCATAGTGAAGTATTTTTTGAGACTGCTAGCGTTCCAGGTATTGAAGACGTGTTCCCCTGTCAAGTGTGCTAACTTGTATGCGTTATGAGAAGCGATTCCAATGACCCTGTATAGGCCTTCCCAATTAGGTGCAAGCTTGCCATGTAGGCGGTCGCGCCTATTATTTATCGTTGTTCGCATGACCAAGTCACCTTTTTTTCAAACTTTCGTTGTCAGACGTCCGATTGTACTTTCGTGCAAGTCGCTGTTTGTAAGCGATGTTTTTTAGCGCCGTAGCTTCCTTGTGTTCTTCGGCAGTATCTAGGCTGATTAGTACATTTTTCAGGTTTGAATCGGGGTAATTTAGCACTCGATCTGTGGGGACCCCAATGTCGGTGGGTCCTATCGCTTCCTGCCCATATGTCTGAGCGAAAGGAGTCTCTCCTGTTGACGAGTGTATTGTGGTTCGGTGGGACTATAGGACCGAGGGGAGCTTGTCCACCCAATTTTCTTTTGCATCTGAACAAGCGTTTAGGTAGTCCCTCGAGGATGATGCAGTTTGCTCTTTCTGTTTGCCCGTTAGTCGCCGGGTATTTGACCGAGGTGGTTCTGTGGTCGATGCACCATTCTTTGCAAAAATCCTCGAATTTTTCACTGATGAATTGTCGTCCGTTGTCAGTGATCAATGTGTGCGGTAGGCCGAATCGGGTTATGATGTTCTGCTAGAGGAAGTTTTGGACGTTTTAGGAGCCAATAGTGGCCAGAGGTTCAGCCTCGATCCATTTCGTGAAGTAGTCAACCGCCACTATGAGGAACTTCCTTTTGAGTGTACCCTGAGGGAGAGGGCCACGTATGTCCATACCCTAAGTGTCGAATGGCCATGGAGATTCGATGGGCTTTAATTCGCCGGGTGGTTGGTGTATGAATAGGGCGTACCGCTGACATTGGTCGCAGTTGGTGACCAAAGCTTTTGAGTCTGCCCTCATTGTGGGCCAATAAAATTCGGAGCGCAATGCTCGCTTGCGGAGTGCTCATGCGGACTGGTGGGTACTACATACGCCCTCATGGATTTCTTGTAGCACATAGCTAGCTTCTTCGGTCGAGATGCACCGGAGGTGCGGGGATGAAAATCCCTTTTTGTATAGGTCATCTCCCTAGGCAAAGTATCGGGCTGCTTGCCTTCTTATTTTTCGTGCCTTCCGTTAGGTATGCTTTTATCAGAGCCATCTAGGAATCGTCGGCTGCTATTAGCAGTATGTCTAGATTTATGCTGGGGGTGTGAAGCGTTGTTCGCAGGACTATTTTAAGTCCTGATTGGCTTGGTGTTGTGGCCAGTTTGGAGAGGGCGTCAGCTTGGGTGTTCTGGTTCCGAGTTATCCGTGTGATCAAGACGGATTCGAACCTACTGATTTCTTGTTTGACACACTCTACGTATTTGATGATAGTAGCGTCTTTCGCCTCAAAGTCTCCATTGAGTTGCTTGATCACCAATTGTGAGTCACTGAATAGCGCTAGTCCGGCTATGAGTGCTTCATATTCAGCTTGGTTGTTGGAGGCGGGGAACATGAAGCACAAGGCTTGTTCCACCTTGATTCCATCGGGGCTCTCTGCTATGATGTCGGCGCCTGCGGATTTCCCGGTAGAGGAGCCTTCCACGTAGACTAGCCATGGGGATTTTTCTGGTTGTGGCTCGATGGTCTCGTCATGGTTTGAAGCTGGGGCGTCCCCCTGATGGCATTCTGACAGAGTCAATTTGGCGACGAAGTCCGGCAATGCTTGGGCTTTGATCACCCGTCGGGGCTCATATTTGATGTCGAATTTGGAAAGTTTGACAGCCCAGTTTGTCATTTGCCTTGCTAAGTCAGGCTTTTGCAGTATCTACCGCAGGGGTTGGTCGGTTCGGACCATGATCGTGTGCTGTTAGAAGTAAGGCCGAAGCCTCATGGCCGAGTGGACGAGAGCAAGCACGAGCTTCTCCACTCGTTGGTACCTGAGTTGGGCTCCCTGCAAGGCATGGCTTGTGCAGTAAACTGAGAATTGTTCGGCCCCTTCTTCTCTTATCAGCGCCGAGCTTACAGCATGATCGATGGTGGCTAGATATAATACGAGGGTTTTCCCTTTGACGGCTTTTACTAGCACCGGAGGTTTAGCCAAGTAAACTTTGAGGCCCTGGAAAGAATTTTCACATTGCTCGGTCCATTGGAACGCTGGTGTTGTCTTCAGGATTTTGTAGAAGGGAAGCCATCGGTAGGCCATCCTTGATAGGATCTGTTGAGGGCTGCTAACCTCCCGTTTAGCCTCTGTACCCCTTTTATTGATCGAGGTGGCTCCATGTTGAGGATGGCTGCATATTTTTTGGGATTATCCTCGATTCCCCTTTGTGTGATCATGAATCCTAAGAATTTTCCCGCTGATATGCCGAAAGCACATTTGGTCGGGTTCAGCTTCATTTTGTGCGTTCGCAAGACTAGGAAGATTTCTTCCAAATGTGTTAGGTGATGTTCAAATTCCATGGACTTGACTACCATATCGTTGACATAGACTTCGAGATTGCGACCGATTTGATCTCTGAAGATTATGTCCATCATCCTTTGGTAGGTGGCGCCTGCGTTTTTTAGTCCGAAAGGCATGACCTTATAACAGTAGACGCCCCTGTCTGTGATGAAGGAGGTTTTTTCTTGGTCTTTCGGGTTCATCTGGATCTGGTTGTATCCTGAAAAGGCATCTAAAAAACTCAGCATTCGGTGCCCGGCTGTTCCGTCTATTAGCTTGTCTATGTTGGGGAGCGGATATGCATCTTTTGGGCAGGCTTTGTTCAGATTCATGAAGTGCACGCACATTCTCCTTTTTGACCATGACCACGTTCGAGAGCCAGTCTGGGTACTGTGATTCACGTATGAAACCACCGTCTAGAAGCTTCTGCACTTCTTTGTTGATTGCCCGCTGCCTCTCTTCGCCAAAATGCCATTTTTTCTGGATGACGCCGGGACCATCTTTGTTGTTGAGGGAATGACATATGAGTGTGGGATCTATTCTCGGCATGTCCGTGGTGCTCCAGGCGAATACGTCCCTATACTTGATAAGAACTCCTGGAATCTCTTTTTGGCTATTTGGTCAAAGAGGGCTCCTATTCGGATTTCCCTGTTATTTGCTCGGTCTACGCAAATACTTACAAGGTCTTCCGTAGGCTGAGGTCGGGCTCCGGGGATTTCATCGCGTAAATCTACTATCTTGGGAGTGCTCCCGATATGATTCTCAGCCTTGTCTCCCTTGGGTCGGTCTGTCGAATAGCACGCATGGGCTTCTCCTTGGTCTTCATGTACTTCCCCTATTCCTTCTACTGTGGGGAATTTTATCGCCAGATGATCTGTGGATATGACAACTCTAAGTTGGCTAAGGGTCGATCAACCCAAGACAGCGTTGTATATTGACGAGGCTATCGACACGGTGAACCTGACCTTCGTGCGGGCGATCTTTGGTGATGCACGCAGGGCAAGCCATGTTGTAAAGGTTCCTCGCGTCTCAACGGCTCGTCCTAAGAAGTCGACAAGAGTTCCATCGTCTAGCGTCAGCTGATCCTTGCAGTCGTGCATTTTTTTCCAAGGTTTTCATGAAAAGTATGTCAGTCGCCGACCCGGGGTCTATTAATACTCGTTTGACATCATATCCCGAGATGTTAGTCGTGACAGCCAATGGTTCGTTCATCTCTGTCGTATTGCTTGCGTCTCCAAAGGCCACGAGCTGTGTTTTTTGTTGTCTGTGTTGGCCGCTATTAATGTCATTTTATCGGTCGTGCAATGACTTGGAGGGTCTGTCGGTGCTGGCCATGCAAGTGTCGTCCTGTAAGGGAAATAAAAATGCGGGTTTCTGAGTGTTAAGCAGATACTCCTACTCCTCAAAAAAGAAATGCCGTTTCGCAAGGCATTGTGGTATGAGAAAGACCGCATTGGGCACCAATGTAATTGTCATTTTTGGTTCAGACAATTCTAATTTGCAAATATGGACTGCAAGGGGTCTTAACCTTAGGGGATTTGTCCTTAGGTGGGAACCTAGGTGCCTACGTACCCTTGTGAAGGGATCAAAGTCCATGTAGTTCGTCATGATGACGTCTATAGGAGCAGTTAGGCAAGGTAGTTACCTGTAAGGGACCGTGTGCGGCTAAGACGTGTGTAAGGTACTCCGAGCGGGCGAGCCACTCGTAGGAGGTTGCCTTAACTTATAAGAGAGCAAGGGTCTCTTAGAGCTGTCTTGGAGCTCCGTTGGAGGGGATCTCCGGGGTGGAGATGTGTCTGTTGATGATCGGAGCTTGGTAGTGCTGTGGGCTAAGCTCTGGAGTTGACTGGGAGAGGTATTGTGTAAGGGAGCTAAGTCTAGCTTTAGTGTAGTCAGAGTCTGTGTTACTTGCCTCTTCTTCTGATGTCATGAGTCCTCCGGGTGAGGGCCTTTTATACCAAGTGTGGGGAAGAACGTGGTCGACCCACGTTCTTACTGGACGTGGGTCGTCCCATGATGCCTGTAGGCTCTCCACGTCTCTTGGACGGGAGCCAAGGAGGGGAGATGTGTGTACCGGCCACGCAGGATATAGATGAGTGGTGCCACATGTCAATGGGGCAAGCTACCGTGGAGTTTCTAGAAGCCTAATGCTATGTGTTCCTAGGCGGAATATTTCGTAGTTACAACAAACATATTTAAAAAATTAAAAACTTGAAAACGGAAATTAATTTTATAAAATGGAAATAGAAAATAAAAATTAAAAATCTTTTTAAAAACCAAAACACACCCTTATTCTTCGAAACTCTTCTCTCGATCAAAATAATTTATGCATTAGAAAATTTTTTAATTAGTAAAAAGGATTTATATAGTCATTAATTCATAACTTAGATTTTAGGCTATGGTTTTAGAATGTTCTTGAGACAAGTCACAACATGGGTGAGTGACCTCCCGACGTTGTTGCGTACATGAGCTTCTAGAAGTTCACGTGTTCTCAGGCTTGTGTCACAACGTCAAGAACTTACTTTGTGATGTTTGGATGGAATTTTGAGCTTTTGAGTTTTGTAATTACGGAATATTTCCCCTTGGGACACGTGGCACTAGCCTTGTAGAACGTTAATAGGGATGCTAATCAAAGACACGTGACACCACTCATTTGCCCTGTTACGTGGCCTGAACCCACGACTCCCCTCTTAAGCTTGCACAGCCGAGACATGGGAGGCCCTCAACTGCCGTGGGTCAACCCACGACGAGCAGGAACGTGGGTTAACCACGCCCTCCTTCACACTTAGTATAAAAGCCCTCACCCGGGGGACTCAAAGGAGGAGAACGAGCACGGAAAGTCCAAATACGCGAAGTAAAGACTTGATACTCCAAATACTATACATCATCTCCTTGACCTTAGAATCTGGTTCACCACCTCACACAATCAACCATCAGTAATCTCATCTCCATCTTGGGGATCTCCTTCAGCAAAGCTACCAGCAGCTCAGAGCGACCCTTGCTCTCTCCCTACCTAAGGGAACCTCCAACGAGTGGCTATCCTGCCTAGAGTATCTTACACACGTCCTAGCCGCACACGGCCACCTACAGGTAACTATCCTGCCTAACGGCTCCCATAGACGTTAACACGGTGAACTACGTGGACTTTGATCCCTTCACAAGGGTACGTAGGCACCTAGGTCATCACCTAAGGACAAGTCCTCTAAGGTTAAGACTCCTTGCGGTCCTAATTTCTGACTTAGAATTGTCTAAACAAAAAATGACAGTTACAGGTTTGTCTTAATTTTATGAATAAGTCCAGACAAAATGGGGTGTTTACAAGACTTAGTTTTAATGTAGTAAAAATATTTGAAGGATTAATTTTTATGGTAAAAAAATGTTTTAAGGACTAATATGTATAGCTAATAATTGACGTGTTATATAGGCAGTTAATGGTGTCACATAGGCAATTAACGGTTCAAGTTAGAACTTCTATTAAATACATTAGACGGGGGGACTAATTACGTAACGTATATAGTGTATATAGTGTTTTGATCTTTCGGGACTATTTTGTATAGTTAACATCTTTTAGTAGGGATGGCAATCTTACCTGGACCCAACGGGTACCCGGTAAAATTACCCGTTGGGTCAGGGTCTGGGTATTGAAAAAATGGGCCTGGGTTCGGGTCCGGGGATTTTAACGGGTAAATTTCCGGGTCCGGGGACGGGTAAGGGGGTATTCACCCCAACCCCGGACCCGGTGATATAATATATATAAAAATATTTTATATATAAATACTTTTTACATATTATATATATATATATATATATATATATATATATATATATATTATAAAAAAAAATTTACACACCACTTACCCACGTGTGCCTCACGCCCTCACACTTATCCTTATCTCAATCCTTACTTAATCACAACCACACAACCCACACCCTCTGCACGATTCACATTTCACACACATTTTCAATCTTTCATTTTACTAAGCTCAAGCTCAGGAACCCTAGCCGCAACCGCAACGGACTCCACTCTTCAGGCGAGCAAGGTGGTGCGAGGCTGCGATCCCGATGGTGCGAGGCTGCGATCCCGGTGGTGCGACTGCAACAGGTATGACCCCACTCTCTTCTCAGATCTAAATCTATGGTTATCAAGCATTTAATTTAGCAGAAAAAGTGTGGTGGCTATGTGAACAAAACAAGTACAGCTGTTTATTCTGGTTTCCATTTTGTTTGTTTAAATAATCAAAACTTGCGTCCTTAATTTTCTTTTTCATGAATGCGATGATGCCATTCTACGAAGTTTTTTTAAAAAAAATTGGAAATAATTAAATTTATAATTTGTAGAAAAAAGTAATAAATTTTCTGGGTCCGAGGCTGGGTCCGGGGATTTAAGTATTCAATGGGTCCGAGGATGGATCTCACATTTTATACCCGGCCGGGGACAGGGAAAAAATGAGTAGCGGGGCCGGGGCTGGGGATTGTAGTATCCTCCCCGTACCCTACCCATAGACAAAATGGGGTGTTTACAAGACTTAGTTGTAATGTAGTAAAAATATTTGAAGGATTAATTTTTATGGTAAAAAAATGTTTTAAGGACTAATATGTATAGCTAATAATTGACGTGTTATATAGGCAGTTAATGGTGTCACATAGGCAATTAATGATTCAAGTTAGAACTTCTATTAACAACATTAGATGGGGGGACTAATTACGTAACGTATATAGTGTATATAGTGTTTTGATCTTTCGGGACTATTTTGTAT
Organism: Senna tora; assembly: GCA_014851425.1. NCBI lineage: Eukaryota > Viridiplantae > Streptophyta > Magnoliopsida > Fabales > Fabaceae > Senna > Senna tora. The sequence goes on from CM026262.1 coordinate 18,200,852, forward strand.
AGTTAACATCTTTTAGGGACTAAACTGTCAATAAATATATATTTCTAGGACTAATAAGAGTTTACTACTTTATTCCATTATATATTTAAACATATTTCAAACTAATTTATGTTACTTTTAATTTTTTTTGTATTATTTTTTCTTCTTGGTGAGTCAATTCATTTAACCCATAAGCTAAATAAACCAACTCATTTAAAAAAAAATGATGGAATAAATTCCTTTTTAAACAGGCATATTTTTTTTTACAAGAATTCTTTTTAATTTGGAATGGAAAATAAATTAATCAAATAAAGCGAGGATGAATCAATAAAGCGATGTTGGAATGAGGAATTAGGAATAAAGATAATGATAAAGAAATTTGATGGTATGGAAAACATGTGAATGAATGATGCATGTATATTAACATTTAACATGCATGTGGTCTCTTTTGATCAATGGTGTCTTAAAATAGTCATTTAAATAATTAAATATATATATATATATATATATATATATATATATATATATATATAATGTGAGAAGATAATGGGTGGGAAAAAAATATAATATAAATAGTGGTAGTGATAATTTTATTAAAAAAAGAATAACAGCAATGGTAGTTATCAAATAAAATAACTTTCTAATTTTTAGTTTATTATTTTAAAATTAATAAGAATGATAATTTATATTATATTTTATAAATTAAAAAAATTGACATGTACATAGATATATGTGAAGCCTCTACTATATGGATATGGTACATGGTAGAGAGGAATTGGATGGAGATGGTGATCATGGGTAAGGTTTGGGTAGGGTACTATATTTCCCAGACTCGGATCCAAACTTGAGCGGGTATCAAAATCAATCCCCATCCCCGGACCCTACAAATAGTCAAATCCCCATATCCGGACCCAGACCCATAAAAATTTTAAATAAATTATTATTTTATTAATATAAAATTATTTTTATCAACCTTTTCATATCTAATCACAAAAAATAAAATCATAAATATAAATATACTATTAAATTACTTTAATATTTATAAAAAGTTTAAAAATATTATTTTTTTATATCCGGACCCGAACCCGTTGATATTGCACCCGGACCCATACCCAGACCCATAGGATAAAATTTCAAGGTATCCATTGGGTGTGGGTATTTTGATCATCTCTAGATATGGGGATGGCAATTGGGAAACGGAAGGAGAAGTGATAATACTGATATTTACGCTTGTATATTTTGGCATTTGACAAGCTTTTGTTGAGTTTAAAGAGTCATTATGCATGTTTTAATGTTATTCAATGGCATTTAAGGACTTAAATTACAATCTTGTTAATTCCATGTCTTTATTGCATAAATTGCGATAATTATCTAGTTTTATTAACTTGAGAGCCTCACAATTGTTTCTGGTTGATTTGTAGGTCAACTAGCTTGAGGAATAGAAAGGATTCAAGTGCTAGAGGTCGAGAAAGAAGCTAGAAAGCGAAGCCGGTGCAAGAATTGGAGCTTAGAGTTAAATTTGGGTCCATAACACTGTTGCACCCGTTGGCAGGGGGTAGCCTTGTAAGCTGCCAATGGGTGGACTTCAGTTTAAACAGAAAACGTGTGTTTCGACTAATCCACTCGCTGCCAGCGGGTACACCAGATCTGCACAATTTTCTCGCGATTTTATGAGCTGAAACGGAAGGTGGGCCCACTTTCTCAGCATTTTACCACAAGGGGAGCATCTTAGGTCGTAATGGAAGGAATATTCTGGATCCTCTCAAGTCTCTCTTCATTCTCAGTCACATTCACCATTTTCTCTTTATCTTCTCCACTCTCCACACCCATTCACATCAATATCCAGCAACTTCCATCTTCATCCATGGCTAAGCAAGGGTTGGAGGAGCTTGGTGAAGCATTTCTCTCATCCATGAGTTGCTAAATCTCTTGTGTTTTGGAGGAGGATAATTAAGGCTTGAGCTAGGCTAAATCTCTTTATAGATTCATTTTTATCCTGTTGATATTGATGGGTTTGTATTGATTGTGGTTCCATGGTTGTGGAATTTAACTTGGTTGTAGTTGGATATTAGGAATTTATATAGACTTGTGATTTGTATTGATTCTCCCATTGTGGATTTTGATTACATTGGATTTGGTTGAATCTTATTGTAATTTTTAATTCATTGTGGAAGCCACTCTAATGACAATGGTAATTGTTGAGTTGAATTCTAGTCTAGGTTAAATTCCCCATTTGCTTCATTGATGGTACTTGATTTGGCTTGTTAATTGTCCGGTTGGTTATTGCATCCTCTAATTAATTCACCTAGGTTTAGTGATTATTAAACTACTTTAGAAAATGGTCTCCCATTGATTAACTCCATACTTTTTGATAGTAAGGATATCCCAAAGCATTCTGCAACAAAGCATATTCATCTCATTTCATTCACCTCAATTTACTTTAGCTTTTAAAATATTGAAAATCCCAAAAAGTGTTAGTTCTAGTTTCATTTAGTTGCATTTAATTCCATTTAGTTTCATTGCACACCAAGTGTTTGTTAAATTGCCTTGGCATCCCATTTTGTGTTAATTGTGCATATTTGTCGATGGAATTCATAGGCTCCACGAGAGAGAATCGGCCTAGGTTGTGCCACTAGCTGCACTTTCTAGCATTAAATTGAGTGGTGCCGGCATCGCGACAAGGTCGCGTCATCAATTTGGCGTCGTTGCCGGGGAGCCATTTTGGTTCTTTGTGCAATTGTGCTAGATTCTCATGAATCGGGTTGTTTTCGCGTGATTTCTTTTGGGAATCACATAGTTAGATTGTGTTTGGTGTTTTAAGTTGTGTATTTTCATTTTAGTATTTGTTTCTAGGCTTATTGTAATTTTTAGTAAGTGTTTTTGCTGGTTTTTAGTTGAATTTTTCATAGTTGTCCTATTTTCTTTTAGCAAGGAATTGCTTAGTTTAATTGCATTTAATTGTGTTTTTGTTTGTGTTTATTGTTTCTAGGTAGTTTACAGTTGTTTTAGTATTTAATTTTAGGCTTGAGTATTCATTTTGAAGCATTTTCAGTTGAATTTTTGCTAGTTTTTCGAATCTGCCCTGTTTTTTTGCTGTAACAGTGCAGCGAGTGAATCCACCCGCTAGCAACGGGTGAAGCAATAAACTACACAAAATTTTCATTATGTGTTGGTTTGTTTCTCGTTTTCTGGTCTGTTTTGTTTGTTTTACTGTTTTTCTGTGTGTTCTCTTTCTTTTGTTTGTTTGTTTAGTGCATGCTAAGAAGTTCTAGAGGAGACCTACTTCGATTGGATTTAGAAATTGAAAGAACTCTTAGGAAAATAAGAAAACTAAAAAAAGAAAGTAATTAAGGCTAACCAAGAAAGAGAAAGAGAACTAGAAATAGAAGAAATGGCCGAAGAAGATAATGGGGACAATAGGGTGGACAATAAGGAAAGGAATGAAGAAGGTAATAATGGAGTAGATCAACCTAAGAAATCTATTAAACAATTGACCCAATTTGATGATATTTTTGAACCTTTGGTTGGTACTCTTCCTACTTTTACTACTGATTTTGAAATGAAAGGTTCTCTTGTGCACTCACTTCCAAAATTTCATGGTCTTCCAGGTGAGAACCCGTATACACATCCGAGCTCTCTCCACATGCATTGCATGACGATGAAGCTCATGGGGGCTAAACTTGAAGAAGTCATGTGGAAGGTTTTCCATCTTACTCTGGAAGGGAAGGCAAAGATTTGGTATATGAGTTTACCAAGGTACACCCCAGATGCTTACCAGACATGAGATAATTTGAAGAAGCACTTTATTGAAAAATAGTATCCTTCAAAAAAAGCTGCCACAGCAAGGAAAGAAATCTCATCTTCAAGGCAGGAAAAGGGTGAAACATTCTATGGATATTGGGCACGTGTTCAAGATATGGTAGCAAAATGTCCAAACCATCAGATGCCACCAGAGCACTTTGTCCAATAGTTTGTTTATGGGTTAACTGATGAAGATGCAAAAATGCTCAATGCAGCTGCTAATGGATCCATAGAAGACATGCCCCCTGATGAAGCAATGGAGTTAATTAAGAAGCTCGCCTTGAGTAGGCAGAACATTACCATGAGGGATACCCGAGCAGTAAAAGAGATATCTCCAGCACATCGAGATCCATTATTGGTGAAAGTGGTACGTGAACTGTCTGCACTAACCAAGAGGGTGGATGAACTAAGCATTCAATCTCCATAGTCACCAACTCAACAGCTAGCTATGGTGTGCGTTAGTTGTACATTATGCAATTCCCCTATGCACATATCAGCAGATTGCCCTGGTCAATATGAAGATGTGAATGCAATGTATCAAGCATGGCCTGGGCAGTACCAACAAAGGGACCCTTACTCCAACATATACAATCCTGGTTGGAGAGATCACCCTAACTTCAGATATGGGAATAACGGCAATCAGAATACTCAAGGGTTTAGCAGTGGGCAAAATCAAGTGAACTATCTTTCTAGAGGAGGAAATTCTTATGCTGGTCAATACTCAAATTTTCAAGGGGCTTCATCTAGCCAAGCACCAAAACAGAACACCACCAATGCTATGGTTCCTGTTAATCAAAATACATCTTTTAGAAATGATGAGATCAAGCAGTTGTTAGTAAAGGGTTTTTCAGATATTGCTTCAAAGTTTGACCAAGAGTGGAGTATCACTGATGATAAAATCAAGTCTGTCACCTTGCATGTTGACCAATGCTTCTCCAATATCATGACTAAGTTTGAACAAATGGAGGTAAAGCATGATAACCTGAACTCATTTGTCACTTAGCTGTCTAACAAGAAGAGTGATGAACAAGCTAGATCAAGTGGAGCTATGCCTTCCAACATAGTGATCAATCCTAAGTCATTGAATGCCATAAGCCTTAGAAGCGGCAGAAAGGTCAAATTTGAAGACAAGGAAGATGATGAGGAAATTGTTTGTGAAAGTCCTTCATTATCACCACTCAAGCTTTCTGAGAGCTCTAAAGAAACTAGGTTGCGGGAGAAAGTTGAAGAAAAGAAGAAGGAGCAACAAGAGGAACCAAAAGAAAAAGAGGAACAAAATGAGAAGGAAGAAGCAACTGACAAAGCCATCTCCACCCAAAAAGGTAAGGAGGTAAGTATAAGTGATCTTCCCTTTCCTAATTCATATTTGCTAAGTAAGAAGGTCAAGGAAGTTAAAACTGATGAAGAAACACTAAATTTATTTACCAAGCTAGAAGTTAACATTCCTTTATTAGAGTTGGTAAGAAAAGTGCCTAAATATGCAAAATTTTTGAAAGAGCTTTGTACAAATAAGAGAAGGTTTAGACCAAATGAGAGAGTTCAAACGAGCTCCAATGTTTTTTCTCTTTTCAAACCCCAAATCCCGGTCAAGTGTCAAGACCCGGGGTCTTTCACAATCCCATGTACTATTGGTAAGGTTACTATAGGGGGTGCATTACTTGATTTAGGGGATGTTATTAATGTCATGCCTAAATCTGTTTATCAGGCCCTAGGTGTTAAAACACTCCAACTCACTACAGTAATCTTACAATTAGCTGATAGGTCCATTAGGAGACCTAATGGGATTATAGAGGACCTTTTGGTCCAAGTGAAAGATTTGCTTATACCAGTTGATTTCTATGTTCTTGATATGGTTGTGGGAATGCCTTAGGATTCCACTCTCATTTTAGGTCGTCCCTTCTTGAGGACTGCTAACACTATGATTAGCATGAAAGAAGGAACGATCTCTATGGAAGTGAGAGATCATAAAGTTAATTTTAATATATATGAGGCCATGAAGCATCCATATGAGGACTATTCATTACTGGGGGTTAGTGCAATAGATGTAATCATGGAAAATGAACATGTAGGTTATAAGCTTGATGATGATAATTCTGAATCTACTGTTGATGCATTTTCTTATGGTTATTTTTCATTCATTGAACTTTTGCATGTTGATGATGACACTCTTGCTTCATTCTCCTCTTTATATTCTCTTCCGTCTACTTGCTCTTGTGGAGGTGATCCCTCATGTCTTAACTGCATGTCAGTTGATTGTACACGTGGTACCCCATAATCTGATATATTTTCTATGACTAGTTATTCTTTGGATTCTCTTTCTTCTTTGAGCAGTTATGATGGCCCTTTGGGGAAGTTATTCATTGAGTTTTCAAGTGAGTCAAGCGATGAAGCGGGGAAGGTGATGCAAAACAAAGTTCAATACATTCTGCCATGTGATGACCCCCTCGCTGCTTCTCCACCTTCTCACCTATTCTAAGGGCAACATGGTAAAAGAAAGGAAATTGCGGTTGAAACTGAGTCAACCGAAGAAGGGAACATACTACCAAGGTTTGAATGCATGGAAGTTGAGGCAAGTGGTAAAAATTAAATTATAAAGGGAAGTACTCTTGCTACTTTAGATGTTCAAAAATTAGTTCCTTCTGTAATTCAACCTCCCACTTTAGAGCTCAAAGAGCTCCCTTCAAATCTAAAGTATGCTTTCTTAGAGTCAGATAACCAATTACCAGTGATCATTGCTAATGGGTTATCTGACGAGAATGAAGGGAAACGCTTAAACTTTTTGAGAAAATATAAAAGAACAATAGGCTGAACTTTAGCAGATATACCAAGGATTAGTCCTGCAATTTTTACACATAGAATTATGTTAGAGAAGGGGTCACAGCCCAAGAGGCAACCCCAAAGGAGGTTGAATCCTTTGATTTTAGATGTGGTCAAGAAAGAGGTCACAAAGCTTTTTAGTGCGGGTATTATATACCCAATTTCTGACAGTAAGTAGGTTAGCCCTGTGCAGGTTGTACCAAAGAAGAGTGGGATCACAATAGTGAAAAATGAGAAAGATGAGTTGATTCCCACTATAGTCTAGAACTCGTGGCGCATGTGTATTTACTATAGAAAATTGAATGAGACCACTAGAAAGGACCATTTTCCTTTACCTTTTATTGATCAGATGCTTGAGAGGCTTGCTGGTAAGTCTTATTATTGTTTCCTTGATGGTTTTTCTAGTTACTTTCAGGTACCAATTGCTCTTGAGGATCAAGAGAAGACTACTTTCACATGCCCTTTTGGCACCTTCGCATATAGGAGAATGCCCTAGGGACATTTCAAAGGTGCATGATGGCAATTTTCAGTGAGTTCCTGGAGGAAAGTATGGAAGTCTTCATGGATGACTTCACAGTTTATGATACCTCTTTTGATTCTTGCTTGAATAGTCTTGAAAAGGTTTTAGAGAGATGCACCGAGAAAAGCCTAATTCTAAATTTTGAGAAATGTCATTTTATGGTGAATCAAGGCATTGTGCTAGGTCATTTGATTTCTGAAAAAGGAATTGAGCTGGATAAAGCAAAAATAGAAGTAATATCCTCTCTCCCATATCCTACATGTGTTAAAGAAATCGGATCATTTTTGAGTCATGCAGGTTTCTATAGGAGGTTCATTAAGGATTTTAGCAAAATTGCATATCCATTGTCTCAATTACTTCAAAAAGATACAGAATTTGATTTTAATGAAGCATGTAGGTCTGCTTTTGATGAACTGAAATCTAGACTTGTTTCTCCCCCGATACTTTCTGCTCCTAATTGGCAATTGCATTTTGAAATTTCATGTGATGCATCTAATTTTGCTGTTGGAGCCATGCTAGGGCAGAAGGAGAACAGAGTTTCTAGAGTGATTGCATATGCCTCCAAGACACTAGACCTGGCACAAATTAATTATACCACCACTAAAAAAGAATGAGAAATTTAGACCTTACTTGCTTAATTCCAAGGTTGTAGTTTTTTCTGACCATGCTACAGTGAAATATCTTTTCTCAAAACCTCATTCCAAGCCTAGGCTACTCAGATGGGCCCTTCTCCTGCAAGAATTTGACATAGAGATTAAGGATAGAGCAGGAGCTGAAAATCATGTAGCTAACCATTTGAGTCGCTTACCTGAGGACACAAAGGGAGTGGACTCTTCTAACTCTACTTTTGATGCTTTTCCAGATTCTTTGTTGTGTACCATAGCTCGTCATGAGCCTTGGTATGCTCATATAGTGAATTTTCTCATTAGTGGAGTGACACCCCCTTCTATGTCTACTTTTCAGGTACAAAAGCTAAAAGGAAATGCCAAACATTATGCTTGGGATGCACCTTTGGAGACTATGTACTGATCAAGTCATTTGAAGGTGCATACCAGAGGAAGAACAAGAGAGCATCTTAACTGCCTGTCATACCTTGGCTTGTGGGGGGCATTTTGGTGGAAAGAAAACCTCTAGGAAAGTCTTAGACAGTGGATTTTATTGGCCAACTTTAGTTAAGGATTCTGTCAATTTTTGTAAAACTTGTGATAAGTGTCAACGTTTTGGGGATTTGGGATGGAAACAAGAAATGCCTTAACAACCTATGCTATTTTGTGAAATTTTTTATTTTTGGGGCATAGATTTTATGGGACCCTTTCCCCCATCAAACGGGCTTACTTATATTTTGTTGGCAGTGGACTATGTTTCAAAGTGGATAGAGGCCGTACCCATTAGGAAAGATGATGCTCAAACCGTAGCTAAATTTGTCAAGTCCAATATCTTGTGTAGGTTTGGGATCCCTAGAGCCATAATTAGTGATCAGAGCACCCACTTTTGAAATAGGCTTTTCAATAGCCTATTAGCTAAGCATGGTGTCCGACATAAAGTTTCCACACCTTACCACCCACAAACCAATGGTCAAGCAAATGTATATAATAGGGAAGTTAAGAAAATTCTTGAAAGGGTTGTGCAACCCTCCCGAAAAGATTGGAGTTCCCGACTTGAAGAAGCTCTTGGGCATATCGTACGGCCTACAAAACTCCAATAGGCATGTCCCCTTATGGCTTAGTCTTCGGTAAAACTTGTCATTTGCCAGTTGAATTAGAGCATAAAGCATATTGGGCGGTGCGAAAATGCAACTTAGATATGGAAGTTGCGGGAGAAGGAAGAAAGCTCCAATTGCAAGAGCTTGATGAAATGAGGGTTGAAGCATATGAAAATGCCAGGTTGTACAAGGAGAAGACAAAGAAAATTCATGACAAAGGCATTCTCAGAAAATGATTTAGTGTTGGGGATAAAGTTTTAAAATTCAAAGCAAGATTCAAGTTCAAGCAAGGAATGATGAAAACCCTTTGGGATGGACCATTCATAGTGACCAAGGACTTTCCTTATGGAATGGTGGAAATAATGGAAGATTCAACCGGCGTTGTGCAATTGGAGAATAGTCACTTGCTGAAATTGTTCAAGGAAAACTCCAAGCCCCCATGAGGGGCCAAGTCATCTCTTTCCTTTTCTCATCTTGCATTTAATTTGTTGCTCTTATGGATTGCTTGAGATGAGTGTGGGGGAAGAGATTTTCCAGTAGGTAGTAGATTGTGGAATTGTTGTTTGTTGCTTAATTGTGCTTTTGTGTATTTTGTTGCTTTTAGTTTGTGCTTTATGTGTTTGTTTAGTTGTGTGGTTAAACACTCCCTTGGTTGTTGAATGCATGAATTTTTGATGTATGAGGTTTGTTTTTGATGGGTGGAAGCTAGCAAATTAGGTTCTAGGAGTAGGGATAGATGAATTTTCAGGTTTCCTAGGAATCTTTAGTTGGGTATAGGAATAAATAAAATGAAGAAATGAAGTTTTAGGGTCAAAATGCAATGTTTTGGGCTTGTCTCTGTAGCACCCGCTGCCAGCGGGTGAGTCTGGAGAAACAAAAAAAATATTTTATTTTATTTCAATTTCAAATTTTGTTGCCTGAACCCTAATCCCTCTCTCCCTTCTCTCTCTGTTTTCTCTCTCAGTCTTCCCCCTTCTTCTTCTTCCTCAACTCCAAACCTCCATAACCCTCTCCTCTCCTTTCTGTTTTCTCAGCCCCACCAAACCGCAACCCTCCTCTCTCGGCCCCAAATTGAGCCACCACTTCCTCCACTCTTCCACTCTTCTCCTTCCCCAAATCAGCCCTCCAAAACCGAGCCATCCCCCCTCTGCCAAAAACCGTGAACCTCTTCCTCTCTCCTTCTCCTCCTTTACTCAAGCCGCTATTCCCAGCCACACATCTCCAAAATTCGAAAACCACCGTACCTCCACCCTTTCTCTCAACCCAAACTGCGACCCTCCTTCACTCCAAGCCGTGAGCACCACACAAAGCCACCAAACCCCACCACTTACCCCATTATTCCCACCTCTCTTCCTCCCTCTGTATTTCCCCCAAACCCCAACCTTCCCCAAAACCTTCACTCCCTTCCTCCCCTTCTCTATGTCTTCCCAAAACCGCTCCACCAACTCTCAACCCCAAAAACCCGTGAACCTCTACCCCCTAAAAACCGAGAACCCCCCTCCATTATTCACCTCTTCTTCTTCTCTTACTCCTTCACAACCACCTCCATTCCCAAAACCTTCACAGCCCCAACCACTGCCCTACTTTCCTTCACATCCCCATTCCCAATTTCAATCTTCAATTTCCCAACACTAATCTTCAGGTAAATCTCCCATCCCTCAATTTTTTATTATTCATTTATTATTATTATTATTATTTATTTTTCTTTATTTTATTATTAATTTTTCCAGTAGATTGATTCTTATTTAGGCTAGTTATACATGTATATATCTATATTCTAGCTGTGAGAAATTGGACTGATGATACTTTGAGCTAGGGTATAGATAATTAGGTTGCCAAAAATTTTTATATTGATTTAGTAGATAGCGTAATTCACTTTTGTTTATTTTTTAGTCACATTAGTACTTAGATAGTAAATAAATTCTAGTTTAAGTTCTCTTTTTAATTAATTTCTAACTGTTTTATCTAGAATTAGTTCATACATAACCTAGTCTTGTTTAGAAATAGTAAATATGCAATATATTAGGTTGTTAATAGTTTTTAGTTTTAGTCAACGCTATTTTCACTTTTGTTTAGTTGTTTTTAATTTAAGCTAGTTGTTTCTTAGTCTTGAAAAGTCAGTCTGGACCCATTGTGACCCTCAAGATTACTTTTCAACTAAGCACTCCCACCTCGTTCTGGTTAATCTAGTTTTCCTTTTTATCCTAATGGTTTTAATTTTATTTCTTTAGTTCACTTAGGTTTCCTCTTTTCTTTAATTAGTTTTAATTGGTTTTAGTGTGGGCGTCTAGGTTAGTCAATGTAGTCTTGCTGGCTTCTATATTGACTGATTCTTTTTAAATTTCTAGTGTTTTTCTTGTTTTTCTTTGTTTGTGTTAATTAGCAAGCATGTCCGGCGAAGAAATGACTTTTGAAGAAATACAAGATGAGGTTGAAAATAGATCCCTCCATCAAGAGTTTCATTTTCCTGAGACGGAAGGTAATGCTTTCTTTGACCAATTAGTAGCCGCCAACCTGAAATCTCTCAATCGGGTGCAAGTAGTTGATAATGAGCAGTTTGTGCAGCATTTCTACATCAATGTCAAGCTCAAGCGTAACATGAACAACCCGACCTACCGTGGTACGAAGGTTACCTACCACCTTCACATTAGCTGGCATTCGACAATTTTTTGGGCTGCCTGTTGTGTAGAATTGTGCCTTCAAGAGTCAGCAGAAAGCTTTTAACAGTGGTAATGCCCCTTTCCCGCGTGCAAAAATTAGATAGATGCTCATACATGATAATTTAGATTGGGATGCCAAGTATGGAGGACCTCAAATCTATCTGCAACGCTCTTCCATGTGCCCGGCTGCTAGAGCATGGCTGCTCTTTATATGTCACAACATTCTTCCTTCCAGCCATGATACTAACATACCCTCTCACCAAGCCCACCTTATTTACCTATTTATGAAGAATGAGAGAGTTGATGTGGTCGGGCTAATTTTTGACTCGCTCAAGAAGACTTCAGTGAAGGGAGTTAAAGGGCAAATTCTGTTATTTCCACATCTCATATCCCAAATGTACAAGAGAGCAGGTGTTCCGCAGCTCGATTCTGACTTAGAGTTCGATCCTGCCAACACCAGGGATTACAACAGGTTGGGATTCGGAAGACCTCCAGTGATTAGACCTCCCGCGCCATCCAGAAATGTCAGGATGTGCTGAGATGAAGCCTCTACGAGTCAGACCCCTCCGCAACCTTCAGAGCCAATCCTGCAGACCTCTGACCAGAAGTTAGACTTCCTGATCTCTGAGCAGCGCGCCCTTAGGGATGAAGTCCACACCCTTCGGGATGACATCCACAATTTGCAAGCTAGCTTCACAACCTTTCAGGTCGAGGTCCAAGAAAATTTTAGAGAGCCGCAGGAGAGCCGTGATTGAGCCCAAAGTTGAGCCTAACAGCTTGCTAATCTTATATTTTTTATTTCTTTTGTGTTTAGTTTGACTTTTATGTTACTTTTCCTTCTTACTTATGAATTCTAGTTTTGCTAGTTATTTCTTTTTCTGTTGAACAATTGATGGCTCATTTAACTTCTGGAACCTTATAATTTCATGCATTCTGATCTGTTTAGCTGTTTAGCTTACTTTGCTCGCCCTGCTTCTCCTCTTTTTGCAATTGATTTGTTGATTTTTCTGCTTGTGGATGGTGTTTGCACATCTTTGTCCTATCTTTCTGTATTGAAGACAATGCTTGCTGTAAGTGTGGGGGAGGAGTTTGTGAAGTGAATGATTGCTATTTAAATTGCTGAATGGGCAGGTTACCTTATGATTATTGCAAATGTTGACATCAGATTTATATTCCTGTTTAGTGATTGTGTTTTAAACTCCTTGTGGATTTAGCTTTTCAGCTTCTATTCTTGTGGATGTAAATATAAATGTAAATGCACAGGTTTTAAGTCCTTTTGTTTGTGGATATTATCAACTAAGTAGATACAATCTCACTTCTGTTTTAGACTTTTAAGATTACTGATGTTAATCAGGAATTCCATAAGCACTTTTGGATATCTACTCAAATGTTAAAAAAAAATTTATTTGGGAGCCACACTTAACTTTTGCACCTGTTTAAGCTTTTTAGAAAATGTTTTCAAGTTGTGTGTCAGGAGCCAGGGGAATGCACAATCATTTCAAGAATAAGAAACGATTTTTCCAGAGATTGGTGCTCTCTAATTTTCAACTTAAGCAAGTCACTTATGTGAGTAATTAATTAGGCAATGCATTGATCGATGTGAGAGTAACCTAGCCTTGTTGGAAGATTTTGAGCCAAACACTATTGTTTTTCTTGCATATACTTGTGTGTTGTCTGCTTACTTGTTCACTTTCTAGAACTTGATTGAAATCTTGTTGAAGCTTAACATGCGTTAGTTAAATAAAAATGATTGAGGCGTTTGTTTCACTCACCCATATCCCATACACAAACCAACTCTTTTGTTATCCACAGTCACCCCTTTGAGCTTTAATTTTTGCTTTTCTGGGCAATTTGCACTATGACTTTTAATTAAATGTTTGACTTTAGGTTTCTTAGTTTCTGACCACACATCTTCCTGGGTTGAAATTGTCTAGTTCATCCAATTAAGCAAAAGCTTGAAAATAAAGAAAATAAATAAATAGATGAATTATATATATATTTAGAAAAAAAAGAGAATAGAAAATAAGGAAAAGCAATAAAAAAATGATGATGAATAAAAGAGTTGCAACTAAAAGCAATAAGGATCTTAGGCAAATTTCTTGGTGGTTGGAAGATGATTGTTTGGTTAGACTCTTTTGGAACCTAAGTAATCATTTAATTGAGACTCAATTCAAAATGTCTAGTTTTGCATAATTTCCTTCACCATGACCATGCATCCATCATTACAAGCCATTAAGACCTCATGATTTGTTGAGCTAACGCATTCTCAGTGGAGATCTAGATCTCTCTCAAGCCTATGGTAAAGTGCTAAGTAAGTAAGACTAGAGGAAAAATGTCCAACATTAGTGAGTAGAGCGAAACACTTGAGGCATCGGTCATTAGCATGTTCTTGTTGATTGCTATGCATGTTTGTTTTGCTTTTGTTTGCCTGAACTAAGAACATGGTTTCTTGTTTAGCTGTTTTGCATCTTTATTTGGTTGGTCATTCTGTTGCTTCCTACATATCCCTTGATTGCATTTTTGATTGATTGCTTTGCCCTGAAGTGCAAAGGTCTAAGTGTGGGGGAGTTGATAATACTGATAGTTACCCTTGTATCTTTTGCCATTTGACAAGCTTTTGTTGAGTTTAAAGAGTCATTATGCATGTTTTAATGTTATTCAAGGGCACTTAAGGACTTAATCAAATCTTGCTAATTCCATGTTTTTATTGAATAAATTGTGATAATTCTCTAGTTTTATTAACTTGAGAGCCTCACAATTGTTTCTGGCTTATTTGTAGGTCAAATAACTTGAGGAATAGCAAGGATTCAAGTGCTATAGGTCGAGAAAGAAGCTGGAAAGCGAAGCTGGTGCAAGAATTGGAGCTTAGAGGCAAATTTAGGCCCATAACACTGTTCCACCCGCTGGCAGCGGGTGGACTTCAGTTTAAATGGAAAACGTGTGTTTCGAGTAATCCACCCGCTGCCAGCGGGTACACCAGACCTGCACAATTTTCTCGTGATTTTATGAGCTGAAACGGATGGTGGGCCCACTTTCTCAGCATTTTACCACAAGGGGAGCATCTTAGGTCGTAATGGAAGGAATATTCTGGAGTTTTTGAAGCCCTTAACCTAATTGGGAGATTAACCCACTCATTCCAACACATTCATCATTCAAGCTTCTCATCCTCTCAAGTCTCTCTTCATTCTCAGCCACATTCACCATTTTCTCTTCATTTTCTCCACTCTCCACACCCATTCACACCAATACCCAGCAACTTCCATCATCATCCATGGCTAAGCAAGGGTTGGAGGAGCTTGGCTAAATCTCTTGTGCTTTGGAGGATGATTAGGGTTTGAGCTATCGCATCCAATAGGGAGTTTTTCTTGTTTTCCTTCTACTTCTCTTTATAGATTCATTTTTATCTTGTTGATATTGATGGATTTGTATTGATTGTGGTTCCATGCTTGTGGAATTTAAATTGGTTGTAGTTGGATATTAGGAATTTATATAGACTTGTGATTTGTATTGATTCTCCCATTGTGGGTTTTGATTACATTGGATTTGGTTGAATCTTATTGTAATTTTTAATTTATTGTGGAAGCCACTCTAATGACAATGGTAATTGTTGAGTTGAATTCTAGTCTATGTTAAATTCCCCATTTACTTCATTGATGGTATTTGATTAGGCTTGTTAAATTGTCCGGTTGGTTAATTGCATCCTCTAATTAATTCACCTAGGTTTAGTGATTATTAAACTACTTTAGAAAATGGTTTTCCATTGATTAACTCCATACTTTTTGATAGCAATGATAGCCCAAAGCATTCTCCAACAAATCATATTCATTTCATTTCAACCACCTCAATTTACTTTAGCTTTTAAAATATTGAAAATCCCAAAAAGTGTTAGTTCTAGTTTCATTTAGTTGCATTTAATTCCATTTAGTTTCATTGCACATCAAGTGTTTGTTAAATTGCCATAAAGACATCCCCTTTTGTGTTAATTGTGCATATTTGTCCATAGAATTCATAGGCTCCACGAGAGAGAATCGACCTAGGTTGTGCCACTAGCTGCACTTTCTAGCATTAATTTGATTGGTGTCGGTCTCGCGACAAGGTCGCGTCATCAAGAAGAACAAAGAAGAGAGAGAGAAAGAGGAATTGAGGTGTCATGAGGCGCAAAAGTTCAGAAACAGATTCCACAAACAAAGTAAGGGCCTGTCTGGCTGCAAATAATTTTGAGGTAAAAGTGTTTATTTTGTGAAAATGAGGTGTTTGGCAACAAAAAAAATAAGCACTTTTGAGTTTTAGCAGAAGTAGAGCCTATTTGGCCAAGTTTATTTAGCCTTCAGAAGCACTTATTTTCTTCAAAAGCGTTTATTTTTTTTTTAAATGAGGTGTTTAGCAAATTATCCAAAAGCGCTTATGAGTTGTAGCAGAAGCAGTTTTTCAGCTTTAAGCAGAAGTTAGAAATTGGAACTTTTGCTATTATCCAAAAGCAAAAGCTAAAATTTAATTATTTTAAGACAAAAATACCCTTATTAACATTTTAAAATTCTCATTTTATCCCTTCTTACACTCTAACTCCACCCTCCTTCACGTCTCACACATCCCTCCTTCACCATAACCATACCCCTTCTTAATAATAATTTATCAAAATAATAATTAATTTTTATAATTAATTTTTATTTGAATAAAATTAATAGATATTTAATAAAAATAATAATCATAAATAAAAAAATATATAAAATAAAATTAATAATTTTTTCGTTAATACTTTATTAAATTAATAAACTAATTATCATTTTATATTTATTTGGGTAATAAAATTTAACAATAATAAATATTTATATAATTTATTTATTTAATAATATTTATAAATCTACACATACTATTCTTGGTAATTTTACACTCAATAAAAACACTTTTCAATACAAATTTGTCAAACACAAATTGGTTTTCCAAAATACTTTTCAACTCAGTTTGCCAAATACAAATTACTTCTCTATCACAGCACTTCTTTTCAAACTCCATTTGAAAAGAAGTTATTTGAAAATAAACAGTTTTCATAAGCTTGGCCAAACAAGCCCGCAATTTTTCAGTTTTAAGCAAAAGCTAAGAATTGGAGCTTCTGCTTCTAGCCAAAAGCATAAGTTAAAATTTAAAAATCTTAGGACAAAACTACCCTTACTAAAATTTTGTATTTATCATTTTATCATTGAGTAAAACACTGTTTTGGTCCTCCACAGATGCCTCCTTTGTCAATTTGGTCCCCCACAGATTGGTGTTATCAATTTGGTCTCCCACAGATCAAACTGTTAGCAATTTGGTCCTTTCGTTAATTAACTTGATGACATTCAAGTTAAGTTGTGATTCAGCAATTTTTTTATTTGACTATGCATTAATTAATTTAGAGTAATTTATTTTTTTATTTAAAAAACCTTTTAAATTAAAAAAAGTCACAAATATGCTTCTTTGCGTTAAAATGAGGTATGTTAAAGTTTTTTTTTTTACTTTTTTTAATTTAAAAGTTTTTTAAATAAAATTAAATTATTCTAAATTAATTTATGCCTACTCAGATGAAAAAATTGTTGAGTCACAACTTAACTTGACATATCATCAAGTTAATTAACGGAAGGAACAAATTGCTAACAGTTTGATCTGTGGGGGACCAAATTGACAATAGAGGCATCTGTGGAGGACCAAAACAGTGTTTTACTCTTTTACCATTTATTAATTTGTTTATTTAAAACTACCCTTACTAATAATAATTAATTTTTATTTAAACAAAATTAATAGATATTTAATTAATAAAAAAATTAATCATAATTAAAAAAATCTAATTAACTAAAATTAGTAATTGATTTAACTAACATTTTATTAAATTTAAAATAATTAAAATATTATATTAATTTCTTTAAAATTTAAAAATAAAAAAAATTTATTCATTAATTTATTTAAGGCTTTTATAAAAAGTATTTTTATAGTAGAGCTTCTTAAAATATGATTTTTATAAAAATAAAAGTTATTTTGCGTTTGGATATTATAATTAAAAAGCACTTTGTAAATTAAAAATTTGTTTGGACGTAGAATTAAAAAAATACTTTTTATTATTGAAGATTATCAAAATTATAAAAATTTAAAAGCACATATCAATATTATTTATTTATTTAATTTTGCCTATATTTGTATAGCCAGTCTCAAGATCGGATAAGAGGAGGATTGTGTTGGATAGTCGACGACCAACGTAAAACTTTGTCGAATCTTTGTGAATATAGATCAACGACGTGAACATGTTGTTGTTGTATCAATATTATTTATTTGGATAAAAATATTTAAACTAAAATATATATATTAAACTTCAAATTTAAATAATTTAGGTATCATAATTATACAACATGAAATGATTAAAAAGAATTGAAATTTGAATATCTAATTTGTATGTGATATTTACAGGCAAAAAACACTGTACGTGATATTCATATTAGAATAAGAAAGGAATATGCAATGGTGTAAGAACCAAATCGAACAAAAATTTGGAAAAGTGTTTGATTTATGGTCTGATCAGTTTAACCGGTCGAATCGTCGGTTGAGTCGGATGATGTAATAAATAATAAATATTAATTATTCTTAATATATAAAATGACATCACTCAAATTTTAGGTTTCTACATACATAATTTTGAAATTTTAAATTACATGACTTCTCAAGACTTGTCAAATTCTGAAAGAATTTGATCAAACTATACATAAAATTCGTGATAATCATGACTTATTAAATTTTAATTTTTAAGATTTTTCTAATTTTAATTTTTAAGATTTTCTAATTTCTTTTTTATATTATTTTTTATTTTTTAATAAAAAAATTGGATTGGTTGGACCGTTGGTTGGACGATCCAACCCGGTTGACCAGTTGGACACTGGTTAAATCCGGTCCAACTACGAAAATGATTTTTTGGGTTCAATCGACTTGTCTTTGTATTCGGTTTGCGGTTGAAGTGATCAGACCACCCGATCCGGTCTGATCCAAACAACACTGGAATATGCATTGTTAATGAGGATATGAAACATATCTTCAGACTTCAATGACCAATTTTGTTCAGATATTGCAATTATGGGGAAAAAAAAATAATGTACCATGACTTCTCAAAATTTTAATTTTCAAGACTTGTTAAATTCTAAAAGAATTTGATCAAACCATACATAAAATTCTTGATAATCATGACTTCTTAAATTTTAATTTTCAAGACTTTTCTAATTTTAATTTTTAAGGGAGTATTTGGTATTGTTGTGGTTTTCTATTTTTTTTTATTTTGGAAAAAAAACTGAAAACTTGTTTGGCTAAATGAGTTTTATTTTTAATTTTGGACTTAATATCAAAATATAAAACACTATATAGGAAACCACAAAATGTGGCTTCCACAAATTTCATTTCATTTTTTTTCAACCACAACCCACCACGACCACCCACCATAACCACTCACTACTACCAGCAACCACCACCCACCACCACCACTCACCACCACCACCACGACCACCCACCACCATCAGCAACCACCACCACCATTAGCAACCACCACTCACCACCAGCAACCACCACTCACCACCACGACCACCCACCACCAGCAGCAACCACTACCACCACCACCCACAACCACCAACAACCACCACCACACCAACCACCCACTACAAACACCACACACCACCTGCCACCACCGACCACTAAGACCACTTGCCACCACCACTCACCACCACCAGGAACCATCACCCACCACCACGACCACCCACAACCAACACCACGCACTACCTACCACCACTACCAACCACGTCCACCACCACCCTCCGACCAACCACGCCCACCACTATCATTACCTTCCACTAACCACCACCACGCACCATCGCCCACTGCCACCACTCACTACCCACCATTCACTACTACCAGCCACCACCAGTACACCCACCACCACGTATCACCACCACGCACATCCACCATCAACCACCACCACATACCACCAACCACCAACCACCATGCACCATCACCCACCACTACCACCCACCACCGCCACCACACCCACCACCACTAACCGCCGACCAACCACCACCGTGTACCACCACCCACCATGAATGTGCATGAATCTTCTTGCTTCCAAAACATTCACGCAAGTATATTTTGAACTTCCATAAATATTTATTTTCTGTTATTTTATTAATATAGAAAACTGAAGATATAAAACAAAAAACGTAGAAAATAGAACACAAAAAAACAGAGCACAGATTTCAATTTTCAAAAAACAGAAATCTAAAAACTGGCAGTAATACCAAACACCCCGTAAGATTTTCTAATTTCTTTTTTATGTTATTTTTATTTTTTTAAAAAAAAAAATTGGATTGGTTGGACCGTTGGTTGGACGATCTAACCTGGTTGACCGGTTGGACCCTGGTTAAATTCGGTCCAACTACGAAAACGATTTTTTGGGTTCAACCGACTTGCTTTTGTATTCTGTTTGTGGTTAAAGTGATCAGACCATCCAATCTGGTCTGGTCCAAACAACACTAGAATATGCATTGTTAATGAGAATAGGAAACATATCTTCAATGACCAATTTTGTTCAGATATTGCAATTATGGGAAAAAAATAATGTACCAGCTCTTAAACCCGTGTAACATGAGTTTAGGCAAAGCATTGAACCACAAAGGCCAAGTTTATAGCTTGTACCGGTTTTTTAATTGCCTCTACTGATCAAGCTTTTGCTTCAAGTAAAAGTGATTTTTTTTACTTTTTTTTGTGCTTTTTTTAAAGTCTGTCCAAACATCTCAATTTTAAGTACAAGTACTTATATTTAAAATAAAAGTACTTTTTACTTAAAAGAAAAAGCCTATCCAAGATGGTTCTAATTTTACAGTTAAAAGCACTTTTTCTACAAATTTGCCAAACACAAACTATTTTTAAGCTATTTATAAAAGTACTTTTCAACTCAGTTTGTCAAATACACATTGCTTCTCCCTTACAACATTTTTTCTTAAAACTCCATTTAAAAAAGAAATCATTTACAGATAAGCACTTTTAAACTAAGGTTGCGAAACAGGCCCTAAGAGCCTGTTTGCTAAAGCTTTTGGAGGCCCCAGAAGTGTTTATTTTCTTCAAAAACGCTTATTTTTTTATTTTGAGGTGTTTGGCAAATTTTTTAAAAATGTTTTTAAGTTGTAACAGAAGCAGTTTTTCAGCTCTAAGCAGAAGTTGGAAATTGAAGCTTCTGCTTCTAGACAAAAGAATAAGCTAAAATTTAAATTTTTTAGGACAAAACCACCCGTACTAAAATTTTAAATTTTCTATTTTACCCTCCTCTTAAAACCTAATTATTCTTCTCATAAAACTACCCTTATTATTATTGTCTTTATTTTATTAATAAAGACAATAACAATAATAAAAATTTATCAAAATAATAATAATGATAATAAACATTTATAATAAGTTTTTTTATTTAAATAAAAATAATAGATATTAATTAATAAAAATAATAATCATAAATAACAAAATCATATTAATTAAAATTAATAATTTATTTTTTTCAGTTAATCAGCTAACTAACATTTTATTTTTATATATTTAATAAAACTTAATAATAATAATTTTTTATACTATTCATTACTTGTAACTACAGAATATTCCACCTTGGGACATGTGGCATTAAGCTTCTAGAAACCTAGCCTCCACGCATGCTAGTGGCACGTGAGACCACTCGTCTACTACTTACATGGCCCCTTGCCCACGTCACTCCACGAAGCACCCGCTTAACCAGACGTGGGAACTCCCCAAGCATCGTGGGGCAACCCACGATGCACGAGATCGTGGGGCGAGCACGACCTCCTCACACTCAGTATAAATAGACCCTCACCCGGGAGACTAGAGATATGCAACCTGAAGGACTACGACAACTCATCTAAGATCCCTCACAAACTCTTGGCAACCTGAGCACCCTCAGATTCCTCACACAAATCTTCCACACATCCCGAGCTTCGCCACTGGCTCCCTTCAGGCCAGCCACCGGAAAGCTCACCTCCATCCCGGAGCTTACCACTTACAGGGCTTCCAGCAGCCCTCAGAGACCCGAGCTCTCTCCTACTAAGGCAACTTCCTAAGAGCGGCTCGCCCGCCCGGAGTACCTTATACACGTCTTAGCTGCACACGGCCCGACACAGGTAATTTCCTTGCCTAACGGCTCTTATAGACGTCACCATGACGAACTACGTGGACTTTGTTCCCTTCTGAAGGGTACGTAGGCACCTAGGTGCATCACCTAAGGACAAGTGCCCCAAGGTTAAGACCCCTTGCGGTCCTAATTATAAACTACAATTGTCTGAACCAAAAACGACAGTTACAGTGGCGGCCACCGCGGTCCAATTCAGACCACAATGCCTTGCACACTATGCCGCTAAACGGCATTTTTCTTTCGGGGAGTAGGAGTATATGCCTAACACTCAGAAACCCGCATTTCTGGTCTTATATACAGAGATGACCGACTCGAACACTCCCACAGCCGCGACCAACACAAGCGCTCTGAGGCGCAGCGCAGCGCGAGGAACAGGCAGGGAACAACCAAAGCGGCCACGACCGAAACAAGCAGTCCAAACGCGACTCAGCCTTAAAACACCTCAATGACACAGGTAGCTGTCGCAGAAACTGTGGTCCAAACCCTGGCGATCGGAGAAGAAACCTGCCCTCAACACCCTTATGGCTTGCCGCATGTTCCTTGCCCCACAACTGACGGTCAAGAAATAACAGAACCAACGAGGAACCCGCGAGACGTAGAGATCGCCCACCTCGAGGCAGAAGTAGCGGCCCTACGCCAACAGCAGTGGGAAGAGAACAAGAACCTTGCCCCAGCGAACGCAAGCACCCAACTACCACTAGTGCTGCACGGTGCAACGGCAGGGAAAACCAGTAGACAAGTCCAAATACTGCCAGTTCCACAAGGATTACGGGCACGAAACCAACGACTGTATCCACCTAAAGGATCAGATCGAAGACCTAATCCGCAAGGGACAGTTCGACAGATACATCAAGGAAGAAAGAAGGGCTAACGTGAAACATCCACGGGAAGACAACGATCATACGCTTACTCGCGGGGTCATCAACGTCATCGCAAGCGGCCTGCAAAGAGGAACTTCCTCCTCACCTCAAAGCAAGAAGAGAGTGGAACGCTCCATTCTCGCCCTCGACTACGCCACAAAACACAAAAAGAGGAGCGAGCCCAAAGGAGATCCCATCACATTTGATCTCACCAACCTAGAGGGACCAGTCCACGACGACCCCATGGTGGTGACGGCCATAATCGGCAACTAAGAAGTTAAGAGAGTCTTGATCGACCAAGGATCCTCCGCAGATGTCCTTTACTTTGACACATTCAAAAAACTCGGGTTGAACGAAGCCCGCATAAGGCCATTCCCCGGCACACTCATAGGGTTCTCAAGAGCCCAGGTTCCAACAGAAGGAATCATTACTACCCGAACAACCATGGGCACCCTACCAAAGGTCGCAAGCCTTGATGTGGACTTTATAATCATCTCAGCACCATCAGCATACAATACAATCTTAGGGTGACCGTCCCTAAACAAACTCATGGCTGTAGTGTCCACCATACAGCTCACAATGAAATTCCCAGCACCCCATGGGGTTGGAGAAATCATGGCGGACCAGAAACTGGCGCGAGCATGCTACGCAGCGAGCCTAACCAAGACCGTCAAGGTCGCCCGCCTTGGTCACTGAGAAACACGCGAAGAACCCCCCGAGGGTAAAGAGTCAGGAGGAAAGAAACTAGAGTCCGCCCGCCCAGACCAAACCTCCGCCTAAAGCTCTAAACACACTTTGCGCTCTTACGCCACCTTCAAGTCAAGTCACGTGTGTCTCTTTATTTTAAATTTAGGATTCACTTCAGCCTGACTAAGGCTCGCCTGACCTAGGCAATCCGAATGTAATCATCTGGTTTACTTTCAGCCTGACTAAGGTTAGCCCGACTAAGGGTGCACGAATGTAACCATTTTGTCTATTATTATTGAAGTATTCCTTTTTCGACAAGAGACAAGGCTTCAAATTTGCAAAGTACTCGCGTAAGTCCTACCATAGGACAATGGGCCGACCGCCCTAAGAAACGCTAAGCGCCTCTAAGGCCAAGCTAACATTTCCCACAGCAGCGCGGTAAAAACCCCTTGGGCGCAAAAAACACAAAGCGAACGTTCGACAAAACCATGCTAGAAAAACGCATACAAACCGTCTTGATCTAACGGTGCTCATGCGAAAGATCTTTTTACCCAGACGTAAAAGGACAACAAAAAGATAAACTGCAATCACACACTTTTTGCCCAGAAGTAAAAAGAAAGGCAATAAAAAACTCTTTAAAAAGATATTCTCAATATATGCCAAAAAAAGGAGAGGGCGTCTGCCCATTACAAAGGGTAAACACCCTAAAAACTACATAAACCTATTCTTGGGCATCCCAAAGATCTACAAAGGCCTTAGCCCCAGCAGGCTCCACACGGCCAACCCCTTCGAACGATCGCTACTTGGTCGCCTCAGCTAATTGTCGAGAAGTGGGTCCAATCTCTGGAGCTCGCCCGCCGATTCGAGACAACACCTAGTGCTCCACCAGGCGCTCGATCAGCTTATGAAGATAAGCAAGATTCAACAGAGGATCCGCCTCCGTTCGACCGTGAAGCTCTCCATTAAAGAACTACAAAGAAGGATGCAAGGAAGCCACCCACTCACCCGAAAACCTCCCTCCACGGAGACACTCGAGTTGCTTGACGGCCAGAAGTATGCCATACATCCTCTGCGCTGAAAACTCTCCCTGGAGATCAGCAACGTCGGCGACCCTTTCCTCGGCCGCCAGCCAACCGGAACGGTTCTCGGCAGCACGAGCCTCTGCACCCCGTAAAGCCTCGTCGAGAGAATGTAGCTCCTGCCGACGCGCCTCTGCATCGTCCCGACGGACGGCCAGCTCCTTGCGAGTCTTCCCCAATTCCGAGCGAAGGAGTGTAACTTCGGAAGGATGTTCAACTTCAGCCCTAAGACGGGCCACCTCGTGAGTCAAGGACTTAATCTCGCGTCCTTGATCCTCACACTCCAATTTCTTTGCGGATAGCTGCCCCCGCACGTCCACCAACCTTTTCTGGGATACCTCCAAAGCCTGACTCTTGGAAGCCGCGACATCGGCAAACTGGTCCCGGTCAAGACGGAATTCCCCCTACAAAAAGGCTAAGTCAGAAACACAGAGGATAAACCAAAATGACCAGAACACAAGGACAAGGAAGCTCACCACACGCTTCTCCCACCCAAAGCCAGCTTGGTGGAAGTCAGCTAGTGCCTTAGCAACTCGGCTGAAGTCTCGAACAGCAAGATTCAGGGGGGAGGTGTCCAGCTCCCTGGCTTCCTTCTCCCGTATCTCTACGGGGAAGGGCCTGCCCAATGCCACCAGCTCAAAAGGTAGTTCCCCCTCTGGTGGCCCAAGGGGTTCAGAAGGGCCGACGCTCAACCCTGAGACAAGATCTTTTGTGGCAACCACTTGACTGACCACTACATTCCCTCTGTCTGAGACGGCTCCGGCCTCCATGACCGCATCACCAGACTCTGCAACTCTGGCTGAAATCTCAGCCACGGGCTCGCCCGCCGGAACCCGAGCCGCGGCAGAATCTCCAACTGACTCCTCAACGA
Organism: Senna tora; assembly: GCA_014851425.1. Lineage (NCBI taxonomy): Eukaryota > Viridiplantae > Streptophyta > Magnoliopsida > Fabales > Fabaceae > Senna > Senna tora. The sequence continues at coordinate 18,226,017 of CM026262.1, forward strand.
CCACCCTGGCCCTCTTAGTAGTAGGTTGATCGACCCCCTCAACGGGGCTCAGGACGGGAGGACGAGTTGATAGAATCACCCTCATGGGTGATTGACGGAAAGAAGCGGAAGTGGGAGCATAGGTAGGAACAGAGGCAGGAACAGCACCTTCCACCGGAGCCTCCACCTGCAAATCCCCTTGGTCAGAACTCCGCCGTACCACCTGCGAAGACAACCGCAACTCCACGGTGGGTGCCATTGTAACTGTCATTTTTGGTTCAGACAATTGTAGTTTATAATTAGGACTACAAGGGGTCTTAACCTTGGAGGACTTGTCCTTAGGTGATGCACCTAGGTGCCTACGTACCCTTCGGGAGGGATCAACGTCCACGTAGTTCGTCATGGTGACGTCTATAAGAGCCGTTACGCGAGGTGATTACCTGTGTCGGGCCGTGTGCGGCTAAGACGTGTATAAGGTACTCCAGGCGGGCGAGCAGGCAGGAACAGAGGATGGAACATCACCTTCCACCAGAGCCTCCACCTACAAATCCCCCTGGTCAGAACTCTGCCGTACTGCTTGCGAAGACAACCACAACTCCACACCGGAAGGCCGTTTCTTGAACTCTCCTTCTCTGCCTTTGGGCAACTCAGTCGTCGAAGCTCCTTTCTTCTCTCCCTCCCGAGGCCCACTAGCGCCACCTCTTCCATCCTTCTTCCTCTTCTCCCTTTGAAGACCCTCCTGTCGATGCTCGGAAGATGGCCGTACGGGAAGCCGTCCTTCCCTCCTACCACCAGCAGGTACTACAGTAGGGACACCCTCCACTGTCTCTGGAGAAAGACTCTGTTGACCGCACTTCTTCCCCCTACTCCGATTGGCATCGCGAGTACGGCTAAGAAGAGGAGGAGAAGGAGAAGAGGAAGGGAGATCCTCTAAGTCAATAAAGTCGAAGGGGTAGAAGCTATAGTCGTCACCACCAGCCATGGCGAAATCTCGGTGAAAGCGGAAAGCAAAAAGAAGAAGGGGCAAGAATAATCAGAGAAGGCAAAGCAAAGGCAGAGGAATGGAGAAAGGTGAGAGTGCAAATGCAAAAACCACAAACTTTCAAACGTTGGATACTCATAGGGTACTCAGAGGTGCGACGATTCAAAATCTCAATCCCCTCGTATCCCGCAACGGATAAAAATAATTATCCTCTGCAAATAGCATAAGCTGCAACCGTCCACTCCGATTGAACGCGTGGAGAAGAGGAACGGCTCAGATTCACAGCCAGGGCAACAGAGGTACAAAGACTGAAAGGCCCTCGAAAACCCAAAAGTCACCCGAAGACACCAAGGGGTCTTTTCGAAAAACCCTTTGCCCAGGCTAATGATGGCTACCCTTGGAAACGAACACGCATTTAATGTAAGGGAAGCGGCGACAAAGCATCCAACGACAGTAGCATCCATCAAATCCCTACGTGTGGCACCTTGATGGTGGCTTTGTCGCGAGGCCAACACCAATTAATAACCGAAAATAATGCACTATAGTGGTGCAATCCTGGTTGATTCACTCAAGGAGCCTCCTATGAGGGACAACGGCAAACAATGCAAACTAAGAACAAATTTGGGTTCGTTGTGGCATTTCATCAAACACCTTGTGTGCGGTAATTGTAAAGACAATAAATGTAAAGATATTTTTACGGTTTTTTGGATATAATGAAAGCAATGTAAAATGGATAAAAGCAAGGAAGATAAAATGGTCTATTGGAGATTCAATCCGGCTAGTAACATCAATCCAACATAATCGAGAGTTCATACAAAACCATTCAATTATAATTCTCGCTTCATGTGAAGCATACAACCCAAGTTAATTAGCAACCTAATTAACCTAAACAAGCAATGGTTACCATTCAATTATCGCTTCATATGACAATTCAATTCAAGGTAATTAACTAAAACTAGCTAATCAACCCAATTAAGCAATGGTAATCAATGTCTAGATATGGGTTCCACTCAATGGTAACCAACCATCTCATTGAACATTCAAGAATCAATTATAATTAAACCTAATTACAATCATCCATAAATCAAAGTTACTAATCACATATCTAAACTAACAAAATCCAATCTACAAAGAGAATACAACCATAATCCTTAGCTCAATACAAATCCTTGAAAATCTAGATAAAATCAACATGAAAATGTAAAGAGAAAGTGGAAGAGAAAGAAAGAACTCCCTATATATGTCTCAATGCCCTAGCCTTCATAAAATCTCCTCTAGCCCAAGAAGCTTAGCCCTCCATGTTGGTGAAGGAAGCTCTACCAAGCTCCAGCCCTCCAACGGTAGCCATGGATGAAGGTGAAAACAAGAAAAATGGGGAAGAAGAAGAATGGAGATGGAGAAGATGGAGAGGGATGAGAGAAAACAAATGGAAAATGCTGGGGGGTGATGGGATTATTATGGAATAGGGTCTTTTTCAGCTTATAAGTCATTTTAAGGTTGATTGGATGAGTTGGACCCGACCCGGAATAGCCCAAAACGGATTTTCGGTTGAAATTCGCGCATCAGATCCGGTGTACCCGCTGGCAGTGGGTAACACAGTAAATGTGCTTTTTTTCTTCTCTGCATGTTAAGCCGTGGGCACGGGTTATGACGCTGAAGCTGATATCCTTGCTAATCTTCTTTTGTATGGCCTAAAAAACATCCAAAAGCAATTGTGAAAGTCCCAAAGATGATCAATCAAATGCACAAGAATTAAAACTAAGGAATTATCACAATTTAAATATTAAAACCAAGGAATTATCAAGATTGCAATTTAGTCCCTAATTACCCGAAAATAATGTCTACGCAAGCTATATGGCTCAATAAATTCTATAAAATCATGCCAAATAACATCAAATAGTAGGGTAAATATGGGTGTTATCACACCTGCAGCAGGCCGCTCCTCCAACATACAACTCTCTTCCTTTTCACCAGCCGCGAGCGAGCTCGATCAGATGAGAGCACCTCGAAATGACCAAATGACCCGGAAACACTCCTCTGAGCAATGACGACTCCACCTTGGTAAGTCGCGTACTTTCTGCAGAAGAGTGACAATAACCTTGCACGGGAGCAGTCAGCCACTCGAAGCAAGGCGCGTGTTACCTTCCCAAACGTTTCCCCTTCCACGGAACGAAACGAAGGACACTGACTTCGCAAGTCGGACGATCAATGCAAAGTAACCATGACCTCGCACGGACGGACCTGTCCAGGCTCGAAGATGGTGAAAATTCCTAAGTAGCTTACGAAAAAGGGAACTTAAGTCCACGGGCGCCCGACACCCACAGACTTGGGGGACTTATGTAACTACAGAATATTCCACCTTGGGACACGTGGCATTAAGCTTCTAGAAACCTAGCCTCCGCGCATGCTAGTGGCACGTGAGACCACTCGTCTACTACTTACATGGCCCCTTGCCCATGTCACTCCACGAAGCACCCGCTTAACCAAACGTGAGAACTCCCCAAGCATCGTGGGGCGACCCACGATGCACGAGATCATGGGGCGAGCATGACCTCCCCACACTCAGTATAAATATACCATAGACCCTCACCCGAAGGACTAGAGATATGCAACCTGAAAGATTACGACACCTAATCTAAGATCCCTCACATACTCTTGGCAACCTGAGCACCCTCAAATTCCTCACACAAGTCTTCCACACATCCCGAGCTCCGCCACAGGCTCCCTTCAGGCTAGCCACCGGCAAACTCACCTCCATCCCGGAGCCTACCACTTACAGGGCTTCCAGCATCCCTCAGAGACCCGAGCTCTTTCCTACTAAGGCAACTTCCTAAGAGCGACTCGCCCGCCCGGAGTACCTTATACACGTCTTAGACGCACACGGCCCGACACAGGTAATCACCTCGCCTAACGGCTCTTATAGACGTCTCCATGACGAACTACGTGGACTTTGATCCCTCCCGAAGGGTATGTAGGCACCTAAGGACAAGTCCCCCAAGGTTAAGACCCCTTGCGGTCCTAATTATAAACTACAATTGCCTGAACCAAAAACGACAGTTACAACACTTATATCTCTCCTATAAAAAAACACTTATATCTTTATAAGACCTTCTTGGTAATTTTACCGTCAAAGGCACTTTTTTAAACAAATTTGCCAAACACAAATCGTTTCTGAGCTACTGATAAAAGTACTTTTTAGCTCAATTTGTCAAACACAAATTGCTTCTCTAACAATACTTTTTCTCAAAATTCATTTAAAAAAATCATTTAAAAATAAATAATTTTGATAAGCTTGGCCAGGGACTTAACTGCAAATGGATGTGTATTGGCCTCATCCTTATAGATATAATTAAACGCCCCTTGCTTCTTCACCCATTTGATGAATGATCTGATATGAAAGATTTTTTTAGAAATTATACTTTTACCATTTTTCAATCTAAAAAGTTTTATTTCAATCCCTACATTTTATTCCCATTATTTTTTTCTCTCTTCACACCAATTCAATCTCCTCCTCCACTTCTTCTTTATCCTTAAATTGTTAAACCAGTGCCCAGAGCTTGGAAAAAAGAAGAGATTCTGCATAAAATTACTTTGAAGTGAACTCCAATTTTATTATATAAAAAGTGTAATAAAGAATTGAAGAATGGGTGGCACGTCAGGAACCGAACGGCAGAGTTCTTGCTCGATGTATATTCCCAAATAAAACACAAGTCGAAGTCATATATATATTTTCTCCATCATCGGGTTCAGCTATCTTCGCATACTGTAGAAAGAAAGAAGAAAAAAAAGGGGTTCAACTACTTTAATTTGTTTTTGTTTCCTTGTATTGTTGTTTAATTTCCCTGGATCTATGTTTCCTTTGTTTCCCTGTATCGTCTCTATGTTCTGTTCTTTTGTTTTAAACTCACTACTTTTTCCCCTGTATCATCTTTATTTCTCTAAGCTAAATTGCGTTTTCCACCAACAAATTCAGAGGCGAAGCCAAGGGTGGCTGGTTTGGCCATGGCCCCTAAACTCTTAGTAATTACTTATATTGTATATATAAAATATTTATATTGGTCCTCTTGTTTCAAAAAATTATAGAATAGTTAAGAGATTTATAAACGTGTTTGAAACTTTGGATGATCAAATGTCAAGGATAAAATGAAATGAAGTAAAATAGGCTTGATGTATGTATGGTTGTTTTCGCGGGAATAGAATATAATAGAAGGTGAAGTTTTCAAAATTCTCTTTAACCATTCAAAACTCCATATTTTGTGTCCTCCAAATTGGGGGTTAAGGATAAAATAAAATGACCTAATATTTTAAAATACAATCATACCTTTTAAATTTAAGAAAACTACAATATTATTCTAGTAATACAATTAGTCATTTGTTTATATATTATAAGGGGTAATATTAGAAAAATAATAATAAGTCATAATTAATTCAAATCATTTTATTATAAATTCCAAACAAAACTAGTAGTAGGTGCCTCTCTTTTTCCTTGTTTTTTCTTTGGCTAATCCTCTTTTTCTTTGTTAAAACTTTGAAATAACATATATATCTATTCAAGCCATTCCACTCTATTTTGTATGAAACATACAAAATATTTTGAAAAAAATTCATAATTTATAAAAAAAATGATGATAAAATACACAATATTAAATAATACTTATAATAAATCTTCGTTTGTTTTTATGTATAAAAATAAATATAACATTACATAAATAAAAATAGTGGAGCGCGCCAAGGCGCACTATTAATTTATTTAATCATAATTTAATATATATATATATATATATATTTATTTATTTATAAATTAATGAATAATTTTTAAAAAAATATTATGTACTATAAACTATAATCTCAGCTCCCTACCACAAAATTTTCGGCTCTGCCCTAAATAAATTTAATTGTAGCCTCAATATCAAGGGTTGCACCAATCACAGTCTTAGGGCACGCTTGGTATAAATGCACGGATGTAAAGTACTGTAAAGAAAGTACCGTAGAGTAAAGTACTGTAAAATAAAGGAAAGTACTGTAGAGAAAAGTGAGTAAAGAGATTGAGAGAAAAATTAGGAGAGAGAATAAATATGATATAAAGTATGTTTGGTATGTAAAAAATATGATATAAATTTTTTTTTGGGAATCATGAAAATACATAGAATGCACTTCCTTACCAAACGAGCCCTTAGCTTCATACAAAGAAAAAGGAGTCATCCACGTTCTATCCATCACTTCTTCTTTTTTATTTTCCTTTCAAGCTCTAGCAATTTAGGGATGAAGAGAAGAAAGAGATTGAATTAGTGTGTAGAGAGAAAATAAAACAATTGAGATAAAGTGTAGGCGGGATTGAAATGAAAGTTATTAGGTTGAAGAATAGGTAAAAGTATAATTTCTAAAAAAAATTTATCATGCCAAGATATCAATTGACGGATCAAATTAGTGGTATTACACAAAAAAAACTAATTTGAAAAAGTTAAAAAAAATAGATCGAGTAGAAAGAAGAGAAAAAAAAAATAAAAAATGTATAAAAAATTATGATAAGATAAGAGTATGTAAGAATAATTTTTTTTATGAAGTATGTAAGAATAATTATATAAAACTGAAATATTAAAATTTTATAAAAGAATAAAGATATATTATATATGTAACTGTCATTTTTGGTTCAGACAATTTTACTTTGTAAATTAGGACCGCAAGGGGTCGTAACCTTGGGGGACTTGTCCTTAAGTGAAGACATAGGTGCCTACGTACCCTAAGGAAGGGATCAAAGTCCATGTAGTTCATCATGGTGACGTCTATAGGAGCCGTTAGGCTATGCAGATACCTATATTGGGCCGTGTGCGGCTACGACGTGCGTAAGGTACTTCGAGCGGGCAAGCCGCTCGAGAGAGGTTGCCTTAGAGTATGAGAGAGGTTGGGTCTTTGAGAGCTGTTAGGAGCTCTTTTGGTGGAATACTCTGAGACAGAGATGTGTCTGCCGGAGGCGGGACCTGATGGTGCTATTGGCAGAGCTTGGGATGTGTGGTGTGGATTGGGTAAGAGGACGTCTGAGGGTGCTCAGAGTGTTTTGCCTAAATGGTTATGGGGGGTCTTCTAGTGTTCGGATTCTGATCCCTAAGTCCCCCGGGTGAGGGTCCTTTTATACTAAGTGTGGGGAGGACGTTCTCGAACCACGTTCTTGATGGACGTGGGTCGTCCCACGACGCCTAGGGGGCTTCCCACGTCTCTTGGACGGGAGCTCTCCAGGAGAGGCGTGGGTAACGGCCACGTAAGGGGCAGGTGAGTGGTACCACACGTCGTTAAGCGTAGGCTGCCGTGGAGCTTCTGGAAGCTTAATTGCCACGTGTTCTTAGGTGGAATAATCTGTAGTTACATAAGTCCCCTAAGTCTGCGGGTTTCGGGCGCCCGTTCACTTAATTTATCTACCAGTAAGCTACTTAGAAAATTTTGCCTGCTGCTTTTTGTTAAGAGGAGCCCGTCCACAAGTGGGTTGGGCCATCTCGGTTGGTCGCCCAACTTGCGGGGCTTCGTGTGTCTCTTGGTTTACTCTGAGGGAGTGGAGATGTTGAAGGTGCCACGCGTCTTGATCCGGGTGGCTGACTGCTTGACTTCCTTAGCAAGTTTTTAAGCCGTCTCTATAGAAAGTACACGACTTTCCAAGGAGGGGTCATCATTGCTCAGAGGAGAATTTCCTGAAGTGCCCCTTAGGGGTGTGCAGAGGAAATTCAAAGGTCAAAGGCCTTTTGGTCATTCGAGACGCTTCCCTCTGGTCAGGCTTGTCCGCAGTTAGTGGGTGGCAAGGAGCTTTGTGGAGAGCTATCTTGTGACAGAGCGGCTGTAACAGACGCCACGTGTCACGATTTTATTAATTCCATTGATCTTGAGTGCCTTGCTGCCGTTTTCCCCTCATTTAATGTGAGTGTGTTTCCGAGAGTTGCCATCATTTCATTCTTTGTGCTTCCATTCTCCAGACTATGGATCTGGTTCGTTCCTTCTCTCCACATGTTTGGCTAGAGCAGGTGGTTGTAGCTTAAGCTGGGTGTACTAGATAATTGTTTTATCCGTTGCGGGATACTAGGGGGCGGATATTTTCGAATCTTTGCGCCTTTGTGTTCCCTATAAATATCCAGCGTTTGAAAGTTTGTGGTTTTACCTTCTTTTTGCCTTCTATTCTCAGTGTTTTTGCTGCCTTCTTGCCTCACTTTCTTTTTCTGATTCTTACTCCCCTTTTTCTCTCATTTCCCCTTATTTGTGTCATGGCCGGAAATGACATCTTTTTCCCTTTTGATTTCACCAACTTGTAGGATCTTCCTTCTTCCTCCACTCCTCCTCCTCCCCCTCTTAACCGTGCTCGTGACAGAGGTCAGAGTAGGGAGGGATGCGCCTCTGCCTGTCTTGTCGTTTTCTGATAAAATCCCCCGGTAAGAGGATCTCCAAGGGAAAAAAGGAGAAAAGATGGGAGAGGGGACAACGGTGGCTCCCGGGAGAGAGAGAGAGAGAGAGGGTCCAAGAAACAACCTTCTATTGCTGGTTCGCGGGTGTCGTCCCAAGTTGCCAAACGGAGGTCTGACCCGGCGGACGAGCGGGCGGTGACATAGGTGGAGGGTACTTTACCTCCTCCCGTGCCTGTTCGTCAATCACCTGTGAAGGTGATTCTGTCTACCCGCTCCGCGGCTTCAATTTATGCTGGTGGAGTTGACGAGCTTGTCAGCAAGAAGGCTCGACGGGTGGTCGAGGAACCTACGGGCAGCTCTTCTGCGGAGGGAAAGGCTACTACAGATGAGACAATGACCGAGGCTCTAGCTGGAGGGGCCAAGGCTGTCGAGGTGGCTGCGGAGGTTGGGTCCTCTCTGGTAGAGGGAATGTAGTGGTGAGTCAAATGACTACCACGAGGGATGTTGTTCCGGGGTCGGACATTAGCCTTTCTGAACCTATCAAGCTGCTGGAGGAAAAGCTTTCTTTTGAGCTGGTAGCGTTGGGCAGGCGCTTTCCCGTGGACATGGGAGAGAGGAATGCGAGGGGGTTGGATACCACCCCCATGAATCATGCTGCTCGGGGCTTCGGCAGAGTTTTCGAAGTGCTAGATGACTTCCACCAAGCTGGCGTTGCGTGGGAGAAACGAGTGGTAATTTTCCCCGTTCTGATGCCCTGCTGTTTTGGGTTTTTCTTCTTTTTTGGTTGTTGCGCGCTGACTTATTGTTTTTCTGCAGGATGAAGCCCGTGTTGACAAGGACCGACTTTTCGGAATAGTGACCACTAGGGGCTCGGCTCTAGAGGCCACTAAGAAAAAGTTGGAGGACGTACATGGGCGGTTGTCCGAAGGAGTTGGAGTGCGAGGATCAAGGACGTGAGATAAAGTCCTTGACTCATGAGGTGGCTCGTCTTAGGGCTGAAGGTGCACAGCCTTCCGAGGTCAAGCTTCTGCGGTCTGAGTTGGAGAGGGCTCGCAAGGAGCTGATCACTCGTCATGAAGACGCTGATAAGCACCGACACGAGCTGCATTCTCTTCGTGAAGCTTTGAAGGATGCTGAGGCTCGAGCCAACAAGAACCTTGCGGGCTGGCTGGAGGTTGAGGGCAAGGTTGCTGATGTAGCTGACCTCCGGGGAGAGTTGCTGGCGCAGAGGATGTATGGCATGCTTCTGGAAGTCGAGCAACTTGAGCATCTTCGAGGAGAGGGGTTTTTAGCTGAGTGGGTAGCTTCTCTTCACCCTTCTCTAGAACTTTTCGACGGTGAGCTCCGAGGTCGGATGGATACTGAATCCCCGCTGAACCTTGCTTATCTCCTTCAGCTGGCCGATCGCCCAATGGACCATCAGGTGCTTTCTCATATTGGTGGGCGCGCTCCCGAGAGTGGATCTACTTCTCAACAGCTAGCTGAGGCGATCTAGCAGAAACCAGTAGAAGAGGTTGGCAACGTTGAGCCTGTAGTGGCCGAGGCGAGCGTGGATCTTCGGGATGCCCAAGAGTAGGTTTATGTAGGTTTTTGGGTTTTACCCTTTGTAATAGGCGGACGCCTCTCCCATTTTAATGAGAATTTGTGTTAAAGAGTTCCACTGTCTCTCGTTTTATTTCTGGGCAAAAAGTTTTTGTGTGAGTACAATTTCTATTTTTTGGCAATCTCTTTACTTCGGGGTAAAAAGACTTTTTGCATGAGTACTGTGTGATCAGGACGGTCGCATATTTGTTGCTAGCGTGTTTTGTGTGAACGTACATTGTGTTTTCGCACCCAAAGGGTTTTGAACCGCGCTTTTGGGGGAATGTTAGCTTGGCCTTAGAGGCGCTTTAGCATTTTTCTGGGAGGTCGGCCCATTGCCCTTCATTGGGACTTGTACGAGTACTTTGCGAGTTTAAGTTATGTCTCTTTTTAAAAAGGAACACTTCTATTAATAATAAACAAAATGGTTACATTCGAGCAGCCTCAGTCAGGCTAAAAGTAAACAAAATGATTACATTCGAATAGCCTTGGTCAGGCGGGCCTTAGTCAGGCTGAAGTGAATCCTAAATTTGAAACAAAGAGATGTACGTGACTTGACCGTCGGGTGGTCTGAGAGCGCAAAGTACGTTTAGAGCTTATGCGGAGGTTTGGTCCGAGTGAGCGGACTCCAGCTTCTTTCCTCCTGACTCTTTACCCTCGGGGGGTTCCTCGCGTGATTCTTTGGGACCAAGGCGAGCGACCTTGACGGTCTTGGTTAAGCTTGCTGCGTAGCATGCTCGCGCTAGTTTTTCGTCCGCCGTGATTTCTCCAACCCCGTGGGGTGTTAGAAATTTCATAGTGAGCTGTGCGGTGGACACTATAGCTCTGAGTTTGTTTAGGGACGGTCGCCCTATAATGACGTTGTATGCCAAAGGTGCTGAGACGATGATGAAGTCTACGTCAAGGCTTGCGACCTTTGGTAAGGTGCCCATAGTCGTTCGGGCTGTTATGATTCCTTCTGCAGGAACCTGGGCTCCGGAGAATCCTATGAGCGTTCCGGGGAAGGGCTTTATGCTGGCTTCGTCCAATCCGAGCTTCTTCAAACTGTCAAAGTAGAGGACGTTTGCCGAGGATCCCTGATCTATCAGGACTCGTTTGACCTCATAATTAGCAATGACTGCGGTTACTACCATGGGGTCGTCGTGGATCGGTCCCTCTTGGTTTGTGAGGTCGAAAGTGATGAGGTCTCCTTTGGGCTCGCTTTTCTTTTTGTGCTTTGGGGCATAGTCGATGGCGAGTATGGAGCGTTCCACCCTTTTCTTGTTTTGCGGTTGCGAGGAAGTTCCTCTCTGCAGACCGCCTGCGATGACATTGATAACTCAGTGAGTAGGTGCTTGGTCATTGGCCTCTCGTGGGTGTTCCGCATTAGCTCTGCTCTCCTCCTTAACGTATCTACCCAATTGCCCTTTACGGATAGATCCTCGATCTGATCTTTCAAGTGGATGCAATCATTGTTCTCGTGTCCGTAATCTTTGTGGAACTGACAGTACTTAGTCTTGTCTACCGGCTTTCCAGTTTTTCGCCTCTTGATCTGTGGAGGGAAACTGAGCATGTCCGAGTGATAGATTTCCTCGAGAACTCCGACGTGGGATTTGTTAAGGGGAGTGTAGCTTGTGAACCGTCCTCTGGGAGGCGTTCGAGGTCACGGTGGCGAGCATTTTCTGCTATTTTTGTTCTTAGAGTTCTGGTTTTCCGCTGCCGCTTTTTCCTTTTTCTTCTTTGCTTGCTCCATGTCGGATCTACTTATCAGGAACTTCCTCATCTTGTCTTTGGCGATTTGTGCATTTTCTTCTTGAATGAACCATTCTGCGCGGTCCATCAATTCCTGTAAGGTAGAGACGGGACATCTGTTGAGTTTCCCGTAGAACTGTGAACATCGGAGGCCCTGTTTGATGACAAAGATCGCGAAGGCGTCCTGGAGACCTCTGACTTGGAGCGAGAGCTTGGTGAAGCAGGCCAAGAAGACTTCTAAGGTTTCCCCTTCTTCTTGGTGAAAACCAATAAAGGTGTCTTCGTTTTTTGGTATTCCTTGCTGCTGGCGAACTGCGTAAGGAACTTTTGCGCCAGCTGCTCGAAGCTATGGATCGAGTTGGTAGGTAGCAGCTAGCAGTGTCAAAACGGGCCAAAGCCCGCGGGCCAGCCTGGTCCGCCCGCTAATTGGGCGGGCTTGGGGAGGCTAAATTAGGCCCGTTTAGCCCACGGGCTAAACGGGTTGGGGCCCGTTAGCCCGCAGGCTGGCCCGTTTAAATTTAGATTATTATTTTTATTAATTTTATTAATTATTTTAAAGAATATTAGTATATATTTTGTATATATTTGTTGTTTGTTGTTATTAATATATTATTTTTTATAATATTTTTTATTTTAAAGTATAAAATAATTTAATTTTAAGAACAAAAAAATAATTATATATATATATATATTTATGTTAAAATATAAAATAATAACATAATTACCATAATTATACATATTAAAATTGTAATATTACTCATAATTTATTTTTATCTTTATTTTTTGTAATATGTATATTATTTAATATAAAAAACAATTTTTTTTAAAAAAGTGTTAGCCCGCGAGCCGGCCCGTTTAGCCCGCGAGCCAACATGGGCGGGCTTGGGCTAGTAAACTGTGGCTCGTTTATAAACGGGCCAGCTCGCCCTGGCCCGTTTAGCAAGGAGCCCGTGACAGGACGGTGCGGGCCGGGCCGGGTTGGCCCGTTTGACAGTGCTAGTAGCAGCGAGAACCAACTCAGAGCCGCCTCCTTCAGGGTCGAGGAGAAGACTCGGCATTGCTGGCCGTCCGTCATGCCCATTATTGACATGGCCGAGTTAAAGGTGTTAATGTGATCTCGTGGATCCGTCTCTCTGCCATAAGGTTCTATGTGGAAAGGCATCTTGAAGCCCATGGGTACGTGCTCGTTCATGACTTGCTGGGTGAAACGGTGTCTCCCCTTTCCTTGGAAGTCGAAGCCGGACCATTGGAGAGTAGACATGCCGTAGGGGGCGTACGAGTTGTAAGCTCCTGCCCAAGGCATGTGGAGATAAGATCCCGGCAGATAGTTCAAGATTGGTGGTCGTGGGTAATCTGTGGGCGGGCGCACTGCCTGCCCAGCAACCATTGTTGGTCCAGGCAGGATTGTTGGCGGGTGTGCCGGTGCCGTCAGCGATAGCCATGAAAATTCCATGGCCGGTGTCGTTGGAGGGCCCTGCGGTCGCGCTATGCGGTGCCGTCGGCAGTTGGATGCCCACACTTGCTTGAGGGCGGTTCATGTCCTCTTCCCATTGCTGTTGGCATATAGCCGCTATTTTTGCTTGAAGTCGAGCTAGCTCTGCCTCTCGCGAAATCCTCACCGGCTCTATTGTGTCTTAGTTGCCGGTTGAAGGGCAAGGGTTGTGTGGCATGCCATAGGGATGTTGGGGGCATGCTTCCTCCCTAGGTGTTGGTGTATGGACCACGGTCTCTGCAACAGCTACTTGCGTTGTTGAGGTGTTATGGGGCTAAGTTGTACTCAAACCGCCTACCTCAGTTGTGACCGTTTCAGCCGCTCCCTGCCTGTTCCTTGTGCTGCGTCTTGGAGCGCTTGCGTCGGTCGTGACTGTGGGGGAGTTTGAATCGATCATCTTCTAATATATCCTATATTGGAAAGTAAAAAATGCGGGTTTCTGAGTGTTAGGTGGATACTCCTAATCCTGGAAAATAAAATGCCGTTCAGCAACAGAGTGCACAAAGCGTTGTGGTCTGAGAAGACCGCGGTGGCGCCAATGTAACTTTCGTTTTTGGTTCAGACAATTTTACTTTGTAAATTAGGATCGCAAGGGGTCATAACCTTGGGGGACTTATCCTTAGGTGAAGACCTAGGTGCCTACATATCCTTAGGAAGAGATAAAAGTCCACGTAGTTCGTCATGGTGATATCTATAGGAGCCGTTAGGCTAGGCAGATACCTGTATTAGGCTGTGTGCGGCTAAGACGTGCGTAAAGTACTCCGGGCGGGCGAGCCGGTCAAGGGAGGTTGCCTTAGGGTATGAGAGAGCTTGGGTCTCTAAGAGCTGTTAGGAGCTCTGTTGGTGGAATACTCTGGGACGAAGATGTGTCTGCCGGAGGCGGGACCTGATGGTGCTATCGGCAGAGCTTGGGATGTGTGGTGTGGATTGGGCAACAGGACGTCTGAGGGTGCTCAGAGTGTTTTGCCTAAATGGTTATGGGGGGTCTTCTAATGTTCGGATTCTGATCCCTAAGTCCCTCGGGTGAGGGTCCTTTTATACTAAGTGTGGGGAGGACGTGGTCGACCCACGTTCCTGATGGACGTGGGTCATCCCAGGATGCCCAGGGGGCTTCCCACATCTCTTGGACGGGAGCTCTCCTAGAGAGGCATGGGTAACGACCACGTAAGGGGCATGTGAGTGGTATCATGCGTTGTTAAGCATAGGCTGTCGTGGAACTTTTGGAAGCTTATTGCCACGTGTTCTGAGGCGGAATAATCCATAGTTACAATATATATACATATTTTAATTTATATATAATTATTTATTTATTTATAATTAAAATTATTATATATATTAAAATCAGTTCGACCGCAGTTGGACCAGTGAACCATGAATTAGTACTTCGACCGGTTCAATGACCGATCCAATTTTAAAAACTATGATAAATTAAAAACTGCTCCTTCCCTCTCTACAATCACCTGACAGCTACTTCAAATTAGCAACTTAACCGCTTCTCCCGCCTATTGACCTCCCTCTCACCTTGAGCCTATATAATGAGCCTTTCCCAGCCACTTATGGACACATCTCTGATAAGCCCACATCACACACATTTGCATACGTTGCCTAGTTCTCACACTTCTAGTTCTCTATAACCTGGAACCACCTACCCCTCGTGAATTGCGTGACTCTGATCTCCTCTCCATGTACATAAGCTCTCAGGCCCGGAGCCTGGGTCGAGTCTAATTCTTTCTAGCCTCCATCCCTTTTGATTTTCGACCTTCGTTCTCAGGTTCTCGGAATATCAATATCAAAACCGGTTGAACCGCGGTTGGACTAGTGAACCATGAAGCAATGCCTTGATCGGTTCAATGATTGCTTCAGTTTTATTAACCATGATAAAAATGGCTCCTTCCCCCTCTCTACAATTACCGACATTCTCTTAAGTTTTTCTTCAAACAAGAAGGGTTGTCAGATCCAATCGGGTAAGTTTGGCAACTCCTTGTAATTTTTAGTTTGTTTTATTGTATTAATTTTAACAGCAAGTAGATCTTTTATATCTATCCCCCCCCCCCCAACTTATTGGTAGTTTTATTCCAGATTTATTTTTCGTTCTTGTTTTTTCTTTGTGTGTTTTTCTTGGTGGAGATTTTTGACAAGTGCTCTTGGATCCATGATTTGTAAAATCTATAGTCAAACTTTGCGAATCTATTTTGTAAGAAATTTTCACTTTTTCATCTCATTGTTATAATTAAGACTCTATAACATTTTCAAACTCTATATAACATTTTCAACTGTGAATATTACTTCCCGTATGATATACAAGAGATAAAAACGTAACAATTTTATTGAGGAAGTACACCTAGTAGTGAAATTTTTATCCCAAATTTATCTTATAAATAAGATAATGTGTTCTTCTATTTTTTTCTCTAATTTCAAGAATATTTAGGTTTAAGGATTGTATTCTTCTGTATTGTTAGAATGGAATTTAAATGTCTAATATAATGTAAGTAACATTGAGCTATTTTATAATTTAATAAAACAAAAAATATATATATTGTGCATAGGGATGATCAAAATACTCACACTTGACGGGTACCTATAAATTTTATCCGTTGGGTCTAGTTCTAGATTAAAAGTAAATGGGTCCGGATATAGGGATTTACCCATTCAAAACTATGGGTATGAGTCCGGGGATAGGGGTACCCTGGACCCTACACGCTATATATATATATATATATATATATATATATATGATAATTGATATACTAAAATATTATAATTGCATTCATACAAAATTCATACAAATTGAAAATGCTATTATTTTATGCTAATATAATTGTTAATCAAGTTTTAATGGGAGAGATGGTGAATATATATTTTATAAACAATAGAAAGTGATTTAGTACAAATGAAGCGCAACAGATGTAAGTGAATGTACGCAACTAATTTAATTTAATATTTATAATTATATGATAAAAATTTTCAAGAGGAGAAATGACAAATGCTACGGTTCAGATGTAGCTATAGCAGCATGGCGTAGACCGTAGTAGTATCTCACTAAGTACAAAAAATAATGACTAAGAAAAATTAAAATAATGGATTCAGAGCATCATTGCGGTATTATATTCAGTGTATTTTGTTCAAAGATTGATCATGCAACTTGTTTGTTAATTTGTTAAATTGTTGAATTGTAAGTTGCATGTTGTAAATAAACTAAGTACAAGAGGCAAAATTTATAACTGTAAAGAAAATAAATTAGAAATAACTCTAATAATCTTTTATGTAAGGAATTCTTGAATGAAGATTTTAGAAGCCTAGAAATAAAAATTTGGATAAAAAAATTTTTCTAAGATATGAAATTTCACATTTTTTTGGTAATTTTAAATGAATAAAATAATTGTAAATAAATTACATTTTTTTTTAAAAAATATTTATTTAAATTTTTCCGAATTTGGGTCCCAGTTCCAGGTATAGAGGTACTCATAGGGTATGGGGATAGAGATTAATATTCACACCTATACGGGTATGGGTCTAAGGATAAGGATGATAATTTTTTAAGAGTCCGAAAACGAGGATCAAGTTACCCTACCCATGACCATCCCTAATTGTATATACTCCCTTCTCCGGTTTCATTCCTTATTCTATGTATGACAACTCATGGCAAACCTAATAATTAAGTTTGAATAATATACTTCATTTAACAAAAAGTTTGAATAATATATACAGTAAATTATTAACCTTCCTTGAGTCCAGTCCAAACTCCAAAGTCTGAAATCCCAACTTATTTCCTTAAAAGCATCACAAATCCAACTTTAACTAAACAAACCCGAACACAAGAAACGGTTTTAACAAAATCCTCCGGCATTCTTTTCGGGCATAGTGAATCTACCCCATACTTCTAAACTAACTCCCCCACTTTCCTTCTTTTCATTTTATTAAAAAACTAAATTCCATTCCTTTTGAACCCTCCTCACGCACAATGCACCCGCAAATGGTTCCCACGAGCTCACACTAGAGGGCCCCCACCACCCTCCACGTTCTTCCACGCGCATTTCAAGGGGCGTATGTGACACATATCCATTTTCTCAATCTACCCCCGCACACAACACAACACAACAACACAAGAAGAAGTCAAGAAGAAATAAGAAATTCATTTCCCCTCCTTCCTAGTTCCTATCTATCTCCTGCCTCCTCCATTATATTCCTTCATTCGTTCGTGCTTTAATCTCTCCCTCTTTGTTATTCGATTTGGGTTGATTAATGATGACGTCTCCCAATATAGAGACCATTACTGCCTCCTTGGAACGCTCTCTTGAAGACTTCTCTTTGAACCCTCACAACCGCCGTAGCAGTAGTGAAGGAGAAGGAGAAGGGGAAGAAGTAGTTGTTCAAGATGGGAAGGTAATAGGAAGTTCCTCCGACTCTGACGCCACCTTGGATCTTAACTCCAATATCTCTCTCCCTTACCACTGGGAACAATGCCTCTATTTAAAGGTTCCTTTTCTTCCTCCCTCCCTCGATCGTTCTTTTCCAATTTCCAATTTTATATATATATAAATATATGCATTAAATTGGATCTCCCCTCTCTCTTTTGTGTTCTTTTCTTTAAATCCTATTTCCTTGTATTTAATGCCTTTCAATCTTCCCATCCGGCTTACCACTATGACAAACCGAAACCCTAAAGAGGGATCGGATTCTGCTTTCTCCTTTACTTTCCACTTATAATAATATCTATTCGAAAATATAAAGGCTGCGGTCCCAACTCCTAAACTTTTTAGGTTTGACCCCCAGGCCCCCTCTCCTAAACTTTTCAGCATACTTCTCTTCTTTAATTTTCATTTCTAGTTTAGTTTCTTGAATGATCTTAACATGTTGAAATTGAGCGATTTGGTTATGGGATATGTGTGAATATTTGATTTCAGACGGGAGAAATATATTACATAAACTGGAGGAATGGTATGAAAGCTAAAGAAGACCCAAGAAGGATAGCAGGAGAGCAGAGGGAGGAATACTACTATTCAGACGAAGAAGAAAGGCGTGAAGAGTCGTCATCGGAGTCGTCGCCGTTGTCATTCAAAGTGCGTACAAATAATAATAATAATAATAATAATAATGATGATGATGATAATAATGATAATGATAATGAGGTGGCTGAGAAGGAAGAGAATGTTCTGGTGGTGGCTGGATGCAAGAGCTGTTTCATGTATCTCATGGTCCCAAAACAAGCCCAACACTGCCCCAAATGCACCGGTCAACTCCTCCACTTTGATGGATCCGATAATGCTTCTTCCTCTCCATGATTGGAAATTAATACTGCTCTAAATTATTTCTCATTCATTTTAATTTTTTCTTTCTTTAATCTCTCTATACTTGTCTCTCTCTCTCTTTTGTGTTTATTATGCAAATATCATTTTAATTCTTTTTTTCAAATTTCAATTCAAACTTCAAAGCCATGTCCCCCTTTTGTGGTTTAGATTCGCAAGCCTAGCCTTGGGCTAGATGAAAAATGAGATTTTACTTTTGTTAAATTTTAAATATGCAAAATAATGTTTAGTCTTTGAATTTGATAAAAATACTATTTAGTCTCTGAAATTATAATTCTGTCAACACTTTAGTCCCTGATTTTGGCAAAAGTACTATTTAGTTCTTGAATTTACAATTCTGTCAACTATTTAGTCTCTAAATTTGGCAAAAATACTATTTTATCCCCGAATTTGTAACTCTGTCAACTATTTAGTTCCTTGACACTGTTACTCATTAGGTAATCAGCTAACGTGGCCGTTAAATCAACTTTGTCAATGGACTAAATAGTTGACAGAGTTGCAAATTCGGGGACTAAATAATATTTTTGCTAAATGTATAAACTAAATAATTGACAGAGTTACAAATTTGAGGACTAAATACTATTTTTACCAAATTTAAAGACTAAATAGTTGCAAGAGTTAAAATTTAAAAACTAAATATTTTTACAAAATTTATAAACTAAATAATAATTTAACTAATAATTCAGAGATTAAACAATATTTTACCTCTAAATTAAATGTTATTGAGTATTGATTGAATTGTTAGATTATTCTTTGGTCTTTGCAATCAATAAAGTGACATATATTCGGTCAAGTTTTACAGTGCTGGCACTGGCTAGGGTCAGTTTTAGACGAAAGAATAATATTCGTAATGATTGCGACGTGAACCATTGGTATTTTTAAAAAAAAATAAAAATAAAAATAAACCGCTTTTTTTATTTTCCTTTTCTTGTTGCTTCCAATTTTTTTGTCTTTTTGGCCCAAAAATAAAAAATTCTTCGTCTTTTCCTTATAATCCTAACTCTGTATATTTATTTTATAATATGTATATATAGAACCACCTCATACATTCTTATAAAACCATGAAGATTAAAGAGAAAATAATAGGTAAGAATTATATTTGGATGATGAAATAGACCATGTTGGTGCGATCTTCGCGGCGTATAATCAGGGTTTGATAAGAGTATAAAAGAAATGATGTAGTTTAGGCTATAGATATGAAAACCCATCTGGACCATTTAATTCAACAAAAAAAATTGACGAACCGTTTATAAAAAAAAAAAATTTGACGAAGTGGTTTAGACAAATTTGAAAACCAATCACTTAAACAAATCGATTAGAATCGGCCAAATTAAACTAGTGGTTCAACGGTTCACCAACGTTTTCAAAAAGAATCAAAATGAAATGATGCCATTTCATCAAGTTGAAAAGAAAGAAAGAAAGAGTAGAGTTGTATTCTAAAGAGCATTTTGGTACAAGAATTAAAAAATAATAATTTTAAGATTAACTTTTTTAAAAATCTTGTAATATCGTATTTATCACAAGAGTTAAAAATATAAGTACAAAGATCTTGTATTTTCATTGTAACTTCAGAATATTCCACCTTGGGACACGTGGTACTGACGTTCTAGAAGCACGGTCCCAACACCCGCTGGAGACACGTGGCACCACCCATCCATCAGTTACGTGGCCTTTGTCCACGTCACCACACGGAACTTCCCCTCAACCAGACGTGGGATCTCCACAAAGCCTCGTGAGACGACCTACCCACGTCCCACGAGGTCGTGGGTCGAGCACGATCTCCTCACACAAGTATAAATAGACCCTCACTCGGGGGATTGGATAGACATTCAACTCTGGACAGAATCACATACAACCTGAAGGATCATTACACATCACCCCTTAGTTACACCTCACGTGTACTTTCACTTCCTTGAGCCCCGCCATTGGCCTTCCATCTGGACCAACCTCCGGTCGGCTCACCTCCTTCTTAGAGCACACCGCTTACAGGGCTTCCAGCAGCCCTCAGAGACCATAGCTCTCTCTCACTAAGTCAACCTCCCACATAGCGGCTCGCCCGCCTGGAGTACCTTAGACACGTCTTAGCCGCACACGGCCCAATACAGGTAACAACCTTGCCTAATGGCTCCGATAGACGTCCACATGACGAACTACGTGGACTTTGATCCCTCCCAAAGGGTACGTAGGCACCTAGGTGCATCACCTAAGGACAAGTCCCCCAAGGTTAAGACCCCCTTGCGGTCCTAAATTCATATTACAATTGTCTGAGCCAAAAATGACAGTTACAGTGACGCCCACCGCGGTCTTATTCAGACCGCAATGCCTTGCGCACTTTGCCGCTAAACGACATTTCCTTTTTCGGGGAGTAGGAGTATACACCTAAAACTCAGAAACCCGTACTTGTTTTTGTTTTGATCTCCAATACAGATAGAGAATCATGACCGACTCGAACGTCCCCACCGCCACGACTGACGCCAGCGCCCTGAGGCGCAGCGCGAGGAATCGTCAGGGAACGGCCGAACCGATGACAACTAAGACAGGCGGATCAGGCGCAACCCAGCCTCAAAGCTCCTCAATAACACAAGTGGCCGTCACGGAGACTGTGGTCCAGAACCCGGCATCTAGGGAGGAAACTTGCCCTCAGCACCCGTACGGCATGCCACACGTCCCTTTCCCCACAACCGGTGGTCAAGAAGTGGTAGAGTTAGTGAGGAACCCGCGAGACGCCGAGATCGTCCGCCTCGAGGCAGAAGTAGCAAATGCCAACAACGATGGGAAGAGGACAGGAACCTCGCCCCAACAAATGTGAGTACTCAGCTACTCGTAGTGCCACACGGTACGACGGCAGGGACCTCTAGTGACCCTGCCGGCTTGCCCACAATTCAATTTGGGCAATGTTGTAAGAACCGGACCGGACCGGACAGTCCGACCGGTTCAACCGCCAACCAAATACAAAGGCGAGTCGGTTGGACCAAAAAATAGTTTTTCCATTTGGACCGGATTGGACCGGATTTAACCGGAGTTGGACCAGTCAACCGGGTTGGACCGGTCAACCGGTGGTCCAACCGGTCCAATTATATTTTTTTTCAAAAATTAAAAAATTAAAAAATAAAAAGGAAAAATAACATTAAAAAAAGAAATTAGAGAAATCTTAAAAATTAAAATTAGAAAAGTCTTGAAAATTAAAATTTAAAAGTCATGATTATCAATAGTTTCATATTTGGTTTGATTAAGTTCTTTCAAAGCTTGACAAGTCTTAAAAATTAAAACTTTGAGAAGTCATGTAATTTAAAACTTCAAAATTATGTATAATGAAACCTAAAATTTGAGTGATGTCATTTTATATATTAAGAATATTTATTATTTATTATTTATTGCGTCATCCGGTTCGACCGACGGTTCGACCGGTTAAACCGATCAAACCATGAACCGAACACTTGTCCGAGTCTTTGTCCGGTTCGGTTCTTACAACATTGAATTTGGGACCTTACCAATGGAGTTCGCACGGTTGTCACGAACGGCGGCAGCACCCCCAACAGTGATCCCACCTGGACCTACCATGGTCGCCGGACAGGCAGCACGTCCGTTATGAACTTTTCACGACCACCAGTCCCAAACTACCCTCCAGGGTCTTACCTCCACATGCCATGGGCCGCGGCCTACAACCCGTACGCAGCCGCCGGTGCAAATGCCTACCAGTGGCCCGCGATCGAGTTCCAGGGAAGAGGGAGACACCCCTTCACCTAACAAGTCATGAACGAGCACGTACCCATGGGTTTCAAGATGCCCTTCCACATAGAGCCTTATGGAGGAGAAACCGATCCGCGAGATCACTGAATACCTTCAACTCGACCATGTCGATACTGAGTATGACAGACGGCCAACAGTGCCGGGTCTTCTCATCAACTCTAAAGGAAGCCGCCTTGAGATGGTTCTCCTTGCTGCCCACCAATTCGATCCACAACTTCGAACAACTGCTTAGAACTTTCTTACATAGTTCGCCAGCAGCAAAGAGTATCAGAAAAATGAAGACTCCTTCATCGGTTTCCACCAGGAGGAGGAAGAAACCCTGCAAGCCTTCTTGGCCCGCTTCACCAAGCTCTCGCTCCAAGCCCGAGGCCTCCAGGACGCCGTCTCCATCTTCGTCATAAAGCAAGGTCTTCGATGCTCACAGTTCTATTGGGAGCTAAACATGTGCCCCATCTCCACCTTACAGGAGCTCATGGACCGTGTGGAATGGTTCATCCAGGAGGAGAACGCTCAGATCGCTAAAGACAAGATGGGGAAGTTCCTGATAAGCAGAACCGATAAGGAGCGGGCGGAAAAGAAAAAAGAGAAGACAGGAACCGAGAACCAAGCCCCCAAGGAAAAAAGCGGTAGGAAAAGGTCACCTCCTCGACCACGAACACCCCCGAGGACGGTTCACGAGCTACACTCCCCTCAACAAATCTCACGTTGGGGTGTTGGAAGAGATTTATCATTCCGACATGCTCACATTCCCCCCACAAGTCAAAAGGCGGAAAACGGGAAGACCGATGGACAAGTCCAAATACTGCCAGTTCCACAAGGATCACGGACATGAAACCAACGAATGCATCCACCTGAAGGATCAGATCGAGTACCTAATTCGGAAAGGTCAACTCGGCAGGTTCATCAAGGAGGAAAGTAGGGCCAATTTCGAGCACCCCCGGGAAGCTGATGGCCAAGCGCCTACCCGCGAGTCATCATCGTCATAGCGGGCGGATTGCAGCGCGGGACCTCCTCCCTACCATAGAACAAGAAGAGGATGGAATACTCCATACTCGCTCTAGACTACGCTCCAAAGCACAAGAAAAAGAGCGAGACCAAGGGAGACCCCATCACCTTTGACCTCACTTACCTAGAGGGACCAGTCCACGACGACCCTATGGTAGTGACCGCGATCATTGCCAACTATGAAGTTAAGAGAGTCTTGATCGACCAAGGATCCTCAGCAGACGTTCTCTACTTCGACACCTTCAGAAAGCTCGGGTTGAGCGAGGCCAGCCTAAGGCCCTTCCCCGGCACGCTCATTGGGTTCTCAGGAGCCCAAGTTCCAGCAGAAGGAATCATCACTGCCCGAACGACAATGGGCACTCTGCCAAAGGTCACGAGCCTTGATGTAGACTTCATCATTGTCTCAGCACCATCAACATATAATGCAATCCTAGGGCGGCCGTCCCTAAACAAACTCAGAGCTGTAGTGTCTACCGCGCAGCTCACAATGAAGTTCCCAACACCCCACGGGGTTGGAGAAATCATGGCGGACCAGAAACTGGCGCGAGCATGCTACTCAGCTAGCCTAACCAAGACCGTCAAGGTCGCCCGCCTCGGTCCCAAAGAAGCACGTGAGGAACCCCTCGAGGCTAAAGAGTCAGGAGGAAAGAAACCAGAGTCCGCCCGTCCGGACCTTACCTCCGCCTAAGACTCCGAACACACTTTGCGTCTCTACTTTGAATTTAGGATTTCTAGCCTGGCCAAGGCTCGCCTGACTTAGGCAATCCGAATGTAAACATTTTTCTTACCTTCAGCCTGCCCAAGGCTAGCCCGACTGAGGCTGCACGAATGTACTCATTTTGTTGGTTATTGAAAGCACTCCTTTTTCAATTAGAGAGAAGACTTCAACTTTGCAAAGTACTCGCGTAAGTCCTATCACGGACGACGGGCTCAATCGCACAAGAAACGCTAAGTGCCCCCAGGGCCAAGCTAAAATTTCCCCAAAAGCACGGTAAACAAACCCCTTTGGTGCGAAAACCACAAAACGAACGTTCGACGAACCACGCTAGCAACACGCATACAAACTGTCCTGATCACACGGTGCTCATGCAAAAAATCTTTTTACCTAGACGTAAAGAGATAACCACGAAAAGAGAAACTGCAAACACGTACAACTTTTTACCCCTAAGTAAAAAGGAATGCAGGAAAAGCTCTTCACAAAAATCATTCTCATTAATACAAAAATGAGAGGGCGTCCGCCCATTTACAAAGGGTAAACACCCCAAAAATTACATAAACCTAATCTTGGGCATCCCCAAGATCTACCTAAATCTCAGCCCTAGCCGACTCCACGTGGTCAACACCTCCCGACGACCCCCGCTTGGTCACCTCAGCCAGCTGCTGAAAAGTAGGTCCA
This sequence comes from Senna tora, assembly GCA_014851425.1. NCBI lineage: Eukaryota > Viridiplantae > Streptophyta > Magnoliopsida > Fabales > Fabaceae > Senna > Senna tora. The sequence goes on from CM026262.1 coordinate 18,250,621, forward strand.
ATCACTGGAGCTCGCCCACCAATTCGGGACAACACTTGGTGATCCACCAAGCGATCCGTCAGTTGACGAAGATAAACAAGATTCAACGGAGGGTCCGTTTCCGTCCAACCGCGAAGCTCACCCTCAAAAAACTCCAGGGAAAGATGCAAGGAAGCCACACACTCCGCTGGAATCTCTCCCCACGGAGACGCTCGAGCTGCTCAACCGCCAAGAGCATGCCATACATCCTATGTGTGGCCAACTCCTCCTGACGATCGGCGACGTCGACAACCTTGCCCTCAGCCGCCAGCCGACCATAAAGACTCTCAGCAGTACGAGCCTCCGCATCCCGCAGAGTCTCGCGGAGCGAATGCAGCTCCTACTGGCGACTTTCAGCGTCATCCTGACGGACAGCCAAATCCCTGCGAGCCCTCTCCAACTCCGAGCAGAGAAACACAATCTCGGAAGGGTGACCAGCTTCGGCCCTGAGACGGGCGACCTCCTCAGTCAAAGACTTAACTTCCCGTCCTTGACCCTCACACTCCAGCTCTTTGGCAGACATCTGCTCCCGCACGTCCGCTAACCGCTTCTGGGAGACCTCCAAAGCCCGACTCCTAGAGGCCGCAACGACGGAAAACTGATCCCGGTCGTGGTGAATCTCCTCCTACAAGAAGCGCGCACATACACAGCGGAGTCAGAGACAAAAACCCATCATAAAAACAAAACACCGAAGACGAGGGAACTTACTACACGTTTCTCCCACTCGAGACCAGCTTGATGGAAGTTGGCCAATGCCTCAGCAACCCGGCTGAAGCCGCGAATGGCAATATTCAGGGGCAGAGTGTCCAGCCCCCTAGTTTCCCTCTCCCGCATCTCCACCGGGAAGCGCGTGCCCAACACCACCAGTTCAAAAGACAATCCCCCTCCAGTGGCCCAAGGGGTTCATAAGGGCTGACACTCGACCCAGGAACGACATCTCTCGTGGTAGCCGCTTGACTCACCACTACATTTCCTCCGTCTAAGGGAACTCTGGCCTCCACAGTCGCATCACCGGACTCAATGACCTTCACGGTCGCAGGATCACACGCCGCAGTCTGAGGTGCGGAAGAATCTCGGACAGGCTCCTCAACGACCACCTTGGCCCTCTTAGCAGGAGGCTGATTCACCCCTTCAACAGGGCTGAGGACCGGAGGACGGGTAGAAAGGATCACCCTCATGGGTGATTGAAGGACGGAAGCGAAAGTTGTAATAGAGGTAGGAACAGGGTCAGAAACAGGAACAACATCCCCCGCCGGAGCCTCCGCATGGGCATCCTCCCGGTTAGTACTACGCCGTCTGACCTGTGGAGACGGTCGCAAGTCAGCCCCAGCAGGACGCCTCTTAGGACCACCTTCCCTGCTTTCGATCGACTCCGCCGGAGACGTTCCCCTCCTTCCACCTTCCCGAGGCCCACTCGCGCCGACATTCCTGTCCTTCTTTGATACGAGCACAGGAGGCAATGGTAGAGCTAGAATAATCATGGAGTCACTAAAGGAGCTTATGGAAGAGACTTGGACAAATCAAATAGCAAGTGAGCCGTCAATTGTTGTTGAAAACGTCCTTAACACCAAGTGGGCTGAAAATGGAGCTTTACAACATGTATTGGGCTTGAAAACATCAATTTGGAGAGCTTGGACCAAGTACTATACATGTGGAGACGTATTGAAGCCTAAATCATCATATTTTGGGCTTAAAATGGTTATTTTAATTTGGATTAATTATTTGTGCGAAAATCATTATATTTAGGTTTTATTATTTAAAGCCAATTAGTGATTTGAAACAATAATTTCGGATTTAATGTTTTAATTAGTTTGGACTTGATGTTTAAAGGTCCAATAGGGTATATTTTATTTTGGACTTTATTTTATGTTAGTTAGTAGAGTCCATTAGTGAATTAGGGTTTTATTTCTCTTGGAGTATAAATACTCCTTTATTTTCTATTGTAAGGGACATGATGAATGAATTTTGATTGAGTGTGTTTTCTTCATGAAAACTTCTATGTGTGTGTGCAAGTGAGGATGGATTTCTTTGCTTGTTGCATCAAGAGATTGAATCTACTTATCAAAGGTTAGTTTATCTTTGTGGCGTTTATTCATTCTCTTTCTTTTTGCTCTATTATCTGCGTTTCTAAGAACGGGTTTCTTAGGGGTTCAGTAGGGTGGGTGTTTATTCTAAAGTTTTGCTTGATTCAAAGCGTGTGTTGGTGTTTTAGTCTCGATCATAGGCTGGGGTTCCGCATCATTTGGCATCAGAGCTTGACATTAGATAAATTCCTTTTTATCTTTCAAATTTGGTTAACTAGTAGTGTTTTGTCGTATAATTTTGTTTTGTTCTTCCAAAACAAAAATTGTTGATATTGTTTTGTGTTTTTTTAATATTGTTCATTTGTTCTAGCGTTGAAAAAAAAAAGAGAAACACAAAAAATAGAGAGAGGAAAGTAGTGCAAAAAAACCGCAAAAAAAAAAAGAAAAAGAAAAGAAAGTAGTGCACAAAAAAACTCAAAAAAAAAAAGGAAAAGAAAGTAGTGCAAAAAAAAAAAAAATTGACCTACAAGTTTGATTGTTCTTTCTATTTTATCAAATATTTGATCTCTAAGTTTGGTTATTTCCTATTTTATTAAAAAAAAGGTTGTTCTTGCTTGATTCTCGCGTTTCATTGTTTCCTTGATTTTGAAGCTTTGTTTTGTTCTCTTGGGCATTTAAAAATATTTTGATTTGGGTTAAAAAAATTTTTTAATCAAGTTTGGGCTTACCCTTTCGGTTGGACCAATTCTTTTTTTTAATCTTGTCAAAAAAAAATTTCAATCTGAGTTTTCAATTTGTTTTTTCTTAGCCCAATTTGCCTCTAATTACATTAGTAAGTAGCATTTGCATTATGCTACTTAGCTTGAATTCCTCACATAATATACATCCTTACTCGTGTGTTATTTCTGTTTCTTTTGTTGATCACTTTAATTTGCCTCTAGAATTGTATTGTTTTCCATTCTTGTTTAGGCTTATCCTTGTATTCTTATAAATTGCTACTTGGGTGAATTTATCTTTAATTGAGTGGATTTGGTTCTAAAGTTCAACTTGCAAAGGTAATCTTGAGTGGTAAAAGGCATATAAAGGTGAGTTTAAAAGAGGGTAAAAGCCATAATTGAGTGCAAACACGAGTGTCACATTTGTTTGAGTGTAAACACGTGAGAGAGTGAATTGGTAAGTTAATTTATTATTTGCTAACATTTTCTTGCAGATTTTTAAATGAATAATAGCAAAGAAATAAATGGACTTGAACAAGGAGTTGGTGTTTATACCATGAATGCTATGATGAAGATGTTTGATAGGCTTGAGTCAAAGTTAAGTAAAGCGAATAATCAAATGGAAATATTGGATCGAAATTGTGTTGCAAACACTAGAAAAATTGAACATAGAGCTGGTGATTTTAATAAATTGTTTGAGAAGATGTTTGAAGAAGGCAGTTTGAGTAGGAAGGAGGAAAGACATGACAAGAGTAGATGCATGAATTCAACGAAAAAGAGAATCCCTGCTTTTAGAGGATTGAATGACAATGATGAATATCTAAAGTGGGAGAAAGAGGTTGAAAAGATATTTGCACGTCATAACTACTCCGAAGAAAAGAAAGTTAGACTCGCTTATTTTGCATTTGTTGACTATGCAAATATTTGGTGGGCTGAATTAGAGAAGTTAAGGAGACTATATGATGAAGATCCTATTGCTACATGGGATGAGATGAAAAGGGTGATGAGAAAAAGATTTGCTTCTTCTTACTTTGAGAAATTATCTATTGTAGAGGATTATCCAAAGAAGTTGGATTTTGACAAAAGTGAAAAAAAAAGTTAAATCTCACTTTGAGGTTTGTGAGCATAATGAGTATGTTGAGAGTGTTGAATCCTTAATAGTTGGGGATTTGGGTAGTGAGAAAATTGAAACAAATGAGGGAAAAGAGGCCAATCAAGAAAAGAAGCAAATTAATGGCCCAATGGAGAGTGAAAAACAGAGTGAAGAAATTAGATTCTTTGATGAAAAGAGAGCTATTAAGAGAGCATGCTTAGACTTAGAATCATCTACATTAATCCAACATCAAGAAAAGTCATTGATTTGTGCTTATACTGATCCATATTTGTGTAGTGCTCTTTCTTTGTCACAGGTACATGAAGATGAGTTTGCAGTTGAAATAACTAAAGACTCAACATCGTTAGTTCCTGGTGGGAAAAATAATCACATTGATTTTGTGTTTGGAGAAAGATTTAATTTCAATGAGACAAATGAACTTTGGCAAAAAAAAGCAATTCAAAGCAGAGTTTGGTTTAAAGTGGGAACATAGTTTAGAATCTCCATTTAATTCTTTGTCTAGAAACTTATGTTCTTCACCTATACGTTTTCTATCTAATTGTTTTAAATTTGATACTGATTGTCATGCTTTTAAGATGGCTTTTGGAGTTATTTTGAATCAGGATGAAATTATAGACTTTCCTCATTGGCAACAAATAGAGCGATGGAAATGTGTTTTGTTTGCACCTAATGATTGGATTTGGGAGAAATTAAAAAGCAAAAATTGTCCAAAATTATGGAGCAACATAATTGATGCTAGGGATGATAGTCCTTTTCAAGTGCCAAAAAGACCTAGAAGTGATGCCTACAAGATTAGTCTTCAAGGTGAGTATATTAAGTTTCTTATTCTCAAGGTTTCTAATTCTTCTTCTTCTTCTCATATGGTTTCAGATTCGAGGACGAATCTTTTCGAGGAAGGAGGGAATGATACGAGCACAGGAGGCAATGGTAGAGCTAGAATAATCATGGAGTCACTAAAGGAGCTTATAAAAGAGACTTGCACAAATCAAATAGCAAGTGAGCCGTCAATTGTTGTTGAAAACATCCTTAACACCAAGTGGGCTGAAAATGGAGCTTTACAACATGTATTGGGCTTGAAAACATCAATTTGGAGAGCTTGGACCAAGTACTATACATGTGGAGACGTATTTAAGCCTAAATCATCATATTTTGGGCTTAAAATGGTTATTTTAATTTGGATTACTTATTTGTGCGAAAATCATTATATTTAGGTTTTATTATTTAAAGCCAATTAGTGATTTGAAACAATAATTTCGGATTTAATGTTTTAATTAGTTTGGACTTGATGTTTAAAGGTCCAATAGGGTATATTTTATTTTGGACTTTATTTTATGTTAGTTAGTAGAGTCCATTAGTGAATTAGGGTTTTATTTCTCTTGGAGTATAAATACTCCTTTATTTTCTATTGTAAGGGACATGTTGAATGAATTTTTATTGAGTGTGTTTTCTTCATGAAAACTTCTATGTGTGTGTGCAAGTGAGGATGGATTTCTTTGCTTGTTGCATCAAGAGATTGAATCTACTTATCAAAGGTTAGTTTATCTTTGTGGCGTTTATTCATTCTCTTTCTTTTAGCTCTATTATCTGCGTTTCTAAGAACGAGTTTCTTAGGGGTTCAGTAGGGCGGGTGTTTATTCTAAAGTTTTGCTTGATTCAAAGCGTGTGTTGGTGTTTTAGTCTCGATTATAGGATGGGGTTCCGCATCATTCTTCCTCCTCTCCCTCGGAAGAACCTCTTGACGATGCTCCCCTTTGGAGGATGGAGGCACAGGAAGCCGTCTTTCCCTCTCACCACCAGTAGGCACCATGGCAGGTACCACATCTGAGACATCAGCAGCAACCCCCAGTGACAGGCCCTGCTGACCATTCTTCCTCACCCCGCTCTGGCCAGTATCGCGAGTCCAGACCAGAGGAGGGGCAGAGGAAGGAAGATCTTCCAAATCAGTGAAATCAAATGGGTAGTAGCTGTAATCATCACCTCCTCTGGCCATCACGAAAATACAATTCAATGAGAAGCAGGGATCAAAAAAGCAAGGAACAGAGGCAATGGAGAAAGGTGAAAGCAAATGTAAAGCCACGAACATTCAAACGTTGGGCATTTATAAGACACCCAGAGGCGCGACGATTCAAAAACTTCGACCCCTTGAATCCCGCAACGGATAAAACCTCTTATCCTCTACAATCAAACCCAGTTGTAACTGCTTGCCTCAACCGCACACGTGGAAAGAAGCAACAGACGAGATACATAGCCAGGGCAAAGGAGACGCAAAGATCAAAAAGCCCCCGCGAACCTAAGAGTCGCTTCAAAAGACTCGAGGGTCTTTTCGCGAAACTCTCCACCCGGGCTAATGATGGCTACCCTCGGAAACGAACCCGCATTAATGAGGGAGAAACGCGGCAAAACGCTTTAATGATAGAAGCACCCGCTCAAGCCCTGACGCGTGGCACCGGCAACAAAGCCCGCTCCCTCAACAAACAACCCTCTACAAGGAAGCCATCGTCAGCTGCCAACCACTGGCCAGAGGAGAGCTCTTCGGAAAATGACCAAAGCAGCCCCTGACCTTTGAATTCCCTTCACTAACCCTCCAAGGGTATTTTGGGAAAGACCCCTCTGAGCAATAATGACTCCACCTCGGTAAGTCGTGTAGTCCCTGCAGAGACGGCCCAGAAACTTGCTAAGGAAGCCAAGAGGCCAGCCACCCAAAATGCGACGCGTGTCCTCTCCAAGACACCTCCTTTCCCATGGAGCAATGCAAGAAGGCCAACTTCATGAGTCGGACGACTAGCTCCCATACTCCAAAGCGGTCGAGATAAAATTCGACACTTGCCCCCCTGTGGTTTAAAATTCCACACTTAAACTCCCTGTGGTTTGGCTTAAAATTAATGTGTCTCCCTGTGGTTTAAAGTGTGACACTTGACCCCCCTATGGTTTGTTATGTTATCATTTAACTACCTTGACCTACCTTCTATCCAAATTTTAGTCAAATTAATCATTATAATTATTTAATACTTTTAATGTTTAAAGTTTGTCATTCAACACTCTAGAATTATAAAATGATTCCAAAAAATTATAATTAATATAAAAATAAAATTGCAATTTTAAAAAATCAATAAAATAATTTAATATTTATTGTTTACTCCATTGGTTATTTATATTTAGTTATTTATTCATTTTATTGTTATTTTTTATCTTTAATGTTCTAGAATTATTAAATCAATTAAAATAAAATTGTAAAAGAATAATATAATACAAATATATAACTAAATTTAAGTTCATTTTTTATTGTTCAAGTTCAGAACATACATACCTGGATTGAATGTTAACATTGCGGAAGAGAAGAGCACAAACTCACCTTAGACCAAAAGCATAATAGAGATACTTGGATATGGTGGAGAGATTAGAGGAAAGGAAGAGTTTGAAGGAAACGCTAAAAAGACTTAAAAGTAGAAGATTAGGGTTTATTGTTATTATTTTAGAGATAAAATAAATATAATTTAATAAAATAATTAAGTAATTCAATTATTTTTATGTAATTTCTTTTATAAGTTATATTAAATTTTGAGAAAAAATAATATAGAGTAGTTAAGTGATAACATAACAAATCACAGGGGGTCAAGTGTCACACTCTAAATCACAGGTGGTCAAGTGTCACACTCTAAACCACAGGGGACACATTAATTTTAAGCCAAACCACAGGGCAGTTAAGTGCCGCATTTTAAACCACAGGGGGCAAACTAAATTTAGGCTAAACCACAGGGGTTAAACTATAATTTACCCTTATTTTTATCTACATAATTTTACTAAATTACCCCTTAACCTAATTATTAATCATAATTTAATCCATTACCTCCCTTCTTCACAAGTCACGCCACTCTCTCCTCTCTCTTCTCTATTTCTTATGGACACATACTTCACCTTGCGTTTATTATTTAACATATATTTTACTCTTTTTGCATCGGTTTATTTTTTAATTATATTCCTATTTCCATGGAAAAAAATATTAGTTAAATTTTTATGAAATGAATTGCTGCCATCAATTATCAACGGATAAAATATTGTTATCTTAAATTAAAAACTACAAATACTTATTGAATTGAAACTATTTTTTAAATTAAAAATATAAGTATGATTTTTTTGGTCTAGACCAGGGTATCCACCGTCGAGCACGGTAACTAATCACCTCACTGAATTGTAGGCACCTCGAAGGGTGGGACAGCTGGCCAAAGGATTTAAAGCTGCTCTATACCCAAGGCAGGAATCGAATCCCTGACACTTGGTTAAGGATGGATCAGCCCCTTCCACTCAACCACACCCCTTAGGTTCAGTATGATTTCATGTTAAAAACTATCATACTTATATTTTAATTTTGAAAAATATAAGTATGATATAAGAATATAGTTTTTAATGTTAATTGTGATTCCATAATATTCCCTCCTATGGGCGTGTGGCACTAATCTTCTACAAGGATAACCACACTTCGGATTAGTGACACGTGGCACCACTTGATGATTTTGTACGTGTCCCTTACCCACGATTCTCCCAGACTCTCTCATAACATAGATGTGGAGAAAGATCATAAACATTGGTCGAGCACGATCCATAGGAACGTGGGGCGACCACGCTCCTCCCTTCACCAAGTATAAATACTCCCCACTTGGGAGACTCAACTAAGTCGAATCGACAGAACTCGGAGCTCACCCATCCTTTTTCTCTAATCACTATTCTGAGATCCCAGTTATCTTACTCTTCACCTACATATACCTCGAACAGGTGGCTCTCTTGCCTGGAGCAACTTACACACGTCCTAGCCGCACAAGGCGACCGCAGGTAACATTCTTGCCTAATGGCCTCTATGGACATTTCCTCTTCTTACTACGTGAATTTTGATTCCTTAACATGGGTACGTAGGCACCTAGGTCATCACTTAAGGACAAGTCCCCCAAGGTTACGAACCCTTGCAGTCCTTATTTTCAATTAAGAATTGTCTGAACCGAAAATGACTGTTACATTAACTAATATAAGCTAAAATAATTTTGCAAATTCTTTTATTTTTTTTATGAATGCAAATTATTTTGTTGAATGATAAGTTATTGTAATTGTCGTTTTTGGTTCAAACAATTGTGATTTGGAATTAAGGACCGCAAGGGGTCTTAACCTTGGGGGACTTGTCCTTAGGTGATGCACCTAGGTGCCTGTGTACCCTTCGGAAGGGATCAAAGTCCACGTAGTTCGTCATGGTGACGTTTGTAGGAGCCGTTAGGCAAGGTAGTTACCTGTGTTGGGCCGTGTGCGGCTAAGACGTGTCTAATGTACCCCGGGCGGGCGAGCCAAAGATGCTTTATAAAAAAAACAAGTTTGAAGGAAGAAGAAGAAAATGAATAGAAAAAAAAGGAAAACATTCAAGTGTGTGAGAGAGAAAGAGAGGTGGAAAGGAATAGATATATAAAAATAATAATTACGAAAAAAAAGAATAAATATAGGTACAAAGAAATTAAAAAGTAGCTAAATAAATATAGTTAAGAAAAAAAATAAAAAGTAGAGATAACTATGAATAAATGAAAAGTATATAAGCATAGGGGTGGTTCTATCCAACAATTAGGATTTTTGAGGGTACAGTGCCCTAAAAAATGTCTGATCAAGAATGTGTCAGGTCGTTACTTTGATTTTCTATATTTGCATATTAGTTCTTTGAATATTTTATATTTTGTCCTTGTGATGCTCGTCGAGTCCGAAGCTTTGCGCTTTGTCCAACGGCTACCTTCCCTTCGATCAAAATTCTTGAGAGGATGCAAATTAGTCTCCAACCTACTTTCGGATGAATATCCTAAGTGATTTCTAATTGAAGACAACATCTCAGCTTCTTTCCTTTCCTGTCATGCACAGTATTGATTGCAATTCTAACTGATCATCACAGTTAAAATCAAATAAAGCCTTATGTTAAAGCAGTGTAGCAACAACCTAAGAGTTAAATCTCTCGCGAAGGCTCTAGTCAAAGTCCTGCAATTGGTTTAAGATAATCCAAACAACAAGCATGTAGTTGCAAAATTAAAGAAGGAAAGCAAGTTTTAGTAGAATGTAACTAACACTACAAAAGAAAAGGTCTTTGGTGGCGACTACCGAAAAGTTGCCACCAATGATCATTGGTAGCGGCTTTTTGGTTGCTGCAAGGTCGGCGCCTAAAATTGCGTCACAGAAGATCTTTTGTAGCGACATTTTGGCTGCCCACCAAAGACATGTCTTCATCAGTATTGGTCGCCACCAAAGACATGTCATCAGAAAAGTCGCCACCAAAGACTTGTCTTTAGCAGTGACATTTGGTCGCCACTAAAGACCTTCAACAGTGAGTTTTCGTTGCCACTAAAAGTAGTTGCCAGAACTTCGATGGCTGGCAACAACCTTCGTTAGCTGGCGACAATCCCCATTGGTGACCGGACCTCCACTGGCCGGCGACAACCACAGTCTACGGCCAGACCTCCGCCGTCCGTCGACGACAACTGTCTGCCGACAATCGGACCATCGTCTGCCGGTGACAGCAGCTCCGTCGTCCAACGACAACCACCATCTGTTGGCGGCCGAACCTTCACCTTCATGACCACCTTATAGTTTTGAAAACTGGCACATGGACGGATTCGAAGTCGGGATAACTTCTACACCAACCAATGAGCCATATATCACCTTTTGTTATATAATGTCATTCTAATATATTTATTACATGTATTTTTAATCTCAAAGACATGTCTTCAGTAGTGACTTTGGGCGCCACCAAAGACATGTCTTCAGCAACGACCGTTTAGTCGCCACCAAAGACATTTCTTCAGCAACGACTTTTTGGTCGCCACCAAAGGCACATCTTCAACAACGAATTTGGTTGCCACCAAAGACATGTCTTCAGCAGCGACCTTTTAGTCGCCACCAAAGGCATGTCTTCAACAGCGTCGCCACTGAAGACCTTCTAACATATGGTTTAGAGTTTTTTTATTTAGTCCATAAAATCATGCAATATATAATATATAAGATAGAAGATAAATGAATATAGAGAATCAGTTTACATTAAAAAATTTATTTTAAAATTAGATGCAATTTAACTTATGTCAAATCTATTAGTATTATTTTATTGTTTTTATTTAAAATAAAAAGTTTTACACTTATGTAATTTTTATGATTTTTTATTTTTTGAAGTTAGGTTTGCGAACTCTCTTTATTATAAACATAATGTAATCATTTTATTTTATAACTATAAAATATGAAGTTAGGTTTGAGAACCTTTGGTGGAGAAATAAAAGTCACCGTCGAAGACACTTTAGTGGCAACTTACTTAATCTCGCCACCAAAGGGGGTCTTCGGTGGCGACACTTAGTCGCCACTAAAGGGTCTTTTGTGGCCACAGAAGAGTCTTTGGTGGCGACTGTCAAATGTCGCCACCGAAAACTCCTTTTCAGCGGCGATTTTTCTAGTCGCCATCAAAGAGTCGCAGTAGAAAGTCTAGTTTTTTGTAGTGTAAATATTAAGTAACAGGTCACAAAGAGGATGACTTCAGTAATCCTGGCCAATCTAAAGATATTAAAAAATATTTATTTTCATTCTCGTTCTGATCCTATTCATGTTAGTTAAATATATTCGAAAGCCTATCTGGACAATATTATCTCCTGACTAGGAACACAAATAAATTATCTAGATTTTATAGTTCAATTTAGATAAACTAATCCCCAACTGGGACATAATTTAAATAAATATTTCCATGATTGAAGATATTCAAGATACATGTTATTTATGGGTTCCAACTCAATACCAACCGGTTATCTTTGGAGCTTCCAATTCTACTAAGTGCCTAACCAGGTTTTACATGACTCAACAATTGGATAGAAAAGAATCACATAAATAATAGAGGCAAACATATAATTATATTCGAAACCTAGGCCATGATTGTGAAACCTAGAGTCCCTACGTACATGTTCAACGTAACATGGGTAAGCCTGACCGGGTCTTTCTTGACTAATCTAGCAAAACATAATTATTTCTAACTAGGATGAACAAACCAAGAAAATAAAGTATCCTAAATTAAGCTCACACCCTCATGCCTAGATCAATCCTCCTTGAAGAACCCAAGGGAATTTAGCCACTCATGGCTCACTAAAAATATCCTTAGGAGTAAGGTGTGACTATGAAGTCTAAGATGCTTTACAAGCTTCATGGAGCCTCTATTTATAGTTGCTCAAAGAAATCCTAATAGGACTAGAGCCCTACTAAAATATACAAAATAATATTCAAACCTATTCTAATTCCAAACTTAAATACATTTAAATTACTATTCTAATTTGAATTCTTGGATGACTGGGTCTTCATTTGAATCTCCATTTAAATTGCTTGCGTCATTGCCACATCAGCAATTGCTTATCACGGCAAAGGATCTGATGCTCGCTTTGGCGAGTCCTTCTCTGTTAGCTATAGCGAGTTTTTTTTTTGCTGTTGCGCGCTTTAGCCTTTCCAATCCTGCCCCGTTGCTATTCATCTTGTTCTGGTTTCTGACTTGGCATGTCTTAAGCTAATGATCCTCTATTAAGGCTGCAACATTTAACAAAAATTAAACATACCTATTCCAATATTCAATAGAAATTAATCAGTTTAGGGATATTAAGAATTAATACATTTTGTAATTCCATAATATGCCCTCCTATGGACACGTGGCACTGGCCTTTTAGAAGGTTTGCCGGACCTCAGATCAGTGACACGTGGCACTGCTCGATGGCCCCAGACGTGGCCTCTCCCCACGTTTACCCGCGTACTCTCCTGCATTGGAAACTTAGGTAAACTCTCTAGGTTTGTGGGTCGAGCTCAAGGCTCAAGAACGTGGGTTGACCACGTTCTCCCCTACTCCGAGTGTAAATATATCCTTCACCCGGGCGACTAAAGGAGGACAATCAAGAAGTGAACAAGATAATACTCATAAAATAGAAAGCATATCACAAGATCATCGTTACTTGAAGTCTACTGATAACACCCATATTTACCCTACTATTTGATATTATTTAGCATGATTTTATAGAATTTATTAAGCCATATAGCTTGCGTAGACATTATTTTTGGGTAATTAGGGACTAAATTGCAATCTTACTAATTCTTTGGTTTTAATATTTAAATTGTGATAATTCCATTGTTTTAATTCCTGTGCTTTTGATTGATCATCTTTGGGACTTTCACAATTGCTTTTGAATGCTTTTTGGGCCATACAAAATAAGATTAGCAAGGATATCAGCTTCAGCGTCATAAACCGTGCCCACGGCTTAACATTCAGAGAAGAAAAAAGGCACTTTTACTACAGCGGGTACATTACCCGCTGGCAGCGGTTACACCAGATCTGATGCGCAAATTTGAGTAGAAAATCCGTTTTGGGCCATTCCGGGTCGGGCCCAACTCGTCCAATCAGCCATAAAATGACTTATAAGCTGAAAAACCCTATTCTACCATAACTCCATCATCCCCCAACATTTTCCATATCTTTTCTCTCATCCCTCTCCATCTTCTCCATCTCCATTTTTCTTGTTTTCACCTTCATCCATGGCTGCCATTGGAGGGCTGGAGCTTGGTAGAGCTTCCTTCACCAACATGGAGGGCTAAGCTTCTTGGGCTAGAGGAGATTTCATGAAGGCTAGGGCATTGAGACACATATAGGGAGTTCTTTCTTTCTCTTCCACTTTCTCTTTACATTTTCATGTTGATTTTATCTAGATTTTCATGGATTTGTATTGAGCTAAGGATTATGGTTGTAATCTCTTTGTGGATTGGATTTTGTTAGTTTAGATATGTGATTAGTAACTTTGATTTATGGATGATTGTAATTAGGTTTAATTATAATTGATTCTTGAATGCTCAATGAGATGGTTGGTTAACCATTGAGTCGAACCCATATCTAGACATTGATTACCATTGCTTAATTGGGTTGGTTAGCTAGTTTTAGTTAATTACCTTGGAATTGAATTGTCATATGAAGCGATGATCGAATGGTAACCATTGCTTGTTTAGGTTAATTAGGTTGCTAATTAACTTGGGTTGTATGGTTCACATGAAGCGATAATTATAATTGAATGGTTTTGTATGAAATTTCGATTATGTTGGATTAATGTTACTAGCCGGATTGAATCTCCAATAGACCATTTTATCTTCCTTGCTTTTATCCATTTTATATTGCTTTCATTATATCTAGAAACCCCAAAATATCTTTACATTTATTGTCTTTACAATTACCGCACACAAGGTGTTTGATGAAATGCCACAACGAACCCTAATTTGATCTTAGTTTGCATTGTTTACCGTTGTCCATCATAGGAGGCTCCTTGAGAGAATCAACCCGGATTGCACCACTATAGTGCATTATTTTCGGTTATTAATTGGTGTTGGCCTCACGACAAGGCCGCCATCATCTACCTAACAGACATCACCCCATATTCACTCCATTAACAGGATACACTCATCCTCTTGCTCTAAGCAACATCCAGAGACCCTTGCTCTCTCCCTTTACCTACGAGGTACCTCCTACAGGTGGCTTGGCCGCCCGGAGAACGCACATATGTCCTACCTGCATACAGCCATTAAAGGTAACATCCCTGTCTAACGGCAACCATGGACGTTCCCTCTTCGAACTATGTGGACTTTGATCCTTCTACAAGGGTACGTAGGCACCTAGATCATCACCTAAGGACAAGTCCCGCAAGGCTACGACCCATTGCGGTCCTTAGTTAACAATATGAATTGTCTGAACAAAAAAGACAGTTATGTTGGCGCCCACTGTGGTCCTTCTCAGACCACAATGCCTTGCCCATCACGCACCTAACTCAGAAACCCATTTTTCTTTTTTATCATTACAGTATCTCTATAGGTAGTACTCGTATGGCCAACACCAACAGACCCCCCAAGCTGTCACGAGACCGATATAACATCGTTAGCAGTGATCAAAGCGGCGAAAGATACAGCTCATAGCCTTTGGAGAAGTAAATAGCACAATGGAAATTGACGAACCAATAATCATCACAACCGGTATTGCAAGCTACAAGGTCAAGAGGGTATTGATAGACATTGGGTTAGCCGCCGACGTGCTATTTACGGAAACATTTGAAAAAATGCATAAGTACGAAGGTCAACTGGTGCCAGATGCAGGAAACCTTATTGATTTCTCAGGTCGAGCCGTTGAGACCTGCGGAACCTTCACAACATGGCTCACCTTAGGAGTCCCCCCAAGGGTCGCTTGCGCGGAGGTTAGATTCACTATATCAACAACTTCGTCAGCATACAACGCAAAGGCAGGTTCTTAGGCTTTTAAACAAGCTTTCTTAAGATAGGTAGTCTCTACAATCTTCTATCGTGCATGGTTAGGTTAGGATCTACATCCTAGAAAAGGCCTTTAGATTGCCTCTATCTTAAGATATCAAGATCGTCTTGAAAGAGAACTATGTCACAATGGATGTTAGTGCGGATTAACTCTCGGGGAAGTCGTTCAGACTCCTACTAACTATTAAGTTGTGCCTTGGGAACAGGAGTTGTTAGGATTCAAAGTGTCTCCCAACAAACCTCATAGATTACACAAAGAATGAGAATGCGGAAACAGAGAAGAAAAGATGAACACAAGCAATTTAACGTGGTTCGACCAATTAGCCCACGTCCACAAGAGAATAGAATACTTCAAATATATTGAAAATAGGGTTACAATCAGAGTCTCACAATAGTTCTCTCTCTAGAATCATCTACTTCAGATTATTCGCCTAAGATAATCTCCCTAAGATGTTCACTTGATAGATCTCTACATTGTGTTCTACCCAACTCCTCTCAGACGATCTATTATTGTATCTATATGTATGTTAAAAATCTTAGTACCATATCCTAAATTAAGCCTAATAATTAAAAAGGGCCTAATTATCCAATTCCTAATTCTACTAGAAAACTAACTTAATTCAAGACACCTATTAACCAAAAAATTCAAGACACGTAGAAAACTACAAATCTTCTCCTTAACTTGAATTCCTTGTCCTAGTAAGATACAATTAAATTCAAGGCACTTAGAAAGCAACAAATCTTTCCCTTGTCTTGAATTCCCTCCTTCAACTCGGTCACCTCTATCTTGTTTCAGCTTCATTGTCAACAGTGAAAATCATAGCTCCTAAACCAAGAATAACTCTCCTGCTTCACCATTGTCAACATCGATAATATAGCTCTTAAACTAGGAACTATCACACTCCACCATTGTCAACATCGATAATCACTGCTCTTAAACCAAGAACTATCACACTTCACCATTGTAAACATTGACAAACATAGCACTTAAACTAGGAACTATCCCTGTTCCACCATTTTCATCACTGACAATTATAGCTCTTAAACCAAGAACCATCACACTCCACCATAAAAAGTGTATGCACTTAGAATAAACCAATACTAAGAATTTCACCTCGGCATATGTCAAAATAATCCTTGCTGAGACTTTATGGTGCTACTTCCATAAGTTGGCTTTCCCTAAGAGCCATCCACATAGCTCCACCGCACATCCTGCATCAATGCCACCTTGAAAACTGAAAATCTTCTAGAATACATAATCCTTACAATAATAAATAACTTAATTAATTCAAGACACCTAGAAAACTACAAACCTTCTCCTTGACTTGAATTTCCTGTCCTAGTGGGATACAATTAAATTCAAGGCACTTAGAAAACAACAGGAGTGATTTAAGATTTGATTAGAATGAATGCAGTGCGATGTGTGAGTCGCAGCCTTAGTAGCTACCCTCCCTCATCCACAAAATGGATTCACTACAAAACAAAAAGAAACTGATATGGAAAAATATGGCAGATAAAACATATATGTTATCTAACTTAATTGTCAAACAAGAATCAAATTGTTAGGCCAAGTAGATTAGAATTTAAAATTATGAAAGAATAATAGGTTATCTCTCTAGTATCCCCAGTGAAGTCGCCAACTGTAACAATCGTCACGTGAAAGTCGGGAGTCGCCACCAAATTTTTGTCCTTGACTTGGAAAAGGTTTTTGAAAATGGGTTCGATTTTAAAATATGATAAAAGTGAGTGATTAAAATAAGAAAAGGGTTTGAGAGACTACTTGAGACAAGGGGACGGTGCTAGGCACCTCGTCAGTATTTCGTCATAAATCTGTCACAGATAGGCGTGCAAAATGGTGACAAAATAAAGCAACTTTTGTGACAGAATTTACACGGATACTTGTTCATCAAAAACCATTCCGTTGGAGATCGGTGACGGAATTATATCCCATCCCAAAGTCTGCCACAAAATAGTAACAGATTGCAAAGTCGTCAAGCACTTATGGCGGACTATTGTGTCGTCATATAACCGTCAGAAATTGCTGACAATAGTTTTCTCGTCATAACACCGTCACAAATTGGCGTCAGATATTTGTGATGGTTACTGTTTCCGTCACAAATCCATCAAACAAGAACTTAGTTTTTTTAAAATACTAATAGTGTGATTGTGGCTGTTTTTTATGACCAAAGTACTTATTCCTTTTCTTCTTTTTTTTTTTTTCAAAATGACTTAGGGTTCATTTGGCAATCCTCTCAAAAAGGGCTTATTTTTAAATGACTTCTTCTCAAATAGAGTTTGAGAAAGTATGGTGAGAGAAAATTAAAGTAGCTTAGCTTGTATTTGGCAAATTTAGTTAAAAAAATACTTGTATCATTTTGTGTTTAACAAACTTAGACGAAAGCAATTTGTGCTTGACAAGCTTATATAAAAAAGTGCTTTTAACTGTAAAATTATGAAGCTAAGAAAGACATGTATAGATTTATTGTGTTATTAAATAGATAAATGGCCAATAAATATGGACATAGTGGATACTAACATCCATTTTCAATTTAATTTATTAAAAAACCAATTAAAGGTAATAGTTATATAAATTTCATATATTTTTTAAAGTAAGGGGTAGGTTATTATTTTTCAAATGAGATTAGATTTTGAATTTATTTCTATATTAAAATCGGACCAGGCATTGAGCCACTCGAGACACTGGTTCATTATTTCAGCCGTGACCGAACCGATCTTAATATATATATATAATATTTATTATTTTCTTTAAAAAAATTTATAGTTCACGTAAACTTCTTTAAAAAATTAAAAATATATAAAATATGACATTTATGGCAAATTGACCAGAGTGTCACATCAAGGCAGTTAAATCTTCGAATCAGTACAGCAGGTCCTTTATTTCCCACCACCTTAACAAGTTACTATGTAGTTTTTCTTTTTATTTTTTTTATAACTACTCACATCTAACAATTGTGAGTCCATGAGAAATACTTGCTTTTAATATCAGCGAGCCAAAATCACTTGTGGATTAGAAAAGCGAGTCAAAGCCAACTACAATTGCAGACTAAGCTTTGACTCGCTTTTGAGACATGCGAGTAAATGCCTGCGTATAGGATCCCACATTCACTCGCTTTTGAGAGCTGCGAGGCATTGTCATACTTTTTCTCGGGGTCAAGCATTGGTCGGATGAAAAAGAGGCTTAGTTAGAATTGAACTAGAAGTTGGATGGGAGGAAAAAAAATTTACAAGTAAGTTAAAATTAGAGTTGAAGCCCCTAAATATATTGTATTTATGTTATTTTCTTGGTAAAGATTTAAATTAATAAATTTCATCCTTTTCCTCCTTTATTTATATTTATTAATGTTTCAAATAAAAATTTTGTTTTAAAATATATTCCTTTCTCCTTTCTTAATAGAAATCGAAATTACATAATTCTCTTTTATAATTAGAAAAGGAAAATATTAAGGTGAAGTTAATTAAGTGTTTGTTATAAAATTTCACTAATCAAATGCTTAATTTTTTGAATTTTACTAACCAATGTCCTAAATTGTCTCTTTGAAAGATAATTTTTTTATTGAAATTAAATTATCTGATTTATCAAATTTAATTTATCTAATTTATCAAAATTACTCTCCATCCCTCCAGTCTCTTGTTTCCCTCCCTCTCTCTGGCTTCACCTTCACTCTCTCACACACAACTCAAACCCTCCCTCACTCAACTCTTCGTCTCCCTTAATCTCACTCGTCTCAATCTCAATGTCGCTTGTCTCACTCTCAATCTTGCTCTTCAGCTGCCTCTCAATCTCACTCGGCTTGCTCTGACTCTCACTCTCAAGTCACTCGTCTCCACTCTTTCAACTCCATCTCGAAGAGGCTTTCATTTATAGGTAAGATTGTTTTCTTTCTTCTATTTGTAAAAAATCTTGTGTTTGGTAAGTGAAAGTTATAGGATTACACATCTGTTACATTGTATTAATAGATGTTTGGTATGTGAAAATGATGATTTGTTTGAGTCTATTGTCATGATAATATGTTGGTGTTGAATCTATGAAATGAAAAATCAAAATTAGTTGTTGTAACTGTAATTTTTTGTTCTGACAATTCATAGTTGAAAATAAGGACCGCAAGGGGTTTTAACCTTGGGGGACTTGTCCTTAGGTGATGACCTAGATGCCTACGTACCCTTGTTAAGGGATCAAAGTCTACGTAGTTCAAAAAGAAAACGTCCATAGGAGTCATTAGGCAGGAATGTTACTTGTGGTCGCCGTGTGCGGCTAGGACGCGTGTGTTGCTCTAGGCGGGCGAGCCATGTGTTAGAGGTATAGTGCTGATTAATGGGTGAGAGAACATGGGTCTCTAAATGGTGTTTTAGAGCTAAAGAATGATTGTATTATGAGAGAGTAAGTGAGCTCTGTTATCTGTCAATTAGACTTGGTTAAGTCCCCCAAGTGGTGGGTATTTATAGTGTACGGAGGAACGTGGTCACCCCACGTTCCTATGGATCGTGCTCGACCCATGTTTCTGGTCCTCCTCCACCTTTCTATTACGAGAGTGTCTGGAGGAATCATGGTTTAAGGCATGCATGAGGCCATCAAGCGGTGTCACTGATCCGTGGTCTGGTTAGACTTCTAGAAGACTAGTGCCACGTCTCCATAGGAGGGAATATTATGGAATTACGGTTGTGATATTTTACGGCTAGTATTCTGCAAGAAGGGGTAGTGCAACTCCGACGAAGAGGCCTGGGAAGAATGTGAGATCACTTTGCTGGTTTATTAATATTTTTTTAAAATTGAAATGCAGATGAATTATTATGTATTTTATTTATTTAAAAATCTGGGCTGCATAGTTTTCATTTTTTGGTATTTTTGCATCTATACTGGCATATAAGGACCGAATTTTTGTTACTTCCAATCTCTAATATTTAATTTGAAAGGTTTATTAGAATTTCTTGATTGATGACAAATTCAAAGAAAAACAAAATGGATATTATAATGCCTTCACTTAATTGGTATTCTACCAAGACATTAATTGGACGCCATACCCTCAGCCTCGTTAAACCACAACTCAAAGGAACCCAGTTTATTAAGGATTGATTTGTTTATTAGTTTAAATTACAAAAACTTACCCAAGTGATAAGAAATTTATAAAATAACCCCACAATTATTTTTTAATAATTGATTATATTTATAACTAGCATCAAGTAATAACTGTAATTTGGCAAAAAAAAAAGAGTAATAATTGTAATTTATTAAAAAAATTAGTTTTTAAGATTGATTAATAATAAAAATTATATTTATGTTTGAATTAATGATAAATTAATTATGTATGTTCTAAATATTTCAAAATAATTATAATAGTTGCAACTGTCATTTATAATTCAGACAATTGTGATTTGTAAATAAGGATCGCAAGGGGTCGTAACCTTGGGGGACTTGTCCTTAGGTGAGAACCTAGGTGCCTACGTACCCTTATGAAGGGATCAAAGTCCACGTAGTTCGTCATGGTGACGTCTATAGGAGCCGTTAGGTAAGGCGGTTACCTGTATAGGGCCGTGTGCGGCTAAGACGTGCGTAAGGTACTCCGGGCGGGCGAGCCACTTGTATGAGGTTGCCTTAGATTGTGAGAGAGCAGAGGTCTCTGAGAGCCGTTGGGCGCTCTGTTTGTGGGAATCTCCAAGACGGAGATACGTCGAGTGATGACCGGGTGACGGCCGGATGGTGGCCGGAACTTGGTGGTGCCGTGGGCTAAGTTCTGGAGCTATGAGGAAATGTATCGTGTGAGGGTAGCTAAGTCTAGCTTAGGTGTATTCAGAACGTGCGTTACTTGCCTCGTGTTCTGATGTCTTGTGATGTTTTTGAGTCCCCCGGGTGAGGGCCTTTTTATACTCAGTATGGGGGAGAACGTGGTCGACCTACGTTCTGGCTGGACGTGGGTCGTCCCACGATGCCTGGAGGCTTTCCACGTCTCTTGGACAGGAGCTCAGAGGGGAGGGACGTGGGTACCAGACATGTAGGGGATAGGTGAGTGGTGTCACGTGTCGCTGGTGCAAGCTGCCGTGGAGCTTCTAGAAGCCTAATGCCACGTGTCCCAAGGTAGGATATTCTGTAGTTACATAAGTCCCCTAAGTCTACGGGTGTCGGGCGCCTGTGGACTTAAGTTCCTATTCATCAAGCTACTTAGAAAAATTCGCTCTTTTGTCAAAGTGAGCTCGTCCGCAAGTAGGTCTGGCCCTCTTGGTTGGTCATTCGAATTTGTGAGGCTTTGTGTATTTCTGGATTTGCTCTGTGAGTAGACACGTCAAAGATGCCACGCGTCCTGATCCTGGTGGCTGATTGCTTGACTTCTCCCGCAAGTTTTTGAGCCGTCTCTAAAGAAAGTACGCGTCTTCCTGAGGAGGAGTTATCATTGCGTAGAGGGGAATTTCCGGAAGTACCCTATGGGGGTGTGTGGAGGAAACTCAAAGGTCAGGGGACTTTTGGTCATTCAGGACGCTTCTCCCAAGGCAGGCTCGTCCGCAGCCAGGGGCTGGCAAGAGAGTTTGTGGGGAGTTGCCTTTTGAAGGAGCGGGCTTTGATCACCGCCACGTGTCATGGCCTGACTAATTTCTCTGGCCTTGAATGATTTGCATCCGTTTTCCTTCATTTAATGCAGGCGCGTTTCTGAGAGTTGCCATCATTATCCTCAATTAAGGATTTTCCAAAAAGGCCCTTTGGTGTCTTCGTGTGACTCTTTGGTTTCCTGGGCCTTTTTAGTCTTTGTGCCTCCGATTTCCGGGTGATGGATCGGGGCCGTCCCTTCTCTCCACGTGTTTGGTTAGAGCAGGTGGTTGTAGTCTAAGATTGATGTATTAGATAATTCTTTTATCTGTTGCGGGATTCGAGGGGGCAGAGATTTTTGAATCGTCGCGCCTTTGTGCTCCGTATAAATACCCAGCGTTTGAAAGTTTTATTGTTTTTCCTTCTCTTTTCAACAGCTCTGCCTCCTCCTTTCTCCATTTTCTTTCTCTGGTCTTCGCACCCTTTCTCCTTCATTTGAGTTTGTATTGAAATCTTGCCATGGTCGGTGACGATGACAGTTTTTCCCTTTTGATTTCACTGATTTGGAGGATCTTCCTTCTTCTTCTTCTTCTCCTCCTCCTCCTTCTCCTCTTAGCCGTACTCGTGACAGTAGTCAAAGTAGGGGGAAGAAGTCTGGGCAGGACCTTTCTCCAAGGGAAGTTGTTGAAGGTTTCGCCGTAATGCCTGGTGGAGGTGGAAGAGACACTTGGCTGCCTGTCCCGCCATCTCCTGATAAAATCCGCTGGCAAGAGGATCTCAAGGGGAAAATAAGGAGGAAAGATAGGAGAGGAGACAACGACGGCTCTCGGGGGAGAGAGAGGAGGGAGGTTGCCGCGGTAGTGAACCCCAAGAGTAAAGAAGGAGGGTTCAAGAGACCTTCCGGTGCGGGTTCAAGGTTTTCGTCATAGGTTGCTTAGCGGAGACTTGACTCTGCAGACGCGCGGGCAGTAACTTCGGTGGAGGGTACTTTTCCTCCTCCTGTGCCTGTCCGTCAATCACCTATGAAGGTGATTCTGTCAACTCGTGTCACGGCTCCAAGTTCGGCTAGTGTGGTTGATGACCTGTCAGCAAGAAAGCTTGGTGGTCGGTCGAGGAACCTGTGGGTGACTCTCCAACGGAAGAAAGGGCCGCTGCAGACGAGACAATGACTAAGGATCAATATGGAGGGGCCAAGGCTGGTGAGGCGGCCGGAGAGGCCGAGGCCTTCTCTGGTGGAGGGATTGTAGTGGTGATTCAAATGGTTGCCACAGAGGATGTTTCTTTGGGGTTGAATGTCAACCCTTCTGAGCCTGTCGAGCTACCGGAGGAGGAACCTTCTTTTGGCCTTGTAGCTTTGGGCAAGCGCTTTCCCGTGGAGATAAGAGAGAGGAATGCTAGAGGGTTGGACACCACCTCCCTGAATCTTGCTGTTCATGGCTTTGGCAGAGTTGCCAAGACATTGGCTGACTTCCACCAAGCTGGCAATACGTGGGAGAAACAAGTAGTAAGTTTCCACCAAGCTGGCAATACATGCGAAGGTGTTGGAATGTGAGGACGAAGGTCGTGAGATAAAGTCCTGGAACCATGAGGTTACTCGCCTTAGAGTTGAGGGTGCTCAGCCTTCTGAGGTCAAGCTTCTGCAATCTGAGCTGGAGGGGACTCGCAAGGAGCTTGCCGCCCGTTGGGAGGACGCCGAGAAGTGCCGGCATGAGTTGCACTCTCTTCGTGAAGCTTTGAAGAGTGTAGAGGGTTGGCTAGAGGTCGAGAGCAAGGTGGCCGATGTTGCTGACCTTAGAGAGAATTGCTGGCGTAGAGAATGTACGGCATGCTGCTGGCGGTCGAGCAACTTGAGCGTCTTCGCAGGGAAAGGTTCCCAGCTGAGTGGGTGGCTTCTCTGCATCCTTCTCTGGAGCTTCTTGGTGGTGAGCTTAGAGAACGGTTGGAGACTGACTCTCCTCTGAACGTTGCTTATCTCCACCAACTGGCTGATTTCCCGCTAGATTAGCAGGTGCTTTCTGTTACAGGTGGGTGTGCTCCAGAGATTGGAGCTACTTCTCAGCAGCTGGCTGAGGCAGTGCAGGGAAGGCCGTCGGGAGATGCTAGCAATGTCGGGCCTGTGGGGGGCGAAGTCAATGTAGATCTTGGGAATGCCCAAGAGTAGGTTTATGTAGAGTTTTAGGCTTTGTTGCTTGTAACAGGCAGATGCCTTCCTCATTTTTGATATTAATGTGAACTCTTGTTGAATTTAACCGTCTCCCCTTTTACTTCTAGGCAAAAAGGTTTTGCATGAGTACAGTTTTCCCGTTTCGTCATCTTTTTAATTTTGGGCAACATGATTTTGGCATGAATACCGTGTGATCAGGACGGTCGTGTATTTTTGCTACCTTGCTTTGTGAATGTTCATTTTGCGTTTTTGCAACCAAGGGGTTTTTAACTGCGCTTTTGTGGGGGAATGTTAGCTTGGCCTTAGAGGCTCTTTAGCGTTTCTTTGGGCGGTCGGCCCACTGCCTTTCCTTGGGACTTATGCGAGTACTTTGCAAATTTAGGCCATGTCTCTTTTCAAAAAGGAATACTTCGATTAATGATAAACAAAATGGCTACATTCGAGCAGCCTTGGTCAGGCTAGCCTTAGTCAGGCTGAAAGTAAACAAAATGATTACATTCGAATAACCTTAGTCAGGCAGGCCTTAGTCAGGCTGAAAGTGATAATCCTAACTTTGAAGTAAATGGAGACGTGTGTAAATTGACCGAGAGGTGTTTTGAGCGTGCAAAGTGCGCTTAGAGTTTAGGTGGAGGTTTGGTCCGGGCGGGCAGACTCCTACTTTTTTCCTCCTGACTCTTTACCCTTGGGGGGTTCCTCGCGTGATTCTCTGGGACCAAGGCGAGCGATCTTGATGGTCTTGGTTAGGCTTGCTGCGTAGCATGCTCGCGTTAGTTTTTTATTCACCATGATTTCTCCAACCCTGTGTGGCGTTGGGAACTTCATAGTGAGCTATGCGGTGGACACTACAGCTCTGATTTTGTTCAGGGATGGTCCCCCCAAAATGGCGTTGTACGCCGAAGGTGCTAAGACGATGATGAAATCTACGTCAAGGCTTGCAACCTTTGGTAAGGTGCCCATAGTCGTCTGGGCTGTTATGATTCCTTCAGCAAAAACTTGGGCTCTGGAGAACCCTATGAGTGTGCCGGGGAAGGGCCTTATGTAGGCCTCGTCCAACCCGAGCTTCTTAAAGGTGTCGAAGTAGAGACGTCCGCTGAGGATCTTTGGTCTATCAGGACTCGCTTGACCTCGTAGTTAGCCATGATTGCGGCCACTACCATGGGTTCATCGTGGATCAGTCCTTCGAGATTTGTGAGGTCAAACGTGATGGGAATTCTATTGGGCTCTTCTCTTCTCTTTTTATGCTTTGGGGCATAGTCGAGGGCGAGTATGGAGTGTTCCACCCTTTTTTTGTATTGCGGTTGCGAGGTAGTTCCCTTTTGCAATCCTCCTGCAATGACACTGATAACCCCGCGAGTAGGTGCTTGGTCGCTAGCCTTTCTCGAATGCTCCGCATTATCTCTGCTCTCCTCTTTGACGTATCTGCACAACTGCCCTTTACGGATTAGATCCTCGATCTAATCTTTCAAGTGAATGTAGTCGTTGGTCTCGTGTCCGTAATCTTTGTGGAACTGGCAGTACTTGCACTTGTCCACCGGCTTTCCAGTTTTCTGCCTCTTAATCTGTGTAGGGAAATTGAGCATGTCCGAGTGATAAATTTCCTCAAGGACCCCGATGTGGGACTTGTTGAGGGGAGTGTAGCTGGTGAACAGTCCTCTGGGAGGCATTCGAGGTCGCGGTGGTGAGCATTTTCTGTTATTTTTCTCCTTGGAGTTTTGGTTATCTATTGCCATCTTCTCCTTCTTCTTCTTAGATCGCTCCATGTCGGATCTACTTATCAGAAAATTTCTCATTTTTTCCTTGGCGATCTGTGCATTTTCTTCCTGGATGAACCATTCCGCACGGCCCATCAATTCCTTTAAGGTAGAAACGAGACACCTATTGAGTTCTTTATAGAACTGTGAACATCGGAGGATTGGTTGATGATGAAGATTGCAATGGCATCTTATAGGCATCTGGCTTGGAGCGAGAGTTTGGTGAAGCGGGCCAAGAAGGCTTGTAGGGTCTCTCCTTCCTCCTTGTGAAAGTCGATAAAGGAATCCTCATTCTTTTGATATTCTTTATTGCTGGCGAACTGGGTGAGGAACCTCTGCGCTAGCTGCTCGAAGCTGTAGATCGAGTTTGTGGGGATTAGTGAGAACCACCTCAGAGCTACCTCCTTAAGTTCGAGGAGAAGACTGGGCATTGCTGGTCGTCCATCATGCCAAGGTGTTGATGTGATCTCGTGGATAAGTCTCTCCGCCATAGGGTTCTATATGAAAAGGCATCTTGAAACCCATGGGTACATGTTCGTTCATGATTTGCTGGGTTAAGGAGTGTCTCCCTTTCCCTTGGAATTCAAAGCCGGGCCACTGATATTGTCGTGAGTGAGTGGATATGCGGTAGGGGCGTACGGGTTGTAGGTTCTTGCCCAAGGCATATGCAGATAAGATCCCGGTGGATAGTTTGGAATAGGTGGTCATGGGTAACCTGCGGTCGGTCGCAGTGCTTGCCTGGCGACCATTGTAGGTCCAGGTGGGATTGATGGCGGGGGAGCCGGTGCCGTCAATGACAGCTGTGCAAACTCCATGGGTAGAGTTCCAAAAACGACGCCATTTTGATTCATTTAAATGTTCTATTTTGGTCATTTAAATGAATCAAAACGGCGTCATTTTACTGAGTTGGAGTAAGAGAGGGTGCCATGTCATTTAAATGTGACACGTAGGAGAGAGGATGTGCCACATAAGCCTTCCACGTTAGCATTTAATGACAAAACTAGACGGATGTTATGCTAGAGGACAAATTTTGAGAAAAAAAATGTTGAGGACATAAAATAACTTTTTGAAATGTTGAGGACCAATATTAAATTTTGTGCAAACGTTGAGGACCAAAAGAGTAATTTGGCCTTTCCAATTTCAATAATACTAAGCAAGGCTTTGTTTGCACTTCCTGTTTAGGAAAAATCCACAAATTACCTTTCTCTCAATCTTCCACAGTTTACACAAAGCCACTGGAACTTGTTCATAGTAATCTGTGGGGTCCAGCACCCCTTGTGTCCTCTAGTGGTTTTCGATTCTGTGTTCATTTTATTGATGCTTACAGACGCTTTACATGGATCTATTTGCTTAAACAAAAGTCATAAGTCTCTCAGGTGTTTACCAATTTTAAAAACATGGTTGAATTGCAATTCAATGCAAAAATCAAAGCTCTTTAAACAGATAGAGTGGGTGAGTTTAAAGCATTGCATCCTTTTCTTACTACTCATGGTATAAGTCACAAAATCAGTTGTCCTTACACTCCTGAACAAAATGGTTTGGCAGAACGTAAAAATAGGCATATTCTTGACATGGGTTTGACACTCTTAGCCAATTCCTCAATGCCTCTTAAGTATTGGGATGAAGCCTTTTTAACTGCTATTTTTATAATTAACAAACTTCCAACTCCCACTCTTCACCTCAAGTCTCCCTATGAACTTTTGTTTCATTGTAAGCCCAACTATCATCTTTTTAAAGTCTTTGGTTGTGATTGTTTTCCAAATCTCAGACCTTATAACTCTCATAAATTTCAATTTCGTTCAACTCCTTGCACTTTTATAGGTTATAGTGCTCATCATAAAGGTTATAAGTGTCTAGCTGAAAATGGGAGAATTTATTTATCCCAGGATGTTATATTTGATGAAAACTCATTCCCTTTTGCTCACAAATCTAATGCTTCTGTCAGACATAATCTGTCCCTTGCAAAAATTTACCAATGTTCTCCATCTATTGCCACTTTACCTGACAGTTTTCACCTTCTAATATCAATAATACTAACTCTGACTTTTCTGCATCACGTTCTACTAATCCTCCTGCTGCAGAGTGTGTTTTACAGTAGCCCACAGATGATCACAGTAGCTCCTCCCCAAGTTTAGATTCTCATCACTCTCCTATTTCTTTAAGTGCAGAAGTTGTCTTTTCTTCTGATCCTGTGGTACCAGCTATTGTTACAAATGTTCACCCAATGACCACTAGAGTCAAAGCGAGCATTTTTAAACCAAAGGTGCTGGCTGTTACAACATTATCTTTGGCTCTTCCATCCATAATTTCTGAACCTTCTTCAATCAAAGATGCCCTTCAATCCAGTGCATGGAAGTCTGCTATGCAAGAGGAATACAATGCCTTGATGAAAAACAAAACATGGAGTCTTGTGACACTTCCTCATGGCCGAAAACCCATTGGATGCAAATGGTTGTTTCGGGTCAAAAGGCACTTAGATAGCACAGTAAGCAAGATTAAAGCAAGACTTGTTGCTAAAGGTTTTCACCAAAGTGCAGGCTTTGATTTTTCTGAAACCTTTAGTCCAGTGGTGAAATCTATTACAGTTCGGGTTGTGATCTCTATTGCTCTTCCTAAAGGCTAGGTTATGCGACAGTTAGACATCAATAATGCCTTTCTCAATGGAATTCTTCATGAAGAAATCTACATGGTGTAGCCTCAAGGATTTGAAAATGGTGACTCCAATCAGGTTTGCCGTCTTCACAAAGCTTTATATGGCCTTAAACAATCCCCTAGAGCTTGGTTTGATAGGCTAAAGGAAACTCTTCTTCACTTTGGTTTTCACTTTGCTAAAAGTGACCATTCATTGTTCATCAAGCATAATTCTCATCTCACTATATATGTATTGGTTTATGTTGATGACATCATCATTACAGGTTCATCTCCAACTGAAATTCAGTCTCTTGTGCTAAGATTGAATGCTGAGTTTGCCTTGAAAGACCTTGGGCTCTTAAATTAATTTCTTGGGATTTAGGTTACAAAATGTCCTAATGGTGGTTTGTTGTTGTGTCCGTCCAAGTATATTTCTGAACTACTCATTAACGCAAAATGCAAAACTGTAACCGTCTTCCACACCAATGTCAGTCTCCACTAAACTGTCAATAACTGGTTCCACTCCCATGGAGAATCCATCATTGTATAGATCCATAGTAGGAGCACTACAATATGGTACAATTACTAGACCTATATTGCTTTTTCAGTGAATAAGGTTTGTCAATATATGCATAAGCCTCAAACTCATCATTGGACTGCAGTAAAACGAATTATGAGATACTTAAAGGGGTCTATTGAATGTGGTCTAGTTTTTAGCAAATCATCACATCTCAAGCTTACAGGGATGTCTGATGTAGATTGGGCCTCAGACACAGATGATCGAAGGTCTACCTCTGGCTTTTGTGTATTTCTTGGGAACAATCTTGTTTCTTGGACTTCAAAGAAACAAGCAACTGTATCTCGTTCTTCTATAGAGGCAAAATACAGGTCCCTTGCTTTAGTAACTGCTGCAATTCTATGGCTTCAGTCTCTCCTTCATGAGCTTCACATATCACAGATTCATCCTCCAATTGTGTACTGTGATAATCTCATTACAGTCCTTCTTTCAGCCAATCCTGTTCTGCATTCTCGCACCAAGCACATTGAGCTTGACCTGTACTTTGTCCATCAAAAAGTTCAAAGTGGTCAACTACTTGTTCATCATGTTCCCTCAAATGAACAAGTTGCTGATGCTCTCACAAAACCAATATCCCAAGCTAAACCAATATCTCGCACCAATCCAGTTTTGCATTCTCACACCAAGCACATTGAGCTTGACCTGTACTTTGTCCATGAAAAAGTTCAAAGTGGTCAACTACTTGTTCATCATGTTCCCTCAAGTGAACAAGTTGCTGATGTTCTCACAAAACCAATATCCCAAGCTAAATTTGAGTTCTTCAGAAACAAACTCAAAGTTCAGATTTCTCCTCCTATGAGTTTGAGGGGCCATGATACGAATAGTGAAGGTTATCAAGATGATGCCACCTCACGTAAAATCTAACAGCTCACAATTGTTTCTAGAATAGGACACATCATCACTGTGTAAATTTACCATTTTGTATTTTTCTGTTACAAGTAGGACAGTTGTCCTATTACAGCTGTAATATTCTAGCAGGTTCCTTTTACTGAATAAATTGTACTATTGCATTCATCACTAATAAGAGGAGATATTATTCAGAATTCCATTTCTTTACAAATTGTTTTACCCATTACTAGTTGGTTCTCTTGTTTTTCTCTGATTCAACCTTGATGTCCTAATTGTTTGGTCATTGAATATATGATTGTGTTGCTGCATGTTCTCATGTGTTAGGATTGTTTGGTTAGGCTAGGGATTGTTGATTTGACAGAGGCAGCACAAAGATGAGTGAATAGAAGCATACATGGAGTTACGTTTAAACTTCGGATCATACACAAACAAACCCCCCCCATTTTCTGTCTGAAAACCATTCCAGGTTCAATAATATTCTTTCTTTCTCAGTCCTCCTTATAGACTTTCACCTTTATTACAAAAACTGAAGTGTTTCACTGTTATGCTCTGTATTTTCATGTTCTTTTAGTGTTGAGATTGGTTATTGTGGAACAAACGTCTTTCTTTCATAAATTTTTTTCATGATCATATATATAGCATCAGATCATTGGGACTTTTATAAGCTTTTAATATGTTTATATATATATATATATATATATATATATATATATATATATATATATATATATATATATATATAAGTGTATATATTTCTTTTTCTTTTTACAAAGTTTAAGTGATTTGTGTGGCTCATTTTGGAATCTTTTAGAATTTTCAAGAAAAGGCATAAATGAGAGGTGTTATCTGTCCATTTAGGGTGTCTATATATATAGTAGATGTATGCTATTGACTTTCTGTAACTACATTTTTATGTTTGGTTCTGTATGCTATTAGTGTTTTTGTTCATATTAGTTCTAACTTGAATTTACATTTATAAATGAATACATTTGTAAGAGGTTCAATATATATATTAGTATTTAGTAGACTTCAAAATGTGTTATTATTATATTAGTACTAATGCTGCTTAATTTACTTTGTGGGTAGGTACTCAAACAAAGTGAAGTTAACAATGCACAGAAGTGTTGAAGCCTAGGAAAAAAACCAAAGACTATATGCTAGACTAGCCTAGGAGAACAAGTATTTTTTCTTTTCGTAAATGGGTAATGCATTAAAACAACACAGAGTCATATACAAATACAAATACAAAGCCAAAGACACAACAAAGCAACAAACAGCCAAAACAAACACGGCTTAAATCTACAGCAATACAAGCTATCCAGGATCAAAGGTCTCTTTACATTTGCGAACATAAGGTAATTATACCTGTGTTGATTTTCTTTCGCATTTGTAATTATTTTGCTTTACTTTCATTTCTTCTTACATTATATGTTTTCCTTGCAGCCACATTATGTGAGGAGTACTGAGGATTAGGGTTGTGACCCCTACTGCAATACAATAGTGACGTCTTTCTTTCATGTCTCGACGTGGCATACAATAGTGACGCTTAAAGTATCACAAAAAACATTTTTAAGCACTGCAAAAGTGCAGAATTTTTGTAATGAATCCTGCAAATCAAAGGATTAGGGTTGTGACCCCTACTGCATTTATGGCCATAAATGGCCTATCTAGGGCTTTAATCGCACCCAAAGTTAACCTAACTTTAGTGTGCTAAATAGCATAGATTATAGATGAAAACATGATTTTGTACCAAAAAGTTTGAATATTTTAACATAAGGAGTGGAGTAAAAAATGTGATAAAATGCCCTTAAAATGCACTATTTATTGATATTCTTGATTATCTGCAAAACCCATGGAATATTCGATAGATGCATTTGATGTTTGTTGAGTACTACAGGCTTAACAAGGATCAATGAGAAGACATACTCCAAGTATAAGAACCAGATTCAAAGCAAGAACTAGTAGCAAGGCCCAGAAAGAGAGCAAAACAAGAAAGGAATGGGGCATTCGTCATGGCAAGCAGTTTTACTCGCCACAGCGAGCATATGATGCACAACTCACTGCAGCAAGCTCCTCAGCATGGAAAGGCAATGACGTGGCAACAACCTTAATGAGCGAATTTAATGAGGATCTCAGTCATCAAAGGAGTTTGAGATGCTTTCAAAATGCTTTGAATTCAAATATTAAATTCTATACCAATTAATAGTTATCTCTATCCTATTCCTAATCAAATTAGAGGTCCCGGAGCAAAATAAATAGACTACTCGCAAGGTTGAAAAGGGATTAAGTGATTCTCATATTTTAGTATAGTCCAGAGTGTAGAAAGAATATGAATGGCTAAGTTCTTCTTGGGTTTCCAAGAAGAACTAGCGTAAGCATGAGCCGATGGCTCTTCATTAAGGTTTATTAATTTCATTATGCTTTTGTATTTATCCTTTCCGAGTTTATGATTATATTTGCCATGTTTCGTATGTCATTATCTTGCTACATTCAACCATGAATGAACGTGCACAAAGTTCTAGATTTTTCATAACGAATTTGTAAAAACTTGATTTATATGGAAAAGTATTATGACTTCTAGCTTCTAGAATTCAATATAATTCTATTCTTCGCATTCTTGATTGCTTGTTTCTCTTATTGCGATAATATTAGATTAAATTGATTAACCCGGTCGAGCAATAGTTTGTTTAATAATACCATAAAATCTCTTGATGCATGTTATTGATTTCCCAGTCGGGGATAACATGAACATTTAGATAGGTTTTCGTAATGCATGATTATCATGAATATGATAAATTTCAAATGAATTAATTATACCTGAATATTTTCTGGTTGGCCATGATTGTCTGGTTCTATTATTCTTGGGATCCTGCTTCATATTATTCTTCACCCTTTAAACCATTGACTCCCTACTTATTTTGCAAATACCTACTTGTTTGAGATACTAACCAACTGTAGGTTAATACGAAGATTCCGCAAGAGATTCGACCCTTGGGTTGCATCCTGTGCTACTTGAGGTTTTTATTTGATCACAACTGTGACGACCGGTTAGAACCTCGATTCCAAGTAATTCGAATTCACAAAAAGTGAACGATCAAGCTTCTTGAGATCGTGACCCCTAACTAACTCGAGGCTAAGTCAGCTTTCCTTTTTTGGAACCCTCATGGTCACTATGAAAGGGCATTTGTTGCTCTCATTTTTGGAGGTTGTAATACGCTTAAACGCAGAGAATACAGCCGGAGAGAGAGAGAGAGAGAGAGAGAGAGAGCATTGAATAAGAGAAAATTCTCCAAACTCTTGTTTTTATTTTGTTTATTTATGTGCTTCATTTTTGTCCCTCGTATATGGAAGGTCCCTAAGATCTTGTTCATCTAAACAAGGTAAAGGGCCACTCGAATATTGTGTTGGATTTACTTTTCTGCTTTGTATTTCGTTTTCTACACATTTCTGAGTTCTTGATTTGCAAGGATCGCGACCCCCTTATGATTTCCCCATCTTCGCTATCCTGTGTAAGCATCAGGGGTCACAACCCAAAGGCTCAATTTTTGACTTTGTCTTTATTTATTTTATTTATGTCGTTCATTGCGTTCTATTTCTTTACACTTTAACTCTGTGTAAAGGGCGGGGAACCTGTGTTCCATCAGGCAAATGCACTAGCTTCATTTAGGTTCATAGCCTCGTGAACGATGTCATACACGGCTTGCTTATGCTATTATTCATGATAGATAGGGTCGAGGAGCCTTCTTTCCTATAGACCCACCTCACCTTAAGACATCACCTAAGCCCCTGGCTTGATGTGTGTTCCCACACACACACTTTTTGTGCATAAATAACTACGTAAACTTTGATCCCTCTTGGAGGGTACATAGGTCCCAAGCTTTTATCCTAGTTTGAGCCATTTACTTGCTATTTGATAGAATCCCTTTTATTTTGGCCAAATTACTTTCAATCTTAATTTTGAGGTAACCATCTCTGAATGGATGACAAGAAGTTCCTAACACATTTCCCTTGTCTCAAATAGACTCCCAAATCTAATCGTTTTCAAATCACTTAATCCCATTTTTAAATCAAATTGCTTTGAAACTCCTTTTCCAAGTTTTGAGGACAAAAATTTGGTGGTGACTCCTATTTCCTCGGTAGTCTTCACATCTAGAAGGTCGTAACTTTGCTTCAATAAGTTGCAAGTTAGAGTTGCGATTGTTGTACTGCAAGTTATGACTACCACCCCTTATCGTTTTCTATGGTTATTTCTAAGCTTTTTATTTTATTCTTTTATCCTAGCGGGCTCTAAGGCTATAAAGTGGACCTGGACAAAATAGGATGTCTACACTCGTATATATTGTAATTTGTCACTAACATTTTTATTATTTAACACTATAAGTAAATTAAGAATAAAAATTTAAGGGTATTATGTCGGCATCTTACAAAAATGACTGTGATTAAAAATGGTTGAATAAATTACGCTTTCCCTTGAGAAATTCTTAAATTAGACTCCACTCCCCTCTATTTTAAAACATACACTCCCTAAAACCCTAAACCCTAAAACTTATTCTTCTCTATTTCATCTCTAATCCATCGCAAAAATAACAAAAAAAAATCCTAATCCTAATTTGATTGCTCTCAGACTTATCTCCTCGTCACTCTCTCGTCTCTTCCTCACTCTCTTCCTTCGCGGCAGCGGCAACGGCGGCCATCATCTTCATCCCTCAGCTTCCGACAACCACCGCCACCGCTACAATTACTCGGTGATAGTAATTTGGAAACGCGTTCTCTGTTCGATGAACTTCGAAGCTTCGACAAGAGGTGTTTCTTCTTCGACCTAGGCCATCCTCTTCTCAATCGCATTGCTGAGAGCTTCGTCAAAGCTGCTGGCGTAACCTCTCCCTAAACCCTAGACTCTATTTTGTTTTCTATTTGATTTGATCTGTATGAAATAAATGCGTCTTGAGTGTTTGTTTGTTTGTTCGCCTATTTCAGATTGGAGCCATCCAAGCTGTGTCGCGGGAAGCGTATTTTACAGCCATTGAAGGTGCTTCTTCTTCTTCCTCTATCTTTTGGAACATTACGTTTTGATTTATCAAAACTGAACGGTAATAATAGCAGTCGTTATCCAATGTGGCGGTTTTGCTTATTTTAGAATATATTTATCAAAGCGTATTTTGGAATATATTTTGATGGATTTGTAGGTGTTGGGCTTGATAATAGCAGTCGTGTGCCGCCAGAAATTTCCATTGGTGCCAAGAAAAATCGTCTTTCAGGTACAGTAACAGTAGTAGTTGAAAGTAGCAAGTGCGATTCTTATAGGCAATAACTGTACTTCAACAGATATTTTTCTTCTTAAATCCCCCACCTTTATTGCGCTAATGGATGGCCTTTAATTAATTTCTGGGTTAAGTTTTAATTAGGCAACATTTTTTGTTCTTATTAATAGAAACGGGCCCTAATCAAATCAATATTGATGATTATTGGTGGCAGTGTAGTAGTGTGTATAATTATTGGTGGGGAAGAAGAGGAATAATTTAGCCACTTCCTTCAGTTCAGTGGTCACACATCAGCCAGAACAATCAAATAATGTTTAGATCTTAATGATTGGTTAACAATCTTCATAAGCTCAAAGTGACTTTTATGTTTTGTCAATTCATCATCACATAATCAATGGCTAGTGATATCGATGGGATAGGCTTTTCACACATATAAATGGGAGTAGAACATTATTTACTTTCTCTTTTTAACTTTTTGAGAATTTACACTGTTATGTATTAGAAAAGTTAGTTTATATATAACTTATATTTATTAAAAATATACATGTATGAATTTTTAAGTTCATTCTTATTACTCAAAATCTAATTTCAGGGTGTTGTTTAAGTCTGATTTTTCAAATGATGATAATGTAGAAGGATCTGAGTCTGACTTCTAAGCATACTATCATTTTGGCCTTCAAAGCATAGAATAACTCGTGACCTGTTTTGTGAGATTCTCACAAACTGATCTCATATGGTCTTGTCTAAGACCAATGACTAGTTCTGTGTCTTTTATCTTATAAAAGGATCACGGGCT
The DNA here is from genome assembly GCA_014851425.1 of Senna tora. Lineage (NCBI taxonomy): Eukaryota > Viridiplantae > Streptophyta > Magnoliopsida > Fabales > Fabaceae > Senna > Senna tora. The sequence continues at coordinate 18,286,379 of CM026262.1, forward strand.
TGGACCCATATTTTGGAAGTATGTTTATAAAAAAATTAGCCTATTTTTGAACGTGCCCAACCGGTGATCATCCTCTAAAATACTTTACAAGAATACATAAACAAAATATATATGTATGATAATATATATAAAATAATAATTTAAATAAAATGTTAAAAACAATGAGAATTTCTGAGAAAGTAAAAATCTCCAAAACTGGAAAGCAGCAGAAACTAGGGATAATGTATGCTTTCTAGTCCTTTTCCTTTGTTTCTACGTTCTAGTCTTATGCTCATAATAACCCCACCACACAGAATGCACTATACATTTTACTTTTCCTATCCCAAATAAAATTAAAAAGTAGTACTTGTTCTTATTATTATTATTTTTCCAAATATCCTAAAATGCATTTGAAGATATTTCCCATTTGTGATATGTCAAAGTTCAAAAGGACAACAGTACTGAAGCTATATATGTTTTAGCATTTTACTTGTGATTAAGCATTTTAGAAAAGCCAATATAGCCAGTTTGGTTGCTACCTTCATGTTACTTGATTTTGATTATTCTGTATATTTCTTACATGATCATATATAGCTGTTCTACTGATATGTTATGCTGTGGAGGATCCAAGAGATATACAATAAGCTTGTTTGATGTTTCACTCTATTTTGTATTTATCGGAATCAAGTAACATGAAGGGAATTAATATAGTTAGATTGATTTATGATTTATAATTGACTGTTTTACATTTTGTATTTTCTAATAATATTGACACGTCGTTAATTGCTACTAACTATCAACTATCGTATATTACTTTATCTCTCATTTTATCACTCTCATAGATTCCCTTTTCCCAGAAAAGAAAATTCTTTGACGATTATTTGTGCATTTAGGTGTACCTACGCTTAGCGATTGTTGGAGTTTCTGTTGGAATCTGTGGGTTTTTGCTCAATTTTCGGTCTTGCTACTCTTATGGTATGTACTCTTACTTATGCATTCTAAAACATAAAATAGAGTGTCGCTGGCTGCAAAGATATTAGAGCTTTTAGCTTTTAGATTATGCTTAATTTGCATAATTAGGAATCCTTGATGTCTTTTATTTTAATGTCTTGTTGATGTATGCTTTTTGTAATTAAATTTCTTCAGTTCTTGGGAACAAAATATGGATTTGCATGAATCTCGACAATGGATGTACAACAGAGTGCTTCCTGGTCAAGTCGGATTTACTGTAGAGTTTATGAATGGCGTGGATGAGTTTCTTGCCCATGCTTGTCAATTGGAAATTTATATAAACAATGAAAAGATCAGATGTCCTTGTACGAAGTGTAAAAATAAGAAAATTCTTATTGTTGATATGGTTAAAGAACACTTGTATAGGAATGGATTTAAGGACAACTATCTCTATTGGACCTCTCCGCCCTTCAATTAACCGATCCACCACTAAATGACCAATTTGATGGTCATGGAGATCATGGGGAACAATCTAATCGATGCGAGACGATGGTGTTAGATGCAGCAGGGCCAAACTTTCAACCTAATGTAGAGGAGCCACCAAATCCTGATGCTCAAGCTTTCTATGATATGCTTTCTGCCGCACAGGCTACTTTGTGGGAAGGGTGTTCTAATCACTCTGAACTATCGGCAGCAGTTAGATTGCTATGCATCAAGGCTGACTACAACTTGCCAGAGAAATGCTATAATGAGATCTTGGAGTGGGCAAAAGAGATAATGCCAAAAGATAACCGAATGCCCAAAGATTTTTATAGGACAAAGAAAATGGTGTCAAAATTAGGGCTAGGTTATGAAAAAATTGATTGTTGTCCTAATGGGTGCATGTTATATTACAAAGATGACTTGAATGAAACCCAATGCAAGTTTTGTGGGTGTGCTCGTTACAAGTTAAAAAGGACTAGTTGTGGACGATGTAAGAATGTGGCAAATAAGCATATGTGGTACTTACCATTAACGCCCAGACTTCAAAGATTATTTACTTCACCTCGGATAGCCTCACAAATGAGGTGGCATCATAATAATCGTCGAGATCCAGGTGTTCTATCTCACCCATCTGATGGAGAGGCATGGAAGAAGTTTGATCAAACTTACCCTAAATTTGCTTCAGATCCCCGAAATGTAAGGCTTGGTCTATGTGCTGACGGCTTTACACCCTATGGACAATCAGGAAGAAAGTACTCTTGTTGGCCTGTCATTGTCACTCCATATAATCTTCCGCCTGGGATGTGCATGAAACAAGAGTATATGTTTTTGTCATTGATTATCCCTGACCCTAGCAATCCAAAAGGTAAAATAGATGTTTACTTGCAGTCTTTGATCGATGAACTAAAATTGCTATGGGAGGAGGGTGTCCAAACATATGATAGTTCATTAAAACAAAACTTTCAAATGCGGGCAGCACTTATGTGAACTATTAATGACTTTCCAGCATATGGCATGTTGTCAGGTTGGATGACTGCTGATAAATTGTCATGCCCTATTTGTATGGAGCAATCAAAGGCATTCACTATTAAGCATGGGAAAAAGAATAAAGCTCGTGTTGAAGGATCCATGTGTGAGGCCTACATCATTGAGGAGACTGCCACTTTTTGCTCCCATTATTTTGAGTCACATGTCCCCTCAAGAAGGACAAGGGTTCCAAGGAATGATGATTGTGGTGAAAACATGGAAGAACAAGTGTCTATTTTTAACTATCCGGGACGCCCATTTGGAAAAGAAAAGATCTGTATCCTCACTGACAATGAAATTGTAGCTGCCACAAGATATGTTCTTCTAAATTGCGAAGAAGTGCAACCTTATATAGAGTAAGTTCTATACTATTACAAACTTACTTTCAGTGGTACTCTATTTAACCCAACTTATGCAGATGCAGAGAATATGTCAAGGGTATAACAACATCTGCGCCGTAACTTACAATTCTTGAAGTGAATCAAATGATTGATGCTAACTTTCCTACTTGGTTTCAAGAATATGTAAGATGTTATTTAGATTACATCTATGTGATTCCCTCATCAAATATGTATAGAGTATGCTTACATTGTATATTTTTTTTATGAATAGATTCTAAATAAAGACAATGGTGTGAGTGATCAATTTTTACAAGAAATTGCTTGGGGACCCAAGAAAATGGCATGCACATGGCCTATGTATTTTGTCAATGGGTATAAGTTCCACACAGAAGCTTGGAGCCAACATAAGTCAACTATAAACTATGGTGTTTGCATTAGGGGAACTGACGATAGACAATCGGAAAGTGATTACTATGGCATACTTAAAGAAGTAATCCAATTAGAATACATAGGGACGCCGAAGAAAATAGTGTTGTTCAATTGCGAATGGTTTGATCCCACTCGAGAACGTGGCATGAAAATCCATAAGCAGTATGGAATTGTTGACATTCAAGTCACACGAAGGTACAATAAATATGACCCATTTATACTTGCACAACAAGCGGTGCAAGTGTATTATGCACCTTATCCTGCAACACGTGATAAGATTAATTGGATGGCAGTCATTAGAACGAAAGCAAGGAGCACAATTGATGCACCTAGCACTAAAGTTGATAATGTTGTATAACAAGGTGATGGGATAGAGGAAATCATACCAACAAACATTGACAATGATGAGCTTCCAACATTACATGATGTTGAAGGTGCACATGAAGAAGTTGATAGATTGCTTGTCAATCAAGAACTTAATGAAGCTGAACCTGAGTTTACTTCAAACTCGACTGATGAAGAGGAAGACCTACTTACTGAAGATGATACAGGGGATGAAGCTAGAGATGATGAGTAGTTTGTTTTTATGAATCTAATGGAACTCTCAATGTTTTTGTGCTTAATGTGAAATGTTTTATTCTTCTTGTAATGCTTTTGAAATTAGTATTGATTCTTGTTTACCTAAACTATATTGTGAAGTTTTTTGTAATGTGTTATGCTTCTTGTTTACTATAGTGAATTATGGATTCTATAAATGTTTTTGCAACTCTTATTTTGCATATACAGATGTCTAGTGGTCAATCAAGCCGAGGTGGTGGTAGAGGACGCACAGTTCGAGGTGGAGGCCGATCAAGGGTTCGAATCACTATTGACCCTTCCCCACCTGTGGCAATGCCTCCTCCACCTTCTAAACCTTCCCCACCTTCATCCGTGCATTCTACTATCCAGCCTGACACTCAGGCTCCACATGAAGCTCCTACAGGGTCATCTAGTGGGGCACGTCCTTTTAGTAGACCTTGTGGTAAAGATCCAGCGGATGAAAAACATGGATTTATCCTGATAAAGATTCGTAAGTAATAATTTATATATAATTATTTTTTATCACGTGTGAGGATATATCAGAATCAAATATTTAGTAGTTCTCAGAATCAAATTAAATGGGCATGGTAAAAGATTTCTATTTATGTTGGCATTAATTAGATTTCTATGTGCGTACTTTTTATTAACGACTTGTGGAAACTTGCAGCTTTGACCCGGTAATCGACGTCGTTAGAGAGATCACATCAGTGATTCGTGGAAAATTTGACAGACCATGTTATAATGGGGCGACTATACCCCCTGCAATCCTAAACATGTGGTTTGGAGAATGGGCGGTTTGTGTCACTTCTTTGTACTTAAGTTTACTTAATTTTTTATATATATAAGAGTTTACTTATTTTAATTTCTTAATTTATACAGAAAAGTTACAAATGGCTACCAGAATATGAAAAACAAATAAAGAAAAACTGGGAGAAAAAGGCTAAAGATCGACTTCGTGGGTTAATGTGCAAAGTACGTGCTGAGAAAAAGCGACCTTTGTGGATTCCTGAGAACGTGTATGAACAATTATTGGCTGAATGGGGTACAGACTCTTACAAAAGAAAGCAAGAAAAGGCAAAGCAAAATCGAGCATCTGCGAAGGGCGGGACATTACATAGTTGTGGCTCTATTCCCACATCAGAGCATAAAAGGAGGCTGGTATAAAACTTTCTTTTTCTAACGAATACATGGTTATTTTATTTTTATCAATAATTGATTCTTAAGTAACAATAACAGACGAAGGAATTAGGAAAGGAGCCAACATTCTTCCAACTATTTGAGCGCACTCACAAAAGGAAGGATAATGGTGAGTTTGTTGACCAGAGGGCAGCCGATGCTTATGTAAGTATAAAGCCTTACTTTTATGTTACTCTACTGTTATTGGAGTCTTTGGTTGCTAGTTGTGTGTTTCTTTAGTGTTGTTTTACATACTGAGAAAAAGCCAAATTGGATTAGGACTATTAAAAAGTGCATGTGCTCTTTATGGAGTCTTTGGTTGCTAGTTGTGCTCTTTATGGTAAGCTATTAACATTAATATTGTTCATGATGACTTTTTAACATACTGCCTATCAGATTCAGTTCTAGAAATATTCCTTTTGTGTGTACTTGGAAATTATGTGATATGTGCCTCTTGGAAGCTTATTATGTTTATATATTCTTCTGAAATGAATTCCCCATTCTCTGCTTTGTATATGTTTCTAAGTGAAAAGAAGTGTATATGTTTCTAAGTGTCACCTACTTCTCAAGGTCCTGTCTTTAATTAAAGTATAATTGGATATAGATTTAGAATGATGGTGGAGATGTTATATAAATGGAAGGATGATGGTGGGACAAAAGTAAAAGAGATTCTTGGTGGCTGCCATTAATTAAAGTATAATTGGATATAGATTTAGAATGAGTTAACCTTTATGAAGCAATACCTTGTACTGATGCAACTTTTTTTGACTTGGTTGGCACTTGGCATGCATAAAATAGTGTAAATCTAATAGGCAGTATGTTATTACATGTTTTATTGAGCTATTTTCTTGTGTGAACAATGGTTGGATTGTTCTTCAGTAATGTATGTTTCTTGTTTGTATAAAAGAAAAACCTAGGTCATCATGCTAAACTAGGTCTATTCTTATGTGTGGTTGATAAAATCTAAATGTTCAAACTCCTTTTTTTTTCCTATTGTGAATGTCAAAATATGGTACCTATTTACTGTTGTATATTAGATATGCTTCAAACTATTATTGCTCTAATCTATGATTGTGTTATGCTTTTTGACTTTGTTGAAAATTAAGTCACTAAGAAACTATTTTTCTATATTATTTGCAGGATTAATATAATAAGCTTAAGTCACTTAGATCTTCTCAAGCATCGGCCAATGGTATTAATGAGATTTCTAAAAATGAAGAAAATTCCATATGGTTAGAAGTTGTAGGTGGAAAGAATAGAAAAGGACATGTTTTTGGTGTAGGCTCAGAGACGCTTGAAGTTGGTAGCTCATCAGTTGAGATGTCTAGTGCGACTAAGACATGGCTTCATCCTCAATTCCAAGCTGAGATAGAAAGATGCTTGGCAAAGCAAGCTGAAGAAAATCAAGCTGTAACTGATGTTTTGAAACAAAAAGTTGAGGAGCAGTCTCAAATCATAACGTCTTATAAGGATAAATTTGCGGAGCATGAGCGGTTGATTGGTGAATTATTTTATCAACTACAAGTTAGCCGTGCTGCAAGAACCAAATCAAAAGAAGATTTGGAATAGTTATCTTATGAGATTAATGAACTTTCTAAAAACTTTTGAAGTAGTCAAAGTAGCTTCTTGACTACTATATATATTTGCAAACTTGTGATATTGTTGAAACTTTTTATGAGTATTTTGTATGACTTATATGAATCTTGTGACTTTTTTTATATTGAAATTGTGTTTTCTAATGTATTACAATCCATAATATATATAAATTGTAATTATATCTAAAAATTGGACCATTTGGTACAGGAAAGAATAAATCCATTTTGTAGAATTTAGAGATGGATGACCTAAAAACCGTCTCCAATGCGTCTCTAAAATATACTTAAAATGCCTTTTAGAGACGGATTAGAGACGGATGAACAAAAATTGTTCTAATATTCTGTCTCCAATTAGAGACGGAATATTCGTCTCTAATTGGAGACGGATTAGAGATGGCCAGAAAACTAATCCGTCCGTGATAATGTCACTATGGATTAGGCTTAGAGACAGAATTATTCAAAATGGAGACAGAATTTTCCGTGGCTAATCTAAACATAATCCGTCTCCAATCTGTCTCTATTGATTAGCCACACATTTTTTTGCCACGGACACACATCCGTCTCTAATTCCGAGTCTGACGAAATTAGAGACGGAATTTGCTTGTATTAGAGACAGATTTGTCCGTCTCTAATTAATGTTTTTCTTGTAGTAGTAGTATAATTTTTTAAAATAGGGGGAGCCCTACAAGAAAAATGAATATTTTTAACAACCTATATTTCAGCAGCCACAATTAATGGTTGAAAAAAGTAATTTTTTCAACGACTAATTTTTTACGATTGAAATCAATTGTTGAAAAAATGAATAGTAGTAATTTTACGGTCAATAATTGTCAAAATATTATTTTTGAAAATACAATTGTCGACGACGACCATAAAAAAATACCGTTGAGAAAAATATTGTCGAAAAACACTATTATTAATTGTCGAGAATACTATAATTTTTTTAACAACTAATTTTTTTCCAAGGGAGGATACTGTAATTTACTCAAAATTGTATGCTTTACTTACCATATAAAATGATGTCATTGAAAATTGTATTTAAAGTATATGTATATATATATATATATATATATATATATATATATATATATATATATAGATATATATATATATAAAACTAATTTAGCTAAAATTTAGATGAATAACACTTTTAAAAAAAGATTTGATGAGTAATAGTATACAATAGTTTAGTGTAAATAGAATAAATTTTAGAAAAAATTAGGGCTTGGATGGGAGGATCTTTTGAGAGCAGTGGGGAGTGATGTGCAGTGGTTTAGGTTTATAAACCCTTGGTTGGGAGTTTAAGTGAGTAATAAAGTGTGATGGTTTAGGAAAGTTTGAAAACCCTTCCAAGCCATCCAACACCTCAATTTTCAAACCCCTCCAAATTGGGGGGTTGGTTGTTCATTTTTCGCAAATTCGAATTACTTCGAATCGAGGTTGCAATTGTTCGTCACAATTGTGATCAAATAAAAACCTCAAGTAGCACAAGGTGCAACCCAAGGGTCGAATTTCTCGCGGAATCTTCGTATTAACCTACAGCTGGTAAGTATCTCAAGCAAGTAGATATTTGTAGAATAAGTAGAGACTCAATGGTTTAAAGGGTGAAGAATATTATGAAGAATAGAACCAAACAATCATAACCTTGGAAAGGATGAATACAAACAGAATGAAATTAGTAAACCCTAATGAAGAGCCATCGGCTCATGCCTTTGCTAGTTCTTCTTGGAAACCAAAGAAGAACTCAGTCACTCATATTCTCTCTGCACTCTAGACTATACTAAAATATGGGAATCACTGAATGCCTTTTCAACCTTGTGAGACGTCTATTTATATTGCTCCGGGACCTCCAATTTGAGTAGGAATATGATAGAGATAATCATTAATTGGTATAGAATTTAATATTTGAATTCAAACCGATTTGAAAGCATCTCCAACTCCTTTGATGACTGGGATCTTCATTAAATTCGCTCATTAAGGTTGCTGCCACGTCATTACCTTGCCACAGCGAGTGCTTCGTCCTTTTCTTGTTTTGAACTCTCTTTGGTCCTTGCGACTAGTTCATGCTTTGGTTCCGGTTCTTGTACTTGGAGTATGTCTTCCCATTGATCCCTGTAGTACTCAATAAACATCAAATGCACCTATCCAAAATTCTACGAATTTTGCGGATAATCAAGAATATCAATAAAGAGTGCATTTTATGGGCATTTTATCACATATTTTGCTCTACTCCTTATCTAAAATATACAGCCTTTTTGGTGCAAAATCATATGTTTTTATGTATAATTTATGCTATTTAGCACACTAAAGTTAGGTTGATTTTGGTTGCGATCAGACCTCCACACTTAAACCTTTGTACTCCTGGACAAAGAAAGTCTAAATCTAGAACATTCAAGATCAAGCTAACTTGGAGGGTTAGTGCTCCCAATAAAAAATAAGAATCTACCATGCAAGTATTCAAGTAAATTTTGATCCTAGGATCAGTACGGCAAGTTAATCATGCATGAGATTTTCGTCAAGATTATTTAGGACCAACAATACACTCATAGTCTCACCAATATATTGGGGTAGGATTTCACTCATAACATACTTACTCGCTTCTTACCATAGGCTTGCAAAAGGTCTATATCTCCACCGTTTACTGCAAACAAGTTCCCAGTCAGGAGTTCTTTTAGGCTTGTAACATTGCTGATGGAGGCCAAGTTTTTTATCCTGCTTCACATAAAGAAAGAAATTACAAGTTCCAAGGTAATCTAGAAATCCCCAGGTCTCAGATTAGGGATATAATTCCAACCTTCAACTCTAGAAATCCCCAGGTCTCAGATTAGGGATATAATTCCAACCTTCAACCTTGTTCACTATTCTTGAGAATCTTTATGATTCTATGCTTTTTCTTTTCTTTTCTTTTTCTTTCTTTTCACTTTCTTTCATAAGTCCTTTGGACTTACTAGATTTTCTACTAAAACGTAATCAAGGTCAGAATTTAAGGAGATTGGCAATACCTTGGTTCTTCCCCTTACCGATGATACTTGCCTATTTAGGCTCAAAAAGGGTGACTATGGATAATTGTGTTTGGGCTACTATTTGGGCACAGGGTTACGGAAGGAACTGCCTCTATCATCTCAAGTCCTCGTGTGCTAGCACAACCTCAATTAAGACCAACTGCAAGTTCTAGAAGTGAACAAGTTAAGCAGTTAAAACACTCAATAGAAGTATATTTGTAGATCAGTGTTTGGGGCTTATCTTTCCAACAGGGTTAGGTCAATCATATTGGTCTTTCAATAATCCATCTGACTTCTTGAAGCATGTGTTAATTGACTCAAGCAAACAAGAATATCCTACATGGTGTAAGAAAATTTCTAATTAGGTTAACGTCATAAAAGTCTTACTAAATAAAGAATTTTATAGTTCTAAATTTCCTAAGTTCAGTTTGGAAAGCCTAAGTGAGGTTCGTTGATTTTTGAAAAATATCTTTTTAAGAAAAGCATATTAGTTCATTTTTGAAAAATTTTCTGACTACTACATGCTAGGTTTGATTCCTAAGATATTTATTTATTTTTGAAAACTTTTAAATTTGCCCAATTATTCGAAACTAAATAATTAGCAGGACCCTGAAGTCTTAAATTTTCTAGACAGAGTAATTCCCCCACCCCCACACTTAAAACAAGCATTGTCTCAATGCTTTAAGAACACGAAGTTTTAAGACGGCGGGGTACTTATCAAAACAAATTTAGCAGAAAAATAATATTAAATTAGAGAGAGATATTTTGGCGTCAAATAATGATGGCTTAATCATAGGATTTAAAAAAGTTCAAAATAAAAAATAACATTGATAAAAAAAAAAGAAAATTCGAAAAAAAAATGAAAGTAAACAAAATTATCGAGAATGCAGAAATTTCAAACAAAATTATTTGGTAAGTTAATCCTTCCCCCTCACACTTATTTGACAGTTAATATTTTACCCACAGGAGACCGGATATTTGGGTAAAGAAATACTTACCTTGCCCCTCAAGGGGTTCATAAGACTACTTGTCTTGCTCTAGGAGCTATTGTTGGAGGTGTCTGACTTTGTTGTCGGCTTCGTCTCTTTTTTGTTGGAAGATCGTTGTTATCTTTGCTAGTAGCTCCTCCTTTTTTGGTTTATTCTTTTTGAGTATTCGGGCGATCAATTTGGTTAGGGTGTTTACTCTTGTCTTTTCTGTGCCCGTCTCAGTTGAGCTCCCCCCACTCTTTGTTTGGTGGGTCTGGTGGTCTTTCTTTTTGCTCCTGCAGTGGTGTGCCACTATCTTTTATTTCAGGTGCCTTTTTTACTAAAATGTTAGTTGGGCCCTTGGCCAAATCAATAGTTATATCATCCAGAGAGGTAGAAGTAATGGTACTATCTGTAAAGTTTATTTCAGGGTTCTCAAGTGGTTGTGTCATTCCTTCATAAAGTTTGAATTCGATTTTGTTTTCTCCAACCTCCATAAAGATCGTTCCTTCTTTCATGCCAATTGTGGTGTTGGCAGTCATGAGCAAGGGACGTCCTAAAATCAAAATGGAGTCTCGAGGTGATGACTCAATATCTAAGACATAGAAGTCTGCAAGGATCCAGAGCCCCTTGACTTGTACAAATAAGTCTTCTATGAGTCCTTCAGGGTGTACTAGAGACTTATCAGCCAGCTGCAATACAACCGAAGTTGGTTGCAGGGTTTTGACACCTAATGTTTGATAGATGGATTTGGGCATCACGTTTATTGTAGCTCCTAGATCAAGTAGTGCTTGTTCAATTGGCACTTTTCCAATTCTCCAGGGTATAGTGAAGAACCTTGGATCTCAGCACTTTTCTGGTATGCTAGGTTTCAAAAGAGCAAACACATTTAAACTTACTGGCACTTTTATACTAGTCTTAAATTTCCTTTAGTTCGTGCAAAGTTCTTTAAGAACCTTGGCATACTTAGGTACCTTCCTAATTAATTCTATTAGGGACATATTTACTTCTACTTTTTCTAAGAGTTCAAGGATTTTCTCGTCCTATTTAAAGTTATTGTTAGTCTTTTTATCGTGCATTAAAAAGGAACGGGGAAAGGGTAGCTTTTCAATGTCAAACCCCTCCAATTTTAGGTTCAGGGATTGTACTTGTTTCATTGCCTTTTTGCTTTTCTTGAACGTTGAGGTTTTTCATTTTCTTTAGTAGCTCTTTTTCCTTTCCGCTCTCACTTTCTACACCTTGGAAGAATGTTTTGAAATCATTACCGTCCTCCTCTTCTTGAGTGATAGGCATTATTGGTCCCTTATAGCCTTTGCCACTTCGCAAGGTGATGGTGTTCAGACTTTAGGTTTTATTACATTGTTGGAGGGGTTATTTCCTCCAATTTGTGCATGATGTTCACTCATATTGTTGGACAATCCTTTTACGAATTCAGCTATGTCGTGTCTCTTAGTGTTTGAGGCATTCACCTTAGACGCTAGGTCATTGATTTTAGCGTCGAATTGGGTGACAATTGCCTACAATTGGGAGTTGGTTATGTTATGCTCTTGGATTATTTGTTCTCGAAATTCTAGAAATCCTTTAACTACTATTTGCCTGAGATCTATTACTTCAGAACCTAGACTCTCTTATTTGGTGTTTGTTAGGGTGGTGGGGTTGGCTTTCATTAATTGGTTAAGAGCGTCTCTTTCGAAGTTTCCTACCCTATTTCCTTGGTTGGTTTACCCAGAGTCCCTCCACCTAAAATTTGGATGGTCTCACCATCTAGGGTTGTATGTGTTTGAGAATGGGTCTCGCACCGGATACATCCCAGGTCTTTGTTGAAACATACCATTAACCTCTTCCACTTTTGTGTGGACAATCATCAGCTGTGTGCATCATGGATTCGCACACGCTGCAACTTGCGACTACCAGAAGCAGATGCTCTATTCTCTTATGTGGGACTTGTAAGGCCTTGACCGCTTGAGTTGATTCGGCTATGTCCCTAGTGATTTGGGCTAGTGTAGGGTTTGGATCACGCCTTAATTCTTCTACTAGATGCACATCTCTAGGGGATCTTCTCTTTTAGTCATTGCACATTTTTTTATTAAGTCCCAGGCCTCGGCAGGGGTGAGGTCTTCTAGTGCGCAATTTGTTGTGACCACTAACATGTCAGAGTCTATAGGGTTCAGACCATCTATAAAGCTATTTAATAGTTGGGCCAGAGGGAAACGATGATTGGGGCATTTAGTCATTAAGTCCTGAAGGCGGGCCTAATAATCATAGTAGTTTTCATCTCTCTATGGCTTAATGGAAGTGATTTATTTTCTAGTGGTTGAAACTTTGTTAGACGAGAAGTACTTTTCGAGGAAGGCAATCCAGAGAGCGTCCCAGGAGAGTAGGGCTTTAGGGGGTTGGGTTGGTAGGTGTAGAAACCATTCCATGGCCTTTCCTTCTAGTGCCATTCAGAAAACCTTGTACATGACATCCTCTACTTTAGTGCCTATGAGTTTGAGTGTTGTGCAGTGCATGCGTAGAATCTTTAAGTGTACGTAGGGATTATCACCTGCCAATCCATGAAATTTTGGCAGGCAGTTCAGCAGTGGTCCCTTTAGTTCAAAATCATTCTCAAAAACTGGGACTAGGTTTTGAGATATGTCATAAGAGGAGTCAATTTTATTTAAATCTCTAAGGGTGACCCTTTCATCAAAATTCCATCCCCATGATCACCCATGGATATGGTGAGAATTTCTTCCCTTCTTTTCTCTCTCCTAAGTTTAGTTAGGGTTTGCTTGATCTCTGGGTCTAAGGGAAATAAGTCTCCTTTAGATGCTTAGGTCATAAACTAGAGGATGACCCTTTATGTTGCCACACTCGCTATGGTGAGTGTGGTGGCGAGCAGAGGGTAGCTCGTTGTGTCGAGCAGAAAACAACTCACTGTGGCGAGCTTGCTATAGAATTTAATATTTTAATTCAAACCAATTTCAAAGCATCTCCAACTCCTTTAATGATTGGGATCCTCATTAAATTCGTTCATTAAGGTTGCTGCCACATAATTGCCTTGCCAAGCTGAGGTACTTGATGTGGCGAGCTATTTTGCTCGCCACAGCGAGCTGTATTACTCGCCACAACAAGTGCTCCGTACTTTTCTTGTTTTGTTCTCTCTTTGGGCCTTGCTACTAGTTCTTGCTTTGGATCTGGTTCTTGTACTTGGAGTATGTCTTCACATTGATCCCTATTAAGCCCGCATTACTCAACAAACATCAAATGCACATATCCAATATTCCATGAATTTTGCGGATAATCAAGAATATCAATCAACAGTGCATTTTATCACATTTTTTACTCTATTCCTTATGTCAAAATATACAACATTTTTGGGGCAAAGTCATATGTTTTTATTTATAATTTATTCTATTTAGCATACTAGAGTTAGGTTGATTTTGGGTGCGATAAGGGGTTTAGGATGATTTGTGTTGTTTATCATATTTAATTCCATTATTATCCCTCTTTTATTCTATTTTTGTTTATTCATTATAAGGATAATATTGTCCACCACTCTCTTTATTATTTTTGAACTCCCAATCAATGGAGTGATTTGTTTGAACCATTCCACCCCACCCCACTCCACACCACTCCATTAATAACCACCCCACCCTCAATGACTTCAAAACTCCCAGCCAAGCCATTAGTTAAAGTTTCTTATATCTTTACCATAAGGTTTTCCAATTATAGGCTTCATTTATACTCTCTCTTTGTTGATTGGTTATGTAAAACGTGATCTTCTATATTTTCTCTCTACATTGATTGGTCATGCACATGTCACGATCCCCACCCGATGGCACGTGATCGGCACAGACTTAGGGAGGGACCCGTAAGTATGTAAGCCCCATTATAATGCCCAACCTGTACTCTACATAGTTCATACAATGCCAAAATGCAATACTATTAAATCTGCACATGTCACGATCCCCACCCGATGGCACGTGATCGGCACAGACTTGGGGAGGGACCCGCAAGTATGTAAGCCCCATTATAATGCCCAACCTGTACTCTGCATAGTTCATACAATGCCAAAATGCAATACTATTAAATCTGCGTTCGCATAAATACGTAAATTCCACAATAAAATATCTAGAATTCATAAGTTTACAAATCACAATTCCAAAAGACAAAACCTGCCCTAGGCTAATGGAGCTAACCTTTAGAAGTTCAATAAAGTTACAAAATACAAACATAACCGAAATATAACACCCACACGAACAAAGTGCGGGGTCTTTGGTTGTCGTCTTATTGGGCCGATGTGGACGCTTGACTAGTACCTATCTCTAGAAATATAAACCACGAGTGTTGAGTCAAACATATAAGTGAGGGAAAAACCCATCCTAGACTTGGTATAAGGGTATAACCACGAAGGGAAAGGGAATGTCAATCTTTTTTGTTATAGAAAAGGGAATGTTAATCATAAGCATACATATTGTCATTACTAGATAAACAACACATCATACTTTATCAATTAACCAAGACTATTTACCACACATATTTTCACATGCATAACATTCACATGAGTCACATTCACACATTCTAGGCATAAGCCCACACGGGTGGTGTCCATATAACAATTGCAAGGAAATCATAGGCCTAAGTTCATTTGAGAAGCAATTCAAGAAATCAAAGCTTTAGGGGTGAAGTTGGCCACATAGGGTTAAGGTTACTTGGGCACCATGAGGTCAAGGAAGACTTTTATTTTTTGAAAAGATTAGTTTTAAGGAAATTTGTTTCGCAAAATCGGTGCCCAAGGTTTTACCAAGTCATTCAAGAGTACAAACTCTCATTTTTGTTTCCGAAAAGGGTAAGATATGCCTTATGTAAAAGAAATGGGTTTGTTCAATTTATAAAAATGACTTGTGAACAACATTGCCTATTTACACGATTCCTTCCCTTAAGCAAACAAGGAGGTGTGGTTCAAATTGGTTCCTTCGCTTCTCCCTTGCTTGCCTATGTGTTCATGACAAATGGGTTGGTTAAGTTGTTTAAAAATGTTCCTTCCCACCACCTTCCCAATCTTATACTACTAAGGACACATGGTTCAACCCTGTTCCTTCCCATGCTCACCTTGGTACCTTAACACATGGTTAGTCCCATGGTTCAACCTTGTTCCTTCCTATACACCACATTAGACCATACCTAACTATTTAATACAACAAAGGCACAATTTCTTATATATAGCCATCATCAATCAAGAGAAAACCACAAGTTAATTCATTTATCACATCAAGAATCCTTACTCATACGCAAGCTCACATTCAGCCCACAAATTTCACATCAATATCAATTATAACAACCATCCATGTGTATAAACATAGAATGAGAAATCAACAAGTTATGTTAGTCAATCACAACATACACATAACTCTTTAATGACTAAGATGAAACAGTCCCTCACCTTGGCAATTCCCTTGATTATACTATTGGGTGCCCTTGCCTCCAAGGAGTCCTTTGTTCCCTAGCATAAGGAATTTCACAATCAATTCAAAGTTCATAAATCCCCTAACTACACTACAACTATTTCCTAAGCTAACTTATAAGTTTTCTCCAACTAGCTTATGGTCATCATAGAGTCTTATCCTACATTGAAACACATCCTTGATTGGAAACAAGCTCTTATGCTTACATTGTCAATAACAAATTCCATGGAGGTCCACCACCAACCCTAGAGTAAACCAATGCCGCAATTAATACTTAGCCATTTGGCAACCCTCCAAATGCTAAAAATCACTTTCATAAAACATTAGGAGTTCATACACATCAACCATTACAAGGAAATCATCATTCCCACCATTTTTGTAAAAATTCATCCATATAAATCCCTAGGTGGTAATCCTCCATATAACTCATTATTAAGGTGCTTCCTATGCCTCAAGAGGGTCCTAGAATGTTATACTATAGGTAGGAAACACATTTCTAACAAGAAAAACAAGAAATAAGTGATTGGCTCAAGATTCGTGTACGTAGGAAACTCGAAAATGAGGTCAACTTCCTTGAAGCTTCAAAACGGAAGGAGAAGAAGATGGAAGTCTTAGATTGTTGAGAGGAAGCAAGAGCTTTGGTGGATTGGTGAGGATTTGGCAAAAGTCTTCATGCCCTAGAAGAGAGAATGGGAGGACGAGAAGAGGAGAAGAAGAAGATGAGGATGAAAATGAATTTAGAGCCTTAGGGTTCAATTTTTATGGCTGAGAGGAGGATTTTCGGGGTCTATCTCACAATTTTTAAAGAGTTGTGGGTTAAATTCGAGTTTTTAAAAAAATTTCGGACCCTTTCTGTTGCTTTGTTTTCCACAGCGAGAAACTACACATAGCCTCTGTCTTTGCTCACTGTAGCGAGCACCACCAGACTTGGTTGCTCTCTCTTAGTTTTTGAGTCCTTCTTGGGTTTTGAAACAATTCTAAGGCCAAGATTCTTTGCTTATTTCTCAATGATGACCATCCTAAGTTCTAGAACTCAAATTCACCCCTAAAACATAACTAATGAAAGCATCGGGTATCACAATGCATAAACTTTTTACTACGTGTCTTCTTTGTAGTGGGGAACGTAACCTTATAATAAAGATATAAAGAATCTTACTTAAAGTTTATAGTAACTGATGAGCGGTGTAAACCAAAAGTTTAACAACCCTAATCGTCGCAAGTTTGGATCAAATAAACCTAAGTAATGCAGTATAGTGCACTACCAAGGGTCAAATCTCTCGCGGAATCTTCAATAACTCTGGAGTAGTAACTATGCCTTTAAATAATCTAACAGAGTTAAAAGATCAAAGAGTATTTTAAAAAAAAAACAAGTAAATGATTGGGTGAGAAAATATGATTGTAAATGAATAACTAAGAGAAGTAGTTTATCCTTCGAGGTCTATGTAATTTGCTATCCCTGTTAAATCAAAATATATAATTGGTAAGTTATTTTGGAAAACACCTTATCAGACCTGTACATCCGAAAGTTGTCTCAACCAATGCCTAAGGACCTGGGTACACATTAAAACGACTATATCGCACCCGCAATAAAATGGTGTTAACAAATTAAAGGATCACACTTATTTAATGAAAACCAAATATAAAAAGTAGTGTATTTAATATGAGTCGATCAACCCATACCTGCAACCGATAGGTCTATTTAATCCGATTGTGAATCCTAGATCCGTCAACTGATAGGACTCAGAACCACGACTGGAGGTTGATAAATTGTACAACTTCCAAAATAAACTTTCCTAAATCTAAGAGTAGATAGTTCAAGCAAATTACATAGAAAACCTAAGGGACAACCTAAAATGCTTAGCTAATCATGCCCTAGGAACAAGGAAGCTAAGTCTAGAATGAAAACTAGATACAAAACTATGATTTCTTGCCTCCTATTTATAGGCATTTGTAGAGATTCCTAGTCTAATTATAAATAGGAAAGATAATATAATTTCCCTATTTTAAACTATATTACAAATTCAAACTTCAAACTTAGACTCTACCTAGACTCTCCAGGATGATGTTGACTCTGACTTGAATTTCGAATCTCATTCTTCACATGTTGCCTGGCTCGCCGCGACAAGCTGCTTAAAACTTGGTTGGACTTGTGCATTTTATCTTCTTAGTTCTGCTCTATAGCTCTTCCTATCTCTTCCTATCCTTTCAGATTAGTGCTTCCTCATGTTCCAAGTGGCTAAACGTCCCTGGATTGACCTAAAATCAACCCAAAGTATTTGTGACAACACCTGATTTATTCCTAATAATATCAATTATCTAGAATTTACAGTTTTGTCACAAAATAAGCATTAATTACGCATTTTTACCACTTATTGCATATTGACCAACATGAACACAGAATGATGACAAATACTGTAATATTACAAATATATACCAATAATATCATGTAAAATGACACCAATTAAAGTGTTAAATTTTGGTGTCATCAATAACACACTTATGTACACCTGACTTTTTCCGATCCCAATTATCAAAACGATAAACAAAAGTAAAAGATCAATGTTGCGACACAAGTTCTTCACGTCGCGACGTGCCCTTTTGTCTTAGGCTTCCTATAGACCTCCAACGTCACAATGTTGACATCCTCCATTATGATGTATCTTCAAAATTCAAAATCCATCAAAATCATCCTGTTAACTCTTCACACGATCGCCACACGTGATTTAGGATTTGTAGAGCCTATAAATAGGACCTCACTCCTTAGTCTTCAACAGACAGACTTCTACAGTCAAACCCATAGTCAAGTGCAATTTCTCACTCCTTTGACTCTCTCTAGAGCATGCTATAGCCCTTCCCTAACTTCAAGAATCCTACTCTTAAGGATCAAACATCCTCAGGATGTTACGCAG
This sequence comes from Senna tora, assembly GCA_014851425.1. Classification (NCBI taxonomy): domain Eukaryota; kingdom Viridiplantae; phylum Streptophyta; class Magnoliopsida; order Fabales; family Fabaceae; genus Senna; species Senna tora. The sequence goes on from CM026262.1 coordinate 18,305,264, forward strand.
CTCCAAGTATGTATATAAACCCTAGACTCTCTAAGTATTATCCAATCATCTCGAAGCCCTAGGCTTACTTTAATCAACATTCTTACATCATCTCCATCACATTCATATTCATATTATAATTAGGTCTTGCCTAGACATCACTTAAACAGTAGGATTTTTATCTGTGATCTAACCCTAACTAGTGGCTAGGGCATCGGTCGGGATCTAATCAATAGGTCTAGACCGATCACCAAAATAGCTAAGATTTTTATTCTTTGATGTCCTTAAAAACTTCAAAGGCCTAAGAAAATGCCTTTCATTCAAATTGATGGTGTGACGGCCATCCCTACAAGGAGGGTCTCCATTACCGGGAGTCATCACTAAGTTTTTAACCTCTAAAACTAGGAAAAGGTTATTATTTGAAAATATAGTGAGAAATGGGGTTTGAAAGTAATTTAAAATAGATTAAAAGGATGCTTTCGTAATTAGATAAAATTATGCATTCAAAATTAAATGGAAATTGATTTTTTGAAATAAATAAATAATTTTTATTTAAAAAAGCGTTTAAGAATATGGCAATCCGGGCTATGACCAAAAGTTTAGGTCTGAGAGTCTGTTTCAGTCGAGGGGAAGGTGTTAGGCACCCCTCATCTCCCGTACGTAAACGGTTACCCTAGAATGGGAATTTAACTTGATATGACCTTTTTGAATATTTGGGCTTCTATCGAACAAATGCAGTGTCTAAATCGAGCCAAGATGAAAGCCTAGTGCCTACATACCCTCAGAGAAAGATCAGAGTCCACGTAGTTCGATCATAATGTGTGCTCATGCATATGTCTATGTGAGTGCACTCACCAGACATATTAGGCTCAAATGGTGCGCCAATGGTGTGGTCATTGAGGCATGTTGGCCCACTACAACAAATCAAGGTTTCGGTGGCGACAAAAGTTGCCACTGAAGGTCTTCAGTGGCGACATATTAGTTGCCACGCAATGTCCCACAAGTGAAGAAAGTTAATTTTTGCCACTAAAACAACAATAAAAGTTGGGTTTTTTGGTCGCGACATTTTGTCGCCATTGAAAGGACCTTCATTGGCAACCCGTTTTGTCGGTACATAAAACCTTCTGTGGCGACTTTTTCTCGCCACCTAAACCACTTTCAGCAGCCAATTTTGGTTGCCACTGAAAAGAGTTGCCGGAACACCGCCGGTCGGCGACGACTTTCAACACCACCTTATATTTTTGAAAAATGGCACTTGGATGGATTCAAAGTCGGGACACGATGCATGGTAATGTTTGCAGCAACCACTAAGCCATATATCACCTTTTGTTATATAATGTCATTCTAATATATTTATTAAGTTTTCTACCTTCAGTGGCGACTTTGTTTTTCGACACCGAAGGGTCTTTGGCGGCGAATTTAAAAAAGTCGCCACAAAAACCTAACTATTTTTAAACTTGAAATTATAATTTATTAAGTTTTCTACCTTCAGTGGTGAAATTTTAAATTTCCCCACTTAAGGTTTTCAGTGGCGACTTTTTTTTTCGCCATCGAAGGGGCTTTGGTAGCGCCACAAAAACCCTGACTATTTTTAAACTTGAAATTATAATTTATTAAGTTTTCTACATTCGGTGGTGAAATTTTAAACTTCGCCACCGAACGGTTTCAAGTGGCGACGTTGTTTTTCGCCACTGAAAGTTTTCAGTGGCGAGAGGAATAGTTGCCACTAAAGTTATTTAGTGGCGAGACGAATAATTGCCACTGAAAACCCTTTGGTTGCGAATTTTTAAATTTCGCCACTGAAGGTTTTCAATGGCAACAAAAAACATTGCCACTAAAAACCCCTTGGTGGCAACATTTAAAAATTTGCCACTGAAGTATATTTTGCAGCGACAATATTGTCAACACTGAAGAGCTTTTAGTGGCGAAAAAATCATAGTTGTCATCAAAGGCCTTTGACAACGACTAAAATATTGCCATTGAAGATCTTTGGTGGCGACATGAAAATGTTGTCACTAAAGGGCGAATTGGGTCGCCACTAAAATTCGTCACTTAAAATCCCTTTTCTTGTAGTGGCCCCAGGGCACCTATGAACCAGGTAGTTATGCATATGCAATTGTGATGATCCAGTGTCTGGCTCGAACCAAAATGAAACCCTAGTGCCTACGTACCCTTAGGGAGGGATTAGAGTCTGTGTAGTTCATTGTGTATGATCAAGCAAATGTGAGGATGGATGCGCGCGCCAAGCATAACAAGCTCAGATGACGCAGCAGTGATGTGCTCATGAGGCATGCTGGCCACATGGCACCTATCTACAAAGCAGGTATGCAGATTCATGTATTCGGCTCTAGTCGAACTCGACAGAGATACTTTGTCCAGCTAGTCTAACATGCACAGAGGAACATAAAAGGCTTCCTGGCACTTAGTCTAGGAAAAGCGGTAAATTCCTATGAATCTACATGTTTAATGAAATTTAAAACAATTAAATCAATAAATAAATGCAAAATTTATTAAAAATGAGTACCTGATGTCGAGCCACTCAGAAATCAGACCGCCAACTTTGAAATCTCCTGAAAAACGCAAAACTAGTCACTCTAGGACTTTCTCTCTCTAAAATGAGACAGTTTCTATCTCTAAGACTTTAGGAATTGGTGCCTTTTGAGTGAACTTTCCACCCTTATAATTATAGGGGTGGAAATGCTGGGTAAGATTGTCATTTTTCCTTTCCTGCACGCGGGGGCCGCGACCTCTTGGATTTTGGGCTGCGGTCCCTGAACTAAGTGGATTTGCCACAACCTCTTGCTACTGTAACCTGGTTTTCCTGTTTTTAGCAACTCGCCATAGCAAGCTTTAATGCTTGCTCAGGCAAGCAGAGATATTTGAGAGGGGAGGGCCCTAAATACCAAGTTCTAGTGTGCTCCTAAATGTCTTTAAGGTTATTCTGAGTTGCCCGGACAAAATACGGTGTTCAAAAATGGATCTTATGTATCCAAATAAGCCGACAAAATCTACAAAATGGCATCATCACGATGAAGGTCGTGACATTTAACAACAGAGAAAACAAAGAAAATGCTTAAACGTCACGATGTATCCGTATGATAGTCATAACGTTCAAGGTATGCTAGCATGAATGTCGCGACCTTTACCTTGAATTTAATTCTTTAAAGCTTTAAATTCTATTAAGCCTTGTGACCGCCCGTATGTCACGAATCATGAGAGAAACCTTGTTCCTCCATATATTCTTGTCGCCATTGCTTCAATGAGGGGCTCGAGTTGTCTCCTTTGACTATTAATGGTATGAAAAAACCCTAAATGCCTGTCAAATTGCCTTCATCTAGAGTGGGACCCATTTCCTCCTGTGATCTCGGTCAATCCCAAAAGTCAATTAGGGACATTCATTCTTCCCTTTGGCTAACCCACTGCATGTACCTGCAAACCCTAATCTAACATGAGGTCAAAGAGAGGGTCTCATACCCTCTTATGACCAAATCACCCATACTCTGAGTGTTATTTGACATCATGAGTGACCTTGCAGCGACTTAAAAGTTGCCACCTTTGATCATTTGTGATGACAGTCACCCCAAAGACCTTAATTTTTTTAGTGACTTTAATTCCCATGGAGGGGTACGTAGGTCCTAAGCTGTTATTCTATATCAAGTTTGCCTAATAAAAAATAATAATAAAATTAAAATAACCATGTGTATATTCAATAAAGTTGGAAAAAAGGCCAAACATAAATTACTATTTTTATGTTAGACTAATGGTCCTATGTATGAGGGGGTGAAGGTTGCCTAACACCTTCCCCTAGCCTTAAATAGACTACCAAATCTAAATCTAGTTCGCACACCTTGAGCACGTTTGGTATAGGTCTTCAACAGGGAAAGGGAAGGTGGCTGAAGCATGGTTGGTATGAGATATAGATAGGGAAGAGGAATAGTTGCCACTGAAGTTATTCAGTGGCGAGACGAATAGTCGCCACTGAAAACACTTTGGTTGCGAATTTTTAAATTTCGCCACTGAAGGTTTTCAATGGCGACAAAAAACATTGCCAATAAAAACCCTTTGGTGGCAACATTTCAAAATTTGCCACTGAAGTATATTTATTGTGGCGACAATATTGTCGCCGCTGAAGAGCTTTTAGTGGCGACAAAATCGGAGTTGTCATCAAAGGCCTTTGATGACGATTAAAATGTTGCCATTGAATTTGGTTACGACACGAAAATATCGTCACTAAAGGGCGAATTTCAATGGCGACCCAATTGGGTCGCCATTGAAATTTGTCACTGAAAATCTGTTTTCTTGTAGTGGCCCCAGGACACCTATCTAACAGGTGGTTATGCATATTCAATTCGGGCTCGAACCAGAATGAACCCCTAGTGCCTACGTACCCTTAGGGAGGGATCAGAGACCGCATAGTTCATTGTGTATGATCAAGCAAATGTGAGTATGGATGTGCGCGCCAAGCATAACAAGCTCAGACGACGCACCAGTGATGTGCTCATGAGGCATGCTGGTCACATGGCACCTATCTACGAAGCAGATATGCATATGCATGTATGCGACTCCAGTCGAGCTCGACAGACATACTCTATCCAGCTAGTGTGACATGCATAGAGGAACATACAAGGCTTCTTGGCACTTATTCTAGGAAAAGCAGTAAATTTCGAAGGATCTACATGTTTAATGAAATTTAAAACAATTAAATCAATAAAGAAATGCTAAATTTATTAAAAACACGTACCTGATGCCGAGCCGCTCAGAAATCAAACCGCCAACTTTGAAATCTTCTAAAAAAATGCAAAACTACTCACTCTAGCACTTTGTCTCTCTAAAATGAGAGAGTTTCTATCTCTAAGACTCTAGGAATTGGTGCCTTTTGAGTGAACTTTCCACCCCTATAATTATAAGGGTGAAAGTGAGGGGAAAAATTGTCATTTTTTCCTTTCCTGCATGACGAGGCCACGACCATGAGAGAAACCATGTTCCTCCATAGATTCTTGTGGCCATTGCTTCAATGAAGGGCTCGAGTTGTCTCCTTTGACTATTAATGGTATGAAAAAACTCTAAATGCCTGTCAAATTGCTTTCATCTAAAGTGCGACCCATTTCCCCCTGTGATAAAAAAATGCAAAACTACTCACTCTAGCACTTTGTCTCTCTAAAATGAGAGAGTTTCTATCTCTAAGACTCTAGGAATTGGTGCCATTTGAGTGAACTTTCCACCCCTATAATTATAAGGGTGAAAGTGAGGGGAAAAATTGTCATTTTTTCCTTTCCTGCACGAGGGGGCCACGACCATGAGAGAAACCATGTTCCTCCATAGATTCTTGTGGCCATTGCTTCAATGAAGGGCTCGAGTTGTCTCCTTTGACTATTAATGGTATGAAAAAACTCTAAATGCCTGTCAAATTGCTTTCATCTAAAGTGCGACCCATTTCCCCCTGTGATCTCGGTCAATCCCAAAAGTCAATTAGACGACATGCGTTCTCCCCTTTGGCTAACCCACTGCATGTTCCTGCAAACCCTGATATAACATTAGGTCCAAGAGAGGGTCTCGTACCCTCTTATGACTAAATCACCCATACTCTAAGTGTTATTTGACATTATGAGCGACCATGCAGTGACTTAAAAGTCGCCACCTTTGATCATTTGTGGCGACAGTCACCCCAAAGACCTTAAGTTTTGTAGTGACTTTAATTCCCATGGAGGGCTACGTAGGTCCTAAGCTCTTATTCTATGTCAGTTCCGCCTAATAAAAAAAATAAAACTAAAATAAACACGTGTTAATTCAATAAAGTTGAAATAAAGGCCAAACATAAATTACTATTTTTTATGTTAGAGTAACGGTCCTATGTATGAGGGGGTGAAGGGTGCCTAACACCTTCCCCTAGCCTAAAATAGAATCCCAAATCTAAATCTAGTTCGCACGCTGTGAAGACCAGAGCCTTCGACGGGAGTCTCCACCAAATTTTCAATAAAAATTTGGAAAAGGAAAAATAAGTTCAAAAGTGGGGTAAAAATGAATTTTCACAAAATGTCAAGTTCGGGAGTCTGACTGAGATGAAGGGAAGGTGTTAGGCACCCTTCTTCCCCCGTCCAAAGACAGTTGCCCTAAAAATTAATATTAAAATTATTTGGCCTTAAATATATATATAATCATGGGGAAAATAGAGGAAAGAAAGAGGGGGGCTTAACCTAGAATAAAAGCCTAGGGCCTACGTACCTTCAAAGAGGGATCAAAGCCCATGTAGTTCCTATGACCTACAAGTGCGTGAGTGAGGGGAGACTCATCAAGCAAATACTCAGATGGCCTCCCAGTGCAATGTACCTAAAGAGGCCAATGCCTTTTGGTACCTATCTACCATACAATACATAAAAGTAATGAAAACATCATAAAGTGCGTGTGTGAAGGCTCATCAGGCAAAATGCCCAGATGGCATGAAGGCTAGTGCTCCTATAAAGACAAGAGTCTCTTTGTGGCACTAAGTTACATATAAAAAAGATTATATTTACCAGGTAAGAAATAATTAATTTTTGTTTCCCAAAAGCAAAGGGGGTCGCTACGGGTAGTGTAATACGTCGCGACCCCTTTTTTGTTTTTAAGAAAAAGGGGAAGAAGACAAGTTAGAATGTCTCTAGGTGCTCAAGTCAAGTATAGGGTTGCAACACCTACACCAAGGGGTTGCAACCCGAAAGAAAGAAATTACTTAAGCAAAAAGAATCAAGCAATCAAGAGAATATGGGTGGATTAGTATGAGAAAATAATGGAATATAATCGAAATATTTTCTACATCTTACTTCTTCTTAGCAGCCTTTCGGTCCTTTGTTCGTCTCCTCCATCTCTTTTCTTCCATGACAAGTGATGGGACTCACTATTTATAGTGAGTTCCATGGGTCATATAAAAGGAAGTTTGAATCAGGGAAATAATGGGCCTTAATGGGCATCAATGGGTATTAATGAGCATCAATGGGCATTAATGGGCATCAATGGGTATTAATGGGCATTAACGGGTTGGGGGTCCTAACGGGTAGGCTTCCCCGTCGTGACGAGTACCCGATCTCGAATCTTATTAGATTTGCCATAAATGCTAAGGGGGTCACGATGTATGGGCCTATACGTCGCGACAGGTCCTTTAAAGGAGGAGGGGGTGGCGACCCCTAGGGCTCACCCGTCGCTTTCCCTAAGCTTATTTTTGTTCTATTTTATTTTTGTTGGATTTTGGGGTGGACAAAAGGCAGTGTCCACATAAGCCATCCAGAGGCGATGTTTGTCCTTATTTATTAATTTTAAAAAGTCCGGACAAAATGGGGTGTCTACAGATTCCTCTCTTTACTTGCCTTTCTCATGAAAGCTCTACTGATCGAGAGAGGTGAGCAAAGCTCACAAAAATGAGAGAGAGGACAAGTAAAGACAAATATAGACCCCGATTTTGTTCGGGGGTCAAAAGTGTGTAAAATCAATCGACAACCAAAGCCTAGAATAGTGCAAGCATAGCCCTAGCATAATCCTAAGCCACAAGTGCTATGAATCATCATTGCCCCCATCTTCGACATCTAACATGTCCACCTGAGGTGGATAGAGTCCTCTAGTTGCATCGTGAAGGTGAGCCCCATCAAGGAGTTGAAGCGCTACTAGTTAGAGGGATAACTAATTGGTGCTAAAACTCTTAAGAAAATCTACTCGATCATGCACCTCAAAATATGAAAATAATGAAAAATGGTATTCCCGAGTTATGGGTGTCAACTTTCGAAACACTCAACGGCGAAAACTGCTAACTACGGAGATCTTGATGGGCAAGAATATCCAAAAAGTTGTAGGTGTCAGATTCCAAAACATTTATTGGTGGAATCTGAATCCTATGGAAAAGTTATGGATGTTAGATTTCGAAACACTTATCGGCGAAATCTGATTCCTATGGAAAATGGTGGGCGTCAGATCCCAAAGCACTCATTGGTGGGATTTTGATTCCCATATCTAATCCCAAAACACTTTATTGGTGGGATAAGATATTGAACCCCAAAACACTCATTGGTAGGATTCAATGGCGCCAGTTCTCGAAACACTTAATGGTGAGATCTGGTCAGATTAAAAGATGGGCGCCAAAATCCCTAAACACTTATTGGTGGGACTAGGTATTGAACCCCAAAACACTCATTTGATAGGATTCAAAACGGGGCTAGCTCTCGAAACACTTAATGGCGAGACCTGGTCAGATTTAAAAGATGGGCGCCAAAAGCCCTAAACACTCATTGGTAGCATTTTGATTCCCGTGCCTAATACCAAAACACTCATTGGTGGGACTAGGTATTGAACCCCAAAACACTCATTTGGTAGGATTCAAAATGGGGCCAGCTCTCGAAACACTTAATGGCGAGACCTGGTCAGATTTAAAAGGTGGGCGCCAAAATCCCTAAACACTCATTAGTGGGATGTTGATTCCTGTATCCAATCCCAAAACACTCACTGGCAGGATAGGATATTGAACCCTAAAACACTTATTGTTAGGATTCAATGGGGTCAGATATCGTAACACTTATGGGTGAGATTTGGTCCAATTAAAAGGTGGGTATCGCTATCCTTAAACACTCTGGTAGGATGCAGATTCCCGTATCCGACCCAAAAACACTTATGGCGGGATAGGATACTGAACCCTAAAACACTCATTCGTAGGATTGAATGGTGCCAGATCTCGTAACACTTATTGGTGAGATTTGGTCCAATTAAAGGGTTGGTATCGCTATCATTAAACATTCCTTGGTAGGATATTGATTCCCGTATCTGACCCAAAAACACTTACTGGCGGGATAGGATACTGAACCCTAAAACACTCATTGGTAGCATTCAATGGTACCAGATCTCGTAACACTTATTGGTGGGATTTGGTCCAATTAAAAGGCGGGTATCGCTATCCTTAAACACTCCTTGGTAGGATATTGATTCCCGTATCCAACCCAAAAACACTTACTGGCGGGATAGGATACTGAACCCTAAAACACTCATCGGTACGATTCAATTGGCGCCTAATCTCGAAACACTCATTGGTGAGATCTAGTCAGATTAAAAGATGGGCGCTGAAATCCCTAAACACTCATTGGTAGGATTCAATTGAAAATGGCACCAGTTCTCGAAACACTTTATGGTGAAATCAAGTTAGATTTAAAAGATGGGCGACAAGAACCCTAAACACTCATTGGTGATAGCTTGACGACCAAGGAGATCGCGGTAGGCACGAGTCCCAAGAATTATGGGTACCAGATTTTCGATGGCTTTCTATGAGCACCAAAAACTGATCACCACATGAAATAAAGTTTAAGTGACTAAAAAGATTTTTCCTGCTCCTCAGCTTGCTTGGACTTCACAGGTCTAAAAGGATTTATGCAAAACATGCATTTCCTGCAGTTCCAGCTTACTTGGGTTTAACATGTCCTAAAGATTACACAAAAATGTTTTTCCTGCTCTTCCCAACTTACTCGGGTTTAGCAGGTGATAAAAAGATTTATGCATATGTGGATCATGCAAATGCTTATCCGAATACCATGTCAAATGGAAACAGGAATGTAAAAATCATGAATACTATGCAATCATCGCACAATAATCACTTGATGACTTATGGAAGTATCGTGCAAATGTCATGCAAATGCAGCAATGATCCTAATAAATTAATCGACTCAAATGTGAATACACATGCAAATTTGGATAGTGATAAAGGGATTCAAAACCTCGACTTGAGACATCAAAATCCCAAGACAAGAAGAGAGGGGTACTTCGATCCCAATACCTCTAATTATTGAAAACCAAACAAAGAGGGTTAAAGATGCTTCAATTTTGAACAAATTGTCAAAAGCCAAGTGAGAAAATTCTGATCTCATTTTGAAGTCTAGAACTTCTTCTCTTAGAAGTCGATTAACTTGGTCTCAACAATTGAATACCAAGTAGAGAAATTAATCATTATACTGGTTTCAATCATTGAGAATCCAATGGAAAAATCTCATAGAAGTTACTTCTTTTCAAATTTCGAAATCAAGTATTGTTTCTCCCTCACACTTTGATTTCCAATGATTTGCAAACGTGAAGCACAAGCTCCCTCATGTTAGAACGAGATCACCAAAAGTTTAAAATGCCCTATCTAAAATGAGAATACAGTAAAGAAAGACTTATCAACTTTATCTTGGGACTAATGAGAAATTTCTACATGATACACATGTGAAAAATGAGAAATCCGATAGAAGAGTGGACTTCTATTAAAAATATGAGTCGTCCTTAGCGATAACATTGACCACTTGACTGACAAAAGAATGACCATAATGGGATGAAAGTGAGGCTTTTCTGGGTTATGGAAAAAGGGATTTTCCAATTTTTTGAAAAAGAGGGTAAGAGGCCTGAGGGGCGAAGAATTTCCCTAGCTTCATTTCAGGATAAAATTTGGATAGTGATAAAGGGATTCAAAACCTCGACTTGGTATTTCCCGAGGGAAGTTTATTCTTTGAGTGCTGAGATTGAAGTCTCTCTCTCATTTTATTACCACAAAACATTTGGATTTACTATACCTTAATGAGGACTTTATGGGTGCAAAATGTAGGTTTATGAAAGAGAAAAATGGGACCAAAAAATTATTGTGGGAACATAATGACAACTCTTTGAATTGAAATTGGTCTAACCCAAGAGCTTTGCATTTGAGAGTTAATAAGGTCTTTAAACAAATTGAGCATCCAACTAGCAAATACAAACGACCAAAGAAGAAGTAATTCTCACACTCGCCATTGTTGAAATATTTTCACTCAAATCGATTCTACTAGCCGGTTGCCATAGGCTTGTAATTAATCTACATCTCCGCTATAAATGTATTAGTGTAATAAATCAAGAGGTCTTTAAAAGCTTGTAATGATGGAGGAATGGCTAATGTGGAAAAAGTGTTTACGAAATGAAGTTAGCAATTATCAAGCATGAAATAATAGTTTCTTGCATGAGCACGATAAATTTGACCTAAAAAGGAATATGCTAACCAATCGGTCATTCTCTATCCATTAAAAGAATTTGCCTTAGATCTTCTCTCTTTTTTGCTTGTGTACTTCTATTTTTTCTTTTTCTTTTTTCATTAATAATCATTTTATTCTTTCTTTTCTTTTCTTTTCTTTTTCTTTTCAAGCCCTTTCTTGGCTTATTTGAATCGCTAGGCAAATCCAACTCGTGAGAATTACTGGTCAATGTAATACCCATCCAAGAATCACGTGATGAAGTGTTTTGAAAATTGCTTAATAAAAGGCTCAAAATAGGTGGTAAAAGGGAATATAAACGGGGTTTGTGTTTGGACAAAGGGAGAATGAAATGAATGTCTCCATCCTTTCTATCAAACCAATGCATGCAAAGCTTCAATTAAGATTAAAAACAAGTTCTAGAACTGGCATAAGCAGACAGATTACACTTAATCGATGAAAAGAAATTAGTGTTTGGCTCAAATAACTTCCCACAAGGTTTGACTCTCACATTGGTCACTTGCAAAGCCAATTAGATGCTAAACTTGTATAAGAAACAAAGCTCTTATCATGGATTGAACTTATATCGTGAGTTATCCTTATTATTCCCTAGGGTTTATTTTAATGTCAAGTAATTTTATACGCATGAAGGCTTAAAAGTGACTGACAATGGATGATAGTGTTCGGATAAATGAAATGAAAATGTTCCTCTCTGTTTTTTTTGGTAATTGATTCCCTGAAATACACAAAGTCGAAAGACTACCTATCCCAGGTGAACATTGACTTGGTTTAGACTTTGAAAATTCCAGTCCTGACCCAAATGGGGTGACTAGAGGTGATCTTCATTGTGTTTGGGGAAACCAAGAAATGCCTCATATCCTTGATATAGCCAACTTATTTGCTTTTGTTAAGGCTTGTTTCCTTATTTTTATTTTTCTTTTCCTTTTTCATTATTTCTCTTATTTTTCATTATTATTTTTTTAATTCCCCGGAAAACCTGGCTAAGACTGAGGTATGTGAAAAATGTCGCTTATGAATTGAGTGATGCTTGAGAGACTCACGACTATGCATATGTGCGGTATCTTCTTTTATCAATCAAGTTAATTGCCAATGTTGGATCAAATTAGACGAGGATTCCGAACATTCGAATGCTAGAATGCAACAAATGACGATGGTTACTGATAAAAAGACCCTTTACTTTATTCCCAAAATAAATGTGACGAAGTTCATTCGAAAAAGATTCAAAGGCACTTCAGACTATTTGATGTCATTCACTCTAACATTTTCTAATCAAGCTTGTCGCATTTTACCCTCTTTGCGAATGTACTCTCCAACTCAGGAGTTGGGGTGATCTTGTTGTTCCTCATTAATATTTGGACATTGGCTTGAAAAATGCTACCTTCCTCAGTTGAATGACCACACGCATTCGCGTGGTACTCTCATTTAAGTTGTGGCTTGTACCATCTGGGGTACGGAGGTGTTAGTGGAACCATGAGTTTGAAATGATGGTTCCCCAATGAGAGACCAAAATATGCCCTAAGACAATAATTCCCCAGTATAAACACGGAGTACTACACACATGTTGAGAGCACATCCCCCAGTGCGGGCACTAGGGTCTGAGATATGACCTAATTGGTGATTCTCCAATGCACACATCGAGGTTTAAATACACAATTAGGAGGGCACTAGGTTTAAGGCAGGAATGACAGTTCTAAGGTGATGACCCTCTTTATACTGGTAATTCAAAACAAGGGTTTCCCAATGCAAGCTCTGAGACTCCAGGCAAGAATGAGTCTAGAAAGGTGATATCTACCTTCAATAGCCAGACTCGTTCTTGGGGCAAAACAATTATCAGGCACCAGCCCAATACAATTATAGCTTTGAATGCAATGCAAAAATGCGAAAAAAAAGAGAAACAAATCAATAAAAGAATATGAGAGAAATGATTTTACCACAAATACCGTGTTAAGTTCTTTGCAATAAGGGATCCTTACAGGTATCTTGATGAAGATTTCTTTTTTAAAAATGAAGTGGTTACATTTGCAATTATCTTGAGGATCATTCTCTGGATCTCTAGTTGTCTCCTTGTCAGTCAAGGGATTCTATGAGAGATCAAGACTGGAGTGTAAAGAAATATTTCGTTACGCACACATGGGGTTTCTTTTTCTTTTAGTCAAATATTGCGATTGGCGAATGAGGTTCTTAACGGAAACAGAAATTCCACAAAGTATGAAAATTCATGATTAGTAGGAAAAAGAATATTTTTTTTTCACGTTGAACATCTCAATTACCAGTTGCAACATTGACTCTAGCTCACTTGAGGCTTGCTAGTAAAAGGCCAAAAGATTGACACCATGTACCTCAATAATTGTGAATATAGCCACTGTTTATTAACTATGCAGATAAATGAACAAATGTTGATACAACCCTATGACCTAGGAATTGATGTGAGAGGGAAAACAACCTCGTCACTTGTACAAATATTATTTATAACAGGAGGAAAGGAAAAACAATGGTGATTTACATTAGAAACAAATGTGATGAAAAAGAAAATTTTTATTTTACAATGCAAATGAACTTATGAGAAAAAGAAAAATATTTGTTTATATATACATAACGCAATGCATTTTTTTTATACACAATGCAAAAAACAATTTATATATGTAATGCAAAGAAAATGTTTTTTTTAAGTGTAAAGTGTTTAAAAAAAAAGAAAAAAAAAGTGGAAATTGTTTTATTTCATAGTTCAAAAGAAAATATTAAATGCAATGTAAACAAAATTATAAGAAAAATAAAATTTTTTTCATAAGAAAAAGGAAAACTTTTTTTAATATAATGTAAAGAAAATTTTATATATACGATGCAAAGAAAAAAAAGATTACTTTTCGCAATTCAAAGGAAAATTTTATATACAATGCAAAGGATTTTCCTCTTTTTTTATAATGCAAAGAAAAAGTGGTTTCCCTTTTTACAAAGGAGAATTTTAACATACAATGAAATGAAATTATACAAATTTTTTGTACAATGTAAAGAAATTTTTTTATATGCAATGCCAAGAGAAGGAGCTTTTTTTATTTATAATTTAAAAGAGAATTTTGTATGCAATGCAAATGAAATTATAAGAAGGAAATTTAATTTTTATACAATGCAAAGAAATTATTATTATTTATATATATATGCAATGCAAAGAAAAAAAAAATTTTACTCACAATTCAAAAGAGAATTTTATATACAACTATAAGAAAAATGAAACTTTTAATTTTTGTTTTTTTTATATATACAATGTAAATGATTTTTCTCTATTTTTTTATATATACAATGCAAAGAAAGTTACGAGAAAAAGAAAATTTTTGCTTTAGAAAGAGAAGTTTTTTTATATATATGCAAAGGAAGCTATGAGAAAAAGAATTTTTTAGATAACGCGAAGAAGATTTTTTTTTATATACATGTGCTATGCGAAAGAAACTATGAGAAAAAGAATTTTGTTTACATAATGCAAAGAAAATTATATTTATGTATTTTTATATATACAATTTAAAAGAAATTATGTGAAAAAGGAAATGATTTTTTTTACAATGCAAAGGAGAGTTTTTTGTATATATATATATGTGATGCAAAGAAATTTTATTTTTTTCTTTTATTCACAATTCAAAAGGCAATTTTATATACAATGCAAAGAAAATTATAAGAAAAATGAATATATTTTATTTTATTTTATTTTATTTCTACTCTTTTTTTCTAAAATGTATGCATGAGAGAGTTTGCTCCTTGTGTCCAAAAGGTTAGGCTCCTAAGGTCTCTAAAAAATGGCTGACCTAATAAAGGTAGGTTTTTAAGGTCAACTTGCACATGGTTTAACTTGGGATCTAGATACCCTAAAAAGGCTTTTAGATTGCCCCTACCAAAGGTAGAGACCTTGACTTAAGAGAGGATCCTGTCACAGAGAATTCTGCGCGAATCAACCCTTAAAGCAAGTAACAATCTAAGTAGGATAGATAGGTCAATCTCTGGAGGCCTAAGTCCAACAGGAAAAGATTCTCATATCCCATTCTAACTTATTTAGACGTACTCCGGGTATAGGAGCCAATTTGTATGTTGAAATAAATGTAAATATTGCATTTGTGAATTTACGGAGCACCCTAGCTACCCTTCTCTTCCACTCAAAGGTGGAAACACTGCAACAAAGAAACCAAAAGTATACGAAGATATATACAAACAAATATAGGAGGCCAAATAATTTTAATATTAATTTTTTTAAAAGAAAAGGGCTTGACTCTCTAATTAAAAAGATTCCCCAGTGGAGTCGCCAACTGTGAAGACCGGAGCCTTCGACGGGAGTCACCACCAAATTTTCAATAAAAATTCGGTAGTCTGATTGAGATGAAGGGAAAGTGTTAGACACCCTTCTTCCCCCGTCCGAAGACGGTTGCTCTAAAAATTAATATTAAAATTATTTGGTCTTAAAAATATATATAATCATGGGGAAAATAGAGGAAAGAAAAAGCCCATGTAGTTCCTGTGACATACAAGTGCGTGAGTGAGGGGAGACTCATCAAGCAAATACTCACATGGCCTCCCAGTGCAATGTACCTAAAGCGGCCAATGCGCTTTGGTACCTATCTACCATACAATACATACAAGTAATGAAAACATCATAAAGTGCGCGTGAAAAGGCTCATCAGGCGAAATGCCCAGATTGCGTGAAGGCTAGTGCTCCTATAAAGACCAGAGTCTCTTTGTGGCACTAAGTTACAAATAAAAAAGATTATATTTACCAGGTAAGAAATAATTAATTTCTGTTTCCCAAAAGCAAAGGGGGTCGCGACGGGTATTGTAATACGTCTCGACCCCTTTGTTGTTTTTAAGAAAAAGGGGAAGTAGACAGGTCAGAATGTCTCTAGGTGCTCAAGTCAAGTATAGGGTTGCAACACCTACACCACGGGTTGCAACCCGAAAGAAAGAAACTACTTAAGTAAAAAGAATGAAGCAATCAAGAGAATATGGGTGGATTAGTATGAGAAAAATAATGGAACATAATCGAAATATTTTCTACCTTTTACTTCTTCTTAGCAGCCTTTCGGTCCTCTCTTCCTCTCCTCCATCTCTTTTCTTCCATGACAAGTGATGGGACTCACTATTTATAGTGAGTTCCATGGGTCATATAAAAGGAAGTTTGAATCTAGGCAATAATGGGCCTTAATGGGCATAAATGGGCATTAATGGGCATCAATGGGTATTAATGGGCATCAATGGGCATTAACGGGTTGGGGGTCATGACTAGTAGGCTTCCCCGTCGCGACGAGTACCAGATCTCAAATCTTATTAGATCTGCCATAAAATCTAAGGGGGTCGCGACGTTTGGGCCTATACGTCGTGATGGGTCCTTTAAAGGAGGAGGGGGTCGCGACCCCTAGGGCTCACCCGTCGCTTTCCCTTAGCTTATTTTTGTTCTATTTTATTTTTGGTGGATTTTGGGGTGGACAAAAGGCGGTGTCCACATAAGCCATCCAGAGACAATGTTTGTCCTTATTTATTAATTTTAAAAAGTCCGGAAAAAATGGGGTGTCTACACACACCTTGAGCACGTTTCGTATAGGTCCTCAATAGTGAAAGGGAAGTAGGCTAAAGCATGTTTGGTATGAGATATGGATAGGGAAGAGGATTCAGCCTTCCCTGTCTACAAGGAACTTAGCTTCCCTATGAGGTGAGAGGGAAGCTGAGTTGGAGAGAGAGAAGTGGTTCATAAAAATACTCCTTTGAAAGAACCAAGAAGGGGGGTTGAATTGGTTAATTTATAAAAATATTTTTTTAAAATTTAGACTACTGAAACTTTGGTTAATGGAAAATGTGCTCAGTTCTTCAAATGAGGCTACTTTCATAAAAGTTCAGTTCTGGTTAACTTTGAAAAACAGTTTAGGTTATGATAAAGGCAGTAAATAAATGAAGAACACAGGTAATTATTATAGTGAGAGGTTCGAATCAAATATCCTACGTCCTCTCACTCCCTCATACTAAACAAGTAGGAGGAGTTACTTAACTAGCTTGGGAAGTGTGAATTACAACCAAGCAACCTTCAAAATACCAATGGATCAACCACAATAACTTTTACTACCGAACCCAGGTAACCCTTAAAGACAGGATCAGCCTCTAAGGCTTTTACCACCTAACCCAAGCAATCTCAGCCGAAGGCTCAGCACAAGTGCTTTTACAACCAATCCTTGAATTACAACACTCCCAAAACTAAAACCTGACCAGTAGCCTACTGATCAATTAACCTTCCTGTCCTAGGTTCCTACCCGGACTCTTAGACAGAAAGGGAAGAGATTAAGATGTGAAATAAAAGGGATACAGACTCCAACTTATCACTAAGAGACAAATAAACTCATATGAATGCTTGAAGGATGAATCACACTCTCTTGGAACACTAAGGCTTGTAGATCAATCTCTTGTAGTGCAAATGTCCAAGTCTTGTGTTTATATAGATTTGAAGTTTCTGAACGTTGGAAAGCTCTTCAATTCAGCATATCAATTTCATTTAAGTTGGCCTTTATTCCCTTCTTCAATGCTATCTTGATTGACACAGTTATCTTCCATTTTGGCTTGAGTCAATGCTTGACAGCCTACTGGTAGCTCCCAATATAAAAAGTAAGTTAATGATGAATCAATCTGCTTCCTTGAAATCAAACTATTTTCATCCTTTCTCGGATTTATTAACATTAAGCACATTTAAGGACAATATATGTTCAAATAAAGACAATCCTTAAGGATCCAGAATCTGAAAATAATCATACGTTTATTGGATAGCTATTCAGATTTCTTTCCTAAATCATTTGGTCAATGATGCGTTGTTCAATCAGCCTTAAATGCCATATCAGCTTGATGCCCAAATCATATCAAATCGACCTATTTATTAATTGATTAGAAGAATATTCTATTTAACATTTAATCAATTAAAACAAGATCTAAGTATTAAAATTGCATTTTTGAAACAAAACATTATCAAAAACTATTATTTTAATTATGGACAAGTATTGTCCCAACAATCTCCCCCTTTTTGATAATGACAAAAATGCGATTTTAACTAGTAAGCAAGAATGAATGCAAAGCTCCCCCTCAATGTATAAACTCCCCCTCAATTAATAAGTAGGGTTGAAAAAAACTTGCAGAGCAGCTTTCTACTTTCTCCCCTTTTGGCATTAGCAAAAAGGGAACACACTGGTTAGGAGCATTAGAGGAAATAATCAAGATAATCCAAGCAATAACCAGAAAGATGAATCAGTAGCCAAAATAAAAATTAAACACATAACCATTCAAACGATAGCAAGCCAACCATAGGGCTTATGCAAAAAAAAACACCAAAGCCCACCACAAGGGCATAGAATCCTGCAAGGCCCAACCAGAGGGGCAATTCAACATAACAGTTCACAGACAGAAAATGAAAATGCAAGAAAGAAAGAAAAGAAAAAAATTATAAATCATGCATTGGAGGGCTGGTCAGGTATGATGGCTAATGGAGTAGGTTTATTCATGGAGGCTTCTTTTTGTTGGGCTCTCATCTCTATTATGATCAGGTTGAGCTCATAGATCTCCTCTCGAGCATATGCCAATTGGTTGGTAAGGACCTTAAGTGGTTCTCGAATCTCAGCAAGTGGAGTCATGGGTGGCTGAGGTAGTGGTTCAGAGGAGGAAGGATGAGCTTTTGGTGAGTTCTTAGTTACCGGAGGCTCAGGCTCATGTTAAGGTTCATTTTTAGAAGCAGGCTCATCCTCAGGGGCTAGATGGCTTGAAACCGCTTTGTGTTCATCCTGATTGGGCTCCTTATCATAGGCGGAAGAAAATAGTGTCGCATCAGAGCCCTTCTCATTTGGCTCCTCCTTAATTGGTTGGTGAATAGGAGACTCAGAGTATATAGTGGCATCAGAGTCAGCACTTTCTTCTTTCTCCTCCGCTGAAACTTGAATAGGAGAGGAAAGAGATGAAGTATCCTTCTTTAGAAGCCTTGAGGACTTCCAAGTGCCTGATCCTTTAGTGCTCTTCGGGGGCCTTTTTCCATGCTTGACATTCATCTTTCTCTTTTCAGTTCCTTCCCCTGGTTCAGCTTTAGCTTTCCCTAGCTTGATCCATTTGCCGCCAACCTTTTTGAAGGTCATGTTCTGAATCAGCCGTTGATCATAGTTCCCCTGGACATTTGCCCCAACCCAATCTTCATCCTCAAATATAACTCCTTGGGCTCGAGCTATCAGAGTTATCAGAGATCCATACGGGAGATCACCAGTTGGGCATGCAAGCGTGTCTCTCATGTGATTCAGAATGATGAAGGCCAAATCTGGCTCCCATCCTTTTACAGCACACCACATCAGAAAAATGTCAAACTGAGATGGGTCATTAGAAGTACCTGCCTTGGGCATGATGAGTTGGTAAAGCACATGTGCAATTAATCTCTCATTTACGCCCAGTTGTGCAAGAGTAACCTCACCATTAGAGTTTCCTCCAAGCTTCTTCGCAGCCTTTTCGGTGGAATATGATTCCATGGAAATAGGCTCTCTGCTCGAGTACCTTTTGAAGTCGCCTTTCTTCACCCCTATCCAGCTTCGTATATTGTCCGCTGTGAGTTCAACCTTTTTCCCTCTTATCATTGAGTGACCCACTGGTTCCCCATCCTCTTCGGAGAAGACTAGATTGGAGTAGAACTCTCGAATAAGAGAGGGGTAAATCCTTTCCTTAATTGCGAGAACGGGTTTCCAACCCATTTGAGAGAAAAGATGGAAGACATTCAGCTCGGGTTCCTTCGCAATGAACTTGAAGTTTACTTCTTGTGGAGCACAGATGCCTCTGTACTTAAATTCAGACTCAAAGCGTTCCTTGGCTGAGTTATCGAGAAAGAGTTTGGGTCTCTTAGCAATGGCAGATGACGTATCGGACCCCTTTCTTTTCACTATTGCATTGGAAGCCTTTTTTACAGAGAAGAGAAAGAAATTTCTATGATAGAGAAAGACGGTGATATTCGAATGGATGGGTGAAACCTAGAGTTAGGGTTGCTTTTATCGAGGGGTTCTGTGAGTCCTAAATGGAGAAACAGATATGGCAACGTGGTTGGAGAGTGAGGCTGAGATCGTGGGAGAGAGAAGAGGAGTGGGTCATTGATGGCAACAGCTTTTTCAAATCTCAAGTAATAAATGTATAATCTGAGCGGGAGATTTAAAATCAAACTTAACTAAGGCAAATCAGTCAGATTACATCACATTAATTTTCACAATCAATCTTCACCGTTAATTTTGCAATTACATTGAGTCATTTAATTTCAAAAGACTTATGCACCAATGGAACTAGAATTGGTTAATCCCAATTCTCTACGGATCTTGCAAATGATATCAGTAGCCAGTGGTTTAGTAAAAATATCAGCTAGCGGTTGATCAGTAGGCACAAATTCCAGGCTAATGTCACCTTTTTGCATATGATCTCTACGGAAATGATGCCTGATTTCAATATGCTTAATTAGTTTGTGAGTGCTGTATGGGATTCTTCGAAGGATTAATTGCACTGGTCTTATTACAACTAATAGATACATGATCAAGATGTAGGTTATAGTCCTTAAGTTGCTGTGTCATCCACAAGAGTTGGGCATAGCAGCTGCCTGCAGCCACATACTCTGCTTCAACAGTAGACAAGGCAACAGAAGTCTGTTTCTTGCTATGCCATGACACAAGACAGAGACCTAAAAATTGACATGTATCACTTGTGCTTTTTCGTTCAAGTTTACATCCACCAAAGTTAGCATCTGAATAACCAAGTATATTACAATCATTATCCTTAGCTATAGAGAATGGAAAAAGGAATTCCAAATTGTGACACGTTCCAACACGGACAAATTGTAGATTTTGAAAGCGGAGAATGTTTTGAGGATCTCTACTCCAAATTTGTTTCAACTTTGGCAATCGAAGCAGAGTTATTTGTTTTAGTTGTGTTGAAGTGTACTTTGCACTATGCATTTCAGAGCTCAATTGAAATATTTGTTGCACAGAGTTACAGTCATCAACCACTAATGTCTCAAAACTTCCAAATGCCGCTGCATGCATATCCAATGGGAAAATACACTCAAGTTCCTCACATTTTTTGACTTCCAACGTCTTCAAGCTGCCAAGAGAATTTAGAGTCGTGAAGATGGGGTGCCATATTGTCTTCAAGTTTTGCATCTCCTCTAATTTTATGGTTTCCAAATTGGGGAAAAATGCCTGCCCATCCATCCACAAACTAAAGCATCAATTTAGTCTTCAAGTTTATATATTGGGATTGCCACCACAAAATAATTTATATGCTATTTTCGCATATTATTCACCACAGTGAAAATTATTTGAACACAAAACATGTACAAAGTTGACAAAAATATCTTTGATATCCTTAATATATTTTAATGTCCTTACACATTATTTGCTGTCAATTATACCCCAAAACTTTCAATTTGCGGGCACTTTTTCCATTCACTCAAATTCCATGTAAATAATTAACGGCATATAAAAATGTGACCCTCCTCGTGACCTTAATGTAATGTCAAATTGTATATTTGGTAATGTTCTTTTGTCAATTTGGCTAAGATTATCATTGTGTCACTACAAAATAAACGGTGTTATCGTGAAAAAATTGACGAAAACTATAACTGAATATATGATTTGACATTATGGTCAACATTAGAGACCATAGGGACAGTCATATTTGTATTTGTCGTTAATTATTGACCCAAAATTTGGGTGAAAGACCAAATTAGTTACAATTTAAAAGTTTAAGAGTACAATTGACAATAAACAAAGTTTGCGGACATAATATGACAGAGAGCCTAAAGTTTGAGAGTATCAAAAATACTTTTCTCTAATAATATGACTTCCTATTATATGTGTAAGAACTAATTGAGAAGTTATTCAATTTTAGAAGAAAAGATGAATTACAGAACCCCCAAATCTTAGATGAACAAAAGTTTCATATCGTTACTATGGGAATTGGTTACAGTGGACACAAACCAAATACATCATTCTCAACTCTCAAAGACCATAAGCTAATGATAATAAAACTACTATGTACTCCTCTGTTTGGTTCTTTATTTTAATATAATTTCACATTCCTATGAAAAAAAAATTATTTTATTTTATTTTATTTCTAAATTATATTAAAGAAAAAAAATTATTAGTACTTTTATACATACAAAACTTCTAGTACATATATGCTAAGATATCGCCTTGCACTATTGTGTATGTCGTTCCGCTTTTTTGCTAGAAATTTATTTACATTTAACTTATTCTTATTAGAGATTGGTCATAAATTTATCTTCTCTTTTCACTTTCCTAAATTTAAATGAAATTTTAAATTATTTATATATAAATATAGATTTTGTAAAAAAAAATTATAGTTCAATCTTTTAGTAGTATAACCGTACTAGATTATAAAATAATTCAATTTAAATATCTTTTAGAAATAAAATAAAAAGTTTGTGGATCAAAAGAAGCTAGCATGATATCTATATCTACATCTAATTCTTAAAAACTTTATATGTCAATAGCCAATCTCTACGTATAATTGCCCCACTTTTTTAAAAAAAATTGTAAAAATTATAATTTATCTAAAACTATTTCTCATAACCAATATATACTAAAATCTCAATTTTTTTAATTTAATTTTTAAAGTAAAAATTATAATTTATCTGTAACTGCTTAACAGAACTGCTAAGTACTACCCACTAAGTAACCTTTAAATTCACCATCCCACATACATCTCCAAAATAATAGGCTCACTACTTTATAATGTATCTATTATACATTAGGCTATTAACCACGACATTTTAAACAACGGTAACATTCATTTGCTAACCTATCATTTCATTCTTATTGAAATTTAAATTAGTTTTATTTCTTTTTCTTTTTTTTTATGTAAATTAGTTTTATTTCTAAATTTTAGACATAATATTAACTTTAAAGGGAAGGGAGATTATTATATTATAGTAAGATTTGTTAAAAAAGATTGAGAGAAAAGATAAAAAAAAAAAAGTTGTATTAATAAGTTAAGAGAAAAAAAGAAGAAAGGAAGTGATTATGTAAGAATTATGAATTAAATCTAAAATCAAATTATTCTAAATTTTACAAGTTAAATATCAAACTTAGTTAGTTTTTTATTTCAGTTTTTAAAATTCGAATTGAAATTAAAGAGAAATGAAAGTAATATAACAAGATTTGTCTAAAAAGAGAAAAGATCGTGTATGTCTAAAAAATATAATATCGCAGTGATTGTAGTGGGTCATGCTAGTTTTTATAAAGGATATTTAGTTGATGTTTTTAAAAAAAATCTAGCACTGTCATTGTCGTTTTTTTTCTATAATCTGTATTTATAAATAATTTAAAATTTTATTTACAATTAGAAAGTGTAAATACTAATTGTTTTTTTTTTTTTTGAAAAAAATGATGGCAAGGGAAGACTCAACCCAAAGGATGACTACACAGGCTTAAGCCACTAGTAATTTTATCTAGTCCCCTTGGGTGCTAGTCTGCTAAGAGATATTCTTGGAGAGAGATGCCCACCAAATAACATTTTGGATGGTTTCAAGAGATTCTTTTTTTTTATATATAGAAAAAGAAATATTATTGATGAAGAAACTAGAATACAAGAGGAGGACAAGAGGTCCTCTAAGAGGAAAACTAAACCAACAAAATAAAACACCAAGTAGGAAACAAAAACATTAGTTCATAAGAGCCCTCTAGTCCCGTTGGAGATCCATAAAGGAAACCCCTCTAAACATTCTATGGGCCGAAACCCACAAAGAAGCCAAAAAGGTTACTCTATCCCACAAAAGATGAGGTGGGAGGAATCTGTTATTGAAGATCCTAGCATTCCGTTCCAACCAAAAACACAAAAGGGCTGCAAGAATTGCACAATGCCAAAGGCCTTTATGCTCTTTATTCCTCCCAAAGCCAGCGAACTTAATAGCAAGAAAGGCTCCCAAATCCGCAGGGCAAACCCAACTCTCTTCAAAGTAGCTAAATAATTTATTCCAAATCAACCTTGCCACATCACAATGCAGGAAAAGGTGGCTATTCATTTCAGAGCTACCAAAGCACATCACACACACGTTAGGTGACAACGCCATATTGGGTCGTCGAATCTGGAGCATATCATTCGTGTTAATTCTATTAAGCCCTGCTGTCCAAACAAAAGCTTTTACTTTAGAAGGAGCCTTAATCTTCCAAAAACTTTTAGATAAAAAGGTAGCGCTATGATTTGGCCTACGAATCAAATATTTGAAGAGCGAGGAACACGTATATGTGCCAGACGCATCTAAGTTCCAAGTTCTCTTGTCTGGAGTGGAAGACGGACGAAAAGGATTGAGAATATTGAGCAGCAAGGTGATTTCTTTCGCAAGTCTGTCATTCAGATTTCTAGTGAAATGAAATCCCACAAGATTTGATCATTGTTAGCCACAACAAAGTCAGAGATTGGGGCGTTGTGTAAAGATGACAAACCATAGAGACAAGGAAATAGCTCCATAAAAGAATTTTCACCAATCCAGTGATCCTCCCAAAAGCGAAAGCGAGTACCCATACCAACACGAAGTGAAAGAAAATGGGAAAGGGAATGGTAGACCTGAGAGATAAATTTCCAAGGGCTTGCATGAGTGACACGAGTACCAAGATTAGCATCCCAACCATTTTGTTGAACCCCAAATTTGCTTCTAATTACCCTATGCCACAAGGCATTAGGTTCCAAAGGAAACCGCCAGTGCCATTTTGCCAATAGAGAGATGTTTTTAGCCACCAGATTACCTAAACCTAGCCCTCCATCTTCCTTAGCGCTACAACACACCTCCCAACTTACCAAGTGATCTTTCTTCTGCTCCCCCTTACCAGACCACAAAAAGTCCCTCATAATATTCTCAATCCTATTAGCCACCTTAACTGGGATCTTGAACAAGGAAAGATAATACAAAGGAATACTAGATAAACATGCCTGAATCAAGGTAATCCTCCCACCAAGAGATAAATAAGCTCCTTTCCAGCTCTCTAGTCTTTTAGAAATCCTATGCAACACGGGATCCCAAAACGACTCAGCCCTAGGGTTACCCCCCAAAGGGACACCCAAATACGCCAGAGGCCACTGCGACACTTCACAACCCACCACATCAGCCAAGTACCCGACCAGGTTATCATCAACATTGATACCAGCTAGCCCACACTTCGAGAGATTAATGCGAAGCCCTGAAACAATTTCAAAGATTTAAAGCAAGGATAGAACATTCTGAAAATTCTCTTTATCTTCAGGAAGAAAAAGAATAGTGTCATCTGCAAACTATAAATGTGAGATCCCCAACTCCACACTACCAACCTTCAAACCTTTCACCACCCCAGTCTCCATTTCCCTGCATAGCATGCGGCTTAAGACATCGACAACCAGAGTGAAGAGAAAAGGGGAAAGGGGGTCGCCTTGCCTGACACCTCGGGAACCCTTGAACCACTCCCTAGGTTCCCTATTCACTATGACTGCAAAGGCCACAGAAGAGAGACAACCTTTAATCCACCTTCTCCATCTATCCCTAAAACCCTTACGACATAAGACCTCGTCCAGAAAACCCCAATTGACCCTATCATAAGCTTTCTTAAAGTCCACTTTAAATACCAATCCCTTCTTTTTACATCTTCTCACATCTTCCACCACTTCATTAGCCACTAGAACTGCGTCACGGATTTGTCTTCCCCCCACAAAAGCACTCTGATTTTCTGAGATGGTATCCCCAAGGACTTCCCCTAGCCTCAAGGAGAGAACCTTGGTGATTATTTTATAAACACTAGAGACCAAGCTGATAGGCCTAAAGTCTCACACCTTGATGGATCGATCCTTTTTGGGAACAAGGGTGATGAAGGTTGAGTTCATACTAGTACTAACCTTTCCATTGTAAAAGAATTCATTAAAGACTCTAAGTAAATCCCCTTTGAGAAAAGGCCAACAAGCCTGAAAGAAAGCCATGTTGAAACCATCGGGGCCCGGCGCCTTCTTGTTGTCCATTGTCCAGATTGCTTTTTTAACCTCGTCCTCCTCAAACGGACCAAACAGCCTTCGCCTTATCTATGGAAGCCCAATCTAGGCCTTCAAGGAAAAGCCTCTCATCAACCTCTTCAGTGTACAGCTCCTTGTAGAACTTTGTAACTTCATTAGAGATCAAATCAACATCCCTGACCACTCTTCCCCTTTCCACCTCCAATTCCTTAATCCAACTCCTTCTTCTCCCATTCGCTACCTTGTGAAAATAATTGGAATTCACATCTCCATCTTTGACCCATTTAGTTCTGGCCTTTTGACGCAAACTAATGTCCTCCTTATTGATGACCTCATCCAACTTATTCCTCAAGGCGATCTTACGAGCGCATTGAGCCTCATCTAGCATACCCTCGCTCTCCATCCTATCGAGAGTTCCCATTTCTAGTAAAATCTCCCTTTTTCTCCAGCCTTGTGTCGCCAAATGTCTCCTTATTCCAGACTTTAAGCTTCTCCTTAAAATGTTTAAGTTTCTTCATAAACTTATAACCTTCCCACCCTGTAACCGAGCATTCCTCCCACTACATCTTAACCTGATCCAAAAAAGAATGATGACAAAGCCACATGTTCTCAAACCGAAAAGGAGTAGGACCCCATTTAACTCTACTGGATTCAAGGAGAAGAGGAAAATGATCAGACACTGGGCGAGCAAGGGTCTCCTGAATCAAGTCTGGGAAATGGTCCTCCCACACAGAAGTAACCAAGAACTGATCTATTCGAGAGGACATCACCCTTCCTCGGTTGATTGACCAAGTAAATTGAGCATTAGAAAGAGGAATATCACGTAAGTCACAATCTCTAATAAATTCATCAAAAGCTCATACTTGCATTAATTCTCGAGCTCCCTAACTTTTCTGTAGGGAAGCGAATAGCATTAAAATCTCCTCCAACACACCAGTGGGGACTACATAACCCATACACAAAAGATAATTCCTCCTACAAAAGAGATATGCTCCTAGGATTAGTCGGGCCATACACATTTGTGATCCACCAACACCCTTTACCCTTAATGTTTAACAAAACCGATAAAGAAAAGGACCCCTTAAGATCATCAACTTTAGAGGCTACCCTCGTATCCCACCCCATTAAAAGGCCACCCGAGGATCCTGAAGAAGGTATAAAGGCCCATTCCTTTAAACGACTACTCCAAATACTACGAAGTAAGAAACTATCAACCAGCTCTAACTTATTCTCCTGCAGAAGAACAATGTCGAGGTCTACTTTATCTAACACTTCCTTGATCTTCCTACGTTTTATTGGGTTTCCTAACCTGTTAGTGTTCCAGCTAATAATCCTCATGATCCACCTGACTTCCCCTTGCCACCTTTCCTCCTTCCATAATTAACTGTGGTTTTCAATCTCTGTAGCTCCTTATCCGCCCTCTTCTTCCTCCTCACATATGTCTGAGGACTCACGTGCACCTTGATATCTCTCCCTGATTTATCCAGTAGCTTAAAACTCAGACTATCCAGCAGAGCTTGGGGATCGCGATTGTCTTTTTCACCCTCTAGTTGGCTTAAATGAATAGCATTCTCCTCTGGCAAACTGGTTGTCGGAGGCCTAGGAAGGATGCCTTGCTGATTCAAAGTACTTTTCTCCACCCCCTTGGCCCTTCCCTAACCATACATAGCCTGTTCACCTTCCCCTCCAAAGAGTAAAGCAAAACCATCAAGAGGAACTTTGCCTCCTTATTTTGTTGCTTTTGCTCTTCCACAAATTCTCTTTCTAACTGCTCGATTAATAGCCCCTCTTCATTTTCAAAATGAGATATCAGAGAGTCATCGTCTACAGTCTCTGTGTCTGAAGTATCTGAAGATAATGCCTCCGCGTCAAAGAATGAATGGCTTGTCATCTCCCCCTTCGTACCAGAACAACTTGGGCCTAAATCCACCTCTTGAATTACCCCATTTCCTCTTGATGAGGCATGAGTACTCGAATTATAATCATTCCCTTCGCCAGAAACAGCTCCCAATACACTCCCCATCACCTCTGTCACTTTCTTTGCCTTATCTACCCCTTTGGCCACCCACGTCAATGCCAAAGGTCTGATAGCCTCATTTCGAACTCCACCGCTACAATTCACTACTTTCTTAAGAGAGCTTTGGGCCTTAACTTGACCCAACTCCTCTACACGTGATTCATTAGCCCTCTTGGTTCCATTTTTTGAGTTGTATCATGCAAAGCCCAATTAACTCGCTTCTTTGGTTGCTGTTGAGACTTATGAATTTCTGGAGGACCTTTACTGAAGGCAAGCCTCAAAGGACTTCTCGGTTGCGGAACCCTTCTTTCTAAGACCCACTCCGCTCTCCTTCTCCCATTAGGGTCCAAGTGTATCTGAAGAGTCTTTTTAAATTTGTTTTGTGGTGCCAAACTCTCCCTTATACCGTTGCGACTACGACCCTCAGAACCGTTATTATCCCTTCTCCCTACACCCCTCGCACCACCTTCCAGATTCTTCACTATATCAGCATATGAAACCTTCTTCGACACCCAAGAGGAAGGTTTATCCTGGCGACTACTTGTCAACCTTGTGTCCCTTGTAGCTGGTTGGACAAGCAAGGATATCAACGCTTTAGAAACTTGCCTCTACCCCACACCGTGTGATCCCTCCGGCACCATTACGGAGACCTATCGTCCCTCGTTGAAATACTCCGTAATACAAAGAAATCTACCCCTACCATTCTCCCCTACATAGACCAAGTACAATTTATCCTTGTCACGATACCTCTTGGTACTTGAACCACTCCATCCACCACTATTTAACTCCCGCGCTGCCGACATCAACCAAAAAGTAGCATCCCTCCCAAGTATCACCTTAAATAGAAAACCTCGACCCCTCTCCACAATGGTAAGACGGAAGTAAGAGCCAGAATGCTCCAATGACAGGCAAAACGTTTTAGCTTCAATAGCTAAACGCTTTGTTCCCATCCATAACAGCAAAAGAAAAGAAGACTATACTCCCACCATATTCCCCAATCGCCTTCCTCTACGCCAAACACTACAAAAATCAAGAACAGAGACAAAGATACCTCCGTATAACCCCCTTCCCAACAGAGAAAACCAGAAACCACGATGGGGACGTTAATTCCGGTGAACCACCTTAGCCGGAAGTGCTCCACTGTGAAGAAAATACACAGAAACCGTCACTCACAGCAACCAGCAGAAGACCCGTAGAAAAAAAATAAGAAAACGCATGGAAAGGGGAGAAACGAGCCACCTCCCTCCGGTGAACCTCCAACAACCACCTATCCACTCTCTCTTACTCCACACAGCCACTGTAGAGCCTAAGAGAGGTGAGCAGAAACAACCTCTGAATGCAAAAGTGACCAGAAAAGCAAAACCGGACAAAAGAAGAGAACCTGACCCTCGCCTATAAATGTAGTAAGAATTTTTCTCCAAATCCTTAACCAGTTGTGTCAATCTACATTGATTAAATAATAATTGTAAGATGGTGGAATATATACCTCGTCTAATGGAGCACGATTGGTCCCTTGTGTAGCTATAATCTCTTCCATCTCATGACATCTACTAATTTGGATTCGTTTGAGATTTGACAAACCTTGAATGGTAGAAGATGAGAATAAATACTTAAGCCCACCACAATCTTCCACAATTATGTTACTCAAATTGCGAAAAGAATTGGTTATACAAGCTTCTTCATCATTCCATATTTTGTTCATACTGATTGAGCTCAACTTCAGGGTCTCCAAACTGAAAAATCCAACCTGCAAAACAAAATTTTGTGTGCGTACAACAATTAACAATTCTTACACAGAATTTTTATTAACAATTACCCACTCAACCTAGAATAATTCCAATAGAATTAAATTAATAAACGTTTTCTATTATTTTACTGCAATTGGAATTAAATTATTTGTAATGAATTATTTCTTTCAATATTAGTGAAAATATTTTTAAAAATTTAATCGTTAAATTGCTGGAAAATATTGTTAAGATTTACTGCATGGCATATGAAAGGAAAAACAAGTGAATACAACTCAACATGAGATTGAGTTAGGTCAAAGGTTCATTTTGGTCCTTTATGTTTCACTCAAGTTTTAAATTAGTCCTTTATGTTTCCTAGAAGTTCTAAATTGGTCCTTCCGTCCAAATCCGTCAATTTCTTAAGTTAACTGCTGACGTGGCGTGCCGAGTTGAACACATAATCTCTCCTACATGTATCAGATAATTGACGTGGCCTTAAACACACCAAAAACACCCAAACGGCGTCGTTTAAGCCAAAAATAAAACCATGCTGAGAGGACTAATATAAAACTTCAATGAAACATAAAGGACCAATATAGAACTTCAATGAAACATAAAGGACCAATATAGAACTTTAATGAAACATAAAGGACCAATATAGACTTTAATGAAACCTGAAAGACAAATAAAAAACTTTTGGAAAATATAAAGGATCAATATAGAACTTTTGAAAGATAAAGGATCAATTTAAAACTTGGGTGAAACATAGAGGACCAAAATGATCATTTGACCTAATAGATATTAATTAACAACTTAGGCCTTATCTAGATAGATATATATATATATATAAGGAACGCAGGAGTTATGGAATCTAAATTATAATAAAAAAAACACACTTTATAGAGAATTAGATAATGGAGATCCATGGAGAATATATAATGAGACAAATGTAAACTACTAAATATAGTATAAATATGGCCTCACATCTCAAGTGTTAAGTCTTAACCCTTTGCGTATTTATAAGTAAAAAATCTTAGAGAAGTGTGTTTGGTACACAGATTAATTTTTTAATCACAAAAATTTTAGTCCTATATTAGTCTTGGGAATCACATTTCCAGGACTAAGATTCTTGGAAAGATCATAAAAGCTGTTTATTCAACTTTGACATTCCTGGTACTATTTTACATGATTTCCAAAAATATACAAACTTGTGTTTGGTTTAACTTTCATCCCATGTGATTATCATAATCTCACTCCCTTGGGTGGGATTAGAAATGTGATGAAACATGAAAATGTAAGATTATTGGGCTTATTTATTTAACTCTTGTACCAAACACAGGATTACAAGATGCCATAGAAATAATTCCAAATTTTTTTTTAACTCTACTCTTGTACCAAACAGCTCCTTAAAAAAAAGTTTGGTTACCTAAATAGTAATTACAATACACATACACACATTAATACAAGTGATGAAGGTTGGATTTACTCTCAATAGGTTTAGTAATTAATGAAAATTTCAATATATTTTTTTTAAAAAAAGCAAGACCACTATTTAAACCAACCACTATTCTTTAGTAATTAATTTGTCTGTAACTTGAGATGTATTAAAATTTTAAAATTGCATATGAAATTAGCAAAAGTAAAACAAAAAGAGCATACCTTGGCATTAAAATATGAGATTGGAATATTAGTGCTCAAGCTCAACACATTGTGGTTGGTGGTTTCAGAAGACGTCAACTTGTCAAAGCAAAAACTATCAACGGTGGGCAAATGATGTAGAGTCAAGGAGCGCAATGAACAAAACTCAACCTTATCAATACTTGTGCCACTCTTCATACTTTCTAAAAACACAATCATCTTCATAGAATTGCATTCAGAAACTTCAATCTCAATTCTCATCAAGTTGACAAAGAGCTTTAACCAATGCAACCGAAAAGAGATATTATAATTGCCCACGACTTCTGACTTTGATGACTCTGAGTTTGCCAAATGAATTATCTGTAAGTGGACCCTGACATATCTTTTCCAACCTGGTGAGACTGTGAAGTTCTAGTGTCTCCAAGTTGGGGAAGAAAATATGATTTATATTTCTCTCTATTGAGTCAATAACGTGTTGAAACTCTGCATTATTTTGGATGTAGAGGTGCTTTAACAGAGGAAACCCTTCTCCATTCAACTGGTAAAGAATATTTGAAATTCCATTTATTTCATCCAAGTATAAATCCTCCACGCTTTTGATCAATGCTTTAATCCCATGCTCTAAATGAATGTTGGTACCAAGTTTGATCTTGAATATTTTGGAGGCCCCATTTGTGTCAGACCATTCCCATACTTCTCCGATTACTATTTTGTATCTCTCCAGCTTCTTAAACATGATGTCTCTTGGCAACATCCAAGCACCCTGAATTTGAATTTCCAAGGCAGCCAAGTTTGTCAAATGCCTAAGCTCGGCAAGAGTAGCTTTTGTACTTTTTGTTGTCGAGTTTTCTACCTCCCATTTAGTTGACATATTGCCCATATACAACTCCTCCAATTTCGTCAAGCTAGACATTATGTCGGGTGGAATAACTTCAATTCTAGAATTGCTGAGATCCAACATTCTGAGATGAATTAATTGCCCTATTTCACTAGGGAGCTTTGTCAAGGATGAGTAGATGAAGCTAAGTATTTCTATGTTCTTCAAAGCTCCTATTCCAGCCATATCTCCCAAAATACAGTCATCCAAACACAATGTTCTAAGTTTGGTCAAGGAACCAAAGGATGTAGGTAAAAATTTTATGATCATACCTGTTAAGTCTAGCACATCAAGATTTCCCATTCCCTCAAAAAAGCAATTTGGAATTTCCAAAGATCGATTATCACTGCTACTAACGTGGAGAAACTTGAGCTTCTAACAGCTCCAAGAGACCCTTGCTCTCTCTCACAATCTAAGGCAACCTCCAACGAGTGGCTCGCTCGCCCGGAGTACCTTACGCACGTCTTAGCCGCACATGGCCCGATACAGGTAACCGCCTTGCCTAACGGCTCCTATTGACGTCACCATGACGAACTACGTGGACTTTGATCCCTTCCTAAGGGTACATATGCACCTAGGTTCTCACCTAAAGACAAATCCCCCAAGGTTACGACTCCTTGCGGTCCTTATTTGAAAACTAAAATTGTCTGAACCAAAAACGACAGTTACACATTATATTACAACAGAGACAATTGGTTATGAAAGAGATAGAGTTGGAAACAGGGGATATGACAAATACCATATAAAAATATAATAACAACAAACATACATAGCACAAAGAGTGAAGAGATATAAAAATATGTCCAATATTCAAGACCATTTTTTTGAACAAAATAGTCTGTTTGAGATTATATATATATATATATATATATATATATATATATATATATATATATATATATATATATATTTAGTTAGATTCAATAGGCATGTATGATTTATAGGACATTGAAATAATACAAGATAGATAAGTAAAACGTG
The DNA here is from genome assembly GCA_014851425.1 of Senna tora. Lineage (NCBI taxonomy): Eukaryota > Viridiplantae > Streptophyta > Magnoliopsida > Fabales > Fabaceae > Senna > Senna tora. Next base: position 18,338,483 of record CM026262.1, read on the forward strand.
TACATGATATGTCATGGTCTAATCTAACATTCTCCCACTTGGGACACATTAATTGTGTTTAAACAAAATTTAAATTTGTTAAGATTCTCGGGTTAATAAACCTTTCATGCGCGCAAAATGATCCAAATCATACAACACAATGCACCAATCCGGTCCAACATAACTATCAATATGGGATCATGGCAATCGATATGCCCTTTAGTAGCATAAGATCAATCCATGGTCACTCACACTGACAATTACATCGACATGGATCACAAGTCTGGAAGTGTAGTAAGAAATAGCTCTCCAGTCATTTACGACGCACTATTTCTTATTGGTCCTCTGTATGATTTCTCAATACCTTTATGCTTAATCCGCAGGAGAAATCTCTTGGCTTAAAAATCAAGCTCATATGTCTCATTCCTTATTTCGTGAATACAAAATTAGTGTCACTGGAGACATGCCATACCATATATAACTGTTACTCTTAAGACAAAAATCCTAAGGCACGTGTTATATATATATCTTTCAACTCAACTGTCACTCTTTGTGTATAAAGGTTATTTGATTTGTGTAGTGTATGATGATGATGAAGGAGAGAAGATGATGATGTGGCAATGTGGGGTAACGTGGCAGTGATGTGTCATGCCACGTCATTAAAATATGACACGTAGGAGAGAGGGTGTGCCACATAAGCATGGCACTTCATCATTTAACGACAAAAGTTAACGGTGTTACGCTTGAGGACCAAAATCGACTAAAAATAAAACTTTGAGGACCAACATTAAACTTTTGAAATATTGAGGATCAACATTAAATTTCATGCAAACATTGAGGACCAAAATAATACTTTAACCAAAAGAATAAGTGTATAATGCATTTTTGGAGTGAGTTTGATTTAAATATATTATTGAATTATTTATGGAGATTTCTTTGAAGTCAACAAATTTTTTCCTTCAAAAATTGTGTGACTTGCAATGTGTATCCTCCCATTGGGGGTTCCTTCAAAAAATTTTAAAAATTTCTCAAGAAAAAAATTCTTCCTTCTTATATGCTGAATTATTATTATTATTATTATTATTATTATTATAGCTTAAGTGGCATTTGGTATCCGGTGAGTGTTTTAGTGGGAAGTGGAAGTAAGTACTAAAAAATATGTTTGGTATGCAGCAGGGAAATAGAAGTGGAATGTAGAAGTAATATTGTTTGGTATAGTGGAAAGAAGATAAGGAAATAGAAGATAAAAGTATGAAAAACCTTTTTTGTCCTTACTTTTTTAAAAGCCACAAATATTTTAAGGGTATTTTGGTCTTTAAACCTCACTTCACCGTTCCTCTACTTCCCTCTCCATTATGAGGGAAGGAAGCTTCCCTCTACAAAGGGAAGCTCATACTCATCTTCTCTCCTCCTAAACCATACCAAACATGCTCTTACCTCACCTTCCCTCTACCAAGCATACCAAACAAGATGTTAGTGCTTTTGGAATGTAGAAAATGGTGGTGATGGAATTGGAATGTCGAGAGTTGGTGAAGGCGAAACAATGAAAAATTATAGAGGCAAAATATTATTTAATCTCTAAATTATTGGTCTAACTATTATTTAATCCTCGAATTTGGCAAAAATACTATTTAGTCCCCGAATTTGCAACTCTGTCAACTATTTAGGGCTCATGTGGTAAGGAATGCATACAGTACATTCTATATATTCTCACGATTCCCAAAAAAATTTTACATCGTACATTTTACATACCGAACATACTTTTTATAATACTTTTTCTCTCTCATAATTTTTCTCTCCATCTCTCTCCTCACTTTTTTCTACAATACTTTCCTTTATCCCACAATACTTTACTTTACAATACTTTCTTCACAATACTTTACATCCATGCATTTATACCAAGCGTGTTAGTCCCCAAATTTGGCAAAAATACTATTTAGTCCATGAATTTGCAACTCTGTCAACTATTTAATCTCCTGACCATTACCAGTTAGATAATCAGGCACCAACTGATATGGCTGTTAAATGTTGATGTGGCACCGTTAAATGCCTGGGCATATGCCACATCAGCATTTAACGGCCACTTCAGTTGGTTATCTAACGGGTAACAGTCAGTAGACTAAATAGTTGACAGAGTTACAAATTTGGGGACTAAATAGTTTTTTTTTCTAAGTTTGGGGACTAAACAGTTGACAGAGTTATAAATTCGGGGACTAAATAGTACTTTTGCCAAATTCAGGGACTAAATAGTTGGCAGAGCTGCAAATTTGGGGACTAAATAGTATTTTTACCAAATTCGGGGACTAAATAATAGTTTGACCAACAATTCAGGGACTAAATAATATTTTACCACAAAATTATAATTAGTACACGGTGACATACGTTGCCCCTTTGAAGACACCTTCCCTTTCTTTGTTGATGATTAAACTAGAATGATGACTTTGGTATGTTTTCTTAAACAAAAAATGTATTTTTAATGTTTTCAAAAAAAAAAACAAATCAAAAGTTTGAGTGAACTCAAAGTGGTTACGAAATACAGCATTTAATTGAGGTTTGATAAAGGGAAAAAAATATTTGTCCAATGAATTTGAGAAATTGCATGAGGATTAAAGAATGAATTACTTATCAATTAATTGTTTGGGAATTTTTCTAAAGAAAATGATATGTTCGAGATACTATATATATATATATATATATATATATATATATATATATATATATATATAATAAATAATGAAGTCCTTTTAGCCAAATAATATTGGGAAGATTGAGACCTGTTCTTAATATTATATATATGTGGCCATTGTTCAATTTAGTTGTGCAAGATATAGAGTTGGAGACAAAAACAGCAAAAACAGTGAAGAGAGATATAAAAATATGTTCAATCAATAATATTAATAAGAACATCAAAACCAATTCACCTTGTTCTTAATCATGAACAATTTGCACAAGAGAAACAAAACTATAAACGAAAAAGTCAAAGAAGATAAACAAAAAAGTCAAAGAAGATTTTTGAAGGCCCCTCATCTTCATAGATCGCACCGCAGCTATTGCAACAATTGAAGAAAAATTTTCAAGACGTTAGAATCTAGAACTTCCTGAAAATCAAAGAGTTTAATGTTTATCAGCAATTAAAAAATGAAAAAGATGAAAGTGAATAAAGAAATTTCAATTTAATTAATTGATTTCCAACCAAACAGACAAGTTACATATATAATTATCATTTTAAGGAGTCAAAGTCCCTTCACGGTCAATCACATTCAAGATATTTAAATTTGTAAAAGATATTGAAGGAGGTGCCAATCTCATTAAACTAGAACAACCCAGCACACTGAGAAATTTAAGGTTCTGAACAAGGGAGTCTGGTACAGTCATCATTCCATATATTCTTAAGCTGCTTCAAATCAAAGAGCCATAAACATTTTATTTGAGTGGGGCTTTCATTACTACATTGACCAATTTTATCTGATGGAAAAAGTGTGTCAAAAGAACTATTATGCACTAGAAGCCTTGTTGTGTTAGGAAACTTTTCAAGGAAATCATTTAGGAACATCATTGGAGTCCATATTTATTTTTCACGATCACTTTGCTCAATTGTCTATAATCTATACATAACCTCAAGCTCTCATATTTGTTCTTTACAAACAACTATATGATGCACTCCATGGTGATTGTACCCAGACCTCAAATCAATCTTAGAAAGTCCTTGTTTGTTTCTTCAACCCACTCAACTCTACAGGAGACATCCTATAAGGTTCTATAAAAATTGGTCTCGTTTTTGGGACTAACTCTATAGAAAATTCTATTTCTCTTTCAGATGGGAGACTAAAAATCTCATATGGAACTGTACCAAAAAAAAATCTCATATGGAAAAGCTTCAAAAAATTCTCCAACCACAAGGATCTCATTGAGTTTATGCTGAATTTCCACATCGGAAGAGATACAAGATAGATCGAATCTTAAAATCGGAATGAGGATTATAAGATCATATTATTTTTATAAAATAAAATAAAAAATTCATTTAATAGTGTAAAATTTCTTTTATAAGTATACAATTATCAAAAAGGTATCATTTTTTTATAAAGTAAATAACGATATATTGAAATATTTATGTTTAAACAATTTTCACAAAATTATTTTATTAATGTGTATTATGAGTATCTTATTTGAATTTTTTTTCCCTTAAAAAATACAAAATTCTAATGAGATCGTAAGATCATCATATATATATATATAAATATATATAACATGTTAGATCATATGATTAGACATATAAGATTGAAATCTTATTGATATCTTAGTAAATTTTTATTTTATCTAAGATTAAAATCGTAAAATCTTAGTAGCTAAATCGAAATCTTAACTGCAATCGAACAATAATCTATCACATCTTTACTTTTTTTTTTGGCCCTTCACATCAATACATTTTCAAAGCCTCTATTTTATATAGAGTAAATTACATTTGTACAATATTCTTAAATTGTATTTTTTTTATTTTTTTTTGAAAACTTTTACTCATCTTTAAAAGATTTTAAAATTTGTAATTTCACTATTTTTTATTAAAATATTTTTAATAACATTATTAATTTTTTTAAAATAATTATAATTACATAAAATGTATTTTAAAATTATTTTACTATCATTTATTTTGAACTAAATTTTTATGTTAATAAAATATATTTTAATAATATAAATAATAAACGAAGATATTATAATCAAATTAGATAAAAGTAATTTTCAAAAAAAAATTAGATAAAAGTATACGTGAAAACAGAGTATAATATATTTATATTCTGACTTCTGATTCTGAGTGATCCAAGCATTGCACTCATTTATTATTTGCTGAATCATTTTTCCAAGGCGTGAACAAATAAAACATAAACTCTCAGAAAGTGGCCATTGGAGATTTTAAAGCTTAAATTGCTTTTTGGCAGCATAGCATTATGATGGCATTCATTGAATGATAAGTTATTTTAGGTCATTAACTTTTTTTTTGTCAAAATTGGTCTTCCAGCGTAACTCCGTCTGATTTTTTTTGTTAAATGCTAACGTGAAAGGCTTATGTGGCACACCCTCTCTCCTACGTGTCATATCATCCAAATATGACACGTAGGAGAGAGGGTGTGCCACATAAGCCTTCCACGTCAGCATTTAACAAAAAAAACCAGACGGAGTTACGCTGGAGGACCAATTTTGACCCACAAAAAAACATTGAGGACCTAAAATAACTTTTTGAAACGTTGAGGACCAATATTAAATTTGGTGCAAACGTTGAGGACCAAAAGAGTAATTTGGTCTATATATATATATATATATATAAGAGATGTTACTTTCTACTTAGTGTAGGTCAAATGAAGTGAAGATCTTAGATATATAGGAACCTAGAAATATTTAATGAAGCCCTTTTAGCCAAATAATATTGGAAAGAAAGAGATATAGTTGTAGGCAGAGGCAAGGGATATGGAAAACACCATATAGTTATGCATTTATGTCAAGCATATATTCGCATGCCAAAGGTTACACATTTTGGAAATCCTAATAAATTGAAGAAGCCATCAACTTAGAACTATTCGTCTGGTTTTTTTGGTGAAAGGGCATGATAACAACAAATAAACACAGCAAAAACAAATTCACCTTGTTCTTAATCATGACCAATTTATTCAAGAAGAGAAACAAAACTATAAGCGAGAAAGGTACTCATCTTCATATACTGTAGCTATTACAGCAGTTGAAGATAAAATATCCAAGATGAAGATCTTAGTTCTTGATAGAATCTGGAACTTCCTGTTATTCAAAGAGTTTAATGTTTATCAGGAACTAAAATCATAATTAGTAGACAATTAATTGAAGAGATGAAAGTGAATAAAGAAATTTCAAATCAATTAATTAATTTCTAACCAAACAGACAAGTTATATATATGTGTGTGCACGCGTGTAATCATGAGACAAAACTAATTAGTAATTATCATGTACAAAATTACAACATTCAAAAGTACAGTCAAAATGTCATATGTTCATTGTAAATTTGTAACTGTAGTCTTCTCCCATTAATGAGAATTGTGGCTCTTGGACTAATACAATTATCCTATTTCATCTAAATAGTTCTTACAATATTATGTTCTATCTTTCATTTTATTCAATGCGAGAAATTAAAACACTTGGAGATACTATCACATCATATATACCAATAAATGTAGTTATGATTTTTTTGGGGTACCAGAACAATATGTGTTTGTTGTTTCTCTGGAAAGGCAAACACAAACATGAAACAAAAATTGCATCAATCTAATCCTCAGAAATATTAAATCTAAAAATAAATTTCTTACTTTTCATCGTACCTTTTCCATAAACAATAACTGGACGGTGGTACTAAGATCTTGCTTCCAGCACTTTTTTCCATTTTCCACTTGCACGGTTGTCAGAAATGGGGCTATAGTGACTCCTGTCGAGAAATTCTGCATTTTGGGGCATCCTATCACTTTAAATTGCACCAAAGATGGGAATACAAAGGTGAGTTTCGCAGAGCAGAAGCTTTTGAAACTTGATAAAGAAGTCAGTTCCAAATGCTTCAAGCTTTCAAATACCATCTCTTCTTCTGATTCCCCTTCATCAATCCTCACAACATCCTCTATTATCTCGCAATTTTCAATCATCAAGTATTCGAGTTGAACGAGACTTCTAGCAGTCAAGGATGTCATTAGATAGATCAAACCTTTGCAGTCCTTCACTCTCAAAGTAGTTAAATTCTTGAAAGATATTGAAGGAGGTGCCAATCTCATTAAACTAGAACAGTCCCACACAGAGAGATGTTCAAGGATTTCTGCAATGGGATCTGACAAAGAGTCATCATTCCATATATCTTAAGATGCTTCAATTGATAGAGCCATAGATTTTTTACTTGGGTGGGGCTTTTATTACTACATTGACCAATTTCATCTGAAGGGAACAATGTGTCGAAAGAACTACGACGCACTTGAAGCGTTGTTGTGCTAGGAAATCTTTCAAGGATATCATTTAGAAACATGACTGGAGTCTCCTGAAAATATTGCAGATGAAGTTTTTCTACACCAGTCAAAAACAATTTCTCATAATGACCATTCAATATTCTCATAGCATCTTTTTCATTTAACGACAACTCCTTCAAGTTTGAAGATACCTGAAAAACAATATACTTATTTATTTCATCTTTGAATCAATTAATAAGTTAACAATACAAAATTCTTTACAAATCACATATTTAGATACATGTAATATATAAATTTATCTTAGTTTACTTTAGCATCTCTCTTTGTATAGAAAGAATAAAAGATAAATGGATATAATAAGAGAACATATATATACCTTTTCAACATAAAAGAGAGCTTGGTGAATAGGCAAGTCAGCTTCACCTACCCAAACTGTATACTGGGAGTCCAAGTGGCCAAAGGAAAACATTTGCAATGCTTCACAAAGATATACATTTAAAGTCTTCAATGAAGGGCACTCTAAAGTATGCTTTTCAAGGTAGAAACACTTAAGCTTCGTCAAGCTTATTAGGCTTAAGAAAGTCAAATGAGCAAAATGAAACCTAAGTTCCTCTGGCCCTTCTTCAATTGCAACAATTTCCTCAACTCCACAGGCTTTTATGTAAAGCCGTTTGAGCTGCCCAAGATCTTGGCATATTAACACTGAAAACAAATTTATCAAGTTTGGACATTCAGTAACTTTGATATGCTGTAACTTTCCAAAGCTGAGTATTTGAGGAGAGTCCTTGTTCCATATGTGTTTCAGATTTGGTAGATCAGACAAAGTTATTTTCTTCAACCCACTAGTTTCCTTCATTTGCATTTCTCTGCCATCCATGACGTTCACATCAAACACTACTTCCAATGAATCACAATCATTTACTTCTAGCTCTTCCAGTGTATATAGTACTTGTAGCAAATTTGATGGGAAAAGAACATTGGTTAAAAAATCACATTTATGCACCACCAGCGATTTCAAATTACAAAATGTTTTGATCCAAACTTGCTTGTACCACAGTTCCTTCGTCTCAAGATCTTGAGGTGGCTTCAAATGCTCGAAGCAACTAAAACCAACCTATTCAAATAAGTAGTGAATGAGATGTTTTAAAACAAATGAACGTTAAAGCGAATGAATCAATTCAGAAGCTCTCTTTTCTTTTACTTCCATTTAATTAAAATTCACAACTACTTATTTGGTGTCATGTATATTATATTATTTTGGTATACTTATATTTTTCACAATATTTATACATATCATTGGAAAGTTTACTTAGGTTTAAAACTGCCTTTAACATGTTTTCAAATTATGAAAGTAAGACAAAGAAATACTATTGTACATAAAGATGATAATAAAAAGAATAATAATTGATATAATCAAAAGAATCGATCGGGTCTGGGGTTTAATTCCTCTAACATATAGAATTTGATCTTCCGATGATTTTCATGTGAAATATTTATTTTTGTTCCCTTTTTTTGTTGTTTTGAAACATTTTCAGATGAAATTAAGAAATGTAAAATAACATATATTTTAGACATCTAATAATAAATGTAACAAATAGTTATTTTGACATAAGGAAAGTTCTCATTTTGAAAGAACTTAAAAATTTATTCAAAAAATAATGCAACTTTAACAATGTATGCAAGAGCTAATTAATAATAAGAAGCTATTCAATTTCGGAAGACGAAGAAAATTGGGGGAAAGATAAGGAAACCTTATCAAATAAAACATTTTAGAGAATTGATAATGATATCATAAAAAGTGTCTTGGTTGCATGGTCTTTGACACAAGTCATACGCTATTGTCTTACTAAATTTTACCAAATTAAATTAACTGAAATTTTAAAGATTCACTGGAATTGTATATAATCATAAACTGTTAGGAAAAGAGAGAAGAGAGAAATTGGAGAGAAATCGTGATTGCTTGTATTGGAAAGAACAAAGTACACACTTATATATACACGGGAAAAGGCACCTACGCAAGCCCAAACACAAGATTGATTGCTAACTGACATAACAGAAAACGGTTAGGTAGTTACATTGGGAATCTTATTCCTATCATCCCCCCTCAAACCCAGAGTGATAGGAGAGGTCACTCTGCGTTTGCTACGGAGACTAGAGAACATATTGCTAGAAAGAGCTTTTGTCATGACATCTGCAATTTGATCAGTGGCTGGGATATGAAAGACTTTAACTTGACCACGAGCCACCCTTTCTCGTACAAAGTGTAAGTCCAGCTCGACATGCTTGGAGCGAGAGTGAAGCACGGGGTTTGCTGACAGTAACGCTGATATTGTCACAGTATATATGCGGAATGCGTGGGAGAGTGAAATGAAGTTTGGAGAGAAGAGATTGGATCCAGATTACTTCAGCAAGAGCATTGGCAGTGCCACGATATTCAGCCTCGGTGCTTGAACAATTGACAACAGGTTGTTTCTTGGACGACCAGGATACGAGACTCTGTCCGAGGTATATGCACCAGCCAGAGGTGGAGCGTCTATCATCGACATCAGAGCCCCAATCCGCGTCTGTGAAGGCACTAAGATTTAGCAGAGGCAATTTGAACAGGTGTAGACCATGATCCATAGTTCCTTGCAAATAGCGAAGGATCTTTTTAACGGCTTGCCAGTGGACAAGTTTCGGATCATGCATGAACTGGCAAACTTTATTGACTGCAAACGAGAGTTCTGGACGAGTGATTGTCACATACTGAAGAGCACCAACGATGGAGCGATATTTGTAAGGGTCAAAGAATGTTTCAGAGCCGGAAGCAGATAACTTGAGACCGGCGGTCATGGGACCTTTTGGAGGCTTGCATTGGCCATATCAGACTGAATCAGAAAATCCTTAATATACTTAGTTTGGGTGAGAAGCATGCCACCATCAGGAGTAGAGGTGGCTTGAATGCCAAGGAAGAAGTGGAGAGGTCCGAGATCTTTGAGGGCAAATTTGGAATGAAGAGTGGAGATTAAGGCATGAATCACAGCAGAAGAGCTCCCAGTAACTATAATGTCATCAACATACACAAGAACAAGTAAGGTGTGCGAACCAGAGAACTTGGTAAAGAGGGAATGATCACATTTTGCAGAAGCGAAGCCAAGTGAAGTGAGAGTGGCTGCCAGATTGTGAAACCACGCACGAGGTGCCTGTTTGAAGCCATAGAGAGCCTTGTGGAGCTTGCAAATTAAACAAGATGAGAGCCACCTTGTTCAAAGCCCACAGGTTGACGCATGTAGACTTCTTCACTAATCTCGCCATTAAGAAACGCATTGTTGAAATCCAATTGACGAATGGACCATCCTTTTGAGAAGGCAAGGGTGAGGACCACTCGAATGGTAGTAGGCTTGATCACAGGACTGAATGTTTCGGAATAGTCAAAACTAGGTTGTTGACTAAAGCCTTGAGCAACAAGACGAGCCTTATGTTTCTGAATGGACCCATCGGGGTTGTATTTTAATTTGAAAATCCATTTGCTTCCAATGGCTCGGCGATTAGGGGGTAAAGGGACAAGGGACCATGTTTTATTTGCTTGAAGGGCACGAAATTCTTCATCCATGGCTAGCTTCCAACTGGGATTGGCAAGAACCTCTTTAGTGGAAGAAGGTTCAGAAGATACGAGAAAAGCTTTAGGTTTGAAGATTCCACTTTTAGCTCGAGTGACCATAGGATGAGCAGAAGTGACAGTGGGAATGGCAGAAGCTGTGGTAGATGAGTCAGCAAGTGAAGGTGAAGGAGAAGAGGGAGAGGAAGCTGAGAGAGGAGTGCTCGACACTGGATTGCTTGGTAATGAAGGAACCTGTGAAGAGGTAGAACTAGACAACACATTATGGGGGTTAATAGCAAGAGTAGTAGAGGCATTGGTTTTCTGAGTTGCATTAGGTGTAAATGAACCAAAAATCACATGTATAGAGGGAGTAGGGGAACTAAAAGGGGTGAGAGAGGTAGAGGGAAGAGTTTTATGCTTGTGATAAGGAAAAGAGTGTTCATCAAAGAGTACATTGCGAGCAAAATAAAGCCTACCAGTTCCATCCAAACATTTATATCCTTTATGGGCCGTGCTGTAACCTAAAAAGGTGCACTGAGTGGATTTGTAAGAAAACTTATGACTATTGTAAGGACGAAGCAAGGGGTAGCAAGCACACCCAAACACCTTAAGGAAATTGTAATCGGGTTTAACATGAAAGAGGGTTTCTAATGGAGTTGAGTTATGTAGGACAGGAGTAGGGAGGCGATTAATGATAAACGTGGCAAAAAGAAAAGCCTCATCCCAAAATTTGAGAGGAAGAGAGGCATGGGCTAAAAGGGAAAGACCAACTTCAGTGATATGGCGATGTTTTCGTTCAGCAGAGCCGTTCTGCTGGTGAGTGTGTGGGCAGCTTAGATGGTGTTGAATTCCATGTGTTTTAAGAAAGTCAGAGAATGGTCTATACTAACCGCCATAATCACTTTGGAAAGCTAACAACTTAGTATTTAATTATAGTTCTGCTTGAGATTTAAACAACTTAAAAGCTTCAAAAGCATCAGACTTAGCCTTTAGGAGATAAACCCATGTATATTTAGAGAATGCATCAATGAAGGAGATATAATAGCGATAGTTTCGTGAAGAAGTAACCGAGGCAGGTCCCCACAAATCGGAGTAGAAAAGTTCTAAAGGTTTAGTATAAGAGGAAGAGGAAGAAGGAAACGGTAAAGCATGGATTTTACTCATACAACATGGTTCGCAAAAGAAATGAACATCTTTATTGATAGTATTCAGATTACAGGTATTAAGCACTGTTTTTACAACTGAACTAGATGGGTGGCCAAGCCTATTGTGCCACAAATGAAATTGACTAGAGGTATTAGAAGAGGTGAGACTAGCAGTATGAGCAGAAAAAGGGGTTACAGTGTCTTGAGAAGCAAAATTCAGATTGTCGAAGACATAGAGTCCTTGTTTATCGCGACCTTTGAGAAGAATCTGGTTATTAGCCTGAGATTTTACAAAACAATCATCAGGATGGAACTCAAAATACACATGATTATCTCTTGCAAACTTAGAAATGCTAATCAGATTTTTAGATATCTCAGGTACATGCAAGATTTGATTTAATTTGAAAGAATTAGAGGAAGATTGCAACTCAGAAAAACCAATACTTTGTATATGCAAACCTGATCCGTTGGCAATGTGTACTTGTTCCCCTCCATCATAAGGCTGGGACGCTTGGAGGTTGGAGAGATTATTTGTAAGATGGTTTGAAGAGCCAGAGTCAGCAAACCAGGCATCATCGCTCAGAATTTCTGGAGTGGCAAGCAACGCTTCAACAGGAGCTCCACTATTGGGACGGATCTGAGTTTGATTCATGGCTTGTGCAAGAGATGCTGCTGTGAAACTCTGATTATATCGATTGTAGCAATTAATGGCTATATGACCCATCTTACCACAAACCTGGCACTGTGGTCTAGTGCCCTGCCATGTCTATTTGCCACCTCCACGATTTTGAGGCTGTGAAGGGTGTGGACCACGACCATGACCTTGAAAGTTCCCTCTAAAGATGGTAGTGCCACCGTTTGATGCTGCATTATTGCCTCGACCTTGGTAGCCTCCTCTTTGACCAAAGGGTTGATTTGAGAATCTGTTATTCTGATAGCCTCCACGCTGGGCCATATTTGCAGATACATTATCGACCACTTTCTTGAGCTTGTCAATTCTGGCTTCTTGAGAGAGAAGCAAGGCTTCAATCTCCGTGACTGAGTATTCTTCTTTGTGCATTGAGAAGGAGGTCATAAAGGATTCGTATTCCCGATCTAAACCATCGAATATGCTTTCAATATGATCATGCGTGGAAATAGGTGAGCCAATGGCCCCAAGAGAGTCCACAATCTTCTTGACTTTAAGAAGAAAATCTGACATTGAGGTAGAACCTTTCTTGATGCTGCGGAGATCATTCTTGAGCTGTCTTTCTCGAGCACGGGTGGAAGAGCAGAACAATTCTTCAACTTTGTTCCAGACTTGATAGCTATGGACGCACCCCACCATTTTTGATACTACTCCATCGCTCATGGAATTGAGAAGCCAAGATGCCAGTAATTGATCTTGGCATTGCCAATTAAGGTACTCATCACTGTACGTTCCTTTGTCTCGGTCTTGATCAGTAGCATAACGAGTGGGAATATGAGATTCCCCAACCAAGAAATTGTAGAGGTAATGACCACGAATGGTGGCCAGGGCGAGCATTCGCCAGGAGAGGTAATTGTTGTCATCTAATTTGGAAGAGATAGGTTGTGTCGAGCTCTGAAGAGCAAACTTGGCATTGCTAGTAAGATTGGTGAGAGTGGCGAGGACAGAGCTTGTTTCTTTAGCATCTTTATTTGAGACCTCCATTGCGTGTTGAAGGCAAGAATTCAAGAACTCCACTTAAGGATCGGATCATTGCTCTGATACCATGTTAGGAAAAGAGAGAAGAGAGAAATCATAATTGGTTGTATTGGACAGAACAAAGTACACACTTATATATACACGGGAAAAGGCACCTACGCAAGCCCAAACACAAGACTGACTGTTAACTGATATAACAGAAAACAGTTAGGTAGTTACAATGGGAATCTTATTCCTATCACTCTGGGTATTTGACACAAGTCATACGCTATTGTCTTACTAAATTTTACCAAATTAAATTAACTGAAATTTTAAAGATCCACTGGAATTGTATATAATCATAAACATAGAAGTAAAGTATCATACCATGTCATGTTGCATTTCAACATCATCATCTTCTTGTGTTTCTCTTACTTGACTATACCATATTTGTTTAAGCTCAGGATATTTAAATAACTCTAAACATTCAAAATAACTATTCAATGTGGAAAAACAATAATTAATTATTCGAGAAGTATTCTCACATTTATCAATAAACCTACTTATATATATATTTTTTGATAAACACTTATAATATTATTTTTGTTCCAAAACAATGTCTTCTTTAGATAGACAAACAAAAACACGAAAAAAAAAGAATATTAGAAATGCTTCAAACTATGAAACCCATTTGTTCAAATAAGTACAAGAAATGGTCTAAATAAATGGACATTAAACAAATGAAGAAATTTAAATGGCTCTTTTATTTACTTTCCATTCACTTGAAATTTAAACTAACTATTAATAGTCACTAAACTTTTATATTATTTTAATATACTTTAATTTTATCTTCACTCTACATATTGGTTGAATGTTTTACTTATATAGGTGTAAAACTAAGTTTAGCAAGTTTTCAAATTATGAAAGTAACTAAGACAAAAAAATTTAATCGAGGAGAGATATATAATAGTAAAGAAAATAAAAATTAAGTAAAAACTTACCGAATCCAAGAACATTTTGTTTATCGTATTGTTTATGTCACCTTCCCAATACCATTTTTCATCATTTTGGACTGCCATTATCTTGTGAAGCTTTGGTGTCTCTGTCTCCCATGGACAAGGTCTTCATTCTTGGACATTGCCTAACAACAACTTCCTCTAACAATAGAAACTTGAGGAAGCACTTGCTTGAGGAAAACCTGTTGAGCTTTGGCAAACATTCCAATTCCAAAATTTGTAAACTACTGAAAGCTATTTCATCTTTGGTCTCCTCTCCCTCTTCTGCCACAATTTGCTCAAGTGAATTGCACTCTTTTATCTTCATTGTTGTCAATTCAAACAAACTTCTAGCTGTTGATGAGGTAATCAAGTAAATCATTCCATTGCAATTTTGCACCACTAGATATGTTAAGTGACTAAAAGTCACAGAGGAAGGCACTAAGTGCTTCAGATTGGAACATTGATCAACATCTAAATATTCCAGAACCTCAAGAATGGGGTCTACTTGGGATCCTTCCTTACATATATGCTCCAGTTCATGCAATTGATAGAGTGTCAGCCTTTTAAGCCGAGTTGTGATCTCATATAGAGGTCTTTCATCTCTAAATATCTCCTTGAATGAACTCCATTGAACTAATAGCTCATTGAGATTGGACTTGTTTTGGAGAAACGAATATGGAAAAGTGGCTTGGTCAAATTCAAACTTGGAAATGCGAAGAACTTTGAGTTTGCAGAGATGCTCCCCTGAATATTGGCCTTGTAATATCGCGCTAGCATCCTTAGGGTTTATATGCAACTTCTCCAAGTTGCAGATTACCTATAGCATATAAGTGAAAAGAAGGAAATCATTTGAAGCAATAATACTATATCTTTTTTACTTGGTAATTTACAAAAAAAAAAAGGTCTCAATTACAATTTGTTCATTAAACATTTTTCCAAAGCTATTTCATAATAGTGATTATATGTTGTGTGTTGTGCATATACAAGTGGGCAATGGTGTAACAGGCAAGTGATAATTGATAAGCTAGTATGGATAACTATAAAAACCTAATTGATGACTTTTAGACAGTGTACTCTAGCTAGGATGTTGAAGTTCCAAGAGAAGAAAAAACTATATATGCATTCCTTTTCATTTTCTTAATTTATAATGTAATTAATATTCATATATACCTCTTCAAGTGCGAAAAGAGGCTGATGCATTGAGGCCTGGAGTCGGCTACTCGTACCCTGTGTCTTGAACAATGCCAATTTCGAACAATTGTAGACATCTAGTTCTTTCAATGATGGACAAGCTAAATTATGATCTTCTGCATAAAACCTTCTAAGTTCAAGCAAGTTTCAAAGCACCAAAGAGGTTAAATGATTAAACTCAAATATGACTGGAGTACTACCCATCGCTGCTTCTTTCATTGAGACAATTTCTTTCATCCTCCAAGCACTCTTTATGGTAATTTTCTTTATTTGAGGCATGTCCATAGCTATAGAGAATGGAAAAAGGAATTCCAAATTGTGACACGTTTCAACATGGACAAACTGTAGATTTTGAAAGCGGAGAATGTTTTGAGGATCTCTACTCCAAATTTGTTTCAACTTTGGCAATCAAAGCAGAGTTATTTGTTTTAGTTGTGTTGAAGTGTACTTTGCACTATGCACTTCAGAGCTAAATTGAAATATTTGTTGCACAGAGTAACAGTCATCAACCACTAATGTCTCCAAACTTCCAAATGCCGCTGCATGCATGCATATCCAATGGGAAAATACACTCAAGTTTATCACATTTTTTGACTTCCAACATCTTCAAGCTGCCAAGAGAATTTAGAGTCGTGAAGATGGGGTGCCATATTGTCTTCAACTTTTGCATTTCCTCTATTATTATCGTTTCCAAATTGGGGAAAAATGCATGTCCTCCATCCACAAATTAAAGCATCAATTTAGTTTTCAAGTTTATATATTGGGATTGCCACCACAAAATAATTTATATGCTATTTTCGAATATGATTCACCACAGTGAAAATTATTTGAACACAAGACATGTACAAAATTGGCAAAAAATATCTATGATGTCCTTAATATGGTTTGTGCCAATTATGCCCTTACACTTTGTTTGCTGTCAATTATATTCCAAAACATTCAATTTGCGGGCAATTTTTTCATTCACCCAAATTTCATGTAAATAATTAACGGCATATAAAAATGTGACCCTCCTTGTGACCTCTAATATTGATTGTAATGTCAAATTGTATATTTGGTAATGTTCTTCTGTCAATTTAGCCATGATTATCATTGTGTCACTACAAAATAAATGGCGGTATCGTGGAAAAATTGATGAAAAACTATAACTAAATATATGATTTGACATTATGGTCAACATTGGAGGCCACAGGGACAGTCATATTTGTATTTGTCATAAATTATTGACACAAAATTTGGGTGAAAGACCAAATTAGTTACAATTTGAAAGTTTAAGAGTAAAATTGACAATAAACAAAGTTTGTGGACATAATATGACAGAGAGTCTAAAGTTTGAGGGTATCAAAAATACTTTTCTCTGAAAATATAACTTCCAATTATATGTGTAAGAACTAATTGAGAAGTTATTCAATTTTAGAAGAAAAGGTAAATTACAGGACACCCAAATCTTGGATGAACAAAAGTTCCGTATCGTTACTATGCCAATTGGTTACAGTGGACACAAAACAAATACATCATTCTCAACTTTCAAAGACCATAAGCTAATGATAATCAACATTTTAAGATATAGTAATTCAATCATATCTATATTATAATATATATAAATCTTCTAATATAAAATATAAAATATAAAATAAATATGTGATGTAACTTGTAAGGAATGGAAAGGAGAGAGAAAAAAATTAAAATAGTGAAAGTTACCATATGTGAGTGAGGAGTTAAATATTCTTTTATTATTTAAATATAGTTTTGATGTATTTTGATTACAAACTACTATGTACTCCTCTGTTTGGTTCTTTATTTTAATATAATTTCACATTCCTATGAAAAAAAATAATTTTTATTTTATTTTATTTCTAAATTATATTAAAGAAAAAAATTACTAGTACTTTTATACATATAAAACTTCTAGTACATATATGCTAAGATATCGCCTTGCACTATTGTGCATGTCGTTCCGCTTTTTTGCTAGAAATTTATTTACATTTAACTTATTCTTATTACAGATTGGTCATAAATTTATCTTCTCTTTTCACTGTCCTAAATTTAAATGAAATTTTAAATTATTTATATATAAATATAGATTTTGTAAAAAAAAAATTATAGTTCAATTTTTTAGTAGTATAACCGTACTAGATTATAAAATACAACAAACTAAGCCTTTTCCCACTAGGTGAAGTCGGCTATATGGATCAATCGACGCCAATATGTTCTGTCTTTGCACATTTCTATGGTTAAGTTATTTATGGCTAGATCCCTCTTAATCGTTTCTCCTATTGTTTTCTTTGGTCTTCCCCTACCTCTAGTTATTAGGTTATCTTCCATTTGGTCAACTCTACGTACCGGGGCCTCTTCTGGCTGCCTTTGTACATGACCAAATCACCTAAGGCGTGTTTCAACTAATTTCTCGACAATAGGTGCTACCCCTACTTTCTCTCTAATATACTCATTCTTAATCCTATCCATTCTAGTGTGATCACTCATCAAGCGCAACATTCTCATTTCTGCCACGTTGAATTTGTGCTCATGCTGGCTTTTTATCGCCCAGTATTCAGTACCATACAGTAAAGCTGGCCTTATCGCGGTGCGATAAAATTTTCTTTTAAGCTTAAGCCGTACTTTCTTATCACAAATAACATCTGATGCCTTCTTCCATTTCGTCCATCCTGCTTGAATCCTATGGTTTAAATCTTCCTTTATTTCTCCATTATTTTGTATTATCGTTCCCAAATACTTAAAACTTGTGACTTCCCGCATGGGGTGATCTCCAAGCTTCACCTCACTCCTAAAATCAGCGTCCCTACCAATAAATTTACATTTCATATACTAGATTATAAAATAATTCAATTTAAATATCTTTTAGAAATAAAATAATAAGTTTGTGGATCAAAAGAAGCTAGCATGATATCTATATCTATATCTACATCTAATTGTTAAAAACTCTATATGTCAACGGGAAAATCTCTAAGTATAATTGCCCAATTTTTAAAAAATATTGTAAAAATTATAATTTATCTAAAACTATTTCTCATAACTTTAAAGGGAAGGGAGATTATTATATTATAGTAAGATTTGTTAAAAAAATTGAGAGAAAAGATAAAAAAAAAAGTTGTATTAATAAGTTAAGAGAAAAAAAAATAAGAAAGGAAGTGATTATGTAAGAATTATGAATTAAATCTAAAATCAAATAATTCTAAATTTTACAAGTTAATTATCAAATTTAGTTAGTTTTTTATTTCAATTTTTAAAATTAGAATTGAAATTAAAGAGAAATGAAAGTAATATGAGAAGATTTGTCTAAAAAGAGAAAAGATCGTGTATGTCTAAAAAATATAATATCGCAGTGATTGTACATTTGTAGTGGGGTCTTGCTAGTTTTGATAAAGGATATTTAGTTGATTTTTTTAAAAAAAATATATAGCACTGTCATTGTCTTTTTTTTTTCTATAATCTATATTTATAAATAATTTAAAATTTTATTTACAATTAGAAAATGTAAATACTAATTGGTATTTTTTTTTGAAAAAAATGGTGGTAAGGGAATGCCCAACCAAAAGATGACTGTCCAGGCCTAAGTCGCTAGTAGTTTTATTTAGTCTCCTTGAGTGCTAGCCTGCTAAGAAATCTCCTTGAGGAGAGATGCCCACTAAATAAAATTTTGGATAGCTTCAAAAAAAATTTCTCTATAAGTGTAGTAAGAATTTTTCTGTAAATCCTTGACTAGTTGTGTCAATATTAAATAATAAGTGTAAGATGGTGGAATATATACCTCTTCTAATGGAGAACCGTTGGTCCCTTCTGTAGCTATAATCTCTTTCATCGCATGACATCTACTAATTTGAATTCTTTTGAGATTTGACAAACTTTGAATCGTAGAAGATGAGAATAAATACTTAAGCCCACCACAATCTTCCACAATTATGTTACTCAAATTGCGAAAACAATTGGTTATGCAAGCTTCTTCATCATTCCATATTTGGTTCATACTGATTGAGCTCAACTTCAAGGTCTCCAAACTGAAAAATCCAACCTGCAAAACAAAATTTTGTGTGCGTACAACAATTAACAACCCTTACTCAGAATTTTTATTAACAATTACGCACTCAACCTAGAATAATTCCAATAGAATTTAATTAATAAACTTTTTCTATTATTTTACTGCAATTGAAATTGAATTATTTGTAATGAATTATTTCTTTCAATATTAGTGAAAATATTTTAAAAAATTTAGCGTTTAATTGCTGGAAAATATTTTTAAGATTTACTGCATGGCAAATGAAAGGAAAAACAAGTGAATACAACTCCACATTAAGAGATTGAGTTACTTAATATATATTAATTAACAACTTAGGCCTTATCTAGATAGATACATATGGAACGCAGGAGTTATGGAATCTAAAATATATATAAAAAAACACTTTATGGAGAATTAGATAATGGAGATCCATGGAGAATATATAAGGAGACAAATGTAAACATAGTATAAATATGGCCTCACATCTCAAGTCTTAAGTCTTAACCTTTTGCGTATTTATAAGTAAAAAATCTTAAAGAAGTGTATTTGATACACGGATTAATTTTTTAATCACGAAAATTTTAGTCCCGTATTAGTCTTGGGAATCACATTCCCAAGACTACGACTTTTGGGAATATCATAAAATCTGTTTATTCAACTTTGACATTCCTAGTACTATTTTACAAGATTTCCAAGAATAATACAAACTTGTATTTGGTTCAACTTTCATAATTTCGGGAATGTTTAATAATGTTCTAAATATGCCCTTGATTGAGTCTTTAAATAGTAACTTATCATTCAATAAATAATTTATAAAATTATTTTAAATTATATCATATATTATGCATGAAAAATATATAATTAATTATAATTATGCATCTCTTTTTGATTTTTCAATGATACTTCTAATTAAGGGTAAACTACTCTTGCTGTCCCCAAACTTTGCTGCAATGTTCATTCCTCCCCCAAACTTTTTTTTTGTTCATGCTTACCCCCAAACTTTCAATTTTGTTCATGCCTGCCCTTTTTGCTAACACTGTTAACTTGCTTGATGGAATTTGCTGACGTGGACGATGATTGTATATCTGTTTTGCCACCTCACTGTCCATCTCACATTTAACTTTTATTAAAAAAAATTAACCTAATTGTATGAACCCAATTGCTCTTTTTTTTTTTATTAAGTTAATTATTTTTAAAGAGAAAAGTTAAATGTGAGGTGGAAAATTAGGTGGACAGTGAGGTGGCAAAGGAAATACACAGTCATCGTCCACGTCAGCAAATTCCGTCAAGCAAGTTAACGGTTTTAATAAAAAGGGCAGGCATGAACAAAATTGAAAGTTTTGGGGTAGGCATGAACCAAAAAAAAAAAGTTTGGGGGCAGGAATGAACATTACAGTAAAGTTTGGGGACAGCAAGAGTACTTTACCCTCTAATTAATTATATATTTTTCATGCATATTATAGAGATACCTAATAAAGAAGATAGAAAATGGTTTAAATGATGAGCATTAATTAAGTTAAGAGATAATTTAGTAAAATTGGGTAGCTAAAAATAATCTCATCCCATGTGATTATCATAATCCCACTCCCTTGGGTGTGATTAGAAATGTGAAGAAACATGGGAATACAAGATTCTCGAAAATGTAAGATTCTTGGGCTTATTTATTTAAACTCTTGCACCAAACACAGGATTACAAGATGCTACAGAAATAATTCCAATTTTTTTTAACTCTACTCTTGTACCAAACAGCTCCTTAAAAGAAGTTTGGTTACCTAAATAGTCAGTATGTGGGCACACACTCACACTACACATACACACTTTTTTTGGTATAATCATGGGTGACCCCACCTATCCGTTTTAACGGTCTAGATAAAGACTAATCCCATTCGAACCGGGAGTGAACAGTTAAAACTCTCCTAACAATGTCGACTTCATAGCTCAAACCTATGTCCCTCAACGTGGGGTGTAGCTCGCTTACCACTGCACCAAAAATTTGTTGGTACTACACATACACACATTAATACAAGTGATGAAGGTTGGATTTACTCTCAATAGGTTTAGATAGAGCTCGTTTGGATAAGCTTGTGAAAAAAGAGCTTTGTTTATCAAACTTTTTAAAAAAGATCTTTTAGCTAAAGGACTTCTATTTTATGTTTGGATATTATAATATAAAAGGACTTCTATTTAAAGTGAATAGCTTTTATAAGTGTTTTAAGTTGAAACTCCATTCTTCAACTTCTTAAAAAAAGGCATATTTTAACTTTTTTTTTAACTTTTACTTTTTCTAAAAAATTTATCCAAACAAGATTTTATGTTTATAAAATGTCTTTTTTTAATTAAAAAAATCCTTTTTAGATAAAAAAAGTCTATCCAAACGGGCTCATAGTAATTAATGAAAATTTCAATAATTGTTTTTAAAAAGAAGCAAGACCACTATTTAAACCACTAGAGGTCTCGCATCTGCATAATTTATTCTTTAAATTTTAAAATTATTATATTTAAAAATAATAATAAAATAAACATTTGATCATTTTTAAAATTTTTAAAATACAATAAAAAATTATTATTATATTTAATAATAGTATATTAAATGATGAGAAATTATTTATTTTTTTATTTTTTAATAATTACCTATCATATTATTTTTTTTCGAATTCTCCCATCATATATATTTTTTTGTATCTTTTTAATTAAAAAATAAATTATTTTGTGACACTAATAATCAAAAGAGAATATGGCGAGGAGACAGTAATGGAGGATATGATTGAAGCCCAAGCTGTGGACAGTAATCTGGGAGAGCAAGGTTTTGTTTCTTTCAGGGATAAGCTTTTGTCAACACCCACTGATATGCATAGTGTTAAAGAAGGGGAAGTTGTTATATCAGATCTGGATGGGAGCAGCAGTGACGAGGATAGCAGTAGTGATGCGGATAGCAGTTCTGAAGACGAAGGGGATGACCGCTTGGAAATTCCAGTGTTAGAATTCTCCCAGGAGGAGTATGACCAATGGTGTAGACTGTGGAAACTCACCCTATTAGTGAGGCTAATGGGGAAGACAGTGGGTGTGACTTTCATGCGCAACCGTCTAGAGAAGTTGTGGCAGAGGAAGGGGAGTGGACCGTCTCAAATTATTGATTTGGAGAATGGGTATTTCGCAGTGTCTTTCACGAACCAGGAGGATTATCTCTATGTTTTTCAGGAGGGACCGTGGCTAATAGCAGATCATTATCTGATCGTGCAGTGTTGGCGGCCTAATTTTGATCCGTATAATGTGAATGAGGTGACAAAGATAGCGGCTAGGGTTCGTGTCCCCAACTTGCCTCTTGAATTCTATAACGCAAAGTGCCTCTGTAGGGTAGGAATCTAATTGGTAAGACTCTCAAGATTGATCCCACTACCTCTATTACTTCAAGGGGTAAGTTTGCGCGTATTTTTGTGGAGATTAATCTGAAGAAGAAGTTGATTCCACATGTGGTTATTCGTGGTCGTTGCTATGGAGTGGAGTATGAAGGGTTGCAGCTTATCTGCTTCCATTGTGGCAAATATGGCCACCAAAAAGGGCAGTGTACTGATCTAAAGGTTCAGAACAAGAGTTCCGATGGAGAAAATCAGACTAATGCTCTAAATGAAACCACGATGGTGACTCAGTGTGGTTCAGAGGGGTCGAAGGCGCCGGCGACCGATGGTGGGGATCATCCCAATCAGGACGATGGAAAAGGAAGGGAGGACGAGATGGGAAAGAGCGAGATTTACGGACCGTGGATGTTGCTAAAGAAACCAAATCAGAGGAGGAATATCGCCTTTAGGAAATCTGGTGTGAATGCTAATCATGGTCCTAAAGTCAATGGTGGTCTCGTGAAAGGTGCTAATCTTTCTAGATTTGGGGTGCTAAGGGATTTAGATTTAAATGAGGACCATCATCAGGCTTATTTCTCGGGTGTTAATGAGGTTGGTGGAAGTAATGGAGGGGCTGGCCCAGCTGGTGTTAGTATTGGTGGTGAAGCCCAATGCTTTAAGTACCCAAGTAGTTGGTGGTAAGTCACGTGGGGGTAAGCAAAAAGAGGTGGTCACTTGGAAACAAGCTCAATTTGAGCCGAGGCCTAATAAAAGGGGGCATGTGTTGAATGATGGTGTGATTGAGGGGAGTAAGAAGGCTAGTTAGTCCTATGGTGGGAAGAAGAGTATGAGGGAGTCCTTTGTCAATCCCGTCTTTGAGGGGGAGCGTTCAAGTGGAGGTTCGAAGAATGGTGTTGGGCTTAGTGGTCTCGGGCCCAGTATTCCATTTAAACCTATTCAGCCCCATGTTAGCATCTTGAGTGGAACGATGTCGTATAATGATAGTGTCAGACATCCTAGTAAGCCTCCCGATTTAAATGAAGAGTTCATGGATGTGGGAGGAGAGAATATTGGTGATAATATCGAGGACATGCATATGCATGAAGTTGAAGACGTTGCTCCTGCAACTAGGTGATTAGACCTCTCCGGGTCCCCTTTTTTCTTCTGTGTCATGAATTTCGTTATTTGGAATTGTTGGGGTACAAGGTCAAAAACGTTTCTGGGTTTGGTTCGTGATTTAAAGCATCGGCATAATATTGATTTTGTGGCTCTTGTTGAAACAAGACAGAGTGGTGATAAGGCTAGTGAGATCATTAAGAAGTTGGGGTTTGATGGGTTGGAACGTGTTCATGCAGTGGGTTTTGTTGGAGGTATATGGTGTCTTTGGCGGAAGGATCGCGTGAGTGTTAGCGTTCTGTTGAAGCATCATCAATTCATGCATCTAAAGGTTAATAAAGGTGGGAAAGATTGGCTTTTCATGGTGGTTTACGGAAGTCCGACGGTTAGTAAGAAACGGCATCTGTGAGATCAATTGATAAACATTGGCGCCAACAGTAACCTCCCTTGGGCGGTGGCGGGTGACTTTAATGCTTTTTTATTTGATTATGAAAAGCATGGAGGTAGTAGTGGGGGCAGTCGTCCTGATCGTGGTTTTTGGGATTGGGTGGGTGAGTGTGACATGATTGATTTGGGGTTCACAGGTAGTAGGTTTACTTGGAGTCGTAAGGGGGTGTCTATTCGCCTTGACCGTGTTCTGGTTAGCCAGAGTTGGAAGTTGATGTTCCTTGAGGCTACTGTTGTCCACCTCCCTTGTTTCAAGTCTGATCACAACCCTCTTTGGATCAGGTTTGACCCTTCAACAGCTTCTACTTATAGACATGATATGTCGTTTCGCTTTCTTGCGGCCTGGGTCACACATGAGAGCTTTTCGAATGTTGTTAGGGAAGCATGGAAACAGGGAACTAGCTGGCATGTGGGTTTGCATGACTTCTATGATGGGGTGAAAGTTTGAATAAGAAGGTTTTTGGTAATATTTCTAATAATAAGGAGTCCCTCATGAACAAGATCCAGCATATTGAAGAAAGAATTGCTAGTAGGCCGAGTATTCACTTGAAAGAAATCCAAGAATCGCTGTGGCGTGACTATGAAAGGGTTTTGTACCAAGAAGAGCTCCTTTGGATGCAGAAGTCCCGTTGTCAATGGCTTGTGAACGGAGATAAGAACACTAGATACTTTCATACCACTACCATTGTCAGACGCAAAAAGAATAAGGTGGAAGCGTTAAAGGGAGAGGACGGAAATTGGATCTATAGCGGCGATGTGTTAAGGGCGATGGCTATTAGTTTCTTCAAGAATTTATATACTAAGGAGAGGAATTGGTATAGTGATTCCTGCTTAAAGGGGCGATTTTCGGCTACTGATATGGATAAACTCGCAGGTTGCTCGCGTATGTTTCAGCAGGAGGAGATCAAAGAAGCCATCTTTAGCATGGGTCCTTTGAAATCCCTGGGTTCGGATGGTATGAATGCTCTTTTTTTTCAAAGTCAGTGGGAGTTGGTGAGGAACTCTATTTGCTCTTTGGTTGAGGAAATTTATTTGAATCCTGCTCTTATTGAAGTAATCAATCACACTCTGATTGTCCTTATTCCTAAAGTAGACACGCCCTGTTCTATCAAGGAATTCCGCCCTATAAGCCTGTGTAATATTACGTACAAGGTAGTTACCAAAATGTTAGCTAACATGCTTAAAGCTCTTATGCCTTCGCTCGTTACTCCGAATCAATGTAGCTTTGTGCCGGGTCGGCATAGTTCGGACAATATTGTGGTGGCTCAAGAGATTATTCACTCCATGCATAATATGAGAGGCAAGAAGGACTTCATGGCTATTAAGATTGGTTTGGAGAAAGCCTATGATAGCCTAAACTAGGACTTTGTTAAAGATACTCTGTTAGAGGCGGGTTTGGAGGGGGCTTTTAATTTGTTGAGATTTGCAATATGTGTTTAAGGACTTCGTCTATGCAGGTGCTTTGGAATGGTGATAAAACTGAGGACTTTCGCCCTTCTAGAGGAATCAGGCAAGGTGATCCCATCTGTCCTTATATTTTTGTTCTCTGTATGGAGAGTTTGGCTCATCTTATTCAGGAGGAGGTGAACACTGAGCGGTGGAAACCCATCGGGCTTAGCCGTACGGGGCCGAAAATGTCTCATTTGTTCTTTGCTGATGACCTTATCCTTTTTGCGGAAGCTTCTATGACTCAGGTAGATGTGATCAAGGAGTGCCTTCATAATTTTTGCTGTAGCTCTGGTCAAAAGGTGAATGCTGATAAGGCAAGAGTGTTCTTTTCAAAGAATGTTAGCTTCACGGGTGGAATTGCTCTGAGTAACGCTTTTGGTTTCACCAGTACTAATGAGTTGGGGAAGTATCTAGGTGTTCCCCTTATCCATGGGCGTAGGACCAAGCACACTTATACTTTCATTGTTGACAAAGTCCGAAACAGATTGAGTTCTTGGAAAAGCTCTTCTTTATCTCTTGTTGGGCGAGTTACTTTGGTTCAATCTGTTACTTCTGCCATCCCCTTGTATGCTATGCAAACCGTGGACCTCCCGGTAACTGTCTGTAACGATATTGAGAAAGCCAACCGAAAATTTATTTGGGGAGGCAATGAGAATCGTAGGAAAGTGCATCTTGTGGGGTGGGATAAGCTTTGTAATCCCAAGAGTAGTGGTGGCTTGGGCTTGAGGCACCTAAAAGTTCAAAACTCTGCCTTTATGTCTAAGTTGGGATGGGGTTTAATTCATGACAGGGATAGCTTGTGGGCCCAAGTGTTGAGGCACAATATCAACATCTGCCCATTCATCCTCTGTCTTAGGGACAGTCTTTTCATTAATCACTTTGGTTATAGCAACTAGTCCATTTTCAATAATTTTTCAGATCTTCATGTCTGTTCCTTGGATCCAATTTTTCATTCTGTTCTTCTAGTAGCTATAATTTTTTCCATTGAATAATAGAGGTCTTTGGGTGGATTGACCTTCGAAAAATGTGGTCATCTTGGTTAGTGGATCTCTTCGAGGTGGTTAAACCTAAAAGGACAGAGACCTCCTCTGATACCAATTGAAAGAACCAAAAAGGGGTGTTGAATTGGTTAATCTATAAAAATATTAACTTTTTAAAATTTAGGCTACTGAAACTTTGGTTAATGGAAAATGTGCTCAGTTCTTCAAATGAGGCTACTTTCATAAAAGTTCAATTCTGATTAATTTTGAAAAACAGTTTAGATTAATGATAAAAACAATAAATAAATGAAGAACACATGTAATTATTATAGTGAGAGGTTCGGATCAAATATCCTACGTCATCTCACTCCCTCTTACTAAACAAGTAGGAGGAATTACTTCTTTAGCTTGGGAAATGTGAATTACAACCATGCAACCTTCAAAACACCAAGGGATAAGCCACAATGACTTTTACTACCTAACCCAGGTAACCCTTAAAGACAGGATCAGCCTCTAAGGCTTTTACCACCTAACCCAGGCAACCTCAGGCGAAGGCTCAGTACAAGTGCTTTTACAACCAATCAATGAATTACAACACTCCGAAAACTAAAACCTGACCAGTAACCTACTGATCAATTAACCTCTCTGTCCTAGGTTCCTACCCGGACTCTAGACAGAAAGGGAAGAGATTAAGAAGTGAAATAAAAGGGATACATACTCCAACTTTTCACGACAAATAAACTCAGATGAATGCTTGAAGGATGAATCACACTTTCTTGGAACACTAAGGCTTGTAGATCAATCTCTTGAAGTGCATGCAAATGTCCAAGTCTTGTGTTTATATAGATTTGAAGTTTCTGAATGTTGGAAAGCTCTTCAATTCAGCATATCATCTTCATTTAAGTTGGCCTTTATTCCCTTCTTCATTGCTATCTTGATTAACACGGTTATCATCCATTTTGGCTCGGGCCAATGCTTGACAACCTACTGGTAACTCCCAATATGGAAAGTAGGTTAATGATGAATCAATCTGCTTCCCTGGAATAAGCTATTTTCGTTTCTCGGATTTATTAACATTAAGCACATTTAAGGACAATATATGTTCAAATAAAGACATTCCTTAAGGATCCAGAATATGAAAATAATCATACGTTTATTGGATAGCTATTCTGATTTCTTTCCTAAATTATTTGGTTAATGATGCGCTGTTCAATTAACCTTAAATGCCATATCAGCTTGATGCCCAAATCATATCAAATCGACCTCTTTATTAATTGATTAGCAGAATATTCTATTTAACATTTAATCAATTAAAACAAGATCTAAGTATTAAAATCGTATTTTTGAAACAAAACATTATCGAAAACTATTATTTTAATTATGGACAAGTATTGTCCCAACATCCTTTGCCCTTCTCTGAGCTTTTCCAACACGCTTTTCCTTTCTTCCAAATTAATGAATAATGACCAACACCCAAACCACAACAGCCGGCTGATAAGCTTACATCAACCGGCTGTTGTGGTCTGGGTAGGATGCCAAGTTTCATGAAGAAGCTTAACAGCCTGTTGATAAGCTTACAACAGCTGGCTGTTGTGCTTCTACCAAAAAATTGGCATCCTACCAAGACCATAACAGCCGGCTGATGTACTAGCATAAAATTAAAAGCCACAGAATTTTCTGATTTGATTAGTTTGTTTTGATTCACTATCACTTGCTAAGTTTCAGTGAAAGTTGATACGCCTATTTTGCTATCTGTTGGTGCATCTTTACATCTTTAGAATATATGCATGTTTGGAATCATCCATATTACATGTCTTTCTATTGTCAAATGAATATCAAACATGCTTGTACTGTCTGTGGGTAGGAGTTAAGACTATTAAACATGCTACTGCCAAAGATGCGAGCTTCGCGGCAGTGAAGGAGTGAAGAGAGAGGGGGCACGTTTTGGATAGTGAAGGGAGTGGAGGGAAGCTTAGGGCAAAGATAGTGCAGTGTTATGTGAGGGCAAAAATGACTTTTTATAATTTTAATTTTACTTTCTTATTTTCTTTCTATCATTCTAAATAATTTTATTTTTTTACTTTCACTTTTTTTTTCTCTACATACAAAACACACATTTTATCACGTATCTCCTCTTCCACTCCCACTTTCCATAAAAACAGTTATTTTCTGCCAAATGCCACCCTAGCCCCTAG
Organism: Senna tora; assembly: GCA_014851425.1. Classification (NCBI taxonomy): domain Eukaryota; kingdom Viridiplantae; phylum Streptophyta; class Magnoliopsida; order Fabales; family Fabaceae; genus Senna; species Senna tora. The sequence continues at coordinate 18,367,523 of CM026262.1, forward strand.
GCTTATCTTCATTTTTCAAAATCATTTTTAAAACTTTTTTTCAAGTTTTATAAGTATTTGGTGGAGACTCCAACATTTTCAAAGGTGAAGTATCATCCGAAAAAAAAAATGATGTGCCTTCCATAAAAAGGAGGGTTGAGACCTCCAGGCCAATCCTCACAACTTACAAACGAATTAATTTTTTTAAGACATTTGACAAGAGTAAACTTAATTTTACCCTATTATTAGTAATGGGCATGATGGATGAAGTTTTTGGAGGATTGGAGGAAAGGTTGGAATTGATAATATGTGGGAAATAGAAATATATGTATATATAAAGGAAAAGGAGATGAGGTTCCCAAGGTATATGTATATCACTATATATATATATATATATTATTTTACTTATAAGAAAAAAGGTGTGGAGGGGTGAAAGAGTGAGTGAGACAGAGAGAGCAGATGGTTGGGTCCTGAACTGAAAGATTCGAAATTAATTAAAGAAAGAGAAAGAGAAAGGGAAGGAGCTAGGTAGGGATGTGGATGCATAATATATATATATATAATGCCATGCATTGGTAGAGATGAATGAATAGGAAGTAGGAGGAGATGGTCCATAAAGAAGCAGATTGATTCCTTGATTCTTTGATTATTGAAGCAGAAGAGAGTGATGAGTGATGGGCATCTCATAGCTAGCTGGACTCTCCCTCTCCCTCTCTCTCTCTGTCTCTCTCTGTAACAAAACAAAACAAACCAACCTTTTCTTTTCCTTTTGTTTGACAGAAGGGAATCTATGGATAAAAAGGACGCAGGCACTGCATTTTCGTACCACTTAGAAAGAGATGGATGGATGGTCATGCCTCATGCCCCATATATATATATATGTATGTATGTATATGTGTATATATGTAGATGATTTAAAAATGATTAAGCAATCTTATATGGTAGAAAATGTGACATTTAAAAGTCTCACAAGTCATGTGGGGAAATAATGATTTACCTCTAGGTTAGGTTCGTTTGCACATTTGAACGAGGGAAAGAAATTCATTTTCTTTAAAAAAAATTAAAAAAATATAAAATATCTATTGTATCTATTTGATTTGATACAATCATAACTTTTTTCTTTTTATTATTTTAATATAAGGGACAAAGTGGTAATTTTAATACATTCTCATTCCATTTTCATATCAATTTTTACTACCAAACACAACAAATGTATTCCCTTTTCCTTTCCATTTCTGCGTAAAGAATATACCCCTAATCTCAAGGATTAAGTGCTTGTTATTCGGTAACCTTTTTAAAAAAAGTACTATTTTTAAATGATTTTTTTAAAGATTTGTAAAAAGGTCCTGTAAAAAGAATAATATATGTTGTTAAATTGAGTTGAAAATAAATTTTATTAGTAACTCAAAAATAATTTATGTTTAATAAATTTGTATAAAAAGGGTATTTGACGGTAAAATAACAAAAAATAACATATTTAAATGTATGATGTTATTAATGTTATTAAATAAATAAATGAGTATAAATATTTTTCATTGTTATTTTTTAAACAAATAAATATAAATTTGTGGTTACTTTATTAATTTAATAAAATGATAGTTAATCACATTAATATTTAAAAATATTTCATATTTAATTTATATGTCTCAAGATAATTAATATTTACAAATACTACATATTTTATTTATGTGTCTCAAAATAATTCATATGTAAGGATAGTTTAATGGTAAGTAAGACAATGAGGATAAAATAGGACATTTAAAATTTTAATTAGAGTAATTTAGTGCTTTAAAATATCTAAATTTTAACTTTTATTTTTTATTACAAGCAAAAATTTTAATTTTTTTTATTTAAATTTGAGAAATTACTTCGACTACAAATCACAAAAATTTCTTAAAATTTATATCTCATAATTTAAAAACAAATGCCTTAAAAAAAATTAAACACTTTTGACTTTCAAAAGTAAAGTTGTCAAACACTCACTAATGGCCATAGTAATTTTTTAAAACTAAATGGTCTATCTCAACTTTTGAGAGACAAAGTAGGTAGAGCTGTTTTTTAAAAGCAAAAATAGATTTTTTTCTATATTTATATATATAAATATAGGGCGTGTTCTTTACGGTGGAGAATATGTAAAAAAAATGTGGGTCTTACATATTATTTATTTTTTATTTTTATATTAAAAAGTGTGTATAATTAAATATATATATATATATATATATATATATATATATATAAAATATTTATTATACTTTTTGATTTGACATAATTATAATTATATTTTTTTTACTATTTTAATATAAAAGATAAAACAGTTATTTTAATACATTCTCATTTCATTTTTCTTCTCAACTTTTATTAACAAACACAATAAATATATTCTCTTTCTCTCATTTTTTTTTTCGCGTAAAAAATGTACCCATAATATAGTTGTATATGGCTGTGTCTCTATTATTGATTACTTGGTCAAATCAAGAATCAAAACACAATATGACCGGATTGGGGAGAGTTCGGGGTTCGGTTTTAATTGAGGAGTGAAGAAGAGTAAAGCTACTTCACCTTTTTTCTTTTTATCCTTTTTCATTTCGAATGCTTCTCACGAAGGAATCTACCTTTGTCTCTTTGTTTATCATTCACTCTCAATCTATCCCCCCACACACAACACAACACAACACAAGAACAAATAAGAAATTCCCCCTCCTCCTCCTCCCACCCACCCACCCTCCCTCCCTTCCTTCCTTCCTTCTTTCATTATATTCCTTCTTTAGTTTCCTGCTTTAATTAATCTCTCCCTCCGTCTCACACTGTGTTGTTCGATTTAGGTCTGCCATATATATATATATATATATATACGAGGTTGTGAAGGGATTGGGTTGGAAGTTGGATTAGTTAGTAATTATGACGGCTCCCAATATGGAGACCATTACTGCCTCCTTGGAACGCTCTCTTCAAAACTTCTCCTTGAACTCTCACAACCACCATAGCAGCAGTAGTAGTGAAGGTGAAGGAGAAGGAGCAGATGTTGCTGATGATGGCATAGCAATGATAGGAAGTTCTTCCTCTTCCTCTCATCACAATAATTCCAACTCCGACGCCACTTTGGATCTTAACTCCCACATCTCTCTCCCCTACCACTGGGAACAATGCCTCGATTTAAAGGTTCTTTTCTTTCTTTCTCCCTCTTTCAGTTTCCAATTTCCAATTACATATATTTATATACTTATTTGACTCTCTCTCTCTCTCTCTCTCTCTCTATATATATATATATATATATATATGCATGAAACCCTTAAAAGGGATTATGCTTTTTCCATTTCTTTCCACTTATGATATCTATTTGGTTGGAATTTTCATTTCTAGTTTACTTTGTTGAATCTTGTTAAAAATAGAGTTTTGTTGAAATTGAGTGATTTGGTTGTGGGGTATGTGTAAATATATATTGTGGGTATTTCATTTCAGACGGGAGAGATATATTACATAAACTGGAGGAACGGTATGAAAGCTAAAGAAGACCCAAGAAGGATAATGGGAGTGCAGAGTGGGGAATACTACTATTCAGAGGAAGAAGAAAGCTGGTATGACAGTGAAGAGTCGTCATCGGAGTCATGGCCTTCGTCGTCCAAAGAGCACACAAATAGTAGTAGTAGTAATAATAATAATAATCAAGGAGGTGAGAAGCAGAATAATGTTCTGGTGGTGGCTGGATGCAAGAACTGTCTCATGTATTTCATGGTCCCCAAACAAGTCCAACATTGCCCCAAATGCACCGATCAGCTCCTCCACTTTGATCGGTCCGATAATGCTTCTTCCTCTCCATGATTTAAATTCATACAACTCTTAGCGATGATTGTTCGAGAGAAGGAAAGGAAAGGGAAGGCGAGATATTAGAGCAGAAGAAAGGAAGAAGAGGGAGGGAAAGTTAATCATTCATATATCTCTTCTTTGCTTGGTTACTGATATTTTCTTTAAAATATCTCAGAGTATCTTATATCTGGAGAAGGATAATGAAGGATTAATAATTAAACTTTCATTATAATCCTCCCTAATTTTTATCTTCTTGAGAAGATATTTTAATTACATTTCATTTCTTACTCTTCTCCCCCTTAATCTACGGTTTAAAGATACCCTTAATTTCTCATCCATATTTCATTTTCCCTTTGATCACTTTGTACTTCTCTCTCTCTATTGTGTTTGTTTATTATTCAAATTACATTTTCTCCTTTTCAAATTTCAATTCAAACTTCAAAGTTCAAACCCATGTCTCCCTTTAGTGGTTCGGATTCAGAAAGATGCCCACGCGGATTCAGTAGTAGCCTAGCCTACTAGTTAGGCCTGGCCTTGTGCTAAGTAAAATGAGTTTTTCTTTTCTTTCTTTTTTTTTTGGTTTCCTCTTGTGGTTTTTTGCTTTTGATCTTTTACCTTTGTTTAATTAAATGTTAATGAGTAATGACTGAAGTGTTGGTGTTATGGTGTTGTTAATTTATATTATTCTTTGGTCTTTGGAATTAATAAAGTGAGCAACTGATATATTCGGTCATGTGTTACAGAGCTGGCAATAGGGTCAGTTTTAGAAGAACGAAAGAATAATATTGGTAATGATTGCGACGTGTAGCATTCATGTCTCTGTTCATTTTTTTAAAAAAAAAAAAATCAAAAGATAATAGAATTATCTATAATTCAAGTTCACTAGTTATAAATTGTTGAATCTGTCTTAAGATTTATATAATTTTATATTTTTTTAAAAAAAATATTTTTATACAAATCTCCAAATAAATTCAACAAACAAACGAGATAATGAATTTAAACTTGGTAGCTCTATAAATTAAAAGAAAACATATCTTTATTTAACTTTTCCTTGTGTTATTGGTCAGCTTCCAAATTCTGTGTTGTTTGCTCATTAATCCTAACTCTGTATATTAATTATAAAGACTTGAATGTTTTAAGTTGTGATTTTTTTTTAATTTTTAAAGTTATTTTTAAATGTTTTTTTTTCAAAATTTAGACCAATCAAAAGTTAATACAAATAAACTTTAAAAATTTTAGAAGTTTTTAACTTAAAATAATCCATTTAATTAATTATAACAAAGGGTGGAAGTGGAACCACCTCATGCATTCTTCTAAAATTAATTAAATTAAAGAAGGAGAATGAGAATGAGAAAGAGAAAGAGATGGATGGATGGATGGATGGATGGATGGATTAAAACGACATAGACACTGCATTGTCGTACGCTTAGAAAGAGATTGGATGGAACTCATGCTTCATGCCTCGCCTCAGGCCTCATATAGTCATATATATTTCATATGTGTATATATATATATATAATACAGATGTATATGTCTTTTACTCTGTCTCTATTATTTATTTCTTGGTCAAATAAAAAATCAAAACACAATATGACTGGATTGGGGATAATAGTTGGGGGTTTGGTTTTAAACTTATAATTGAAGAGTGAAGAGTAAAGCTATTTACTTCAACTTTTTATCCTTTTTCATTTCAAATGCTTCTCACGAAGGAATCTGCGTTTGTCTCTTTCTCTATCCTTCACTCTGTGTCTTTCTTCTGTTTTGCATCTTTCTTCTGTTCTACACGTTAACCACTGCACTCCCGCACTCACTCTCAGGGCTTAGTTAGTACTCTTTGAGAGAGCATAATGGTGTAGTTATTAATAGAATGGTGTAGAGTGAAATAATTTGAAAGAGCCATAGATAAAAAATGTGAAAAAAATATGAGAAAAAGAATAAATATAAATGGGCCGGGTAGAATTTGAGGGATTAGTTATCAAGCCTGCTCTAGTGGATAGTGGATACTCCGATCATAAACAAAAGAAAAGAATCATTTTATTGGTTAAAAATTAAAAAAAAATTAAAGAGGATGGAGAATGTGAAAATTCTAATATTATTTTTATAATGAATAAATAAAAGCAAAAAAAAAAATGATTCAAAATGAAATTAAATAATATAAATTATGCAAATTATCTTAAACGCCCCAATTTGTAGTGATTTAAAAATTGAAGTTTTGCATAATTTAGAATAATTTTTAAACCATCATAAACCATTCTACTCTATAATACATTTAAATATGCATTCAATAGTTGTAAATCCAAACTACCATACTTCACTACTCCATATCTTTCTCTAACTATTCTCCCAATTAAATCCTTATATTACTTCTTTATATTCTGAAGGGAAAGATTCGGATCAATATGATCCGACCCGGCTCAGGGACCGAAAAGAAAAACAAAAAATAAGTTCAGAAAAATATAAAATATTGCGAAAGCTACTGACTTTGACGCCATCGCTAAAACCTTGGATCTTGCTAGTGCCTCTGCTCTATTAGGGTTGACCTCAAAACTACGAACTTCGAAAAGGACCGCACCAAACGGAGGACTTTACCTACAAGAGGTATAGCCACGTATCCACGGCTGATGCACAGAAGAATGACTCAAACAGAGAGAGAAAAATAATACTATAGGTTTTTCCAAACAGGACCCACATTTCCAACACATGGAATGAGCAAATAGAATGGTGGGGAAGCACTCCTATTTATAGGAGAATGTGAGAGCTCCCATTATCAACCTATCAGATATGGGACTTAGAAAAATGAACAAAATATCATGATCACATCATGATCTACTAGTCCACTTTGGACCACGAGTGTGGGCTCATGTGATATCCGATGACTGTCATCTTAGTGTCATTTTGTTCGTCTCCCCACGAACTTTTCAACGGGCCATCATACGACCCGATCAGACTCCTCCATGGGTGGATATTTGGGCTCCAAAATCCAACATACTCCTACTCACACATGGTGGGAGGCCCATGGCTTTCTTATCATAAAGGAATTGTCTATCTCTCTTTCTCTCGTCGTCTTCTTTCATACTCCGTGTCAATCGTGACCGCTTGGCACCATATGTAGGAGCCTTATACTAGAAGCCTGTTAGAGCCTGGCTATAAGTGATGCTACAACCTAAGTGTGTGATGATGTGACCACATGTCTCATCGAAAAAATAGTGCCATAGGTTCCCTAGATGTGTTCATATACATGGCTAGTCCAATCCCTTTAAGTCTACAATAAGACTAGGACTTCAGCCACACTTAGTTGTGATAGGTGTCCACATCCATGAAAACTTCGAAAAGGAACACATAATGGGTCGACCTCAGGAAATATCACACATGCATATGTTAACAAAATCTTCTCAATCAAAGATAGCTGTTTTCCTGACAGTCCCCCATCAAGCCGTATTTTGCCATAGCCTCTTGGAAAGATATCAAAGTAGCATGCACTACCTTATCTCTTCATGACAGAGTCAAAGTGCATAAAGGTACCCTTTGAATGGATTGGTGCATCCTTTCAAGGACTCACACAACATTGAAGCAGGGATTCATTCACATACTTCCCTTGCGGAACTTAAAGCACATGCGGTATGAAACACATGTTGTGGTGTTCTTGAGTATATATCGATTTTGATCTTCATTCATTTACACCACACAAACCTTAGTCCAGATTCACTTAGAATCTGACTTGAGCTTGCTACCACACTTCGTTCGCTTCACATTGCGCCAAGTGGAGCACTCACATCTGGCTACAGGCATTATGAATAACGGGGATTCATAATTTGATCATAAGACCTCATCATCATAGTGGATCTCATCCTAGTGCACTTACTAGGGCGACTTATCAATTCTCAGTGGTGTTTTCTTGTCTAACACTTGGCGCTTTTCAGCTGCCTCTGGATATTCACATTCTATCCCATCATGGTGTTGAGGAAAAAAGAACCCAAGTGTCATCATGGTCCACACCACCTGTGTCCAAGGTGGTTTCTTGTGTGAGAGAGCCAACCTCCCATAACAAGGTAGTTAGTTACTGTGTAACGATATCTCATACAAAGTTGTGTTGCGTCCTCTTATGGTACTTAGGCTTTTCTTGGTGCAAACCATAGTTGTTTGTCTTTAAGAGATCAATGTCACTAGGTCATCAGCTCTATCTGTGATTTATAAGTGACTTTAGATCTTCCAATCCAAATTGCCCCATGTACTACTGATGATCATGCAATGAATTCTGTGTCCCTAGTGGACAGAGAAATGCATGATCCTTTATTGCCTCTCTACAAGATGGTCCCAGTGCTTAACAGGAAAGCACACCAAGACGTGGATGTCCTCTCATCCAAGTCTCTAATCCAATCGGTATCAATGCGTGGCCTGCCGTTTGCGGGTCACAACTATGATAAACACAATCGATTGTCAGCAGCGCCCTACAAGTACCTCAGAACACTTTAAAGAATGTGTCTGTCCTAGGTTTGATTGATAATGGCTCACCAAGCCTACTACAAAGGGTATGTTGGAGCGAGTACACTCCACATTGTACTTCAAGCTACCAACTACATGTATGAGAATATTATCCAAATATTCCATCTCTGACTTAGTCTAAAGACATGTAGCAAGACTCAAATTCTTGCATGTTGCTACTAGCACATCACTTAGGTGCAAGTTCCCTTACATGGAATCCGCCAAGAATCTCTTCTCCGTAGGATTCTTGTGACATAGTGAGCAATTCTTGGAGCAGTTTCCATGAATCTTGACTCCCACTATCTAACACATTTCCTTCATCTTAAAAGATGAATGGATAGCCATCCTTTAGTGGCTAAAACAGCTTTTATGTTGTTTCTGGCTAACCATATGTCTTCTACATACAGTGTGAGGGTAATGAAATACTCTTAGTTTTCTTGAAATTGACTAAGTGGTCAATTACCACGAGTCTAGATGAATATGTGAGATCTTGACAGATCCCTGGAGTCAGGATACTCTGCGCTCCTGGCCTTTTGCCATGAGACTTAGATGCTAGTGCACGTAGATCCGTTCACCTAGGTTGCCATACAAGAAAGTGGTCTTAACATCCAATCGATGTACCCCCAGACTTAAACTGGTTACCAAAGCTAGAATCAGACTTTGACCACACAATAAATGAGAAGGCTTCGTCACAGTCGATACCTTCTTGTTGTGTGTACCTCTTCACTGCTTAATGAGCCTAGTAGTGGTCGATTGACCCATCTGCCTCCCCTAACTTTTGAGAGCATACTTGTTCTCAAAATGCCTTGTGGCGTGGGGCAGATTCACCAAGTCTTATACTTGTTCTATCCTTATAGACTTCGTCATTTTCTCTTCCATCGTTTTAGTCCACCTTTTACTAGTAGGCTCGGAGAGAGCCTTTTTGAACCATCTTAGCCTCTACTTGATCGTCTGGTACTCCTCTTGGATTGTGCTTCGTGGAAGACATGCTTCTCGTAAGCAATACTCCCACTGGACTCAACAACTATAGGTGTGTCATACTCATAGGAAGGATCATGTATGTTGTACACCCTCATAGTCTCAACATACTCTAATCAGGTGTTTTACCTAACTAGAACTCATAAGGAATTACTCACATAATTGGGGGGCATATGGTTAAGTATGAAAATGGTTGTTGGCAAGACATCTCCCCAATGGGAATAATCACCTACGCCATTGTTAACTTAACCAACTCTAAGAGTAAATCATTTAGCTGTGGAGTGTGTGGAACAGTTAGTTGTCTAACTGTTCCATTTTCATCACACAATTATGAGAAAGCACAAGACCACTTGCCTTGCCCCCACGCTCATAGGACAACTAATGTCCGAGTGGACTAATTTGATGAAAGCATAGTTTCTAATTCCATGATTGAATGGTATTCTGGTTGCTTTGTCTACAAGGCAACATTTACAAACTAGCATTGAGAATTTGTCCTCACAAATTCTCCTATGCTAATACATAATTGCGTCCCACATGCACTTGCCAAACAGATATATCAACCACAGAGGAAGACACAATAAAGCAACTAGTTGATTTACGGGAATGTAATTCAAAGTGTATCACAACATAGCCATTGTCATAAAATAAAAAACTAACGCTAAGGAGTCATGATAAATATGTAGATCACATTATAAATATGTAGATCACATTATATCACATTATGTGTTCAGTATTTAGAACACATAACATATATAAAGATAAAGAGTGGTCATTACACAACTTCAGATTGTAAATGCCCAACCTCTTAACTTTATTAATTCTTTGTTTCCAAGAGGATACTTTTGCTCCCATTGGGTAGAGGGCGAAACTTCCACGAACCAATGCTCATGGGTGAGAGGAAAAGAATTGCTGCAAACAATTTTGCGCATAGTGCTATATGGGTTGCACAAGCAAAATTTGACTTTGGCCAAAATTTCTTTTCCTCCCTTGCTTCTCCTTTGAACTGAGGTTACTTATCTTACACTCAGCCTTTCTCTTCCTAGCACCACGTATCTTGGAGCCTAAAGCTCTAAGAAACTTTAGGTGGTTAGGCTACGTGCGTGATGGATTCGCAGCCTTGTGCCACCAATCCTTGAGCACTAGATGGTGTTTAATATTATCAAGAAACTTGATGCTATTAGTGGAGGTCGGAATGACCTATATGCACTTCCAAGAGGAGGGAATAGATCTGGTAACAATTTGAACTCACTGTTTACCAGTGGGGAGTTTTCAGGCTTACTCACACTCCAAATCATGTTTGACTTCTCCCTTAAATGCGTCTCCATACTCTTGTCAGAGCGCATCTTGGAAGTATCAAACTTGATTGTAAGCTGTCTCAGTTTGGTGACCATAGTGCCACCATACCGGTCTCTCTAATGTGATCCACATTTACAGGTTTTTCAGTTACACTATCACTGAATCCTAAACGATAACAGTACTTACACAGCTCCTTATTACACAACACACAGTTATAGAAAATTGTAATCAACGCAAGACGAGTATAGATATAGTCAGTCTCTACATTCGAGAAGTAGGGTCAACCACCCTCATCACACAAAGAGCCTATATGTACACCTTTCTTTGCTTGACTCAACAATTTTCACAAAATAGTCACATACTATTCAAAATCCCTTTTGGATTCCCACTGGGTAAGCGTTCAAGAAGGACATCGGGTCGCCACATGTACGACCACGAATTTCCACTTGGTTATAACGCTTACGATTATTTAAATAGTCACTTACTATTTAAATTCCCACGTGGATAAGAGTTTACATTGAGTAATGGATTTTCCACATGCTGCCCCAAGTTCCTACTTGAGTAAAACGCTTAAGGTAATTTAAACGATCGCATATGTTTAAATCTTCTCTCTTGTTGTGTATGATAATGAGTCAAGAGATGGCCTTAACCGCTCTTTAAACTCCAATTCACCCTAATTTCTCCCCATATTAGGATTTGTCTCTTGAAAACGAGAAAAATGACCCAAAAATCATTAAAAAAATGGAGATAAAATGGAGAAATTATGTGTTCAGAACACGAAAGTTACTGGTCAACGGTCAACTATTGATGTCACGACCCCCGTTTAGAGGACCGTGACCGGCACAGACACAGGGAATATCCCTATGCCTGAAGCCTTATCACCTAATTGACAGAATAGCTATTTATTGAAAAATACATTCACATGCATTATAATACCATGGCTACATCGAAATGGTGGCCTGTCCTAGGCAAGCAAGTCCACGGCCAATGCCGCTTCAGGATATAGATATAGCAAAACACACATAATATATAACTTGTGTACTGACTACACATCCGAAGATGCTGCCTATCCTATTCGCATGCAACAGATATATGTATATGTATATATATATATATATATATATTTTGGAAACAAGTTTTCCCTGCATCGTAATCTAACAGATTCTAATCTTTAAGGTGTGTGAAGCTGGCAGTTCTAGATTTAGTGATACAATATAATTGGGTATGTCTACCCTTTACTTTATGATACATGATAAAGTAAATTAACTTAAAATTACAATTTATTCACCCACATGAACAAGTTGTGGGTCTTGGAAAGTTTTGTTCGTTCCTCGCTCCACTGAGACTTCTTCCACCTGTACTTAACCTGTCTTTGTGTAGTAAAAATGAGGTGTGAGTCTTAACCACGCGACTCAGTGAGGACTCTCCCATCCCCGGTGCAAGGTGGGTACCATGGCGCTGGGATTGGGAGTCATACACAACCACATACAAAAACAACTGGTTACTGTTAATTTGCTACATTCTTGGCAACCACACAACAACAAATATCTCACCCAACCACTCACAAGCATTTACAGATACAAGCACGTAGCAATTTAATTTACATCATCACTCAACAAGTAAACATATAACATTTAGTGCTGACTTTTACTTACCGGTCTTCTCACGTTCAACATGTTTGAATCAACCAAGACGTTGTGGTGACGTAATCCTGTACGTCACTTCTACGCTGCACAATCAGCAGTCATATGCAAACACAGATAATTTGTACATACACACAGACATACATCTACTTAATCTCCCCAACTCTAGGGTATCTACTAGCCACTATGTGGCTTTCCCACTTCGAACCCGTGCACTCGGGTTGCTGGCCACCACGTGGCAAATATACTTAACTCATTCACTCGGGTACTGGTCACCTCATGATAATTCTGTTAATCAATCAATACCTAACCCATTCACTTGGGTACTAGTCACCTCGTGAAAATTCTATTAATCAAACACAATTAACTTCTATCTATCAAACAACTGATACGTAGCCACCACGTGGCACGTCCTGACCCCTTGCTGCGGGGCAATAGCTTGAGCCCATTCGTCCATTACCCAACCAGGCCACATCGTGGGCACGACACGACGTCTCAAAGCATGGCCACTGACACACCCTGGACCAACTCCACAGGATGATTTCTCTTTTACTAGGCTAGGCTCACGGTTGACCCGTAGGTTCCTCCCGTGTCTCCTTTCCTTAGTCTCACATATTAATAGGATTCTTTGTATCTTTCCCGAAGGATCAATAATTCTTCTTCTTATTAATATGTACAAGTATCCTCAACAGGATATAACTCATATACCCGTCCAGATGCACTCTCTGAGCCTCAAGCTATCGTCATAGCAATATAAATCCTTTCTGACCCTATTACCAGGATAGGGCAATGACCATCGTCATGGTGATTATAAAACTGAGTTCTCAAGTGCCATCTGACGTTGTTCTAGTTGATGTCTCACATCGCTAGCATAACCAAATCCGAAACCCACCAATAACTCCATTTGCATGATTTTAATTTAAGTCACCGTCGTGACGAGTTTTCAAAATAAGTTTAGCCCTTCCGTACAAGGACTCTTGCCACCGTCGTGGAAAAGATTTAATAAAATACTCATCATGCCTCTGGAGTGTATGAGATGAATTTGTAACACACCAATCGTAGCAAACAATTATACTCTACTCCTATGTCTTCCTATCCAAGCTATCTTCCACAACCTATTTTGTAGTTCTTTCATTCTTTTAGCATTCTATATCTCTAGCTAACACATACCACACAAGCAGAGAATATACATACTCATGTAATTCACATAAGCATACAACCCTAGGAGCAGAGATGGAAGAACCCTCACCTTGGCCAACCTTCCATGCAATCCTCTCCTGTAACTTTAGTCTCCTCGGATTTCCTGTTGCCCTCTATTGCGTACCGTTGTTCCTATAAGAACAACATTTACTTCATTAAAGTTATTACTTAACTTAACTCGTTAATTATCTTTCCATTACTCTCACATATAGTCCATGGTTGCCACAGAGTCAAGCTCTTGGTCTTATCGGACTTCTCTATCCCGACTTATGCGTATCCTTCCTCAGACACTTGACTTACTCGAATATAACACTCTACTTGAGTGTTCCACATACTTGGATTTGAGTATTAGACCTCTATCTAACTTGTATTTGCATCTAAGGAAGCTTATCTAGCTTGGTTGAAAGGAATCCTAATTTTAGGAAGGTCTAAGCATTTTGGTTCAACTTGTGTTTCTACTTGGGTTCTAAGAAATCTAGTTTCTAAACCTCAATATACCTCCAATTTATTCTATTTACGGTTTCCTAAATATTTATGAGGGAAGAAGGTAAAAATTTTAGAAATTGGATTTCATTGTTCCGCAAGCTTCAACTCTTGGGATACAAGAAAGTACCTAAATTAATTCTTGATGCTTGATGGCATATTGAGAATTATTCTAGGGTGTTTAAGATTGTAAAGATGAAGTTTAAAACTCCCAACAACACCCTTAAAGCATATTTGGGCAAATCGAGCAGGGACCCGGCATGTTAATGCCAAGGTCCGGCCTTAGTAGCCTCGGGCCAGCTCTTCACGGGTCTTGTTCAGCTAATATTTCAACTATATAATTTTAATAATATCAATCTAAGCCTATTTACTCAAATCCAAGCTCAATCCTAATTATTAACAATTTTCCCCAATTTATGAATAATTAGAATTTTAACCCTAAACCCTTCCAAATTCGATTTTGGGCAAATTCGGAAATATAATCTCGATTCATACCCCAACTAAGTGTTCAAGAACACTTCCTAGGTTTCAATCAACCCTCGAAACAACTCAATCGAAGGTCAATCGAAGAAATCCCTAAAAATGGAGAAATTGAGAGTTTCGAATGAAATTGGGGTTACCAACCTTTGATTCGATTGGTGGGAGGCGTGGAAAATGTTGTAGTCGAGCTCCAGTGAGCTTTCCTGGCGTCGGACCGCTCTCTCCGGCGACTTTTCCGATGGTTTCCTTCTCTTCCCCTTCTTCTTCCTCCACGCCATCCTCCCTCTCTCTCTCTCTACCTCACTACTTCTCTCTCTTCTTTCCCGTGCTCTTTCCCTCTCTTTTTCTCTCTTTTTCCTTTCTTTTTCTTTTCTATTTCTTCTTCTTCCCTTTTACTTCTAAAAAGCCACATCACTTTTTTTTAAATGATTAAATTAATTATAATAATAAATAAATAATAATAACTAAATATAATTAAAATAAATTATTAAATAACTAATAAAAAGTAATATAATTAATTAATAAAATAATTAATAATTAAATAGATAATAACTAATATGTATTTTTTATTTAATCCCTTTCCCCTATTTAATTCAGGTTTCCAATTCCTTAGATCCTAAATTAAATCCTAAAAATTATTTTCTACTTCTTTTCTTTCCCTTTTATTTTATTTTAAACCTCGAAAAATTTTCTCGGGTATTACAATCTTCGAAAAAAATTCCTTTACGGTTCCTTTTAACTTTCATATTTTTTCTTTCCTATATTCTTTTTAAGGTTTTAATTCCTAGCCCCGGAATAAATCATTCTTAAATCCTCGAAATTTTTCCGGGGTATTACAATTGACTAGAGGTGGTCAAAAAGTCAACATTGACCAGTAGTGGTCTCCGTCAGCCACCACGATGGCTCTAGCCGACCACCACCGGCGGCGGTCCACGACAGCGCTGGTCGCCGAATCACCAAAACAGTAGCATACATACATGGGCATCGGCCAACCGTCGGTGCCGGCCATCCGCGGCGGCTCTGTCAGCTCGTCGGCCAGTCAACGTCAGTCAACCCCCTCCCATACCAAAACAGTAGCATACATACATGGGCATATATTTAAGATTGTAGGGTATACATACCTTAAAATAAAATAATATACATGTATGCAAATTGGAGTCTTTTATAAGAAAGGGGAACCTAAATATGTTTCTGGGTTTAGAGTTTGGGTTACCAATCAATATATTGAATTGAAAATATCACATATCATATGTAAATTCAAAACCCATTCCATAAATCATGAGACCCTACCCTACAATATATGATCTAGCACCTCTTTTGAACCAAAATTAAAACTAGGAACCTAGGAATATTCCTAAGTTCTAAACAAAAAAAAATCATATAAAACCTAAACATGCTCCTAATTCTTTTTCATATGACCCGACCCGATCCAGGGACCAAAAAGAAAAACCGAAAATAAATCCAGGCAAATATAAAATATTGCAGAAGCCACTAACCTAAATGACATCGCTAAAACCTTGAATCTTATCAGTGCCTCTGCTCCACCAGAGTTGACTTTCAAACTACGAACTTTAAAAAGGGCCGCACCAAACGGAGGACTTTACTTATAAGAGGTAGAGTAACGTATCCACGGCTAATGCACAAAGAATGATTCAAATAGAGAGAGAAAAATAATACTATGGGTTTTCCCAAATGGAACCCCCCTTTCCAACACATGGAATGAACAAATAGAATGGTGGGGAAGCACTCCTATTTATAGGAGAATGTGAGAGCTCCCATTATCAACTTATCAGATGTGGGACTTGGAAAAATGAACAAAATATCATGATCACCTAGTCCACTTTGGGCCACGAGTGCGGGCTCGTGTGACCTCCGATGAGTGTAATCTTGGTGTCGTTTTGTTCTTCTTTCCGCGAACTTTCTAATGGGCCATCACACGACCCGATCGGATTCCCCCATGGGCGGATATTTGGACTCCAAAATCCAACATACTCTTCTCTTTTCCCTCCTCCCTCACCCTTTTTATTTTATTTTATTTTATTCATTTGTTTTTATTTAACTCTATCTCTTTTTTTCTGCTATGTTATGCAACAAACAACACAAGTACAATACAAGCACTGTAGCGTATAAAATTTTTTTCTTTTCTTTTGGCCATCCATAGAGCGTAGAAACTTGAAATAAGAAACGCCTAGTAAAGGAATAGCCCAAAACCCTGGTCTTCTATATTTCACTCAAGTTCTCAATTAGTCTTTTATATTTTAAAAGTTTTAAGTTAGTCCTCTATGTTTACAAATTGTTCCAAATTAGTCCACATCAATTGTCTACGTCATCATTTAACGGAGAACACTTACATTGTCCGGCAAAAGGGCTTATTTAAAATAACTTGTAAATATAGAGGACTAGTTTAAAACTTTTGAAACATAAAGGACTGATTTAAAATTTGGATAAAATATTGGGGATTAAAATGAGATTTTGGGCTAAAGGAATATCTTATACATAGAGCGTTTTCTACCAATCACTACTCAATTGGAGTTAAGAGACTTGTATGGGTCTTCTAATTTATAACAGTCACGTCCTCTTTCTGGACTGCCATCTGTTATTGGGCCACACTCCCAATCTCAAATGTAATCACTCCTTATGCTTAAATTTTAACAAATATCATTATCTTGTCCTGGACCAAAATAAAACAAAAAAAAATCATCTTGTCAAATTTTAAACTAAATAAGCTAGTAAAAATATACACAATCTCAACCATTATTTATAAGTATAACTAAGGTTAGGTCCAATAAAAAGAATTAGTGTATCACAATATAATAAATTAGTGTTTGAATTCCCATATAAAAAGATACTCACATTTGGTAACAAAGGTCTCTAATAAAATAAATGATGTTGTGTGTGTTGTGTTATACAAAGTTGTTACTGACAGACTTGTCAACAGAGTTGTTACTCTTATACCTCCTGCATATTAGATTTGAAGTAATCTTCAAAGTTGAAAGTGTTGTAGGCTCTCCCAATAATATTATGAACAAGTAAAAATGTTTTAACATAGATGATCTGAAGATTTTAAATATGATTATAACAAACCTTGAGATAACCAATATGAAACTTTTAGGCCATGATTTTATCCTTTTATATAAATCAAACAATGATTATTTTGACAAAAGACTCATACTTTAATTAGCTCATTCTTGTTGGGAGACTCTTCCTCCATAACCAAGTGAACGACGCAAGTCGAGGCACAGTACCTCAAAAACTGGACGAGAAGCCAAAAAAAATTAGCCTAATATACTAAATGTGTGTCTTTATTTGTCTCAATATTTCAAGTTCAACATTTTTTAGAAAGGAAACAAATTTAAAGGATAAAATCATATTCTCATGGCATGGGGATTTGTGTGATAATATTAGGCGATTTGCAAAATCAGCTTTATCCTTCGTTTAAAAACATAATATGAAAAAGGAAAATTCTTTTCAAACATACATTTATTGCATTTTATTTTTGGTTGACCTTGTACAAAGGGTGTGTCAAGTTCTTTAATTACAAAGATGATATTTTCGAAAATGATAGGTAGTCCGAAATAGGATGAGACAATTCCTAGAGGGAGGTTGTTGGCGGCCTTATCGCGAGGCCAATACCAATTAATAACCGGAAATAATGTACTATAGTGGTGCAATTCGGGTCGATTCTCTTAAGGAGCCTCTTATAAGGAACCACGACAAACAATGCAAACTAAGAACAAATTGGGGTTCATTGAGGCATTTCATCGAACACCTTGTGTGCACTAAGATAAACAACAAATGTAAATATCTTTTTGGTATTTTTTAGATTTAATGAAAGCAATAAAAAAGGGATAAAATCAAATAAGATAAACTAGCCTATTAGAGATTCAATCCGGCTAACAACATCTACGCATCATAATAGGGAGTTCTTTAACAAAACCATTTAATTATAATTAACCAATTATAATTCTTACTTCATGTAAACATGTAACTCAAGTAATTAGCAAGCTAATTAACCTAAACAAGCAATGGTTACCATTCATCTATCGCTTCATATGGACAAGTCAATTCAAGGAAATTAACTAAACCTAGCTAATTTACCTGACTAAGCAATGGTAATCAAGTCTAGATATGAATTCCACGCAATGGTCAACCAACCATCTCATTGAGCATTCATGAATTAATTATAATTAAACCTAATTACAAACACCCATGAATCTAAGTCACTAATCGCATATCCAAACGCACATAATCCAATCCACAAGGAATTATAACCATAAATCCTTAGTTCAATACAAATTCATGAATTTCTAACTAAAATCAACATAAAAATGTAAAGAGAAAGTGGATGAGAGAATAAGAAACTCTCTATATGTGCCTTAATGCTCCTAGCCTTCATGAAATCCCCTCTAGGCTAGGCTATGGTGAATCAACCAACCACGATGAAGAAGACAACTCCAACAAGCTCCACCTCACCACAATTGGCCAATAATGAGAAGATGAAGAGGATGGAGAGGGATGAGAGAAAAGAGATGGGAAATGTTGAGGGACGAAGGAATAATCATGGAATAGGATTTTCCTTCACGATATAGGTCATTTTAGGGCTGATTGGATGAGTTGGTCCTGACCTGGAGTGGACCAAAATGAAGTTTGTTGAGAAATTTTCCAAAATCCGATGATGGTTCTGATGTACCCGCTGACAACGGGTAACATAGTGAATGTTCTTTTTTTCTTCTTTGCATCTTAAGCCGTGGCACGGGTTATGACATTGAAGTTGATTTCCTTGCTAATTTTCTTTTGTATGACCTAAAAAGCATCCAAAAGCAATTGTTAAAATCTCAAAGATGATTAATCAAAAGCACAAAATTAAAACTATGAAATTATCACAATTTAACTATTAAAACCAAAGGATTAGCATAATTGCAATTTAGTCCCTAGTTACCCTAAAATAACATCTACGCAAGCTATATGACTCCATAAATTCTATAAAATCATGCCAAATAGCATCAAATAGTAGGCTAAATATGGGTGTTATCAGCCCCCCACACTTAAACCTTCACACTCCTAGGCAAAGCATTAGACAAAAGTCAGTCAAGGAATGCATAGGGCATAACGGAATTCTAATAAGAACCAGATAATAATGCAACCAATAAATTGATCTCATTCTCAATCAAACAACAATGTCATAAATAAGCATGTGTAACTATTAATAAGAATGTACAGATCAAAGAATATATTGACTTTCACTCCTCACCAACGTTGGGTTATTTCACTCAATCTACTTGTGTCGTACTCAACCATAAACTTGTAATGTTTCTACAGTCTCTACTACGAATGCATTACTATGAAAGATCAAGAGGTCTTTAGGCTTGTAGTGTTGGATGAATGGCTGAAAATGGAAGTGGTGTATACAAAAAGAATAAACAAGAACCAAGCATTTAATAATGATAAATTTCCAATTGAACACACCTATACACAAACTATCTAATTTCCCACTGTCAATTCACTAGGAAATGCCTTATTTGGGATCTTTATTTTCCCTTTTACTTCTATTCTTTCTTTTTCTTATTTTCTTTTGCTCATTTATTCTTTTTCTACCATTCATTTTCTTTTTTCAAGATCCATGCATGACAACCTAATCAAGAGAGTGAAAAATTAAACATAATGATGTGAATAAGTAAGTTTGATTAGAATAAAATAAATATGAAAATGCTTTGGTAATTGCTAACATGTAAGCTTAAAGTGGGGTGCAATGGACAAAAAGTGTATGGTTTGTTTTTTGGCACGAGTAATAAAATGAATGCCTCTATCACTTCGAACCGAACAATGCATGTAAAGCTTCAACTCAAAATCAAAACAAGTTCTAGAGAATGCAAAGACAAGAAGATATCACTCAATTATGGACAACAAATACATTGTATAGGCTCAATAAATTCTAACAGGGCATTGGCATTCGCAATGATCAGTAGATCAGTAGCACACCTTATCGACTATTAAGCATAGTTAAATTGCTAAAGTTGAAAAATTAGGAGTGAAAACCAATTATCAAGTTGTAATTCGATCAAGAGATGAATTTGAAAACCAGTGAAACCTAATACAAAACTTCAAAGTACTCTATCCAACAGCTAAGTCTGGTGCAAAAATCCAAGCTTGGAAAAGTTTCTCTCAAAACATCATTTGGAAAAGCTAGAAAATTTTTCAAAATTTCCAAAATTTTTCAAAATTTCCAAAATTTCTCAAAATTTTGAGCTAAACTCAAACAAAGAACCTATGAAAGCAAATATATTCCTCTCCCCCACTCTTGAAACAAGCATTGTCCTCAATGCTTAGAAGGGCAATGCTTTTCAAGTGCGAAAAAGGAAACACTAACAACAAGTGCAAATTAAACATTAGAGATCACCAGTCCAGTCAGATCAATGAAATCATGGCCTAAACTCGGAGTATTCATTTAGGGAATCTAAAAACAAAAACTAATATAAACTACAAACAAAAGAAAAACAACAAAAATCCTACTGGTGTTGTTTCCTCCCCAACACTTATCACACAGCATAATTAACTAATAAAACATATCAAAATTGTGAACATAAGAAAAGGGTTGGAAGGAAAAAACCTGTCCCTTCACAGGGGCTTAAAATTCTCTTTGAAAAATTTCAGCTGGTGATAGTAGGGTGCGTGCATAGTTCCTTTCTTTTCATAGAATAACTCAATAGCCTCGCAATGATGATCTTTTGCAATGGTGAAAGGTCCAGCACACTTCATCTTTCTTGTTACATCCTTCGCACCGCTACATGTTCTATTATCTGCATCACCTTATCACCAGCTTTGATTAACTTTTTCTTGGCCCAATTATCAGGTGGCTTCTTTAAGTGCACGTCAACCTTCCCAAGGATGGGAGCAGGCTTGTGCTGATCTAGCTCAACCACCAGACCAACATGCTCACAAGTCACACTCTTTCCTGCATCACAAGTAGAAGCAAAATCAACTGAATGCTTAGAAGCGTGAGAAGGATTAATAAAATGAGAGGATGGAGAAGGGTTAGAAATTTTCATCTCATCGCTTCGTTCGGTCAGCTCATCAGATAGTAGAATAGCTGGAGTGTGGTGACTTTGCTCTTTAACTTTACTTCCAACTTCCAATCCAGCTCCTGTCCTAGCATGAACACCTGAAACATCACTACACGAGCCCTTCTCGACCTCATAGTTAGAAATCAAAGAAGAATAATTTAAAACAGAAGAATGCTCAACGAAAGCAGGTAAATCATCCAATAGAGGACTAAGAGGATCAACTCCATGAACATATAATGGATTATCATACGAGGGGAGATCAAAATCATGCAATGGATTAATATGCTGCGTATCCACTGCTTCTCCACCAAAAATATTATCCTCGCATGGGTGTTTCATCGTCTTATACATATTAAAAATTTCTTTTTCATCACGCACCTCCATAGAAATAGTGTCTTCTTTCATCCTAATTGTTTGTGGTATTAGCAGTCCTCAAGAAAGGCCTTCCCAAAATGAGGATGGAGTCATGAGACGATATGAACCATCCATATCTAACACATAAAAGTATGCAGGAATTAATAAACCCTCAACTTGCACCAATAAGTCCCCTACTATCTTATCTAGTCTCCTAACAGTTTTGTCAGCTAAACAAATAATCAGAGGAGTAGGATGCAATGTCATTAAACCTAAGGACCTATACATAGATTTTGACATAACATTAATAGCTGCGTCTCAGTCTAAAAGAGTTGCACCTATAGTGACTCTACCTATTATGGAAGGAATAATAAACGACCCAAGATAAGGACATTTCACAGGAATTTGGGGTCTAAATAATGCATATACATGATAACTAACTTAAACCCTATCTTTTGGCCTAAATTTTCTTTTAGTTGTACACAAGTCCTTAAGGCACTTTGCATACTTAGGCACTTTCTTAACTAAGTCAAGCAAGAGAATATTAACCTCAACTTTGCTAAACAAGTCTAGAAAATTTACCTCTTTACCTTTTGCTTCGAAAATTCCTTGCTTGCTAGACTTTTCTTTGTCTTTGCTTCTAGCGGGTTCGCTCTTTTTCTTGAACATTCCTTTTTCTTTTACCACTTGCTCTTCTTGAAGTGGCTTCTTCATTGGATTGTCAGACCTTTCAGCGGTCTTGGCTTTCTTCAATAGCTTATTCTTCTTTGAGCCCTCACTTTTCTTGAATGAAAGATGAGGAAGGTCACATTCTATGGTCTCATCTACCTCTTCATCATCTTCTTCTTCAGCAAATGTGACATGCTTACCACTCCTAAGGGTAATTGCATTAAGTGCTTTGGGATAGGTACTGTGGATTGAAGGCATATTCTTCGCTTGGAGATCTTGCATACTCTTTGTCAGTTGGGAAACAAACTCACTCAAGCTATCGTGATTAGTCTTCATTTGATCCACCTTAGAGAATACGGTGGATAGGTATGTCTCACATGGCTTCCCAAAGTCAACTATTTGATTTCCCATGGTAGTCATTTCATTCTTCATGGAGGCTGCAAGTTCTACCATTTCCTCTAAGAGTAGTTGCACATCATTTTTCTTAGAATAAGAATCTTGCTGATATGGTGTAATCATAGTGGGACTGTTATCCTGAGAGCTGGGTGAGCGGACTTGCAAGCTTTAATTGGCTCCTTGAAACCCAGAATTACATTGACTGTTATTTCCCCTACATTTAGAATCTGAGGAAAAGTAGGGTACTAAAGATTGAGTTTGCCCGGGCCTTTGTTGATATAAGGCTAAAACTTCATGAAATCTGTTTGGGAAATTGCTAGTCAAATGCATCGGAGAGCCACAGTATGAACAACTTACAGTGACTATGGCAAGTTCTTGAGGTTGAGTTTGTTGAGTTGAAAGTCTTTCAACTACTGTAGAAAGTTTTGCTAAGTCTCTTACCATTCTTTGTAACATTCGGTTTTCCTATATGGATTCCGCTTCCTTCAAAGATACAGTGTCCCTACTTACTACATGTTACTGGTCCAAGGCTATTCTCTTTATTAAATCCCACGCCTCCTTGGGCGTCAAGTCTTCCACAGAACCACTTGCAGTTGCAGCTAAAGTTTGAGCATCATGTGCCAAGATCCCATTGTTGAAAGATTGCACCAAGTGCTCTAGCCAAATTTGATGGTTTGGACACTTTGAGATCAAGTCCTGATAGCAGCTCCAAAATTCAAAGAAAGTCTAACCAATGTTTTGTTGCGTAGATATAATATTCTTCACCCTTTAAACCAATGACTCCCCACTTATTCTGCAAACACCTACTTGTTTGAGATACTAATCAACTGCAGGTTGATACGAAGATTTCGCGAGAGATTCGACCCTTGGGTTGCACCCTGTGCTACTTGAGGTTTTTATTTGATCACAATCGTGACGACCGGTTGGAACCTCAACTCGAAGTCATTCGAATTTGTGAAAAGTGAGTGATCAGCCTTCATAATTTAACTAACACTAATAAGATAAGAACTACAATAAGAATAAGAATTCACTAATATCTTTAGATTGACCAAAATTGCTAAAGTCACCCTCTTTGGGACCTATTACTTTAATTGATTGAACTTCGCCATTAACTACTTCCATGTTTCAGTCTGCAACTACCTACTTGTTGTTTGGGTTATCTCTAACCAATTGCAAGGCTTTGACTTGAAGCTCCGCGAGAGATTCGACCTTTGGGTTGGCACGCACTATACTGCTTACTTGAGGCTTTTATATTATCCTAACTGTGACAACCAGTTAGAGCTACAACTCTCGCCATGACAAATAGTGGCAGCGAGCTGCCTAAATGTTGTATCTTTTGTAGAGAGCGAGGAAGGAAAAAAATAAAAGAAATTTTCTAAAAGGAAAAAGACAAAAAAAAATTACTTAGCTTACTCGGGGTTACAGATGATCAAATGTAGAATGGAAGATGGCTCCCTGTCAACTGCACCAATTTGATCACGGCTTCGACTGATCGTCATAATTGGGATTAAATAAAGCCTTAATTAAGTAGTGTTGGGCACAACCAAGGGTCGAATCTCTCGCAAAGCCTTTAGTCAAAGCTCTACGATTGAGTGTTAGTAACCCTACTTATGCTAAGTATTAAAAGAAATTTATATATAGTTGAAATATGATAGATAAATCACTAAAAGTAATAGGTTCCTTAGAGGATGATTTCGACAATCCTAGCCATATAATAATATTTGGGAATTCTTGTTTTTTGTGTTAGTTAAATGACTAATATTGCCTAGGCGACTGTTTTGGCTAAGATTCAATTAAGATAAATTAATCCCCAACCGGGCAACAATTAATTTAATCCTAATTAAATTGTATGAGGATATTAAGTTATTTTCTATTTATGGGGTCCAACTCAATACCGACCGATTATCTTTGGAGGATCCTAAACATAAACTTAGTGTCCGACCGGAACAAAAAAAACTTAGCATATAGGATAAATATAAATCACATAAATAAAATTAATAACGTATAATCATATTTAGATTCTAGGCCATGGCCATGAAACCCATAATCTCTAAGTACATGTTCCTAAAGGGTAAGGTCGACCAGGTCTTTTTATAGGAATCTAGCAAAACATAATCATACCTAACTTAGAACAAGAAGATCAAGAAAATAAAAGACTACCTAAATCGAGTACACAGGCTCACGCCTAGATCAATCCTCCTTGGAAACCCAAGGGGATTTAGCCACTCATGACTCATAGAATTTCCTTAGGATTAACGTTTGACTATGAAGTTTGAGATGCCTTTAGAAGCTTTTGGAGCTTTTATTTATAGTGTGTTTACAGGAGTCCTAATGGAACTACAATTCTATCTAGATTACAAACAGGATTATATAATATATTCTAATTAAATTCTAATTCTAAAATAGATTCCTAATTTAAATCTTCGAATAGGATAAGTCTACATTTGAACTCCTATTAGTTAGACGTTTTTGCCACATCATCATCTTCTCATCGCAGCGAGCCATGATTGCTTTGCCACGATGAACTAATCGCTCATTGCCGCGGCAAACGACTTATTGCTCACTGTGGAGAGCTCTTCTGTTGTTGTGCATTTCGGCCTTTTTAATTATGCCACGCCTTCACTTTTTGGCTTCATTCTGGCCCCATAGCTTTTTATCCCAGGTAAAGCCTGAAACACTTAACCAACATAAAAATACCTTCTCTAATATTCACAGATATTACGAAAATTCAGGAATTATTAAAAATAATATGTTTTATGTTAAAAACTAGGGAATTAGCTACTTTTCTAGTTGGTTCCCAATTCCAAGATAACTAACCTAATTAATACAAAATGTATGAGCCCTTTCACAGCCTAAAGTTATGTTGATTTTGGGTGCGGTTAGATGCACATGACTAAGTTGAATGTTTTCAGGTGGTCTTGGGGATCAGCTTCCCCTCTGTACAGTGTGATTTTCATGGGAATTTTGTAGCCCATGGTGAATGGTGCCTAGATCCATGACATTGGGTAAGAACGAGTAGCGTCCTTTCTTGACGAGCCCCCTAACTGTAACGTCTATACCAATAGCTAGGATGTGGTTGATTGACCTTCATTTGGGGCCTATGGTAGTTAAACTGGTTTGGCATATACCCGTTATGTTGTTTGGTGCATATCTATAAGCTCCTGCATATTGGTAAGCGTAATACGGATTATAGTATTGACTATAAATTGGTACCTATGGTTGTATGTTGATCGCACCCAAAATCAACCTAACTTTACGGTGTTAGCTAACACAAATTATAGATAAATATATATAATTTTACACCAAAAATGTTGAATATTCTAACATAAGGATTAGAGCCAAAAATGTGATAAAATGTCCATAAAAAGCATTCTTTATTGAATATTGGATAGGTGTGTTTGATGTTTGTTAAGTGCTACAGAATTAACAAGGATCAATGGGAAGATATATTCCAAGTATAGGAACCGAAACCAAAGCAAGAACTCGTAGCAAAGCCTAGAAAGAGACCAAGTTAAGAGAAGAACGGACAACTCGCCACAACGAGTAACCATCAACTTGCTGTGGCGAGTCAATTCACTCGCTGTAGCGAGGAGAGCAGCCCACATAGCAAATGATGTGGACAACAACTTAATGAATGAAAATTAGAAGGGATCCATTCATACAAAGAGTCGGAGAAGCATTTAATTTGATTTAAATTCAAAAGTCAAACCGTGTATCAATTATCTGCTATCTTCATCCCAATTTGAATCAAACTAGGACTCCTGAAGCATTATAAATAAGCATTTCATCAAGTTGGAATTCATTCATGGTTTACCTTAGAGATTAGAATAGTTTAGAGACAGAATATGAGCAACTAAGTTCTTCTTGGGTTTCCAAGAAGAACTAGTGTAGGCATAAGTCGATGGCTCTTCATTAGGGTTTGTTAATTCATTTATATTTTGTATTTCATCCTTTTCGATTTATAGATTGTATTTTTCTTCTTGATCACATGTCATTAGTTTATTAGATTCTTTCATGAATGGGAATGTTATTGATGTTTCCAGTCGAGGATAACATTATCTTTAGATAGGCTTTCGTAATGCATAACTATCATGAATAGAATAAATTTAAGAATAAATTAATTAAACCTAAATATCTTTTGATTGGCTATGATTGCTAAGTTCTATTCTTCTTGAGAAACTGTTTCATTCTATATATTTTATACCCATCGTATCCCAACTCATTCTATGAATACCTGCTGGTTCTAATTACTAACCAATTGTAGGTTCAATACGAAGATTCCGTGAGAGATTCGACCCTTGGGTTACATCCTGTGCTACCTGAGGTTTTATTTAATCACAACGTGACGACCGGTTGGAACCTCGATTCAAAGTGACGATCATATGTATGAAAGCTTCGTTAATTTGCGACCTTGACTTGTAAGAGAACACATTCTGTTGCTGCCCATATGAAATATTGTCGTTCAGGGCTGGTAGACCGGTAACGTATTGGTTACAAGGTGGTGGAAATTCGATGGCATCATTGCAGACTATAGACACTACGGTCCTTGCTACCAAAAACTCGAGTATTGATTGGTAATAGGGGTTTAGACACTGCAACCCCTACGCTAGACTTGGGAGCTGACGTACTCAAGGAATGATATCAGAGTCCACATATTTTACGATGAGGAGGTGTTTCTAAATTGTAGAGAACCCGAAAATGGATGGCTAGGCACCGCGTACTAGCGTATGCTCTACAGGTAAGAGACGAAGTGATTTGGGGAGGCTTAAGGCTCTCCTTATATTGGTTGGGTAGGCATCGTTTGTTATGTGCATGAGGCGGGAAAAGCGGTTGGACAAGGAGAGTCTTCTAGAAAGCGGACGTGAGATGGAAGTACATGGTGCCGACCGGTGACATGGATGCCGAACGCCAAGACCATACCCACTTCTTGAACTTTCCCCATCAAAGAACCCAATTTTATTCCTATACTTTTAGACCTACAATGGTGTGTGTTGAACCAAAAGCATTTATGGATTTACTAAGTTATTATTTTAATATGTCAACTAATTTTGTTTGATCAAGTGGGCTTGATAATGTTGGGTATAAAATTTGGTATGATGCATGTATGGTAAGTGAGCTTCATAATGTTGGGTAATTAAATTTGGTGTGATGCATGTATGGTCTTGGTCAAAATATATGGTAAGGCCCAAATTAGAAAAAGATAAAGAATTGGCCCTTAGAAAAATATGGAGAACTAAAAGTTTCACATTCTAAGGTACTAAAGGCCTTTAACTCAATGAAACTAGAAAAGGAAGCTTTAGAAGAGAAGATTAAGTCAATGGAGGAAGAATACTCAATGTCAGCACTAATAATTGAAAATAGGAAGCTAAAGGATACAATGGATAAACTTAATTATGATTTAGGACAATTTGTAAAAGGAGAAGAAAACCTAAGTCTCATCTTAAGAAGTTAGAGGAATCCTAATGATAAATTGGGACTAGGGTTTGAGGTAGAGTCTTCAAGAACTGTAGGAAAAGGCCCGGATCCACATGATCCAACCCGATCCATGGACCGAAAAGAAAAATCTAAAATAAATCCAGGAAAATATAAAACAATGCAGA
Organism: Senna tora; assembly: GCA_014851425.1. Classification (NCBI taxonomy): domain Eukaryota; kingdom Viridiplantae; phylum Streptophyta; class Magnoliopsida; order Fabales; family Fabaceae; genus Senna; species Senna tora. The sequence continues at coordinate 18,395,948 of CM026262.1, forward strand.
AGCTACTAACCTGGACGTCATTGCTAAAACCTCGGATCTTGCCAGTGCCTTTGCTCCACCAGGGCTGACCTCCAAACGATGAACACAGAAAAGGGCCAGCACCAAACGGAGGACTCTACCTATGAGTGGTAGAGCCACATGTCCACAACTGATGCCCGAAAGATGACTCAAGAAAGAGAGAAATATTATACTATGTGGGGTTTCCCAAACGGGACCCCCTTTCCAACACATGGAATGAGCAACTAGAAAGGTGTGGAGTCACTCCTATTTATAGGAGGATGAGAGAGCTCCCATAATAGATTTAACCAATGTGGGACTTAAGAAAAGAATAGGATAATCATTATAAAATCATGATTATCTAGCCCACTTTGAGCCACGAGTACGGGCTCGTGTGACCTCCGATGAGAGTAATTTTCATTTCATTTTCTTCGTCTCTGTGCGAGCTTTTCAACGGATCCTAACTCGACCCGATCGGACTCCCCCATGGGCGGATATTTAGTCCCGAAGACCCCAATATATCCAACAAGAAATAAAAAGAATAAAGATGTTATTATAGGTCAAAAGAAATCACAAGATAAATATCAAAGATATAATAGGAGACCTATATTTAACCCTAAAAAAATATAATAGAAGACCTAGATTTAATTCTCAAAATTATAGGAGACCCAGACTTAATCCACATAGAAATGAGATGTGTTATACTTGCAGAGAAAAAGGGCATTTATCTTATACATGCAGGAGTAACAGAAAAATTGTGAGACAAGTATGGGTTCCTAAGGGAACTGCAACTAACCTGTCTTGGACCCAAAAGCTTTTGGGGACCTAAAAAGAAATTGCAAATTGCAGGAAACAAAGGAGTCCTGGTTTATTGACTCAGGATACTCCAGACACAGGACAGGAAACACAAAAGAATTATGTATATCTTCTACTCCTAAGGATTCTGGAACTATAACTTCTGGGAACAACAACCAAGGAAGGATAAAAGGTATTGGTAAATGTTTGCTCAGAATTCAATGATAAAAGAGTCAAACATAATTTGCTAATCATTAGTCAATTATGTTTCCTTCTATGATTTAGAGGGCATGAACATTGATAGTATGACAAATAAAGTGCTCATTGAAGGAACTAGGAAAAGCAATGTTTACTTGATGCACCTAGAAACCAGTACTAAATTAAAATGCTTGTTATCAATTAATGATCAAGAGTGGCTTTGGCATAAGTGATTAGGACACGTTAGTATGCATACCATAAACAAACTGAGTAAAAAGGATTTGGTAATAGGCTTACCAAAGGGAAATATGAAAATTGGTCATATGTGTGATGCATGTCTAAAGGAAAAACAAATCAGAAGTTCATTTCAATTTAAAAATTTTGTGTCCACTCCTAAACCACTTGATCTAGTTCACATAGGCTTATTTGGGCCTGTCATGAGTCAGAGTCTTGGAGCCAAATATTATGGGCTGAAAATAAATGATGATTTTCCAACTTTACTTGGGTATACTTCCTAGCACATAAAAACAAAATCTTTGAAAATTTTGAGGCCTTTTGAAAAAAAGGGTATACTATGACAAGCATTAGGAGTGATCATGGTAAGGGATTTGAAAACAAAGTTTTTGAGACTCATTGTAATAATCATAGGATTAGTCACAATTTTTATGCTTTTAGGACACGTCAATAAAATGGTGTTGTAGAACGAAAAATTTGTCACTAACTGACATGGCTTGAACAATGCTTTGTGAAAATAGTTTACCTAAGAATCCTTGGGCTGAGGGTGTAAATACTGCATGCTATATTCAAAATAGGAGTCTTATTACTCCTATACTAGAAAATTTTCCATATGAGTTGTGGAATAGCAGAAGGCCAAACTTTGGATGTTTTTATACCTTCGACTAAAAACGCTATCTAGGAAAATTTTATCCTAGATCTTTAGAAGGAATCTAACTAGGATATTCCTGGACTAGCAAAGCTTATAGAATTTATAATCTAAAAATTAGGACTGTTGAAGAAAGTATTCCTTTGAAATTTGAGGAATCTAACCCATCTTGTGCAAGTAATGATAAGACAGGTGTTCATAATCCAAACACCTCCCCCAACTAGAATAGGAACCAATAGAGCAATTTCAACATGAAACAACATCACAGGAAGCTAAACCCAGTAGCTCTTCATAGCCGGAGTCTCCTGAGGAACCTGAAGGGGGTGAAAAACACCACCAAAGGGGAAGCCCCCCAGAGAATAGAGACACTCCTCAGCTTATCCCATGCAATTTATCATTAGCAATCCAAATGAAGATATGAGGACCCGCTCATCATTCAAAATGAAGAACAACATGGCCTTTGTCTCACAAGTTGAACCAAAAATGATAGAAGAAACCTTAAAGGATGATTCCTAGATCGCAACCATGCAAAGAAGAGTTAAATTTGTTCGAAAGGAAGCAAGGGATGCTGGTTCTTGCATTAGAAAACATGTTTATCATAGGAACCAAAAGGGCCTTCAAAACAAGCTTGACGATCTAGGAAACGTGGTTAAGAATAAAGCAAGGTTGGTGGCACAAGGGTATAATAAGGTAGAAGGCATTGATTATGATGAAATCTTTGCTCCTAAAGCATGGTTGGAATCTATTAGGATGCTTCTTGCCTTTTCTTGCTTTATGAACTTTAAATTATTTCAAATGGATGTCAAAAGTATTTTTTCTAAATAGTTTTCTTAATGAGGAAGTCTATATAAGACAACCTCCTGGATTTGAGAGTCGTAAATTTCCAGATCATGTTAACTAAGGCTCTTCATGGCCTGAAACAGACTCCTAGAGCCTAGTATGAGAGGTGAAATAAGTATTTAATTGAAAATGAGTTTAAGATAGGAAAAGACAATATTACACTTTTCGCAGAAAATCTTATGAGGGATATTATAATTGTTCAAGTATATGTTGATGATATTTGGATCTACTAACAAAATTAAATATTGTGTGAGGAATTTGCAAATTTTATGATAAAGTTTGAAATGAGCATGATGGGGGAGATGACATTCTTTCTTGGACTACTAGTGAAGCAAACAAAGGAGGGAACATTTGTTTCTCAGTCCAAGTATGCTAAAGAATCGCTCAAGCGGTGTGAAATGCAAAATGCAAAAGAAATAAAGACTCCTATCAGTGTTGCAACTTAACTTGATCAAGATCAGGAAGGTAAAAATGTAGATTCCAAATACAACAGAGGTATGATCGAATCTTCTCTATATTTAACTTTTGGTAGGCTAAATATAATGTTTGATGTGTGCTTATTTGATCGTTATTAGTCATGTCCTAAGGAGTCGCACTTAACTAATGTGTAAAGAATCCTAAGGTGTCTAGTAGGAACCGAAGAGTTAGGCTTATGGTATCCTAGAAACAACACATGTGAACTTATAGGATTCTCAGATGTTGACTTTGGTGGATGTAGAATAGACAAGAAGAGTACTAGTTGAACTTGCAAATTCTTAGGACACTACTTAGTCTCCTGGCATAGTAAGAATCAAAATTTTGGTTCCCTTTCCATAGCTGAGGCTGAGTATATTACAGCAGGAAGCTATTGTGCTTAGCTACTTTAGATGATTAAGCAATTACGAGATTTCGGTGTGAATCTCTCTAAGGTTCTTTTTAAAGTTGATAATACATGTGCAATTACTATGTCTAAGAATCTTGTCGAGCATTCTTCTAAGACTAAATACATTGAGGTTAGACATCATTTCCTTAGGAACCATGTTTAAAAACAAAAGGAGATAGTGAGATAGTGTACGTGGCCATTGAGAATCAATTAGCAGACTTATTCACTAAGCCATTAGATACAAAATAATTCTTCAAGTTAAGAAGAGAAATAGGCTTATTAGATCCTAGAAAGGCTATGATAAAATCATAAGACACACATGGAAATTAGGGAACTGAGGTTTTAAAATTTTTTTTTGTTAGTCTTATGTGAAATTACCTTCCCGCCACACTTATCCAAAAAATTCATGAAAATATTAGTATTATTCAATGTTTGAAATTTCTGGATTTTTAGAAAGCTATGACAGAGTAGCAGGACTCGTAAGGATATTGAGAGTAGGTTTAATTCGGGGTAAACATGTTTCGTGTAAGAACACCCTAGTATTTAATTTCTTCTAAGTAAAATATAAGGCATAATCTTATAATCGATAGAATAAAAGAAACATTTAAAATTTGCAAGATAAAAGGAAGCTAGAGCAAGATATGTGCATCAAAAGAAAAATTGCCACTCAACTTTACATCTTACTTACTCTCCTCAAATGATCATAGTCATGATGTGTTCTTAAAAGCTGAAATTGCATGTGCATGAACTCATGAAGTAACATTAAATGCATTAATCCCTCAAGGATTGGATGCGTTTAGAAATAGCAAAATGAGGCAAAATGTTTGTTTAATCCGTTATGCCTATTCTTTCCTTATCCTTTATTTGTGAAACTTTGTAAGAGGAACTTGCCAAACGATTTTTGGGAAATAAAATCATAAATATTACATGAAGATCATTCTCTAGGAATCTGCATCTTCAAGGCTGTGGTGACTTTTATGCTTTGATATGCCTATCCTTGGACGAACTCTTTCTAATATGCCTTACACAATGATATATTGTTGATCATGCTCATGCCTTGCCAACATGATATAATATTGCATACATTATTGTGGCAACAAGGGAACAAGCTTGATAAGATATGAATATGTGTGTAAGTATGTGAAGAACATGCATTGCTTGCTGAATTTTTTAAAAAAATTAATTAGAGTTACAGAGAGGATTGATCAAAACATATGCCTTAATTGAGGGGGAGTCATCATCTAACTATTCAATCCTTCTGCATAATTCTTTCATATACTTATAGATTTCTAATAATGACAAAAGGAGAGAAGATTGATGACTTGTTTGATTACAATAAATGTTGAACAAAAGTAAATGTAATGTTATCAATAGCTTGCACTTTAGTAATACCCGGGGAAATTTTCGAAATTCAAAATAAAATAAAAGGGAAAGAAAAGAAGTAGAAAATAATTTTAGGATTTAATCCAGGACCTAAGAAATTGGAAACCTGAATTAAATAGGGAAAATGGTTAAAATTGGAATTTATTTTTCAGCCATACTTATTTAATATTATTATTTTTATATATTAGAAAATAAAAGAAAATAAAAATTTAATTGGAAAGAGGATGAATTAAATTAGGGATATTTTTCAAACCCTTCTTTAATATAATAATAATAATTATTATTTACTTAATGTATTATTTAATTATTTATATATATATATATTATTTAAATTAATTATTTTATAAGGGGAGTGGGGTACGTGATTTAGAAAGAAAAGAAAAAGAGAAGGAAGGAAATAAAAGGAAATAAAGGAGGAGAGTGAGAGAGCTTCGGGGTTAGAAAGAAAGAGAGAGAAAGAAGAGAGAGAGAGAGGAGGAGAGGCGTGAGGAAGAAGAAGAAGGGTTGGGGTTCGTCGGAAAAATGACCGGGGAGAGCTAGCCGACGTCGGAAAAGTCACCGGAGCTCGGGTACGACGCCGTCTCCTACACCTTCCACCAATCGAATCAAAGGTTGGTAACCCCAATTTCATTCAAAACCCTCAATTTCTCCATTTTTTGGGATTTCTTCGATCCACATTCAATTGGGTTGTTTCGAGGGTAGATTGAGACCTAGGAAGTGTTCTTGAACACTTAGTTGGGGTAAGAATCAAGATTATATCCTCGGATTTAGCCGAATTCGAATTTGAAAGGATTTGGGGTTGAAATTATAATTATTTCTAAATTGGAGAAATTATTGTTAGCTTAGGAATTGAGCTTGGGTTTGAGTAAATAGGCTTGGATTGGTATTATTGAAATTATATTTTAAGATATTAGCTGAACAAGACCCGTGAAAAGCTGGCCCGAGGTTACTAAGGTTGGACTTTGACGTTAACATGCCGGGTCCCTGCTCGGATTACCCAATTATACTTTAAGGGTGATTTTGAGGGCTCCAAACCTGTTCTTTTTAATCTTAAACACCCTAGAATAATTCTAAAAATGTTATCAAGCATCAAGAATTATTTTAGGTACTTTCTTGTTTCTCAAGGATGAAAACTTGCAGAACAATAAAGTCCAAATTTTAAAGTGGCAACTTCATTTCTTCGTAATTAATAGAAAATCTTAAGTAGGATAATTTAAAAGTATATTGAGGTTTAGTAACTCGAATCCAAGGCTCCAAAATTAATTCAGGGTGAGTGATAATTGTACGAGACCACGTGTGAAGCACTTGAGACTCTCATGGAAGTGAGGGAAGACGGATAAGATCCAGGACTCGGTTCTTGGCAACGTCTAGATGCATTTTTAGGCACGAGCATGAAGTATGTATATGAATTGCATGTAGTTTGAGATGTTAACCACTTGAATGCATTCGTTAGGAAACCACGACTCGTCCGGAGCGGGAGTTACTCTAGGACAAGCACAAGGGAGCCGTCCAGGTGAGGGGTTTCCCATCCTTGCCCTACGGGGTTGATTGAGGATGTGGATATGTGGTTTGCCTACTTGCCTATTTGTAAGAATTATTTAGTGGTTAACATGCTATTGTTGTTCCTAAACTATTATATATGAAAGTATTTGTATATGTGTGTTTAAATACAGGTAAAGAGGTACTGGAGGGTATCCATGTGATGACATGAGATACGCCGAACAGTACAAACAAGGGGGTAAGTTGTTGATTGAGTCCAATGTTTGGTTTACCCTATTAATTAGAAACTCATTAAAGAAATCGTATAGAAGTTAGTAAACGTCGACGTTTTATGGTAATTGAACTTAGGAAAGGCCTTAGAGCTAGGTTTTGATCTAATCAAGGGTTCGGGTATTAAATGAGGATTAATACGATCTCTTAATTGATTAGTGAGTCGTAGGGATGTTCACAATACCTAGGTAAAGTCAATTTAGGATAGAAATGGTAGATAGAGTCAGGATCCCAGCTGAAATCTTGGGAAGAGAAACAAGTTAAAACATTTGCCCGTTGAGGCCATTGCCCTAGCCTGGCACTAGGGTCAGTAAAAGACTAAAAGATTTGTCCGTTGAGGCCATTGCTCTGGCCTGAAAAATTCCCACCCAATTCGCCTTTACCAACGGCGAATTGGGTAGGGTTTTTTAGGGATTCTTAGGGTTTAGTAGGGGTTATGCATGGGAGTCATGCAACGTAAGCCCAATTCGCCGTTTTTGAGGGTGAATTAGGTGTGCAGATCATGCAGGTTCGTATTTGCGGACAAGGATGTCATTCAGGATGCTTTGAAATTGTTCTCCCTTAAACGCCACGTTGACTACAGAGTGACACGCTCAGTAGAAAAATTCATCGAGTGCAAGTGTCTGCAACACGCCAAGGGTTGCAAATGGAGGGTTCGAGCAAGTTATAGGGTGGACCTTCAGGTGTGGATGATTTCCAGATACGACGGCCCCCACAGTTGTGCATCCACAGCAATCGCGAAGGACCACCCGAAGCTCGACTCGGACATGATAGCAGGGGTAATAGCAGACTTGGTTGCAGAGAAGGCAGACATCCCCATTTCACTAGTGGTTGAGACTGTGAAGAAGGCAAGGGGCTTCACCGTCTCATACAAGAAGGCATGGCGGGGGAAGCAGAAGGCCATAGCTCAAGTGTACGGTAGCTGGGTTGCTTCGTACGACAAGTTGACGGGTTGGATGGCGACTGTGCAACAAGCCATGTTGGGGACAGCGGTGTCGTTCCAGACCGTGGACATGCCGAGGGACGACAGCGTAGTGCAATTCAAACGTATGTTTTGGGCGTTCAAACCCTGTATTGATGCGTGATGGCAACTGAAGCCTATGCTGCAGGTGGATGGGATGTTCCTGTATGGCAAGTACAAGCACTCACTGTTGATCGCGATGGGGCAGGACGGAAACAGGAACATCGTCCCCGTCGCGTTTGCACTCATTGAGGGGGAGAATGAATCTGCGTGGTCGTGGTTTTTGTGGAGGCTCCGAGAGCATGTTGCCAAGGATCACGAGGTGTGCTTGATTTCTGACCGTGGAACCGGATTGCTTGCGGCTCTAGACAACCCAGGAACTGGTTGGCAATCACCACTAGGGCACAACGTCTTCTGCATCTATCACGTGGCGAGCAACCTCAACTGCAAGTTCAAGAATAGGGTGATCATGGCACTGTTGATGGAGGCAGGCCACGAGTACACAGGCCGTGGTTGTTAAAGGAGGTTGGAGGCCATCCGTACACTAAACAAAGACGCTGCACGTTGGATTGAAAATATTCCACGAGAGAACTGGGCTCGTGCATACGACGGGGGACGGCGTTACAACCACATGACGACAAACCTCGCCGAATGCATGAACGACGTCTTGAAAGGGGTCCACTGTCTTCCAGTCACGGCACTAGTGAGGCGACATTCTACAAGGTTGCAGAATTCTTCAACAACCGGCGAAAACAAGTTCAGGCGCAGTTCAATGCGGGACACGTGTTGTGTGAGGAATTGCGGGATACAATTTTCACGAACCTTGAAATCGCGAGGATTTGCAAAGTAACGCTGAGGAATGAAGACCTGGGTGAATTTGAGGTGGAGGAACCCTACAACCAGCAGGAACGGTGGCTCGGCAGGCGCTGTAGGGTTTACCTCGGTCGGAGGTTGTGCAATTGCGGGGAGTTCCAACAACTCCATCATCCATGCATCCATGTACTGGCAGCATGTGCGGATGTTAGGCACGAGTTCGGCTTTATGTCGATCCAGTATATAAGCTGGAAACCATGCTCATGGCATATAGCCAACCGTTTCATCCCATCGGGGGAGAGGAGTTCTGGACCCATGTCTCAGGCAGACCAGTGATGCCCAATCCATAAGCGTTGCGCCCGCCAGGACGACCACGATCATCAAGGATACGCAATGAGATGGACTGGAAGGAGCTTGGGAATAAGCCAAAGTGTAGCCTATGCAGAGTCGAGGGACAAACCAAAAAAAAATGACCCAACAAGAATCCCATGCAACCATAGATGTATATACATAATTTAATTTAGTTTTTTTAAGTATTATTTCACTTTTTTTAACTATTAATTTAATTTAATTTTTGTACAAATGAATTATTATCACCAATTAATTTTGCAACAATTAATATGGCTGTCTGTTTAATTCATACTTTTTTGGTTAAAATGAGTTAATTATTTCACTTTGGTTGTTTGTTTGACTCATACTTTTTCGTTTAATTCATATGCAACAACCATAAATGTATATACTAAATATTAAAAAAATGGTTATTTGTTTTTTTTTGGCCTGAAAAATGGCTGTCTGATTTTGTACAAATGAATAATCACCAAATAATTTTGCAACAATTAATATGACAAATAAAATATATCATTATATTTATCAAATAATGTTTACAAGGATACAATCAAAAATTTACAAAAATACAGATGCACAAATAACCTAACACCTAAATGCGCAATCAAAAGTTTATAAAGATATAATTATCCAAATGCAAGTGAAGGTAATATCGACCTGCATTTCGTACGAGAGGGCTCTTGGTGCTACTTTCTCCCACCTCAATTGGGCAGGTGTGGCACCTCCTAATCGAGCAGGAGAGGTACTTTTTTCCACTAACTCCTCACCCCGCGATGACGCAGCCCTCGTGCTTGCAGAGAAGGAGACTGAGAATCCTTCTCTTGGACTCTTTGATTGAGTTGACCAGGGCGGACGGAAACTCAATTTTATCTCCTTCTCATCCTTGTACGTATTTGGTTGATCGTTACATCTGGACCTGAAATAATATTTAAGACTATTAATAACGCAATCAGAGAACTTTAACTGCTTTAGTTAAATGTGTCCTTCAGGATGGCGCGTCTGATCTACACGATGCACCAACCGATTAACCAAATACGAACAAGGGAGCTGTGGCCTTATATCATGGTGCAAGTGACTTTGCCAAAGGACAATAAGGAAGATAGCTTCACGTGACTTTCCATCTGTTGGCAGGATTGGCTGTTCAGGGAATCCGAACCTGTGACTGTGAGCGCAATGCTAAACGTGTAGGCTTGCGCAAACAGTGGCAGGTTCAGCCCTCCTGAACATCCAATCCTGCCGCCAAACGGAGAGTCAAGTGCAATGACTTCCTTCTTGTTCCCTACAATGGCCCAAGCATCATATCCTAAGACTACACCTTCCATGAACGTAGGTTGAACGCCGGACGTATTTATATCATACGGCCATATCACCAACCCTGTACGAAAGGGCATGAGGACGTCAAGACAAACAACAATAATTAAAGGAGTTACGCTAAACTGACTACAGTTATTAACAGTCTTACCTCACATGTTCGAAACATTCGAATCCGGACGCGGGTGGAAATTGGAGGCCAAAGCCCGCTGCGTATATAAAAATAATTCACTATGTCAACAATTACTAATATTATTTACGTATATTTCCTATCATTATTTAATTATCTAAATTTATTCGGTGACATTTTTTAGTAATAAATAAATTATCCTATATCACAATTAGTATAATATTATTTACTAACAACAATAATATTTATCACTAAATATATTATCACTAAATGGAGGGTACAATGTCACAATTACTAATATTATTTACGGTTAGTAAACAATATTAGTAAACAATTTAATAAATTTTTTTACTAATAAATAAATTATCCTATATCACAATTAATTACTAATTTTAGTTTTATTATTTAATAATATAAAATTTCTTTATTTAAAAAAAATAATTGATCAGTAATATTATTTACAAATATCAAAATTAATTAGTAGTATTATTTACATATGTTTACTATTATTATTAACCAATACTAATTTAATAACTACTAATATTAGTTTTACTATAGTTATTTACTAATTAACATAATTATTTATATGTTTAACTAAGGAAAAAAATTAAGGATATCATTACCTCAGCACTGGACAACATTACTCAATCACTGGACAACGTTACTCCATCATATGGCTCATTACATCAAAATAGTCCTAGTGTTTTGGTTCCATAATCAGCACAGTCATCTTAAGACCCAATCGCTCAACCGGGAAATGCCAATTCAAAATTTCAAAGTGTAATATTTCATATCCATAAAGCCTTAGCAAATACAGATAACACATCACTTAGTAGGGATGTTAGTCACATAGGTTAAATCTCTTAAGCACTATAATGGTTGTAAAAGAACTAAATAAAATTTACTTCTTGGAAATTTGTTTTCGCAACTCGTGCCCAAGGTTTTTTTTTCTAGGGTGTTAAACAAGTAAAATAATATATTCAAAAGTGGTAGTTGGAAAATTATTTCTTTGAAAGTTAACCCTGGGTTTTCAAGAAAAGAATGTGAAAACATTTCAAGAATTTAGGAGAAGCAGAAATAGTTTGCTAAAAAATTTCCATGTGACCAACACCCTGAATTCAAATCCTCCTTGGCAAACAAGGAAGTCCGGTTATACTTGGTTCCTACCTTCCCCCTTGCTTGCCTAGGGGAACCATGGTATGTGGGCTGGATGTGGGTTGAACCAAGTTTCTCCCCAGCACCTTCCCAAATACTATGCTACTTGATGGGCACATGGTTCTGTCAAGTTCCTTACCAAGTACCCACCCCTGAAACATTTCACACATGGTGTATGGTTCTGCCTTTCTTTCCTATACACCATTCCACACTTGTTCATAAGGTCAATCATGCACTAATCCACAATATTCAACTTAACAGTCATAATAGTAACCTATGTCAAAAAGTACATATCCAAACAACCATCACATCATAATTCCTGTTTCTATTCAGGGAGAACAAAACAATTTCTTCAGCCCAATCATATTAAACAGTTATGACCCACACATATGGTCAATTTCCTACCAACAACCATACATCATAACCAATCACTTCTCACACATTCAATGGTATGCAACATATATAAAAAAAATTTATGAAAGCACAATATAGCACACATATTCCCATAACTTTGAACGGACTGACGTGGGGAGCCCACTCCTTCATGGGTGGCTTCCTTTCCCAAATTTGGGATGCTAACAAAGTTTTTGGTGTCACTTCTACCCCTACCTTGCGTCCTTGTACCTATCGACATCCAAGTATCGCAATAGAGTTACACTTCGCATAGGATTTCACAAGCAATCCTATGACCGAACAGATGACACGAAGGAAATCTCGACAACACATTCTACGCACTCTCACAAGTGTCCGCCTAGACCACCGTTATGTTCGGATTCATAAAGATGGCCAGGATGACACCCGAGAGTACTATTAGCTCCATTAACCTAGAGGGAAACCAGGCTCTGATACCATCTTTGTCACGACTCCCGTTCGGGGAGCACGCAACCGGCACAGATCGAAGGTGGGACCCTCGGTCTGTAAGCCTACTATCCTGGAACTTAACTAATCATGCATGAATCAGATATCAATATGAAAAGTATAATTCTTACAAATCATAAATAAACCTTTATATACGCGCATGATCCTGCCTCTAGACTAATGGAACTGACATCTAGTTTATTACAATAACATTTAGAAAATACAAATCATACTAATACCCACATGAACAAAAATGCGGGTCTTGGTAGTTGAACCATTGCTTAGGCGAGGCTTGTCACTTGTCCTTAACCTGTCTGAAAAATGTTAACAACGAGGGGTGAGTCATACGACTCAGTGAGAGACTAACCCATCCTAGGCGTAGTAGCGGGCACCACTACGACAGGGGAAGATTGACAATCACAATTCACATGCAAACTATATTAAAACAATCACATATAACTTTCACCTCATTCATAAATACACATGGTACAATTCTTATACATCCATCTTGAAACATAATTGCCAACAATGCAAAAGTCTCCAATCACAATGGAGATTTCAACCCAGAACTTTTACTGTTACAACGCAATCAACCACATCATATCCCAATTCAGTCCAAACAAATCCAATCTTAATCAATTCCTCACAATTCATGGGCGGGAGTGTTGGCCACATAGACTTAACTTCTTGAACACTTTAGTACGAAATAAGAAGAGAGTTTTAAAAGCATTATTTTAAAGACATGACTTCAGGCTTTACACTCGCCGTTTAATACAGTACCCAGAGATTTATTCAGTCATGCAAAAATATTTAAGGAAAAATAATGTAAAGTATAGTTAAATAAGTTTCAATAAAGAAAAAGGGTTGGAAAAATACCTCTGGGTTTTAAATAAAACAAGTTTTAAAATTTTGTTTGAAACTCAAAAAAATGAACATTTGGGAAATACTCATACTACCTTAAGGAAATTACGTTGAATAGAGGTAGTCCTTAAAAATCTTGTATCTTAACTTTAAACATGACAATTATATAAATTTTCATCTTGTAAAGTTTCCTAATGAAAATGAATACTTGCTTTCGAAATCACTATATGACCAACATCCCCTTATCATATCTAAACTTATCATAGCAATAGGGGGAGAACATGGTTTAGACCTTCTACTTCCCATGCTCCCCCTTCATATCAAACAAATGACCATCTTGAATAAGGATCCAAACCAAACGTACAAATTATTGTTTGAGTCCACTAGTTTGCTACCCACCAGACCACATGGTAGTCACAACACGACGTCTCAAACTTGACCATTCAACAAGGCCAGACACATGGTTCAACCCAATTACGACCCATGACCTGCGTACCTTGCCATATTTAAAGGTCGGGTACATGGTTCACCCTGGGTCCTTCCCATGTCTTTCATCCCTTTTCATATGCACACACATCCATAAGGTCAGGCACATGGTTGATCCATGATACTTCCCATGTCCTTCATCCCTTTACAATCATAATCTCAATCATAAAAGTAAAGTCAAAGGGGTCCACACCCAAACTCATTCAAATTCCAATCATAATGACAAACAAGCCTCATTGGCCAATTCATAGAGGTTCACATCATAAAACCACAATTCAATTATAAGTCAATTCATATCCATACATAGCTCTTATCAAGGGTCTATATACCACATTAGCTCAGTCACATTAATTCTCATTTACCATAATCATCTAACTCTATATCAAGTCTCATGACCAATCAAAATTCATTCACAATCCATAACTTACATTCACATCCAATCATATACAAATCGACCAAATTCTCATATCATATAATTCATATATTTCAAACATCCCATCAAGTGCTAAGATAAGAAAGTCCCTCACCTTAGCCGCTTCACTTAGCATTCCCTTTGAGCACTCTCGTCTCCAAGTAAGTACTTGAACCCTATCACATACAACCAATTCAATCCATATAAAATTTCATACAATTTCCTAGTTTCTCTACTTATGACTTCTTACACTTATCCAACCCCAAGTTCATTTACTTAGCCTATGGTGATCATTTGGTGTTCTTTTTAGATTCAACACAATTTAATACATAATTAATTAATTTTACAACCTTGTTCACTCTCCAAGCTCCATTAATGGAAATTTTGCCAAATATGTGAAGTTCTAACTTTCACCAAGGGTTCACATACCACCAAACTAACCATTGGACATCATTTCAAATCATTAAAAATATCCATACATATAATTTAGAGTTCATACACACCAACAATTCTAATTAAATCCACAAATCTTTCCAAAAAAGGCAAAAATCGTACCTTAGGGTTCCTAGAGCAAAAACAACCATATAGTTCATGATTTGTGTGTTCTCTACATCCTAAAAGAGTTTTAGGGTGATATAATATCAACTAGTAACTCATTCCCAACAAGAAAATCATGATTTAAGAAGTGGAGGCATGATTTTAGAGCTTACCCTTGAGAAATCCGAATTTGGGGATTTAGAAGAGTTGTCCAAGCTCTATGGTGCTCCAAGATGATAGGTGAAGCTTGAGTGATCCTTGAATTGATGAGGGGAAGCAAAGAAATTGATTGAAAGTAATAGGTCTTTTTTTATTTTAACCTAAGAGAGAATTGAGATGAAGACGAAGAAGAAGATGGAGGAAAAGAAGGGGTATGCGTGCTGCTGGAGAAAGAAAACAAGGGTTCTTAAATTGGATTTGGGACTTAAGGGCCTTTTGGACATTTGACAACTTTTGTGGAATGTTGAAATAGAGTTTTAATTGGACTTTCTTATCTAGATTTATTTGTGGGTAAGAATAACAAAATATAGAAATTTTTGGGAAATTATAGGCCTATTAAAAATATCTGTCACTGAGTCTCTAGCAGATGAGAATTTTCTACCCAGTACAATTTTTATTTTTGAAAAATTCTCAAATTTAATATAAGCTCCAAATAATTCATACGATTCATATTTAACCCAATTTATATTTTCTATTTGAATTTATTATTTATTTTAATTTCTTAAATTCTCAAATCTAAAGCAATTAAAATCTTAATAATAACCCAAAAAATCTTATTTCATTCCAAAAAATTATTTTTATTTTATTTAGTCAAAATGTCCAACCTCAACATCAAAATTCTATCAATTTCATATTTTCCCATCATTTCTTAATTAGGATTATTTATCTATATGTATATATATACATATTTCTATTTATTTACTTATTTATATATTATTTATTTGTTTTGTTTGTTTTGTTTTGTTTTTGTTTTTTTTACATTCCAACTCAAAATGATGACCATTCTAAGTCTTATTATATATTTGACTTGATTCCAAAAGTACCCCTCGGGTTATTACAAAGAGAGTGGGAGATGGGAGTGTGAGTGTGAGTGTGAGTGTGTGGGTGAGTGATAGAGTTTAGGGAATGAGAGTAAGAGACTGGGAGATGGGAGTGTGAATGAGTGGGTGAGAGAATGGATGAAGGTGACGGTTGGGGTGGGATTTAATGCGTGAATTTTTGAACCCCAATTTGTTGTTGCTGAGGGCGAATTGGGTGTGCAGAATCTTGCAGCTTTTTCGTAATCTGAACCGTCTAGTGAGGCGTCAAGTCAAACATGGGAGATTCCATGTGGCTCATAATTCGCCGTTGGGGACGGCGAATTGGGCATGTAAGCAGCCACGTGGCCTTGGCTACCCAGAAAACCCAATTTGCCGTCCCCAACGGCGAATTGGGGGCCATTTTCGTTGACTCCCAATTCGTCGTCGATTAAAAAAATTTCCCAATTTTCCGTTCCCAACGATGAATTGGGACGTCAACAATGCATTTGGTATATATTGGAAAATAAGATTTCAAAAGTAATAATGATAAGAATAAAAAATTAAAAAGTGATAAAGTCAAACAAAAACCAAACTATTATTATATATAGTTTTCATAATTTAAAATATATCTCTTTCCAAGAAATTATTATTTTAAAATAGATTAGACTTAAGTATATTTTATATATATATATATATATATATATTTTAATCGAGTATCAAAATTTTGCTCTATAAATATCATTATTGTTACGTACGGTACGGTTCGTACTTCATATTTTGTGTTTTGTTTACTTTTTGGGTCAGATTAAAATTCCATTTTAAATAGGATTTTGTTCTAGCTAGGCGAGTGTTGGGCTTGGGCCTATGATGCATAGCATTTAGTATGGCCTATAACACTCCTCCTATCTTTGTGTTTGTTTTAATTTATTAGTCAGAACCCTAAATTAGTCCCTTATGTTTGCACGAAGTTTCATATTGATCCTTTATGTTTCAAAAAGTTTAAATTTGTCCTTTATGTTTGCAAGAAATTCCAAATTAGTCCTTCCGTCCAAGTCCGTTTATTTCTTCCGTTAAGTGCTGACGTTGCGTGCTGAGGTAGACATATTATCTCTCTTACGTGTCCATTTAAGTTGACGTGTCATGCCACGTCATCATATACTATCATATGTGATGACGTGGTGCTGATGTGGTATGACATGTAAGCTTAGATGGACACATCAGCACGCCACGTCAGCACTTAACTTAAGAAATTGACGGAAGTGGATGGAAGGACTAACTTGGAACTTCTTGCAAATATAAAGGACCAATTTAAACTTTTTGAAACATAAAGAACCAACATGAAACTTCGTGCAAACATAAGGGACCAATTTGAGGTTTTGACTTAATTTATTTCTTCGGTTAAGGAATGTTTTTTCCTTTTGTTAGAGAAGATCTTTTTGTTCTATTAAGATAGGTTTTCCCCCTTTTAGGAAATGTTTCCTCTTCTTATTCGTGGGAGGCTCTCTTCTTAGAGGCTGGGGTGGCCATGGCCGTCCCTAAAATCTTCTTTCAAAAAAGTTATAGAACACTTAGGAGATTTTTAAAGGTATGTTTGGATGATCAAAGATCAAGGATGAACTGAAATGGAGTGAAATAGGCTAGATGAATGTATAGCTGTTTTCATGGGGATGGAATGTTGAGTAGTTTGTAATATAGGGATAAAAAAGTCCCACATTGGACAAATCAAAGAATACTTCACTGCATATATAGAAAGATATGAACTATACAATTAAATAAAAAATATATATATGTATATGTTAATGTGTAGCACATATTAATATATATACTTGGACTTGGGGCTTGGGCTTCGGGCCGGGCTTGAATGTCCAATTAGATTAATATTTTAATTTTAAAATATAAATTATTTTTTAAAATTTAAATAAAGTAACTGTTTTAAAACAGACAAATATGTCTGTTGGAAGCATTTATTCAAACAGAGACATGTCCGTTTGAAGTGCCCATTCATCCTCTATAAATTGAAAAGTTTCAGGGGTTTTGTTGTATCCTGAGAGAGATATCCTGTTGAGTCTCCTATAGCACAGGCATAATCTCTTAAAAGAAAGTGATTAATTCATGCCTCAAAACCCATACTCTGTTTCTAACAATTTTTAAGAGATTATTCGAAATATGGAAAACCCAAAGGATTTCATCAAACTTGATAGATTTGATGGAATGAACTTCACTCGTTGGAAAGACAAGATGGTGTTCTTATTGACTGCATTAAAAATATACTATATTTTGGATCCCCAGACAATTGATATGCCAAATCCTACACCAGAAGATTTTGACACAGTGAAGGCTGAAAGGAAGAAACGTGAAGATGATGAGTTGCTTTGTCGTGGGCACATTCTGAACACTCTCACAGATCGTTTGTACGATTTGTAATCTACACTTAAAACTACAGAAGAGATATGGAATGCCCTACAAACCTGCATATCAGAATGAAAAACAAGGTGCTTATAAGTTTATTGCATTGCAATATTTTGAATTCAAGATGGTAGATTCGAAACCTATTATGGATCATATTTATGAACTACATCTTCTAGTTTCAAAATTAAGCGATCTTGAAGTTGTGATTCCTGATGCATTACAAATTGGTGCAATATTGGCTAAATTACCTGCTTCCTGGAATAACTATAGAAAGAAAATGTTACATTCTTCTAATAAATTAACTCTAGAGCAATCTCGAACTCATCTTCAAATTGAAATTGAAACTCGTGCTCGTGAAGCACTTTTTCTTTCTTCAAATTCTACTGTTAATTTTATTAGTCAGAAGAATCCTGATGGAAACAACAAAAATCTGAAAACTTCAAAAAGATCTTTCAAAAGAAAAAAGATCTTATATGTTTCCATTGTGGAAAGAAAGGTCATGTCATTCGTGAATGCAGATTTAAAAAGGCAGGAAAGAATTTCAATACTAAGAATTCTGGAAATTCTGAGAAAGCAAATCTAATAGAAAGTTCTGTCCAAGAGATGATGGCTATGATAACAGAATTTAATATAGCTACTACTGCAACAAAAAATCATGAGTGGTTTTTGGATTCTGGAGCAACGGTTCATATATGCAATAATAAGAGCCTATTCAAGACTTACACTGTGCAACCAGACAAGGTTCTTATGGGAAATCAAGTCACTGCTGAAGTTCTTGGAAAAGGGACTATAGAACTTGATTTTACTTCTGGAAAGAAGTTGACTTTGATGAACGTGTATCAAGTTCCAGAAGTGAGGAAGAATCTGGTGTCTGCTAGTTTGCTTTCAAAGAAGGGCTTCAAGATTGTAATAGAATCTAATCATGTAATAGTTTCTAAGAATGGTTTATTTGTAGGAAAGGGATATAATAGTGATGGCATGTTCAAATTAAGTATTAATGAAATTAATTATGTTTCTGCTTACTTGTTGAGTCTGATTCTTTCTTATGGCATGCTAGATTAGGACATATTAATTTCGGTTCATTAAACTATATGTCAAAAAATGGTTATATTCCTTGGAAACACAAAATGATAGGCAAATGTGAAATCTGTATACAAGCAAAAATGACGAAGAAATCTTTCCCTAAAGTATAAAGAAATATTGAAATGCTTAATTTAATACATTCTGATATATGTGAATTAAATGGAGAGTTAACAAGAGGTGGAAAACGATATTTTATCACTTTCATAGATGGATCATTCAAGATTCACATATGTCTATCTACTTAGAACTAAGGATTAAGCTTTTCAGAAATTCAAAGAATATAAATCTATTGTGGAAAATCAAAAGGATAGGAAAATTAAAATACTTTGTAGTGACAGAGGAGGAGAATATTTTCCTAATGAGTTTAATCAATTTTGTGAAGAAAATGGTTTAATACATCAAAAAAGTGCCCCATACACTCCACAACAAAATGGATTAGCTGAAAGAAATAGGACTCTAGTAGAGATGACTAATGCTATGTTATTAAATGCTCATTTACCACATAATTTATGGGGAGAAGCGTTATTAACTGCATGTCATATAATTAATAGAGTACCTTCCAAAAGTATGCATGTTTCTCCATATGAACTTTGGAATAATAGGAAACCAAATTTAAATCATTTCAAAGTGTGGGGGTGTATTGCATTTTATAAAGTTCCTGATCATCAAAGATCAAAGTTAGGACCTAGAGGCATCAAAAGCATTTTTGTTGGATATGCAGAACATTCAAAAGCTTATAGACTTCTAGATTTAAGTTCAAATGTCATTATAGAATCCATACATGTAGACTTTATTGAAAATAAGTTTATGAATAATTTTGTTAATGAATCGATGTCTAAACAAACTAAGAGTATTGATGAAGATAAATTGTCACAATCTGTTGTTACTTCTAACAAAAGAGATAGTGACATTGTTCCAATGGAACCTAGACGGAGCCAAAGAACTAGAAAAGAAAAGGATCTTGGCCCAGATTTTATTTCTTCATAATCTATTGTTTTTCTTGTAGAAGGTAATAGAACTGATGTCTGTAACAAAATACCTATTGTGTTACACATTGAAAATGATCCAAAGACCTTTCTAGAAGCAATGTCTTCTAGAGACGCGGCTTTTTGGAAAGAAGCTATCAATGATGAAATAGACTCAATTATGTCCAATACTACATGGGTTTTAGTTGATCTACCTTTTGGATCAAAACCCATAGGTTGCAAATGGGTATTCAGATGTAAATATAATACATATGGTTCTATACAAACTTTTAAAGCAAGACTAGTAGCAAAAGGGTTCACACAAAAGGAAGGCGTTGACTATTTTGATACATATGCTCCTATAGCAAGAATAACATCCATTAGAGTACTTTTATCTTTAGCATCCATTTACAGTTTATATCTACATCAAATGGATGTTAAGACAACCTTCTTGAATGGAGAACTAAGTGAAGAAATATATATTGTCACGACCCCCATTTAGAGGACCGTGACCGGCACAGACACAGGAAATATTCCTAAGCCTATAAGCCTTACCACCTAATTGACAGAATATCTATTATTGAAAATACATTCACATGCAGTATAAAATCATAGCTACACCGAAATGGTGGCCTATCCTAGGCAAGCAAATCCACGGCTAGTGCCGCTTCAGGATATAGATATAGGAAAACACACATAATATATATAACCTGTGTACTGGCAACACATCCGAAGATGCTGCCTATCCTATTCGCATGCAACAGATATATGTATATACATTTTGAAAACAAATTTTCCCCGTATCGCAGTAAAATAAATCCTGATCTTTAAGGTGTGTGAAGCTGACTGTTCTAGATTTATAATACAATCTAATTGGGTACATCTACCCTTTACTTTTTGATATAATAATAAAGTAAATTAAATTACAATTACACTTTATTCACCCACATGAACAAGTTGTGGGTCTTGGAAAAGTGTTGCTCAACCCTCGTTCCACCGAGACTTATTCCACCTGTACTTAACTTGTCTCTGTGTAGTAAAAATGAGGTGTGAGTCTTAACCACGCGACTCAGTGAGGACTCTCCCATCCCCGGCGCAAGGTGGGTACCATGGCGCTGGGTTTGGGAGTCATACACAACCACATGCAAACACAACTAGTTACTGTTGTTAGCATACATTCTTGGTGATCACATAACAACAGAAATTTCACCCAAACATTCACATGCATTTAATAACTGCAAACATGCAGCATTTTATTCCACGTCATCAATCAGCAAGTAAACATGCAACATATAGTGCCGGCTTTTACTTGCCGGTCTTCTCACGTTTCAGCATGTCTGAATCAAACAAGACGCGTGGTGACGTAATCCTGTACGATACCACTACGTTGTACAATCAGCAATTATATGCAAACACAGACAATTTGTACATACACACAGATGCTAAACATACATCTACTTAATCTCCCCAACTATGGGGTATCTACTAGCCACTACGTGGCTTTCCCACTTTGAACTCGTGCACTCGGGTTACTGGCCACCACGTGGCAAAGCATACTTAACCCATTCACTTGGGTACTGGTCACCTCGTGACAATTCTATTAATCAAACAATACTTAACCCATTCACTTGGGTACTAATCACCTCGAGACAATTCTATTAATCAAACACAATCAACTTCTATCTATCAAACAATTGATACGTAGCCACCATGTGGCACGTCTTGACCCCTTGCTACGGGGCAATAGCTTGACCCCACTCGTCCATTACACAACCAAGCCGCATGGCGGACACGACACGACATCTCGAAGCATGGTCACTGACACACCCTATACCAACTCCACAGGATGATTTCTCTTTTACTGGGTTAGGCTCCTGGTTCACACATAGGTTCCTCCCGTGTCTCCTTACCTTAGTCTCACATATTAATAGGATCCTTTATATCTTTCCCGAAGGATAATAAATTCTTCTCCTTGTTAATATGGACGAGTATCCTTAACAGGATATAACTCATATACCCGTCCAGATGCACTCTCTGAGCCTCAAGCTATCGTCATAGCAATATAAAACCTTTCTGACCCTATTGCCAGGATAGGGCAATGACCATCGTCATGGTGATAATAAAACTGAGGTCTCAAGTGCCATCTGACATTGTTCTAGTCGATGTCTCACATCGCTAACATAACCAAATCCGAAACCCACCAATAACTCCCTTTGCATGATTATAATTTAAGTCACCGTCGTGACGAGTTTTCAAAATAAAAGCTTAGTCCTTCCGTACAAGAACTCTTGCCACCGTCGTGGGAAAATATTTAATAAAACACTCATCGTGCCTCCGGAGTGTATGAGTTGGATTTGTAACACACCAATTATAGCAAACAATTATTCTCTACTCCTATGTCTTCCTATCTAAGCTACTTTCCACAACTTATTTTCTAGTTCCTTTATTCTTTTAACATTCTATACCTCTAGCTAAACCATACCAGACAAGCAGAGAATATGCATACTCATGTAATCCACATAAGCATACAACCCTAGGAGCAGAGATGAAAGAGCCCTCACCTTGGCCAACCTTCCATGCAATCCTCTCCTGTAACTTTAGTCTCCTCGGAGTTCCTGTTGCACTCTATTGCGTGCCGTTGTTCCTCTAAGAACAAAATTTCCTTCAATAAGGTTATTACTTAACTTAACTCGTTATTTATCTCTCCATTACTCTCACATGTAGTCCATGGTTGCCACAGAGGTAAGCTCTTGGTCTTATTGGACTTCTCTATCCCAACTTATATGTATCCTTCCTCGGACACTTGACTTACTCGAATATAACACTCAACTTGAGTGTTTCACATACTTGGATTTGAGGTTTAGACCTCTATCTACTTGTATTCGCATCTAAGGAAGCTTATCAAGCTTGGTTGGATGGAATCCTAATTTTAGGAAGGTCTAAGCATTATAATTTAACTTGTGTTCTTACTCGGGTTCTAAGAAATCTAGTTTCTAAACCTCAATACACCTCTAATTCATCCTACTTAAGGCTTCCTAATAATTATGAAGGAATAAAATTACCATTTTAGAATTTGGACTTCATTGTTCCGCAAGTTTTCATCCATGAGAAACAAGAAGGTACCTAAAATAATTCTTAATAAATATTCATAATTATCCTCGAGTGTTTAAGATCGAAGTGAGGAGGTTTAAAACTCTCAACGTCACCCTTAAGTGTATTTAGGCAAATCGAGCAGGGACCCGGCACGGTAATGTCTAAGTTCAACCTTAATAACCTCGGGCCAGCTCTTCACGGGTCTTGTTCAGCTAATATTTCCACAATATAATTTCAGTAGGACCAATCCAAGCCTATTTACTCAAATCCAAGGTCAATTCCTAAGCTATCAACAATTTCTCCAATTTGGAAATAATTATAATTTCAATAATATCAATCCATGCCTATTTACTCAAATCCAAGCTCAATCCTAATTATCAAGAATTTTCCCCCAATTTGGAAATAATTATAATTTCAACCCAAAATCCTTCCAAATTTGAATTTGGGCAAATCCGAGAATATAATCTTGATTCCTACCCCAACTAAGTGTTCAAGAACACTTTCTAGGTCCCAATCTACCCTCGAAATAACTCAATCGAAGGTCAATCGAAGAAATCCCTAAAAATGGAGAAATTAAGGGTTTCGAATGAAATTGGGGTTACCAAACTTGATTCGATTGTTGGGAGGTGTGGAAGATGTTGGAGTCGAGCTCTGATGGTCGTGGCCGGCGTCGGACGGCTCTCTCCGATGAGTTTTCCGGCGAACTTCCCTCCTTCCCTTTCTTCTTCTCTATTGCATCCTCCCTCTCTCTCTATACCTTCACGTTTCCCTTCTCTCTCTCTTCTTCCTTTCTTTCTTTCTTTTCTTTCTTTCCTTCTTTTCTTTCTTTTCTAACCCCACAGCATCCCCCTTCTCTTTCTCTTTTTCTTTTTAATAATTAAATAAATATATTTAAAACTAAAATAATTAATAATTAAATAATAAATAAATATAATTAAAATTAATAATTAAATAATTAAATAATAAATAAATATTATTAAAAATAAATTAATTAATAATTAAATAAATAATAACTAATATTATTTTAATTTAGTTCCCACTCCTATTTATTTTGGGTTTCTAATTTCGTAGGTCCTGAATTAATTCCAAGAAAAATATTTTACTTTTTCTTTCATCTTTTATTTTATTTTAAACTTTGAAGAATTTCCTGGTTCCTTTCCGGTTTCCCTTAACTTTCACATTTTTCCTAAATTCTTTTTTTTAAGGTTTTAATTCCTAGCCCCAGAATAAATAATTCTTAAATCCTCAAAATTTTAAATAAATCATTCTTTAATCCTCGAAATTTTTCGGGGTATTACATTCTTCCCCCCTTAAGAAATTCGGTCCCCGAATTTCATCTCCTTCGTGGGGTTGTTGGCTTGTTGCACTCCCTTGGCTCAATTTCATCCATGGTTTCCCTCAATGTGGAAATTTTAACGTTTTACTCTACGGTTCATCTTTCTTTCCTAGGGACTCAAGGTCTCTATCTGGTCTCTACATCTTCTTTCTATGATCGTTTGTATTCCTGGTTTTGTAGTTAACCACCCCTCCGTGAGGTGTTAAACGACAGACTCCATTTGTCATCGTATCCTTCCCCGAGGATACCTAACTTTCCTAGTTTCGATTTACTTTGTGCTACTAATTTTGCAATGGAGTGTCTGGCACGTACCGCATGCCTTGCTCCAATTTCGTTCTCCGAGGAGTTAACTATTGCCTTCTCTAGTGAGGCTTACCTTAACTCAATCTGCTTGTCCGACTAGCTACCTTCGTAGTGACTTCTTAATTATATCCGTCTTGAAACACGCCAAGACACTAGCCATTTGCATAGCACACTAGGTTCTTATTTCTATAAACTCTAACTGACGAAGTACTCCCCTACATCGGAGTCCCCGTACTTAAGTATCCTCTACTACCAGGTAGCTACCCTTCTGCCGGTATTCCCCCGATATATTCCTTGTAAACGACTTCTCCAGAAAAGCCCGTTTACATCTTACTTCACCCTCTACTTTACCTCTAGACTTACCGCTTACACGGCATACACCCTACGTAGGTGTTTATACTTTGTGCCATCAGTGTACCCAACCCTTCTGAGGTTGTTACACTCACTACCGACTTGGTTTACTCTACTCGTGTCTTAACAAAGCTAAATGCCATGACACTAGCACAACTATGTATTACACTTACCGTTTCTCCACCAAACGGTAAAGGATTTTACATTTGTGACTTGTGTTTCCCTATCTTTTCCGGACTTCTACACCTACACTTAGTGGTTTCCATAACCACTTCAGGTTACTCCCTGTCGAAATCCCATGTCTGACTACTACTTGTAGTCATTTCTGTTTATGATGGAAACTCACCAGTCTCCTCCTCACCATCATACTCATTACTCTGCCTCAGGCTCAGTTCATTCTTCTCATCCGAAGGCCTCACTTAACACAATTATGACTGTGGATCTATACCATCCTCAGGTTAGTCCACTTAGAGTTGCACATCCTATGCTAACTCTACTCGTTGGGTTTCCATTAGCTTTTAGCCCATCTTGGCCCACTCGGACTCCTCAACTCACTTAGATCCTGTATTCCTACTTGGAATACTTGATCCGTTAACTCCAGCATGAACCTTTCCGGACATGCTCTACTCCCCTTGACCAAACGGGATCCACTCCCACAGTTTGACTTTCCCTTCTTACAGCGCGGCATATGCTCACAAACATTTACCGTCTCTTGCAAGTGTGTTACCCGTTGGGTTCCAATCGCCACCAACGGTAGCATACCTATTTTATCATTTTGGCTCGCATCCCCAGATGCTTACCCGACTCCGTTCCCGTATTCACTCTCTTCTTTCCCATTTCGTACCTACGTGGTACTCTTTCTTTGAGTATTTCTCCATACTCGTTACTCACTGAATTTCTCCTTCTCGATTAACCGTCCTTACGGTAAATTTTCCTTTTATGGCACCCACATGGACATTTATACGTTTGGTTTGTCCACTCAGTCTCCACCCATACACGGCTTCAGACTAACAAATTTACGGTTCACCAACCTGTGGAACTAGCTTACCTAGCTATGTCCACTACAATCTGTGTACTATACATGCACTTACGGTAGTAGTTGGTTTTCCACCTCCTAATTGACTCTTATCCTATGGGGTCCTATAGGCTTCCGCTCTTCCCCCCTTATGGGACTACTTATCCCTGTCTACTTTCTCTCCCCTCGGGCCTCCACGAGTCCCTTTGTGGTTTATTTCTTACGTTATCTCGTTCGAGGACTATCTACCGCAATAACACTCATTTTCTTATCTCTGGACGGTACCCGAAGGTCTACGCCCATTTCCACTTCTAGACCTGCTCCGGTCTAATGCTTTCGGGTCCATAATCACCCTATGGCCCCCTTAATTGGTAACCGTTAGGTTTACCTGTATACTCCCTTGGCACTTTAGCACTCTCTAGTGCTTTTCGATGTCTACTTAAATTTAATCACTCCAAGCGAGTGATTTCTCAACTTCATCTACCATCCTTATACAGCTTACTTGTAAAAGGACTATTGTTTGGTAGGGTATTGGTCACATGAGTAAGTTTTCTTAGGCACCCTACGGGTTTTAAAAAAAATTAATTCAAGTTTATTTCTTAGAAAATGACGCCTAAGGTTTTCGTAAATGGTTAGGGTTTAACCAATTGGAATGACACAAATTGAGAAAGAGTTTTCATGAAAATTTGCCTTCCAATGGTTATCCCTAGTATTTTCAAGAAACGTTTGAGGGTTTTTCAGAATCTCTCATCTGGAAAGACCAAAAAGATTTTTACAAAAAGTTCTCATGTGATCAATATCCTATTCTTTATGCTCATCCTTAAGCAACCCAAGATAGTTTGGTTGGGCTTAATCCCTTCTTTTCCCCCTTGTTTGCTTAAGGAACTAGCAGTTCATGGATCGAGCGCAGGGTTGGACTAGGATCCTTCCCTGTGCCTTACCATTTACTCTGTTTCCTGCTCGGCATATGGTCACGTTCTACACATTTACATATGCCTCTACTTCTTAACATCTATCTCTACGGCATATGGTTCGGCCACTTTGCCCTTCCATATACTATATCCTGATTTTCTAGTCCGTAGACTTCTACTTCTATACTGTGGCATACACCACCTCTTTTCTGTTTACTTTCTAGGAAGGACAACTCACTTCCTTCAACCATAGCATACCGCACAGTCGTGACCCATTCACGTGGTCATCTTCCTTTCGGTCTCACGCCTCATGACCCTGCTTATTCTTGTCTGTAAACTTTCCATTTCAATCGCCCCATGGGCTTACTTTCTTTGCTACACGCTAAGCGTGTCTTTTCTTTTCACTTTACAAACCATTCCTAGCCTGAACTACCATTTACTGCATATTTCTATTCAACTTGCATTCCATACTATAATCAAACAACTTGTGCCTATACCATAGCACACAATGCGCCGCTAACAGAGCTGACGCATCGTTTAATTTAACACCTGCAAAACAATCAAACATTGCAGCGCATTCCTGCCTACAATTCAACCAAATGTGTCTGTGTCTAGGTAGCATTTTCCATGGATGTCTCCCTTCCCTATTATGGCGTCCTAAGGTTCCTGGGGTCACTGCCACCCCTCCTTACGCCTTAGTGCTCATCGGCACTTGTGTACTGTACAGGTTTTATACTTTACATAGAATTTCACATACAAATTCTATGACAAAAGCGATGACTCGAAAGAATTTATAACTCAACATCCTGAGCAACCTCACAAGTGCCCTCGGAACCACCGTTACGTCCGAATTCGTAATGGATAGCCCAATTGACACCCGAGACTACTAGTTAGCTTCACACCCTTAAAGAACAACCTGGCTCTGATACCAAGTTTGTCACGACCATCGTTTAGAGGACCGTGATCGGCACAGACACAGGAAATATCCCTATGCCTGTAAGCCTTATCACCTAATTGACAAAATATCTATTATTGAAAATATATTCACATGCAGTATAATATCATGGCTACACCAAAATGGTGGCCTATCCTAGGCAAGCAAATCCACGGTCAGTGCCGCTTCAGCATATAGATATAGGAAAACACACATAATATATATAACCTGTGTACTGGCTACACATCCGAAGATGCTGCCTATCCTATTCGCATGCAACATATATATGTATATATATACATTTTGAAAACAAATTTTCCTTGTATCACAGTAAAATAAATCTTGATCTTTAAGGTGTGTGAAGCTAACAGTTCTAGATTTAGTAATACAATCTAATTTGGTACGTCTACCCTTTACTTTATGATACAATAATAAATTAAATTAAATTACAATTACACTTTATTCACCCACATGAACAAGTTGTGGGTCTTGGAAAAGTGTTGCTCAGCCCTCGTTCCACCGAGACTTCTTCCACCTGTACTTAACCTGTCTCTGTGTAGTAAAAATGAGGTATAAGTCTTAACCACGCGACTCAGTGAGGACTCTCCCATCCCCGGCGCAAGGTGGGTACCATAGCGCTGGGTTTGGGAGTCATACAAAACCACATGCAAAAAGTACTAGTTACTGTTGTTAGCATACATTCTTGGTGATCACACAAAAACATAAATTTCACCTAAACATTCACATGCATTTAATAAATGTAAACATGCAGCAGTTTATTCCACGTCATCAATCAGCAAGTAAACATGTAACATATAGTGTCGGCTATTACTTGCCGCTCTTCTCACCTTTCAGCATGTCTGAATCAAACAAGACGTGTGGTGACGTAATCCTATACGTTACCACTACGCTGTACAATCAGCAATTATATGCAAACACTGACAATTTGTACATACACACAGATGCTAAACATACATCTACTTAATCTCCCCAACTCTGGGGTATCTACTAGCCACTACGTGGATTTCCCACTTCGAACCCGTGCACTCGAGTTACTGGCCACCACGTGGCAAAGCATACTTAAACCATTCACTTGGGTACTGGTCACCTCGTGACAATTCTGTTAATCAAACAATACTTAACCCATTCACTTGGGTACTAATCACTTCGTGACAATTCTATTGATCAAACACAATCAACTTCTATCTATCAAACAACTGATACGTAGCCACCATGTGGCAGGTCCTGACCCCTTGCTGCGGGGCAATAGCTTGAGCCCACTCATCCATTACCCAACCAGGCCACATCGCGGGCACCACACGACGTCTCGAAGCTTGGCCACTGACACACCCTGGACCAATTCCACAGGATGATTTCTCTTTTACTGGGTTAGGCTCACGATTCACCCATAGGTTCCTCCCATGTCTTCTTACCTTAGTCTCACATATTAATAGGATTCTTTGTATCTTTCCCGAAGGATCAACAATTCTTCTCCTTGTTAATATGACAAGTATCCTTAACAGGATATAACTCATATACCCGTCCAGATGCACTCTCTGAGCCTCAAGCTATCGTCATAGCAATATAAAACCTTTCTGACCCTATTGCTTAGATAGGGCAATGACCATCGTCATGGTGATAATAAAACTGAGGTCTCAAGTGCCATCTGACGTTGTTCTAGTCGATGTCTCACATTGCTAGCATAACCAAATCTGAAATCCACCAATAACTCCCTTTGCATGATTATAACTTAAGTCACCGTCGTGACGAGTTTCCAAAATAAAAGCTTAGTCCTTCCGTACAAGGACTCTTGCCACCGTCGTGGGAAAAGATTTAATAAAACACTCATCGTGCCTCCGGAGTGTATGAGTTGGATTTGTAACACACCAATCATAGCAAACAATTATTCTCTACTCCTATGTCTTCCTATATAAGCTACTTTCCACAACCTATTTTCTAGTTCCTTTATTCTTTTAACATTCTATACCTCTAGCTAAACCATACCAGACAAGCAGAGAATATGCATACTCATGTAATCCACATAAGCATACAACCCTAGGAGTATAGATGAAAGAGCCCTCACCTTGGCCAACCTTCCATGCAATCATCTCCTGTAACTTTAGTCTCCTCGGAGTTCCTGTTGCACTCTATTGCGTGTCGTTGTTCCTATAAGAACAACATTTACTTCATTAAGGTTATTACTTAACTTAACTCGTTATTTATCTATCCATTACTCTCACATGTAATCCATGGTTGCCACAGAGTCAAGCTATTGGTCTTATTGGACTTCTCTATCCCAACTTATATGTATCTTTCCTCGGACACTTGACTTACTCGAATATAACACTCAACTTGAGTGTTTCACATACTTGGATTTGAGGTTTAGACCTCTATCTACTTGTATTCGCATTTAAGGAAGCTTATCAAGCTTGGTTGGATGGAATCCTAATTTTAGGAAGGTCTAAGCATTATGATTTAACTTGTGTTCTTACTCGGGTTCTAAGAAATCTAGTTTCTAAACCTCAGTACACCTCTAATTCACCCTACTTAAGGCTTCCTAATAATTATGAAGGAATAAAATTACCATTTTAGAATTTGGAGTTCATCGTTCCGCAAGTTTTCATCCATGAGAAACAAGAAGGTACCTAAAATAATTCTTAATAAATATTCATAAGTATCCTCGAGTGTTTAAGATCGAAGTGAGGAGGTTTAAAACTCTCAACGTCACCCTTAAGTGTATTTGGGCAAATCGAGCAGGGACCCGGCACGTTAACGTCCAAGTTCAACCTTAATAACCTCGGGCCAACTCTTCACGGGTCTTGTTCAGCTAATATTTCCACAATATAATTTCAATAGGACCAATCCAAGCCTATATACTCAAATCTAAGGTCAATTCCTACGCTATCAACAATTTCCCCAATTTGGAAATAATTATAATTTCAATAATATCAATCCAAGCCTATTTACTCAAATCCAAGCTCAATCCTAATTATCAAGAATTTTCCCCCAATTTGGAAATAATTATAATTTCAACCCCAAATCCTTCCAAATTAGAATTTGGGCAAATCCGAGAATATAATCTTGATTCCTACCCCAACTAAGTGTTCAATAACACTTTTTAGGTCTCAATCTACCCTCGAAATAACTCAATCGAAGGTCAATCGAAGAAATCCCTAAAAATGGAGAAATTGAGGGTTTCGAATGAAATTGGGGTTACCAACCTTGATTCGATTGTTGGGAGGTGTGGAAGATGTTGGAGTCGAGCTCCGGTGGTCGTGGCCGGCGTCGGACGGCTCTCTCTGGCGAGTTTTCCGGCGAACTTCCCTCCTTCCCTTTCTTCTTCTCCGTTGCATCTTCCCTCTCTCTCTCTCTCTACCTTTACGTTTCTCTTCTCTCTCTCTCTTCTTCCTTCGTTTCTTTCTTTTCTTTTCTTTTTCTAACCCCACGGCATCGTCCTTCTCTTTCTCTTTTTCTTTTTAATAATTAAATAAATATATTTAAAACTAAAACAATTAATAATTAAATAATAAATAAATATAATTAAAATAAATTAATTAATAATTAAATAATTAAATAATAAATTAATTAATATTATTAAAAATAAATAAATTAATAATTAAATAAATAATAACTAATATTATTTTAATTTAGTTCCCACTCCTATTTATTTTGGGTTTCTAATTTCGTAGGTCCTGAATTAATTCCAAGAAAAATATTTTACTTCTTTCTATCATCTTTTATTTTATTTTAAACTTCAAAGAATTCCCTGGTTCCT
The DNA here is from genome assembly GCA_014851425.1 of Senna tora. NCBI lineage: Eukaryota > Viridiplantae > Streptophyta > Magnoliopsida > Fabales > Fabaceae > Senna > Senna tora. The sequence goes on from CM026262.1 coordinate 18,427,739, forward strand.
TTCCGGTTTCCCTTAACTTTCATATTTTTCCTAAATTCTTTTTTTTAAGGTTTTAATTCCTAGCCCCGGAATAAATCATTCTTAAATCCTCAAAATTTTAAATAAATCATTCTTTAATCCTCGAAATTTTTTGGAGTATTACATATATGAAACAACCAGAAGGTTTTATTCTTCCTCGTAATGAGAATAAAGTTTGTAAGTTGGTGAAGTCTCTTTATGGCTTGAAACAAGCACCAAAACAATGGCATGAAAAGTTTGATAATGGTGTGTTGTCCAATGGTTTCATACATAATAATGCTGACAAATGTATTTATTCCAAATTCACAAATGAATATGGAGTTATCATTTGTCTTTATGTTGATGACATGCTCATTTTCAGTACAAATATGTATGGAATGACTAAAACTAAGAAGTATTTATCTTCTTTGTTCAAGATGAAAGACTTGAATGAAGTAGATACTATCTTAGGAATTAAAGTTAAGAGAGACAACCAAAGAGTAACATTAAATCAAACTCATTACATAGGAAAAGTACTTGACAAATTTAAACATTTGGGAATTAAGGAGTTCAATACTCTTTATGATTCTAGTGTCAAGATAACTAAAAATTCTGGACGAACAATAGCATAATTAGAGTATGCTAGTGCGATAGGTAGTTTAATGTATGCAATACATTGTACTAGGCCTGATATTCCGTTTGCTGTTTGTAAACTTTCAAGGTTTACTAGCAATCCAAGTAATGATCATTGGAAAGCAATCATTAGAATACTTGGATATCTAAAAAGAACAAAATATTTGGGAATTTGTTATTCAGGGTTTCCAACTGTGTTAGAAGGATATTCTGATGCAAGTTGGATAACAAGTGTGAATGATAATCATTCTACCTTTGGGTGGATTTTTACATTGGGAGGTGGTGCCATTAGTTGGGCATCGAAGAAACAAACTTGTATTTCCCATTCAACAATGGAATCTGAGTTCATTGCATTAGCAGCTGCTGGAAAAGACGCAGAATGGCTGAGAAACCTGTTATTAGATATAAGGTTGTGGCCACAACATATGCCAGCCATTCTATCTTTTGTGATAGTGAGTATACAATGTCTATAGCTCACAATAAAATATACAATGGAAATTAAGACACATAAGTTTAAGACATTCCTATATAAGAGAGTTAGTCACAAATGGGACTATGACAATAGTGTATGTGAGATCAAATAAGAATTTGGCTGATCCACTTACTAAAGCACTACCTAGGGATGCAATACAACAAACATGTAAAGGAATGGGGCTAATACCCTTGAAATAAAACTCAAATAATGGGAACCCAACTTTGAGTTAGTATACACTCTAACAATAAAAGTTCAATGGGTAAGAACAAATTATTTGTGTTGTTTTATGCACTTAAATATAAATGTATTTTAAGCCCTATTAAAAGTTATGTTGTATTTATCATTAACTTACCAAAGTGATTGGTAATTCTTTTTGTGCATGTTGTAGGTAAGAATAGGAAAAATTTGAAATTTTTGGCTTATCATAAGCCTATTAAAAATATCTGTTATTGAGTGTCTTGCATATGAAAATTTCCTACCCAGTATAATTTTTATTTTCGAAAAATTCTCAAATTACAACTATAAGCTTTGGATAATTCATATGACTACTTTTAAATAAAATTATAATTTTCTACCTAATTTTCATATTTATTTTAATTTCTTAAATTCTCAACTCTAAAACTATTAAAATCTTAATTATATCCCAAAAAAACTTTATTTCACTCTAAAAAATTTATTTTTATTTTCTTTAGCCAAAATGTTTAACTTCAATTTCACAATTTTATCAATTTCATATTATCCCTTGAATTCCTATTAAATTCAGGTTTCCAATTTCTTAGGTCCTAAATTAAATCCTAAAAATTATTTTCTACTTCTTTTCTTTTCTTTCCCTTTCATTTTATTTTAAACTTCAAAAAAATTTTCTTGGGTATATAATCTTTAAAAAAAAATTCCTTTCCATTTTCTTTTAACTTTCATACTTTTTCTATATTCTTTTTAAAGTTTTAATTCCTAACCCCGAAATAAATCATTCTTTAATCCTATAAATTTTAAATAAATCATTCTTTAATCCTCGAAATTTTCCGGGGTATTACATAACATATATATCTATTCAAGTCATTCCACTCTATTTTGTATGAAACGAACAAATATCTTTTTTTTTAAAAAAAAATCATAATTTAGCAAAAAATCGATGATAAAATGCACAATATAGAATAATACTTGTAATAAATCTTCGTTTACTTTTATGTATGAAAATAAATACAACATTACATAAATAAAGATAGCGGTGCATTAATTTATTTGATTTTAATTTAATATATATTTATAAATTAATTAATAATTTTTTAAAAATATTATGTACTATATAAACTACAATCTTGGCCTCCCTACCACAAAATTTCTGGCTCCGCCCTGCTCTTCTACCTTGATGGAAACAGTTTGAAGATATATAAATTTTTCAGATCTACAACTATGAGCTTAATGTTAAAGAGAATAAGCTACATAAAAGATTATTCCTTAGAGAGGGTAGAGTGGTGTATTGCCTCTCGGCAATATCTTCAAGCTCTTTTCTTTATTTTAATGGAAAATTGTAAGTCTGAAAAAATTGTTGTATGCCTTTATTTCTGTGTAATGTATGAGCCTTGTTAAAGTTCTTGTATTGTATGGTCAACGACTTTTTTATGATGAAAGAAATTTCATTTTCTAAAAAAAAGACCAATACCTCATCATCTTCAATTAGAAGCATTTAACCGAGAAGTATAATTGATTAATTAGCAAGGAAAAATATAAAATACTTTCTTAAGCTTTGGGTCACTTATTAATAATTCCTTAAACTTTTAAAATAGACAATTAGATCTCTAAATTTTCATATTTTAACAAATAGACTTAATGCTTTATTTTTTTTAACAATACTAATTTATTTATCACTTTTAGACTAAGACTTCCTACATGTTATAACAGATATCATTAACTTACAAATTGTATTGTAGAGTTTTTTAGTTAATACATCCATGGAGAGTATGATATATAGAAAATAAATTAATATAATTGGGAGAAACTTAAGAGAAAATTGCTTATATTCTAAAATCTAATTAGTACAGGGGAATAAAAGGATATTTTGAAACTTGAGAGTTGTTTTTTGAGTGTATGTAAAGAATAATCTTCTTTGAGCCGAACCAAAAGGGCCTAACCAAGTTCTAAGTTCTAACACAATTACATTTTCAAATATCGAATTTGAGACCTTTGGTAAAATGAATCAATTCCTTCCCTGTTACTAACATCATGTGTTTGGTGGTAGGGGTCTTCATAATCGAACAAAATCGTCGCACTTGAATCAAAGCAAACCGAACAAAATCGATCAATATTTGGTTTGGTTCAATTTGGTATGTCAAAAAAACGAACCAAACTGCATAAACATACATGTATATATATATGTACATATTATGTTAAAATTTTTAAATAATAAAGTTTCAAATTTGTTTTTAGAAAGTTAGAATAAATTTAGTCAATCTAAAAAATTAATTTTAAAACTAAGTTGATTGTATATTGTAAGTGTAACTACGGAATATTCCGCATAGGGACATGTGGCACAGAGCTTCCAGAAGCCTAGTGACAGCATACGCTAACGACACGTGGCATCACTCACCTGCCCCTTACATGGCTGTTGCCCACGTCTCTCCCCGAGGGCTCCTATCCAAGAGATGTGGGAGACCCCCTGAGCATCGTGTGACGACCCATGAGAACATGGGTCGAGCACGTCCTCCCCACACTTTCTAACTACGAAATATTTCACCTTGGGCCACGTGGCACTAAGCTTCCAGAAGCCTAGCGCAGCACACTCTAGCAGCACGTGGCACCACTTATCTGCTACTTACGTGGCCCTTGCCCACGTCACCTCGCGGGGGCACCCACTCAACTAGACGTGGAAACTCCCTGAGCATCTTGGGACGACCCACGTCCCAACGAGTTCGTGGGTCGAGCACGTCCTCCCCGCACTCAGTATAAATAGACCCTCACCCAGGGGACTAAAGGAGACGCAAGTTCAAGGACTATAGCATTAGATCCGAGACATCTCAAATACTTCAAGAGAGCATTACTCATAGCCATTCTCGCAGGTATCCTGAGCACCCTCAGACACCTTACGCACATCCTTCACACATCACGAGCTCCGCCGTAGGCACCATCAGGTCCGACCAACGGCAAGCTCATGTCCGTCCCTGGAGCACCCCACCGATAGGGCTTCCAGCAGCTCTTAGAGACCCGAGTTCTCTCCCATTAAGGCAACCTCCTAAGAGCGGCTCGCCCGCCCGGAGTACCTTAAGCACGTCTTAGCCGCACACGGCCCAATACTAGTAAATACCTTGCTTAACGGCTCCTATAGACGTCATCATGACGAACTACGTGGACTTTGATCCCTTCTGAAGGGTACGCACGCACGTAGGTGCATCACCTAAGGACAAGTCCCCCAAGGTTAAGACCCCTTGCGGTCCTCAATTGCAAATTACAATCGTCTGAACCAAAAATGATAGTTACAGTGGCGGCCACTGTAGTCTTCCTCAGACCACAATGCCTTGCGCCCTCTGCCACTAAAACGGCATTTTTTTCGGGGAGTAGGAGTATACACCTAACACTCAGATACCCGTAATTTTTTATCTTGTTCATAGGATACACTACAGGATGACCGACTCGAATGCCCCCACAGCCACGACCGACGCAAGCGCTCTAAGGCGCAGCGCTAGGAACAGGCAGGGAACGACCGAAGCGGTCACGACCGAAGCAGGTGGTTTAAACATGAATCAACCCTAGAACGCCTTAATGACGCAGGGAGTCATTGCGGAAACCGTGGTCCAGAACCTGACACCCAGAGAGGAAACCTGCCCCCGACATCCTTATGGCATGCCGCATGTTCCTTGCCTTACAGTCGACAGTCTAGAAACAGCGGAGCTGGCGAGGAACCCGCGAGTGGTAGAGCTCGCCCGCCTTGAGGCAAAAATAGCAGCTTATGGCAACAACAGTGGGAGGAGAAAGGAGCCTCGCCCAAGCAAGCGCAAGCGTCCAACTACCACTAGTGCCGCACGGCGCGGCGGCAGGGGCCTCCAGCGACCCTACCAACCTACCCGCAATAGAGTTCGGGACCCTACCAATGGAATTCGCACAACTATCGCTAACAGCACCAGCACCCCCAGCGATAATCCCACCTGGACCAGTAATGATCGCCGGACAAGCAGAGCGTCCCGCTACGAGCTATTCGTGACTGTCAGTCCCAAACTACCTACCGAGATCCTACCTCCACATGCCCTGGGCAGGTGCCTACAACCAGTATGCCCCCTGCGGCACAACTGCTTACCCGTGGCCTGGTTTCGACTTCCAGGGAAAGGGAAGACATCCTTTTACCTAACAAATCATTAACGAGCACGTGCCCATGGGCTTCAAGATGCCTTTCCACATAGAACCCTATGGCGGAGAAACTGATCCACTAGATCACATTAACACCTTCAACTCGGCTATGTAAGTGTTAGGTATGACGGATGGTCAACAATGACGAGTCTTCTCGTCGACCCTGAAAGAGGTGGCCCTATGGTGGTTTTCGCTGCTACCCACCAATTCGATCCACAGCTTCGAACAGTTGGCGCAAAACTTCATTACACAGTTCGCCAGTAGCAAGGAATACCAAAAGAACGAGGAACCCTTCATTGGTTTCCACCAAGAAGAAGGAGAAACACTGCAAGCCTTTCTGGCCCGCTTTACCAAACTCTCGCTCCAGGTCCGAGGCCTCCAGGACGCCGTCACCATCTCTGTAATCAAACAAGGTCTCCGATGTTCGCAGTTTTACGGGGAACTCAATAGGTGCCCCGTCTCCACCTTACAGGAGCTGATGGACCGCGCGGAATTGTTCATCCAAGAAGAAAACGTGCAAATCGCCAAAGACAAGATGAGGAAGTTCTTGATAAGCCGGTCTGACATGGAACGCATGGAAAAGAAGAAGGAAAAAGCGGTAGCGAAAAGCCAAACCTCCAAGGAGAAAAACAACAGAAAGCGGTCGCCCCCTCGACCACGAACGCCTCCCAGAGGACGATTCACGAGCTACACTCCCCTCAAAAAATCCCACGTTGGGGTCCTCGAAGAAATCTATCACTCGGACATGCTCAGCTTCCCTCCTCAGATCAAGAGGCGAAAGACAAGAAAGCCAGTAGACAAGTCCAAGTACTGCCAATTGCACAAGGATTACGGGCACGAAACCAACGAATGCATCCACTTGAAGGATCGGATCGAAGACCTAATCTGTAAGGGACAACTCGGCAGGTACATCAAGGAGGAGAGCAGAGCTAACACACAACACTTACGGGAGGCCAACGATCAGACACCTACTCGTGGAGTCATCAATGTCATTGCAAGTGGTTTGCAGAGAGGAACTTCCTCGTTACCACAGAACAAGAAAATGGTAGAGCGCTCCATACTCGCCCTCGACTATGCCCCAAAGCACAAGAAGAGGAGCGAGCCCAAAGGAGATCCCATCACGTTCGATCTCACGAACCTAGAGGGACCAGTCCATGACGACCCCATGCTAGTAACCTCTATAATCGCCAACTACGAAGTCAAGAGAGTCTTGATCGACCAAGGATCCTCGGCAGACATCCTCTACTTTGATACTTTCAAGAAACTCGAGTTGAATGAGGCTAGCATAAGGCCATTCCCCGACACACTCATAGGGTTCTCAGGAGCCCAAGTTCCCACAGAAGGAATCATTACCGCCTGGACAACCATGGGCACCTTACCAAAGGTCGCGAGCCTGGATGTGGACTTTATCATCGTCTCAGCACCTTCGGCATACAATGCCATCCTAGGGCAACCGTCCTTAAACAAGCCCAAGGCTTTAGTGTCCACCGCACAACTCACAATGAAGTTCCTAACACCCCACGGGGTTGGAGAAATCATGGCGGACCAAAAACTAGCGCAAGCAAGCTACGCAACAAGCTTAACCAAGACCGTCAAGGTCGCTCGCCTTGGTCCCCGTCAAACACGCGAGGAACCCCCCAAGGGTAAAGAGTTAGGAGGAAAGAAGTTGGAGTCCGCCCGCCCAGACCAAACCTCTGCCTAAGCTCTGAACACACTTTGCGCTATCATACCACCTTTTGGACAAGTCACATACATCTCTTTATTTCAAATTTAGGATACACTTCAGCCTGACTAAGGCTCGCCTGACCGAGGCAACTCGAATGTAATCATCTTGTTTAGTTTCAGCCTGACTAAGGTTAGCCCGACTGAGGCTGCACAAATGTAACCATTTTGTCTACTATTAATCGAAGTATTTCTTTCCAAAGAGAGACATGACTTTAATTTGCAAAGTACTCGCACAAGTCCTACAAAAGGACAACGGGCCGACCGCCCGAAGAAACGCTAAGCGCCTCTAAGGCCAAGCTGATATTCCCCCAGTAGCGTGGTAAAAACCCCTTGGGTGCGAAAACACAAAATGAACGTTCGACAAAACCATGCTAGCAAACCGCATACAAACCGTCTTTATCACACGGTACTCATGCAATAAGTCTATTTTCCCAGACATAAAGAGTTAACAACGAAAAGAGAAACTGTACTCGCACAAAACTTTTTGCCCAGAAGTAAAAAGAGACGCAGTAAAAACTCTTAAGTTCTCATTAAATGTAAAAAATGAGAAGGCATCCGCCTACTACAAAAGGTAAACACCCTAAAAATACATGAACCTATTCTTGGGCATCCCCAAGATCTACAATGGCCTTGGCCCTCGCAGGCTCAACGTTGCCAACCCCCTCCGATGGCTTCTGCTGGATCGCTTCAGCTAGCTATTAAGAAGTAGATCCAATCCCTGAAGTACGCCGGTCGATATGAGAAAGCACCCGGTGATCCATCGGACGGTCGGCTAGCTGACGAAGTTAGGCAAGATTCAATGGAGAGTCTGCCTCCGTCCGACCGCAAAGTTCACCATCAAAGAGCTCCAGAGAAGGGTGCAGAGAAGCCACCCATTCCGCTGGAAACCTCTCCCCGCGAAGACGCTTAAGCTGCTCGGCCGCCAGACCTTCTATTCCGCCACCAGCCAACCCGAAAGGTTCTCACGAGCACGAGCCTCCGCACCCCGCAAAGCTTCGCGGAGAGAATCCAAATCCTGCCGGCGCCTCTCAGCATCCTCCCGACGGATGGCCAGCTCCTTACGAGTCCTCTCTAATTTCGAGCAAAGAAGTATGACCTCGGAAGGATGCTCGACTTCAGCCATAAGATGGGCCACCTCGTGAGTCAAGGACTTAATCTCACGTCCCTAGTCCTCACACTCCAACTCCTTCGCGGACAGCTGCCCGCGCACGTCTGCCAACCTCTTCTTGGAGACCTCTAGAGATTGGCTCCTGGAGGTTGTGACACCGGAAACACGGTCTCGGCCCCGGTCAAGACGGATTTCCTTCTGTAAAAAGACAAAAGTCAAAGACACGAAGGAAAACTCAGAATAGCAGAACACCAGGGTAAAGAAGCTCACCACACACTTCTCCCACTCAAGGCTAGCCTGGTGGAAGTCAGCTAATCCCTCAGCAACTCTACCGAAGCCTCGAACAGCAAGATCAATTGGGGGAAGTGTCCAGCTCCCTGGCTTCTCTCTCTCGCATCTCCATGGGGAAGCGCCTACCTAAAGCCCCCATCTCGGAAGGAATTCCTTCCTTCGGTCACCCAACGAGTTCAGAAGGGCCGAGGCTCGACCCCGGAATAACATCCTTTGTGACAGCCGTTTGACTCACCACTACATTTCCTCTGTCAGAGAGGGCTCCGGCCTCCACGACCACATTACAAGGCTTTGCAATCTTGCCTGGAGCTTCAGCCATGGGCTCACCTACCGGAACCCGAATCATAGCAGAATCTCCAGCAGGCTTGTCAACCGCCACCCTGGCCTTCTTGGGAGCAGGTTGATCAGCCCCTCCAGCGGAACTTAGGGCGGGAGGACGAGTCGATAAAATCACCTTCATAGTTGATTGACGGGTAGAAGCAGAAGTGGGAACAGAGGTCGAAACAGTACCCTCCACCAAAGCCTCCGCCCGCAAATCCGCTTGGTCAGAAATCCATTGGGTTACCTGTGATGACAACTGCGGCCCCGCACCAGAAGGTCGTTTCTTAAACCCTCCTTCTCTACCTTTAGGTACCTCCACTGCAGAAACCCCTTTTCTCTCCCTCTCTCAGGGGCCACAACCGTCACCTCTTCCATCTTTCCTCTTTTTTTCCCTTTGGAGATCCTCCTGTCGGCGGATTTTATCAGAAGACGACGGTACAGGAAGACGTCCTTCTCTCCCGCCTCCGGCAGGTACCACGGCAGAAGTGTCCACCACTACCCCTGGAGAAAGATCCTGCCCAAGTTTCCTCCCCCTACTTTGACCATCGTCACGAGTACGGCTAAGAGGAGGAGGAGGAGGAGGAGGAGAAGAAGAAGGGAGATCCTCTAAATTATTGAAATCAAAGGGATAAAAGCTATCGTCATCACCAGCCATGGCGAAATCCCGGTAAGAACAGAGGGCAGAAAAGGGGAAAGGGGCAAGAAGCAGAGAAAATAAGGCAAGGCAAGAGAACGGAGGACAGCGAGAAGGTAAAACCAAAAACTTTCAAATGCTAGACATTTATAGGAAACTCAGAGGCGTGACGATTCGAAAATATCAGCCCCCTCGTATCCAGCAACAGATAAAAATAATCATCCTCTACAACCAGCATGAGCTGCAACCGTCCACCTTGACCAAACACATAGAGAAGAAGAACAGTTCAGATTCATAGCTTGGGGAATAGAGGCACAATGACTGAAAAGCCCCCGAAAACCCAAAAGTCACTCAAAGACACCAGGAGGCCTTTTCGAAAAATCCTCGACCCAAGCTATTGATGTCTGCCCTCAGAAATGAACCGGCAATTAATGAAGGAGAAATGGTGGCAAAGCACTCAACATCAGCGGTACTCATCAAAACCCTGACGCGTGGCACCTGCAGCAGCCCGCTCCTTCAACAAGCAACTCTCAGCAAAATTTCTTGTCCAGTCACTAACCGCGAACGAGCCCGACCAGATGAGACCATCTCAAAATGACCAAACGGCCCCTGACCTTTGGATTTCTTCCACTCACTCGCAAGGGGCATCCCGGGAAATTCTCCTCTGAGCAATGATGACTCCTCCTCGGTAAGTCGCATACTTTCTGCAGAGTCGGCTCGAAAACTTGCTGAGGAAGTCAAGCAGTCAGCCACTCGAAACAAGACGCGTGGCACCCTCCAAACGTCTCCACTCCCACAGAGCAAAACGAAGGGACACCGTTTCGCAAGTCAGACGACCAACATGTAATGACCATGCCCACTTGCGGACGAACTCTCCTTTACAACGACAACAGAAATTCCTAAGTAGCTTATAGACAAGAGAACTTAAGTCCACGGGCGCCCGACACTCGTAGACTTGGGGGACTTATGTAACTACAGAGTATTCCACCTTGGGACACGTGGCACTAAGCTTCCAAAAGCCTAGTGGCAGCACACGCTAGCAACAGGTGGCACCACTTATCTGCTACTTACGTGGCCCTTGCTCATGTCACCTCGCGGGGACACCCACTCAACTAGACGCGGAAACTCCCTGGGCATCGTGGGACGACCCACGTCCTAACGAGTTCGTGGGTCGAGCATGTCCTCCCTATGCTCAGTATAAATAGACCCTCACCCGGGGGACTAAAGGAGACGCAAGTTCAAGGACTATAGCTTTAGATCCGAGACATCTCAAATACATCAAGAGAGCATTACACATAGCCATTCTCGCAGGTATCCTGAGCACCCTCTGACACCTTAAGCACATCCTTCACACATCCCGAGCTCCGTTGTAGGCACCATCAGGTCCGACCACCAGCAAGCTCATCTCCGTCCCCGGAGCATCCCACCGATAAGGCTTCCAGCAGCTCATAGAGACCCGACCTCTCTCCCATTAAGGCAACCTCCTAAGAGCGGCTCGTCCGCCCGGAGTACCTTAAGCATGTCTTAGCCGCATACGGCCCAATACAGGTAACTACCTTGCTTAACGGCTCCTATAGACGTCACCATGACGAACTACGTGGACTTTGATCCCTTCCGAAGGGTACGTAGGCACCTAGGTGCATCACCTAAGGATAAGTCCCCCAAGGTTAAGACCCCTAGCGGCCCTCAATTGCAAATAACAATTGTTTGAACCAAAAACGGCAGTTACACTTAGTATAAAAGGACCCTCACCCTAGGGACTTAAGGAAGAGGATCAGGATCCCAACATTGAGAGAACATCACTCATAACCATTTAGGCAAACACTCTGAGCCCTCAGACATCTTCTTGCCCAATCCGCATTACACATCCCGAGCTCTGCCTTCAACACCATCAGGTTCCGCTGCCGGCAGACACGCCTCCATCCCAGAGTACTCCACCAACAGAGCTCCTAACAACTCTCAGAGACTCAAGCTCTCTCGCTCTAAGGCAACCTCCCACGAGCGACTCGCCCGCCCGGGGTACCTTACGCACATCTTAACCGCACACGGCCCTATACATGTGACCACCTAGCCTAACGGCTCCTATAGACGTCACCATGACGAACTACGTGAACTTTGATCCCTTCCTAAGGGTACGTAGGAACCTAGATTCCTTACCTAAGGACAAGTCCCCTTGCGGTCCTTAATTGCAAATTACAATTGTCTGAACCAAAAACGACAGTTACATTAAATAAATTAAATATTACTATACTTTTTTTTATTATTTATATTGAATAAAATTATATTTTTTATTAATAAACTTAAATATTTAAGTTCTGGCAAAATAAAATAAAATATGTAAGTTTAATGACATAAAAGTCCTAAACTGCTAAACCGAACCGCTCAAAACCGGTTGTTTATGGTTTGGTTTGGTTTGATGCTATCAACTTAAACCGATAGGTGCACTAAATTTTTACCATAAACCGTCCAAACCGCCTGCCGAACACCCCTATTTGGTGGTAACTTGGATTATTTGCAACTGACCCAAATTTTAAGGTGGTCTTTTTTCCCCTTTATTTAGTTCCAAGTATTAAGTAACTTGGTATTGCTTAAACAAGGTGATGGGTTCAAGACCTTTCAAATGTAATTATTTTCGTGGAGAGATCTCACACCATAGTTTCTAGCGAGAAAAAAGTTCTATTTGTTTTGTATATATATATATATATATGTATGAGGTTGTTTATCAGTGTGTTGCGTCTCTTATTTCTAGCTATCTAACCCTTGTTTACGTTTATTAAAAAAACCTTTATTTACAAAGAGGACAACAGTATATAATTTTGAGCCATTAATCCACACATCTTTAGGATAGGTTTGGTACAAAAATCAAACAATACTTTCCTGGTATTTTTACATTTTTTAAAAAAATTTTACATCATATTTTTACATATTAAACACACTTCTCATAATACTTTTTCTCTATCCTAATTTTTTTCTCTATCTCTTTCTTCAATTTTTCTACAGTACTTTCCTTTACTCTACAGTACTTTACATCTCTTCCCTTCCCATCTATGCATTTTTACCGAACGTAGCCTTAATGAAACATATGTGAGCAAGGCAATTGCCTAACTTCTTTCTCTTTGTACTTCGCAAAGCAAATGCAACCACTACAAGAACTTTCAGTGACGAAAATTTCATGTCGCCATCGAAGATCTTCAATGATGACATTTTAGTCGTCACTGAAGGCCTTTGGTGTGGACTACAATTTTTTTGCCACCAAAAACCTCTTAGTGGCGAAAATTGAAATGTCGCCACCAAAGAGTTTTCAGTGGCGACCATTTCTTTCACCACTGAAGGTAAAAGTCGCCACCAAAGGATTTTCAGTGGTGACCATTCTTGTCGCCACTGAAAACCTTCAATGGAAAAATTTTAAAAGTGACCACCAAAGAGTTTTCAGTGGCGACTTTTCCACTCGCCACTGAAAACCTTCAGTTGCAATGTTTCCTGTCACCAACGAAGGGTTTTTGTGGCAACTTTTCAAACTCGCCACCGAAGGTAAAAACTTAATAAATTATAGTTTTTAATTTAAAAATAGTTAGATGACAAATAGGAATATACTTATATAAAATTATTTATATATAATTTTTAATTTCTCCAAAATTAAACATGTAATGGGTGAGAATTAATTTTTTTAACTATTTATATTTATATCAAAATAAAACATGTAAAAAAAATTAAAAAGAATAATCATAAAAGAGATGACTTGCACAAATTATATGAATATAGCTCTTGTAGAACGTAAAGGTAAAGATATAAAATTACAATACTAATTGAGAATTAATATCCAACAAATACAGTGTTCTTTATATATGTGCATCTATAATTATTTTTACTTTTTCTTATTTGAAATTCATAATAATACATTTTCAAAAAGATTAATAGAAGTATTAGAAGACTAAACTTATTATTATATTATTTAAAAAAAGTAAATGATATATATTTTATTTTTTTAAATTAATAATAAAATACTTATAAGTAATGTTTCACATATTTAAAAAATCGTCTTACATTTCAATATTCGTCACTAAAGGGTTTTCAGTGGTGACTATTCCCCTTGCCACTGAAAACCTTCCGTGGCGAAATTTTAAAAGTCGCAACCGAAGGGTTTTCAGTGGTGATTATTCCTCTCGCCACTGAAAACTTTCCGTGGCGAAATTTTAAAAGTCGTCACTAAAGGGTTTTTAGTGGCGACTATTCCTCTCGCCACTGAAAACATTCGGTAACAAAGGTAGAAAACTTAATAAATTTGCCAGGGTTTTTGTGGCGACTTTTGTAAAGTCACCATGGAAGACCTTTGGTGGCGAAAAACAACGTCGTCATTGAAAACCTTCAATGACGAACTTTAAAATTTCGCCACCGAAGGTAGAAAACATAATAAATATATTAGGATGAAATTATATAACAAAAGGTGATATATGCCTCAGTGGTTGTTGTAGACAATATTATGCATCATGTCCTGACTTCGAATCCGTCTATGAGCCATTTTTTAAAAATATAAGGTGGTGTTAAAAGTGGAGGTCCGGCGGTTGGAGTTTCGGCAATTGCCAAAACAAGTGGTTTCGGCAAAACGAAGTTGCCACTCAGTAATACGAATATATTAAAATTTTATCTATATCTATAAAAATAATAACAATATATTATAATAATGAATTTTGTTCGATTTATTTCATTAAAATTTTACAATTTAAAATGTATTATAAAGTCACAATATTAATATTTTTTTATTATTCATGTCAGTATATATATATATTATTCGTGCATGTGCACGGGCTCAATACTTTTAATAATAATAATAATATAAATAGCAGTATTATCACCAAATTTGAAATAGCAGTATTCGGGGAGCTAATTACTAGCCATCATTAGTATGTATTGCATTATCTCTATTTGTGGCAAGCTCCATTAATTATTTTTCCTAGCTTATTCATCAATGTGAGAATATACCAAATCGAAAGCAAAGATAAGAATCAATATAACAAAAAGGAAAAGAATAAATGAAGCAAGGAAGATACCACAAAACCTTTTTCAAAGCTAAATAAAGGAATCATTGTTCAAATTCATCCTTTAAATTGTGATGTAGGCTAGAAAGAAATGATTAACTACACACGCAACATTTTTCAAACCACCAACTCATGCATGGCAGGATCGATCTCTTGCAATTTATTAGAGGTAAGCACTATAAACAATTATATATTCATGGTCTTATTGAAACATTTAATTTGAATTGAGTAGAATTAAAGGGAGAAAAAGATAATTTTGAAACATTTTCATTATTGTTTAGACTTCTAAACTTTGGAGAAAATATATATTCCATTTAATCCATTCCCAATCCTTTCCCTCCTCACTCCCAAACATGTCCTAAATGAGGCTGTATTTGGATTGTAGAATTTAAATTTGAGGACTTTGATGGAATAGCACAACTTTAATTCTTTACATTTCAAATTCTTTATTTGGATAACCATAATATTTGTAAGTTTTCTTGTTGTAACTAAGAACTATATGTATAATTGTAGAAAAATGGGTTAATCCACCTTTGGTGGATTGAACTAACCTATTTGAGATTGAGACTTTTGTGTAAATACCATAAATATGTGGGTTTATGAAGTGTAATATTTGTCCTTTTATAATTTGAATTAGAAGTTGAGAGGAAGTGGGGAGGATAATATTTTTCTATTAAGGAAAAACCTCCCAAGTACTCTTTCTTCTTCCTTTCTTTCATTCTCTTCTCTTTGACTCCAAATATGTGCATTTGTTGTGTGTCATGATCCGAGCCCATTACTGTGATCGGATCGGGGGTGACTACTTGAATCCGACATCCAAGTATGCCCGAAAACCTTCAATAATAATTAATTCATGTATGCATATACTTTGTATGTTGTGTGAACGAACTTATATGTAAATTAGTATATATATAGGTATGTTAGTATGTGTGTATATATATATACATGTGTGTGTATATATATATGTATATATATTTCATATTAGCGTATATATATGTACGTATTTATATCATTTTAAAAAAACCAAGAAAATTTTAATTCTTTTCAAATTACTTGATTAAATTATAATGAAATGTCCAAATTACATTCCCTTTTAATGGATTTTTTTCATGAGGTAATTGAAAAACCTTCAAACATGCTTTTTTAATTTTCTCCTTTAATTACCTTTTTCTTGCAATATCCTTAATTACTTTACCATATTCAAACACAACCTAACACAATTTGGTCTAATTAACATCTTTACACATTGTTTAGTCTTTAAACTTTTCTTATTCAACTGATGTGACCGCTTCATTTCCATTTTATATTTTTAATTAATAAATAACATATACTTAAGATATGCTCTAACTTAATTCGACTTTGTATGCTTTGGGATGAATATGCATCAATGGAAAGATAAATCATAGGGATATGGAGCAGTTGGTGGAAATACTATTGGGGGTTTCAAAGTATTTGTGTGGTTGTGCCAAGGAAGAAGCTCTTTATGTTTATAATTTAGAGGAGAATTTACAAAAATTGAAAGATGAATGGGAAGATGTTGTAAGCATGAAACAAGATTTGAACACAAGAGTTGATGAAGATGAGAGATATGGACTTATGCATAGGACACACGAAGTGGATAGATGGATGAACAAAGTTAAAGCTCTTCAAAAGGTAATGTGAATTAATTCATCTTATTACTTGTTTTACATATATATTGTTTTTAAATTTGATCATCATTCTTTATTTGAGGCTCCGAATATATAGTTGGTCAAACTAATATTTAGTCTCTAAATTTTGGAAAATATTATTCAGTCTTCAAATTTGTAACTTCGTTAACTATTTAGTCCCCTGGATCTTAATGATTAGATAAACGAGTGACATGGCTGTTAACTGTTGACGTGGCTGGACTCCTCTCCTCGCTCCTCTTCTTGAGTTCTCGAAAACTGGGTTGATGACCCCCTTTCCCTGTTCCTGGATCCAAGCTTTGCTTGATGTCCAGTTATAACAGCCACATCATGCCTCGTCCTCATGAGAAAATGCTCTCCTATGTCTGTGACGACACTTACATCGTCGTCGTTAACGACCCCACGTCAGCAATTAACAGCCACGTCACATGGTTATCTAACGGATAACGTCCAGGGAACTAAATGGTTGATATAGTTATAAATTCGGGGCACCCCTCTAGATTAGTGACATGTGGCACCACTCGATAACCTCATATGTGTCCCTCACACACGATTCTCTTAGACTCTCTCGTAAGAGAGACGTGGGAGGAGATCACAAACGTGGGGTGAGCATGACGTACAAGAACATGGGGCGTCCACGTTCCTCCCTTCACCGATTATAAATACCCTTCACTTGGGGGACACAAATAAGTCTAACGAACAAGACTCAGAGCTAACGCACTCTCATACTCTGTTACTACTTAGAGACCCTCATTCTCTTAACCTTCACTCAATCACATATACCTCCAATAGGCGGCTCGTCTGCCCGGAGCAACATACACGTCATAGCCGCAAACGACGACTACAGGTAACAATCCTGCCCAACGGCTCTTATGGACGTTTCCTCTTCGAACTACGTGGACTTTGATCAGTTAGCAAGGGTACGTAGGCACCTAGGTCATCACCTAAGAATAAGTCCCCTAAGGTTACGACCCCTTGTGGTCCATATTTTCAATTATGAATTGTCTGAACCAAAAATGACAGTTACATTGGCGCCCACCGCAGTCCTTCACAGACCACAATGCCTTGCGCACTCTGCCACTAAACGACATTTATTTTTCGGCGAGTAGGAGTATATACCTAAAACTCATAAACCCATTTCTTTTATTTGAATCCCTCAATAGGTAACTTTCATGGATGGCTGACGCGAGTACACCCACTGTCACGAGTGACGCAAGTGTTCCGAGACATAGCACCCAAAATAGACAGGGAACAACTGACGCCAACACTACCACAGTGGAGGTAGGAACTTCAACCGCAAATTAGCCACAAAATGCCACAACGTCCCAAGTGATCAATGTAGAAAAACATTTCCCAAACACCAGCAACCAAGGAAGAAATATGCCTTCAACATCCTTATGGCATGCCACACGTCCCATGCCTAGCTGGTAGCAGCTAAGGACCAGTAAACCCAACAAGGACAACTACTCATGAAAATGAAATAGCAAGAATGGAAGCCAAGATAACATGGATGCCTCAACACGAACGAGAAATGTACGGAGGACCCCTTTAAGCGGAACTAGCTCAAGCAAACGCAAGTGCACCAACCCTTGCAGGACCAATGAAAGTACTAGCACAAGGAACAACCAATCTGCCACCGATGCCCCTTATACAATTCGGGACTTTACCAATGGAGTTTGCCCGACCATAGGTTCCATCGCCATTTATCCGGCCAGAACCAATCGTGGTTGATGAACAAACAATTCGCCCACCTACTGACTATCCGCGGCCCCCTTTCCCAAACTATCCGCCCGGATCTTACTTGCACATGCCATGGGCAGGCATTTACAACTCATATGCCCCCTACAGGGCATCCACGTTCTACCTAGATCAATATCACTAGCCTGGATTCGATTCCCAAGGAAGAGGGTGACACCCCTTCACCCAGAAAGTCATGAATGTGCATGTCCCCATGAGATTCAAGAGGCCTTTCCACATAGAACCCTATGCAGGAGAAACCAACCCACGGGACCACCTCAATACCTTCAACTCAGCAATGTCGATACTCGACATGACTGACGGGCAACAATGCAGACTCTTCTCATCTATCCTTAAAGAAGCAGCTCTATGATGGTTCTCACTACTGTCTACGAACTCGATTCACAGTTTTGAGCAGTTAGCTCAAAAATTACTCACTCAGTTTGCCAGCAGCAAAGAATATCAGAAGAATGAAGACTCATTCATAGGTTTCCACCATGAAGAAGAAGAAACATTATAAGCCTTCCTAGCGAGATTCACTAAGCTCTCACTCCAAGTTAGAGTCCTCCAAGACGCAGTCGCCATCTTCATTAATAAGCAAGGTCTCAGGTGCTCGCAGTTCTACGGCGAGCTCAACAGGTTCTTGGTATCCATCTTGCAAGAATTGAAGGATAGAGAAGAATGGTTCATTCAAGAAGAGAACGCCCAAATAGCGAAGGATAAAATGCGAAAATTCCTAATAAGCAGAGCTGACCTGGAGCGGTTAGAGAAGAAGAAAGAAAAAGGAACAGCTGATAGCCAAAATCAAAAAGAAAAGAATAACAGAAAACGCTCACCAACGCAACCTCGTTCGCCCCCTAGAGGACGATTTACCAGCTACACGCCTCTCAACAAACCCCACGTTGGAGTCTTGGAAGATATCTATCACCCCAACATGCTCAGTTTCCCTCCTCAGACCAAGAGGCGAAAAACTAGAAAACCTGTGGATAAGTCCAAATACTGCTAGTTCCACAAAGACTATGACCACAAAACCAACGATTGCATACACCTCAAAGACCAGATTGAGGACCTAGTACGAAAGGGGCAGCTAGGCAGATATATCAAGGAGGCAGAGAAAACCAACAAAGAGCGACCAAAGGTAAAATATGAGCAACAACCCCCTCGCAGAGTCATTAATATCATCGGAGGAGGACTACTGAAGGGGACTGCCTCACAACCCCTGAATAAGAAGAGGGTAGAATGTTCCATAGTCGCCCTTGATTACATCCCCAAGCAAAGGAAGAAGGATGAAGAGCCCAAAGAAGATCCGATCGCATTCGACCTTTCGAAACTCCAAGCGCCAATCCATGATGACCCCATGCTCATAGCCGTAGTCATAGCAAATTACATGGTAAAGTGAGTCCTCATAGACCAAGGATACTCGGCGGACGTCCTCTACTTTGATACATTTAAAAAAGTTGGCCTAAGCGAGTCAAACAAGAGGCCATTTCCTGGCACACTCATTGAATTTTTCGGAGCCCAGGTCCGTGCAAAAGGAGTTATATCAGCCCGCAAATCTGTAAGCACTCTACCTAAGGTAACAAGCTTAGACGTGGACTTCATCGTCGTCTCGACACCCTCAGGATACAATGCTATTCTAAGGCGTTCGTCCTTAAACAAGCTCAAAGCTATTATGTCTAGGACACAACTTACCATGAAATTCCTGACGCTGCACAAAATTAGAGAAATCACGACGGACCAGAAACTAGCACGAGCATGCTACGCAGCTAGCTTGACCAAGACCATCAAGGTCGCTCGCCCTGGCCCCAAAGAACCTCGCGAGAATCCCCCGAAAGGCAAAGAGTCGGAAGCAACACCTGAGGAGTCCACCCGCTAAGATAAAGCCCTCGCTTAATCTCTTTGATGAACTTTGCATTTCATTCCCTCGACATTTTGGCTAAACATACATTTTCCATGTCTTTTCGAAATTTTATAATTTAGGAATTTTCTTTCTTATAATAGACCTTCTAAGGTCCGTAGGTTTTCGGATATAACCTTTTTGTTTACAATTAATCGAAACTCCTTTTTTCAGATAGAGAGACATGAGCCATACCACATAAAAACTAAGTCTTCAAAGTTAACTCGCAACAAGCTCTTCTAAGGCTAAGGGGGTTGACCGCCCCAAAGATACTTGGAGAACTACCAAGATCATACAAAGTTTCCCCCACAATGAGACGGTGCCACTTGTCCAAGTAACCTCTCGAGAACACAAAAATAGCCTTGCAAAGGCAGATACTCCAAGTTGAGTCTTAAGTGAATGTTCACAAACAAACTACGCTAGTAAAAAGTCCCTAACCCATGCAAAACTGTCTTGATCACGTGGTGCTTGTATAAAACTCTTTTTACCCAGAAGTAAAATGAGAAATCAAATAAATTAAAATTGGACAAAAGTCATTTCATTCATAACAGGTCAAGCAACTGCCTATCACACTTACCAAAAGACCTACAAAATACAATCTATTCTTGGACATCCCGAAGGTTAACGTTAGTCTGGGCTCGCTGGACTCGGGATCACCAACATTTCTTGACGGCTCCCCACTACACTCTGCATGATTTGATGAAGTAGCTTGTAATACCCGGGAAATTTTTTCGAAGTTTAAAATGAAATGAAAGGGAAAGAAAAGTAGAAAATAATTTTTTGATTTAGTTCAGGACCTAAGGAATTGCAAACCTGAATTAAATGGGGAAAAGAGAGTAGGGAATATTTTTGGGTATTTAATTTGGGATATAAGAGAAAATAAAAATTTTAATTGGAAAGAGGAGGATTTAGTTGGGGGTATTTTTCATCTCTTCTTTATTGGAATTATTATTATTGTTATTATTGGGTTATTAATTATTTATTTTATTGTTTTTGGTGTTGGGTGCCATGGGGATGGTTGCTAGAAGGAAAGAAAAAAAAAGAAAGGGAGATGAATAAATAGAAAAAGGAAAGAGGAGGCGAGCCCACGGGAAAGAAGAGAAAATTGAAAGAAAGAAAAGAAGAAAGAAAGAGAGAGAAGGAAGAGAGAGAGGAGGAGAGGCGTGAGGAAGAAGAAGAAGAAGGGTTGGGGTTTCGCCGGAAAAGTGACCAGGGAGAGCTAGCTGACGCCGAAAAAGTCACCGGAACTCGGGTACGACGTCTCCTACACCTTCCACCAATCGAATCAATGGTTGGTAACCCCAATTTCATTCGAAACCCTCAATTTCTCCTTTTTTTGGGATTTCTTCGATCCACCTTCGATTGGGTTGTTTCGAGGGTATATTGAGACCTAGGAAGTGTTCTTGAACACTTAGTTGGGGTAAGAAACGTGGCTATACCCTCGGGTTTAGCCGAATTCAAATTTGAAAGGGTTTGGGGTTGAAAATTCTAAATATTCCCAATTTGGGGATTCGTTGATAAATTTGGAATTGGGCTTGGATTTGAGTAGTTAGGGTTGGATTTATGTCATTGGAATGTAGGTGAACAAAACCCGTGAGGTGCGGAGTCGAAGCCGGGGTCAGAAGGGGGCCGAAACGGGCCCAAACCAGCCCACAGCACAACAAACGAATTTCTGTGCTGCGAGCTGGCGCTGCAGCGCCCAAACCGGCGCCATCTCTCAGGTATACAAAGAGCTGCTGGGCAGCTGCTTGGCGCCACAACGCCAGAATGGGCGCTACAGTGCCCGGTCTCTGCCCAGCATGCCCAAAACCCATTTTTAAGCCAATCCGAGGTGTCTGAACCTCCTATTTTCAATCCTAAACATCTTAGGACACCCCAACCATGTTTTTAAGGATCAAAATCATTTCAAATGTCATCTTGTTCCTCAAGAATAGAAACTTACAGAATAAGCTACGCCCAACTTCTTGAATTTCTAAATTCCTTATACACTGTCATTAGGTAACCTTAAGTAGGATAGCTTAGAAGCACATTGAGGTTTAGTAACTCAAATCCAAGGCCCCAAACGCAACTCAAGGAGAGCGATATAGATACGAAACCAAGTGCGAGGCACTTGAGACTCTCATAAAAGAGAGGGAAGATGGATAAGACCAAGGACTCGGTCCTTGGCAACGTCTAGATGCATTTTAGGCAGGAGCATGTCGTATAAATATGAATTGCATATAGTTGAGATGTTCACCAGTTGAATGCATTCGTTAGGAAACCACGACTCGTCCGAAGCGGGAGTTACTCCAGGACAAACGCAAGGAAGCCGTCCAGGTAAGGGGTTTCCCATCCTTGCCCTACAGGATTGATTGAGGATGTGGATATGTGGTTTGCCTACTTGCTTAATTGAAAGAATAATTTAGTGGTTAGCATGCTATTTTAGTTGTTAAACTGTTATATATGAAAGTATTTGTATATGTGTGTTTGACTACAGGTAAAGAGGTACTGGAGGGTATCCATGTGATGACATGAGATACGCCGAACAGTACAAGCAAGGGGGTAAGTTGTTGATTGAGTCAAAGGTTTGATTTACCCTATTAATTAGAAACTCATTAAAGAAATCTTATAGATATTTTTAGTAGACGTCGACGTTTTATGGTAATTGAACTTAGGAACGGCCTTAGAGCTAGGTTATGATCTAATCAAGGGTTTGGGTATTAAATAAGGGTTAAAAAGATCTCATAAATGCATTAGTGATTCATAGGGAGGTTCACACCACCTAGGTAAAGTCAGTTTAGGATAGAAATGGTTAGATAGAGTCAGAATCCCAGCTGAGAGCTCGGGGAGAGAAACGAGTCAAAAAAGATTTGCCCGTTTAGGCCGTTGCCCAGGCCTGGCACTAGGGTCAGTTAAATATTAAAACATTTGCCCGTTGAGACCATTGCCCTAGCCTGACACTAGGGTCAGTTAAATATTAAAACATTTGCCCGTTGAGACCATTGCCCTAGCCTGACACTAGGGTCAGTTAAATACTAAAACATTTGCCGTTGAGGCCATTGCCCTAGCCTAGCACTAGGGTCAATTAAATATTGAAACATTTACCCGTTAAGGCCATTGCCCTAGCCTGGCACTAGGGTCAGTTAAATATTAAAAGATATGCCCGTTGAGGACATTGCCCTAGCCTGGCACTAGGGTCAGTTAAAGATTAAGAGAAATTTGCCCGTTGAGGCCATTGCCCTAGCCTGGTACTAGGATCAGTTGAGTGATTTAAAATTTTCAAATGATATGTTAAATGTGTTTATTTGTTATGAAAAGCATGATAGAGGAGCATGATTCGTAGGTTTATCTATGTTTTTATGTTATATTAATATTGCCTGATTGTAATATAACATTTGATAAATTGGACTTTCATGCGCATATGATTGTGAGTGTTTCCCTTTCCCCAACTGTAGTGGTTCCCGCCGCAATGCCGAGGATGGGAAGCTTCTCACTGAGTCTGTTTGACTCACTCCCTCTGCTTCAATGTTTTAGATACAAGGATCGGGCAGGCATCGACGTCCGGACAGTGAGACGAACATCAGACCATCCTTACGCACTTGTTCACGTGGGTGGACACCTTTTGGTTATTTTAATTCTTTTGGTTGTACATATTATAAGTTGCAAGAGTTGTATATATATATTTACAGCTTTCGATATGTACCTACTCTAGACTTGTCGGCTTCACATGTATGAAAAGACAGGGTCCAGTTTGGGGATAAACTAGGATATATGTATGAGTATATAAACTTCTGCATGTGAATAGGATAGATCGTACGCATTGAGGCGTTCGGTCAATATGATATGGATAAATGCTTGCTGCATGTGAATAGGATAGATCGTACGCATTGAGACGTACGGTCAATATTATATGAATATTTAACTTATGAGTGCTGATATATATATATATATATATACACTGAGTTGAGCTGAAGCGGTATTGAGCGAACCACGGATTGCAGGTTAATTAAGCCACCAGTGAGGTGTAGCCACTATTATGATATATATATTGATTGTATAGCAGGGTAGTTATAGTTATGTTACAGGGTAAGGCTTACGGGCTTAGAGGTAAAAGTCTATTCCCGTGCCAGTCACGTACTCCCGATTTGGGGTCGTGACATAGCTGCTATAGTTTGTTTTGTTGAGCGCCAAGATATAGCAGTATCACCAAATGTAAACAAATAGCCAATTTGAGATCGGCCTTTATGAGGATCTGATAAGTATCCAGCATCTGCATATCCAACTAATGGAGACTTGGACTCATTTGAATAAAATAATCCCATGTCAAGTGTCCCTCGGAGATATCTGAATATATGTTTAACTCCGTTCCAATGTCTCTTAGTTGGAGAAGAACTAAATCTTGTTAATAAACTTACAGCGAATGCTATATTAGGTCGAGTGTTATTAGCAAGATACATTAGTGCTCCTATAGCACTAAGATATGGTATTTCTGACCAAGAAGCTCTTCATCATTCTCACGAGGACGAAAAGGATCATTTTTCACTTCAAGTGATCTAAACACCATAAGGGTACTTAATGGATGTGCCTTATCCATGTAAAATCGTTCAAGGATCTTTTTAATATATGTTGATTGATGAACAAGTATTCCTCCTTCTAAATCTTCAATTTGCAGCCCAAGACGATATTTTGTCTTTCCAAGATCTTTCATCTCAAACTCATCTTTTAAGAGCTTTGCTGCTTCTGAAATACCTTTAGGAGTTCCAACTATGTTCAAATCATCAACATATACTGCGATGATAACAAAATCAGATCCTGATCTTTTTATAAATACACATGGACTAATAGAATCATTTTTGTATTCTTTTTGTAGCAGATACTCACTAAGACGATTAAACCACATGCGCTTGGATTGTTTTAATCCATATAATGATCTTTGCAACTTAATTGAATATATTCCTCGATCACTCAAATTATTTCTTTTAGGTGTCTTAAATCCTTCAGGGATTTTCATGTATATATCATTATCCAGTGATCCATATAAGTAGGATGTAACAACATCCATTAAGCGCATATCAAGCCTTTTACAAACAATGAAACTAATTAAATATCTAAAAGTAACTGCATCCACCACAGGAGAGTAAGTCTCCTCATAATCAATTCCAGGTCTTTGCGTAAAACCTTGTGCTACAAGTCAGGCTTTGTATCGCACAATTTCATTTTTCTCATTTCTTTTTCGCACAAAGACCCATTTGTACCCGACTGGTTTTACACCATCAGGTGTTCGGACGACAAGTCCGAAAACTTCGCGCTTCGCAAGTGAGTTTAACTCAGTTTGGATAGCATCTTTCCAAATTGGCCAATCTTTTCTACGTTGACATTCTTCAACGGATTTTGGTTCAGGATCCTCATTTTCATTTGCAAGTTCTAGCGCTATATTATATGAAAAAACATTGTCGACAATTGTTTCAAATCGGTTCCATATTTTTCCAGTATCAACATAACTGATTGAGATCTCATTATTTTCTTTACTTTTAGGTACCTGAATCTCTTCTGGAGATTTTTTATCAGTTATGTCTCCCTTATCATTCAAAATACCTATTTCCTCGTCTTGGCCATTTTCTTTATTTGCTCCTTTTCTTTTTTGAGGATTCTTATCTTTGGAACCAATTGGTCTACCACGCCTCAGGCGTGCTGTATGTTCATTCGCAATAGTATTTGGTTGCCCTTAAGGAACCTCAATACGAATTGGAGCATTTTCAGCTGGAATATGTGACTTTGCACTTTTTTAGGGTCAGTGAATGCATCTGGCAATTGATTTGCAATATTTTGCAAATGAATTATTCTTTGAACTTCAAGTTCACATTGCTTTGTACGAGGATCAAAATGATGCAATAATTGTGCATTCCATGTAATTTGTTTTTCAAGCTGTTCCTTTTCTCCCCCTAATGCTGGGAAATTATTTTCATCAAAATGTCAATCGGCAAATCGTGCCGTGAATAGATCACCCGTCTGGGGTTCTAGATATTTAATAATGGAAGGGGATTCATACCTGACGTAAATTCCCAACCTTCTTTGAGGACCCATTTTGGTGCGTTGTGGTGGAGCAATTGGAACATAGACTGCGCACCCAAAGGTCCTTAAATGACAAATATTTGGCTCCTGACCCAAAGCCATTTGCATAGGGGAGAACTTATAATATGTTGTTGGTCTACTGCGTATTAGTGCTGCAGCATGCAGAATAGCATGTCCCCATGCATTAATAGGGAGTTTTGTTCTCATGAGTAATGGTCTAGCAATTAACTGAAGGTGTTTAATGAATGATTCTGCAAGACCATTTTGTGTGTGTACATGAGCAACAAGATGCTCCACACTTATCCCAATTGACATATCGTAATCTTTAAAAGCTTGGGATGTAAATTCACCAGCATTATCAAGACGAATTGTCTTGATGGGATAATCTGGAAATTGGGCTCGCAATCTAATGATTTGAGCAAGTAATCTTGCAAAAGTCACATTACGCGTTGATAATAGACAAACATGTCACCATCTACTAGAGGCATCTACTAATACCATAAAATATCGAAATGGTCCACAAGGTCGAGCTACAGGTCCACATATGTCTCCATGAATGCGTTCTAGAAATGTGGGGCATTCAATCCCAACTTTTGCTGGTGATGGCCTTATAATTAATTTCCCTTGAGAACAAGCAGCACAAGAAAACTCATTAGATAAAAGAATCTTCTGGTTCTTTAATGGATGTCCATTTGAGTTCTCTATTATTCTTCGCATTATTATTGAATCGGGATGGCCTAACCAGTCATGCCAAATAATAAAAGTATTTGGATTAGTAAACTTCTGGTTTACTATAGCATGAGTCTCAATCATACTAATATTTGTGTAGTACAAACTAGAGAAAAAAGTGGGTAATTTTTCCAAGATACATTTCTTACCCCCTACAATTGCAATAATACAAAGACATTCAATATTGTCATCAGTTGTGCTCTCAATGTGATAACCATTTTGTCGAATGTCTTTGAAACTTAATAAATTTCTTTGAGACTTACTGCAAAATAATGCTTCATTTATATTCAATTTTATCCCTCTAGGTAATAATAAGTTAGCTTTTCCATATCCTTCAATTAATTTTGTACTACCAAATATTGTGCTAACGTTTGCCTCTTTCATAACCAAAGAAGAAAAATACTTCTTATCCTTTAATATAGTGTGTTGTAGCACAATCCACAAGGCATATATCTTCTTTGATTTTAAATCCATCAGAAGACTGAGGAATATCCATATTTTTCATTGAAAACAAACAAAAATACATTATAAGAAACATAGAAAATTAAAATTACAATGAAGAAATATAACTAAAACATAAGAGGGAAAATAAAACGTTGGTGAAAAACAAAAGATCTGCTACATTTCATTTTTCAATCATGATGTTCAAAGAAATCAGCAGCATCTAGATGTGTTATGTCAATGAGGCCTTCATAGTCATCTTCTTTATAGGCAAAATTGGCCTCCACATTATTTTGCATTTTTGCTTCATCATCATCATCATCATTTTGAAGGGTTAAATTAACTTCAGCATTTTTTCCCTTCTTTATTGAAGCTTGATAGAGCTTGACAAAATGCTCAGGTGTGCGGCAGACACGTGACCAATGGCCTTTCATGCCACAACGATATCATATATTCTCTTTACCCTTAGAAGAGCTATTTTGAGAACCCTTATTGTTGTTCTCTTGTTTATGACCATCATGATTATGGTAATTATTTTGTCCCTTACCACGCTCGCGTCCACGGCCGTGGCCAAGACCACAACCACGACCATGGGAATTATTATTTCCTCTTCCAGAATTATTATATTTTGCTGCATTCGCTTCAGGAAATGGAGCAGATCCAGTTGGACGGGCTTCATGATTTTTTATTAACAGCTCGTTATTTTGTTCATCCACAAGAAGACAGGAAATTAATTCGCCATATTTTTTAAAACCTTTTTCACGATATTGTTGTTGTAATAAAACATTAGAAGCATGATATGTTGAAAAGGTTTTTCTAATAAGTCCTCATCAGTGATTTTTCTCCACACAATTTTAATTGAGAATTTATTTTGAAAAGTGTTGAATTATATTCACTCACTGTCTTAAAATCTTGGAGGCGTAAATGCATCCAATCATAACGAGCTTTTGGGAGTATTACCGTTTTCTGATGGTCATACCTTTCTTTAAGATTTTTCCACAATTCAAGTGGACTTTAACAGTCAAATATTATGCTTTTAGCCCTTCATGCAGATGATGACGCAAAAATATCATTGTTTTTGCCTTATCTTGGTTAGATGCCTTATTTCCAATTTTTATTGTTTCACTTAGACCCTTAGCGTCTAAGTGAATTTCAGAATCTACTACCCATGACAAATAATTCTTGCCAGATATGTCATGGGCTACAAACTCGAGTTTGGTAAGATTTGACATGATGCAAGCTAATGAAAAACAATAATAATAATAATAATTAGAGATATGATGTTACAATCTTAAAATACAAAATAAGATAAAATCAAGTGAAATAATAAACTATTAGGTCTATATAATATATAATTCATAAAACATATTATCAAGTAAATGAACAATTTAAATAATATGAAATTAAGATAGTTAACAATAATAATCAAATTAAGAACTCATAACAAATTAACAAAACTAATACAATTTATATTAATAAGTTTGTATAAATCAAATAAATTATTGATTAATTAGAAACAAGAAAAATATTACGATAAATTGATAACATAGTATAAAATAAAATATAAAAATAAAATAAAGCAAAGAATAATAAAATAACTATGATCAAAGAAACAATAAGTAAATTAAAGTATAAAAATATATGAAATAAACTATGATCAAAGAATTATGTCCACTGTATTAATAAAATAACTAGATATATAAAACAAGAAGGAAAATTTTCATAGCCATACAAACAAGAAATCATAAATTGAAACATGAATTTGTATAACTATCAAATGGATTGTTAGAAGAACTATATGATAAGAGTAAAGGAGAAAAGAAGAAGACAAGAGAAGAAGAAGCGTAGTACTCAATAATACTCTTTTTGGTGTGTCAAATCATTGCATACACACCCTCTATTTATAGGGCTACTAGGGTAGCCTTCACTTCATAAGTTACAAAGCATTAAGGTATGCATATAATGCACAATCAATATTGGCATAAATCATATTGAATTTGGGGTTATGGACTCATTGATTTATGGAGGTTTTGGGAGTGCTAAAGACATCCACAAAAGCACAATATATTTACAACAAATAATACTTATTCTTACAATACTTTTCTCAATCGTATTTTTTCTCGATGGTCGTTGTCGAAAAATTTATTGTCGAAAATAATATTATTAACAAATATCGACAATTATTAACCGTTGAAAATAGTATTATTGGTGCTCCAAGTCCCATACATCGTCGGACAACTTGGTGGATGAAGGGGGAAGGAAAGCCTAGATATAAGAGGTTGGGTTTTTCCTTTCTCAGACATCACTACTGTTAACCTTTAGTTAATGGGTATAATGGGATTTAGGTAGTTGTGTGTAGAAAGGATTTTTTCAATTTTTTTGACCAAAAATTATCTTGAGGATGGTTTGCATTTTATCTTGCAAAAAATGCAATTACTGAAGTTTGTTCCATTGGGGTTGTAGTGGTAGGAAGTCTTGAGACATCAAATTAAGTTAAAAATATTTGTGTATTTTTTTTTTTTGAGTGAGGCTCAAAAAGACTTGTGTGCATTAATAATTATATGATTACTAACTTGTTGGTTAATGTAAGTATAGACTAAATTAGAAGATATATATGTGTGTGTGTGTGTGTGTGTGTGTGTGTAACTTCGGAATATTCCACCTTGGGACATGTGGCACTGACGTTCTAGAAGCACGGCCCCAGCACCCGCTGGAGACACGTGGCACCACTCATCCATCCATTACGTGGCCCTTTCCTATGTCACCACACGTAGTCTCCCCTTAACCAGACGTGGGACCTCCGCAAGCCTCGTGGGACGACCCACGTCCCACGAAGTCATGGGTCGAGCACGATCTCCCCACACGGCAGTATAAATAGCCCCTCCCCGGGGGACTAAAGGAGGAATCTACTCTCAACATAATTACATACAACCCGAAGGATTATCACACATCATATCCCACACTCACTCGGTACCTGAGCACCCTCAGATACCCCTCGCAAGTACTTTCAACTCCTCGAGCCCCGTCATCGGCCTTCCATTCCGGCCAACCTCAGACTGGCTAACCTCCTCCTCGGAGCATACCGTTTACAAGGCTTCCAGCAACCCTCAGAGACCACGGCTCTCTCCCACTAAGGCAACCTCCTACGAGCGGCTCGCCCGCCCGGAGTACCTTAGACACGTCTCAGCCGCACATGGCCCAATACAGGTAACGACCTTGCCTAATGGCTCTGATAGACGTCACCATGACGAACTACATGGACTTTGATCCCTCCAGAAGGGTATGTAGGCACCTAGGTGCATCACCTAAGGACAAGATCCCCAAGGTTAAGACCCCTTGCGGTCCTAAAATCACATTACAATTGTCTGAGCCAAAAATAACAGTTACAGTGGCACCCACCGCGGTCTTATTCAGACTACAATGCCTTGCGCGCTCTGTCGCTAAACGACATTTCTTTTTCGGGGAGTATGAGTATACACCTAACACTCAGAAACCCGTACTTGTTTTTGTTTTGATCTCCAATATAGATACATGACACGATACGTCATGACCGACTCGAGCGTCCTCGCAACCACGGCTGACGCCAGCGCCCTGAGACACAGCACGAGGAATCACCAGGGAACGGCCAAACCGGTCACAACTGAGGCAGGCGGACCAAGCGCAACCCAGCCTCAAAGCTCCTCAATAACACAGGTAGCCGTCACGGAGACCGTGGTCTAGAACCCAGCATCTAGAGAGGAAACTTGCCCTCAACACCCGTGTGGCATGCTACACGTCCCTTGCCCCACAACCGGTGGTTAAGAAGCAACAGACCTAGCGAGGAACCCACGGGACGCTGAGATTGCCCGCCTCGTGGCAGAAGTAGCGGCTCTAAGCCAACAACGATGGGAAGAGGACAAGAGCCTCACCCCAGCAAACGTAGGCACTGAGCTACCCTTAGTGCCACACAGTGCGACGGCAGGGACCTCTGCGACCCTACCGGCTTGCCCGCAATTCAATTTGGAACCTTACCAATGGAGTTCACACGGTTGTCACTGACGGCGACACCACCCCCAACGGTGATCCCACCTGGACCAACCATGGTCGCCGGACAGGGAGCACGGCCCATTATTAACTATCCAC
Source organism: Senna tora (assembly GCA_014851425.1). Classification (NCBI taxonomy): domain Eukaryota; kingdom Viridiplantae; phylum Streptophyta; class Magnoliopsida; order Fabales; family Fabaceae; genus Senna; species Senna tora. The sequence continues at coordinate 18,458,941 of CM026262.1, forward strand.
GACCACCAGTCCCAAATTACCCTTCAGGATCCTACCTCCATATGCCATGGGCCGCGGCCTACAACCCGTATGCAGCCGCCGGTGCAAATGCCTACCAATGGCCCGCGATCGACTTCCAGGGAAGGGGGAGACACCCCTTCACCTAGCAAGTCATGAACGAGCACGTGCCCATGGGTTTCAAGATGCCCTTCCACATAGAGCCTTATGGAGGAGAAATCGATCTGCGAGATCACCTGATCACCTTCAACTCGGCCATGTCGATACTGGGTATGACGGACGGCCAACAGTGCTGGGTCTTCTCATCAACTCTGAAGGAAGCCGCCATGAGATGGTTCTCTTTGCTGCCCACCAATTCGATCCACAGCTTCGAGCAACTGGCTCAGAACTTCCTTACACAGTTCGCCAGCAGCAAAGAGTACCAAAAAAATGAAGACTCCTTCATTCGTCCCCGCCAGGAGAAAGGAGAAACCGTACAAGCCTTCTTGTCCCGCTTTCCCTAACAAGGGGAAACCCTCCAAGTCTTCCTAGCCCGCTCCCCCAGACTCTCGCTCCAAGGCCTTCGGGACGCCATCGCCATCTCGGTCATAAAGCAAGGCCTCCGACGTTCACGATTCCATGAGGACTTGAACAGATGCCCGTCTCCACCTTACAGGAGCTTATGAACCGTGTGGAACGGTTCATTCAAGAGGAAAACGCCCAGATTGCCAAGGACGAGATAAAAAACCTTAGTAAGTCAAACCGACACGAAGCGGGCAGAGAAGAAGAAGGGGAAAACGGGAACTGAGAACCAAGCCCCCAAGGAAAAAAGCGGTAGGAAGAGGTCACCTCCTCGACCACGGACGCCTCCCCGAGGATGGTTCACGAGCTACACTCTCTTCAACAGATCTCATGTTGGGGTGTTGGAAGAAATTTATCATTCCAACATGCTCACATTCCCCCCGCAAGTCAAAAGGCAGAAAATGGGAACACCGGTGGACAAGTCCAAATACTGCCAATTCCACAAGGATTACGGACATGAAACCAACGACTGCATCCACCTGAAGGATCAGATCGAGGACCTAATCCGAAAGGGACAACACGGCAAGTTCATCAAGGAAGAAAGCAGGACCAATACCGAACACCCCTGAGAAGCTGACGGCCAAGCGCCTACCCGCGAGGTCATCAACGTCATAGCAGGCGGACTACAGCGAGGAACCTCCTCCCTACCACAAAACAAGAAGAGGATGGAACGCTCCATACTCACCCTAGACTACGCTCCAAAGCACAAGAAGAGGAGCGAGACCAAGGGAGACCCCATCACCTTCGACCTCGCTAACCTAGAGGCACCAGTCCACGACGACCCCATGGTAGTGACCGCGAACATTGCTAACTACGAGGTTAAGAGAGTCTTGATCGAGCAAGGATCCTCAGCAGACGTTCTCTACTTCGACACTTTCAGAAAGCTCGGGTTGAACGAGGCCAACCAAAGGCCCTTCCCCGGCACGATCATACGGTTCTCAGGAGCCCAGGTTCCAGCAGAAGGAATCATCACTGCCAGGACAACAATGGGGACTTCGCCAAAGGTCGCGAGCCTTGATGTAAACTTCATCATTGTCTCAGCACCGTCAGCATACAATGCAATCCTAGGACGACCGTCCCTAAGCAAACTTAGAGCTGTAGTGTCTACCGCACAGCTCACAACGAAGTTCCCAACACCCTACGAGGTTGGAGAAATCATGGCGGACCAGAAACTGGCGCGAGCATGCTACGCAGCTAGCCTAACCAAGACCGTCAAGGTCGCTCGCCTTGGTCCCAAAGAATCACGCAAGGAACCCCCCGAGGCTAAAGAGTCAGGAGGAAAGAAGCCAGAGTCCGCCTGCCCGGACCTAACCTCCGCTTAATACTCCGAACGCACTTTGCATTTTACCTTTAAGTCCAGTCGTACATGTCTCTACTTTAGGATTTTCAGCCTGGCCAAGGCTCGCTTGACTTAGGCTGCATCACCGGACTCCGCAACCTCCACAGCCGCAGGACCTCTCGCCGCAGTCTGAGGCGCGGAAGAGTCTCAGGAAGACTCCTCAACGACCACTCTGGCCCTCTTGGCAGGAGGCTGATTCACCCCTTCAACGGGGCTGAGAACAGGAGGACGGGTAGAAAGAATCACCCTCATAGGTGATTGACGAACGGCGGCAGAAGTGGTAACCGAGGTTGGAACAGGGGCAGAAACAGGAACAGTATCCCCCGCCGGAGCCTCTGCCTGTGCATCCTCCCGGTTAGTACTCCGCCATACGACCTGCAGAGACAGCCGCAAGTCAGCCCCAGTAGGACGCTTCTTGGAACCACCTTCCCTACTTTCGGCTAACTCCGTCGCAGAAGTTCCCCTCTTTTACCCTTCCCGGGGTCCGCTCGCGCCAACCTTCCCGTCTTTCCTCCTCCTCTCCTTCGGAAGAACCTCTTGATGGCGCTCCCCCTTGGAATACAAAGGCACAGGAAGGCGCCTTTCCCTCTCGCCGCCAGTAGGCACCATAACAGGTACCATAACTGGGACATCGGTGGCATCCCCCGATGACAGGCCTTGTTGACCATTCTTCCTCCCCCGCTCCAGCCAGTATCGCGAGTCCGGACCAAATGAGGAGGAGGAGGGGAAAAGGAAGGAAGATCTTCCAAATCAGTGAAATCGAAAGGGTAGTAGTTGTAATCGTCACCTCCGCCGGCCATTGTGAACATTCAATTCGCCAAGAAGCAGGGATCAAAAAGGCAATAGCAGATAGAGCAGAGGCAATGGAGAAAGGTGAATGCAGATGAGAAGTCACAAACTTTCAAACGAAGGGCATTTATAGGGCACCCAGAGGCGCGACGATTCAAAAAACTTTGGCCCCTCGAATCCCGTAACGGATAAAACTCCTTATCCTCTGCAACCAAACCCAACTGCAACCGCTCACTTTAACCACACACATGGAAAGAAGCAACGGACGGGTTGCACAACTAGGGCAAAGGGGATGTGAAGACCAAAAAGCCCCCAAGGAACCCAAGAGTCACCTCGAGAGGCTTGAGGGATTTTCCGCAAAACGCTTTAATGACAGAAGCACTCATTCAAGCTTTGACGTGTGGCGCCTACAACAAAGCCCGTTTCCTCAAGAAATAGCCCTCAGCAAGGAAGCCATCGTCAGCCACTAGCCACGGACGAACATGGCTAGAGGAGAGCTCTCCGAAAAATGACCAAAGCAGCCCCTAACCTTTGGATTTCCCTCACTAACCCTCGAAGGGTATTTTGGGAAATGCCCCTCTGAACAATGATGACTCCGCCTTCGTAAATCGCGTACTTCCTACAAAGACGGCTCGAAAACTTATTGAAGAAGCCAAACGGCCAGCCACACAAAAGAAGATGCGTGTCCTCTCCAAGACACCTCCTTTCCTACGGAGCAATGCGAGAGGGCCAACTTTATGAGTCGGACGGCCAGCTCCCATACCTACAAACTCCAAGCGGACATGCTATCCCGCAAGTAAAGGCAGTGAAATTCCTAAGTATTTTACAGGCAAAGGAACTTAAGTCCACGGGCGCTCGACACCCGTAGACTTGGGAGACTTATGTAACTTTGGAATATTCCACCTTGGGACACGTGGCACTGACGTTCTAGAAGCATTGGGACACGTGGAGGCCAGAGCCCCCACGGACGGAGGGAATGTAGTGGCGAGTCAAGAGGCTACCACGAGAGATGTTCTTCCTGGGTCTACTGCCGGCCCTTCTGAACCCCTTGGGCCATCGGAGGGGGGATTAGCTTTTGAGATGGTGGCATTGGGCACGCGCTTCCCCGTGGAGATGCGGGAGAGGGAGGCTAGGGGGCGAACAATTTGCCCCTGAATATTACCGTTCGAGGCTTCAGCCGGGTCGCTGAGGCATTGGTCGATTTCCACCAAGCTGGTCTCGAGTGGGAGAAGCGTGTGGTAAGTTCTCTCGTCTTGGTGTTTTTCTTCTCGTTTTTTGTGATAGGCTTTTGTTCCTGACTCTGCTGTGTATGTGCGCGCTTCTTGCAGGAGGAGATTCGTCGCGACAGGGATCAGTTTTCTGGCGTTGCGACCTCTAGGAGTCGGGCTCTGGAGGTCTCCCAGAAGCGGTTGGCGGACGTGCGGGAGCAGTTGTCTGCCAAGAAGTTGGAGTGTGAGGGCCAAGGATGTTAGGTTAAGTCCTTGACTGAGGAGGTCGCCCGTCTCAAGGCCGAAGTTGGTCACCCTGCCGAGGTTTCGTTCCTTCGCTCGGAGTTGAAGAGGACTCGGAAGGAGCTGGCCGTCCGTCGGGATGACGCTGAAAGGCGTCAGCTGGAGCTGTATTCGCTCCGTGAGGCCCTGCGGGATGCGGAGCCTCGCGCTGCTGAAAGCCTTTCTGGCCGGCTGGCGACTGAGGACAAAGTTGTTGATGTCACCGATCGTCAGGAGGAGCTATCTGCACAGAGGATGTACGGCATGCTCCTGGCCGTTGAGCAGCTCGAGCGTCTCCGTGGGGAAAGATTCCCAGTGGAGTGTGTGGCTTCCTTGCATCCTTCCTTGGAGTTTTTTGAGGGTGAGCTTCGCGGTCGGACGAAAATGGACCCTCCGTTGAATCTTGCTTATCTTCTTCAACTGACGGATCGCTTGGTGGATCACCAAGTGTTATCCCGAATTGGCGGGCGAGCTCCAGGGATTAGACTTACTTCTCAGCAGCTGGCTGAGGCGACCAGACGGGGGTCGTCGGGAGATGTTGCCCACGTGGAGTCGGCTAGGGCCGAGACTTTTGTAGATCTTGCGGATGCTCAAGATTAGGTTTATGTAATATTTAGGGTGTTTACCCTTTGTAAATGGGAGGACACCCTCTCATTTTTTATATTAATGAGAATGATTTTTGCGAAGAGCTTTTTCTGCTTTCCTTTTTACTTCGTCGTAAAAAGTTGTATGCGTTTGCAGTTTCTCTTTTCGTAGTTATCTCTTTACGTCTGGGTAAAATGATTTTTTTTTTGCATGAGTACCATGTGATCAGGACGGTTTGTATTTATTTTTGCTAGCATGGTTCGTCGAACGTTCGTTTTGTGGTTTTCGAACCAAAGGGGTTTGTTTGCCGCGCTTTTGGGGAAATTTCAGCTTGGCCTTAGGGGCGCTTAGCGTTTCTTGGGCGATTGAGCCCGTCGTCCTGTGATAGGACTTACGCGAGTACTTTGCAGAGTTGAAGTCTTGTCTCTAGTGGGAAAGAAGTGCTTTCAATAATAAACAAAATGAATACATTCTTGCAGCCTCGGTCGGGCTAGCCTTAGGTAGGCTGAAGGTAAGAAAAGTGTTTACATTCGGATTGCCTAAGTCAGGCAAGCCTTGGCCAGGCTGAAAATCCTAAATTCAAAGTAGAGACATGTGCGACTGGACTTAAAGGTAAAATGCAAAGTGTGTTCGGAGTCTTAAGCGGAGGTTAGGTCCGGGCGGGTGGACTCTGGCTTCTTTCCTCCTGACTCTTTAGCCTCGGGAGGTTCCTCGCGTGATTCTTTAGGACCAAGGTGGGCGACCTTGACGGTCTTGGTTAGGCTAGCTGCGTAGCATGCTCGCGCCAGTTTCTGGTCTGCCATGATTTCTCCAATCCCGTGGGGTGTTGGGACCTTCATTGTGAGCTATGCGGTAGACACTACAGCTCTGAGTTTTTTTAGGGACGGTCGCCCTAGGATTGCATTGTATGCTGACGCTGCTGAGACAATGATGAAGTCTACATCAAGGCTCGCGACCTTTGGCAAAGTGACCATTGTTGTTCGGGCAGTGATGATTCCTTCTGCTGGAACCTGGGCTCCTGAGAACCCTATGAGCGTGCCGGGGAAGGGCCTTAGGCTGGCCTCGTTCAGCCCGAGCTTTCTGAAGGTGTAGAAGTGGAGAACATCTGCTGAGGATCCTTTGTCGATCAAGACTCTCTTAACTTCGTAGTTGGCGATGATCGCAGTCACTACCTTGGGGTCGTCGTGGACTGGTCCCTCTAGGTTAGCGAGGTCGAAGGTGATGGGGTCTCCCTTGGTCTCGCTCATCTTCTTGTGTTTTGGAGCGTAGTCTAGGGCGAGTATGGAGCATTCCGTCCTCTTCTTGTTTTGCAGTAGGGAGGAGGTCCCTCGCTGTAATCTGCCTGCTATGACGTTGATAACCCCACAGGTAGGCGCTTGGCCGTCGACTTCCTGGGGGTGCTCGGCATTGGTCTTGCCGAGTTGTCCCTTTCAGATTAGGTCCTCGATTTGATCCTTCAGGTGGATGAGTCATTGGTTTCATGCCCGTAATCCTTGTGGAATTGGCAGTATTTGGACTTGTCCATCGGTCTTCCCGTTTTCCGCCTTTTGACCTACGGGGGAATGCGAGCATGTCGAAATGATAAATTTCTTCCAACACCCCAACGTGAGATCTATTGAGGGGAGTGTAGCTCGTGAACCGTCCTCGGGGAGGCATCCGTGGTCGAGGAGGTGATCACTTCCTACCGCTCTTTTCCTTGAGGGCTTGGTTCTTGGTCCCTGCCTTTTCTTTTTTCTTCTCTCCTCGTTCCATATCGTCCCTGCTTATCAGGAACTTCCTTTTCTTGTCCTTAGCGATCTGAGCATTCTCCTCTTGAATGAACCAATCTGCACGATCCATGAGTTCCTATAAGGTGGAGACGGGGCACCTGTTCAGTTCCCCGTAGAACTGTGAACATCGAAGACCCTGCTTTATGACAAAGATGGTGACGATGTCCTAGAGGCCTCGAACTTGGAGCGAGAGTTTTGTGAAGCGGGCCAAGAAGGCTTGCAGGCTCTGTCCCTCCTCCTGGTGGAAACCAATGAAGGAGTCCTCATTTTTCTGGTACTCTTTGCTGCTGGCGAACTGTGTAAGGAAGTTCTGAGCCAGTTGCTCGAAGCTGTGGATCGAATTGGTAGGTAGCAAGGAGAACCATCTCAAGGCGGCTTCCTTCATAGTTGATGAGAAGACCCAGTACTGTTGGCCGTCCGTCATACCCAGTATCGACATGGCCGAGTTGAAGGTGTTCAGGTGATCTCGCGGATCGGTTTCTCCTCCATAAGGCTCTATGTGGAAAGGCATCTTGAAACCCATGGGCACGTGCTCATTCATGACTTGCTGGGTGAAGGGGTGTCTCCCCCTTCCCTGGAAGTCGATCACGGGCCACTGGTAGGCATTTGCACTGGTGGCTGCGTACGGGTTGTAGGTCGCGGCCCATGGCATATGGAGGTAGGATCCTAGAGGGTAATTTGGGACTAGTGGTCGTGGATAGCTCATAACAGGCCGTGCTGCCTATCCAGCGACCATGGTTGGTCCAGGTGGGATCACCGTTGGGGGTGGTGCCGCCGTCAGTGACAACCGTGCGAATTCCATTGGTAAGGTCCCAAATTGAATTGCGGGCAAGCCGGTAGGGTCGCTAGAGGTTCCTGCCGTCGCACCGTGTGATCATTCGTCCACTTGATATAAATACATACCATTTTCATCCTTGAGAAGATAATAAACACAATTTATTGGTCCTGAAGTAACATACCTTAGTACAATAAGGACACTTTGTACTAAACTAGGCATAGCCATTGCAATAAATTTGTTAGCAAAGTTTAGATATCTTCAAAGAATATCTTATCCCAATTTAATCTTCTCAAAGGAAGGAAAACCATAATTAATTGGATATGTTAATGTTGAATATTTTTGTGATCCCCGCAAAGCTCGGTCTCAAAATGTTACATCTTTACATATGGAGGAACTTTCATGATAGTAAGTGAACCAAATCGTTACAGCTACATCATTAAATCACTCAGAGATATTGGTTATTCATGAAGCAACCTATATGTGTGTTTGGTTGAGAACCATGATTCCTCATATTAAAGAAACATGTCAGTTGCCTCCAACCAATGCAGAACCAATAATATTGTATGAGGAAAATGCAGTATGAATCATAAGATATTGATGGACAACAAAAGAAATGTGATATTGGTATTCACAAAATTCAATTTAGCAATAATGTAGCTGACCTTTAATTAAAGTCCGTTACCTCAAGCTCTTAAGAAGCATGGATACAACATTGAAATATGAAGTCCTGAAGACTTTCATGACACATAATAAACTTAAGGGGAAGAAAAATAACAATGAATATTGTACTCTTTTTCCTTCGCTAAGTTATTGTCCCACTGGGTTTTCCTTAGTAAGGTTTTAACGAAGCATATTCATGCGAAGTCCTAAAGACTTACATTACACAATATAAATCAAGGGAAGAAAATTAATTATGAATTATGTACTCTTTTTCCTTCGCTAAGATTTTGTCCCACTGGTTTTTCTTGACAAGGTTTTAACGAGGCATGTTCATAATGAGTGGTCATCCAAGGGGAAGTATTATAAATATATGTATTTATATGTGGATGACCACATTTTCAACATTGGGTTCTTCCTAAACCCTCCACATGATCACTTGTCTCTTTGTATCCTTAGTAACCTCTCCATGAAAGCCTCTTTAAGAGAATTGTGTAACCTTCCAATTAGTGTGCTTAAATGTACATTATTGTGTTCTTAATGATACCTTATGGCTAGAGTCCTATAAATAGAGGCTATTGTAAACAATTGAATAGATGAATTAATTTGGTGCATCTTTCTCTTATGTTCTTATTTTTTTCTCTAAACTTTTGTCTTATGTTCTTGTTACTCCTAAATTCTTTGTTTTACAACATAATGGTGGTAGTTATCAAATAAAGTCATTTTTCAATTTTAAATTTATTGTTTTAAGATTAATAATAACAATTTATTTTATAAATTAAAAAATTTAACATGCACGTACCTAACCTCGAGTTATTATTATTTAGGGCAAATTACACTTTGGTGCCCTGTGGTCTCGTCTGATTTCACTTTGGTGTCCTGTAGTTTTATTTTTGTCAGTTTCGTACCCTGAGGTTTACATCATTAGCACTTTAGTGTCCTGAGGTTTTCTACCGTTAGTTTTAACGGTAATATACTATTTGAATATAAAAAATCTTAAATGTGACTCGCTGGGGATGAACCCAAAATCTCTAATGACATAGACCATTGGACCATAAAATTTTAATAGATTTTAGTTTCCTTTCATTAAATATAATATGTCAAGACCAACTATACTCACCCTCACATTTATTTGCAGAATATAATTACACTCTTCTCTTCAACTAAATAGTTTTTGAACTCATACCGATTATTAAATCATTGAAAGGTTTGAGTCATTAAGTCATTGATTCGACAATTTAATCATTTAAAAATTTGTTGAACTAATAAAAAAATAAATTTTTTACTTTTATTTTTAAATTTATTTATTCTATTAAATGAAAAAAAAATATAATTAATTAAAATAAATACAATAAATTACTTTACAGTGAATATTATAAATATGGAATTTATACATATTATTATATTTAATAGTTTGTCATTTAAAATTAATTAAATAATATATATTTTAAAATAATTTTATGTCATTAAATAATAGTAATATTTTTTTATGGAAATTTTTTTGGCCAAGTTAAAAATGTTATACTAAATAATTATGTTATTTAAAATTAATGAAATAATATGTAATTTAAAATAATATTTTTTAATTAAATAATAGTTTTTATTGGATAATTAAATAATATTAATAGTTAAAATAATTTTATATAATTAAATCATATACATTTTTAAAAAAAAATTAATTTTATTTATACTTTTTATTTAATTGGTTTAAATTATAAAATTATAAAATTACTGTAGATGAAATGACATTGAGAATAGTGAAAGTAGAGAGGGTTAATAGTATAATTGTTATAGATATATATATATATATATATTGAAAGGAACACAAAAATCAATTAAAACTTTGTGGCCCATGGATAAGGCATTGGTTTACAAAATCAGTATAATTACTGTTAAAACTAACGGTAGAAAACCTCAGGGCACTAACTAACGGTGCAAACGTGGCACCAAACTGACAAAAATGAAACCACAGGGCACCAAAGTGAAATCATGCAAAACCACAGAACACCAAAGTGTAATTTACCCTATTATTTATGTTATTTTTTTATATTTTTAATATATAATAAAAATAAAGGTTAAATAAATTTATTGTGATAAATAATATGTCTAAAATAATAGTTATAAAAAAATGTCTAAATTAATTAATTTATTTTTAAAATGGTAACTGTTGTTTTTTGTTCAAACAATTCATAATGTAAAATAAGGACTGCAAAGGGTTGTAACCTTGGAAGGCTTGTCCTTAGGTGATGACCTAGGTGCCTACGTACCCTTGTGTAGGGATCAAAGTCCATGTTATTCGAAGGGAACGTCCATGGTGGCCATTAGGCAGAAGTGTTACCTGTAGTGGCCATGCGCGGTTAGGACGTGTGTGTGCTCTCCGGGCGGGTGAGCCACCTGTTGTAGGTACCTCGCAAGTAGAGGATGAGAGAGCAAGAGTCTCTGGGTAGCTACATAGCATGCTCGCGCTAATTTTTTGTCCGCCGTGATTTCTCCGATTCCGTGCGGCGTCGAGTACTTCGTGGTGAGTTGTGTCGTGGGTACAATAGCTATGAGCCTATTTAGGGACGGTCACCCTAACATAGTGTTGTACGCTGATGGTGCCGAGACGATGATGAAGTCAGTGTCAAGGCTTGCTACTTTCGGCAAGGTGCCTACTGATGTGAGGGTTGTTATAATTCCTTCTGCCAGGACTTGGGCTCAAGAGAATTCGATGATTGTGTGCCGAGAATCGGCCTCATGCTTTGCTTGCTTAAGCCAAGTTTCTTGAAGGTGTCGAAATATAGGACGTCCATGGAGGATCCCTCGTCTATCAGGACTCGTTTTACCTCATATTTTGCTATGACCACTGTTAAAACTATGTGGTCATTGTGAGTTAGTCCTTGTAGATTCGAGACATTAAACGTGATTGGATCCTTGTGCTCTTCATGTTTCTTTCTCTGTTTGGGGAGGTAATCGAGGGCGAGTATGGAACAGTCCAGCCTCTTCTTGTTTTGGGGTTGCGAGGTAGTCCCCTTTTGTAGTCCTCCCGCAATATCATTAATGACCCCTCAAGGTGGTTGTTGTTTGCTGTTATGCTTCATTCGTTCCACGTTGGAGTTGTCCATGTCCTTTATGTATCTTCCCTGCTGCCCTTTCCTTATTTAGTTCTCGATCTAATCTTTTAGATGTATGCAATGATTAGTCTCATGCCCATAATCCTCGTGGAATTGACAGTCTTTGGACTTGTCTATGAGCTTTCTAGTTTTCTGTCTCTTCATCTGGGGAGGGAAGCTATGCATGTAGGAGTGGTAAATTTCCTTTAGGACTCCAATGTGGGACTTGTTTAGGGGCGTGTAACTGGTGAATCGTCCTCTGTGGGGTGAACAAGTTCTTGGTGGCAAGAGCTTCCTGCTACTCTTCTCCTTCTGGTTTTGGTTCTCGGTAGTCCCTTTTTCTTTCTTCTTTTTCAACCGCTCTAGGTTAGTCCGACTTACCAGGAACTTCAGCATCTTGTCTTTTGCTATCTGGGCGTTTTCCTCCTGGATGAACCACTCTGCACTGTCCATCAATTCTTGTAGAGTGGACACTGGGCATGTGTTGAGTTCACCGTAAAACTGCGAGCATCTAAGGCCTTCTTTGATGACAAAGATGGTGACCGTATCTTGGAGGCCCTTGACTTGGAGTGAGAGTTTTGTGAATTGTGCCATGAAGGCTTGCAAGGTCTCTCCTTCTTCTTGGTGAAAATCAATGAAGGAATCTTCATTACTCTGGTACTCCTTTCTACTGGCGAATTGAGTAAGGAATTTCTGAGCCACCTGCTTGAAATTGTGGATTGAGTTCGTGGGTAGCAGTGAGAAATATCTTAGTGTCGCTTCTTTTAGAGTGGACGAGAAAACTCGGCATTGCTGTCCGTCCGTCAAGTCGAGTATCGACATGGCTAAGTTGAAGGTATTGAGGTGGTCACGTGGGTTTGTTGCTCCTCCATAGGGCTATATGTGGAAGGGCATCTTGAAACCCATAGGGACGTGCTCATTCATAACCTGTTGAGTGAAAGGATGTTCTCTCACTTGAAAGTCGAATCTGAGCCACTGGTATTGACCTAGGTAGACCGCGGAAGTGCCATAAGCAGCATACGGGTTATAGCCGCATGCCCATGGCATATGTAGGTAGTAGCCTAGCGGATAGTTTGGGGCAGGGGGATGATTGGTGGAGGAGCTGGCACTGTGAACAATAGTCGGGCGAACTCCATCGAGAGAGTTCCAAATTTTATGGAAGGCACTTGTGACAGATTAGCAACTTTCGGCGCCATTATGCTTGATGGGCCTACGGGAGCTGGCACTGGAGCGTTGTGCAGCATTGTTGGCATCTGGGTGTCTGTACTCGTTTGAGAGAGGTCCCCATACATTGTTCGTTCACGTTGGTGCATTGCTGCTAGCTCAGCTTCTAGTCGGGCTATTTCATTTTTGTGCGTGGCTCTCGTTGGGTCTACTAGTCCCTGGGTGCTTCCAGGCGAGCATGGATTATGCGGCATGCCATATGGGTGTTGGGAACACGTTTCATCCCCAAGTGCTGGTGTTTGGATAACGTTCTCCGCGATAGTTACCCGGGATGCCGAGACATTTAGCGGTTGACTTGCGACCGAAGTTCCTGCCTTTGCTGGAGTGCTCTATAGGCTAATTTGTATAGGCCCATTTTTAAACAAGCCTATTTTCTCCCACCCAATTAAGTCAATTAACAAGTTGAACAAGTTGGTCCACTGGCTTAAATACATTTCGATAATACTAAAATAGTTATATTTATTACAAGGACTGTGAACGATAAAATTTTGAAACTAAATAATACTCTTGTTTTCACTTTTCACCCAGGAAGTAAAGCATATTCAAGCTGAAGTAGCCAAAGAAATTCAAAACAAATGCCTTAGTAAATGTTGTCCAAAGAATTGCAAGTCAAGTTACAAGTTAGGAAAGAAAGTTGCTAAGATGCTCAAGAATGTTGATGAACTAACAACCAAAGGGCAAAGGTTTAGTAAGGTTGGTGAAGTTGCTCACAAAATGCCAAACAGGCTAGCAATAGAGATGCCTCCTGATGAAACAATTGGATTGGATTTGATGTTTAATAAGGTATGGGATAGCAGTGGAGCAGAAAATGTTGGGGTGATTAGTTTATATGGGATGGGAGGGGTGGGAAAGACCACCCTTTTGAAAAAAATTAACAATGAACTTGGGAAGAGAATGCTAGACTTTAATCTTGTGATGTTGATTGTAGAATCTAAAGAGCAGAATTTAGATAGTACTATGGAAAACATCAAAAAGTAGATAGGAATTGAAGATAACATTTGGAATCATTGCAGCAATCATGATGAAAAAGTTGGAAAGATTTATCATTCCTTGAAACAGAAGAAATGTGTCCTGTTATTGGATGATATATGGGAGAGCTTGGATTTGAAAACGGTGGGAGTTCCACATCCAAAGGATAATAATTTTCAATCCAAAGTGTTATTCACAACACGGTCTAAAGATGTGTATGCAAAAATGCAAGCTCAAAGTACATTCCAAGTAGAAAATTTGACGGAGAAAGAATCACTAGAGTTATTCTTCATGAAAGTTGGTGAAGAAACTCTCAATTCTCATCCTAACATTCCAAAGCTAGCGAAAGAGAGGGTTGGGGAATGTAAAGGGTTACCACTTGCACTTATTGTGGTGGGAAGTGCCATGGCTGGTGTGAAGAGTATGGAAGCATGGGAGTACTCAAGAAACAACTTAACAAGTTCTTCATGGACAGCTCCAAATTTAGAAACAAAAGTATTTTCTATTCTCAAGTTTAGCTTCGACAAACTTCTGGATGAAGCACATAGAAATTGTTTCTTGTATTGTGGATTATATCCTGAAAATTATGAGATTAATGTTTTTTATCTCATTTATAAATGGATAGGGGAGGGATTCTTAGTCAAAACACAGGGAAAAGTGTGTGGGATATGCGTCTTCACGGTGAGCCTGTGATTCAAAAGTTAAAGCTTTCATGCTTACTAGAAAGAGTTGAAGATGATCTCTTTTTAAGTCGTAAAGTTAAAATGCATGATGTGATCAAAGACATGGCACTATGGATAATGCGTGGTCCAAATAAAACCAAAAGAAAGATTCTAGTACAAGAAGATGCATCAAGAGTCTCCCCAAATGATATTGAAATGTGGCAAACTGTTGAAAGGATTTCAATCATAGACTATGATGAATTGCATGTACCTGTCGTCACTTGCCCGAATCTCACAACCATTACTTTTGCAATGAAAGAACTTAGTGGTCCAAAAACTCTACATTTGTCAAATATCCAATACATGAGCAGATTAAAAGTCTTGGATGTTTCAAGTAGTCATCCACAAAAGATAATAAAGCTGCCTGCAAAATTGGGTGATTTAGTACATTTGGAATATCTTTCTTTGATGGGAGATATGTCTGTGATTCCCACCGAGTTTAAGAAGTTGAGAAAGTTGAAGTATATTGCTTTATATAAAAGGAGTGATGATGTTGTAAGCATTCTATTGGAAGTGGTATCAAATCTTGAAGAGTTAAGAGTGTTGAGATTTATTAACACTTCAGCCAATAAGAATACAGAAGAGAGAAAATTGCTTGAGCAGCTAGAGTCCCTCCCAAAATTAGAGGAATTGTCGATAGAAATAACATCTAAGGATGGCCTTGAAAAATTAAATGACTCCACCAAGTTGCAAAGTTTTGTGGACGCCCTTATGATTGATTGTCATGAAATGGAGATCACCAATATCTCATTAATATTAGCACCTATGTCAAAAATGAAGCAGCTAGAGGAAATTCACTTCTCTAGATTGTTTTGTGTGGATGGTGGTTATGTTTCTGACACTTATTGCCTAAGAATGCTCTGACATATGATTATAAATGTGTGTAATAAGTAATAACTAATGTGACATGGCTCAAATATGCTGCACTCCTTCAATATCTTGAAATTGGTCAATGTGAGATAATGCAAGAATTGATAAGTAGAGAATGCATTATTGAGAATGCAGATAATTTATTCTCATCTCTCGTGGAGCTGCATTTGATATGGCTCTCACAGCTTGAGATCATCCATAAGGCTGCCTTGTCTTTTCCTTCCCTAAGATTGCTCAGAGTATCACACTGCTCAAAGTTGAAGAAGTTACCATTGGATTCTAATTCTTCCATGGATAAGTTGAGGCACGCATATTGAAGGAGGCCAAAGGTGGTGGGACAATTTGGAAGTGGAGGACCCAACAATTAAGCACAAACTTCAGGCAAAATGCAAAGCGGTTAGAGTTGGTTTCTAGCTTGTGTATATATCATTTCATATTGGCATGCACTATAAGCACACATGTGCAAGACAAGCAATATTGGTTTTATGAGCTTTAATTACTTCTTGTTTAAGATTTCATAAACTTTTATTTGAAGCCCTTTTGTGTAGCATTGTAGGTGTGGTTGAGTTTGTAGACTCTTTGTTCAATATAAAAACAGACAGAAACATAAGTATTTCCCTCTCTTTCATGGGAAGATGCGATCATTTATATAAGAGGATGACTTTGTATGATTTATTGAATATTAATAAATCTCGTGTGCTTGGTACAATTGATATTCTTGAAATTTTAGCTTTTCTTCATGTACACTAATTTGATTAATTATTAATTTCACCATTTAATTTCCCTTCCATACAATAACAAGGACGCATATTTAGGGACTTGGTATATTGAGTCAGTTTAGCATACGAAACTTCAATCATATTCAATGCTTTCAATCTTCAATAATGTTGGAATATGTTGTGTGCTAAATACAACAAATTAATATTTTTTATTTTTAAATAAACAAAACTTAAGTATAGAGCAAGTAGGATCGAACGCACAAGGATCGAAGATTTTGATTCTGTCAAGTATTCAAGACACAAAGAAAAAGAAGCAAAAAATAAAAAATAGGGGGTCAAAGGTTCATTTTGGTCCTCTATGTTTCACTCAAATTTCAAATTAGTCCCTTATGTTTCAAAAGTTTTAAATTAGTTCTTTATGTTTCCCAGAAGTTTTAAATTGGTCCTTCCATCCAAATCTGTCAATTTCTTAAGTTAACTGCTGATGTGGCGTGCCGAGGTGGACACATAATCTTTCCAACGTGTATCAGATAACTAACGTGGACTTAGACACGCCAAAAACACCAAAACGGTGTCATTTGAGCCAAAAATAAAACCATTCTCAGAGGACCAATATGAAAATCTAATGAAACATAAAGGACTAATATAAAACTTCAATGAAACATAAAGGATCAATATAGAACTTTAGTGAAACATAAAGGACCAATATAGAACTTGAATGAAACATAAAGAACCAATATATAACTTTAATGAAACCTAAAGGACAAATATAAAACTTTTGGGAAACATAAAGGACCAATATAAAACTTTTAAAAGATAAAAGACCAATTTAAAACTTGAATGAAACATAGAGGACCAAAATAGGGAGTTTTAATAAAACAAAAAAACAGAATTTAAACTACACTAACAATAATAAGAATGCGAAATCGAAGTGAATGTACGAACGAAATGCAAGAACGAATCCAATTCAAGTAAAATAAGTTTCTTTAGAAATGAATCTAGCCAAGGAGTGTAAACAATTGATATCTTTAGAAGTTGTTCATCGACTCTAATTCATAGTACATCGGCCTATGATAGATAATCCAGCATTAACCATCATAGATAATTCTTCCAAAGATTAAGAGACACTCTAATCAACTAACCACTCCGATCCAGCATCAAGAGTAAATTAATTAAAAGTATTGAGTTTCGAAGAATATAACTAATGCGAAATATCAAGACTACCCAGCATAGCCCAACATCTCGAATCCATATTTATCAACATAAGAAATTATTCTCCCATAAAATCCCTATGTTAATCGCCACTTTTATCGACCCCATTTAAATAATCACTTATTTAACAAGGTTAAATGGTAGAAAAATCATTAAGTGAAACAGATAACGGGCCTATTATCTACCCACTCAATCATAATTAAGAAATAAGAACTGAAATATGAAAAATACTATATTAAAGAGGGAAAAAAGATACAAAACGTACGGAATACGTCTCACAATTTCATTGATATCAAATGTAACCCCCTTGACTAGATAGAAGGGTTTAAGAAAATCCTTAAGTGTAAATGTGTCACGACCCCAATTTAGAGGACCGTGACCGGCACAGACACAGGGAATATCCCTGTACCTGTAAGCCTTATCACCTAATTGACAGAATATCTATTATTGAAAATACATTCACATGCAGTATAATACCATGGCTACACTGAAATGGTGGCCTATCCTAGGCAAGCAAATCCACGGCCAGTGCCGCTTCAGCATATAGATATAGGAAAATACACATAATATATATAACCTGTGTACTGGCTACACATCCGAAGATGTTGCCTATCATATTCACATGCAACAGACTTATGTATATATATACATTTTTAAAACAAATTTTCCCTGTATCGCAGTAAAATAAATCCTGATCTTTAAGGTGTGTGAAGCTGACAGTTCTAGATTTAGTAATACAATCTAATTGGGTACGTCTACCCTTTACTTTATGATACAATAATAAAGTCAATAAATTACAATTACAATGTATTCACCCACATGAACAAGTTGTGGGTCTTGGAAAATGTTGCTCAACCCTCATTCCACCGAGACTTCTTCCACATGTACTTAACCTGTCTCTGTGTAGTAAAAATGAGGTGTGAGTCTTAACCACGCGACTCAGTGAGAACTCTCCCATCCCCGGCGCAAGGAGGGTACCATGGCACTGGGATTGGGAGTCATACACAACCACATACAAAAACAACTGGTTATTGTTAATTAGCATACATTCTTGGCGACCACACAACAACAGAAATTTCACCCAAACACTCACATGCATTTAATAATTTTAAACATGCAGCAGTTTATTCCACGTCATCACTCAGCAAGTAAACATGTAACATATAGTGCCAGCTTTTACTTACCGGTCTTCTCACGTTTCAGCATGCCTGAATCAAACAAGACGTGTGGTGACGTAATCCTGTACGTTAGCACTACGCTGCACAATCAGCAATTATATGCAAACACAGACAATTTGTACATACACAAAGATGCTAAACATACATCTACCTAATCTCCCCAACTCTTAGATATCTACTAGCCAGCACGTGGCTTTCCCACTTCGAACCCGTGCACTCGGGTTTCTAGCCACCAAGTGGCAAGACATACTTAACCCATTCACTTGGGTACTGGTCACCTCGTGACAATTCTAGTAACCAAACACAATCAACTTCTATCTGTCAAACAACTGACGCATAGCCACCATGTGGCACGTCCTGACCCCTTGCTACGGGGCAGTAGCTTAAGCCCACTCGTCCATTACCCAACCAGGCGGCGGGCACGACATGACGTCTCAAAGCCTGGCCACTGATACACCCTAAACCATCTCAACAGGATGATTTCTCTTATGCAAGATCAGGCTCACGGTTCACCCGTAGGTTCCTCCCGTGTCTCCTTATCTTGGTCTCACATATTAATAGGATTCTTTGTATCTTTTCCGAAGGATCAACAATTCATCTCCTTATTAATATGTACAAATATCCTCAACAGGATGTAACTCATATACCCGTCTAGATGCAATCTCTGAGCCTCAAGCTATCGTCATATCAATATAAATCCTTTCTGAGCCTATTACCAGGATAAGGCAATGACCATCGTCATGGTGATTATAAAACTGAGGTCTCAAGTGCCATCTGATGTTGTTCTAGTCGATGTCTCACATATTAATAGGATTCTTTGTATCTTTCCCGAAGGATCAACAATTCTTCTCCTTATTAATATGGACGAGTATCCTTAACAGGATATAACTCATATACCCATCCAAATGCACTCTCTGAGCCTCAAGCTATCGTCATAGCAATATAAAACCTTTCCGACCCGATTGCCAGGACAGGGCAATGACCATCGTCATGGTGATTATAAAACTGAGGTCTCAAGTGCCATCTGACATTGTTCTAGTCGATGTCTCACATATTAATAGGATTCTTTGTATCTTTCCCGAAGGATCAACAATTCTTCTCCTTATTAATATGGACGAGTATCCTTAACAGGATATAACTCATATACAT
Source organism: Senna tora (assembly GCA_014851425.1). Lineage (NCBI taxonomy): Eukaryota > Viridiplantae > Streptophyta > Magnoliopsida > Fabales > Fabaceae > Senna > Senna tora. The sequence continues at coordinate 18,478,041 of CM026262.1, forward strand.
GTCCAGATGCACTCTTTGAGCCTCAAGCTATCGTCATAGCAATATAAAACCTTTCTGACCCTATTGGCAGGATAGGGCAATGACCATCGTCATGGTGATTATAAAACTGAGGTCTCAAGTGCCATCTGACGTTGTTCTAGTCGATGTCTCACATCGCTAGTATAACCAAATCCGAAACCCACCAATAACTCCCTTTGCATGATTTTAATTTAAATCAACATCGTGACGAGTTTTCAAAATAAAAGTTTAGTCCTTCCGTACAAGGGCTCTTGCCACCGTCGTGGAAAAGATTTAATAAAATACTCATCATGCCTCCGGAGTGTATGAGTCGGATTTGTAACACACCAATCATAGCAAACAATTACTCTCTACTCCTATGTCTTCCTATCTAAGCTTCTTTCCACAACCTATTTTCTAGTTCCTTCATTCCTTTAACATTCTATACCTCTAGCTAACACATACCAGACAAGCAGAGAATGTACATACTCATGTAATCCACACAAGCATACAACCCTAGGAGCAGAGATGGAAGAACCCTCACCTTGGCCAACCTTCCATGCAATCCTCTCTTGTAACTTTAGTCTCCTCAGAGTTCTTGTTGCACTCTATGGCGTGCCGTTGTTCCTATAAGAACAACATTTACATCATTAAGGTTATTACTTAGCTTAACTTGTTATTTATCTCTCCATTTCTCTCACATGTAGTTCATGGTTGCCACAGAGTCAAGCTCTTGGTCTTATTGGACTTCTCTATCCCGAATTATGCGTATCCTTTCTCGGACACTTGACTTACTCAAATATAACACTCTAGTTGAGTGTTTCACATACTTGGATTTGAGTATTAGACCTCTATCTAACTTGTATTCGCACCTAAGGAAGCTTATCTAACTTAATTGGAAGGAATTCTAATTCTAGGAAGGTCTAAGCATTTTAATTCAACTTGTGTTTCTACTTGGGTTCTAAGAAATCTAGTTTCTAAACCTCAATATACGTCCAATTTATCCTACTTGGGTTCTAAGAAATCTAGTTTCTAAACCTCAATATACCTCCAATTTATCCTACTTAAGGTTTCCTAAAGGTTGTGAAGGGATAAGGTTGCAATTCACAAAGTTAGACCTAATTTGTTCCGCAAGTTTCCATCCTTGAGAAAAAATAGAGTACTTGGAGTGATTTAATCCTCAAAAACATATTTAAGAGTGTTCTAGGGTGTTTAGGATTGAAGAGAGGGGGTTCGGAGGTTTCAATTCGACCTTAAAGTGGGCTTGGGGCAAGCCAGGCAGGGACCTGGCACTGCCGCGCCAAGGTGCTGCCTTGGTAGCCCTTGGCCAACTAGCAAGTGGGCGCTGCAGCGCCAGTTTGGGCACTGCAGCGCCAGCTCGCAGCACAACAATGTTTTTGCTGTGCTCTGGCTGGTTTCGGCCACCTTTTCAGCCATTTTACGATCTGGCTTCGATTCCACTTTTCACGGGTCTTGTTCTCCTACATATATACTATATTTAGGAAGTCCTACAACTCAAATCCAACTCCGATTTGTCGTCGAATCGTTGATTGTTCGAAATTGAGAAAAATGGGTTTTATAAACCCCAAACTCTTCCAACTTCGAATCCGGCCAAATCCAATGATCTAGCCTCGAATCCTAACCCCGATGAGTGTTCAAGAACACTTTAGAAACACTATTCTACCCTCAAATCCGCCCAAACTTGAATTTTCAACTCAATTCCAAAAATGAAGAAAAATGAAGAAAATGAGAACTTGGAGAGAATCGGGCGTTGTACCAACCTTAACTCGAGAGATTGAGACAAGGAAGATGACGAGGATGATCTTTGGCTCATCCTCCAACTCCGGCTCGCCGGATCCTGGCGAGATTCCCGCCGGATTTCCTCCCACCTCCAAGCCCTAGCTCCATCTCTCTCCTTTCCTTCTCTTTCTTTCTCCTTTGTTTCTCCTTCTTTCCCCGTGGCCCTCTCCCCCTTTTTTTCTAATTGTGTCTTGTTAAATTAATTGGGGAGTGTTACGGGAATAGGAAAAAAAATGTGGGGGGCTGGTGCCTTAAAATAAATATTAAAATAATAATATAATCTTAATTAATTAATTAGAAATGAAAAAAAACATATTTTAATTTAGTTTCCACTCCTATTTATTTTAGGTTTCTAATTTCGTAGGTCCTGAGTTAATTCCAAAAATATTTCACTTCTTTCTTTCATCTTTTATTTTACTTGAAATTTCGAAGAATTTCTCGGTTCCTTTCCGGTTTCCCTTAACCTTCGTACTTTTCCAATATTTTTCTTAAGGTTTTAATTCCTAGCCCCGGAATAAATCATTCTTAAATCCTCAAAATTTTAAATAAATCATTCTTTAATTCTCAAATTTTTCTAGGGTATTACAAAATGCTTTCTCCTTAGCCATGACTTTCTGTGCTCAGCCTCCCGTCAGAAGAAGATGAAGAACATTTAGGATTTGCAAAAGAGTAAAAAAATGGAATAAAGATATGGAATATATTATAATCTAAGGTGTTACCCTATTTCTATCTAAATAGTAAATACATCGTGGGCAATGAATTTCACTAGTCCTAATAGGTCCAACCCAAAAAGAGCAAGTCCTAGGATGATAGAATACTCTTTCAGCCTATCCAATTTGTTCTCATACGTACAGCAACGTCAGAGAGAGGTAGAGAGAGAGAGAGAGAGAGAGAAAATACAGGTCTGTCCACTTTTTAACTATGCTGTGAAGTCTAGACGACAGCTTAAGGCGTGTCCATGGCTTACAAACCTGACTGGAAGAGAAACTCTACACAAAATCAATAAAAATTAAAATCTAAGTTTGTCCTAATTGATATGCACAAAGATAAAAAGGGTACTATGAATTCAATTTCTATACAAAAAGTATCAATTAAGAAGTTAATTCATACTAAATATATGTGCATTTTACAACTTAACAAATAAGAGGTTAAAACAATGGGACCCACTGTGTTTGTCTTCTTTTTTTTTTTTGGAAAGAAATATTCATTGATAAAAGAAGAAATAAAATCATACAAGTTACAAAGGAGCTTCAACAAGACAAAAATGAAAACAAGCCTATCACAACTCACAAGCCTGCACTCCTAGGAGGGAAAATCTAAGAGATAAAGAAGTCTAACAACTCTGGGTTTGGTTCAAACAAATTGTGGAATTGGATTGTAATTGGAATTGGAATTGGTAGGATGGAATTACAATTGAATTATTTGAATTGAAAATTGTGTTTGGTATGAAAAGATAGAATTGAAAGTTTGTAAAAGAATGTGAGGTAAAAAAAAACTAATTTACCCTTCAACAAATATTAAATAATTATTTTTCTTTTAATTTTATTTTTTGAATATAATTATTTTTTTATATTCATTAAAAAAATTAATTATTTAATATTAATTAAATAATTATAAAAAATTTAATAAATAATTATAAAAAATAAAAAACAGTGTGAGAGAGAGAGAGTAGGGGCAAAAGTGTCTTTTAAACTCAATTCTACAAAATTTATCCCAATTCCTCAAAAAAAAAAAAAAAAATACCCTAGAATCCAATTTCACAAAATTTACACACCCAATTCCACATAATTTAATTCCAATTCCATATAACCCAACCAAACTAAAGAATTCTTAGCTAAGATAGTGTGCAATTCCATGTAGAATTGAATTCTACACCCAACTAAACATAGAAGTCACGAATCTCCTACACAATTCATGTAAAAAAGAATTAAAACAATATACTCTTTCAATCTACACAATTTTTTTTTACTTATTTAAAAAGAAAACTAAAAGACCTAAATTCAAGAGGCAACTCAGCTATCATCTCTTTCTAAGAGAGATAAATCTTCTTAATAATTTTCTTCATTTCAAACGCTAAATCCACAAATGTGGATTTAGAGATGTTGCTTTTCTAATTACCTCCATTGTAGAACAAGGGAGGAGGATAACTTCCACAGAAAGTGGAAGTAGAGAACTCCCAAAGATAATGGGAGGAAAAATCCCTAATGGAAGAATAAACCTCCATAATATGAGAGAATAGAAAAGAAAAACAAGAAAATGGAGGAGGGGAAGAGCTGTCGCAAGCTCATGATTTTATTATCTTACGATTTTATGATTTTATTTATAGAAATTGATCTCGATCTTAAATAAAATAGAAATATACTAAAATAGCAACAAGATTATAATCTTGTATATTTGATCTTACAATCTATCATGTTATGTATCTCATATTAAAAACTTACCATTATTTTTAAGATACACTAGTAGAGTATTCATCAATAAATAGAATTGTTTTATAAAAGTCGTTCTAACGTAAATTGCCTAATATATCTTGGCGTATTTTATGAAAGTTATTATATATTTTTTGATTAATTTGTACGAAGATTTATATTATAATTATAGTTATTTTACAAAATTAATAGGATCTTTTATAAAAAAAAAAATTAATAATAGAATCTTGCATGTGATCTTTGATTTAATTTTACGATTCAATCTATCTTGTGCCTCTTTCAATCTTATGCAAGACCTGGATCATAACAACATTTTTTTTTTGGTAAACTTGATCTTAACAACATTGATATTATATATATGTGTGTGAGTGTGTTAAGCCAAGTTGATTTAACTAATTTATATTGATGGAAATTAAAATATTATTCACAAGGATGAATTTGCAATCTCCATTAGGACTGTGTTTTGGACTATATACCTTAGATAAGGTCGCCATTGATTCTTTGTTCAAGCCTCTAGGAAAAAAACAAAAAAACATAGCACAATTGAGATCTCTAAACTACTTCAATAATTGTTTGGAGAAAATGATATTTTGGGCCCAATAATTTTACTTCTTTTTTTTTTATAATTTTTTTTTTACTTCATTTCTAATTTGATTGATTGCTTTTTTTATTTGGCCGAGTTCTAAGTTCATTTTTTTAGTTTAACCATTAATATTAAGTTTTTATAATTTTAATCATTTTTAGTTTAATTTTTACTGTCATGTTTTATTTAATGCACATAAATTTTGCTGTTGTGACCAATCATATATCATATTAATTCGAATATTCTTAGTTTATGTTAATAAAAAAAAGTCACAATTATACATTGTTATTTGTTGCTATCCACACGCTATACTAACTAACTTATTAACCATGGCTTTCCAAAAAAAACAAACTTATTAACCATAGGGTGATTTTAAGTCAAATCACAATATGATAAAGTGTCACACTCTAAATCATAAGGATCAAATTGATTTTAAGACAAATTACATGGAAGCAAACTCTAATTTACTAATTTACCCTTAATTTAATCTTAGATAAACATCAGCTAACTTTAATTGTTTACTAAACTACTAATTCATGAAAGTTTAATGGGAAGGTTCAAAATTGAATACTTAAAAAATTATAATATATCAATATAAGGATTCAATTTTAAATTTTTTTTTAACTATAAGGACTAAATTAAAACGAAGTAAAATTATAGGGATTTAGCATTATGTTGTTAATTTTCAAAAGAAGTTTCTTGGTATATGTATCATATTTTTTTTCTTAAAAAAAAAAAATCAAATTTCTTATATCCTTGCCATCAAGTTCTCCAATATAAATATGAAACGTGGCAAAAAGTATTTAAATGACCAATCATAGTAGAGAGAGAATGTAGAAGACCACATTTTCTTTGTCCGTTATGGCTTGTGAGCCATGTTATTCAATATCCACAATAAGGTTATAGTTTATTTGTCTATAAGAATATGGCCGCATACATTTTACTTTCTCTAGATCTTACTTAGTGAGAATCTCGTATAATTATTGGGCTTCCCATTATGTATCATCTTATTAGAGAAAATTTTATTCAAAATATTATCAAACACTAAGAGTAAGATCCCATTTTTTTGCCATTACATTCCATTCTAGGAAATCAAAAAGTAGGTGGGACCCATCTGACCCCACCTATTTTTTCTTTTCCTTCTTGGAAAAAAAAATACAAAATGTCTATTATACCTTTTGATTTGACACAATCATAATCTTTTTTCTTTTAATTATTTTAATATAAAAGGTAAAGTGATAATTTTAATACATTCTCATTCTATTTCCATTCTCAAACTTTTATTAACAAACACAGTAAATGTATTCCATTTCCCTTTCTACGTAAAGAACGTGCCTGTATATTTCTTCCAAGGAGATTTAAATCTTTCTTCACTATGCTATGTAGCAATGGTCCGAGCTAATTGCTTGATGGGCCGTTATACTCATTTGATTAAAGAGATTTTTCCAGGCCCAATTGGCGAGGCATCTGTCAAGTTTCTCGTTCACGAGCCCATTTTCTCTATTGTTTGACCATGTATCCTGCTTTAAGGGAGTTTGAGAAAAAGTGCTGTGAGAGAATAGTTTGTGTTTGGCAAACTGAATTGAAAAATACTTTTAAAAAACAATTTGTGTTTGGCAAATTTGTATTGAAAAGTACTTTTGAGTGTAAAATTACCAACAAAGGTATATGTAGATTTTAAGTGTTATTAATATTATTAAATATATAAATTATATAAACATTTATTATTGTTAAGTTTTATTACCCAAATAAATATTAAATGATAATTAGTTTATTAATTTAATAATGTATCAATAAAAAAAATTATTAATTTTAGTTTATATAATTTTTTATTTATGAATATTATTTTTATTAAATACCTATTAATTTTAATCAAATAAAAACTAATTATAAATATTTATTATTATTTTGATAAATTATTATTATTAAGAAGGGGTGGGGTTAGGATGAATGAGCAATGTATGAGACGTAAAGGAGGGTGGGGTTAGGGTGTAAAAAGGGACAAAATGATAATTTCAAAATGTTAGTAAGGATATTTTTTTGTCCTAAAATAATTGAATTTTAGCTTATGTTTTTTGTTAGTAGCAGAAGCTCCAATTTCTAACTTTTGCTTAAAGTTAAAAAATTGCTTTTACTACAACTCAAAAATACTTCTGGATAATTTGTTAAACATCTCATTTTTTTAAAAAAAATAAGCGGTTCTAAAACCTAAATAAGCTTGGCCAAATAGGCGCTAATTCAAGAAATTTGTCGAAAGCCACTTCTCTATCGAATGTAAGCTTCAGATAAAAATTTTAGTCACAAATAAAAATTTATGTAATATCAACAAATTAAAAAGTGTCACTATAAATTTTAGCCACAAATAAAAACAATTTATGCAATAGCAACAAATTCAAAATTATCACTACAAGATTTCGCCACAAATTATAAGTGATTAAAAATGTCATGAAAAATACCGTAGGTAAAAGTTTGACATTTATTGTGATAGAGTCTAATTAAAGTGTGGTGAAGAATTGAGATTTGAGATTATATAGGGTTTTCAATTTAATTATTGGCTATTCTTGTATTTATTGATGGAGACCACATATATAACATCTCATCGGTTTAAAAAACAAACAAATTATAAGGACCAAATTGAGATTTGCCGCAAATTATAGATCCAAAATGTGTAATTTTTTTCCAAAAACAAAATTCATCTGAAGGTTATTTTTTCATTATTTGTAACATAATTCATCTGAAGTTGCTTTAAGTAGGCGAGGAACTATTCGCTATTTAAATATGAATTATATGATTACTAACTTGTTTATTAATGTAAGAATATACCAAATTAAAAGCAATATAATTAAAGTTAATCAACCCAAACAAAAATAAATAAAAAATAAAAATGAAGCAAGGAAGATACCACAAAACTTTAGCAAAACTTTAAGAAAGGAATAGAAACAATTGTTCAAATCCTATATATGTAGAGAGTGTTGTAGGCGAAAAAGCAAAGGTTAAGTGGCATTTATCAGATCCTAATTCATGTGAATGCCAATCTTCTAATTTAGAGGTAATTAAGCACTAATATGTTTTATTCAACTTATAGCTTTCATTCATTTTGAATACACACGCACACAAATAATAATGAAAATATTTAATTATAATATGCTCTAACATTCATGACTTTTTGTTTGAAAGATAAATCAAAAGGATATGGAGCAATTAGGAGGAATAATATGGGATGTTTCAAAGTATTTGTGTGATTGTGTTAAAGAAGAAGCTCTTTATGTTTATGATTTGGAAGAGAATCTAAAGTTGTTGGAAGATAAATGGGAAGATCTTCTAAGTATCAAACAAGATTTGAAGGTAAGAGTTGATGAAGCTGAGGACACATGAGAGATGCATAGGACACAAGAAATGGATAGATGGATGCACCAAGTTGAATCCCTTCAACAGGTAATTAATTATGTTATTCAAATCTTCTTCCTAACTTCCTTTCTATATTATTATTTATGTTATTTTATTATTTAAAATTTTTATGAAAATCTAAGTTACATTCGTTTTGAATGAAATATCAATGGAATAGAATGGAAAAAGTGGTGGGCCCCACTAGTGAAAGAAATCAAATTTTCTTTTAGGAAATCGTGCAAATTTTTTTTAAAAAAAATACAAAATATCTATTATACCCTTTTTTTTATGGAAAGTACAGGGGGCTACACTAGGAGTCCACAGGCTTCAAGGGCCCAACATCCTTAGCTAAAATGGCTATACATTGCTGAGGAATTATGTCAAAACTGTGAAAACCAAAAGAGGTATTCCTAGCTATGGCGGCGAGAGCATGAGCAGCTTCATTCCCTTCCCTATTGACGTGGTTGAAACAAATTTGCCAATCATAAGACTTGTAAGCCTTGATACCTTTCAGAACATGCTCCAGAGGATGCCTGTCATGAATTTTCTTATTAATAGCTTCAAGGACATTTTTGGAATCAGTTTCAATAATTACTTTCTTGTATCTTGACTTCCAAGCATAGTCAACACCATGAAACACAGCCCAGGTTTCAGCAGCAAACAAGTTACCTCTCCCAAGTTTTCTCATGAACCCTTTTAGAAAGTGGCCATCAGAGATCCTACAAAGACCATCACAAGCTATGCTTCTCTGATTGTCATAGCAGGAACCGTCAACATTGATCTTAATCCAATCTTGGGTAGGGGCAGTCCACTTTAGGGAGTCGGTGTTACCATTCCGAGGAAGGCTGAGGATCTTGGGAATATGGTTAGCTTCAGAAAACTCTTTGGTCATGTGAGTAACTTTTGGGACCAAGATTTCAGTAGAGGAAATATTGTTAGAGAAAATACTCTCATTATACCCTTTGATTTGGCACAATCCTAACCTTATTTTCTTTTTATTATTTTAATATAAGGGGTAATGTGGTAATTTAAATACATTCTCATTCTATTTCCATTCTCAAATTTTTACTACCAAACACAGTAAACCCTTTCCCATTCCCTTTCCCTTTCTGCGGAAACAACGTACTCCTAGTCATTAATTTGTCTAAGCTTAATTAGCCAGGTATCTCACACTTTATAGAGAAATCACAATGAACTGTCGACTAGTCAGAATTCAGAAACATGTTAGACAACAAATTGACAAATACAATAATGTATATACACTCACAAGCATACTTCTATCAGAAGATTCTTTAATTTTCATTTCCAAGTGATTCTCATTATATTGCCGTCAATTAATTTGGTATGCTAAACAGACCAACCAATTTTTTCCACTTGATAGTAGTGTTAATGTTTTCTGATCCATTAAAAAAATGGTCAAAATAACTTAGCTTATCTAACCCACAACCTAACATGGCAACTCATGAAATCTGAGTTGGTTTATTTTAATTAGTTCTGTCAAACGGGTCAAAATGGACCAGCCATTAAATAATGAGTTTGGAGTATGAAGTCTAAGCTCATCCATGTTGATTGTTGAACCTTAGGTAAAATGGGCTAGCCCGCATGTTATTTTTTTAAAAAAATAATATTTTTAATTATTTAAAATTATTTATTAATAAAGTGTATTATTACTAATTTTTAATATATTTAACAAACACTTATAATATATATATATATATATATATATATATATATATATATATATATATATAACAAAACAAAACAAAGGCTAATTAAATTTATTATGATAAATAATATGTTTAAATTAATCAATTTATTTTAAAAATCAATATGATCTTCACTTCAAATAATTGTTTATTAATATTTTTCATTAATTAATATAATTTTTTTATTCACATTGTAAGAAAACAGTTAGATAACATAAAAATCGTCATAAAATTATATATTTTTACTTATTTTGAACTAATTAAATTAATTTTTTATTTTCTTTTTTGGGTGGGCTAGTTCATATAGGCCCATTTTTAAACAAACATATTTTACCCCACCCAAATCGCCCAATTAACAGGTTAAACGAGTTGGTCCACATATTTAAACTCATTTCCACAGTACTAAAACAAATATATATTTATTATAAGGAACCCCACAATAAAATTTTAAAACAAATTAATAATCTTGTATTCACCCAGGAAGTAAAGGAAATTCAAGCTGAAGGAGCTAAAGAAATTCTAAACAAATGCCTTAGTAAATGTTGTTCAAAGAATTGCAAGTCAAGTTACAAGTTAGGAAAGAGAATTGCTAAGATTCTCAATAATGTAGATGAACTAGCAACTAAAGGGCAAATGTTTAGTAGGGTTGGCGAAGTCGCTCATAAACTACCCACTAGACTGGCAATAGATATGCCTCCTGATGAGACAGTTGGGCTGGATTTGATGTTTACTAAGGTATGGGATAGTATTGAAACAGAAAATGTTGGGGTGATTGGTTTATATGGGATGGGAGGGGTGGGAAAGACCACCTTTTTGAAAAAAAATTAACAATGAACTTGGGAAGAGAATGCTAGACTTTAATCTTGTGATGTGGATTGTAGTATCTAAAGAGCCAAATTTAGATAGTATTATGGAAAACATCAGAAAGCAGATAGGAATTGAAGATAACATTTGAAATTGTTGTAGCAATCATGATGAAAAAGTTGGAAAGATTTATCATTCCTTGAAACAGAAGAAATTTGTCCTGTTATTGGATGATATATGGGAGAGCTTGGAGTTGAAAATGGTGGGAGTTCCACATCTAAAGGATAATAATTTTCAATCCAAAGTGTTATTCACAACACGGTCTGAAGATGTGTGTGCGAAAATGCAAGCTCAAAGTACATTCCAAGTAGAAATTTTGACGGAGAAAGAATCACTAGAGTTATTCTTCATGAAAGTCGGGGAAGAAACTCTCAATTCTCGTCCTGACATTCCAAAGCTAGCACAAGAGATGGCTGCGGAATGTAAAGGGTTACCACTTGCACTTATTGTGGTGGGAAGTGCCATGGCTGGTGTGAAGAGTGTGGAAGCATGGGAATACTCGAGAAATAACTTAACAGGTTCTTCATGGACAGCTCCAAATTTAGAAACTAAAGTATTTTCTATTCTCAAGCTTAGCTTTGACAAACTTTCAGATGTAGCACATAGAAATTGTTTCTTGCATTGTGCATTATACCCGGAAGATCGTGAGATTGGAGTTCGTGATCTCATTGATAAATGGATAGGAGAGGGATTTCTTGGTGAAGATACGACAAGGAGTATATATGCTATGTGTAATCATGGTGAGTCTGTGATTCAAAAGTTAAAACTTTCATGCTTGTTAGAAAGTGTTGAAGATGATCTTTTTTTGTGGCGTACTGTTAAGATGCATGATGTGATTCGAGACATGGCACTTTGGTTAGCGCGTGATCAAGATAAAAACAAGAGAAAGATTCTAGTGCAAAGAGATGTATTATCAGTGTCCCAAGATGACGTTGAAACATGGGGAATTGCTGAGAAGATTTCAATAAGAGATTGTGGTGGATTTTGTGTAATAACTGTGGCTTATCCAAACCTGACAACCTTTATGGTCAGATCATGTTCAAATATCACTAATATCCGATATATGAGAAGATTAAAAGTCTTGGATTTGTCACCTGGCGGGCGTTCACGAAAGGAGATTCCAATAGAGATTGGCGGTTTAGCTCTTTTGGAATATCTTGAGTTAAGTGAATTTAATATTTTGGCTTCAGAGTTTCCCATGGGGTTGAAGAACTTGAGAAACTTAAAGTTTTTCAGTCTGAATGTAAGAGAAGGTGATGCAAGTATTCTGTCGGAAGTGATATCAAATCTAGAACAATTAAGAGTGTTTAGATTTTATAGTTCTACTAAAGGTGCAAGTTGGGGCAATGTAAGAGAATTCCTAGAGAAGCTCAAGTGTCTACCAAATCTGGAAGAACTTCACCTAACAATTTACACTGAGAATGGCCTTAACAAGTTATTTGAGTCTACCAAATTGCAAAGTTGTATGCATTTTCTTTATCTTTTTGGCGTGGATGACTTCCTAATTCACTTGCCATCATTATTGGCATCCATGTCAAAAATGGAGCACTTGCAATTCATTTCTTTCATACAAGTGAGATTTGTCCAAGATTCTTCTGTTTATAACACTTGTTGTTTGAGGAAGCTTCGAATTGTGAGTCTCTCCTCCTGCTCTTCAATAGTTGATTTAACATGGCTCAAGTATGCTCCACTTCTCCAATCTGTTTATATACAGGACTGTGAGTCAGTGGAAGAAGTGATAAAGGGATCAGGAATAGAAGGTGATGTATTCTCATCTCTTGTAGAGCTGAATTTGTGGTTTCTCCCAAAGTTTAAGATCATCCATAGCACACCCTTGCCTTTTCCTTCATTAAGATCACTTGATATAAGGGTTTGTCCGAATCTGAAAAATTTACCATTTGATTCCAACTCTGCCAAACACAAGTTGAAGGAAATTAAAGGGAAATAAAAATGGTGGGACAATTTGGAATGGGAGGACCCTGCTATAAAGCTTAAATTTTAGTCAAAATTTCAAATCATATAATTAAGGTATAACTAGTAGCTACAAAAATATTAATTAATTATTACTTCTTGTTTATTAATTATACTTAGTTGCATATATCATTGTAGATTGGACAGAGTACTACGCATTGATTCAGGTGGATAAAACGCTTTAATTTTCATCAACTATGATCACTGCATATATAAGTATGTTTTAGATTTGTTTTCACCTTACCAATTTTCCCTCTTATGGGAAGATTTGAATATTTCTTCCAAAGGATGGTTTGTATGATTTATTAAGGACCAAACATATTCATTATCCATTTCTTATAATGTACTCCATCAACCTTCTTGAATATAAGCTTGTCTTTTTCATGTAATAGTAATTTCATATTATGTTTTTTTTAAATAATATCAAAATCTTTAATAGCTAGTCCCACGTCCAAGTAAAACAAAAGGATTATATTAAATAGTCGACCGCCTGTAACAGCATAAAACTTTATCCGATCTATTTATAGTACAAATATAAAATCCTTATATGATTTTTATATTTTAAAATATATTGTAAAATCACACTACAAGAAGAATAAGTATTTTCAACTATCTATATTTTGACGGCCACTTAATTGTTAAAAAAATTTACCATTTTCAACAATTAAATTTTGGCCGTCAATATAAGTTAATGAAAAAAAGACAATAATAGTATTTTTTACAGGAAAAAATTGACAACAATACTTATTTTTACAATACTTTTCTCAACCGTATTTTTTCTTGATGGCCGTCGTCGACAAATTTATTGTCGAAAATAATATTATTAACAAATATCGACAATTATTGACCATTGAAAATATTATTATTGGTCCTCCAAGTCCCACACATCATCGGAAAACTTGAAGGATGAAGGGGCAGGGAAAGCCTAGATATAGGAGGTTGGGTTTTTCCTTTCTCAGACATCACTACTATATTAACCTTTAGTTAATGGGTATAGTGGGATTTAGGTTGTAATACCCCAGAAAAATTCGAGGATTAAAGAATGATTTATTTAAAATTTCGAGGATTTAAGAATGATTTATTCCGGTGCTAGGAATTAAAACCTCAAAAAGAATATAGGAAAAGTATGAAGGTTAAGGGAAACCGTAAAGGAACCGAGAAATTCTTCGAAATTTCAAGTAAAATAAAAGATGAAAGAAAGGAGTAAAATATTTTTTTTCAAAATTAATTCAGGACCTACGAAATTAGAAACCTAAAATAAATAGGAGTGTGAACCAAATTAAAATATTATTAGTTATTATTTGTTTAATTATTAATTAGTTTATTTTTATTATGATTATTTTAAATATTTAAAAGGGGGTTTTTCAGAAAGTAGAAAGTGAAAGAAAAGAAGTAGAAAATAGTTTTTTAATTTAATTCGAGACCTAAAAACTTGGAAACCTGAATTTAATAGGGAAAGAAATTAAATTAAAAATACATAATTGTTATTGTTTATTTAATTATTAATTATTTTATTATATTACTTATTATTAATTAGTTATTTAATTTTAAAAGGGGTTGGGTGTGCGGGTTTAAGAATAGAAAATAAAGAAAAAGATAGAAGAGAAACTGAGAGAGGGAAGACGAGAGGTAGAAGAGAGAGACAGGGGGAGATGCGTGGAGAAGAAGAGAAAGGAGAGGGGGAAGGAGGAGGCTCGCCGGAGAGAGTCGTCCGACGCCGGCTACGACCACCGGAGCTCGACTCCAACATCTTCCACGCCTCCCACCAATCGAATCAAGGGGTTGTTTCGAGGGTAGATTGAGACTTAGAAAGTGTTCTTGAACACTTAGTTGGGGTAGGAATCGAGATTATATTCTCGGATGTGCCCAAATTCGAATTTGGAAGGATTTGGGTTGAAATTATAATTATTTCCAAATTGAGGAAAATTGTTGATAATTAGGATTGAGCTTGGATTTGAGTAAATAGGCTTGGATTGATATTATTAAAATTATATAGTTGAAATATTAGCTGAACAAGACAAGTGAAGAGCTGGCCCGAGGTTACTAAGGTTGAACCTTGACGTTAACGTCCCGGGCCCTTACTCGGGTTGCCCAAATACATTTTAAGGGTGATGTTGAGGGCTCCAAACCTCTCTTTTTCAATCTTAAACACCCTAGAATAATTCTAAATATGCTATCAAGCATCAAGAATTATTTTAGGTACCTTCTTGTTTCTCAAGGAGAGCATAGGATCAATTCTCCACTATTATGTTTTCTTTCCATAAAATATTTGAGCTTGTAAAAAGAAAAATAAAAAGTGTTGCGTATTCAAATATAATGAATTTTAGTTATTAAGAAAAATACAATGTAAATTATTAATTTTGAATTGACGTAAAGAGCTTTAACTTATCTAATGTATAATTAATTTGAGCCGTATCAACATATAACTGTATTCATATGAATAATGTGATTGGATGAACGAGAAGAGTTTGAGGTGTTCCTTTGATAAGTATCATTGTTCAATTATTCCCATTTGTTCCATATATTTAACAAAAACATAAAAATTTGGCACTTGGGTAGGTGACCAAATTCTAAAATGGTAATTTTATTCCCTCATAATTATTAAGAAACCTTAAGTAGGATGAATTGGAGGTATATTGAAGTTTAGAAACTAGATTTTCTAGAACCCAAGTAGAAACACAAGTTGAATTAAAATGCTTAGACATTCCTAGAATTTGGATTCCTTCCAACCAAACTAGATAAGCTTCCTTGGATGCAAATACAAGTTAGATAAAGGTCTAGTACTCAAATCCAAGTATGTGAAACACTCAAGTAGAGTGTTATATGCGAGTAAGTCAAGTGTCCGAGGAATGATACACATAAGTCGAGATAGAGAAGTCCAATAAGACCAAGAGCTTGACTCTGTGGCAACCATGGACTACACGTGAGAGTAATGGAGAGATAAATAACAAGTTAAGCTAATTATTAATAACCTTAATGAAGTAAATGTTGTTCTTATAGGAACAACGACACACGATTGAGTGCAACAGGAACTCCGAGAAGACTTAAGTTACAGGAGAGGATTGCATGGAAGGTTGGCCAAGGTGAGGGTTCTTCCATCTCTGCTCCTAGGGTTGTATGCTTATGTGGATTATATGAGTATGTATATTCTCTGCTTGTCTGGTATGTGTTAGCTAGAGGTATAGAATGTTAAAAGAATAAAGGAACTAAAAAATAGGTTGTGGAAAGTAGCTTAGATAGGAAGACATAGGAGTAGAGAGTAATCGTTTTCTATGATTGGTGTGTTACAAATCCAACTCATACACTCCGGAGGCATGATGAGTATTTTATTAAATCTTTTCCACGACGGTGGCAAGAGTCCTTGTACGGAAGGGCTAAACTTTATTTTGAAAACTCGTCACGACGGTGACTTAAATTATAATCATGCAAAGAGAGTTAGTGGTGGGTTTCGGATTTGGTTATGCTAGCGATGTGAGACATCGACTAGAACAACGTCAGATGACACTTGAGACCTCAGTTTTTATAATCACCATGACGATGGTCATTGCCCTATCCTGGCAATAGGGTCAGAAAGGTTTTATATTGCTATGACGATAGCTTGAGGCTCAGAGAGTGCATCTGGACAGATATATGAGTTATATCCTGTTGAGGAAACTTGTACATATTAATAAGGAGAGGAATTGTTGATCCTTCGGGAAAGATACAAAGAATCCTATTAATATGTGAGAATAAGGTAAGGAGACACGGGAGGAACCTACGGGTGAACCGTGAGCCTAACCTAGTAAAAGAGAAATCATCCTGTGGAGTTGGTCCAGGGTGTGTCAGTGGCCATGCTTCGAGACGTCGTGCCGTGTCCGCCATGTGGCCTGGTTGGGTAATGGACGAGTGGACTCAAGCTATTGCCCCACAGTTAAGGGTCAGGACGTGCCACTTGGTGACTATGCGTTAGTTGTTTGATAGATAGATATTGATTGTGTTTGATTAAAAGAATTGTCACGAGGTGACCAGTACCCACGTGAATGGGTTAAGTATTGTTTGATTAACAGAATTGTCACAAGGTGATCAGTACCCAAGTGAATGGGTTAAGTATGTTTTGCCACGTGGTGGCCAGCAACCCGAGTGCATGGGTTCGAGGTAGAAAAGCCATGTAGTGGCTAGTAAATACCCCAGAGTGGGGAAGTTTAGTAGATGTATGTTATAGTATCTGCGTGTACTTAAAGAATTGTCTATGTTCGCATTTAATTGCTGATTGTGCAGCGGAGTGGTGACGTACAAGATTACGTCATCACAACGTCTTGTTTGATTCAGATATGCTGAACGTGAGAAGACCGGTATGTGAAAGCCGGCATTATATGTTACGTGTTTAATTGCTGATTGATGACGTGGAATAAACTGATGTGTGCTTGTATCTGTAAATACATGTGAGTGGTTGGATGAGATATCTATTGCTGTGTGGTCGCCAAGAGTGTATGCTAACAACAATAACTAGTTATTTTTGCATGTGGTTGTGTATGACTCTCAAACCCAGCGCTATGGTACCCACCTTGTGCCGGGAATGAGAGAATCCTCACTGAGTCGCGTGGTTAAGACTCACACCTCATTTTTACTACACAGAGACAGGTTAAGTACAAGTGGAAGAAGTCTCGGTAGAGCGAGGAACGAACAAAACTTTCCAAGACCCACAACTTGTTCATTTAGGTGAATGAATTGTAATTGTAATTTAATTTACTTTATCATGTATCATAAAGTAAAGGGTAGACATACCCAACTATATTGTATCACTCAATCTAGAACTGTCAGCTTCACACACCTTAAAGATCAGGATCTGTTAGATTACGATGCAGGGAAAACTTGTTTCCAAAATATATATATATATACATATATCTGTTGCATGCGAATAGGATAGGCAACATCTTCAGATGTGTAGCCAGTACACAGGTTATATATTATGTGTGTTTTCCTATATCTATATCCTGAAGCGGCACTGGCCGTGGATTTGCTTGCCTAGAATAGGCCACCATTTCAGTGTGCCATGGTATTATACTGCATGTGGATGTATTTTCAATAATAGATATTCTGTCAATTAGGTGATAAGGCTTACAGGTACAGGGATATTCCATGTATCTATGCCGGTCACGGTCCTCTAAACGGGGGTCGTGACATAGGTAGTTGTGTGTAGAGAAGTTTTTTTTTTAATTTTTTACTGTAAAAAATATAATTAGTGAAGTTTGTTCCATTGGGGTCGTAGTGGTAGTAAATCTTGAAACATCAAATCACATTAAAAATATTTGTGTATTTTTTTTTTTTGAGTGAGGCTCAAAAAGACTTGTACGCATTAATAATTATATGATTACTAACTTGTTGGTTAATGTAAGTATAGACTAAATTAGAAGATAGATAGATATATATATATATATATATATATTTAAAGTTATTCAAGCCACACGGAAAATTAGAAATGGAGCAAGGAAGATACGCACAAGATTTGAAGGGAAGAGTTGATCCATAATATATAGAGAATTATTAATTTGGTCCCTAAAAGATACAAACTGTTCCAATTCAGAAGATTGAGATTTGTCCAAGATTCTTCTGTTTATAACACTTGTTGTTTGAGGAAGCTTGAAATGTGATTCTCACCTCCTGCTCTTCAATAGTTGATTTAACATGCCTCAAATATGACCCACTTCTCCAATATGTTTGTTTAAAAAATTGTGAGTCAGTGGAAGAAGTGATAAAGGGATCAAGAATAAAGTGATAAAGGGATTACATATGCACACCCTTGCCTTTTCCTTTCTTAAGATCACTTGAGATAGTGAATTGTCCAAATCTGAAAAATTTACCTTTGACTCCAACTCTGCCAAACACAAGTTGAAGGAAATTAAAGGAGATCAAGAATGGTGGGACAATTTGGAATGGGTGGACCCTGCTATAAAGCTTAAATTCCAGTCAAAATTTCAAATCTTTATATAAGGTATAACTAGTAACTACACAAATATTAATTAATTTCTCTCATATTTAATTATTACTTATTGTTTATTAATTATATTTAGCTACCTATATCATTGCAGATTGGATTACTTATTGTTTATTAATTATATGAAGGGGGAGGAAAAGCCTAGACATAGGAGGTTGAGTTTTTCCTTTCTCACACATCGCTACTATTAACCTTTAGTTAATGGGTAATGGGATTTAGGTAGCCATGTCTAGAGAAGATTTTTTCAATTTTGTTGACCAAAACTTATATTGAGGATGGTTTGTATTTTATCTAGCAAAAAATGCAATTAGTGAAGTTTGTTCCATTGAGGTTGTAATGATAGTAGGTCTTAAGAGACCAAACTACGTTAAAAATATTTGGTTATTCTTCTTTTCTCTCTTTGTTTTTTAATTTTTGAGTGGGACTTTAAAAGATTTTATGCGATATTTAATTATTAATAATAAATGATTACTAACTTGTTCCTTAATGTAGTTAAGAATAGATCAAATTAGAAGCAATATATATAATTAAAGTTATTCAAGCCACACGAAAAATTAGAAATGGAGTAAGGAATCTAATCATATGTAGTTCAAATCCCATATATATATATATATATATATATATATATATATGATTGAGTGTAGGTATGGTTGAGTTTGTAGACTCTTTTTGTTCAATATAAAAACACATAGAAACATAAGCATTTCCCTCTCTTTTATGGGATGATGATGTGATCATTTATATAAGGAGATGATTTGGTATGCAAAATTTTAACACTCTTTTTAGTTTTTTCCCCTTCTTTTTAGGTCTGAATGTGAAAACCCAATAACAAATTTTAAAACCAAAATACATAAGGCCGAATCCATGTATTATGTATCATTGATTTTTTTTTAGTAAATGATCAAGTTGGTCTTGAAAAATTAGAATTGTCCCAATTTAATTTTTGAAAGATAGTTTTTTGTCTCAATTTGGTCCTTTTTAGCTTTTTCATCAGTTTGATAAACGGTCAGTGACATGTGAACATGTGACATATCCCTTTTCTGTGTATTTTATCTCACCATGTCACCTATCCATATGTCACTGGCTTTTTATTAAACTAACGGAAAAACGAAAAAGGACTAAATTAAGACAAAAAATTATCTTTCAAGTATTAAATTAGGTATTTGTATCTTTTAGAGACTAAATTGAGATAATCATAATCTTTAAGGGACAACTCAATGATTTATTTATTTTTTATATGGACTAATTTTATTAAAAACATAAACAAATATAACCTAATATCCCTAATTATTATACTCACACGTTACTCTCACTCTCAGCCACACACCGCACAAGTCACACACACACACCAATCACCGCAACTCTCAAGGCAGAAGCAGAAGCAGAATCAGTAGCAAAATAGAAGTGCATGAGTGGGGTTGGATCAAATTGAGATTATGAGTAGAATTAATCCAATTAAATATTGGTAGGTTGATTTGGTTCAAGTTGAGAAAAAATAGAATGCTAACTATGACCCAATCCAGTCCGTTATTTAGTTCCAACCTTTTTCTTTAAACCTTTTTAGTTTTATAAAAAAATTGTGATTATTTTTTTTTGTTGACATTTAATATTTGTATGACTCATCTAGTATGACGGGTTGATTAGGGTTGAAAAAGTCAACCTGAACTAGTTCGTTGATTGAACCAACCGAACTCAATATGACGGGTTGATTAGGATTGAACGTGTTGACACACCCCTAATTCAAGCAACATAAATTGAAAGTTGAAGCAGAAGCAGGAGTGAAGTCGTAGACAAATTTAGGTTTTTTTAGGTAAACTATCACTGAAACATAATTTTTGTAAGATAAAACAAATTATTGATATTAAAATTTTTATTATTATTTATGATGACATTCAATTCAACTATCGATTTAACTGATTGAATCGATCAATCTGTGACTCAAAATATTTTCCAATTCAATAACCGGCCCAATTTTTAAAACATTGCTTGCAATCTTCAAAATGTCGTGTTGGAACAAGAGACTAAACCAAAGGGACCCTGTGTTTGTCTTGTTCTTTTTTTATTTTTTTGTGAATGAGATATTCATTATTAGAAAAAAAAAACATAAACAAAATGGGCAGCGGGTCATTGGGTTAAATGTGGTATATTATGTTGTTAAAACAAAAACGGGTTAACGAGTATCCATCTGGATCAATCGGGTTAACGACAATTCTGATGCAAAACGGTCTGATTATAATAAGCCTCCTAAAGATAGGTCTATGAATTTTGTTTCTATCCCAAAATAAGCATCCTAAGGTTAGGTGTTGAACCCATCGTTTTTGTAATACTCCGGAAAATTTCGAGGATTAAAGAATGACTTATTTCGGGGCTAGGAATTAAAACTTTAAAAAGAATATAGAAAAAGTATGAAAATTAAAAAGAAACCGAAAAGAAATTTTTTTTCAAAGATTGTAATACCCGATAAAATTTTTCCAAGTTTAAAATAAAATAAAAGGGAAAGAAAAGAAGTAGAAAATACTTTTTAGGATTTAATACAGGACCTAAGAAATTGGAAACCTGAATTAAATAGGGAAAGGGATTAAATTAAAAATACAAATTTGTTATTATTTATTTAAATATTAATTAATTAATTTTTAATAAAATTTATTTATTTATTTATTTATTATTTAATTATCTAATTATTAATTATTTTATTTTAATTATATTTATTTATTTAGTTATTATAATTATTTATATTATTTTTGGGGATACCGTGGGGTTTAATAAGCACAAAGGGAAGGAGAAGAATTAAAAAGAAAGGGAAGAGAGAAGAGAAAGGAGAGAGAGAGCACGGGATTAAGAAAGAAGAGAAATAGAGAGAGAGAGAGAGAGAGTCATGCGTAAAGGAAGAAGAAGGGGGAAGGAGGAGGAATTTTGCCGGAGGAGAGCGGTCCGACGCTAGCCACGACCACCAGAGCTCGACTCCAACCTCTTCCACACCTCCTACCAATCGAATCAAGGTTGGTAACCCAATTTCATTCTAAACCCTCAATTTTTCCATTTTTAGGGATTTCTTCGATTGAGTTGTTTCGAGGGTATATTGAGACCTAGAAAGTGTTCTTGAACACTTAATTGGGATAGGAATCGAGATTATATTCTCGGATTTGCCCAAATTCGAATTTGGAAGGATTTGGGGTTGAAATTATAATTATTTTCAAATTGGGGAAATTGTGATCATTAGGATTGAGCTTGGATTGATATTATATTGTTGGAATATTAGTTGAACAAGACCCGTGAAGAGCTGGCCCGAGGTTACTAAGGTCGGACCTTGGCATTAACATGCCGGGACTCTGTTCGATTTGCCCAAATACACTTAAGGGTGACGTTGAGAGTTTTAAACCTCATCTCTTCAATCTTAAACATTCGAGGATAATTATGAATATTTATTAAGAATTATTTTAGGTACCTTCTTGTTTCTCAAGGATGGAAACTTGCAGAACAATGAAATCCAAATTCTAAAATGGTAATTTCATTCTTTTATAATTATTAGGAAGCCTTAAGTAGGGTGAATTAGAGGTGTATTGAGGTTTAGAAACTAGATTTCTTAGAACCCGAGTAAGAACACAAGTTAAATCATAATGCTTAGACATTCCTAAAATTAGGATTCCATCCAACCAAACTTGATAAGCTTCCTTGGATGGGAATACAAGTGAAATAGAGGTCTAATACTCAAATCCAAGTATGTGAAACACTCAAGTAGAGTGTTATATGCGAGTAAGTCAAGTGTCCGAGGAAGGATACACATAAGTCGGGATAGAGAAGTCCAATAAGACCAAGAGCTTGATTCTGTGGCAACCATGGACTACATGTGAGAGTAATGGAGAGATAAATAACAAGTTAAGCTAAGTAATAACCTTAATGAAGTAAATGTTATTCTTATAGGAACAACGGCACACAATAGAGTGCAACAAGAACTCCGGGAAGACTAAAGTTAAAGGAGAGGATTGCATGGAAGGTTGGCCAAGGTAATGGTTCTTCCATCTCTGCTCCTAGGGTTGTATGCTTATGTGGATTACATGAGTATGTATATTCTCTGCTCGTCTAATATGTGTTAGCTAGAGGTATAGAATACTAAAAGAATAAAAGAACTGGAGAATATGTTATGGAAAGTAGCTTGGATAGGAAAATATAGGAGTAGAGTGTAATTGTTTGCTATGATTGGTGTGGTACAAATCCAACTCATACACTCTGGAGGCATGATGAGTATTTTATTAAATCTTTTCCACGACGGTGGCAAGAGCCCTTGTATGGAAGGACTAAGCTTTTATTTTGGAAATGCGTCACGACGATGACTTAAATTATAATCATGCAAAGGGAGTTGTTGATAGGTTTCGGATTTGGTTATGCTAGCGATGTGAGACATCGACTAGAACAACGTCAGATGGCACTTGAGACCTCAGTTTTATAATCACCATGACGATAGTCATTGCCCTATCCTGGTAATAGGGTCAGAAATGATTTATATTGCTATGACGATAGCTTGAGGCTCAAAGAGTGCATCCGGACGGGTATATGAGTTATATCTTATTAAGGATACTCGTCCATATTAACAAGGAGATGAATTGTTGATCCTTCGGGAAAGATACAAAGAATCCTATTAATATGTGAGACTAAGGTCAGGAGAGACGGGAGGAACCTATGGGTGAACCGTGAGCCTAACCTAGTAAAAGAGAAATCATCCTGTGGAGTTGGTCCAGGGTGTGTCAATGGCCAAGCTTAGAGACGTCGTGTCGTGCCCGCCATTGTAGCCTGGTTGGGTAATGAACGAGTGGGCTCAAGCTATTGCCTCGCAGTGAGGGGTCAGAACGTGCCACTTGGTGGCTATGGATCAGTTGTTTGATAGATAGAGGTTGATTGAGTTTGATTAATAGAATTGTCACGAGGTGACCAATACCCAAGTGAATGGGTTAAGTATGTTTTGCCACATGGTGGCCAGCAACCCAAGTGCGCGGGTTCGAAGTGGAAAAGCCATGTAGTGGCTAGTATATACCCCAGAGTGGGAGAAATTAAGTAGATGTATGCTATAGTATTTGTGTGTAGGTACAAATTGTCTGTGTTTGCATATAATTGCTGGTTGTGCAGTGTAGTGGTGACGTACAGGATTACATCACCACAACGTCTTGTTTGCTTCAAACATGCTGAACGTGGGAAGACCGGTAAGTAAAAGCCGGCACTATATGTTATATGATTACTTGATGATTGATGATATGAAACAAACTGCTGCATGCTTATATCTGTTAAATGCATGTGAGTGTTTGGGTGAAATTTCTGTTGTTGTGTGATCATCAAGAATGTATGCTAACTAATAGTAACTAGTTGTTTTTGCACGTGGTTGTGTATGACTCCCAAACCCAGCGCTACGGTACCCACCTTACGCCGGGGATCGGAGAGTCCTCACTGAGTCGTGTGGTTAAGACTCACACCTCATTTTACTACACAGAGACAGGTTAAGTACAGGTGGAAGAAGTCTCGGTGGAGCGAGAAATGAACGAAACTTTCCAAGACCCATAACTTGTTCATGTGGGTGAATAAATTGTAATTTTAATTTAATTTACTTTTGTAATACTCGAGAACATTTTAACTAGTGTCATCAATTAAATTAAATTAATTAATTTAATTAAAGTGGAAAATGGGATAAAAATACACACTACCCTATTACTTACTATGTTGTGAATACAAGTTTTTTAAATCCAAAATTTTTCTTTTTCATATTTATTTTTTTTATATATCAGATGCCTTTTTCTTTTTGTAATATATATATATTAATTCATTATATATATATATAGTATAAGTAAAAGAAAAGGAATAAAAGAGAGAGGAGGAAAAGAAACCAGACTGAGCGAATAAGTAATAGGATAAGAAAAAGAATCAGGAAAAGAAAGACAAAACCGTGAGAGAGGCAGAGAAAGAGAAACACGCGTGAGAGAGGGAAGAGAGGAAGAAAACGCACGAGAGAGGGGCTGAGCGAACAGAGAAGAGGGAGGAGCTCACGGACGCACGGGCTGAGCACGGTGGTGGCCAGAGTCGCGTCCACCGGAGCCGTAGTCGCCTTCGTTGTGCTAGAGAGAGAGAGAGTTCGGGCTAGAGAGAGAAACAAGAGGGAGAAAGCTTTCTCGCCGGAAAACGCCGTCTCTTCACCGAGGAAGGTAGCTGGGAGTCTCCTCTACTCCATATCGTCCTTCTAACCGGTTGAATCGAGGTGAGAAGTCCCGAAACTCTCAAACCCCAATTTTATCAATTTTAGGGATTTTTGGAAAGACCCCAATTGATTCAATCTGAGTATTTTGGGTCCTAAATTGAAGTATATGCATGTTAGGAAGTGAGTTGGAAGCTTAGGAACCGGAACCAAATTAATGGAATTTATCCGGGTTGGAAAAAGTGTAGGAAAATGTGGTTGTTAAGGTTTAAGGGTGTTGTGGAATGACTTGGGGTGCATTGAAAGGGTGAATAATAATTATATAATTATTAAAAATTATTGGAATATACGAGGGATTAAAACCCGAGTAATTCCCGTCTCACCCGGAACCTGGTTCGGGAAAAAGAGTCACTTTCCTAATTTTACGCGTATCCGGATAAGGGTATTCGTGTGTAGGTAAAGTGTTGAAAGTTAATTCGGTAAATGGAAATTTTAGACAAGTAGAATTTATGACTCTCTTGAGTCATAAATTCAAGACTTGGGTAATGGGAATTTCATATGGACACATAGAGATGAAATTGGGTAACCTTGCATTCCCAACTCAAGGATTCCGAATAGTGTGATTTAGCAAGGGTTGGACACGATTAGAAACATGCTAGGTGTCCTAAAACTAGTTGAGGGCATTTCCAAGCCAACAACTAGCCTATGGAATTAATTAGAGAGAACATGAGCACTAGCGTTGCATGTACACGATAGCGGTTGAATTTTCAAGCTTTTGAATCTCTCAAATAAATGTGTATCGGGCACCATACAGTAAGCGGACCTTCGGGCACACCGAGAGCCGATAGGAGGGGCCAGCCAGGTGAGGGGCTTTCCTATCCTTGCCCTATAGGGTTGACTGCGGATATGGATATGTGGTTTGCCTTCTTGCCTATTTGTAGGAATTACATGTTAGATAACATGCTATTGTTGTTCCTAAATTACAGTATATGTGAAAATGTGCTATATGTGTGTATGTCAATTGTAAAAGCAACGGTGGCTCAAGGAGCCCTATATGAACAGAAGGTCCTCGGGACCTATACGACATCGGGGGTAGGATCGAGTAAATATTATCTGAAGGGTGTGGTTTTGTAAGTAAGTCCTTAAAGAGAATAAACCTAGGTGACTTTGTTCTGAACCAAGAGTCCAAATTAGAAACCACTTGGAAATCTAAATTTGCCTAAGAAGAAGTAAAATGAACAAGTAGTGATCCATAGGGGTCATTTATTGTACAACGCGGGAACCGAGTCTATCACGGGTGGTCCGGGTAGATTGAGTCTCTTGTCTTGAGTCAAACCACAGAAATACAGAGTATACGAGTTCACCACTTTGTGGCTATTGCCTTGGGTAAACCGAGGTCAGATGAGTCGCCGGCTATGCTCCAAGTGAAGTCTTGGGGTCAGACTATTGTTCCAAGTAAGGTCTTGGGACCAGGGATTCCTAGAATGATCAACTAGGTTCCCATATTGCTCACGTGAGATATTGCCTTCGGGCTAGATTCTCTCTTAACGGAGATATTGCCTTCAGGTCAGTTTATGATTATGATTACCTGAATACAGAGGACCACATGGAATTATATGTTAAATCATGATATGATGTATGTGTGAATTTAAATGTATGTAAATCCATGCTTTAAATTCTTTATTGTGAATATGATACAAGCTAATTGGTTGACCACTTAATATATGGAAATTTAACCCGTTATATGCGTATGTGTTTGTGATTGGCTCCTCTTCCTCAGTTGTAGTGGTACCCACTACTACACCAGGGATGGGAAAGCTTCTCACTGAGTCTGTTTGACTCACCCCAATGTTACATGTTACAGACACAGGTGGTATAGGCATCGGGAGCGCTTCCACTTCGTCTCAGGGAGGCGGACAGACTTAGAGGCCGCACGCATTGTTCGCGTGGGTAGTATTGATATATGTATTTTGTCAGGATGTATATGTATATGATTCTTTTGGTATAGCATTGTTTTGTACTGTTGCTTGATGCATATATATATGTATATGTCATACTCTAGAACTGTCGGCTTCATACAGATTAAAGGCTGGTCTTGTTGATGGGGACATAGGTTGTGATATGATGAATATCATGTGTATATACATATATATGGATGTGACTGTTGCATGTGAATAGGATAGATCACACGCACTGAGCGTGTGGTCAATATGTAAACTTATATATATGTGTGACTGTATACTTGATTGTGTGAAAATACGGCTTGCGCATGTGAATAGGATAGGTCACACGCATTGAGGCGTGTGATCAATATGTATATTTTATGCAGGTGTGTGATTGAATATATATGCTTGACTGTACACAGGGATTCTGCATGTGAATAGGATAGATCACCCTCCCTTAAGCGCGTGATCAATATGTATATTATATGTACGTGTGATTGATTATGTGTATATGTATAGACTGAAGCGGCGTTGAGCGAGCCGTAGATTGTGTGCTACTTAGGTCATCAGATAGGGATGGCCATATAAATACTATATTGTTTGTAATAGAAATGGGTAGTTACGCATATATAAGAATGTAAATCAGGAATTAGAGGCTTACGGGATAGGAGAAATCCTACCTCCCGTGCCGGTCACGGACGTCCGATAAGGGGTCGTGACAACTTTATTATTGTATCATAAAGTAAAGGGTAGACGTACCCAATTAGATTGTATAACTAAATCTAGAACTGTTAGCTTCACACACCTTAAAGATCTGGAAAAACTTGTTTTCAAAATATATATATATACATATATCTGTTGCATGTGAATAAGATAGGCAGCATCTTCGGATGTGTAGCCAGTAAACAGGTTATATATTATGTGTGTTTTCCTATGTTTATATCCTGAAGCGGCACAGACTGTGGATTTGCTTGCCTAGGATAGGCTACCATTTTGGTGTAGTCATGGTATTTTAATGCATGTGAATGTATTTTCAATAATAAAAATTCTGTCAATTAGGTGATAAGGCTTACAGGCATAGGGATATTCCTTGTGTCTGTGCCGGTCATAGTCCTCTAAACGGGGGTCATAACAGTTTTGATGGTCGATATGGGGGGATCCAATTTGATACAAGCTCCATCACCAACTCTCCATTTAAGGTTAGCAGTGGTCAAGCTAGGTAGCGTGAAGCATGGCTATGAATCTTCTTTTTTTTTCGTAAAAAAAGTTTAGATGGGGTAAGCATCGGTATCCCACAAGGGTGAGAAAATACCTCCCAACCTCATTGAGTATTAATGGAAGGATTTACATATCTTCCACCAATAAGGTCCTCACATCGGTCATTGGGTTCAAACCCTCGCCCTTGTGAGATAAAAGCCCAAACCTTAACCAACTGTGCCACTCCTCGTTCGCCCCAAACCTTAATCTTCTTTGAATCCTGTTTATCTATAATTCTCCACACTTTCTTGCTTAGTATGGCCTTATTCATCCCACTTATGCCTTCAAGGCCTAATCCTACCTGCTTCATAGGAAGGCATATTTTAGCATGGCTATGAATCTTCTTTAATGATGTTTGTGTTCAATTGATCACACCTATTTCCATCAATGAAGCCTCCAAGTGATCTGAGAATTTCTTAACTTCAAGAACATCATTGAAGAATTGCCAGGACATTTTGTCATAGGCTTTTATGAAGGTCAACTTTGAACGCAGTCCAAGCTCCTTTGTTGTTTTTGCATTTATTAATATAGTGCATGATTTCATTGGCTAGGATCATGTTGTCATGAATGAGACGCCCTTTAACAAATGCATTTTGGATTCTATTTTAGGAATGAAAACATATTTACCTCATGTTAATATATACTACATTTTTTCCATTGTCATTAATATAATAAATACAAAGTGTTCTAGGCGTTATTTAGAATTACTCTAAACAATAAACATCATCAGATTATTGTTTATATCATCACATGTATTTTTACAAATTGTTCAAAACAATATATAAGTAACTATAGATGCAACCCGTGCATTGCATAGATTCGAAGACTACTAAGATATAAAAATGACACTTAAAATTGTTTCCTTTCTTTAATTCATTTCATTGAACTTATCTTTATAGTATATTTTATGTACCATAATCTCTTTTGCCACTCCCAATTTGAGAAAAAAAAATTTATGGTACAATGGAATTAACTCATAATCATAATACGTTTTTTAGGATTTAAACTTTCCAATTAGAAGAAATTTAAGACTTAACTCATAATCATAATACTAAATTTAAGGGCTTTTTGACCTGAAGGTCACATCAATACCCTCAAATCATCATATCATGACAAACAAGCTTATATTTTCAGATTCTATGACAAATCACTGTAGCAACATTTATAAAAAGCACTCGCAGTTAGAATCTACGAGTGTTAAAAAGATCCTCGCATATAATACATGCGAGCTGCTGATGAACTTTAGTCAGACATTCACTCTCAAGTTAGATATGCGAGTCCATATTCTGATGAAACTATTAAAAATTTAAAATTAGCCTATGGTCTACAAAAATCTGAGCAAGTAAGTGATAATTTATAATATTTATTGGTGGCCTCTCATCTACAGTAGAAGGTTGTCACTTATATTATTTACTTTTTTTTGTTGTAGATAGTTGTTTTGGAGTTCTGAGATTTTTTTTTTCAAAATCTGTTATTTTTTTGAACAGTCTTATAAATAATAATGTTGATTTTTTAATAATAAAATAGATAGATATTTTGTGATATTAGAAGATCAAATATTAGGGATTAGGTAATTTTTTTCAACAGTCTAATAAATAATAAGGATGATTTTTTAATTATAAAATGAAAAAAAAAGAGGTTGAATAAGAGGAGAAAGTATGATTTTTGAAAAAAATTTCATTATGTCGTGTTATCAATTAATGATATTACACAAAAGGGTCAATTTAGAATAAGTTACAAAGATAGATAACTGATTTACAACTAGGGCTGTAAACGAGCCGAGCCAAGTTTTAGATGTTCAAGCTCAGCTTGTTCAAAATAAGGCAAGCTTGAATTTGAACCCGAGCTTTTAAACGAACAAATAACCGTGATCAAGATTGGCTCGTTAATTAACCAAGTTGTTCACGAGCTTAACGAGCCAAGCTAAGTAATTATCAACTTTCATAGAATACACATGCATATAAAAAAAATTAACTTATATGAAATAAGGGACTAAAATAAAATTTTGGTCTTAAAAAAATTTGGCCCCCTTAATTAAAATCCTCCGCCCTTGCTAGTCCTAATGATAATAGATGTATTCACGTAATCTCAAATTCGAGACTTTACTTTAACAATATCAAATTGTTTATCATTTAGGTCAATCCAAATTAATAAATTAAACATGTGATAATCTTTTAATTCTTAATTATTAGGAAAACTTTTTACTTTTTAATTTTTGGTCTCTCTCTCATCTCTTTGTATCATATATATATATATATATATATATATATATATATATATATATATATATATATATATATATGTGTGTGTGTGTGTGTGTGTGTGTGTGTGTGTATGCGACCGGTCATTCTAGCCTGCACTTGAACAATGGAAGTGAAAGAGTTGACGAGGAATTGTGACTTGTGAGACGAGCAAAATGGAAGCGAGAGAGTGTAAGTCTTGCAGAGATGTTAGAATTTTGTTGTTTTCATTTCAATTCCTTCTAGTTTTAGTTTCTATGATAATATATATATATATATATATATATATATATATATATATATATATATATATATATATATATTTAAACAATACCACAGGTCAATCGAGGGATAAAAATTGATTGTGTAGGCCTCCAGATCTAGTATATGTCTGACTAAAATTCATCAACAGCTCGCATGTATTATATGCGAGGACCTTTTTAACACTCGCAGATTCTAACTGCGAGTGCTTTTTATAAATGTTGTTACAGTAATTTGTCATAGAATCTGAAAATATAAGCTTGTTTGTCATGATATGATGATTTGAGGGTCTTGATGTGACCATCAGGTCAAAAAGCCAGATTTAAACAACAAAAAGAAGAATACATTTCTCTTATGCCCTATATAACCAGTTTCACAAGCTTTTAATCATATATATCTTTTAGTACACCATGATTTTTTGCAAGTTAAACTGAACTATAATCTAATTTTTGATTCAATAACATAACTCCTATATATACATACATAGGATTGTAAATTTTTTTAAAGAAAATGTAGGTAGTAAATAAGATCAAAGTGCAAGCCAAGTGTATCCTTTGATGAAGGCTCTGCCTAGGAATGACATAGCTTCCTCATCCTTCAAAGAAAATGACCATTTTGTCTTTCCACTTCTGTTTGATCCTTTTCCCTCACACCTGTATTCTCCAAACATTGAAGTCCTGCATGCATTAACACACACACAATTAATTAATTCATAATCACTTTTCCAATATTAAATTAATTAATTAAGTATTTATACCGTTGTTTAGAGGGATCACCCCAATCACTCCAACCCAGAGGTTGAATAATATCATCCATGGTGCAGTATGAATATACTATTCTTGAATAGTTTCCCCATACCCTTCCAAGAAGAGTTGGTCCTAATCCTTGGATTTTGCATCCTACAAAGGAAAATCCTGTCTCATCATTCTCTTCCCTTTTATGTGCTGCTATTGCTCCTCCTCTTGTTGAGTTCAATGTACACTCCTGTTAATTAACACCAACAACATTAATTAATTAATTATGGGTAAAATATTTTAAGTTTTTAATACTTTGTAAAATGTCAACAAAAACCAGTGTAAATTATTCACTTTCTTTTTCTAAAAGATTAAAGAACTTAGGGCTCATTTGGTAGTCATACAAAATTTGGTGGGAATGGGAATGAAAATAGGAATGAGAATGAGAATGTTTAAGATCACGTTTGGTTAGTAGAAAATATGACTGGGAATGAAGATGAAAAAGGAATGAAAGTTGAATAAAATGACTATTTGACCCTTAGATTAAAGAATTCATAAAGATAATATGTTATAAATTTCAATAGAGAAGGGATATTTTAGTAATTGTATGATTTTGAGTGGGGGCAAAATTGACCACCTAATTTTCAATCCCACATTCCCTCCATCTTTAGAGGGTTTGGGACTAACCCTTGTATGAGGGTATTGAGTAAACCAGGGAATGAGAGCACTCCTACCGAACAAAGTAATGTTTCATTCCCACTCTCATTTCTTCCTTTATTTCATCACCCAAACGTAGCCTTGTGGCATGTTTGGTAGAAGGGAATATAGGTATAGGGAGTTTTAATTCCATGCAAGTGTATATTTGGTAAAGAGTAAGTGAATTTAGAGGGAAATTAGATTTTCTTAGTTGAAAAGTTCGGGTTTTATATCTAATTTATCCTAAAAACTTACTAAATTACATGTGTACCCTCAATTAATTACACAGAGACACGTGGGGGTTACTTAGAAAGAACAAAATTGACTTTTCAACATTTTTATCTTTATTTTCCTATGTTCATTTCATCTTGCCAGATAAAATTAGTTTTATAATCTAATTTTATTTCCCTACACACCGAACTAACTTTTGTTATTTCTTATTCCATTTTCCTCTTACTTAATTCATTTTATATTTCTCAATACAATTTCTTACCAGAACATATTCCACCATACCAAAAATCACCTAGTAGTTTCACTCATTTTAACTAAAATACCTTAATGACATTATTAATTTTATAAAATAATTCTTATTTTTTTATAAAATATATAATAAAATTATTAATGATTTCACTATTATTTATTTTGAGTTAAAAAATTTAATTTATTTTAAATATAGAACATAAGGTTAATTATTTTAATCCAAATAAATTAAATTAAATATAGAATAAATTTATACCAACAATTGATGTAACTGCTGGTATAACTCTATAGTGATAGAGAAATAACAGCAAAAACATCGGAGCTATTATCCATTCTTTATTTTAATAAGATATCTTCGACCTATGATTATTGAGAAAACATGAGAATTTCCGAGCACCAATTCTGACTTCTCTTCGACGACGTCTTTTCGGAATAGAGAATGGGTAACGTCTCCGATGTTTTTGTCAGCAAAATGACACGTGCATTTGAGTTATATTTTAGAAGGGCGGTGATGCCAAAACGACACGACTTTGATTGGAAAAGATGAGTAAAACTACAATGCTAAACTATATAGTACACACAACACACTATACTACACATTACATACTACACACTCACACTACACACTTACTACACTACACTCAACACCACTACACAATACACACTACACTCAACACACAACACACTACACAAAACACACTACACATTACACAAAACTAGGGGTGGCAATTTTAAACCCACCAACCTAACTGCATTTTGACCCAACCCAACCCAATTAATAAATGGATCATGTAGGTCGGGTCAGAATGTATCCATACAAATATGGGTAGGGTTGGGTAAAACCCATAGTTAACCCATTTAATACATTTTATATAGGTTACATTTAGTAACCACGTTCCATCATATCAGCATGGCTTCCTTCGACGAACTCTTTTGATGAGTAAATTTATGATTTAGTCCCTAAAATATGTATATTTTTTAATTTAATGTGATAAACTATTTCAATTTGATCCCAAAATATCAACTCTTTATTCTCCTAATCAATACTAATTGACCGTTAAATGATAAATTCTATATATCCAATTATAAAGAAACAACTCATATATTTACTATCAAAATGCACCAGTTGCAATTTTTAATATGTACTTTGTAAATTTAAGAATTTTATTTTATAAATTTTACGTTGTTAAAACATTCTATTTATACTTTTAAGTTGAAAAGAATTCTATTGAATATTTAATAATCAAATCATCTTCAAAATATTACCTAAAAAAATAGTCTTCATAATATTCCCTAAAAAAAATAATCTTCATAATATTATAACTTTCTATGATTCTAACTATTTTATCAATTGTATTCGTGTTGAACTTTATACTCTTCATCTAGTGGATCTGATTTTTATTATTTTTATTGATATAAACATAAAGTAGAACGATTGGTAGGTAAAATAAATTAAAATAAATCAAATAAAATAACAAAAGAAAAATGAATGGGTTAGTGGGTTTAATCAATAATTAATGGGTCATAACCCATTTAAAATTTGACCAATTTATGACTCAACCCAAGGTTGACCCAACCCAACCCACCCATTTTGCGACCCCTACACAAAAGACACTATACTACACATTACAAAAAACACACTACACATTACATTACACTACACACAACACTACATACTACACTACACAATACACAATACACACTACACACTACACAACACACAACACTACACTACACACACACACGAAATTGGATATTCTACATTAAACAGTGAAGTGAGGAGATAGACAGAGAGAAAAAATTGTGGGTCTCACCTTCTCAAATTTTCTCTATCTTAGTTTTTCTATCTCATAATTTTATTTTCCTCTGTCTCTCTCCACATTTTACTGCTTAATGTAGAGGATCCAATCTCCACTCACACTACACTCTTACTACACTACATTACACTAAACACTACACACTACATTACATACGACACACTCACTACAACCTCACTACTACACTACACACTACAAACTACTCTAGTCTACATTACACACTCACTACACAACACACAACTACACTACATACTACAAAGAACACTACACAACACACTCAAACGAAATTGGATCCTTTACATATTACACACAGAGCACTTTTCAATACTTAATGCAGAGGATCAAATTTCCACTCACACTACACTCGTACTACTCTTCATTACACTAAACACTACACACTACACTACACACTCACTTCACACTAACTACACTACACACTATACACACACTACACTACACTACACTAAACACTAAACTCTAAAGATTACACACTGGACACTTCTTTACTTAATGCAGAGGATCCAATTTCCACTCACACAACACTCTTACTACACTACATTACACCAAAAACTACACACTACATATTACATGCTACACTACACACTATACACTACAAATTACACACTACACTACACACTCACTACAAATACAAAATACACACTACACTACACACTAAACACTAAACTACACACTCACTAGACGACACACTAACTGCACTACACGACACACTACACAAGACACACTTTACAACACTATACACTACACCACATTACACACTACACACTCACTACACAATACACACTACACTAAACACTACACCACACTACACACTCACTGCACAATACACACTACACACTAAACTACACACTCACTACACATTACACGCTACACTACACACCCACTACAGACTACAATACACTACACACTCACTACATACTACAATACACTACACTATAGACAACAGATTACAATACACTACACACTACAGTAAACACTACACGACACTACACACTCACTACACAATACACACTACACTACACACTACACGCTACACGCTAAACTACAAACTCACTACACGCTACACTACACACTCATTACACGCTACACTACACTACACACTCACACTCACCCTACAAACTACACTACACCACACTACACACTCACTACATTACACACTATACTACACACTCACTACACACTACACTACACTAAACAATACACATTACACACTGAGCACTTCACTGTTTAATGCGGAGGATCCAATTTCCACTCACACTACATTCTTACAACATTACATTCCACTAAACACATAATACTACACATCACACGCTACTACACACTACATGCTACACTACATACTAGACCATATACTACACACTACACCATACAAACTACACACTACACTACAACATACACACTACACACTAAACTACACAGTCACTATACACTACAAATTACACACTCACTACACACTACACACTCACTACCGAATACACACTACACCACACTACACACTTACAACACAATGCAAACTACACACTCACACAACAAACTATGCACTACACTAAACGACACACTACACACTACATATTACACACCACACACTACACACACTCACTACACACAACACTACACTACACACTACACATTACACACTCACTACACACTACAAACTCACTACACAATATACACTACGCTAAACAATACACCACACTACACACCACACAATACAAAGTACACACTACACGCTACACTACACACTCACACTACACACTACACTAGACACTACACGCTACACTACACACTATACTACACACTACACACTTAGGACTGTCAAAAAGGGTTGCCTGGTCCGGCCCGTAATGGGCCACCTTTAAATGGGGCTGGGCGGGCTGACCCGTTTAGTTGACGGGCTGTGTTTTGAAAGCCCAAGCCCGCCCATCCTAGATCGCGGGCTTAACATGCTAGCCCGCTGGCTAGGCACTTTTTTTTAATGTTTTAATTCCTTTTTTTTCCTTCAAGAACATAAGTAGTTTCTTTCATGAAACTGGTAATATCATTCTAAAAAAACTAATAAAAGATATTAGCAGAACTGCAGAATATAAAGTTATAAATATATTTAATATTTCCTACTACTACGTAGTTGTAAATTGTAATAGCTTATGAATATCATATCACAAGACCTGTATGCCTGTAACCTACCTACTAGGAGAAGATATTCATAAACTATAATTAGTTAATTACATGACCATTTTTTTCTATTTAATAATTTGTAGTTACTACTTACTATTACTACTTACACTTACAATACAAGTTCAATAGTTCATAAATCCACAATCATGCTTAATAAATTTACAACATATTATCATTGCCCACAACCACAAAAACCAAGGCTTCTGAAGGCATCATTCATCACTTCATGTACAGCTCCAAAACTCAACTGTATACTTCCACTAATCTTCAAAAAACTAGTGCCAAATGCCAAATATTAATACTTCAAAAAAGTTAGGCCCCAATGCCCAATAGTAGCAAACCTGTTACAGCAAAGTGCATATAATATAATTAATAATCAATATAAATAAGCTCAATGGCCAAGCCAAAATCAACAAGAGAGAATCAATGTACCTATGTCCAATCAAGATTAAAAAACTAGCTCCATAAACATAGAAACAATTCACAATATTTGAACATCATCTTCATCATCTATGGTAATGTTTGATTTTGCTATACTAAGAGAATCCACTTCATTTGGAGTTGATGAAGAACTTGCATTAGCTTCTGCATTATATTATTTAGCAAAAAAAAATTGAATACTTTAATAAAGAAAATAAAACATGAAAAATAAAAAACTATATATATACACACAGTCACACACATATTACCTTCCACATTAAAACCGATTAACCAATTTGGCTATTAATGTCCATTAGGGCCTTTCCAATATAAAATCACAAATGAACCAAAAAAAAGTTAGTTTTAAACTTTCATTAAAAAAGAGTCAAATAAATAAAATACTACAAACTTACTGTAAAGAAAGACATCCCCTTTCCTGTTTCACTATTGCTTGAAATATTTGGTGGCTCAATTTGACATTGATTTGAACTTGAAGATGAAGATGAATTCTTGGCATAAGCATTAAAAAGCTCAAATAATTTCTTCCTCACCACATCTAACTTTGTGTCACAACTCCCGTTTAGAGGACCGTGACCGGCACAGATACAAGGATACCCCCATGCCTGTAAGCCTTATCACTTAATTGACAGAATATCTATTATTGAAAATATATTCACATGCATTATAATATCATGGCTACACCGAAATGGTGGCCTATCTTAGGCAAGCAAATCCACGGCCAGTGCCGCTTCAGGATATAGATATAGGAAAACACACATAATATATATAACCTGTGTACTGGCTACACATCCGAAGATGCTGCCTATCCTATTCACATGCAACAGATATATGTATATATATATTTTTTGAAAACAAATTTTCCCTGTATCGCAGAATAATTTATCCTGATCTTTAAGGTGTGTGAAGTTGACAGTTCTAGATTTAATAATACAATCTAATTGGGTACGTCTACCCTTTACTTTATGTTACATGATAAAGTAAAATGAATTGCAACTACAATTTATTCACCCACATGAACAAGTTGTGGGTCTTGGAAAGTCTTGCTTGTCTCTCGTTCCACCGAGACTTCTTCCACCTGTACTTAACCTGTCTCTGTGTAGTAAAAATGAGGTGTGAGTCTTAACCACGCGACTCAGTGAGAACTCTCCCATCCCCGGCGCAGGGCGGGTACCATGACGCTGGGATTGGGAGTCATACACAACCACATGCAAAAACAACTGGTTACTATTAATTAGCATACATTCTTGGCGACCACACAACAACAGAAATTTCACCCAAACACTCACATGCATTTAATAACTGTAAACATGTAGCAGTTTATTCCACGTTATCAATCAACAAGTAAATATGTAACATATAGTGCCGGCTTTTACTTACTGGTCTTCTCACGTTTCAGCATGTCTGAATCAAACAAGACGTGTGGTGACGTAACCCTGTACGTTACCACTACGCTACACAATCAGTAATTATACGCAAACACAGGCAATTTGTACATACACAGAGATGCTAAACATACATCTACTTAATTTCCCCAACTCTGAGGTATCTACTAGACACTACGTTGCTTTCCCACTTCGAACCCATGCACTCGGGTTGCTGACTACCACGTGGCAAAACATACTTAACCCATTCACTTGGGTACTGGTCACCTCGTGACAATTCTGTTAATCAAACAATACTTAACCCATTCACTTGGGTACTAGTCACCTCATGACAATTCTGTTAATCAAACACAATCAACTTCTATCTATCAAACAACTGACGCATAGCCACCACGTGGCACGTCCTGACCCCTTGCTGCGGGACAATATCTTGAGCCCACTCGTCCATTACCCAACCAAGCCACATGGCGGGCACGGCATGACGTCTCGAAGCATGGCCACTGACACACCCTAGACCAACTCCACAGGATGGTTTCTCTTTTACTAGGTTAGGCTCACGGTTCACCCGTAGGTTCCTCCCGTGTCTCCTTACCTTAGTCTCACATATTAATAGGATTCTTTGTATCTTTCCCGAAGGATCAACAATTCTTCTCCTTATCAATATGTACAAGTATCCTTAACAGGATATAACTCATATACCCGTCCAGATGCACTCTCTGAGCCTCAAGCTATCGTCATAGCAATATAAAACCTTTCTGGCCCTATTGCCAAGATAGGGCAATGACCATCGTCATGGTGATTATAAAAATTGAGGTCCCAAGTGCCATCTGACGTTGTTCTAGTCGATGTCTCACATCGCTAGCATAACCAAATCCGAAACCCACCAATAACTCCCTTTGTATTATTTTAATTTAACTCACCGTTGTGACGAGTTTTCAAAATAAAGTTTAGTCCTTCCGTACAAGGACTCTTGCCGCCGTCGTGGAAAAGATTTAATAAAATACTCATCATGCCTCCGGAGTGTATGAGTTGGATTTGTAACACACCAATCATAGCAAACAATTATACTTTACTCCTATGTCTTCCTATCCAAGCTATCTTCCACAACCTATTTTCTAGTTCTTTCATTCTTTTAGCATTCTATATCTTTAGCTAACACATATCAGACAAGCAGAGAATATACATACTCATGTAATCCACATAAGCATACAACCCTAGGAGCAGAGATGGAAGAACCCTCACCTTGGCCAACATTCTATGCAATCCTCTCCTATAACTTTAGTCTCCTCGGAGTTCCTGTTGCATTCTATTGCGTGTCGTTGTTCCTATAAGAACAACATTTACTACATTAAGGTTATTACTTAGCTTAACTTGTTATTTATCTCTCCATTACTCTCACGTGTAGTCCATGGTTGTCACAGAGTCAAGCTCTTGGTCTTATTGAACTTCTCTATCCCAACTTATGCGTATCCTTCCTCGGACACTTGACTTACTCGAATATAACAATCTACTTGAGTGTTTCACGTACTTGGATTTGAGTACTAGACCTCTATCTACCTTGTATTCGCATCTAAGAAAGCTTATCTAGCTTGGTTGGATGGAATCCTAATTTTAGGAAGGTCTAAGCATTTTAAATCAACTTGTGTTCCTATTGGGGTTCTAAGAAATCTAGTTTCTGAACCTCAATATACCTCTAATTTATCCCACTTGAGGTTGCCTAAAGGTTGGGACAGTTTAAGGTTGGAATTCAAGAAGTTGGACTTAGTTTACTCCGTAAGTTTCTATTCTTGAGGGATAATAAGACATTTGAAATGATTTTGATCCCTAAAAACATGGTTGGTGGTGTTCTAAGAAATTTAGGATTGAAAGTAGAAGGTTCGAACGCCCCGGAATTGCAAAAAAATGAATTTTGGGCATGCTGGGCAGAGGCCTGGCGCTATAGCGCCGAGCTGCTGCCAGCAGCTCTTGGTACACCAGAGAGCTAGCGCTACAGCACCGGTTTTGGCGCTATAGCGCCAGTTCGCAGCATAGCAATTCGTTTGCTGTGCTGTAGGCTGGTTTGGGCCCGTTGCTTCGACTCCGCACCCCACGGGTTTTGTTCACCTACATATAAACAACATTTAGGAAGTCCTACAACTCAAATCCAATTCCGATTCGTCGCCGAATCATTGATCGTTCGAGATTGGGAAAAATGGGTTTTATAAACCCCAAACTCTTCCAACTTCAAATCCGGCCAAATCCAACGATCTAGCCTCGAATCCTAACACCAATGAGTGTTCAAGGAAACTTTAGAAACATTATTCTACCCTCGAATCCGCCCAAACTCGAATTCTCAACTCAATTCCAAAAATGAAGAAAAATGAAGAAAATGGGGACTTGGAAAGAATCGGGCGTTATACCAACCTTAACTCGAGAGATTGAGACGAGGAAGATGATGAGGATGATCTCCGGGGAGATTCCCGCCGGATTTGCTCCCACCTCCAAGCCCTAGCCCTCTCTCTCCTTTCCTTTCTTTCTTTCTTCCTCTCTTCTTACCCATAGCCCCTCCCTCTCTCTTTTTTCTCTTTTATTTTCTTTTCCTTTCTTTTCTTTAATAATTAATATATAATAATAACAATAATAATAATAATAATAATAATAATAATAATAAAATATGAAAATAGTATAAAATTAATTAATTAATTAATTAATTAATTAATAACTATATAAACAATAACTAATAGTATTTTAATTTTGTTCCCACTCCTATTTATTTTAGGTCTCTAATTTCTTAGGTCCTAAATTAATCCCAAAAAATTATTTTCTACTTCTTTCTTTCATCTTTTATTTAACTTGAAATTTCGAAAAAAAAAATTCGGTTCCTTTCCGGTTTCCCTTAACTTTCATAATTTTCCTATATTCTTTTTAAGGTTTTAATTCCTAGCCCCAGAATAAATCCTTCTTTAATCCTCAAAATTTTTAAATAAATCATTCTTTAATCCTCGAAATTTTCCAGGGTATAACAGAACGGATCATCTACCTTTGAAAAGTTAAATACCTTCTCTATCGCTGCCTCATAAAAAGTTAAATACCCTATATCAATTGGGATCCATCATGAATAGATCAGGTGCCACTTTTTTTATTTCTATCTATCTTCTACTTTAGAGAAATGCCATTTCTCTAATTTTGAAGATCCTAACTCCAAATTTGTTCATCACAAATATAATTTGAGGCACCTAGAACTTTGAATATAAACTTAAAAAAATCTGTTGAAAGGCATTGTTTTTAGCCAATGGTAAAGAATTATTGCTAAGTTTTAATCATATATATTTAGTCTTCCAAGCGATGTAGAATATCTTAGTGTCCAATGTTGTATTGTTCTACATATGCAAAATACTAAGCATATTCATTTTTTCTAAATATTGTTCTTGCAATTGTAGCCTTATGTTATTTCTAAATATGGAGGTTATGATCACTGATCACTAAAAAATTTGGAGATTATGATAATAAGTTGTTACAACTGCCTAATTCATAATTTTAAATGATTTTGTAATTCATTTCTTTATATTCCATCAAATATGCTCATAAAATGTATGATTTTTGTGTTGTGATTATAAAAGAATGATTTACTATGAATGAGATGTGATTGTTCTTAATATCAATAATAAGACATTACGAGTCCTTTACTCTCAAGTGTTATAAAACAAATTACAAGTGGCCTTGGATAGTTGAAAGCCGGTGGTACCAAGATTCGCAATCGGTGGCAGAGGCAGAGGAGAGAAGCAATTAGTGGCGTATATGCACAGTGACACTAGTAGATGAACTAAAACTTGTCAGGAGAGTGCTTCAAAGAGAAATGTAAACCATTAGGGGTACAATTGACAAAAAAAAACGTTAGGAAATCTAATGTGGAAAAAAATATGTCCAGTCAGATATTTTTGCCACATAGGATGTCACGTCAGCAAAAAAATGTTAAATATTTGACGGTGTTGGTGAAAAGGGTGACCTTGGTAGAAACGTAAAACGTTAGAGATGCAATTGACAGCGAAAAATCGTTTAGGGGTGAAACTGACAAGACCCCTAAACGTTGGGGGCATGAAAGATACTTTTGCCAAATCTATAACAATTGCAATGTTAACCCTCTCTACTTTCACTATTCTCAATGTCATTTCACATACAGTCATTTTTTTAATTTTATAATTTAAACAAATTAAATAAAAAAGTATAAGTAAAATTAAAAATTGTTTAAAAATGTATATCATTTAATTATATAAAATTATTTTAACTATTAATATTATTTAATTATCCAATAAAAAACTTTTATTTAATTAAAAAATATTATTTTAAATTACATATTATTTCATTAATTTTAAATAACATAATTATTTAATATAACATTTTAACTTGGCCAAACAAATATAACATTTTAACTATTACTATTATTTCCATAAAAAGCTATTACAATTATTTAATGACATAAAAGTATTTTAAATTATATATTATTTAATTAATTTTAAATGACATAACTATTAATTATAATAATATGTATAAATTCTATGTTTATAATATTCATTATAAAATTATTTATTGTATTTATTTTAATTAATTATAATTTATTGTCATTTAATAGAATAAATAAATTTAAAATAAAAATAAAAATATTTTTTTTTTTCAACAAATTTTTAAGTGATTAAATAGTTGAATCAGTGACCCAATGACTCAAACCTTTCAATGATTTAACAATCGGGGTATGAGTTGAAAAACTATTTAGTGGAAGAGAAAAGTGTAATTCTGCAAAATAAATGTGAGGGTGAGTATAGTTGGTCTTGACATGTTATATTTATTGAAAGGAAAATAAAATCTATCAAGACATTTTGGTCCAACGGTTAAGGTATTAGTCTATGTCATTAGAGATTTTGGGTTCGATACCTAGCGAGCCACATTTAAAATTTTTTTATTCAAATAATAAAATTACCGTTAAAACTAACCCTAGAAAACCTCAGGGCTCTAAAAGTGCTAACGATGCAAACATCAGGGTACCAAATTGACAAAAATGAAACCACATGGTACCAAAGTAAAATCGGGCAAAACCACATAGCATCAAAGTATAATTTACCCTATTATATATATATATATATATATATATATATATATATATATATATATTATTTGTGCATATGCACGGGCTCAATACTTGTAATAATAATAATAATAATATAAATCAAAATGTTACTCCAGAATATTTCACCCTATGGACATGTAGCACTGGCCTTCTAGAAGGTTATTAACCAGATCACAGATTAGTGACATGTGGCACCGCTCAATGGACTAGTACGTGGCTTAAACCCCACGCTTTCCCATACACGCTCTTGTATTAGAGACGTGGGAGAAGCTCGAAGATCATGGCTCGATCCACTATATATGAAAATATTAATAAATATTGTTTCCCGATCAGAATTTGTAATACCCGGGAAATTTTTTGAAGTTCAAAATAAAATAAAAGGGAAAGAAAGGAAGTAGAAAATAATTTTAGGATTTAATTCAGGACCTAAGAAATTGGAAACCTGAATTAAATAGGGAAAATGGTTAAAATTGGAATTTATTTTTCAAGCCACACTTATTTAATATTATTATTATTTTTATATATTAAAAAATAAAAGAAAATAAAAATTTAATTGGAAAGAGGAGGGATTAAATTGGGGATATTTTTCAAACCCTTCTTTTATATAATAATAATTATTATTTACTTAATGTATTATTTAATTATTTATTTATTTTTATTTTTATATATATTATTTAAATTAATTATTTTATAAGGGGAGTGGGGTACGTGATTTAGAAAGAAAAGAAAAAGAGAAGGAAGGAAATAAAGGATGAGAGTGAGAGAGCTACGGGGTTAGAAAGAAAGAGAGAGAGAGAGGAGGAGAGGCGTGAAGAAGAAGAAGAAGAAGAAGAAGGGTTGGGGTTCTCCGGAAAGGTAACTGAGGAGAGCTAGTCGACGCTAAAAAAGTCACCGGAGCTCGGGTACGACGTCTCCTACACCTTCCACCAATCAAATCAAAGGTTGGTAACCCCAATTTCATTCGAAACCCTCAATTTCTTTATTTTTAGGGATTTCTTCGATCCACCTTCAATTGGATTGTTTCAAGGGTTGATTGAGACGTAGGAAGTGTTCTTGAACACTTAGTTCGGGTAAGGATCGAGGCTATACCCTCGGGTTTAGCCGAATTTGAATTTGGAAGGATTTGTGGTCGAAATTTTAATTATTCATAAATTGAGGAAATTATTGATAATTAGAATTGACCTTGGATTTGAGTAAATAGGCTTGGATTGGAATTATTGAAATTATATTGTTAAGATATTAGCTGAACAAGACCTGTGAAGAGCTGGCCCGAGGTTACTAAGGTAGAACCTTGACGTTAACGTGTCG
The DNA here is from genome assembly GCA_014851425.1 of Senna tora. Classification (NCBI taxonomy): domain Eukaryota; kingdom Viridiplantae; phylum Streptophyta; class Magnoliopsida; order Fabales; family Fabaceae; genus Senna; species Senna tora. Next base: position 18,522,780 of record CM026262.1, read on the forward strand.
GGTCCCTGCTCGGATTGCCCAAATACACTTTAAGGTCGACGCTGAGAGTTTTAAACCTCTTCTTTTCAATCTTAAACACCCTAGAATAATTCTAAATATGCTATCAAGCATCAAGAATTATTTTCGGTACTTTCTTGTTTCTCAAGGGTGGAAACTTGCGGAAAAATAAAGTCCAAATTTAAAATGACAACTTTATTTCTTCGTAATTATTAGGAAACCTTAAGTAGGATTTGCCCGTTGAGGCCATTGCCCTAGCCTGGTACTAGGGTCAGTAAAAGACTAAAAGATTTGCCCGTTGAGGCAATTGCCCTAGCCTGGCACTAGGGTCAGTAAAAGAGTAAAAGATTTTCCTGTTGAGGCCATTGCCCTAGCCTAGTACTAGGGTCAGTAAAAGACTAAAAGATTTGCCTGTTGAGGCCATTGCCCTAGCCTGGAACTAGGGTCAGTTAAAGATTTAAAATAAATTGCCCGTTGAGGCCATTGCCCTAGCCTGGTACTAGGGTCAGTTGAGTGATTTACAGTTTTCATATGATATGTTAAATGTGATTGTTTGTTTATGAGAAGTATGATAGAGGAGCATGATCCATAGGTTTATCTTTGATTTTATGTTATATTAATATTGCCTGATCGTAATATAACATGTGATAAACTGGACTTTCATGCGCATGTGATTGTGGGTGTTTCCCTTTCCCCAGCTGTAGTGGTACCCGCCGCTACGCCGAGGATGGGAAGCTTCTCACTGAGTCTGTTTAACTCACTCTCTCTGCTTTAATGTTTCAGATACAGGGATTGGGCAAGCATCGACGTCCGGACAGTGAGACGGACATCAGAGCATACTTACGCACTTGTTCGCATGGGTGGACACCTTTTGATTATTTTGATTCTTTTGGTTGTACTTATTACAAGTTGTATGGGTTGTATATATATATTTACAGCTTCCAATATGTACTTACTCTAGACTTGTCGACTCCACATGTACTTAAAGACAGGGTCCAGTTTGGGGGAAAACTAGGATATATGTATGAGTATATAAATTTCTGCATGTGAATAGGATAGATTGTAGGCATTGAGGCGTACGGTCAATATGATATGAATATATATAATATGTGTGCTTGCTACATGTGAATATGATAGATCGTACGTATTGAGACGTAGGTCAATATGATATTAATATTTACATTATGAGTGCTGATAAATATATCTATACACTGGATTGAGCTTAAGCGGTATTGAGCGAACCACGGATTGCAGGTTAATTAGGCCACCAGTGAGGTGTGGCCACTAGTATGATATATATATTGATTGTATAGCAGGGTAGTTATAGTTCTGTTTACAGGGTAAGGCTTACGGGTTTAGAGGTAAAAGTCTTTTCCTGTGCCGGTCACGTACTCCCGATTTGAGGTCGTGACAAAATTATTGACAACTCCATTGGATTAAATTTTTTGCTACACAAAAAATGTAATAATTATATATAGAGAGAGTGGCCAGATGGCATTAAACATTAACGTTAGAGAAAATTTTGAACCTGAGGAAGCAGATGAACATAATATTTATCAAGAATTGTTGGATCGTCTGTCATCTTTTGAACAGTTAAAGATGTGAAAGCATTCCACTCTGAAAAACGAAATTGGAAAATTTCTTGAAAAAAAAAATAATAAAAAACATTTGTTGAGATCTACACAAATGCTTTGTAATTTTCACCTTCTTTGAGAAGATATTACAGTGAGGCATAAAATATAAATTGAAAATTATTCAAAGACAGACCGATAAATAACAGAAGCAAGTAGATGTAGACCGAAATCTTCAAAATACAAAATAAGTGAATAAAGAAAGAAACAATACTTACAAATATAAATTAGTGTTAGGGAGGAAGAAGAATTCACCATGAGGAATAGATAGTTATAGTGCCTTTTGAAAAAACGTGGGAATATTGAGATTGGAATCATCTAATTAATGCGTCAGAATAAATTACAACATATATCATGGACTATTTAATGATGATTTTAATCATATATAACAAGGTATCAATTCCTCATTAATTGCAAATTTTTAAATCAATTTAAATTTTTATGACTTAATAAATTAGAATATATTGCATTAGACAATGCCACGTATGCGTATTTTATATTACATTGCGACTAATCTGGCTCTTAGCTGGTATATTAAATGACATGTGGATTTATTTCCTCAAATTAAAAGTTTGTGTTATGAGGTGTTGATTGAGAAAAGAATGCCTTAATCCTATGTGGCAAGAATTGGAGCTAGAGATCTTACTATTTTTATATACTAGTTTTTGCCCGTGCACATGCACGAAAATTTTTAAAGTTGGGATGATAGTAATGTAAAAAAGCATATAGAATTCAAAATTATGAATAGAAAACTAACATATTTGTATCTACTTAGATGGAAATACAAAGGGAGGCGTATAATTAAACATGTATATTCAATTTTCATTAAACAAATGCATTAAAATTTAATTATGATTATCATCCTAATGAAGTAAACCATAAACGTACTTGTACTCTCTGAAATTTGAAAATCAAAATATAAAGTTGTAGTGAACAATAATAGGGGAAAATTTCGTCCACATTAGGCTTAATAAGAAATGTAATGTAATTTAATAATAAAAAAAGATAAAGATGCAAATGTGCTTCAGTTCAAAAAAAAAAGATGCAAATGTGCTCTCTAACAATCAGAAATTAGAAATATTGGAAAAGGAATTATACATCGTATTTATTACTTGACATTTTGAAAAACTTCTTTGTAAACTACATTTGATGTCTTGTTTGGAGGATGACCATCTGTATTAGATATCAAAACTTTAAGACTTGATCTATTACGTACCCGTGATAATGCAACATATAATTGACCATGAGTAAAAATGGGACGTGGTAGGTATAATCACACATTAGCCAGAGTCTATCATTGACTCTTGTTATAGTCATTGCAAATGACAAAACAATAGGGAATTGACGTCGCTGAAATTTAAATGGCAACCTAAAATCTGATGGAGAGATGATCATACGTGCAATTATGACCCTTTCACCAACAAAATTGCCAGAGATAATTGTTGCTTCAATTACATGTTTACACAGTCTTGCAACAATTAATCGTGTCCCATTGCACAGACCCATAGATTTGTCAATATTGCGAAGCAGCATTATAGGTGCACCAACCTTTAATCTCAACTGATGGTGTGGATGTCCAGAACCATTAATTGTGTTTAGGAATTCAGTGGTATAAATACCTGCTAATTTGGAATTTAAAACCATTAACTTTTAGTTGTCAATCATATTAATTAAAGGTATTGTATCAAGTAGGAAATTTATTCGTTATAGAAAAATGATATAGAGAATTTATATTTATTTATTCCTTATTAATTTGATTGTTCAATGATTTTTTTGGTGTTACAATCTGATTGATTGTATTAAAAACATGGATTACACCGAAATACATAGTTGACCTCGGGATAATGTAATTATTGGATATAAATGTGATATTGATGACTAAATTCATTTCAATCATTTAAGATTGAAATTGTAAATACAAAATCTCAAAAATAAAAAATCAAGTAAATTTCAAGGATGATTCCATATTTGTGATAAATGGATTATTAGTAATCAAGGAGGATTCCACATATAAAGGAATTCTAATGAGACAATTTGTCTTAAAGTACACGTCCCAATTTGTCTGACAGAAGAAGGTGATTTATTTATTACAGTCATAATAGTTTATAAACGAATCCAAATCTTCGAATAATACTAATAGAAATCATTTATTATTAAATATTTAAATAATGATATATATTACATACATCAATTCAAATTGATCATGAAAAGCATTTTATAACTGTGAATTAAGGACTATTAAATAAGACGAAATTAATGTAATACAGTTACTAAAAATTTTGATAAATTATAGTATTGACCTATTTTTGGATTTAAATTTTTAATTGGAATTGATTATTTGATTTCTTTTTAGTAGAGTTACGCCTTACAATTTGTTATAGAAGATATCAAATTAAGGTTTTACCTAAGTTACCTTTGGAATGATGAATATCAATAAAAAATAAAATTGATTAGATATGACATAATTGACAATATAAATAAGTGATCGTATATATTATACATATAGAATTAGTTTAATTGAGTCTTTATTTTAATATAAAAATTAGAATAAATTAGATCTTAATTAAATTATTTCTAATTGGGATGATCAAAATATCTATACCCAATGGGTACCTCAAAAATTTATCCTGATAATTTTGGTATGGGTCAATGGGTCCGGGGATGGGGATGGGTAAGGAGGTATCTTACCCATACCATACCATTTATAATAATTATTTATTTTTATATATTAAAAAAATATTTTAAAAATTTTGGTGTTTAAAACATTTATAATGATAAGGATAAATCTGAAATATTTTATAGATATTAAAATAATTTTGATAGTACATTTATATTTATGATTTAATTATTTTCTTTTTCGTGGTTATAGATAAAAAATGTGAAAAATAAATTTTACATTAATAAATTTTACATAGTTGACCTCGGGATGTTGTAATTATAGGATATGAATTTGATATTGATGATTAAATTTAAGATTTAAATTTGGACTCCAAAGGTTCAAAGAAATAAATTGAAATTAACTACTTAGATGATTTAATAAAGATGTCATTGAAATAGGAAAGTCATTACATAATATCTTCTACTACATGCTTAAAACATTAAAGCCAAATGTGGATGACATCAAAAAAGGATTGAAAGACGTGGTCTGAAATAAATTCAAAAAAATTCATGGCAAACTATTTAAAAATTAATTCTTCTCAATCTTCACTTTCTTATGTGCGTCGTCAATATTCAACATAAATTCACCGGAAGACTGACCATCATCAGACAAATAAGTAGCAGATCTCTTCCACGTGCTTGGCGTCTCTTTTGATGGGGAGGCTTCGACATCATGAAATGATAGTCGACGCCCATCCCCACGAAGAAGTTGTTTTGATTTGTTCATATCAGGCTTGGTAAGATCATCCATAACTGAGGTTAAGTCAATCTAAAAACAAAATTACATGTTAGTTTATCCAAATTCAAGAAAATCAAGAAAGTCTTAGAAGATGAAATGAAGATTTTAATAAATACCGTTTCCCAATCAGAATTATTGACAACTCCATTGGATTTAATTTTTTTGCTACACATAAAAAATGTAATAATATTATTTTTATATATAGAGTGCCCAGATGGCATTAAACATTAACGTTAGAGAAAATTTTGAACCTGAGGAAGCCAATGAACAGAATATTTATCAAGAATTGTTGGATCTGCTGTCATCTTCTGAACAGTTAAAGATGTGAAAGCATTCCACACTGAAACCTTAATCCCAACCTTGAAATAAACTTCTTGCCTACAAAACTGTCAAGCTTTTTAGGCCACCTATCATTGTCCTCCACATTCTATAAACATGCATTAAAGAATAATATGCTATTGAAACCGTAGATGTTGTGATCAGTGATAAAATAAAATTATTGTCGAACATTAATAATATTTAAGAAATTAATATGAGACAAAAATACTAAATAAACCTTCACTGATTCCGCCCCAAGATCAGTAGCAATTATACCAAGATAGTTAAAAGCATCGCGATCGAAGACGGTCAGGTTTGCAATCCTGGATTCATCAGAAACAATTACTTCCATGTAGTCTTAGATCTGTCAATTGCGCCTACAAAATCAATGAATTGATCCATGATCCAGCGAATTTCTATTCAAAAAATGAATTTGGAAAAAATTCGTGAAAAAAAATTAATAAAAAAACATTTGTTGAGATCTACACAAATGCTTTGCAATTTTCACCTTCTTTGATAAGATATTACAGTGAGGTATAATGTAATACTCGGGAAATTTTTTTCGAAGTTTAAAATGGAATGAAAGGGAAAGAAAAGAAGTAGAAAATAATTTTTTGATTTAATTCAGGACCTAAGGAATTGGAAACCTGAATTTAATTGGAAAAAAGAGAGTAGGGAATATTTTTGGGTATTTAATTTGGGACATAAAAAAATATTAATTAGAAAGAGGAGGGATTTACTTGAGAATATTATTCCACCTTTTCTTTATTATAATAATTATTATCATTATTTAGTATTAATATTTAGTTATTATTATTTATTTATTTATTAATTCTTTTTTTTTAAAAAATGGGGTAGGTGCCGTGGGGGTTAGGAATAAGAAATAAAGAAAGAAGAAAGGAAGGAAGGAAGAAGAAAAGAATAAGAGAAGAAAGAGAGAGAAAGAAGATTGAGAGAGGAGGAGAGGTGTGAGGAAGAAGAAGAGGAAGGGTTGGGGTTCACCGAAACAGTGACCGAGGAGAGCTAGCCAACGCCGGAAAAGTCACCGGAGCTTGGGTACGACGTCTCCTACACCTTCCACCAATCGAATCAAAGGTTGGTAACCCCAATTTCATTCGAAAACCCCAATTTCTCCATTTTTAGGGATTTCTTCGATCCACCTTTGATTGGGTTGTTTCACAGGTAAATTGAAACCTAGGAAGTATTCTTGAACACTTAGTTGGGGTAATAGTCGAGGCTATACCCTCGGGTTTAGCCGAATTCAAATCTGAAAAGGTTTGGGGTTTAAAATTCTAAATATTCCCAATTTGGGGATTCGTTGATAAATTTGGAATCGGGCTTGGATTTGAGTAGTTAGGGTTGGATTTATGTCGTTGGATTGTAGGGGAACAAAACCCGTGAGGTGCAGAGTCGAAGCCGGGGTCGAAAGGGGGCCGGAACGGGCTCAAACCGGCCCACAATACAGCAAACGAATTGTTGTGCTGCGAACTGGCGCTATAGCGCCGTATGGCGCTATAGCGCCATTTCTCTGGTTCAGCAAAAGCTGCTGGGCAGAAACTTGGCGGTATAGCGCCGGGCCCCTGTCTAGCATGCTCAGAAGTCATTTTTTTGCCAATCCGGGGCGTCCGAACCTCCTATTTTCAATCCGAAACATCTTAGGACACCCCCAACCATGTTTTTAAGGATCAAAACCATTTCAAATGTCTTCTTATCCCTCAAGAATAGAGACTTACGGAATAAGCTATGCACAACTTCTTGAATTTCTAAATTCCCTGTACACCGCCATTAAGTAACCTTAAGTAGGATCGCTTAGGAGCACGTTGAGGTTTAGTAACTCAAATCCAAGGCCCCAAAAGCAACTCAAGGAGAACGATGGTTGTATGAAACCAAGTGCAAGGCACTTGAGACTCTCATAGAAGAGAGGGAAGACGGATAAGACCAAGGACTCGGTTCTTGGCAACGTCTAGATGCATTCTAGGCATGAGCATGTAGTATGCATATGAATTGCATATAGATGAGATGTTAACCACTTGAATGCATTCGTTAGGAAACCACGACTCGTCCGGAGCAGGAGTTACTCCAGGACAAGCGCAAGGAAGCCGTCCAGGTGAGGGGTTCCCCATCCTTGCCCTACAGGGTTGATTGAGGATGTGGATATGTGGTTTGCCTACTTGCCTATTTGTAAGAATTATTTAGTGGTTAACATGCTATTGTTGTTCCTAAACTATTATATATGAAAGTATTTGTATATGTGTGTTTGACTACAGGTAAAGAGGTACTGGAGGGTATCCATGTGGTGACATGAGATACGCCGAACAGTACAAGCAAGGGGGTAAGTTGTTGATTGAGTCCAAGATTTGGTTTACCATATTAATTAGAAACTCACTTAAGAAATTCATAAAGAAATTGTTGCTAACGTCGACGTTTTACAGTAATTGAACTTAGGCAAGGCCTTAGAGCTAGGTTATGATCTAATCAAGGGTTTGGGTATTACATAAGGATTCAAAGGATCTCATAAATTGATTAGTGAGTCACAGGGAGGTTCACACTATCTAGGTAAAGTCAGTCTAGGATAGAAATGGGTAGATAGAGTCAGAATCCCAGTTGAAGGCTTGGGAAGAGAAACAAGTCAGAAAATATTGCCCGTTGAGGCCATTGCCCTAGCCTAGCACTAGGGTCAGTTAAAGAGTAAAGCATTTGCCCGTTGAGGCCATTGCCCTAGCCTGGTACTAGGGTCAGTAAAGGACTAAAAGATTTGCCCGTTGAGGCCATTGCCCTAGCCTGGCACTAGGGTCAGTTGATTGATTTACAGTTTTCATATGATATGTTAATTATGACTGTTTGATTATGAGAAGCATGATAGAAAAAGCATGATCCGTAGGTTTATCTTTGATTTTAAGGATAATTTTGTCATTATCCTCATATGTAGATGATGTACTATTAGCCGAAAATAGTCTAGGTTATGTGATGGTTGTCAATGACTAACTATCATCAAACCTGAAATGAAAGACATGGGTGAAGCAAATTATAAAATTGGAGTTAAGATCTAAAGAAATTGTTCAAAAGGGAATCTTGTCTCTTTCACAAGAGAATTGGGTCAACAAGATTCTTGAGCGATTTAATGTGAAAGATTGCAAACCCATGAGTACCCCTGTTCTACTAGAGTAGCCTTGAGTCCAAACATGTGTCCTAAAACAGAATCAGACAAAAGAAGATGGAAAGAGTTCCATATGCTAATGCAGTTGGCAGTCTGATATACACAATGATGTGTAGAAGACCAGATATTTGTTATGAAGTGGGGCTGGTAAACAGATTCTAGTCTAACTTCGGTAAAAAAGAAGAAAGTTGTGAAGAAGATCTTAAAGGGCACTTCCAATTATACACTGTACTACAAAGGAAGTGACCCGCGCCTTGTTGGGTACTCCGATACTGACGTAGGCAGAGATGAAGAAAGAAGAAGGTCATACCTTCTTGCTCAACAATGACACTATATGTTGGAGGAGCATTATGAACATTTGCACGGCCTTGCATGCAATAGAATTGAGTTTGTGGCATGCACTGAAGTGGTACAAGAGGCTTTATGGCTAGAGAGGTTTATAGAACACCTGGAATTGGAAATGAGAGTACCAATATGGTGTTATTATTCTGTGACATTATTATAGCCATAGCATATACCAAAGATCCTAAGTATCACAATAAGACCAAGCATATTAGCATGAAATATAATGATAGAGATTATATAGCATAAAAGGTTTTTGCTGTACAATACATTTCAACAAATGTATAACAACAAACCCCCGATAAAGCCAAGAGGTGAAAAGTTGTTAAAGAACATATGTAAGCCATTGGCATGCATAAAATGTAATATACAAATATTATAAAATGTGTTTTATAATTCTCTGTCATCACTTTATGTGTCTGTTTAGTAGTATACAATGTCTAGTATGTTGTACAGGTAGAAAGGTTAGCTCTCTCACACGAGCAACCGCCTTTGACACTCAAGTGGAGTGTGCAAAGATGAGACATTTGTGTTCACCAGTAAGCAGCCAAGAACGCAGATAAGGTAGAGAAGAAACACAAAATACTATGTCACCTTGACTGATGTGTAGCTAGTCAACATGAGATCCACATAAATAAACTTGGATTGAACATGGAATCTCACTTCCACAAGTACCTGTAGCCAGATAACAAACTCTTCAATGCTGACGTCATGTGAGCAAAGTTGAGGAATTTGGGTTTAGATACTGGGAGTACCTAGTACTTAAGTATGTACGGTGTTAATAACAATAATTTAAAACGACGTACGCTCTTCAAAGAAAGAGTAACATTGTAGCATGTGCTTCATACCACATGTGCTTCATACCACATGTGTTGAAAGAACCGCATAAATGGGGAAGCAGGTAAAAGATCCCTGGTTCATTGCTGTGCGAGTCCCCGAGAAGAATTAACTTCCCATTGATGTCCTTATAACTTTGACAACATCACGAGGATATGCTTCAGTGTCTGCTACTTTAGCATTTTTTCCTATGATCATGACTTATACGATCTAAGGTATTATGCTAGGAAAGCGACTGATACATTTCTAAATGATATATGGGCGAAAGGAAGATTAGCTGTAATATACACATCTATGTCCCTTATGACATTGAGTAGTCATAAGTGTGGATACTAAACATATGAGGAAGGAAATTTGAGTCAAAACATTGATTCGAGAGGGATTAGATTTGTCATATGAAACTGTATATAGTTAAATCTAGGACATCTGAGGCATAATTCTAATGTTCCAACTACACGAAGGAGAAGGTAACTTGTGCTGGTCCTATAAAAGGAATTTCTAGTGCAAGCACCTAAATGAAGACGTCATGTCCACGTGGTCACGGCAAAGCACTAAGTATGAAAATAGGGGAGATAAAGAGATTAGACCCACGACATCAAATCCACCAAGTGTGAGTGGGAGATGTAGGGAAAATGGGTCGGTCCACCCTTGGTGGATTAGACCCAAGCGCATTTGAATTTTGGGGTTTTAGTGCAAATACCATAAACTAGTGGGTTTAAGCGTATATATAAAAGAGATAAGTATATGCAAAACTGATTTTTTTTTTCATTCTCATTTTACAATGAGAAAACCACAACCAGAACTTCCTCTTGTCTCTCTTCTCGTGCATTTGTTGTGTATCATGATCAGAGTTGTGATCGGATTCGGCGTGGCTACTTGAATCTGATATCCAGGTATGCCCGAAATCCATCATCAATAAAAATGGGTAGCCGAAAGCATTGATCCCATATTTCATAAATTTCATTTTCAATTTTTAGATATATACCATGTTATTGTCCATTTGAGAACAACTACATATGTTGAAATTGCCTTGAATTTTGTTAGATGTGGATTAATATTTTTTTAATCACATAAGATATGCATGGGAGACAAAGCATTAAATGTAGTTGAAGGTAAAAATGGTGAAAATTGGATCATGATCTTTATGCATGCATTTGTAGCTACCTTTTGTTGACATTTTGGATCATTCATATTAATGCTTTCATATTATATACCATGGCTATATAAGAGAGAATGGAACCATGCATTAGGTGCAGCAAAGAAGTGCATATTCAGTGGAGAAATTGTGCACTAAGGTGGGGTGGCTTCTTGAACGTATGCTTGTGTTCAAGCTAGTATTCCATTTGTGTTTTTAGTGTGGTGATTATACACCTTTTGTGAGAGAAAAATATTGCGAGTAATTTGGGTTGTGGTTTTGAGTGTTCATTTAACTACTTTTGTATCTCCATTTGTATTCTTAGTGGAATTTTCTCCTCACCTTTGCCCGTGGACGTAGACTAGAAGCCGAACCATGTTAATTAAATATTTTGTTTATTATTTATCATCCTTTACACTTCATTTAGATTTTATCATTACCGATCAAATCACTTTTTGAACCCATTTCGCATATTTTCCAACAACATATATCACTCAAATTGCTATATATTTCTTCTATACTCAATGTATTAATTATCAGTCGTACTTCAAACACCTTAGAATCATATCATAGCAGTGAGCTAGCAAGGCATAAAGAAAGATTGTGCAACAATGTTTTGCGATAATTCGCTTTAATTTGTACCCAAATATATCAATATACAGTCCAATGAGTCCATTATTTCAAAATTCATGATCTTTTGTTTTTTCCTTTCATTCCATTTTTGTTTTCTTCGACAAATAAATAATGCAATTATATTGTTTTATGTTGGGAAAGGCCCGGGTCCACATGATCCGACCCAACCCAGGGACCTAAAAGAAAAACTGAAAATAAATCCAGGCATAAATATAAATATTGCGGAAGCTACTAACCTGGACGCCAATGCTAAGACCTCGGATCTTGCTAGTGGCTCTGCTCCACCAGGACTGACCTCCAATCGACGAACACCGAAAAGGGCCACGCCAAACGGAGGACTCTACCTACGAGAGGTAGAGCCACATGTCCACGACTAATGCGCGGAAGAGGACTCAAGAGAAAGAGAAAATTTATACTGAGTGGGGTTCCCAAACGGGACCCCCCTTTCCAACACATGGAATGAGCAACTAGAAAGGGGTGGAGTCACTCCTATTTATAGGAGGATGAGAGAGCTCCCATCATTGACGCAAGCAATGTGGGACTTGGAATATGAACAAAATGTTTACTTCCATCATGATCACCTAGTCCACTTTGGGCCACGAGTACGGGCTCGTGTGACCTCCGATGAGAGTCGTTTTCGTTTCGTTCTCTTCGTCTCTCTGCAAGCTTTCCAACGGATCCTCACTTGACCCGAGCGGACTCCAACATGGGCGGATATTTAGTCCCGAAGACCCAAATATATCCAACATTTTAGGTGTAAGGTGAGTTCAAATATTTCCGTCTCAAACATATAACCATAAGATTGCATGAAACACTACAATGGCACTTATTGTTCAATAAACGAATAATCAGTAAATAAACAACTAATTATCACTTAACCCACCCTATCTCATTAGTGTTCTTTTCCCTTAAAGTTTTGCCAACCAAATCTATCACCAGTGCAAACAATTATCTATTTCTTTTTCTTTTCCCTTAAAGTTTCACAAAGCAAATCTATAACCAACGCAAACTATAATTTAGATTCATTAAAATTGACACCCATATTTTATCACAACAAATCATGTAAGACATGCTTTCCTCCCACATAATAAGAGAACCAATACTTTTTTACCATCCTAAAATGCAACCTGGATTTCTTTAGAGATAAGATCATTGTTGTAAGAATTTATACCATTGAAAGGTTATGATATATAATCATATGAAAAATATGAAAAATCTCCTTCCAAACAATCTGAAGCGATCACTCCTCATTGGTAGGATACAAAATACAATCCAACACCATCTTCATATAAGCATCTCTTCTAATTATTGAATGTTCCATACTAAGATTATTGCCAAAGTCCACCAATATATATATTCCACCAATATATATATATATATATATATGGACACTATTACTTGTTTTGCTCTACTTTTTTGGATATTTAGCAAGTCTTTTAGTTGATTTGACATAAGTATATACTGTCTTCACAAAGGTTACTACTCCTAGAAGTATTGTAACTTCTAGGTGAAAGTGCTTCAATAGATTTGACAGTAGTAGTAGACACTTGTTTACTGGGTTTTTCAAATGCCACTCTTATTGTCTGGCTAGGAACATAGTTGGGACCATTTGTTGCATTGCTTTTCATTACCTTAATTTAAAGGAAAATTATTAGACTAATGAATGTAAGAAGCATACTACTGTAGCAAGAGCCATGAATAAGAACTCACAATTGAAGCATATGATTTCCTAGAGGCATCTTCGTGGACTTCTGGAGATGCACCGTGACTTGTAACAACATTATTCTAACTTAGATCGTTAAGGACTTCAACAACCTCTTCTCTATAATTGACCTTTATTCCACATTTTCTGATTACACAAAATACACATGAACAAAATACTGCCTGATTACATAAAAAAATCCACATCAAGAACCTAAATATATTGAATAGAACCAACAATCGGTTAATTACAATGTTAAATTCGAGAATCACAATACTAAATAACCTAACTTACTGCTAGTTTGGTAGTATTTCTAACCAAAAATTCTTATGGTTAAAAAAATTAATTGAAAAGGATTGAATGATCTCATATTAATTACTCATTTGCAATGCATTCATATTCCCTATGAAACCATTTAGCAATGCTTTAAATAATTATGCCTAAAATGTGATGAGTACATTCACAATAACACAGCAATTCAAGTTTAGAAAGATAAAGATAATTAACTGATGTTATAGTTCATGTGTATGGGAGTATTTTGAAAATTTACCAATAATATTCAATATTACAGCACTTGTGATTATTATATGCTGCTACTCTTGCAATGGCTGAATGGATAAGTCCTCAATAATAACAACTGTATAGGCTTTTATAAAAAAAACTTCATTGTTCTAGAGGTTTCTAATTCTTCATCTTACAACCTTGAGTTTCTACTCTCTATAATTTAAGCTACTTTATATGTATCATTTGTATTGTATGCTATGACATCATTTTTACATATATGAACTTTGTTTGAGTTGGTTAAACCAACTTCACCTTTCATACACACAACAAATTAGTATACCCGTGGGTATATATTGTTGGTTTTTTTAAAAAATTTTAGAAAGGAAATTTGAGAGAGATAGAGAGAATTCAAAGTAGGTTGAAAGCTGATTATTTTTCATTCATGATTCATACTTTATTTATACATAGATATTGTAAATAACAAACTTTCTAATTTTGTGGGCCATCTAATTTGAATATGAAATCTAAAGATAATAAGAAATTTAAATGTTAATAAAAAATAAATAACCTAACAGCAAAAATCTTGAAAGATTTCTTATTTTAATTTAAAAAAATAACAAACTATTGGAGCTAAAATGCCATAATTCAACACTCCTCCTTGGCATTTTGGTGACAGACTTCAATATTTTTTCTAGCCTTCATAAGAAAATCAGAAAGTTGATCCTTTGACCGACCGTGAACCAATATCGCTTCTTTGGATTGTTGAACTTCTTCAATAAAATAAAATTCCAATGGTTAAATTTTGCTTTTAATAATAACATCAATCTCCTCCTGTGACGCTTTTCTCCAAATTGGTGTATCACTTGTCTTGAAAAAATGTTTAGATTTTGAAGCAACAAGATTGCAATTTTTGTGTACATCTTGGAAAGTTCTTGTTTCTCCAAGAGATTCATTAAAAATTGCTTCACCATAATTGTAGCTTTTGGCACATTCTGAACATTGGCTTCAACTTCATTCCATTCAATAGCAAATCTCTTACTTTTCATTGTTATGCTCAGTAATTTAGCACCATAAGCATCAAAGATGGTACAATAATTTCCTTTAAATTCAATAGAATATCCTTTCTCCAATATCTGACAAACACTTAATAAATTTTGACTTAGTTCAGGTACAAACAAAACATTTGTAATAAGTTTAATACTTGAAAAAGTATTTATTTCAACAGTGCCTTTGCCTTTCACATCCAGATATTCTCCATTTCCTATTTTCACTTTGGAATTAAAACTTCTGTCAAGATCTTTGAAAATCGCATCATTATATGACATATGATTAGTGCATCCACTATCAATAAGCCAATTGTTGTTGGAAATAATATTCTGAGAACATGAGGCAACAAATAGTTCATCCTCTTGAATCTCAGACTCAACTACTTGAGCATGTTGAGTTTGGTTCTTGGATTTGCATACCTTTGCAACATGGCCTGTTTGCTTGCAATTTCCACATATGGCATCTGGTCTCCACCAACAATATTTCTCTAGATGTGTGAATTTTTTGCAATGCTAACAAGGTGAATACCTTTGTTTACCATTGTTGCCTTCAATTTTGTCTTTGTTCCTCTTGCCTTTGTCATTGGTTGGTGCAAAAAAAGCCCCTTCGATGACTTTGTCTTCTCGAAATTGCCTTCTTTGCTCTTGCGCTTGAAGAGCACTCATTAGTTCACCTAATGATATTTTATTTAAGTCCTTAGACTCTTCAAGAGAGGAGATTTTGGATTCAAATCTCTCAGGAAGAGTTACAAGAACTTTCTCTACAATTCTTTTATCAGGAAATTCTTCACCAAGTAATCTAATATTATTAACAATAAGAGAGATTCGGTCAGCATACTCACTAATTGTTTCGTTCTCCTTCATGTTCAAAGATTCAAATTCTCTTTTCAAATTCAAAACCCGCATCTGACGTGTTCTATCATTGCCTTGATATTCTTCTTTCAATTTTTCCCAAGCCTCTTTTGCTGTACTACAAGCCATAATTCTGTAGAAAACAGAATCAGCAACCGAATTTTGAATAAGTGACTTGGCTTTGGATTTCTTTGCCTTCTCTTCGTTATAAGATTTGATTTGGGCCGAGGTAGGATTTTCTCGAAGAGGAGGTATTGGTGTGTCTTCAGTCACGGTTTCCCAAAGGTCATAGGCTTCCAAAAAAGTTTGCATCTTTACCAACCAAATGTGATAATTTTGACCGGTGAGAATGATAGGAGGATTTAGAATTTGGTTACTAGATGCCATTTGTTTGTAGGTTGAAAAAAAAGTGTTAGATCCCGAAAGATCAACTATGGCTCGGATACCACTTGTTGGTTTTTTTAAAAAAAATTTAGAAAGGAAATTTCAGAGAGATAGAGAGAGTTTAAAGTAGGTTGAAAGCTAATATTTTTCATTCATGATTCATACTTGATTTATACATAGATATTGTAAATAACAAACTTTCTAATTTTGTGGGCCATCTAATTTGAATATGAAATCTAAAGATAATAAGAAATTTAAATGTTAATAAAAAAAAAATAACCTAACAGCAAAAATCTTGAAAGATTTCTTATTTGAATTTTAAAAAATAACAAACTATTGGAGCTAAAATGCCATAATTCAACATATATAAATTTCCATATCTTACAACACAACGAGTTTTGAAATGATGAACAATTATTTATTTGCTGGGTTTTGGGAATTTAGAAAAACATAAGATAGCAGCAAGCACCCAATTTCACAAACCACAGACGATGAAGCAAAGAATATGCCTTCCTTAATAATGAGCTAATTTTGCAATACATGACCAATTTCTAGGAATTATATGAAGATAGTACCTCGAAGTATTGAACAAAGGTGAAAAATATATTTGAGGAAGGTAAAAAATAGTAACCTTGAGGTGCTTCTCATATCAGTGTTCCAAACTAAAAAGAATCTTCGAGAGAAAAAAAAGGAACGAAGACTTCCAACACCGTCCAAAATGAAATAAAGGAAAAAGATGTAAAGGCTCTTACTCATGTCTTTGTTTTTTATGGTAAATGTGTATCCTTTGCAATTAGCACCATTAATAGCCAAAAGTACCAATAGAAGTGAAAAATACTAATAGCAAATTCACACATACATTCACACAAAATGAATAATAATTCCACAATAAACAAAACATGAAAGTTGTCCAATGAAGTACCTCAAAGAATCTGAGTTCTTGCTCCAGGCTTTTGAATTCCACTTGTATCCTATGGTTTCACCTTGAATAATGTTATAAGCTATCAAAGATCAAACAAAATATAGCATTGAAGAAGCCAATGAGAATAAGAGCAATGACCACAGGAAAATAATAACATCAAGCAGTGGAAATAATAGCGGAATCACACGCACACACAAAAACAAGAATAATTCCACTTATAAACAAAAATTGGAATTTGTACATGAAGTACTCTTTAAGATACTGACTTCTTGCTACAGGCCTACGAATTATGCTTGTATCCTTTGTTCTTACCTAGAATAATGCTATAAGTTATCACAAATCAAACAAAATATATATTATTAGAGAAGCAGAAGAAAATAAGAATCTGTACAATGAAGTACCTCTAAGAAGCTGGCTTCTTGCTAAAGTAGTATTGGAGGAATTTTACTAAATGAGTACACAACATATTGTTAATCAGTCTTGAAGAATTTTTATATTGTCTAACTCCAGCTAGCCTTCCGTACAAAACAAAAAATAGAGAAAAGTGACGGAATTAATCATTTTTAACAAATTTAATATATGTAGTGTAAACACATACTTTGTAGCCTAAAATTAATAAATAAAGCATAATCTAGGGTCAGTACTTTTGCCAATTTTCCATTTAACTTTGAGATAAAACTTCATAAACAAATCCGAGTCCATTTCCAATTGAAGAAGGCAAGCTAAATGAGAAACTTTGTTGCAAAACAATATAAAATCTGCTTCCATAACATTTTCTTCATTTGCCCTACAATATGGATAAGTGATTAGTAATCACCACATACTCAAGTATATATCTTGCTGCTGGTAAAATGAAGACCACAGATGACACTACAACATTTTGAGCCTTCAACAACATTTCGGAAGGCAACGTATAAAAACTGTTGCACTTGATAAGATAGACAACATTTATTTAGTGTTGCAATCTTAAACAAAAAATTTTGAAAGTTTATGCAACATATTTATGCAACAGAGATAAAACCGTTGCATATAGTCTTTTTTGCAACACCTATTGCAACTGTTTAAGCTAATAGGCAACACTTGTTCTGCAACAATGATAAAAATGTTGCCCAAAGATATAATTTTTTTTTTTGTTTATTTAGACACAAGCCTATATAAAAAAAGCATATGATAACCAATTTAATTAAATTTTGAGTATTTTTTATTTTTTTCTTAAATTAATTATTATTTCATTTAATCTATATAAATATGAATTTATTTTATTCTTTAAATCATTTTTTCATCTATATAATATGAATTTTATTATTTTTTTATAAGTAAAATGAATTTTATTCTTATTTTTACTTAAATTAATGTAATTGAAAAAATAAACATATAATAAACTTAAGGAGGATTGAACACAGTTTACTAAGAAATTCAAATTCAAATTCAAATAAAATCAAGTTCAAATAAAATCAAATATATATACCAACGACCATTGAGGCAATAGTAATACTTAGCAAATTCTAAGTGTAACAATATTGTTATATAAAAATCCTTAATTAACAATTTATAAAAAATCAAAGCAACGCCTAAAGAGTAAAGACATCTATCTTCAAGCGGTAAAGCAAAAGGGGAAAAGCATCTTTGGTCAAGCAACGAAACGCAAAAACCCTTGCTTGTAGATTTTGATCCCACACTCCTCACCAGCAATTACGTTGTTTGCACCAGGCTCGTTGCTTCTCGCCATTGCGGTTGCGGCTGCCGCTACACGCCCGACCACATCGTCGTTCTTCGCCGTTACCACTGCCTAAAGCACCGGGTTTGTTTTGTTTTTTTATTAGATTTAGTCTTAGTTAGATTTTTTGTTGGTTAGATCTTTTCTTGATTAGATATATTCTTAGTTAGATTTGTCGATGGTTAGATCTATTCCTTATTTTTCTGTTTGTTTGTGTATATTTCAAAGGTCCTGAGCTGCCAATTGGTCTTTAATCAAGACTTTCATTACTCTTTAGATTTATGGAGTCTCGATTGTATGTTCCTTGGAATGGTACGCAAGTCAATCTTCTTATATTGGATTTTAATACATTTGAGTAAGCACCTAAATTTATATTGATTGTGATGTGATAGTCAATCGCTTTTCTATTTATTTTTATTCTTTTGTTGTGAGCATTTTACTTGCAGAACCAACTCATGTTTGAATCAATTTCAAAGCTTCAGAAAAAGGTGAGCAACTCCATATATGAAAATGGTGAGTCCTGTGTATATGAGATCTATGGTGCTAGTATGGCAATCCTCCTATATTAATATTGATCAAAGCTTCGGAATGAAAATTGTTCAATTATTTGGTTTTGTTCTGTTCTTCTCTGTTGCACTAAGAAAATGCCATTAATAATTATATATATATGTCTACTTATTAATTAATAATTATAATTATTAAATTTACATCGGTTCTGTTTTTTAAGAAAAATTATTTAATATATTAATCGAAGCTGGTATGTTCATATATATATATATATATATATATATATATCAGTTCATTTTTTTTAAAGAAAAATTATAATTGTGCTTACAGCTCTGCTTCTTGTGATGCTCAACAACCTCTAAAAAACTTGAGAGAGTTTTTGCCTCATCTTATTCCAATAAGTCTAGTTATACTTATTTTATTTTTCTTATACACGTTTTTTATATGCTCTAATTATTCTGCCTAACCCTTATTGAGTGGGTCTCTGCTTGGCGCAAAGTTTTCTCACTATATTCTTTACTCCTTGATTTTTATCTCCTGATAAAACATACTTCAATCTGTTGTACAGTAGCCTTAAAATAATGTTAATATTGGAGAAAATGCAATTTTTCATATCTATTAGCATACTATAATTTTTTCCTGGTGTTTCTTTCTATAACAATCAAGTTTTTGACAATTTGGTATTAATATTGTTATATGAAACTCCTTATGCAGCTAGCAAACATCATGGCCCAGAGTCTTTACACTTTACTAGGATAAGTGATAACATATTCAGTACATGTGTTGTGCTTATTGTTTATCTTTTCTATATTAATCCTGATGCTTTTTTGTTCCTTTTCTTATTTCTACTTCTTGTCCTTGCATTGATTTGTGCTTCTTTTTAATTTTTTAGCTTTTGCTACTAATTAATATATGTTAAAAACTTGAATACTTTATTCTAACTTTTGGACTCTTAAGACCAACTTACAGTAGTCTCTTTTATCAGACATCAGTGAGAAAAAGGCTAAGCTTCCTAGTTTGGAAGGTGAAGGTGCAAGCAACAAAGCACTATCATTCACTTGTATGACTTCAATACTTATAGAATCATTTTTAATCTAGTTAGCAGTATCACTCTATAAAGTTACGTTAATGAATTAATCCTAATGAATATGGTAATGGTTTGGTGGTTTTTTTTTGGAACAAAGAGAGGTGTGTGTTTGTATATTTAGGCTAGTATGATTTAGTATTGTTTCTTTCCTCAAAAGAGTAGCAAAATCATAATTGGTGCATGATATACCTTGTACATTTAGCAGATTAAACCTACATTTTACTCTTGTTAAGGTAATTCAGTAAATCTTGCTCTTGTATTGTCTGCTGTTTTTTCTTATTGGCAACTTGAAACCTATTTCAGATGTATGTGTGTTATATTGGTTTTCTTTGTGGCCCTAAGACTGTATGTGTGTTTTCCATCAAGGAGCATATGTGATTTAGGTATTGTCTCGGTTAAATATGTGTGTATGCTTGTGTTATATTAACTCCACTAATTCCTGACTATTTATTAATGATAATAATGTCAATAAATTCTCTCCAAGTGATGTGGCAGCTTTTTCCCAAATAACCTTGCGGCGAGTGGTCTATATTCTATAACTCTGTACTTATAGTGCTAGGCAAGTCCTGCTATGTGCAAGTATATTGTACAAACAAGCCTGGGTTATTTTATGCTATGAATTCTGATTGATAAATTTGTACTTTGACAGGGGAAACCAATAGTTCTAAAGTACGGTAAGTTGGTTATAAACTAGTCTATTTGCCGTGATTGGTTTTGTTTTTGCTGTTTCTGTATTTTTTGGATTTACACTCTGCCATATGATGCATCACTGTATCACAACCAACGAAAGTAAAAGAGAATATGAAGTAGCTGAATTGTATTTGCCTTGATTGGTTTTATGTTATTAGTAATGCTTTTAATAAATATTTCTAGTAATTTATCTTAGTGAATTTGTGCCTCATTTTACAACCAACGAAAGGAAAAGAGAACATGAAGTAGCTGAATTATATGAAAGCCCATTAATAGTTAAGACTTAGGATTCATTTTGGATTTTGTTGCCTTTCTATCTGCATGTGGTTTTATCATACTATTTCAATAATTTAATGATAAGGTTTTATGTTAAATCTAGTTTTCAAAAACTAATTTCAGTAACTTGTTTTTCTTATTGAATTTGTGTTCCTTTTTGCAGCCAAAATACTCATTTGTAATACTATGTAGGAAAATGGATTGACCGGAGACATTAGTGATAATGATGTTTGTGATCAAGATGAGGAAGAGGAAGGAGATGATGGATGCAATGATGAAGATTAAATAGCAATTTCAATTTAGTTTGTTTTGATAAAGCTTTTTTGTTGCTAGTGATAGACAATAAACATCGGTGGTTAGTATTGCTTTGAATTGTGTAATGTCTTTGTTTTGTAACATTCTACTTAATTGGGAAGAATATGCAACTAGGATATGATATATATTTCATTTAAAAATTTCACAATTCCTCTTATAACTTTTTCTTGAGAAGTTGTCGATGTGTATATGAAGGTTTATATAAAGCATTGCTTATAAGGGATGAAAAGTGTTGCATTTTCTAGATTGCAACATTTAAAAAATGTTGACTAAAACTTATCATGCAACGTTTAAAACCGTTGCATAAACATAAAAAAGCATTGCCTATAAGAAAGGGAAAGTGTTGCAGTTTCTAGATTGCAACAGTTCAAAAATGTTGCCTAAAACTTACTACGCAACAGCCTAAAAGTGTTGCATAAACCATAAAAAGCGTTGCCTATAGAAGTATTGCATTTGCATATGAAACTGTTGCCTAAAAAACCTAGCAACGGCAACAAATGCAATGCTAGTAAAGTGTTGCAAAAACTGTTGCCTAAAGTATAGGCAACAGTTTTTTGGCTTTCTGCAACACTTTTCAACCGTTGCAGATCGCCTAAAATGTTGTAGTGTGAACTTCATCTTCATGTGGTGCAAAATTTAAATATTTATAGGATGCATTATTATTTGTGTATGACAAACGTATCAATTGGCCTATCCTTCTTTCTCTGAGAAAAAACAGCAAAGAAATCATGCCCTGAAAAGTCAATTGGGTAAGCTTGGAAAGAGAAGGGGAGTAATTTTGGCAGTAACAGAAATTCAAGCACACCATTAAAGGAAACCGATATCTTTTTTCTCTTGAGATCTGCTATGCGATAGTAACTCTTTCGCTTGTCAATGCTACGAATCTCTACAAAAGGTAACTCAATTAGTAGTGAAGAATCTGAATATGAACTTAAAACAATTCATATAAGAAAATACAGTGTAAGAAACTATTAATTTTTATTGTCTCCAAATATGTAGTTCACTTCATAGTGAAAGAAAGATGAAACAAATTCAAAAGAGAAAGAACAGTGAGGTCAATCTTCGAATGAGAACATAAAGCCTATGAGTTATTATTTGAGAAAAGAGAAAAAAAAAAGTCAAAATTCAAAACGTCATGTTGATTGTTGAACATGATATATTGCTAATTTTTAGAAAGCTACATCTAGATGCACAAAAACAAAGTTAATACTCTAAAATCATTTTCATGAGTCATAAATTACTTGACAGTAAGAATATCATTTCCTGCCAAATGTAAAAATGTTATAACATCACTTAGTTGCTATTATGAAAAGGAAGGAAGGAATATATGAAACAAAATCATGGACAATCTCCATATTCTGAAAATGAATTGGACTTTAAACTGGAAATTCAATTTATAGGTAAAAAAAGAAAATTAGAAGGTTGATTTCTCAGGTTCCTCTTAGGAAAGGCAGCATCTTATGGTAGATCAGTTGTACTCAGCATATTGTATATATCCTTTTGAGGATCAAACATGGTAGTAATTTCAGGTCCTCAATTTCGAAATTGTCGGAGGGGAAGACCCTTGAAACATGGCAAAGATGCTTTAGCCTTGCATAAGAAGAATGTATAAAGTAGTGATGGAACAATATACATAAGCTACACGAAAGTAAACAGAGAAAAAAAGAGAAAGGAGGAAATTTGGAAAATTAAGGTAAAAAACAGAAGAACAAAAAACAGACCCAGCAAAGTAAAATAGCTTCAAAAGGAATTTCCCAAGTCAAAATTGGAGTAGATCCACCTTGTTGTCCGTGAGATGCTAAAATAGTACCAATGTTGCAGTGCTTTCAATACTTAGTTTATGAGCACATCAACTTTCTAGTTTCTTCCTTTATGAAACTTACTTCGTTATCACTTTGTTATCATCATTCAATTGGGTTGTTTACAAATTTACAAACTCCGATTGAAATAGCATATATTGTTAAATGATTCCTGAAACCAATAGAAGTTGAATAAGATAAAGCACACACTTCATAACACTCTCGAAAATCAATCAATTGAGCCTCATCCATAAAGTTAGGATATTGAATTTTTGCATGCAGCTCATCAGGTTGAAAATCTTGAAGTACCTAATCTTCCCTACAGGAAAAATAGCAGAGGCGCAAAGCATAAGTATGCTACACTCACTAAGGGTATGCTTGGATTGGGGATTAAGGAGGAGAAGGGAAGGGAAGGGAAGGGGAGACTTTCAAAATATCTTCCCCTTGTTTGGGAAGATGAAAATTGGAGGAGAAGATAATGGAGGATCAAGCCTTAATCCTCCATTATTCTTCTCCTTCACAAATTCAAGATACCCCAAATTGGGGTATTTTGGAGGAGGTATCAACAGCCAAACAAGGGGAGGACATATGGAAGGTTAACCTTCCCCTCCCCTCCCTTCTCCTCTAATCTCTCCCCTTCTCTTCCCCTCTTAATTCCCAAACAAACCCTAAGGCTCAATGTCCAGACCTTATTATAGAAATATATGCTTGAACATACCTTTCAGATAAAACTTGTAGAAGATGCCATCCAAATTTTGTTTTATACCTTACGACTTTGTTTAGTGGTGCGCTAAGCCTCCTCAAATTCAAGAACCTATCACGATTTCAACTCCTCAAATGGATAACTGAATTTTATGATGAAAATAATTTGTAGTTCTTTGTTTGTATACTACAAGTACACTGCAACTTCTTTTCTTCAAAGAATCATATGGCAAGAACTTATAATCAGTTAAGAAAAATGCAACAAAGAATTCCTTTAAAAAGCATACAATTTTCTTTCATGAGTCTTACTTACACCCCAAATAAAAAAGTTCAGAATCAGTAAATCAGTTCAAATAATGATGATAAAGCATACAATTGAGATTTTACATCAATAAAGATATTGGTAGGAAGACATCCCCATCCTTAAAGATTAGACGAAAAAAATACATCGATAATTCATAAAAAATTCATCAGAAAACCTCAAGAAAGACGGGATTAATGTTGATTTTCCACTTCTTGTTCGTCTAGCAACACCATTCTTTACTTACTCATTAATGCTCAAAGTAATGCCTTTTTTGTCATAGGGTCGTATTACCCTAGGATGGCTCCCATAGATTCTTCCAAGACAGTCAAGTATAATAGCAAGGGCCTTCCCGGTGAGGGAGGTACCAACACTGGTGGGTTAGTGAGGTATTCTTTCACTGTACCAAACACCAACTGACACTCTGCGTTCCACTCTAGAGATTGATTCTTTTTTAGAAGTTTGAAAAGAGGAGTGCATGTAGTCGTCAAATTGCTTATGAAGCAAGCAATGTAATACACCTTTCCTAGAAAACTTCGTACTTGTTTTTCAGTAGTGGGGGACGGCATATCTCTAATGGCTCTGATCTTATCTGGATCGACCTCAATTCCTTTCCGACTTACGATGAACCCAAGAAGCTTTCCTGATTGGGCTTCGAAAACGCATTTGTTGGGATTAAGTTGCAGTTTGAACTTTCAAAGTCTGTCAAATAACTTTCTCAAGACCTTGACATGACTTTCTCCTTCTGCCCATTTAGCCACCATATCATCCACATATACTTCTACCTCTTTGTGGATCATGTCGTGGAATAGTACCACCATGGCTCGTTGGTACGTTGCCCCCGTGTTTTTGAGTCCGAATGGCATAACTTTATAACAATAAGTTCTCCATTGCGTTATGAAGGTAGTCTTGGCTTTATCTTCGGGATGCATAGGTATTTGATTGTAGCCTGAATATCCATCCATGAACGAATAGCAAAAACTTCCGGGGTATTATCTACCAAGACATTGATATGTGGAAGCGGGAAGTCATCTTTAGGGGAAGCTTCATTTAGGTCCCTATAGTCGACACACATTCGGACCTTCCCATCTTTCTTAGGGACGGGAACAATGTTGGCCATCCATTCTGGATAGACTGACACTTCCAGGAAACCGGCTTCCCACTGCTTTTGTACCTCTTCTTTTATCTTGAGGGACATATCGAGCTTCATGCGCATTAACTTTTGTTTCTTTGGTTCCATGTGAGGCAACGTTGGTATTTTATGAGACGCAATCCCCGAATCAAGTCCAGGCATATCTTGGTATGACCATGCAAACACGTTTAGGTATTCTTTTAACAATAGGATCAGTTCTTCTCTTTATGGATTATCAACAATTTTTACTTCCTTCTTGTCTTTCTCAGTCCCCAGATTTATGAGTTCGATTATTTCTTGGTGGAGGACCATCCCCCTTTCGTCTGATTCGACCATTTTAGCAAAAATAGGAGGGGCGTCCTCACATCGGAATCGTATTCGTTTTGCATATGTTCGTTACCCTGAAGTTCGTAAAAACCAGGAATTGCCTACTTGGGCGGGGTCTCCGAGAATTCTAATTCCCTGAGGGCAAACAAAAACGCGAATTAAGAAGACAAACAAAAGGGGATAAAAAGAAACGCGCATGAACAAAATTAGTAAAATATGCAAGCCATTTTTATTGCAAAGTTGATAAATAGCAACAGATAAGCTCATAGATGCATTATTCCTTGGTCTAAGCTTAGAGCTCGGCTTTAGACCAATTACAATCCATGCTTTACTTGGAACTATGGATTGCTAAGACCCAGTCAGCCTCCCAGTTCCCCAAGCTAGCTCCTTCCGCAGTATGCCATATGAGGGGGCCGCCGCTCCTAGCTTCTTCCTCCTCTAAGACGTTTGCCCCATGCTCGGTAAGGGGCTCGTTCGGGAGATTGATCCATCCGGAATCTATCATTTGTAGAACATGCGTCTTAAAGTGATCGCAATTGTCGATTGAATGCCCTTTAGTGCCTTGGTGGTATATACAGGACAATTCTGGCTTGTACCAAGGTGGGTATGGGGGCTCCCACGTCTTTCCCACCCGAGCACACATCATTTGTTGCCCCTTCAGGTACTCAAAAAGCTCTGTCCGAGTGAGGCCCAATTCTGGCAATTCCCTATTCTTGTTGCTTAACCTATTGTTACTTCTTTGTGCCTGATTTTGATGGGAAGTCCCCTGATTCCCCACAGCATTGACTGAGAATGTTTTGGGGGTGTTTTGTACAAAGTTTTCACTTTCTTCTTTCTTCTTCGCATAATTAGGAATGTAGCTCTTTTTGGGCAGAGGCGCCTCTTTACTCCTTGCATCGATATCCTCTCCAATGGTGACTAGGTCAGTAAAGTCTTGATATGGCAAAATGGCCAAGACCTCGTAAGCTGGGTCGCCCAATGCTTTGACAAAGTAGCGGCAGGTTTCTCTTTTACTCATTGGAGGCTGGACTTCCACTGAGGCCTTTTTCCATCTAGAGGCATATTCTCGGAAGGTTTCATTTGTCCTTTTTTTAGAGCTATCATACTTTTCCTCATCATCTCGCTATGAATATTGTGCTTGAAGTTGTTACGGAAGGCTCTCACCATGGTGGCCCATGACTTCATCGTCTCATTCTCCTGTCTCATGAACCATTTATATGCGGCCCCTTTCAAACTGTTGTGGAAGTGGGCAAGGAGAAAAGCGGGCTCCGAACTATAGGTTGCCATGGTGGCACAATATCCTTTGACATGATGGTCTGGGTTCGACAAGCCGTCGTACTTTTCGAAGAGCGGAAGTTTGAACTTAGGGGGGACCTGAATTTTAGGGAAGTTTAATAGGGCAACTTCGTCCTCCTCTTCTATCTTTGTGGCCATCTTAAGCGCGCGGCTTACTTCCTTCTCTATCTGTTCCTTGATTCCTTCTCCGTTGTCTCTTTCTTGACTTTGCTTCTCTTATTGGGCCTTCAAAGCAGCTAGAACTGCAGCCACATTGATGGATATTCCTTCATTCGTGTTGGATTCGTTGACTTTAGGTGATTCCTCCACCGGTATCTCTTTGACATACTCTCCATCATGGTCTTCAGGAATTATGACATGAGGCTTTGTCCGAGCCTTCCCCGTGTTCCTGATGGCTTCTAGTCAAGAAGGCCATGATTTGATCGATCTTATCGTTCAGTGTAGCCACTTGAGAATTAGTCATACTTAGGCCCTTTTCCATTTCTGCCAGTTTGGCGACGGACTCGGCTGCTTGGGATTCCATTTGCAACTTTCGAGTTCGAGTGTAGTATTGATGGCTTGATTGTACAATTTTGATGAAATCCTGCGAGAAAAGATTTTCTTAGTAATTTTAAATTCATTTTGGGTTGGGTCATTTTGTTAATATTAGTAATTTGTTACCTAAAATCCCCCTTCAATCCCTCTATGAGTTAGAATACCCAATAGGGGAAGAAGGTTGATAGTTTGCTATGAAAACTATGTTCATCATGCAATCGTCGTGATCAACCAGCTTAGACCTTGAGAGAGAGAAAGACACGGGATAGAGATAAAATAGGAAACTTTTATAACATTCTTACAAAAATGCTTCTTCTAACATTGTTTCCTATGAGAAGCCATTTATATATTTCTTTCTAGAATAAAACACCCTTCATCTACTTCTTGGCTGCTTCCTTTTCCGCCTGCTCTTCGAGGTATACCCTCTGAAGTTTGGTCAGATCTGCCCAGCGTCACATCTCACATTATGCTTGGTGGAAGTTGGATGTCAATTGCTTGTTTTCTAGATTTTCTTGTTGATACTTCTCTGCTTGTTGGCGGAGTTCTTTCTCCTTCTTTAGATGCATGCGCTTTTGTTTTGCCATCTCTGCCTTGATGACTCTATTCTCTTACCTGAGAAATTCCAGTTCTTGTTTGTCTAGCGCGTTCCTTCTCTCGTCCAGCTAAGCGCGAGCACTTTTCGGCTTCTTGGTTGCGTGGACTTTAGGTGTCATTTTACTGATATTAACGTAACCCCATTTTTATTAAAAGTAGGATACAAATAAAGATTAGAAGACAAAATATTTCTTTTATCGATTATTGCAGCATTCAGAAAATCCTTATTCCCATTCATAAACCCAAAATTCAATGATGGGAAAAAGTTGATAAGACACTACGAGAGCTACAAGCTTATCGTGCACATATCTTAGCCTTTTATTCAACCTATACTATATCGTCAGCACTGCGTTCCATCGGTTGATCAAGGTACGGCCGAATAAACCTTGATTCTTCTTCCGGTGAGGGTAAGACTCGTAGGAAAATAAAAGGTCGTGATATGCTTTGATGCTATTTCAGATTTTTAAAAAAAAACAAATAATGACTTTTGCTAAAAAAAAGGAATGAATGTTAGTGTAATTAATAAAACAAATTATTTATGGATAGTACAAAGAATGAAATGCATGCCATGCAATGCGTGTAATACAGGGGTTTTGCTCCTTGTGTCCTATGTGTTAGGCACTTAAGGTCCTCTAAAACGGCTAACCTAATAAGGGTGGGCTTTTAAGGTCAACTTGCACATAGTTTAGCTTGGGATCTAGGTATCATAAGAAGGCTCTTAGATTGCCTCTACCAAAGGTAGAGACCCTGACTTGAAGGAGGAGGCTGTCACAGAAAATTCTGCGCGCGTCAACCCTCAAGGCAAGTAACAATCTAAGTAGGATAGATAGGTCAACCTTTGTAGGCCTAAGCCCAACAGGGAAAGATTCTCATATCCCATTCTAACTTATTTGGACGTGCTCCGAGTATAAGAGCCAGTTTGTGGGTGAGTATAAATTTAAATAATGCATTTGTGATTTTTGGAGCACCCTAGCTACGCCTCCCTTCCACTTAAAGGTGGAAACACTGCAAAAACAAGGAAGACCACAAATATACCAAGATATATACAAACAAGCAATATTGAAGGCCAAACGATTTGAATATTAATTTATAAAGGGCTTGACTCTCTAATTAAAAGTCCCCAGTGGAGTCACCAACTGTTATGACCGCGCGCTCCACGAAGTCGCCACCAAATTTTCAATCAAAATTTGGAAAAAGAAAAATATGTTCAAAAGTGGAGTAAAAATGAATTTTCACAAAATATTGGGTTCGGGAGTCTGATTGAGATGAAGAGAAGGTGTTAGGCACCCTTCTTCCCCCGTCCGAAGACTGTTACCCTAAAAATCAATATTCAAATCGTTTGGCCTCGAAGATATACACAATATGAGAAGAGTAAGAAGGAGGGCTTGAACTAGGATAAAATCCTAGGGCCTACGTACTCTCAAAGAGAGACCAAAGTCCACGTAGTTCCTGTCACATACAAGTGAGTGAGTGAGGGGAGGTCCATCAAGCCAAAGCTCAGATAGCCTCCCAGTGCAACGTACCTAAAGAGGACAATGCCTTTTGGTACTGATCTACCATGCAATTCATACAAGTGATTAAAATATCATAAAAGTGCGTGTGCGAAGGCTCATTAGGCGTAGTGCTCAGATGGCGTGAAGGCTAGTGCTCTTATAAAGACAAAAGTCTCTTGGTGGCACTAGATTACATATAAAAATATATTTGCCAAATAAGAAATAACAAATTAATCATTTTTGTCTCCTAGAAGATAGGGGGTCGCGATGGGTATCCTTTACCGTCGCGACCCATACTTGTGAAACAAGGAGCGTCGCGACATATATGAGGATGCGTCGCGACCCCACTGTAAACAGGGACGGGGTCGCGACAGGTACTCCTACCAGTCGCGACCCCTTTTCGTTTTTTCAAGAAAAAAGAAATCAGAGACGAGCCAAAAGAGATATAGGGTGCACAAATCATATACAAAGTAGTAACTCCTACACCAGGGGGTTACAACCTACAAGAAACGAGAGAATACACAAGAAAGGCTAAGCAAAAAGGTGTGTGTGAATTAATGAGGAAAGATGGGAAGGTATGGTTGAGATGTTTTTACCTTCTTTTCTTACTCTTCGCAGCCTCTCGATTCTCAATTTTTCAGTCCCTTTGACTGAGAAACGGCGTCCAATTTATAGTGGATCGAAGGGAGCTATTCCGGGAAACAAATCCGGTCATTTATGACGAAGGGGGTCGCGACGATAGGTACACCCGTCACGACGGGAATCAATCTCAAATCTAATTTTGATTCGTCATAAATGCTGAGGGGTCGCAACGTAAGGTCCTATAGGTTGCGATGGGTCCTTGATTGAAGATCTGATTGATTCATCATAAATGTAACAGGGAGTTGCAACGTACATCGTCATACGTCGTGACGGTACCAGGACGTCGCAACAGGTGGCACTACCCTTCGCGACCCCTTTATCTTTTCTTTCTCTCTCTTTGTTTTTTTCCTTCTTTTCTTTTTCTCTTTTATTTCTGTTCTTTTATTTCTATTCTTTCCTTATTTTCTTCTTATTTCTTTCTTTTATTTTTGGCTTATTTGGGCGGACAAAAGACGGTGCTCACACAAGTCATTACTACTTTTTTTTAGTTGGCTTCGAGAAGAAGAAATAAAAGCATAACAATCTTTAGTACTTATGAAAGTTACGTGCAAGACTTTGATATTAACATTGCAACATAATAAGGTATACCATCCATGAAATCTAGGATGCTAATAGGGAATTCTGATTGAACTTACCATAAAATTTCAATCAGATTAAATCATGCATATATATAGGACATCATTTTTTGATTGGCTGGATCTTCAAATTTGCACGATTTGAAAAAAAACCAAAATATTGGCATTTACACCTCCGTATTCTTCCATTGATTCGTTGTTAAGCCAAGCATTTAAGTCTTGATTCGACATCGCATATTCTACTGAACTTTCCAGAACAGAGATGCATGATATAATGACATGTATAGAGTACATCGTTCTCTAATTCTTGAAAATTTAAATTAGCACTAATGACAAAAATAAACAGAATGACATTCAAACCTGCTAGTACATTCCACTGTCGATCATGGAAGCATTTAATGGTAGATTGGAAACGTATATTCCCAAATAAATTAGATTTAGTGGGTAGGTGATGCTTTTAGAGGTTTATTTGGAGGATGCATAGAATATAATGTACATTTATTATATTTGTGAAGACCGGAGCCTTTGACGGGAGTCGCCACCAAATTTTCAATCAAAATTTGCGAAAAGAAAAATATGTTTAAAAACGGGGCAAAATGAATTTTCATAAAATGTTGGGTTCGGGAGTCTGATTGGGATGAAGAGAAGGTGTTAGGCACCCTTCTTCCCCTGTCCGAAGACGGTTACCCTAAAAATCAATATTGAAATTATTTGGCCTTAAAAATATATACAATTATGGGGGAAAATGAGGAAAAGAAAGAGGGAAGGCTTAACCTAGGATAAAAGCCAAGGGGCTCAATAGCCTCAAGGAGGGATCAAAGCCCACGTAGTTCCTGTGACGTACAAGTGTGTGAGTGAGGGGAGACTCATCAAGCGAATACTCAGATGGCCTCCCAGTGCAATGTACCTAAAGAGGTCAAAGCCTTTTGGTACCTACCTACCATACAATACATTCAAGCAATAAATACAAGAAATGTGCCCGCATGAAGGCCCATCAGGCGGTATGCCCAGATGGCGTGAAGACTAGTACTCCTACAGGGGCAAAAGCCTCTTGGTGGTACTAGGGGGGAAGTTTAATCTTTGAGATTGAAGTTTCTCTCATTTTATTAGCCCTACACAAAACATTTGAATTTACTATACCTCAATGAGGACTTTATGGGTACAAAATGTGGGTTTATGAAAGGGAAAAAGGGACCCAAAAATTATTGTGGGAACATAATGACAACCCTTTGAATTGAAATTGCTCTAACCCAGGAGCTTTGCATTTGAGAGCTAATAAGGTCTTTAAACAAATTGAGAATCCAACTAGCAAATACAAATGACCAAAGAACAAGTAATTCTCACTCGCCACTGTTGGAATATTTTCACTCAAATCTATTCTACTAGCCGGTTGCCGTAGGCTTGTAATTAATCTATATCTCCACTACAGATGTATTAGTATAATAAATCAAGAGGTCTTTAAAAGCTTGTAGTGATGGAGGAATGGCTAATGTGGAAAAGTGTTTAAGAAATAGATTTAGCAATTATCAAGCATGAGTACGATAAATTTGACCTAAAAAGGAGGATGCTGACCAATTGATCATTCTCTATCCACCAAAAGAGTTTGCCTTAGATCTTCTCTCTTTTTTGCTTGTGCACTTTTACTTTTTTTCTTATCATTTTCTTCTTTCTTTTCTTTTTTTTTTCTCAAGCCCTTTCTTGGCTTACTTGAATCGCTAGGCAGATCCAACTAGTGAGAATGAATGGTCCGCCAATATACGTAATAGGTCAAAATGTAATACTCATCCAAGAATCATGTGATGAAGTGTCTTAAAAATTGCTTATAAAAGGCTCAAAATAGGTGGCAAAAGGAAATATAAATGGGGTTTGTGTTTGGAAAAAGGGAGAATGAAATGAATGTCTCCATCCTTTCTATCAAACCAATGCATGTAAAACTTCAATTAAGATTAAAAACAAGTTCTAGAACCGGCATGAGTAGACAGATTACACTCAGTGATAATCGATGAAGAGAAATAGTGTTTGGCTCAAATAACTTCCCACATGGTTTGACGCTCACATTGGTCACTTGCAAAGCCAATTGGATGCTAAACTTGCATAAGAAACAAAGCTGTTATCATGGATTGAACTTATATCGTCAGTTGTCCTTATTATTCCCCAGGGTTTATTTTAATGTCAAGTAATTTTATACGCATGAAGGCTTAAAAGTGACTAACAATGGATGATAGTGTTTGGATAGATGAAATGAAAATGTTCCTCTCTCTTTTTTTTTTTTTAGTAATTGATTCCCTGAAATACACAAAGTCGAAAGACTACCCATCCCAGGTGAACATTGACTTGGTTCAGACTTTGAAAATTCCAGTCCTGGTCCAAATGGGGTGACTAGAGGTGATCTTCATTGTGTTTGGGGAAACCAAGAAATGCCTCATATCTTTGATATAGCCAACTTATTTGCTTTTGTTAAGGCTTGTTTCCTTATTTTTATTTTTTTTTCTTTTTCTTTTTCTCTATTTCTCTTATTTTTCATTTTTTAATTCCCCGGAAAACATGGCTAAGACTGAGGTGTGTGAAGCGTGTCACTTAAGAAGTGAGTGATGCTTGAGAGACTTACAACTATGCATATGTGCGGTATCTTCTTTTATCAATCAAGTTAATTGCCAATGTTGGATCAATTTAGACGAGGATTCCAAACATTCGAATGCTAGAATGGAGAAAATCAACGACGGTTAATGATAAAAAGACACTTTACTTTATTTCCAAATTAAGTGTGACAAAGTTCATTCGAAAAAGATTGGAAGGCACTTCCGACTATTTGATGTCATTCACTCTAACATTTTCTAATCAAGCTTGTCGCATTTTACCCTCTTTGCGAATGTACTCTCAAACTCAGGAGTTGGGGTGATCTTGTTGTTCCTCATTAATATTTGGACATTGGCTTGAAAATGCTACCTTCCTCAATTGAATGACCACACGCATTCGCGTGGTACTCTCATAAAAGTTGTGGCTTGTACCATCTGGGGTACGGGGGCGTTAATGGAACCATGAGTTTGAAATGATGGTTCCCCAATGAGGGACCAAAACATGCCCTAAGACAATAATTCCCCAGTATAAACCTGAGTACTAGACACGTGTTGAGAGCACATCCACCAGTGCGGGCAGTAGGGTCTGAGATATGGCCTAATTGGTGATTCCCCAATGCAGGCATCGAGGTTCAAATACACGATTAGGAGGGCGGTTCCCCGGTGCGGGCACTAGGTTTAAGGCAAGAATGATAGTTTTGAGGTGATGACCCTCTTTATACTGGGAATTTAAACCGAGGGTTTCCCAATGCAAGCTCTGAGGATCCAAGCAAGAATGAGTCTAGAAAGGTGATATCTACCTTCAACAGCCGGACTCGTTCTTGAGGCCAAACAATGATCGGGCACCAGCCCAATGCAATGCAAAAATGCGAAAAATAAAAGAAACAAATCAATAAAAGAATATGAGAGAAATGTCTTCACCACAAATACCAAGTTAAGTTAAAGGGTCCTTACAGGTAGGTATGTTGATGAAGATTTCTTTTCAAGAAAGAAGTGGTTACATTTGCAATTATCTTGAGGATCATTCTCTGGATCTCTAATCGTCTCCTTGTCAGTCAAGGGATTCTATGAGAGACCAAGACTGGAGTGTAAAGAGAAGTTTCTTTACACACGCATTGGGTTTCTTCGGCTTTTAGTCAAATGTTGCGACCGGCAAATGGGATTCTCAACGGAAACAGAGTTTCTTTAAAGTATAAAAGTTCATGATTAGTAGGAAAAAGAATATATCCTTCACGTAAAACGTCCCGATTATCAGTCACAACCTTGACTCTAGCTCACGTGAAGCTTGCTAGTACAAGGCCAAAAGATTGACACCATGTGCCTCAATAATTGTAAAGATAGTCACTGTTTACAAACTATGCAAGTGAATGAACAAATGTTGATACAATCCTATTGCCTAGGACTTAATGTGGGAGAGAAAACATCCTCGTCACATGTAAAAATATTATTTACAAGAGGAAAGGAAAAACAATGGTGATTTACATTAGAAACAAATGTGGTAAAGAATGAAAAAGAAAATTTTTTATTTTTATAGGAAATTATGAGAAAAAGGAAAATATTTTTTTTATATGCAGACCATTTTTTTATATACAATGCAAAGGAAAATATTTATTTTCTTATATATATAGTACAAAGAATTCTTTTTTAAAAGAGAAAATTTTTTTTATATTTCAAAAGAAAATGTTAAATTTAATACAAACAAAATTATAAGAAAAAGAATTTTTTTTTTAAAATATAATGTAAAGAAAATTTTATATATATGATGCAAAGAGGAAAAAAACTTTTCACAATTCAAAGGAAAATTTTATATACAATGCAAAAAAAAAATTTATATGCACAATGCAAAGGATTCACTTCCTTTTTTTTTAAAATAATGCAAAGAAAAAAATGATTTACTTTTCTTTTATACAAAGAAGAATATGCAATGCAAATGAAATTATGTAAATAAATTATTTTTGTATATGCAATGCCAAGAGAAGGAGCTTTTTTTTATTCATAATTCAAAAGAGATTTTTGTATGCAATGCAAATGAAAATATAAGAAGGAAAAATTGTTTTTTTCAATGCAAAGAAAATTATTTTTATATATACATGCACTGCAACGAAAAATTGTTTTTTTTTTCATTTCTTTTATTCATAATTCAAAAGATAATTTTATATACAGTGTAAAAAAAATTATAAGAAAAATAAAACTTCTTTTTTTTTTGCTTTTTTTATATACAATGTAAATGATTTTCCTTCTCGTTTTTTATATATAAATGCAAAGGAAGTTATGAGAAAAAGAAAATTTTTTATTTAGAAAAAAAAGTTTTATATATATATATATATATATATGCAAAGAAAGTTATGAGAAAAAGAATTTTTTTTTAGATAACGCAAAGAAGATTTTTTTTATATACATGGGCTACGCGAAAGAAAAATGAGAAAAAGAAATTTTTTTTATATATCATGCAAAGAAAATTTTATTTATTTATTTCTATTTATATGAGAAAAGGAAAAATTTTTCTTTTTATAATGCCAAGGACATTTTTTCTTTATATATATGTGATGCAAAGTGAAAATGTTTTTTTATTCACAATTCGAAAAATAATTTTATATACAATGCAAAGAAAATTATAAGAGGAATGAACATTTTTTTTTTTTTTTACTCTTTTTTTTAAATGTATGCTTGAGGGAGTTTGCTCCTTGTGTCCTAAAGGTTAGGATCTTAAGGTCTCTAAAATTGGCTGACCTAATAAAGGTAGGCTTTTAAGGTCAACTTGCACATGATTTAGCTTGGGATCTAGATACCCTAAAAAGGCCCTTAGATTGCCCCTACCAAAGGTAGAGACCTTGACTTAAGAGAGGATCCTGTCACAAAAAAGGCTGTACGAATCAACCCTTAAGGCAAGTAACAATCTAAGTAGGATAGATAGGTCAACCTCTGTAGGCCTAAGTCCAACAGGGAAAGATTCTCATATCCCATTCTAACTTATTTGGACGTAGTCCGGGTATAGGAGCCAATTTGTAGGTTGAAATAAATGTAAATAGTGCATTTGTGAATTTACGAAGCACCTTAGTTACCCTCCCCTTCCACTCGAAGGTGGAAACACTGCAACAAAGAAACCACAAATATAGGAAGATATATACAAACAAACATAGGAGGCCAAATAATTTTAATATTAAATTTTAACAGAAAAGGGCTTCACTCTCTAATTAAAAATTCCCCAACGGAGTCGCCAACTGTGAAGACCGGAGCCTTTGACGGGAGTCGCCACCAAATTTTCAATCAAAATTTGGAAAAAGAAAAATATGTTTAAAAACGGGGCAAAATGAATTTTCATAAAATGTTGGGTTGGGAAGTCTGATTGGGATGAAGGGAAGGTGTTAGGCACCCTTCTTCCCCGTCCGAAGACGGTTACCCTAAAAATCAATATTGAAATTATTTGGCCTTAAAAATATATACAATTATGGGGGAAATGAGGAAAAGAAAGAGGGAAGGCTTGGCCTAGGATAAAAGCCTAGAGCCTACGTACCCTCAAGGAGGGATCAAAGCCCACGTAGTTCCTATGACATACAAGTGTGTGAGTGAGGGGAGACTCATCAAGTGAATACTCAGATGGTCTCCCAGTGCAATGTACCTAAAGAGGTCAAAGCCTTTTGGTACCTACCTACCATACAATACATTCAAGCAATAAATACAAGAAATGTACCCGCGTGAAGGCCCATCAGGCGGTATGCCCAGATGGCGTGAAGACTAGTACTCCTATAGGGGCAAAAGCCTCTAGGTGGTACTAGGTTACACATAAAAAGACGTTGATTAAAATACACAAACAAAGTGTCTATGATATTTTTGGAATTTTCTCTTTTAGAAAAACAAAGAAAACTTTTCAACGCTTATTTTCATGATTCTAGACATTAAATAAAAAATCAAATTGGTCCACTTCCAAAATATAGAAAATTATCAAAACCTAAGGTAAGAAAGCTCTAGATCTCCCCTACACAGCCCCACTGACCTTGCCCCAAAATCAATAGTAATTTGCAAGATATGATCTCTGAAAGCACAGTTACCCAGAAGCTGTTTAAAATGATACTCTGGGATAAATAAATATGCTATAAATCATTTTGGATGAATTTGGTCATGATATTTTTATCCTCGGTTCCAGAGACCACGAAGAAGATTTAGGGACAAAAATCAATTAAAACGGAGTTATGTAGATGGAGAAACAATTTCACGAATTAGAGTGACGCTCAGGACGTCACTCTGCAACGTGTTTTGAAAAATAAATTTTATAAAAATTGCTGGGAGCAGAATACCCAATGGAATTTTACAAAAGACCTATGTTTAGAAAGCTTTCGATGTATAGTTTCAGGAACAAAAAAGATCACTCCATTTGGAGTTAAATTGAAATCACAATATGCGTCGAATGCACATTGCCCGAACTCAGAATCAGTTCGGGCAGAGGTTTTCACGAAAATTGTTTGACTCTATTAAAAGATATCAAAATTCATGAAAAAATTCATAGATACTCTAAAGGTATGTATAAACAATACAAAAATTCAAGAAAGCAATTATAGATGTCGAAACAACCACAAACAAAACAGAGAAAGCAAGCAATCACATTCAACCAAAACAGAAAAGTGTCAAAGGGAAGAGTACTCCCTCAATTGCTTCTTCCACCTTTCATTCTAGGTTTCCTTTACCATCTCCATGCATTCTTGACTCCTTTTCCTCCTCTTGCCTCTTGCCTCTTTGATCTCCTCCCCTTCTGTTTGACCTAGCCTCCTCTCTCCCTTTAACCTAGCCACCTCCTTCTTTTTCCTCCCATATGACAAGTGATGGGACTCACTATTTATAGTGAGTTCCATGGGTCATATAAAAGGAAGATTGAATTTGGGCATTAATGGGCATCAATGGGCCTTAATGGGTATAAATGAGCATTAATGGGCATCAATTGGCATTAATGGGCATCAATGGGCATTAATGGGCTTTAACGGGTTGGGGGTCGTGATGGGTAGGCTTCTCCGTCGCGACGGGTACCCGATCTCGAATCTTATTAGATCTGCCATAAATGCTAAGTGGTTCGCGCCGTATGGGCCTATACGTCGTGACGGGTCCCTTAAAGGAGGAGGGGGTCGCGACCCCTAGGGCTCACCCGTCGCGACCCCTCAGCTTATTTTTCTTTTATTTTATTTTTGGTGGATTTTGGGGTGGACAAAAGGCAATGTCCACATAAGCCATCCAAAGGCGATGTTTGTCCTTATTTATTAATTTTAAAAAGTCCAGACAAAATGGGGTGTCTAAAATATTTACTCTGCTTGTCAAGAGAAAGCATAAGAATGAATCAAAGTGGAATAAATGGACTTAATTGCCTTATATTTTTGTTTCAAGTAGCACCCGATTTAATGACCTTATATTTATTTGATTTAAAACGCAATGTGATTGGCTATTGCATATGAGAAGGATATTTCGAACTCTTTAGGTAGAATGGCTAGAAGATGCTTACATGGCAGTTTTGCAGATATTGTGTTTAAGGACAAATGTTTAGTTTTTAACCCATGTATCTTACTTTAGTATTATATATAGATATATAGATTGTTTTTAAAAAAAGTATAAATGAAATTTTAATTTTTGTTAAAAAAAATAATAATATATTATATACATATTTTAATTTATGTGTAGTTTATTCTTTTTTATAATAAAAAATTATTCTATATGTAACTTCAGAATATTCCACCTTGGGACACGTGACACTGACGTTATAGAAGCACGGCCCCAGCACCCGTTGGAGACACGTGGCACAGCCCATCCATCAGTTACATGGCCTTTGCCCACGTCACCACACGGAGCTTCCCCTCAACCAGACGTGGGATCTCCACAAAGTCTCGTGGGACGACCCACGTCCCACGAGGTCGTGGTTCGAGCACGATCTCCCCACACGCAAGTATAAATAGACCCTCACTCGGGGGACTAAAAAGAGATCAGCTCTGGACAGATTTACATACAATCCAAAGGATTATCACACATCACTCCCAAATACACCTCACGTGTACTTTCACTCCCTTGAGCCCCGCCGATGGCCTTCCGTCTGGACCAACCTCCGACCGGCTCACCTCCTCCTTGGACACATACTTTACAGGGCTTCTAGCAGCCCTCAAAGACCATAGCTCTCTCCCACTAAGGCAACCTCCCACAGAGCGGCTCGCCCGCCTGGAGTACCTTAGGCACGTCTTAGCCACACACGGCCCAATATAGGTAACAACCTTGCCTGACGGCTCCGATAGACGTCACCATGACGAACTACGTGGACTTTGATCCCTCCAGAAGGGTACGTAGCCACCTAGGTGCATCACCTAAGGACAAATCCCCCAAGGTTAAGACCCCTTGCGGTCCTAAATTCATATTACAATTGTCTGAACCAAAAATGACAGTTACAGTGGCGCCCACCGCGGTCTTATTCAGACCACAATGCCTTACGCACTCTGCCGCTAAACGGCATTTCTTTTTTCGGGGAGTAGGAGTATACACCTAACACTCAGAAACCCGTACTTGTTTTTATTTTGATCTCCCATACAGATACCAAACAGATACGAGATACTCGCATGGCAGACGTGAGTGATTCCTTGAAATCCGCACGCGACCCACCAGATGACGCTCCGAACGACCGTCACAAGCGGCATAAGGCGCAGCTTGTAACCGACGGCGACGCCAATGCCACGAACCCTCCTGAAATAGTGGATCTACGGGATGAGATCCCCGGAGCCAGACCACAGCCTACAGAGGACCTCGTGAGTATCTGCATAGGCCAAGCGAACGGGCGAGAACTCCGCGTAGGGACTCTCCTCGATCCAACGGCCCGAGAGAAGCTCCAGGAGTTGCTCACCCAGTATCGGGATGTATTCGCCTGGAGCGCCGCGGACATGCCGGGGATAGATCCTGCTCTCATATGTCATTCCCTCAACATCAGAGAGGGGCCCGGGGTAATCCAGAAGAAGAGGCATTTCGGTGAAGAAAGGCAGCGAGCAATCGACGAAGAGGTTCAAAAGCTCCTTGACGCCGGCTTCATACGCGAAGCACAGTACCCCAAGTGGCTGTCAAACATGGTGATGGTCAAAAAGGCGAATGGGAAGTGGCGAATGTGCGTAGATTTTACCAATCTGAACAAAGTCTGCCCAAAGGACGCTTACCCACTCTCAAACATAGACAAATTGGTCGACGGGACGGCCAGACACCGAATGTTGAGCTTCTTGGACGCTTTCTCCGGGTACAACCAGATCCAAATGAACCCAAAGGACCAGGAAAAAACCTCCTTCATCACAGACAAAGGCGTCTACTACTACAGGGTCATGCCTTTCGGACTGAAGAATGCAAGGGCCACCTATCAAAGGATGAAGGACATCATCTTCTGAAAACAAATAGGTCGAAACCTCAAGGTCTACGTCGGCGACATGGTAGTCAAATCCATGGAGCTCGAACAACACCTGGAGCACCTCGAAGAGCTCTTCTTGGTCTTGCGGGCACATCAAATGAAGGGAAGCAGCGGCACTCAGAAATATTGCGTACAAACAGCTGCTGTCGCAAAAATACAACTGGGGCGTCCGACCCCGTAAGTTCGAAAGAGGCGACTTGGTCTCGTATGGCCATAAACAATAGGCGCGACCGCCTACATGGCAAGCTCGCCCTTAAATGGGAAGGTCCGTACAAGGCTATTGGCATCGCCTCGCACAACGCGTACAAGTTAGCACACGTAACAGGCGAACATGTCCCAAACACTTGGAACGCCAACAGCCTCAAGAAATATTTTGCTATGCCCTAGTCAAAAATGTTTCTTTGCGCCTTAGTCCAAAGGCCAAGCTCGCAGGCACGTCACTATGTCTTAGTCCCAAGACGAATGCCTCTTGCCTTGTCTTAGTCCCAAGAAAAATGTACTACTAACTCGTCCTAGTCCCGAGATAGTTACTCTATGTGTGTCTTAGTCCCAAGGCAAATGTACTAGTAACTCGTCTCAACCCCGAGGCAGTTACGATATGTGTTTAAAAGAATATGAAATGCAATACGATTGACCGACTCTCGTACTCAAAACTTCTTTGTATTCACATAAGGGGACTATCACCCCAAATTTACAAGGGGACTATCGCCCCAAAATTACAAACCGCAAATACAGCGGCCCAAAATTAAGCACCCCCTGGTGAACGCAAAGGCTCGCCCGACCGCGGAGGATCCCTTCCAGGATTCGGAGGCACCTCATAGTCCTCGATCCTCAAAGGAGAATCCACTCGAGCGCGAACACAGAACTCGTCGCCAATATTCTCCCAGGAGGGATGCATCCTGACCCTAAAATCCGGAGGAACAGAGATGCCCATCAAGTCCTCCAACTAGGCTATGCCATTCTGCATCCCGTAATTTGCGAAACGCAGAAAATCCTGACGATGAACCCGTAGGGCGCTGGCCTCCCCTTTGCGAATCTCGCCCTCTAGCTCCTCCACCCGCGCCGCAAGACGAGCGTTCTCCTCCAGCAACTCTTCGATAACTTCCTTCACAAGGATTACAAGAGCGTCAATCACTACCAACGAAGCACTGAAAAACCCGAGGAAAAACGTCCTACCCCCTCACGCTCCCGTTGATGTGCAAAGCCCGCCAGATGGCTTAGCAACAACATGGTCCCCCTGGTCATACGCTCTAAAGCATAATCGTCCTCATAATCGAGAGGATAATGCTGACGAGCCAGGATGACCCGCTCTGCCTCAAACAGGATTAGCTTCCCTCTAAAAGAGATACCCTCACCCAGAAGACGAACGGGCATCTCTTCGGGGGGTATAGGGGTATAGGGAACCTTCCTATGGTTGACATAAGTCAAGCTGGTATCACCCACTTGATTCGGCGCATCAACACCTTTCTCCATTCCTATGGGATCCTCGCCCGCCTTGGCGTCCTCATCTGCCCCACCGGCAGCAGTCACCAACTCCGACCGCGCGCGCTTCCGGCTCTGTGAACCCGGCAGAAGATTCAGCCTCCCTTGAATACCGCCTAGAGTCAGCCCTGCGGAAAGAAGACATTCAAAGGCTGATAGACGAATAAGAGAAAGGACGCAAATTCACCTACGCGGACTTACCCAAATCTTCGCTCGACACTGCAGCCCCTTCAGAAATCCTAAGTCCGTCTCCTCGTATTCCTCCCGGTCGTACCAAATTCGGAGAATAGGATTAGACCACTTCAGCAGAAAGCGCGGGCGCCAGTCGGACAAACGAATCCATGGAAGGCAAAAGCCTCTCTTGGGGACCACCTTAAAGAAGTACGACCTCCAAGCATGGTTGTTTCCTGGTAGGTCGGTAATGGTGAAGCCTTTGGCGCTTGACTGAAAACACACCCATCCATTCACCTCGCGGACGTGGTAGAGAGACAGAAACGCACTGGGAGAACCTCCAGCCTGTGTGACCGACAGAACCTGTCGAAAACACTAACAATTGACCAAGCGTTCTAGGTCAATTGAGCAAGGCAGACATTCAGCAGATTGAGCATGGCTTCCACAAAGCCGGAGAACGGAGGAATAAATTCGGCAATATTTCTGAGTGCCGCCGCTTCCCTTCATTTGATGTGCCCGTAAGAACCTGCTTCAATTGTTCTTAGATAATGATGGTTCTATAAACCCCATGGACGTCATGGAAGCTGCTATTTCTGGCCAAGAATATCAAAATCTAGTTGTCAAGGATTAATTTTTCTGTTTGTTGCACTTGTGTGCTTTGTTCTTTGTTATGTTGTTTATTTGTTGGACATAAATAAATAAACCATCAGGAAAAAAAGAAGACTTTTATCACATGGGAGAGATATTTGCACACTTTTTGATTTTTCAATTCCACCAAGAACTCTATCACATATAAAACAGAGCGCACCAAATTTGCGATCCTCCAAATATATGTATCCTGTCCTTTACAAAGTGTGAGCTTCT
The DNA here is from genome assembly GCA_014851425.1 of Senna tora. NCBI lineage: Eukaryota > Viridiplantae > Streptophyta > Magnoliopsida > Fabales > Fabaceae > Senna > Senna tora. The sequence goes on from CM026262.1 coordinate 18,566,125, forward strand.
CAGGTCATAGATGAACCAGAGAACTCCATGAGTAGTAAAGTCCTGTGGAATCCTTGCTGGGTTGGGGTTTATATAAGGGAAGTGGCGATGATAAACATTAGTGATGGATGTGTGGGGCTGCAAGCCATCAGGTGTACAGTGTCTCATATAAAACAGAGCGCACCAAATTTGCGATGCGCTCCAAATGTATGTATCCTAACAATCATACTCATGTAGGCCATTACAACTGATCAATCACTTATTTAAAATCATATTTAGAATAAGAAGCACACCAAATTTCCAATGGTTGACATATTCGAGAATGGATCCTATGGTGTACAGCACAGAAAAGTAAGGAGAAAGTGACACACAAGTGGGTTCCACATGTGGGTCCCATTTATGTGTGGGACCCACTTGTGTGTCACTCTCTCTCTTTATTTTTTTATGTTGTGCAGCATAGGATCCATTCACGACATATTCTCATCAGCTTTAAAAAGCTCGATTTGTAATAGCTTCACATGGAATTCCCAATCAGCTTTTCATTATTGAATTGATTCATCATTTACTCGGATCTTCATATTCGTATGCCCACTCACAATCAAAAATCAAGGTGGAGTAGAAAACATAAAATCAGCATTTAATAGATATACACACCGAAGCATATTGGGAGGGATAAAAAACAATAATAACCTATTCCACAACCTAAATTTTGAGGTTGTTATATAAATACCCATCCAAATACTCCTATTACTATATATAAAAAGGAAGGTGATGGCACTGGCAAACTTTGGGAGGATCTCCAAGCTGCACCTAACTATCCACAATGATCCACCATCCTTCCTCCTAAATCATCTACGTCATGACCAACAAAGCTCTCAACTCCCTCGTCAAGTGTCCACTCATCATCTTGTCACCAATGATCATGCACTGGAACCCCCTAAAGTACTTCTTCAAATGATCAATCGTCTTTCCTTTTTCACTGTGTTTCTTTTTTGGACCAATGTACTAAGACTTTATGCTATTTGCTATCATGTTATGTATTAAGTCCTTAGTCTTTAAGTTTCTTTTGAACGGTATGCCTGCTTCCCTTTCATGTCTTAGCTTGTATCTTGAACTTAGTGTCCGTTCGGTTGCTGGAAAGAGGTAAGAAATGGAAAACAAAAAGTAGGTGGGCCCCACCAACTTTTACTTTTTTTTTCTTCTGACAGTTTAAAAAATAAAATAAAATACAAAATGTCTATTATACCCTCTGATTTGACACAATCCTAACCTTTTTTAATTGTTTTAATATAAGGGGTAAAGTGGTAATTTTAATACATTCTCATTCTATTTCCATTCCAAATTTTTACTACTAAACACATCAAACCCATTCCATTTCCCTTTTTCTTTCCGTCTAAAGAACGTGCCATTAGTCTCAGCTATGCTTGCTTCTCTGTTTCTTGTTCTCTTTTTTAAATTACTCTTTATCATCAAAAAAAAAAAGGAAGGTGAGGAACGGCATTAGTATATTACGGCATCTTAAATCTTCATAAACACTAGACATTATTTACCTGTTGGGTTTTTTGGTCCATAAAATGGGCCCAAATGGCTTACAATATGGGCCAACTGAAAGCCCATGACAACTTCAACGGGTAAGGAATGGTCCAATAATTAGATATCAAAGAGGATAATTAATCAAATGAGCCCGTTGGCCGATAAAAGAATGGGCCCGGAAACTATGCACTTTCCTTGGGCTCACATGCGTCACATTTTATTATCATTATCTTACTCATCTTTTTCTCAACCTGTTATTTTATTGATCATTGGTCTATTTTTACCAAATAGTAACTTTTTAGCAAAAGACGAAATCTATTTTTAATAGAGTAATACTTTGGAGTTATAGTGAGACAAAGCTCACTATTATTTAGTAATTGAATTTATTTTGAGATCTGTGTCATCCTAAATTTAAAAAAAAAATATTTTGATATAGATCTTGAGACTGATAATATAATTTCTTTTTGTAATAGTGCTAAAACTCTCAATATCTTCGTAACATTGTCCTTTTTAATTTGCACTTCAATAAATAAGTAGATAATATACGTACTTATTTTTTTATAGAGATCTTACAATATAAAAAAAAAAAGAGCAGAATAATATTATATATATATATATATATATATATATATATATATATATATATATCCAAATCCGATTCCTCACAAGTTTAACTTTGATAGTTTGTTAGTTAGCTCCTTATTTTACATGTAAGTCCGTATGTAAGTTAATGTATCCAAAATTATTATTTTAGATACTAGTTTACATATATACGACCTAACGTATAAAAAAGTGAACTATAAAAACTGAACAAAAAAATTGAACTATGGAGATTCACTGTCATATATATGATATTTCATATACGTACATAGGGATGTTCCAGAAGTTTGGTAATTAGAGAGATAGACAGGGTCAATTACGTACAATGCAAATTATAGACAGATGAGTACAAATGTATGCATGTATATGTGTAAGAAGGTGGGTGCGCTTGTCTTTGGTATTTTCTATTTTGGATTGGTCACAAGTATAGTTCACGTACATGAATTTCTCCCAATATATATATATACATATATGATCTCTTTTTTTCTTATCAAGATGGAATCTATAGCTTTCACTGTTATCACCAATCCAACGTCGACGTGACTCAACCAGTTCATGAAAATCCATGTCCCTACCTTTGTTTGATTTTCTTTGATATTGATGGGGATAATATTGATATCTTATTTTTTTTAACGTGATAAAACTATTTTTTTAATTTTTTATTTATTTTTATTTTATTTTTATTTTTAATATAAGTATAAAATATTTTATTTATTTTTATTTCATTTACATCACATCACATCATTTTTACATTTCTATTCCATTCCCACTAGCATTTTTATTTCCATTATCATTTCCATTCTCTCCAACATTCACGTAACCAAATGAGCTCTTTAGGGTGTGCTTGGTATGTTATTTTGAGGATGTAATGTTGGAATCTAACATTCTTCCTACCAAACATACCTTACTTTTTACAATGTGATGAAATTATATTGTTGCTGTTACTTTTTATCTATTTTGTTTCCATTCTCACTTTTAATGTAAGGGTAAAATAATCATCATTCTACTCACTTTTATTCCATTTACATCATATCACATTGATATGATATTTTCATTACATCCAATATTCTTATTTTCATTACATCATCTATACCACTAACCAAACACACACGTAGTGTTTTAGTCATGAGGTGACATAATATATAATATTATATATATGGTTAATTTGTCCCCAAACTAAGTTAAACCAATTAAAGTTATTGGATGATGAATTCAATTATTTATACGAAGTTAATTATGATTAACTGAATAAATACAAATATGTTAGAATATTAGAGGAGATGGAGAAAAGTATACTAAGAAAAGTAATAATAAAAATAGTGAGAGAAGACGTAATTAAGTAATGCACAAGTGTGTGTGTGTGGTATGGCCATATCAGGCCATGGGGGCATGGGTGTGAAAGAGGAGGGACAGAGGAATGTGAGTGTGGGATTAGTTTAAAAAAGAGAATGATGAAGTAAGTGTGTTGGGAGAAAGTGGAGCCCACAAAGGGAGATCGGTTTTGCACGCGCAGTCAGGATAGTGGGACCCATGCACGTCCATGCAAAAATATACAAAAATATTTTCTTTTTTTTTTTGGGTAAAATATAGAAAAATACAACACAATAGTAGGCGCTGAATTTCGAGGGCCTTTCTTTCCTTCTTTTCCTTCTTTCATCACCATTCAGTATTCGTCCACCCATTCAAAATTTTGATTTGATGGGCATTATTTTTTAAGAGATTTTTTTATACTCAAGGACTAGTTGAATAATTGTAGTTGGATAAAATCATTTGCGATTTAGGCTTGTACAGTAATTTTTTAGGTTTAACCTCTGTTTGTCTCTCCAATATGCCACTGACATTCTGCTCAATAATACTAAGAAAAAAAAAGTATTCACCAATTCTATATTTTCAAGTGTAGAACGGACCACAACGTATCAGGCCCAAACCCACATCTCTAAGCCCCTCCTTTCCATCCTTCCAAAAATAGTGGTTTTTGAGTTTTTGTTTTAAGCTTCTCTTTTTTTAATAATATGATCCAAACACCTATTTAAATATGAGAAGTGCTTAAATTTAAAATTAAAGTGCTTTTTATATAAAAAAAAGTTTATCCAAACGAACTATTGTTCATTCAAAATAAACACATATGAATTTTTTTATTAAAAATAATTAATCATTAGAAATGTGAGTTTCTAATATATATATATATATATATATATATATCTATATATCTATTCTATATAATATAATAAAGTAAGAGGCAAGAAGGCATATTATGACACATAAACATTTTAATCTTCTAATTTATTCACATGTGGCGCTGACTGTAAGCTGACTTAGCAATGAGCTGGCCAATGACATGTTACAAATTAATTCTGATTTTACCGTTTATGTGCGGAATCGGTTTAGATATGCATTTGAAAAATGTCAGAATCTCCATCGATTTAATACTGACTTTTTAAATGTAAAACTGTTCCTCCAATTATGCAGAATAACAAGCCATCAGCAATATTCAACTTTCACATCCTAATCAAATCCCTTAAAAAAATATTATTTCTAATTAACTGAAATTTCAAATCTTATCCCCAAATCTCTTTCTCTATCAATAATTGTTTCAATTCATTAATCATAATTTGGATGCCAGATTATATGAACAAGATGGATGCCAGATTAGTAGCAGCGGCGGCCGCAGTTACAATTTGGATGCCAGATTATATGAACAAGATGGATGCAAGACAATTTGGTGTTTTTTCATTGTTCTTGCAAGACAACTAATTAACATTATCCTTGATATCAAGTACAGCATTGTCTTATGTAATTGAAACTAATTCTTTTTTCCTCTTTTTTTTTTGGGGTTTGTTCATGTCAAGGACAAAAATGGCACAGAATTGGGCACCCTCTGCACAATGGCATATGAGAGTCACTAAAAGCTCTCCTAATGCAACTTCCATTACATCTAACCTAAATTCAAAGCCATCAATCTCATGACAAAATGTGGTTATGGTCAATATGAAATTTTGGAATCCTTTTGTTTTAAAACATAGCTTATTATTACCTGTAGCAAAAGGATGTATGGAGGGGTCTGTGTACCTGGTGAAAATATATAGCAAAGTCAGCTTATTAAGGTGAGACTTTTTCCCCATTTATCACTATTGATTTTGATTACTACAATAGATTACTATAGGTGTTTTTCAAGATTCCCGGCTTGATAAAGTTGTAGTTGATCTTAAATATTCTGCATTATGCTTTGCAGTTAGAATTGTGCTTGAGCATGGAGAAATAGTAAGCCTGCACATTATCTTTATTATCTTAATTTTTCTTTTGGGGTTTAATGCTTCTTCTCAGCTGAAGAATTTTTGTAAAATAAAACAAACTAATTCTTAACACTTTCAGGACATATTAAGTTGTCTACTTAGTAAAAAATGACTTATTTTTTAATGGCTATAAAGTTGTGAACTTCCTCTTTAAAGGAGTTTATAATACACAAACTTTTTTTAAGATCTTATTTTGTAGTATTAAGTACATTATGGTTCCTTACAGTATGAGGCAAGTTCTGATGGAATTAATTAATGGTAGAATGGGTATCTTGGCCAAGGATGGATTGATGGAATATATAGAAATATTGTAATTATAGGGAGAGATGTTGAAGTATGATGTGTGAGACGTGTAGGAGACTTTACTGAATGTTTTTTTCTTCACTTCCTAAACTTCACTTTATACACATATATATATCATTCATATGTCGGTTGGTGGAGGGATTCAAATTTTTCTACATGGTTCTAAATGTCATTATTACATCTCCAATTTCAGCCTCCTGTCAAAGCTGTACCGCCGCCTTCATCAGAGATTTGCTTTCAATTTCATATCTTTATGTGACTAGATTTTTCTAGATTATTTTAACACTCCCCCATAATGTAGAAAAATCTATGACTCTAAGCTCTTCTCTAAACTTGATAAATTTTTCAATTGTAACCGGCTTTGTAAATATATCTGCTAGTTGATCCTCAGTCTTGCAGAACTCCATCTCGATCTCTTCACATTCCACGAGCTCACGAATAAAATGATGCCGAATTTCAATGTGCTTGGTACGACTGTGAAATACTGGATTCTTCGTCATTGCAATGGTTGACATGTTGTCGCAGTAAATTTTTGTTGGCGCATTAATGCTTTGATGCAGATTCTCCATGATTCTTCTAAGCCAGATTGCTTCACAAGCGGCACTGGTTGCAGCCATGTATTCAGCTTCTGCAGATGAAAGTGCTACAGTCTTCTGCTTCTTCGATGCCCATGATATTGCCTTTGAACCAAGGAGAAAAATGTAGCCTGATGTGCTCTTTCGATCATCCACGTTGCCTGCCCAGTCACTATCTGTGTACCCAATTAATTCGCAATTATCTTCTGCTTCGTATGCGATCCCAAAATTTTTCGTGCCTTTGACATATCTCAAAATCCTTTTTGCGGCAGTGAAGTGAGACTTGCTGGGCTTGCTCATGAATCTGGAAACAATAATGACGGCATGTACTATATCTGGCCTTGTGTTTGTGAGGTAGATCAATGAACCCACTAGACTTCGATAGATGGTTTCGTCCACTTTCTCCGTTCCATCTTCCTTTGATAATTTCTCGCTTGTACCCATTGGAGTAGATGCTGGCTTGCAATCTGCCATCTTAAACTTCTTCAGTAAATCATCAGCATATTTTTCTTGAGAAATGAATATCTGTCCGAGCCTTTGTTTGACTTGCATTCCGAGAAAATATCGCATGAGGCCAAGATCGGTCATCTCGTACTCTGTCATCATGGCCTTCTTGAAGCCTTCAATCATCCTTGCATCGTTGCCAGTGTATATTAAATCATCGACATAGAGGCATAAAATGAGAAATTGGTCTGCTTGTGTCTTTACATATAATGACGGCTCACTTGGACTTTTTGCAAATCCATGATCGAGAAGATACTTGTCAATTTTGCTATTCCACGCTCTCGGTGCTTGCTTCAAACCGTAGAGTGCTTTCTTCAGTCGATAGACTTTATCTTCTTTTCCTCGGACCACGTATCCTTGAGGTTGCTCCACGTATACTTCTTCTTCAATCTCCCCATTCAGGAACGCGGACTTCACATCTAGTTGATATACCTGTAGTTTCAATTGCGCAGCTAGAGCAAGTACTAATCGTATTGTTTCCATACGTACCACAGGAGCAAAGGTCTCGTTGAAGTCAATGCCTGGTTGCTGTGAGTATCCTTTTGCGACCAGTCGTGCCTTGTACTTCTGGATTGAACCGTCTTCATTGTGTTTGATCTTGTAGACCCATTTCAAGCTGATGATATCTTTTTCTCTAGGCTTCTCCACGAGCTCCCATGTTTGGTTCTTCTCGATCATCTTGATCTCCTCGTCCATCGCTTTTCTCCATTTGTCTTCTTTTGCAGCTTCCTCAAATTTTTGTGGCTCACAAGAAAAGAACGCGACATCACAAGTTTGATAAATGTCTTGTAATGAGCGTTCCTTTCTTGGAGGTGACGAATCTGGTGACACATTTGGTCCTCGAGGTTGACTTGTGCTCGGGCTTGGATCATCTCTTGTATTCTCCTTAGTTTCGAGATGTTGGATCCCTGTAGGTGCTTCATCGTTCCATTCCCAACTAGCTGCTTCATCAAAGATCACGTCCCTTGAAATGACTAGTTGTTTTGTATCGGGATTGTAGAGACGATATCCCTTGGATTCATCGCTGTAGCCGATGAAAATAAATTTGTCTCCTTTCTGGTCCAATTTGTCTCTGTTCACATTTGGCATGTGAGCATAAGCTATGCAGCTAAACACCTTCAGATGATCAACTCTAGGCTTTCGCTCGGACCAAGCTTCATACGGTGTCTTATCTCGAACGGCTTTTGTGGGGGACCGATTGAGAATATAAACAGTGTGTACAGCCTCTGCCCATAGAAATTTTGGCAAGTTTTTGCCTTGCAGCATAGCACGAGCCATCTCAACAATTGTTCGATTTTTTCTTTCAGCTACACCATTTTGTTGAGGTGTATATCGAACAGTCAGCTCTTTCTTGATGCCATGCTCTTTGCAGAATTTAATGAATTTTTCATCATTGAATTCTCCCCCACGATCAGTTCTCAAAATTTTGATAGAAAGCCCACTTTGCTTTTCAACAAGGGCTTTAAATTGTATAAAATAAGAGAATGCTTCTGATTTATGCTCAATAAAATACACCCACATCTTGCGGGTAAAGTCATCAACAAAGAGCAGAAAATATCTCTTTCCACCTAGAGTGGGGTTTCTTGAAGGACCCCAAATATCTGCATGCACCAACTCCAGTGGAGCTTTAGCTCTCCAAGATGTCTTTGGGAATGGCAATCTATGCATTTTCCCAAAAATGCATCCTTCACAAATTTTCTTTTCAAATGGCATTTTTGGAAGCCCAAGCACCATTTCTTTTGTATTTAATAATTTTAGGCCATAAAAATTCAAATGGCCATATCTCAAATGCCATAATGTGGATTCATCCACATTTTCACATTTCATAGCATATTGCCCAAGTGGCATAATTAAAGGAAAAATTTTGTTAGGGGCCATTTTGACTGTAGTTATATGTTGCCCCTTATTTTTATCAAATATAATGCATTTATCATCATCAAAAATCAACTTATAGCCCCTTTTAATTAATTGGCCAACACTTAATAAATTTTGTGCAAGGCCCGGTACATAAAAGACATCATGAATAAATTTTTGTTGGCCATTTTCAGTTTTTACGGCAATAATGCCTTTTCCTTGCACCCCTTGAGTTTTTCCATCACCAAGTGTAACTTGGGATTTTATAGTTTCATCTAATTTGACAAAGCAATTTTTATTGCTTGTCATGTGGTTAGAACAACCACTATCAAGATACCACACATCCCTTGATTCTTGATGAGTAGAAAATGCAGAATAAAATATTTGATCAAGGGATTGGTCTTTTTCTGTAAAATTAGCTTCCTCTTTCTGTCGGTACCAACAATCTTTTTCAAAGTGAGTGTGCCTTGTGCACCTCTTGCATTTGTACCGGCAGTCTTTTGTATCATGATTATTTTTTTTGCAAAGATTACAATAGGAGTCACTTTTCTCTTTAGTGCTCCCTTGATTTTTATAATTCTTTCTCCCCCTTCCACGGTAATTAAATGATCCTCTATTTTGAGGATTTTGACCGTGGTCATTTCTTTTATCTCCATTATTTTTAAATATATTTATTTTTGACTGAAAAGCTGGCTCTAGTGGTTTTTCACATTTTTGCATTCTCTCTTCATGTGCTCGAAGAGATCCTTCTAGTTCCACTAGAGTGAGCTTTGTCAGATCCTTGGCTTCTTCAATAGCAGCCACCACATGATCAAATTTTGCAGGAAGGCTTCTTAAAATTTTCTGAACAATTTTCTTATCTTCTATCGTGTCTCCGTTGCTTCTAATTTGATTGACAATATTAGAGACACGAGAGAAGAATGCTTGAATTGATTCACCTTCCTTCATTAATAAAGTTTCAAAATCTTTCCATAAAGATTGAAGTTTGATGGTAATTACCTTATCTGAACCCTTGTACTAGCCTTTTAATATCTCCCAAGCCTCTTTTGCAGTTTTTGCATTCATGATTCTTGGAAAAATGGCATTACTTACTCCTTGTTGAATGAGTGATAATGCCTTGGCATCCTTCTGCATGGTTTGCTTGTACTCCTTCAGCCTTCCAGCAGCCCATGTTGATTGCTCTTCAGGAGTAGCTTCTTGGAATGCTTCTTCGATTGCTCCCCACAAGTCTTGTGAGATGAATATTGTTTTCATTTTGATGCTCCAAAATTCATAGCCTTCTCCATCAAATATTGGGATTAAGGTTTGAGTATAATTGGGGGTTGTAGAGGCCATAGGAATTAATGGATGAGTGAAATAATTATGGTATTAGGGTGGCTAAATTAGATAGAGGATTGGACCCAGCTCTGATGCCACTGATGGAATTAATTAATGGTAGAATGGGTATCTTGGCCAAGGATGGATTGATGGAATATATAGAAATATTGTAATTATAGGGAGAGATGTTGAAGTATGATGTGTGAGACGTGTAGGAGACTTTACTGAATGTTTTTTTCTTCACTTCCTAAACTTCACTTTATACACATATATATATCATTCATATGTCGATTGGTGGAGGGATTCAAATTTTTCTACATGCTTCTACATGGTTCTAAATGTCATTATTACATCTCCAATTTCAGCCTCCTGTCAAAGCTGTACCGCCGCCTTCATCAGAGATTTGCTTTCAATTTCATATCTTTATGTGACTAGATTTTTCTAGATTATTTTAACAAGTTCTACGCCTGATGCATGCTTCTATGCATACTTAATGATTACTTCACCAATTTTCCTTGGGAACATAGTCCCTACAAAGTCAGCCACAAAAAGGAAGGTAACCTCTCTAAATATATCAGATTGGATCTGTTAGCAGCTGCATTTTTTTTCCAAAGTATCAGCACTATTGTTTCCCTCTCTATGGATATGATAAAGTTTCACTTGGGTGAGTTGAAGTAACAAGGGCTTGCAAAGATCTCTGAGTGGAAAATAGAGGTGGGAGTGGGAGTGAGAGGTAACATTGTTCAAAATAAGATTGAGGACCATAAGCAAACTTATTTTAGTGTTGTTTAGACCAAGTAATATAATATTTTCTTCTTTATTATTATTATTATTTTCCTTGATACTTGCATTGTGACCTACCTTTCTCTCACCAATTAGTCAACAATGGTATTGATTTTTACCTTGACAACGTGGGTGGAACAAGCACGCCAAAATATCTCACCGTGGGATGATATCGCAATACCATAAGGTAAATTAATTGGATTTATCTAATTGAACATCATATATATATATATATATATATATATAATATTCACACACATAGAGTTGACATGTATACTATATATATATATATATATATAGGTATGGACAGAAAGAGATGGCATAAGGAAACTATTAAATATGGAACATGTGTTTACCAATGCCAACTGCTTAATCCGTCGTTTGGTAACACTATCTCTGTCATAGTGATTTTATATATAGGTTTTAATTAGTATTTGTATTTGTTCATTTGGTTTGATACTATAAAAGTTTTTATTAGGATGATAATTGATGTTATTCCTTATTAGGTTGAATTAATAGGCTTTTCTCTCTTTTTATGAGTGAAATAGGCCAACCTGTTTAACCCTGAGGCCAGTTTGATTACCAACCTGCTTAAAGAAGGGTCAAAATAACAGGACCTAACGAACCTGAAATGGGAGAAGCGGTATGAACCTTTTGTTAAGTTGAACACTGATGCGTCAACTTATGGTGATGAAGGCGGAACGCTTGGCGTTGGAGGCTTGATAGGACATCACGAAGTTGTGTGCATGGGAGCTTTCATGTGCTCTGTTCCCTTCCACCACCATCACACACGTACAAACTTATTTAGACAATATATATAGTACTATCAAATTAATGAAACAAACAAAACATACATTTATATGCACATTATAATTAAGAAGGAAGCTCTATTTATATATATATATATATATATATATATAACTGAGTTAAAGATCGAGGAGGAATACAGACAAATGAATGCATATGCCTTCTCACCAAATTCTAATGTATATATGCATATATATTAAAACAGAAAAATAATGAAAAGTATTCTTTTGCTTATTAATTATGTATGTGAGAGGCATATCTTGCGATCACATCCCATATATATATATATATATATATATGAAGAAGGCTTTGTGTGATGGATTTGACTATCTGTTAGGATCAAATCAATAATTATATTTGATCATGCAATCTGTTTTGAACTTTTGATTGCTCTCTTAAATCATGCAATTCAATAATCCACCGGTAGTCCAATTCTATAGCTCAATCAAAGCATGCTTTCATATTTGAATTCATATGGTTGGATCAACATACGAATACGATGGCGCCCATGGAACTTAACTGTAATCTTAAGTGGATATAAATGGAGAGGAGACCTTCATTGTGGACAAGGTAAGAGCAAGATTCTTCCTCTTCCCTTCTGGTTTCCAAACTTTTTCTTTTTGACAAAGTCTCCCCTTTGAAAACTTCATATTGTCAATCTTTTGGTTCATAGTTTATATTTATGCTAAATTTTGGTGTTGTTAAAGCTAGAAGTGCTTATTGTTCAATGATTTACTTATTCATAAATTTTGTATTCTCTCCTCTGTTTCTCTTTTCTTTACTTCTTCCTTTTTTTGATATGGTTCCGTTAGTAACTTTAAAAAAATTGTACCTTTCCTCCCATCATTAATTTGCACCTATATTACAGAGAGGTGGGTCAGGTGCTATAACAATGGTTGTTCCTCTACCATTTGCAAAATTCTATCAAAAGACGAAGAAGAAGAAAATGGAGGGTTGAACGTTGAAGACATCAACGTCAAGAGTGCACAGAATCTCGAAAATGCTTGAATGCCTAGATGCACCAAGAAAGCCGAGGTTAGTTCCATCGAGGGAAAAAAATTCATTCTTAATTTTTATTTTTTTTAGCTTTAATTAATCCTTAATTTTTATTTTCTTTTGCCTTTATACTCAGATTTTGTGCTACCATGACGATGCTTTCAAGGGTAGCAGACAGTTTTATTACAAAGAGAGTGATTAATCAGGTTTTGTTTTTCTCTTTTTGTCACATATTTATTTATCATAGATTGTTATTTGTTGTAATAAATTTTCATTTTATTAAATTTTGTGAATTTTGATTTACAAAGTGTTGGAATATTATTAAAATTAATTAATAGTAAATAAATTGAATTGAAAGCAAAATACGTTTTTTAATTGATTGTTTTTAATTCAATTAAATGTAAAAAACTGTTGATGAAATGATGATTCTTAATGTCATGCTTTCAATACAATTTATTTACTTAATAATGTTGCTCTACTTAGGCATATATATATGAGATATATGGTGGCTGAAAGTAAGTAGAGATTGAACCAAAGAAGAGAAAAACCTCATGGGTATGGGAAGAAAACACAAGAAGATTTTGTGTGTGTTATTTGTGTAGAGAAAGGTGTGGGAGACAGAGTCCTGTCTACCTCCTACGTGCAGAGGTTGTAGACATACAGGCGAGTACTGGGCTGTTGTATCCTGGAGGTAACGCGTCTGAGTACCCCTGCACCGGGTGATATAGCAAAATCAACCCGTGGGAGGCGTGAATTACCTTAAAGATAACGAGATACCCGTGCCTCGGTCCGGTACCACGCATTTTATAATTTCTCTAACAATTTTATATTTCCCCATTTTTGTGTTTATTCTTATTTTCAGGTTGCTGCCCCAACAAGTTTAAGGTAATTCATAGCTAATCCCCATAAAGCAGCAAAAGAAAAATAAGAATAATTGGAAATAAATATTTGAGTTCTAGTTGGTGAACTAACTCAAATATATATTTTATATATTTTTGGTATCTTGATTTATTTTTGTGAGCTTATAATATCTTTATATTTTATTTAGTTGCTCACAGAATTTTGAAATTTATTTGTGGAAGAATTTCATTGTGATAATGAGATACCAGAATATATTTTTGGACTTATGCCCAAAGTAGGAATTTAATAAAATAACATAATATGTTATTTATTTTGATAGATCCTACAATTATCGTGTGTGATACAAATATTTTATTGAGAAAATGGTTGATATCTTATATATCACTAATATGCAATCAAATTACTTAATTAATTTTATGATAATATTTCATATTTTATTTATGAATAGTACTCATAAAATTTGATTTGGTGTGAGCCTTGTGGATTTCATATATGACTTTTAGTCAACTTTTGCTCACATTGAAAAGTGTGGAAAGGTAATTAATCTTACCATTATTTGAGATGATTTTTGTCATGAACTCATGAGTAGGTATGTATACTTACTCTTTACTTAAGAATTCCCCTTATATAAATTATTATTGATAGTGGGGGTAAGAAAGAGTGTGAAAAGTATACATCTGCGACATTTTAAAATCATATATATTTGTGCCAAGTGATTTATTGTGTAGAAGAAATGTGATACTATGAAAAATTTTATTGAGTAAATTAATTTTCATAGAATCACATATATTGTTGCCACCATATGTCTGTTATAAAATATAATTTTGGGTTAATCATTAAATTGATGTTAAATCCAAAACTTATATTAATTTTTAAGGCCAAATAATGATCATAAAATATTATAATTTTATGACAAGGTTTTGGTATGTATTTGGGTGGTAATATATTTCTGACATTATTTAAATATGTCATATTATTTTAGAAAATAAAGCATATTATTTTTTATAACAATAAGGGGAAGAAATTTATGTATGCTATTGTTATAAAAATAAATATGAAAATATTTTTTGGCTTATATTTTGGGTTCATGAAATGGTTTTAAAACCATTTTATTATAATTAATTCTAAGCCAAATTATATTCAATATAGTTGTGAGTTAATGAATATTTTATGGGTTTAATATTTAGAAGAGTAATAGAGTTATCCCATAAAATTTCATTAAGTGGTAATAGCTTTTTAAAGCTTTTACAAGATTAAATGTGATACATTTCCATGAAATGTGAAAAGCTTTTATAAGCTTATATGTGATGAAGCATGAAAAATGCTAAATGTGTTTTTATAGAATGTTATATTCTATATTTTGTGAGATTTTTAATATCTCATGTGGACTTTTAAAGTCATATGTGACAAATGAATTTGTCATGAATTTTAGAAAAATTTCCAAATAAATTTTGTGAAATATTTTGAGAAAATATTTTCAAGCGATGAGAATTCACTTTAAAGTGAATAAGTGTGCACACATATATACTTGTGAAAACAATTTTTATAATTGTGGATTTTGTGATTTCTTCACAAAAATGAATTTCAAAATTCATATGTGATATTTTATAAGTGCTACAAGAATATTATATTTTGGGTGAACAAAGAAATTGTGAAATTCTTGTGAAAAGACATAAAACCCATCAATAGTGGGGGTTATATTATTTTGTGGATATTTAAATATGAGTTCACCTTAATTTTGACGGTATATTTTTATTGTGAGAAATTGTTATGCAATTTATAATGAGAATTACATAATTCTTTTATGGAACTATTTTATTGTGAATATGTGACTGAAAATTCTATTGTGGATAAAGGCATATAGTTTGTGATGAATTTATAAATTGATGATACCATCTCAAAGAGATGAAGATATGCCTAATTAATTTAAATTTGAGTAAGCCCAACTGGTGTTACTTCCTATAGTACAAAGTTGTACATATAGATGATACTAATTTTTGTCACATATAACTGAGTTTGAAAAAGTTCCTTAAATGGATTAATGTTTTACTTTATTGGCTAATATTATTATTTGGTGGAAGAATATATTGAAAAATATATTTTATGAATTTTGGGGATACCTACCAATAATAATAATTATGAGAATTTTTGGAGCCAATAAGTTGTGATCACTTAATGTGATGAATATCGTCATGACTGGATTCTTTGGATTTTGTGTTTTTTTTTAAAAAAAAACTATAGCTATAGTCAAGGAATCTGGTGTGTGTACATCGAGGGGGATAAATATTTAAAGCCCGAATGGATTAAAAGCAACCTATGAGGATACCCAACCTTGTGATTAGAGATCCTAAGAACTTGGTTCAAAGGGACGAACGAATCATAGAGTGGCTGTTGAAATGCACATTGAAAAGAGTTTCAACTCTTAATTTATCCCTATGGTGTAAGTGCATTTTCCTGCAATGATATGTGAGGTTGAGTTTTCAAAAACTCTTAATGAAGTCTGTAGCTCTATAAGAGTGGGGTGTCTTAATTGCAGGAACACCCTTGACAGAATTCACCTATTTGAATGTGACGGAGTGGGGCCGCTCCTATGAGAATATAAAAGGGCATATATTCTTGAAACACATTCAAGAAACAGGGTGCGCACACGGCCGCATAATGTGCGGGCTAGGGCTCATATATTACACCTGAATTATTATGTGCAAGGTATATGTCTTGTCTCCCTTAAGCAGTTATGGTTCAAGGCGAATACCACCATGACTCTGGATCAAGATATATATTTTTGCTAAATATAGATTCAAGGCAATTAGCTATCTATATTATGCATAACAGTCTGTCTCTACCCAAGTGTAAAAACAAGTATTAAAATATATGTGTTAATTTATAATAATAAGTGGGGGATTGTTGGAATATTATTAAAATTAATTAATAGTAAATAAATTGAATTGAAAGCAAAATACGTTTTTTAATTGATTGTTTTTAATTCAATTAAATGTAAAAAATCGTTGATGAAATGATGATTCTTAATGTCATGCTTTCAATACAATTTATTTACTTAATAATGTTGCTCTACTTAGGCATATATATATGAGATATATGGTGGCTGAAAGTAAGTAGAGATTGAACCAAAGAAGAGAAAAACCTCATGGGTATGGGAAGAAAACACAAGAAGATTTTGTGTGTGTTATTTGTGTAGAGAAAGGTGTGGGAGACAGAGTCCTGTCTACCTCCTACGTGCAGAGGTTGTAGACATACAGGCGAGTACTGGGCTGTTGTATCCTGGAGGTAACGCGTCTGAGTACCCCTGCACCGGGTGATATAGCAAAATCAACCCGTGGGAGGCGTGAATTACCTTAAAGATAACGAGATACCCGTGCCTCAGTCCGGTACCACGCATTTTATAATTTCTCTAACAATTTTATATTTCCCCATTTTTGTGTTTATTCTTATTTTCAGGTTGCTGCCCCAACACAAAGTAGCATTACAACATACTACTACTGAATTTATATGATTGGTTTAATGCAAAATGATTTTAGAAAAATCTTTATATAGATTTGAGCATATATAAGCAATTTTAATGTGGACGATGTTGGTTTGTTTGTAACTATTGCTAAAGGAACTTTTTGATAGTTTTCAAAACAAATAGTATTACTTCCATTAATATTTTGTAAATATTGGTGCCTGAAATTTCGAACTATCCTATCATTGTTTTATATTCAAAAATTCCCCATCACAATCATGTGAAGCGAACAAACGTTAATTACTTTGCATAGATAAGACTGCGAGTATTAAATTTATATATGTTGTTTAACTAAAGTGTATATATTTGTCTTTTTCTTATAATAATTTAATTTGTAAGACCAAAAGTTACAATTTTGTATATATACGTAAGATTTTTTAGTAACCATTCAAGTAAATATTTTTCTTAAAAAATTACTTTTAATATTTTGAAGTATCCAAGATTTCCCAAAATAATTTGGGTATGAGCACGACCTACTTATAGAAGTACCTATACATCATAACTAGCAAATAATTTTAACTATAAATTCAAGTGGAATATGCATATGCAAAGACATACATATATAGGTGTGAGCATCGGTAGTATTTGAGTCAAGTTTGGATGAGGTAAATGGGGATAATTAGGATTGAGTTGATTTTTTATTTTAAAACGTCCACAACCCGATGTATCCATCATGTCAGTGTTTGTCGAGTTCAGTTGTTTTATAATTTTGACTTTTTTTTATCTTTTAAGATAAATTAAATACAAACAACTATAATACATAAGCCAATCAATTGAGTTATATTTAAAATTACTTTCTTTCTTAATCAAGCACAATCAAAACTTTTTTGTTGGTATATATCTGCTTCGACCTGTTTTCAGTCATGGTCAACTATATGTGGCTGTCTCACGTGTTCCAAAACGCTATGGTTTGAAGATTCTGGTGTCCGATGCTGATCGTCATTAGTTGAAAACTACTACAAATGTCGTCTTCAAAGAAGTTTTCCATAATAATAAGTAGAGTTATTATTAGTAACACACATTACATAACTTTATTTAGATGATTTTTTTTTAATTCTACAGAATTTTTCCTTTCTAAATTCTTAGCAAAGCTTGCTATGGAATCTACCTTATTCATATTGTTCTAAGAATTTGAGCTAATGTGTTTAATTATTAAGATTTTCATTACTCTGCAACCTAAATTTTTGATGTCGTCATAATCATAGAAAATGTTGTTCATGTTAGTTTTACTACCCATAATTTATATAATCTCTTTCATACAACGTATTGTATGTCATCTTGCCTTTAAAATTTCTACATAGCCAGAATTGTTTTTCATATCATTTCGTTGATATTCATGTTCCAGCAGAATTGATGATGCTTCTGCATTTTGGCAATGCTATATTTGAATGTTTTTTTATTTGAAAAATAAGTGTGAGTAAGTTGTATAAATATTTAGTCTAATAATTATGTTCGTTGATATACCGTGCAAATTATTGATGCGCCATTGTTCAATAGTGTACACTTTTAGACCGTTGAAATTTGTAATCTGAACACATGCATTGCACAGCAACAATTTTTGTCTCTTATACTATGCTCAATGGTATTAGATTGCTCTGTAGATACGAGTGTAGCTTCCGCACAACAAGCACAACAATATCTCACTCACATATTATATGAATTTTTAAACATTCTTTTAAAATTTATGTAAATACTTGTAGACATAACCCGTGCAAGGCACTAGCACAAAGACTAGTATATATATATATATGTGCGCAGGCGCATAATATTTGAGAAATTTATGTCAAAATTTTGAAAAAAAATTGTTGTTAATTAAAAATATTGGTTACCAAAACCTTATTATTTATTTTTAAGTTCATTAATTTTAGTTCATTATCAAAAAAAATTTATGAAATGAACTCTGACCTCTGACCTTTGACCTCTGCTAGGGTTTCCTTGGATAGGGTCAACAAAGGATAGTGATGGTCGTTTGATGAGCTTTTACAGCCGAGTTATTTTTAGGAAAAAACTAAGGTAAAATTGTATAGGTGCTTGCAATAAATTAAAGTTCATAAATCATAAATATTATTTATATTCTCTCTCCCTTTCACAGCCGAGTTATTTTTAGGAAAAAGCTAAGGTAAAGTTGTATAGGTGCTTGCTATAAATTAAAGTTCATAAATCATAATTATTATTTATATTCTCTCTCCTATTTGATTAGTTGTTGATGCAAGGCACCAATTGTGCCACATACTCATTGCATGATGCAACAAGTTGCATCATAGACTCACCAATTTTAGAAGTATTTATTGAGTTAAACAAATACTTTATTTTAACCTTTTTTAAAAGATAATTTTTTTATTAGTTGAATACATATTAAATTATATAAATAATAAATATAAAGGTTTTTTCGTCAAAATGGATGAAATTGTAACTTTTTTATGTCTTAAGGCAGGATAGTGTAATTTCAAGATTTATTAGGGGAGGAAAGTGTAATTTTCTCTTTCTTTTCTATCCTTATTCTTTACTCAAATTTTTTTTGGGCTTTTTAATTTGTACAAATTTATAATTCAATTTTTCATAGTCTCAATTTTTTTTTTCAATTTGCATGATTTTTCACTTTGTCATACATATAATTTATTTATTTATTTATTTTTGTCTAGACTAGGGTATCTACCATCAAGCACAATGACTAATCCCCTCAAAATAAACAGTCCCTTGAAGCAGTGTTCTTTCAGAAGCCTGGATATATTTCACTTCTAAAAGGACGATTCCTTGACTACAGCGAGGCGATAATATCAAGAGATGTGGTGAATCTTCTTTCTTCTCAAAACGTGCTGGTTCGACTTGATGATGAAGTTCTTCTTCAACAAGTCAATAATTTTGATAGTTTTATGCCAAAGTATGTTTTTTCAGGGGCTGGTCCTTTCTTTCTGTAGGTAAATTGTTTTATTAATAAAAAAAATGTTCATCAAGTGTAAATTAAAATGCAGAACTCTTCATTGAATGGCAACACATATAACGGAAACAATCAATATTATAGTTGAACAATTGGTACTTATATATATGACCAAAATGTCCTAGATAATATAAAAAAATGTTCAACAATTAAATTTTACTTTATTTAAATTTTGAAATTTAAATTGATTTTATTTAAATTACTATAAAATAATTTGTAATTATATCTCGTGCATAGCACATGTTTAATATTAGTATGTATTATCCTTACTTACTTTTATTTCATCATTATTTTTTTATTTATTTCTATCTTTTTTATCTTATTTCCGCTCATTATTTATTTATGGCAAAATCACTATTTTGGTCCTCTGTTTCAAAATATCTTTATAAGAGTCATCTATATTTTGAATTTTGTCAAAATGGTCATTTTGTCTAACACCGTCAGTTCTTCCATTCAACACTAACGTGGACAGCTTACGTGGCTTGAATCTCTCTCATGCATGTCGTGATGTGACACTACATATCACTGGCCACGTCATCACCTCCTCTTCTTTTTCGTCTTCTTCTTCTTTGATGTAATACCCCGAAAAATTTCGAGGATTAAAGAATGATTTATTCCGAGGCTAGGAAAAACCTTAGAAAACAAAAAATAAAATATATGTGAAAGTTAAAAGAAACCGGAAAGAAAATTTTTTGAGGTTTAAAATAAAATGAAAGGGAAAGAAAAGAAGTAGAAAATAATTTTTAGGACCTAAGAAATTGGAAACTTGAATTTAATAGGAATTGAAGGGAAAATATGAAATTGATAAAATTGTGAAATTGAAGTTAAACATTTTGGCTAAAGAAAATAAAAATAAAATTTTATAGAGTGAAATAAAATTTTTGGGATATAATTAAGATTTTAATAGTTTTAGAGTTGAGAATTTAAGAAATTAAAATAAATATGAAAATTAGGTAGAAAATTATAATTTTGTTTAAAAGTGGTCATATGATTTATTCAAAGCTTATAGTTTAAATTTGAGAATTTTTCGAAAATAAAAATTATACTGGGTAGGAAATTTTTATCTGCAAGACACTCAATGACAGATATTTTTAAGGAAAAATCTTAGGTCCATTTCCTTATGTCCATTACATCCAGTTCTCCAATATAAATATGACACGTGGCAAAAAGTGTTTAAATGACCAATCACAGTAGAGAGAGAATATAGAAGATCACCTTTTATATAACCAATAATAGAAGAGAGGGAATGTAAATACAATATATGATTGGTGGAATTGGATGTAATGGACATAAGGAAATGGACCTAAGTTTTTTCCTATTTTTAATAGGCTTATGATTAGCCAAAAATTTCAAAATTTCCCTAATCTTACCTACAAACAAATATAGTTAAGAAAATCCAATCAAAACTCTATTTCACCATACCTCAAAAGTTGTCAATTGCCCAAACTACCCTTAAATACCCAAACCCAAATTTATAAGCAGAAGCACAAGCCAGCACCCACGCCTCATTCTTCTCTTCTTCTCCATTCCTCATTCACTCTAGGGCATCAAGAACAAATTGAAGGAATCACTCACTTCCATCAAATTTCTTGCTTCTTCCCAACAATCTGAGGCTCCCACAAGCTTCATCTACTCTCTTGGAGCATCAAAGAGCTTGAGTAGCACTCCCAAATCTTCATTCTCGGATTTGGGAAGGTAAGCCTCCAAAAATCATGTCTCCACCACTTCAGTCTTAATTTTCTTGGTAGAAATGAGTTACCCATTGATAGTATATCACCCTAGGACTATTTTAGAACATAGAAAACACCCAAATCATGATTTATATGGATGATTTCTCTCTAGGGTTCATAAGTTCCGAAATTTATAAATTTTGAAGGAATTGTGGATTTTAATAGAATTGTTGGTTGTGCTGAGATTTTGCTAGGTTAGAGATTTGAGTTTGTTCATCATGTTCTTCTAAAAACAACAATCTTTGATGGTATAAGACACAACAAATTCGTGGAACATGTTTTTGTCAAGAACTAAGTTTTTAAATCTGAATTAGTTTCTTGATGGATTTGCATGATTCTAAATCCATATAAAAGCTAACATCCTAAGCTTTCTAAATTGTATTTTTCCAAAATATTCCAACGGTTAGATCTTCTGGAAATGACCTCGAAAGTCAGTGGTTCTGTTTTCTAAACTGATGCGGAATTTTGTATGATTGGCTACTGTTTTTAAATTACTGCTCTTAAATGGCTCAAACCCTTTCTGTAATGAATTGATAATTAGAATACTTTATCTCTAAGCTTGACTTAGAAAGAAGAATCAAATAATTTCGTTAAGTATGGAAGGAGATATGACCATTTCAATGAAGCTTGCCAAATGTTGCATGCTGTTTTGAATCTGATCTTGCTCTGTTTAAATGTGTTTTCTGAATTCATTACTTAATGGATTTGAGTGATTCCAAAGCCATATAAAAGCTAACATCCTAAGCTTTCTAAGTTGTATTTTTACTAAAAAGTCCAACGGTTAGATTTTCTGGGAAGTTTCTCGAAAGTTAGCGGTTCTGTTTTACACACTACCAAGCTTCTAGTTTTTGAAAAGTTGTTATTTCTTCCTTAATTTGAATGGTTCCTTTTCCTTCAAATAAAATGAGTTTAACCAATTTTTAAGTGTCATTTCAAAAATCAAGCAAAATCCTTCATTGAAGGAGCTTGGAGAGTGAATAAGGTTGTGAGATTAATTAATTATGTATTAAATTGTGTTTAATCTAGAAAGAACATCAAATGATGACCATAGGCTAAGTAAATGAACTTGGGGGTTGAATAAATGTAAGAAGTCATAAAAAAAGAAACTAGGAAATTGTATGAAATTTGATATCGATTGAATTGGTTGTATGTGATAGGGTTCAAGTACTTCCTTGGAGACAAGAGTGCTCAAAGTGAATGTTAAGTAAAGTGACCAAGGTGAGGGCTCTTTCATCTCTGCTCCTAGGGTTGTATGCTTATGTGGATTACATGAGTATGTACATTCTTTGTTTGTCTGATATGTGTTAGCTAGAGGTATAGAATGTTAAATGAATAAAGGAACTAGAAATTAGGTTGTGGAAAGTAGCTTAGATAGGAAGACATAGGAGTAGAGAGAAATTGTTTGCTATGATTGGTGTGTTACAAATCCAACTCATACACTCCGGAGGCATGATGAGTATTTTATTAAATCTTTTTTCACGACGGTGGCAAGAGTCCTTGTACGGAAGGACTAACCTTTTATTTTGAAAACTCGTCACGACGGTGACTTAAATTATAATCATGCAAAGGGAGTTATTGGTGGGTTTCAGATTTGACACTACAAGAAAAAACAGATTTAGCTACGGAAATTAGCTAGGGAAAATTTCCCTAGCTAATCCCTAGCTAATTAGCTACGGATTAGCTAGGGAAAAAAATCCTTAGCTAATCCCTAGCTAATTAGCTACGGATTAGCTAGGGATAAAATCCCTAGCTAATTTGGTAAAAAAAATTGGCGCGAAAAGGCGGGAAAATTTAGCTAGGGATTTGCTACGGATTAGTTAGGGAAAAAAAACCGTAGCTAATTAGCTAGGGATTAGCCACGGATTTTTCCACGCTAATCCCTAGCTAATTAACTAGGGAAAAAAATCCCTAACTAATCCGTAGCTAATCCCTAGCTAATTTATTATATGTGTATATATAAAATGTTTTACATTAACAAATCAAAAAGTGATAAATGGCCTAGTGGTTGGTCTAAATGTTACCATCCATGATGTCCCGTCTTCGAGGCCTCCTAGGACCATTTTTCAAAAATATAAAGTGGTTGCCGGAGGAGGTCGCCGGAGGGGGCCGCCGGCCGGCGGTGGAGGAGGTCACCGGTGGCCGTTGGAGGAGGAGGTTGCCGGCGGATTGGCTAGGGATTAGCTAGGGATTAGCTACGAAAAAAATCCCTAGCAATTAGTGTCCAAATATTAGCTAGGGAAAAATCCGTAGCTAATCCCTAGCTACTACGGATTAGCTACGGATTTTTCCCTAGCTAATCCTGTTTTTTCTTGTAGTGTGATTATACTAGCGATGTGAGACATCGACTATAACAGCGTCAGATGGCACTTGAGACCTCAGTTTTATAATCACCATGACGATGGTCATTGCCCTATCCTGGCAATAGGGTCAGAAAGGTTTTATATTGCTATGACGATAGCTTGAGGCTCAGAGAGTGCATCTGGACGGGTATATGAGTTATATCCTGTTGAGGATACTTGTACATATTAATAAGGAAAAGAATTGTTGATCCTTCGGGAAAGATACAAAGAATCCTATTAATATGTGAGAAAAAGGTAAGGAGACACGGGAGGAACCTACGGGTGAACCGTGAGCCTAACCTAGTAAAAGAGAAACCATCATGTGGAGTTGGTCCAGGGTGTGAACAGTGGCCATGCTTCGAGACGTCGTGTCGTGCCCGCCATGTGGCCTGGTTGGGTAATGGACGAGTGGGCTCAAGCTATTGCCCCGCAGCAAGGGGTCAGGACGTGCCACGTGGTGGCTACATATCAGTTGTTTGATAGATAGAAGTTGATTGTGTTTGATTAATAGAATTGTCACGAGGTGACCAGTACCCAATTGAATGGGTTAAGTATGTTTTACCACCTGGTGGCTAGCAACCCGAGTGCACGGGTTCGAGGTAGAAAAGCCATGTAGTGGCTAGTAAATACCCCAGAGTGGGGGACGTTAAGTAGATGTATGTTATAGTGTCTGTGTGTACTTAAAGAATTGTCTGTGTTTGCATATAATTGTTGATTGTGTAGCGGAGTGGTGACGTACAGGATTACGTCATCACAAAGTCTTGTTTGATTCAAACATGCTGAACGTGAGAAGACCGGTAAGTAAAAGCCGGCACTATATGTTACATGTTTACTTGCTGATTGATGACGTGGAATAAACTACTGCATGTTTACAGTTATTAAATGCATGTGAGTGTTTGGATAAAATCTCTATTGTTGTGTGATCACCAAGAATGTATGCTAACAACAGTAACTAGTTGTTTTTGCATGTGATTGTGTATGACTCCCAAACCCAGCGCTATGGCACCCACCTTGCGCCGGGGATGGGAGAGTCATCACTGAGTCGCGTGGTTAAGACTCACACCTCATTTTTACTACACAGAGACAGGTTAAGTACAGGTGGAAGAAGTCTTGGTGGAACGAGGGTTGAGCAACACTTTTCCAAGACCCACAACTTGTTCATGTGGGTGAATAAAGTGTAATTGTAATTTAATTTACTTTATTATTGTATCATAAAGTAAAGGGTAGACGTACCCAATTATATTGTATCACTAAATCTAGAACTGTCAGCTTCACACACCTTAAAGATCAGTATCCGTTAGATTACGATGCAGGGAAAACTTGTTTCCAAAAATATATATATACATATATCTGTTGCATGTGAATAGGATAGGCAGCATCTTCGGATGTGTAGCCAGTACACAGGTTATATATATTATGTATGTTTTCCTATATCTATATCCTGAAGCGGCACTGGCCGTGGATTTGCTTGCCTAGGATAGCCACCATTTCGGTGTAGCCATGGTATTATAATGCATGTGAAAGTATTTTCAATAATAGATATTCTGTCAATTAGGTGATAAGGCTTACAGGCATGGGGGTATTCCCTGTGTCTGTGCCGGTCACGGTCCTCTAAACGGGGGTCGTGACATTTGAAGCCTATTCAAACTTCATCACTCTCTGCAAAATCCAAATCTTTCACACCCATTCACACTCCGATCATTAGCTTCAAAATCTTCAAAAATCCCTCTACTTAGCTTTTTTCGAACAGAGCCGAAGCAAGATTGATACGGCAGAGCCCTCTTGACGAGCTCTCAGCCTCAGCTCCGCTGCGGGAGCGCCTAGGCTCGGATCCGTTACGAGGCACCAGCTTAGGATCCGCCATCGGACCCCTATGGCTCCCCTCGACCTGAGGGACCACCCGTCAACATCACGGGTGTCATTCACGCCGTCGCACTTTCTGGGTAGTTATGCTGACGTGGACTCGCGCCAAAACGACTCCCCCTGGAAAGGCCCAGAATACCCCTGGCGAAGCCTATATAAACGCAGATGGCTTCATCAGAGCAGGTATTGAATCCTTACTCTCTCACCATATACTCTCACTTCCGATCACTGACTTTAGCATCGGAGTCCTACCGCGAGAGCCCCCTCCCGCTGTGGGTTGATTGCAGGTCGCGTTCTGGGAGCAGGAGTTGGACCGGAGGAGACTAATTCACCAAAGATCGAGATTGCGGAGTTTCAATCAGCTCTTCTTCTTTTGTGTATACAAAGATCTCACTTAGGGTATGTTTGGTAGACAGAATAAGAATGAAAATGAAAATGGGAATAGAATAAAATAAGATAATCAACTATGTTGTATTGGGATGGGTCATGGCTCCCAAGCTTGAAACGAAGGCAAACAAGTAGAAAGTTTGCATCTATATGTTTTGAAACTTTGAATGCGAAATTAGCTATCCATCAATGATTTACCTTCATAAGGGTGTTCACAAGGGTTCAGTATACAGTTTGGGAGCAATTTTCAAGTCCAGGTTTGTCATGGAAGTACATCACATTCAAAGATCTCTGTATACTCCAAAGAAGAAGAGACTTTTGGTCTTAAAACAATGAACTTTTAAAAAATTTAAAAAATAATTATTAAAAAGTTAAGAGAGATACAACAGAATTAAGAGCAAGTGAGATAAAAAAATTATCACGTGTTATTTTTTAATATGGTAACCTGATGGCAAATATATAAGTAACTCTATAAAAGTTTTGTCTTTTGTTTATTTTTTTACTTTTTATTATTTTCATATTTATCTTTATTTACTTACTTTTTATTTTTTTCCTATACATATTTATTTAATTAATTTTTTTATTTTTCATACCTACATTTATTTATTAACTTTTTTTTCATATATTTATTTTATTTACTTTTATTTTCTCCATATTTATCTCTTTCTCACCCTCTCTTTCGTTTTTCTTTCTTACTCTAGTTTTTTCATCCTCCACATCAATCTCCCCCTCTTCTTCTTCTTCTTTCTTTCTTTCTCTCTCTTCATCTTTCTCACATGAGTAAATATTTTATTTCCTCTTTCTCATCTCTTCCTTATATATCATATTTTCTTTCTCTCATTTTGCTTCTTCTTCTTCTTCTTCATCTTTTATTTTACTATTTTTTTGTCAACTTGACGAAGGAATAAATATTTATTTTAAAAAGAAATATTTGTGAACTGTCCAAATCATTAACTTTTAACTAATTTTATCCGGTTCTTCTTCTTCTTCTTCTTCTTCTTCTATTTTACTATTTTTTTGTCAACTTGACGAAGGAATAAATATTTATTTCAAAAAAGAAATATTTGTGAACTGTCCAAATCATTAATTTTTAACCAATTTTATCTGGTTCTTAATCAATTTTCAGATATTCTAATTTTATGATTTGTTCAAACCAGGCGTCAGACCAATTTGCTGATTTTCCAATCGAACTAGCCCATCCGATATGATTTTTAAGATCATGGTGAGCATGATTACCGATAGCACTGTCAAAACGGGCCGGAGCCCGCGGGCTAGCCCGGCCCGCCCGCTAAATGGACGGGCTTGGGCAAGCAAAAATAGGCCCGTTTAAAAATAGGCCTAAACTGGTTGGCCCGTTTAAGCCCGCGGGCTAAACGGGCTAGCCCGCGGGCCCCACGGGCCAGCCCGCCAAAAACTTAAAAAAAAATAAAATAAAAAATTAATATATATTTGTTTAAAATATGTATAAATATATATATTTTAGATAATTTTATGTGTTATATAATTATTTTATTCTAATAAAGTATATAAATAATTTAAATAATAATTAAAATTAATAAAATATTAATTTAAAGTTAAAAAATTACTAATTTTTAAAAAAATATATAATTTTATAATTAATTTTAAAAAAATATATATTTTAAAAAAATAAAAAAATTGGCCCACGGGCTAGCCCGTTTAGCCCGCGGGCCATTGCGGGCAGGCTTGGACATTACTTCCCAAGCCCGCCAAATAAACGGGCCGGCCCGTTTAACGCCGACCCGTCACGGGCCGGCCCATTTTGACAGTGCTAATTACCGACATACAGCTCAAACAGCAAAAGCTTGTTTCATATTTGTTTTGTCTTTTCTAATAAAAAAAAATTATAGGTGAGAACAATTGCTCTTTTTTAAAAAGATAATCTCTTATGTAGGTCGCTTTTGCAATAAAAAAGATGAGCTATCTGTTAGATTACAAGGTGTGTACACAAAACAAAAAAGGTTGACAAAACTTAAATACCAAGCAACTTCCTTTTCCACTTAAAATGTGTACACAAAACAAAAAAGGTTGACAAAACTTAAATACCAAGCAACTTCCTTTTCCACTTAAAATATCTTAGTATCATACATTTATTACACCATTGTATTTATTAAGGTTTAGACATTAAATAAAGTTAGTAATAAAAATATCTAGAAATTATAACTAATAATAAATATGATTTTTATTTTTTCTAAAAGACTTAAATGCTCTTCACTTATTTTCTAATAAACACATATATAATATATTTCTATCTCTCTCTTTTTAATTTATTATAGTAATTATTTTTTATATTTGTATTCATACTTATTACTTTAATTTATTCTTTATTTTTAATTTATTATTGCAGTTATCCTAAATTTATTTAGTTTTTAAAATTAGATAATAATTTTTTTTATTTGTAAGGTTTCAGTTTTTTCTAACTCAAAATTTGAAATCACATAATAGCACCATTTAGACATTTACGTTACATACAAAAACTTTTAAAAAAATTAGGATGGCTGCAGAATAATAAATTAAAAATAATATAATATAAATAAAGAATAATTCCTATAAAAAAAATAAAGAATAATTTAGAGTAATAAATAAGAACAAAAAATAATAATCACTATAATAAATTAAAAAGAGAAAGATAGAAATGTAATTTATATAAGTGTTTATTAAAAGATAGATAAAGGGTATTTATGTCTTTAAGAAAAAGTAAAAAGCACATTTATTATAAGTTATGATTTCTAAACATTTTTTCACGGTTAAATGTTCATTTTGGTCCTTTATGTTTCATTTAAGTTTTAAATTGATCATTTATCTTTCAAAAGTTTTATATTGGTCATTTATGTTTCCTAAAAGTTTAATATTTGTCCTTCAGGATTAAAGTTCTATATTGATCCTTTATGTTTCATTGAAGTTCTATATTGGTCCTTTGTGTTTCATTGAAGTTCTATATTGGTCCTTTATGTTTCATTAGAGTTTCATCTTAGTCCTTTATGTTTCATTAGAGTTTCATATTGGTCATCTCAGCATGATTTTATTTTTGGCTTAAATGACGTAGTTTGATTGTTTTTTGTGTGTTTAAGGCCACGTCAAATATCTGATACACGTAAGAGAGATTATGTGTCCCCTCGGCACACTACGTCAGCAGTTAACTTAAGAAATTGATAGACTTAGACGGAAAGACCAATTTAGAACTTATGGGAAAGATAAAGGACTGATTTAAAACTTTTGAAACATAAATGACTAATTTAAAACTTGAGTGAAACATAGAGGTCCAAAATAAACCTTCGACATTTTTTCACTATCTAACCTCATTAAATACCTTCTTAACAATGTCCTAAGGACACCGGTTAACAAAATCCTATTTATTATGCAAAACCTTCCATGTTGCCCTCTAACTCTTACAAAAGAAATTGATTACTCACAACTACAGAACAAGTTAACAACACATGGAGTTCAGTGAAATTAATATAATTGTATTTAACTTCAATTTATCTAATGTACCCGCAAAATATGTTAAGAATTTTTTTATATGTGTCCTTAGAATACATATTAAGGTTTCTCTTGATTGTCAATAAAGTATTTTATGTCTTAGAATCTACAAAAATTTATTTTAAAAAATATTTGAAAACTCATTTGACCAATGAGGTAAAACTTTAACATGTGTCCTAAAGAATTTTGGATCCCATGTTGTACTTTATTGTACAGCATGAGAGATCACGTGTGGGACCCACCCTCTATTTCATCTCTCTCCTCATACTATACATTAAAATCTATCTTAAAATTTATGAAAACTTAACTCAAAAGAATTAATTTTAATGTTTATAAACATTATTGACCAATTAGGTAAAATTTTAATATATGTTCTAAGAGTACATATTAGATACACCTTAACAAGGTGACGTTTGGTAATCGGTGAGTGTTTTAATGGGAAGTGGAAGCAAGTGATAAAAAGTATGTTTGATATGCAGGGAAATGGAAGTGGAATGTAAAAGTAATATTGTTTGGTATGGTGGAAAGAAGATAGAGAAATAAAAGATAAAAGTATGAAAAACTTTTTTTTGCTCTTCCTTTTTTAAAAGTCACAAATTTTTTAAGGGCATTTCGGTCCTTAAACCTCACCTCACTTCACCTTCACTCAACTTTCTTCCCCATCACGAGGGAAGGAAGCTTCCCTCTCCATAGGGAACCTGAACCTCGAAGACATACCAAAACATATTCTTAATATTGCTGAAAAAACATCTCAAATATTTAATAAAGTTAATTTGTTAATAAGATTGCCCTTGTATAGTTGTATATATAAATATAAGATTGCCCGCCCATCTTAAACACGTCATTTTTTAGTTATTTTAGCTAATTAAAATATGTTGCCATGTAATAATATTCCAATAATTTCCTATAGTCAACATAGAGTTCTATATTGTTAGACTGAGTCACATGTAAAGTTAAGCATTGAATCATTGGAAGTGTCTAATGGAAGCCTCAACTCCTTTGTGTGGTGCCCAAGCAAACGCCTTAGGAGCGAAGCAAAATCGGCACTATAAAATCGTGGCCGTCTCTCAAAACCCTTCATCATCAAAATTAAAACCCAACCCATTCCTTCCATTTCATCACACTTCGTCACTTCCTCTTCTTTCTTTCTTCTTTCGTATTCTTTCTCCACTGAAACTCCACAAAACTCGAATCATCCCAATCTCCACTTTTTTCATGGCTGCTCTTCTGGGTCCACCTGAGATCTATTTCTCCGAATCGAAGTCCGATGCTTTCATGGATCTCATGGTGGCCAATTTCAACAAGACCAAACAACGGCGTGACAACATGGGTTTCACCGAAAATTCCTCTCCTACTTTCCTCTCCACCTACGATCCCTGCCTCGATTTCTTCTTCCATGTGGTTCCAGACACCCCCTCTAAAGATTTAACTCACAGGCTCCAATTGGCTTGGTCTCACAACCCCATGACCACCCTCAAGCTCATATGCAATCTTCGTGGAGTCCGAGGAACCGGCAAGTCCGACAAAGAAGGCTTCTATGCTTCTGCGCTTTGGCTCCACACCCACCACCCCAAAACCCTCGCTTTCAATGTCCCTTCTTTTGCTGATTTTGGGTACTTCAAGGACTTGCCTGAGATTCTTTACAGAATATTGGAGGGTTTGGATGTGAGGAAGATTCAGAAGGAGGAGTGGCTAGGGAGAAAAGGAAGCCGTAAGTATAACAGGAAATCTGGAAAAAGGAGGGAAGAGAAAGCTGAAGCAAGCAGCGAGAAGGAGAAAGCACGTGTTGTTAGGGAAGAGAAGAGGATAGCCATGGCTAAGAAAGTTGTTCATAGATATCAAAGCGACCCCAATTTTCACTTCCTCTTTGATTCCATTTCTGATCATTTTGCTGAGTGTTTGAAAGCAGATATAGAGTTCCTCAACTGTGGTGAGCTACGAAAGATCAGCCTCGCTGCCAAATGGTGTCCCTCCATTGATTCCTCCTATGATCGCTCTACATTGCTCTGTGAGAGCATAGCAAGGAGGATTTTCACTCGAGAATCATACCCAGAATACCAAGGCATAGAGGAAGCGCATTATGCATACAGGATTCGAGACCGTTTGAGGAAACAAATTCTAGTACCACTAAGAAAAGCATTGGAATTACCTGAAGTGTACATAGGAGCCAATCAATGGGGGTTGATTCCATACAATAGGGTGGCCTCAGTGGCCATGAAATTCTACAAAGAGAAATTTCTAAAGCATGACAAACAACGCTTTACCCAATACTTAGTGGATGTCAGATCTGGAAAATCCACTATAGCAGCAGGTGCAGTGCTTCCCCATGAGATCATAGCAAGCTTAAACGATGGAGATGGAGGTCAAGTGGCAGAGCTGCAATGGAAGAGGATGGTGGATGATTTGGTGAAGAAAGGTAAGCTTAGAAGTAGTTTAGCCATATGTGATGTGTCTGGAAGTATGATGGGGGTTCCAATGGATGTATCAGTTGCATTGGGGGTCTTAGTATCAGAAATGAGTGAAGAACCATGGAAAGGGAAGGTGATTACCTTTAGTAAGGACCCTGAGCTGCATTTGGTTGAAGGAGACGATCTCGGGTCGAAGGTAGAGTTTGTGAGAAGAATGGAATGGGGAATGAACACTGATTTTCAAAAGGTGTTTGATTTGATACTTGAGGTGGCTGTGAATGGAAATCTGAAAGAAGAGGAGATGATAAAGAGGGTGTTTGTGTTTAGTGATATGGAATTTGATCAAGCATCAAGCAATCCTTGGGAGACAGACTATGAAGCAATCACAAGGAAGTATAGGGAGAAAGGGTTCGGTTGTGCTGTGCCTCAGATAGTTTTTTGGAATCTGAGAGACTCAAGAGCAACCCCAGTGCCTGCTACACAGAAAGGAGTGGCACTAGTAAGTGGGTTTTCTAAGAATCTACTTCAGTTGTTCTTAGATAATGATGGTTCTATAAACCCCATGGACGTCATGGAAGCTGCTATTTCTGGCCAAGAATATCAAAAACTGGTTGTCAAGGATTAATTTTTCTGTTTGTTGCACTTGTGTGCTTTGTTGGACATAAATAAATAAATAAATGGGTAATACTTTGTTGCCCTCAAACTTTGCTGCAATGTTCATTCTTACCCTTAAATTTTTTTTAGCTTATGCCTACCTGAAACTTTTAATTTTGTTCATGCCTGCCCTTTTTGCTAACACCGTTAACTTGCTTGACGGCGTTTGCTGACGTGGACGATGAATGTGCATCTCTTTTGGCACCTCGTTGTCCACCTCACATTTAACTTTTTACTTTTATTAAAAAAATTAATCTAATCAAATAAAAAAAACAAACCAAACTTTTACCCTAAAATGTTTTTTTATTTGGATTAGGTTAATTTTTTTAATAGATAAATATGAGGTGGACAATGACGTAGCAAAAGAAATACATATCGTCTACGTCAGTAAATTCCGTCAAACAAGTTAACGATGTTGGTATAAATGACAGACATAAACAAAATTGAAAGTTTGGGATAGGCATGAACCAAAAAAAAAGTTTTGGGATAAAAATGAAAATTACAGCAAAGTTTGAGAGAGAACAAGGTATTTTCCTCCTAAATAAACCATAAGTAAAAAAAGACTTTTATCACATGGGAGAGATATTTGCACACTTTTTGATTTTTCAACTCCACCAAGAACTCTGTCACATAGAAAACAGAGCACCAAATTTGCGATGCTCCAAATGTATGTATCCTAACAATCATAGTCATGAAGGCCATTACAAATGATCAATCACTTATTTAACATCGTGTTTAGGATAAGAAGCACACCAAATTTCCAATGGTTGACATATTCTAAATATTAGGGATCTGAGTATGAACAGATCTGAGCATCAGTTTTAAAAAGCTCGATTTTTAATAGCTTCACATGGAATTCCCAATCAGCTTTTCATAATTGAATTATTCATCATTTAGTCAGATCTTCATATTCATATGCCCACTCAATCAAAAATCAAGGTTGGTGTAGAAAACGTAAAATCGGAACTTAATAAACATA
The DNA here is from genome assembly GCA_014851425.1 of Senna tora. NCBI lineage: Eukaryota > Viridiplantae > Streptophyta > Magnoliopsida > Fabales > Fabaceae > Senna > Senna tora. The sequence goes on from CM026262.1 coordinate 18,599,846, forward strand.
CACACTGAAGCATATTGGGAGGAAAAAATAAAACAATAATAACCTATTCCACAACCTAAATTTTGAGGTTGTTCTATAGATAATTAGATACCCATCCAAATACTCCTATCTATCTATATATCTATATATCTATATATCTATATATATTACTAAAGCCAAGTACATGAAGCCATTTCTTGCCACGTGGTTAGAGTGTCATGTTTTGCAATTTCGTCACGTCATACTTCGAAGAAATCTAGCTTACCTCCAAGCCAACGGCTAAGATCATTCCTTGGCATAACCTTTTTAATTAATGCAGATTGTTGTAATTAATCACATCATAAATGTTTGCATGATCCATGAATCAATTTGCACTGATTTTTTCGGTTGACCTCATCACTAATTGATTTAAACAAATAAATATCATATTCAAAAATCTGAGGAGGATTTTATATTAATTCAAATTGTAATATTTAATTAACTTTTTATATGCATACAAAAAATTTGAAAATATCTATATATCTATATCTATATATCTATCTATATCTGTATATCTATATATCTATATATATATTACTAAAGCCAAGTACATGAAGCCATTTCTTGCCACGTGGCTGGAGTGTCATGTTTTGCAATTTCGCCACGTCATACTTCAAAGAAATCTAGCTTACCTCCAAGCCAACGGCTGAAATCATTCCTTGGCATAACCTTTTTAATTAATGCAGATTGTTGTAATTTATCACATCATAAATGTCTGCATGATCCATGAATCAATTTGCACTGATTTTTTCGGTTGACCTCTTCACTAATTGATTTAAACAAATAAATATCATATTCAAAAATCTGAGGAGGATTTTATATTAATTCAAATTGTAATATTTAATTAACTTTTTATATGCATACAAAAAATTTGAAAAAAAAAGTATAATAAAAAATATAGAGACACAAAGTATAATTTTTATATTAAAATATATTAAATTAAATTAATTTTTTATTTTATGGAAAACTTAAATAAAATTAAATGATTTTTCTTTCTTAAAAATTGACGCACTTTTTATCTAACTTAAATTTGTTTTTGTTTATTAATGATAATTATTAAATTTAAATAAATAAAAAATCTTTGAAATTATTTTATGAGCTATAATATTTTGTAATTTTGTTTTTAGTTTATAAATTTAAAAAATATTTTCGAAAACTTCATAGTTTCAAAAATCCAGTAATCTTATATGTTTTTACCTTTTAAATTTTACCTAAAAATAAATTTGGTACACAGACGATTATGGAGACTAAAAATTTTTGAAAATCATATTTAATAAATAAAATTATTTATTTCAACTAAAATATTTGAATATATACCTATAAATTATAAAGTAATATATATATATATATATAGAGGCTCTTCTCCTTTTGCCACCTGTTCTAATTTTTTTTTGACATATTCTATTTCATTTTTTCTATTTTACATTCTATGCACTCCTGTCATGTCAGCAACTAAATTAACTGTGAAGCATTTGATACAGCCATACAGGTGTCACTAATAATTAGTACTGTTAAAATGGACTTTTCGGTCCGCCTAAAAATAGATCCATTTAAAAATGGACATAAACGGGTTGGTCCGTTTAAGCCCGCAGGCCCCACGGGCTGGCCCGCGAAAAATTAAAAAAAAAAATAAAAAATGAAAAATTAATATTTATTTGTTTGAAATATGTATAAATATATATGTTTTAGGTAATTTTATGTGTTAAATAATAATTTTATTTTAATAATGTGTATAAATAATTTAAATAATAATAAAATATTAATTTTAAATAAAAAATACTCATTTTTAAGTAAATATATAATTTTACAATTATTTTTTTTAAATAATATATTTAAGAAAATAAAAAAAGTGGTCCGCGGGCTAACCCGTTTAGCTCGCGGACTTGGGCATCAATTCCCAAGCCCGCCTAATAAACGGGCCAGACCGTTTTGACAGTACTACTAATAATAAGAGGGAGTGCTATTAATAGCTCAATTTTATTATTTTTCAGTCGTTGAATTTGTCAGAAGATCTGTGTTAATTTTGTTTTTTTTTTAATTTAAGAAGACATAGAACCTAAGATCGATTCAATGACTTGCAACGGGTGAATTTGAACTCTTGATAACTCTAAATACTAACCCTAATACAACACCTATCAAAACGTCAAAATGGATCTATGCTAAGGAAGGAAATCTATATATCTATATCTATATCTATATATCTATATATTACTAATTAAAATAAATTTTTTTAAGCATTTTTTTATAAAATTTTGTTTAAGCGTTTTATTTACCATATATATATTTTTATCAATTATATTTTATTTATACACAAGTGCCATGTTGAAAATGAATTTAATTTCATAATTACATATATTCAATATAATGTTTTTTTATATATTTATATCTCTTTGGCATGCTCTGATTTTTTTTATCAATTTTCGTTAATTAAAAGAATTAAGCTAATTCAAAATCAATAATCATAACACTATTTTTTGTATCAATTGTAAATTCATAATAATATACCCTAATTTTCATATCCCTTCAAATATGCTTTGAAATTTGTTAAGATTTTGATATTAATTATATCATAATATTTTAAATATTTTTTATTGTGAAAAAAATAAAAAAACATCTACTTTAATGGTCAATCAACCATTTTAATGGTGAATATCTGAAAATACCATAACATATTTAATATTATTTTTAATGCAATTTTTAAAAAAAGATGTATTAAGGAATTTTTGAAATTTAAATTTAAAATATTTTGATTCCAAGTCAAATGTATTAAATATGATCTTAAAGTATTATGCTTTTAAAATAAAACGATTATTAAATGCCTTTATAAAAAATTATTGCAATTTATTACAATTTTAAAAAATTAAATGCGTTTAATTTTGCCAATATCATCATTTTAAATTATTATCTCCCCCTTTGGTCTTCTCTTTTCTTTTTCTATAAATAATTTCTTCAAAGATGGTGTAGGAACAAGAATGCATATTTTTCTGCATTTTCTTTGCTCAAGGAACAACAGAACTAGAGCAATGAAGATTTTTTTCTATTTCTATCAATGGCTTCCTATTTTTTTTCTTTTGTGGTAGGTTTCTCCTTTGTCTCTTTTATCTATTGTTTTTTTATATACTTTTTTTACATGCTTCTATGCTCTTTTTTTTTCTTTATTTTTAGAAGATGGTGTAAGAACTTGAAGGTGAAAGTTTGAGAGAGATGGTGGAAGAACAACATTGTTACATTGAGCATAATAATTTATTTTATCTCTGTTAAAGGTATTTTTCTTTATTCTTTTTGTTAATAGTTGCTTATATCATTCTTTCTGAATTTGTTACCTCAATTTCTATGAACAATTTCTATTTCTCATGATTTTCTTTGGATAAGTTTCTTCATCTTCATGATTTGTGCTTTTATTAATATTTTGTTGATTCATCTCTCTTACATTATAGCTACAACGATTGAATTTTCTATTTTTTACGTTGTTTCTAAATCTTTTGTTTTTGATGGATTGAAGGTTTATGGATTCGCTAAAGAAGGAGATGCCTCTAATTTGCTAAATTAAAGTAGTGTATTAAATGGTGTTTTGGTGAATTTGAGTGGTGCATTAGTCATAGCTATATGCTTTATTAAATTTGTGCTCCTCGACATTCTTTAACTTCATATGTACCACTCCACAACAACACTTCAATTTATTTACTTGCACGGATTTCTTGTGCTAATTTTGATTATAGCATTAATTTTTTAATCTTTTTTACAACAGGCCATTAAGTGAGGATAAACAAAAGTGTAATATTCATAAGCTAAGGTAGTATCATGTATTGAACATAAAAGAGGAGTCACCGGCTAACAAATTTTAGAGATATGAGTTTTTTTCATGTAATGACTAATGAGCATAAAAAAGTTAATCAAGATCGTCACAACGTGATGATATTGTATATTTCACTTTGTTAATTATTTGGTCTATATTAATTATATCAAATATGGTGATTTTGACTATTTATAGAAGATCGTCACTACTACTACTACTACTACATATATACTCTCATCTATATAGAAGAAATAAAGCTATAGTATATTTTCCTGCATATTAATTTAAAATTTGAAAGTAAAATTAGTTTTAAAAACAATTTCAAATTTTAATAGATGTGTATTGAAAAGTGGAGTAAAAAAAATTTCAGTTCAAAATTCAATTTTAAATTTTACAAATACAAAATAATTTAATTTCAGATTAATTACCAATTTTACATTTTCTATTTTTTTTAAAGACATAAATTTCCTCTAACAATTTCCTAATAACATTTACAATTACTTTTTAATTTTTTTAATTTATTGTTGTGTTTTTTAACTATTCATATTTTTTATAGGTTAATTATTCATATGTTGTACTCTATTTTATTTTATAAGAAATTAATTATTTCATTTTTATAAGATAATGATTTTAATTACATTATATTATTATTTTTTAAATAACATAATTAATATTCTTAAACATAAATTCTTATAATTAATTTAATCAACTAATAAAACTATTAAAAATAGTACTATTATTGTATTACATAAGAAAATTAAAACATTATATTTTGTATGTGATTTGAAAGAAAAAAATAAAGATTGAATAAATTTAGTGTTGCGCTAATGGTAAATTAAAAATAATAATAACTTTTTTTTAAGAACAAAAAATAATAAATTACAGAAATAAACATGAACAGTAAAGTTTGCCTATAATAATTTTTTTAAAAAAGATTGTGATATAATTATAAATGTCTATTAAAAAATAGGTAGAGGGCATTAATATCTTTAACAAAAATAAAAAAAAACTCATTTATTTTATTAGGTATGATTTCTATATATTTTTCTTGACTACCTAACCTCATTAAATGTATCATAATAAATGGCACAAATTAACGAAACATTTTTTATTACTTTTTTTATTAGTTGGGTTGGGTTAATTATTACCAAAGAAAGTTATGGATTGGTGGGTGGAGTATTATTTAAAGGACTAAACTTGTGAAAATTTGAATGAGATTAAGAAGATGCTATGGTTGATTATAATTATAATTATAATTTTGTATAAGAATTAAGATTTATGAAATTACTAAAACACACGTAATATACATATAAAAACACACTAATAAAAATAACTCAATAGACATATATAAAGTTATTTAAGTAAATTTGGTATTTAATTTAGTAAATTACAAAATTATTCTCACGTATGAGGACCTACAGGGCAGGGGATATACTCCAAATCTCAAGGGGAAAAAATTGCATATGGGTTTCGTTCGGGCCAATCCCAACAAGGATCCTTGGCTTCAATAAAAAAAAAGTATCCTTGGCTGACGGGAGAAATTGCCATTCTTATAGAGGAGTGTAGGTTCTTAAAGTAGACAAGAAGGTAATATAATTTTAACAACTCATAATTCATCATGTTTAAAAATTAAATTCATATCATGTAAAGTTTTTTTTAATTCATTCATAATTAAAAAGTACATCAAGCAGCACATTTAATTTCTTTATAATGTCTTTTGTAAAGATTTTGTTAGTGGATATTATTTTATTTGTTTGGAATTTTATGTTTTAACAACTTATTTACGTAACTTCTTCTGCATCTATCATCAACATGTTGTGGTACAGATGGTAAAGGGTTTATGATCCTTTAGCTATTAACTCTCTGGTTCAACCCAAGGAGGGATGGGATCATAGATCGCCATCCGTTGAGAGGGTCGCTCCCAATATTGGATCCCGTAGTACCTGAGTGATTAGTCATTAGGCCCGCTCTGATGGATACCCAGTTCATAGACCAAAAAACTTCTTTTGCATTTGACTTTAATTAATTTGGCCATGTTTTGTTTGAGAATTTAATTTCATCTTTCAATGCTTATCACTCTTAGATACGATATGTTCAACATTGTTTTTATTTTGTTCTATTGGAATAATACTATTATGAGGTAAACTATTTTTGGTCCCTGAATCATTTGTCAAACTACTATTTAATCCTTGATTTTTGAAAAAATACTATTTGATCCCTGAATTTTTACCATTTTCAACTATTTAGTTCCTGAATTTTAGAAATACACTATTTAGTCCTTGAATTTTATAAATATACTTTTTGGTCCCTGAATTTCACTTCTGTCAATTAATTAGAACATGGGACGTTAACCATTACCGAACCAAGTGACATGCACGCTACGTTAAAGCGAGGCAAAGAGGAATCCACTTCATCATCTTCAGCTTTGTTAATGCTTGTTGAATTATGGCATTTTAGCTCCAATAGTTTGTTATTTTTTTAAATTCAAATAAGAAATCTTTCAAGATTTTTGCTGTTAGGTTATTTATTTTTTATTAACATTTAAATTTCTTATTATCTTTAGTTTTCATATTCAAATTAGATGGCCCACAAAATTAGAAAGTTTGTTATTTACAATCTCTATGTATAAATCAAGTATGAATCATGAATGAAAAAAAATTAGCTTTCAACCTAATTTGAATTCTCTCCATCTCTCTCAATTTTCTTTCTAAAATTTTTTAAAAAAAACCAACAATGCTACTGGCAAATCGAACTTAGATTAAAACGTGGAGGTAAGTGTGATTTAGATTAAAACAGGTAAATCGACGTTCATATTCAATAGCTATTGTTATTTGTTCCACCCTTTCAAATCGAAGTTTCATCTTCTTTAGCTTAATCAAAATGTTTCGATGAGTTGCAACTGTGAAAGAATTAACTCTAATCAATCTTAGAGTTCTGAAGATAGTGGTAGAGCTTTAACCAAATATGAGTGGCACGTAAACAATGATATGCTAGCATTTAATGGTCACATCACTCATTTAAGTAATCGCTAATATCCGAGAGACTAAATAGTTGACTAAGGTGAAAATTTAGGGACCAGATAGTCTATTTCCAAAATTCAGGGACCAAATTGTATATTTCTAAAATTCATGGACTAAATAGTTGACAAAGGTGATAATTCAAAAAATAGTATTTTTTTAATTCTGGACTAAATAGTAGTTTGACCAACAATTTAGAGACTAAAAAGTATTTTACCTTTACTATTATTAGTTAGTCTTTTATTGTGGATATTAATTTTTATTTGCATGTATTAAAAACTTGAGCTTGAATTATCAAACCAATATTCTAAGAATCGAACCGGACAAAGACTCGGACAAGTGTTCGGTTCATGGTCTGATCGGTTTAATCGGTCGAACCGTCGGTTGAACCGGATGACATAATAAATAATAAATATTAATTATTCTTAATATATAAATGACATTACTTAGGTTTTAGGTTTCAACATACATATAGTTTTGATGTTTTAAATTACATGACTTCTCAAATTTTAATTTTTAAGACTTGTCAAACTCCAAAAAAAACTTGATCAAACTAAACATGAAATTTTTTATAATCATGACTTCTTAAATTTTAATTCTCAAGACTTTTCTAATTTCTTTTTTATGTTATTTTTTATTTTTTAATAAAAAAATTGGGCCGGTTGGACGGTCTGACCCAGTTGATCGATTGAACCCCGATTAAATCTGGTCCAATCCGGTCCAACTACAAAAACGGTTTTTTGGGTCCAGCCGACTAGCCTTTGTATCCAGTTAGCAGTCGGACCGTCCGGTCTGGTCCAAACAACACTGTATCAAACGTTATGGACATATATACATGGTTATATGTCATCTAGCATTGTCAAATCGGGCCGAACCGTTTATTTGGTGGGCTTGAGAAGTGATGCTCAAATCTGCCCGTATTGGCCAAAAACACATGTCAATTTTTTTAAGATATATTAAAAAAAACTAATTATAAAATAATGTATTTACTTAAAATTAGTTTTTTTTAAACTTCTAATTAATATTTTATTAATTTTAACTATTATTTAAATAATTTATACAAATTGTTAGAATAAAACTATTATTTAACACATAAAATTACATAAACTATATATATTTTAAACAAAATATATATTAATTTTATATTTTTTTAATTTTTTGTGCGTCGTCCCGCTGGAACCCACGGGCTAGCCTGTGAACTTAAATAGACCTATTTTATTAATATCCAAACCTGTCATTTAGCGACCGAGCCAGACTGACCCGTGGGCCCAAGCCCGTTTTGATAATATATTGATCACTTGAAAATTGTTCTATTTTGAAATCTTAATGGAATAATGAAGCTTGGGTAGTTCTTACGAAGTTCTATGTTAAATACAATTAATTCATTGTAATTATTATGTTTCCTATACAATATATTCAAAACTCAACCATAAATGCAATATATAAACCTTATACATTATCACATTTATCCGTTTATTATATTCCATATTTATATTTTGTTTACTTCAGTAAGAAGTAAACAATTATTACATACACATAATTAAGTATAACCAAACATATATATATATAACTATCTATAAACGTAATCTAGGCGCACGGATTACTCTCTAGCTTAAGGTATATTGCATATATGATAATGCATGTATAGGGTTTATAAATAATTTGGATAAATCGGATTTGACGATGATTAAGATGGACTGTGGGGTGAATCATACTATCCATTTTTTTTTTAACCTTAATCTCATATATATATTTATTTTTCCGATTAACACTATAATATTTTTCACTTTATAATTCGAAAGTTAATCGTCTATTTATTAGAAATTAACTCAAACTAATATATAAATATATAGAGGTAACCCGTGCATCGCACGGGTCGGATACTATTATATATTTAATCTAACTACAATTATGCTTTATATATTTCCCAGCATAGTTATTTAGTTTCGATTTTTAAAATAGAATGTAATTTTATTCTCAGTTTGATCTATTATATCAATTAGTCCAACATACTACTACAACAATTTGTAAATTAATCCCGTGCAACGCACGGGTTCAAAACTAGTATCTTACTAAAGGAATGTACATGAGGTATTCTCATGACATGTGTCCTATTAATAATGCTTGCTCATCCTCCACCTTGCCATCCTTTCTCAACCTCTACACATTTTTCTTCCTAATTAATGTGTGATCCTAATAATGACATATAGTTATTCTTTATTGCAGTTTTTCCCTTAATTTTTTTAATAAATCAAGTATTCATTATCTTTAATTACGTTTTCTGAATTTTAATGTCTTGATCTCAAGTCAACTAATGTAATCAATTTGATTATTAATATAAATTATATATAAATAAATAAATAAATATATATATATATATATATATATATATATATATATATATATATATATATATATATTTGGCATGAATATCTCTAATATATCTATTATCTATTAATCTATTAATATATATAAAGGAGTCTACATATAGCCTTTGCTTGCCAAATCAAATCTAAGCATGGTTTGTTCATTTGACACATCATCCTGGAGTTAATGAGCATAAATATAAAGTAATGTACATGCCATGTGTCCTCTTAACAATTTATGCTCATCCTCCACCTTGCCATCCTCTCTCAACCTCTAACAATTTTCTTTGCTAATTAATGTGTGATCCTAATAAATGACATACAATCATTCTTCATTGCAGTTTTTTTCTTAATTTTTTTGAATAAATCAAGTATTTATTATCTTTAATTACATTTTTAAATTTTAATTTCTTGATCTCAAGACAACCAATGTAAACAATTTAATTATTAATATAAAATTATATATAAATGAATACAGATTTTGGTTTTTCTATTTTTTTGTGAAAATAAAATTTTTAAAATAATTATCCGACAAAATCTAACGGCCCCGTTTCTAATTGTATAATTAATTAATTACATTTAATACCATTTCCCCTTGTCTCAAAAATTCTTATTGCCTGGATGTATGCAGTTTTCAATTGCAATAACCACCATTTAATTCTGCAGTTAATGGCGTTCAATTTGGACATTGTACACGGTGATATTCATCAGCCAATACTCCATTGTCTGCAAGAGTTAACATTGTGCAACCGTTTCGTCCTTTATGTAAGCATTTATTCATTCTCCGACATCACCCGACTCATTGGATAACTGCCGATATCGGGATGTGGTCACGCTCAAAATCATGCTGTGCCAACGTTGCGCCCCATGTCGACCCCTGGAATCGTTATCACACAACGTCATCGTAATCCACTATAAATAAAGGATTGACCGTGAATACGATATGCAAAAAATACTCATTATCTGTATCTGCGTTTTCTCATTGTTGACCACAATGCACCACAACAAGGGAGAAGTGTGACGACTTGAGCGACCTTCTTAATTCTTATGCTCCCAAAAAGACATGCTTATGGACAAAAATGTTAGACAAGAGGTTAGTTAAGTAATACACTAATTAATATCACTTTTTAATCCCAACAACAACATTGCCATCGTTTGTTATGGAGGTGTTTCCATCTATATCACTCTTCCATTGATTAAATGGATACTATGCAACTTCACTCCAGATGAGTTCTATCTAGATCCTGTTCCAAGAGCTGTGTTGGAGGCACTGAATGCCGAGGCATGTAGTGCTTTTTTTTAATATTTTTATTCCCTTCCTTCAAACTTTGATTAAAGTTGCAGCTATTTATTCCACGATACGGTTTCAACTTCTTGAATGGTGAAAGGATCCTTAACGGTAATATATGGACCAACAAATATTAGTTGGTAAGATGTTGTAGTGTGTATTTTTAGACACTGATATAGACTATTGTGTACTGGTTAGTTATATTCTGGCAAACCTGCATCATATAGATGTCTGATAATTTGAATAGCAGATGTAATTGGACGTATGGTATACATGTCGGACGTGCACCAATCATCGTCCAAATCAAAACGCCTTAATATCGAACTAGAGGATGATCAGTAAGCATCCATTATACTGCATCTTAATGTTGTTTTATTTTCAATTATTAGGTTGTTTACATGTGATTTTTATTGTGAATAATAATATGCAGCAAGGTAAAGATCCCCATAACTTTGTGGGGTAAGTATGTTTACCAAATTACAAACTATATGCGTAATATCACTGGGGTGCAGTTATCATCGTACTCCAGTACTTCAAACTCAAGGAATATAATACGTTATTTAGTTACGTTTAACTTTGTTATTCTTATAATACTGTATATTTAAATTATGTCATCCATTTACTCTGTTTGTATTGGGAGGTTGATTTCACGTCACATCACGACGTGGTTGCAACACCGTTCAAAGTAAAGTGACCTTCACCTGTTGATATCGATGGTAGAAGGCTATCATTTAATGATTCAGAACACACTCTATCGAGTTTTGGAGAGGAGGTTGATGATGTATTTGTCTTACAATGTTAATGTTTTTTCAATTAAATAAAATTGAGTGTGGTTGTGCAATTTCCCAATTCGTTTAGTTTAATCATTACTGCCATATATTCTTGCAATTATATTGTAAATTTTGAAATATAAAACAATATAATCTTAAATATCTGCCTTTAAATATAAATATTAGTTAATTACTAAGAAGCAGAATTCAAGTTTTGTGATGACATGAATTCATATATATACCTGCATTTAAACTTTACATATTTATTTATTTTTTTATATTTTCTATAAATTTTCTCAAGTGATTATATATATTTTTATATCTTCCTCACACATCACGTTTTTATTCATTCATTTTACTCCTCCTTCTTATTCATCTTCTTCCATTTGACTCTCAGTAATAAAAAATAAATTATTAGAAATTAGTAAAATATATCATCACCAAAAACATAATAGGAAGAATAGAACATATATTTTTTGTATAATCACGTGAAAAAGAGGATGATGAGGAAGATAAAGAAATGTGAGTGAAGAAGAAAAAGAAATTGTAAAAAAAAGATATACATAGATAAAATAAAACCACAAAAATGCAAAATGTATTGGAAAACTAAACAATTAATAAATAGCTATAAAGTAGAAATAGGCATGGGAAGAATAAAGAGTATGATTTTTTTCATGCCTACTTTTTATTCTTCTGATGTTTATCTTTACATATTTATTTTCTATTAATGACTATACTCTTTCTCACACATCATGTTTTTATTCTTTCATTCTGCTTGCTTGTGCTTCTTATTCTTCTTCTTCCTTTTGACCCTCATTAAAAAAAGTAGAAATTAAAACTGAGAAGGAGGATGATGAGGAAGATGAATAAATGTGAGTGAAGAAGAGAAAGAGATGGTAAGAAGAAGATATACATAGATAAAATAAGAGCAAGTAAATGCAAAAAGTAATGAAAAAATAATTAATTGATAAATAGCTATAAAGTAGACATAGGCATGAAAAGAATAAAGAGTAGGATTTTTTTTATGCCTACTTTTTATTCTTCCTGTGTTTATCTTTGCATAATTATTTTTTTATATTTTCCATACTCTTTCTCAAGTGATTATATATATTTTTATATTTTCCTCACATCATGTTTTCATTCTTTCGTTTTGGTTCTCCTTCTTATTCTTCTTCTTTCTTTCGACCCTCATTAAAAATAAATAAATAAGTAGAGATTAAAAAAATATATCTTCACGAAAAAAATAAGAGGAAGAAAAGAATATATATATATATATATATATATATATATATATAGATATAAATATATATATATATAATCACGTGAGAAAGAGGATGAAAAGAAAAAGAAGAAGAGGAATAGAGGAAGAGGAAGAGGAGAAGGAGGATGAGGAAGAAGAGGAAGAGGAAGAGGAGAAGGAGGATGAGGAGGAAGATGAAGAAATTTGAGTGAAGAAGAGAAAGATATGGTCAAAAGAAGATATACATAGATAAAATAAAAATAAGTAAATGCCAAAAGTATTGAAAAAATAAATAATTAATAAATAGCTATAAAGTAGACATAGGCATGGGAAGAATAAAGAGTAGGATTTTTTTCATTCATACCTTTTATTCTTACTATGTTTATCTTTACATATTTATTTTTTTTATATTTTAAATATTCTTCCTATGATTATATATATTTTTATATCTTCCTCACACATCATATTTTCATTATTTCATTTTGCTTCTCCCTCTTATTCTTCTTCTTCCTATGTTTATCACTTGAGAAAGAGGAAGAAAAGTGTTGGGGATTCTCACGTATCTTAGTTCGACTCGTGTCGATTAAGACACTCACCTTAAGAGATATTCCGGTACCCTCACAATTTAGGTAACGGCACTCTCACAGGATAAAACGAACTCGTCCCCGATGTCGCACACCGGAGGAATCAAGAACAGCAAAAGATTTTTTTAGAGACTCAAGAATTAGAACACTCAAAAATTGAAGAGGCCCAAATTGTATTCAGTTATTATCTCAACTTGATACAATCACTACATATTTTCATATGTATATTATATATGTATTTATATATATATATATATATATATATATATATATATATATATATATATATATATATATATATATAATAAATAATAAAACGTGATAAGCATCCCACAATTGTTGCACGTTCACCAAAATATCTGTTTGTTGGCAACGTTCACCATATAAGATGCAACAACTTTATTTGACCAATTCAAATGCAATAATATATATATATATATATATATAAATAAAGCCTTCACGTTTTACTTTTATTATTAACATATATATATTAATTATGAAAACGTGAGAAACAACCGAATGCATAACGTTAGTAAAATTGTAACCACTTGACAATTCATCACCATAAAAGGTGGAAGGATCTTTGACACTTTCAAAGATGCAACAAAGTGATTCCCCCTTTAACTAACTAATATATATAATAAACATTATATTTAATTTATAACAATAATAATTCAATCAATTATTATTATTATAAATTAATAAATATACACATTTCAGATTTGGGTCTCCTTTAATTTAAATAACGTAAGACTTTATTTGACACACACATGTGCACTTATATTTACAACAATCCCCCACATGTGTCAAATAAAGAACCACATTTTCATGAGTCTCACTCACGGATATAATCATTGTATCTAGTGTCTTTCCGACTATGAACTAGACCTAGACCAATAACACATAGTACACAGAGTTGTTAGTGAAGCCGGCTTCTATGAACCAACAACTCTTGTTGTATACTAGAGGTATTAAGAGTCAGATTATACCCCCACATTTTTGCTGTTAACGTCGGTTTTGCGCGTTACAACGGCCTTGCGCGTGCCTGTTTCATAACGAATGCTCTAGAGATTTTGCCAGAATCTCATAGGAGCGGCCCCACTCCACATTCGTAGAGGTGATTTCATTTAAGTGTATCTGCAATTATACACGATCCCTTAGGAATATGAAATCATTAAGTGCCTTTGCACAACCTCACAAAAAATGCAGTATAGCACTATCTCACACCATAGGAAGGGACAAAATATTTAGTGCTGCCAGAACTAACAGACGACTTGTTCTTCCCATTGAACCTTATTCATGGGATCACCAATCACAAAGGTTGGGTTGCCATCGTTGTTAATTTTCAAATTGGCCTAAGTCCCATTCCCCTCGATGTTTCAGTAATATATTTTCTTCCCAGAGGTTTAGTAAACGGATCCGCAAGGTTTACCTCTGACCTCACAAAATCAATTGAGATCTCACCATCTTTGAGCAGCTGCCTCACAATATTGTGTCTCAATCGAATGTGTCTGCTTTTGTCATTAAAGGTCTTATTTTTAGCAGTAGCTATCGCTAATTGGCTATCACAGTGTAATGACACAGATGGAGTTGGGTTGTCATCTAATGGGATATTTGCTAAGAAGTTTTTCAACCACTCAGCCTCAGTTCCAGCCAACTCGAAAGCTACAAACTCATAACCCCTTAAGGATTTAGTTATAATGCTTTGTTTGGCTAACTTCCATGTGACAACTTCACCACCAAACATAAGCACATAGCCACTAGTGGATTTTTTTTCTCCTCTGAATCATAGATTCGTTTTTCATCATTGTATCCTCTAATACAATGGAAAATCCACTATATTATACCATAATGCATGGTACCTCTCAAATATATCAATAATTTTGTCTTCCCCTTCTTCAAAGGAGGTATACATCTTTTGTTTGCACAAATATGCTTGATAGCCCCAAAGTCTACCAACCATTTTCTCATATTATAGGAAGAATGACTAGAGATATCATTTCAGCAATGATTTCATCACTACTATTATCATCTCCTTTAACCAAATTCATATTTGGCTTAGGAGGATTATCATCTCTTCTAGCCCTCTTACTACATTGTGCAGTATAACATATCATGCATGGTATAATTCATCAATTGCATCAAACTCCCAAAGATATGGGCATGTTGGTGCAATTGGATTCCCTTTATACTTATCAAAATGTACATAGAAATTTGTAGGGTCATCTTGCACAATCCAAATAAAAATCACCTCAATGATTTTTCCTTTTCTTTCTCTTTTACTTTTTCTCAAGTTTTCAACTAAATTTTAACTTCAATTTTCAAAAGTAAAAGGAAAGAAGTAGAAGATTTTCTTAACATCTTTAGGAACATGTTCAACTTTCAAAGAGAAGATATTTTAAAAGAAATGCAGCAATTTGTTGAGCATGACCAATAAAAATGCAATCAACAGTTTTAGAACCTAATCAAGTAATAAAACTTTTGCAAGACACCCCCACACTTTTAAATATTTCAATATATTATTCTACTACATAATAATATAGGCCAATAAAAATATAATATATATTCATTTGAGGAACTTTTCCAACTTCTATATGACCAAAATTTTAATATTATTGTACCTCTTTGTACAGTAATATTTTCTCAATCACTAACATAAAATGCACAATGAAAATATAAATTAGGCATATCATCATCTCTTTTGAGATGGGTATCACCAATACATATCATCATCTCCTTTGAGATGGCATCATCAATTTATAAATTAATCACAGATAATTAAATGCATAAATCTACAATATTTTGGTCACATATTCACAAAATAAAAAAACAAGTTCCAAAAATAAAATATATAACTCATAGTATAAATTGCATAGCACTTTCTAGCAATTACAATATACCCACAAAATTAGGTACAGATACGTATGGTGTCTTTTGCAAGAATTTCACAAATATAATTCACCCAAAATTAAATAATATTTTTGTGACACTCATTAAAATATCACATGTGAAATCACAATTTATATATATGAATATTTCACTAAATTTACAATTATGTGAAATTTTATTTTTCACAACTATGTACGTATCACACAATTCACTATTAATACTAATGTGAAATCTAAATGTTTGCAAACATATAGTCTCAAAATATTTCACCAAATAAATATAAAGACACTCTCAATTTATCATAATTTTAATGACTTAAAATTTCACAAGAAATATAAGGCCATTAAAATTTCAAAGATATAAAATATAAATTATGCATAAACATATCTCTAATATTTTCGTGCTTTATCACATATAAGCTTAAGAAAATAATAAAGTGACATGTGAGTTAAGATACATAACTATCACATGTAATTATTTTTGTCATCACTAATTCAATATAAAATCTTTTACATCATGTGTGAACAAACCAACAGCCATGAGAGCCACACATTTAAAACCAAATAAATGGCCTAAAAGAAATTATAAAGATTGGTCTAATTACTAATCTTTTATTTTAACCCAAAATAATTTTCAATGCAAAATTCAGAAATTTGTAGCCTCAATTTTAGGATTAAATAAAAGCCAACAGTAATTTTATTCCATTGATCATAAAATTCAATATATATTTTATAACAATATATCAATAATTCTCTCCCTTATTGATATGGTCCATTTTAAGAGAACATGATATAATATCAAATACTTGATCACAAATTTTTTATATTCCATTCAAACAAAGTTTGCTCATAAGATGAGTAAGCAATGTATCAACTTATATGATACCAACAGTTAAATGTATTTTAGCAACAATTAAACTCCATGAATAAAGACCACCACAAATAGAGTTTCGAGACCCATTTTTACATCACACAAATTTTCATCGGTCAACAATTAGCATTCAATCGATAGAAGTCTCCATTTAACATATAACAGCATTCAGTGCAGTCTCCATTCTAGTAGCAAAAATTTACCACTAAGAAAAACACAATAACAATTCATGTCGCAACCAAAGAAACAAGAGAGAGATTTCATACCATGACCCAACAATTTTCACATAATGACAAAAAATAGGGAAGTATTTAAATCAATAATTTAGCCACAATGCACCATTCTTTCAACATAAGATTGATGAAATACCTCAAAGTCTTTGGCTTCTTCAAATTAAAGGTTTTGCTTGTCAATGGAGAACTTCGAAAGTGTTTCAAAACCCAATTTGAACGAATCACAAACTCCCAAGTCACACAATCCCACCAAAGCCCCTACGCACATTACCGCGGCAGCCCTCATACTCAGATTGCAAATTTTCAATCCCAGCCAGCGTGTGGAAGAAGAAAAGAGAGCGGCAAGAGGAGAGGGTTTAGGGGGTTTAGCGCCGCTTTGCCGTTTCTTGTAAGACCAGGTAATTTTTGGTAGCTATGGATTTAATATCTCTTAAGTATTGTTGGGGATTCTCACGTATCTTAGTTCGAGTCGTGTCGATTAAGACACTCACCTTAAGAGATATTCCGGTACCCTCACAATTTAGGTAACGGCACTCTCACAGGATAAAACGAACTCGTCCCCGATGTCGCACACCGGAGGAATCAAGAACAGCAAAAGATTTTTTTAGAGACTCAAGAATTAGAACACTCAAAAATTGAAGAGGCCCAAATTGTATTCAGTTATTATCTCAACTTGATACAATCACTACATATTTTCATATGTATATTATATATGTATTTATATATATATATATATATATATATATATATATATATATATAATAAATAATAAAACGTGATAAGCATCCCACAATTGTTGCACGTTCACCAAAATATCTGTTTGTTGGCAACGTTCACCATATAAGATGCAACAACTTTATTTGACCAATTCAAATGCAATAATATATATATATATAAATAAAGCCTTCACGTTTTACTTTTATTATTAACATATATATATTAATTATGAAAACGTGAGAAACAACCGAATGCATAACGTTAGTAAAATTGTAACCACTTGGCAATTCATCACCATAAAAGGTGGAAGGATCTTTGACACTTTCAAAGATGCAACAAAGTGGTTCCCCCTTTAACTAACTAATATATATAATAAACATTATATTTAATTTATAACAATAATAATTCAATCAATTATTATTATTATAAATTAATAAATATACACATTTCAGATTTGGGTCTCCTTTAATTTAAATAACGTAAGACTTTATTTGACACACACATGTGCACTTATATTTACAACAAAAAGAACGTGTGTATATATATATAATCACGTGAGAAAGAGGATGAAAAGAAAAAGAAGAGGAAGACGAAGAGGAGAAGGAGGATGAGGAGGAAGATGAAGAAATTTGAGTGAAGAAGAGAAAGATATGGTAAGAAGAAGATATACATAGATAAAATAAAAATAAGTAAATGCCAAAAGTATTGAAAAAATAAATAATTAATAAATAGCTATAAAGTAGACATAGGCATAGGAAGAATAAAGAGTAGGATTTTTTTCATTCCTACCTTTTATTCTTCCTATGTTTATCTTTACATATTTATTTTTTTATATTTTAAATATTCTTCCTATGATTATATATATTTTTATATCTTCCTCACACATCATGTTTTCATTATTTCATTTTGCTTCTCCCTCTTATTCTTCTTCTTCCTATGTTTATCACTTGAGAAAGAGCAAGAAAAGAACGTGTGTGTATATATATAATCACGTGAGAAAGAGGATGAAAAGAAAAGGAAGAAGAGGAAGAGGAAGAGGAAGAGGAGAAGGAGGATGAGGAGGAAGATGAAGAAATTTGAGTGAAGAAGAGAAAGATATGGTAAGAAGAAGATATACATAGATAAAATAAAAGTAAGTAAATACAAAAAGTATTGAAAAATAAATAATTAATAAATAGCTATAAAATAGACATAGTCATGGGAAGAATAAAGAGTAGGATTTTTTTTCATGCCTACCTTTTATTCTTACTATGTTTATCTTTACATGTTTTTTTTTTATATTTTATATATTCTTCTTATTCCTATGATTATATATATTTTTATATCTTTCTCAGACATCATGTTTTCATTCTTTCATTTTGCTTCTGGCTCTTATTCTTCTTCTTCCTTTTAACCCTCATTAATAAAAAATAAACAAGTAGAGATATGCATGAAAATAATAAAAAAAGTCGGATTTTTCCCATGCCTATTTATTTTTTTATGCCTACATTTTATTTCTTCCTTGGTTATCTCTACCTACTTATTTTTTAAATAAATACTTTTTATTTAGCTCTATCTATTTTTATTTTTTATTTTCCATACTTTTTATCTCTACCTACACAGACATTGAACCATGTGAGTCACCAACAATTTTTTAATAGAAAATTAGGCAACACAACCAGAGCAAAGCATTTTTTTTAACGCAATTGAGTGCGAAATTGATTTGTTTATATTTAAATATAAATTTACATTTCCTTTTGTACTATGATATACTGACCCATTAATGGTAGTTTTTTGTAGCAATTGAGACACCCATATCTATATCTATATAAATATATATTTCAACATACATGACTCCTAATTGTGCCACCTCATGATTCAGCATTCAATTTTAATATTCACCCCTCTAATGTGGTGATTTCTCGCCTCAAAAAGTAGCGGAAATCAAGATTATGTATTAGTCATTAATTAAAATTAATGCTGAAATTCATATCACACAAATGGGAAATTAAATTTTTTTTATGGGATGGAAATTAAATTTTAGAAATGAAAAATAATATAATTCCCAAATAAATGGCGGGAATCAGGGCATATGCATACAGTTCACTTTAGATTTTAATTAATATAAAATAAAATTAATTTAAAGTCATAATTTATGTTCGAAACTTCATTTTTTTGTGGTGGAATAAGAAACTTAAATAATATTCATTTTGAAACTTATATTAATTTTTTAATTTTTAAAATCAAAATTGAATAAGAGAAGAGATTATAATAGAGATATATCTTTAAATTAAATATGAAAAAAAACAAATAAAATATATGATTATATTAAAAAGTGAATTTTTAAAAAAAATATGCAAATCAAAAGACGTTATAAGATATATATATAAATCTATATTGCAACGTATCAATGGAAAATTAAATTCTAAAATAAAAATAAAAATTTATATTTTTCTATATTCTATATCTATATTTCTATTTATATTATATATAAAGTAA
Source organism: Senna tora (assembly GCA_014851425.1). NCBI lineage: Eukaryota > Viridiplantae > Streptophyta > Magnoliopsida > Fabales > Fabaceae > Senna > Senna tora. Next base: position 18,620,112 of record CM026262.1, read on the forward strand.
CATATAATGGTTTAAATACTACCACATGTCTTATTTATTATTTTTACCAATCCTGCCACATCAGCCTTCATTCTTTATTTTGAGAAGCCCATGTACATGTGCCATGAATTAGTCTTAATTGATTCTTATCACTTTAGAAAGTTAAATTTGAAAAATTACTATATTAAATTGAATTTATTCTTATCAATTCAAACATTTAAATATATAATAAATGGCTTCAATCACGCTAACTAATTTAATTAGTTTTAGTCATGCTAATTCTGTGAGTTTCGCTTCTTAATGGAGTACACATTTATCAATCTGACTCTGTACCAAAAGATATTAGTACAAAATTTTTCATACTCAATAGCTTTCAAGGACAAATATTTGAAAATTTGAATTGGTTTGTCTGAGATATCAATTACGTTAATATTCAATTGGTTTATCTTAGTCAAATACAATTAATTATTATTAACTGTATTAAATCGTTTGCTTTTAATTGTTGTGCTGGTCATTTTGTAGAAATTTTAAATTGACATAATATGGCATTGACTCTATGTAAACGTTTTAAAATTCTAATTATTTACATACTCAATATACTTAATATCCTATATTTTGCCGTATTACTGCTATATATGGGCCTAAACATTGTCCCTCACTATTTTTATTCTCACATGGTCCTGATATCTACAAATTTGATTTTTTAGTGTCGATCATCTAACTTTTTTTCCTCATTCTTCTTTATTGTATTTCTTTGCACTTTTTTTTACTAATAATGCACTCTATTTATTTTATTTTCACCTGTATAAAATTATTAATAAATAAACAATGCACTCTATTTATTTATGAAAACACCAAAAAACTTATATACCCTAATTAAATTATATCACTACTTTTCTTAATGTATGAAATAATTCAAATTAATATAAAATGATCTATAGTCATATCCCGTGCATCACACGGGTTCAATATTAATTACTATATATAAAAAGGAAGGTGAGGAACGGCATTAGTATATTACGGCATCTTAAATCTTCATAAACCCTAGACATTATTTACCTGTTGGGTTTTTTGGTCCATAAAATGGGCCAACTGAAAGCCCATGACAACTTCAAGGGGTAATGAACGGCCCAATAATTGGATATCAAAGAGGATAATTAATCAAATGGGCCCGTTGGCCAATAAAAGAATGGGCCCGGAAACTATGCACTTTCCTTGGGCTCACATGTTTCACATTTTATTATCGTTATCTTACTGATCTTTTTCTCGACGTGCTATCTTATTGATCATACGTCTATTTTTACCAAATAGTAACTTTTTGTTTTTTCAATGTGTGGGAATGAGAAATGAGAATGATGATGAGAATGGATGGTTGATACTAGCTTCAAACCTATGTCTCAATGGCTTAGGGGCTTAGGGCACACCCCGTAACCACAAAGACACAGATTAGCTAGGCAGTAGTAACTTTTTACCAAAAGGATGAAATCTATTTTTAATAGGGTAATACTTTGGAGTTATGGTGAGCCAAAGCTTACTATTATTTAGTAATTGAATTTGTTTTGAGATCTGTATTATCTTAAATTTAAAAAAATATATTTCGATACAGATCTTGATACTCATAAAATAATCTTTCTTTGTAGTAGTGCTAAAACTCTCAATATCTTCTTAACATTGTCCTTTTTAATATGCACTTCAATAAATAAGTAGATAATAAACTTATTTTTTTATAGAGATCTTACAATATTAAAAAAAAAAGCAGAATAATATATATATATATATATATATCAAATCCGAATCCTTACAGGTTTAAATTTGGTAGTTTGTTAGCTCCCTATTTTACATATAAGTCCGTATGTAAGTTAATGTATCCAAAATTATTATTTTACATACTAGTTTACATATATACAACCTAACGTATAAAAAAGTGAACTATAAAAACTGAACAAAATTTGAACTATGGAGATTCACTTTCAATCTCTCATATATATGATATTTCATATACGTACATAGGGATGTTCCAGAAGTTTGGTAATTAGAGAGATAGACAGGGTCAATTACGTACAATGCAAATTATAGACAGATGAGTACAAATGTATGCATGTATATGTGTAAGAAGGTGGGTGCGCTTGTCTTTGGTATTTTGGATTGGTCACAAGTATAGTTCACGTACATGAATTTCTCCCAATATATATATACATATATGATCTCTTTTTTTCTTATCAAGATGGAATCTATAGCTTTCACTGTTATCACCAATCCAACGTCGACGTGACTCAACCATGACATGAAAATCCATGTCCCTACCTTTATTTGATTTTCTTTGATATTGATGGGGATAATATTGATATCTTATCTTTTTTTTAACGTCATAAAACTATATTTTTTTTTTAATTTTTAATTTTTTAATTTTATTTTTATTTTTAATATAAGTATAAAATATTTTATTTATTTTTATTTCATTTACATCACATCACATCATTTTTACATTTTTATTCCATTCCCACTAGCATTTTCATTCCCATTATCATTTAATTTCCATTCTCTCCAACATTCACGTAACCAAATGAGCTCTTTAGGGTGTGCTTGGTATGTTATTTCGAGGTTGTAATGTTGGAATCTAACATTCTTCCTACCAAACATACCTTATTTTTTGCAATGTGATGAAATTATATTTTTGTTCTTACTTTTTATCCATTTTTATTCCATTCTCACTTTTTATGTAAGGGTAAAATGGTCATTTTACTCACTTGTATTCCATTTACATTACATCACATTGACATAACATTTTCATTACATCCAATATTCACATTCCCATTACATCTTCTATCCCACTAACCAAACACACCCTTAGGGCACGTTCTTTACGCAGAAATGGAAATGGAAATAGAAACGGAAACGGAAACGGAATGCGTTTATTATGTTTGTTAGTAAAAGTTTGGAAATGGAAATGGAATGAGAATGTATTAAAATTACCACTTTACCCCTTATATTAAAATAATAAAAAGAAAAGAAAGTTATGATTGCGTCAAATCAAAGGGTATAATAGACATTTTGTATTTTCTTTTTGCTTTTAAAAGTTGATGGAAATGAAAAAGTAAAAAATAAGTGGGACCCAGTGGGCCCCACCCATTCCATGATCATTTTCATTGCCAATTCTTATAAAAGAACATGGCCTTAGGGCACGTTCTTTACGCAGAAATAGAAATGGAAACAGAAAACGGAAACGGAAACGGAATGCGTTTCTTGTGTTTAGTAGTAAAAGTTTGTTAATGGAAATGGAAAGTGAATGTATTAAAATGACCATTTTACCCTTATATTAAAATAATAATAAAAAAGAATGTTATAATTGTGTCAAATCATGTCAAATCAGAGGGGTATAATAGATATTTTGTATTTTTCTTTTCTTTTTTTTTAAAAGTTGATGGAAATGAAAAAGTAAAAAAGTAAGTGGGGCCTGATGGGCCCCACCATTTCCATTTCCATTTCCTTGGACATTTCTTATAAAAGAACATGCCCTTAGTGTTTTAGTCATGAGGTGACATAATATATAACATTATATATATGTTTAATTTCGTCCCCAAACTAAGTTAAACCAATTAAAGTTATTGGATGATGAATTCAATTATTTATACGAAGTTAATTATGATTAACTGAATAAATACAAATATGCTAGAATATTAGAGGAGATGGAGAAAAGCAAAATAAGAAAAGTAATAATAAAAATAGTGAGAGAAGACGTAATTAAGTAATGCACAAGTGTGTGTGTGTGGTATGGGCGAGGGACAGAGGAATGTGAGTGTGGGATTAGTTTAAAAAAGAGAATGATGAAGTAAGTGTGTTGGGAGAAAGTGGAGCCCACAAAGGGAGATCGGTTTTGCACGCGCAGTCAGGATAGTGGGACCCATGCACGTCCATGCAAAAATATACAAAAATATTTTCTCTTTTTTTTGGGTAAAATATAGAAAAATACAATACAATAGTAGGCGCTGAATTTCGAATTTCGAGGGCCTTTCTTTCCTTCTTCTTTTCCTTCTTTCATCACCATTCAGTATTCGTCCACCCATTCAAAATTTTGATTTGATGGGCATTATTTTTTAAGAGATTTTCTTTGACACTTAAAAATTAGTTGAATAATTGTGGTTAGATAAAATTATTTGCGGTTTAGGTTTGTGCATTAATTTTTTGGGTTTAACCTCTGTTGGTCTCTCTAATATGTCACTGACATCCTGCTCAATAATACTTGGGAGTACCTTCCTTTACTACTCTACTGAGTAAAGTCAGAAAAAAAAAAAGTATTCACCAATTCTATATTTTCAAGTGTAGAACGGACCACAACGCATCAGGCCCAAACCCACATCTCTAAGTCCTTTCCATCCCTCCACTGTTCCTCTTTTTTTTTTTTTTATGGGAATCCTTCTCACTGTTCTTAAAATTATACAATCAACTATATTATTTTAATGTGGATTTTGCTAATAAATGAGTTAGGGCACTCTTTTAAGATTTTTTTTGTTCGTAAAAAATTTAATAATTTGAATTTAGTTAAAATTAATTAAAAAAATTATTTTTAGAATTAGACTTAGGTGCACTTTTTTTATAGGCTTTAATTGAAAGTGCTTTTTTTATAGAGCTTTGAAAAAAGTTAAAGCCATTTTACGTTTGGATGTCATGATTAAAAAGTGCTTTAAAAAATCACAAGTGTTTGGATGTAAAATTTAAAAAGTACTTTTTAAATAATATCAATTTAATTTGGATGTGGTTTAAATAATTAACAGATCTGATGAGATAGACTATTTAGTGCTAATTGGATAACAGTTAAAGTCTGTTAAAATAATCCATTAATTATTTAAATAGAAACTAAACAAAAGGACCAAATTGATCATGATATGTTTGTAAGGGACCAAATTGATAACTATTTTTTTATGAGGGACCAAATTGAAAAAATGGACATCAATAAGGGACCAAAATGCAGTTTTAGTCTTCACATATATAACTACACTCCATTTGAAAGATACATTCGTGATTGGTCAAAGCAAAACAGCATAGAGTAAAAACACGCCACATTTTTCGTTGATTACCGCCTCCGCTTTTTTCAGAGAAGCCAAAAAATTGGGCTTCCAAAAATAGTAGGGCTTTTGCATTAAGCTTCTCTTTTTTTAATAATATGATCCAAACACCTATTTAAATATGAGAAGTGCTTAAATTCAAAATTAAAGTGTTTTTTATTATAAAAAAAACTTATCCAAACGGATTATTGTTCATTCGAAATAAGCACATATGAATTTTTTTATTAAAAAGAATTAATTATTAGAAATGTGAGTTTTTAATATATATATATATATATGCTCGCACGCGCATAATATTTGAGAAATTTATGTCAAAAATTTGAAAAAAAATTGTTGTTAATTAAAAATATTGGTTACCAAAACCTTATTAATTTTTTAAGTTCATTATCAAAAAAATTTACTAATTAGTTGAAATGAATCTTTATCAATCACTAGTTAGCGAAACCTTTTCTTATTGAATTATTTTTCATATTTTTAGACTTCATGCTCTTTTATTAACTTTGTCTTTTATTTTTTTTCTTGATTAAAATGCATAAAGCCTCTTCAAATTATAGGTCATTTGTAGATCATTTTTCTAAATTATATAAATTGATATATCCCACTTAAGATAACATTAAGAAGATAAGATGATATTTAAAATTGTAAAACTGTAATACCCGAGGATATTTTAACTGGCATCATGTATTAAATTAAATTTATTAAAAAAAATAAAAGTGGAAAATGAGATGACAAATAAATACTATATTTTTTTATTATTATTATTTTTTTTATACTTGTCAGATTATATTTTTTTATAAGTATATATATGTTAATTAAATATATATATATATATATATATATATATATATATATATATATATATATATATATATATATATATATATATATATATATATATATATATATTAAAAGAAGAAAGAGGGACCAGATTGTGGTTAGGTGACATATACATATATATTAATTTAATATATATGTATATATGTAATGGAAGAAAGAGAACAAAAGAAAAAAAAAAGAAGAGAGGCGTGAGTGGCGAGAAAGAGAGCTAGACGAGAGGGAGAGAGCAACACGCGAGGGAGAGAGGCGAGAAGCGAACGGAGCTCACGTACGGAGGTGACCAACGCGTGGTGACTGGCTGGACGTGCGAGGAGGCCGGCCGAAGTCCGTCGCCGTCGCCGTTGAGCTGAAGGAGGAGAGAGAGTCGCGGGTTAGAGAGAGAAAGCAAAGGGGGAGAGTTTTCTCGCCCGAAAAGTCGTTGGAAAACGTCGTCTCTTCACCGGGGAAGGTAGCTGGGAGTCTTCTCTACTCCATATCGTCCTTCTAACCGGTTGAATCGAGGTGAGAAGTCCCGAAACTCTCAAACCCCAATTTTATCAATTTTAGGGATTTTTGGAAAGACCCCAATTGATTCAATCTGAGTATTTTGGGTCATAAATTGAAGTATATGCATGTTAGGAAGTGAGTCGAAAGCTTAGGAACCGGAACCAAATTGATGGAATTTATCCGGGTTCGAAAAAGTGTAGAAAAATGTGATTGTTAAGGTTTAAGGGTGTTGTGGAATGACTTGGGGTGCATTGAAAGGTTGAATAATATTTATATAATTATTAAAAATTATTGGAATGTACGAGGGATTAAAACCCAAGTAATTTTCGTCTCACCCGGAACCCCGTTCGGGGAAAAAGAGACAATTTTCTAATTTTACGCATATTCGGGTATGTGTATTCATGTGTAGGTGAAGTGTTCAAGGTTATTTTGATAAATGGAAATATTGGATAAGTAGAATTTATGACTCTTGAGCCATAAATTCAAGACTTGGGTAGTGGGAACTTCACATGGACACATAGAGGTGAAATTGGGTAACCTTGCATTCCCAAATTCAACGTTTCCGAATAGCGTGATTAAGAGAGGGTTGGACACGAATTAGAAGCATGCTAGTGTTCCGAAAACTAGTTGAGGGCACTCCAAGCCAACAACTAGTCTATGGAATTAATTAGAAAGAATATGAGCATTAGCATTACATGTACACGATAGTGGTTGAATTTTCAAGTCTCTGAATCTCTCAAGTATATGTGTATAGGGCACCATACTGTGAGTGGACTTTCGGGTGCACCGAGAGCCGATCAGAGGGGCCAACCAGGTGAGGGGCTTTCCTATCCTTGCCCTAAAGGGTTGACTGCGGATATGGATATATGGTTTGCCTTTTTACATGTTAGATAACATGCTATTGTTGTTCCTAAATTACAGTATATGTGAAAACGTGCTATATGTGTGTATGTGAATTGTAAAAGCAATGGTGGCTCAAGGAGCCTTATATGAAAAGAAGGTCCTCGGGACCTATACGACATCGAGGGTAGGATCGAGTAAATATTATCTGAAGGGTGTGGTTTTGTAAGTAAGTCCTGAAAGAGAATAAACCTAGGTGATTTTGTTCTGAACCAAGAGTCCGAATTAGAAACCACTTGGAAATCAAAATTTGCCTAAGAAGAAGTAAAATGAACAAGTAGTGGTCCATAGGGGTCATTTATTGTACAACGCGGGGACCGAGTCTATCACGAGTGGTCCGGGTAGATTGAGTCTCTTGTCTTGAGTCAAACCACAGAAATACAGAGTATATGAGTTCACCACATTGTGGCTATTACCTTGGGTAAACCGAGGTCAGATGAATCGCCGGCTATGCTCCAAGTGAAGTCTTGGGGTCAGACTATTGTTCCAAGTAAGTCTTGGGACCAGGGGTTCCTAGAATGATCAACTAGGTTCCCATATTGCTCACGTGAGATATTGCTTTCGGGCCAGATTCTCTCCTAACGGAGATATTGCCTTCGGGCCAGTTTATGATTATGATTACTTGAATACAGAGGACCACATGGAATTGTATGTTAAATCATGATATGATGTATGTGTGAATTTAAATGTATGTAAATACATGCTTTAAATTCTTTATTGTGAATATGATATATATTAATTGCCTGACCACCTAATATATGAAAATTTAAACCCGTTATATGCGTATGTGTTTGTGATTGGCTCATCTTCCCCAGTTGTAGTGGTACCTGCTACTACACCAGGGATGGGAAAGCCTCTCACTGAGTCCGTTTGACTCACCCCAATATTAAATGTTACAGACACAGGTGGTGTAGGCGCCGGGAGCGCTTCCACTTCATCTCAGGGAGGCGGACAGACATAGAGACCGCACGCATTGTTCGCGTGGGTAGTACTGTTATATGTATTTTGTCAGGATATAAATATGTATATGATTCATTTTGGTATATTATTGTTTTGTACAGTTGCTATATGCATATATGTATATGTCACACTCTAGAACTGTCGGCTTCATACAGATTAAAGATTGGTCTGGTTGTTGGGATCATAGGTTATGATATGATGAATATCATGCGTATATATATATATATATATATATATATGGATGTGACTTCCGCATGTGAATAGGATAGACCACTCGCACTGAGTGTGTGGTCAATATGTAAATTATATATATATGTGTGACTGAATACTTGATTGTGTGAAAATACGGCTTCCGCATGTGAATAGGATAGGTCACACGCATTGAGGCGTGTGATCAATATGTATATTTTATGCAGGTGTGTGATTGGATATATATGCTTGACTGTACACAGGGATTCTGCATGTGAATAGGATAGATCACCCGCCTTTAAGCGCGTGATCAATATGTATATTATACGTACGTGTGATTGATTATGTGTATATGTATAGACTGAAGCGGCGTTGAGCGAGCTTCGGATTGTGTGCTACTTAGGTCATCGGGTAGGGATGACCATATAAATACTATATTGTTTGTATTAGAAATGGGTAGTTACGCATATATAAGAATGTCAATCAGGAATTAGAGGCTTACGGGATAGGAGAAATCCTACCTCCCGTGCCGGTCACGGGCGCCCGGTAGGGGGTCGTGACAAACTTGGTATCAGAGCCTGGTTACTTTAAACTGTATGAAGCCATAGGTATGACCGGGTGTCGGTTTACCCCTCTTTGTGTACCTGGGCACAACGTAGGAGTAAAAAGGCACTTGTGGAAGTACCCAGGAAATTGTGTTAGCTTTTATTTCTACTCTCTTTTATACGAAATGTCATTAATATACGTGTACTTATTAGGTGTGGTCCTTGTGCAGTACAGGGATGTCACCTATTACGAGACGGACTAGGGGTGGAGGGAGAACTCCTGCTGAAATTGATCAAGAGTCAGTTCGGGAGGAGGTAATGCCCACCCGAGGCCGAGGTAGAGGCCGTACCCGAGGCCGAGGTAGAGGTCGTGCTCGGGGTTGAGGTAGAGCATAAGTAAGAGGGGAAGAGAGGAGACAGTCACCGGAACCTCAACCTCAAGTAGAGACGGTTGCACCTTCCGTGGCGAAAATGCTCACGGCAGGATTTCATGAACTAAGAGAGGAGATGACAAGACAAATACAGAGGGAAGTACGCCGGTTGGTAGTCGGCGAGGAAGAACAAGAGAGGGTTCTTAGCAATCAAGAGATGGAGGTTGTTGAGGAAGAGGATAGAGAATGGCAACAACCACAGGAAATGCCTTGCGAACCGCGGGCAGCACCCAGAGAGCTGTCAATTTCAAAATTTTTGAAGCTTCATCCACCCACTTTCTGCGGGACTAGTGAGAAAGAGGATCCGCAGTACTTTATCAGAGATGTGGTCAGAATTGGGCGTATGCTGAGGTGCTCAGGCCATGAATTGGTAGAATTAGCTTCATTCTAGCTGAGGGGAGCGGCTAGAGTATGGATAGAGTCCGTACAGATGAGGTATTCACGCAGAGTGGCACCGATGACCTGGGAAGATTTCCAAAGGGAATTCCTGGGTCGGTTTCTACCTGAAGGTACCAAGGATGCAAAGCGTCAGCAATTCGAGGAATTGTGGATGACGCCTAACATGACTGTGACGGAGTATGAGTTACTTTTTACTGAACTGGCTCAATTCTCACCTGAGTTAGTTCCTGATGAAGAGGCAAGGATCAAGAGATTCATACACCGACTCACGGAGCCTTTATTTACTGCTTTGCTACCTCAGAGGAGACAGTTTGATACTTTAGCCCAAGCAGCAGACTGTGCTAGAATGATTGAAACCAGGAAGAGGTATGGGATGTCTGTTGATCCTAAAGTCAAGTTAATTACAGGCAGTGACAACCATGGAGGTGGAAGTAAGAAAAGGAAGACAACAGATGGAAGTGCAGGATACTCAGGGTCCGTAGGAGGACTATCCTCAACTACCACCTATGAAACAGGTACAAGAGGTAATATTCAAGGGGGACAGAGGGAACAAGGGGGTGGAAATCCCGGTAAGACAAAGCCCCAGTGTGTGACTTGCGGCAGATTTCATTCTGGTATATGTCGGAGACTGACAGGTGGATGCTACCACTGCGGCCAGATGGGCCATATGGCTAGAGAGTGTCCAAAGAAGAAAGAGGGTACAAGTGTGAGAAGCAATCCGACGCTGAGGAGTACACCTATTCTAGCTCCACCAGTGAGAACCGTGCCACCACAGGCAGCAAGTACAAGTGCAGCTAGAGGCCGTGGTACAGGGTCTAGTGGCCGAGGGCCAGGGGCGGTAGGTGGAGGACAAGCGCGGGTATTCACACTCTCTCAGCAGGATGCTCATGCATTAAATGCAGTTGTGACAGGTACTCTTATGGTATGCTCTCTTGAAGCACGAGTCTTATTTGATTCCGGCTCCACTCATTCCTATGTGTCACATGCATTTGCCTCTAAATTCAACAAAAGTCCATCTAGAATGGAAGAAACAGTACTGGTCTCTACACCAATGGGAGAATCGGTACAAGTAGAATATGTGCATAAGTCTTGCATTGTGGAGGTCGATGGTCATGAGACTGTGGCAGACCTTCGGTTGTTGTGTATGGTTGATCTTGACGTGATCCTCGGAATGGATTGTTTGTCGTCTTGCCATGCGGTTGCGGACTGCAGGGCTAAATGCTTGAAATTCAATATGCCAAATGAGGAGCCCTTTGTGATACGGGGTGACGGAGCTGCACCGTATCCAAGCTTGATCTCGGCTTTGAAGGCATCCAAATTACTTACAAAGGGATGCAAAGGGTATTTGGCATTCGTCCAAGATACCACGAAAGAAGTACTTTCTCCGACTCAAGTACCTGTAGTGCGAGAGTTTTTGGATGTATTTCCAGAAGAATTGCCGGGGTTGCCGCCCGATCGTGAGATTGAATTTAGAATTGAGCTGCAACCTGGCACCCAGCCTATCTCCACACCACCTTATCGTATGGCTCCGAAAGAGCTGAAGGAGCTACATACACAATTGCAAGAATTGGTTGACAAGGGTTTTATAAGACCCAGTTTCTCTCCTTGGGGTGCACCAGTCCTTTTTGTAAAGAAGAAGGACGGATCTTTGCGGTTGTGTATCGATTACCGAAAGTTAAACAAGGTAACGATCCGCAATCAATATCCACTGCCGAGGATAGATGACCTATTTGATCAGTTGCAGGGTGCGAAGCGGTTTTCCAAGATTGATTTGCGATCTGGGTACCATCAATTGAAGATTCGAGAATCAGACATACCTAAGACCGCATTCCGGACCCGATATGGACATTACGAGTTCTTGGTGATGTCCTTCGGATTAACTAATGCTCCTGCAGCGTTCATGGGCATGATGAACAGAGTCTTTAAACCATTTCTGGACCGATTTGTCATTGTCTTCATTGATGACATATTGGTTTATTCAAAGAATTCTGAGGAACATGCTGAACACTTGAGACTAGCCTTACAGAGGTTGAGAGAGGAAAAACTGTATGCCAAGTTCTCTAAGTGTGAATTTTGGCTTGACAGAGTTGCCTTTTTGGGTCACGTGGTATCATCCGAGGGAATCCACGTTGATCCAAGTAAGGTAGAGGCAGTGAAGAATTGGTCCCAGCCTACCTCTGTTACGTAGATTCGCAGTTTCTTGGGTTTGGCGGGATATTATAGAAGATTTGTGCAGGATTTCTCTAAGGTTGCTGCATCTATGACTAGATTGACTCAGAAAGGAGTGAAGTTTGTATGGGATGACAAGTGTGAGCAGAGTTTTCAAAAGCTGAAGGACAGCCTCACTACCGCTCTGGTGCTGACATTACCTGAAGGCACAGGAGGGTACGTGGTATACTGTGATGCGTCGAGGATCGGGTTAGGGTGTGTCTTGATGCAGCATGGCAAGGTAATTGCGTATGCATCGCGACAACTGAGGAAACATGAGAAGAACTACCCGACTCACGACCTCGAAATGGCGGCTGTAGTATTCGCTTTGAAAATATGGAGACACTACTTATATGGTGAGACTTGTGAAATTTATACATACCACAAAAGCCTTAAATACATTTTCGAGCAGAAAGACTTGAACTTGAGACAACGCCGATGGTTGGAGTTGTTGAAAGATTACGACTGCACGATCTTGTATCATCCAAGAAAGGCTAATGTGGTAGCTGATGCTCTGAGTCGGAAATCCATGGGCAGTCTTGCTCATATAAGTGAAGAAAGGAGACCGTTAATTAGAGAACTGCACGAGCTAGAGCAAACGGGAAATAAATTTGAGATTGGAAGTTCCAACTCACTTTTAGCCCATTTGCAAGCTAAGTCCTCTTTGGTAGAAGAGGTGAAGGCTAGGCAAGATGAAGATACCGACCTCAAGCAAATCAGGGATACCGTAACTAAAGGGAAAGGGGACGACATCCGATTCTCTATAGATAATTCTGGGATACTTCAGTTGGAGGGACGGTTGTGTGTCCCTATGGTTGATAACTTGAAAGAAAGGATTCTTGAAGAAGCACACCGGACAGCGTATACAATCCATCCGGGAGCTAATAAAACGTATCATGACCTGAAACTGTTGTATTGGTGGAATGGCATGAAGAAGGATGTCGCAAACTATGTAGCCAGGTGTTTAGTGTGTCAGCAAGTCAAGGCTGAACACGAGAAGCCCGCCGGAACATTACAACGGATAGAAATACCTGAGTGGAAATGGGAAAGGATAACGATGGATTTTGTAACAGGGTTGCCAAGATCACAACAGGGATTTGATTCGGTTTGGGTAATAGTGGATCGCATGACTAAGTCCGCACGCTTTCTGCCAGTTAAGACCACTTACAAAGTGAGTCAATATGCACAAATTTACCTATCAGAAATCGTTAGATTGCACGGTGTGCCAGTGTCCATAATATCTGATAGAGGTCCACAGTTCACTTCCAGGTTTTGGAAGTCATTGCAAGAAGTGTTGGGAACTAGGGTTGATTTGAGTATTGCGTTCCACCCACAGACCGACGGGCAATCAACCATTCAGATTCTTGAGGACATGCTTCGGGCGTGTATTATGGATTTCGGCGGAAGTTGGGAAAGGTATTTACCCTTGGCTTAGTTTGCGTACAATAACAGTTATCAAGCAAGTATTCAAATGGCACCTTTCGAGGCTCTGTATGGCCGTAGATGCAGATCCCCGATTGGGTGGTTCGAGGTCGGAGAAGCTAGCCTAGTCGGCCCGGAATTGTTACAAGATGCCTTGCAGAAGGTAAAATGTATAAGGGAGAGATTGCTGACAGCTCAGAGTAGGCAAAAGTCTTATGCAGACAATCGAAGAAGAGAACTGGAGTTTGCCGTTGGTGATCAGGTGTTCTTGAGAATATCACCGATGAGAGGCGTAATGCGGTTCGGTAAGAAGGGGAAGTTGAGTCCTCGGTATATCGGACCGTTTGAAATCTTAGAACGAATCGGGAATGTAGCATATCGGTTGGAATTGCCTACGGAATTGGAGGGGGTACACCCCGTCTTTCACGTATCAATGCTTCGAAAGTATCTTCCCGATCCCTCGCACGTGATCCAATCGCAAGACGTGCAACTAACCGAAAATATGACGTATGAAGAGGAGCCAGTGGAAATCTAAGATCGGCAGTTGAAGAAACTCAAAACGAAAGAGATTCCATTGGTTAAAGTTCTGTGGAGAAACCACTCGACCGAAGAAGCTATGTGGGAGGTCGAGGGTGAAATGCGCAGGACGTATCCTCATCTATTTCGAAACTAAGGTTAGTATTTTGTTTGAAATTCAGGGACCGAATTTCTTAAGGGGGCAGATTGTAATACCCGAGGATATTTTAACTGGCATCATGTATTAAATTAAATTTATTAAAAAAAATAAAAGTGGAAAATGAGATGACAAATAAATACTATATTTTTATTATTATTATTATTATTTTTTATTACTTGTCAGATTATATTTTTTTATAAGTATATATGTGTTAATTAAATATATATATATATATATATATATATATATATATATATATATATTAAAAGAAGAAAGAGGGGACCAGATTGTGGTTAGGTGACATATACATATATATTAATTTAATATATATGTATATATGTAATGGAAGAAAGAGAACAAAAGAAAAAAAAAAGAAGAGAGGCGTGAGTGGCGAGAAAGAGAGCTAGACGAGAGGGAGAGAGCAACACGCGAGGGAGAGAGGCGAGAAGCGAACGGAGCTCACGGACGGAGGTGACCAACACGTGGTGGCTGGCCGGACGTGCGAGGAGGCCGGCCGGAGTCCGTCGCCGTCGCCGTTGAGCTGAAGGAGGAGAGAGAGTCGCGGGTTAGAGAGAGAAAGCAAAGGGGGAGAGTTTTCTCGCCGGACAAGTCGTTGGAAAACGTCGTCTCTTCACCGGGGAAGGTAGCTGGGAGTCTTCTCTACTCCATATCGTCCTTCTAACCGGTTGAATCGAGGTGAGAAGTCCCGAAACTCTCAAACCCCAATTTTATCAATTTTAGGGATTTTTGGAAAGACCCCAATTGATTCAATCTGAGTATTTTGGGTCATAAATTGAAGTATATGCATGTTAGGAAGTGAGTCGAAAGCTTAGGAACCGGAACCAAATTGATGGAATTTAGCCGGGTTCGAAAAAGTGTAGAAAAATGTGATTATTAAGGTTTAAGGGTGTTGTGGAATGACTTGGGGTGCATTGAAAGGTTGAATAATATTTATATAATTATTAAAAATTATTGGAATGTACGAGGGATTAAAACCCGAGTAATTTCCGTCTCACCCGGAACCCCGTTCGGGGAAAAAGAGACAATTTTCTAATTTTACGCATATTCGGGTATGTGTATTCATGTGTAGGTGAAGTGTTCAAGGTTATTTTGATAAATGGAAATATTGGATAAGTAGAATTTATGCTCTTGAGCCATAAATTCAAGACTTGGGTAGTGGGAACTTCACATGGACACATAGAGGTGAAATTGGGTAACCTTGCATTCCCAAATTCAACGTTTCCGAATAGCGTGATTAAGAGAGGGTTGGACACGAATTAGAAGCATGCTAGTGTTCCGAAAACTAGTTGAGGGCACTCCAAGCCAACAACTAGTCTATGGAATTAATTAGAAAGAATATGAGCATTAGCGTTACATGTACACGATAGTGGTTGAATTTTCAAGTCTCTGAATCTCTCAAGTATATGTGTATAGGGCACCATACTGTGAGTGGACTTTCGAGCGCACCGAGAGCCGATCAGAGGGGCCAACCAGGTGAGGGGCTTTCCTATCCTTGCCCTATAAGGTTGACTGCGGATATGGATATATGGTTTGTCTTCTTGCCTATTTGTAGGAATTACATGTTAGATAACATGCTATTGTTGTTCCTAAATTACAGTATATGTGAAAACGTGCTATATGTGTGTATGTGAATTGTAAAAGCTATGGTGGCTCAAGGAGCCTTATATGAAAACAAGGTCTCGGGACCTATACGACATCGGGGGTAGGATCGAGTAAATATTATCTGAAGGGTGTGGTTTTGTAAGTAAGTCCTGAAAGAGAATAAACCTAGGTGATTTTGTTCTGAACCAAGAGTCCGAATTAGAAACCACTTGGAAATCAAAATTTGCCTAAGAAGAAGTAAAATGAACAAGTAGTGGTCCATAGGGGTCATTTATTGTACAACGCGGGGACCGAGTCTATCACGGGTGGTCCGGGTAGATTGAATCTCTTGTCTTGAGTCAAACCACAGAAATACAGAGTATATGAGTTCACCACATTGTGTCTATTACCTTGGGTAAACCGAGGTCAGATGAATCGCCGGCTATGCTCCAAGTGAAGTCTTGGGGTCAGACTATTGTTCCAAGTAAAGTCTTGGGACCAGGGGTTCCTAGAATGATCAACTAGGTTCCCATATTGCTCACGTGAGATATTGCTTTCGGGCCAGATTCTCTCCTAACGGAGATATTGCCTTCGGGCCAGTTTATGATTATGATTACTTGAATACAGAGGACCACATGGAATTATATGTTAAATCATGATATGATGTATGTGTGAATTTAAATGTATGTAAATCCATGCTTTAAATTCTTTATTGTGAATATGATATATATTAATTGCCTGACCACCTAATATATGAAAATTTAAACCCGTTATATGCGTATGTGTTTGTGATTGGCTCCTCTTCCCCAGTTGTAGTGGTACCTGCTACTACACCAGGGATGGGAAAGCCTCTCACTAAGTCCGTTTGACTCACCCCAATATTAAATGTTACAGACACAGGTGGTGTAGCACCGGGAGCGCTTCCACTTCATCTCAGGGAGGCGGACAGACATAGAGACCGCACGCATTGTTCGCGTGGGTAGTACTATTATATGTATTTTGTCAGGATATATATGTATATGATTCATTTTGGTATAGCATTGTTTTGTACAGTTGCTATATGCATATATGTATATGTCACACTCTAGAACTGTCGGCTTCATACAGATTAAAGATTGGTCTTGTTGTTGGGATCATAGGTTATGATATGATGAATATCATGCGTATATATATATATATATATATATATATATATATATATATATATATATATATATATATATATATATATATGTGACTTCCGCATGTGAATAGGATAGACCACTCGCACTGAGTGTGTGGTCAATATTTATATTATATATATATGTGTGACTGAATACTTGATTGTGTGAAAATACGGCTTTCGCATGTGAATAGGATAGGTCACACGCATTGAGGCGTGTGATCAATATGTATATTTTATGCAGGTGTGTGATTGGATATATATGCTTGATTGTACACAGGGATTCTGCATGTGAATAGGATAGATCACCCGCCTTTAAGCGCGTGATCAATATGTATATTATACGTACGTGTGATTAATTATGTGTATATGTATAAACTGAAGCGGCGTTGAGCGAGCCGTGGATTGTGTGCTACTTAGGTCATCGGGTAGGGATGACCATATAAATACTATATTGTTTGTATTAGAAATGGGTAGTTACACATATATAAGAATGTCAATCAGGAATTAGAGGCTTACGGGATAGGAGAAATCCTACCTCCCATGCCGGTCACGGGCGCCCGGTAGGGGTCGTGACAAAAACATTCTCACTCAATAGATTACTCCATTGATTGTAGTAAAATTGTTTATAGGGATCAAAATAATAAATAATTCAGAGATTATAATATAGACCATAACAATATATATATTTTCCATATAACTAGCTTCTTTTCAAAATGCTTTTACTTCGTTTTTTTTTTTTAAAAAAAAGTGTATATATCTTACTCCTTCCCCTATCTAGATGTGATGAGAACCGAGTTTTCTAAACTCAATTAGGAAACTTATAAGTTTATGAATTACTTTAGTGCAAGATTGCTACGTTTACTTCTAGCTAGTTATATATTATATTAGGGCCCGTTTGTGCATGCTTATGAAAACTGTTGATTTTTAAATGACTTTTTTTTAAATGGAGTTTTTTTAAAAGTGCTGTGAAGGAGTAACAGTTTGTGTTTGGCAAATTGAGTTGAGAAGTACTTTTATCAGTAGTTGAAAAACAATTTGTGTTTGGTAAAATTCTATAAACAAGTGCTTAAAATTACCAAGAAGGGCATATATAGATTATGATGTTGTTAATGCTGTTAAATAGATAAATGGATGTCAATATTTAATTTTTTTATTATTAAATAAATAAAAATAAAATCTTAATTTATTTATTAATATATTAAAATTTTAATTAATGTAATTTTGTTTTTTAAGAGATATAATTTTGTTATCTATGATTATTTTTTATTAATTAATATCTATTAATGTTATTAAAATAAAAAATAATCATAAAAAATTGCATCCCTAATACAAAGAACATCACAATTAAAAAACATCAATGTATTCAAATACTTTATAAATTAGCATGTCTCAAAATAATCATACATAAGGAGAGTTTTCAACAATTTTATCCCTAAAATAAGAAAGGATATAATGGGACATATGAACTTTTATTAAGGGTATTTTTGTCCTAAATTTATTAAATTTCAGCTTCTGCTACTAGCTAGAAAAAGAAGCTCCAATTTCTAGCTTTTGCTTAAAGCTAAAAAAGTGCATTATGCTACAACTAAGAATCACTTAATTTATGAAATAAGCATGCACAAACAGGACACTTTTTTAAAATAAGTGATTATTAAAAAAATAAGTGCTTCTTTTTTTTAAAAATAAGCATGCACAAACAGACTCTAAGTATTAAGTAGCTAGTAATTTTAAAACGAATGTCATTATTTGATAACAATTTTTAAAAACAGTTCTTTATTTTTTATTTGGGCCATAAATAGTTTTCTGTTTTTAAAAGCAAAAGAACAAAAAAATTATTTGACAAGTTGGTTTTTATAATTGTTTTTAAAAACTAAAAAACATATTTTTGTTTTTAAAATTCAAAAAACAAAAATAAGTAAAAGTTCTTTTGTACTCTTATTTTTAGTTTTTTTTAACATGGAGATCAAACAAATGAGTTTATAAGAACCTATAAATTTCAATTTAGTCCCCAAACTTTTTTTACAAGAAACCTACATGTTTTAATTTAGTCCCTAAATATTTTTTATGTCCCCAAATTTTATATAAATTTTAATTTAGTCCCTAAACTTTTTTTTTTATGTTCCCAAATTTTACACAAGATTTTAATTGGCTAAAATATATAATAGGCAAAAGTATCTTTTTTGTCCCCAAAATTTACACAAGATTTCAATCTAGTCTCTAAACTTTTTTTGTCAATTTTTTTCTAAAAGTTTGGAATTGCATTCGATTTTGTCTAAAAAATTTCGAATGTTATCCTAACACTTAACTTTTTTTCTTTGCAGCTGAAACAAATATAAGCTTGTAAATATGTGTTGAATGGTACATGTTGAATCAACTGAACATAATATTAACAATATTTTCTTCATAAATCTGGGTAATATTATGAAACAATAAGAGATGTTAATATATACTGTCTATGAGTTACTAACGGAAAAGACTTTTTTTTTCTTAAGTTTAAAAATTACAACGACCAAATTTCAACGTATTTAAGTTATAAGGACCAAATTCTAATTTTGGTGAAACTACAGGGACTAAAAATATAATATAATTTAATAATTATCAATCATATACGAAGATCATTATTAATTGTTTGTTCCTACATAAACGGGGGGTTCGAACTTGGAGGTCCAGAGCAATTCGGGAGCCAATCACTGGGAAGTACGTACTTAGTGGGCGAAAAGTGAAGCACTCTGGGCAAACTGTAAGTAAGACAAGATAGATTAAAGTTAGTAAATAAATTATGTTCTTACCAAGCTCAAGGATTTGGGAGTTCTGGATGAAGATTTCTCTCTTTGTATCTCGCAAGAGTCTATCTCTCCAAAAGTCCGTCCTTTTCAATGTCTCATGGGGGTCTATTTATAGTGGAGGGTAAGATGAGTCATCAGTTACGGGCTGATGAGTCACATCCTAAAAACATGGGTAGTGCATGCACGTTTCTTGACATGGTAGTGGTGTCACGTAATGGGCTAAGGTTGAAGAAATGAGAGAACATGGAGCCACATGAGGTAAGTAGTGGGATGAAGGTGAGGGAGTGGGATTAAGCATGTGGATGTGGTTACGTATGTATGAGGTGTCAATTATTAATGACGTGTCTAAGTGAAGGGGGTTATGAGTTCAATAAGAACAATAATAAATTTACTAATATTAAACCCTTACCTTGTTTATCAGGGCGATCATGCCTAAGCACGAAGAACCTTCACTTCAATCCTACCAAGCCACTCCCTAAGACTGTTCCCGGGAAAGGAGGATGAAAATTACTCCTTCACGACATTCTCTTGTTGGAAAATTATTTTATATTGGGCTTAATTAATTGGTATTTTGTTTTATTTAAAATACTGGTTGGATGTATAGCCCAATTATGACCATGATAACTGTAAATTAATGTGATTAATTTGGTTTTGGTCTCACCTTGTAGATGGGGCTTTAAGCCCAATAATGATGTAATGTGATCAAGTGTTCACGTGGAGGCCGGTCTTCCTCTCCTTATCTTTTTCATGTGACTGCCCTAATGGGGAGGCTAGGTCAAAAATTAGATTGGAGAGGGGACTCAGCCCTTGTATTTATAGAGGGTTGACAATTACCCACCCATCATAGGTAGTCAGCCCAATAGCCCTACACTTATCACATTACATCATTATTGGGCTTAAAGCCCCATCTACAAGGTGAGACCAAAACCAAATTAATCACATTAATTTACAGGTATCATGGTCATAATTGGGCTATACATCCAACCAGTATTTTAAATAAAACAAAATACCAATTAATTAAGCCCAATATAAAATAATTTTCCAACATTCTCCCACTTGGACGTCATTAATTGGGTTTTAAATAATTTCAAAAATAACTTTGAAAACGACTCTCTGGTTGAATAAACTAATGTGGCCACTAACATAGCCCAATAAAATCACCTCAACATGATTAATATTCCGATAAGATTGTAGCTCGGAACTAAGGACGAGGCAGCACTGTAAGATTGTGCATTTCACCCTTGATTACACAAACTATTTCTCTTATCAATCAATCACAATGATGCAATAGTGTAGATGCACATTCATGCATATATATAATGTGTGATTCCTTCTATGCATGTGCGCAAGAGTCCTCATCATATTTCCCTAGAAATATGACACATGTGCGCAAGAAGATTTTCAAATTATTTCTTATGAAATAATTCTCATCTCCATGAGGAGACACATGTTTCTTTATGAAACACCACACATGTTTCTGTAAGAAACACAAATTTTTACATGAAAAACAGCATTCGCCATAAGGCCATTTTATAATTCATTTTTCATGATTAGTCACTTTCTCAAGGAAAGCTATATTCAATAAAAAATGTCACATTTATTACAAAGGTCATCTCTATAAAGAGATACATGTTTATCACCACTTTCACCAAGAAAGTCACCTTTATTTTCAAAAGTCATTCTATTAAGAGATACATATTTAATAACACTTTCACCAAGAAAGCCACTTTCATTTTCAACAAAACCAAAATGTTCACATGTAATAACAAATAAAATTCATGGTTTTAAAAACAAAATGAGAAAGAAACATTGAGCAAAAAAAGTCTTCTCACGCTCCCACTAATCAATTAGATCAAAGAAAATGAGAACATCCATGTCCTCTTACACGTTTCTTTAACATAATAGGTTTGAGTCCTTTGATAAGTGGGTCTGCAATTATAAACTTTTTATCAATCTGCTCAACTAATATATCACCATTCACCATCTCTCATCACGTCTTGCATGAGAGAGAGATATTTAACATTAATTGACAACTCCCACGCATCAATCACATCATAAGAATACAAGCAAACCTTAACTTTCAAATTTCTTAAATGATTGATCCTAAATCATCAAATGAAAATAGGTCACAACAATCCTATAATTTCAAGAATGTTCACCTTTCATATCATAACTCTGATTATTATGGAATTTACAATCTTTTGTAGTTTCATTATCATCAAACTATTGAATATAAACTATATAGTGTATACTAAAACAACTCAGTCATAAATCCTATGACATAAAAAAGATACGAAATATAATTTATATTCAATATTAATTTTTGAGTAAATTATTTATAAACAACCTGATAATTGGCCAACTCTATTTCATTACAATTTGACCTTACATTATCAACATTGTGTATACAACCAAATATAGGTTTCAAATAATACACAATATAATATATACAGCTCCAGTTGCTCTAACAATTTACAACACTAAAGTCTATGAGCTTCCTTACACAAATTCTCATCTATATACACATATAATCATTATTATAATTATAAATACATCTCATATCAACTTTAGATCATTCTATAATTTAATATAGAATTCTAACGGATAGTTAAACATCAAACTATCCAAAATAAATATAGTTCAAGTTTAAGCATAGCTTATCCTTACAATTTATATCTTATCTCCAAAAACATTTCAAATCAGAGTTACTATTGATTTGTATACTAAATATTTGAAGGGTAAAACCAGTACAATTTGTAGACTTTGACAAATACCAGTGATAATAATCACCAAAACAGAAATCAATACTATATTAGATAGACTCCCCTGTGGGTAGAGAATAAAAAATATAGTATGTCAATCCAACAAGCCAATTAAAATGATAAACAGATTCATTACAAAACAAATCTAACACCTGTAGGCAGAAAGATTTAATCTGTATATCACCCTAATTGCTCCATGCTACCTAGAAATAACTCATACAGTACCCCCTGCGGGTAGGTAATGAATAAATCAATCTAGATAACAAGATACATCACATACAAGAAACTCTACTAGTTCAATAAATGAGCCACTACGGTGACAATCATTTACATACTAATAAAGATCTCCGAGATAAAATTTTGTCAAAGAATTTGTTTTCTCTGTGTCATATTTAACTCAAAATTGAAAATTTTATTACTTGTAATAAACTTTTACACACAAGAAAATTCATCACTTAAGTGACTCACAAAAATATATGACAATAAGAGAAATAATTCATGTAGCACCTTATACTAAATTTACATTAGAGAATTGTACACAATTTTATATCATAAAATATCAACAAATAAACACGATTGCTTCCACAATTCCCAAATAAATAACATGCAATATCATTTTAGTCAATGATATTAATTTTTTCTTTTAAAGGTGTCATTTAATATAAAACCAAACTGCAAAATTCACAGTACACTTGCCACTTGCTAAAATAATACAGCAAAATTCACAATGCTTTTGCCACATGCTACTATACATCATTTTTTTTAAATTACTTTAACTCACTATACTTTTGCCACATGCTTAAAATATATGTTCCTCTCATGTGATCATTCACAAAAAAACAACATTCACAGTTTTTTTTTATATATATACATGCTATTGCACAAGAATTTTTTAAACTCACAATATTTTGCCACATGCCCAAAACACATGTTCCTCCCATGTGGCTATTCACAGAAACAGTATTAACTATTTCTAATAATGCATTATGGAATTATGATAATTTCAATAAAGTCTTCACAATAAAATTTAATCATAAATTTATCGTGTGTTAAGGTAATAAAGAAATAAATAGAATGGAAGAAAACATATTTTGAGAATTAAAAATGCGAGACCAATTAATTAATAAGACGAGCAATAATAAAGTAACATTAGATATCCCAAAAGTATAATTATAAACGTCCTTGTAGGTGGAGAATATAACATATACTATTTAGATTTCTAATAGCAAGCAAATTAATTCAAAATGGATTCCAAAATTCAATGTCTGCGGACAGAAGAACTTTAATCCAAACAGCAAATTAATTGCTCCATGACATCAAAAATTAATTTAGAAAATTACCCCCTGTAGGTGAGTATTATTCCCAAAATAATTTTGATGTCAAGATAATTATCTCCAATGAATATTTAATTTAACAAAGAAATTATTAATTTCAATAGGTAGGCCACTGAGGTGACAAACTAACCATCTCATTAATAAATTCTTCAAGGAGATTACATTGCCCTCTATTAATCTTGTGTTTCGTGTGTTCTTCTTGAGCACAAACAAAATATCATGGTATTCACATACCAAACTTCATTTTATACAACTTAGGAGGACAACTTCAAATAGGACTATTTTAGTTTGTGCTCAATCCAAAAACCCTTGGCATATGTAACATTTTTTTTTTCTTCCACAAATTCATTTTGGACAATAAACTTGACTAACCATTTTCTATTTGTTGTAGTCCTAACAAACTTATAGATATATCCATATGAATTATAATTCTGACAAAAGATGATTCCCCAAGACACTTCATATCAAGGTGATATGATGATAGCAAGACTTTAATTCCATATGGCAAGTCCATATCATTATTAGCAAGAACAATGGTGCTTCCACTGATTTTAAGGTATATATACTGACCTACTTGGTTTTCATCCATTTTAATAATTAAATTAAAAAGGGAAAAAACTTTTAGACAAAATCCAAATTAACTTTCAGCTTAGTCACCAATCACCAGTTAGTATTTCAAAATGAATTTCATCTTTCTAATGATTGAGACATACTAATTAGGTAAACATGGCTAATTCTTTAATGAGTTAGCCAAAAGCATTTTATCTATATTGATTATTTATTTAATTTTGAACCCAAAAATATGTGCCATAAAAGATAATTGTCTTCTTTTGTCAATTCTATTTTAACTCCCACACTTTGCACATGCAAGGTGGTGAATTAATTAGAATCAATCTCAATTTATACAAACCATCACATTTAACTATTTACATTGCCAACAACTGTACGCAATAATCATAAAATAATTCATTTTAAAATCCATCCACAATCATCTAGTTTAGATGATAAATTTGAATTTGAACTCATAGATGACACAAAAAGAAACTTTCCTTGAAAGACAAAACGAAACCACTTTTCTAATGTCATTTGTTTCAATCATGGTACTTTAATTATTTAGGGAAAGAAAACAATAAGTTAAAGTAAATAGGCAAAAGAACTTTAATCCATAGAACAAATTAAATGCTCCATAATGCCAAAAAATGTTCTATATAATTATCGCAGTAGTGA
Organism: Senna tora; assembly: GCA_014851425.1. Taxonomy (NCBI): domain Eukaryota; kingdom Viridiplantae; phylum Streptophyta; class Magnoliopsida; order Fabales; family Fabaceae; genus Senna; species Senna tora. Next base: position 18,645,083 of record CM026262.1, read on the forward strand.
GTACTATATATAAAACAATTTGGGTATTAATAATATTATCCTCAATTTAATTTGAAAAAAAAACAAATATTAATTCATTGGATAGTCTATTATATTGATCACATCCCTATGATTAACAAGCTTTTGAGGCAGGGAATTGCATTACCCAATTTAATTTTCTCAAATACATCAATTTAACATCTCTACCTTGTCTAAATTGGGCATCGCGGTGGCACTTGGCCTACGTCAAACCCATTCCAAGAGCGTTACTTCCTCGTGAAGTTGGAATGACCTTGACGTGATTCTTCTCATGTCAACACTGCGTTGACCCTAAGGGAGGGATGACCCCATCACACCTTCCACTACCTCATACTTATTAAAAGAGGGAAAGTGAGGTATCTTATTTTACTATTCGAGGGATGGATTCACTGGGCACCCTGAAGCACTTTGCTCAGCAAGGGAACTTATCACTGGGACTTAGCACTTTGCTTATGTTTACTGTCCAAGGGACGGATTCACTGGGCACATTGGAGCACTTCGCTCAGTAACGGAACTTATCACTGGGACTTAGTACCTTACTTATATTTACTGTCCAAGGGACGGATGACAGGTGGAGGCACCTTCTATGCTTTGAATGACGTGTCTATTCATGAAAGAAGTCACTCTACATAGTCGTCAAGGTCATGAGATTTAAACAAGAAAATACAAAAATAAATAAACATGTAAATAAATAAATAAAAAATAAACCTATACAGAAACATTGTTTACAAAAACTTATGTTTTTTTATAATAGTTTCATAAAAAAAAAATTATTCTTTTGTTTTCAAAACTGTTTTTAAAACAAATATATCAAACAAGTTTTTTTTTTTGTTCTTCAAAAACTTATTTTTAAAAATTGTTTTAAAAAATACAAAACAAAATTGTCAAACAAACCCTTAATCACTCAAAGTAAACACTTTCGTTTAGAAATAAAAATGTATATAGATAAAATTTTGGCAAGAGTTGTTGTAGTTGATGTGGCGCTGAAAAGGAAAAGGAAAAGCAAATTATATTGAATTATGGAAAAGTAATAGAAACTCAACGCTTTTATTTGAGAGTGTAAGTGGTAAGGTGATATAGTCAATCTGATGAAGGGCCAAAAGAGACGAGAGGGTGCAAAAGTAAGATAAAAGGGATGCAAAAGGTGATCTTCTAGTCAATTTCTGAGTTATTGCTATTACTCTTTTTAATTTCTTTCTGAATTAAAGTACTCCTCTTTTTATCTTTGTTATATTGTTTTCTTTTCTTTCCCTTTTTCCTATTTGGAGAAGTGATAAAAGTTCAATGGTACCGTACCACTGAACTTCAGTGCATCCCTCCAATTATGTAGTGACATTTGTTAATATTAATAAAAATTCACATTAATTAGGGCCCACCTTGAATAGTTTAGGGACCAACTGATTGGAGGGATGTACTGAAATTCAGTACTACTGTACCACTGAACATCTACTCTTGGAGAAGATGATCATCATAAACATATTTAGTAAATTTCTTTAATGTTATTATTATTTTATACTAAATTAAAATTTATACTATATATTTTAAATTTTATAAGTGATTATTTTGTAAACGTTGATCAATTTCAATTTATAAAAAGTAATAAATATAAGAAATTATTGTCGAAAATATGTGTAATTAATTGTATATATACGTTTTTTTTTTCTGAAAAAAAATTGATTACATTGTTTTCAATTGTAAGAAAGTTAGTTTAACATAAATATTTTCTCGTCTTCAAATAATAGGACTTTCGTTAATTTGGTCTTTAAATTTTGTTTATTGACAATTATGTTATTAAACTTTTAATTTACAAGTAATTAATTTTACCATTAATTATAACTCTGTTTAAATAATTAACGCTATATATAAATATAACTATTCACATGATTTTTAATACTAGCTAAATGCAATGTTGTAAGAACCGAACCGGACAAAGACTCGGACAAGTGTTCGGTTTATGGTTTGATCGGTTTAACCGGTCGAACCGGATGACGTAATAAATAATAAATATTCTTAATATATAAAATGACATCACTCAAATTTTAGGTTTCAATATACATAATTTTGAAGTTTTAAATTACATGACTTCTCAAAGTTTTAATTTTTAAGACTTGTCAAGCTTCGAAAGAACTTAATCAAACCAAATATGAAATTATTGATAATCATGACTTTTAAATTTTAATTTTTAAGACTTTTCTAATTTTAATTTTTAAAATTTCTCTAATTTCTTTTATTTATGTTATTTTTCCTTTTTATTTTTTTATTTTTTAATTTTGTTAAAAAATAAAATTGGACCGGTTGGACCACCGGTTGACCGGTCCAACTCTGGTTAAATCCGGTCCAACTGGGAAAATGGTTTTTTGGTCAAACCGACTCGCCTTTGTATTCAGTTGGCGGTTGAACCGGTCGGACCGTCCGGTCCGGTCCGGTTCTTACAACATTGGCTAGATGTGATATCAAGTTTTCTATATATATATATATATATATATATATATATATATATATATATATTTAACTATAATACTTTATCAATTATGTCATGGTAAAGCCATTAATTTTGTAGTGTCATAATTATAGGAAACAACATAATTAAATATATGATCTAACATTATAATAGCATAAATCAGACGCCATATGGACATGCAGTAGTCACATTATCATTATTTATATAGAATCGAGAGGCAATGTTGTAAGAATCGAACCGGACAAAAATTTGGACAAGTGTTTGGTTCATGGTCTGATCAGTTTAAGCGATCGAACCGGGTGACGCAATAAATAATAAATATTAATGGTTCTTAATATATAAAATGACATCACTAAAGTTTAGGTTTCAACATAGATAATTTTGAAGTTTTAAATTATATGACTTCTCAAAATTTTAATTTTCAAGACTTGTCAAACTCTGAAAGAACTTGATCAAACCACACATGAAATTATTAATAATCATGACTTTTTAAATTTTAATTTTCAAGACTTTTCTAATTTTAATTTTTTAGATTTTTCTAATTTCTTTTATAATGTTTTTTTAATAAAAAAATTAGACCGGTTGGACCACCGGTTAAATCTGGTCCCACTAAGAAATTGATTTTTTTTGGGTCCAACCGACTTGTCTTTGTATTAAGTTAGCGGTTAGACCGGTCGGATCGTCCGGTCCAAACAACATTGCCGAGAGGTGTGGTTGAGTGGAAGTGAAGTTATATTTACATGTGCGGTTAATTTAGACAAGCAGGAGGGTGCAGTTGAGTGGAAATTACTCATTCATGCATCCTTAATCAAATGTCAAGGATTTTATCCTTGGCTTTGAGTGTGGATCATCTTTAAATTCTTCATCCAATTATTCCACCCTTCAAGGTACCTACTAGTCAATGAAAGAATTAGTCATCATGTTCAATAATGGACATCCTGATTTTGACCAAAAAAATATTTAGACAGTTAGCAAGGGAGAACAACAAAATCACTTGCAAATAAAAAGTAGTGATACAGTTGACAATAAAATAAAGTTTAAGGATAAAATTGACATAAACTGTTGGGAAAGGCCCAGATCCACATGACCCGACCCAACCCAGGGACCTAAAATAAAAACCAAAAATAAATCCAGGCAAAAATAAATATTGCGGAAGCTACTAACCTGGACGCCATCGGCTAAAACCTCGGATTTTGCCAGTGCCTTTGCTCCACCAGGGCTGATATCCAAACGACGAACACCGAAAAGGGCCGCACCAAACGGAGGACTCTACCTACGAGAGGTAGAGCCACATGTCCACGACTGATGCGCGGAAGAATGACTCAAAGGAGAAAGAGAAATATTATACTATGTGGGGTTTCCCAAACGGGACCCCCTTTCCAACACATGGAATGAGCAACTAGAAAGGTGTGGAGTCACTCCTATTTATAGGAGGATGAGAGAGCTTCCATCATTGACGCAAGCAATGTTGGACTTGGAATATGAACAAAATATCATGCTTCCATCATGATCACCTAGCCAACTTTGGGCCACGAGTGCGGACTCGTGTGACCTCCGATGAGTGTCATCTTGGTGTCGTTTTGTTAGTCTCTCAGTGAGCTTTCCAACGGATCCTCACTCAACCCGATCGGACTCCCACATGGGCGGATATTTAGTCCCGAAGACCCCAATATAACCAACATACTCCATCTCGCACATGGTGGGAGGCCTATAACTATCCTTATCACAAAGGATTTCTCCATTTCTCTTTCTCTCGTTGTCTTCTTTCATACTCCGTGTCAGCTGTGAACGCTTGGCACGATATGTGGGAGCCTTACACTAGAAGCCTGTTAGGGTCTGGCTATAAGTGATGCTACAATCCAAGTGTCTGATGATGTGACCACATGTCTCACCGAAAAATAGTGCCATGGGTTCCTTAGACGTGTTCTTATACATGGCTAGTTCAATCCCTCTAAGTCTACAATAAGACTAGCACTTCAGCTACACTCAGTTGCAATAGGTATCCACATTCATGAGAACCTCAAAGGGATCACATAATGGGTCGACCTCAGGATACTATCACACATGCATATGTCAACACAATCTTCCTTTCGACTCTTTTCAGTTCAATCAAAGATAGCTGCTTTCCTGACAGTCTTCCATCGTACCGTATTTTTCCATAGCCTCTTGGAAAGATATCAAAGTAGCAAGCACTACCTTATCTCTTCATGACAGAGTCAAAGTGCATAAGGGTACCCTTTGAAAGGATTGATGCATCCTTTCAGGGACTCACACAGCATTGAAGCAGAGATTCATTCAGATGCTTCCCTTACGGTTCTTAAAGCACATTCGGTATGAAACGCACGTTGTGGTGTTTTCGAGCTTATGTCGATTTTGATCCTCAATCACTTACACCACACAGACCTTAGTCCAGACTCACTTAGAATCTGACCTGAGTTTGCTACCACACTTCGCTCGCTTCACATAGCACCAAGTGGAGCACTCATGTCTGGCTACAGACATTATGATTAGCGGGAATTCATAATTCGATCAAAATACCTCATCATCTTAGCAGATCTCATCCTAGTACACTTACTAGGGCGACTTATCAATTCTCAGTGGCGTTTTCCTATCCAACACTCGACGCTTTTCAGCTGCCTTTGGATATTCACACTATATCCCATTTTGGTGTTCAAGGAAAAAGCACCCAAGTCTCATCTTGGCCCACACCACATGCGTGTCCAAGGCGGTTGCTCGTGTGAGAGAGCCAACCTCCCAAGCCTGTACGACATACTTTATATATTGTGTAATCAGTACTTCTACTTCTTGATCCACACAAAATAAAGGTAAGCCTAGGCATTACACTTTACTTATAATCAAGAAATAAAGCTTTCACAAAGCTTTTCCTCATGACATAAACTATGTTAAATCACCCTGGTTCTAAGCAATCTTGTGTATCTAAAACACTAGTTTTACGGCTTGTATCTCTATACAGCCAACCCACCACTGTGGGTCCGTGAGGGTATAGAGCCAATGCTCTATCATAGTTCATACTATGAGGACCCTCTCTCCGGTCACTTGATGCTTAGATTGACACAACAGGGTAGTTAACTACTGTGTAACGATGTCTCATACAAAGTTGTGTTGCGTTCTCTTGTGGCACTTAGGCTTTCTTTGGTGTAAACCATAGCTGTTTGACTTTATGAGATCAATGTCACTAGGTCAACAGCTCTTTCTGTGATCTATAAGTGACTTTAGATCTTCCAATCCAAACTGCCCTGTACTGCTGATGATCATACAATGAACTCCATGTCCCTAGTGGACAGAGAAATGCATAATCCTTACTTGCTTCTCTGCAAGATGGTTCCAGTGCATAGCAAAGCACACCAAGACGTGGATGTCCTCTCATCCAAGTCTCTTACCCAATCGACATCAATGTTTGGCTCGCCGTTTGTGGGTCACTAATATGATGAAAACAACAAATTGTCAGCAGTGCCCTACAAGTACCTCAGAACACTCTAAACAGTGTGTCTGACCAAGGTTTGACTGATAATGGCTCACAAAGCCTACTACAAAAAAGCACGTTGGAGCTGGTACAGTCCTAATTGTAATTCAAGCTACCAACCACATGTATCAATATACTATCCAATGACTCCATCTCTGACTTAGTCTAAAGACGTGTAGCAAGACTCAAACTCTTGCCTCTTGCTACTAGCACATCACTCGGGTTCAGGTCCCCTCAATTGGAATCCACCAAGAATCTCTTCTTCATAGGATTCCTGTGACATAGTGAGTCAATTCTTGGAGCATTCTCCATGAATCTTGACTCCCACTGCCTAACCCAATTCCTTTATCTTAAAGATGAAAGGATAGCCATCTTTAATTGGCTAAAGCAGCCTCTGTGTCATTTCTAGCTAGCCATATGTCTTCTACATATAGCGTGAGGGTAATGAAATACTCTCAGTTTTCTTGAAATGGACTAAGTGGTCAATTACCACGAGTCTAGATGAGTATGTGAGATCTTGACAGATCCTTGGAGTCGGCATACTCTGCGTTCCTGGCCTTTTGCCATGAGACCTATGTGCTTTTTCACATAGATCCCTTCACCTAGTTTGCCATATAAGAAAGCGGTCTTGACATCCTAATCGATGTACTCCCAGACTTAAACTGGTGACCAAAGCTAGAATCAAACTCTGATCACACAACAGACGAGAAGGATTCGTCACAGTGATACCTTGTTGCTGTGTGAACATCTTCACTGCTTAATGTGCCTAGTAGTGGTCGATTGACCCATCTGCCTCCCCTAACTTTTGAGAGCACACTTGTTCTCAAAATCCCTTGTGATGCGGGGCAGATCCACCAAGTCTTATACTTGATATGTCTTTATAGACTTTGTCTTTTCTTCTTCCATCGTTTTAGTCCACCTTTTACTAGTAGGGCCGGAGAGAGCCCTTTGAACTATCTAAGGCTCTACTTGATAATTTAGTACTCCTCTTGGATTGTACATCATGAAAGATATGCTCCTCGTAAGCATTACTCCCACTGGACTCAGCAACTAGAGATGCGTCTATACTCTCCTCTCAACGTGTTGTAGGTTTGCCTCCTTTCAATAAAGATGCACATCGAAAAATCCGTCTCCCTTGCTTTAGAAGAGTTTTTCTTAAGGACTATTACATCCTTAGACTCAAATTATGTGACCAGAGTGCCTTCATTCTCGCTAATGAAGACGTATCCTTTTGAGTGACCAAGCTATCTTACCAAGACACGCTACTTGCCTCTAGGGTCAAGCTTCCCATACTTATAGGAAGGATCAAGTATGCCGTATACCCTCATGGTCTCAGCATACTCTAATAAGGTCTTTTATCTAACTATAACTCATAAGGAGTCACTCACATAATTTAGAAGGGCATATGGTTAAGTACGAAAGTGACTGTTGGTAAAACATCTCCCCAATGAGAACGTTCACTTGAGTCATTATCAACTTAACCAACTCCAAAAGCAACTCATTTTGCTGTGGAGTGTGTGGAATAGTTAGTTGTTTAACTATCCTAATTTCATCACATAACTGTGAGAAAATACTAGGCCGCTTGCCTTGCCCTTACGCTTATTGGACCGTTGATGTCCGAGTGGACTAATTTGATGAAAGAGGATTTTCTGATTTCAAGACTGAATGATTCTTAGGTTGCTTTGTCTGTAAGGCAACGTTTATAAACTAGTATGGGAATTTGTCCTCGCAAATTCTCCTTTGCTAATACGTAATTGCATCCCACACGCACTTGCTAAATAGGTGTATCAACCACAGAGGAAGACACAGCAAAGCAACTAGTTGAATTACGGGAATATAATTTAAAGTGTATCATAACACAACCATTGTAATAAAATCAGAACTAACGTAACACTAAGGAGTCATGATAAACATGTAGATCACATTATATGCTAAGTTCTCTCACGGAAAAAACAGCTCATAATAAGTTCCGTTCAGTATCTAGAACACATAACATATATAAAGATAAAGAGTGACCACTACGCAACTTCGTTTTGTAACTACCCAACCATTAACTTTATTAATGCTTTGTTCCCACGAAGATACTTCTGCTCCCATTAGGCAGAGGATGAAACTCCATGAACCAATGTTCATAGGTGAGAGAAAAATTAAATGAGTGCTGCAAACAATTTTTACGCATAGTGCCTTATGGATTGGCACAAGCAACATTTGACCTTGGCCAAAATCTCTTTTCCTCCCTTGTTTTTCCTTTGAACTGAGGATACATACCTTACACTCAGCCTTTCTCTTCCTATCACCACGTCTCTTGGACCCTTTGTCCTTGTTCTCGGAGCCTAGAGCTCTAAGTAACTTTAGCCACTTAGGCTACATGCTCGGTGGATTTCACAGCCTTATGCCAACAATCCTTGAGCACTAGGTGGTGTCACTACAAAAAACTGTTCAATAGGTGGCGACCTTTAGGTGGCGACTAAAAATGTTGTCACTGAAAGTTACTTTTCAGTGGCGACTAAATAAAGTCGCCACCATTTATATTTATTATATCTTTTTGGTGGCGACAAGAGGAAGTCGCCACTGAAACCTCTAACCCTTCATTACATTCGGTGGCGACCTTGCAAAGTCGCCATCGAAACGTTTAACCCTTCAACACATTCGGTGGCGACCTTGAAAAGTCGCCACCTAAACGTCTGACTATCATTACATTCGGTGGCGACTTTCTGAGGTCGCCACCGAAACGTCTAACTCATCATTACATTCGGTGGCGATCTCAAAAAGTCGCCACTGAAACATTTAACCCTTCAACACATTCGGTGGCGACCTTGAAAAGTCGCCACTGAAACGTCTAGCCCTTGAACACATTCAGTGGCGACCTCAGAAAGTCGCCACTGAAACGTCTAGCCCTTCAACACATTCGGTGGCGACCTTGGAAAGTCGCCACCAAAACGTTTAACCCTTCAACACATTCGGTGGCGACTCTGAAAAGTTGCCACTAAAACCTCTAACCCTTCATCACATTCGGTGGCGACCTTGAAAAGTCGCCACCGAAACGTCTAACCATTCATTACATTCGGTGGCGACCCTGAAAAGTCGCCACCAAAACGTCAAACCCTTCATTACATTCGGTGGCGACCTCAAAAAGTCGCCACTGAAACGTCTAGCCCTTTAACACCTTTAGTGGCGACCTTGAAAAGTCGCCACCGAAATGTTTAACCCTTCAACACATTCAGTGGCGACCTTGGAAAGTCGCCACCGAAGGTAGAAAACATAATAAATATATTAGAATGAAATTATATAACAAAATGTAATATATGGTTCAGTGGTTGCTGTTGACACTACTATGCATCATGTCTCGCCTTCGAATCCGTCCATGCGCCATTTTAAAAAAAATATAAGGTGGTCATGAAAGTGGAGATCCGGCGGCTGGAGGCGGAGGTCTGACAACCGGGGACGGAGGTTCGGCGGCCGGAGGCGGTGGTCTGGCGGCCGGTGGCGGTGGTCCGGCGGCCGATGGCAGAGGTCTTCACCGGCCATTGAAACATGTGGTATCTTTCAATGGCGACATAAGTCGCCACTAAAAACTATACATTCAGTGGCGACTTTGGTCGCCACTGAAAGATATGCCAGGGCATTATTTGTGCTACATCAGTGGCGACAAATGTCGCCACTGAAAAGTATATATTTGGTGGCGACCACATTTATTCGTCACTGAAACTTTCAGCGACGGAGTTATAGGTGGCGGCCTTGTGGCGACCTAAAAGTCGCCACCAAAGATTTTTAGTGGCGACTATTTAGCATTTGGTGGCGACTTCAGTCGCCACCGAATGTCAGATTTTTTGTAGTGTGTTTAATATCATCAGGAAACTTGATGATATTAGCGGAGGTCGAAATGACCTATATGCACTCCTAATATGAGGGAAGAGATCTGGTTAACAGTTTGAACTCATTGTTTACCAGTGGGGAGTTTTCAGGCTTTCTCATACTCCCAAATTTTGATTTCTCCCTTAAATGCGTCTTCACTATCAAAGCGCATCTTGGAGTCATCAAACTTGATTGTAAGTTACCTCAATTTGGTGGCCACAGTATCACCAAATCGGTCTCTCTAATGCGATCCACATTTACAAGTTTTGCAGTTACACTATCAGTCAATCCTAAACGCTAACACTAATTACACAGCTCCTTATTACACAACACACAACTTTGGAAAATTGTAATCAACACAAGACGAGTGTAGATATAGTCAGTCTCTGCATTCGAGAAGTGGGGTCAACTACCCTCATCACACATAGAGCCTATATATGTACACCTTTCTCTGGTTGACTCAACAATTTTCATAGAATAGTCACATATTATTCAAAATCCCTTTTGGATTCCCACTATGTAAGCGATCAAGAAGGACATCGAGTCGCCACAGGCACGACCTCAAACTTCTACTTGATTGCAGTGCATACGATCATTTAAATAGTCACTTACTATTTAACTTCCCACGTGGATAAGCATTTAAATCGAGTTATGGGTTTTCCACATGCTGCCCCTAGCTCCCACTCGAGTAAAAAGCTTAATGTAATTTAAATGATCACAAACCGCTTAAATCTTCTCTCTCATTGTGTATGTGAATGAGTCAAGATATGGTTCTATCTGCTCTTTAGACTCCAATTCACCCTAATTGCTCCCCATATTTGGATTCGTCTTGCTAAAATGAGAAAAACGACTCAAAAATCGTCGAAATCGGAGCTAAAACGTAGAAATTATGTGCAACAGAAAACTATGCGACGCTGGTCAACGGTTGACCTCTGGTGGTCGCCAGCATCGGACAACCGCCGGCCGACCACCGTCTCTGCCGTTGCCGGCGACGGTATGCGGCGGCACCGGCTGCCAGTCCTAAACCGGCGGCGGTGACTCCGTCTGCCTCCCCGGCCGGTCAACGTCATCCTCGTTAGTCAACGTTCCCCTTCCCCAAAGCAGTAGCATACATCCACAAGTATATATCTAATTTGTAGGGTACACGTACCTTAAATAATATATACATGCATGCAAATTAGGGTCATTAATATTTAAAGGGAAACCTTAACATGTTTCTAGGTTTTAGGGTATGAGCTACCAATCAATATTGAATTAAAAATTACCTCATATAATTTAAATTCAAAAGCCATATGACCCTACCCTACAATGTATGATATAACACATATTTTAAATCAAAGTTAAAACATTTAAATAAAACTGGGAATCTAAGCATGTTCTTAAGTTTTAAATAATAAATCATACAAGCCCTAAACATGTTCCTAACCCTTTTCGGTTCATCAATCCCTGGAGAACAGAGCCCTAGCATAAACCAAGCTCTGATACCAATGTTGGGAAAGGCCCAGATCCACATGACCCGACCCGACTCAGGGACCTAAAAGAAAAACCGAAAATATATCCAGACAAAAATAAATATTGCAGAAGCTACTAATCTGGACGCCATCACTAAAACCTCGGATCTTGCTAGTGCTTCTGCTCCACCAGGGCTGACATCCAAATGACGAACACCGAAAAGGACCGCACCAAACGGAGGACTCTACCTACGAGAGGTAGAGCCACATGTCCATGACTGATGCGCGGAAGAATGACTCAAAGGAGAAAGAGAAATATTATACTATGTGGGGTTTCTCATACGGGACCCCCTTTCCAACACATGGAATGAGCAACTAGAAAGGTGTGGAGTCACTCCTATTTATAAGAGGATGAGAGAGCTTCCATCATTGACGCAAGCAATGTGGGACTTGGAATAGGAACAAAATATCATGCTTCCATCATGATCACCTAGCCCACTTTGGGCCACGAGTGCAGACTCGTGTGACCTCCGATGAGGGTCATCTTGGTGTCGTTTTGTTTGTCTCTCAGCGGGCTTTCCAACGGATCCTCACTCAACCCGATCGGACTCCCACATGGGCGAATATTTAGTCCCGAAGACCCCAATATATCCATTATAAACCCTCGGAAAAGAAAAAACATTTTGCCTAAAAACTGGCATGCATCTTTATTGACATGTCATAATTAAAAATATATGATAATATTTAAGTTAAAAGGTATTTTTATTTAATAAACTACTTTTTTGAAATGAATTTTCTTCAATACTTAAGTCATATATATATATATATATATATATATATATATATATATATATTTCAGCCTCAATAACATTAATTCCTTTACAATCTATAAGTGACTAGGAAATTAACGTAAACTCATGCTACATAATCGTTCAGATTGTAGATCATGGTGAAATATTAATGACTATTGACCAAGTTTCAAAGTCATGATATCATCTAATATCTTTTAGGGTTTATCTCTTATAAGTGTATATTAAGGATTTATTTTATTGTTACAAAAAGAATTTATTATCTTAAAATTGATGAAAAGTTAATAAGGACAATTTTTTAAAGGTTAAAATGTATATACACCCCTTGTGTTTTAAAAAATATTGCACATAGACCCTCTGAATTTTTACTTTGGGGCAGAGACATTCCTTCTGTTAGGGTTCTGTGAAAATTAGGCGTTAAGTGCCACGCTAGCAAACATGTGTGAGAACAATTTAATATTTTTAAACCCCCTGAGTTTTCACTTTATGGACACATGCACCCCCTGAGTTTTCACTTTGGGGCAGAAACACCCCTCACACATGCTTGTTGACGTGGCACTTAACGCCTATTTTTCACGGAACCCTAACAGAAAAGGTATCTCTGGCCTAAAGTAAAAACCCAGGGGTCAATGTGCAACGTTTTAAAACTCAAGGGGTGTATATACATTTTAACCTTTTATAAATTATCTCATTAGTTGAAATGAATCCTTAAAAATACTTGTTAGCATAGCTGTATCTTTTAAATATTAAAAAAAATAAAAACAAAAGGAAAAGAAAAAAAATATTTAATCAATAAAAAAATTAATTGAGTTGGAAATGATGAGGTTGCAGTGATGATGGCGAGTGGGAAACAGCGAAGGAAAAGTAATCTGAAGAACAAGAGAATATTTAGGGTTTGGTGACATGCAAGTATTGACTAATATTAAGGGCGCAATATAGGACACAATTCTATTAAGTAATTAATAATACTAATAACGCTGCACGCAACTGTATGAACCTAATGTTACCATTCTCTAAAAAAGAAAAAAAAAAAAACCTAATGTCAATTACCATTTACCTTCAAGCTATATGATTATATATAAATATATATAGCATCCCAGATTTTCCTCTCCGATCCTTTAATTTCTTTTCTTTTCTTTCTTGTCCAACATGAATTTGTCTACATTTTGGCATATATCTAGCTAGCCCTCTAATCTTTTTCTCGAAATAAGAATCAGTCAAACAGAAATTTATTTGCTTGTGTATGCACCCAAATATATATATCTATCTAGCCTTCCGTATCTCAGTCTCTGAGCGTTCAATTAATTTCATGACTTTTTTCTGAATTTCTTAGCGAGACAGTATATATATATATATATATATATATATATATATAAATATGTACTAACATCATGCTTTTTTAGTAAACAAGAAGAGGTTTAGGAATGACATAGTTTTTCGTGTGTCATATTAATTCGTTGTTAGTTGCTAGCTACACACTATAAACTAGAAAGAGGAAAAATTAATAAATTAATAAAGGTATATAAATATATAATAGTGTAGTGTAACAGGAGAAATGGCATGGCATGGGATGGTGGACCAGAAGCCCAAAAGAGAAATAAAAAGAAAGTGAAGAATATTCTGTAGTGGCAAATGTGTTGAGTGAGCTTTGCTTTGCTTGCGTTCAAAGGGGACATGCAATGCAAAGTGGTAACCCAAAAAGAGGAATTTATAGAAAGTTGGCCCCCTTTTTACCTTGGAATAATCACAACAAAACCCAAACACAAATATATTTTTATACATATGCCAGAAAATAATAGTACCATTAGTTACTATAAACTAAATATTTAGCACCACAAATTAATATACACCAATTAGGCTTATCCTTCTCTATCTCTAGCTATATATTCTCTCTTGCAATTTTATTGTTTATAGCCACACAGCTAATAGCTAGTCCCTATCACAAGATTGCAAGAAGAGAGAGCAAGTCTGAATTGTTACTCCATTATATTTGGGTGTTCAGAACTGAACAAAATCGACGCACTTGAATCAAACCAAACCGAATTAGTACACACCGAACAAAACCAATCAATATTTGGTTTCGTTCGATTTGGTATATTGAAAAACCGAACCAAACCGCATACACATGCATGTATATATATCTACATATTATGTTAAAATTTTTAAATAATAAAGTTTAAAATTTGTTTACAGAAGGATAGATTAAATTTAGTCAATCTAAAAATTTAATTTTAAAATTAAGTTGATTGTATATTGTAAGTAAATGAAATATTACTATACTTTTTTATTATTTATATTGAATAAAATTTATTTTTTATTAATAAAATTAAATATGTAAGTTTGATGACATAAAAAAGCCCTAAACCGTCAAACAGAACCATTCAAAACTGCTCATTTGTGGTTTGATTTGGTTTAACGCTATTAACTTAAACTGATAGATGCACTAATTATTTATAAAAAACCGCCCAAATCGTTCGCCGAATACTCTAATTATATTTGTGTCACATGATTTAACTTAAAAAATAGATACATCATTAATCGCTCTGAAGCAGCGTTAATTATATGGATTATATATATTTGCTTATTGATCTGTGCCCTTGTCTCCAATGAAAGGAAAGTCTTTCGTTCTTTCTTCTTTTTTTAATAATTGAAAAATACATGTCTTTATTCAACCTTTTGTTTTGCTGGGTTTAGAAGTTACGCTGCGTCGATCGCTAGCTGCGCACTACATATATATATATATATATATACAGGGGGAAATAATTGTTTTCAGGTAAAAGTACATTTCCTAACCTCAATGTTTGGGGATCCTGTCAGTTTCGCTCCTAACGTTTTTTTGCTGTCAATTGTACCCTTAACGTTTTACGTTTCTGCCAATGTCACCCTTTTTACTAACACCGTCAAATATTTAACATTTTTTGCTGACGTGACATCCTATGTTGCAAAACGTTTCTTTTTTCTGTCAATTGTAACCCTAACATTTTACATTTCTGCCAATGTCACCCTTTTCACTAACACCATCAAATATTTAATAATTTTTGCTTACGTGGCATCCTATGTGGCAAAAATATCTGACTTGGTATTTTTTTTCCACATCAGATTTCCTACTCATCTTTTCCCCATCAAAGTTGTGTCGTTTTGACCTCGGCCTATTCCGTCTAAAATATAACTCAAACGTACGTGCTATTTTGCTCATAAAAACAACGGAGACGTTATCCATTCTCTATTTTAGGATAACGTCTCCGACAAAATAGAGAATGGGTAACGTCTCCAATGTTTTTGTCTGCAAAATGGCATGTACGTTTGAGTTATATTTTAAAAGGAATATGATGAGGCTAAAACGACAGGGTTTTTATGGGAAAAAGATGAGTAAAAAATCTGGTGTGGAAAAAAATATGTCAAGTCAGATATTTTTGTCACATAGGATGCCACGTAAGCAAAAATTACTAAATATTTGATGGTGTTAGTGAAAAGGGTGACATTGACAGAAATGTAAAATGTTAGGGTTACAATTGACAGAAAAAAGAAACGTTTTGCCACATAGGATGCCACGTCAGCAAAAAATGTTAAATATTTGACGGTGTTAGTGAAAAGGGTGACATTGGCAGAAACGTAAAACGTTAGGGGTACAATTGACAGCGAAAAATGTTAGGGGCGAAACTGACAGGACCCCCAAACGTTGGGGTTAGGAAAGTTACTTTTGCCTTGTTTTCTATACAGAAAGACAAAGAAAGAATGAAAGAAAGAAGAATTTTAGGTGGTTTGATATCCGGTGAGTGTTTTAATGGGAAATTGAAGTAAGTGATAAAAAGTATGTTTGATATGCAAGGAAATAGAAATGGAATGTAAAAGTAATATTGTTTGGTATGGTGGGAATAAGATAGAGAGAGAAGATAAAAGTATGAAAAACCTTTTCTGCCCTGACTTTTTTAAAAGCCACAAATTTTTAAGGACATTTTAATCTTTAAACCTCACTTCACCTTCTTTCCACTTCCCTTCCTATCATGAGGGAAAGAAGCTTTCCTCTTCATAGGGAAGGTCCAGCTCACTTTCCCAGCTAGTAAGCCTTATTAAACGTGTTCAACCTTATTTCAAACTCACCTTTCCAACTAGTGAGTAATACCAAACGGGCTATTAGTTCATGATTGATGAGTAGGATGATGTGAATTCCTATAATTAATTGTATGCATATGTATGGTGATGAATGGCGATGATGGTGGTAAGGGCAATAATAACTGGTGGCAAACTTGCATTGGAGGACAAAATTGGTTATCTGTTTACTCACTTTCAAAGCTATATATAATTTACATGATTAGACTATCAATTATAACTTTTATAAATCATGGTATATATATATATATATAATGGAGCAAAGGATTCATCCAAAAATGTCTTACCTAGGTATCTTAGCATGCAATCATACTTCATATATACAGGTCTTTTTCTCCTTTATATGTATAAATACAACAAAATTATTATTATTATTATTATTATTTTATATATATATATATATATATATATATATATATATATATATATATATATATATAAGATAAAATATATATACTATTACATGAGAGATAAAATAAAAAATATATATTAGATAAAAAATTAAAAGATTAAGTTGATAGAACTATCATGGCTAAAATTACAAAAAAAAAAAAATCTCTTAAACTTTAGCTCATGTACAAATAATCCATCAATTATAAAAATTATCTACAATCTCTTATCTATTATTTTTTTTTTCATTCGAATCAAAACAAACACAACAATACTAAAGTGACCTGTCAACAAAATCAATTTATACTAAAATATAAATTAAAGAACTCACTTCGGAGTACTTATATATATATATATATATATATATATATATATATATATATATATTGCACATTAGGGTTTGGATTAAAAAAATTAACGAAAATGGATTTTTTTAAAAAAAAAAATTTGTGAAATTTAAGAGGTCTTAACTTAACCTTTAAATATATATATATATATAGTTGAGAAAGATTATTTGCACGTAAATACTATTAGTGTAAAAAATAGTGAAGATATTATTATATATTTATGATAAATTTATGTATCAATATTTTAGATTATTGATTTGTGATTTAATAAAACTCATTTCCTCTTTTCACTGTATATTCGTTTTTTGACATAAGAACTGGAAAAAGTTTAACGCTTTCGACTGAAACTTGAGATGGAATGTTTTCCCCATATGAAACTATATTAATTCATTTTCCTTATATTAATTAGTTACCCATCAAAATTTTTCTTTAGATAGAATTACAATAAGGAAAAAATTTAGGTCAATTTTTTTTATATCTTTGTCCCATCAAGTTCCATAAATCATATATTGTATTTGCACTCCATTTTTTATGATTGGTCATATAAAAGGTGATCTTTTACATTTTCTCTCTACTGTGATTAATCATTTAAATATTTTCTGTCATTTAAATATTTTCTGTCACGTGTCATATTTATATTAGAGAACTTGATGACAAAGATATAAAAAAACTTGAACTAACTATTTTCCTTACAATAAATAACTATGTCTAGCATTGGTTTATCTTGATTAAACATTAAAATTATAATAAACATCTATATTTAAATTAAAAAAAATCAATGAAAGAGTATAATTTGAATTTTAACAAAGGCTTTATCATCAAAGTTCAAACGATCATGCACATTAATAAATAATTAAATTTCTAACCGTAAAAAGAAAAAAAAAATGCGAGTATGCGACACTTCAATTTTCAACCATCTGAACAACATCTTTATCTGTTATTCTGCAACTGCAAGCAGCACATTGGCCTACGTACTCAACCAGTTTTAATTAAAGTGATGTGTTATAATTTATAAGTTTTAGAATATATTAATCCTTAATTACTATTCTTATTTCTTATATATTTACTATAAGGTTTCATGGTAAAAAATTTATGCATGACTAATCATAAAAGAGACAGAATATAAATAAAGTAATTTTTACCTAAACTTTTTCATTAGTTAATGAGTTTTTCTGACAAATGTCTTGAGACACTTATTAAAAAAAAATTTTTATCAATTGTGAGAATTTATTACCTTGAATTTAGCAAAACTACAACAAGATCAATAAATTTTAACACTTACAAACTTTCATATTGGTTGAGAGAATCATTAACCAATGTGGTGAGGGCACCTTAGCAAAATCCTTAATTAGTTTATTGATAAGAACATATATTAGTGATTATTAAATAATTAATTAGTAGAAGAAATGATTATGAAGAAAAAGAAGTTAGAAAGTGTGGTTTGACTAAACTTTAATTTGAGGGGGGCTCTGAAATTGAGTATAGTAGTTAGTGGGAGAGAGAGAGAGAGAGAGAGAGAATGCGTGTGTTTGAAATCACAAAATCACATGGCTATACTGAACTAAGGCAGAAGGTATATATGAGAAGTTGAGAGAGTAGTGGATATAGTATGCACTATATATATTCAGATATTGCAGAAGTGTTTGAATTTGAAAGCCCCAAAAGTGGTTAGTGCACACACCAATCTGACAAAAATGTATATATTCACTCCACTCCTTCCTTCCCTCCCATAAACATAATAACATAACCCCTCAGGCCTAAGCCATGCAATGCAATATTATTCCCTTTTTTTCTCTTCTCTCTCGGTTTCCACAACAAAACACTCTCACATGCACTGACATACCCACTCATTATAACACATGCTCATGCATTGCATATTACTCTCTCTCTCTCTCTCTTCTTCTATATAATGTCCTATCAGAAACATTAAGCCAAACCAAAGCCTCCACTCCATTTATTACTTTGTATATATTCATCTTATATATTTTTCTATGTATCCTCTTATATTGCGTTCCTTGTATGTGAAAATTATACCATGATAATGACGATGGATGATGGTATTCATGATGCCATGATGACGAGATTAAAGACAATAAACTTTCTTGCTATTTACTTATAATAATATATTCTTTTTGTGTACAGTGATCGAAAGAGAAAGAGAGAGAGTTTGTGTGTGTGTATGTGTGTTTCGGATATTCTCTCTTCTTCCATTGCCCACTCATAATGTATTTAGTGGGAAAAGGACACCATAGCGCTAAACCACTACTTTCTCTAATGGCAACATGTAAATTATATTGCAAAAGTTATCATTGTTTGGTTGGTCCCCTTCCTACTATATATCCCACTCTCTCTCCTACATAACTCATGCCACCATCCCATGCATGATTATTACGTATACACGCACATTAACACAAACACTACAACTTCCCTTTTTTCCCATTCTAAAATCCATTTCCATTTTACTCTTTTTTCAACACTTGTTTTTTTTCTTCCCCATTTGTACATGTTATTATCTATCTATGTGCGCTTTTTTTTTTTCCCTTTTTATTTTTTCTTAGCTTTTTGTGTTGCCGTTTACATATTATGACTCACTTTTATACACTTTTTGACACTTGTGGTACAACATGCATGCATGCTTCCTATAGCTACTAAGTACTAATTAAGGATCTACGTATATATATATATATGTTTAATAACTTAGAGCCTGATCACTAGCTAGCCCGGCCGAGCTAGCTATTACAGGTCTAATATTATTCAGTACTGGTAGCACTAATTTGAATATAATGGAGATGGAAAAGACAGATCACATAGATATGCTCATATGCATGGACGAAACCCATTATGACAAAAGAAAAAGAGGAGACAGAAAAAGACAAATTTTGAATCTTGAGTAGTTTTGAGAGCTAACATTTACCAAAAATCTTGCGATTGGTGGATATATGCTAATAAAGATTTAAAGGGAAAAGAAAAAACGACTGGCTAGTTAATATATATATATATCAATATTTTGTGGGTGTGTGTACCTAGTTTTGTCCATATATACTTAAAAAGATAAAGTATATATATATATATATATATATATATATATATATATATATATATATATATATATAAGATGTATGTGCGAGCGGTTGTGAAATTTGAGGGATGATTAAAGTGAAGAAATTTGTGTGTATGGTTTGGCGTAGGGCCCTTCAAATAAAGAAAGAGGAAAAGAAAAACAAATAAAGAGAGAATTTGAAAGAAAGAAAGAAACTAAAGAAGGAAAGGGGTTGCGGAGTGAGAAAGGATATTGAGAGGTTGGAGGAGTGGGAATTAAATTGGGTAGAAACTAGAAAGTGATGGGCATCATCAAGCTAAGCTTCATATATATCCATCTATCAGTGTCCCTTTGATTCCAAGCTTAACTCATTAATTCCATTCCATCCATCCTCAAATTCACATTCACATTTCATCCATTTCATTATATATATTCACCCCATTCATTATTCTTATTTATTTTAATTTCTTCCTTTCTCAACTACTTCTTCATGCTTAATTTTTTTAGATTGAATTTGTTAACTAAGCCTTCGAGTACTGTCACACTCGTTGTCAGGGACGAAGCTTCTAACAAAATGCCGCTATATTCTCATCCCTCCAATAATAGTACTCAGGAGACAATGATTAAGGAAACATATATTCCTTAAATACCTGGCCACCTATATCGCGAGTAGATGTTCAGTGGTACGGTAGTACTGAACTTCAGTACATCTCTCCAATCAGTTGGTTCCTAAACCATTCAAAGTGTGTCCTTATTAATGTGAATTTATATTAATATTAACAAATAGCTCTACGTGATTGGAGGGATGTACTGAACTTCAATAGTACAGTACTATTGAACTTTTATCCCTATACCGCATCTTTGGTTTCATTCTTAATTTTAGTTTACCAAATTCTACTACATATTAATTAAACTTAACTAAGGGCTTTATGCTAATTAAACACTATACTAACAACACTGATTGTTTTTTATTCTTATTAGTTCATAAAGCATTTAGTAATTTGAACTTTATAATAAGTTAACAAAAAGAATAGATAAAATAAAATTTTGTCCAGTGTGCGCAAGACATAATTAGCAAAACTCTTAAACTTATTATATGCTGCTAATAATTAATTCTAAACAACACATTTTTTTGGTAAGGAAGGATATCCACCGTCGACAGCAGTGATTAATCTCCTCGTCACAGGTCCTCCACTTAAGGGTAAACAACTCATCACAAAATGTTTTCCATGATTAAGGATACAATTCGAATTCCCACTACTTGATTAAGGGACCAGATGAAAAAAATCACCCAGCTGCAGTGAATGTGGTTATTCTAAACAACACATTACTTCATATGTTTTGTGAGTTAATTGTGATGTCCTTGAATTGGTATATATTTATCTCCACTCCACACACCAAAAGAGACAGGCAAAAAAAACAAATTTCTTGATCGAATGAAAGTATTAATTTGTTGACCGTTGTCGTTATGGCATCTCTGTCATGTTCTTGCACAGTTTTAGCTAGAGAAATATTATTGGCTGTTTGTTTAATATGTTTGAATTAATTAAAAACTATTTATGTTCTTTGCTTTATTATAACCCTTTAGAGTGATGCACAGAATTGAAAGAGAGAGAGAGACCATGTTTGATGGGCTGGAAAGAGAAGGAGCAGCTTTTGAACGAGTAGATGTTCAGTGATACGGTAGTACTGAACTTCAGTACATCCCTCCAATCAGTTTGTCCCTAAACTATTCAAGGTGGACCCTAATTAATGTGAATTTTTATTAATATTAACAAATGACACTACATAATTGGAGGGATGCACTGAAGTTCAGTGGTACGGTACCATTGAACTTTTATCCCTTGAACATACCTCTCCTTGTTTATCCAGCATATAGGTTCAACAAATTAATTAAGGTAAAAATATATCTTTTATGTTTTTTAAATTTTATGGTCAATTTTATCTCAAAATAATTGTATTTTAACTAATTTCGTTTCAAAAATTTTTAATTTTGTCTTAATATATTTAACATGTCCAAATTATTAAGAGAAATTGATTACATGAGAGATGTCACACATGTAAAATGATGAAGTATTAATATAATTAATTTTTCACTCAAAACGACATAATTTCTTCGTACTATTCTTCTTAATATAAATGAATGATATCGTCTTAAGTGATGAGTTGACATTATTACATGTGTAATGTCATATTATTATTTTTTGTGTCATGTGTGTAATTTAATTTGAATATCGTAGATGTTATGATGAAATTAAAAAATTTGGAATGAAATTGATTGCAATATGAAACTTTAGGACAAACTAAAATTAATCGCAAAAAAAAAGGAATAAAATTACAAATTATTGTAAAATTTAGGTACATAAATTGTGTGTTTGCCATCAATTAATTAATTAAATAAGGTCAAAATTTTATTTTGTTCCTCTATGTTTCAGTCAAGTTTTAAATTAGTCCTTTATGTTTTAAAAGTTTTAAATTAGTCCTTTATGTTTCCTAGAAGTTTTAAATTGATCATTTCGTCCAAATCCGTCAATTTCTTATGTTAACTGCTGACGTGACGTGCCGAGGTGGACACGTAATCTCTCCTACGTGTATCAGATAGCTGACGTGGCCTTAGACACACCAAAAACATCCTAACGACGTCGTTTAAGACAAAAATAAAATCATGTTGAGAGGATCAATATGAAACTCTAATGAAATATAAAGGACTAATATAAAACTTGAATGAAACATAAAGGACCAATATAAAACTTGAATGAAACATAAAGGACCAATATAGAACTTGAATGAAACATAAAGGACCAATATAAAACTTTAATGAAACCCGAAGAACGACAAATATAAAACTTTAGAAAAACTTTAAGACTAGTATAAAACTTTTAAAAGATAAAGGATCAATTTAAAACTTGGGTAAAACATAGAGGACCAAAATTAACATTTGACCATTAATTAATTACATAGTACACTGAAGTTGGATATTAATTAGTTGAAAATTAAAAAATAACAAGGTTATATATATATATAAAAGGCAGTCTGCGTGTCTTTGGGTGGTGTGGGTGTGTGGAGAAGAAAAAAATATATAAAACAAGAGAGAGAGCCGTACAAAAGATGCAGAAGGTGAGGCAGAGAGACTATAGAGGGTGGGAAGCACATGGCCTTTAGCGACGAATGTCTTATAATAAAAGCCCACGTCCTTGTGTTTGTGTTTCGATTCTCGGGTTGTGGGGAAACACAATCATCATCATGCATGCCCAAACTCCTATTCATTTGTTTATAATTACCTCTTAATTAATGAATCACTTCCTTCTCCTTCTTCTTCTTCTACTTATTATTTATTATCTTAAGCCATTCTTGACAGGTAAGCTCATTATGCCTTCCCACTTAAACTTACACACCCACATATTATATATATATATATCCCACCTCAACCCCCACACATACCAACAAATCAACCAAAAAACTCCCCTTTGTTTTTTTCCCTACTCTTCACATTATTTTATATATCTGGACTTTAATTTAAAGGGATCGGATGCCCGAGCTTTGAATTTCTAAACTATATATATAAAATAAGCCATATGTTTGGTCCAATGCGAACTGGACAAAAATTCGGATAAGTGTTCGATTCATGATCTGATTAGTTTAACCGGTTAAATCGTCGGTCGAACTGGATGACGCAATAAATAATAAATAATAAATATTTTTAATATATAAAATGACATCACTCAAATTTTAGGTTTCAACATACATAATTTTAAAATTTTAAATTACATGACTTCTCAAAGTTTTAATTTTCAAGACTTGTCAAACTTTACAAAAATTTAATCAAAACAAACATGAAATTCTTGATAATTATGACTTCTTAAATTTAATTTTCAAGACTTTTTTAATTTTAATGTTTAAGATTTTTTTAATTTCCTTTTTATGTTATTTTTTTTTCAATTTTTTATTTAAAAATAAAATTAGACCGGGTGGACCACCGGTTAAATTCGGTTCAACTAAAAAAATAATTTTTTGATTCAATCGACTCACCTTTGTATCCGGTTAATAGTTAAATCAATCGTACCGTCCGGTCCAAACAACGCTGGTTTGGTGTATAACTGTATATATATATATTTGAGAAAGTTTTTGATAATTATGTTTCACAAAAGCACTTGAAATGATTGGTATGTACGTAAAACGGTAAAAGTGAAATATATGCGTTTTGCTTTTGCAAGTAAATTCTGAAGATAATATTTACATATGATTTTATATATAAATGCATATCTAAAATTGCAATTTTAATTAGATCTGAAAAAAAAATCACCCGAATACTTTAATTATTAGCTAGGTTTCACACAGTTGCGTTTATGATAAAGATTTGTTGGTTAGGAATTAATTGTTAATTAGGTAACGGACCAGAAACCTATTAGGGTTAAAAAGGAGCTTTTCGCGATATATAACAAAAAGAAAAGAGTCTTTGCAGTCAATTTCTCCTAGGAACATGGCCTAAACTTGTTTTGCTGCACCCTGCATATATGCCTTTCCTTTCTCCTCTCACTTACACGCACATGTATATTCTTCACCAGCCTGATTTTTATTTTTCTTTTTCTTTTTTACATACAATTCCTTTTTAAGACGAAATTATATATATTATTATTTGTAGCCAGTATATATCACTAGTAAACATTAAAATTAATTTTATATATATCGGATGAGTTTAACTTGTTTGTAAATTATTCTCATATAATTATTTTTTGTTTCTAAATTAATATTTTCCAAAAAAATATCATTTTTAATTAATTTTTAAAAAATATATAATATCGCTGTGAATTGGAAAAAAGTGACTTAATATATTATAAGAAATGATTAAGTGACGTAAGTGTATAATATTTTACGCCCTTCGGAATTCATACTAAACCTCCACATAGAAAAAGAATAAATTAAATAGCATATATATATATATATATAATATAAGGGACAGAACACCGTCTTTGCTTCTCTCTCTCTCTCTCTACTCTTTCTCTCTCTGTTGGAAATTACTTCTCCCCCCACAAGCTTCCAAACAAAAAGAATGAATGGAAAGTGAGATTTACAAGAATAGTTGTGTGTGTGTATGTGTGTGGGTGTGGGTGCTGATATTTTGATAATTAATGAAACTGCAAATCACAAGAACCCTCCTTATCCGTTAGATGGCTGCTTCTTCTTCTTCTTCTTCTTCTTCGTCGTGGTCGTCGTCGTTGAATTTTGTTGAAGAAAAAGTTAGAACCAAGGTTTGGCCAAGCAGATCCATGGTGCTGGTGCCCATATAGAGAGAGATATATACTGATTCCGGAGATCCATGGGTTTCGTACACAAGATAGAGATCAGGATCAGGTACAAGCAGACGCAGAGTAATAATACTATTATTATTATTATTATTATCATTATCATTAGCAGTAGTATTAGTAGCGATTTTCAGTTAATTAGTTGGTTGGGGTCAATATGACCATGCTTCCACCACCACACGACGACGACGACCTGTCAAAACAAGAAGATCAAAAGTTTGAAAATTGTGTTGTGGAGGAGGAGGGTGGTTTTGGTTATGGTTATGGTGGATTCAGTTGTAGAAGAAGGGATATTCAGAGGGAGGGATTTGGGACAAGTGTTCATGATGTTATGAGCAGAGTTGAAGTGGTTGAAGGGTATTATAATAGATCATACAAGTGCTATAATAATAACAGTATTTGGAGTAGTGAGAATTCTTGGGCGGGAAATTGTGACCAGAATATCATAGGTGTGCCGATCGTAATGGGTGATCGTCAGGAGGAGGAGGAGGAGGAGGAGAAGGGAAGAATATCATCGAGAAGTAACAGCGTGAGTGTTAGCCTGAACGAAGCAGGAGGAGGAGGGTCGAGCTCGAAGGGAACGACGACGTCTAATGTTCAGCAAGCCGAGAAGGACGAAGGAGGATCGTCATGGCTTCAATTAGGCATACCTTCCTCTCAAACTCTAATTCATCACAAGCAAGAAATGGAATTACTTCCTATTTCTAGTACTTCTTCCACTACTCCACTTGTGGAGCTCGACTTGCTACCCGCGCCGCCTCATCCCCCTCTGAATCCGGAGCACCAAGCCTGCAGGCCCATAATGATACAACCTCAGCCTCATGCCCAGGCCCAGGCCCAGGCCCTGGAGATAAGAGGAGCGGCGCTTATGAATATGAGCTACCCAGCGTCTAATATGCTTTTTCAACAAACTCCCACTACGGGTGGTCCTCCTCCTCCAATTCATCATCATCATCATCATCAAGACTCGAGCTCAACCTGGGCTTTTGGTCCAATCCCCTATATGGGAATGGGAATGGGATTGATGCCTCCTCCTTCTTCTTCATCTTCTTTCAGGAGTCTTCCTCTTCATTCTCATCCGCATCATCATCTCGCTTCCTATTTCCCGAGGCCTTTTCAGTTTGCTCCGGCGTGCGACGAGGCCGCCGGGCTTGGACCCGGGCCCGGACCCAGCTCCAATATTAGAGTTGTGGATCCTCCTCGCAGGCCTCATTCTGGAATTTGGTTTATGCTACAAGCCTCCCCTACTCAGTATGTACTTTAATTTATTATTACTATTCAATGCAATTAATTTCTAACTATTGTTGTCTTTATCTATACTTGAGAACTAGTTAATTAGTGCAGTGTAATCATACTCCATTACCATATATACTCAATTAATTTGAGTGTACCTTGGATCAATGCAGAGCCAAAGAACCATTTTTACCCCAAATACCTAAGAGCTACCTCCGGATCAAGTAATTCTTTCATTCTCTCTTCCTTCATTCTTATTCGACTTTAAGTCTATAAATGCATGTGTTACAAGTCCTACGTGGGAGGCTATTTTAAAAGAAATTTCTTATAAGACCTTTGGCTTTTCAACTCCAACACTTAGTTTTTGGGATGTGATTTTTTCAAGGACTTGTGCTCGTATACATTAATACTTTCATTGAGAGCTGGTTAACTGGAAAGAATTACCAACATAGGGGTTCTGACCGTGATAATTGAGTGAAGTGACAGTATGTTAGCTGTCGGGACGCACCCTTTCAAAGGGGTGGTAGTGTTAAGGCCTTTTGGAGTATAATTCTCCAAAGGACTTATGCTTGTGTCTGCATGTGTCCTATACATGTCTATATATTTAATTAATTTCTGCTAATTAATCACTAATCATCCCTAATATATACAAATCCTCGTCTGTGAAACCTTGATTCAGGGATGGAAAGATGACGGTTCGATTATTGTTAAAGTATTTGGTTAACAAGTTGAAGCTCGACAGCGAATCCGAGGTATTTCCACCAGCCATCTCCCTCTTAATATATATATATATATACATGCGTGTGCGCTTTTTCATGACTAGTATAACTAGGGAATAAATGCCAAATATAATGCTAGAACTTAAGTTTAATTTAGTTTATTCTACTTCCACTTCTTTCTCATCTCATTTAATTAATTCTGCTTAAAGAAAATTAAAAAATATCAATCAATTAACCAACATTTTCATGGATATATATATATATAATATATCTGCTAGCTGAGGTATATTAGCCAGCATGGGCGAGTCTTACAAACATGATAGATACGGCAGAACTAAAATAGATTTTATCTGGTTCTGGTGGATGATAAACACACACCCATATTTTAAAAAAAAAATAAAAAAATTTTTCTTCCTACAAATCTACATACTATTTAGGTAAGAAGTGCATTCTTTGGTACCCATCTTCCATTTCTGTTTTACTTAGTTTTCAGTACTCATTTTCTATATTAAGGTGGTTTTAATAAAAGCATTTATCTACACTAGTGAGTCCACGTCAAGTGTTTAATTTTTGTAATCAACAATTTAGAAGCTTCCACTTATATATATATCCTAATATATGATCCTAATTAAAAGCCTTAATTGGGTCTGGTGAGTTGAGTTAAGTTTGGTGAGGGAATGAGATGTTGTATATATTTAAGGTACGAATGAAAAGGAGAAAATTAATTAGACCTAATAATTTTTTTGGGCCAATTAATTAGACGTAGTAATTACTACAAGGAAAAACATATATACCTCCCAATCCCATTTTTATCATTTTCTTCTTGCCCAAACAACCATATAAGATAAGACAGTGCGTGTTGGTGTAATGGGTTCACTGTTTCAAATTAATTATTAATTAATTAAAATATTTCATATATATTTATATACTCTACCTATATCTAGTTTCGTCAGCATATTGTCACCTTTACATTGTTTCTATAAATCTAGTTTATTGTTTCTCTACCCTACCATATTTTATGAAAATAACCTTTAAGTAAGTGGTCTATATATGTGGAGCAAAACACAGGAAAATCCCGATCAAAATTAAAGCTTAATTAAATCCACCTTGATCAAACTTATATTTAATATATATATATATATATATATATATATATATATATATATATATATATATATATATATATATCAGTCTGTAGAAGAAATTAACCTAGAAAAATAAGATTACGGATTCATGTATTCATAGCTTAGAACTCAGAGATTAAGCTACCAAGTTACAACAAGAATACGTAGACTCATTAGTTAACCTACTACTTCTTCCTCGTCTCTTTTATTTAGAATAGTAGAGATTAAAACTAATTATATGCATTATGTCCTTAGAGTATATAACATAGACTTATCAACGGGGTTGGAATTCAGGTTCGAATTTTCACTCGTAGAAGTGTTCACATTTAGTGTCTGACATTGCCTCGAACAGAATTGCCTCCAATAGAATAATACCCGTAAAAAACTAAAAAAATATAATAGACTTGTATAAAGTTGCTAGCTAGTCTAGTATATCATATATATATATAAACCCTATTGGTTATACATCGAATGCATCCGCACGTGTGGAGTAGTTTTAATTTAGATGATAAGTAATGATTTTAGAGGTTAAAGTTTTGTACAAATTATAGGTATTTATGTAGGCAGACTTTAAGATACTTATGATATACGCCCTTAATTTATATACTAGAAATCTAGAACATATGCACACGCAACAAAGCATTTATTATTAGTGATATAATTAGAATACGCACATTATTGTGTGTCCCAGTATTACTTTTACATAACTTCATGCACACTCTACCATCCAAGCCATTCCCCACTACTTGTTGCCTAATAATTGCTGCAAGGGCTTTCATTTAATTTCCCTTACAAAAACCTACAAGTCCACTTCATATATAATCTATGCCCTTCGGTACGTAATTAACCTCATCTAGCCCACAAAATTAATATTTGCATTAATTGCTTATGATGAAAAGTGTAATCCAATAATTAAAATGAAAAAGAGAGATTTCTAGAGAATATAATATTAATCAATCATTTTAGAGTTTTTGGGAATATTGTTTAGAGATCGAGCTAGTGCATGCATGCGCATGTTTCTTTTACAATATATCTTCAGAACATGACAAAACAACTACCGATGTGGGAATTTGTGAAATATTCTTGGACTTGATCAGTATGCATGCTTCAATATGGTACGTGATTTTAGTTTTTTTTTTTTTTGGCCTTGGTTGATTTTAGTTCTTGGAAACTATTAAATACGTATAAAGATTACAAAATTATTTTTAATTTTTTTTTTCTCTGGCTGGCTGGCTGGCTGGCTATAAGACTTAAACTTCTATCTGTGTATTGACATTCCTATAATTTCCTTGCTAGTATCTTTTGAAATTCACTTTCAAATAATTAATTAACATATTCATAGCATTAAATTACCATATATATATATATAAAATTTTTCAGCCTCCTTGTGTTTTTTTAATTAATTACTGAGATTCTCTGATAAGGTCTTGAATTTAAGAGCAAATGAGGAATATTTTTGTAATTGGTGTTACATTTTCCGCATATTTTTTCCTCAGCCTCTTTTAGACAAATTAAATAATTAGGAGTACATTGTTAATTTATAGTATCCATGTAATACTAAAAATTGAGTATTAGATTCATTAATATTTTGAAACGTAATTTAATTTAACATTTTTTTGCTAAAAGCTATGTAACCTAATTTTAAATTTTGATTTAGTGAATCTTAAATCTTATGTGAAAAATTCTTTATTTGTGAAAATATAAATATTTTAGTATTGAACTTTTTAAGTTCTATGAGATTAGTAAAAATTTCTATTTAGTAGGACATAAATAGTTTAAAGTCCAACTTTTGTTCCATATTGGCATTGATTACAAATGATTCTTTTTGTTTTTAATCTCATCTAAAGCGGATATCTTTCTTCAAGATTTGTCTATGTGGTTGATTATATATTCGTGATACGTGATCCCGAACTTATTTATAGGGCAAGTATGTTATAAAAAGTGAGCTGGTGTTAGTTGCTTGGCAATAACGTTGAAGAAAGTAAAACGAATTAATGAAATGATCTTTAACATATTTCATAAATCCTTTTTGTATTTTTAATAATGAAGACATATATTGCCCATTCGTCATTTAATTTGTTTTAAAACTAGGTTTTACTTTTACCTTCTCAATTAATATTCCCAGTTTTGGATACTTCTCTCTCTTCTCTCTCTATATATATATATGCACACACACTAATTCAAGTATTTAATTGTCGGTCTATATATTCTGCATAAATCTATAAAATTTTCTCAGAGAAATGTCATCTATATTTATAGACACACATAAATACATGCATGTGCCTAGCTATGCAATTAGGTATATGATGGATAAGATTAATATAAGAAAAGTAACACACTTTTGATGGAAAATCCAACTGTTACATGCATTATTAAGTTTGAAGTTGCACTATTTTTGTCCCAAATTAAATATTTTAGATGCGTTGATAGTACTGTCTGCATTATCAACGATGTCTAATATATATATATATATATAACATATTAGGTCTTGTTGTTGTATGAGACACGACGAGACATTCCATATTTTGTTCTTTCTTCAAAACTCAAAACTACTTCATGCAAGTTTTGATGGTCAACCCTTTATATTCTCTCATGATTAATGCCATATCCTTGATTTATTTAGTTTCCTTGCCCTCGAAATTCCTTCTTTGAAGATTAGACTAAGAAATTATATTTTATTTTGTTTTATTTTTATAACATCTTCTGCTATGAGACAGCTATATATAAATGCAACGACCAAATATCATATATATATATATATATATATATATATATATATATATATATATCACATTTAAATCTTTAATTGAAACTTGGCCTTTATATCTGAACCCCATTTGCTAGGAGGAGTCAACTAAAATGTTAGTTTATATACATATAGAAATTAAGATCAATTAATTATATTTAGTAGTTATATATATAGATTGAATGTGTGATGCACTAAACATTAATTTCTACCTATCTAATTGTGACCCTTCGTGTCATGCATGCTGTTACACAAAATCATCAAGGTCAACCTTAGACCATTGATTTAGTCGTTAAGGTTGCTAGCTGAGCTGCCCATGATCATCAATATCCATCACCATTCTCCATTCATATGACTAATATAGTTTAAGTTTAGAAAGCCGTCCTCAGCCAAACAAACCCTTAATTTCATATATATATATATATATATATATATATATATATATATATATATATATATATATATATATATTCGACACGTGGCTTCCAACTAAACACCCAACCCAATGATTAGGTTTTTGAATACAGGTGGTCCATCTTTGATATTATTTACTTATTTCTCTTAATTGAGTTGGTTGCTAGCTTGCGTTAATCAGGGACTCCTTCATGATCATTATATATATATATATACTCATTTATTATTAATTGCGAAGACTTTAAATTAAAAAACACTAGCTAGTAAAAAAAGGGTTTAGAGATTATATTTTATATTAACGGCAGTTTGTCTAGTGGAAGGAATTAATTCTTTATAACGTGAGGAACCAAGGTTTTAATGAGAGCTGTCCACATTTATTGTTCGACATAGTATCTCAAATAGGATTGTGTCAAGTAAGAAAATACCTATAGAAAAAAAAATAAATAAATAAGAGATCAGACTATATTTTACACATCATATAATTATGAAAATACTGCGGTGATATATAATAAGTCACAATCCATGAAGATTGATCAAGAACGTTAATTAGCTAGCAAGTATGAACAGGGTGTATAGGTAATAATGAATGCAAGAAATTAAGAAGATGCATGTCTTCCTTGGTGGAATGTGTTAAACCACCCACCACCCTAGAGAAGAAAAGAGAATGGTGCTTAATTAATTTGTTTTCTTATTGCTTTTATTGTTCATAAAGATTGCATTGACTTTAAGATGTAAAAACACATGTTCAACTTGATTGGATGTATCTTTATCATGGCCTACTTTCTTAGTTGACACTCATTATATTCATACAAAAAGGTTACAAGATAAGTACGTTAGTTGATATTAACATTAATTGAACACACAAACATCATATCGTAGGGCCTTGAAAATCACACGTGGACCCTGTCCTTCTGATGATTTTTCATTATAAACAGCACTTCTCTCTCTGCATGCCTATTCTCTCTCTCTCTCTCCATTCATCCTTTCGTCAAGCTTTCCCTTCATTTTTCACAGTTATATGGTAGGCCATATTTCCCATTAATTTCCTCTTTCTCTCTCTCTCTCTCTCTCTCTCTCTTTCTTCTTGTTTGGAATATTTGGGCTTACAAATATTTAAAGCTATAGCTCCATCAAACTCTCAAGTGCTGTACTCCAATGGAACCAAAAAAAGAAGACCCCATTATATATATAAATGCCTAGCTTCCTCTACCAACCACAAAAAAAGCCATGCCTATTCATTTCTAATAATGACAAAAACTTAATCTAAATACACTATGTGCTTTTTAAGAAAACCATTACACAGTCCAAATATACCAGAATAATCCTATATATATATATATATATGTGTGTGTGTGTATATCAGTATATGTAACGTGCAAACAAAGAAATGGATATAAAGAAAGGCATAAAGGGGATTTGAAAACGATTAGGTCATTATTATTATGTTCATATATAAAATATAATATATTTATATAGTTGGGGAATGATATGCATGCACAATTAATTAGTATTTGGTAGTAATTAAGAGAAAGGAGCCTTTGATTGATGATATGTTTTCTTTTTATAATGATATTTGAGAACGATATAGGAATAGGAGTAGCCTCGAATATTTGACGAAAATGAAAAGTTATTATTTTATGTAGAAATAAATGCTGATGCTGGCAGGCAATAAGGGCTTTATTTGGTGGAGCCAAGTGATAGAGACGTGCATGAACATGAAAATTTGGTCATAGAAAGTTTTTGAAAAGAGGAGAGAGAGAGAGGGAGGGGTTATATTAATTAATTAGTTTTAAATCTTTTTAATATATAACTAATTAATTTTGTGAATAGTGCATTAGCCTATTCTTCGCCGTGCTTTATGGATCCACCATTATATATATATATATATAATAATTAATGAGAATATTGTTAATACGTTGTTAAAATATAGTTTGATAAGATGAATGATGATACAGCATAAAGTATAAAGAATAGTAAAGTCTAAGAGATGATGATTTTGGCTTAGGAGCAAAGTGTGAATGGGTCCCCCTCGTAATGATTAAAGACAGCCATTTCTTCTTCTGCTTCATCAGATATTAGGAATTAGGAATACGTTTGGCGACGCGTAAAGCAAATTGCTTTTTCAAATTTTTGAAATGGAAAGAGAAAAATGAGATCTTAAGGGTAAAGCAGACGTTACAAAGATTTTATATGTTTCATGGTGGAAGTAGGACCAACACCCTCTGACAAAGCATGACTTCATCCTGATTTCATATTCCCCTTATATATATAATTCTTAATTTTCCCATAATCTGATCTCATACATATTTATGCATATAAATATACTCAATACGTTGTGTAAAATTGATATATATATATATATATATATATACATATAAGATGAGTGTATGATACAACTTGTTGCATACATGTAAAGTATTTTCAATCGATAGGATTGTGAGATGTAGGTAGGATGACTTAAGTTGCAATTCAATTTCTTACATGTCACAATCTTGTCGGCTAAAATTGTATTATATGCATGCAACAAGTTACATCATAGACTCACCCATATATATATATATATATATACATGAAAGGGTTCAATAAGTATTTAATAAGAACTCATGTTAGTATTTAATTATCTAAAATATTTATTTAGTGAATCTTTCTGTAAATAAATTATTTCATATATAGTCATAAATTTTTATCCATATCATTTCTGTATTGATTTAATTTTTCCATGGTTCCAATTACTCTTTCTTTTATATATATATATATATATATATTTAATTCAATTGTGTGTGTATATATATAGTCTTGACTTAGAAGTGAACTATAGCGTCCTGTGGCGCCAAGGTGATGAGATGATGTGGATATATTAGGCTGACATTAATTTAATTAGGAGGAAATTAAGAAAGTTAAACATAATAATGATTGTGTATATATATATGTAATGAATAATGATGAAGTTGGAAAAGATAGATGAAAGATTAATTATCACAATGAAATGACAGGAATGAAAGGGTGGTCCTTTAATTTACATCAGCGAGAGACCTGGATAAAAATTTTAGAACTACCTACTTTTTAATGTTTGGATAATTATATATATATATAATGATGGTGTCACATGGATATTTTGGAGAATGATCCTATGTTGTACAATATAGAAAAGTAAAAAGATCGAGAGAGTGACACATAATAGGTCCCATATATGAGCCTAACTTATATGTGGGATCCACTCATGTGTCACTCTCTCTCCTTACTTTTCTATGCTGTACAATATAGAATCTATTTTCGATATTTTGACCCAATATTTGATAATTGATAAAAATTAATTATGGGGACTCATGAATCATTATGCAGATAGAGATAAGATGTAGAGGACAGCAACTTCTGCCTTTCTTGACGTTGGAGCATGTAAGAGATAACATATGGAGTCATAGAGACGCAGCCATGGCCACCACTTTGCTTTCAGAGTCATCAACCTCAACTTCAACTTCATCTTCAACCTCGGATCATATCATGGTCCTTCACTATGGTAGATGCGCCTAATTAATATAACATCTCCTTCTTGTATCATTGTTAATTAACTTATTTAAACTTCTTTTTTTTTTCCCTTTAAATTTGTCCTCGATCGATCTCCTTTCAATTTTTTTTTTCTTTCAATTTTTCGCTTCTAATGCATTTTTAATTACTTTTGATTTTTATTGATTGTTATTGGTTTTTTTTTGGGTCTCTTCCTTCTGTTTTTTTTTTAACTCATCAAATTAAATGGATGGAAATTACAGAGGAGGATGAGATCACCCCTCAACGCAGTCGTTATTTTGGGGTGGGACAACACAAGAATATTGCTCAAAATATTATATTTCGGTACTCATTGTGTGGAATTGTTATCCATTGTATTAATTACCAACGAAAAAGCTTAATCTAATATATACACTAACCCATTTAATTTGATCTAACTTTCTTATTGAGACATATCTGCATGCACTTTTTTTTTTTGCTATAATGTTATTATTTGTTTTTGTGGTCAATACGAAAGTAAAGCCCAAAAGCCACTAAAGAAGTTAAAGAAGAAATGGGCCCAACCATTTGATTTGGGCTTTATGGGCCACCCATGTCCCTGATCCTCACAAAGACATAGGGCATGTTCACTGGCAAGAAATGTCAAGGGAAAAGCCAATAGAAATGGTGGGGGTCCAGTGGGCCCCACTTACTTTTTCACTTTTTCATTTTCATCAGCTTAAAAAAAAGAAAAAAATACAATATATATATATATTATATCTCTCTGATTTGTCATGATTTGACACAATTATAACCCTCTTTTCTTTTTATTATTTTAATATAAAAGGGGTAAAATGGTCATTTTAATACATTTCCTTTCCATTTCTATTACCAAACTTTTACTACTAAACACATCAAATGCATTCCGTTTCCATTTCTGTTTCCATTTCCATTTCTATTTCTGCCTAATGAACGTGCTCATAGTCCATTAGCTATGATAACGGTTTTTATCCAATATTCGATGACCTTTCTTATCAAGGATAATCAATATTTATTATAATATATAAAAGTAAGAGGCATGAAATCTCTGTCTGTTAAATTATTTTTTATAATCTTTGCACTCCTGTCATATGTATCCTAATTGACGTCAAATAGGATCCAATTAAGATTCGACTTTGGATCCAGTGCAATTCGCTTCCGTGCAATTTCGGTGCAATTCCTTCAAAATACACATTTTTACTTCATTTTTGAAGCACTAATATGGACTTACTTTAACAATTACCCACTATGAATGGATTAGGGACGAAATTTTTATCAATTTTGACCAATATCATCACTAAATAGCCTTGTGAGACTATTTTTCAATATCAATAACAATTTGGTCCCTAATCCATTTAAGGTGATGATATTTGACAATATTGATAATAATTGGGTCTCTAATCTATTCATGGTGGATTATTGTTAGTATGAATCCGTATTAGTAATTCAAAAATGAAGTAAAAATGTGTATTTTAAAGGAATTGCACCAGAATTGCACGGAAGCGAATTGCACCAGAATTGCACGGAAGCGAATTGCACCGGATCCAATTTCTTAAGATCCACATATGCTCCACCTTGAAAGAAAATTACTGACTAAAACCAATCAATTAAATTAAATGTACGAAATCAAATCCCTTATTAGTGTAAGTCAACTTTTAAATCATTTTCTTAACGTAATTTTAATTTTTTAATTCAAAACGTTATCTTCAAATAATATATATTTTTTAAATAAAAAAATATTCCATGACCTTTCTTATCAAGAATCATCAATATTTATTATTTATATATATTACTAAAGCCAAGTACATAAAGCCAATTCTTGCTACGTGGCTTGGACGTCATGTTTTGCAATTTTGCCATGTCATACTACATAACCATCTAACACATTCTCTTAATCCACATATGATTGGGTAATTTAATGCTGTATTAGTATTAATTACTGAAAATCGTTATATAGTCACAAAGCTTTACATTGCATTATATCAAAAATCACATTTAATCACACTTAATTGCATTATATTCTTTTTAAATTGCTTAATTCCTGACCACGCACCAACCTTGCATTGCATTAAAACCCTTACCACATTTACGTACAATGAAGTGTTATAGTGTTGACCATGCACCATTACAGGATGTTTTTAATTTTCCAAAAATATAATAATGCCCCAAAGATCGGCATTTGCACATGTATATACTAAAAAAAAAAGTTAAACACAAATTTAGCCACTTTTCAAAAGTATCTACAGATCTATACCACTTTTCCTATTCACCTAGAAAAACGCCATCGGTGATGGCAATTTGCTGATTTCTTGACGAGAAAAACGCCATCTGTGAGGACGTTTATAGGATTGACCATTTGACCCTATAAACGTCCTCCGTGATGGCGTTTTTCTAGCTAGAAAAACTGAGCCCACCTCATTTGACCGGTAGCTAGAAAAACGCCATCACGGAGGGCGTTTATAGGGTCAAATGGTCAACGCTATAAACGCCCTCACAGATGGCGTTTTTTTGGTCAAGAAATCAGCAAATTGCCATCACCGATGGCGTTTTTCTATGTGAACAGTAAAAGTGGTATAGATCTGTAGATACTTTTGAAAAGTGGCTAAATTTGTGTTTAACTTTTTTTTTTAGTATATACATGTGCAAATGCCCCCAAAGATCTGTCATTTATTTTCGAATTAATAGAATTTCCATTTGAAGTACATAAAAAAAATTCACATATAATTTCTTTCGAATATGTTGACTATACTCAATTACGGGTAATTTTCATATTCAACGAAACATGAGGATGCCAAACTTATTCGTCATTAAAGATGAAATCAAATCTTCATTCAATCTTGCGCATAATTCGGCATCCCTGATTATAAGGATGGGGATTTCAATGTGATTTATGGTGTTCCTCATATATAATCCGACCTCCACTCTCTAAATTCACATGCTTTTAGAACGCTACAGATACTAGGACGTAAACCTTACAACTCTAAACCTTTTCTTATGGCAATGGATAACAGGTTCGACAACATCAGATCTATTCACGCCTTGAGTCGTCAGTGGACCATCAAGGCACGTGTGGTTAGACTTTGGAGCGCTCCTCCTAATCCCAAGACATCTCCGCATAAATCAATTGAGATGGTGTTGTGTGATCGTGAGGTATGTGTTTTATATGTCTATAGGATTGCATTACTTAGTTGTAAAATTATTTTACTCTTATTGTATTGAACACGCTTTTCATAGGGTCTTGAGAACCGTTCACTCTTTCATGCAGGGTTACAAAATTGGTGCCCATGTGAGAAGTCCATTTGCTGTTAAACTGGTCAGTGTCCTTAAGGAAGGTTCCGTTTATGTCATGTCTCAATTTAACCTGGGTCTAATAGTGGAGGCTTCCGTGCTGCAAATCATTCGTACAAACTTAATTTTCAATTTCAAACTTGCGTTGCTGAGACGGATGATGATGAATCAATCCCTCACTATGGATTCAAATTTATACTTGCACAGTGTATATTTTCCAACGATATCAATCAGGAAATATTAGTTGGTAACTATTTTTTTAAAGACATATTCTATTATATTTGAATGAAACATAAACTTATTATCTTATGTCGTATAATTTTTTTTTTCTATATATTCCAGACGTGATTGGACGCTTGTGCAGTATGTCTAGCGTTATACAATCACCTTCTATTGATCCGAAGAGCAAATGTGTCAACGTTGATATTGAAGACCAAATGTAATATAGTAATAATAGTATAATTTAAATTGCAGTTTTATTGATCTTATGGTTAAAATTAGAATTCTTCTTATCCAATTGCTAAAGGTGTCAACGTGATTGGACTTATTTTTTAGAAATTACACTTTCGATTATTTGTTTTAATGTTTTTCTATGTTGTGTTAATTTTCTATCATATTTTATTCATGTTTCACTTAAACACAGGAGGACAAGACTGACTATCACATTGTGGGGTACTTTTGTGGACCAAATCTTAAGATACATGGCCAAGCATTCGGATGGTCCAGTTGTCATTGCAATTCAATATTGCAAGATAAAGGATTATAATGGATCGAGGACACTTTCTAATTCAATGTATGCTTCACGAATGTTTATTAACTCTCATATTACTGAGATTCGTGAGTTCCGTAGCGGTCTTCGTCCTGAAGAACTAACAAGTCCTATTAACCCGAATATCCATAATGTTGTTGTACCTGCAAGTCCTTTAGAGGCGGCATTCTCTGAGTTGTCATTGTCCACCACTCAGGACCTTTTTCTCGCCGGTGATTCGGGTTTGTTGATAATTCTTGCATTTGTTCTCCAAATCAACAGTGAATGAGGTTGATTTTATGATTCTTGCAGCAAGTGTCTCAAGAAAGTTGAGCCTAATGGCTCCAGCTTCTATTGTAGTAAATGTGACTGCTTAGTCAATACCTCTATTTGCAGGCAAGTTGCTGTAATTGATTACATTTCTTATTCCGCTTATATCTTTTACTTTATATAAACTTTTAGTTAATTATTTCTTATAACAGGTACAAGATTGATCTTATGGTGTTAGATCATTCCGGCACTACGAACATTACTGTTTTTTACCGTGATGCGTTTAATATACTTGGAATTATGGCTATGGACCTTCGCAAAGAACAGCTCCAGGTTTTTATAAAATTTACTTTCAAGATGATTGTTGCTTACTTAACCTATGTATTTTTAAATGAGTAATAAATAGAAAGCATTATGAGCTTCTGTTCATATATTAATTTATTATTTCAATGCGATAGAATGTTGACGATAGTAGACAGTTGCCTGAAAGATTTTATAGTTTGCTGAGAAAGACTTTTTTGTTCAAAGTATTTGTCAAGGGATCGACATGGAATGGACCTCCTTCTTTTATTGTTCAGAAGATGACTTGCGATTCTGAACTCATACGAGATTTGCCAAATTGAAGGTATGTCATTCAACTCTATCATATAGACATCCTTTCGGACTTATGTTATTGTTTATTCACTATAAATTATGTCAACAGGAAGCTAAGGACAATTGGCACGATTGCAATCAAGTTCCTATTGAAACCATAATGTTACCTTCATGCTAGATGTCTAATTATCTGTCTTTTTTTAATGGATGTGTTAATCAAAATATCTTTCATATCGTCAGGTTGATCTTAGCTCTATTGATGATGGTTTACATACCCCTTTTCAATCCAAACCAGCTCTGATCAGTATTATGGGTGCTCGAAGGCTTTCATTTGCTGATATGAGCCATCTCCTTCAAGCGAACATATAGTGACTTGCAAGCATAATTCTGCTGAGTTTCCTAATGTTGAAGATGGAGAAGTTGAGCCTGGCGGTTTCCCCAATATGCAGATGAAGAAGATTAAGCAGGAGAAGAACTAGAAATTTTAATGATTACTCTATTTCATTTTTTCCCCAAGTATTTCACAGACACTATGAGCCTGTCACTTTAAGTCTGTCTTTCTTTTATTTGTCGTTATTTCATCAACCTTTGACGTTTGACTTAATTGTTGGGTTATTCTCAATAGTTAGAGTCTGAGTTCAATTATATTCAAAGCTTCTATTTTACTTTCCTAATATGATTCGCAGCAAATATTCTATTGTTGTTAAATATTTTCCGAATAATTGTGATTGTCGTTTTAATAACATCCAGTTTTTCAACTACACTAATTCATATATTTTATTTGACAATGTAATGATTGTTTTAATCTACCGATAATGTATTCTACATTGGATGACATTTGATTTTCCTTCTTTGAATACTTGATCTGACATGTTGTAGTATGATTGAGTAAAGGGGTTGAAATTAAGTCTGACTTAGTTATATTTGATTGTTTTTGCGTGGTTTAAATTTTTATTTCTTGTCTTCGAATTTCAGCAAGTCTGTGTTAACAATTGTATTACCATTACATCATTTGAACTTTGATTTTTGTTTGTTAATTAGAATGATTGTTTGAGTATGCTAACAATTTCTTTTGCATTTGTGTGAATCTAACTTACCTTTTTGAATACTTCATATTACATGTTGTAATCCGCTGATAATGTTTTTTAAATTTGTTGGTATTTGATTTTTCTTTCTTGGAAACTTCATCTAACATGTTTTAGTTACATTGTCCGATGGTATGTGAATCAATCTTGAAAGAGTTTAATTTAGTTGATTTGACGTTTGATCAATTCTTTCCACGTGACTATTTAGTGCTTAAATATTTGTTCCCTAAATGACAAAACATTTACAATTTGTGCAGCGGGAAATATTTAATGAACAAATTAATTTATAATTTTTTAGTTATTTCAAAGTAGATTTGATACTGTTGAGTTAGTGTTCTGAAAATAGTATTAGTAGACAATATTAATCACTCTTACTCCTTTTGTTGACAATTCTGTGTCTACATTTTTTTTAACAGTATATCAATGCAAGAGTTGACATATCGTTTGTTAACCTACCTTAAAATTTCTCAATTCATGTACACTTAAGAGGATATTCAATTCTTTCCTCAATTACCACATACGTCCAATGTTTTCTAAAGGAAAAAAACTTTCATGTCCATTTCGGTGGTGTTTCTTTGTATCTACATGGGTAAATATATATGGGCTTTTACTTCTTAATCATTTTAATCACCGTTGTGACAAAGATTTACGCTAATCACGAGTGAGTCATTTATAATTTTTCAGACCGTGATATCGTACATTTATTGTGTTATTGTTGGGATTTAATATGAACTATATGAAATTCTTGACTATATACACACATCAGTTCATGGTTTATTTTACTAAAATTTACAAAGTTCAAACATTGTATATGACGTCTATATCAATTTAATATTTGAATAGTGTAACTACGGAATATTCTGCTTAGGGACACGTGGCACTAAGCTTCCAGAAGCATAGCCGTAGCACACGCTAGTGACACGTGGCACCACTCACTTGACACCTACGTGGCCCTTGCCCACATCTTTCCGCGAGGACTCCCACTTAATGAGACGTGGAGACTCATTGGGCATCGTGGGACGACCCGCGTCCCACGAGAACGTGGGTCGAGCATGTCCTCTCCACACTTACTATAAATAGACCCTCACCCGAGGGACTCAAGGACAAGATCCAAGACATCCAAAGCATCTCTGGAATACATCACGCATAACCATTAAAGCAAGCATTCTGAGCACTCTCAGACATCCTTTTGCCTTCCATCACACACCCCAAGCTCTGCCTTGCATACTGCTAGGTCCAGTCACCAGCAGACACGTCTTCGTCCCGGAGTAGCCTACCAAAAGAGCTCTCAACAGCTCTCAGAGACTCAAGTTCGCTCATCCTAAGGCAACCTCCTAAGAGCAGCTCGCCCGCCCGGAGTACCATAAGCACGTCTTAGCCACACATGGTCCAATATAGGTAACCACATTGCCTAATGGCCCCTATAGACGTCACCATGACGAACTACGTGGACTTTGATCCCTTCCAAAGGGTACGTAGGTACCTAGGTGCATCACCTAAGGACAAGTCCCCCAAGGTTAAGACCCCTTGTGGTCCTTAATTGCAAATAACAATTGTCTAAACAAAAAATAAAAGTTACAAATAGTAATCTCACAAGATTATGTTTTAGTCATATTTAACCAATTAATGATATTTTCCATATTAAATTTTAATAAAATTCGAAAGTTGACCTTTATTTTTCCTAATATGTTTAAGGAAATAGTTACAGTGATTTTGTTTAAATTCTCTTAATGGCATTAAATGCTGCACATCCGCCACATGTTGTATAGAGATATACTTAAATTGATATGGATCAATATAGCATATGGTGAACCATAAATTTTTAGATCCCACCAGTTTTGCTAAAATCGATTGAAATATCTATCTTATTTGATTTCATTTGATTAATTTCAGCCTTGAATTTTAAGTGGAAAATATTATACCCCTACCATTTCCTATGGAGACATGTGCATCCAAAATTTGTTCATCCCTGA
The DNA here is from genome assembly GCA_014851425.1 of Senna tora. Taxonomy (NCBI): domain Eukaryota; kingdom Viridiplantae; phylum Streptophyta; class Magnoliopsida; order Fabales; family Fabaceae; genus Senna; species Senna tora. The sequence goes on from CM026262.1 coordinate 18,688,067, forward strand.
TATTCGTATTCTTACTACTACACTATTTATATATTTAAATCCCACTACAAAAGTTTGCTTACCCACTAATATTGTCGTTTCACGAACGGTGCGTTGGCGTAGTTCACCAAAATAATGGATATACTTTTTGTTAACAATGTTGGCCACCCTGCTGACATGATGCATGAGATTTTGGTCAGATTGGTTGCGATGAAGTTGGTTTGTACCCAATGGTACAATACAATCAAAAGTCCTTTGTTTGTTAAAATGAACCTCAAATTTTGGAATAAAAGGAAATGCGGTTTCTTGATAGCGTCAAAGATTGGTTCAAACCCGCACAAGAGGAATGCTTTCATTCATCTAAGTTCCAACAATCATCATGGGGTAGAACGATATAATGAGCTCATCATGCATCTTATTCTTGATCATGCACTTGATCTTAAAGTCCTTGGTGTTCACAATGGGATAATTTGTTTTATTGGGCGTCACTGATCGATCGATTCCTCAGATTTTCCTATGCAATTACTCTACTCAACGTGTTTTTGTAGTTGATGTCTTCTATGCACCAATGAGACTAGGTTCTATTTGCAATCCAAAGTACTTTGTCAATTAATTATATTCTTTTTGTTCTATTTAAGTAATTTTCATTATACAATATATATATCGCAATTTCCGTGAAGCCATGTTTCCGTTTATTTTATTGATTATGAATATTATCATACATGTCTACTCATAATCGAAGTATTATTATTAGTTTCTTTTATAAATTACATCTGGTCATTAATACTTTGCTCACTACCATTTACACAAATTGAAAACTTTTTATGACATTTAAAGTTTAATTTTCATAATGTGTTATATTTGAAGCGCGACATTTCTTTTTTGAATTTTTTGAAACTGTTGTAGACAATAATCTTTTAATATCATTTTATGCAGGTAAGATCAACTTCACATTTGGATTTACGAACAATCCATTAGTTAGATATATACTGATGGTATGGCAAGAGAAGATAGAAGACATAATTACTCATGCCATGATTTATGATAGTTCTAACCTGAGGTGGCATCATGTTAGTCCTCCAGAATTCGATATAAATATTTTGCCTTCCAAGTTTATTTCCATTAATGGTAACGTATACTGGATTTGCAGATCCAATGACTATGGTGCAAATGAGCAAAGGTATCTGGTTCGTTTCAATATCAAATATTCTATTTTTGAGAGGTTCGAAATCCCGAGATATGTGGAATTTGTTGCATATATTCCTATAATGTACAAAGATTCTGTTGGAATTCTATGCGTTCATGATGTAAGGGGACATGACTACCGTTATTGTACATGGACATTAGACGAATGGAGTCATGGTAAAGAACGATGGTTGTTAAGGATGTGTGGTCCACATAATGGGCTATACCAAAAATATGTCAGGTTTGTTGACAATGAATTAGTCCTTCAGTATTATCCAGGATTATATCACAACGGTCATGGGCGTGATGATGTCTTTTTCTTGAAGTTCTATGGTACTTCTAGGTGGGCAAATTGCAGGTTTATTGTCGGGTCAAACGTTTCAATCAAAGTGAACAATATTTTTAAGCTTTCATCATATTTGATATCTACTTAAGTTATTTTAGTTCTTATTAGGTTTATGCAATTGGATGATGCATTTTTTGTTTTTACGAGAACATCATTTAAGTCATTTGTTTTGTCATGAAGTACCTATTTTTAATTAATCTTGTTATATTGTTTTTACTTTTATTCATGATTCAATTTTGTGGTTGACACCTGAAGACATTATGAAATCGTCTTAATAATAGACCTCAAAAAATGACTACTTTCAATAATTGAAGTTTTTATTCATATTCGGTTATATGTAAGATGTGACGTTATATGCTACTAATATTTTAAAAGACTATGTATGTTTACATTCGGCCATTACTTTCAACCTCTTGTCATAAAAAAATAGTATCAACCTTTTAGTTTGTTATCATCTTTTATTTTCTCAATTTTGACTGAAAGAATCTTTGTTAGATTGACGTCTTTTCACCACACTTTCATTTCGTATAGTATTAATTAAATGGTCATTTCATTCTTGCTATTGATTTTTACGTAATTTCAGTAGCAATGTCATATACGATAAAATATATTGCACGTTTGGTTGATGTACTTATTTTTAGGGAATGGCAATTGGAATGATATGGTTATGTTTGGTATTAGATAAAAGGCCAAATTACTCTTTTGGTCCTCAACGTTTGCACCAAGTTTAATATTGGCCCTCAACGTTTCAAAAAGTTATTTTAGGTCCTCAATATTTTTTTTGGGTCAAAATTGGTCCTCCAGCAAAACTCCGTCCGGTTTTTTTGTTAAATCATGACGTGGAAGGCTTATGTGGCACACCCTCTCTCCTACGTGTCATATTTGGATGATATGACACCCTCTCTCACTCCAATTCTGCAAAATGACGCCGTTTTGCATCACTTTTCTCTTACTCCAACTCAGCAAAACGGCGTCGTTTTGCTCAGTTGGAGTGAGAGAGTGTCATACTACAACTTAGAAAGCTTAGGATGTTAGATTTCATATGGATTTGGAATCACTCAAATCCATAAAGTAACGAACTCAAAAAACACATTTAAACAGAGCAAGATCAGATTCAAAACAGCATGCAACATTTGGCAAACTTCATTGAAATGGTCATATCTCCTTCCATACTTGACGAAATTATTTGATTCTTCTTTCTAAATCAAGCTTAGAGAAAAAATATTCTAATTATCAATTCATTACAGAAAGGATTTGAGCCATTTAAGAGCAGTAATTTAAAAACAGTAGCAAATCATACAAAAATTCCACATCAGTTTAGAAAACAGAACCGCTTACTTTCGAGGCAATTTCCACAAGATCTGACCGTTGGAATATTTTGGAAAAATATAATTTAGAAAGCTTAGGATGTTAGCTTTCATATGGATTTGTAATCATGCACATCCATCAAGAAACGAATTCAGAAAACATGTTTAAACAGAGAAAGGTCAGATTCAAAACAATTCAGTTTATGGCTGTAAACATGCGCTACGAATTTGTCTAAATTAAACCCGATTTTTCCTTCTTTCCTTCCATGAATCAAAATGATTCAATCCTTAAAATGTATATTTGAATGATGGGTTTTAAGTTTCTTAGGTTTCCACAACCGTTTCCTTCCATAAACATCATCAATCTAAGCTCAAACAACATCCAACAACATCAAATCAAGTCTTTAATCTCAAGAAAGTGAAGAACATGATGACTCATAATCTCTAAATCAACAACCAACAAAATCCAGCACACTCATAACAAAATACATCCAATAGAAATGTTGTAAATAGTAAGAATGCAAGTTTTATCCCCCATGGTTGTAGAAATCAAGTGGTTTTTCACAAAATCTTCAAAATCAAGAAAATGGGTTCAAAGTTGAAAATGGGGTTAGTGAGCTAATCCTACCTTAATGAAGAAGATGGAGGTTGAGAGGGTCCCTTGAGTGCTACTCTGGTCACCTTTCGCCGGATTCTGGCCACCCTTCACCTTCAACCATCAAGACTCCTCCACTTTGGCTCTCTTAGGGGTTGAGAGTTCTCCCTTGGCCAAGTGTGTGTGAGATTGTTGAATGGGATGGGTGATGATGATGGGAGGAGGGTTAAAAATGTTAATTAGGGGAAAATAACTCTTTTCCCTTGACTATCTATTCTTATTTCCTTTCACTCTATCAATTTCTATTTCTTTTCACTAAAGTCCCAATTTCTTAGGTCCTGAATTAAATCCTGAAAATTATTTTCTACTTCTTTTCTTTCCCTTTCATTTTATTTTAAACCTCGAAAAAATTTCTTTCCGGTTTCTTTTAACTTTCACATATATTTTATTTTTTTCTAAGGTTTTAATTCCTAGCCCCGGAATAAATCATTCTTAAATCCTCGAAATTTTAAATAAATCATTCTTTAATCCTCGAAATTTTCTGGGGTATTACATTCTTCCCCCCTTAAGAAATTCGGTCCCCGAATTTCATCTCCTTCGTGGGGTTGTTGGCTTGTTGCCCTCCCTTGGCTGAATTTCATCTATAGTTTCCCTCAATGTGGAAGTTTTACCGTTTTACCCTGCAGTTCATCTTTCTTTCCTAGAGACTCAAGGTTTCTATTTGGTTTCTACATATTCTTTCTGTGATCGTTTCCATTTCTAGTTTCGTAGTTAACCACCCCTTCGCGAGGTGTTAACTGATAGACTCCATCTGTCGTTGTATCCTTCCCCGAGGATACCTAACTTTCCTAGTTTCAATTCACTTTGTGCTACAAATTTTGCAATGGAGTGTCTGGCACGTAACACATGCCATGCCCCAATTTAGTTCTCCGAAGAGTTAACTATTGCCTTCTCTAGTGAGGCTTACCTTGACTCAATCTGCTTGTCCGACTAGCTACTTTCGTAGTGACTTCTTATATCCGTCTTGGAACACACCAAGACACTAGCTATTTGCATAGCACACTAGGCTCTATTTCTATAAACTCTAACTGACGAAGTACTCCCCTAAATCGGAGTCCCCGTACTAAAGTATCCTCTGCTACCAAGCAGCTACCCTTCTGCCGGTATTCCCCTGATGTATTCTTTGTAAACGACTTCTCCAGAAAAGTCCGTTTACATCTTACTACACTCCTTACTCTACATCTAGACTTACCACTTACCCGGCATACACCCTACGTAGGTGTTTATACTTTGTGCCATCAATGTACCCAACCCTTCCAAGGTTGTTACACTCACTACCGACTCGATTTACCCTACTCGTGTCCTAACGGAGCTAAATGCCATGACACTAGCACAACTATGTATTTCACTTACCGTTTCTCCACCAAACGGTAAAGGATCTTTCATTTATGACTCGTGTTCCCCTTTCTTTTTCGGACTTCTACACTTACCCTTAGTGGTTTCCATAACCATTTCAGGTTACTCCCTGTCGACATCCCATGTCTGACTGACTTAGACTCTTCTCTGACTACTACTTGTAGTCATTTCTGTTTATAATGGAAACTCATCAATTTCCTCCTTACCATCATACTCATTACTCTGCCTCAGGCTCAATTCAATTTTCACTTCCAAGGACCTCGCTTAACACGACTATGACTGTGGATCTATACCATCCTTAGGTTAGTCCACTTAGAGTTGCACATCCTATGCTAACTCTACTCATTGGGTTTCCGTTGGCTTTTACCCCAACTTGGCCCACTCGGACTCCTCAACTCACTTAGATCCTGTATTCCTACTTGGAATGATTGATCCGTTAACTCCAACATGAACATTTTCGTACATGCTCTACTCCCCTTAACCAAACGGGATACGCTCCCACGGTTTGACTCTTTCTTTTCTTACGGTGTGGCATATGTTCACGAACATATACCGCCTCTTGCAAGTGTGTTACCCGTTGGGTTCCAATCACCCCCAACGGTAGCATACCTGTTTTATCATTTTGGCTCGCATCTCCAGATGCTTACCCGACTCCGTTCCCATATTCACTCTCTTCTTTTCCATTTCGTACCTACGTGGTACTCTTTCTTCGAGTATTTCTCAATACCCGTTACTCACTAAATTCTCTTTCTCGATTAACCGTCCTTACGATTAATTTTCCTTTTATGGCACCCACATGGCCACTTATACATTTGGTTTGTCCACTCAGTCTCCACCCATACACGGGCTTCAGACTAACGGATTTACGGTTCACCAACCTGTGGAACTAGCTTACCTAGCTATGTCCACTACAATCTGTGTACTATACATGCACTTATGGCAGTAGTTGGTTCTCTACCTCCTACTTGCCTCTTATCCTATGGGGTCCTATAGGCTTCCGCTCTTCCCCCTTATGGGACTACTTATCCCTGTCTACTTTCTCTCCCCTCGGGCCTCCACGAGTCCCTTTGGGGTTTATCTCTTACGTTATCTCGTTCGAGAGCTATCTACCGCAATAACACTCACTTTCTTGTCCCTGGACGGTACCCGAAGGTCTACGCTCATTTCCACTTCTAGGCCTGCTCCAGCCTAATACTTTCAGGTCCATAATCACCCTATGACCCTTTAATTGGTAACCCTTAGGTTTACCTGTATACTCCCTTGGCACTTTAACACTCTCTAGTGCTTTTCGATGTCTACTTAACTTTAATCACTGCAAGCGAATGCTTTCTCAACTACATTTACCATCCTTATACAGCTTACCTGTAAAAGGACTATTATTGGGTAGGGTATTGGTCACAGGAGTTAATTTTCTTAGGCACCCTGCAGGTTAAAAATCAAGTCAAGTTTATTTCTTAGAAAATGACGCCTAAGGTTTTCGTAAATGGTTAGGGTTTAACCAATTGGAATGACATAAATTGAGAAAGAGTTTTCATAAAAATTTGTCTTCCAATGGTTACCCTAGTATTTTCAAAAAAAAAAAATTTGAGGGTCTTTCAGAATCTCTCATCCGGAAAGACCAAAAAGTTTTTACAAAAATTTCTCATGTGATCAATATCCTATTCTTTATGCTCTTCCTTAAGCAACCCAAGAGAGTTTGGTTGGTATTAATCCCTTATTTTCCCCTTGTTTGCTTAAGGAACTAGCAGTTCATAGATCGAGCGCAGGGTTGGACTAGGCTCCTTCCCTGTGCCTTACCGTTTACTCTGTTTCCTGCTCGGCATATGGTCACGCTCTACACGTTTACATATGCCTCTACTTCTTAACATCTATCTCTACGGCATATGGTTCGGCCACTTTGCCCTTCCATATACCGTATCCTGATTTCCTAGACCGTAGACTTCTAATTCTATACTGTGGCATACGCCACCTCTTTTCTGTTTACTTTCTAGGAAGGATAATTCATTTCCTTCAGCCATAGCATACCGCACAGTCATGACCCATTCACTTGGTCATCTCTCTGTCGGTCTCATGCCTCATGGCCCTATTTATTTTTGTCTGTAAACTTTCCATTCCAATCACCCCATGAGCTTACTTTCTTTTCTACACGCCAAGCGTATCTTTACTTTCGCTTTACAAACCTTTCCTAGCCTGAACTACCATTCACTACATACTTCTATACTACTTGCATTCCATATCATAATCAAACAACTTGTGCCTATATCATAGCACACAACGCGCCGCTAACAGAGCAGACGCATCGTCTCATTTAACACCTGCAACAATAACACATTGTAGCACATTCCTGCCTACAATTCAACCAACGTGTCTGTGTCTAGGTAGCATCCTCCATGGATGTCTCCTTTCCCTATTTTGGTGTTCTAAGGTTCTCGGGGTCACTGCCACCCCACCTTACGCCTTAGTGCTCATCGGCACTTGTGTACTGTACAGGTTATATGCTTTGCATAGAATTTCACATACAAATTCTATGCCTCAAGCGATGACTCGAAAGAATTTATGACTCAACATCCTGAGCAACCTCACAAGTGATCGTCGGAACCACCGTTACGTCCGAATTCGTAATGGATAGCCCAACTGACACCCGAGACTACTAGTTAGCTTCACGACCTTAAAGAACAACCAGGCTCTGATACCAAGTTTGTCACGACCCCTGTTTAGAGGACCGTGACCGGCACAGACACAGGGAATACCCCTATGCCTGTAAGCCTTATCACCTAATTGACAGAATAACTATTATTGAAAAATACATTCACATGCATTATAATACCATGGCTACACCGAAATGGTGGCCTATCCTAGGCAAGCAAATCTACGGCCAATTGCCGCTTCAGGATATAGATATAGGAAAACACACATAATATATAACCTGTGTACCGGCTACACATCTGAAGATGCTGCCTATCCTATTCACAAGCAACAGATATATGTATATATATATATTTTGAAAACAAATTTTCCATGTACCGCAGTAAAATAAATCTTGATCTTTAAGGTGTGTGAAGCTGACAGTTCTATATTTAGTAATACAATCTAATTGGGTATGTCTACCCTTTACTTTATGATACAACAATAAAGTAAATTAAATTACAATTGCACTTTATTCACCCACATGAACAAGTTGTGGGTCTTGGAAAGTGTTGCTCAACCCTCGTTCCACCGAGACTTCTTCCACCTGTACTTAACCTGTCTCTGTGTAGTAAAAATGAGGTGTGAGTCTTAATCACGCGACTCAGTGAGGACTCTCCCATCCACGAAGCAAGGTGGGTACCATAGCGCTGGGTTTGGGAGTCATAAACAACCACAAGCAAAAACAACTAGTTACTGTTATTAGCATACATTCTTGGTGATCACACAACAACAGAAATTTCACCCAAACACTCACATGCATTTAATAACTATAAACATGCAGCGGTTTATTCCACGTCATCAATCAGCAAGTAAACATGTAACATATAGTGCCGGCTTTTACCTACCGGTCTTCTCACGTTTCAGCTTGTCTGAATCAAACAAGACGTGTGGTTGCGTAATCCTGTACGTTACCACTACGCTGCACAATCAGCAATTATATGCAAACACAGATAATTTATACATACACAAAGATGCTAAACATACATCTACTTAATCTCCCCAACTCTGCGGTATCTACTAGCCACTACATGGCTTTCCAACTTCGAACCCGTGCACTCGGGTTGCTGGCCACCACGTGGCAAAGCATACCTAACCTATCTACTTGGGTACTGGTCACCTCGTGACATTTATATTAATCAAACACAATCAACTTCTATCTATCAAACAACTGATACGTAGCCACCACGTGGCATGTCCTGACCCCTTGCTGCGGGGCAATAGCTTGAGCCCACTCGTCCATTACCCAACCAGGCCACATGGCGGGCACGACACGACGTCTCGAAGCATGGTCACTGTCACACCCTGGACCAACTCCATAGGATGATTTCTCTTTTACTAGGTTGGGCTCACGGTTCACTCGTAGGTTCCTCCCGTGTCTCCTTACCTTAGTCTCACATATTAATAGGATTCTTTGTATCTTTACCGAAGGATCAACAATTCTTCTCCTTATTAATATGTACAAGTATCCTCAACAAGATATAACTCATATACCCGTCCAGATGCACTCTCTGAGCCTCAAAACTATCGTCATAGCAATATAAAACCTTTCTGACCCTATTGCCAGGATAGGGCAATGACCATCGTCATGGTGATTATAAAACTGAGGTCTCAAGTGTCATCTGACGTTGTTCTTTCATTCTTTTAGCATTCTATATCTCTAGCTAACACATAGCAGGCAAGCAGAGAATATACATACCCATGTAATCCACATGAGCATACAACCCTAAGAGCAGATATGGAAGAACCCTCACCTTGGTCACTCTACTTAACATTCCCTTTGAGCACTCTTGTCTCTAAGGAAGTACTTGAATCCTATCACATACAACCAATTCAATCCATATCAATTTTCATACATCAACTTCTATTTCACCACATAAGTCCTATCATATATAATCATTTCCACCATATTCTAAATTCATAATTACATAGCAACTTAAAACTACATTCAAGGCTAACCCAAAACCCCTTATTAAGCTAAGGTCATTATTTAGAGTTCTTTTTAAGTTAAAAACAATTTATGCTTAAGTAAACAAGTCTTGCCACTTGTTCACTCTCCAAGCTCCTTCAATGAAGGATTTTGCCAAATATGGAAACTTCTCATTTTTACCATGGGTCCACACATAAAAAAAAATCCAACCATTGGACAATCTCTCATTTCATTTAAAAAGTGTAAGCATTTCATTTGGAACCCAAACAAACCAACAATTTTTTTATCTAGGATGTTGTTTGATATTTGAAATGACACTTAAAATTTGGTTAAACTCATTTTAGTTGATGGAAAATGAACCATTCAAATTAAGGAAGAAATAACAACTTTTCAAAAACTAGAAACTTGGTAGTGTGTAAAACAGAACTGCTAACTTTCGAGAATCTTCCTAGAAAATCTAACCGTTGGACCTTTTAGTAAAAATACAACTTAGAAAGCTTAGGATGTTAGATTTCATATGGATTTGGAATCACTCAAATCCATAAAGTAACGAACTCAGAAAACACATTTAAACAGAGCAAGATCAGATTCAAAACAGCATGCAACATTTGGCAAGCTTCATTGAAATGGTCATATCTCCTTCCATACTTAACGAAATTATTTGATTCTTCTTTCTAAATCAAGCTTAGAGATAAAATATTCTAATTATCAATTCATTACAGAAAGGATTTGAGCCATTTAAGAGCAGTAATTTAAAAACAGTAGCCAATCATACAAAAATTCCGCATCAGTTTAGAAAACAGAACCGCTTAGTTTCGAAGCAATTTCCAGAAGATCTAACCGTTGGAATATTTTGAAAAAATACAATTTAGAAAGCTTAGGATGTTAGATTTCATATGGATTTGTAATCATGCACATCCATCAAGAAACGAATTCAAAAAACATGTTTAAACAGAGAAAGGTCAGATTCAAAACAATTCAGTTTATGGCTGTAAACATGCTCTACGAATTTGTCTAAATTAAACCCGATTTTTCCTTCTTTCCTTCCATGAATCCAATGATTCAATCCTTAAAATGTATATTTGAATGATGGGTTTTAGTTTCTTAGGTTTCCACAACATTTTCCTTCCATAAACATCATCAATCTAAGCTCAAACAACATCCAACAACATCAAATCAAGTCTTTAATCTCAAGAAAATGAAGAATATGATGACTCATGATCTCTAAATCAACAACCAACAAAATCCAGCACACTCATAACAAAATACATCCAATAGAAATGTTGTAAATAGTAAGAATGCAAGTTTTATCCCCCATGGTTGTAGAAATCAAGTGGTTTTTCACAAAATCTTCAAAATCAAGAAAATGGGGTTAGAGAGCTAATCCTACCTTAATGAAGAAGATGGAGGTTGAGAGGGTCCCTTGAGTGCTACTCCAGTCACCGGCCGCCGGATTCCGGCCACCCTTCACCTTCAACCTTCAAGACTCCTCCACTTTGGCTCTCTTAGGGTTTGAGAGTTCTCCCTTGTCCAAGTGTGTGTGAGAATGTCGAAGGGGATGGGTGATGATGATGGGAGGAGGGTTAAAAATGTTAATTAGGGGAAAATAACTCTTTTCCCTTGACTATCTATTCTTATTTCCTTTCACTCTATCAATTTCTATTTCTTTTCACTAAAGTCCCAATTTCTTAGGTCCTGAATTAAATCCTGAAAATTATTTTCTACTTCTTTTCTTTCCCTTTCATTTTATTTTAAACCTCGAAAAAATTTCTTTCCGGTTTCTTTTAACTTTCACATATATTTTATTTTATTTTTTTCTAAGGTTTTAATTCCTAGCCCCGGAATAAATCATTCTTAAATCCTCAAAATTTTAAATAATTCATTCTTTAATCCACGAAATTTTTCGGGGTATTACATCAATCATCTTATAATTATTAAAACGAGTAACAAGAAATTTCTTACTTGTTGCATCCTCTTGCATGTACCTTTGCCATCTTAAAAATTGCCTCCTTCAAATCTTTCTAACTTCACAAAATTTGTAGTCAACTCCTTCAAAGAAGCCATTTGTATTTGCAAAAATTAAGCCTAAAGATTGTTGGAGAATTTGACTCTTTGAAGAATATAATAAGAAGAAATGAAGAAGAAGAAGAAGAAAAGAAAGTAATGCACAGTATCTTCAAGGCGTGGACAACACTTTCCTTTAGGCTTAATTTGCCTCCACCTATTCCTATCTTATATAGGGAGCTAGTTGGGTAAACCGGCAAATTTCCTTGAGTATGGATAGCACTTCCAATACTCGAGCAAAGACAACAATAGTATTTACAAAGTGATAATTTATCTTAATCTTTGTGTGCACTCAAAGACAAAGGCAATGAATTTGGTGTTATGAATTATGGAATGGTGAGGGGTTTATATAGACCATGAAGTGATGCCTTTGAAGAGATACCTTTTGGTATAATATCTCTTCAATTAAGAGTGACAACTATTAATTTAAATGAAGAGTCTTGTCTTTTAAATTTGTAAGTCCTTACACACCTTTTCATATAATTAATTTATTTATAATACAACTCTTCAATTAAATAAACATAAATGCATGACTCTTCAATTAACATATCTCTTCAATTTAAAAATATTCCAACATCGTGTTACTCATAAAAAAGTAAATAAAACTCCTTTTGAGTTATGGAAAAATTATAAATCAAGTTTAAATTTTTTAAAAGTATGAGGATGTTTAGCATATGTAAAACATCTAGACCAAAAAAGATCTAAGTTAGGTTCTCAAGCTTCCACATGTGTTTTTGTTGGCTATTTTTAAATAGCATAACTTATAGATTTTTTGACTTATATAATAACACAATTATTGAATCAAGTGATGCTATATTTCATGAAAATAAATTTCCTTATAAACAAAGAAATAATGGGGGTCAAGAAATTATGAAAACAAATATTTCTATTCTAAGCTCTTCTTATCAAGAAAATAATATTGAAACTGAAATATAGAACCAAGATGGAGTAAGAGAGCTAGAATAGAAAAATATTTTGGCCCAGATTTTCTAGTTTATAATATAATGTTGAAGATAATCCTTTGTTTTTAAAAGAGGCTTTAGCATCATCTGACTCAATTTTTGAAAGGAAGCTGTACATGATGAAATGGAATCACTTATTTCTAATAAAACTTGGAAATTGTGTGATTTACCTAGTGGATGTAAAGCAATTGGTTGTAAGTGAGTTCTTCGTAAGAAGTTAAAACCTGATGGTTCTATTGATAAATATTCTTATAAAAAAAAAGAAGATAAATATAAAGCAAGACTTGTAGCAAAGGGTTATACGCAAAGAGAGGATTTAAATTTCTTTGATACTTTTTCTCGAGTTGCTAGAATTACATCTATTATTTCTATTGCTGCTATTCATGATTTATTTATTCATCAAATGGATGTAAAAACGGCTTTTCTAAATGGTGATTTAGATGAAAAAATATACATGGAGCAACCAGAAAGTTTTGTTGTACAAGGACAAGAAAATAAAGTTGGTAAATTAACAAAATCTTTGTATGGTTTAAAACAAGCTCCTAAGCAATGGCATGAAAATTTTGATATGTGCATGCTTGAAAATGGTTTTAAGTCTAGTGAATGTTATAAGTGCATATATCATAAATCTATTGAGAATGATCATGTGATTATTAGCTTGTATGTAGATGATTTATTAATTTTGGTACAAGATTAGATGTGATTAAAAATACTAAAAATTTGTTTTTTTAAAAAATTTTAGTATGAAAGATCTTGATAATGCTAGTGTCATTCTTGGTATGAAAATTACAAAAGTGAATAATGGAATTTTTCTTGATCAATCTCATTATGTGGAAAAAATATTGAAAAAATATGGATTTTTAGATGGTAAACATGTCCTTATTCCTTTAGAGTCTTGTGTAATATTTAAAGGAGTAATATCCATACTTATGAATCCATAAATATTTATTTTTGTGAGCTTATAAATCTTTATGGATATCATTTCAAGAAAATATTTCCTTGCCCCCACTATTAACAAAATTATCATAAAATAACTCATACCTCCATTTTGAGAGAGAATCAACCATTCACCTTTGCATAATCTCAATTTATGCAAATCTACTGCGCAATTAAAATCTCACAAAAAAATATATGAGAAATATCCATAAATAAATATATGAAATAATCTCATAAAAATAAACAATTTAATCTGTTGCATCTCTTTACAAATAACATAGCAAAACCAAGAGTATACCAATACTTTAAAACGATATGCTACGTATATTATATACTATGGTATCTCAGAATTATATATAGTGAAATTTTTTTACAAATATATCTCAGAATTAGTAAGCAATTAAATGTAATATAAAGATTTATGAGCTCACAAAAACTATAATTAAACGCGTGGTACCGGACTGAGGCACGGGTATCTCGTTTTCTCTTGTTGGGGCTACAAGCAAAAAATCTAGTGAGTTTGTCTTAAAACCATTTTATATTCCCTATTAAACTTGTTGGAGCAGGAACCTAAAAATAAGAATAAACACAAAAGTAGAGGAATGTAAAAACTATTGGAGAAATCATAAAATGCGTGGTATGGGACTGAGGCATGGATATCTCGTTTTCTTTAAGGTAATTCACGCCTCCCACAGGTTGATTTTGCTATATCTGTCACGACCCCCTATCGGACGTCCGTGACCGGCACGGTAAGTAGGATTTCTCCAATCCCGTAAGCCTCTAATCCCTGATTGACATTTTCACATGTTTATAACTACCCATTTCTAATACAAACAATATATAGTATTTATAGCCATCCATATCCGGTGACCTAAGTAGCGTGCAATCCACGGCTCGCTTAACGCCGCTTCAGTCAATACATATACACATAATCACTCACACATACATATAGTATACATATTGATCACGCGCTTCAGGGCGGGTGATCTATCCTATTCACATGCAGAAATCCTGTGTACAGTCATACATATATTCAATCACACGCTTGCATATAGTTTACATATTGATCACACGCCTCAATGCGTGTGATCTATCCTATTCACATGCGGAAGCCATATTTTCATACAAGCAGGTATTCAGCCACACATACATATAATTTACATATTGATCACACCCCTCAAGGCGTGTGATCTATCCTAGTCGCATGCGGAAGTCATATATACATATACATGATATACGCTATAACATAGCCTAAAGTCCCAATACCCAGACCTAACTTTAATCTGTATGAAGCCGACAAAACTAGAGTAGGACATATATATACCGCAGTTGTATATGTACAAAAGCTAAATCCAAAAAGGAGTCATAAATACATATACATCTTGATTTATTTACATAAACCAAAATACACTACCCACGCGGACTATGCGTGCGGTCTTCAGAGTTGTCCGCCTCCTTGAGAAGAAGTGGACACGTTCCCGACACCTGAACCACCTGTATCTGAAACATGTCAACAGGGGGTGAGTCGAAAAGACTCAGTGAGGAGCTCCCCCATCCCTGGCGTAGCAGCAGGTACCACTACAGCTGGGGGAAGGGAGCAACCACAACCACATGCGTATGAAACGGATTTATATCGTGACCTTTAACATGATCAGGCAATCAATGTATCATATTCACAATTTAAAATCCTAATTCATACTCCTATCATATTTATTAATCCGCATGTAAACCAAGCATAAACACATATCATATGGTTCTGTAGTTAACATATATTGATACACATAGGCATTCACTTTCTGTCTCTCGCATTATGCTGAGAGAAATACTGGCCCGAAGGCAATATCATGTACGAACCTGGTTGATCACACCAAGATCTTTCTGACTCCAAGGCACGCTTAGAGTAATAGCCGGCAACTTGTCTGACCTCAGTTTTAACCAAGGTAATGGCCACTATGTGGCATACTTGCTGACGTCATAATCCTGTCTGTCTGATCTAGATGACTGACTCGATCTACCCGGACAACCTAAACAAACTCAACTAACATATTTAACCTTGAAAGACGCCCTATGAGAACTAGTTGAATATTATACGTGATTAATAGTTAGGCCTAGTTTCCCCCTTTTCAATTATGCATCACTCTCACTCACACCTAACAACCTAGGTTCATTTTCCTCAATGTACCATACGGTCAAAACCTTTGCACGATGATCAATTTAAGTGGGTTCCTAATATTAATAAACTCTCACATATGAAATTTCAACTCAATCGTACCCATGGTAGCATTTAAGGGTTGGTGAGCAACAATAACACATATACACCTTGTGATTAATCATATAAGCACATATACTATTGTACGTTTACTACTAGAAAAACTGCTATTAGTGACCGCTATTTGTGACTGACATAAAATCAGTCACTAAAATCATGAAATACTAACTAATTTGTGACTTGCGTAAAAATCAGTCACTAAAATCATGAAATACTAACTGATTTGTGACTTGCGTAAAAATCACTTACTAAATTCTTAAAACTCCTAAAATTAGTGACTAGAATGTCAGTTACGAATTATAAGTCACTAAATTGTTACTAATCGGTCAATTTGCAATCAAAAGTACACTTAACTAAAAAATTATTTAATCACAAAAAAACATAAATTTAGTGACTGAATTATTTTTTTAAGAAAAAATTAAATTAAAAAAAAAATATACCCGCTAAATGAAATTTTTGGCTCCATGCTCCACAAAACAAAAATTTCAGTACTCTCGCATGCCTTGCCCTAGCTCCCAAAAATTTCATTCCTTTCAACACTTTGCTCTCAGCCACTTTCTCTCAAATCTCAGCATCATTGTCTTCCCATCAGACCGATGATCGACACATCTGCCTTGTGCTCTTCTCCGGCGGCCAATCTCCTCTTCGTCTTCTCCTTCACCCAAATCGACGCCTCCATCGATCTGCTTGTTCACTTCACCGACGCGTCGATCTGCTTGTTCACTGCTTCTCGCCACAAGTTTGATGTTAGGAAGCATTTGAATCGCTTGAACAAGGCTCCTATCAAAAGCATTCAGGTTCTTTCGTTTTTATTTTTTTGTAATGTTTTTAGCTGCTAACTTAACGAGATATATGCTTTTGAATCGCTTGGTATCATGTTTTAAGTATTTGTGATATATTGTTCTCGGTGAAAATGTCATTCCTTTGTTGAATATGTTTTTGATGAACAATAACTTAAAAAACTTATTTAGAGTTTAAGACTAATTGTCTAATTATTATTTCGAATCCTATTGGTAATAATGGAAAAGGTTGTGGCACTATTGAAAGTTTTATATGGCAGAATTTCTTGTTCATATAGAAAATTATGGTTGGTACTTAGTATTACTTATCGACAGATTTTATTGTACCAGATTCCACTTAATTAGCTTGTCTTGTACTGGGACTTTGTGTAAGTGGAAGAGTGACTACCCACTGGAGCTTGGAGGCTCTATATAAAACTTGGCTAAACAAATAAGTCAAGGCAGGAATTATAAAATAATAATTTATTGAGGTTTTGTATGTTTTTAAGGTAGCAAAAAATGAAAGGATTCGGCGGGGATAACGCCTTTCCGTGTGTTGGTAATGGTAATTGGTAATTGCTTCAAACTAAAGAGATGCACTATTCACTTATGAATTATCATTAAAGTGAAAAATTAAAGCTACTATACTGCTTTAGCCCATCATTTTGACTAAACCGCCCCTCAAATTTTGCCACTGATATCCACTTTTTCTGTTAGCTTTGGTTTTTCGTTTCCAAATGCATTTTCGTATTTAGCCTTTTTTTTATTCTAATCTCAGTGCATCCATAAATATTGAATACGAGCATACCCAGTAAGACTACTAAGAGGAAGTAGTCATTATATAATCCTCTCTCTTTCTATCGTGTAAAGTTAATATGTGAGCAATGAAGTTTTAATTTTTCCACCATGGTTCTGCTGTAGAGCCAACTGCAGAACCATTTATTTTTTTTCTATATAGAACACTCATGTCGATAAAATGATTTGAGCCCTTTACGGTTACGGTGAAAAATGAACAAAATGGGTATCTCATTTCATCCTTTTTTTATACAATGCAAAATCGATGACCTATGTATAAAGTAATAAGAATTCTTTGGATTTGAAGAAAAAAAACAACTTTGCTGATAATTATTGATTTGGTCAGAAGAGTCTTTCGAATATTCTGGTTTTGTATTAGTAATCAATTTCGATCTTTTTTTTTTGGACTATGAATAGAGAAGAGAAGATAGGTTAATTACATAAAAAAGATGCAGAACCATGGTTCTGATGGTTCTGCAGCAGAACCATGCCAGAATGGTTTCTGCAGTTCTGCTAGTTCTGCTACAGAACCAGAATGGTGCATTCTGGCTTCGATCTGAAAACTCTTGCAACCATGTCGAGATGGGAGATGTGAGGGACAAAGAAATGGATTCCCATTGTGAAGCCGCACTGGAATCTTCTTATGAACTGGATTGCTCTTCAGAAGCAAGTCACTCTTGTTGGACAACACTTCTGGAATGTACTCATATTCCACTCCCTTCAGTCTCAAAGGTATCTCTACTCTTATGGCATATGGGCTTGTCCTCGCTCCCAATATTTTCACTTCTTCTTTTCCACCCATATTCTCCCTCTTTCTTCTCTCTACCTATTATGCCTTTCTACTTCTTTCTCTTTTATTTATAGCTCTCGGATATTATCACATTTAATATTTAGATGACTACTGGCTCAATATTTAGATAAGTACTTTATTTGTAAGGTTGATCTTAACTTTATTTTTTTTAGTTTTCAACATTTGGAATTTTTTTTTCAAAGTTTGATGTAAACTGGATGGAGTTTTGGAATTTATATAGCATGCATAAAGTTATTTATGAAATCCCTCGATCTTGTTGCGTGATTTCTTCTCCGAATTTAGGAACATAACTTCTCGATCTCGATCATGAATTGTGGATAATTTAGTACAACGACGCTTTCTTCCGCCTTATGATGGTAGGTATGATTATGGGTGCTGCTGGATCAACTGTATACTACAATCTGAGACTTAGACACCCAACACTAGACATGCCACTTATAGATTATTACCATGCTTTGCTCTTCCAGCCTATGCTAATGCTTGGAATAAGCATTGGTGTTGCATTTAATGTTATGTTTGCTGATTGAATGGTCACAGTTTTGCTTATTATCCTCTTCATAGGTAATAAATCTTCTGACCTCTGTGCCTTAAACAAGTTCCCTTATGTTTGAAGCCATTTAACTTAAGGGCAACTCTTGTTAAAAAAGGAAATCTTGTTGCTTGATTTATCTTTTACAATCATACATTATACATATTTGATATTTGTGTGTGTCCAGGTTCCAGTTCCATAGCCAGCATAATCTAAACGTGTAATGTGAATATAATTGGTGGTAGGTACATCAACAAAAGCTTTGTTTAAAGGTGTAGATACATGGAAAAAGGAATCAATGATGAAGAAGGTATAATTACTTTTCTACACTTGTAGAATCAATGATGAAGAAGGTATATATATATGTTCAGACAGTATTGTAATAGAGTAGAAATTTGTGACCGCTTTGTGACAACAATTTTGCGACCGATTTATGACTACAAGAGGGTTCGATAATTTTTAACTGCTTTGTGACCGTCCAGTCAGTCACTAAATTTGTGACCGCCGACTCTGCGGTCACAAATTTCTAGTGACTAACGAAAAACCAACCGCCGCCCTCGGTTACAAATCGGTCACTAAACCTCAATTTAGTGACCGATTTTGCTCTTTTGTGACCAATTCGGCGGTCACTAAACGCAGTTTTTCTAGTAGTGGTTGACTGCTTATTTGCAAATCATACACGTGTAACACAAATTTATTCATATAAATATATTCCATATATCAACTTGCACAAAATAGAGCAAACCACATTTTCCACGTAGTCATCCAACCCTGTGGGGCAGGGATGAGGGAGCCCCTCACCTCGTTGGCCTTCCTGATCAGTCCTCGGAGTGCCTGAAACTCCAATTACCCTGTGGTGCCCTATACACATGTATATTTAAGAAATTTAGAACGTGTAACTAAACATCTAACATGCACGTCTCATGCTAATGCTCATGCACCCTCTAGATATTTTCCAAGAACTAATTATTTAGTTCGTTACGTCGTCTTATTTGCTCTTTCTGAAAGCACCGAATGCCCCACATTCGACTTTCACACTTTCGAGCCATTTAGAACCTCTAATTGCTTAGGTTAGAGATTCCCACTTGTCTAAATTTCACTTCACGTGTTCATATAGATATTTAACTAATAAAAGAATTAAATTCACGGTTCAAAAGAGGCTTTAGCTTAGTCATCCCACCGTCTCCCTTATTCGCCGAGTAAAAGCTTAATTACTACCTCTTTAATTATATATAAAAATATAATTCTGGTAAAATTATTGGAACCAATTTAGCGGGTCTTAGGTGTCCACCACGGACTAGACCGAGGTGTTCAACCCACCGCACAGCTCCTTACGGCACTGCGACTTAGTATTTCGCCTCTTTTTCACCGGATTGGGTTCCGATTGAGACGATAAATACTCGGGCTTTATTCCATTCATTATTTCCAGCACTTATAACACTTATAATACTCCAATCCAAGCCTAAACTTGCATCGAATTATAAATTTCGAATTTATAGCAATTTTCTAGCTAAATTTTCCTAATTTCCATACCCGACCAATTCCTACGGTTTAGCTTCGATTCTGAACCTCACTAAGCTTTCAATAATACCCACTAAGCTCAAATTTAACCCTGGAATGCCTCGATTGGAAGTATTTGATGAATTCCTAAAACACCTAAAATTGGAGAAATTGGGGTTTTGAAAGATTGGGGCTTCCATACCTTGATTCAATCAGATGGGGAGCTTAGTGGTGGTGAAAGATGATGTCCGATCACCTTCTCCGGCACCGGCGAGTCTTCTCCGGCCAGAAACCACCGTCCGTTGCCTTCCTCTTCCTTCTCGCGTGGGTGCTTTGGTCCGTGCGTGGCTGCTTCTCTATATTTTCTTTTTCTGCTCGTGTGCGTGTGTTTTGTGAATGAGTAAGTGTGGTTTTTGTTAACATATTTTATATATATATTATTATATTTGTGTTAGTGGAAGAATGGGGTGTGTGTGTTTTTATTAAATGGGGGGGGGGGTCACGTTTTGCTCCTGCATTCTTTCTTCTTTTTTTTATATATGATTGCTTTAATAAATTGGATGGGGTGTGTGTGTAAATGGGATGGGGGTCACGTGGCCCCCCATATAAATTCTATTATATGTATATATATATATATATATATATATACATATAATATAAATATATATAATAAAATATATATATATATATATATATATATATATATATATATATATATATATTTTTTTTCCCTTTTCTTATAGGTCCTAAAAAGAATACTTAGATTTCCTATTTTTCTCCCCTTAATTTTATTTTATTTTATCTTTAAATTAATTTATTTTTCTTTCTGAAAGAAAAATAAATTTAATAATAATGAAAATAATCAAATCTAAATATCTCGGATATTACAATATCACCCGGTGCAATGGGTACTCAAACGCGTTACCTCCAGGATACAACAGCCCAGTACTCGCTTGTTTGTCTACAATCTTTGCACGTAGGAGGTAGATAGGACTCTGTCTCCCACACCTTTCTCTACCCAAATAAAACACATACACATATGTTTTACACACTTTTCTTTTGTATATTTCTCTATTTTTTCCGTGTTCTCCCCAATATGCTTACCAAGCATTTTCCAAATGTCTTTCGCTATCATATTTATAAGTAAGAATCTGTTGCCTCATCAATGTAGCTAATAAAATGTGTAACTGTCATTTTTGGTTCAGACAATTGTAATTTGCAATTAAGGACCGCAAGGGGTCTTAACCTTGGGGGACTTGTCCTAAGGTTATGCACCTAGGTGCCTACGTACCCTTCGGAAGGGATCAAAGTCCACGTAGTTCGTCATGGTGACGTCTATAGGAGCCGTTAGGCAAGGTAGTTACCTGTATTGGGCCGTGTGTGGCTAAGACGTGTCTAAGGTACTCTGGCTGGGCGAGCCACTCTTAGGAGGTTGCCTTAATGGGAGAGAATTCGGGTCTTTGAGGGCTACTCGAAACCCTATTGGCGGGATGCTCTGGGGACGGAGAAGAGCTTGTCGGTGGTCGGACCTGACGGAGCCTACGGCGGAGCACAGGATGCGTGAAAGATGTACGTGAGGTGCCTGAGGGTGCTCATGCTACTTGCTAGAATGGCCGTGAGTGATGCTCTCTGGAAGTATTTGAGGTATCTCGGATCTAGTGTTATATTTCTTTAACTTGCATATCTCTTAGTCCCTCGGGTAAGGGTCTATTTATACTAAGTGTGGGGAGGTCGTGCTTGGCCCACGTTCTTGTGGGATGTGGGTCGTCCCACGATGCCCAGGGAGTTCCCATGTCTAGTTTAGTGGGTGTTCCCGTGAAAGGACATGGGCAGGGACCACGTAAGTAGCAGATAAGTGGTGCCATGTGCTGCTAGCGTGTGCTGCCGCTAGGCTTCTGGAAGCTTAGTGCCACGTGTCCCAAGGCAGAATATTTCGTAGTTACATTAGTCCCCCAAGTCTACAGGTGTTGGGCGCCCGTGGACTTAAGTTCTCTTGTCTGTAAGCTACTTAGGAATTTTCTTTGTCCCCTAAAAGGGAGAGATCGTCCGCGCGAGGTCATGGTCATTTTGAGCTGGACGTCCGACTCGCGAAACAATTTCCCTCGCTTTGTTCCATGGAAGTGGGGACGTTTGGAAGGTGCCACGCGTCTTGTTTCGAGTGGTTGACTGCTTGACTTCCTCAGCAAGTTTTCGAGCCGTCTCTGCAGAAAGTACGCGACTTACCGAGGAGGGGTCATCATTACTCTAGAGGAGAATTTCCCGGGATGCTCTTGGTGGGTAAGCAGAAGAAATCCAAAGGTCAGGGGCCGTTTGGTCATTTCCTTCAGTTTTCAAAATTTTATTCATTTTCGCGCCTCTTGTTTAGACAGCGAAGCGTCCGTTGGGCCTCTTTATTGCTGAGAGCGAAAGAGCCCTATTCCTTTGTCTTGTGATCTCCTTACCCTTAGTTTAGCGATTTTTCGCCTTCAAACGTTCAAGAGATGCCCTCGACTAGCGCTGCTGCCTTTGTGTGTTCTTCTGTGGATCTGGATTTCGAACAATCCCTCTTGCTGGCTGCCATAGAGGGAGTCAGGGAGAGAGTGGATACTCTTACTATGATGCGGGACTCCGTGCACCTTCGGGAAGTTTTATCTGGAGAGGACATGAAACCGGCGGTGCCTCCTCCGTCTGCTTCTGAGAATTGGTATTCTGCTGAGCTAGAACTTGGCTCTACGGTTAGCATTTCAGCGATGGATGCTGGCGTAGAATCGGCGGTGCTGCCGGGAGCCGGCATCGAGAAGGTCTGGGAGGAACGCTTCGCTCCTTCGCTCCCCGAGGGCTATGAGATAAAGCCAATGGGTGAGGAGGAGTTGATTCTTTGAAGCGACGAAGTCAGCTTTGTCCTTCCTCTCTGCGTCCCTTACAACTTCACCTTCATTTCTCCTTTTTCTGGCTTCGTGGAAGCCATGCTCAACTTGCTGAATATTTGCCCGGCGTAGCTGAGTCAGAATGCATGGTCGATACTCAGCATTTTTGATAGGTACTGTCGGTCACACAAGTTGGAAGTCCTTCCAAATGTGTTTCTCTCTCTTTACTCTATCTGCGAGGCAAATGGATGGGTGTGTTTTTAGTCTCGTGCCAAACGTTTTGCCATCACCGATCTGCCGGGTAACAATGAAGCCTGACAGTCGTACTTCTTCAAAGTGGTACCCAAAAACAACTTTTGCCTGCCTTGGTTTCGGCCGCATAACTGACGGCCACGCTTTCCTCTCAAGTGGTCCAATCCTATTCTTCAGGTTCGATACGACTGGGAGGAGTACAAGGAGACGACCTTCGAATTTTTGAAGGGGGCCGTGGTCTCAAGCGCATCTTTAGGTAAGCTTCTTGCATCGGTGAGTTGTGCCCTTTTGCTTTTTTGTCTGCCTTTTTGTAGGATTAACCCTGGGCGGTATTCAGGGGAGACTGAATCCTCCACCGAGTTCCCAGAGCTAAAAACGTGTGCGGTCGGAGCCGATGAGTGCCGTTGTTCTGTCTTCAGGAGCAGACGAAGATGCCGGGGCGGACGGAGATCTTGTGGGTAAAGGTGCGGGAGCCACAAATCAAGTGGGTGAAATCAGCTTGAATCGTCGTGGTCGCAGGAGGGTTCCTTATGCTCCCATACCCCTCGAAGATATGCCCGTCCGACTCCTCGGTGAGGGTATCTCTTTTAGAGGGAAGTTGATCCCCTTCGAGGCGGAGCGGGTCATACTGGCTCGTCAGCATTATCCTCTTGATTATTGGAATGATTATGCTTTCGAGCGTATGACCAAGGATACCATGCTATTGCTAAGCCATTTGGCAGGCTTTGCGTATCAGCGAGAGGTCGAGGGGGTGGGATACTTTCCTCCTAGCTTCAATGTTTTCCATGTGGCGTGACTGATTTCTTTGTGATTTTTGCAGGAAGTGGTGGAGGAATTGATGGATGAAAACGTCCAACTGACTGCCCGTATGAAGGAATTGGAGGGCGAGCTTGCGGAATTCCAGGCCAACTCTCTGCGGCTTCATCGCCATGATTTTCTGCACTTCGCGAACTACGGAATGCAGAATGGCATAGCGCAGCTGGAGGATTTGATGGGTATCTCCGTCCCTCCAGAAGTTAGGGCGAAGATGCATCCTTCCTGGAGAACATTGGTGGGGAGTTTCACGTCCGTGCTTGAGGGGACTCCCCGTTAAGGATTGAGGACTATGATGTAGCCCTGAATCCTCGAAGGGATCTACCTCGGTTGGGCGAGTTGCCGCACTCATCAAAGGGGGATGCATCCTGATTTATATATTTTTTTTTGTAATTCTGGGGCGGTAGTCCTCGTATGTGAATATCTTTTAGTAAGGAGAATTAGAATTTCGAGCATGAGATTTGATCAATCGTATTGCATTTTGCATTCCTTTAAACACATAGTATAACTGTCTTGGGACTAAGACGAGTTGGTAGTACATTTGCCTTGGGACTAAGACAAGTCGGTGTACATAGTAGATATATCGAAAAGGCATTTGTCTTAGGACTAAGACGTAATGGAGTGCCTGTGATTTTTGCCTTTGGATTAAGGCGGAGGGAAATATTACTAACACATAGTAAAATATTTCTTGAGGCTGCTTGCGTTCCAGGTGTTTGGGACGTGCTCTCCCATTAGGTGTGCTAACTTGTATGCGTTGTGTGAAGCGATCTAATAACCCCGTATGGGCCTTCCCAATTACGTGCGAGTTTACCGTGTAGGCGGTCGCTCCTATTGTTTATCGCTGCTCGCATGACCAAGTCACCTTTTTCGAATTTACGAGGTCGGACGCCTCAGTTGTATTTTTACGCTATCAGCTGCTTGTAGGCAATATTTTTTAGCGCCGCTGCTTCCCTGCGTTCCTCGACCGCATCCAAGCTAACCAAGAAGCTTTCTGGGTTTGACTCAGAATAGTTTAACACTCGGTCTGAAGGGACCCCGATGTCGGCGGGGACGACTGCCTCTTGCCCATATGTTAGAGCGAAAGGAGTTTCTCTCGTTGCCGTGTGTGTCGTTGTTCGATAGAACCATATGACTGATGTGAGTTCGTCCACCCAACCCTCCTTTGCGTCTGGTAATCGTTTTCGCAGTCCTTCGAGGATGATGCAGTTTACTCTCTCCGTCTACCCATTGGTCGCTGGGTAGTCGATGAGGTGGTTCTGTGGTTGATGCTCCAATCCTTGCAGAAATCTTCGAGCTTTTCGCTGACGAATTGTCGTTCGTTGTCAGTGATCAACGTGTGTGGGGGACCAAAACGAGTAATGATGTTCCGCCAGAGTAAGTTTTAGACGTTTTGGGAGCCGATGGTGGCCAGGGTTCGGCCTCGATCCACTTAGTGAAATAGTCAATGGCCACTATGAGGAACTTTCATTGAAGCATGCCCTAAGGGAGAGGGCCCAAGATGTCCATGCCCCAAGTGTCGAAGGGCCATGGAGATTCGATGGGCTTCAGCTCATTGGGTGGCTGGTGTACGAATGCTGCATGCCACTGACATTGGTCACAATGGGTGACTAAGGTCTCTGAATCGGCCCTCATTGTTGGCCAGTAAAATCCAGAGCGCAGGGCTCGATTGCGTAGGGCTCTTGCGGACTGGTGTGTGCTACATATGCCTTTGTGGATTTCCTGTAACACATAGTTTGCTTCTTCGGTCGAGATGCATCGGAGATGTGGGGATGAGAATCCCTTTTTGTATAGGTCGTTTCCCCAGACAAAGTACAGAGCTGCTTGCCTCTTTATCTTTCGAGCGAGCTCTTTGTCTGTGGGCAGGGTGCCCGCCCTTAGGTATGTTTTGATGGGGGCCATCCAAGAGTTGTCAACTGCTATCGGCAGTACGTCTGGGTTTTTGCTGGGGGTGCAAAGCGTGGTTCGCAAGACCGTCTTAAGTCCTGATTGGCTCGGTGTGGTGGCTAATTTAGAGAGGGCGTCAGCTTGGGTGTTTTGGTTCCGGGGGATACGTGTTATCAAGACGGATTCGAACCTACTGATTTTTTGCTTGGCACGCTCAACATATTTGATGATAGTAGCATCCTTCGCCTCAAAGTCTCCGTCGAGTTGTCCGACCACTAGTTGCGAGTCGCTGAATAGCTTGACCTTTGAGGCGCCCAGGTCGTAAGCTAGCGCTAGTCCGGCTATGAGTGATTCATATTGAGCTTGGTTGTTGGAGGCTGGGAATGTGAAGCGCAGGGCTTGTTCCACTTTGATTCCGTTGGGGCTCTCTGCGATAATGTTGGTGCTCGCGGATTTCCCGGTCGAGGAGCCGTGTACGTAGACTAGCCATGGGATTTTTCTGGCTGTGGCTCGGTGGTCTCGTTGTGTTTTAAAGCCGGGGTGTCCCCCTGATGGCGTTCAGGCGGAGTCATTTTGGCGACGAAATCTGCCAAGGCTTGGGCTTTGATCGCCCGTCAAGGCTCGTATCGGTTGTCGAATTCTGATAGCTCGACGACCCAGTTTGTCATTCGCCCCGCTATGTCTGGCTTATGCTGTATTTGCCGCAAGGGTTGGTTAGTTCAGACCATGATCCCGTGTTGCTGGAAGTAGGGTCGAAGCCTCCTGGCCGAGTGGACGAGGGCGAGTAGGAGTTTCTCTAGCCGTTGGTACCAGAGTTGGGGTCCCTGCAAGGCGTGGCTTATGCAGTAAACTGGGAATTGCTCGACCCCTTCTTCTCTTATCAGCACCGAGCTCATAGCGTGATCGGTGGTGGCTAGGTAAAGTATGAGGGTTTCTCCCTTAACTGCTTTGGCTAGCACCGGGGGCATAGCTAGGTAAGCCTTAAGATCATAGAAGGATTTTTGCACTGCTCGGTCCATTGGAACGTTGGTGCTGTTTTCAGAATTTTGTAAAAAGGAAGGCATCGGTCGGCCATCCTTGATAAGAATCGATTGAGGGCTGCTAGCCTCCCGTTGAGCCTCTGCACCTCTTTTACCGTTCGTGGCAGTTCCATTTTAAGGATGGCTGCGCATTTCTCGGGGTTGGCCTCGATTCCTCTTTGTGTGATCATGAATCCTAGGAACTTCCCCGCCGATACGCTGAAGGCGCGTTTGGTTGGGTTCAGCTTCATTTGGCGCGTCCGTAAAACTAGGAAGAGTTCCTCCAAATGTGCCAGATGTTGTTCGAGCTCCATGGATTTGACCACCATGTCGTCGACGTAGACCTCGAGGTTTCGGCCTATCTGACTCTGAAAATGATGTCCATCATCCTCTGATAGGTCGCACCCGCATTTTGCAGTCCGAAAAGCATGACTTTGTAGCAGTAGATGCCCTTGTCCGTGATAAAGGAAGTTTTCTCCTGATCCCTTGGGTTCATCTGGATCTGGTTGTACCCTGAGAAGGCATCTAGGAAACTCAGCATCCAGTGCCCGGCCGTCCCATCGACCAGCTTGTCTATGTTCGGGAGCGGGTAGGCGTCTTTCGGGCAGGCTTTGTTCAGGTTGGTGAAGTCTACGCACATTCTCCATTTCCCGTTCGCCTTTTTTACCATCACCACGTTCGACAGCCATTCGGGGTACTGTGACTCGCGTATGAAGCCGGCGTCGAGGAGCTTTTATACTTCTTCGTTGATTGCTTGCTGCCTCTCTTCGCCGAAGTGCCGCTTCTTCTGGATAACGCTGGGGCCATCCCTGATATTGAGGGAATGACATATGAGTGCAGGGTCTATTCCTGGCATGTCCGCGGCGCTCCAAGCGAATACGTCCCTGTACTGGGTGAGCAGTTCTTGGAACTTTCCTTGGGCTGCCGTGCTGAGAAGGGCTCCTATGTGGATTTCCTTGTTATTTGCCTGATCTATGCAAATGTTTACAAGATCTTCCGTGGGTTGTGGCCGGGCTCCAAGGATCTCATCACGCAGGTCCACTATCTCAGAAGAGCTCTTGGCATTGTTTCCGACTTCGTCTATAGCGGCGCGGTCGGTCGCGTAGCATGTGTGAGTTCCTCGGCTTGTTCTTATTTCTGCCGCCTCGGCTAGCGTGGGGAACTTTATCACCATGTGAGCTGTGGATATGATAACCCTGAGTCTGCTGAGGGTTGATCGACCTAGGATTGCGTTTTACGCCAATGGGGCTGTTGACACGGTGAACCTAACTTTGGTGCGGGCGACCTTTGGTTGTACACCCAGGGCGAGCCATGTTGTAAGGGTTCCTCACGCTTCAACGGATTGCCCAGAGAAGTCGATGAGGGTTCCTTCGGGCGACTTCAACTTATCCTTGCAGTTGGCCATTTCCTCCAAAGTTCTTGCGAAGAGTATATCAGCGGCTGACCTAGGGTCTACCAGTACGCGCTTGAAATCAAATCTTAAGATGTTGGCCGCGATGGCCAATGGCTCGTTTATCTTAGTAGTGTCATCAGTGTCGTCAAAGGTCATGAACTGCGTTTTATGCCGCTTACTCCGATTGCTTTGGATGTTATCCGGTCGGTTGTGCGAGGGTTTCGCAGACCTGTAGGTGCCAGCCATGCAAGTATTGTATCCTATATTGAAGATAAAAAATTTGGGTTTCTGAGTATTAGGTATATACTCCTACTCCCCGAAAAAGAACTGCCATTTAGCGGCAGAGTGCGCAAGGCATTGTGGTCTGAGGTTGACCGCGGTGGGCGCCACTGTAACTGTCGTTTTTGGTTCATTCAATTGTAATTTGAAATTAAGGACTACAAGGGGTCTTAACCTTGGGGGACTTGTCCTTAGGTGATGCACCTAGGTGCCTACGTACCCTTCGGAAGGGTTCAAACTCCACGTAGTTCGTCATGCTGACGTCTATAGGAGCTGTTAGGCAAGGTAGTTACCTGTATTGGGCCGTGTACGGCTACGACGTGTCTAAGGTACTCTGGGCGGGCGAGCTGCTCTTAGGAGGTTTCCTTAATGGGAGAGAATGCAGGTCTTTGAGGGCTGCTGGAAGCCCTATTGGCGGGATGCTCCGGGGACGGAGAAGACCTTGCCGGTGGTCGGACCTGACGAAGCCTACGGTGGAGCTTAGGATGCGTGAGGGATGTGTGTGAGGTGCCTGATGGTGCTCAGGCTACCTGCTAGAATGGCCATGAGTGATTCTCTCTAGAAGTATTTGAGGTATCTCAGATCTAGTGTTATAGTCCTTTAACTTGCGTATCTCTTAGTCCCCCGGGTAAGGGTCTATTTATACCATGTGTGGGGAGGTCGTACTCGACACACGTTCTTCTGGGATGTGGGTCGGCTCACGATGCCAGGGAGTTCCCACGTTTAGTTGAGTGGGTGTTCCCGTGAGAGGACGTGGGCAGAGGCCACATAAGTAGCAGATAAGTGGTGCCACGTGCTGCTACCGAGTGCTGCCGCTAGGCTTCTGGAAGCTTAGTGCCACGTGTCCCAAGGTGGAAAATTCTGTAGTTACAAAATGTAATAAGATAATTCCAACGTATATTAAAGGATAAAAACCTCCAGCCATATTGATGTTGTAACGGTACAATTATAAGCTTTAATGATTTCTAACTTATATTATTATTAATTAAATTAGTTAATTTATAAAATATCCAACAATCCCCCACTTATTATTATAAATTAACTCACACATTTTTATACATGGGTAGAGACATATTATTATGCATAATATAGATAGCTAAATTTCCTTTAATCTATATTTAGCAAAAATATATATCTTGATCCAGAGCCATGGTGGTATTCGCCTTGAACCATAACTACTTAAGGAAGACAAGATATATACCTTGCACATAATAATCCAGTTGCAATATATGAGCCCTAGCCCGCACGTTATGCGGCCATGTGCGCATCCTATTTCTTGAACGTGTTTCAAGAATATATGCGTTTTTATATTCTATTAGGAGTGGCCCCACTCTGTCACATTCAAATAGGTGAATTTTGTCAAGGGTGCTCCTACAATTAAGACACCCCACTCTTATAGAGCTACTGACTTTATTAAGAGTTTTTGAAAACTCAACCTCACATATCATTGTAGGAAAATGCACTTACATTATAGGGATAAATTAAAAGTCGAAACTCTTTCAAATGTGCATTTCAACAGCCACTCTATGATTCGTTCGTCCCTTTGAACCAAGTTCTTATGATTTCTAATCACAAGGTTTGGTATCCTCATAGGTTGCTTGTAATCCATACAAGCTTTAAATATTCATCCCCCTCGATGTACACACACCATATTCTTTGACTATAACTATAGTTTTAAAAATCACACATCATTCAAAGAATCTAGTCATGACGGTATTCATCACAATCAGTGATCTCACAACTTTGGCTACAAAAAATCTCATAATTATCATTGCCGGGTATCCCGAAAATTCACAAAATATATTTTAATATATTCTTCCACTAAATAATAATTTTAGCCAATAAAATAAAAACATTAATCCATTTAAGGAACTTTTCAAACTCAACTATATGTAACAAAAATTAGTATCATCTATGTGTACCACTTTGTACTATAGAAATTAGTACCAATTGGGCTTACTCAAATCTAAAATAGTTAGGCATATCTTCATCTCTTTGAGATAGTATTATCAATTTATAAATTGATCACAAAAAATATAAGCTTAATTCCATATATCAT
Source organism: Senna tora (assembly GCA_014851425.1). NCBI lineage: Eukaryota > Viridiplantae > Streptophyta > Magnoliopsida > Fabales > Fabaceae > Senna > Senna tora. The sequence continues at coordinate 18,718,700 of CM026262.1, forward strand.
TTTGGTCATATATTCAATCTAACTTATTTCCATAAAAATGAATCGTGTAATTCACAATATGAATTGCATAGCAATTTCTCACAATAAAAATATACCGAAATAGGTCATCGGTGCCACTCTTCTTGAATACCTCGTCTGTACGGACTCTATCCATACTCTAGCAGCTCCCCTCAGCTGGAATGAAGCTAATTCCAATAACACATGCCCTGAGCACCTAAGCATGTGCCCAATTCTGACCACATCTCTCACAAAGTATTGCGGATCCGCTTTCTCACTAGTTCCACAGAAAGTGGGTGGATGAAGCTTCAGAAATTTTGAAATTGGCAGCTCTCTGGGTGCTACCCGCGGCTCACGAGGCACTTCCTGTGGTTGTTACCATTCTCTGTCCTCTTCCTTAAAAACCTCCATTTCTTGGTTGCTCGGAACTCTCTCTTCTTCTTCTTCGCCGACTACTAACCGGCGTACTGCCCTCTGTATTTGTCTCGTCATCTCTTCTCTTAATTCCTGAAATCCTGCCGTGAGCATTTCTGCCACAGAAGGTGCACCTGTTTCAACCTAAGGTTCTGGTGATTGCCTCCTCTCTTCTTCTCTTACTTGTGCTCTACCTTGACCACGAGCACAACCTCTACCTCGGCCTCGGGTACGGCCTCTACCTCGACCTCGGGTGGGCATTCCCTTCTCCAGAACTGATTCTCGATCAATTTCAGCAGGAGTTCTCCCTCCACCCCTAGCCTGTCTCGTGATCGGTGGCATCCCTATACTGCACAAGGACCACACCTAATGAGTACACGTATATCAATGATATTTCATATCAAAGATAGTAGAAAGAAAGGTTGACTCAATTTCCTGGGTACTTCCACAAGTGCCTTTTTACTCCCACGTTGTGCCCGGGTTCACAACAAGGCGTAAACCGAAACCCGGTCATACCTATGGCTTCATACAGATTAAAGATAACCAGGCTCTGATACCAAGTTTGTCACGACCCCCTATCGAACGTCCGTGACCGGCACGGGAGGTAGGATTTCTCCTATCCCGCAAGCATCTAATCCCCAATTGACATTTTAATATGTGCATAACTACCCATTTCTAATACAAACAATATATAATACATACGGCCGTCCATTTCCGGTGACCAAAGCAGTTTGCAATCCACGGCTCGCTCAGTGCCGCTTCAGTCTATATATATACACATATTCATTCACACGTACATATAGTATACATATTGATCACAGGCTTCAGGGCGGGTGATCTATCCTATTCACATGCAGGAGTCCTGTATACAGTCATACATATATTCAATCACACGCTTGCATAGTTTACGTATTGATCACACGCCTCAATGCGTGTGATCTATCCTATTCACATGCAGAAGGCATATTTTCATACAATCAGGTATTCTGTCACACATATATATAATTTACATATTGATCACACCCCTCAAGGCGTGTGATCTATCCTAGTCACATGCGGAAGTCATATATATATACACATGATATATGTCATATCACAACCTATATTCCCCACCCCTGCCATTTCAAGATCGTGAGTTGGATAGTTCTTTTCGTGCTTCCGGAGTTGCCTAGACGCATAAGCAATCACCTTGCCATGCTGCATAAGAACACACCCTAACCCAACTTGTGAAGCATCACAGTACACCACATACCCTCTGGTGCCCTCAGGAGGAGCCAACACTGGTGATGTGGTGAGACTTTCCTTCAGTTTCTGAAAACTCTCTTCACACTTGTTATCCCACACAAACTTTACCCCTTTCTGAGTTGGCTTTGCAAGAGGTGCAGCAACCTTCGAAAAGTCCTGCACAAACCTTCTATAGTATCCAGCCAAACCTAGAAAACTGCGAATCTCCGTGACTGAGGTAGGCTGGGACCAATTCTTCACTGCTTCTACTTTACTCGGGTCAACATGGATTCCCTCTAAAGATACCACGTGACCGAGAAATGCATTTTTATCAAGCCAAAACTCACATTTTGAAAACTTAGCATACAATTACTCTTCCCTTAGCTTCTGTAATTCTAGTCTCAAATGCTCTGCATGCTCCTCAACATTCTTGGAATAGACTAGAATGTCATCAATAAATACAATGACAAACCGGTCTAGAAATGGCTTGAAAACCCGATTCATCATATCCATAAAAGCTGCTAGTGCATTAGTTAGCCCGAACGACATGACTAGAAACTCATAATGGCCGTATCGGGTTCGAAAAGCAGTCTTGGACACATCTTCTTTTCTAATCTTCTGCTGATGATACCCTGATCGCAGATCGATCTTTGAAAACCTCTTAGCACCTTGCAACTAATCAAACAGATCATCGATTCTTGAAAGTGGATACTGATTGCGGACTGTTACCTTATTTAACTTCCGGTAATCGGTACACAATCTTAAAGTCCCATCCTTCTTCTTCAAGAATAGAACTGGTGCACCCCAAGGTGAAAAACTGGGTCTGATAAACCCCTTATCAAGTAACTCCTGTAACTGCGTGTGTAGCTCCTTCAACTCCTTCGGAGCCATTCTGTAGGGTGGTGTGGAAATCGGCTGAGTACCTGGTAAAAGCTTGATCTCAAATTCACTCTCTCGATCAGGCGGCAAACCAGGTAAGTCGTCAGGAAATACGTCAAGAAAGTCCCGAACCACCGGTACTGGATTCGCAGGAAGTACTTCTTTCGTAGTATCCCTCACAAAAGCTAGATATCCTTTACCCCCTTTCTCGAGTAGCTTGGAAGCTTTCATTGCTGAGATTAGACTCGGATATGGTGCAACACCATCACCCCGCACCACGAATGGCTCTTCATTCGGCATATTGAATTTCAAACACTTCGCCCTGCAGTCAACTACCGCATGACATGATGCCAACCAATCCATACCTAGAATGACATCCAAGTCAACCATATAGAGTAGTCGTAGGTCCACAACTGTTTCATGACCCTCGACCACAACCATACACGATTCATAGACATACTTGACTTGTATTGATTTACCCATCGGAGTAGAGACCATTTCTGTCTCCTTCAACCTAGTCGGGTTTTTCTCAACTTTCCGTGCAAATGCATGTGAGATGTAGGAATGTGTTGAACCTGAATCAAATAATACAAGAGCCTGGAGAGAGCATACTGAAAGTGTACCTATCACTACTGCATTTGAGGCATGTGCATCCTGTCGAGACAAAGCAAACACCCGTGCCTGTCCTCCCCCTGGTGCACCTGGTCCTCTACCTCTTACTCCTGCTCCTCTACCTCTACCCGCTCCTGAAGTGTTGACTTGGGGTGGCACAATTCTAACTGGTGGGGCTGCAATTGGAGTACTATTCGGAGTAGGATTGCTCTTGACACTCGTATTACTCTTCCTCTGTGGACATTCCTTAGCCATATGCCCGAACTGACCACAGTTGTAACAACCTGCCTTTGTGACTCTACACTCTCCAAAATGGAATCTCCCACATGTTCCACACTGCGGTTTCTGGTTACCGCCCTGACTACTGCCTTTGAACCTCTGCCCACCTTGTGTGTTACTCCTCCCAGAACTTGTGGTGGTAATGGTGGACTGCCCACCAACTTGCCCTGCATAATTTGGAATTGCACTAGAACCACCTGTTGTCCTTTGCTTCTTCTTCCACCCCTGTCCATCACTGCCTGTCAGTAACTTATTCTTGGGATTTGCCGACGTCCCAAATTTCTTTCTATTTTCAATTACCCTAGCATAATCAGCAGCCTGTGCTAGAGTTTCAAACTGACCACATTGCGGTAGTAAAACTACGAACAATGGCTCTACCAACCTGTGGATAAACCTCTTGATCAACTCCCTCTCATCGGGAACCAATTTAGGAGCATATTGAGCTAGCTTTGTGAACTGCAGCTCAAACTCAGTCACTGACATATTCGGCGTCATCCACAAGTCCTCAAATTGTTGACGCTTGGCATACCTCGTTCCTTCAGATAGAAACCGACCCAGGAATTCCCTTTGAAAATCTTCCCAGGTCATAGAAGCAACTCTCCTTGCATATCTCTTCTGCATTGATTCAAACCAAACCCGTGCAGCGCCTCTCAACTGAAATGAGGCAAGTTCCACCATCTCTCCTCTTGGACACCTCAGTAACTGCCCAATTCTGACTATGTCACGAAGGAAATGTTGAGGGTCCTCCTTGGTTTCAATTCCGCAAAAGGTAGGCAGATTCAACTTCAGGAATTTAGTAATCGGTAATTCCCTCGGAACTCCCCTCGGTCCCCGGGGCACGTCCCTTTGTTGCCATTCCCTTCTTAGTTCTTCCTCTCTTTCCTCAACCATTTCAATTTCCTGTTCAGCCGACATCACTTGCTCCACTTCCTCACCGACAACTAAATGGCGCACTTCTTGTTGAATTTGGCGAGTCATTTCAACTCTCAACTCCTGAAATCCCGAAGTCAACATCTGAGCCACTAACGGAGCACCCGTCTCAACCTGTGACTCTGGGGTTTGTTGCATTTGCACTCCTCTTTCTTGTGTCTTACCACGACCGCGATCAAGACCTCTAGCTCGACCCTTGGGAGGCATTCTCTCCTCCCGAACGGATTCCTCATCAGTACGTGCATGGACTCTACCGCCCCTCCTAGCCTGCCTAGTAGTCGGCGACATCCCTATACTGCACAAAAATGTCACCTGATATGCATTTCCATAATCTATCATAGAATAAGAAGGAATGAAAGAAAGGCTGACTCAATTATCCTGGGTACTCCCACAAGTGCCTGTTTAATGCAACATTGTGCCCGGGTTTCACAAAGAAGCTTAAACTGACACCTGTTATAACAATGGCTTCACATGACTTAAAGAATAATCAGGCTCTGGTACCAAGTTTGTCACGACCCCAAATCGGGAGTACGTGACCGGCACGAGAATAGATTCTTACCTCTAAACCCGTAAGCCTTATCCTGTAAAAATGACTATAACTACCCTGCTATACAGTCAATATATATATATCATACTAGTGGCCACACCTCACTGGTGGCCTAATTAACCTGCAATCCGCGGTTCGCTCAATACCGCTTCAGCTCAATCCAGTGTATAGATATATTTATCAACACTCATAATGTAAATATTAATATCATATTGACCGTACGTCTCAATACGTATGATCTATCCTATTCACATGCAGCAAGCACACATAATATATATCCATATCATATTGACCGTACGCCTCAATGCGTACGATCTATCCTATTCACATGCAGAAGTTTATAAACTCAAACATATATCCTAGTCTATCCCCAACTGGACCCTGTCTTTAAGTACATGTGAAGCCGACAATTCTAGAGTAGGTACATATCAAAAGCTGTAAATATATATATACAACTCTTACAACCTTAAAATATGTACAACAAGAGAAATCAAAATAACCAAAGGAGTTCACCCACACGAACAAGAGCGTAAGGATGGTCTGATGTTCGTATCACTGTCCGGACGTCGATGCCTGCCCGATCCCTGTATCTGAAAAATTGAAGCAGAGGGAGTGAGTCAAACAGGCTCAGTGAGGAGCTTCCCATCCTCGGCGTAGCGGCGGGTACCACTACAGCTAGGGAAAGGGAAACACCCACAATCACATGCGCATGAAAGTCCAATGTATCAAATGTTATATTACGATAAGGCAATATTAATATAACACTAAAATCATAGATAAACCTACGGATCATGCTTTTCTATCAAGCTTCTCGTAAACAAGCAATCACATTATTAACATATAATAAGAAAACTGTAAATCACTTAACTGACCCTAGTACCAGGCTAGGGCAATAGCCTCAACGGGCAAATTCTTTTAATGTCTAACTGACCCTGGTGCCAGGCTAGGGCAATAGCCTCAACGGGCAAATCTTTTAATCTTTTACTGACCCTAGTGCCAGGCTAGGGCAATGTCCTCAACAGGCAAATGTTGTACTCTTTAACTGAGCCTAGTACCAGGCTAGGGCAATGGCCTCAACGGGCAATTGTTTTAATTTGTTTCTCTTTCCAAGCTTTCAGTTGGGATCCTGACTCTATCTACCCATTACTATCCTAAACTGACTTTAGCTAGGTAGTGTGAACATCCCTACGACTCACTAATCAATTAAGAGATCGTATTAATCCTCATATTGTTCCCAAACCCATGGTTTAGATCATAACCTACCTCTAAGGACTTCCCTAAGTTCAATTACCGTGAAACGTCGACGTTTACTAACAACTTTTATACGATTTCTTTAATGAGTTTCTAATTTAATAGGGTAAAACAAACCTTGGACTCAATCAACAACTTAACCCCCTTGCTTGTACTGTTCGGCGTATCTCATGTCATCACATGGATACCCTCCAGTACCTCTTTACCTGTAGTCAAACACACATATACAAATACTTCCATAGATAACAGTTTAGGAACAACAATAGCATGTTAACTACTAAATAATTCTTACAAATAGGCAAGTAGGCCAACCACATATCCACATCCTCAATCGACCCTGTAGGGCAAGGATGGGAAACCCCTCACCTGGACGGCTTCCTTGCGCTAGTCCTGGAGTAACTCCTGCTCCGGACGAGTCGTGGTTTCTTAACGAATGTATTCATGTGGTTAACATCTCAACTATATGCAATTCATATGCATATGACATGCTCGTAACTAAAAATGCATCTAGACGGCACCAAAAACCGAGTTCTTGGTCTTATCCGTCTTCCCTCTCTTCCATGAGAGTCTCAAGTGCTACATACTTGGTTTCGTATAATTATCTCTCACCTTGAATTGATTTTAGAGCCTTGGATTTGAGTTACTAAACCTCGATATGCTTCTAAATTATCCTACTTAAGGTTTCCTAATAATTACGAAGGAATTAAATTGCCATTTTAAATTTTGGACTTTATTGTTCCGCAAGTTTCCATCCTTGAGAAAAAAGAAAGTACCTAAAATAATTCTTGATGCTTGATAGCATATTTAAAATTATTCTAGGGTGTTTAAGATTGAAAAGAAGAGGTTTGAAGCCCTCAACGCCACCCTTAAAGTATATTTGGGCAATCTGAGCAGGGACCCGGCACGTTAACGTCAAGGTTCCACATTAGTAACCTCGGGCCAGCTCCTCACGGGTCTTGTTAAGCTAATATTTCAACAATATAATTTCAATAATTCCAATCCAAGCCTATTTTCTCAAATCCAAGCTCAATCCTAATTATCACAATTTTTCCAATTTATGAATAATTAGAATTTCAACCCCAAATCCTTCAAAATTCGAATTCGGCTAAACCCGAGGGTATAGCCTCGATTCTTACCCCAACTAAGTGTTCAAGAACACCTCCTAGGTCTCAATCTACCCTCAAAACAACCCAATCGAAGGTGGATCAAAGAAATCCCTAAAAATGGAGAAATTTAGGGTTTAGAATGAAATTGGGGTTACCAACCTTTGATTAGATCGGTGGAAGGTGTGAAAAATGTTGTAGTCGAGCTCAGGGGAGCTTTTCGGGCGTCGACTAGCTTTCCTCCGGCGAGACTCTGGTGAACCGTGGTGCTTCCCCCTTCTTCTTCCTCCGTTCGTAGCCCTCTCTCTCCCTTCACATTTTCTTTCTTTCTCCGCCTCGTCTCCTTCTCTTTCTTCCTCTTTTTCTTTTCTTTCTTATTTCCTTCTACTTCTACCAACCCCCATCCCCTCACCGCACCCCTTTTAAAATATATATAATTAAAAATAAATTAATTAATAATTAAATAAATACACAACTAATATATTTTTTATTTTTTATTTTTTTAAAATAGATAATAAGATAAATAATAACCACTTAAAAATAATAAAGATATATTTTTAATTTAATTTCCTTTCCCTATTTAATTCAGGTTTCCAATTTCTTAGGTCCTCAATTAAATCCTAAAAAAATTATTTCTACTTCTTTTCTTTCCCTTTATTTTATTTTAAACTTCAAAAATTTTTCTCGGGTATTACAGGTTCCCGTAGCTTCCTCTCCGTCTCGGTCCGTTGGCTCGCATGCGTGCTTGTTCCCGTGCTGCTTTTGCGTTCTGCTCGTGCGTTTTTGCTTTTGCTTTGCGTTTTGTGTGTTAAGAGAAGGGGGGTCACGGTTTGGACCCCTTTTAATTAATAATTAGAAAAAAAATAAAATAAAAATAATATTAGTTGTAAATTCCTAATTCCTCTCATCCTTCTAATTTCCCTTCTCTTTTAGGTCCTCTTATAAAATAATACAATCTCCAACTTTTCTTTCTTTATTTTATTTTAACTCTTTAATTATTTAATTTAATTTATTGTTCTTTCAAAATGAAAAATAAATTAAATATTAATAATAGTGATTAAAATAAATATCTTCGACATTACAATATACTTTGGTATCTCATAATTATATATAGTCAAATTTTTTCACAAATATATCTCAGAATTAGTGAGCAATTAAATATAATATAAAGATTTATGAGCTCACAAAAATAAATCAAGATAACAAAAATATATATATTTGAGTAGTTCACCAACTAGAAATCAAATACTTATTCCCCAATTATTCTTATTTTTCATTTGTTGTATTATGGGTATTAACGTGAATTAGCTATTAATCCTAATTACTCATTCTTTTCACATATTTACCATTTATGTGACATAAACGTTCATGCCAAAAATTAATAGAAGTCAAATAAACATAACTTGAAGACATTTTATTCATATCAAGATTTAATTCATATTGATATTTGTGAATTTGATGGTCATTTAACTCGTGGTAGGAATAGATATTTCATAACTTTTATTGATGACTTTTCTAAATATACTTATGTATATTAGATGAAACACAAAAGTGAGGCTTTTGAAAAATTAAAAATATTTTTAAATGAAGTTGAAAATTAATTTGGCAAGAAAATTAAACGTTTTCGTAGTGATAGAGGAGGTGAATATGATTCAAATGAGTTGAATAATTTTATTAAAAATTTTGGGAATTGTTCATGAAGTAACTCCTCCTTACTCACCTGCTTCTAATAGAGTAGCTGAACGTAAAAATAGAATGTTAATTAACTTGACAATTTCTATGTTGATGCATTCTAGCATTTCTTTGAATTTTTGGGGTGAAGCTGTATTAACTGCTTATTTTGTTCTGAATCGTGTTCCTCATAAAAAAGTAAATAAAACTCCTTTTGAGTTATGAAAAAATTATAAACCAAGTTTAAATTTTTTAGAAGTATGGGGATGTTTAGCATATGTAAAACATGTATATCCCAAAAGATCTAAGTTAGGTTCTCAAGCTTCCACATGTATTTTTGTTGGCTATTCTTTAAATAGCATAACTTATAGATTTTTTGACTTAGATAATAAAACAATTATTGAATCAAGTAATGTTATATTTCATGAATATAATTTTCCTTATAAACTAAGAAATAGTGGGGGTCAAGAAATTATAAAAACAAATATTTCTATTCCAAACTCTTCTTATCAAGAAAATAATATTGAAACTGAAATAGAATCAAGAAGGAGTAAGAGAGGTAGAATAGAAAAAGATTTTGACCCATATTTTCTAGTTTATAATGTTGAAGATAATCCTTTGTCTTTAAAAGAGGCTTTAGCATCATATGACTCAATTTTTTGGAAGGAAGCTATACATGATGAAATGCAATCACTTATTTCTAATAGAACTTGGAAATTGTTGGAGCAGCAACCTGAAAATAAGAATAAACAGAAAGAATAGGGAAATGTAAATTTGTTAGAGAAATAATAAAATGCGTGGTATCGGACTGAGGTACGAGTATCTCGTTATCTTTAAGGTAATTCACATCTCCCACATGTTGATTTTGCTATATCACCTAGTGCAGTGGATACTTAGACGCGTTACCTCCAGGATACAACAGCCCAGTACTCACCTGTTTGTCTAGACAACATAATTATAAACATATTAAATGAATTTAAACACAAAAGTAACATACCAAAGGCTAATACCATAAAACTCAATTGATGCTAAAAACTGTCAAATAAATTGTGCAATGTTGTAAAACAAAGAATTTAGGAGCAACAAGAACATAAGGCAAAAAGCTTAGAGAAATAATAAGAACATATGAGAGAGATGCACCAAATTCATTCATCTGTATCACTTGTTTACAATAGTCTCTATTTATAGGACTCTAGCCATAAGGTAACTGTAATACCCGAAAATTTTCTAAATTACGTTTAGGTCCTAATTTGAATTTTTATATTAATTTGGAAGGAAAAGGAGAAAAATTTAATTAAATGAAATTTTATTTGGACCAAAATTGGGACCTAACGGGAAATATTGGGTGTAAGTCTACCGACCCCAAAGTTGATTTTAATCATAAATAATAATATATAATATATTTGTATATATATATTTATATATATAATTGGTTTTACAGAAAAAGGAAAATAATAGAAAGAAAAATAAATAAATATATAAGTATATGGCAGAGAAAGGGGGGGTCACTCACGTGACCCCACCCCTTAATACAATAGGTCCAATTCTTTTCCTTCAGAAGCAGAGAAGCCGAGAGGTGCAGCAGAACATTTGAGGACCAACGAAGCCGAGAACTCGAAGGCGAGAAGAGGAGGACTGACGACGCCGGAAACCGCCGTGTGAGGCTGCAGACCGTCGCGACGCCGCCTTCTGAGGCTGAGGGGAGTCGCCGGTGGCGGTGAACGGAGCTGGAACGGCGGTGGCGACGGAAAAACGTGGGAGAAGTGTGATTTGGAGTTTGGCCGGAATTTCGCCGGATTTCGGCCGTTCCGAGCTCGGGGAAGGTGACTAGAGGCTTTCTTTACCCCGTATCATCACTCAAACCGATTGAATCGAGGTAAAAAGTCCCGAATCTCTCAAACCCCAAATTTATCTATTTTAGGGATTTTTGGAAAATTCCTAATATGTATGAATAAATTATTTTGGGTCCTAAATTGAAGCTATTGGGTTGTTTAGAGGTGTTTGGGTGTATGAGTATTGACAAATTGATAGTGGGAGTTACTCAAATTGAAATTATAGGACAATGGAGGTTATGAGGACTAAAGTGTAGTATAAATTAAATTGGTGAGTTGAATTGGTAATTTTAGAAGGTAGTAATTGTTGTGATAGACAAGGGATCGAAGACCGAATAGTTACGTCTTAGCCGGAAACCAATTTTGGTATATTAAAGAGGAAAATTTTAGTCAATTAAGGAGTTGAAGATTTCTAAACCAAAGGGTGCTACTAGGATACGGATTAGAAGTAAACTAAAGATCCTAAATACTAGTTGAAGTAGTTTTAAGTAAATTAACTAGTTGGTGGGATTTATAGTTATATAGACATTGTATTGATGTGTACAAGTTATAATAAGGTTCAAGTGTCTAAAACTACTCACTACGTGTGTGTAGGACGTCACGAACTGGTTGGAGCTTCGGGTACGCCGAGGACCGATCAAGGAAAGCAAAGAGGTGAGGGGCTTTTCCCATCCTTGCCCTCTTGTGGGTTGTATGAGGATGTGAAAAATATGGTTTGTATTACTTGCCTCTTTGTTAGGATATGTACGTTAGATAACATGCTATTGTTATTCCTAAATGTGATTATTTGAGATTATATGTTATATGTGTATGTGATTTATGGGAAACATCATGATGGCTTGGGAAGCCTTATATGGAAAAAGGATTCTTGGAACCTAGAACGATATCGGGGGTAGGATCGAGTCTACTTTCGGTGTCTAAATTTCATGGTCCTAGAAACTCACAAGTTAAATGAAGTTGGAAACCTATTGTTTGATCTTGACATTTTTGAAAGAATCAAACTTAGGATGTTCTTCCTTGAAATTATTTTTGAACTTGGGAAAGGGTATAAACTTATAAGTTTTTCCAAGAAAAGTAAAACCGAACTAGTAGGGGTTCATAGGAGTCATGTAGAGTCTATGACAAAAGAGGTGTCCATTTTGAATAAACCGGGTAGATCGAGTATGTCCTCGTGAAGTCGGACACCCAAGAGTCCAATGTCTATGAGTTTGCCACTTTGTGGTTAAAGCTTTGGTTAGGCCAAAGTCACACGAGTCGCCGGCTATGTATCAAGTAAAGTCTTGGTGCCAGATATGTCTCAAGTAAAGTCTTGGGGCCAGGGGTTCCTAGAATGATCAACTAGGTTCCTAACCACTCACGTGAGCTATGCCTTCGATGCCAGTTTACCTCCTAACGGATGCCACTCACATGAGTTATGCCTTCGGGCCAGATTCTCTCCTAACGGAGATATGCCTTCGGGCCAGTTTATGTTATTTTAAAACGATATAGGATATTGGAAAGCGTTTGATGATATTGAACATGTGATACATATGCCTAATTTTGTCAATATATGTGTTATATATGCTAAATGCATGATCACTTAAACATGAAAGGTTAAAAGGAATATTATATGTGCATGTGGATGTGATTGGCTCCCTTTCCCCAGTTGTAGTGGTACCCGCTACTACACCAAGGATGGGAGAGCCTCTCACTGAGTCCGTTTGACTCACCCCCCAATTTTACATGTTACAGATACAGGTGTAGCGGGCACCGAACACGCGTCTACTTCCTCTCAAGGAGGCGGACATTCCTAGAGACCTCACGCATTGTTCGCGTGAGAGGTTTATCTTTTGATGTATACATTCTTTTGTTATATTTCATTGATGTATACATTATTTTGATTATAGCCTTTGATGTATAGGCAATTGCTATATGTATATGTATATGTACAAATCTAGACTTGTCGGCTTCATACTGTTTAAAGATTAGGTCATGGATGGGAATATAGGATATATGAATATTATGATGAGTATGAATTGCTTCCGCTTGTGAATAGGATAGGTCACACCCTATGAGGTGTGATCAATATGTAAATTATACATATATATATGTGTGGTTGGTATGTGATTGTTTGCAAATATATAAACCTGCATGTGAATAGGATAGATTACACGCATTGAGGCGTGTGATCAATATGTAAAGTTAAATGCGAGTGTGGATGCTTATATACAGGTGATCGAACAGGTTATATATATTATGTGTGAATATGATAGGTCATTCCCTTGTGGTTTGATCACTACGTATATACATATTTATGTGTGATTGCTTATGTGAATGGATGTATATATATATTTGAATTGGGCTGAAGCGGCAATGAGCGCCGTGGATTGCAGGTTATTTAGGCCACCATGATCGACATGGCCAATATTTATTATGTGAATATTGTATGTTGTCTGTATAGCAGGGTAGTTATTTTAAATGGTAATAGGGAAGGCTTACGGGTTTAGGGGTGAAATCCTACTCCCGTGCCGGTCACGGACTCCTAGGAATGGGGTCGTGACAGTAACATTAAGAACACAATAATGTACCTTTAAGCACACTAATTGGAAGGTTACACAATTGTCTTAAGGGGCTTTCATGGAGAGGTTACTAAGGATACAAAGAGACAAGTGATTATGTGGATGGTTTAGGAAGAATCCAATGTTGAAAATGTGGTCATCCACATATAAATACATATATTTATAATACTTCCCCTTGGATGACCACTCATTGTGAACATGCCTCATTAAAACCTTCCTAAGAAAAACCCAGTAGGACAAAAAAACTTAGCGGAGGAAAAAGAGTACATTATTCATAAATAATTTGCTTCTCCTCAAGTTTATATTTTATAATGAAAGTCTTCAGGACTCCGTATGAATATGCCTCGTTAAAAACTTGCTAAAGAAAACCCAGTGGGACAAAAACTTAGTGAAGGGAAAAGAGTACAATATTCATAGTTATTTTTCTTCCCCTCAAGTTTATATTATGTCATGATAGTCTTCAGGACTTCATATTTCAATGTTGTATCCATGATTCTTAAGAACTTGAGGTGAAAGATTTTAATTAAAGGCCAGCCACATTATTGCTAAATTGAATTTTGTGAACACCAATATCACATTACTTTTGTAGCCCATCAATATCTTATGATGCATACTGCATTTTCCTCATACAAAATTATTGGTTCTGCATTGGTTGCAAGCAACCGACATGTTTCCTTAATATGAGGAATCATGGTCCTCAACTAAATACACATATAGGTTGCTTCATGAATAACCAATATCTCTGAGTGATTTGATGATGTAGCTGTAAAGATTTGCTTCACTTACTATCATGAAAGTTTCTCCATATGTAAATATGTAGCTTTGCGGGGATCACAACAATATTTAGCATTAACATATCCAATTAATTATGGCTTTGTTTCCTTTGAAAAGATTAAACTGTGATAAAATATTCTTTTATGATATCTAAACTTTGATAACAAATTTATTCCGATGGCTATGCCTGATTTAGTACAAAGTGTTCATATTGTACTAAGGTATGGTACTTCAAGACCAATAAATTGTGTTTATCATCTTCTCGTGGTTGAAAACGGTATGTTTTTATAACAAGTGGACGAATGATCATAGGGGAACTTAAAATCCCAAACAAAATCTTGACTCACAAGATTTTTATTCCATATCCATTTCTCAAGTATTGTGCAGGTTTTGAAATCTCTTCTGGAGTTCCTACAATATTTATGTCCTCAAAATAAACTGCAACAATGGAAAATTCAGAGTTTGCCTTCTTTATAAAAATACAAGGATAAATATGATCATTCTTAATTATAACCGTTTAATAAATAATCACTGAGACGGTTATACCACATTCGTCTACATTGTTTCAATCCATATAAGGATATTTGTAATTTGATGGAATATATATCTCGAGGATTTGATTTATATGCTTCAAGCATCTTAAATCCTTCAAGGATTTTTATGTCATTATCTAATGACCTATATAGTTACTACATCCTTCAAACATATATCAAGTTTTTCAAAGGCTACCATATCAATTAAAAGTGGAAAAATTGTATCCATAATTAGATAATAAATCTCATAATGATTTATGCGAAGCCTTTGTGAGAAACTTTATGCCACAACTTTTGCACAATTTGTATTTTTCTCATTTCGTTTACGAACAAATACCCATTCATACCATATAGGTTTAACATCTTCAGGTGTTTGGATAATTGATCCAAAAACTTCTCGTTTCGATAACGAGTCTAATTTGGCTTATATTGTCTTTTTCTATTTTGGCCAATCATTTTGATATCGATATCATTTTGTAGTTTTGGGTTCAGGTCCCTCATCATTAATAATCTCTGATGCAATTGCAATTGAAAATATAATCAACAACAATTTCATTTATTTCTCACATTTCTCTATAATTCAATGAGATCTCATAATTTTCCGGTACCGGATCCACTTCTGGTGATGAAACTACTTCAGGAGTTACTTTTTCAGAAATGTGGGATTGTTGATTCATATTTGAAATATCCTGAATATCGATCCTTAAGAGCATCTTCTTTACCTTTTTTCCCTTCTTGGAATGATACCTTTTACACCAATTGGTCTACCATGCTTCTGGCGTATTTTAGATTTATCAACTACTTTACTAGCAGATGTCCTACAGGGATATCTAATCATGCTAGAATATTTGTAGTTGATATATGCATTCTAATGACCCTTTGAATATTTATGAAATTATCTAGTAATTGATTTGCAACAATTTGCAAATGAAATATTCATTGAACTTCAAGTTCACATTAATTTGTGCGTGTATCATGGTATGATAACGTTGGTATATTCCAACTAATTCATATTTTTTTCTTCCCCTAAAGAAGATGGGGAGGTACAATAAGAACATATAAAACACAACCAACAAATTCTAATATAGACCAAAGACGCAGCATGTATTTTAGCATGTTCCCAACTGTAAGAAACTTTGACTTCATAATCATAGGTTTAGCAAGAAGCTATAACCATTTAATGAAAGATTCAACTAAACCATTTCTTTTTATGTCCATGGCCTACTAATAGTTTAACTATAATTCCTATTGGCATACAATAGTCATAAAATACTTTTATCTAACAAGAAAATATGCCCTTAATTGTATTGAGCAAGTTATTTAGAAAAAGCTATATCTCAAGTTAAAAGTAAGTAAATGTATGACCATTGATTAGAAGAATAAATTAAAATCATAAAATATTGAAATGAACCAAATGATAGGTGAATAAAACCATAAAGTCTCTTTGAATATATTGTAGAAAATAAGAAGACTCAATGGGAGATTCAGAAAAGATGGTTTAATAATTAATTCACATTGAGCACATGATTCACAAAATAAAATAATTGCTAATAGGATCTTCTGGTCCTTAAATAGATATACGTATGATACATCGCATCAAAATTGAATTTGGATGACCAAGACGATCATGCCAAAGTATAAAGTCTTAGGGTCTAACCACTTTCGGTGCATAATTTATATTTGTTAAATATAACCTTAAAGAAAAGTAAAGAGTTTCTCTAATATAAGCTTCTGGCTTGATATAATAGAAGTAATGTACGGATATTCTATATCCCCCTCATTTTTATCTAAATGTAATAACCACTACGGTGGATATATTTCTTTGAAACTTGGTAGATTTCTTCTGGATCTACAAGAAATATAATGTATCATCAATATTATTATTTTTTCATTTAGCAATGAAATGTGAGCTCTTCCAGAGTCTTTTATGACATTTGCAAAACTAGATATTGTATTAACATTAATTTCAGGTAATGTTAATTTTGTCATGAAAATTCTATGAGTTGTAGTACTTTCCACAAGACATATGTCATCCTTCATAACATTATATGTAATTCTTTATCTCAAAGAAAAATTAAAATAGTTTTAGTACACTAAGGGAGCAAGTTATACTTAAAATTCAAATAAAACATAAACTAAAAATATTTATAAAGTGTAGTAATTTTTTTTCACTAATTAAATGATAAAAAGTTTTTGTTTTTATTTTAATTTCCTTTATGTTTAGTGAAACATAACAAAGTATAACAAAATGTAAGACCAATAACATATGCTACATTTTTTGTCATCCTCATTGAAGTATAACAAAATGTAAGGCCAATATAATCATTTCTTTGAGGTTTTTTTTCTTTGAAATAGTTCATCCTCATTTTTTGTCTCATTCTTGTGCTTCAGTGTAGCACTTTTATTTTCATAATTTGAAGGAAAATCATTTTCAATATTCCAAAATATATTTTCTTTCATGGTCTCATTTTGCACCACGACCTCATCCATGACCTCGAGAAAAGCTACATTCACTTCAGGGAATGAAATTGATCCAACAGGACAAGGTTTTTAATTATTCTTCATCAAAAGCTCAAATCTAATTATTTTACTTTTTCACAAGCAAACAAGTAACTAGCCCATAATATTTGATACATTAATATACACTCTCGATATTGCTACTTTAGGAACACATTCGAAAGTAGAATATGTTTTTCTAAACATATCTTCATTAGTAATTTCCTTTCCTCATAGCTTAATTAAAGAGCTAATTTTAAACATATATTCACTTACAAAATATATTGCAGATGTAAGTGCATCCAATTAGAAAGAGCTTTATGATGAATCATTGATCATTTTAGAACTCATATCTTTCCTTCAATTTGTTCCAAAGAACTACTGGTTCTTATTTTCATATCTAGTTCTTCATGCAAATGATAACGAATAAAAATCATGGCTTTTTGCGCATCCTTCTAAGATGCATGAATCCTTCAGGGATACATAAATTTGTTTTTCTATAGCATCTCAAAGATTCAATATTGTACTCAAATAGATTATAAAAAAAATTTATGATAAATAATTTTTCTTGACATATCAAGTGCAACAAATATAAACATTATGAGATTTGATAAAACTTACATGATGAGAAGAAGAAATATATTCTTGCTTACCATGATATGATGAAAACAAAGTTGAGCTCCTTTCGACACAAAATTCTAGAGCTTCGTGCTGATAACGTGTTGTAAAACAAAGAATTTAGGAGCAACAAGAACATAAGGCAAACAGCTTAGAGAAATAATAAGAACATATGAGAGAGATGCACCAAATTCATTCATCTGTATCACTTGTTTACAATAGTCTCTATTTATAGGACTCTAGCCATAAGGTAACATTAAGAACACAATAATGTACCTTTAAGCACACTAATTGGAAGGTTGCACAATTGTCTTAAAGGGGCTTTCATGGAGAGGTTACTAAGGATACAAAGAGACGAGTGATTATGTGGATGGTTTAGGAAGAATCCAATGTTGAAAATGTGGTCATCCACATATAAATACATATATTTATAATTTGCAAGCCATTTTGACATCAAGGGGTTTTGTAACTTATATGTATTATTTAGTTAATTTATAAAATATCCAACAATCCCCCACTTATTATTATAAATTAAAACACACACTTTACATTTGTTTTTACATTTGGGTAGAGACAAACTATTATGCATAATATAGATAGCTAAATTGCCTTGAATATATATTTAGCAAAAATATATATCTTGATCCAGAGCCGTAGTGGTATTTGCCTTGAACCATGACTGCTTAAGGGAGACAAGACATATACCTTGCACATAATAATCCAGGAGCAATATATGAGCTCTAGCCCGCACGTTATGCGGCCGTGTGCGCATCCTATTTCTTGAATGTGTTTCAAAAATATATGCCCTTTTATATTCTCATAAGAGCGGCCCCACTCCGTCACATTCAAATAAATGAATTCTATCAAGGGTATTCCTTCATTTAAGATACCCCACTCTTATAGAGCTACAGATTCCATTAAGAGTTTTTGAAAAACTCAACCTCATATATCATTGCAGGAAAATGCACTTACACCAAAGGGATGAAATTAAGAGTTAAAACTCTTCCAAATGTGCATTTCAACAGCCACTCTATGATTCGTTTGTCCCTTTGAACCAAGCTCCTAGGATCTCTAATCACAAGGTAGGGTATCCTCATAGGTTGCTTTTAATCCATACAGGCTTTAAATATTCATTCCCCTCGATGTACACCAGATTCTTTGACTATAGCTATAGTTTTAGAAAATCACATAATTCAAAGAGTTTAGTCATGACTGGAGGATGCATAATAATTAAAAATAAATTGAAAGAATGGTATTATAAATCCGTCTAATGAGTTGGGTAATGGGTAGAAATGAAAGGAACAACATAAATAGGCAAAAACAATTTTATACGATTGAGTTAGAGTACAACAATTAGCTCATACATTTAAAATTATTAACCCAACCATTTTATGTAGGGAACATTTACAGATGTTAGTTGCTATGAAAACAAAAGAATAATCGACAGTAAAAAAATGGTTCCTGTTGAATTCTGAAGAATGAAAACTTGAACATATTAATCAGTTAAAGAAAAGGTGACAAATGCTAAACGATACATGCAACGAAAGACTGGACTAAAAAGCATTGACTGATAATGATTAGACAGATAAATTCACCGTTATGAATTTCTAACGCAAATGGACAATTCGAGGGATCAGAAGAATGTTTATACTTACGAAATCTAACATCTAGAGCATATTATTTTAGTGTCGGACAGATGTATATCGTTTGGTAGAATGAATGAATTCTCACGAGCGGGAAATAAAATTCTAGCAACAAAAAAATGAAATGTAAAACAATGAGAATGACATAATAAGAAATCAAAAATCAAATTTTTACAATTGGATTGAAAAGGGCGGGAGAGATATTTGGGGTACAAAAATTTGAATATAGTAATTTTGTTTTACTTTTCTCAATAAGTGGTGTGCAATTTAAAAAGTTTTGTAAATGATTGATGGCTGTAACTGTCGTTTTTGGTTCAGACAATTGTTATTTGCAATTAAGGACTGCAAGGGGTCTTAACCTTGGGGGACTTGTCCTTAGGTGGTGCACCTAGGTGCCTACGTACCCTTCGGAAGGGATCAAAGTTCACGTAGTTCATCATGTTGACGTCTATAGGAGC
This sequence comes from Senna tora, assembly GCA_014851425.1. Taxonomy (NCBI): domain Eukaryota; kingdom Viridiplantae; phylum Streptophyta; class Magnoliopsida; order Fabales; family Fabaceae; genus Senna; species Senna tora. Next base: position 18,738,519 of record CM026262.1, read on the forward strand.
CGTTAGGCAAGGTAGTTACCTGTATTGGGCCGTGTGCGGGTAAGACGTGCTTTAAGGTACTCCGGGCGGGCGAGCCGCTCTTAGGTGGTTGCCTTGGTGTAAGAGAGCTCAAGTCTCTGAGAGCTGCTGGAAGCCCTATTGGTGAGATACTCCGGGGGCGGAGATAAGTCTGCCGGTGACCGGGCTCGGTGGTGCGTAAGGCAGGGCTTGGGATGTGTGACGGATGTTGTGTAAGGTGTCTGTGAGTGCTCAGAATGCCTGCTAGAATGGTTATGGGTAATGTTCTCTAGAGGTACTTTAGGCGTCTCGGATCTGGTGCTATAGTCCTTGATTTCTCGTGTCCTTTAGTCCCCCAGGTGAGGGTTTATTTATACTAAGTGTGGGGAGGACGTGCTAGACCCACGTTCTCGTGGGACGTGGGTCATCCCACAATGCTCAGGGGGTTTCCACATCTTGTTGAGTGGGAGTCCTCGCGAGAGGATGTGGGCAAGGGCCACGTAAGTGGCAAATGCGTGGTGCCACGTGTTGCTAGCGTGCGCTGCTGTTAGGCTTCTGGAAGCTTAGTACCACGTGTCCCAAGGTGGAATATTCTGTAGCTACATAAGTCCCCCAAGTCTACGGGTGTCGGGCGCCCGTGGACTTAAGTTCTCTTGTGTTTAAGCTACCTAGGAATTTCTACTGCCTTTGTAAAGAAGAGTTCGTCCGCAAGTGGGTTTAGTAATCACGACTTGGTCGTCCGAATTGCGAAGTTGTGTCTCTTTGTTTTACTCCGTGGGAGTGGAGACGTTTGGAGGGTGCCACGCGTCTTGATACGAGTGGCTGACTGCTTAACTTCTTCAGCAAGTTTTCGAGCCGTCTATGCAGAAAGCAGGCAACTTACCGAGGAGGGGCTATCATTGCACAGAGGGTGGATTTCTGGAAATACCCCTCGAGGGTGTGCGGAGGAAATCCAAAGGTTAAGGGCCTTTTGGTCATTCCCTTCAGTTTTAGAGTTTCACCCGTTTTCGCGCCTTTTGGTCAGTCCGCGAAGCGTCTGTTGGGCCTCTTTTATTGCTGAGAGCGGAAGAGCCCCTTTCCTTCGCTTTGTGGTCTCCTTCCTCTTAGTTTAGATTTTCGGCGATTTTCTGCTTCCAACCATTCGAAGATAGCTTCGGCTAGTGCTGCTGCTTCTGTGTGTTCTTCCGTAGATCCGGATTTCGAACAATGCCTCTTACTGGTTGCCACAAAGGGAGTCAGAGAGAGAGTGGATGCTCTTATTATGCTACGAGATTTTGTAGACCTTCAAGCAGTTCTGTCTGGAGGTGCTATTCTACTTCGGCGGCTTCCGTGAGGTGCTATTCTACTGAGCTGCAGCCTAGTTCTACGGCCAACATTCCGGCGGTGTACGCTGGCATAGAATCGCTGGTGTTGTCGGGGCCCGGCATCGAGAAGGTATGGGAAGAACGCTTTGCTCCTTCTCTCCCTAAGGGCTACGAGATAAGGCCGATGGGAGAGGGGGAGACGATTCTTTGGAGTGACGGAGTCGGCTTCGTCCCTCCCCTTTGCATCCCTTATAACGTCGCCTTCATTCCTCCTTTCTCTGGCTTCGTGGAGGCCATTCTCAACTTGCTGAACGTTTGCCCCACGCAGTTGACTCAGAGCGCGTGGTCGATACTCAGCGTCTGCGACAGGTACTCTCGGTCGCACAGAATGGAAGTCCTTCCAAATATGTTTCTCTCTCTCTACTTCGTCCGTGAGGCACACGGATGAGTGTGCTTTCAGTCACGTGCCAAAGGTTTCACCATCACCGATCTGTCGGGTAACAACCATGCCTGACGGTCGTACTTCTTCAAAGTGGTACCCAAGAAGGGTTTTTGCCCGCTTTGGATTCGGCCGTACGACTGGCGTCCGTGCTTCCCTCTCATGTGGTCCAACCTTGTTCTCCGAGTCCGATACGACCGGGAGGAGTATGAGGAGACGGCTTTCGAATTGTTGAAGGGGGTCGTGGTCTCAAGCGCAGCTTTAGGTAAACTAGTAATAGTGAGTTATGTCCTTTCGCTTTTTGTCTCCTCAACGAGTTTTGGGTGCTTCTTGTTGCAGGGTTGACCCTGGGTGGCTTTCAGGGGAGGTTGAATCCTCTGCCGAGTTCTCAGAGCCAGAAGCGTGAGCGGTCGGAGCCGGTGAGTGTTGTTGTTCTATCCTCGGGAGCAGACGAGGATGCCAGGGCGGATGGAGGTCTTGCGGGTAAAAGTGCGGGAGCTACAAATCAGGTGGGTAAAGCCAGCTTGAATCGTTGTGGTCGCAGGAGGGTTCCCTACATTCCCATACCCCTCGAAGAGACGCCCGTTCATCTTCTGGGTGAGGGTATCTCTTTCAGAGGGAAGTTGATTCCTTTTGAGGCGGAGCGGGTCATACTGGCTCGTCAGCGTTATCCGTGATGGTCTTCCACTTTGATTCTGTCAGGGCTTGCTGCTATAATGCCGGCACCCGCGATTTTCCCGGTCGAGGAGCCGTCTACATAGACTAGCCACGAGGATTTTTCTGGCTGTGGCTCGGTGGTCTCGTCATGGTTTGAAGCTGGGGCGTCCCCTAGAAGGCGTTCTAACGGAGTCATTTCGGTGACGAAGTCGGTCAAGGCTTGGGCTTTGATCACCCGTCGGGGCTCGTATTGGATGTCCAATTCTGATAACTCGAAGGCCCAGTTTGTCATTCGCCCTGCTAAGTCTAGCTTTTGCAGTATTTGCCATAGGGGCTGGTCAGTTCGGACTATAATCATGTGCTGTTGGAAGTAGGGTCGGAGCCTTCTGGCCGAGTGGATGAGGGCGAGTACGAGTTTCTCCACCTGCTGGTATCGGAGTTGGGTTCCCTGCAAGGCATGGCTCGTGTAGTAAATTGGGAATTGCTCGACCCCTTCTTCTCTTATCAGCGCTAAGCTTACAGCGTGGTAAGTGGTGGCTAGGTACAGTATAAGGATTTCTCAGTTGACCGCTTTTGCTAGCACCAGAGGTTTAGGTAGATAAACCTTAAGGTTGTGGAAGGACTTTTCGCACTGCTCAGTCCATTGGAACGCTGGTGCTATTTTCAGAATCTTGTAAAAGGGAAGGCATCGGTCGGCCATCCTTGATAGGAATCGATTGAGGGCCGTTATTCTCCCGTTTAGCCTCTGCACCTCTTTCACCATTCGGGGCGGCTCCACGTTGAGGATGGCTGCGCATTTCTCGGGGTTGGCCTTGGTTCCTCTTTGTGTGATCATGAATCCCAGGAATTTTCCTGCCGACATGCCGAAGGCGCATTTGGTTGGATTCAATTTCATTTAGTGCGTCCGCAAAACTAAGAAAAGTTCCTCCAAATGTGCTAGATGCTGTTCGAGATCCATGGATTTGACCACCATGTCATCGACGTAAACCTTGAGGTTTCGACCTATCTGATCTCTGAAAATGATGTCCATCATCCTCTAGTAGGTCACACCTGCGTTTTTCAGTTCGAAGGGCATGACTTTGTAGCAGTAGACGCCTTTGTCCGTGATGAAGGAGGTCTTCTCCTGATCCTATGGGTTCATCTGGATTTGGTTGTACCCTGAGAAGGCGTCTAGGAAATTTAGCATCCGGTGCCCAGCCGTCCCATCGACCAGTTTGTCTATGTTCGGGAGCGGGTAACCATCTTTCGGGCAGGCTTTGTTAAGATTGGTGAAATCCACGCACATTCGCTATTTCCCGTTTTCCTTTTTGACCATCACCAATTTCGACAGCCAGTCATGGTATTGCGATTCGCGTATGAAGCCGGCGTTGAGGAGCTTTTGTACTTCCTCATTGATTGCTTGGTTCCTTTCTTTGCTGAAGTGCCGCTTTTTCTGGATGACTTCGGGGCCGTCTCTGATATTGAGGGAATAACATATGAGTGCGGGGTCTATTCTTGGCATGTCCGTGGCGCTCCAAGCGAATATGTCCCTGTACCGTGTGAGCAGTTTCTAGAACTTTCTTCGGGTTGCCTAGCTGAGAAGGGCTCCTACACGCCACATTCATACACCGGCCACATTCATACACGCCACATTCATCGAATCTCCATGGCCATTTGACACTTGGGGCATGGACATCTTAGGCCCTCTCCCTCAGGGCAAACTCCAACGGAAATTTCTCATGGTGGTCGTTGATTATTTCACGAAGTGGATCGAGGCCAAGCCTTTGGCCACCATCGGCTCCCAAAACGTCCAGAACTTCCTCTAGCGAAACATCATCACCCGTTTCGGTCCACCGCATACATTGATCACTGACAACGGACGTCAATTCGTCAGCGAGAAATTTGAAGATTTCGACAAGGATTGGAGCATCGACCATAGAACCACCTCGGTCGAATACCCGGCGACCAATGGGCAAACAGAAAGAGAAAACTGCATCATCCTCGAGGGACTACGAAAGCGCCTTACAGATGCGAAAGAAGGATGGGTGGACGAACTCCCATCGCTCTGACGTAGGGGTAGGAAGCAATAATCCCGCCGATATCGGGGTCCCCTCGGATCGGTGCTAAATTACTCCGATTCGAACCCAGAAAACCTGCTAGTCAGCCTGGACACTGCCGAGGAACGCCGCTAAAAAACATCGCTTACAAGCAGTTACTTGCGCAAAAATACAACTGAGGCGTCCGACCTCGAAAGTTCGAAAAAGGTGACTTGGTCATGTGGACAGCGATAAACAATAGGCCCGACCGCCTGCACCGCAAGCTCGCACCTAGTTGGGAAGGCCTATACAGGTTTATCGGAATCGCTTCACACAACGCATACAAGTTAGCACACCTGACGGGAGAGCATGTCCGAAACACTTGGAAATATTTTACTATGTCTTAGTCCGAAGACAAGTTTTGCAAATATTTCATTTTGCCTTAGTCTGAAGGCAAAAATCGCAAGCATTTCGCTACGTCTTAGTCCAAAGACAAATGTCTCTCGACATATCTGCTATGTACTCCCCCTTGTCTTAGTCCTAAGACAGATGTACTACCAATTTAAAGGAATATAGAATGCAATACGATTGATCAACTCTCATGCTCAAAATTCTAATTCTCTTTATTAAAAATATTTACATACGGGGACTATCACCTCGAAAATACAAAAACAAACGCAGACACACTGCGAAGTCTAAATCAGGAGGCATCCCCGCTGGAAGGATGCTGCGGCTCGCCCAACAGTAGAGGATCTCTTCGAGGATTAGGGGCTACGTCTTAGTCTTCTATCTTCAATGGAGAGTCCCCTTAAGCGCGGACGCGAAACTCTCCGCCAATATTCTTCCAGGAAGGATGCATCCTCGCCATGACCTCTGGAGGAACGGAGATGGCCATCAAATCCTCCAGCTGCAAAATACCATTCTGCATCCCGTAGTTTACAAAGCACAGAAAATCTTGGCGACGAACCCGCAAAGAATTGGCCTTGCACTCCGCCAGCTCACCCTCTAACTCTTTCACACGGGCAGCCAATTGGAAATTCTCATCCAGCAAACTCTCCACCACTTCTTGCACAAAACCATGAAGAGTCAGCCAACTTACGTAGAGGACATTGAAGTTAGAGGAAAGCATCCTACCCCCTCGACCTCCCGCTGATCAGCAAAGCCTGCCAAACGGCTTAGCAATAGCATGGTCTCGTTGGTCATACGCTCTAAAGCATAGTCATCCCCATAATCAAGTGGATAATGCTGACGAGCTAATATGACCCGCTCTGCCTCGAAGGGAATTAACTTCCCTCTAAAAGAGATACCCTCACCTAGAAGACAGATGGGCATCTCTTCGGGGGGTATGGGAGTATAAGGAACCCTTCTGCGACCTCGATGATTCAAGTTGGCTTCACCCACCTGAATCGTAGCTTCCACATTCGTACCCTCAGGGTCCCTGTCCGACCTAGCGTCCTCATCCGCTTCCGAAGGTAGAATGACGGTTTCCACAGGCTCCGACCGCCCGCGCTTCCGACTCCCCGGGGAAGCCAGCCTCCCCTGAATACCACCCAGGGTCAACCCTACAAAATTGGAAGCAAAATGGGAACAGTCAATACTCAAGCAAAGTCCATAAGCACAGAAGAAACACAACTCACCATCGGAACATAAGCTTACCTAGAGCAACGCCTGTGACCACGGCCTCCTTCAAAAACTCAAAAGTTGTCTCTTCATAATCCTCTCGGTCGTACCGAACCTGGAGAACAGGATTTGACCACTTAAGAGGGAAGCGCAGGCGCCAGTCGGTAGGCCGAACCCAAGGTGGGCAAAATCCCTTCCAGGGTACCACCTTGAAGAAGTACGGTGGCCAGGCGTGATTATTACCTAGCAGATCAGTGATGGAAAAACCCTTGGCACGTGACTGAAAACATACCCATCTGTGTGCCTCACAGACGTAGTAGAGAGAAAGAAATACATTTGGAAGAGCCTCCAATTTATTCGACCGGCAGTACCTGTTAGAAACGCTGAGTATTGACCACGCGTTCTGAGTTAACTGCGCGGGGCAAACGTTCAGCAAGTTAAGCATGGCTTCCACAAAGTCAGAGAAAGGAGGAATGAAGGCGACATTATAAGGGACGCAGATGGGGAGAATGAAGCTGACGCCGTCGCTCCAAAGAATCGTCTCTCCCTCCCCCATCGGCCTTATCTTTTAACGCTTAGGGAGAGAGGGAGCAAAACGTTCCCTCCATATCTTCTTGATGCCGGGGCCCTGCAACACCCGGGATTCTACACCAGCGTCCACCGCTGGAATGTTGGCCATAGAACCAGGCTCCAGTTCGGCAGAATACCAATTCACAGAAACAGTCGAAGGAGTCACCACCGGGTTCTCTTCCTCTCTGGACAGAACCTCTCGGAGGTCTACGGAATCTCGCAGCATGATGAGGGTATCCACTCTCTCCCTAACTCCCTCTGTGGCCACCAGCAGAAGGTATTGTTCAAAATCCGAATCCATGGAAGAGCACACGGAAGTAGTAGCACTAGCCGAAGGCATTTTGTGAATGGTTAGGAGCAGATAAATCACTGAAAATCTGAACCAAGAGGAAGGAGGCCGCAAGGCAAAGGAATTGGGCTCTTCCGCTCTCAGCAATGAAAGAGGCCCAACAGACGCTTCGGAGTCCTACCAAAAAGCGTGAAAACGGGTAAAACTCTGAAACTGAAGGGAATGACGAAAAGGTCCCTGACTCTTGAATTCCCTCTACACACCCCAAGGGGTATTTTGGGAAGTTTCCCTCTAAGAAATGATGAACCCTCCTCTGTAAGTCGCGTACTTTCTGCAGAGACAACTCAAAAACTTGCTGGGGAAGTCAAGCAGGCAGCCACTTGAATCAAGACACGTGGTACCCTCCAAACATCTCCACTCCCATGGAGTAACATAAAGAGACACAACTTCGCAAGTCGGGCGACCAGCTCGTGATGACCAAACCCACTTGCGGAAGAACTCTTCTTTACAAAGGCAACAGAAATTCCTAAGCTTACTAACAGGGAACTTAAGTCCACGGGCTCCCGACACCCGTAGACTTGGGGGACTTATGTAACTACGAAATATTCTGCCTAAGGACACATGGCACTAAGCTTCTAGAAGCCTAGCGACAGCACACGCTGGCAACATGTGGCACCACTCACCTGCCACTTACGTGGCCCTTGCCCACATCTTTCTGTGAGGACTCCCAGTCGACGAGACGTGGAGACTCCCTGGGCATAGTGGGATGACCCACTTCCCAAGAGAACGTGGGTCGAGCACATCCTCCCCAAACTTAGTATAAATAGACCTCAAATGATGCGGAACCCCAAGGTTATAGGGAACCCGAAACCCTGAACACACAATATGGACAGAACAAGATGACGGAAACAAATCCCCAACCTATTGAACCCCCGAAAGACATGTGCAATTGGAAACGCAAATAATCGGTTGATTTAAAATCAAGAAAGAATTCGCCACAAAGTGATTACCTTGATAAGAATTAATTCTTGATGCAATAGAAGAAGATAAGCACCTCTCCTATGGGTTCTTCTTTCAGCCAAGAAGAAGAAGAAGAAAAGCTTAAAGCTCTCTATTAAAATTCTAAATCAAATCTCAATACAATAGTGTTTAAAGGAGTATTTATACTCCATGAGATAGGGAACCCTAAATTGCAAATGGGCTCTACAAACATTCCGTCAACTAAAGCCCAAACAAAAGTTAATATTTAAAATAAACTAATGGGCCATTCTAACAACTCATACTTAAGCCCATAATAGAAAGATTAAATCTACTATGACAAAATAAAATAGTCCACTAAAATAACATTGGCCCCAAAGTCCCACTTAATCAAATCAACTAAACATTTTCAGGCCTAAGATAATTAACTAAATACATATTGGGCTTGTTGGAAACATTGAAACCCAATTGAGTATATATGATCTCTTGTGCCTTGATGGAGTCTTGATCCTCCATATGCTCCAATAATTTTCCCACATAAATTTTGAGTGATTCCTTGAATCTCTTAGCTCTTGATCTTGTAATTGGTCCTGGAGGTAAACTTAGATCTTCCTTCATGCCTTCACGCCTCATGCCTTTTGTGCTCGCATCATTCCCTCCTTCCTCGAAAGGATTCGTCCTCGAATCTGAATCAATGTCATAAGAAGAAAGATCAGAAACATTGAAAGTAGCACTAACATTGTACTCACCAGGCAAGTCGATTTTGTAAGCATTGTTGTTGATACGCTCTAGCACTTGGAATGGTCCATCACCCCTTGCATCAAGCTTTGATCTTCTTTGCTGTGGGAACCTCTCCAGGTTCAAATATAACCTGCTTTCGACCTTTATTGGCCTTTTGAGCATATATGCGATTCTTCTTTTCAATATGTTCATGTGCTTTTTCATGTATTGCTTTAACCACTTCAGCCTTCTTCTTTCCATCTATGCTAGCAATTTCACTCAAAGGTAAAGGCATCAAATCTTACACAGTTAGTGGATTGAAACCATACACAATTTCAAATGGTGAAAAACCTGTGGAAGAATGCACAACACAATTATATGCAAACTCAATGAATGGCAAACAATCCTCCCAAGTTTTTAGATTCTTTCCCACTATAACACGCAACATAGTTCCTAAAGTCCTATTTACAACCTCAATTTGGCCATCAGTTTATGGGTGACATGTAGTTGAAAACAAAAGTTTAGTACCTAACTTTCCCCACAACACTCTCCAAAAATGACTAAGGAACTTAGCATCTCTATTTGGAACAATGGTTTTTGGCACACCATGGAGCCTAACCACTTCTCTAAAGAAAAGATCAGTAATGTTTGTTGCATCATCTGTTTTATGGCAAGCAATGAAATGAGCCATTTTACTAAATCTGTCCATAACAACAAATATGCTATCTCTACCTTTTCTGGTCCGAGGCGAACCTAACACAAAATCCATAGATATGTCAGTCCAAAGTTCAATAGGAACAGGTAAAGGTGTATACAAACCATGAGGCATAGACTTAGACTTAGCTTGTTTGCATGCAATACACTTGGCACAAATCTTTTCAACATCTTTTCTCATGTTAGGCCAATAAAAATGTTCATTAAGCATGTCTAAAGTCTTTTGCACACCAAAATGCCCCATTAACCCTCCACTATGCGATTCTCTCACAAGCAATTTTCTAACAGAACATACAGGAATGCACAATTGTTTGTTCTTAAACAAGAATCCATCATGCCTATAAAACTTGTTAAATGCAGCATGTTCACAAGCATGATACAAATCAGCAAAATCAGAATCATGGGCATACAATTCTTTCAAATACTCAAATCCAAGTAATTTAGAGGTAAGCATAGAAATTAAAGCATACCTTCTTGAAAGTGCATCAGCCACTACATTGTCCTTACCTTGCTTGTATTTGATCACATAGGGAAATGATTCTAGATACTCAACCCATTTTGCATGTCTCTTGCTCAACTTCCCTTGCCCCTTTAAGTACCTTAGTGATTGGTGATCACTATGTATGAAAAACTCCTTAGGCAGCAAGTAATGTTCCCATACTTCAAGAGCCCTTATCAAAGCATAGAACTCTTTGTCATAAGTGGAATAATTCAGAATTGGTCCACTCAATTTCTCACTAAAATATGCTATGGGTCGATTTTCCTGCATCAAAAGCCCCTATACCAATCCCAGAAGCATCACATTCAATTTCAAAAGTCTTAAAAAAATCAGGCACCCGCAAAATATGTGCAGAACATAACTTATCTTTCAATGTGTGCTAAATGCATTTTCCTATTCTTTATCCCATTTGAATGCAACATTCTTTTTAACAACTTCATTTAGTGGGGCGGCGATAGTAGAGAAATCTCTTATGAATCGCCTATAGAAACTTGCCAAACCATGGAAGCTCCTTACCTCACTAACAGACTTAGGCGTTGGTCATTCTTGGATAGCCTTCACCTTTTCAGAGTCATCCTCAACCCCTTTAGAGCTAACAACAAAACCTAATAAAGAAACTTTATCTACACAAAAAACACACTTCTTAAGATTTCCATACAACTTTTCTTTCCTAAGCACATCCAAAACAGTCCTAACATGCAAGATCTGATCATCTAAGCACTTACTGTATCTCAAAATATCATCAAAATAAACGACCACAAATTTTCCAAGAAACTCACGCAAGACATGATTCATTAATCGCATAAAGGTACTAGTTGCATTAGATAGCCTAAAAGGCATCACTAACCACTCATACAAACCATATTTTGTCTTGAATGCAGTTTTCCATTCATCTCCTTCTTTCATCGTAATTTGATGATAGCCACTTTTTAAATCAATTTTAGAAAACAAACATGCACCATGCAATTCATCCAGCATATCATCTAATCTAAGAATAGGATGTCGATACTTTACAGTGATTTTGTTGACTGCCCTACAATCCATGCACATCCTCCATGTCCCATCTTTCTTTGGCACTAAAAGAACCGATACAGCACAAGGACTCATGCTCTCCCTCACGTACCCTTTTGCCAACAATTCATCTACTTGCCTTTGTAACTCTTTTGTCTCTTCTCGGTTGCTTCAGTAAGCAGGTCTATTGGGAATTTGTGCTCCAGGAACAAAATCAATTTGATGCTCAATCCCTCGAATAGGTGGTAACCCGTGGGGTACCTCTTCTGGAAACACATCACCATAATCCTGCAATAAAGTCACAAACACATTAGGCAAATTTGAATCAAGGTTAGTGTTAGTAAAGAAATTTTCCTTAAAACGAATCAAGATTAAAGCTCTCTTGCCTATGTAAGCACTCTTCAACTCTCTCTTTTTTGCATAAAAGCACACTTGCTTCTTCACTTTTTTACTCTTCTCAATTTCTTTTTCCTCACTTTTGACACGCTTTTCTTTCTTTTTCACTCATCCTTAGGCCTTTTTCTTTATTTTTTTTCACACTTGGCCTCTTTTATCTCTTTTCTTTTTGTATCCTCACTACCCTTACCCTCATTTGACGAAGTCTTTACTTTGAGTTGGTCTTGGTAGATCTCAGATGGTGTCATAGGAGCAAGTGTGATCTTGCGCCCATTCATCTCAAATGTGTAACTGTTTGTAAAACCATCATCATGGTTCACCTTTCTATCAAATTGCCATGGCCTTCCCAAAACAAAGATGCCCAGCTTGCATAGGTACCACATCACACCGAACTTCATCAACATACTTGCCAATAGAAAATGGCACAACAACCTATTTAGTCACTTTGACCTCACCACTATCATTTAGCCATTGTAGTCAATATGGATTAGGATGCTTTTCACACCTCAGCTCCAGCTTGTCTACCATGTATGCACTAGATACATTAGTGCAGCTTCCCCCATCAATGATCATGCTACAAACTTTTCCACTTACCAAGCACTTTGTGTGGAAAATATTTTTCCCTTTGCTCTAGGCTCTCTTCTTTAAAATTTAAGTTTAATGCACGCCTAGTAACTAATGATTCACCCCGCTCAGCAAATACAATATTATCATCAAGATCAGAACAATCTTCTAAAGAAGGCATGCTAGGGTGACTACTATCAGAATCATTATCATGTTCAGATTTAGAAACAATTTCATCTCCACTAATAAGCATGGTCTTTCTATTGGGACAATTAGATGAAATATGGCCACGCCCTTGACATTTAAAGCACCTTATATCTCTATGTTTAGATTGTTTAAAAGATGGTTTAGAATTACCTTGTTGTATTGATGTACTCCTCCCTTTGCCTTTGTCAACCTCTTCAACCTTCTCTTTGGAACCTGAATTGAACCCTTTCTTTTTCTCATCAAATTTGCTCCATTTTGATCTCCAATTGTTGCTAGAACTTGAAGAATACCTAGCTGAATTCCTTTGTTTTTGTTGTGTAATACCCGAAAATTTTCGAAACTTGAAAAGAAAAGGAAAGAAAAGAAGTAGGGAAATTTTTGGGATTTAGTTTGGGACTTAAGTGAATAAAAACATGATTTGGTAGGAGGAGGGGGCTAAAGTGAAAACATTTGTTTTTAGGCTTTTTAATTTGGGGGTACCGTGACCCACTCCTCCTCATATCCAACATTTCACCAAATAAAAAAACAGAGAGAGAGGCGAGAAACCGAGAAAGAGAAAGAGAAGAGAAACCAAGAAAGAGAGAGGGGAGAGAAGCCGAGAAGGAGAAAGAAGGGGAAGACGGAGGAGTCGTCGGAAAGTGGCCGAAGCGGAGCTAGCCTACGCCAGAAAAAGCCACCGGAGCTCGACTACGTCATCTCCAACCCTCCCACCGATTGAATCAAGGTTGGTAACCCCAAATTGTTCCTAAACTCTCAAATTCTCCATTTTAGGGATTTTCTCAATCCATCTTCATCCGGGTTGTTTCGAGGGTAGATTGAAACCTAGAAAGTGTTCTTGAACACTTAGTTGGGGTAGGAGTTGAGGCTATATCGTCCGATTTTGCCGAATGAGTTTTAAGGGGTTTGAGTTTCAAAACCCCAAATATTCCAAATTTGGGAATTTGTTGCCAATGTAGGAATTAAGCTTGGATTTGAGTAGTTAGGATTGGAATTGAATTGTGGAAATGTAGGTGGACAAAACCCGTGAAGGGCGGAGTCGAAGCCAGAGTCGAAAGGTGGCCGGAAAGCGCCAAAAACCAGCCCACAGAACAGCAGAAATCTGCGGTGCTGCGAGCTGGCATGAACGCGCCAGCTCTCGGGCTGGCCAGGGCTGCGCTACCTCGCCAGGTCCTTGCTTGGCTTGCCCAAGTATACTCTAAGGGTGATTTTGAGAGTTCCAAACCTTCTCTCTTCAATCTTAAACACCTTAGAACACTTCTAACCATGTTTTCAAGAATCAAAATCGTTTCGAATACCTTCTTGTTTCTCAAGGATGGAAACTTACAGAATAAATTAAGTCCAACCTCTTAAATTTTAACTTTCTTCCTTCATAATCTTTAGGAAAACTTATGTGGGATAGTTTAGAAGTATATTGAGGTTTAGTAACTCAAATCCAAGGCTTCAGAATCACTTTAGATAAGTGATTGTTGTATGAAACCAAGTGCGAAACACTTGAGACTCTCAAAGAATAGAGGGAAGACGGATAAGACCAAGAACTCGGTTCTTGGCGACATTTAGGTGCATCTTTAGGCACGAGCATGTCATATGCATAGGAGTTGCATATAGTTTAAGATGTTAACCACGTGAATGCGTTTGTTAGGAAACCACAATTCATCCGGAGCGGGAGTTACTCCAGGACAAACACAAGGAAGCCGTTCAGGTGAGGGGTTTCTCATCCTTGCCCTACAGGGTTGATTGAGGATGTGGATATATGGTTTGCCTAATTGCCTATTTGTGAGAATAATTTAGTGGTTCACATGCTATTGTTGTTCCTAAATTGTATTTTATGAAAGTACTTGTATACGTGTGATTGCTTACAGGCAAAGAGGTGCTGGAGGGTATTCATGTGATGACATGAGATACACCAAACAGTACGAGCAAGGGGGTAAGTTGTTGACTAAGTCCAAGGTTTGGTTTACATTATAAATTAGGAACTCACTAAGATAATCACAAAGAACTCGTTTATAAACGTCGACGTTATATTGTAAGCGAACTTAAGAAAGAAGTGTTAGAGTTATGTTATGATCTAAACTAGGGTTTAGATACTAATTAAGGATCAATAAGATCTCATAATTAATTAGTGAGTCATAGGGATGTTTCACATTACTTAGGTAAAGTCAGTTTAGGATAGTAATGGGTAGTTGATTAATTTGCCCATGGAGGCCATTGCTCTAGCTTGACACTAGGGTTAGTTGAGAGAGTTGTCCGTTGAGGCCATTGTCCATTGGGAGATACATGGACCAGTTGAGTGATTGAAGCGGAAGAGGCCATGGTCTAGTGTGAAATACTTGGACAAGATTTATAGCTTTCAGATAACATGTTTTAAGTGATTGTTTGTTTTACGAGAAGCATGATAGAAGAGCATGATTCTTAGGTTTATCTTTGATTATATGTTATATTAATATTGCCTGGTCGTAATATAACATTGGATAAACTGGATTTTCATGCGCATCTGATTGTGGGTGTTTCCCTTTCCCTAGTTGTAGTGGGACCTACCGCTACGCCGAGGATGGGAAGCTCTTCACTGAGTCCGCTTGACTCACCCCCTACTTAAATGTTTCAGATATAGGGATTGGGCAGGCATCGACGTCTGGACAGTGACTCGGACATCAAACCAACCTTAACGCACTTGTTCGCGTGGGTGGACATATTTTGTGTTATTTTGATTTTGTTGTTGTACATATTCTAAAATTGTAAGTGTTATGTAAATATTTACAACTTTTGATGTACGCCCACTCTAGATATGTCGGCTTCACATGTCTTTAAAGATAGGTTCCGGTTTTGGGGAAAATTAGGTTATACGTATGATTATATAAATTGCTGCATGTGAATAGGATAGATCGTACGCATTGAGGCGTACGGTCAATATGCTATGGATATATATTATATGTGTTTGAAATATATCTATATATTAGGCTGAAGCGGTACTGAGCGAACTGTGGATTGCAGGTTATGTAGGCCACCTGTGAGGTGTGGCCACTATTATATTATGTATATTGATTGTATAGCAGGGTAGTCATATTTAAGTTTTACAGGATGAGGCTTACGGGCTTGGAGGCAAAGTCCATTCCTGTGCCGGTCACGTACTTCCAAATTTGGGGTCGTGACATGTTGCTTTTCAACTTTCATAGCCAAGTTGACAAGCTCCTCCATCTCAACATAATTTTGCAACTCCACTACATCTGCAATTTCTCTATTCAGACCACCCAAAAATCTTGACATTGTCACTTCTGGATCTTCCTCAATATTGGCCTTAATAATTAGCATCTCCATCTCCTTGTGGTACTCCTCCACTGATATTGACCCTTGATAGAGTCTATGCAATCTCAGATGTAGTTCTCTGTAGTAAAAAGATGGTACAAACCGCTTCCTCATCACTCTTTTCATCTTATCCCAAGTGTCAATGGGATACTCTCCATTTCTCCTTCTAGAGTTCAATAACTCATTCCACCATATTAGTGCATAATCTGTGAATTCCACTGCAGCCAATCTAACTTTCTTGCCTTCAGAGTAGTTATGACAAGCAAATAT
Source organism: Senna tora (assembly GCA_014851425.1). Taxonomy (NCBI): domain Eukaryota; kingdom Viridiplantae; phylum Streptophyta; class Magnoliopsida; order Fabales; family Fabaceae; genus Senna; species Senna tora. The sequence continues at coordinate 18,754,069 of CM026262.1, forward strand.
CATCTCAACCTTGCTTTCCCATTCAAGGTATGCTTCAGCATCATTCCTTCCCTTAAACGGTGGTATTGTCATCTTGATAGCATTGATGTTGCTATTCCTTCTTTCACCTCTTCCCTCTCTTCTCCTACCAACACTTCCACTACCTTCGTCATCCTCTTCATCATTAAATCTTTCATGATCAACCCTCCTCTCCTTATTTCTCCTAGCTCTCTAGAATGACTTCTAGATTGTTCAGCAATTTGTTCCCTCATATCTGTCATTTTAGTCCTCAATCTTTGAAACTCATTCATCATTGCCTTGTAAAAAAACTTTGGATCTATGAGCACATCACTTTCAGAATTTACACCATCCCTATGAGCCATATTGTAATAGCTGCAAGAAAAAAGGTTAGTAGAAAACTTCTCTCACAATCTTATCTTCCTCACGTGTTTCACTCTAAGATAGCTCTCCACTCGTGTTTCACACAAGTAATGGTTTTTTCTCTCTTTTAAGCTCACAACACTAGAGCCTTTTACCACTCAAGCTCTCTGTCCTCAATTGCACTTTAGAATCAGTTCTCAAATAAGATAAAAAAAACACTTGAGCAAATAGAAAAGCAATGAAAACCTAAACAAAGAAAGCACACTTCAAATCTAGAGGCAAAAAGACCGAAACAAAAATAAACAGAAATTGAGCACACGCGAAGAAGAAAAGTATGTCACTCGGATTAATATCAATTAACAAGAAACAATTTGTCAATTATAATGTAATAGAGGCAAAAACACTGCATTCAAAAAATTAGAAACGTAGAGTAGAAAGAAAGACAAAACCAATGCAGAATTGGAAATCTCTCAAAGAGAAACCCCAATTTGATGATAGACAACTAAACAAAAGCAAGCAAACAATGGAAAACAAGTTCCCTTCCTAATTTAGAATATAAGTCACCCAATTTGAATCAATTCCTTGCAAGCAAGATGGATCATTCAAGAACTTTGCAATTCACAATTTGGGACTTTGTCCTCTTTTCTTTTCTTTTCTTTTTTCACTACTATTTTTTTCACTTTTTTTTCAGAATTCCTTTTTCCTCTATCTCTTTTTTTTTTCAATTTCCAGAACTTTCAGAATCAAACAAAAAAACGAATTAAGAAAATCTCAATCCAGAAAACGTTCTATATAAAACATTGTATAACTTCACGTAGAGAACTCAGATTTGTGCGATTCCAAACGGAGTTGAAAGATGAGCTTCTGAGACATAAAAATTACTTACTACACGTTGAATAACTCAATGGAAAAGTGGTCGGAAACACTCCAAGAAAATTGACGTTCTGAAATTTCAGAACACACAAACTGGAATCAAAAGCAAAATTGATACGGATTCAAATCAGATTTTTTTTTTGTTTTTTTAAATAAGAACACAAGAACATAATAAAAAACGAGATAAATAAGAATTTATCCCAAATCCACTGCTCTGGTACCAAATGATGCGGAACCCCAAAGTTATAAGGAACCCGAAACCCCGAACACACACTATGGACAGAACAAGAAGGCGAAAAAAAATCCCCAACCTATTGAACCCCCAAAAGACATTTGCAATTGGAAACGCAATCGGTTGATTTAAATTCAAGAAAGAATTCGCCACAAAGTGATTACCTTGATAAGAACCTCTCATATGGGTTCTTCTTTCAGCCAAGAAGAAGAAGAAAAGTTCAAAGCTCTCTATTAAAATTCCAAATCAAATCTCAATACAATAGTGTTTAAAGGAGTATTTATACTCAATGAGATAGGAAACCCTAAATTGCAAACGGGCTCTACAAACATTCCATCAACTAAAGCCCAAACAAAAGTTAATATTTAAAATAAACTAATGGGTCATTCTAACAACTCATACTTAAGCCCATAATAAAAAGATAAAATCTACTATGAAAAAATAAAATAGTCCACTAAAATAACATAGGCCACAAAGTCACACTTAATCAAATCAACTAAACATTTTCAGGCCTAAGATAATTAACTAAATACATATTGGGCTTGTTGGAAGCATTGAAACCCAATTGAGTATGTATGATCTCTTGTGCCTTGATGGAGTCTTGATCCTCCATATGCTCCAATAATTTTCCCACGTAAATTTGGAGTGATTCCTTGAACTTCTTAGCTCTTGATCTTGTAATTGGTCTTGGAGGTAAACTCAGCTCTTCCTTCATGCCTTCATGCCTCATGCCTTTTGTGCTCGCATCAAGCCCTCACCCGGGGGACTCAAGGACAAGATCCGAGAAATCTAAAGTATCTCTAGAGAATGTTACCCGTAACCATTCGAGTAGGCATTCTGAGCACTCTCAGACATCTTCTTGCCCGACATCTATCTCACATCCTGAGCTCTGCCTGACGCACCACCAGGTCTGGTCACCGACAGACACATCTCCGTCTCGGAGTATCTCACCGATAGGGCTTCCAGCAGCCCTCAGAGACTCAAGCTCTCTCACACTCTAAGGCAACCTTAAGAGTGGCTCGCCCGCCCGGAGTACCTTAAGCACGTCTTAGCCGCACACGGCCCGATACAGGTAACCACCTTGCCTAACGGCTCCTATAGATGTCACTATGAAGAACTACGTGTACTTTGATCCCTTCCTAAGGGTACGTAGGCACCTAGGTTCCTCACCTAAGGACAAGTCCCCCAAGGTTAAGACCCCTTGCGGTCCTTAATTGCAAATAATAATTGTCTGAACCAAAAACGACAGTTACACATCTTTTTATTAATTGAAATTGAAAGAAATTAAAATAATTACAGAATGAATATAATGATAGACAAAATTCACTGAAAATACACAAAATTATGAAATAGATGCATAACAAGAGTAAGCATTATGAAAATTAAATATTGAAATCAAATCTGCAATGAAGTAATTTTTTTAATAGATTAGAAGAAATCAATAGGTATTTTAAATATTTAGATACATTTTAATACATAAATCAAATATAATATAAATTAAACTTTAAATTGATCATGAGCGCACAAAGTTTATATGAATATTACTTACACTGTAAATGGATCATAAGCGCACAAAAATGCAAAGGTGAGATATGTAATGAAATCAAATCTTTAATAGAGAAGAGGCAAAGAAAATTAAAGTGAATTGTAGAATATTTAACAGTATAATAAATTAAGAAGATAATAGAGGAAAATATGATATCTGCAGATAGAATGAGATGAAATAGAATATATAAAAACTAAAGAGAAGAGCAAAAATAGTTTTACATTGACAGATTAGAGGCTTAAAACTAAAAGAAATTACGATACCAATAAATATGAGATTCATCAATAGGTTCTAAATCAGCTACAATTTTTTGTCCTCTATACTTTATATAGTGAACACTAAAGAGAGCTCTACTTAATAGTTCAATCACATCTATTCAAAATACCTATGGATTGGCCCTTGCAAACCTTATTTAATAATGGTCTAATGGATGTGGGTTAGAATTTTTCATAACCGATTTGAATTCAAATTTTAAACCTGACATTTGTGAGAATATGTGGGGGATCATTGAATGTGGGTTGGTTAATTTTGCATAACTGTTTTGGATTTTAATTTTCAGAATATTTAATTTTAGAAGAGGAATGTGGGGAATTTAATTTGATTTAATAATTGTTTTTTCATAAACGATTTAATAATTGTTTTTTATAAATGATTTAATAATTGTTAGAAATTCTTATTTTATGAGTCCGATGACTAAAAGATCCTACTGACATATTAATATAGATAATGTAAGAAATTGTTATATCAAATTATCATCATGTATATTCTATAAATTAAAAGACTAATAATTACAATATTAGGGGATGAATTTATTTAATGATAAATAATTTTGAAGATTATATTGGTAAAAAAATTAAGATTAAGCAATAAATGGTATATAAGATTTTGTAAATTACTTATACAGGATAATGATGATAACGTTAAAGTCAAATCTACAATAAATGAGTTTTTTTAATAGAATAGAAGAAGTAATAAAATAATAAAAGTATCAATGTAATATCCGAGATATTTAATTTAATTATTATCATTTTTATTTAATTTATTTTTCTTTTTGAAAGAAAAATAAATTAAGTTAAAGGGCTAAATTAAAAATGAAGAAGGGAAAGAAATGGAATTTTAAAATTTCTTTTTAGGACCTAAAAGCAAAGGGGAATTAAAAGGATGGGGGGAAAAAGAGTATTTAACAACATATAAATTTTTTTTCCAGCTTATTATATTTTATGGGGGCCAAACCATGACCCCCATTCAGCCACTCACTAAAACAGAAAAAAAAGAAGAAGCAAGCAGAAGCACGAAACCGAGCAGACCCGAGACGCAACAAGAAGAAGGAGAAGCAAGGAGACGGTGCTGGACCGGCAGGAAACGTGCCGGTGAGACCACTCCAGCGCCGGAGAAGGTGACCGGAATCCTTCGACCACCTCCACCAAGCCTTCTATCCGATTAGAATAAGGTAAGAAAGCCCCAATCTCTCAAAACCCCAATTTCTCCAATTTTAGGTATTTTAGGAAAACTTCAATTACTTCTAATTGGGACATTCCGGGGTTAAATTCGAGCTTAGTAGGTGCTATTGAATGCTTTGGGAGGTTTAGAATCAAGGCCAAATCGATTTGGCCGGTTGTGGAAATTTGGAAAATTGAGCTAGAAATTATGCTAAATTCGAATTTTGCTGGTTTGATTCATGAATAGGCTTGGATTAGAGTAGTGTAGGTATTGTAATTGCTGGAATTGTACAAGGGAATAAAGGCCGAGTAGTTACCGTCGCAACCGGAGCCAAATCCGGTGAAAAAGGAGGCGATATACCAAGCCACCGTACAGTAAGGAGCTGTGCTGTGGGCTGGACACCTTGACCTAGTTTGTGGTGGACACCTAAGACGAACTAAATTGGTTCCAAGGCTCTATTTATACCTGATTATAATTCTATATATAATTAAAGAGGTAGTAGTTAAGCTTTTACTCGGCAAATAAGGGAGACGGTGGAATGAGTAAGCTAAGGCCTCTTTTGAGCCATGAATTTACTCCTTTATTAGTTAAATTATCATTACCCCCTATTGGACGTCCGTGACCGGCACGGGAGGTAGGATTTCTCCTATCCCGTAAGCCTCTAATCCCTGATTGACATTTCCACATGTTTATAACTACGATTTTCTAATACAAACAATATATATAATATATATGTATATGGCCATCCATTTCCGGTGACCTAAGCAGTTTGCAATCCACGGCTCGCTCAGCGTCGCTTTAGTCTATATATATACACATATTCACTCACACGTACATATAGTATACATATTGATCACGCGCTTCACGGCGGGTGATCTATCCTATTCACATGCAGAAGTCCTGTATACAGTCATACATATATTCATTCACACGCCTGCATATAGTTTACATATAGATCACACGCCTCAATGCGTGTGATATATCCTATTCACATGCGGAAGCCATATTTTATACAATCAGGTATTCAGCCACACATACATATTATTTATATATTGATCACAACCTCAATGCGTGTGATCTATCCTATTCACATGCGGAAGTCATATATATATACACACATGATATATATTAGTTTACATCCTATATTCCCAACACCAAGACCTAGCTTTAATCTGTATGAAGCCGACAATGCTAGAATTCGGGTATGATATATATATATATATATATATATATATATATATATACACAGCAGATGTATACATACAAAAGCTACGCCCAAAAGGATTTATATATATACATCACAACATATGTACATTACCAAAATAACTACCGACGCGGACAAAGCGTGCAGTCTTCAGAGTTGTCCGCCTCCTTGAGAAGAAGTGGATGCGTTCCCAACTCCTGATCCACCTGTATCTGAAACATGTAAACAGGGGGGTGAGTCGAACAGACTCAGTGAGGAGCTCCCCCATCCCTGGCGTAGCAGCGGGTACCAGTACAGCTGGGGAAGGGAGCAACCACAACCACATACGCATAAAACTAATTATATTGTGACCTTTAATATGATTAGGCAGTCAATATATATCATATTCACAATAAATACCCTAGTTCATGCTTCTAATTTAATTTTTACTCTGCACGTAAATCAATCACAAACATATATCATACGGTTCCATAGTTAACCTACTTATACACATAGGCATTCACTTTCTCTCTCCCGCATTACACTAAGAGAAATACTAGCCCGAAGGCAATTGCTTATTCGAACCTAGTTGATCACACTAGGAACTTGCTGACTCCAAGGCACGCTTAGAGTAATAGCCGGCAACTTGTCTGACCTCAGTTAAACCAAGGTAATGGCCACTATGTGGCATACTTACTGTTAACAAATTCCTGTCTGTCCGATCAGGATGACCGACTCGATCTAACCAAACTAACCTAAACAAGTTCAACTAATATGTTTAACCTTGAAAGACGCTCTATGATAAACTAACTAAATATTATACGTGTTTATTAGTTAGACCTAGTTTCCCCCTTTTTAATTATGCAACACTTCCACTTGCTCTTAACAACCTAGGTTCATTTTCCTCAATGTACCATACGGTCAAAACCTTTACAACGATAATCAATTTAAATGGGTTTCTAATAGTAATGAATGCTCACATATGAAATTTCGACTCAATCCTATCTACGGTAACATATAAGGCTCGGTGAGCCACAATATCGCATATTCACTTGAGAACAAACATATAAGCACATAAACAGTTTGCACGTCTACTGTTTACTTGCTAATCATATACGTGTAACGTAAATACATTCAGATAGACATAATTCATATAAAAATTTGCACAAAATAGAGCAAACCACATTTCCACGTAGTCATCCAACCCTATGGGGCAGGGATGGGAGAGCCCCTCACCTCGTTGGCCCTCCTGATCAGTCCTCGGAGTGTCTGAACCTCCAATCACTCTGTGGTGCCCTATACACATGTACTTAAGTTTAGAAACGTGTAACTAAGCATCTACCATGCACGTGTCATGCTAATGCTCATGCACCCTCTAGATATTTCCAAGAACTAACTATTTAGTTCGTTACGTCGTCTTATTTGCTCTTTTTGAAAGTCCATACTATCTTTTATCGACTTCCACACATTCGAGCCACTTAGAACCTCTAAATGCTCAGGTTAGAGATTCCCACTTAACTAAATTTCACTTCATGTGTTCATAAGGGTATTTAACCAATAAAAGAATTTCCTTATGGCTCAAAAGAGTGCTTAGCTTACTCATTCCACCGTCTCCCTTATTTGTCAAGTAAAAGCTTAACTACTACCTCTTTAATTCTATATATAATTATAATCGGGTATAATTTGAGCCTTGGGACTAATTTAGCTAGTCTTAGGTATCCACTACGGACTAGGCCGAGGTATTTAGCCCACAGCACAGCTCCTTACTGTACGGTGGCTTGTTATATCGCCTCTTTTTCACCAGATTGGGTTCCGTTGTTAAGGTAGTCACTTGGGCTTTATTCACTCATATGTTTCCAGCAATTATAACACCTATACTACTCCAATCCAAGCCTATACATGCATCCGACTAGCAATATTCGAATTTAGCACAATTTTCTAACCAAATTTTCCTAATTTCCATACCCGGTCAATTCCTACGGTTTAACTTCGATTCTGAACCTCACTAAGCTTTCAGTAACACCCACTAAGCTCGAATTTAACCCCAGAATGTCCCAAATAGAAGAAATTTAAGAATTCCTAAAATACCTAAAATTGGAGAAATTGGGGTTTTGAGGGATTAGAGCTTTCTTACTTGATTCTAATCAGATAGAAGGTTGGATGGATGCTATAGGAGTGCTCGGTCACCATCACCAGTGTCAGAGGATGTTTTCCAGCGAGATTCCGGCGCCCAAACCACCGTGTCCCTTCTCCCTCTCCTTCTCGGTTTCGTGCGCCTCGTTTTCTCGCTGCTTCTGCGTTCTGCTTTTTTTTTTTTGTGTTTTGTGTGTTAGTGAAAGGGGGGTCACGGTTTGGCCCCCCTTTAAATTAATAATCAATAAAAAGAAAAAAATATATATTTTATTTAGTTATTATATCCTCTTTTCCCCCCATCCTTTTTAATCCCCATTTCTTTTAGGTCCTAGAAAAATTATAAATATTCCCTATTTTTTTCTCTTCTTCTTGTTATTTCAGCTTTTTAATTTAATTTAATTTTCTTTCCCAAAGAAAAATAAATTAATAATAATGATACTAATAAAAATTGATATCTCGGATATTACATAAATTCTCTTATGAACACATGAAGTGAAATTAAATAAATGAGAGTCTCTAACCTAAGCTTTTAGAGGTTCTAAATGGCTCGAATGTGTGAAAGTCGAGTATAAGACGTTATGGACTTTCAAAAAGAGCAAATAAGACAACGTAACGAACTAAGTATCTAGTTCTTGGAAATATCTAGAGGGTGCATGAGCATTAGCATGACACGTGCATGGTAGATGCTTAGTTACACGTTTCTAAATTGCTTAAGTACATGTGTATAGGGCACCACAGAGTAATTGGAGCTTCAGGTACTCCGAGGACTGATCAGGAGGGCCAGCAAAGTGAGGGGCTCTCCCATCCCTGCCCCACAGGGTTGGATGACTATGTGAAAATGTGGTTTGCTCTAGTTTATGCACTTATTATATGAAATATAATTACCTGAATGAGTTGCGTTACGTGTGTATGGTTAGTAAGTAAATAGTAAACATGTGAACTGTATATGTGATTATATGTGTAGGCTCAAGAATATATGTGTTATTGTGGCTCACCGAGACTTATGTGTTACTGTGGGTAAGACTGAGTCGGAATTTCATATGTGAGGGTTCATTAATATTAGAAACCAATTAAATTAATCATCGTTGTAAAGATATTGACCGAATGGTATGTCGAGGAAACTGAACATAGGTTGTTAAGTGTGAGCGAGAGTGTTGCATAATCAAAAAGGGGGTAACTAGGCCTAACTAATAAACACGTACAATACTCAATTAGTTATTCATAGAGCGTCCTTCAAGGTTAAAACATGTTAGTTGAGCTTGTTTAGGTTAGTCCGGGTAGATCGAGTCGGTCATCCTGGTCGGACAGACGGGATTATGTCATCAGTAAGAATGCCATATAGTGGCCATTAGCTTGGTTCAACTGAGGTCAAACAAGTTGCCGGCTATTACTCTAAGCGTGCCTTGTAGTCAGAAAGTTCCTAGTGTGATCAACTAGGTTCAAACATAAGATTGCCTTCGGGCCAATATTTCTCTTAGCATAATGCGGGAGATAGAAAGTGAATGCCTACGAGTATAAGTGCGTATTGTCTATGGAAACACATGATATATATGTGTGATTGATTTGCGTGCGGAGTGATAATTATGTTAGAAGCATGAATTAGGGTAATTATTGTGAATATGGTATATTAAATGCATGATCATATTAAAGGTCGCAATATAATCAGTTTCATGTGCATGTGGTTGTGGTTGCTCCCTTCCCCCAGCTGTAGTGGTACCCGCTGCTACGCCAGGGATGGGGGAGCTCCTCACTGAGTATGTTCGACTCACCCCCCAATCTACATGTTTCAGATACAGGTGTTTCAGGCGTCGGGAACGCGTCCACTTCTTCTCAAGGAGGCGGACAACTCTGAAGACCGCACACTTAGTCCGCGTGGGTAGCCTATTTTGGGTTATGTAATTAAGTCTTGATGTATATATATATCAACCCTTTTTGGGTGTAGCTTTTGTACATATACAACTGCTGTATATATATGTCCTACTCTAGTTTTGTCGGCTTCATACAAGTTAAAGTTAGGTCTTGGTGTTGGGAATTTAGGCTATGATATAGTGTATATCATGTATATATATATGACTTCTGCATGCGACTAGGATAGATCACATGCATTGAGGTGTGTGATCAATATCTAAATTATATGTATGTGTGGCTGAATACCTGTTTGTATGAAAATATGGCTTCCGCATGTGACTAGGATAGATCGCACGCATTGAGGCGTGTGATTAATATGTAAGCTATATGCAAGTGTGTGATTGAATATATGTATGACTGGATACAGGACTTCTACATGTGAATAGGATAGATCACCTGCACTGAAGCGCGTGATCAATATGTAAACTATATTTATGTGTGAGTGAATATGTGTATATATATATAGACTGAAGCGGTGTTGAGCGAACCGTGGATTGCGAGTTACTTAGGTCACCGAAAATGGATGACCATATATATTATATATTGTTTGTATTAGAAATGGGTAGTATTGACATGTATAAATGTTGATCAGGGATTAGAGGCTTATGGGATAGGAGAAATCCTACCTCCTGTGTCGGTCACGGACGTCCGAAACGGGGTCGTGACAATCGAAATGAATGAACTAAACAAAAAAAAAACAAATTTTGAAATGGTAACTAGGATTTTGAAGATTACTTACACTGAATCATGAGGCTCATGAAATTGTTGAAGTTAAATATTCATTATGTATATTTTTTTAATAGATCAATTGAAGAAGCAAAGAGTATAGAAGTATCAAAGTGAATAAATTAACAAAATAAAACTAATATGAGAAAGGAGGACTATATATTATAATAATTTTCTACCAAATGAATTATGCACATTGGATAGAATTGATTATTTAATAAAATGCAAGCGCCAATCCATATTTAAAGAAGTAGATTACACACATAGGAAATGTAACATCCGCTCTCTTTAAGTGATATAATGATCGTTTGCTAGAAATAATTAAGTGTTTGTAATTATGTGACATTGCTTGTTGCATTCAGAAAGCATATAGAAATGCATTATTCTAGGAAAAGAGGGTGGGAAAGACCTAAAAGATAGAGACTATAGTGAAAGGAAAAAGTAGTGTGTGAGGGTGAGAAGTGAATTTTCTCCCTAAGAGGTTGGTGATACCTCTTGTATGCTAGAGGATCCAATACACACACACTTACCATTTTTCCACCAACTTAGAGAGAGGAAGAGCTAGAGAGGAGGAGAAACCTTGGCTTGAGTGGAGGTGATTCAAACTAGAGGAGTTGGATTTGAGCAAGAACTGAACCATAGGAGTCACCTAGCACATCAATTAAGCAAGAATTTAACTTCAAACAAGGTAATCAAACTGCCAACCTCTCATTTTTTAGATTAAAAATTTAAAAAAAATGGACAAAACCTAACTTTCGAATTTTGGGCCATTTACGAGGAAAAACCTGCTTCCTTATGTTTTATGAAATTAGATGGATGTTAGATGATGATTTACATGTTTGGATTTAGCTGGAAATTAGATAATCTAGAAGGGTTTTGGAAATGGGTATGAGTTTGAGAGAAAACCATGATTTTGAGCTAGTTTAATCTTGTTTTTGGACAAGTTTTTATGGGTTTTGATGCATAAATAATAGGGATTAAGTTCAATAAATCATGCTCTTTTGCTTTTCAAGTTTTGGGGCTTTAATCTAGACAAAATGAAGTTTTCAAAAACATTTTCGCCCTGTATCAGCCGGCTGATGTGTTCATAAATTACCCAGAAAATTTTCCAGAATAAGAATAGCCGGCTGATAGCTAAGAAAAACCGGCTAATGGGTTTAAATTTTCCAGAAATGTTCATATTTTTGCCCAAAAATGTTCATATTTTACCCAGAAATTTCCAGAATTAGAACAGCCGGCTGATGGCTTAAGAACAGTCGGCTGTCGTGCTTTTATGGTGGCTTAAATAGCTCTACAGGGAGCTATCAGCCGGCTGATAGGTCCTAACAGCCGACTGATACGCCTCTGGAAATTTTTATTCTTGAAAAATAAAGGCCAATCAGCCGGCTGATGGCCCCAAACAGCCAACTGATTGACCCCTGTTTTGCATAGTGAACTTAATCACTTTAAAATGATGTTTTAAACACATAATTTCATTCTAAAACATGATGATCTAAGTTTATAAATTAATATAAGCTAAGGGTAGAGAGAAATAACATAGAAAAGAGAAGAGTAAGTATCTAGTGTGTATGTTTTGAAAATGAAAAGCTCCATAATCGAATGTTCAATTGTTGGTATGGGACGACCGTTGACTTTCCACAGTTGTGTCATGTTTTAGGATGGTAAAACATCCAATTGACCAAGTAAAGCTTTTTGAAAACACCGTGTTGGTTACCAAATTTTAAGTTAGTGGACCAAGTTAGTAAAGACAGGGCCATATACTTAAAGTTTGGATAACCAAAATTGGGACCTAGTCATTTTATCTTATACTCACTTAGATAACATACAAAAAGGGAGGATCTACATATATAAATACGAAAAGAACCGTTAAAAAGAGACGGTGACCTCTAAATTAAAAGAGAATAACCGTTATGATAGACGAGGACCTCTAAGTTTAAGAGGAGAAGAACCGCTAGCAAGAGACGGGGACCTCCAAATTCTAAGTAGAAGTGACTCCCTGGCTAAATAGAACCAATCAGAAGTAGAGACGATCCATCAGTTAAAGGATTGTGGTCTATTTGTGATGCTTGGAAAGCGTCAACAATTATATTTTGTGACGCCTCTGAAAGCGACAACAATTTTATATTGTGGCACTTATTAAAGCGCCGGGACTGAAATATGCTGACGCTTTACAAAGTGTTAGAAAAGATAAATTCTGGCACTTTAAGGTGCCACTAAATATTATGGAACTGAAATTTCTAAAGCAATTTGTGATGCTTTATAAACGCCAAGATTTGTTAAATTAATTTTTTTAAAAAATATAATATTTTATCTTTACATAATATATGACCATAATAACATTATAATCAAAATAGATATAAAGATCCTAATAACATCATTATACTCAACTTAGATATAAAAATCCTAATAAAATCACCATAAAAAAATAGGTACACATGTCTTAAGTATTCTTCCAAAATAGTATGATCAAACATTTGTGCATTAATATAAACCAAAAAACTAAACCAAAAGAGGAGTCCTTGATGCGAAACCATTTAAAACTTTACGGACCTGCAAATGAAATAAAAAATTATTATTATAATATTATCATATCATATACAAATTCATAAATAATAACGATAAAATGTAGATATTTAATTTGAATCTTCTATACTTACTAATGTTAAAAATCAAAATATGTTAGTCCCGCCTATGCACCAATATCTTAGTTCTGTGAGGATTGTTGTCTTGTCGATGAAGGTTGCGCACTATTTGCATCTGGTACCTAAAAAATTTAACAAACTTAGTTATATATTTGTGTTTATGTATATTATTAAATAAAGCAATGACAAAATTTAAGTCAAAAGAATTGAACTAACTTGAGAATTTACTAAATATGCAAACTCAAGTTGGATATTTGCCACTCCCACAACATTTTTGAGAATAAAACTGAAGAAACTTTTATTCTCATTTCTCGAAGCCTCTAACTTTGTTTGCAATCTAGCAACCTCTTGAACCATAGCATCATTACTTCCACTACAATTAAGTGGGATCCTACGAAGTCGAGTTGGTTTTGTCCGTCCAAAAACTTGAGTTGGGCTAGGACCAAATCCTAAACCACGAACTCTTCCAGGATTCTCTTTTCCAAGAAGCTGCCCAAGGGAATCATTCTCGCTAAGCTGTGATGATAAAGTTCCTTGACCCTCAAGTTCTAAAATTTTTTCCTGCAAATTACAAATGTGCTTGTTAGATAGGAAGCAAATTTAGTGTTCATAAAGGAATAAAAAGGTTTTAGGATACAATTTTGTACAATTTTTTTCCTGCACAAGTATACAGATGCTCAAGACCAGAAAGATGCAAGTATGACAAATAAATGTGAAGCAACATATGGAGCCAATGTCTATAATAGGATACAACTTTTTTAGTATACAGAGCAATGACATGAGTGAGGATTCCAATCAAAATGAAGCAAATCCAAGAGGAGGCCGATATGATGAAGGAAATTTCAGAAACATAAACTAACAATTTGCTTAACTGAATTGTACAATTTACCACTAGGTGTGAAGTGTCATTTGTATAAAATGAATTTATAATGGCTATACGTATGTTCATACACATAAAATGCTAACAATTTGTTGAATTTCAGTATAACCAAGGGATGTGTAATAACTAATTACATCTCAGATACTATACTACTTCTCATTGTGTTCAGTGAATGTTTTGAAGGAGAGTAAGAGAAAAAGGAAAGGTGGCACAATACAATAATGCAGCATTTTAGTGGTAAAAAGAGAGAATCTAAAGTTCCATTTACGTACACTAACAATCTTGGCTTCTTCATTAATATAGGAACCATCTTTCCTCTTGTGCGTTGCTACGAAGACAGCTCCCCTACTTATAGGCCTTCCACTTTCCAATTCCTAAAATACATTAAAGAAATAAATCATTATCATGCTATTGGAATTTGAAACACTTAGTGAAAATCATTACCATTTCATGTTTCTTTCTTGCCATGCTTTTGGATCCACAAGTATGTGGCATCTTAAGCTTCATTCGATTTTGGCGGTTCTTAGCACTCATTTCCTACAAAGATAAAAAAAAAATGAATACAATCACTATATATTATAACTAATGTACAAAATGCTTGTATCACCACACACTTTTAACAAGAATAAAACACTTCATTCTTTCTTAAGTAATACAATCACTATATATATTATAATCAATGATAATTTATAGGAAACTACCTTGGTCTTTTGCTCCAATCTGTAGTCAACAAATGCTGCCCACATATCAAAAGGTATGAATTGTGGATATTTTTGCAAGTTTTGTTCTCTAGTTTTTTCAACTTTATAGAACCGACCAAATAAGAAAACCCGATAATTTCTCCAATTTTTTTCAAACTTCTTAATCACAAAGTGCTTATCAATGTCACGATCCAAGCAGAATTTAGCCTTCAAAACACAATGAATAACATGAGTTCAATTGAAATAAATGCCAATTTAATTGTAACCATTTTAAAAGTAAATAAAATAATAGAGTAAAACATCATTTTGGTCCTTTTTAGATAGCACATTTCTCAATTTGGTCCTTCTTAGATGATCTTTTTCAATTTAGTCCTTTTTAGATTAATCCATTATCAATTTGGTCCTTAACGTTAAAATTAATAACGAAGTTAGCTAAGTGGATAATTTGGGGTAAATTTATAATTTTTAAATAATAATAGGGCTTTTTAATGTAATTATTTTGGGACAAGTTTGTAATTTTCACAAATTAAAAAAGAAACATGGTACCATTTTCAATTTGTGAAAATTATAAAATTTCCCAAAATAATTACATTACAAAACCCTCTTAATATTTAAAATTATAAAGTTACCCCAAATTATCCACCTCAGCTAACTCTGTTAGTAGTTTTAACGGTAAGGACCAAATTGATAACTAATTAATCTAAAAAGGACTAAATTGAGAAAGGCCATCTAAGAAGGACCAAATTGAGAAAAGTGCTATCTAAAAAGGACTAAAATAATATTTTACTCTAAAATAATATAACCTTTATACTATTAAAGCAAGCTTCCTTGTAACTATTAGGAACTTTATCCCATGATCGATAGCTTATGGGAAAAGTATTAACTTCTGTCACAATAATCCCAAGAAATCCACTAAGAAGGCCAGCAGCATTCCCAACTGGTTGTGCTTCAGCATTAAAAGGTACTACTACTCGTTGTCCTGCTGGAAGAGACCAAACTTCAAGTACCTTTAGACGTCCATCCCTCACAACCCCTTGTTCATCTGTCAAAGAAATTATATCATAAAAATTCTAATAATGATGAAGAATAAATAAATTAATTTTACATACCTATGATGTCAACTTTCCAATACTTATTGCATTGTTTACTAACATCATCTGGGATTGAAGCTGAGTTTGTTTCTGGTGGTGGCTCTGTAGTCTGGGGTGGGGTTGGGGCAGGAACTGGAGTTGGGGTTATAGTTGGACTTGAAACTAGAGATCGGGATGGGGTTGGGGCTGGGGCTGAGGTGCTGGTGTTGGGATTTGTGATTCACTCTGGGATATTCTCAATCTCTTTGATCTACCCATGTCTGCAATTACATTAGAAATCGAAAGAAATATTGGTTGAGGAATTGAAACAAACAGTTTGTGATCAAGCTATACATATGTCATGCAAAATACATAAATATATAAGTTAAAACTATTGAGATTTAATGTATGCATTCCAATAGTAAGTTTCTTGCAAGATACATCAACCAAAATGTCCAAACATTAATGATCGTTGTACATATAATATATTTGTGAAAAAGGAAAATAAATCAATTTGTAGCTACACAATCATCATCATCATCATCATCATTATCATCAGATTCTTCCTCATCTTCTTCTTCATCAGGATCTATAATAAGTGTTTCATCTCCATCAGCTTCTCTAGCCAATGGAATAGTCTCAACATCATCTGAAAAAAATATATCTAATTGTTGTTGTGGGTATGCCTCAGTGTCATGAACAATCTCTTGTTCTTCTCCCATATCATATAAGTCTTGAGGCTTTATATGAACAGGAATACACCACTCTTTATCAATTGCATCCTCTACATAATAGACCATTTGAGCTTCTGACGCTTGAATATATGGTTCATTGTCTTCATGTTCACCTGTGTGAATCGGTCTAGAAAAGTTAATTAAGTCAAATCCAAGGGCATCCTTCTTCATTCCAACAGTCGTAGTTGTATTGGCCCATTTGCACTTGAACATGGTTACCATGAATCGACCATCATAATTTAACTCAACAATGTCAATTAGTTTGCCATAATAAGGAACACCCCCAAATCGTGGACGATTATCACTACTGCTTGCATAACTATTTGTGCCAAATGAACCGTATACTCCACTGTTTTGAGTTCTTAGTCCTTGTTCTCGCTCCATTGTACGAAATTCGAAACCATTGATGTTATATGCACTAAACCGTCTAGATGGTGAAAGTGGACCTTTTGCAAGACATACAATATCATCCGAGTGAACTTCATTCTCATAATACAAAATCTACAATTCAAAAATCAATTCTATTATAGTCATTTTTGGTTGGTTATGTAGAAACATTAAGAAAGTGCAAATTTTTCTCACTTTATTATAAAACCATGAAGCAAACTCCCAGTGAATGGTCCTTTGGATTGTTGCAACTGAACATGTGCGGTTCCTTAACCTCCTTCGTGTTATCTCCATAAATTCCCTATAAGAATATCAAATTAACATATTGTGAAATAAAGGTGTGCACTCAACATGTTCAGATTACTTACTGAAGAAATTGATCCACATGTGTACAATTCATTAACACATGCCGATGTGCTTGATGTTTCTCCATATCTGTAAGTAAAATATGTGAAGATCCACCAATTGGCTTGCCTATTCGAGGGAACAAAGTTCCCACATTTAATGATGCAATCTCATCAACTTGATCATCAACACGTGCAGGGCGATTGAATCTTGTCTCTATGTTATTTAAATACCTTGATGAAAATGTAAGGCATTCATCCGCTATATAACCATCTGCTATAGATCCTTTAGGTTGTGCCCTATTACGCACGTAAGACTTAAGTTTCCCTAAATACCTAAAAGATTTAAATGCAGTCAAGTGATGTACCAGATGCTTAGAAGGAGAAAACTTTATTATATTGAAGCTAAATGTACGATTATATTGTGAATTTTACCTTTCAACAAAAAGCATCCATCTGTGATGGACAGGACCTCCACGCTTAGCTTCGTCAACTAGATGAACTATCAAATGCACCATGACAGTAAAGAACGATGGAGGAAATAACATTTCCATGTGGCATAAGCACAAAATAATTCGCTTCTGAAGGTTGTCTAATTCAGTAGTACTTAACACTTTACTGCAAATTAGTCGAAAAAATGAACATAATTCCACTAAAACCGCACTCACTTGATTAGGCAACACATTCCTTATGGCTATTGGTAACAATTGCTCCATAAGAATATGACAATCGTGACTTTTTAACCCTCTTAATTTACGATTATTTAAATCAATGCATCTAGAAATGTTGCTTGAAAAACCATCTGGTACTTTCACATTCTTCAGGATACTTAGAAATTTATCCTTACTTGCATTTGTCATCGTGTACAAAGCTAAAGGATATTTTCCATTGTCATCCGGCCAAAGATCCCTTCGAAAACCCATAGCACACAAGTCTTTACGAGCAGCAAGATGATCCTTTGACTTACCAACTTCATTGAGTAATGTGTAAATGACATTATCACAAACATTCTTTTTAATATGCATCACATCTAGATTGTGTCTTATCAAATTCAAATGCCAATATGGAAGTTCGAAAAATATACTTTTCTTCCTCCATTGAGAGTCACTTCTTTTACGGCGATTATTGCGAGTTCTTTTACCCCTAGCATCAACCTCCGGTCTCTTTCCAAAGGTCACGTTAATATTCTCCACTTGTGTCAAGATTTCCGAGCTTGAAAGAAAAGGCGGTGTATCCCTCATCTCAACCTTACCATTAAACCGAATTCGATTCAATCTAAATTTGTATCCTGGTTCCAAAAAACGACGATGACCTGTGAAACACCATTTTTCGCTAAAAGGTAAGCGACAAGGAATTGAGTCATTATTACAATATGGACAAGCCAACCCTGTGTATGTGTTCCAACCAGACAAGGATCCAAGACCAGGAAAATCACTAATTGTCCACATCAAAGTTGCACGCAATGTGAACATTTCGTTCTTTGACGAATCATATGTTTCCACCCCATCAGTCCATAACTCCTTCAACTCTTCAATCAAAGGCTGTAAGTAAATATCTATATCATTCCCTAGACCACGCTTACCTGGAATGATCACAGAAAGAATTAATGAAGTTTGCTGCAGACACATCCAAGGAGGAAAGTTGTACGGAATAAGAATTACATGCCATATGCTGTAGTTGGTACTTAAGGTTCCAAAAGGATTAAAACCATCACTAGCTAGCCCAAGTCGTACATTACGCACCTCTGCAGCAAATTCAGGATAGGCTGCATCAAATGACTTCCATGCCTTAGAATCCCTTGGATGTCTCATTAGCCCATCGTTGTTCACATCTTCTGCATGCCATCTCATATCACCAGCAGTTTTAGAAGACATGTACAACCTTTGTAACCGCGGTTTCAATGGAATGTACCGCAAAATTTTTTGCAGGTTGCTTCTTTTTCTTCTTCTTACCCCCACCCATAATGTTACTTGCATTTTCCTTAGCTTTCCATCGAGAAGTATGATAAACTCTGCATGATTCTTTACTTGCATCGTCTCTCCAATATAACATACAATCATTCGGACATGCATCAATCTTAGTATAATTAAGTCCTAATTTGTTAATTATTTTCTTGGCCTCATAGAATGAACTAGGAATCTTTGCATGCTCAAAAGCATCATGCAATAATTCAAGTATCATGGACATGGCTTTATCAGTCATCCGACAATAACATTTAATGTGATACAATTTAATCAGAAATGATAGTCGATAATACTTTGTGCACCCTACGTAGAGTTCCTCATTACATTCTCTAATTAAATCATCAAAGTTTGTATCATTTCCACTATATTCTCGCTGGAACCCATGCACCGTACTCTCAACTTCATCTATAAATTCATTTGCTTCTATCTCAACATTCATATTAAATCCAACTGCTTCGCGGACCATATCTTGCATTTGATCTTGATCGGGCAAACCACCTATATCCGTAATTCTATCTTGTGCTATATTTGAAGTGTTACTAGCATCTCCTATGAGTGACTCTCCATGAAAAGTCCATATTGTGTACCCTTGAGGGAATTGGGTACAAATCAAGTGATCATATACCACTTCCCTAGTATGCCACCTTTTAAACCCACAACGGCTACAAGCACATCTTATCTTGCCCTTAACAATCGTGTGTGCAAATGCAAAATCTAAAAAGACATTTAAGCCTTTCTCATATTCAGGGCTAACCCGAGACATTGTAATCCAAGATTTATCCATAGCAAAAGCCTAAATATTTAACAAAAAAAAAGTAATGTTAAGGTAGCATCTATATTCTCATAATCACAAAGTCTTAATTAACGAACATAAAAGGGATATTTATATTCATACTTCGAACTAGAAAAGAGGCTAAAATATAAAAGGGATATTCCTATTGAAATCTCTCCTCATACACATAATAATCAAAATCAACTTACATGAAAAGAGCAAGACACTAGAAATTCAAATCGAAAGGGCTAAAACATAATCCACCCAGCAACTAAAATCTAGAATACAATTTAAAATGACTTTTTATGTAAATGCAATATACTAACCTCAGAAGTAGCAGTCCAACTACTTGTTGTCCACTTATGAACTCACCTATACATGTTACAAGAGTAAACAACTTATGATAGCACAATAGGAGATGCTAGTAAACAACTTATGATAGCATTCTCTAATTTGTTTATGTTCCGTAAAATTCATTCGTTCTTGAATATTATATTTGTGATGGAAATGGTGGCCTAATAATGAAGATTGACCTAACCAGTAAGCATAGTGTTTGTGTGTGAATGAAAACAAGTAAATATGGTTAGCAGAAGAGGCAAAATGTTAATCTATATCTATGAAAATGAAAATGAAAATATTCAAAATTCAAACATCCTTCAGAAGCAGCCAAAGGGAGAAAAGAGTGATATAGAATAGCGACCCCCCACAGATTCAAAGGTTAGCTCAACCGTCAACCAACCCATTACTTACTTATATGCATATATAGCTTTCTTTCTTTTCTTCATTTGTTTGATTGTTTTTTTTCCTATGTCATATAGCTATATGAATGTCTTATGTAAAAATAATTATATATAAATTCTTATATTATATGAAATTTATTAATTACGTGGGATTTATCAGTCAAATATAATATATTATTATATTTGTTCTCATATGCAATAAATTAAATGGAGTTTTCAGTTTTCACTTTGAAACACAACTTCCCCTGTATGTTAAAATATATTAGATCTAGGTTTTAAATTTAAAAGTCCACGTTAAATTTAGGCTTAGTTTGGGCTTTTTGTAATGTATAATATTTTTTAAAGATTATTGTATATGTGTTCAGCAATACAGAATATATTTGGATGGGCAGAATGCATAAAGTTTCTATGAGGTTAGCCCTAAACTTTTAACTTTGATATATAATCCTTCTTACAAATTCTGTTTATTTTTCCAAATTAAATTTTAAAGAAATTGACATGCCTATATTATATAGTACTCCACTAAATAAGTATATATATATACAACAAATCTATAGAAAATATTTAATAGCTTCTTCTGACAATGAGCCAATAAAAAAAGGGGTAACTAGTGATTTTTTATATGCTTTTCTCCCAGTGGTGACACTGCTTGGTTTAGGGCTCTTGTTCATGCTAGAATATTGTCCCCTCGTGTGAACTGGCAACAGGAAGTATCTAAGGCAATTAGCACATTGAAAGTATATTTTCAGATAAACATCTATCATCTACAAAGAATTAAGCTAAATATAATGTGGCTGGAGAATAGAAAACATGACTATGGGAATTAAATAAACAGAAATATGAATATATATATATATATATATATATATATATATATATATATATATATATATATAGAACAGCTCTAACATATCTATGTGGTAGAAATTATTTCACCCCAGTTAGAAAGCAACACATACAGGACAGTTACAGCATTGGTGAAAATATTGGTAAAATGAAGGAACATACTAGTACTTTAAACCAGGAGAATCATTTGTTCACATTCATAAGTCGTCCCAGAATAATCCAAACCATCCTATCCTATAATCAAAACTACAAAACGCATAATTGCTAAGCTAGACTCCAATAGCAAATACAGAGTTGAAATCACTGAAACACAATTGATCTCCTCCCCACTTACAAGTTAGCTAAGGAAGAATTTAATGACTACTAGCACGAACTTCTCCAATTCACTGATCCCCTTAGCATACTCTTATCTTTGTAATAAATAGTAATGTAATATAACCAGCCATATATGAAATGAAGATTTAGCTAGGGTATCAAGAACAGGTACTAAAATAATAAGAACCCAAAATTAACTGTTTACTAAAAATAAATAAATAAAAGTGATCCAACCCAAGCATACATCATGGATAAACTCATATACTTAGTTTTTGGATAATGTTTGGGTTGAATTACCAGTTCCAACAGAGCCTGCATTCTTCATGCATGCTAGACACAATCTAAACATCACAACAGAGCCTGCATTCTTCAGGGCAACCTAATTCTAAGGGTTCTAGGCCCTCCTCTTTGAATGAAATTTCCAAGAGTGAGCTCTGGCCACGATAAAATGTACACAAGCTTCATCATATTAATCTTAGTTCAATAATGCCATCAATTTAAAGAGTTTATTGTGGCACACTATATATATCAGCCCAAAAACTATATATGATTTCCAAATCTCCAAATTATATTCCAATTGAATGGAGTCCAGAAATGTAGAAAGCAATAAACATGCGAAGCCCACAAATCAGTTTAAAATTATTCAAAGTTAGTCTAAATAGCAACTTACTCTTGATTAACCAGCAAAGCTGAAGACGTCCCCCAAACCTAAACCCTTTGCAATCGTATCTGCCTACAAAGAGGACAAGTGAAATTAGGGATCTTTCAAACTTTAACTTCCACCATCTCCTTCACTTCTCGATCGGTGTAGAGAGCACAGGGAGGGAACGAGACCGACTGAGAGAGAGAGAGAGAGAGAGAGCAAAGAAGAGCATACCTTACTGATTTGGGAAAAATGGCTGCCTCTCAATCGACGATCTGGCTGTGCTCTTCCTCCACGATTTGGGAATCGTATATTTGCTCAGAGAAAGAGAAATGGGTTTTGGCGCTGGTAGGAGGGAAGGTGAAAAGAAATGGTGGGTTTCGGCGCTAGAAATTGATAAGATGAAATTAGGTTTTTAGGGTCACTTTGTGGCGCCTCATAAGCGTCAAAAACAAAAAAAAATTAATATAATTAAAATTTTCTTAGATTAATCTTATTTGTGGCGTTTTAAAGGTTCCAAAAACTGATAAAAAATTAAAAATTAAAAATTAATGTGTTTTGTGGCACTTTAGAGGCGCCGGAATTTTTAAAAAATATTATGAATAAACATTTTATTAAATTATATGCTATATGTGGCGTTTTAAAGGCGCCAGAAAATTATTTACGAATTATAATTTAATAATTTATTAATATAAGGACACTTTAAGCGCCACTAAATGGTCCCAGGCGCTACAAATTGAAATTTATTCGTGACGCCTACTCAAGTGCCGGTAATAGAGCATATTAGTGGCACTTGTATTCAAGCGCCAAGAATTAAGCGCCACTAAATAACAGTTTTCTTGTAATGGCTCCAGATAGTACACAGAATAGAAATAGCTTGATTGCTATAGATTCTTATCTATTATATGCCATTAGAGTTGTATGTATGAGTAACCACTAGGTGGTGCTCTCTGTGCCCTTATATTTCTATTCTGATTGTTATTTCTAGGCCTCTCAAATATATGAGAATATGTGTAGAAGTTGATGCTCATATTTATGTCTAAGAAAAGTATGTCATTCCATTTGATATGTCCTATTTTGTATGAATTTCCATGCTATAAGATTTTTCTCAGAGTATGACATGCATGAGTTTTATGTTAAACATCACATCCATGTTTTATATGTATAATGAGAAAGGAAATGCAGTGATTTTCTGTGCAAGGCACAATGGTACACAACGACGAGTTTATAAACAAGTAGTTTTTTATTACTGAGGTTTATCCTCATTACATTGGTGTGTATCAGCTGTCTAGGTACCCGGACGCCTATGAGACGAGACAGGAGCGATGGGTAGCTCGACCTTTTGAGAAGAAAGATACTATATGAAGTAGAAGCATATAGTTTTTGCTTTTGTAAATGTGTGTATGTACATCCCTTTGTAACCATTAACCTTAGTATATCTTTTTGGAAGGTTAATTGGTATATTTTTCATATGTATATGTACAAGGGATTAGAATAAATGTTTTAATACATGTATGTATATGTCGATGACAAGTTAGAGCTTTTATGAATTAGTGAGTAAAGGTCATAATCTATAATTGTTAGAATTGTAGATTATTATCTTTTACAAAGCTCTATCTATCATGTATGATGTTATAAGTATGTAAGTATGTGTAAATGTTTAGGACTATTGTAACACCCCAGTTCCAGACCCTTTAGAAATCAGAGTTTGAGTATGAAGAACATATCTTTGATCTAGAACCGGTGTGTTACTTCTACTTCTACCCGAATTTATTAAAACTTTTTCCATATTGATTAAATAGTGGAACTAGTTAGGGTTCTATCTCTCGGGTATCTCTCGCGCATACTTAAAACACGGAAGCATACAAACAATCATTCATAGTATGAAAACCAAATGATATGAGAATTTCCAGATCCCATATTAAGGATCTTAGGAATCTTCATATAAAATTTTAGTCTTTAAATCCTTCATTTGGTACCTCAACAAGTAAATAAAAGTATGAAAACCAGTAAATATTTTCTGCATAAGTTCTTGAACTTCAGATGTGCAAAAAGGATACCAAACAGGATCCAAAATGAATGCAATTCAGCAATCATAAACTTTAATGTGTCTAGTTTTAGCCTGCCAAATTTCAAGATTTTTGGAGCTCATTAAGTATGTTTTTCACATTTTTCTTCATGAAAGTCGACTGCTGTAACATACCAGTCGACTAGTTCGTCTCTGTTTCATTTCTGGACACGAAAGTCGACTGGTTTGAGCTAGCAATCGACTGGTATGTTCTTGGCATGAATTCTGGGCAGAAAAGAACATGGAAGTCGACTGGTTCGTTTGGCCTACAAGTCGACTGCTACGTTAATTTCTGGGTTTTTAAAGTATCTTTACTCAAGAATTCAACCAAGAATCCTACCATTCAAGTCATGGAAGTTTTATAAACTTGTTTTCTATCATTAACACGTTAAAACCCATGAAAAACTAGCCCCGAAACATGGTTAAACAGGATTAAATCAGAATTTCAAGCTCAAACCCATATCCATTTCCAAACCCATCTAAATTATCTAATTTCCAGCTAAAATCCAAGCATGCATTCATCATCTACATCCATTCTAAGTTCGAAAATCATAAGGAAGCAGTTTTAAACCTCTCAAATGGCTCAGAAATCCGAAACTCAGTTTTGGGTCATTTCTTGAAAACCTAACTTGAAAATTAGAGAGGTTTGTAGTTTGATTACCTTGTTTTGAAGCTCAAATCTTGTCTTGTTGGTATTCAGCTGAGTTTCTAAGGTTCAATCCTTAATGAAAATTGGATTCCCAAGCTCGAACTCAACCTTGGTGCTCCTCCTTCTCTCTAGCTCTCTCTCACTCTAAGCTTAGTGGAAAATTGTGGTTTGCTTTGGTGTTGCCACAATTGTGGGTACGAGTAAGAGGTTGGTGCCACCATAAAGAAGAGAAAATTCACTTCTCACTCTCACACACCACTTTTTCCTTTCACTTAAGTCTCTTTCTTTTTAGTCCTTCCCACCATTTTTTTTCTTAAAATAATGCATTTCTATTTGCTTCCTAAATGCAACGATCAATGTCAAGCACAAGCATTGAGTTAGATTTAGTTATCAAAAAAATATTCCATTAACTGAAAAAGGCAGATGTTACAACTATGTTTATAATTAATGATAAAGAAGTTTTCATGTATGAAATTTTTATTTGTGATGTATGCTTCCGTAGTAGTTTCGTTATGCGCGAGAGATACCTGAGAGTTAGAACCCAAACACATGCTGCTTAATTAATTAACGGGTAAAATGTTAAAATAAATTCGTGTAGAAGTAGAAGTAACACACTGGTTCTAGATCAAAGATATATTTCATGTTACAAAACTCTGATTTCTAAAGGGTCTAGAACTGGGGTGTTACAGGAAAAGAAAACAACACGCACGGTAAAAATATATTATTTTATACGCGCACATATTTAAGGAAGTAAATTACACACATAGGAAAAGCAGACAACACGCACGGTAAAAATATTTTTTTATACGCGCACATATTTAAGGAAGTAGATTACACCCATAAGAAAAGCAGACAACACGCACGGGAGTTTGTAAATGAAAAACGTATTGAAGTGAAAAACTTACATAAGAATGTGTATATGTAAGCTCTACTCAATAGTTCAATCACATCTATTCAAAATACCTATGGATTGGCCCTTGTAAATGAAAAGCGTATTGAAGTAAATAAATTAAACATAACAAAACAAAATAAATATAATCTCAGGAAAGTTGAAGTCGAAGTCAATAATTAAATTTAATTTGAAAAACAAAGAGATATAGCACATATGGGTTTCGGTTGTTCATATATAAAATGCTTTTGAAAATGGAGAACCAATATGAACCCCTATTTCTTAATTTCTTAATCTTCTTCCAACTTTTATCCATCAAGCTCTGCATGTGTTTGTGAATTGTGACAATAATACTTTTCACTCACCCCAATTTGACGAATATATATAGCACACTAATGAACTTGCCGCTTCTCCTGGACTCACACTAATTCTGGCTGCAAATATATCAAGGAGCATTAATATGATTAGAAAAATCTTTGATTTTATATTAAAAGAATTGAAAAAATAGTTGTAATACTATACATAGAAGTAGCCAAATTATTGCAGAGTAGAAAAATGATGGATGGGCAATGCAAGAGAGGTTGTAGTTTTTGTGCAATGATTCGTGCCTCCTTTGTGATTTGTGATAGTATGGTTGAGCAAGAAATAGGCATGAAACTGATAGTGGGTTGTTTAACTGCATTGCTCAAAAGTGGAAGTAATATTTTATTCAAAATTGATAGTGGGGTTGGGTATTATGTAGTAACTATTTTAACTTTGAATTTTAAACTTTCTTTAAGAACCGATGGGAGTTGTCCTAGTAGTGGATATTTTTTTTTCAACTGAGTGGGTAGTTTTTACGTCTTTATCCCTTGTTTCTCTCACAACTTTTTCATTAACTTCCCTTTGTCTCAACTGTCTCTCATCTCTCACCCAATTAAATAATTTTTTGGTATTTTTTTTTTAAAAAAATTATCTATTTTGTGACCCCAATGACCAGAAGGGTGCAAAGCCATATTAATATAGATGTAGTAACTCTCTTTTTGCTGTGCAAGAAGTACGATTGCGTAAATGAATGAGTGAAAGAAATGACAAGTTTATTTTTTCGTGGATTAGTGATAAATATCGAGATCTTTTGATTCCAATTAGTATCTGGTTTCAATAATCACTAAATATATGTCGACCAAAATATGTGGATATCCGAAGAAAATAAATGATTGCAATAATATAATGATTTGAATTATATGACAATTTTGAAAAATGCTCGGGAATTAATATCATTCAGGGATCACAGTTTGTATCCATTAATGCAAGTGTGAAGAACTTTATGATAATCCTAACGCATAAATATGGCAATTATATTGTACTGTGCTTGTATCTTCTTTTGCACTGCAAATTTTTGCAAAGATATGATGCAATCTGATAACAATATAATTAGATTAATATATAAATGGGTCATATGTCACGACCCCAAACCGGGAGTACGTGACCGGCACGGGAATAGAATTTTACCTCTAAACTCGTAAGCCTTACCCTGTAAACATAACTATAACTACCCTGCTATACAATCAATATATACAACATATTAGTGGCCACACCTCACTGGTGGCCTAATTACCCTGCAATCCACGGTTTGCTCAATACCGCTTCAGCTCAGCCCAGTGTATAGATATATATCAACACTCATAATATAAATATTCATATCATATTGACCGTACATCTCAATACGTACGATCTATCCTATTCACATGCAGCAAGCACACATAATATATATATCCATATCATATTGACCGTACGCCTCAATGCGTACGATCTATCCTATTCACATGCAGAAGTTTATATACTCATACATATATCCTAGTTTTTCCCCAAATTGGACCCTGTCTTTAAGTACATGTGAAGCCGACAATTTTAGAGTGGACGTACATCAAAAGTTGGAAATATATACACAATGTCTACAATGTAGAATATGTACCACACGATCATAATATAACAAAATATCCACCCACGCGAACAAGTGCGTTGGGGTTGGTCTGATGTCTGTATCACTGTCCAGACGCCGATGCCTGCCCGATACCTGTATCTGAAATATTGAAGCAGAGGGAGTGAGTCAAACAGACTCAGTGAGAAGCTTCCCATCCTCGGCGTAGCGGCGGGTACCACTACAGCTAGGGAAAGGGAAACACCCACAATCACATGCGCATGAAAATTTAGTTTATCAAATGTTATATTACGATCAGGCAATATTAATATAACATAAAATCAAAGATAAACCTACGGATCATGTTCTTCTATCATGCTTCTCATAAATAAGCAATCACTTTTAACATGTCATCTGAAAGCTATAAATCACTCAACTGGTCCATGTATTTCACAATGGACAATGGCCTCAACGGAAAAATCTTTTAATCTTTAACTGACCCTAGTGTCAGGCTAGGGCAATAGCCTCAACGGGCAATTTCTTTTAATCTTTAACTGATCCTAGTGCCAGGCTAGGGCAATGGCCTTAACGGGCAATTTCTTTTAATCTTTAACTGACCCTAGTGCCAGCCTAGGGCAATGGCCTCAACGGGCAATTTCTTTTAATCTTTAACTGACCCTAGTGCCATGCTAGGTCAATGGCCTCAACAGGCAATTTCTTTTAATCTTTAACTGACCCTAGTGCCAAGCTAGGACAATGGCCTCAACGGGCGACTTTATGTAACTTGTTTCTCCTCCCGAGCTTTCAGCTGGGATTCTGACTCTATCTACCCATTACTATCCTAAATTGACTTTACCTGTGTAGCGTGAACCTCCCTATGACTCACTAATCAATTATGAGATCTTCTTAATCCTTATTTGATACCCAAACCCTTGATTAGATCATAAACTAGCTCTAAGGTATTTCCTAAGTTTGATTACCATAAAACGTCGACGTTTACAAACAAATTCTTTACGATTTCTTTAATGAGTTTCTAATTAATAGGGTAAACCAAACCTTGGACTCAATCAATAACTTAACCCCTTGCTTGTACTGTTCGGTGTATCTCATGTCATCACATGGATACCCTCCAATACCTCTTTGCTTGTAATCAAACACACATGTACAAGTACTTTCATATATTACAATTTAGGAACAACAATAGCATGTTAACCACTAAATAATTCTTACAAATAGGCAAGTAGGCAAACCACATATCCACATCCTCAATTAAACCTATAGGGCAAGGATGAGAAACCCTTCACCTGGACGGCTTCCTTGTGTTTGTCCTGGAGTAACTCCCGCTTCGGACGAATCGTGGTTTCCTAACAATTGCATTCACGTGGTTAACAATCTTAGCTATATGCAGCTTATATGCATGTGACATGCTCGTTCCTAAAGATGCACCTAGACGTCGCCAAGAACCGAGTTCTTGGTCTTATCCGTCTTCCCTCTCTTCCATGAGAGTCTCAAGTGCTTCACATTTGGTTTTGTACAATTATCGCTCACCTTAAAATGATTTTGGAGCCTTGGATTCGAGTTACTAAACCTCAATATACTTTTAAATTATCCTACTTAAGATTTCCTAACAATTACGAAGAAATAAAGTTGTCACTTTAAAATTTGGACATTATTGTTCCGCAAGTTTCCATCCTTGAGAAACAAGAAAGTACCTAAAATAATTTCTGATGCTTGATAGCATATTTAGAATTATTCTATGGTGTTTAAGATTGAAAGGAAGAGGTTTGGAACCCTCAACATCACCCTTAAAGTGTATTTGGACAAACCGAGCAGGGACCCGACACGTTAACGTCAAGGTTCAACCTTAGTAACCTCGGGCCAGCTCTTCACAGGTCTTGTTCAGCTAATATTTCAATAATATAATTTTAATAATACCAATCCAAGCCTATTTACTCAAATCCAAGCTCAATTCCTAATTATAAATAGTTTCCCCAAATTAGGAATAATTAGAATTTCAACCCCAAATCCTTCTAAATTTGAATTCGGCTAAATCCGACGTTATAGCCACAGTTCTTACACCCACTAAGTGTTCAAGAACACTTTCTAGGTCTCAATCTACCCTCGAAACAACTCAATCGAAGGTGAATCGAAGAAATCCCTAAAAATGGAGAAATTGAGGGTTTAGAATGAAATTGGGGTTACCAACCTTGATTCGATTAGTGGGAGGTGTGGAAGATGTTGTAGTCGAGCTCCGATGAGCTTTTCCGGCGTTGGACAGCCCTCTCCGGCAAGTTTCCGGCGAATTTCAAGTGAACCTTCCCCCTTCTTCTTCCTTCACGCGTGCGTCCGTTCTCCCTCTCTCTCTGTTTTTTTTTCTTTTCATTTTCATTCTCTCTCTTTCTCTTCTTTCTTTCCTTCCTTTTAATCCTTCTTCTTTCTAATGCACAGCACACCCCCCCCCCAAATAAAATAATTAAAATACTTTTAATAATTAAATAATTATATAATAGTAATTAAAAATAAAATAAAATAATTAATAATTAAATAAATAATAACTAATATGTACTTTTTTTAATTTAATCTCTTTTCCTTATTTAATTCAGATTTCCAATTTCTTAAGTCCTGAATTAAATTCTAAAAATTATTTTCTACTTCTTTTCTTTCTCTTTTATTTTATTTTAAACTTCAAAAAAATTTCTCGGGTACTACATCATACAACACAAACTTACTGTCACGATCCCCGTTTAGAGGACCGTGACCGGCACAAACACAGGGAATGCCCCTATGCCTGTAAGCCTTATCACCTAATTGACAGAATATCTATTATTGAAAATACATCCACATGCAGTATAATACCATGGCTACACCGAAATGGTGGCCTATCCTAGGCAAGAAAATCCACGGCCAATGCCGCTTCAGGATATAGATATAGGAAAACACACATAATGTATATAACCTGTGTACTGGCTACACATCCGAAGATGCTGCCTATCATATTCACATGCAACAGATATGAGTATATATATCTATATTTTGAAAAAAAAAAACTTTTCCTGTATCGCAGTATAATAAATCCTGATCTTTAAGGTGTGTGAAGCTGACAGTTCTAGATTTAGTAATACAATCTAATTGGGTACGTCTACCCTTTACTTTATGATACAACAATAAAGTAAATTAAATTACAATTACACTTTATTCACCCACATGAACAAGTTGTGGGTCTTGGAAAGTTTTGTTCGTCCCTCGCTCCACCGAGACTTCTTCCACCTGTACTTAACCTGTCTCTGTGTAGTAACCACGCAACTCAGTGAGGACTCTCCCATCCCCGGCGCAAGGTGGGTACCGTAGCGCTGGGTTTAGGAGTTATACACAACCACATGCAAAAACAACTAGTTACTATTAATTAGCATACATTCTTGGTGATCACACAACGGCAGAAATTTCACCCAAACACTCACATGCATTTAACAGATATAAGCATACAGCAGTTTGTTCCACATCATCAATCATCAAGTAATCGGCTTTTACTTACCGATCTTCTCACGTTCAGCATGTTTGAATCAAACAAGACATTGTGGTGATGTAATCCTGTACGTCACCACTACACTGCACAATCAAAAATTATATGCAAACACAGACAATTTGTATATACACACAGATACTAAACATACATCTACTTAATCTCCCCCACTCTAGGGTATTTACTAGCCACACGTGGCTTTTCTACTTCGAACCTACATAACCCATTCACTTGGGTACTGGTCACCTCGTGACAATCCTGTTAATCAAACAATAATTAACCCCTTCACTTGGATATAGTCACCTCGTGACAATTCTATTAATCAAACACAATCAACTTCTATCTATCAAACAACTGATACGTAGCCACCACGTGGCACGTCCTGACCCCTTGCTGTGGGGCAATAGCTTGAGCCCAGTCGTCAATTACCCAACTAGGCCACATGGCAGGCACGGCACGACGTCTCGAAGCATGGCCACTGACACACCCTAGACCAACTCCACAGGATGATTTCTCTTCTGTAAGATTAGGCACACGGTTCACCCGTAGGTTCCTCCCGTGTCTCCTTATCTTGGTCTCACATATTAATAGGATTCTTTGTATCTTTCCCGAAGGATCAACAATTCCTCTCCTTATTAATATGTACAAGTATTCTCAACAGGATATAACTCATATACCCGTCCAGATACACTCTCTGAGCCTCAAGCTATTGTCATAGCAATATAAAACCTTTCTGACCCTATTGCCAGGATAGGGCAATGACCATCATCATGGTGATTATAAAAACTGAGATCTCAAGTGCCTTCTGACGTTGTTCTAGTCGATGTCTCACATCGCTAACATAACCAAATCCGAAACCCACCAATAACTCCCTTTGCATGATTATAATTTAAGTCACCATCGTGACGAGTTTTCAAAATAAAAGCTTAGTCCTTCCGTACAAGGACTCTTGCCACCGTCGTGGGAAAAGATTTAATAAAATACTCATCATGCCTCTGGAGTGTATGAGTTGGACTTGAAACATACCAATCATAGCAAACAATTACACTATACTCCTATGTCTTCCTATCCAAGCTACTTTCCATAACCTATTCTCTAGTTCTTTTATTCTTTTAGCATTCTATACCTCTAGCTAATACATACCAGACAAGCAGAGAATATACATACTCATGTAATCCACATAAGCATACAACCCTAGGAGCAGAGATGGAAGAACCCTCACCTTGGCCAACCTTCCATGCAATCCTCTCCTGTAACTTAAGTCTCCTCGGAGTTCTTGTTGCACTCAATCGTGTGCCGTTGTTCCTATAAGAACAACATTTACTTCATTAAGGTTATTACTTATCTTAACTTGTTATTTATCTCTCCATTACTCTCACGTGTAGTACATGGTTGCCACAGAGTCAAGCTCGTGGTCTTATCGAACTTCTCTATCCCGGCTTATGCGTATCCTTCCTCGGACACTTGACTTACTCGAATATAACACTCTACTTGAGTGTTTCACATACTTGGATTTGAGTATTAGACCTCTATCTACTTGTATTCGCATCTAAGGAATCTTATCTAGCTTGGTTGGATGGAATCCTAATTTTTGGAAAGTCTAAGCATTTTGATTCAATTTGTGTTCTTACTCGGGTTCTAAGAAATCTAGTTTCTAAACCTCAATACACCTCTAATTCACCCTACTTAAGGCTTCCTAATAATTATGAAGGAATAAAATTACCATTTTAGAATTTGGACTTCATTGGTTCCCAAGTTTCCATCCATGAGAAACAAGAAGATACCTAAAATAATTGTTAATAAATATTCATAATTATCCTAGAGTGTTTAAGATCGAAGTGAGGAGGTTTAAAACTCTCAACGTCGCCCTTAAGTGTATTTGGCCAAATCGAGCAGGGACCCGACACGTTAACGTCCAAGTTCAACCTTAATAACCTCGGGCCAGCTATTCACGGGTCTTGTTCAGCTAATATTTCCACAATATAATTTCAATAGGACCAATCCAAGCCTATTTACTCAAATCCAAGGTCAATTCCTAAGCTATCAACAATTTCCCCAATTTGGAAATAATTATGATTTCAATAATATCAATCCAAGCCTATTTACTCAAATCCGAGCTCAATCCTAATTATCAACAATTTTCCCCAATTTGGAAATAATTATAATTTCAACCCCAAATCCTTCCAAATTCGAATTTTGGCAAATCCGAGAATATAATCTTGATTCCTACCCCAACTAAGTGTTCAAGAACACTTTCTAGGTCTCAATCTACCCTCGAAATAACTCAATCGATGGTCAATCGAAGAAATGCCTAAAAATGGAGAAATTGAGGGTTTCTAATGAAATTGGGCTTACCAACCTTTGATTCGATTGGTGGACGGTGTAGGAGATGTTGTACCCGAGCTCCGGTCAGCTTTTCCGGCGTCGGACCGCTCTTCTCTGGCTGGTTTCCGGCGAACCTCCTCCTTCCCCTCCTCCTTTCTTCTTCTTCTCCGTGTGCCCTCTCTCTCCTCGACTCTCTCTTTCTCTTTCTTTCCTTTTCACGCCCAAGTCACCCTCCTTCTCTTTTTATTTCTTTCTTTTTCTTTTTCTCTTTTTATTCCTTTCCTCTCTTTTATTTCCTTTACTTTTCTTTTCTTTTTTATCTACCTACCTCTTTTTTAATATAAGACCACCCACGGCACCCCATTTTAAAAATAATTAAATTAAATAAATAACTAATAAAAAGTAATATAATTAATTAATAAAATAATTAATAATTATATAAATAATAACTAATATGTATTTTTAATTTAATCTCTTTTCCAATTTAATTCAGGTTTCCAATTTCTTAGGTCCTGTATTAATCCCAAAAATTATTTTCTACTTCTTTTCTTTCCCTTTTATTTTATTTTAATTTAATTCCCACTCCTATTTATTTTAGGTTTCTAATTTCGTAGGTCCTGAATTAATTTCGAAAAAGTATTTTACTCCTTTCTTTCACCTTTTATTTTACTTGAAATTTCGAAGAATTCTCGGTTCCTTTCCGGTTTCCCTTAACCTTCATACTTTTCCTATATTCTTTTTAAGGTTCTAATTCCTAGCCCCGAAATAAATCATTCTTATATCCTCGAAATTTTAAATAAATCATTCTTTAATCCTCGAAATTTTTTCGGGGAATTACATTCTTCCCCCCTTAAGAAATTCGGTCCCCGAATTTCATCTCTTTCGTGGGGCTGTTGGCTTGTTGCCATCCCTTGGCTCAATTTCATCTATGGTTTCCCTCAATGTTGAAGTCTTACCGTTTTACCCTACGGTTCATCTTTCTTTCCTAGAGACTCAAGGTCTCTATCTGGTTTCTACATATTCTTTCTGTGATCGTTTGTATTTCTAGTTTCGTAGTTAACCACCCCTCCGCGAGGTGTTAACCGACAGACTCCATCTATCGTCGTATCCTTCCCCGAGGATACCTAACTTCCCTAGTTTCAATTTACTTTGTGCTACTAATTTTGCAATGGAGTGTCTGACACGTACCATATGCCATGCTCCAATTTAGTTCTCCGAGGAGTTAATTACTGCCTTCTCTAGTGAGGCTTACCTTGACTCAATCTGCTTGTCCTACTAGCTACCTTCGTAATGACTTCTTATATCCGTCTTGGAACACACCAAGACACTAGCTATTTGCATAGCACACTAGGTTCTATTTCTATATGAAGTACTCCCCTACATCGGAGTCCTCGTACCTAAGTGTCCTCTACTACCAAGCAGCTACCCTTCTGCCGGTATTCCCCCGATATATTCTTTGTAAACGACTTCTCCAGAAAAATCCGTTTACATCTTACTACACCGCTTACTCTATGTTTAGACTTACTGTTTACACGGCATACACCCTATGTAGGTGTCTATACTTTGTGCCATCAGTGTAACCAACCCCTCCAAGGTTGTTACACTTACTACTGACCCGATTTACCCTACTCGTGTCCTAACGAAGCTAAATGCCATGACACTAGCGCAACTATGTATTATACTTACCGTTTCTCCACCAAACGGTAAAGGATCTTTCCTTTATGAATCGCGTTTCCCTTTCCTTTCTGGACTTCTACACTTACCCTTAGTGGTTTCCATAACCACTTCAGGTTACTCCCTGTCGACATCCTATGTCTGAGTAACTTAGACTCTGACTACTACTTGTAGTCATTTCTGTTTATAATGGAAACTCATCAGTCTCCTCCTCACCATCATACTCACTACTCTGCTCAGGCTCAGTTCGGTCTTCACATCCGAAGACCTTGCTTAATACGACTATGACTGTGGATCTATACTATCCTTAGGTTAGTCCGCTTAGAATTTCACATTCTATGCTAACTCTACTCATTGGGTTTCCGTTGGCTTTTACCCCAACTTGGCCCACTCGGACTCCTCAGTTCACTTAAATCCCGTATTCCTACTTGGAATACTTGATCCGTTAACTCCAGCATGAATCTTTCCGAACATGCTCTACTGCCCTTGACCAAACGGGATCCGCTCTCACGGTTTGACTCTTTCTTTTCTTACGGTGTGGCATATGTTCACGAACATATACCGCGTCTTGCAAGTGTGTTACCAGTTGCGTTCCAATCGCCCCCAATGGTAGCATACCTATTTTATCATTTTGGCTCGCATCCCTAGATGCTTACCCGACTCCGTTCCCGTATTCACTCTCTTCTTTTCCATGTCGTGCCTACGTGGTACTCTTTCTTCGAGTATTTCTCAATACTCGTTACTCGCTAAATTCTCCTTCTCGGTTAACCGTCCTTACAGTTAATTTTCCCTTTATGGCACCCACATGGCCATTTATACGTTTGGTTTGTCCACTCAGTCTCCACCCATACACGGGCTTCAGACTAACGGATTTACGGTTCACCAACTTGTGGAACTAGCTTACCTAGCTATGTCCACTACAATCTGTTTACTTTACATGCACTTACGGTAGTAGTTGGTTCTCCACCTCCTCCTGGACTCTTATCCTATGTGGTCTTATAGGCTTCCGCTCCTCCCCCCTTATAGGACTACTTATCCCTGTCTACTTTCTCTCCCCTCGGGCCTCCACGAGTCCCCTTGGGGTTTATCTCTTACGTTGTCTCGTTCGAGAGCTATCTACCGCAATAGCACTCATTTTCTTATTTATGGATGGTACTCGAAGGTCTACGCCTATTTCCACTTCTAGACTTGCTTCGGTCTAATGCTTTCGGGTCCATAATCACACTATGGCCCCCTTAATTGGTAACCCTTAGGTTTACCTGTATAATCCCTTGGCACTTTAGCACTCTATAGTGCTTTTCAATGTCTACTTAACTTTAATCACTCCAAGCAAGTGATTTCTCAACTACATCTACCATCCTTATACAGCTTACCTGTAAAAGGACTATTGTTTGGTAGGGTATTGGTCACATGAGTTAGTTTTCTTAGGCACGCTAGGGTTTTAAAAATTAATTCAAGTTCCTTTCTTAGGAAATGATGCCTAAGGTTTTCGTAAATGGTTAGGGTTTAACCAATTGAATGGCAGAAATTGAGAAAGAGTTTTCATGAAAGTTTGCCTTCCAATGGTTATCCCTAGTATTTTCAAGAAAAGTTTGAGGGTCTTTCAGAATCTCTCATCTGGAATGACTAAAAATATTTTTACAAAATTTCTCATATGATCAATATCCTATTCTTTATGCTCTTCCTTAAGCAACCCAAGAGAGTTTAGTTGGGCTTAATCCCTCCTTTTCCCCTTTGTTTGCTTAAGGAACTAGCAGTTTATGGATCGAGCGCAGGGTTGGACTAGGCTCCTTCCTGTGCCTTAACATTTACTCTGTTTCCTGCTCGGCATATAGTCATGCTCTACGTGTTTACAAATGCCTCTACTTCTTAACATCTATCTCTACGGCATATGGTTCGGCCACTTTGCCCTTCCATATACCGTATCTTGATTTTCTAGTCCATAGACTTCTACTTCTATATTGTGGCATGCACCACCTCTTTTCTGTTTACTTTCTAGGAAGGACAACTCACTTCCTTCAGCCATATCATACCGCACAGTCGTGACCAATTCACGTGGTCATCTTCCTGTCAGTCTCATGCCTCATCGCCCTGTTTATTCTTGTCTATACACTTTCCATTTCAATCGCCCCATGGGCTTACTTTCTTTTCTACACGCCAAGCGTGTTTTTTCTTTCACTTTACAAACAATTCCTAGCCTGAACTACCATTCACTACATATTTCTATTCTACTTGCATTCCATACTATAATCAAACAACTTGTGCCTATACCATAGCACACAACGCGCCGCTAACAGAGCAGACGCATCGTCTCATTTAACACCTGCAAAACAATCACACATTGTAGCGCATTCCTACCTACAATTCAACCAAATGTGTCTGTGTCTAGGTAGCATCCTCCATGGATGTCTCCTTTCCCTATTATGGCGTCCTAAGGTTTCCCGGGGTCACTGCCACCCCACCTTACGCCTTAGTGCTCATCGGCACTTGTGTACTGTACAGGTTATATGCTTTGCATAGAATTTCACATACAAATTCTATGCCTGAAGCGATGACTCGAAAGAATTTATGACTCAACATCCTGAGCAACCTCACAAGTGCCCGTCGGATCCACCGTTACGTCCGGATTCGTAATGGCTAGCCCAACTGACACCCGAGACTACTAGTTAGCTTCACAACCTTAAAGAACAACCTGCCTCTGATACCAAGTTTGTCACAACCCCCGTTTAGTGGACCGTGACCGGCACAGACACAGGGAATGCCCCCATGCCTGTAAGCCTTATCACCTAATTGACAGAATATCTATTATTGAAAATACATCCACATGCAGTATAATACCATGGCTACACCGAAATGGTGGCCTATCCTAGGCAAGCAAATCCGCGGCCAGTGCCGCTTCAGGATATAGATATAGGAAAACACACATAATGTATATAACCTATGTACTGGCTACACATCCGAAGATGCTGCCTATCCTATTCACATGCAACAGATATAAGTATATATATGTATATTTTGAAAACAAACTTTCCCAGTATCATAGAATAATAAATCCTGATCTTTAAGGTGTGTGAAGCTGACAGTTCTAGATTTAGTAATACAATCTAATTGGGTACGTCTACCCTTTACTTTATGATACAACAATAAAGTAAATTAAATTACAATTACACTTTATTCACCCACATGAACAAGTTGTGGGTCTTGGAAAGTTTTGTTCGTTCCTCGCTCCACCGAGACTTCTTCCACTTGTACTTAACCTGTCTCTGTGTAGTAAAATGAGGTGTGAGTCTTAACCACGCGACTCAGTGAGGAATCTCCCATCCCCGGCGCAAGGTGGGTACCGTAGTGCCGGCTTTTACTTACCGGTCTTCTCACGTTCAGAATGTTTGAATCAAACAAGACATTGTGGTGATGTAATCCTGTACGTTACCACTACACTGCACAATCAACAATTATATGCAAACACAGACAATTTGTATATACACACAGATAGTATAACATACATCTACTTAATCTCCCCCACTCTAGGGTATTTACTAGCCACTACGTGACTTTTCTACTTCGAACCCGTGCACTCGGGTTACTGGCCACCACGTGGCAAAGCATACTTAACCCATTCACTTGGGTACTGGTCACCTCGTGACAATCCTATTAATCAAACAATACTTAACCCCTTCACTTGGGTACTAGTCACCTCGTGACAATTCTATTAATCAAACACAATCAACTTCATCTATTAAACAACTGATATGTAGCCACCACGTGGCACGTCCTGACCCCTTGCTGCGGGGCAATAGCTTGAGCCCACTCGTCCATTACCCATCCAAGCCACATGGCAGGCACGGCACGACGTCTCGAAGCATGGCCGCTGACACACCCTGGACCAACTCCACAGGATGATTTCTCTTTTGTAAGATCAGGCTCATGGTTCACCCGTAGGTTCTTCTTGTGTCTGCTAATCTTGGTCTCACATATTAATAGGATTCTTTGTTTCTTTCCCGAAGGATCAACAATTCATCTCCTTATTAATATGTACAAGTATTCTCAACAGGATATAACTCATATACCCGTCCAGATGCACTCTCTGAGCCTCAAGCTATCGTCAGAGCAATATAAAACCTTTCTGACCCTATTGCCAGGATAGGGCAATGACCATCGTCATGGTGATTATAAAAACTAAGGTCTCAAGTGCCATCTGACGTTGTTCTAGTCGATGTCTCACATCGCTAGCATAACCAAATCCGAAACCCACCAATTACTCCCTTTGCATGATTATAATTTAAGTCACCGCCGTGACGAGTTTTCAAAATAAAATCTTAGTCCTTCCGTACAAGAACTCTTTCCACCGTCGTGGGAAAAGATTTAATAAAATACTCATCATTCCTCCGGAGTGTATGAGTTGGACTTGTAACATACCAATCATAGCAAACAATTACACTATACTCCTATGTCTTCCTATCCAAGCTACTTTCCACAACATATTCTCTAGTTCTTTTATTCTTTTAGCATTTTATACCTCTAGCTAACACATACTAGACAAGCAGAGAATATACATACTCATGTAATCCACATAAGCATACAACCCTAGGAGCAGAGATGGAAGAACCCTCACCTTGGCCAACCTTCCATGCAATCCTCTCCTATAACTTAAGTCCCCTCGGAGTTCTTGTTGCACTCAATCGTGTGCCGTTGTTCCTATAAGAACAACATTTACTTCATTAAGGTT
Organism: Senna tora; assembly: GCA_014851425.1. Lineage (NCBI taxonomy): Eukaryota > Viridiplantae > Streptophyta > Magnoliopsida > Fabales > Fabaceae > Senna > Senna tora. The sequence goes on from CM026262.1 coordinate 18,794,259, forward strand.
ATTACTTAGCTTAACTTGTTATTTATGTCTCCGTTACTCTCACGTGTAGTACATGGTTGCCACAGAGTCAAGCTCTTGGTCTTATCGGACTTCTCTTTCCCGACTTATGCGTATCCTTCCTCGGACACTTGACTTACTCGAATATAACACTCTACTTGAGTGTTTCACATACTTGGATTTGAGTATTAGACCTCTATCTACTTGTATTCGCATATAAGGAAGCTTATCTAGCTTGGTTGGATGGAATCCTAATTTTTGGAAAGTCTAAGCATTTTGATTCAATTTGTGTTCTTACTCGGGTTCTAAGAAATCTAGTTTCTAAACCTCAATACACCCCTAATTCACCCTACTTAAGGCTTCCTAATAATTATGAAGGAATAAAATTACCATTTTAGAATTTGGACTTCATTGGTCTGCAAGTTTCCATCCATGAGAAACAAGAAGGTTCCTAAAATAATTCTTAATAAATATTCATAATTATCCTCGAGTGTTTAAGATCGAAGTGAGGAGGTTTAAAACTCTCAACGTCGCCCTTAAGTGTATTTGGGCAAATCGAGCAGGGACCCGGCACGTTAATGTCCAAGTTCAACCTTAATAACCTCAGGCCAGCTCTTCACAGGTCTTGTTCAGCTAATATTTCCACAATATAATTTCAATAGGACCAATCCAAGCCTATTTACTCAAATCCAAGGTCAATTCCTAAGCTATCAACAATTTCCCCAATTTGGAAATAATTATAATTTTAATAATATCAATCCAAGCCTATTTACTCAAATCCGAGCTCAATCCTAATTATCAACAATTTTCCCCAATTTGGAAATAATTATAATTTCAACCCCAAATCCTTCCAAATTCGAAGTTGGGCAAATCCGAGAATATAATCTTGATTTCTACCCCAACTAAGTGTTCAAGAACACTTTCAAGGTCTCAATCTACCCTCGAAATAACTCAATCGAAGGTCAATCGAAGAAATCCCTAAAAATGGAGAAATTGAGGGTTTCGAATGAAATTGGGGTTACCAACCTTTGATTCGATTGGTGGAAGGTGTAGGAGATGTTGTACCCTAGCTCCGGTGAGCTTTTTCGGCGTCGGATCGCTCTTCTCCGGCCGGTTTTCGGCGAACCTCCTCCTTCCCCTCCTCCTTTCTTCTTCTCCGTGTGCCCTCTCTCTCTCCTTGGCTCTCTCTCTCTTTCTTTCTCTTCTTTCTTTCCTTCTCACGCCCAAGTCACCCTCCTTCTCCTTTTATTTCTTTCTTTTTCTTTTTCTCTTTTTATTCCTTTCCTCTATTTTATTTCCTTTACTTTTCTTTTCTTTTTTATCTACCTACCTCTTTTTTAATATAAGACCACCCACGGCACCCATTTTAAAAATAATTAAAAAAATAATAATTAAATAAATAACTAATAAAAAGTAATATAATTAATTAATAAAATAATTAATAACTATATAAATAATAACTAATATGTATTTTTAATTTAATCCCTTTTCCAATTTAATTCAGGTTTCCAATTTCTCAGGTCCTGAATTAATCCAAAAAATTATTTTCTACTTCTTTTATTTCCCTTTTATTTTATTTTAATTTAGTTCCCACTCCTATTTATTTTAGGTTTCTAATTTCGTAGGTCCTGAATTAATTTCGAAAAAGTATTTTACTCCTTTCTTTCACCTTTTATTTTACTTGAAATTTCAAAGAATTCTTGATTCCTTTCCGGTTTCCCTTAACCTTCATACTTTTTCTATATTCTTTTTAAGGTTTTAATTCCTAGCCCCGGAATAAATCATTCTTATATCCTCGAAATTTTAAATAAATCATTCTTTAATCCTCGAAATTTTTCAGGGTATTACACTTACAAAGTCAAATTCATGGCTATATGTAAATTACAATGTCAATCTTGGACAATGTTCAAATTTATAGTTTAATACGAAGGACACTTACAAATTTAATACTTGATTATCTTCAGTGAAAAATACTGAATTACTTTATCTTAATTTTAAATACATTTTTTCATTAATTATAAAACATATATTTTCACTCTATATGGACAGGTGATGCTCAATTTTTGTGTCTCATCATATTCTATAATTTTCAAGTGTTAGTTTCAATTTTATTGAACTGTTCTTCTATGAATATAATCCAATCATATTCCTTAAATCCAAACAACAATTGTGACATGGTTTTAAGATGAGAGGTTCCACTACAAAAAGTAGCAATTTTAGCGACGGTTTTTTCTTCGCTAAAGATATAGCGACAGTTATGTCAACCGCCGTTAAAGTTAGCGTCGGGAACAAAATCCAACGACGCTTGACAGAACCGTCGCTAATTTTGGCGACGGTTCTTTTAAGAAGACCCTTTTTAAAATGTTTTAACGACGGTTTCAACCGTCGTTAAATAACAATTGTTTAAGATATTAATTTTGGCAACGGTTTTAAACCGTCGCTAAATCACCCTTTTGTTTAGCCTTTCTTTAAATTTTTTGATATTTTATTTTCCCTAAGAAAATTTAAATACTTATTCAACCAAAATAATTTCATTTGTATTCAAGATATAGTTAAAGTTTAACATACAAAACATATCCATAATCACTAAGTCAACATTTAACATCCAAAACATATCCATAATCACCAAGTCAACATTTAACATCCAAAACATATCAATATTCACCAAGTCAACATTTAACATCCAAAACATATCCATATTCACCAAGTCAACATTTAACATCCAAAACATATCCATAATACTCAAAGACTTTTACAATATAATATAGCAACAATATAGTTCATATATATATATATATATATAAGTTCAATAAAGAAAATAAAAGAAATATCCAGCTTCATGGATCATGACTAGCTTCTGATGATCTTCGACACGTTGGAGGTGATGACTCTGTGCTTTCCATATCAGGTGGCTGTAAGAAAGTGAAAAAATATAAATATTAAATAACTACTACACATAATAACTAGTTCAAAATTCTTTTATTTTACAATATGCATTACCTGTGAAAGTGGTGGTTCAAAACATGAGCAAGCTCAGTTGGTATCTGTATTCCCATTTTTTTTACTAAATATTTGACTGTTTGATGCATTTGAGCTTGCTCAACCTTCTCACGAGCTCGCTCGGCCTTCTCAAGAGCTCGCTCCTCCTGCTCACGAGCTCGCTCCTCCTGCTCACGAGCTCGCTCCGCCTGCTCACGAGCTCTCTCCGCCTGCTCTAATTCACGTTCTTTCTACATACTCTCTATTTTTTCTTTCATTGTAGCAAGCTCAAGTCGCAGAGAATCTTCACTTGAACTTCCACTGCTTGTGGAACCCACATTCAAGTAGTGAAATCGATGGCTAGGCAAGCCAAATACTTTAGAAGGGCATGCACCTATTCCCAAACCTCTAACTCGTCCAGAATGTTCTTTGATAAGCACTTGCCCAATTGCATCATCAGTTGAAATTACAGTATTATCTAACTGTGAAGCTTCTAATTCTTGAAGTTTCTCTGAAACTTTCTCCTGCAAATTTAAGACACAATCATTAAATCTAACCTTAACTCCAAAAATAAATGAAGAAGAAAGCAACTTTCCTATACAAAAATCCTTTGAGGTGATCTTTCCATATTTAAGAAAAAGAGTTGATTTTTCATATCTTAAGATCACATTAAACAAAAAACACCTATGTAGTCATAGATCAAACATAATCTCTCATTTAGTTTATGAACTCCATCCATCTTTTGCTTTCAATGAAACCAATTTAGAAGCCTTCAAACTGAAACCAAGTTATCTCTACTTTCAACAAAAAAACAAGTAAATAAAGCAGAAGAAGTTTAAAGCTACATTTGGCCACTACTTGAGCAACTCTGAAATAAAATTTACACATCACTATTTCAGAAATCTCATCTCATGCAAAGGCATATAATAATAATAATACCTATTCTATCTAGAGAACACATTATGATGCAGCAAGGCAATTCAAATATTTTCTTTGGGTCCACAATTTGAACAACAAGAAAGTTGATGTTCAAATTTCACTAATTTAGCACCATTATTGTGGTCAAAGCTAGTATGAGCTTCAAGGGCATATCCTTCCTAAAATCCTCTAGTATTTAATCATCTAGTTTTTAAGATAATAAGGTAAGTAAATATATTACCGCAACAATCCTCGCATCTTCACTAATATAAGTCCCATATTTTCTTTTATGAGTAGCAATAAACAATTCACCTCGACCAACTGGCCCTCCTTTCTCTAACTCCTGGAAAACAAATCATAATTAATATATACTACTTCAAAAGCTGATTTCTTATATTATATAATGAATAAAAAATATATATAATAATGATCTTAAAGAACCGAGACTATACTATATATATATATATATATACAGCCATAGATTAAGCTTCAAAAGAGATTATATCATATGAAAGTGTTGTTGCAGTTGAAGAAGATGTGTAAAGAAGGTGCATATTACTGCTTCACTGCTTCACTATATTATGTAATAATTGTCTATCATATATTAAAAAATCATTGCACATCAAAATCGTACCAATAAAGAAATACACGCAAGTTGCACATCAAAAGAGATTATATCATATGAAAGTGTGCAAAGTCAACTAATTAAGTGGGTTCAACAATATCTTCCTTTGTTTTTATATTTGAATAAACATTATTACCATCTCATGCTTCCTTCTTGCATTACTTTTTGAGCCACCAGTATGAGGGAATTTCAGCTTCATACGATTCTGCTTGTTTTGATTACTCATATCCTACAAGTGAAAGGCAAAGGATTAAATAATTCATTTTGAAAATAGTAGGTCAATAGTAGAGAATAACATGAAAATTTACCATGCATTTGTCACCGAGCCGATAAACTACGAAACTGTTCCATTGAGCTTGAGATATATGTTTTGGACAATTAGCCATTATAGTATCTATAGTATCATTTGGTCCAAAGAGCTTATATAACCTACATCTATAATCCCTCCTTTTTTGGCCCAATGATTTCCATGCCCATAAAAGTCCATCATGATTCTCAAAAGCAATCTTGCTCTGCATTTCAAATCACTAAAAAAGTTAAAGTAGCATTAATTACAAAGAAGTCTTTTTTAAAAGAACTCACATATAACACTTAATCTATACCTCTATAATTTTCATTGCAGCTTTCATGTACTGCTCAGGTAGCTCCCTCCAGTCAAAGAAGTTAAGGGGAATTAAGTTAGTGTCAGTGGCCATGTCTCCCAACCAAAATGCAATCAATCCACCAACATCCTTAATCCCTTGACCAATTGAATTATTTGTGCATATTACTTTTTTCCCACTTGGTAAGTTCAATAATTGTTTGGCCTTAAGCTTCTCTTTTGTAACAACCCCATTTTCATCTATCATGAATACATGTACATTAATAAATAAATTAATGATGTTCCAGCAGTGGGTATTGTATCAATTTAATTACTTACCGATGACATCAACAATCCAAGCTTTATTCATGTCATGATTTACACGTGATTGCCTCGTGGAAGATGTTCCAGCAGAATGTGTAGCTTCAAATGATTGTGCGTGTTCAGAGATAGGTGGTTGTGAATGAGCATACATAGGTGGTTGTGTGTGTTCAGATTGTGCATCAACATCATTTGGTTGTTGTGTGCAGAAGAGTAAATATTTTTAGCAATAGCAGTAACCTTCAATCGTCGTCCTCGTGCGCTCCTAGGTGGCATCCTGAAAGAAATGCACAATGATATAGTTAGAGAAATGTAGCCAAATTATGTAAAAATATATATTTCATATAAAGTGACAATGTATTATCATCAAACAAACCATGTCATCCCCTTCATCACTATTCTCAAACTCCACATCAACATTAGTTCCTTCATCACCTCTTAGTAATTGTAAATTATCGATATCATCAGGAAAAATAGAAATTATTTGTTGCTCTAAGTGTATCTGTTGAGTTTGATTCCCACCAACTTCTTCATCATGTTCTTCATTACCCATTTCAAATAAGTCTCGAGGCTTGACATGTATTACAACATTCCATGGGGGATTTGCTTTGTCATCAACATAGAAAACCATTTGAGCTTGTGATGCAAATATGTACGGTTCATCATCTATAAAATCTCCAGTATGAATCAATTGAGAAAAATTAACTAAATTAAACTAGAATTCATCCTTTTTAACCCCTCTAGTGCTAGCCCATAGGCATCTGAATAGAACAACTCTCATATTACCATAATAATTCAGCTCAATGATGTCTACTAATTTTCCATAGTATAAGAGGTCTGCAAGTGCAACCTTCCCATCTTTCACAATTGCATAACATCTAGTTTCAGATGACACACACACACCACTATTTTGGGTTTTCAACTGTAATACCCGGGAATATTTTAACTAGCATCACTAATTAAATTAAATTAATTCATTTAAGAATGGAAAATATTTTTTTATTTTATATCAGGTTTCTTTTTCTTTGTTGTTGTGATATGTATATATATATATATATATATATTAATTAATTAAGTATATATATATATATATATATTATATAAAAGAATAAGGAAAGAAAAAGGAAACCGTGAGAGAGAAGCAGAGAAAGAGAAAAACGTGTGAGAGGGAAAGAACGGGGAGGAGCATCGTCACACACGGAGGGCAGAGCTGGACGGAGAAGAGCACGCGTGGAAGTGGCCGGACGTTCGAGGTGAAGCCAGAGTGCGACGCCGTCCGCCGGAGCTCGCTGTCGTTGTGCTGGAAGAGAGAGAGTCGCGGGCTAGAGAGAGAAACCGAGAAGGAGAGGGTTTCTCGCTGGAAACTTGCCGAAAAACGCCGTCTCTTCACCGGGGAATGTAGCTAGGAGTCTCCTCTACTCCATATCGTCCTTCTAACCGGTTGAATCGAGGTGAGAAGTCCCGAAACTCTCAAACCCTAATTTTATCAATTTTAGGGATTGTTGGAAAGACCCCATTTGATTCAATCTGAGTATTCTGGGTCCTAAATTGAAGTAATTGCATGTTATGAAGTGAGTTGGAAGCTTAGGAACCGGAACCAATTTGATGGAATTTATCCGGGTTGGGAAACTTGTAGAAAAATATGATTGGAAATGTTTAAGGGTATTGTGGACTTATTTGAGATGCATTAATAGGTTGAATTGTAATTATATGATTGTTAAAAATTATTGGAATGTACGAGGGATTAAAACCCGAGTAAGCACCGTCTCACCCGTAACCCGGTTCGGGGAAAAAGAGACAATTTTCTAATTTTACGCTTATTCATGTATGTATATTCATGTGTAGGTGAAGTGTTCAAGGTTATTTTGGTAAATGGAAACTTGGACAAGTAGGATTTATGATTCTCTTGAGCCATAAATTCAAGACTTGGGTAATGGAAGTTCATATGGACACATAGAGGTGGAATTGGGTAACCTTGCATTCCCAAGTCAAAGTTTCCGAATAGTGTGATTAAGAAAGGGTTGGATACGAATAGAAGCATGTTAGGTGTTCCGAAAACTAGTTGGGGGCATTCCAAGCCAACAACTAGTCTATGGAATTAATTAGAGAGAACATGAGCATTAGCGTTACATGTACATGATATTGGCTAAGTTTCAAGTTTCTAAATCTCTCAAGTATATGTGTATAGGGCACCATACAGTGAGTAAACCTTCGGGCACACTTAGAAGCGGCCCTACTCCGTCACATTCAAATAGGTGAACTCTGTCAATGGTGCTCCAGCAATTAAGACACCCCACTCTTATAGAGCTACAGACTTCATTAAGAGTTTTTGAAAACTCAACCTCACATATCATGGCAAGAAAATGCACTTACACCATAGGGATAAATTAAGAGTCGAAACTCTTTCAAATGTCCATTTCAACAGTCACTCTGTAATTCTTTCGTATCTTTGAACCAAGTTCTTAGGATCTCTAATCACAAGATTGGGTATCCTCATAGGTTACTTGTAATCCATACGGGATTTAAATATTCATCCCCCTCGATGTACATACCAATTTCTTTTAGCTATAATTTAAGAAAAACACATAATTCAAAGAATCTAGAAATGACGATATTCATCACAATAAGTGATCTCAATTTATTGGCTTAAAAAACTCATAATTATTATTGGCGGGTATTCCAAAATTCACAAAATATATTTTTGATATATTCTTCTACCAAATAATAATACTAGCCAGTAAAATAAAACATTAATCCATTCAAGGAACTTTTCAAAATCAATAATGTGACTAGAAATTAATTATTATTGTACCTCTTCGTACAAATAAAAATATTTATTTAGCACCAAGTGCTTATTAAACACATCATCATCTCTAATTTGAGAGGTATCATCAATTTAATAAATTAATCACAAATAAATATATTCTTAATTTCATAATATAATTTGGGTCACATATTCACAATAAACTTAGTTCCAAAAATTGAATTATGTAATTCCCATTATAAATTGGATAGCAATTTTTAATAAAAATAATATAAATTAGATATCCTCAAAATTATATACCCCCACTATTGATGGGTTTTGTGCCTTTTCACTAGAATTTCACAATTTCTTTGTTCACCCAAAATATAATATTCTTGTTGCACTTATAAGTCACATGAACTTTTAAATTCATTTTTGTGAAAATAGCACAAAATTCACGATTATAAAAATTGTTTTTCACAAGTATATATGTGTGCACACGTATTCTCTATAAAGTGAATTCTCATTGTTTGAAAATATTTTCTCAAAATATTTCACCAAATCTATTAGGAAAATTTCCAAAATTCATGACAAATTCATTTGTCACATATGACTTTAAAAGTCTACATGAGATATTGAAAATCTCACAAAATATAGAATATAACATTCTATAAACACACATCTAACATTTTTCATTATTCATCACATATAAGCTTAAAATAGCTTTTTACATGAAATTATTATTTTAATGAAATTTTATGGGATTTATCATACCTCTTAAATTCTATAAAATATTCATTAATCCATAATATAATTTGGCTCAGAAATAATTATAATAAAATCGTTTTAAAACCATTTTATGAACCCAAAATATAAGCCAAAATATTTCCATATTTATTTTTACAACAATAGTATACATAAATTTCTTTCCCTTATTGTTATAAAAATAGTATGCTTTATTTTTTAAGACAATATGACATATTTAAATAATATCAAAATATATGACCACCAAAATACATGCCAAAAAACCTTGTCATAAAATTATAATATTTTATGATCATTATTTGGCCTTCGAAATTCATATAAGTTTTGGATTTAACATTAATTTAATGATTAACCCAAAATTATATTTTATAACAAACACATGGTGGCAACATATATGTGATTCTATGAAATTTTGCTCAATAAATTTTTCATAATACCACATTTACACAATCTTTGCATAATATCAATTTATGCAAATTCTTATAAATCTTTATATATATATATATATATATATATATATATATATGAGAAATATCCATAAATAAATATATGAAATAATCTCAAAAATAAACAATTTCATCTGTTGCATCTCTAAAAATAACATAGCAAAAGCAAGAGTATATCAATACTTCAAAACAATATGGTATGTATATTATATACTTTGGTATCTCAGAATTATAAATAGTGAAATTTTTTCACAAATATATCTTAGAATTAGTGAGCAATTAAATATAATATAAAGATTTATAAGCTCACAAAAATAAATCAAGATAACAAGAATATATATATTTGAGTAGTTCACCAACTAGAACTCAAATACTTATTACCCAATTATTCTTATTTTCCATTTGCTGCATTATGGGGATTAACATTAATTACCTTAAACTTGTTGGAGCAACAACCTGAAAATAAGAATAAACACCAAAAATAGGGAAATGTAAATTGTTAGAGAAATAATAAAATGTGAGGTACCGGACTGAGGCACGGATATCTCGTTATCTTTAAGGTAATTCACGTCTCCCACGGGTTGATTTTGGTATATCACCCAGTGTAGTGGGTACTTAGACGCGTTACCTCTTTGATACAACAGCTCAGTACATCGATGATAGACAGGACTCTGTCTCCCACACCTTTATCTACCCAAATAACACACATATATGTTTATTACCCATAATTTTCTTATGGTTTCTTCTTCTTCTTGTAGTACCCAAAATGGCAGCAAGTAATCCACTTTTATAGGTGAATTTGTGCCTCAATTAAGATATGAAATTAAGTTACATTAATATGATGCAAATGGCTATAAGTACATTTTTCTTCTCACCTTTACCATTTGTAACTTATTTCATAAATTATTCATTTCCAACGTTTTGTTTCATTTATATGATTAATTAATATAATAAATTAATATTATTAATTTGTAATAATATTCAACAATCCCTCACTTATTATTATAAATTAACACCCACATTTAATATTTGTTTTATATTTGGGTAGAGACAGACTATTATGTATAGATAGATAATTGCCTTGAATCTATATTTAGCAAAAATATATATCTTGATCTAGAGCCATAGTGGTATTTGCTTTGAACCATGACTGCTTAAGGGAGACAAGACATATACCTTGCACATAATAATCCAGGTGCAATATATGAACCCTAGCCCGCGGCCGTGTGCGCATCCTGTTTCTTGAATGTGATTCAAGAATATATGCACTTTTATATTCTCTTAGGAGCAGCCCCACTCCGTCACATTCAAATAATTGAACTCTGTCAAGGGTGCTCCTGCAATTAAGACACCCCCACTCTTATAGAGCTACAGACTTCATTAAGAGTTTTTGAAAACTCAACCTCACATATCGTTGCAGGAAAATGCACTTACACCATAGGGATAAATTAAGAGTCAAAACTCTTTCAAATGTACATTTCAACAGTCACTCTATGATTCGTTCATCCCTTTGAACCAAGTTCTTAGGATCTCTAATCACAAGGTTGGATATCCTCATAGGTTGCTTGTAATCCATACGGGCTTTAAATATTCATCCCCCTCGATGTACATACAAGATTCTTTTAGCTATAGTTTCAGAAAAACACACAATTCAAAGAATCTAGAAATGACGGTATTCATCATAATAATTTATCACAATTTATTGGCTTAAAAAATTCTCATAATTATTATTGGCTGGTATTCCAAAATTCACAAAATATATTTTTTGTTGTAAATAATATAAAATGAATTTCCGTTAGTCTCCCAAAACCTCCAAATCAATGACTCCATAACCCATATTGAGTAGGATTTATGCCATTGATTAGCCATTATGTACCATCCTTAATTCTTTGTAACTCATGGTTGGAGGTTACCCTTGTAACCCTATAAATAGAAGATGTATGCAAGAGTTGTAAACAATAAGAAAGTGAATATGATCATACTTCTCCTCTTCATCTTGTTTCTATTCTTCTTCTTCTTCTACACTCCTTTTTACATTATGTTTATAACACGTTATTAGCACGAAGTTGTCACGACACCCTTTTAGAGGACCGTGACCGGCACAAACACAGGGATTATCCCTATGCCTGTAAGCCTTATCACCTAATTGACAGAATATCTATTATTGAAAATACATTCACATGCAGTATAATACCATGGCTACACCGAAATGGTGGCCTATCCTAGGCAAGCAAATCCACGGCCAGTGCCGCTTCAGGATATAGATATAGGAAAACACACATAATATATATAACCTGTGTACTGGCTACACATTTGAATATGCTGCCTATCCTATTCACATGCAACAGATATATGTATATATACATTTTGGAAACAAATTTTCCCTGCATCGTAATCTAACGAATCCTGATCTTTAAGGTGTGTGAAGCTGACAGTTCTAGATTTAGTGATACAATATAGTTGGGTACGTCTACCCTTTACTTTATGATACAATAATAAAGTAAATTAAATTACAATTACACTTTATTCACCCACATGAACAAGTTGTGGGTCTTGGAAAAGTGTTGCTCAACCCTCGTTCCACCGAGACTTCTTCCACCTGTACTTAACCTGTCTCTGTGTAGTAAAAATGAGGTGTGAGTCTTGACCACGCGACTCAGTGAGGACTCTCCGATCCCCGGCCCAAGGTGGGTACCATAGCGTTGGGTTTGGGAGTCATGCACAGCCACATGCAAAAACAACTAGTTACTGTTGTTAGCATACATTCTTGGTGATCACACAACAACCGAAATTTCACCCAAACACTCACATGCATTTAATAACTGTAAACATGCAGCAGTTTATTCCACGTCATCAATCAACAATTAAACACGTAACATATAGTGCTGGCTTTTACTTACCGGTCTTCTCACGTTTAGCATATCTGAATCAAACAAGATGTTGTGATGACATAATCCTGTACGTCACCACTCCGCTGCACAATCAGCAATAATATGCAAACACAGACAATTCTTTAAGTACACGCAGATACTATAACATACATCTACTTAACTTCCCCCACTCTGGGGTATTTACTAGCCACTACATGGCTTTTCAACCTCGAACCCGTGCACTCGGGTTGTTAGCCACCACGTGGCAAAGCATACTTAACCCATTCACTTGGGTACTGGTCACCTCGTGACAATTCTGTTAATCAAACAATACTTAACCTCTTCACTTGGGTACTAGTCACCTTGTGACAATTCTATTAATCAAACACAATTAACTTCTATCTATCAAACAACTGATACGTAGCCACCACGTGGCACGTCCTGACCCCTTGCTGCGGGGCAATAGCTTGAGCCCACTCGTCCATTACCCAACCAGGCCACATGGCGGGCACGACACGACGTCTCGAAGCATGGCCACTGACACACCCTGGACCAACTCCACAGGATGATTTCTCTTTTACTAGGCTAGACTCATGGTTCACCCGTAGGTTCCTCCCGTGTCTCCTTACCTTAGTCTCACATATTAATAGGATTCTTTGTATCTTTCCTGAAGGATCAACAATTCTTCTCCTTATTAATATGTACAAGTATCCTCAACAGGATATAACTCATACCTGTCCAGATGCACTCTCTGAGCCTCAAGTTATCGTCATAGCAATATAAATCCTTTCTGACCCTATTGCCAGGATAGGGCAATGACCATCGTCATGGTGATTATAAAACTAAGGTCTCAAGTGCCATCTGACGTTGTTCTAGTCGATGTCTCACATCGCTAGCATAACCAAATCCGAAACCCACCAATAACTCCCTTTGCATGATTTCAATTTAAGTCATCGTCGTGGAAAAGATTTAATAAAATACTCATCATGCCTCCGGAGTGTATGAGTTGGATTTGTAACACACCAATCATAGCAAACAATTTATTCTCTACTCCTATGTCTTCCTATCCAAGCTACTTTCCACAACCTATTTTCTAATTCTTTCATTCTTTTAGCATTCTATATCTCTAGCTAACACATACCAGACAAGCAGAGAATATACATACTCATGTAATCCACATAGGCATACAACCCTAGGAGCAGAAATGAAAGAGCCCTCACTTGGCCACTTCACTTAGCATTCCCTTTGAGCACTCTGGTCTCCAAGGAAGTACTTGAACCCTATCACATACAACCGATTCAATCGATATCAAATTTCATACAATTTCCTAGTTTCTTTTCTTATGACGTCTTACATTTATCAAACCCCCAAGTTCATTTACTTGGCCTATGGTCATCATTTGGTGTTCTTTCTAGATTAAACACAATTTAATACATAATTAATTAATTAATCTCACAACCTTGTTCACTCTCCAAGCTCCATTAATGGAAATTTTGCCAAATATGGAAAGTCCTAACTTTCATTAAGGGTTCACATATCACCAACCTAACCATTGGGCATCATTCCAAATCATTTAAAATATCTAAACATATAATTTAAAGTTCATACATACCAACAATTCTAATGAAATCCACAAATCTTTCCAAAAATGGCAAAAAATCGCACCTTAGGGTTCTTAGAGCAAAAACAACCATATAGTTCATGATTTGTGTGTTCTCTACATCCTAAAAGAGTTTTAGGGTGAAATAATATCAACTAGTAACTCATTCCCACCAAGAAAATCATGATTTAAGAAGTGGAGGCATGATTTTAGAGCTTACCCTTGAGAAATCCGAATTTGGGGATTTAGAAGAGTTGTCCAAGCTCTATGGTGCTCCAAGATGCTAGGTGAAGCTTGAGTGATCCTTGAATTGATGAGGGAAGCAAAGAAATTGATTGAAAGTAATAGGTCTTTTTTTTTCTTTTAACCTAAGAGAGAATTGAGATGAAGAGGAAGAAGAAGATGGAGGAAAAGAAGGGGTATGCGTGCTGTGCTGCTAGAGAAGAAAACAAGGGTTCTTAAATTGGATTTGGGACTTAAGGGTCTTTTGGACATTTGACAACTTTTGAGAAATGGTGAAATAGAGTTTTGATTGGATTTTCTCATCTAGATTTATTTTTGGATAAGAATAGGAAAATTTATAAAATTTAGGGTAATCATAGGCCTATTAAAAATATATGTCACTGAGTCTCTAGCAGATGAGAATTTTCTACCCAGTACAATTTTTATTTCTGAAAAATTCTTAAATTTAAACTATAAGCTCGAAATAATTCATACGATTCATATTTAACCCAATTTATATTTTTGTATTTGAATTTATTATTTATTTTAATTTATCAAATTCCCAAATCTAAAGCAATTAAAATCTTAATAATAACCCAAAAATTCTTATTTCATTCCAAAAGAAATATTTTTATTTTATTTAGTCAAAAGGTCCAACCTCAACATAAAAATTCTATCAATTTCATATTATCCCATCATTTCTTAATTAGGATTATTTATCTATATATATATATACATATTTCTATTTATTTACTTGTATATATTATTATTATTATTATTATTATTATTATTATTATTATTATTATTATTATTATTTTACATTCCAACTCCAAATGATGATCATTCTAAGTCTTACTATATATTTGACTTGATTCCAAAAATACCCCTCGGGTATTACAATCTTCGAAAAAAATTCCTTTTCGGTTTCTTTTAACTTTCATACATTTTCTATATTCTTTTTATTTTAAAAAATTTTTAATTTCTAGCCCCGAAATAAATCATTCTTTAATCCTCGAAATTTTCCGGGGTATTACAGAAGTTCTACCGATCGATTTGAGTTTTGGTAAATTGAGCATGATGATCACATTAAGGTGAGTAAACAACATCAAATCAAGGTAAGAAAACATATTTGATTTTTATTGTTCCAAATTCTTATTCATGTTAATTTTACATAAAGTGAATATGTATATGTTTATGCATATCTTAATTATTTCATTTCTTATTTCTTATTTACAATATCAATTTTCACAAAGCTTGATAAATTTGTTGCACTTGATATTTCAAGAGGAATTATTACCATGGATTCTTGATGCCATAATTCTGTTGAGTGCAATGAATCTTGGAAATACTATCAATGATAAAATCAAGCATCCCTGAAGGACTGCACAGGGCAATATTTTTTTTTACCATTATTATTTGCATCGTCAAGAATTGAAAATATGGTATCTTATTAACAAAGAACCGGTAGTTCTCTAGAATAATTTGCAAGATTCTATATAATCAAGCTTTGTTTAAAATTAGCTCTCTATTGAATTTATGTTAACATGTAATTATTGATGAAGATATATTGGTAAAGACATATTATACTTGTATGCCTCGTATGTGCTCCTAAAGCAGCAATATTGAGAGCATAGATTTACCAAATATTTTGAGCTAATTTCTTATTTGCTTATGGTTAAGCAAAATTTATAAGCTATTGAAAAAAAAATTAGTAGGCCCGTCCAAATGAATCAACTCCATTTCCTGAAGAAAATGGAACAAAGTATAATAATATTTGTAAAAGTATTCCCTGAAGTGAATGCAGCAAATAAAGTATGATGAGTTTGGTAAATGACTGTAGTCGTAGCCATGGTGTTGGACGTGGACATGATAAAGGATTAAAAATTTACTATCATCATGATTGACGTTATAATAATCAAAAGAACTATTGGAGTTCTCAATATAATTCTTATAGGAATAAAGATAATATATGTCATTGATATGACATAAAAGATCATTGGTCACGTGTTTGTCGTGCACCTGAATATCTTGTCAAGCTTTACAAGCTATGATAAAGAAAGAAAAGAATGCTGACGTCAATTTGATTTTCCAAAATTGATGATATATTAAGGTCAATTTTGTTTATAAAGATGATGAAAAATAAGCATAATGATAATGAATAAATTGTTAACAATCTTAGGTGATAAATAATTTTGTTAACAACATTGAAATATAAATTATTAAAAGAAATTGGTACTGTGTGTCACGACCCCCGTTTAGAGGACCGTGACTGGCACAGACACAGGGAATGCCCCTATGCCTGTAAGCCTTATCACATGATTGCCAGAATATCTAATATTGAAAATACATTCACATGCAGTATAATACAATGGCTACACCGAAATGGTGGCCTATCCTAGGCAAGCAAATCCACGGCCAGTGCCACTTCAGGATATAGATATAGGAAAACACACATAATATATATAACCACTTCAGGATATTCACATGTAACAGATATATGTATATATATATATATAGATATATATATTTTAAAACAAGTTTTCCCTTTATCGCAAGATAACTAATCCTGATCTTAATGGTGTGTGAAGCTGACAGTTCTAGATTTAGTAATACAATCTAATTGGGTACGTCTACCCTTTACTTTATGTTACAACGAAAAAGTAAAGTAAATTACAATTACAATTTATTCACCCACACGAACAAGTTGTGGGTCTTGGAAAGTTTTGCTTGTCCCCCGTTCCACCGAGACTTCTTCCACATGTATTTAACCTGTCTTTGTATAGTAAAAATGAGGTGTGAGTCTTAACCACGCGACAAAGTGAGGACTCTCCCATCCCCGGCGCAAGGCGGGTGCCAAAGCCCTGGGATTGGGAGTCATACACAACCACATGCAAAAACAAATGGTTACTATTAATTAGCATACATTCTTGTTGATCACACAACAACAGATATTTCACCCAACCACTCACATGCATTTAACAGAAACAAGCATGCAGCAGTTTATCCCACGTCATCAATCAACAAGTAAACATGTAACATATAGTGCCGGATTTTACTTATTGGTCTTCTCACGTTCAGCATATTTGAATTAAACAAGACGTTATGGTGACATAATCCTGTACGTCATCACTATGCTGCACAATCAACAATTATATGCAAACACAGATAATTTGTACAAACACACAGATACTTTACCATACATCTACTTAATTTCCCACACTCTGGGGTATCTACTAGCCACTACGTGGCATTTCTACTTCGAACCCGTGCACTCGGGTTACTGGCCACCATGTGGCAAAGCATACTTAACCCATTCACTTGAGTACTGCTCACCTCGTGACAATTCTATTAATCAAACAATACTTAACCCATTCACTTGGGTACTAGTCACCTGGTGACAATTCTGTTAATCAAACACAATCAACCTTTATCTATCAAGCAACTGATCCATAGCCACCAAGTGGCACGTTCTGACCCCTTACTACGGGGCAATAGCTTGAGCCCACTCGTCCATTACCCAACCAGGCCACAATGCCGGGCAAGACATGACGTCTCGAAGCATGGCCGCTGACACACCCTGGACCAACTACACAGGATAATTTCACTTTTACTAAGTTAGGCTCACGGTTCACCCGTAGGTTCCTCCCGTATCTCCTTACCTTAGTCTCACGTATTAATAGGATTCTTTGTATCTTTCCCAAAGGATCAACAATTCCTCTCCTTGTTAATATGGACAAGTATCCTCAATAGGATATAACTCATATACCTGTCCAGATGCACTCTCTAAACCTCAAGCTATTGTCATAGCAATATAAATCCTTTTTGACCCTATTGCCAGGATAGGGCAATGTCATCGTCATGGTGATTATAAAACTAAGGTCTCAAGTGTCATATGACATTGTTCTAGTCGATGTATCACATCGCTAGCATAATCAAATCTGAAACCCACCAATAACTCCTTTTGCATGATTATAATCTAAGTCACTGTCGTGACGAGTTTTCCAATTAAAAGCTTAGTCCTTCTGTACAAGGATTCTTGCCACCGCCGTGGGAAAAATTTAGTAAAATACTCATCATGCCTCCGGAGTGTGCGAGTTGGATTTGTAACAACCAATCATAGCAAACAATTACACTCTACTCATATGTCTTCCTATCCAAGCTAATTTCCACAACCTATCTTCTAGTTATTTTATTCTTTTAGCATTCTATACCTCTAGCTAACACATACCAGACAAGCAGCAAATATGCATACTCATGTAATCCACATAAGCATACAATCCTAGGAGCAGAGATGGAAGAACCCTCACCTTGGCCAACCTTCCATGCAATCCTCTCCTGTAACTTTAGTCTCCTCGGAGTTCCTGTTGCACTCTTTTGCATGTCGTTGTTCCTATAAGAACAACATTTACTTCATTAAGGTTATTACTTAACTTAACTTGTTATTTATCTCTCCATTACTCTCACATGTAGTCCATGGTTGCCACAGAGTCAAGCTCTTGGTCTTATCGGACTTTTCTATCTTGATTTATGCGTATCCTTCCTCGGACACTTGACTTACTCGCATGTAACACTCTACTTGAGTGTGTAATGTCACGACCCCCGTTTAGAGGACCCTGACCGGCACAGACACAGGGAATATCCCTGTACCTGCAAGCCTTATCACCTAATTGACAGAATATCTATTATTGAAAATACATCCACATGCAGTATAATACAATGGCTATACTGAAATGGTGGCCTATCCTAGGCAAGCAAATCCACGGCCAGTGCTGCTTCATGATATAGATATAGGAAAACACACATAATATATATAACATGTGTACTGGCTACATATCCGAAGATGTTGCCTATACTATTCACATGCAACAGATATATGTATATATATACATTTTGAAAACAAATTTTCCCTGTATCGCAGTAAAATAAATCCTGATCTTTAAGGTATGTGAAGGTGACAGTTCTAGATATAGTAATACAATCTAATTGGGTACGTCTACCCATTACTTTATGATACAATAATAAAGTAAATAAAATTACAATTACACTTTATTCACCCACATGAACAAGTTGTGGGTCTTGGAAAGTGTTGCTCAACCCTCGTTCCACCGAGACTTTTTCCAACTGTACTTAACTTGTCTCTGTGTAGTAAAAATGAGGTGTCAGTCTTAACCATGCGACTTAGTGAGGACTCTCCCATCCCCGGCACAAGGCAGGTACCTTAGCACTGGGATTGGGAGTCATACACAACCACATGCAAAAACAACTAGTTATTGTTAATTAGCATACAATCTTGGTGACCACACAACAACAGATATTTCACCCAATCACTCACATGCATTTAACAGGTACAAACAAGCAGCAGTTTATTCCATGATATCAATCAGAAAGTAATCATGTAGCATATAGTGTCGGCTCTTACTTACCGGTCTTCTCACGTTCAGCATGTTCGAATCAACAAGACGTTGTGATGATGTAATCCTGTATGTCACCACTACGCTGCACCATCCGCAATCATATGCAAACACACACTATTTATACATACACACAGATACTATAGCATACATCTACTTAATTTCCCCTACTCTGGGTATCTACTAACCACTATGTGACTTTTCTACTTCGAACCCGTGCACTCGGGTTACTGGCCACCACGTGGAAAAGCATACTTAACCCATTCACTAGGGTACTTGTCACCTCATGACAATTCTGTTAATCAAACAATACTTAACCCATTCACTTGGGTACTAGTCACTTCGTGACAATTCTGTTAATCAAACACAATCAACCTCTATTTATCAACCAACTGATTCGTAGCCACCAAGTGGCATGTTCTGACCCCTAACTGCAGGGCAATAGCTTGAGCCCACTCGTCCATTACCCAACCAGGCCAAAATGGCGGGCACGACACGACGTCTCGAAGCATGGCCGCTGACACACCCTGGACCAACTCCACAGGATGATTTTCTCTTTTTTAGGTTAGGCTCACGGTTCACCCGTAGGTTCCTCCCGTGTCTCCTTACCTTAGTCTCACATATTAATAGGATTCTTTGTATCTTTCTCGAAGGATAAACAATTCTTCTCCTTGTTAATATGGACAAGTATCCTCAACAGGATATAACTCATATACCCGTCCAGATGCACTCTCTGAACCTCAAGCTATCGTCATAGCAATATAAATCCTTTTTGACCCTATTGCAAGGATAGGGCAATGACCATCGTCATGGTGATTATAAAACTAAGGTCTCAAGTGCCATCTGACGTTGTTCTAGTCGATGTCTCACATCGCTAGCATAATCAAATCCAAAACCCACCAATAACTCCGTTTGCATGATTATAATTTAAGTCACCGTCGTGACGAGTTTTCAAAATAAAAGCTTAGTCCTTCTGTACAAGGACTCTTGCCACCGTCGTGGAAAAGATTTAATAAAATACTCATCATGCCTCCGGAGTGTATGAGTTGGATTTGTAACACACCAATCATATCAATCAATTACTCTTTTCTCCTATGTCTTCCTATCTAAGATACTTTCCACAACCTATTTTCTAGTTCCTTTATTGTTTTAACATTCTATACCTCTAGCTAACACATACCAGACAAGCAGAGAATATACATACTCATGTAATCCACATAAGCATACAACCCTAGGAGCAGAGATGGAAGAACCCTCACCTTGGCCAACCTTCCATGCAATCCTCTCCTGTAACTGTAGTCTCCTCGGAGTTCCTGTTGCACTCTATTGCGTGCCGTTGTTCCTATAAGAACAACATGTACTTCATTAAGGTTATTACTTAGCTTAACTTGTTATTTATCTCTCCATTACTCTCACATGTAGTCCATGGTTGCCACAAAGTCAAGCTCTTGGTCTTTTTGGACTTCTCTATCCCAACTTATGCGTATCCTTCCTCGGACACTTGACTTACTCGCATATAACACTCTACTTGAGTGTTTTACATACTTGGATTTGAGTATTAGACCTCTATCTAACTTGTATTCGCATCTAAGGAAGCTTATCTAGCTTGGTTGGATGGAATCCTAATTTTTAGGAAGGTCTAAACATTTGATTCAAATTGTGTTCCTACTCGGGTTCTAAGAAATCTACTTTCTAAACCTCAATACACCTCTAATTCATCCTACTTAAGGCTTCCTAATAATTATGAAGGAATAAAATTACTATTTTAGAATTTGGACTTCATTGCTCCGCAAGTTTCTATCCTTGAGAAACAAGAAGGTACCTAAAATAATTCTTAATAAATATTCATAATTATCCACGGGTATTTAAGATCGAAGAGAGGAGATTTAAAACTCTCAACGTCACCCTTAAAGTGTATTTGGACAACCTGAGCAGGGACCCGGTACATTAACGTCAAGGTTCAACCTTAGTAACCTCGGGCCAGCTCTTCACGGGTCTTGTTCAACTAATATTCCAACTATATAATTTTAATAATACCAATCAAAGCCTATTTACTCAAATCCAAGCTCAATCCTAATTATCAACAATTTTCCCCAATTTGGAAATAATTATAATTTCAACCCCAAATTCTTCCAAATTTGAATTTGGCTAAATCCAAAGATATAATCTCAATTCCTACCCCGACTAAGTGTTCAAGAACACTTTCTAGGTCTCAATCTACCCTCGAAACAACTCAATCGAAGGTGAATCAAAGAAATCCATAAAAATGGATAAATTGAGGGTTTCGAATGAAATTGGGGTTACCAACCATGATTCGATTGGTGGGAGGTGCGGAAGATGTTGTAACCGAGCTCCTGTGACTTTTCCCGGCGTCGGCTAGCTCTTCTTCGGCGAGTTTCCGACGGATTTCCGGTGAATCCCCCTCTCTCTCTACCTCTCGGCTCTTTCTCTCTCTTCTCCCTCTCTCACCATTTCCTTTCTTCCTTCTCGTTTTCTCTTGGTCCCATGGCTCCCTTTCACTCTCTTTTCCTTTCTTTATTCTTTCTTTAAAATAAACATACGGCACCCCATTATAAATAAATAATAATAATAATAATAAAATAATTATAATAAATAAATATAATTAAAATAAAATAATTAATATAATTAAAAATCAAATAATTAATTAATAAAATAATTAATAATTAAATAAACAATAGCAATTATGTATTTTTAAATTTAACCCATTTCCCTATTTAATTCAGGATTCCAATTTCTTAGGTCCCGAATTAAATCCCAAAAATTATTTTTTACTTCTTTTCTTTCCCTTTTATTTTATTTTAAACTTCAAAAAATTTTCTCGGGTATTACAATCTTTGAAAACAAAAAAATTTCCCATCTGGTTTCTTTTAACTTTCAAAGCCTTTTTTTCTATATTCTTTCTGAGGTTTAAATTCCTAGCCCCGGAATAATTCATTCTTAAATCCTCGAGATTTTAAATAAATCATTCTTTAATCCTCGAAATTTTCCGGAGTATTACATTTAAAATTCTTGGATTTGAGTATTAGGCCTCTATCTAACTTGTATTTGCATCTAAGGAAGCTTATCTAGCTTGGTTGGAAGGAATCCTAATTTTAGGAAGGTCTAAGCATTTTAATTCAACTTGTGTTCCTACTTGGGTTCTAAGAAATCTAGTTTCCAAACCTCAATGTACCTCCAATTTATCCCACTTAAGGTTTCCTAAAGGTTGTGAAAGGATAAGGTTGAAATTCACGAAGTTAGACTTAATTTGTTCCGCAAGTTTCCATCCCTGAGAAACAAGAAGGTACCTAAAATAATTCTTAATGCTTGATAACATAATTATAATTATTCTCGGGTGTTTAAGATTGAAAAGAAAAGGTTTGGAGCCTTCAACATCACCCTTAAAGCATATTTGGGCAAACCGAGCAGGGACCCGGCATGTTAATGCCAAGGTTCGTCCTTAGTAACCTCGGGCAGCTCTTCATGGGTCTTGTTCAGCTAATATCTCAACCATACAATTTTAATAATATCAATCCAAGCCTATTTACTCAAATCCAAGCTCAATCCTAATTATCACAATTTCCCCAATTTGAAAATAATTATAATTTCAACCGCAAATCCTTCCAAATTCGTATTTGGGCAAATCCGAGAACAAAATCTCGATTCCTACCCCAACTAAGTGTTCAATAACACTTTCTAGGTCTCAATCTACCCTCGAAACAATCCAATCGAAGGTTAATCGAAGAAATCCCTAAAAATGGAGAAATTGAGGGTTTCGAATGAAATTGGGGTACCAACCTTGATTCGATTGGTGAGAGGTGTGGAAGATGTTGGAGTCGAGCTCCGGTGGTTGTGTCCGGCGGCGGACGGCTCTCCTCCGGCGAGTTTCCGGCGACCGTCGCCCTCCCCTTCTTCTTCTTCGTTCACATGTTGCTCTCTCTCTCCCTCTCTTCCCTCTCTTTCTCTCTTTTTCCTTTCCTTTTCTTTTATATTCCTCTTCTTTCCATTCTTTACTTATAACACCACGTCTCCCACTCCCATTAAATAATTATAATAAATAAATATAATTAAAATAAAATAATTAATAATTAAATAATAAATAAATAAATATTATTAAAAAAATTAATTAATTAATAATTAAATAAATAATAACCAATATGTATTTTTAATTTAATCCCTTTCTCTATTTAATTCAGGTTTCCAATTTCTTAGGTCCCGAATTAATCCCAAAAGTTATTTTCTACTTCTTTTCTTTCCCTTTCATTTTATTTTAAACTTCAAAATTTTTCCCGGGTATTACAATCTTTGAAAAAAGAAATTCCTTTCCAGTTTCTTTTAACTTTGATATTTCTTCTATATTCTTTTTTTAAAGTTTTAAATTCCTAGCCCCGAAATAAATCATTCTTTAATCCTCGAAATTCGAAATAAATCATTATTTAATCCTCGAAATTTTCCGGGGTATTACATTCTTCCCCCCTTAAGAAATTCGGTCCCCGAATTTCATCTACTTCGTGGGGTTGTTGGCTTGTTGCCATCCCTTGGCTCAATTTCATCTATGGTTTCCCTCAATGTGGAAATTTTATCGTTTTACCCTACGGTTCATCTTTCTTTCCTAGAGGCTCAAGGTCTTTATCTGGTCTCTACATATTCTTTCCGTGATCGTTTGTATTTCTAGTTTCATAGTTAACCACCCCTCCGCGAGGTGTTAACCAACAGACTCCATCTGTCGTCGTTTTCTTCCCCGAGGATACCTAACTTTCCTAGTTTCAATTCACTTTTTGCTATTAATCTTGCAATGGAGTGTCTGGCATGTACCACATGCCATGCTCCAATTTAGTTCTCCTAGGAGTTAGTTATTTCCTTCTCTAGTGAGGCTTACCTTGACTCAATCAGCTTGTCCGACTAGCTACCTTCGTAGTGACTTCTTATATCCGTCTTGGAACACGCCAAGACACTAGCTATTTTCATAGCACACTAGGTCCTATTTCTATAAACTCTAACTGACGAAGTACTCCCCTACATCGGAGTCCCCGTACCAAAGTATGCTCTACTATCAAGTAGCTACCCTTCTGCCGGTATTCCCCCGATATATTCCTTGTAAACGACTTCTCCGGAAAATTCCGTTTACATCTTACTACACCCTCTACTCTACATCTAGACTTACCGCTTATACGGCATACGCCCTACGTAGGTGTTTATACTTTGTGCCATCAGTGTACCCAACCCTTCCGAGGTTGTTACGCTCACTACCGACTCAGTTTACTTACTCGTGTCCTAACGAAGCTAAATTCCATGATACTAGCACAACTATGTATTACACTTACCGTTTCTCCACCAAACGGTGAAGGATCTTACATTTATGACTCGTGTTTCCCTTTCTTTTTCGGACTTCTACACTTACCCTTAGTGGTTTCCATAACTACTTCAGGTTACTCACTGTCGACATCCTATGTCAGACTGACTTAGACTCTTCTCTGACTACTACTTGTAGTCATTTCTGTTTATAATGGAAACTCATCAGTCTCCTCCTTACCATCATATTCATTACTCTGCCTCAGGCTCAGTTCGGTCTTCACATCCGAAGACCTCGCTTAACACGACTATGACTGTGGATCTATACCATCCTTAGGTTAGTCCACTTAGAGTTGCACATCTTATGCTAATTCTACTCGTTGGGTTTCTGTTGGCTTTTACCCCAACTTGGCCCACTTGGACTCCTAAACTCACTTAGATCCTGTATTCCTACTTGGAATACTTGATCCGTTAACTCCAGCATGAGCTTTTCCGAACATGCTCTACTCCCCTTGACTAAATAGGATCCGCTCCCACGGTTTGACTCTTTCCTTTCTTACGATGTGGCATATGTTCAAGAACATATACCGCCTCTTGCAAGTGTGTTGCCCGTTGGGTTCCAATCGCCTCCAACGGTAGCATACATGTTTTATCATTTTGGCTCGCATCCCCAAATGCTTACCCGACTCCCTTCCCGTATTCACTCTCTTCTTTTCCATTTCGTACCTACGTGGTACTCTTTCTTCGAGTATTTCTCAATACTCGTTACTCACTAAGTTCTCCTTTTCGATTAACCGTCCTTACGGTTAATTTTCCCTTTATGGCACCCACATGGCCATTTATACGTTTGGTTTGTCCACTCAGTCTCCACCCATACACGACTTCAGACTAACGGATTTACGGTTCAGCAATCTGTGGAACTAGCTTACCTAGCTATGTCCACTACAATCTGTGTACTATACATGCACTTATGGTAGTAGTTGGTTCTCCACCTCCTACTTGACTCTTATCCTATGGGGTCCTATAGGCTTCCGCTCTTCCCCCCTTATAGGACTACTTATCCCTGTCTACTTTCTCTCCCCTCGAGCCTCCACAAGTCCCTTTGGGGTTTATCTCTCACGTTATCTCGTTCGAGAGCTATCTACCGCAATAGCACTCATTTTCTTATCTCTAGACGGTACCCGAAGGTCTATGCCCATTTCCACCTCTAGACTTGCTCCGGTCTAATGCTTTTGAGTCCATTATCACCCTATAGCCCCTTAATTGGTAACCCTTAGGTTTACCTGTATACTCCCTTGGTACTTTAAGACTCTCTAGTGCTTTTCGATGTCTACTTAACTTTAATCACTCCAAGCGAGTGATTTCTCAACTACTTCTACCATCCTTATACAGCTTACCTATAAAAGGACTATTGTTTGATAGGGTATTTGTCACGACCCACACCCGAGGGCACGTGACCGGAACAGGCTAAGGGTAGGGCCCTCGAGCTTGTTAGCCTAATTGTCAATTCCAAAACCCATCTTTTGATTTCCATTTAAGCATTCCATTTAATTCAACACAAAATACAATTTAATTCAATTACATAATACTAATTCAATAGTTTTACAAAATGCTCAATATTATCAAAGCTAGCACCCACATGAATAAAGTGTAGATTCTTATTTTGCCACCTTCACAGTGCTGATGTGTATGCCTAACCTGTATCTGTTTCTGAAAAATGTAAACTATGAGGGGTGAGTCATACGACTCAGTGAGGGACAAACCCATCCTAGACATGGTAGAAGGGTACCACCGGGAAGGGGAAAGGAAATGTCATACATAAACAGTTACATTGTCATTTATTAGATAAGAACAAAAAATTTCTCAACCACTAACCAAAGTCCATGTACCAATCACACTTACACAAACACACTATTCACATGAGTCATTTACACATTCAAGATAGAAACCACTCAAGTGGTGTCCATACATCAATTTTAAGAACAATCATAGATCTAGACGCAAATGAGACCAATCCAAGATGCACAAATATTTGGGGGTAATATTGGCCACATAGAGTTAAGATCACTTGGACGCCATCTAGTGAAAGAATGTTTTAAGAAAGATATAGCTTTAAAAGAAAAGAATTAGTTTACAAATTGGAGTCCAAGGTTTGTCAAGTATTAAAGAGAACGAATCCCCTATTTAGTTTTCAAAAGGACAAGAAATGTATTATATAAAGAAAAGGGTTCGTATGGTTTAAAAAGGAAATAACTATGTGACCAACATTACCTATTCACACAATTCCTTTCCTACAAGCAAACAAGGAATGAGGTTCAACTAAGTTCCTTCCCTCCTCCCTTGCTCACTTATGGGTTCATAACAAATGGGTTGGTTAAGTGGTTCAACTAGGTTCCTTCCCACCACCTTCCCAATTTTTACAATTTTAACGGCACATGGTTCAACCCCGTTCCTTCCCATGCCCGCCGTTGTACATCAACACAAGGTGAGTGCCATGGTTCAACCTTGTTCCTTCCCATGGACTACTCCATGCCACATTCACATATGGTGTATGGTTCACCCATGGTCCTTCCCATACACCACCTTAGTATCTTAACTCATGATTGGTCACATGGTTCTGCCTTTGCTCCTTCCCATGTTCTCAACCATGCAACATTCACACATGGTGTATGGTTCACCCAAGGTCCTTCCCATACACCATCTTAGTACCCTAACTCAATACTTAATACAAACAGTGCACAATTTCCTACACACAGTCATCATCATACAACACACATCAATCAAAGAGATAATTTGCAAGTTAATTCACTCATCCTATCAAGAATCCTTATTCATGCACAAGCTCACATTCAATCTACAAATTTCACGTCTATATCAAGCATTAACAACCATCCATGAGTACAAATATACATTAAGAAATTCACAATTTTGATTACACAATTATGTCATCCAATCAACCCTTTAGGGGCTAAGATGAGAGAGTCCCTCACCTTGGCAACTCCCTTGATTATACTCTTGAGTGTCTTTGCCTCCAAGGAGTTCTTTGGTTATTTGACAAATCTTATAGCAGCTAAAATTTCTTCTCTGATTCTGAAAAAAAACAATTTCTCATAACCAATTGGGAAATATTCTCTAAAATTCACTATTCTACTTTTTCCCAAGTAATTTCCCAAATTAAGTTTCTATCTTTCCAACAACTTCTACTTTAATTAAATCTATCTTAATGTGATCCCAAAAACATAATTATTAACTCAGAACCCATTTTAAAAGAGAAGAATTCAGAGAGAAATCATATTCGAATGAAAATTCACACAAAGCTTTTACAAACACCAGTTCACTTTCATATGTATACCAGCAAGGTTTAAACATGATAAACTTCACCAATTAAAGGAGTTCTAAGTTTCTGAAAGCATCATTGTATGTCCTCTAACACTAAAAAAAATTCAGCTTATGGAGGAAACAATTAAGAGTGTAAAATAGTAAAGAATTCAAATACCCCAGAAACAGAGGTAAGTGCAGAACAGCCACAGTTCGAGCTCCTTTCTAGAAAATCTAACCGTTGGATCA
The DNA here is from genome assembly GCA_014851425.1 of Senna tora. NCBI lineage: Eukaryota > Viridiplantae > Streptophyta > Magnoliopsida > Fabales > Fabaceae > Senna > Senna tora. The sequence continues at coordinate 18,822,595 of CM026262.1, forward strand.
TGCATGTAATGGACAATCTAAAAAGCTTGGAATGTTAGCTTTCACCCAGCTTTGGAATCAAATGAATCCATGGAGAAACGAATTCAGAAAATGAAATTAAAGCAGACATGTTCAGATCAAAATCTAATAAAAACATCAACAACGTTTTTTAGACTTCTCTCAAGACTTAAACCACAAAATTGGATGCTTTCAGAGCTGGTGTGCAATTTCTAAACCTAGGGAAGGGTTGGCTACATTACCTTGCTCTTCCTTGGTCAGAAATTCAAGGAAAAATGATGATTTTCCATTGCTAGCTCATGGTTTGCCTAGGTCGAACACAGCAAGATGATGTTCTTGCTTCTCGGTCTCTTCTTCCTTCTACTCAGCTCTAAACCTAGTATTGATTCTTCCTAATTCTCCCTCTAACTTCAGCTTCCTCCATCTCTCGTTTCCCCCATCTCACTCCCTTTCCTCCGTTTCCCTCTTTTCGTTCTTACTCATACAAGAGCAACAACGCATCACCGAAACGATAGAAACCCACCGTTGGTCACTCACGTTGCATCTGTCGGTGATGTTCCCCCTTCCTCCCGGTGGTTTTCTTCTCGTTCATCTCTATCTCTCTCTCAATCAAATCCTTCTCTCTATCAGTTCCCTTCTCTCTTTCTCAATCTCCCTTGCAACGATAGAAAGAAAAAGGAAGAATGAATATATTCTTTTAGGATTAGAGAGGTGGCAAACTTAATCTAATAGGGAAAGAAAAAAATTTTGTGTGGCTTATTCTTAAGTAAGGAAGAGTGAGATGCTTTCTCTATATCCAGCCACAAGAGAAGGTGATTCCCTTCACACGTAAGGTAGTAAGGTGTGTTCTATCCCACTATGGTAATGAAATTTCAGCTTTTAACTCCATTGTCAATTTTATTTTATTATTTGGTCCCAAGTCTATTTGTTTAAGTACTTTATTTATTTTAAATTTTCCTTTATATAATTTACACTAGTCCGTAATTAAATTTCATTTTGGCGAATTAAATTGATTTATTAAATCTTATTTTCCTTTTAATCTGAAGAATTCAGGACTTTTATAAATTTCTTACTATTAAATGGTATATTACCTTTTAACTATTTATTTCAAAATTAAGTACTTAAATTCTTAAATTTGCTTTATTTATTTATAAATCTTAAATTTTAATTTAATTAGGTCGTCTAACTATTTTATAAAGTATACTTTGGAGCGAGATATTACAGTATTGGTCACATGAGTTAGTTTTTTTTAAAGGCACCCTGTAGGTTTTAAAAATTAATTCAAGTTTATTTCTTAGAAAATGACGCCTAAGGTTTTCGTAAATGGTTAGGGTTTAACCAATTAGAATGGCACAAATTGAGAACGAGTTTTCATGAAAATTTGCCTTCCAATGGTTATCCCTAGTATTTTCAAGAAAAGTTTGAGGGTCTTTCAGAATCTCTCACCCGGAGAGACCAAAAAGATTTTTACAAAAAATTCTCATGTGATCAATATCCTATTCCTTATGCTCTTCCTTAAGCACCCAAGAGAGTTTGGTTGGGCTTAATCCTTCCTTTCTTTTCCCCCTTGTTTGCTAAAGGAACTAGCAGTTCATGGATCGAGCGCAGGGTTGGACTAGGCTCCTTCCCTGTGCCTTACCATTTACTCTGTTTCCTGCTCGGCATATGGTCATGCTCTACACGTTTACATATGCCTCTACTTCTTAACAACTATCTCTACGGCATATGGTTCGGCCACTTTGCCCTTCCATATACCGTATCTTGATTTTCTAGTCCATAGACTTCTACTTCTATACATGACATACACCACCTCTTTTCTGTTTACTTTCTAGGAAGGACCACGCACTTCCTTCAGCCATAGCACACGTCACAGTCGTGAACCATTCTCGTGGTCATCTTCCAGTCGGTCTCATGCCCCCTGGCCATGTTTATTCTTGTCTGTAAACTTTCCATTTCAATCGCCCCATGGGCTTACTTTCTTTTCTACACGCCAAGCGTGTCTTTTCTTTCACTTTACAAACCATTTCTAGCCTGAACTACCATTTACTGCACATTTCTATTCTACTTGCATTTCATACTATAATCAAACGACTTGTGCCTATAACATAGCACACAACGCCCCACTAATAGAGCAGACGCATCGTCTCATTTAACACCTGCAAAACAATCATACAATGTAGCGCATTCCTGCCTACAATTCAACCAAATGTGTTTGCGTCTAGGTAGCATCCTCCATGGATGTCTCCTTTCCCTATTATGGCATCCTAAGGTCCCAGGGGTCACTGTCACCCCACCTTACGCCTTAGTGCCCATCGACACTTTTGTACTGTACAGGTTATATGCTTTGCATAGAATTTCACATACAAATTCTATGCCTAAAGCAATGACTCGAAATAATTTATGACTCAACATCCTGAGCAACCTCACAAGTGCCCGTCGAAACCACCGTTACGTCCAGATTCGTAATGGCTAGCCCAACTGACACCCGAGACTACTAGTTAGCTTCACACTCTTAAAGAACAACTTGGTTCTGATACCAAGTTTGTCACGACCCCCGTTTAGAGGACCGTGACCGGCACAGAGACAGGGAATGCCCCTATGCCTGTAAGCCTTATCACCTGATTGACAGAATATCTATTATTGAAAATACATTCACATACAGTATAATATCATGGCTACACCGAAATGGTGGCTTATCCTAGGTAAGCAAATCCACGGTCAGTGCCACTTCAGGATATAGATATAGGAAAACACACATAATATATATAATTTGTGTACTGGCTACACATCCGAAGATGTTTCCTATCCTATTCACATGCAACAGATATATGTATATATATATAGATATATTTTGAAAACAACTTTCCCTTTATCGCAAGATATCTAATCCTGATCTTTAAGGTGTGTGAAGCTGACAGTTCTAGATTTAGTATTACAATCTAATTGGGTACGTCTACCCTTTACTTTATGTTACAACGATAAAGTAAATTAAATTACAATTACAATTTATTCACCCACACGAACAAGTTGTGGGTCTTAGAAAGTTTTGCTTGTCTCTCATTCCACCGAGACTTCTTCCACCTGTACTTAACCTGTCTTTGTATAGTAAAAATGAGGTGTGAGTCTTAACCACGCGACTCAGTGAGGACTCTCCCATCCCCGGCGCAAGGCGGGTGCCATAGCGCTGGGATTGGGAGTCATACACAACCACATGAAAAAACAAAGGGTTACTGTTAATTAGCATACATTCTTGGTGATCACACAACAACAGATATTTCACCCAACCACTCACATGCATTTAACAGAAATAAGCATGCAACGGTTTATCCCATGTCATAAATCAACAAATAAACATGTAACATATAGTGTCGGCTTTTACTTATCGGTCTTCTCACGTTCAGCATGTTTGAATCAAATAAGATGTTGTGGTGACGTAATCCTGTATGTCATCACTACGCTGCACAATAAACAATTATATGCAAACACAGACAAGTTGTACATACACACAGATACTTTAGCATACATCTACTTAATTTCCGCCACTCAGGGGTATCTACTAGCCACTACGTGGCTTTTCTACTTCGAACCTGTGCACTCGGGTTACTGGCCACCACGTGGCAAAGCATACTTAACCCATTCAGTTAAGTACTGGTCACCTCGTGACAATTCTGTAAATCAAACAATACTTAACCCATTCACTTGGGTACTAGTCACCTCGTGAAAATTTTGTTAATCAAGCACAATCAACCTCTATCTATCAAGCAACTGATCCATGTCCACCAAGTGGTACGTTCTGACCCCTTACTGCGGGGCAATAGCTTGAGCCCACTCGTCCATTACCCAACCAGGCCACAATGGCGAGCACGGCACGATGTCTCGAAGCATGGCCGCTGACACACCCTGGACCAACTCCACAGGATGATTTCTCTTTTACTAAGTTAGGTTCACGGTTCACCCGTAGGTTCCTCCCGTGTCTCCTTACCTTAGTCTCACATATTAATTGGATTATTTGTATCTTTCCCGCAGGATCAACAAGCAATATAAATCATTTTTGACCCTATTGCCAGGATAGGGCAATGACCATCGTCATGGTGATTATAAAACTGAGGTCTCAAGTGTCATCTGATGTTTTTCTAGTCGATGTATCACTTCGCTAGCATAATCAAATTTGAAACCCACCAATAACTCCTTTTGCATGATTATAATCTAAGTCACCGTCGTGAGGAGTTTTCATATTAAAAGCTTAGTCCTTCCGTACAAGGACTCTTGCCACCGTCGTGGGAAAAATTTAAGAAAATACTCATCATGCCTCTGGAGTGTACGAGTTGGATTTGTAACAAACAATTACACTCTACTCCTATGTCTTCCTATCCAAGCTACTTTCCACAACCTATCTTCTAGTTCTTTTATTCTTTTAGCATTCTATACCTCTAGCTAACACATACTAGACAAGCAGCGAATATACATACTCATGTAATCCACATAAGCATACAACCCTAGGAGCAGAGATGAAAGAACCCTCACCTTGGCCAACCTTCCATGCAATCATCTCCTGTAACTTTAGTCTCCTCGGAGTTCCTGTTGCACTCTTTTGCGTGTCGTTGTTCCTATAAGAACAACATTTACTTCATTAAGGTTATTACTTAACTTAACTTGTTATTTATCTCTCCATTACTCTCACATGTATTCCATGGTTGCCACAGAGTCAAGCTCTTGGTCTTATCGGATTTTTCTATCTCGATTTATGCGTATCCTTCCTCGGACACTTGACTTACTCTCATATAACACTCTACTTGAGTGTTTAACATACTTGGATTTGAGTATTAGGCCTCTATCTAACTTGTATTCACATCTAAGGAAGCTTATCTAGCTTGGTTGGAAGGAATCCTAATTTTAGGAAGGTCTAAGCATTTTAATTCAACTTGTGTTCCTACTTGGGTTCTAAGAAATCTAGTTTCTAAACCTCAATATACCTCCAATTTATCCCACTTAAGGTTTCCTAAAGGTTGTGAAAGGATAAGGTTGAAATTCACGAAGTTAGACTTAATTTGTTCCGCAAGTTTCCATCCCTAAGAAACAAGAAGGTACCTAAAATAATTCATAATGCTTGATAGCATATTTAGAATTATTCTCAGGTGTTTAAGATTGATAAGAAAAGGTTTGGAGCCTTCGACATCTCCCTTAAAGCATATTTGGGCAAACCGAGCAGGGACCCGGCAGGATAATGCCAAGGTTCGGCCTTAGTAACCTCGGGCCAGCTCTTCACGGGTCTTGTTCAGCTAATATCTCAACCATATAATTTTAATAATGTCAATCCAAGCCTATTTACTTCCAAGCTCAGCCTTAATTATCACAATTTCCCCAATTTGAAAATAATTATAATTTCAACCGCAAATCCTTCCAAATTCGTATTTGGGCAAATCCGAGAACAAAATCTCAATTCCTACCCTAACTAAGTGTTCAATAACACTTTCTAGATCTCAATCTACCCTCGAAACAATTAAATCGAAGGTTAATCGAAGAAATCCCTAAAAATGGAGAAATTGAGGGTTTCGAATGAAATTGGGGTTACCAACCTTGATTCGATTGGTGGGAGGTGTGGAAGATGTTAGAGTCGAGCTCCGGTGGTCGTGTCCGGCGTCGGACGGCTCTCCTCCGACGAGTTTCCGACGACCGTCCCCCTCCCCTTCTTCTTCTCCGTTCACACGTTGCTCTCTCTCTCCCTCTCTTCCGTTTTCTCTCTCTCGTGTTTCTTCCCTCTCTTTCTCTCTTTTTCCTTTCTTTTTCTTTTATATTCCTCTTCTTTCCATTCTTTACTTATAACACCACGTCTCCCACTCCCATTAAATAATAATAATAATAATAAAATAATTTATAATAAATATAATTAAAATTAAATAATTAATAAATAAATATTATTAAAAAATAAATTAATTAATAATTAAATAAATAATAACTAATATGTATTTTTAATTTAATCCCTTTCTCTATTTAATTCAGGTTTCCAATTTTTTAGGTCCTGAATTAATCCCAAAAATTATTTTCTACTTCTTTTCTTTCCCTTTTATTTTATTTTAAACTTCGAAATTTTTCCCGAGTATTACAATCTTTGAAAAAAGAAATTCCTTTCCGGTTTCTTTTAACTTTGATATTTTTTCTATATTCTTTTTTAAAGTTTTAAATTCCTAGCCCCGAAATAAATCATTCTTTAATCCTCGAAATTCAAAATAAATCATTCTTTAATCCTCAAAATTTTATGGGGTATTACACTGCGCTTATTTAAATATAAATTGTTAGCAATATTATGCTTATTTTGTGTTTGTATAAGATCTTTATATCTTGGCAACAAATATCTATCACATTTTATTGTGGTAGATATCATAATTAATTTGTTTTGTAATTCAAAGCATCTTTTAATTTCTTCTTAATTTTATTATTTATTAAGGTGAAGAAATGGTATATTTACGAACATGTGCCCTTTGAGGGCTTCTATTTTTTCTTAGCACCTTGGCAATAACGTTATTAAAATATTGTGTTTTCTACTTGTTCTTACAATTATAATAAGATATATATTTTATGGATTATTGTGCTACACTACATACTATATTAAGAGAAAATAATATATTTCTTATTATCTCAATGAAACTTATTAAGTTTCAAAGACATATATTGTAGGTATCATATTGAGACTACAAATGATAAAAAGATGGAATATCTTTATATTACTGCAATTGCGATGGGTAAGGAATGTATCTTAGAAAAATTACCCACATTTTCTTTTAGTTTGTACTACACAAATATTAGCATGGTTGAGACGCATCTCATAGTAAACTAGAAGTTTACATAGTTGAGACGCATGCTCTATAGTAAACCAGAAGTTTACTAGTTCAAATAATTATATTAGTTGGCATGACTGATTAGACCATCCCGGTTCAATTATACATGATGCGAAAAATTATTGAGAATTTAAATGAGGAGAACCAGAAGATTCTTCAATTTAAAGAGTTCTCTTGTGTAGTTTGTTCTCAAGATAAATCAATTACAAAGACATCACTAGATAAAGTGTAATACCCGAGAAATTTTATTTCGAAGTTTAAAATAAAATAAAAGGGAAATAAAAGAAGTAGAAAATAATTTTTAGAATTTAATTCAGGGCCTAAGAAATTGGAAACCTGAATTAATTAGGGAAAAGGGATTAAATTAAAAATATATATTAGTTATTATTTAATTTAATTATTAATTATTTTATTTTTAATTATTTAATTATTAATTATTTTATTAATTATTTGATTTTAATTTTAATTATTTAATTATTTTAATTTGGGGTTGGGGATGCCATGAGTTAGAAAGAAAAGAAAGGAAAAGAAATAAAAATAAAAGGAAAAGAGAGAGAGAGAGAGAGAGAGAGAGAGAGAGAGAGAGAGAGAGAGTGGAGCCGTGGGTTTTATTAAAAGAAAAAGAAAAGAAAAGGAATAAAAAGGAAAAGAGAGAGAGAGAGAGGACGGGACCAAGAAAGAAAAGAGAAAGAACACGAGAAGAGAGAGAGAGGGAGACGCCGTGAAGGAGGAGGAACCGCCGGAAACTCGCCGGAGAGAGCCGGTCCGACGCCGGACACGACCACCGAAGCTCGACTCTAACGTCTTCCACACCTCCCACCGATCGAATCAAGGTTGGTAACCCAAATTTCATTCGAAACCCTCAATTTCTCCATTTTTAGGGATTTCTTCGGTTCACCTTCGATTGAGTTGTTTCGAGGGTAGATTGAGACCTAGAAAGTGTTCTTGAACACTTAGTTGGGATAGGAACCGTGGCTATAACGTCAGATTTAGCCGAATTCGAATTTGGAAGGATTTGGGGTTGAAATTCTAAATATTCATAAATTGGGGAAATTGATGATAATTAGGATTGAGGTTGGATTTGAGTAAATAGGCTTGGATTGGAATTATTGAAATTTTATTGTTGAAATATTAGCTGAACAAGACCCATGAAGAGCTGGCCCGAGGTTACTAAGGGTGAACCTTGACGTTAACATGCCGGGTCCATGCTCAGTTTGCCCAAATACACTTTAAGGATGACGTTGAGAGTTTTAAACCTCCTCTCTTCGATCGTAAACACCCAAGAATAATTCTAAATATGCTATCAAGCATCAAGAATTATTTTAGGTACTTTCTTGTTTCTCAAGCAATAAAGTCCAAATTCTAAAATGGCAACTTTATTCCTTCGTAATTATTAGGAAACCTTAAGTAGGATAATTTAGAGGTATATTGAGGTTTAGTAACTCGAATCCAAGGCTCCAGAATCAATTCAAGGTGAACGATAATTGTACGAGACCAAGTGTGAAGCACTTGAGACTCTCATGGAAGAGAGGGAATACGGATAAGACCAAGAACTCGGTTCTTGGCAACGTCTAGGTGCATTTTTAGGTACGAGCATACCATACTCATATGAGTTACATATAGTTAAGATTGTTAACCACCTAAATGCAATTGTTAGGAAACCACGATTCATCCGGAGCGGGAGTTACTCCAGGACAAGCACAAGGAAGCCGACCAGGTGAGGGGTTTCTCATCCTTGCCCTATAGGGTTGATTGAGGATGTGGATATGTGGTTTTCCTACTTGCCTATTTGTAAGAATTATTTAGTGGTTAACATGCTATTGTTGTTCCTAAATTGTAATATATGAAAGTACTTGTATATGTGTGTTTGATTACAAGCAAAGAGGTACTGAGGGTATCCATGTGATGACATGAGATACACCGAACAGTACAAGCAAGGGGGTAAGTTATTTATTGAGTTCAAGGTTTGGTTACCCTATTAATTAGAAACTCATTAAAGAAATCGTAAAGAATTTGTTTGTAAACGTCGACGTTTTATGGTACTCGAACTTAGGAAAGACCTTAGAGCTAGGTTATGGTCTAAACTGGGGGTTTAAGTATTAAATAAGGATAAATACGATCTCATAATTGATTAGAGAGTCATCGGGATGTTTCACACTACTTAGGTAAATTCAGTTTAGGATAGTAATGGGTAGATAGAGTCAGAATCTCAGCTGAAAGCTCAAGAGGAGAAACAAGTCAGACAAAGTTGCCCGTTGAGGCCATTGCCCTAGCCTGGCACTAGGGTCAGTTAAAGATTAAAAGAAATTGCCCGTTGAGGCCATTGCCCTAGCCTGGAATTAGGGTCAGTTAAAGATTTAAAGAAATTGCCTGTTGAGGCCATTGCCCTAGCCTGGCACTAGGATCAGTTAAAGATTAAAAAGATTTGCCCGTTGAGGCCATTGTCCATTGTGAGATACATGGACCAGTTGAGTGATTTATAGCTTTCAGATGACATGTTAACAGTGATGGCTTATTTATGAGAAGCATGATAGAAGAGCATGATCCGTAGGTTTATCTTTGACTTTATGTTATATTTTTATTGCCTGATCGTAATATAACATTTGATAAACTGGATTTTCATGTGCATGTGATTGTGGCTATTTCCCTTTCCCCAACTGTAGTGGTACCCGCCGCTACACCGAGGATGGGAAGCTTCTCATTGAGTCTGTTTGACTCACTCCGCCTACTGAAATGTTTCAGATACAGGTATCTGACAAGCATCGACGTCCAGACAGTGAAGCGGACATCAAACCAACCCTAACGCATTCGTTCGGGTGGGTGGACACAGTTTGAGTTATTTTGATTTTGTTGTTGTACATATTCTTAGGTTGTAAGTATTGTGTAAATATTTACAGCTTTTGATGTACCTACTCTAGGCTTGTCGGCTTCATATGTACTTAAAGACAGGGTCCAGTTTGGGGATAAACTAGGATATATGTATGAGTATATAAACTGCTGCATGTGAATAGGATAGATCGTACGTATTAAGACGTACGATCAATATGATATGGATATATATATTTCGTGTGATTGTTGCTTGTGAATAGGATAGATCGTATGTATTGAGACGTACGGTCAATATGATATAGATATATACTATGTGTGTTGAGATATATCTATATACTGGGCTGAAACGGTATTGAGCGAACCGTGGATTGCAGGTTAATTAGGCCACCAGTGAGGTGTGGCCACTAATATGTGGTATATATTGATTGTATAGTAGGGTAGCTATAGTTATGTTTACAGGGTAAGGCTTACGGGTTTAGAGGTAAAAATCTATTCCCGTGCCGGTCACGTACTCCCGATTTGGGGTCGTGACAAACTTGGTATCAGAGCCTGGTTATTCTTCAACTCATGTGAAGGCATTGGTATAACCGAGTGTCGGTTTAAGCTTCGTTGTGAAACCCGGGCACAACGTTGAATTAAACAAGCACATGTGGGAGTACCCTGGATAAATTGAGTCAGCTTTTCTTTCATTCCTTCTTAATTTGTGATAGATTATATAAATGCTCATCAGGTGATGTTCTTGTGCAGTACAAGGATGCCGCCGACTACTAGGCATGCTAGGAGGGGCGGTGGAATCCCTGCACGTACAGATGAGGAATCGGTTCAGGAGGAGAGAATGCCTCCCAGGGGCCGAGCTAGAGGTCGTGCTCGCGATCGTGGTTGGGCACTCATGAGGTTGCTCAGGATTTTGAGTCATGAATTCTCTCAAGTCATCGCTTTAAGCATAGAATTTGTATGTGAAATTCTATGCAAAGCATATAACCTGTACAATACACAAGTGCTAATGAGCACTAAGGTGTAAGGTGGGGTGGCAGTGACCCCGGGGACCTTAGGATGACATAATAGGGAAAGGAGACATCCATGGAGGATGCTACCTAGACAACATACAAATTTGGTTGAATTGTAGGCAGGAATGCGTTACAATGTGTGATTGGTTTGCAGATGTTAAATGAGACAGTGCGTCTGCTCTGTTAGCGGCACATTGTGTGCTATGATATAGGCGCAAGTTGTTTGATTATAGGATGGAATGCAAGTAGAATAGAAAAATGCAGTGAATGGTAGTTAGGCTAGGAATGGTTGGTAAAGTGAAAGAAAACACACGCTTGGCGTGTAGAAAAGAAAGTACGCCCATGGGGCGATTGAAATAGAAAGTTTACAGACAAGAATAAACAGGGCCATGAGGCATGAGACCGATAGGAAGATGACCACGTGAATCGGTCACGACTGTGCGGTATGCTATGGCTGAAGGAAGTGAGTTGTCCTTCCTAGAAAGTAAACAGAAAAGAGGTGGTGTATGCCACAGTATAGAAGTAGAAATGTAATACCCTGGAAAATTTCGAGGATTAAAGAATGATTTATTCCGGGGCTAGGAATTAAAACTTTAAAAAGAATATAGAAGAAATGTGAAAGTTAAAAGAAACCGGAAAGGAATTTTTTTTTTAGATTGTAATACCCGAGAAATTTTTTTTCAAGGTTTAAAATAAAATAAAAGGGAAAGAAAAGAAGTTGAAATAATTTTTGGGATTTAATTCAGGACTTAAGAAATTGGAAACCTGAATTAAATAGGGAAAGGAAGTTAAATTAAAAATATATCTTTATTATTTTTAAGTGATTGTTATTTATCTTATTATCTATTTAAAAAAAGAAAAATAAAGAAAATATATATTAGTTGTGTTTTAATTTAATTATTAATTAATTAATTTTTAATTATATTTATTTATTATTTAATTATTATAATTATTTTAATTATAATATTTTATTTATTTATTTTATTAAATTGGAGAGGGGTGTCGTGGGAAAAAAATAAGAAAGGAAAAGAGAGAAAAAGAGAGAAAAAGCAAGAAAAAGAAAGAGAGAAAGACGTGAGAGAAGAAAGAAGAAGAGAGAGAAACGGAAGGTAGGAGAGAGAGAGGGAGCACGAGAGGAAGAAGGGGAAGGAGGTTTTGTCAGAATTTCGCCGAAAAAGTGGCCGTAGAAAAGCTAGCCGACGTCGGGACAAGTCACCGGAGCTCGGGTACAACATCTTCCACACCTCCCACCAATCGAATCAAGGTTGGTAACCCCAATTTCATTCGAAACCCTCATTTTTTTCCATTTTTAGAGATTTCTTCGATTGACCTTCGATTGAGTTATTTAGAGGGTAGATTGAGACCTAGAAAGTGTTCTTGAACACTTAGTTGGGGTAGGAATCAAGATTATATTCTCGGATTTGCCCAAATTCGAATTTGGAAGGATTTGGGGTTGAAATTATACTTATTTCCAAATTGGGGAAAATTGTTGAGAATTAGGATTGAGCTTGGATTTGAGTAAATAGGCTTGGATTGGTATTATTAAAATTATATGGTTGGAATATTAGCTGAACAAGACCCGTGAAGAGCTGGCCCGAGGTTACTAAGGTTGAACCTTGACGTTAACATACCGGGTCCCTACTCGGGTTGCCCAAATACACTTTAAGGGTGATATTGGGAGTTTTAAACTTCATCTTTTCAATCTTAAACACCCTAGAATAATTCTAAATATGCTATCAAGCCTCAAGAATTAAGTTAGATACTTTCTTGTTTCCCAAGAGTGGAAGCTTGCGGAACAATGAAATCCAATTTCTAAAATTTCAACCTTCTTCCCTCATAAATATTTAGGAAACCTTAAATAGGATAAATTGGAGGTATATTGAGGTTTAGAAACTAGATTTCTTATAAACCGATTAAAAATACAAGTTGAAACAAAATGCTTAGATCTTCCTAAAATTAGGATTCCTTCCAATCAAGTTAGATAAGCTTCCTTAGATGTGAATACAAGTTAGATAGAGGTCTAATACTCAAATCCAAGTATGTGAAACACTCAAGTAGAGTGTTATATTCGAGTAAGTCAAGTGTCCGAGGAAGGATACGCATAAGTCGGGATAGAGAAGTCCAATAAGACCAAGAGCTTGACTCTGTGGCAACCATGGACTACACGTGAGAGTAATGGAGAGATAAATAACAAGTTAAGCTAAACAATAACCTTAATGAAGTAAATGTTGTTCTTATAGGAACAACGGCACACGATAGAGTGCAACAGGAACTCCGAGAAGACTAAAGTTACAAGAGAGGATTGCATGGAAGGTTGGCCAAGGTGAGGGCTCTTTCATCTCTGCTCCTAGGGTTGTATGCTTATGTGGATTACATGAGTATGTATATTCTCTGCTTGTCCGATACGTGTTAGCTAGAGGTATAGAATATTAAAGGAATAAAAGAACTAGATAATAGGTTGTGGAAAGTAGCTCGTATAGGAAGACATAGGAGTAGAGTATAATTGTTTGCTATGATTGTTGTGTTATAAATCCAACTCATACACTCCGGAGGCATGATGAGTATTTTTATTAAACCTTTTCCCACGACGGTGGCAAGAGTTCTTGTACGGAAGGACTAAGCTTTTATTTTGAAAACTCGTCACGACGGTGACTTAGATTATTATCATGCAAAAGGAGTTATTGGTGTGTTTCGGATTTGATTATGCTAGCGATGTGAGATATCAACTAGAACAACGTCAGATGACACTTGAGACCTCAGTTTTATAATCACCATGACGATGGTCATTGCCCTATCCTAGCAATAGGGTTAGAAAGGTTTTATATTGCTATGACGATAGCTTGAGACTCAGAGAGTGCATCTGGACGGGTATATGAGTTATATCCTGTTAAGGATACTCATCCATATTAACAAGGAGAAGAATTGTTGATCATTCGGGAAAGATACAAAGAATCCTATTAATATGTGAGACAAAGGTAAGGAGACACGGAAGGAACCTACGGGTGAACTGTGAGCCTAACCTAGTAAAAGAGAAATCATTCTGTGGAGTTGGTCCTGGGTGTGTCAGTGGTCATGCTTCGAGACGTCGTGCCGTGCCCACCATGTGGCCTGGTTGGGTAGTGGACGAGTGGGTTCAAGCTATTGTCCCGCAACAAGGGGTCAGGATGTGCCACGTGGTGGCTACGTATCAGTTGTTTGATAGATATAAGTTGATTGTGTTTGATTAATAGAATTGTCACGAGGTGACTAGTACCTAAGTGAATGAGTTAAGTATTGTTTGATTAACAGAATTGTCACGAGGTGACCAGTACCCAAGTGTATGGGTTAAGTATGCTTTGCCATGTGGTGGCCAGTAACCCGAGTGCACGGGTTCAAAGTAGAAAAGCCACGTAGTGGCTAGTAGATACCCCATAGTTAGGGAGATTAAGTAGATGTATGTTTAGCATCTGTGTGTAAGTACAAATTGTCTGTGTTTGCATATAATTGCTGATTGTGCAGTGTAGTGGTGACGTACAGGATTACATCACCACAACGTCTTGTTTGATTTAGACATGCTGAAACGTGAGAAGACCGGTAGGTAAAAGCCGCCACTATATGTTACATGTTTACTAGCTGATTGATGACGTGGAATAAACTACTGCATGTTTACAGTTATTAAATGCATGTGAGTGTTTGGGTGAAATTTCTATTGTTGTGTGATCACCAAGAATGTATGCTAACAACACTAACTAGTTGTTTTTGCATGTGGTTGTGTATGACTCTCAAACCCAGCGCTATGGTACCCACCTTGGGCCGGGGATGGGAGAGTCCTCACTGAGTCGCGTGGTTAAGACTCACACCTCATTTTTACTACACAGAGACAGGTTAAGTACAGGTAGCACTGTCAAAACGGGCCGGAGCCCGCGGGCTAGCCCGCCCCGCCCGCTAAATGGGCGGGCTTGGGTTAGCAAAAATAGGCCCGTTTAAAAACGGGCCTAAATGGGTTGGCCCGTTTAAGCCCGCGGGCCGGCCCGCCAAAAAATAAGAAAAAAGAAAATAAAAAATTAATATATATTTGTTTAAAATATGCATAAATATATATATTTTAGATAATTTTATGTGTTAAATAATAATTTTATTCTAATAAAGTATATAAATAATGTAAATAATAATTAAAATTAATAAAATATTAATTTCAAGTTAAAAAATTATTAATTTTTAAGTAAATATATAATTTTATAATTAATTTTTTTAAAAAATATATTTAAAAAAAAATAAAAAAATTGGCTCGCAGGCTAGCCCGTTTAGCCCGCGGGCCATTACGGGCGGGCTTGGGCATTATTTCCCAAGCCCGCCAAATAAACGGGCCGGCCCGGACCAGCCCGTTTAACGCCGGCCCGTCACGGGCTGGTGCGGGCCGGGCCGGGCCGGCCCGTTTTGACAGTGCTAAGTACAGGTGGAAGATGTCTCGGTGAAACGAGGGTTGAGCAACACTTTCCAAGACCCAGAACTTGTTTCATGTGGGTGAATAAAGTGTAATTGTAATTTCATTTACTTTATTATTGTATCATAAAGTAAAGGGTAGACGTACCCAATTAGATTGCATTACTAAATCTAGAACTGTCAGCTTCACACACCTTAAAGATCAGGATTTATTTTACTGCAATATAGGAAAAATTTGTTTTCAAAATGTATATATATACATATATCTGTTGCATGTGAATAGGATAGGCAGCATCTTCGGATGTGTAGCCAGTACACAGGTTATATATATTATGTGTGTTTTCCTATATCTATATCCTGAAGCGGCACTGGCCGTGGATTTGCTTGCCTAGGATAGGCCACCATTTCGGTGTAGCGATGGTATTATACTATATGTGGATGTATTTTCAATAATAGATATTCTGTCAATTAGGTGATAAGGGGTACAGGCATATGGATATTCCCTGTGTCTGTGCCTATCACAGTCCTCTAAACGGGGGTCGTGACAAGAAATCTACGGACTGGAAAATCAGGATACGGTATATGGAAGCACAAAGTGGCCGAACCATATGCCATAGAGATAGATGTTAAGAAGTAAAGACATATGTAAACGTGTAGAGCGTGACCATATGCCAAGCAGGAAACAGGGTAAATGGTAAGGCACAAGGAAGGAGCCTAGTCCAACCCTGCGCTCGATCCATGAACTACTAGTTCCTTAAACAAACAAGGGGTAAAAGAAGGGATTAAGCCCAACCAAACTCTCTTGGGTTGCTTAAGGAAGAGCATAAAGAATAGGATATTGATCACATGAGAAATTTTTGTAAAAATCTTTTTGGTCTTTCCGGTTGAGAGATTCTGAAAGACCCTCAAAATTTTCTTGAAAATACTTGGGATAATTATTGGAAGACAAATTTTCATGAAAACTCTTTCTCAATTTGTGTCATTCCAATTGGTTAAACCCTAACCATTTACGAAAACCTTAGGCGTCATTTTCTAAGAAATAAACTTGAATTAATTTTTAAAACCCACAGGGTGCCTAAGAAAACTATCTCATGTGACCAATACCCTACCAAACAATAGTCCTTTTACAGGTAAGCTATATAAGGATAGTAGATGTAGTTGAGAAATCATTCGCTTGGAGTGATTAAAGTTAATTAGACATCGAAAAGCACTAGAGAGTGCTAAAGTGCCAATGAAGTATACAAATAAACCTAAGGGTTACCAATTAAGGGGTCATAGGGTGATAATGGACCCGAAAGTATTAGACCGGAGCAGGTCTAGAAGTGGAAATGGGTGTAGACCTTCAGGTACCGTCCAGAGATAAGAAAATGAGTGATATTGCGGTAGATAGCTCTCGAACGAGATAACATGAGAAATAAACCCCAAAGGGACTCATGGAGGCCCGAGGGGAGAGAAAGTAGATAGGGGTAAGTAGTCCCATAAGGGGGGAAGAGCGGAAGCCTATAGGACCCCATAGGATAAGAGTCAAGTAGGAGTTGGAGAACCAACTACTACCGTAAGTGCATGTATAGTACACAGATTGTAGTGGACATAACTAGGTAAGCTAGTTCAACAGGTTGGTGATCCGTAAATCCGTTAGTCTGAAGCCTGTGCATGGGTGGAGACTGAGTGGACAAACCAAACGTATAAATGGCCATGTGTGTGCCATAAAGGGAAAATTAACCGCAAGGACGGTTAATCGAGAATGAGAATTTAGTGAATAACGAGTATTGAGAAATACTCGAAGAAAGAGTACCACGTAGGTACGAAATGAAAAGAAGAGAGTGAATACGGGAACGGAGTTGGGTAGGCATCGGGGGATGCAAGCCAAATGATATGTGGAGGAGGAACAAAGAATATAAAAAAGGATACATAGCAAGAATTTAAGCCATGTATGTTCCTTTATATATATACTAGTCTTTGTACCTGTGCCCTGCACGGGTATGTCTACAGGTACAACATATTGATATGAAAATTCTATTTACAAAGAAAGACGATAAATTTTTGTGAAATTGTTATTCATAATACACACAGCTACATCCAATGTGATATATAACAATTAACTTATTGAAATACTTCTTATGAAAAATTATTTGTGCAATGCATATGACACTTTTGAAAAAGTAAACGTCAACACAATGTTCAATAGTGCACTATGTATGGAATCTAATTTCCAAAATTATTCCAAATAAAAATATGTATGTAGTGAATATTTCTAAAACTTTTAGAGTCTCACCAATAAATCATAAGTGTAATTAAATAGACCAGGGATATAGAAGATGATAAAGAATGATTAGTCATATACGTGAATGAAGAAAAAATGGAACTGTGAAAGCAACGAAATTGATTATCTAGCAATTTTGAATAAAAGATAATTAGATAAATTTTCTTGGCAAAGATAATAAAACGAACATGGGCAGTACAATTAGATTGGTACTCGTACGATGCACGGGATATATTTTTAGACTATTTTATGATTAAATTTAAAAATTATATGCATATATTAATCTTAACATATTAATAACAATACATAATATAAAAAAAATACTTTGGCTCAATTGATACTTAGAAATTTATAATTATCATAAAACTAAGGGACAAATATGACATTTGGATAACCCATTACTACACTCAACCATGCTTGTATAATAAAAAAAATCAATTATTAGGTAAGAAAATATGACATTTGGATAACCCATAAAAAGATGAAAACCATTTTATTCGTACTAAAATGTGCTTGAATCAAAACTGGGGAATTACATTATAATTGTTTTCATTGTTTCGACTATCAAAATGTACAAATACTCAATTACATAACAGGAAGATACACAATTTCTATAAAACTCTCTACAATTTTAGTTGTATAGCGGTAAAAATCTTTAGAATTGAACAACATAGAATATTTCTCAAGCTAATTCAAGCCTTCTTCCCCAAGCTTCCCATGGATGGTTGCTTGTGCCATTTCATTGGTTTCTGCACATCTCTACACCATATTTTACCAAAAGAGATAAAAACAATAAAAAATTTAAAAATTAAAGATGTCAAATTGCAAAAAAAAAAAAAAAATGCTACTTTTCCTTATCAAGGTAAATAGTCTGGATTCTCGGACCATTAAAATAAGATAGAAAAATTGTGCCAATAATTTGTAATTATTAAGAGTCAAATCATTGAGTGTTATGTGTAGTAAATTCCTAATACCATGTATTTAGAAACTTATGCATAATAGTTTCAATACAAATGACAATGATTTTAACAATACAAAATTCTAAAATAACACCATATAAGTATTATGGACTACCACAAGATATGTATTTTTAACAATTTATATTTTGACGGTCGAAATATATATCTATTTTTCCACAATTTGATTTTGACCGTCGAAATAAATTGTTGAAAAAAGTCAATAAAAGTATTTTTAACAGTCAACAATTGTTAGTAATATTATTTTCGACAATATATTTATTGACGACGACCGTCGAAGAAAATACCGTCGAGAAAAATATTATCAATAAAAGTATTATCGAAAATTATTTATTCTTGAAAATACTATTATTTTTTTCAACAACTTATTTCGATGGTTAAATTTTATTTGTTAAAAAAAATTAATAATTAAATGGCCATCAAAATATAATTGTAAATATACCCATATTCTAATTTTGACTATGGTTGTGTTCATATAGTTTTAATATTTAGTTTTTTAATCAAATTATTTATTATTTATATGCTATTTTAGTCAACTTATTAATTTTTTTACCCAGATTCTAATTAATTCTCTTATTTAGAGGCCACTCGAAGGGTGAGACAACTGACTCAAGGTAATAAAGCTGTTTCGTACCCATGGGCAGATATCAAACACCTGTGACTTGATTAAGAATGGATGGGTTACTTTTACTCAACTACATCCTTTATATTATCAACTTAATTATTCAAGTTACTAATGTATAGAAATTAAAGGTTGCATCTACGTCAATATGATCAGTTAATTTCACTTAATTTTTTATTTTCATCCCATTTGTTAATTAAACATATTATTGCGTAAATGAATTTTAAAATGAAGGTCATATATAATGACATTTAAGGTTTGCAAAATTAAATTTTCGATATCATAATATATGAGAATTAAATATGTTAGTCATAAAAATTGTAACCCATTGATTTACTAATAACCATAAATTCCTTTGATTATGGAACTAATAAGAATGTTTCTAACAATTCCGATTTTCAAAAATAAAATCCTACCGAAACATATTCAATAAAAATCTAATTTTAAAAAATGAAGGTCAAATATAATCACATTTAAGGTTTTTGAAATTAAATTTTCAAAGTCATATATAATATATAGGAATTAAATATGTTAGTCATAATAACTTAGATTATATCAAATTTTGTAATTCATAATAAATTAGATTATATGTCAAATCTTTATTGAATTTTGTAATTAAGTTTTTGAGAATTTGTAATTAATTTTTAAAGGTAGTTGGTTTTCATAATTTTGGTAATTAACATATATTCCAGTTAAGATTTTGAATACTATCAAATAGTTTCACTTTTTAGGTTTCATTTAAAAGATATTAATGTTTAAATAAATTTAAAAATAAAGATAAAATATAATAACAATTATGGTTTGTGAAATTAATTTGTCAAGGTCATAATATGTATATACATATATATGTATATACATATGTATATGTACATGTATATACATGTATATACATATGTATATATATATATATATATATATATATATATATATATTAATATGGCTGTGGGGTCTTCCCGTCAACGGTCTCCCAAAATAACTATTTAATTAATTGAAAAAGAAAATAAAAAGATAATGTGAGTAGATCATGAGAGAGAAAAAATAGGAGAATAGTGATAGTGGTAATTTTTGTTTTTGAAAAAATAATGATTAAGGTAGTTATTAAAGAAAATTACTTTTTAATCTTTAATTTATTATTTTATAATTAATAATAATAATTTATTTTATATTTTCTAAATTAAAAAGCTTTTTGACATGCACGTAGGTGCATGTGAAATCTCTAGTATATTATATGTGTTAGTGGAAAGGGGATCACGTGGCCCCCCATATATATTATAATATATATATATATATATATATATATATATACTTTTTTTTGAATTTTTTTTATTTGTTATATCCTTTTTTTAGGTCCTAAAAAGAATACTTAGATTTCTTATTTTTCTCCCTTTAATTTTATTTTATCTTTAATTTAATTTATTTTTCTTTCTGAAAGAAAAATAAATTTAATAATAATGAAAATAATCCAATCTAAATATCACGGATATTACATTTTCCATCATAATTTAAAACACAAAAAAGAAAGAAAAAAATAATATAAAATATGTTAAAGTGGGGGCGGGGTTTCAAAATCGGACCACCATTCCACATAAGAATCAAATAAAAAAATAAAATAAAATAAGAGAGGAGAGTCTTAAAGCAAAATGCGCACACACATAAAAGAATATAATAAGGAGAAGAAGCAACGTGAAGCATGAATAGAAACACGCACAAACCAATGCACAAGAGAGGAGGAGAAGCCACGAGGCAACGGGTTTTGGCCGGATCTTCGTCGGAGAGCATGCGCCGGCGCCGGGGAAGGTGGCCGGAGTCTTCCTTCACCTCCATCCAACCTTCTATCCGATTGAAATCAAGTAAGGAAGCCCTAATCCTTCAAAACTCCAATTTCTCCAATTTTTGGGTAATTTAGGAATGCTTAAATTTCTTCCAATCGGGGCATTCCGGGGTTAAATTTAAGCTTAGTGGATGTTATTGAAAGCTTAGTAAGATTCAGAATCGAAGTGAAACCATAGGATTTGACCGGGTATGGAAATTAGGAAAAATGGGTTAGGAAATTGCTCTAAAATTCGAAATTGATAGTTTAATGCATGTTTAGGCTTGGATTGGAGTAGTATAAGTGTTGTAGTTGCTGGAAATAGACAAGGGAATAAAGCCCGAGCATTTACCGTCTTAACCGGAACCCAATCCGGTGAAAAAGAGGCGAAATACCAAACCACCGTATAGTAAGGAGCTGTGTGGTGGGTTGGACACCTTGGTCTAGTCCGTGGGGGACACCTAAGACCCACTAAATTAGTTCCAAGGCTCTAATTATACCCAATTATATTTTTTATATATAATTAAAGAGGTAGTAAATAAGTTTTTACTCGGCGAATGAGGGAGACGGTGGGATGAGTAAGCTAGAGCCTCTTTTGAACCGTGAATTTAATTCTTTTATTAATTAAATACCCATATGAACACATGAAGGGAAATTTAGACAAGTGGAAATCTCTAACCTAAGCAATTAGAGGTTCTAAATGGCTCGAAAGTGTGAAAGTCGAATATGGGGCATTCTGGACTTTCAGAAAGAGCAAATACGACGACGTAACGAACTAAATAATTAGTTCTTGGAAAATAGCTAGAGGGTGCATAAGCATTAGCATGACACGTGCATGGTAGATGCTTAGTTACGCGTTCTAAATTTCTTAAATATAATATGTATAGGGCACCACAGGGTAATTGGAGCTTCAGGCACTCCGAGGACTGATTAGGAGGGCCAACGAGGTGAGGGGCTCTCCCATCCCTGCCCCACAGGGTTGGATGACTACGTGGAAAATGTGGTTTGCTCTATTTTGTGCAAATTGATATATGGAATATATTTATATGAATAGATTTGTGTTACGTGTGTATGATTTGCAAGTAAGAAGTCAACGTGGAATAGTATATGTGCTTATATGATTAATCACAATGTGTATATGTGCTATTGTGGCTCTCCGAGCCTTATATGATACCGTGGGTAGGATTGAGTCGGAATTTCATATGTGAGAGTTTATTAATATTAGGAACCCACTTAAATTGATCATCGTGCAAAGGTTTTGAGCGTATGGTACATTGAGGAAAATGAACCTAGGTTGTTAAGTGTGAGTGAGAGTGATGCATAATTGAAAAGGGGGAAACTAGGCCTAGCTAATTCACACGTGTAATATTCAGTTAGTTATTAATAGGGCATCTTTCAAGGTCGAATAGGTTATTTGAACTTGTTTAGGTTAGTTCGAGTAGATCGAGTCGGTTATCCTGGTGGAACAGACAGGATTCAGTTAACAATAAGTATGCCACATAGTGACCATTACCTTGGTTTAACCGGGGTCAGACAAGTTGCTAGCTATTACTCTAAGCGTGCCTTGGAGTCAGAAAGTTCCTGGTTTGATCAACTAGGTTCGAATAAGACATTGCCTTCGGGCCAGTATTTCTCTTAGCGTAACGCGGGGGACAGAAAGTGAATGCCTTCAGGCCAGTATTTCTCTTAGCATAATGCAGGAGACAGAAAGTGAATGCCTACGAGCATAACTATGTATGACTTATGAAAAGATATGATATATGTTTATGATTGGTTTACATGCGGATTAATAAACATGTTAGAAGCATGAATTAGGATTTTTAATTGTGAATATCATATATTGATTGCCTGATCATATTTAAGGTCACAATATAAATCTGTTTCATGCACATGTGGTTGTGGTTGCTCCCTTCCCCCAGCTGTAGTGGTACCCGCTGCTACGCCAGGGATGGGGGAGCTTCTCACTGAGTCTGTTCGACTCACCCCCTGTTTACATGTTTCAGATACAGGTGGTTCAGGAGTCGGGAACGCGTCCACTTCTTCTTAAGGAGGCGGACAACTCTGAAGACCGCACGCTTTGTTCGCGTCGGTAGTTATTTTGATTATGTATATGTGTTGTGATGTATATATATATATATGAATCCTTTTTTGGTGTAGCGTTTGTATAGATACAGCTGAAGTATATATATACGTCCTATTCTAGCATTGTCGGCTTCATACAGATTAAAGTTAGGTCTTGGTGAAGGGAATATAGGCTATGATATAATATATATCATGTATATATGTATATGACTTCTGCATGCGACTAGGATAGGTCATACGCATTGAGGCGTGTGATCAATACGTAAATTATATGTATGTGTGATTGAATACTTGTTTGTGTGAAAATATGGCTTCCGCATGTGAATAGGATAGATCACACGCATTGAGGCGTGTGATCAATATGTAAACTATATGTAAGCGTGCGATTGAATATATGTATGACTGTATACAGGACTCCTGCATATGAATAGGATAGATCACCCGCCCTGAAGCGCGTGATCAATATGTATACTATATGTACGTGTGCGTGATTATGTGTATATATATAGACTGAAGCGGCATTGAGTGAGCTGTGGATTGCACCCTACTTAGATCACCGGATATGGATGACCATAAATACTATATATTATTTGTATTAGAAGTGGGTAGTTATAAACATGTGAAAATGTCAATCAGGGATTAGAGGCTTACGGGATAGGAGAAATCCTACTTCCCGTGCCGGTCACGGACATCCGATAGTGGGTCGTGACAATTGTTGAATTTGAATATGTATTACAACGAATTAACATAATTAAACAGGATCATTATGAATTTATAAAGTTAATACTAAATGGTGTTTTGGACTATAATTTATTAGTAACATAAAACTACATTTTATTAAATAAATATTAGTAACAATTTTAGAATTTAAAGAAGTATTAATCATTTGATAAGTTATTGGAACTAATGGTCATTAAAGTAATTAATGACGGTAATAGATATTGTCACTAACGTATCTGAAATCTCTCTTCACAGTTGTAATTAATTGATTTCTGTATAGATTTCTAACACAATTTAAAAAATGTTAAATTGGGTTTCTAAAAGTCATATTTGTATTTAATTTTTTATTATAATTTTCTTTATATAAATCGGATTTCTTAAAAACATTTTTCTGTTTAATTCCATAATTGAACGAACGAATTTCTGGTTACCAATTAATTAATCAATGTTTCTAAAAAAAATCAATGGGTTAAAATTTTTATGATTAACATTTACACCCATCACATTTACACACACACTCACTTAAAACATATAAAAAAAAGGATAGAAAGGAAGCAGAAGCTAACACCTAATTAAACACACACGCACACATAAAAAAAAAAACAAACGAAAAAGAGAGCAAACAGAGCAAAAGCAGAGCGCACGGGAAGGAGAAGAGGAAAGGGAAAACGGCGGGTTTGGACCGGATTTTCGCCGGAGAAGACATTCCGGTGCCGGAGAAGGTGACCGGACCTCATCTTTCATCACCACCAAGCTTTCTATCCGATTGAAATCAAGTAAGAAAGCCCCAAATCTCTCAAACCCCAATTTTTCCAATTTTGGGTATTTTAGAAATTCTTCAATTTCTTCCAATCGGGACATTCCAGGGTTAAATTTGAGCTTAGTGGATGTTATTGAAAGCTTGGTGAGGTTCAGAATCGAAGTTAAATTGTAGAAATTTGACCGGGTATGGAAATTAGGAAAATTGGGTTAGGAAATTGCTATAAATTCGAAATTGAAAATTTGATGCATGTTTAGGCTTGGATTGGAGTAGTATAAGTGTTATAAATGCTGGAAATAGTCAAGGGAATAAAGCCCGAGCATTTACCGTCTCAACCGGAACCCAATCCGGTGAAAAAGAGGCGAAATACTAAGCCACAATACCGTAAAGAGCTGTGCGGTGGGTTGGACACCTCGGTCTAAGTCCGTGGTGGACACCTAAGACCCGCTAAATTGGTTCCAAGGTTCTAATTATACCCAATTATATTTTTATATTTAATTAAAAAGGTAATAATTAAGCTTTTACTCGGCAAATAAGGGAGACGGTGGAATAAGTAAGCTAAAGCCCCCTTTAAACCGTGAATTTAATTCTTTTATTAGTTAAATACCCATATGAACACATGAAGGGAAATTTAGACAAGTGGAAATCTCTAACCTAAGCAATTAGAGGTTCTAAATGACTCGAAAGTGTGAAAGTCGAATATGGGGCATTCTGCACTTTCAGAAAGAGCAAATAAGACGACGTAACGAACTAAATAATTAGTTCTTGGAAAATAGCTAGAGGGTGCATAAGCTTTAGTATGACACGTGCATGGTTGATGCTTAGTTAAATGTTTTAAATTTCTTAAATATATGTGTATAGGCCACCACAGGGTAACTGGAGTTTCAGGCACTCCGAGGACTGATTAGGAGGGCCAACGAGGTGAGGGGCTCTCCCATCCCTGCCCCACAAGGTTGGATGACTACGTGGAAAATGTGGTTTGCTCTATTTTGTGCAATTTGATATATGAAATATATTTATATGAATAAATTTGTGTTACTCGTGTATGATTTGCAAGTAAGTAGTCAACGTGCAATAGTATATGTGCTATTGCGGCTCATCGAGCCTTACATGATACCGTGGGTAGGATTGAGTCGAAATTTCATATGTGAGGGTTCATTAATATTAGAAACCCATTTAAATTGATCATCGTGCAAAGGTTTTGACCGTATGATACATTGAGGAAAATGAACCTAGGTTGTTAAGTGTGAGTGAGAGTGATGCATAATTGAAAAGGGGGAAACTAGGCCTAGCTAATTCACAAGTGTAATATTCAGTTAGTTATTAATAGGGCGTCTTTCAAGGTCGAATAGGTTATTTGAACTTGTTCAAGTTAGTTCGGGTAGATCGAGTCGGTTATCCTGGTCAGACAGACAAGATTCAGTTAACAGTAAGTATGCCACATAGTGGCCATTACCTTGGTTTAACCGGGGTCAGAAAAGTTGCCGGCTATTACTCTAAGCGTGCCTTGGAGTCAGAAAGTTCCTAGTTTATTCAACTAGTTTCGAATAAGACATTGCCTTCGGGCCAGTATTTCTCTTAGCGTAACGCGGGAGACAGAAAGTGAATGCCTTCGGGCCAGTATTTCTCTTAGCGTAATGCAGGAGACAGAAAGTGAATACCTACGAGCATAACTATGTATGAATTATGAAAAGATATGATATATGTTTATGATTGGCTTAAATGCGGATTAATAAACATGTTAGGAGCATGAATTAGGATTTTTAATTGTGAAAATGATATATTGATTGCCTGATCATACTAAAGGTCACAATATAAATCTGTTTCATGCGCATGTGGTTGTGGTTGCTCCCTTCCCCCAGCTGTAGTGGTACCCACTGCTACGACAGGGATGGGGCAGCTTCTCACTGAGTCTGTTCGACTCACCCCCTGTTTACATGTTTCAGATACAGGTGGTTCAAGAGTCGGAAACGCGTCCACTTCTTCTCAGGGAGGCGGACAGATCTGAGGACCGTACGCTTAGTCCGCGTCGGTAATTATTTTGATTACGTACACATGTTGTGATGTATATGTATATGAATCCTTTTTGGGTGTAGCATTTGTACTGATACAGCTGCAGTATATACATACGTCTTATTCTAGGATTGTCGGCTTCATACAGATTAAAGTTATGTCTTGGTGTTGGGAATATAGGCTATGATATAGCTTATATCATGAATATATATATATATATATATGACTTCCGCATGCGACTAGGATAGATCACACGCCTTGAGGGGTGTGATCATTATGTAAATTATATATATGTGTGACTGAATACCTGATTGTATGAAAAGATGGCTTCCGCATGTGAATAGGATAGATCACACGTATTGAGGCGTGTGGTCAATATGTAAACTATATGCAAGCATGTGATTGAATATATGTATGGTTGTACACAGGATTTCTGCATGTGAATAGGATAGATCACCCGCCCTGAAGCGCGTGATCATTATGTATGCTATATGTACGTGTGACTGATTATGTGTATATGTATAGACTGAAGTGGCGTTGAGCGAGCCGTGGATTGCACGCTACTTAGGTCACCGAATATGGATGGCCATAAATACTATATATTGTTTGTATTAGAAATGAGTAGTTATAAACATGTGAAAATGTCAATAAGGGAATTAGAGGCTTACGGGATAGGAGAAATCCTACTTCCCGTGTCGGTCACGGACGTCTGATAGGGGGTCGTGACAAACTTGGTATCAGAGCCTGGTTTTCTTTAAACTGTATGAAGCCATAGGTATGACCGGGTGTCGGTTTACGCCTCGTTCTGTACCCGGGCACAACGTGGCAGTAAAAAGGCACTTGTGGAAGTACCCAGGAAATTGTGTCAGCCCTTCTTTCTACTCTCTTTGATATGAAATATCATTAATATACGTGTACTTATTAGGTGTGGTCCTTGTGCAGTATAGGGATGCCACCTATCACGAGCCAGACTAGGGATGAAGGGAGAACTCCTGCTGAAATTGATCGAGAATCAGTTCGGGAGGAGGGAATGCCCACCCGAGGCCGAGGTAGAGGCCGTACCCGAGGCCGAGGTAGAGGTTGTGCTCGCAATCGAGGGAGAGCACAAGTGAGAGGGGAAGAGAGGAGACAGTCACCGGAACCTCAACCTCAAGTAGAGACAGGTGCACCTTCCGTGGCGGAAATGCTCACAGCAGGATTTCAGGAACTAAGAGAAGAGATGACAAGACAAATACAGAGGGAAGTACGCCGGTTAGTAGTCGGTGAGGAAGAACAAGAGAGAGTTCCTAGCAATCAAGAGATGGAGGTTGTTGAGGAAGAGGATAGGGAATGGCAACAACCACAGGAAATGCCACGGGTAGCACCCAGAGAGCTGCCAATTTCAAAATTTCTGAAGCTTCATCCACCCACTTTCTGCGGAACTAGTGAGAAAGAGGATCCGCAGTACTTTGTGAGAGACATAGTCAGAATTGGGCACATGCTGAGGTGCTCAGGATATGAGTTAGTGGAATTAGCTTCATTCCAGCTGAGGGGAGCTGCTAGAGTATGGATAGAGTCCGTACAGACGAGGTATTCAAGAAGAGTGGCACCGATGACCTGGGAAGATTTTCAGAGGGAATTCCTGGGTCGGTTCTATCTGAAGGCACTAAAGATGCAAAGCGTCAGCAATTCGAGGAGTTGTGGATGACGCCTAACATGACCGTGACGGAGTATGAGTTACTTTTTACAGAACTAGCTCAATTCTCACCTGAGTTGGTTCTTGATGAAGAGGCAAGGATCAAGAGGTTCATACACCGTTTCACGGAGCCGTTATTTACTGCTTTATTACCTCAGAGGAGGCAATTTGAGACTTTAGCTCAAGCAGCAGACTGTGCCAGAATGATTGAAACCAGGAAGAGGTACGGGACTTCTGTTGATCCCAAAGTCAAGTTAATTACAGGCAGTGACAACCAAGGAGGTGGAAGTAAGAAAAGGAAGACAACAGGTGGAAGTGTAGGATATTCAGGGTCCACAGGAGGACAATCCTCAACTACCACCCATGAAACAGGTACAAGAAATAATTTTCAAGGGGGACAGAGAGTGCAAGGGGGTGGAAATGCCGGTAAGACAAGGCCCCAGTGTGGGACTTGCAGCAGATTTCATTTTGGAATATGTCGGAGACTGACAGGTGGGTGTTACAACTGCGGCCAGGTGGGCCATATGGCTAGAGAGTGTCCAAAGAGAAAAGAGGGTACAAGTGTGAGAAGCAATCTGACGCTGAGGGGTACACCTATTCCAGCCCCACCAGTGAGAACCGTACCACCACAGACAGCAAGTACAGGTACAGCTAGAGGCCGTGGTGCAGGATCTAGTGGTAGAGGGCCAGGGGCAGTAGGTGGAGGACAAGCGCGGGTATTTGCACTTTCTCAGCAAGACGCTCATGCATCAAATGCAGTTGTGACAGGTACCCTTACTGTTTGCTCTCTTGAAGCTTGGGTCTTTTTTATTCCGGCTCCACTCATTCCTATGTGTCGCATGCATTTGCCTCTAAATTCAACAAAAGTCCATCTAGAATGGAAGGAACAGTACTGGTCTCTACTCCAATGGGAGAATCGGTACAAGTAGAGTATGTGCACAAGTCTTGCATTGTGGAGGTTGAAGGTCATGAGACTGTGGTAGACCTTCGGTTGTTGTGTATGGTTGATCTTGATGTGATCCTCGGAATGGAATGGTTGTCATCTTTCCATGCGGTTGTGGACTGCAGGGCTAAATGCTTGAAATTTAATATGCCAAACGAGGAGCCTTTTGTGATACGGGGTGACGGAGCTGCACCGTATCCAAGCTTGATCTCGGCTTTGAAGGCATCCAAGTTACTTGCAAAGGGATGCAAAGGGTATTTGGCCTTCGTCTAAGATACCACGAAAGCAATACTTTCACCGACTCAAGTACCGATAGTGTGAGAGTTCTTGGATGTATTTCCAGAAGAATTGTCGGGGTTGCCGCCCGATCATGAGATTGAATTTGAAATTGAGCTGCAACCTAGCACCCAGCCTATCTCCACACCACCTTATCGGATGGCTCCGAAAGAATTAAGGGAGCTACATACACAATTGCAAGAATTGCTTGACAAGGGTTTTATAAGACCTATCTTCTCTCCTTGGGGTGCACCGGTGCTTTTTGTAAAGAAGAAGGACGGATCATTGCGATTGTGTATCGATTACCGAAATTTAAACAAGGTGACGATCCGCAATCAATACCCACTGCCGAGGATAGATGACCTATTTGATCAGTTGCAGGGCGCAAAGTGGTTTTCCAAGATTGATTTGCGATCTGGGTATCACCAATTAAAGATTCGAGAATTAGACATACCTAAGACCGCATTCCGGACCCGATATGGACATTACGAGTTCTTGGTGATATCTTTCGGATTAACTAATGCTCCTGCAGCGTTCATGGACATGATGAACAAGGTCTTCAAACCATTTCTGGACCGATTTGTCATTGCCTTCATTGATGATATCTTGGTTTACTCTAAGAATTCTGAAGAACATGCAGAACATTTGAGACTAGCATTACAGAAGTTGAGAGAAGAGAAACTCTATGCCAAGTTCTCTAAGTGTGAATTCTGGCTTGACAAAGTTGTCTTTTTGGGTCACGTGGTATCATCAGAGGGAATCCACGTTGATCCAAGTAAGGTAGAGGCGGTGAAGAATTGGTCCCAGCCATACCTCTGTTACTGAAATTCGCAGTTTCTTGGGTTTAGCTGGATATTATAGAAGATTTGTGCAGGACTTTTCTAAGGTTGCTGCACCTATGACTAAGTTGACTCAGAAAGGAGTGAAGTTCGTATGGGATGACAAGTGTGAGTAGAGTTTTCAGAAGCTGAAAGACAGCCTCACTACCGCTCCGGTGCTGGAATTACCTGAAGGCACAGTAGGGTATGTGGTATACTGTGATGCTTCGAGGATCAGGTTAGGGTGTGTCTTGATGCAGCACGGCAAGGTGATTGCGTATGCATCGCGATAGCTTAGGAAAAATGAGAAGAACTACCTGACTCACGACCTCGAAATGGCGGCTGTAGTATTCGCTTTGAAAATATGGAGACATTACTTATATGGTGAGAGTTGTGAAATTTATACAGACCACAAAAGCCTCAAATGCATTTTCGAGCAGAAAGACTTGAACTTGAGACAACGTCGATGGTTAGAGTTGTTGAAAGACTACGACTGCACGATCTTGTATCATCCAGGAAAGGCTAATGTGGTAGCCGATCCTCTGAGTCGGAAATCCATGGGCACTCTTGCTCATATAAGTGAAGAAAGAAGACCGTTGATTAGAGAACTGCACGAGCTAGAACAAACGGGAAATCAGTTTGAGATTGGGGATTCTCACTTACTTCTATCTCATTTGCAAGCTAAGTCCTCTCTGGTAGAAGAGGTGAAGGCTAGACAAGATGAAGATACCGACCTCAAGCAAATCAGGGATACTGTAACTAAAGAGAAAGGGGACGACATCCGATTCTCTATAGATGATTTCAGGATACTTCGGTTGGAGGGACGGTTGTGTGTCCCTATGGTTGATAACTTGAAAGAAAGAATTCTTGAAGAAGCACACCGGACAGCTTATACAATCCATCCGGGAGCTAATAAAATGTATCATGACCTGAAACAGTTGTACTGGTGGAATGGCATGAAGAAGGATGTTGCAAACTATGTAGCCAGGTGTTTAGTGTGTCAGCAAGTCAAGACTGAACAACAGAAGCCCGTCGGAAGGTTACAACAAATAAAAATACATGAGTGGAAATGGGAGAGGATGACGATGGATTTTGTAATAGGGTTGCCAAAATCTCAACGTGGATATGATTCGGTTTGGGTGATAGTGGATCGCATGACTAAGTCCGCGCACTTTCTGCCAGTTAAGACCACTTACGGAGTGAGTCAATATGCACAGATTTATCTATCAGAAATCGTTAGATTGCACGGTGTGCCAGTGTCCATAATATCTGATAGAGGGCCACAGTTCACTTATAGGTTTTGGAAGTCATTGTAGGAAGTGTTGGGAACTAGAGTTGATTTGAGTACTGCGTTCCACCCACAGACTGACGGGCAATCAGAAAGAACCATTCAGATCCTTGAAGACATGCTTCGAGCGTGTATTATGGATTTCGGCGGAAGTTGGGAAAGGTATTTACCTTTGGCTGAGTTTGCATACAATAACAGTTATCAAGTGAGTATCCAAATGGCACCTTTCGAGGCTCTGTACGGTCGTAGGTGCAGATCCCTGATTGGGTGGTTCGAGGTCGGAGAGGCTAGTCTAATCGGCCCAGAATTGTTACAAGATGCCTTGCAGAAGGTGAAATGTATAAGGGAGAGATTGCTAACGGCTCAGAGTAGGCAAAAGTCTTATGCAGAAAATTCGAGGAGAGAACTCGAATTCGCCATTGGTGAACAGGTGTTTTTGAGGGTATCACCGATGAGAGGTGTAATGCAGTTCGATAAGAAGGGGAAGCTAAGTCCTCGGTACATCGGACCGTTTGAAATCCTAGAACGAGTTGGAAATGTAGCATATTGGTTGGAATTGCCTACGGAATTGGAGGGGGTACACCATATCTTTCACGTATCAATGCTTCGAAAATATCTTCTCGATCCCTCGCACGTAATCCAATAGCACGATGTGCAACTAACCGAAAATTTGACATATGAAGAGGAGCCAATGGAAATCTTAGATCGGCAGTTGCTCAGAACGAAAGAGATTCCATTGGTTAAAGTTCTGTGGAGAAATCACTCGACCGAAGAAGCTACATGGGAGGTCGAGGGTGAAATGCGCAGGACGTATCCTCATCTGTTTCAAGACTAAGGTTAGTATTTTATTTGAAATTCAGGGACCGAATTTCTTAAGGGGGAAAGATTGTAATATCCGAGATATTTAGATTGGATTATTTTCATTATTATTAAATTTATTTTTCTTTCAGAAAGAAAAATAAATTACATTAAAGATAATATAAAATTAAGGGGAGAAAAATAAGAAATCTAAGTATTCTTTTTAGGACCTAAAAAAAAGAGGATATAACAAGTAAAAAAATTTTTCAAAAAGAAAGTATATAATATATATATATATATACAATGTTAAAAAAACTCACACACCCATCACATTTACACACACACTCACTTAAAACAATAAAAAAAAGATAGAAAGGAAGTAGAAGCTAACACCTAATTAAACACACACGCACACATAAAAAAAAAACAAACGAAAAAGAGAGCAAATAGAGCAAAAGCAGTGCGCACGGGAAGGAGAAGAGGAAGGGGAAAACGGCGGGTTTGGACCGGATTTTCACCGGAGATGACATTCCGGTGCCGGAGAAGGTGACCGGACCTCATCTTTCATCACCACCAAGCTTTCTATCTGATTGAAATCAAGTAAGAAAGCACCAAATCTCTCAAACCCCAATTTCTCCAATTTTGGGTATTTTAGGAATTCTTCAATTTCTTCCAATCGTGACATTCCAGGGTTAAATTTGAGCTTAGTGGATGTTATTGAAAGCTTAGTGAGGTTCAGAATCGAAGTTAAACCGTAGAAATTTGACCGGGTATGGAAATTAGGAAAATTGGGTTAGGAAATTGCTATAAATTCGAAATTGAAAATTTGATGCATGTTTAGGCTTGGATTGGAGTAGTATAAGTGTTATAAATGCTGAAATAGTCAAGGGAACAAAACCCAAGCATTTACCGTCTCAACCGGAACCCAATCCGGTGAAAAAGAGGCGAAATACTAAGCCACAGTACCGTAAAGAGCTGTGCGGTGGGTTGGACACCTCGGTCTAAGTCCGTGGTGGACACCTAAGACCCGCTAAATTGGTTCCAAGGCTCTAATTATACCCAATTATATTTTTATATTTAATTAAAAAGGTAATAATTAAGCTTTTACTCGGCAAATAAGGGAGACGGTGGAATAAGTAAGCTAAAGCCCCTTTTAAACCGTGAATTTAATTCTTTTATTAGTTAAATACCCATATGAACACATGAAGGGAAATTTAGACAAGTGGAAATCTCTAACCTAAGCAATTAGATGTTCTAAATGGCTCGAAAGTGTGAAAGTCGAATATGGGGCATTCTGCACTTTCAGAAAGAGCAAATAAGACGACGTAACGAACTAAATAATTAGTTCTTGGAAAATAGCTAGAGGGTGCATAAGCTTTAGCATAACACGTGCATGGTTGATGCTTAGTTACATGTTCTAAATTTCTTAAATATATGTGTATAGGCCACCACAGGGTAATTGGAGTTTCAGGCACTCCGAGGACTGATCAGAAGGGCCAACAAGGTGAGGGGCTCTCCCATCCCTGCCCCACAGGGTTGGATGACTACGTGGAAAATGTGGTTTGCTCTATTTTGTGCAAATTCATATATGAAATATATTTATATGAATAAATTTGTGTTACTCGTGTATGATTTGCAAGTAAGTAGTCAACGTGCAATAGTATATGTGCTATTGCGGCTCATCGAGCCTTACATGATACCGTGGGTAGGATTGAGTTGAAATTTCATATGTGAGGGTTCATTAATATTAGAAACCCATTTAAATTGATCATCGTGCAAAGGTTTTGACCGTATGATACATTGAGGAAAATGAACCTAGGTTGTTAAGTGTGAGTGTGAGTGATGCATAATTGAAAAGGGGGAAACTAGGCCTAGCTAATTCACACGTGTAATATTCAGTTAGTTATTAATAGGGCGTCTTTCAAGGTCGAATAGGTTATTTGAACTTGTTCAAGTTAGTTCGGGTAGATCGAGTCGGTTATCCTGGTCGGACAGACAAAGATTCAGTTAATAGTAAGTATGCCACATAGTGGCCATTACCTTGGTTTAACCGGGGTCAGAAAATTTGCCGGCTATTACTCTAAGCGTGCCTTGGAGTCAGAAAGTTCCTAGTTTGATCAACTAGGTTCGAATAAGACATTGCCTTCGGGCCAGTATTTCTCTTAGTGTAACGCGGGAGACAGAAAGTGAATGCCTTCGGGCCAGTATTTCTCTTAGCGTAATGCAGGAGACAGAAAGTGAATACCTACGAGCATAACTATGTATGAATTATGAAAAGATATGATATATGTTTATGATTGGCTTAAATGCGGATTAATAAACATGTTAGGAGCATGAATTAGGATTTTTAATTGTGAAAATGATATATTGATTGCCTGATCATATTAAAGGTCACAATATAAATCTGTTTCATGCGCATGTGGTTGTGGTTGCTCCCTTCCCCCAGCTGTAGTGGTACCCGCTGCTACACCAGGGATGGAGCAGCTTCTCATTGAGTCTGTTCGACTCGCCCCCTGTTTACATGTTTCAGATACAGGTGGTTCAGGAGTCGGAAACGCGTCCACTTCTTCTCAGGGAGGCGGACAGATCTGAGGACCGTACGCTTAGTCCGCGTCGGTAGTTATTTTGATTACGTACACATGTTGTGATGTATATGTATATGAATCCTTTTTGGGTGTAGCGTTTGTACTGATGCAGCTGCAGTATATACATACGTCCTATTCTAGCATTGTCGGCTTCATACAAATTAAAGTTAGGTCTTGGTGTTGGGAATATAGGCTATGATATAGCATATATAATGAATATATATATATATGACTTCCGCATGCGACTAGGATAGATCACACGCCTTGAGGGGTGTGATCAATATGTAAATTATATATATGTGTGACTGAATACCTGATTGTATGAAAATATGGCTTCCGCAAGTGAATAGGATAGATCACACGTATTGAGGCGTGTGGTCAATATGTAAACTATATGCAAGCGTGTGATTGAATATATGTATGACTGTACACAGGATTTCTGCATGTGAATAGTATAGATCACCCGTCCTGAAGCGCGTGATCAATATGTATACTATATGTACGTGTGAGTGATTATGTGTATATGTATAGACTGAAGCGGCGTTGAGCGAGCCGTGGATTGCACGCTACTTAGATTACCGAATATGGATGGCCATAAATACTATATATTGTTTGTATTAGAAATGGGTAGTTATAAACATGTGAAAATGTCAATCAGGGAATTAGAGGCTTATGGGATAGGAGAAATCCTACTTCCCGTGCCGGTCACGGACGTCCGATAGGGGGTCGTGACAGAAAATAAAATAAAAACAAAATAATTAATAAGTATTAAAAATCGTAATTATTTCTCATCTTTTCAATCCCTTTTTCTTTTAGGTCCTGAAAAGAATACTTAGATTTTCTATTTTTCTCCGCTTAATTTTATTTTATCTATAATTTAATTTATTTTTCTTTCTAAAAGAAAAATAAATTTAATAATAATGAAAATAATTAAATCTAAATATCTCGGATATTACAACAATCACACTACAAAAAAATGGGTATTTAACAACGGTCATTTAGCAACCATTGTATTCAACCGTTGTTAAGGAGTGTTTTATCCGAAATCTAACTACAGTCATATGGCCACATTTAGAACCGACGTTAAATTTGAAAAAATTTGTAAATGAAATAAAACCCTTTAGCCTCTCTTTTTTTCCACTCCCGCTTTTCATTTCAGCTCACACCACAAAAACGCTTCCTGTTCCCAATAGCAAATCACAGACAGAGCCACCCATTTTGCATCGGTGATGGTGTGGCAGCAGCATCAACAGAACGGCGTGGCCGCACCAGTGACGACATGGCAGAACTATCTTTTCATGAGTTTGGTCGTCGGAATAGGTATGTTTCCCTCTCTTTCTCCTTCTCTAAATCTTCCATAGTTTACCCTAATTTCTCCTTACCCTGTCTTTAATCGGCACAACCTAGCGGCATAATCCTCTCCCCGAATCGATTTCTCCCATCGCAGTTCCTTCTTTGCTCGTGGCAATTTATTGGGATCATTGATGTCTAGGGTTTGGTACTCCGTATTCGTAGTTGATGCGTTTTACCACTAAATCCCCTGCGATTCGAAGAGTGAGGACGGTCCTAGTTATCGCACCTGAGTTGGAAGTTAGGGTTATAACTACTGCGAGCGTGAGTGCTCTGAATCTGATTATTATTATTCTATGTTTTCATACCAGAAGGGAAGCTTGAGTAATGAGTAGGACGAACGCAAAGAAGCAAAGTAGGGGAGGCATTTTGATTTTTGAGGTAGGTCTCTGTTTTTTGTTGCATAAGATTATGTGTATGTGTATATGTGTATGTGTATATAGATCACTTTCATTCATTAAAGTTATAATAGGAATATATATATATATTCCAACTCAATTTCTCTGGGCTGCTTTAGAAGGAAGGGCGACATATCAAGAAACAAGTTTTATTTTTAATATAAAGCTTCTCTGTACCCTTTTTTACATATATGCTTTTGTGTCTCTATGTTTTGTTGTAAATGGAAATCGGTTATATATATATATAAGCATGACGAGGAGGCTTCTCGCTATACTTTAGCTTAAAACAACTAATCATCGAAATATATATATTAATGAAAAGTTTGTGATAAGTAGATAACTATACATAATAATTAAAATTGATGCGCCCATCTCATAGTTGCTTTCTTTTTCTTTTAACTTTGTATTCCACCACTTTCAACTTTTATATATTGATCATAATATTCAAATCAGTTGATTAGCCTTAAAGTATCCTATAAAGGTAATGTGTGATGGATGTAGCTAAAGTTTAGGCATATCAGTAAGCTCATATGGAAGTGTAAGTCATGCTTATCAATAAGCATCTAAGTATAATACATAATGACGAATGGAGTTAGTATTCATGCTTAATTGTTTTTTCTTTTCTTTTTGGATTGAGTGTAGGAAGAAAGAAAACAAGCATCAAATAGAAGTAAGCCATTGATATGCCAGAGCAATCCTAAATTGTTGTAGCAGTAGATTTTGTCAAGATGATTAATATCCCTTACATTTTCTCTTGATGTTAGAATTCAATATTCCTATATCATGGAGATTTTAATATGAATGATTGTTGTCATTAGATTACACCTTGAATGATCTCTGTCTTCCAGATTTTTGTTTATCTTCTGGTTGGTTAGTTTGGTTTCTCTAGCTTAATTAGTCTTCCATATATAGTTGAATGTTTATTTTGTGAGTTAATTGGTGTTTAATTGGCAATCATGGACGTTGGTTATATTCACCACACTCTCAACACTCTTCAATGAGTTTATTTTTTAAACCCAGCTCCTATTTATTGATGATTGTGTATCTTCTTCCATGGAGCTACATATATGTGAATAAATATGTCAGCATAAGCATGTCAAATATTGTTAATTTTTTTTAAATTTACAGCAATTTCATCCATTTGTATTTGACTTTGAGAAACGAATGAGACTTGTTATATTTAGATTTAGTCAAATTTAAATGTCTTACTTGACACTTCTGTTGTTTCTTTTTCTGTGTATCAAAAACTATATATAAGGTGAGGGAAATGAAGGAGCCACTATGATTGATGTGGGTAGTGTGAAGACACGCAATTCTTGATAGTGTAATGCTATGAATGGTTTAAGTTTTTCAATCCGCTTGTAAGAATTAAGAGATGTTTATAATAATATACACAAATGGTATTAGTCAAAGTAAAAAGTTATATCACAAACGAAATATTGGCTTTGTATTTTTCTCACTTTTGGATTGTACAGGGATGAGATTCCAAATTCAGTCTCTAAAGAATCAAGAAAAACAGTGATTCCAAGTGTCCTCCAAATTCTAAAAGCACTGCTAAGTAAGATACTCTGAGTCACTTCCAATTTAAAATGATCCCTCTTTTTAATTGACTAATTGTATAGCTATTAATGCTTTTGTATTTGAGCTTCTACTCCACTCTCATTCTCTCAATCTATTTAACTCTTACTCTCACACCTTAATTTAGCATAGCAGAGTAAGTTAAAATGTCATTTGGTTACTCAAATCTCATATTTGAATTCCCCTTATTCCCTCCATTTAAATTTCATATAGTTGGCATCATATCTTGCTTTTTGAATTTCCTTTTCTTTTCTCAGAAAAAAAGAGAGCAAGTTCTGAACTGGATAGAATCATAGAAGTCTTAAATATTTTGCCATTGACATTAACACATATAATTGAAAAATGGAATATAGTGCATACTTAAATGTAAGTAACTTTAAATTTCTTCTTGGATGCTTTTCCTTTCATATGCTTGATCCAAAGTATTAATTTTTAATGTTGACTTGTAAATGGATAACTTTAAAGTTTACGTAGAACATATTACGCGTGGAAAAGGAACAAGAAGAGTCAAGCTTAATTGTGACAAATTTCAGTGGACCATTGCCTAAGTCTCCAGCCATTAATTTTCAAGTAACTTTTACAGTCTACAATATGTGTATTATTGCTTAGTTTAGTTTCTTGAGTTTGTTTTACAACACTTTCTTTGTCTTTTGGTAATGGATGTGTCAATTGTGAACCATGTCTTCTTGAGCAATAGACCTCAATTAACGGAAATAAAGTATGGGGACAAAGATAATTGAATAAGCTTGTGTTTATTTATAAAATAAAGAGACCTGGTGGATTAGATGATTGATGAAATTCATTGATAGGATCAAGAACAGAGAAGGAAAATAGAAATTCATTTATAAAATACCGCAGAATGCATTCACTTTATTCATCTTGCTTCCTTTATATACCAGAATAGATTTGAATCATGAATGAAATATTTGATGTGTTGTATGTTGATGACAGAGCTGAATGAAAAGACCAACGCAATATTGAAACTGATTGAGGAAGATGCTGATTCCTTTATATTCCTTTGCCGATTACTGAGGTATGATCCTTGCCAATCTCATTCTACATAATCAATTTGAAGGTTTGGCACCAGGTATTATTGGATGGTATCAATTCTTTTTCTGTCTTAATAATGTTTATTGGTTAGCAATGTAAGATAAAAACATAAATTACTAGTTGTTGAGGGATCACTTGGAGCCATATGATGGAAAGCACAGAGTCATCACCTCCAACGTGTCGAAGATCATCAGAAGCTAGTCATGATCCATGAAGCTGGATATTTCTTATTATTTTCTTTATTGAACTTATATATATATGAACTATTATTGCTATATTGTAAAAGTTTTTGAGTAATATGGATATGTTTTAGATGTTAAATGTTGACTTGGTGATTATGGATATGTTTTGGTTGTTAAACTTTAACTATATCTTGAATACAAATGAATTTATTTTGGTTGAATAAGTATTTATATTTTTTTAGGGAAAATAAAGTATCAAAAAATTGAAAAAATACTTTTAAAAAAATGGTGATTTAGCGACGGTTTAAACCGTCGGCAAAATTCAGATCATAAACCATTGTTATTTAACGACGGTTTGAACCGTCATTAAAACATAAAAAACAAGGGTAAACTTAAAAGACCTTAGCGACGGTTTTAACTGTCGCAAAATTTAGCGACGGTCAGTAGCGACGGTTCTGTCAAGCGTCGTTGGGTTTTGTTCCCGACGCTAACTTTAACGACGGTTGACATAACCGTCATTATATCTTTAGCGACGGTTAAAACCGTCGCTAAATGAAGAAAAAATCGTCGCTAAAAATACTGTTTTTTGTAGTGTCATTACCTAAAATTATTAATCACAAAATTGAATATTGATTTGTAAGCTATATACAAACTTGAATATCTATTCAAAATAATATATATGTTATGCAATTTACAGAATTCAGTAACTATTCAAAATTAAATATTGGTTAATTATCATATTGGAAAATTTAGTTACCCAACAAAGTTATTTACATAGTTGATTTATGATTTAGAATAATTTAAGGTATCTTTAAATCCGAAGTTGATGGTTAATTATTAAACAATTTCATGAGAATAAAATTCGATTATATCTTAGTTATGAAATTTGAAAAATATGTTTTCCTAACATTATATAACTTAAATTAAGCAAATTTGTTCTACCCATAATCAAATTGAATATTATTAATACGCTAATAATAATATCTTGAATTATCAAATGAAATTGAACTATATATGTATTTTTTTTTATAATAAAAACCATATATGTATTTAACAATACACTAAATTGTGAAAGATTATTGAATTTTGTAATTCATAATAATTTAAAGTATGCCAAATCATTATTGAATTTTTTAATTATTTTTTAAGTACTTATTTTTCAAAATGTTGATAATTGACTCGGTGTCTCGACGGCCATCCATTCAGGCAAACATTCCTATTTAGTAAGAAAATGAAACCTGGTGTATATATTAAAAAACAAAACAAAACAAAACCTCAATAAAATAGATAAAGGTATATAGCTTAGTGATTAATTACCATCAAAATGATTAACGTCTGGTGTTGTGCTAGAAAATCAAACATTAGGATTGAGATATCTATAATCATATGTTTAGAAAAATCATTAATAAAAAAGAAATTGATTTCAATATGTGATACTATGATGAGTAGAATATTAAGTAGATTTACTCATTGAATCACCAAAGGTAAAAGTCGAAAGCTAGCCAAAAAACTTCAATGCCTCCTTAAAGCTTTAACATTGTTTGTGACATATATAAGAGATGACAGCATTCTCACTGCAATCCATGCCAACATTATAACCTGCCCAAATACATGAACTTATATTATACATGTAATTCAAATAACCACAAATAGAAGCTTAGTGATCGAAGGTGGCATAAAGAGGTAAACAAAAACTATGTACTTGTATACTTCCTTTCACCCAAAAGTTGGCACGGCTAGTGTATATGTTTCCACCAATAATTCAAATAGAGAGAAGAAAACTTTTCACGGTAACTCTTCATTCAAAATTTTAATTTAAAGACAAAAATAAATATATTTCCATAAAAAATGAACCAATTAAAACATACTATGTCAACATTCAAAACCCTCAAAATTGTTACCTAATGTTCTTTTTTTTGGAGCTTCGAAGCAATGGAGGAAAGAATACAGGGACTGAACTATTACAAAATGTCCATCCTCCTATGTCACTTAACAATCAAGAATTCTATCCCTTCTACAAAATGACGAAGAGGTGGTGGTAATACCAAAAAGCGTTGAAACACGTGAGCCTCTTGATAAATAAATCAAAATTTCATTAGCAGTGCCGGAATCCGGCAAATCGCAAGGGACAGAGATGTGACGACGACATCAATGGAGGCAATGACAATATCCCTTCTGTTCATTATCAGCTACAGCAGGAGCAGAGAGAATGGTTCCAACGTTTGAAACTAAAATGTCCATATTTTCTCTAGAAATGGCGCCATGGATGATGATTATATTTCAACAAAAGCAGTCTCTAAAATGAGTGAATGGTACGCAACAACCGTCCATTTATATAACTCTCAATGGCGATATTGATGGGAAATTTTCATCATATTAGAGATTCAAATTTAAATTTGAATAAATGATTTGATTATAATCTGAATGTTGACTACTGCAAATGTCTTGGCAATCAGAATGAGTTAAGGTTCAGTTTTTAATTTAATTTAACAGTATTAAATCAGATGGAGAGGATTGCACGATTTTCAAATTTGTAAGGATCAAAACAGATTCTGAATAATTTTGTAAAATACGTAAACTGTGCATTGTGGATATATATATATATATATACATATTATATATATATATATTATATATATATATATATAATATATATATATATAATATGTATATATATATATATAATATGTACTAACTGTGGGTAGGTATATATATAGTTATATATATTTTATATATAATAGCATATGGATGGAGTAGGTATATATTGTTTAAAAAAAAAATAATTCATTAGTTTACAAATGGATTTAAAAATTTGTTATTTATTAATTAATGACATGATTCATGGAAGGGAAATTGTTTGGATTTTAGAATTTAGGATTAGATATATCAAAAAAATGTTATTGAATGAGGTAATTGTTTATTTTAAATGATTTTAATTATTGAGGATATATACAGATTATTATGAAGGGATCATTTATATTGGATTTAGATTTGAATTATTAAAATTCAATATAAATGCAAGCATCAAGGGTTTCTTAGTAGATTGAAACAAAAAAGATTTGATAATCAGATTCGGTTTAACTAACACACGTCAACAGCCAGTCAGACGTCAAGGTGGCGACCGGTCAGCGCCACATGCTTAGAAAATATATGTTTAAAATGCTTATGTTAAAAGATGAGGTTTTATGCCTCTTCTTTTATATAATTATATAGATATAGATATAGATAGATATATGATTTTTGGGATACTGAATTTTTTTAATATTTGTAACTTGAAACATTAAAAAAATATTTCGTCGAAACTATTATAGTAAAAAATAATAGGCTACTGATGTAATGCATACTTAATATCTTATTACTAATTATGTCTCTATTTGACCATAATAGGTAACAAATGCTAATTATTACGGTGCAAGATAATGATTGGGTTAAAATATGATATTTTCTTAAATGTCAATTATTTAGTTTTTATGACTGAAGATATGACTTTGTAAAATATGATTTTTCATAATAACAAAGTATTTAGTTTTTTTTACTAAAGATATGTGTTTTTAAGATATTATGTTTGAGATAATTAAATTAATGCAAAATTAATTTGGTGGTGATAATTTTGATTTGCCATTTTTTTTTAAACAAAATATGATTACAGACAATAGTCAAATAGAGGGCATTTAATACAAAATTACTATTTTATAATTAATTATATCTCTATTTGCCTAAACGTCATTATTTGGTAATTAGTTGACTTTTACATAAAAAATAGATAAAGGAAATAAAGCTAAGTAGCAAATTGGCCTATTCTTTTATGTAATTTTTTTAAACATAATGGGAAAAAGATATTTACCCGTGATTGTGGCACTTTTTCAGCAAAGAAGAAATTATATAATATCTGTCACCACAACCTCAAATCACATTAATTGCATTAAATTAAGTGATCAAATTAGTGAATTATATTGCATAAATATGAATTAAGTACCTTCTAATTCTATAATATTCTATTATTTATTCTAATTATATTTGTAAATTTGTACTCATTATTTTAATTATTTAATTTAATTATGCGTGCAAATATGAATTAAATCACATTAATTGCATCAATATTAATCCCAACTCTCACCACAATGTCCGCATCTCATCTTCATCATCCCTACATAGAAAAGGAAAGTATTAAACCACCAGTGCACCACCAATTTATTTTAATTTTGTCTCAAATAATTTATACTTAAAAGATATATAATACCATCAAATAAAAGTCATCTTATAAATCACAAGTGATATAAAAAGGTCAAAACCCCAAATTGGTCCTTTATGTTTGCACGAAGTTTCATATTGGTCCTTTATGTTTCAAAAAGTCCAAATTGGTCCTTTATGTTTGCAAGAAGTTTCAAATTGGTCCTTCCGTCCACTTCCGTCAATTTTTTAAGTTAAGTGCTCACGTGACATGCTGACGTGTCCATCTAAGCTGACGTGTCATGCCACGTCACTGCCATGTCATCACAT
Source organism: Senna tora (assembly GCA_014851425.1). Classification (NCBI taxonomy): domain Eukaryota; kingdom Viridiplantae; phylum Streptophyta; class Magnoliopsida; order Fabales; family Fabaceae; genus Senna; species Senna tora. The sequence continues at coordinate 18,866,374 of CM026262.1, forward strand.
ATGATATTGGATGATGACGTGGCATGCCACGTCAGCTTCAATTGACACGTAGGAGGGATGGTGTGTCCACGTCAGCACTTAACTTAAAAAATAAACAGACTTGGACGGAAGGACCAATTTGGAACTTCTTGCAAACATAAAGGACCAATTTGGACTTTTTGAAACATAAAGGACCAATATGAAACTTCGTGCAAACATAAAGGACCAATTTGAGGTTTTGACCGATATAAAAATAATAATATAGTTAAATGATTTTGAAAAAATATAATTACGTATATATTAAATTCTAACAATTTTTTAAAATAAATATTACTATGAAAAAATATTAAATTTATTAAGAAACAAATTTAACTTGTTGGCTGTGTGGGACGTCACCATTCTGGAAGGGTGTTGGTGGCATTAGCCAAACCCATCATCTCTTGCAACCAGATCAAACTCTTCGAAGCCACAACAATTTTGACAGACTTGGAATTTGTTAGAGATCTATATCTTAGAGATGTAGTGATTTAAGGAGATGCCGCCGTGATTTTGGAGCTTCTTGCAAGTGGAGCTGAGCCACGGGCTTGGATTTTCCTAAATTTGCTAGAGAACACACTCTTGATTGAAGCATTAATATTAGAACTGACAGTTACACCTAGAGGGGGAGGGGGTGAATAGTTGTTTCTAACCCCACAAAAAAAAGGTGTTTGTAAAAACTATTTAATTCCAAAGAAAATATTTTGTGTACATATATTAAATAATTATATAACTAATTTATAAATGACTTAATTAAAATGCAATAATTAAATAGTGTAGAAAAATAAAAGTATAAGGAGAGAATAAGCACGCAGTAGATTTATTCTGGTTCAGCCGAACAATGGCCTACGTCCAGTCCCCTTGCACAACAAGAGATTTTTATATTGACAAAACTTGTTTTACAAGACCGCTCACAAGCAACAGGTTGGTTTTCACTCGCTCACCAACAACGAACCCAGGTAGAGAATATTTGGATAACCCTTTTATCAATAAGGGAATACAAGAAAGCTCAAACCCTTTACACTCTCTAAGTGTAGATAATACCCAGACACTAAGCTCTAGAAAATAATTCTCAAATGAGAGAAATATAAAACACTTTAGCCTATTGCTCTTGCTTTGAGACTTGGTGAAAATGAGAGTGAAATGCTTCTCTATTTATAGTATAGCTTAGTCACCAAAATTGGAAAATAGCCGTCGGAGGAAATCAACACTTTAATTGGACATGATCATTGGAATTAAATTGTGATTTTGTCCTTTAATCCACACTTGATTCATCCAATTTGTGCTACCAATTATGATTCTGCATCACAACATACTAAGATGGCAATTCTCATGGAATTTTCAAAAGTTAGTCCACATGTATATAATAACCAATCAATATAATAAGAATTAATTACCTAGGGACAATAAAATCAATTAATTTCTGATTCATGATCAATATCATATTTATATTATTAATTTCTGATTCATGATCAATGTCATATTTATATTTCTTAATCATTCATAAAATAATTATATTTTATATAATTATACACATGATTTTGTTATCATTCAAAACTATATTATGATGCATGAAACCTTGGGGCTAACAATCTCCCCCTTTTTGATGATGACAAAATCATAGCAATTATATATTTTAAATTTTGTTCCTCCCTCTTATTATGTTACTCCCCCTTACTTTGTGCTTCTATACTTCTCCCCCTTTTTGACATAATTAAAAAGGAAGTACAAGGGAAATAAACATTATTAAACATATTGATAAATAATCGCAAGTACTTGTGTCTACATAGCAAACCTACACACCACCTTTAAAAACATGATCTCTCTGATGAAATGGTGCTTTATCTCAATGTGCTTGGTCACAAAATGCTGCCCTTCTTGTTATCTGGAACCTTGGCTACAAGTCTAACAATTTTACTTAGGTACCCAAACCTTCTTGGGTCCTTTAGAGTTAGCTAAATGTACCTTTGATAAATCAGTGCCTTTAGGTACTCATACAAGTTTCCCAATAGTTTGATTTTTCTTAAACCTACATTTATATGATTCATGATTACTTTTGCCATAATAGAAACAATTTGATTCAGAGCTAGAGACCTTCTTCACAAAGAAGTTTTTGAAATATTTGGCATTTTGTAATTCATTATAATCAATGCATTTTCGTTTTTCCAAAAGAATGTTAGATTTTTCTTCTCTATTAACAAAATTTGTTAAATCTTTTGTTAATGTGAAAACTTTAAGCTTAATTTCTCTATTTTCTTCTTCTAGAATTTGTAAATTTGAATCACGAAAGAGATCAACTTCAAGAAGTAATTTTTTATTTTCATCTAAAAGCATTTTATTATTAAATTCTAACTTTTGAATATTATTTTCAAGCTCAGATTTTAATTTTTCAAGAACACCAAATTTTTCAAGTAAATTTTCAAAATCATTTAGTACTTCATCTAAAACGTCTTGTAAGTCTTCTTTTGTAGGAGTACTATCTATTGTGGGAGAAATACTTACCTCATCTTTTTCTTGAGCCATAAAACAAAAATTTGCCATTTCTTGCTCCAATTCTTCTTCTTGTGCACCATCATCTTCATCACTCCAGTCTGCCATTGCTTTCTTTCTACTACTTGTTTTGTTGTTCTTCTTTTTCAAGAATGGACAATCGGATCTGATATGTCCTTGCCTACCACATTCATAACAAGTAATTAAATTTTTACCTTGTTCAGTTTTTGAACTCTGCTTTGTCGGTTGAGAGTGATGTTGCTTCTTTCTTCGAGCATAGCTTTTCATCTTTCTGCTAAAGAATGCGAAGTCTTGTTCATCCAGCTCGCCATCTTCATCATCATCTTCCTCCAATTTTTCGAGGCTTGATGACGACTTGAAAGCTACATTTCGTTTCTTATCTTCCCGCTCATATCTCTTAAGGTACTTTCTTTCATAGGCGATAAGAATACCTCTCAATTCATCATAAGTTAGAGAATCTAGATCACTGCTTTCTATTGTGTCTACCTTTGACTGCCATAGCTTAGGAAGACTTCTAAGAATTTTTCTTACTTGGTCTCTGTCCGATTAAGGTCTTTCAAGCGCCTTGAGATTTCCAACAATTTTTGAAAATCTATCAAACATGTCATCGATGCTCTCATCTTCTTTCATCATGAATAATTCATATTCATGAACTAACATGTTGATCTTAGTCTCCTTTACTTTGCTGGTTCCCTCATGAGTCACCTCCAGCTTGTCCCACATTTGCTTTGCCGTATCGCATCCAGATATCTTATCATATTCTTGACCGCTTACAGCACAGTAAAGAATATTGATTGCTCTTGCATTAGTTTGTATATGGTTTATATCTTCCTCGTTCCATTCACTGCTCAGCTTCTCCACTTGTTTTCCATCTACACTTTTCTTTGGAATTTTTGGGTCATTCATGATTACATCACACGAAGGGTAATCAATAACTTGAATGAATATCTTCATTCTTGCCTTCCAGTGAGAGTAGTGAATTCCATTGAAGAATGGAGGTCTGCTTGTGGCATGACCTTCCGCAAAGTATGCCCCTTCAAGATGCTGATACATTATTCTGCAAGGATCTTTTCTCAGGCTGTAGAGCACAGATCAAGTGAGAACCAGGCTCTGGTACCAATTGACAGTTACACCTAGAGGGGGGTGAATAGGTGTTTCTAACCCCACAAAAAATAGGTGTTTGTAAAAACTATTTAATTCCAAAGAAAATATTTTGTGTACATATATTAAATAATTATATAACTAATTTATAAATGACTTAATTAAAATGCAATAATTAAATAGTGTAGAAAAATAAAAGTATAAGGAGAGAATAAGCACGCAGTAGATTTATCCTGGTTCAGCCAAACAATGGCCTACGTCCAGTCCCCTTGCATACCAAGAGATTTTTATATTGACAAAACTTGTTTTACAAGACCGCTCACAAGCAACGGGTTGGTTTTTACTCGCTCACCAACAACGAACCCAAGTAGAGAATATTTGGATAACCCTTTTATCAATAAGGGAATACAAGAAAGCTCAAACCCTTTACACTCTCTAAGTGTAGATAATACCCAGACACTAAGCTCTAGAAAATAATTCTCAAATGAGAGAGATATAAAACACTTTATGTCACGACCCCCGTTTAGAGGGCCGTGACCGGCACAGACACAGAGAATATTCCTATGCCTGTAAGCCTTCACCTAATTGACAGAATAGCTATTATAAAAAAAATACATTCACATGCATTATAATACCATGGCTACACCGAAATGGTGGCCTATCCTAGGCAAGCAAATCCATGGCCAGTGCCGCTTCAGGATATAGATATAGTTAAACACACATAATATATAACCTGTGTACTGGCTACACATCCGAAGATGCTGCCTAAGGTTTTTGTAAATGGTTAGGGTTTAACCAATTGGAATGACACAAATTGAGAAAGAGTTTTCATAAAAATTTTCCTTCCAATGGTTATCCCTGGTATTTCCAAAAAAAGTTTGAGGGTCTTTCAGAATCTCTCATCCGGAAAGACCAAAAAGATTTTTACAAAAATTTCTCATGTGATCAATATCCTATTCTTTATGCTCTTCCTTAAGCAACCCAAGAGAGTTTGGTTGGGCTTAATCCCTTCTTCTCACCCTTGTTTGCTTAAGGAACTAGCAGTTCATGGATCGAGCGCAGGGTTGGACTAGGCTCCTTCTCTGTGCCTTACCATTTACTCTGTTTCCTGCTCGGGATATGGTCACGCTCTACACGTTTACATATGCCTCTACTTCTTAACATCTATCTCTACAGCATATGGTTCAGCCACTTTGCCCTTCCATATACCGTATCCTGATTTTCTAGTCCATAGACTTCTACTTCTATACTGTGGCATACACCACCTCTTTTCTGTTTACTTTCTAGGAAGGACAACTCACTTCGTTCAGCCATAGCTTACCGCACAGTCGTGACCCATTCACTTGGTCATCTTCCTATCGATCTCATGCCTCATGGCCCTGTTTACTCTTGTTTGTAAACTTTCTGTTTCAATCGCCCTATGGGCTTACTTTCTTTTCTACACACCAAGCGTGTCTTTTCTTTCACTTTACAAACCATTCCTAGCCTTAACTACCATTCACTGCATATTTCTATTCTACTAGCAATCCATACTATAATCAAACAACTTGTGCTTATATCATAGCACACAATGCTCCTCTAACAGAGCAGACACATCGACTCAATTAACACCTGGAAAACAATCACCCATTGTAGCGCATTCCTGCCTACAATTCAACCAAATGTGTCTGTGTCTAGGTAGCATCCTCTATGGAGGTCACCTTTCCTATTATGGCGTCCTAAGGTTCCCGGGGTCACTACCACCCCACCTTACGCCTTAGTGCTCATCGGCACTTGTGTACTGTACAGGTTATATGCTTTGCATAGAATTTCACATGCAAATTCTATGCCTAAAGCGATGACTCGAGAGAATTTATGACTCAACATCCTAAGCAACCTCACAAGTGCTCGTCGGAACTACCGTTACGTCCGGATTCGTAATGGATAGCCCGACTGACACCCGAGACTACTAGTTAACTTCACACCCTTTAAGAACAACCTGCCTCTGATACCAAGTTTGTCACGACCCCCATTTAGAGGACCGTGATCGGCACAGACACAGGGAATATCCCTATGCTTGTAAGGCTTCACCTAATTGACAGAATAACTATTATAAAAAATACATTCACATGCATTATAATACCATGATTACACCGAAATGGTGGCCTATCCTAGGCAAGCAAATCCACGGCCAGTGCCGCTTCAGGATATAGATATAGGAAAACAGACATAATATATAACATGTGTACTGGCTACACATCCGAAGATGCTGCCTATCCTATTCACATGCAACAGATATGTGTATATATATATATATATTTTGAAAACAAGTTTTTCCTGCATCGTAATCTAACAGATCCTGATCTTTAAGGTGTGTGAAGCTAACAGTTCTAGATTTAGTAATACAGTCTCATTGGGTACGTCTACCCTTTAATTTATTATACAATGATAAAGTAAATTAAATTACAATTACACTTTATTCACCCACATGAACAAGTTGTGGGTCTTGAAAAATGTTGCTCAACCCTCGTTCCACTGAGACTCCTTTCACCTGTACTTAACCTGTCTCTGTGTAGTAAAAATGAGGTGTGAGTCTTAACCACGCGACTCAGTGAGGACTCTCCCATCCCCGGCGCAAGGCGGGTACCTTACCGCTGGGAACTGGGAGTCATACACAACCACATGCACAAACAACTAGTTACTGTGAGTTAGCATGCATTCTTGGTGATCACACAATAACGGAAATTTCACCCAAACACTCACATGCATTTAACTAATATAAGCATGCAGCAGTTTATTCCACGTCATCAATCAACAAGTAACATGTAACACCGGCTTTTACCTACCGGTCCTCTCACGTTCAACACGTTTGAATCAACAAAACGTGTGGTGACGTAGTCCTATACATTACCACTATGCTGCACAATCAACGGTTATATGGAACCACAGACAATTTATACATACACACAGATGCTAAACATACATCTACTTAATCTCCCCAACCCTGGGTATCTACTAGCCACTACGTGGCTTTTCTACTTCAAACCCATGCACTCGGGCTACTTGCCACCACGTGGCAAAACATAGTTAACCCATTCACTTGGGTACTGGTCACCTCATGACAATTCTGTTAATCAAACACAATTAACTTCTATCTATCAAACAACTGACGCATAGCCACCACGTGGCACGTCCTGACCCCTTACTACAGGGCAATAGCTTGAGCCCACTCGTCCATTACCCAACCAGGCCACATGGCGGGCATGACACGACGTCTCGAAGCATGGCCATTGACACACCCTGGACCAACTCCATAGGATGATTTCTCTTTTCAAGGTTAGGCTCACGGTTCACCCGTAGGTTCCTCCCGTGTCTCCTTACCTTAGTCTCACATATTAAGAGGATTCTTTGTATCTTTCCCGAAGAATCAAGAATTCTTCTCCTTGTTAATATGTACAAGTATCCTCAACCGTATGTAACTGATATACCAGTCCAAATGCACTCTCTGAGCCTCAAGCTATCGTCATAGCAATATAAATCCTTTCTGACCCTATTACCAGGATAGGGCAATGACCATCGTCATGGTGATTATAAAACTGAGGTCTCAAGTGTCATCTGACATTGTTCTAGTCGATGTCTCACATCGCTGGCATAATCAAATCCGAAATCCACCAATAACTCCTTTGCATGATTATAATCTAAGTCACCGTCGTGACGAGTTTTCAAAATAAAAGCTTAGTCCTTCCATACAAGGACTCTTGCCACCGTCGTGGGAAAAGGTTTAATAAAAATTCTCATCATGCCTCCGGAGTGTATGAGTTGGATTTGTAACACACCAATCATAGCAAACCATTATACTATACTCCTATGTCGTCCTATCCGAGCTACTTTCCACAACCTATTATCTAGTTCTTTTATTCCTTTCATATTCTATACCTCTAGCTAACACGTATCAGACAAGCAGAGAATATACATACTCATGTAATCCACACAAGCATACAACCCTAGGAGCAGAGATGGAAGAACCCTCACCTTGGCCAACATTCCATACAATCCTCTCCTGTAACTTAAGTCTCCTCGGAGTTCCTGTTGCACTCAATTGTGTGCCGTTGTTCCTATAAGAACAACATGTACTTCATTAAGGTTATTACTTAGCTTAACTTGTTATTTATCTCTCCATTACTCTCACGTGTAGTCCATGGTTGCCACAGAGTCAATCTCTTGGTCTTATTGGACTTCTCTATCCCGACTTATGCGTATCCTTCCTCGGACACTTGACTTACTCGCATATGACACTCTACTTGAGTGTTTCACATACTTGGATTTGAGTATTAGACCTCTATCTAACTTGTATTCGCATCTAAGGAAGCTTATCTAGCTTAATTGGAAGGAATCATAATTTTAGGAAGGTTTAAACATTTTAAATCAACTTGTGTTCCTACTTGGGTTCTAAGAAATCTAGTTTCTAAACCTCAACATACCTCCAATTTAACCTACATAAGGTTTCCTAAAGGTTGTGAAGGGATAAGGATGCAATTCACAAAGTTAGACCTAATTTGTTCGGCAAGTTTCTATCATTGAGAAACAAGAGGGTACTTGGAGTGATTTAATCCTCAAAAAGTGAATTAATTCTCAAAAAACATGTTTAGGAGTGTTCTAGGGTGTTTAGGATTGAAGAAAGGGGGTTTGGAGGTCTCAGTTCGCCCTAAAAATGGGCTTGGGGCACGCCAGGCAGGGACCGGGCGTTGCAGCGCCCATTTTGGCGCTGCGGCGCCAAGGTGCTGCCTTGGTAGCCCTTGGCCAACCAGCAAGTGGGCGCTGCAGCGCCGGTTTGGGCGCCGCAGCACAGCAGCGTTTTTGCTGTGCTGTGGCTGGTTTCGGCCGCCTTTTCGGCCATCTTCCAATCCGGCTTCGATTCCACTTTTCACGGGTCTTGTTCTCCTACATATATACTATATTTAGGAAGTCCTACAACTCAAATCCAACTCCGATTCGTCGCTGAATCGTTGATTGTTCGAAATTGAGAAAAATGGGTTTTATAAACCCCAAACTCTTCCAACTTCGAATCCGGCCAAATTCAACGATCTAGCCTCAAATCCTAACCCCGATGAGTTTTCAAGAACACTTTAGAAACATTATTCTACCCTCAAATCCGCCCAAACTCGGATTCTCAACTCAATTCCAAAAATGAAGAATAATGAAGAAAATGGGAACTTGGAGAGAATCGGGCGTTGTACCAACCTTAACTCGAGAGATTGAGACGATGAAGATGACAAGGATGATCTCCGGCTCGCCGGGTTCCGACGAGATTCCCGTCGGATCTCCTCCCACCTCCAAGCCCTAGCTCTCCCTCTCTCTTTCCTTCTCTTTTTCTTCCTTCCCTGCTTCTTTCCCCGTAACACTCCCCCTCTCTCTTTTTCCCTTTTTATTTTCTTTCCTTTATTTTATTTAATAATTAATATATATTAATAAAAATAATAAAATCTGAAAATTTTATAAAATAAATAGATTAATTAAAAATTAAATAAACAATAACTAATAATATTTTAATTTAGTTCCCCCTCCAATTTATTTTAGGTTTTTAATTTCTTATGTCCCGAATTAATTCAAAAAAAATATTTTACTTCTTTATTTCATCTTTTATTTTATTTTAACCCTCGGAATGTTTTCTCGGTATTATAATCTTTGAAAAAAAAAATTCCCTTTCCGGTTTCTTTTAACTTTCATACCTTTTTCTATATTCTTTCTGGGGTTTTAATTCCTAGCCCCGGAATAAATCATTCTTAAATCCCCAAAATTTTTAAATAAATCATTCTTTAATCCTAGAAAATTTTCCGGGGTATTACACTTTAGCCTATTGCTCTTGCTTTGAGACTTGGTGAAAATGAGAGTGGAATGCTTCTCTATTTATAGTATAGCTTAGTCACCAAAATTGGAAAATAGCCGTTGGAGGAAATCAACACTTTAATTGGACATGATCATTGGAATTAAATTGTGATTTTGTCCTTTAATCCACACTTGATTCATCCAATTTGTGCTACCAATTATGATTCTGCATCACAACATACTAAGATGGCAATTCTCATGGAATTTTCAAAAGTTAGTCCACATGTATATAATAACCAATCAATATAATAAGAATTAATTACCTAGGGACAATAAAATCAATTAATTTCTGATTCATGATCAATATCATATTTATATTATTAATTTCTGATTCATGATCAATGTCATATTTATATTTCTTAATCATTCATAAAATAATTATACACATGATTTTGTTTGTAATACCCGAAATATTTAAATTAATTATCATCATCATTATTTAATTTATTTTTTTTTGGAAGAAAAATAAATTAAATTAAAAGGAGTTAGAATAAAAAAAAAATAAAATGAAGAAGGGATTAAAAAGATTGGAAAGAAGTAGGATATAACAAGTAAATAAGTTTTTCTAATAAAATAATATATATATATATATATATATATATATGTATATATATAATATAATATGTAATAATAAAATATATATATTAAAAATAATAATAATAAAAAAAATAAAGGCGGCCAACGGTGACCCCCTTATTCTTTCACTAACGCACATATAAGATATATATATATATATATATATACTAAGATACATGGGCGGCCCACCTTGACCCCGCATTCAACACACTCACACACACATTAAAAAAAAGGAAAGGGAAGCAGACGTGAGAAGCAGAAGCAAAAAAACGAAGCACACACACAAAACGCACCAAACCAAGAAAGAAGAGGAGGAAGGGGAAACGGAGGAACCGGCCGAAAAAGCGTCGGTGAAGCCACACCGGTGACAGAAACGGTGACCGAAGGTCATCCTCAACACCCACCAACCTTCTATCCGATTGAAATTAAGTAAGAAAGCCCCAAATCTCTCAAACCCCAATTTTCTCAAATTTTGGGTATTTTAGGAATTCTTCATTACTTCCAATCGGGGCATTCCGAGGTTAAATTTGAGCTTAGTGGGTGTTATTGAAAGCTTAGTGAGGTTCAGAATCGAAGTTAAACCGTAGGAAATTGACCGGGTATGGAAATTAGGAAAAGTGGGTTAGGAAATTGCTCTAAAATTCGAAATTGATAGTTTGATGCATGTTTAGGCTTGGATTGGAGTAGTATAAGTGTTGTAATTGCTGGAAATAGACAAGGGAATAAAGCCCGAGTATTTACCGTCTCAACCAGAACCAAATCCGGTGAAAAAGAGGCGAAATACTAAGCCACCGTACAGTAAGGAGCTATGCGATGGGTTGGATACCTTGGTCTAGTTCGTGGTGGACACCTAAGACCCGCTAAATTGGTTCCAAGGCTCTAATTATACCCAATTATATTTTTATATATAATTAAAGAGGTAGTAATTAAGCTTTTACTCGGCGAATAAGGGAGACGGTGGGATGAGTAAGCTGGAGCCTCTTTTGAGCCGTGAATTTAATTCTTTTACTAGTTAAATACTCTTATGAACACATGAAGTGAAATTTAGACAAGTGGGAATCTCTAACTTAAGCATTTAAAAGTTCTAAATGGCCCGAATGCGTGAAAGCCAATATAAGACAGTATGGACTTTCAAAAAAATAGCAATTTAGATGACGTAACGAACTAAATAGTTAATTTTGGGAAAATAGCTAGAGGGTGCATAAGCATTAGCATGACACGTGCATGGTAGATGCTTAGTTACGCATTCTAAATTTCTTAAATATATATATATGTGTATAGGGCACCACAGGATAATTAGAGCTCCAGGCACTCCGAGGACTGATCAAGAGGGCCAATGGTGAGGGGCTCTCCCATCCCTGCCCCACAGGGCTGGATGACTACGTGGAAAATGTGGTTTGCTCTATTTTGTGCAAATTGATATATGGAATATATTTATATGAATAAATTTGTGTTACACATGTATGATTTGCAAGTAAGCAGTCAACGTGCAATAGTATATGTGCTTATATGATTAATCACAAGGTGTATATGTGCTATTGTGGCTCACCGAGCCTTATATGATACCGTGGGTAGGGTTGAGTCAGAATTTCATATGTGAGAGTTTATTAATATTAGGAACCCACTTAAATTGATCATCGTGCAAAGGTTTTGACCGTATGGTACATTGAGGAAAATGAACCTAGGTTGTTAAGTGTGAGTGAGAGTGATGCATAATTGAAAAGGGGGAAACTAGGACTAACTAGTAATCACGTATAATATTCAACTAGTTCTCATAGGGCGTCTTTCAAGGTTAAATATGTTAGTTGAGTTTTTTTAGGTTGCCCGGGTAGATCGAGTCAGTCATCCTGATCGAACAGACAGGATTATGACGTCAGCAAGTATGCCACATAGTGGCCATTACCTTGGTTAAAACTGAGGTCAGACAAGTTGCCGACTATTACTCTAAGCATGCCTTGGAGTCAGAATGATCCTGGTGTGATCAACCAGGTTCGTACATGATATTGCCTTTGGGCCAGTATTTCTCTTAGCGTAATGCGGGAGACAGAAAGTGAGTGCCTACGTGCACATGTATGTGTTAATTGTGAAACCAAATGAGGTATGTTGAGATTGATTTACATGCGGGTTAATAAATATGTTAGGAGCGTGAATTAGGATTTTACTTGTGAATATGATACATTGATTGCCTGATCATGTTAAAGATCACAATATAAATTTGTTTCATGCGTATGTGGTTGTGGTTGCTCCCTTTCCCCAGCTGTAGTGGTACCCGCTGCTACGCCAGGGATGGGGGAGCTCCTCATTGAGTCTTTTTGACTCACCCCCCTGTTTACATGTTTCAGATACAGGTAGTTCAGGCGTCGGGAACGCGTCCACTTTTTCTCAAGGAGGCGGACAACTCTGAAGACCGCACGCATAGTCCGCGTGGGTAGTGTATTTTGATTTATGTAAATAAATCAGGATGTATATGTATATATGACACCTTTTTGGGTGTAGTGTTTGTACAGATACTGCTGCTGTATATATACGTCTTACTTTAGTTTTGTCGGCTTCATACATATTAAAGTTAGGTCTTGGTATTGGGAATTTAGGCTATAATATAGCATATATCATGTATATATATATGACTTCCGCATGCGACTAGGATAGATCACACGCCTTGAAGTGTGTGATCAATATGTAAATTATATATATATGTGTAACTGAATACCTGATTGTATGAGAATATGGCTTCCGCATGTGAATAGTATAGATCACACACATTGAGGCGTGTGATCAATATGTAAACTATATGCAAGCGTGTGATTGAATATATGTATGACTGTACACAGGATTTCTGCATGTAAATAGGATAGATCACCCGCCCTGAAGCGCGTGATCAATATGTATATTATATGTACGTGTGAGTGACAATGTGTATATCTATAGACTGAAGCGGCGTTGAGCGAGCCGTGGATTGCACGCTACTTAGGTCACCGAATATGGATGACCATAAATACTATATATTGTTTGTATTAGATTTGGGTAGTTATGAACATGTAAAAATGTCAATCAGGGATTAGAGGCTTACGGGATAGGAGAAATCCTAACTCCCGTGCCGGTCACGGACGTCCGATAGAGGGTCGTGACATTGTTATCATTCAAAACTATATTATGATGCATGAAACCTTGGGGCTAACAAGAACCCTGTAAATATAAGTACAATGTCATAAATTGTTCTTAAAATTCATCTAACGCATATGAAAAAAAAATGGGGGAATCGATTAATGCTTCTATAAAATGAGATAATTACATTTCAATCACATAAAATCATCTCAATAGCATTATGCAGGCAAGTCTTCGAAAATGGAGGGGTCTCCCATAAACGGACAACGCGGACCTTTTTGTAGTCCATGTGGTGCGAGATTGCTCAATGATGCCTATACCTTGTTCCATGCTTCTCCAATTGTCTTTGAAAGCTATGCCAAAAAAATACTCGGTAAGAACAATAATAAAATTCATGTGACAAAAAAAAAAGACAACAATTTTAGACAAACTAACAATAGAAGGGATTAAGTGGAGAGGACATGGTAGAAGTAAATCAATTAGTACATAGGTCAAGAACTGTGCAGAAACAATCTAACGCAAACTTACATACACTACAAAAAACTTGTAATATCAGAGATATTTATTTTAATTATTATTATTATTAATAATTAATTTATTTTTCTTTTTGAAAGAAAAATAATTAATAAATTAAATTAAATAATTGAAGAGTTAAAATAAAGTAAAGAAAGAAAAATAGGAGATTTTATTATTTTAGAAGAGGACCTAAAAGAGATGGGGATTAAAAAGGTGGGGAAGAAGTAGGATATACAGTAAAAAAATAAATAATATATTTTTTTTGTAAGTGGGGAGCTTATACCCGTGCCTTTCCAGCCTTTCACTAACACACATATACAAATATATATAATAATAAATGATACATGGGGGCCAACCGTGACCCCCATTCAATAATTAAAAACACACACACCCATTCCATTAAACAAAACGCATACACATAAACAGAGCAGAAGCAACACACGCACGAGGAGCAAACCGAGGAAAGAGAGAGCAAGCCACGGACGGAGGAAACCGGCCAGATTTTCGCCGGAGAAGTCACGCCGGTGCCGGAGACGGTGACCGGAAGCTTATTTCAACACCACCAAGCTCCCCATTCGATTGAATCAAGGTGAGAAAGCCCCAAACTTCCAAAACATCAATTTCTCCAATTTTGGGTATTTTAGGAATTCTTCAATTTCTTCCAATCGGGGCATTCCGAGGTTAAATTTGAGCTTAGTGGGTGTTATTGAAAGCTTAGTGAGGTTCAGAATCGAAGTGAAACCGTAGGATTTGACTGGGTGTGAAAATCATGGAAATTGGGTTAGGAAATTTGCTATAAATTCGAAATTGATAGTTTGATGCATGCTTAGGCTTGGATTGGAGTAGTATAAGTGTTGTAATTGATGGAAATAGACAAGGGAATAAAGTCCGAGTATTTACCGTCTCAACCGGAACCTAATCCGGTGAAAAATAGGCGAAATACTAAGCCATCGTACAGTAATGGGCTGTGCAGTGGGTTGGACACCTTGGTCTAGTCCGTGGTGGACACCTAAGACCCGCTAAATTGGTCCCAAGGCTCTAATTATACCCAACTATATTTTTATATATAATTAAAGAGGTAGTAATTAAGCTTTTACTCAGTGAATAAGGGAGACGATGGAATGAGTAAGCTAAAGCCTCTTTTGAGCAGCGAATTTAATTCTTTTATTAGTTAAATACTCTTATTAACACATGAAGTGAAATTTAGACAAGTGGGAATCTCTAACCTAAGAAATTAGAGGTTCTAAATGGCTCGAAAGTGGGAGAGTCGAATATGAGACATTCTAGACTTTCAGAAAGAGCAAATAAGACGACGTAACGAACTAAATAATTAGTTCTTGAAAAATATCTAGAGGGTGCATGAGCATTAGCATGACACGTGCATGGTAGATGCTTAGTTACACATTTCTAAATTGCTTAAGCTCGAGGGTAATTGAGACTTAGGAAGTGTTCTTGAACACTTAGTTGGGGTAAGAATCGAGATTATATCCTCGGATTTAGCCGAATTCGAATTTGAAAGGATTTGGGGTTGAAATTATAATTATTTCTAAATTGGAGAAATTATTGTTATCTTAGGAAATGAGCTTGGGTTTGAGTAAATAGGCTTGGATTGGTATTATTGAAATTATATTTTTAACACATTAGCTGAACAAGACCCGTGAAAAACTAGCCCGAGGTTGCTAAGGTTGAACCTTGACGTTAACGTGCCGGGTCCCTGCTCGGATTGCCCAATTACACTTTAAGGGTGATATTGAGGGCTCCAAACCTCTTCTTTTCAATCTTAAACACCCTAGAATAATTCTAAAAATGTTATCAAGTTTCAAGAATTATTTTAGGAACTTTCTTGTTTCTCAAGGATGCAAACTTGCGGAACAATAAAGTCCAAATTTTAAAGTGGCAACTTCATTTCTTCGTAATTATTAGGAAACCTTAAGTAGGATAATTTAAAAGTATATTGAGGTTTAGTAACTCGAATCCAAGGCTCCAAAATCAATTTAGGGTGAGTGATAATTGTACGAAACCAAGTGTGAAGCACTTGAGACTCTCATGGAAGAGAGGGAAGACGGATAAGACCAAGGACTCAGTTCTTGGCAACGTCTAGATGCATTTTTAGGCATGAGCATGAAGTATGCATATGAATTGCATGTAGTTTGAGATGTTAACCACTTGAATGCATTCGTTAGGAAACCACGACTCGTCCGGAGCGGGAGTTACTCCAGGACAAGCACAAGTGAGCCGTCCAGGTGAGGGGTTTCCCATCCTTGCCCTACAGGGTTGATTGAGGATGTGGATATATGGTTTGCCTACTTGCCTATTTGTAAGAATTATTTAGTGGTTAATATGCTATTGTTGTTCCTAAACTGTTATATATGAAAGTATTTGTATATGTGTGTTTGACTACAGGTAAAGAGGTACTGGAGGGTATCCATGTGATGACATGAGATACGCCAAACAGTACAAACATGGGGGTAAGTTGTTGTTTGAGTCCAAGGTTTGGTTTACCATATGAATTAAAAACTCATTAAAGAAATCGTATAGAAGTTGTTGGTAAATGTCGACGTTTTATGGTAATTGAACTTAGGAACGACCTTAGAGCTAGGTTTTGATCTAATCAAGGGTTCGGGTATTAAATGAGGATTAATACGATCTCTTAATTGATTAGTGAGTCGTAGGGACATTTAGACTACCTAGGTAAAGTCAGTTTAGGATAGAAATGGGTAGATAGAGTCAGGATCCCAACTGAAAGCTTGGGAAGAGATACAACTTAAAACATTTGCTCGTTGAGGCCATTGCCCTAGGTTGGCACTAGGGTCAGTAAAAGACTAAAAGATTTTTCCTTTGAGGCCATTGCCCTAGCCTGGCATTAGGGTCAGTAAAAGAATAAAAGATTTGCCCGTTGAGGCCATTGCCTTAACCTGGCACTAGGGTCAGTAAAAGACTAAAAGATTTGCACATTGAGGCCATTGCCCTAGCCTGGTACTAAAGTCAGTAAAAGACTGAAAAAATTGTCTGTTGAGGCCATTGCCCTAGCTTGGCACTAGGGTCAGTTAAAGATTTAAAAGAAATTGCCCGTTGAGGCCATTGCCCTAGCCTGGTACTAGGGTCAGTTGAGTGATTTACAGTTTTCAGATGATATGTTAAATATGATTGTTTGTTTATGAGAAGTATGATAGAGGAGCATGATCCGTAGGTTTATCTTTGATTTGATGTTATATTAATATTGCTTGATCGTAATATAACATGTGATAAACTGGACTTTCATGCGCATGTGGTTGTGGGTGTTTCCCTTTCCCCAGCTGTAGTGGTACCCGCCGCTACACCGAGAATGGGAATCTTTTCACTGAGTCTGTTTGACTCACTCCCTCTGCTTCAATGTTTCAGATACAGGGATCGGGCAGGCATCAACGTCCGGACAGTGATACCGACATCAGACCATCCTTACGCACTTGTTCACGTGGGTGGACACCTTTTTGGTTGTTTTGATTTCTCTTGTTGTACATATGTTAAAGCTGTAAGATTTGTGTATATATATTTACAGCTTTCAATGTGTACCTACTCTAAAATTGTCGGCTTCACATGTATTTAAAGACAGGGTCCGGTTTGGGGGAAAACTATGATACATGTATAAGTATATAAGTTCCTGCATGTGAATAGGAAACATCGTAGGCATTGAGGCGTACGGTCAATATGATATGGATATATATATTATGTGTGCTTGCTGCATGTGAAAAGGATAGATCGTACGTATTGAGACATACGGTCAATATGATATTAATATTTACATTATGAGTGCTGATAAATATATCTATACACTGGATTGAGCTGAAGCGGTAGTGAGCGAACCGCAGATTGCAGGTTAATTAGGCCACCAGTGAAGTGTGGCCACTAGTATAATATATATATATATATATATATATATATATATATATATATATATATATATATATTGATTTTATAGCAGGATAGTTATAGTCATGTGAACAGGATAAGGCTTACGGGTTTAGAGGTAAAAATCTATTCCCATGCCGGTCACGTACTCCCGATTTGGGGTCGTGACAGGTTGCTCCCTTCCCCCAGCTGTAGTGGTACCCACTGCTACGCCAGGGATGGGGGAGCTTCTCACTGATTCTATTCGACTCACCCCCCTATTTATATGTTTCAGATACAGGTGATTCAGGAGTCGGGAACGCGTCCACTTCTTCTCAAGGGTGCGGACAACTCTGAAGACCGCACGCTTTCTTCGCGTCGGTAGTTATTTTGGTTATGTATATATGTTGTGATGTATATATATATATATATATATATATATATATATATATATGAATCCTTTTTGGGCGTGACGTATGTACGTTTACATCTGCTGTGTATATATATATATATGTCACACTTGAGTTCTAGCATTGTCGGCTTCATACAGATTAAAGTTAGGTCTTGGTGATGGGAATAGAGGCTATGATATAGTATATATCATGTGTGTATATATATATCACTTCCGCATGTGAATAGGATAGATCACACGCATTGAGTCATGTGATCAATATGTAAATTATACGTATGTGTGGATGAATACCTGATTGTATGAAAATATAGCTTCCGCATGTGAATAGGATAAATCACACACATTGAGGCGTGTGATCAATATGTAAACTATATTCAAGCGTGTGATTGAATATATGTATGACTGTATACAGGACTTCTGCATGTGAATAGGATAGATCACCCGCCCTGAAGCGCGTGATCAATATGTATACTATATGTACGTGTGAATGAATATGTGTATATATATATAGACTGAAGTGGTGCTGAGCGAGCCGTGGATTGCAAACTGCTTAGGTCATCTGAAATGGATGACCATATGTATTATATATTGTTTGTATTAGAAATGGGTAGTTATGCACATGTAAAAGTGTCAATCAGGGATTAGAGGCTTGCAGGATAGGAGAAATCCTACCTCCCGTGCCGGTCACGGACGTCCGATAGGGGGTTGTGACAAAACTGGACTTTCTGCGGCGACTCTTCGGTGGCGACAAGAAAAGTCGCTGCTGAAAAGGAGTTTTCGGCAGCGACATTTGATAGTCGCCACCAAACACCCTTTGGTGGCGACAAAAATGTCGCCACCAAAGACCCTTGCGTGGCGACATTTAAATGTCGCCACAAAAAACCCTTTGGTGGCGACAATGGGTTGCCACAGAAAAACCCTTTGGTCGCGATATTAATTAAGTAACCACCAAAGAGTCTTCAGCGGCGACTTTTGTTTAGCCACCAAAGGGTGTTTGGTGGCGACTATCAGATGTCGCTACCGAAAACTCCTTTCCAGCAGCGACTTTTCTAGTCGCCACAGAAAGTCCAATTATAATTATAATTTTAATTTTCAATTGAAAAAATTACATTTTTCTTCTCTAAAATAATTTGTAATATTACTATTGTTTAAATATGATAATTTATTTGAAATCATAATTTAATTATTATTTTATTTTCTCAAAAGTAATAAAATTATTCTTTTAAAAAATTATATTAGTCATAGTAAAACATTTTATATCTATATTGAAGTATATAATATAAAAAATACAAAATCAAAACCTATAAGAATTCACTTTTATATAATTTTATATACAATTAAAATTTTAAAAAAAGTAATTAATCTTTAAAATAAATTTTTATGTAATTTTTTAACACTTGTGTAATTTAAGTGTTGTATCCCCTCTTGTATTACCATAGTTTATTCCAATGAAGGTCATAAAATTCATAATGGCAATTATTTCATCTTGTTTCATCATAATTTATTCGATGTGGGTATTTGTATTATTACAATAAAATAATACTAATAGATTTGACATAAGCTAAATTGCATGTAATTTTAAAAATTAATTTTTTAATGTAAACTAATTCCCTATTTTCAATTATCTTCTATCTTGTATTTTATATTGTATAATTTTAGGGACTAATTTTTTTTTTTTTTTAAAAAAAGAAACTATAAACCATTCGCTAGAAGGTCTTCAGTGGCGACCAAAAGTCGCTGCTGAAGACATGTCTTTGGTGGCGACTAAAAGGTCGCTGCCAAAGACATGTCCTTGGCGGCGACCAAAGTCGCTGCTGAAGACATGTCTCTGGTGACGACTAAAAGGTCACTGCTGAAGACAAGTCTTTGGTGGCGACTAAAAGTTCGCTGCTGAAGACATGTCTTTGGTGGCAACCAAAGTCGCTGCAGAAGACATGTCTTTGGTGGCGACTAATGTCGCTGCTGAAGACATGCCTTTGACATTAAAGACAAATACATATAATAAATATATTAGAATGACATTATATAACAAAAGGTGATATATGGCTTAGTGGTTGTCGCAGAAATTACCATGCATCACGTCCCGACTTCGAATCCGTCCATGCGCCATTTTTCAAAAATATAAGGTGGTGGTGATCGTCGGTCGCCGGAGGTCTAGCAAATGGTGGTCGTCGCCGGCCGGCGGTGGTCGGTGGTGGTTCGGCAGACAGTGGTCGTCGCCAGCCGGCGGAGGTCGTTGCCGGCGGTTGGAGTTTCGGTAACTGCTTTTAGTGGCGACGAAAGCTTGCTATTGAAGGTCTTGTGTAGCGACCAAATGTCGCTGCTGAAGACATGTCATTTGTGGCGACTAAAAAGTCGTTGTTGAAGATATGTCTTTGGTGGCGACTAAAGTCGCTGCTGAAAACATTTCTTTGGTGGGGACTAAACACTCGCTGCTGAAGACATGTCTTTGGCGGCGGCATTTGTCTCTGCGAAAGACATGTCTTTGGTGGCGACTAAAATGTCGCTGCAGAATGTCTTCTGCAACGCGACTATTGGCAGCAACTTGGCAGCGACTAAAATGCCGCCGCCAATGATCATTGGTGGCGACTACCTTTTTTTTGTAGTGATATGTTGCCTAGGATTACACAAGAATGGGGAAACGTTATTAATAGAGCATAAAAAATGCTTTTATTTGAATATCAAATGTGGTTCCTATATTAATTAAAAATTGAGGAATCGTAGGGCAATTAATCTTAATGTCGGTAATCACTCTATTGATAATAATAGGTAGATCTTAATCAATCAAAAAATGAATCACTTACACTACTACAAAAATTGCTATTTGTGACCACAATTTGTGACCGACATAAAATCAGTCACTAAAATCATTAAATAATGACTGATTTGTGATCTACATAAAAATTAGTCACTACTAAATTCTTAAAATTAGTGACTGAAATTTTAGTTAAAAATTTTCAGTCACTAAATAGTAACTAATCAGTGAATTTGCGGTCACAAATACATTTCATTAAAAAAAAATTATTTGTTCATAAAAAAACTTAGTGACTAAATTAAAAAATAATTTGCCACCAAAAAAATTTTTAGCTCCAACAAAAAATATTTTCATTTTTGGCTCCAACGCTTTCCCTAAAAGAACTTTTGATTTCATCGATTTCATAAACACACATACGCTAGGTTTCATTTCATACTCACTTTCCCTAAAAGTTCGACACCACCGACTGAGAAAGGGAGATCGAGACTGAGCCTGAAGCATCGCAATTCTCGCTAGCAGCTCTTGGCTTCGAGCATCTCCTACAGGTGCCACACTAATCAATCTTTTTTTCCCTTTTTCGTAATCTCTCTTCTTCAGATCGCTGGGTTGTCCATCCAAGTAGATCTTCCTTCCACCACTGTCAAAATTCCTCCGGCAATGCAGCAGGTGCTCTTTCCTCCCTCTCTCTCACTCTCTCTTGACTCTAATCAGGTTTCTCTCTTTGGCGGCTCTCAATTTTTCTGGAGAACACTTTCCTCAAAATCCAAACCCTAGTTCCATTTCATTCCCTCTTCCTCATTCTTTACTTTCTTTTAATATTTATATAACCTTGTTTATATTCATAGATACAAGTATTATTTTTTATTTTTACTTTTTCATAAACAAAATAAGAGCAAATCGTTGTTGTCGCTGGGATTGAGGTTGCTAGTGAAGACGGTAATGGAGGACTCCGTAAAGCAAAAGCAGAACCAACAAGAGTTTGCACTGGCGTCAATTGCTGGGCAATCTTTGCCTGGTTAGGTTTGTTTCCGTTTTTTTATTTTGAGCTCATTTATTAGTTTTTATTTGGTCGATTAGTAAATGCTAGAGAACAGGAATGTAATACCCGAAATTTTTCTAACTAACGTTAAGGTCCTAATTTAATTTTATTTTTAATTTGGAAGGAAAAGAAAGTAAATTTGAGCAAATAAAATTTTCTGGGACAAATTAGGACCTAACGGGAAATAACGGGTATAATTCTAATAACCCCAAATTAAATTTTTAACACTAAACTATAGTCCTAAATATTCCTACTCTTATAAATTTCAGATTTTTACATAATATATATACATATATAAAATAAAAAAATAAAAATAAAAATAAAAAGGTGTGGAGAAGGGGGGTCACTCACGTGACCCCCCCTTATTAAAAATAATAAGGACCACATATACATAAAACTTCTTTTTCCTCCATCAGCCCTACCCGAGAAATCGCAACAGAGAAAAAAAAATTTGATTGAGGGCCATTGAAGCTTCACGCTACAGCGAGAGAGGGCGAGAGGAGGAAGAGAACCGACGTCGGGCGTGAGAGAGCTGGAGGCTGAGTGACGCGACGCCGTTGCCGTGAAGGGCTGTTGACGGCGGCGCTGGGAAGGCTGAAGGTGGCTGGTGACGCGGGTCCGTTCAAGAGGGGGCGGAAGTCACGGGAAAAAAAAATCAAGTTGGCCGGAGTTTCGCCGGAAAACGGCCGTTTCAAGGCCGGGGGAGGTGACCGGGGGTTTTCTCTACCCCATACCATCACTCTATCCGATTGAATCGAGGTAAAAAGTCCCGAATCTCTCAAACCCCAAATTTATCAATTTTAGGGATTTTTGGAAAAGTTCCAAATTGATATAAATTGATTATTCTGAGTCTTAAATGGATGTTAGTGGGTTGTTAGAAGTAGTTGGAAGCTTATATGTTGATAAATTGTTGATGGGAGTTGTCAAATTGGGAAAACCTAGAGTAATGAACCTCGTATGGAAGTAAAATTGTGTATGGATTGAAGTGGGATTGATTGGTGTGTTGAATTGGTAATTTTAGATGGTAGTAATTGTTGTGATAGACAAGGGATCGAAGACCGAATAGTTACGTCTTAACCGGAAACCAATTTTGGTATATAAAAGAGGCAAATTTTAGTCAAATAAGAAATTGGAGCTAAGATATGGATTAGGAGTTTCGGTTAGACCGTGGTAGAGGCTCGGAATCAATTTGAATAGCTAAATGTCTTTATTTGGTAAAATTCAAATTTTTAAGTATGTTAGACCACATGTGTTCATATGTGATGATGAGTTGTAATTGGAGTTGAGAAATTAGCAACCATAGACCATTGGAGGCTATGACTAACATAGGCCATCAATTGGATATGGGAATTTTGAAAAGTCACATACGAACACTTGCAGGTAAATGGACAAATTGGAGATTTCTAAACCGAAGGGTGCTACTAGGATATGGATTAGAAGTAAACTAAAGATCCTAAATACTAGTTGAAGGAGTTTTAAGTAAATTAACTAGTTTATGAGATTTATGGATTACATGGACATTGTGTTGATGTGTACAAGTCATATATAAGTTCAAGCATCTAAAACTACTCACTATGTGTGTGTAGGACCTAACGAACTGGTTGGAGCTTCGGGTACGCCGAGGGCCGATCAAGGAAAGCAAAGAGGTGAGGGGCTTTCCCATCCTTGCCCTCTTGTGGGTTGTATGAGGATGTGAAAAATATGGTTTGTATTACTTGCCTCTTTGTTAGGATATGTATGTTAGATAACATGCTATTGTTATTCCTAAATGTGATTATCTGAGATTATATGTTATATGTGTATGTGATATATGGGAAACATCACGATGGTTTGGGAAGCCTTATATGGAAAATGGGTTCTTGGAACCTAGAATGATATCGGGGGTAGGATTGAGTCTATTTTCGGTGTCTAAATTCCATGGTCCTAGAAACTCACAAGTTAAATGAATTTGGAAACATATTTGTTGTTCTTGAAAGTTTTGGAATAATTGAACTTAGGATGTTTTTCTTTGAAACTATTTTCGAACTTGGGTAAGGGTATAAATTTATAAGTTTTTCCAAGAAAGGTAAAACCGAACCAGTAGGAGTTCATAGGAGTCATGTGGAGTCTATGATAAAAGAGGTGTCCATTTTAAATAAACCGGGTAGATCGAGTATGTCATCATGAAGTCGGACACCCAAGAGTCCAAAGTCTATGAGTTTTCCACTTTGTGGTTTAAGCTTTGGTTAGGCCAAAGTCAAACAAGTCGCCGGCTATGTACCAAGTAAAGTCTTGGTGCCAGATATGTCTCAAGTAAAGTCTTGGGGCCAGGGGTTCCTAGAATGATCAACTAGGTTCCTAACCACTCACGTGAGCTATGCCTTCGGGCCAGTTTACCTCCTAACGGATGCTACTCACGTGAGTTATGCCTTCGGGCCAGATTCTCTCCTAACGGAGATATGCCTTCGGGCCAGTTCACTCCCCAATGGGAGATTCGGGCCAGTTTATGTTATTGCAAAATGATATATGATATTGAAAAGTATTGGTTGATATTGAACATGCTATATATATGCCTAAGTTTGACAATGTATGTGTTATATATGCTAAATGTATGATCACCTAAACATTAAAGGTTAAAAGAACTATTATATGTGCATGTGGATGTGACTGGCTCCCTTCCCCCAGTTGTAGTGGTACCCGCTACTACACCAAGGATGGGAGGGCCTCTCACTGAGTCCGTTTGACTCACCCCCCAATTTTACATGTTACAGATACAGGTGTAGCGGGCACCGGACACGCGTCTACTTCCTCTCAAGGAGGCGGACATTCCTAGAGACCTCACGCATTGTTCGCGTGAGAGGTTTATCTTTTGATGTATACATTCTTTTGTTATATTTCATTGATGTATACATTATTTTGAGTATAGCCTTTGATGTATAGGCAATTGCTATATGTATATATATATGTACAAATCTAGACTTGTCGGCTTCATACTGTTTAAAGATTAGGTCATGGATGGGGATATAGGATATATGAATATTATGATGAGTACGAATTGCTTCCGCATGTGAATAGGATAGGTCACACCCTATGGGGTGTGATCAATATGTAAATTATATATATATATATGTGTGGTTGGTATGTGATTGGTTGCAAATATATAAACCTGCATGTGAATAGGATAGATTACACGCATTGAGGCGTGTGATCAATATGTAAATTTAAATGCGAGTGTGGGTGCTTGTATACAGGTGATTGAACAGGTTATATATATATTGTGTGTGAATAGGATAGATCATTCCCTTGTGGTTTGATCACTACGTATATACATATTTATGTGTGATTGCTTATGTGAATGGATGTATATATATACTTGAATTGGGCTGAAGCGGCAATGAGCGCCGTGGATTGCAGGTTATTTAGGCCACCGTAAATGACGTGACCAATATTTATTATGTGAATATTGTATGTTGTCTGTATAGCGGGGTAGTTATTTTAAATGGTAATAGGGAAGGCTTACGGGTTTAGGGGTGAAATCCTACTCCCGTGCCGGTCACGGACTCCTAGAAATGGGGTCGTGACAAAGTTGGTATCAGAGCCTGGTTATTCTTAAATAGTATGAAGCCATAGGTATGACCGGGTGTCGGTTTACCCTTCTTTGTGTACCCGGGCACAACGTGGGAGTAAAAGGGCACTTGTGGGAATACCCAGGAAAAATGTGTCAATCCTTTCTTTCTACTCTCTTTGATATTTAAATATATCATTGTTATATGCGTATTTATTAGGTGTGATCCTTGTGCAGTATAGGGATGCCACCAATTACTAGACGTACTAGAGGAAGAGGAAGGGCTCCTCCCGAGGTCGATCAAGAATCTATTCGGGATGAAGGAGTGCCCACTAGAGGCCGAGGCCGAGGCCGAGCTAGAGGTCGTGCCCGAGGCCGAGGTCGAGTGCAAGCAAGAAGAGAAGAAAGGGAGCATACACCGGAGCCTCAAGTTGAGGCTAATGCACCGTCCGTGGCGGAATTGCTTACGGCGGGATTTCAAGAACTGAGAGAGGAGATGACTAGGCAGATTCAAATAGAGGTACGCCGGTTGGTGGTCGGCGAAGAGGTTGAAGGTGGAGCTCCTAGCAACCAAGAGATGGAGGTTGTGGAAGGAGAAAATAGAGAGTGGCAACAACGGGAGGCATCTCGTGAGCCGCGAGTAACGCCAAGGGAGTTACCCATTTCCAAGTTTCTGAAACTCCATCCACCCACATTTTGCGGAACTAGTGAGAAGGAAGATCCGCAATACTTCATCAAGGATGTGGTTCGAATTGGGCAAATGCTAAGGTGCTCGGGACATGAATTGGTGGAGCTAGCCTCATTTCAATTGAGGGGCGCCGCTAGAGTATGGATAGAGTCCATACAAACAAGATACTTGAGGAGAGTGGCACCGATGACCTGGGAAGATTTTCAGAGGGAATTCCTAGGTCGGTTTTTGCCTGAGGGGACAAGAGATGCCAAGCGGCAACAATTTGAAGAATTGTGGATGACTCCGGAGATGACTGTGACAGAATTTGAGTTACTATTTACTGAGCTTGCTCAATTCTCTCCCGAGTTAGTTCCGGATGAGGAGGCAAGAATCAAGAGGTTCATCCATCGTCTTACCGAGCCACTATTTATTGCTTTGTTACCACAAAGAAAGCAATTTGACACTTTGGCTCAAGCTGCTGACTGTGCAAGAATGATCGAAACTAGGAAGAGATATGGGACGTCCATCGATCCCAAAGTGAAATTAATTGCCGGTGGTGGTAGCCAATGGAGTGGAAGTAAAAAGAGGAAAATGACAGGTGGTGGAGCCAAATATTCGGGATCCGCAAGGGGACAAACCTCAACTATCACCAGTGACACAGCTCCAAGAGGAAATGTACAGGGGGGACAGAGAGTAGAAGGCAGTAGAAACACCGGTGACACGTGGCCTCAATGTGCAATCTGTAACAGACGTCATTTTGGTGTATGCCGGAAATTGACCGGTGCATGCTACACTTGTGGCGAGGTGGGCCACATGTCTAGGGAGTGTCCTAAAAGAAGGGAAGGTACAAGTGTGAGGAGTAATCCGACTCCGAGAAGTACTCCTATTCCAGCCCCACCGGTGAGAGCCGTGCCACCACATACAACCAACACGAGTGCAATTAGAGGTCGTGGTGCGGGTAACAGTGGTAGAGGTACAGGGGCAGTGAGTGGCGGTCAAGCCAGAGTATTCTCACTTTCCCAGCAGGACGCTCATGCATCCAATGCAGTGGTCACAGGTACTCTACTTGTTTGTTCTCTTGAAGCGAGAGTGTTGTTTGATTCTGGTTCTACTCATTCATACGTGTCGCATGAATTTGCCTCTAAATTCAAGAGAGGTCCATCTAGAATGGAAGAGATAGTATTAGTATCTACTCCGATGGGAGATTCGGTACAAGTTGAGTATGTGCATAAATCCTGTGTGGTGGAGGTCGATGGTCATGAGACTATAGTAGACCTTCGTCTTTTAGTTATGGTTGATTTAGATGTAATTCTGGGAATGGACTGGTTGGCATCTTGTCATGCGGTGGTGGATTGTAGAGCTAAGTGTCTAAAATTTAGCATGCCGAATGAAGAACCTTTTGTGATAAGGGGCGACGGAGCCGCTCCGTACCCAAGCTTGATTTCAGCTATCAAGGCATCCAAGCTACTTGAAAAAGGGTGCAAAGGGTACTTGGCCTTTGTGAGAGACACTACGAAAGAAGTGGTTTCACGAATCAAGTACCGGTGGTGCGTGAGTTCTTAGATGTATTTCCGGAAGAATTGCCGGGGTTGCCTCCCGATCGGGAAATTGAATTTGAAATTGAATTGCAACCCGGTACTCAACCTATATCCACACCACCTTATCGTATGGCTCTGAAAGAATTGAAGGAGTTACATACTCAGTTGCAGGAGTTGCTTGACAAGGGCTTTATTCGGCCTAGTTTTTCTCCTTGGGGTGCGCCGGTCCTTTTTGTGAAGAAGAAGGACGGATCTTTGCGGTTGTGTATCGATTACCGAAAGTTAAATAAGGTGACGATCCGCAACCAATACCCACTTCCGAGGATAGATGACTTGTTTGATCAATTACAAGGTGCAAAGCGGTTTTCTAAAATTGATTTGCGATCTGGGTATCACCAACTCAAGATTCGAGAATCAGACGTACCTAAGACCGCTTTCCGAACCCGATATGGACATTACGAGTTTTTGGTGATGTCTTTTGGATTGACCAATGCTCCTGCAGCGTTTATGGATATGATGAACAGGGTCTTCAAACCTTTCTTGGATCAATTTGCCATTGTCTTTATTGATGACATCTTGGTCTATTCGAAGAATTCAGAGGAGCACGCTGAACACTTAAGGTTGGCCTTACAAAAGTTGAGGGAGAAGAAGTTGTATGCCAAGTTCTCCAAATGCGAATTTTGGCTTGATAGAGTTGCCTTTTTGGGTCACGTGGTATCATCAGAGGGAATTCACGTTGATCCAAGTAAGGTGGAGGCGGTAAAGAATTGGTCCCAACCTACTTCAGTTACAGAAATCCGTAGCTTTTTGGGTTTGGCGGGCTACTACAGAAGATTCGTACAAGATTTTTCTAAGGTGGCTGCGCCATTGACCAAATTGACACAAAAAGGGGTGAAGTTTGTATGGGATGAGAAATGTGAGCACAGTTTTCAGAAGTTGAAGGAAAGCCTCACTACCGCTCCAGTGTTAGCACTGCCTGAAGGCACCGGAGGGTATGTGATGTATTGCGATGCATCAAGGATCGGGTTGGGGTGTGTATTAATGCAACACGGCAAAGTGATTGCGTATGCCTCGAGACAGTTGAGGAAACATGAGAAGAATTACCCGACTCAAGATCTTGAAATGGCCGCGGTGATATTTGCCTTAAAAATATGGAGGCATTACCTATACGGAGAGACTTGTGAAATTTACACAGATCACAAGAGTCTCAAATACATCTTCGAGCAGAAAGATTTAAACTTGAGACAACGTCGATGGCTAGAGTTGTTAAAAGATTATGACTGCACGATTTTGTATCATCCGGGAAAGGCTAATGTGGTAGCTGATGCTCTGAGTCGGAAATCCATGGGTAGTCTTGCCCATATAAGTGAAGGGAGAAGACCGTTGATTAAGGAACTTCATGAGTTAGAACAAACCGGGAATCGGTTTGAGATTGGAAGTTCAAATTCATTGTTGGCTCATCTAGAAGCTAAATCCTCTTTGGTAGAAGAGGTGAAGTCTAAACAGGATGAAGATGCCGACCTCAGACAGATTAAGAATACAGTAATCAAAGAGAAAAGGGATGACCTCCGATTCTCTATTGATGATTTCGGGGTACTTCGCTTGGAGGGACGGTTGTGTGTTCCGATGGTGGATAATTTGAAAGAGAGAATTCTTGAAGAAGCACACCGGACCGCTTATACCATCCACCCGGGAGCTAACAAGATGTATCATGATTTGAAACAATTGTATTGGTGGAATGGTATGGAAAGAGATGTTGCAGACTATGTGGCTAGATGTTTAGTGTGTCAGCAGGTTAAGGCTGAACACCAGAAACCCGCCGGGATGTTACAACAAATAGAAATACCAGAATGGAAATGGGAGAGGATCACAATGGATTTTGTTACAGGGTTGCCTAGATCACAGCGTGGGTTTGATTCAGTTTGGGTAATAGTGGATCGTATGACCAAGTCCGCCCACTTTCTGCCAGTTAAGACCACTTATAGTGTGAGTCAGTATGCGCAGCTCTATCTATCAGAGATCGTCAGATTACATGGGATACCAGTATCCATAATATCGGATAGAGGGCCACAGTTCACTTCCAGGTTTTGGAAGTCTATGCAGGAAGTGTTGGGGACTAGAGTTGATTTGAGCACCGCTTTTCACCCACAGATAGATGGGCAATCAGAGAGAACTATTCAAATTCTGGAAGACATGCTTAGAGCGTGTATTATGGATTTCGGCGGAAGTTGGGAAAAGTATCTACCTCTAGCTGAATTTGCATATAATAACAGCTACCAAGCGAGTATCCAGATGGCACCTTTCGAGGCTCTTTATGGTCGAAGGTGTCGATCCCCGATTGGTTGGTTCGAGGTCGGAGAAGCTGGCTTAGTCGGCCCGGAACTGCTACAAGATGCCATTAAAAAGGTAAAAGAAATAAGGGAGAGGTTGTTAACGGCTCAAAGTAGACAGAAGTCATATGCTGACAACCGAAGAAGAGAATTGGAATTCGCTGTGGGTGAGCTAGTATTCTTGAAAATTTCACCAATGAAGGGCGTAATGAGGTTTGGCAAGAAAGGCAAGCTAAGTCCAAGGTATATTGGACCATTTGAGATACTAGAGCGTGTGGGGAATGTTGCCTACCGTCTTCAATTGCCGGCGGAACTAGAAGGAGTTCATCCGGTGTTTCATGTGTCTATGCTTCGCAAGTACTTGCCAGATCCTTCTCATGTAATCCAACCCCAGGAGATACAACTAACCGAAGGTTTGACATATGAGGAGATGCCAGTGGAAATCTTAGATCGTCAATTGAAGAAGTTGAGATCGAAAGAAATACCATTGGTGAAAGTTCTGTGGCGGAATCATTCAGTCGAGGAAGCAACATGGGAGGCTGAGGCTGAGATGCGCAGAACGTATCCTCACTTATTTCAAGACTAAGGTTAGTATGTGGTTAAAATTCGGGGACCGAATTTCTTAAGGGGGGAAGATTGTAATACCCGAAATTTTTCTAACTAACGTTAAGGTCCTAATTTAATTTTATTTTTAATTTGGAAGGAAAAGAAAGTAAATTTGAGCAAATAAAATTTTCTGGGACAAATTAGCACCTAACGAGAAATAACGGGTATAATTCTAATAACCCCAAATTAAATTTTTAACACTAAACTATAGTCCTAAATATTCCTACTCTTATAAATTTCAGATTTTTACATAATATATATACATATATAAAATAAAAAAATAAAAATAAAAATAAAAAGGTGTGGAGAAGGGGGGTCACTCACGTGACCCCCCCCCCCTTATTAAAAATAATAAGGACCACATATACATAAAACTTCTTTTTCCTCCATCAGCCCTACCCGAGAAATCGCAGCAGAGAAAAAAAAAATTTGATTGAGGGCCATTGAAGCTTCACGCTACAGCGAGAGAGGGCGAGAGGAGGAAGAGAACCGACGTCGGGCGTGAGAGAGCTGGAGGCTGAGTGACGCGACGCCGTTGCCGTGAAGGGCTGTTGACGGCGGCGTTGGGAAGGCTGAAGGTGGCTGGTGACGCGGGTCCGTTCAAGAGGGGGCGGAAGTCACGGGAAAAAAAATCAAGTTGGCCGGAGTTTCGCCGGAAAACGGCCGTTTCAAGGCCGGGGGAGGTGACCGGGGGTTTTCTCTACCCCATACCATCACTCTATCCGATTGAATCGAGGTAAAAAGTCCCGAATCTCTCAAACCCCAAATTTATCAATTTTAGGGATTTTTGGAAAAGTTCCAAATTGATATAAATTGATTATTCTGAGTCTTAAATGGATGTTAGTGGGTTGTTAGAAGTAGTTGGAAGCTTATATGTTGATAAATTGTTGATGGGAGTTGTCAAATTGGGAAAACCTAGAGTAATGAACCTCGTATGGAAGTAAAATTGTGTATGGATTGAAGTGGGATTGATTGGTGTGTTGAATTGGTAATTTTAGATGGTAGTAATTGTTGTGATAGACAAGGGATCGAAGACCGAATAGTTACGTCTTAACCGGAAACCAATTTTGGTATATAAAAGAGGCAAATTTTAGTCAAATAAGAAATTGGAGCTAAGATATGGATTAGGAGTTTCGGTTAGACCGTGGTAGAGGCTCGGAATCAATTTGAATAGCTAAATGTCTTTATTTGGTAAAATTCAAATTTTTAAGTATGTTAGACCACATGTGTTCATATGTGATGATGAGTTGTAATTGGAGTTGAGAAATTAGCAACCATAGACCATTGGAGGCTATGACTAACATAGGCCATCAATTGGATATGGGAATTTTGAAAAGTCACATACGAACACTTGCAGGTAAATGGACAAATTGGAGATTTCTAAACCGAAGGGTGCTACTAGGATATGGATTAGAAGTAAACTAAAGATCCTAAATACTAGTTGAAGGAGTTTTAAGTAAATTAACTAGTTTATGAGATTTATGGATTACATGGACATTGTGTTGATGTGTACAAGTCATATATAAGTTCAAGCATCTAAAACTACTCACTATGTGTGTGTAGGACCTAACGAACTGGTTGGAGCTTCGGGTACGCCGAGGGCCGATCAAGGAAAGCAAAGAGGTGAGGGGCTTTCCCATCCTTGCCCTCTTGTGGGTTGTATGAGGATGTGAAAAATATGGTTTGTATTACTTGCCTCTTTGTTAGGATATGTATGTTAGATAACATGCTATTGTTATTCCTAAATGTGATTATCTGAGATTATATGTTATATGTGTATGTGATATATGGGAAACATCACGATGGTTTGGGAAGCCTTATATGGAAAATGGGTTCTTGGAACCTAGAATGATATCGGGGGTAGGATTGAGTCTATTTTCGGTGTCTAAATTCCATGGTCCTAGAAACTCACAAGTTAAATGAATTTGGAAACATATTTGTTGTTCTTGAAAGTTTTGGAATAATTGAACTTAGGATGTTTTTCTTTGAAACTATTTTCGAACTTGGGTAAGGGTATAAATTTATAAGTTTTTCCAAGAAAGGTAAAACCGAACCAGTAGGAGTTCATAGGAGTCATGTGGAGTCTATGATAAAAGAGGTGTCCATTTTAAATAAACCGGGTAGATCGAGTATGTCATCATGAAGTCGGACACCCAAGAGTCCAAAGTCTATGAGTTTTCCACTTTGTGGTTTAAGCTTTGGTTAGGCCAAAGTCAAACAAGTCGCCGGCTATGTACCAAGTAAAGTCTTGGTGCCAGATATGTCTCAAGTAAAGTCTTGGGGCCAGGGGTTCCTAGAATGATCAACTAGGTTCCTAACCACTCACGTGAGCTATGCCTTCGGGCCAGTTTACCTCCTAACGGATGCTACTCACGTGAGTTATGCCTTCGGGCCAGATTCTCTCCTAACGGAGATATGCCTTCGGGCCAGTTCACTCCCCAAAGGGAGATATGCCTTCGGGCCAGTTTATGTTATTGCAAAATGATATATGATATTGAAAAGTATTGGTTGATATTGAACATGCTATATATATGCCTAAGTTTGACAATGTATGTGTTATATATGCTAAATGTATGATCACCTAAACATTAAAGGTTAAAAGAACTATTATATGTGCATGTGGATGTGACTGGCTCCCTTCCCCCAGTTGTAGTGGTACCCGCTACTACACCAAGGATGGGAGGGCCTCTCACTGAGTCCGTTTGACTCACCCCCCAATTTTACATGTTACAGATACAGGTGTAGCGGGCACCGGACACGCGTCTACTTCCTCTCAAGGAGGCGGACATTCCTAGAGACCTCACGCATTGTTCGCGTGAGAGGTTTATCTTTTGATGTATACATTCTTTTGTTATATTTCATTGATGTATACATTATTTTGAGTATAGCCTTTGATGTATAGGCAATTGCTATATGTATATATATATGTACAAATCTAGACTTGTCGGCTTCATACTGTTTAAAGATTAGGTCATGGATGGGGATATAGGATATATGAATATTATGATGAGTACGAATTGCTTCCGCATGTGAATAGGATAGGTCACACCCTATGGGGTGTGATCAATATGTAAATTATATATATATATATATATATGTGTGGTTGGTATGTGATTGGTTACAAATATATAAACCTGCATGTGAATAGGATAGATTACACGCATTGAGGCGTGTGATCAATATGTAAATTTAAATGCGAGTGTGGGTGCTTGTATACAGGTGATTGAACAGGTTATATATATATATTGTGTGTGAATAGGATAGATCATTCCCTTGTGGTTTGATCACTACGTATATACATATTTATGTGTGATTGCTTATGTGAATGGATGTATATATATACTTGAATTGGACTGAAGCGGCAATGAGCGCCGTGGATTGCAGGTTATTTAGGCCACCGTAAATGACGTGACCAATATTTATTATGTGAATATTGTATGTTGTCTGTATAGCGGGGTAGTTATTTTAAATGGTAATAGGGAAGGCTTACGGGTTTAGGGGTGAAATCCTACTCCCGTGCCGGTCACGGACTCCTAGAAATGGGGTCGTGACAAGGAAAAAATAGATATTTTTATGCCTTAATAAAGTAAGGTGTATGGCATCTTTACTGGCCCAAATCGGTTTTTCAGCTTCTCATCGTTGTTCATGCTCATAATTTGTTCTTCAATTTTTCTCAGTTTCTCTCTAAATTTGTAGAGTTCCAATGGCTCTGCATCAGTAGTTGTCCAGTTAGGAGCGTCTCTCTGTCCAAGGTAGACCTCATCAGAAGTATGCCTAGAGAAAACTTCAATAATAGAAATGCCAATAAAATTATGATGCATTTCATAATTCTTAGTTTATGCTTTTGATATCGCCTAAATTACTCTTTTAGTCCTCAACGTTTGCACGAAGTTTAATATTGGTCCTCAACGTTTCAAAATTTTAGGTCATCAACGTTTTTTTTGGATCAAAATTGGTCCTCTAGCGTAACATCCGTCTAGTTTTGCCATTAAATGCTGACGTGAAAGGCTTATGTGGCACACCTTCTCTTCTACGTGTCATATTTAAATGACATGGCACCCTCTCTCACTCAAACTCAACAAAATGACGCCGTTTTGATTCAATTTTCCATTGCCATGTCCATGGAAACGACCAATTTTGACAAAAAAAAGGTTGAGGACCTAAAAATAACTTTTTGAAACGTTAAGGACCAATATTAAACTTCGTGCAAACGTTGAGACCAAAAGAGTAATTTGGCTTGTTTGTTAGGTTATTTATTACTAGGAGAGTAGGAGGGTTATTCCCAAGACACTCATGCTCATAGAGCTAAAGTTCACATGGTTTTGGAGTTACCAAGCACTTCTTTCATGCATATACAAAAATGAAAAATGAGTTGAAACAGGGGAGAGACACACACATAATTTGAATTTATTGTAAATAATATGGTTTTCTTTCATTCCACCTTACTTTTGTTATCCTAATATTTGAATTTTACACCTTTTGAAATAGATAATAAGGAATAGAGAATGAGTAGGGTTAGTGGTAAGTTTGCAGATAACAGGAGAGAAAGTGGTGGAAGTGAAGGCTGTAGGAGACATGTATCAAATGGCTAAGCAGTCTGATGCCTTTATTGCCTTACTGGTATTTCTCATCTTAAAGCCTATTTCTTTCAATAATCTCTTTTTAATTTGCACATAACTACCACCACCCAAAACATTTCAAAATAAAAAAATAAAAATTATTTTACTTTCAGGTTCATTAATTCACTACAACAAAACACAAATTTACCCACAAAAAATATTCCGTGGGGAATCCGTGGGAAAATGAAACAAAAAAAACAATTTTTTTCTTGAAAATTACCCACGAATTTAGCCACGGAAGCTAATTTCAAGACATTAGCCACGGATTTACAATCCGTGGCTAATATCCGTGGGTAAGTGGTCAATTTACCCACGGATTGTAAGTCCGTGGCTAAATCCGTGGGTAATTTCTTAGAATTAGCCACTGACTTACAATCCGTGACTAATCCCTAGGTAAGTGGTCAATTAGCCACGGATTTTCAATCCGTGGGTAATTGGTTTATAATATTAATTTTAATTTTCAATTGAAAAAAATTCTATTTCTCTCTTCTAAAATAATACATAATATTACTATTGTTCAAAGATTATAATTTATTGGAATCTTAATTTACTATGATTTTATTTTATTAAAAGTAACACAATTATTCTTTTAAAACAATTATATAAATCATATTTATGTAAAACATTTTATACATTTCCTGAAGTATATAATAAAACTAATGGATTTAACATAAGCTAAATTGCATGTAATTTTAAAATTAAATTTTTAATACAAGTGAAAAAATAATTCTTTATATTATATGATTTTAGGGACTAAAATAACAAAAAAAAATCTCTAAACCATATGTTAGATGTATATTTATAAAATGTTTTACATTAATATAACAAAAGATGACAGATGGCTTAGTGGTTATTGCAATCACCACCATGCATCATCTCCCAAGATTGAATCCTCCCTAGACCATTTTTAAAAAATATAAGGAGGAGGTTGTCGGCGACCGGTGCCAGTTGCCGGTCGGCGGAGGAAAAGGTTGCCGGCGACTGGTCGGATCCGTGGTGAATTACCCACGAAAATTGTCCGTGGGGAATTGCCCACGGAAATGGTCCGTGGCTATTTCCCCACGGATCTCCCACGAGATACTTCCGTGGCTATTTTTCCCCACGAAAGCGTCCGTGGGAAATCCGTGGGGAAAATTTTACCCACGCCAATTTTGCCCACGGACTTGTTCCGTGGAAAAATTGGTTTCCCCATAGAATTTCCTTAATTTACCCACGGATTTGTCCGTGGGTAAATCTGATTTTTTTTGTAGTGATTATTATGGTAATTATATTATATATATCATGTGAGTGAATTGGTAGAGTTTCCAAACCTTTCCCACTTAACTTTACTTGATCCATTATCTGTGTAGATTTGCAATTTCTCTCCTAACAATCCAACCTTGGTTAAAAAAAAATTTAACATCAAAATGAAGCAAGAGTTTCCCAAATATGTAGAATGGGGGTAAAAGACGCATGCAAAAAGAGAGTGTTATTGAACACTCATGACTCGTTTGATAATGATACATGTTTTAATGTGGTTATGCCTTTTCATACATTATTAGCACAATATGTTTTATTTATTATCATTTTATTTGCAAGCCCAACTCATCAAGCTTAGCTTCCCAAGAACCTTGTGGAAAAGGTTACAAAGGTCATAACTTTGTCTTGTCTTCTCAGACTTACAATTATGTTATTGTTACCTAGGATGCTTATGAAATTATTGTGAAGAAATATGAAATAAATACATAAAACTGAGCTAGGATGAATTGTTTTTATAACTTAAGAGTTACTGATCAAAGTTTGTCATTGCACTCACCTTTAATATTTTTAATGGAAAAACTCAATGACATTCTTGATGATTCAACCTTGTACCATATTCGTATGTATATGTAATAAGAATTGTATCATATTTCTAATTATATGCTTTCCATGTGCTGGATAGAACCTTAACTTTAATGTTATCATATAAATTTTTTGTTGTCTTTCATCTGGCATGAATTTGCATAATTTGTTTGGCCTTGACCAGGAACCATGTGATATGGATATCAAGGCTTCAAATCCTCTAGAAAAAAAAGTTTATTGTTTATGCTCATTTTCTCAAGTGATTTATTATAATGTATCATCATTTTTTTGGTCTTAATATGTGCAGAACTAAAATTTTGAAGAGAAGACACAAGAATAGGAGACTTGGAGATTTGCAAAAAAAAAAACTCAATTTGTTGATTCATAGACATTTTATGTAATATTTCTGTAACTTCGGAATATTCCACCTTGGGACACGTGGCACTGACATCCTAGAAGCATGGCCCCAGCACCCGCTGGAGACACGTGGCACCACTCATCCCTCCATTACGTGGCCCTCACCCACGTCACAACGCGGAGCTTCCCCTCAACTAGACGTGGGATCTCCACCAAGCCTCGTGGGACGACCCACGTCCCACGAGGTCGTGGGTCGAGCACGATCTCCCCAAACAAGTATAAATAGGCCCTCACTCGGGGGACTCAGAAGGACAATTCGAGAGATTCAACCCTAACCAGGATTACACACAACCCGAAGGATTATCGCACATCACCCTCAAATACACCTCACGTGTTCTTTCACCTCCTTGAGCCCCGCCGTTGGCCTTCCGTCCAGGCCAACCTCCGACCGGCTCACCTCCTCTTCGGAGCACACCACTTACAGGGCTTCCAGCAGCCCTCAGAGACCATAGCTCTCTCCCACTAAGGCAACCTCCCACAGAGCGGTTCACCCGCCCAGAGTACCTTAGACACGTCTTAGCCGCACACGGCCCAATACAGGTAACAACCTTGCCCAACGGCTCCGATAGACGTCACCATGACGAACACGTCTCAAGTGATTTATTATATTGTATCCTCATTTTTTTGGTATTAATATGTGCAGAACTAAAATTTTGAAGAGAAGACACAAGAATTGGAGACTTGGAGATTTGAAAAAAAAAACTCAATTTGTTGATTCATAGACATTTTATGTAATATTTCTATTTCATTTGTCTTTTTTTTTTTTTGCATATACGTTGTAATTACAAAACTTGGATTTATTCCTATACTAAATAAATTTGAAATTTTTAATAATAAATATTGATCTATTTTACTCTTTTCTTTCTTACAATCTCTTTATATTTATATTAATGTTTGTATCTATTATAATTATTAGAATATATACCAGCAGTTTTTTAACTGAATTGTGACTGTGTGTCAATCATACGCTTTGTGACTGAGAGGTGCCTCAAAATCTCTAACTGAATTCTGACCGCGTGTCAGTCACAAATTTTGTCACCGAATTGTGACAACAGTTTTGTGACCGATCTTTTACTGCAAGAGCTGGATAATTTCTAACGGACTTGTGACTGCCTGTCAGTCACAAAATTTAGTGACTAGTGAAATACCAACCACCACCGTCGGTCACAAATCAGTCACTAAACTTCAATTTAGTGACTGATTTCACTATTTTGTGACCGATTTGGCGGTACAAAACGCTGTTTTTTAGTAGTGTTAAGAAATTAATTTCTTTATATTCTAACGAAAATCCTTTAAATAAAATAAATAACAACAATTAAATTGTGACGTTATATTTGATTGCAATCAATATGGATGATAATCAACTTAAATATTTCAACTCAATAATTATATTTCATTTATGATTTTTTTTATTTGAATATCAATTAAAGTGTGTCATCAAATCTAATTCCAAACACTAAGGATGATAAATAATAAAAATATTTTAGTTTAGAAATGATGCGTCAATTAAGGGGAATTTAGTGTGAAAAAATGCTTTTATTTGAATAAAAAAATAAGCAGTATTTTTTGAATTTGGGATCAATACATTGGTGATTGATAATCAATTAAATCATTAATTATTGGTGTATTAATTGTGACATATTGTGATCAATTACGCATTGATTGATATTATGCAAATAAATTAGCTATCATTCAGAATTGTTAAAAATCATGCCATATGTCATTTTTTAAATACATGGTGGCACTCATTAGGTGACATGGCGCTTAGTTTGAGGACCAAGTGTAATACTAATTGACATGTGTAATGAGTTTATGATTTTAATTTTTTAATTAGTAGTTCTGATTGAGCAAGCAATTTTAGAGTCATAGGTGGCAGGTGTAGGAGTTAGGAGTTTGGCTTTTATATATATATATATATATATATATATAGATAGATATATAGATGCCTCCAGTTAATTGATAGACCAATATATATGAGAACAACTTCCCATGTTATAGCATGAGAATATACTATAATACGTATCATGCCAACAAATTATCGTAAATTCTCCCTATTATTATTGGTTTTTGGTCAGCAGCTAGATATTTCCCATCTTAGAATTTTTGGTTGTGGAGTATATATGTTCCAATTGCTCCACCACAACGCACAAAGATGGGTCCTCAAAGGAGGTTAAAAAAATATATGTTGGATATTAATCTCTTGTTATGATTAAGTATCTTGAACGAATGACATGATGATTTATTTCCAGCAAAATTTGCTGATTGTGATATTGATGAATCAATATTTTCAATATCGGGGGAGAAAATAAATAGCTAGAAAATGAGATTGATTGAAAAAATTATCTTTTAGATCCTCGCATAAAGCAATGTGAACCAGAAGTTCAAAAGATGATTCAATAAACTGCCAGACGCATTTACTGACCTTAAAAGAGTTACAAAATCTCATATACCAGTTGAAAATGCTCCAATTCAAATTGATGTCCCAGAAGGACAATTTATTAGTGACAATGAATAAAAACCACGTGGTAGATGATCGGTTCCAAAGATAAAAGTCCTTGAAAAAGGAAAGGAGAAAATAATTAAGATGGTTATATTATAGAGGCGGGTTCTCTTGAAGAGACCCAAGACATAACTAATCATGAAACCTTGAAAGAGGATCAGGTACTTGAGAATGATAATGAAGAGATCTCGATAAGTTATGTCAACACTGAAAAAGGTAAAACTGAAAGAATATTGTTGTCGACAACACTTTGCAAATAAAACAGAAGAGGATCTTGAAAATAAATCTATCAAGGAATGTGGACAGAAAAATGATTGGCCAAATTTAAAACATGCAATTCAAGCATAAGTGGCTTCACTTGTGAGTAATGTGAAGTTCTTTGGACTTGTAGTCCAAATGACTGAAGGTGTATATAAAGTTAGTTGGGCACAAATGAATCCTTTTGTATGACAAAAAAGAAATGAGAAAAATGAAGTCATAAGTTATAAAGCGCGACTTGTAGCGTATGATTTTTCTCAAAGACCTGGTAT
Source organism: Senna tora (assembly GCA_014851425.1). Classification (NCBI taxonomy): domain Eukaryota; kingdom Viridiplantae; phylum Streptophyta; class Magnoliopsida; order Fabales; family Fabaceae; genus Senna; species Senna tora. The sequence continues at coordinate 18,906,711 of CM026262.1, forward strand.
TGAAAACTTTATGGAGATATATTTTCCTGTGGTGGATGCAATCAGCTTCAAATATTATATTGTTTGGTAGTACATAAAAAGCTTGATATATGTCTAATGAATGTAGCTACAGCCTATCTATATGGGTCATCGGATAATGAAATTTTCATGGAAATCCCTGAAGGATTTAAATTGCCCTAAGCAATTAAGATTTTCCGGGATATTTGTTCAATAAAATTAAATAAATCCTTCTATGGATTGAATTAAAATGAACGTATGTGGTACTATCGTCTCAGTGAATATTTGTTGAAAGAAAAATATAAAAAGTGATGTAATTAGTCCATGTATTTTCATAAAATAATATGGATTAAAGCTATTTACTGTGTATGTTGATGATTTAAATATTATTGCAACTTCTGAAGAACTCCAAAACACAGTAAATTTTACTTAAAGCTAAGAAAGAGTTTGAGATGAAAGATCTTGAAACAAAATTTTTATCTCGGCCTGAAGATCGAGCACATTATTAGTAGAGTTATTATTTATCAATCATCTTATGTTAAAAAGGTGTTAATCCAGTTTTTCATGGACAAAGTACATCCATTGAGTACCCAATGATTGTAAGATCATTAGATATAAATAAGGATTATTTTTGTCCTCGTGAGAATAATAAAGAACTTTTTGGTCTAGAAGTACCGTATTTTAATGCTATAAGAGCACTAATTTGCTAACAATGCTCGACTTGATATAACATTTGGTGGAAGTTTATTAGCAAGATTAAGTTCTTCTCCAAATAAAAGGTATTGGAATGGGGTTAAACATATCTTCGAGAGGCACTTGACTTGACATGAGATTATTTTATGAATCAAAGTCTCCAGGAGTTGGATATGTGTCTAAATATTTATCAAATTCCCATATAGGTTGATCTCAAATTGGCTATTTATTTTCATGAGATGAAACAACTATATTATGACATTCATCAAGGCAAACATTGTCTGTTGTTTCTTCTGTAAATCATGCATAAATTATTGCAATGCATGAGATCGGTTGAAAGTATGTTTGGTTGGGACGATTAAATCAACATATCCAGAAGATATGTACTTTGCCTTCACAAAAGAATATGTCAACCATATTATATAAAGATAATATGACATGTATAGCTCAATTAAAAAGGAGGATGTATCAAATGATATATGACTATAAGTTATTCATTATCTTCATAAAGATGATGAGATTGATGTCCAACAAATTTGTTCAAAGTAATAATCTAGCAGATTTTTACTAAGGCATTGCCAACCATAACTTTCAAGAAGCTGGTTCACAAAATGGAAATACGCCGGTTAAGAGATCTTGAATGATGCTATAATAAGGGGGAGATATGCTCTGTACTCTTTTTTCCTTTACTAAGGTTTTGTCCCATTGGGTTTTCCTAGTAAAGGTTTTTTGTGAGGCAACTTATGATGGGAGCATTATTATAATTGTGTACTCTTTTTCCTTCACTAGATTTTTGACCCACTAGATATTTCCCAGTAAGGTTTTAACGAGGCACATCTTTGGTTAATGAACATCCAAGGGGGAGTGTTGTAAATAATATAAAATGGATGTCCATTAGTCTCCCAAAACCTCCAAATCAATGACTCCATAACCCATATTGAATAGGATTTATGCCATTTATTAGGCATTATGTACCATCCTTAATTCTTTATAACTCATGGTTGGAGGTTACCCTTATAACCCTATAAATAGAATATGTATGCAAGAGTAGTAAACAATAAGAAAGTGAATATGATCATACTTCTCCTCCTCATCTTGTTTCTATTCTTCTTCTTCTTCTATACTCCTTTTTACATTATGTTTATAACATTTTTAATATAATCTTCCACCGAATAATAATACTAGCCAGTAAAATAAAACATTAATCCATTTAAGGAACTTTTCAAAATCAATAATGTGACCAAAAATTAATTATTATTGTACATCTTCGTACAATAAAAATATTTAATTAGCACTAAGTCCTTATTTGTCACGACCCCCGTTTAAAGGACCGTGACCGGCACAGACACAGGGAATATCCCTATGCCTGTAAGCCTTATCACCTGATTGACAGAATATCTATTATTGAAAATACATTCACGTGCAGTATAATACCATGGCTACACCGAAATGGTGGCCTATCCTAGGCAAGCAAATCCACGGCCAGTGCCGCTTCAGGATATAGATATAGGAAAACACACATAATATATATATATATATATATATATATATATATATATATATATATATATATATATATTGGAAGCAAGTTTTCCTTGTATCGTGATTTAACTAATCCTGATCTTTAAGGTGTGTGAAGTTGACAGTTCTAGATTTAGTGATACAATCTAATGGGGTACGTCTACCCTTTACTTTATGATACAATGATCAAGTAAATTAAATTACAATTACAATTTATTCACCTACATGAACAAGTTGTGGGTCTTGGAAAGTGTTGCTCAACCCTCGTTCCATCGAGACTTCTTCCACCTGTACTTAACCTGTCTCTGTGTAGTAAAAATGAGGTGTGAGTCTTAACCACGCGACTTAGTGAGAACTCTCCCATCCCCGGCGCGAGGCGGGTACCATAGCGTTGGGATTGGGAGTCACACACAAATACATGCAAAAACAACTGGTTACTGTTAATTAGCATACATTCTTGGTGACCACACAACAACAGATTTCTCACCCAACCACTCACATGCATTTGACAAATATAAACATGCAGCAGTTTTTTTCACTTCATCACTCAACAAGTAAATATATAACATATAGTGCCAGCTTTTACTTACCGGTCTTTGCACGTTCAGCATGTCTGAATCAAACAATACGTGTGGTGACGTAATCCTGTACGTTACCACTACGCTGCACAATTAGCAGTTATATGCAAACACAAACAATTTGTACACACACATAGATACTATAACATACATCTACTTAATTTCCCCTACTCTGGGCTATCTACTAGCCACTACGTGGGTTACTGGCCACCACATGGCAAATCATACTTAACCCATTCACTTGGGTACTGGTCACCTCGTGACAATTCTATTAATCAAACAATACTTAACCCATTCACTTGGGTACTAGTCACCTCGTGACAATTCTGTTAACCAAACACAATCAACTGATCCATAGCCACCAAGTGGCACGTTCTGACCCCTCACTGCGGGGCAATAGCTTGAGCCCACTCATCCATTACCCAACCAAGCCACAATGGCGGGCACGACACGACGACTCGAAGCATAGCTGCTGACACACCCTGGACCAACTCCACAGGATGATTTCTCTTTTCTAGGTTAGGCTCACGGTTCACCCGTAGGTTCCTCCCGTGTCTCCTTACCTTAGTCTCACATATTAATAGGATTCTTTGTATCTTTCCCGAAGGATCAACAATTCCTCTCCTTATTAATATGGACAAGTATCCTCAATAGGATATAACTCATAGACCTGTCTAGATGCACTCACTGAACCTCAAGCTATCGTCATAGCAATAAAAATCCTTTCTGACCCTATTGCCAGGATAGGGCAATGACCATCGTCTTGGTGATTATAAAACTGAGGTCTCAAGTGCGATCTGACGTTGTTCTAGTCGATGTATGACATTGCTAGCATAATCAAATCTGAAACCCACCAATAACTCCTTTTGCATGATTAGAATCTAAGTCACCGTCGTGACGAGTTTTCAAATTAAAAGCTTAGTCCTTCCGGAGTGTACGAGTTGGATTTATAACACACCAATCATTGCAAACAATTACACTCTACTCCTATGTCTTCCTATCCAAGTTACTTTCCACAATCTATTTTCTAGTTCTTTTATTCTTTTAGCGTTCTATACCTCTAACTAACACATATCAGACAAGAAGAGAATATACATACTCATGTAATCCACATAAGCATACAACCCTAGGAGCACAGATGAAAGAGGTCTCACCTTGGCCAACCTTCCATGCAATCATCTCCTGTGACTTTAGTCTCCTCAGAGTTCTGGTTGCACTCTTTTACGTGCCGTTGTTCCTATAAGAACAACATTTACTTCATTAAGATTATTACTTAGCATAACTTGTTATTTATCTCTCCATTACTCTCACGTGTAGTCCATGGTTGCCACAGAGTCAAGCTCTTGGTCTTATCGGACTTCTCTATCCCGACTTATGTGCATCCTTCCTCGGACACTTGACTTACTCACATATAACACTCTACTTGAGTGTTTCACATACTTGGATTTGAGTATTAGACCTCTATCTAACTTGTATTTGCATCTAAGGAAGCTTATCTAGCTTGGTTGGAAGAAATCCTAATTTTAGGAAGGTCTAAGTATTTTGATTCAACTTGTGTTCCTACTTGGGTTCTAAGAAATCTAGTTTCTAAACCTCAATATACCTCCAATTTATTCCACTTAAAGTCTCCTAAAGGTTGTGAAAGGATAAGGTTGAAATTCACGAAGTTAGACTTAATTTGTTCCGCAAGTTTCCATCTTTGAGAAACAAGAAGGTACTTGGAGTGATTTAATTCTCAAAAAATATGTTTAGGAGTGTTCTAGGGTGTTTAAGATTGAAAAGAAGAGGTTTAATACTCTCAACGTCACCCTTAAGTGTATTTGGGCCAACCGAGCAGGGACCCGGCACGTTAATGTCAAGGTTCAACCTTAGTAACCTCAGGCCAGCTCTTAACGGGTCTTGTTCAGCTAATATTCCAACCATATAATTTCAATAATATCAATCGAATCCTATTTACTCAAATCCAGGCTCAATCCTAATTATTAACAATTTTCTCCAATTTGGAAATAATTATAATTTCAATAATATCAATCGAAGCCTATTTACTCAAATCCAAGCTCAATCCTAATTATTAACAATTTTCTCCAATTTGGAAATAATTATAATTTCAATAATATCAATCCAAGCCTAATTACTCAAATCCAAGCTCAATCCTAATTATCACAATTTTTTCCCATTTTGAAAATAATTATAATTTCAACCCCAAATCCTTACAAATTCGAATTTGGGCAAATCCGAGAACAAAATCTTGAATCCTACACCAACTAAGTGTTCAAGAACACTTTCTAGGTCTCAATCTACCCTCGAAATAACTCAATCGAAGATGAATAGAAGAAATCCCTAAAAATGGAGAAATTGAGGGTTTTGAATGAAATTAGGGTTACCAACCTTGATTCGATTGGTGGGAGGTGTGGAAGATGTTGTAACCGAGCTCCGGTGACCTTTCCCAGCGTCGGCTAGCTCTTCTCCGATGAGTTTCTAGCGAATTTCCGGTGAATCTCCTCTCTCTCTCTACCTCTCGGCTATTTCTCTCTCTCCTCCCTCTCTCTCCGTTTTCTTCTCGCATGCTCCTCTCTCTCGTTTCCCCTCTCTTTCTCTTTTCTTTCTTTTTCTTTCTTTCTTTTCTATCCACGCACCCCCACTCCAATTAAAATAAATAAATAATTATAATTATAATAATTAAGTAAATAAATAATAAATAAATGAATATAATTAGAAATAAATTAATTAATAATTAAATAATAAATAAATATTATTAAAAATAAATTAATTAATAATTAAATAAATAATAACTAATATTATTTTAATTTAGTTCCCACTCCTATTTATTTTGGGTTTCTAATTTCTAGGTCCTAAATTAATTCCAAGAAAAATATTTTACTTCTTTCTTTCATCTTTTATTTTATTTTAAACTTCGAAGAATTCCCTGGTTCCTTTCTAGTTTCTCTTAACTTTCATACTTTTTCTATATTCTTTTTTTTAAGGTTTTAATTTTAGCCCCGGAATAAATCATTCTTAAATCCTCGAAATTTTAAATAAATCATTCTTTAATCCTCAAAATTTTCTGGGGTATTACATTATTAAACACATCATCATCTCTAATTTGAGATGGTATCATCAATTTAATAAATTAATCACAAATAAAAATATGCTTGATTTCACAATATCATTTGGGTTACATATTCACAATAAACTTAGTTCCAAAAAATGAATTATGTAATTCCCATTATAAATTGCATAGCAATTTTTAATAAAAATAATATACCGTAAAAAAACTTTGGTGAACTTATTTTGGAAATCGACAAAATTATATACCCCCACTATTGATGGGTTTTGTACCTCTCACAAGAATTTCACAATTTCTTTGTTCACCCAAAATATAATATTCTTGTTGTACTTATAAAATATCGCATATGAATTTTTAAATTCATTTTTGTGAAAATATCACAAAATCCACAATCATAAAAATTATTTTTCACAAGTATATATCTGTGCACACTTATTTACTATAAAGTGAATTCTCATTGTCTGAAAATATTTTCTCAAAATATTTCACCAAAACTATTTGGAAAATTTTCAAAATTAATGACAAATTCATTTGTCACATATGACTTCAAAAGTCCACATGAGATATTAAAACTCTCACAAAATATAGAATATAACATTCTATAAACACACCTCTAGCATTTTTCATGCTTATATAAGCTTAAAATAGCTTTTTACGTGACATTGTTATGGATTAATGAAATTTTATGGGATGTACATTGTTACATAAAAATACTATGTAACCACGCCGTGACCACTAATTAAAAAAAAACTAAGTTAATGGCCTAAAGTGAAATACAAATTCTGGGCTAAAAATTAATTTAATATATTAAGAAAATTTTGTAACAATTTTCTTTTCACAAAATTTCCTTGCCCGAACTATAAAAAAATCCTTACAAAGATTATAAGTACCTTAATTTGAACGAACAACCAACCACTGTTTTATTACAGAACCTTTAACTTTATAAGTCATTAAGTGATGGCATAAGCAGACACATTTTCCATTGAATCTATTCACAGCTAATATTATATAAAACCTTCCATATTGTAATGTATATCAAAGCTTATACACTTCACAATAATAATAATAATATAGCGTATGCCGCTTTTAAAGGTACGTAACACAATATTACTAATGATAATTGTAGGATTTATTAAAATAAACATTAGTAGGATTTATCAAAATAAACAATATATTATATTGTTTTACTAAATTCCTACTTTGGGAAAAAAAATATAAAATTTGAGATTATTTATACACATTTTATTAAAATTAAAGTTGAAAACGTATAGAAATCAAACTGAATGTTTTAATTTAATAGTATAACTTATACACATTATTTTGGTACTAAAGATATAGACGGTTTCAACAATTGATTTTATGGGTTATTTTAATATATTTAAACACCATGTGTAACTTTGCAACGGGATGGAAAAAGTTCATCTATAAATATGAAAAGAAATTGAGAGAGTGATAAAAAGAATTGGTGTGTGAAAAACACTAAAAACATATATAAAATATGTGTATTATTTGGGTAGAGAAAGGTGTGGGGGATAGAGTCCTGTCTACCTCCGACATGCAGAGGTTGTAGACAAACAGGTGAGTAATGGGTTGTTGTATCCTGGAGGTAACACGTCTGAGTACCCACTACACTGGATGATATAGCAAAATCAACCTGTGGAGGACGTGAATTACCTTAAAGAAAACAAGATACCCGTGCCTCAGTTCGATACCACGCGTTTAATTATTTTCAGGTTGTTACTCCAACAAGTTTTAAGGTAATTCATGGCTATTCCCTAAAAGGCAGCAAATGAAAAATAAGAATAATATGGGAATAAGTATTTGAGTTCTTGTAATACCCCGGAAAAATTTCGAGGATTTAAGAATGATTTATTCCGGGGCTAAGAATTTAAACCTTAAAAAGAATATAGGGAAAGTATGAAAGTTAAGGGAAACCGGAAAGGAACCGAGAAATTCTTCGAAATTTCAAGTAAAATAAAAGATGAAAGAAAGGAGTAAAATATTTTTTTGAAATTATTCAGGACCTACGAAATTAGAAACCCAAAATAAATAGGAGTGAGAACTAAATCAAAATATTATTAGTTATTATTTGTTTAATTATTAATTAGTTTATTTTTATTATGATTATTTTAAATACCTAAAAAGGGGTTTTTTTAGGAAAGTAGAAAGTGAAAGAAAAGTAAGTAGGAACTATTTTTGGTATTCAATTTGGGACTTAAAAAAAATAAAATCTAATTGGAAGGAGGAGGAATTAAGTTGGAGATTTTTTTTTTCAACCTTCTCTTTGGTATTATTATTATGATTAATAATTTATTTATTTAATTAATATTACTTTCAGATTTTTTTTATTATTACTTAAATATATTAATTAGTAAGTAAAAGAGAGGGAAACAAAATAAAAAGAAAAATGGGAGAGGGAGAGAGCTACGGGAACACAAGAAACAAGAAGAAAGAATGAGAAGTAAATGAGAGAGAGGGAGAAGAGAGAGAGAGAGAGAGAGAGAGAGATAGCTAGGGCTTGGAGGTGGGAGGAGATCCGGCGAGCCGGAGTTGGAGGAGGAGCCGAAGATCATCCTCGTCATCTTCCTCGTCTCAATCTCTCGAGTTAAGGTTGGTACAATGTCCGATTCTCTTGAAGTTCCCATTTTCTTCATTTTTCTTCATTTTTGGAATTGAGTTGAGAATTCGAGTTTGGGCGGATTCGAGGGTAGAATAATGTTCCTAAAGTGTTCTTGAACACTCATCGGGTTTAGGAATCGAGGCTAGATCGTTGGATTTTGTAATACCCGAGAATATTTAATTAGCATCATTAGTCTAATTTAATTAATTCATTTAAAGTTAAAAATGGGATAGAAGCACACACTATCCTATTACTTATTATGTTGTAAATACAAATTATTTTAAATCCTAATTTTTCTATATTTCTTCTTTTTATTTATTATTATATCAGATTTTTTTGTGATATGTATATATATTAATTAATTATATATATATATATAAAAGAAAAGAATAAAGGAAAGAAAAAGGAAAGCAATCGTGAGGGGGAAAAGAACGAAGGAAGGAAACACGGAGAGAGAGGGCAGAGGCGTCTTCGAGCAGAGCAACGAGAGGAAGAGGACGGACGCGCGAGAGGAAGCCGGACGTGCGAGGAGGAAGCCGGAGTGCGACGCCACGCCGTCCGCCGGAGCTCACGCCGCCGTCGTTGCTGGAAGAGAGAGAGAGAGGCGGGCTTGAGAGAGAAACCAAAAGGGAGAGAGTTTCTCGCCGGAAAACACCGTCTCTTCATCGGGGAAGGTGGCTGGGAGTCTCCTCTACTCCATATCATCCTTCTAACCGATTGAATCGAGGTGAAGTCCCGAAACTCTCAAACCCCAATTTTAGGGATTTTTGGAAAATCCCCATTTGATTCAATTTGAGTATCCTGGGACCTAAATTGAAGTATTTGAAGGTTATGAAGTGAGTTAGAAGCTTAGGAATCAGAACTAATTTGATGGAAATTTATCCGGGTTGAAAAATTGTAGGAAAATGTGGTTGGTAATGTTTAATGGTGTTGTGGACTGATTTGGGATGCATTAAGAGTTTGAATTGTAATTATATGATTGTTAAAATTATTGGAATGTACGAGGGATTAAAACCCGAGTAATCACCGTCTCACCCGGAACCTAGTTCGGGGAAAAAGAGACAATTTTCCAATTTTACGCGTATCCGGATATGTGTATTCATGTGGTAAAGTGTTGAAAGTTATTTTGGTAAATGGAAATCTTGGACAAGTAGGATTTATGACTCTCTTGAGCCATAAATTCAAGACTTGGGTAATGGAAATTTCATATGGACACATAGAGGTGGAATTGGGTAACTTTGCATTCCCAAATCAAGGTTTTCAAATAGTTCCAATAGTGTGAATAAGCAAGGGTTGGACACGAAAAGAAGCATGCTAGATGTTCTGAAAACTAGTTGAGGGCATTCCAAGCCAACAACTAGTCTATGGAATTAATTAGAGAGAACATGAACATTAGCATGACATGTACATGATAGTGGCTAAATTTCAAGTTTCTAAATTTCTCAAGTATATGTGTATAGGCCACCATACCGTGAGTGGAGTTTCGGGCACACCGAGGACCGATCAAAGGGGCCAACCAGGTGAGGGGTTTTCCCATCCTTGTCCTATAGGGTTGACTGCGGATATGGATATATGGTTTGCCTTCTTGCCTACTTGTAGGAATCATATAATAGATAACATGCTATTGTTATTCGTAAATTATAATATATGTGATAACGTGCTATACGTGTATATGTGAACTGTAAAAGCTAGGATGACTCAATGAGCCTTATATGGAAAGCAGGTCCTTGGAACCTACATGACATCGGGGGTAGGATCGAGTGAATCATATATGTGAGGGTCTCGTGGTACTAGAAACCAATCTCATTGATTATTATTCGAAAAATATATCTGTGTATGTAAATTTTTTTAAAGAAAATAAACATAGGTGGTTTTGTTCTAACTCGAGAGATTCCGAATTAGAAAACCACTTGGAAATTTATATTTGCCTAAGAAGAAGAAAAATGAATAAGTAGCGGTCCATAGGGGTCATTTATGGTACAACGCGGGAACCGAGTCTATCACGAATGGTCCGGGTAGATTGAGTCTGTTATCTTGAATCAAATTCACAGAAATACAACGTATATGAGTACACCACATTGTGGCTATTGCCTTGGTTAAACCGAGGTCAGATGAGTCGCCGGCTATGCTCCAAGTTAAGTCTTGGGGTCAGAATAGTGTTCCAAGTGAAATCTTGGGGCCAGGGGTTCCTAGAATGATCAACTAGGTTCCTATACCGCTCACGTGAGATATGCCTTCGGGCCAGATTCTCTCCTAACGGAGATATGCCTTCAGGCCAGTTTATGTTTACGGTTATTTGAACATGGATACCCACATGGAGTTATATGTTAAATTATGATATGATGTATGTATGAATTTGAACATACGCAAAACCATGCTTTAAATTCTATGTTGTGAATATAATGTATGTTAATTGCATGACCACTTAACATATGGAAATTTAAACCCGTTATACGCTTATGTGATTGTGATTGGCTCCTTTCCCCCAGTTGTAGTGGTACCCGCTACTACACTAGGGATGGGAGAGCCTCTCACTGAGTCCGTTTGACTCACCCCGATGTTAAATGTTACAGACAGAGGTGGTATAGGCATCGGGAGCGCGTCCACTTCATCTCAAGGAGGCGGACAGATTTAGAGGCCCACGCATTGTTCGCGTGGGTAGTATTGATATATGTATTTTGTCAGGATATATATGTATATGAATCTTTTGGTATAACATTGTTTTGTACAGTTGCTATATATATATATATATGTATATGTCACACTCTAGAATTGTCGGCTTCATACAGATTAAAGATTGGTCTTGTTGTTGGGAACATAGGCTATGATATGATATATATCATGTGTATATATATATGTATATGACTTCCGCATGTGAATAGGATAGATCACACGCATTGAGCGTGTGATCAATATGTAATTTTATATATATATGTGTGTGACTGAATACTTGATTGTATGAAAATACGAATTTTGCATGTGAATAGGATAGATCACACGCATTGAGGTGTGTGATCAATATGTAAACTATATGCAGGTGTGTGATTGGATTTATATATACTTGACTGTATACAGGAATTCTGCATGTGAATAGGATAGATCACCCGCCCTAAAGCGTGTGATCAATATGTATAATATATGTACGTGTGAGTGATTATGTGTATATGTATAGACTGAAGCGGCGTTGAGCGAGCCGTGGATTGCGTGCTACTTAGGTCACTGAATAGGGATGACCATATATACTATATATTGTTTGTATTAGAAATGGGTAGTTATGCATATATAAAAATGTCAATCAGGGATTAGAGGCTTACGGGATTGGAGAAATCCTACCTCTCGTGCCGATCTCGGACGTCCGATAGGGGGTCGTGACAGATTTGGCCGAATTCGAAGTTGTAAGAGTTTGGGGTTTATAAAACCCATTTTCCCAATTTCAAACAATCAACGATTCGGCGACGAATTGGAGTTGGATTTAAGTTGTAGGACTTCCTAAATATAGTATATATATAGGAGAACAAGACCCGTGAAAAGTGGAATTGAAGCCTGATCGGAAAATGGCCGAATAGGTGGCCGAAACCAGCCACAGCACAGCAAAAAGTTGTTGTGCTGCGAGTTGGCATTGCAGCACCCAAACCACTTGCTGGTTGGCCAAGGGCTACCAAGGCAGCACCCTCGCGCGGCAGCGCTCGGTCCCTGCCTGGCTTGCCCCAAGCCCATTTTTAGGGCGAATTGACACCTCCGAAGCCCCTCTCTTCAATCCTAAACAACCTAGAACACTCCTAAACATGTTTTTGAGGATTAAATCACTCTAAGTACCTTCTTGTTTCTCAAGGATGGAAACTTGCGGAACCAATTAGGCCTAACTTCGGGAATTTCAACTTTATTCCTTCGCAAACTTTAGGAAACATTAAGTGGGATAAATCGGAGGTATATTGAGGTTTAAAAACTAGATTTCTTAGAACCCAAGTAGGATAAATTAGAGGTATAGTGAGGTTTAGAAACTAGATTTCTTAGAACCCAAGTAGGAACACAAGTTGAATTAAAGTGATTAGACCTTCCTAGAATTTGGATCCCTTCCAACCAAGCTAGATAAGCTTCCTTATATGCAAATACAAGTTAGATAGAGGTCTAATTGTTATGACCCCCGTTTAGAGGACTGTGACCGGCACAGACATAGGGAATATCCCTGTGCCTGTAAGCCTTATCACCTAATTGACAAAATATCTTTTATTGAAAATACATCCACATGCAGTATAATACCACACCGGAATGGTGGCCTATCCTAGGCAAGCAAATCCACGCCTAGTGCCGCTTCAGGATATAGATATAGGAAGACACACATAATATATATAACCTGTGTACTGGCTACACATCCGAAGATGCTACCAATCCTATTCACATGCAATAGATATATGTATATATATACATTTTGAAAACAAATTTTCCCTGTATCGCAATAAAATAAATCCTGATCTTTAAGGTGTGTGAAGCTGACAGTTCTAGATTTAGTAATACAATCTAATTGGGTACGTCTACCCTTTACTTTATGATACAATAATAAATTAAATTAAATTACAATTACACTTTATTCACCCACATGAACAAGTTGTGGGTCTTGGAAAGTGTTGCTCAACCCTCATTCCACCGAGACTTCTTCCACTTGTACTTAACCTGTCTCTGTGTAGTAAAAATGAGGTGAGTCTTAACCACGTGAGTAAGTGAGAACTCTCCCGTCCCCGGCACAAGGTGGGTACCATAGCGCTGGGTTTGGGAGTCATACACAATCGCATGCAAAAACAACTAGTTACTATTAGTTAGCATACATTCTTGGTGATCACACAACAACAGAAATTTCACCCAAATACTCACATGCATTTAACAGATATAAGCATGCAATAGTTTGTTCCATGTCATCAATCAGCAAGTAACATTTAACATATAGGGCCGGCTTTTACTTTTTGGTCTTTTCACGTTTCAGCATGTCTGAATCAAACAAGATGTGTGGTGACGTAATCCTGTACGTTACCACTATGCTGCACAATCAGCAATTATATGCAAACACAGATAATTTGTACGTACACACAGATGCTAAACATACATCTACTTAATCTCCCCAACTCTGGGGTTTCTACTAGCCACTACGTGGCTTTTCTACTTCGAACCCGTGCACTCGGGCTACTGGCCACCACGTGGCAAATATACTTAACCCATTCACTCGGGTACTGGTCACCTCGTGACAATCCTGTTAATCAAACAATACTTAACCCATTCACTTGGGTACTAGTCACCTCGTGACAATTCTATTAATCAAACACAATCAACTTCTATCTATCAAACAACTGATACGTAGCCACCACGTGGCACCTCCTGACCCCTTGCTGCTGGGCAATAGCTTGAGCTCACTCGTCCATTACCCACCCAGGCCACATGGCGAGCACGGTACGACGTCTCGAAGCATGGCCACTGACACACCCTGGACCAACTCCACAGGATGATTTCTCTTCTGTAAGATCAGGCTCACGGTTCACCCGTAGGTTCCTCCCGTGTCTCTTTACCTTGGTCTCACATATTAATAGGATTCTTTGTATCTTTCCCGAAGGATCAACAATTTCTCTCCTTATTAATATGTACAAGTATCCTCAACAGGATACAACTCATATACTTGTCCAGATGCACTCTCTGATCCTCAAGCTATCGTCATAGCAATATAAAACCTTTCTGACCCTATTGCCAGGATAGGGCAATGACCATCGTCATGGTGATTATAAAAACTGAGGTCTCAAGTGCCATTTGACGTTGTTCTAGTCGATGTCTCACATCGCTAGCATAACCAAATCCGAAACCCACCAATAACTCCCTTTGCATGATTATAGTTTAAGTCACCGCCGTGACGAGTTTTCAAAATAAAAGTTTAGTCCTTCCGTACAAGGACTCTTGCCACCGTCGTGGAAAAGATTAATAAAATACTCATCATGCCTCCGGAGTGTATGAGTTGGACTTGTAACACACCAATCATAACAAACAATTACTCTCTACTCTTATGTCTTCCTATCTAAGCTACTTTCCACAACCTATTTTCTAGTTCTTTTATTCTTTTAACATTCTATACCTCTAGCTAACACATACTAGACAAACAGAGAATGTTCATACTCATGTAATCCACATAAGCATACAACCCTAGGAGCAAAGATGAAAGAGCCCTCACCTTGGTCACTTTACTTAACATTCCCTTTGAGCGCTCTTGTCACCAAGAAAGTACTTGAATCAATCACATACAACCAATTCAATCCATATTAATTTTCATACATCAACTTCTATTTCACCACATAAGTCCTATCACATATAATCATTTCCACCATATTCTAAATTCATAATTTCATAGCAACTTAAAACTACATTCAAGGCTAAGCCAAAACCCCTTATTAAGATAAGGTCATCATTTAGAGTTCTTTTTAAGTTAAAAACAATTTATGCTTAAGTAAACAAGTCTTGCCACTTTCTCACTCTCCAAGCTCCTTCAATGAAGGATTTTGCCAAATATGGAAACTTCTCATTTTCACCATGGGTCCACACATAAAAAAAATCCAACCATTAGGCAATCTCTCATTTCATTTAAATAGTGTAAGCAATTGATCATTTGGAACCCAAACAAACCGACAATTCTAATAAAATCCACAATTCTTTCCAAAATGGCAAAATCCGCACCTTAGGGTTCATAGAGTAAAAACATCTATGTAAGTTATGATTTGTGGGTTCTCTATGTCCTAAAGGAGTCCTAGGGTGCTATATTATCAATGAGTAACTCATTCCTAACAAGAAAACCATGATTAAGAAGTGGAGACATGATTTTTGGGACTTACCTCTTACAAGTCCGAATTTGGGGTTTTGGGAGAGTTGCCCAAGCTCTATGATGTCCCACAATGGTAGAGAAAGCTTGATGAAACTTGGAAATGATGGGAGGAAGCAAGGAAAATGGTTGAGAGATGAAGGTTGTGGAGGAGAAATGGAGAAGAGATGAATAAGAAAGTAAAATGAAAAGAAGAAGAAGAAGCTGCGTCTCTGGAGCAATTCGTGGCTCATAAATGGGGTTTGAGAATTTAAGGGTAGTTTGGGCAATTGACAACTTTTGGGGTATAGTGAAATAGAGTTTTGATTGGATTTTCTTAACTATATTTATTTGTAGGTAAGAATAGGAAAATTTTGAAAATTTTGGCTTATCATAAGCCTAATAAAAATATATGTTATTGGGTGTCTTGCAGATGAAAATTTCCTACCCAGTATAATTTTTATTTTCGAAAAATTCTCAAATTTAAACTATAATCTTTGAATAATTCATATGACTACTTTTAAACAAAATTATAATTTTCTACTTAATTTTCATATTTATTTTAATTTCTTAAATTCTCAACTCTAAAACTATTAAAATCTTAATTATATCCCAAAAAAAAATTTATTTCACTCTAAAAAAATATATTTTTATTTTCTTTATATTATATTTAATTGCTCACAAATTCCGAGATATATTTGTGAAAAAATTTCGGCTAAAGTACTATTTTAGTCCTCAATGTTTACATGAAGTTTAATGTTGGTCCTCAATGTTTCAAAAGTTTAATGTTGGTCCTCAAAGTTTTTTTTGGTCGAGTTTGGTCCTCGAGCGTAACACCGTTAACTTTTTCCCGTTAAATGATGACGTGGCATACCTTCTCTCCTACATGTCATATTTTAATGACGTGGCATGACAGATCACTGCCACTTCACCCCATATTGCCGCATCATCATCTTCTCTCCTTTGTCATCATCATTATCATCATCATCTGAGGTGACATGGCAGTGATCTGTCAGGCCACGTCATTAAAATATGACATGTAGGAGAGAGGGTATGCCATATAAGCATGCCACTGTTGGATATTATTATAAATTAATAAAATTAATTTATTAAAATTAATTAATCAAATAAAAGAAATATATTGAATAGTTTTTAATGAAATTTAATATACATATACATTTAAGTCAAGCCATTTGATGCTAATTAATTCTAATTACTTTGTAATCAAATTGTGCTTATGCTGCAATGAAATGCAATTAAAGTCTTTTATATAGACTTAATGAGAGGCAACGGCTCAAGAATGAGAAGCATGGTGATGCTATATAAATGGGTAGCTAGTCTAGACGTGGACACATGAGAACAAGAGCTGGGAGTTTTTGTTTTAAGATAAATAAAATATATATATATATATAAGATGTGTGTTATTTGGGTAGAGAAAGGTGTGGGAGACAGAGTCTTGTCTACCTCCTACGTGCAGAGGTTGTAGACATACAGACGAGTACTGGGCTATTGTATCGTGGAGGCAACGCGTCTGAGTACCTCTGCACCAGGTGATATAGCAAAATCAACCCGTGGGAGGCGTGAATTACCTTAAAGATAACGAGATACCCGTGCCTCAGTCCGGTACCACGCGTATTATATTTTCTCTAACAATTTTATCTATATGTACAAAGTGGTACATATAGATGATACTAATTTTTGTCACATATAACTGAGTTTGGAAAAGTTCCTTAAATGGATTAATGTTTTACTTTATTGGTTAATATTATTATTTGGTGGAAGAATATATTGAAAAATATATTTTATGAATTTTGGGATACCTGCCAATAATAATAATTAAATTTTTTGAGCCAATAATTGTGATCACTTATTGTGATGAATACCGTCATTACTAGATTCTTTGAATTGTGTGTTTTTCTGAAACTATAGCTATAGTTAAAGAATCTGGTGTGTGTACATCGAGGGGGATAAATATTTAAAGCCCGAATGGATTAAAAGCAACCTATGAGGATACCCAACCTTGTGATTAGAGATCCTAAGAACTTGGTTCAAAGGGACGAACGAATCATAGAGTGGCTGTTGAAATGCACATTGAAAAGAGTTTCGACTCTTTATTTATCCCTATGATGTAAGTGCATTTTCCTGCAATGATATGTGAGGTTGAGTTTTTCAAAAAACTCTTAATGAAGTCTGTAGCTCTATAAGAGTGGGGTATCTTAATTGCAAGAATACCCTTGACAGAATTCACCTATTTGAATGTGACGGAGTGGGGCCGCTCCTACGAGAATATAAAAGGGCATATATTCTTGAAACACATTCAAGAAACAGGGTGCACACGGCCGCATAATGTGCGGGCTAGGGCTCATATATTGCACCTGGATTATTATGTGCATGATATATGTCTTGTCTCCCTTAAGCAGTTATGGTTCAAGGCGAATACCACCATGGCTTTGGATCAAGATATATATTTTTGCTAAATATAGATTCAAGGCAATTAGCTATCTATATTATGCATAATAGTCTGTCTCTACCCAAATATAAAAATATAAAAACAAATGTCAAATATGTGTGTTAATTTATAATAATAAGTGGGGGATTGTTGGATATTATTATAAATTAATAAAATTAATTTATTAAAATTAATTAATCAAATAAAAGAAATATATTGAATAGTTTTTAATGAAATTTAATATACATATACATTTAAGTCAAGCCATTTGATGCTAATTAATTCTAATTACTTTGTAATCAAATTGTGCTTATGCTGCAATGAAATGCAATTAAAGTCTTTTATATAGACTTAATGAGAGGCAACGGCTCAAGAATGAGAAGCATGGTGATGCTATATAAATGGGTAGCTAGTCTAGACGTGGACACATGAGAACAAGAGCTGGGAGTTTTTGTTCTAAGATAAATAAAATATATATATATAAGATGTGTGTTATTTGGGTAGAGAAAGGTGTGGGAGACAGAGTCCTGTCTACCTCCTACGTGCAGAGGTTGTAGACATACAAGCGAGTACTGGGCTGTTGTATCCTGGAGGTAACGCGTCTGAGTACCCCTGCACCGGGTGATATAGCAAAATCAACCCGTGGGAGGCGTGAATTACCTTAAAGATAACGAGATACCCGTGCCTCAGTCCGGTACCACGCGTATTATATTTTCTCTAACAATTTTATATTTCCCTATTTTGGTGTTTATTCTTATTTTCAGGTTGCTGCCCCAACAGCCACGTCATCATTTAACGGCAAAAAGTTAACGGTGTTATGCTCGAGGACCAAAATCGACCAAAAAAAAAACTTTGAGGACCAACATTAAACTTTTGAAACATTGAGGACCAACATTAAACTTAATGTAAACATTGAGGACCAAAATAGTAGTTTAGCCAAAAATTTCACTATATATAATTCTGAGATACCATAGTATATAATATACATAGCATATAGTTTTGAAGTATTGGTATACTCTTGGTTTTGCTATGTTATTTTTAGAGAGATGCAACAGATTAAATTGTTTATTTTTATGAGATTATTTCATATATTTATTTATGGATATTTCTCATATATATTTTTTGTGAGATTTTAATTGCATAGTAAATTTGCATAAATTGAGATTATGCAAAGGTGAATGGTTGATTCTCTCTCAAAATAAAGGTAAGAGTTATTTTATGATAACTTTGTTAATAGTGGGGGCAAGGAAATATTTTCTTGAAATGACACATTTTTAGTCTATAATTTTATTTGTGCTAAGTGGTTTATTATTAAAGCAAATGTGATACTCTGAAAAATTTTATTGAGTAAATTAATTTTCATAGAATCACATATATGTTGCCACCATTTGTTTGTTATAAAATATAATTTTGAGTTAATTATTAAATTAATGTTAAATCCAAAACTTATATCAACTTCGAAAGCCAAATAATGATCATAAAATATTATAATTTTATGACAAGTTTTTTTGGCATTTATTTTGGAGGTTTTGACATTATTTAAATATGTCATATTATATTAGAAAATAAAGTATATTATTTTTATAACAATAAGGAGAAGAAATTTATGTATACTATTCTTATAAAAATAAATATGCAAATATTTTGTCTTATATTTTGGGTTAATGAAATGGTTTAAAAACTATTTTATTATAATTATTTCTAAGCCAAATTATATTCGATATAATTGTGAGTTAATGAATATTTATAGAATTATTCCATGAAATTTCATTTTTACAAGATTAAATATGATACATTTCCATGAAATGTGAAAAGCTTTTATAAGCTTAATCTATATAATAAAGCATGAAAATGTTAGAGATATATTTGTAGAATTTTTATTCTACAATATATGGGTTTTTTTAATGATCATATTTTTGTGCGCTTTTAAGCCATATATGACGATGCAAAATTGTCATGAAATTTGGGAATAACTCAATAAATGTTTTGGAAAATATTTGAGTAAATATATGCATGCATAACTGTGTATTTTATAATTTCTTCACAAAAATGAATTTTCAAAATTCATATGTGATATTTTAATAGTGCCACAAGAATATTATTTATTTTGGGTGAACATAAAAATTTGTGAAATTCTTGTGAGAGGCACAAAACCCATCAATAGTGGGGGTCTATTATTTTGTGGATATTTAAACATGAGTTCACCAAAGATTTTGACGGTATATTATTTTTATTAAAAATTGCTATGCAATTTATAATGGGAATTACATAATTCATTTGTTGGAACTAAGTTTATTGTGAATATGTGACCCAAATGATATTGCTAAATTAAACATATATTTATTTATGATCAATTTATTAAATTGATGATACCATCTCAAATTAGAGATAATGATGTGCTTAATTTAATAAGCACTTGGTGCTAATTAAATATTTTTTATTATACGAAGAGGTACAATAATAATTAATTTCTGGTCACATTATTGAGTTTGAAAAGTTTCTTTAATGAATTAATGTTTTACTTTATTTGCTAATATTATTATTTGGTGGAATAATATATTGAAAAATATATTTTATGAATTTTGGGATACCTACCAATAATAATTGAGTTTTTTGGAGGTAATAATATTTGATCACTTATTGTGATAAATACCGTAATGACTAGATTCTTTGAATGATTTGTGTGTTTTTTTTAAAATATAGCTATAGTCGAAGAATTTGGTGTGTACATCGAGGGGGATGAATCTATAAGCCCTTATGGATTAAAAGCAACCTATGAGGATACCCTATCTTGTGATTAGAGATCCTAAAAACTTGGGTTCAAAGGGAAAAATTAATCATAGAGTGACTGTTGAAATGCACCTTTTTAAGAGTTACAACTCTTAATTTCATCCCTATGGTGTGGTGCATTTTCCTGCAATGATATGTGAGGTTGAGTTTTCTAAAACTCTTAATGAAATCTGTAGCTCTATAAGAGAGGGATGTCTTAATTGCAGGAGCACCCTTGACACAATTCACCTATTTGAATGTGATGGAGTGTGGCCGCTCCTAAGAGAATATAAAAGGGCATATATTCTTAATATACATTCAAGAGATGCGCACATGGCCGCATAATGTGCGGACTAGGGCTTATATATTGCACCTGGATTATTATGTGCAAGGTATATGTCTTGTCTCCCTTAAGCAGTTATGGTTCAAGGCAAATACCACCATGACTCTGGATCAATATATATATTTTTGCTAAATATTGATTCAAGGGAATTTAGCTATCTATATTATGCATAATATAGTCTGTCTCTACCTGAATGTAAAAATAAATATGTGTGTTAATTTATAATAATAAGTGGGAAATTGTTGGATATTATTATAATTTATACACATTTTATTAAAATTAAAGTTGAAAACGTAAAGAAAACAAAGCTGAATGTTTTGGTAATAAAGATATAGACGGTTTCAACAATTGATTTTATGGGTTATTTCACTACAAAAAAACCTATTTTTAGCGACGGTTACCAAAACCATTGTTAAATGAAAAACAAGATAATGACTTTAACTACAGTCATGTGACGAGGGTTCGAACCGTAGTTAGGTTAAAAAAAATTTTTAATATAGAAATAAAAGAGAACCTATTTTCAGTTTTTTAAAAAAAAAGGAGAACCTATTTTCATTTGGCATATTCATCCGACTTACCAAAACCTTCAAAGCACGAGTACGACGACGGTGGCCGACGGCTAGGGTTTAGGTTATCTCTCACTCTCACTCTCAAATCGCTTATCTCTCACTCTCACTCTCGAATCGCTAATCTCTCACTCTCACTCTTTTTGAAGATTTGTTCGTATAACAGAACAAACACGCCGATAAGGAGGAGGCAATCTACTACCGCCAGCGACGCGGATAACCATGTGCTTCACAAGGTAGTGAACAATGAACCTAGCTAGCTAAAAATGTCTTTCTTTCATTTTAGCTGAAGAAAATAACCTCCTTGGCTTCGTTTTTGAATCTCTTTTTGTGTTCCGTTTGTGTAAAATTTTTGGTTTAATGTTTCTTTCGATCTAATTTGTTTTGCTTCAGTCTCGATTTCACTAAAGAGGAATCTTTGTAAATTGTAGTTATCTTTGATTAACTCATCTAAGCTGCTTGTTGCAAACATGGGACATGACTTCTCTGATGTAAGAAAACTAATGGGCAAGGGAACGACCTCTCTCTTTTTTCTCTTTTGTTTAATGCACATAAATTGTTTGTTAAATTGCCTGTGTGATTGTATATGGGTGGAGTCTTGCTTGACTCGCCAAAACTGCATGACTTGTGCTACTCTGTTATGTCAAATATGCAATAATTTAAAAAGGTGGTGGAGGTAGAAGCAAGTTTTAAAAAATAAAAGAAGTATAAGCAATAATTTAATATTCTCACCAAAAAGAAAAAGTGTAACGAGTTTAGGACCTAAGAGAAGTTTATGTTATTCTAATGTTCCAATTTAAAGTTTATGTTATTGTTATTTGTGTCTTCTGTTAGTTTTTACTGTTTTACATATTGAATAATTTGTGTTTTGACGAACCTTCTGAAAAATCTGCATCTTGACAACTTTTGTGCATGATCCAGTTTAAAGTTTATTTTATTTATGTATTTGTTCTGTTTCTGTACAAATTTAGATTCATTGCGGTTCATTTATTTTCTTTTTAATTTCAGGAATAGATATATTTGTAGCACGCGGTTGACTTGCATCTACCTTTGGGAGACTTCACTTGTTGCACATAATCCCTACAGTTTCTTTGATGAGGTAACTTCCATCAGTGCTCTGTTCTTTTGTGCCATCTTGCGCCAATCTCATTCATTCAACAGTAATGTTTCCAACCCACACTCTTTTGTCTGTCTCTCTTATTCTTTTTCCTTTCACACCTTTTGTCAAACAGGTTGTGGTCATCATTATCAACATGAAGAGAAGAACGTGTCGTAATATTATTCTAATGGCTACCCTTCTAGTTACGTGTTGGGTTTCTGCAACAAGCAAGCCTCTGCCACGTGTTAGGTTTTTTACACAATATTCTAGCTATTTTTCTCACAGTTGATCAGAAACCCAGAATACAAGAAGACGTTCCAGGGTTTTTCTTTGGCTTCACACAGACACAACAGGTACTTGTGAATGTGTGTGTAGTAGTGGAAGAAGCTTGTTTGATAATAATGATGAATAACATTGGTGCATTTGGTATATATGTGTGTTGAAGTTGAAATGTTGTGGCTGATGATAATTATATATTGTTAATTGTTAATTCTAATATATAGGAAAATCTGTCTGAGGAGCTTAAAAAAGCTTCTAAAGTGTTTGATAGAGATCAAGATGGATACATTTCAGCCACTGAGGTAATTATGCTATGCAGATTAATTTGTTACCTTATCTCTTCATATACTAAACCATGTACTATTTGGAGCTAGACTAAGAAAATGTTCTTGTGAATGTGGATTGATTTTACAAGTTAAAAAGTGAAAATTAAGAGAGAAATAGACATATTGTATATATACTTTAAAATTCTATCAATTGTTACTTAATTGGCTTGCAGCTTTTGAAAATTGCAATATAACAATATAATTTTTATGTTTCATGGGGTGTTGATATCCAATTTTCTTATTGCATTTTATGCACCCAAAACGTTAAATTAAGTTACCATTAGCATGAGTAGTGATGTGTTTATATTTAGGTTTGGGGATAAGACATAAGCAGTGACATGTTCATATTGGGGCACTAGTTGTTGTAATTTCAATAATATAATTTCTAGTGGTATTAGACAATCTTGAAATAAATTGTCTTCTCCAGGGATTAAAATAGATCTTCCCAGTACTAAATTGAATGCAGATGAGCAAATGTGCTGGTACATAAAAAAATACTGTTCAGTTTTTCTGCATATATATGCTTTTCAAAATTTTTATGTTTGAGCCTTGATGGATTTTACGGGTGCAGAAGCAGCATGCGTATTTCGTTTTTTAGAGATAGTAAATTGGATTTTCAGAAAAAAAATATATTCCTCAGCCTATAAATTGTGGATATGTTTTGGTTGTAAAAATTTAAGTACATTTTTAGTACAAACGAAATTCTTTTGCTTTTTTTTTTGCCATAATGAAACTATTTTGGTTGTAAAAATTTAAGTAAAATTCTATAAACCGAAGAATGAAAGTATAGATATTTATTTTTGGTCAAGATGTGTATAGTTATAAATTGTATATCTTTGTATGAGTAAAACAAAATGCATTTTCCTCATTCTTAATAACCACAAAACTCAGGCGAACAAAAAAAAAAAAAAACAGCCACAAACTAACAACTCAATCATATGGCTCATTTTAGAAATGATTTTTTCTTCTTGTTACCAAGTAATTTTCTGGCTCTTTAATTAGCTATTATGTAATCTATTGTAGTAGCTGTTTCTTGTTAAATTGTGTTTAGTTTTGATTCTCAATTTGCTTCCTCTATGCAGAAGCACAGGAAATAACACATATCAATCAACAATGTGGCAGATTAAATTTCAACTTGAAGATGACACATTGATAGGAAACTAAACATTTCAACAGTTCAATTAGCCTTGTTATCAACCAATGAGACTAACTTAGTCTAAAACATTACGGACTTGAACATTTTGTTTTATTTTAATTATTAAACTTATATAAAAATACCTATTATTACTATATGTATTAGTAGTATTTTTTGGTAAAAAGTTACACTTATTGACTTGGTAATTATGATTATGGTTATGTTTATTGGTTGTAAAACTTTATTAAGTACACGTTTAATACAAATAAAATTATTTTGGTTGAATGAGTATTTTTGTTTTTTAGAGAAATTAGAATTATCAATAAAGGAAAATGTATTTTTTAAAAAAAGTGAATCAGCGACGGTTTATCGCTAGAAAGATAAATATAGTTATTAAATATTTTCAGAGGACGACGGTTGTAACCGTCGCTAGTTGAAACCGTCGCAAAATTTTCAGAATAATGATTGTTGAAAACAGTCTTTAGCGATGGTTTCGACCGTCGCAAAACTTACCAACGGTCAATGGCGATGCTTATGTCAAGCGTTGCTAGCTTTATTACCGACGCTAACTTTAACGACGGTCAACATAACCGTCGTTAAAAGTTTAGCAACGGTTAAAACCGTCGCTAGATCCCAAAAAAACCGTCGCTAAAAACTAATTTTTTTTTGTAGTGTTTTAATATATTTAAACACCATGTGTAACTTTGCAACGGGATCGACAAAGTTCATCTATAAATATGAAAACAAATTGAGAGAGTGATAACGAGAATTGGTGTGTGAAAAACACTAAAAACATATATAAAATATGTGCGTTATTTGGGTAGAGAAAGGTGTCGGGGACATTGTCCTGTCTACCTCCGTCGTGCAGAGGTTTTAGATAAATAGGCGAGTACTGGGCTGTTGTGTCCTGGAGGTAACGCGTCTGAGTACACTTATTTCATAAATTATTCATTTCCAATGTTTTGTTTCATTTATATGATTAATTAATATAATAAATTAATATTATTAATTTGTAATAATATCCAACAATCTCCCACTTATTATTATAAATTAACACACATTTAATATTTGTTTTTATATTTGGGTAGAGACAGACTATTATGCATAATATAGATAGCTAATTGCCTTGAATCTATATTTAGCAAAATAGTCTGTCTCTACCCAAATATAAATAGAGGAATGTAAAAATTATTAGAGAAATCATAAAACGCGTGGTACCGGACTAAGGCATAGATATTTCATTTTCTTTAAGGTAATTCACATCTCCCACAGGTTGATTTTGCTATATCACCCGGTGCAATGAGTACTCAGACGCGTTACCTCCTGGATACAATAGTCCAGTACTTGCATGTTTGTCTACAACCTCTACATGTAGGAGGTAGACAGGACTCTGTCTCGCACACCTTTCTCTACCCAAATAAAACACATACACATATGTTTTACACACTTTTCTTTTGTATGTTTCTCTATTTTTTCCGTGTTCTCCCTAATATGCTTACCAAGAAATTTCCATATGTCTTTGGCTATCATATTTATAAGTAAGAATCCGTTGTCTCATCAATGTAGCTAATAAAATGTAATAAAGATAATTCCAACATATATTAAAGGATAAAAACCTCCAGCTACATTAATGTTGCAACGGTCCAATTATAAGCTTTAATGATATGTAACTTATATTATTATTAATTAAATTAGTTAATTTATAAAATATCCAACAATCCCCCACTTATTATTATAAATTAACACACACATTTTTATACATGGGTAGAGACAGATTATTATGCATAATATAGATAGTTAAATTGCCTTGAATATATATATTTAGTGAAAATAAATATCTTGATCCAGAGCCATGGTGGTATTCGCCTTGAACCATAAATACATAAGGAAGACAAGACATATACCTTGCACATAATAATCCAAATGTAATATATGAGCCCTAGCGCGCACTTTATGCGGCCATATGCGCATCCTATTTCTTGAACGTGTTTCAAGAATATATGCCATTTTATATTTTCTTAGGAGCGGCCCCACTTCGTCACATTCAAATAGGTGAAATTTGTCAACGGTGCTCCTGCAATTAAGACACTCCACTCTTATAGAGCTACAGACTTCATTAAGAGTTATTGAAAACTCAACCTCACATATCATTGCAGGAAAATGCACTTATATCATAGGGATAAATTAAGAGTCGAAACTCTTTAAAATGTGCATTTCAACAGCCACTCTATGATTCATTTGTCCCTTTAAGCCAAGTTCTTAGGATCTCTAATCACAAGGTAGGGTATCCTCATAGGTTTCTTTTAATCCATACGGGCTTTAAATATTCATCCCCATTGATGTACACACACCAAATTCTTTGACTATAACTATAGTTTTAGAAAATCACATAATTCAAAGAGTCTAGTCATGACAGTATTTATTACAATAAGTGATCACATATTATTGGCTCCAAAAAATCTCATAATTATTGTAATACCCGAGAAAAATTTTCGAAGCTTGAAATAAAAAAAAGAGAGGAAGAAAATAGAGTAAAAAATATTTTTGGGTATTTAAATTGGGACATAAAAATAAATAAAATTTAGTTGGAAAGAGGAGGGATTTAATTGGGGATATTTTTTTACCTCTTCTTTAATATAATAATTATTATTATCATTATTTAGTTATTTATTTTATTTATTTATTTATTATATAATTAAAAGGGGGTGCGTGACTTAAAAGAAAAGGAAAAGGAGAAGAAAGAAAGAAATAAAGGAAATAAAGAGAAAAGAAAGAGGAGGGGAGCCACGAGTTAGAAAGAAAGAAGAAGAAAGAAAGAGAGAAAAAGAAGAGAGAGAGGAAGAAGAGGCGTGGAGGAGAAGAAGAAGGGTTGGGGTTCACCGAAAAAGTGACCGGGGAGAGCTAGCCGACGCCGGAAAAGTCACCGAAACTCGGGTACGACATCTCCTACACCTTCCACCAATCGAATCAAAGGTTGGTAACCCCAATTTCATTCGAAACCCTCAATTTCCCCATTCTTAGGGATTTCTTCGATTCACCTTCGATTAGGTTGTTTCAAGGGTAGATTGAGACCTAGGAAGTGTTCTTGAACACTTAGTTGGGGTAAGAATCGAGGCTATACCCTCGAGTTTAGCCGAATTCGAATTTTGAAGGGTTTGGGGTTGAAAATTCTAAATATTCCCAATTTGGGGATTCGTTGATAAATTTGGAATCGGGCTTGGATTTGAGTAGTTAGGATTGGATTCATGTTGTTGCAATGTAGGTGAACAAAACCCGTGAGGTGCAGAGTCGAAGCCGAGCTCGGAAGGGGATCGAAATAGGCCTGAACCAGTCCACAGCACAACAAAAGAATTGCTGTGTTGCGAGCTGGGCTACAGTGCCAGCTCTCGGGTAGCCAAGAGTTGCTTGGGCAACAGCTTGGCACGGCAACGCCAGAATGGGCGCTGCCGCGCCAAGTCTCTGCCCAGCATGCCCAAAACCCATTTTAAAAGGGATTCGGGATGTACGAACCCCCTATTTTCAATCCTAAACTTCTTAGAACACTCCCAACCATGTTTTTAAGGATCAAAATCATTTCAAATGCCTTCTTGTTCCTCAAGAATAAAAACTTTCGGAATAAGCTAAGTCCAACTTCTTGAATTTCTAATTTCCTTACACACCGTCATTAGGGAACCTTAAGTAGGATAGCTTAGAAGCATGTTGAGGTTTAGTAACTCAAATTCAGGGCCCCAAAAGCAACTTAAGGAGAACGATAGTTGTATGAAACCAAGCGGGAGGCACTTGAGACTCTCATAGAAGAGAGGGAAGACGGATAAGACCAAGGACTTGGTTATTGGCAACGTCTAGATGCATTTTAGGCACGAGCATGTCGTATGCATATGAATTGCATATAGTTTGAGATGTTAACCACTTGAATGCATTCGTTAGGAAACCACGACTCGTCTGGAGTGGGAGTTACTCCAGGAGAAGCACAAGGGAGCCATCCAAGTGAGGGGTTTCCCATCCTTGCCCTACAGGGTTGATTGAGGATGTGGATATGTGGTTTGCCTACTTGCCTATTTGTAAGAATTATTTAGTGGTTAACATGGTATTTTTATTCCTAAACCATTATATATGAAAGTATTTGTATATGTGTGTGTGACTACAGGTAAAGAGGTACTGGAGGGTATCCATGTGATGACATGAGATATGCCGAACAGTACAAGCAACAGGGTAAGTTGTTGATTGAGTCCAAGGTTTGGTTTACCCTATTAAATTAGAAACTCATTAAAGAAATTGTATAGATGTTGTTAGTTAACGTCGACGTTTTATGGTAATTGAACTTAGGGAAGACCTTAGAACTAGGTTATGATCTAACCAAGGGTTTGGGTACCATATGAGGATTAACAAGATCTCATAATTGATTAGTGAATCGTAGGGATGTTCACACTACGTAGGTAAAGTCTGTCTAGGATAGTAATGGGTAGATAGAGTCAGGATCCCAACTGAAAACTTGGGAAGAGAAACAAGTTAAAACATTTTCCCGTGGAGGCCATTGCCCTAGCCTGGCACTAGGGTCAGTTAAAGATTAAAACATTTGCCCGTGGAGGCCATTGCCCTAGCCTGGTACTAGGGTCAGTTAAAGATTAAAATATTTGCCTGATGAGGCCATTGTCCTAGCCTGGCACTAGGGCCAGTTAAAGATTGAAAGAATTTGCCCGTTGAGGCCATTGCCCTAGCCTGACACTGGGGTCAGTTAAAGATTAAAAGAAATTGCCCTCGCCTGGCACTAGAGTCAGTTAAGTGATTTACAGTTTTCAATTGATATGTTAAAAGTGATTGTTTGTTTATGAGAAGCATGATAGAAAAGCATGATCCGTAGGTTTATCTGTGATTTTAATGTTATATTAATATTGCCTTATCGTAATATAACATTTGATAAACTGAACTTTCACGCGCATGTGATTGTGAGTGTTTCCCTTTCCCCAGCTGTAGTGGTACCTGTTGCTACGCTGAGGATGGGAAGCTTCTCACTGAGTCTGTTTGATTCACTCCCTCTGCTTCAATGTGTCAAATACAGGGATCGGGCAGGCATCGACGTCCGGAAAGTAATACGAACATCAAACTATCCTTACGCACTTGTTCGCGTGGGTGGACACTTTCTGTTATTTTAACTCTTTTGGTTGTACATATTATAAGTTGTAAGAGTTGTGTATATATATTTACAGCTTTTGATATGTACCTACTCTAGAATTGTCGGTTTCACATGTACTTAAAGACAGGGTCCAGTTTGGGAAAAACTAGGATATATATGTATGAGTATATAAACTTCTGCATGTGAATAGGATAGATCGTACGCATTGAGGCGTACGGTCAATATGATATGGATATATATATTATGTGTGTTTGCTGCATGTGAATATGATAGATCGTACGTATTGAGACGTACGATCAATATGATATGAATATTTACATTATGAGTGCTGATATATATATCTATACATTGGGCTGAGCTGAAGCGGTATTGAGCGAACCGCGGATTGCATGTTAATTAGGCCACTTGTAATACCCGGAAATATTTTAACTAGCATCGGGAATTAAATTAAATTAATTAATTTAAAAGAGGAAAATGAGATGAAAAAAAAATACACTAGCTTATCATTTATCATGTTATAAATATAAAATTTTTAAATCCTAATTTTTATATATGTATTTCTTTTTATTATTTATATTTTTATATGTACCAAATTGTTTTTTTTCTCTTTTAAGTGATATGTATATGTATTAATGTATTACATATATATATATATATATATATATATATATATATTAAGTAAGAAAGGATAAACAAATGAAAAGAGAAAAGAAAGGAAAAATGAAGCAGAGAGTGAAAGAGAGACCACGACGTGAGAAACGCACAAAGAGAGGGAGCAGCTTGGGCGTCATTCACGGAGAAGCAAGGAGGAGCCACGCGTGGTGGTGGCCGAACGCACGGAGGAGGAGCCGGAGTCGCCGTCCACCAGAGCCGAAAAACGCCGTCTTGTGGCTGGAGGAAAGAGAGAGCTCGGGTTAGAGAGAGAAAGCAAAAGAAGAGAGCTTCTCGCCGGAAAACGCCGTCTCTTCACCGGGGAAGGTAGCTGGGAGTCTCCTCTACTCCATATCGTCCTTCTAACCGGTTGAATAGAGGTGATAAGTCCCGAAACTCTCAAACCCCAATTTTATCAAATTTAGGGATTTTTGGAAAGACCCTAATTGATTCAATCTGAGTGTTCTGGGTCCTAAATTGAAGTATATGCATGTTAGGAAGTGAGTTGGAAGCTTAGGAACCGGAACCAAGTTGATGGAATTTATCCGGGTTGGAAAAAGAGTAGGAAAATGTGTTTGTTAAGGTTTAAGGGTGTTGTGGAATGACTTGGGGTGCATTGAAAGGTTGAATAATAAGTATAACAATTGTTAAAAAATTATTGGAATGTATGAGGAATGAAAACCCGAGTAATTCCCGTCTCACCCAGAACCCCGTCCGGGGAAAAAGAGACAATTCTCTAATTTTACGCGTACTCGGGTATGTGTATTCATGGGTAGGTAAAGTGTTCAAGGTTATTTTAATAAATGGAAATTTTGGACAAGTAGAATTTATGCCTCTTGAGCCATAAATTCAAGACTAGGGTAATGGGAACTTCACATGGACACATAGAGGTGAAATTGGGTAACGTTGAATTCCCAAATTCAACGTTTCCGAATAGCGTGATTAAGAGAGGGTTGGACACAAATTAGAAGCATGCTAGGTGTTCCGAAAACTAGTTGAGGGCACTCCAAGCCAACAACTAGTCTATGGAATTAATTAGAAAGAACATGAGCATTAGCGTTACATGTACACGATAGTGGTTGAATTTTCAAGTCTCTGAACCTCTCAAGTATATGTGTATAGGGCACCATACTGTGAGTGGACTTTTGGGCGCACCGAGAGCCGATCAGAGGGGCCAACCAGGTGAGGGGCTTTCCTATCCTTGCCCTATAGGGTTGACTGCGGATATGGATATATGGTTTTCCTTCTTGCCTATTTGTAGGAATTACATGTTAGATAACATGCTATTGTTGTTCCTAAATTGTAATATATGTGATAACGTGCTGTACGTGTATATGTGAACTGTAAAAGCAAATGGTGGCTCAAGGAGCCTTATATGGAAAGAAGGTCCTCGGGACCTAGAATGATATCGGGGGTAGGATCGAGTCAAGTTTATTTGTGAGGGTCTTGTGATACTAGAAACAAACCTCGTGTCTTGAGTCAAACCACAGGAATACAGAGTATATGAGTTCACCACATTGTGGCTATTACCTTGGGTAAACCGAGGTCAGATGAGTCGCCGGCTATTGCTCCAAGTGAAGCCTTGGGGTCAGATTATTGTTCCAAGTAAATTCTTGGGACCAGGGGTTCCTAGAATGATTAACTAGGTTCCCATATTGCTCACGTGAGATATTGCCTTCGGGCCAGATTCTCTCCTAACAGAGATATTGCCTTCGGGCCAGTTTATGATTATGATTACTTGAATACAGAGGACCACATGGAATTGTATGTTAAATCATGATATGATGTATGTGTGAATTTAAATGTATGTAAATCCATGCTTTAAATTCTTTATTGTGAATATAATATATGTTAATTGCCTGACCACCTAATATATGAAAACCTAAACCCGTTATATGCGTATGTGGTTGTGATTGGCTCCTCTTCCCTAGTTGTAGTGGTACTCGCTACTACACCAGGGATGGGAAAGCCTCTCACTGAGTCTATTTGACTCACCCCAATATTACATGTTACAGACACAGGTGGTATAGGCATCGGAAGCATTTCCACTTCATCCCAGGGAGGCGGACAGACTTAAAGGCCGCACGCATTATTCGCGTGGGTAGTACTGCTATATGTACTTTGACAGGATATATATGTATATGATTCATTTTGGTATAGCATTGTTTTGTGCAGTTGCTATATGCATATATGTATATGTCACACTCTAGAATTGTCGGCTTCATACAGATTAAAGATTGGTCTGGTTGTTGGGATCATAGGTGATGATATGATGAATATCATGTGTATATATACATAAGATCGTGACTTCCGCATGTGAATAGGATAGATCACACGCACTGAGCGTGTGGTCAATATGTAAATTTATATATATGTGTGACTAAATACTTGATTGTGTGAAAATACGGCTTCCGCATGTGAATAGGATAGGTCACAGGCATTGAGGCGTGTGATCAATATGTATATTTTATGCAGGTGTGTGATTGAATATATATGCTTGACTGTACACAGGAACTCTGCATGTGAATAGGATAGGTCACCCGCCCTGAAGCGCGTGATCAATATGTATATTATATGTACGTGTGATTGAGTATGTGTATATGTATAGACTGAAGCGGCGTTGAGCGAGCCGTGGATTGCCTGCTACTTAGGTCACCGGATAGGGATGACCATATATACTATATATTGTTTGTAATAGAAATGGGTAGTTATGCATGTGTAAAAATGTCAATCAGGGATTAGAGGCTTACGGGATAGGAGAAATCCTACCTCCCGTGCCGGTCACTGACGCCGATAGGGGGTCGTGACAAACTTGGTATCAGAGGCAGGTTACTTTAAACTGTATGAAGCCATAGGTATGACCGGGTGTCGGTTTACCCCTCTTTGCGTACCCGGGCACAACGTGGGAGTAAAAGGGCACTTATGGAAGTACCCAGGAAAATTGAGTCAGCCTTTCTTTCATTGCCTTCTTAATCTATGATGGATTATGAAAATTCTTATCAGGTGACATTCTTGTGCGGTACAGCGATGCACTAAGGCGTAAGGGGGGTGGTAGTGACCCCAGGAACCTTAGGACGCCATAATAGGGAAAGGAGACATCCATGAAGGATGCTACCTAGACACAGACACATTCGGTTGAATTGTAGGCAGGAATGCGCTACAATGTGTGATTGTGTTGCAGTTGTTAAAAGAGACGATGCGTCTGCCCTGTTAGCGCGCATTGTGTGCTATGGTATAGGCACAAGTTATTTGACTATAGGAGAGAATGCAAGTAGAATAGTGCCATGAATGGTAGTCTAGGTTAGAAATGGTTTGTAAAGTAAACAGAAAAGAAGTAGAAATCTACGGGCTGGGAAATCGGGATACGATATATGGAAGGAAAAGTGGCCGAACCACATGCCGTAGAAGTAGATGTTGAGAAGTAGAGGCATATGTAAACATGTAGAGCGTGACCATATGCCGAGCCAGAAACAGAGTAAATGGTAAGGCACAGGGAAGGAGCCTAGTCCAACCCTGCGCTCGATCCATGAACTACTAGTTCCTTAAGAAAACAAGGGGGAAAGGAAGGGATTAAGCTCAACCAAACTCTCTTGGGTGCTTAAGGAAGAGCATAAAGAGTGGGATATTGACCACATGAAAAATTTGTGTAAAAGTATTTTTGGTCTTTCCAGATGAGAGCTTCTGAAAGACCCTAAAATTTCTCTTGAAAATACAAGGGATAACCATTGGAAGGTAAATTTTCATGAAAACTCTTTCTCAATTTGTGTCATTCTAATTGGTTAAACCCTAACCATTTATGAAAACCTTAGGCGCCATTTTCTAAGAAATAAACATGAATTAATTTCAAAACCCACAGGGTGCCTAAGAAGACTAACTCATGTGACCAATATCCTACCAAATAACAATCCTTTTACAGGTAAGCTGTATAAGGACGGTAGATGTAGTTGAGAAATCACTCGCGTGGGGTGATTAAAGTTAAGTAGACATCGAAAAGCACTAGAGGGTGCTAAAGTGCCAAGGGAGTGTACAGGTAAACCTAAGGGTTACCAACTAAGGAGGCGTATGGTGATAATGGACTCGAAAGTATTAGACCGGAGCAGGTCTAGAAGGGGAAATGGGCGTAGACCTTCGGGTGCCGTCTAGAGATAAGAAAGTGAGTGCTATTGCGATAGATAGCTCTCGAACGAGATAAAGTGAGAGATAAACCCCAAAGGGGCTCGTGGAAGCCCGATGGGAGAGAAAGTAGACAGGGATAAGTAGTCCCATAAGGGGGGAAGAGCGAGAGCCTATAGGACCCCATAGGATGAGAGTCAAGTAGGAGGTGGAGAACCAACTACTACCGTAAGTGCATGTATAGTACACAGATCGTAGTGGACACAGCTAGGTAAGCTAGTTCCACAGGTTGGTGAACCGTAAATCCATTAGTCTGAAGCCCGTGTGTATGGGTGGAGACTTAGTGGACAAACCAAACGTATAAATGACCATGAGGGTGTCATAAAGGAAAAATTAACCGTAAGGACGATTAATCGAGAAGAAGAATGTAGTGAATAACGAGTATTGAGAAATACTCGAAGAAAGAGTACCACGTAGGTGCAAAAATGGAAAGAAGAGAGTAAATACGAGAACGAAGTCGGGTGAGCATCGGGGGATGCGAGCCAAATGATATAACAGGTATGTTACCGTTGGGGGCGATTGGAACCCAACGGGTGACACGCTTGCAAAAGGTGGTATATGTTCATGAACATATGCCGCACCGTTAAAAAGGAAAGAGTCAAACCGTGGAAGCGGATCCCATTTGGTCAAGGGGAGTAGAGCATGTCCAGAAAGGTTCATGCTAGAGTTAACGGGCTAAATATTCCAAGTAGGAATACAGGATCTAAGTGAGTTGAAGGAGCTACACACGCAATTATAGGAATTACTTGATAAGGGTTTCACCAGACCCAGTTTTTCACTTTGTGGTGCACCAGTTCTATTCGTGAAGAAGAAGGATGGAACTTTAACATTGGGCATCGATTACCGAAAGTCGAACAAGGTGACGATTCGAAATCAATATCCACTACCGAGGATAGATGACCTATTTGATCAGTTGCTGGGTGCGAAGCGGTTTTCTAAGATTGATTTGCGATCTGGGTACCATCAATTGAAGATTCGAGAATCAGACATACCTAAGACCGCATTCCGGACCCAATATGGACATTACGAGTTCTTGGTGATGTCCTTCGGATTAACTAATGCTCCTGCAGCGTTCATGGACATGATGAACAGAGTCTTTAAACCATTTCTGGACCGATTTGTCATTGTCTTCATTGACGACATATTGGTTTATTCAAAGAATTCTGAGGAACATTCTGAACACTTGAGACTAGGACTACAGAGGTTGAGAGAGGAAAAACTGTATTCCAAGTTCTCTAAGTGTGAATTCTGGCTTGACAGAGTTGCCTTTTTGGGTCACGTGGTATCATCAGAGGAAATCCACGTTGATCCATGTAAGGTAGAGGCAGTGAAGAATTGGTCCTAGCCTACCTCTGTTACCGAAATTCGCAGTTTCTTGGGTTTGGCGGGATATTATAGAAGATTTGTGCAGGACTTCTCTAAGGTTGCTGCACCTATGACTAGATTGACTCAGAAAGGAGTGAAGTTTGTATGGGATGACAAGTGTGAGCAGAGTTTTCAGAAGCTGAAGGACAGCCTCACTACTACTCCGGTGCTGGCATTACCTGAAGGCACAGGAGGGTATGTGGTATACTGTGATGCGTCGAGGGTCGGGTTAGCGTGTGTCTTGATGCAACATGGCAAGGTGATTACGTATGCATCACAACAACTGAGGAAGCATGAGAAGAACTACCCAACTCCCGACCTCGAAATGGCGGCTGTAGTATTCGCTTTGAAAATATGGAGACACTACTTATATGGTGAGACTTGTGAAATTTATACAGACCACAAAAGCCTCAAATACATTTTCGAGCAGAAAGATTTGAACTTGAGACAACGCCGATGGTTAGAGTTGTTGAAGGACTACGACTGCACGATCTTGTATCATCCAGGAAAGGCTAATGTGGTAGCCGATGCTCTGAGTCGGAAATCCATGGGCAGTCTTGCTCATATAAGTGAAGAAAGGAGACCGTTATTAGGGAACTACACGAGCTAGAGCAAACGGGAAATCAGTTTGAGATTTGAAGTTCTAACTCACTTTTAGCCTATTTGCAAGCTAAGTCCTCTTTGGTAGAAGAGGTGAAGGCTAGGCAAGATGAAGATACCGACCTCAAGCAAATCAGGGATATCGTAACTAAAGGGAAAGGGGACGACATCCGATTCCCTATAGATGATTTTGGGATACTTCGGTTAGAGGGACGGTTATATGTCCCTATGGTTGATAACTTGAAAGAAAGAATTCTTGGAGAAGCACACCGGACAGCGTATACGATCCATTTGGGAGCTAATAAAATGTATCATGACCTGAAACAGTTGTATTGGTGGAATGGCATGAAAAAGGATGTCGCAAACTATATAGCCAGGTGTTTAGTGCGCCAGCAAGTCAAGGCTGAACACCAGAAACCCGCCTGAACATTACAACAGATAGAGATACCTGAGTGGAAATGGGAGAGGATAACGATGGATTTTCTAACAGGGTTGCCAAGATCACAACGGGGATTTGATTCGGTTTGGGTAATAGTGGATCCCATGACTAAGTCCGCACACTTTCTGCCAGTTTAGACCACTTACGGAGTGAGTCAATATGCACAGATTTACCTATCAGAAATCGTTAGATTGCACAATGTGCCAGTGTCCATAATATCTGATAGAGGTCCACAGTTCACTTCCAGGTTTTGGAAGTCATTGCAGGAAGTGTTAGGAACTAGAGTTGATCTGAGAACTGCTTTCCACCCACAGACCGACGGGCAATCAGAAAGAACCATTCAGATTCTTGAGGACATGCTTCGGGCGTGTATTATGGATTTCGGCGGAAGTTGGGAAAGGTATTTACCTTTGGCTAAGTTTGCATACAATAATAGTTATCAAACGAGTATTCAAATGGCACCTTTCAAGGCTCTGTACGGTCGTAGATGTGGATCCCCAATTGGGTGGTTCGAGGTCGAAGAAGCTAGCCTAGTCGGCCCGGAATTGCTAAAAGATGCCTTGCAGAAAGTAAAGTGTATAAGGGAGAGGTTGCTGACGGCTCAGAGTAGGCAAAAGTTTTATGCAGACAATCGAAGAAGAGACACTACAAAAAAAAACTGAGTTAGCTACGAAAATTAGCTAGGGAAAATTTCCCTAGCTAATCCCTAGCTAATTAGCTACGGATTAGCTAGGGATAAAATCCCTAGCTAATATGGTAAAAAAATTTGGCGCGAAAAGGCGGGAAAATTTAGCTAGGGATTTGCTACGGATTAGCTAGGGAATTTAGCTAGGGAAAAAAACCGTAGCTAATCCCTAGCTAATTAGCTAGGGAAAAAAACCGTAGCTAATCCCTAGCTAATTAGCTAGGGAAAAAATCCCTAGCTAATTTATTATATGTGTATATATAAAATGTTTTACATTAATAAATCAAAAAGTGATAAATGGCCTAGTGGTTGGTCTAAATGTTACCATCCATGATGTTCCGTCTTCGAGGCCTCCTAGGACCATTTTTCAAAAATATAAAGTGGTCGCCGGAGGGGGCCGCCGGCCGGCGGTGGAGTAGGTCATCGGTGGCCGTCGTCGGAGGGGGTTGCCGGAGGAGGTCGCCGGCGGCCGTCGTCGGAGGGGGTCGCCGGAGGCCGTCACCGGAGGGGCCACCGGAGCCCGGTGGAGGGGGTGAGTTAGCTAGGGATTAGCTACGGATTAGCTAGGGAGTTTAGCTAGGGATTAGCTAGGGAATTTTAGCTAGGGATTAGCTACGGATTAGCTAGGGAATTTAGCTAGGGATTAGCTACAGATTAGCTAGGGAATTTAGCTAGGGATTAGCTAGGGATTAGCTAAGGATTAGCTACGGATTAGCTAGGGATTAGCTACGAAAAAAATCCCTAGCAATTAGCGTCCAAATATTAGCTAGGGAAAAATCTGTAGCTAATCCGTAGCTAATCCGATTAGCTAGGGAATAGCTACGGATTAGCTACGGATTTTTCCCTAGCTAATCCTGTTTTTTCTTGTAGTGAGAACTGGAGTTTGCCGTTGGTGATCAGGTATCCTTGAGAGTATCACCGATGAGAGGCGTGATGCGGTTCGGTAAGAAGGGAAAATTGAGTCCTCGGTATATCGGACCGTTTGAAATCTTAGAACGAGTTGGGAATGTAGCGTATCGGTTGGAATTGCCTACGGAATTGGAAGGGGTACACCCTGTCTTTCATATGTCGATGCTTCGGAAGTATCTTCCCGATCCCTCGCACGTGATTCAATCGCAAGACGTGCAACTAACCGAAAATATGACGTATGAAGAGGAGCCAGTGGAGATCTTAGATCGGCAGTTGAAGAAATTCAGAACGAAAGAGATTCCATTGGTTAAAGTTCTGTGGAGAAACCACTCGACCGAGGAAGCTACATGGGAGGTCGAGGGTGAAATGCGCAGAGCGTATCCTCATCTATTTCGAGACTAAGGTTAGTATTCTGTTTGAAATTCAGGGACCGAATTTCTTAAGGGGAGAAGATTGTAATACCCGGAAATATTTTAACTAGCATTGGAAATTAAATTAAATTAAATAATTTAAAAGAGGAAAATGAGATGAAAAAAAAATACACTAGCTTATCATTTATCATGTTATAAATATAAAATTTTTAAATCCTAATTTTTATATATGTATTTCTTTTTATTATTTATATTTTTATATGTACCAGATTGTTTTTTTTTCTCTTTTAAGTGATATGTATATGTATTAATGTATTAAATATATATATATATATATATATATATATTAAGTAAGAAAGGATAAACAAATGAAAAGAGAAAAGAAAGGAAAAATGAAGCAGAGAGTGAAAGAGAGACCACGACGTGAGAAACACACAAAGAGAGGGAGCAGCTTGGGCGTCATTCACGGAGAAGCAAGGAGGAGCCACGCGTGGTGGTGGCCGGACGCACGGAGGAGGAGCCGGAGTCGCTGTCCACCGGAGCCGGAAAACGCCGTCTTGTGGCTGGAGGAGAGAGAGAGCTCGGGTTAGAGAGAGAAAGCAAAAGAAGAGAGCTTCTCGCCGGAAAAACTCGCCGGAAAACGCCGTCTCTTTACTGGGGAAGTAGCTGGGAGTCTCCTCTACTCCATATCGTCCTTTTAACCGGTTGAATCGAGGTGAGAAGTCCCGAAACTCTCAAACCCC
Source organism: Senna tora (assembly GCA_014851425.1). Classification (NCBI taxonomy): domain Eukaryota; kingdom Viridiplantae; phylum Streptophyta; class Magnoliopsida; order Fabales; family Fabaceae; genus Senna; species Senna tora. The sequence goes on from CM026262.1 coordinate 18,946,049, forward strand.
AATTTTATCAATTTTAGGGATTTTTGGAAAGACCCTAATTGATTCAATCTGAGTGTTCTGGGTCCTAAATTGAAGTATATGCATGTTAGGAAGTGAGTTGGAAGCTTAGGAACCGGAACCAAGTTGATGGAATTTATCCAGGTTGGAAAAAGAGTAGGAAAATGTGTTTGTTAAGGTTTAAGGGTGTTGTGGAATGACTTGGGGTGCATTGAAAGGTTGAATAATAAGTATAAAAATTGTTAAAAAATTATTGGAATGTATGAGGAATGAAAACCCGAGTAATTCCCGTCTCATCCGGAACCCCGTTCGGGGAAAAAGAGACAATTCTCTAATTTTACGCGTATTCGGGGTATGTGTATTCATGGGTAGGTAAAGTGTTCAAGGTTATTTTGATAAATGAAAATTTTGGCCAAGTAGAATTTATGCCTCTTGAGCCATAAATTCAAGACTAGGGTAATGAGAACTTCACATGGACACATAGAGGTGAAATTGGGTAACCTTGAATTCCCAAATTCAATGTTCCCGAATAACGTGATTAAGAGAGGGTTGGACACGAATTAGAAGCATGCTAGGTGTTCCGAAAACTAGTTGAGGGCACTCCAAGCCAACAACTAGTCTATGGAATTAATTAGAAAGAACATGAGCATTAGCGTTACATGTACACGATAGTGGTTGAATTTTCAAGTCTCTGAACCTCTCAAGTATATGTGTATAGGGCACCATACTGTGAGTGGAATTTCAGGCGCACCGAGAGCCGATCAGAGGGGCCAACCAGGTGAGGGGCTTTCCTATCCTTGCCCTATAGGGTTGACTGCGGATATGGATATATGGTTTTCCTTCTTGCCTATTTGTAGGAATTACATGTTAGATAACATGCTATTGTTGTTCCTAAATTGTAATATATGTGATAACGTGTTGTATGTGTATATGTGAACTGTAAAAGCAAATGGTGGCTCAAGGAGCCTTATATGGAAAGAAGGTCCTCGGGACCTAGAATGATATCGGGGTTAGGATCGAGTCAAGTTTAATTGTGAGGGTCTTGTGATACTAGAAACAAACCTCATCGATCATTACCTGAAAAGTGTGGTTTGTATGTAAATCCTTAAAGGAAACAAAAATAGCTGACTTGTTTTGAATCAAGAGTCCGAATTAGAAACCACTTGGAAGTCTAGGTTGCCTAATCAGAAGTAAGATGAATAAGTAGAGGTCCATAGGGGTCATTTATTGTACAACGCGGGAACTGAGTCTATCACGGGTGGTCCGGGTAGATTGAGTCTCTTGTGTTGAGTCAAACCACAGGAATACAGAGTATATGAGTTCACCACATTGTGGCTATTACCTTGGGTAAACCGAGGTCAGATGAGTCGCCGGCTATTGCTCCAAGTGAGGCCTTGGGGTCAGATTATTGTTCCAAGTAAAGTCTTGGGACCAGGGGTTCCTAGAATGATCAACTAGGTTCCCATATTGCTCACGTGAGATATTGCCTTCGGGCCAGATTCTCTCCTAACGGAGATATTGCCTTCGGGCCAGTTTATGATTATGATTACTTGAATACAGAGGACCACATGGAATTGTATGTTAAATCATGATATGATGTATGTGTGAATTTAAATGTATGTAAATCCATGCTTTAAATTCTTTATTGTGAATATAATATATGTTAATTGCCTGACCACCTAATATATGAAAACCTAAACCCGTTATATGCGTATGTGGTTGTGATTGGCTCCTCTTCCCCAGTTGTAGTGGTACCCGCTACTACACCAGGGATGGGAAAGCCTCTCACTGAGTCTGTTTGACTCACCCCAATATTACATGTTACAGACACAGGTGGTATAGGCATCGGAAGCGTTTCCACTTCATCCCAGGGCGGCGGACAGACTTAAAGACCGGACGCATTGTTCGCGTGGGTAGTACTGCTATATGTACTTTGACAGGATATATATGTATATGATTCATTTTGGTATAGCATTGTTTTGTGCAGTTGCTATATGCATATATGTATATGTCACACTCTAGAATTGTCGGCTTCATACAGATTAACGATTGGTCTGGTTGTTGGGATCATAGGTGATGATATGGTGAATATCATGTGTATATATACATAAGATCGTGACTTCCGCATGTGAATAGGATAGATCACACGCACTGAGCGTGTGGTCAATATTTAAATTTATATATATGTGTGACTGAATACTTGATTGTGTGAAAATACGGCTTCCGCATGTGAATAGGATAGGTCACACTCATTGAGGCGTGTGATCAATATGTATATTTTATGCAGGTGTGTGATTGAATATATATGCTTGACTGTACACAGGAACTCTGCATGTGAATAGGATAGGTCACCCGCCCTGAAGCGCGTGATCAATATGTATATTATATGTACGTGTGATTGACTATGTGTATATGTATAGACTGAAGCGGCGTTGAGCGAGCCGTGGATTGCCTGCTACATAGGTCACCGGATAGGGATGACCATATATACTATATATTGTTTGTAATAGAAATGGGTAGTTATGCATGTGTAAAAATGTCAATCAGGGATTAGAGGCTTACGGGATAGGAAAAATTCTACCTCCTGTGCCGGTCACGGACGTCCGATAGGGGGTCGTGACACCACCAGTGAGGTGTGACCACTATTATGATATATATATTGATTGTATAGCAGGGTAGTTATTATAGTTATGTTTATAGGGTAAGGCTTACGGGTTTAGAGGTAAAAGTCTACTCCCGTGCCGGTCACGTACTCCCGATTTGGGGTCGTGACAATTATTATTGGCGGGTATTTCAAAATTCACAAAATATATTTTTAATATATTCTTCCACCAAATAATAATACTAGCCAATAAAAATAAAACATTAATTCATTTAAGGAACTTTTCAAACTCAATAATGTGACTACAAATTAATTATTATTATACCTCTTCGTACAATAAAAATTATTTAATTAGCACCAAGTGGTTATTAAATTAAATTATGCACATCGTCATCTCTAATTTGAGATGGTATCATCAATTTAATAAATTAATCACAAATAAATATATGTTTAATCTCACAATATTATTTGGGTCTCATATTCACAATAAACTTAGTTCCAAAAAAATGAATTATGTAATTCCCATTATAAATTGCATAGCAATTTTTAACAAAAATAATATACCGTCAAAAAACTTCGGTTAATACATTTTTGATATTCACAAAATAAATACCCACTATTGATGGATTTTGTGCCTCTCACAAGAATAACACAAATTTTTGTTCACCCAACAAATAATATTCTTATGGCGCTTATAATATTACATATGAATTTTTTAAATTCATTTTTGTGAAAATATCACAAAATTCACAATTATATATAAATACACATCCTCAAATATTTTCCAAAACAAATATTGAGGTATTCCCAAATTTCATGACAATTTCGCTTTGTCATATATAGCTTAAAAGCCCGCAGAAATATGATTATTAAAAAAAACTCATATATTATAGACTAAAAATTCTATAAATATATCTCTAGTATTTTCATGCTTTATCATATAAATTAAGCTTATAAAAGCTTTTCACATTGTATGAAAATGTATCATATTTAATCTTGTAAAAGCTTTAAAAACTATTACAACTTAATGAAATTTTATGGAATAATTTTATTACTCTAATAAATATTAAACACATAAAATATTCATTAACTCACAATTGTATCGAATATAATTTGACTCATAAATAATTATAATAAAATGGTTTTAAAACCATTTCATGAACCCAAAATATAAGCCAAAATATTTTCATATTTATTTTTATAACAATAGTAAAGATAAATTTCTTTTCCTTATTGTTATAAAAATAATATGCTTTATTTTTTAAGACAATATGACATATTTAAATAATGTAAAAATATATGTCCACCAAAATATATGACAAAAAACCTTGTCATAAAATTATAATATTTTATGATATTGCCTTCGAAGTTAATATAAGTTTTGGATTTAACATTAATTTAATTATTAACCCAAAATTATATTTTATTACAAACACATGGTTGCAACATATATGTGATTCTATGAAAATTAATTTACTCAATAAAATTTTTCATAGTACCACATTTGTTTTAATAATAAACCTCTTATCACAAATAAAATTATAGACTAAAAATGTGTCATTTCAAGAAAATATTTCCTTGCCCCCATTATTAACAAAGTTATTATAAAATAACTCTTACCTTGATTTTGAGAGAGAATCAACCATGCACCTTTGCATAATATCAATTTATGCAAATTCACTGTGCAATTAAAATCTCACAAAAAAATATATATGAGAAATATCCATAAATAAATATATGAAATAATCTCATAAAAAAAAATTTAATAAGTTGTATCTCTCTAGAAATAATATAGCAAAACCAAGAGTATACAAATACTTCAAAACAATATGCTATGTATATTATATACTTTGGTATCTCAGAATTATATATAGTGAAATTTTTTCACAAATATATCTCAGAATTAGTGAGCAATTAAATATAATATAAAGATTTATGAGCTCACAAAAATAAATCAAGATACCAAAATTATATATATTTGAGTAGTTCACCAACTATAACTCACATACTTTGATGAATCCAACTCCTCCGGTAGCTCCGATGACCCGAACGAGAAGACCTGCAAGCAAACCCACAGCGGGAGGTGGCTCCCGCGGTGGGACTCCGACGCCCAAGTCAGGTCCGGTGATAGAGAGTATAGAGAGAGTAATGAGATTCCGTTAGCATACCTGGAGGCATATGGTATATATATATATATATATATATATATATATATATATATATGCTCCCATGGGGGTATGATGGCCATTTGAGAGTACAAGAGAATGGTGGGGGCCACGTCAGCATAACCACCCCGTAAAGTGCGGTGGGTCGGGACGAGCGAGGTGGCTCCGTTGGTTCGGGTGAGGTGGCTCGTTCGGTCCGATATGAGCATACCGTATCATACTTATTCCCCAATTATTCTTATTTTTCATTTGCTGCATTATGGGAATTAACGTGAATTACCTTAAACTTGTAAGAAAATAAATAAAGTATATTGTCAATAAGATTATAAATTACACTCCAATACATTGAAGCTTTTACAAAATTATATAAATAAGCTTCATTTTTTTTCACCCTCACTATTAACAAAATAACACATACCTTTATTTGGAATGATAACAAACCACCTTTCTAGGATGCTCTTTAAGAGTAATAATTTACTCAAATCCACCTTTCTACAATAATATAAATATTAGTAGGATATAAAATCACATAAAATAATTATGCAATTTATTTGCATATTGACAAAATTCCAAAATATACCACTACTAATATACAAGAGCCTTACTAATTTTATAATGCAATTAACTAGCATCTTATCATTTAAAGAACATTTAGATCTCGTATGTCAAGATCACCTTGAAAACATATAGGTGGGGTATATGTATTATTCTTCAAATTACATAACATTTTGTGGAACTAATTTTTATGAATATGTGACCAAAATAATTTTGTGGACTTATTAGGCATATGTTTTGTTGTGATCAATTTATAAGTTGATGATACCATCTCAAAGAGATGAAGATATGCCTAATTAATTTAAAATTGTGTAAGCACTTGATACTAATTTCTATAGTACAAAGTGATACTTATAGATGCTTTTAATTTTTGGTCACATATATAATTGAGTTTAGAAAGTTCTTTAAATGGATTAATGTTTTACTCTATTGGTTAATATTATTATTTGGTAGAAGAATATGTTGAAAAATATATTTTATGAATTTTGGGATACCTGCCAATATTAATTATTGAGTTTTTTTAGCCAATAATATGTGATCACTTATTGTAATAAATACCGTCATGACTAGATTCTTTGACTTATGTGATTTTCTAAAACTATAGCTATAGTCAAAGAATCTGGTGTGTGTACATCGAGGGGGATGAATATTTAAAGCCCGTATGGATTACAAGCAACCTATGAGAATAGCCAACCTTGTGATTAGAGATCCTAATAACTTGGTTCAAAGGGACGAACGAATCATAGAGTGGCTGTTGAAATGCACATTTGAAAGAGTTTCGACTCTTAATTTATAGTAATTATGGATATTGAATGATATATGTTTAATTTTTTTATGTAACGAAGATAAAATAGTTAGGTGTGTGTGTGTATATATTGGTAAAGTCATACGATTTTATCATAGATAAACTCTTACGATTTTACGATACGATTTTACAATCCTATGATTTTATCTAAAATCTAGATTTTGACAACCTTGATCTTAATTGCAGGAATACCCTTGACACAATTGACCTATTTGAATGTGACGGAGTGGGGCCGCTCCTAAGAGAATATAAAATGGCATATATTCTTGAAACACGTTTAAGAAACAGGATGCGCACACTGCCACATAACGTGCAGGCTAGGGCTCATATATTGCACCTGGATTATTATGTGCAAGGTATATGTCTTGTCTCCCTTAAGCAGTTATGGTTCAAGGCAAATACCACCATGACTCTGGATCAAGATATATATTTTTGCTAATTATAGATTCAAGGCAATTTAGCTATCTATATTATGCATAATAGTCTGTCTTTACCCAAATGTAAAAACAAATCTAAATGTGTATATTAATTTATAATAATAAGTGGGGGATTGTTAGTGTAACTGTCGTTTTTGGTTCAGACAATTGTAATTTGAAATTAGGACCGCAAGGGGTCTTAACCTTGGGTGACTTGTCCTTAGGTGATGCACCTAGGTGCCTACGTACCCTTCAGGAGGATTCAAAGTCCACGTAGTTCGTCATGGTGACGTCTATAGGAGCCGTTAGGCAAGGTTGTTACCTGTATCGGGCCGTGTGCGGCTAAGACGTGCCTAAGTTACTCCGGGCGGGTGAGCCGCTCTTAGGAGGTTGCCTTAGTGAGAGAGAGAGCTAGAGTCTCTGGAGCTGCTGGAAGCCCCGTGAAGGGTGTACTCCAAGAGGGAGGTGAGTCTGCCGAAGATCGGCTGGAATGGGGGCCTGCGGCGGAGCTCGCAATGTGCAGAGATTGCGTAAGGTATCTGAGGGTACTCATATCACCAAGAGACTGTGTGGAATATCACAGAGAACGTGTAGTAATCCTTCAGGTTGCGTATTGTTCTTTTTTTGTTCGATCCCTCTCTAGTCCCCCAAGTGAGGGCCTATTTATACTCGAGTGTTGGGAGATCGTGCTCGACCCACGACCTCGTGGGACGTGGGTCGTCCCACGAGGCTTGTGGAGTTCCCACGTCTGGTTGAGGGGATGTTCCATGAGATGACGTGGGCAAGGGCCACGTAACTGATAGGTGAGTGGTGCCACGTGTCTCTAGCGGGTGCTGAGGCTGTGCTTCTAGAATGTCAGTGCCATGTGTCCCAAGGTGGAATATTCCGTAGTTACATAAGTCCCCCAAGTCTACGGGTGTCGGGTGCCCGTGGACTTTAGTTTCCTCGTCTGTAAGATACTTAGGAATTTTTCACTGCCTCTATACGTGGGATAGCTCGTCCGACTCGCGAAGTGGGCTCTCTCATATCGTTCCGTGGAAAAGGAGACGTCTTAGAGAGGACACGTGTCCCGTTTCGGATGGCTGGGCGCTTAGCTTCCTCAACAAGTTTCTGAGCCGTATCTGTAGGAAGTATGCGACTTACCGAGGTGGAGTCATCAATGCTCGGAGGGGCATTTTCCGAAATGCCCTTTGAGGGCTAGCGGGGGAAACCCAAAGGGCAGTGGTCGTTTGGTCATTTTGAAAGGCTCTCCTCTGCCTGTGTTCGTCCGTGGTTAGTGGCTGAGGGTGGTTTTCTTGCTAAGGGTTATTTGTTGAGGGAGCGGGCTTTATTGTAGGTGCCACGCGTCAGAGCTTGAACGGGTGTCACTGTCGCTTGAATGCTTTGTCGCTGTTTCTCCTTCATTAAATGCAGGTTCATTTCCGAGGGTAGCCATCATTAGCCTGGGCGGAGAGTTTCGCGAAAAGGCCCTCAGGTGTCTCGAGGCGACTTTTGGGTTCTCGGGGGCTTTCCAGTCTTTGTGTCTTCATTGCCCTGGCTGTGCATCTTGTCTGTTCTTTCTTTCCACGGGTGTGGTTGAAGTGAGCGATTGTAGCTAGGCTTGATTGTAGAGGATAATAGGTTTTATCCGTTGCGGGATACGAGGGGTCGATGTTTTTGAATCGTCGCGCCTCTGGGTACCTTATAAATATCCAGCGTTTGAAAATTTGTGACTCTACGTTTGCTTGCATTCACCTTTCTTTGCCGCCTTTGTTTTCCCTGCCTTTGCTTTGCTCTTTTCGGATTCTTGCTTCTATCTAGTTTTCGCAGTGGCTGGTGGAGGTGATGACTATCCCTTTAATTTTATTGATTTGGAGGACCTTCCTTCTTCTTCCTTCTTCTTCTCCTCCTCCTCCCTCTTTGAGTTGTACTCGCGATATTAGTTGGAGTAGGGGAAAAAGAACGGCCAACAGGGGCTTTCTCTGGAGGTTTCCGCCGACGTCCCTACTACGGTATCTGCTGGTGGCGAGAGAGAAGGGCGGTTGCTTGTTCCTCCATCTTCCGAGAGGGAGCGCCGTCAGGAGGTTCTCCCGAGGGAGAAGAGGAAGAAAGACGGGAAGACAGGCGGGAGTGGACCCCCGGGAGGGGGAAAGGAGAAGAGCCTCTGGGGAGGAGTTGCCCAAGAGCAAGGAAGGAGGGTTCAAGAAGCGACCCTCCGGTGTGGAGTTGCGGTTGCCTTCGCAATTCACACGGTGGAGTACTGATCGGGGAGATGTACATGTGGAGACTCCGGCGGGGGATGTTGTTCCTGCCCCTGTTCCTACCTCTATTACCACTTCCGCTCCTGTTCGTCAATCACCCATGAGGGTGATACTTTCCACCCGTCCTTCCGTTCTTGGCCCCGTTGAGGGGGTTGATCAGCCTGTTGCCAAGAGGGCCAGGGTGGTCATTGAGGAGTCTGTTGGAGACTCTCCCGCGGCTTAGACGGCGGCGGGCGAACCTGCGGCTGAGCAAGTCGCGGAGTCTGGTGGTGCGGCCGTGGAGACCAGAGCCCTCTCAGATAGAAGGAATGTAGTGGCGAGTCAAGCGGCTGCCATGAGAGACCTTGTTCCGGGGTCGAATGTCGGCCCTTCTGAACCCCTTGGGCCATTGGAGGGGGTTAACTTTTGAGCTGGTGGCGTTGGGCAGGCGCTTCCCCATGGAGATGCGGGAGAGAGAAGCCAGGGGGCTGGACACTTCTCCCCTAAATCTTGCTGTACGAGGCTTCAGCCGGGTTGCTGAGGCGTTGGCCGACTTCCACCAGGCTGGTCTTGAGTGGGAGAGGCGCGTAGTGAGCTCCCTTGCCCTGGTATTCCCCTCATTTTGCTATGGCTCGTGTTCCTGATTTCGCTCCTTTTTTCGTAGGGGTAGATTCGTCGCGACCGGGATCAATTTGCCGATGTTGCGTCCTCTAGGAGCCAGGCTCTGGAGGTCTCCCGAAGAGATTGGCGAACGTGCGGGGGCAGCTGTCCGCCAAGAAGCTGGAGTGTGAGGGTCAAGGACGCGAGGTTAAGTCCTTGACTGAAGAGGTTGCCCGTCTTAGGGCTGAAGCTGGTCACCCTACCGAGGTTGCGTTCCTTCGCTCGGAGTTGGAGGGGACTCGCAAGGAGCTAGCTGCCCGTCGAGATGACGCTGAGAGGCATCAACAGGAGCTACATTCACTCCGTGAAGCCTTGCGGGGAGTGGAGGTTCGCACTGCTGAGAACCTTTCTGGCCGGCTAGCGGCTGCGAGCAAGGTTGCCGACGTTATTGATCTCCATGGGGAGTTGCCTGCTCAGAGGATGTACGACATGCTCCTGGCGGTCGAGCAGCTCGAGCATCTCCGGGGGGAGAGATTTCCAGCGGAGTGGGTGGCTTCCTTGCATCCTTCCTTGGAGTTTTTTGAAGGTGAGCTTCGCGGTCGGATGGAAACAGACCCTCCGTTGAATCTCGCTTATCTTCGTCAACTGATGGATCGCTTGGTGGATCACCAAGTGTTGTCTCAAATCGGCAGGCGAGCACCAGGGATTGGACCTACTTCTTACCAGCTAGCTGAGGCGACCAGGCAGGGGTCGTCGGAAGGTGTTGGCCATGCGGGGCCTGCTGGGGCCGAGGCCTTTCTAGATCTTGGGGATGCCCAATATTAGGTTTATGTAATTTTTAGGGTGTTTACCCTTTGTAATTGGCGGACGCCCTCTCATTTTTGGCATTTAATGAGAACTTTTTCCAAAGAGTTTTTCTGCTTCCTCTTTTTACTTCTAGGCAAAAAGTTGTGTATGGTGGCATTTCCTCTTTTCGTGGTCATGCCTTTACGGTTGGGTAAAAATACTTTTGCATGAGTATCGTGTGATCAGGACGGTTTGTATGCGATTTGCTAGCATGGTTTGTCAAACGTTCGTTTTGTGTTTTTCGCACCCAAGGGGTTTTTACCGCGCTACTGGGGGAAATGTTAGCTTGGCCCTGGGGGTGCTTAGCGTTTCTTGGGGCGGTGGAGCCCACTGTCTCGTGGTAGGACTTGCGCGAGTACTTTGCAAAATTTGAAGTCTAGTCTCTAGTCGGGCTAGCCTTAGTTAGGCTGAAGGTAAGAAAAATGTTTACATTCAGATTGCCTAGGTCAGGCGAGCCTTAGCCAGGCTGAAAATCCCAAATTCGAAGTAGAGACGTATGTGACTTGACCTAAAGATGGTGTGATAGTGCAAAGTGCGCTCGGAGTCTAAGCGGAGGTTAGGTCCGGGCGGGCGGACTCTGGCTTCTTTTCTCCTGACTCTTTACCCTCAGGGGGTTACTTGCGTGTTTCTTTGGGACCAAGGCGGGCGACCTTGACGGTCTTGGTTAAGCTTGCTGCATAGCATGCTCGCGCCAGTTTCTGGTCCGCCATGATTTCTCCAACCCCGTGGGGTGTTGGGAACTTCATTGTGAGCTGTGTGGTGGACACCACAGCTCTAAGTTTGTTTAGGGACGGTCGCCCTAGTATCGCATTGTATGCTGACGGTGCTGAGACAATGATGAAGTCCACATCAAGGCTCGCGACCTTTGGTAGGGTGCCCAAAGTTGTTCGGGCGGTGATGATTCCTTCTGTTGGAACCTGGGCTCCTGAGAAACCTATGAGCGTGCCGGGGAATTGCCTTAGGCTGGCTTCATTCAACCCGAGCTTCCTGAAGGTGTCGAAGTAGAGAACGTCTACTAAAGATCCTTGGTCGATCAAGACTCTCTTGACTTCGTAGTTGGCGATTATGACGATCACCACCATGGGATCGTCATGGACCGGTCCCTCTAGGTTGTTGAGATCGAAGGTGATGGGATCTCCTTTGGGATCGCTCCTCTTTTGTGCTTTGGAGCGTAATCGAGGGCGAGTATGGAGCGTTCCATCCTCTTCTTGTTTTGCGGTAGTGAGGTGGTCCCTCTCTGTAGTCCGCCTGCTATAACGTTAATAACACCGCGGGTAGGCGCTTGGTCATTGGCCTCTCGGGGGTGTTCGGTATTAGCCCTGCTTTCTTCCTTGATGAATCTGCCGAGTTGTTCTTTCCAGATTAGGTCCTCGATTTGATCCTTTAGGTGGATGCAGTCGTTGGTTTCGTGCCCGTAATCCTTGTGAAATTGGCAGTACTTGGACTTGTCTACCGCCCTTCCCGTCTTCCGTCTTTTGACCTGCGGGGGCAGTTGAGCATGTCCGAGTGATAAATTTCTTCCAACACCCCAACATGAGACCTGTTGAGGGGAGTATAGCTCGTGAATCATCCTCTGGGAGGCGTTCGCGGTCGAGGTGGTGACCTCTTCCTATTGCTCTTCTCCTTGGGGGCTTGGTTCTTGGTTCCTGTCTTCTCCTTTTTCTTCCCTGCCCGTTCCATGTCGACCCGGCTTATTAGGAATTTTCTCATCTTGTCCTTGGCGATCTGAGCATTTTCCTCTTGAATGAACCATTCCGCACGGTCCATAAGCTCCTGTAAGGTGGAGACGGGGCATCTGTTTAGTTCCCCATAGAATTGTGAGCATCGAAGGCCTTGCTTTATGACAAAGATGGCAACGGCGTCCTGGAGGCCTCGGACTTGGAGCGAGAGTTTGGTGGAGTGGGTCAGGAAGGCTTGCAGGGTTTCTCCTTCCTCCTGGTGGAAACCGATGAAGGAGTCTTCATTTTTCTGATACTCTTTGTTGCTGGCAAACTGTGTGAAGAAGTTTTGCGCCAGTTGTTCGAAGCTGTGGATCGAATTGGTAGGCAGCAAAGAGAACCATCTTAGGGCGGCCTCTTTTAGAGTTGACGAGAAGACTCGGCACTGTTGGCCGTCCGTCATGCCCAATATCGACATGGCCGAGTTGAAGGTGTTCAAGTGATCCCGTGGATCGGTTTCTCCACCATAAAGTTCTATGTGGAAGGGCATTTTGAAGCCCATGGGCACGTGTTCATTCATGATTTGCTGGGTGAAGGGGTGTCTCCCCTTTCCTTGGAAGTCGAACGTGGGCCACTGGTAAGCATTTGCACCGTAGGTGGCGTACGGGTTGTAGGCCACTGCCCATGGCATTTGCTGGGTGAAGGGGTGTCTCCCCTTTCCTTCGAAGTCGTGCTGCTTGTCCGGAGACCATGGTCGGTCCAGTTGGGATCACTGCTGGAGGTGTTGGCGCCGTCAGCGATAATCGCGCGAACTCAATTGGTAAGGTCCCGAATTGAATTGCGGGCAGGCTGGTAGGGTCGCTGGAGGTCCCTGTCATCGCGCCGTGCGGTACTAGCGGTAATTGGGCTCTCGCGTTTGCTGGGGTGAGGTTCCTGTCGTCTTCCCATCGCTGTTGGCGTAGAGCTGCTACTTCTGCTTCGAGGCGGGCGATCTCACAATCCCGTGGGTTCCTTGCTGGCTTTGTCCTCTCCTGACCACCGGTTGTGGGGCAAGGGACGTGCGACATGCCATACGACTGTTGAGGGCAAGTTTCCTCTCTAGGTGCTGGGTTCTAGACCACGGTTTCCGTGACGACTACCTGCGTTATTGAGGAGCTTTGAGGCTGTGTTGCGCTTGATCCGCCTGCCTCAGTTGTGATCGCTTCGGCTGTTCCCTGTCGATTCCTCGTGCTGCGTCTTAAAGCGCTAGCGTCGATCGTGGTCGTGAGGAAGTTCAAGTCGGTCATGATGTATTATATCCTGTATATCCTGTATTGAGGATCAAGACAAACACAAATACGGGTTTCTGAGCTTTAGGCATATACTCCTACTCCGCGAGAAAGAGATGCTGTTTAGCGGCAGAGTGCGCAAGGCATTGTGGTCTGAATAAGACCGCAGTGGGTGCCACTGTAACTGTCATTTTTGGCTCAGACAATTGTAATTTGCAATTAGGACCGCAAGGGGTCTTAACCTTGGGGGACTTGTCCTTAGGTGATGCACCTTGGTGCCTATGTACCCTTCGGGAGGGATCAAAGTCCACGTAGTTCATCATGGTCACGTCTATAGGAGCTGTTAGGCAAGGTTGTTACCTGTATTGGGCCGTGTGCGACTAAGACGTGTCTAAGGTACTCTGTGCGGGCGAGCCGCTCTTAGGAGGTTGCCTTAGTGAGAGAGAGCTAGAGTCTCTGGGGGTTGCTGGAAGCCCTGTGAAGGGTTTACTCCGAGAGGGAGGTGAGTCTGTCGGAGATCGACCGGAATAGGGGCCTTCGGCGGAGCTCGCGATGTGCAGAGATTGCATAAGGTATCTGAGGGTACTCAGATCACTGAGAGACTGTGTGGAATATCACAGAGAAGGTGTAGTAATCCTTCAGGTTGCGTATTGTTCTTTTTTTGTTCGATCCCTCTCTAGTCCCCCGAGTGAGGGTCTATTTATACTCGAGTGTCGGGAGATCCTGCTCGACCCACGACCTCGTGGGACGTGTGTCGTCCCACGAGGCTTGTGGAGTTCCCACGTCTGGTTAAGGGTATGCTCCGTGAGATGACGTGGGCAAGGGCCACGTAACTGATAGGTGAGTGGTGCCACGTGTCTCTAGCGGGTGCTGAGGCCATGCTTCTAGAACGTCAGTGCCACGTGTCCCAAGGTGGAATATTCCGTAGTTACAGTTAGAATATTATCATAAATAAATTAATAATTATATAAGTTATAAAATTTATTAACATCAAAATATGTAGACGTTGCAGCATCATTGTAGTTAGCGGGTTTTTTATTCTTTAATGAACAAAAACGGTGGAAATTGATAGCACTTTCATATGTTTTGATTTCATATCATTAATCCACTTTATTAGCTGCTTGATGAGGCAACGTATACTTTACCTATAAATATAAGAAAACATACATGAAATAGAGAGTGTGTGGGAAACACTAAAAATATATACAAGTTGTGTGTTATTTGGGTACAGAAAGGTGTGAGAGACAGAGTCCTGTCTACCTCCTACGTGCAGAGGTTGTAGACGAACATGCGAGTACTGGGTTGTTGTATCCTAGAGGTAATGCGTCTAAGTACCCACTGCACCGTGTGATATAGCAAAATCAACTTGTGGCAGACGTGAATTACCTTAAAGATAACGAGATACCCGGGCCTCTGTCCGGTACCACACATTTTATTATTTCTTTAACAAATTTACATTTCCCTATTTTTGGGGTTTATTCTTATTTTCAGGTTGCTGCTCCAACAAGTTTTGTTTGATATTATTACAAATTAATAATATTAATTTATTATATCAATTAATCATATAAATGAAACAAAACGTTGGAAATCAATATCCCGTGTTTAGACCAACCACATGCGCCCGGATTGTTATAATCCATATAATGATCTTTGCAACTTAATTGAATGTATTCTTCGATCACTCAAATTATTTCTTTCAGGTATCTTAAATCCTTCAGGGATTTTCATGTATATATCATTATCCCGTGATCCATATAAGTAGGCTGTAACAACATCCATTAGGCGCATATCAAGCCTTTTACAAACAGCCAAACTAATTAAATATCTAAAAGTAATTGCATCCACCACAGGAGAGTAAGTCTCCTCATAATCAATTCCAGGTCTTTGGGTAAAACCTTGTGCTACAAGTCGGGCTTTGTATCTTTCATTTTTCTCATTTTTTTTTCGCATAAAGACCCATTTGTACCCGACTGAATTTACACCATCAGGTGTTTGGACGACAGGTCCAAAAACTTGACGCTTCGCAAGTGAGTTTAACTCAGCTTGGATAGCATCTTTCCAATTTGGTCAATCTTTTCTACGTCGACATTCTTCGAAGGATTTTGGTTCATGATCCTCATTTTCATTTACAAGTTCTAGCGCTATATTATATGAAAAAACATTGTCGACAATTGTTTCAAATCGGTTCCATATTTTTCCAGTATCAACATAACTGATTGAGATCTCATTATTTTCTTTACTTTCAGGTATCTGAATCTCTTTTGGAGATTTTTTATCAGTTATGTCTTCCTTATCATTCAAAATACATATTTCCTCGTCTTGGCCATTTTCTTGATTTGCTCCTTTTCTTTTCCGAGGATTCTTATCTTTGGAACCAATTGGTCTACCACGCTTCAGGCGTGTTTTATGTTCATTCGCAATAGTATTTGGTTGCCCTTCAGGAACCTCAATATGAATTGGAGCATTTTCAGCTGGAATATGTGACTTTGTCACTTTTTTGGGATCAGTGAATGCATCTGGCAATTGATTTGCAATATTTTGCAAATGAATTATTCTTTGAACTTCAAGTTCACATTGCTTTGTACGAGGATCAAAATGATGCAATAATTGTGCATTCCATGTAATTTGTTTTTCCAGCTGTTCCTTTTCTCCCCCTAATGCTGGGAAATTTTTTTCATCAAAATGACAATCGACAAATCGTGCCGTGAACAGATCACCCGTCTAGGGTTCTAGATATTTAATAATGGAAGGGGATTCATACCCGACGTATATCCCCAACCTTCTTTGAGGAACCATTTTGGTGCGTTGTGGTGGAGTAATTGGAACATAGACTGCACACCCAAAGGTCCTTAAATGAGAAATATTTTGCTCCTGACCCAAAGCCATTTGCATAGGGGAGAACTTATTATATGTTGTTGGTCTAATGCGTATGAGTGCTGCAGCATGTAGAATAGCATGTCCCCTTGCATTAATAGGGAGTTTTGTTCTCATGAGTAATGGTCTAGCAAATAACTGAAGGTGTTTAATGAATGATTCTGCAAGACCATTTTGTGTGTGTACATGAGCAACAGGATGCTCCACACTTATCCCAATTGACATATAGTAATCTTTAAAAGCTTGGGATGTAAATTCACCAGCATTATCAAGACGAATTGCCTTGATAAGATAATCTAGAAATTGGGCTCGCAGTCTAATTATTTGAGCAAGTAATCTTGCAAAAGCCACATTACGCGTTTACAATAGACAAACATGTGACCATCTACTAGAGGCATCTAGTAATACCATAAAATATCGAAATGTTCCACAAGGTGGAGCTACAGGTCCACATATGTCTCCATGAATGCGTTCTAGAAATGTGGGGCATTCAATCCCAACTTTTGCTGGTGATGACCTTATAATTAATTTCACTTGAGAATAAGCAGCACAAGAAAACTCATTAGATAAAAGAATCTTCTGGTTCTTTAATGGATGTCCATTTGAGTTCTCTATTATTCTTCGCATCATTATTGAACTGGGATGGCCTAACCGATCATGCCAAATAATAGAAGTATTTGGATTAGTAAACTTCTGGTTTACTATAGCATGCGTCTCAATCATACTAATATTTGTGTAGTACAAACCAGAGGAAAAAGTGGGTAATTTTTCCAAGATACATTTCTTACCCCCAATAATTGCATAGATGCAAAGACATTCCATATCACCATCAGTTGTGGTCTCAATGTGATAACCATTTTGTCGAATGTCTTTGAAACTTGGTAAATTTCTTTGAGACTTACTGCAAAATAATGCTTCATTTATATTCAATTTTGTTCCTCTAGATAATAAGTTAGTTTTTCCATATCCTTCAATTAATTTTGTACTACCAAATATTGTGCTAACGTTTGCCTCTTTCATAACCAAAGAAGAAAAATACTTCTTATCCTTTAATATAGTGTGTGTTGTAGCACAATCCACAAGGCATATATCTTCTTTGATTTTAAATTGAAAACAAACAAAAATATATTATAAGAAACGTAGAAAATTAAAATTACAATGAAGAAACACAACTAAAACATAAGAGGGAAAATAAAACATAGGTGAAAAACATAAGATTTGCTGCATTTCAGTTTTCAATCATGATGTTCAAAGAAATCAGCAGCATCTAGATGTGTTATGTCAATGAGTCCTTCATAGTCATCTTCTTTGTAGGCAAAATTGGCTTCCACATTATTTTGCATTTCTTCTTCATCATCATCATTTTGAAGGGTTAAATTAATTTCAGCATTTTCCCTTCTTTATTGAAGCTTGATAGAGCTTGACAAAATGCTCAGGTGTGCGGCAGACACGTGACCAATGGCCTTTCATGCCACAACGATAGCATATATTGTCTTTACCCTTAGAAGAGCTATTTTGAGATCCCTTATTGTTGTTCTCTTGTTTATGACCATCATGATTATGGTAATTATTTTTTTCCTTACCACGCCCACGTCCACGGCCGCGGCCACGACCACGGGAATTATTATTTCCTCTTCCAGAATTATCATATTTTGTTACATTCGCTTCAGGGAATGGAGTAGATCCAGTTGACGGGCTTCATGATTTTTCATTAACAGCTCGTTATTTTGTTTAGCCACAAGAAGATAGGAAATCAATTCGGCATATTTTTTAAAACCTTTTTCACGATATTGTTGTTGTAATAAAACATTAGAAGCATGAAATGTTGAAAAGGTTTTTTCTAATAAGTCATCATCAGTGATTTTTTCTTCACATAATTTTAATTGAGAACTTATTTTGAAAACTGCCGAATTATATTTACTCACTATCTTAAAATCTTGGAGGCGTAAATGCATCCAATCATAAGGAGCTTTGGGGAGTATTACCGTTTTTTGATGGTCATACCTTTCTTTAAGATTTTTCCACAACTCAAGTGGATCCTTAACAGTCAAATATTCTGCTTTTAACCCTTCATGCAGATGATGACGCAGAAATATCATTGCTTTTGCCTTATCTTGGTTAGATGCCTTATTTCCAGTTTTTATTGTTTCACCTAGACCCTTAGCGTCTAAGTGGATTTCAGCATCTAGTACACATGACAAATAATTCTTGCCAGATATGTCAAGGGCTACAAACTCGAGTTTGGTAAGATTTGACATGATGCAAGCTAATGAAAAACAATAAGAATAATAATAATTAGGGATATGACGTTACAATCTTAAAATAGAAATTAAGATAAAATTAAGTGAAACAATAAACTATTAGGTCTGCATAATATATATTTCATAAAACATATTAACAAGTAAATGAACAATTTAAATAATATGAAATTAAGATAGTTAACAATGATAATCAAATTAAGAACTCATAACAAATTAACAAAACAAATACAATTTATATTAATAAGTTAGTATAAATCAAATTAATTATTAATTAATTAGCAACAAGAAAAATATTACGATAAATTGATAACATAGGATAAAATAAAATATAACAATAAACTAAAGCAAAGAATAATAAAATAACTATGATCAAAGAAACAATAAATAAATTAAAGCATAAAAATATATGAAATAAACTATGATCAAAGAATTATGTCCATTGTATATATAAAATATATAGATATTGTAACTGTCGTTTTTGGCTCAGACAATTGTAATTTGAAATTAGGACCGCAAGTGGTCTTAACCTTGGGGGACTTGTCCTTAGGTGATGCACCTAGGTGCCTACGTACCCTTCGGGAGGGATCAAAGTCCACGTAGTTCATCATGGTGACGTTTATCGGAGCCGTTAGGCAAGGTTGTTACCTGTATTGGGCCGTGTGCGGCTAAAACGTGCCTAAGGTACTCCGGGCGGGCGAGCCGCTCTTAGGAGGTTGCCTTAGTGGGAGAGAGCTATGGTCTCTGAGGGCTGCTGGAAGCCCTGTGAATGGTGTGCTCCGAGGAGGAGATGAGCTGGTCAGAGGTTGGCCGGAATGGGGGCCGACGACGGAGCTCGAGGTGCAGAAAGGACTTGCGTGGGGTATCTGAGGATGCTCAGATACCGAGAGAGTATGGAATATCAGAGATGATATACGATAATCCTTCAGTGTGTGTATAGTTCCGTGAGGGCTGGATCGCTTGCTTAGTCCCCCAAGCGGGGGTATATTTATACTTGAGTGTGGGGAGATCGTGCTCGACCCACGACCTCGTGGGACGTGGGTCGTCCCACGAGGCTTGTGGAGATCCCACGTCTGGTTGAGGGGAAGCTCCGTGTGGTGACGTGGGCGAGGGCCACGTAACAGGTAGGTGAGTGGTGCCACGTGCCTCCAGCGGGTGCTGGGGCCGTGCTTCTAGAACGTCAGTGCCACGTGTCCCTAGGTGGAATATTCCATAGTTACAGATATATAAAACAAGAAGGAAAATTTTCATAGCCATACAAACAAGAAATCATAAATTGAAAAATGAATTTGTATAACTATCAAATGGATTGTTAGAAGAACTACCTTCGAGCTCTCGTGCTGATAACGTATTGTAAAACTATATGACAAGAGTAAAGGAGAAAAGAAGAAGCTAATATAAGAGAAGAAGTATAGTACTCAATAATAAACTTTTTAGGTGTGTCGAATCATTGCATACACACCCTCTATTTATAGGGCTACTAAGGTAACATTCATTTCATAAGTTACAAAGCATTAAGGTATGCATATAATGCACAATCAATATTGGCATAAATCATATTGAATTTGGGTTTATGGACTCATTGATTAATGGAGGTTTTGGGAGTGCTAAAGACATCCACAAAAGCACAATATATTTACAATAGGGCCAAAATTTTTCCTGATTTTTATGTTTTCTTTTTTTTATTCAATTGATTATTTACACTTTATTAGTTAAAAGAATTTATGGAATTTAAATTACATTCATCCATAAAATCATTACTTCCATTATTCATATAGAAATATATGGTGTATGATATACGAAAAAGTTTATTAAAATTAAGATAAAGTAATTCAGCTTTTTTTACTGAAGATAATAAAGTATTTAACTATCAATTTGAAGATTGCCGAAGATTGACCATGTAATTTACATATAGTCATGAATTTGACTTTGTAAGATTTCGTTGTAGTTTATTTTTATTTATTAATCTAAATATATTTTTATGAGATTGCATCAAATATTTGCAAATTTCTAGTCTAAAAGAAGATACAAGTGCTCATTCGTACAATGTAGTCTGCTTCATTTCCTAACCCCTTTCCTCTTCCTTTGCTTTGTTTTGAGCAGCATATGAACCTCCCATCCTAAAACCATGTCACAATTTTTGTTTGGATTTAAGGAATATGATTGGATTATATTCATAGAAGAATAGTTCAATAATATTGAAACTAACACTTGAAAATTATAGAATATGATGAGACACAAAAATTGAGCATCACCTGTCAATATAGAGTGGAAATATATGTTTTATAATATATGAACAAATGTATTTAAAATTAACATCAAGTAATTCAATATTTTTCATTGAAGATAATCAAGTATTAAATTTGTAAGTGTCCTTCGCATTAAACTATAAATTTGAACATTGCTGAAGATTGGCATTGTAATTTAAATATAGCCATGAATTTGACTTTGTAAGCTTGTGTTGTATTACCCATTTATATATTAATCTAATTATATTGTTATCAAATTGCATCATATCTTTGCAAATTTGCAGTCCAAAAGAAGATACAAGCATAGTACAATATAATAGCTATATTCATGCGTTATTATTATTATAAAGTTCTTCACACTTGCATTAATGTATACAAACTGTGATCCCCGAATGATATTAATTCCCGAGCATTTTTCAAAATTGTCATATAATTCAAATCATTATATTATTACAATCATTTATTTTCTTCGGATATCCATATATTTTGGTTGACATATATTTAGTGAATTGGAATCAAAAGATCTCGATATTTATCACTAATCCCCAAAAGATAAACTTGTCATTTCTTTCATGTCACAAACCCACCCGGAAGCACGTGACCGGCACAGACAGAGGGCCTAACCCTGAGTCTGTTAGCCTTAACACCTATTTCATTTAACTATCATTCCCATTCACGTACATACATTATCAATATATATGGCTCACAACCAAGCTTGGTTGGTCTAGTGGTTAGCTCACTAGGTCGCTTAAGCAAGTGTTGGGGGTTCGAATCCCACCTTGTGTATGCAGCAACCAATTGGCCAGTGACAAACCCTTAAATGGAGTTCAGTTCCGCGGAGGATTAGTCCTTGGCCTGTCGGGCTGGGGGATACCTTCAGAAACCAAAAAATATATATATGGCTCACATCTCCTGTGTGGCCTATCTTACACCTGCAATCCACAGCCAATTGTAGCTTCAGTTTATATGTATACTCTAACACACATAATATATATCCGTCATATACGTTGCCACACACTCCGGTGTGTGACATATCCTATTCACATGCAAATTCGTATAAATAATAGTAATAAGTCCCCCAAAATAATCTTGTCTTTAAGTATGTGCAGCTGACATGTCTAGAGTATAATAACCACAAAGTGTAATCAATTCATTACAATATCCAAAATAGAATCAAAGCCACCCACGGAGGCAGAATGTGAGTGCTAGCAAAACGTCGCCTTCACTGAGCCGACGTGGAAGCCTGACTGGTACCTGTATCTGAAAAATTAATCCACTAGAGGGTGAGTCAACAACTCAGTGACTGACTCTCCCATCCTAGGCGTAGTAGCGGGTACCACTACGACCAGGAAGGGGAGAAACCACTTTTACATACGCATACACTTCAATTCATATTTGATAATTATATAATTGTTCTCAAGCAATAGAACATGTACAAACTCTACTTTAACCTTACCACAACATACATTAATCATGCATACTGAAATACGTGTATCGAGAAGCACCAAACACATAGATTAACATCCAAGTGCGGTTCACCCGCCAAACATACGTACCTTTGCTTACCTTGTTGCCACCGTGACGTGTCGGTCCTCCCTATCTATCCCGATGCACTATAAGACTCATCTCATCGTCATGGTCGGTTGGATTTGAAATATAGTAATTTAAAAACAAGGTTTCCTCAACGCCACGTCAAGACAACAATCGATGTCATGACCTTTATAAAAATAACTTTGTCTTAACGTCACGTGAGGATACCGGCCACCGTCATGGCATGTTCGAAGAAAAGGAAATCTAGTCATAGTGCATACCAAGGACATTGAGGGTTTACACTAATGTTGAATACCTATACGCTCGGTATCTTACATCGATACGCATAGGCACATGACCCATTCCGGGACTGTCTCCACAAAATGTTGTGTTTGGTGGCACACCCCGGCACCAACCCGCCAAGGTGTCCATCTATATCGACACCTTCCGAACCATCATCTCGGGAAGCCCGCTTGGTTCAATCCAGACCAACTCAGTGGATTAACCAACTAGTAATGGTGGCATACTCCGGACCGGCTCAACAGAGTATCCACAAGTGTATGTATATACATGAAGGCAATTTCGAACCTTACCCGACGAAATGCCAACATGAAGGCACTTTCTAAACCAGACCCGACGGAAAGCCCTTATCCTTCGTACCATACATGTTATTGCAATAATTCTCGGGTCAAGTACATATGTGGGCGGAGTTCTTCATCGTCACCCATATGTACTTGATCCACCATATTTTCACTTTAACAATCACAAACAATTCATTGTACAAAATTCCAGCAATCGCCAATATAATGACAGAGTATTAATAGCATGCATATAATTAAATATTCACAAACATTCACGTATAAACAAGCCCACAATTCAAGGTTATAACACAACCCTTGGGGCTAGGATGGAAGAGTCCCTCACCTGGACAATTCCCAAGTGTGCCTCCCTGAGAACCTCCGATCTTGGGTGCCACGCGGTGCCCTAAAATACATTCATACATAACAACATTCATCTCAATTCCACATCATTACTCAAAATTGATGCACATGCATGATGGGGGAGCCTAAGATTGTCAAGAGCTGCACTCTTGGTCTCTCAAGATCCCTCTCTCTCTATCTTTGACAGTACCTTAAAGTTTGGTAGCCTTCACTCATCCTCGTCACTCACACTGAGTGTGTTTGGAGCATTGGATTTGAGTAATTTACTTCTACTTATCCTAAACTCCTAGTTTAGGAACCTTTAGACAACTCAAGATAGAAGTTTGAAGACTAAGGTGAGTGATTCATGTTGGTCAAGAAGTTTTGACATCTTGAGAGGTAAGAAATAATTTTTTAACACATTTTAGATCAAGGAGAGTGATTTGAGTTTCCAATGGGAGGTACACACAAGAATTTAACCCTTTTTAATCGTAGGAAAAATAACCATGGAAAATAGGGAAGAAAAATAAACTTTTCAAAACTAAAAATCTGGCAGTGTGTGGAAATCCATCTACTGCAAATTTATTTCAAATTATTAGGCTTCAAAACCTATTCCATTGCGTAGAGGACGGAAAATTGTTGAAAATCGATATATGGTTTGCGAAAAAAGGACACCGGACGAAGGAGTTATGCCCATTTGAAGGAAGGCTCGCTGCTGCGAACAGAAGCGTTGCTTTTGCTCGCTGCAGCGAACTAAGCCTGGGAACTTCATATTTTTGCTGTTCTAAGCTCCCTTGCTTCGATTTTTGGGTGCCCCAAGCCATAAAAACTTGATATAAACATTAAGTGTTGGTTTCCTAAATATATGCATCATTTATAACATCAAAACAACACCTAATCAAGCTCAAATCACCAATCAACAATCAATATTTACGATTTTGGGAAAAATGGGTTCCATGAATCCTAACACCACAACCTCCATTTCCGGCCATCTCCAGCTACCTAGCCGTGTTTCCTTCTACCAATGGATGTTCTTCAAGAACATCCATTCATCCTCAATCAAGCCCCCAATCAAATCCATCCTCACCCATGAACCCTAAATATGAGATGAGATGAATTTGGAGAAAGAGTTGAAGTTTTGATTCTAACTAACCTTGAATGATGTTGAGGGGATGTAGAGGGTGCCGGATTTGTTCTCCGGTGAGCTTCTCTGGTTGTGGTTCGCTGGATTCCTGTCACTTAGGCTCTCTTCCACCTTCTTCCCTTTGCCCTAGCGTGTCTCTTCTCTTCCCTCTCTTTTGTTCAAGCTGAAAATGGTTTGGATGGGAGTGAGGGCTCAACATATAAGCTGAAAAAATAAAAGGGAGGGTCCCAAATTTTTAACCCCACTTCCACCTTTTCCTTTCACTTAAATCCCCCTTATATTTTACCCTTTACAAAATCCCCCCCCCCCTCTTTTTTTTTTTTAAATTTCTACCCTTATTTTCCCAACAAATTTTTTTTCCAGATATCACAATCTTCCCCCTTAAGAAATTCGGTCCCCGAATTTCAATTAAGTTACTAACCCTAGTCTTGGAACAAGAAGGGGTAAGTCTTGTGCATCTCAGCTTCTACTTCCCACGTAGCTTCCTCCGTCGAATGATTCCTCCATAACATCTTCACCAATGGGATTTCCTATGACCTCACCTTCCTTGATTGTCTGTCAAGGATTTCCATTGGTACTTCGTCGTAGGTCAGCCCTTCTACCAATTGTATCTCTTGCGGCTATACCACATGACAGGGATTCGGCAAGTACTCTCGCAGCATGGACACATGGAACACTGGATGTACACCTTCCAACTCCGGCGGCAAGGCTAGGCGGTAAGCAACATTTCCCACTCGTTCCAGTGTCTCGAACGGTCCCACGTATCTTGGACTTAGCTTCCATTTCTTGCCAAGTCGCATCACTCCCTTAATTGGGGAAACCTTCAGAAACACTTGGTCCCCCACGGCAAATTCAAGTTCTCTTCTGCAGTGGTCCACCTAAGACTTCTATCTACTATGGCTTGTCATCAGCCTTCCTCTAATCAACTTCAGCTTCTCTAAAGTTTCTTGCAATAGTTCGAGACCAACCACCTTCGATTCACCGACCTCAAACCAACCGATCGGAGACCTGCACCTCCGACCATAGAGAGCTTCAAAAGGTGCCATTTGAATGTTGGCTTGGTAACTATTGTTGTAGGCAAACTCGGCCAATGGTAAGTACTGTTACCAATTCCCACCGAAGTCCATCACACATGCTCTCAACATGTCCTCTAATATCTGAATGGTCCTTTCTAATTGCTCGTCTGTCTAGGGATGAAAAGCCGTGCTGAGATCCACCCTCGTCCCCAACGCTTCCTGCAATGCTCTCCAAAATCGAGAAGTAAACTACGACCCTCTATAAGAGATTATTGACACCGAAACACCATGCAATCTCACAATCTCGGCCAAATATAACCAGGCGTATTGTGCCACTCCGTAAGTGGTCTTCATTGGCAGGAAATGCGCGGACTTGGTCATGCGATCCACGATCACCCACACTGAATCAAACCCCTTCTGTGACCGAGGCAACCCTGTTAAGAAATCCATAGTGATCCTTTCCTATTTCCATTTAGGTATTTTAATCTGTTGAAGCATTCCGGCAGGTTTGTAACGTTCAGCTTTCACTAGTTGACATACAAGACACCTAGACACATAGTTTGCCACATCTTTCTTCATCCCGTTCCACCAATATAACTGTTTCAAGTCATGACACATCTTATTAGCCCCGGGGTGGATATAGTATGCCGACTTATGTGCCTCGTCTAATATCCCCTCCTTGAGATTTTCGACCAAAGGTACACACAGCCGTCCCTCCAACTTGAGCACCCCCTGTTATTAATGGAGAATCAGGTATCACTCATCTTCCCTTTTCTCACTGCGTGATCACTATCTTGAGGTCAGGATCTTGCTCTTGTTTAGCCTTGACTTCTTCAATCAGATTGGACTTTTCCTGAATATGAGCTAGAAACACATTAGAACCACCGATCTCAATTCGAGTCCTCCTTTGTTCCAGCCCGTATATCTACCGAACTAACGGTCTCCTCACTTCTTCAATGTGAGCTAGACTACCCATAGACTTTAGGCTCAAAGCGTCGGCCACCACATTGGCTTTCCCCGGATGGTATAGTATCATACAATCATAGTCCTTCAACAATTCCATCCAACAACGTTGCCTCAAGTTCAGATCCTTCTACTCAAAGATGTACTTAAGGCTCTTGTGGTCTGTGTACACTTCACATGTTTCTCCGTAGAGATAGTGCCTCCATATCTTCAGGGCAAACACTACCGCCTCCATTTCGAGATCATGGGTTGGATAATTCTTCTCATGCTTCCTCAGTTGCCTTGATGCATAGGTAATCACCCTACCATGCTGCATCAATACACATCCTAACCCAACTCGCGAAGCATCACAGTATACCACATACCCTCTAGTGCCTTCAGGAAGGGTTAGCACTAGAGCTGTGGTCAGGCTATCCTTTAGCTTCTGAAAACTCTCTTCACATTTGTCCGTCCACTCAAACTTCACCCCTTTATGTGTCAACCGTGTCATAGGTGCAGTGATTTTTGAGAAATCTTGCACAAACCACCTGTAATACCCGGCTAAGCCCAAGAAACTCCGTATTTCTGGCACTGAGGGAGGTTGGGACCAACTCTTCACTGCCTCCACCTTACTTGGGTCTATGTGGATTCCCTCTGATGATACCACGTGCCCAAGAAAAGCTACCCTGTCCAACCAGAATTCACACTTCGAGAATTTGGCATACAATTTCTCTTCCCTTAACCTTTGCAAGGTCATTCTCAAGTGTTCTGCATGTTCCTCAGAGTTCTTGGAGTACACTAGGATGTCATCTATAAACACTATGACAAACTGGTCTAAATAAGGTTTAAACACCCTATTCATCAAATCCATAAATGTTGCAGGGGCATTTGTCAACCCAAAAGACATCACCAAAAACTCGTAGTGTCCATATCTGGTACGAAATGCAATCTTGGGTACATCCTCTTGCCTAATCTTCAAATGATGATACCTCGACTGCAGATCAATCTTTGAGAATCGCTTGGCTCCTTGTAGTTGATCAAATAGATCATCTATTCTTGGTAAATGATATTGGTTGCGGATGGTAGCCTTGTTTAACTTCCGATAATCAATACACAACCGCAAGGTACCATCCTTCTTCTTGACAAATAGGATCAGTGCACCCCATGGCGAGACACTGGGTCGTATAAACCCCTTGTCTAGAAATTCCTGCAACTGAGTGTGTAATTCCTTCAACTCCCGCGGAGCCATTCGGTAAGGTGGAATAGATATTGGTTGAGTACCCAACAGTAGGTCGATCCCGAATTCAATCACCCTATCTGGTGGCAAACCAGGCAACTCTTCAGGAAACACATCCGGGAATTCCCGAACGACGGGCACTTGGTTCACGGAAAGTACTTCCTTCTCTAGATCCTTGACTGACGCTAAGTAGCCTGTACATCCCTTACTAAGAAGTTTGAGAGCACTCAATGCGGATATCAACCTCGGGTGGAACTTCGTCCCATCACCGCGTACCACAAAAGGGTCCTCGCCAGGCATGTTGAATTTCACACATTTGGCCCTGCAGTTCACTACTGCATGACACGAGGCTAACCAATCCATCCCCAAGATTACATCTAAGTCTACCATGTATAGCAGTCTTAAATCCACCACCGTTTCATGGCCCTCAACCACTATTAGACAAGGCTCACATATGTATTCTACCTGTACAGATTCACCCATAGGTGTAGAGACCAACATTGCCTCTATAATTTCCAAGTTAGGTTTTCAAGAAATGGCCCAAAAGTGAGTTTCGGATTTCTGAGCCATTTAAGAGGTTTAGAATTGCTTCCTTATGATTTTCGAACTTAGAATGGATGTAGATGATCAATGCATGCTTGGATTTTAGTGGAAATTAGATAATTTAGAAGGGTTTAGAAATGGGTATGGGTTTTAGCTTGAAATTTAAATTTAAGCTTGTTTAACCATGTTTCGGGGCAAGTTTTTCATGGGTTTTAACGTTTTAATGATATAAAACAAGTTTATAAAACTTCCATGACGGCCGTTGGCATTTCCACGGTTGAGCCATAATTTGGGATGGTAAAATATCCAATCGATTGATGATGAAATTTTACGAAAACACCGTGTTGGTTGTTTAATTTTAAGCTAGTAAACTCTGTATGGCCAAATCAAGAGTGACATGCTTAAAATTAGATTAACCATGATTGGGACCTAGACATTTCATCCCATATTTGTATAGATAGCATACAAAAAGGGAAGATCTACATAAACAAATATGAGAAGAACAGTTAAAAAGAGACGGGGATCTCTAACTTAAAAAGGAGAAGAACCGTTAAAAAGAGACGGTGACCTCTAAGTTTAAAAGAAGAAGAACCGTTAAAAAGAGACGAGGACCTCTAAGTTTAAAAGGAGAAGAACCGTTAGTAAGAGACGGGGACCTCCAAGTTTTAAGTAGAAGTGACTCCCTTGGCTAAGTAGAAGCAACCAGAAATGGATACGGCCTACCGAGAAAAGGGGGTGATCCATAGCAGAAGTTGAGATATAACCTACCGAGAAAAGGGGGTGATCTCATAGTACTCGGATCCACTGGGGGACGCTCCAGATAGTACATAGAACAGAAATAGCTTAATTGCTATAGGTTCTTACTTATTAATAGCCACTAGAAGTGTGTGTGCAAGTATCCACTGGGTGGTGCTCCCTATGCTCACATGTTTTTCATGAAATGGGGCAAAGGCCCATATGTTTTATAATGTTTGTTATTTCTCTACCATTCAAACATGTAAGATCATGTTTAAGAAGTATGTGCTCATATTAAATGTTTTATGAAATGTATGTATGCCATTCCATTTCATATGCCCTAACATGTATGAATTTCCATGCTAAATGTTCCATGAAAAGTATGACATGCATAAGTTTTAAGTTAAACATCACATCCATGTTTTATATGTATGATGAGAAAGGAATGCAGAGATTTCTGTGCAAGGCACAGTGGTACACAACAATGTGTTTGAAAACAGATAGTTTTGATTATTGGGGTTTATCCTCATTACGTTGGTGTGTATCAGCTGATTAGGTACCGCATGTCTTCGGGACGAGATAGGAGTGTTGGGGTAGTAGGAATTTTTGAAGAAAAGAAAGAATAAGATAGTATAGAAGCATATAGTTACTTTTGAATCTATGTATTCTCATTCCTTCTAGCCAATAACTTAGTTATATCTTTTGAAGAACTTGATTGGCATTTTGTACTAGATATAGATAAGGGATGAGAATAGATAATTTGTTATGCACTTGTATATAATAGATTGAGCCTATTTCCAGTAAGTGGATTAAAGATTATGATCTATAAATGTCAGTAGTTTCTAGATTATTCTCTTTTCACGAGGTTCTCATATACTTTGATGATGTATGTAATATAATACTTATGTTTTTATTATATTCTATAAGTAATTACAAAGCTAACGTTTTAGTATGTATGTTTGTATGATGCATGCTTCTGCAATAGTTTCGTATGCACGAGAGATACCCGAGAGATAGAACCCAAACATGTGTTGTATAATTAATCAATGGGTAAAAAGTTAAAATGAATTCGGGTAGAAGTAGAAGTAACACACCAGTTCTAGATCAAAGATATGTTCTTTATACTCAAACTCTGATTTCTAAAGGGTCTAGAATTGGGTTGTTACAGTTATGGTATCAGAGCATACCGTATCTTGGCTAGAACTGATTAGAGAAGTTCAAATTAAGTAATTAGGATGTAGATTCCTCATATAAAGGCTTGAATCATGTTAGTTAGTTGAATGTACATAGTGGAACTCTCTTGCATTCTGGTTTGACTTGAGGAAAGGAGTATTAAGTTTGAGTAGACAACATTTCTTAATGAGTCAAGTCTCCTTACTTAACTAGTATTATTGAGATTAGCTACCTCAATTATATTTGTTTTGTGTAGTGAGATATGATTCCACTTAGGAAGAATGTTGAAGTGGAGTAAGGAACTTTGGGTGACCTTATTGGAGTTTTGTGTACTCCAAAAGGCTTGACATGCCATAACCCAAGTCCTCAGGTGGTATTGAAGAAGTAGGAATGATTAGTAGTAGTAGCAAAAAAAAATACAAAAAAACTCAACCTATCATAGGTGGATTGAATCTAAATTTTTCAAAGCCCTAGACTTCCCTATAAGTGTGAGCTGAATATAAAGTTATTGAGGAGATGTTTGAAATTTCTATGTTGTGATATGTTATGATTGTTTACAATTTCTAGATTTGTTTGAAAGGATGATTGAGGTTGAAGGTGGTTAGAAGTGAGTATGTTGTTGAAGTAATTCTAGGATGACTAACTTACTTAGGGTACTTTTGACAAAGTATCCCTAAGGAAACACTTCTTTTTGAGAAACAAGAAAGGAATTCGATTTTCTTGTAGTTTTATTAGAGTCATACTTTGTATGATGAGATGATGGATCAAGTCTTTTTTCTCATCTGAAGTGAACCCCGATGGATCATGGAAGCTGAGTCATGTATCCGAAAACTACATTGAACTCTAAGTTTGAGAATGTTCTTGTCCCTTTGGACTTATATGCGAAATTTTTATTATGGAGGATAGATCTTTTGTTGATTGATTTTGTTTGTTTGCTTATGTTGAACACTAGTATGAATTTAGGAATTAATAAAGTTTCTAGAACCAAATGACCTTGAATAGTGATGAGTAACCAATCAATTTTGCAGGTAAGATTTAGCGATTAACATTTCTATGTCCCTCTTAAGATGAGCTTCCGCGCGTCTAGAAAGTATTTTGTAGTGATAGATTATTCTATTGTAGTTCCAGAGGAGATAACTAATCTCCCACCTTAGAAACGAGTAGAATTCTCTATGGAGTTGTTTCTTGGAATGGAACCAATATTCATAGCACCATAAAGAGTATTCTCTCTAGAATTAAGCAAACTAAAGACATAGATAGAGAACTTTTTAAGTAGATCGTCCAATTGTCCTAGTAAATCACAAGGAACACGCTACTATTACTTTTGAAGAAAGATGAGAGTCTTAGGTTAGGAATCAACCATAAGTAAGCAAACAAGGTTACCATAAAGAACAATACTCATTACCTAAAATAAATGATCAGTTAGATCGGTTAGGAATGAACTAGTTATCTTAAAATTTGATGGTCCTAAATTGCAGTAGATTTTCCCGATGTCTTTTCGGAAGAGATAACTAATCTTTGTCCCAAAAGAGAAGTAAAGTCTCTATAGAGTTGATCCCTGGAATGGGATTGACCTCTGTAGCACCGTACATAATGTCTTCTGCTGATTTTGGTGAAATAAAACCCAGGTAGAGGATCTCTTAAGTAGACAGTTCATCGAACCTAGTGCATCACCATCGCGGAGTGCACCGGTACTACTTGGGAAGCCAAAATATGTAAGTTTTAGGAAGTATATTGAGTATAGTAAGATTAACCGGGTTATTATGAAGAACAAGTACTCACTCCCTAAGATAGATGATTCATTAGACCAACTAAGAGTTGCCGCCATATCCTCTAAGATTGATTTGAGGTCGGAGTACTATCAAGTCAGAGTTAAAACTAGAGACATTCCTAAGGTGTTTTAGAATCAGATAAGTGCATTATGAATACCTTGTAATGCCTTTAGTTCAGATAAATGTTCCAACTATTTCCTTGGATTACATGAATTACATCTTAGACCTTACCTCGATTTCTTCGTAGTAGCGTTTATTAATGACATATATGTGTATTCCATGAATAGGGAAGAACATCTTAGGATTGTGTTACAAGTGCTTAGGGAAAAGCAGCTGTACACAAAGCTTACAAACCACGAATTTTGGTTAGATTAAGTAAAATTCTTAGGATATGTGATCTCTATGAATGTAGTAGATGTAGATTCTAGTAATAGGAGTGCAATAGCGAACTGAGAGAGAGACAATCACGAAATCCTTAATTTCCTTGGATTAGGTAGTCGCTATAGAAAGTTTATTCAATGGTTTTCGCATATAGCATTGCCTTTGAACTAAGTGAACTAGAAAGGAGGCACCTTTCGCATAAACTTTCAGATATGAGAACAGCTTCGAAACACCAAGTGAAAAGGTTACCACACCTCCCTTAGTGTCACGACCCCAAACCGGGAGTATGTGACCGGCACGGGATTAGATTTTTACCTCTGAACCCCTAAGCCTTACCCTGTAAACATAACTATAACTACCTTGCTATACAATCAATATATACAACATAATAGTGGCCACACCTCATTGATGGCCTAATTAACCTGCAATTCATGGTTCGCTCAATACCGCTTCAACCCAGTATATAGATATATCTCAACACACATAGTATATATCTGTATCATATTGACCGCACGTCTCAATACGTACGATCTATCCTATTCACATGCAGCAATCACACGTAATATATATTCATATCATATTGATCATACGTCTCAATACGTACGATCTATCCTATTCACATGCAGCAGTTTATATACTCATACATATATCCTAGCTTTTTCCCAAACTGGACCCTGTCTTTAAGTACATGTGAAGCCGACAATTCTAGAGTGGACGTACATCAAAAGCTATAAATATATACACAATATCTACAACTTAGAATATGTACAACATAATCAAAATATAACAAAATATCCACCCACGCGAACAAGTGCGTTAGGGTTGCTATGATGTCCATATCATTGTCCGGACGTCGATGCCTGCCCGATACCTGTATCTGAAACATTGAAGTGGAGGGAGTGAGTCAAACAGACTCAGTGAGAAGCTTCCCATCATCGGCGTAGCGGTGGGTACCACTACAACTGGGGAAAGGGAAACACCCACAATCACATGCGCATGAAAATCCAGTTTATCACATGTTATATTACGATCAGGCAATATTAATATAACATCAAATCAAAGATAAACATACGGTTCATGCTCCTCTATCATGCTTCTCATAAACAAACAATCACATTTAACATATCATCTGAAAACTATAAATCACTCAACTGGTCCATGTATCTCACAATGGACAATGGCCTCAACGGGCAAATCTTTCAATTTTTAACTGACCCTAGTGCCAGGCTAGGGCAATGACCTCAATGGGCAAATCTTTTAATCTTTAACTGACCCTAGTGCCAGGCTAGGGCAATGGCCTCAACGGGCAAATCTTTTAATCTTTAACTGACCCTAGTGCTAGGCTAGGGCAATGGCCTCAACGGGCAATTCTTTTCTGACTTGTTTCTCTTCTCGAGCTTTCAGCTGGGATTCTAACTCTATCTACCCATTTCTATCCTAAACTGACTTTACCTAAGTAGTGTGAACCTCCCTATGACTCACTAATCAATTTATGAGATCTTTTTAATCCTTATTTAATACCCAAACCCTTGATTATATTGGATCATAACTTAGCTCTAAGGTCTTTCCTAAGTTCGATTACCATAAAACGTCGACGTTTACTAACAACTTCTGTACAATTTCTTTAATGAGTTTATAATTAATAGGGTAAACCAAAACTTGGACTCAATCAACAACTTGCCCCCTTGCTTGTACTGTTCGGCGTACCTCATGTCATCACATGGATACCTCCAGTACCTCTTTACCTGTAGTTAAACACACATATACAAATACTTTCATATATAACAGTTTAGGAACAACAATAACATGCTAACCACTAAATAATTCTTACAAATAGGCAAGTAGGCAAACCAAATATCCACATCCTCAATCAACCCTATAGGGCAAGGATGGGAAACCCCTCACATGGATGGCTTCCTTGTGCTTGTCCTGGAGTAACTCCCGCTCCGGACGAATCGTGGTTTCCTAACAATCGCATTCACGTGGTTAACAATCTTAACTATATTCAACTCTTATGTGTATGGTATGCTCGTGCCTAAAAATGCACCTAGACGTCGCCAAGAACCGAGTTCTTGGTCTTATCCGTCTTCTCTCTCTTCCATGAGAGTCTCAAGTGCTTCACACTTGGTTTCGTACAATTATCACTCACCTTGAATTGATTTTGGAGCCTTGGATTCGAGTTACTAAACCTCAATATAGTTTTAAATTATCCTACTTAAGGTTTCCTAATAATTACGAAGAAATAAAGTTGCCACTTTAAAATTTGGACTTTATTGTTCCGCAAGTTTCCATCCTTGAGAAACAAGAAAGTACCTAAAATAATTCTTGATGCTTGATAGAAAATTTAGAATTATTCTAGGGTGTTTAAGATTGAAAAGAAGAGGTTTAAAACTCTCAACGTCACCCTTAAAGTGTATTTGAGCAAATTGAGCAGGGACCCAGCACGTTAACGTCAAGGTTCAACCTTAATAACCTCGGGCCTGCTCTTCACGACCTTGTTCAGCTAATATTTCAACAATATAATTTCAATAATATCAATTCAAGCCTATTTACTCAAATCCAAGCTCAATTCCTAATTATCAATAATTTCCCGAAATTAGGAATAATTAGAATTTCAACCCCAAACCCTTCAAAATATGAATTCGGCGAAACCTGAGGGTATAGTCTCGATTCTTCCCCCAACTAAGTGTTCAAGAACACTTCCTAGGTCTCACTCTACCCTTGAAACAACTCAATCGAAGGTGAATCGAAGAAATCCCTAAAAATGGAGAAATTGAGGGTTTCGAATGAAATTGGGGTTACCAACCTTGATTCGATTGGTGGAAGGTGAGGAAGATGTTGTAGTCGAGCTCCAGTGAGCTTTTCCAGCGTCAGACCGCTCTTCTCCGGCCGGTTTCCGGCGAACCATGGCCCTTCCCCCTTCTTCTTCCTCCGTTCGTCGCCCTCTCTCTCTCCCTTCACATTTTCTTTCTTTCTCTCGTGCTCACGCGTCCCTCTCTCTTTTTCCTTTCTTTCTTTTTAATTCTTCTTTCCTTTCTTTTCTTCCTTTTATTTACTTTTCCTTTCTTAAGTAACTCCACGACACCCCCCTTTTTAAAATAAATAAATAAATAAATATAATTAAAAATAATTAAATTAAGACACAACTAATATATATTTTATTTTCTTTTATTTTCTTTTTTAAAATAGATAATAAGATAAATAATAATCACTTAAAAATAATAAAGATATATTTTTTATTTAATTTCCTTTCCCTATTTAATTCAGGTTTCCAATTTCTTAAGTCCTGAATTAAATCCCAAAAATTATTTTCTACTTCTTTTCTTCCACTTTTATTTAATCTTTTTTAGCTTCTATAATTCTCATGTATTACACTTAGTAACACTTGATCCTTTAAGAGAGATTGAGTTTTTTCCACCAACATATCCAAGAAAAGATTAGGTTGTGTGTTAATGTAAGAAAAGAGAGTAGTGGCCTATGTCTCTAGACCATTGAGATCTCATAAGGAGGAACACCCAACACACGATCAAGAAGTAGCAGTCATAGTTTTTCCATGAAGATATGGGACATTATTTTTATTGGAGTAAGTTTAAGGTATGTAGTGACCATAGAAGTCTCAATTATCACTGCCATGAGAGGTAGTGAAACTTGAGAAAAATGAGATGGATGGAGTTCTCAAAGGACTACGACTTCAAATTGAAGTACCATCCAAGAAAGGCAAATGTGGTCAACTGTACCTTGAGTCGAAAGTCTCACACATGTCTCAACTGTGAGTTAATAAGCTAAGCTTAATAGAGAAGTATAGGGATTTAAATCCTTCCATCATTTTTCCACCGGATAGAATGTAAACATAGGGATTAAAAAATTAGAAGCTTGGAAAGAAAGAGAACGAATTCTTAGAGTTTTAACGGACTCAAAATGGTTCAAATAGTCATTTGATGGAATACTATTATCCAAGAAAGAGTGTAGAGTTCAAGATAGGTAAATGAGTCTTATTGAAAGTAGAAAAAAACCATTGAAAACTAAGGGATGAGATGTAGCTCAATGGTGGAGCATTTGACTTACATCCTAAAAACCTATAAGATTTAAGAAAAAATGAAACTAAGTGGATTAAAAAATAGAATTATTTCAAATTGGAAAAGGGTGATGTAGGATGATTCCTCTTCTCAAGAAGTAACCTAAAGGAGAAAAGATATGAGAAAGTCATATCTAGAATGAATAGAGTGGGTATGCTTCAAATTTCGAGGACGAAATTTTAAATAAGGAGGGGGGAATTGTAACATCCGCCTTTTTCAGTTAATGGAATAATTGTTTGTTAACTAAATCTAACTCAATGCTTGTGCTTGACATTGATTGTTGCATTTAGAAAGCATATAGAAATGCATTATTTTAAGAAAAAAGGGTGGGAAGGACTAAAAAGAAAGAGGGCTTAAGTGCATAGAAAAGTTAGTGTGTGGGGGAGAGAAATGTGATTTTCTCCCTAAGGCTTGGTGGACACCTCTTGTACGTTGGAGAAGCCAGCACAAAACACACACATATCAATCTCGCCAAACTTAGAGAGAGAAGCACCTAGAGAGAAGAGGGAGCACTCAAGAGGAGGATTCAAGCTTGGAGTCCGATTCGGGCAAATATCAAACTGTAGAATCGAAGCTGAACACCAACTAAACAAGAATCTAGCTTCAGATTAAGGTAATCAAGCTACCAACCTCTATAATTTTCAAGTTAGGTTTTCAAGAAATGGCCCAAAATTGAGTTTCGAATTTCTGAGCCATTTAAGAGGTTTAGAATTGCTTCCTTATGATTTTCGAACTTAGAATGGATGTAGATGATGAATGCATGCTTGGATTTTAGTGGAAATTAGATAATTTAGAAGAGTTTAGAAATGGGTATGGGTTTTAGCTTGAAATTTAGATTTAAGCTTGTTTAACCATGTTTCGGGGCAAGTTTTTCATGGGTTTTAACGTGTTAATGATAGAAAACAAGTTTATAAAACTTCCATGACTTGAATGGTTGGATTCTTGGTTGAATTTTTGAGAAAAGATACTTTGAAAACCTAGAAATTACCGTAGCAGTCGTCTTCTAGGCCAAACCAGTCGACTTCCATGTTCTTTTCTACCCAGAATTCATCCCAAGAACATACCAGTCGACTGCCAGCCCAAACCAGTCGACTGCTAGCCCAAACCAGTCGACTTTCGTGTCCAGAAACGAAACAGAGACGAACCAGTCGACTGGTATGTTACAGACTTACAGCAGTCGACTTGTATGAAGAAAAATGTCAAAAACATACTTAATGAGCTTCGAAAATCATGAAATTTTGCAGGTTAAAACTAGATATATTTAAGTTTATGATTGCCAAACTTCATTAATTTTGGATCATGTTTCGTACCCTTTTTGCAGACATAATGTTCCAAAACTTATGCAGAAAATATTTACTGGTTTTCATACTTTCATTTAGTTTTTGAGGTACTAAATGGAAGATTTAAAGGCGGAAATTTTATATGTAAATTCCTAAGATCCTAAATATGGGATCTTGAAATTCTCATATCATTTGGAACTCATTTGGTATGGTTTTGGCAAGAATTTACAAAAGTCCGGTCTGCTGCCCTATTACATCAGACCGCTACTGTTAAACTAGATTTTGAGGGGGCAAACATGTGAGTTTTGAGCTAAACTTTTGCAGCCAATTATATATTATATTCATAAATATTTCAGAAGTTTTGGAGTTTTATAGAACAAGTTATGAGTTTACCAAGTTGCCAAATTTACGAAATGAACTTGAAACACTTTGTTTTGCAAAATTCCTTCTTTAACACTTCAAAAAGGATTTCAAATGCCCCATGACATGCTTAAACATTATGTTCTAAGTTTAGAAAGTAATATGAGCTCAGGGTAGAGAGAAATAACATAGAAAATAAAGGAGTAAGTATCTTACATATATGTGTTGCACATAGATAGGTCCATAATCGATTGACCAATTGTCGGTATGGGACGACCGTTGGGATTTCCACGGTTGAGCCATAATTTGGGATGGTAAAACATCCAATCGATTGATGATGAAAGTTTTACGAAAACACCGTGTTGGTTGTTTAATTTTAAGCTAGGAAACTTTGTATGGCCAAATCAAGAGTGACATGCTTAAAATTAGAATAACCATGATTGGGACCTAGACATTTCATCCCATATTTGTATAGATAGCATACAAAAAGGGAAGATCTACATAAACAAATATGAGAAGAACTGTTAAAAAGAGACGGGGATCTCTAAGTTAAAAAGGAGAAGAACCGTTAAATAGAGACGGGGACCTCCAAATTTTAAGTAGAAGTGACTCCCTTGGCTAAGTAGAACCAACCAGAAATGGATACGACCTATCGAGAAAAGGGGGTGATCCATAGCAGAAGTTGAGATATGACTTACCGAGAAAAAGGGGTGATCTCATAGTACTCAGATCCACTGGGCGACGCTCCAGATTGTACACAGAACAGAAATAGCTTAATTGCTATAGGTTCTTACTTATTAATAGCCACTAGAAGTGTATGTGCGAGTATCCACTGGGTGGTGCTCCCTATGCTCACATGTTTTTCATGAAATAGGGCAAAGGCCCATATGTTTTATAATGTTTGTTATTTCTCTACCATTCAAACATGTAAGATCATGTTTAAGAAGTATGTGCTCATATTAAATGTTTTATGACATGTATGTATGCCATTCCATTTCATATGCCCTAACATGTATGAATTTCCATGCTAAATGTTCCATGAAAAGTATGACATGCATAAGTTTTAAGTTAAACATTACATCCATGTTTTATATGTTTGATTAGCAAGGTATGCAGAGATTTCTGTGCAAGGCACAGTGGTACACAACAATGAGTTTGAAGACAGGTAGTTTTGATTACTGGGGTTTATCCTCATTACGTTGATGTGTATCAGCTGATTAGGTACCTCATGTCTTCGGGACGAGACAGGAGTGTTGGGGTAGCAGGACTTTTTGAAGAAAAGAAAGAATAAGATAGTATAGAAGCATATAGTTACTTTTGAATCTATGTATTCTCATTCCTTCTAGCCAATAACTTAGTTATATCTTTTGAAGAAGTTGATTGGAATTTTGTACTAGATATAGATAAGGGATGAGAATAGATAATTTGTTATGCACTTGTATATAATAGATTGAGCCTATTTCCAGTAAGTGGATTAAAGATTATGATATATAAATGTCAGTAGTTTGTATATTATTCTCTTTCACGAGGTTCTCATATACTTCGATGATGTATGCAATATAATACTTATGTTTTTTATTATATTCTATAAGTAAATACAAAGCTAAAGTTTTAGTATATATGTTTGTATGATGCATGCTTCCACAATAGTTTCGTATGCACGAGAAAAACCCGAGAGATAGAACCCAAACATGTGTTGTATAATTAGTCAACGGGTAAAAAGTTAAAATGAATTCGGGTAGAAGTAGAAGTAACACACCAGTTCTAGATCAAAGATATGTTCTTTATACTCAAACTCTGATTTCTAAAGGGTCTGGAACTGGGGTGTTACAGTCTCCACGGAGTGTTGTGTTCGGTGGCGCACCCCGGCACCAACCTGCTTGGTTCAATCCAAACCAACTCAATGGATTAACCAACTAGTAATGGTGGCATACTCCGGACTGGCTCAACAAAGTATCCACAAGTGTATATATATACATGAAGGCAATTTCGAACCTTACCCGACGAAATACCAACATGAAGGCACTTTCCGAACCTGTCCCGACGAAAAGCCCTTATCCTTGGTACCATACATGTTATTGCAATAATTCTCGAGTCAAGTACATATGTGTGCGGAATTCTTCATCGTCATCCATATGTACTTGATCCACCATATTTCCACTTTAACAATCACAAACAATTCATTGTACAAAATTCCAGCAATCGCCAATATAATGACAAAGTATTACTAGCATGCATATAATTAAATATTCACAAACATTCACGTATAAACAAGCCCACAAATCAAGGTTATCACACAACCCTTGGGGCTAGGATGGAAGAGTCCCTCACTTGGACAACTCCCAAGTGTGCCTCCCTGAGCACCTCCGATCTTGGGTGCACGCGGTGCCCAAAAATGCATTCATACATAAAAACATTCATCTCAATTCCACATCATTACTCAACATTGATGCACATGCATGATGGGGGAGCCTAAGATTGCCAAGAGCCGCAATCTTGGTCTCTCAAGATCCCTCTCTCTTTATCTTTGAGAGTACCTTAAGGTTTGGTACCCTTCACTCATCCTCCTCACTCACATTGAGTGTGTGTGGAGCATTGGATTTGAGTAATTAAATTCTACTTATCCTATACTCCTAGTTTAGGAACCTTTAGACAACTCAAGATAGAAGTTTCAAGACTAAGGTGAGTGGTTCATGTTGGTCAAGAAGTTTTGACATCTTGAGAGGTAAGAAATCATTTTTTAACACATTTGAGATCAAGGAGAGTGATTTGAGTTTCCAATGGGAGGTACACACAAGAATTTAACCCTTTTTAATCATAGGAAAAATAACCATGGAAAATAGGGAAGAAAAATAAACTTTTCAAAACTAAAAATCTGGCAGTGTGTGGAAATCCATCTACTGCAACTTTATTTCAATTTATTAGGCTTCAAAATCTATTCCATTGCGTAGAGGACGGAAAAACGTAGAAAATAGATATATGGTTTGTGAAAAATGGACACCGGACGAAGGAGTTATGCCCTATTGAAGGAAGGCTCGCTGCAGCGAACAAATCTGTTGGCTGCAGCGACCTAAAGCGTTGCTTTTGCTCGCTGCAGTGAACAGAAACGCTGTTTTTGCTCGCTGCAGCGAACTA
This sequence comes from Senna tora, assembly GCA_014851425.1. Classification (NCBI taxonomy): domain Eukaryota; kingdom Viridiplantae; phylum Streptophyta; class Magnoliopsida; order Fabales; family Fabaceae; genus Senna; species Senna tora. Next base: position 18,986,805 of record CM026262.1, read on the forward strand.
CGCCTGGGAACTTCGTATTTTTGCTGTTCTAAGCTCCTTTGCTTCGATTTTTGGGTGTCCCAAGCCATAAAAACTTGATATAAACATTAAGTATTGGTTTACTAAACATATGCATCATTTATAACATCAAAACAACACCTAATAAAACTCAAATCACCAATCAACCATCAACATTTACGATTTGGGGAAAAATGGGTTCCATGAATCCTAACACCACAACCTCCATTTCCGGCCATCTCCGGCTACCTAGTCGTGTTTACTACTACCAATGGATGTTCAAGAACATCCATTCATCTTCAATCAAGCCCCCAATCAAACCCATCCTCACCCATGAACCTTAAATATGAGATGAGATGAATTTGGAGAAAGAGTTGAAGTTTTGATTCTAAGTAATCTTGAATGATGTTGAGAGGATGTAGAGGATATCGAATTTGTTCTCTGGTGAGCTTCTCCGGTTGTGGTTCGCTGGATTTCGGTCACTTAGGCTCTCTTCCACCTTCTTCCCTTTGCCCTAGCGTGTCTCTTCTGTTCCCTCTCTTTTGTTCAAGCTGAAAATGGTTTGGGTGGGAGTGAGGGCTCACATATAAGGTGAAAAAATAAAAGGGAGGGTTCCAAATTTTTAACCCCACTTCCACCTTTTCCTTTCACTTAAATCCCCCCTTATATTTTACCCTTTACAAAATCCCCCCTCTTTTCTTTTTAAAAAAAAAATTCTACCCTTATTTTCCCAACAAATTTTTTTTTCCAGATATAAAATTTTACTCATTCATTTACGCAATCGTACCTTCTTGCACAGCAAGAGAGAGTTACTACATAAATTATATGCACCTAGACATTGTTCGTTGCATTGTGTTCTTTTGGGTTGGAATAAAGTAATTTGTATTCGATGGAAGTTTTGTGTTTAGTTTAAATAGGAAGAATGAAACTATTTACGGAAGCGTAATGCATATGTTTTTGTACCATTCAACTCTACAGAGATATTTTCTTTCTCTCAAATTTATAGTTGTTTTCTTTAAGTAGACTTTACATATAGTTTTCGCTCTACCGTGAACAACACAAGCACAATATGGATGTCTACTTTGAGAACAACAAAGGTCTCTCATATTATGTGATGATGGACATTCTTGTTCGATTTTCTGCATCTGAACTGATGGAACTAGAATTGGTATGTCGACAATGGCGTATTTCTATTCGGAATCCTGATTTCATTATGCATCATGTTGGTTACTGGCATGGTCGTCAGGATAGATACTTAGTTCTATAGTTGGTCACCCTCACAACCCAATCAATGCTTTGATTAAGTTTGAGTCATCCGATGATGGGGAGGAGGAATTAGAGAAAGTTATGATTCATCCACATCTTGAGACATTGCAAAATTTCGAGGTCATTGTCATACACCATTTCATTATATGCTTTATGTGTTTTGGAATTCAAAATGTACCTTAACTGTTCCTCTGCAACTTATCCACCAGATGTGTACGCTATATTGTTAGATTTTTTTAGAATAGAGAAGAAGAAGAATAATGCTTTCACGTTATTATTGATGATAGGAATAAAGCCTTTTATAGGCAATTACATAACAAACTATTAAATATAATAAACCTAAAAATTATGAAGAGATAAAGATATTTATCTCTAACTACTAACAATAATTTAAAATTATGAATTGACTCTAACTACTAGATAATTTTAAATAATAATTTTGAATCAAATTCTAACATGCTCCCTTGATTCAAAATTGCACAAATATTCAACTTTTTATTTTTCAGAAGCACTTTTCTTCTTTCTATAATGATGCAACTCTCATCATTTTCCTAATGATGCACTTCTCATCATTTTTCCTATTAGAGCACATCTCTCCAAATTTTAAAATCTTGGTGCACTTCTCACCAAATAGTCTCTTCATGTAAAAATCTTTAAAGTTGCAAAATCTGTTTTGAGAGTCAGGGCTTTCATTGTCCTCATTATTTCATCGCCTTGATATAATTTTTTCAGCATCTCCCAAGCTTCTTTAGGAGTTTTACAAGTCATAATTCTTATGAAAACTGTTTCAAAAATTGCTGAATGAATTATAAATAAAGCTTTTGAAGCTTTCGCTTCTTCTTCTTCAGCCATAATTTTCACACAATCTCACAAACTCTCAAGAAGAACGTAACTAGGCTCTGATACCATGATAGATTTTTTTAGAATAGAGAAGAAAAAGAAGAATGCTTTCACGTTATTATTGATGATAGAAATAAAGTCTTTTATAGGCAATTACATAACAAACTATTAAATCTAATAAACCTAAAAATTATGAAGAGATAAAGATATTTATCTCTAATTACTAACATTAATTTAAAATTATGAATTGACTCTAACTACTAGATAATTTTAAATAATAATTTTGAATCAAATCCTAACATATATTGGTCTCTCTCATATAGCACAAATACGAGGTACATAAATGTAATGATGAAATTCTTCGAAGTCCATTATTATTCATTGGACACATTATTTTTTTTTGTCTTTCTAGTTCTTTTAATTTTTGCTTTTTAAAGAATGCAAATCTTCTGCTGTTTATGTGCATCTACTACGTCATACATGGAAGAGGTATATTTTTCTATATTTAGCCATGAGTTTGTATCTTCCGTCGATTCTTATAAATCTTAAAAGATATACTCTGTAAATTCTGAATAGTCATATTGTTCTGCTACAAATTGTTCAACAGGGACATTTTAAATTCGCTGGTACCTTTTTTATTCATTATTTAAAATGGAGTTTTGTACTATATTACTATGTCAAAGGTTATCTGTTTGGTCTTAGAGTGAGAGGAAATTTATATTTCTTTAATCTAACTTTTGCCTTTAGCATGCAGAAAAATTATCTGTTTCCTTTGGTGCTGTCGACTTCCCATCATGCAGGTATATTTTATTATTATGGGTTGAGTCTTCCAGTGGTACCCAAATTCACGCATCTATTTATAACAGTGATAAATGTACGTGGACTGAGGTCACACATTCTAGATTCTCTATAAGCATATGGTGTTCGCAAAGTGTTTGTATTAAGGGTCGATTATATTGGATTTCAAAACCTTATACTGACGATGGTGAGAGATCGTACGTTGTTTCTTTTGATCTTGCGACAATTGCTTTTCATAGGTTCCGAGGTCCATTTGCAACTTCTGTAATGTCACCAATCCTCGTTCAATACAATGAATGTATTGCTATTATTTCTGTTGACCAATTACACGAAGATTAATTCATGTCATTCAAGTTGTGGAAGTTGAATAATATGGACAATGATGATCCTGATTGGTCTATTGCTTTGCATGGACCATTTCATCGTAATCCTGATCGGTAGATGGGTTTTATAGACAGTGAATTTGTTTTGCAGTATTATCTTGGGCTTCATCAAACATCATGGTCGTGGCAATGTACTTTTATTACTTTTCTATGGTAACTATAGGTGGACCCAATCAAGAGCTCTGATTAACCTGGAAGTTACACACATTCATGCTAACAAGATTTTCAAGTTCTAATCGTCTTTACTGTCTCTATAAATGATTGGATCTTGATTAACTTTTTTCCATGAACTGGACGTGTTAATTATTAGTATTGACCAACACAGTTATACTTAATCATGTGTCGTGGTCTACAATGATATTCTATTCAAAATCAAATTATAATATTAAACATATTTCATTTTTATTGTGCATGTTGTTTATATCTAGTTTTTGTGTCCTTCTCATTTATTTACTAATATCATCATCGAATCATGGCAGCCTTAGAATTGTCTGAGCCAAAAATGGCGGTTACAAATACAATTGTATTTATTTTGCTTTTACAAACATAAATCTAGCGAAGACTCTAGAGAACCCTTGATAGTGACATATATATGTGTCATTAAGATCTTTGGAAATGCACGGTTCTAAATTCTGAGGTTGTTATTTGAATTAATAATGGTCATTATTTCTTGAAATTTCATTGTTAGTTGAAATATGAAGGGGATTTCCTTAGTGAGTACACTTGTGGTTTTGATCAGTGTAGTGTCTTTTTTTGAAATAAGAAAAGCAATGATATAGCATTCTCAATTGTAATTAATGAATTTGATTATTGAAGTGTTCATTGCTATTTCTCTTTGTCTTACTTTGATCTCCAATTATTTGTGTGCGTGAGTTTCCTTCTTGTATCGATCTGTTCTGTGAAGGAACTCAAATAAAATAGTAGACTAAATAAGGTTTAAGATCTTATTTTATTTTAAATTCTTTTATGATAGTTTATTCAAATGGCTTTCGCTCCCTGATTGGTATGGAAGGAAACAGAAACAAAGCCTAACTTATTGAGCATTCTTTTTCTTTTTTGAATAATGTATATATGAAAATGGAGCAGGCTCATTCCAGAGATGTATGTGGAAGTGGGCAGTGGTATTTCCCCTAGCTTCCAACAAGTTCTGGAACTATTGTTAGGTAAGGAAAAGTATTTGGCTTTTGCCCATAATACGAAAGACAATGAGCAGATGATAAACTTAATGTCAACAAAATTTCCCCTCTTGAAGTTAATTCAAATGTTTCTTTATAGCTTAGTGTAATATATTTTGCTTTCCAAGTATTTTTGTCCTTTTTCCGGTTCAATCCTTATTGTGGTTGAGTGCCTATGCACAATTAGGATTTTTATTTGGTAGCCTTAGTTATTCTATATTTTTCTTTTGTCCTGTACTTAAACTCTCATTTTCTTATCATTTGTAAGACACATTTAGATTGTCAAAAACTCCTTTATTGCAACAGCTATATGTCAAAACTCCTTTATTGCGACATGTATTTGTAAGTCATATCAATCACGGGGCTTACAAATTTGGTTCTGTTTCTTAATTCACTTTTTTTGTAATTGTATATTTTTTAAAAATTCCTTTTGTATACTTTTGTAGTAAGCCTTTGTTGTATATATAATATATAATTTGTTTATAAGATCAATTATTAAGCCTGTTTTGTTTCATTTATGTTTAATATAGTTGTATGACATCTGATGTGTGGTTATGGTTCACCCAATGGCTTGCTCTAGAAGGAACTTTGGTATTGGCATTGACAATGATATTAATTTCATAGGAATTTGTGAAGCCTGTTTGATGTTGTAGGGAAAGGCCCGGATCCACATGACCCGACCCGACCTAGGGACCTAAAAGAAAAACCGAAAATAAATCCAGGCAAAAATAAATATTGTGGAAGCTACTAACCTGGACGCCATCGCTAAAACCTCGGATCTTGCCAATGCCTCTGCTCCACCAGAGCTGACCTACAATCGATGAGCTCCGAAAAGGGCCGCACCAAACGGAGGACTCTACCTACGAGAGGTAGAATCACATGTCCACGACTAATGCGCGGAAGAGGACTCAAGAGAAAGAGAAAATTATACTGAGTGGGGTTTCCCAAACGGGACCCCCCTTTCCAACACATGGAATGAACAACTAGAAAGGTGTGGAGTCACTCCTAATTATAGGAGGATGAGAGAGCTCCCATCATTGACGCAAGCAATGTGGGACTTGGAATATGAACAAAATATCACGCTTCCATCATGATCACCTAGCCCACTTTGGGCCACGAGTTTGGGCTCGTTTGACCTCCGATGAGTGTCATCTTAGTGTCGTTTTGTTCGTCTCTCAGCGAGCTTTCCAACGGATCCTCACTCGACCCGATCGGACTCCCACATGGGCGGATATGTAGTCCCGAAGACCCCAATATATCCAACATATACTTCTACTCGCACATGGTGGGAGGCCCATGACTATCCTTATCACAAAGGACTTCTCTATTTCTCTTTCTCTCGTTGTCTTCTTTCATATTCCGTGTCAGTCTTGACCGCTTGGCACGATATATGGGAGCCTTATACTAGAAGCCTATTAGGGCCCAGCTATAAGTGATGCTACAACCCAAGTGTTTGATGATGTAACCACATGTCTCACCGAAAAATAGTGCCATGGGTTCCCTAGACGTGTTCATATACATGGCTAGTCCAATCCCTCTAAGTCTACAATAAGACTAGGACTTCAGTCACACTCAGCTGCGATAGGTATCCACATCCATGAGAACCTCAAAGGGATCACATAATGGGTCGACCTCAAGATACTATCACACATGCATATGTCAACACAATCTTCCTTTCGACCTCTTATCAGTTCAATCAAAGATAGCTGCTTTCCTGTCAGTCTTCCATCGGGCCGTATTTTTCCATAACCTCTTGGAAAGATATCAAAGTAGCATGCACTACCTTATCTCTTCGTGACAGAGTCAAAGTGCATAAGGGTACCCTTTGAAAGGATTGATGCATCCTTTTAGGGACTCACGCAGCATTGAAGCAGGGATTCTTTCACATGCTTCCCTTGCGATTATTAAAGCACATGCGGTATGAAACGCACGTTGTGGTGTTCTCGAGCGTATGTCGATTTTGATCCTCAATCAGTTACACCACACAGACCTTAGTCCAAACTCACTTAGAATCTGACCTGAGTTTGCTACCACACTTCGCTCGCTTCACATAACGCCAAGTAGAGCACTCACGTCTGGCTACAGGCAATATGAATAGCGGGAATTCATAATTCGATCATAAGACCTCATCATCTTAGCCGATCTCATCCTAGTACTCTTACTAGGGCGACTTATCAATTCTCAGTGGCGTTTTCCTGTCCAACACTTGGCGCTATTCAGCTGCCTCTGGATATTCACACTATATCCCATTTTGGTGTTCAAGGAAAAAACACCCAAGTCTCATCTTGGCCCACACCACTTGCGTGTCCAAGGTGGTTTCTCGTGTGAGAGAGCCAACCTCCCAAGCCTGTACGACATACTTTATATATTGTGTAATAAGTACTTCTATTTCTTGATCCACACAAAATAAAGGTAAGCCTAGGCATCACACTTCACTTATGATTAAGAAATAGAGCTCTCACAAAGTTTGTCCTCATGACATAAATTATGTTAAAGCACCCTTGTTCTAAGCAATCCAGTGTATCTAAAACACTTGTTTTATGGCTTGTATCTCTATACAGCCAACCTACCAAGTCCGTGAGGGTATAGAGCCAATGCTCTATCACAGGTCATACTGTGAGGACCCTCTCTCCGGTCACTTGATGCTTAGACTGACACAGCAGGGTAGTTAACTAATATGTAACGATGTCTCATACAAAGTTGTGTTACGTTCTTTTGTGGTACTTAGGCTTTCTTTGGTGTAAACCATAGCTGTTTGACTTTATGAGATGAATGTCACTAGGTCAACAGCTCTATCTGTGATCTATAAGTGACTTTAGATCTTCTAATCCAAACTGCCCTGTACTACTGATGATCATGCAATGAACTCCATGTCCCTACTGGACAGAGAAATGCATAATCCTTACTTGCCTCTTTGCAAGATGGTTCCAGTGCTTAGCAAAGCACACCAAGATGTGGATGTCCTCTCATCCAAGTCTCTTGCGCAATCGACATCAATGTGTGGCCCACCGTTTGCGGATCACCAATATGATGAAAACAATCAATTGTCAGCAGCGCCCTTCAGCATCACCCTACAAGTACCTCAGAAGAGTCTAAACAGTGGGTTTGACCTAGGCTTGACTGATAACGGCTCACAAAGCCGACTACAAAAAAGTACGTTTTGAGCGAGTACACTCCTCATTGTACTTCAAGCTACCAACTACATGTATCAAAATACTATCCAATGACTCCATCTCTGACTTAGTCTAAAGACGTGTAGCAAGACTCAAACTCTTGCCTCTTGCTACTAGCATATCATTCGGGTTCAGGTTCCCTCAAATGGAATCTACCAATAATCTCTTCTTCATAGGATTCTTGTGACAGAGTGAGTCGATTCATGGAGCATTCTCCATGAATCTTGACTCCCACTGTCTAAACTATTTCCTTTATCATAAAAGATGAAAGGATAGCCATCCTTAATTGGCTAAAGCAGCCTCTATGTTATTTCTAACTAGCCATATGTCTTCTACATATAGCGTGAGGTAATGAAATACTCTCAGCTTTCTTGAAATGGACTAAGTGGTCAATTACCACGAGTCTAAATGAATATATGAGATATTGACAAATCCCTGAAGACGGCATACTCTGCGCTCCTGGACTTTTGCCATGAGACCTATGTGCTTTTGCACAGTTGATACCTTGTTGCTGTGTGAACATCTTCACTGCTTGATGTGTCTAGTAGTGGTTGATTGACCCTTCTGCATCCCTTAAATTTTTTAGAGAACAATTGTTCTCAAAATCCCTTGTGACGCGGGGCAGATCCACCAAGTCTTATACTTGGTATGTCCTTGTAGACTTGGTCTTTTCTTCTTCCATCGTTTTAGTCCACTTTTTACTAGTAGGGCCGGAGAGAGCCTTTTGAATTATCAAAGGTCTACTTGATAATTTAGTACTCCTTTAGTACTCCTCTTGGATTGTGCATCATGGAAGATATGCTCCTCGTAAGCATTACTCCCACTGGACTCAGCAACTGGAGATGCGTCTATATGCTCCTCTCAACATGTTGTAGGTCCGCCTCCTTTCAATGAAGATGCACATCCAAAAATCCGTCTCCCTTGCTCTAGAAGAGTTTGTCTTAAGGACCATTACATCCTTAGACTCAAATTATGTGACCGGAGTGTCTTCATTCTCGCTAATGAAGACGTATCCTTTTGAGTGACCAAGCTATCTTACCAAGACACGCTACTTGCCTCTAGGGTCAAGCTTCCCATACTCATAGGAAGGATCAAGTATGCCGTATACCCTCATGGTTCAGCATACTCTAATCAGGTCTTTTACCTAACTAGAACTTAAAAGGAGTCACTCACATAATTTGGAAGGACATATGGTTAAGTACGAAAGTGACTGTTGGCAAAACATCTCCCCAATGGGAATCACTTCAGTCATTATCAACTTAACCAACTCCAGGAGCAACTCATTTTGCTGTGGAGTGTGTGGAGTAGTTAGTTTTCTCACTATCCTAATTTCATCACGTAATTGTGAGAAAATACTGGGCCACTTGCCTTGCCCCCACACTTATCGGACCCTTATGTCCGAGTGGACTAATTTGATGAAAGCGGGTTTTTCTGATTTCATTACTGAATGGTTTTCAGGTTGCTTTGTTTGTAAGGAAATGTTTACAAACTAGCATTGGGAATTTGTCCTCACAAATTCCCCTTTGCTAATACGTAATTGCGTCCCACACGCATTTGCCAAAAAAGGTGTATCAACCAAAGAGGAACACACAACAAAGCAACTAGTTAAATTACGGGAATGTAATTCAAAATGGATCACAACACAACCATTATCATAAAATCAGAACTAACACTAAGGAGTCATGATAAACATGTAGATCACATTATATCCTAAGTTCTTTCACGGAAAAACAGCTCATAATAAGTTTCGTTCAGTATCTAGAACACAAAACATATATGAAGATAAAGAGTGGCCACTACGTAACTTCATTTTGTAGCTGCCCAACCTCTTAACTTTAATAATGCTTTGTTCCCACGAGGATACTTCTGCTCCCATTGGACAGAGGACGGAACTCCATGAACCAATGTTCATGGGTGAGAGGAAAATGATTGCTGCAAACAATTTTTGCGCATAGTGCCGTATGGGTTGGCACAAGCAACATTTGACCTTGGCCAAAATCTCTTTTCCTCCCTTGTTTTTCCTTTGAACTGAGGATACTTACCTTACACTCAGCCTTTCTCTTCCTAGCACCACGTCTCTTGGACCCTTTGTCCTTGTTCTCGGAGCTTAGAGCTCTAAGTAACTTTAACCACTTAGGCTACATGCTCGGTGGATTTCGCAGCCTTATGCCAATAATCCTTGAGCACTAGGTGGTGTTTAATATCATCAGGAAACTTGATGATATTAGCGGAGGTTGGAATGACCAACTCCGGCCGGCCGCCGACGGTCCATGGCGGCGCCGACCGCCGGACGCCGGCCGGCTGCCACCACTGGCGGCTCCGTCAGTCGTCGCTAGTCAAACCTCCCCATTTCCTTCCCAAAATAGCAGCATACATCCACAGGTATATATCTAATTCGTAGGGTACACATACCTTAAATAATATATATATATATATATATATATATATATATATATGCAAATTAGGGTCTTTAATATTGAAAGGGGGACCTAAACATGTTTCTAGGTTTTAGGGTATGGGCTGCCAATCAATATTGAATTAAAAATTAACTCATATAATTTAAATTCAAAAGCCATATTACCCCACCCTCACTACCAGAAAGAATTCCGTCTCTAATTTGATTAGAGACGGACATCGTTCCGTCTTTAATATCGGCGTCGCAAATTATTAGAGACGGAATTTTAGGTTCCATCTTTTTCCCGTCTCTATTCATATTTTAGAGAAACTGGTTATAGAGACGGAATTGGCCCTTTTCCGTCTCTAATATCATTCCTGCAACATGCGTTTAGAGACGGATTAGAGACGGAATTGGCCCTTTTCCGTCGCTAATCCGTCTCTAAACGCATGTTGCAGAAATAAAATTAGAGACGGATTAGAGACAGAATTGGCCCTTTTCCGTCTCTAAAGGCATGTTGCAGGAATAATATTAGAGACAGAAAAGGGCCAATTCTGTCTCTAATATTATATCTGCAACATGCATTTAGAGACAGTAGATCTATAGCTCAATTGTAAAAGAAATCCAGAAATACAATGGAGTTATCAAATCACATAAACTAAACATATTGTTGTGCACATTTCAAACATCTAAAAGGTTCTACTCATTTAAAACACATCCACAAAAGTCTAAAATTCTAAAAGGCTGTTAAAATTCCAAAAACAAAAAATATAAGTCAACATTAATGTCATATTCATAATATTAAATCTCTCTTGATCATGTTGGCATCCTTACTAATTGTCCTTTGGTGTACCTTGGTCTCCTTGAAGCTTAGAAAATAACTGACGAAACAAACGATCATATTCTTCAAACTTATCTTTATAGCCAGCTATTACTTCTTTTTGCTCATCAACTGTTTGTTTCAGACTAGCATTCACTTCTTTTTGCTCATCAATTGTTTTTTTCAAAGTAGCATTTGCTGCTGCTAACCGCTTATCTATTTCCTCTTGCAATAGATGATGAAACTCACTAGCTTGTGAATAAGAAGCCCCAGTTGAAGAGCTACCAATTTCAGTTGCCTCTGATACAATACCGAAAACACGACCCTTCTTATTTTTACCTCCCACCGCCTCTAACCAAATTGCTGTCTCTTCATTTAGAGAAATTGTATCACTGGATGCACCATCAATAGGTGGTTGAGAAGATCTAGCTGCCTTGATTCTTGTATATTCAGCCTGCAAATTAAAAATCAATTGACAAAATTTTAATATATCATGTACAAACACACTCAGCTTTTGAGGCCAACACAAGAAATTAAGTTTTTCTACAAGTACCACTCTAAATTTCATTTCACGCACGTAATTACAATCTCGATCTATATTGGACACAATAATATTATATCAACATAGACTTGTGATGAAACAAACAAATTAAACTCTCCAAAGTCAAATAAAACACACATACTATAACTTGACATCCTTCATTCAAGTCATGAGGCACAGTTAAAAAATATTTCAATCCTCAGTTCTGTGATTCAAAACCACTCATAATGTAACCTTCATTTATATTATTAGAGAATATTTTCTAGAATCAGTGAAAGAAAGTCAATCTATCAATAAGTAATAACATCAAGTGACCCAATAATTCTCCTTGCACAACAAAGATGGAAACATAACACCCTACTTCTCCCATCAAGTGAGCCAATAATTCTCCTTGCACAACAAAGATGGAAACATAACATCCTACTTCTCCCATCAAGTGACCCAATAATTCTCCTTGCACTACCTTAAATTCTTATCCCGCAAACCCACAGAATCTAACAAAATAAAAAATTTGAAAAGTATTAGAAATAAATTTATATACTTACACAAGCATCTGCAGATCTTTGGTCAAGAAATTCACCATTTTCTTTCCTTGTATGAGTGCGCTTAAATAGGTCAAAACATGTTGGTTCTCTCCCCAATTCTTGCCTCTACCATTACCACAAAATAATAGTTTGTTAGTCAAATAATCAAAATCCAAAGAAACATTAAATAAACTAACAAATTTCAATGAATTTAATATTTTACCATCCTCCTTTTATGCTCTGTTACAGGAATAGAGCCACAACTATGTATAGTACCACCCTTAACAGAGGCTCGATTCTTTTTGGCTTGCTCTCCTTTTAGCTTAAATTCTTCACTGTTTCATATGTCTTTCAATTGATTCAAAACCTCTTCTGAAATCCACAACGGTGGGTCATTACCTTTATTCACTCCATCGTGCACAGCCCATATCAATCCTCGAAGTCGATTACCAGCATTTTTATTCCAATTTTTCTTAATGTGCTTGGCATGTTGGTCTAGCCACTTGTACGATTTCTGGATACAAGAGACAAAGTAAAGTAAAAGTATAAGTGATGAGACAAAATAAAAAGTTCAAAGTAAAGTAAAAGTATAAGTGATGAAACAAACCGCCCATTCCTTGAACCACATATCTTTGACTTGCTGAGGAGTTTTTTTCGAATTGTAATATGGCCCAGTATATTTTTCATGGATGATCGTTGTTATCTCCCTAACAACGTCCACTACAGGGTAAAATCTACACATTCCAACAAGTATTTAAACTCCAATGCATTGTTGACCAATATACTTTTAAAAAAATTAAATAGTATAACTAAATGGAAATTAATACTTATGAGTCATCATTGATCGGATAAATCCATGTTTTACCATCTATAGGTCCTTGCCCCAAGGTTTACCACGAAATAAATCTTGGGGGACATCTTCAGGTTGGATGGTAGCACCTTGTTCCTCCTCCAGTAGCACATGAGCATTGGATTGAGACGAAGATGGTGGGGAAATATGAGGTGTTGGAGTCGTTGTTACACCATGCATGGTAGGTGAAGGAGATCTTAGGTCGTTAGATCGGCCTCCACCCCTGGATCGACCCCCACCTCGATTCGTGCGTCCTCCTCTACCACAGTGCGTCCTCCTCAACTTTATCATGTCTTGCAGGATAAGGAGCATAATACACTTGAATTGCTTGTTGTGCAAATATAAATGGATCGTATCTGTTGTACCTTCGTGTTCTTTGAATTTCAACAATTCCATTATGGATGTCCATGCCACGACCCAAGGTTGGATCAAACCATTCACAATTGAACAACACTAAACGTTTAGGTGATTTCCCTACAAACTCCAATTGGATTACTTCCTTAAGTATGCCATAGTAGTCGTGCTCTGGTTGTTCATAATCAGATCCCTTGGTGCACACACCACTATTTATAGTGGATTTATGACGGCCCCATGCTTCTGTGTAGAACTTGTACCCATTGACAAAATACATTGGCCATGTTTGTACAATACTCTTGGGGCCCCATGCAATGGCTGTTAAAAATTCATCACTCACTCCATTGTTCGGGTTTAGAACCTATTCAAAAGAAATCTTTCAAATATGATATTAAGGTGTAAACTAGGATATTTTAAGTAGATTTCTCAATGAAAACTTATATATTGCTGAAAGTTCGGAGTGACGAGTACATCCCTCCCATAAAGGAGCTTGCGCAATAGACAACATGTCATAAAAAGCTTGAGCATCAGCGTTTGGAGGCTCCTCTGCATTTTGGTCAAAAAGATGGCCCAGCTGCATCGATCACCATTGTCTCATATTGATTCAAATGTTCCCCACCATTCTCTTCAAAAACATCTTGATCATTTACTTGTGAATGAGTCACTTGAGGGACTTTTGGCAATGATTCCCCGTGGGAGGTCCAATGGAAATAATCGGGCTTAAATCCATACTGATACAAATGCGTCTTCACAACATCATGACAGTCAAATCTCCTATTCTTACACTTTCTACACGGACACCTTATCTTTCCATTATACAGATAAGTTGATAATTCACAAGACTGATCTAAAAACTTGTCAACACCTTCCATAAAGGCATTAGTGAATCCATCTCGACCAGGAAGCACTCTATCGTACATCCATTGTCGATTTTCAGGTAAATCCATGTTCTGTTCCTATAAGCCTATCATATTTAATTATAAAACTATATGTCAATAGTTGGAAAAGAAAGAATAAGGTTAAAGAATAATCTCTATAATCAAAACACAACTTTCATCTCTATATGACAAGTTCTAATCTTTTATATAGAGCTAAGCTACACAAAATAGAGAAATCAAGTAATATCTCCTTCGGGGAGCTAAGTGAGTAGTTATGAGTGAAACAAAGAAATGACAGGTATTCAGCAGTAGTGCATCCCCAACCCTATAATTTTAAATTTTCCAATTCCAAGCATGAACATACCAATAATACCAGCAGGAGCAGAGTATAAACTGAATAATCACCCTATACTAATAACATAAAGAAATGGGTCAAATATGAACTTACCTTCTAATAACAAGATCTCGTGAATCTTTGTTGCCTTATGTCTTTCCAAAACACTTCATAGATATCACCTTTACCTACAAAAGAGGAAATTTTTATTAATTTAATTATTGTAATTAGCATTAAAATAATTAATGTTATGGTCAATAAAATTTTTGTCCATAAGTGACATAAAACTATTAAAATTTTTGTCCATAAGTGATACAGGGGAAAAATAGATACTTTTGTCCATATGTGAATATTGAATCTTTAGAGTCCAAATCAAAAGTAACAAGCTGAAGCTGCATCACGGGTGTGGTGTGAGAAAGAAGCACTCATTTGTATTTGGTTAAGTCTTTGGGACTTTGGAGTTTATTCCTTTGCTCGAAAAGGGAAGAAGTATCTTGTGTATTTTTCCATTAGTCTTCATGTAGGAGTAACTAGTAAGAGGCTTTCGCCTGTTCTTAAATGGGCTTTTCACAATTGGTCCAAAAGGATAATAAATTCTAGTACATTAGGTAGCATAATTGGATAAATATCTAGATGATATATTCTATTGCACAGTTCTAATAATTTGTTATGCTCATTAATATTGGTTTCCCTTGGTACAACTTAAAGAGAGAGAGAGAGAGAGACTTGGATTTACTTGTTGGATAAATTAAGAATCCAACGGATTCATGCACATACTCTTGCGCACCCTGAGTAGATGTAATTTCTAGTCTTCTATAATAGTTCTACTTGAGTCTTCCCTTCAAAATTGAAGGAGAAGAATAAATCCAACAAAAATTTTATCATCGTTCACAAGTTAAATATGGCAGGAAATTCACACTCTTTGGTGGCAAAACCACCCTTCAAAAACGTGGCAGAAATACATAATAGTAATAATAAAATCACCAAACAAGAAGGGAATGAGAGGGTAGCGCCAAGAGACTCCATTGCCTTTGCACAGGGTGGTGATAATTAGATTCATTACAATCAAACTTAATTCTTATAACTTCCCTAAATGGCGGACTTTTCGAAGTTTATAAGTTTGTTAATTGTTAGTTGTGTGAATCTAGGCTTGATTGACTCATTTTTGGGGTAAAGAAAAGTGGCTAGAAAGGCCATCTACACAAGTGAGTTGCACAAGCATATGTGAGCTGAAGCAATAATCCAATCTCCAAGTGAATGAGGTCAATGATAAATAAATTGATAAGGATGAAGATTTCCACGAATCATGATAATTGTCAAAGAAAAACAAGTCTAGTTGTTTTTTACTTTTGAGTTAGTTTTAATTTTAATATATATATATATATAAAAAAAAGCAAAATAGTGTACATTGTGATGTGGTGAGAGTGAGAAGGTTGGTTTATTGAGGTTACTATACTAAAACAGTAGGAAGCTAGGTAGCATTGGTAGATGAGTAAGGAGAGGTTAGAATTAGAACAGTAACTATGTATAAAGAAAGAAAGTATAGAATGTTGGTAATGGGCTGGAAGGCACGATATATCCACAACCACCACCATATCTACCATATATCCAAAAGAAAATATCTTCCGGCGCCTTTATCTGTTGAATTTTCCTACCATAATAATAGCTTCTCATAAATAGATAACCTGACGTCATTATTCAAGATATCCACCACTTTTCCTTCCATTTGGTCGCGCTTCTAAAATCTAAATACAAATTCTGATGTTCAAACTTCAAAGCAGTAATTTCTCTTTCTACATACCCACCAGTATTAAAATCTGCCTGAACAGTATCTTTAATGGCCGACCATATATAGAAACCAATTGAGATTTTAGAACCTTCCTTCTTTCTACCTCATTTATGGTGTCAACTACCTACAGCTGATTTCTCTTTTTCTTCATATTTTATGAGCATTTCCTTTGATTAACTATTTTTAGACAAATAGCTTCTGTTACTCCAAAAAATTCAAGGAATGAAATATTCTAGGCAATGCTTTATATGTTACAAACTTACAATTAAAGCTTTTAAGATAAAAACAGGGTTCTCAGAATATTCCAAGAATAATTCCAAGCCAAACCGTATTCCTAGAAAACTTTCTTGTGCCACCAATACTACAGTTTAGTATAGTTAACCAGAGATTAAATTATCACATCAATGACAGCATATATATATATATATATATATATAAACATCAACTTAACATCTATATCTACCATATATCCACCACTAACACTTTTTGTGTGTCTTCTCTTTTTCTTTATCACTCCACCCAACTTCGTTTCTGTATAAGAATTGAATCGACTTTTAATTAGTTACTTCAGACACGTAGTGACAAATTGAAAGAGAAAAGGAGACACTACTATTAAGATTCGACAAAAGTGGTTTTCATAGATTTTCAAACTCTATATTTTCTTTCTTGCATTGCATTATCACAAAGACAAATATTCCTTCTCTTTCCAAATCGCCTAAAAATGATGGAAAACTGCCATTTGAGATTCTAAATCTAAAACATGCCAAAAGAAATTCTTACAGACACAAACTTGAAGACTAGTCCGAACCGAACAGGTAGATATTTTCAGTAATGCTAATTAAGGAGATTAAGCACCGTGAAGTAAAAATACTTGCCCGAAAATCAGCAGAAAATCGAACCGCGTTGCTTTGCGTTGGAATTCCCTCCAACTTAGACAGAAAATCAGCAGCGTTGCAGAAGGTAAGCAACCGAAGACGACGACGGTGTGAGGCGCTGGTGTGTAGCGGATTTAGGGCTCAAAAAATGAAAAGAGGGAAAGGGGAAATCGATTTTAGGACTTACAGAATAGAGACGGAAACTCTCATGTTGCAAAACGACGTCGTGTGGTTAAATATATTGTTTTTTTTAACTAATCAGAGATGGAATATTCCGTCTCTATTTCTGTCACTAATTATCCCGCCAAAATTTTTTGTTTCGCGCCATAAACTTTTTGTTGGGGCACAAAAAAATTCAATCTATTGAGATGGAACATATTAGAGACGGAACATTCCCTCTCTATATTCCGTCTCTAATAAAGGAATATGGTAAAATTTAAAATTTTGTGTTAGGGACGAATTAAAGACGGACTGGAGACGGATTAGAGAGGGGATTTTTTCGGTCTCTATTTTCCGTCTCTAAATACCAATTTTCTGGTAGTGCTACAATGTATGATGTAACACATGTTTTAAATCAAAATTAAAACATTTAAATAAAACTGGAACCTAAGCATGTTCCTAAGTTTTAAATAAAAATCATACAAGCCCTAAACATGTTCCTAACCCTTTTCGGTTCATCAATCCCCTTGAGAACAGAGCCCTAGTATAAACCAGGCTCTGATACCAATGTAGGAAAAACCCAGATCCACATGACCTGACCTGACTCAGGGACCTAAAAGAAAAACCGAAAGAAATCCAGGCAAAAATAAATATTGCGGAAGCTACTAACATGGACGCCATCGCTAAAACCTCGGATCTTGCCAATGCCTCTGCTCCACCAGAGCTGAACTCCAATCGATGAGCTATGAAAATGGTTGCACCAAACGGAGGACTCTATCTACGAGAGGTAAAACCACATGTCCACGACTGATGCGCGGAAGAGGACTCAAGAGAAAGAGAAAATTATACTGAGTGGGGTTTTCCAAACGGGACCCCCCTTTCTAACACATGGAATGAGCAACTAGAAAGGTGTGGAGTCACTCCTATTTATAGGAGGATGAGAGAGTTATCATCATTGACGCAAGCAATGTGGGACTTGGAATATGAACAAAATATCATGCTTCCATCATGATCACCTAGCCCACTTTGGGCCATGAGTGCGGGCTCATGTGACCTCCGATGAGTGTCATCTTGGTGTCGTTTTGTTCATCTCTCAGCGAGCTTTCCAACGGATCCTCACTCGACCCGATTGGACTCCCACATTGGCGGATATTTAGTCCCGAAGACCCCAATATATCCAACAGATGTAAGATCCATTTGTTAAAGATGGGCAAAAGATCCAGATGCTTTAAGTTGTTAACGTGATTAAATTGTTTGAACCAGTGCTTTTGAGTTATGCTTCCTCCTTCTTTTTAGATCCTTGAAATCAGCTTTGAAAGATATGCAAGTGGAACATGTTGAGGAGGAAAGATTCCATGTTGATATTAAAAAAGTTGTGCGTCAAAATTTAGGTATGATTTTTTGTAGTCCCTAAATATGTGTAGCCTCTTTTCTTTTCTGCTGATAATATGTATTTTTATATAGTTGTTTTTATTGTAAAAGCTAGCACACTTTTGATGACTTTAAAAGGGAAAAATATGTGTCTGAAACTTATAATTCTCAAATAACGAGTAATATTGTGAACTTTTATTATTTCTGAAAATAGCATATTTTCTTGCCATTATTGTTCTCTTATATTGTACTGATAATCAATTATTGTTATTGATAGTAACTTGACAAGGAAGCTCTCATTTGGGAATAACTCTTACTGATTGTGTTGCACTCTTGCTATAGTTAAAAATAGGTTTGAGGGTGCACTTTTTGATCCAAATCTAAAAATTGGATTCTTTCTTTAACATCTCTTAAGAAACAAATAGGCAATAGCTTTGCCCTTTAAACCTCTTTAGTGGTTTGATGAAATGCTGTGGGGTGGATTCTATAGTGGATTGTTGACTATCTTTAATAATATGATGCATGTTTACGTTGTTATAATAATAATAATAATAATAATATTAGTATTATTATTATTATTATTATAATAATCTGCATGGTAATAATATAAATAGATATATTACTGTAGGTTTGAAATCACCCCAAATTGAGATCCACCATGTTAGTTCTGTGTTGGAAGTTGTGACTACTGCCATGTTCATTATTATTTTGATTCGCGTTCATTAGGAAAGAGATTTCAGGTATATATGATTTTTTTCATGAACAAAATGGGAAGGCATATAGAGGAAAAGTACCAGTTTCGAACCTTTGACTCAATAGTTTAGGACAAAGCCCTTAACCAAGAAGCACAGGTCAGCTGGTATATATGATTGCATTTAAAGTTTTATGAATCTCTTACATTGTCAATGATTGATATTCTACATTGTACATGTTTAATTTTAATAATTATAATAATAAAAAAAGAGTCTAAATAAGAAGGGAAATAAAACAATCTCTAGCAGTCTCCTTCTTGACACAAGATTACAACATTGATATCTGCGGTTAGTTTTTTATGGTTGAAACTTAAAGTAAAACTTTGCTTTTTTTGTTTTCTTTCTTTAATTTTGACAGAAATTAAAAAGGCACATATCATTATCATCCCTGAAGATGGTGGTAGAAAGGGATTGACTAACAAGAGAATGAGAGGCTCTGGAATAATGGACTCCGAAACGTAGGAACATATTGAACATGTTATAATGAATCTACCTTCCTTTCCATTTCCCGTCGTAGGAAGAAAATGGGTTATTATTACCTTCCTTTCCATTTCCCGTTGCACTTTCTTAAACTAAAGAAGGTTTAACATGACTTTTAACAAATTTTTAGAGAAATGGCCATCATAGACATAGTATACAGCTGATATATCTCTTAGAGTATTTATTTTCAATACAAATAGTCTTCCTACCATTCGTATTTTGCCAATAGTGTTGCCAACAATATATGACTCACATATCATTGGATTGGATATATATAAACACAAATATATGGAAATGCATTGATCGTGAATCTACAATAAGTGAGATTTTTTTTTTGGATACACATAATCTAATATATAGAAGAGGAAAGCTTTGGATATATCCTGTATGGAAATGTGTTTTGTGGCCAAAGAGAAGATTGATAAATGGCTTCCATATGGTTTTAAGTGTTACATAATATTTTGTATGGCTTCTTTCGTTACAATTCTCATTTAACTCTCACTCTACTTCAGTTCTGATTGGTAGACAAGAATAGAAACTAAAATGGGCAAGAAACTTGAGATTAGTGGCTAGTACTTTTTTGTGTACAATTTGTCTTATTCAGCTACAATTGAATTGGTATTCTATTTTAAACCCCCAGCCTTTGTATTTGTACTTGCTCACCCTATCCACTTTCTTTTGGGGTCCCATTAAATTAGTGATTTGACCCTTGATGAGTGTGCTGAAGTGAGTCATGACAGCATTTGAGGCATGGATTTTTCATTTAATTAATAATAACATTAGCATAACTTTTTATGTTATATATCACAAGATACACTTTTTTTTTGTTATATATCACTATTTGCAATTCTATGAAATGCATTCAAGATCATTTTCAATGTTATATATAGAGGTTTATTTCGATTTGGGGCATCCAAACAATCAAATCGATTAAATTGGATGGCTGAAAAAGTCATCGAATCAATTTAAAAGTTTTTGGACCAACCGATCTAAATAATATTAAAATTTTATTAAAATTAAAATATCTAATATAATTAGTTATGGCAAGTATATATTTGTTTCTTTCTTATAGTTGGCTAATTTACAAGACTAATGTCCAAAAGTTAAAATAAAAATAACTGATATAATTAGTTATGGCAAGTATATATTTGTTTCTTTCTTATAGTTGGCTAATTTATAAGACCAATGTCCAAAGTTAAAATTTTGTTGATATACTTGTAATATTTTAGTAACGGTTAATATTCACATTTTTTCTTTAAAAATATTACATAACACATTTTGAAGTACTCAAAAGAATATGTATAGAGGTATGGGGTACGAAGGAACATTTATTGACTATGTATTAAATAGTCAATAGATCAATTCAAATATGAATTCAAGTAGAACATTTATATGTCAATAATGACATATGGGTCTGCATAAGTCATATTCGAGTGAGTTTGTCAGATGAGATGAATAGGATGGATTTTGTAATACCCGAAATATTTAAATTAATTATCATCATCATTATTTAATTTATTTTTCTTTTTGGAAAAAAAAATAAATTAAATTAAAGGGTTAGAATTAAAAAATAAAATGAAGAAGGGAAGAAAATGGGATTTTTTTTATTTATTTTATTGTAGGACTTAAAAGAAATGGAGATTAAAAAGGATGGGGGAAATAAGAATATAACAACTAAAATAATAATAATTTTTATATAATTATTAGTAAAGGGGGAGGCCAAAATCGAGACCACCCCCAATTCAGCAAAACAAGAGCCGAAAAAAATATAATATCAAGCAAAATAAATAAAAGAAAAAAATATAATAATATATACCCTTTTATTAACACTTAAAACAAAAAATATATATATAACATATATATAATAAGATTTAGGGGGGGGGGGGGAATCGTGACCCCCCTTAAGGAGAAGCAGAGGCGCACGCACGCGAGGAAGAAGAACAAGCCACGGGAAGCACGGTTTTGGCCGGTTCATGCCGGAGAGGCGGCGCCGGTGACTGGAGAGCTGACCGGAAGTCTCTTTCAACACTCACAAGCCTTCTAACCGATTGATTCAAGGTGAGAAAGCCCCAAACTCCCAAAACTCCAATTTCTCCAATTTTGGGTATTTTAGGAATTCTTCAAATACTTTCAATCGGGGCATTCCAGGGTTAAATTTGAGCTTAGTGGGTGTTATTGAAAGCTTAGTAAGGTTCAGAATCAAAGTGAAACCGTAGGATTTGACCGGGTATGGAAATCATGGAAATTGGGTTAGAAAAATTGCTATAAATTCAAAATTGATAGTTTGATGCATGTATAGGCTTGGATTGGAGTAGTATAGGTGTTCTAATTGCTGGAAACATACAAGGGAATAAAGCCCGGGTATTTACCGTTTCAACCAGAACACAATCCGGTGAAAAAAAAGGTAAAATACTAAGCCACCGTACCGTAAGGAGCTGTGCGGTGGGTTGGACACCTTGGTCTAGATCGTGGGGGATACCTAAGACCCGCTAAATTGGTTGCAAGGCTCTAATTATACCCAATTATATTTTTATATATAACTAAAGAGGTAGTAATTGAGCTTTTACTCGGCGAATAAGGGAGACGGTGGGATGAGTAAGCTAGACCCTCTTTTAAACCGTGAATTTAATTCTTTTATTAGTTAAATACCCATATGAATACATGAAGGGAAATTTAGACAAGTGGAAATCTCTAACCTAAGAAATTAGAGGTTCTAAGTGGCTCTAAAGTGTGAAAGTCGAATATGGGGCATTCTGGACTTTCAAAAAGAGCAAATAAGACGACATAACAAACTAAATAATTAGTTCTTAGAAAATAGCTAGAGGGTGCATAAGCATTAGCATGACACGTGCATGGTAGATGCTTAGTTACGCGTTCTAAATTTCTTAAATATATATATGTGTATAGGGCACCACAGGGTAATTGGAGCTCCAGGCACTCCGAGGACTGATCAGGAGGGCCAACGAGGTGAGGGGCTCTCCCATCCCTGCCCCACAGGGTTGGATGACTACATGGAAAAGTGGTTTGCTCTATTTTGTGCAAATTGATATATGAACTATGTCTATCTGAATGTATTTATGTTACGCGTATATGATTAGTGAGTAAACAGTGGACGTGCAAACTATTTATATGTTTATATGTTCATTCTCAAGTGAATATGCGATATTAGGGCTCACCGAGCCTTATATGATACCGTGGGTAGGAGTGAGTCGAAATTTCATATGTGAGGGTTTATTAATATTAGAAACCCATTTAAATTGATCATCGTGCAAAGGTTTTGACCGTATGGTACATTGAGGAAAATGAACCTAGGTTGTTAAATGTGAGTGAGAGTGTGGCAAAATTGAAACGGGGGAAAACTAGGCCTAGCTAATTCACACGTGTAATATTCAGTTAGTTATTAATATGGCGTCTTTCAAGGTCGAATATGTTAGTTGAACTTGTTTAGGTTAGTTCGGGTAGATCGAGTCGGTTATCCTGGTCGGATAGACAAGATTCCGTTAACAGTAAGTATGCCACATAGTGGCCATTACCTTGGTTTAACCGGGGTCAAACAAGTTGCCGGCTATTACTCTAAGCATGCCTTGGAGTCAGAAAGTTCCTGGTGTGATCAACCAGGTTCGTACATGAAATTGCCTTTGGGCCAGTATTTCTCTTAGCGTAATGCGGGAGACAGAAAGTGAGTGCCTACGTGCACAAGTATATGTTAACTATGGAACCATATGTTATATGTTTATGATTGATGTTGGATATATTGGGGTCTTCGGGACTAAATATCCGCCCATGTTGGAGTCCGATAGGGTCAAGTGAGGATCCGTTGGAAAGCTTGCAGAGAGACGAAGAGAACGAAACTAAAATGACTCTCATCGGAGGTCACACGAGCCCGTACTCGTGGCCCAAAGTGGGCTAGGTGATCATGATGGAAGTGAATATTTTGTTCACTTTCCAAGTCCCACATTGCTTGCGTCAATGATGGGAGCTCTCTCATCCTCCTATAAATAGGAGTGACTCCACCCCTTTCTAGTTGCTCATTCCATGTTCCGTTTGGGAACCCCACTCAGTATAAGTTTTCTCTTTCTCTTGAGTCCTCTTCCGCGCATCAGTCGTGGACATGTGGCTCTACCTCTCGTAGGTAGAGTCCTCCGTTTGGCGCGACCATTTTCGGTGTTCGTCGTTTGGAGGACAGCCCTGGTGGAACAGAGGCACTAGCAAGATCTGAGGTCTTAGCATTGGCGTCCAGGTTAGTAGCTTCCGCAATATTTATATTTATGCCTGGATTTATTTTCGGTTTTTTTTCTTTTAGGTCCCTAGGTCGGGTCGGATCATGTGGATCCGGGCCTTTCCCTAGATTGGTATCAGAGCCAGGTTTATGCTAGGGCTCTGTTCTCCAGGGATTGATGAACCGGAAAAGGTTAGTAACATGTTTAGGTCTTGTATGATTTTTATTTAAAACTTAAGAACATGTTTAGGTTCCCAGTTTTATTTAAATGTTTTGAATTTAATTTAAAACATGTGTTATATCATATATTGTAGGGTAGGATACCATAATTTTTGAATTTAAATTATGAGTTAATTTTTAATTCAATATTAACTGGTAACCTATACCCTAAAACCTAGAAACATGTTTAGGTTCCCCTTTCAAAATTAAAGACCCTAATTTGCATGCATATATATATATATATATATATATTATTTAAGGTATGTGTACCCTACGAATTAGATATATATCTGTGAGTGTATGCTACTACTTTGGGGATGGGGAACGTTGACTAAAGAGATTGACCGGCAAAGCAGGTTGTCGACGGTGGCCGACCAGCGAAGGTCCGGCAGCCGTCGATGGTGGTTCACCGGCGAGCGGCGCGGCCACCGGCGGAGGTCCGGTGACTGACGCCGCCCGCGGGTTGCCGGCGACGGCGGAGGTCCGGCGACCTCCGCCGCCGAGGAGCGCTGGTGACGGCGGAGGTGCGGCGACCTCCGCCGCCGAGGAACGCCGGTGACGGCGGAGGTCCGGCGACCTCCGCCGTCGATGGTCGCCGGCCGGAGAGTCTCCGGCGGCCGCCGCCGCCGCCGCGAGTGCCGGCGGTGATCCGGCGCCGGCCGTCTGTTGACCGCCGGCGAGGTCAACGGTCAACCGTTGACCAGCGTCACGAAATTTTCTGTCGCGCATAATTTCTCCGTTTTAGCTCCGATTTTTGAGTCGTTTTTCTCGTTTTAGTGAGACGAATCCAAATATGGGGAGAAATTAGGGTGAATTGGAGTTTAAAGAGTGGATATGTCCATCTCTTGACTCATTCACATACACAACGAGAGAGAAGATTTAAGCGATTTGTGATCGTTTAAATTACCTTAAGTGTTTTACTCGAGTGGGAGCTAGGGGCAGCATGTGGCAAACCCATAACTCGATGTAAATGCTTATCCATGTGGGAATTTAAATAGTAAGTGACTATTTAAATGATCGTAAGCGTTGTAATCAAGTGGAAGTTCGAGGTCGTGCCTGTGGCGACTCGATGGTCTTCTTGATCGCTTACATAGTGGGAATCCAAAAGGGATTTTGAATAGTATGTGACTATTCTATGAAAATTGTTGAGTCAAGCAGAGAAAAGTGTACATATATAGGCTCTCTGTGTGATGAGGGTGGTTGACCCTACTTCTCGAATGCAAAGACTGACTATATCTACACTCATCTTGCGTTGATTACAATTTTCAAGAGTTGTGTGTTGTGTAATAAGGAGCTGTGTAATTAGTGTTAGCATTTAGGATTGACTGATAGCATAACTACAAAACTTGTAAACGTAGATCACATTAGAGATATCGCTTTGGTGACACTGTGGTCACCAAACTGAGGCAACTTACAATCAAGTTTGATGCCTCCAAGATGCGCTCTGACAAGAGAATGAAAACGCATCTAAGGGAGAAATCAAACTTAATTTGAGAGTGTGAGTAAGCCTGCAGACTCCCCACTGGTAAACTGTGAGTTCAAACTGTTGCCAGATCTCTTCCCTCCCATTGGGAGTGCATATAGGTCATTCCGACCTTCACTAACACCATCAAGTTTCTTGATGATATTAAACCCCACTTAGTGCTCAAAAATTGGTGGCATAAGGCTGCAAAATCTATCGAGCACGTAGCCTAAGTGGCTAAAGTTACTTAGAGCTCTAGGCTCTAAGAACAAGGACAATGGGTCCAAGAGATGTGGTGCTAGGAAGAGAAAGGATAAGTGTAAGGTAAGTAGCCTCAGTTCAAAGGAAAAGCAAGAGAGGAAAAGAGATTTTGGCAAAGGTCAAATGTTGCTTGTGTCATTCCATAAGGCACTATGCGCAAAAATTGTTTGCAACAATCATTTTCCTCTCACCCATGAACATTGGTTCATGGAGTTCCGTCCTCTGCCCAATGGGAGCAGAAGTATCCTCGTGGGAACAAAGAATTATTAAAGTTAAGAGGTTGGGCAACTACAAAACGAAGTTGCGGAGTGGTCACTCTTTATCTTTATAAATGTTGTATGTTCTAGATACTGAACTGAACTCATTATTAGATGTTTTTCCGTGAGAGAACTTAAGATATAATATGATCTACATGTTTATCATGACTCCGTAGTGTTAGTTTTTGTTTTATGACAATGGTTGTGTTGTGATACACTTTGAATTACATTCCCGTAATTCAACTGGTTGTTTTGCTGTGTCTTCCTATGTGGTTGATACATCTATTTGGCAAGTGCGTGTGGGACGCAATTACGTATTAGCAAAGGAGAATTTGTGAGGACAAATTCCCAATGCTAGTTTGTAAACGTTGCCTTACAGACAAAGCAACCTGTTGTTGTGTCTTCCTCTGTGGTTGATACACCTATTTGGCAAGTGCGTGTGGGACGCAATTACGTATTAGCAAAGGAGAATTTGTGAGGACAAATTCCCAATGCTAATTTGTAAATGTTGCCTTACAGACAAAGCAAACTGAGAACCATTCAGTCATGAAATCAGAAAACCCGCTTTCATCAAATTAGTCCACTCGGACATCAGTGGTCCGATAAGCGTGGGGGCAAGGCAAGTGGCCTAGTATTTTCTCACAGTTACGTGATGAAATTGGAATTGTTAGACAACTAACTATTCCACAAACTCCACAGCAAAATGAGTTGCTCCTGGAGTTGGTTAAGTTGATAATGACTCAGGTGAACGTTCCCATTGGGGAGACGCTTTACCAACGATCACTTTCGTACTTAACCATATGCCCTTTCAAATTATGTGAATGATTCCTGATGAGTTTTAGTTAGGTAAAAGACCTGATTAGAGTATGCTGAGACCATAAGGGTATGCAGCATACTTGATCCTTCCTGTGAGTATAGGAAGCTTGACCCTAGAGGCAAGTAGCGTGTCTTGGTAAGATAGCTTGGTCACTCAAAAGGATACGTCTTCATTAGTGAGAATGAAGACACTCCGGTCACATAATTTGAGTCTAAGGATGTAGTGGTCCTTAAGACAAACTTTTCTAGAGAAAGGGAGACGGATTTTGGGATGTGCATCTTTATTGAAAGAAGGTGGACCTACAACACGTTGAGAGGAGCGTATAGACGCATCTCCAGTTGCTGAGTCCAGTGGGAGTAATGCTTATGAGGAGCATATCTCCACGAAGCACAATCCAAGAGGAGTACTAGATGAGTACTAAATTATCAAGTAGAGCCTTTGATAGTTCAAAGGGCTCTCTCCGGCCCTACTAGTAAAAGTTGGACTAAAACGACGGAAGAAGAAAAGACGAAGTCTATAAGGACATACCAAGTATAAGGCTTGGTGGATCTGCCCCGCGTCACAAGGCATTTTGACAACAAGTGTGCTTTCAGAAGTTAAGGGAGACAGATTGGTCAATCGACCACTACTAGGCACATTAAGCAGTGATGAAGTACACACAAACAAGAAGGTATCGACTGTGACGAAACCTTCTCGTTTGTTGTGTGGTCAGAGTCTGATTCTAGCTTTGGTCACCAGTTTAAGTCTGGGAGTACATCGATTAGGATGTCAAGACCACTTTATTGAATGGCAAACTAGGTGAAGGGATCTACGTGCACAAACACATAGGTCTCATGGCAAAAGGCCAGGAGCGCAGAGTATGCTGACTACGAGGATCTGTCAAGATCTCACATATTCATCTAGACTCATGGTAATTGACCACTTAGTGCATTTCAAGAAAGTTGAGAGTATTTCATTACCCTCATGCTATATGTAGAAGACATATAACTAGCTAGAAATGACACAAAGGCTGCTTCAGCCAATTAAAGATGGCTATCCTTTCATCTTTGAGATAAAGGAATTGGGTTGTGCGAGTGGGAGTCAAGATTCATGGAGAATGCTCTAAGAATTGACTCACTATGTCACAAGAATCCTATGAAGAAGAGATTCTTGGTGGATTCCAATTGAGGGGACCTGAACCCGAGTGATGTGCTAGTAGCTAGAGGCAAGAGTTTGAGTCTTGCTACACGTCTTTAGACTAAGTCAGAGATGGAGTCATTGGATAGTATTTTGATACATGTGGTTGGTAGCTAGAAGTACAATTAGGATTGTACTCGCTCCAACGTGCTTTTTGTAGTTGGCTTTGTGAGCCGTTATCAGTCAAACCTTGGTTGGACACACTGTTTAGAGTGTTCTGTGGTACTTGAAGGGCGATGCTGAAGGGCGCTGCTGAAAATTGATTGTTTTCATCATATTGGTGACCTGCAAATGGTGGGCCACACATTGATGTTGATTGGGTAAAAGACTTGGATGAGAGGACATCCACGTCTTGGTGTGCTTTACTAAGCACTGTAACTATCTTGCAGAGAGGCAAGTAAGGATTATGCATTTCTCTGTCCATTAGGGACATAGAGTTCATTGCATTATCATCAACAGTACATGGCAGTTTGGATTGGAAGATCTAAAGTCACTTATAGATCGCAGAAAGAGCTGTTGACCTAGAGACATTGATCTCATCAAGTCAAACAGCTATGGTTTACACCAAAGAAAGCCTAAGTACCACAAGAGAACGCAACACAACGTTGTATAAGACATCGTTACACAGTAGTTAACTACCCTGTTGTCTAAGCATCAGAGGGTCCTCACAGTATGACCTGTGATAGAGCATTGGCTCTATACCCTCACAGACCCGTATTGGTGGGTTGGCTGTATAGAGATACAAGCCGTAAAACTAGTGTTTTAGATACACAAGATTGCTTAGAACCAGGGTGATTTAACATAGTTTATGTCATGAGGACAAGCTTTGTGAAAGCTTTATTTCTTGATCATAAGTAAAGTGTAATGCCTAGGCTTACCTTTATTTTGTGTGGATCAAGAAGTAGAATTACTTATTACACAATATATAAAGTATGTCGTACAGGCCTTGGAGGTTGGCTCTCTCACACGAGCAACCGCCTTGGACACGCAGGTGGCGTGGGCCAAGATGAGACTTGGGTGCCTTTTCCTTGAACACCAAAATGGGATATAGTGTGAATATCCAGAGGCAGTTGAAAAGCGCCGAGTGTTGGACAGGAAAACACCACTGAGAACTGATAAGTCGCCCTAGTAATTGTACTAGGATGAGATCCGCTAAAATGATGAGGTCTTATGATCGAATTATGAATTCCCGCTATTCATAATGCCTGTAGCCAGACGTGAGTGCTCCACTTGGCGCTATGTGAAGCGAGCGAAGTGTGGTAGCAAACTCAGGTCAGATTCTAAGTGAGTTTGGACTAAGGTCTGTGTGGTGTAAGTGATTGAGGATTAAAATCGACATACGCTCGAGAACACCACAACGTGCATTTCATACCGCATGTGCTTTAAGAACCGCAAGGGAAGCATCTGAATGAATCCCTGCTTCAATGCTTTGTGAGTCCCTGAAAGGATGCATCAATCCTTTCAAAGGGTACCCTTATGCACTTTGACTCTGTCATGAAGAGATGAGGTAGTGCATGCTACTTTGAGACCTTTCCAAGAGGCTATGGAAAAATACGGCCCGATGGAAGACTGTCAGGAAAGCAGCTATCTTTGATTGAACTGATAAGAGGTCGAAAGGAAGATTGTGTTGACATATGCATGTGTGATAGTATCCTGAGGTCGACCCATTATGTGATCCCTTTGAGGTTCTCATGGATGTGGATACCTATCGCAACTGAGTGTGGCTGAAGTCCTAGTCTTATTGTAGACTTAGAGGGATTGGACTAGCCATGTATATGAACACGTCTAAGGAACCCATGGCACTATTTTTCGGTGAGACATGTGGTCGCATCATCAGACACTTGGGTTGTAGCATCACTTATAGCTGGGCCCTAACAGGCTTCTAGTATAAGGCTCCCACATATCGTGCCAAGCGGTCACGACTGACACGGAGTATGAAAGAAGACGACGAGAGAAAGAGAAATAGAGAAGTCCTTTGTGATAAGGATAGTCATGGGCCTCCCACCATGTGCGAGTGGGAGTATGTTGGATATATTGGGGTCTTCGGGACTAAATATCCGCCCATGTTGGAGTCCGATCGGGTCAAGTGAGGATCCGTTGGAAAGCTTGCAGAGAGACGAAGAGAACGAAACGAAAATGACTCTCATCGGAGGTCACACGAGCCCGTACTCGTGGCCCAAAGTGGGCTAGGTGATCATGATGGAAGTGAATATTTTGTTCACTTTCCAAGTCCCACATTGCTTGCGTCAATGATGGGAGCTCTCTCATCCTCCTATAAATAGGAGTGACTCCACCCCTTTCTAGTTGCTCATTCCATGTCCCGTTTGGGAACCCCACTCAGTATAAGTTTTCTCTTTCTCTTGAGTCCTCTTCCGCGCATCAGTCGTGGACATGTGGCTTTACCTCTTGTAGGTAGAGTCCTCCGTTTGGCGCGACCCTTTTCGGTGTTCGTCGTTTGGAGGACAACCCTGGTGGAACAGAGGCACTAGCAAGATCCGAGGTCTTAGCATTGGCGTCCAGGTTAGTAGCTTCCGTAATATTTATATTTATGCCTGGATTTATTTTCGGTTTTTTTCTTTTAGGTCCCTGGGTCGGGTCGGATCATGTGGATCCGGGCCTTTCCCTAAAATTGATTTACATGCGGATTAATAAATATGTTAGAAGCATGAAATAGGATTTTAAATTGTGAATATGATTTACTAATTGTTTGATCATGTTAAAGATCATAATACGAATCCGTTTCATGCGCATGTGGTTGTGGTTGCTCCCTTCCCCCAGCTGTAGTGGTACCCGCTGCTACGCCAGGGATAGGGGAGCTTCTCACTGAGTCTGCTCGACTCACGTCCCTGTTTACATGTTTTAGATACAGGTGGTTCAGGAGTCGAGATTGCGTCTACTTCTTCGCAAGGAGGCGGACAACTCTGAAGACCGCACGCATAGTCCGCGTGGGTAGCGTATTTTGGTTTATGTAAATAAATCAGGATGTATATGTATATATGACTCCTTTTGGGATGTAGCTTTTGTACATATACAACTGCTGTATATATGTGTCGAACTCTAGTATTGTCGGCTTCATACAGATTAAAGTTAGGTCTTGGTATTGGGACTTTAGGCTATGATATAGCATATATCATGTATATGTATATATGACTTCCGCATGCGACTAGGATAGAACGCACGCCTTGAGGTGTGTGATCAATATGTAAATTATATGTATGTGTGGCTGAATACCTAAATGTATGAAAATATGGCTTCTGCATGTGAATATGATAGATCACACGCATTGAGGCGTGTGTTCAATATGTAAACTATATGCATGCGTGTGATTGAATATATGTATGACTGTATACAGGACTTCTGCATGTAAATATGATAGATCACCCGCCCTGAAGCGCGTGATCAATATGTATACTATTGGTACATGTGAATGAATATGTCTATATATATAGACTGAAGCG
Organism: Senna tora; assembly: GCA_014851425.1. Lineage (NCBI taxonomy): Eukaryota > Viridiplantae > Streptophyta > Magnoliopsida > Fabales > Fabaceae > Senna > Senna tora. The sequence goes on from CM026262.1 coordinate 19,018,428, forward strand.
GCGCTGAGCGAGCCGTGGATTGCAAACTGCTTAGGTCACCGAAAATGGATGGCCGTATACATATATATTATATATATTTTTTGTATTAAAAATGGCTAGTTATAAACATGTGAAAATATCAATCAGGAATTAGAGGCTTACGGGATAGGAGAAATCCTACTTCCCGTGCTGGTCACGGACGTCCGATAGGGGGTCGTGACAGTTTTTTCTTAAATCGATCTCGCCCTCCTAACCCAACTAATCTGATGTATTGAATTATGTTGGGTTAGGATGGGGTCGGTTGAGTTCAATTGGATTATGTTTTCAAATTTTAACTTTTTCTTAAATTATAAATTGAATATAAAAAATTATTATATAATATATATACCAACCAATAATATTATATTTGAATTTACTTTTTTCCCAAATAAATGACTGTAAGGTTATAACATAAGATTTGAAATTTAGAAAAAAAAATATGTAAGCATTCTTTTTCTTTTAATAAAAGACTATAAAGTTAAAACATGAGATTTGAAATTAACTTGGAAAAAACGCACAATTAATTTTTTTTATTGTTTACTTATAATAACTTATCTTGAATATGATAGCAATATTTTATCTTAGCATCCTTACTAAAATTTTTTTAAAAAAAACTAAGGATGAATTATTGGTTTGGCTGAAAAAATATGAAAAAAGAATTGGTAGTGTTGAGAGATGTACAACATATAATGACATAGATGTTTTCTTTATCTATTATTATTTTTTCATATGTGTTTTCTTTGATTATGAAATACTTAAAATTTAATAAAAGACAATGCAAGTTTAATTACGTTTGGTTGAGTCAATCTGACTAATCCGATAAAACAAATGTTTTTTTTTTTGAAAGTTAGATCCACTGAATCTCTTTGTACAATTTTTTTTTTGTCAAATTCAAATATATAAGAGATTAAGTTCACCCCTAAAAGCACATGCTTCCAAGTTTTAATGAGAATTTTGTAAATATCATATTTAGATATTTCAAATTAAAAATGTTTTAACGCAATTAACAGTAAACAAAAATTTAAGAGAAATTTGACATAAAATCTATAATATGGGGGAAAAGAGGCAGTGTTTCCTGTGTTTTTTATTATGCTTATATTTAAATGCTATGTTATTTACTTTTTATTATAATAATCATTTATATCTAAATTATGATTTTTTTTAACATAACAATATCACCGTGATTTAATTTTTAGTCGACATATACTGAAGCTTTGCATGTACAAAGGTATATTCATTTTTTTAAAAAAATTTCATATAAATTTATTATTATTATTATATTTTAAAATAATAAATTAAATGATTACTCATTTTCTCTAATTTCCATCTCATTGCTTCTTTTTATATATATTCAATTTATATAGAAATATCTGTAAACAATATATGCAAACGTAACCAGTGTATAGCACGTGCTCAATTCTATGTGTGATAAAGAGCATTGTATTCACAATAAAATCTGCCCATCCACTTTTACAACTATGTAAAGTTATTTTCTACCGTATACCTGAGTTAGCCGTGACTCTTAGATTTGATCAATTGTGCTGTTATTCTATCATAAATATTTAATTCACAAAAATCGATATGGATTTTAAGTTTTATAAATGAATGATATGTTTTGTTTTGGTTATTAATTTTTTTAATGCTTATACTTTTATCCCGTTTTTAGGATCAATCATATCTCATGAAAAAAAAATTCAACAATCGAACAATGTTGTCATTCAAACAACAAAGAATAGAGCTGTTGACAGTAATTTTAATCTCTTCGATCGTATATCCATGTTAACTACCAAATTATCTACACTAAATTCTAATAAAGTAATAATATTATTATTATAACAAGTCACTGAATCAATCATTACTACATATCTACTTAAAGATTATTCCAAATTTTCAATGTTGAATTAATCGATAATTTAAAAGAATAGAACAAAATTATTTTTCATTTGTATACTATTAATAATTCAATTTATATGTTATTCAATATCTCCTATTAATTGCTAATATATTAATTTCTTTGTAATAATTTAAATAAAGATTAAATATAATTATTAATTAATTTTCTAAATTTTAAGCTAATAAAAAATGAAAACTTCGCGTGCAACGCACAAGCCACAAGCTAGTTACATATATTAGTCATCACATAAATCAATCATTTTATAATAAAATCCATCCTTTCTTTAATAATACAGATAAGGAGAATATTTCACTCCAGGTTAGTGGTATTACCCAAACAATTGGTGAGTAATACATAATTGGTTTATAATAATAATCTTCATTCATTATATATATATTGTCTTGGAGGGTTTTCTGTCTACTCCAAAAGATGACTTGAATTTACTTATTTTCCTATTAAACCTTCATCCTCCAAGAAACCAAGGAAGGTCAGAAGTGATGAGCCTCTTGTTCGAGTTCATGGTAGGTTCTCTTTTACAATTGTGTGACTTTATATAATCATTAGTCGAATCTTTCTATAATGATAACAGATGTAATACCCCAAAAATTTTCTAGGATTAAAGAATGATTTATTTCGGGGCTAGGAATTAAAACTTTTAAAAAAAAATATATATATATAGAAAAAAATGAAATTTAAAAGAAACCGGAAAGGAATTTTTTCAATGATTGTTGTAACTTCGGAATATTCCACCTTGGGACACGTGGCACTGATGTTCTAGAAGCATGGCCCCAGCACCCGCTGGCGACACGTGGCACCACTCATCCCTCCATTACGTGGCCCTCGCCCACGTCACCACACAGAGCTTCCCCTCAACTAGACGTGGGATCTCCACAAAGCCCCACGTCCCACGAGGTCGTGGGTCGAGCACGATCTCCGCACGCGCAAGTATAAATAGCCCCTCACTCGGGGGACTGAGAGAGAAGAATCTCGGGACAGAATTACATACAACTTGAAGAATCATCACACATCACTCTTAGATACACCTCTCGTGTACTTTCACTTCCTTGAGCCCCGCCGTTGGCCTTCCATCTAAACTAACCTCTGACCGGCTCACCTCCTTCTCGGAGCACACTGCTTACAGGGCTTCCAGCAGCCCTCAGAGACTATAGCTCTCTCCCACTAAGGAAACCTCCCACAGAGCGGCTCGCCCGCCCGGAATACCTTAGGCACGTCTTAGCCGCACACGGCCTAACACAGGTAACAACCTTGCCTAACGACTCCGATAGACGTCACCATGACGAACTACGTGGACTTTGATCCCTCCAGAAGGGTACGTTGGGACCTAGGTGCATCACCTAAGGACAAGTCCCCCAAGGTTAAGGCCCCTTGCGATCCTAAATTCATATTACAATTGTCTGAACCAAAAATGACAGTTACAGTAGCGCCCACCGCGGTCTTATTCAAACCACAATGCCTTGTGCACTTTGCCGCTAAACGACAATTCTTTTTTGGAAGAGTAGGAGTATACACCTAACACTTGAAATCCCGTACTTGTTTTTGTTTTGGTCTCCAATACAGATACAGAACACGATACATCATGACCGACTAAAACATTCCCACCGCCACGGCTGACGCTAGCGCCCTGAGACGCAGCACAAGGAATTGCCAGGGAACGACCGAACCGGTCACAACCGAGGCAGGCGGATCAGGCGCAACCCAACCTCAAAGCTCCTCAATAACACAGGTAGCCGTCAGGGAGACCGTGGTCCAGAACCCGGTATCTAGAGAGGAAACTTGGCCTCAGCACCCGTATGGCATGCCACACGTCCCTTGCCCCACAACCGGTGGTCAAGAAGTGCAGAGTTAGCGAGGAACCCGTGAGATGCTGAGATCGCCCGCCTTGAGGCAGAAGTAGCGGCTCTACGCCAACAACGATGGGAAGAGGACAGGAGCCTCGCCCCAACAAGTGTGAGCACTCAGCTGCCCGTAGTGCCACACGACGCGACGGCAGGGACCTCTAGCGACCCTACCGGCTTGCCCACGATTCAATTTGGGACCTTACCCATGGAGTTCGCATGGTTGTCACTGACAGCGGCACCACCCCCAACGGTGATCCCACCTGGACCTACCATGGTCGCCGGACAGGCAGCACGACCCGTTATTAACTTTCCACGACCACCGGTCCCAAACTACGCTCCAGGATCCTACCACCACATGCCATGGGCTGCGGCCTACAACCCGTACGCAGCCGTCGGCGCAAATGCCTACCAGTGGCCCGCGATCGACTTCTAGGGAAGGGAGAGACACCCCTTCACCCAGCAAGTCATGAACGAGCACGTGCCCATGGGTTTCAAGATGCCCTTCCACATAGAGCCTTATGGAGGAGAAACCGATCCGCGAGATCACCTAAATACCTTCAACTCGGCCATGTCGATATTGGGTATGACGGACGGCCAACAGTGCCGGGTCTTCTCATCAACTCTAAAGGAAGCCGCCTTAAGATAGTTCTCCTTGCTGCCCACCAATTCGATCCACAGCTTCGAACAACTGGCTCAGATTTTTCTTACACAGTTCTCCAGCAGCAAAGAGTATCAGAAAAATGAAGACTCCTTCATCGGTTTCCACCAGGAGGAGGGAGAAACCTTGCAAGCCTTCTTGGCCCGCTTCACCAAGCTCTCACTCCAAGTTCGAGGCCTCCTGGACGCCGTTGCCATCTTTTGTCATAAAACAGGGTCTTCGATGCTCACAATTCTATGGGGAACTAAACAAGTGCCCCGTCTCCACCTTACAAGAACTCATGGACCGAGCGGAATGGTTCATTCAGGAGGAGAACGCTCAGATCGCTAAGGACAAGATGAGGAAGTTCCTAATAAGCAGGGCCGATATGGAACGGGCGGAGAAGAAAAAAGAGAAGACAGGGATCGAGAACCAAGCCCCCAAGGAAAAAAGCGGTAGGAAAAGGTCACCTCCTCCACCACGAACACGTCCCCGAGGACAGTTCACGAGCTACACTCCCCTCAACAGATCTCACGTTGGGGTGTTGGAAGAAATTTATCATTCCGACATGTTCACATTCCCCCCACAGGTCAAAAGGCAGAAAATGGGAAGACCGGTGGACAAGTTCAAATATTGCCAATTCCACAAGGATCACGGACATGAAACCAACGACTGCATCCACCTGAAGGATCAGATCGAGGACCTAATCCGGAAAGGGCCACTCGGTAGGTTCATCAAGGAGGAAAGCAGGGCCAATTCTGAGCACCTCTGGGAAGCTAACGGCCAAGCGCCTACCTGCGGGGTCATCAGCGTCATAGCAGGCAGATTACAGCGCGGGACCTCCTCCCTACCACAGAACAAGAAGAGGATGGAACGCTCCATACTCGCTCTAGACTACTCTCCAAAGCACAAGAAGAAGAGCGAGGCCAAGGGAGACCCCATCACCTTCGACCTCACTAACCTAGAGGGACCAGTCCACGACGACCTCATGGCAGTGACCGCGATCATCGCCAACTATTAAGTTAAGAGAGTCTTGATCGACCAAGGATCCTCAGCAGATATTCTCTACTTCGACACCTTCAAAAAGATCGGGTTGAACGAGGCCAGCCTAAGGCTCTTCCCCGACACGCTCATTGGGTTCTCAGGAGCCCAGGTTCCAGCAGAAGGAATCATCACTGCCTGAGCGACAGTGGGCACTCTGCCAAAGGTCACGAGCCTTGATGTAGACTTAATCATTGTCTCAGCACCATCAGCATACAATGCAATCCTAGGCCGACCGTCCCTAAACAAACTCAGAGCTGTAGTGTCTACCGCGCAGCTCACAATGAAGTTCCCAACACCCCACGGGGTTGGAGAAATCATGGCGGACCAGAAACTGGCGTGAGCATGCTACACAGCTAGCCTAACCAAGACCGTCAAGGTCGCCCGCCTTGGTCCCAAAGAAACACGCGAGGAACCCCCCGAGGCTAAAGAGTCGGGAGGAAAGAAGCCAGAGTCCGCCCGCCCGGACTTAGCCTCCGCTTAAGACTCTGAACGAACTTTGCATTTCACCTTTAAGTCAAGTCGTATGCGTCTCTACTTTGAATTTAGGATTTCCAGCCTGGCCAAGGCTTGCCTGACTTAGGCAATCCGAATGTAAACACTTTGCTTACCTTCAGCCTACCTAAGGCTAGCCCGACTGAGGCTGCACGAATGTACTCATTTTGTTTATTATTGAAAGCACTCATTTTTCAATTAGAGACAAGACTTCAACTTTGCAAAGTACTCGCGTAAGTCCTATCACGGACGACGAGCTCAATCGCCCAAGAAACGCTAAGCGCCCCCAGGGCCAAGCTAAAATTTCCCCAAAAGCGCGGTAAACAAACCCCTTTGGTGCGAAAACCACAAAACGAACGTTCGACCAACCTCGCTAGCAACACGCATACAAACCGTCCTGATCACACGGTACTCATGCAAAAATCTTTTTACCCAGCCGTAAAGAGATAACTACAAAAGAGAAACTGCAAACACATATAACTTTTTACCCTGAAGTAAAAAGGAAAGTAGGAAAAGATCTTCGCAAAAATCATTCTCATTGATACCAAAAATGAGAAGGCGTCCGCCCATTTACAAAGGGTAAACACCCCAAAAATTACATAAACCTAATCTTGGACATCCCCAAGATCTACCTAAGTCTCGACCCTAGCCGACTCCACGTGGCCAACATCTCCCGACGACCCCCGCCTGGTCGCCTCAGCCAGCTGCTGAGTAGGTCCAATCCTTGGAGCTTGCCCGCCAATTCGGGACAACACTTGGGGATCCACCAAGCGATCCGTCAGTTGACGAAGATAAGCCAGATTCAACGGAGGGTCCATTTCCGTCCGACCGTGAAGCTTACCCTCAAAAAACTCCAGGGAAGGATGCAAAGAAGCCACACACTCTGCTGGAAATCTCTCCCCACAGAGACGCTCGAGCTGCTCGACCGCCAGGAGCATGCCGTACATCCTCTGCGCAGATAGTTCCTCCTGACGATCGACGACATCGGCAACTTTGCCCTTAGCCGCCAACCAACCTGAAAGGCTCTCAGCAGCGCGAGCCTCCGCATCTCGCAAAACCTCATAGAGCGAATGCAGCTCCTGCTGACGACTCTCAGCGGCATCTCGACGGATGGCAAGCTCCCTGCGAGCCCTCTCCAACTCCAAGCGGAGAAATGCAACCTCGGAAGGGTGACCAGCTTCGGCCCGGAGACGGGCGACCTCCTCAGTCAAGGACTTAACCTCCCGTCCTTGACCCTCACACTCCAGCTACTTGGCAGACAACTGCTCCCGCACGTCCGCCAACCGCTTCTGGGAGACCTACAGAGCCCGACTCCTAGAGGCCGTAACGACGGAAAACTGATCCCGATCGCGGCGAATCTCATCCTGCAAGAAGCGCGCACATACACAGCGGAGTCAGGGACAAAAACCCATCACAAAAACAAAACACCGAAGACGAGGGAACTTACCACATGCTTCTCCCACTCGAGACCAGCTTGATGGAAGTCGGCCAACGCCTCAGCAACCCGACTGAAGCCGCGAACAGCAATATTCAGGGGCAGAGTGTCCAACCCCCTAGCTTCCCTCTCCCGTATCTCCACTGGGAAGTGCGTGCCCAATGCCACCAGTTCAAAAGCCAATCCCCCCTCCGGTGGCCCAAGGGGTTCAGAAGGGCCGACACTCGACCCAGGAACAAGATCTCTCATGGAAGCCGCTTGACTCGCCACTACATTCCCTCCGTTTGAGGGGACTCTGGCCTCCACGGCCGCATCACCGGACTCAACGACCTCCACAGCCGCAGGATCACCTGCCGCAGTCTGAGGTGCGGAAGAATCTCGGACAGGCTTCTCGACGACCACCCTGGCCCTCTTGGCAGGAGGCTGATTCACCCCTTCAGTGGGGCCAAGGATAGGAGGACGGGCAAAAAGAATCACCCTCATAGGTGATTAACAAACGGCAGCGTAAGTGGTAACCGAGGTAGGAACAGGGGCAGAAACAACATCCCCCGCTGGAGCCTTCGCCTAAGCACCCTCCCGGTTAGTACTCTGCCGTATGACCTGCGGAGACGATCGCAGATCAGCCCCAACAGGACGCTTCTTGGGGCCACCTTCCCTGCTTTCAGCCGGCTCCGCCGGAGACATTCCCCTCCTTCCACCTTCCCGAGGATCGCTCGCGCCAACATTCCCATCTTTCTTCCTTCTCTCCTTCGGAAGAACTTCTTGACGATGCTCCCCTTTGGATGACGGAGGCACAGGAAGCCGTCTTTCCCTCTCACCACCAGTAGGCACCGTGGCAGGTACCACAACTGAGACATCAGCAACAACCCCCAGTGACAGGCCCTACTGACCATTCTTCCTCCCCCCGCTCCGGCCAGTATCGCGAGTCCGGACCAGAGGAGGAGGAGGAGGAGAAGAGGAAGGAAGATCTTCTAAATCAGTGAAATCAAATGGGTAGTAGCTGTAATCGTCACCTCCTCCGGCCATTACAAGGATTCAATTCAACAAGAAGCAGATAAAACAGAGGCAATGGAGAAAGGTGAATGCAAACGTAAAGTCACGAACTTTCAAACGTTGAGCATTTATAAAGCACCCAGAGGCGCGACGATTCAAAAACTTTAACCCCTCGAATCCCGTAACGGATAAAACCTCTTATTCTCTGCAATCAAACCCAGTTGCAACTGCTTGCTTCAAACCGCACACGTGGGAAGAAGCAACGGACGGGATACATAGCCAGGGCAAAGGAGACGCAAAGACCGAAAAGCCCCCGCGAACCCAAGAGTCGCTTCAAAACAATCAAGGGTCTTTTTGCGAAACTCTCCACCCGGGCTAATGATGGCTGCCCTTGAAAACGAACCCACATTAATGAGGGAGAAACGGCGGCAAAACGCTTTAATGACAGAAGCACCCGTTCAAGCCCTGACGCGTGGCATTGGCAACAAAGCTCGCTCCCTCAACAAAATAGCCCTCTACAAGGAAGCCACCGTCAGCTGCCAACTACTGGCCAGAGGAGAGCTCTTCGAAACCAAGGGAATGACAAAGCAGCCCCTGACTTTTGGATTCCCTTCACTAACCCTCAAAGGGAATTTTCAGAAAGGCCCCTCTGAGCAATGATGACTCCACCTCGGTAAGTCACGTACTTGCTGCAGAGACGGCTTAAAAACTTGTTGAGGAAGCTAAGCGGCCAGCCACCCAAAACGCGACGCGTGTCCTCTCCAAGACACCTCCTTTTCTACGAAGCGATGCGAGAGAGCCAACTTCGTGAGTCGGACGGCCAACTCCCATATTCGCGATTCCAAGCGGTCAAGCTACTCCACGAATAGAGGCAGTGAAAATTCCCAAGTGTCTTACAAGCCAAGGAACTTAAGTCCACGGGCGCCCGACACCCGTAGACTTGGGGGACTTCTGTAAATTCGGAATATTCCACCTTGGGACACGTGGCACTGACGTTCTAAAAGCATGGCCCCAGCACCCGCTGGAGACACGTGGAACCACTCATCCCTCCATTACATGGCCCTCGCCCATGTTACCACACGGAGCTTCCCCTCAACTAGACGTGGGATCTCCACAAAGCCTCGTGGGACGACCCACGTCCCACGAGGTCGTGGGTCGAGCACGATCTCCCCACACGCAAGTATAAATAGCCCCTTACTCGGGGGACTGAGAGACAAGAATCTCTGGACAGAATTACATACAACTCGAAGAATCATCACACATCACTCTCAGATACACCTCTCGTGTACTTTCACTTCCTTGAGCCCCGCCGTTGCCCTTCCATCTGGACCAACCTCTGACCGGCTCACCTCCTTCTCGGAGCACACTGTGTAAAGGGCTTCCAGCAGCCCTAAGAGACCATAGCTCTCTCCCACTAAGGCAACCTCCCACAGAGCGGCTCGCTCGCCCGGAGTACCTTAGGCACGTCTTAGCCGCACACGGCCCAACACAGGTAACAACCTTGCCTAACGGCTCCGATAGACGTCACCATGACGAACTACGTGGACTTTGATCCCTCCAGAAGGGTACGTAGGCACCTAGGTGCATCACCTAAGGACAAATCCCCCAAGGTTAAGACCCCTTGCGGTCTTAAATTCATATTACAATTGTCTGAACAAAAAATGATAGTTACAATTGTAATACCCAAAAAATTTTTTGAAGTTTAAAATAAAATAAAAAGGGAAAGAAAAGAAGTAGAAAATAATTTTTAGGATTTAATTCAGGACCTAAGAAATTGGAAACCTGAATTAAATAGGGAAGGGGATTAAATTAAAAATACATATTCGTTATTATTAATTAATTTAATTTTAATTATATTTATTTATTTATTTATTTTTATTATTATATATGTATATATATTATTTAATTTTATTTGTGGGGGCATGGGGTTCTATTAAATAAAGTGAAAAAAAAGGGGAGAGAATGAAAATAAAGTGAGAGAGTGAGACGTGGGTTTTATTTAGAAAAAGAAAAAGAAAGAAGAAAGGAAAAGAGAGAGAGAGAGAGAGAGAGCTATGGGATTGAGAGAGAGGAAGGAAGTGAAGGAAAACGGAAGAGTGAGGGAGGAGCCGAGAAAAGGAGAAGGGGAAGGTGGAATTTTGCTGGAAACGCATCAGAGGAGAGCGGTCCGACGCCGGCCACGACCACCGGAGCTCGACTCCAACCTCTTCCACACCTTCCACCAATCGAATCAAGGTTGGTAACCCCAATTTCATTCTAAACCCTTAATTTTGCCATTTTTAGGGATTTCTTCGATTGACCTTTGATTGAGTTGTTTTGAGGGTAGATTGAGACCTAGAAAATGTCCTTGAACACTTAGTTGGGGTAGGAATCGAGATTATAATCTCAGATTTGCCCAAATTTGAATTTGGAAGGATTTGGGGTTGAAATTATAATTATTTTCAAATTGGAGAAAATTGTTGATAATTAGGATTGAGCTTGGATTTGTGTAAATAGGCTTGGATGGATATTATTAAAATTATGTAGTTGAAATATAAGCTTAACAAGACCCGTGAAGAGCTGGCCCGAGGTTACTAAGGTTGAACCTTGACGTTAATGTGCCGAGTCCCTGCTTGAGTTGCCCAAATACACTTTAAGGGTGATGTTGAGGGCTCCAAACCTCTTCTTTTCAATCTTAAACACCCTAGAATAATTCTAAGTATGCTACCAATAATCAAGGATTATTTTAGGTACCTTCTTGTTTCTCAAGGATGGAAACTTGCGGAATAATGAAGTCCAAATTCTAAAATGTCAACTTTATTCCTTCATAATTATTAGGAAGCCTTAAGTAGGATGAATTAGAATTGTATTGAGGTTTAGAAACTAAACTTCTTAGAACCCAAGTAAGAACACAAGTTGAGTCAAAATGCTTAGACCTTCCTAAAATTAGGATTCCATCCAACCAAGCTAGATAAGCTTCCTTAGATGCGAATACAAGTTAGATAGAGGTCTAATACTCAAATCCAAGTATGTGAAACACTCAAGTAGAGTGTTATATTCAAGTAAGTCAAGTGACCGAGGAAGGATATGCATAAGTTGGGATAGAGAAGTCCAATAAGACCAAGAGCTTGACTCTATGGCAACCATGGACTACAAGTGAGAGTAATGGAGAGATAAATAACAAGTTAAGATAAGTAATAACTTTATTGAAGTAAATGTTGTTCTTATAGGAACAACGGCACGCAAAAGAGTGTAACAGGAACTCCGAGGATACTAAAGTCACAGGAGAGGATTGCGTGGAAGGTTGGCCAAGGTGAGGGTTCTTCCATCTCTGCTCCTAGGGTTGTATGCTTATGTGGATTACATGAGTATGTATATTCTCTGCTTGTCTGGTATGTGTTAGCTAGAGATATAGAATGCTAAAAGAATGAAAGAACTAGAAAATAGGTTGTGGAAAGTACCTTGGATAGGAAGACATAGAAGTAGAGTATAATTGTTTGCTATGATTAATGTGTTACAAAACCAACTCATACACTCCGGAGGCAAGATGAGTATTTTATTAAATTTTTTCCACGACGGTCATTGTCCTATCCTAGCAATAGGGTCAGAAAGGTTTTATATTGCTATGACAATAGCTTGAGGCTCAGAGAGTGCATCTGGACGGGTATATGAGTTAAATCCTGTTAAGGATACTCATCCATATTAATAAGGAGAAGAATTGTTGATCCTTTGGGAAAGATACAAAGAATCCTATTAATATGTGAGACATCGACTAGAACAACGTCAGATGGCACTTGAGACCTCAGTTTTATAATCACCATGACGATGGTCATTGCCCTATCCTGGTAATAGGGTTAGAAAGGTTTTATATTGCTATGACGATAACTTGAGGCTCAGAGAGTGCATCTGGACGGGTATATGAGTTATATCCTATTGAGGATACTTATACATATTAATAAGGAGAGGAATAGCTTATCCTTCGGGAAAGATACAAAGAATCCTATTAATATGTGAGGCTAAGGTAAGGAGACACGGGAGGAACCTACGGGTAAACCGTCAGCCTAACCTAGTAAAAGAGAATTCATCCTGTGGAGTTGGTCCAGGATGTGTCAGTGGCCATGCTTCGAGACGTCGTGTCGTGCCCGCCATGTGGCCTGGTTGGGTAATGGACGAGTGGGCTCAAGCTATTGCCCCGCAACAAGGGGTCAGGACGTGCCACGTGGTGGCTACGTATCAGTTATTTGATAGATAGAAGTTGATTGTGTTTGATTAATAGAATTGTCACGAGGTGACTAGTACCCAAGTGAATGGGTTAAGTATTGTTTGATTAACAGAATTGTCATGAGGTGACCAGTACCCAAGTGAATGGGTTAAGCATGCTTTGCCACGTGGTGGCCAGTGACCCGAGTGCACGGGTGCAAAGTAGAAAAGCCATGTAGTGGCTAGTAGATACCCTAGAGTGGGGGAGATTAAGTAGATGTATGTTATAGTATCTATGTGTATATACAAATTGTCTGTGTTTGCATATAATTGCTGATTGTGCAGCGTAGTGGTGACGTACAGGATTACGTCACCACAACGTCTTGGTTGATTCAAACATGCTGAACGTGAGAAGATTGTTAAGTAGAAGTCGGCACTATATAATACATGTTTACTTGTTGATTGATGATGTGGAATAATCTGTTGCATGCTTATATTTGTTAAATGCATGTGAGTGGTTAGGTGAAATGTCTGTTGTTGCGTGATCACCAAGAATATATGCTAATTAACAGTAACCAGTTGTTTTTGAATGTGGTTGTGTATGACTCCCATTCCCAGAGCTATGGTACCCGCCTTGCACCGAGGATGGGATAGTCCTCACTGAGTCGCGTGGTTAAGACTCACACCTCATTTTTACTACACAGAGACAGGTTAAGTACAGGTGGAAGAAGTCTCGGTAGAACGAGGGACAAGCAAAACTTTCCAACACCCACAACTTGTTCATGTGGGTGAATAAATTGTAGTTGTAATTTAATTTACTTTATCATTGTATCATAAAGTAAAGGGTAGACGTACCTAACTAGATTGTATTATTAAATCTAGAACCGTCAGCTTCACATACCTTAAAGATCAGGATAAATTATTCTGCGACACAGGGAAAATCTGTTTTCAATATATATATATACATATATCTATTGCATGTGCATAGGATTGGCAGCATCTTCGGATGTGTAGCCTGTACACAGGTTATATATATTATATGTGTTTTCCTATATCTATATCCTGAAGCGGCACTGGCCATGGATTTGCTTGCCTAGGATAGGCCACCATTTCGGTGTAGCCATGGTATTATAATGCATGTGGATGTATTTTCAATAATAGATATTCTGTCAATTAGGTGATGAGGCTTACTGGCACAGGGATATTCCCTGTGTCTGTGCCGGTCACGATCCTCTAAACGGGGGTCGTGACAATAGAGTACATTTCGGCTTCTTTTATTATAAAAATTTGATAGAATCTATGTTATTTAGGTCGTCTTGTCCTTAGTACGTTGTATTAGAAAGATGGTAATCATTAATAAACTTTCGTTACATTTAGTCATTTGTTATAAACAAATCCGAAAATAGATATTCTTATTATGCTATAACGTTGACACTATCATATGTGGCATCTTATAATGTCGAACAGACAATAGTACTTCCTTTTGTAATCTTGATTCGGATAATAGACAGACTGATATTACAACGGACACAATTAGGATTGACATTTTAAATGAAGGTAATCCTCAGTAACATATTTCCTTAAAAAAAAACAGGTGATTATTGCAAATATATTTTGTGTAAGCCCCATGCAGTGTTTTTTTTATTATGACTATTCATGCTTATCATTTCCTATTGCTTTAAAAGAACATTCAGATTATTGGGACATTGGACTTCCTAGACATCAGTGTGAGTTTTGTGGTGCTTTGTTGTGGTTTGAAGAACGTGTGAACCGAGCTAGAGCTTCAAGAAAACCTAAATTCTCTTTTTGTTGTATGCAAGGAAAAGTTTCTCTCCCACCTCTTAAAGGACCTCCCAAGCTATTGGAGAATTTTCTTACAAAGAAAGACTCAAGGAGTTCGCACTTTATAAAAGAGGTAAGAAACTACAACATGTTCGCCTTCACTTCAATGGGTGGGATGATTTATCATTCTGTAAACCAAGGGAAAGGGCCATACGTCTTTAAATTACATGGTCAAAACATGCATTTACTAGGTAGTCTATTGCCATGTGAAGGTGAAAAGCCAAAGTTTGCTCAACTTTATATATATGATACAAAAAATGAAGTGTCTAACCGTGTCAAGAATATAAGGCATTAAATTGTTTGAACTTATTTAACTTTCTTACGTTTAGTGTCATATGAGTCTTACACATTCATTTTACAGTTCGTCGAAAGAAGACGTTCAATATGATGCATCTTTGGTTCTTCAAATATCCTAGCTACTAGATACTTTCAATCCTTTGGTGATGCAATATATGATTCTCAAGGAGCGTTTGCGGTTCTCAAATTCTAATGAACTGAGGCTTAAACTTATTAGAAAACATGATTCAGATGACAGAACATACAACCTTTCGCCTGCTTCTGAAGTTGCAGCACACATAGTTGGAGACTTTGACATGTCTACAAGTGAGAGGGATATTATAGTGGAGAATATATTTGAACTTTTGCAACATATTGACGACCTCCATCCTCTCTACTTGCCGATGCAATATCCTCTGTTATTTCCATATGAGAGGATGGTTATCGTGCTGACACGTTGTATAGAGATGGTTTTATAACTAAAGATTGTAAGCAACGTCATCTTACTTTAAGATAATACTTTGCATACAAGCTCCAGGATCAGAGGCACCAGTTCAACATGATATTAAAGGCTGGCAAGTTTTCCCAGCAATTTATGGTTGACGCTTTTACAAGTATAGAATGGCCACATACATCGTATCTAAGGTTTTAACAAAAGCGTTTGCGATCTGAGAACTATGTGACTTTAACAAAGGCACTCGCCAGAGGCAAGGTACATTCTACATCTATAGGCAAAAGAATTATCCTTCCTCATCATTCACTGGAGGAGAGAGATATAGTCGGGAAAATTTCCAAGATGCCATGACCATATGCACATCCACTAGCTTTCCATATTTATTTGTAGCGTTTACATGCAATCCTTGTTGGCCTGAATTGGGCAAGCTCTTCAAGGAATTAGATTGTAAGGCAGAAGATAGACCTAATTTGGTGTCACGTATATTTAAGATCAAGCTTAACAAGTTGATCAGGGATATTACCAAGGACATGTTATTTGGTAATTGCAGGGCAAATATTTTTTATCCATCATTATTTACTTCCAATATTGCGATGCATTCTTAATTTTGACTTTTAATTCATTTTGTTGTTTATGTAGATATTTATACGATAAAGTTCCAAAAACGAGTACTTCCACATGCACTACAAAAAAAGAGGTCTTCGGTGGCGACTTTTGTCGCCACCGAAGACCAAAAAGTCGCCACCAATAATCATTGGTGGCGACATTTTAGTCGTTGCAAGGTCGCCGCCAATAATCGCGTTGCAGAAGACAGTAGAAGACATTCTGCAGCGACATTTTAGTCGCCACCAGAGACATGTCTTTAGCAGCCACTTTAGTCGCCACCAAAGACATCTTCAGCAACAACTTTTAAGTCACCACTAATGACATGTCTTCAGCAGCGACATTTGGTCGCCACACAAGACCTTCAATAGCAAGCTTTCGTCGCCACTAAAAGCAGTTACCGGAACTCCAACCGCTGGCCGGTGACGACCAACGTCTGTCGGACCTCTGCCGGCCGGCGACGACCACCGTCGACTGGCGCTGACCACCGTCGACCGGACCTCCACCGGCCGGCGACGACCACCGTTTGCTAGATCTCCACCGGCCGACGATCACCACCACCTTATATTTTTGAAAAATGGTGCATGGACGGATTCGAAGTCGGGACGTGATGCATGGTAATTTCAGCTGCAACCACTCAAAAATGGCGCATGGACTGTTTGTTATATAATGTCATTCTAATATATTTATTATATGTATTTGTCTTTAATCTCAAAGTCATGTCTTCAGCAGCGACATTAGTTGCCACCAAAGACATGTCTTCAGCAGCGACTTTTCAGTCGCCACCAAAGACATGTCTTCTGCAGCGATTTTGGTTGCCACCAAAGACATGTCTTCAGCAGCAACCTTTTAGTCACCACCAAAGACTTGTCTTCAGCAGCGACCTTTTAGTCGCCACCAGAGACATGTCTTCAAAAGTGACTTTGGTCGCCGCCAAAGACATGTCTTTGGCAGCGACCTTTTAGTAATCGCCAACAAAGACATGTCTTCAGCATCGAATTTTGTTCGCCACTGAAGACCTTCTAACAAATGGTTTAGAGTTTTTTTTTAAAATTTAGTCCCTAAAATTATACAATATAAAATACAAGATAAATGAAAATAGAGAATTAGTTTACATTAAAAAATTAATTTTTAAGATTACATGCAATTTAGCTTATGTCAAATATATTAATATTATTTTATGGTAAGGATACAGATACCCACATACGAATAAATTATGATGATACAAGATGAAATAATTTTCATTATGAATTTTATAAACTTCATTGGAATAAACTATGGTAATACAAGAGGGGATACAACACTTAAATTACACAAGTGTTAAAAAATTACGTAAAAATTTATTTTAAAGATTAATTACTTTTTTTAAAATTTTAATTGTATATAAAATTATATAAAAGTGTGTGAACACCTCACTTTGACCGGCTGAAAATATAAAGAATAAAAAGAAAAGAAGGAATAAAATGAATGAAAATAATAAAACTAAATAAAGAGGCATCGCGACGGTAAAGGCGGGCGACGCGACGAAAACGTTATACCTTTGCGACGGTAAAAGATATGTCGCGACATAACCTGCATTTATGAAGAACCATGTGGAGGGTTATCCGTCGCGACGGCACGACAACACGTCGCGACGGGTTTCGTATTTATGACGTATCCGGGATCATATCTGCACGATACCCGTCGCGATGGTAATTAATAAGCGTCGCGACAGGTTTGCCATTAATGGCTGGATTTCTTTCCCGAAATAGTTTTCCCGACCTACTATAAAATAAACCCCGCATCACTTGTCGAGGGACCGAAAAAAAATTACGGACTAAGAGGCTGAGAGTAGAGAATAAGAAGCAAGCAGGTAGAATACGCACTATGAATAATATTTCACTCTTTCTTTGATTTTATACTTGTTTGATTACTGGGAGTCATTTTTTTGTACGAACATATTCCTCTGATTCACATACTCCAAAAGTGTTATCATCCTCTTTTCTGCCTTCTTCTCTGAAAGATCAAAGGGGTCGCGACGGGTTCCCACTACCGTCGCGACCCCTTCCCCCGTTAAAAGGGCCGTCACGACGCCTTCTCCCATGCATTGCGACGGTCTTCGTTTCACGACAGTAAGTCGCGACGGTAAAGCCTACCCGTCGCGACTCCCTTTCTTTTTGGGGGATAAAAAGGTTTTTTTTATACTTACTCAATGAGAAAACTTTTGTTATATAATCTAGCGCCACCAAGAGACTTGGTCTTTATAGGAGCACTAGCCTTCACGCCATCTGGGTATTACGCCTGATGAGCCCTCAAACACGCAATCTTTTTATTCTTTGATGTCTCGTATGGTAGATAGGTATTAAAAGGCATTGGCCTCTTTAGGTACATTGCACTGGGAGGCCATCTGAGTATTCGCTTGATGAGCCTCCCTTCACTAACACACTTGCATGTCACAAGAACTACGTGGGCTTTGATCCCTCCTTGAGGGTACATAGGCCCTAGGCTTTTATTCTAGGTCAAGCCCTCCCTCTTTCTTTTCCTCATTTTCCCCCATAATTGTATATAGTTTTAAGGCCAAATAATTTTAATATTAATTTTTAGGGTAACCGTCTTCGGACGGGGGAAGAAGGGTGCCTAACACCTTCCCTTCATCCCAATCAGACTCCCGAACCCAATATTTTATGAAAATTCATTTTTACCCCACTTTTAAACTTATTTTTCTTTTCCCAAATTTTGATTGAAAATTTGGTGGCGACTCCCGTCGAAGGCTCTGATCATCACAAAGTGAATTGTTATAGGTTTTGATTTTGTATTTTTTTTATATTATATACTTCAATATAGATATAAAATGTTTTACTATGACTAATATAATTTTTAAAAGAATAATTTTATTACTTTTGATAAAATAAAATAATTAGTAAATTATGATTTCAAATAAATTATAATATTTAAACAATAGTAATATTACAGATTATTTTAGAGAAGAAAAATGTAATTTTTTCAATTGAAAATTAAAATTAAAATTATAATTGGACTTTCTGTGGCGACTCTTTGATGGCGCGCACATTCTGTTGTGGCTATCACCTGAAGACAAGTTCACGTCTGCTAGCCAAATAGGTTCAGTTATCTTTGCTGAGATTCTGAACCGTGAAGCCCATCCAGAATTGTGTGAAGCTGTTAAGAACTTTATGATTCATAATCCATGTGGTTCAGCAAGAAAATCATTAGAATGCATGGTCAATGGTAAGTGTTCTAAACATTTCACCAAAAAATTCACTGATAGAACTTCACTTGATGAGGATTGGTATTGTAAATATCGACGCAGAGATACTGGTAATGTCATGGTTAAGAATGGAATCGAACTTACCATATAACCCACATTATTGTTGCGCTACCAAGCACATATTAATGTGGAATTCTGCAATCAAACACGTTCTATAAAATATTCGTTCAAATATGTTAGCAAAGGTCATGACAGAGTAACAACCGCAGTTTGCAATGGATCAAACACATATGGCAACAACAATAAGGACTCTAGCATGATCAAATCCGAAACCCACCAATAACTCCCTTTGCATGATTATAATTTAAGTCACCGTCGTGACGCGTTTTCAAAATAAAAGCTTAGTCCTTCCGTACAAGGACTCTTGCCACCGTCGTGGGAAAAGATTTAATAAAATACTCAGCATGCCTCCGGAGTGTGTGAGTTGGATTTGTAACACACCAATCATAGCAAAAAATTATACTCTACTCCTATGTCTTCCCGTCCAAGCTACTTTCCACAACCTATTTTCTAATTCTTTCATTCTTTTAGCATTCTATATCTCTAGCTAACACATACCAGACAAGCAGATAATATACATAGTCATGTAATCCACATAAGCATACAACCCTAGGAGCAGAGATGAAAGAACCCACACCTTGGCCAACCTTCCATGCAATCCTCTCCTGTAACTTTAGTCTCCTCGGAGTTCCTGTTGCACTCAATCGTGTGCCGTTGTTCCTATAAGAACAACATTTACTTCATTAAGGTTATTACTTAGCTTAACTTGTTATTTATCTCTCCACTACTCTCACGTGTAGTCCATGGTTGCCACAGAGTCAAGCTCTTAGTCTTATTGGACTTCTCTATCCCGACTTATGTGTATCCTTCCTCGGACACTTGACTTACTCGCATATAACACTCTACTTGAGTGTTTCACATACTTGGATGTGAGTACTAGACCTCTATCTAACTTGTATTCGCATCTAAGGAAGCTTATCTAGCTTGGTTGGAAGGAATCCTAATTCTAGGAAGGTCTAAGCATTTTAATTCAACTTGTGTTCCGACATGGGTTCTAAGAAATCTAGTTTCTAAACCTCAATATACCTCCAATTTATCCTACTTGGGTTCTAAGAAATCTAGTTTCTAAACCTCAACATACCTCCAATTTATCCTACTTAAGGTTTACTAAAGGTTGTGAAGGGATAAGGTTGCAATTCACAAAGTTAGACCTAATTTGTTCCACAAGTTTCCATCCTTGAGAAACAAGAAGGTACTTGGAGTGATTTAATCCTCAAAAACATGTTTAGGAGTGTTCTAGGGTGTTTAAGATTGAAGAGAGGAGATTTAAAACTCTCAACATCACTCTTAAAGTGTATTTGGGCAACCCGAGCAGGGACCCGGTACGTTAACGTCAAGGTTCAACCTTAGTAACCTCGGGCCAGCTCTTCACGGGTCTTGTTCAGCTAAAATTGCAACCATATAATTTTAATAATACCAATCCAAGCCTATTTACTCAAATCCAAGCTCAATCCTAATTATCACAATTTTCCCAATTTGTAAATAATTATTTCAATCCCAAATCCTTCCAAATTCGAATTTGGGCAAATCCGAGAATATAATCTTGATTCCTACCCCAACTAAGTGCTAAAGAACACTTTCTAGGTCTCAATCTACCCTCAAAACAACTCAATCGAAGGAATCCTTAAAAATGGAAAAATTGAGGGTTTAGAATGAAATTGGGGTTACCAACCTTGATTCGATTGGTGGGAGGTGTGGAAGATGTTGTAGTCGAGCTCCAGTGGTCGTGGCCGGCGTCGGACCGCTCTCCTCCGGCGAGTTTTCTGGCAGCTTCCTCCCTCTCTCTCTACCTTCCGTTTTCTCTTTCTTCTCTTTCTTCTTCCTCTCTTTCTTTCCCATAGCCCTCTCTCTCTTTTCCTTTCTTCTTTCTCTTTCTTTTTCTAAATAAACCTCACGGCTCCTTTCTTTGTTTTTTTTCTCTTTTTATTCTTTTAATTCTGTCTTCTCTCTATTCTTTCTTTTCCTTTCTATTTTCTTTTCTTAACCCATGCCCCAACCCCATTAAACAATAATAATAAACTAATTATAATAAATAAATAAATATAATTAAAATAAAATAATAATTAATTAATTAATTAAAAGTAATATAATTAATTTATAAAATAATTAATAATTAAATAAACAATAACAAATATGTATTTTTTAATTTAATCTCTTTCCCTATTAAATTCAGATTTCCAATTCCTTAGGTCCTAAATTTAAATCCTAAAAAATTATTTTCTACTTTTTTTCTTTCCCTTCTTATTTTATTTTTTAAACCTAGAGAAAGTTTTCGGGTATTACAATCCTCGAAAAAAAATTCCTTTTCGATTTCTTTTAACTTTCATATTTTTTTCTATATTCTTTTTAAAGTTTTAAATTTCCTAACCCCGAAATAAATCATCGAAATTTTCTGGGGTATTACAGGTGTCTACTCAAGGAAGTTATTCTCAACATTGTTGTACACAATACGATATCTAGGCCGGAATATGTATGGGAAAAGACATGAGAATATCTCTAAGATGATATAGTACTTAAAGAAAGGCATCGCACATGCAACCCAGATAAATAATGCTTAGTATTTGTTACGTTGTCCACATATTTGTTTTTACTTCTAAATTATAAGATTTTTATTTGCAAAAATTATATTGTCATGCCAATAAATGCTTTTCACATCTAATTTGCCCCACTATCTTCAGTATGTTAGTATATTCTTATATATCTTTCAATAAATTAGTATACACTGCACAATATATTTGAAAAGTTTTCTTCGCATATTTGTCATTACACATTTACTCCGTGTGTCTATTATGCTATTGCATTTTGCATTTTGAATATTTATTTTGTGTCCTTGCAAATATTAGATCTACAAATGGATGGTGATCGGATTAAGGATATTTCTCTATGTGAGATTGAGAATATACTTAGATCGAATGGACGGTCTCTCAAAGACTACCCTCCAATGCCTTTACCGAATGTTGCTTTGATGATTAATATGGCAAATCCCCTTATGTGTAAGGAATTAAATTATGACAGAAAGCTGCTGAGAATTTACCACTCCACATTATTGACATCTCTTACAGATGAACAAAGACATATTTTTGATGTTATAATGGATGCTGTTAATTTTGATGAAGGTGGTGTGTTCTTTGTCAATGGTTTTGGAGGTTCTGGGAAGACGTTTTTCTGGAACACTTTGACTTCTGGCTTATGTAGTTGTGGTGACATAGTACTAGCAGGTAGCATAACAAACTCAAAATAGAATATGTTAATTGTGCAATTTTGTTTTCAAGTTTTTGGTACAATGTCTCTATATTTTCTGGCTTCGTGAATTTTAATTTGATTTGTAGTTGCATCCAGTGGAATCACATCACAACTTCTACTCGATGGTCGAACAACACATTCAAGATTTGCTATCCCATTAGATCGTAATGACAATTCAACGTGTAATATAATACAGGGAAGTGATCTTGCAAATTTGTTGATTCATACAAAGCTAATAATATGGGAAGAGGCACCTATGGCCCATAAATTTTGTTTTGAAGCTCTAGATAGATCTCTTAGGGATATTATTGGAAACTCGAGTTCCGATTCCTAGCAAAACCCGTTTGGTGGTAAAGTTATTGTTTTTGGTGGTGATTTCAGACAAATATTGCATGTTATCCCGAGAGGTTCTCACCAAGATATTGTGTTATCTTCTATTAATTCATCACATTTATGAGATTCTTGCAAGGTTCTGACATTGACCAAGAACAAGAGACTTGAGTTCGGAAATTCAGGTAGTGAGGGACATTTAGTACGTGAGTTTTCTGATTGGATCTTGAAGATTGGTAATGGTGATATTGGACAGGAAATTAATGATGAAGAAAGCCATATCACTATACCTAGTGACATTATGCTCACTAATTTCCAAGATCCTATTAAGGCAATAGTTGAGAACACATACCCATTATTTCAAAAAAACTTTGAAAAACAGGATTACATTCGTGATCGGACTATACTGGCACCTACTTTAGATGACGAAGCATTAATTAATAACTATATGCTGTCTTTATTGCCAAGTGAAGAAGTCACATATCTTAGTTCGGACAACATATGTGTTCAAGAGAAGGACTCTCAACTTGGAGATGTATACACAACCAAATTTCTCAACACCATATCTGGATCAGAATTTCCACATCATCAGCTGAAGCTAAAGGTTGGTGCACCTGTTATGTTACCGCGTAACATTGAAAACTCCATGGGTTTGTGTAATGGTACTAGGTTGATTGTCATAAGGCTTTGCACACATGTCATTGAAGCCTTGATTCTTTCTGCTAAACATGCCGGTGAACATGTCATAATTGCACGTATGGTTATCAAGCCATCGGACTCTAGATTGTCTTTTAAATTCCAACGTAGACAATTCCAAATTGTTTTGTCATTTCCTATGACTATCAACAAGAGCCAAGGCCAGACCTTATCTAATGTAGGTTTATATCTACCACGTTCAGTGTTTACACATGGACAACTATATATGGCAGTCTCTCGAGTTCGTACAAGGGCTGGATTGAAAATTCTTGTGTGCACTGATGATAGACATACATCAAACAAGACATCTAACGTTGTTTACAAGGAAAATTTTCAAAATCTCAAGTAGCATATGAAAATTAGCTTACATTGTTCGAATATAAAATATGTCATATATGTAACTGTCAATTTTGGCTCAGACAATTGTAATGCGAATTTAGGACCGCAAGGGGTCTTAACCTTGGGGGAGTTGTCCTTAGGTGATGCACCTAGGTGCCTACGTACCCTTCGGGAGGGATCAAAGTTCACGTAGTTCGTGATGGTGACGTCTATCGGAGCCGTTGGGCAAGGTTGTTACCTGTATTAGGCCATGTGCGGCTAAGATGTGTCTAAGGTACTCTGGGCGGGCGAGCCGCTCTTTGGGAGGTTCCCTTAGTGGGAGAGAGCTATGGTCTCTGAGGGCTGCTGGAAGCCCTGTAAGCGGTGTGCTCCAAGGAGGAGGTGAGCCGGTCGGAGGTTGGCCTGAACGGGGGGCCAATGACGGGGCTCCGGATGTTGGACGTGCTCGTGAGGGGTATCGGAGGGTGCTTAGGTACCGAGAGAGTGCTGGATATCAGAGATGACGTATGATAACCCTTTGGGTCGTATGTGATCCTGTTGAGACTAGATTCCTTGCTTAGTCCCCTGGGTGAGGGGCTATTTATACTGGTGTGTGGGGAGATCCTGCTCGACCCACGACTTCGTAGGACGTGGGTCGTCCCACGAGGCTTGTGGAGATCCCACGTCTGGTTGAGGGGAGACTCTGTGTGGTGACGTGGGCGAGGGCCACGTAATGGATGGATGAGTGGTGCCACGTGTCTCCAGCGGGTGCCAGGGCCGTGCTTCTAGAACGTCAGTGCCATATGTCCCAAGGTGGAATATTCCGAAGTTACATAAGTCCCCCAAGTCTACGAGTGTCGGGCGCCCGTGGACTTAAGTTCCTTTGCTTGTAAGGCACTTGGAAATTTTTCGCTGCCTCTGTTCATGGAATAGCTCGCCGGCTTGGAGTCGCGGGTATGGGAGCTGGCCGTCCGACTCACGAAGTTGACTCTCTCGCATCGCTCCGTAGAAAAGAAGGTGTCTTAGAGAGGACACGCGTTTTGTTTTAGATGGTTGGCCGCTTGGCTTCCTCAGCAAGTTTTCGAGTCGTTTCTGCAGGAAGTACGCGACTTACCGAGGTGGAGTCATCATTGCTCATATGGGCATTTCCCAAAATACCCTTCAAGGGCTAGTAAGGGAAATCCAAAAGTCAGGGGCTGCTTTGGTCATTTTTTTGAAGAGCTCTCCTCTGGCCATGTTCGTCCGTAGTTAGTGGCTGACGATTGCTTCCTTGCTGTAGGCTATTTGTTGGCGGAGCGGGCTTTGTTGCAGGTGCCACGTGTCAGAGCTTAAATAGGTGCTTCTGTCATTAAAGCATTTTGCCGCCGTTTCTCCCTCATTGAATGCGGGTTCGTTTCCGAGCGTAGCCATCATTAGCTTGGGTGGAGAGTTTTGCGAAGAAACCCTCAAGTGTCTCGAGGTGACTCTTGGGTTCTTAGGGGCTTTTTGGTCTTTGCGTCTCCTTTGCCCTGGCTGTACATCCCGTCCATTGCTGCTTTCCACGTGTGCGGTTGAAGTGAGCTGTTGCAGTTGGGTTTGATTGCAGAGCATAAGGGGTTTTATCCGTTGCGGGATTTGAGGGGTCGAAGTTTTTAATTTTCGCGCCTCTGGGTGCCCTATAAATGCCCAACGTTTGAAAGTTTGTGACTTTACATCTGCATTCACCCTTCTCTGTTGCCTCTGTTTTATCTGCTCTTGCCCTTTTGATCCCTGCTTCTTGCCAAATTGAATCTTCGCAATGGCTGGCGGAGGTGACGATTACAGCTACTACCCCTTTGATTTCACTAATTTAGAAGATCTTCCTTCCTCTTCCCCTACTCCTCCTCCTCTGGTCCAGACTCGCGATACTGGCCGGAGCGGGGGGAGGAAGAATGGTCAACAGGGCCTGTCACCGGGGGGAGTCGCCGATGTCCCAATTGTGGTACCTGCTATGGTGCATACCGGTGGCGAGAGGGAAAGACAGCTTCCTGTGCCTCCATCTTCCAAGGGGGAGCGTCGTCAACAGGTTCTTTCGAAGGAGAGGAGGAAGAAAGACGGGAAGGTTGGCGCAAGCAAACCCCGGGATGGGGAAAAGAGGGGAACTTCTGCGGCAGAGTTAGCTGAAAGCAGGGAAGGTGGTCCCAAGAAGCGTCCTGCTAGGGCTGACTTGCGACTGTCTCCGCAGGTCGTACGACGGAGTACTAACCGGGACGGTGCACAGGCGGAGGCTCCGGCGAGGAATGTTGTTCCTGTTTCTGCCCCTATTCCTACCTCGGTTAGCACTTCTGCCGCCGTTCGTCAATCACCTATGAGGGTGATTCTTTCTACCCGTCCTCCTGCTCTCAGCCCCGTTGAAGGGGTGAATCAGCCTCCTGCCAAGAGGGCCAGGGTGGTCGTTGAGGAGTTTTCCCGAGACTCTTCCGCGCCTCAGACTGCGGTGGGAGGTCCTGCGGCTGTGGAGGTTGCGGAGTCCGGTGATGCGGCCGTGGAGGCCAGAGCCCTCGCAGACGGAGGGAATGTAGTGGCGAGTCAAGTGGCTGCCACGAGAGATGTTGTTCCTGGGTCGACTACCGGCCCTTTTGAACCCCTTCGGCCACCGGAGGGGGATTGGCTTTTGAGCTGGTGGCGTTGGGCACGCGCTTCCCCATGGAGATGCGGGAGAGGGAGGCTAGGGGGCTGGACACTTTGCCTCTAAATATTGCTGTCCGAGGCTTTAGCCGGGTCGCTGAGGGGTTGGCCGACTTGAGTGGGAGAAGCGTGTGGTAAGTTCCCTCGTCTTGGTTTTTTCCTCGTTTTTGTGATAGGCTTTTGTTCCTGACTCCGCTGTGTATGTGCGCGCTTCTTACAAGAGGGGATTCGTCGCGACCGAGATCAATTTTTCGGTGTTGCGGCCTCTAGGAGCCGGGCTCTAGAGGTCTCCCAGAAGCGATTGGCGGACGTGCGGGAGCAGTTGTCTGCCAAGGAGCTGGAGTGTGAGGATCAAGGACGCGAGGTTAAGTCCTTGACTGAGGAGGTCGCCCGTCTTAGGGCCGAAGCCGGTCACCCTACCGAGGTTGCGTTCCTTCGCTCGGAGTTAGAGAGGACTCGCAAGGAGTTAGTTGTCTGTCGGGATGACGCTGAGAGGCGTTAGCAGGAGCTGTATTCGCTCCGTGAGGCCCTGCGGGATGCGGAGGCTCGTGCTGCTGAGAACCTTTTTGGTCGGCTGGCGGTTGAGGGCAAAGTTGCCGATGTCGCCGATCGCCAGGAGGAGCTATCTGCACGGAGGATGTACGGCATGCTCCTGGCGGTCGAGCAGCTCGAGCGTCTCTGTGGGGAGTGATTCCCAATGTAGTGTGTGGCTTCCTTGCATCCTTCCTTGGAGTTTTTTGAGGGTGAGCTTCGTGGTCGGATGGAAACGGACCCTCCGTTGAATCTTGCTTTTCTTCATCAACTGATGGATCGTTTGGTGGATCACCAAGTGTTGTCCCGAATTGGCGGGCGAGCTCCAGGGATTGGACCTACTTCTCAGCAGCTGGCTGAGGCGACCAGGCGGAGGTCGTCGGAAGATGTCAACCATGTGGAGCCGGCTAGGGCCGAGGCTTTTGTAGATCTTGGGGATGCCCAAGATTAGGTTTATGTAATTTTTAGGGTGTGTACCCTTTCTAAATGGTGGATGCCCTGTCATTTTTGGTATTAATGAGAATGATTTTTGCGAAGAGCTTTTTCCTGCTTTCCTTTTTACTTCGGGGTAAAAAGTTGTACGCGTTTGCAGTTTCTCTTTTCATGGTTATCTCTTTACGTCTGGGTAAAAAGATTTTTTGCATGAGTAACATGTGATCAGGACAGTTTGCATGCGCGTTGCTAGCATGGTTTGTCGAACATTCGTTTTATGGTTTTCGCACCAAAGGGGTTTTGTTACCGCGCCTTTGGGGAAATTTTAGCTTGGCCCTGGGGTCGCTTAGCATTTTCTTAGGGCGGTCAAGCCCGACGTCCTGTGATAGAACTTACGCGAGTACTTTGCAGAGTTGAAGTCTTGTCTCTAGTTGAAAATGAGTGCTTTTAATAATAAAAAAATGAGTAGATTCGTGCAGCCTCAGTCGGGCTAGCCTCGGATAGGTTGAAGGTAAGCAAAATGTTTACAGTCGGATTGCCTAAGTCAGGCGAGCCTTGGCCAGGCTGAAAATCCTCAATTCAAAGTAGAGACATATACGACTTGACTTAAAGGTAAAATGCAAAGTGCGTTCGGAGTCTTAAGCAGAGGTTAGGTCCGGGCAGGCGGACTCTGGCTTCTTTCCTCCTTACTCTTTAGCCTCGGGGGGTTCCTCGCGTGATTCTTTGGGAACAAGGTAGGCGACCTTGTCGGTCTTGGTTATGCTAGCTGCGTAGCATGCTCGTGCCAGTTTCTGGTGCGCCATGATTTCTCCAACCCCGTGGGGTGTTGGGAACTTCATTATGAGCTGTGCGGTAGACACTACAGCTCTGAGTTTGTTTAGGGATAGTCGCCCTAGGATTGCATTGTATGCTGACGGTGCTGAGACAATGATGAAGTCTACATCAAGGCTCACGACCTTTGGCAAAGTGCCCATTGTTGTTCGGACAGTGATGATTCCTTCTGCTGGAACCTGTGCTCCTGAGAACCCTATGAGCGTGCCGGGGAAAGGCCTTAGGTTGGCCTCATTCAACCCTAGCTTTTTGAAGGTGTCGAAGTAGAGAACGTCTGCTGAGGATCCTTGGTCGATCAAGACTCTCTTAACTTCGTAGTTGGCGATATTCGCGGTCACAACCATGGGGTCGTCGTGGATTGGTCCCTCTAGGTTAGCGAGGTCGAAGGTGATGGGGTCTCCCTTGGTCTCGCTCCTCTTCTTATGCTTTGGAGGGTAGTCTAGGGCGAGTATGGAGCGTTCCATCCTCTTCTCGTTTGCGGTAGGGAGGAGGTCCCTCGCTGTAGTCGGCTTGGCCGTCGGCTTCCCGTGGGTGCTCGGTATTGGTCCTGCTTTACTCCTTGATGAACCTGCCGAGTTGTCCCTTCCGGATTAGGTCCTCGATCTGATCCTTCAGGTGGATGCAGTCTTTGGTTTCATGTCCGTAATCCTTGTGGAATTGGCAGTATTTGGACTTGTCCACCGGTCTTCCCGTTTTCCGCCTTTTGACCTGCGAGGGGAACGTGAGCATGTCAGAATGATAAATTTCTTCCAACACTCCAACGTGAGATCTATTAAGGGGAGTGTAGCTCGTGAATCGTCCTTGTACGGTTTCTCCTTTCTCTTGGCGGGGACCAATGAAGGAGTCTTCATTTTTCTGGTATTCTTTGCTGCTGGGGAACTGTGTAAGGAAGTTCTGAGCCAGTTGTTCGAAGCTGTGAATCGAATTGGTGGGTAGCAAAGAGAACCATCTCAAGGCGGCTTCCTTGAGAGTTGATGAGAAGACCCGACACTGTTGGTCGTCCGTCATACCCGGTATTGACATGGCCGAGTTGAAGGTGTTCAGGTGATCTCGCAGATCGGTTTCTCCTCCCTAAGGCTCTATGTGGAAGGGCATCTTGAAACCCATGGGCACGTGCTCGTTCCTGACTTGCTGGGTGAAGGGGTGTCTCCCCCTTCCCTAGAAATCGATCGCGGGCCACTGGTAGGGATTCACACCGGCGGCTGCGTACGGGTTGTAGGCCACGGCCCATGGCATATAGAGGTAGGATCCTAGAGGGTAATTTGGGACTGGTGGTTGTGGATAGTTCATAACGGGTCGTGCTACCTGTCCGGCGACCATGGTTGGTCCAGGTGGGATCACCGTTGGGGGTGGTACCGCCGTCAGTGACAACCGTGTGAACTCCATTGGTAAGGTCCCAAATTGAATTGCGGGCAAGCCGGTAGGGTCACTAGAGGTCCCTGCCGTCGCACCGTGTGGCACTAAGGGTAGCTGAGTGCTCACGTTTACTGGGGCGAGGTTCCTGTCCTCTTCCCCTCGCTGTTGGCGTAAAGTTGCTACTTCTGCTTCGAGACGGGCGATCTCAGCGTCCCATGAGTTCCTTGCTTGCTTTGTCATCTCTTGACCACCAATTGTGGGACAAGGGACGTGCGGCATGCCATACGGGTGTTGAGGGCAAGTTTCCTCTCTAGACGTTGGGTTCTGAACCACGATTTCCGTGACGGCTACCTGCGTTATTAAGGAGCTATGAGGATGAGTCGCATTTGATCCGCCTGCCTCGGTTGTGATCGGTTCGGCCGTCCCCTGTCGATTCCTCGCACTGTGTCTCAAGGCGCTGGCGTCAGTTGTGGTTGCGGGGACGTTCGAGTCGGTCATGACGTATTGTGTTTTGTATCTGTATTGGAGATCAAAACAAAAACAAGTAAGGATTTCTGAGTGTTACGTGTATACTCCTACTCCCCGAAAAAGAAATGTCGTTTAGCAGCAGAGTGCGCAAGGCATTGTGGTATGAATAAGACCGCGGTGGGCGCCACTGTAACTGTCATTTTTGGCTCAGAAAATTGTAATGCGAATTTAGGACCGCAAGGGGTCTTAACCTTGGGGGATTTGTCCTTAGGTGATGCACCTAGGTGCCTACGTACCCTTCGGGAGGGATCAAAGTCCACGTAGTTCGTGATGGTGACGTCTATCGGAGCCGTTAGGCAAGGTTGTTACCTGTATTGGGCCGTGTGCGGCTAAGACGTGTCTAAGGTACTCTGGGCGGGCGAGCCGCTCTTTGGGAGGTTGCCTTAGTGGGAGAGAGCCATGGTCTCTGAGGGCTGCTGGAAGCCCTGTAAGCGGTGTGCTCCAAGGAGGAGGTGAGCCGGTCGGAGGTTGGCCTGAACAGGGGACCAATGACGGGGCTCCGGATGCTGGACGTGCTTGTGAGGGGTATTTGAGGGTGTTGAGGTACCGAGAGAGTGTTGGACATCAGAGATGATGTATGATAACCCTTTGGGTCGTATGTGATCCTGTTGAGACTGGATTCCTTGCTTAGTCCCCCGGGTGAGGGGCTATTTATACTGACGTGTGGGGAGATCGTGCTCGACCCACGACTTTGTGGGACGTGGGTCGTCTCATGAGGCTTGTGGAGATCCCACGTCTGGTTGAGGGGAGACTCTGTGTGGTGACGTAGGCGAGGGCCATGTAATGGATGGATGAGTGGTGCCATGTGTCTCCAGCGGGTGCCGGGGCCGTGCTTCTAGAACGTCAGTGCCACATGTCCCAAGGTGGAATATTTCGAAGTTACAATATATATGCAAGTGTTTTGATATACCATGTTGTTCTTATTCGGAGATTTAAAGTTTAAAAATTTTTGTTACAGTATGGACAATCAAACTATGATTTTACATTTCCTATTTTCGTGAATAATTATACTAATTCGTTTAGAAATAATTATTGGAATGTTGATTTATAGATTAACTTATTTTCTCAATTTATCTAATATATTCAAACAATAGTATGTATGTCCTATGACGCGCCATATGAATGTGTTTGAATATACGTAAAATGTTTTTATGGATAGCATGAAAGTTTTAACATATCTGGTCAAGTATGCACAAACCCTTCATTTTATATTTTCGTGCCTAATTATTTACACTTGCTCAGAAATAAATATGCATATTTAGCTTGAAAGATGTACTTAGAATCTAAATTCATCCGATATATTCAAACAATTGCTTTTATGTTAATCCCATGCAACGCACGGGTTCAAAATTAGTAATATATAAAAGTAAGAGGCATGAAACCTCTATCTGTCAAATTATTTTTTATAACCTTTGCACTCCTGCCATATGTATCCTAATTGGCGTCAAATAGGATCCACTTAAGATCCACATATGCTCCACCTTGAAAGCAAATTACTGACTAAAACCAATCAATTAAATTAAATGTACGAAATCAAATCCCTTATTAGTGTAAGTCAACTTTTAAATCATTTTCTTAACCTAATTTTAACTTTTTAATTCAAAATCTTATCTTCAAATAATAATTTTTTTAAAATTATAAAAAAATACGATGTCACATGTCTAAAAAATGTAAGTTTTTATTTCTTTAAGTAAGTGTTAATTATTATATATATATATATATATATATATATATATATATATATATATATATATTTATTAGTTTTTTCTTCTTAATTAACTAACAAATATAAAATCATGGAACTATATAATTTTATACTTGAAATATATGATGGGTTCAAGTTCTAACTTCAAATAAAACTTTGACAATGTTAATTTTCTTATTTAAGTTATAATTTATTAAAAATATTTTTAAACATTTGCATTTCAATATTATTAGTTTAATATTTTAAAATCAATTTTTATATTTGCCAAACGCATATACAATATTTATTCAATTTTATAAATAAGAAAATTTTCTCATGTTTAAAGTAAAATAATGTAATTTTGATAATAAAGAAGAACGTAATTTTCACATATTTAAAAATAATTAATTCACATTTATTTATTATCTATGCTATATATATATATATATATATATATAAGAATGTACTTATAACCAATACTTGACACATTAAAAATTTTGCTGAACCTCCACCTAAGCATTTAAAATTTAAATCTAAAGGTCATGATCCATGTGTCAAGGAGGCTCATTCATACTAAAACTACATAATGCTATGTGTAATCAAACAAGTTTTCCTTCTTTGCCACATCGGACTTTTCCCTTCACTCTAAGAGTTCCTTTTACAGGTGTGATGAAGAATATTGATTGAAAAGTCAACTTTTAAAATCTTATTCAATATTGAGGCAGAAAAAATCTCATTCAATATCTCAATTAATATTATGATTAATCCTTCTTTAAACTAGAGACTCTGATTGATTATTGCAGGTATCTTCTATTTCAAATTCTCCCTGAAATTTATCCTTAATATTAGCTACAATCAAATCCCATTAAAATATTTTGAATCAAAATTAAAATGAATTAATCATAATTTCCTAAACCTAAATGCTTCATCTTCTACACCAACAAACGGAAAAACACTTCATCTTCTCCTCTAAAATAGCACAGGCACTCTAAGTGGTGGGCACAAACAAATCGAAAGCTCAAATCATTCTCTCTGTGCTGCACAAACAAACCGAAAAGGCTCTAAAGAGAGATGGATATGGAAAAGAGAAGCAAGGTTGAAAACAGAGATGGTTATGGAAAAGAGAATCAAAATGCTTCCAGAAATAGAGATACAGTTTGCTTTGGTATTCGGCTTCTTCACACCGGCATTGATCTTTCATCTATCAGGTACTTCCTTTTTTTGTTAGGATTACCAGCTAAATAATGAATACTGGACGCCATAAAGATTGGCCAAAATATATACAACATAAAACCTATAACGGTCACCAAAGAATTAAAATTGTTCCTAAAATGTGCAGTGTGATTGGTTGTTTAGCGAAGACTATAGGGAAGCGGACCCCAAGACCCACCCCACAGGGACCGAAAAGAATAATAAATAAATAGGACGAAAAAATACCAATGTGGACGCCTATGTTAGAGACTCCGCTCCACCAGAGACTTACTCAAACTCGAATCTCTAGGGACTTACTCGAACTCGAACCTTGACCCCAGCAAGCGATTATTTTTTTCTGCTAGAGATAAAAATGTTTTTCACGATTCATCGCGAAAAAGCAACTAATGAAATATAATTATGTAGGGTTCTCTAATAAATGAGCTCCCTTGAGAAATATGAGAGAGATGAGCAAAGTGAATGGTGGAGAGTTAATCCTTTTTATAGGAGAATGAGAGAGCTCCCATCATTGACTTGTCAAATGTAGGACTTGAAAAGTGAACAAAAAATCATGGTCACCTAGCCTACTTTGGGCCATGAGGGCGGGCTTGTGTGATCTCCGATGAGACTCATATTGGTGTCCTTTTGTTCGTCTCTCCGCAAATTTTCAATGGGTCATCACTCGACCCGATCGGACTCCCCCATGGGCGAATATTTAGTCCCTAAGAACCCAACATATTCAACATACTCTCACTCGCACATGGTGGGAGGTCCATGACTATCCTTATCACAAAGGAATTCTCTATTTCTATTTCTCGTTGATGCCTTTCATACTCTGCGTCAGTCGTGACTGCTTGGCACGATTTGTGGGAGCCTTATACTAGTCCAACCCCTCTAAGTCTTTGCAAGACTAGGACTTCTGTCGTTCTCATCTAGCGATAGGTATCCACATGTATGTGTTCCTCCACATGAGGTTCACATAATGGATCGATCTTGGATACTATCACTCATCTAAATGTTAGCCTGGTCTTCCTTTCGCCCTCTTGTCACTTCAATCGAAGATTGTTGCTTTCCTGACAGTGTTCCATAGGACCGTATTTTTTCATAGCCTTTTGAAATCACATCAAAGAAGCATGAACGACCTCGTCTCTCTATGACAGAGTCATAGTATATAAGGGTACCAGTGAAAAAAAGGATCTCTCCATCCTTTCTGAGAGTCACACATCATTGAAGCAGGGACTTATTCAATGCTTCTCTTTGTGGTTCTTAAAGCATATGCAATATGAATCGTCTGTTGTGGTGCATCTCATTGTATGTTGATTTTAATCATTTGATTATTTGCACCTCACAGACCTTAGCCTAGATTCACCCATAATCAATCCTGAGATTGCTAACACACTTCGCTCGCCTTCCATGATGCCAAGTGCAGCTCTCAAGTCTGGCTACAAGCATTATGAATAACTGAATATTCATAATTTGGTCCACCTATGGTTCTCCATTGGATCTCATCCTTACTCATTAGGTCGACTTATTTCGTGATGTTCCCTTACCTAACACTTGACGCCCTTTGGCGACACACAGATACTCACATTATCTTTGTGTAGCATTCGTAGGAGAACATCAAAGTCTCATCTTGGCCCACACCACATGTGTGTCCAAGGCAGTTACTCGTTTGAGAGAGTCAACCTTCCTTGCCTGTACGACATGTTCGTGCATTGTGTGATAAATATTTTCAATTCCCAATTATTGCAAGACATAAACAAAAAATGTCCAAAATAATACTTTATTAAGAATAATCAAGAAAAGAAAATAAATAGCATGTCCATATGTCATAATAGCTTAACAACAATAAACTGTAAAATCACAATATCATACGTAATCCTAGAGATCTCACGTGCCACTCAAACACATCTCTAGGTATCGGCTTGGTCATCGGATCTACCAACATTTCATGCGTAGACAAATACTTCAGGGTGACCTGCTGTTGTGATATAATATCACGGATGAAGCTAAACTTCATATCTATGTGCTTGGTCCATCCATGGTACTTGGGGATCTTTCGTATATGCAATAGCTGCCTGACTGTCACAATATAGTGTCACTAGATTATCAACTTTGTTCGTGACACCCAAATGGCCAAAAAACCTCTTTAGCCAGACGGCTTCTTGCACTGCTAGAGATTTAGCTCCACCAAGAACTTACTCGAACTCGAACCTCCAAGGACTTACTCAAACTCAAACATCGACCCCATTGAGCGATTATTTTTGTCTACTAGAGACAAAAATGTTTTTCGCGACTCATCGCGAAAAAACAACTAAAGAAATATAACTATGTAGGGTTCCCTAATAAAAGAGCTCTCTTGAGAAATATGAGAGAGATGAGCAAAGTGAATGGTGGAGAGTTAATCCTATTTATAGGAGAATGAAAGACCTCCCATCATTGATTTGTCAGATGTGAGACTTGAAAAGTGAACAAAATATCATGATAAAATCATGATCACCTAGCCCACTTTGGGCCACGAGTGCGCGGGCTCGTGTGATCTCCGGTGAGAGTCATCTTGGTCTCGTTTTGTTCGCCTCTCCGCGAATTTTCCAACGGGTCATCACTCGTCCCGATCGGACTCCCCCATGAGCGGATATTTACATATCCAACAAATACCAACATTGATTTCCTTGTTTTCTTTTCATTCTTTATTTTCTAAAACCTTTTTTTTGTATATTTGTGCTTATAGATTTAAATTAAAAATTTGTTAACTTATTGTTCTTTATCCTTTTTTTTAGGTAAATGGTGTTGCCAGATCTCAGTAGAATAATCACTAAGTGGTTAAGAACTGATTCCTGTTATTGTAACATTGGAGAAACACTGTATTCTTCCTCTTTCAATTTTAACCTAAATTTTGTTTAAAGTTTCTAAACTCTCAATGCGTTAAACATTCCCCCTTTCTGGATAGCCTCTAGCTATTGCAAAAAGGGCTAAATGTAACACCCCAGTTCCAGACCCTTTAGAAATCAGAGTTTTGTAATATAGAATATATCTTTCATCTGGAACCAGTATGTTACCTCTCTGCTTCTACCCGAATTTATTAAAACTTTTTCCATATTAATTAAATAAGTGAAACTAGTTAGGGTTCCATCTCTCGTGTATGTCTCGCGCATACTTAAAACACGGAAGCATACAAACAATCATACATAATAATCCATGGTTAAAAACTTCTTTGTACTTATATTATGTATATATTCTAATATATTCGAAATATAGTCATACACATATATTCTTACTTATATACATCACAATACAAAATCCTTATCTTCATCCGTTATCTATACATGTACAAAATATGCCATTTAACCTTTCCAAAATTATACCTAAGGTTAATGGCTCAAAGGGATGAACATTTCAACATATACAAAATGAAACTATATGCATCTAGACTATCTGGTCCGCTTCTTTTCAAACGCCAGGCTACCCATCGCTCCAACCCCATCTCGTAGGCATTCGGGTACCTAATCAGCTGATGCACACCAAAGTAATGAGGATAAACCCCAATAATCAAAACTACATGTTTTCAAATTCGTTGTTGTGTACCACTGTGCCTTGCACAGAAATCTCTGCATTTCTTTCTCATCATACATATAAAACATGGATGTAGTGTTTATCTTAAAACATATGCATGTCATACTTTTCATGAAACATTTAGCATGGAAAATCTTACACGTTTGGGCATATGAAATGGAATGGCATGCTTACATGTCATAAAACATTTAATATGAGCACATACTTCTTAAACATGATCTTACATGTTTGAATGGTAGAGAAATAACAACATTATAAAACATATGGGCCTTTGCCCCATTTCATGAAAAACATATGAGCATAGGGAGCACCACCCAGTGGATACTCGCACATACAATTCTAATGGCTATTAATAAGTACGAACCTATAGCAATTAAGCTATTTTTGTTCTGTGTACTATCTGGAGCGTCCCCCAGTGGATCCGAGTACTATGAGATCACCCCCTTTTCTCGGTAGGTCGTATCTCAACTTCTGTTTGGTTTTACTTAGCCAAGGGAGTCACTTCTACTTAAAATTTGGAGATCCCCGTCTCTTTTTAACGGTTCTTCTCATAATTGTTTATGTAGATCTTCCCTTTCTGTATGTTATCAATACAAATATGAGATGAAATATCTAGGTCCCAATCATGGTTAATCTAATTTTAAGCATGTCACTCTTGATTTTGCCATACAGAGCCTACTAGCTTAAAATTAAACAACCAACACGGTGTTTTCATAAACTTTCTTCATCAATCGATTGGATGTTCTACCATCCCAAATTATGGCTCAACCATGGAAATCCCAACGGCCGTCCCATACCGACAATTGGTCAATCGACTATGGACCTATCTATTTGCAACACATATATGTAAGATACTTACTCTTCTCTTTTCTATGTTATTTCTCTCTACCCTTAGCTCATATTACTTTCTAAACTTAGAACATAATGTTTAAGCATGTCATGGGGCATTTGGAATCCTTTTTGGAGTGTTAAAGAAGGAACTTTTGCAAAACAAAGTGTTTCAAGTTCATTTCGTAAATTTGCCAACTTTGTAAACTAATAACTTGTTCTATAAAACTCCAAAAATACTGAAATAATTATGACATATATATGAATATAACATATAGTTGGCTGCATAATCTTTGCTCAAAACTCACATGTTTGACACCTCAAAATCCATTTTAACTGTAGCGGTCTGATGTGACAGGGCAGCAGACCAGACTTTTGTAAATGATTGCTAAACCAATACCAAATGAGTTTCAAATAATATGAGAATTTCCAGATCCCATAATATGGATCTTAGGAATCTACATATAAAAGTTTAGCCTCTAAATCCTTCATTTGGTACCTCAACAAGTAAATGAAACTATGAAAACCAGTAAATATTTTCTGCATAAGTTCTTGAACTTCAGATGTGCAAAAAGGGTACCAATCAGGATCCAAAACTAATGAAATTTGGCATTCATAAACTCTGATGTGTCTAGTTTTAGCCTGCCAAATTGCAAGATTTTTGGAGCTCATTAAGTATGGTTTTCACATTTTTCTTCATGCAAGTCAACTGCTGTAACATACCAGTCGACTGATTCGTCTCTATTCCGTTTCTAGACACGAAAGTCGACTGGTATGTTCTTGGCATGAATTTTGGGCAGAAAAGAACATAGAAGTCGACTGGTTTGGCCTACAAGTCGACTGCTACGTTAATTTCTGGGTTTTTTAAGTATCTTTACTCAAGAATTCAACCAAAAATCCTACCATTCAAGTCATGGAAGTTTTATAAACTTGTTTTCTATCATTAACACGTTAAAACCCATGAAAAACTAGCCCCGAAACATGGTTAAACAAGCTTAAATCTGAATTTCAATCTCAAACCCATACCCATTTCCAAACCCATCTAAATTATCTAATTTCCAGCTAAAATCCAAGCATGCATTCATCATCTACATCCATTCTAAGTTCGAAAATCATAAGGAAGCATTTTTATACCTCTCAAATGGCTCAGAAATCCGAAACTCATTTTTGGGCCATTTCTTGAAAACCTAACTTGAAAATTAGAGAGGTTGGTAGTTTGATTACCTTAATTTGAAGCTAGATTCTTGTTTAGTTGGTGTTCAGCTGCAATTCTACGGTTCAATTCTTGCTAAATTCGGATTCCAAAGCTTGAATCCTCTCTTGAGTTCTCCTCCTTCTCTCTCTAAAAGTGATGAAGTGTGTGTGAAATGGTGGTGTTGCCACCTTGCCTAGGCATGTAAGGGCTGGTGGCGAGGGATTTGGGAGAAATTCTTTTCTCTCCCGCACCCACCAACTTTCTCTTGCACTTTAGCCCTTTTCTTTTTAGTACGTTCTCAATTCTTTTCTTAAACTAGTGCACAACTATATGCTTTCTAAATGCAACAATCAATGTCACACAATCACAAACACTTAGTTCTTCTAGCAAACATTTAAGACATCACTTGGAAGGTCTGGATATTACAATCCCCCCTCCTTATTTAAAATTTCGTCCTCGAAATTTGAAGCATACCTACTCTAATCATTCTAGCTATGACTTTCTCATATCATTTCTCCTTTAGGTTGCTTCTTAAAAAGAGGAATCATCCTAGATCACCCTTTTCCAATTTGTAATAATCCTACTTTTCAATCCACTGAGTTTCATTTTTTTTTCTTCAATCTTTTAGGTTTTTAGGATGTAACTCAAATTCTCCACCATTTAGCTGCATCCATCCCTTAGTTTTCAATGGTTTTTTATTTTCTACTTTCAATAAGACTCATTTACCTATGTTGAGCTCTACACTCTTTCTTGGAATAAAAGTATTCCATCAAATGATTATTTTAACCCTTTTGAGTCCGTTAAAACTCTAAGAACTCATTCTCTTTCTTTCCAAGCTTTTAATTTCTTTTTTTTTCTTTTTTATTTTTGGATCCCTATGGTTACATTCTAACTGGTAGAACTATGATGGAAGGATTTAAATCTCTATACTTCTCTATTAACCTTAGCTTTTTAACTCACAGTTGAGACATGTGTGGAGACTTTCTACTCAAGGTATATCTGACCACATTTGCTTTTCGTGGATGGTACTTCAATTTGAAGTCATAGTGCTTTAAGAACTCCATCCATCTCATTTTTCTAAAGTTTCACTACCTCTGTTGGCAATGATATATGAGTCTTCTATGGTCACTACATACCTTAAACTTACTCCCATAAAATAATGTCTCATATCTTCATGGAAAAACTATGACTGCCACTTCTAGATCGTGTGTTGGGTGTTCCTCCTTATGAGATCCAATGGTCTAGCGGCATAGGCCACTACCCTCTTTTCTTACATTAGCACACAACCTAATCTTTTCTTGGATGTGTCGGTGGAAAAAATCAATCTCTCTTAAAGGATCAAGTGTTACTAAGGGAGGTGTGGTAACCTTTTAACTTGATGTTTGGAAGCTATTCTCATATCCTAAAGTTTATGCGAACGGTACCTCCTTTCGAGTTTACTTAGTTCAAAGGCAATGCTATATGTGAAATCCATTGAATGAACATCTATAGCAACTACCTAATACAAGGAAATTAAAGATTTCATCACTGTCTCTCTAAGTTCGCTATTGCACTCCTATTACTAGGATCTACATCTACTAGTTTATTAGAGATCACATATCCTAAGAATTTTACTTCATCTAACCAAAATTCGCGATTTGTAGGCTTTGTGTACAACTGCTTTTCCCTAAGCACTTGTAGCACAATCCTAAAATGCTCTTCCCTATTCATGGAATACACAAATATATCATCAATAAAAGCTACTACGAAGAATGTGAGGTAGGATCTAAGATGCAATTCATGTAATCCATGGAAATAGTTGGAACATTTATCTGAACTAAAGGCATTACAAGGTATCCATAATGCACTTATCTGATTCTAAAACACCTTAGGAATGTCTCTAGTTTCAACTCTGACTTGATAGTACTCCAACCTCAAATCAATCTTAAAGAATACGGTGCCTCCTCTTAGTTGGTCTAAAGGACCATCTATCTTAGGAAGTGAGTACTTGTTCTTCACAATAACCTGGTCAAGCTGACTATACTCAATATACTTCCTAAAATTTACATCTTTTGGCTTCCCAAGTAGTACCAGTGCACCCCATGGTGATGCACTAGGTTCGATGAACTGTCTACTTAAGTGATCATCTACCTGAGTTTTATTTCACCTAAATCAAGAGAAGACATTCTGTATGGCGCTATAGAGATCAGTCCCATTCCAAGGATCAACCCTATAAAGACTCTACTTCTCTTTCGGGACAAAAACTAGTTATCTCTTCCGGAAAGACATCGGGAAAATCCATTGCAATTCTAAATCATAAAATTTTAAGATAACTAGTTCATTCCTAACCGATCTAAATGATAATCTATTTTAGGTAATGAGTATTGTTCTTTATGGTAACCTTGTTCGCTTACCTATGGTTGATTCCTAACCTAAGACTCTCATCTTTCTTAGCTTCTTCAAAGTAACACTAGCGTGTTCCTTGTGATTTACTAGGGCAATTGAATGATCTACTTAAAAAGTTCTCTATCTATGTCTTTAGTTTACTTAATTCTGGAGGGGTCTCCTGTAGGAGGCTATGAAGATTGGTTCCCTTCCAAGAAACAACTCCATAGAGAATTCTACTCATTTCTAAGGTGTGAGATTATTTATCTCCTCTGGAACTACAATAGAATAATCTATCACTACAACATACCTTTTAGACGCGCGGAAGCTCATCTTAAGAGGGACATAGAAATGTTACTCGCTAAATCTTACATGCAGAATTCATTGGTTACTCATCACTATTCAGGGTCATTTGGTTCTAGACATTTTATTCATTCCTAACCTCATACTAGTGTTCAACATAAGCAAACAAACAAAATCAATCAACAAAAAGATCTATCCTCCACAATTAAAAAAATTCGCATCTAAGTCCAAAGGGAGAACAACATTCTCAAACTTAGAGTTCAATGTAGTTTTCGGATACATGACTCTTCCATGATCAATCGGGGTTCACTTTAGATGAGAAAAAGGACTTGATCCATCATCCCATCATACAAAGTATGACCCTAATAAAACTACATGAAAAATCTAACTCCTTTCTTGTTTCTCCACAAGAAACTGTTTCTTTAGGGATACCTTATCAACAGTACCCTAAGTAAGTTAGTCACCCTAATATTACTTCAACAACATGTTCACCTCCTACCAAAATCATTCTTTCAAACAAATCTAGAAAATGTAAACAATCATAACATGTCACAACATAGAAATTTCAAACATCTCCTCAATAATTTTATATTTAGCTCACACTTAAAAGTGAAGTCTATGTCTTTGAAAAATTAAATTCAATCCACCTATGGTAGGTTGATTTTCTGTGGACTTTGGTCTACTACTACTAATCATTCCTACTTCTTCAATACCACCTGAGAACTTGGGTTATGACATACCAAGCCTTTTGGAGAACACAAAATTCCAATAAGGTCACCCAAAGTTCCTTACTCTACTTCAACATTCATTCTAAGTGGAATCATATCTCACTCCACAAAACAAATATGATTGAGGTAGCTAATCTCAATAATACTTGTTAAGTAAGAAGACTTGACCCATTAAGAATGTTGTCTACTCAAACTTAATACTCCTTTCCTCATGTCAAACCAGAATACAAGAGAGTTCCACTATGTACATTCAGCTAACTAACATGATTCCAGCCTTTCTATAAGGAATCTACATCCTAATTGTTTAGTTTGAACCTCTCTAATCAGTTCTAACCAAGATACGGTATGCTCTGATACCATAACTGTAACACCCCAATTTCAGACCCTTTAGAAATCAGAGTTTTGTAATATAGAATATACAATTCTAGTGGCTATTAATAAGTAAGAACCTATAACAATTAAGCTATTTCTATTCTGTGTACTATCTGGAGCATCCCCCAGTGGATCCGAGTACTATGAGATCACCCCCTTCTCTCGGTAGGTTGTATCTCAACTTCTGTTTGGTTTACTTAGCCAAGGGAGTCACTTCTACTTAAAATTTGGAGATCCCCATCTCTTTTTAACGGTTCTTCTCCTCTTAAACTTAGAGATCCCTGTCTCTTTTTAACGGTTCTTCTCATAATTGTTTATGTAGATCTTCCCTTTCTGTATGCTATCTATACAAATATGAGATGAAATATCTAGGTCTCAATCATGGTTAATCTAATTTTAAGCATGTCACTCATGATTTGGCCATACAGAGCCTACTAGCTTAAAGTTAAACAACCACCACGGTGTTTTCATAAAATTTCTTCATCAATCGATTGGATGTTTCACCATCCCAAATTATGGCTCAACAGTGGAAATCCCAACGGTTGTCCCATACCGACAATTGGTCAATCGACTATGGACCTATCTATTTGCAACACATATATGTAAGATACTTACTCTTCTCTTTCCTATGTTATTTCTCTCTACCCTTAGCTCATATTACTTTCTAAACTTAGAACATAATGTTTAAGCATGTCATGGGGCATTTGGAATCCTTTTTGGAGTGTTAAAGAAGGAACTTTTGCAAAACAAAGTGTTTCAAGTTCATTTCGTAAATTTGCCAACTTTGTAAACTAATAACTTGTTCTATAAAACTCCAAAAATACTGAAATAATTATGA
This sequence comes from Senna tora, assembly GCA_014851425.1. NCBI lineage: Eukaryota > Viridiplantae > Streptophyta > Magnoliopsida > Fabales > Fabaceae > Senna > Senna tora. Next base: position 19,061,466 of record CM026262.1, read on the forward strand.
CATATATATGAATATAACATATAGTTGGCTGAAAAATATTTGCTCAAAACTCACATGTTTGACACCTCAAAATCCATTTTAACTGTAGCGGTCTGATGTGACAGGGCAGCAGACCAGACTTTTGTAAATGATTGCTAAACCCATACCAAATGAGTTACAAATAATATGAGAATTTCCAGATCCCATAATATGGATCTTAGGAATCTACATATAAAATTTTAGCCTTTAAAGCCTTCATTTGGTACCTCAACAAGTAAATGAAACTATGAAAACCAGTAAATATTTTCTGCATAAGTTCTTGAACTTCAGATGTGCAAAAAGGGTACCAAACAGGATCCAAAACTAATGAAATTTGGCATTCATAAACTCTAATGTGTCTAGTTTTAACCTGCCAAATTGCAAGATTTTTGGAGCTCATTAAGTATGTTTTTCACATTTTTCTTTATGCAAGTCGACTGCTGTAACATACCAGTCGACTGATTCGTCTCTGTTTCGTTTCTGGACACGAAAGTCGACTGGTATGTTCTTGGCATGAATTTTGGGCAGAAAAGAACATAGAAGTCGACTGGTCTGGCCTACAAGTCGACTGCTACGTTAATTTCTGGGTTTTTAAAGTATCTTTACTCAAGAATTCAACCAAGAATCCTACCATTCAAGTCATGGAAGTTTTATAAACTTGTTTTCTATCATTAACACGTTAAAACCCATGAAAAACTAGCCCTGAAACATGGTTAAACAAGCTTAAATCTGAATTTCAAGCTCAAACTCATACCCATTTCCAAACCCATCTAAATTATCTAATTTCCAGCTAAAATCCAAGCATGCATTCATCATCATCTACATCCATTCTAAGTTTGAAAATCATAAGGAACCATTTTTTATACCTCTCAAATGGCTCAGAAATCCGAAACTCATTTTTGGGCCATTTCTTGAAAACCTAACTAAAAATAGAGAGGTTGGTAGTTTGATTACCTTAATTTGAAGCTAGATTCTTGTTTAGTTGGTGTTCAGCTGCAATTCTACGGTTCAATTCTTGCTAAATTCGGATTCCAAAGCTTCAATCCTCTCTTGAGTTCTCCTCCTTCTCTCTAACTCCTTCTATCTCTAAAAGTGATGAAGTGTGTGTGAAATGGTGGTGTTGCCACCTTGCCTAGGCGTGTAAGGGCTGGTGGCAAGGGATTTGGGAGAAATTCATTTCTCTCCCTCACCCACCAACTTTCTCTTGCATTTTAGCCCTTTTCTTTTTAGTCCTTTCTCAATTCTTTTCTTAAACTAGTGCACAACTATATGCTTTCTAAATGCAACAATCAATGTCACACAATCACAAACACTTAGTTCTTCTAGCAAACATTTAACACATCACTTGGAAGGTCCGGATATTACACTAAAAAGTATAGCATGATGGAGCTTTTAAAATCATATGGAGGCTTACCTTATGTAAGTTCTTAATTAGCTTCTCTTTTTGTTTTATTGCACATTTATATTGTTACATTGTCAGTGATTATCAACGCCCTGTATTTGTAAATTGCTATTTTAGCTCTCAATTTTGTTTGTATTTTGACTTATTTAGTCTCTGTCTTGAGTGTGAGAATATTTTGAATGATGAAGGAACCTTCAAGTATAACCAATTTTGCTTAACCAGAAGTTCTGCTTCAGCCATAAAAATTGTGAATGTGTTTTTTAATATTCAATATTACATTTTGAGCGTATCCTCTCAGTTTAGAACAATTTTTTGTTAGAAAAATATTTAATTTGTGGGCTCACATTAATTATTTAATGTATTTATTTTGGTTTTATTAATATACGGATTGATAGGTGGTCAAATAAAAAGGAAGCCCAAAGTATAAAGCAATCACTCGAACTTTAGCACAAATTATATTAAAAGTCTGGTAGGCGGCTATGTGTAGGCCTTTTAGGGTTTTACTGAAGCCCATAATGGGAGGTCCCAGTAAGTCACAATTATTTATATTGGCTAGGTCTCCTCTCTAACTCTAACACAGTGAGCCTCCCCATTGTAACCACTGCACGACTAGGGTAAGAGAGAGGAAGACCTAGTTCTTTTCTAGATCCGACTATGGCACGATCAGGTACACATTTTAATTTTATACTTGATATTATTTTCAATGTTCTATGAATAATATATGCCTATTGATTCTAACAATTGGTACCATAGCCTACATATATGATTATAGAACTTGAGATTTATCAAGATTTTCATATAAAACGTGCCAATTTTGCTGCAATTTAATGGAATTATTTTGATTGATATTTTGAAAATATGAGATTTATTCCTGTCAGAATAAGCTTCAATTTGGTATATTTTATGTCTTTATTTGGTGTTGTATTTAGGGAAAAAGTTTGACATCAAGCTTTGATTATGACCATAAAATTCGAAAAAATGAAATCCACTTGATTTTGAATCAAATTGGTTGCTAGGTATACTCAGAATTTGATTTCAGTAAAGTTCGTATACTTGATTTAATTATAACATGTTGAATCCTGTTACATAGGAATAAAAATCGAAACTGAGACCATTACTGAGCCCTAAAGTTTTTCTTTGTAAAAAAAGTAATGATTGGGTACTTTTTCCATAAATTTAAGACATGGAAATGTTAAGAACAAAAGAATTGAATCAAGCCCCAAACCTTTTGTGGATCAAAACCACACTAAACGTCAGATTTGGGGCAGGTTTCGAACCAGGTAGAGAAAACCATTTTTTTACGTGTATCCCGTTTGGAGGTTGAAGATGAAGCCTCCAGACGATGCCCACTCGCAGCTCATGAAGTGGGTGGCACGTGAGGCACACCCCACGACCTATGGACGTGATTCCAACGGCATTTTTCTTGATTTTTCTTTTAATTAATTTTTGGAGACCAATAAATATTTATTTTGAATTTCTTGGTGTAATATCTGGACCTTTAAAGTGATTTGTTAAATGTTTTCTAGAAGAACTAAGTGGTTGTGATTGTGTGACATTGATTGCTGCATTTAGAAAGCGTATAGATTAATGCATTAATATGAGAAAAGAAGTAGGAAGGACTTAAAAGAAAGAGGGCTTAAATGCATAGAAAAGTGGAAGTGTGAAGGGTGAGAAATAGAATTTTCTCCCAATGAGCTTACACTAGCTCACTACACGCCTCCAAGCAAGGTGGCAGCCACACAACTTCATACTCACACCAACACTTAGAGAGAGAAAGAGCTAGAGAGAAGGGATAGCAACTAGAGGAAGAATTGAGGTGATTCAAGTTAGGAGAGGTAGATTTGAGCAAGAATTAAACCATAGAAAGTCAGCTACACATCAACTAAGCAAGATTTAAGCCTCAGAACAAGGTAATCAAGCTACCAACCTCTCTAATTTTCAAGTTAAGTTTTCAAGAAACGGCCCAAAACTGAGTTTCGGATTTCTGAGCCATTTGAGAGGTTTTAAACTACTTCCTCATATTTTTTTAACTTAGATGGATGTTAGATGATGTTTTGCATGTCTGGAAATTTAGAAAATCTAGAAGGGATGAAAATGGTTTTGGGGTTTTGAGAGAAAACCAAGATGTGAGCTTGTTTAAGCATGTTTTTGGGGATGTTTTCTTGGGTTTTTACCTAAGAGTGATAGGGAATAAGTTGGCATATTCTATCCAAGTTGAATTTCAAGGCTTAGGCTCAAATATGGAGATTTTTTATACTTAAAAATGAGAAAAAGAGACATAACAGTCGATTGATATCGAGAACATGCGATTGATATGTTCTTGATTTCCCAGAAATTCATCTTAGAAACAAAACAGTCGACTGCTATCAAGAGCAGTCGAGTATCGTGTTCTTATTTTCCAAAAAACCCCATATTTTTTAAGAATAGTCGACTGCCCTTATAGAACAGTCGACTGTTAGCCCTCTGACTTGTAATTTTCAAAGAAAACATTACAGAGATCAAGCAGCCAACTGCCAGACCTCCACCAGTTGATTGGCTCAAGTCAGTGAGCAACCAGACGACTGATTGGTATTTGACTTGAAAATAGAGAATTCCTGGAGTTAACAGTCAACTGCTAGCTCAAGAAACAGTCAACTGTTACAGAACAATATGCCATTTTGTTTTTAATTCCCTACAATAAAGTTTTAGAAGCCCAATTACATGATTTAAACATTTTGCTCTATGTTTAGAAAGTAATATGAGCTAAGGGTAGAGAGAAATAACAGAGAAAAGAGAAGAGTAAGTATCTTATATATATGTGTTGCAAATGGACAGGTCCTTAATCGAATGTTCAATTGTTGGTGTGAGACGGCCGTTGACTTTCTACGGTAGTTCCAAGTTTTATGATGGTAATACATCCAATAGACCAAACAATGTTTTCAAAACACCGTGTTGGTTGCCGAACTACGTAGTTAAAGTTAGGATAAACAAGATTGGGACCTAGACATTTCATCTGATATTTGTATAGATAGTATACAAAGGAAAAAGGGGGATGATCTACGTAGTAGTAGATACGATCCCTTGGCTAAGTAGAACCAACTAGAAATGGATACGACCTACCGAGAAAAGGGGGTGATCCACACTAGAAGTTGAGATACAACCTACCGAGAAAAGGGGGTGATCCACACTAGAAGTTGAGATACGACCTACCGAGAAAAGGGGGTGATCTCATAGTACTCGAATCCATTTGGGGATGCTCCAGATAGTACACAGAATAGAAATAGCTTAATTGCTATAGGTTCTCACTTATTAATAGCCACTAGAAGTGTATGTGTGAGTATCCACTGGGTGGTGCTCCCTATGCTCATATGTTTTTCATGAAATGGGGCAAGGGCCCATATGTTTTATGATGTTTGTTATTTCTCTACCATTCAAGTATGTAAGAATATGTTTAAGAAGTATGTGCTCATATTAAATGTTTTATGACATGTATGTATGTCATTCCATTCATATGCCCTATCATGTATGAATTTCCATGCTAAATGTTTCATGAAGAGTATGGACATGCATAAGTTTTAAGTTAAACATCAGATCCATGTTTTATATGTATGATGAGAAAGGAATGCAGATATTTTTGTGCAAGGCACAGTGGTACACAACAAGTTTGAAAATAGGCAGTATGATTACTGGGATTTTATCTCATTACGTTGGTGTGTATCAGCTGACTAGGTACCCAAATACTTACAAGGAGAGACAAGAGTGATTGGTAGTTTGACTTTTTGAGAAGAATGATATTAGATAAGATAAGAAGCATATAGTTTTATTTTTGTAAACTCATGTATGTACATCTCTTTGTAACCATTACCCTTAGTATATCTTATTGGAAGGTTAATTGGTTATATTTTGTATATGTATATATATGCAAGAGGTGAAAACAAATGTTTTAATACATGCATGTATAAGTGGATGACAAGTTAGAGCTTTTATGCATTAGTGAGTTAAAGGTCATAATCGACGATGGTTAGAATTGTATATTGTCATCTTTTACAAAGCTCTATTTGTCATTTTTAGGGTTTTATCATATTTTTTTAGGGTTTTGAGGGAGGATAAATTATAGTAAGAAGATTTGCATTTAATTAGACTTCCCACCATTATCTTTATCCTTCACTATTCCTCTTAATTAACTTTGAATATACAATAATTAATGTTACGCAAATAATCTTCAATTACTTTTTTATTTAAAATAAACTAAAACTTACAAGAATTTTAATAGAAAATTAATATCATTTTAAAAGATATTTTAGTAATTTCTTAACTACTATATAATTATGTCATCTTTTACTCTTTTTTTAAAACAAAAACAAAAACCGATTTAGAAAACAAGTACAGTTGAATAATTCCCATGAATGTTGCCAAATGAAGAGTGTATTCTCTCAAGTGTGCATGGCTTGTGGTATTGTTTTACACATTCATTTATTAACACATTAAAATATAAAATAATAATTTATTTTACACATTAAATTATTGGCGAATTAATAAGCAAAATTAAAACAAGATACTTCAAATGCATGCTTGATAAGATCTCAATCGTCCAAAGTGAAATGATTACCAGACTGTACAGTAGATTAGCTAAGGGCTTACCCGAATTTATCTTCACCCGAATAAGATGTATTATATATTACAATTCAACAATAATTTTTTTTCAAATTGTTTAATATTTAATATTTTTTAATAATATAGTTTTCTTTTAAATATTTTCTGGATAAAAAGTCATTGTTTTTATTTTATACATTTTTCAAAACATTCTTATTTTATATTGTCAATTCAACAATATATTTATGAAAAATATATTTTCTTTCAAATGTAATGTTTAATATTTTTTATTTTATGGATTGTAACTCCTTAATATTCCCTCCTATGAACACGTGGCACAAGCCTTCTAGAAGGTTAACCAGACCCCGGATTAGTGACACGTGCACCCCTCGATAGGATCATACGTGACTCCCATCCATGCTCCCCCATATACTCTCCCACAATAGAGACGTGGGAGAAGCTCCATGGTCGTGGGTCGAGCACCATGCACAAGAAAGTGGGTCGACCACGTTCTCCTCTACCTCAAGTATAAATATCCTTCACCTGGGAGACTTAAGACAAAACGGAATCACCACCACCTGGAGTCTAACCAACAGATATCAATACCTACTCTCTCTTAGGATACACTTATCCTTTAGCTCTAACCATATCCAGAGACTCTTGTTCTCTCACTACCAGAAAACTAGTATTTAGAGACGGAAAATAATCCCTCTCTATTCCATGTCAAGCCCGTCTTAATTCCGTCCCTAACACTGCCATTTCCATTATCCAATATTTCAGAATTAGAGACGGAATATAGAGAGGGAATAATCCGTCTCTAATATTTTCTGACTCAAATTTGCCCCAAACCCGTCTCTATACATTAATGTTTTTCGCGCGGAACAAAAAAATTGAGGCGCGAAACAAAAAATTTTAGCGCGCCTTTTAGAGACGGAATAGAGACGTACAATTCCGTCTCGGATTAGTCTAAAAAAGAATAAGTAAACGCACAAGCTGGACGGCGTCGTTTTGACCTTGATAGAGACGGAATATTTCCATCTCTAATCCGTAAAACATAAACTTATTTTTTACTTGCCCCTTTTCGAACCCTAAATCATATTCTCTTCTTCTTCTTCTTCTGTCTCTACGCCGTTCTAGGCTTGCTTCGTGTGGCTAGGCTTTGCTTGCTCCATCGGTGTGTGTGGTTCTTTCTGCTGTCGACAAGCTCATGTGGCTGTGCGTGTGTTTCTGGCGTGAAGGTTGCTGGAGCATCGACTGAAGGTGGGCTGCGTTTTTGTTAAGTAACACCGTCGTCATCTTCACTTGCTTCGCTGCTTCAGGTTTGATTTCGAAACCCTCGCTATTATGCAACCCCCTTCCATTTCTTCTTCCTTTGATTCATATGTTTTGCTGCATTTGTTTTTTTGTGCGAGAAGGTGTGTGATTTGTGCTCGTTGGGTTGTTAATTCATCCTAAATCACTCCAATCTATTTTCCAAGGTACATACTTATACTATTTTTGTTATTTTTCATGCCTTCTCTCTTTTTCGATTCTCTGTTTTCCAATGTGTTTGGTTAAAATAAAGACTAGTAGGAATGGTATGGAAGAATAGGGGCAGAGTTAGTGGAGTGTGTCACGATATTAATTACCTTTTTAAATAATTTCAATGGCAGCAATATTTGATCAAGTTTATAATAAGGTTTTAGGTGAATAGCTTGATGGTTGTGTGCGAATAATGTATGTACATTCTGGTAATCTTCTCATTCAGATTCAGTAACAAGTACTAGCCAGATAATCCGCCACCATGTAACAGAATGCCATTAGATATGCGCTTTGGTTGTATTGCTTTGTAAATCTGAAAAATTTTCTTGCCTTGTGAATGGTGAAGGCACTACGTGAAAGTTTTTTATAAAAAAGATTATTTTCACCACAGAGACGAAATTTAGCCACATCCATCCAAAAATCTCATCTCTATTCCGTCTGTAATCAAACTTCTTCAATATATGCTTAGAGACATTTTAGAGACGGAACCGTCCTTAATCCATCTATATTCCGTCTTTGATTTAGTTGCTTTAATATATCGTTAGAGATGGTTTAGGGACGGAAATGCACTTATTCCATCTCTATTCCGTCTCTAACTAAGGTTCTTTAATATATCGTTAGAGACGGAAATGCACTTAATCCATCTCTATTCCGTCTCTAATTAAGGTTCTTTAAGACATTGTTAGAGACGGTTTAGAGACGGAAATGCACTTAATCCATCTCTATTCCGTCTCTGATTAAGGTTCTTTAAGATATCGTTGGAGACGGTTTAGAGACAGAAATGCACTTAATCCATCTCTATTCCGTCTCTATTTAAGTTTCTTTAATATATCGTCAGAGACGGTTTAGAGAGGGAATTGAACTTAATCCATCTCTATTCCGTCTCTAATTAATTTTCCTTAATACATCGTTCGAGACAGTTTAGAGATAGAAGTTATAGAGACGGACTGAAAATTCCGTCTCTAACAATTTACGATGCACTGAACAAAGACGGAACGCATTCCGTCTCTAATGTGTTTAAAGACGGAAATTTACCTACATAGAGACGGAATTTTCCGTCTGTAAATTGCATTTTTTTTGTAGTGTCTCATTCCTCTATAGGAAACCCCCAACAGGTAGCTTGCCCGCCTAGAGAATCACACACGTCCTAGCTGCACACGGCGACCATAGGTAACATTCCTGCCTAACGGCTCCTATGGACATTTTTGCCTCAAACTATGTAGACTTTGATACCTCGACAAGGGTACGTAGGCACCTAGGTCATCACCTAAGGACAAGTCCCCCAAGGTTACGACCCCTTGCGGTCCTTATTTGCAATTATGAATTGTCTGAACCAAACATGACAGTTACATTGGCGCCCACCGCAGTCCTTCTCAGACTACAATGCCTTGCGCATTTTACCGCTAAACGACATTTCTTTTTTGGGGAGTAGGAGTATACACCTAACTCAGAAACCCATTTTTTGTTTAAGCCGCTTAATAGGAAGTACTCGTATTTCCATCACCAGTAGATCCCTCAAATTGTCACACGACCGACAGAACATCGCTAGCAACGACCGAAACAAACAACAGCGGAGGGCACAACTCGTAGCCTTCGGAGAAGTAGACGACATAAAGGGAATCAATGAACCGATAACCATCACAACCGGCATTGCAGGTTATAAGTTCAAAAGGGTGTTGATAGACCCCGGGTCAGCTCTCGACGTGCTATTCACGGAAACATTTAAAAATGCATAAATACGAGGGTCAGTTGGTGCCAGACCCTGGAACCCTTATTTACTTCTTTGGTCGAGCTATTGAGACCTGCGGAACCTTCACAACCTGGCTCACCCTGGGAGTCCCCCATGGGTCGCTCGCATAGAGGTTAAGTTCACTGTATCGACAGCTTCATTAGCATACATTGCAATCTTGGGTCGCCCGACCCTCAACAAACGCAAGGTAGTTGTGTCCACCACCCATGTGACAATAAAATTCTCCACGCTTGGAGGAATCAAAGAAATACGAGCAGATAAGGATGAAGCCTGCACGTCCTACCTAGCATATTTCCCCGAGAGAGACAAATCCGAAGCCCACTCTCATGACGAAAGGAGCGCCCCAGAGGTGGTGGACCTGCGAGACGAAATACTGAGAGCTCACCCGCGGTCCACCGAAGATCTTATCAATGTTTGCATACACAAAGTGAATAGCAAAGAGATTCAGGTAGGAGCCCTCCTGGATCAAGCGACCAAAGAACAACTTCAAAACTACTCATGGAATACAGGGATGTGTTTACTTGGAGCGTCGCGGATATGCTCGAGATAAATCCAGCGCTCATATGTCATTCCCTCAACACAAGAGACGGCCTCGGCGTTATCCAGAAAAAGCGGCACTTCGGCGAAGAAAGATAGCAAGCGATCGAAGAAGAGGTGCAGAAGCTTCTAGACGTTGGCTTCATTGGAGAGTCACAATATCCTGAGTGGCTCTCTAATGAAGTCATGGTAAAAAGGCTAACAGAAAATGGCGAATGTGCATAGACTTCACCAATCTAAATAAGGCTTGCCCTAAAGACGCATATCCATTTCCTAACATCGACAAAATGGTAAATAGAACTGCGAGGCATCGTCTACTGAGTTTCTTAGATACCTTCTCAGGTTACAACCAGATTCGGATGAACCCGCAGGACTAGGAGAAGACCTCCTTCATCACTGACACAAGATTTTTCTATTAAAAAGTCATGCCTTTCGGACTGAAAAACGCGGGTGTAACCTACCAAAGAATGATGGACATAGTCTTTAAAGAATAGATCGGGCGAAACCTCGAAGTCTATGTCGTCGACATGGTAGTAAAATCCTCGAAAGTCGAGCAACACCTTGAACACTTGGAGTATCAGCAAGGAAGTTCTTTGGCGTCATGATCATACAAAGAGGAATCGAGGCCAACCTAGAAAAATGTGCGACCATCCAGAACATGGAACCTCCTCATTTGATCAAGGACGTGCAAAGACTCAACGAAAGACTAGCAGCCCTCAATAGATTCTTATCAAGAATGGCTTATCCATGCCTCCCTTTCTACAAAATCCTAAAAGCTGCACCGATGTTCCAGTGTACAGAACAATGTGAGAAGTTCCTCCAAGAGCTAAAAACATACTTGGCTAGGCCCCCGATACTGGCAAAAAATAAAAAAGGGGAAACCCTAGTGCTATACTTAGCCACCACCGACCACGACGTAAGCTCTGCCTTAATAAGGGAAGATGGAGCAGAACATTACCCAGTGTATTATACAAGCCATACCCTGCAAGGAGCTCAACTACGCTACCAGCGAGTGGAAAAACTAGTGCTCACCCTCGTCCATTCAACACGAAGACTCCGATCATGTTTTCAACAACACACAATCATGGTTTGAACCGACCAACCCCTGTGACAAATACTGCAGAAGCCAGACTTAGCTGGAAGAATGACAAACTGGGTGGTAGAACTCTCCGAGTTTGACATTAAATACGAGCCAAGGTGGGCAATCAAAGCCTAAGCCCTAGCAAACTTGATTGCCAAAATGACACAGTCAGAATGTCAGAAGGGTGACGCCACGACAGAAGAAACAAAGACTGACGTGATATGAGAGGCATAGTCAAAAAAATCCCCATGGCTAGTTTACATAGAGGGCTCCTCGACCGGCAAATCCGCGGGCGCATGAATCATAGCCAAAAGTGCGACGGAATTAAGGTGGAACAGGCCCTGCGCTTCATGTTCCCAGCCTTAAATAATCAAGCTAAATATGAAGCACTCATAGCTGGACTGACGCTAGCTCATGACATAGGTGCCTCAAAGGTCAAGCTATTTAGCAACTCACAACTAGTGATTGGACAACTTAATGGGGAATTAGAGGCAAAAGACGCTACAATTTCCAAATATGTGGAGCGCACCAAACAAGAGATCAACATGTTCGAATCTGTCTTGATCACACTAATACAACGAAGCCAAAACACCCAAGCTGATACCCTCTCCAAATTAAACTAGCCACCACGCCAAGTCAATCAGGCTTTAAAACGGTCCTATGAACGATGTTACAAGCACCCAACATAGCCCCAAACATGCTACCAATAGCAATTGATGCCTCCTATAATGGCATATATAAAAGAGGGCACGCTACCCGAAGAAAGGGAACTAGCCAGAAAGATAAAGAGGCAGGCAACACGATATTTCATCTGAGGGAAGACTTATACAAAAAGGAGTTCTCATCCCTGCATCTCAGGTGTTTTCCACCTGAAAAGGCTAACTACATCCTCCAGGAAATCCACGAAGGCGTATGCGGAACCCATCAATCGACGGGTGCCCTCCGCAAACAAGCACTTCACTCGGGTTTCTATTGGCCAACAATGAGGGCAGACTCTAAGAAATTAGTCACGAATTATGACTAATGCTAGCAGGACGCCTGCTTCATACATCAGCCTCTCGGAGAGCTGAAACCCATCGAGTCTCCCTCGCGTTTGATACGCGGGGGAGATATCCTCAGACCCCTTCCGCAAAGCACGTTACAAAGGAAGTTCCTTATAGTGGCAATCGACTATGTTACATAAATGGATCGAAGCTAAACCTCTTGCCACTGTCGGATCCCAAAATGTCCAAAACTTTCCTATGGCAAAATATCATATCCAGATTCGGCCATCCTCATATATTGATCACCGACAATGGTCGCCAATTTATCAACGAAAAGTTCAATGACTTTTGCAAAGAATGGCACATCGACCATCGGATGACCTTAGTCAAATACCTGGAGACCAATTGATACGAGCATAGGAGGCAATGGTAGAGCTAGAATAATCATGGAGTCTTTGAAGGAGCTCATAGAAGAGATTTGGACAAATCAAATAGTAATCAAGCCTTCAAATATTACTGAAAATGTCATTTACACTATATAGGCTGAAGATCGAGTTGTTCAACATATTTTAGGTTTGGAAACATCAATTTGCAGGGCTTGGACCAAGTACTATAGATGCGAAGACTCTTTTAAGCCTAAATCATCATATTTTGGGCCTAAAATGCTTATTTTAATTTGGATTAATTATTTGTGCGAAAATCATTATATTTAGGTTTTCTTATTTAAAGCCAATTAGTGATTTAAAACAATTATTTCATATTTAATGTTTTAATTAGTTTGGACTTAATGTTTAAAGGTCCAATAGGGCTTACTTTATTTTGGGCTTAAGTATGAGTTGTTTGAAAGAGTGAAACACCCATTAGTTTCTTTTAGGGTTTTATTTGTTAGGGTTTTCTCTTGGAGTATAAATACTCTTTATTTTCTATTGTAAGGGACATGTTGAATGAATGTTGATTGAGTGTGTTTTCTTCATGAAAACCTCTATGTGTGTGTGCAAGTGAGAATGGATTTCTTTGCTTGTTGCATCAAGAGTTTGAATCTACTTATCAAAGGTCACTACAAGAAAACAGCAGATCAGACACGGAATTTAGAGACGGATTAATGTCAGTGTCTAATCAGTGCTTAATCCGTGTCCGATCCGTCTCCGATCCGTCTCCAAATGAAGGTAAAAAGCTTCAAAAACATTTTGTGGGTTTAGAGACGGATGAGTCTGTTCCCAATAAATCCGTCCCTAATCCGTCTCTAATTAGTGGGAAAAAAAGGCGGGGAGACATCTTCAGATTTGGCAGGTGTTTTTTTTTTGCTAAATTTTAGTTAGGGACCAATTTTGGGAGGGATTAATTTCCGTCTCTATTTGGTTCAGGTTGCCCCACAACATGGAGACAGATCAGGGACGAAAATGTTGGTGCCAAATTCGTTCTCTACTTTTCAGTTTAGAGACGGAATGTTTCCGTCTCAGATATATGTTTTTTTTATTGTCCAGTTAAACGGCTGCGTTTTGTCCCTTTTTTAAAAACCTAAAAATGCCAAGTCTTCATTTTCTTCTTCTGCTGAAATCGTTCCGTCTCTTTACCATCGTCCCATCACTTGCAGCACCACGACCTTCGTCCACATCGTTGTTGCCGTCGATAGCGCCGTCGTTGTCCACAGTGCCGCCGCCGTCCACAGCTTCGTTCGCTCTCTCTTCTCCTTCGTTTGCTCTCTCTTCTCCTTCGTTCGTTCACTCTTGCTCTGTATAAGCAAAAGGTACACTACTTCTCTCTTCTCATGTGATGTTTTTTAAATTTGCTGGGCAATTTTTCTTAGATTGTGTTTATATTTTCTTTTCTGTTTATATTTTTTCTGAAAGTTTGATTGTGTCTTTGTTTGATGGGACAGTGGGATTTGAAGGAGGTTAGGTTAAGCCCTTCAACGTTAAGCTTTCAAGAATTTGTTTCTTCTTGGCTATTCTTTGTTATTTATATTGAGTTAATTATTGATCATGGATTAAATAAATATTTACTTCTTTCTCTCTTCTCAGTAGCTCTATCAGCATCTCTGTACAGTGGTGAATATCAAAGTTTTTGTCTTATTCCAAGTGAGTCATTCAACTAACCATAATTCCAAGTGACTTTTTTATTCAGCATCTCTGTACGTTTCTTGTTGGCCCGTAATGAATGCATTTTCTTTTTTTTTTCTTGTTCTTCCTTTTTTCTTTTAAATTACAAAAAAAACAATCTTGTATTCACCTTTGAGGCTTTATGATTCCACTGACATTCTGAAGAATATGTAAGGGTTTCTTTGGACTTGGAATGATGTGAAGAGAATTTAAGAATCCCTTGACAAAAGAAAGAAAGAATAGAATGAGTAGTTGGAGATAAATCAGATATAATATTGCAGAAGTTCTTACTGAATTACCTCTAATACATTCACAAAAAAGTTGGGTAATGTAGGTAATGCTCTGCTTCCAACCTACACTTCTGCCTACAATTCTGGTTAGTTCCAAAGTTTGGCTTTGTATACTTTTACTCCAATCCAAGCCCTTTGTCCTGAGAAGCAAAAAGGACAATTTTAGTGAACAAATTTCAATTTTATTGAAATAATTTTGATTAAAAAATATTAGGCCGTGAATACAATTATAAGTCAACCTATCCAACTAGACTGTTAGACCAAATATTGACAAAATAAGAAATATAATATTAAAAACAAACAGAAGAGAGTGGAAGGGAGGTGGATGTAGTAGTAATAAAGTCAAGTGCAGTGAAGGTAGGGGTCGGTGATAGTGAAAGCCAAAACGAACCCCAACCTAAATAAAATATCAAATTACATATTCATTTCCAAAAAAATTAACTAATAATTTTATATTTCAACACGTATTTTTTTTTATAAGAAGTAAAATAATTCCTTATGCTTAATTTTTTTTATTTCCTAACAAAATATAATCTTGTGAATTTTCTTCTCAAATCTTCTATTTCACTGTGCTTCACCCTTTCAGCCATTGTGGATGTCACCATATATACCTCTAATACATTCACAAAAAAAATTGAGTAATGTAGGTAGTGCTCTGCTCAAATCGAACTTCAATAGTAGGATTATCAAGTCCAACTCTGCGTAAAAATTTCACACCTCATATGAAAATGAAACTCTCACTGAATGCATCAAAACCTTAGGCCAAAAAGGTTGTACTTATAATAGCTTAATTAGTTCCTCCTCTCCTTCTCATGTATCCATCACACTATGGCTCTGCTTTCTTCACTGTAGTTATTAGTTAAGTTAATCATTGACATACAATGATTCATGTCTCTTTTGAGAAGGAGATTTAGAAACGTGATGAGAATTCTATGCTATAAAATTTGACAAAGCATGTCAAAATGTTCTGTCAATTGTCAAACTAGCACTAGAGAATCCACTATGTATTGTTTGTTACACTATAAATAAATTAATTAAACAAAATTGCCATTTTCAATTAGGCTAATGTCTTGTAGTTTGTACTTTGTAGGAGGTTAGATTCAAGTAGCGCTGAATTGCCCAATAAAATGCAAGAAATATTTTTTTTCAGCCTTCAATTTAAAATTATAATTGGCTTGTGTGCTTGATACTTGATATTAACTTAATTAGGAGGCTTGATTCAAGTAGTGCATCATTGGCCCATAAAAATGCCAGAAATATATTTTAACCTTTAATTTATATAATTGTCTTTGTGGTACTGTGGTTGATCTTAACTCACATCTTTAAGCATTTCAATCCAACCTTTTTTTTTGGTAATTGGATGTTAATCCTTGACATATTAATGCGTTTTAATTTAATGTTAAAAATATTTTTGTCTTTCATTTCAAATAATAATTTTATAGATTGATCTTAACTTATTCTTTTCAAATCACGTAGGTCCAACTCTTTGGGCTTTGTTTGGTTTGTAGATTAGATTTTGAGAAAAATAAATAGCCTTATAAATAATTAATATATTATTTATTAGTATTAATAATAATTTAATTTTTAATTTATTTATGGTGAATCATTATTAATATTAATAATTATTTATTTTTTAATTTATTTATGTTAAATCTTTGTTAAGGTAAATTTTTATTAAAATATTATTATTATTTCACAGAAAATATTTTTAAAAATTATAAAAATTACAGAAAAAAATACATCCATTCCAACTTCATTATTTTGTCACTGTATTATTAAAATATTTATGTTAGTGTAGAACTATAATAATTAAGGATCCGTTTGATTTGTTGTTTTAAGGGTGTAATTTTAGTTGTAATTAGGAACACTTAATTTTAGGATAAGTTGTGAGGACAATTTTGTCCGTTTTTCGTTTCTTCTCCTTAATTTGTTTTTGACATTTTATTTGATTTAGATTATACTTCATTTGCACTACCAGATGAAGTTTTGTAACTAAACTTCATCACTTCTTAGGAACAAAGTATGGATTTACGTGAATCTCGACAATGGATGTACAACAGAGTGCTTCCTGATCGAGTTGGGTTTACTTCTGAATTCATGAATGGTGTGGAGGAGTTTCTTGCCCATGCTTGTCAATTGGAAATCTTTGTGAACAATGGAAAGATTAGATGTCCTTGTACGAAGTGTAAAAATAAGAAAATTGCCACTGTTGATATGGTTAAGGAGCACCTGTATAGGAATGAATTTAAGGACGACTATTTTCATTGGACCTCTCACGGGGAAGAGTTGCCAAGAGCCCCTCAATTGACGATGCCAACACTACATGACCAATTTGATGGTCGTGGATATTATGAGGAACAATCTAATCGGTTCGAGACGATGGTGTTAGATGCAGCAGGGCCAAACTTTCAACCTAATGCAAGGCCAAACTTTCAACCTAATGTAGAGGAGCCACCGAATCCTGATGCTCAAGGTTTCTATGATATGCTTTTTGCTGCACAAGCTCCTTTGTGGGATGGGTGTTCTAATCACTCTGAACTATCGGCAGCAATTAGATTGCTAATCATCAAGGCTGACTACAACTTGCCAGAGCGGTGCGTTAATGAGATCTTGCAGTGGTCAAAAGAGATAATGACGCAAGATAATCGAATGCCCAAAGATCTGTATAGGACAAAAAAATTGGTGTCAAAATTAGGGCTAGGTTATGAGAAAATTGATTGTTGTCCTAATGGGTGTATGATATATTACAAAGATGACTTGAATGAAACCCAATGCAAGTTTTGTGGGTGTGCTAGGTACAAGGTAAGAAGAGACAATCATGGACGATGCAAGAATGTGGCAAATAAGCAGATGCGGTACTTACCATTGACGCCTAGACTTCAGAGATTATTCACTTCATCTAGGACAGTTGCAGAAATGAGGTGGCATCATAATAATCGTCGAGATCCAGGTGTGTTATCTCACCCATCAGATGGAGAGACATGGAAGATGTTTGATGAAACTTACCCTGACTTTGCATCAGATCCACGAAATGTAAGGTTTGGTCTCTGTGCTGACGGCTTTACACCCTATGGACAATCTGGAAAAAACTACTCTTGTTGGCCTGTCATTGTCATGCCTACTTCATAATATGATTGAATGTACTGATGTGTTTTGCTGTGGTTTTGATGAGTTAAATATGGAGGGTTTGTGTTGTTGTTTCAAGTACTGTTTCTGTGACAAAGAGCTTAATCTGATATAATAAAGTGCTATGTTCAAAGGTGATTGAGTTGTTTGTTGCTTCTTTTGAAATGTCCTCCTTACAGTGCTTTGTATGATGTTTTAGAGAGATGTTTTTAAGTGTTGAATTTTCTTCTTGGCTCACTTGTCTCACCTGAAACCTTGTTCTAATGTTTTCAAAAGGTGTGCTGCAGTGTTGTTTAAAGAACAAGTTGTTTTGTTTTAAAACCTCATTTTAAAGTGTATAAGTGTTGCTTGAAGTGCTGTTATGGGTGTCATACACTATCTTTGTTTTATTAGGCATATTTTTGGTATTATAGTGTACATAACTGTATTCAATAATGAAAATCATAATTTTGTTTTCTACTACCTCTGTTTATTACTCTTATTATATGTAACCGTCTCTCATGAAATCTTTAAGCATAAAGGAATGTTTCTACAAAAAAGAAAGTTCATTTTTACTAAAGACTAGTGTGTCTAATACAATATTACTTCTAAAAGAAATTTGACTGAACATGATCAGTTTTATTTGTGATTATTAAGCATAGTAAAATGAAGTAAAATCTAGAAAAGTATTTTATTTGACACATTGATCTTTAGTAAAATAATTAAATGAAGTTGTGAGTGATATGTATAGGTAAAGATTCTTAGTAAGGAATCGTACTGGTATAAGGGTACAGTTTCATACTCAGTCCATTCACAGTTCTCTTGTGTAAAGCTTTCATGTTTGTATAAGGGTTGTTATTTCATTATTGTTATTTCATGTCTTGCAATTAACCTACCTACTTTCATGTCTGTAATGTTTCGGGAGTTTTATGAAAATACAAAAAGCTTATCAATGTCTATGTTTATTTGACTTTGACCTTAATTTGGGTATGAGAATGATGTAAAAAAGTGTTTAACAAGTGACTTGAATTCTGAAGTTAGAAGATAATACAATTACCTTCTTCATTTTTTCTACATCTCAACTATATAAGGGTTGCTTTATGATAATTTTTTATATTCTACATTCATTTACTCTCTTACTTGCGAGCCTGTCTTGTTCAAAATTTTACAAAGTAAACAAATAATGAGGTATTGATTTTAGCTTTATGATATGTACTTGTATTCTCTTACATGTTTATTTTATATGACATTTCCTCATTCATTTGCAGGAAGAATATAGTAGAATCAAGTCACTAAAAGCTTCTCAAGCATCGGCCAATGGCATTGATGCAATATCTCAAGAGGAAGATAATGCCATTTGGTTAGAAGTTGTGGGTGGAAAGAACAAGAAAGGGTGTGTTTTTTGTGTAGGATCAGAAGCACCTGATATTGGTAGCATATTTGTTGAGATGTCTAGTGGACCTGAGTCATGGCTTCATCCTTAATTCCAAGCTGAGTTAGATCGATGCTTGACAAAGCAAGCTGAGGAGCATCAAGCTGTAACTGATGTTTTAAAACAAAAAGTTGAGGAGCAATCACAAATCATAACAACTTATAATGATAAATTTGCAGAGCATGACCATTTGATTGGTCAATTGTTTTATCAGTTACAAGTTGAACGCACTACCAAGAGCAATGTAGGATCAGAAGCGCAGCAGTCAACTCCTTCACCTTCACCTTAGTTAGTTAGAGACTTGGGATGTTTTTTTCTATTTTCCATGAAACTTGTGAAATTATGTATTAGTTTTAAGTATTGTTACAAATATGTGGTATTTTACTATTGTTATGAGTATTAAAAATATGGATTTTATTATGTTTGTATGAAACTTGTGCCTTTATTAGGTATTAATAGCAAATTATATGTGAAAATTGAATCAATTTAGGACAAATTAGAAATGAAATAAACATATCAATCAGAGACATATTTGAGACGGAAATTAAATTTTCGTCTCTAAAAATAGTCCCAAAAATGGGTTTAGAGACGGATTAGGCGTCTCTGTTTTGTTGCTAAAGTTAGTCTGAACTGCTTTAGAGACGGATCAAAGACCGACCACCTAGAGACGGATCAGAGACCGACTAATTATTTTCCGTTGTCTCAAAAAAAATTGAATCTAGACACGGATCAGAGATGGCTTATTAGACACGAATCAGAGACGGGCACGTTAGAGACAGATTAGAGACGAACATGTTAGAGACGGATCAGAGACAGACTTAATAATTTCCATCTCTGTTCCATCTCTAATCCGTCTCCAAAAATGTCTCAAAAATTTAGTTTAGAGACGGATTAGACACGGAATTAATGTTTTCCGTCTCTGATCCGTCTCTAAATCAACATCATACGAGATAGATTAAAGACGAACTTTATTTGTTTAGACACGGACTATCCGTGTGCAATTTGACACGGACTAAAGAATCCGTCTGTCGAATTCCGTCTCTGAACAACTCAGAGACGGATTTTACCCTTTTTAGAGACGGATTTGTCTGTCTCTAAAGGGTGTTTTTCTTGTAGTGGGTTAGTTTATCTTTATGGCGTTTATTCATTCTCTTTCTTTTAGCTCTATTATCTGCGTTTCTAAGAACGGGTTTCTTAGGGGTTCAGTAGGGCGGGTGTTTATTCTAAGGTTTTTGCTTGATTTAAAGCGTGTGTCAGCGTTTTAGTCTCGATCATAGGCTGGGGTTCGCATCATTTGGCATCAGAGCTTGATATTAGATAAATTCCTATTTATCTTTTAAATTTGGTTAACTAGTAGTGTTTTTTCCTATAATTTTGTTTTGTTCTTCCAAAACAAAAAACAAAAATAGTTGATCTTGTTTTGTGTTTCTTTTTAATATTGTTCATTTGTTCTAGCATTGAAAAAAACAGAGAAATGCAAAAAAAAAAAGAGCGAAGAAATTTGTGCAAAAAAAACGCAAAAAAGAAAAGAAAAGAAAGTAGTGCAAAAAAAAAAAAAAAGTTTACCTACAAGTTTGATTGTTCTTCCTATTTTATCAAATATTTGATCTCTAAGTTTGGTTGTTTCCTATTTTATTAAAAAAAGATTGTTCTTGCTTGATTCTCACGTTTCATTGTTTCCTTGATTTTGAAGTTTTGTTTTGTTTTCTTGGGCATTTAAAAATATTTTGATTTGGGTTTACAATTTTTTTTGATCAACTTTGGACTTACCCTTTCGGTTGGACCAATTCTTTTTTTTAATCTTGTCATTTTTTTTGCAATATGAGTTTTGATTTTTTTTTCTTAGCCCAATTTGCCTCTAATTACATTAGTAAGTAGCATTTGCATTATGTTACTTAGCTTGAATTCCTCACATAACATACATCCTTACTCGTGTGTTATTTCTGTTTCTTTTGTTGATCACTTTAATTTGCCTCTAGAATTGCATTGTTTTCCATTCTTGTTTAGGCTTATCCTTGTATTCTTATAAATTGCTACTTGGGTGAATTTCCTTTTAATTGAGTGGATTTGGTTCTGAAGTCCAACTTGCAAGGGTAATCTTGAGTGGTAAAAGGCATATAAAGGTGAGATTAGAAGAGGGTAAAACCCATAATTGAGCACAAACACGAGTGTCACATTTTGTTTGAGTGTAAACACGTGAGAGTGTGAATTGGTGAGGCTATTTTATTTGCTAACATTTTCTTTCAAATTTCTAAATGAATAATAGCAAAGAAAGAGATGGACTTGGACAAGGAGCAATTGTTTATACCATGAATGCTATGATGAAGATGTTTGATAGGATGGAGTCAAAGTTAAGTAAAGTGAATAAGCAAAATTGGAGTTGGTGATTTTAATAAATTGTTTGAGAAAATGTTTGAAGATGGTAATTTGAAAATGAGGGAAGAAAGACATAACATGAAGAGTAGAAGCTTGAATTCTACTAAAAAGAGAATTTCGACTTTTAAAGGAATCAATGATGATGCTGAATATCTGAAGTGGGAGAAGGAGGTTGAATTCTATTGTAAGGGACATGTTGAATGAATGTTGATTGAGTGTGTTTTCTTCATGAAAACCTCTATGTGTGTTTGCAATTGAGGATGGATTTCTTTGCTTGTTGCATCAAGAGATTGAATTTACTTATCAAAGGTTAGTTTATCTTTGTGGCGTTTATTCATTCTCTTTCTTTTAGCTCTATTATCTCCGTTTCTAAGAACGGGTTTTTTAGGGGTTCAGTAGGGCAGGTGTTTATTCTAAGGTTTTTGCTTGATTCAAAGCATGTGTCGGCGTTTTAGTCTCGATCATAGGCTGGGTTCCGCATCACCAATGGTTAAACCAAGCGGGCGAATAGGATTATACTCGAAGGGCTATGAAAACGATTGGAAGAAGAAGTAAAGGAACATTGGGTGGACGAACTCCCCTAAGTCCGATGGTCCTACTAGACAATTGCTCATTCGGCGACCGGGGAAATGCCATTCACCCTTACCTATGGACAAGAAGCTATAATCCCAGCCAACATCGGGGTACCCTCAGACGGAGTACTAAATTATTCTGTTGCAAACCCATAAAATTTACTTGTCAGTCTATATTTGGTCGAAGAACGCAGGGAAACAACGACTCTTAAAGCTGCCGCATATAAACAACTTCTCGCCCGAAAGTAGAACCAAAGGGTGCACCCCTGGAAATTCGAAAAAGGAGACTTAGTCCTACGAACGGCGATTAACAATAGGTGAGATCGCCTTCATGGAAAGCTCGCATCAAACAGGGAAGGCCCATATACTTGGAATGCTAGTAGTCTCGAAAAGTACTTCACTTTGACTTAGCCTATTGAAAAATTTTATGTACTCATTACGATTAATAAAAATATTGTATGGAATGCGATTGATCGAATCTCGTATTTGTCAAATTTCTTGATTACTTAACTACAAAAAGGGGTGGACTCACCCGCCTCGTATATACAAAGACGAAGACGGTTACCGCCTCCAAATACAAATACCTAATTTAAGAGCCATCTTCATCCGGAGGAGCATTTTGAGGCCTCGACCAAAGACGGTTACCCCAAAAATTAATATACTTAAATTGTTTGGCCTTAAAATAGCAGAAAAGAACATAAACACTGACAAGGAAGAAAATAAAGGTGGGCTTGACCTAGGATAAGAGCCTAGGGCCTACGTACCCTCAGAGAGGGATCAAAGTCTACGTAGTTCGCATGGCATGCAAGTCTGTGGATCTGGGAGACTCATCAAGCAAAGGCTCAGATGGCCTCCTAGTTCAATGTGCCTATAGAGACAAAGGCCCCTCGGCACCTCTCTACCATGCATTACAAACAAACAACAAGATTGACAAAAGTGTGTGTGTGAATGCTCATAAGGTAGCGTGCCCAGATGGTGTGAATACTAGTGCTCCTATAGAAGCAAAGGCTCCTTGGTGGCACTAGGTTACACCTACTTTGATAAAGATAATAGAGATACTTAAGAAAAGTGGGAGAAAGGCCCTTCTGCGTCTGAAAGCCAGGGGGTCGCGACCCATAAAAGGATAGGTCGCAACCCTCAGCCTCGCTCCCCAATCCCGAGGCTATAAAGTCAGGGGGTTGCAACATATAAAATGATACGTCGCGACCCACGGCTTCTGAAACAAGGGGGTCACGACGTATAACAGGATACGTTGCGACCCCTAAAGCAATTTTCCAAAAAACATGTGATAGACACACACATCAAACAAATCATTGCTCAGAATAGGGAAAGGGTCACGACGCCTACACCAGGGCATCGTGACCCCCTTTGAAAATCAGATGAAGAAGAGACTTATGATGAAAATCATGTATGGGTTGATGGGGTAATGTAAGCAAACAGATAAAGGATAAGTGAAGTGGTATACCTTTGAGCTTCAAAATCCAATCCAGCAGCCTCTCGGGTGGTAAAAATTCGGTCCCGTTAATTGAGACCATGCCCCTTATTTATATTGACCACACCGGCTCTGATTGGCCATTTATATCACAGGGGATGCAATGTACACATTTATACGTCGCGACGGGCTCCTGATTTCGAATCTGATTGGATTCGGCCATAAATGCATTAGGGGTCACGTCCTAGCAATTCATACGTTGCGACGGCCTCCTGATTTTGGATTGGATTTGGCCATAAATGCATTGGGAGTCGCAACCTAGTAATTCATACGTCACGACGGCCTCTGACCTAGCACTTGGGGTTCGTGATGTATAAACCTATACGTCACGACCCACGCATTTAGATTTTCCTCTTCTTTTTCTTATTCTTTTCTTTCTTGCTTTTTCCTATTTTTTTATTTCTATTTTAAATTTATTCATTTATATTTTTTTGTTTATTTTTACTCATATTCAATTTTTTCTTTTGTTTGTTTCTTTCTATTTTTTTTATTGCGCTTTTTGGGGCCGGAAAAATGTGGTGTCCATAGAGTCCCCTCTTTGCTTTTTCTTTATTTAAATTAAAGGAGTAAGTAAAGATAAAAGAGGAAACCAAATTGTCATTAAAATATTTTTGGGATTTTATCATTAATTTTTCAAATACAAAGTTCAAAACAATAAAACATGAATCAAAACATGGCAAAAATAGGTGAAAATAAACAAATCCTAGGGTTCTCTACACAGCCTCTTTTAATCACCCTCGCCCTCTGCCTCATCATTGTCTGAAGGTATAATCAGTGCCCACCTTGGAGTGACATCTTTAAACAGGTGGATCTGTCTTTGCAGGGATCACATCTCTCCCTGCAACCCGTGTACATCTTCACACAACTCTCTTATTTCCTCTTGCTGCTGCCTGTTCTCTCTCTGCTGCTCTATAATCTCTCTCCACTATTCCTGGACCTCCCGGGTCAGAGCCTCAATATTCCCATCTTCAATACCTGCTAGAGCATCTTGTCCTTACAGCTGCTCTTATTGTTGCTCTTTCTGTTGCTTCGAAGGATTTTCATTGAGCATCTCTTCCCAGTCAAAGTCCTCGAGCTGTGGAAAGTCTGCCATATTCTGATCTTCCTTCATCTTATAAGCGGTTTCAGCCTAATAGTAGTCTAACCCTCGGTGCGGAACTTGATGAAGCTCGCAGAAGGCCGTGAGGAAGTGAGGGAAGCTTATTGCTGTTGGTGTATATTTGGGACCAGGTTCTAACATGAAATCCCGGGCATTGTTGTGAAACTCATCACACATGATGGTGGGAAAACACAGGGGCGCTCTCTACATGATCAAATAAATAAGGACGCCCAGCCTCTTGCTCAGCGATTCTCTATGCTTCACAAGTATGACAATGCTGGTAAGGAAATTCTACCAGTTCTTCGTCATGTGATGAGTAGCTGAACTTTTGAGCCCAAACTTGGACTCCCATTTATCTAGTCTAGGGAAAGTCAGGGCCGCTGCTATGGCTTCCCTCGAGTACGGCTTGGCAGGTGTTCGGGCATAGACACGGTTGGGCTCCATCCTAAAACCGTACATCTCCATGAAGTGTTGTGGTGTGACCACAGGGAGAGTGACTTCCCTCAGTATAAAGGACCTCTTGCGAGTACTCGCATACGCCACGTAGTACTGGTACACCAGGGGGGTCATTTCTCTTGTATGCCACCTGTACCAAACCTTGCAGGCCATAGTGCTCGATCCCCTCCACAAATGAGGGGCTTACTTCCAGCCTCTCCATGTTTCTCGTCAAATTTATTGATCAAGCTTGGATGGCATTCTTGTATCGATCCGAATCGATGGGAGGCTGTGACGACGAGGAAGCATTTTAGCGGGATATCTTGGAATAGGCCATTTTCCTAAAAATAATAAACTAATGGTTAGTTCTAGAAAGGAGAAAAGATTTACCTAAAAACAGGTCCTATGAATGTTATGGGTCGCGACGTATAGCCTTATACGTCGCGACTTATAAGGCTGGGGGTCGCGATGCCCAAAGCAGCCCGTCGCGACCCCCATACGTGAAAGCTCAAACCTGAAGATTTTGCTGGGGTGGAGATTATGGACCGATAGGAGTGATACGATGATCGAGATCTTTCCCTTGACCGGACCAACTTCATGTGAAAAGTTCCAAGAAGATAGGGATCTAAGAAAAAAGTGGGGGTCATGGAGCAGGTCGTGACCCACAAATGTCACTGTCTTTTGCTTAAAAAGCAAATCTTGTCACGGGGGTCGCGACGTATGAGATATATAAGTCACGACGTGATGCATTTTCGCGATCGTCCTCCAGAGCCAATCGGTTGGCACCACGTGGCTTGGGTCGTCACGTCTAGCTACATACGTCGTGACCCATACTGGTCAACGGTTAGTCCTTTTGACTACCCCAAGAGGGGTCACGACGAGAAAGTCAACCCGTCGCGACCCAGAGCATTAAATTCCTCGGAAAATGTATAACGGTCCTACCCGTCACGACCCACACTGCTATGTCGCAACGCCCTTGCTCAAGGGGTCGCGACCTACGCCCATTTTAAAACCTTTTTCTTTCCTTGAAATTTTGAGGTATTGAATTTCATGGCGGGTCCAAGTGCCCTATAGGGTTATAGGTATCAGATTCCGAAACACACATTGGCGGAATCTATCCCTTAAAAAAATTATTAGCGTTTGATCCCGAAACACTCATCGACAGAACCTGATCTCTATGGAAGAAGGATTATGGGTATCAGATCCAGAAACACTCATCAGCTGAATCTGATCCCTATGGGAAGATGGTGGGTGTCAGATCCTGAAACACTCATCGGCAGAATCTGATCCCTATGGAAAACGAATTGTGGACGTCAGATCCCGAAACACTCATCGGCAGAATCTGATCCTATGGAATAATGGTGGGGGTGAGATCCCGAAACACTCATCGACGAAATCTGATCCCTATGAAAGAAGAATTATGTGCGTCAGATCCCGAAACACTCATCGGCGGAATCTAATCCCTATGGAAGAAAAATTATGGGCATCAGATCTTGAAACACTCATCGGCGAAATTTGATCCCTATGGTAAGATGGTGGGTGTCAGATCCTGAAACACTCATCAGCAGAATCTGATCCCTATGGAAAAAGAATTAAGGGCGTCAGATCCCGAAACACTCATCAGTAGAATCTGATCCCTATGGAAAAATGGTGGGTGTCATATTTTGAAAGACTCATCTGTGGAATCTAATCTAAATCTGATCCCTATTGAAAAATGGTGGGTGTCAGATCACGAAAGACTCATCGTCGAAATCTGATCCCTATGGAAGAAGAATTATGGGTGTCAGATCTCGAAACACTCATTGGCGGAATCTGATCCCAATGGAAAATGGTGGGTATCTGATCCCGAAACATTCATCGGCGGAATCTGATCCCGATAAAAAATTATGGGTGTCGAATCTTTGAAGCACTCGATGGCCCTCCATGAGTACCGAAGACTGATAACCACGAGGATCTAATAGTCTCCAAAATTTATTAGTACCGAGCTTTCAGTGACCTTCTATTGGTACTGAAGAACCTCTCCCCCGGAGATCTACGAGTCCTAAAAAATTATTAATAACTAGTTTTCGAAACACTCATCGGCGAAAACTGATTACCAAGGGGATCTAGCCAGGCAAGAGTTCCCAGTAATCATCAAGTTCTCGAAACACTCATCGGCGAAAACTAATGACCCATGAGTTCTTGGCGGACAAGAGTCCCTGAAAACTATGAATATAAAATATGGTTAAAAGTTATTACGTTGGCCTAGAATTTGCTGAAGGCGATTGACCCTCTCATAAGTCCTTCAAATTCTTGTAACCTATCTGAGACAATGATTTTCTTACCTGGTATCTAAATTAATTAGTTAGTCACAAGCAAAGAAACAAATCATATAATCAATGGACAATCTTTTATCTATTGTTTTAAATCAACAACACAGTAAAATGAAACTTGCATGGCTTGGAAAAAGGGGTAAAGAGATTTATTGAATGAATAATTCTCATTTCCATGTTATGAGTAAAAAATTGGTACAATTTGAATTTCAGAATCACCAAAAACTAATAGTGACTTTTCTAGAAAAGTGTGAAAGAAAGTTCCTTGCGGCTCCACGATAATTATTTCCTCTAACTGGGGTACGGAACATATGCAATTTAAGCGCCCCTTTAGATGAGCAGATTTTCAACCGTAGAACTTTTTCACTGAATCCGAATTGACCAAGCGGCAGACTTCTTGTCCATCCAAGTCTTCTAGGATGAGTGCTCCTCCAAAAAATGCGTGTTTGTCTGTGAATGGCCCCTCATAAGTGGTGGCCCATTTCCCCATTGGGTCGTCTTGGTTGGGTAGAATCTTCTTTAATACCAAATCCCCTTCTTTAAATGAGCGCGACCGAACCTTTTTGTTAAAAGCTCGGGCCATTCTTGCTTGGTACAATTGTCCATGGCATATTGCCCTTAAGTTCTTCTTGTCAATTAAACTGATCTGGCCATAGCGGGCTTGAACCCATTGATCTTTGTTGAGGCTGGCTTTTGCTATTACTTTGAGGGAATAAACTTGTACTTCTATAGGCAAAATAGCCTCCATCCCATACATTAGTGAAAAAGGAGTTGCACCTGTCGAGGAACGAGTGGTAGTACGATACCCATGTAAGGCGAATGGCCACATTTCATGCCAATCTTTGTATGTGATTGACATCTTTTTCAATTATCTTCTTGATATTCTTATTAGCTGCTTCAACGGTACCATTCATTTGCGGGCGATATGGCGCCGAATTATGATGGGCTATCTTAAATTCCTCACAAATCTTATGGACTTCTGATCCATTCAATTTGGATCCATTACCTGTGATGATTCTTTCTGGAACCCTACATCTGCATATGATGTTGGTTTTCAGAAACCTCACGAACGTCTTTTGTGTTATGCTTGAATATGAGCTTGCTTCTATCCATTTGGTAAAATAGTCAATGGCTACCAAAATGAAGCGATGGCCATTAGAAGCTTTAGGGTTTATGCGCCCGATGATGTCAATTCTCCACATGGAAAAAGACCATGGGGCTGTCATGCTGTGGAGTCAAGCGGGAGGGCCATTGACCCTGTCTGCGTAAATCTGGCACTTATGACATTTGCGAACATACTCAATACAGTTGTGTTCAAGTGTCATCCAAAATTACCCTAGTCTTTGAATCTGGCGTGGCAAAGTGTGCCCATTGGAGTGGGTCCAACATATTCTGCCAGGATTTCGTGAGCTTCGACTGACTCCACACAACGAAGCAATACTCCATTCAGCCTTTTCTTGTATAGTGCATCTCCATTGAGGAAGAAGCTCATAGCCAATCACCGAAGAGTTCGCTTTTTGTTCTCGCTGGCACCCTCTAGGTATACTTGTTTCTCCAGATAAGTCTTGATATTGTGGAACTAAGGTAGACCATCAGGTTCTTGTTCTACTACTGAGCAATGGATCTCAATACTTCGACATTCCACTCTGATAGATTGGAGATGGACTCCGCAATTAATGTCGAGCATTACTGCCAAGGTGGGAAGTGCATCGACAAACAAGTTTTTGCATCGAGGTAGATGATGAAAGTCGATGGACACGAACTAGCTACTCAACCTAGTGAGGAACCTCTGATAAAGAATTAATTTGGAATCATTGGTTTGCCATTCCCCTTTCGTCTGGTAAATTTTTAGCGCGGAGTCCCTATAGACTTATAACACCTTGACTCCCAGCTTCACAGCGGCTTACTCTGCCATGTTGTTAGTGCATTCGAAATCTAGTTTAACTGCGATGGGAAACTGTTTTCCACTTGGGGAAAAGATGACAGCTCCGATCCCACTCCCAAATACATTTACTTCTGCATCAAAGAACATTTCCCAACCCCTTATATGGGGCTCTTCTTCTCTGACATTTAGTCCTTCATCTGGGAATTGGTAATCTAAGGTATGCTCCTCGTTCAAAGGGTTGATGGCCAAGTAGTCTGCTATAGCACTCCCTTTTACTGACTTCTGTGTAACGTGCTTGACATCATATTCTGCCAATACCACATGCCATTTGGAAACTCACCCTGATACATGAGGGCTTTCAAAGATATATGTTATGGGATCCATGCGTGATATAAGGAGAGTCTCATAATAAAGCACTTAGTGCCTTAAGCGATGTCCTCTCCATATCAATGCGCAATAGTTTTTCTCGATCAAAGAATAACGAGACTCAATAGGGTCAAACTTCTTGCTCAAATAATATACTGCTTGTTCTTTCCTTGTCATAGGATCACGCTGCCCAAGGATAGGTCACATCGACTCATCTAGTACTATCAAATATAACAATAGGGGTCTTCCTGGTTTAGGCAGCACCAATACTGTTGGGCTAATGAGATATTCTTTTACAGCATCAAACGCTTGCTGACACTCCTCATTCCATTGTGCGGGCTGATTCTTCTTGAGATGCTTGAATAGAGGAGTACAAGTCGTTGTGAAGTTGCGGATGAAACGGGCAATGTAATTCACTTTGCCCAGGAAGCTTTGTACTTGCTGCTCGGAAGTAGGTGGTGGCATATCACTGATAACCATGATCTTTTCTGGGTCTACCTCGATCCCTTTTTGACTTACAATGAAGCCTATGAGCTTTCTAGACTGCGCCCCAAAAATGCATTTACTCGGATTGAGTCGCAGTTTGAACTTCCATAGCCTGTCAAATAGCTTTCTCAAGACTTTGATGTGACTCTCATTTTTGGCTAATTTGGCTACCATATCGTCCACATAGACTTCTACTTCCTTGTGGATCATGTCATGGAATAGTACCACCATAGCTCATTGATATGTAGCCCCAGCATTTTTTAATCCAAAAGGCATGACCTTATAACAATAGGTCCCCTATTGTGTAATGAAAGTGGTTTTAACTTTATCTTCAGGATGCATAGGTATTTGATTGTAACCAGAGTACCCATCCATGAACGAGTAACAAAAACTGCCAACGGTATTGTCTACCAGGACATCTATGTGTGGAAGCGGAAAGTCATCTTTACGGGAGGCCTTATTGAGGTCCTTGTAATCAACACACATACGAACTTTCCCATCCTTCCTTGGAACATGGACTATGTTTGCCATCCACTCTGGGTAGAAGGACACATCCAGAAAGCCGGCATCCCACTATTTTTGAACTTCCTCCTTAATCTTGAGGGACATTTCAGGCTTCACACGTCTTAATTTCTGCTCCTTCGGCTCCATGTGAGAGAAGATGGGTATCTTATGAGACGCGATTCCAGGATCTAGCCCAGGCATATCTTGGTATGACCAGGCAAATACGTCCATTTACTCTTTCAATAGTAAAATCAGATCTTCCCTTTTGGGATTGTCGACAATTTTCACTTCTCTCTTGTCCTTTTCAGTGCCCAGATTTATAAGCTCGACTACCTCTTGATAAGGAACCATTCCCTTTTCATCTGATTCAACCATTTTGGTAAGTACAGGAGGAATATCCTCATCATTAGAGGCATACTCATATTGCATATGTTCATTATCCAAGGATTCATAAAGACCAGGGATCGCCGCATTAAGCGGGATCTCTGAGAATTCTAATTCCCTGAGGGCAAAGTAAAAAGCATATATTAAGAGTAGGAAAAGAGAAAGGGTATATAAGAAAGCACATATGAACAAAAAGTTTGGTAATTATGCAAGCCACTTTTATTGAAGAGTTGAAATATAACAACAAATAAGCTCATAAATGAATTTTTCTTTTATCTAAACCTAGAGCTCGGTTTTAAATCAACCACAATTCACACTTTACGTGGAAATACTAATTGATAAGACCCAATCAGCCTCCCAATTGTCCGAGCTAGTTCCTTCTTCTGAATGCCATATGAGGCGGTCTCCGCCGTCAGCTTCTTCCTCATTGATTGGAGAGATTTGGCTATCTTCTTTTGCTGCTTTGGTCGGCACAAAAAGCTGGGTTAGGTGTAGGTGTCTCTTCTCGCTGCCCCTATTGCGTCTTGTCCCAATATAGCGTATCCCAAATTGGGCTTCTCGTTCCTTAGGGTCAATGCATCTGGGCATTCTAGCCCCAACCCTCGTCCCTGTTGGTACCCTTATTTGTCCATAATCTTCACAACCACGTTGTTGATTTGGAAGGTCTCTTTGGACTCAACTTCCAGCTCTAAACCTCGAAATGAGGATTCTAGAGCCTCTTGAGCGCTGGCGATGAATGGTACAGCAGACGGGTGACTAATCAACATGGTTTCCTCCCCCTTGATGGTAATAATCCTCCTCTCTTTGAGAAACTTAATTTTCTGATGGAGAGTGAACGGGATAGCTTTAGCCTCATGGATCCATGGTCTGCCCAACAACATTGTGTAAGCCGCGTCTATCTCCATGAGTTGAAATGGGTTGTCAAAAGTAAACGGCC
This sequence comes from Senna tora, assembly GCA_014851425.1. NCBI lineage: Eukaryota > Viridiplantae > Streptophyta > Magnoliopsida > Fabales > Fabaceae > Senna > Senna tora. The sequence goes on from CM026262.1 coordinate 19,093,104, forward strand.
CAATTTCTATAGGGAGAGTAACTCCTCCCATGGCTTATCTTCTCGTTCCATCAAAAGCCCAAACAATCATGTTTCTTGCGTCTATGCGTGTTGACTCGACTGGCAATTGTTGGAAGGTGGAAATAGGTAACACATTGAGGGCCGATCCCCCATCCACAAGGACTTTTGCTATTGTAAAGCCATAACACTTGACAGTGATGTGTAAGGCTTTTGTTCCTGGACAAACCTCTTAATTTGGGAAAGAAAGGATTGACGCATGCTTGACAGCGTCAACCAAGCTCACCATGTTCTCTGGTGTAATCTCCTTAGGAACATACGTGTCAGCCAACACCTTTAAGAGAGCTTGACAGTGCAATTGATATCAGTGTTTCAGCACTCCAGTCTGATGGGTTGGAGGTGGACTTTGCAATTGATATCGAGCATCACAGCCAAGGTGGCGAGTGCATCGGCGAAAAGATTTTTGCATCGAGGTAGATGGTGAAAATAAATTGATGCAAACTGGTTACTCAATTCAGTGAGGAACTTTTGATATGGAATTAATTTGGAGTCTTTGGTTTGTCATTCTCCTTATGTTTGGTAAATTATTAGCGCAGAATCTACAAAGACTTTTAACTCTCTAATTCCCAATTTTATGGCAGCTTGCAACTCACAGATACAACCTTCATACTCAGTCATGTTTTTGGTGCACTTGAAGTCGAGCTTGACTGTAATTAGGAATTGTTTTCCAATCGGGGATATGATGACAGCTCCGATCCCATTTTCAAAAACATTTACCGCTCCATTGAAAAACATTTCCCAACCCTTTATAGGGTGGTCCTCCTCCACGGCATTCAGTCCTTGGTCTGGGAATTGATAATTTAAAGCATGCTCCTCATTCAACGGATTGATGGCTAAGTAGTTAGCTATAGCACTCCCTTTGACTGACTTCTATATTACGTGTTTGACATCATATTCTGCCAAAACCAGCTGCCATTTGGTGACTCGTCCTAATACATGAGGGCTTTTGAAGATGTATTTGATGGGATCCATGCGAGATATGAGAAGAGTCTCATAATAAAGCATGTAGTGCCTCAAACGATGCACAATTCATATCAGAGCGCAACAAGTTTTCTTGATTCAGGAGTATCGAGATTCGTGGGGATCGAACTTCTTGCTTAAGTAGTACACTGCTAGTTCTTTCCTTGACACAGGGTTACCCTGCCCAAGAATGTCTCCCATTGATTGATCCAACACTGTCAAGTACAACAAAAGTGGCCTCCTTAATGTAGGTGGTACCAACACCGGCAGACTAATCAAGTACTCTTTGATAGTGTCGAATGCCTGTTGACATTCTTCATTCCACTCTGTGAATTGGTTCTTCTTGAGAAGCTTGAATAGATGAGCACATGTCGCTGTTAGATTGCGTTTGAAGCGGGCAATATAATTCACTTTGCCCAGTAAAGTTCTTACTTATTGCTCAGTGGTGGGTGGCGGCATATCTTGGATAGCCCTGATCTTGTCTAGGTCTACCTCAATCCCTTTTTGGCTGACAATGAAGCCCAAGAGCTTCCCCAATTGGGTGCCAAATATACACTTGTTTGGATTTAACCGCAATTTGAACTTACGCAATCTAATGAATAGCTTCCTCAAGACTTTGTTATGGCTCTCTTTTTCAATCGACTTGGCTACCATGTCGTCCACGTAGACTTCAACTTCTTTATGAATCATGTCATGGAATAAAACTACCATAACACGCTGATAATTGGCCCCAGCATTTTTGAATCCAAAACGCATGACTTTATAGCAATAAGTCCCCAATGGTGTAATGAAAGTGGTGTTTTCCTTATCCTCAACGTGCATGGGTATTTGATTGTAACCTAAGTATCCATCCATGAAGGAGTAGCGGAAGCTACCAGCGGTATTGTCCACCAGAACATCTATATGAGGAAGCGAGAAGTCGTCTTTAGGAGAGGCGATATTGAGGTCTCTGTAATCTATGCACATATGAACTTTCCCATCTTTGTTTGGGACGGGGACTATGTTAGCCATCCAATCTGGGTAGACAGATACTTCTTGGAAACCGACATCTAATTGCTTTTGAACTTCCTCCTTAATTTTAAGGGACATCTCTGGCTTCATGCGCCTTAGTTTATGCTTCTTAGGCTCCATGTGGGAGAAAATAGGTATTTTGTAGGAAGCAATCTCGGGGTCTAAGATGGGCGTGTCTTGGTACAACCATGTAAACACATCTATATACTCTTTTAGCAGTGAAATTAGATCCTCCCTCTCGGGCTTGTCGACAATCTTCACTTTCCTTTTGTTTTCTTCAGTCCCCAAATTTTATGTGTTCGATTGTCTCCTGGTGAGGCACCATCCCTCTTTCATTTGACTCAACCATTTTAGTAAATGCGGGAGGAATATCCTCATCATCAGAAGCATACTCATATTGCTTATGTTTAGTGCCTAGGGATTCATAAAAACCGGGGATCACCGCATTGGGCTCGATTTTAGACCAATCACAATTCAAACTTTACTTGGAACTAGAAAATGATAAGACCCAGTCAGCCTCTTAGTTGTCCAAGCTAGTCTCTTCATCTGAGCTCCAAATGAGGAGCTCCCCGCGATCATCCGCTTCTTTGTTGATTGCAGAGACAAAGTCATCTTTCCTTTCTGCCTTGGCGAGCACAAATATTTGAGATAGGGGTAGGCGTTTCTTGTGGTTGCTCACATTGCGGCTCGACCCAGTGTAAACAAGGCCAGATTGGGCCTCACACTCCTTGGGCTCAAGGCATCTTGGTATTTCGATTAACGCAGGGCCCAAGCCTCTCCCCTGTTGATATCCTTATTTGGTCATGATTCTCACATCCACACTGCTAATTTGGAAGGTCTCTTTAGGCTCCTCCTCCAGCTCCTACCCTTTGGATGAGGATTCTAGGGATTCCTTAACACTGTCAATGAAGGGTATAGGAGATGGGTGGCTAATCAACATGCTCTCCTCTCCTTTGATGGTAACAAGTCTCCCTTCTCTTAGGAACTTAATCTTTTGATGGAGGGTGGAGGGAACCACCTTAGCTTCGTTAATCCATGGCCTCCCTAGCAACATAGTGTAGGCTGCATCTACTTCCATAAGTAGAAAGGGGATGTTAAAAGTGAATGGCCCAATCTCTATGGGGAGAGTAACTCCTCCCATAGCCTCTCTCCTTGTTCCGTCAAAAGCGCGAACTATCATGTTGTTTGCATCGATGTGTGTTGACTCGACTGGCAATTGCTGGAAAGTATCTACGGGTAATACATTGAAGGCAGACCCCCGATCCATAAGGACTTTTTCTATCGTGAAGCCATAGCACTTGACGGTGATGTGAAGGGCTTTTGTGCCTGAACAGACCTCTTCATCAGAAAATGACAAGATGGACGCATGCTTGACAGCGTCAACCAAGCTCACCATATTCTCTGCTGTAATCTCGGTAGGAACATCGGCATCAACCAGCACCTTCAAGAGAGCTTGGCGATGTATCTTTGAGTTAAGCATGAGAGAAAGCATTGAGATCCTAGAAGGGGGTTTTTTTTTTCATTTGGTCCACATTGTCGTAGTCGCTCTTCTTGACAACGCTTAAGAATTCTTTTTCTAAATCAGCCCCAACCTCGAGAACATCTTTTTGCGGCTCCCTAGGAACATCTTTTGCTTTCTCGACTATAGGGGTATCCTTTGTCGCCATTGGTAGATTTCTCACGTATATTCGTCTGCTTCTAGTGAACACTTGTCCTTGGGTAATGTTAGTGCTTGTGAGAGTCTTGCTAACTTCCACCTTCTTGCCCCCAACATCTATTACAACTTCGTACCTCTCTGGGATTTCCTTATTAGAGACATAAGGCATTTACCCTGGTGGGTAAATAGCGTCTAAGGTGTGAAGGGCTTAGCTTGCCAGGCTTGCTGATGGTAAAAAGCAGAGAACACTTTGATGACAATGAAGCTTGCGAGGAGTCTTTTGCTCCAGGGAAGTTAATTGTGAAGGGAAATGTCTTTCTTGCTTTCTTTTCATAAGAGGCGGCGCACAGGAGAAATTCATGCATGCCCATTTTTATGGTAACAACCCCTAGATTAATATATTGTTGCACCAACCCCATCCAATGTGCACATTTATTAGTAGTGTGCCCATCACATTCGTGATAGTGGCAGAAATCATCGTGGTCAGAATGCACATAAGAGACATGGCCAGCAGCAGCTAGGGCAATGTAAATTTCTTGTGGAGTAAAAGAGGATCGAGTGACGTCCTTGAGTAAGGACTCATCCTCTTCTATAGCATTCACCCCATGTTCAGGTAAGGGGTTCTTAGTGATGCTTGGGAGATTGATCCACCCTACGTCAATCATTTGCAGCACATGGTTCTTGAAATGGTGACAAGTGTCAATAGAGTGTCCCTTGGCACCTTGGTGGTATACACAGGACAACTCTGGCTTGTACCATGGTGGGTAAGGTTGATTCCATACTTTTCCAGGCCTAGCACACATCCTTTGTTGCCACTTTCATGTATTCAAAGAGCTCTGTCCTGGAGAGTCAAAGCTTGGGCAGTTCCCTGTTTCTTCTATTATTGCCTCTGTTGCTGTTGTTCCCTTGGGGTTGATTCTACTGTGAACTCCCTTGATTCCCTACGGCATTAATGGAAAAGGTTTCGGGAGGACTTTGCACAAAGTTTGTGCTTTCTTCTTTCTTCTTCCCATAATTTGGAGAGTAGTTCTTCTTAGGAGGTGGTGCCTCTTTGCTCTTGGCATCGATATCTTCGCCAATTGCAACAAGGTCAGCAAAATCATGATGTGGCAGAATCGCCAAGACATCATAGGCTGGATCATTCAATGCTTTAACAAAGTAGTGAGATGTTTCCCTCTTGTTCATTGGGGGTTGGACTTCAACCGAAGCCTCTTTCCACCTACAGCCATATTCGCAAAAAGTTTCACTTGGTTTTCTTTTAAGTGCAACCATACTTTCCCCTATCATTTCACTATTAATGTTATGCTTGAGATTGCTGCAAAAGACCTTTATCATGGCCGACCAAGACTTCATTATTTCATTTCCCTGTCTTATGAACCACTTGTAAGCGGCCCCTTTTAAACTATTGTGGAAGTAAGTTAGCAGAAAAGCAGGCTCTTTTCTATGAGTGGCCATTGTGGCGCAATATCCCTTGACATGGTGGTCTGGATTGGAAGACCCATCATATTTCTCGAAATGCGGGATTTTAAATTTAGGCGGGGCCTGAATTTTAGGAAAATCAAAGAGGGGAAGATTGTCTTCATCCTCTATTTGGGCAGCCATCTTGAGGGCTCTGCTTACCTCTTTAGCAAATTGTTCCCTTATTCCTTTAGTAGTCTCTTCCTCTTGGAGTTGTTTTCCCTTTTATGCTTTTAAAGCCGCTAGGACAGCGGCAACATTGATGGAGATGCCTCCTTCTTTTTTTGGTGGTTCTTATGCTAGTATTTCCTCATCAATTTCTTCTTCATTGTCCGCAGGGACTGTGGGTATGACGTGAGATGCCTTCTTTTCTTTGGCCGTCTTGTCTGAAGGTTCAGTTTGATCTTGACTATTCTTGGTGGAGAATGCCATAATTTGGTCAATCTTGTCATTCAGCGCGGCCACTTGAACATTGCTAGCGTTGAGCCCTTTCTCCATCTCAGCTATTTTGGCAGTGGACTCTATAGTTTGAGATTCCATGCGAGCTTTTCGAGCACGGGTATAGTAGTACTATTGAATGGGTTGCGCAATTTTGGTTATACACCTGCCAAAAGAATGTCTCCATTAATTTTGAAATTTCTCTTTTTATTGATTATTTTATTAATGACAGTAACTTTGCGCCTCGGGACCTCCCCCTCGACCTCTCCATAGGTAAGAGCACCCAATGGGAAGTGAGGGTTGATAAACTTGCTATGAAACAGAGTTTCTCATGCAATTATCATGACCAGTGAGCCTTTGTTTTAGGAAGCGTGCACTGAGAGAGTCGAACAAAAAGATACTTTTTTTATTATTTATGTGAAAGTCATTCTTAGAAGGGACATGCTTCTACTAACATTTATTCCTATGGAAGTCATATATTTCTGTCTTTATATTTTGAATTACAAGAATAATCCTATTACTACTTCCTGACAGCTTCTTTCATTGCTTCGTCCTCAGAGTACAACTTTTCCAGATCTGCCCACCAGCACATCTCACAGTAATCGAGGAGGAAATTGTGGGCGTGGCACATATCTCCTAAACCTTTCTTGGGGTTTTCCCCTTTTGCCTTCTTGCAGCCTTATGCTTCCATTCAGCTATTTCCATCTTGAGGATTTGGTTCTCCTCTCTCAACAGCTTCAATTCTACTTCTTCCAGAGCATTTCTTCTGGCCTCCAGCTGGGCACGAGAGTTCTCTAGCTCATTGGTCACATTGGTCTTGGGTGCCATATTACTGACATTAATAATATAATCTTTTGCGTAAGTTAAAAAAATAATGAAGAAACGCAATAGACAATAAAGATAGTCATTTTCTTTATTAATTTGAAATGGCATTCAAAACTTCCTAATTTTTGTCCATAAATACAAGATTCAATGGTGGAAACTAGTTGAAAAAATGTGTTGTGAAAGCTATAAGCTCATCGCACACCCTACCTAGCTTTCTATTCACCCACGACTACATCCTTAGCATCGCATTCCAACGGTTGATCAGAATTCGACTGAAGATTAGTAGCTTCTCTAACTCTGGTGGGATTTGAGGTAGATGAATCTGCCACTCTGCCCTCTTGAAGGCTTCCACAAAACAGGGCACTGATAGATTGATAAGTCATGACATCTGCTCTATCTTATCTTGAACTCTAACAATTTCGTTTTTCCCCGGCTCTATTTCTTTCTCGAGCTCTTCTATGACTTAAGCTCTTGCTTCAAACTTTTTTTGCAGTTTTTCCATTGCTAGGCCCATTACTTGTAGCTGGAAATAAACCCCTTCTAATAGCTCTTTGGCGACGGGATCATTATTGAGCATTTCTGTTTATAAGTCGTGATTACGGGATTCTAACTCAATGATACGAGCTTCAAGTGCATGAGCCCTCAACTCTCTGGCTTGAACCTCAGTGGCCAGTTGCCTTCCCCATTCTTGTTCCTTTTCAATCAGCTTATTTCTGAAGCCCATATGTTCTTCTTTAAGGTTCTTATTTTCCACAAATATTGGGGAATTTTTTTGGACATTAGCACTTTCCCTTTTCAGGATGACGTACTATTTTTCTGCCTCGCGAATTGCCCTTACTTTTCTTTCTCTCTGAGCATCCAGATACTCCAAGGTGTCTTCATGCTTATCAATCTTGGGCTTTAGAGCCTTTTCAATTTTCAATTGCGACTCTTGGTCCAACCAAAGGTACATTTGGTAACATATAACAACGCAACATCCTTGAGCTACCATACCAACTTCGACCATATGTCATGCTCTTCAGCTCGTGCTAAGAAGCTTACCTAGCCTTCTAACTCTATAGGGTCTTGAGGATTGGGACTATATAGGCGAAGTCCCTCACGGCGGAAGAAATCTCTGAGTGGATGGTGGACAATGTTAAGAATGCCTGCAGTGGAATACCCTTTGGCAAACATATGATTGGCTAGCCACACAGTGAAGAGTTAGAGACATCATTGTAGTTTCTTCCCCTTCCCTGCTAGGCAATAGGTGAGAGAACCAAAAGTTTCTGTTAGTATGGCTGGCGCAGGATTCTCTCTATATTTCTCCACTGCCATGGAAACACTGACTGATGGTAGGTTGATGACGTCGAGGGCAGAAGGGAAGATCACTAGGCCATAGATAGCTAAAGCTAGGTTCGACTAAAATTCGTCCAGTCCCCTTTCCTCCTCATGGCTTCCATGTGGTCTAGGAGAAACTTTGAGGATAAAATTTCAACTTGTGAGGGCCTCTTGATAGTGACATCTTTTAAGGGTAGCCCTAGCAAACTGGAAACCTCTTCTTGCGAAGGTACAGACCCAGAGAACTTGTACACATGGCTTGTTTGAACCCTGCATATTCTCCAGGTACCAAGGACAAGATGAAATTCGGGAACACAAAAGCCCTCAATTGGTTATTCGAGAATTGTAGGAGTGTCTGAAGTGCATCTCTAACAACCGTAATATCTAAGAGGTCCAAAATATCCCCAAAGCAGCCATGAAACTTCTTCAACTCCTCTCTAGGCAGATACTCTCTCATCTTGATCAAACCTTCCACCGGATTGGCTTGTATCTTGAATCTTATCTGCCTCCCAGTGAAAGCGAGATTCGTGGGTGAACAAAATGCCATGTTAAGTTCTGATGCCATTTCAAATTTTCTTTTTTAAAAAATGACTATGATAAAAAGAAAGAGGAAAATATTAGCGTAGAAAATAAAGGAAAGGATTTATATACAATGCTTGAGGATAAAATGCATGCCATGCAATGCGTGCAGTGAGGGAGTTCACTTCTTGTGTCCTAAAGTTAAGGCTCTTAAGGTTGCAAAAACTGGCTGACCTAATAAAGGTAGGCCCTATGGTCAACTTGTACATGGTTTAGCTTGGATATAGAAACCGTAGAAGGTCCTTAGATTGCCCCCACAAAAGATGGACACCCTGACTTAAGAGAGGATCCTGTCACAGAAAAGTCTGCGCGTATCAACCCTTGAGGCAAGTAACAATCTAAGTGGGATAGATAGGTCAACCTCTATAGGCGAAACCCAACAGGGAAAGATTCTCATACTCCAACTATTACGGATTGCTTCGAGTATAGAATCAAATTAAGGATAGTTAAATACGTAAACTTGTACACTTTGTGATTAGGAGCATCATAACTACCCTTCCCATCCACCTTAAGATGGAAACACTGCAAAACAAAAGAAAAACAAATATAGCAAGATATATACAAACAAATACCCAACATAAAAGGACAAAACGATTTAAATCTTAGTTTTTAAAGAAAGGGGCTTGACTCTCTAATTAGTCCCCAGCGGAGTCGCCAATTGTGAAGACCGCGCCTACGGCGGGCTTCACGGAGTCGCCACTAAGTTTTCCATAAAAACTTGGAAAATGAAAAGTTTGTTTAAAAGTTTGATAAAAAGTGGGTTTTTAAAAGAATTAGGTTCGGGAGTCTGCTTGAGATGAGGGGAAGGTGTAAGGAACCTCTCTTCCCCTGTCCGAAGACAGTTACCCCAAAAACTAATATTTAAATCGTTTAGCATTAAAAGAGTCGGAAAAGGGTACAAAACACAAAATATAGAAGAAAAACAAAGATGGACTTGACCTAGGATAAGAGTCTAGGGCCTACGTACCCTCTAAGAGGGATCAAAGTCCACGTAGTCCAAGTGGGACGCATGTGTGTAGGTGTGGGGATGCTCATCAAGCAAAGGCTCAGATGGCATCCCAGTCCAATGTGCCGAAAGAGACAAAGGCCTCTCGACACCTATCTACCATATATTCCAATCAAGCAAGACAAGGAAAATTGTGTGTGTGAGGCTCATCAGGCAGCGCGCCTTGATGGCATGAAAACTAGTGCTCCTATAGAAGTAAAGGCTCCTTGGTGGCACTCGAGTTACACATTTTGAGCTTAAAAAAGTAATTTGAATAAAATATCATAAAGAAAATGGGTAAAAGGGCAGAGGAGGCAAAAACGTTTATGCCTCTGAGATGAAGGGGGTTGCGACCTGAAGCTGGATAGGTCGCGACCCACAGCTGCGGGTCAAAACCCCGAGGCCAGTGACAAGTCTTGCGTCGCAACGTATGATAGTATACGTCATGTCCCACGGCCCCAGCTCAGGATCCTGAGGTCAATGACAAGCTATAGGTTGCGGCGCATGATAGTATACGTCACAACCCATTCACAAATTTCTAGAAAAATAAGAACAGTGGAAGATTAGAAGGCCATCGGTGCTCAAACAAGCTTCTGGGTCGCAACCCCTACACCAGGGGGTCGCGACCTACTCACGAAAACTAGAGAAGAAAATTTTAAAATTTGGGGTTCTAGACCCCAAATCTAGGACGTGGAGGGGATCTTGTCAACCCTCGGAGTGGCTCAGGGCCTGACTCTAGTGCTAATAGATCCAAAATATTTTAGAAAAGTGGTAGACGAAAGTAGGGAATGCAAGTCAAGAGTGTGAATAAAAGAGTAGAAGAAGACCTTACCAATCTCCTTGCAATCTGGCAGCCTTTCAGAGCATAAAATTCTCGGTTCGGTCAACTGAGGTAGAGCCTCCTAATTATAGTGACCGCACCGACTCTATTTCGTGAAACAAAATTCGACCATTTATAACGCGTAGGTCGTGACGTACACATGATTTTTGATTTGATTGGATTCTGTCATAAATAAAAAGGGGGTCGCGACGTAGGGATTCATACGTCGCGACGCCCTTTAACCTGAAGCTTGGGGGTCTCAACCTAAAAACTTGTACGTCGCAACCCACAAGCTTGCATTTTTTTCCTCTCTTTCTCCCTTTCTCTTTCTTTTTTTCCTTCTTTTTATCTTTCTTTTTATATATTTATATTTTATTCTCTTATATTTTTATTTTTATTGTATTATTATTTTTTGGTTTTGATCGCATCTTTCGGGTCGGACAAAATGTGGTGTCCACAACAGTATATTCCTCTATCTTCAATGGAGAATCAGGGCGACGGCGAGCATGGAATTCATCCCCAATCATCTCCCACGAAGGGTGAAGTCTTGCCCTTATCTCGAAAGAAACTAAGATGCCCATCAAGTTCTCATACTGCGCGGTGCCATTTTGCATCCCATAGTTGGCAAAGCGCAAGAAATCACAGCGATGGTCCCTTACGATCTCCGCGTTCTTCTTTACGAGCTCGGCCTCTATATCCCTTACCCTATCGCCCAACCGAGTGTTCTCGTCGAGCAACTTCTCCACCACTCCCTGCAAGTTTTTCGTTGTTAAGTCACTAGACAAAAACAAAGCAAAATACCACAAACATTGCCGACGCCCTCCATCTCTTGTTGATAGGCAAAGCCCGCCATGCGACTAAGAAACAACATAGCTTCCTTAGTCATAAGCTCTAACGCATAATCATCCCCATAGTCTACCGGATAATTTTGTTGGGCCAATATGACCCACTTAGCTTCAAAAGGTATTAGTTTCCCTTTGAAAGAGACGCCCTCACCCAGAAACCTGACGGGCATCTCTTTGGGGGTATGGGAGTATAAGGTATTTTTCGGTGACCAGTACGACTCAGACTGTTTCCATCACCAACCTGTCTCTCAGGATTCACATCAGTATTCCAACAAGCCTCGGCCCGAGCTCGCCCTCGTTTCCTCCGACGCTCGCTCGCCGGAGCCTTCAATCTCCCTTAGACACCGCTCATGGTTAGCCCTAGAGCAAAGAAGTTGGTCAGAAGAGGCAAAAGCATAATATGGAGCAACGTGTTGCCAAAGAAAAAAGACTTACCATAAGTTGCGTCGACGACCTTTGACCCCTTCAAGCACCCAAAAACACTATGCTTATAATCCTCCTGATCGCACGACACTCGGAGGGATGGATTTGACTAGTTAAGGGGGAAACATGGACGCCAATCCTCAAGGCGTATCCAAGGTGGGCATGTACCTTTCTTAGGAACAACTTTGAAGAAGTATGATCTTCATTCGTGATTGTTGTTCGAAAGATCGGTGATAGTAAACTCCTTGGCATACGCTTGAAAGTTAACCCTTAGGTTAACCTATATACTCCCTTGGCATTTTAGCACTCTCTAATGCTTTTCGATGTCTACGTAACTTTAATCACTCTAAGCGAGTGATTTCTCAACTACATCTACCATCCTTATACAGCTTACCTGTAAAAGGACTATTGTTTGGTAGGGTATTGGTCACATGAGTTAGTTTTCTTAGGCATCCTGTGGGTTTTAAAAATTTGTTCAAGTTTATTTATTAGAAAATGACGCCTAAGGTTTTCGTAAATGGTTAGGGTTTAACCAATTGGAATGACACAGACTGAGAAATAGTTTTCATGAAAATTTGTCTTCCAATGGTTATCCCTAGTATTTTCAAGAAAAGTTTGAGGGTCTTTCAGAATCTCTCATCCGGCAAGACCAAAAAGATTTTTACAAAAATTTTCACATGTGATCAATACCCTATTATTTATGCTCTTCCTTAAGCAACCCAAAAGAGTTTGGTTGGGCTTAATCCCTTCTTTCCCCCTTGTTTGCTTAAGGAACTAGTAGTTCATGGATCGAGCGCAGGGTTGGACTAGGCTCCTTCCCTGTGCCTTCCCATTTACCCTGTTTCCTGCTCGGCATATGGTCACGCTCTACACGTTTACATATGCATCTACTTCTTAACATCTATCTCTACGGCATATGGTTCGGCCACTTTGCCCTTCCATATACCGTATCCTGATTTTCCCGTCCGTAGATTTCTACTTCTATACTGTGGCACACACCACCTCTTTTCTATTTACTTTCTAGGAAGGACAGCTCACTTCCTTCCGCCATAGTATACCGCATAGTCGTGACCCGGTCACGTGGTCATCTTCCTATCAGTCTCATGCCTCATGGCCCTATTTATTCTTGTCTGTGAACTTTCCATTTCAATCGTCCTGTGGGCTTACTTTCTTTTCTACACGCCAAGCGTGCTTTCTCTTTCACTTTACAAACCATTCCTAGCCTAAACTACCATTCATTGCACTATTCTACTTGCATTCTCTACTATAGTCAAATAACTTATGCCTATACCATAGCACACAATGCGCCGTTAACAGAGCAAACGCATCGTCTCATTTAACACCCGCAAAACAATTACACATTGTAGCGTATTCCTACCTACAATTCAACCAAATGTGTCTGTGTCTAGGTAGCATCCTTCATGGATGTCTCCTTTCCTTATTATGGCGTCCTTAGGTTCCTGGGGTCACTACCACCCCACCTTACGCCTTAGTGCTCATCGGCACTTGTGTACTATACAGGTTATATGCTTTGTATAGAATTTCATATACAAATTCTATGCTTAAAGCGATGACTCGAAAGAATTCATAATCTATCACAGATTAAGAAGGAATGAAAGAAAAGTTGACTCAATTTATCCTGGGTACTCTCACAAGTGTCTGTTTATTCCAACGTTGTGCCCGGGTTTCACAATGAAGGTTAAACCGACACCCGTTATACCAATGGCTTCACGTGACTTAAAGAATAACCAGGTTCTGATACCAAGTTTGTCAAGACCCCAAATCAGGAGTACGTGACTGGCACGGGATTAGACTTTTACCTCTAAACCCGTAAGCCTGACCCTTTAAACAAAACTATAATTAACCTGCTATACAATCAATATGCATATATCATAATAGTGGCCACACCTCACTAGTGGCCTAATTAACCTACAATCCGCGGTTCGCTTAATACCGCTTCAGCACAACTCAGTGTGTAGATATATATTAACACTCATAAAATGAATACTCATATCATATTGACCGTACGTCTCAATACGTACGATCTATCCTATTCACATGCAGCAAGCACACATAATATATATATACATATATATATATATATATATTATGTGAAGTCGATGATAACACCTCACTAGTGGACCCTGTCTTTGAATACATGTGAAGTCGATAATTCTAGAGTAGGTACATATCAAAAGCTGTAAATATATATACACAACTCTTACAACTTAGAATATGTACAACCAAAAGAGTCAAAATAACAAAAAGAGTCCACCCATGCGAACTAGTGCGTAAAGGATGGTCTGATGTCCTTATTACTGTCTGGACGTCGATGCCTGCCCGATACCTGTATCTGAAACATTGAAGCAGAGGGAGTGAGTCAAACAGACTCAGTGAGAAGCTTCCCATCCTCGGCGTAGCGGCGGGTACAACTACAGCTGGGGAAAGGGAAACACCCACAATCACATGCGCATGAAAATCCAGTTTATCAAATGTTATATTAGGATCAGGCAATATTAATATAACATAAAATCATGGATAAACCTACGGATCATGCTCCTCTGTCATGCTTTTCATAAACAAGTAAACACTTTTAACATATCATTTGAAAACTGTAAATCACTCAACTTACCCTAGTACCAAGCTAGGGCAATGACCTCAACGAGCAAATTCTTTTAATGTTTAACTGACCATAGTGTCAGGCTAGGGCAATGGCCTCAACGGGTAATTTCTCTTAATCTTTAACTAACCCTAGTGATAGGCTAGGGCAATGGCCTCAACGGGCAAATCTTTTAATCTTTTAACTGACCATAGTGGCAGGCTAGGGTAATGGCCTCAACGGGCAAATGTTTTAATATTTAACTGACCATAGTGCCAGGCTAGGGCAATGGCCTCAACGGGCAAATGTTTTAATATTTAACTGACCCTAGTGCTAGGCTAGGGCGGCAATGGCCTCATTGCGCAATTTCTTTTAACTTGTTTCTCTTCCCAAGCTTTCAGCTGGGATCCTGACTCTATCTTCCCATGACTATCCTAAACTGGCTTTACCTAGGTAGTGTGAACATCCCTACAACTCACTAATCAATTAAGAGATCGTATTAATCCTCATATTGTCCCCAAACCCTTGGTTAGGTCATAACCTAGCTCTAAGGTCTTCCCTAAGTTCAATCACCATAAAACGTCGACGTTTACTAACAACTTCTATACGATTTCTTTAATGAGTTTCTAATTAATAGGGTAAACCAAACCTTGGACTCAATCAACAACTTACCCCCTTGCTTGTACTGTTCGGCGTATCTCATGTCATCACATGGATACCCTCCAGTACCTGTTTACCTGTAGTCAAACACACATATACAAATACTTTCATGTATAACAGTTTAGGAACAACAATAGCATGTTAACCACTAAATAATTCTTACAAATAGGCAAGTAGGTAAACCACATATCCACATCCTCAATCAACCTTGAAGGGAAGGATGGGAAACCCCTCACCTGGACAGCTCCCTTGTGCTTGTCCTGGAGTAACTCCCGCTCCGGACGAGTCATGGTTTCCTAACGAATGCATTCAAGTGGTTAACATCTCAAACTATATGCAATTCATATGCAGACGACATGCTCGTGCCTAAAATGCATCTAGACGTTGCCAAGGACCGAGTCCTTGGTCTTATCTGTCTTCCCTCTCTTCTATGAGAGTCTCAAGTGCCTCGCACTTGGTTTCGTACATCTATCACTCTCCTTGAGTTGCTTTTGGGGCCTTGGATTTGAGTTACTAAACCTCAATGTGCTTCTAAGCTATCCTACTTAAGGTTACCTAATGACGATGTATAAAGAATTTAGAAATTCAAGAAGTTAGACTTAGCTTATTCCGTAAGTTTCTATTCTTGAGGAACAAGAAGACATTTGAAATGATTTTGATCCTTAAAAACATGGTTGGGGTGTCCTAAGATGTTTAGGATTGAAAATAGGAGGTTCGGACACCCCGGATTGGCTTAAAAATGGGTTTTGGGCATGCTGGGCAGAGACTAGGCGCTGCAGCGCCCATTCTGGCGTTGCGGTGCAAAGCTGCTGCCCAGTAGCTCTTTTTTACCCGAGAGCTGGCGCTGCAGCACCAGCTCGCTGCACAGCAATTCGTTTGCTGTGCTGTGGGTTGGTTTGGGCTCGTTTCGGCCCCCTTCCGACCCCGGATTCGACTCTGCACCCCACGAGTTTTGTTCACCTACATTCCAACAACATTAATCCAACCCTAACTACTCACATCCAAGCCCGATTCCAAATTTATCAACGAATCCCCAATTTGGAACTATTTAGAATTTTTAACCCCAAACCCTTTCAAATTCGAATTCGGCTAAACCCGAGGGTATAGCCTCGATTCTTACCCCAACTAAGTGTTCAAGAACACTTCCTAGGTCTCAATCTGCCCTCGAAACAACCCAATCGATGAAATTGGGGTTACCAACCTTTTTTCGATTGGTGAAAGGTGTAGGAGACGTCGTACCCGCACTCCGGTGACTTTTCGGCGTTGTCTAGCTCTCCCCGGTCACTTTTCCAGCAAACCCCAACCCTCCTTCTTCTTCTTCTCCTCGCCTCTCCTCCTTCTTTCTCTTCTTTCACTCTATTTCTTTCCTTTCTTTCTTGTTGGTCCATCCCTCTCGTCCCTTTATTCTCTTTTTTTTAATTCTTTCTCCTTTAATCCTCTTAAGTCACGCCCCCAAACTAAAAGAATTATTAAATAAAAAATATATATAAATAAATATAAATAAATAATTAATCACTAATAATAATTATTATAATAAAGAAGAGGTGGAAAAATATCTCCAATTAAATCCCTCCTCTTTCCAATTAATCTTATTTTCTTTTATGTCCCAATTTAAATACCCAAAAATATTTCGTACTCGCTTTTCTTCCTCTTTTTATTTTATTTCAAGTTTCTAAAAAATTCCCGGGTATTACAGCTGTGCAATTGGCTCTCTATGTGATGCATATCCAGGAGGTCTCTTACTTCGCTTCGGTGGAGGAAGGTCAAGGATAGGCATGGGATGTACCGGAGGAGCTGGGTGATCATCATTTTGTAAATGACCATAATTGACCTCTAATACATGCATCATACCCATGCAAGCCCGATCAATGAAATTATCAAATGGCCTAGATCCTGTGATATTCCTCTCCTGAATAAGAAGTGTCTAATCATGCTGCAAATAATAATTTGACATAAATATAAAAACAAATAAATCATGAAAGTGTATGAAACTCGTGAGAAGAAACAAAGAATTGGGTTGTGGAGCTTACCATATAGCCATATGTGGCTCCATTTACATCAATCCATCATCGAGTGTGCTTCCAGTACCATTTCATATATTCAGATGTTCGCTTTAATATACCGTGGTATGGAGGCGCAAAAGCAACTCGAGCTTGCCAATTATTCCATACATGGATATAAAATTGGTGCTCAATGAACCAATTAGCTGATATATTCCCTGTCAATTTTAAGGTGTGTAGGAAGTCTATGTCCACAGGGTTTTCTAGGATGGGTTGGTCCATGCCAAATTGACAAAGAACACGGTTCGAATATTGCCACTCGACGATGTGAAAGCATATTAGTGGAACATTTGCACGCCAAGTATGTCGATTATCAATGCAATAATGTGGGATTTGTTGGCTTACATGACCCTCATCATAGGCGCACCATTTGATCTGGTAAGAAATATTCAGATGTTCGCTTTAATATACCGTGGTATGGAGGCGCAAAAGCAACTCGAGCTTGCCAATTATTCCATACATGGATATAAAATTGGTGCTCAATGAACCAATTAGCTTATATGTTCCCTGTCAATTTTAAGGTGTGTAGGAAGTCTATGTCCACAGGGTTTTCTAGGATGGGTTGGTCCATGCCAAATTGACAAAGAACACGGTTCGAATATTGCCACTCGACGATGTGAAAGCATATTAGTGGAACATTTGCACGCCAAATATGTCGATTATCAGTGCAATAATGTGGGATTTGTTGGCTTACATGATCCTCATCATAGGCGCACCATTTGATCTGGTAAGAAATATTTTGAAAATAAATCTTATAATAAGCTATATAAGGCATAATATGTTATACTTGAATTTTTGTATTTAAGCTAATATGTAAGAGTAGTTACCTGGTCTTCCTTGAGCGAATCAAGAGGAAGTCTATACTTTTTTAATGTGTCATACCTTTGGTGGTAGTGTACGTCGATACACGCCCACCTAAGAGAGTGTCGAGGAAACAAATCAAAAAAACTTATACACAAATGAATGGAGATTACATCGAACACAATAAATATACAAAAATACCTGTAGCCTAATGGTGGTGAGTCCCCAAATATGTTGAGTTGTGGGTCAATAAAATGTGGTTCATGCCGTGCTAGCCTAGGGAACCTATCCCATGCCCACAAGTGCAACAAAACCATGCAACATGATATGTCATTAGCATTCGGGTCGGTTGCATTGCACAACTCTCTATACAAGTATGCTAGTACAGCAAAGCCCTAACTGAAAGTGCGAACTGCTGTCAAGTCTGCCAGTAGGGGCAGATATATAAGGTACACCTCTTTCGATGATTTATCAAGCATTAAGTACCCACCAATGAGCTTTAAAATGTATGCTCGTGCGAAGTGCTCAATATCAACAGTTGTAGGGTTTGGTGGGAAGTTTGCAAACGAGAATGTGTCATCCAACCATTTCATACTTAATCTTTAGCCTTTTAAGTTACCTTCAGGAGGTGTCTGACCTAACAACCCTTCACATACTGTTGCCCAAGGTAAGTATTTCCTCCCAACAATTGGTACTCCAACACAAGGGAGCCCTAATAATATGGCAACATCCTATAATGTAATGGTGCATTCGCCCTGAGTCATGTGAAATGCAAGTGTCTCTGGGCGCCATCGTTTAACAAGTGCTGAAACTAATGCATTGTCAAACTCAAAGTACCGTAGTCTGGATACACCATAGAATCTTGTCTGCTTAAGGACATTGAGAATCGGTTGCGGTGGAAGTCCTGGATAGTCCTTTGAGCTACGTCGGCATCGTAGAACACGTTCTGGCTGCATAAAAAAATACAAATCAGTTAAATTTGTGAAATTAACCCAAACTTGTCAAACAATAAACATGCACTCCATTCTTACATATCCCTGCCACACATGCTCTGATATGTGTTTTTTTTGTAGGGTCAGCAATGAAGGATATTCTGGTCCTGCGTGTATAATAGTCTGACGTGGAACAGCCATCCTGTGGAAGTCTATGAATACAAATTATATATAATAATTAGAACCCAAAAAGTACCTATCAAAATTATACATAGAGTACTACATCAAGTTCTATGACTTCAAGTTATATATAAAACTTACAACAAAAAAATTACCAGACAATAGTAATTCCTACATAAAGTGAATTGACATCTAACAACAGAAACAAACATAAAGTAATTCCTATTGACATTGTGGAAAATTTGATCGATTATGGCCAGTTTGTCTACATAATCCACACTTGCGTTGTCTAGTTGTATCTACCCAATCCATCTCATTTCGGAATTGAGTTGTTCGAGGTCGACCTCTATCTCTCAACATCTCAGGATCTACAACCAGAGTTGGACCTTCAACCTGGGGCTAGTCGACTTCATCGCACATTGGTCGAAACTCACTTGAGTAGGCATTAAGAATTGTTTCCAACCTAAACACGCGGTCGATAAATTGAGAGTGGTCAAGCTTGACCGATTTACAACCTGCTATTACATGGTGGCAAGGGTAATGGAAAACTTAAAACTCTCCACAATCACACACTCGATCTGTAAGGTTCACTTTGCAATTTCGTCCAAAATTCTTGTTGGACTGGTCATATGGCTCCTGAACCTCAAAGTACAGTGAAGCACGATCGAAGGATATAACCCTACAAGGATTTGCTGCTTGTTGATTCTCCAACATTGTTTTAGCCGCTTCTTCACAAATAACTTGACCGGGTCTTAACTGGGCTGTTGTGGTTTTGGAAAACGCTACGAAATATGAGTTTAAGCAGTACATTGTGGCCTTCACGAGTCCTAGAATTGGTAAGTGCCTAACTCCCCTTAGTACTGAATTCATGCACTCAGGTAAGTTAGTAGTCATGTGACTATACCGACGCCCCTCATCATACGCCCGTAACCATTTTTCCCTTGGTATTGCGTCAACCTGCTCATCAAAATCATCTTTGAGAGTTCGAAATTCAGCCAACTGCTCATCTACCACGTCACGTTGGCTTTGGTAACCTACGAAGCAAAATAAATTTTATACACCATAACACTAAATGAAGAGGGTAATTATAAAAAAACACAACACTTACCAATGTTTATAAACAAATCCTTCAAGTTACTATCGTTGTATTTCTTGTTCAAGTTACTAGCCAAGTGACAGATGCAATATACATGATGGCCATAAGGTGGTTGCCACATTGTACGTGGATCACTGACGGCGGATAGTATGGAAGGATGCCTATCTGATATCAAGCAAATATTCTGTCTACCACCGACCACATGCAAACGAACTCTCTTAAGAAACCATGCCCATGCCTCTAATGTTTCTCCCTCCACGATAGCAAAGGCAAGTGGCACAACATTAGAGTTGACGTCTTGCCATGAAGCAATCAAGAGGGTTTGAGTATATTTTCCATACAAGAAGGTTCCATCCACTTGGACCATTGGTTTGAGGTATGCAAATGCATCAATGAATGGCTTGTATGCCCAAAAAACTCTTTGAAAGATTCAAATGCTAGGATCCGAAGGGATTCCACGTGGGCGTGGTTTTTAACAAAATTGAACAATTGTCCCGGGTAAGAAGTGTTGTATGGCAGCCATCCATCGAGGTAACTTATAATAAGAGCTTTCCCAATTACAAAAAACCGTTGTAATGGCCTTGTGCTTTGCTAACCATGCCTTCTTGTAAGACACTTCAAAGTTAAATTGAGTGTTCATTCGTTCAATGGTAGAAGCTACATAGACATCAGACTCTAGAGTCACCATACTAATGATAAAAGATGCAATCATGTCAGAATCTAACTTTGGATGATCTTGTGACAATGTCATTGTGAAACATTTGTGTTTCTCTGGGCATATGGTTATCTCCCAATGGTATGTGTTAACCTTTTGAGTTGCCCTTAGTCTCCAAGCACACTCCTTTCCAAACTTGGGACACCGCCAGTCCTCAAAATTACTCCCCGACTTTACAACTACAAATGTACAGTTTTTCTTAATATGATAAAGCTTCACATGCATTCGTAGTGCGGCCGTCGTTGGAAACTTCATCCCTTCATACAACTCCCCAACATCTTCATTGCGTGGACCAAAGCCTCCAGTAAAACTCCTTGCTCTCTCTACATCCACTTGAGAGTAAAAATTAGTTAATTCTTCTTCAATCACATCTTCCCCAACATTATCATCTTCTTTGTCTTGATGGGACATCCGAATAGGAACACTTTCCTCATATTCATCTTCATCTAAAAATTCACCAAGGTCTTCTGTAGGAGGTTGACATGTACCAACAATTTGTAAATGCGAGGAACTAGGAATTAAAGTTTGATCGGTCTGAGGTGTTGGCTGAGTATTGTAGTCCAAAGATAATTGGTTTTCTATCTCCATATTGATATCATGTATTGATATCTCTACATAAAACTCCATCAATCCAAACTCAGAACAAATTTGCAAGTGCCTCTGTATTACTAATTGGAAATCCGAATCTTCTCCCACATGAAATTGTCCATACCTCAAAGGATTCATGTTTAATGGCATCTTATAAATTATTTCAGACACAGTTTGATTCTCAGAAAGATTTAATTTCTCATTAATCAAGGTCTTTAAACCACCCAAGGTAATATTTTCCTCCATACTTATTCCTTTTGGTCGTCCACATACAAATATAACGTCCTCTGTGCCATTCTTAATTTCTCCGTCAGAATAAATATATGCAAATATTTTTCTATGCATTTTGATACCTACAAACACATATTTCATATTCACTACATAAAAATAACTACTAAATATTATTATAGCTAACCCTAAATGCTTAAGTATTGTTCTATTTAATAGTTAACTCTAAATGAGCCCTACAGTTTTAACTACTAAATTATATCAAAACTAATCATACAAATATATCATCAGTAAAAAATTCTCATACATATGGATTTTTTAAAAAATTAATAATAACTACTACATTATATCAAAACTAATCATACAAATATATCATCAGTAAAAAAATTTTTCATACATATGGATTTTTTTTAAAAAAATAATAACTACTACATTATATCAAAACTAATCATATAAATACATTATTAATAAAAACTTCTCATACATATAGATATTGGAATAAAAAAAAATAATTTTTCCACAATAATATTTCCCTCAGATTATTTGTCCCTAGGTAAGAAGAATTGATGAATACTCACAATCATATTCAACAAATTTATCAAACAAAAATTTAATATTAATCTCACTTTAACATAAAAATTCTGAAAAATTTTAAAAAGAAATTGCAAATTCAACTAAACAAATATAAATGATTTCAAAAATATACTTACATTAACAAAAATTCTATTAACCTTTCGCATACTACAAAGTAAGAAAAATTGTTTAAAAAAAAGTTTACAAAATATTAAAAAAATTACCTGGATTGAATATCTGGCCCACACTTAGTTTGAAAAATCCAAGAACACAACTGAAATTGTAACATTAAACAAAAAAAATCAGTTAAAAATTAAAAAAACCAATAAACTATTTAAAAAAATTAAAAAATTACCTATGTAGATCTGGACCACACTATCTAATTTTTTCTACTCCTAAAGGTTGGACCACCATAAAAAAATTTTATCTTCACAAGCACCACCACCCACACGCAAGAACAGAAGAGAGGAAAGAAGCATATGAAAATTGAAAATGAAAGAGATGAGAGATGAGGATGAATGAAGAAGAAGAAGGAAGATATACAAATTAAATTGGAGGAGGGATGGTGCAACGTAGGGTCCCATAACCTGACCCTATGCTGCACAGGGAATCGTTTTTTTTTTAAAAAAATTAAAACAAAAAAAAACCGAATCCGTCTGGGTGGCAGACGGATTCGTCTGCCACCCAAACGGATTCAATCTTTATAAAAAAAATAAACCCAATCCGTCTGGGCCTGAGACGAAATCCGTCTCAGGCCCAAACGGATTTGGACACACAAAAGGACAAATTTGGGGTATCTCTGGAATACTTTACTGCAAAGGGGGATTTTGGGATTAAAATTTTTAAGTAAAATTGCCATAATTAAGAGTCTCTCAATGAATCATGCAGTGAAATTTAGTTTGTTATTTATTTTTTAAAACAATACTACTACTTATTTACCTAAACAATGAATTAGTGTTTAGGGTTTGTGTCACGACCCTAAATCGGGAGTACGTGATCGGCACAGGAATAGATTTTTATCTCTAAACCCGTAAGCCTTATCCTGTAAACATGACTATAACTACCCTGCTATACAATCAATATATATATCATACTAGTGGCCACGCCTCACCGGTGGCCTAATTAACTTGTAATCCGCAGTTCGCTCAATACCGCTTCAGCTCAATCCAGTGTATAGATATATTTATCAGCAGTCATAATGTAAATATTAATATCATATTGACCGTACGTCTCAATACGTACGATCTATCCTATTCACATGCAGCAAGCACACAAAATATATATCCATATCATATTGACCGTACGCCTCAATGCGTACGATCTATCCTATTCACATGCAGAAGTTTATATACTCAAACATATATCCTAGTCTTCCCCAAACTGGACCTTGTCTTTAAGTACATGTGAAGCCGACAATTCTAGAGCAAGTACATATCAAAGCTGTAAATGTATGTATACAACTCTTACAACTTTAAAATATATACAACAAGTGAAATCAAAATAACCAAAAGGTGTCGACCCACGCGAACAAGTGCGTAAGGATGGTCTGATGTCCGTATCACTGCCCGGACGTCGATGCCTGCCCGATCCCTGTATCTGAAACATTGAAGCAGAGGGAGTGAGTCAAATAGACTCAGTGAGAAGCTTCCCATCCTCGGCGTAGCGGTGGGTACCACTACGGCTGGGCAAGGGCAAACACCCACAATCACATGCGCATGAAAGTCCAGTTTATCAAATGTTATATTATGATCAGGCAATATTAATATAACATTAAAACCAAAGATAAACCAACGGATCATGCTTTTCTATCATGCTTCTCATAATCAAACAATCATATGAAATCTGTAAATCAATGAACTGACCCTAGTGCCAGGCTAGGGCAATGGCCTCAACGGGCAATTTCTCTTAATCTTTAACTGACCCTAGTGCCAGGCTTGGGCAATGGACTCAACGGGCAAATCTTTTAGTCTTTTACTGACCCTAGTACCAGGCTAGGGCAATGGCCTCAACGGGCAAATGCTTTACTCTTTAACTGACCTTAGTGACAGGCTAGGGCAATGGCCTCAACGGGCAATATTTTCTGACTTGTTTGTCTTCCCGAGCCTTCAGCTGGGATTTTGACTCTATCTACCCAATACTATCCTAGACTGACTTTACCTAGGTGGTGTGAACCTTCCTATGACTCACTAATCAATTTATGGGATCGTTTTAATCCTTATGTAATACCCAAACCCATGATTAGATCATAACCTAGCTCTAAGGCCTTTCCTAAGTTCAATTACCGTAAAACGTCGATGTTTACTAACTACTTCTATACGATTTCTTTAATGAGTTTCTAATTAATAGGGTAAACCAAACATTGGACTCAATCAACATCTTACCCCCTTGCTTGTATTGTTCGGCGTACCTCATGTCATCACATGGATACCCTCCAGTACCTTTTTACCTGTAGTCAAACACACATATACAAATACTTTCATGGATAACAATTTAGGAACAACAATAGCATGTTAACCACTAAACAATTCTTACAAATAGGCAAGTAGGCAAACCACATATCCACATCCTCAATCAACCCTGTAGGGCAAGGATGGGAAACCCCTCACCTTGACGGCTTCCTTGCGCTTGTCTTGGAGTAACTCCCGCTCCGGACGAGTTGTGGTTTCCTAAAGAATGCATTCAAGTGGTTAACATCTCATCTATATGAAATTCATATGCATACTACATGCTCATGCCTAGAATGCATCTAGACGTTGCCAAGAACCGAGTCCTTGGTCTTATCCGTCTTCCCTCTCTTCTATGAGAGTCTCAAGTGCCTTGCACTTGGTTTCATACAACCATCGTTCTCCTTGAGTTGCTTTTGGGGCATTGGATTTGAGTTACTAAACCTCAACGTGCTTCTAAGCCATCCTACTTAAGGTTACCTAATGACGGTGTACAGGGAATTTAGAATTTCAAGAAATTGGGCATAGCTTATTCCGTAAGTTTCTATTCTTGAGGGATAAGAAGACATTTGAAATGGTTTTGATCCTTAAAAACGTGGTTGGGGGTGTCCTAAGATGTTTCGGATTGAAAATAGGAGGTTCGGACGCCCCGGATTGGCTTAAAAATGACTTTTGAGCATGCTGGACAGAGGCCCGGTGCTATAGCGCCACGCTGCTGCCCATCAGCTTTTGGTAAACCAGAGAAATGGCGCTATAGCGCCGGTGTTGGTGCTATAGCGTCGGTTCGCAGCACAGCAATTCGTTTGCTGTGTTGTGGGCCGGTTTGAGCCCGTTCCGGCCCCCTTTCGACCCCGGCTTCGACTCCGCACCTCACGGGTCTTGTTCCCCTACAATCCAACGACATAAATCCAACCTTAACTACTCAAATCCAAGCCCAATTCCAAATTTATCAACGAATCCCCAAATTGGGAATATTTAGAATTTTAAACCCCAAACCCTTTCAAATTCGAATTCGGCTAAACCCAAGGGTATAGCCTCGATTATTACCCCAACTAAGTGTTCAAGAACACTTCCTAGGTCTCAATCTACCCTCAAAACAACCCAATCGAAGGTGGATTGAAGAAACTCCTAAAATGAAGAAATTGGGGTGTTTCGAATGAAATTGGGGTTACCAACCTTTGATTCGATTGGTGGAAGGTGTAGGAGACGTCGAACCCGAGCCCCGGTGACTTTTTCGGCATCGGCTAGCTCTCCTCGGGCACTTTTCTGGCAAACCCCAACCCTTCCTCTTCTTCCTCTTCTTCTTCTTCTTCTTCGTCTCTCTCTTTCTTCCCGTAAATACCTTCCTCCTTCTTTTCTCTTATTTCTTTTTATTCTTATTTCCTTAAGTCACACCCCCACCCCAAAATTTAAAATAATTAAATAACCAAAATAAATAAATAATAGCTAAATAATAATAATTATTATTATAATAAAGATTAGGTGGAAAATATCCCCAATTAAATCCTCCTCTTTCCAATTAAAATTTTCATTTCCTCTTATATCCCAAATTAAATACCCAAAAATATTCCCTACTCTCTTTTCACCATTTAATCCAGGTTTCCAATTTCTTAGGTCCTGAATTAAATCCAAAAATTATTTTCTACTTTTCTTTCCTTTTCATTTCATTTTAAACTTTGAAAAAAATTTCTCGGGTATTACAATTTGTGTGGAATAGCAACAACATATCCATTCGTGTTTTTGGATCTTCCTTCCAAGAGGTTCATTACTTAGTTAAGCTAGATTCAAAAATCTTTCTTTTAACTTGTTTATAGGCTAGCCCTATTCATGAAAAAAGTAGAAAGCTTTGGGATTCTCTAACTGAATTCTCTACCATGCACTCTTATCCATGGCTCCTCATGAGTGATTTTAATGATTTCTCAAAAAGTTGTGAAAAGTTTGGAGGCATGGTAGATAACTCAAATCGTATGAGAATCTTCAATAACTTTCTTAATAGTAGCAGATTAATTGGCTTATGTTTTGTAGGGCCCTTATTTACCTGGACAAATGGTCAAGCACATGGTAGCACTATAAGGACTAGGATAGATAGGGCACATGCAAATAAGGGATGGTTAGAATTTTATCCAGAAACTAAAGTTTTGCATTTACCACGTATATCCTGTTATCACTGCCCAATTTTACTAAGATCTAATCAAAATTACAACCTAGGATATAAACCTTTCATATTAGAAACCTTCTAGCTAAAACACCCAGACTTTAAAAGAACAACTAACCACTTATGGAACGCTCTGCATAGTAACATATAGATGATCGCCTTCAAGACCTGGCCAAACTCCTTCTTTCTTGGAGTACAAGAAACTTCAAAAACTTTAATAAGGCTAAGAAAAAACTTTCAACTCGTCTCTCAGGGATACAAAAGGCCCTTTGCACAAATAACTCTCCCTAGTTACTTCAGCTAGAAAAAAACCCTACAAGAAGAATATAAAAATATTCTAGATCAATAAGTACAATTATGGCATATGAAATCTATATTAAATTGGTTAACACTAGGCGACAGAAGCACAACTTTCTTCCATACCTCTGTCATAATAAGACGTAGGAAAAACAAAATCTCTTGTATTGAAAGAACAAATGGTACAATAACTTGGAACTTAACAGAAATAACCAACATAATTGAAAGCTTCTTCATAGAGATATATAATCAACCAACACCCACCAGAAACAATCTTTTTAACATTTGCCTCTCCCAAATACCAAACTCACTATATGATTCTCTCTTACAACCCCCAACTATAATTGGAATAAAAGACATAACTTTCTCCCTTCATCCTACTAAGGCTCTAGGAAAAGATGGCTTCCATCTTCTATTCTACCAACAAAATTGGAACATAATAGGTAACAAGTTAACTGAAGAGATTCATGACATCTTCACTCAAGTTAAAGTCCCTACACAATGGTGTGAAACCATCTTATGCCTAATTCCAAAAATAGACAATGCTTTCAAACCAGGACATCTTAGACCTATAGGGTTATGTAAAACACACTATAAAATACTTTCCAAACTCCTAGCAAATAGGATAAAACCTTTGCTTTCAAACCTCATCTCCCCCTTTCAAAGAGCTTTCCAAAAGAAAAAAAAACAAACTTTTGACCTCTTCATAACTGCTTAAGAGACAATGCACTCAATGAATGCATCCAAATCAAAGTTAGGATGGATGATAATAAAGCTAGATATATCGAAAGCTTTTGACACATTATCTTGGAGCTTCGTCGACCAAATTCTAACCCTCAAGAACTTCCCTCCTCACTTCATCAAGCTCGTCCAGTCTTTCCTTCAAAATGTCTTTTATTCAACCTTAATAAATGGCAAAATCATAACAAACTTCACCCCAAGTAGAGGGATTAGACAAGGAGATTCAATATCCCCCTATCTTTTCATTTTAGCAATGGAATACTTAAGTAAACTAATAGATAAAGCTGTAGAAAGAAATTATTGGACTCCCTTTAAATTTAGGAGCTCATGTCTAAATATATCTCACCTTATCTTCGCCGATGACATCTTACTCTTTGCAAAAACAAATTCAGGAACAACTACAACCATTAATCTTAGATCACTTCTCAGGAGTCTCGAGGCTCCAAATCAACCAGGATAAATCCAAAATATGGTTCTCCCCCAACTACCCAGATCATATCAAACATACCATCCAAATTGACTTAAATATAACAAGCACTAATAATCTAGGAACTTACCTCGGCTTTCCCTTAAAACCAACTTATAAACCCTCTGACTTTAACATCATAATTGAGAAGATGCAAAGAAGGCTCTAAGGCTGGAAATGTAACCTACTCTCTCAAGTCAGAAGATGTCAACTAATTCAAACAGCAACTTCCGCAATCCCAAATTACTTTATGAATGCTTTTTATCTGCCAAAGAAAATACACAAGCAAATAGATAGAATAAATCAAAATTTCTTCTGGGGGAACTCTACATCACAGTCGAAAATTCACCACATCAAATGGGACAAAATATGCAAACCAAAAAGACTTGGAGGGTTAGGGATTAGACAAAGTGAGGACATACATGCCTGCTACATGGCAAAAATTAAATGGAACATAAAGACAAAAAAATGACTCTCTTTCAACTAAAGTTCTGCAGCTAATGGGAATAATTTAGAGAAACATAGAAAAAAATACCTCCTTGATTAGGAAATGTATAAACAGAGATAACAATTTATTCCGTCAAGGTCACATTTGGAGGATTGGAAATGGCCAGCAAGTAAACTTATGGTACGACCCTTGGCTAAATACAGGCCCGATAAGGAGCTTGTTTATTGGTCCACTAGAAATCAACAGTGGAAGCATAACCATCTCAAACCTTCTTCTAAATTGGCCCTTCCCATTCTCTCACAATCTCCCCACTAACATCTTAAATGAAATTCAATCCACTTTTGTCCATCTTAATCAAAATATATCTGATACACTGACTTGGAAAATTTCAACAAATGGAAACTTTACCATTAAATCATCCTACAACCTTGAAATTAGTAAAAAAAAATAAGAACAATGACTTTAAGTGGGTTTTGAAACCTAAAGCCCATCCTCGTGAACTCTTTTTTCTCTCGCTGAATTATAATAATGCCCTTCCTACAACAAAAAAGCTTCATAGTATCAATTGTCTTCCCAATCCACTCTGCCAACTCTGTCAATCTGGTGAAGAATCCTCTATCCATATTCTTAAAGATTGCCCAGTTAGTTCCAATGCTTGGTTAATGCTCAAATTTCCTCCGTCTTTCTTTGTTGGTACAATTCAGCAATGGATTAAAAAGAATGTAAAAGATACATCCCAATCTTCTTTCAATCTTCCTTGGAAATCCCTCTTTATCTGTACTTTAAGAAACATTTGGCTAGCAAGAAATGATGTCATCTTCAACGCAAAAATTTTCAATCCCTCACACCTTATTAGGAAGGCCCTTCAAAAGACCTCTGAGTTCAACCATCTCTGTCTTCCAAACCCCATAACTCCTCCCACTCAAACCATTCTTGTCTATTGGTCTAAGCCTCAAACCGCTTTCTTCAAACTAAATGTAGTTGGTTCATGTGCAGAAAGACACCTTGGTTCAGGTGGTATCATTCGCGACGAAAATGGAAATCATATAGCTAGTTTCTGTCATTACTCTGGAACTGCAACGTTATCACAGCTGAGTTGTGGGCTCTGCAATTAGGTTTCCAGCTTGTAGTCAACCATGGCATTCAAAAAATGGAAATAGAATTAGATGCAATTATGGTTATTCACTGAATGAATGACCAAAATTTGCCTAACACAAGTAAATTTTTTCCTGTTATTTCAAATTGTAGGTATCTCCTCTCATCCCTCCAACAATGGAAAATCAATCATTGCTATCGGGAAGCGAACAAATGCACTAACGCACTGGCGAACTACGGGAGGATTTTAAAGCTTTCTTTTGATGTGTACAACAATCCACCCTCCTTCCTCAACACTCACCCTCAACATGATCAACTCCAATCTCATCTTCCTCGAACAGTTTCTTCACATCATCAAATAGCAATGAATATGTGTTGGAACCACCCTAGATTGCCACAATATGCTACGAGCCTCACTACTAAAGTCTTCGTCTTACTTAGCGTACTATTATCTGTGTTCCTATGGTTTTATCCTACTCTGTAACTGGGCTTTTGTTGTTCTTTTATGCTACAACTGTACTCCTTTTAGGGCATTACTACTTAGCCCTCTTTTGGAAAGTGTCCAACCTATAGGATTGGCACCTTAGCATCCTTTGGTTTTACTTTCGTTCAATTTGCTTCTGTACCATGAACTTAGCTTTTACCTCTGCTATTGTTTCTCTTTTTTGCTTCTTTTTAAATTGCACTATTTCACCAAAAAAAAAAAATTATTGTCTGTATGTTATGTTTGTGTTATAATTTGTAATACCACCCTTATGGTAATTAATAGACTCAATAAATTTAAATTGCAATTGAAATATAAAATATCAAATATATTACCAAGACGCATTTTGTGAGTCCATTTTGCAGAAAAAAATATATTTTCAAGTGGGCCCCAATTAAACGTAAAAGACAAAATTGAATTTAAAAATACAAACAAAAAAATCTTTAAATCCTCATCTTTTAAAGTTCCTTCTTTTTAATACATTAAAGTTCCTAATGTTGGATATATTGGGGTCTTCGGGACTAAATATCTGCCCATGGGAGAGTTCGATCGGTCGAGTGAGGATCCGTTGGAAAGCTTGCAGAGAGACGAAGAAAACGAAACGAAAATGACTCTCATCAGAGGTCACACGAGCCCATACTCGTGGCCCAAAGTGGGCTAGATATCATGATTTTATAATGATTATTCTATTGTTTTCTTAAGTCCCACATCTGTTAAATCTATGATGGGAGCTCTCTCATCTTCCTATAAATAGGAGTGACTCCACACCTTTCTAGTTGCTCATTGCATGTGTTGGAAAGGGGGTCCCGTTTGGGAAACCCCACTCAGTATAATATTTCTCTCTCTCTTGAGTCATCTTCCATGCATCAGTCGTGGACATGTGGCTCTACCTCTCGTAGGTAGAGTCCTCCATTTGGTGCGGCCCTTTTCGGTGTTAGTCGTTTGGAGGTCAGCCCTGGTGGAGCAGAGGCACTGGCAAGATCCGAGGTTTTAGCGATGGCGTCCAAGTTAGTAGCTTCTGCATTGTTTTATATTTTCCTGGATTTATTTACGGTTTTCTTTTCAGTCTGTGGGTCGGGTCGAATCATGTGGATCCGGGTCTTTCCCTACATTGGTATCAGAGGCACGTTTATGCTAGGGCTCTGTTCTCCAAGGATTGATGAACCGAAAAGGATTAGGAACATGTTTTGGGTTTGTATGATTTAAAACTTAGGAACATGCTTAGGTTCCCAGTTTTATTTAAATGTTTTAATGTTGATTTAAAACATGTGTTAGATCATACATTGTAGGGTAGGGTCCTATGGATTGGTTTTTGAATTTAAATTTAATATATGATATTTTTAAATTCAATATTTATTGGTAATCAAAACCCTAAACCTAGAAACATGTTTACGTTCTCCTTTCTTCTTAGAGACCCCAAGTCACATATATATAAATATTATATAACGTTGATTGATGTGGATGACGTTGACCGGCCGGGAGGCTAAAGGAGTCGCCGTCGCCGGTAGCCGGCCGGCGCCGCCACATACTGCCACCGGCGGTGGCCTGTTGGTGATACTCTAGCGACTGGCCCCACCGCGTGCGACCGGAGACGTCGACCGGCCGGTGGTGCTCTGGCTACTAGTGCCGGCGTGGTTCGCCGGAGATGGCAGCCGGTGCCGGCGGACGTTCGGCAGCCGGCGCCACCGAAGACGTCGGCCAGCTGGGTCTACTCCGGCAACCGGCGCCATTGCGGGTCGCTATTGTCGGCGGATGTCCGACAACTGGCGCTGCCGCATGTCGGTAGATGTCCGACGACCGACGCCGGCGGCGACCAGTGGTCCAGCGCCGACGCG
Organism: Senna tora; assembly: GCA_014851425.1. Lineage (NCBI taxonomy): Eukaryota > Viridiplantae > Streptophyta > Magnoliopsida > Fabales > Fabaceae > Senna > Senna tora. The sequence goes on from CM026262.1 coordinate 19,124,876, forward strand.
ATCATTGATCGCCGGCGACTAGCACCGCCGCTGCTGGTAGTCGGCCGGCGGTGGTCCGGCACCAGCGTGGTCGTTGACCGCCGGCGACCACCAGAGGCCAACAGTTGATCGTTGACTGGTCAACACTGACCGTTGACCAGCATCACACAGTCTTCTGTTGCGCATAATTTCTCTGTTTTAGCTCCGATTTCGACAATTTTTTAGTCATTTTTCTCGTTTTTCTGAGACGGATCCAAATATGGGGAGAAATTAGGGTGAATTAGAGTCTAAAGAGAGAATAGAACCATATCTTGACTCGTTCACATACACAACGAGAGACAAGATTTAAGCGGTTTGTGATCGTATAAATTACCTTAAGCGTTTTGCTCGAGTGGGAGCTAGGGGCAGCATGTGGCAGACCCATAACTCGATGTAAACGCTTATTCACTTGGAAATTTAAATAGTAAGTGACTATTTAAATGATTGTAAGCGTTTTAATCAAGTGGAAGTTCGAGGTCGTGCCTGTGGCGACTCGATGTCCTTCTTGAACGCTTACATAGTGGGAATCTAGAAGGGATTTTGAATAGTATGTGACTATTCTATAAAAATTGTCGAGTCAAGCAGAGAAAGGTGTACATATATAGGCTCTCTGTGTGATGAGGGTAGTTGACCCCACTTCTCGAATACAGAGACTGACTATATCTACACTCGTCATACGTTGATTACAATTTTCAAGAGTTCGTAATTAATGTTAGCGTTTAGGATTGACTGATAGTGTAACTGCAAAACTTGTAAATGTGGATCACATTAGAGAGATACTGGTTTGGTGACACCGTGGCCACCAAACTAAAGCAACTTACAATCAAGTTTGATGCCTCCAAAATGCGCTCTGACAGGAGCATGAAGATACATTTTACTACAAGAAAACAGAGATCTAACCACAGTTAGAACAGGCCTCTAACGGCAGTTGTGACCGTGGCTAGAACTCTAGCGGCGGTTGTGTAACCGTCACCAAACAATGCGTCGGGAAGACCTCTAGCGACGGTTAAGGCAACCGTTGGAATAACCGTCGTTAGGCATAATTTTGACCTAACGGCGGTTACAATCGATGCTAGAGGACCAAATTCTTCTCCCATTTCACGCCTTCTTGGCGACGGTTGCAACCGTCGCTAGAGTTCATAATCTACTGGCGGTTGGAACCGCCGTTAGATTACTTACTCTAACGACGGTTGCAACCATCGCCATATTAACAATGGATATGCTTCCTTTGGCGACGGTTGTAACCGTCGTTAGAGTAAGTAATCTAACGGCTGTAACATCCGCCTCTCTCAATGATGTAATTAATTGTTTGCTAGATGAATTAAGATTTTTTGTATGTGTTTGATGCATTTAGAAGCATGTAAATTTGCATTAGAAATAGGTTGATTATGTTAGAGGGACGAATGAAAAGAAAAGAAGGTTTAGATGGAAGAGGACTTAGGTGTAAGGAAAAACTTTATGGGGAATGTAATTTATAATTTTAGCTTAGAGTCAGAATGACCAATAGAATTTTGAACACTTCCCGCCTGAGTGTCAAGGTAGAGTGATTAGCTCTATTCTTAAGGAAAGCAAAGAATCAAGTAGAACTAGGGACTTGAATGCAAGAAGGTTTTGGAAAGTGGTGAGTCACCACTCAGCCTCTCTAAGGGGCTGAAACACAGCCACCTCCACACACACATTTCAGAATTTACACACCAAGAGAGAGAGAGAGAGAGAGGTAGAGAGAAGGAAGAGAAAAGCTTGAAGAGAAAGTTGGGAATTCGGACTAGGACTCGAATCAGCTGGAGAAATTGATAGGATAGCATCTACACATCACAAGAAACACAATCTAGCTTGGAGTTAAGGTAATCATGGCTTCCAACTCTCACTTTTTGGAAAGTTAAGATTTTGATTGAAAATGGCCAATTTCTGATATTGAACTTCCGAGCTGAAATAGAGAGTACAAACCTGTATTTCTATGATTTTGAAACTCAGATGGATGCCTATTGATGTTTGCATGTATCTCTGAATGCTAACAATGAAGATTTAGAAATGGGTTTGGCTATGGGTTTTGGTAGCATGCTCATAATTAAATCTAAGGAGGTTTAAGCATGTTTGGGCTAAGATTGTTTACGGGTTTTTATAATTTTTATGCTTGAGAATGTTTTGCACACCTTACATGTATTTGGATGATAAATTTTGGGTTGGAATATGTGATTTAAAGGTTTTGCGAAAACGGGGCAAAGGCACAACAGTTGACTGTTAACCTCAAACAGTCAACTGTCGTGCCCAGAAATTCAATGAAATTTAAGATAGAGGCACAACAGTCTACTGATAGGCTTAGCAGTTGACTGATGTGTTCTTAACTCATCATATTTTTCCAGATTTTCCAGAAACGTATATGGCAGTCGACTGCCATGCCCAATCAGTCGACTTCCATGTTCTTGATTCATGAAAAACCTAGATTCAACCCAGAAATTCAATTTGGTAAATATTTAATTGTTGAAGGTTTTAAGAGTAAGCAGCCGACTGCTATGCTTGGGACAGTCGACTGATGGAACACAAAGAGCTCCCAGTCAACTAGTATGTTCTAGCAGTTGACTGATAAGCTACTGCCTCTTTTTATATATTTTTCAAAGAGTGAACAGTCGACTGATGTCTTGGGAGCAGTCGACTGATACAAGGCAGTTTATGAAAATGTTTTACATCTTATGAAACAAAGTTTTAAGAGCCCAATTACATACTTAAACATAATTTTAAAGGATTAAAGGACAATATGGGACATGGTTTAAGGGAAATAACATAGTAAAATGAAAAGACAGTGAAGTATTTCATATACATCCTTTGTAGAAGAAGAAGTCCATAATCGATTGTCCAATTGTCGGTATGGGACGATCGTTGGGATTTCCACGGTTGAACCATAATATGGGATGGTAGAACATCCAATCGGTTGATGATGAAAGTTTACGAAAACACCGTGTTGGTTATTTAATTTTAAGCTAGTAGACTCTGTATGGCCAAATCAAGAGTGACATGCTTAAAATTAGATTAACCATGATTGGGACTCCTACTTTCAATGTATGTACATGAGAATAGCATATCAAGGGATAAAATCGTGATCCTTTGGGAAAGATACCTTGTGTCTTATGGCAATGAGAGCTCATGGGTAAATTGGTGATCCTTTGGGAAAGATGCGTTGTATCCTGTGAATGTATGGTTTAAGGGTAAAAGTGTGACCCTTCGGGGAAGAGGCATTGTACCCTATGAATGAATGAATGATAAAGGATAAAATTGTGACCCAAGAGGGGAAGATGCATTGTATCCTATGAATGGAATGGACAAAACTGTGACCCGTAGGGGAAGACCAGTGTGTCAAATGAATGAAATGGACAAAACTGTGACCCATAGGGGAAGATCAGTGTGTCAAAGGAATGAATGGATATGTGCGAGTAGTTGTTGGACAACTCTCCCGATGCTCAATGTTTTTATGAAAGATTAGGGTTAAATACCCATTTGTTTTATATGCTTGTTATTTCCATGTTTTATGAAATGATGATGAATGTTAATGAAATGTCCATATTGCTATGAAATGTTTAAATGTGAAGTATAATGATTGTACCATACCATGCCAACCGTATGTATGTTTAACTGACGCATTGATGATGATATATGCTATGATATGTTTTAAAGTTATTGATAATGGTGCATCCAGGATTTTAAGATATGAAATGTAATGAGAAATGCAGTGATTTTCTGTATGACGATATAGTGGTACACATTAGTGGTTTTGGAAACAGGTTGCCATGATTACTGAGATTATAATCTCACGATTACGTTGATGCGTAGCAGATGCCTAGGTACTTAGTTACGCTGGAGGTTAAGCTGGAGTGGAGGCACGATCCAGTACAGGGCTGGATGATAGTTATTAGTGATGTAATAGTGCATGTAGTTACATATCTAACTCCTACTCAGCCTGTCTGACTTTATGATGGATGATTATGTATGATTTTGGATTCTCCAATCCCCTAACCTTGTGCCTTATATGTTTTTGGAAAGGCCATAGAGGTTACTAGATGGTATGTAAAGAAAGGGATGGAGTTATATCATGCTAATATATGGATAGTTTGTATGTTTGTTTGTATGTATGAACTAGAGTTCTCATCCACTAGTAGGTTAAGGACTAAGATCTTAAGATGCTTGCTATCTCTAGACCTTCTTCTTTCTTAGGACTCTAGTTGACTATGACCTTTGATGAATGTACATATAAGTAAATATGGTTAATTGATTGCATGTGTAGAGAATGTATTTTATGCTTCCGCTTGAGAGAGGAATGAGATATCCGAGAGATAGAACCTAAACCAACTCAATCTAATTAATCTATTTGGCAAAAGTTTTAATAAATTCGGGTAAGAAATGTAGTAACACACTAATTCAAGATAACTATATTCTAACAATGGACGTAGGGAATTGGGGTGTTACAGTTATGGTATCAGAGCACCACTACCTTAGTAGAACCAGATTAGGAAGTTTTAACTAGGTAGATAGGGTATAGATTCCTCGTAAGAAGACTTGAACTAGTGATTGAGTCTGACTAGAGGAGTGGAGTTAGGTTTGGGTAGGAAGTATTTTTACTTTGAGTCATATTAACTCTATGAATGAAACTGATATTGAAATTTCAATATTGTTTATTTTGTAGAGTGAAATATGCCTCCAAGGCGAAATACTGGGAATCATCGAAGGAATGAGGCAAACCCTAATGGGGATGCACAAATCATGAGGGATATGGCAGAGGCAATGAAGAGACAAGCCGATGAAGAGATAAGCCGATGTCGCGACCCAAATGATGCAGCACATCCAAGAAGAGAGGATCGAGAGGGTTCCAGGTCCTAGAATTAGGGATGATAGCTACCATGGGTGGGCAGAGTTTCAAAAAGCTAGATTGTCAGCTTTTAGAGGTGAGTTTAGTCCAATATTAGCCGAGGGCTGGCTGAAGGAGTTGGAGAAATTGTTCAAAGTCCTTAAGTGTTCTGATGAGCAGAAGGTCGAATATGCCACCTACATACTAGCTGGTGAGGCCGAAAATTGGCGGAAAGGAGCATTGCAGTTAATGGAGGCCCGTAATACTCCGCTTACATGGGAGAACTTTAAGATTTCCTTCTTAGAGAAGTATTACCTGATGAGCGTGAGAAACCAGAAGGAAATTGAGTTTATGCAAATTAAACAAGGAAACATGCCTTTTGAGGAATTCATAACCAAGTATGAAGAGTTGTCTCATTTCTCTTCTTACTTGAAACACAATCCAGACGAGGTTTGGAAGGCCATGCATGTGACCTTAGCTCTTAATTCTGCTATGAGTAATGTGATAGCTCCTCTTGATATTAAGAACTATGCAAAATTAGTGAACAGATGTCGCATTGTTGCCAGAAATTTGGAGAAGACTGATAGGGTCAACTTCAATAACAAGCGACCGATGAATTATTCCAAGGGCGGAACTAGCCAAGGAAAGAAACCTATGATGAGCAAACCTGCACCCAAACTTTATTCTAAATGCGGGAAAACCCATGGAGATAAGCCATGCCTGCTCGGATCTGTCACGACCCCCGTTTAGAGGACCGTGACCGGCACAGACACAGGGAATATCCCTATGCCGGTAAGCCTTATCACCTAATTGACAGAATAGCTATTATTGAAAAATACATTCACATGCATTATAATACCATGGCTACACCGAAATGGTGGCCTATCCTAGGCAAGCAAATCCACGGCCAGTGCCGCTACAGGATATAGATATAGGAAAACACACATAATATATAACCTGTGTACTGGCTACACATCCGAAGATGCTGCCTATCCTATTCACATGTAACAGATATATGTATATATATAGATATATTTTGAAAAAAAATTTTCCCTGTATTGCAATAAAATAAGTCCTGATCTTTAAGGTGTGTGAAGCTGACAGTTCTAGATTTAGTAATACAATCTAATTGGGTACGTCTACCCTTTACTTTATGATACAATGATAAAGTAAATTAAATTACAGTTACAATTTATTCACCCACATGAACTAGTTGTGGGTCTTGGAAAGTTTTGCTTGTCCCTCGTTCCACCGAGACTTGTTCCACCTGTACTTAACCTGTCTCTGTGTAGTAAAAATGAGGTGTGAGTCTTAACCACGCGACTCAGTGAGGACTCTCCCATCCCCGGCGCAAGGTGGGTACCATAGTGTTGGGACCACATGCAAAAACAACTAGTTACTGTTGTTAGCATACATTCTTGGTGATCACACAACAACCGAAATTTCACCTAAACACTCACATGCATTTAATAACTGTAAACATGCAGCAGTTTATTCCACGTCATCAATCAACAATTAAACACGTAACATATAGTGCTGGCTTTTACTTACCGGTCTTCTCACGTTCAGCATATCTGAATCAAACAAAACGTTGTGTTGACATAATCCTGTACGTCACCACTCCGTTGCACAATCAGCAATAACATGCAAACACAGACAATTCTTTAAGTACACGCAGATACTATAACATACATCTACTTAACTTCCCCCACTCTGGGGTATTTACTAGCCACTACATGGCTTTCCTACCTCGAACCTGTGCACTCGGGTTGCTGTCCACCAAGTGGCAAAACATACTTAACCCATTCACTTGGGTACTGGTCACCTCGTGACAATTCTGTTAACCAAACACAATCAACTTCTATCTATCAAACAACGGATATGTATAGCCACCACGTGGCACGTCCTGACCCCTTGCTGCGGGGCAATAGCTTGAGCCCACTCGTCCATTACCCAACCAGGGCACACGGCGGGCACGGCACGACGTCTCGAAGCATGGCCACTGACACACCCTGGACCAACTCCACAGGATGGTTTCTCTTTTACTAAGTTAGGCTCACGGTTCACCCGTAGGTTCCTCCCGTGTCTCCTTACCTTGGTCTCACATATTCTTTGTATCTTTCCCGAAGGATCAACAATTCTTCTCCTTGTTAATATGGACGAGTATCCTTAATAGGATATAACTCATATACCCGTCCAGATGCACTCTCTGAGCCTCAAGCTATCATCATAGTAATATAAAACCTTTCTGACCTTATTGCCAGGATAGGGCAATGACCATCGTCATGGTGATTATAAAAATGAGGTCTCAAGTGCCATCTGACGTTGTTCTAGTCGATGTATAACATCGCTATCATAATCAAATCCGAAATCCACCAAGAACTCCCTTTGCATGATTATAATTTGAGTCATCGTCATGACGAATTTTCAAAATAATGTTTAGTCCTTCCGTACAAGGACTCTTGCCACCGCCGTGGAAAATATTTAATAAAATGCTCATCATGCCTCTGGAGTGTATGAGTTGGATTTGTAACACACCAATCATAGCAATCAATTATACTCTACTCCTATGTTTTCCTATCCAAGCTACTTTCCACAATCTATTTCTAGTTCTTTCATTCTTTTAGCATTCTATACATCTAGCTAACACATACCAGACAAGCAGACAATATACATACTCATGTAATCCACATAAGCATACAACCCTAGGAGCAGAGATGGAAGAACCCTCACCTTGGCCAACCTTCTATGCAATCCTCTCTTGTAACTTAAGTCTCCTCGAAGTTCCTGTTGCACTCAATCGTGTGCCGTTGTTCCTATAAGAACAACATTTACTTCATTAAAGTTATTACTTAGCTTAACTTGTTATTTATCTCTCCATTACTCTCACGTGTAGTCCATGGTTGCCACAGAGTCAAGCTCTTGGTCTTATTGGACTTCTCTATCCCAAGTTATGCGTATCCTTCCTCGGACACTTGACTTACTAGCATATAACACTCTACTTGAGTGTTTCACATACTTGGATTTGTGTATTAGACCTCTATCTAACTTGTATTCACATCAAAGGAAGCTTATCTAATTTGATTGGAAGGAATCCTAATTTTAGGAAGGTCTAAGCATTTTGTTTCAACTTGTTTTCTTACTCGGGTTCTAAGAAATCTAGTTTCTAAACCTCAATACACCTCTAATTCATCCTACTTAAGGCTTCCTAATAATTATGAAGGAATAAAATTACCATTTTAGAATTTGGACTTCATTGTTCTGCAAGTTTCTATCCTTGAGAAACAAGAAGGTACCTAAAATAATTCTTGATACTTGATAGCATATTTAGAATTATTCTAGGGTGTTTAAGTTTGAAAAGAAGAGGTTTGGAGCCCTCAACATCACCCTTAAAGTGTATTTGGGGAACCCGAGCAGGGACCCGGTACGTTAACGTCAAGGTTCAACCTTAGTAATCTCGGGCCAGCTCTTCACGGGTCTTGTTCAGCTAATATTCCAACCATATAATTTTAATAATATCAATCCAAGTCTATTTACTCAAATCCAAACTCAATCCTAATTATCAACAATTTTCCCCAATTTGGAAATAATTATAATTTCAATAATATCAATCCAAGTCTATTTACTCAAATCCAAACTCAATCCTAATTATCAACAATTTTCCCCAATTTGGAAATAATTATAATTTCAACCCCAAATCCTTCCAAATTCGAATTTGGGCAAATCCGAGAATATAATCTTGATTCCTACCCCAACTAAGTGTTCAAGAACACTTTTTAGGTCTCAATCTACCATCGAAACAACCCAATCGAAGGTGAATCAAAGGAATCCCTAAAAATGGAGAAATTGAGGGTTTCGAATGAAATTGGGGTTACCAACCTTGATTCGATTGATGGGAGGTGTGGAAGATGTTGTAACCGAGCTCTGGTGACTTTTCTCAGCATCGGCTAGCTCTTCTCCGGGGAGTTTCTGGCGGAATCCCCCTCTTCCCCTTCTTCCTCCTCTTCTTCACGCACCCCTCTCTCTCTCTCTCTCTTCTTCCTCTCGTCTTTCCTCTCTCTCTTTCTCTTCTCTCTTTTTCTTTCTTTTTCTTTCTTTTCTACTCTTAAACCCACGCCTCAACCCCTTTTAAAATAAAATAGATAAATAATTAATTAATAGTTAGTAATATAATTAATTAATAAAATAATTAATAATTAAATAAACAATAACAATTATGTATTTTTTATTTAATTCCTTTCCCTATTAAATTCAGGTTTTCAATTTCTTAGGTCCTGAATTAAATCCCAAAAATTATTTTCTACTTCTTTTCTTTCCCTTTTATTTTATTTTAAACCTCGAAAAAAATTTTGGGTATTACAATCCTCGAAAAAAAATTCCTTTCCGGTTTCTTTTAACTTTCATATTTTTTTATATCTTTTTTAAAGTTTAAATTCCTAGCCCCGAAATAGATCATTCATTAGTCCTCAAAATTTTAAATAAATCATTCTTTAATCCTCGAAATTTTCTGAGGTATTACAGGATCGAATGTCTGTTACACTTGTGGTGTGACGGGGCATTTTGCTAGAGATTACCCTCAGAAGAAACAGACCCCTGCTAGAGTGAAACCACTTACTAGGGGAAGAGTCTTTACCCTCAAGGGCGAAGAAGCGAATGAATCCGATCATCTTATCGAGGGAGCAGGTATAATAAATGACAAGTCTTTACATGTACTGTTTGACTCGGGTGGCACGCACTCAATTATTAATTCTAAGTGTGTGAAGGATTTAAAGTTGCCATTGACTACTCTTCCATATAACTTATCGATTTCTACTCCGACGGGAGAGTGTGTTGTGACTTCATTGGTTTGTTTGAACTGTCCAATTGTTGTGGACAATAGACGTTTTGAAATTTATTTGATTCGTTTAAATCTATCAGGAAATGATGTAATCTTAGGTAAGAGCTGGCTGTCTGAAAATAATGTCGTCTTTAACTGTTGTGAAAAGTCTGTGATGTTTATAGATACCAAACCTATTAGTAGAAGAAATGAGGAAAAGATCCAAAGGGTAAGTTTTCTATGTTCCTCTGAAGAAGAGATGTCGCATAAACTTAGCAGTATTCCTATTGTCTCTGATTTTCCTGATGTCTTTCCAGAGGAGATAACCAGTCTCCCTCCAAAACGGGAAGTTGAGTTCTCTATAGATTTAGTCCCTGGGACGGGACCGATCTCTGTAGCTCCTTATAGAATGGCCCCTCCTGAGTTAGGTGAACTAAAGACAAAGATAGAGGATCTTTTGAGTAAACAATTCATTAGGCCTAGTGCTTCACCATGGGGTGCACCGGTATTATTTGTGAAAAAGAAAGATGGGAGCCTTAGGATGTGCATTGATTATAGACAACTCAATAGGGTAGCTGTGAAGAATAAGTACCCACTTCCCAGGATAGATGATCTTTTAGATCAGTTAAGGGGAGCCACGATATTTTCCAAGATTGATTTGAGGTTGGGGTGCCATCAAATCAGAGTCAAGGCAAAGGATATCCCTAAGACTGCCTTTAGGACTAGATACGGGCATTATGAATTCCCTGTGATGCCATTTGGTCTGACAAACGCTCATGCCATTTTTATGGATTATATGAATCTTATCTTTAGACCCTACCTCAATCGGTTTGTGGTAGTGTTTATTGATGATATCTTAGTGTATTCTAGGAATAGGGAAGAACATCAGGAACATCTTAAAGTCGTGCTAGAAGTGCTTAGGGAAAAGCAATTGTACGCCAAATTGTCTAAGTGTGAATTTTGGTTAGATGAAGTAAAATTCTTAGGACATGTGATCTCTAAGGATGGAGTAGCTGTAGATCCTAGTAAGACGGATGTTGTGGCTAGTTGGGAGAGACCTAAGACAGTGACTGAAATACGTAGCTTTCTCAGATTAGCCGGTTATTACAGGAGGTTTATTGAAGGGTTTTTGCAAATCGCATTACCCATGACGAGGTTGTCATGAAAGGAGGCACCATTTGTGTGGACCTTAGAGTGTGAAAATAGTTTCCAAATCCTGAAAGAAAGGTTGACCACCACACCGGTGTTAGTCATACCTGATCCTTTAGGTGAGTTCGAGTTGTACACCGATGCACCTAGAAAAGGATTAGGTTGTGTCTTAATGCAAGAAAAGGGGGTAGTTGCGTATGCATCTAGACAGTTGAGACCTCATGAGGAGAATTACCCAACTCATGACTTAGAGTTAGCCACCATAGTGTTTTCCCTAAAGATATGGAGACAGTATCTTTATGGCATTAGGTTTGAGATATTAAGTGACCATAAAAGTCTCAAATATCTCTTTGATCAGAAAGAATTAAACATGAGACAGAGAACATGGATGGAATTCTTAAAGGATTATAATTTTGAATTGAAATACCATCCTGGAAAGGCAAATGTGGTCGCAGACGCCTTAAGTAGAAAATCCTTACACATGTCTCAATTAATGGTTAATGAACTGAGGTTAATAGAGAAGTTTAGAGATATGAATTTATCCACTTCGATTTTACCTGATAGGATATGTCTAAATCAGTTGAGGATAGAATGTGACCTTAGGGCTCAAATACTAAAAGCTCAAAAAGGGGATGAATTTTTAAAGTCTCTGAAGGACTCAAAGAAATTCATTGAGTCATCGGACGGGGTCGTGACATTTCAAGATAGGGTGTATGTCCCAAATCAAGGAGGACTAAGGGATAAAGTCCTAGAAGAAGCCCACAAGAGTAGTTATACCATACATCCGGGTGCCATTAAGATGTATCAAGATCTCAAGAAGAGATTTTGGTGGCCAGGTATAAAAAGGGACATAGCAGAGTATATCTCAAAGTGTCTAATATGTCAGCAGGTGAAGATTGAACATCAGAAACTGCGAGATTGTTACAACCCTTAGATATCCCTGAATGGAAATGGGATCAGATATCCATGGATTTTATTGTAGGATTACTGCGGACACAGTCAGGAAATGATGCTATATGGGTAATAGTGATAGATTTCCTACCAATTAAGATAAGTTTCTCACTAGATAAGTTAGCTCACTTGTACATTCAGGAGATAGTGAGGTTGCACGAGGTTCCCTCTAGTATTGTCTCAGATAGAGACCCTAGATTCACTTCTAGATTTTGGAAAGCCTTGCAGGAAGCATTCGGTACAAAACTGAATTTTAGTACTGCGTATCATCCTCAGACTGATGGACAGACTGAGCGAACCATTCAGACCCTAGAGGATATGCTCAGAACATGTGCTCTTGAACAAATAGGAAGTTGCGATAACAACATTCCACTAGTGGAATTTGCGTATAATAATAGTTATCATTCCACTATAGGGATGGCTCCATATGAAGCCTTGTATGGGAGGAAATGTAGATCACCCATCTGTTGGTTTGAGATCGGGGGAGAGACAGTTGTTAGGTCCTGAACTTGTTCAAGAGACCACTGAACAGATAAAAATGATCAGGGAAAATATGAGAAAAGCCCATGATAGAAAAAAGAATTATGCTGACAATAGGAGGAAACCGTTAGAATTTGAAGAGGGGGATCACGTTTTCCTCGAAGTTTCTCCGCTTACAGGTCTTAGTAGAGCTATTAAGTCCAGAAAATTGAGTCCAAGATACATAGGACCTTTCCAAAATTTAAAAAGAGTCAGTTCATCAGCCTATCAGATTGCATTACCCACTTTTTTTTCAAGTCTCCACAATGTTTTCCATGTGTCATAACTTCGAAAATATTTTTCGGATCCTTCACATATTTTGGATGTTAGAACAGTACAAGTAAAAGAGAATTTGACTTATCATCCTAGACTGATAAAGATCATTGATTCAGATGTTAAGCAATTGAGAAACAAGACTATTCCATTAGTGAAGGTTTCATCGGGCAATCATATCCGAAGCTATTCCCATGAATAGGTGAGTTCTCAAATTTTGAGGACGAAATTTTAAATAAGGAGGGGGAATTGTAACATCTGCAACTCTCAATGATGTAATTAATTGTTTGCTAGATGAATTAAGATTTTTTGTATGTGTTTGATGCATTTAGAAGCATGTAAATTTGCATTAGAAATAGGTTGATTATGTTAGAGGGACGTGAATGAAAAGAAAAGAAGGTTTAGATGGAAGAAGACTTAGGTGTAAGGAAAAACAATATGGGGAATGTAATTTATAATTTTAGCTTAGAGTCAGAATGACCAACAGAATTTTGAACACTTCCCGCCTGGGAGGAGCGTGGATAATGTCTTAACATATTTCGAACGTCAAATCGCGGTCGGATCTCAGAGACCTTCACGAATGACGAGGCAAAAGACTTGTTGCGCAAGTGAGTCAAACACGTCGGTTCGCGTTGTATTTGCGAACAAAAGTGGTTTTGATGCTCCAATTGGAGTCGTTTTGGCATGGGAGGAGCGTGGATCATGTCTTAACATATTCCGGACGACAAATCGCGGTCGGATCTCATAAAACTTCACGTCGGTTCGCGTTCTATTTGCGAACCGGAGTGCTTTTCATGCTCCAATTGGAGTCGTCTTGGCATGGGAGGAGCGTGGATCGTGTCTTAACATATTCCGGACGAAAAATTGTGGTCGGATCTCAGAAACCCTCGCGAATTACGAGGCAAAGGACTTATTGCGCAAGTGAGTCAAATACGTTGGATCGCGTTGTATTTGCGAACCAGAGTCATTTTGATGCTCCAATTGGAGTCGTCTTGGCATGGGAGGAGCGTGGATCATGTCTTAACATATTCCGGACAACGAATCGCGATCGGATCTTAGAAACCTTCGAGAATTACGAGGCAAAGGACTTGTTGCGCAAGTGAGTAAACACGTCAGTTCGCGTTGTATTTGCGAACCGGAGTCGTTTTGATGCTCCAATTGGAGTCGTCTTGGCATGGGAGGAGCGTGGATCATGTCTTAACATATTCCGGACGACAAATTGCGGTCGGATCTTAGAAACCTTCACAAATTATGAGGCAAAGGACTTGTTACGCAAGTGAGTCAAACACGTCGGGTCGCGATGTATTTGCGACCCGGAGTGGTTTTGATGCTCCAATTGGAGTCGTCTTAGCATGGGAGGAGCGTGGATCATGTCTTAACATACTCCGGACGAAAAATCACGGTCGGATCTCAGAAACATTCGCGAATTACGAGGCAAAGGACTTGTTGCGCAAGTGAGTCAAACACGTCGGTTCGCGTTGTATTTGCGAACCGGAGTGGTTTTGATGCTCCAATTGGAGTCTTCTTGGCATGGGAGGAGCGTGGATGATGTCTTAACTTATTCTGGACGACAAATCGCGGTCGGATCACAGAAACCTTCACGAATTACAAGGCAAAAGACTTCTTGCGCAAGTGAGTCAAACACGTTGGTCTGCATTGTATTTGCGAACCGGAGTGGTTTTGATGCTCTAATTGGAGTCGTCTTGGCATAGGAGGAGCGTGGATCATGTCTTAACATATTCCGAGCGACAAATCGCGGTCGGATCTCAGAAACATTCACGAATTACGAGGCAAAAGAATCGTTGCGCAAGTGAGTCAAACACGTCGGTTCGCATAGTATTTGCGAACCGGAGGGGCTTTGATGCTCCAATTGGAGTCGTCTTGGCATCGGAGGAGTGTGGATCATGTCTTAACATATTCTGGACGGCAAATCGCGGTCGGATCTCAGAAACCTTCACAAATTACGAGGCAAAAGACTTGTTGCGCAAGTGAGTCAAACACGTCGATTCGTGTTGTATTTACGAACCAGAGTGGCTTTGATGCTCCAATTGGAGTCGTCTTCGCATGGGAGGAGCATGGATCAAGTCCTAACATATTCCGGACGACAAATCACGGTCGGATCTTAGAAACCTTCACGAATTACGAGGCAAAAGACTTGTTGCGCAAGTGAGTCAAACACGTCGGTGCGCGTTGTTTTTGCGAACCAGAGTGGCTTTGATGCTCCAATTGGAGTCGTCTTAGCATGGGAGGAGCGTCGATCATGTCTAAACATATTCCGGACGACAAATCGTGGTCGGATCTTAGAAATATTTACGAATTACGAGGCAAAAGACTTGTTGCGCAAGTGAGTCAAACACGTCGGTTCGCATTGTATTTGCGAACCGGAGTCGTTTTGATGCTCCAATTGGAGTCTTCTTGGCATGGGAGCAGCGTGGTTCATGTCTTAACATATTCCGGACGACAAATCGCGGTCGGATCTCAGAAACCTTCACAAATTACGGGGCAAAAGACTTGTTGCGCAAGTGAGTCAAACACGTCGGTTCGCGTTGTATTTGCGAACCGGAGTGGCTTTGATGCTACAATTGGAGTCGTCTTGGCATGGGAGGAGCGTGGATCATGTCTAAACATATTCCGGACGACAAATCGCGGTCAGATCTCAAAGACCTTCATGAATTACGAGGCAAGAGACTTGTTGCGCGAGTGAGTCAAACAAGTCGGTTCGCGTTGTGCTTTCGAACCGGAGTGGTTTTGATGCTCCAATTGGAGTCGTCTTGGCATGGGAGGAGCGTGGATCATGTCTCAACATATCCAAGACGACAAATCGCGGTCTGATCTCAGAAACCTTCACGAATTAAGAGGCAAAAGACTCGTTGCGCATGTGAGTCAAACACTTATCTTCGCGTTGTAGTTGCGAACCGGAGTGGTTTTTATGCTCCAATTGGAGTCGTCTTGGCATGGGAAGAGCATGGACCATGTCTTAACATATTCCGGACGAAAAATCGCGGTCGGACATCAGAAACCTTCACGAATTACGGGGCACAAGACTTGTTGCGCAAGTGAGTCAAACACGTCAGTTCGCGTGGTTTTGATGCTCCAATTGGAGTTGTCTTGGCATGTGTGGAGCGTGGATCATGTCTTAACATATTCCGGACGACAAATCGCGGTCGGATCTCAGAAACTTTCACAAATTACGGGGCAAAAGACTTGTTCGCAAGTGAGTCAAACACGTCGGTTCACGTTGTATTTGCGAACTGGAGTGGCTTTGATGCTCCAATTGGAGTCGTCATAACATGGGAGGAGCGTGGATCTTGTCTTAACATATTTCGGATGACAAATCGCAGTCGGATCTTAGAAACATTCACGAATTACGAGGCAAAAGACTTGTTACGCAAGTGAGTCAAACATGTCGGTTCGCGTTGTATTTGCAAACCAGAGTGGCTCTCATGCTCCAATTGGAGTCGTCTTTGCATGGGAGGAGTGTGGATCTTGTGTTAACATATTTCGGATGACGAATCGCGGTCGGATCTCAGAAACCTTCACGAATTACGAGGCAAAAGACTTGTTGTGCAAGTGAGTCAAACAGGTCGGTTCGCATTGTATTTGCGAACCGGAGTGGCTTTGATGCTCCAATTGGAGTCGTCTTGGCATGGGAGGAGGGTGGATCATGGCTTAAGATATTCCGGACGACAAATCGTGGTCAGATCTCAGAAACCTTCACGAATTATGAGGCAAAAGACTTGTTGCGCAAGTGAGTCAAACACGTCAGTTCGCGTTGCATTTGCGAACCGGAGTGGTTTTGATGCTCCAATTGCATTCGTCTTGGCATGGGAGGAGCGTGGACCATATCTTAACATACTCCGGACGACAAATCACGGTCAGATCTCAGAAATATTCACGAATTACTAGGCAAAAGACTTGTTGCGCAAGTGAGTCAAACACGTCAGTTCGCGTGGTTTTGATGCTCCAATGGGAGTCGTCTTGGCATGTGTGGAGCGAGGATCATGTCTTAACATATTCTGGACGACAAATCACGGTTGGATCTCAGAAACCTTCACGAATTACGGGGCAAAAGACTTGTTGCGCAAGTGAGTCAAACACGTCGGTTCGCGTTGTACTTTCGAACCGGAGTGGCTTTGATGCTCCAATTGGAGTCGTCTTGGCATGGGAGGAGCGTGGATCATGTCTTAACATATCCCGGACGAAAAGCCGTGGTCGGATCTCAGAAACCTTCACAAATTATGAGGCAAAAGACTTTTTCCGCAAGTGAGTCAAACACGTCAGTTCGCGTGGTTTTGATGCTCCAATTGGAGTCGTCTTGGCATGTGTGGAGCGAGGATCATGTCTTAACATATTCCGTACGACAAATCACGGTCGGATCTCAGAAACCTTCACGAATTACGGGGCAAAAGACTTCTTGCGCAAGTGAGTCAAACACGTCAGTTCGCGTTGTATTTGCGAACCGGAGTGGCTTTGATGCTCCAATTGGATTCGTCTTGGCATGGGAGGAGCTTGGATCATGTCTAAACATATTCCGAATGACAAATCGCGGTCGGATCTCAGAAACATTTACGAATTACGAGGCAAAAGACTTGTTGCGCAAGTGAGTCATACACGTCGGTTCGCGTTGTATTTGCGAACCGGAGTGGCTTTGATGCTCCAATTGGAGTCGTCTTGGCATGGGAGGAGGGTGGATCATGTCTTAACATATTCCAGATGACAAATCGCGGTCGAACATCCGAAACCTTCACGAATTACAGGGCAAAAGACTTGTTGCGCAAGTGAGTCAAACACGTCGGTTCGTGTGGTTTTGATGCTCCAATTGGAGTCGTCTTGACATGTGTGGAGCGTGGATCATGTCTTAACATATTCCAGACGAAAAATCGCGGTCGGATCTCAGAAACCTTCACAAATTACAGGGCAAAATTCTTGTTGCGCAAGTAAGTCAAACACGTCGGTTCGCGTTGTATTTGCGAACCGGAGTGGCTTTGATGCTCCAATTGGAGTCGTCTTGGCATGGGAGGAGCGTGGATCATGTCTTAACAAATTGCGGTCGGATCTCATAAACCTTCATGAATTACGAGGCAAAAGAGTTGTTGCACAAATGAGTCAAACACGTCGGTTCGCGTTGTATTTGCGAACCGGATTGGCTTTGATGCTCCAATTGGAATCTTCTTGGCATGGGAGGAGCGTGGATCATGTCTTAACATATTCCGGACGACAAATCACGGTCAGATCTTAGAAACCTTCACGAATTACGAGGCAAAAGACTTGTTGCGCAAGTGAGTCAAACACGTCGGTTCGCGTTTTATTTGCCAATCGGAGTGGCTTTGATGCTCCAATTGGAGTCTTCTTTGCATGGGAGGAGCGTGGATCATGTCTTAACATATTTCGAACGATGAAATTGTGGTCGGACCACAGAAACCTTCACGAATTACGAGGCAAAAGTCTTGTTGCGCAAGTGAGTCAAACACGTCGGTTAGAGTTGTATTTGCGAACCGGAGTGGTTTTGATGCTCCAATTGGAGTCTTCATGGCATGGGAGGAGTGTGGATCATGTCTTAACATACTCCGGATGACAAATCGCGGTCGGATCTCTGAAACCTTCATGAATTACGAGGCAAAAGACTTGTTACGCAAGTGAGTCAAACACGTCGGTTCACGTTGAATTTGCGAACCGGAGTGGTTTTGATGCTCCAATTGGAGTCGTCATGGCATGGGAGGAGCGTGGATCATGTATTAACATATTCCGGACGACAAGTCGCGGTCAGATCTCAGAAACCTTCATGAATTACGAGGTAAAAGACATGTTGCGCAAGTGAGTCAAACACGTCGGTTCGCGTTGTATTTGCGAACCAGAGTGGTTTTAATGCTCCAATTGCAGTCGTCTTGGCATGGGAGGAGCGTGGATCATGTCTTAGCATACTCTGGACGACGAATCCCGGTCAGATCTCAGAAACCTTCATGAATTACGAGGAAAAAGACTTGTTGCGCAAGTGAGTCAAACACGTCGATTCGCGTTGGATATGCGAACCAGAGTGGTTTTGATGCTCCAATTGCAGTCATCATGGCATGGGAGGAGCGTGGATCTTGTCTTAACATACTCCGGATGACAAATCGCGGTCGAATCTCTGAAACCTTCATGAATTACGAGGCAAAAGACTTGTTGGGCAAGTGAGTCAAACACGTCGGTTCACGTTGAATTTGCGAACCGGAGTGGTCTTGATGCTCCAATTGGAGTCGTCATGGCATGGGAGGAGCGTGGATCATGTATTAACATATTCCGGACGACAAGTCGCGGTCAGATATCAGAAACCTTCATGAATTACGAGGTAAAAGACTTGTTGCGCAAGTGAGTCAAACACGTCGGTTCGCGTTGTATTTGCGAACCGGAGTGGTTTTGATGCTCAAATTGCAGTCGACATGGCATGGGAGGAGCGTGGATCATGTATTAACATATTCCGGATGCAAAATCGCGGTCGGATCTCAGAAACCTTCACGAATTACGAGGCAAAAGACTTGTTGCGCAAGTAGGTCAAACACGTCGATTCACGTTGTATTTGCGAACCGTAGTGGTTTTGTTGCTCCAATTGGAGTAGTCTTCGCATGGGAGGAGCGTGGATCATGTCTTAACATATTCCGGACGAAAAATTGGGGTCAGATCTCAGAAACCTTCACGAATTACGAGGCTAAAGAATTGTCGCGCAAGTGAGTCAAACACATCGGTTCGCGTTGTATTTGCGAACCGTATTGGTTTTGATGCTCCAATTGCAGTCGTCATGGCACGGGAGGAGCGTGGATCATGTCTTAACATATTCTAGATGAAAAATCGTGGTCAGATCTCAGAAACCTTCACGAATTATGAGGCAAAAGACTTGTTCCGCAAGTGAGACAAACACATCGGTTCGCGTTGGATTTGTGAACCGGAGTGGTTTTGATGCTCCAATTGCAGTCTTCTTGGCATGGGAGGAGCGTGGATCATGTCTTAACATATTCCGGACGAAAAATCACGGTCAGATCTCAGAAACCTTTACGAATTATGAGGCAAAAGACTTGTTCTGCAAGTGAGACAAACACATCGGTTCGCGTTGGATTTGTGAACCGGAGTGGTTTTGATGCTCCAATTGTAGTCTTCTTGGCATGGGAGGAGTGTGGATCATGTCTTAACATACTCCGAATGACAAATCATGGTCGGATATCAAAAACCTTCACAAATTACGAGGCAAAAGAGTTGTTGCCCAAGTGAGTCAAACACGTCGGTTCGCGTTGTATTTGCGAACCGTAGTGGTTTTGATGCTCCAATTGGAGTCGTCATAGCATGGGAGGAGCGTGGATCATGTCTTAACATATTCCGAATGACAAGTCGCGATCAGATCACAGAAACCTTCACGAATTATGAGGCAAAAGACTTGTTGCGCAAGTGAGTTAAACACGTCGGTTCGCGTTGGATTTGCGAACCGTAGTGGTTTTGATGCTCCAATTGGAGTCGTGTTGGCATGGGAGGAGCGTGGATCATGTCTTAACATACTCTGGATGACGAATCGTGGTCGGATCTCAGAAACCTTCACCAATTACGAGGCAAAAGACATGTTGCGCATGTGAGTCAAACACGTCGGTTCGCGTTGTATTTGCGAACCAGAGTGGTTTTAATGCTCCAATTGCAGTCGTCTTGGCATGGGAGGAGCGTGGATCATGCCTTAACATACTCCGGACGATGAATCCCGGTCAGGTCTCAAAAACCTTCATGAATTACGAGGAAAAAGACTTGTTGCGCAAGTGAGTCAAACACGTCGATTTGCGTTGGATATGCGAACCGGAGTGGTTTTGATGCTCCAATGAGAGTCGTCTTGGCATGGGAGGAGCGTGGATCATGTCTTAACATACTGTGGACGACGAATCATGCTCGGATCTCAAAAACCTTCACGAATTACGAGGCAAAAGACTTGTTGCACAAGTGAGTTAAACACGTCGGTTCGCGTTGGATTTGAGAACCGGAGTGGTTTTGATGCTCCAATTGCAGTCCTCTTGGCCCGGGAGGAGCGTGGATCATGTCTTAACATACTCCGGACGAAGAATCGCGGTCGAATCTCAAAAAGCTTCACGAATTACGAGGCAAAAGACTTGTTGCGCAAGTGAGTCAAACACGTCAGTTCGCGTTGTATTTGCGAACCGGAGTGGTTTTGATGCTCCTATTGCAGTCGTCTTGGCATGGGAGGAGCGTGGATCATGTCTTAACATACTCCGGACGACGAATCACGGTCAAATCTTAGAAACCTTCACGAATTACGAGGAAAAAGACTTGTTGCGCATGTGAGTCAAACACATCGGTTCGCGTTGGATAGGCGAACCGGAGTAGTTTTGATGCTCCAATTGGAGTCGTCTTGGCATGGGAGGAGCGTGGATCATGTCTCAACATACTCCGGACGACGAATCGCAGTCGTATCTCAGAAACCTTCAAGAATTACGAGGCAAAAGACTTGTTGCACAAGTGAGTCAAACACGTCGGTTCACGTTGTATTTGCGAACCGGAGTGGTTTTAATGCTCCAATTGGAGTTGTCTTGGCACGGGAGGAGCGTGGATCATGTTTTAACATACTCCGGACGACAAATCGCGGTTGGATCTCAGAAACCTTCACGAATTACGAGGTAAAAGTCTTGCTGCACAAGTGATTCAAACACGTCGATTGGCGTTGGATATGCGAACCGGAGTGGTTTTGATGCTCCAATTGCAGTCGTCTTGGCGTGGAAGGAGCGTGGATCGTGTCTTAACATACTCCGGACGGCGAATCGCGGTCGGATCTCAGAAACCTTCTCGAATTACGAGGCAAAAGACTTATTGCGCAAGTGAGTCGAACTCGTCGATTCGCGTTGGATTTGCGAACCAGAGTGGTTTTGATGCTCCAATTGCAGTCGTCTTGGCATGGGAGGAGCGTGGATCATGTCTTAACATACTCCGGACGACGAATCCCGGTCAGATCTCAAAAACCTTCATGAATTACGAGGAAAAAGACTTGTTGCGCAAGTGAGTCAAACACGTCGGTTCGCGTCGGATATGCGAACCGGAGTGGTTTTGATGCTCCAATTGCAGTCGTCTGGGCATGGGAGGAGCGTGGATCATGTCTTAACATACTCCGAACGACGAATCGCGGTCGGATCTCAGAAACCTTCACGAATTACAAGGCAAAAGACTTGGTGCACAAGTGAGTCAAACACGTCGGTTCGCGTTGGATTTGCGAACCGGAGTGGTTTTGATGCTCCAATTGCAGTCGTCTTGGCATGGGAGTAGCGTGGATCATGTCTTAACATACTCCGGACGACGAATCGCGGTTGGATCTTATAAACCTTCACGAATTACGAGGCAAAAGACTTTTTGCGCGAGTGAGTCAAACACGTCGGTTCGCGTTGGATTTGCGAACCGGAGTGGTTTTGATGCTCCAATTGCAATCGTCTTGGCATGGGAGGAGCGTGGATCATGTCTTAACATACTCCGGATGATGAATCGCAGTTGCATCTCAGAAACCTTCACGAATTACGAGGCAAAAGACTTGTTGCGCGAGTGAGTCAAACAAGTCGGTTCGCGTTGGATATGTGAACCAGAGTGGTTTTGATGCTCCAATTGGAGCCGTCTTGGCACGGGAGGAGCTTGGATCATGTCTTAACATACTCCAGACGACGAATCGCGGTCAGATCTCAGAAACCTTCACGATTTACGAGGTAAAAGTCTTGCTGCACAAGTGAGTCAAACACGTCGATTGGCGTTGGATATGCGAACCGGAGTGGTTTTTATGCTCCAATTGCAGTCGTCTTGGCGTGGAAGGAGCGTGGATCGTGTCTTAACATACTCCGGACGGCGAATCGCGGTCGGATCTCAGAAACCTTCTCGAATTACGAGGCAAAAGACTTATTGCGCAAGTGAGTCGAACTCGTCGATTCGCGTTGGATTTGCGAACCAGAGTGGTTTTGATGCTCCAATTGCAGTCGTCTTGGCATGGGAGGAGCGTGGATCATGTCTTAACATACTCCGGACGACGAATCCCGGTCAGATCTCAAAAACCTTCATGAATTACGAGGAAAAAGACTTGTTGCGCAAGTGAGTCAAACACGTCGATTCGCGTTGGATATGCGAACCGGAGTGGTTTTGATGCTCCAATGAGAGTCGTCTTGGCATGGGAGGAGCGTGGATCATGTCTTAACATACTGTGGACGACGAATCATGCTCGGATCTCAAAAACCTTCACGAATTACGAGGCAAAAGACTTGTTGCACAAGTGAGTCAAACACGTCGGTTCGCGTTGGATTTGAGAACCGGAGTGGTTTTGATGCTCCAATTGCAGTCCTCTTGGCCGGGGAGGAGCGTGGATCATGTCTTAACATACTCCGGACGAAGAATCGCGGTCGAATCTCAGTAAGCTTCACGAATTACGAGGCAAAAGACTTGTTGCGCAAGTGAGTCAAACACGTCAGTTCGCGTTGTATTTGCCAACCGGAATGGTTTTGATGCTCCTATTGCAGTCGTCTTGGCATGGGAGGAGCGTGGATCATGTCTTAACATACTCCGGACGACGAATCACGGTCAAATCTTAGAAACCTTCACGAATTACGAGGAAAAAGACTTGTTGCGCAAGTGAGTCAAACACGTCGGTTCGCGTTGGATAGGCGAACCGGAGTAGTTTTGATGCTCCAATTGGAGTCGTCTTGGCATGGGAGGAGCGTGGATCATGTCTTAACATACTCCGGACGACGAATCGCAGTCGTATCTCAGAAACCTTCACGAATTACGAGGCAAAAGACTTGTTGCGCAAGTGAGTCAAACACGTCGGTTCACGTTATAGTTGCGAACCGGAGTGGTTTTAATGCTCCAATTGGAGTTGTCTTGGCACGGGAGGAGCGTGGATCATGTTTTAACATACTCCGGACGACAAATCGCGGTTGGATCTCAGAAACCTTTACGAATTACGAGGCAAAAGACTTGTTGCGCAAGTGAGTCAAACACGTCGGTTCGCGTCGGATATGCGATCCGGAGTGGTTTTGATGCTTCAATTGGAGTCGTCTTGGCACGGGAGGAGCGTGGATCTTGTCTTAACATACTCCGGACGATGAATCGTGGTTGGATCTCAGAAAGCTTCACGAATTATGAGGCAAAAGACTTGTTGCGCAAGTGAGTCAAACACGTCGGTTCGCGTTGGATATGCGATCCGGAGTGGTTTTGATGCTCCAATTGCAGTCGTCTGGGCATGGGAGGAGCGTGGATCAAGTCTTAACATACTCTGAACGACGAATCGCGGTCGGATCTCAGAAACCTTAACGAATTACGAGGCAAAAGACTTGGTGCACAAGTGAGTCAAACACGTTGGTTCGCGTTGGATTTGCGAACCGGAGTGGTTTTGATGCTCCAATTGCAGTCGTCTTGGCATGGGAGTAGCGTGGATCATGTCTTAACATACTCCGGACGTCGAATCGCGGTTGGATCTCATAAACCTTCACGAATTACGAGGCAAAAGACTTTTTGCGCAAGTGAGTCAAACACGTCGGTTCGCGTTGGATTTGCGAACCGGAGTGGTTTTGATGCTCCAATTGCAGTCGTCTTGGCATGGGAGGAGCGTGGATCATGTCTTAACATACTCCGGATGATGAATCGCAGTTGCATCTCAGAAACCTTCACGAATTACGAGGCAAAAGACTTGTTGCGCGAGTGAGTCAAACAAGTCGGTTCGCGTTGGATATGTGAACCAGAGTGGTTTTGATGCTCCAATTGGAGCCGTCTTGGCACGGGAGGAGCTTGGATCATGTCTTAACATACTCCAGACGACGAATCGCGGTCAGATCTCAGAAACCTTCACGAATTACGAGGTAAAAGTCTTGCTGCACAAGTGAGTCAAACACGTAGATTGGCGTTGGATATGCGAACCGGAGTGGTTTTGATGCTCCAATTGCAGTCGTCTTGGCGTGGGAGGAGCGTGGATCGTGTCTTAACATACTCCGGACGGCGAATCGCAGTTGCATCTCAGAAACCTTCACGAATTACGAGGCAAAAGACTTTTTGCGCGAGTGAGTCAAACAAGTCGGTTCGCGTTTGATATGTGAACCAGAGTGGTTTTGATGCTCCAATTGGAGCCGTCTTGGCACGGGAGGAGCTTGGATCATGTCTTAACATACTCCAGACGACGAATCGCGGTCAGATCTCAGAAACCTTCACGAATTACGAGGTAAAAGTCTTGCTGCACAATTGAGTCAAACACGTCGATTCGCGTTGGATTTGCGAACCAGAGTGGTTTTGATGCTCCAATTGCAGTCGTCTTGGCATGGGAGGAGCGTGGATCATGTCTTAACATACTCTGGACGACGAATCGCGGTCAGATCTCAAAAACCTTCATGAATTACGAGGAAAAAGACTTGTTGCGCAAGTGAGTCAAACACGTCGATTCGTGTTGGATATGCGAACCGGAGTGGTTTTGATGCTCCAATGAGAGTCGTCTTGGCATGGGAGGAGCGTGGATCATGTCTTAACATACTGTGGACGACGAATCATGCTCGGATCTCAAAAACCTTCACGAATTACGAGGCAAAAGACTTGTTGCACAAGTGAGTCAAACACGTCGGTTCGCGTTGGATTTGAGAACCGGAGTGGTTTTGATGCTCCAATTGCAGTCCTCTTGGCCCGGGAGGAGCGTGGATCATGTCTTAACATACTCCAGACGAAGAATTGCGATCGAATCTCAGAAAGCTTCACGAATTACGAGGCAAAAGACTTGTTGCGCAAGTGAGTCAAACACGTCAGTTCGCGTTGTATTTGCGAACCGGAGTGGTTTTGATGCTCCTATTGCAGTCGTCTTGGCATGGGAGGAGCGTGGATCATGTCTTAACATACTCCGGACGATGAATCACGGTCAAATCTTAGAAACCTTCACGAATTACGAGGAAAAAGACTTGTTGCGCAAGTGAGTCAAACACGTCAGTTCGTGTTGGATAGGCGAACCGGAGTAGTTTTGATGCTCCAATTGGAGTCGTCTTGGCTTGGGAGGAGCGTGGATCATGTCTTAACATACTCTGGACGACGAATCGCAGTCGTATCTCAGAAACCTTCACTAATTACGAGGCAAAAGACTTGTTGCGCAAGTGAGTCAAACACGTCGGTTCACGTTGTATTTGCGAACCGGAGTGGTTTTAATGCTCCAATTGGAGTTGTCTTGGCACGGGAGGAGCGTGGATCATGTTTTAACATACTCCGGACGACAAATCGCGGTTGGATCTCAGAAACCTTCACGAATTACGAGGCAAAAGACTTGTTGCGCAAGTGAGTCAAACACGTCGGTTCGCGTCGGATATGCGATCCGGAGTGGTTTTGATGCTTCAATTGGAGTCGTCTTGGCACGGGAGGAGCGTGGATCTTGTCTTAACATACTCCGGACGATGAATCGTGGTTGGATCTCAGAAAGCTTCACGAATTATGAGGCAAAAGACTTGTTGCGCAAGTGAGTCAAACACGTCGGTTCGCGTTGGATATGCGATCCGAAGTGGTTTTGATGCTCCAATTGCAGTCGTCTGGGCATGGGAGTAGCGTGGATCATGTCTTAACATACTCCGGACGACGAATCGCGGTTGGATCTCATAAACCTTCACGAATTACGAGGCAAAAGACTTTTTGCACAAGTGAGTCAAACACGTCGGTTCGCGTTGGATTTGCGAACCGGAGTGGTTTTGATGCTCCAATTGCAGTCGTCTTGGCATGGGAGTAGCGTGGATCATGTCTTAACATACTCCGGACGACGAATCGCGGTTGGATCTCATAAACCTTCACGAATTACGAGGCAAAAGACTTTTTGCACAAGTGAGTCAAACACGTCGGTTCGCGTTGGATTTGCGAACCGGAGTGGTTTTGATGCTCCAATTGCAGTCGTCTTGGCATGGGAGGAGCGTGGATCATGTCTTAACATACTCCGGATGATGAATCGCAGTTGCATCTCAGAAAACTTCACGAATTACGAGGCAAAAGACTTGTTGCGCGAGTGAGTCAAACAAGTCGGTTCGCGTTGGATATGTGAACCAGAGTGGTTTTGATGCTCCAATTAGAGCCGTCTTGGCATGGGAGGAGCTTGGATCATGTCTTAACATACTCCAGACGACGAATCGCGGTCAGATCTCAGAAACCTTCACGAATTACGAGGTAAAAGTCTTGCTGCACAAGTGAGTCAAACACGTCGATTCGCGTTGGATATGCGAACCGGAGTGGTTTTGATGCTCCAATTGCACTCGTCTTGGCATGGGAGGAGCGTGGATCGTGTCTTAACATACTCCGGACGGCGAATCGCGGTCGGATCTCAGAAACCTTCTCGAATTACGAGGCAAAAGACTTATTGCGCAAGTGAGTCGAACTCGTCGATTCGCGTTGGATTTGCGAACCAGAGTGGTTTTGATGCTCCAATTGCAGTCGTCTTGGCATGGGAGGAGCGTGGATCATGTCTTAACATACTCCGGACGACGAATCGCGGTCGGATCTCAGAAACTTTCGCGAATTACGAGGCAAAATGATACGAGCACAGGAAGCAATGGTAGAGCTAGAATATCTTTGTGGCGTTTATTCATTCTCTTCTTTTTAGCTCTATTATCTGCGTTTCTAAGAACGGGTTTCTTAGGGGTTCGGTAGGGCGGGTGTTTATTCTAAAGTTTTGCTTGATTCAAAGCGTGTGTTGGCGTTTTAGTCTCGATCATAGGCTGGGGTTCCGCATCATTTGGCATCAATGCTTGACTTAAAATTTAGTTAACTACTAGTGTTTTGTCCTTTAATTTTGTTTTGTTCTTCCATAACAAAAAAACAAAAAAAATTTTGATCTTGTTTTGTTTTTTTTTTAATATTGTTCATTTGTTCTAGTGTTGAAAAAAAGAGAGAAACGCACAAAAAAAAGAGAGAAAGAAGAAATGATGCGGAACCCCAAGGTTATAAAGAACCCGAAACCCCGAACACACAATATGGAGAAAACAAGAAGACGGAAACAAATCCCCAACCTATTGAACCCCCAATTGACAACGTAAATGGAAACGCAAATAATCGGTTGATTTAAAAACAAGAATGAATTCACCACAAAGTGATTACCTTGATAAGAATTAATTCTTGATGCAATAGAAGAAGATAAGCACCTCTCCTACGGATTCTTCTTTCAGGCAAGAAGATGAAGAAAAGCTCAAAGCTTTCTATTCAAATTCCAAATCAAAATCTCCATACAAAAGTGTTTAAAGGAGTATTTATACTCCAAGAAAGAAAACCCTAAAATCTTAAAGCAAGTAAAACCCTAATTAACTAATGGGGTAACCTAACATAACATAAACTAAAGCCCAAACACAAAAGACAATGTTTAAAATAAAATCATTGGATCTTTCTAACAATCATACTTAAGCCTAATCTAATTAAAACATTAAATCTGAAATAAGTGTCTTGAATCACAAATGGCTTTAAATAATAAAGCCTAAATATAGTGATTTTCGCACAAATAAGTAACCCAAATTACAATTAGCATTTTAAGCCCAAAATAAGAAGATTTAGGCTTAATTAAGTCTCCACATGTATAGTATTTGGTCCAAGCTCTCCAAATTGATGTTCTCAAGCCCAATACATGTTGTGAAGCTCCATTTTCAGCCCCCTTGGTGCAAATGACGTTTTCAAAAATTATTGAAGCCACAATTACTGTTTGATTTGTCCATGTCTCTTCCATAAGCTCCTTCAATGATTCCATGATTATGGTAGCTCTAGTTGCACCTCCTCCGCTCGTATCATTCCCTCCTTCCTCGAAAAGATTCGTCCTCGAATCTGAAACCATGGAAAAAGTAGAATCAGAAACTTTAAAAATATAAAGCTTATGATACTCACCTTGAAGGCTAATCTTGTAGGCATCGCTCCTAATTCTTTTTGGCACTTGAAAAGGATCATCGTTTTTAGCATCAACTTTGTGGTTCCAATAGTGTGAAGATTTGAACCCTTTCAATTGCTCCCAGTTACAATCATTAAGCATGGCACATTTCCATCGCTCAATTTGTTGCCAATGAGGAAAGTAAAAAATTTTACCCTGCTTAAAAATAATATCAAAAGCCACCACAAAAGCATCAAATCCAATATAAATTGATTTAGAGAACTTAAATAAACAAGGTGTAGGTGCTAAACATAGGTTTTTCTTTGAAGCATTAAATGTCATAGCTGGACTATATTCCCCATTAATACCAATCTCTTTTATTTGGAATTGATGTCTTAAACAAGGTGTAGGTACGTTAAGACATGACCCACGCTCCTCCCATGCCAAGACGACTTCAATTGGAGCATTAAAACCACTCCGGTTCGCAAATACAACGCGAACCGACGTGTTTGGCTCACTTGCGCAACAAGTCTTTTGTCTAGTAATTCGTGAAGGTT
This sequence comes from Senna tora, assembly GCA_014851425.1. Classification (NCBI taxonomy): domain Eukaryota; kingdom Viridiplantae; phylum Streptophyta; class Magnoliopsida; order Fabales; family Fabaceae; genus Senna; species Senna tora. Next base: position 19,153,834 of record CM026262.1, read on the forward strand.
TCTGAGACCCGACCACGATTTGTCGTCTGGAATACGTTAAGACATGATCCACGCTCCTCCCAAGCCAAGACGACTCCAATTGGAGCATCAAAACCACTCCGTTTTGCAAATACAACGCGAACCGACGTGTTTGACTCACTTGCGCAAAAAGTCTTTTGCCTCGTAATTTGTGAAGGTTTCTGAGATCCGACCGTGATTTGTCATCCGAAATACATTAAGACATGACCCACGCTCCTCCCATGGCAAGACGACTCCAATTAGAGCATCAAAACCACTCCGGTTCACAAATACAACGCGAACCGACGTGTTTGGCTCACTTGCGCAACAAGTCTTTTGCCTCGTAATTCGTAAAGGTCTCTGAGATCCGACAATGATTTGTCATCCAGAATACGTTAAGACATGATCCACGCTCCTCCCATGCCAAGACGACTCCAATTGGAGCTTCAAAACCACTCCGGTTTGCAAGTACAACGCGAACCGACGTGTTTGACTCACTTTCGCAACAAGTCTTTTTGCCTCATAATTCGTGAAGGTCTCTGAGATCCAACCGCGATTTGTCATCCAGAATACGTTAAGACATGATCCATGCTCCTCCCATGCCAAGACAACTCCAATTGGAGCATCAAAATCACTCCGGTTCGCAAATACAACGTGAACCGACGTGTGTTGACTCACTTACGCAACAAGTCGTTTGCCTCGTAATTCGTGAAGGTCTCTGAGATCCGACCATGATTTGTCGTCCGTAATACGTTAAGACATGATCCACGCTGCTCCCATGCCAAGACGACTCCAATTAGAGCATCAAAACCACTCCGGTTCGCAAATACCACGCGAACCGACGTGTTTCACTCACTTTTGCAACAAGTCTTTTGCATCGTAATTTGTGAAGGTCTCTTAGATCCGACCGCGATTTGTCATCCAGAATACGTTAAGACATGATCCACGCTCCTCCCATGCCAAGACGACTCCAATTGGAGCATCAAAACCACTCCGATTCGCCAATACAACGTGAACCGACGTGTTTCACTCACTTGCGCAACAAGTCTTTTGCCTCGTAATTCGTGAAGGTCTCTGATATCCGACAATGATTTGTCATCCAGAATAGGTTAAGACATGATCCACGCTCCTCCCATGCCAAGAATACTCCAATTGGAGCATCAAAACCACTACGATTCGGAAGTACAACGCGAACCAACGTGTTTGACTCACTTGCGCAACAAGTCTTTTGCCTCGTAATTCGTGAAGGTCCCTGAGATCCGACCGCGATTTTTCGTCCGGGATACGTTAAGACATGATCCAAGCTCCTCCCATGCCAAGACGAATCCATTTGGAGCATCAAAACCACTCCGGTTCGCAAACATAACGCGAACCGACGTGTTTGACTCACTCGCGCAACAAGTCTTTTGCCTCGTAATTCTTGAAGGGTTCTGAGATCTGACCGCGATTTTTCATCCTGGATATGTTAAGACATGATCCACGCTCCTTCCATACCCAGACGACTCCAATTGGAGCATCAAAACCACTCCGATTCGCAAGTACAACGCGAATCAACGTGTTTGACTCACTTGCGCAAAAAGTCTTTCGGCTCGTAATTTGTGAAGGTTTCTGAGATCCGACCGCGATTTGTCATCCAAAATACATTAAGACATGACCCACGCTCCTCCCATGGCAAGACGACTCCAATTGGAGCATCAAAACCACTCCGGTTCGCAAATACAACGCGAACCGACGTGTTTGGCTCACTTGCGCAACAAGTCTTTTGCCTCGTAATTCGTGAAGGTCTCTGAGATCCGACAACGATTTTTCGTCCAGAATACGTTAAGACATGATCCACGCTCCTCCCATGCCTAGACGACTCCAATTGGAGCTTCAAAACCACTCCGGTTCGCAAGTACAACGCGAACTGACGTGTTTGGCTCACTTGCGCAACAAGTCTTTTGCCTCGTAATTTGTGAAGGTCTCTGAGATTCGACCACGAATTGTCATCCAGAATATGTTAAGACATGACCCACGCTCCTCCCATGCCAAGACGACTCCAATTGGAGCATCAAAACCACTCCGGTTCGCAAATACAACGCGATCCGGCGTGCCTGACTCACTTACGCAACAAGTCTTTTGCCACGTAATTCGTGAAGGTTTCTAAGATCCGACCGCGATTTGTCATCCAGAATATGTCAAGACATGGCCCACGCTCCTCCCATGCCAAGACGACTCCAATTGCAGCATCAAAGCCAGTCCAGTTCGAAAGTACAACGCGAACCGACGTGTTTGACTCACTTGCACAACAAGTCTCTTGCCTCGTAATTCATGAAGGTCCCTAAGATCTGACCACGATTTGTCGTCCGAAATATGTCAAGACATGATCCACGCTCCTCCCATGCCAAGAAGACTCCAATTGGAGCATCAAAACTACTCTGGTTCGCAAATACAACGCGAACCGACGTGTTTGGCTCACTTGCGCAACAAGTCTTTTGCCTAGTAATTCGTGAAGGTTTCTGAGACCCGACCACGATTTGTCGTCCGGAATACGTTAAGACATGATCCACGCTCCTCCCAAGCCAAGACGACTCCAATTGGAGCATCAAAACCACTCCGGTTCGCAAATACAACGCGATCCGGCGTGTCTGACTCACTTGCGCAACAAGTCTTTTGCCTCGTAATTCGTGAAGGTCCCTGAGATCCGACCGCGATTTTTCGTCCGGAATACGTTAAGACATGATCCAAGCTCCTCCCATGCCAAGACGACTCCAATTGGAGCATCAAAACCACTCTGGTTCGCAAGTACAACGCGAACCGACGTGTTTGACTCACTTGCGCAACAAGTCTTTTGCCTCGTAATTCGTGAAGGTTTCTGAGATCCGATCGTGATTTGTCGTCCGGAATATGTTGAGACATGATCCACGCTCCTCCCAAGCCAAGACGACTCCAATTGGAGCATCAAAACCACTCCGGTTCGCAAACATAACGCGAACCGACGTGTTTGACGCACTTGCGCAACGAGTCTTTTCCCTGGTAATTCGTGAAGGTTTCTGAGATCCGATCGTGATTTGTCCTCTGGAATATGTTGAGACAACATCCACGCTCCTCCCATGCCATGACGACTCCAATTGGAGCGTCAAAACCACTCTCGTTCGCAAGAACAATGCGTACAGACGTGTTCGACCCACTCGCGCAACGAGTCTTTTGCCTCGTAATTCGAGAACGTTTCTAAGATCCGACCGCGATTTGTCATCCGGAATACGTTAAGACATGACCCACGCTCCTCCCATGTCAAGACGACTCCAATCGGAGCATCAAAACCACTCCGGCTGGCAAATACAACGCGGACCGACGTGTTTGACTCACTTGGGCAACAAGTCTTTTGCCTCGTAATTCGTGAAGGTCTCTGAGATCCGACAACGATTTTTCGTCCAGAATACGTTAAGACATGATCCACGCTCCTCCCATGCCAAGACGACTCCAATTGGTGCTTCAAAACCACTCCGGTTCGCAAGTACAACGCGAACCGACGTGTTTGACTCACTTGCGCAACAAGTCTTTTGCCTCGTAATTTGTGAAGGTCTCTGAGATCCGACCACGAATTGCCGTCCAGAATATGTTAAGACATGACCCACGCTCCTCCCATGCCAAGACGACTCCAATTGGAGCATCAAAACCACTCCGGTTCGCAAATACAACGCGATCCAGCGTGTCTGACTCACTTGCGCAACAAGTCTTTTGCCTCGTAATTCGTGAAGGTTTCTGAGATCCGACCGCGATTTTTCGTCCAGAATATGTCAAGACATGGCCCACGCTCCACCCATGCCAAGACGACTCCAATTGGAGCATCAAAACCACTCCCGTTCGCGAATACAACGCGAACCGACGTGTTGGAATCACTTGCGCAACGAGTCTTTTGCCTCGTAATTCGTAAAGGTTTATGAGATCTGACCGCAATTTATTGTCCAGAATATGTTACGACATGATCCACGCCCCTCCCACGCCAAGACGACTCCAATCGGAGCATCAAGACCACTCCTGTTCGCGAGTACAACGCGAACCGACGTGTTTGACTCACTTGCGCAACGAGTCTTTTGCCTCGTAATTTGTGAAGGTTTCTGAGATCTGACCACGATTTGTCGTCCGGAATATGTTAAGACATGATCCACGCTCCTCCCATGCCAAGACGACTCAAATTGGAGCATCAAAACCACTCTGGTTCGCAAATACAACGTCAACCGACGTGTTTGACTCACTTGCACAACAAGTCTTTTGCCTCGTGATTCGTGAAGCTTTCTGAGATCCGACCGCAATTTTTCGTCTGCAATATGTCAAGACATGATCCACGCTCCTCCCATGCCAAGACGACTCCAATTGGAGCATGAAAACCACTCTGGTTCGCAAATACAACGTGAACCGACGTGTTTGACTCACTTGCGCAACAAGTCTTTTGCCTCGTAATTCGTGTGGGTTTCTGAGATCCGACTGCGATTTTTCGTCTGAAATACGTTAAGACATGATCCACGCTCCTCCCATGCCAAGATGACTCCAATTGGAGCATCAAAACCACTCTGGTTCGCAAATAAATGTGATTGTTGAGTGAGTGCTGCAGAATAGAGTGCATAATGCATTCTATATTCATTTTGCACAATGCATTTTGCATTCTTCTGCAGAGTGCAGAATGCATTCTGTAGTTCAATTCTGCAAAACTTCTGCAAAACTGCAATCTGCAGTTCTTATATAAACATGGGTTTTTTAATGGAGTTTGATGTAGATTTAGTGCAATGGAGTTTGATGTTTACTTCTTTGACGTCATCTTTTTTTTCCTTATGTTGCTTTGTTACCGGTGTTTTGATTCAATTAACCTTAGTTTAGTTAATTTTGTAAAATGAAACATTGGGCCATTCCAGTCATAAATTATTCTCTCTGCCATTTTGTTCTCTATTTGCAGGTGGAGCCCAAGTGAAGGAAAAGATGGTAGCTGGAGAGAGATGATTACTTCTGTTGGTGAATTTGGTCATATGGTAGCTGTTGTCACTACAACATTTTGAGGTTTCAGCAACATTTCGGAAGGCAACAGTTAAAAATCTGTTGCATATGATATGGTAGACAACACTTATTTAGTGTTGCAATGCTCTAAAAACTATTTTGAAACATTAGGCAACATTTTTATGCAACGTAGATAAAGGTGTTGCATTTGATCTTATTTGCAACAAATTTTGCAACATCATTGTAATGATTTATGCTGAGTCACGTAATAGGCAACACTATTTTGCAACAATGATAAAATGTTGCCTAAAAATCTAGCAAGCTATCATTGTTTTTAAAATTTCTATGATAATATTTTAAAATTTTAAAATTAATTATTAAAATATATAATTAATTCTTTTGAGAAAAAATATATAATTAATTAAGATCACTATTTTTTAGACTCTTTCATTAAAATTTATTATATTTTGTTTAAAATTTTATTTCTATTAAATTCATTTTTAACTCAAATGTTGAGTTTTAATTATATTAATTTATTTATTTGAAATGACAATATTTTGGCTACTTTAATTTTTCATCTCAATTGCTAATTTTATACTTTCATGATTTATTATTTATATATACTATTATATATTTATATTCCTAAATACTAAATTATTATTTGTTATTTTTATTTAATTTTTCATTGTCTTGTTTAATTTTGCGAATAGTTGTCTCTCTCTATTCGCCAAAGAAGCAACCCTAACCAGAATGCATTGGGAGAAAGGAAGGACATCGACTGTATTGTGAGATAAAACTTGAGAAGAATTTGCCGTCGCTGCCACCATTGTCGACGTTCACCGCCACCACTGTCGATGTTCACCGCCACCACAGCTGCCGTAGTTGTCTGCCATTATCTTCGCCGCACACTTCCATCACACAGCATCCCGCCGATCTCACCACGGCGATGCATCGTGGTCGTCGCCCATGAGCGTTCAAAACCTAGCCTCCACCTTAGCTCTCCAAAACGCACATTGACGCGATGCCTCGCATCGCCACCGTCAAGCTCATTGCGCCACCGCGATGCAGCACCGTGCCACACCGCGATATCGTGCTCTGCCACTCGCCATTCACGGTTTCATCAATCGTGCTCCGTCATTCTCCAGTCACCATTCCATCGTGTTCCGTCAATCGCCATTTTCCATTCCGACACCATCTTCAAATTTCAGGTAGGTCCATCGACGCCATCTCCGTCATTCTGTTTGATCTTGGACTTGAATATGCTTTGTCTTTTGTTCAAATGCCATTTATGTTTTTTATCTTCACAAATGCCAAGTCCTATACTCTAGTCTGTTTTGATTAGAGTATAGAGGGTCAAAGTACACAGGTCATTTCTGATTTGCATTTAAAGCATATTTGGTGAGTTCTTCATTGATAGATTTTCAGTATCAAGACTTGCACACCAAGTGTTTGATGTAAGTTCCTAATGAAATAATGGTTTGATTTTTGGGACAAGAAGTGTGTGTGTGTTTGTATATTATGAATTAGGAATCTTATCCATATGCTTATTGTTTCATCCACCTCAATTGGATAAATAGTAAAGGATTGAATAGTGAATACGATATTGGTCAATCAAGGATTCAAGAACTATATTAAGAAATGCACAGAACATTTTTTTCATTCATGAAAGAACTCTATTAAGATATGTTATTTGGAAAGAGTGGCAAAAGCGGTTTGGTTGCCTTGAATCTTGATTTCCCATAAGTTGCTTCTTTCATCAAAGAGCATCTTGGCAAAGAGGTTCTTTTTCCCTTTTATTCTCCTCAACTCAACTTTCTCATTTTCTGTTTTTGTTTGCTCATGTCCTTCGATCTCTAATATTAATATATATATATAGGTTGAGATGAGTGGATGCAAAGCACCCATAACAACTTTTATTGTTGAACCTTTCATCCCTCACAATGAAGAATTCTACCTTAACATTGTCTTAGACAGACTTGGGAACAGTATCAATCAGCTTTTCAGAATGTGGAGGAATTGAAATTGAAGACAACTGGGATAAGGTATACTATTTACTATATATATATATATATATATATATATATGATATTAATGCTTGTCTTGTTCACTTAACACATTTATTACTCATAAACAAATTAACTACAAACTCCTTTTATCCACATTTCAGGTTAAGACTGTGTATGTTCCTATAGGACTGGCCCTTACTTCAGAAACCATTGCCCCACTTGTTGCAACCCTTCCCTTGGAGATAATTATAAATTTGGTCTACTACTCTACTTCATATTTTGTTTTTTTATGAACAGAATCACAGACTATCTTTTTTAAGCTTTTCTTTACTTGTAATTTTGTCTATTACTTTGATTTTAAACCAATGGGGTCATTTGATTGAATGTCTCCTTTTATCTTTTACTTTTCTCAACACTTTAGATTCAATTATTTGTACATGCTTACAGAGCAAGGGAGAAATTGAGCATTTCCTCAAAGTGCTTTTCACTCTATTTGAAGGTATATAGAAGAAATAACTTCCTGCACCACTGAATGGGCTTGAGCAGATAGACAATTTTATTTTTATCCTCACACTAGAATTTGAATTTTAACTTTTCACTCTTTCTTTGTGCACCAGACCTGGATTTCACTTTCCTAGAGATGAATCCTCTTACATTGGTCATTAGAGGCAGATCAGAATCAGAAGGCTTGCTACGAGTTGGAAAAGCTTAATCTTCAAGAGGAAGAACAAAAGCCACAGTCTAAAGGACTCTATGACACTCTTTATGATCTTTTTCAAGTAAGTAAACTCTCAAGCTATAGTTGATTCACTTTTCAATTTTCTAACAATTAAATTTAATTATTTATGTATATAATATGTGTACCTTTATTTTTATTTCATATTACAGAAAGAAGCGAAGCAATTGAAAAAACGTTACAGAGATGAGAAGAAAAGGAGAGCTAATTCTTCATCATCTGATGCTAATGCTTCGAGTTGTAATATTATTGATCCCTTAGCATCTATCCAAAGACCAGAAGAAGATGATGGTTCAGCTATGGTTAGGAATATTTATAATGCTTCTTCTTCTTATTATTATTATTCAAATTAATTTCACTATATATATATAGTTCTTTCTATTGTCACCTCTATCCACTCTGCATCTACCTTTTCCCTTGACTCCTCTCTTCTTTCAAACAAATCTCTTTAATTTTTTAATGCATTTATCTTTTTCTATTTGTTTTGAGAGGTAATTTCACATATAAGTAAATGACTTTATTTTCTTTCCCTCATATTTTTGTCCTTTCAACTACTAAACATAGAAATAGGAAGTAGGAAGAGATGAGGATGAGTCAGTGTGACGTGGATTGAAATCACATTTAAAACACGTGTTTAGTGGCACAAATTGTGGATTGACGCGGCATTTACTCATAACCGACTAATATTCTGTCCTCTCTACGGTATACACTTCACTATTTTCCCTTCAAATTGTTGACCATTCCTTAGAATTTAAAGCTGTCATATTTTAATTTATATATATTTATTATTTATTTTTGTTTGCATTTACTCATAACCGACTAATATTCTGTCCTCTCTACGGTATACACTTCACTATTTTCCCTTCAAATTGTTGACCATTCCTTAGAATTTAAAGCTGTCATATTTTAATTTATATATATTTATTATTTATTTTTGTTTGCAGTCACCAAATGAAATTGTTGAATATATATAATTTAAATAAAATTTTTTATATCTTTGTTATGAGGTTTTTAAATTGTAGGTGCAATTATTAATTTTTCACTTCTTTATTCATCACATTTTGTTATTGCAATTGTAGCTTTGGCCTTTACTGGCATTTTATTATTAGTGTATGATATTGTTTTTAGGATTGTTCTGCTAGGCCTGCTCTATTCTGTATTTTCCTGTATTGACATGATGATATAATTTTTAAAGGGCTTGAACATCACAGCTGATCAAAAGAAAATTACCCATTATTTTCTTTGTAGGAACAATTGGAAATTTTGACTTCAACGGGACAAGATACAACTTCAGCCTTTCAATCTCTATTTGGAGTTGAGAAGCATGGCCAAGTTCGTTGTTATGGAAGAAATGTCACTCTATGTACTTTGAAGAGAAATGAGGAAATGGAAGTTGTGAGGAAAGAAATCAAAGACAATGAAGTTAAAATACTCATTTGTAATACTATGTAGGAAAATGGATTGCTTTGGAGACATTAGTGATGGTGATGTTTGTGATCAAGATGAGGAAGAGGAAGGAGATGATGGATGCAATGATGAAGATAAAATATCAATTTCAGTTTAGTTTGTTTAATAAAGTTTTTTTGTTGTTAGTGATAGACATGATTAAACATCAGTTTTTAGTATTGCTTTGAATTGTGTAATGACCTTGTTTTGTAACATTCTACTTGAATGAAAGGAATTATATATGCAACTATGAGATGATATATATTTCAGTTAAAAATTTCACAAATCCTTTTATAACTTTTTTTTGGAGAAGTCGTCGAGGTGTGTATGAAGGTCAATATAAAGCATTGCCTATAAGAGAAATGTAAAGTGTTGCATTTTCTAGATTGCAACATTTTAAAAATGTTGACTAAAACTTATTTTGCAACAGTTTAAAAGCGTTGCCTAAAAATAAAAAGCATTTCCTATAAGAAATGGAAAGTGTTGCAGTTTTTAGATTGCAACCGTTTAAAAATGTTGCCTAAAACTTACTATGCAACAGCATAAAAGTGTTGCATAAACTATAAAAAACGTTGCCTATAGAAGTGTTGCATTTGCTTCTAAAACCGTTGCCTAAAAAACCTAGCAACGGCAACAAATGCAATGCTCATAAAGCGTTGCAAAAACTGTTGCCTAAAGTATAGGCAACAGTTTTTTGGCTTTCTGCAACAATTTTCAACCGTTGCAGATCACCTAAAATGTTGTAGTGTGTGTGTGTGTGTTGTAATATGTTGTACAAAGCTTGGAACAGAGGCTATTAATTGTAAAACATCTTCTGTAATTGACTCAGGCTATGTATGTATGTGACATTTATCTGTTAGTGGAGAGACATGATGACTTCTATAATTTTACACAGCTTGGAATTCAATTGGAATGGTGACCTCCTAGATTATATATTTGTGCTTGTATGACAGCTAGCTAGTAGGGAAGCTGCTAAAAAATTTGTTAGAATTTTTGTTCCTATATAGCATTTTCACATATAGGAATAATGCATTTCATTTGTTGCTTGTTAACACAATTAGGGAGATGCTCTTGCAAGAGAGACTCCCGATCATTTTACTATTTGTGGAGATTTTTTGTCATGCCCTTGTGCTTGCTATCATGGAGAAGTTAGCAATTATATGCAAGTTGTTCAGTCTAAGTGATACTGCTACTGAGACTGATTGTTATTGCTACTTAAATGTAAATTGTGCAGTTGTTTATTCCATTAACTTCTCAAGAAAAGCAGAACAAAAAAGTTTGGGCATAAAATTTATAATCAAGAAGAGTTTGGACCATGAAGCTGAAAAAATCTTACATTGATTGTGATTGTCAATTACAGTACATGTTAAATTCATAATAAAACTCTTATTACAATGTCAATTCTCAATTCACATTCCAATTACAAAATCCCAATCCTCATCCCAAATTACAAAATCCCAATGAAAAATTATAAAATAAATAGCATAGCATATGTTAGCAACATATTTAGGTTGAATTTGATTACGAGCTGGCATTATGGAAGCAACTTGGAAAATAACACACTTAAAGGTCAAAACCCTTATGACAAAATAACAACAAAGTTGATTGTATTTAAACAACACTAAAGTAGCATCAATGCACACATATAAGTAAATGTGAAAAAAAAAGATAATAAAAGAGACAGAAACAACAGCAAGAAGCAAAAATGAGAACATAACAGAAAAATATATAGCAAAACAGAAAAAAAAAATTACAGCAAGCATAAAGTATTTAAACAGCAGTAGCAAGAAGAAATTGACGTAAACAGACAGACAGCAAAACATACATAAAATATAATCAAAATCAGACAACTACACAAAAAAACAGCAAGAAGAAATTACAGTAAACAGACAACAAAACTGTCAAATATGGCATTGAAGATAAGTGAAAGACATCAAGAATACACTTCTATTAATCCTAAAGGTAAATGAAAAGTAACTTGTTGCTGGGAATTACACTAGAAAACACTTGTTGAGAAATGCAAAAGGTAAGTGAAAGGCATCAAGAATATAGGCAATTAACGATTCTGTTAGTCCTAAACCACATCAACAACGCTCCACTTAGTCAATATGGCATTGAAGAATATACAAAATAAACAGTCAAGAATTTCTCCACGATTATTTAATTTGTAGTAAGTACTAACTAGTTTATATGCTTTATTTACACACACACACACACAGATATATATATATATATATATATTCAAACAATCAAAGGAAAAGGCAAATTCAGGAGAAAAACTATGACTGTGAATTTAGCAAAGTTTGACATTTTGAGAGGGAATATAAGGTTAGTGTTAAGATTATCCATGAAAGTGTAGCTGCAGCTTCCATTGAGGATAAGAAATGAAAAAATAAATTAAGCTGGTAAAATGTACACTACTCGTTTTTTAGGCTCACCCACAACCCAACAACAATTACATTAATGAAAAATAATAAGAATGATGTAAATGCCACAAAGGAAGGTACAAATGCAACACATAAGAATTTACAACAAAGAAACAAGAATGAGAAATCCCAAGGTCCAACATCCCAAAGTTAAGATTTATTATCTCACACACTTGTTTCTTCCCACTCCAACATCCATTATATAATTTAAATCAAAAGTAATAAACATAATGGAATCCAAGAATAAGCTTATTTGTACATGAAATGTTGGAGAAACCAAATCAAAGCAAAAAAAAAAAACATAAAAATCAGCATTGAATTTTGCATTGAAATCACTTATTTTAATTACACTAGAAGCTAGGATTAAAGAGTAAACATGTCCAATTACACATCAAAATTTACAACTTTCCCAAACCCTGTGTAATCACAAAATAGCAAAAGTATTGATTAGTACCTCCTCTTTAATCCCAGATCTAGTTTAGTTGCTAGGTTCTATCAAGATGTAATTACTTCACTAACCATCTAAACCCCAAAGTTGGAGAAACCAAATCGAAACAAAAAAAAATGAGAAAGCAAATCGAAAGTAATCGAAGCTGAGAAATTTGAAACCTACACGTCAAGAATATCAGAAACGCCAGAAGAACGCTCTAGCCTCTCTCAGCGGCAACCCACTCCAACGACGACCTCCGACGCGGCGGTGGCGATGACACAGGTACGACGACACCTCTCAATCTTCCCAACTCTCTGCCCTACTCTTCCTCTGCTTCTCCAATCTGTTATACCTATCTGTCGATGGCTCGATTCAAAGTGGGAATGGCCTTTTTTAAAAAAAAACAAACAAACAAAATTAATATTTGAGGTAAAGTGGTAATCTTACCACACTATTATTTCCATTCCCATTCCCATTCTTTTCCCATTCTTAAATTTACTACCAAACATAGTAAACCCATTCCCATTCCCATTTCCATTCCTTTTCCTTTCTGCCTACCAAACATACCCTAAGTTCCTAAGAGAGGGAGTATTGTTACTATCAAAGGAGAAGAAAGCATGTTGATCAGCCACCCATCTCCTATACCCTTCATTGACAGTACCGAGGAATCCCTAGAATCCTCATTCCTAGGGCTTGAGCAGGAAGAGGGCCAAAAGAGACCTCCCAAATTAATAGCGTGGCTGTGAGAATCATGACCAAGCAAGGGTATCTACAGGGGCGAGGTTTGGGTCCTGCGTTAACTGGAATACCAAGATGCCTTGAACCCAAAGAGCGAGAGGCCCAATTTGGACTTGGCTATACTGGGTCGAGACGCAATGTGAGCAGCCACAAGAAAAGCCTGTGTCTATCTTAGCTATTTGTGCCTGCCAAGGCAGCGAAGGAAGACAACCATGTCTCTGCAATTAACGAGGAAGAAGTTGATCGCGGGGACCTCTTCATTTGGCGTTCAGATGAAGGGACCAGCTTGGACAATTGGGAGGCTGACTTAGTCTTGTCAATTTGTAGTTACAAGTAAAGTTTGAATTGTGATTGGTCTAAAACCGAGCTCTAGGTTTAAACCAAAGAATAATGCATTTATGAGTTTATCTGTTGTTATCTTTCAATCTTTTAATTAAAGTGACTTGCATCTTACCAAGTCTTTAGTACTTGTGTGCTTTTCTTTCTCCCTTTCTCTTGTCTTAATCTTAATTTTCATTTTTTATCTTGCACTCAGGGAATTATAATTCTCAGAGATCCTGCCCATTGCGATGATCCTCGATTTTTATGAATCCCTGGTATTGAACATATGCAATATGAGTATGTCTCTGATGATGAGGATGTTCCTCCCGCATTTACCAAAATGGTTGAGTCCGATGAAAGAGGGATGGTCCCGCATAACTTGTCTGGGGACTCTTGCCCGCCAAGATCTCCGTGGTGATCAATTCTCAATGCTCATGGATTGTCATAGAGTGCTTCAAAAATCTGTCACCCATAACTTGTTCGGGGACTCTTTCTTGCCAAGATCTCTGTGGTGATCAGTTCTTGGTGCTCATGGATTACCATAGAGTGCTTCGAGAGTCTGTCACTCATAACTTGTCTGGGGACTCTTGCCCACCAAGATCTCCATAGTGATCAATTCTCGGTGCTTATGGATTGCCATAGAGTGCTTCGAAAATCTTGAGGCTTTTCTCCAAAGTTTGGGTCTTTCAGTTAACAATGCTAAATCCTTTATTTGGTTTGCCCCTTGTACTCCTGAGGAAGATAAGAGATCAGTGGTGAGTAATTTGAATTTTAAGGTTGATTAAAAACCTTGCATTTATTTAGGTCATCCTCTAGAGGTTGGTAATCGAATTTCTGACTATAAAATTATAATTGATAAGATGATTAGTAGAATGGAACTGTGGAATTCCAAACTGCTCTCAAAACCCGGTAAATTAACTCTGATTAATTCGGTTTGCTTCTCTATGCTTACATATTACATGCAATGTTGAAAACTTCCCTCAAAAGTGTGTAATGTTATTGAAAAAATCCAGAGAGATTTCTTTTGGAAAAATGGGAATAAACAAAGTGTTCATATAAGTGGGATTTGATTTGAAGACCCAAGTGGTTAGGAGGGTTGGGTATTGATAAGGTTAAAGAACGAAATATGGCTCTATTGGCAAAGTTGTGTTGGCGGATCTCTTCTGAACATAATAAAGTTTAGGCTAAATTAATGAAAGTTTGTTTGCATGATTCCAAAATTAATGGGTCAGTTGTGGGCAAAGGAATAAAATGGGGTTCAACGTTGCTTGATTTGGGCATGTGTTTGATTATTTACTCTGTAAAGGAGACTAGTTTGTGGAATGATAAATGGGTTGGGCATTCCTCTTTGCGTAGCTTAATAAGTGGTCCCTTAAATGTTCATGATGGTAACCTCTCAGTGAATGATTTTGCTATTGATTTGGGTGGGTGGGATTGGAATATATTGTCTTTTGATCTACCTTCTTGTGTTATAGATAGAATTTTAAGTGTTCCTTGTCTGAAAGATTCAGCTGAAATTTATAAGAAAGCTTGGAGCTTGAATGCCTATGGTATTTTTATTTGAAGTCTGCTTATGGTCTTGTTGTTTGTCACAATTTGGATATTCAAATGCCAACTGCTAACAAGTATAGATGGATATGAAAATTAATCTAGCCGGAAAAAATTAAAGTGTTTATGTGGCTGGGATTTAATAATGCCATTCCTTGCAGGCTTAATCTCAATTCTAAGAGATTTCAAATCCCCGATACTTGTCCTATTTGCAACTGTACAGATGAATACCAAATTCATATATTTAGGGATTGTTCTTATGCTCGAAGGATGTGGGGGAATCTTAAGTTTAAGCCCTCTAATCCGCATGCTGCTTGCTCTGATTGGATTTTTTTCCAATGCTTCTGATTTTTCCTCTTTTAGTTCTGGTGTTAGTAAAAGTACCATATTTGTGTTTGGATTGTGGGAACTCTGGCTGAATAGAAATAGGGTTAATTTTTAAGGCAAACACTCGTTACCCGCCTCTAGTGGAAGAAAAACTTTTGTTAAATCTGCAGAATTTTGTCATCTTACTTGTGACTGTAATTCAAGTGGTTTGAAAGATAGTATGTGGGTTAAATGGAATCCCCCTGGTGAGGATTGGTGGAAGCTTAATTCAAATGGAGCTTATGCGGGTAATCCGGGACCTATGGCTGCAGCGGGTATTTTAAGGGATCATAATGGTAATTGGATTATTCCAAATCTCTTGGTTCTCGAAACAGCTTAAAAGCTTAGTTGTGGGGATTAGCTTTGGGTATCAAACTTGCTAAAGATTTGTTGTGCAACAAGATTGTGGTAGAAAGTGATTCCTTGATTGCTGTCAAACTTCTTACTGATGATAATGTTAGTTTTTCTCATTCGTTGGGAGTTTTGATTAATTTTTGCAAGTCAACCTTGAGGGACTTTACAGCTGTGAAAATTCAGCATACTCTTAAGGAAGGCAACTACTGCAAGACCCCACCCCGCGCCCCCCTGATATGAATAGAAAGAAGGGAAGTGGGCCTAGCCCAAGTGATAAGTCCCCAGGAACCCAAAAGGTCAACCACATGGCTATTGTGCGTGGAAGACGTTGCAAGTTTGTTATATTTTTCATGAGTGCCTTGCTTTGTTTTTGTTGAGTATTTTGTTAAGCTTTTGCTTGGAGCTTTCTTCTAGCTTGAATAGGAGACATCTTTGTGTATACTTCCCAATTCTACTGGGAATTGATACCTATTCATCCACATTTTTTCATATTCTGATCTTGCCATTTGCTTATTTTCTTCTCTATTCTTTTGAGATATATCAACTGGTGCTTTCATTGAGAGCATCATGATTGAGGAAACTCAACAATCTGAGTTGGAAATTGCGATTTCAGAGTTGCAGAAAAGCCAAAAAGCGATGGAAAGCCGATTGACCAATCTGGAAGTTATGTTGTGGTTATTCTTGCGGGACGAATGTGGACAAGAATGGGAGGAACCAAAACATTGCATTGAAGATGAATCCCGGCCAGAGGTGGTGACGTCGGAAGTTGCGACACAAGAATCTGTTCTCGATGAGGTGCAAGCATATGAAGTTGTAGAGGATAACAGCCACATCATGATCGACTCCGACTCTATGCTCTCCGATTCCGACGCTATGCTCTCTGAAGAGTACGATGGTCACAACAACGCCGTCAGGTTTAGGGGTATGGTTTCTGCTACTGATGCCTTTCTGAATTTTGTTCGAGGAGCCTTTGGTAAAAATCCATTGATCAATGATGATGTACCATGGTTAGGAGGCTTTTATCCTTCTCATTGCCCTCTGTTATTTCCAGTTTTTGAAGCTGGTTGTGATGGAAATAAATTTGTGATAGAGGACGAAATTGGTGATAATGATGAGTTTTACACTGAATGCAAATCTGATTATGAGATTAGTTCTTTGGATCTATTCTTTGATAAATTTAAGATATGGAAAAGTGATAGAAAGAATTATGTTTTTGACCCCGGTGATTTTTCAATGGATTATGATGCCTACCAAGTGTTTGATGAAATGCATAACAACTTGAGAGAATTAGTTAAGGAGTCCATTGGAGTCATTGCATTAACCTTTTCATGGAACTATGATGTTCCCACTGTGTTCGTGGTTTGTAGTGCAATAATCAAATCAACTAGACTCCCCATTCTTGTTTTTGAGAATATTGACCGTAATAAAGCTACTTGTGGGGTATATTTTTTAGATCCTTTTGACAGTGCCCACACTACCCATTTGGACGCAAGTAGAGTTATTATATTTTCAAGTAACAAGATGATTAAGCATAACCACTCATTGATCCTTAGCTGGAAAGTTAATGGGGGTGCATGTAATTCTATGGTCTTGGATGATAGTATTCTCAACCCCTGCAATTCTGCTGTATCAACAATGGTAGGAATTAAACAAGCTACTAATCATATATTCTATTTTAGTGGTATTGTTTTAACCAAAAACATACCTAAAGCAATCCTAATTGAGGTCATGCCCCTAGAATTCTCATTGGTAGATCAACTCATTAGCCAAGTGCAAGCTTTAAGAATTTTGGAGCTCAACATTTGCTCCTACAAGTGGAGAGATTTCAAGAGGAAAGAAAACACTGGCAACTCAAGTAGCATTTTCAAAACATTCTCTTTCATAATTGCTATGATTCCATACTGGTGTTGCTGTTTTCAGGAGCTTACAATTTGGGTTAGTGATGTGTTGATTGTTGTTATTGTGACTGATCCGGGAGGGATCATTGGTTGTATTCCCTTTCTTTATAACTACAAAGCATATAGCCTTTACTATGAAAATTGCAATTTCTGTGAAAGGATTTCCACTTGTTTGGTAGAAGGTGGGCCTTGGTTATTTGGATTGCCGAAAGAAGTAGCGCACTTGAAGATTTTATTCAATCTGCACAACCTTTTGGAGACTCCATACAACCAGTTTTATGTCTACTTTAAGGCACTGAATTTAGCAGTTAATGGGGAAGGCATAGAACATGTTATACCTTCATTTGCAGAGATGGATAACTTCTTAAATGGGCCATTTTTTGTTGCTAAATGGGCCATTTATTGTTGTTACTGCACAAATAATGGTCATAAATGTGTTTTCCCTCAATACTTATGCAGAGAAGCAAAGCCGAAAATATTAGATAAAGTTGCTCATTTGTTGATTGATGAAGAGGAAATATTTTGTTATGGTCCAAGTTCTATGCATTTTCTAAATATGGAGGAAGTTGCCTTTGCTCTTGAGGATAATTATGTGGAGGTAGAAATCGGAGTAGTTGGAAATATCAGTTATGTGAAGGTTTCTAGTTTATATGGTACACTTGTGCGATTGAATATGTATGCTCCTCTTTGTAAGAATGGTGAGTACAATGACTTTAACTCATTATATATGGCGGTGTTGAATATTGGGAGCAGTTTACCAAGTGCTTACCAAGTGATACATGATGGAAATGAAATTTTCCTTACTAGTGCTCTTGGTTGGTGTATTAAAGGAGGAAAATATTTGTCCACATACACATGTTCTCTAGATGGCCACTTTGCTCAGTACAAGGTTGCTGGGGAGGATTGGAGCAAACTATCGAAGACTTTTCCTAACATTCAACTTGAGGACAAGTTGATTTTTGATGGGGGGAGTATTGATATGAATAGAAAGAAGGGAAGTGGGCCTAGCCCAAGTGATAAGTCCCCAGGAACCCAAAGGGTCAACCACATGGCTATTGTGCGTGGAAGACGTTGCAAGTTTGTTATATTTTCATGAGTGCCTTGCTTTGTTTTTGTTGAGTATTTTGTTAAGCTTTTGCTTGGAGCTTTCTTCTAGCTTGAATAGAAGACATCTTTGTGTATACTTCCCAATTCTACTGGGAATTGATACCTATTCATCCACATTTTTTCATATTCTGATCTTGCCATTTGCTTATTTTCTTCTCTATTCTTTTGAGATATATCACCCCCCCCCCCCCCCCCCCCCTTTTTGGTAGCCCCTTTGTGGTGTTTCAATCTGTACCTAGCATTTTGAAAGCTTGCTTCCATGCTGATTTAGTAGGATTTCATCATGTTAGTAACATTTGTAAGAGTGGCTCTAGTAAGGGTTGTTAAGTGTTGTGTTTCGTTTTCTGCTTGTGGTAGCTTTGTTTCTGGATGTTGTTTTAGTGTGAATGTAAACGTTGGTGACCTTTGTTTAATTTAATCATATTTTTATGAGGAATATATTATTTTATTTTGAAAAGAAAAACAGCCTGACTTTTGTATGGCCCAAGAGAGACAATAAATATTTCGAAAATGATTAAACTAAGGTAAAGTTTATTAGGTGTTTGCTATCAAATTTTCCAATAAAAATTACACATCTGGCAAAAAATTTTGGTATAATCAATCATTATAGAGAGAGAATATAAAAGACAATAAATTACACAATCAATCAAAGAAGAAAGAAAGTAAAAATACAATTTATGATTGGTGAACTTTATAGTAGAATTTTAGGGTTTAGGGTTTAGGGTTTACCTTAATTTTTTCCTCACGAAAATCTGATTGCAGTAAATGTTCCTTTTTGCACATGTGCCCAAATCAAAATTTGATGAAACGTGACTTTATTTATTTCCCTTTTTCATTTCAAGGCTTACGGGCCTGAACATATTGGCCTTATGATAAAAACAAATTTTCTTCTAAGGACATATGTGTTGGGCTTCTGAAACATTAAAATGTGATTGGCCCAAACACCTAATTCTGTCAAAAATTTAATTTTTCATTATGAAAAATAATATTTTATAATTTCACAAAATTTATTATTTGAAATATCCCAATCATAACTAAAATACTTAATTTAGGGTATATATATATATATATATATATAATAACACTGCGAAAAGCCTTACCGAGAACATAATTCCAGACTACAATAGAGTCCACTTTTCATTGGGCATATAAATGTTGGATGGCCTTGCTTTTCCAGCTACACAACATTTGATCCTGCGATTGTGATAGTTCCCTAGCTGCTATCAGTTGTACTGTGAACTTCATTTATTAGTCTAATATAGATTCATATATTCTCTATTGCTCTAATTTTGTCGCCTTATGTGCATCGGGTTTAAGTAAGGTATGCACAAACCTCTACGATTTAATACTTGTAGACAAAAAATAGCAGATAATCAATTGATTTTTACTCACGATGACAGTGGCTGATAGGTGAAGTTGCAACGATAATGAACGGCAATGTGTGGCAAGTGTAGCGACGATGATGAGCGACGGACGGTGATGAAAGGTGTTGAAAAGTGTGGAGGAGAATGGAAGTTAGAAATGAGTTAAAAGATAGAGTAGAGAAGAATGTTCTATATGCTTTATTATTTTGTTAAAAGATAAATTAGTTAAGGTTAAATCTCTAAATTGGTGCATTATGTTTGCACGAAGTTTTATATTGGTCCTTTATGTTTCAAAAAGTTTAAATTGGTCCTTTATATTTGCAAGAAGTTTCAAATTGGTCCTTCCGTCCAAGTCCGTTTATTTCCTCTGTTAAGTGTTGACGTGGCATCCTGAGATGGACATATTATCTCTCCTACGTGTCTATTTAAGTTGACTTGTCATGCCACGTCATCGCCACATCATCATCTATTATCATATGTGATGATGTGGCGCTAATGTGACAATGATGTGGCATGGCACGTCAGCTTAGATGAACACGTTAGCATGCCACGTCAGCACTTAACTTAAGAAATTGACGGAAGTGGACAAAAGGATCAATTTGGAACTTCTTGCAAACATAAAAGACCAATTTAAACTTTTTGAAACATAAAGGACCAATATGAAATTTCGTGCAAACTTAAGGGACTAATTTAGAGTTTTGACCATTAGTTAATCATATTAAGTAAAATTAAGTAAAAGAGGATGCTATAGATAAAAAAAAAAGAAGCAAAATGTGTTATTTTAATTAAAAAACATAATAACAAGTACCTAATGAACTTCACCTAAGTTTTGTCTATAATTATACTTAAATATTATTACACTGCGCTATTTTATCTAGAAACGGTATTGAGTGTTATCCCTATTTCATCTTGCAATACTCATCCTCCAATTTATTTATATAATATCTTAATTTGTTTTTAATTTATTAAAGTATTTCAATTTCAAAGTCCTTCTAAATCAATTATACAAGTTTATTGCCAAACGCGGCCTGGCTGAAACAATCAAGGGCTCAGCCTTAGGCATAGTCATACCATAAACCTCTCTTGTGTCCACATGCTCCTCCAGTGGAGCCCAATCAAAACAATGAAAGAGTCGAGCCAAAGCCATCAAAACCAAAGTCACTCCAAGTGGCGCACCTGGACACTTCCTCTTCCCAGCACTAAACGGTAGTATCTTAAAGTCGGCTCCGTGGCTTATCTCGACTCGGCTCCCATCATCCAACCAATGCCTTTCGGGTCTAAACTCCTCTACATTGTCCCAAATCTCTTCGTTACGACCCAATCCATGGGTGTTGATAAAGACACGTGTCCCGGCGGGTATATGGTAGCCGTTGATGGTGGTTGCACGAAGAGATTCGTGTGGGATCAGAAAAGGCCCAGCCGGGTGCATACGAAAGGTTTCACGTACTATACATCGTAGGTAATTAAGGTGAGGCAAGTCAGATTCCTTGACCATTCTATTGGGACCCACAATTGAATCAAGCTCTTGTTGGACTTTGTGAAGGACACGTGGATGCTTGATCACCTCTGCCATAGCCCATTCGTTGGTCACAGCTGAAGTATCGGTGGCTGCAGCTATCATATCCTGAACATTTTGCAATGCATCCTTTAAGCAATCTAATATTGTAGCTTTGAATCAAAATAGAAAATATTTTAGTTGAGCAACTTATTATTTTGATCCTTCAAAGATTTTATTTGTCCTAATTTAGTTATTGAATTGTGAAAATATTAAATCTAGTTTATAAAAGATTATACCTGCCTCAATTTATTAGTCCTTGAATAATTGAGATATTAAATTTAATCTCCAAAAAATAACTTATGCTGTAATTTTGTTCCTGTCAAATAATACAAAGATTTGAAATGCAAGGATAAAATTGTGACACAAAATGTTTCTCAATGACTAAATTAAGACAAATAGAATATTTTAAAAACTAAATTAAGACAAGTTAAATTTTGAGTTCCAAGAACTAAAATAACAATTTACTCTATTTTTGTTTAATAGCAATTGATGGCAGGATATTTTTTTTTAAGAAATTAAATGATATGATATTTTTTTTAGAACCTATGATATAATTTTATTAGAAAATATATTAAGAATTATTCAAAAATTTTATCTAAATTTTGTCTTAAAAAATACAATAAGTAAGAGAAAAATAAATGTAAAAATAGAAAATGTGTAAATCTTTAGAATTTTGTTAATGAATAGTACCATCGATACTTTTTAATGACTACGGCAAAATGCAAATGATATATGGCTGTATTTTATTTTAATTAATTTTAATGAACAAAATAGTTTTGGTATAACTTATTGTAAACTAATTTTTGTTGTGTCAAATAATCGTTTTGATTACTAACAATGGGAACTCAAGAAACAAAATAACCAATATTAGAATAATGATGGATAGGGTTTGGGTACGATATTATATTTTTCGTTTTTGGCTTGGTTTGAGCGGAAATCAAAATCAATTCCCATTCCTAAACTCTACGAATGGTCGAATTCTCATATCCGGATCTAAACACGTAGAAATTTTGAAATAAATTATTATTTTATTAATTTTTTATGAATAAGATTATGATCTTAAAAGTTTTTGCCTTTCTTATATATATTTATTGTTCTGAAAAACAAAGAACTGTTAACATAAATAGAAAGAATGGACACACACCAATCTTAATATAATTTTTTATATAATACATTTTTGTAAAATAATTAATATTTTTTAAAAAAATTATATTATAATTAATTACTATCCTATCCCCCTTGAAAATAATTTTGCCTCCCCCCTTATTACAGATTTTTAATTAAGTGATTATTTTCATAAGAAAAAATAGAATTCTTACTCTATCCATCCCTTTCACTTCTAAAAAGAAAAGGGAAAAAAATAATAGTACCTGAATCAATGCTTTAATTTCTACATCATCCATGTGCTCTTTTCCATCGTCACCGGGCAAAGATAGCAAAATATCCACAAAGTCAATTTCCTCATCATCTTCCTCTCCTTCAATTCCCTTTCTCTTATTTCTCCTAGCTTCCCTATGTTCTTTAATTATCTTAGAGTGAAAGTCATCCACTCTTTTCTCCACTTCTCTCATTTTCTTCTCACACCCATAAGGATCTATCCACCTCCACATTGGAAGGTAGTCACCTAGATATATCACACCCAAAAGCCAAAACAATTCATGAGTTATGTGCATGAACTCCATGGCCTCTTGAGGGCCTGCAGATTCGGACCCAAAATACTGTTTCCCCAACAACATCCTGGTAACATTGTTCATTGAAAAAGCACCCAACACCTCCCTCATGTTAATGGGCTTTCCCGATTGGGCCCGAGCCCAAACATCGTTAACAAGGTGTCTTGCCTCGTCCTCGCGATGCTTTGCAAATGACTCGAGCCGTTTCGTCGTCAACAAGTGTTCCATGCAAATCCTTCTCATTCTCTTCCAATGTGGTCCTAGAGGAGCTAAGGCAATGTCACCTTGCCCGTAGGCTAGATGAACGGCGGCGAGAGTGTGTGGGCGGGAGGCGAAGACGTCGTCTTGGCGAATGAGGATTTCGCGGATGATGTTAGGATCATTGGTGGTGATGGCATGGATTCTACCCAGTTTGAGGTAAACTAAAGGACCATATTTGTCACACAAAGATGCAAAGTCTCTATGTGGGTATTGGCCCAATTGAAGGAGGTTTCCAACTATGGGCCACCTTGGTGGGCCTGGAGGAAGTTGCTTCTTGGGCTTGGGAAAAAACCTCCCTATGAGCCAATGTTCAAAAAACATCCCTATGACTTTTGTAAAAAGAGCTGCACATAGTAAGGTTGAAAGAAGAGCTACCAAATCCATCATAACAGTATCAATTACTTTAACTCAGTGATGAAAACTTGCATTCATGCTCTTTATCACTTTTTTTTTCTAATTTCTTTTTTCCATGGTTAAGAATGAGTGGATGGAAATTTAAGTTTCACACATATATCTTTATACAACTTTATAATTCACAATCTTTACATGTTCTTCTATTTCTAGTTTTATTCTTGGTAGAGGCAATCTATTTTATATTCATGCACTTGAAGTTCATGGGTAGGACATGTACTTGTACATTACTATTCTTTATCTGTTTCTTTCCTACTAAAGAAATGAATGTTGCATTTCTCCTACTTAGATTGATTCGTAAGAATTACAAAGTGCATGATCTCCAATGTGGTGAACAAACTTGCATTGTATTATTATATAGGTAATCAAATATGAGTGGGTTTTTCTTTTGTTTTATTAAGAAAATAATGAAGCAAGAAGATATACATATTTTTCAAATGATTTAAATTACTAATGATATGACTATATGATTGGGGCATAATTCATAAATAACTTTAATAACAAATTTACAAAATTTAAATGATAATTATAAATTAAACAATAAAATAAATATTATTAATTTTATGAAAAAAAGTAAGATTAAACATGTAATTGTCGTTTTTTGTTCAGACAATTGTAATTTGGAATTAAGGACCGCAAGGGGTCTTAACCTTGGGGGACTTGTCCTTAGGTGGTGCACCTAGGTGTCTACGTACCCTTCGGGAGGGATCAAAGTCAACGTAGTTCGTCATGGTGACGTCTATAGGAGACGTTAGGCAAGATAACTACTTGTGCTGGGCCGTGTGCGGCTAAGACGTGTTTAAGGTACTCCGGTGGGCGAGGGCTCTTAAGGGGTTGCCTTAGTGTGGGAGAGCTTGAGTCTCAATGGGCTGCTGGAAGCCTTGTAGGTGGTACGCTCCGGGATGGAAGTGAGCTTGCCGGTGGCCGATTTGGACGGAGTCTACGGCAGAGCTCGGAATGCATGGAGGATATGTGAGGTGTCTGAGGGTTCTCAGGTCATTGGGAGTATGTGAGGGATCTTAGGTCCGGTGTTGTAATCCTTGAAGTTGTGTCCCTTTAGTCCCCCGGGTTAGGGTCTATTTATACTGAGTGTGGGGAGGTCGTGCTCGACCCACGATCTCGTGGGGTGTGGGTCGCCCCACGATACTTAGGGAATTCTCACATCTGGTTAAGTGGTCGTTTCGTGAAGTGACGTGGGTAAGGGCCACGTAAGTAGCAGATGAGTGGTGCTACGTGTCGCTAGCATGCGTTGCTGCTAGGCTTTTAGAAGCTTAGTGCCACGTGTCCCAAAGTGAAATATTCCGTAGTTACAAAACATAAATTCAAAGCTTATGCAATGAATTAATACAACTATTTTAATTAACATAATTTGTTTAGAACCTATAACTTTACAATATATTTTAGCCAAAAAAAAAGTCGAAGAATATTTGTTGATCTAATTGAATATTTCTTAATTTTTGAAACTTATTGGAGTTTCTCATAATGTGCATCCCAAGATCATATGTATGTTAATTGGATTGTCCTACTCAAAGACAATTTAATTTATATAGTAAGATGTATGGCACCATAGGTATCCGAACCGTACTGCTAAAGGACAAACTAATTTGATTTGAGAAAGGTGCTCAAGTTATGTTTTTGGCAGTTTATTTGCTGTCCAAAAATGTTTGTTGATTTATTTATTTTTAAAATTGTTTGTTTTTGTATTTTAAGATGTTTGGTAAAATTGTGAAAAGTACTAAGTAGAAGCTAAAATTTAAATATTTTAAAACAAAATTACCCTTATTAAAATTTTGTATTTCCAATTTTATCCTTTACAATCTAAGTTATATTTATTTGTTTAACAATAACAATAATAATAATAATAAATATTTGTAATTAAATTTTTATTTAAATAAAATTAATAAATATTTAATTAATAAAAATAATAATCATAAATAAAAAATTAATTAATTAAAATTATTTATTTATTTTGTTAACATTTTATTAAATTAATAATAAAATTTATAGTTATTTAAAAAAAAGTGACAATAAAAAAATATTTATACCCTTTTATCTATTTAATAACATTAATAAGACCATAAATCTATTAAAATCATTTTTTATAATTTTACAATTAAAAACACTTTTCTTTATAAATTTACCAAACACAAATGGTTTATAAGCTATTGATAAAAGTACTATTCAACTCAATTTGCCAATCACAAACTGCTTATCTCTCACATCACTTTTTCCCAAACTTTATTTTTAAAAAATTGATTTGAAAATAAGCAATTTTCAAAAGCTACTACAAATGGCGTCTAAATATCCGACAATACCTAGGTCAAAATCTATCTATTACTTATTGTAACTGTCGTTTTTGGTTCAAACAATTGTGATTTGCAATTAAGGACCGCAGGGGGTCTTAACCTTTGGGGACTTGTCCTTAGGGATGTACCTAGGTGCCTACGTACCCTTCGGAAGGGATCAAAGTCCACGTAGTTCGTAATGTTGACGTCTATAGGAGCCGTTAGGCGAGGTGATTACCTGTATTGGGCCGTGTGCGGCTAGAGACGTGCCTAAGGTACTCCAGGCGGGCGAGCCGCTCTTAGGAGATTGCCTTAGTGTGAGAGAGCTTCGGTCTCTGAGGGCTGCTGGAAGCCCTGTAAGTGGTACGCCCCGAGATGGAGGTGAGCTTGCCGTTGGTTGGACTGGATGGAGCCTACGGCAGAGCTCGGGATGCGTGGAGGGTTTGTGTGAGGTGTCTGAGGGTGCTCAGGTTACTGGGAGTATGTGAGGGATCTTAGATTAGATGTCGTAGTCCTTCAGGTTGCGTATCTCTAGTCCCCGGGTGAGGGTCTATTTATACCGAGTGTGGGGAGGTCGTGCTCGACCCACGATCTTGTGGGGCGTGGGTCGTCCCATGATGCTTAGGGAGTTCCCACGTTTGGTTAAGTGGGCGTTCCGTTGACAAACGCCACGTAACTAGCAGATGAGTGGTGACACGTGTCGCTAGCGTGTGCCTGCTGTCAAGCTTCTAGAAGCTTAGTGCCACGTGTCCCAAGGTGGAATATTCCGTAGTTACATTTATTATAAAACAAGACCCACACTTTCACACATGTCACATTGTGGTTAACCTTCTTTTATTATTTTTTCCTTTTTTCTTTCAAACTATTTGTTTTACATTTTTTTTCATTACTTTTTCATATACCGTATTATTCAATCAAAATATCAAATTAATTTCACTTCAAAGTTTTAACATTGACCGCACATTTTTTTAAATGTTTTTTTAACATCTTATTCAAAATAGAATAAAAAATACTTTTTCGCTTAAAAGATATTAAAATTACAATCCCTTTCATTCTATTTAAAAAAATGTCAAATTACTATTTTGGTCCTCAACGTTTGCACGAAATTTAATATTAGTTCTCAATGTTTCAAAAAGTTATTTTAGGTCCTCAATGTTTCTTTTTTGGTCAAAAT
Organism: Senna tora; assembly: GCA_014851425.1. Taxonomy (NCBI): domain Eukaryota; kingdom Viridiplantae; phylum Streptophyta; class Magnoliopsida; order Fabales; family Fabaceae; genus Senna; species Senna tora. Next base: position 19,180,901 of record CM026262.1, read on the forward strand.
TGGTCCTCTAGCATAACTCATGTTTGGTTTTGCCGTTAAATGCTGACGTGGAAGGCTTATGTGGCACACTCTCTCTCTTACGTGTCATATTTAAATGACATGGCACCCTCTGTCACTCAAACTCAGCAAAACGACGCCGTTTTGTCATATGTGAGGGAATAGAAGATGAATCAAAACGACGTCGTTTTGCAAAATTTGAGTGACATAAGGTGCCATGTCATTTAAATATGACACGTAGGAGAGAGGGTGTGTCACATAAGCCTTCCACATCAGCATTTAACGACAAAACCAGACATGAGTTATGCTAGAGGACCAATTTTGACCAAAAAAGAAACGTTGAGGACCTAAAATAACTTTATAAAACGTTGAGGATCAATATTAAATTTCGTGCAAACGTTGAGGACCAAAATAGTAATTTAGCCTAAAAAAAATTATATTCCCCTTCCTAAATAGTAAATAGATAAAAAAAATATTACAATTTCATCTAAAAGGTTTTTTTTGTTTTTAATTTACTCTAAACATACCTCTTTTTTCTTTAACAACCGCACACCTATTAAATTTTCTCTTTTATTACCTTTTTTTTTTTATATATATATTCTTACTCCTTGCGCTACTTTTATAGGCAAAACTCAAAAGTGCATTTTTAATACATGATTTATAATTAATATTTGACTTTCTTTTCTTATTTTCTTTGAAGTATTTTAACTTTTATATCTTGATTTATTTGTTACCTAATGTTCGTTTGGTCAATCATTTAAAAATTGTTTATTATCAAATAATTTTTTTAAATGAAGCTTGAGAAAAAAGTGCTATAAGGAATAAGCAATTTTTGTTTGACAAATTTACTTAAAAAGTATTTTTATTTATAATTCAGAAATGGTTTGTGTTTAACAAATTTATATAAAAAAGTTCTTTTAACTATAAGTTTATTAAGTAGAGAAAATATATATTTAATGTATTTTTAATATTATTAAATAGATAAATGATATAAATATGTATTATTGTTAAATTTTATTAAAAAAATAAATGTAAAAAATTAATTAATTTATTAATTTAACTAATTATTAATAAAATAAATTATTATTTTCAATTAATATGATTTTTTATTTACAATTATTATTTTTTTATTAATTAAATCCTTATTAATTTTATTTAAGTTAAAAATTAATTATAAATATTTATTATTTTTTTGATAAATTATTATTATATTTATTAAATAAATAATTTTTTATAAAAAATACAAATAAGATCATAATATAATCACATTAATATTTACAAATACTTGATGTAACTAACACCCGCATAATTTTAACATTTAACTAAATTAGCTTAATTAAAGATATGGTTGTTAATGATTTTGTTTTTATTTAAAATGCTTGTGTGCGACATTAGTTGATGCATTAGTTGCATATAGAAATTTAATTAAGTGTTTGTGACTTTAGTGAAAGGAAAACTAAGGGTTGATGGGATGAAAGGAAATAAAGTAATCAAGGACAGAGATTAGGGACTTAATTGAAATGAAATCCTTGAGAGGGCCAAAAGTAGGAGTCTATACTTAGTGTCACTAATTAAACTTTCCCCCACCCCATTCTTTCCCTCACCCATCGACTAACACACACACACTTAGGGAGAGAAGAAGCAGAAAACCCTAGGAGAGCTAAGAGAAGGAGAGCTTGTTGGTTGTGGTGGATTTTGGTTGGAATTCGGTGACCGGAGGCCGGAGAAGGAGTCAAGAAGCCCTCCTTAGCATCCCATTCACTTCATCTTCTTCATTGAGGTAGGATTAGCTCTCTAACCCCATTTTTAACCTTGAACCCATTTTCTTGATTTTGAAGATTTTGTGAAAAACCACTTGATTTCTACAACCATGGGGGATAAAATTTGTTATGAATGTGCTGGATTTTGTTGGTTGTTTGATTTAGAGATTAAGGTTTATCATGTTCTTTCATTTTCTTCAAAAATGACTTGTTTGATGTTGTTTGAGCTTGATTGAGTGTTGTTTTGATGATGTAAGTGATGTCTAAGCTTAGAAAACGAAAACCCAATGTTCAAATGTTATTATGGAGTGGAAACCCAAAATTTGAAGGAAAATCGAGCAAAATCGAGTCAAAATCGGAAAAATTATGTTTTCTACAGTTTTTGGCGCTATAGCGCCTTCCTACTGCCCAGAATGGCTCTATAGCGCCACTTTTGCCTCTGTTTTCTACGAACCAAAATTTTCAAATGTTCATAACTTTTTTGTTCGGTGTCCGTTTTTTGCAAACTTTATATCATTTTCTTTGTTTTTCCGTCCTCTATGTGATGGAACTAGTTTCACAGCAAAATGATTTTAATTGGAATCGTGGTTGTTGATTTCCACCTTTCGCCAAACTCATAGTTTTGGAAAAGCTACTATTTCTTCATCAAATTTAATGGTTTCTTTTCCTACCATGAAAATGAGTTCAATCTTTGTTTGCATCTTCTTTTTAAGGCTCAAATCCTTCTTTTAAAGCTCATGAACTTTCTCCTTCTATTTCGAACGAGTCTTATACTTTTCTAGATGCTTTGAAGGTAGAATGTACCACACATTTCAAAAAAGAGTCATTCTCTTCAAGTAAGGTTTCATAGCTTCTTTCAACTTCTTTAAATGAGTTTAACCAACTTTAATTATCATTTCAAAGCTCAAACAACATCCTAAATAAAGATTTATATGATGAAAATTATGGTAACATGAATCATTAAATTTAAAAAGGGGATTAGAGAAACAAAGATAGAAAAATGAGGGGAGTAGTTCTAGTGCAATTCTAGGGGGAGTGAAGCTTATGTTTGGATGACCGGTGGTTGGTATTGCTAAAATTTAGAGATCCTAATAATGTTAATAATGTAATCTCAATCAACATTTGGGAGATAGATGAAAAGAAGAATTTCTACTTACTTGAAACTCCAATAGTCATGATGCAGTATGACCAAAGCAACTTGTAATCAAGAGAGAAATTGATCTAAAATAATTCTAGAATAGGGACAAGATGAAAAAGAAGATAGGACACAAGCAGTTTTCACAAGTTATCTTCTGTAGAGTCAGAGTGTGTAAAAGATCAAACTGATCTACCTTTTAATATACGTTAAATAACTGCTACTCTTTCTTTTCCTAATAAATTAATAATTAACCAATAAGTCTTTAAATATTAATAAAACAACTATTTAATAAATATAAAATACATATTAATAGTAAATAATATAAAAAGGCTTATTAGTTATTAATAAATATTTATACCATTTAATTAATTATAATTAAATGTATAAATCAATAATCAACCAAGTTCTTTACAAAATTCTTTATGTGAGTAATTTAATGGGATAATTACTCATTCACTCTTATCCAAGTTGGGGTCTCTGCTCGATACGCATGTGTATAATTTAACCCATTGTTGCGTGTCGTAAACAATAAATTAATATTTCCTACTTTCAAATAAACAAAACTTGAATATAGAGCAAGTAGGGTCAAACCCACAAGGATTGGCGATTTTGGATGCTTTCAAATAACTAAGATACAATGGAAAAAGAAACGAAAAATAAAAAAAGGGGGGGCGGGGGTTTGAATTGTTTAGAACACAAACTAAACTAAAAGTTACTAATATGCGAAAATGAAATTAAAGTAAACACTAAATTCAAAATGTAACAATAAACCCAAGTTAATTAGAATAAAGTTTCAAGGGAAATAAGCCTAGCCAAGGAGTAATTTCAATTTAATATCTTCTCAAGGTGCTCATTGATGGATAATTCCACTCTCTTTACAATACATTGACCATGATAATTAATAACCACTAACTACCAAAATCTCTTCTAATTTAGTGGGTTAATAAGAGCTCTATAATCCTACCCTAACCAACTAACCATCTCGAGCAAGCGTCTAGAATGCAATTAATTGATAGCATTAAGTTTTAAGAGATGTAATCAATGCAAAATATTAAAACCCACAAGCGTGTAGCCTAAATACTTCGAATCCAAGTTCCTTAATATAAGAAAAACATTAAGCAATAATTTTTTCTATATCAATCACCACTTTTATCAACTCATTCGAACTATTACGTATCCGGTAGAGACGATTGGCAATAAAATCATTAAGGAAAATAAACAACGGGCCCGGTCATTCATCCACTCAATGAAAATCAACAATAAAATCTGAAACATGAAAATATTGTAAAAGAGAAGGATGAAGATTCAAAGCAAAACACATCTCACACACTTGATAGACATTAAATGAAAAACTACTCCTTGACTAGATGAAAAGTTTAGCTACACATCATCATTCACAATAAACAAAGTAAGAAATCAATACAAAAGAAGAAGAAGAAAATCCCTGAATGTAGAACCTTTCTCCTTAGCCACGGCCTTCAGCTTAGCTTCCCCAATGAAGATGAAGAACACTTAGGGTTTTTCAAGAGAGAAGAAGAAGAAGAATGGTGAAATGTGGAATGTCTGTAATGTTTGCCCTATTTCTATCTAAATATATTTTGTCAATAAAACCCACTAATCCTAATGGGCTCCTAAGATGAGAGGATCTCTTTCCAGCCCCAAAAATTTGGATCTACAAGTACAACCACGCCTAAGAGAGAGAAAGTTCATATTTGTCTCCTTTTTGACTCTTCTGTAAGTTCCAGACAGCAACTTAAGGCGTGCCCACGGCTTACAATCTTGACCGGAAGGAAAATTCTGCATAAAAATCACAAAAACTAAGTTTCATCTATTTGATATGCACAAATCCAAAAAGAGCACTATGAACTCAATTTCTATACAAAAAGTATCAATTAGGAGGTTAATTCATAGTGAATATATGTGCATTTTACAACTTAACAAACTCCCCCACACTTAAACCTTGCTTGGCCTCGAGCATAAATCAAGTATAAAACCATTCCCAAGCAAGATCATCACTCACTATAAAGCAACACATTCCCAAGTTACTAAAAAGAGACACAAAAGGTTCAGCTTTCCCAAAGTGCAGCAAACCATGAAACAAACAAGCATAACTCAAGAGGAAGAGAAATGATTTACAAGCAATTACAAGCATGTTAAATATTTAAGCCTATCATTCAGGAAATTTGACAAATTCACTTAGGCACCACAAAGAGAGCAAAATCACATTATGCAAAAGATTCAAGGCATTTATCACAAGAAAAATCACAGCTCAACCATTCCTAAATTCCTTTTCTTATATGGAATTATAGATTTTCCTCATTCAATACCCCTTTTTTTTAATGCCACTCATGGTTATTACCAACCATATTTATTTCATAATTTCACTTAGGGCCTCCACCTATCCGTTTTACGATCTAAGTGTAGTCTAACCCCTAAGCTGCCTTTGGCAATGCTCATGGTTATTACCAACCAGAGGAGCATGAACCTTCAAACTTCATTTTTTTTCTTTTTCTTTTAGGGGCATAGAATGAATATAAAGTAAAGAATAGATTAAAGGAAAAATAAGAGCAACAAAGTTTCTAACCAGTCAATGCTTTGAATCTAAAACATAATATAAAATGCCTTGGATATGATGATCAAGTGAACTCAGCAAAAGACCAAAATGACAAGCAATTCCAATTAAGCTTAGCATGCAATATTCTAATAATTAATTCTTAACCGAATGAGTGTACTTGATAGAAACACAACTATACAGCACAATGTGATAATAAAACTTCAGTGTCAACTTAATTATATAACTTGGGCTGTGAATTTTTGTTGTTGTTGGTTAATTAATAATTTAAACATCGTGCTTTATGGTAAACAAGGTAAAATGTAGGGTAGTTATATAAAAGTTTCCAAAAACTGAACTAGTTAAAAATAAGTACTAATAACAAAGAAAAAGAAATTGAGGATTCAAACTATCATCTTTTTATATCCTACCCCACACTTAATTCATGGCATTGTCCTCAATGCAAGCATAAAGAACAATTAAAAAAAACAAGAGTGAAGGAAAAGGATAAAACTTCCCTGAACCAATGGCATTTTACATCATTGTTGAAGCAGTTGGTGGCTTTTGAATATGAGGCCTTCGGTAGTAGAACATGAAATGAAATGGGCTGTTCATCTTGCAAAAACAGAGTTAATGGCAAGATAATGGGAAAACAAACAAAACACAAAATGGAAACAAAATGCAAAATGAATCTAAAAGTAATATAAAAGAAAATTGAAATCAATGGTGATGGGTGGCAGAAGTCGAAAATGGAGGAGATGTTATGGTGGAGATGAAATCGAAAATGTAGATGGTGGGATTAATAGAAACCAAAAGGAAAAATAAAACAGAGGAAGATGGCAAAACATATTTAAAAAAATAGAAATAAGTAGAACTATAACAATGAAGACAAGAACCCACAGATGCAAAAATATGAAATCGAGAATGAGGAGTGTGGGCAACGACAAAAGCAAACCAGAACGAGAGTAAGAACGACGTTCCGATGGGCAGCACCACAACAACACAAAACAACAAAGCTAAAAACGAAAATACAAGAAGAAAATGAAAGAAAAGAAATTAATAAAATAAAAATTATCAACTTGAAAATAGAGATGTTTGTACGATGAGCAACCAGCTAAGAAGGAACAGAGTTTACCACATACACAGAAAACTAGAGAAAAGAGAATAATATATATATATATATATATATAAAATAAAATAAAATAAAATAGAAATAAGAAAAAAAAGAAAAAAATCGAAAATAAAAGAACTTAAAGGATGAGAAGAAGAACTCACCACTTGCAGAACATGGGGGAAGAGAAGAAGACGTACCACGCGACCTACGGTGGACGTCACAGCGGTGTGTTGCTGGTTGAAGACGATGGTGAGAAAGGAAGGGGCTATGGATTGAAAGAGAGAAACGGGAGGAGAAGGGTGAAAAGAAAAGAAGAAACGATGGTGGTTAGGGTTGAAAGGGGTGAGGAAGAAGGGAAGTGGGTGACGGTGAGGAAGGGGAAGAAGAAGAAGAGAAGGGCTTAGGGTTTTAAAAGAAATGAAAATTAAAAATGAAAGTTAACGTGGGGTGAGAAGTAAAAATGAAGAATGAAAATCTAATAATAAAATTAAAAGAAAATAAATCAGTCCAAAAAAGAGACATAAATTCATTTTTCTACTCCCTTGTATTTTCAATTGAGCCCAATTACTTCTATTTTTAAACCCACATTAAAGGTCCAAAACAAGAACACTCATCCTATTTTATACAAACATTTCACACTCAAGCCCAGAATGTTCATTATGCCATTAAAGAGGCCCAAGCTATCCAGAAAAATTTCTTCAAAATAAAGCTGAGCCCAAGGGAAGAGATGAAGAAGAAGATGATGAAGGTCTTCTGATAAGGCGTGAGCACGCCTTAACTTCCTGAAAATCAAAACAACCATGAAATTAAAATAAAAAATAGAGTAAAGCTCAGAACCAAACACTAAGCTAAATAACACTAAGAAAAGGTGAAACAAAGAGGGCCAACTCCCTGGAAAACTGCGTTGGCTAAGATGTTTCAATTAGATGGAAGAATTTATTCATTTTCAGGTGGCTTTGGAGCAACATAATCAACCCATTCTGAATTTCCCACCATTGTGCCTTTTTCATTGGGCGTAAATTGCATTTGATTTACCCATTTGCTATCTGAATCGAGATATATCATGTCAGCATCTAACAGCTTCTGAAATTCGTTCTGGAACACTTCCATCCTTGGAGGATCAAGGTATCTTTGTACTTCTTGAATATGATCATAATTCACTCCAAGAGGAATTCTCTGCATACAAATGGATAGGCTAAGATCCTTGACATATGCCACAGCTTTTTTGTAGTCTCCAAGCCTTTTCTTCCTTCACTTGAACTCCCAAAAGTGCATATTTTAGATAATTGGGAAGTTGTTTCAACTTTAACTCGGATTCTTGAATCACAAGTGGCGAAGTAATAGTATGAGAGGAATTTAAATCACGAGGTGTGGGATCACCAAGCTTGGGTTTCAAAGCTTCCAGCTCATACACCACTTCTTCTTACACTTCATCACTGTTAGGATCTTCCTTTGGCTTCTCCAAACAAACTTGATCAATGCTTTCACTTAGCATATTGCTCAACTTGCCTTGTTGATGTAATTCAAGCTTTTCTTTCACTATGGGATTAACAACACCAACCTTGCAAACAGAGGAAATTTCATTTGGGCGCTTCATAGCATTGAACTTTACAACTTCTCCATCAAACTCCATGCTAAAAGTGCCTTCATAAACATCTATTTTTGTCTTGGCAGTGTTCAAAAATGGTCTTCCCAACAAGATGTCACATTGTTTTTTAGAATTACCATCCTCCATATCTAGAAAATAGAAATCCGCAGGAAAAACCAGATTATTAACCTGCACCAAAACATCTTCCAGCACTCCTTTAGATAAACCACATAATTGTCAACCAATTGTATAACCACACCGGTTTCCTTGAGTTTTCCAGCATTGAGAGTGGAGTAAACAGAGAGTGGCATGACATTGATGGATGCCCCAAGATCACACATTGCCTTTTGTATACCTACATTTCCAATCTTGCAAGATATAGCAAACATGCCTTGGTCTTTGCATTTGGGAGGTAGCTTCTTTTGAATCACGGCTGGGACATTCTCTCCCATGTTGATCCTTTCATTTCTAGTTAATTTCTTCTTGTTAGTGCAAAGCTCCTTGAGAAGCTTGGCGTATCTTGGCACTTGCTTGATTGCATCTAGGAGTGGAATATTCACATTCACCTTTCTAAATACCTCCATCATATCTTTTTCCTCACTTTTCTTTTTTAATTGAACAAGTCTTTCAGGGAAAGGAGGTTTGATTACTATACCATCATGTGGACTTGATTTCTCTTCATTTTGAACACCTTCAATTGGTTTCATCATTACAATCTCTGTTTCTGGTTCAGATTCTGCACCTAAGTCGTGTCCACAGCTTCTTTTCCTGATTAGTTCTTCTAACTTTTTTCCACTTCTTAGAGTAATGGCACTAACATTTTGCCTTGGATTCATTTCAGTTTGAGAAGGGAGTTTGCCTTGAGATTCCAGCTTACTCATAGATGTTGCTAGCTTGCTCACTTGACTTTCTAAACTTTGAATGCTTGACCGAGTTTCATTTTGAAATTGTTGAGTGCTCATTTGGAATTGTTGTGTGTTCAAGGCTAAGGATTTCACAATATCTTCCAAAGATGAGTCCGACCTAGATGAAGAAGGTTGTTGAGACGAAGATGGTACTTGAGACCTAGACTGAAAATTCTGAAAGTTTGGTGGCCTTACTCCATAGCTAAAATTAGGATGGTCTCTCCACCCCGGATTGTAAGTACTTGAGTAAGGGTCATATCTTCTTTGCTGTTGAAATCCGCCAACTGCATTAACTTGACATTGTTATCCTCTTGGAGAATAGGACACATATCAGTCGGATGCGCAATGCTCGCACATACTCCACACACTCTAGCTTGCGGAATTTGATTTAATGTCAATCTAGATACCACATCGGTGAGCTGGTTAAGTTTGGATACAAGGGATGCTGTTGCAGTCATCTCATTTACTTGTCCGAGAAATTCTTGACTTCCCCCAAACTTTCATGAAGTGGCTGCCATGGTCTCTATCAACTTTCTAGCTTCAGTTGGAGTCTTGTCCTCCATCGAACCACCACTCGCAGAATCAATCTTACTTCTCTCGGTAGGCAACAAGCCTTCATAAAAGTAATGAAGAAGAGATTGTTCAGGGATGTCATGTTGTGGGCAACTTGCACAAAGCTTCTTGAATCGTTCCCAATAGTCAAAAAGTGACTCTGTTACCTTCTGCTTGATCCCACATATGTCTCTTCTCGCATTAATGACCCTAGAAGAAGGAAAATATCTATCCAAGAAAAGTCTCATCATTTCTTCCCAACTAGTTACGGAACCCGCAGGTAGGTAAAACAACCATTCTTTTGCCGCGCCATCAAGAGAAAATGGGAAGGCCCTCAACTTGATTTGCTCTTCAGTCACTCTTTCTGGTTTCATGCTTGAGCAAACCACATGGAACTCTTTCAGATGCTGGTAGGGGTCTTCATTCATCAACCCTCTAAACTTAGGAAGCAAGTGTATCAAGCCTGATTTTAGTTCCAACGGTGCTTGAAGCGTAGGAGTAGCAATACACAACGGAGCTTGATTAACCTGTGGAGCAGCATGCTCTCTCAAAGTTTTCTCTTCAGCCATACTCTCACAAATTGGATTGCCTTTAGCAAATAGTGCAGATAAATCAGATAAAATTTCCAATTGCTCAGCTGAAGTTGAAGCTTCTAGTGTTTGTTTTGCAACTTTAGACTCTTTCCTCAACTTTTTTGCTGTCTTTTCAATTTCTGAGTTAAAGAAAAATTCTCTCCCACGAGTTGTCCTAGTCATAAAAAGAAAACAAAATCAATTAAAACCAATCCCCGGCAACGGCGCCAAAATTTGTTGCGTGTCGTAAACAACAAATTAATATTTCCTACTTTCAAATAAACAAAACTTGAATATAGAGCAGGTAGGGTCGAACCCACAAGGATTGGCGATTTTGGATGCTTTCAAATAACTAAGACACAATGGAAAAAGAAACGAAAAATAAAAGGGGGGGGGGTTTGAATTGTTTAGAACACAAACTAAACTAAAAGTTACTAATATGCGAAAATGAAATTAAAGTAAACAGTAAATTCAAAATGCAACAATAAACCCAAGTTAATTAGAATAAAGTTTCAAGGGAAATAAGCCTAGCCAAGGAGTAATTTCAATTTAATATCTTCTCAAGGTGCTCATTGATGGATAATTCCACTCTCTTTACAATACATTGACCATGATAATTAATAACCACTAACTATCAAAATCTCTTCTAATTTAGTGGGTTAAGAAGAGCTCTATAATCCCACCCTAACCAACTAACCATCCCGAGCAAGCGTCTAGAATGCAATTAATTGATAGCATTAAGTTTTAAGAGATGTAATCAATTAAAACCCACAAGCGTGTTGCCTAAATACTTCGAATCCAAGTTCCTTAATATAAGAAAAACATTAAGCAATAATTTTCCCTATACCAATCACCACTTTTATCAACTCGTTCGAACTATTACGTATCCGATAGAGACGATTGGCAAGAAAATCATTAAGGAAAATAAACAATGGGCCCGGTCATTCATCCACTCAATGAAAATCAACAATAAAATCTGAAACGTGGAAATATTGTAAAAGAGAAGGATGAAGATTCAAAGCAAAACACATCTCACACACTTGATAGACATTAAATGAAAAACTGCTCCTTGACTAGATGAAAAGTTTAGCTACACATCATCATTCACAATAAACAAAGTAAGAAATCAATACAAAAGAAGAAGAAGAAAATCCCTGAATGTAGAACCTTCCTCCTTAGCCACGGCCTTCAGTTTAGCCTCAGGCCCAAGGAAGATGAAGAACACTTAGGGTTTTTCAAGAGAGAAGAAGAAGAAGAATGGTGAAATGTGGAATGTCTGTAATGTTTGCCCTATTTCTATCTAAATATATTTTGTCAATAAAACCCACTAATCCTAATGGGCTCCTAAGATGAGAGGATCTCTTTCCAGCCCCAAAAATTTGGATCTAGAAGTGCAACCACGCCTAAGAGAGAGAAAGTTCAGATTTTCCCCTTTTTAACTCTTCTGTAAGTTCCAGACAACAACTTAAGGCGTGCCCACGGCTTACAATCCTGACTGGAAGGAAAATTCTGCATAAAAACCACAAAAACTAAGTTTTATCTATTTGATATGCACAAATCCAAAAAGAGCACTATTAACTCAATTTCTATACAAAAAGTATTAATTAGGAGGTTAATTCATAGTGAATATATGTTGATTTTACAACTTAACACCCATCACGAATGATCACATATTGCATATGAACCCCAAATCCAATTATTCATATTTGATATTAATTTGTGTATGTTCAATTGAGTACAAATATTAGAATATTTTTAGATTATTACTAATCCACTAAAATAATCCAACAATCTCCCACTTGAATAGTATTAATCTATTAATAATCTAATCATGAAAATTTCGAACAATCCACAAATTTATGTGCATAGTTATATCAGAATATTTGTAAATCGATACTGTGCTTCAAACGAATCATTGAATCCAATAGGGAAACAAATGATATTAACGAATCATTAAATCTGATAGGAAAACTAATGATGTAATCAAATCATTGAATCCGATATGTACGGACCTCAGTAGTTTTAGCTATTTTGACATGCATTGTAGGAACTCCTGACAAATAGACTTTAAGTGACTTGTGAGTGTTCTGACATGGTCTTTAAGGAACCTGAGTGGTAGAAATTGTTGGCTCCGGTTCTGCAGATAGACTAATATATATATATATATATATATATATATATATATATCACACTATATATATTTATGTAAAGGAAAGTTCTGCATGTGTTTGAATATTTTGATTTATTTTTTGATTTTAGACTTTTCTTCCGTTGTAAGAATCAGGATAGAACCCAAGAGTGAGGACTCGAACCGAATTTAATATTTTGTAATAACTTGGTAAAAGTTTTAAAAATTACTCGGGTAGAGGAATTAGTAACACACTTATCCTATGTAATTATACTTATATATATTATTAATCCACTAAAATATACCTTAGGATAAGGGGGTGTTACACTTGATACTTTAATTAGATTGTGAGATGGATAAAGGGAGAATTTTAAAATTTGAGTAAGGATAGTTTTATCCCAAAAAGTTTAAATTTTAACTTATGCTTCTGATTAGAAGCAGAAGCTCTAATTTCTAGCTTATACTTGAAGAACTTGAAAAATTTCTTATGTTACAATTCAAGAGCACTTTAAAAAAAATTATCAAATACCTCCAAAAAAGAAAATAGGTGCTTCTAAAAATCCCAAAAAGTTCTTATCAACGCTAAATTTATCCAATATCAAGAAAATCAACAAGTTAGTGGATCAATCATTATTTTAGATACAATTGAGAATTATTCCAGTGATAGATTAATTAATAATTTAAAAGTAGAGAACAAATGTAGTTTTTCTTTGGTTTGTTATGTTATTAATTCAATATACATGTTGTAACTGTCGTTTTTGGTTCAGACAATTTTAATTTGTAAATAAGGACCGCAAGTGGTCGTAACCTTGGGGGACTTGTCCTTAGGTGAGGACCTAGGTGCCTACGTACCCTTGGAAAGGGATCAAAGTCCACGTAGTTCGTCATGGTGATGTCTATGGGAGCAGTTAGGCAAGGCGGTTACCTGTATTGGGCCGTGTGCGGCTAAGACGTGGGTAAGGTACTCTGGGCGGGCAAGCCACTCGTTGGAGGTTGCCTTAGGTTGTGAGAGAGCAGGGGTCTCTTAGAGTGGCTGGTCGTTCTACTTGTAGGGATCTCCGGGACGGAGACGTGCCGGTGTTAACTGGAGAGTAGCCGAAGCTTGGTGGAGCCGTAGGGTAAGCTCTAGGTGCAATAGATAGACGTAGGTATCTAGCAGACTGGGAGTAGCTTCTGTATACTCGGAGTACTTGTCACTCGCTCTTATGTGTGTGGGGAGGTCGCGCTCAACCCACATTCTCGTGGGATGTGGGTCGTCCCACAATGCTCGGGGGCTTCCCATGTCTCTTGGGCAGGAGCCCTCGTAGAGAGACGTGGGTACTGGCCACGTAAGGGGTAGATGAGTGGTGACGCGTGTCAGAGGCACAGTCCGTCGTGGAGGTTCTAGAAATTTAATGCCACATGTCCTTAGGGGAAATATTCCGTTGTTACATAAGTCCCCCAAGTCTACGGGTGTTGGGCGCTCGTGGACTTAAGTTCTCTGCCAGTAAGCTAAGGAAAATTTTCGCCTGCTGCTTCTGTCAAGAAGAGCTCGCCCGCAAGTGGGTTTTAGCCAACTCGAGTGGCCGCCCAACTTGCAAGGCATTGTGTGTCTCTTGGTTTAATCTGAGGGAGTAGAGACGTTAAGGGTGTCACGTGTCCTGATCCGGGTGGCTAACTGCTTGACTTCCTCAGCAAGTTTTTGAGCGGTCTCTGCAGAGAGTACGCGACTTTCCGAGGAGGAGTCATCATTGCTCAGAGGGGAATTTTCGGAAGTGCCCCTTGGGGGTGTGTGGAGGAAATTCAAAGGTCAGGGCCTTTTAGTCATTTCCTTCTGCTTCAGGGTCTTTTCCGTTTTCACACCTTCTGGCTAGACTTCGAAGCGTCTATTGGGCCTCCTTATTACCGAGAGCGGAAGAGCGCCATTCTCTTGCTTTGCAGTCTTCTTCATTTTGACTCTAGCGATTCTCAGGTCTTAATTTTTCAAAATGGCTTCTTCCAGTGCTATCGCCTCCGTGTGTTCTTTCGTGGATCCAGATTTTGAGCAATCCCTGCTGCTGGTTGCCACGGAAGGAGTAAGAGAGAAAGTAGAGAGTCTCACTTTGCTGCGGGATTCTGTGGACCTTCGGGGGATTTTGTCTGAGGAGGGTGAGAAGCTAGTGGTGCCTCCCCCGGCTGTTTCGATGGAATGGTATTCTGCCGAACCAGAGCTCGGTTCTACGACCAATATTCTGGCGGTGGATGCTGGGGGAGAGTCACGGGTGGTACCGGATCTTGGCATCGAGAAGATATGGAGGGAGCATTTCGCTCCTTCTCTCCCAGAGGGTTATGAGATAAGGCCGATGGGGGAGGGAGAGACTATTCTTTGGAGCAGCGGCGCCAATTTCATTCTCCCCCTCTGTGTCCCCTAAAATGCCGCTTTCATTTCCATGCTCAATCTGCTGAATGTTTGCCCCGCGCAGTTGACTTAGAACACGTGGTCTATACTTAGCGTTTTCGAGAGGTTCTTCCGGTCGAACAAACTGGAGGCTCTGCCTAATGTGTTTCGTTCTCTCTACTCCGTCCACGAGGCACACGGATGGGTGTGTTTTCAATCACGTGCCAAAGGTTTTACCATCTCAGATCTGTCGGGCAATAACCATGCTTGGTGGTCGTATTTTTTAGGGTGGTACCCAAGAAGGGTTTCTACCCGCCTTGGGTTCGGCCTAAAGTCTTGCGGCTGTGCTTCCCTGTCAAGTGTTCTAATCTTATTCTTCGGGTTCGGTATGACCGGGAGCATTATGAGGAGACAGCTTTTGAGTTTTTGAAGGGGGCCGTAGTTACAGGCGCTGCTTTGGGTAAGCTTGTATTTTGATAGTGAGTTGCGTCTCTTTGCACTTTCTGGCCTTACTAAGTATTGAATGTTCTTATTTTCAGGGTTGACCCTAGGTGGCATTCAAGGGAGGCTGAGTCCCCCACCGAGTTCTTGGATTCGGAAGGGTGCGCAGTTTATGCCTGTAAGTGCTGTCGTTCTGCCCCTGGAAGCGGACGAGGATGCTGGGGCAGACGGGGGCCCTGAGGTTGTTAATGCAGAAGTCCTGAATAAGGTGGGTGAAGCCAGATTGAACCGTCATGGTCACAGAAGGGTTCCCTATACTCGTATACCCCCCGAAGAGATGCCCGTCTGCTTTCTGGGCGAGGTTGTCTCTTTTATAGGGAAATTGATTCCCTTTGAGGCAGAGCGGGTCATACTAACTCGTCAGCATTATTCGCTAGATTATGGGGATGACTATGCTTTAAAGCGTATGACCAAGGAGACCGTGCTATTGCTAAGCCGTCTGGCGGGCTTTGCTTATTAGTGGGAGGTCGAGGGGGCAGGCCACTTTCCTTTGCTTTTGGCATCCTTTATCTAAGGTAGCTAACTTCTCATGGTTTTTATGCAGGAAGTAGAGGAGGGCTTGTTAAATGAGAACGTTCAACTGACCGCTCGGGTGAAGGAGTTAGAGGGCGAACTAGAGGAGAGCAAGGCTAACTCTCTAAGGGTACGGGATGCAGAATGGCATGGTGCAATTAGAGGATTTGATGGGCATTTGTATCCCTCCGGAGGTCGGGACGAGGATGCACCCTTCTTCGGATGTGCCAGAGGAGATTCTCCATTAAGGATAGAGGACTACGACGTAGCTCCTAATCCTCGAAGGGATCCCCCGAGGTCGGGCGAGCCGCTGCATCTTTCAAGTGGGGTGCTTCTTGATTTGGACTTCGCAGTGTGTCTGCGTTGTCATTTTTGTACTCTTGGGGCGCTAGACCCCGTGTGTAAATATAGTTTTTGAATAGTAAAGTGAATTTCAAGTACAAGAGTTGGTCAATCGCATTGCATTCTGTATTCATTTAAATCGATGGTAGTACATCTGTCTTTGAACTAAGACCGGGGGGGTGGGGGGTACATAGTAGATTTGTCTTCGGACTAAGACATAATGAAATATTCGTGAAACTTGTCTTCAGACTAAGAGATAGTGAAATATTCGTGAAACTTGTCTTCAGACTAAGACATGGTGAAATATTTCTTGAGGTTGCTAGCATTCTAGGTATTTACGACGTGCTCTCCCGTAAGGTGTGCTAACTTGTACGCGTTATGCGAAGTGATTCCAATGACCCTGTATGGGCCTTCCCAATTAGGTGCGAGCTTGCCGTGCAGGCGGTTGTGCCTATTGTTTATCGTTGTCTGCATGACCAAGTCACATTTTTCAAATTTTCGAGGTCGGACGCCCCGATTGTATTTTAGTGCAAGTAGATGTTTGTAAGCGACGTTTTTTAGCGTTGCAGCTTCCCTGCGTTCTTCGGCCGTATCCAGGTTGACCAATAGATTTTCTGGGTTTGAATCGGAGTAATTTAGCACTCGAACCGAGGGGACCGCAATATTGGCGGGAACTATCGCTTCCTGCCCATATGTTAGAGCAAGAGGAGTTTCTCCAGTTGCTGAGTGTATCGTCGTCCGGTAGGACCATAGAACCGATGGAGCTCGTCCACCCAACCTTCTTTTGCATCTGCCAGGCGTTTTGGCAGTCCCTCGAGGATGATGCGGTTCACCTTTTCCGTTTGCCCGTTTGTCGTTGGGTGTTCGACCGAGGTGGTTTTGTGGTCAATGCACCAATCCTTGCAGAAATCCTAGAATTTTTCGCTGACGAATTGGCGTCCGTTGTTGGTGATCAATGTGTGTGGTGGGCCGAATCGAGTTATGATGTTTCGCCAAAGGAAGTTTTGGACGTTTTGGGAGCCAACGAGGCTCGGCCTCAATCCATTTCATGAAATAATCAACGGCTACTATGACGAACTTCCGTTGGAGTGTACCCTGAGGAAGAGGGCCTAATATGTCCATGCCCCAAGTGTCGAAGGGCCATGGAGATTCAATGGGCTTCAGTTTGCTAGGTGACTGGTGTATGAACGTGGCGTGCCGCTGACATTGGTCGCAGTTAGTGACCAAAGTTTCTGAGTCTGCCCTCATTGTGGGCCAATAAAATCCAGAGCGTAGAGCCCGCTTGCAGAGGGCTCCTGCGGATTGGTGGGTTCCGCATATGCCTTCGTGGATTTCTTGTAGCACATAATTTTCTTCTTCGATCGAGATGCATTGGAGGTGCGGGGATGAAAATCCCTTTTTGTCTAGGTCGTTTCCCCAGACAAAGTACCGAGCTGCTTGCCTTCTTATTTTTCGGGCTAGCTCTTTATCCGTAGGCAGGGTGCCCGCCGTTAGATATGCTTTTATGGGAGCCGTCCAGGAATTGTGAACTGCTATTGGCAGTATGTCTGGATTTATGCTGGGGGTGTGAAGCATTGTTCGCAAGATCGTTTTAAGTCCCGATTGGCTTGGTGTGGTGGCCAGTTGGAGAGGGCGTCAGCTTGGGTGTTTTGGTTTCGTGGTATCCATGTGATCAAGACGGATTCGAACCTACTGATTTCTTGCTTGGCACGCTCTAAGTATTTAATGATAGTGGCGTCTTTCGCCTCAAAGTCTCCATTGAGTTGTCCTAACACTAGTTGTGAGTCGCTGAATAGCTTGACCTTTGAGGCGCCTAGGTCATGAGCTAGCGCTAGTTCGGCTATGAGTGCTTCATATTCAGCTTGGTTGTTGGAGGCGGGGAACATGAAGCGCAGGGCTTGTTCCACCTTGATTCCGTCGGGGCTCTTTGCTATAATGCCGGCGCCCGCGGATTTCCCGATCGAGGAGCTGTCTACGTAGACTAGCCATGGGGATTTTTCTGGCTGTGACTCAAAGGTCTCATCATGGTTCGAAGCTGGGGCGTCCCCAGATGGCATTCTGACGGAGTCATTTCAGCGATGAAGTCAGCCAATGCTTGGGCTTTTGATTGTCCGTCGGGGCTCGTATTTGATGTCAAATTCGGAGAGTTCGAAGGCCCAGTTTGTCATTCGCCCTCCTAAGTCTGGCCTTTGTAGTATCTATCGCAGGGGCTGGTCGGTTCGGACCATGATCGTGTGCTGTTGGAAGTAGGGTCAAAGCCTTCTGGCCGAGTGAACGAGGACGAGCATGAGCTTCTCCACTCGTTGGTATCTAAGTTGGACCCGCTGCGAGGCTTGGCTTCTGTAATAAATCGGGAATTGTTCGACCCCTTCTTCTCTTACCAGCACCGAGCTTACAGCGTGATCAGTGGTGGCTAGATATAGTACAAGGGTCTCTCCTTTTACTGTTTTTGCTAGCACCGGTGGTTTAGCTAAGTAAACCTTGAGGTCTTGGAAATACTTTTTACACTACTCATTCCATTGGAACGCTGGTGCTGTCTTCAGGATTTTGTACAAAGGAAGGCATCGGTCGGCCATCCTTGACAGGAATCTGTTGAGGGCTGCTAGTCTCCCATTTAGCCTTTGTACCTCTTTCACCGTTCGAGGTGGCTCCATGTTGAGGACGGCTGCGCACTTCTCGGGATTAGCCTCGATTCCCCTTTGTGTGATCATGAATCCTATGAATTTTCCCGCTAATATGTCGAAGGCGTATTTGGTCGGGTTTAGCTTCATTTGGTGCACCCGTAAGACTAGGAATATTTTTTCCAAGTGCGCCATGTCTTGTTCAAGTTCCATGGATTTGACCACCATATCATCGACGTAAACTTCAAGGTTACGGCCTATCTGATCTTTGAAGACGATGTTCATCATCCTCTGGTAGGTGGCACTCGTGTTTTTCGGTCCGAAGGGCATGACTTTGTAGCAGTAGACACCCTTGTCCGTGATAAAGGAGGTTTTTTCCTAATCTTTCAGGTTCATCTGGATCTGGTTGTATCCTGAGAAGGCGTCTAGGAAACTCAGCATCCGGTGCCCGACTGTTTCGTTCACTAGCTTGTCTATGTTGGGGAGTGGATAGGTGTCTTTTCGGCAGACTTTGTTCAAATTTATCAAATCTACGCACATTCGCCATTTCCTGTTCGTCTTTTTTACCATAACCACATTTGATAGCCAGTCGGGGTACTGTGATTCGCGTATGAAGCCGACGTCGAGAAGCTTCTGCACTTCTTCGTCGATTGCTTGTTGCCTTTCCTCACCGAAATCCCGCTTTTTCTGGATGACACCGGGACCATCTCTGATGTTGAGGGAATGAAATATGAGTGAGGGATCTATTCCCGGCATGTCCGCAGCACTCCAGGCGAAAACGTCCTTGTACCTGGTAAGTAGCTCATGGAACTTCTTTCGGCGGGCTGCCTGGTCAAGGAGGGCTCCTATACGGATTTCCCTCTTATTTGCATGGTCTATGCAAATGCTCACAAGGTCTTCCGTGGGCTGTGGCCGTGTCGCGTAGGTCCATTATATCAAGAGAGCTCCTAGTGTAATTCTCAGCCTTGTCTCCTTCGGGTCGGTCGGTCACACAACACGCATGGGCTTTTTGGTCCGCTCACATTTCCCAGATTTCCGCTGTTGTAGGAAACTTTATCATTAGATGAGCAATGGATATGACTATTCTGAGTTGGCTAAGGGTCGGTGGACCCAGGACGGCGTTGAATATCGACAGGGCTGCCGATACAGTGAACCTAACTTTGTCGCGGGCGACCTTCGGTGGCTCGCCCAAGATGAGCTATGTTGTGAAGGTTCCCCGTGTCTCAACGGCTTGTCCAGAGAAGTCGACAAGAGTTCCTTCGTCTGGCGTCAGCTGGTCCTTGCAGTTGTGCATTTCCTCCAAGGTCTTCGTGAAGAGTATATCAGCAACCGATTCGAGGTCTATTAATACGCGTTTGACATCGAATCTTGAGATGTTGGTCGTGATAACCAATGGTTTGTACATCTCGGTCATGTTACCTGTGCCTTGGAAGGTTGCGAGCTGTGTTTCATGTCGCTTGTGTTGGTCGCTATTGATGTCATTTTGCCGGTCATTCAGTGATTTGGAGGATCTGTTGGTGCTGGCCATGCGAGTACTGTCATGTATTAGAGAGAATAAAAAATGTGGGTTTCTGAGTGTTAGGTGGATACTCCTACTCCCCGAAAAAAGTGCCATTCAGCGGCAGAGTGCACAAGGCGTTGTGGTTTGAGAAGACCGCGGTGGGCGCCAATGTAACTGTCATTTTTGGTTCAGACAATTTTAATTTGTAAATAAGGACCGCAAGGGGTCGTAACCTTGGGGGACTTGTCCTTAGGTGAGGACCTAGGTGCCTACGTACCCTTGGAAAGGGATCAAAGCCCACGTAGTTCATCATGGTGACGTCTATAGGAGCCGTTAGGCAAGGCGGTTACCTGTATTGGGCTGTGTGCGGCTAAGACGTGCGTAAGGTACTCCGGGCGGGCGAGCCACTCGTTGGAGGTTGCCTTAGGTTGTGAGAGAGTAGGGGTCTCTTAGAGCGGTCGGTCACTCTACTCGTAGGGATCTCTGGGACGGAGACATGCCGAGTGTTGATCGGAGAGTGACCGGAGCTTGGTGGAGCCGTAGTAAGCTCTAGGTGCAATAGATATACGTAGGTATCCAGCAGGCTGGGAGTAACTGCTGTATACTCGGAGTACTTGCCACTCGCTCTTATCTGTTGTGATTTCCTGATGTTCCGATCCCTAAGTCCCTCGGGTGATGGCCTTTTTATATTGTGTATGGGGAGGCCGTGCTCGACCCACGTTCTCGTGGGACGTGGGTCGTCCCACGATGCTCGGGGGCTTCCCATGTCTCTTGGGCGGAAGCCCTCGTAGAGAGACGTGGGTACTGGCCACGTTAGGGGTAGACGAGTGGTGCCGCGTGTCAGAGGCACAATCCGCCGTGGAGCTTCTGGAAGCTTAATGCAACGTGTCCTTAGGGAAAATATTCCTTAGTTACACATGTCATTATCTTATATTAATTGTAAATAAAAATTATTTTTTAATATATTTTGATGAAAATGACTTTGACTCATGGTATGAACACAATGCATATGTACAAATACGTACAAATGTATTAGTGCCCATGTAGATGATTTTATAAGTATATTAATAACACATTAATTTTTTTATCATGACATTGAAGATGTTACATGTGATTATTTTTTGTGGTACTATGGAAGGGTTAGAATAGAAAACAAAAAAAAAATTCTTCATCTCCAATATTTTCAATATATTGTTTTTAAGAAAATATTCACTCCCTTTCAACTTCAGTAAGATACCCGTGGCCAAACGTCATCAGTCATTTTCTTCATTTAAAATCATCAGTGGTATCAGAACCTTGGTCCAGATCCTATCTAATTTAGCCACTCTAATATAATATTTACTTACCTCAACAATAAATCCTTATGGCCTCAACAATCCCCAACTATACCCAAACATTAATCCCAATGTTTGATGGAGAAGGCTATGATGTCTAGAGCATCAAAATGAAAACAATATTCATCTCACAAGACTTGTGGGAACTAGTTGAAGAAACATTTCAAAAGGTTACTCTTGAAGAGCAATCAACATGGGTTGCTGGAAGGCTAAATGAGTATAAACAAAGCATGTAGAAATATGCAAAGGCATTATTGCTCATCCAACAAGAAGTAAGTAATGCCATTTTTCCAAGAATCATGAATTCAAAAATTGCAAAAGAGGCTTGGAAGATATTAAAAGGTCAATACAAGGGCTCAGATAAGGTAAATACTATTAAACTTCAATCTTTATGGAAAGATTTTGAAACTTTACTAATGAAGGAAGGTGAATCAATCCAAACATTCTTCTATCGTGTCTCTAATATTCTCAATCAAATTCGAAGAAATTGAGACACAATAGAAGATAAGAAAATTGTTAACAAATATTAAGAAGCCTTCTTGCAAAATTTGATCATGTGGTGGCTGCTATTGAGGAAGCCAAGGGTCTGACAAAGCTCACTCTAGTAGAATTAGAAGGATCTCTCTGAGCACATGCTGAGAGAATGCAAAAATGTGAAAAACCAATAGAGCAGGTTTTTCAGTCAAAAATAAAAATCTCTAAAAATAATGGAGTTAAAAGAAATGACCACGGTCAAAATGCTCAAAAAGAGGATCATTTAATTACCGTGGAAGGGGGATAAAAAATTATAAAAATCAAGGGAGCACTAAAGAGAAAAGTGACTCCAACTGCAATCTTTGCAAGAAAAATAATCATAATACAAAAGAATGTCAATGCAAATGCAAGAGGTGCACAAGGCACACCCACTTTGAAAAAGATTGTTGGTACCCATAAAAAGAAGCTAATTTTATTGAAAAAGATCAATACCTTGATCAAATATTTTATTCTGTATTTTGTACTCATCAAGAATCAAGGGATAATAGGTACTGGGCCTTGCACAAGATCAATACCTTGTTCTAATCACATGACAAGCAATAAAAATTACTTGTCAAATTAGATGAAAATATAAAATCCCAAGTTACATTTGGTGATGGAAAAATACAATCTGCTGTAAAAACTAAAAATGGCAAACAAAAATTTATTTATAATGTCTTTCACGTACTGGGCCTTGCACAAAATTTATTGAGTGTTGGCCAATTAATTAAAAAAGGCTACAAGTTGATTTTTGATGATGATAAATGCATTATATTTGATAAAAATAATGGGCAACATATAACTACAATTAAAACCCATAACAAAAATTTTCCTTTAATTATGCCATTTGGGCAATATGCTACGAAATGTGAAAATATGGATGAATACATATTATGGCATTTGAGATCTGACCATTTGAATTTTTATGGCCTTAAAATATTGAATACAAAAGAAATGGTGCTTGGGCTTCCAAAAATGCCATTTGAAAAGAAAATTTGTGAAGGATATGCATTTTTGAAAAAATGCACAGTGATGCGAGCAGGGAAAGCACGAATGGTGGCCAGAATTTACCTTTCAAAGTAGTTGCATTATTAAAAGCAAGAAGAGTCAAGAAAATCAAATTAAAGCCGTTAGATAATAGTCAAAACGTGATTTACAAATTTTGGGCTGAAAGTGGAGCTGCACAACATGTTTTGGGCTTGAAAACATTAATTTGGAGAGCTTGGATCATGTACTATACATATGGAGACTTGCTTGAGCCTAGATCTTCTTATTTTGGGCTTAAAATGCTTATTTTAATTTGCGTTGAATTTTTGTGCGAAAATCATTATATTTAGGCTTTATTATTTAAAGTCCATTAGTTTTTTAAGACAATTATTTAAGATTTAGTGTTTTAATTATATTGGGTTTAAGTATGATTGTTAGAAAGACTCAATAGTTTTATTTTAAACATTGTCTTTTATTTGAGCCTTAGTTTAAGTTATGTTAGGAGAGCCCATTAGTTATTTAGGGTTTTAATTGTTTTAGGATTCTAGAGTTTTCTTTTTTGGAGTATAAATACTGCTTTTTCTATCTTGTATTTGGAAAATAGGTAAAGTTTTGAATTTTATGAGAAATTGATTATTCATCTTGAGAGTGGATTCTCCTTAGGGTTCTTCATTGAACTAACAGACTTATCAAGGTTTGATCATCCTTGTGGCGTCTTCTAACACTTCGGGTCCTTGTTCGTTCGAGTTCAAAGGTTTAAGTGGATCGTTCGACCTTTGTTTAGCTTTCTTGGGGTAAGTATATTTCAGATTGGTTGTGGGTTCGTGGGATCAATCCCTAGTGTGTTCGCATCATTTGATATCAGAGCTTCAACCCTAAACAAGGTCATATCTATCTATTTACTTATTTTTCGTTTTTTCATTGAAAACTCATAAAAAAAACGAGTAGTAGGTTCTTGGGTTTCCAATGGTTCATATAGGCAAAGCAGATGGTGGTGGATGTCCAAAGAATTTCAATATCACCCTCACAGCAATGCAGCGACAATTGAAACTTATGGAAGTTTTTACGGAAGAAATAAGGGATAGGTTGGATAGTCAAGACAAAAGGATTACAAAATTGCAAAGAAACCAATCAAGTCCTAGAAGAAGTGATTTGCAAAGGAGGGAGGAAAAACATGATGAGAAGAGTAGAAACTTGAATTCTACTAAAAAGAGAATCCTTATTTTTAGAGGAATGAATGATGGTGATGAATATCTAAAGTGGGAGAAAGATGTTGAAAAGATATTTGCAGGTCATAACTACTCTAACAAAAAGAAAGTTAGACTAACTTATTTTGCATTTGCTTACTATGCAAATATTTGGTGGGCTAAATTAGAGAAGTCAAGGAGACTATATGCTGAAGATCCAATTGCTACATGGGATGAGATGAAAAAGGTGATGAGAAAAAAATTTGCTCCATCTTACTTTGAGTAGTTGTCTATTGTAGAGGATTATCCAGAGAAATTGAATTTTGACAAAGGTGATAAAGAAGTTATCACCAAGTGGGTTCGTGGGATCAATCCCTAGTAGGTTCGCATTATTTGACGAACCCACAAACAATCTGAAATATACTTACCCAGAAAAAGCTAAACGAAGATCAAATGATCCACTTGAACCCTTGAACTCAATCGAACAAGGACTTGAAGTGTTAGAAGACGCCACAAGGATGATCAAACTTTGATAAATCTGTTAGTTCAATGAAGAACCCTAGAGAGAATCCACTCTCAAGATGAATAATCAAATTCTCATAAAATTCAAAACTTAACTTATTTCCAAATACAAGAGAGAAAAGGAGTATTTATACTCCAAAAAAGAAAACCCCAAAATCCTAAAACAATTAAAACTTAAATAACTAATGGGCTCTCATAACATAACTTAAACTAAGGCCCAAACAAAAGACAATGTTTAAAATAAAACTATTGGGTCTTTCTAACAATCATACTTAAACCAAATATAATTAATACACTAAATCTTAAATAATTGTCTTAAAAAACTAATGGCCTAAATCTAATGATTTTCGCACAAAAGTTCAACCCAAATTAAAATAAGCATTTTAAGCCCAAATTAAGAGAATCTACGCTCAAACTGTAACATTCGCCTCTCTGAAATGATGAATTGATTGTTTATTATATTGATTAAGTTATTGTATGTCTTTGATGCATTTAAAAGCATCTAGAATTGCATTAGTGCTTGAGTGACTAAGCCTAGAAGGACTTAGTTGAAAGGAAAGATAGGTTTAATTGAAACAGGACTCAAATGTAAAGAAAAGTGATATGGGGATAATAAATTATAATTTTAGCCAAGGGTCACAGTAAGTAACAGAATTTTGAACACTTCCCGCCAAGGTGTCAAGGATGAAAACAAAGTTTCATCTATGATCATGATGATTGCCAAGTGACCCTAGGGACTTAATTGCCAACTTTTATTAAATGGCCATGAAGCTATAGGGAGGTGAGAGAGGGCAGCACACACACACACACTTAATTTCCATAAAACAAGAGAGAGAGAGAGCTAGAGAGAAGGTGGAGAAAGCTTGGAGGATTGGGATTGAAGAACTCGATTCCAGCTAGGATAATCCGTAGGAAAGCATCTACACATCACAAGAAACGTAATTAAACTCAGAAACAAGGTAATCAAAGCTTCCTTCCTCTCATTTTCAAAATTCATGGTTTTAGCTGAAATGGAGAAATTTTTGAATATGATGTTTTAAGCTGAAAGAGAAGATTAAAACATGCATTTCTGAGTTTCTAGAACTTGAATGGATGCTTAGATGATGTTGCATGTATGCTTGGAGGGTGGAAAATGATAATTTGTCATGGGTTTGGTTATGGGTTTTGGTGGTATTCCTCATATTGAATTTAAGCATGAAAAAACATGTTTTAAGCTAAAATTTTGATGGGTTTTGTTGTAAAAATGATAGGGATTAAGTTCCACTAAGTAAACTCTTTTGATTTTTGTCACGACCCCCGTTTAGAGGACCGTGACTGGCACAGACACAGGGAATATCCCTATTCCTATAAGCCTTATCACCTAATTGACAGAATATCTATTATTGAAAATACATCCACATGCAGTATAATACCATGGCTACACCGAAATGGTGGCCTATCCTAGGCAAGCAAATCCACAGCCAGTGCCGCTTCAGGATATAGATATAGGAAAACACACATAATATATATAACTGTGTACTGGCTACACATCCGAAGATGCTGCCTATCCTATTCACATGCAACAGATATATGTATATATACATTTTGAAAACAAATTTTCCCTGTATCGTAATAAAATAAATCCTGATCTTTAAGGTGTTTGAAGCTGACAGTTCTAGATTTAGTAATACAATCTAATTGGGTACGTCTACCACATCTACCATTTACTTTATGCTACAACGATAAAGTAAATTAAATTACAATTACAACTTATTCACCCACATGAACAAGTTGTGCGTCTTGGGAAGTGTTGCTCAACCCTCGTTCCACCAAGACTTCTTCCACCTGTACTTAACCTGTCTCTGTGTAGTAAAAATGAGGTGTGAGTCTTAACCACGCGACTCAGTGAGGACTCTCCCATCCCCGGTGCAAGGTGGGTACCATAGCGCTGGGTTTGGGAATCATACACAACCACATGCAAAAACAACCAGTTACTGTTAATTAGCATACAATCTTGGTGATCACACAACAACAAAAATTTCACCAAACACTCACATGCATTTAATAACTGTAGACATACAGCAGTTTATTTCCACGTCATCAATCAGCAAGTAAACATGTAACATATAGTGCCGGCTTTTACTTACCGGTTTTCTCACGTTCAGCATGTTTGAATCAAACAAGACATTGTGGTGATGTAATCCTGTACGTCACCACTACATTGCACAATCAGTAATTATATGCAAACACAAATAATTTGTATATACACATATATTATAACATACATCTACTTAATCTCCCCACTCTGGGGTATCTACTAGCCACTACGTGGCTTTTCTACTTCGAACCCGTGCACTCGGGTTACTGGCCACCACGTGGCAAAACATACTTAACTCATTCACTTGGGTATTGGTCACCGCGTGACAATTCTGTTAATCAAACAATAGTTAACCTATTCACTTGGGTACTGGTCACCTCGTGACAATTCTGTTAATCAAACACAATCAACCTCTATCTATCAAACAACTGACGCATAGCCACCAAGTGGCACGTCCTGACCCCTAACTACGGGGCAATAGCTTGAGTCCATTCGTCCATTACCCAACCAGGCCACATGGTGGGCATGGCACGACGTCTCGAAGCATGGCCACTGACACACCTTGGACCAACTCCACAGGATGATTTCTCTTTTACTAGGTTAGGCTCACGGTTCACCCGTAGGTTCCTCCCGTGTCTCCTTACCTTATTCTCCCATATTAATAGGATTCTTCGTATCTTTCCCGAAGGATCAACAATTCCTCTCCTTATTAATATGTACAAGTTTCCTTAACAGGATATAACTCATATACCCGTCCAGATGCACTCTCTGAGCCTCAAGCTATCGTCCTAGCAACATAAAACATTTCTGACCCTTTTGCTAGGATAGGGCAATGACCATCGTCATGGTGATTATAAAAACTGAGGTCTCAAGTGCCATCTAACGCTGTTCTAGTCGATGTCTCACATCGCTAGCATAACCAAATCCGAAACCCACCAATAACTCCCTTTGCATGATTATTATTTAAGTCACCGTCGTGACGAGTTTTCAAAATAAAGTTTAGCCCTTCCGTACAAGGACTCTTGCCACCGTCGTGGAAAAGATTTAATAAAATACTCATCATGCCTCCGGAGTGTATGAGTTAGATTTGTAACACACCTTGGAAGTATGAATGATGATGAAATGATGAAATGTTTTATGTATATTCATATTTCTCTAGTTTATGATGTTTTGCAAAGATGAGGATGATACTATTTCATACCATACCAATGAATGGATTGAATGAGTGTTTTAAAGTGATATATCAAAGGTTGCATTCACAAGAATACATGCCATGCTTATTTACGTTTTTAAGAAATGAATGATATTGCATCCATGTTTTAAATATTATGAAATGTAAAAGGAAATGCAGGGGTTTTCTGTATGATGATACAATGGTACACATTAGCGGTTTTCAAACCAGGTTGCTATGATTACTGAGATTATAAATCTCATGATTACGTTGATGTGTATCAGATGCTTAGGTACTTAGTCACGTTGGAGGCCAAGCTGTAATGGAGGCATGATCCAGTACTGGGCTGGGTCGTAGTGATTAGCGATGTGATTGTACATGTAGTGACTTATCTGACGTCTTTTCAAGGAATATGATCACGTAGTACATGTTTTCTTTTGTTTTTGGAGTCCCCATCCCCTAGACTTTGTCATTTAGTATCTTTTTGGAATGGTTACAAAGTCCAAAAGAATATTATGTATAGGAAGGGATGGAGGATATGTTTTTGGTATGTATATGAATGGTAAGTAAGACAGGACTAGAGTCTTTTTCCACAATTAGGTTAAGAGCTAAGATCTTAAGATGGTTGCTATCCTTAGATCTTTTCCCTTCATGGGACTCTAGCTTCGATGATGGATGGTATGTGTATCATGTATGTTTATAGTAAATAGAAGGTTATGTAATGAATATGCTTGTGTTTGTTTTTAATTTAATGCTTCCGCTGAGAGAGACGAGTGAGATACCCGAGAGTAGCAATCCAAACCAACTCAACTTAATTAATCAACTTGGTAAAATTTTAAATGAACTCGGGTAAGAAAGGCTAGTAACACACTAATTCATATCATTTATATACTCAAATGGACGTAGGGAATTGGGGTGTTACACAAACAAGTCTCCAAGTGTATAGTATATGGTCCTAGCTCTCCAAATTAATATTTTCAAGCCCAAAACATGTTGTGTAGCTCCACTTTCAGTCTAATATGTGTAAACCACGTTTTTACTATTATCTGACGGCTTTAATTTGATTTTCTTCACTCTTCTTGCTTTTAATAGTGCAATTGCTTCGGGAGGTAAATTCTAGCCACCATTCGTGCTTTCCCTACTCGCATCATTCCCTCCTTCCTCGAAAAGATTCGTCCTCGAATCTTCGAATGACTTTTGTCGCCAAAGCTCATTTGTCTCCTTAAAATTAAATGTATCTCCAAATACAAAATCAATATGATCAATTCTCATAACAAGAACTAAAGGTGTTGAGTCTTTAGTTATTTAATACGCAAATTCCTTTTCATGTACCTGTAACAAAGAAACATCACAACTAGACAAATTTGGGTCACTGTCAGTAGAAATCAATGATTTTTCTTGCATTTGAATCACAATAGGTGATTCTTTGTCTAAATATGCTATCTTAATATGTTTTTTTCATCAAAGAATTCCCTCTCTTCACTCTATTTTTCACTCTCCGTTGGGTCATTAATTTGTTTCTTTTCTTCCATGACCTATTTTCCCTCATTTATTTTAATTTTCTCACTACCCAAATCCCTATTTGAAGATATCTTGATTTCCAATTAATCTTTATCTATTTCTGTAGGAGATATTGGCATAATTGTCTCCAAGTCAGAATTAACTTCTTTATCACCTTCGTCAAAATCCACCTTCTTTGAATAATCCTCTACAATAGATAACTTCTCAAAGTAAGACGGAGCAAATCTTTTTCTCATCACCCTCTTCATCTCATCCCATGTAGCAATATGATCTTCAACATATAATCTCCTTGACTTCTCTAATTCAGCCCACCAAATATTTGCATAGTTAGCAAATGCAAAATAAGCTAGTCTAACTTTCTTTTTGTCAGAGTAGTTGTGACGTGAAAATATCTTTTCAACCTCTTTCTTCCACTTTAGATATTCATCACCATCATTCATTCCTCCAAAAGTATGGATTCTCTTTTTAGTGGAATTCAAGTTTCTACTCTTCTCATCATGTTTTTCCTCCCTCCTTAATTTGCAAATCACTTCTTCGAGGACATGATTGGTTTCTTTGCAATTTTGCAATCCTTTTTGCTTGACTATCCAACCTATCCCTTATTTCTTTCGCAAAAATTTCCATACGTTTAAACTATCGCCGCATTGCTTTGAAGGTGATATCCAAATTCTTTGGATTTCCACAACCATTCGCTTTGCGTATATGAGCCATTGAAGGTAAACAGAGCAACGAAAAAGAACAATTTTTTTTTTGGGTTTTTGATGATCAAAAACGAAAACAACTAAATAGATAGATATGACCTTGTTTAGGGAACCAGGCTTTGATACCAAATGATGCGAAACCACTAGGGATTGATCCCACGAACCCTCAATCAATCTGAAATATACTTACCCCAAGAAAGCTAAACAAAGGTCGAACGATCCACTTAAACCCTTAAACTCGAACGAACAAGGACCCAAAGTGTTAGAAGAAGTCACAAGGATGATCAAACCTTGATAAGTCTGTTAGTTCAATGAAGAATCCTAGAGAGAATTCACTCTCAAGATGAATAATCAAATTCTCTTAAAATTCAAAACTTAACTTACAAGAGAGAAAAGGAGTATTTATACTCAAAAAAAGAAAACCCTAGAATCCTAAAACAATTAAAACCCTAAAAAAATAATGGTCTCTCCTAACATAACTTAAATTAAGGCCCAAACAAAAGACAATGTTTAAAATAAAACTATTGGGTCTTTCTAACAATCATACTTAAACCCAATATAATTAAAACACTAAATCTTAAATAATTGTCTTAAAAACCTAACAGACTTCAAAAAATAAAGCCTAAATATAATAATTTTCGCACAAAAATTTAACCCAAATTAAAATAAGCATTTTAAGTCCAAAATAAGAGGATCTAGGCACAAACAAGTCTCCACATGTATAGTACATGGTCCTAGCTCTCCAAATTAATATTTTCAAGCCCAAAACATGTTGTGCAGCTCAACTTTCAACCCAAAATGTCTAAATAACGTTTTTACTATTATCTAACGGCTTTAATTTAATTTTCTTGACTCTTCTTGCTTTTAGTAATGCAATTGCTTCGGGAGGTAAATTCTGACCACCATTCGTGCTTTCCCTGCTCGCTTCATTAACAAAAAAAATTGTTCCTTTTCGTTGTTCTGTTTACCTTCAATCCTAACTGTAGTCTTCAATCATTGAGTTTGTACACTTTTCTTTGGAGAATTGAACGTGCAATATATCGTTTCCATAGTTCACAATCTGAACTTTCTTCTCGGTTTGAAATCGTAGTAATTTGAGTCTTGTACGTGGAGATCTAGCAATTTCCACGAACAACGTTTTTTCTCTTTCTTCAAATTTTGGTCTAAAGTTGCATCTTTGTTCTCTTTGTGTTTATTAGTTCGTTTCTCTATATTCTGAAAAAAAAGGGAAAAAAAAACCGAAAAAATCAAGAAAAAAAAAGAAAAATCCAAAAAAAAAAGAGAAGTGCAAAAAAAAGAGAGAAACAAAGAATAGTACTACTTGTTTTTGAGATCTTTTATTCTTAGAGTCTTGGTTTCCTTTTAAAATCCCATTTGAATGCCCTTTGATTATTTTTTACAAGTCCTAAGTGTGAAGTTGAATTCTGCAAGTGTTGATAGTCTTGATTAAAGTTGCCTAATTCTTTAAAGAGCCTCAAGAGGAATTTAGAGTGGTAAAAGGCAAGAGTGTGTGAGATCATTATCGTGGGAAAAAGCCATATAAGAGTGAAACACAAGTGTGAGTGACATTTGTGGAAAAAAGATTGCGAGGAAATTTTTTTCACTAACATTTTTTCTTGCAGCTTTTCCATGGCCAATAAGGATGATGTAGCAAGTGGAGATGGAGGTCAAAGAATTAAAGACCCTACCATCAATGCAATGCAACAACAATTGAAAGTTTTTCTTGGAGAAATAGGAGATTGGATAGATAGTCAAGGAAAAAGGATTGCAAGTTCGCAAATAAGTCAACCTAAGTTGAGAAGGCATAATAGGCGGAGGGAGGCTTCTATGAAAAAAATTGA
The DNA here is from genome assembly GCA_014851425.1 of Senna tora. Classification (NCBI taxonomy): domain Eukaryota; kingdom Viridiplantae; phylum Streptophyta; class Magnoliopsida; order Fabales; family Fabaceae; genus Senna; species Senna tora. Next base: position 19,212,894 of record CM026262.1, read on the forward strand.
ATCACAAAAATGTGAAGATAGTGGTAATAAGGAAGAGTTTGAATATGAAGTTGACAAAAATGTTGTGGAAGGTAAATTCTAGCCACCATTCGTGTTTTCCCTGCTCAGATCACACAGATTACCATTCCCCAAGACATCTTAGAGAGCTAAAGCTCCACTGGAGTTGGTGCATGCAGATATTTGGGGTCCTTCAAGAAACCCCACTCCAGGTGGAAAAAGATATTTTATACTCTTTGTGATATTTTACCCGTCTGATGTAGGTCTATATATTTTATTGAGCATAAATCAGAAGCATTTTCCTATTTTACACAATTTAAAGCCCTTGTTGAAAAGCAAAGTGGGCTTTCTATCAAAATTTTGAGAATTGATCGTGGGAGAGAATTCAATCATGGAAACTTCATTAAATTTTGCAAAGAGCATGGCATCAAGAAAGAGTTGACTATTCGATATACAACTCAACAAAATGGTATAGCTGAAAGAAAAAATCAAACAATTGTTGAGATGGCTCGTGCTATGCTTCAAGGCAAAAACTTGCCAAAAATATCTATGGGTTGAAGCCGTAAACACAGCGATTTATATTCTCAATCGCTCCCCCAAAAAATATGTTCGAGATAAGACTCCATGTGAAGCCTAGTTCGAGCGAAAGCCTAGAGTTGATCATATGAAGGTGTTCAGTTGCATAGCTTATGCTCACATGCCCAACGTAAAGAAGGACAAATTAGACCTTAAAGGAGAAAATTTTATTTTCATCGGCTACAATGATGAATCCAAGGGATATCGTCTCTACAATCCCGATACAAAATAGCAAGTCATTTTAAGGGACGTAATCTTCGATGAAGCAGCTAGCTAGGAATGGAACGATGAAGCACCTACAAGGATTCAACACCTCAAAACAGAGGAGAATGCAAGAGATGAACCAGGCTCGATCACAAGTCAACCCAGAAATATGAAGAAGATGCAAAAGAAGACGAATGGAGAAAAGCCATGGATGAGGAAATCAAGATGAACGAGAAGAACTAAACATGGGAGCTCATGTAGAAGCCCAGAACTTCAAGGCACGACTTGTCGCAATAGGATACTCACAGCAACCAGGCATTGACTTCAACAAGACCTTTGCTCTTGTGGTATGTATGGAAGCAATATATCTTCTCCATCATGGATTGACAAAAAGCCCAAGTAAGCCATTGTTATATATAAAGATGCAAGAAGACCAATTTCTCATTTTATGGCTCTGTGTTGATGATCTTATATACATCGAAAATGATGCAAAGATGATAGAAGACTTCTAGAAGGCGATGATGAAGGAGTAGGAGATGACTGATCTTGGCCTCATGCGCTACTTTCTCAGAATGCAAGTCAAACAAAGACCTAGATAGATATTCATTTCTCAAGAAAAATATGCAGATGATTTGTTGAAGAAGTTTAAAATGGTATATTGCAAGCCGACATCTATTCCAATGGGCACAAGTGAGAAATTGTCCGAGGAAGATGGAACATAGAAAGTGGATAAGACCTGATCGCACCCAAAATCAACCTAACATTAGAGTGTTAAATAGCATAAATAATAGATAAATATACATTTATACTAAAAAGGTTGAATATCTTGACATAAGGAATTAGTTATAAATATGATAAAATGCCCATAAAAAGCATCAATTCTTGATATTCTTGATTATCTGTAAAACCTGTGGAATATTAGATAAATGCGTTTGATGTTTTTTGAGTGCTGCAGGCTTAACAGAGATCAATGGGAAGAATATATTCCAAGCTTGAGAACTGGAACCAAAGCAAGAACTAGTAGCAGAGCCAAGAAGGAGACCAAGACAAGCAAAGAACGGAGCATTCACCATGGCAAGCAGAAAGGCTCGCCACAACAAGTAGAAGCAGACTCGACACAACGAATGGCAAGCAGCTTGCCACAACGAGCATAAATGCACTCGCCACAGCAAGTCAAACTGATGATGTGGTAGATGACGTGGACAGCAACTTAATGAACGAAAATACAATGGGACCCAGTCATATGAAGAGTTAGAGAAGCGTTTAAACTCGTTTGAATTCGAAAATTAAACCACACAATAGTTATCAATTATCTCCATCTTAATCCCAGTCAAACTATGACTCCTAGAACAGTATAAAAACGCTTCATCAAGTTGAGAGAAGAGGTTAGACAGATTCATAATTCATTTAGAGATTAGAGAGAGAATATGAGAGGCTTAGTTCTTCTTGGGTTTCCAAGAAGAACTAGTGTAGGCATGAGCCTTTGGCTTTTCATTAGGGTTTATTAATTCATTGTTCTTCTTTGTATTCATCTTTTTCGATTCATATGATTGTATTTGCTTCGTATCACAAGTCATTAGTTTATTTGATTCTTCCATAAACGGGCGTATACTCAGTCAGTTGGATCTTTCATATTGGGTCGGTAATCTTTGATTATGTGGTAGGGTACTTAGGAATTCTAAATTTTTGGAATTCAATACAATTCCATTTATTGGGTTCTTAATCGTATGCATCTCTTATTGCAATAATATTTGATTAAATTGATTGACTCGATCGGGCGGTTGTTTGTCTAATATTATCATAAAATCGCTTGATTCATTTTATTGATGTTCCCGATCGGGGATAACATTATCATTAGATAGGCTTTTGAAATACAAGAATATCTTAAATAGGGTGAATTTAAAATGAAATAGTTGAACCTAAAAACCTTTAGATTGGCTAGAATTGATGAGTTCTATTCTTCTTGGTACCTATTTAATTACATATTGAATTTAATATCTTTGACCCTTTTTACTACAATCATCATTTGCCCCTTTCATTCCACGAATACATGTTTTGCTTGGATTATTAACCAATTGCAGGATAATCAAACGATTCCGTGAGAGATTCAACCCTTGGGTTACACCCTGTGCTACCCTGAGGTTTTTATTTGATCACGATCATGACGACTGGTCGAGACCTCAACTCGAAGAAATTCGAAGGAGTTTTCACGCAAAATCAAGAATGTCTACCAAAGCCTAGTGGGTTCATTGATCTATCTCACAAACACATGGCCGGATATAGTACATGCCGTCAACATTGTTTTCATATTCATGAGCAAGCCCAGCAAGTCTCACTTAACTGATGCAAAAAGGATTTTGCGATATGTTAAAGACAAGAATAATTTCAGGATAGTGTATGAAGCAGAGGATAGCTACAAATTAATTGGCTAGACTGATAGTGGCTGGGCAGGTAGCATCAATGATTGGAGGAGCACATATGGTTATATTTTTCTTCTTGGCTCAAAGGCAATTTCATGGTCATCGAAGAAGCAAAAGACTGTAGCGCTTTCATCTCCAAAAGCTAAATACATGGTCGCAACCAGTGCCGCTTGTGAAGCAGTCTGACTTAGAAGGATCATGGAGAACCTTCATCAAAGCATCAATGCACCAACAAAAATCTATTGCAACATGTCCATTGCAATGACAAAGAACCTAGTATTTCACAGTTGCACCAAACACATTGAAGTTCGGCATCATTATATTTCTGAGCTCGTAGAACATGAGGAGATCGAGTTGGAATTCAAGACTGAGGATCAACTAGCAGATATATTCACGAAGCCGATTACAGTAGAAAAATTTATCAAATACAAAGAAAAGCTTGGAGTCATAGATTTTTTTCTAGATTCAGGGGGAGTGTAAAAAATTAATCTAGAAAAATCTATCCTATCTAGAAAAATCCATAATTATGACATGAAAAAAGTATAAAATAAAATAATCTTCTGATCTGAGGATGCCAGCGTCGAATATCTAAAATATACATATACAGGATATGCAATGATGGTTTTAATAGAGTTGTGTAGAAACATTGAGAAAATTCTGTATAAATTAATGCTAAACTCCACTGACATTAGAAGCCTATAAATATAGGAAGAACATGTATGCATTGTGTGAAAAATAAAGAGGGCAAGTTTAAGATTTCCATAAGCTTTCATACGTGTCTTCTCTTCTTTCCTATACTTCTCCCCTCATCTTTTAATTCCAATTCTTAAATAACTATCACTTTTTTCACTCCCTTTCAACTTCAGTAAGATACCCCTGGCCGAACGTCAATACTCATTTTCTTGATTTAAAACCATCAGGATTGACCTTACATATCTCAAAAAAAGATTGATTAGAATCGATTTAAGGTAGGAATTTCTAGTTAATGGGCGTGGGAAAATTATGTATACTGCATGCTTTGGTTAGGAACGAATTCTTGATAAAATCATCAACTAAAAGTTAAGTAAGAATGAGAGAAGGTAACTACGATTGTCCAAAGTGTAAATTCAGAATTAGAAAATCAAGTAGAACAGTTACATTTATATTGTACTTAGCTTCAAATATGTTAGGAACTCTAATTTGTCATGACTTAATTAAAGTTGATTAAGTTCTATGGCATCAAATATGGATTTGTATGTCGATTTCAAGACAAATGGATTTTTTGTTTGGGACGTCGTTTAGTGAAAATATGAAGTGTGAGGAACTCTGTAATTTAATTCAAGTAATATTTCTTGATATGTCCACCTCCGAAAAGGTTATAATGAATTATAACTGTAGGAGAACATTAAGAAAAGATGTTAAAAGAGTAAAGAGGAAATAGATATTAGAAAGTAAAGTAAATTACACTAATCTCCCTTGACAGATCAGGAAATTACACTGACTTTCCCTCTCGATTGAAAAATTACACTAACATCCCATAACACATGAAAATGGCTTAAATTTTGGTCCAAGTAACAATTTTCTTTGAAGCCTTCATCCAAATGGATGAGTTTTTGTAGATTTTCAACTCAATTTTTTAATGACCAAAATACCCTATCAAAATATTTGGATTGTTTGTGACCAAAATGCACTTGTAATTTGGTGATTGAAAATAACCAACGTTGCTACTTCATTTGTCAATTTGAAAAAAAAAAAGATAGCAAATGCAATTTCTAAGTAATTAGTAATTATTTTGTAAAAATTACTAATTATAGAATTTGTTAAAATTTTATTTAATTTAATCTAAAAAAGATTATAAAGGTTGCTAAATTATTAAAAATAGAAAATACTTCCATAAAAAATAAAAGAAAATACAAAAAAGAGAAGAATAATATTGACAAATGAAGTAGCAATGTTGGTTAATTTCAATTACCAAAAGGGCATTTCGATCACAGAGGCCAAATAGTTTGAGAGGGCATTTTAGTCATAAAAAATTGAGTAGCAAATTTACAAAAATCATCTATTTGAATGGAGGCTTAATTTTGTGTTGCTTAAAATTATTTAATTTATATTTGTGTATGAAAAATGCACATATATAACGATATCTTGTGATAGACATTTGATTTAAGGAGTAGCCACAACATCCTCTTAGAGAAATATATATCTGTGTTTCTAAATTTGATATCACTTATGGATTTAAAGACATGAAATTTAAGTCAATATGAAGTTGTGATTTATCTTCACCCACAGGGAGAAATTCATATCAACATATTTCATTAAGGTGAAATGAAATTGCTTTATGTTTCTTAGGTAGCCTACAGGTATTAAGGAAAAAAAATGCATTCTAGTTTCATCATTAAACTAATCATGAGTTTTATGTTGATTTCTTTACCCACAAGTATAATTTAGTAGTACATAATTCATGTCATTGTATAACTTGCATTGGTGAGCATACTAATCACATGTGATGATATTTGCCTCTATTCTAAATATGATTAATTGTTTATTCCTACAGCATCTTCACCTCTTTTAATTTGGTGAAACTTCTGAAAAGATTTCTTTTAGTATGGTGATAATTATAAAGCGTGGAAGCAATCAATCTTTCTAATTAATTTTGGGATGCATAGACCTTGACTATGCTCCTTGTATGGAGAAGCCTCCGGTACCTACGGCTGCTAGCACTCCTGCTGAGATTGCATTGTGTGAATGCTAGGAGTGGTCTAGTCACATCAGTTTGATGTTAATAAAATCTCGTATAAGGGCTAGCATCCGAGGGTCCATACCAAACAAGGTGAAAATCAAGGATTACATGTAGGTAATTCATGAGCAATTTGCATCCTTAGACAAGATTGACTAGCACTCTAATAGCACAACTGTCATCAATGAAGTACACTAGCACAAGCTCTGCCTTAGCACATTATGCAAATGCGAGACATAGCCGCACAACTTAAGTCCTTGGATATTGATGTTACTGATAATTTCTTGGTGCAGTTGATCCTCAATTCTTTTCCTTCACAATTTGGACCTTTTAAAATCATGTATAAAACACAGAAACAAAAATGGTCAGTTAATGAACTATTGTCCATGTGTGTGCAAGAGGAAGGAAGATAAACTTTGAGAAGGGTGAAGGGTCTAATGAGGCTCACATTGTGACAAACACCAAGCAAGACCATCAAGGAAAAAGCAAGAAGAATAAACTTGCTCCTCATTCTAAAAAGAATAAAGGATGTTATTAGTTGCTTCTTCTGTAAGAAGAAAGGACATGTTAGAAATATTTGTCCTAAATGTGAGGCATGACTAATTACAAAAGGTAATCTCTTATCCTTTGTGTGTTTTGAATCTAATTTCGTTGATATTTGTCATGATACATAGTGGATTGATATTGGTTCTACAGTTCATATTACTAATACTTTGCAATGTTTTTTAAACCAAAGGAAACCTAGTCCATGTTAACAACTGATTTTTCCTAGAAATTGGATTGGTTCACATGTGTGGAAGCGGTTGGGACCTATAGAATTAATTGAAGTATTGACTTTGTAATAGATCTTGAACAGCCCTTTATGTACCAAGTTTTTCTAGAAACTTAATTTCAATTTCCAAACTTATTCCTTTGGGTTTTCTTTAAATATTAATGGTTTTTCTTTTGACTTATTGAAAAATGGTGTTTATGTTGGAAATTTTCTTTGGATAATGGTCTGTATAAGATTCATGCAAATCGTAATGTTGCTTGTATCTTAGTAACTATGCATGGTAATTTTGGTATTAAACGAAGTATCATGAATGAAAATTCCTCTATGTTGTGGCACAAAAGGTTATGACACATATCTAAATTCATATGTGGATTGCATTAAGGTTAAGCAGACGAACGTGTCATGTAAATGTGTAATGAGGAATTCTAATTTATTAGAGATAATACACACTAATATTTGCAGTCATGATATTGATTCTGTTTTTTTCTATGTGCCTTGAATTTAATTGTATCCTAATACGATAGGGAATTCAAGTCAAGGAGAAGATTTGTAGTTCTTCTAGGTGTCTTGAATTAATTAAGTTATTCATTATTGTAAGGGGTATGTATTCTAGTAGAACTAGGAATTGGGTAATTAGGCCCTTTTATTTATTGGGCTTAATTTAGGAATCCTTATGGTACTAGAGCTTTGAGATACATATAAATACAATAATAGATGGTGAGTGAAGAAGAGTCTTATGAGATTTGTCAAGTGAATATCTTAGGGAGATTATCCTAAGTGGATCATCTCAAATAGATAATTCTAGGGAGAGATCTACTGGGAGACTCTGGTTGTAACCCTATTTTCAATATATTTGAGTTCTCTGTTCTTGGGGTGGACGTAGGCTAATTGATTGAACCACGTTAAATTTCTTGCGTTCATCTTTTCTTCTCTATTTTCCACATTCTCATTCTTTGTGTGATCTGTGAGGTTTTTTGGGAGGAACTCTGCATCATAACAAGTGGTACTAGAGCCTGGTTTCAGAATTTTGGATTCTAAACCGAAAAGGATTTTCGTAGATCTTGTTTCAATGGCGATAAAGTATGAGGTTGAGAATTTTGATAAAGGTTCAAATTTTAGTCTGTCGAAGATTTGAACGCAATCGGCATTGATTCTACAGGACTTGTGGCAAGCGATTGAGGATAAGTTTTCCGTTTCGGTGACCGAAGAACAAAGGCTTGTGATAAAGAAGAAAGCGTTGGGTGCGATTTTCATAAGCGTTATAGATAGCGTTCTACAGGAGATTGCTGGTGAAGATACAACGGGAAAAGCATTGAAGAAGCTGGAGGAATTGTACTCGGCAAATTTGTTGACCAATCTCCTATATCTTAAAAAGAGACTTTACAATTTGAGGATGACTGAGGGTACAACGGTCAAATCACACCTTGATGAATTTAATTCAATAATCATGGACCTGAAGAATGTGGACATCAAAATTGAAGATGAGGATCAAACCCTCATTGTGTTATGTTCACTATCACCATCCTATGATACCTTCAAGGACTCAATGTTATATGGGAAAGAAAGTATTGTTAGAAAATAAACTATTATTCTTATCAGGATCATAGGCAAATCATAGAACACTCATATAGTATAATTTAAATATGCGTACCTCTTGATGCCATAGCAGAATAAAACGTGATCAATCGTTCACGTAGAGGCCGGTATTCCTCTCCTTATCTCCTTATAGATGACAACCCTAATGGGGAGGCTAGGTCAAAAGTTAGATTGGAGAGGGGACTCAACCCTGTATTTATAGAGGGTTAACAATTACCTACTCATCATAGATAGTTAACCCAAAGCCCTACACTTACCACATTACATTATTATTGGGCTCAAGGCCCGATTTACAAGGTGAGACCAAAACCAATTAATCACATTAATTTTCCAGGTATCATGGTCATAATTTAGGCTATACATCCAACCAGTATGTTTAATAAAACAAAATATCAATTAATTAAGCCCAAATATAAAATTATAAAATAATTTTATAACATTCTCCCACTTGGGCGTCATTAATTGGGTTTCATGTTATTTCAAAACAATTTTGAAAATGACTCTCTGGTTGAATAAACAAACGTGGCCACTAACTTAGCCCAAATAAAATCACATCAATATGATCAATATTTCGATAAGATGGTAGCTTAGAACTAAGGACAAGCATACACTGTAAAATTGTGCATTTGACCCTTAATTACATAAACTATTTCTCTTATCAATCAATCACAATGATGTAACAGTGAAGATGCACATTCATGCATATATAATGTGTGATTCCTTCTATGCATGTGTGCAAGAGTCCTCATCATATTTCTCCAAGAAATATGACATCTTCCCAAGAAGATTTCAAATGATTTAGTTTAAAATAATTCACAACTCTATGAAAGACACATGTTTCTTTATGAAACACAACACATGTTCCTTTAAGAAACACAACACATGTTTCTCTATGAAACACAATACAAGTTTCTTTCTGAAACTCAACACATGTTTCTCTATGAAACACCAATTTAATAATTCACTCTTTCATGACGAGTCACTTTCTCCAATAAAGCCATATATATTTTCAATCTTGAAATAAGAATGAAAGAAATGAACAAATATAATAATTCTCAAGGCATTCATTTCATGAAAAAATCAAGTCCACAATGTTTATGTTTGATAACAAAATGTAGTGAAATAAACATCAAACAAAAAATAAAATAGCTCCCACTAAACAATAACATCAAAAGAATCGAGAACACACATGCCCTCTACATGTTTCTTAAATACAATAGGCCTAAGCCCTTTGGTTAGTGGATCAACAATCATGGACTCAGTATCAATCTGCTCAATCAAGATATCACCATCTCTTACCATATCTATCACTGAAAGATATTTAATTGCTATATGTTTTGAACCAGAACTCACTTTATTGTTTTTGGAGAACAACAGAACTGCTCTATTGTCACAGAAAATCTTTATTGGCTCAGAGATAGAATCAACAATTTTCAGCCCAGTAATAAAGTTCATAAGCCATATAGCTTGAGTTGCTGCGCCATAGCAAGCAACAAATTAGCCTACATAGTAGAAGATGCAATTAATGTCTGTTTCACACTTTTCAAAGATACTACCCCACTTGCCAATTTAAAAATATATCCTAAAGTTGACTTTCTAACATCAGTGCATCCAGCAAAATCTGAATCAGAATACCCAAGAATTTCCAAATCATCAACCTTTCTATAAATCAGCATATAGTCCTTTGTTCTTTGCAAGTATCTCAAAACCTTTTTAACTGGAACCCAATGTCCCCTACCAGGATTTGACAGATATCTACCAAGTGCACTAACAACAAAGGACAAGTCAGGTCTCGTGCAAACTTGAGCATACATTAGGCTTCCAACTGCACTAGCATATGGGATAGTTTTCATCTCTTCTTTCTCAATGTCATTCCTAGGGCATTGAAATTGACTAAATAAGTCACCTTTAGTGACTGTGACATCTCTAGGCTTACAATTATACATATGAAACCTCTTTGAAACACGATCAATATATGCCTTTTGAGACAGTCCTAAAAGTTTCTAGATCTATCCCTCCGAATTTCCATTCCCAAAACAAAGGAGGCTTCCCCAAGATCCTTCATATTAAAATGTTGAGATAGCAATGCTTTAGTTTCATGAAGTAATTTCACATCATTGCTGGCAAGCAAGATGTCATCTACATAGAGGACCAGGAATATGAACTTGCTCCCACTGATTTTGAGATATATACATTGATATACTTTATTCTCAACAAACTCAAGGAGGTTAAGAATAAAGTATATCAATGTATATAAACTTCTTCATAAAGTTCTCCATTCAAAAATGTTGTCTTTACATCCATCTGATGGAGTTCTATATCATAAATATGCCACCAAGGCCATAATGATTCTGAAGGAATCTTTACAAGAAACAGGAGAGAAGGTTTCCTTGTAATCAATCCCTTCCTTTTGAGTGAACCCTTTCGCCACAAGTCTGGCCTTAAATCGTTCCACATTTCCGTCTGCATCCCTTTTAGTTTTAAACACCCATTTACATCCAATGGGTTTAAAACCTTCAGGAATTTCAACAAGCTCCCACACTTCATTGTCAAACATAGATTGAATTTCTTCATTCATGGCTTCAAGCCACTTATGTGATTGAAGAAAAGTCACTGCTTGCTCATAGGTAGTAGGGTCAACAACATCGCCAATGTCATGCTCATGCTCCCCTAAATAAATCAAATAGTCATTTGAACTTGCAGGTCTCCTCACCCTATCAGATCGTCTAACAGGGGGAGGAGGAGCAATAGGTTGCTCTTCTTCTACAAGAATTTCTGTCTCATCACCTGTAGGGTTTTCTACAACATTGTCATGAACTTGTTCATCTTGAATTATCTCATCTACTTGAGGTTCTACTCTTTCTCTCCCAAGAGGTATGAGTATTATAACATTCCCTATCTCTCTTGTGATTTCCTGCTCATCCTCTAATGTTATTGACGCACCATGAGAGAAATCACAATCAACTATATCATCTTCTAAGAACTTTGTAGACATTGCCTCAACTATCTTACTTCTACGGGTAGGACAGTAAAAGCTATAGCCTTTAGACACACTGGGATAACCTATGAAATAACAACGGGTAGTTTTAGGACTTAATTTTGATGTTGTCAGGTCATAAAGTTTTACTTCTACTGGACACCCCCATACTCAAAGGTGATTTTAACTAGGTTTCCATCCCTTGAATAATTCAAAAGCAGTTTTAGGAACTACTTTTGAATGCACCCTATTTAAGATGTACATTGCTGTTAAAAGAGCTTCCCCCTAAAGAGTTTGAGGTAAATTAGTTCTACTCATCATGGATCTCACAATATCCATTAAAGTGCGATTTCACCTTTCAGCCACACCATTTTGTTCAGGGGTACCGGGCATGGTGAATTGTGAAACAGTTCCACATTCTTGCAAAAATTTGGCAAAAGGTCCCATCAATTGCCCCATTTCACCATGCCTACCATAATATTCTCCACCTCGATCAGATCTCACAATTTTAATTACTTTATCACATTGTTTTTCTACCTTTAAAGACTTAAAATTTTTCCAGTGATTGGGACTTATCACTAATTAGGTAGACATAGCCAAAACGTGAAAAATCATCAATAAATGTGATAAAATATTTATGCCCACATAGACTTGATTTTAAAGGCCCACAAATATCAGTGTGAATTATCTCTAGAAGTTCTTTACTACGTGTTGCTGACTTCTTTTTGGTTTTAGTCATTTTTCCTCTAATACAATAAATACAATTTCCATTCTGTTCAAAAAAATAAATAAATACAATTTCCATCATTTGATAGGTCAAGGGAAGACAGACATTCATCTTTAATCAATCTATTAATTCTTTCTTTTGAAATATGACCTAAACGTCTATTCCATAGGGAATAGGAATTTTCTTTTATTAGAGTCCTTTTAACTCCAATACTTTGCACATGTAAGGTAGTGAATTGATTAGAATTCATGTTCAATTTATATAAACCATCACATTTAATTCCATTACCAACAACTCGAGAGTCATAAAACAATTCAAAAGATCCTTTATTAAAATTTAATGAATAACCGCAATCATCAAGTCTAGACAATGAAATTAAATTTCGTCTCATGGACGGTAGAAAAAGAGTTTCTTTTAAATGCAAAACAAAATCAGAATCTAAAATCATTTCAACTAATCCTACGTATTCTACTTCAACTTGAAGACCATTCCCTACATAAAGTTTCACTTCATCCTTCCTTGCCTTTCGTTTGTTCTTGAACCCCTGCAAGGAATTAGTAACATGAATAGATGCTCCAGAATCAATCCACCATGAATTCAAAGGAACATCTATCATACTGGATTTAAAACAAACTAAAGCCAGAGGATTACCTTCATTATTAGCCTTCTTTAGTGAATTTTTGTAGAAAAAACAGTCTGCCTTCATATGACCTTTCTTCTTGCAATGCCAACATGTCATTGTCTTCTTAATTGTGGGATTTGGGGCATTGTGAGTCTAACAGGGTTTTTTCTCAATTTTCCTTTCAAAATTTCTCTTACCCTTATTTTTTTCATTTTTACAACCCTTTTTCTTTTGGTGTGACTGACTGACTAAATTCACACTTCCTTCAATACTGAGTTTTATGCGCTCTTCTTCTTGAGCACAAATGGATATCATGGTGTTCACATCCCAAACTTCTTTTTGAGCAACATATGAGGTTTTAAGGGAGTTAACTTTCGAAGGTAGGGATTAAGGGCATGGTTTACAATAAAACTATCAGTAACAGGACTATTGAAGTCACCAAGCCTACTAGCAATATTTACCATCTTCAGCATATATTCTCTAACCCCACCTACCCCATCATATTTCATACTGATGAATTTTTCCATCAGTTGCACAACCTCAACCTTACCAGATATTACATATCTTTCCCCTATGGAAGCAAAGAAAGTCTTGGCATTATCTGATGCTGGCACTGCCCTCACAAGACTCTCAGAGATAGACCTCTTAATTATCATCAAGGCTAACTTGTTAGCCTTTTCCCATTTCTCATAAGACTGCCTCTGCTCAGCAGTGCTTGCTTCAGTTAATGCCCAGGGGCATCAACCCTAATAGCCATATCAATATCCATAAGGGTAAGAGTCAATTCAACATCTTCTTTCCATCTCTTATAATTGTTTCCAGTCAAGGTTTCAATCGTAGTAGTTTGATTATTCATAGAAAGAGAACAGTGAGCTGAAAAATAGTTGAAGAAGGAATAAGATAACAAAACAGGAAAAATTCAATATAGCAAACATTAGATACCCATGACACACAATCACAAACTCCCCTGTAGGTGAAGAAAGTGACATGTAACCAAGAATCTAAATAACAAGCAACTAATTCAAAATGGATTCCAAAAATTCAACACCTACGGACAGAAGAATTTTAATCCAAATTACAAATCAATTGCTCCATGATACCCAAATAATTCACATAATTACTCCCTGTAGGTGAGTGATATATACAAATTAATTTGTACATCAAGATTATCCCCAATTTATTTAGAAAATAATAATTTATCAAAGATTACATTAATTCAACGGGTAGGCCATTGCGATGACAACTAACCGTCTCATCAACAATCTTTACAGGGGATCATATTGCCCGTTTCAATTTCTTCAACTAACATTAAATCTCTCGACTAGACAATTATTTTAATTTTTTTAATCTCAATTATTTGTACGGAGAATAAAATTAAATAAGCATCAATCTCATATAAGAAGAGCAATATACATAGAAATTAATATTTATCATAAAATAAATTTTTCATACTCTTCAAACATCATCAAAATAATCATTCAGCCTCACAAAATATGAAATAGATATTTTATTACTATTATTATCATTATTATTATGGCAAAAGTACCGTTCCTAACCCCAACGTTTGGGGGTCCTGTCAGTTTCGCCCCTAACGTTTTTTCGCTGTCAATTGTACCCCTAACGTTTTACGTTTCTGCCAATGTCACCCTTTTCACTAACACCGTCAAATATTTAACAGTTTTTGCTGACGTGGCATCCTATGTGGCAAAACATTTTTTTTTCTGTCAATTGTACCCCTAACGTTTTACATTTCTATCAATGTCACCCTTTTCACTAACACCATCTAATATTTAATAGTTTTTGCTTACATGGCATCCTATGTGGCAAAAATATTTGACTTGGCATATTTTTTCCAAACCAGATTTTTTACTCATCTTTTTCCCATCAAAACCGTGTCGTTTTAGCCTCAACATATTCCTTTTAAAATATAACTCAAACGCACGTGCCATTTTGCAGACAAAAACATCAGAGACGTTACCCATTCTCTACTTTGTCGGAGACGTTACCCTAAAATAGAGAATGGATAACGTCTCCGATGTTTTTATGAGCAAAATAGCGCGTGCGTTTGAGTTATATTTTAGAAGGAATAGGCCGAGGTCAAAACGACACAACTTTGATGGGGAAAAGATGAGTAGGAAATCTGATGTGGAAAAAAAATATACCAAGTCAGATATTTTTGCCACATAGAATGCCACGTAGGCAAAAACTATTAAATATTTGATGGTGCTAGTGAAAAGGGTGACATTGGTAGAAATGTAAAACGTTAGGGGTACAATTGACAGAAAAAAAACTTTTTGCCACATAGGATGCCACGTCAGCAAAAATGGTTAAATATTTGATGGTGTTAGTGAAAAGGGTGACATTGGCAGAAACGTCAAACGTTAGGGGTACAATTGACAGCGAAAAAATGTTAGGGGCGAAACTGACAGGACCCCGAAACGTTGGGGTTAGGAAAGGTACTTTTGCCTTATTATTATTAATAGTATTAATAGGAAAACATGAGTGAACATGAATGAATATGATGATGAAGACACATATATATAGCATAGCAATACATTGTGTAATTCAATGTCAGCACGTTCCACAATGCCACCACGTATAGGATTATTGAAGAAAGAAAGAAAATAAAAACGCAGTATAATGCTAAACTGTGCGCATGACGAATACTGAACGCAAAATTTTCTTTATTTCTTCTAATCGTGAGTGAAAACACACAATGATACTGCGATTAGATCTTACGCACAGTGACGAGTATTTTTTAGAGTTTCAAAATTTGAAAAAACAGATCAAGAATTATGCTTTATTGGAAAAGCATTCAAACATTTCTTGTTCCTTAATGGCAATTTTTTTCAAATACACTCAAGAAATCTAATTACAGATTCAACATAATATTAGGAAACAAAAGAAAATAAATCATATGGGTTCTAGATTTGATTGCCTAACCTGCCTCTGATACCAAATGTTAGAATAATAAACTATTATTCTTATCAGGATCATAGGCAAATCATAGAAGACTCATACAGTATAATTTAAATATGCGTATCTCTTGATGCCATAGCGGAATAGAACGTGATCAACCGTTCACGTAGAGCCCGGTCTTCCTCTCCTTATCTCCTTATAGATGACAGCCCTAATGGGGAGGCTAGGTCAAAAGTTAGATTGGAGAGGGGACTCAGCCCTATATTTATATAGGGTTAACAATTACCTACCCATCATAGATAGTTAACCTAAAGCCCTACACTTACCACATTACATTATTATTGGGCTCAAGGCTCGATTTACAAGGTGAGACCAAAACCAATTACTCACATTAATTTTTCAGGTAACATGGTTGTCACGACCCCAAATTGGGAGTACGTGACCGGCACGGGAATAGATATTTACCTCTAAACCCGTAAGCCCTACCCTGTAAACATAGCTATAACTACCCTGCTATACAATCAATTTATACAATCATAATAGTGGCCACACCTCACTGGTGGCCTAATTAACCTGCAATCCACGGTTCGTTCAATACCGCTTCAGCTCAGCCCAGTGTATAGATATATATCAATACTCATAATATAAATATTCATATTATATTGACCGTACGTCTCAATACGTACGATCTATCCTATTCACATGCAGCAAGCACACATAATATATATATCCTTATCATACTGACCGTACGCCTCAATGAGTACGATCTATCCTATTCACATGCAGAAGTTTATATACTCATACATATATCCTAGTTTTTCCCCAAACTGGACCCTGTCTTTAAGTACATGTGAAGCCGACAATTCTAGAGTAGGTACATATCAAAAGCTTTAAACATATATACACAACTCTTACAACTTATAATATGTACAACCAAAAAAGTCAAAATAACTAAAAGTGTCCACCCACGCGAACTAGTGCGTAAAGGATGGTCTGATGTCCGTATCACTGTCCGGACGTCGATGCCTGCCCGATACCTATATCTGAAACATCGAAGCAGAGGGAGTGAGTCAAACAGACTCAGTAAGAAGCTTCCCATCCTCGGCGTAACGGCAGGTACCACTACAGCTGGGGAAAGGGAAACACCCACAATAACATGCGCATGAAAATCCAGTTTATCAAATCTTATATTACGATCAGACAATATTAATATAACATAAAATCAAAGATAAACCTACGGATCATGCTCCTCTATCATGCTTCTCATAAACAAACAATCACATTTAACATATCATCTTAAAACTATAAATCACTCAACTGGTCCATGTATTTCACAATGGACAATGGCCTCAACGGGAAAATCTTTCAAATTTTAACTGACCCTAGTGCTAGGCTAGGGCAATGGCCTCATCGAGCAATTTCTTTTAGTCCTTAACTGACCCTAGTGCCAGGCTAGGGCAATGGCCTCATCGGGCAAATGCTTTAATCTTTAACTGACCCTAGTGCCAAGCTAGGGCAATGGACTCAACGGGCAAATGTCTTAATCTTTAACTGACCCTAGTGCGAGGCTAGGGCAATGGCCTCAACGGGCAAATGTTTTAACTTGTTTCTCTTCCCAAGCTTATCCTGACTCTATCTACCAATTACTATCATAAACCGACTTTACCTAGGTAGCGTGAACATCCCTATGACTCACTAATCAATTATGAGATCGTTTAAATCCTGATTTAATACGCAAACCCTGGTTTAGATCATAACCTAGCTCTAAGGCCTTTCCTAAGTTCAATTACCATAAAACGTCGACGTTTACTAGCAACTTCTGTACGATTTCTTTAATGAGTTTCTAATTAATAGGGTAGACCAAACCTTAGACTCAATCAACAACTTACCCCCTTGCTTGTACTATTTGGCGTATCTCATGTCATCACATGGATACCCTCCAGTACCTCTTTACCTGTAGTCAAACACACATATACAAATACTTTCATATATAACAGTTTAGGAACATGAATAGCATTGTAACCAGTAAATAATTCTTACAAATAGGCAAGTAGGCAAACCACATATCCACATCCTCAACCAAACCTATAGGGAAAGGATGGGAAACCCCTCACCTGGACGGCTTCCTTGTGCTTGTCCTGGAGTAACTCCCGCTCTGGACGAGTCGTGGTTTCCTAACGAATGCATTCTTGTGGTTAACATCTCAAAATCTATGCAATTCATATGCATATGACATGCTCGTGCCTAAAAATGCACCTAGACGTCGCCAAGAACTGAGTCCTAGGTCTTATCCGTCTTCCCTCTCTTCTATGAGAGTCTCAAGTGCCCCGCACTTGGTTTGATAGAACTATCGCTTTCCTTGAATTGCTTTTGGGGCCTTGGATTTGAGTTACTAAACCTCGATATACTTCTAAACTATCCGACTTAAGGTTTCCTACGACTATGTAGGAAGGAAGTTGAAACTTGAGAGGTTAGACTTAGTTTTATTCCACAAATTTCCATTCTTGAGGGACAAGGAGGTACTTGGAACTAATTGAATTCTTGAAAACATGTTTAGGAATGTGCTAGGGTGTTAAAGATTGGAGGGAGGAGGTTTGGGAAGCCTAAAACCACCATTAGTGCATATTTGGGGCAAGCCAAGCTTGGCCAACCAGAGAGCTGGCGCAATTGCGCCAATTCTGTCGCAGCTGCGCTAGTACTCACTGGTCAGTCCAGAGAGCTGGCGCAGTTGCGCCCGTTCTAGCGCAGTTGCGTCAGCTCGCAAATCTGTTGTGCTGTGGGCTAGTTTGTGGCAATTTCTGGCCACTTTCCGACCCTGGCTTCATTTCGCTCTTCACGGGTTTCGTTCACCTACATTCCAACAATAAAAATCCAATCCTAACTACTCAAATCCAAGCCCGATTCCAAATTTATCAACGAATCCCCAAATTGGGAATATTTAGAATTTTTAACCCCAAAACCCTTCAAAATTCGAATTCGGCTAAACCC
Organism: Senna tora; assembly: GCA_014851425.1. Taxonomy (NCBI): domain Eukaryota; kingdom Viridiplantae; phylum Streptophyta; class Magnoliopsida; order Fabales; family Fabaceae; genus Senna; species Senna tora. The sequence continues at coordinate 19,231,408 of CM026262.1, forward strand.
GAGGGTATAGTCTCGATTCTTACCCCAACTAAGTGTTCAAGAACACTTCCTAGGTCTCAATCTATCCTCGAAACAACCCAATCGAAGGTGAATCGAAGAAATCCCTAAAATGGAGAAATTGAGGGTTTCGAATGAAATTGGGTTACCAACCTTTGATTCGATTGGTGGAAGATGTAGGAGACGTCGTACCCGAGCTCCGGTGACATTCCAGCGTCGGCTAACTCTCCCTCGTCACTTTTCTGGCGAACCCCAACTCTTCTTCTTCTTCTCCTCCACGCCTCTTCTTCCTCTCTCTCTTCTTTCTCTCTCTTTCTTTCTTCTTCTTTCTTTCTAACCCGTGGCTCTCCTTCCTCTTTCTTTTCTCTTTATTTTCTTTATTCTCCTTCTACCTACCCCTTCCCACAGCACCCCAACCTAAAGAATAATAATAAAATATAAATAAATAAATAACTAAATACTAATAATAATTATTATAATAAAGAAGAGGTGGAAAAATATCACCAATTAAATCTCTCCTCTTTCCAATTAAATTTTATTTCCATTTTATATCCCAAATTAATTACCCAAAAATATTTCCTACTCCCTTTTCCTCCTCTTTTTATTTTATTTCAAGCTTCGGAAATTTTCTCGGGTATCACAATCTTCCCCCCTTAAGAAATTCGGTCCCCGAATTTCAATTAACATACTAACCTTAGTCTTGAAATATGTGAGGATATGTCATGCGCATCTCTGACTCAACTTCCCACGTTGCTTTCTCCACCGAATGGTTTCGCCATAGGACTTTCACCAATGGTATCTCCTTTGACCTCATCTTCTTCAACTGGGGTCGAATTACATGAGAGGGGTTTGGCAGGTACTTTCGAAGCATGGACACATGAAACACCGGATGAACTCCTTCCAACTCCGCTGGCAATTCTAGACGGTAGGCAACATTCCTCACGCGTTCTAGAATTTCCAACGTTCTGATGTATCTTGGACTTAGCTTGGCTTTCTTGCCAAATCTCATCACGCCCCTCATTGGTTAAATTTTCAAGAAAACCTGCTCACCCATAGAAAACTCTAACTCTCTTCTCCAGTTGTCAGCATACAACTTCTGCCTACTTTGAGCCGTGGCAAGCCTTTCTCTAATGGACTTTATCTTGTCCAAAGCATCCTGCACAAGTTTTGGACCAACCAACTTGGCCTTTCCGACCTCGAACCACCCAGTCGGGGACCTGCACTTCCGACCGTACAAAGCCTCGAAGGGTACCATCTGAATACTGGCTTGGTAACTGTTGTTATAGGAAAACTCCGCTAAGGGCAGGTATTTCTCCCACCCTCCGCCGAAATCCATAATACATGCCCTAAGCATGTCTTCTAATATCTGAATGGTCCTCTCAGATTGCCCGTCAGTCTGGGGGATAAAACACTGTACTCAGATCAACTCTTGTCCCCAATGCCTCCTGCAATGCTCTCCAGAATCGAGAGGTAAACTGTGGCCCCTTGTCAGAGATAATCGACACCGGTACTCCGTGCAACCTCACTATCTCTGATAGGTACAACTGGGCATACTGGCCCACTTCATAAGTGGTCTTAAATGGCAGGAAATGTGCGAACTTGGTCATCCGATCAATGATTACCCAAACTGAATCGAATCCCCTCTATGATCGCGGCAATCTTGACACAAAATCCATAGTAATTCTCTCCCATTTCCATTCAGGAATATCTATCTGTTGAAGTGTTCCGGCGGGCTTTTGGTGTTCAACCTTAACTTGCTGACACACTAAACATCTAGATACGTAGTCTGCCACGTCTTTCTTCATACCATTCCACCAGTACAATTCTCTCATATCTTGATACATTTTATTACTACCCGGATGGATAGTGTACACTGTCTTGTGTGCCTCATCAAGAATTCTTTCTTTCAAACCATCCACCATAGGTGCACACAGTCGTCCCTCCAATTGGAGTATGCCACTGTCATCTATGGAGAATTGGACGTCGTCCTTCTCCCCCTTAACCACTGTATCTCTGATCTGTCTGAGGTCGGCCTCTTGATCTTGTTTTGATTTAACCTGTTCGACTAGAGCTGACTTAGCTTGGATATGGGCTAGAAACAAGTTGGAATCTTCAATTTCAGACTGAGTTCCAGACTGTTCCAGCTCATGTATTTCCCGAATTAACGGCCTTCGTACTTCACTGATATGGGCAAAGCTACCCATTGACTTCCGGTTCAGAGCGTCTGCCACCACATTCGCCTTACCAGGATGGTAAAAAATCGTGCAGTCATAGTCTTTCAACAGATCCATCCACCTGCGTTGTCTCAGATTTAGATCTTTCTGCTCGAAAATGTACTTAAGGCTCTTGTGGTCTGTGTATACCTCACATGTTTCACCATAAAGGTAGTGCCTCCAAATCTTCAAGGCAAATACCACCGCTGCCATTTCAAGATCGTGAGTTGGGTAGTGCTTTTTGTGCTTCCGGAGTTGCCTAGACGTATAAGCAATCACCTTGCCATGTTTCATAAGAACACACCCTAACCCAACTCGTGAAGTATCACAGTAAACTACATATCCTCTGGTGCCTTCAAGAAGAGCCAACACCGGTGTTGTGGTGACACTTTCCTTCAGCTTCTGAAAACTCTCTTCACACTTGTTATCCCACACAAACTTTACCCCTTTTTGAGTTAACTTTGTAAGTGGTGCAACAACCTTCGAAAAGTCCTGCACAAACCTTCTATAGTATCCAGCCAAACCTAGAAAACTACAAATCTCTGGGACTGAGGTAGGCTGGGACCAATTCTTCACTGCTTCTACTTTACTCGGGTCAACATGGATTCCTTATGATGATACCACGTGACCGAGAAATGCAACCTTATCAAGCCAAAACTCGCATTTTGAAAACTTAGCATACAATTTCTCTTCCTTTAGCTTTTGTAATGCCAGTCTCAAATGCTCTGCATGCTCCTCAACATTCTTGGAATGGACTAGAGTGTCATCAATAAATACAATGACGAACAGGTCTAGAAATGGCTTGAAAACCCGATTCATCATGTCCATAAAAGCTGCTGGTGCATTAGTTAGCCCGAACGACATAACTAGAAACTCATAATGGTCGTATCGGGTTTGAAAAGCAGTCTTGGGCACATCTTCTTTTCTAATCTTCAACTGATGATACCCTGATCACAGATCAATCTTTGAAAACCTCTTAGCACATTGCAACTGGTCGAACAGATCATCGATTCTTGGAAGTGGATATTGATTGCGGACCGTTACCTTATTCAACTTTCGGTAATCGATACACAATCTTAAAGTTCCATCCTTCTTCTTCACGAATAGAACTGGTGCACCCCAAGGTGAAAAGCTGGGTCGGATAAAACCCTTATCGAGTAATTCCTGTAACTGCGTGTGTAGCTCCTTCAACTCCTTCGGAGCCATTCTATAGGGTGGTGTGGAAATTTGCTGAGTGCTTGGTAAAAGCTCGAGCTCAAATTCAATCTCTCGATCGGGCGACAAACCAGGCATGTCGTCAGGAAATACATCAAGAAACTCCCGAACCACTGGTACCTGATTCGCGGAAAGTACTTCTTTCGTTGTATCCTTCACAAAAGCCAAATATCCTTTACACCCTTTCTCGAGTAGCTTGGAAGCTTTCATTGCTGAAATTAGACTCGAATATGGTGCAGCACCATCACCCTGCACCACGAATGGCTCTTCATTCGGCATATTGAATTTCAAACACTTTTCCATGCAATCAACTACCGCATGACAAGATGCCAACCAATCCATACCTTGAATAACATCCAGGTCTACCATGTATAGTAGTCGTAGGTCAACAACTGTTTCATGGCCCTCGACCACGACCATACACGACTCATAGACATATTTGACTTGGACCGATTCACCCATCGGACTACAGACCATTTCTGTCTCCTTCAATCTAGTCGGGCTCCTCTCAACTTTCTGTGCAAATGCATGTGAGGTGTAGGAATGTGTTGAACCAGAATCAAATAATACAAGGGCTTGGAGAGAGCATACTGAAAGTGTACCTGTCACAATTGCATTTGAGGCATGTGCATCCTGACGAGATAAAGCAAACACCTGTGCCTGTCCTCCTCCTGGTGCACCTGGACCTCTACCTCCTGCTCCTGCTCCTCTACCTCGGCCCGCACCTGATGTGTTAGTCTGGGGTGGTACAATCCTGACTGGTGGGGCTGCAATTGGAGTACTACCCGGAGTAGGATTACTCTTGACACTCGTACTACTCTTCCTCTGCGGACATTCCTTAGCCATATCCCTGAACGGGCCAAAGTTGTAAAAACCTCTCTTCATAACTTTGCACTCTCGAAAATGGAATCTTCCACATGTTCTACACTGCGATTTCTGGTTACCGCCCTTGGAATTATACCAGAATTACCAGCTGTCTTTTGCTTCTTCTTCCACCCCTGTCCATCATTGCCTGTCAGTAACTTATTCTTGGGATTCGCAGATGTCCCAAACTTCTTTCTATTTTCAATTACCCTAGCACAATCAGCAGCCTGTGCCAGAGTGTCAAACTGACCACACTACGGCAGTAAAACTACGAACAACGGCTCTACTAACCTGTGTATGAACCTCTTAATCAACTCCCTCTCATCGGGAACCAATTCACGAGCATATTGAGCTAGCTCCGTGAACTGTAGCTCAAACTCAGTCACTAACATATTTGGCGTAATCCACAAATCCTCAAACTGTTGACACTTGGCATACCTCGTTCCTTCATATGGAAACCGACCTAGGAATTCCTTCTGAAAATCTTCCCAGGTCATAGGAGCAACTCTCCTTGCATATGTCTTTTGCATTGATTCAAACCACACTCGTGCAGCGCCTCTTAAATGAAACGAGGCAAGTTCCACCGTCTCTCCTCCTGGACACCTCAGTAACTACCCAATTCTGATTATATCACGGAGGAAATGTTGAGGGTACTCCTTGGTTTCAGTTCTGCAAAAGGTAGGCGGATTCAATTTTAGGAATTTAGTAATCGACAATTCCCTCGGTCCCTGGGGCACGTCCCTTTGTTGCCACTCCCTTCTTGGTTCTTCCTCTCTTTCCTCAACCATTTCAATTTCCTGTTCAGCCGATATCACTTGCTCTTCTTCCTCGTCGACAACTAAATGGAGGACTTCTTGTTGAATTCGGCGGCTCATTTCAGCTCTCAACTCCTGAAATCCTGCAGTCAGCATCTCAGCCACTGATGGAGCACCCGTCTCAACCAGTGGCTCTGGGGTTTGTTGCCTATGCACTCCTTTATCTTATGCCCTACCACAACCGCGAGCACGGCCTCTATCTCGGCCCCTGGGAGACATTCTCTCTTCCCGAACAGATTCCTCATCAGTACGTGCAGGGACTCTACCGCCCCTCCTAGCCTGCCTAGTAGTCGACGGCATCCCTGTACTGCACATAAACGTCACCTGATAAGCATTTGCATAATCTATCATAGATTAAGAAGGAATGAAAGAAAGGCTGACTCAATTTATTATGGGTACTTCCACAAGTGCCTGTTTATTCCAACGTTGTGCCCGGGTTTCACAACGAAGGTTAAACTGACACCCGGTCATACCAATGGCTTCACATCACTTAAAGAATAACCAGGCTCTGATACCAAGTTTGTCATGACCCCAAATCGGGAGTACGTGACCAGAACGGGAATAGATTTTTACCTCTAAAACCGTAAGCCTTACCCTGTAAACATAGTTATAACTACCCTACTATACAATCAATATATACAATCATAATAGTGGCCACACCTCACTGGTGGCCTAATTAACCTGCAATCCACAGTTCGCTCGATATCGCTTCAGCTCAGTCCAATGTATAGAAATATATCAACACTCATAATATAAATATTCATATCATATTGACCGTACGTCTCAATACGTACGATCTATCCTACTCACATGCAGCAAGCACACATAATATATATATATATATCCATATCATATTGACCGTACGCCTCAATGCGTACGATCTATCCTATTCACATGCAGAAGTTTATATACTCATACATATATCCTAGTTTTTCCCCAAACTGGACCCTATCTTTAAGTACATGTGAAGCCGACAATTCTAGAGTAGGTACATATCAAAAGCTGTAAATATATATACACAACTCTTACAACTTATAATTTGCACAACCAAAATAGTCAAAATAACTAAAAGTGTCCACCCACGCGAACTAGTGCGTACAGGATGGTCTGATGTCTGTATCACTGTCTGGACGTCGATGCCTGCCCGATACCTGTATCTAAAACATTGAAGCAGAGGGAGTACGTCAAACAAACTCAGTGAGAAGCTTCCCATCCTCGGCGTACCGGCGGGTACCACTACAGTTGGGGAAAGGGAAACATCCACAATCACATGCGCATGGAAATCCAGTTTATCAAATGTTATATTACGATCCAGCAATATTAATATAACATAAAATCAAAGATAAACCTACGGATCATGCTCCTCTATCATGCTTCTCATAAACAAACAATCACATTTAACATATCATCTGAAAACTATAAATCACTCAACTGGTCTATGTATTTCGCAATGGACAATGGCCTCAACGGGCAAATCTTTCCATTTTTAACTGACCCTAGTGCCAGGCTAGGACAATGGCCTCATCGGGCAAATGCTTTAATCTTTAACTGACCCTAGTGCTAGGCTAGGGCAATGGCCTCAACGGGTAAATGTCTTAATCTTTAACTGACCCTAGTACCAGGCTAGGGCAATGGCCTCAACGGGCAAATGTTTTAACTTGTTTCTCTTCCCCAGCTTTCAGCTGGGATCCTAATTCTATCTACCCATTACTATCCTAAACTGACTTTACCTAGGTAGCGTGAACATCCCTACGACTCACTAATCAATTATGAGATCTTTTAAATCCTGATTTAATACCCAAACCCTGGTTTAGATCATAACCTAGCTCTAAGGCCTTTCCTAAGTTCAATGACCATAAAATGTCGACGTTTACTAGCAACTTCTCTATGATTTCTTTAATGAGTTTCTAATTAATATGGTAGACTAAACCTTGGACTCAATCAAAAACTTACCCCCTTGCTTGTACTGTTCCGCGTATCTCATGTCATCACATGGATAACCTCCAGTACCTCTTTACCTGTAGTCAAACACACATATACAAATACTTTCATATATAACAGTTTAGGAACAACAATAGCATGTTAACCACTAAATAATTCTAACAAATAGGCAAGTAGGCAAACCACATATCCACATTCTCAATCAACCCTATAGGGCAAGGATGGGAAATCCCTCACCTGGATGGCTTCCTTGTGCTTGTCCTGGAGTAACTCCCGCTCCGGACGAGTCGTGGTTTCCTAACGAATGCATGCATGTGGTTAACATCTCAAACTCTATGCAATTCATATGCATATGACATGCTCGTGCCTAAAAATGCACCCAGACGTCGCCAAGAACCGAGTCCTTGGTCTTATCCGTCTTCCCTCTCTTCTATGAGAGTCTCAAGTGCCCCACACCTGGTTTCATACAACTATTTCTTTCCTTGAATTGCTTTTGGGGCCTTGGATTTGAGTTACTAAACCTCCAAATACTTCTAAACTATCCTACTTAAGATTTCCTAATGACTATGTAGGAAAGAAGTTGAAACTTGAGAGGTTAGACATCGTTTTATTCCTCAAATTTCCATTCTTGAGGGAGAAGGAGGTACTTGGAACTAATTGAATTCTTGAAAACATGTTTAGGAATGTGCTAGAGGTGTTAAACATTAAAGGGAGGAGGTTTGGGAAGCCAAAAACCACCCTTAGTGCATATTTGGGGCAAGCCAAGCTTGGCCAACCCGAGAGCTGGCGCAGCTACGCCATATCTCACTTGCCAGTCCAAAGAGCTGGCGCAGTTGCGCCAGCTCGCAGCACAGCAGATTTCTGTTGTGCTGTGGGCTGGTTTGTGGCAATTTCCGGCCACTTTTCGACCCCGGCTTCGATTTCGCTCTTCACGGGTTTCATTCACCTACACTCCAACAATACAAATCCAATCCTAACTACTCAAATCCAAGCCCGATTCCAAATTTATCAACGAATCCCCAAATTGGGAATATTTAGAATTTTTAACCCCAAACCCTTCAAAATTCGAATTCGGCTAAACCCGAGGGTATAGTCTCAATTCTTACCCCAACTAAGTGTTCAAGTACACTTCCTAGGTCTCAATCTACCCTTGAAACAACCCAATCGAAGGTGAACCGAAGAAATCCCTAAAATGGAGAAATTGAGGGTTTTGAATGAAATTGGGGTTACCAACCTTTGATTCGATTGGTGGAAGATGTAGGAGACGTCGTACCCGAGCTCCGATGACTTTTTTCGGCGTAGGCTAGCTCTCCCCGGTCACTTTTCCGGCGAACCCCAACTCTTCTTCTTCTTCTTCTTCTCCTCGACGCCTCTTCTTCCTCTCTCTCTCTCTCTCTCTCTCTTTCTTTCTTCTTCTTTCTTTCTAACCCATGGCTCTCCTTCCTCTTTCTTTTCTCTTTATTTTCTTTCTTCTCCTTCTACCTACCCCTTCCCACGGCACCCCAACCTAAAGAATAATAATAATAATAATAAATATAAATAAATAAATACTAATAATAATTATAATAAAGAAGAGGTGGAAAAATATCCCCAATTAAATCCCTCATCTTTCCAATTAAATTTTATTTCCTTTTTATGTCCCAAATTAATTACCCAAAAATATTTCCTACTCTCTTTTACTCCTTTTTTTATTTTATTTCAAGCTTCGAAAATTTTCTCGGGTATCACAATGGTCATAATTTGGGCTATACATCCAACCAGTATGTTTAATAAAACAAAATATCAATTAATTAAGTCCAAATATAAAATTATAAAATAATTTTCTAACAAGTATTTGACTTGATAATGATAGCAGTGCGCTAAAGTCGAAAGAGTTGAAGAGGAGTTTCCCGGATAACAGGGCAGAGGGCGAAGGGTTGGTAACTACGAATAGGAGTGGTGGAAGGAAGAACCATGGAAATAATGTGACCTGTTGGAGGTGTGATATGTCTGGACATGTAAAGAAATATTGTCCCGGTGGAACAAGTTTGGCAAAAGGCTTCGAGGTAGATCCTGGCTTTGCCTCTCTCGTTATGGGGGAGGATTATGTTCTCTGAAAATTGAGAAGGGTATCCTTATGGTATTTCCGCGCTACCATAGAAGAGGATGAGTTGCTAGCGGGTCCACAATTGCAAATGGGCATTGGATGGCATTGATGCAGGATGGGTGGTGGAGTTATGTCGATGGGTAAGAAACTTTCAGGGAAAGCCAACATATGGAAGTAGCACCATAAAGTCTTAGAAAAGGTTATTTCGATATGTGCCGAGGTGAAATTCTTAGAACTGATCAATTTTGAGTGAATACACTTTTTATGGTGAAGTGTGATAGTTCCTGGTTTAAGAGTTATGATTGTCGGTGTTGACAATGGTGAAATGGGATAGTTCTCAATTTAGGACCTATGATTGTCGGTGTTGACAATGAAGTTGAAACAAGAAATAGGTGACCATGTTGAAGAAGGGAATTCAAGTCAAAGGGAAGATTTGTTATTTTCTAAGTGCCTTAAATTTAGTTGTATCCTATTAGAATAGGAAATTCAAGTCAAGGGAAAGATTTGTTGTTTTCTATGTGCCTTGAATTTACTTGTATCCTAATAGGATAGGGAGTTCAAGTCAAGGAGAAGATTTTTAGTTCTTCTAGGTGTCTTGAATTAATTAAGTTATTCATTATTGTAAGGGTTATGTATTCTAGTAGAACTAGGAATTGGGTAATTAGGCCCTTTTATTTATTGGGCTTAATTTAGGAATCCTTTTGGTACTAGAGCTTTGAGATACATATAAATACAATAATAGATTATGAGTGAAGAGTAGTCTTGTGAGATATGTCAAGTGAATATCTTAGGGAGATTATCCTAAGTAGATCATATCAAGTAGATAATTCTAGGGAGATATCTATTGTGAGACCTTGGTTGTAACCCTATTTTCAATATAGTTGAGTTCTCTGTTCTTGGGATGGACGTAGGCTAATTGGCTAAACCACGTTAAATTACTTGTGTTCATCTTTTCTTCTCTATTTTCCACATTCTCATTCTTTGTGTGATATGTGAGCTAGGTTTCTTCGGAGACACTCTGAATATCCTAACAGATTGTAATGATCCAAAATATTTTATTTCCTTTATTGATGATTACTCATGTTATATGTATGTGTATTTGCTTTAAAATAAAAGTGAAGCACTTTATGCTTTCAAAATCTATAGAGCAAAGGTGGAGAATCAGTGTGGTAAACACATTAGAAATATGAGGTTTGATAGATGAGGTAAATATTTTGGTAGGTACATTGAGAGTGGACAAGCACCTGGTCCATTTGCTAAATTCCTTGAAGAGCAAGGTATAGTACCACAATATACCATGCTTGACTCACCTAATATGAATGGTGTAGCTAAAGAAGGAATATGACATTATTGGACATGGTGAGAAATATGTTGAGTAACTCTAACTTCCTACATTCTTGTGGAGAGAAGCCTTAAAGACAGTTGTATATATTCAAAATATAGGGTTCCAACAAAAGTTGTTTCAAAAACACCTTTTGAAGTTTTTAATGGTTGGAAACCTAGTTTGAATCATATTTGTGTTTGGGACTGTCATGCTGAGGTTAGAGTATATGATCCACATGAAAATAAGTTAGATCCTATGACTATCTCTGCATATTTTCTTGGTTATGCCAAAAGGTTATAAGTTTTATCGTCCCACTCATAATTTAAAGTTTGTAGAATCTTGAAATGCAAAGTTTCTTGAAAATGACACAATTAGTGGGAGTGATCAGTTTCATGATTTAGTCAATGAGAATGATCATGTGGTCACTCCTACTACTAGTGGTCAAGGTGAAACTATAGTTTTTATTGACTTTTAGCTAATTGAAGTCATTAGAGAACATAATGTTGTTCCACATATCCCAAATGATGCTATGGAAAGATATTTTGATATTTTAGAAGAGGAACCTCGTAATGCTCAAGAGGAACCTCAAGAAGAATTCCACATAGAACAACATCAACCTCCACAAGAGGTTGAATTAAGAAGATCACAAATGGCCAAGAAACCTGTTATTTCTAATGACTACATGATGTACTTACTAGAATATGATTATGAGGTCAATATAGAAGATGACCCTGTAACATTTTCACTAGTTGTGAGTTGTGATAATTCCAAATTATGGTATGATGCTATGAATGATGAGATGAAATATATGAGTTGTAAGAGGTATGTTTAATCTTTTCGATTTCTATAGTATCTATTTCGTTATTCTATTCCAATATGCTTGAAAATTTTATTTGGCCATTGGATAATGACACTGAACACACTGTTAAATATGCCTATAGATTCATTTTTGAGAATAGTATTTCTGCTCCCTCCTCCTCATCTCTTAATATTTGCAGGTAAAATATTTGGAAGATAGCTATCCCTCAAATTAAAAAGATCAAGAGTGTCTTTGTCATAATGCCCCAACTACCAAATCCAATTTGGTTAGGCTAAGGAGTTGTTGACAAGAGTGAATTCTCGGTCATTCTTTGTCATTAGTCTTAAACAATACCTTTTAACAATTTTTTTTTTGCTAAATTTACAATTAAAAGTTTTAGGTGCCTTAAAATATTTTAGTGATAAACAAATTTTGGAATCTTGATCCTCTAAATTTGAGAGAAATGAGAAATTTCTCTAAAGTATGAGATAGTTAGAAATAAAAGGTGGTCCATAATCTATTCATAGTAGGTCCCGATTAATATAGGGTATTTAATTTTTTTTGTTTATATCTATCTCATACTTTTGAAAAATTGTAAATTTGAAGCACCTAAAACTATAAACTTAAAAAAAAAATATTAAAATGCATTGCTTTGCTAATAGCAAGTAATGAAAAAAAAAAAGAACAGAGGATCTAGACTCATCTTTCACACATACTTTTATTAGGTGTAGATGGCCTCAAGCAGTATGGTTTCTATTACCTTTTTTGTAACTAGCTGCTGGAACGTATTTAAAGGATTATAAATGCTCTAATTTTTCAGCACAAACGAACTGATCCTCTTACTGATGCTGACACAACATATTCAATGTTAAATGTTTTCCTGGTTCATAATAGTGGCTTTGATGTGCCTAATCAAACTCACCATATGAGTTGGCATCCTCCACGAGTGCAGTTTTTACTAAAATGAATATTGATGCAACTAAGATTAATGAATTAGAAAGAGTACTTGGTGCTGAAATACTTGACTCATAAGTCACACTGGGGCTTATTCATGCATCTCATAGTTGTTAAAAAATTAATGTTCTTCATGATAAAGAAAAATGAATTCTTTAAAGTTCGGATATTTGAAATCTCATAATTTTATCAATCAACTTAATCATACATACTTGGTGTTTTGGAAGACATCTTGATGATCACTTGTTTCAAATTGGTTTCTTCCTCTTTCCCTTTCTTGATGACACACAAGTTTCTTTAGCGATGGAAGACTCAAGGATGTGACTCTCCTTGACCTAATTCTTAAACGTGTATTTTTGCGTAACCGCCTTATGGGTAGAGGAAGGACCAATTTAATTAGGTTTTACAAACTTAAATCTGGTACGTCCATCAAGTAACCAAATGTACGACTGAGATTTATTCAGCTATTAAAACATTATTTGAATTTAAACATAATCATAATTATCTTTGATTACTTAATATTAAAGATAAATATTAAAACCATTATTTATCTTTTTATTAGGCCACATTCTAACATTCTCCCACTTGGCCTTATAGATAGATAATATAATGTCTTAACTCTTAATAGCTTAAACATAATGCGCGCATAAAAATAAATCCCATTAATAATAGTCACCATACTTGCCATAGTACAACGAATTATCAAATGTGAGTTATGGCGGCTGTATATCAAATTTGTAACATACTTCCTTCTATATACTACGACATCTGTAACTTACCATACATGGCTTATAAACAATAATTATATTTTTCAGTATGGTCCACTATGATGTCTCATAAACACTTTCATGTTATATCAACGTAAGTAAATGTTATGTGTGCACTATCATAAGAAACAGGAATTTCATGTTTAAATCAGAAACAAACTAATTGAGCTCAAGAGTGTCAACATCATCAGAACAACGTCAACTAAAATAACAACCAAGACCCATTCTATGTACATGTTCTCTAAATACCTTTGGTTGTAATCCTTTTTGTCAAAGGATTTGCAATCATTTCATCAGTTTTAATATTTTCAATACTCACTCTTTGTTTCTTGACTTCCTCCTTAACGACAAAAAACTTTCACTCAATATGCTTTGTGCCATCAGAATATTTGTCGTTCTTAGAGAAAAATACTGCTGCAGTATTATCACAAAAAATTTTCAGCGGCTTGGTAATGGTGTCGACAACCCCAAGTCTTGAAATAAAGTTTCACAGCCATAATGCATGATTTGTTGCCTCATAGCAAGCAACAAATTCTGCTTCCATAGTAGATGAAGCAATTATAGATTCTTTTGCACTCTTCCATGATACTGCTCCATCTGCTAATAAGAATATATAAATAAATGTGGATTTCCCGGTATCTACACATCCTGCAAAATCTGAATCTGAGTATACAAGTACTTCCTAGTGATCTGCCCTTTTATAAGTGAGCATGTAGTCCTTTGTCCCTTGTAAGTACCTCATGATTTTCTTTGCAGCTATCCAATGATCCATTCCTGGATTAATTTGATACCTTCCCAACATTCCAATAGCAAAACTTATATCTAGTATGGTACAAGTTTGCAAATACATTAAACTGCCTACAACAAAAGCGTATGGAATTGATTCCATTTGTTGTCTTTCTAAACCATTCTTTGGGCATTGCTTAAGACTGAATTTGTCTCCTTTTTGAATAGGAACAACTCAACCTGAACATTTATCCATATTGAATTTCTCAAGAATTCTTTCAATATAGGCTTTCTGAGACGGTCCCAACAATCCTCGTGTTCTATCACGAAATATTTCAATTCCAATTACATAGGATGCCTCTCCCATATCTTTCATTTCAAAGTTCTTCGAGAGAAAATCTTTTGTTTGACGCAATATGCTCAAATCATTTGCAGCAAGTAAGATATCATCAACATATAAGACTAAAAAGATGAACTTGTTCCGACTAACCTTTCGGTATATACAACGATCGACCACATTTTCTTCAAATCCAAAAGAAGTTATCGTATCATTGAACTTAATATACCATTGTCTGGAAGCTTGCCTTAGTCCATATATTGATTTCTTAAGTTTACACACCATTTGGTCTTTTCCATCAACCAAGAACCCTTCTGGTTGGTCCATGAATACTTCTTCCTCAAGGTTTACATTAAGAAAGGTTGTTTTCACATCGATTTGGTTTAACTCTAGATCATAATGATCCACCAATGCTAAAATTATTCTCAATGAGTCCTTGTTTGAGACTGGTGAACACGTTTCAGTATAATCAATGCCACTTTTTTTAGTGTAGCCTTTGGCAACAAGTCTAGCTTTATATCGTTCGACATTGCCATTAGAGTCACGCTTGGTCTTAAAGACACATTTACACCCAACTCTCTTTGATCCTTCTGGCAAATCAATGAGATCCAATACTTTGTTTTGTTCCATAGACTTCATTTCATCTTTCATGGCATCAATTCAATTTTTAGACTCAGTACTTTCCATGGCCTGTGAAAATGAAACTGGATCTTTCTGGATTCCAAGATCAAAATCTGACTCTTGCAAGTAAACCACATTGTCATCCGAAATAGCAGATCTCTTTTGTCTTTCAAATCTTCTTAATGGTACTTCTTGTGGTTTATTTGTGTTAGATACTTGTGAGTTAGTTCCTTCTGGAAGTGTTTCTTCATTCAAATTTTGTCCATGTTTAGCTTCAGTCACTGGAACAACATTTGAAGTTGATGTTAATAAAGGAGCGCTTACAGAAAGAGGAATGTCTACCATGACTTCCTTTATAGTCACATAATCTCTCAATACTCCCACTAACTTCACCATTCTCTATGAATTTAGCATTTCTAGTTTCCACAATCCTTGGAATATGGTTTGGACAATAAAACCTATACCCTTTAGATTTCTCTGGGTAACCAATAAAGTAACTACTAGTCGTTCGAGCAGCTAATTTACTTTCATGTGAATTGTAAACTTTTATTTTTGTTGGGCATCCCCATACATGTAAATGTCTTAAACTAGGTTTCCTACCAGTCCACAGTTCAAAAGGAGTCTTTGGAACTGCCTTACTAGGAACCCTGTTAAGCAAATACATTGCAGTCTTTAATGCAAGCATCCACAATGATTTGGGTAGTAAAGAGTTACTAATCATACTTCTAACCATGTCCATTAGTGTTCTATTACGCCTTTCTGCCACACCATTTTCTTCAGGTGTCCCTGGTATAGTATATTGTGCACATATGCCATGTTTTTCGAGGAATTTTGGAAATGGACCGGTACATTGACTTGACTCATCATATTTTCCATAAAATTCACCACCTCTATCAGATCTAACAATTTTCACTTTTCTATCTAATTGCCTTTCAACCTCAGTTACATATACCTCAAGGGCATTCACTGCTTGAGATTTTTCTTTAAGCAAATAGACAAAACCATAACGTGAAAAATCATCTATGAAGGTGATGAAATATCTTTCTCCACCAAAAGATGGAGCATCTAAAGGTCCACATACATCAGAGTGTATGATTTCAAGAAGTTGTGTGCTTCTTGTAGCTCCTTTCTTATTATGTTTGGTTTGCTTTCCCTTAATGCAATCAGCACATAAACCAAAAAAAAAAAAAAAAATCTAGTTTTGGAAGAATTTCATTCCTCACTAATCTTTCCATTCTTTCCTTGGATATGTGTCCCAAACGTTTATGCCACAAGTAAGCAGATTGTTCATTCATTTTATTACGTTTGATTCCAACATTACGATGCACTACAAGCAAGGATTCAACAAAAACATCATCAAGTTTCAATTTATATAAACCATCAGAAAGAGTACCAGATCCAATACAATAACTGTCTTTAAACAAATTGAAACAACCATGTCCAAAAGTAACATTAAATCCAGAAACATCTAATCTAGATAAGGAAATAAGGTTTCTAGCAACTGAAGGTACATAAAGAGTTCTTGACAGATCTAAATAATATCCAGTATCAAAAACCAATCAGTAAGTCCCTATGCCTTCAATTGAAGCCTTCATGCGATTTCCCATAGATAAGAAACTTTCATTTGGATTTATGGTTTGGATCGTAAGGAATCCCTGCATCATATTACATACATGAGTAGTAGCACCAGAATCAAGCCACCAAGCTTTACGTTTCAGGCAATCCTTTTGGAAGTGACCATCTTTCCAACAGAAATGGCATTTGCTTGCCTTTTGGTCCTTCCTTTCAACATTAGGAGCATTAACAGGTGTCTTTCCCTTCTTAAACTTGTTGGCTTTTGGCTTCAGTGCCTTTCCAGCTCCTTGACCCACGAGGTTGAGTGAATGACTCACATGTTTCTTTAATATTATTTCCTCCTGAACAAGCTTACTGGCCAATTCATTAATATCTCACTTATCCTTAATAGTGTTATAATTGATTTGAAATGGTCCATATTCTGGAGGATTGATTTGAAATGGCCCATATTCTGGAGGAAGTGAGTTCAAAATGAATTGAACAATAAACGAGTCTTCCACAGTCATCCCCAAGGATCTTAATCTTGCTGCAATGTTAGTCATCTCAATGATATGTTCTTGCATACTTCGCGACCCATCAAACTTCATAGTCGTGAGTTCTGCCATTAAACTACATCAAGTGACTTATCTGCAGTGCGGAAGCGTTCTTCCACAAACTTAAGGTATTCCTTTTCATTTTCTGTTTGTGGAATAATTGTCTTAATGCTGTTGGCAATAGTCATTCGCATAAACATAAGGCTTAATATGTTGGAACGTTCTCATGTCTTATGGTGTGACTTATCTTCCTCACTACTTTCATCAGTAATAGCAGCGGGCTTTACTTCCAATAGTGCCAAGTCAAGATCCAACACTCCTAAATGAAACTTGACTTGTTCGCACCATTCAGAAAAGTTCACACCATTAAACATAGCAACAGACGAAGCTTGCGAATGAAGTGAAACAGCTACAAAACAATTCATAATTGCACAAAATTTTAGACATTCATATAAACTTAGATAAACAGATAACAATATCATAAAAGCACATTATAGATTCCCTTTGGATAGAACTTGTAATATACTATCATAATTAAATGTCAAAAGTATATCTTTATTAGTAAATTAAATTCCCCAATCAAGTACATATGATATCTTTGGACAAACAAATATACATGATTAAAGAAAATAATTACTATTTCTTTTATGTTCACTATCTTTAAAAACAATTGATTTACCTTTGGGTAGATCTAAAAAGTTTAAAAACAGTAACTTTTATTGACAATAATAGGCACTTACTTAAATATATATAAATAACATCATTTGATTATTATCTTTATTTGAAATTTATTAACTTTAAGATTAGGCCACTTTGGTGACTAACAAATCATCTTACAATAAATTTCAAAAAACTTTTGAACACATGTATTAACATATATATATATATATATATATATATATATATATATATATATATATATATATATATATATATATATATATACATGATTAAACAGTAAATTCATGCATCAACAATAACAGTTATCATGAATTAAAATTGAAAAGGATAAAAGGAAAAAAATGATATGCGTACATAAAATTAATGCAATCTTCAAGTATGTGATATGCATATATATATAATTATAAACAAAACCCAATAGCCAAAACATCACTTCATCTTTATTCAAAAGTTCATGAAAACTTCAATAGAAACAAAACAGTTTGTTTGATTCATTTACATATATAATAATAAAAAAAATGATACACAAAATTCAGCCACATGTATGCATATATATAATGTCAAAAGTTATTCAAAATTCAAAGCATAAATTTTCAATTGACGTGAATGTTCAAAATCATGCTTCATAAAACATGTAAAAAAATGTGATTCATAATTAATAAAGGTAATTCATCAGTACATCTCCATATAACAAGCAGATGTAAAAAAAACGGCAACAGTTGTGAAAAATTTACAATTTTATTGTGAGAAACCATAATCTTGATGAAAAATTACGAGAATTTCGTAACCTAACTCGGATACCAAATGTTAGAAAATTAATGTTCTTCATGATAAAGAAAAATGAATTCTTTACAGTTTGGATATTTGAAATCTCATAATTTTATCAATCAACTTAATCACACATACCTGGTGTTTTGGAAGACATCTTGATGATCACTTGTTTCAAATTGGTTTCTCCCTCTTTCCCTTTCTTGATGGCACACAAGTTTCTTTAGCGATGGAAGACTCAAGGATGTGACTCTCCTTGACCTAATTCTTAAACGTGTATTTTTGCGTAACCGCCTTACGGGTAGAGGAAGGACCAATTTAATTAGGTTTTACAAACTTAAATCTGGTACGTCCATCAAGTAACCAAATGTACGGCTGAGATTTATTCAGCTATTAAAACATTATTTGAATTTAAAGATAATCATAATTATCTTTAATTACCTAATATTAAAGATAAATATTAAAACCATTATTTATCTATTTATTAGGCCACATTCTAACAGTAGTTTAATGTGACATTCATGAGCTTATGGCAGAAACAGATACTTTAGAGAAAAATGTTTTTGGTCCCTGAATTGTTAGAGAAATTACTATTTAGTTCATTAATTTTGAAAATATACTATTTGATCCTTGAATATTCATATCTGTCAACTATTTAGTCCTTGAGCCGATACCTGTTACCTAACTGAATGATATGACCATTAAGTATTTACATGTCATTGTTTACTTGCCATTCGTAGCCGTTAAAGGCAAAATCATAGTCCAACAATTCCTCAATTTTAACCGTCCAAGGTGAATCAAATGGATTACAAAAACACGTTATGATCTAGGTTAGGATTCCTCAAACGAAAAAGAGAAATTCTCGATGTTGAAAGAGAATTCTTGTAGTAAAAATGAGGTGAAACTAAAATCTAAGACCACGTCTGTTCTTCTCCTTCGAAATCTAGGTCTTTGAATTCGTTGAAGGATCGTTCACCATCTCCTCTTGAATGGGCTATTTCTGGTGTTCTTCGAACAATAGCTCAGCAACTGACACAGAGGGAGAAGCTCATGGTAATGACGATGCTTTCATCTTTGACAAACAATGGCGGAAGCAATATTAAGGTCATTACAAAGTATGATCTCAAAGAAAATTCCAACTAACAGACTTTTTTTTCTTAATTTTGTGATTTTTTAATTATTAAATATTAAGATGGTGTGAAGTGTCACATGGAAGCACATAGGTAAACAATGACATAAATTATGTAAACACTTTAAGGACTACAGCACTCAGTTAGGTAACGAATAATGACCAAGGGACTAAATAGTTTACGAATATAAAAATTCAGGAATCAAATAGACGATTTTCAATATTCAAAGACTAAATAGTAGTTTGACCAACAATTCAAGAACCAAAAAGTGACGTGAGCATGGAAGGTACGAATGGTGACCATAATTTACCTCCAAGACTAATTACAATATTAAAAAGCTAAAAGAGTTAAAAAGCCTTCAAATAATAGTGAAAACACCATTTACATATTATGGGGTAGAAATAGAGCTTTACAACATGAATTGGGCTTGGAAATATCAATTTTGAGAGCTTGGACTAATTGTTATGCATTTGAAGACTTATCTGAGCCAAAATCATCATATTTTGAGCTTAAATTGTTTATTATAATTTGGATAAATTTTTTTGCAAAAATCGTTATATTTTTAAGCTTTGTTATTTAAAGCCAATTAGTGATTTGTTAGACTTATTTCAAAATCTATTATTTAAATTAGATTGAGCTTAAGTATGATTGTTGGAAAGACCATTAGTTTACTTTTAATGTTGCCTTTAGTTTAGGCTGTAGTTAATGGAGTGTTAGAAAAGCCCAATAATTCTTGCCTAGGATTTTCTTTCCTTGAAGTATAAATATCCCTTTTCTCTTTTGTAATGGAGATCAGACATATTTTAATGGCGTTAGTGAAAAAGGTAACATTGGTAGAAAAATAAAACGTTGGAGGTATAATTGACAACAACAAAAAATATTAGGGGCAGAATTGATAGTGACACCAAACGTTGGGGATAGGAAATACCTTTTTCCCTAGAATTTTCATTCCTTGGAGTATAAATATTCCTTTTCTCTTTTGTAATGGAGATCAGACATTTTGAATAAGGAAATTTGAGTTTCTCTTTTTGCTTTAGCCTAAAGGAGATTAGGAGGATTGCTTGTCTTTCTATTATATCACAAATATATTCTTGTCAAGGTAAATCACTTGTGACAAATTCATTATAAATTTTGAATCAACAGATTATTTGCGTTTTCATTTACGTTGTCATTTGGGAGTTCAATAGGTTGAGAGTTACATTCATTCAATTTTTTCTGTCTATATTGTGTGTCGTAAATTTCAAATTCTCTATCACCTTAGAGTTTCACATAAAAAAATACCTTTCCTCGACAGTATAATAGTCTTTTCATAGTTTCTTTCTAGCCATTTGGTTTGTTGATTTTCTTTTTTCTATTTTTAAACATTTATGGAACTAATGTAAGCACTTTGTTATTTTTTATTGTTAGTAGAGATGTCAAAATAGGTTAGTTTGGTCCGGCCCAATCTTAGCTCATTTTGGTCCTATTTTGTTAGGGTTGGGATGGGCTAGCCCGGTTTTAATTAGAGTTGAGATTTCTCCAACCTAGCCTAAGCCTATTAGGACTTAGGGCTGAGCTGGGCTGACCCGTTTTTATTTTAATTTTGGCAAAAATACTTTTTCTGCCCCCAACGTTTAGGGGTCTTGTCAGTTTCACCCCTAACGTTTTTTCGATGTCAATTGTATCCCTAATGTCTTACGTTTCTACCAATGTCACCCTTTTCACTAACACCGTCAAATATTTAATAGTTTTTCTGATGCGACATTTTATGTGATAAAAATATCTGACTGAACATATTTTTCCCCCATTACATTTTCTAACATTCTTTTGCTGTCAATTGTACCCCTAACGTTTTACATTTCTACCAATGTCACCATTTTCACTGACATTATCAAATATTTAATAGTTTTTGCTCACGTAGCATCTTATGTGGCAAAAATATCTAACTTGGCATATTTTTTTTCCACATCAAATTTTTTACTCATCTTTTCCCCATCAAAATGTGTCGTTTTGGCCTCATCCTATTCCTTTTAAAATATAACTCAAGCGCACGTACCATTTTGCTGACAAAAACATCGGAGACGTTACCCATTCTCTATTCCGGGAAGACATCGTCGGAGAGAAGTCAGAATCGGTGCTCGAAAGC
Source organism: Senna tora (assembly GCA_014851425.1). NCBI lineage: Eukaryota > Viridiplantae > Streptophyta > Magnoliopsida > Fabales > Fabaceae > Senna > Senna tora. Next base: position 19,252,879 of record CM026262.1, read on the forward strand.
TCTCATGTTTTCTCAGTAATCGAAGGTCGAAGATGTCTTTCTAAAGCAGAGAATGGATAACGTCTCCGAAGTTTTTGTGAGCAAAATAAAGTGTGCATGCGTTTGAGTATATTTTTAAAGTAATAGGGTGAGGCCAAAACGACACAACTTTAATTGGGAAAAGATGAGTAGGAAATTTGATTTGAAAAAAATATACCAAGTCAGATATTTTTTCCACATAGAATACCACATAAGCAAAAAACTTTTAAATATTTGTCAGTGTTGGTGAAAAGGGTGGCATTGACAGAAACGTAAAACGTTAAGAGTATAATTGACAGCAAAAAACGTTAGGAAATCTAATGTGAAAAAAAAGTATGCCTAATCAGATATTTTTACCACATATGATGTCACATCAACAAAACTATTAAATATTTGGAAGCAGATCCTCTAATGTGCAAATGTACATTGCAGTCTGTGGTGCACAATAAATGGTGACCTTTTGGATTTTGATGATCTATTAGGAGTGCTTAGTATAGAAAAAAATAAACATAAATTGAGAAAAATAATAGAGTTAATTAATTAATTAATAGAAAATGAATAAAATATTTTATTTGATTTTTTACAAATATTTTTTTATTGGATATAATCTTATTCGAGTGGGACAAAAAAGAAAATTATTCGAAGACTATTGAATACTAAATATGGATACTAAAACTTCCTCGGCAGGGATTTGACAGTGCCCATATTTAGTGCCTGATAATACCTCGAATAAGACTGTATCTAATAGAAAAATAATGGAGTTAACTGATTAATTAATGAAAAATGAATAAAATATATTTTTTAGTTTCTCACAACTATTCTTTTATTGGAGACAGCTCTATTTGAGATAGTGTCAGACACTAAATAATATAAATCCCCTGCTGAAGAAGGTGTTCATATTTAACATTCAACAATTCTCAAATAAGATTATATCCAATAAAAAGATATTTGTAAAAAAATCAAATAAAATATTTTATTTATTTTCTATTAATTAACTTTATTCTTTTTCTCAATTTATCTTTATTTTTTCTCTACACTAAGCACTCCTAATAGATCACCAAAATCCAAAACGTCACCGTTTACTGTGCACCGCAGACTGCAATGTACATTTTCACATTAGAGGATCTGCTTCCTAAATATTTAATGGTGTTAGTGAAAAGAGTGACACTGGCAGAAACGTAAAACGTTATGGGTACAATTGACAGCGAAAAAACGTTAAGGGCGAAACTGACATGACCCTAAATATTAGGGGCAGGAAGGGTACTTTTGTCTTTAATTTTTTAAAAAATATTTTTTAATTATTAAATAATTTCAAAATAATTTATAGTATAATATTTATTTTCATTTAAAATTTTAAATAATAAGATATATTGATCATATATTAATTAAAGTAATAAAATCAATTAAATAAAATCTCAAAATGTTTAATATAATTTGAATTAGACTGAAACTTATTAATTAATTCAATATATAAATATTAAAAATAAATAAAATAAAAATGAAGTAGCCTTAACCCGACTTAGTTCTAACCCGGTTTAGCCCTATTCTTTTTAGGGTTAAGCTAGACTAGTCCATTTTTAATTAGGACCGAAAATTTTCTAATTCGACCCTATATATTTTATAAGGCCAAACGGACCGGCCCATAAAACCTAACTTATTTTGGCACCTAATTGTTAGATTTAAAAATTGAATTTGGTACAATTTATTTTTAATTCTTATAAAATTATTTTAAGATGCAAATTTTCGGTTCATTTTTTAAGGAATTGCAAGAACTAGAATTACACCTGATCCAATTTCTTTAATGCAGTTTTCATTTGGTTTAAAAAAAACATTGTACTGATATGGACCAGCCAAGCAGCATACAAAATTGAATTTATAATTAAGGCTAAATTGGATTAACAGTAACACTTCAATTAATTTCCTCCTTTCTCTATCATTATTGGCGGTGATCGTGTACGGTGTATCACAACATTTCATTCTGTTTCATTGATATGAACTAAAGGAATCAAAAGTTGCATATTTCTTCAGACACAGCATACAATCACACCCTGATTAACAAAGGAGCAAATTTATTAGCTCAAAAGTTTAAAAGTTGCTAAAATTGACAAACAGCAGAAAACGTTCAGCATGAGGACAACGGAAGCAATGCACTATAATGAATTATGAATTAATTCTGATAGTTAAACAATGTTACGTTCGCAAACTCGCATAAACTACATAGGAAGAGTAAGACTCCGAGATTATAAGAAAGGAATTTTGAGGTTAATGCCAAATGCAAGGTTAAATGACTTAAGCTATATCCTTGTTTGGTACTACGAAAATATAAAAGAATGTGCTAGGTAATCCTACATTTCTTTTGATATTCTTCCAAACAAACAAACTTTACTTTTTGTAATATGATGAAATTATATTTTTGTCCTTACTTTTTTACCCACTTTTATTCCATTCTCACTTTTAATATAAGGATAAAATGATCATTTCATCAACTTTTATTCCATTCACATCACATCACATCACATTGACATAACATTTTCATTCCCTTCAACATTCCCATTGCTATTCCCTTTCTCATTCCCTTGCATTTTCTTGGTAGGAAACAAGGCCTACAATAAAATGCTCATGAATCACATGGCCAAAATCTCATTTTGGTCTTCTATAATTTACTCAAATTTCAAATATAGTCCTTTGTTTTTCAAAAGTTCCAAATGAATCCTCTATATTTGCAAATTGTTCCAAATAAGCCATTTTACCTGATACCGTTTGTGTTCTTCGTTAAATGATGACATGGACAATTGATGTGGACAAAATCTCTCTCTTACGTATCCTTTTAAATTGATGTGGATGATATTGAGCCACGTAAAATCCAAAATAAACTAAAACATAGACAAAATGTGTATATATACATTTATCAAAAACAAAAGTCAAATTCACAAGAACCCAAAATAAACTAAAACAGAGGCCACGTAGGATAGAGATTTTGTCCACATCAGCTGTCAATGTTATCATTTAATGGAGAACATTAATAGTGTCAGACAAAAGGACAGGACTAATTTAAAACTTCTGAAACAAAGGATTGATTTGAAACTTGAGTAAAACATAGAGGACCAAATAGGATTTTGACTAGAACCATAAGATTTTGGCATCAATCATATACTCGATGGCCAATGTATGTGAGGGAAACTGATTGGCGTCAATTAAGAGATGCATGTTTACTCTCGTCACATTGCATCAATTAATCACTTCCTAAGGAATCTGTTTAGAATATATAAGCAAGTCCATGTTTATTTCTTCCTCACAAATTCAAGGAGAATATGCTCACTTATAAGAATTCATGCTATACATATTGAGCCTCGGGAAAGTGAAAGTCCAAGTATCAGGATTTTCATTCATCATTTTTTTTGATAGAAAGATTTTCATTCATCATTACATTGCATCTACAGGAACTTCTAAAAAATTGTGAGCAAAATTTTAAAAACTTAACTAAAAGTGAAAAGAAGACAAAACTAAACCGAATAGTTTCCTTAACAGGGAAGGGGAAATGTACCAATGGATTTCAATTAAAAAGAAAATAGGGTAACTGAGGTAGGGGAATTTACATATAAAAGTGCAGGGGGTTCAAAGTGATCACTTCTCTATTAGTTCAACTGGCACTTGAGGGGGAAGCACGCATGGATTATACGGCTTCCTTCTTCCACAAGTTGGAGTACATGAAAAAATCAAAGGACAGATAATGATTGAAACACCATCACACATTAGATTTCACTACATAGGAGAAACAAAAATCTGACCAACACGAACACTCACTTAATCATCTGATGTAAAACCAAAAGAAAGAAAGTATGAAAAAGCAAGCTCAAAAAAAAAAAAAACTAAGTCCAGTCCAGTAATCAAATAAGCTTGAAGGCAGGGTTCACCTTGTATTCCTGCTCATCAATTAAGCATGACAAGATTCCAATCAAGAGGATGCCTAAACTTCAAAGGAATGAAACTAAATGTCATTCAATAATTGACGGCCACTTGACTCACTGTGAACCATGAGCAAAACATGTCAAGAATTAATTAAAGAAATCTGCTAACTCCGCCCAAGATACAGGGCCATATAAGAATTCAATTAAAATACAGTCTATATAAACTGTAAATCCAACTCTAACTTTGACTTTCATCTTAAAAAGAACTTCATATTTGACATCCATGATCAGTCTTTTTTAGAAACAATATAAAAAAAGTGGAATTAATTGTCAAAAGTAACAGCACAGATCAAGTAGCTGAAAGATTAAATCATATATTCATAATCTCAAAAGCAAAATTAAATTCGTCAATACATAATTATTTGCAAAACGTAGTTCAAGCCTATTAATCACCTGAATTGCATAGACAGCAGAAAATAGCTGAAATCAGAGTCAAACTATTCCACAAGTACTTTGATCTGATAAGCATTGACCAGAAAATAAATAATGCAGATAGTATAAGAAGCAAGCAGAGCATGAAAAAAGGTAATTCTCTAAAATAGTCCACGGAAACTATGAATTCTCCTTAGCAGGTCATTACAGAAAAGCGAAGGGGATCATTCTCATCTATGACTATATAACTACTGGTTAGTTTAGTTATACTTTAATATATATATCCACAAAAATCCCTAATCTTAAAACAGGACACAGGAACCTTCAGCTTAATTAGAGCTTTCAAAATACATTTGCTGAGCAGTACTTGCACATATAAGATGCAGATTTATGTAAAAGGGTAAGTAGTACACAGCATTTCAAAGTATATCATCGGATGGAGCTGAATTACCTAATTGACTAAGCCTCGAATGTATAGAAGCATAATTAAGTACTGATTTATGATCATACAAGTTTCGAAGTGGATACCCAACTATAGGGAAATCTCCATTTCAGATAGTAAAATATATCAGCGGCAAAAAGTGACAAAACTGCTGGCAAAACGGGAAAGATTTTATCTACCAAAACTTTCAAGAAAGCCATTGTTATGTTACTAGGGATAGGCAAAAACTCTTAGACATGCATTTATATCCACTACTTTAAGCCATGGCTAAGAAAATTACACATTTATTACCGATAAAAAGAAGTTTGCGAGCACCCTTCCCTAAGCTTTTGAATTGCAGTATGCATTTTCCGTCTGGAACCAACAGCATTAATCCCCATATCCTTGAGATCCTCAAAAGTTAACATGGGCAACACTTCATCGTCTACCTCATGTATCTCAAATATGGGAGCATACCTACTTAGCCCCAATTCAACGAGCCACGACCTTACTCCCTCGCTCGTCCCGCACTTGCGATCCCTTAAATCCCTTAAATCCGATTCCGGCAATTGATCGAATTCCACATCATCGTCTTCCCGAGTCTCCGAAACCACGTGCCGACCAGTGGGTCTTCTTTGCCCTTGCCACGAACCGAGCTCTACGTTATCGACCGAGTGTACTGGACTGGGGTCTTTGAGCGGGCTATTAGGATCTGGATCGAAATCTCGAAACCCTTCATCTTCATCTTCTCTGCTGTCAACTTCCGCTCCCTCAACGACTCTCGAAGCCGTTACCCAACTGGATCTTACCCGTTTGGTGGCTGTGCCGCGCTTGGCCTTGGCCTTTCGAAACCCTAATTCCGCGTTCCCGTTTCCATTATGATTATTCATGTACTCAAACTCTTGACCCTCTTGGGATACACCAGCGCCGTTGACAAGATTAGTTAAAGAGCGAGCCTTGACGGCTTTAGATGAAGGAGTAGAGGAAGAATCTTTGGGGAGCCTCCATGGATGCTTGGTTGGTCGGCGCGCATGCGAGTCGTAGGCGAGTGTGGCGGGCTGATCGCCAATGTCGCCTAATCGGACGCTGGGGCGTCTTTGGCGTTTTAAGGGGCCTGCGTTGTCGATGAATTGCTGGGCCGTAGTAGCTGGTCCGGCGGTTGCGGTGGCTGCCGGAAAATGCGCCGCCGTTTCTGAAGCATTATTGGCTGTTCCAGGAGGTGAGATAATCGTGGGTTCCGGTGGTTGCATCTCAGCTGCCATACAAGGAAATTGCAAAAGCGTGAGTAAGTTGAGAGTGTGCAGGAGATAGGTGAGGCATTAGATTGGAGCTGACACTGGTTGTGCGTGATCGTGAATTCGTGACCCAGTGAGTGCACTGAGGAACGAAATGAGGATAAGGAATAAGGATTCAGGAACAGTGACGCGCTACACGACTGAGACGATTAAGACAAAGTTTTGGGCTGGATGATCGAAGAGAAACCTTATTAATTGGGCTATATGCTAAATTACTTGAGCCTCTTTGCCCTAATAATAATCTAGGTTTTGAAATCCAATTAATTTAATGCTTAGAGATGTTGCTTTGCATAAAATGTTCATATTAGGAGATTATTAAAAATTGGATACTCTCTGTATTTGGCTTATTATTTATTAATATTAATGAAAATATTTTGTCCTTTAAGTTTTCAGTATTTCTTTGTGAAAGATTAAGTTTTAATCACTACGTCGACTCAAATATAAGTATCTATGCCGAAAAGTTTTGGGTCTCTTATCTGTAGTGTATTGTATATGTATGTGTCTGATAAAGTCTCACATTGCCTAGAGCAAAGGAGACCAAAGTGTATATATAATTTGTGATATAGGGGAGGTAAATGGGCCAAGTGGAAGGTGGGTCTTACGCACACAACAACTGGCCACGAGAAGTGAAATGCAGTTGAAAACCGACGATTTCCCCCTGTACATGAGATAGTTGCGGTGATGGGTCTAATGAAACCAAAATGTAACACCTTAATTGGTGTCATTTTGCATAATATTATTAGTAATATTACGGGATTTGACATCATTTTGTGTTCATCTAGGTCAACATGTACAAAGTGGTAAAACTCATATGCAACGTCTATTTTGTGATAAAACTGTGAATTCTAGATAATTATCTTTATTTAGATTAAATTAGGTAGTGTCAAAAATACTTTGAGATGATTGAAATGCGGTTGAAAACTGATGATTTTTCCCTATACATGAGATAGATGTTGTGATGGATCTAATGAAACCAAAATGTAACACCTTAATTGGTGTCATTTTGCATAATATTATTAGTAATAATTAGTAATATTACGGGATTTGACATCATTATGTGTTCATCTAGGTCAACATATACAAAGTGGTAAAAACTCGTATGTAACGTCTATTTTGTGATAAAACTGTGAATTCTAAATAATTATTTTTATTTAGATTAAATTAGGTAGTGTCAAAAATACTTTGAGATGATTTCAAGTCAAACCATCGAAGTTTAGCCACTTGGAATTCGAGGAAAAACTGTTTTCAAAAGATAGGAAGTGCAATAGGGGCAAAATTAAGAAGATGAAACAAATAGTAGAAACCAGGTTTTGAGCTACTCCCCCTGGTGAGTTATGCTAGGCTGGCCGCGGCGAGCAAGGCAATACTTCAAAGATGAATTCAAATTTCAATTGTCATCTAGTTAGCAGCGTCTTATGAAGTTTAGATAAAATCCCAGTTCGTATATGAATTTGTAATTTAGTTTAAAATTGAAAAATAGTATTATCTTTCTTTTTTGTAATTAAATTAGGATTCTTGAGAAACGCCTAGGAGGCAGAAAATCATAGTTTAGCATCTCATCTCACACTCTCTTCTCTTAGCCTTTCAACTTGAGCGGCTAGGTTCTTTAGATTATCCCTAGGGTTCTTTATGTAATTTGCTTGAGCTATAAGCTTTTAGGGAAGTTATTTTTGGAATGTTGGAATATTTTGTTGATTAGCATTAATTTATTAATGTTCTAATGTTTGTGGTAATTGAACATGTACAAATTTAAGTTTGATATGAATATTTAGATTCGGGTTCATATGCAATATGTAATAATTTATGATGGGTTTAATTATACACATGCATATTGAGGAGAGACCCCAACTTACAGTAAAAGAAAATGAGTAATTATCCCATTAAATTACTCATATAAAGAGCAAAATATAAGGAAACAATTTGTTAATTATTTATTTATTCATTCATTTAATTAAGGTCAAAACTCCAAATTGGTCCCTTATGTTTGCACGAAGTTTCATATTGGTCCTTTATGTTTCAAAAAGTTTAAATTGGTCCTTTATGTTTACAAGAAGTTTCAAATTGGTCCTTCCGTCCACTTTCGTCAATTTCTTAAGTTAACTGCTAATGTGACGTGCCGAGATGGACACATAATCTCTCTTACGTGTATCAGATAGTTGACCTGGCCTTAGATACACTAAAAACACTCAAACGACGTCGTTTAAGCCAAAAATAAAATCATGCTGAGAGGACCAATATGAAACTTTAATGAAACATAAAGGACTAATATAAAACTTCAATGAAACATAAAGGACTAATATAGAACTTCAATGAAACATAAAGGATCAATATAGAACTTCAATGAAACATAAAGGACCAATATAGAACTTCAATGAAACCTGAAGGACAAATATAAAACTTTTGGGAAACATAAAGGACCAATATAGAACTTTTGAAAGATAAAGGACCAATTTAAAACTTGTGTGAAACATAGAGGACCAAAATAGGCATTTAACCTTTAATTAATTAATAAATGATATAAATATTTGATTATAATTAACAAACCTTTTATTATTTAATTAGTATGTGTGTATATATATATATATATATAATTGTTAATTATTTGTTTTATTTAATAAATAAAAGGTTTATTGATGATTTGATTTTAAAAGAGAAGGAGCTGTTACTTTTATATAAGGTTAAGGCTGCTCATGATTCAAGTTGGGGGCGGGTTGATTCGGGTTGAGTAAAAATACATCAACCAATTCAAATCATTCACTAGCGGTTTGGGTTGGACCTGCTCAAATTTTTTTATGATAACTTTTAAGTTTTAACGCAAAAATTTTTTAAAAATTTTAAGATAGGACATAGTAGACTTCCTATTTTGACATAAATTCAAAAAATTAATTTAATAAAGAAACAAAATCTTGGATTTTTCACTTATAAAAAATTGAACCTGAAAACTATTGTCTCATCATATTTCAAGGCGAACCCAGAATTTTACCCATACATAATTGACCAAAAAAATAAAGATTCAAGGAAAATAAAATGTCATTGCCCAGAAAATTAACCATAGACTTCAAAATTAAAAATAAAAAGGCAAGCAAGCGTACCTATCTAGGCCCTTAGGTAATTTAATTTAAGTTTTTTTTTCTTAAAAAAAACTAGCAGGCTCGCAATTTGATTTAGGTTCAAACGGGCTAAAATTTTTGAGCCCGTTAACCGAACCACAGTGGTTCGGGTTGAGATTATTTAGCTCAAACCAACCCGCCAGTCCGAACCAAACCAACCCAATCTAGCGGGTTGGGTCTGGCAGGTTGGCGGGCCAGCCTGAATCGGTGTGCAGCCCTATATAAGGTGCAAAACAAAGTACACTTATTCATTCTCTAGCATTCTTATTTTGTGTTTTGTGTTAGAGAAGTTTTTTCTCTGAGTTTGAGAATGCTCTCTTATCTCTAGTCCTTACTTCCGATCATAGTCACTAGACACGGACCGACCATTAACCCGGTGAAAGGTTCGGGTCATCGGGTCATTGGTCCAACCGTTGGGTCACTGGTCCAACTGGTTGGCTCGGTAAATGTGTGTGTGTGTGTGTATATATATATATATATATATATATATATATATATATATATATATATATATTCAAATATATTAATGTCATACTTGAAATAAAAAAAAAGGTAAAGTACCCTTGCTGCCCCCAAACTTTACTGCAATGTTCATTCCTGCCCCCAAACTTTTTTTTGGTTCATGCTTACCCCCAAATTTTCAGTTTTGTTCATGCTTACCCCCAAACTTTCAGTTTTGTTCATGCCTGCCCTTTTTGCTAACACCGTTAACTTGTTTGACGGAATTTGCTGACGTGGATGATGAATGTGTTTTTTTTTTGCCACGTCAATGTCCACCTCACCTTTAACTTTTTACTTTTATTAAAAAAATTAACCTAATCTAAATAAAAAAAAATATTTTAGGATAAAAGTTTGGTTTTTTTTTTTAAATTTGGATTAGGTTAATTTTTTTTAAATAAAAGTAAAAAGTTAAATATGAGATGTAAAATGAGGTGGACAATGAGGTAGTAAAAGAGATACACATTCATAGTCCAAGTCAGCAAATTCTGTCAAGCAAGTTAACGGTGTTAGCAAAAAGGGCAGGCATGAACAAAATTGAAAGTTTGGGGGTAGGCATGAACCAAAAAAAGTTTGGGGGTAGGAATGAACATTGCAGCAAAGTTTGAGGGCAGCAAGAGTACTTTACCCTAAAAAAAAACCAATCAACTATCACATTTTATGATTAGTCAAATACATTCAAGTAACCATATACATTCATATTTGAGATTGTAACAAAATTAAATAACCACACTTCACACTAATTTATATAAATTAAACCAAATAAAGATCATAATTTATTAATAATTTTCTGTCTCCAGTTGGTTAAAAGGAACACCAAAAGTATTGAACTAATTTTGTTGGGACAGCAACCTGAAAATAAGAATAAACACCAAAAATAGGAAAATGTAAATTTGTTAGAGAAATCATAAAATGCGTGGTACTGGACTGAGGCACAGGTATCTCGTTATCTTTAAGGTAATTCACGCCTCCCGCGAGTTGATTTTGCTATATCACCCGGTGCAGGGGTACTCAGATGCGTTACCTCCAGGATACAACAGCCCAGTACTCGCCTGTTTGTCTACAACCTCTGCACGTAGAAGGTAGACAAGACTCTATCTCCCATACCTTTCTCTACCCAAATAACACACAAATATATGTTTATATTTTGTAATCTGAAGCTTTGTCTTTTAACTTCATATTGGTCCAATCTCTACATACTTCAACCACTATATATCTCATGTATATATATGCCTAAGTAGAGCTTTCAACGGATCAGAGTCATCATTTCATCAACGGTTTTTATATTAAATTGAATTAAAATCAATTAATTATATTTTCATTTCGATTGTAACATTTGTCAATTTATTTATTGTTAATTAATTTTTATAATAATATTCAACAATCCCTCACTTATTATTATAAATTAACACATGTACACATTTGACATTTGTATTTTAACATTTGGGTAAAGACAGACTATTATGCATAATATAGATAGCTAAATTTCCTTGAATCTATATTGAACAAAAATATATATCTTGATCCAGAGCCATGGTGGTATTCGCCTTGAACCATAACTGCTTAAGGGAGACAAGACATATATCATGCACATAGTAATCCAGGTGCAATATATGAGCCCTAGCCTGCACATTATGCGGCCGTGTGCGCACCCTGTTTCTTGAATGTGTTTCAAGAATATATGCCCTTTTATATTCTCATAGGAGCGGCCCTACTCCGTCACATTCAAATAGGTGAATTCTGTCAAGGGTATTCCTGCAATTAAGATACCACACTCTTATATAGCTACAGACTTCATTAAGAGTTTTTGAAAACTCAACCTCACATATCATTGCAGGAAAATGCATTACATCATAGGATAAATTAAGAGTCGAAACTCTTCCAAATGTGCATTTCAACAGCCACTCTATGATTCGGTTGTCCCTTTGAACCAAGTTCTTAGGATCTCTAATCACAAAATAGGGTATCCTCAAAGGTTGCTTTTAATCCATACGGGCTTTAAATATTTATTCCCCTCAATGTACACACACCAGATTCTTTGACTATAACTATAGTTTCAGAAAAACACAGAATCCAAAGAACCTAGTAATGACGGTATTCATCACAATAAGTGATCACAATTTATTGGCTTAAAAAAAACTCATTATTATTATTTGAAAATATTTCACCAAATCTATTTGGAAATTTTCCAAAATTCATGACAAATTCATTTGTCACATATGACTTTAAAAGTCCACATGAGATATTGAAAATCTCACAAAATATAGAATATAACATTTTATAAACACACCTCTAGCATTTTTTATGCTTCATCACATATAAGTTTATAAAAGTTTTTCACATTCCATGAAAATTTACCACATTTCATCTTGTAAAAGCTTTTAAAAACTATTACCATTTGTAACTTCGGAATATTCCACCTTGGGACACGTGGCACTGACGTTCTAGAAGTACGGCCCTAGCACCCGCTGGAGACACGTGGCACCACTCATCCATCAGTTATGTGGCCCTTGCTCACGTCACCACACGGAGCTTCCCTCAACCAGACGTGGGATCTCCACAAAGCCTCGTGGGACGACCCACGTCCCACGAGGTCGTGGGTCGAGCACGATCTCCCCACACGCAAGTATAAATAGACCCTCACTTGGGGGACTAAAAAGGAGATCAACTCTAGACAGAATTACATACAACCCGAAGGATTATTGCACATCACCACCCAGATACACCTCACGTGTACTTTCACCTCCTTGAGCCCCGCCGTTGGCCTTCCGTCTGGACCAACCTCCGATCGGCTCACCTCCTCCTCGGAGCACACCGCTTACAGGGCTTCCACCAGCCCTCAGAGACCATAGCTCTCTCCCACTAAGGCAACCTCCCACAGAGCGGCTCACTCGCCCGGAGTACCTTAGGCATGTCTTAGCCGCACATGGCCCAATACAGGTAACAATCTTGCCTAACGGCTCCGATAGACGTCACCATGACGAACTACGTGGACTTTGATCCCTCCAGAAGGGTACGTAGGCACCTAGGTGTATCACCTTAGGACAAGTCCCCCAAGGTTAAGACCCCTTGCGGTCCTAAATTCATATCACAATTATCTGAGCCAAAAATGACAGTTACACCATTTAATGAAATTTTATGGGATAAATCTATTACTCTTCTAAATATTAAACCCATAAAATATTCATTAAGTCACAATTATATCGAATATAATTTGACTCAGAAATAATTATAATAAAATGGTTTTAAAGCCATTTTATGAACCCAAAATATAAGCTAAAAAATATTTCCATATTTATTTTTATAACAATAATCTACATAAATTTCTTCCCCTTATTGTTATAAAAATAATATGCTTTATTTTCTAAACAATATGACATATTTAAATAATGTCAAAAATATATTACAACCAAAATACATGCCAAAAAGCTTTGTCATAAAATTATGATATTTTATGATCATTATTTGACCTTCAAACTTAATATAAGTTTTGGATTTAACATTAATTTAATGATTAACCCAAAATTATATTTTATAATGAACACATGGTGGAAACATATTTATGTGAGTCTATGAAAATTAATTACTCAATCAAATTTCCATAGTACCACATTTCTTTTACACAATAAATCACTTGACACAAATATATATGATTTAAAAAGGTCCCAATATGATGTATACTTTTCACGCTCTTTTTTACCCCCACTATCAATAAGAATTTATATAAAGGAATTCTTAAATAAAGAGTGAGTATACATACCTACTCATGAGTTCATGACTAAAATCATCTTAAATAATGGTAAGATAATTACTTTTCTACACTTTCCAATGTGAGCAAAATTTGACTAAAAGTCACATATGAGATCCTCAAGGCTCACACCAAATTAAATTTTATGAGTACTATTCATCATAAGAATAAAAACATGAAATATGCTCATAAAAATAATTAAGCATTTCAATGCATTTTAATCTAGATAAAATACAAGGTGGAAACCAATGTCATGAAACAAAATTACTGTATGTCCAAAGAAACCATATTCATTTCTTTCTCTTTGCCAATAATATGCAAATTATAATGAATATGTCATTTTACCATGTGAATAAAATTCTACAAATAGTAAGAATATATCTTTGGATCACAGTAGCAATTTTTCAAGAATAAATTTTTATTTTGTGAGCAATCACCAAATAAATTAAAGTATAAATATATTAATATTTATAAACCCACAAAATTAAATAAAGATATATTATGAATATATCGTCTATTTGAGTTATTTTACCAATTAGAACTCAAATACTTATTCCCATTATTCTTATTTTTCTTTTGCTGCATTATGGGGATTAACCATGAATTATCTTAAACTTGTTAGGACAACAACTTGAAAATAAGAATAAACACCAAAAATAGGAAAATGTAAATTTGTTAGAGAAATCATAAAATACATGGTACCGGACTGAGGCATGGGTATCTCGTTATCTTTAAAGTAATTCACGCCTTCCGCGGGTTGATTTTGCTATATCACTCGGTGCAGGGGTACTCAGACGCGTTACCTCCAAGATAAAACAGCCCAGTACTCGCCCGTTTGTCTACAACCTCTGCACGTAGGAGGTAGACAGGACTCTGTCTCCCACACCTTTCTTTACCCAAATAACACACAAATATATATATTTATATTTTGTAATCTGAAGCTTTGTCTTTTAACTTCATATTGGTCCAATCTCTACATACTTCAACCACTATATATCTCATGTATATATATGCCTAAGTAGAGAAAGCATTTCAACGGATCAGAGTCATCATTTCATCAACGATTTTTATATTAAATTGAATTAAAATCAATTTATTATAAAAATGTATTTTAATTTCAATTGTAACATTTGTCAATTTATTTATTGTTAATGAATTTTTATAATAATATCCAACAAATGCTCTATGGTCTTCAACTAGTGGTCTATTGACTTCAATGTCATTCTCCTCTTCCTCCTCCTCATCATCATCAACAAGCTCATCCAAATTTAGTTATGCAATAAATAAACAGTATTAGGACTACTCTAAATGGATATTTTGTATCTTTTAAACTAAGAATGCTACGTTGGAAAATTTATTATTAATGAAAATAAAGGATCATAAAATAGGTGTAACTGCAGAATATTTTGCCTAGGTGTAATACCCCGAAAAATTTCGAAGATTAAAGAATGATTTATTTCGAGGCTAAGAATTAAAATTTTAAAAGGAATACGGAAAAAAATATGAAAGTTAAAAGAAACCGGAAAGGAATTTTTTTTTGAAGTTTAAAATAAAATAAAAGGGAAAGAAAAGGAGTAGAAAATAATTTTTGGGATTAATTCAGGACTTAAAAAATTGGAAACCTGAATTAAATAGGAAAAAAGATTAAAGTAAAAATACATATTAGTTTTTTTAGTTTAATTAATAATTATTTTAATCCTTAATTACCTTATTTTTATTTCAGTTTTTTTTGTTTTTATTTATTAATTAAATATATATATATTAAATAAAAGAAATAAATAAAAGAAAAAGAGAGAGTGCGAGCTACGGGAAGAAGAAAAGAAAAAGAAAGGAAATAAAGAGAGGAAGAAGAGAGAGAGAAGGGAAAAACGAAAAGATAGAGAGAGAGAGAGAGGAGTGGACGGAGAAGAAAAAGGGGAGGAGGGTGGTTCGTCGAAAACCGACCGGAGAAGAGCGGTCCGACGCTGGCAACGACCACCAGAGCTCGACTCAAACATCTTCCACACCTCCCACCAATCGAATCAAGGTTGGTAACCCCAATTTCATTCGAAACCCTCAATTTTTTCATTTTTAGGGATTTCTTCGATTGACCTTCGATTGAGTTGTTTTGAGGGTAGATTGAGACCTAGAAAGTGTTCTTGAACACTTAGTTGGGGTAGGAATTGAGATTATATTCTCGGATTTGCCCAAATTCGAATTTAGAAGGATTTGGGGTTGAAATTATAATTATTTTCAAATTGGGGAAATTGTGATAATTAGGATTGAGCTTGGATTTGAGTAAATAAGCTTGGATTGATATTATTAAAATTATATTGTTGAAATATTAGCGGAACATGACTCGTGAAGAGCTGGCCTGATGTTACTAAGGTTGAACCTTGACATTAACGTGCCGGGTCCCTGCTTGGTTTGCCCAAATACACTTTAAGGGTGGTGTTGAGGGCTCCAAACCTCTTATTTTCAATCTTAAACACTCTAGAATAATTCTAAATATACTATTAAGTATTAAGAATCGTTTTAGGTACCTTCTTGTTTCTCAAGGATGGAAGCTTGCGGAACAATGAAGTCCAAATTCTAGAATGGCAACCTCCTTCCTTCATAATTATTAGGAAACCTTAAGTAGGATAAATTAAAGGTATATTGAGATTTAGAAACTAGATTTCTTAGAACCCAAATAGGAACACAAGTTGAATCAAAATGCTTAGACCTTCCTAAAATTAGGATTCCTTCCAACCAAGCTAGATAAGCTTCTTTAGATGCGAATACAAGTCATATAGATGTCTAATACTCAAATCCAAGTATGTGAAACACTCAAGTAGAGTGTTATATGCGAGTAAGTCAAGTGTTCGAGGAAGGATACACATAAGTCGGGATAGAGAAGTCCAATAAGACCAAGAGCTTGACTCTGTGGCAACCATTGACTACATGTGAGAGTAATGGAGAGATAAATAACAAGTTAAGCTAAGTAATAACCTTAATGAAGTAAATGTTGTTCTTATAGGAACAATGACACACAATAGAGTGCAACAAGAACTCCGAGGAGACTAAAGTCACAGGAGAGGATTGCATGGAAGGTTGGCCAAGGTGAGGGCTCTTTCATCTCTGCTCCTAGGGTTGTATGCTTATGTGGATTACATGAGTATGTATATTCTCTGCTTGTCTGATATGTGTTAGCTAGAGGTATAGAATGCTAAAAGAATAAAAGAACTAGAGGATAGGTTGTGGAAAGTAGCTTGGATAGGAAGAGATAGGAGTAGAGTGTAATTGTTTGCTATGATTGGTGTGTTACAAATCCAACTCATACATTTCGGAGGCACGATGAATATTTTATTAAATCTTTCCCACGACGGTGGCAAGAGTCCTTGTACGAAAGGACTAAGCTTTTATTTTGAAAACTTGTCATGACGGTGACTTAGATTATAATCATGCAAAAGGAGTTATTGGTGGGTTTCGGATTTGGTTATACTAGCGATGTGAGACATCGACTAGAACAACGTTAGATGGCACTTGAGACCTTAGTTTTATAATCACCATGATGATGGTCATTGCCCTATCTTGGCAATAGGGTCAGAAAGGATTTATATTGCTATGACGATAGCTTGAGGCTCAGAGAGTGCATCTGGACGGGTATATGAGTTATATTCTGTTGAGGATACTTGTCCATATTAACAAGGAGAGGAATTGTTGATCCTTCGGGAAAGATACAAAGAATCCTATTAATATGTGAAACTAAGTGATACGAGCATAGGAGGCAATGGTAGAGCTAGAATAATCATGGAGTCTTTGAAGGAGCTCATAGAAGAGATTTGGGCAAATCAAATAGTAATCAAGCCTTCAAATATGACTAAAACGTCATTTACACTATATGGGCTGAAGATCGAGCTGTTCAACATATTTTAGGCTTGGAAACATCAAATTGCAGGACTTGGACCAAGTACTATAGATGGGAAGACTCTTTTAAGCCTAAATCATCAATTTTGGGTTTAAAATGCTTATTTTGATTTGGGTTAATTATTTGTGCAAAAATAATTATATTTATGTTTTATTATTTAAAGTCAATTAGTGATTTAAATCAATAATTTCATATTTAATGTTTTAATTAGTTTGGACTTGATGTTTAAAGATCCAATAGGGTTTATTTTATTTTGGGCTTAAGTATGAGTTGTTAGAAAGAGTGAAATATCCATTAGTTTCTTTTAGGGTTTTATTTGTTAGGATTTTCACTTGGAGTATAAATACTCTTTTATTTTCTATTGTAAGGGACATGTTGAATAAATTTTGATTGAGTGTGTTTTCTTCATGAAAACTTCTATGTGTGTGTGCAAGTGAGGATGGATTTATTCGCTTGTTGCATCAAGAGATTGAATTTACTTATCAAAGGTTACTTTATCTTTGTGGCGTTTATTCATTCTCTTTCTTTTAGCTCTATTATCTGCGTTTCTACGAACGGGTTTCTTAGGGGTTCAGTAGGGCGAGTGTTTATTCTAAAGTTTTGCTTGATTCAAAGCGTGTGTTGGCGTTTTAGTCTCGAGCACAGG
Source organism: Senna tora (assembly GCA_014851425.1). Classification (NCBI taxonomy): domain Eukaryota; kingdom Viridiplantae; phylum Streptophyta; class Magnoliopsida; order Fabales; family Fabaceae; genus Senna; species Senna tora. Next base: position 19,270,844 of record CM026262.1, read on the forward strand.
ATGGGGTTCCGCATCATTTGGTATCAGAGCTTGACATTAGATAAATTCCTATTTATCTTTTAAATTTGATTAACTAGTAGTGTTTTTTCCGATAATTTTGTTTTGTTCTTCCAAAACAAAAAAAAAAAACTAAAATTGTTGATCTTGTTTTGTGTTTTTTTAATATTCTTCATTTGTTCTAGCGTTGAAAAAAAAAAAGAGAAACGCAAAAAGAAGAAGAAGAAGAAGAAATTAGTGTAAAAAAAACGCAAAAAAAAAAGAAAAGAAAAGAAAGTAGTGCAAAAAAAAGTTTACCTACAAGTTTGATTGTTCTTCCTATTTTATCAAATATTTGATCTCTAAGTTTGGTTGTTTCATATTTTATTAAAAAAAATGATTGTTCTTGTTTGATTCTCACATTTCATTGTTTCCTTGATTTTGAAGCTTTTCTTTGTTCTCTTGGGCATTTAAAAATATTTTTAATTTGGATTTAAAATTTTTTTTAATCAACTTTGGGCTTACCCTTTCGGTTGGACCTATTCTTTTTTTTAATCTTGTCATTTTTTTTGCAATCTGAGTTTTCATTTTTTTAGCCCAATTTGCCTCTAATTACATTCGTAAGTAGCATTTGCATTCTGTTACTTAGGTTGAATTCCTCACAAAACATACATCATTTTTCGTGTGTTATTTTTGTTTCTTTGTTGATCACTTGAATTTGCCTCTAGAATTGTATTGTTTTTCATTCTTCTTTAGGCTTATCCTTGTATTCTTATAAATTGCTACTTGGGTGAATTTATCTTTAATTGAGTGGATTTGGTTCTAAAGTTCAACTTGCAAAGGTAATCTTGAGTGGTAAAAGGCACATAAAGGTAAGTTTAAAAGAGGTGAATTTTAATTTTACCCACGGATAATTCTGTGGGTAATTACCCACGGATCCGTGGGTAATTTCATATATTAAATCGGCCGCCGGCGAACTTCACCGGCAACCCCTCCGGTGATCGGCCGGTCGTCGGCCGCCTACCGCAGGCAACGACCGGCAACCGGCCCCCGCCACCGGCCACCTCCGGCAACCACATTATTTTCTGAAAAATGGTCCGTCGAGGATTCGAAGAGAGGATATCTTGCATGATAATTTTTAGAATTACCAATAGGCCATTTATCACTTGTTATTTATTTAATATAAAATATTATATATATATACATCTAAAATTTCAATAACAAAAATTATCCACGGATTCGATTCCGTGGGTAATTTCATAAAATTAGCAACGGATTGTAAAAAATCCGTGGGTAATTTGTTAATTAGCCACGGATATTACCCACGGATTGTAAATCCGTGGCTAATTCTAAGAAATTTCCCACAAAAATTAATCTGTGGCTAAATCCATGGCTAATTAACAAATTACCCACGGAAATTAGCCACGATTTACAATCCGTGGGTAATTTTATGAAATTACCCACGGAATCGAATCCGTGGGTAATTTTGTACAAAAAAAATTTATTTATTTTTCGCCATTTCCCCATGGATTCCCCACGGATTGCCCACGGAATATATTCCGTGGGTAAAATTACGTGGATAAATTCAAGTTTTGTTGTAGTGGCCATAATTGAGTGCAAACACGAGTGTCACATTTGTTTGAGTGTAAACACGTGAGAGAGTGAATTGGTGAGATAATCTATTATTTGCTAACATTTTCTTGCATATTTGTAAATGAATAATAGCAAAGAAATAGATGGACTTGAACAAGGACTTAATGTTTATACCATGAATGCTATGATGAAGATGTTTGATAGTCTTGAGTCAAAGTTAAATAAGTCGAATAATCAAATAGAAAGATTGGATCAAAATTGTTTTGCAAACACTAGAAGAATTGAACATGGAGCTAGTGATTTTAATAAATTGTTTGAGAAGATATTTGAAGAAGATAATTTGAAAAAGAGGGAAGAAAGACATGACCTGAAGAGTAGAAGCTTGAATTCTACTAAAAAGAGAATTCCTACTTTTAGAGGAATCAATGATGATGCTGAATATCTCAAGTGGGAGAAGGAGGTTGAAAAGATATTTTCACGTCATAACTACTCTGAAGAAAAGAAAGTTAGACTAGCTTATTTTGCATTTGTTGACTATGCAATGATTTGGTTGGATGGATTAGAGGAATTAAGGAATCTATACGCTGAAGATCCTATTGCCACATGGGATGAGATGAAAAAGGTGATGAGAAAAAGATTTGTTCTTTCTTACTCTGAGAAGCTATCTAATATAGAGGATTATCCAAAGAAGGTGAATTTTAACAAAAGTAAAAAAGAAGTTAAATCTCACTTTGACGTTTGTGAGCATAATGAGTATGTTGAGAGTGTTGTTTCCTTAATTGTTGGGGATGTGGGTAGTGAGAAGATTGAAACAAATGAGGGAAAAGAGGCCGATAAAGAAAATAAACAAATTAATGGCCTAATGGAGAGTGAAAAACAAAGTGAAGAAATGGGATTCTTTGATGAAAAGGGAGCTATTAAGAGAGCATGCTTAGACTTAGAATCATCTACAGTAATCCAACATCAAGAAAAGTCATTAATTTGTGCTTATACTGATCCATATTTGTGTAGTGCTCTTTCTTTATCACAGGTACATGAAGATGAGTTTGCAGTTGAAATAACTAAAGACTCAACATCGTTAGTTCCTGGTGGGAAAAATAATCACATTGATTTTGTATTTGGAGAAAGATTTAATTTCAAAGAGACAAATGAGCTTTGACAACAAAAGAAATTCAAAGGAGAGCTTGATATTATGACGGAACATAGTCAAACAATGATTTTTAATGCTTCACAGGAAAACATACGTTCATCATATACTCTTTGTTTACTTAAAGTTTCTAAATCAATTGATATTGAATGTGATGCTTTTGATAGGGGTTTTCATGTTATTTTTAAGCAGGGTGACATTGTTTACCTTCCTCAATGACAACAAATTGAGCGATGGAAATATGTGGTGTTTGAACCTACTGATTGGGTTTCGGAGCAATTAAAAAGGGAGAAATCTCCAAAATATTGGAACCACATTCTTGATACTGAAAAAGATGATCGTTTTCAAGTGCCAAGAAAACTAAAAGTAATGCCTACAAAATTAGCTTTCAAGGTGAGTATAATAAGCTTCATATTTTCAAGATTTCTTCTTCTTCTTCTTCTTCTTCTTCTTCTTCTTCTTCTCATATGGTTTCAGATTCGAGGACGAATCTTTTCGAGGAAGGAGGGAATGATACGAGCATAGGAGGCAATGGTAGAGCTAGAATTTTTATGGAGTCTTTGAAGGAGCTCATAGAAGAGATTTGGGCAAATCAAATAGTAATCAAGCCTTCAAATATTACTAAAAACGTCATTTACACTATATGGGCTGAAGATCGAGATGTTCAACATATTTTAGGTTTGGAAACATCAAATTGCAGGACTTGGACCAAGTACTATAGATGTGAAGACTCTTTTATGCCTAAATCTTCATATTTTGGGTTTAAAATGCTTATTTTTATTTGGGTTAATTATTTGTGCGAAAATCATTATATTTAGGTTTTATTATTTAAAGCCAATTAGTGATTTAAAACAATAATTTCGGATTTAATGTTTTAATTAGTTTGGACTTGATGTTTCAAGGTCCAATAGGGTTTATTTTATTTTGGGCTTTAAGTATGAGTTGTTAGAAAGAGTGAAAGACCCATTAGTTTCTTTTAGGGTTTTATTTGTTAGGGTTTTCACTTGGAGTATAAATACTCTTTTATTTTCTATTGTAAGGGACATGTTGAATGAATTTTGATTGAGTATGTTTTCTTCATGAAAACTTCTATGTGTGTGTGCAAGTGAGGATGGATTTCTTTGCTTGTTGCATCAAGAGATTGAATCTACTTATCAAATGTTAGTTTATCTTTGTGGCGTTTATTCATTCTCTTTCTTTGAGCTCTATTATCTGTGTTTCTAAGAACGGGTTTCTTAGGGGTTCAGTAGGGCGGGTGTTTATTCTAAAGTTTTGTTTGATTCAAAGCGTGTGTTGGCGTTTTAGTCTCGATCATAGGCTGGGGTTCCGCATCACTAAGGTAAGGAGACACGGGAGGAACCTACGGGTGAACTGTGAGCCTAACCTAGAAAAGAGAAATCATCCTGTGGAGTTGGTCCAGGGTGTGTCAGCGGCCATGCTTTGAGACGTCGTGCCGTACCCACCATTGTGGCCTGGTTAGGTAATGGACGAGTGTACTCAAGCTATTGCCCCGCAGTGAGGGGTCAGAACGTGCCACTTGGTGGCTATGGATCAGTTGCTTGATAGATAGAGGTTGATTGTGTTTGATTAACAGAATTGTCACGAGGTGACCAGTACCCAAGTGAATGGGTTAAGTATGTTTTGCCACGTGGTGGCCAGTAACCTGAGTGCACGGGTTCGAAGTAGAAAAGCCACGTAGTGGCTAGTAGATACCCAGAGTGGGGGAGATTAAGTAGATGTATGTTATAGTATATGCGTGTATGTACAAATTGTCTGTGTTTGCATATGATTGCTGATTGTGCAGCGTAGTGGTAACGTACATGATTACGTCACCACACGCTTGTTTGATTCAAACATGCTGAACGTGAGAAGACCGGTAAGTAAAAGCCGGCACTACATGTTATATGTTTACTTGTTGAGTGATGATGTGAAATAAACTGCTGCATGTTTATATCTGTCAAATGCATGTGAGTGATTGGGTGAAATATCTGTTGTTGTGTGATCACCAAGGATGTATGCTAATTATCAGTAACTAGTTGTTTTTGCATGTGGTTGTGTATGACTCCCATTCCCAGTGCTCTGGTAGCCGCCTTGCGCCGGGGATGGGAGAGTCCTCACTGAGTCGCGTGGTTAAGACTCACACCTCATCTTTACTACACAGAGACAGGTGGAAGAAGTCTCGGTGGAACGAGCGACAAACAAAACTTTCCATGACCCACAACTTGTTCATGTGGGTGAATAAATTGTAATTGTAATTTAATTTACTTTATCATTGTATCATAAAGTAAAGGGTAGACGTACCCAATTAGACTGTATTACTAAATCTAGAACTGCCAGCTTCACACACCTTAAAGATCAGGATTAGTTATATCGCGATACAGGGGAAAACTTGTTTCCAAAATATATATACATATATTTGTTGCATGTGAATAGGATAGGCAGCATCTTCGGATGTGTAACCAGTACACAGGTTATATATTATGTGTATTTTCCTATATCTATATCCTGAAGCAGCACTGGCCGTGGATTTGCTTGCCTAGGATAGGCCACCATTTCGGTGTAGCCATGATATTATAATGCATGTGAATGTATATTCAATAATAGATATTCTGTCAATCAAGTGATAAGGCTTATAGGCATAGGGTTATTCTCTGTGTCTGTGCCCGTCACAGTCCTCTAAACGGTGGTCGTGACACTAGGGACACATGACAACAAGCTTCTAGAAGCCTAGCGGCAGCACACGCTAGTGACACACGGCACCTCTCACCTACCACTTACGTGGCCCTTGCCCACATCTTTCCACGAGGGCTCCCTTCCAGGAGACGTGGAGACCCCCTGAACATCGTGGGACGACCCACGTCCCACGAGAACGTGGATCGAGCACGTCCTCCCCATACTTAGTATAAATAGACCATCACCCGGGGGACTAAAGGACACGAGATCCAAGACATCCGAAGTACCTCTGGAGAACATTACCTGTAACCATCCAGACAAGCATACTGAGCACTCTCAGGCATCCTCTTGCCCAATATCCATCAGACATCCCGAGCTCTACCTTACACATCGCCAGGTCCGGTCACTAGCAGACGCACCTTCGTCCCAGAGCATCCCACCAACAGAGCTCCCAACAGCGCTCAGAGACTCAAGCTCTCTCATACTCTAAGGCAACCTCCTAAGAGCGGCTCGCCCGCCCGGAGTACCTTAAGCATGTCTTAGCCGCACACGGCCCAATACAGGTAAGCACCTTGCCTAACGGCTCCTATAGACATCACCCATGATGAACTACGCGGATTTTGATCCCTTCCCAAGGGTACGTAGGCATCTAGGTTCCTCACCGAAGGACAAGTCCCCCAAGGTTACGACCCCTTGCGGTCCTTAATTGCAAATTACAATTATCTGAACCACAAACGACAGTTACAATGGCACCCACTGTGGTCTTGCTCAGACCACAATGCCTTGCACATTCTGTCGCTAAACGGAATTTCTTTTTCGGAGAGTTGGAGTATCCACCTAACACTTAGAAACCCACGTCTTTTCCACTTTTACAGTACAGGACATATTAGAAGATGACCGACTCAAACGCCCCCACTGCCACGACCGACACAAGCGTCCCAAGACGCAGCACAAGGAACAGGCAGGGAACAACATAAATGGTCACAACCGAGGTAGGCGGTTCAAATACGACTCAGCCCCAGAACACCTCAACAACACAAGTAGCTGTCGCAGAAACTGTGGTCCAGAACCCAGCACCCAAGGAGGAAGCATGCCCTCAAAATCCTTACGGCATGCCGCACAACCCTTGCCCTACAACTGGTAATCAAGAAGTGATGGAACTGACAAGGACCCCGCAGGAGGTAGAGCTCGCCCGACTCGTGTAACATCCTGGAAATTTAAACCCAACTTTGATAAAAAACTCTTCTATTGAATTTTCTGTGACATGTTTGACTTTTTGAATTTGTGTGTGCCTAAATGTGTTTGTATTTGTCTTTGCATGTAAATAGGTTTAGAAACAATAGTTAGAGGTCAAGAGACCCAAAAGTCAGTGGAAAAGTGCCAGAGGAGCCCTAACCCTAACCCTAACCCTAACCCTAGGGACTAAATAGAAAAAAACTTAGTTTTAGCCTCTTTTCTTTTATTGAGTTTAAAAGTGTAGAAAAGACCTATTTGACCCTAGAAAAGTACCCTAAGACACTCTAGAGACACCCTAAGACATGATTAGGGGACCCCAACCTCAAGAAAAGTCCTGAATGGACACATTTTCTCTAGTAGAAATTCAGGACTAAAAAGATAGAAATGAAAATTTTCAATTAATGCACCCTAGCTTACTTAAAGCCTAAGAAAGTCAAATTTAACCACCCAGAGACATCTTAAACTACCCTACCAAGTGCCAGCCACGAAATTTGATGAAGAATTAAGACAGTTAGGGAAGTTACATATTTTTAAAAGTGAGATAAATAGGAAAATTAATGTCAATTTAATCCCTTTAATGCTACCCATGGACTTGTAACTGAAATTACCACTTTTAGAGCAAATTAAAATACCCAATTATGGCATTAACAGCAGCAAGCAACTTAAGAAAACCATATACAAAGAAAAATAGGCAGAATTTAGAGTTGGACATCAAAATTTATCACCATATGACTCAATTGAGTGACTACTAAAGCCTTACTCACTAATACACCTAAGCAAGCTCTACCCGAGGCCTAAGCATCCATTAACCCACCCAAACAGCCCCTAAGCCTGCCAGCACACACCAATTAGGTGTCCTAATGTAAACTAATGAGCACCAGCTGCTGAACACCTCACCCCACTCATCATTTTAGCTCCACATGCTTGGAGCCCTTATAAGAGAGTGAAACTGAGAGAGAGAGGGATACCAGCAAGAAAGTGAAAGAGAAAACTGAGAGCAAGTGAGGATTGAACTTCAGGAAGAAGGCTGAGGCAGTGGAGGAGCTGGAGACTCGAAGTTGGCAGCTGGAAGTGGAGAAAGAAGCAGAAAACTTTGCACACACACACACACACACTCAAGAGTTGCTGTCTTCACCAAGCTTGCCCAAGCAACTTAGAAGCTCAAATCTGTGTTCTTCCTCTGAAAACTCAAGGTAATGTAGGGTTACCCTTCCTTCTTCATCTCTGAGTGAAGAGCATCCATCAATGGTGGTGGTATGAGACTCTATGACACTTATTCTCGTTGCTGCCACAGAAAACTCTGTTTTGGGCAGCGATGCTTTCAGAGGGCATAAATTTCTCATTTCTTAACCAATTTAAGTGTGTGAGTAGTCAAAAGAAAGCTAAGAAGATGAAATATAAAATCCTCAAATTCATGTACCATCAGAGGTTGCCGGCCAGATGTTCAAAGCCTCAAAAACTTACTGAAATTTCTGAAATTCTGTTTCTGGTGTGAAGTGTGTATTTGTTATGTTTTGTAAATTCTGATGCACTGAATCTCGAATGGAAATAGGTTGATTTAGTGAATGATATTAGGTTTATAAGAAGTTAGAAACTTGCTCAAATCACTCACAAAAGCCTCTGGTTCAACAGTGAGAATTGCTAGTTGAAAAGCTGAAAATTTACTAGAGTTGTTTTCTGATTTGTTCTTCTTGCTGTCAATTGCTGCCAAACTGTTATCTCACTACTGTTCATCTTGCAAATTGTAGCTGGTAGCCTTGAATAGCCTTATAAATGCAAAATTATAGTCTGAAATTGATGAAATAAGCCATGTTTTAAAATAAGAGAAGCCATGGATTTGTGATGTGATGCTAACTTGAATTTTTATGGATCTTGTGAAGCTTGCTGCTACTGTCACTTGTGCATTCCACATACTTTTATTGAGTCTCACAGTAGTCAAAAATTTGAAAATTACCAGCAAGGATTTCAGTTTAATTAAGGAACTTACATGCTAAAAAACATGGATCTTTCTCATGATTTTTCTGCTGAGTATGCTTGCTGAGCTGTGGCTTGGGTTATGTATTGATGCTGGTGTTATGTGTGTGAATTTATTAAACCTCTAACCACTTAAAATTTACTGGAATTTTCCTTTTGGGCTTGTCTAAATACCCTATGTAGTGAAATTGGTAAAAGAATGAACCTGGGATGTTCTGTGGGATCTTTCCTTGCTGTCAAACACGGTGAAACTTTATTTCCTGTCTAATTACTTTCTTTAGGGGTCTTAACTCATGTGGACACAAGAGGGAACTAGAAGAGTGCCATCTGATTTCAAGTAAGAAGGCTAAAGAGTGAAATAAGGGTAGTTACTTTGTGTTCTGTGAAGGGGCCGCCATATGAACTCAAACATGATTTCTGAGTTGGGAAGGTTCAAGACATTAGGTAGAGAGGATACCAAGATTGAAATAAGGGACGGTAGGGTTAAAACCCTTAGGGTAAAAGATAGGAAGGATAAGCTTGCAAAAGGCAAAATGATGAACTATCCAACTCTAAAACTTGGATACTCAGGTTCTGAGAGGGTAGGACAATCCTCCCACCCTCTAGACCTCCTAAGGACACCCACAGAAAAGAAAAAGAGTCAAGGACACCTAGTTTTGCCTTTAGAACATCAAAACACTAGAAATGAGAAAAAATTGCCAAAATGGAGTGAACTTGCTGCTTAAATGCCTTTCCTGTACTAATGTGGCAGCATTCACTTGTTATGCTAGTCACAAATGAACTTAACTTGCCTAAGAGATGCTAGATAGAGCTTGATAACAACCATAACAGAAAAGAGCTAATGAAGGGGACTGAAAAGAAATATAACATTGTTTCTGCCATTTTGTTGAAATCTGTGTAGAATGAGTAGTTTGAGGTTAGGTATCTGTCCATTCTGGTTTTTTGGGGTAGTGAATTTCTATGTGTAAGCATAAAAGTGGCCAGAGTGGCTTCTAACCCTACTTAAACATTAAACTTAGTTTTCTTAAGAAATTTCCAAAGAAATACAACTTGCTGCAAAAGTGTGACTTCTGTGTGAATTTTTACTGTGGAAACTTCACCAACAAGTCACAAATAGTCCTTAGGTACTTGCTGCACCTTGGTTCTAGCTCGAAGCAATCCAGAACAGAATTTGGGTCCTGATAGGGACCATTTTGCAAGAAAAACTTGAGAAAAGCTGAAAATTCTTATTTTTACCCAAGTTCTGGTTGGATTCTGTTAGAATCTTTCTGGATGTGTGTATTAGGCAATGTTATCAAAAGCGGACCGGACCGGCCGGTCGGACCGGAAAACCGGTAAACCGCCTGCAATTGAATCAGTAAAATATAATTAAGAAACTAGGACGTTACATCGGTTCTCTATAGCCTGGAAGCATCTTCCCCTCGTGAGCTATGAGGACTCTGATCTTATCTCCGAGTACGTAACCTCTCAAGCCCCAAGCCTAGGTCGATTCAAATTCTTTCTAGCCTCCATCCTTTTCCAATCTCATATCTTCTCAGGTCATCAGAATATCACCTACCTAAAGCCAAAGGACTATCGACAGGTAGGGTACCCGAATAAGAAGAAACAAAAATAGGAGTAGAAAGCTCACCAAAAGGTCCACCTTGGGAATCGTTGTGACGGAAATTTCCATGACAGGGAATAATACAACTGCGAGGAGTACGAGCCATTATGAAAATCGAAGAAATGAGCAGAAGAAGAAAGGAAGAATCGAAAGCAAAACAACAGTTCGAAGAATAAAATAAAAGTAAAGGAAGAAGAAGACGAACAAAATGAGTTACAAAGGAAGGTAGTTCGAAAGAGAAGGGGAAAATACGATTTACCCCGCTCTGAAGAAATGGCCCGCTGACGTATCACCAACAAGCTTTAACTGACGGAATGGGCATGTGTCGCCAGCAGCACATCTCACCTTCCATAGAAAGGAAATGAAGCAACATTCCGCAGCATGCGCGTAACTCGAAAACGACGACATTTTTACCAAAACAAAAGAGGAAAGCATGAAGAGCAAGTTTAAACCGCCACTGGTTGCCGATTTGGAAACACCGAGCCCCTTGTCACACAACAAAGCCCGAGAGCTTCATCGAAACTATTAGACTTGGGGGACTTATGGTATTTGGGGAGCCCGTCATTCCTCCCTCAGGCTCGGTGTAAACGCATAACAGATAGCATAAACCGCCAAAACTACCTCTCAGGCTATATAATCACAGGTTCTCAATTCATGAAGGCCCACCTAGCATTTTTTGCGAATCTGTCTACGACTAAGAGCTCAATCTCTCAGGCCTTCCTACTCTCCCTTTCAAGGTTGCTCTCACAACCTTCATCCTGGAAGCCTTTTCAAACTAGCGAACTACATAGACTTTGATCCCAATTAATGGTACAAAGACGCCGGACTTCCTCCTGGCTTGAGTTCGTTCCTTCCAACCTCTACCGTTCCTTGATTTTGGCCACCTCACGGGTCACTAAAATATTAGAATTTTTTTTTAAAAAAATACAAGTAAAATATGTTTTTATAAAGCAAACACACCCTTAATTTTTAGGACAAAACTTATGTGCTGTTGCTTACATGCTTTTGGTAAGGTTAACCAATTAAAAAAAGACATGTGTCAATTTTCTTCTCAAAAGTGACACATGTCTTTTTTTAATTGGTCAACCTTATCAAAAGCATGTAAGCAACAACACATAAATTTTTTCCTAATTTTTAAGCTTTTTTTTGTAGTGAAAAAATTTTAAGCTTTTTAATCATTTTCATTTCCAACAAAATTTATAATGATGGTATTTTCGTAATCTTACTATAAAAGAAGTGTACATCTATACTACATTGTACATTATTTTAGTTGATATTCATTTAATTGATTTTGAATTTTTAAAACATAAAGGAGAAAAATAAAATTTGAGTGAAACATAGAGAACCAAAATAGTGTTTTGATAAAAAAAAAATAACTTAAGCAACATCTATAAGCATTTTTTTTTGGGTCAAAACATCTATAAGCATTACCCTAAGTAATTTAGCACAACCTAATTAATAAGGCTTCTTTTCAAATCTAAAATTGTGAATCCAGCCCACTTCGGAACAAAAAAAGAAGAAGAATCCAGCCCACTTTTTCTTAATGGACCTAAGAAAAGCAGCTCACTTTAGTATCTAAGGGCTAAAGCATTTGTGTTAATCCTCATTTTCGTGTTGACTGTCAGTGTCATTGTTCTTGAATCCTTATCCTCATTTCAATTTCATTCTTCAGCGCACTCACTGGGTCAGCCTCACGCACAACCAGTCTCAACAGCTCCAATCTAATGCCTCACCTATCTCCTCCACACTCTCCGCTTACTCACGCTTTTGTAAATTCCTTGTATGGCAGCTGAAATGCAGCCACCGGAACCCCCAATTAGCTCACCTCCTAGAATCGCCAATAATTCTTCAGAAACGGCGGCACCTTTACCGGCAGCCACTGCAACCGCCGCACCAGCTACTACATCGCAGCAATACATCGACAACGCAGGCCCCTCAAAACGCCAGAGACGCCCCAGCGTCCGATTAGGCGACATCGGCGATCAACCCGCCACTCTTGCCTACGACTCGCATGCGCGCCGACCAACAAGACATCCATGGAGGCTCCCCAAAGATTCTTCTTCTGCTCCTTCATCTAAAGCTGTCAAGGCTCGCTCTTTAACTAATCTTGTTAACGGCGACGGTGAATCCCAAGAAAATCAAGAATTTGAGTACATGAATAATCATAATGGAAACCGAAACACGGAATTAGGGTTTCGAAAGGCCAAGGCCAAGCGCGGCACAGCCACCAAACGGGTAAGATCCAGTTGGGTAACGGCTTCGAGAGTCGATGAGGGAGCCGAAGGTGATAGCAGAGAAGATGAAGACGAAGGTTTTCGGGATTTCGATCCGGATCCCAATAGGCCGCTCAAAGACTCCAGTCCAGTGCACTCGGTCGATAACATCGAGCTCGGTTCTTGGCAAGGGCAAAGAAGAGCCACTGGTCAGCACGTGGTTTCGGAGACTCGGGAAGACGATGATATGGAATTCGATCATTTGCCGGAATCGGATTTAAAGGATCGCAAGTTGGGGACGAGCGAAGGAGTAAGGTCCTGGCTCATTGAATTGGGGCTAAGTAGGTATGCTCCCATGTTTGAGATACACGAGGTTGATGACGAAGTGTTGCCCATGTTAACTTTTGAGGATCTCAAGGATATGGGAATCAATGCTGTTGGTTCCAGACGGAAAATGTACACTGCAATTCAAAAGCTTAGGGAAGGATGTTCGCAAACTTCTTTTTATCGGTAATAAATGTGTAATTTTCTTAGCCATGGTTTAAAGTAGTGGATACAAATTCATGTCTTAAGAGTTTTTTGCTGTCCCTAGTAACCGAACAATGACTTTCTTAAAAGTTTTGATAGATCAAACCTTTCCCATTTTGCCTGCAGTTTTATTACCTTTCGCCGGTTATATAATTTACTATCTGTGAGGGTATGCAAATCCACTTCCCTTGGCCATTAGGAGAGAAGTTACTTTCCATATCCAAATACTTCGTTCCTACCAAATACCATCAAAATGGCAATTCCATCTCCCTCTGTACAACTTCCACCCTACGACCGAAAGTGGCCTTAGTAGAGGGAGTGCAAGGGAAGGAAGATTAATATCCTCTTTCTCCTTATATGGATACCCTAAGTTTTGATATTTTAAAAAATAATAAAGATAATGGGAGATTTTTAATTAATCCTTTATTATCTCCCCTCTAAATTTTTAACTTTTTAAACAAAGGGAGATATTACACTTATCTCTCATTTCCTCCACTTTGTCTCTTTAACACCTAATCCAAACACACCCTAATTGCCATCTCCCTTGAGAAGGACACCCACTTTGCATAAAACAGGACTTAATTATGCTAGACCTATTCATTCGAGGCTTATTCTTTCAGGTAATTCAGCTGCATCTAGTGATGATAAATTTTGAAATGCTGTGCAATGTGTACTTAGCCTTTTACTATAAATCTACATATCTTACGTGTGCAAGTACTGCTCTGCAGATGTGATGTTTTCAAAGCTCTAATTTAGCTGAAGGTTGATGTGTCCTGTTAAGATTATACTTTATCGAACTTTTTGGATATATAACTTTTTTTTTATCAATAAATATATATTAAAGTATAACTAACTAGTACTTCTATAGTCATAGATGAGAATGATCCCCCTCGCTTTTCTTAATGACCTGCTAAGGAGAATCATTGTTTCCGTGGAATATTTTAGAGAATTACCTTTTCTCATGCCTCTACGTGCTGCTTCAACTATGTGCATTAATTGGTTTTGGGTTCATGCTTATCAGTTCAGAGTACTTCTGGATTAGTTTGACTCTGATTTCAGCTACTTCCTGCTGTCTATGCAATTTAGGTGATAAATAGGCTTTGACTACTTTTTACAAGTAACTATGAATTGATTCGCATATGAGATTATGAATTTATGATTTTATCTTTCAGCTACTTGATCTGTATTGTTACTTTTCATATTAATTCAACTTTTATTTTTTATTCTTTTAAAAAAACTGATTATGGAAGTCAAATATGAAATTTCATTTTAAAGATAAAAGTCAAAGGTAAAATGGACTTACAGTTTTTATAAAGATTGTATTTTAATCTAATTCTTATATGACCCTGTATCTTTGGCTGTGTTAGCAGATTTCTTTTATTAGTTCTTGACATCATGTGCTGATGGTTCACAGTGAGTCAAGGGCTGTCAATTAATGCATGACATAGAATTTCATTTCTTAATTGATGAGCAGGATTACAAGGTGAACCCTGTCTTCATGCTTATTTAGTTGTTGGACTTAATTTTTGTTATTTTGAGTTTGCTTTGTCGTACATTGTTTCTTTTGGTTTTACATCAGATGATTAACTGAGTTTGCGTGTTGGCCAGATATTGTGTTTCTCACATGTTAATGAAATCTAATGTGTGATGGTGTTTTTATATGGCTGATTCAGGCAATCAATCATTATCTGTCCTTTGATTTTTTTAATGTACCCAAATTTGTGAAAGGAAACCATATAATATAATCCATGCGTGCCTCCCCCTCAAGTGCCAAGTTGAACTATCAGGGAGGTGATGGCATTGAATCCCCTACACTTTTATGTGTAAATTTCCCCACTTCAGTTTATCCTCTTTTTAATTGAACTCATTTGTTACATTTCCTTATCCGTGTTAGGAAACTATTCAGTTTAGTTTGGTTTATTTTTCACATTTAGTTTAGTTTTTTTAAATTTTTGCTAATAATTTTTTAGAAGTTCCTGTAGATGCAATATAGTGATGAATGGAAATCCTGATGCTTGGACTTTCAACTTTCAAAGGCACAATATGTATAGCAAGAATTCTTATAAATGAGCATATGCTCCTTGAATTTGGGAAGAAAAAATAAATATGGACGTGCCTATATTAGATAGTCTAGACAGATTCTTTAGAACTTGATTAATTGATGTAACCTGATAAGAGTATACATGCATCTCATAATTGACGCCATCAGTTCCCCTCATATATAGTTTGGTCATTGAGTATATGATTCGTGGGCATTTGTATTGTGGTATAAGTCATTTAGCCCTGCATTTTGCTTTACCCTCCCAAAATTTCCTGTCTCTCTTACTATGTAGTTACTGCAAGTATGTTAATCTAACATTGTTTGATTAACTTAATTAGTTCATAATTCATTACAGTGCATTGCTTCGGTCTGTTTGTGCCTCATGCGGATCGTTTTCTGCTGTTTGTCAATTTTACAACTTCATCTGTTCTAATAAATTTGCTGTTATAGTAATCCCTAGTTTTTTTAAAACCGAACGAGTTATTGAATTGGTCAAGATGTTTAGTGATTCAACCGTAGTCGAATAATATTAATATTAAATTTATATTATAATTGTGTATAATAATAATAAAGAAAAATTGTATTTTTGGTCCTTTAATTTTGATTCGGGTTTCACTTTAGCCCCTTAAATTTGATTGGGTTATTTTGGTCCTTTTACTTTAAAAAATAAAAAACTTCTTAATTACTAATGCTGTTAGTTTACTTAATGGTAAATGAAGAGTTGGAATTATTTGTAATATTTTTATACCAAATCATTGTCATTTCAGCTCATTAATTTTAAACGTCAAAAATAAAGAAGAATAATGACAAAATCTCCTAAATTTTCAACCACGTCTTTCACACCTGTACTTCCACCATAACTCTCCTTGTTTCAGTTTGCTTTCATTGTAATAGCACCATTCTCATTCAAATTAAACAATTTTTTTTTCTCTTTTACTTTTTTATCTCTCTTGTGCCGAATTTGGTATGGTGTCATCTTGAAGGTGTCATATCATCCAAGATTACATGTTATCTTGAATGACATTGTTGGATGACCCCGTTTGTTATGGTGTCGTGTGATGACACTTTGTTATTTAAGATAATACAATGTTATCTAAGATAACATGTTATTTTGGATGACATTATTGGATGACCCCGTTTGTTATGGTGTCATGTGATGGCACAGTGTCATCTAAGATGACACAGTGTCATCACATGACACAAAAAAGGGTGTCTTCTCATGACACCAAAACTATTGTGTTATATAAGATGACTTTGAGTAGAAGAATTTTTTTACTTTACCAATTTTATTCCTATTATATTTTATGTTTTTATAAAAAATTATTAATACACCATATTTTTTCAAACGCTTATTTAAGTCACTTTGTTGCGTATTTAAATAATTGTTATTTTTTTAGAAGAAATAATTGTTATTTTTAGTTATATTAAATTATATGATTATTTAAAATATTTGATTATTGATAGTTTTTTTTAATTTAAAATTATTATGAAATTTTAAAAAATATCATAAGATAAATATTAGTTAATTTACTCATATTTATAAGGGTAAATTTGAAAAATACAAAAATAAATGACATAATATCTTAGATGACACTATTTTATACCAAATATTTGTATTTTATATCATTGTGATATGAAACACCATATTAAACAAGAGTATTAAAGATAACATGGTATTTGAGATGACATAATTTTATACCATGATATATAAGATACCTTGTTATTTGAGATAACATCATACGAAATGCCCATTGATATACATTCCACTTCTCATCCGATTATCTGTGTATCCATAAGGATTATCAACACATCACCCAGAGATTTCTCAAAATATGAAGAATCACAAGTTATGATTCATAACTACACCTAATTAGATTTTGAGCTTCTCATCTGAATGTTACGATTAATAACTATACGTAATTAGATTTTTAGAATTCAATATTTCTTATGATCAAGGTATCATAATTCAGCATTTTTCAGGAATTGATCAATATTGTGGAAAAGAAAAACTACAAGGAACATATTAACTGACCTTTTGAAAATCGAATCGGACCGACTGATTTAATTGAGAAACTAGTGAATCCGTCACTTATTCGATTCGGACGAATCACAAATTCGAGAAATTTAAGAATTGTTGGGATGCTTGCTTCTTCCAACAGTGCGATCTTGTCCATTGACGCTTTAAGAAAAATAAAATTGATTATTTCAACTTGAGTGATCCGTCTATTTTCATTGGTTTCAAGAATTTTTAACTGGTTCAAACAATTTTTTACCAACCACCACTTTCTGATAGTTTTTAGCTTCCATTATGTCAATTACCAACCACCACTTTGTCCCCTGAGGACCACTATATATAATCCAACCCTTCTAGGGTTGAGACACGAGTTTGCTACTACTGAAATTTTTTGGTTGCCTTCTAAATCTCCGTCAGGTTGAAGGATTGTGACTCGATACCCCCTCCATTGTAAAGGACTCACCAATTGACGCCCACCATGGGGTATCAACTTCGATATTCCCTATCCCACAGCAGTTAAAGGAGCAGAAGGAGAGACGATCGAAGGAGCATGAGCAAGATGGTGAGAAGATCAGCAAGAAACCAGATGCAAAATGAAGTTCCAGACAATGAAAGCATGCATAACGAAGCTAACAATGAATATCAAGGCAAAAATGGAGCTGTCAACCAGCCATTCAAGGGCAAAAAGAAGAAAGGAAGCGTTGAAGGAGAAAACTACGACGAAAATGAGCATGAGAAGTAAAAAGAAAGAGAAATGGAGGTCGGCGTGCAAGTCAAGTTGGTGATTTAAGAATTATAGGCGATAAAAACAAGAATGCACCAGCAAAAGCAACGGGAAGGAGAATAAGATAATAGTGTGAACTTCCCAAAAGGAAAAAAGAACAAGAGAGGCAATCAGGACGAGTCCAAAAGAAGAAGCTCAAGATTAGTACAATGGGACTACTGACCCAGACGCGCATATCAAATCATATAGGGCAGCAATGCTGTATGCAGGAGCATCGGATGAAGTTATGTGTAGGAGAAGAAGAATAAGAGAATAGTGTGAACTTCCCAAAAGGAAAAAAGAACAAGAGAGGCAATCAAGACGAGTCCAAAAGAGAAGAAGAAAAGATTAGTACGATTGGATGAAGTTATGTGTAGAGCATTCCCATCCACCCTCAGGGAGGATGCACAGCTGTGGTTCTCAAACCTGCTTCAATGGAGTATATCGTGCTTCGAAGATTTAGTAGAGGAATTCTCCAACTACTTCGTGACCAGCAAGAAGATTCGACGCACAGCCCACTACCTCAAAATGTAGTACAAGAAGAGAACGAATCCCTGAAAGACATCCTGGCCATATTTATAGCAGAATACATAATGATACCCGAACTTAACCAAGAAGTGGCAATGCACTATCTTGAAGAAAACGTGCGAAATAAATGATTCGTTATCTCCATCACTAAAAAGCCTCCCAAGTCCTTTTCCGACACGATTCAAAGAGCCTCCAAGTTTATGGCAGTTGAGGAAGTAAGAATGTCCAGAAAGGTGGCAGGATAAAAGAAGAAAACAGAGAAGGTGGAAAAGTCGGTTGAGGAAGGAGAACCGAGTAGCAAGCAGGATAACAAATCATACCAAGATAAGCCGCCCAGGCCTCCTAAAAGAGAAGAAAATGCACGGTCGTTTAGAGACCCTGGCTGGGGACGGCCTTGCTTCAGGACATACACCCCCTCAACAAATTAAGAGCAAGGATTCTAGAAGAGGTGTACGAGACCAACCTCCTCAAGTTTCCCACCATCAAAGGCATAGCAACCACGACAGATAGGAGTAAGTATTGCAGGTCCTATAAAATTTCGGGCATGATACAAAAGAATGTGTGACCCTAAAGGATCAAATCGAACAATTGATAAAAAATGGGCACCTTAGAAGATATACAGATAACCTGGAAAAGAGAGCACAAGAAAGGAGGAAGGACGATCGAACCTGGAATAATGAGCAGCGGAATGAAAACCGGGAGCAAAGGCAGGAGAGAAATGAAAGGAATGTCACAAGGATCATCAATGTCATCTCGGGAGGCATAGTAAAAGGAACAGAGGCAGGGCCACAAACTAGAAAGGAGCAAGCACAGACGATCATGAAAGTAGAATACCAGAAGAAGAGAAAGCAGGAGGAAAGTTGGCCTATCAATTTCAGAAATGAAGACTTCACATGGGCGGATCTGGACCATGATGACCCTATGGTAGTCACGGCCATAGTGGGCAATTATTTTGTTAAAAGAATTCTGGTAGATCAAGGGAGTTCGGCAGACGTTCTCTATTACAACACCTTTGAGAAGCTCGGACTCAAAGCCGAAGACCTTAAGCCATTTTTTATAGCCCAGATAGGATTCACCGGAGCAGCGGTCCACGTAGAGGGAGTGACACACCTAAGAGTAATAGTGGGAATAGAACCCAAGGTGTAGACGGTAAAGGTTGACTTCGTAGTGGTGTCAGCACCATCGACGTACAATGCCATCTTGGGGTGGCCGACCTTCAACAAATTGAAGGCAGTAGTGTCAACCACCCACCTACTAAGTAAGAGCGGACCAGAAGGAGGCATGATCTTGCTACACAATAAGCCTTGAAAGGACAGTAAAAGCGAGAGTACAAAAAGAGCCTGCGGGGGAGATGCAAGTGAACATCTTGGACACAGAGCTCATTGACCCAAGAGATGTAAATCAGACAAAACATCCTCAACCGGTTGAAGAAATAGAGCTCATTCCCTCCAAGAAGATTAGCAAGAAAAAACGGTGAAAGTAGGAGGAAATCTGAATAAGCAAGAAAAACAGAAGCTGGTAGAATTTCTCGAGAAAAATAAAGATGTATTCGCATGAAGCCCTCAAGACATGCCAGGAATAGACCGATCTATCATCTTCCATCAGTTATCCATGGATGGGTGGCCGCCTGTCATGTAGAAGAAAAGGACGATTGGAGCTGAAAGACAACGAGTGACAAGGAGGAAAAAGGAAAGCTTCTAGAAGTAGGATTTATAAGAGAAGTGCAATATCCCAATGATGAGGGGGTTTTTAGACGAACAACGCCCCCTGACTCGTCGCAAGTCAGGATGAAATAATTTACATAAGAAAAGCAGTATAGTGCACTGCTGAGGGTCGAATCACGTGGAATCTTCAGTAGTTCCGGAATAACTAAGTATTTTCGAAGAAAAGGAAGTAAATAATTAAGTTGTTGCAAATATGATTTTAGAAAGCAACTAAGAAAATAGATTATCCTTTCAGGGTCTATGTAATTTGCTATCCCTACTAGTTTTCAAAAGATAAGTATGTAAGTTATTTAGAAAACACCTTAACGGACCTTTTCATCCGAAGGTAACCCCGGCGACTGCCTCATAGGGCCTAAGTACACATCAAAACGAGGATGTCGCACCCGCATTAAAATAGTGTATGCAAACTAGAGGAACATATTTAATTTCGAAAAACTAAATTATATTTATAAATCAAATACAAAAAGGAGTTATTGATCGTCACTTTAATTCGAATTACTCCGAATCAAGGTTCCAACCGATCATCACGATTGTGATCAAATAAAACCTCAGGTAGCGTAGGGTGTAACCCAAGGGTCGAATCTCTCGCGAAATCTTCATATTGAACCCATAATTGGTTAGTAACTAGAACCAGTAGGTATTCACAAAATAAGTAGGGATACAATGGGTATAAAATATATAGAATGAAACAGGTTCCCAAGAAGAATAGAGCTTAGCAATCATAGCCAATCAAAAGATATTTAGGTTTAATTAATTCATTATGAAATTCATCCTATTCATGAAAGTCATGCATTACGAAAGCCTATCTAATGATAATGTTATCCCGATCGGGAACATCAATAACATGCATGAAGAGATTTTTTGACATACCTAATGATCAATTACCTAACCAGGAACAATTAATTCAAATAAATACTATCACAATTAGAAGATGCATACGATCAAGAATCCAATTAATAGATATATATCCGAATCTCAAGAGAAAAAAATTCCATGTGCTCTACCACATAATCAATTATTAGCGTTCCGATATGAAGGATTTAGTATACTAAGTACATGCCCATTCATGGAAAAAATCTAATAAACTAATGGCATGTGATTAAGAAGCAAATTATAATCTATAAATCGAAAAGGATGAAATACAAAAGACGAATGAATTAAAAAACCCTAATGAAGAGCCACCGGCTCATGCCTACACTAGTTCTTCTTGGAAACCCAAGAAGAACTTAGCCGCTTGTACTCTCTCTCTAAACTATTTTAATCTCTAAGGTAAACCATGAATGAACTCCAACTTGATTAAACGTCTATTTATAATGCTCCAGGAGTCCCAGTTTGATTCAGATTGGAATGGAGATAGTGGATAATTGATACACGGTTTGACTTTTGAATTTAAATAACTTTAAATGCTTCTCCGACTCTTTGTATGACTGGATCCTTTCTTATTTTCTTTCATTAAGTTGTTGTTCACGTTATCTGCAATGTTTGCTACACTACTCGCTGCAGCTAGTGAATTGGCTTGACACAACGAGTGACTGGTTACTCGCTGTGGCGAGTGCTCCTCTGCTTGTTGTGGCGAGTGAAATTGCTTGCCGTGGCAAATGCTTCATTCTTCTCTTTATTTGATCTTCTCCTAGGCCTTGCTACGAGTTCTTACTTTGGTTCCGGTTCCTATACTTGGAATATATCTTCCCGTTGATCCTTGTTAAGCATGCAACACTCAACAAACATCAAACGCACCTATCCAATATTCAACATATTTTACGGATAATCAAGAATATCAATCAATAGTGCTTTTTATGGGCATTTTATCACATTTTTTGCTCTACTCCTTATCTCAAAATATTCAACATTTTTGGTATAAAATCATATATATTTATCTATAATTTGTGCTATTTAACACCCTAAAGTTAAGTTGATTTTGGGTGGGATCAAATCCCCCACACTTAAACCTTTGTACTCCTGGACAAAGAAAATCTAAATCTAGAGCGTTTAAGATCAAGCTAACTTAAAGGGTTAGTGCTCCCAATCAAAAATAAAAATCTACCATGCAAGTACTCAAGTAAATTTTGACCCTAGGATCACTTCGGCCAACTAATCATGCATGAGAATTTCTTCAAGAATATTTTGGACCAATTTATCAATACGCTCATTGCCTCACCAATATATTGGGGGGGGGGGGGGGTAAGATTTCACTCATAACATACTTACCTGCCTCTTACCATAAGCTTGAAGAGGGTCTCTATCTCCACTGTTTGTTGCACACAAGTTCCTAATCAAGAGGTCTTTTGGGATTGTAACATTGCTGATGGAGGCTATATATATATATATATATATATTTCACTGCTTAAAGAAAGAAAGAGCATAAGCCTCTTTGCCTATGTATACTAAGTCCTGACTGTTTGAAAACTAAAGTTTTTCTTCTCATCCTTCAACCTTATATATGCCCTTGGGTTTACTTTTGTACCCTTGTACTTTGGTACTTTTGTACCTTCTTTATTATTATTTTATTTTATTTTGTTTTGTTTTTTTTTTCATAGAAAAGGCAATATATTACCAAACCATCAACAAACCAAACATAACAATATCCAGACAGACGTAGCTCCACCAGAAAGCAAGGTAGCTAAATTACATAAGCACATAAACTGCCCAACAGAGAGCAGTACAGCAACAAATTTAAGATGATCTAGCATACCAGACACCTACTAAATCAGCAAAAAAACAAGCTTTAACAAAGCTAGGAACAGTAGTAAAGGCTACCATCTCCTCTTCACCCAAAATAGCTTGTTTGGCCAACGCGTCCGCACAATAGTTTCCTTCCCTGAAGGTATGATTAATACGAAACTCCATAAAATCCCGCACGGTTGATTTGCAAAAATGGATCAAAGCTCCCAGCACATGGGATTTGTAATCAAAATCAGCAGTAAGAAGAGTAATAGCAACAAGAGAATCACTTTCCACAATCAACTTAACACAAGAAAGATCCTTGGCCATGCTCAAACCCAAAGCAATGGCCCAAAGTTCAGCCTTCAAGCTCTTACCATGACCCAAGAATTTAGAGTATCCACGAATCCAGTTACCGTTGCTATCTCTAATCACCCCACAAGCGGCCATCTTACCCGGGTTCCCCACACAAGCCCCGTCTGTGTTGAGCTTCCACCACCCTTCCGAAGGAGCTCTCCATTTGACCCAAACCGAGCCCTTACTCGAAGAAAGGGTCACATCCTTTGCTAAGTGCGAGTATTCAACTGATTTAATGTAGGTGTTTCTACCACACGAGGCCGGCATCTGGTGAGCCCCAGTGAACATGAACTTGTTTCTATTTAACCACAACTCCCAAAGGCCAAACACAAAAACAGTACTACGACTAACATTATTGCAGAATTCAGTATGATCAGTAGCATTAGATAGCAGCCAGGTCTTGAAATCAGAAAGACAATTTAAAGTTTTAAAATTGAGATTTCCCCACATCCTGCGGGTAAAAGGGCAATCTCTCAAGATATGAGCTTGAGACTCATCTCCATGATTGCAAATAGCACAAACATTTGGAATCTGAAACCCTCTTGAACTCAGTAATTTCCTGCAAGGAATAGCGTTATTTAAGCAAAGCCAAACAAAAACTTTGATTTTCTCTGGGCACACTAATTTCCAGATCCAAGCAAATTTATTTGAATTTGGAGTAGCAACTCCCAAACTTTGACAAATCGCGAGGCAGTAAGCGGATTTCAAGTCAAAGGCACCCGAGGCATTAAGCCTCCATACTTTAAGATCATTTAGCACTGAATCTTTAAAACAAGGAGTCCCCACAATTTTTTCTTTGATGTGACTGGGTAGATCAAATGAAATCCTATCCCATTTCCACATTCCCAAAGTACCTGCAAATTCGTTGACAGATAAATCATCTTCATGAACATTCAGAGGGCCGTAAATTAGCTGCCGAATGGGGATATCACCAGCCCAAGTGTCTTGCCAAACCAGCGTATCTTTGCCTGAGTAAATCACAGAATGAAGACCTAATTCAAGAAGTTTTAGGCCCCATTTTATACCTTTTCCGACAGCTGACCCATTAGCACTACTGTCCTGGATATAGATATTCAATAGCTTTGCCCATGTTTGCTGGTGTTCCTTTTTGACTCGCCAGCTCAACTTAGCAAGAAGGGCTTGGTTTCTTTCTTTGATCCTTTCTATCCCAAGACCCCCTAGCCACTTTGGTTTGCAGATGGTATCCCAGTTAATGGTATGGATGCTTTGTTTGTTACCTGCTTTCCAAAAGAAGTTTCTTTGGATTCTGTCAATAGAATTACACACTGACACTGGAAGTTTAATATTTTGCATGTAATAGGCCAAAAGAGGGGAGCAAACAGAGCTCAAGAGGGTAATCCTACCAGCTTTGGAGAGAAATTTAGAGTTCCATAACTCCATTCTCCCCATCAATTTGTCAATGATAGGTTTAAAGTCAGAGATTTTATTGCCTATTCCTAAGGAGTGGCCCAAATAGATCCCCGGTTTTGTTTCTACTTTGAAGGAAAATTCACTCATCACTAATCTGCGTTCCTCAATCGGAGTGGAAGGAGCAAACCAGATAGAAGATTTTGAGTTATTTATCGAAAGCCCTGAACTTTGAAGGAACACATCCAGAACCTGCTTAATGGCCATAACCGAATCCTTATCCGTACGAGCAAATAGCAAAACATCATCAGCAAAAAGCAAATGAGAGACCTTCACCTGGCGAACTTTGATGGGAGTCCACTTTTTACTCAAAACTTGAGAATTAATCAGAAGAGAAAGGATTTCCATACATAGGATAAAGATGAAGGGAGACAACGGATCCCCTTGGCGGATACCACGAGAAGGTTTAAAAAATCTAGTTAGACCCCCATTAATAAGAATACACTGCTGAACAGAAGAAATGCAGTTCTCAACAAGTTTAATCAAATTTGAGGGAAAGTTGAAAGCATGAAGAGTGTTTGAAATGAATTCCCAGTTGATTTTATCATACGCCTTCTCTAAGTCTAATTTAACATACATCCACCCATGCTTCCCTTTCCTTCTCTTTTTCATCGAGTGAACTAGCTCCTGAGCAATAATGACGTTATCAATGGTTTTCCTACCCGGGACGAACGCTCCTTGATTAAAGGTAAGGAGGTCGGGAATGAAGGGCTTGAGACGATTAACAATAACCTTAGATACCACCTTATAAAGAGTAGAACACAGACTAATAGGGCGGAAGTTTCTAATTTCCGATGGGTTGAGACATTTGGGAATTAAGCATATCATCGTTTTATTTCAATCTTCTGGGACTGAGTATCTAGAAAAGACACTCTGAATTTCCACCACCAAGTCTTTTTCAAGAAAGCCCCAACAATTTTGAAAGAACCCCGGTTGGAACCCATCAAACCCGGCTGCTTTATACGGCTTAAGGTCCCAAAGAGCCATCTTAATTTCATCAGGCGAAGGAACGGACTCAATGTGAGAGTGTTGGGAAGGATCAATTTCTGGAAGATGCATTAACGCTGGGAACTCAGAAGTGGGGTTATTTTGAAAGCATTCCTGAAAATACCCTATGATGTGATCCCTAATGGCATTCGCCTCGTACATCCAATTACCCCTAGCATCCTTCAACGCAGAGATTTTATTCTTCCTTCTACGACTAACTACTGAGGAATGAAAATAGGCAGTATTAGAATCCCCTAATTGAAGCCAGTCAAGTCTAGCTTTGGATGCCCATTGTTCTTCCTCTTGATCAAGCACTCTTTGATATTCCTGAGCTAGAAATTGTTCAATTTTAATCAAATGGGGCTTAGGACCAGCATGCATAGCCCTATTGATCCCTTCCAGTCGTCTAAGAATTCTATTCTTACGCTGAAAGATGTTCCCAAAAGAGTTTTTGTTCCAGACAATAGCCCTATCCCTAATAAGTGGCAGCCCCTGAAGGGAATTGGGGGCTTCCTGCCACGCATTTTCAGCAAGATTTAGAAAATCCTGTTCTTTAAGCCATATTCTTTCACATCTAAAAGGGCGTTTAGAGAATCCCACATTGACGTCTCTAGAAAGGAGCAGGATAGGAGTATGATCAGACTTGACTCTAGGAAGATGGTGATTAACAGCGTGGGGAAAAAGTTGGATCCAGGAAGCATTTGCAAGAAACCTATCTATCCTTTCCAGAATCATATGACCATTATCTCTTTTGTTAAACCATGTGTATTTTTGACCCACAAAACCTAAGTCCTCAAGACCACTATTAGCAAGGCAGTTGCCAAACTCCCTGATTCTATTAAGAGGGGCTGGATTTCCTCCCCATTTTTCCTCTCGACTCAACACTTCATTAAAATCACCACACACAATCCATGGTAAAGAATTTACAACAGCAACATCTTCTAGATTTTTCCACACTAGTCTACGACGATCCAATAAAGGACTAGCATACACAAAGGAAATTAACATAAGAGGTTGATCGCGTACCTCTAAAGTTGCATGTATTTCCTGAAAAGTGCTTCCCTGAATGGTAAGGTTGACCTCTCTCGAGTTCCATAACACCCACAGTCCACCGGCATAGCCCAACGGGTCCACCTTGAAGTGTCCACTAAATCCCAAGCTGTTTTCAAATAAGCCTTTTGGCTCATCAAATCCCTTAGTCTTTTTTCATTACTGGGATGTTAGAAGTTTTTGACCTGGACAATCAAACAATTAATATTAATAAAATATGCTATGAGAGTTTGGTTATGTAAGGCTCAAAACAGGGTGATAGGGATATATATATATATATATATATATATATATATATGCTTGTGTTTGGGCATTGGGTACAAGAAACAAATGCCTCAATCTTCCTAGGTCCTTGTTTTCTAGTCAGCCTCAATTAAGATCCACTGCAAGTTCTATGTAATACCCCAGAAAATTTCGAGGATTAAAGAATTATTTATTTAAAATTTTGAGGATTTAAGAATGATTTATTCCGGGGCTAGGAATTAAAACCTTAAAAAGAATATAGGAAAAGTATGTTAAGGGAAACCGGAAAGGAACCGCGAAATTTCAAGTAAAAGAAAAGATGAAAGAAAGGAGTAAAATATTTTTTTTTGGAAATTATTCAGGACCTACGAAATTAGAAACCCAAAATAAATAGGAGTGGGAACTAAATCAAAATATTGCTAGTTACTATTTGTTTAATTATTAATTAGTTTATTTTTATTATGATTATTTTAAATATTTAAAAGGGGATTTTTAAGAAAGTAGAAAGTGAAAGAAAAGAAGTAGAAAATAATTTTTGAGTTTAATTCGGGACCTAAAAACTTGGAAACCTGAATTAAATAGGGAAAGAGATTAAATTCAAAATATAAATTTGTTATTATTTACTTAATTATTAATTTATTGATTTTTTAATAATATTTATTTATTTATTATTTAATTATTAATTATTTTATTTTAATTATATTTATTTATTATAATTATTTTATTTTATTATTATTATTACTTAATAAGAGGGAGACGTGGTGTTATATAGAAAAGAAAGAAAGAAAAAGAGAAAGAAAAGAGAGAGAGAGGGCACGAGAGAGAGAGAAGTCGAGAAGAAAGGGAGAGAAACAAAACGAAGAAGAGAGAGAGAGAGGGTGGAGAGGTGAGGGAGGAAGAAGGGGAAGAGGAGGATTTCACCAGATAAGTGGCCGGAGAAGAGCTAGCCAACGCCGGGAAAAGTCACCGGAGCTCGGTTACAACATCTTCCACACCCCCACCAATCGAATCAAGGTTGGTAACCCCAATTTCATTCTAAACCCTCAAATTTTCCATTTTTTGGGATTTCTTCGATTGACCTTCGATTGAGTTGTTTCGAGGGTAGATTGAGACCTAGAAAGTGTTCTTGAACACTTAGTTGGGGTAGGAATCAAGATTATATTCTCGGATTTGCTCAAATTCGAATTTGGAAGGATTTGGGGTTAAAATTATAATTATTTCCAAATTGGGGAAAATTATTGATAATTAGGATTGAGCTTGGATTTGAGTAAATAGGCTTGGATTGATATTATTGAAATTATAATTATTTCCAAATTGGGGAAAATTGTTGATAATTAGGATTGAGCTTGGATTTGAGTAAATAGGCTTGGATTGATATTATTAAAATTATATGGTTGAAATATTAGCCGAACAAGACCCGGGAAGAGCCAGCCCGAGGTTATTAAGGTTGAACCTTGGCATTAACATGCCGGGTCCCTGCTCGGTTTGCCCAAATGTGCTTTAAGGGTGACGTTGAGAGTTCCAAACCTCTTCTTTTCAATCTTAAACACCCTAGAAAAATTCTAAATATGCTATCAAGCATCAAGAATTATTTTAGGTACCTTCTTGTTTCTCAAGGATGGAAACTTGCGGGACAATGAAGTCCAAATTCTAAAATGGTAATTTTATTCCTTCATAATTATTAGGAAGCCTTAAGTAGGATTAATTAGAGGTGTTGAGGTTTAGAAACTAGATTTCTTAGAACCCGAGTAATAACACAAGTTGAAACAAAATGCTTAGACCTTCCTAAAATTAGGATTCCTTCCAACCAAGCTAGATAAGCTTCCTTAAATGCGAATACAAGTTAGATAGAGGTCTAATACTCAAATCCAAGTATGTGAAACACTCAAGTAGAGTGTTATATGCGAGTAAGTCAAGTGTCCGAGGAAGGATACGCATAAGTCGGGATAGAGAAGTCCGATAAGACCAAGAGCTTGACTCTGTGGCAACCGTGGACTACATGTGAGAGTAATGAAGAGATAAATAACAAGTTAAGCTAAGTAATAACCTTAATGAAGTAAATGTTGTTCTTATAGGAACAACGGCACGCAATAGGGTGCAACAGGAACTCCGAGGAAACTAAAGTTACAGGAGATGATTGCATGGAAGGTTGGCCAAGGTGAGGGTTCTTCCATCTCTGCTCCTAGGGTTGTATGCTTATGTGGATTACATGAGTATGCATATTCTCTGCTTGTCTGGTATGTGTTAGCTAGATGTATAGAATGCTAAAAGAATGAAGGAACTAGAAATAGGTTGTGGAAAGTAGCTTGGATAGGAAAACATAGGAGTAGACTATAATTGTTTGCTATGATTGGTGTGTTACAAATCCAACTCATACACTCCGGAGGCATGATGAGCATTTTATTAAATCTTTTCCACGACGGTGGCAAGAGTCCTTGTACGGAAGGACTAAGTTTTTATTTTGAAAACTCGTCACGACGGTGACTTAAATTATAATCATGCAAAGGGAGTTATTGGTGGGTTTCGGATTTGGTTATGCTAGCGATGTGAGACATTGACTAGAACAACGTCAAATGGCACTTGAGACCTCAGTTTTTATAATCACCATGACGATGGTCATTGCCCTATCCTGGTAATAGGGTCAGATAGGATTTATATTGCTATGACGATAGCTTGAGGCTCAGAGAGTGCATCTGGACGGGTATATGAGTTATATCCTGTTGAGGATACTTGTACATATTAATAAGGAGAAGAATTGTTGATCCTTCGAGAAAGATACAAAGAATCCTATTAATATGTGGGACTAAGGAAAGGAGACACGGGAGGAACCTACGGGTGAACCGTGAGCCTAGCTTAGTAAAAGAGAAATCATCCTGTGGAGTTGGTCTAGGGTGTGCCAGTGGCCATGCTTCGAGACGTCGTGCCGTGCCTGCCATGTGGCCTGGTTGGGTAATGGACGAGTGGGCTCAAGCTATTGCCCCGCAGCAAGGGGTCATGACGTGCCACGTGGTGGCTACGTATCAGTTGTTTGATAGATAGAAGTTGATTGTGTTTGATTAATAGAATTGTCACGAGGTGACTAGTACCCAAGTGAATGGGTTAGGTATTGATTGATTAACAGAATTGTCATGGGATGACCAGTACCTGAGTGAATGGGTTAAGTATATTTTCCACGTGGTGGCAGTAGCCTAAGTGCACGCGTTTGAAGTAGAAAAGCCACGTAGTGGCTAGTAGATACCCCAGAGTTGGGGAGATTAAGTAGATGTATGTTTAGCATCTGTGTGTATGTACAAATTGCCTGTGTTTGCATATAATTGCTGATTGTGCAGTGTAGTGGTAACGTACAGGATTACGTCACCACACGTCTTGTTTGATTCAGACATGTTAAAACGTGAGAACACCGGTAAGTAAAAGCCGGCACTATATGTTACATGTTTACTTGCTGATTGATGATGTGGAATAAACTGCTGCATGTTTACAGTTATTATATGCATGTGAGTGTTTGGGTGAAATTTCTGTTGTTGTGTGATCACCAAGAATGTATGCTAACTAACAGTAACTAGTTGTTTTTGCATGTGTTTGTGTATGGCTCCCAAACCCAGCGCTATGGTACCCACCTTGTGCCGGGGATGGGAGAGTCCTCACTGAGTCGCGTGGTTAAGACTCACACCTCATTTTTACTACACAGAGACAGGTTAAGTACAGGTGGAATAAGTCTCGATGGAGCGAGGAACGAACAAAACTTTCCAAGACCCACAACTTGTTCATGTGGGTGAATGAATTGTAATTATAATTTAATTTACTTTATCATGTATCATAAAGTAAAGGGTAGACGCACCCAATTATATTGTATCACTAAATCTAGAACTGTCAGCTTCACACACCTTAAAGATCAGGATCCGTTAGATTACGATGCAGGGAAAACTTGTTTCCAAAAATATATATATACAAATATCTGTTGCATGTGAATAAGATAGGCAGCATCTTCGGATGTGTAGCTAGTACACATGTTATATATTATGTGTGTTTTCCTATATCTATATCCTGAAGCGACACTGGCCGTGGATTTGCTTGTCTAGGATAGACCACCATTTCGGTGTAGCCATGGTATTATGCTGCATGTGAATGTATTTTCAATAATAGATATTCTGTCAATCAGATGATAAGGCTTACAGGCATAGGGATATTCCCTGTGTCTGTGCCGGTCACGGTCCTGTAAACAGGGGTCGTGACATTCTAGAAGAAAACAAGTTAAGCAGTTTAAAACACTCAATAGATGTAAACCTGTAGATCAGTGTTTGGGGCTTATCCTTCCAACAGGGTTAGGTCACTCAAATTGGTCTTTCAATAATCCTTCCAGCTCTCTCATGTATGTGTTAATTTGCTCAAGGAAACATGAATATCCTTCAAGGTATAAAGAAATTTCTAATTGGGTTAACGCCCTAAAAATATTGTTGGGTCAAGAATTCTCTAGTTTTAAATTCCCTAAGTTCAGTTTAGAAAGCCTAAATGAGGTTCATTGATTTTTGGAAAATATCTTTTAAGAAAAGCATATTAGTTAATTTTCAAAAAAATTTCTAACTACTATATGCTAGGTTCGATTCCTAAGATATTTATTTTTTTTTTGAAAAATTCACCCATTTATTTATTTTCTGGAACAAAATAATTAGTAGGACCCTGAAGTCTTAACATTTTTACACGAAGTGATTTCCCCCTCCCACACTTAAAATAAGCATTGTCCTCAATGCTTCAATGACAAGAAGTTTTAAGACGGAAGGGAACTTAGCAAAACAAATTAGATTCAGCAGACAAAAAAAATATGCATTAATTTAAAGAGAGATATTGCGGTGTAAAATAGCGATGGCTCAGTCATAGGGTTTAGAAATTAAAAAAAATCAAAAATCAAATTGATGAAAAGAAAATTTGAATAAAAATAAACAAAATTATCAAGAATGCAGAACTGTTAAACAAAATTTTAATGGTAACTTATTCTTCCTCCCCACACTTATTTGACAGTTAATCTTACCTTGCCCCTCAAGGGGGTTCATGAGGCTCCTTGTATGCTTTGAGAAGGTGGCCGTTTACCAGGTCCAATTTTCCATTGTTGTGCATGATTTCTATTGCTCAGTAGGGGTTTATTTTTGTTATTGTGTATGCTCCGTCCCATTTGGTCTTTAATTTTTCCTCTGTGAACTTGTATCGTGCTTTAAATTTGAGAACTTTGTCTCCTATATTAAAGGATTTCCTAATGATGCCTTTGTCATGGATTCTTTTAGTCCTTTCCTTATACATCCTGGCATTTTTGTATGCTTCTGCCCTGATTTCGTCCAACTATTTTTGAACTTCCCAGTATGCCTTATGTTATTGGCAAGTGACAGGTTTTACCGAAAACCAGGCAGTATGGTAACATTCCTATGGGGTTTTGTAGGCGGTTCTGTAGGCCCAAAGAGCTTCTTCTAGTTTCTCACTCCAGTCCTTCCTTGATGGCTGGACTATACGTTGTAGGATCTTTTTAATTTCGCTATTTAATACTTTGACTTGACCATTTGTTTGTGGGTGGTAAGCAGCCGAGATCCTATGTTGTACCCCATGCCTATGTAGCATTTTGGTGATGAGTTTGTTGCAAAAGTGTGTTCCCCTATCATTAATTATTGGCCTAGGCGTCCCAAACTGGCATAGAATGTGGGATTTGATGAATTTGGAAACAGTTTAAGCATCATCCCTTTGAGTCAGAATGACCTCTATCCATTTTGAAACATAGTCCACAGCCAACAATATGTAGTTGTATCCTCGGGATGGTGGGAATGGGCCCTTGAAATCCATGCCCAGACATTAAATAGTTCGCAGAACAACATTGGTTGTTGGGGCGTTTAATGTCGCCAGGCTATTTTTCCAAACCGTTGACATTTGTCGCATGCCTTTCAATATTCTACGGCATCTTTGACTAGAGTAAGCCAGTAGAATCCACTATCTAGTATTTTATGGGCGATTTTTTCCACTGAAGTGCCCTCCACATTCCAGGTCGTGGCATGCATTGAGGATCTCTATTTGCTCTTCCTTGGGGACACACCTTTGTTCGTATTATCAGGTCAATGCATAGTCGCCAGTGATTCGGGGGTCCCACGCATAATACCTACTTTCCTTTTTTAGTTTTTGGATTTGGAAAGTTAGCATGGAAGGTGGTACCAAGCCCCCTTTGATATAAGTGACGATGTGTGCGTACCATGGTTCTATCATATTGATGGCGCATACCCTTGAATCGGGTAAGGAGTCATAAACTTGGTTTGGTGCTTCTATTCCTTCTGTTTTTTCAGGTAGTCGACTTAGGTGGTTGGCTACAAGGTTTCCGGCGCCTGCTCTATCTTTGATTTAGATATCAAATTCTTGTAGTAGTAGTGCCCAATTGAGTAGTTGAGGTTTAGCATGGGTTTTACTGAAGTGGTACCTCACTGCTGCGTGGTCCAAATAAACTACCACTTTTGAATTGAGAAGGTATTGCCTGAATTTCTCCAAGGCGAATATTATAGCACAAAGTTCCTTTCAGTGGTAGTGTAATTGACTTGTGCATCATCCAAGGTTTTGGAGGCATATACGATTACCCTTGGATCACTGCCTTTCTTTTGACCTAACATGACTCCGACAGAGAAATTAGATGCATTACAAGAAAGCTCAAAGGGGAGGCTCTAATCGAGTCCACCGAGGATAGGAGGGGATATGAGTTTTCCTTTAAGGTCATTGAATACCTGTTGGAAATTCTTGTCAAAGTTAAACTCCATGTCTTTTTGTAGGATTTGGGATAGTGGATGTGCAATTTTGTTGAAATCCTTGATGAACCTCTTATAGAACCCAGCGTGTTCTAAGAATGACCTTAGTCTTTTAAATTTGTGGGGTATAGAAGAGCTGAGATTACTTCTATTTTGGCCTTGTCTACTTCTATCCCTTTTTCTGAGACCAGATGTCCTAATACTATCCCTTGTTTGACTATACAGTGACATTTTTCGAAATTCAGGATTAACTTCTTTTCTATACACCATTGGAGTACTTTTTCTAGGCTATGTAAACATGAATCGAACGAGTCACCATAGACTGTGAAGTCATCCATGAATACTTCCATACAGTCTTCTAAGAACTCATTCAAGATGGACATCATGCACCTTTGGAAAGTTTCGGGTGCATTGCATAGTCCGAAAGGCATTCTTCGGTAGGCGAGTGCCAAAAGGGTAGGTGAATGTGGTCTTCTCTTGGTCTTATGGTACTATTGGTATTTGGAAGTGCCCTGAGATGCCATCGAGGAAATAGTAATGAGATTTTCCCACCAAACGTTCAAGCATTTGACTATAAATGGTAGAGGGAAATGATCTTTCCTAGTTGTCTCATTTAGTTTCCTGTAATCTATGCACATTCGCCAAGAGTTTTGGATTCTGGTGTGTATTAGTTCATCATTCTCATTTTTTACTATGGTTATCCCACTTTTCTTAGGTACTACCTGGACAGGGCTAACCCATTCGCTGTCCGAGATTGGGTAAATAATTCCCGTGCTTAGCAGTTTTATGATTTCCTTTTTTACTACATCTAAGATTTGGGGGTTTAGCTGCCTTTAGGGCTACCTCCTAGGCTTGGAATTTTCAGTAAGGAGGATTCTATGGGTACATATTGAGGGGTTTATTCTTGGTATGTCTACTAATGTCCATCCTATGGCCTTTTTATATTTTTTTAATAGTCATACCAAGTCTCTTTCTTGCTTAGTGGTGAGATTGTTAGCTACGGTATAACTGGTAGATTGTCATTGGCTTCCAGAAAGGCATATTTCAGAGTGGTGGGTAGTTCGTTTAGTTCCAATGTTGGTGGTTTGACTACAGAAGGTATTAGTGAAGTGATTTCAGGGAGGGCCCTGCCTATCAATTGCTTCTACCGGTGCAGTGCGCCAGTTGGGGAATAGATGGGATGGTGTTATGAGAGGCATACCTAGTGGGGTTTGACTATTGTCATCCTCGGATGAGTCAAAGATGACTGTCCAAGAACATGCGGATTTGAACGAGGTTTTTGAAGAACCTTGGGTGTATGAAGCGAGGTCAATCTCGGATTGGGGTTCAAAATCTTCTTCTTCACTGGAGGTTACCAGTGGTGTGGCGTTTTGAACCGCCTTACAGAAGTCGACAATAGATTCTGAATCTAGGCTTATAGTATCTTTTGTACTAAATGAGCTTTTGAAGCTAGAAAAATTGATTTCGTGTAGTGGCCTAGTTTTGGGTATCTTTGCAGGGCAAGGGTCTATTGTTACCTTTTTTGGGGTATTCCCTTCTTAGGGGACTGTACTAGCCCCTTGTGGATAAGGGATATCCTTTCTATAGCCTCGGCGGAAGAAGCTTGTAGTTGGTCTTTATAGATTCCTTAGAGTTGGATGGATAACTCCTCAGTCTTCTCATCAAGTTTTGTTATTTGTTTTTCTATAAAGAGGAGCCTTTCTTCCCATCTTGCCCTGAGGTTCTCTAGTTGCCTATTAGTTTCCACTTTTTTCGCTGCGATTGCGTCCTTCATGGCCTTCAACCCTTGGATAAATAGATCCTTGAGTTCTGCCAGATCGTATGCGAAAGATGGCGGTAGGATTGGGCTTGAGTTTGAGGAATTTACTGTGACTACCCTGCTATAGCAGGCTTGGGTTCTAAGTGCTGCCTTATTCGCTATGGCGAATGTTGGGGGCAGACAGTGTGGGAGTCTAGGATTGTTCATTGTAATGAATATTTTGGGGTGTACTGTCTAACTTGCTATGGCGGGTTTGGTGGGGCTAGCTGTGGCGAGATCACAACGAGTATGGAAGCGAGCTTGTGGCAAGCAGAAGTAGGGAAAAAAATAAAAATTCAAAAAATAAAGAGAAAAACAAGAAAACAGGAAGAAAAGCGAGAAGAAGAAGACAAAAGATCGAAAAAGAAATTGAAATAAAAATAAATACTTGTTCGTTTAAGACGTAACCAACCTTAAGATTAATCGATGATTCCCCGGCAATGGTACCAATTTTGATCCTCACTTTAATTCGAATGACTCCGAATCAATGTTCCAACCATTCATCACGGTTATGATCAACTAAAACCTCATGTAGCATAGGGTGTAACCCAAGGGTCGAATCTCTCGCGGATTCTTCGTATTGAACCTACAATTGGTTTGTTACATGAAAGTCATGCATTATGAAAGCCTATCTAATGATAATGTTATCCTTGACCAGGAACATCAATAACATGAAATAAGAGATTTTATGATATACTTAATGATCAATTGCCTAACCAGGAACAATTAATTCAAATAAATATTATTGCAATTAGAAGATGCATACGATAAAAAACCCAATTAATAGATATATATCCGAATCTCAAGAAATAGAAATTTAAAGTGCTTAACCACATAATCAATGATTACTGATTCGATATGAAGGATTTAATATACTAATTACATGTCCATTCATGGAAGAATCTAATAAACTAATGACATGTGATTAAGAAGCAAAATACAATCTATAAATCGAAAAGGATGAAATACAAAAGACGAATGAATTAACAAACTCTAATGAAGAGCCATTGGCTCATGCCTACACTAGTTCTTCTTGGAAACCTAAGAAAAACTTAGCCGCTCATACTCTTTCTCTAAACTATTCTAATCTCTAAGGTAAACCGTGAATGAATTCCAACTTGATGAAATGTTTATTTATAACGCTCTGGGAGTCCCAATTTGATTCATATTGGAATGGAGATAGCAGATAATTGATACGCGGTTTGACTTTTGAATTTAAATCAATTTAAATGCTTCTCTGGCTCTTTGTATGACTGAATCCCTTCTTATTTTCATTCATTATGTTGTT
This sequence comes from Senna tora, assembly GCA_014851425.1. Lineage (NCBI taxonomy): Eukaryota > Viridiplantae > Streptophyta > Magnoliopsida > Fabales > Fabaceae > Senna > Senna tora. The sequence goes on from CM026262.1 coordinate 19,307,433, forward strand.
GTCCATGTCATTCGCCATGTATGCTGCACTACTCGCTGCAGGGAGTGACTGGTTACTCGTTGTGGCGAGTGCTCCTCTGCTTGCTGTGGCGAATGCTCTGTTCTTCTCATGACTTGATCTCTTCCTAGGCCTTGCTACGAGTTCTGGCTTTGGTTTCGGTTCCTATACTTGGAATATATCTTCCCATTGATCCCTGTTAAGCCTGCAGCACTCAACAAACATCAAATGCACATATTCAATATTCAACATATTTTACGGATAATCAAGAATATCAATAAATAGTGCTTTTTATGGGCATTTTATCACATTTTTGGCTCAAGTCCTTATGTCAAAATATTCAGCCTTTTTGGTGTAAAATCATATATATTTATCTATAATTCGTGCTATTTAACATCCTAAAGTTAGGTTGATTTTGGGTGCAATTAGGTATCTAGTTTGAGCTGATCAACCAAGACCTGTGACCGCTGGGTCTTTTTAATCCAATCATAAATTATAAATTTGTAGACTGATGGGACCTAGAACCATGACTGGAGGTTGATAAACTGTAAGTTTCCTAAATAATTTGCCTAAAGAGAAAGCACATAGCTCAAGCTAATTACATAGACGACCCTTAGAATAGCCGAGTAGGCTTAGCTACTCATGTTCTAGAGAACACAAAGCTAAGTCTAGAAACTAGGCTACAACCTAGGATACCTTACCTGTGATTTGATGCCTTCTATTTATAGGCGTTTATATAGAAAATCTTAGTCTAATTACAATAGGGAAAGATAATATTATTTGCCTAAGAATAATAATATTTTTGTAAGATAACAATATATTTTTCTATTTTATTTAAAATACAAATTCGAATATGAATTTGGACTCAACCTAGACTCTTCAAAGCTGCTCCCAATTGAATTTGAAATTCGAAACCGTAGCCTGACATGTTTGTGAGCTTGCCGCGGCGAGCAACTACTTCTTATGGTTGACCATTGCATTGACATTTTTGCTTTTATTCTTCTTTAGTTTGGTCCCTGCTGCACTTTCCCATCTTCAATTCAGTCCTCTACTCGAATTTCAAGTGATTAAATGGCTTAGTTTGACCTGAAATCATCCCAAGATATTTGTGATAATACTTGATATATTACAAATAATTATGATTATTTAATAAAGACAATTGTATCACAAAATATTTCTTAAAAACCCATTTTGTTACTTTCCTAATATTGATCCCTTTGTACATAAGTTAGCGTCTTTTACTGTAATATTCCTAATTATTATTAACAATATTAAGTAAAATGACCCCGGTTAGCATGTCTATTTTAGTTGTCATCATAACCACACATGAACCTTTGCACTCTTGGGTAAAGAAACTAGGCAAGAATGTAGTCAAAGTCTATTAAGGAAGGGTAAATTCCCTCCAACCTAACCAGGATAAGTCAGCAGTTAATTAATTATAAAGATACTTCAACTAAGAATCCTAGCAAAAATAGGCATGTAAAGTTTTTAATCTGTGCTTGCTAATTTGATCAAAATGTAAGTGTTTAAACTCTCCTCTCTCAGTTGGGTAATTTTCACTCTTACCATGCTCATCAGTACCCAAAGCATTTCCCCTAGTGTTTTAGTCACTAGGGGAGGGGCATCTTGCGAGGCCGAGTGTCGTTCATCAGTCTTCATACTTGAAAGAACAAAATTTCCTATAGGGATAGAAAAATTTGTAAGAAGTAAAGAGTCGTGAGTTCCTTGTAAGCCAAGTAGCTCATCGATCTGTTTGCTGGTAGGGCAATTGGTACAAAGACACTTAATATCGGGGCATACCCGAGTTAAGTAACACGTCCACGCCTTTACATTCAGCACATAAGCATCCTATTATACCTAAACAAGTTATTTCAGGTCTATCATGGACTGGTGAAGGCTCGTCGCTGCAAGGTTCCTCTGTAGCTTTTTTTTAGAGGTGGCCACGATTTTACCCTCAGTTGCCACTATGATCTCCTCTGCGGTTGAGTCTTCCTTCCCCTGTAGGCCTTTTACCTACATCACAATTAAATGAAAAATCTATAGGGCAAATAAGGGTGTTAGAAGAAATTGATAGGTCAGAAGAGATAGAAATTAATTCACCCATATTAAGTTCTGTAAGTTTTTCAAGACAAAGGTCCTTTTAGGGCTCTTTATTTTCTATCTCTTTGCCTTTTGTAGGAACTCCAGGCTCATTTACACTACTCATGGCTAATTTAAGTTTCGCATTGAGGCCATCAATTTATCGTATAAGACTTGTAGTAGTCTTGATTTTTTCATTTGGGACTGGCTGTGAAAGTGCCTGAGTTAGTGTATCGGGGTTCACTGCCTGTTCGTGTAAGAGAAGACGTGGGATCCCTTGATTTTTCCCCTCTAAATGTTCCTTCAGCCTCGGCCTTTTCTATCATTTTTAATTTCAGGGGATTATCAAACTCATTTTTATTTGGCGAAGAAGTGCCTCGCTTGACCTGGGATCCCATCTAGTGAGTGAGTTGGTATTTTTGCATTCTAAAATTATGCTCTTGGAATCCATATGAAGGTCGAGGGTTGGTTTCTCCCCAGCTGAGATTGGTTTGATAGTTCTCCCAAAAATTAAAAGTGTTATCATATGCACTACCCATATGATAATGGTCTTCCCTTTGTTGGTATGAGGGAGGCAGTTCCCTATACTGAGTCGAGCATTCTATGGATAGATGCCCAAAGACTCCACAATTCCTACAACTTGCAGCAACCTTGGTGAGCGATTGTGCTTGGGATTATTGTGTTGCAAGGATTTTCTTTGATAGGGTTTCCACATTTTTGGCCAACTGTTCCAGCAAATGATCTCTTTTGTATTTGTATGGGTAGTCTTCGGGCCTATAGATAAAGGGATCATAGTTATTGTGAGAATAATAATATGGATCTGTGGACACCCCATTTTTTTCGACCACCAAAAGTTGAAAAATAAGGGCAGGTCGCGACCTGTAATCAGACAGGTTGCCATCTGGGCACGCTGCCTGATGAGCATCACACACACACCTTTCTTGTCTTTTTAGTTGTTTGAATGTAAATTCATGGTAGATAGGTGCCGAGGAGCCTTTGCTTCTTTAGGCGCATTGCACTGGGACACCATCTAAGCCTTTGCTTGATGAGCGTCCCCCCCACACACACATGCGTTCCATCACGAACTACCTAGACTTTGATCCCTCTTGGAGGGTACGTAGGCCTTAGGCCCTTATCCTAGGTCAAGTCCATCTTTGCTTTCTTATGTGTTTTGTGTTCTTTTCCAACTCTTTAAGGCCAAACAATTTTAAATATTGATATTTGGGGTAACCGGCTTAGGACGGGGGATGGGGAGTGCCTAACACCTTCCCTTCATCTCAAGCAGACTCCTGAGCTCAAACCATTTTTAAAAACCCATTTTTATCATACTTTTGGAACGATTTTTCCTTTTCCAAGTTTTATGGAAAACTTGGTGGTGACTCCTCGAAGCACGCTTAAGGTGTGGTCTTCACAGTTGTCGACTCCGCTAAGGACCATTGATAGTCAAGCCTCCCTCTTTGAAAATTAATATTTAAATTGTTTTGGTCTTTAATGTTGGTTTATTGTTAGTTCATTTTTTTTTCTAGTTGTTTTCTCTTTTGTTTTGCAGTGTTTCCACTTTAGTGAAAGGGAAAGGTAGTTAGGATGGTCCTACTCACAAGTGCATTAATGTTTATTGCTACCTACCTTTAATTCGCTTCTATGTTCGAAGCAATCCATAATAGTTAGTAGGGGTGTGAGAATCTTTCCTTGTTGGGCTTCGGCCTACAGAGGTTGACTTATCTACTCCGCTTAGATTGTTACTTGCCTTAAGAGTTGATACGCGTACACTTTTCTGTGACAATATCCTCTCTTAAGTGAAGGTCTCTACCTTTGGAGGGGGCAATCTAAGGGCCTTTCAGGGTTTCTAGATCCCAAGCTAAACCATGTATGAGTTGACCATAGGGCCTACCTTCATAGGTCAGCCAATTGTTGAACCCTAAGGACCTAACTTTTAGGACACAAGGAGCGAACTCCCTCATTGCACGCATTACATGGCATGCATGTTATTGTTTCCAATATTGTACATAAATTTTTCTTATTTTCTGCACTAATATTTTTCTTTTTTTATCATAGTCATATTTTAAAAAGAAAATTTGAAATGGCATCGAAACTTAACATGGCCTTTTGTTCACCCACGAGTTTTGCTTTCACTGGGAAGCGAGTCAGAGTCAAGATTCAAACCAATCTAGTGAATGATTTAATCAAGATGAGAGGGTGTCTGCTGTAGACACCCCATTTTGTTCGGAATTTTTAAAATTAATGAATGAATAGGGTCGCAAGGATTGTGAGGTAGAAAGAACCTAGAGAAGATAAGTCCAATTCAGTGACAAAGCAAAAGACGAAATAAGAGTCATTTAAGGGTGAGATTCTGGTAGTAGACGAAGATTTGGTCATTGCAGTTTAATATAAAGTCTTTTGGCTTTGAGATTTGTTCCATTGCATAGAGGGCGAAATATCCTTGAAAATGGACATAAGATTTGTCCGAATCGGGTATCGGGCGGAAGAGAAATGGGCCGGGAAGAAGCTTGGTTGAGGGACGAAGGTCTTTCAAAATTAAACTTCGGCAGTCATCGAAGATTTGATCACTGAGGTTCATCTTATGTCAGATGGGCTAGGCACTTTTCCATCGCATAGAGGACGAAAAATCCTTGAAAATGGACATAACCTTTTTACAAATCAGACACCAAGAGGGCAAGAAAAAGGCTCCAGAAAGAAGGGGTCGCGATCCCCCTGCTTAGGGTCATGATCCCTTGTTAGGGGTCGCGACCCCACCCCTGAAAATTAAAAAAAAAAAAATTTTCTCCCGCTTTTTCTCTGGTTCTTCTTCTACCCATAAATTAGGCTTTAGGGGTCACGACCCCTCCTGAAAATCGCAATTTCTGCGATTTCCTCCCGTATTGATTACCGAATCAAGAGGGGTCACGCTAATTAATGACCGAATCGAGAGGCTGCCAAATTACCGAGCGAACTTGACTTGGTAAGTAACCACATCTTTGAGCTCCCATCATACCCATCTCTGAAGTAGCATAGGTCATCCCCCCTCCAAACTTCTTTCAAATTAATGGGATAGGAGTGAGTCCTTGTGCCACTCCAAGGGTTGACTATGTTCCCCTCAAGATCTTAGATATGAGATTTAGAGCTCATCTTCGTCTGTTTCTGACTTTTTGCTATTAAGGGTCGTGACCCCCTAGTATAGGGGTCTCGCAACTCATGTTTGTTGGGCACCATTTTCTTTGCTGAATTTTGCTTCTTGTCTGTCGTTTTAAGTTCATGGGTTGCGACCCCCCTTTGATTATGGGCAGAAGGCCTAATTCTTCTGCCCGGTTCTGTCCTTTTTATTATAACCTCCTATTTTTTAAGTAACTTAAACCCATGTTTCCAAGGGGTCTTTGCCTCTTTAGGGACATTGGATCTTACACGCCACCTGGGTGCGCTGCCTGGTGAACATATCACAAACATGTTTTCTTGTTTGTCTATTGTTTGCCTAAATGCATGGTAGATAGGTTCTGAGGAGCCTGTGCTCTTTTAGGTACATTGCACAGGGATGCCACCTGATCCTTTGCTTGGTGAGCAACCCCACACCCACACACATGTATGCGTTCACGAACTATGTGGACTTTGATCCCTCTTGTAGGGTACGTAGATCCTAGGCTCTCATCCTAGGTCAAGTCTGCCTTTTCTTCTTTTCCATGTCTGCTTGTTTATTTTTAAGGGCAAAACATGTTAATTATTAATTTGAGGGTAACTGTCTTCGGACAGGAGAAGAGGGGTGCCTAACACCTTCCCCTAATCTCAAAAAGACTTCTAAACTCAATCATTTTTGAAACCCGTTTTATAAGCTTTTGAACTTATTTTTCTTTTCCAAGTTTTGTGGAAAAACTTGGTGATGACTCCTCAAAGCCCATCGAAGGCGCGGTCTTCACAGTTGGCGAATCCATTGGGGACAATTTAGAGAGTCAAGCCTCTTCTTTTAAAAGTTAATAGTTCAAATGTTTTGGCCTTCCATTTAAGTATTTGTTTTAATTGTTATATTTGCTTTTTCATTCATTTTGCAGTGTTTCCACTGTTGTGGAAGGGAAAGTGTTGTTAGGATGCTCCTACGCACGAGTGCGCAAGTCTTTTTATTTATCTACCCTTAATTCGCTTCTATACCCGAAGCAGTCCGTAATAGTTAGTGGGGGTATGAGAATCTTTCCCTGTTGGGCTTTGGCCTACAGAGGTTGACTTATCAACCCCTCTTAGATTGTTACCTTCCTTAAGGGTTGATTTGCGCAGACTTTTCTGTGATGGGGTCCTCTCTTAAGTGAGGGTCTCCATGTTTGATGGGGGCATTCTAAGAACCTTCTAGGTTTCTAGATTCCAAGCTAAAATATGCATGAGTTGACTGTAAATTCGACCGTTATAGGTCAGCCAGTGTTGAAGCCTTAAGGACCTAACCCTTAGGACACAAGGAGCAAACTCCCTCATTCCATTGCATGCATACAAAAAAAAGAAGAAAAAAAAAGGAAGCTTTCCCTCATTGCATCACATGCATCTTTTAATAATTTCCTTTTGCATTGTATATAAATTTTTCTTTTGAATTGTGAATAAAAGAAAAGGAAACCACTTTTCTTTGCATTGTATATATATATATATATATATATATATATATATATATATATATAATTCTTTGCATTGTATAAAAATTTCATTTTTCTTATAATTTCCTTTGCATTGTATATAACAAAATTTTACTAAACATTTGTTTCTAATGTAAACCACCTTTTTTCTAAGATATTTCTTTTTCCTCTTGTGCATAAAAACTTGTACATGTAATGACGACCTTTTTAATTCCTAGGTCATAGGACTTATTAACATTTGTTCATTTATCTGCATATTTAGTAAATAGTGGCTATATTTACAATTATTGAGGAATACGGTGTCAATGTTTTGGCCTCTTACTAGCAAGCCCCATGCGAGCAAGAGTCAAGATTGTGACTGGTAATTGAGATGCTTAACGTGAAGAAAATTTTATTTTTCTTGCTAAATATGAACTTTCATATGTTGAGGAATCTCCGTTTTCATTAAGAATCTCATTTGCTGGTCGCAATGTTTGACTAAAAGCAAAAGAAACCCAATTCATGTGTAACGAACCTTTTTCTTTACACTCCAACCTTGATCTCTCATAAAATCCCTTGACTAACAAGGAGACCGTGAGGGATCCAAGGAATCATCCTCATAGTGAGTGGAAATGTAACCACTAATTTCATGAAAGAAATCTTCATAAATATATCTTTGCATCTACACTGTTGCACTTAAAAAGACTTTATTACTATACTCTCGTATCCATGATTTAGATACCTGCCTTACATTCTTTCGCTCATTTAAAGATTCCTGTTTTGTTATTCAAAATGTGATCTCTATTGGTAAATGACAATGGTCATGGCTACAACATCCAATCAGATAAGGGCCTTTTTCTCGTCCACCAGGAACTAACCAATTCAAAGAAGCGATATACAATGCAATGCCTCCGATAAAGGAAAGTGAATCGGGAATTATTACGACCTACAATTGCCCAACTTTGGGATGACAGAGTCTGAACTCTTCAAGGACTTTTGTATCCAAGGTATCATGTATCCAAAGTCAAGAAAGATATGGACAATGTCAATCCCAGCATGGTTCTGGGTAGATTTAACTTGTATCTATCATTGGGGCACCCCAAGGCATTCCATCGAATCATGCGAGCAATTCAAGAAGCACGTGTGGTCCTTGTTGGATGCTGGTTTAATTAACATACAAGGGCCTATGATTAAGAAGGGAAATCATGAGGAGTTCGTCAAGGGGACCACAAAAGCTGAGGACACGAAAAGATGGGGCTCAAAAAGGGATGACCAAAAGCTTGAGGAGAAAAACCTAGAATTAAGGGAGGAGATCCTCCAATTAAAGGAAGAAAATCTGGGTCTAAGGGGGAAAGCACAAAGGCTCAAGGATGAACTGACCAGGATGCATTACAACTCGAAAAGAAGGGAGCTAGAGCTCTACAGGGAGAACGAAATATACCGCCTCTAGCTTGCAGAAAAACAATCTCACTTGCAGGATTTGATGGCCAAATTAAAGACATTGGAAGACCAAATTACAAACCATGGTCATGAAAAATGGGAAAGCCAACTTGAGAACGAGCCAGACAGCTCAAGAGCATAAGACAATTCGGAGGTGATAAATCTTCTATGGCAATCAACACTGTTTTAGGCCCCACTATCTTACTTTCATTGTTAGTAGAGATAGGAAGTTTTCCTTTTCCAAGAATCTCATTGTAATTAAGAAAACTTTGTGTACTGCAATTGGATTATCAATAGAATGAAGGTATCTTCTGTTTCGAATGCTGTCTCATACGCTAGAAGCTTATATTACATATGGAATATTCCAATGAGTTAATCGCCATTTAATCAAAAGCAATTTCTGCAAGAAAAGGGCCATTGTGTTGATGCTAGTGTGAGAAGCCCTTGTTTCTATAACATAGTCATCAACCTTGATTTTTCGGTATGACCTTTTTGTTTACTCAGAGAATCAAGGGGATCTAGATGCTGAGTCTAACACCAACTGCCAAATGGGATCACATTATATGAATAATATCTGACTTTAAACCTTTTCCTTTTGCAGGAAGTAAATCATTGCCCTCCCGTCAGGGTCGCTAGTTATCCTTCTTCGACTTTATTATTGGCTTCTGCGTTCATGTATGGACTAGGCAAATCAGTGGAAGAAGAAAGAAACCCTAAGTGGAAATCTGGGAAATTGAGTGGAAAGCTTGAAAAACTCCCGGAGGTTTGGGATTTGGAGGATCTTTGTGTATTCCCTCAAGTAGAGGTCCCCACTGGATTCAAAATTCCAGATTTCGTCAAGTATGATGGAACTACCAACCCAGAGTTTCATCTTAAAGCTTATTGCTTGACCATGGGGAAATGGGGACGAAATGAGAAGCTCTTTCTCACACATTTCCATTTCAGCCTCACTGGGTTTGCATTCTAATTGTGCAAAGCTTGAGGTCTTGGTACGATATGGTCCAAGAATTCTTGAAACAGTTTAAGCATAACAAGATGGAACTCACTCGTGAATCGATGCAAAATGTGAGCCGAGATGCTGGGGAATCATTTCGCGAGTATGCTCGGAGATGAAGGCAAACTGATGCGGAACCCCAAGGTTATAACGAACCCGAAACCCTGACACACAATAAGGTTAGAACAAGTAGACGAAAACAAATCCCCAACCTATTGAACCCCCAATTCACAATGCAAATGGAAACGCAAATAATTGGTTGATTTAAAGTCAATAACAATTTCGCCACAAAGAAATACCTTGATAAGAATTGATTCTTGATGCAATAGAAGAAGATAAGCAGCTCTCCTATGGAATGTCCTTTCAGTCAAGATGAAGAACAAAAGCACAATGCTCTATTATGAAAAACAAATCTGAATACAAGAGTGTTAAAAGGAGTATTTATACTCCATGAGATAGGAAACCCTAAATTGCAAATGGGCTCTACTAACATTCCATCAACTAAAGCCCAAACAAAAGTTAATATTTAAAATAACTAATGAGCCTTTCTAACAACTCATACTTAAGCCCATAATAAAAAGATTAAATCTACTATGACAAAATTAAAATACTCCACTAAAATAACATAGGCCTAAACTCACACTTAATCAAATCAACTAAACATTTTCAGGCCTAAGATAATTAACTAAACACATATTGGGCTTGTTGGAAACATTGAAACCCAATTGAGTATGTATGATCTCTTGTGCCTTGATAGAGCCTTGATCCTCCATATGCTCCAATAATTTTCCCACATAAATCTGGAGTGATTTCTTGAACTTCTTAGCTCTTGATCTTGTAATTGGTCTTGGAGGTAAACTCAACTCTGCCTTCATGCCTTCACGCCTCATGCCTTATGTGCTCGCATCATTCCCTCCTTGCTTGAAAGGATTCGTCCTCGAATCTGAATCAAAGTCAAAAGGAGAAAGATAACATTGAAAGTAACACTAACATTGTACTCACCAGGCAATTCTATTTTGTAAGCATTGTTGTTGATACGCTCCAGCACTTGGAATGGTCCATCACCCCTTGCATCAAGATTTGATCTTCTTTGCTGTGGGAACCTCTCCTTTCGCATATGCACCCAAACCCAATCTCCAGGTTCAAATATAACCTGCTTTCGACCTTTATTGGCCTTTTGAGCATATAAGTGATTCTTCTTTTCAATAAGTTCACGTGCTTTTTCATGTATTGCTTTAACCACTTCAGCCTTCTTTTTTCCATCTACGCTAGCAATTTCACTCATAGGTAAAGGCATCAAATCTAACACATTTAGTGGATTAAAACCGTACACAATTTCAAATGGTGAAAAACCTATGGAAGAATGTATAGCACGATTATATGAAAACTCAATTAATGGCAAACAATCCTCCCATGTTTTTAGATTCTTACCAACTGTAGCACGCAACATAGTTCTTAAAGTCCTATTTACAACTTCAGTTTGGCCATCAGTTTGTGGGTGATATGTAGTTGAAAACAAAAGTTTAGTACCTAACTTTCCCCACAACACTCTCCAAAAATGATTAAGGAACATAGCATCTCTATCTGAAACAATGGTCTTTGGCACACCATGGAGCCTAACCACTTCTTTAAAGAAAAGATCAACAATGTTTGTTGCAATGGTCATCTGTTTTATGGCAAGCAATGAAATGAGTCATTTTACTAAATCTATCCACAACAAAAAATATGTTATCTCTACCTTTTCTGGTCCTAGGCAAACCTAACACAAAATCCATAGATATGCCAGTACAATGTTTAGTAAGAATAGGTAAAGGTGTATAGAAACCATGAGGCATAGACTTAGACTTAGCCTGTTTGCATGCAATACACTTGGCACAAATCTTTTCAACATCTTTTCTCATGTTTAGCAAATAAAAATGTTCATTAAGCATGTCTAAAGTCTTTTGCACACCAAAATGGCCCATTAATCCTCAACTATGCGATTTTCTCACAAGCAATTCTCAAACAGAACATACAGGAATGTACAATATCCATCATGCCTATAAAACTTGTTAAATGCAGCATGTTCACAAGCATGATACAGATCAGCAAAATCAGAATCATGGGCATAAAATTCTTTCAAAAGCTTAAATCTAGGTAATTTAGAACTAAGCATAGAAATTAAAGCATACCTTTTTAAAAGTGCATCAGCCACTGCATTGTCCTTACCTTGCTTGTATTTGATCACACAGGGAAATGATTCTAGATACTCAACCCACTTTGCATATCTCTTGCTCAACTTCCCTTGACCCTTTAAGTACTTTAGTGATTGGTGATCACTATGTATGACAAACTCCTTAGGCAGCAAATAATGTTCCCATACTTCAAGAGCCCTTATCAAAGCATAGAACTCTTTGTCATAAGTGGAATAATTCAGAATGGGTCCACTCAACTTCTCACTAAAATATGCTATGGGACGATTTTCCTGCATCAAAACAGCCCCTATACCAATCCCAGAAGCATCACATTCAATTTCAAAAGTCTTAGAAAAGTCAGGTAAGTTCAAAATAGGCACATAACATAACTTATCTTTCAACGTGCTAAATGCATTTTCCTGTTCTTTATCCCATTTGAATGCAAAATTCTTTTTAACAACTTCATTTAGTGGGGCGGCGATAGTAGAGAAATCTCTAATTAATCGCCTATAGAAACTTGCCAAACCATGGAAGCTCCTTACCTCACTAACAGACTTGGGCGTTAGCCATTCTTGGATAGCCTTCACCTTTTCAGAGTCAACCTCAACTCCTTTAGAGCTCACAACAAAACCTAAGAATGAAACTTTTATCTACACAAAAAGCACACATCTTACAGCTTCCATACAATTTTTCTTTCCTAAGCACATCCAAAGCAGTCCTAACATTCAAGATATGATCATCTAAGCACGTACTGTAAATCAGAATATCATCAAAATACACAACCACAAACTTTCCAAGAAACTCACACAAGACATGATTCATTAAGCACATAAAGGTACTAGGTGCATTAGATAACCCAAAAAGGCATCACTAACTACTCATACAAACCATACTTTGTCTTGAATGCAGTTTTCCATTGATCTCCTTCTTTCATCCTAATTTGATGATAACCACTTTTTAAATCAATTTTAGAAAACAAACATGCACCATGCAACTCATCTAGCATATCATCTAATCTAGGAATAGGATGTTGATACTTTACAGTGATTTTGTTAACTGCCCTACAATCCACGCACATATCCTCCATGTCCCATCTTTCTTTGGCACTAAAAGAAGTGGTACAGCACAAGGACTCATGCTCTACATCACGTACCCTTTTGCCAACAATTCATCTACTTGCCTTTGCAACTCCTTTGTCTCCTCTAGGTTGCTTCGGTAAGCAGGTCTATTGGGAATTTGTGCTCCAGGAACAAAATCAATTTGATGCTCAATCCCTCGAATAGGTGGTAACCCATGGGGTACCTCTTCTGGACACACCTCACCATAATTCTGCAATAAAGTCACAAACACACTAGGCAAAGTTGAATTAAGGTCAGTGTTAGTAAAGAAATTTTCCTTAAAAAGAATCAAGATTAAAGCTCTCTTGCCTATGTAAGCACTCTTCAACTCTCTCTCTTTTGCATAAAAGAACACTTGCTTCTTCACTTTTTTACTCCTCTCAATTTCTTTTTCCTCACTTTTGACACTCTTTTCTTTCTTTTCACTCACCCTTGGGCATTTTTCTTTATTTTTTCACTCTTGGCCTATGTTATCTCTTTTATTTTTGTATCCTCACTACCCTTACCCTCATTTGATGAAGTCTTTGATTTGAGTTGGTCTTGGTAGATCTCAGATGGTGTCATAGGAACAAGTGTGATCTTGCGCCCATTCATCTCAAATGTGTACTTGTTTGTAAAACCATCATGATTCACCTTTCTATCAAATTGCCATGGCCTTCCCAACAAAAGATGCCCGGCTTGCATAGGTACCACTTCATGCTAAAATTCATCAACAACAACCTGTTTAGTCACTTTGACCTCACCACTATCATTTAGCCGTTGTAGCCGATATGGATCAGGATGCTTTTCACACCTCAGCTCCAACTTGTCTACCATGTATGCATTAGCTACATTAGTGCACCTTCCCCCATCAATGATCATGCTACAAAGTTTTCCACTTACCAAGAACTTTGTGTGGAAAATATTTTCCCTTTACTTAGGCTCTCTTCTTTAACATTTATGTTTAATGCACGCCTAGTTACTAATGATTCACCCCGCTCAACAAATACAACATTATCATCAATATCAGAACAATCTTCTAAAGAAGTCATGCTAGGGTGACTACTATCAGAATTTCTATCATGTTCAGATTCAGAAACAATTTCATCTCCTCTAATAAGCATGGTCTTTCTATTGGGACAACGAGAATGATTCCAATGAAGAAGAGACTCCACCAGTCTTTGCCAAAATGGTTAAATCAGATGAAAAGGGAATAGTCCCAAACCAAGAAGAAATCGAACTCATAAACTTGGGGACTGAGAAAGAAAAGAAGGAAGTAAAAATTGTGGACAATCCAGAAAGGGAAGAATTAATCTCTCTATTAAAAGAATACTCAGATATATTCGCATGGTTGTATCAAGATATGCCTGGGCTCGATTCAACAATTGCAGCCCACAAAATACCGACATTCCCTCACATGGAACCGAAGAAACAAAAACTAAGACGCATGAAACCCGATATGTCCCTTAAGATAAAAGAGGAGGTACAAAAACAGTGGGATGCTGGTTTTCTGGAAGTATCAGTCTATCCAGAATGGATGGCCAACATAGTACTGGTCCCCAAAAAAGACGGGAAAGTACGAATGTGTGTCGGCTACAGGGACCTCAACAAGGCTTCTCCCAGAGATGATTTTCCATTACCACACATTGATGTGTTGGTAGATAACACGGCGGGAAATTTCCGCTACTCATTCATGGTTGGATATTCAGGCTACAATCAAATTCTCATGCACCTTGAGGAGAAAGCCAAAACTACCTTCATCACACAATGGGGGACCTATTGTTATAAAGTTATGCAAGTACGGAGTTTCTTAGGCAAGGTAAATTACATTGCTCGCTTCATTCGTAACTTGACGGCAACGTGCACACCCCTCTTTAAACTTCTCAAGAAGAATCAATCGCTAGAATGGAACGCAGAGTGTCAGTCAGCATTTGACGCAGTAAAGGAATACCTTACTAATCCACCAGTGTTAGTTCCGCCTACACCAGGAAATCCTCTAATATTGTACCTAACTGTCCTAGAAGAATCTATGGGAGCCATCCTAGGACAATACGATCCTGCAAGAGGAAAAGAACAGGCCATTTACTATCTGAGCAAGAAATTCGACCCAAACGAGTCGCGGTACCCCTTGGTCGAGAAAACATGCTGCGCTCTCGCATAGACGGTACGACGATTAAGACACTACATGATTTACTATGAGACGTTCCTCATATCACGGATGGATCCAATAAAATACATTTTCGAAAGCCCACATGTGTCTGGACGAATTTCCAAATGGCAGGTAATATTAGCAGAATATGACATTAAACATGTCACCCAAAAATCCGTCAAGCGGAGTGCCATAGCCGACTATCTCGCCGGCAACCCATTGGACGAAGAGCACGTCTCAGACTATCAGTTCCCAGACGAAGGGTTGAATGCCATAGAAGAGGAATCCTGCGCAAAAACCTGGGAGATGTTCTTTGATGTGGCAGTTAACGTCTTTGGAAGTGGGATCGGAGCTGTCCTTATATCTTCAGATGGGAAACAATTTTCGATTGCGATCAAGCTAGACTTTGAATGTACCAATAACATGGCGAAATACGAAGCCTGCATTTGTGGATTACAGGCTGCTATAGGACTAAAAGTCAGAGAGATAGAAGTCTTTGGCGATTCGTCCTTGATAATCTACCAAACCAAAGGGGAGTGGCAAACCAAGGATCCAAAATTGATCCCATACCAAAAATTCCTCACAGAATTAACAAGCCAATTCGGATCCATAAGCTTCCATCACTTGCCAAGATGCAAGAACTCGTTCGCCGACGCCCTAGCTACCTTGGCAGTAATGCTTGACACCAACTGTGGAATCATGCTCCGACCCATCAAGATGGAATACAGAAACACAGAAATTCATTGTTCAATGGTTGAACAAGAGCCCAATGGTCTTCCTTGGTTCCATGATATTCAGGCATATATGGAAAGACAAGAATATTCGGATGGAGTCAGTGAAAGTGAAAAAGGACTCTCCGACGCCTAGCCGCAAGCTTCTTTCTCAGTGGGGGATATTGTATAAGAAAAGGCCAGACAGAGTTCTACTTCGCTGCGTTGATGCACCTGAAGCCAATCAGATCTTGACCGAAGTTCATGAAGGGGTATGCGGGACTCATTCTAATGGGCATACCCTAGCACGCCAAATACAAAGAATGGGGTATTTCTGGATGACGCTCAAAAGTGACTGCATTGAATACATCCACAAATGTTATATAAGTGCCAAGTCTATGCAGATAGAATCAACGCTCCCTCAACAACGCTGCACAATATGACCACCCCGTGGCCTTTCTCTCTATGGGGAATTGATATCATCGGTCCCATAAACCCAAAAGCGTCTAACGGTCATCGCTTCATCCTAGTGGCAATTGACTTTTTTACCAAATGGATAGAAGCAAATTCTTATGCCAAAATTACACAGAAAACATTTGTACGATTCCTGAAGACCAATATCATTTGTAGATATGGAGTCCCAGAGAGAATAATTACAGATAACGGGACCAATCTGAATGGAACTGAGGTACAGAAAATCTGTAAAACTATGGGATAAGACATCACAACTCAGTGCCATATCGTCCCCAGATGAACGGTGCGGTAGAAGCAGCCAACAAAAATATAAAGAAGATCCTAGAAAAGATGACCACTACGTACAAGGATTGGCATGAAATGCTCCCATTTGCTCTACTAGGATATCGCACTACCGCTCGCTCCTCGATAGGAGCCACACCTTTTTCATTAACATACGGTACGGAGGTAGTCCTACCCGTAGAAATCCAAGTCCCTTCTCTACGGATCATCACGGAGGCAACCTTGATGAAAAACAATGGGTGCAACGCCAATACGATCAGATTAGCCTGATAGATGAAAAATGCCTCAAAGCCATGTGTCACAGGCAGCTCTATCAGGCAAGGGTAGTCCGAGCCTTCAACAAAAGGCTGCGACCTCGCTCATTTGAAGAAGGAGACTTGGTAGTAAAAAAGATTCTACCAAATCAGAATGACACGAGAGGGAAATGGGCCCCGACATACGAAGGACCATTCAGGGTCAAGCACGTATTCTCAGGCGGCGCCCTCATCCTAGAAGATTTAGACGGAAAAGAATATGGTCGACTGATTAACTCTGACTCTGTCAAAAGGTTCTACGTATAAAAAAGGTGACCTTCGAGGAAGGGTACTCTAATTGCATATGATTTGTATCTCAGTAAAATCACGGGATCGTCGGGCAACGTCCTTCACGTATTTCTAAAAATCGTTGCAAGTTTCCAGTGGTCCTTAAAATTTTCTCAAAATGTATTGATTTTGACTCATGAATAATAAAAGAGAATTATTCCTTCAATAAAATCTCTTTACCTTTCCCTCTCTGCCGTGCAAGTCATGTGCTATTGCATTGTTGATCTAAAACAATAGATGGATAAATGTGTGTTAATTTTGCAAT
The DNA here is from genome assembly GCA_014851425.1 of Senna tora. NCBI lineage: Eukaryota > Viridiplantae > Streptophyta > Magnoliopsida > Fabales > Fabaceae > Senna > Senna tora. The sequence continues at coordinate 19,324,255 of CM026262.1, forward strand.
TCTTATTTTGCATTTGAATAATTGTTTGGCTTAGGTAACAGGAAAGCGACTCGGTGATATTAGATCATTCACTCAGTAGAAATGGAAATAATGATTTCAACGAGGTTAGAAAGCTCTTTGCACTCTTAGGGAATATCTCGTCAAAAGGTGTCAGCTATTTATGAAGATTGTGCCAAAGAACCTTTTTGCTATATCTCGCCAAAAGTGTTTCGAGATTCAGAATCCAACCAGTAAGTGTTAGAGGATTCAAGTATCCTATCCCACCAATGAGTGTTCTCGGGATAGGGCATGGGAATCAATATCCCACCCGGAAGTGTTCGGGGATAGCGATGTCCACATTTTTGATCAAGTCCCGCCAGTAAGTGTTACGGGACCTGGTCTTCTCGAATCCTACCAGTAAGTGTTCTAGGGTTCAGTATCCAAACTCACCAGTAAGTGTTCTTGGGGTTGGATACGTGAATCAACATCCCGCCTAGAAGTGTTCGGGGATAGCGATACCCACATTTTTTATCAAGTCCCGCCAGTAAGTGTTACGAGACCTGGTCTTCTCGGATCCTACCAGTAAGTGTTCTAGGGTTCAGTATCCAAACCCACCAGTGAGTGTTCTTGGGGTTGGATACGGGAATCAATATCCCACCCAGAATTGTTTGGGGATAACGATACCCACATTTTTAATCAAGTCCCGCCAATAAGTGTTACGAGACCTGGTTCCCCCGAATCCTACCAGTAAGTGTTCTAGGATTCGGTAAAAAAAAAGGGTGTGCCGTCGCGACATAACCCACTTAAGTCGCGATGGGTTGACGTAGCCTGCACACAGTCACGACGGAAGAGAGAAGCGTCGCGATGTCGTCTCCAACAGTCGGTCAACGGGTCAAAAGGGGGTAGGCGTCGCGATGGGTGAATGGGCGTCGCGACGGGTACGATGGTGCTCTCTGATTGGCCCTGAAAGGCGGTCTCATTAATATGTCGTCGCGATGGGTAAGTTCAGAAAAGCTTTTTAAAGGAAACCCGTCGCATTCAGAATACCACAATCTCTCCCCCCCTCTCTTCAAACTCTCTAAAAAAAGCGAAGAAAGAAGGAGAAAGATCGGATAGAAGACGGCCCCCGAGGATCCATCTGCATCCATCTCTTGCTGCCCCAAGGTAGGTAAAAGGCACGGGGTCGCGACGCCACATTGAACGCGTCACGACCTCCCATCCTTATATTTGTATTATATTATTCAGGTACGTATGTTCTGAACTTGAACAATAAAAAAACTTAAATTTAGTTATATATTTGTATTATATTATTCTTTTACAATTTTATTTTGATTGATTTAATAATTCTAAAACATTAAAGATAAAAAATACCAATAAAATGAATAAATAACTAAATATAAATAATCAATGGAGTAAACAATAAATATTAAATTATTTTATTGTTTTTTAAAATTATAATTTTATTTTTATATTAATTATAATTTTTTCAATAATTTTACAATTCTAGAGTGTTGAATGACAAATTTTAAACATTAAAAGTATTAAATGATGATTAATTTAACTAAAATTTGGATAGAAGATAGGTGAAGGTAGTTAAGTGATAACATAACAAACCACATGGGGGTCAAGTGTCACACTTTAAACCACAGGGGGGGCACATTAATTTTAAGCCAAACCACAGGGTGGTTAAGTGTCGAATTTTAAACCACAGGGGGGCAAACTGAATTTAGGCCAAACCACAGGGGGGCAAACTGTAGTTTACCCTAAAAATAATAAAGAGGCGTCGCGACGGAAGCGTTACACCGTCGCAACGGTGAAAGATACGTCGCGACATAATTTGCATTCATGAACAATCGTAAGGAGGGTCATCCGTCGCGACGGGTTTCGTATTTATGTTGTATCCGGGATCGTATCTGCACGATACCCGTCATGACGGTAAATAATGAGCGTCGCGACGGGTTTGCCATTAATGACCGGATTTCTTTCCCGGAATAGTTCTCCCGACCTACTATAAAATAAACCCCGCATCACTTGCCCTAAAGAGATTTTTTTACGGAGGAAGAGGCTGAGTATAGAGAATAAGAAGCAAACAGGTAGAATACGCACTATGAGTAACACTTCATTCTTTCTTTGACTTTATTCATACTTGTCTGATTATTGGGAGTCATTTTTTGGTATGAACATATTCCTCTGATTCACATACTCCACTCCATATGTGTTATTCCCCTTTTTTCTGCCTTCTCCTTCTCTAAAAAATCAAAGAGGTCGCGACGGGTTCACATGACCGTCGCGACTCCCCCTCGTTAAAAGAGCCGTCGTGACGCCTTTTCCCATGCATTGCTACGGTCTTTACTTAACGACAGTAGGTCGCGACGGTAGAGCCTACCCGTCGCGACCCCCTATCCTTTAGGGGATAAAAAGGTTTTATTAAATATTTATCCAATGAGAAAAGTTTTATCATATAATCTAGTGCCACCAAGAGACTTAGTCTTTATAGGAGCACTAGCCCTCATGCCATCTGGGTATTACGCCTGATGAGTCTTTACACACGCACTCCTTTTATCATTTAGTTTCTCGTATGGTAGATAGGTACCAAAAGGCGTTGGCCTCTTTAGGTACATTGCACTAAGAGGTCATCCGAGCATTCCCTTGATGAGCCTCCCTCCACTCACACACTTGTATGTCACAGGAACTACGTGGGCTTTGATCCCTCCTTGAGGGTACGTAGGCCCTAGGCTTTTATCCTAGGTCAAGCCCTCCCTCTTTCTTTTCCTCATTTCCCCCCATAATTGTATGTATGTTTAAGGCTAAATATTTTTAATATTAATTTTTAGGGTAACCGTCTTCGGACGGGGGAAGGAGGGTGCCTAACACCTTCCCTTCATCTCAATCAAACTCCCGAACCCAACATTTTGTGAAAATTCATTTTACCCCACTTTTAAACTTATTTTTCTATTTTTCCAAATTTTGATTGAAAATTTGGTGGCGACTCCCGTCGAAGGCTCCGGTGTTCACATTGTGTAAGTCTTTGGCATCTTTAAACATATATAAGGATATTCGTTTTAATAAGGAACTCTACCATAAAGACTACACCTGAAGTCAAAATAATTTAAACAACACATCAAATGTTGTATATGTATCTATATTTCAGCAAGTAGACATGATCGTGATTATAGTTTTGTTTATTCATCTTTGTTGTTCTATGTATCTATATTTCAGCAATATAATTGTGTTGTTTTTAATTTGTTATTCGTTGTCCTCAAATATTTACATATTTATTTATATTTACAATAAGCAATAAACTTTTAGAGAATTGCGACCTATGAAAAATTAATTATGAATGGTTTATGTAGCTGTCATTTTTGGCTCAGACAATTGTAATATGAATTTAGGACCACAAAGGGTCTTAACCTTGGGGGACTTGTCCTTAGGTGATGCACCTAGGTGCCTACGTACCCTTCGAGAGGGATCAAAGTCCACGTAGTTCGTCATGGTGACGTCTATCGGAGCCGTTAGGCAAGGTGGTTACCTGTATTGGGCCGTGTGCGGCTAAGACGTGCCTAAGGTACTCCGGGCGGGCGAGCCGCTCTATGGGAGGTTGCCTTAGTGAGAGAGAGCTATGGTCTCTAAGGGCTGCTGGAAGCCCTGTAAGCGGTGTGCTCTAAGGAGGAGGTGAGCCGGTCGGAGGTTGGCCTGGACGGAAGGCCAATGGCGGGGCTCAAGGAGGTGAAAGTACTTGTGAGGTGTATCTGAGGGTGCTCAGGTACAGAGAGTGCGGGATCTCGGGGGTGATGTGCGATAATCCTTTGGGTTATATGTAATTCTGTGGAGAGTCGATTGCCTCCCTAGTCCCCCGAATGAGGGTCTATTTATACTTGTGTGTGGTGAGATCGTGCTCGACCCACGAGGCTTGTGGAGATCCCACGTCTGGTTGAGGGGAAGCTCCGTGTAGTGACGTGGGCGAGGGCCACGTAACTGATGGATGAGTGGTGCCATGTGTCTCTAACGGGTGCTGGGGCCGTGCTTCTAGAACGTCAGTGGCACGTGTCCCTAGGTGGAATATTCCATAGTTACATAAGTCCCCCAAGTCTACGGGTGTCGGGCGCCCGTGGACTTAAGTTCCTTTGCCTATAGGACACTTAGGAATTTTGCTGCCTTTACTTGCGGGACAGCTCGTCCGCTTAGAGTTTGCGGGTAAGGGAGCTGGCCGTCCAACTCATGAAGTTGGCCCTCTCGCATTGCTTCGTAGGAAAGGAGGTGTCTTGGAGAGGACACGCGTCGCATTTTAGGAGGCTGGCTGCTTGGCTTCCTCAGCAAGTTTCTGAGCCGTCTCTGCAGGAAGTACGCGACTTACCGAGGTGGAGTCATCATTGCTCAAAGGGGCATTTCCCGAAATACCCTTCAAGGGCTAGTAAGGGAAATCCAAAAGTCAGGGGCTTCTTTGGTTATTTTTCGAAGGGCTCTCCTCTGGCCATGTTCGTCCGTGGTTAGTGGCTGACGATGGCTTCCTTGCAGAGGGTTATTTGTTGAGGGAGCGGGCTTTGTTGTAGGTGCCACGCGTCAGGGCTTGAACGGGTGCTTCTGTCATTAAAGCATTTTGCCGTCGTTTCTCCCTCATTGAATGCGAGTTCGTTTCTGAGGGTAGCCATCATTAGCCTGGGTGGAGAGTTTTGCGAAAAAGCCCTCAAGTGTCTCGAGGCGACTCTTGGGTTTTCGGGGGCTTTTTGGTCTTTACGTCTCCTTTACCCTGGCTGTGCATCCCGTCCGTTGCTTCTTTCCACGTGTGCAGTTGAAGCGAGCGGTTTGTAGCTGGGTTTGATTGCAGAGGATAAGGGGTTTTATCCGTTGCGGGATTCGAGGGGTCGAAGTTTTTGAATCATCGCGCCTCTGGGTGCCCTATAAATGCCCAGCATTTGAAAGTTTGTGACTTTACATTTGCATTCACCTTTCTCCGTTGCCTCTGTTTCATCTGCTCTTGCCTGCTTCTTGTCGAATTGAATCTTCGTAATGGCCGGCGAAGGTGACGATTACAGCTACTACCCCTTTGATTTTACTGATTTGGAAGATCTTCCTCCTTCCTCTTCCCCTCCTCCTCCTCCTCTGGTCCAGACTCGCGATACTGGCCGGAGCGGTGGGAGGAAGAATGGTCAACAGGGCCTGTCACCGGGGGGATCCGTCGATGTCCCAGTTGTGGTACCTGCTATGGTGCCTACTAGTGGCGAGAGGGAAAGGCGGCTTCCTGTGCCTCCATCTTCAAAGGGGGAGCGTCATCAAGAGGTTCTTCCGAAGGAGAGGAGGAAGAAAGACGGGAAGGTTGGCGTGAGCGGGCCCTAAGAAGGGGAAAGGAGGGGAACTTCTGTGGCGGAGTTAGCCGAAAGCAGGGATGGTGGTCCCAAGAAGCGTCCTGCTGGGGCTGACTTGCGTCTGTCTCCGCAGGTCGTACGGTGGAGTACTAACTGGGAGGATGCGCAGGCGGAGGCTCTGGCGGGGGATGTTGTTCCTGTTGCTGCCCCTATTCCTACCTCGGTTACCACTTCCGCTACCGTTCGTCAATCACCTATGAGGGTGATTCTTTCTACTCGTCCTCTTGTCCTCAGCCCCGTTGAAGGGGTTAACCAGCCTCCTGCTAAGAGGGACAGGGTGGTTGTTGAGGAGTCTTCCTGAGACTCTACCGTGCCTCAGACTGCGACTGTGGAGGATGCGGAGTCTGGTGATGCGGCCGTGGAGGCCGGAGCCCTCGCAAATAGAGGGAATATAGTGGTGAGTCAAGCGGCTGCCACGTGAGATGTTATTCCTGGGTCGACTGCCGGCCCTTCTGAACCCCTTTGGCCACCAGAGGGGGGATTGGCTTTTGAGCTAGTGGCATTGGGCATGCGCTTCCCCGTGGAGATGCGGGAGAGGGAAGCTAGGGGGCTGGACACTTTGCCCTTGAATATTGCCGTTCGAGGCTTCAGCCGGGTTGCTGAGGCGTTGGCCGACTTCCATCAATTTGGTCTTGAGTGGGAGAAACATGTGGTAAGTTCCCTTGTCTTTATGTTTCCCTCGTTTTGTGATAGGCTTGTATTCCTGACTCTGCTATATGTGTGCGTGCTTCTTACAGGAGGAGATTCGTCGCGACCGGGATCAGTTTTTCGGTGTTGTGGCCTCTAAGAGCCGGGCTCTGGAGGTCTCCCAGAAGCGGTTGGCGGACGTGCGGGAGCTGCTGTCTGCCAAGAAGCTGGAGTGTGAGAGTCAAGGACGAGAAGTTAAGTCCTTGAGTGAAGAAGTCGCCCGTCTCAGGGCCGAAGCTGGTCACCCTTCTGAGGTTGCGTTTCTTCACTCGGAGTTGGAGAGGACTCGCAAGGAGCAAGCCGTCCATCGGGATGACGCTGAGAGGCGTCAGCAAGAGCTGCACTCGCTCCGTGAGGCTCTGCGGGATGCGGAGGTTCGTGCTGCTGAGAGCCTTTCTGGTCGGCTGGCGGCTAAGGACAAAGTTACTGATGTCGCCGACCGTCAGGAGGAGCTATCTGCGCAGAGGATGTACGGCATACTCTTGGCAGTCGAGCAGCTCGAGCATCTTCGTGGGGAGAGATTCCCAGTGGACTGTGTGGCTTCCTTGCATCCTTCCCTGGAGTTTTTTGAGGGTGTGCTTCGCGGTCGGACGGAAACGGACCCTCCGTTGAATTTTGCTTATCTTCGTCAACTGACTGATCGCTTGGTGGATCACCAAGTGTTGTCCCGAATTGGTGGGCGAGCTCCAGGGTTTGGACCTACTTCTCAGCAGCTGGCTGAGGCGGCCAAGCGGGGGTCGTCAGGAGATATTGGCCAAGTGGAGTCGGCTAGGGCCGAGACTTTGGTAGATCTTGGGGATGCCCAAGATTAGGTTTATGTAATTTTTGGGGTGTTTACCCTTTGTAAATGGGCGGATGCCCTCTCATTTTTGGTATTAATGAGAATGATTTTTGCGAAGAGCTTTTCCTGCTTTCCTTTTTACTTCGGGGTAAAAAGTTGTATGTGTTTGCAATTTTCCCTGTAGTTATCTCTTTACGGCTGGGTAAAAAGATTTTTGCATGAGTACCGTGTGATCAGGACGGTTTGTATGCGTGTTGCTAGCGTGGTTCATCGAACGTTCGTTTTGTGGTTTTTGCACCAAAGCGGTTTGTTTACCGCGCTTTTGGGGAAATTTTAGCTTGGCCCTAGGGGCGCTTAGCGTTTCTTGGGCGATTGAGCCTGTCTTCCCGTGATAGGACTTACGCGAGTACTTTGCAGAGTTGAAGTCTTGTCTCTATCCGAAAAGAAGTGTTTTCAATAATAAACAAAATGAATACATTCATGCAGCCTCAGTCGGGCTAGCCTTAGGTAGGCTGAAGGTAAGCAAAGTGTTTACATTCAGATTGCCTAAGTCAGGCGAGCCTTGGCCAGGCTGGAAATCCTAAATTCAAAGTAGAGACATATACGACTTGACTTAAAGGTAAAATGCAAAGTGCGTTTGGAGTCTTAAGCGGAGGTTAGGTCCGGGCGGGCAGACTCTGGCTTCTTTCCTCCTGACTCTTTAGCCTCGGGGGCTTATTTCCGCCATGATTTCTCTAACCCCGTGGGGTGTTGGGAACTTCATTGTGAGCTGTGCGGTAGACACTACAGCTCTGAGTTTGTTTAGGGATGGTTGCCCTAGGATTACATTGTATGCTGATGGTGCTGAGACAATGATGAAGTCCACATCAAGGCTCGTGACCTTTGGCAAAGTGCCCACTGTTGTTCGGGCAGTGATGATTCCTTCTGATGGAACCTGGTCTCCTGAGAACCCTATGAGCGTGCCGGGGAAGGGCCTTAGGCTAGCCTCGTTCAACCCGAGCTTTCTGAAGGTGTTGAAGTGGAGAACGTCTGCTGAGGATCCTTGGTCGATCAAGACTCTCTTAACTTCGTAGTTGGCGATAATCGCGGTCACTACCATGGGGTCGTCGTGGACAGGTCCCTCTAGGTTAGTGAGGTCGAAGGTGATGGGATCTCCCTTGGTTTCGTTCCTCTTCTTGTGCTTTGGAGCGTAGTCTAGGGCAAGTGTGGAGCGTTCCATCCTCTTCTTGTTTTGCGGTAGGGAGGAGGTCCCTCGCTGTAGTCTGCCTGCTATGACGTTGATGACCTCGCGGGTAGGCGCTTGGCCGTCGGCTTCCCGGGGGTGCTCGATATTGGCCCTGCTTTCCTCTTTGATGAACCTGCCGAGTTGTCCCTTCCGGATTAGGTCCTCGATCTGATCCTTCAGGTGGATGCAGTCGTTGGTTTCATGTCCGTAATCCTTGTGGAATTGGCAATATTTGGACTTGTCCACCGGTCTTCCCGTTTTCCGCCTTTTGACCTGCGGTGGGAGTGTGAGCGTGTCGGAATGATAAATTTATTCCAACACCCCAACGCGAGATCTGTTGAGGGGAGTGTAGCTCGTGAACTGTCCTCGAGAAGGCGTCCGTGGTCGAGGTGGTGATCTCTTCCTACCGCTCTTTTTCCTTGGGGGCGTGTTTCTCGGTTCCCTTTTTTTCCTTCTTCTTCTCTGCTCGTTCCATATCGGCCCTGCTTATCAGGAACTTCTTCATCTTGTCCTTAGTGATCTGAGCATTCTCCTCTTAAATGAACCATTCCGCACGGTCCATGAGCTCCTGTAGGGTGGAGACGGGGCACCTCTTTAGTTCCCCGTAGAACTGTGAGCATCGAAGACCCTATTTTATGACAAAGATGGCGACGGCGTCCTGGAGGCCTCAGACTTGGAGCGAGAGCTTGGTGAAGCGGGCCAAGAAGGCTTGTAGAGTTTCTCCCTCCTCTTGGTGGAAGCCAATAAAGGAGTCTTCATTTTTTTGGTACTCTTTGCTACTGGCGAACTATGTAAGGAAGTTCTGAGCCAGTTGCTCGAAGCTGTAGATCGAGTTGGTGGGCAGCAAGGAGAACCATCTCAAGGCGGCTTCCTTTAGAGTTGATGAGAAGACCCGGCACTGTTGGCCGTCCGTCATACCTAGTATCGACATGGCCGAGTTGAAGGTATTCAGTTGATCTTGCGGATCGGTTTCTCCTCCACAAGGCTCTATGTGGAAGGGCATCTTGAAACCCATGGGCACATGCTTGTTCATGACTTGCTGGGTGAAGGGGTGTCTCCCCCTTCCCTGGAAGTCGATCGCGGGCCACTGGTAGGCATTTGCACCGTCGACTGCGTACGGGTTGTAGGCCGCGGCCCATGGCATATGGAGGTAGGATCCTGGAGGGTAGTTTGGGACTGGTGGTCGTGGATAGTTCATAATGGGTCGTGCTGCCTGTCCGGCGACCATGGTTGGTCCAGGTGAGATCACCGTTGGAGGTGGTGTCGCCGTCAGTGACAACCGTGCGAACTCCATTAGTAAGGTCCCAAATTGAATTGCGGGCAAGCCGGTAGGGTCCTTAGAGGTCCATACCGTCGCACCGTGAGGTACTAAGGGTAGTTGAGTGCTCATATTTGCTGGGGCGAGGTTCCTGTCCTCTTCCCCTCGCTGTTGGCGTAGAGCTGCTACTTCTGCTTCGAGGCGGGCGATCTCAGCGTCTCGTGAGTTCCTTGCTGGCTCTATCGTCTCTTGACCACCAGTTGTGGGGCAGGGGACGTGCCGCATGCCATACGGGTGTTGAGGGCAAGTTTCCTCTCTATACGTTGGGTTCTAGACCACAGTTTCCGTGACCTCTACCTGCGTTATCGAGGAGCTCTGAGGCTGAGTCGTGTTTGATCTGCCTGCCTCGATTGTGATTGATTCGGTCGTTCCCTGTCGATTCCTCGCGCTGCGCCTCAAGGCACTGGCGTCAGCCGTGGTTGTGGGGACGTTCGAGTCGATCATGATGTGTCGTGTCCTGTACTGTATTGGAGATCAAAACAAAAACAAGTGCGGGTTTCTGAGTGTTAGGTGTATACTCCTACTCCCCGAAAAAGAAATGTCGTTTAGCGGCAGAGCGCGCAAGGCATTGGGGTCTGAATAAGATCGCGGTGGGCGCCACTTTAGTTGTCATTTTTGGCTCAAACAATTGTAATATGAATTTAGGACCGCAAGGGGTCTTAACCTTGGGGGACTTGTCCTTAGGTGATGCACCTAGGTGCCTACGTACCCTTCGGGAGGGATCAAAGTCCACGTAGTTCGTCATGGTGACGTCTATCGAAGCCGTTAGGCAAGGTGGTTACCTGTATTGGGCCGTGTGCGGCTAAGACGTGCCTAAGGTACTCCGGGCGGGCGAACCGCTCTATGGGAGGTTGCCTTAGTGAGAGAGAGCTATGGTCTCTAAGGGCTGCTGGAAGCCCTGTAAGCGGTGTGCTCCAAGGAGGAGGTGAGCCGGTCGGAGGTTGGCCTGGACGAAAGGCCAATGGCAGGGCTCAAGGAGGTGAAAGTACTTGTGAGGTGTATCTGAGGGTGCTAAGGTACAGAGAGAGTGCGGGATCTCGGGGGTGATGTGCGATAATCCTTCGGGTTGTATGTAATTCTGTGGAGAGTTGATTGCCTCCCTAGTCCCCCGAATGAGGGTCTATTTATACTTACGTGTGGGAAGATCGTGCTCGACCCACGACCTCGTGGGACGTGGGTCGTCCCACGAGGCTTGTGGAGATCCCACGTCTGGTTGAGGGGAAGCTCCATGTAGTGACGTGAGCGAGGGCCACGTAACTGATGGATGAGTGGTGCCACGTGTCTCTAATGGGTGCTAGGGCCGTGCTTCTAGAACGTTAGTGCCACGTGTCCCTAGGTGGAATATTTCGTAGTTACAGTTTACATTATTCTATTGATATCTTTTAAAAAATTATTAATAATTTATTTTATAAAATAATTAAAACAAAAAAAATCTATATACGCAACCCGTGCATTGCACGGGTTCAAATTAAGCACTAGGGTTTATAAATATATTGGAAAAACCAGAATTGATTATGCTTAAGATGGATTGTGGGGTGAATTCTACTATCCATTTTGTTTGTTGACCTTAATCTCATATGTATTTTTTTTTCAATTAGCACTATTAGTTTTTATTATAGTGTTTTCTATGGTTCAAACTTTAATCATTTAATTATCATAAATTAGTTCAAATTAATATATAGATGCACGAGTTGAACCATCAGAAGTGAGGACAAACATTATCTAATGTAAGTTTATACCTAGCACGTCCCGTGTTTACTTATGGTTAATTAGATGTAATCATTTCACGTGTTCGAAAGAGGTCTAGATTTGAGGTATCGATATGCAAATAAAAATGACCTTCCATCGAATAAAATATCATACATTGTACATAAGGAAGTTTTTCAAAAAAATAAATAGTATCACAATATGTTATCTTTCTTATGTGTTGACATCATATATTGTTATTTTATTTTTATTTTTGTATATTAATAAATTAACTTTCACACTCTAACTTTTCATATCATGACATTTATTCAATATCAGTAGTAGAGAGTAATCTATATGTAGCATGTATTATCATAAATATTATGGAATCATTGTTCATTTAAAAAAATTAATTTTCAAGTAGTCTATGTACTTTATTGCGTACTCTATTATTAATTTCCTAAATATCACCATTATTAAAAAAAATTTTGTATTATTTGTAATTAACGAATGCAAATTGTTTTAGATCAAAGATGAGTACCCCTAGAAGGTTCTTGGACATATAAACCATTGATTCCATTGGTTTAGGAGAACACCAAGAATATCATATAACTTAAATATCATTTTCAATTATTTCTTTATTTTTGAATATTATTATATGTTTTTTTGATTACATATTTAACATTTGTTGAACTTTAATATGAATTATATTTGTTTATTACTATATTAAAGTTTTATAATTTTTCATTATAGTCTTCTTACACTACAAGAATACTAGGCAATTTCAACTGGGTGATTTCGACGGTCATTATTTGCAGTTGAAAAAGATACTTTTATCTACTAATATTCTTGGCCGTCAATAAAAAATGAATAAATATATTTATCAACTCATCTTGGTCGTTGAAATTGTTTGACAAACTAGAGGAAATTTTAGCAATTGGTGAAGAATTTTTTTAAAAGCTTTTTCAACATCTATGTAAAAAAAAAAAAAACCCTCTTACTATTTTATTTTTTACCCAGCATTGAAATCCTCAGTATCTTTCTTAACACCTACGTTTAAAAACCCTTTCATTATTTTTATATCAACCCTTCCGTTCGAATCCCTTGCAATTGTTTTCTCCCTCTCGCTTCTTCTTCTTCTTCTTCTTCTTCTTCTTCTTCTTCTTCTTCTTCTTCTTCTTCTTCATCGTCCTCGTTGTCTCAAGCACCAACTATGGCTGCAAGCAAGCTCGATCTCCCGGTAACTGCGATTTCTTCTTATTATTATTTTCTTTTTGCGCTTGATTGTGGTCATTCTGTAATTGCGATTCCTTCTTCTTATTGATTTTCTTTTTGTGCTTAATTGCGGTTCTGTAATTGCGATTCCTTCTTATTGATTTTCTTTTTGCAATTGATTGCGGTCATTCTATAATTGCGATTGCTTCTTATTGATTTTCTTTTTGTGCTTGATTGCAATCACTCTGTGCAATTCCTTCTTCTTATTGATTTTCTTTTTGCGTTTGATTGCGGCCACTTTGTAACTGCGATTCCAACTTCTTATTGATTTTCTTTTTATGCTTGACTGCGGTCACTCAGTGAATTTGGGATTTAGTATTGTAGTGTTAGACTTTGAATCCTTGGTGATTTATTCAACTGAAATTATCATTTAGATATCAGATTAATTTGGCTTCTTTGATGTGTAGCTCCCATAACAAAGCAAGTATTTGATAAAGGAAGAGATTATGATTCTTTTGCTTGTGTGGTTTATGCTCTTAACTGCTTTGCTACTATCTTTCTTCATATGTGCTTTTACACAAATTAATTCATTGTGTTTAAGATTCTCCTAGCATATTCTATCAATATTAATTGTTTGATTGTCCAGGTCAAAAACTTTTTATCCTCCCAGTAATGTGAAAAGCCCAGGGAATTCGATGAGCCAAAAAGGTTTATTCGAAAAGTAAAAGAATAAAATAATAAAGAAGGTACAAAAGTACCAAAGTACAAGGGTACAAAAGAAACCCAAGGGCATGTATAAGGTTGAAGGATGAGAAGTAAAACCTTAGTTTTTGAACAATCAGAACTTAGTGTACATATGCAAAGAGGCTTCTGCTCTTTCTTTCTTTAAACAGTAAAAAAAATATAGCCTCTACCAGTAATGTTACAAGCCCAAAAGACCTCTTGACTAGGAACTTGTGTGCAACAAACAGTGGAGATAGAGACCCTCTTCAAGCCTATGGTAAGAAACATGTAAGTATGTTATGAGTAAAATCTTACTAGTGAGGCAATGAGCATATTAAAAAATTAGTCCTAAATGATCCTGAAGAAATTCTCATGCATGATTAATAGGCCGAAGTGGTCCTAGGATCAAGTTTTACTTGAGTACTTGTAGGTAGATTTTTATTTCTGATTGGGAGCACTAACCCTTTAAGTTAGCTTGATCTTGAATGCTCTAGGTTTAGATCTTCTTTGTCCAAGAGTACAAAGTTTAAGTGTGGGGTATTTGATCGCACCCAAAATCAACCTAACTTTAGGGTGTTAAATAGCACGAATTGTAGATAAAATATATATATATATATGATTTTACACCAAAAAGGTTGAAGGAGAGCAAATCAAGAAAGGAACGGAGCATTCACTGCAGCAAGCAAGGATTACTCATTGAAGCGAGTAGGTGCACAACTCGCTGTGGCAAGCCAAATTTGCTTGCCACAACGAGTTCAGGGAATGACAAGGTAGATGACATGGGCAAACAACTTAATGAACGAAAATATAATGGGGTCCAACCATTCGTAGAGTTGGAGAAGCATTCAAATCGGTTTGAATTCAAAAGTCAATCTACGTGTCAATTGTCACTTATCTCCATCCTAATTTGAATTAACTTGGGACTCCCGGAGCACTACAAATAGACATTTCATCAAGTTAGAATTTATTCATGGTTCACTTTAGAGATTAGAATAGTTTAGAAAGAGATTATGAGCGGTTAAGTTCTTCTTGGGTTTCCAAGAACTAGTGTAGGCATGAGCCTATGGCTCTTCATTAAGTTTATTAATTTCATTATGCTTTTCTATTTATACTTTATGATTAACTGATTGTATTTGCTACGTATCACATGTCATTAGTTTATTGGATCCTTCCATGAATAGGGCATGTACTTAGTTTGCCGGATCCATCATATTGGGTCAATAATCATAGATTATGTGGTAGGGTACTTAGGTCTTCTGGTTTCCGGAATTCAATACAATTACTTAATTGGGTTCATGATCGTATGCATAGCTTATTGCAATAATATTAGATTGAATTGATTGACCTGGTCGGGCGATTGTTTGTATAATATTATCATAAAATCTTTTGATGCATGCTATTGATGTTCCCGGTCGGGGATTATAACATTCTCATTAGGTAGGATTTCGTAATGCATGACTATCATGAATAGGATGAACTTCGATTGAATTAATTATATTTGAATATCTTTTGATTGGCTATGATTGCTGAGTTCTAATTCTTCTTGGGGACCTATTTCATTCTTTATATATATACCCATCGCATCCTTACTCATTCTGTGAATACCTGTTGGCTTTAGACACTAACTAATATATCGTAGGGTTAATACAAAGATTCCGCGAGAGATTCGACCCTTGGGTTGGCCTTGTGCTACTCTGAGGTTTTATTTGATCACAACTGTGACGACCGGTTGGAACCTCGATTCAGAGTAATTCGAATTAAAGTGACGATCACTTATCGTGCATGTGAATTGTACTGTGGTTCATTTAAGTATTTGATGTGGAATCTATATGTAAGTGATAATACTTCTGCACCATTTTTCATATTGACCATAAACTTGCTACAAGAGATGCTGAGTAACAATGCCTATAAGAAGATAATTATTTTTCTTTCCCAAGTAGCCAACTTGTCAAAGTGAGAACTCTTGCTATGGTTAGAATTTTCTATCAATGCCAATAGAATCTAGACATGTAATGTTGTGAATTGAGATTTTTTTCCTCCTAGTGGATTCTTCTTTTGCTAAACTCAATCACAACATATGTAGCTTACTTATCAAACTTCTTAGTGACTAATTGGGTTCTGATCACAGGTAACAATTTTGGGCCTCAAACTCCCTAGTCTCTCTCAAGTGTTTGTATGTCGCCAATTCACTTCATTAAATCTTTGTTTCAAATGTCAGATTATAATATGGTGGGTTGGCCTATTGAGAGGTGTGGTGACTATTGCCTTGTCTTATAACCAGGCAAGTTCATTATTTTCCAATGATTAAGGTAGACATTTAATTTAGTTGCGTTTCACTGCTTACAAATTAAGTTAGAAGTGCAGCTTGCAAAATCCAAGAAAGACTCACCTCAAGATTATGCACTACTGATCACCTTTAGTATAATCGTTGTATTATTCAGTACTGTGGTGAGTTTGATTTTCTCTAAATAAATATGAACTGCATTTGAGTCATAATTAACATGCATGATGAAGTAAAATATTGCAAATGAAGGTGATTGGTTCCATAACAGCCTCTGATTGAGACAGAGCAGCTGAGGCATTCAAGACTAGCCACTTCTAATGGTTGATAATGAATTGTGACGAGGTAACTCACATTAAACTACATTGTTGATTTTCTTAAGGATTACCAATATGAACATATTTCCATGCTTTTGTCATCAATCATATACTTATATGTCATGTGTGTGCGCCTTGTGCACTTGAGAGGTCATTTTTGGTATCATGATAGTATGTATGTTTCAGCATGGCATATTTGCTTCCATTCTAATGTGTTCTCAAAGCAAATGAAGATCAGTTTATCCATCTAAAACTTGTTTCACTGGTATATCACCAAGATATTGGTAGCATAATTTAACTTTTTCAAAAAATAGTTTTCATGAGAAAATGCTAGGAATTTGTGTTGTATAGATACCATTTTTAATGTAATGATGATTAGGAAGAAAATTTGTTCCTAGGGAAAATGTTATCTACAGTAAAACTTCATCTTCAATTTAGAGAAGAGATAGAAAAGTCCTGTCCTGTGTGCAATGTTTTAAAAATTGAATCAGATTATGACCGGTCAGGCTTTTGGTTCATGGTCCAACCAGTTCAATGGAATGATATAATAAATAATTTAAAATATTTTTATAAAATATATAATGAAATTTTACATATATAAATTATAAATATTATTTATATATATATAACAATTATTAATTTTTATAATCATAAAATTGTACAAAGAAAAATTATCTTATAAATTATTAACTCCGATTTCCCTTTTTCTTATATCAAATAATTTATTTTAGTAACTTTTATATTTTTTTACCTATTAAATCCGTAATATTTATATTATATATTACATGTTGCCTTATATTGCCAAAGCAAAATGTTGCTCCAGTGGTTATGAGCAGATGTGTTCGATTCTTCTCATGGCCACTTCTTGACCAATTTTGTTAAAATGATGACTCGTCCAATTCTTACAAACCCGCTCCGGTTCATGCGGTTCGTCCAGGTCAAAGCGGTTCCAACCGGTCCAATTAAGGAAACGGTTAATTTGAGATGACTAATTCTTGGTCCAACTGGTTGAATCGGTCGAGCCGGTCCGATTTTCAAAACATTGCCTGTGTGATTCCTTTGGCAGAGTGAAATTTTGTGAGTTTGGTTCTCTTTTTTACAGTTTTGCTTAGTGCATAAAACCTTATGAGTATTTGACATAGCTTGAATGTGATTTAGGTGATAGTAGTAGAGAAGATATTGCCAAAATCAAAAGCCCCAATCCAAGTCAGGGGTGTTGGTGGACATGGTGTACCTCCTTTGAGAAGTCCTGATGGTTAGTAATTATTTCAAGTTCTAGGCCTTTAATAATTTCCTTGCAGAAATAAGGAATATTAATAGCAATGTGTTTCTTACATGTCTAGATCTTTCTCAATTTTAGTTGAATTAAAATTTAAAGTGTTCAGTGGGCTCGCTTTCTCTCTTTCATGTGGTAATAGACAATTCTAATATCTATAACCATGCCATTTGTTTTAGTACATGGTTTTCTATATTGTATTGTTGACTCATATCCTTTTGTAAAGATGGGTGAATTGTCATATTACTGTGCACTTAACGCTACATTTGAAAACCTTTCTTTCACATATGAATGGGTATTTTTATTCAGAAGAGAAATGTTAACACAATTTTTCTTCACAAATAGTTGCTTTTTTTCCTGATGGTATGATTAGTTCTGTTAATAATAAATCTTCATTTTGCTTCTTTGTCTCAAATAGAGTCAGATACAAGTTTGCATCATTTTGGACAATGCACAGTAAAGAATTTCCATGAAATGTTGGAAGCTAAAACGAAGGTTACTCCTCCATTTTGTGTCCTTAATCTCTATAATAAAATTACTAGTGGAGTTTGGGGGTTTCTTTCTGGATAAGGTGCTACTTGTTCTAGAAGTTAGAGGAGAATTAAAACTACTACCATGTTACTCAGTTTGGGAGGATACATTCTAAAAATGAGCAATCCTATACCCCCAATGCACTTTACAAGGGCCTCTTTAAAGTAGATATTGCATATTCTATTGATGCTTTATTATTGTTCAAATGAATTATTGGGTTTGGTAATGAGCAATAATTATGAACTTTTTCTTATCTCTCTTCTTCCTTTTTGTTTATGTTTATTACAATGATGTTCCAATTTGGTAGCATTTGCCTCTATTTCAATCATTTTTTACTTTTGATTCTTAAAAGGGAAGCATCAAACTATTATAATTGATAAAAAAAATATCTACAAAAAGAACAATGTAGGAAAATAGAGAAATATTATGGATTAAAAATTAATATTAATGTTTTTTTCGACGGCCTTTTATGTTGAAAATGTAATTTTGTTAGAGTATTTTCGACGCTTTTAATGGTTGATAATAAATTGCGACTGTTGTTTTTATCGGCCGTCGATATTTGTATTCTAATTTTGACAAGGTATTTTTTTAGGGCCAATAACTGTTGAAATTACTTAAACATTTTTATTGACGTCTAGTGATTGTAGGTATCAAAGTCTTGTTAAGGGATCAAAGTCCACGTAGTTCGAAGAGGGAACGTCCATAGGAGCCGTTAGGCAGGAGTGTTACCTGTAGTGGCCGTGTGCAACTAAGATGTGTGTGTTGCTCCGGGCAGGCAAGCCACCTGTTGGAAGTTTCCTATAGAGGAAGGAGAGAACAAGGATATGTGGATGATGCTTAGAGCAAGAAAATGAGTGTATTTTCTTTAAAATAAAATTGACTAAACCCCTTTAATTGTTTTCAAAATAGATGTACTTTTTAAGATACAAGCTTAAATATATATTAAAAAACAAAGAGTTGTTTTCTTTCTTTTTTTTTTGCTAAATACAATTGCACAATTTACCAAATAATTGGTTATTGGTGATTTTTGCATATTCCCTACTTTGTACACAGCCTTGAAAAAAAAAAGGTCAAATGTCCATTTTGGTCCTCTATGTTTCATCCAAGTTCTAAATTGGTCTTTTATCTTTCACAAGTTCATATTAATCCTTTATGTTTCCCCAAAATTTTAAATTTGTCATTTAGGTTTCATTAAGGTTCTATATTGGTCTTTTATGTTTCATTAAAGTTCTATAATGGTCCTTTATGTTTCATTGAAGTTCTATATTGGTCCTTTGTATTTCATTGAAGTTAATTGGTCATTTATGTTTCGTTAGAGTTTCATATTGGTCCTTTCAGCATGGTTTTATTTTTGACTTAAACGACGTCGTTTGGGTGTTTTTGATGTGTCTAAGGCCATGTCAGCTATCTGACGAACATGGATGGAAGGGTCCTTCCTCGACACGCTACGTCGGCAATTAACTTAAGAAATTGACGGACATGGACGGAAGGACCAATTTAGAACTTCTGGAAAAGATAAAGGACTAATTTAAAACTTTAGAAACATAAATGACTAATTTAAAATTTGAGTGAAACATAGATATGGGTGTTCATACCCCGAGTCGGGGCCGGTTTTGCCCGGACCCAAGACCCGACCCGACTTTGGCCGGGTCAGCCGGGCCAAACCAGTCCAGTCGGGTATTTCATTTTTTTTATTAAAATTTTATATTAATTAAAACTTGATATATTTAATAATTTTAAAAAATAAATTTAATTAAGTTAATGTTATATTTTGTGTATTTTCAATTAATAATCAATAAAAAATAAAATTATACATACTAAAATTATATATTTTATATATAAAAATACTTAAATAATAGATATAACAAAATTGTTTTTTTAAAAAAAGAAAATGAATATACCTCAGGTCGGATCAAATTTTAGACAGCTCGATCCGAAAACCTGACTGACCGGCCCTAATGGCCCCAAAAGTGACCAGGTCGGGTTGACACCCCTAAACATAGAGGAACAAAAAAAAAAAAAAAGCCCTTGTTGCTTCATAGTCCTACTTGTTCATTGCGGATCGCTGACGTGTATGGTTTAGATTCGCTTCGTTCTTATAAAGTGCCCTTAACCTCACTGCGAGTCCCGGATCATATTTTCTCTCTAGTTATTCTTTGTTTAGTCTTTCTGTTCGTTCGTGCATTGCTTCGTCTCGATCTGACGAACAAACTACGATCTCCTACTCTGCCCAACAGATCCCACACTAAATTCTCTCAGTTTGACGGCGCCTGCTCTTGTAATTGGATCTTTGGGCAAATTTAAGAAAAAGGAGTAAATCTTAAATTATGTTTATTAATTTTCCTTTGTAAGAATTTCCTTTATTTTAATGGATTGTAATTGGCCAAAACTTTGAATAAAAGTACATATATGGTCAGTGGTTCATCCAATTTTGTTAAGTGGAATAATTTGAAAGAGATTCAAGAACCAGAAAATCTCTTTTAAGATGGGTCAAGATCATAACCCTAAAGTCGAAGATGTAGAAGAGGGAGAAATTTCTGATACGGCTTCAGTAGAGGAGATCACTGAAGAGGATTTCAATAATCAAGATCTTAATCTCACCAAACGCAAAGGGGATGCTAGGGTTTGGGCGGTGCGTGATCTCTATAACAAATATCCTAGTATTTGTCGCGGCTACGCTTCTGGATTGTATAATCTAGCTTGGGCACAGGCCGTCCAGAATAAACCTCTAAACGATATTTTTGTTATGGAACTCGATTCTAATCACAACTCCAACCGATCATCTTCTCCTCCCCTCAATGCTAAGGAACTCTCCAACCCCAGGGAAAAGGAAGTTAATAATGGCTCAATGGATGATAGCGTCCAAGTTCTAGATGTTGGCAAAGAAGATGGCGAATTGGAAGAGGGTGAGATTGACATGGATGCTGAGCCCGTTGGGGAGCCCGAAAATTTGAATTTTGATGAAGCTTTGGATACTAATACCAAGGCAAAGGAATCAGAGAAGCAAGTGATAGCTAGGCAAGTAATCGAGAACGTTACCGTGGCTAATGCAGAGAAGTAAGTGAATCAGTTGTTGGATTTCCTTTAATGCCTCATATTGGGGTTCTAATATTGACTGCCCAAATGCTGCTATGGAAAACACTTTTGAATTGATTTTCTGTGTTCTTGTAGATCATTTGCCGAAACTTGTTGTCAACTACAGAGTGCGCTTCAGAGCTTGACGGAACTGTTCTCTGCATCTAGCGTTTCTCAAAAGGATGTTCTCATTCAAAAATCATTCCATGCAATTGAAGTAGTTAATTCTGTAAGAACCTCTGAGTCCGCATTTTATTGCAACTTAGTATGTTCTCCTGATAATTGTCCAATGCTCTTACACATTTTATTTTCTCAATGAAAGCTTTGTCACGAATACTTTTTCTTTATTGTAGGTGTTCAGCTCCATCAACCATGCTCAAAGTGAAAAGAGCAGAGACAGCATTTTAAGGTTTTTGGATCCGCTTTTTATTTCATAATTGTAACCTAGAAAAATTATAAATATAATCACCATTAGTTACAGACTCACTTGATATTTTGACTGCTATTTTGATGGCAGATTACTTTCTTTTGCGAAGAATCAATGCACTCCTATATTTTCTTCAGACCACATGGAAAAGGTGTTGTTTATTGTAACTTGTTTTAGGAAGCTATCTTCCCACCCTCCTCACAATGCTCAGTATCGAAAACAATCTTTGGGATTGACTCTGAAACATGGTTCTCACTTTTTCTTTTACAGATTCAGTCCATGATTTGTTCTTTGGATTCTATTGACTGTGACTCTTTATCAAGTAGCGGGGCCACTAGTAAAGATAAAGAATTGCAGATTGATGAGGTTAGAGACAAGGTAATGCCAGCTTTGAGTGCCGAAGAATTGATTTCTTCTAGTAAGCCTTCAGATCCTATGGCTCCTGGAACTTCGGTCAATAATAACACTATTGAGATATCAGAAATTTCAAAATCTGCACAATCTAATGTCAAAGGTAGAGGGATTTTGCTTCCTTTGTTAGACCTTCATAAAGATCATGATGTAGACAGCCTACCATCACCAACACGAGAAACACCATCCTGCTTCCCTGTGCACAAAGCATTTTCTGTTGGAGAGGGATTGGTTAAATCCAGTGTGCTTTCTACTAAGATAGAACCGGATATTGAAAATTCTAAGCTGCATCATTATGAAACTGATGCTCTAAGAGCTGTTTCCACATATCAACAGAAGTTTGGTGGAGGTTCTTTTTTGATGAATGATAAACTTCCCAGTCCAACTCCGTCTGACAACTATGAGGATGGGGCTGCTGATACATATGAGGAGGTATCTAGTGTATCTAGGGCTGGTTCTCTAGGGAGTTTTAAGCCATCCGTTTTGGACCAACCATCTGTTTCTTCTACTGCCATGGATAAATCCACTATGCTTGGGCTGATTAATTCTAGAAATGATGCCCCAACAGCTTCTGTGTCTTCTGCAGTTAAATCTTCAGCAAAGAGTAGGGATCCTAGGCTTCGTTTCATTAATTCTGATGCAAGTGCTTTAGATCTTAATCGAAATCCATTAATGCAAAATTCAACTAAAGTGGAAAATTTTGGAACTGCAATTTCAAAAAAGCAAAAGGCTGTTGAAGTTCCATGTTTGGATGTTGCAGTAACAAAAAGACAGAAAAATGGATTGGAAAATCCTGTGAATAATACTAGAGAGGTAAGAACTGCATCTGGAATTGGTGGATGGTTAGAGGAGACTACTACAGTTGGGTCTCAATTGATAAACAAGAACCAGTTAATGGAGAATGTGGAAACTGAATCCAAAATCATTGCAAATGCAATAAATAATCCTTGTACTGGTTCTGGCACTTTCAATGTGACAAGTAGTGGAAATGAGCTAGCACCAGCTTCCTTGCCTGCTTTATTGAAAGATATAGCTGTAAATCCAAGCATGTTGCTAAGCTTACTACTAGGACATAAAAAAGTTTCTGCTGATGCTGAAAAGAAATCTGCTGATTCTGCTTCTGCTTCAGCTGTAGTGCATCCTCCAAACTCAAACTCCATAATGGGAGCCGACACAATGGTGAGTAGTGGTCCATCAAAGACCACGGGACTCTTGCAAACTTCTGTTGGAATTCCTCTGGCTTCTTCACAAGTGACATCCATGGTAAAAACCTCTGAAGAGATTATTATTTTATTTTTTTATTGCCTATGATTTGTGTAAATTCTGAACATTAAAGTTGAACTTTTGTCAACATTCTGTTTCTTGATAAAACTTGAATGACTACGACATAGGTTGTAACATTAGATAATTTTATATCATGGACATCCCTTTTAGCTGATTTTGGTTTACATTTCTCTGTGTGATTAACTCAAGGCACAAAGCATACAAGATGATTCAGCAAAGATTCACATGAAACCCCGTGATCCACGACGCATTCTCCATGGTAACATGGGGAGTGAGCAATTTAAAGCCATTGTACCCCCTTTGTCAAACACCCTGGCAACCGGAGACAATGTCACTACTCCAAAGCTTGACGTTAGGGCAGACACAAAATTGGTGCCTTCTCAATCAATTTCTGCACCTGACATTGCTCGGCAATTCACCAGGAATCTGAAAAACATAGCTGATATTATGTCTGTTTCTCAAGTGTCATCGAACCACTTAACTATTCCTCAAAGCTTTTCTTCTGCATCAGGACCCCGTGAATCAGATAGAGTGGAACAGAAGTCTGTAGTGTCAAACTCTGAGAATCTGCATGCTGGGCCTGGATCAGCTACTGAAGTAGCTGTAGCAGGTTCCTCTCGATCCGCTAGTACGTGGGGAGATGTTGAACATCTTTTTGAAGGATATGATGAGCAGCAGAAAGCTGCCATACAGAGAGAGAGAGCTAGGAGGATAGAAGAGCAGAAGAAAATGTTTGCTGCTAGAAAGTTATGCCTTGTCTTGGATCTAGATCACACACTTCTTAATTCAGCCAAGGTAATTTACATTGAATGAATTCTCTAGTAGTTGAGAGTTTATGTCATTGCATATTAACTCTGTCCCTTTCAGTTTGTGGAAGTAGATCCTGTGCATGATGAGATCTTGAGGAAGAAAGAAGAACAGGACCGTGAGAAGGCACAGAGACAACTATTTCGATTTCCTCATATGGGAATGTGGACCAAATTAAGACCAGGAATCTGGAATTTTTTGGAGAAGGTAATGTCAATACTATAATATGCTTTAGGTATGATGTTAAACTGAGGTTTAATTCTATGCTAAAGCGCTCATTTCCCATATGCATTATAGGCTAGTAAGCTTTTTGAGATGCATCTTTACACCATGGGGAACAAGCTATATGCCACACAAATGGCCAAGGTGCTTGATCCAAAAGGAGTTTTGTTTGCTGGGAGAGTTATCTCTAGAGGTGATGATACTGATTTACCAGATGGTGATGAGAGAGTTCCCAAAAGCAAGGACCTGGAAGGTGTTCTGGGTATGGAATCAGCTGTTGTTATTATAGATGATTCTGTGAAAGTCTGGCCTCATAACAAACTGAACCTGATAGTGGTGGAAAGGTCAGTGTAACTTTGGAACTTAAATGCATCTCCCTGCTGCTTTTATATATTAGTTGGCTGCTTCATAGAAGTTTTAATCTTATTGCAGGTATACATACTTTCCCTGTAGTAGACGTCAATTCGGACTTCCTGGTCCTTCACTTCTTGAGATTGATCATGATGAGAGACCTGAAGATGGAACTCTGGCATCCTCTTTGGCGGTGGGGTTATAGTCAATTTTCTCTATAATTAGGAAGGTTTATTTATTTATTTTGTAGTTGATGATTCCTTTTCTTCCTGAAATAGGTAATTGAGAGGATACACCACAATTTTTTTGCCTCTCAATCCCTAGAAGAAGCGGATGTCAGAAATATTCTAGCTTCAGAGCAGAGAAAGATCTTGGCTGGTTGTCGCATAGTCTTTAGTAGGGTGTTTCCTGTTGGTGAAGCCAATCCTCATCTACATCCATTGTGGCAGACAGCTGAACAATTTGGTGCTGTTTGTACTAACCAGATTGATGACCAGGTTACCCATGTAGTTGCAAATTCCCTTGGGACTGACAAGGTATAGTAAGCTACCAAGGTCTTCATTGGCTAGAGTGTATGTCTGGGTGTATTATTCTGGTTAGTTGTCCTAAAGAAATATAAGGGGGTTGCAACAAGTCATAGTATTAAACTATTAATAAAATAGCACTAGTTGACGAGGAAAAAAAAAGGATAAATGGTATATAATGCATGATTTAAAGGAATTGAGTGAGTGGAAAGCAAACAGACACAAGAAACTTTGCTTATCCCTGGTTCAATTTGGTATAAATATGGAGAAATGAGAGGATACCAAGCGGATCCATCTGCCTTTCTCTCTACCAACTTGCTCATAGTGTTGGCATCTTAAATTATTGTTGTTCTGTACTTCTGGAGTCCTGGTTATTGGCAAAAATCAACTGACAAAAAAGTAGTAAACACATATCTATCAGATGGAGGGATAAATGTACTAACTATCAAATTTCATCTAATTCATTCTTGCCTTGGGAGTCTAGTGATGTCTTATTTTTCTCTCTTTACAAAAACTTGAGAAAATTTGTTGTCCATTCCCCCATCTTCGTTGTCTTCCTCGACTGCACTATAACCAACCTTGGTGTGAGGTCTTATTTTCGGTGGGTGTAGTTAGGACAACCTGTGTGGCATGTTAAATGGTTCTCAAGTCTCTAACATTTGCAATTTCTGTCTTGAACAGGTGAACTGGGCTCTTTCCAACAATAGATTTGTTGTACATCCTGGCTGGTGAGGATCTCTCATTTTTATGCTTTACCCGCTCTTCCAATTTCTGTTTATTGTTTATTAATGAGCCCAATGTGTGCTGCTTCTCTTGTACCTTTATCAAAAACAGGGTGGAAGCATCAGCCCTGCTCTACAGGAGGGCGAATGAGCAAGATTTTGCCATTAAACCATAAAAATCATCAACCAAATTATCTTTTGTAATCTAAAATTTGTGAAAAACATAAATCAAGAATCACATTGACTTTGGGTTTGAAACCATATCAGACCCGAAGTTGGCAGGATGGAGTGAGTGGGCGAGAGACAATTTTGATTCATGATGCCCGCCCAGTTTTGCTGAGGAGTTGGTGGAGATGGAGGAGTGCTGTGTGTGGCTGCCCCTGTCACTTGGGTGTTTAAGGGACCGAAATGAGTTGACTGAGACTGATTGCCATGTTGAAAAATGTTGGGCATCACCATTGAAGAGGACATATTAACCAAACCTAACCTTTAGGGTAAACTTGATAATTGAATCACCCCATACAGGTTGTCTAGACTTTGAAGAAGACCCTGCCTTAGCCCGGAAAAATTAATAACTCATCCATCTGAAATTGTACTTCGGTTTAGAACGCCGCGGATTACAGTTTCACTTTTAAATGGGGGAAAAGGAAAAAAAGAAAGAAAGAAGAAGAGATGGATGAAAAGGGCATTTACATATTCATACTATTACAATTTCAGTGTCTGGCAATAAAATATGCCAGATTCACAACTTCCCCGTGCCCAACAGCAAAAATAGAAAGATTCGATTGCATAGCCTGGAAGGGACCACAGAAATTTATATCCTGTCCTTGGCTATATTAATTATTACTGTTTTAGCGTTTTCTGTCTGATTCCTTCTCTCCGGATGGTGGAAGTAGAGGAGAGTATAGCTACCATTTCTATTTATCAACATTTCCGTTTCATATTCTTGTGTTAAAAGAGTTTCTAGTGTTCCGCTATTTTCCCATACACCCTTTTGCTTGGCTCTTCCTTATACCTTACGGTTTAAAACCAGGGTTGGTTGAGTGATGCCTCCAGTTCTCTTTCTAGCTACCCTGCCTCTGGGCCTTGCTTAAAGATGTTAGTATTGCTTACTCTCCAGAAGCTTGAGTCCGAATATATAACTCAAATAGCTACTATAAATATACTTGACAAATTTACCAATTAGAGGTTTTAAACTGCTGGGATGTCTTAGCAGGTCAAGGATAAAGGCAAACAGATCACCATTTGCTAATAAAATATCAAGTAACTATAACTTCCAATCATTTGGTACAATGGCAAGAAAGAGTATAATATTAAATGTCTCACTGTAGTTGTCCTGTTCCTATCACAAGGGTAAAGCGTAGTCTGTAAGAAAAATCGTTGTCTACGTCAAACTTACAATGAAAGCAATCACATTCATCTCTAGAGTAAATTAATGTTTAGGAATCTGAAATATGTCAATTTTATTCTTGAAACATTGATTTCTAATCAATTTAGTCCTTTATTAACAGGGTAAATAAAAAAAATAATCTGTCTGTGTCTTTAAAATGTTCACTGTGAATTAGATCATGTTCATAATAATAAAAATTTTAAAACAGAACATTTATAAAATTATACTCCCTTAAAAAACACGAAGTTTTCATATTTTTTTTTGCTGACTAAAAATGCTAGTAAAAGTAGGAACTCTAGTTTTCATTTTTTTAATGTGTTGTTTGTAAATATAATGTGTTTTATTTTATATATTACATATCAAAATGTATTGGTTGTATTTTTTTGTTGATGATTTAATTTATCATTTAACAGTCGATTAATATCTATTAATATTACTATCACTTAACTTTCTATAAATTATATTAATTAGAACATCAAACTAATTGGGAATTATTTTTTCCCCAAATTATTTTATTGTATTTTTTTAAAAAGAAAATAATAAATCTTTCAGGACTAAACAATTAGTTTTGACCAAAATAGCCCATAATTTAATTGGGGTATATACATATAATTCTTTTTCATGAGATGGCTATGAGGAGATTCAGTTATTAATAATAGAAAGAACATTCATAAGGATTACTTCCGGAAAAAAGAGGTCAAATTTTAGAATGCAGCAATGTTTACGTGTAAAGAATAAAATGAGATAGTGGGAAATTATTGAAAACAAGGAGGAGTGAATAGCACTGAAAGATCGAATGTCCGGTAAGCCAAATCGTAGAAATAAAAAAACATATAATTTTTAATATTAATATTCAAGTACATAAGAGAGTTTTCTTGAAAATCCCATAAAGTGTCTTTTAAAATTGAACATTTCTAATTTATACAATTCCACAACATATGCAAAACTTTTATTTAGAGATCTTCGCTCTCAATCAATCAAAACTAATCAATACACCAAAATGCATAAAAAGAATACTACGAATCATACGTGTGATCATAGGAGTTATCTAAAAGTAAACATACAGGTGAAAAATAAATAAAAATAAGATACAGCCTATGAACAAGAGCAGGTTCAACTATCAACTATCAAGATTTGTAGTCATTCAATAAGATGTCAAGGCATTATTATGAATGCGGCCGGTAGGAAAACCGTTGTGTTTAGAAATGTAAGATCTCACCATTAGACAGGTAATCAGTAATGAAAGCTTGAGGCTTAAGAAAGAGAAGATATGAATTTCGGAAAGAAAAGGAATTAGATGAACAAAAGTGAGGTTGGTACTAATATATATGTTAAAACAGTACGTATAGAAGAAAAAAAGCATTGTGATAGTAGGAGAATTGGAAAGACAAAAACAAGAAAAAAAACACAAGTGAATCACG
Source organism: Senna tora (assembly GCA_014851425.1). NCBI lineage: Eukaryota > Viridiplantae > Streptophyta > Magnoliopsida > Fabales > Fabaceae > Senna > Senna tora. The sequence goes on from CM026262.1 coordinate 19,352,271, forward strand.
GGAAGCTAGCTAGAGACGACAATAAGCCTAAATTATCACGAGGGTGAATTCAATTGAGAGAGAATGGCGAATGCAAAAGATGAGGAATCGGCTCCTTCATTTTCATGGTGGCAGGATAGCCATAGTCGTCCTTCTCAGGTTCAATCACAATGGCTTCGAGCTACTCTCTCAGGTCTCTCTGCCTTCCAAACCTGTTTTATTTATTTATTTCTAATTAATCTCAACTTCCAAACCGGTTTGATATAAGAATGCAAAATTCGTTTGTATAATTAAACAAGAAATATGTAATTAATATGATGAGCATGCAGATCTTGACGAGAAGACTAGAGTGATGGTAAGTATTATCGATCAAAAGGAAGGAGATTCCTTCGGGAGAAGAGCGGAAATGTTCTACAGGAGGAGACCTGAGTTGGTAGGAACAATACAAGAGCTGCACAACTTGTATGGGTGCCTCGCTCAAAGGTACAAGCAACTCCAAACGATTAGTCCAAGCGTGAAGGAATCATCGATATTGATATCAGCGGAAAAGGCAGGGAAGAGGGTTGAGGAAGCAGAAGCAAGGAGTTCCAAGGATGATAAGGATAAGGATAGGGATATGGATGTAGGGTTAGGGTTAAGATTAAGGATTATGAAACTGGCAGAGGATAGTTTGTGTGAGCAGGCTGAGTTGTTGAGGAGGAACAATGAGAAGAGAGAAGCCATTCGATATTTTCGTTCACGAGTTGATAGGCTGGTAGATCAATACAGGGACATCAAGTCTTCCTTCCCAGTCCACGCGCCACATGCTCAACGCATTACACGCATCCACGATTATGATGCCACCTCTAGCCTCACCAACTCAACCAAGTTTCCTTTTAATTTCACGTGTTAATATTCTGAGTATATAATTGTTTTGACTTGTTAGTAATATTTGAGCATGTATTTAATTAGTTTGGGGTAAAAATGTTTGAGAAATATTGTTTAGGGTATGTTTTGATTGGATATTAAGAGGGAGTGGGCCAGTGGGGGGAGGGAATGGAAGATTATTTAGTGACTATCTCTTTCTTTGGTTTGAAAATTTTGGAAGGGAAGATATTGGAGAATTTTATGTAAACCCTCCTTGATCCTCTCCCTTTGTGTTTGGATGGTTTTATGGGAATGGAATAACCTTGTAAGACACAAGAACAAATTTCCTTGCTTAGCATTGTGAATACCAACTCGGCCAGAAAAAAAATACTTTTGAAATGATTCAAAAATAGTTGCGTTTAAAAAACGGGTTAGGAGTCATCACCAAGTTTTTACAAAACTTGGAAAAGGGTTTCAAAATAGGTTTTGAAAAATCAACAGGTGGTTGATTGGAGTGGTATGTACTCCATTCCTTTTAAGTAAGGTCTCGGGTTCGAGTCTTGTATATAGAAAAACCTTTGCCGTGAGAGCACTATCCCCGTTATGGGACCTCAGCTAGCTCGAACAAGATTGCTTCCAATAGGATGATACATGTGGAAAAAAAGGGTTTTGAAAACAAAAATAGGAATAATGCTTAATTTGAAAATTGGTCGACAAACCGGGGCTAGAATTGGGAGATTGGTTAAGGTAGAGGAAGGTGTTAGGGACCCCTTGCCCCTCGTCCATAGGTAGATGTGTGATGAGGCATTTTAAATCGAACAACGCCCCTGACTCATCGCAAGTCAGGATCAAATAATTACCTAATTAATATAGTATAGTGCACTACCCAGGGTCGAATCTCTCGCGGAACCTTCAGTAGTTTCGGAGTAACTATGTCTTTAGAGTAATCGAATCGAGTAAAAATTGCAAAGAGTATTTTTAGAAGAAAAAAAGCAAGTAAATATTTATTTGAGAAAATAGGATAACTAAGAAAAGTAAATTATCTTTTCAAGGTTTATGTATGTAATTTGCTGTCCCTGTTAACTTTCGAAAGATAAGTTGGGTAAAATATTTAGAAAACACATTATCGGACATTTTCACCTGAAGGTAATCCTGGCGACCGCCTCATAGGACCTAGGTACACATTAAAACGAGGATGTCGCACTCGCATTAAAATGGTGTATACAAACTAGAGGAACACATTTAATTTAGAAAAAACAAATTATATTTAAAACCTTAAAGACAAAAAGGAGGTTTCTAGTTTGAGTCGATCAACCTAGACCTGCGACTGCTAGGTCTATTTAATCCAATCGTGAATCCTAGATCCGTCGATTGATGGGATCTAAAACTATGATCGGAGGTTGATAAACTGTAAACATCCTAAATAAATTCCCTAAAATTAGAGCTCATAGCTCAAGCAAATTACATAGATAGCCCTAAGGATAACCTAGTAGGCTTAGCCACTCATGTTCTAGGAACACAAGGCTAAGCCTAGAAAGAAAACTAGGAAGAAACCTAGGTGCATAATTGTGAATTTTCACCACTTATTTATAGGCGTTTTTGGAGAATCCTAGTCTAATTACAACAAGTAAAGATAATAATATATTCCTAAAGATAATAATATATTTTCCTATTTTATTCTATATTACAAATTTGAATTGAAATTCGGACTCTATCTGGATTCTTTGAGATAATGCTGACTCTGACTTGAATTTTGATCGATCTTGCTTGCGTCACGCTTCGCTCACTACAGTGAGCCTAGCACTGCTCGCCGTGGCGAGCTGCCAATGTTGGGTTGACTTTTTTGTTGACTTTTGTGCATCTTTATCTTTTCAGTTCTGCCCCTGTTGCACTTCTTGTCCTTTCATATCAGTCCCTCCTCGAATTCCATGTGGCTAAACGTCCCTGGTTGACTTTACCACATGGAAGCCTTGAAAAAGAAAGAAGATTGGAAGGCTTTTGGTCGAATTCTGGCTCTAATCATTCATGGGATGGTAATTTCCCCTTCTAATATGAATGTTGTCGATCTGCCATCTATTAGTGTCTTCATGGCTATAGTAAAGCACCGAGTGAACCCCGTTCCAGTAATATTGGCAGAAACTTTTGGGTCCCTCATCTTTTGTTTGGCTAGGAAAGGGAAAAAACTGAAATGTTGTCTTGAACTCCTCACCGTATGGTTGGCAAACCACGTTTTTGGGAAATAGTTTTCTTTTGGAGGCATTCTCGACACAATCAATCATCCGCTAAGGGATTTTGCTTGTCGAGAAGGGTTTCATCTTCATACTTGATCATCACTTTTTCACGAATTCGAATTACTTCAAATTGAGGTTTCAACCGGTCGTTACAGTTATTATCAAATAAAACCTCAGAGTAGCACAATGTTAACCCAAGGGTTGAATCTCTCGCGAAATCTTCGTGTTAACCCTACAATTGGTTAGTATTTCAAACAAGTAGGTACACGCATAATAAGTAAGGAGTCAATGGTTTGAAAGAGTCAAGAATAATATGGAGCAGGATTCCAAGAAGAATAGAACCAGACAATTATGGTCTGAAGTTATTCAGGTTTAATTAATTCATTATAAAATTCATCCTATTCATGATAGTCATGCATTATGAAAGCTTATCTAATTATAATGTTAACCCCGACCAGGAACACCAATAACATACATCAAAAGATTTTATGACATACTCTGATCAATTGCCTAACTAGGAACAATTAATTCAAATAAATATAATCGCAATTAGAGATGCATACGATCAAGAGCCCAATATATAAATATGTATTTGAATTTCAAGAACTAGAAATTCCAAGTGCTCTATCACAAAATAAATGATTACCGACCCGATATGAATGATCTAGTATACTAAGTACATGCCCATTCATGGAAGAATCTAATAAACTAATGATATGCAATTGAGGAGCAAAACACAATTCACAAATTGAAAAGGATGAAATACAAAAGACAAATGAATTAACAAATCCTAATGAAGAGCCATCAGCTCATGCCTTCACTAGTTCTTCTTGGGTTTCCAAGATGAACTTAGCCGCTCATATTCTCTCTACTCTCTAAGCTATACTAATATGTGAGAATCATTGAATCCAAATGCCTTTCAACCTTTGTGAGACATCTATTTATATTGCTCTAGGACCTCCAATCTGAGTGGCAAAGGCTATGAGGGACCAACAATGGCTATCACTCAGGAGGTCGAGGACAACGATAATTTCGAAGCAACGTCCTCCCTACGGTTAGAAAGTGAGAGCGGGAAGGAAAAAGAACTGTTAAAGAAGATGAAAAACCTCCGCCTCCAAGAAGAGAAAAATGACGAGGAAACAAACAAAACCAAAACCCCTAGAGATAGAGAAGTAAATATTGAAAAACTACCCTTCCCTCGTTCTTTTTTTATGCATGATAAAAAGACTAACAATAATTTTAAACAGGATGAGGAAATCCTTGAGCTCTTAGAAAAAGTAGAAGTAAATATACCCTTAATAGAATTAATTAGTAAGGTACCTAAGTATGCCAAGGTTCTTAAAGAACTCTGCACGAACAAAAGAAAATTTAAGCCTAGTATAAAAGTACCAGTAGGTTCAAATGTATATGCTCTCTTTAAACCTAGCATACCAGAAAAGTGCCGAGATCCAGGTTCCTTCACAATACCTTGTACGATCGGAAAAGTGCCAATCAAACAATCAGTACTTGACTATCACAAGGCCATACACCTCCAACAATACCTCCTTGAGCTAGACAAGGAGTCTCATAAACCCCCTTAAGGGGCAAGGTAAATATTTCTTTCCCCAATTATCAGGTCTGCTGTGGGTAAAATATTAACTGTCAAATAAGTGTGGGGGGAAAGAAATCTTACTATAAAATTTTGTTTAAAGTTATGCACCTCGAAATTTAAATTTTTGTCTAGAACTTTAGTTATTCGATTTTTTTTGAATTTTTAAACCCTATGATTGAGCCATCATTACTTTACGCCGCCATTCTCTCTCTAAATTATTTTTTTTCCCGAATTTGTCTTGCTAAGTACCCTTCCATCTTAAAACTTCTTGTTCTTGAAGCATTGAGGACAATACTTGTTTTAAGTGTGGAGGGGGGGGGGATTACTCTTTATAGAATTTTTAAGACTTCAGGGTCTTGCTAATTATTTAGTTCCGGATAATTGGGTTAATTTAAAAAATTTTCAAAAATAGTTTAATCTCTTAGAAAATTTAGGCTTTTCAAACTGAAATTAGGAAATTTAGAACTAGAAAGTTCTTGATTTAGTGAAGCTTTTAGGGCGTTAACCCAATTAGAAAATTTCTTATACCATGTAAGATATTCTTGTTTGCTTGAGTGGGTTAACACATGCTTAAGGAAGTCGGATAGATTATTGAAAGATCAATTTGAGTGACCTAACCCTGTTGGAAGGATAAGCCCAAACACTAATCTACACATATACATCTATTGAGTGTTTTAACTGCTTAACTTGTTTTCTTCTAGAACTTGTAGTTGGTCTTAATTGAGGCTATGCTCGCACACAAGGACCTGGGACGATAGAGGCAGTTCTTTCTGTAACCCTATGCCCAAATAGTAGCCCAAACACAATTATCCCTAGTCACCCTTTTCGAGCCTAAAATAGGCGAGTACCATAGGCAAAGGGGAAGAACTAAGGTATTGCCAATATTTTTAAATTCTGACCTCACTTATGTTTTAGCAGAGAATCTAGTAAGTCCAAAGGACTTATGAAAGAAAGTGAAATGAAAGAATAAAGAAAAGAAAAAGAAATAGTGAGATGCTTGATGCAAGAAAAAGAAAACAAAAGAAAAAAATCAAGAAAAAGCAAACAGGCATAAAGATTCACAAGATTAGTGAAAAAAGTTGAAGGTTGGAATTATATCCCTAATCTGGGGCAATACATGGGGATTTCTAGATTACCTTGGGACTTGCAATTTCTTTCTTTCTGTGAAACAGGATAAAATACTTGCCCTTCATCAGCAATGTTTCAAGCCTAAAAGACCTCTTGACTGGGAACTTGTGTGCACTAAACGATGGAGGTATAGACCTTTTGCAAGCGTATGGTAAGAAGCGAGTAAGTATGTTATGAGTGAAATCTTACCCCAGTATATTGGTGAGGCTATGAGCGTATTGTTGGTCCTAAACAGTGATCTTAGGATCAAAATTTACTTGAGTACTTGCATGGTTGATTCTTATTTCTGGTTGGGAACACTAACTCCCTAAGGTAGCTTGATCTCGAATGCTCTAGGTTTAGATTTTCTTTGTGTAGGAGTAAAAATGTTTAAGTGTGGGGGATTTGATCGCACAAAAAAACAACCTAACTTTAGGGTATTAAATAGCACAAATTATACAGAAATATATGTGATTTTACCCCAAAAAGGTTGAATATCTTGACAAAAAGGAATAAGACTAAAAATGGGATAAAATGCCCATAAAAAGCCCTATTTGTTGATATTTTTGATTATCCATAAAATCTATATTGAATAGGTATGTTTGATGTTTGTTGAGTGGTGCAAGCTTAACAGGGATCAATGAAAAGATGTATTCCAAGTACAAGGACCAGAGCCAAAGCAAGAACTCGTAGCAAGACCTAGAGGAAGCAAGAACAAGAAAATAGTGAAACAAAATGCAGAACTCGCCATGGCGAGCCAAACAGCTTGCCACAGCGTGCAGAAGAACAAAACTCAACATGGCAAGTCAAACAGCTCGCCACAGCAAGTCCCACTACCAACTCAGCAAACGATGTGGACAAGCAACCCATGGACGAAAATAAGTGAAGACCTAGTCATACAAGAAGTTGGAGATGGTTTTAAATTGGTTTGAATTTGAATCTCAAATTCCATGCCAATTATCACTTATTTTCGTCCTATTCCTAATCAAAACAAGGGTCCCGGAGCATTATAAATAGACGTCTCACAAGGTTGCAAAGGCATTCAGCATCCATCAATTCAGTGATTCCCACATATTAGATTAGTTAGAGAGAATATGAGCGGTTAAGTTCTTCTTGGGTTTCCAAGAAGAAGTAGCGTAGGCATAAGCCGATGGCTCTTCATTAAGGTTTATTAATTTCATTCGACGTTTGTATTTATCCTTTCCAAGTTTACGATTGTATTTGCTATGTTTCGTATGTCATTACTTGCTACATTCAACCATGAACGAATGTGTATAAATATGCTTGATTCTTCATAACTAATTAACAATGACTTGATTTATACGAAAGGGTACTTAGGTTTTCTGGCTTCCAAAATTCAATACAATTCTATTTTTTGGGGTTGTTGATTGCTTGTATCTCTTATTGCGATAATATTAGATTATATTGATCGACCCGGTTGGGTATTAGTTTGATTAATAATATCATAGAATCTCTTGATGCATGTTATTGATGTTCCCGGTCGGGGATAACATGAATATTTAGATAGGCTTTCGTAATACATGACTTTCATGAATAGGATAAATTTTGAATGAATTAATCATACCTGAATATCTTCTGATTGGCTATGATTGTTGGGTTCTATACTTCTTGGGATCATGTTTTATAATATCATGGACCCATCAACTCCCTACTCATTCTGCAAATACCTACTTTCTTTTAGATACTAACCAATTGCAGGTTCATACAAAGATTCTGCGAGAGATTCGAACCTTGGGTTGCACCCTGTGCTACTTGAGGTTTTTATTTGATCACAACCGTGACGACTGGTTGAAACCTCAGTTCGAAGAAATTCGAATTCATGAAAAGTGAGCGATCAGCGGCCAAATATTTTCATCCTGTTAAAAAAGAAAGAAATTGCAAGTCTGAGGGTGATTTAGAAATCCCCAGGTGTTGCGCTAGATAAGCATAATTCCATCCTTCAACCTTTTACTATCTTGAGAATCTTTGAGCTTGTATGCTTTTCTTGATTTTTCTTTCCTTTTCTTTTTCTTTGCATCAAGCTTCTTACTATACATACTTTTCTTTTCTTTTTATCGTTTTCATAAGCCCCTTGGGACCTATTAGATTCTCTACTAATTCAAGCACCAAGGGAGGTCAAAATTTAAATAGATGGCAACACCTTGGTTCTTTTTCCTACCCATGGACTTATCTGTTTAGGCTAAAAAAAGGGTGACTAGGGATAAATCTTTTTTGGACTACTGTTTGGGCATAGGGTTATAGAAAGAACTGTCTCTATCATCCCAGGTCCTTGTGTGCTAGCATAGCCTCAATTAAGACCCACTACAAGTTCTAGAAGAAGACAAGTTAAGCAGTTAAAACACTCAATAGATGTATATGCGTAGATCAATGTTTGAGGCTTAGCCTTTCAACAGGGTTAGGTCACTCATATTCGTCTTTCAATAATCCTTCCAACTCTCTCAAGCATGTGTTAATTTTCTCAAGCAAAAAAGAATATCCTATATGGCATAAGAAAATTTTTAGTTGGATTAACGCCCTAAAAGTATTACTAAATCAAGAACTTTCTAGTCTAAATTTCCTAAGTTCAGTTTGGAAAGTTTAAATGCGGTTCATTGATTTTCAAAAAATATCTTTTAAGAAAAACATATTAGTTAATTTTTGAAAAATTTTCTAACTCCTACATGCTAGGTTTGATGCCTAAGATATTAGTTTTTTTTTGAAAAATTCACCTATTTATTTATTTTCCGAAATGAAATAATTAGCAGGACCCTGAAGTTTTAAAATTTCTACACGTAGTGCTCCCCCCCCCCCCCCACACACACACACTTAAAACAAGCATTTTCCTCAATGCTTCAAGAACAAGAAGTTTTAAGATGGAAGGGTACTTAGCAAAGGAAGACAAATTCAGCAGAAAAATAATCTTTAATTTAGAGAGAAATATTGCGACGTGAAATAATGATGGCTCAATCATAGGGTTTAAAAATTCAAGAAGAAAAATAAAATCAATTAAAAAGAAATTTCGGACAAAAATGCGAATAAACAAAACCATCAAATGGCTGAGCTTTTAAACAAAATTATTAGTTAAGTTAAATCTTCCCCCCACACTTATTTGACAGTTAATATTTTACCCACAGTAGACTGGGTAATTGGGGAAAGAAATACTTACCTTGTCCCTCAAGGGTGTTCATAAGAGCCTTGTCTAGCTCAAGGAGGTATCGTTGGAGGTGCACCGCTTTGTTGTGGGCTTCGTCCCTTCTTTGTTGGAAGAACGTTGTTATCTTTGCGAGTAGCTCCTCCTTTTTTGGTTTTTTCTTTTCGAGTATTCGGGCGATCAATTCGAACAATCAAATTGGCACCCTTGTCGAGGAATCATCGAATTGATCCGAAGGTTGGTTAAATATCTCCGTCCGACTAAGTATTCCCTTTTTAATTTTTACGTGTGGTTGCTTGCTTGAGTGATGCAATGATGATGTCCTGCAGCCTGACGGGCTTCTGTCTCATCAATAAGTAGAGTAGGTGTGCTTGGTCTTGAGCGATGCCACTGGAGTGTAATGAGGGCATGAGGTTGTGGCTCACGAAGTGGAGCCAAATACGAGCATTGTTGTTGATGTTCCTCTTGTAGATGTAGCGTTGTCCACCCTCGTCTGTCGGTGTCTCCCACCCTGTTCCAACAATACACAAGGCTTCCTTAATTTCTTTGTAAGGTACGAGGCTGTTATTGTTTCACCCTCAGGATATTCACAGATGGGGGCGTTAGGCAGGTTGTAGTGTGCCTGGATAGTATTTGGGCTTATTGTTTTCAGCCTTTCTCCTCGGTAGGTGAGACCTTCAATCCTTCCATATATCTTGGCTTGCCAGTAAAAGTTCTTGACGTAGGCCAGATTCCCTTTTGATCGAGGTTGCGCTAACTCCAACAATCATGATTTTGTAACTTGTCGATGAAATGGGAATCTATTGTCTGGCAAGAAGGATCGTTCTTGAAGGACCTTTCTACCTTCAACATGCTTCTTCGCCTCTTGTGGTGTTAGTTCTTCCGAGGTGGTGGTACGTCAACTTCTTTAATGCATGTTTAGATACTTGGGGTACAACAAGGAAATATATAAAGATTTCAGAGGTTTGTAGTTTCTAAAGTTTTTCTATCTTCCCTTATGCGAAGGTATGCATAAGCTAATTTTTCATGGAATATGCTATACCTAGAGGTGTTTATATAGTAGACAAAAGTGTTTGTGTTTTGTCCATGAAGGTCCACTTGTGTCTATCTAAGAATTATACTTGTTGGTTTGCACTCTAGCTTTATGAGGATGCCACTTGTTTTAATCAATTTATGATTTTATGTATTATTTCCAAGTGGATGAGCTATGTGATCATAATTAAATGGTGGGAGGTAGATTAGGAATATACTAGATCCTTTTGCTTATTTTAGGCAAAAAAAACAAAATTTGAGAGCTTCTAATTGTCCCCACGGATCTGGTTCTTCATTGTGGCGAGTAATTGCTTTCGCCACAGCAAATGTCAGAGTACTCGCTGTGGCGAGTTATTTCCTTCGCCACAGCGAATGTCAGAGTACTTGCTATGGCGAATGGAATAATTCACCGTAGCGAGTTGATTATTGATCTTTCTAACATAGATTGTAGAAAAATATGATAAAAATAGTGAAAACTAAAAATGAAAATAATGGGAAAATAACTCATCTAAAATAAATTTAAATAAACCAAATTCTACTGGGGTGGTCTCTTATCTTGTCTAGTACAAGAGAAGAGACATCTTGTTCTCATGATGGATCAAAATTCTCTTTAAAATACTTCGAAATACCCTTGAGACGATTATCCGGTTCGTATGTAGGGCAGTTACGAAGTATCACCATCATTTTAATCTCACAAAAATTATGAATTTTATGAGATTTGCTAAAGCAAGTTGCCATAGCAAGGAAGCCCATTGATTCTCACGCACTTGACGTGGTAATCATTGGTAGAGAGAGAAGAATTGAAAAGCGAATACGTACTCAGACGGAGATATTTAACCAACCTTTGGATCAATCCGATGATTGCCCGGCAATGGAGCCAATCACGTTTTCATGAATTTGAATTACTTCGAATCGAGGTTTCAACCGGTCGTCATGGTTGTGATGAAATAAAAACCTTAGAGTAGAAAAGGGCCAACTCAAGGGTCAAATCTCTCGCAAAATCTTTGTGTTAACCCTACAATTGGTTAGTGTAACTTCTAAATATTCCACCTTGGGACACGTGGCACTGACGTTCTAGAAGCACGGTCCCAGCACCCGCTAGAGACACGTGGCACCACCCATCCATCAGTTACGTGGCCCTTGCCCAGCATATAAAGGAGGCCCAGCAGACGCTTTGCGGCCTGAGAGGCGCGAAAACGAAGCGAATTCGAAACCAAGGGAATGACAAAGCAGCCCCTGACCTTTGCACTCCCCATACTAGCCCTCAAAGGGTATTTTTGGAAAGCCCCTCTGAGCAATGATGACTCCACCTCGGTAAGTCATATACTTCCTGCAGAGACGGCTCAGAAACTTGCTGAGGAAGTCAAGAGGCCAGCCACCCAAAACGCGACGCGTGTCCTCTCCAAAGACACCTCCTTTCCCACCGAGCAATGCGAGAAGGCCAACTTCACGAGTCGGACGGCCAGCTCCCATACTCCAAGCGGTCGAGCTATCCTGCAAGTAAAGGCAGCAAAATTCCCAAGTGTCCTACAGGCAAAAGGAACTTAAGTCCACGGGCGCCCGACACCCGTAGACTTGGGGGACTTATGTAACTTCGGAATATTCTACCTTGGGACACGTGGCACTGACGTTCTAGAAGCACAGCCCCAGCACCCGCTAGAGACACGTGGCACCACCCATCCATCAGTTACGTGGCCCTTGCCCACGTCACCACACGGAGCTTCCCCTCAACCAAACGTGGGATCTCCACAAAGCCTCGTGGGACGACCCACGTCCCATGAGGTCGTGGGTCGAGCACGATCTCCCCACACACAAGTATAAATAGACCCTCACTCGGGGGACTAAAAAAGGATCATCATTTCTGGACAGAATTACATACAACCTGAAGGATTATCGCACATCACCCCTTAGAAACACCTCATGTGTTCTTTCACCTCCTTGAGCCCTGCCGTTGGCCTTCCATCTTGACCAACCTCCGACCGGTTCACCTCCTTCTCGGAGCACACCGCTTACAGGGCTTCCAGCAGTCCTCAGAGACCATAGCTCTCTCCCACTAAGGTAACCTCCCACAGAGCGGCTCGCCCGCCCGGAGTACCTTAGGCATGTCTTAGCCGCACACGGCCTGATACAGGTAACAACCTTGCCTAACGGCTCCGATAGACGTCACCATGACGAACTACGTGGACTTTGATCGCTCCAGAAGGGTACGTAGGCACCTAGGTGCATCACCTAAGGACAAGTCCCCTAAGGTTAAGACCCCTTGCGGTCCTAAATTCATGTTACAATTGTCTGAGCCAAAAATGACAGTTACAGTTAGTATCTCAGACAAGTAGGTACTCGCAGAATAAGTAGGGAGTCAATGGTTTGAAAGAGTCAAGAACAATATGGAGTAGGATCCCAAGAAGAATAGAACCAAACAATCATGGCCAATATGAAGTTATTCAGGTTTAATTAATTCATTCTAAAATTCATTCTATTCATGATAGTAATGCATTACGAAAGCCTATTTAATGATAATGTCATCCCCGACAGGGAATTCCAATAAAATATATCAAAAGATTTTATGACATACTCAATGATCAATTGCCTAACTAGGAAAAATTAATTCAAATAAATATAATCGCGATTAGAGTTGCATACAATTAAGAACCTAATAAATAAATATGTATTTGAATTTAAAGAACTAGAAATTCCAAGTGCTCTATCACATAATCATTGATTACCGACCTGATATGAAGGATCTAGTATACTAAGTACATGCCCGTTCATGGAAGAATCTAATAAACTATTGACATGCGATTGAGGAGCAAAACACAATTCATAAATCGAAAAGGATGAAATACAAAAGACGAATGAATTAACAAATCCTAATGAAGAGCCATCGACTCATGTCTTCACTAGTTCTTCTTGGGTTTCGAAGAAGAACTTAGCCGCTCATATTCTCTCTACTCTCTAAGCTATACTAATATGTGGGAATCATTGAATCTGAATGCCTTTCAGCCTTTGTTAGACACCTATTTATATTGCTCCGAGACCTCCAATTTGAGTAGGAATAGGATAGAGATAACTATTAATTGGTATGAGATTTAATATTTGAATTTAAACCAATTTAAAAGTATCTCCAACTCCTTAGATGACTGGGATCCTCATTAAATTCCCTCATAAGGTTGTTGCGACGTCATTAGCCTTGCCATGTTGAGGTACTCACTGTGGCGAGCTATTTTGATCGCCATGGTGAGTGCTCTGTTCCTTTCTTGTTTTGCTTTCTTTCTAGGCCTTGCTACGAGCTCTTGCTTTGGATTCGGTTCCTATACGTGGAGTATGTCTTCCCATTGATCCCTATTATGCCTGCAGTACTCAACAAACATCAAACGCATGTAACATCCTAGTTTCTTTAATTATATTTAGTGTGGAATTAGGTTTTTCAACTCAACTCTTAAAACTTGGTCCAATTTTTTTCTTTTTCTTTCCTTAAGGAAGTGTTTAAGGTTAAGTTCAATCCCAAGGATCACTTACTCACAATTGGTTATTTAAACCTAAGAAACTTGAAGTTACATGTTGTCGCTCGCGTTCTCTCCCAATTACTGTTAGCATACATACAAACATACATACTTACATACATCCTGAGCAGATATACTTACATACATCCTAAGCAGATAAATTGAGGTCCTAGCCTCCATACATTTTCTAACATATATACGAAGTTTATAGCAGATATATATATATATATATATATATATATATATATATATATATATATATATATATATATATATATATATATATATATATATATATACACATACATATCCATTTAATAATGGCAAGCATGCCCAAACAGTTAGTAGGCTCATATGGCGTAAAAAAGTGTAGCTTATAAGCCACAGCCAAAAGGGTCAGCTCACTGGCTGTTTATTTGGTACTATCCATCCATATATACATACAGATAATCATTCCTTCTAAGTCCCAGGGATGATCAGGTCGTTCGTGGGAAAGAAGAAGAAGATGGTCACAGCCTTCAACACTTGGAAGCTACCCAGCAGTGGCACTTCCACAAACTCCACTTCAATCTCTAACAGGAGGTGGCATCTGGGCATCTGAACACACTAACGTAATGAGATATATAATCCCAATAACATAGATTACCAGTTTTCAAAACTCGTTAGTGGTCCAGCTGCATTACATAGAATACAGAAAAACTTCCTCCACAACAATAATCACGTGCATTTATAAATGCAGTAACAGATATCAATTACAAGATATTTCCATGCATAAGCTCATATTTAACATAGATATGAATGCTTACAATACCATCTGTTCACTTTGGTTAGTCATGCCAAAGACCAGATCCCTACAGAACTTGTATAATTGATCTAAACCATTACCTTACCGTCACAAAATCAATCCAATGAAACAGGACAAATAAGACTTACCCATATAAGTAAAGTCCGCCAAATAAGGCACAGGCAAATTACCTAACATCCAGGGCATCCCCCAGTGTGCGCACATGTTAGAACCCTAGGATCACCAGTCCCGGACTGGATTATTTCCTTACTAGTTGCTAGATAGCTACGTCCCAGACGCATTCCTAGCCAGCCTAGTGTGTCCTTTTCATATAGATCATGAATACAATATATATATATATATATATATATATCTTTCCAGGTAATGTTTATTCAATTGTAGAACCATCACTTTCAACTCAGTGCATGCTAAACCCATTTACCCCTTTCAGGTATAACATCAGCCTTTTTCAGTTAATGGAATAATTGTTTCTTAACTAAATCTAACTCAATGCTTGTGCTTGACATTGATTGTTGCATTTGGAAAGCATATAGAAATGCATTAGTTTAAGAAAAGAGGGTGGGAATGACTAAAAAGGAAGAAGGCTTAAGTGCATAGAAAAGTTAGTGTGTGCGGGAGAGAAATGTGATTTTCTCCCTAAGGCTCCACCTCTTGTATGTTGGAGAAACCAGTAAAACACACACACTTTTCATTCTCACCACACTTAGAGAGAGAATCACCTAGAGAGAAGGGATAGCACTCAAGAGGAGGATTCAAGCTTCAAATCCGATTTGGGCAAAACTCAAACCGTAGAATCGAAGCTGAACACCAACTAAACAAGAATCTAGCTTCAGATTAAGGTAAGCAAGCTACCAACCTCTCTAGTTTTCAAGTTAGGTTTTCAAGAAATGGCCTAAAATTGAGTTTCGGATTTCTGAGCCATTTGAGAGGTTTAGAACTGCTTCCTTATGATTTTCGAACTTAGAATGGATGTAGATGATGAATGCATGCTTGGATTTTAGCTGGAAATTAGATAATTTAGAAGGGTTTGGAAATGGGTATGGGTTTTAGCTTGAAATTCATATTTAAGCTTGTTTAACCATGTTTCGGGGCTAGTTTTTCATGGGTTTTAACGTGTTAATGATAGAAAACAAGTTTATAAAATTTCCATGACTTGAATGGTTGGATTCTTGATTGAATTCTTGAGAAAAGATACTTTAAAAACCCAGAAATTAACGTAGCAGTCGACTTCTAGGCCAAACCAGTTGACTTCCACGTTCTTTTCTACCTAGAATTCATCTCAAGAACATACCAGTCGACTGCCAGCCCAAACCAGTCGACTTTTGTATACAGAAACGCAACAGAGACAAACCAGTCGACTGGTATGGTACAGCAGTCGACTTGCATGAAGAAAATTGTGAAAAACATAGTTCAGGATTGAAAAATTTCATTAATTTTGGATCTTGTTTGGTACCCTTTTTGCAGACCTGAAGTTCAACAATTTATGCAGAAAATATTTACTGGTTTTCATACTTTTATTTAGTTGTTGAGGTACCAAATGAAGGGTTTAAAGGATAAAATTTTATATGTAGATTCCAAAGATCCTAAACATTGGATATGGAAATTCTCATGTAATTTGGAACTCATTTGGTATGCTTTTGGCAAGCATTTACAAAAGTCTGGTATGCTGCCCTGTCACATCAGACCGCTACTGTTAAAGTAGATTTTGAGGGGGAAAACAAGCGAGTTTTGAGCTAAAATTTGGGAGCCAATTATATTTTATATTCATATATATATATATATATATATATATATATATATATATATATATATATATATATATGTCGTAAGTATTTCAGAATTTTTGGAGTTTTATAGAACACGTTATGAGTTTACAAAGTTAGCAAATTTACCAAATGAACTTGAAACACTTTGTTTTGCAAAAGTTCCTTCTTTAACACTTTAAAAAGGATTTCAAATGCCCCATGACATGCTTAAACATTATGTTCTAAGTTTAGAAAGTAATATGAGCTAAGGGTAGAGAGAAATAACATAGAAAAGGGAAGAGTAAGTATCTTACATATATGTGTGGCAAATAGATAGGTCCATAATCGATGACCAATTGTCGGTATGGGACGGCCGTTGGGATTTCCACGGTTGAGCCATAATTTGGGATGGTAAAACATCTAATTGGTTGATGATGAAAGTTTACGAAAACACCGTGTTGGTTGTTTAATTTTAAGCTAGTAGACTCTGTATGACAAAATCAAGAGTCACATGCTTAAAATTAGGTTAACCATGATTGGGACTTAGACATTCCATCCCATATTTGTATAGATAGCATACAAAAAGGGAAGATCTACATAAACGAATATGAGAAGAACCGTTAAAAAGAGACGGGGATCTTTAAGTTTAAGAGGAGAAGAACCATTAAAAGGAGACGGGGACCTCTGAGTTTTAGAGGAGAAGAACCGTTAAAACGAGACGGGGATCTCCAAATTTTAAGTAGAAGTGACTCCCTTGGCTAAGTAGAACCAATCAGAAATGGATACAACCTACCGAGAAAAGGGGTGACCCATAGCAGAAGTTGAGATGCGACCTACCGAGAAAAGCGGGTGATCTCATAGTTCTCGGATCCACTGGGGATGCTCCAAATAGTACACAGAACAGAAATAGCTTAATTGCTATAGGTTCTTACTAATTAATAACCACTAGAAGTGTATGTGCGAGTATCCACTGGGTGGTGCTCCCTATGCTCATATGTTTTTCATGAAATGGGGCAATGACCCATATGTTTTATAAAGTTTGTTATTTCTCTACCATTCAAACATGTAAGATCATGTTTAAGAAGTATGTGCTCATATTAAATCTTTATGACATGTAAGTATGCCATTCCATTTGATATGCCCTAACATGTAAGAATTTCCATGCTAAATGTTTCATTAAGAGTATGACATGCATAAGTTTTAAGTTAAACATCACATCCATGTTTTATATATATGATGAGAAAGGAATGCAGAGATTTTTGTGCAAGGTACAGTGGTACACAACAATGTTTGAAAATAGGTAGTTTTGATTACTAGGGTTTATCCTCATTACGTTGGTGTGTATCAGCTGACTAGGTACCCAAATGCCTACGAGACAAGACAGGAGTGATGGGTAGCTTGACATTTCGAGAAGAAGGATATTAGATTAAGTAGAAGCATATAGTTTTTACTTTTGTAAACTCATGTATGTACATCCCTTTATAACCATTAACCTTAGCATATCTTCTTGGAAGGTTAATTGGTATATTTTGTATACGCATATATATGCAAGGGATGAGAACAAATGTTTTAATACATGTATGTATATGTGGATGACAGGTTAGAGCTTTTATGAATTAATAAGTTAAAGATCATAATCTATAATCGTTAGAGCTGTAGATTATCATCTTTAACAAAGCTCTATCTATCATGTATGATGTTATAAGTGTTTTTAAATGTTTATGACTATGTTAATAAGTACGGTAAATAAGTTTTCATTTATGATATTTATTTATGATGCATGCTTCCGCAGTAGTTTTGGTATGCGCGAGAGATACCTAAGAGATAGAACCCAAACATATGTTGCATAACTAATTAATGGCTAAAAAGTTAAAATAAATTCGGGTAGAAGTAGAAGTAACACACTAGTTCTAGATCAAAGATATGTTCTTTATACTCAAACTCTGATTTCTAAAGGGTCTGGAACTGGGGTGTTACATCAGGCATTTCAGTTTCCACAGAATGCATGCTAAAGCCATTTGCCCCTCTCTGACAGTTCAGACTTGGATGCCACACACTTAAATAGAATGCATCAACCAACTCAGCTTTGGACTCAGTCAAACATAAAGTCAAACAAAGTCAACCACAAGTCAAACATTACTTATTCAACAAGCAACTTCCACAATTTTACATGCGTGTATACAAATGTCATCAAAACTTCACATAGGGCAATCATATAACTCATAAAACAGGTTTTTAGCCTTATTTATGAAAAATTTAGTTTTCTTAAACCCTAAGAAAGGTTTTTCTATCATTTCAGCCCATTTTTTACTAACTTTGGGGTTTCAAGCCTCACTTGTTCAATTTAACCAGTTCTAAAAGCATAGTTTAAACACATTCCAACTCATTGACACCTACCCAAAGTATTTAGGTCAAATCCCAGAACTTAGACTAATTTATAAGTCAAAACAGAATTTAGCTTTTTCTTTCACTTTAGTCCCTTTTTCTATATACTTTCTCTTCTGGCTTGTTTTAACCTCAAAGGGGCTTATCTTAGGCATTATGGGGTAGATTATGACTTGCTCAGTTAATTTTGGCAGCCCCAATAGTTTAGAACACAGTTTTATGCAGCAAAACCTCATTTTCTTAAAATTTCTAGGAATTTGGACTCTATTTGCACTTAAACCAGTTGGAGTCTTTTCTGATCTTGGAAATCAATTTAAAACAATCACTTTAGGATTTGGGAAGGTGGAGTAGTTGTCCCACTCAGCCTAAACCAGAGTACCCAACTTTTATAAGGCCAAAACCTCAAGTTTAGTGCATTTAGGCTAGAATTCTTTCCTTTCTCATTTGACATTTGGCTCTGAATTAGTTCTGCTAAATCATGACTTAAGGATGACAATTATGACTTCCTAAAACTTAGAGAGTATCCTCATCCTATTAACAACTCAGAATTTCACCTTAAGGATCATAAAGTTTAGTAATTTGCCTAAAATGGTAAGTTTATCTTTGAGGAACTTAAAGTATGTACCCACTTAATTTCTCTTGTAGATGTTGATGCTACTGGATTTTAGAGTGAGTCTATTGCCTCCTATTATTTCAGATTTCACAGAAATGGAAGGTTCCTAAGTTTCAAGTCTAGCTAACCATTCTAACTCCTTTTTCTTACTTCATGAGTTCTACTCCTTCACTTGGTTTCTAATTCATCAAGTCTTGGTGTTCTATCTGTCTAACTAGCTAAAAACAGAAAATTCTCTAGCAATCAATTCATGGTGGACTCACAGCAAAGAGTTTTTAAATCAAAATGAGAAATCCTATTTTACCTATTCATGCAATTCCTTCTTCTAGGTGGGTGTTAATTTACAAATTTCATGTTTTCTTACTGTCAACCAATTCTTATTTGATACAAATCACATAATGCAACTCAGCAAATTAGTTTATATTCAGTCATTCAGTTCATGGTATTCTCACATCAAGGAAATTCTAACTAGTATGCATAAATGGCTCTATTTTGCCTATGTCATGATTTCATACTTCCAATTTAAGTTTCAATTTGCAGGTTATGGTGTTCTAATCATCAAGTGGACAAGGAATTGAAAGGATATCAGAATACTTGAGTAATAAGCCAGTACATGTTAATAACAGCAAGAAATCTCAACTAAGATTGCATCAAAATTTTCATATTTTCACATTCAAATCTTCAGTTTTCTCGAGGCTATTTCCAGTACTGTACCTACTCTTTTCCCTCACCCACTTATCCCATTTAGTTCATATCTAAACCAATTAATTGCTACAGAAATATCGAAGATCCAGCTTTCATAAACACACAGATATCCAGCACCCAAAATCATTTATCTAAAACAGAGCTTCCAGTAGTTACAGTGACTTAAAGAGTCACGAACTGTTGTACGGCAGCCATGGATGGTACATGCAACTAAGGAATCTTAAAGAGGGTTGAAATAGCTTTCTTTTAACACCTAGTTTGTAAGTGTTGGTTCAGAAAAGAAAAAGATATGCTAGATGGAAGAGTTGCTGCCAAAACAGAGTCCAGAACTGAAATGAGTATGAAAGATGTACACTAAGCCTTATACCATCACTAATTGATGGATGCTTGTGACTTAAATGGGTAGGAGGAAGGGTAACCCTACGTTACCTTGAAATTACAGAGAAATAAACCAGTTGGATGTCCTTGTGAAGCCTCGGTTCAAGGTTGATGAAGGTGAGCTTCCTTGTGTGTGTGTATGCTTGAGTTTTTTGCTCTTCTCCTTGCTTCCCAGCTATTGGATTCAAGTTCTCAGCTCTCTCTTACACTCTCTCAGTTTATTATTTCACTTTCCCTCACCTATTAGCCTTTAGTTTCGAATGGTAGTTGCTGAATGTGTCTAAAGCCTCAATTTCACTCTCTTATATAGCAATGTGGACATGTGAAGACTAACGATGGTTTGTGCATGAATTTGCTAGGTGTATCAGCCCCAAATCTACTTACTTATCTCATGGACAACTAACTGAATGTGCTGGCAGTAGTTTAGGCTTTGTTTGGGTGGCTAAATTTCGGTTTTAATGACCTTAAGTGGAGGATAGAGTGACTAAGTCACTTTTTTTGTTTCTTTTCAATTTAATCCCTTCTTCTTTTTAAGTTAAGGGTAAGGTTTTGGGGTTTCTCTTGGGGTCAAATGTACTTAAATTATCTTTAAGGTATTCTGGGCTCATAATGTAGGGTCATCTAGCTTTTTTCTAAATTTTATCTTAATTTAAGAAAATTTGCTAAAATTTGTCTTTCTTTCATTTTAGTCCCTAAATTTCCACTGGAGAAAATATAGAGATTCAGAACTTTTCTTGGGATGGGATTTCCTTATTTGGGTCTTAGGGTATCCCTAAAGTGTCCTGGATTACCAAACCTAGGTCAAACAGGTCTTTTCTACCTAGTTTGGCTAGCCTAAGTTTGAAAGGTCTAAAACTAAGTTTTCCCTTTCAATTTAGTCCTTAGGGTTTGTTTGGCATTTTTCCTTGCTTCCTAAGCTTCTCCTTTCCTAATTAGGGTTTCTTATCCTATTTACAAGCAAAGTCAAACACATAAACAACCAAAACAGGAAAGTCAAAGCAAGAAAATCAGTCAAACTTTTGTATTTTAGTTTTAAATTAAACAGGATGTTACAATGCACCTATTCAATATTCCATGGGTTTTGCGGATTATCAAGAATATTAATAAAGAGTGCATTTTATGGGCATTTTATTGCATTTTTGGCTCTACTCCTTATGTCAAAATATTCAACCTTTTTGGTGTAAAATCATATGTTTTTATCTATAATTTATGCTTTTTAGCACACTAAAGTTAGGTTGATTTTGGGTGCGATCAATACTCCAAGGCCTTAAGTTCCTAGAGATTTGGAAAGTTGGGTTAGTTTTTTAGCATGAGCTGAGGAGCGCGAGGTGTGCTGGAAGTTGGTGTGGTGGCTCCAAGATGACATCCTATACAGTTGTGGACAGTTTCTTAATGTGCCTTTAGTAGGGTCGAGGACAGTGCTTAACTACAACCCTTCCCTAGCTCACACGCAGTTGACATATCTCCAAAGGGTACCCTCTGAGGTGTTAATCCAACATTTTTTTGCACTTATAAGAGACTCGCAACAAGTCTAGGGATATCGATTTTAAAATCCTGGAAAAGCACGGTGTTTTAAAGCAAAGCGAAATAGAGGATTGGAAACGACTAATGAGTTCAGGGTTTGGTTGAAGCAAAAGGTCACCACGAATTCATGGGGAGGTTTGCCCCTCTATACCCTCTTCAAGGAAATGATGTGATGACAATTGAAAAGGCACTCAAATGCAAGATAGGTGAACATAAGGATGCTCTAGAAAATTTAGAAGTCCAAAGAGGAAGGAAAATTAGAGCAATTCTAGAAGCTGAAAAAGAATACGTTGCTGTGAAAAGAGATAGTGAAAATGTCCAAAAAATTTTACCGATTTTCATAGAAAACAAGATACTAGAACCAAGGGCTTAAAAACAAGATGATTGAAGAGAATCTAGTATGTGAAACGCAACTGGCTGTTGAGATACAAGCAGTCAAAGAAGAAGTTGAAGCTAGGGAATTAAGGATTCAAGAACTCGAGGTTCGTATTGTCGAACATGAGGTATGCTACCAAGAATCGCAAGTTGAAGTGCTCACCAGTTATATGGCCTGCAAGGCACAACTGAATGAGGCTCACCTTAAGCTTGAAGTGATGGGGTCAAAAATGGAGGTGCTGCAAAAGAAATGTGATGCAAGAGCAAAAATCATTGAAGAGTTAGAGAAAGAACTAGAGCAGTGGAAGAAGAAGGCTATTAGCATCCATGAAAAGTGGGGAGAAATGGCGCGACTCATCAACCTGTCAGTGCCTGCTTTCGTAGAAGCATTCAAGAAGTTCGAGTGGAGAATCCATTTGCCTCAAATTCCACCTGAGATTGAAGAGCTACTGATTTTCGGCCGGATTCTAATCAATCGTTGGGATGCGATGCTGAGAATGTAGACTGATGTGTCTTCCATGAATAAAAGGCTAGTATAGGTGTGCGATGAGCTATAGGCTTTTGCAACACATTTGTCAACTAATTTCCACCATTGAATCTTTGTATTTATGGACGGATAATTAGGTAGTTCCGAATGCCATTTCCAAAAAATTAATAATATGATTATTGTTTCCTTCTTGCCGCTTTTACTTAATTTTATGCAAAAAAGGTTATGTTGTTAATGTCAGTAATATGACACCCAAGACCAACTTGACCATTAGGCCAGAAAGTTCCCGAGCTCAACTTGAGGCATGGAAGAAAGCTTTGGATATGGAAGAATTGAAGCTGCTAAGAAGGGAGAATCAAGTGTTAAAAGCTGAATTGGTAAAGATACGCCAAGCAAACTCAAGATCAAATAATTACCTAAGTAATGCAGTATAGTGCAAACCTAAGGTTGAATCACATGGAACCTTTAGAAGCTCCTAGCTAACTGCACCTTTATATAATCAAATCGAGTTAAAAAGGTCAAGAAGTATTTTAGGAATAGAACAAGAAAATATTTATTAATAAAGCAAATAAGAAAATAAACGTGTAGCTAAATAAAATAGATGATCCTTCGGGGTCTATGTAATTTGCTATCTTGGCTAGTTTTCAAAACATAAATACGTAAGATATTTAGAAACACCTTACCGGACCTTTTCATCCAAAGGTAACCCCGGCGACCGCCCAAAGGGTCTAGATACACATCAACGAGGATGGCGCAACCGCATTAGAATGGTGTGTGCAAACTAGAAGAACACATTTAATTTAAAGAAACCAAATTACTTATACCACAATTAAAAAGGCGGTATCTAGTTTGACTCGATCAACCCAGACCTGCAACCTGCTAGATCCATTTAATCTAATTGATAACCCTAGATCTGTCAACTTGGTCTAGACCTAGAATCACAATCGAAAGTTGATAAACTATAGATATTTAAACAACTTTCCTAACAATAGAGCTCATAGCTCAAGCAATTACATAGATTACCCTTAGGATAACCTAGTAGACTTAGCTATTCATGTTCTAGGAACAAGAGACTAAGTTCAGAAACTAGGAAGAGAACCTAGGATGATTTTACTATAACTTAGTGCTACCTATTTATAGTCACTTACATGAAGGATCCTGATCTAATTACAATTAGGAAACCTAATACAATTCTACTTAAAATAATATTATATAATAATATATCTCCAGATATAATAATATATTTTCCTACTTTAGATTTGAATTATAAATTCAAATGGGAAATGGAATAATATTATTCCCTAATTAATTTGAAATATGAAGCTTGAATAGTCTGATCCGAATTCCAATTGAAGTCCCAACTTGATCTGATTTGAAATTTGAATTCAAACACGCATCCTGCCTACATCAGTTTGCTCGCCGCAACGAGCTACCTTTTCCTTGCATGATGATGGTGTTGTTTTTCAATGTGAAATCACTTTTTATTCCTTTTGGTGAAACTGCATTTTGGCCCAAGCTTTCTTTTTATCTTTTCAGTTTAGTCCCTGCTTCCTTTCTTCTTCAATTCAGTCCCTACTATTTTGCTGTCTTGAATTTAGTCCTTTTGCCCCAATTCCAAGTGATCGAAATGGTCTAGTTTGACCTGAAATCATGTCAAGATATTCATAATAATACCTGATTTATGATAAAAACACACTTTTATCACAAAATATGTATTAAAAACCCATTTTTATCACTTTTCTAATTTTGACACCTATGTGTTTAGTTAGCGCCTTTTACTGTCATATTATTAATTATTATGAACAATATTAGGCAAAATGACGCCTGTTATCACGTCTAATTTTGGCGTTATCAGAACCCCCTGCTACATGTTACCTTTTTACTATAGGCTTGTAATAGGTTTATATATCCACTACGAATGCATATGTCTAAAAGATTAAGAGGTCTTTTTGGCTTGTAACATTGCTGATGAAGACTATATATTTTACTGTTTAAGAAAGAAAATAGCAGAAGTCTCTCTAATATATACTAAATCCTAAATTTTTGAAAACTAAAGATTTTTATTTTCATCATTCACCCTTATTTTTGGCCTCAGGTTTATTTCACTTTTTTATTCAGTACTTTTTGTACTGCACTTTTTTTCATTCATTTTTTATAACTTTTTAATAAGCCTTTTTGGGTTATCGGATCCTTTGGGCTTTTAACATTATTTTGGGAGGATGAAAAGTTTGGTCTTGGACAATCAAACAATTAGTAATAATAAAATATGTGAAGAGAGTCTACTCATATAAGGCTCAAAACAGGGTTCAAGGGTGTATATATATATATATATATATATATATATATATATATATATATATATATATATATATATATATATGCTTGTGTTTGGGCACTGGGTACAAGAAAGAATGCTTCTATCATATCTTATATTCCTATACATGTTAAGCCTCGATTAAGACCTAGAACAAATTCTAGAAGAAGATAATTATGAGCGGACACACTAAATATTTATGAATTAAGATCAGGTCATTAGGCTCAAATCCTTCCAAGTGGCTAGGCTCTCACATTGATCAACAACCTAATAATTGTCTACAATACATAGCTAAGTTGCTAGGTTTGCAAGTTAATTAAGAAAACAAAATAATTAAAAAGCTTCTTATTATCCTAAGAAGAATTCAAGAAAAATTATATCTTTCCTAAATATTCCTATCTTTTGTCTTTTTCTAAATTCTTAACCCATTCAAGCTAAAATTCAAGTGGGAAACATGATTTTTAAATTTAGTGAAATAGAGAAAAGGGATAAATTAGACAGGAATTGCAGGGTGAATTTCTAATCCTAGGTAAATTAGTTAAAATCAACCTAAATTAAAAATTTAAAGAAAATAGGATAAAAGCATAAAAGTCAACAAAATGTAGCCAGAATTAAAATTCCTGTTGTGCAGGATCCTCCCTCACACTTAATCATTGCATTGTCCTCAATGCATTTGGACAAGACTCCTAGTATGGGGATGATCAACAGGGTCAAAATTTCAAATCAAGATTAATTAGAATAAGAAACACTAAGTCAGTCATGTAAATGCTAAGACTATGGCAACTCGGGGAATAAGGGTTGACTTACCAAAAATAATCAAAAGTTGTAAAGTTATCCAAAATAAAAATCAAACTAACTATCGGGCTAAGAAGGAGTCATAGTGTCATGCTTATTAAAGAAAATAAATAAAGGAAAGAAAAGAAAATGTTATCTAAGTCTACTTCTCTTGGTTGACTCCTCTGCATCTACAGCTGCATGAAGACAATCTGCCGAGGTGATAAATAATCCAGAAAATAATAAGAGATAACAAACTAATTTAGTGTTTTAATTGAATCCTATGCATGGTCGGCATAGCTAAGAATTAATTAAAATTCTGAAGGTTTTTTGTGCCTAATTATTTCTAAAAAAATTCAAATAATTACACAGCTAAATTCTTTTGGCCAGAATGATCTTAACAGGTTCACAGAATATTTCTCTAACTTAATTCAAGTAATTAGATAGAAATTCCTAATATTTAATTAGCTAAAATAAAAACAATGTAGCTACAAGAAAATTCAAGAATGAAGCAGTGTAATAATACCCGTCATTTACGGAAAAGTTGGATATTAGATGAATATTGAAAAGAAAGAAAATATCGAAATATTTTTTTTCGAAAAGGCCTGTCGCCACGGCGAAAGTGCAAGCACTTGCTGCGCGAGTGAGAAAAATTCGCAAAAATAATAAAATTAAATTGCATGTAAACTAATTCTATTTCTAATTCCGAATTTGATTTGAAAACTATTTTTATGGATATTTTTACTTTATTTGAGGAAGACAAAAAAAATCGAATAAGGAGAATTCATCAATAAAAGTGGCTTTCGCCTTAATGGAAAGGTTTCTTCCCCCCACACTTATCCTGAAAAGACTACCAAATTTTAGGATAAGCTTGAAGAAAGAAATAGGCAAATAGTTAATCTGGCTTTAGATTCTCCTTAAATATACGGAGCGGTAAAAGATATCTGTGCTCCGGGGCACATTCAGTATTCCCTATATTTTTACCTAGGTGCAGGTTCTCCTTTAGTACATGAAGCATACAAAGGTTCCTACGTCTTTGGGAGCATTTAGTACTTCCTATTGCCTTACATATTCACAGGTTCTCCTTGAATATTCTAAGTGGTAGGAGAAGCTTGCATTTTAGGGAACATTCAATATTCCCTATTAGCTTACCAATTCACAGGTTCTCTTTGAATATTCTTGCAGGAAGCACAACTTTCCTAACAATAGAGCTCATAGCTCAAGAAATTACATAGGTGACCCTTAGGACAACCTAGTAGACTTAGTTACTAATGTTGTACAAACAAGAGACTAAGTTTAGAACCTCAAAGGGATCACATAATAGGTCGACCTCAGGATACTATCACACATGCATATGTCAACACAATCTTCCTTTCGACCTTTTATCAGTTTAATCAAAGATAGCTGCTTTCCTGACAGTCTTCCATCGGACCGTATTTTTCCATAGCCTCTTGGAAAGATATCAAAGTATCATGCACTATCTTATCTCGTCATGACAGAGTCAAAGTGCATAAGGGTACCCTTTGAAAGGATTGGTGCATCCTTTCAGGGACTCACACAGCATTGAAACAGGGATTCATTCACATGCTTCCCTTATGGTACTTAAAGCAAATGCGGTACGAAACGCACGTTGAGGTGTTCTCGAGCGTATGTCGATTTTGATTCTCAATCACGTACACCACAAAGACCTTAGTCCATACTCACTTAGAATCTGACTTGAGTTTGCTACCACACTTCGCTTGCTTCACATAGCGCCAAGTGGAGCACGCACGTTTGGCTACAGGCATTATGAATAAAGGGGATTCATAATTCGATCATAAGACCTCATCATCTTAACAAATCTCATCCTAATACACTTACTAGGGAGACTTCTCAATTCTCAGTGGTGTTTTCCTGTCCAACACTCGGTGCTTTTCAGCTACCTTTGGAAATTCACACTATATCCCATTCTGGTGTTCAAGGAAAAAGCATCCAAGTCTCATTTTATCCCACACCACTTGCGTGTCCAAGGTGGTTGCTCGTGTGAGAGAGCCAACCTCCCAAGCTTGTACGACATATTTTATATATTTTGTAATAAGTAATTCTATTTCTTGATCCACACAAAATAAAGGTATACCTAGGCATCACACTTTACTTATGATTAAGAAATAGAGCTCTCACAAAGCTTGTCCCCATGACATAAACTATGTTAAATTACCCTGGTTCTAAGCAATCCTGTGTATCTAAAACACTAGTTTTACGACTTGTATTTCTATACAGCCAACCCATCACTGTAGGTCCGCGAGGGTATAGAGCTAATACTCTATCACAGGTCATACTGTGGGGACCCTCTCTCCGGTCACTTGATGCTTAGATTGACACACCATGGTAGTTAACTACTATGTAACGATGTCTCATGCAAAATTGTGTTGCCTCCTCTTGCGGTACTTAGGCGTTTTATGGTATAAACCATAGCTGTTTGACTTTATGAGATCAATGTCACTAGGTCAACAACTCTGTCTGTGATCTATAAGTGACTTTAGATCTTCCAATCCAAACTACCCTGTGATCAAGCAATGAACTCCATGTCCCTAATGGAGAGAGAAATGCATAATCCTTACTTGCCTCTCTGCAAGATGGTTCCAGTGCTTAGCAAGAAAGCACACCAAGACGTGGATGTCCTCTCATCCAAGTCTCTTACCCAATCGACATCAATGTATGGTCTTCCATTTGCGGGTCACTAATATGATGAAAACAACCGATTGTAAGCAGCGCCCTACAAGTACCTCAAAACACTCTAATTAGTGTAGTTTGACCTAGGTTTGACTGATAACAGCTCACCAAGCCGACTACAAAAAGCATGTTGGAGTGAGTACACTCCACATTGTACTTCAAGCTACCAACTACATGTATGAAAATACTATCCAATGACTCCATCTCTGACTTAGTCTAAAGATGTGTAGCAAGATTCAAATTCTTGCCTCTTGCTACTAGCACATCACTCGGGTTCAGGTCCCCTCAAATGGAAACCACCAAGAATCTCTTCTTCATAGGATTCTTGTGATAGAGTGAGTCAATTCTTGGAGCATTCTCCATGAATCTCGACTCTCACTTTCTAACCCATTTCCTTTATCTAAAACAATGAAAGGATAGCCATCCTTAAGCAGCTAAAGCAGCCTCTGTGCTATTTCTAGCTAGCCATATGTCTTCTACATACACTGTAAGGGTAATGAAATACTCTCAGCTTTCTTGAAATTGACTAAGTGGTCAATTACCATGAGTCAAGATGAATATGTGAGATCTTGACAGATCCCTAGAGTCAGCATACTCTGCACTCATGGCCTTTTGCCATGAGACCTACATGCTTGTGCACATAGATCCCTTCACCTAGGTTTCCATACAAGAAAGCGGTCTTGACATCCAATTGATGTACCCCCAGACTTAAACTCGTGACCAAAGCTATAATCAAACTTTGACCACACAATAGACGAGAATGCTTCATCACAGTTGATACCTTCTTATTGTGTGTACCTCTTTTACTGCTTAATGTGCCTAGTAGTGGTCGTTTGACCCATCTGCCTCCCCTAACTTTTGAGAGCACACTTGTTCTCAAAATGCCTTGTGGCGTGGGGCATATTCACCGAGTCTTATACTTGGTCTGTCCTTATAGACTTCGTATTTTCTTCTTTTATCGTTTTAGTCCACCTTTTACTAGTAGGGTCGGAGAGAGCCTTTTGAACTATCTTAGGCTTTACTTGATCATTTAGTGTTCCTTTAGTACTCTTCTTGGATTGTGCTTCGTGGAAGATATGCTCCTCGTAAGTATTACTCTCACTGGACTCAGCAACTGGAGGTGCATCTATACGCTTCTCTCAACGTGTTGTAGGTCCGCCTCCTTTCAATAAAGATGCAAATCCCAAAGTCCGTCTCCCTTGCTCTAGATGAATATGTGAGATCTTGACAAATCCTTAGAGACGGCGTACTCTGCGCTCCTGGCCTTTTGCCATGAGACCTATGTGCTTGTGCACGTAGATCCTTTCACCTAGTTTGCCATACAGGAAAGTGGTCTTGACATCCTAATCAATGTACCTCCAGACTTAAACTAGTGACCAAAGCTAGAATTAGACTTTGACCACACAACAGACGAGAAGGCTTCGTCACAGTCGTTACCTTGTTGTCTAAACATCATCACTGCTCAATGTGCCTAGTAGCGGTCGATTGACCTATTTGCCTTCCTTAAATTTTGAGAGCACACTTGTTCTAAAAAATGCCTTGTGGCGTGGGGCATTTTCATCAATTTTTACACTTGGTCTGTCCTTATAGACTTTGCCTTTTCTTCTTTCATCATTTTAGTCCACCTTTTACTAGTATGGTCGGAGAGAGCCTTTTGAACTAATCTTAGGATCTGCTTGATCATTTAGTACTCCTCTTGGATTGTGCTTCATGGGGGATATGCTCCTCGTAAGCATTACTCCCACTGGACTCAGCAATTGGAGGTGCGTCTATATGCTCCTTTCAACGTGTTGTAGGTCCACCCCCTTTCAATAAAGGTGCACATCCCAAAATTCGTCTCGCTTGCTTTAGAAAAGTTAGTATTGCGGACCATTACATCCTTAGACACAGATTATGTGACTGGTATGTCTTCATCCTTGCTAATGAAGATGTATCTTTTTGAGTGGCCAAGCTATCTTATCAAGACATGCTACTTGCCTCTAGGGTCAAGCTTCCCATACTCATAGGAAGGATCATGTATGTTGTATACCCTCATGGTCTCAGCATACTCTAATCAAGTCTTTTACCTAACTAGAACTCATAAGGAATCACTCACATAATTTGGAGGACATATGGTTAAGTACAAAAGTGACTGTTGGCAAGACATCTCACCAATGGGAACATTCACCTAAGCCATTATCAACTTAACCAACTCCAGGAGCAACTATTTTTGTTATGGAGTTTGTGGAATAGTTAGCTATCTAACTATCCCATTTTCACCACGTAATTATGAGAAAATACTGGGCCGCTTGCCTTTCCCCCAAGCTTATCGAACCACTAATGTCCGAGTGGACTAATTTGATGAAAGCGGGTTTTCTGATTTCATGACTAAATGATTTTCAGGTTGCTTTGTCTCTAAGGAAACATTTACAAACTAGCATTGCTAATACTTAATTGTGTTTCACACGCACTTGCGAAATAGGTGTATCAACCACAGAGGAAGACACAATAAAGCAACTAGTTGAAATACAGGAATGTAATTCAAAGTGTCTCACAACATAACCATTGTCATAAAATCAAAAACTAATGCTATGGAGTCATGTAGCCACCAACCGGCCGCTGTTTACGGTGGCGCCGATTGTCGAACTACCACCGACCGACCGTTGTGTCTGACAGAGCACGGCAGTGCCGCTTGCCGGAGTATCGTCAGAGCCCGCCGGACTCTATCTTCCAAACACCACCGGTGGCGGCTGCCATGACCACCTTCGTCGGCCGACAGTCGGACATCCTCCAGTCCAGTCGCCAGTCAACCCCTTCCCTTCCTCAAACAGTAGCATACATACAAGGGCACATATATATATATATAATACGTAAGGCACTCATACCTTAAAATAATATATATGTTTGTAATTTGGGGTCTTTAATAAAGAAAGAGAAACCTAAACATGTTTCTTGGTTTAGGGTTTGGGTTACCAATCAATATTGAATTTAAAATATCACATATTTATTTTAAATTCAAAAGTCAATCCATAGGACCCTACCCTACAATGTATGATCTAACACATGTTTTAATCCAAAATTAAACATAAATAAAATTAGGAACCTAGGCATGTTCCTAAGTTTTAAACAAAACAAAAGTCAAACAAAACCTAAACATGCTCCTAACCCTTTTTGGTTCATCAATCTCTGGAGAACATAGCTCTAGCTTAACTTGGCTTTGATTCCA
This sequence comes from Senna tora, assembly GCA_014851425.1. NCBI lineage: Eukaryota > Viridiplantae > Streptophyta > Magnoliopsida > Fabales > Fabaceae > Senna > Senna tora. The sequence goes on from CM026262.1 coordinate 19,383,730, forward strand.
ACGTAGGGAAAGGTCTGGATCCACATGATCCGACCCAGGGACCTAAAAGAAAAATAAAAAATAAATCTAGGCAAAACATAAATATTGCGGAAGCTACTAAGTTGGACGCCATTGCTAAAACCTTGGATCTTGCAAGTGCCTCTGCTTCACCAGGGTTGACCTCCAAACGACGAACTCTGAAAAAGGCCGCACTAATCGGAGGACTTTACCTATGATAGGTAGAGCCACGTGTCCACGACTGATGCGCGGAAGATGAGTCGAGAGAGAGAGAAAAATTATACTAAGTGGGGTTTCCCAAACAGGACCCCCCTTTCAAACACATGGAATGAGCAAATGTGAAGGTGGGAAAATTCTCCTATTTATAGGAGGATGAGAGAGCTCCCATCATTGGTTTCAGCGATGTAGGACTTGGGAAAAGTGAACAAAATATCATGATCACATCATGATCACCTAGCCCACTTTGGGCTACGAGTGCGGGCTCATGTGACCTCCGGTGACCATCATCATGGTATCGTTTTGTTTGTCTCTCCGCGAACTTTCCAACGAGTTATCACTTGACCCGATCAGACTCCCCCATGGGCGAATATTTAGTCCCAAAGAACCCAACATATCCAACATTATTATTTATCTAGAGATGATATTATTTTTCATGGAATAATATTATTTCCTAATTAATTTAAAATTTGAAGCTTGAATAGTCCGATCCGGATTTCGATTGAAGTCCCGACTTGATCTGATTTGAAATTCAAATTCAAACACGCATCCTGTCAACATCAGTCTACTCGTCGCGACAAACTCAGAATGCTCGCCGCGGCGAGCTATCTTTTCCTTGCGTGATAATGGTGTTGTTTTGCAATGTGAAATCACTTTTTATTCCTTTTGCTGAAAACTGCATTTTGGCTGCAAGCTTTCTTTTTTATCTTTTAAATTTAGTCCTTGCTTCCTTTCTTCTTCAGTTCAATCCCTACAGCTTTCCTGTCTTCATTTTATTCCTTTTGCTCCAATTCCAAGTGATCCAAATGGTCTAGTTTGACCTGAAATCATCCCAAGGTATTCGTAATAATACCTTATTTATGATAAATAATTATAAACACAGTTTTATCAAAAAATATGTACTAAAAACCCATTTTCACATGGTCGTACCAAGACATGCCTGGCATTGATCCTGAAATTGCTTCGCATAAGATACCAATTTTTCCCCATATGGAACCTAAGAAGCAGAAACTAAGGCGCATGAAGCCTAAGATGTCCTTCAAAATCAAAGAAGAAGTACAAAAGTAATGGGACGCTGGTTTTCTAGAGGTTTCTCTCTAACCTGAATGGATGGAAAATATAGTGGCAGTTCCGAAAAAAGATGGAAAGGTCCGTATATGCATGTATTATAGAGATCTGAATAAGGATTCTCCTAAAGATGACTTCCCACTTCCCAATATAGACGTTTTGGTGGACAACACCGCTGGCAGCTTCTGTTACTCGTTTAAGGATGGGTATTCTGGTTACAATCAAATACCCATGTATCACGAGGACAAGGACAAATATACTTTCATTACACAGTGGGGAACGTACTATTACAAGGTCATGCCATTTGGATTGAAGAATGTCAGAGCTACCTATCAACGAGCTATGGTAGTATTATTCCACGACATGATCCATAAAGAAGTCGAGGTCTACTTGGATTATATGGTGGCCAAATCAGCAAAAGGGGAAAGTCATGTTAAAGTTTTGAGAAATTTATTTGATAGACTTCAAAAATTCAAGCTGAAATTGAATCCGAATAAATGCGTATTCGGAGTACAATGTGGTAAGTTGTACGGTTTCATTGTTAGCCGAAAGGAGATTGAACTAGACCAAGACAAAGTCAAGGCTATCCGAGATATGCCACCTCCTACCACTGAAAAGCAAGTTAAGCTTTCTCGACAAGATAAATTATATCGCCTGCTTCATACGCAACCTGACTGCAACTAGTGCATGTTTGTTTAACCTACTCAGAAAAATCCAGTCGATGGAATGGAACGATGAATGCTAGCAAGCTTTTGACACCATCAAAGAATATTTAACTAATTCACCAGTATTAATACCACCAACCCTAGGGAGACCGCTTCTCTTATATTTAATAGTCCTTGATGAATCAATGGGAGCTATCCTGGGATAGTGAGTTACTATATCGAGGAAAGAGCATGTCGTATATTACATGAGTGAGAAATTACATTTTGTATTATGAGACTTTCCTCATATGTCGTATTATGAAGTATATTTTTTAGGGCCCCCACGTATCTAGACGAGTCTCAAAATGGCAAGTTTTCTAGGTGGAGTACGACGTCAAATATGTCACTCAAAAATAAGTCAAAGGAAGTATGGTTGCGGACTACTTGGTTGCTAATCCATTGGACGAGCAACACCCCTTGGATTCTCAATTCCCAAACGAGGGCCTCAATTCAAAAGAGGAAAAATTTTCTCCACAAGGATGGAAGATGTACTTTGGTGGAGCTGTGAATGCGTTTCAAAAAGGGATAGGCGCCGTCTTCATATCTCCTAGTTGAAGATAGTTCCCGATCGCAGTCAAATTAGATTTTGAATGCACTAACAATATGGCTTAGTATGAAGCTTGCATATGTGGACTCCAAGCAACTTTAAAACTTGGATAAAAAGAACTAGAGGTGTTTAGAGATTCTGCTTTGATAACCTACCAAGTGAAAGGAGAATGGGAGACTAGAGATTCAAAATTAATCTCATAACGAAAATTCCTCACGAAATTGGGTAATCAGTTCACTTCCATCAATTTTCATCATCTACCTCGGTGCAAGAATATTTTTGCAGATACCCTTGCCACTTTGATAGTAATGGTCGACATTGACTGGGGGTCCACCTTTAACCTATCAGGGTCGGATGCCGAGACACAGAGATACATTGCTCAGTGGTAGAAGCTGAACCAGACGGTCTCCTATGGTTTCACGATATTAAGACTTACTTGGAGAAACAAGAGTATCTCGAGGGGATGGGTGAAAACGGGAGGAGGACTCTCCGATGCTTGGCCTTGAATTTTTCAATAGTGGGGAGGTTTTATACAAAAGAAGGCCAGATGGGACACTCCTCCGTTGTGTCAAGGCAACTGAAGCCAATCATATCCTAACATAAATACATGAAGGAGTATGCGGCACTCACGCCAACGGCCATACCCTAGCTTGCCAAGTTTAGAGGGCGGGATATTTCTGGATGACGCTGGAGCATGACTACATCGAATATGTATGAAAGTGTTACAAATGTCAAGTCTATGGAGATAGGATCAACACGTCACCAGTCCTACTTCAGAACATGGTCACTCCCTAGCCTTTCTCCAAGTGGGGGATTGATATCATCGCTCCCATCAATCCAAAGGCTTCTAACGGGTACCATTTTATGTTGGTGGCCATCGACTAGTTCACCAAATGGATCGAAGCTTTCTCTTACTCTAATATTACTCAGAAAACATTCGTTTGATTTCTGAAAGCGAATATGATTTGCAGATATGGAGCCCTTGAGAAAATCATCACAGACAATTGGACCAATCTAAACGGTTTTGAAGTCCAAAAGATCAACGAGTTCAAAATAGCTCATCACAATTCAGCACCGTATCGCCCACAAATGAACAGCACTGTAGAAGCAACAAATAAAAACATTAAGAAGATAATTGAAAAGATGTCAATTACTTACAAAGATTGGCATGAGATGTTGCCATACGCCATGCATAGGTACCGTACAACTATGTGTACCTACACAAGGGCCACTCCTTTCTCATTAGTGTATGGGATGGAAGCTGTTTTGCCCACAGAAGTCCAGATTCCTTCCCTCAGGGTCATGGTTGAGGCCGGTGTGGATGAGGAGCAATGGGTCCAGGCTCATTAGAGCCAAATTAACTTCATTGAAGAAAAGCGTTTGACAGCTATGTGTCACGGGCAAGGATGGCTCGTGCATTTAACAAAAAGGTTCAGCCACGGGCATTCAAACAAGGGGATTTAGTATTGAAGAAGGACCTACGTAATCAAGAAGATAAGAGAGGCAAATGGGCCCATACATACAAAGGTCATTTTGTGGTCAACCATGCCTTATCTGGTGGGGCTTTGATTCTCAAAGATATGGATGGTCAAGAGCTAGGTCGCCCGATTAAATTAGATTCTGTTAAGAAATATTTTGAATAAACATCTCGCTATCAAAAGGGGTGTATTTCAGAAGTGCATATGTTCTTTATCTCTGATGGAGGAAGTAGCTGTAGGGCGATTTCCTTCATCATCTTGTAAAACAATCACTATAGATTCTTGTGATCTAAATTTTTAAATTGTACCCATTTTTGTCTCATGACATTAAAACGAGAGTTATTCATCTAATAGGCCTCTTTACCTTTTTTGACAACGCACGCAAGTCTTCCCTATATTGTTCATTGTTTTAACAAAGGATAAAATTTGTGCATTTACAATGTGATTTATTTGAACTTGCGACTAACTTAATGATCTAGGCGCAGAAAGGGAGTCTGTTGTTGTAATACCCTGGAAAATTTCGAGGATTAAAGAATGATTTATTTCGGGGTTAGGAATTTAAAACTTTAAAAAGAATATAAAAAAATATGAAAGTTAAAAGAAATCGGAAAAGAATTTTTTTTCGAAGATTGTAATACCCGAGAAATCTTTTCGAGGTTTAAAATAAAATAAAAAGGAAAGAAAAGAAGTAGAAAATAATTTTTGGGATTTAATTCGGGACCTAAGAAATTGGAAACCTGAATTAAATAGGGAAAGGCATAAAATTAAAATTACATAATAGTTATGTTAGTTAAATTAATAATTATTTTAATGTTTAATTTCCTTATTTTTATTTCAGTTTTTCTTTTTGGTTTTTATTTATTTATTAATTAATTATATATATATATATATATATATATAAATTAAATAAAAGAAAAAGAAAGAGAAAAAGTGAGAAGAGTTATGCGTGAGAGGAAGAGAGAGAGAGAAGACGAGAGATAGAGAGAGAGAGGGAGGAGTGGACGGAGAAGAGCGGTCCGACGCTGGAGAAGCTCACCGGAGCTCGACTCTAACATCTTCCACACCTCCCACCAATCAAATCAAGGTTGGTAACCCCAATTTCATTTGAAACCCTCAATTTCTCTATTTTTAGGGATTTCTTCAATTTACCTTCGATTCAGTTGTTTCGAGGGTAGATTGAGACCTAGAAAGTGTTCTTGAACACTTAGTTGGGGTAGGAATCGAGATTATATTCTCAGATTTGCCCAAATTTGAATTTGGAAGAGTTTGGGGTTGAAATTCTAATTATTCCTAATTGGGAAAAATTGTTGATAATTAGAATTGAGTAAATAGGTTTGGATTGGTATTATTAAAATTATATGGTTGAAATATTAGCTGAACAAGACCCGTGAAGAGCTGGCCCGAGGTTACTAAGTTGAACCTTGACGTTAACATGTCGGGTCCCTGCTCGGTTTGCCAAATTATGCCTTAATGGTGATGTTGAGAGTCCTAAACTTTCTCATTTCGATCTCAAACACCCGAGAATAATTCTAAATATGCTATCAAGCATCAAGAATTATTTTAAGTGCCTTCTTGCTTCTCAAGGATGGAAACTTGCGGAACAATGAAGTCTAAATTCTAAAATGGTAATTTTAATCCTTCAAAATTATTAGGAAGCCTTAAGTAAGATGAATTAGAGGTGCATGTATTGAGGTTTGGAAACTAGATTTCTTAGAACCCGAGTAAGAACACAAGTTGAATCAAAATGCTTAGACCTTCCTAAAATTAGGATTCCTTCCAATCAAGTTAGATAAGCTTCCTTAGATGTGAATACAATTTAGATAGAGGTCTAATACTCAAATCCAAGTATGTGAAACAATCAAGTAGAGTGTTATATTTGAGTAAGTCAAGTGTCCGAGGAAGGACACGCATAAGTCGGGATAGAGAAGTCCAATAAGACCAAGAGCTTGACTCTATGGCAACCATGGACTACATGTCAAAGTAATGGAGAGATAAATAACAAGTTAAGCTAAGTAATAACCTTAATGAAGTAAATGTTGTTCTTATAGGAACAACGGCACGCAATAGAGTGCAACAGGAACTCTGAGGAGACTAAAGTTTTAGGAGAGGATTGCATGGAAGGTTGGCCAAGGTGAGGGTTCTTCCATATCGGCTCCTAGGGTTGTATGCTTATGTGGATTACATGAGTATGTATATTCTCTGCTTGTCTGATATGTGTTAGCTAGAGGTATAGAATACTAAAAGAATAAAAGAATTAGAGAATAGGTTGTGGAAAGTAGCTTAGATAGGAAGACATAGGAGTAGGGTGTAATTGTTTGCTATGATTGGTGTCTTACAAATCCAACTCATACACTCAGAAAGGATTTATATTGCTATGAAGATAGCTTGAGGCTCAGAGAGTGCATCTGGACGGGTATATAAGTTATATCCTGTTGAGGATACTCGGCCATATTAACAAGGAGAGGAATTGTTGCTACTTCGGGAAAGATACAAAGAATCATATTAATATGTGAGACCAAGATAAGGAGACATGGGAGGAACCTACGGGTGAACCGTGAACCTGATCTTGTAGAAATTTATCACCCTGTTGAGTTGGTCCATGGTGTGTCAGTGGCCATGCTTTGAGACGTCGTGCCATGCCCGCCATTATGGCTTGGTTGGGTAATGGATGAGTGGGCTCAAGCTCTTGCCCCGCAGCGAGGGGTCAGGACGTGCCACTTGGTGGCTATGGGTCAGTTGTTTGATAGACAGAAGTTGATTGTGTTTGATTAATAGAATTGTCACGAGGTGACCAGTACCCAAGTGAAAGGGTTAAGTATGTTTCACCACCTGGTGGCTAGCAATCTGAGTGTACGGGTTCGAAGTAGAAAAGCCACATAGTGGCTAGTAGATACCTTACAGTGGGGGAAATTAAGTAGATGTATGCTATAGTATCTGTGTGTGTGTACAAATTTTCTGTGTTTGCATATAATTGTTGATTGTGCAGTGTAGTGATGACGTACAGGATTACGTCATCACAACGTCTTGTTTGATTCAAACATGCTAAACGTGAGAGGTAAGTAAAAGCCGGCACTATGTGTTACATGTTTACTTGTGATTGACGTTGTGGAATAAACTGCTGCATGCTTATATCTGTTAAATGCATGTGAGTGGTTGGGTGAAATATCTGTTGTTGTGTGATCACCAAAAATGTATGCTAATTAACAGTAACTAGTTGTTTTTGCATGTGGTTGTGTATGACCCCCATTCCCAATGCTATGGTACCCGCCTTGCGCCGGGGATGGGAGAGTCCTCACTGAGTCGCGTTGTTAAGACTCACAGCTCATTTTTACTACACAGAGACAAGTTAAGTACAGGTGGAAGAAGTCTCGATGGAACGAGGGACAAGCAAAACTTTCCAAGACCCACAACTTGTTAATGTGGTTGAATAAATTGTAATTTAATTTACTTTATCAATGTAGCATAAAGTAAAGGGTAGACGTACCCAAATTAAATTGTATTACTAAATCTAAAACTGTCGGCTTCACACACCTTAAAGATCAGGATTAGTTAAATTGCGATACAGGGAAAACTTGTTTCCAAAATATATATATATACACATATATCTGTTGCATGTGAATAGTATCGGCACCATCTGCAGATGTGTAGCCAGTACACAGGTTATATATTATGTGTGTTTTCCTATATCTATATCCTGAAGTGGCACTGATCGTGGATTTTTTTGCCTAAGATAAGCCATAATTTCGGTGTAGCCATGATATTATACTGCATGTGAATGTATTTTCAATAATAGATATTCTGTCAATCAGGTGATAAGGCTTATAGGCATAGGGATATTCCCTGTGTCTGTGCTGGTCACGGTCCTCTAAACGGGGGTCGTGAAAAACTTGGTATCTAAGCTTGGTTATTCTTTAAGGGTGTGAAGCTAACTAGTAGTCTCGGGTGTCATTCGGGCTATCCATTATGAATTCGGACGTAACGGTGGTTCCGACAGGCCCTTGTGAGGTTGCTCAGGATGTTGAGTCATAAATTCTTTCGAGTCATCGCTTTAGGCATAGAATTTGTATGTGAAATTCTATGCAAAGCATATAACCCGTACAGTACACAAGTGCCGACAAGCACTAAGGCGTAAGGTGGGGTAGCAGTGACCCCGGGAACTTTAGGCTATAATAGGGAAAGGAGACATCCATGGAGAATGCTACCTAGACACAGACACATTTGGTTGAATTGTAGGCGGGAATGCGCTACAATGTGTGATTGTTTTGCAGGTGTTAAATGAGACGAAGCGTCTGCTCTGTTAGCGGCGCATTGTGTGCTATGGTATAGGCACAAGTTGTTTGATTATAGTATGGAATGCAAGTAGAATAGAAATATGTAGTGAATGGTACTTCAGACTAGGAATGGTTTGTAAAGTGAAAGAAAAGACACGCTTGGCGTGTAGAAAAGAAAGTAAGCCCATGGGGCGATTGAAATGGAAAGTTTACAGACAAGAATAAACAGGGCCATGAGGCATGAGACCGACAGGAAGATGACCACGGGAATGGGTCACGACTGTGCGGTATGCTATGGCTGAAGGAAGTGAGTTGTCCTTCCTAGAAAGTAAACAAAAAAGAGGTGGTGTATGCCACAATATAGAAGTAGAAGTCTACGGACTAGAAAATCGGGATGCGGTATATGGAAGGGCAAAGTGGTCGAACCATATCCCGTAGGGATAGATGTTAAGAAGTAGAGGCATATGTAAACGTGTAGAGCATGACCATATGCTGAGCAGGAAACCGAGTAAATAGTAAGGCACAGGGAAGGAGCCTAGTCTAACCCTGCGCTCGATCCATGAAATGCTAGTTCCTTAAGCAAACAAGGGGGAAAAGAAGGGATTAAGCCCAACCAAACTCTCTTGGGTTGCTTGAGGAAGAGCATAAAGAATAGGATATTGATCACATGAGAAATATTTGTAAAAAAAATCTTTTTTTGGTCTTTCCAGATGAGAGATTCTGAAAGAACCTCAAACTTTTCTTGAAAATACTAGGGATAACCATTGGAAGGCAAATTTTTATGAAAACTCTTTCTCAATTTGTGTCATTTCAATTGGTTAAACCCTAACCATTTACGAAAACCTTAGGCTTCATTTTCTAAGAAATAAACTTGAATTAATTTTTAAAACCCGCAGGGTGCCTAAGAAAACTAACTCATGTGACCAATACCCTACCAAACAATAGTCCTTTTACAGGTAAGTTGTATAAGGATGGTAGATGTAGTTGAGAAATCACTCGCTTGGAGTGATTAAAGTTAAGTAGATATCGAAAAGCATTAGAGAGTGCTAAAGTGCCAAGGGATTATACAGGTAAACCTAAGGGTTACCAATTAAGGGTGCTATAGGGTGATTATGGACCCGAAAGCATTAGACCAGAGCAGGTTTAGAAGTGGAAATGGGCGTAGACCTTCGGGTACCGTCCAGAGATAGGAAAATGAGTGTTATTGCCTTAGATAGCTCTCGAACAAGGTAACGTGAGAGATAAACCCCAAAGGGACTCGTGGAGGCCCGAGGGGAGAGAAAGTAGACAGGGATAAGTAGTTCCATAAAGGGGGAAGAGCGGAAGTCTATAGGACCCCATAGGATAGGAGTCAAGTAGGAGGCGGAGAACCAACTACTACCGTAAGTGCATGTATAGTACACAGATTGTAGTGGACATAGTTAGGTAAGCTAGTTCCACAGGTTGGTGAACCGTAGATCCATTAGTCTGAAGCCCGTCTATGGGTGGGGACTGAGTGGACAAACCAAACATATAAATGGCCGTGTGGGTGCCATAAAGGGAAAATTAACCATAAGGGCGGTTAATCGAGAAGGAAAATTTAGTGAGTAACAAGTATTGAGAAATACTCAAAGAAAGAGTACCACGTAGGTACGGAAAGGGAAAGAAGAGAGTGAATACGGGAACGGAGTCGGGTAAGCATCTGGGGATGCGAACCAAAATGATAAAACAGGTATGCTACCATTGGGGGCTATTGGAACCCAACGGGTAACACACTTGCAAGAGGCGGTATGTTTTCGTGAACATATGCCACACCGTAAGAAAGGAAAGAGTCAAACCATGGGAGCGGATCCCGTTTGGTCAAGGGGAGTAGAGCATGTCCGGGAAGGTTCATGCTGGAGTTAACGGATCAAGTATTCCAAGTAGGAATACAGGATTTAAGTGAGTTGAGGAGTTCGAGTGGGCCAAGTTGGGGTAAAAGCAAACGGAAACCCAATGAGTAGAGTTAGCATAGGAAGTGCAACTCTAAGTGGACTAACCTGAGGACGATGGTATAGATCCACAGTCATAGTCATGTTAAGCGAGGTCTTCGGATGTGTAGACCGAACTGAGCCTGAGGCAGAGTAATGAGTATGATGGTAAGGAGGAGACTGGTGAGTTTCCATTATAAACAGAAATGACTACAAGTAGTAGTCAGAGAAGAGTCTAAGTCAGTCAGACATGGGATGCTTACAGGGAGTAACCTGAAGTGGCTATGGAAACCACTAAGGGTAAGTGTAGAAGTCTGGAAAAGAAAGGGAAACACGAGTCATAAATGTAAGATCCTTTACCCTTTGGTGGAGAAACGATAAGTGTAATACATAGTTGTGCTAGTGTCATGGCACTTACTTTCGTTAGAACACGAGTAGGGTAAACCGAGTCGGTAGTGAGTATAACAACCTCGGAAGGGTTGGGTACACTGATGCCACAAAGTATAAACACCTACGTAGGGTGTATGCCGTGTAAGCGGTAAGTCTAGGTGTAGAGTAAAGGGTGTAGTAAGATGTAAACAGACTTTTATGGAAAAGTTGTTTACAAAGAATATATCGGGGGAATACCAGCAAAAGGGTAGCTGCTTGGTAGTAGAGGATACTTAGGTACGAGGACTCCGGTGTAGGGGAGTACTTCGTCAGTTAGAGTTTATAGAAATAGAACCTAGTGTGCTATGCAAATAGCTAGTGTCTTGGCGTGTTCCAAGACGAATATAAAGAGCTCACTACGAAGGTAGCTAGTCGGACAAGCAGATTGAGTCAAGGTAAGCCTCACTAGAGAAGGCAATAGTTAACTCCTCGGAGAACTAAATTGGGGCATGGAATGTGGTACGTGCCAGACACTCCATTGCAAAATTAGTAGCACAAAGTGAATTGAAACTAGGAAAGTTAGGTATCCTCGGGGAAGGATACGACGACGGATGGAGTCTGTCGGTTAACACCTCGCAGAGGGGTGGTTAAGTATGAAACTAGAACTGCAAACGATCACAGAAAGAATATGTAGAAACCAGATCGCGACATTGAGTCTCTAGGAAATAAAGATGAACCGTAGGGTAAAACGGTAAAACTTCCACATTGAGGGAAACCATAGATGAAATTGAGCCAAGGGATGGCAACAAGCCAACAACCCCACGAAGGAGATGAAACTCGGGGACCGAATTTCTTAACGGGGAAGAATGTAATACCCCAGAAAATTTCGAGGATTAAAGAATGATTTATTTCGAGGTTAGGAATTTAAAACTTTAAAAAGAATATAAAAAAATATGAAAGTTAAAAGAAACCGGAAATGAGTTTTTTCGAAGATTGTAATACCCGAGAAATCTTTTTAAGGTTTAAAATAAAATAAAAGGGAAAGAAAAGAAGTAGAAAATAATTTTTGGGATTTAATTCGGGACCAAAAAAATTGAAAACCTGAATTAAATAGGAAAGGGATAAAATTAAAAATACATATTAGTTATGTTAGTTAAATTAATAATTCTTTTAATCTTTAATTACCATATTTTTATTTCAGTTTTTATTTTTTTATTTATTTATTAAATTAAATATATATTAATTAAATAAAATAAAAGAATGAAAAAGAAAGAGAAAAAGAGAGAAGAGTTATGCGTGAGAGGAAGAGAGAGAGAGAGGGAGGAGTGGATGGAGAAGAAGAAGAAGGGGAGGAGCGCGGTTCGCTGGAAACCGGCCGGAGAAGAGCGGTCTGACGCCAGAAAAGCTCACCGGAGCTCGACTCCAACATCTTCCACACCTCCCACCAATCGAATCAAGGTTGGTAACCCCAATTTCATTCGAAACCCTCAATTTCTCCAGTTTTAGAGATTTCTTCGATTCACCTTCGATTGAGTTCTTTCGAGGGTAGATTGAGACTTAGAAAGTGTTGAACACTTACTTGGGGTAGGAATCGATATTATATTCTCGGATTTGCCCAAATTCGAATTTGAAAGAGTCCTAAACTTCCTCTTTTCGATCTCAAACACCCGAGAATAATTATAAATATGTTATCAAGTATCAAGATTTATTTTAAGTGCCTTCTTGCTTCTCAAGGATGGAAACTTGCGGAACAATGAAGTCCAAATTCTAAAATGGAAATTTTATTCCTTCATAATTATTAGGAAGCCTTAAGTAGGATGAATTAGAGGTGTAGAGGTTTAGAAACTAGATTTCTTAGAACCCGAGTAAGAACACAAGTTGAATCAAAATGCTTAGACCTTCCTAAAATTAGGATTCCTTCCAATCAAGTTAGATAAGCTTCCTTAGATGTGAATACAAGTTAGATAGAGGTCTAATACTCAAATCCAAGTATGTGAAACACTCAAGTAGAGTGTTATATTCGAGTAAGTCAAGTGTCCCAGGAAGGGTACGCATAAGTCGGGATAGAGAAGTCCAATAAGACCAAGAGCTTGACTCTATGGAAACCGTGGACTACATGTGAAAGTAATGGAGAGATAAATAACAAGTTAAGCTAAGTAATAACCTTAATGAAGTAAATCTTGTTCTTTTAGGAACAACGTCACGCAATAGAGTGCAACAGGAACTCCGAGGAGACTAAAGTTACAAGAGAGGATGGAAGGTTGGCCAAGGTGAGGGTTCTTCCATCTCTGCTCCTAGGGTTGTATGCTTATGTGGATTACATGAGTATGTATATTCTCTGCTTGTCTGATATGTGTTAGCTAGAGGTATAGAATACTAAAAGAATAAAAGAACTAGAGAATAGGTTGTGGAAAGTAGCTTGGACAGGAAGACATAAGAGTAGGGTGTAATTGTTTGTTATGATTGGTGTGTTACAAATCCAACTCATACACTCCGGAGGCATGATGAGTATTTTGTTAAATCTTTTCCCACGACGGTGGCAAGAGTCCTTGTACGGAAGGACTAAACTTTTATTTTGAAAACTCGTCACGACGGTGACTTAAATTATAATCATGCAAAGGGAGTTGCTGGTGGGTTTCGGATTTGGTTATGCTAGCGATGTGAGACATCGACTAGAACAACGTCAGATGGCACTTGAGACCTCAGTTTTATAGTCACCATGACGATAGTCATTGGCCTATCCTGGCAATAGGGTCAAAAAGGATTTATATTGCTATGACGATAGCTTGAGTCTCAGATAGTGCATCTGGACGGGTATATGAGTTATATCATGTTGAGGATACTCGTCCATATTAACAAGGAGAGGAATTGTTGATCCTTCAGGAAAGATACAAAGAATCCTATTAATATTTGAGACCAAGATAAGGAGACATGGGAGGAACCTACGGGTGAACTGTGAGCCTGATCTTGTAGAAATTGATCACCCTGTTGAGTTGGTTCAGGGTGTGTCAGTGGCCATGCTTTGAGATGTCGTGTCGTGCCTGCCATTGTGGCTTGGTTGGGTAATGGACAAGTGCGCTCAAGCTATTGCCCCGCAGCGAGGGGTCAGAACGTGCTACTTGGTGGCTCTGGGTCAGTTGTTTGATAGATAGAAGTTGATTGTGTTTGATTAATTGAATTGTCACGAGGTGACCAGTACCCAAGTGAAAGGGTTAAGTATGTTTTGCCACCTGGTGGCCAGCAACCTGAGTGCACGGGTTCGAAGTAGAAAAGCCACGTAGTGGCTAGTAGATACCCAGAGTGGGGGAATTAAGTAGATGTATGCTATAGTATCTGTGTGTGTGTACAAATTGTATGTGTTTGCATATAATTGTTGATTGTGCAGCGTAGTGATGACGTACAGGATTACGTCACCACAACGTCTTGTTTGATTCAAACATGCTGAATGTGAGAAGACTGGTAAGTAAAAGCTGGCATTATGTGTTACATGTTTACTTGTGATTGATGATGTGGAATAAACTGCTGCATGCTTATATCTGTTAAATGCATGTGAGTGGTTGGGTGAAATATCTGTCGTTGTGTGATCACCAAGAATGTATGCTAATTAACAGTAACTAGTTGTTTTTGCATGTGGTTGTGTATGACCCCCATTCCCAGTGCTATGGTACCCGCTTTGCGCCGGGGATGGGAGAGTCCTCACTGAGTCGCGTGGTTAAGACTCACAGCTCATTTTTACTACACAGAGATAGGTTAAGTACATGTGGAAGAAGTCTCGGTGGAACGAGGGACAAGGAAAACTTTCCAAGACCCACAACTTGTTCATGTGGGTGAATAAATTGTAATTGTAATTTAATTTACTTTATCATTGTAGCATAAAGTAAAGGGTAGACGTACCCAAATTAAATTGTATTACTAAATCTAGAACTGTCAGCTTCACACACCTTAAAGATCAGGATTAGTTAAATTGCGATACAGGGAAAACTTGTTTCCAAAATATATATATATACATATATTTGTTGCATGTGAATAGGATAGGCAGCATCTGCGGATGTGTAGCCAATACACAGATTATATATTATGTGTGTTTTCCTATATCTATATCCTGAAGCGGCACTGGCCATGGATTTGCTTGTTTAGGATAGGCCACCATTTCGATGTAGCCATGGTATTATACTGCATGTGAATGTATTTTCAATAATAGATATTCTGTCAATCAGGTGATAAGGCTTACAGGCAGGGGGGTATTCCCTGTGTCTGTGCCGGTCACGGTCCTCTAAACGGGGGTCATGACAGTTGTCTCAGGCGAGTCGTAAAACCCCAGGTGGTTTATAAGAGGGTTTGCCCCTTGGGTAGGTTCATTACAAAGGTAATCACTATTAGTTACATCATTTTAATTGGGGACTCCTGCCCGCCAAGAGCCCCATCGTAATTAGCCTGTGGTACTCATGTTTACCATGAAGTGTCAAGTGCCTATCACGTATCTTTTAATCAAGGGCTCCTGCTCGCCAAAATCCCCGCCATGATTCGCCTGTGGTACTCATGTATACCATGGAGCATCAAGTGTCTGTCACATATCTTTTAATTAGGAGATCATGCCTGCCAAGAGCCCCTGCCATTGTTCAAAGCCCAGGCCTACCGGGTCACCAAAATCACATTACTTTTTAGAAATCAGTATGGTCGCGACCACCAGGATATGGGGTCACGTCCACCGAGTAATGGCGAGTGCTCCGCTTCTTTCTTGTTTTGTTTTTCTTTTGGACCTTGCTACTAGTTCTTGCCTTGGTTTCGGCTCTTGTACTTGGAGTATGTCTTCCCATTGATCCCTATTAAGCCTACAACACTCAACAAACATCAAACACACCTATAAAATATTCCACGGATTTTGTAGATAATCAAGAATATCAATAAATAGTGCATTTTATCGCCCTTTTTGGCTCTACTCCTTATGTCAAATTATTCAACCTTTTTGGTGCAAAATCATATGTTTTTATCTATAATTTATGTTATTTAACACACTAAAGTTAGGTTGATTTTAGGTGCGATCAAACCCCCACACTTAAACCTTTGTACTCCTGGACAAAGAAAATCTAAAATCTAGAGCATTCAAGATAAGCTAACCTAGAGGGTTAGTGCTTCCAATCAGAAATAAAAATCTACCATGCAAGTACTCAAATAAATGTTGATCCTACAATCACTTTGGCAAGTTATTTATGCATGAGAATTTCTTCGAGATTATCTAGAACCAACATAACAATACGCTCATAGCCTCACCAATATTTGGGGTTTCACTCATAACATTCTTACTTGCTTCTTACCATAGGCTTGCAGAAGGTCTATATCTCCACCGTTTAGTGAACACAAGTCCGTAGTCAAGAGTTCTTTTGGGCTTGTAACATTGCTAATGGAGGCTATATATTTCTATTGTTTATAGAAAGAAAGAGCAAAATCTTCCTTTGCATAAATACTCAATCTTGACTGTTTGAAAACTAAGGTTTTTCTTCTCATCCTTCAACCTTATATATGCCCTTGGCTTTACTTTTGTGCCCTTGCACTTTGCTTTATTTTTTTTACTTTCCGAATAAACCATTTGGTTGACCAAATCCCCAAGGTTTTTCACATGACTGGGAAGACAAGAAGTTTTTGACCTGGACAATCAAACAACCAATAT
The DNA here is from genome assembly GCA_014851425.1 of Senna tora. Taxonomy (NCBI): domain Eukaryota; kingdom Viridiplantae; phylum Streptophyta; class Magnoliopsida; order Fabales; family Fabaceae; genus Senna; species Senna tora. Next base: position 19,399,997 of record CM026262.1, read on the forward strand.
TAATAAAATATGTCAGGAGAACTGCTTATGTAAGGCTCAAAGCAGGGTAATAGGGGTATGCATTTGCATATATATATATATATATATATATATATATATATATATATATATACACACATACATACATACATACATACATATATATAGGCTTGTGTTTGGGCAATGGGTACAAGAAACGAATGTCTCAATCTTCCCATGTCCTTGCGTGCTAGGGCAGCCTCAATTAAGACCAACAACAAGTTGTAACATCCTGTCTAATTTAAAACTAAAATAGAAGTTTGACTGATTTTTCTTACTTTGACTTTCCTGTTTTGAATGTTTGTGTGATTGAATGTTTTTGCAAATAGGATAAGGGACCCTAATTAGGAAGGGAGAAGCTTAGGAATGAGAAAAAAGTGCTGGAGAAAACCCTAATGCAAACCCTAGGGACTAAATTGAAAGGAAAACTCAGTTTTAAACCCCTTTGATTTAGGTTAGCTAAACTAAGCACGAAATACCTATTTGACCTATATTTGATAGTCTAGGACACTTTAGAGACACCCTAGGACCTAAATAAGGAAACCCAATCCCAAGACAAGTCCTAAATCTTCATATTTCTCCAGTAGAAATTTAGGGACTAAAATGAAAGAAATAGAAAATTTCAATTAAGACACCTTACCTTACTTAAAGCCCACGGGAACTCAATCTATCCTCCCAAAAACATCTAAACCATTCCTATTAAGCAACAACCACATGTCTTAGGTAAAATTAGGAAGCAACACAAGGTTACACATCATAAAACATAATAATAAGTATTAATAACCTATTTCAATCACTCAATAACTTTAATACCCAAATTAATTACCCCAAACGAACCCTTAACACTGCTAGCACATGCCCTTAGCTGTCTAAGTGATAACCAAGCAGAATGGAAATAGAGGCACCTAGCTAAACATGCACAAAATCATCATGAAAGCTCACATGACTCACCATCACCATTTAAGGTGTAGCCGAGACAATTAACACTATCCAGCTACCCAAACACCCCTAAAACCCCACTTAGTCACCAGCCTAAGTGTCTTAAGCTAGATGAAGGGGAAAGAAGGGCTAGACAGCTCACAATAACCACACAAACTAATGATTAAGCCCATTTGCCTATAAATAGAGATCATCACACACACACACACACTCTAAAACTGAGACTCACACATACATACCAGCACCCAACCTCAAGTGAACTAGAGGGAATAGTGAGAGAGAGAGAGAGAGATCAGAAGCTAGAGAAAGAGAGAGAGTTGAAGTTGGAGGCTAAGAAGCAAGAGTGGAAGCTGAAAACTCAAGAACACACACAAGGAGAACTCACTCTCATCACTTAGCTTGGAACCGAGGCTCACAAGGGATATTCAACTTGATTCTTCTTTGGAAAACCAAAGGAAACATAGGGCACGTTTTTTAGTGAGAAAGGGAGAGGGAGAGGGAAAGGGAGGGGGAATGGGAATAGGTTTGACGTGTTTGGTAGTAAAAATTTGGAATGGGAATGTATTAAAATTACCATTTTACCCCTTATATTAAAATAATAAAAAAAAGAAGGTTATGATTGTGTCAAATCAAAGGGTATAATAGATATTTTGTATTTTATTTTATTTTATTATTTTTTTTAAATTTTGTCAGATGAAATAATAAAGTAAAAGTAGGTGGGGCCCACCCGGCCCCCACCTACTTTATTTTTTCTTTCCTTAGTTCATTCCATCAAAATGAAAGTGATCATAGGGTTACCCTTCCTCCTACCCATTAGAGTCAAAAGCATCCATCAAACAAGTGATGGTATAAGACTTTGTGTCCATTTTCTTTCATTCTTCAATTCTGAACTCTATTTTGGCAGCACAACCACGAAACCAATGAGTGCATACACCTCAAGGACCAAATTGAAGATCTACTCAGGAAGGGCCATGATCGTCACTTTTTCACGAGGAGGAAGAACGCCCTCAAGGGAGCCCCAACAACTGGGACCACTAAAATAGAACGAAGGAAAATCAAGAACCACGAACAAAAAAGACCAACTTAAGTCTACAGGCGCACAACACCCATATAGTTGGGAGACTTATGTAAATAACGAATATCCCCCCTTGACACGTGGCATCACGACACCTATCTTGAAGGGGCACTAACCCACGTCCTCTCAGCATGCCCCCACTAAGAGGACGTGGGACGCCCACACCTTCCGCCCTCAGAGGCTATAAATATCCCCTTACACAATTGCGAAGACATTCACTCAACTTTCTGTACACATATCATATTCTCTTAGATCCCAACAAGTAATTATGCCATTAACACACAACAGTTCATCATCATCTACAGCAACTATCATCACCAGGCGACCCAACTCGCCCGCCTTACATACACGTCTTAGCCGCACACAACACTTGCAGGTAGGATTCTTGTCTAACGGCTCCTATGGACATATTCCTAACGAAGTATGTGGACTTTGATCCCTCATTAAGGGTAAGTAGGAACTTAGGTTCCCATCTAAGGACAAGTCCCCCAAGGTAAAGACCCCTTGTAGTCCTCTACTTCACCCAAAGATTCTACCATGTCAAAAATGAATCTTACAAAAACCATGAAATGATTATTAATATTTTATGCGTAATGGTTGTTAGTTGTAACATGAACATGAAAATAAATATTGCCAAGCTGCATAAGGTCAATGTGCCATATATTGACACAAAATTTACTACAACTCAAGCTCTGTCCGTCTTGGTTATTCTTGGATTTGACCAAAACTTGAAAGTGAAGTATGGTAGCAAAGGTGTATTTGGTGGCTATGTTAATATTGTTAAAGTCATTAAGGTTTTAGCAATGGATACTGATGTGCCCGCACCCAAGTTTACTAAGCACAATCTTGTCATTGACTTCCTTGATGAGATGAAACTCAATAAATTTGGTTTAATTAAAATCCTTGCATATATTAAAATTTTGTTAGAATGGGAAGACCACTGCTTGGTATTTGAGAAAGGTCTAGACAGTTCACTAGCATGTTTGAAGGCTCTAACAAAATTTATCTTTGAGATGCGGTTGACTTTAGTTGCATTATCTGCTCTAATATCCATTGGTTTTTTCATCCCAACAATGATTGAGAATGATTCTTTGCTTGGTTATGGTCTTGTAGAGAAGGTGATTTTTTCAATTGCCAGATCAAAGTCCTTTCCATTTGATCCTGGAGGTTGTTGATACTTGGTACTATAATCTTTTATTGGGTTGATTTGTCTTATATTGAGCTCAATTTTGAGGAAAATGTTGTTTTTGAAGAGCGGGGTATTGTTATAGATCTAAAGAAAAGAAGCAGCCCAATAGGAGTAAATGTAAATAACAAGCCCGCTGTAGCTGTTTGGACTGATGATGGATGGGACATCAAGTATACAATATTGAGCCCACTATAATGAACCCATACTAAAGAAATAAGGATTAGCATCACCTTATATTAGGGAGGGTCACACCTACTAATGGTCAAGCTAATTTGGATTGTAAGCGTTAGCTTGGAGTGTTCTCCTTACTCGAATAAGAGTCTTCATTTTGAATACTTGCTATCTTATGGAAATTGACACAATCTACCTTCGTATTTTCCATTTCTCTTACTTCCATTTTTATAATTTTCCTTTTAGACTCTATCACATTCCTTGAACAATACTACATCCTCACTCCTAGCGCATACATTTGCACTTTGTGCTTAGCACTAGATTCTCAGGCTCTCTACAACCTGAGAACACCACTTCCTCGTGAACTACGAAGACTTTAATCTCACTCAATGAATAGGTAGACTCTTAGGTCCCAAACTTGGACCGAGTCCACTTTCTTCAAGCCTCCATTCTCTTTGATCCCGACCTCTCCTAAGTCCATCGGAATATCAATACTTCTCTAACTTTAGCCCATAAATTATGTAAATGCCAACGTAGTCCTTAAAAAAAGACTTTGTATCACAATTTTATTTATACAAATAAACGAAAATATATGAAACACATGAAAAAATTGCGATAAGATGTATATTTTAAGGATTACATTTGATATTTTTTTGTTTAAAAATTAAATTGAAACAAATGAATTCTTTTAAATTTTTGCAAATTAAATATATTTTTATGATTCAAATAGTAAATTAAAACAAATTAAAATTTTTAAACCAAATTAGCAATTTACTTGTAAAAAACCAATTCTTTATGCAATTATAAGCCATCAAAAGTAGTTGTCACAGTCAAATAATGTTGAAACTTTAAAGTCAGTAAAAATTGATGAAAAAAAAAAAGAAAGTCAGTAAAAAAAGTTGACCGAGTTTCTCTTCTGAGTACTGTGTGAAAGAAAATTGAAGTATATGAATTAAAGTAATAAACGATCTGAAAGCTATGGCTGAGACACACAGTGGTACTAGTAGTCACACACAGCCCGGCATTGTCACTGTGGTCGGAAGATTGGGTTAGTTGGTGAAACTTGTTTGTTTCACAGAGATCTAGGCAGTGTCTAAGCATTCGGAGCCTTATGGATCGGCAACGAACTCAGAGCCCTGTTTCTATTCGCCATTGGAGTAGCGAATCCGGCATCACTTCACCTGCACGCAATGGTCATGCTCGCTCCTCTTCTGTCTCCGGAATCTCCAACATCAAAAGGACTCAAAATGTTGCTGCCAAAGCTGCTGCTCAGCGCCTTGCCCAAGTCATGGCTTCTCAGACTCCTGACGATGACGAAGACGACGATGATTACGATTTGGGATTTCGCTACACTGCTCCTCCTCCTTTGTCTCTTTCCAGGACTAGCAAAACCTCTCGTCCATCTGCCACTACTACTACTAGATCTCCATCACCTGCGGTGATCTTTCGCTTCCACATTGCTTCTTTTGTCTTCGGTTTTCGTTTTTCTTTTCTTTTTGTTGATCTGCTATGAGTAGATAAGTTGTTTTGCAACATTCACCGCGACCTCTTCCCTACCACTGTCGCTGTTCATTTGAGTTGCGATGCGGTTTCAATTCAGTGAATCTTCTGCTGCATTATATATTGCCTGAATTGTAGGGTTACTTGCTGCCATTTTTGGATTTCGTGTCGGCCAGTGGCTGATGTTAAATATGTATCTTATTTTACACTTTTATATGCTTTGCACCTTAAATACTTCACTTTTACTCATGTGAAAAATACCTTACTTGTTTGATCGAAGATATGGTTCACTAAAACTGCTAGAGTAAAGAACGTGTTTTCCTTTTCAATTTATCTTTCAAGGAGTTGCCAGAGCTAAGGGAAGGTCTCCGTAAGAGTCATAAGTAGAAATGCGGCTCTACGTTGACACTGTACGGCCAGAATGTTTTGCTAACTTATCAGTTATCAAGTGTTAATACATGCATAGTTCAGGATTCTATTAGGCTTGTCGTTCAGTCTGTGGAAAAGATGCTTGCAATACATGATAATAATAATAATAATAATAATATCTTATCATTCTTTATTTCTTTAATGGGAAAGCTGACTCTTGACAGTTTTTTTCTAATTGATCTTTCTGTTAATTAGTTAGCTCGGAACTTTGTGGAAGAAACACCATCATCTCGATCTGCATCAGCTGGAAGATCTTCAATGTCTCTTCGTCCAGCACCCATGATACCACCCAATAAAGTACAGTCGAGGGCTCCACCTGCAGTTCCGCCAGTAGAGCCTTCTCTTAGTAAGCCAAAAGATAAAAGGTAAACTGTCGTAGGACTCATACCCCATAATAATAATAATATATATATTTCTTTCACTTAGTTAGGTATTTCAAAAAATTTCGGTGGACTGACTTCTCTTCATATATTTATAACCTTCACGGCATTGTGAAGTCATCTCTTTCTTCCTATGTGAAGCACACTTGACATTAGAGGTTGTAAAGCTTTGGAGACAGCTGCCCGCCTCTGGTAACTCATTGGTGCTGTTCTGCAGATGTTGATCCAGCTTCTCTTACTTGAAATCTTTCTGTGTGATTCTGACTTCGTAGATTTTATTTAGTAGTGATTCCAAAAAGCAAAAGGCCCTCTTTATTAGTGGTCTGGAATCATATATATATATATTTTTAATGTAAGAAAAACTAAAAACAGGGTTTTAGCAAAGTAAGTTGAATACTAGAGATTGCTAAAATAATATCGGTTCCAAGAATATAGAGTACTACCATCAACTTCCTTCATGGTTTCTCTTTGTTCACTGAGTCTTCTTTTAAAGGCTGGTTTGGGTTTCTTTTGCTATATATACTTGTTCTCTAATTTACAAAATGATGAGTCCATAGGATGCAAAAAGCTTAACTGGTTCTGGATATTGTTGCTCACTATTATGGATGTTTATGTGTAAAATGTTTGAGCTGCCTCTGACTCATTCTTAGAATACCAAGTACATATGTGCTATTCTTTAATTTTCTTAGATTCTGTTTTTTCAAGCATGCACACACACAGAGACACGTATGCATGGGTTATTTGTGATTTAACAAATTGAACATTATTGATAGGGGTGCTTTGCAGATTTGCATTTGATGCTGGACTTGTTAAACCAAAAGATTCTGGAGATCAGCGTGAAGCTTCTGCCCTTCGTGATGAGGTATATTAGTAATTTATACTAAATCATCATGTATGTAAGTTTTATGAAAGGCAATCTAATATGATAAGAATTGAGGAATAGATATGTTATTCAGCCGTTGTAAGTTTTTCCCTAAAACTAATAACTATTCTCTGTGCAGCTTGATATGCTTCAAGAAGAGAATGAAAGTATACATGAAAAGGTGATATGATTTTGAGTTGTCTTCTAATAGTGATTGATGAATTATACAAAATATCAATTATAAGTATTGGAACTTTTCTATACTGTACAGCTTAGACTAGAGGAAGAGAGATGTGATGAAGCAGAGGCAAGAGTTAGGGAGCTTGAGAAGCAGGTACTTGATTTATTTCTTTATTGGTATATGCTAACATTAAAAACTGAGTTCCCACAAATTAACTCTGGTCCTCTGGATGATTATGTGCTTATTTATGTCCAACACAAGTACAGCATTTGAGTCCATGATTTTGAAGATCACGATTTGTGTTTAGCATGTTTGTCATCTTATTTTGCTATAAGGGTCTCTAATTTGTGGCCTTTAACCTGGCTAGACGGGTTGAATTCTGGACTAGGTATTGATATTTCAAAATTACCAAGCTGGAAGTGTTTATCCTAAAATTTGTTGAAACTAAGTTCTACTTCTATAGGGACCTTTAAATTCTCTTTAGTGACCTAGATGTCTATGTTTGCATGTGTGTGCTTATGGGAGATATATCACATTTGCTGCATAAACAATGTCTAATCCTTCCTATTGTTTGAGTCTGCAGGTTGCTGCTCTTGGCGAAGGTGTGTCCTTGGAAGCTAAACTCTTGAGCAGGTGAGTTTAAGTTAATAGTATTGAAAATAAATTTCCTTTACTTAGTAGTATGTATAATGACACCCATTTACTGAATTGCAGAAAGGAAGCTGCATTGCGTCAAAGAGAGGTAATGTGGGAAAATTCTGAAGTTTGTTTAGTCTGCTCAAAGAAAAAGTACCTCTAACAAATATACAAAGCTTATATTTACAGGCTGCACTAAAAAATGCAAAGGACTCTAAGGATGGAGTAGATAAGGAAATAACATCTCTACGGATTGAAGTTGAGGTAAGTATAGCATTTTATTAAGAGAACTACTTCTCTGCTGGCAATATAAATATGCTTAATGTTTTTGTCTTCCAGAATGCAAAAGTTGATACTGCAGCTGTAGTTAGTCAGCTGCATGGAGCTGAATCTGAAGTGAAAGCTCTTCGATCAATGACACAAAGAATGATATTAAGTCAGAAAGAAATGGTATATTTTTCTCAACTGCAGGATTCAATTGGTAGTTATTTGGATATTCGTTATATGAATTTCATCTTTTCAGGAAGAAGTTGTTCTTAAGAGGTGTTGGCTTGCACGCTATTGGGGTTTAGCTGCAAAATATGGTAAGCTGAGCGTGCTTTTTCTTCATTTTTCCTTTCTTTCTGGGACAAGATAGAGGCATATGATTCTAAGTTGACCATCAAATTATTTAAATATCTATTGGTCTTGTTGGTTTTTTAAAAATTCTAGAAATGAATTTGAGAGAGAGATGGAGAGAATACAAAGTAGGTTAAAAGCTGATTTTCATTCTCATTCATGATTCATACTTGATTTATACATAGAGATTGTAAATAACAAACTTTCTAATTTTGTGGGCCATCTAATTTGAATATAAAAACTGAAGATAATAAGAAATTTAAATGTTAACAAAAATAAATAACCTAACAGCAAAAATCTTGAAAGGTTTCTTATTTGAATTTTTAAAAAAATAACAAACTATTGGAGCTAAAATGCCATAATTCAACAGGTTTCATATATGGTCCCTTTGGCAGAACCTGAGTGTGCTTTCTGATCAGCTTTTAATATATATGTTTGTATGTGTATGTGACAAATGCATGTAATACCATATTATGTCTACGCCCTTATTATTAATGTATGTTTTGATGCACATATAATTTTATTTTGGAACTAGTAACCTGGGAAAAGTCAACTTATTTGACAACTTTAGTTACAGAATATTATTGTCATATTGGGATTGAGTAAAACAAGTACTGGTTGAGGTTTACGTGTTTTGTGGTTCTGTTGAAGTTCAGTTGATTATATGGATAGTTGCCTGTGTATTTGATAGGATCCAGGTACTGAAATATGTCACTGTATTAATTAATAGTAAATAACACAGAAAACAGCCCCCACACCAGCTCACAGTGCTAAACCAGGAACAGAACAGCACAGCTCTGTACCATAAACCAGAGAAAATAACAGCAACAGAACAATGTAAAAGACGATAAAAATAAAAGGATAGCTAGGGCAACACTCCAATAGCAACCAGAACATACACCCACTGTGCTAACGTTCAAGAGGTTAGCTCTCTCCCAAGTCCCTTTCCAAAATTTTCCTCCTTTTCCCAATCTAACTACACCATTTTTTATAACCAACTTACGCCCAATGAAATTGCTACACGTGTTCCTATCCCATTCTTCCCAAAACCATGACAGAATATGCCGTCTAAAACTTCCCTTCCCTCTATCTTCACTCTTGAACCTTCTAGAATATAGGGCCCCATCAGTATTGTTTAGTGTGCGTATCTAATCTGAATTTGTTTGCTTTTACAAATGGATAATTTCTTTGCTAACTTACTGCAATCTATGTTTTGCAAATTTTCCATGTTTTCTAGGCATCTGTGCAGACATTGCTGTTTCTAAGTATGAACATTGGTCATCCTTGGCCCCTCTTCCATTTGAGGTTGTTGTTTCTGCAGGACAGAAGGCTAAGGAGGAATGCTGGGATAAAGGCACGTAAAAGACATTTTTACCTTACAGTTGATATTAATTTACCTGCTTAGTAGGACAGCATAATGCCTTATGTTAATTTCCTAATGTCAATGGTGATTTCCCACTATTTATGGGCCTATGATTTTTCTCTCATAATTGTTATGGTTAAGCAGATGATGATGCATCAGAGGCAAGGAGCAAACTTGTTCAGGACTTGAATGATCTTACTGGAGAAGGAAATATTGAAAGTATGCTTTCAGTCGAAATGGGGCTGAAGGAGCTTGCTGCCTTAAAGGTTCTCTTCAAATGCCTTATGTATCTCGTTAAATTCATGATCTTTTAACACATAATTCAGCCACTTCGTTTTGTTTTTACGTCTCTTGCTTAAGGTCACCATATCTACTTCACTGGTGATATCTTCCATAAAGAGTCACTATACTTAACCACAGTTTTTTCTGATCATTTTTTTCGCCCGTTTTATCCAGGTTGAGGATGCTATTGTGCTTGCATTATCTCAGCAGCGGCGTCCAAGTTCTGCTCGACAATCTGTTTCTGGTATGCATTATATATGGTGGTTATACAGATAACTCCTTTAGTTACTTTCTTGTTATATTCCTAGATCCAATAGTTCATTACTGTCAACCCTAATCATTGACTTTATGAAGATAATAAGTGCAAAACTGTTGGAAGATTGTATGTTTGTTCCAGTCTTACTCTATCTATGTGGAAATTTACTTGCCAACTTTACCCTTATACAGATACAAGCTTGGGGTTCATTATGAAAATATTTTTATCATGGAAGTACTTCTGACTTTACTAGTACAAGTATGGGAGATGGTGTGTTTGTTCCAGTCTGTTTAGTTTATGTTGACTCCATCTATCTGGAAATTTTCTTTCTGCCAACCTTACCTTTCTCGAAATACAAGTATGGTATACCGTATACATTACAGAAGTATTAATCATGGAAGTACTTTTGACTTTCACCTATTAGCCAGTTTTTTGTTGGAAACTAAAAACTGAGTTATATGCACTAACAAGTAACATTTTATACACTTTTGGACATTGCCAGATATTAAATCACCAAGGGATCCCAAATTTATGGAGGCATTTGGTATGTTTCCCTAACCTTTGTTACTAATTGCTGAAATTGTCCTTTAGAATCCCCTTGCAGATTATTAGTTAATGCTAGGCTAAATGTTTTATTGTTTTGTTTTTGTATAGAGCTGAGTCCAGAGGAGTCTGAGGATGTTCTTTTCAAGGAGGTATTTATTCTTGTCAACTATTGATGCTCTTTTGTTGAAAATTATGAAGCACGGGTATTTTTAAAATCAAGCCGTAAGAGTACCTGGTACGGTACCCAGTAAGTTGTGTACTTCAAAATATGCATGATGAATTTTCTTTTGATTTTAATACTTATTGAAAAAATTAGAAGTATATTTACAAAATTTCAACTTTTAACCTTGTAGATTAGGCAATTATAAGAAAAAGACTAATATTTACGTTAATAACATATAAGATCATTACTAATTATCCTAGTTATATGAATGTTGCGCGTTAGATGAGTGGTTACACTAGAATGGATAGGATTAGGAATGATTATATTAGAGAGAAAGTGGGGGTAGCACCTATTGTCGAAAAATTAGTCGAAACACGCCTTAGGTGGTTTGGTCATGTACAAAGACAGCCGATAGAGGCTCCTGTACGTAGAGTTGACCAAATGGAAGATAACCTAATAACTAGAGGTAGGGGAAGACCAAAGAAAACAATAGGAGAAACGATTAAGAAGGATCTATCCATAAATAACCTAACCATAGAAATGTGCAAAGACAGAACATGTTGGCGTCGCTTGATCCATATAACCGACCCCACATAGTGGGAAAAGGCTTTGATTGTTGTTGTCGTATATATGATTAAAGGATCATAATCAACTTATATTGTGGTAAAAATTGTCATATAAAATGAAACTTACTTGATTTATTTAATATATATGTATCCTATACAACAACAACAATCAAAGTCTTGCGACGCCAACATGTTCTGTCTTTACACATTTCTATTCAGTTGTTTATAGCTAAGTCTCTCCTAATAGTTTCTCCTATTGTTTTCTTTGGTCTTCCCCTACCTCTAGTTATTGGGCTATCTTCCGGTTGGTCAACTCTACGTAGAGGAGCCTCTAACGGCCGTCTTTGTACATGACCAAATCACCTAAGGCGTGTTTCAACTAATTTTTCTAAAATAGGTGCTACCCCAACTCTCTAGTGCAATAATTCCTAATCTTATCCATTTTAGTGTGACCATACCTGTACCCCGTACTCGTATTGGCACCCATACCTGTATCTATGCAACATAGATTGAAAGTTTGCGACATATCCATGTCTGCTGCTTGCTTTTGTGTATACAGTACACCTCCCTTCTGCCATCTTTTCTCTACCTTTTCATTGAAATTTGGTTAAATTAGATCTAATACACTATTGTTTTAAAATTACGCTCGACTCTCTAGAAATCTCCCACAATCTATGAAGCACCAACACCGACACGGACACACAACACGGACACGGACACCTCGACACGCCGATTCTTAAAATTACAGGACACAACACGGCATATATATATATAAATTTTATATATATATATATATATATTTTAATTTCAAGAGGACATAAAATATTTATAAATATTGATAAAAGCTTCAAAAATTACAATATTCATGATGTCATATATATTAATAGAGTATATGTATATACACAGTATATTATATATATATATATGTATGTATACCTTGAAGAGAAAAGTAGAGACAGAGTGTTGCAGGCGTGTCGCACGTGTGTCAGCGTGTCAGACACGCCATAGAACTAGCGTGTCCGTGCTTCTTAGCCACAATTTATTTTTTTGTCATGAAGCCAACTTTTTCCAAAATATGTGTTTTTACCAAAAGATAAAATTACTTATTTTTTTTACAGTGATATTAAAAATCAAATTAGTTTTTTGTTGGATCTTATCATCAACTCAACAGCTGTCTCAATAAAAATAAAATCGCAGTCTCACTTTGTGTAGAAAGTAAACTTTGTAGAAAATAAATTAGATAGTAGTCAACTGTAATTTTGAAACATGAGAAGTCTTGGGTGTAATTTAGCTAATCCTTGAGAGAATTACTCTCCCCATTCTGGGTTTGACCAGAAATATGCTTGGTTTATATAGTATTCAATTTGATGCCAACTGAGTGAACTCACTGTACTTGGACAGGCATGGCTAACATATTTTTGGAGAAGAGCCAAGGCTCATGGTATAGAGGAGGACATTGCCCAAGAACGTCTTCAGTTTTGGATTAATCGGAGTGGGCATGCACCTACTTCACATGATGCTGTTGATGGTAATATCCATTTTCATTTTAGTTGCATTATATTACTTCACATAGACTTATCAACCCAACCCAGAATGTCTGGGAAAAGTATTCATTTACTCTCCCATTAATTGTGGAAAAGATGTCTGACTCGTTTTTGTATTCAAGAATTAGTCTCATTTAGCATGTGGGCAAGGACACGTACGGAAGGTGTTCCACTATTCCCTTTGTTATATTATACCCAGGACATTACCATGTACTAAAACATGACATACCTGTTCTTTGTTCCAGCGTTTTATTTTCCATACCCACTAAATAACCCTAGGCAAAAGCACTCTTTATGTCCTGGATTTACACTAATTTTCAATTTGGTTCCTAAATTTTTTTCAGTCAATTTTTGTCCCAAAAGTTTCGAATCGCATTCTATTTCGTGCCAACACCTAACATCATCCAAACCTCTAGCGGAAAATGATTATATGACATCATACATGTAATATTATTGCTAATTCATCACTCGAAACATTATCACTTCTTCATATTAATGCCAACTCATCACTCAAAACAATGTTGCTTCTTCATAATAAGAAAAAGAATAAACATTGTTTTAGTGTGTCCTCAAGATTATAAGTGATAATAAATCAATAATGTTACATGAGTGGTACTATCATTTCTTTTATAGTAACCGACTTAGTTTTATGAAGTTGAAATATTGCTTTATTATTTCGTTGGAAGTTGTTTTGGGTTACTACTTTTGACTTAGCCTCCTATATAAAATCATCTTATTTCATGTAAATCAAATTATTGGGATTTAAGGAAATATAATCAGCTTATCAAAAAATATATATATATAATCAGACTTGCTATCTCCTCTTTCTTTTTTCTCCCTCTTACCTCGTACCCCTTTAATCTTTCTCCTCTCTTATCTCCCCTCCTAATCTTCCCTACCTCCATTTCTCTTCCTCTTTCTCTTTACTCCCCAACATTTGTTTTATCCTCACTGGTCCTACATCAGTCTTGCAGATTATAAATGATGATAAATCATAATATTATATGTGTGGTGTCATGTAATTTGGGCGGCATTAGGGGTTGGGATGAAATCGGTTGTAATTCATAACTTTTGAGACAAAATTGATTGTTAAAATAATTTAGGAATGAAAACAAAAATTGGTATAAAGTTTGTAGATATAAAAGATGCTTTTGCATTAAAATTATCTGCAAATTTTTTATCTTTTAAAGTATGCTGGTCCCATAAAAATTAATATTTTTCATGATATGCTTCAATTTTGTTTTAGTTTCATGGATGACTGCAGTTAGTCTGAAAATTCGCGCACAGTATTGAGAAAAAAAATTTTCCACCGACTTTACTTGTGTGGTTTTTAAATTTCAGTGGAGCAAGGACTTGTGGAGCTTAGGAAGTTGGGAATTGAGCATCGACTTTGGGAAGAATCCAGAAAAGTTGACCAAGACTTTACAGCACGGAAATTGACTGTTTGACCATAAATTTCTGCTGAATCACTTTTGATCTTCCTTCTGGATTGTGGACACACTCACCTTCCTTCACCAGTTGGCAGTTGCTCAGTGAGGTTACCTAATGCTGTCATCTCTTCATCCCTCAACTATTGTACATGACTGTTAGCAAAATTGATGATGGATGCTGCCACGCATAGTGCATCAAGATAGTCTGTTTATTTAGTTAAAGCAATTCAGTGCTCTCTCTTCTCTCTCTCTCCTTGATTTGTTCCAAGTTGCATAGATACGGTACAGATACAGGTACGGGTGCAAGTACGGGTACGACTAATTTTTCAAAATATAAGATACGGGTACGACAATATATACATAAAAATTTATAATATATGACCATTTTTATGATAATAAAAATAGATACAACAACAACAATCAAAGCCTTTTCACACTAGGTAGGGTCGGCTATATGGATCAAGCGACGCCAACATGTTCTGTCTTTGCACATTTCTATGGTTAAGTTATTTATGTCTAGATTCCTCTTAATCGTTTCTCCTATTGTTTTCTTTGGTCTTCCCCTACCTTTAGTTATTAGGTTATCTTCCATTTGGTCAACTCTACGTACCAGAGCCTCTTCCGGCCGCCTTTGTACATGATCAAACCACCTAAGGCGTGTTTCGACTAATTTTTCGACAATAGGTGCTACCCCTATTTTTCGATAATAAAAATAGATAATGACTATTTAATTATACATGATCAAACAAAATAATAGTAAAATGATATTAAAATCTATATAAATGGTATAACTTAGTTATAAACTAATTTGATATTGAAGTATATATTTGTCTTTCTCTTATAATTATTTAATCTATAAGACTAAAAGTTAAGATTTTACAAATACACATGAAATTCTTTTAATAAGTATTGAAATTAAAGTTTTTCAAAAAAAATACGTCATATATATTTTGAAGTATTCAAAAATATTTAAAGAGATACAGGTATGGGTACGTATCAAATACGGGTACGATTTGATTTTAGAAGTACTCATGCAACCTAGGATTTGTTGTGCTAGGAACTAGAAAAAATGAAAACGAGATCTCCAAGGCAGGTGGAAGAACCGGCCTAAATTTCAATTGATTAGCAATAGTATGTATTTTATAAAGAATGTTTAAAATGAGAATTATGATCAATATATTATAAAATATGATTATTTAATTGAAAACTATATTGAAATATTTAAATAGAGAAGAACCCCTATGGAGGCTTAGATTCAAGAGACCAAGCTATCTAATGTTTTTTTTTTTTAATAAAAAATATTGTATAAAATATTTTTATTACTATATTCGCAAAATGTTAGGTGCTTTAAGAAGAAACTTAACTTTTCAAGAGATTTGAGTTCATATTCAAATTCCATCTAAATATAATCCATAGCCTCATTGCATGGTATTCGTCTTCATACCATTCATGGGATTATCTAACTTACAATCAATCTCTCATATCTTTATTGCAAATGTTGGTTTGTACCTCGGAAAGGTTTGTTCATCGTTGCTGCGAGACGCGTTAAAGTCATAATTTGAAGGACCAAGTAACTTACATAATCCGTAATCGGGTTGTTGTAGTTGCTGGCGATGCCACTTGAGTATATAAATGATTTCAAATCACAAATGATATTATATTATGTTTTATCGAAGAAATGTTTTTTTTTTAAATTACAAGAGTATATAAGTCTAGCTAGTAGCAATCTAGCATCACGCATGATAAATAAAAAAAATAAAATTTTTTTTGCAAACATTAGCCTAAATGCTAAATTTCAAATTAATGTATAATCATGATTTGTCCAATTTTTTCTACTGCAGATAACCGCAAAGTATTTGGACACATTTTTAGACGAAGAGTGGAGGAAAGTGAAAGATATGGTCAAACATTTATTCACTAGAGGTGTTATCCAACGCCAACAATCATTCACTTTTTATTGGTACATTTGTGAGTGCCTACGGAACAGCACTCACAGTCACAGACACAGAGGGTTCTAGAGAGTTTGATGAGGATTGGGAAAGTACTATAGGAGCTTCCACCTGCATCTTCATTTCACTGAACTTGAGCGCTAATATAGGTTTAGAGAACATGACAGAGGTGCTAAAGTTATTGCCTCCACATTGTTCTCTCTCATCATTTGTTGTAGACATTGTTGGCATTGCCCTTGAAACCTTCCAAGGCTTCACTGCTCGCACCCTGTGTCAATATATCCACCAACATTGGATTATTCAAGGTAATCAATGCCTTCAGTTCTTTAAGCTATGCATAAACAATATTGAAGTTGACGAGAAATAGACCTGCATTCGATCTGGCATGAATACTTGAGTAAATTAGGGTTATACTTAGTAGCACCACTGTAATGTCACAACAAAGGGCATCGTCATTGATTGTAAGTTGATTTCTGGAAATATCAAACATTAGAGGCTGCCTGAATTAGTTTACCTAAAACTTGGAAGTGACATTCTGATTGCTGGTCCCATCCACTGGTCAATGTTCAAAGCAGGCACTGCTACATGCTTGTCAATTGTCATTACCCAAAGTAAACCTTAAACACATTAACTTTTTAATTAGGGTAATACTATAGAGCTATCAAGAGTTCAAACTCATCATCTGTCATCTGTCAGCTGTTGGATTTATCTAGAGATTTATGCCAAAATACTTTTTCTTTTTAAAATATAAGATGACACATATCTCAAGACAGATTCAACGACTTGCAACTGGTGAGCTTGAGCTCTTGATAGCTCCAAATACTCACCCTTTCAATTACTTTGGGGAGAATTCAGGGTAGTAAGCAAATCAAGTAAAGTAACTTTATGTAAAGTTACTTGGTACAGTTAATCTGGACCATTGATCATTTAAAATAAAAATGTGTTGCAGTCGATCAATGATCCATATCATAAAATTTAGATAAAGTAACTTTACCTAATCCAGATCCAAATCCATAAAGTTTCGAAATTCGAAATGAGACTAGTTTCACCTTAACCAACAACTTGTTGGTTGAGTTTTCAATTCTTCATTATTATTGTTGTTATTTCTTATCATGCATAAATCTCATCCTATTGATAAAGGAGTAAACAAGCCACCAAGTGGAAGTCTATCTACTCACCGGCACTTGTGAGACTGAAATTACACATATCCGTTGCATCAAGGCACTTGATTTCAGTCACTTGAACATCCAAACGATCTTTAGGGTTGCTCAAT
Organism: Senna tora; assembly: GCA_014851425.1. NCBI lineage: Eukaryota > Viridiplantae > Streptophyta > Magnoliopsida > Fabales > Fabaceae > Senna > Senna tora. The sequence continues at coordinate 19,417,367 of CM026262.1, forward strand.
GTAGCATCAAATCCAATTCCTACCGTATTAAAAAATCCACTCTTCCTAACCTTGGGGTGCCTTGAAATTGCTGTAATTCTCTGTTCCAACATTAAACATCAGATACATTCATTTATGTAGCGGTAATGTGTAAAAAAAATAAAAGAACATCATCTAATCTTCAAGGCAACCATCATACATTCATACTGAAACAAATAAATAGGAACGCTACAACAATGTTCAACCAAATATATATGGCCAGTAGATTCAATTACAATATAGTTACCAGTTAAGTAAACATAAACGTACCTTGGAAAAACTAGCCACCTGACTTGGAAGCCCAAACTCCTGCAAGGATAGAGAATAGCAACTTACAACAAACAAAGCGTTTTATTACTGGATGGGATATGGATCAAAGGCAACATATTTTATATTTGCTTATTTCTATAATTATATTATTATTAGTTAAATAAATTCAAATAATTTCACTTATTGCATTTTTTTCCCTCTTTCTAGTTATTGTACAATTTTCCATCTGGTGAACTTTTCATGCATGATCCTCTAATGGTTCATTTGTACATGTCAAAATCACTTAAGACACGTTTCTGTTGTAAGTGCTATTCTGAGTTTCTCTCTAATACAATAATTTCTAATCTCATCATTTTTAGTATGACGACTTATTCAAGACAACATTCTCATTTTTACAACATTGAATTTTGCTTATGTTACTTTTTATCATCTAACATTCTGTACAATACAACAATGTAGATCTTATAGTTGTGCAATAAAATTTTCCCTTATAAAGTTATACATGAATAGTATTTTTTTTTATCACAAATATTGTACATCTAAAGTTCCTTATATCTTTCTATCAGTTCTACAATCAAAATAAAACATGTGAAAAATGTTTTGAAAGAAACTAATTATGAGCGAAATGAATTATATAAATTGAAAAACTTTATAAGAAAGATAAAAATAGTGCAACTAAAAATTTTTCTTTTATATTATTGTTCTCAAATACTTGAATCTTGTGACTTTCTATATTGAATAATTTTCAAGTTTCACCCTTGTCCTATAATCGTGTTCTTTTCATTAGATTTGCGTTATATATATATATATATATATTGTTTTGTATTGACTTATACAAAATTCATACTTCTCTAAATCATGTCTCCATCTCTCTAACTATTTGTTTAATTCTTTTAATCTCCAATGAAAAATATATCATCAACAAAATATACACATTTTGGTGTTGTCTTTTGGATGTATTCAATGAACACATCCAATATCAAGTTTTAAGAGGTAAGCACTCAAAATTAAACCTTATATAATCCTATGATTATAAGAAAACTCTTCTTTACTCGTTTTCTCACAAACCATGGCCCTATATCATATACCTTTTTAATTGCTTAAATATAAGCCACACTAACTCTATCACAGTGCAAGTTAATACCTACAAATTACCAAACTGATTAATTTAGGATGAATATGTTTGAGAGGCAATTTCACCTTGCGTCCATGATTACAAGCCTCATCACTGTTCACATAGACACGTGTGGCCCATCTGTTGATCTCAACCCAAGAAACAAATAAGAGTAAAGTCTTCAAATCAAAACAAAGGGTGCCAAGTGCCAATCAAGTAAAATAAATAAATAAATAAAAGTGTCTCATATTAAAGATATTACTAATTATGTATTGCAATCTAATTAATTAGTAAAAAGTTTGGGGTAAGAGCCCACTGTATTATGGAGGTTGAGATACAATGTTCCAGCACTCTTGTCACTCCAAACTACAACTTGCTCACTCCACTTGCACAAAGGTACTTAACTTTTTAAAACACAGAATCCAATAATACTAATTATGTGTTATCAGCAACCTTTCATTGCATTACATGGCCGTTCTCTGCTATCTTGTAATGAAATATTACAGAACAAAATGAGATCATAGTGCTATAAAATTCGGGACTAACCATGGAAATTTCCTACTAATAAATTGGGAGATAACTAGAAATGAATAATTAAGCAACTCACATAGCCAAGAACAGAGTCTAGTAATTTCAAAAGAGAATACCGGAAAAGAGTTAGAAGTCTATCTCGAAAGAAAACTGATATCTCTTCTCTTTCTAAAAGTAACGTTAATTAAAAGGAAACTGTTCTCCTTATCAGAAAATTAATAGGCCTTCACAAATATAATACTAGATAACAATGGTAATATGGTAAATACTCTAGGACCATGAGTTGGGGTATTTGCTCCATAGATGATATGACCTTACTTATGAGCTTCTTTGGTCGGTCATTTCCACGTTATTATCAAGTATAAATGATCAAAATACCTTTCACTCACTTAGTATAAATATTCCTTTCAAATTTCAGGTATACTATTGAACTCTAGTACTACTTTGAGTGATGATACCAACTTGAGCATCGAAATGTCTCGGAGCATAGCAACAAAATTCATCAGTTGGTATGTGGTTAATCAACCCATTACGAATCAAAACAATTAATTACAAAACTCCAAATCTATTCTTATTCAAGTTTATATATAATAATGAAGGCTAATCCAAATAAATTTAATAAGATTTCTCACACAAAGAACTTACGCGCAGGATGTTGGGCGGTTCCAGACTAGTCCTGCCATCACCACAAGCTGCACACCAAGAAATATTACACAGTACTAGTAATGTTACTTAACTAACATAATAAATTTCATTATAAGTGATTAGAGTGAAGTGCATAAGATATGCATATATAACCTCGTCGAACACTCCAGCTGGGCTGTCTTCATAGTTAGCAAGATAAAAGCCACCTAGAGTGTATCTGCAATAATAATGAAATACGAAATTAGACATCACACTCGAATGCATTTAAATTCCAGAGCTATTCCCATAAGTATAACTACCTACCCAAATACTTCAACTAATCTGAACTCTTTTGGAATGCACGCTCGAGCCGTTTCTGCTCTCACAAGATGGAGTTGATACAAGGCACTGAAAATAACACAGAATTGAAGTAATTGCAATACTGTAGACGTAGTAACAAATCACAACGTACAGAGTAAATAATACATAGAGAAGGATGACTTGCCTGCCTTTAAATCTCCATGGAGGCTTACCATACCCAGTGGACGAACATTTTAGTTCTCCACTTTCCATGACTATATATAATTATAATATATGTATATACCGGAACTTATTTTGCGAGAAAACGACAATCACCGAACAGAGAGTAAGAGCAATTCAGGTAGGTAGCTTCTAGTTTCTACTACTCCATTCCCAAATTAATGGCTAGAAAAGGAAAAGCAGTGGCATTCCATTAAATAAGCAGGAGAGGAGTTACGTATACCATGATTCTGATGTCAACAGGACAAATGAGAGAAAAATGTGGGGAAAATGGGATGGGAGAGAAAGAGGCGAAGGAAAACATAAGCACAAGGAATGGGGAAGAGAGAAAGAGAGGAGAGAGAAGAAACCGACATAAGAGTAAAGACATGGATAGATGTTGAAGTTAAATGAGTGGATAAAGTTTGTCCGTGTTATGATATGAGGACCAAACAACGCCCTTGCCTTAGCTTACCTTACCATACTATTGGCGGCAACTGAAAATAACAACACCAACTCCAATACCAATACCATTCATTTCAACTTGCCTAAATATCCAACCATTTCTGAAAATGTATATAGAAATATGGCTTTTGCGCCTTAAGAGCATTATTTAAGTATTTCTCTTCAACTAATGAGATTGTTAAGAATTTGGGTGTAGCTGTAGAATTCAACTTGACTTCAGGTACTCACACATACTCCGTCACCAGCGTTGAACTCTGAGTAATGCACGCAGCAAATACACTCTCAATGAGAGGATGATAAGAGTATATAAATTTGGAGAGAAAATTGACTTATGTGTGTGAAAGTATATCGGTCTGATAAAAACATTTTTATCATATAAATTAACTGCTTCCACTTCAAATTTCAATTTAGGTGAAAATCAACTTATTTAACCCACACATTTCCATTATTTATATAATTGTCTCAATTACCAATTGGGCTTGGGCCCATATATTTACACATCTCTCACTCACACTTGGTGAATTAGATGTCGTGGGTCTAGTCTCTCTGTCTTCTCTCATTTTTATACTTAGTGCTTTGCCGTGACCGCGTGGGCATGACGTCTTCACTCAGGTGCTTGTACTAGAAATCCGTTTTACAGGACCAACACAAGTTACATTCTCTTTCTTGTAGCTAGAATTTTAAATTATGCCTCAAATGTCCTAGATTTAACTATATACACTTTCACATGGCAAATCTAATCCCTCTCGAGTAAATGTTTGACTCAGACTGCCTTCATCGTATGCCTAGTATTCACACTTATGACAACGAAATGTCATAATTGACTAGTCACAAGCACTAGCATAGATGTGTATATTGCATATAATCTTCCTTTCGCCCAAATATCATTTTGAAATGTATCAATCGCTTTCTTAGCATAATACCTTATATCGCATCTATCATGACCATAGGAAAAAAATGCTAATGTAGCAGTCACTGAAACATATTTCTGTGATATTGTCAAAGTCAAAAGGACATCAATGGGAAGAATATTCCTCCCTGGAACTCACACAACAATGAATCAGAGATTTTTTACTTGCTTTCCCTTTTACGATTCTCCTAGCGCATGTGGTATGAAACACATGCTAAGATGTTACTTTTTTACTATAAGAGCATATGTCGTTTTATACTTATCGTTAACATGGTATAGACTTAAGTATAAACACACTTAATATCTAAACCCATAATCTTCAACTCTAGTCACATTTACGAGACAAATCCATAGGTAAATCTGTGTTATTTCGTGGATAAATGAGTTTACCCACGGAATTACCCACGGACACAGTCGGTGGGTAAAACTGGCGTGGGTAAAAAATTACCCACGGAATTTTGAGTCCATGGGGAATTCCCCACGGACCCATCCGTGGCTATATTTCCCCACGGATGGGTCCGTAGGAAATTTGTGGGGAAATAGCCACGGAATTTTAATTTTAGCCACGGATCATTCCGTGGGTAATTACCCACGGATCCAATCCGTGGGGGATTTCATAGATTTGATCGGCCGCCGGCGAACTTCAGCGATCGCCGACAACCCCTCCGATCGCTGTCCGACTGTCGGCCTCTTGCCGCCGGCCACCTCCGCCAACCCCTCTGGTCACCGGCCACCGTCGGCCGCCTGCAACTCTCCGGCGACCTCCATAAACCACATAATATTTTTGAAAAATGGTCTGTAGAGGATTCGAAGAGAGGACATCATGCATGATAATATTTAGAATTATCACTAGGCCATTTATCACTTGTTGTTTTATCAATATAAAACATTTTATATATATACATCTAAAATTTAAATAATAAACATTTACCCACGGATTGACCACGGATATTATCCACGGATTGTAAATCCGTGGCTAATTGATAAATTACCCACGGATTGGCCACGGAAATTAGCCTCGGATTCTAAATCAGTGGCTAATCCGTGGGTAATTTTATGAAATTACCCACGAAATCCAATCCGTGGCTAGTTTTGAAGAAATTTTTTTTACTTTTTTTCCCGTTTTCCCACGGATTACCCACGGATTACCCACGGAATATATTCTGTGGGTAAATCCATGTTTTGTTGTAGTGGTAGACGTTGAAGAACTTGTTATCTGGCTACGATACTTTGGAAGTGGGATTCCAAACTCTGATCCAATTTTATTTATGTAGATCTCATCTTGTCTTGCTACACTTCAGTCAAGGCGACATATAGTTTGTGTTTCTTCTCTACCATATTAGCGTTCTTGGCTGTTTTACTGGTGAACACAAATGTCTCATCTTTGCACACTCCACTTGAGTGTCAAAGGCGGTTGCCCGTGTGAGAGGGCCAACCTTTCAACCTGTACGACATATTAGACATTGTTTACTTCTAAAACAAACACATAAAGTGATAATAGAAAAATATAATATCATTCTAATGGAGAATGGAAGGGACTGCCTTAGCATCATGGATCTACAGCCTGCCCAGCAACATTGTGTAGGCCGCATCTATCTCCATGAGTTGGAATGGGATGTCAAAGGTAAACAGCCCAATTTCTAAAGGGAGAGTAACTCCTCCCATGGCTTCTCTTCTTGTTCCATCAAAGGCACGTACTATCATGTTACTGGCGCCGATGCGTGTTGACTCGAATAGCAATTGTTGGAAAGTAGCAATGGGTAGCACGTTGAGGGTAGACCCCCTTGTCCACAAGGACTTTTGCTATTGTGAAGGCACAGCACTTGACAGTAATGTGCAAGGCTTTTGTCCTTGGACAGACCTCTTCATCTGAGAAAGAAAGGATTGACGCGTGCTTGACAGCGTCAACCAAACTCACCATATTTTTTGGTGTAATCTCCTTAGGAACATGAGTGTCGACCAATGCTTTCAAAAGAGCTTGGCAGTGTATTTATGAATTACGCATGAGGAGAGCATTGAAATCCTGGATGGTGTCTTCTTTAGTTGTTCAACAATGTCGTAGTCACTTTTCTTGACCACGCTCAGGAATTCTTTCTCTAATTCTGTCTCCTCCCCAGGATTAACCTCTCTTCGTGAGCTCTCAGGAACACCCTTTTCTTTCTCAATCACAGGGGTTTCTTTGTTGCCTCGAGTGGGGTTCACGCATATATTCGTCCACTTCTAGTGAGCCCCTAACCCTGAGTAATACTGGTATTTGTAAGTGTTTTACCAATTTCTACCTTCTTGCCCCCAACATCTACGGCATCTTGATATCTCCATGGGACCGCTTTGTCAAAAATATAAGGTATTGGCCCAGGCGGGTAAATAGTCATCTGTGGATGTGAAGTACTTAATTTGTCGGGCTTATTAATAGTGAAGAATGGAGAGGGTTTTGGCGATGGATGATGGAGCTTGCGAGGAGACTTTTTCCCTTGGAAAGTTGATTGTGAAGGGCAATGACCTCCATACTTTATCTTCATTGGAGGCAGGGCACATATGAGGTTTGCACCTGCCCTTCTTTATGGTCACAATCCTCAAATGTATATATTGTTGAACTAACTTCATCCATATTGGTGAAGTTTCCACCACATTGAAGCATGGATTCATTCACATGCTTCCCTTGCGGTACTTAAAGCACATGCGGTATGAAACGCACGTTGTGGTGTTCTCGAGCATATGTGGATTTTGATCCTCAATCACTTACATCAGACAGACCTTAGTCCAGACTCACTTAGAGTCTGACCTGAGTTTGCTACCCCACTTCGCTCGCTTCACATAGCGCCAAGTGGAGAACTCATGTCTGGCTACATGCATTATGAATAGTGGGGATTCATAATTCGATCATATGACCTCATCATCTTAGCGGATCTCATCCTAGTACACTTACTAGGGCAACTTATCAATTCTCAGTGGTGTTTTTTGGTCCAACACTCAGCACTTTTCAACTGCCTCTGGATATTCAAACTATATCCTATTTTGGCGTTCAAGGAAAAAGCAGCCAAGTCTCATCTTGGCCCACACCACTTGCGTGTCCAAGGCGGTTGCTCATGTGAGAGAGCCAACCTCCCAAGCCTGTACGACATACTTTATATATTATGTAATAAGTACTTCTATTTCTTGATCCACACAAAATAAAGGTATGCCTAAGCATCACGCTTTACTTATGATCAAGAAATAGAGCTCTCACAAAGCTTGTCCCCATGACATACAATATGTTAAATCACCCTGGTTCTAAGCAATCCTGTGTATCTAAAAACTAGTTTTACGGTTTGTATCACTGTACAACCAACCCACCACTGTGAGTCCGCGAGGGTATAGAGCCAATGCTTTATCACAGGTTATACTATGGGGACCCTCTCTCTGGTCACTTGACGCTTAGACTGACACAATAGGGTAGTTAATTGCTGTGTAATGGTGTCTCATACAAAGTTGTGTTGCGTCCTCTTGTGGTACTTTGGCTTTCTTTGGTGTAAACCATAGTTGTTTGACTTTATGAGATCAATGTCACTAGGTCAACAACTTTGTCTGTGATCTATAAGTGACTATAGATCTTCCAATCCAAACTGCCCTATACTGTTGATGATCATGCCATGAATTCCATATCCCTAGTGGACAGGGACATGCATAATCCTTACTTGCCTCTCTACAAGATAGTTCTAATGCTTAGCAAGAAAGCACACCAAGACGTGGATGTCCTCTCATCCAAGTCTCTTACCCAATCGACATCAATGTGTCGTCTACCGTTTCCGGGTCATGAATATGATGAAAATAATCGATTGTCAGCAGCGCCTTACAAATACCTCAGAACACTCTAAACAGTTTGTTTGACTGATAACGGCTCACCGAGCCGACTACAAAAGGCATGTTAGAGCGAGTACACTCCACATTGTACTTCAAGCTGCCAACTATGTGTATGAAAATACTATGCAATGACTCCTACTCTGACTTAGTCTAAAGACGTGTAGCAAGACTCAAACTCTTGCCTCTTGCTACTAGCACATCACTCAGGTTTAGGTCCCCTCAAATGGAAACCGCCAAGAATCTCTTCTTCATAGGATTCTTATGATAGAGTGAGACGATTATTGGAGCATTCTCCATGAATCTTGACTCCCACTGTCTAACCTATTTCCTTTATCTTAAAGATGAAAGGATAGCCATCCTTAAGTGGCTAAAGCAGCCTCTGTGTTGTTTTTTGCTAGCCATATGCCTTCTACATACAGTGTGAGGGTAATGAAATACTCTTAGCTTTCTTGAAATGGACTAAGTGGTCAATTACCACAAGTCTAGATGAATATGTGAGATCTTGACAAATCCCTAGAGTCAGCATACTCTGCGCCCTTGGCCTTTTGCCCTGAGACCTACATTTTAGTGCATGTAGATCCGTTCACCTAGGTTTCCATACAAGAAAGTGGTCTTGACATCCAATCCATGCACCCCCAAACTTAAACTAGTGACCAAAGCTAGAATCAGACTTTGACCACACAATAGATGAGAAGGCTTTGTCACAGTCGATACCTTGTTGCTGTGTGAACATCTTCACTTCCTAATGTGCCTAGTAGTGGTTGATTGACCCATCTACCTCCCTTAAATTTTGAGAGCACACTTGTTCTCAAAATGCCTTGTGGCGAGGGGCAGATTCACCAAGTCTTATACTTGGTCTGTCCTTATAAACTTCGTCTTTTCTTCCATCATTTTAATCCACCTTTTACTAGTAGGGTCGGAGAGAGCCTTTTGAACTATCTTAGGCTCTACTTGATCATTTAGTAGTCCTCTAGTACTCCTCTTGGATTGTGCTTTGTGGAAAATATGCTCCTCGTAAGCATTACTTCCACATGACTCAACAACTGGAGGTGCGTCTATACGCTCCTCTCAACGTGTTGTAGGTCCACCTCCTTTCAATAAAGGTGCACATCCCAAAATCCGTCTCCCTTGCTCTAGAAAAGTTAGTCTTACAGACCATTACATCCTTAGACACAGATTATGTGACTGGTATGTCTTCATCCTTGCTAATGAAGATGTATCCTTTTGAGTGACCAAGCTATCTTATCAAGACATGCTACTTCCCTCTAGGGTCAAGCTTCCCATACTCATAGGAAGGATCATGTATGCTATATACCCTCATGGTCTCAGCATACTCTAATCAAGTCTTTTACCTAACTAGAACTCATAAGGAATCACTCACATAATTTGGAGGGCATATGGTTAAGTACGAAAGTGACCGTTGACAAGACATCTCCCCAATGAGAACATTCACCTAAGCTGTTATCAACTTAACCAACTCTAGGAGCAACTCATTTTGCTGTGGAGCGAGTGTGGGATTGTTAGCTATCTAACTATCTCATTTTCACCACGTAATTGTGAGAAAATGCTGGGCCGCTTGCCTTTCCCCAAGCTCATCAGACCATTAATGTCCGAGTGGACTAATTTGATGAAAGCGGGTTTTCTGATTTCATGACTAAATGGTTTACAGGTTGCTTTGTCTATAAGGTAACGTTTACAAACTAGCATTGGGAATTTGTCCTTACAAATTCTCCTTTGCTAATACGTAATTGCGTCCCACACGCACTTGCCAAACAGGTGTATCAACCATAGAGGAAGACACAGTAAAGCAACTAGTTGAAATACGAGAATGTAATTCAAAGTGTATCACAACACAACCATTGTCATAAAATCAAAAACTAATGCTAAGGAATCATGATAAATATGTAGATCACATTATATCCTAAGTTCTCTCTCAGAAAAATAGCTCATAATAAGTTCTGTTTAGTATCTAAAACACATAACATATATAAAGATAAAGAGTGGTCTCTACACAACTTCTTTTTGTAGTTGCCCAACCTCTTAACTTTATTAATGGTTTGTTCCCACGAGGATACTTCTGCTCCCATTGGGCAGAGGGCGGAACTTCATGAACCAAGATTCATGTGTGAGAGGGATAGAATTGCTACAAAAATATCTTGCGCACAGTTGCCTATGGGTTGGCACAAGAAACATTTGACCTTGGCCAAAATCTCTTTTCCTCCCTTGTTTTTCCTTTGAACTGAGGCTACTTACCTTACACTCAACTTTTCTCTTCCCAACACCATGTCTCTTGGACCCATTGTCCTTGTTCTTGGAGCTTTAAGAAACTTTAGCCACTTAGGCTATGTGCTAGATAGATTTTGCAGCCTTGTGCCACTAATCCTTGAGCACTAGGTGGTGTTTAATATCATTAAGAAACTTGATGCTATTAGTGGAGGTCGAAATGACCCATATGCACTCCCAATAGGAGGGAAGAGATCTGGCAACAGTTTGAACTCACTGTTTACCAGTGGAGAGTTTTCCATCTTACTCACACTCCCAAATCATGTTTGACTTCTCCCTTAGATGTGTCTTTATGCTCTTGTAAGAGCAAATCTTGGAGGAATCAAACTTGGTTGTAAGCTGCCACATTTTAGTAACCACAGTGTCACCAAAGTGGTCCCTCTAATGTAATCCACATTTATATATTTTCTAGTTACACTATCAGTCAATCCTAAATGCTAACACTAATTACGTAGCTCCTTATTACACAACACACAACTATGGGAAATTGTAATAAACACAAGACGAGTGTAGATATAGTCAGTCTCTGTATTCGAGAAGTGGGGTTAACCACTCTCATCACACAGAGAGCCTCTATATGCACACTTTTCTATGCTTGACTCAACAATTTTCACAAAATAGTCACATACTATTCAAAATCCCTTTTGGATTCCCACTATGTAATTGTTCAAGAAGGACGTCGAGTCGCCACAAGCATGACCTCAAACTTCCACTTGATTACAACACTTACGATCATTTAAATAGTCACTAACTATTTAAATTCCCATGTGGATAAGCATTTACGTCTAGTTATGGGTTTGCCACATGCTACCCCTAGCTCCCACTCGAGAAAAACGCTTAAGGTAATTTAAACGAATGCATACCACTTAAATATTCTCTGTCGTTGTGTATGCGAATGAGTCAAGAGATGGCCATAACTGCTCTTTGGACTCCAATTCACCATAATTTCTCCCCATATTTGGATTCGTCTCGCGAAAACAAGAAAAAAGACTCCAAAATCGTTGAAATTGGAGAAATTATGCGTGACAGAAGAACACGCGGTGCTGGTCAATGGTCAACTGTTGACCTCTGGTCAACAGTGACCATGGCGGCGCCGGTGGTTGGACAACTGTTGGCCTTCGACGACGCCGTCATCGGACCACTTTCGGCGACCTCCATCGGCCGTCCACGACGGTGACCTTCACCTGAAGACGACGGCGACGGCGGTGTGCCAGACATTCACCAGCCGGTTGTCAGACCTCCTCCAGTCCAACCGCCAGTCAACCCCTTCCCTTCCCCAAATAGTAGCATACATGGACATATATATGTAGGGTACACATAACTGAAAAAAATAATTATATATATGTGAATTGGGGTCTCTAATAAGAAAGGGGAACCTAAACATATTTCAAGGTTTATGGTATGAATTGCCAATCAATATTGAATTCAAATTTAAAATATCATATATTAAATTCAAATCCCAATCCATAAGTCATGGGACCCTTACCTACAATGTATGAATTAACACATGTTTTAAACCAGAATTAAAACATATAAATAAAACTGGGAACCTAAGCATGGTCATAAGTTTTAAACAAAAATCATATGAGATCTAAACATGTTCCTAACCCTTTTCGGTTCATCAATTCATGGAGAACAGAGCTCTAGCCTAACCTGCCTCTAATACCAATGTAGGGAAAGGCTCGGATCCACATTATCCGACAAGACCCAAGGACCAAAAAGAAAAATCGAAAATAAATCTAGGAAAAACATAAATATTGCGGAAGCTATTAACTTGGACGCCGTTGCTAAAACCTTGGATCTTGCTAGTGCCTTTGCTCCACCAGGGTCGACCTTCAAACGACGAACACCGAAAAGGGCCGCATCAAACGGGGGAGTTTACCTACGAGAGGTAGAGCCACGTATCCACAACTGATGCGCGGAATATGACTCAAGAGAGAGAGAAAAATTATACTAAGTGGGGTTTCCCAAACGGGACCCCCTTTCCAACACATGGAATGAGCTAGTGTGAAGGTGGGGACTTGGGAAAAATGAACAAAATATGATGATCACATTATGATCATCTAGCCCACTTTGGGCCATGTGTGCGGGCTCGTGTGACCTCCGATAATTGTTATCTTGGTGTCGTTTTGTTCGTCTCTCATTGAAATTTCCACCGAATCATCACTCAACCCGATCGGACTCCCCCGTGGACGGATATTTAGTCCCAAAGAACCCAACTTATCTAACAATCTTTTTCGATTCATATGATTGTATTTGATAAGTATCATATATCATTAGTTTATTTGATTCTTCCATATACGGGCGTGTACTAAGTCTGTTGGATCCTTCATATTGGGTCGGTAATCATTGATTATGCGGTTGGGTACTTAGGAATTCAAACTTTTTGGAATTCAATACAATTCTATCTATTGGGTCCTTGATCGTATGCATCTCTGATTGCGATAATATTTGATTAAATTAATTGACCCGGTCTAGCGGTTGTTTATCTAATAATATCATAAAATTTCTTTGTTTATGTTATTGATGTTCCCGATCAGGGATAACATAATCATTAGGTAGGGTTTTGTAATGCATAACTATCTCGAATTGGGTGAATTTAAGAATGAACTAGTTGAACCTAAAAACCTTTAGATTTGCTATGATTGCTGGAGTTCTGTTCTTCTTGGGGACCTATTGAATTACATATTGGATTTAATGTCTTTGTCTTTACTACAATTCTCATTAACCCCTTCCATTCTACAAATACTTGTTTTGCTTGGATCACTAACCAACTGCAAGATCAATCCGACGGTTCCGTGAGAGATTCAACCCTTGGGTTCCACCCTGTGCAACCCTGAGATTTTTATTTGATCCCGATCGTGATGACCGGTGGAGGCCTCAATTCAAAGTGATTCAAATTCGGACGACGAACAAATTGGCGTCGTTGCTGGGGAATCATTGATTAATCATGAGATTAGTCAAGTTATTTCTAACAAGGTAAGTATTTGCTTTAATTTATGTCTACTTGCTCTACACCTATGTAGTGCGCAAGATTTCTTTCTTTAGTTACTCACTACCAATGATCACCGCAGCAAGTGGCCGAGAATAATCTAACTTCCTCGCCATGGCAATCCGCCACAGCAAATCTCATAGAATCCATGGTCTCTATGAGATAAGGAAAGTAATAACTAGGAAACTTCAAAGCCGCCCTATTTACGAGCCGGATAACTGTCTCAAGGGCATTCCGAAGTATTTAAAGGAGAATTTTGATCCACTATGAGGACGAGATGTCTCTTCCTTGTACTAGACAAGAAAGAGACCACCCCAGTAGAATTAACAATTTTAATTATTTTTTATTGTTTTTATTTTTAACTAACTAAAAAGAAATTGGAAAAATTATGCCTACCTCGCCACAACAAATGACCTTTCCCCAAAAAGCCTTTTTTTGGCTAACTCGTTGCATTGAATGATAAATCTATCATTTGCCACAACGAGGAAGCCAGAATTCAGTTTTTAAAACTGATGGGCTAAACGACATCGTTTAGCCCATCAGCTTAAACCCTCAACTTCCCTCTTCTTCTTCTTCCTCAAACCCTCTTCACCTAAAATCCCCATAACTCGCACCTTCAAGCTAAACCCTAACACACAAACCACCACTTCCTGCCGCCATAACCGCCGTCTTCCACCACCAAACGAATCAGCACTACATACGTGGTAAAACCCACCAATTTTTCCTTCCAAAAACCCTATATTTCACCTCCTCCCAAACCAACCCGCAATCCAAAACCACTGTACCACCCCCATACCTTTCACCGCTGGTAAGGCTCGCCATCAGTCACGGCGAGCGTCCTAAACTTCCAAAAACAATTAACTAAATCCCTAAACCCCAACCTAAACCAACCTCAAAGGTATTTTTCTCCAATTTTTTCTAATTTTTTAATTTTATCTTTAATTTTGAATTTTCCATTTTTGCTATTTTCTATTTTTGTTTAATTCTAATTGATGCAATAGGGCCTAGAGTATCTTTGATTAATCCTCTGCTACCTGAACTGTAGTTGTATGATTTGGTTGCTTACAATTGAATCATAGGGCATGATTAGACTAGAGCAAGTAGCATCATCACCATAGTCTATGCATGAGCAAAATTAGAGTGAATTATATGATATGTGCTAGGATAAGGGATCAACACATGTAGCTCCAAGAAAGACATAAGTGGACTCACATGAACACATCTCACATACTTTTGCCTTCTATATAAACCTCATGTAGGCATAGCACATTCCATGAAAAATTAGCATACGCATGTCTACGCCTAAGTGAAATATGCCAACTCTAGTGAGAAAAATCTTGCTCATGCACATCACTCATATTCATTTGAGCATGCTGGCATGACACTTAGGTAATAAGATAACATTCTGAGATCTTTTGAGACTTGTTGGCTATACTATCTGTTATGGTACTATGTTTTAAACCCTTCCATGCAGGAATCATGTCTAATAAACGTGAGCACGCCACTACCTCGAAGAAGGTAACAACGTAGGATGCCAGGGAGCACATAGAAGGACAAAAAATTCTTCAAGAATGACCCTTTCAGCCAAATAGCAGATTCTCATTCTACCAACAGGTGGAAGACTCAGAATTGTTGGGGTTAGTACAACCATGAGTAGATGGAAACCGGGCCTTGTCAAGGATTTCTACTTCCAGGCAAAGCTGAATGGAAGGGTAGACAAACTCACCTTTCGAGACCAGCTTCTCCGAGAAATAGACCCTGAAGCGATTAGGGAACACTATAGTCTGCCCGACCATCCCACTCGTGTATAAGCGGAGGGGGAAAAAGACAATAGCCTTATCCCCTATGGAGAAATTGCAAAAACATTGTGCATTGCAGTGAAAGGATGGGAAACCAACACCAGTGACGACGGCCAGATCTACATCTACAAGAAAGACCTTAACAACAACGCTCGCATTTGGCTCCACTTCTTCAGCTGCTTTCTTATGCCCTCATCTCACTCTAGTGACATCACTCTGCCCTAAGCCCACCTGCTTTATCTCTTGTCCAGAAGAAGTCGGTGAGGTTATAGGACGTTATCTTTGCCTTCATCAAAGAGGTGGCCCTTCGTGGAAGAAAAGGGCAAGGATGATGTTCCCACACCTCATTTATGATCTTTACAAGAACGCTAATGCAAGAAACAAGAAGTAGGATCCAGATCTGGTGTTTCAACCCTGCGGGTTCGTGAACATGGACTAGCTAGAATTTGCAGAACCCGTACCCGCAGGAGGTACGCAACACAAGAAGAGTAGCAAGGGTAAGCGCGCTACTAGAAAGGCTGGAACTGAGACTAATATTGGAGAGTTGGCTGCGAAAATGGACCAGCTAATGACGAGACAAGAGGAGCATCGGAGGGAGACCCACGAAGCCTTCCAGTTCTTATACAGGAACTAGCTACAAATGGCAGGGGAAGAGTTATACACACTAAAGGAAACCCCTCCTCTATACTTAACTGAACCACAACCAACAGGTTCTGCAAACATCCCCAGTAGCTCTAGAAAGGGAAAAGAGCAGATTGTCATCCCAGATTTGAAGGATGAAGCTGAAGAGATGGAAGACGGGACATCATAAGATTTCTAGAACCCCTTTTGCTTATATATTTTACTTCTAATTTTCTTTTACGTTTTAATCTTTCGGCTTAACAATTCCCTGAATGACTATGTATAAATGACTAGTTGGATGCTGATATTGATTGAATCAAAGGCTACTGATGGCCATCATTTTGAATTACTATAAATATTTCTATATGCAGGTGTTCATCCCCCAAAATAGAAATTAACAGGTAAAAGATAAGGGTGCACCGAAAACCCCCACACTCATATGTGGAATGCTTGAATCTAAAGTGTGAAAAAAAATAATGAAATTAACTGATAATATTCAATTGTTCAATTCTTGGATAATTGTACAGGTGAAAGCAGAAAAAAAAGTGGCAGAACAAGGGCTTTGAGCCCATGCTGCCACACTCGCCACGAGCATGCTCGCTGTAGCAAGTCACCATACAGAGAAAATGGTCCTCTAGACCAATCACCGTGGACTCGCCACAGCAAACCCAACAGAAAAGAAAAAGAAGAAAAGAGATTCAAGAATGATACAATAATCGACAAAAAAATTCATTTTTCAGTCATAGTTTTCAGGCAAGGTAAGTATCTCCTTCCCCAATTACCTGGTTTTCTGTGGATAAAATATTAACTGCCAAATAAAGTGCGGAGGAAGAATAAACTTAGCTAAAAATTTTTGTATAAAAGTTTCTACTCTTTTGATTAATTTTGCTTATTTTTTAATTTTATTTTTGATCGATTTTCTTTTTATCTTTGAAATTCTGATTTAAACCCTAGGAGCCATTGCCACTTGATGCCACAAACCCTCTCTTTAAATTATGAATATTCTGTTTGCTATCTGTTTTTATCTGCTAAGCACCCTACTGTCTTAAAACTTCTTGTTCTTGAACCATTGAGGACAATGCTTGTTTTAAGTGTGTGTGTGTGTGTGTGGCGGGGGAATCACTTCGTGATCAGAAATTTTAAGACTTCAAAGTCCTGCTAATTGTTTTGTTCCAAAAATTAAAATGGGTGAACTTTTCAAAAAATTAATATCTTAGGTAAAGAACCTAGCATGTACCGGTTAGAACATTTTTCGAAAATTAACTAATATGCTTTTCTTAAAAGATATTTTTTTCCCAAAATCAATGAGCTCCACTTAGGCTTTCCAAACAGGACTTAGGATATTTAGAACAAAAAAGTCCTTGATTGAGTAAGACTTTTAGAGCGATAACCCAATTAGAAATTTCTTTATACCATGAAGGATATTCTTGTTTGCTTGAGCCAATTAACACATACCTGAGAAAGTTGGAAGTATCATTGAAAGACCAATATGAGTTACCTAGCCCGGTTGGAAGGATAAGCCCCAAACACTGATCTACGCGTTTACATCTATTCAGTGTTTTAAACTGCTTAACTTGTTTTCTTCTAGAACTTGTAGTGGGTCTTAATTGAGACTAGCTAGCACACAAGGACCTGGGATGATTGAGGCATTCGTTCCTTGTACCCAATGCCCAAACACAAGCCTATATATATGCATATGCATACCCCTATCACATTGTTTTGAGCCTTACATAAGTAGACTCTCCTAGCATATTTTATTAATATTGATTGTTTGATTGTACAGGTCAAAAACTTCTTATCCTCCCAATAATGTAAAAAGCCCAAGGGATTCGACGAGCCAAACAGGCTTATTCGAAAAGTGAAAAAAAAAAATATAGAAGGTAGAAAAAAGATACAAAAGTACCAAAGTACAAGGGTACAAAAGTGAAATAAGCCCAAGGGCATAAATAAGGTTGAAGGATGAGAAGAAAAACCTTATTTTTCAAACAATTAGGATTTAGTATATATGCAAGAGGCATTTGCTCTTTCTTACTTTAAATAGTAGAAAAATGTTTATATAGCCTCCATCAGCAATGTTAGAAGCCCAAAAAGACCTCTTGACTAGGAATTTGTGCGCAATAAACAATGGAGATAAAGACCCTCTTCAAGCCTATGGTAAGAAACAAGTAAGTATGTTATGAGTGAAATCTTACCCTAAATTATGGTGCGGCTATGGGTGAATTGGTCCTAAATCATCCTGAAGAAATTCTCATGCTTGATTAATTGGCTGAAGTGATCCTAGGATCAAAATTTACTTGAGTACTTGCATGATAGATTTTTGTTTTTGATTGGGAGCACTAACTGTTTAAGTTTGCTTGATCTTGAATGCTCTAGGTTTATTCGTCTGTCTCTAAACTTCTTGTTCTTGAAGCAATTAAGACAATTCTTCTTTTAAATGTGGGGTTGGGGGGGGGGGGGGGGCGGAGAATCACTCCGTGATTAAAAATTTTAAAGACTTCATGGTCCTACTAATTATTTTGTTCCAAAAACTAAAATGGGTGAATCTTTTAAGAAATTAATATCATAGGTAAAGAACCTAGCATGTATCGATTAGAAATTTTTTTGAAAATTAACTACTATGCTTTTCTTAAAAGATATTTTATTTTCAAAAATCAATTAGCTCCACTTAGGCTTTCCAAACTGGACATAGGAATTTTAGAACTAGAAAGTCCTTGATTGTGTAAGACTTTTAGGAAGTTAACACAATTAGAAATTTCTTTACACCGTGAAGGATATTATGCTTGAGCAAATTAACACATGCCTGAGAAAGTTGGAAAGGATCATTGAAAGACCAATATGAGTAACCTAACTCTATTGGAAGGATAAGCCCCAAACACGGATCTACACGTTTACATCTATTGAGTGTTTTAAATTGCTTAACTTGTTTTCTTCTAGAACTTGTAATGGGTCTTAATTGAGGCTGACTAGCACACAAAAACCTAGGAAGATTGAGGCATTCGTTTCTTGTACCCAGTGCCCAAACACAAGCCTATATATATATGCATATGCATATCCAAATCACCCTGTTTTGAGCCTTACATAAGCTGACTGTCCTACCATATTTTATTAATATTGATTGTTTGATTATCCAAGACAAAAACTTCTTATCCTCACTTTCTTTCATAAGTCCTTTAGACTTGCTAGATTCTCTACTAAAACATAAGGGAGGTCAGAATTTAAAGTCATTGGCAATACCTTGGTTCTTTCCCTTACCCATGGTACTTGCCTATTTTAGGCTAAAAAAGGGTGAATATGGATAATTGTATTTTGGCTACTGTTTGGGCATAGGGTTACAGAAAGAATAGCCTCTATCGTCCCAGGTCCTTGTGTGCTAGTATAGCCTTGATTAAGACCAACTGCAAGTTCTAGAAGAAAGCAAGTCAAGCAGTTAATACACTCAATAGATATGAACATTAAGATTAGTGTTTGAGCTCAATCCTTCTAACGGGATTAGGTCACTCAGATTGGTCTTTCCATAATCTATCCGACTTCCTCAAGGATGTGTTAACTCGCTCAAGCAAACAAGAATATACTACATGGTTCAAGAAGATTTCTAATTGGGTTAACGCCCTAAAAGTCTTACTAAATCAAGAATTTTCTAGTTCTAAATTTCCTAAGTTCAGTTTGGAAAGCCTAAGTGAGGTTCATTGATTTTTGAAAAATATCTTTTAAGAAAAGCATATTAGTTAATTTTTGAAAAATTTTCTAATTGCTACGTTCTAGGTTTGATTCCTAAGAAATTAATCTATTTTTGAAAAATTTTAATTTTACCCAATTATCCGAAACTAAATAATTAGTAGGACCTGAAGTCTTAAAATTTCTACACGGAGTGATCCCCCCCCACACGTAAAACAAGCACTGTCCTTAATGCTTTAACAATGAAATAGAGTCCCGAGACTTATGGTCGTACAAGGGATAACAATGAAATTTCAGATGACACTCCATGCAAGAGGGGACACTTTTGAAAATAGGTTCCCTGCTTCCCAGTGTGGGCTGGGCTTTCACAAGTAGAAAACACTTTTTGAAATAAGTTCCCTCCTTCCTAGTCCGGGTTGGGTTTCCACAGGTGATTAAAAAGGTTTTCTTACTTCCCAGCTTGCCTGGACTTCGCAGATGATTAAAAAGATTCCCCCTTGCTTGGACTTCACAAATGATTAAAAAGATTTTCCTACTTCCTAGCTTGCCTGAACTTCACAGGTGATTAGGAAGATTTCCCCTGCTTCCCAGCTTGCCTGGACTTCACAGGTGATTAAAAATATTTTCCTACTTCCCAGCTTGCCTGGACTTCATAGGTGATTAAAAGATTTCCCCTGCTTCCCAGCTTGCTTGGACTTCAAAAGTGGAGAACGCTCTTAAAATTAAGTTCTTTGCTTCCCAGTCTGGGCTGGACTTTCCCAGGTGATTAAAATATTTTCCTACTTCCCAGCTTGCCTGGACTTCATAGGTGATTAAAAAGGTTTCCCTGCTTCCCAGCTTGCCTGGACTTTGCAGGTAATTAGAAAGATTTCCCTACTTTCCAGGTTGCCTGGATTTCACAGGTAGAGAAAATAAGTTCCCCGCTTCCCAATTTGGGCTGGACTTTCATAGGTATAAAATAAGTTCCCTGCTTCCCAGTCTCCATTGGAATTTCACAGGTGATTAAAAATATTTTCCTACTTCCCAGCTTGCTTGGACTTAGTAGGTGATTAAAAGATCTCCCCTGCTTCTTAACTTGCTTGGACTTCACAGGTGGAGAACGCTTTTAAAAATAAGTTCCCTGCTTCCCAGACTGGGCTGGACTTTCACAGGTTATTAAAATATTTTCCTACTTCCCAGTTTGCCTGAACTTCATAGGTTAAAAAGGTTTCCTTGCTTCCCAGTTTGCCAAGACTTCGCAAGTGATTAAAATGATTTCCCTACTTCCCAGCTTGCCTGGATTTTATAGGTAGAGAAAACTGGTTCCCCGCTTCCCAGCCTGGGCTAGAATTTCACAGGTGATTTAAAATGATTCTTCTACTTTCCAGCTTGCCTAGACTTCACAGGTGGTTAAAAAGATTTCCCCTACTTCCCAGCTTGACTGGACTTCGCATGTGATTAAAAATATTTCGTGCCATCCCAAGTTACTTGGGTTTAGAAAGTTTAAAAGGTTTTGTCAGACATTTTTGCCTGCTT
This sequence comes from Senna tora, assembly GCA_014851425.1. Classification (NCBI taxonomy): domain Eukaryota; kingdom Viridiplantae; phylum Streptophyta; class Magnoliopsida; order Fabales; family Fabaceae; genus Senna; species Senna tora. The sequence continues at coordinate 19,438,543 of CM026262.1, forward strand.
CTCCAACTTGCTTGGGTTTAGTAGGTCTTAAAATTTTGCCAAATATGTTTTTCCTATTTCTCCAACTTGCTTGGGTTTAGCAAGTTTTAAAAAAATGCCAAATATGTTTTGCCTACCTCTCTGACTTGCTTGGGGTTTAGCAAATCTTAAAACATGTACTTGCCTGCTCTTCCAACTTGCTTGGGTTTGGCAGGTCTTAAAATATGCCAAATATGTTTTTTCTGCTTCTCCAACTTGCTTTGGTTTAGTAGGTCTTAGAACAATGTACTTGCCTGCTCCTCCAACTTGCATGGATTTAGTAGGTCTTAAAATGCCAAATATGTTTTGCCTACTTCTCCAACTTGCTTGGGTTTAACGGATCTTAAAAATATGCCAAATATGTTTTTCCTGCTTCTCTAACTTTCTTTGGTTTAGCAGGTTTTAAAAATATGCCAAATATGTTTTGCCTACTTTTCCAACTTGCCTAGGTTTAGCAGGTCATAAAAATATTTCAAATAAGTTTTGCCAATTTCTCCAACTTGCTTGGGTTTAGCAGGTCTTAAAAATATGCCAAATATATTTTCTCTACTTCTCCAACTTGCTTGGGTTTGGCAGGTATTAAAAATATGCCAATGTTTTGCCTACTTCTCCAACTTGCTTGGGTTTAGTATGTCTTAAAAATATGCGAAATATGTTTTGCCATACGTTTTACTTGTATTTGAATTCTTTTTAGATTCAATTGCAATTTTTGGTTCAAAATGTGTTTAGACATGACTTCACACTATTTACATGCAATCACAAGTTCGATTCGAGCATTAAATCTACTCGAATTCCTAAATAGAACACGAAGAAATCGGTTTGACTCAGTTGTACAACAACACGTTTGACTTGTACTTCTTGAATTCTTTTGAGATTCAATCGAGATTTTCAGTTCAAACTGTGTTTCAACATGACTTGACACACCTTCCATGTGATCATGAGTCCCATTTGAGTATTAACTCCAAAATACAATGCGAAGCGATCGGTTTGGCTCACTTGTGCAACAACACAATTGACTTGTACTTATTGAATTCTTTTGAGATTCAATCACAATTTTTTGTTCAAAATGTCTTTAGACATGACTTCACACTCCTTCCATAAAATCATGAGTCCCATTTGAGCATTAAATCCAGTCAGATTCCCAAATACAACGCGAAGTGATCGATCTGACTCACTTGTGCAACAACACATTTAACTTGTACTTCTTGATTTATTTTGAGATTCATTTGCTATTTTTGGTTCAAAATGTGTTAAGACATGACTTCAAACTCTTTCCATGCGATCAAGAGTTCCATTCGAGCATTTAATTCACTGGGATCCCGAAATACAATACGAAGCGATCGGTTTGACTCACTTATGCAACAACACCTTTGACTTATACTTCTTGAATTGTTTTGAGATTCAATCGTGATTTTTTGTTCAAAATGTGTTTAGACATGACTTCACACTCTTTCCATGTGATCATGAGTTCCATTCGAGCATTAAAATCACTGAAATTCCCAAACACAAGGCAAAGCGATCGGTTTGACTCACTTGTACAACAACACATTTGAGTTGTACTTCTTGAATTCTTTTGAGATTCAATTGCGATTTTCGGTTCAAATTGTGTTTAGACATGACTTCACACTCCTTCTGTGCGATCACGAGTCTCTTTCGAGCATTAAATCCACTTGAATTCCCAAGTACAACATGAAGCGATCAGTTTGACTCTCTTGTGCAACAACACGTTTGACTTGTACTTATTGATTCTTTTAAGATTAATTCGCTATTTTTGGTTCAAAATGTGTTTAGAAATGACATCACACTCTTTCCATGTGATCAAGAGTTCTATTCGAGCATTAAATCCACTTAGATTTCCAACTACAATGTGAAGCGATGGGTTTGACTCACTTGTGTAGTGCAACAACACACTTGAGTTGTACTTCTTAAATTCTTTTGAGATTCAATAGCGAATTTGGTTCAAAATGTGTTTTGACATGACTTGACACACCTGCCATGCGATCATGAAACCTATTCGAGCATTAAATCCACTCGGATTCGCAAATAGAACGTGAAACGATCGGTTTGACTCACTTGTGCAACAACACGTTTATCTTGTTCTTCTTGTATTCTTTTGATTTTCAATCGCGATTTTTGGTTCAAAATTTGTTTAAACAAAACTTCACACTCCGTCCATGCGATCATGAGTCCCACTCGAGTATTAAATCCACTCGAATTCCCAAATACAACGCGAAGCGATCAGTTTGACTCACTTGTGCAACAACACATTTAACTTGTACTTCTTTAATTGTTTTGAGATGCAATCGCGGACTTTGGTTCAAAATATGTTTAGACAATACTTCACACTCTTTGCATGCAACAACACGATTGACTTGTACTTTTCGAAATCTTTTGAGATTGTATCGTGATTTTTTTGGTTCAAAATGTGTTTGGACATGACTTCACACTCCTTCCATGCGATCACGAGTCCCATTCGAGCATTAAATCCAATCGGATTCCCAAATACATTGTGAAGCGATGGGTTTGACTCACATGTGCAATAACACGTTTGACTTGTACTTCTTGAAATGTTTTAAGATTCAATCGCAATTTTTTTCCAAAATTTGTTTACACATGACTTCACACTCCTTCCATGCGATCAAGAGTCCCATTGGAGTATTTAATCCACTCGAATTCCCAAATACAACGCAAAGCGATCGGTTTGACTCACTTGTGCAACAACACGTTTGACTTGTACTTTTTGAATTCTTCTAAGATTTTATCAGGATGTTTTTATTCAAAATGTGTTTGGACATGACTTGACACTCCTCCCATGAGATCATGAGTCCCATTCGAGCAATAATTGTAATCGGATTCCCAAATACAACACGAAGCGATCGGTTTGACTCACTTGTGCAACGACACGTTTGACTTGTACTTTTTGAATTCTTTTCAAATTATATCACAATTTTGTTGTTCAAAATGTGTTTAGACATGACTTGACACTCGTCTCATGCAACCATTCGAGCATTAAATCCAATCGGATTTCCAAATACAACACGAAGCGTTCGGTTTGACTCACTTGTGCCACAACACGTTCGACTTGTACTTATTGAATTCTTTATGATTCAATCGCGATTTTCAATTTAAAATTGTGTTTATACATGAATTGACACACCTTACATGCGATCATGAGTTCCATTCGATCATTAAATCCACTCGGATTCACAAATACAACGAGAAGCGATCGGTTTGACTCACTTCTGCAACAACACGTTTAACTTGAACTTCTTGAATTCTTTTGAGATTTAATCTGGATTTTTAGTGCAAAATGTGTTTAAAAATGACTTGAAACACCTTCCATGCGATGATGAGTCCCATTCAAGCATTAAATCCACTCGGATTCAGAAATACAATGCGAAGCGATCGGTTTGACTTAGTTGTGCAACAACACGTTTGACTTGTATTTCTTAAATTCTTTGGAGATTCAATCGCGATTTTCAATTCAAAATGTGTTTTGACATGACTTGATACACCTTCTATGCCATCATGAGTCCCATTCGAGCATTAAATCCACTCGGATTCCCAAATACAACGCGAAGTGATCGGTTTGACTCACCTGTGCATCAAGACATTTTCCTTGCTCTTCTTCAATTACTTTGAGATCTAATCACGATTTTCAGTTCAAAATGTGATTAGACATGACATGACACACCTTTCCCGCGATCACGAGTCCTATTAGAGGGTTAAATCCACTCGGATTTGCAAATACAATGGGAAGAGATCGGTTTGACTCATTTGTGCAACAACACGTTTAACTTGAACTTCTTGAATTCTATTGAGATTCAATCGCAATTTTTGGTTCAAAATGTGTTTAGACATGACTTTAGACTTTTTCCGTGCGATCACGAGTCCCATTCAAGCATGAAATCCACTCAGTTGTTCAACAACACGTTTGACTTGTGCTTCTTGAATTCTTTTGAGATTCAATCTTGATTTTTGGTTCAACTTGTGTTTAGATAGGACTTCACACTCTTTCCATGCGATCAGAAGTTCCATTCGAGCATTTAATCCACTTAGGTACCCAAAGACAAGGCGAGGTGATCAGTTTGACTTATTTGTGCAACAACACGTTTGACTTGTACTTCTTAAATTCCTTTGAGATTCAATCACGATTTTTAGATCCAAATGTGTTTAGACATGACTAGACACACCTTCCATGAGATCACGAGTCGCATTCGAGCATTAAGTCCACTCAGATTCCCAAATCCAACGAGAAGCGATCGTTTGACCCACTTGTGCAACAACCCGTTTGACTTGTGCTTCATGAATTCTTTTGAGATTCAATCACGATTTTTGGTTCAAAATGTTTTTAGACATGACTTCACACTATTTTCATGCAATCACGAGTTCCATTCGACCATTAATTCCACTCGCATTCCCAAATACAATGCGAAGCCACCGGTTTGACTCACTTGTGCAATGACACGTTTGACTTGTACTTCCTAAATTCTTTTGACATTCAATTACAATTTTCAGTTCAAAATCTGTTTAGATATCACTTGACACACCTCCCATGCGATCACGAATCCCATTCGAACATTAAATTCTCACAGATTCCCAAATACAACGCGAAGCGATCGGTTTGACTCACTTGTACAAAAATGGGTATGACTTATAATTCTTGACTTCTTTTGAGAGTCAAGAGCGTTTTTGGATGAAAATGCGTTTACAAATGAGTTGACACACCTTCCATGCGATCACGAGTCCTATTCGAGCACTGAATCCATTCAGATTCCCAAATACAACAAGAAGTGATCGGTTTGACTCACTTGTGCAACAACACGTTTGACCTGTACTTCTTGAATTCTTTTGAGATTCGATCGCAATTTTTGTTTCAAAATGTGTTTAGACGTGACTTCACACTCTTTTCATGTGATCATGAGTCTCATTCGAGCATTAAATCCGCTCGGATTCCCAAATACTACGCGAAGCGATCGGTTTGACTCCTTTGTTCAACGACACGTTTGACTTGTAATTTTTGAATTCTACTCTGATTTCCGGTTCAAAATGTGTTTATACATGACTTCACACACCTTCGATGCTATCACGAGTCCCATTTGATAATTAAATCTACTCGGATTCCCAAATACATCGCGAAGTGATCGGTTTGACTTACTTGTAGAACAACACGTTTGACTTGTACATCTTAAATACTTTTGAGATTCAATTGCAATTTTTGGATCAAACTGTGTTTAGAAATGACTTCACACTCCTGCCATGCGATCACGAGTCCTTATCGAGCATTAAATCCTCTCGGATTCCCAAACACAATGCGAAGCGATCGATTTGACTCACTTGTGCAATAACACGTTTGACTTGTACTTCTTGAGATCCTTTGAGATTCAATCGTGATTTTCAGTTCAAAATGTGTTTAGAGATGATTTGGCACATCGTCCATGCGATCACGAGTCCCATTCGAGCATTAAATACCCTTGGATTCCCAAATACAACGTGAGGCGATTGGTTTGACTCACTTGTGCAACAACACGTTTGACTTGTACTTCTTGAATTCTTTTGAGATTCAATCGCGATTTTAAAATCAAAATGTGTTTCAACATGAGTTGACACACCTTCCATGCAATCACGAGTCCCATTGGAGCATTAAATCCACTCAGATTCCCAAAGATAACGCAAAGCGATCGGTTTAACTCACTTGTGCAACAAAACGTTTGACTTGTACTTCTTGAACTCGTTTGAGATTCAATGTTGATTTCTGGTTCAAAATGTGTTTAGACATAACACGGAGTGATCGGTTGGGCTATCTTATGCAACAACATGTTTGACTTGTACTTCTTGAATTGGTTTGAGATTCAATCATGATTTTCAGTTCAAAATTTGTTTACACATAACTTCACACACCTTCCACGTCATCACACTTGTGCAACAACACCTTTGACTTGTACTTGTTGAATTCTTTTGAGATTTTTCACGACCCCCATTTAGAGGACCGTGACTGGCACAGACACAGGGAATACCCTTCTGCCTGTAAGCCTTATCACCTAATTGACATAATATCTATTATTGAAAATACATTCACATGCATTATAATATCATGGCTACACCGAAATGGTGGCCTATCGTAGGCAAGCAAATCCATGGCCAGTGCCGCTTTAGGATATAGGTATAGGAAAACACACATAATATATATAACCTGTGTACTGGCTACACATCCGAAGATGCTGCCTATCCTATTCACATGCAACAGATATATGTATATATATTTTTTGGAAACAAGTTTTCCCTGCATCGTAATCTAACTGATCCTGATCTTTAATGTGTGTGAAGCTGACAGTTCTAGATTTATTGATACAATATAGTTGGGTACGTCTACCCTTTACTTTATGATACATGATAAAGTAAATTAAATTACAATTACAATTCATTCACCCACATGAACAAGTTGTGGGTCTTGGAAAGTTTTGTTCGTTCCTCGCTCCACCGAGACTTCTTCCACCTGTACTTAACCTGTCTCTGTGTAGTAAAAATGAGGTGTGAGTCTTAACCACGCGACTCAGTGAGGACTTTCCCTTCCCCGGTGCAAGGTGGGTACCATAGCGCTGGGTTTGGGAGTCACACACAACCACATGCAAAAAAAACTAGTGACTGTTAATTAGCATACATTCTTGGTGATCACACAACAACAGAAATTTCACCAAACGCTCACAAGCATTTAATAACTGTAAACATGCAGCAGTTTATTCCACGTCATCAATCAGCAAGTAAACATGTAACATATAGTGCCAGCTTTTACCTACCGGTCTTCTCACGATTTAGCATGTCTGAATCAAACAAGACGTGTGATGACGTAATCCTGTACGTTACCACTACGCTGAACAATCAGCAATTTTATGCAAACACAGATTTGTACATACACACAGATGCTAAACATACATCTACTTAATCTCCCCAACTCTGGGGTTTCTACTAGCCACTACGTGGCTTTCCCATTTCGAACCCGTGCACTCGGGTTGCTGGACACCAAGTGGCAAAACATACTTAAGCCATTCACTTGGGCACTGGTCACCTCGTGACAATTCTGTTAACCAAACGCAATCAACTTCTATCTATCAAACAACTGACGCAGAGCCACCACGTGGCATGTCCTGACCCCTTGCTGCGGGGCGATAACTTCAGCCCACTCATCCATTACCTAACCAGGCCACATGGCGGGCACGACACGACGTCTCGAAGCATGGCCACTGACACACTCTGGACCAACTCCACAGGATGATTTCTCTTTTACTAGGTTAGGCTCACGGTTCACCCGTAGGTTCCTCCCATGTCTCCTTACCTTAGTCTCACATATTAATAGGATTCTTTGTATCTTTCCCGAAGGATCAACAATTCCTCTCCTTGTTAATATTGACAAGTATCCTCAACAGGATATAACTCATGTACCCGTCCAGATGCACTCTCTGGACCTCAAGCTATCGTCATAGCAATATAAATCCTTTCTGACCCTTTTGCCAGGATAGGGCAATGACCATCGTCATGGTGATTATAAAACTGAGGTCTCAAGTGCCATCTGACGTTGTTCTAGTCGATGTCTCACATCGCTAGCATAACCAAATCCGAAACCCACCAATAACTCCCCTTGCATGATTATAATTTAAGTCACCGTCGTGACGAGTTTTCAAAATAAAAGTTTAGTCCTATCGTACAAGGACTCTTGCCACCGTTGTGGAAAAGATTTAATAAAATGCTCATCATGCCTTCGGAGTGTATGAGTTGGATTTGTAACACACCAATCATAGCAAACAATTATTCTCTACTCCTATGTCTTCCTATCTAAGCTACTTTCCACAACCTATTTTCTAGTTCCTTTATTCTTTTAACATTCTATACCTCTAGCTAACACATACCAGACAAGCAGAGAATGTACATACTCATGTAATCCACACAAGCATACAACCCTAGGAGCAGAGATGGAAGAACCATCACCTTGGCCAACCTTCCATGCAATCCTCTCCTGTAACTTTAGTCTCCTCGGAGTTCCTGTTGCACTCAATCGTGTGCCGTTGTTCCTATAAGAACAACATTTACTTCATTAAAGTTATTACTTAGCTTAACTTGTTTTTTATCTCTCCATTGCTCTCACGTGTAGTCCATGGTTGCCACAGAGTCAAGCTCTTGGTCTTATTGGACTTCTCTATCCCGACTTATGTGTATCCTTCCTCGGACACTTGACTTACTTGCGTATAACACTCTACTTGAGTGTTTCACATACTTGGATTTGAGTAGTAGACCTCTATCTAACTTGTATTCACATCTAAGGAAGCTTATCTAGCTTGGTTGGAAGGAATCCTAATTTTAGGAAGGTCTAAGCCTTTTGATTCAACTTGTGTTCCTACTTGGGTTCTAAGAAATCTAATTTCTAAACCTCAATACACCTCTAATTCATCCTACTTAAGGCTTCCTAATAATTATGAAGGAATAAAATTACCATTTTAGAATTTGGACTTCATTGCTCCGCAAGTTTCCATCCTTGAGAAACAAGAAGGTATCTAAAATAATCCTTGATTCTTGGTAGCATACTTAGAATTATTTTAGGGTGTTTAAGATTGAAAAGAAGAGGTTTGGAGCCCTCAACATCACCCTTAAAGTGTATTTGGGCCAACCGAGCAGGGATCCGGCACGTTAATGCCAAGGTCCGGCCTTAGTAACCTCGGGCCAGCTCTTCACAGGTCTTCTTCAGCTAATATTTCAACCATATAATTTTAATAATACCAATCCAAGCCTATTTACTCAAATCCAAGCTCAATCCTAATTATCAACAATTTTCCCTAATTTGGAAATAATTATAATTTCAACCCCAAATCCTTCCAAATTCGAATTTGGGCAAATCCGAGAATATAATCTTGATTCCTACCCTAACTAAGTGTTCAAGAACACTTTCTAGGTCTCAATCTACCCTCGAAACAGTTCAATCGAAGGTGAATCAAAGAAATCCCTAAAAATGGAGAAATTGAGGGTTTTGAATGAAATTGGGGTTATCAACCTTGATTCGATCAGTGGAAGGTGTGGAAGATGTTGGAGTCGAGCTCCGGTGGTCGTAGCCAGCGTCATACCGCTCTCTTCCGACGAGTTTTCCGACGGTTTCCTCCCTCTTCTCCTTCTTCCTCCTTCACGCCTCCTCTCCCCCTCTCTCTCTCTTCTTTCTCTCTCTCGTTTGCTTTCTCTCTTTCCTCTCTTCTTCCTTACTTTTTAATTCTTCCTCTTCCCTTTAACAAAAACCCACACCACCCCCTTTAATTAAATGACAATAAGAATAAAATAATTATAATAAATAAATAAATTCCATAAAAATAAATAAATAAATATAATTAAAATAAAATAATTAATAATTAAATAATAAATAAATAAATATTATAAAAAATATAAATTAATTAATAATTAAATAAATAATAACTAATATATATTTTTAATTTAATCCCTTTCCCTATTTAATTCAAGTATCCAATTTCTTAGCACCTGAATTAAATCCTAAAAATTATTTTCTACTTCTTTTCTTTCCCTTTATTTTATTTTAAACTTCAAGAAAAATTTCTCGGGTATTCCTTTCCGATTTCTTTTAACTTTCATATATATATATATATATATATATATATATATATATATATATTCTTTTTAAAGTTTTAAAGTCCTAACCCCGAAATAAATCATTCTTTAATCCTCAAAATTTTTAAACAAATCATTCTTTAATCCTTGAAATTTTCTGGGGTATTACAAGATTCAATCACGAGTTTTGGTTTAAAATGTGTTTAGAGAAGACTTCATACTCTTTTCATTCAATCACGAGTCCCATTAAAGAATTAATTCTACTCGGATTCCCAAATACAAGGCGAAGCAATCGGTTCGAATCACTTATGGCACAACACGTTTGACTTGTACTTCTTAAATTCTTTTGAGATTCAATAGCGATTTTTGGCCTAAAATAGGTTTAGCCATAACTTCACATTCTTTCCATGCGATCACAAGTCCCATTCGAGCATTAAATCCACGGGGATTCCGAAATACAGCATGAAGCGATCGGTTTGACTCACTTGTGCAACAACACGTTTGATGTATACTTCTTGAATTCTTTTGAGATTCAATCTTGATTTTTGGTTCAATATGTTTTTAGACATCGTGAAACGATCGGTTTGAATCACTTGTGCAACAACACGTTTGACTTGTACTTCTTGAAGTCTATTGAGATTCAATCGCGATTTTTGGTTCAAAATGTGTTTACAAATGACTTCACGCACGTTCCATGCCATCACGAGTCCCATTCGAGAATTACATCTACTTGGATTCCCAAATACAATGCGAAGCGATCGGTTTAACTCACTTGTGAAACCACACATTTGACTTGTATTTCTTGAATTCATTTGTGATTCAATCGCAATTTTTGTTTCAAAACGCGTTTAGACAAGACCTCATACTCTTTCCATGCAATCACGAGTTCAATTGGAGTATTAAATCCACTCAGATGCCCAAATACAACGTGAAGCGATCGGTTTGACTCACTTGTGCAACAACACAATTGACTTGTAATTCTTGAATTCTTTTAAGATTCAATCACGATTTTTACACCAAAATGTGATTTGACATGACTTCACATTCCTACCATGCGATCACGAGTCCAATTCGAGCTTTAAATCCACTCGAATTTCCAAATACAACGCGATGAGATCGGTTAGACTCCTTTGTGCAACGACACAATTGACTTGTACTTCTTGAATTCTTTTGAGATTTAATCGCGATTTTTGGTTCAAAATGTGTTTAGACATGATTAGACACACCTTCCATGCGATCTCGAGTCTCATTCGAGCATTAAATACACTTGGATTCCCAAATACAATGTGAAGCGATCGGTTCGACTCACTTGTGCAACAAAACGTTTGACTTGTACTTCTTGAATTCTTTTGAAATTCAATCACTATTTTCGGTTCAAAATGTGTTTACACATGACTTCATGCACCTTCCATGCCATCAAGAGTCCCATTCGAGAATTAAATCTACTTGGATTCCCAAATGCAACGCGAAGCAATCAGTTTGACTCACTTGTGCAACATCTTTGACTTGTACTTCTTTAATTCTTTTGAGATTCAATCACGATTTTTTGTTAAAAATTTGTTTAGACAAGACTTCATACTCTTTCCATGCGATCACGAGTCCCATTCCAGAATTAAATCATGTCGGATTCCCAAATACAATGCGAAGCGATCGATTTGACTCACTTGTGGAATAACACGTTTAACTTGTACTTCTTCAATTCTTTTGAGATTGAATCGGGATTTTTGGTTCTAAATGTTGTTAGACATGACTTCACACTACTTCCATGCGATCATGAGTCTCATTCGAGCATTAAATCCGCTCAGATTCCCAAATACAAGGCGAAGCAATCAGTTTGACTCACTTGTGCAACAACACGTTTGACTTGTACTTCATGAATTCTTTCGAGATTCAAACGCAATTTTTGGTTCAAAATGTGTTTACACCTGACTTCACACACCTTCCACGCCATCACGAGTCCCATTCGAGAATTAAATATACTCAGATTCCCAAATACAACGCGAAGAAATCGGTTTGACTCTCTTATGCAACAACATCTTTGACTTGTACTTCTTTACTTCTTTTGAGATTCAATCACGATTTTTTGTTTAAAATTTGTTTAGACAAGACTTCATACTCTTTCCATGCGATCACAAGTCCCATTCCAGAATCAAATCATGTCGGATTCCCAAATACAATGCGAAGCGATCGTTTGACTCACTTGTGGAACAACACGTTTAACTTGTACTTCTTCAATTCGTTTGAGATTCAATCGGCATTTTTGGTTCTAAATGTTGTTAGACATGACTTCACACTACTTCCATGCGATCACGAGTCTCATTCGAGCATTAAATCCGCTCAGATTCCCAAATACAAGGCGAAGCAATTGGTTTGACTCACTTGTGCAACAACACGTTTGACTTGTACTTCATGAATTCTTTTTGAGATTCAATCACGATTTTTTGTTCAAAATTTATTTAGACTTGACTTCACACTCCTTCTAAGCGATCACGAGTCGCATTCGAGCATTAAATCCACTTGTATTCGCAAATACAACGCGAAGCGATCGGTTTGACTCAGTTGTGCAACAACACGTTTGACTTGTACTTGTTGAGACTCAATCGCGAATTTTAGTTCAAAATTTTTTTAGACATGACTTGGCACATCATCCATACGACCACGAGTCTCATTCAAGCATTAAATACACTTGGATTCGTAAATACAACGCGAAGCGATCGGTTTGACTCACTTGTGCAACAACACATTTGACTTATACTTCTTGAATTCTTTGAGATTCAATCGGGATTTTCAAATCAAAATGTCTTGCAACATGACTTGACACACCTTCCATGTAATCATGAGTCCCATTGGAGCATGAAATCCACTGGGATTCCCAAAAATAATGCGAACCGATCGGTTTTACTCACTTGTGCACCAAAACGTTTGACTTGTACTTCTTGAATTCTTTTGAGATTCAAACAGGATTTTTAGTTCAAGATGTGTTTCAACATGACTTCACACTCTTTCCATGCGATCATGAGTCCTATTTGAGCATTAAATCAACTCGAATTCCTAAATACAATGTGTAGCGATCGGTTGGACTCATTTGCGCAACAAAACATTTGACTTGTACTTCTTGAATTCTTTTAAGTTTAGGGTTTAGAGACATGTCTTCACACTATTTCCATGCGATCTCGAGTCCCATTTGAGCATTAAATCCACTTGGATTCCTAACTAAGACGATAAGCGATTGGTTTGACTCGTGCAACAACATGTTTGACTTGTACTTCTTAAATTCATTTGAGATTCAATCGCTATTTTTGGTTCAAAATGTGTTTTGACATGACTTCACAATCTTTCCATGCGATCAAGAGTCCTATTTGAGCATTAAATCCACTCGGATTCCAAAATACAACAAGTGATCGGTTTGATTCACTTGTGCAACAAAACATTTGACTTGTACTTCTTGAATTCTTTTGAGATTCAATCAGGATTTTTGGTTCAAAATGTGTTCAGACATGACTTCAAATTCCTTCCATGCGATCACGAGTCCCATTCGAGCATTAAATCCACTTGTATTCTAAAACACAATGCGAAGCGATCGGTTTGACTCACTTGTGCAACAACACGTTTGACTTGTACTTCTTGAATTCTTTTGAGATTCAATCGGGACTTAATGTTCAAAATGTGTTTCGATAAGACTTGACACACCTTTCAAGCGATCACGAGTCCCATTGGAGCATTAAATTCACTTGGATTTCTAAATACAACGTGAAGCGAATGGTTTGACTCACTTGTGCAACAAGACGTTTGACTTGTACTTCTTGAATTCTTTTGACATTCAATTGCATTTTCGATTCAAAATATGTTTAGACATGACTTCACACTCATCCATGCGATCATGAGACCCATTTGACCATTAAATCCACTCGGATTCCAAAATAAAACAATAAGCGATCAGCATGACTCACTTGTGCAACAACACAGTTGACTTGACCTTCTCAAGTTCTTTTAAGATTCAATCGCTATTTTTGGATCAAAATGTGTTTAGACATGACATCACACTCTTTCCATGTGAACACGAGTCCCATTTGAGTATTAAATCCACCCATATTCCTAAATACAACTCGAAGCGATCGGTTTGACTCACTTGAAGAACAACACGTTTGACTCGTGTATTTTCAATTCTTTTGAGATTCAATCGTGATTTTCGGATCAAAATGTGCTTAGACATGAATTCACACTCCTTCCATGCAACCACGAGTCCCGATCAATTATTAATCCACTCGGATTCCCAAAAACAATGCGAAGCGATCGATTTGACTCACTAGTGCAACAACACGTTTGACTTGTACTTCTTGAGATCCTTTGAGATTCAATCGCGATTTTCAGTTCAAATGTTTTTAGACATGACTTGGCACATCGTCCATGCGATCACGAGTCCCATTCGAGGATTAAATACCCTTGGATTCGCAAATACAACGTGAGACGATTGGTTTGACTCAATCGTGCAAGAACACGTTTGACTTGTACTTCTTGAATTCTTTTAAGATTCAATCGCGATTTTAAAATGAAAATGTCTTTCAACATGAGTTGACACGCCTTCCATGCAATAACGAGTCCCATTGGAGCATTAAATCCACTCGGTTTACCAAAGATAACGCGAAGCGATCGGTTTGACTCACTTGTGCAACCAAACGTTTGACTTGTACTTCTTGAATTGTTTTTAGATTCAATCTTGATTTCTGGTTCAAAATTTGTTTAGACATAACGCGGAGCGATCGGTTGAGCTCACTTATGCAACAACACGTTTGACTTGTACTTCTTGATTTGGTTTGAGATTCAATCGTGGTTTCGGTTCAAAATTTTTTTACACATGACTTCACAATCCTTCCACGTCATCACAAGTGCCATAGGAGAATTGAATCCACTCGGATTGCCAAATACAACGCGAAGCGATCGGTTCGACACACTTGTGCAACAACACCTTTGACTTGTACCTGTTGAATTCTTTTGAGATTCAATCACGATTTTTGGTTAAAAATGTGTTTCCACAAGACTTCATACTCTTTTCATGCGATCACGAGTCATATTTGAGAATTAATTGTATTCGGATTCCCAAATACAACGCGAAGCGATCGGTTCGAGTCACTTGTGGAACAACAAGTTTTAGTTGTACTTCTTCAATTCTTTTGAGATTCAATCGCGATTTTTGGAACAACGCGAAGCGATCGGTTTAACACTCCATCCACGCAACACGAGTCCTATTCAAGCATTAAATCCACTCGGATTCCCAAATACAGCTTGAAGCGATCGGTTTGACTCAGTTGTGCAACAACACATTTGACTTGTACTTGAATTCGTTTAAGATTCAATCGCGATTTTTGGTTCAAAATGTGTTTAGACAAGACTTCACACTCTTTCCATGCGATCAGGAGTCCCATTCGAGAATTAATTCTACTCGGATTCCCAAATACAAAGCGAAGCGATCGGTTCGACCCATTAATGGCACAACACATTTGACTTGTACTTCTTAAATTCTTTTGAGATTCAATCGCGATTTTTGGCCTAAAATACATTTAGGCATGACTTCACATTCTTTCCATGCGATCACGAGTCCCATTCGAGCATTATATCCACACGGATTCTGAAATACAGTACGAAGCGATCGGCTTGACTCACTTGTGCAACAACACGTTTGAGTTATACTTCTTGAATTCTTTTGAGATTCAATCTTGATTTTTTGTTCGAAATGGTTTTAGACATATCGCGAAGCGATCAGATTGACTCACTTGTGCAACAACACGTTCGACTTGTACTTCTTGAAGTCTATTGAGATTCAACTGCGATTTTCGGTTCAAAATGTGTTTACAAATGACTTCACACAAGTTGCACACCATCACGAGTCCCATTCGAGAATTACATCTACTCGGATTCCCAAATACAAAGCGAAGCGATCGGTTTCACTCACTTGTGCAACAACACCTTTGACTTGTTCCTATTGAATTCTTTTGAGATTCAATCACGATTTTTGGTTAAAAATGTGTTTACACAAGACTTCATACTCTTTTCATGCGATCACGAGTCCTATTCGAGAATTAATTGTATTCAGATTCCCAAATACAACGCGTATCGATCGGTTCGACTCACTTGTGGAACAACGAGTTTTAGTTGTACTTCTTCAATTTTTTTGAGATTCAATCGCGATTTTTCGTTCAAAATGTGGTTAGACATGACTTCTCACTACTTCCATGCAATCACGAGTCTCATTCGAGCATTAAATCCGCTCGGATACCCAAATACAAGGCAAAGTGTTCGGTTTGACTCTCTTATGCAACAACACGTTTGACTTGTACTTGTTGAATTCTTGTGAGATTCAATAGCGATTTTTTGTTCAAAATATGTTTAGACATGACTTCACACTATTTCCATGCGATCACGAGTCCTGATCAAGCATTAAATCCATTCGAACTCCCAAGTACAATGCGAAGAGACCGATTTGATTCACTTGTGTATCAAAACGTTTGACTTGTATTTCTTCAATTCTTTTGAGATTCTATCAGAATTTTAAGTTCAAAATGTGTTTCGACATGACTTAACGCACCTTCCATGTGATCACGAGTCCCATTCAAGCAATAAATCCACTCGGTTTCAAAAATAAAACGCTAAGCGATCGGTTTGACTCACTTATGAAAAAACTCATTTAACTTTTACTTCTTCAATTCTTTTGAAATTCAATTGCGATTTTTGGGTCAAAATGTCTTTAGAAATGACTTCAAACTCCTTCCATGAGATCATGAATCCCATTTGAGCATTAAATCCACTTGGATTCCCAAATATGACGTGAAACGATCGACTTGACTTTGTTGTCCAACAACACGTTTGACTTGTACTAGAATTCGTTTGAGATTCAATCGTGATTATTGTTTCAAAATGTGTTTAGAATTGACTTCACACTCTTTCGATGCGATCCACTCGGATTCCCAAATACAATGCAAAGCGATCGGTTCGACTCACTTGTGGAACAACACGTTTGACTTGTACTTCTTAAATTCATTTGAGATTCAATCGGAATTTAAGTTCAAATATGTTTAGACATGACTTGACACTCCGTCCACGCAATCACGAGTCCTATTCAAGGATTAAATCCACTCAGATTCCCAAATACAGCTTGAAGCGATCGGTTTGACTCAGTTGTGCAAAAACACATTTGACTTGTACTTGAATTCGTTTAAGATTCAATCACGATTTTTGGTTCAAAATGTGTTTAGACAAGACTTCATACTCTTTCCATGCGATCAGGAGTCCCATTCGAGAATTAATTCTACTCGGATTCCCAAATACAAAGCGAAGCGATCGGTTCGACCCATTAGTGGCACAACACATTTGACTTGTACTTCTTAAATTCTTTTGAGATTCAATCGCGATTTTTGGCCTAAAATACATTTAGGCATGACTTCACATTCTTTCCATGCGATCACGAGTCCCATTCGAGCATTATATCCACATGGATTCCGAAATACAGTACGAAGCGATCGGTTTGACTCACTTGTGCAACAACACGTTGGAGTTATACTTCTTGAATTCTTTTGAGATTCAATCTTGATTTTTTGTTCGAAATGATTTTAGACATATCGCGAAGCGATCAGATTGACTCACTTGTGCAACAACACGTTCGACTTGTACTTCTTGAAGTCTATTGAGATTCAATTGCGATTTTTGGTTCAAAATGTGTTTACAAATGACTTCACACAAGTTGCACGCAATCACGAGTCCCATTCGGGAATTACATCTACTCGGATTCCAAAATACAAAGCGAAGCGACCGGTTTGACTCACTTGTGCAACAACACCTTTGACTTGTTCCTGTTGAATTCTTTTGAGATTCAATCACGATTTTTGGTTAAAAATGTGTTTACACAAGAATTCATACTCTTTTCATGCGATCACGAGTCCTATTCGAGAATTAATTGTATTCAAATTCCCAAATACAACGCGAAGCGATCAGTTCGACTCACTTGTGGAACAATGAGTTATAGTTGTACTTCTTCAATTCTTTTGAGATTCAATCGCGATTTTTATTTCAAAATGTGGTTATACATGACTTCTGACTACTTCCATGCAATCACGAGTCTCATTCGAGCATTAAATTCGCTCGGATACCCAAATACAAGGCGAAGCGTTCGGTTTGACACTCTTATGCAACAACACGTTTGACTTGTACTTGTTGAATTCTTGTGAGATTCAATAGCGATTTTTTGTTCAAAATATGTTTAGACATGACTTCACACTATTTCCATGCGATCACGAGTCCTGATCGAGCATTAAATCCATTCGGACTCCCAAGTACAATGCGAAGAGACCGATTTGATTCACTTGTGTATCAAAACGTTTGACTTGTATTTCTTGAATTCTTTTGAGATTCTATCAGAATTTTAAGTTCAAAATGTGTTTCGACATGACTTGACGCACCTTCCATGCGATCACGAGTCCCATTCGAGCAATAAATCCACTCGGATTCAAAAATAAAACGGTAAGCGATCGGTTTGAGCCACTTGTGAAAAAACTCATTTAACTTTTACTTCTTCAATTCTTTTGAAATTCAATTGCGATTTTTGGGTCAAAATATCTTTAGAAATGACTTCAAACTCCTTCCATGAGATCATGAATCCCATTTGAGCATTAAATCCACTTGGATTCCCAAATATAACGCGAAACAATCGACTTGACTCTGTTGTCCAACAACACGTTTGACTTGTACTAGAATTCGTTTGAGATTCAATTGTGATTATTGTTTCAAAATGTGTTTAGAATTGACTTCACACTCTTTCGATTCGATCCACTCGGATTCCCAAATACAATGCAAAGCGATCGGTTCGACTGACTTGTGGAACAACACGTTTGACTTGTACTTCTTAAATTCATTTGAGATTCAATCGGAATTTAAGTTCAAATGTGTTTAGACATGACTTGACACTCCATCCACGCAATCACGAGTCCTATTCAAGCATTAAATCCACTTGGATTCCCAACTACAGCTTGAAGTGATCGGTTTGACTCAGTTGTGAAACAACACATTTGACTTGTACTTGAATTCGTTTAAGATTGAATCACGATTTTTGGTTCAAAATGTGTTTAGACAAGACTTCACACTCTTTTCATGCGATCAGGAGTCCCATTCGAGAATTAATTCTACTCGGATTCCCAAATACAAAGCGAAGCGATCGGTTCGAACCATTATTGGCACAACACATTTGACTTGTACTTCTTAAATTCTTTTGAGATTCAATCGCGATTTTTGGCCTAATATACGTTTAGGCATGACTTCACATTCTTTCCATGCAATCACGAGTCCCATTCGAGCATTATATCCACACAGATTCCGAAATACAGTACAAAGCGATTGGTTTGACTCACTTGTGCAACAACACGTTTGAGTTATACTTCTTAAATTCTTTTGAGATTCAATCTTCATTTTTTGTTCAAAATGGTTTTACACATATCGCGAAGTGATCAGATTGACTCACTTGTCCAACAACACGTTCGACTTGTACTTCTTGATGTCCATTGAGATTCAATTGCGATTTTCGGTTCAAAATGTTTTTACAAATGACTTCACACAAGTTGCACGCCATCACGAGTCCCATTCGAGAATTACATCTACTCGGATTCCCAAATACAAAGCGAAGCGATCGGTTTGACTCACTTGTGAAACAACACCTTTGACTTGTACTTCTTGAATTCATTTTAGATTCAATCGCGATTTTTTGTTCAAATTGTGTTTAGACAAGACCTTATACCCTTTCCATGAGATCACGACTTCAATTGGAGCATTAAATCGACTCAGATGACCAAATACAACGCGGAGCGATCGGTTTGGCTCACTTGTGCAACAACACGATTGACTTGTAATTCTTGAATTCTTTTCTGATTCAATCATGATTTTTAGATCAAAATGTGTTTTGACATGACTTCACATTCCTGCCATGCGATCACGAGTGCAATTCGAGCTTTAAATCCACTCGGATTCTTAAATACAAAGCGATGCAATCGGTTTGACTCCTTTGTGCAACGACACGTTTGACTTGTACTTCTTGAATTCTTTTGAGATTCAATCACGATTTTTGATTCAAAATGTGTTTGCACCTGACTTCACACACCTTCCACGCCATCACGAGTCCCATTCGAGAATTAAATATACTCGGATTCCCAAATACAACGCGAAGAAATCGTTTGACTCTCTTATGCGACAACATCTTTGACTTGTACTTCTTTAATTCATTTGAGATTCAATCGCGATTTTTTGTTCAAAATGTGTATAGATAGGACTTCATACTCTTTCCATGCGATCATGAGTCCTATTCCAGAATTAAATCTACTGGGATTCCCAAATACAACCTGAAGCGATCGGTTTGACTCACTTGTGGAACAACACGTTTGACTTGTAGTTCTTCAATTCATTTAAGATTCAATTGGGATTTTTGGTTCTTAATGTGGTTAGACATGACTTCACACTACTTCCATGCGATCACGAGTCTCATTCAAGCATTAAATCCATTCAAATTCCCAAATACAAGGCAAAGCGATCGGTTTGACTCACTTGTGCAACAACACGTTTAACTTGTACTTAATGAATTCTTTTTAGATTCATTAACGATTTCTGGTTCAAAATTTTTTTAGACTTGAATGCACACTCCTTCGATGCGATCATGAGTCCCATTCGACCATTAAATCCACTCAGATTTACAAATATAACGCAAAGCGATCAGTTTGACTCACTTTTGCAACAACACGTTTGACTTGTAATTTTTGAATTCTTTTGAGATTCAATCG
This sequence comes from Senna tora, assembly GCA_014851425.1. Taxonomy (NCBI): domain Eukaryota; kingdom Viridiplantae; phylum Streptophyta; class Magnoliopsida; order Fabales; family Fabaceae; genus Senna; species Senna tora. Next base: position 19,458,972 of record CM026262.1, read on the forward strand.
CGAATTTTAGTACAAAATGTGTTTAGACATGACTTCACACTCCTTCCATGCGATTACGAGTCTTATTGGAGTATTAAATGCACACGAATTCCCAAATACAACGTGCAGCGTTCGGTTTGACTCACTTGTGCAACAACACGTTTAACTTGTACTTCTTCAATTCTTTTAAGATTCAATCACAATTTTTGATTAATAATGTGTTTACACAAGACTTCACACTCCTTCCATGCGAACATGAGTATCGATAATCCACTCGGATTACCAAATACAACGCGGAGCGATCGGTTTGACTCATTTGTCCAACAACACGTTTGACTTGTACTTCTTGAATTCTTTTGAGATTCAATTAAAATTTTTGGATCAAAATGTGTTTTAACATGAATTTACATTCCTTCCATGCGATTAAGAGTCCAATTCAATCCTTAAATCCACTAGGATTCCCAAATACAACGCGAAGCGATCGATTTGAATCATTTGTGCAACGATAAGTTTGACTTGTACTTCATGAATTCTATTGAGATTTAATCGCGATTTTCGGTTCAAAATGTGTTTACACATGACTTGACACGCCTTACATGCCATCACAGGTCTCATTCGAGAATTAAATCTACTGAGATTCCCAAATACAACGCGAAGCGATCTATTTGACTCACTTGTGCACCAACAGGTTTGACTTGTACTTCTTGAAATCTTTTGAGCTTCAAACACAATTTACAATTCAAAATATGTTTAGATATGACTTGAAACACCTTCCATGCGATAACGAGTCCCATTCGAGCATTAAATCCACTCGGATTCCCAAATACAACGAGAAGCGATTGGTTTGACCCACTAGTGCAACAACACGTTTGACTTGTATTTCTTCAGTTCTTTTGAGATTCAATCCCGATTTTGATGTCAAAATGTGTTTGGACATGACTTGACACACCTTCCATGCGATGACGAGTCCTATTCGAGCATTAAATCCACTCGAATTCCCAAATAAGAGGTGAAGCGATCGGTTTGACTCACTTGTGCAACAACATGTTTGACCTGTACTTCTTCAATTCTATTGAGATTCAATCGCAACTTTTGGTACAACATCTGTTTAGACATGACTTCACACTCCTTCGATTAGATCCTAAGTCCTATTCGTGCATTAAATCCACTCGGATTCCCAAAAAAACGCGAAGCGATCTATTTGACTCACTTGAGCAACAACACGTTTGACTTGTAATTCTTGAATTCTTTTGAGGCTCAATCGCGATTTTCAGTTTAAAAATGTGTTTCGCCATGACTACACATACTTTTCATACGACCACGAGTCCCATTCGAGCATTAAATCCACTCGAATCCCTTAATAAAACGCGAAGTGATCGGTTTGACTCACTTGTGAAACAAAACATTTGACTTGTACTTCTTGAATTCTTTTGAAATTCAATCACGATTTTCAGTTCAAAATGTGTTTAGACATGACTTTGCACTCCTTCCATGTGATCACGATTTTTATTGGAACATTAAATGCTCACAGATTCCCAAATACAACCTGCAGCGATCGGTTGGACTCACTTGTACAACAACACATTTGACTTGTATTTCTTCAATTCTTTTAAGATTGAATCGCAATTTTTGGTTCAAAATGTGTTTACACATGACTTCACACTCCTTCCATGCGATCATGAGTACTGATAATCTTCTCGGATTCCCAAATACAACGCGAAGCGATCGGTTTGAGTCATTTGTGCAAAAACGCGTTTGACTTGTACTTCTTAAGTTCTTTTGAGATTCAATAGCTTTTTTTGTTCCAAATGTGGTTAGACATGACTTCACACTCATTCCATGCGATCACAAGTCTCATTCAAGTATTAAATCCACTCGGACTCCCAAAGACAACATAATGCGATCGGTTTGACTCACTTGTGCAACAACACGTTTGACTTGTACTTGTTGAATTCCTTTTAGATTCAATTACGTTTTTTGGTTCAAAATGTATTTACACATGAGTTGACACACCTTCCCTGCGATCACGAGACCTATTCGAGCACTAAAACCACTCGGATTCCCAAATACATCGCGAAGTGATCGGTTTGACTCACTAGTGCAACAACACGTTTGACCTGTACTGGTTGAATTCTTTAGAGATTCAATCACGATTTCTGGATCAACATGTGTTTAAACATGACTTCACACTCCTTCCATGCGATCACAAGTCTCATTCAAGCATTAAATCCACTCGGATACCTAAATACAATGCGATGCGATTGATTTGACTTGTGCAACAACACGTTTTACTTGAACTTCTTGAATTCTTTTGAGATTGCCATTTTTGGTTCAAAATGTGTTTAGAGATGACTTCACACTATTTTCATGCGTTCACAACTTCCATTCGAGCATTAAATCCACTCGGATTCCCAAATACAACTCGAAGCGATCGATTTGACTCACTTGTGAAACAACATGTTTGACTTGTACTTTTTGAATTCTTTTGATATTCAATTGGGATTTTCATTTCAAAATGTCTTTTGACATGACTTGACACGTCTTCCATGTGATCACGAGTCCCATTCGAGCATTTAATCCACTCGGATTCGAAAATACAACGCGAAGCGATCGATTTGATTCACTTGTGCAACAACACGTTTGACTTGTACTTCTTAAATTCTTTTAAGATTCAATCGCGATTTTTAGTTCAAAATGTGTTTAGACATGACTTCACACTCCTTCCATGCGATCACGAGTCCCATTCGAGCATTAAACCCACTCGGATTCCAAAATACAACGCGAAGCAATCTGTTTGACTCTCTTGAGCAACAACACGTTTGATTTCTACTTCTAGAATACTGTTGACTTTCAATCGCAATTTTTGGTTGAAAATGTGTTTAGACATAACTTCACAGTCTTTCCATGCGATCCCGAGTTCCATTCGAGCATGAAATCCACTCGGATTCCAAAATACAACGCGAAGCGATCGGTTGACTCACTTGTGCAACAACATGTTTGATTTGTACTTCTTGAATTCATTTGAGATTCAATTGCGATTTTTGGTTCAAAATGTGTTTAAACATGACTTCACACTCCTTCGATGCGATCACATGTCCCATTCGAGCATGAAATCCACTCAGATTGCCAAATTCAACGCAAAGCAATCGATTTGATTTACTTGTGCAATTACACGTTTGACTTGTACTTCTTGAGTTCCTTTTTAGATTCAATCGCGATATTTTGTTCAAAATATGGTTAGAAATGACTTGACACTCCTGCTATGCAATCACGAGTCCCATTCGAGCATTAAATCCACTCAGTTTTCCAAATACAACACGAGGTGATCAGTTTGACTCACTTGTGCAACAACATGTTTAATTTGTACTTCTTGAATTCTTTTGATATTGAATCGCGATTTTTAGTTGAAAATGTGTTTTGACATTTCACACCCTTTCCTTGCGATCACGAGTCCCATTCAAGAATTAAATCCACTCGGATTGCCAAATACAACGCGAAGCAATCGGTTTGACTCACTTGTGCAACAACACGTTTGACTTGTACTTGAATTCTTGATAAATGCATATTTTAATAGAAATATTCCTCTTGATATTTATTTATTATCGTTGAAAAATTTAAATTTTTGGGAACTTTTATTGCAGAGAGTATTCTCAATTTTTTGGTCTAAAAGTGGACTCATGGACCAATTCATGAAAGCTCATGATTATCCTAGGAAGTTCTTTGAAGTTCGGTGCAATAAAAGTAAATGTGAGACAATGACAGACAAATGGTTGTGGCACAATTGGTTATTCATGGAGTTTTCCAAGAGTGTGCAAGTGTTCGATTCCAGTTGGATACCATTTTGACAAAAAGAATCAAATTTTGAATTTGCTACTAATTAAACGGCTGAGTAAGGAGTTGAAGATAAGGACTAGTGGCAGCTTGTGTGGTAAAAAGCTCTGACCTGAAGATTTTGGAGCCTGAGTTCAAGACAGCTAGTACGTGTTTTCAAACATTTTAACATCATTTTCAGCCATAATTGTGACTTCCGCGTGACTATCATAATTAAGGATAGCAATCATACCAAATCTGTAAGCCAACTCAAGTGCTTGGAAGTTGCGCTTTCAACTTTGCTTCTCCATTCTCGAATCTCAGCAAGGCCAGACTTCTATCTTTTGTTAAAAACATTTTAGCCTCCAATTTTGACTCTAGGTTTCGCCGACTAGTTGATAGTGGACAACAATTTTGACAACTGTTGTTATCTAGCTCGAGTGGCAACTTCACAAACATGCAACCTTGAAGGATTCCACTTGAAGCCTTGCTGGCTTCTTTTTATTTTATTATTTTCCTTTTACTTAGCCATGAAGCAAGCTAGTATTTTTTTTATTGCAATGGAACAGGGTTACAAAATAGACCAACCTATTCTAGAGTACATAGAAGGATTACGAAAGATACCAGAGAACATAGTCATACAGTTATTGAAAACCAAAATACTAGAGACTCCTTAATATTTTAATATCACGTCCAACCACCTGCAGCTCCTTCCTGTTTTGATAGCCGAAATCCAAAAGATGCGCCCACCTTTGATTGGATAAAACGAAATTACAAGTATTTGTCATTGTAGAAGCTTGAGAAATCTGAAGACCCCGACGAACAACCATAAGAAAAGCTTGATCAAGAACTTCTGCTAGACGAAGACCATAACCAGCTTCAACAATAGGCACAGCATTCATTTTGATAAGTAGAAGAATGCTCCGCATAGGAGAAGCAACATTTCTTCATTTGTACTTCTTATATAGAGAGAAAATTGACAACCCCCTGGTAGGAATATAGTCCATGACATTGATCACCCTAAATCTTTTAACATGAGAGACATGTTGATGATCATATTGCTGACGAGTGGTAGATTTCATAAACGTCATTTTATAAACAGCAAACTGATTGTAAACCGCAACTAACGCCTGTTGAGGAGAAGTTTGAAGGCCTTCCATCGTTATCTAATTCCTGCATCTCCAAAGCTGATGAAGAAGGACACAAACAAATAGAAGGTTATCCTGATTTCGCAAAGTATTATTTGTAATATAATTGAAAAACCAGTCCTTAATATCTTCATACACAGCAAAATCAGTCCTGAAAGACAAATCACAACCAAACCAAACTGCATGGTCAAACAGACAATGGAAGAAAACACGGTTGACGCTCTCATCCAGATTCCCATATAAATGACAAGGTTCTGTAGTATTCAGATGATGTGTCCGAAGAACAGAGAATGTAGGAAGCGATTTATTCAGAAATTTCCACATAAACATAATGATTCTATTCGGAAGTTTAAACTTCGAAATTTGCCTCCAAATCTTTCTATTCTGATCACACTCATTATAATGCTGAGAATCAGTTTGGATTAAATATCTGTAACCTGCATTCACACTATATTCCCCATTCTGCGCATGCTTCCAAATAAGTCTATCCTTCTGATTAGTAGCTGAGACGGGAATGGCACTGATATTCAATACATCTGCCTCACTATAAATAGTTTGAAGAGCTGAAACATTCCAATTAAGGAGATTTTGCTATATGAGATCACTCACACATGTATAATGAGATTGATCTCGAAGCATATGCCACCAAAGATGGTGGTTTATCTTAATTAAACTTCCATCACCAACTTGCCATTCCAAACTATCCATGACTACTTGTTTAGCATTCAATATCCCCCGCCATATCCAAGAAGGATTAGAACAATTTAAAAGCTTACCCGGAATGGATGCATCTGCATATTTCGCTGCCAAGATTGATGAAGCATATGAAGTCTTTTGCGAAACTAATCTCCACAAATGTTTAGCAAGCAAAGCAATATTGAGGGAAGAGCCACCCAGATATTTGGGACGACAGAGACTTTTCCAACTGAGTAAATGGACCTTGCATTTATCTTCTTGAGCACCCCAGAAAAACCTTGCCATTATTGACTCTATGATCCTGCAATCATTCTTAGAGAAATATATTGTAGACATCGGATAGACAAGTTACGAATTAATTACAGAGTTAATAAGAGTGAGTCTAGCTACTTGCGAAAGACATCTAGCTTTCCAAATCTGTAACTTGGTTTTGACTTTGGCAACCACCTCATCCACCACCTTCTTCTTACTACTTTTACCATAAAATCCAAGTACCCAAATACTTAACAAGGCAACTAGAAAATTTGAGACCAAAGTCTCTAGAGATAGCTTTCTTCATAGAATAAGGAGTATTGAGACTGAAAACAAGAAAAGATTTTTGTAAATTCATCCTCTAACCTGATAATTGAGCATATCAAGATAACGTCCTCTGAACAGATTCACACCAATGTTTGGTCGCCTCAAAGAACAAAATGGTGTCATCTGCATACATCATATGAGTAATGGGCACTGCTCTTCTACTTATGTTCAAACCCTTCCACAATTTCGTCTCCTCCTCCTTTCTAACCATACAAGATAGCACATTGGAACATAAGATGAAAATGTAAGGAGAAATTGGATCTCCTTGTCTCACACCACAGTCTGGAGTAAAATAATCAGTATGATCGCTTCGGTTTGTATTTGAGAATCCGAGTGGATTTAATGCTGGAATGAAACTTGTGATCGCATGGAAGGTGTGTGAATTCATGTCTAAACACATTTTGAACCGAAAATCATGATTGAATCTCAAAAGAATTCAAGAAGTACTAGTCAAAAGTATTGTTTCACAAATGAGTCAAACAGATCGCTTTGCGTTGTCTTTTGGAATCCGAGTGGATTTAATGCTCAAATAGGACTTTGGCAACCACCTCATCCACCACCTTCTTACTACTTTTACCATAAAATCCAAGTACCCAAATACTTAACAAGGCAATTAGAAAATTTGAGACCAAAGTCTCTAGAGATAGCTTTCTTCATAGAATAAGGAGTATTGAGACTGAAAACAAGAAAAGATTTTTGTAAATTCATCCTCTAACCTGATAATTGAGCATATCGAGATAACGTCCTCTGAACAGATTCACACCCATGTTTGGTCGCCTCAAAGAAAAAAATGGTGTCATCTGCATACATCATATGAGTAATGGGCACTGCTCTTCTACTTATCTTCAAACCCTTCCACAGTTTCGTCTCCTCCTCCTTTCTAACCATACAAGATAGCACATTGGAACATAAGATGAAAATGTAAGGAGAAATTGGATCTCCTTGTCTCACACCACAGTCTGGAGTAAAATAATCAATAAGATCGCTTCGGTTTGTATTTGAGAATCCGAGTGGATTTAATGCTGGAATGGAACTTGTGATCGCATGGAAGGTGTGTGAATTCATGTCTAAACACATTTTCAACCGAAAATCACGATTGAATCTCAAAAGAATTCAAGAAGTACTAGTCAAAAGTGTTGTTTCACAAGTGAGTCAAACAGACCGCTTCCGTTGTCTTTTGGAATCCGAGTGGATTTAATGCTCAAATAGGACTCGTGATTGCATGGAAGGTGTATGAAGTCATGTCTAAGCACATATTGACCTGAAAATCACGATTCAATCGCAAAAGAATTCAAGAAGTACACATCAAACGTGTTGTTGCACAAAGAATGTCAAACCTATCGCTTCGTGCTGTGTTTCGGAATCCAAGTGGACTTAATGCTCGAATGGGACTCCTGATCGCATGGAAGATGTGTGAAGTCATGTGTAAGCACATTTTGAACTGAAAATCGCGATTGAATCTCAAAAGAATTCTCGAAGTACACATCAAACGTGTTGTTGCACAAGTGTGTCAAACCGATCTTTCGCCTTATATTTGGAATCCTAGTGGATTTAATGCTCGAATGACACTCTTGATCACATGGAAGGTGTGTCAAGTCATGTCTAAACACATTTTGAGCCAAGAATCGCGATTGAATCTCAAAAGAATTCAAGAAGTACAAGTTAAACGTGCTATTTCACAAGTCAAACCGATCAGTTCATGTTGTATTTAGGAATCCGAGTGGATTTAGTGCTCGAATGAGACTCGTGATCGCAAGGAAGATGTGTGAAGTCATGTCTAAGCACATATTAAACTGAAACTCACGATTCAATCTCAAAAGAATTCGCGAAGTACAAGTCAAATGTGTTGCTGCACAAGTGAGTCAAACTGATCCTTCGCCTTGTATTTTGGAAACCTAGTGGAGTTATTGGTCGAATAGGACTATTGATCGCATGGAAGGTGTGTTAATTCATGTTTAAACATATTTTAAACTGACTATTGCGATTGAACCTCAAAAGAATTCAAGAAGTACAAGTCTCATGTGTTGTTGCACAAGTCAGCCAATTCGATCGCTTCACATTGTATTATGGAATTCGAGTGGATTTAATGCTCGAATGGTACTCGTGATCACATGGAAGGAGTATGAAATAATTTTGAAACATATTTTATATGGATAATCACGATTGAATCTCAAGAGAATTCAAGTACAAGTCAAGCATATTGTTGCACAAATTAGATAGACCGATCGCTTCGCTTTGTATTTGGGAATTCGAGTGGATTTAATGCTCGAATGGGACTCGTGATCCCATGGAAGGTGTGTGAATTCATGTCCAAAAACATTTTGAACCAAAATCGCGATTGACTCTCGAAAGAATTTAAGAAGTACAAGTCAAACGTGTTGTTGCACAAGTGAGTGAAACGATCGATTCGCGTTGTATTTGGGAATCCGAGTGGATTTAATGCTCGAATGGGACTCGTGATTGCATGGAAGGTGTATGAAGTCATGTCTAAGAAGATTTTGAACTGAAAATTGCAATTGAATCGCAACAGAATTCGAGAAGTAAAAGTCAAACGTATTGTTGCACAAGTGAGTCAAACCGATCGCTTCGCGTTGTATTTGGGAATCCAATTGGATATAAAGCTCCAATGGGACTCGTGATCACTTGAAAGGAGTGTGATGTGATGTCGAAACATATTTTAAACAGAAAATCGCGTTTGACTCTTAAAAAAATTCAAGTACAAGTCAAACGTGTTGTTGCACATGTGAGTCAGACCGATCGCTTCGCGTTGTATTTGGGAATCCTAGTGGATTTAATCCTCGAATGGGACTCGTGATCGCATGGAAGATGTGTGAAGTCATGTCTAAGCACATTTTAAAATCAAAAAAGTGAATAAATCTCATAAAAATTCAAGAAGTACAAGTCAAACGTGTTGTTGCATAAGTGAGTCAAACCGATCACTTTGCCTTGTATTTGAGAATCCGAGTGGATTTAAAGCTCGAATGGGACTCGTGATCGCATGGTAGGTGTGTCAAGTCATGTCTAAACACATTTTGAAGTTGAAATTTCGATTGAATCTCAAAAAATATCAAGAAGTAGAAGTCAAATGTGTTGTTGGACAAGTGAGTCAAACCGATCGCTTCGCGTTGTATTTGGGAAACTGAGTGGATTTACTACTCGGATGGGACTCGTGATTGCATGAAAGGTGTAACATCTGCCTCTCCAAGATGATGAATTGATTGTTTGTTAGATTAATTAAGTTATTGTATGTGTTTGATGCGTTTAGAAACATGTAGGATTGCATTAGTCTAGAATGATTAATGTATTAAGGACCAAAACAAAAAGAAAACAAGGTTTAGTAGAAATGGGACTTAGATGAAAAAGAAAGTGTGATAAGGGATTACTTTGCACTTTTAGCCAAAGGGTCATAGTAACCAACATAATTTTGAAGACTTCCCGCCAAGGTGTTAAGGATGAACACAGAGTTTAATCTGAGATCAAGATGATTACTAAGTGACTCTAGGGACTTAAATGCCATCTTTTCTTAAATAGCCATGAGTCACCACTTAGACTATATGGAGCTGAGAGAGAGAGTCAACACACACAACTCATTTCTCACTAACAAGAGAGAGAGAGAGGGCTAGAGAGAAGGTAGAGAAAACTTGGAGGATTTGGGATAGAAGAACTCAATTCCAACTAGGATAATTCGTAGGAAAGCATCTACACATCACAAGAAATGTAATTATGCTAAAAAACAAGGTAATCGTAGCTTCCTACCTCGCATTTTTAAAATTCATGTTTCTAGCTCAAAGAGAGAAATTTTCTAATCTAATGGTTTCAAGTTGAAAGAGGGGATTAAAACCTACATTTTATACTTTATAAACATGAATGGATGCTTAGATGATGTTACATGTATGGTTGGATGCTGGAAAATGAGCAATTTGTCATGGGTTTCGTTATGGGTTTTGGTGGTATCCTCATATTAAAATTTGAGCATGAACAAGCATGTTTTTAAGCTGAAATTTCATGGGTTTTGCTGCGAAAATAATAGGGATTAAGTTCCATGTATTATGCTCTTTTGATTTTCAAGTTTTTGGGCTTTAATTTGGGCAAAACAAAGTTTTAAAAAACATTTTCACCACGCATCAACCAATTGATGGCAAGAACAACCGGCTGATGTGTTCAAAAATTGCCCAGAAATGCTCATATTTTGCCCATAAGTATTCACGTTTTACCCAGAAATTTCCAAAATTAGAACAACCAGCTAATGGCTTAAGAACAACCGGTTGTCGTGTTTTTATTGTTGTTGAAAAACCTTTATAGAAGGCTATCAGCTGGCTGATTGGTCCTAATAGGCGACTGATGCGCCTCTGTAAATTTTTATTTCTTGGAAATAAAGGCCAATCAGCCGGCTGATGGTCCCCAAATAGCCAGTTGATTGACCCGTGTTTTGCATAGGAAACTTAATCACTTTTAATGATGTTTTAAATACCCAATTTCATTCTCAAACATGATGCTTAAAGATTATAGAGTAATTTGAAACATGAATCAAGGGGAAATAGCATAGAAAGAAAGAAAATTAAAGAGAGCTACGTATTCAATATACATATATAGGGAAAGAATGGCTCCATGATCGATTGACTAATTGTCGGTATGGGACGACCGTTGGGATTTCCACGGTTGTGTCATTATTTGGGATGGTAAAACATCCATTCGATTAAGTATGTAATTGTACAAAAACACCGTGTTAGTTATCGAATTTTAAGCTAGTATGCCCTATGTGGCCATTTAAGAGCGACATGCTTAAAATTAGGCGAACCATAATTGGGACCAATTCTTTCCATTATATGTATATGTGAATAGCATATCATGGAGATAAATTGTTGACTCTTAAGGATAGACACTATGCATATAATTTGTTCATCCATAGGGAAAGATACAATGCATGCAATTTGTTGATTCTTAGGGGAAGACGCAACGAATCCTATGAATGTATGTGTTCAAGGAATTGAACAGTTGATCCTCGGGGACAACATGATGAATCCTAGGTATATGTAAATGTTTATGGGAGGAAAATTGTTGATCCTCTGGGAAAGACGCAAATGGTCCTCTAATGATGATGTAAATGTTACAAGGGACGAATTGTTGATCCTTCAGGAAAGACGCAAAGGGTCTTAATATGATGATGTATGTATGGATGTGTGCGAGTGTTCGCATTGCGGCAGTCCCGTAGCTCATATGTTCTATGGAAATTAGGGCTAGATGCCCACATGTTTATTTTGTTTGTTATTTTAGTACCCTTGGGATTATGAATGATGATGATATGATGAAATGTTTTATGTATATTCATATTACTCTAGTTTATGATGTTTTGCAAATATGGGGATCATACCATTCCATACCCTACCAATGAATGATTTGAATGCATGTTTTGAAGGGAAGTATCAAAGGTTGCATTCACAAGAATACATGCTATCCTTTATTACGTTTTTATGAAATGAATGATATTGCATCCATGTTTTAAATGTTATGAAATGTATGAAGAAATGCAGTGATTTTCTATATGATGATACAGTGGTAAACATTAGCAGTTTTCAAAACAGGTTGCCATGATTACTGAGATTATAAATCTCACGATTACATTGATGTGTATCATATGCCTAGGTACTTAGTCACATTGGAGGCCAAGCTGGAATTGAGGCATGATCCAGTACTGGGCTGGATCGTAGTGATTAGTGATGTGATTGTACATGTAGTGACTTATCTGACGTCTTCTCAAGGAACATGATCATGTAGTATCTTTTCTTTTGTTTTTGGAATCCTCATTCCCTTGACTTTTTCCTTTAGTATCTTTTTAGAAAGGTTACAAAGTCCTAGTAAATATTATGTATTGAAAGGGATGGAGGACATATTTTGAGGATGCCTATGAAATGGTATGTAAGTAAAGACTACAGTCTTTATCCACTAGTGGGTTAAGGGCTAAGATCTTAAGATGCTTGCTATCTTTAGATCTTCTCCCTTCCTAGGACTCTGGTTTTGATGATGAAAGATATGTGTACAAATATATGTTTATAGTAAATAGAAGGATATGTTAATTATGACAATGCTTGTGTTTGTTTTTAATTTAATTCTTCCGCTAAGTGAGACAAGAGAGATACCCGAGAGTAGCAACCCGAACCAACTCCACTTAATTAATCAACTTGGAAAATATTTTAAATGGACTCGTGTAAGAAAGGCTAGTAACACACTGATTCATAATAACTTATATACTAAAATGGACGTATGGAATTAGGGTGTTACAGAAGAAGTGTGAAGTCATGTTGAAACACATTTTAAACAGAAAATCACGATTGAATCTCAAAAGAATTCAAGAAGAACAAGTCAAACGTGTTGTTGTACAAGTGAGTCAAACCGATCGCTTTGCGTTTTATTTGGGAATCCGAGTGGATTTAATGCTCGAATAGGACTCGCGATCGCATGGAAGGAGTGTGAAATCATGACGAAACACAATTTAAACGGAAAATCATGATTGAATTTCAAAAGAATTCAAGAAGTACAAGTGAAACATGTAGTTGCACAAGTGATTCAAACCGATCCCTTCGCGTTGTCTTTGGGAATATGAGTAGATTTAATGCTCGAATGGGACTCGTGATTGCATGGAAGGTGTGTGAAGTCATGTCAAAACACATTTTGAATAAAAAATCGCTATTGAATCTCAAAAGAATTCAAGAAATACAAGTCAAACGTGTTGTTGCACAAGAGAGTCAAACCGATCGCTTCGCGTTGTATTTAGAAATTCGAGTGGATTTAATGCTCGAATGGGACTCGTGATCTCATGGAAGGATTGTGAAGTCATGTCCAAACACATTTTGAACGGAAAATTGCAATTGAATCTCAAAAGAATACGACAAGTACAAGCCAAACGTTTTCTTGGACAAGTGAGTCACATAGAATGCTTCACGTTGTATTTGGGAATCCGAGTTGATTTAATGCTCGAAGGAGAATCGTGATCGCATAGAAGGTGTGTGAAGTCATGTCGAAACATATTTTAAATGAAAAATCGTGATTGAATCTCAAAAGAATTGAAGAAATTCAAGTGAGACGTGTTGTTGCAGATGTAAGTCAAAACAATCGCTTCGAATTGTATTTGGGAATTTGAGGGGATTTAATGCTCAAATGGGACTCGTGATCGAATGGATGAATTGTGAAGTCATGTCCTAACACATTTTGAACCGAAAGTCGTGATTGAATCTCAAAAGATCTCAAGATGTACAAGTCAAACGTGTTGTTGTACAAGTGAGTCAAATCGATCGCTTCGCATTATATTTCGGAATTCAAGTGGATTCAATGCTCAAATGGGACTCATGATCGCATGGAAGGAGTGTGAACTCATGTCGAATCCTGATTGAATCGCAAAAGATTTCAAGAAGTACAACTCAAACTTGTTGCACAAGTGAGTCAAACTGATCGTTTCGCGTTAAATTTGGGAATCTGAGTGGATTTAATGCTCAAATGGGACTCGTGATCGCATGAAAGGTGTGTGAAGTCATGCCTAAACACATTTTGAACCGATAATCACGATTGAATCTCAAAATAATTCAAGAAGTACAAGTCAAACATTTTCCTGCACAAGAGAGTCAAACCGATTGCTTCGCGTTGTATTTTGGAATCTGAGTGGATTTAATGCTTAAATGGGACTCGTGATCGCATGGAAGGTGTGTGAAGTCATGTCTAAACACATTTCAAACCGAAAATTGCAATTGAATCTCAAAAGAATTCATGAAGTACAAGTCAAACATTTCGCTGCACAAGTGAGTCAAATCGATCGCTTCGGGTTGTATTTAGAAATCCGAGTGGATTTAATGCTCAAATGGGACTCGTGATCGCATGGAAGGAGCATGACGTCATGTCTAATCACATTCTGAACTAAAAATCTTGATTGAATCTCAAAAGAATTCAAGAAATACAAGTCAAACGTCTTCTTGCACAAGTGAGCCATATCAATCGCTTCACGTTGTATTTGGGAATCCGATTAGATTTAATGCTCGAATGAGACTCGTGATTGCTTGGAAGGTGTATGAAGTCAAGTTGAAACATATTTAAAACGAAAATTGGTGATTGAATCTCAAAAGAATTCAAGAATTATAAGTTAAACGTGTTGTTGCACAAGTGAGTCAAACCGATCGCTTCGCATTGTATTAGGGAATCCGAGTGGATTTAATTCTTGAATGGGACTCGTGATTGAATGGAAGGAGTGTGATGTCATGTTGAAACATATTTTAAAGAGAAAATGGTGTTTGACTCTTAAAAGAATTCAAGTACAAGTTAAATGTGTTATTGCACAAGTGAGTGAGACCGATTGCTTCGCGTTGTATTTGGGAATTTGAATGGATTTAATGCTCGGATGGGACTTGTGATTGCATTGAGGGAGTGTGAAGTCTTGTTGAAACAAATTTTAAACGGAAAATCATGATTGAATCTCAAAAGAATTCAAGAAGTACAAGTGAGTCAAACCGATCGCTATGCATTGTTTTTAGAAATCTGAGTGGATTTAATGCTCGAATAGGACTCGTGATCGCATGGAAGGTGTTTGAAGTCTTGTCTAAACACATTTCAGACCAAAAATCGCGATTGAATCTCAAAAGTATTCACGAAGTACAAGTCAAACGTGTTGTTGCACAAGTGAGTCAAACCGATTGCTACGCGTTGTATTTGGGAATCCGAGTGGATTTAATGCTCAAATGGGATTCGTGATCGCATGGATGTTGTGTCAAGTCATGTTTAAACACATTTTGAACTGAAAATCGTGATTTAATCTCAAAAGAATTCAAGAAGTATAAATCAAATGTGTTGTTGCATAAGTAAGTCAAACCTGTCGTTTCGCGTTGGATTTCGGAATTCGAGTTTATTTAATGCTCGAATGGGACTCGTGATTGCATGGAAGGTATGTGAAGTTATGTCTAAACACATTTTGAACCAAAAATCGTCATTGAATCTCAAAAGAATTCAAGAAGTACAAGTCAAACGTGTTGTTATACAAGTGAGTCATACCGATTGTTTCGCGTTTTATTTGGAATTCAAGTGGATTTAATGCTCGAATGGGACTCGTAATTGCATGGAAGGAGTGTGAATTCATATCGAATCACATTTTAAACGAAAAATCACCATTGAATCTTAAAAGAATTAAAGAAGTACAAGTCGAACTTGTTGTTGCATGAGTCAAACCTATCGCTTCCCTTTCTATTTGGGAATTCGAGTGGATTTAATGCTCGAATGAGACTTGTGATTGCAAGGAAGGTGTGTGAAGTCATGCCGAAACATATTTTAAACAGAAAATCGTGTTTGAATCTTTAAAGAATTCAAGAAGTACAAGTGAAACATTTTGTTGCACAAGTGAGTTAGACCGTTCACTTCGCGTTGTATTTGGGAATCCGAGTGGATTTAATGATCCAATAGGACTCGTTATCGTATGGAAGATATGTGAAGACCTGTCTAAGCACATTTTGAACTAAAAATCGCGATTGAATCTTAAATGAATTCCAAAAGTACAAGTCAAATTTGTTGTTGAACAAGTGAGTGAAACATATCGCTTTGCCTTGTATTAGGGAATCCGAGGGGATTTAATGCTCAAATGGGACTCGTGATCGCATGGAAGAAGTGTGATTTCATATCAAACATATTTTACACAGAAAATCGCGTTTGACTCTTAAAAGAATTCAAGTACATGTCAAACGTGTTGTTGCAAAAGTAAGTCAGACCGATCGCTTCGTGTTGTATTTGGGAATCCGAATGGATTTAATGCTCGAATGAGACTCAAGATTGCATGGAAGGTGTGTGAAGTCATGTCTAAACACATTTCAAGTTGAAAATCGCGATTGAATCTCAAAAGTATTCACGATGTACAAGTCAAATGTGTTGTTGCACAAGTAAGTTAAATTGAACACTTCGCATTGTATTTGGGAATCTGAGTGGATTTAATATTCAAATGGGACTCGCGATCACAAGGAAGGTGTGTGAAGTCATTTCTAAGCATATTTTCAATCAAAAATTCCGATTGAATCTCAAAATAATTCAAGAAGTAAAAGTCAAATGTGTTGTTGCACAAGTGAGTCAAAACGATCGCTTTACGTTGAATTTGGGAATCTGAGTGGATTTAATGCTCGAGTAGGACTTGTCAGAGCATGAATGGTGTTTGAAGTCATATCATAACACATTTTGAGTATAAAATAGTGATTGAATCTCAAAAGAATTCAAGAAGTACAAATAAATCGTGTTTTGCACAATTGAGCCAAACCAATCTCTACGCGTTGTATTTGGGAATTTGAGTGGATTTAATACTCGAATGGAACTTGTGATCGGATGAAAGGTGTGTGAAGTCATCTTTAAAAAAATTGAACCGGAAATTGCTATTAAATCTCAAAAGAATTCAAGAAGTACATGTCAAACGTGTTGTTGTACAAATGAGTCAAACTAATTGCTTCGCGTTGTATTTAAGAATTTGAGTGGACTTAATGCTCGAAAGGGAGTCGTGATCGCGTGGAAGGAGTGTGAAGGCATTTCAAAACCAATTTTAAACGGAAAATCGCGATTGGATCTCAAAAGAATTCAAGAAGTACAAGTGAAACTCGTTGTTGCACAAGTGAATCAAACTGATCGCTTCGCGTTGTATTTGGGAATCCGAGTGGATTTAATGCTCAAATGGGACTCGTGAATTCATGGAAGGCGTGTCAAGTCATGTCTTAAGACATTTTGATTTGAAAATCATGATTGAATCTCAAAAGACTTCAAGAAGTACAAGTCAAACGTGTTGTTGCACAAGTGATTCAAACTGATTTCTTTGTGTTGTATTTGGGAATCAGAGTGGATTTAATGATCAAATGGGACTCGTGATCGCATGGAAGGTGTGCCAAGTCATGTCTAAGCACATTTTGAAATGAAAATCACGATTGAATCTCAAAAGAATTCAAGAAGTACAAGTCAAACGTGTTGTTGCACAAGTGAGTCAAATCATTTGCTTCGCGTTGTATTTGGGAATCCGAGTGAATTTAATGCTCGAATGGGACTCGTGATCGCTTGGAAGTTGTTTGAAGTCATGTCTAAACACATTTTGAACCGAAAACGTGATTGAATCTCACAAGATATCAAGAAGTACAAGTCAAACGTGTTGTTGTACAAGTGAGTTAAACCGATGGCTTCGCGTTTTACTTGAAAATTCAAGTGGATTTAATGCTCGAATGGGACTTGTGATTGCATGGTAGATGTGTGAAGTCATGTCTAAGCACATTTGAACTAAAAATCGCGATTAAATCTGAAAAAACTTCCAGAGGTACAAGTCAAATTGTTGTAGCACAAGTGAGTGAAACCTATCGCTTCGTCTTGTATTAGGGAATCCGACAACATTTAATGCTGAAATGGAACTCATCATCGCATGGAAGGCGTGTCAAGTCATGTATAAACACATTTTGAACTAAAACTCTTGATTGAATCTAAAAACAATTCAAGAATTACAAGTCAAACATGTTGTTGCACAAGTGAGTCAAACCGATCGCTTCGCGTTGTATTTGGGACTCCAACTGAATTTGATGCTCGTATGGGACTCGTGATCACATCGAAAGTGTGTGAAGTCATGTCTAATCACATTTCAAACCGAAAATCGTGATTAAATGTCAAAAGTATTCATGAAGTACAAGTCAATCGTGTTGTTGCACAAGTGAGTTAAACAAATCACTTCGCATTGTATTTGGAAATCCGAGTGGATTTAATACTCGAATGGGACTCTTGATCACATGGAATGAGTCTGAAGTCATGTCAAAATAGATTTTCCACCAAAAATCATAATTGAATCCCAAATGAATTCAAGAAGTACAAGGCAAACGTGTTGTTGCACAGGTGAGTCAAATCAATCGCTTCGCGTTGTATTTGGGAATTCGAGTGGATTTAATGCTCGAATGGGATTCGGGACCGCATGGAAGGAGTGTGAAGTCATGTCTATACAGATTTTGAACCAAAAATCGTGATTGAATATCAATAGAATTCAAGAAGTACAAGCCAAACATGTTGTTGCACAAGTTAGTCAAACCGATCGCTTCGCATTGTATTTCAAAATCCGAGTGGATTTAAAGGTCAAATGGGACTCGTGATCGCATGGAAGGAGTGTGAAGTCATGTCTAAACATATATTGAACCAAAAATCGCGATTCAATCTCAAAAGAATTGAAGAAGTACATGTAAAATGTGTTGTTGCACAAGTGAGTCAAACAGATCGCTTCGCATCGAATGTCTGTCGAGTCATGTCTTAAGTTCAACTACCTCTCATGTATCACTTCCATGAGAGGTAGTTGAACTTAAGACAATTGAGATGGACGGAGTTCTTAAAGGTCTATGGCTTGGAATTGAAGTACCATCGAAGAAAGGCAAGTGTTTGAACATATTGAGGATAGATTGACACCTTAGGGCTCAAATACTAGAAGCCTAGAAAGAAGGCAATTTTCTAAAGTCTCTAAAAGACCGAGAGGAAATTCAAAGAGTTTTCCGATGGAATGGTATTATTCCAAGATAGAGTGTAAAGTATAAGATAAGTACCTAAATCTTAATGAAAGTAAAAAGGACAATTGAAAACTTAAGGATGAGATGTAGCTCAAAGGTGGAGTATTTTACTTACCATCCAAAAACCAATAGGATTGTAGAAAAGACACTAAGTGGATTGAGGAATAGGATTATTCCAAATTGGAAAAGGCTCATGTAAGGTGATTTCTCTTCTTAAGAAGCAACCTAAACGAGAAAAGATATAAGAAAGTCATATCTAGAATGATTAGAATAGGTATGCTTCAAAGTTCGAGGAGGAAATTTTAAATAAGGAGGGGGAATTGTAACATCCGCCTTTTTCAGTTAATGGAATAGTTGTTTCTTAATTAATTCTAACTAAATGCTTGTGTATGCTATTGTTTGATGCATTTAGAAAGCATGAAATTGTATTAGCTTAGAGTACTTATTGTAAGGGGACTAGAGTGAAAGAAAGGAAAATATAAGAGAAATAAGGGACTTAGATGAAGAGAAAGTTAAGGCTTGGAGTTAGAAAATGTGATTTTCTCCCAAAGACCTTAAGTCAGCCCTTATGTACGCATAAGCAAGGGGTGAAAGTTCAGAATACTTTCATTTCCTCATTTCTAGAGAGAGAGTGGGCTAGAGAGAAGGAGGAGAACCCAAGGTTGATTCAAGCTTGAAAACTCCAACTTCACTTAAGATCGAGCCGTAGAAATGCAATTGAACACCAACAAGACAAGATTCAAGCTTCAAAACGAGGTAATCAAAGCTACCAACATCTCTAATTTTCAAATTAGGTTTTCAAAGAAATGACAAAAAACTTGATTTCGGATTTTTGGGCCATATGAGAGGTAAAAACCTGCTTCCTTATGATTTCCAAACTGAGATGGATGTTAGATGATGCTTGCATGTCTGGATCCTAGCTGGAAATTAGATAACCTAGAAAGGGTTTGGAAATGGGTATGGGTTTTAATTGAAAATCGGAGTTGTAGCACTATGTTTTCGGAGTTTACTGACATGCATAAAGGAAAATATGAAAGTCGTACTTAAAGAGCTCCAAAAATCGTGAAATTTGGTAGGCCAAAACTAGATATATGAAAATTCATGCTCGCCAAATTTTGTTAATTTTGGAGTCTTTTTGGTACCCTGTTTACAGATATGAAGTTCACTAAATTATGCAGAGAAATTTTCTGGTTTTCTTACTTTCATCTAGTTATTGAATTACCAAATGAAGGAATTAAAGACTAAAATTTGATATGTGGGTCCTTGATATTCTAAATCACGGATCAGGAAAATACTATGTTATTTGGAACTCATTAAGTATAGTTTTGAAAAGCATTTACTGAAGTTGGGTCTGCTGCTCTGCCACATTAGACCGCTACTATGTAATTAGATTTTTAGGGGGCAAATAATTGTGTTTTGAGCTAAAATTTAGCAAAATCTAGTTTTCATGTTTATAAATATGCCATAAAGAATTTTTGGAGTTATACAAAATGTGTTATGATTTTTAAAAGTTGACAGATTTACCTAATGAACTTGAAATATTGTATTTTTCAAGAGTTCTTTCTTTATCACTTCTAAAATGGTTTTCAAATGCCCCATGAAATGTACAAACTTTATGCATTAAGTGGCAAAAGTAATATGAGCTAAGGGTAGAGAGAAATAACATAGAAAAGAGAAGAGTAAGTATCTAGGGTGTATGTTTTGAAAATGAAAAGGTCCATAATCGAATGTTCAATTGTTGGTACGGGACGACCGTTGACTTTCCATGGTTGTGTCATGTTTTAGGATGGTAAAACATCCAATTGACCAAGTAAAGCTTTTCGAATACACTGTGTTGGTTACCGAATTTTAAGTTAGTGGACCAAGTTAGTAAAGACTGGGTCATATACTTAAAGTTTGGATAATCAAAATTGGGACCTAGTCATTTTATCTTATACTCACATAGATAGCATACAAAAAGGGAGGATCTACATATACGAATATGAGAGGAACCGTTAAAAAGAGACGGGGACCTCTAAATTAAAAAGAGACGGGGACCTCTAATTAAAAAGAGAAGAACCGTTAAAGATAAACGGGGACCTCTAAGTTTAAGAGGAGAAGAACCGTTAGCAAGAGACGGGGGCCTCCAAATTCTAAGTAGAAGTGACTCCTTGGCTAAATAGAACCAATCAGAAGTAGAGACGATCCATCAGTTAAAGGATGGTGATCTATAAACCAGAATAGTACTCGGATCCACTGGGGGACGCTCCAGATAGTACATAGAATAGAAATAGCTTGATTGCTATAAGTTCTTATCTATTACATGCCATTAGAGTTGTATGTACGAGTAACCACTGGGTGGTGCTCTCTATGCTCTTATATTTCTATTTTGATTGTTATTTCTTTGCCTTTAAGATATGTGAGAATACATTTTGAAGTTGATGCTCATATTTATGTTTAAGAAAAGTATGTCATTCCATTTCGCATGCCCTATTTTTTATGAATTTTCATGCTATAAGATTTTCTCAGAGTAGGACATGCATGAGTTTTAAGTTAAACATCACATCCATGTTTTATATGTATAATGTGAAAGGAAATGCAGTGATATTCTGTGCAAGGCACAGTGGTACACCACAACGAGTTTATAAACAAGTAGTTTTTTGATTACTGGGTTTATCCTCATTACCTTGGTGTGTATCAGCTGACTAGGTACCTTATGGCTATTGAGATGAGACTGGAGCAATGGGTAGCTTGAGTTTTGAAAATGAAGCAGACAAGATAGTCTAGATGCATATAGTTTATTTTTTTATATACTTTTGTGTTGTACATCCCATTTTAGTCATTAACCTTGGTGTGTCTTTTGAGAAGGTTAAAGGGCATGCTTTGTATATGTATAAATAAGGGATGAAGATAGATGTTTTGATACATGTATGTATATGACTGAATAGAGCCTACAGTTGATAGTGAGTTAAAGATTATAATCTATGAACGTCAGTAGTTTGTAGATTATTCTCTTTCACAAGGCTCTAATATGTTTTTATGATATATGTAATGTAATACTTATGTATATAATTATGTTCTAAAGTAATTATAAAGTAAATTTTCAATATGTATGCTTGTATGCTTGTATGCTTTCGCAATAGTATAGGTATGCGCAAGAGATACCCAAGAGATAGAACCCAAACTAACTCCAAATAACTAATGAATATGGAAATAGTTTAAATGAACTTGAGTAGAAATAGAAAGTAACGCTCCGATTCCAGATCAAAGATATCTTCTACATTACTAAAAACCACTTTCTAAAGGATCTGGAACTAGGGTGTTACAGTTATGGTATCAGAGCATACCGTATCTTGGTTAGAACTAACTAGAGAGGTTCAAACTAAGTAATTAGGATGTAGATTCTTCATAGAAAGCCCTGAATCAGGTTAGTTAGCTGAATGTACATAGCATAACTCACTTGTATTCTGGTTTGACTAGGGGAAAGGAGTTTAGGTTTAGGTAGACAACATTTCTTGTTGGAGTCAAGTTTCTATACTTAACAAGGTATTATTGAGATTAACTACCTCAATCATATTTGTTTTGTAGAGAGAGCTATGATTCCACTAAGGAATGATGTTAAAATGGAGTAAGGAACTATGGGTGACCATATTTGAGTTTGAATACTCCAAAAAGCATGGCGTGACATATCCCAAGTCCTCAGGTGATTTTAGAGAAGTGAGATTGATTAGTTGTAGCAGCCAAAGTGTTCATAGAAACCCAACTTACCAAAGGTGGATTGAATCTTAATTCTTTTAAAGGATAGATTTTCCTTTAAGTGTGATTGAATCTCAAAAGAATTCAAGAAGTACAAGTCAAATGTGTTGTTGTACAAGTCAAACTGATTGCTTCGCGTTGTATTTGGGAATCCGAGTGGATTTAATGCTCAAATGGGACTCGTGATCGAATGGAAGGAGTGTGAAGTATGCCTAAATAGATTTTGAACCGAAAAACGCGATTGAATCTCAAAATAATTCAAGAGGTAAAAGTCAAACGTGTTGTTGCACAAGTGGGTCAAACCGATCTATTCGCGTTGTATTTAGGAATCCGAGTGGATTTAATGGTCAAATGAGACTCGTGCTCGAATGGGATGAGTGTGAAGTCATGCCTAAATAGATTCTGAACCAAAAATTGCGGTTGAATCTCAAAAGAATTCAAGAAGTACAAGTCAAACGTGTTGTTTCACAAGTGAGTCAAACCGATCGCTTCGCGTTGTATTTGGAATCCGAGTGCATTTAATGCTCGAACGGAACTCGTGATCGTACGGAAGGAGTGTGAAGTCATGTCTAAATAGATTTTAAACCCAAAATCACAGTCGAATCTCAAAAGAATTCTAGAACTACAAGTCAAATGTGTTGTTGCACAAGTGAGTCAAACCAATCGCTTCGCGTTGTAATTGGGAATCCAAGTGCATTTAATGCTCGAACGGAACTCATGATCGTATGGAAGGAGTGTGGAAGTCATGTCAAAATAGATTTTGAACCAAAAATCGTGATTGAATCTCAAAAGAATTCTAGAAGTACAAGTCAAACGTGTTGTTGCACAAGTGAGTCAAACCGATAGCTTCGCGTTGTATTTGGGAATTCGAGTGGATTTAATGCTCGAATGGGATTGGTGATCACATGGAAAGAGAATGAAGTCATGTCGAAACATATTTTGAACCAAACATTGCGATTGAATCTTAAAAGAACCCAAGAAGTACAAGTCAAACGTGTTGTTGTACAAGTGAGTCAAACAGATCGCTTCGCGTTGTATTTGGAAATCCAATTGGATTTAATGCTTGAAATGGACTCGTGATCGCATGGAAAGAGTGTGAAGTCATGTGTAAATAGATTTTGAACCAAATATCACGATTGAATCTCAAAAGAATTCAAGAAATAAAAGTCAAATGTTGAGTTGTATAAGTGATTCAAACTGATCGCTTCGTGTTGTATTTGGGAATCCGAGTGGATTTAATGCTCGAATGGGACTCGTCATCACATGGAAGAAGTTTGAAGTCATGTCTAAATCGATTTTGAACCAAAAATCGCGATTCAATCTCAAAATAATTCAAGTACAAGTAAAACGTGTTGTTGCACAAGTGAGTGAAACCAATTACTTCGTGTTGTATATGGGAATCCAAGTGGATTTACTGCTCGAACGAGAGTCGTGATCGCATGGAAGGCGTGTGAAGTCATGTCTAAACAGATTTTGAACCAAAAATTGCAATTGAATCTCAAAATAATTCAAGAAGTACAAGTCAAAAGTGTTGTTGCACAAGTGTGTCAAATCGATCGCTTCGTGTTGTATTTGGGAATCCGAGTCGATTTACTACTCCAATGGAACTCATGATCGCTTGGAAGGAGTGTGAAGTCATGTCTAAATAGATTTTGAACCAAAACTCACGATTGAAGCTCAAAATAATCCAAGAAGTACAAGTCAAAAGTGTTGTTGCACAAGTGAGTCAAACCAAACACTTCACGTTTATTTGGGAATCCGAGAGGCTTTAATGCTCGAATGAGACTCTTGATCGCATGGAAGGTGTGTCAAGTCATGTCTAAACACATTTTGAATGAAAATTGCGATTGAATCTCAGAAGAATTTAGGAAGTAGAAGTCATACGTGTTGCTGCACAAGTGAGTAAAACCGTTCACTTCGTGTTGTATTTGGGAATCAGAGTGGATTTAGTACTCGAATGAGAATCTTGATGCCATGGAAGGTGTGTCAAGTCTTGTCAAAATAGATTTTGAACCAAAAATCGCGATTGAATATTAAAATAATTCAAGAAGTACAAGTCAAATGTGTTTTTGCACAAGTGAGTCAAATCGATTGCTTCGCCTTGTATTTGGGAATTCGAGTGATATTAATGCTCGAATTGGACTCATGATCGCATGGATGGTGTGTCAAGTGATGTCTAAACATATGTTGAAAAAAAAAGGGGATTGAATCTCAAAAGTATTTAAGAAGTACAAGTCAAACGTGTTGTTGCACTAGTGAGTCAAACAAATCGCTTCGTGTTGTATTTGGGAATCCAAGAGGATTTAATGCTCAAATGAGACTCCTGATCGCATGGAAGGTGTGTCAGGTCAAGTCTAAATAGATTTTGAATTGAAAATCGCGATTGAATCTCAGAAGAATTCAATAAATGCAAGTCATACGTGTTGTTGCACAAGTGAGTCAAACCGTTCGCTTCGTCTTGCATTGTGGAATCCGAGTGGACTTAATGCTTGAATGAGACTCGTGATCATATGGAAAGAGTGTGATGTCATGTCTAAATGCATTTTGAACCAAAAATTACGATTGAATCTCAAAAGAATTCAAGAAGTACAAGTCAAACGTTTTGTTGCACAAGTGAGTCAAACCGATCGCTTTCCGTTATATTTGGGAATGCAAGTGGATTTAATGCTCGAATGGGACTCGTGATCCATGGAAGTAGTGGGAAGTCATGTCTAAATAGATTTCGAACCAAAAATCACGATTGAATATTAAAAGTGTTCAAGAAGTACAAGTCAAATGAGTGGTCGCACAAGTGATTCAAATCGATCGCTTCGCGTTGTATTTGGGAATCCGAGTGGATTTAATGCTTAAATGGGTCTCATGATTGAATGGAAGGAGTGTGAAGTCATCTCTAAGCAGGTTTTGAACCAAAAATCGCGATTGAATCTCAAAAGAATTCAATAAGTACAAGTCAAACGTGTTGTGCACAAGTGAGTCAAATTGATCGCTTCGCATAGAATTTGAGAATCCGAGTGGATTTAAGGCTTGAATGGGACTAGTGATGGCATGGAAAGAGTGTGAAGTCATATCAAAACAGATTTTGAACCAAAAATTGCGATTAAATCACAAAGGAATTCAGGAAGTACAAGTTAAACGATTTGTTGCACAGGTGAGTCAAACCGATCACTTCGCGTTGTATTTGGGAATGCGAGTGGGTTTAATGCTCGAATGGGACTCGTGATCTCATCAAAGGAGCATGAACTCTTGTCTAATCAGATTTTGAACCAAAAACCACGATTGAATATCAAAAGAGTTCAACAAGTACAACTCAAATGTGTTATTGCACAAGTGATTCAAACCGAATGCTTCGCGTTGTCTTTGGGAATCCCTGTGGATTTAATGCTCGAATGGGACTCGTGATTGAATGGAAGGAGAGTGAAGTCATGTCTAAACAAGTTTTGAACCAAAAAAAGTGATTGAATCTCAAAAGAATGCAATAAGTACAAGTCAAACGTGTTGTTGCATAAGTGAGTCAAACCGATCGCTTCACATTGAATTTGGGAATCCGAGTGGATTTAATCCTCGAATTAGACTCTTGATCGCATGGAAGGTGTGTCAAGTCAAGTCTAAACACATTTTCAATTGAAAATCGTGATTGAATCTCAGAAGAATTCAAGAAATGTAAGTCATACGTGTTGTTGCGCAAGTGAGTCAAACCGTTCACTTCGTGTTGTATTTGGGAATCCGAGTGAATTTAATGCTCGAATGAGACTCGTGATTGCATGGAAAGAGTGTGATGTCATGTTTAAACACATTTTGAACCACAAATCGCGATTGAATCTCAGAAGAATTCAAGAAGCACAAGTCAAACGTTTTGTTGCCCAAGTGAGTCAAACTGATCGCTTCGCGTTGAAATTGGGAATCCGAGTGGATTTAATGCTCGAATAGGGTGTTCGCATGGAAAGAGTGTGAAGAAATGTCGAAAGAGATTTTTGAACCAAAAATTGGGATTGAATCTCAAAAGAATTGAAGAAATACAAGTCAAACGTTTTTTTGCACAAGTGAGTCAAACCGATCGCTTCGTGTTGAATTCGGGAATCCGAGTGGATTTAATGCTCGAATGGGACTAATGTTCGCATGGAGAGGGTGTGAAGTCATGTCTAAACAAATTTTAAACCAAAAATCGCGATTAAATCTCAAAAGAATTCAAAACGTACAGGTTAAATGTGTTGTTGAACAAGTTAGTCAAACTGATCGCTGCACGTTGTATTTAAGAATCCGAGTGGATTTAATGCCCGAATGGGACTCGTCATCGCATGGAATGAGTTTTAAGTCATGTCTAAATAGGTTTTGCACCAAAAATAGTGATTGAATCACAAAACAATTCAAGAAGTACAAGTCAAACGTGTTGTTGTACAAGCGAGTCAAATCAATCGCTTCGCGTTGTATTAGGGAATCCGAGTGCATTTAATGCTTGAATGGGACTCGTGATCGCATGGAAGGAGAGTGAAGTCATGTCTAAACAGATTTTGATCCAAATATTGCATTTGAATCTCAAAAGAAATCAAGTACAAGTCAAACGTGTTGTTGCACAAGTGAGTCAAACATATCGCTTCGCGTTGTATTTTGGAATCTAAGAGGATTTAATGCTCGAATGAGACTCTTGATCCCATGTAACGTGTGTCAAGTCATGTCTGAATATATTTTGAATGAAAATCGCGATTGAATCTCAGAAGAATTTAGGAAGTTCATGTGATATGTGTTGTTCTAGAAGTGAGTCAATCCTTTCGCTTCGTGCTGTATTTGGAAATACGTGTGCATTTAATTCTCGTATGGGACTCGTGATCGCAAGGAAAGAGTGTAAAGTCATTTCTAAACAC
Source organism: Senna tora (assembly GCA_014851425.1). Classification (NCBI taxonomy): domain Eukaryota; kingdom Viridiplantae; phylum Streptophyta; class Magnoliopsida; order Fabales; family Fabaceae; genus Senna; species Senna tora. The sequence continues at coordinate 19,486,302 of CM026262.1, forward strand.
ATTTTGAGCCAAAAATCGTGATTGAATCTCAAAAGAATTCAAGAAGTACAACTCAAACATTTTGTTGCACAAGTGAGTTCAACCGATCGCTTCGCATTGTATTTGGGAATCTGAGTGGATTTAATTCTCGAATGGGACTTGTGATCGCATGAAAGGAGTGTGAAGTCTTGTCTAAACTAATTTTGAACCAAAAATTGCGATTGAATCTCAAAATAATTCATGAAAAACAAGTCAAACGTGTTATTGCACAAGTGGGTCAAACAGATCGCTTCGCGTTGGATTTGGGAATCCTAGTGGATGTAATGGTAAAATGGGACTCGTGATCGCATAAGAGGAGTTTGAAGTTGTGTCAAAATATATTTTGAACCAAAAATCGCGATTAAATCTCAAAAGAATTCAAGAAGTACAAGCCAAACGTGTTGTTGCACAATTGAGTCAAACCGATCGCTTCGCGTTGTACTTGGGAATCCGAGTGCATTTAATGCTCGAATGGGACTCGTGATCGCATTGAAGGAGAAAAGTCATTTCCAAACAAATTTCGAACCAAAAATCACGTTTGAATCTCAAAAGAATTCAAGAAGTACATGCCAAACTTGTTGTTGCACAACTGAGTAAAAAAGATCGCTTTCCGTTATATTTGGGAATTCGAGAGGATTTAATGCTCGAATGAGACTCTTCATCGCATGGAACGTGTTTGAAGTCATGTCTAAAGACAATTCGAATTGAAAATCGCGATTGAATCTTAGAAAAATTCAAGAAATAGAAGTCATATGTGTTGTTAGAAAAATCGCGATTGAGTCTCAAAAGAATTCAAGAAGTACAAGTCAAACGTGTTGTTGCACAAGTCAAACCGATCGTTTTGTGTTGTATTTTGGAATCCAAGTGAATTTAATGCTCGAATGGGACTCGCGATCACATGGAAAGAGTGAAGTCATGTCTAAACACATTTTGAGCAAAAAATTGCGATTCAATCTCAAAAGAATTCAAGAAGTACAAGTCGAACGTGTTCTTGCACAAGTGAGTCGAACCGATCGCTTGGCATTGTAATCAGGTATCTGAGTAGATTTAATGCTCGAATGTGACTTGCGATCGCATGGAAAGAGTGTGAGTCATGTCCAAACACATTTTGAACCAAAAATCGCGATTGAATCTTAAAAGAAATTGAGAAGTGGAAGTCAAACGTGTTGTTGCACAATTAAGTCAAATCGATCGCTTCGCGTTGTGTTTGGCAGTCTGAGGGGACTTAATGCTCTTATGGGACTCATGATCGCAGGGAAGAGTGTGAAGTTGTGTCTAAACACATTTTGAACAAAAACTCGCGATTGAGTCTCAAAAGAATTCAAGAAGTACATGTCAAACGTGTTATTGCACGAGTCAAACCGATCGCTTTGTGTTGTATTTTGGAATCCAAGTGGATTTAATGCTCGAATGGGACTCGCGATCACATGTAAAGAGTGAAGTTATGTCTAAACACATTTTGAACAAAAAATTGCGATTCAATCTCAAAAGAGTTCAAGAAGTACAAGTCAAACGTGTTGTTGAACAAGTGAGTCAAACCGATCCCTTGGCGTTGTAATTAGGTATCTGAGTAGATTTAATGCTCGAATGTGACTCTCAATCGCATGGAAAAAGTGTGAAGTCATGTATAAACACATTTTGAACCAAAAATCTTGATTCGATATCAAAAGAATTGAAGAAGTACAAGTCAAATGTGTTGTTGCACAAGTGAGTCAAACCGATCTCTTCGGGTTGTATTTGAGAATACGAGTGGATTGAATGCTCGAATGGGAATTGCGATCGCAAGGAAAGAGTTTGGAGTTATGTCCAAATAAATTTGCAACTGAAAATTGCAATTGAATCCCAAAAGAATTCATGAAGTACAAGTCAAACGTGTTGTTGCACAAGTGAGTCAAATCGGTTGCTTCGCGTTGTAATTGGGTATCCGAGTAGATTTAATGCTATAACGGGGCACACGATCACATGAAAAGAGTGTGAAGTCATGTCTAAACACATTTTGAACCAAAAATTGTGATTCAATCTCCAAAGAATTCTAAAAGTTCAAGTCAAACGTGTCGTTGCACAAGTGAGTCAAACCGATCGGTTTGCATTGTATTTGGGAATCCGAGTAGATTTAATGCTCGAATGAGACTCGTGATCGCATGGAAAGAGTGTGAAGTCATGTCTAAACACATTTTACACTATAAATCGCGATTGAATCTCAAAAGAATTCAACAAGTACAAGTCAAATATGTTGTTGCACAAGTTAGTCAAACCGATCGTTTCGCGTTGTATTTGGGATTCTGTGTGCACTTAATGCTCCAATGGGTCTCATGATCTAATGGAAGGAGTGTTAAGTTATGTCTAAACACATTTTGAATCAAAAATCGCGATTGAATACCAAAAGAATTCAAGTACAAGTCCAATGTGTTGTTGGACAAGTGAGTCAAACCGATTGCTTCACGTTGTATTTTGGAATCCGAGTGGATTTAATGCTCGAATGGGACTCGCGACCGGATGAAAAGAGTGTGAAGTCATCTTGAAACACATTTTTAACAAAAAATCATGATTCAACCTCAAAAGAATTCAGGAAGTACAAGTCAAACGTGTTGTTGCACAAATCAGTAAAACCGATCGCTTCGCGTTGTATTTAGGAATCCGAGTGAATTTAATGCTCCAATGGGACTTGTGATCACATAGAGGGTGTTGCAAGTCATGTCAAAACAAAGTTTGAACTGAAAATCACGATTGAATCTCAAAAGAATTCAAGAAGTACAAGTTAAACGTATTCTAGCACAAGTGAGTCAAATCGATCGCTTCGTGTTGTAATTGGCAATCCGAGTGTAATTAATGTTCCAATGGGACTTGTGATCGCTTGGAATAAGTGTGAAGTCATGTCTAAATACATTTTGAACTAAAAATCGTGTTTAAATCTCAAAAGAATTCAAGAAGTACAAGTCAAACATGTTCTTGCAAAAGTGAGTCAAACTGATCGCTTCGCATTGTATTTGGGAATCCGAGTGGACTTAATGCTCGAATGGAACTTGCGATTGCATGGAAAGAGTGTGAAATCATCTCCAAACACATTTTAAAATAGAATCGCAATTGTAATTAATGATCCAATGGGACTCGTGATCGCATGGAGGGTGTGTCAAGTCATGTCGAAACACATTTTGAACTAAAAATCGCGATTGAATCTCAAAAGAATTCCAGAAGTACAAGTTAAACGTATTCTAGCACAAGTGAGTCAAACCAATCCATTCGTGTTGTATTTAGGAATCCTAGTGGATTTAATTCTCGAATGGGAGTCGCGATCGCAAGGAAAGAGTGTGAAGTCATGTCTAAACACATCTTGAACCAAAATCGCGATTCAATCTCAGAAGAATTCAAGAAGTATAAGTCAAACTTGTCGTTGCACAACAGAGTGAAACTGATCGTTTCATGTTGTTTTTGGGAATCCATGTGCATTTAATGCTCGAATGGGACTTGTGCTCGTATGGAAGAAGTGTGAAGTCATGTCGAAGCACATTTAGAACTGGTAATCGTGATTGAATCTCAAAAGAATTCAAGAAATATAAGTCAAACGTATTGTTGCACAATTGAGTCATGTATAAACACATTTTGATCCAAAAACCGCGATTGAATCTCATTAGAATTCAAGAAGTACAAGTCAAACGTATTGTTGCACGAGTCAAACCGATCGCTTCGTGTTGTATATGGCAATCCGAGTGGATTAAATGCTCGAATGGGACTCGCGATCGCATGGAAAGAGTGTGAAGTGATGTCTAAACACATTTTGAACCAAAAATCGCGAATGAATCTCAAAAGAATTCATGAAGTACAAGTCAAACGTGTTGTTGCACAAGTGAGTCAAACCAATCGCTTCGCATTGTATTTGGGAATCCGAGCTGAGTTAATGCTTGAATGGTACTCGCGATCGCATGGAAAGAGTGTGAAGTCATGTCTAAACACATTTGGAACCAAAAATTGCGATTCAATCTCAAAAGAATTCAGAAGTACAAGTCAAACGCGTTGTTGCAGAAGTGAGTCAAACCGATCTCTTCGCGTTGTTTTTGGGATTCCTTGAGCATTTAATGCTCCAATGGGACTCGTGATCACTTGGAAGGAGTGTGAAGTCATGTCTAAACACATTTTGAACCAAAAATTGAGATTGAATCTGAAAAGAATTCAAGAAGTACAAGGCAAACTTGTTGTACAAGTGAGTTAAACGATCGCTTCGCGTTGTATTTGTGAATCCGAGTGGACTTAATGCTCCAATGAGACTCTGGTTCGTATGGAAGGAGTTAGAAGTCTCGTCTAAACCCATTTTAAACCAAAAATCGCGATTGAATCTCAAAAAAATTGAGGAAGTACAACTCAAACATGTCGTTGCAGAAGTGAGTCAAACTGACCGCTTCGTGTTGTACTTGGGAATCTGTGTGCATTTAATGCTCCAATGGGCTTTTGATCGTATGGAAGGAAATTGAAGTCAAGTTTAAACACATTTTGAACCAAAAATTGTGATTGAATCTCGAAAGAATTCAAGAATTACAAGTCAAATGTGTTATTGCACAACTGAGTCAAACAGATTGCTGCACGTTGTATTTTGGAATCCGAGTGGATTTAATGCTCCAACAGCACTCGAGATCGTATGGAAAGCGTGTCAAATCATGTCCAAACACATTTTGAACTGAAAATCGTGATTGAATCTCAAAAGAATTCAAGAAGTACAACTCAAACGTGTTGTTGCACAAGTGAGTCATCCACCAACAACTAAGGTTATATTTAGAACATTCAAATAATTCTGATTTCATAGTGAGTTGCAACCATAAATAGCAAAAACACAGAATTTTGAGTTTCACTTTAACAAGCACAAAGTTATTCCCACAATGTTTACGACATAACTCTTATTAAATCAGCAAGTTTAAAACAACTTAAACATTAACAAAATATTTTTCTTATATTTTCTGGGAACTCTTAGAAATTTATTCTAACATATACTAGAAGCTCAAAGCCCCAGAAATTTGCATTAAAAAGTTACATGTTGATGAACACACAAAATAGAGAAGGGTCACAAGTCAGTAGCTTTTAATCCAAGAAAACATATCGTATTTTTCTCTTAGTTTCCTACTCACTAATTCTTTGATTGTTCTCACTAATTCCCTCATATTTATGTTTTGGTTTTGGTGCCTCAAACTCATGGTTCCTTCCTCTATTTATAAGCTTGGAAACTTAGTGGCTAAGTTGATGACATATGTGATGATGAATGATAAAGTGAGGTGTCAAGGTGCATGAGGTGCAAAGTGTCATGATGCATGATGAGCAAGGTATCAAGATGCATGAAGAGCAAGGTGTCAAGATGCATGATGAGCAAGGTGTCAAGATGCATGAAGAGCTAAGTGTCTTGGTGATGTGTCACTTCCTTGGATGGTGTTTGGCCAATTAGAGACATGTGGTACGGTGACTCACCAAGTTTGTGAGCTAATGGCTTAATCAAGTGGCCATGCGTAAAAGTGGTTTATGTTTTCTTTCAATTTAGTCCATAACTTAGTAAAAAAAAATTGATGACATATGATGTTCGCATGAAGACCTACATGACATTTGGGTGACTAATGGTGGGAATAAGTGGTTTCTTAATTAATGGTAAAGTTATTACTTTATAAGTGCTTTTACGAAATCTTTGTGATTTACTCCCTACGTTTTTACTAATATATTTCTTATGAATTAAAATAGATATTATTAGTGACATAATGTAAAAGCCATTAGTGACATAATGTAGAAGCCATTAGTGACTTGCTTAATAAGCCTTGATTTTATTTATGGCCTAAGAAATCCTCATTATGTCTTTTATTTCAATTTAATCCCTATAGGTTTATGTACTTTATTTTTATCATTTTAATCCCTTTTTAATTTCACTATGTATTTTGGACGCGGGATGTTACATTTAATGCTACAATGGGACTAGTGACCGCATTGAAGGAGTGTAAAGTCATGTGTAAACACATTTTGAACCAAAAATCGCGATTGAATCTCAAGAGAATTCAATAAGTACAAGTCAAACAAGTTGTTGCACAATTGAGTCAAACCGATCACTTCGCGTTGTATTTGGGAATCCGAGTGGACTTAATGCCCCAATGGGACTTGTGATCGCATGGCAAGAATATGATGTCATGTCCAAACACATTTTGAACCAAAAATCACGATTGAATCTCAAAAGAATTGAACAAGTACTACTCAAACGTGTCGTTGCACAAGTGAGTCAAACTGATCGCTTTGCTTTGTATTTGGGAATCCGTGTGCATTTAATGCTCGAATGGGACTTGTGATCGTATGGAAGGAGTGTGAAGTCATGCCTAAACACATTTTGAACCAAAAATCACGATTGAATCCCAAAAGAACTCAAGAAGTACAAGTCAGTCATGTTGTTGCACAAATGAGTCGAATTGATCGCTTCGTGTTGTATTTGGGAATCCGAGTGGATTTAATGCTCGAATGGGACTCATGATTGCATGGAAGGTGTGTCAAGTCATGTCGAAACATATTTAGAACTGTAAATCGCGATTGAGTGTCAAAAGAATTCAAGAAGTACAAGTAAACGTGTTGTTGCACAAGTAAGTCAAATCGATTGCTTCGCATTGTATTTGGAAATCCGTGTGCATTTAATGCTCCACTGGGACTCGTGATCGCATGGAAGGAGTGTGAAGTCAAGTTTAAACACATTTTGAACCAAAAATCGTGATTGAATATCAAAAGAGTTCAAGAAATACAAGTCAAACGTGTTGTTACACAAGTGAGTCAAACCGATCGCTTCGTGTTGTATTTGGGAGTTCAAGTGGATTTAATGCCCGAATGGGACTTGTGATTGCACGGAAGGTGTGTCAAGTTATATCTAAACACATTTTGAACCAAAAATCGCGATTGAATCTCAAAAGAATTCAAGAAGTTTAAGTCAAACGTGTTGTTGCACAAATGATTCAAACCGATCGGTTCCTGTTGTATTTGGGAATTTGAGTGGACTTAATGCGCTAATGGGACTCGTGATCGCATGGAAAGAGTGTGAAGTCATCTCAAAAGTATTGAAGAAGTACAACTCAAACGTGTCGTTGCACAAGTGAGTCAAACTGATTGTTTCGCGTTGTGTTTGGAAATCCGTGTGTATTTAATGCTACAATGGGACTTGGGATTGTATGGAAGGAGTGTGAAGTCATGTCTAAACACATTTTGAACTAAAAATCGTGATTGAATCTCAAAAGAATACAAGAAGTATAAGTCAAACGTGTTGTTGTACAAGTGAGACAAACAGATCACATCGCGTTGTATTTCTGAATCCGAGTGGATTTAATGCACGAATGGGACTCGCGATCGCATGGAAGTTGTGTCAAGTCTTGTCTAAACACATTTGGAACTGAAAATCGCAATTGAATCTCAAAAAAATTCTAGAAGTACAAGTTAAATGTGCGGTTGCACAAGTGAGTCAAACCTATCGCTTCGCATTATATTTGGGAATCCGAGTGGATTTAATGCACAAATGGGACTCGCGATCGCCTGAAAAGTGTGTGAAGTTTGTCTAAACACATTTTAAACTGAAAATTGCGATTGAATCTCTAAAGAATTCAAGAAGTACAAGTCAAACGTATTGTTGCACAAGTGAGTCAAATTGATCGCTTTGCGTTGTATTTGGGAATCCGAGTGGACTTAATGCTCCAATGGGACTTGTGATCGCATGGAAAGACTGTGAAGTCTACTCTAAACACATTTTTAACCAAAAATTGCGATTAAATCTCAAAAGAAATCAAGAAGTACAAGTCAAACGTGCCATTGCACAAGTTAGTGAAACTGATGGCTTCGCGTTGTATTTAGGAATCTGTGTGCATTTAATGCTCTAATGGGACTTGTGATCGTTTGGAAGGAGTGTGAAGTCATGTCGAAACACATTTAGAACTGAAAATTGCAATGGAATCTCAAAAGAATTTAAGAAGTACAATTCAAACATGTTGCACAAGTGAGTCAAACCGATCGCTTCAGGTTGTATTTGGGATTCCGTGTGCATTTAATACGCCAATGAGAATCGTGATCGCATGGAAGGAGTGTGAAGTCATGTCTAAACAACTTTTGAACCAAAAATCACGAATGAATCTCAAAAGAATTCCAGAAGTACAAGTCAAACGAATTGTTGCACAGGTGAGTCCAACCGATCGCTTCGCGATGTATTTGGGAATTCGAGTGGATTTAATCCTCGAATGTGACTTGTGATCACATGGAAGGTGTGTCAAGTCATGTCGATGGACATTTAGAACTGAAAATCGCTATTGAATCTCAAATGAATTCAAGAAGAACAAGTCATACGTGTTGTTGTACAAATGAGTCAAACCGATCGCTTCATGTTGTATTTGGCAATCCCTGTGGATTTAATGCTCCAATAGGACTCGTGATCGCATGGAAGGAGTGTGAAGTCATTTGTAATCACATTTTGGACCAACAATTGCGATTGAATCTCAAAAGAATTCAAGAAGTATAAGTCAAACGTGTTGTTGCACATGTCAATCTGTATATTTAATCCGAGTGGATTAAATATACGAATGGGACTAGTGATCGCATGGAAGGTCTGTCAAGTCATCTATAAACACATTTTGAGCCAAAAGTCGCGAATGAATCGCCAAAGAATTCCACAAGTACAAGTCAAACGTGTTGTTGCACAAGTGAGTTAACTCGATCACTTCGCGTTTTATTTGGGAATCCAAGTGGACATAAAGCTCCAATGGGTCTCGTGATCGGATGGAAAGAGTGTGAGGTCTTATATACACACATTTTGAACCAAAAATTGCGGTTGAATCTCAAAAGAATTCAAGAAGTACAAGTCAAACATGTTGTTGCACAAGAGAGTTAACCCGACCGCTTCACGTTGTATTTTGGAATCCATGTGGATTTAATGCTCGAATGGGACTCGCAATCGAATGGAAGGAGTGTGAAGTCATGCCTAAACACATTTTGAACCAAAAATCGCGATTGAATCTCAAAAGATTTCAAGAAGTACAAGTCAAACGTATCGTTGCACAAGTGAGTCAAACTGATCGCTTCGCGTTGTATTTGGGAATCCGTACGCATTTAATGCTCCAATTGGACTAGTGATTGTATGGAAGGAGTGTGAAGTCATGTCCACGCACATTTAAAACCAATAATCGATATTGAATCTCAAAAGAACTCAAGAAGTAAAAGTCAAACGTGTTGTTATACAAGTGTGTCAAATCGATCGCTTCGCGTTGTATTTAGGAATCCGAGTGTATTTAATGCTCCAATGTCACTCAAGATCGTATGAAAAGTGTGTCAAGTGATGTCAAAACATATTTTGAACTGAAAATCGCTATTGAATCTCAAAGGAATTCAAGAAGTACAAGTTAAATGTGTTGATGCACAAGTGAGTCAAACCGATCGCTTCACGATGTATTCGGGATTCCGTGTGTATTTAATGCTCCAATGGGAATCATGATCACATGCAAGGAGTGTGAAGTCATGTCTAAACATATTTTAAACCAAAAATCAAGATTGAATCTTAAAAGAATTCAAGAAGTACAAGTCAAGCGTGTTGTTGCACAAGTGAGGCAAATCGATCGCTTTGCGTTGTATTTGGGAATCCGAGTGGATTTAATGGTCGAATGGGACTCGTGATCGCTTCGACGGTGTGTCAAGTATTCTCTAAACACATTTTGAATCAAAATAGTGATTAAATCTCAAAAGAATTCAAAAAGTACAAGTCAAACATTTTGTTGCACAAGTGAGGCAAACCGATCGCTTCGCGTTGTATTTGGCAATCTGAGTGGATTTAATGCCCGAAGGGACTCATGATAGAATGGAAGATGTGTCAATTCATGTATAAACACATTTTGAACAACAAATCGCGATCCAATCTCAAAAAATTCATGAAGTGCAAGTCAAACGTGTTGTTGCACAAGTGAGTCAAACCGATCGCTTCGTGTTGTATTTGGGAATCCGAGTGAACTTAATACTCCAATGGGACTCGTGATTGCATGGAAAGAGTGTGAAGTCATGTAAAAACACAATTTGAAACAAACATCGAGATTGAATCTCAAAAGAATTGAAGAAGTACAACTCAAACGTGTTGTTGCACAAGTGAGTCAAACCTATCGCTTCGTGTTGTATTTCAGAATTCGAATGGATTTAATGCTCCAATGGTACTCAACATCGCAAGGAAGGTGTGTCAAGCCATGTCTAAACACATTTTGAACTGAAAATCGCAATTGAATCTCAAAAGAATTCAAGAAATACAAGTTAAACATGTTGTTGAACAAGTGAGTCAAACTGGTCGCTTCGCGTTGTATTTGGGAATCCGAGTGGTTTTATTGCTCCAAAGGGACTGATGATCGTATGGAAGGTGTGTCATATCAATTTGAAACACATTAAAACTGAAAATCGCGATTAAATCTCAAAAGAATTCAAGAAGTACAAGTCAAACGGGTTATGGCACAAGTGAGTCAAACCAATCGCATCGCATTGTATTTGGGAATACGAGTGGATTTAAAGCTCCAATGGCACTCGAGATCACATGGAAAGAGTGTGAAGTCTTGTCTAAACACAGTTTGAAACAAAAATTGCAATTGAATCTCAAAAGAATTCAAGAAGTACAAGTCAAACGTGTTGTTGCACAAGTGAATCAAACCGATCGCTTCGCGTTATATTTGGGAATCTGATTAAGCTTAATGCTCCAATGGTACTCAAGATCGAATGAAAGGTGTGTCAAGTAATGTCTATACACTTTTTGAACTGAAAATCGCGATTGAATCTCAAAAGAATTCAAGAAGTACAAGTTAAATCTGTTGTTGCAGAAGTGAGTCAAACCGATCGCTTCTTGTTGTATTTGGGAATCCGAGTGGATTTACTGCTCCAATGGGACTCGTGATCGCATGGAAGGTGTGTCAATTCATGTCGAAAGACATTTAGAATTGAAAATCGCGATTGAATCTCAATAGAATTCAAGAAGTACAAGTCAAACGTGTTGTTGTACAAGTGACTCAAACTGATCGCTACGCGTTTTATTTGGGAATCCGTCTGCATTTAATGCTCGAATGGGACTCGTGATCGCATGGAAGGAGTGTGAAGTCACCTCTAAAAACATTTTGAACTGAAAATCGCAATTGAATCTCAAAGGAATTCAAAAAGTACAAGTTAAACATGTTGTTGCACAAGTGAGTCAAACCGATCGCTTTGCGTTGTATTTGGAAATCTGAGTGGATTTACTGCTCCAATGGGACTCATGATCGCTCAAGCAACAAGAAGACTCTATCTCTTAATTCTTGGCTTCCCTTCTTCCTTGCTTCCAATTATTCGAGTTTCAGCCCTCAATTCTCTCTCTCCAGCTCTGGTGTCTCTCTCTCACTCTTGTCTCTAATTGGGTTTAAGTGCTGGAGTTGTGTTTTTGTGAAATGGGTTCTGTTTTGGCTTGCCTAAAGAGGAAGAAATGATTTGATGATGAGGTTCGCCTAATCATGACTTTTCATGCAATTTTATGAGGTGTCATGGCCTTAACTCACTCTAATCCTCTCGGTGACACCTCCTATGGTGATTAGGCAAAGTGCTTAGGGTGTGTTTGGCTGTCACTTTAAGTGTTGGGTTTAATTAAGACTAAGTCTTTGTGTGTGTGTGTGTGTGTGTATGTTTCTTGGTTTTTGGTAGGCTTTTTGCTTGATGAGCAAGTTGAGTGAAATGGTGACTCTTGCACGAGTTAGTTAGGTGTTCTCATCATAATTTACTTCATTTCTTTTATTGACAGACAATTAGATGAGTGGGCACGGGTTAAGGCATAGTTGGTTAGCAACTTAGGGGTTAGGATTAGTAAGAGGGTGTTATGATGCATGTTGCTTGTGATGATAGGTTTTCGCATGGCTCAACGAGGTGTCCAAGCTTCATCCCTCCTTGATTCTTGTAATGACACATATTAGGCTGACTCATGAGGGTTTAGGGTGTTTTTGGGTGGCTTAAAAATGGGTTTCCGTTGCCTTAATTTGGTAAAGGGTGACTTTAACCCATTTTCAAATTCTTTACAGTTTGGTCCCTAAATTTCTACTGGAGAAACTGTGAGGATTTAAGGTTTATCTTAGGGTTGAGTTCCCTCACTTAGGTCTTAGGGTGTCCCTAAAGTGTCTTGGATTACCAAAACTTGGGTCTCACTGTAACGTCCACCCCGAATTACTAATTAATATTGATTACTTAAAGTTTGTTTAAATATTGGTAACTCAAAAATGCGAAAAATTTAAACTGTTCTCTTACTAAAGTTAATACTAAGTGAGTTCACTTACTTCTAGTTATTAATTTATCTTTAACATGAAATCAATTAAAACCCATTAATTATAATTTGCATCTAAGATTCCACCTAAAACCAGATATCAATAAATATATAAGCCTTACATAGGCTTTACAAAGTATTAATAGTTGTTCCTTGCAGCATCATACATGAACGCCAGCTGCAGCGCTCAATCAATCAATCCTCTTTAGGTCTCATGCCACGATCAATCCCTAAAAAAGTCTGAACATAGTAGCGTCAAGAGATTTACATCCCAGTAGGACACAAAATACTGGTTTATATAGAAATCCTTTCTCGCTACTATGCTCAAGGCTAAGCCAAAACACCTCAACAATATTTTCCAAAAATATGTCACGTAAGAATGCATTCAAGTGTTTAAATCAGCCATGCATATGAATACAATATTAAAATATGCATGTCATTTCTTTTAAAAATTCAGTAATACCACAATTACGGATCCATCTCAGATCCATTCCCGATTTATCTCAGACCTGCTCAATTGACATAAATCATTACCTTACCATCACAAAATCAATCTCATGAAACATGACAAATAGACATACGACATATAGCGTAGTCCGCCATAAGGCACCGACAATTACCTAACATCCAGAGCGTCCCCCGGTGTGCGCACGTGTTAAAACCGTAGGATCACTAGTCCCGGACTGGATTCTTTCCTTACTAGTTGCTAGACAGGTACATCCCGGACGCATTCCTTGCCAGACTAGTGTGTCCTTTCCATCCCGATCAAAATTCATCCACCCTTTTCTAGGAAAGTACTCTCAAAATCAATGCATTCGCCCATCTAAGGCAGGTATTTAAAAATCAATGCATTTGCCCATCTCAGGCAGGTATTTCAAAATCAATGCATTTGCCCATCTCAGGTAGGCATTTCAAAATCAATGCATTCGCCCATCTCAGCCAGGTATTTCAAAAATCAATGCATTCCACCATCTCAAGCGGGTATTTCAAAAATCAATGAAAACATAGTGTCATGCACTCTTTTCATGCAAAATGTCACATCTTTTCAATGTACCTTTAGAATGCATGCCAAAAATATAGTTTAATATGCTCATATGACAAATGCACAATTTTAAAAGCGTTGAGGGTATCAAGTGTCCTACCTCGTCTCCAAGCTACCCTTAACCTTTTGAAAATTGAGTGTCAATCCTCACCTCGGATTCACTCACGTTAACCTTGATTTTCTTACAAATCACAATCTCAATTACTGTATTCAACCAATAATCACAGCGTACACACACCATGCAAATCATGACATCACAAGCCATGTATAATTGAAGTCCATTTAGTTGCTAAGTCAAATAAGTCAACACTTACTTACATTGCAAGCAACTATCACATATTCACATACAAGCATCCAAGATTCACAAACCAAGAATTTACCATTTATATACAGACATGTTAATGCTCACCCAAAACCATTTTCAGAAATGAAGTCAAAATAGAACAAAATGGGATTTTTAATTTTCTTTTCAATTTAGTCCCTAGTGGAACCCCTTCCTTATTTTGACCCTTACATGCATAAAAACAACTCTAGGCAAGCATTATGACATTAATTAACATGTGTTCAACAAGGATTTATAACCACGTCAAGTCAAAACTTATCACTTATATACTAAAAATTTCATAAGTATAATATTAGTACAAATAAATCCCCTTTTTTATGATTTCAACATTCATAGTCTAATAAAATTCATTCTTTCAACTAGGAATGACAATTCACAACTTATCATTAATTTTAATTTTCCTAAATTCATGTGTCTTAATTGTGAGTGTCCAGAATTTATTTAATGTATGAATTTTAATATAACTTTCTATTTCTAAGTCAAAATTACCATTAAAAATCAATAATTCACTCAAAGAAATATTAATCTACTCCCACTTATTTTATTGTCCATTCTAATCCGAATTTAAGAGTTCATTATGCTTCAATAATTATGTCATAAGACATCTCAATTAACCATAAATTAATTCAGCCAAACAGAGAAAAATACACATATAAATAACACAGTTATATCAAAAATCTGCAAATTTTAGACTCATAAAACCCCACCCAAAAATTAGATTCATATTTTCCGGAGACTCCCTCTCATATCTTTTATTACATAGTAAAAATTCAGGGTCTCAGCAATTCTAAAAAAATAAATAAAATTCGAAGAACACAAAGAATTCGAAACAGAGTTCTGTGTACATCACTCTATTTTTGAGCAGAACAACTCTTAATCTAATCATTATGTTTTGCATAAAAATGACTTTTTAGAAAGGTATGAATGACAGCTTTCACATGCCATAAGAATTACTTAAATCCATTGAGAATTGAGGTCGGAAAACACATTTGAAGCAAAGAAGGTCAAATCGGTTTCTGAACAGAACAACCGATTTGGCAAGCTTTCTTTAAAAATTCATATCTCCCTCAATTCTCAATGAAATTAGTTGATTATTTTTGCTAAATAAAGCTTAGATGTATTGTTTTCCAATTATTAAATTTTTATAGCAAGTAATTGTGCCATATAAGTGCAACAACGTGAAAACAATAGCGAAATCGTGCAAACTGCATCTGTTCGGTGACAGAACAATAAATTTTCGAAGACTTTTTAAGAGCTCTAACCGTTAAAATTTTCATTAAGAAGAAAATATGGAAAGCTTAGGATCTTAGCTATCCATAGGCTTTATAATCGTTTCAATCGGATTTGTAACGAAGGAGAAAAACGAATTTGAACAAAGAAAGGTCAGGAAAAACGCTAAACAGAACACAAATAAACAAAAAACGATTTTTAACTAGTTAAACAACCTTAGAACGTGATTTAAAGCTTGATGTGGGACTTAGAAGATTCAAGGAAAGGTAATCATGTGTTACCTTCAATCTTCAGCAAGAAGGTCTAGACAAAACACTCAAACCCTTGAGCCTCAAGCTTGGAGAAGGATGAACAACTCTTGAGAGTTTCTTGGCATCCCCTCTTCTTACTTCCACTTTCGAACTCTAACCCCAACTCTCTCTCTCTCTCTCTCTCTCTCTCTCTCTCCACTTTTGATTCTCTCTCTAGTCTCTCTCTCTATCAAGCTTGAATGGTGGTTTATGGTGCAAAGGTGTGGGTATTCGGTTTTGGTCTTTAAGAAGCATGTGAAATGTGATGATGGTGTTTGCATAATTAATTGAGGTGTTTGTCCCTCACTTTTGGTTACCCACTTATTGACGGATGTATTAGTGACTCATGAAGGGCTTGAAACGTGTTTGGTGGCCAATTTGGTGTTGGGTTTGATTAAGACTAAGTCTTAATGTGTGTGTCTTTGTTTTGACTCTAATGTTTTGGAGAAAGGACATGTGAAATGTGAATTGTAATGATAATGTTGGTGCATGAAGTAAGGTGTTTAACTCTCATTCTCGCTTAATTGTGATCAAGACACCTAATTGATGAGTAATGGGAAGATTAGGGCATGTTTGGGTGGTCCTTAGTGGGTTAAGACAAGTCTTGAATCCTATTCAATAATTTTATCTTCTTATTTAACCCCAAGCATATTTATTTAATTGTCGTATTTTATTTTTAGTTATTATTTAAGATTTCACTTAAACTTATTTAAGTTGTCTAATTTAAGCATTTTTGGGAGTGGGATGTTACATGTGTGGTTTCCATTTTGTTCTTCAAAGTTTCGGTTTTGGGTATTTAGTTTAGTGATGACTAGCTTGTAGTGTAAGTAGGTATCATCATTAAGTTTGCATGCATAAGTGAGGTGTCCTCACTCTAATCCTCCTTAAGTCTCATGGTGACACCTAGCTTGGTGACTAATCAAGCTACTTAGGGAGTGTTTGGCTAATAGTTTATAATTTTATGCTTAGTTAGAACTCAAGCCTCTATTTTCTTAATTAATCGTGTACTTACCTAAACAGAGAATTTACTTAATGGGGAAGTAGTTTATTATCTATGTTGGCTTGTGGAACAAACCTTGGTGAGGTGCCATGTTTAGGAAGCTAATTGATGGTTGAAGGACACATGGCATGTGACTCATCAAGTTTGAAAGGTGTTAGCTTAATTTCATGCCAAGTGTCAAGATGCATGGAGTGGTGAGTTGTCAAGATGCATGATATGGTGAGGTGTCGGAATGCATGAAGACCAAAGTGTCAAGTTACATGAGGAGCAAGGTGTCAAAATGCATGAGGTGCTAGGTGTCAAGATGGATGAAAGGCTATGTGTCGAGATGCATGAAGGGCTAAGTGTCTTGGTGACGTGTCACTTCCTTGGAGGTTGTTTGGGCAATTTGAGACATGTGGCATGGTGACTCACCAAGTTTGTGAGCTAATGGCTTAATCTTGTGCCAAGTGGTCATGCATAAGAGTGGTTTATGTTTTCTTTCAATTTAGTCCACCCCTAATAAATTAGTTGATGATGTATGATGTTCTCATGAAGGCCTACACGCCATTTTGGTGACTGATGGTGGGATTAAGTGGTTCTTTAACTAATCATTAATTAATGGTAAAGTTATTAATTTAAAAGTGCTTTTACGAAATCTTTGCAATTTAGTCCCTATGTTTTTACTAATATGTTTCTTATTAATTAAAATAGATATTAGTAGTGATTTAATATAGAAGCCATTTGTGACTTAATGTAGAAGTCATTAGTGACTTACTCCTTAAGCCTTAGTTCTACTTTTGACTTAAGAATTTCTCATTTTATCTTTTCTTTCAATTTCTCATTTTAATTATTTGCTTTGGATGCGGGATGTTACACTCACCAATCTCCTCTACCCAATTTGTTCATTTTAGTTCAAAAGGCTTTCAGAATAGTTTTCCTTTCAATTCAGTCCCTATGGCCTAAATTAGGGATTTTTAACCTATCTTTCTTCATTTCTAAGTTTCTCTCTCCTCCTAATTAGGGTTTCTTATCCTAAATTCTAGCAAAGACACTCACTTAAGCAATTAAACACAAAAATCAAATAAATCCAATTCATTAACTTAGAAAATTAATTTTAAATTAGGACAGGATGTTACAAGAAGTACAAGTCAAACATGTTGCACAAGTGAGTCAAACCGATCACTTGGCGTTTTAAGCATTAAATCCATGTGGATTTAATGCTCGAATGAGACTCGTGATCGCATGGAAGGTGTCTCAAGTAATGTCTAACCATATTTTGAACTGAAAATCGCAATTGAATCTCAAAAGATTTCAAGAAGTGCAAGTCAAACGTGTTGTTGTACATGTGAGTTAAATCGATCGCTTCACGTTTTATTTGGAAATCCGAGTAGATTTAATGATCCAATGGGACTTGTGATCGCGTGGAAGGTGTATCAAGTCATATCAAAACACATTTTAAACTGAAAATCGCGATTGAATCTCAAAAGAATTCAAGAAGTACAAGTCAAATGTGTTGTTGCACAAGTGAGTCAAACCGATCGCTTTGCATTGTATTTGGGAATCCGAGTGGATTTAATGCTCCAATGGCACTCGTGATTGCATGGAAGGTGTGTCAAGTCATGTCTAAACACATTTTGAAATTAAAATCGCGATTGAATCTGAAAAGAATTCAAGAAGTACAAGTCAAACGTGTTGTTGCAAAAGTGAATCAAACCGATCACTTCATGTTGTATTTTAGGAATCCAAGTGGTCTTAATGCTCCAATGGGACTCGTGATCGCATGGAAGGAGTTTGAGGTCATGTCTTAACACTTTTTAAACAAAAAATCGTGATTGAATCACAAAAGAATTGAAGAAGTACAAGTCAAACGTGTTGTTGCACATGTGAGTCAAACCGATCACTTTGCGTTGTATTTGCGAATCTGAGTGGATTTAAGGCTCGAATAGGACTCATGATCGCATGGAAGGTGTGTCAAGTCTTTTCGAAACACATTTTGAACTAAAAATCTCGATTGAATCTCAAAAGAATTCAAGAAGTACAAGTCAAACATGTTGTTGCACAAGTGAGTGAAACCGATCGCTTCGCGTTGTAATTAGGAATCCGTGTGCATTTAATGGTCCAATGGGAATCGTGATTTCATGGAAGGAGTGTGAAGTCATGTCTAAACACATTTTGTACCAAAAATTGAAATTAAATCTCAAAAGAATTTAAGAACTACAAATCAAAAGTGTTTTTGCACAAGTGAGTCAAATGAATCGATTCGCATTGTATTTGGGAATCTAAGTGGATTTAATGGTCGAATGGGACTCGTGATCGCATGGAAGGTGTGTCAAGTCATGCTGATACACATTTTGACTTGAGAAATCTCGTTATAATCTCAAAACAATTCAAGAAGTACAAGTCAAATATGTTGTTGCATAAGTGAGTCAAACCAATCGCTTCATGTTATATTTGGGAATTCGAGTGGATTTAATCCTCCATTGGGACTCGTGATCGCATGGAAGGTGTTTCAAGTCATGTTGAAACACATTTTGAACTGAAAATCGTGATTGGATCTCAAATGAATTCAAGAACTCCAAGTCAAACGTTTTGTTGGACAAGTGAGTCAAACCGATCGCTTACCGTTGTAGATTGGAATCCGTGAGCATTTAATGCTCCAATGGGACTCATGATCGCATGGAAGGAGTGTGAAGTCATGTCCAAACACATTATGAACCAAATATCGTGATTGAATATCAAAAGAATTCAGGAACTACAAGTCAAACATGTTGTTGCACAAGTGAGTCAAATCGATCGCTTCGCATTGTATTTTGGAATCCGAGTTGATTTAATGCACGAATGGGACTTGTGATCGCATGGAAGGTGTGTTAAGTCATGTCGAACCACATTTTTAACTAAAAATCAGGATTGGATCTCAAAAGAATTCAAGTAGAAGTCAGACGTGTTGTTGCACAAGTGAGTCAAACAGATAGCTTCGCGTTGTATTTAGGAATCCGTGTGCATTTAATGCTCCAATGGTACTCTTGATCACATGGAAGGAGTGTGAAGTCATGTCTAAAAATATTTAGAATCAAAAATTGCAATTGAATCCTAAAAGAGTTCAACAACTACAAGTCAATCGTGTTGTTGCACAAGTGAGTCAATCCGATCGCTTCGCATTGTATTTGGGAATTTGAGTTGATTTAATGCTCGAATGGCACTCATGATCGCATGGAAGTTGTGTCAAGTCATGTCGAAACACATTTTGAACTGAAAATCGTTATTGAATCTCAAAACAATTCAACAAGTGCAAGTCGAACGTGTTGTTGCTTAATTGAGTCAAACCGATCGCTTTGAATTGTATTTTGGAATACGAGTGGATTTAATGCTCGAATGAGACTTTTGATTGCATGGAAAGAGTGTGAAGTCATGTCTAAACACATTTTGAACTGAAAATCGCGATTAAATCATAAAAGAATTCAAGAAGTACAAGTCAAACGTGTTGTTGTAGAAGTGAGTCAAACTGATCACTTCGCGTTGTAATTGGGAATCGGAGTGGATTTAATGCTCCATTGGAACTCGTGATCGTATGAAAGGTGTGTCAAGTCATGTTTAAACATATTTTGTACTTAAAATCGCGATTGAATCTCAAAAGAATTCAAGAATTACAAGACAAAATATTTTTCCACAAGTGAGTCAAACAGATTGCTTCACGTTGTATTTGGGAATTTGAGTAGAATTAATACTTCAATGGGAGTCGTGATCGTATGGAAGGTGTGTCAAGTCCTGTTGGAGCACATTTTGAACTGAAAATCGCTATTGATCTCAAAAGAATTCAAGAAGTTGAAGTCAAATGAGTTGTTGCACAAGTGAGTCAAATCGTTCGCTTCGCGTTGTATTTGGGAATCCTTGTGCATTTAATCCTCCAATTAGACTTTTTATCGCATGCGAGGAGTGTCAAGTCATGTCTTAACACATGTTGAACCAAAAATTGTGATTGAATCTCAAAACAACTCAAGAAAGTACAAGTCAAAAGGGTTGTTGCACAAGTGAGTGAAACCGATCGCTTCGCATTGTAGGTAGGAATCCATGTCAAGTCAGGTTGAAACACATTTCAATACTTCGATGGGACTCGTGATAGCATTGAAAGATTTCAAGTCATGTCGATACACATTTTGAAATGAAAATCGCGATTGAATCTCAAAAATATTCAAGAAGAACAAATCAAACATGTTGTTCCACAAGTGAGTCAAACCCATCGCTTCGCTTTGTATTTAGGAATCCATGTGTATTTAATGCTCCAATAGGACTCGTGATCACATGGAAGGAGTCTAAATTCATCTCTAAACACATTTTGATCCAAAAATCGCGATTGAATCTCAATACAATTCAAGAAATACAAGTCAAACATGTTGTTGCATAAGTGAGTCAAACCGATCGCTCGCGTTGCATTTGAGAATCAGAGTGGATTTAATGCTCAAATGAGACTCATAATTCCATGAAAGGTGTGTCAAGTCATGTCTAAATATATTTTGAACTAAAAATCCCGATTGAATCTCAAAAGAATTCAATAAGGAAAAGTCAAACGTGTTGTTGCACAATTGCGTCAAACCGATCACTTCACGTTGTATTTTTGAATTTGAGTGGATTAAAAGCTCCAATTGGACTCGTGATCGCATGGAAGGTGTATCAAATCATGTCGAAACACATTTTTAACTGAAAATCGCGATTGAATCTCAAAAGAATTCAGGAAGTACAAGTCAAACAAGTTGTTGCATAAGTGAGTCAAACCGATCGCTTCGCGTTGTATTTTGGAATACGAGTGGATTTAACGCTCGAATGGGATTCGTGATCGCATGGAAAGAGAGTCAAGTCATGTCTAAACACATTTTTAAACAAAAATCGCGGTTAAATTTCAAAAGAATTCAAGACGTTCAAGTCAAACAAGTTGTTGCACAAGTGAGTCAAACTGATTGTTTCGCATTGCATTTGGGAATCCGAGTAGATTTAATGCTCGAATGAGACTCGTGATCGCATGGAAGGTGTGTCAAGTCTTGTCTAAACACACTTGGAACTGAAAATCATGATTTAATCACAAAAGAATCTAAGAAGTACAAGTCAAACATGTTGTTCCACAAGTGAGTGGAACCGATCGCTTCGCATTTTATTTCTAAGTTTGAGAGGATTTAATGCTCCAATGGGACTCGTGATCGCATGGAAGGCGTGTCAAGTCTTATCGAAACACATTTTGAACTGAAATTCGCGATTGATTTTCAAAAAAATCAAGAAGTACAAATCAAACATGTTGTTGCACAAGTGAGTCAAACCGATCGCTTCGTGTTGTATTTAGAATCCATGTGTATTTAATGCTACAATCGGACTCGTGATCATATGGAAGGAGCGTAAATTCATGTCTAAACACATTTTGATCAAAAAATCGTGATTGATCTCAAAACAATTCAAGAAGTACAAGTCAAACATGTTGCTGCATAAGTGAATGAAAACAATCACCTCGCGTTGTATTTGAGAATCCGAGTGGATTTAATCCTCGAATGGGACTCATGATTGCATGGAAGGCGTGTCAAGCCATGTCTAAACACATTTTGAACTTAAAATCGCGATTCAATCTCAAAAGAATTCATGAAGTAAAAGTCAAACGTGTCGTTGCACTAATGCGTTAAACCGATCGCTTCACGTTGTATATCGGAATGTGAGTGGGTTTTAAGCTCCAATGGGACTCATGATCGTATGGAAGGTGTATCAAATCATGTTGAAACACATTTTGAACTGAAAATTCCCATTGAATCTCAAAAGAATTCAAGAAGTACAAGTCAAACATGTCGTTGCACAAGTGAGTCAAACCTATCGCTCCGCGTTGTATTTTGGAATACAAGTGGATTTAACGCTCGAATGGTGCATGAGAAGAGTGTGAAGTCATGTCTAAAAAGATTTTGAAACAAAAATTGCGGTTGAATTTCAAAAGAATTCAAGAAGTTCAAGTTAAACGTGTTGTTGCACAAGTGAGTCAAACCGATTGCTTCGCATTGTATTTGGGAATCCGAATGGAATTAATGCTGGAATGAGACTCATGATTGCATGAAAGGTGTGTCAAGTCATGTCTAAACACATTCGAAATTAAAAATCACGATTGAATCTCAAAAGAATTCAAGAAATACAAGTCAAACATGTGGTTGCACAAGTCATGTCTAAACAGATTTTGAAACAAAAATCGCAATTGAATCTCAAAAAATTTCAAGAATTACATATCAAAGGTGTTGTTGCACTAGTGAGTCAAACCGATCGCTTCCCATTTTATTTAGGAATCAATGTGTATTTAATGCTCCAGTAGGACTCGTGATCGCATGGAAGGAGTGTAAAGTCATGTCTAAACATATTTTGGTCCAATAATCACGATTGAATATCAAAACAATTCAAGAGGTACATATCAAACATGTTGTTGCATAAGTGAGTCAAACCGATCGCTACGCATTGTATTTGGGAATTTGAGTGGATTTAATGCTCGAATGGGACTCGTGATTGCATGGAAGGTGTGTCTAGTCACGTCTAAACATATTTGGAACTGAAAATCGCGATTGAATCTGAAAACAATTCAAGAAGTAAAAGTCAAACGTGTTATTGCACAAGTGTATCAAACCGATCGCTTCGCGTTGTATTTCTGAATTCGAGTGGACTTAAAGCTCCAATAGGACTCGTTAACGCATGGAAGGTGTGTCAAATCATGTCGAAACACATTTTGAACTAAAAATCGCGATTGAATCTCAAAAGAATTCATGAAGTACAAGTCAAACGTGTTGCACAAGTGAGTGAAACCAATCGCTTTGCATTCTATTTTGGAATTCGAGTGGATTTAACACTCGAATGGGACTCGTGATCACATGGAAAGAGTGTGAAGTCATGTCTAAACACATGTTGAAACAAAAATCACGATTAAATTTCAAAAGAATTAAAGAAGTTCAAGTCAAACATGTTGTTGCACAAGTAAGTCAAACCAATCGCTTCGCGTTGTATTTGGGAATCCAAGTGGACTTAATGCTTTAATGAGACTCGAGATCGCATTGAATGGTTGTCAAGTCATGTCTAAATACATTTGGAACTGGAAATCGTGATTGAATCTCAAAAGAATTCAAGGAGTACAAGTCAAATGTGTTGTTGCATGAGTGAATCCGTTCGCTTCGTGTTGTATATGGTAATCCGAGTGGATTTAATGCTCCAATGGGACTCGTGATCTCATGGAAGGTGTGTCAAGTTATGCCGAAGCACATTAGGAACTGAAAATCGCAATTGGTTCTAAAAAATATTCAAGAAGTACAAATCAAACATGTTGCACAAGTGAGTTAAACCGATCTCTTCGCGTTGTATTTAGGAATCCATGTGTATTTATTGCTCCAATGGGACTCGTGATTGCATGGAAGGAGTGTAAAGTCATGTCTAAACACATTTTGATCCAAAAAACGTTATTGAATCTCAAAATAATTCAAGAAGTGCAAGTCCAACGTTTTTTTGCACAAGTGAGTGAAACCTTTTGCACATTTTGGTCTGTCAAGTCATGTCGAAACACATTTTGAACTGAAAATCACGATTGAATCTCAAAATAATTCAAGAAGTACAACTCAAAGGTGTTGTTGCATAAGTGAATCAAACCGATCACTTCGCGTTGTATTTGGGAATCCGAGTGGATTTCATGCTCGAATGGGACTTGGGATTGCATGGAAGGTGTGTCAAGTCATGTCGAAACACATTTTGAATTGAAAATCACGATTGAATCTCTAAGGAATTCAAGAAGTACAAGTCAAACGTGTTGTTGCACATGTGCATCAAACCGATCGCTTTGCATTGTATTTTGGAATTGAAGTGGATTTATAGCTCCAATGGGTATCGTGATTGCATGAAAGGTGTGTAAATCATGGCAAAACACATTTTGAACTAAAAATCGCAATTGAATCTCAAAAGAATTAAAAAAGTACAAGTCAAACGTGTTGTTTCACAAGTGAGTCAAACCGATCAATTCACATTGTATTTTCAATATGAGTGGATTAAATGCTCGAATGGGACTTGTGATCGCATGAAAGAGTGTTTAGTCATGTCTAAACAGATTTTGAAACAAAAATCGCAATTGAATCTCAAAAGAATTCAAGAAGTACAAGTCAAACGTGTTGTTGCATTAGTGAGTCAAACCAATTGCTTCGTGTTGTATTTGGGAATCCGAGTGGCTTTAATGATAAAATGGGACTTGTGATTGCATGGAAGGAGTTTAAAGTCATGTCTAAACCCATTTTGAACAACAAATCGCGATTGAATCTCAAAACAATTCTAGAAGGACAAGTCAAATGTGTGGATTTAGTGCTCGAATGGGATTCGTTATCGCATGGAAGGTGTGTCCGGTTATGTCTAAACACATTTTGAACTGAAAATCAGGATTGAATCTCAAAAGAATTCAAGAAGTCAAAGTCAAACGTGTTGTTGCAAAAGTGAGTCAAACCAATACCTTCGCGTTGTATTTAGGAATCCAAGTGGGTTTCATGCTCAAATGGGACTCGTGATCGCAAGGAAGGTGTGTCAACTCATATCGGAACACATTTTCATCTGAAAACCGCGATTGAATATCAAAAGAATTCAAGTAGTGCAAGTCAAACATGTTGTTGCATATGTGAGTCAAACCCATCGCTTAACGTTGTATTTAGGAATCCGTGTGTATTTAATGCTCCAATGGGACTTGTGATCGCATGGAAGGAGTGTAAAGTCATGTCTAAACACATTTTGAACCAAAAATCTCGATTGAATCTCAATAGAATTCAAGAAGTAAGTGTCAAACGTGTTGTTGCACAAGTGAGTCAAACCGATCGCTCCGCGTTGTATTTTGGAATACAAGTGGATTTAACGCTCGAATGGGACTCGTGATCGCATGAGAAGAGTGTGAAGTCATGTCTAAACACATTTTGAATCGAAAATTGCGATTGAATCTGAAAAGAATTCAAGAAGTACAAGTCAAATGTGTTGTTGTACAAGTGAGTCATACCGACCGCTTCGCGTTGTATTTGGGAATCCGAGTAGATTTAATGCTCAAATGGGACTCGCGATCACATGGAAAGAGTATAAAGTCATGTCTAAACACATTTTGAACTAAAATTCGCGATTCAATCTCAGAAGAATTCAATAAGTACAAGTCAAACTTGTTATTGCACAAGTGAGTCAAACTAATCGCTTCACGTTGTATTTTGGAATTTGAGTGCATTTATTGCTCGAATGGGACTTGCGATCGCATGGAAAGAATTTGAAGTCATGTCTAAACAGATTTTAAACTTAAAATTGCGATTGAATCTCAAAAGAATTCAAGAAGTACAATTCGAACGTATTGTTGCACAAGTAAGTCAAATCGATCGCTTCGCGTTGTATTTGGCAATCCGAGTGGACTTAATGCTCCAATAGGACTCGTGATCACATGGAAAGAGCGTGAAGTCATGTTTAAACACATTTTGAACTGAAAATCGCGATTGGACCTCAAAAGAATTCAAGAAGTACAACTCAAACGTGTTGTTGCACAAGTGAGTCAAACCGATCGGTTCGCGTTGTATTTTGGAATCCGATTGGATTTATTGCTCAAATACGACTTGCAATCGCATGGAAAGAATTTGAAGTCATGTCTAAATAGATTTTAAATTGAAAATTGCGATTGAATCTCAAAAGAATTCAAGAAGTACAATTCGAACGTATTGTTGCACAAGTGAGTCAAATCGTTCGCTTCGCATTGTATTTGGCAATTCGAGTGGACTTAATGCTCCAATGGGACTCGTGATCGCATGGAAAGAGCGTGAAGTCATGTTTAAACACATTTTGAACTTAAAATCGCGATTGAATCTCAAAAGAATTGAAGAAGTGCAAGTCAAACATGTTGTTGCACGAGCCAAACCGATCTATTCGTATTTGGTAATCCGAGTGGATTTAATGCTCGAATGGGAGTGACGATCGCATGGAAAGAGTGTGAAATCATGCCTAAACAAATTTTAATCAAACAATCATGATTGAATCTCAAAACAATTCAGTCAAATCGATCGCTTTGCATTGTATTTGGGAATCCTAGTGGATTTAATGCTCAAATGGGACTTGTGATCGCATGGAAGGTGTGTCAAATAATGTCTAAACACATTTTGAACCAAAAATCGTGATTGAAACTCAAAAGAATTCAAGAAGAACAAGTCAAATATGTTGTTGCACAAGTGAACCAAACCGATCGTTTCGTTGTATTTGGGAATCAGAGTGGATTTAATGCTTGGATAGGACTCATGATTGCATGGAAGGTGTGTCAAGTTATGACTAAACACATTTTGAACCAAAAATCACAGTCGAATCTCAAAAGTTATCAAGAACTACAAGTCAACCCTGTCGTTGCACAACTGAGTCAAACCGATCGCTTCACGTTGCATTTGGGAATCCGAGTGGATTTAATGCTCGAATAGGACTCACGATGGCATGGAAAGAGTGTGAAGTGATGTCTAAACACATTTTGAACCAAAAATCGCGAATGAATCTCAAAGGAATTCAATAAGTACAAGTCAAACGTTTTGTTGAACAAATTAGTCAAATCGATCACTTGGCGGTGTATTTGGCAATCTGAGTGGACTAAATGCTCTGATGGAACTCGTGATTGTATGGAAAGAGTGTGAAGTCATGCCTAAACACATTTTGAACCAAAAATTATGATTGAGTCTCAAAAGAATTCAAGAAGTACAAGTCAAAAGTTTTGTTGCACAAGTCAAACCGATCACTTTGTGTTGTATTTGGTAATCCAATTGGATTTAATGCTCAAATGGGACTCGCAATCGCATGGAAAGAGTGTAAAGTCATGTCTAAACACAATTGAAACAAAAATCACGATTCAATCTCAAAAGAATTCAAGTAAGTACAACTCAAACGTTTTGTTGCACAAGTGAGTCTAACCGATCGCTTCGCGTTGTAATTGGGAATACGAGTGCATTTAATGCTCGAATGGCACACGCGATCGCATGGTAAGAGTATGAATTCATGACTAAACACATTTTGAACCAAAAATCTTGATTCTATCTCAAAAGAATTTAAGTACAAGTCAAACGTGTTGTTGCACAAGTGAGTCAAACCGATCTCTTCTCGTTGTATTTGGGAATCTGAGTGGATTTAATGCTCGAATGGGACTTGCGATCGCATGGGAAGAGTGTGAAGTCATGTGTAAATACATTTTGAACCCAAAATCGCGATTTAATCTAAAAAGAATTAAAGAAGTACAAGTCAAATGTGTTGTTGCACGAGTCAAACCGATCGCTTCACGTTGTATTTGGGAATCCGAGTGGATTTAATGCTTGAATGGACTCGCGATCGCATGGAAAGAGTGTGAAGTGATGTCTAAACACATTTTGTACAAAAAATCATGAATGAATCTCAATAGAATTCAAGAATTACAAGTCAAACGTGTTGTTGCACAAGTGAGTAAAACCGAAAGCTTCGCTTTGTATTTGGGAATCCGTGTTGGTTTAATACTACAATACGACTCGTTATCGCATGGAAGCTGTGTCAAGTCATGTCGAGACACATTTTGACTTGAAAAGAATCTCAAAAGAATGCAAGAAGTACAAGTCAAACATGTTGTTGCACAAGTGAGTCAAACCGATTGCTTCACGTTGTATTTGGCATTTCATGTGCATTTAGTGGTCCAATGGGACTCTTGATCACATGGAAGGAGTGTGAAGTTATGTCTAAACACTTTTTGAACCAAATCACGATTGAATCTCAAAGTAATTTAAGAACAAGTCAAACGTGTTGTTGGATAAGTGAGTCAAACCGATTGCTTCCCGTTGTATTTGGGAATCCGAGTGGATTTAGTGCTCGAATGGGACTCCCGATTGCTTGGAAAGAGTGTGTGAAGTCATGTCTATACACATTTTGAACCAAAAATCACGATTCAATCTCAAAAGAATTCAAGAAGTACAAGTCAAACATGTCGTTGCACAACTACGTCAAACCGATCGCTTCGCGTTGTATTTGGGAATCCGTGTGTATTTAATGCTCCAATGGGGCTTGTAATCGTATGGAAGGAGTGTGAAGTCATGTCTAAACACATTTTGAACCAAAAATCGTGATTGAATCTCAAAATAATTCAAGAAGTACAAGTCAAACCTGTTGTTGCACAAGTCAGTCAAACCGATTGCTTCACGTTGTATTTGGGAATCATAGTGGATTTAATGCTCGAATAGGACTTGTGACCGCATGGAAGGTATGTCCAGTCTTGTCTAAACACATTTTGAACCAAAAATTACGGTTGAATCTTAAAAGAATTCATGAAGTACAAGTCAAACGTGTCGTTGCACAACTGAGTCAAACCGATCGCTTCGCGTTGTATTTGGGAACTCGGGTGCATTTAATGCTCCAATGGGACTTGTAACTGTAGTTTTTGGCTCAGACAATTTTAATTTGTAATTGGGACTGCAGGGGGTCTTAACCATGGGGGACTTGTCCTTAGGTGATGCACCTAGGTGCCTACGTACCCTTTGTAAGGGATCAAAGTCCACGTAGTTCGTCATGATGACGTCTATAGGAGCCGCTAGGCAAGGCGGTTACCTGTATCAGGCTGTGTGCAGCTAAGACGTGTCTAAGGTACTCCGGGCGAGCGAGCCACTTTTAGGAGGTTGCCTTAGTAGGAGAGAGCTTGGGTCTCTGAGGGCTGCTGGAAGCCCCGTAAGTGGTAGACTCCGGGATGGAGGTGAACTTGTCGGAGGTTGGCCTGGATGGAGCCTACGGCGGAGCTCATGATGCGCAGAGGATTTGTGTGAGGTATTTGAGGGTACTCAGGTTGCTGAGAGTGTGGGAGGGATCGTAGATTAGGTGTTGTAATCCTTCAGGTTGCATATATCCAGTCTCCTGGGTGAGAATCTATTTATACTCGAGTGTGGGGAGGTCGTGCTTGACCCACGATCTCGTGGAATGTGGGTCGTGCCACGAGGCTTGAGGAGTTCTCACGTCTAGTTAAGGGGATGTTCCGTGAAGTGACGTGGGGAAGGGCCATGTAACTAGGAGATGAGTGGTGCCACGTGTCTCTAGCGGGTGCTGAGGCTGGGCTTCTAGAAAGTCAGTGCCACGTGTCCCAAGGTGGAATATTCCGTAGTTACATAAGTCCCCCAAGTCTACGGGTGTCTGGCGCCTGTGGACTTAAGTTCCCTTGTCTGTAAGCTACTTAGGAATTTTCGCTGCCTTTGCTCGTAGAAGAGTTCATCTGCACGAAGTCACGGTTATTATAGCCGGTCATCCGACTCGCGAAGTAGGTTTCCTCACATCGTTTCGTGGAAAAAGGAGACGCTTTGGAGAGGACACGCGTTCTGCCTTGAGTGGCTGACCGCTTGACCTCCTGAACAAGTTTTCGAGCTGTCTCTTAAGAGAGTACGCGACTTACCGAGGTGGAGTCATCATTACTCAGAGGGGCATTTCCCGAAAATACCCTTTGTGGGCTAGTGGGAGAAATCCATAGGTCAGGGGCCGTTTGGACATTCGAAGGGCTCTCCTCTAGCTATCTTCGTCCGTAGCCAGTGGCTGACTGGGGATTTCTTGCTGAGAGTTGTCTGTTGAAGGAGCAAGCTTGTTGCAGGTGCCACGCGTCAGAGCTTGAACGGGTGCCACTGGCGTTGGGTGTTTTGCCGCTGTTTCTCCTTCATTAAATGCGAGTTCGTTTCCGTGGGTAGCCATCATTAGCCTGGGCAAAGGGATTTCCGAAAAGGCCCCCTGGTGTCTTCAGGTGACTCTCAGATTTCCGAGGTCTTTTCAGTCTTTGGGTTTTTGTTGCCTCGGTTGTGAATCTCAGTCGTCCTTCCTCTCCATGTGTTTGGTCGAAGCGAACGATTGTAGCTGGACATTATTGTAGAGGATAGAAAATTTTATCCGTTGCGGGATACGAGGGGTTTGGGGTTTTTGAATCGTCGCGCCTCTAGGTACCCTATAAATGTCTAGCGTTTGAAAGTTTGTGATTTTACATTCACCTTTCTTCGTTCTGCTTCTTTTTTATTCTTGTCCCTTCCGTTTCTATTTTATGCTTTTGCCGAGATTCCGCCATGGCCGGTGGTAAAGACTATAGCTTTTACCCCTTTGATTTCACTGACTTAGAGGATCTTCCTTCTTCTTCTCCTCCTCCTCCTCCTCTCTTTAGCCGTACTCGCGACGCCGGTCGAAGTAGGGGGAAGAAATGCGGTCAACAAAGTCTTTCTCCAGAAGTAGCGGCCAGTGTCCCTGTTGTGGTACCAGCGGGTAGTGAAGGACGATTTCCTGTGCCTCCGTCTTCCGAGAGAGAGCGCCGGCATGAGGTTCTTCCGAGGGAGAAGAGGAAGAAAGACAGGAGAGTCGGTGCGAGTGGACCCCGGGAAGGGGAAAGGAAAGGGGCTTCTACAGCGGAGTTGCCCAAGGGCAGAGAAGGAGGGCTCAAGAAGCGACCTTTCGGGGTGGAGCCATAATTGTCCTCACAGTTGGTACGGCGGAATTTCGACCAGGGTGATTTGCAGGTGGAGGCTCCGGTGGGATATGTTGTTCCTGCCTCTGTTCCTGCCTCTATTGCTACCTCTGTTCCCACTTCCGCTTCTGTTCGACAATCACTCATGAGGGTGATTCTATCAACTCGTCCTCCCGTCATGGGCCCCATTGAGGGGGTCGATCAGCTTGCTGCTAAGAGGGCCAAGGTGGTCGTTGAGGAGCCTGTTGGAGATTCTTCCGCAACTCAGGTTTCAACGGGCGAACCCACGGCTGAAGTTTCAGCCAGAGTCGTGGAGTTTGGTGATGTGGCCGTGGAGGCCGGAGCCCTCTTGGACAGAGGGAATGTAGTGGCGAGTCAAAGGACTGCCACAAAAGATCTTGTCTCGGGGTCGAGCGTCGGCCCTTCTGAACCCCTTGTGCCACCGGAGGGGGGACTACCTTTTGAGCTAGTGGCATTGGGCAGGCGCTTCCCCGTGGAGATGCGGGAGAGGGAAGCTAGGGGGCTAGACACTTCTCCCTTGAATCTTGCTGTTCGCGGCTTCAGCCGAGTTGCTGAGGCCTTAGCTGACTTCTACCAAGCTGGCTTTGAGTGGGAGAAGCGTGTGGTGAGCTCCCTTATCTTGGTGTTTTGCTCGTTTTTGTTTGTCTTGTGTTCCTAACTTTGCCTTTTTCTAGGGGGAGATCCGTCTCGATCGGGATCAGTTTGCCGGTGTTGCGTCCTCCAAAAGTTTGGCTTTGGAGGACTCCCAGAAGAGGTTGGCGGACGTGTGCGGGCAGCTGTCCGCAAAGAAGCTGGAGTGTGAGGATCAAGTACGCGAGGTTAAGTCCTTGACTCAAGAGGTTGCCCGTCTTAGGGCTGAAGCTGGACATCCTTCTGAGGTTATGCTCCTTCGCTCAGAATTGGAGAAGACTCGCAAGGAGCTGGCTGCTTGTCGGGATGATGCTGAGAGGCGTCGGCAGGAGCTGCATTCTCTTCGCGAGGCTTTGCGGGGTGCGGAGGCTCGCACTTCTGAGAACCTTTCTAGCTGGCTGGTGGCTGAGGACAAGTTGTCGACGTCGCTGATCTCCAGGGGGAGTTGTCGGTGCAGAGGATGTATGGCATGCTTCTGGCCGTCGAGCAACTCGTGCGTCTCCGTGGGGAGAGGTTTTCGGCGGAGTGGGTGCCTTCCTTGCATCCTTCTCTGGAGTTCTTTGATGGTGCGCTTCACGGTCGAACGGAAACAGATCCTCCGCTGAATCTTGCTTATCTTCGTCAGTTGACTGACCACCTTGTGGAGCACCAAGTGTTCTCTCGAATCGGCGGGCGAGCTCCAGAGATTGGATCTACTTCTCAACAGTTAGCTGAAGCGACCAGGCAGGGGTTGTTGGAAGGGGTTGGCCGTGCAGAGCCTGCTGGGGCTAAGGCCTTCGTAGATCTTGGGGATGCCCAAGATTAGGTTTATGTAGTTTTCAGGGCGTTTACCCTTTGTAATGGGCAGATGCCCTCTCATTTTTTGGCATCTAATGAGAATGATTTTTTTCTTGTAAAGAGTTTTTACTGCCTCCCTTTTTACTTCTGAGCAAAAAGTTGTTCGTGATTGCAGTTTCTCTTTTCATAGTCATCTCTTTACGTCTGGGTAAAAAGATTTTTGCATGAGTACCGTGTGATTAGGATGGTTTGTATGCGATTTGCTAGCATGGTCTTGTCGAACGTTCATTTTGTCTTCTCCTCAAGCCTCGTGGGACGTGGGTCATTCCACGAGGCTTGAGGAGTTCCCACGTTTGGTTAAGGGGATGTTCCGTGACGTGATGTGGGCAAGGGCCATGTAACTAGCAGATGAGTGGTGCCACGTGTCTCTAGCGAGTGCTGAGGCTGGGCTTCTAGAAAGTTAGTGCCACGTGTCCCAAGGTGAAATATTCCGTAGTTACAGGACTTATGATCGTATGGAATGAGTTTGAAGTCTTGTCAAAACACATTTAGAACTGAAAATCGCAATTGAATCTCAAAAGAATTCAAGAAGTACAAGTCAAACATGTTGTTGCACAAGTGAGTCAAAACGATTGCTTCGCGTTCTATGTGGGATTCCGTGTGCATTTAATGTGATATCCACCTCGCATTACCAACTGATATTGATTTCCTAAGGTTCATTTAAGCATTTGTAACTCAAAAATGCAAAAGAATTTAAATTTTTCTTTTGCTAGAGTTTTTACTAAGTAAATCCACATACTTCTAGTTACTAAGTTAAACAATCTCATCAAAATGAAACCAAGAGAAATAAATACATCATTCAGAGTTTTACAACTAAAGTTTCATTGTTCCTTATTTCATACAGCTCTTAGTAACCACATATAAATCAATATAAGCCTTATGTAGGATTTACCAAGAAATAATAACTACTCCTTGCAGCATCAAACATGAACGTCAACTGCAGTGCTTAATTAACCAATCTTGCTTAAGTCTGAAATCTCGATCAATCCTGGAAACAAATCTGAAATAGTAGCGTCATGAGATTTAAATCCCAGTAGGACACAAAATACTGGTTTGTACAAAAATCCTTTTTCGCTACTATGCTCAGGGCTAAGTCTCACGTGAGAATGCGTTACAAGTCACATGCAAATACATTTATAACGCACCTCCACACTAATCAATCACACACATTCTCAAGTGCAGTTCTTACCACACAGATATCAATTACAAAATATTTTCATACATAGAATCATAATTAAACCACAAATATGAATGCTTTAAATCACAAGTTAATAAAATACCATTTTCCTTACTGGTCAATCATGCCAAATGAACAGTTTCACAAATATGAATGCTCAAGATACCATTTTTCCTCTTTGGTCACTCATGCCAAAGACCAGATCCTTCCAGGACTTGTACAACTGATATAAGCCATTACCTCACTTTCACAAATCCAATCTAATGAAACAGGACAAATAAGACTTACCAATATAAGTAAAGTCCGCCAATAAGGCACAGGCAATTACCTAACATCCAGGCCGTCCCCCGGTGTGCGCACAAGGTAAAACCTTAGGATCACCAGTCTCAAACTGGATTATTTCCTCACTAGTTGTTAGACAACTACGTCCCGGACGCATTCCTAGCCAGCCTAATGTGTCCTCTTCATACAGATCATGTACGCAAAAATATATATACTTTCTAGGTAATGTTTATTTAATTGTAAAACCATCAACTCTATCGCCCGTCTCAGGCTAAAACCTCAATTTCAACTTAATGCAAGTCAAAACCATTTGCCCCTCTCAGGCATTTTAGTTTTCACTCAATGCATGCTAAAACTCATTTTCAAAATTGGATGCCACATACTTAAATAAAATACATCATTTTGGTCCCTAACAAGACCCATTTTCGAATCTGACCATTCTTTGTACCAAAGGAACTCATAGCAAGCATTAGATCAACAATTCTAACATGCTTAGCAAGGTTTATGGCTTAGACAAGTCAGATTCATAGCAAATTTGCATATAAAACTAGAAAATATGAATCTAGTGCATATAAGTCCCTATGCATGCCAAATTCATTTCCTCAAGTATACACTTGTCCATGCATGATGCAACATTTATCCAACAAATGCTCATGCAAGATTTATATATTCATGTGCACAATTTTAAAAGCGCCGAGGGTATCAAGTGTCCTACCTCGCTTCCAAGCTACCTTTAACCTTATCAGAACTAGATGTCAATTCCCACATCTCAGATCTATTTAATCAATCTAATGAATTACAACACATGTATATGCACAAATTAGCATTCAATGCGTATGTCGGCTCTAAGCTCACAACAATACGAAATTCTAGTCTCATCTAACACATATCTTCATTCAAAGATGGAAACATATTTTGAATAACTTTCTTGTTTCACAAGCAACATCTCATACCATTATGAAATTAACCAAGAATATAAAGCAATTGATTTAAGTCATAAGCATAATTTGATCACCCAAACATATATGGTTTCATGCAATCCAAGATAACTAAGAATATTTTTTTTAGAATTCAGTACTCATGGACGCAAATTTCATAGTTTAACATCAAGAAATCAGAGAAATTGTAAAATAGTCCATAATTTAACTCTTTTCATGAAATTTCCTCTTTTTGGCCTCTTAAAGCAAAATCATTGAATCAAAATCCTTAAAATGGTTTTTATGCCTCATAAAAATAGTTATCACTGCAAGAAATCACTTAAAATGTTATTTTCCAAAAATCATAGAAAATAACTTTTCTTTTCAGTTTAGTCCCTACAGCTTTACACTCTGAATTTTAATACTAGGAAAGAAAAATGAACATATCACCGAGTTAAGAAATTAGGTTTTAGACATGCCTCAAGCTTCACAACACTTTAGAAAATCAGTTTGGCATTTATGATGGTACCATACTTTGAAATTCTCATTTAGGTTACAAGTTGTCTTAAGAAACAACAACGTCTTAATCAATCAGTCATCCACCAACAACTAAGGTTATATTTAGAACGTTCAAATAATTCTGATTTCATAGTGAGTTGCAACCATACATAGCAAAAACATAGAATTATGAGTTACACTTTAACAAGCACAAAGTTATTCCCAAAATCTTTACGACATAACTCTTATTAAATCAGCAAGTTTAAAACAACTTAAACATTAACAAAATATTTTTCTTATATTTTATGGGAACTCCTAGAAATTTATCCTAACACATAGTAGAAGCTCAAATTCCCAGAAATTTGAATTAAAAAGTTACATGTTGATGAACACACAAAACAGAGAAGGGTCACAAGTCAGTAGCTTTTAATCCAAGAAAACATATCGAAATACTATACTAATTTTTCTGTAAACTCTTGAGGATGTATCATAACACCTATCAAAATTTCATGATGATCGGAAATCAGGATAAGGAGAAATAAAAACAAGAACAGTGCACTTAGAATAGAGTTCACTGTTTGACAGTCCACTTTCGAGGGGGATTTCTCCCTGTCAAAAAATTGGATCTTGCATTAAAAGTACCTGTTGGAAAGCTACGGATGTTAGCTTTCAGGCTTTTGAATCACTCAATTCTGATCAGTAACAAAAAAGAAAAACACATTTTAGTCAAGCATGCCAGAAATAAGACGAACAGAAAAAACACAACATAGATGGATTTCGTTTTCATCAGTCTTAGACCATCTTAGATGGATGCTCTTGATAGAAAAAGAGTTCTAGACTTAAGAGGATAGGTAATCATACATTACCTTTGATTACGGAGAAATCTAAGCTTTTCCTCTCGGTTTGCTCTCTTGAAGTCTAGCATCCAAAATTTTTCTCTTAGTTTCTTACTCACTAATTCTTTGATTGTTCTCACTAATTCCCTCATATTTATCTTTTGATTTTGGTGTCTCAAACTCATGGGTCCTTCCACTATTTATAAGCTTGGAAACTTAGTGGCTAAGTTGATGATATATGTGATGATGAATGATAAAGTGAGGTGTCAAGGTGCATGAGGTGCAAAGTGTCATGATGCATGATGAGCAAGGTATCAAGATGCATGAAGAGCAAGGTGTCAAGATGTATGAAGAGCTAAGTGTCTTGGTGATGTGTCACTTCCTTGGATGGTGTTTGGTCAATTAGAGACATGTGGCACGGTGACTCACCAAGTTTGTGAGCTAATGGCTTCATCAAGTGTCATGCTTAAAACTGGTTTACGTTTTCTTTCAATTTAGTCCATAACTTAGTAAAAAAAATTGATGATGTATGATGTTCGCATGAAGACCTACCCGACATTTGGATGACTAATGGTGGGATTAAGTGGTTTCTTAATTAATGGTAAAGTTATTAATTTATGAGTGCTTTTACGAAATCTTTGTGATTTAGTCCCTACGTTTTTTACTAATATATTTCTTATGAATTAAAATAGATATTATTAGTGACTTAATGTAGAAGCCATTAGTGACTAGCTTATTAAGCCTTGATTTTATTTATGGCCTAAGAAATCCACATTATATCTTTTCTTTCAATTTAATCCCTATAGGTTTATTTACTTTTTTTTATCATTTTAATCCCTTTTTAATTTAACTATGTATTTTGGACGCGGGATGTTACATTTAATGCTCCAACGGGAATAGTAATCGCATGGAAGGAGTGTGAAGTCATGTCTAAACACATTTTGAACCAAAAATCACGATTGAATATCAAGAGAATTCAAGAAGTACAAGTCAAATAGGTTGTCGCACAACAAAGTCAAACCGATCACTTCGCGTTGTATTTGGGAATCCGAGTGGACTTAATGCTCCAATGGGACTTGTGATCACATGGAAAGAGTAAGTCATGTCTAAACACATTTTGAACAAAAAATCGCGATTGAATCTCAAAAGAATTCAAGAAGTACAAGTCAAACAGGTTGTTGCACAACTGTGTCAAGCCGATCGCTTCGCGTTGTATTTGGGAATCCGAGTGGACTTAATGCCACAATGGGACTTGTGATCGCATGGAAAGAGTATGAAGTCATGTCTAAAAAAATTTTGAACCAACAATCGTGATTGAATCTCAAAAGAATTGAACAAGTACAACTCAAACGTTTCATTGCACAAGTGAGTCAAACTGATCGCTTCGCTTTGTATTTGGAAATCCGTGTGCATTTAATGCTCCAATGGGACTTTTGATCGTATGGAAGGTGTGTGAAGTCATGTATAAACACATTTTGAAAATTCAAGAAGTGTAACATCCTGTTTTATTTAAAATAAAAATTTAATTAGAATAAATTAATTAAAATGAAATTTTGTGAATTTAGTTGACTTTTCGAGTAATGTATGTGAATTTCTTGTGATTTGAAATTAGGAATTCCAATTAGGAGGGGAAAGAAAAATTTAGAAATTAAAATAAATTAGAAAATAATAAAATTAACTAGAGAAGGACCACAGTGAAAGGAAAAATAATTTGAAAAACTTTTAGAATTAAACCGGGTAAATTAAGTAGTAAAGGCCACTAAGACCCAAATTTTGGAAGTCTAAGATACTCTAAGGATACAATAAAACCCCAATAAAGAATCTAAATCCTAAGAATGATTCGAACACATCACAAATTTCCTATGAAAAATTTAGGACTAAATTGCAAAGAAACAAAATTTGAGCATTTGTCACCTAATCCTCTTTAACCCGATTTCCCTATTTAAGAAAGACCCCAAACACACCTTAACCACACCATTACTCAGCAAATTAAGTGTCAAATCTGGAATTAGCAAGGGAAGAGAGGAGGACATGTCATTTACATGCAAAACCCATCAATTACTACCTACACCCTATGCTATCATAACTCCTAACCTCATCACCCAATTCCTTAAGCTTAAAACTGAGACCATCCAAGCTAAGACACCAAAAACACACCTCCAGCAAAAATAAAAGAGAGAGACGAGAGAGAGAGAGCTTCAATTTGGGAAGAAATAGTGAAGGCAAAACTTGGAGATTGAAGAATAAAAAGGAAAGGAAAACCGTGAGTTTGGAAGGAGTTCTTCCAACCTTCCACCATCATTCAAGTCACTTCAAGAAGCTAAACTCAATTTCTCCTCTGAAAAACAAAGGTAACATGAGGTTACCCCTCTTCTTAAATCAATTTCATCAAGCATCCATTACATGTTGATGGTATAAGTCTTCAAACTAAAAAGTTTTTCCAGCTTTACAAACTCTGTTTTTGATTTTTGGCAACTCACCTTCAAACTCGAATTTCTCCTTCATTTCTCAATGAACTTTAGTGATCTTGGAATCCTTAGAAACCTAAGACCATGTAGTTTCCAGAAATGTGCTTCCATGCATGATCATCATAAGCCGTACATAGGTTTAGAAAGCCCGAAGTTGCTGCTTGTACACGATATGCCTTGTTTTGCTTCCCATTTTGTCGCTCGATTTTGAGTAATTATTTGTTGAAATTAATTGCATTAAATTATGGGTTTCCTTCTTGTTATTTCTAGAAAAGCTTGTGCAAATTTTGGGGAAAAAATTTGCTGGAATTAAAGTGACAAAGTATTGTTTTGGTGACATAAGTCGTTTGTCTTTCTTTGGATATTTTTTTTATGAATGCTGGAATTGTTGGGAATTATGGTGATTTAGTTGCCTCCATGAAATTTATGATGGAGTGAAGAATTTATTAATTTGTTAAGTAAATTTGTTGAAAGATAAATTTGGAATAGTATAATAAATTTTTATACATTAAATTCATTTTTTTAGCTTTATGAGTGAGGTGGATAATTAATTTTGTAGGCCAATTAAGAGTTAAAAATTTATGGGGAATTAAATATTTAAATCTGAAAGTAACATGAATTGTTGGGAAAGGCCCGGATCCACATGATCCGACCCGACCCAGGGACCTAAAAGAAAAACCGAAAAGTAAACCAGGCATAAATATAAATATTGCGGAAGCTACTAACCTGGACACCAATGCTAAGACCTTGGATCTTGCCAGTGCCTCTGCTCCACCAGGGCTGACCTCCAATCGATGACCTCCGAAAAGGGCCGCACCAAACGGAGGACTCTACCTACGAGAGCTAGAGCCACATGTCCACGACTGATGCGCGAAAGAGGACTCAAGAGAAAGAGAAAGCTTATACTGAGTGGGGTTCCCAAACGGGACCCCCCTTTCCAACACATGGAATGAGCAACTAGAAAGGGGTGGAGTCACTCCAATTTATAGGAGGATGAGAGAGCTCCCATCATTGACGCAAGCAATGTGGGACTTGGAAAGTGAACAAAATATTCACTTCCATCATGATCACCTAGCCCACTTTGGGCCACGAGTACGGGCTCGTGTGACCTCCGATGAGAGTCATTTTCGTTTCGTTCTCTTCGTCTCTCTGCAAGCTTTCCAACGGATCCTCACTTGACCCGATCAGACTCCAACATGGGCGGATATTTAGTCCCGAAGACCCCAATATATCCAACATACTCCCACTCGCACATGGTGGGAGGCCCATGACTATCCTTATCACAA
This sequence comes from Senna tora, assembly GCA_014851425.1. Classification (NCBI taxonomy): domain Eukaryota; kingdom Viridiplantae; phylum Streptophyta; class Magnoliopsida; order Fabales; family Fabaceae; genus Senna; species Senna tora. Next base: position 19,525,894 of record CM026262.1, read on the forward strand.
AGGACTTCTCTATTTCTCTTTCTCTCGTCGTCTTCTTTCATACTCCGTGTCAGTCGTGACCGCTTGGCATGATATGTGGGAGCCTTATACTAGAAGCCTGTTAGGGCCCAGCTATAAGTGATGCTACAACCCAAGTGTCTGATGATGTGACCAAATGTCTCACCGAAAAATAGTGTCATGGGTTCCCTAGACGTGTTCATATACATGGCTAGTCCAATCCCTCTAAGTCTACAATAAGACTAGGACATCAGCCACACTTAGTTGCGATAGGTATCCACATCCATGAGAACCTCAAAGGGATCACATAATGGGTCGACCTCAGGATACTATCACACATGCATATGTCAACACAATCTTCCTTCCGACCTCTTATCAGTTCAATCAAAGATAGCTGCTTTCCTGATAGTCTTCCATCGGGCCGTATTTTTCCATAGCCTCTTGGAAAGGTATCAAAGTAGCATGCACTACCTCATCTCTTCATGACAGAGTCAAAGTGCATAAGGGTACCCTTTGAAAGGATTGATGCATCCTTTCAGGGACTCACACAGCATTGAAGCAGGGATTCTTTCACATGCTTCCCTTGCGGTTCTTAAAGCACATGCGGTATGAAACGCACGTTGTGGTGTTCTCGAGCGTATTCGATTTTAATCCTCAATCACTTACACCACACAGACCTTAGTCCAAACTCACTTAGAATCTGACCTGAGTTTGCTACCACACTTCGCTCGCTTCATATAGCGCCAAGTGGAGCACTCATGTCTGGCTACAGGCATTATGAATAGCGGGAATTCATAGTTCGATCATAAGACCTCATCATCTTAGCGGATCTCATCCTAGTACACTTACTAGGGCGACTTACCAGTTCTCAGTGGTGTTTTCCTGTCCAACACTCGGCGCTTTTCAGCTGCCTCTGGATATTCACACTATATCCCATTTTGGTGTTCAAGGAAAAAGCACCCAAGTCTCATCTTGGCCCACACCACCTGCGTGTCCAAGGCGGTTGCTTGTGTGAGAGAGCCAACCTCCAAAGCCTGTATGACATACTTTATATATTGTGTAATAAGTACCTCTGTTTCTTGATCCACACAAAATAAAGGTAAGCCTAGGCATCACACTTTACTTATGATCAAGGAATAGAGCTCTCACAAAGTTTGTCCTCATGACATAAATTATGTTAAATCACCCTTGTTCTAAGCAATCCAGTGTATCTAAAACACTTGTTTTATGGCTTGTATCTCTATACAGCCAACCCACCAATGCGGGTCTGTGAGGGTATAGAGCCAATGCTCTATCACAGGTCATACTGTGAGGACCCTCTCTCCGGTCACTTGATGCTTTGACTGACACAACAGGGTAGTTAACTACTGTGTAACGATGTCTCATACAACGTTGTGTTGCGTTCTCTTGTGGTACTTAGGCTTTATTTGGCGTAAACCATAGCTGTTTGACTTGATGAGATCAATGTCACTAGGTCAACAGCTCTGTCTGTGATCTATAAGTGACTTTAGATCTTCCAATCCAAACTGCCCTGTACTGCTGATAATCATGCAGTGAACTCCATATCCATGGTGGACAGAGAAATGCATAATCCTTACTTGCCTCTCTGCAAGATAGTTACAGTGCTTAGCAAAGCACACCAAGACGTGGATGTCCTCTCATCCAAGTCTCTTACCCAATCGACATCAATGTGTGGCCCACCATTTGCAAGTTACCAATATGATTAAAACAATCGATTTTCAGCAGCGCCCTTCAGCATCGCCCTTCAAGTACCACAAAACACTCTAAACAGTGTGTTTGACCTAGGTTTGACTGATAACGGCTCACAAAGCCGACTACAAAAAGCACGTTGGAGTGAGTACAATCCTAATTGTACTTCAAGCTACCAACCACATGTATCAAAATACTATCCAATGACTCCATCTCTGACCTAGTCTAAAGACATGTAGCAAGACTCAAATTCTTGCCTCTTGCAACTAGCACATCACTCAGGTTCAGGTCCCCTCAAATGGAATCCACCAAGAATCTCTTCTTCATAGGATTCTTGTGACATAGTGAGTCAATTTTTGGAGCATTCTCCATGAATCTTGACTCCCACTACCTAAACCTTTTCCTTTATCTTAAAAGATGAAAGGATAGCCATCCTTAATTGGCTAAAGCAGTCTTTGTGTCATTTCTAGCTAGCTATATGTCTTCTACATAGAGCGTGAGGGTAATGAAATACTCTCAGCTTTCTTGAAATGGACTAAGTGGTCAATTTCCACGAGTCTAGATGAGTATGTGAGATCTTGACAGATTCTTGGAGTCGGCATACTCTACGCTCCTGGCCTTTTGCCATGAGACCTATGTGCTCGTGCAGGTAGATCCTTTCATCTAGTTTGCCATACAAGAAAAGCGGTCTTGACATCCTAATCGATGTACCCCAGACTTAAACTGGTGACCAAAGCTAGAATCAGACTCTGACCACACAATGAACGATAAGGTTTCGTCACAATCGATACCTTCTTGTTGTGTGTTCTTCTTCACTGCTTAATGTGCCTAGTAGTGGTCGATTGACCCATCTGCCTCCCCTAACTTTTGAGAGCACATTTGTTCTCAAAATGCCTTGTGACGCAGGGCAGAGCCACCAAGTCTTATACTTGGTATGTCGTTATAGACTTCGTCTTTTCTTCTTCCATCGTCTTAGTCCAACTTTTACTAGTAGGGTCGGAGAGAGCCTTTTGAACTATGAAAGGCTCTACTTGATAATTTAGTACTCATCTAGTACTTCTCTTGGATTGTGCTTCGTGGAGATATGCTCCTCATAAGCATTACTCCCACTGGACTCAGCAACTGGAGATGCGTCTATACGCTCCTCTCAATGTGTTGTAGGTCCACCTTCTTTCAATAAAGATGCACATCCCAAAATCCGTCTCCCTTGCTCTAGAAAAGTTTGTCTTAAGGACCACTACATCTTAGACTCAAATTATGTGATCGGAGTGTCTTCATTCTCACTAATGAAGATGCATCCTTTTGAGTGACCAAGCTATCTTACCAAGACACGCTACTTGCCTCTAGGGTCAAGCTTCCTATACTCACAGGAAGGATCAAGTATGTTGTATACCCTTATGGTCTCAGCATACTCTAATCAGGTCTTTTACCTAACTAAAACTCATCAGGAATCATTCACATAATTTGAAAGGGCTTATGGTTAAGTACGAAAGTGATCGTTGGTAAAGCATCTCCCCAATGGGAACGTTCACCTGAGTCATTATCAACTTAACCAACTCCAGGAGCAACTCATTTTGCTGTGGAGTGTGTGGAATAGTTGGTTGTCTAACTATCCCTAATTTCATCACGTAACTGTGAGAAAATATTGGGCCACTTGCCTTGCCCCCACACTTATCGGACCACTGATGTCCGAGTGGACTAATTTGATGAAAGTGGGTTTTCTGATTTCATGATTTAATGGTTCTCAGGTTGGTTTGCCTGTAAGGCAACATTTACAAACTAGCATTGGAATTTGTCCTCACAAATTCTCCTTTGCTAATACGTAATTGCGTCCCACACGCACTTGCCAAATAGATGTATCAACCACATAGGAAGACACCGCAAAGCAACTAGTTCAATTACGGGAATTTAATTCAAAGTGTATCACAACACAACCATTGTCATAAAATCAGAACTAACACTATGGAGTCATGATAAACATGTAGATCATATTATATCTTAAGTTCTCTCACGGAAAAACATCTAATAATGAGTTTCGTTCAGTATCTAGAAAACATTTATAAAGATAAAGAGTGGCCACTACGCAACTTCGTTTTTGTAGTTGCCCAACCTCTTAACTTTAATAATTCTTTGTTCCCACGAGGATACTTCTGCTCCCATTGGGCAGAGGACGGAACTCTATGAACCAATGTTCATGGGTGAGAGGAAAATGATTGCTGCAAACAATTTTTGCGCATAGTGCCTTATGGAATGACACAAGCAACATTTGACCTTTGCCAAAATCTCTTTTCCTCTCTTGCTTTTCCTTTGAATTGAGGCTACTTACCTTACACTTACCATTTCTCTTCCTAGCACCACATCTCTTGGACCCATTGTCCTTGTTCTTGGAGCCTAGAGCTCTAAGAAACTTTAGCCACTTAGGCTATGTGTTCGATAGATTTCACAGCCTTATGCCAACAATCCTAGAGCACTAGGTGGTGTTTAATATCATCAAGTAACTTGATGATATTAGTGGAGGTCGGAATGACCTATTTGCACTCCCAATAGGAGGGAAGAGATCTGACAACAGTTTGAAGTCACAGTTTACCAGTGGGGAGTGTTCAGGCTTACTCACACTCCCAAATTAAGTTTGATTTCTCCCTTAGATGCGTTTTCATTCTCTTGTCAGAGTGCATCTTGGAGGCATCAAACTTGATTGTAAGTTGCCTTAGTTTGGTGACCACAGTGTCACCAAAGCGATATCTCTAATGTGATCTACGTTTACAAGTTTTGTAGTTATGCTATCAGTCAATCCTAAACGCTAACACTAATTACACAGTTCCTTATCACACAACACACAACTCTTGAAAATTGTAATCAACGCAAGACGAGTGTAGATATAGTCAGTCTCTGCATTCGAGAAGTAGGGTCAACCACCCTCATCACACAGAGAGCCTATATATGTACACTTTTCTATGCTTGACTCAACAATTTTCATAGAATAGTCATATACTATTCAAAATCCCTTTTGGATTCCCACTATGTAAGCGATAAAAGAGAACACCGAGTCGCCACAGGCACGACCTCGAACTTCCAATTGATTACAACGCTTACGATCATTTAAATAGTCACTTACTATTTAAATTCCCACATGGATAAGCATTTACATCGAGTTATGGGTTTGCCACATGCTGCCCCTAGCTCCCACTCGAGTAAAACACTTAAGGTAATTTAAACGATCACAAATTGCTTAAATCTTTTCTCTGGTTGTGTATGTGAATGAGTCAAGAGTTGGTCATATTCACACTTTAGACTCCAATTCACCCTAATTTCTTCCCATATTTGGATTCGTCTCGCTAAAACGAGAAAAACGACTCAAAAATCATCGAAATCGGAGCTAAAACGGAGAAATTATGCGCGATAGAAAATTTCGCGACGCTGGTCAACGGTCAACCATTGACCTCGCCGGCGGTCAACGGACGACCAGCGCTGGGTCACCACCAGCAGTCGCGGCGGTGGTCGCCGGAGACTCTCTGGCCGGCGACCCTCGGCGGCGGAGGTCGCCGGACCTCCGCCGTCGCCGGCGACAGTCACCGGACCTCCGCCGGCGGCCGCGCCGCTCGCCGGTGAACCACCGTCGGCGGCTGCCGGACCTTTGCTGGTCGGCCATCGTCGACAACCTGCTTTGTCGGTCAATCTCTTCAGTCAACGTTCCCCATCCCCAAAGCAGTAGCATACATTCACAGATATATATCTAATTCGTAGGGTACACATACCTTAAATAATATATATATATGCATGCAAATTAGGGTCTTTAATTTTGAAAGGGGAACCTAAACATGTTTCTAGGTTTTAGAGTATGGATTAACAATCAATATTGAATTAATAAATTAACACATAATTTAAATTCAAAATATCATAGGACCCTACCCTACAATATATGATTTTCACATGTTTTAAATTAAAATTAAAACATTTAAATAAAACTGGGAACCTAAGCATGTTCCTAAGTTTTTAAATAAAAAATCATACAAGACCTAAACATGTTCCTAACCCTTTTCGGTTCATCAATCCCTGGAGAACAGAGCCCTAGCATAACCTGGCTCTGATACCAATGTTGGGAAAGGCCCGGATCCACATGATCCGACCCGACCCAGGGACCTTAAAGAAAAACTAAAAAGTAAACCAGGCATAAATATAAATATTGCAGAAGCTACTAACCTGGACACCAATGCTAAGACCTTGGATCTTGCCAGTGCCTCTGCTCCACCAGGGCTGACCTCCAGTCGATGACCTCCGAAAAGGGCCGCACCAAACGGAGGACTCTACCTACGAGAGGTAGAGCCACATGTCCACGACTGATGCGCGGAAGAGGACTCAAGAGAAAGAGAAAACTTATACTGAGTGGGGTTCCCAAACGGGACCCCCTTTCTAACACATGGAATGAACAACTAGAAAGGGGTGGAGTCACTCCTATTTATAGGAGGATGAGAGAGCTCCCATCATTGACGCAAGCAATGTGGGACTTGGAAAGTGAACAAAATATTCACTTCCATCATGATCACCTAGCCCACTTTGGGCCACGAGTACGGGCTCGTGTGACCTCCGATGAGAGTCATTTTCGTTTCGTTCTCTTCGTCTCTCTGCAAGCTTTCCAACGGATCCTCACTTGACCCGATCAGACTCCAACATGGGCGGATATTTAGTCCCGAAGACCCCAATATATCCAACATGTATTAATTAGCAAAGATAGTCCTAATATGTCTAAGAGGATATTTGATCAATATTTTGAAGAAAATTAATCATGAAACTTAACAATTAATTGTTTTGACCATTTATTAATTCTGGAAAATTTTTTTCTTGTTAAGAAAAAGAAATGATATCTTATAAAAGTGGTAACGGCCTTAAGAAAGAATTTTTGGTATAAATTTAGTGATTTAATAAGTTTAATTAAAATAATTCGTAAAGTAAGGAAAATAAATTCTTTTAATCCAGATTTTTTTTTCTTAATTGTTCGGAAGTTTTAAAAGTAACATTTTGGAAAAAAATTAGTATATTGGTTCTAATTAAATTGCTTAGGAAATTATCAGAAAAAATAAATAAAGATAAAAATCTTTTCTAAATTGATATTTGAAGGAAATTTTGGGATATTTTATATTTTCCCCAAATCTTAGAAAAAATTTAAAATTTAGGGAGGTTGAAATCATAAAATAAGGAATTAGAAATTGATTAATAAAAGGGATTAGGAATTTGTAATTTTCTTGATAATTCCCTAAGAAATTAAAATAATAAAATTTTAATTGGCGTGACCTAAAATCCTCACTAAGAATAAGTCATATAATGTATTGGTATTTCCTTTTAGACCCTCTTGAAGTGAATTAAGGTTAAAATAAAGGAAAAAGTCTACGTAGGGACTAAATTGCTATAAATTAACTTTGTAGGGACAAATTTGTAAAATATAACTTGTGCTTTGAGAATTTATTACCAATTTATATTAGTAATTTGTGAATGGAAATAATGTTTTTTTATTGGGAAATGAAATTTTAAGGTTTCTTATGGAATAAGAAAGTGTTGACTTTCTGTTGATTTGTTTTAATTAAGCTTACATGAAGATTTCTAAGTGATTTTGAAATTTGTATGCCTAAAATAAAGTGGATGAACTGTGAGAACAATTGAATAAACCTTACCTGTAATTATATATATATATATATATATATATATATGTATGATCTGTATGGAAAGGACACACTAGGCTTGGCTAGGAATGCGTTCGGGACGTAGTGTCTAGCACATAGTGAGGAGAGACCCAATCGGGGACTGATGATCCTACAGAATATGCTGACTGTCTAACAGATTTTTTTTTAAAAAAAAAAAATTGGTAATCCATGTTAGTGGGATTATTATCTCATTACGTTAGCGTGTTCAGATGCCTAGGTCCCATCTTGTGCTGGAGATCGAGGTAGACTGGGTGGAAGTGCCGTTTCTGGGACACTTCCAGGTGCTGAAGACAGTCAGCATCATATTCTGCTTTCCGTGGAGGATGTGATCTTCCCCAGAATCTAGTAGGAAATATGACTGACTACTTATATATGAGTATATTTTGATGAACTAACTATTTTTGGCTATGGCCTATGAGCCATAATAACTATTTGGGCATGCGTGCGACCACTAACTAGACATGTATATATATACTAGTGACTAGGATGTATGCTGTAGACAAACGTATGGAGGCTAAGACCTCATAGTTGGTATGTATGCATGTATGTTAGAGGTAATTCGTGAGAGTATGAGAGTGTTAAAACGTAACTTCTAGTTTCTTAGGTTTAATAACCAACTAAGAGTAAGCGATCCCTGGGATAGAACTTAACTTAAGTACTTTTAAAAGAAAAAGAAATCAATTAGACCAGGATTTTATAAGTTAAGTTAAATAACCTAATTCCGCACTAAAAATCAATTAAGAAACTAGAACGTTACAACAAGTACAAGTCAAATAGGTTCTTGCACAACTGAGTCAAACCATTTGCTTCGCGTTGCATTTGGGAATCCGAGTGGACATAATGCCCCAATGAGACTCAAGATAGACTATGAAGTCATGTCTAAACACATTTTGAACCAAAAATCGCGATTGAATCTGATCGCTTTGCTTTGTATTTGGAAAGACTATGAAGTCATGTCATGTCTAAAGAATTGAACAAGTACAACTCAAACGTGTCGTTACACAAGTGAGTCATACTGATCGCTTCGCTTAGTATTTGGGAATCCGTGCGTATTTAATGCTCCAATGGCACTTGTGATCTTATGGAAGGAGTTTTAAGTTATGTCTAAACAAATTTTGAACCAAAAATTATGATTGAATCTCAAAAGAATTCAAGAAGTACAAGCCAAACGTGTTGTTGCACAAGTGAGTCCAACAGATCGCTTCGCGTTGTATTTAGGAATCCCACTGGATTTAATGCTCCAACGACACTCAAGATCGCATGGAAGGTGTGTCAAGTCATGTCTAAACACATTTTGAACCGAAAATCGCGATTGAATCTCAAAAGAATTCAAGAAGTACAAGTTAAACGTGTTGTTGCATAAGTGAGTCAAACTGATCGCTTCGCGTTGTATTTGGGAATCCGAGTTGATTTATTGCTCGAATGCGACTCGTGATTGCATCGAAGGTATGTCAAGTCATGTCGAAACACATTTAGAACTGAAAATCGCATTGAATCTCAAAAGAATTCAAGAAGTACAAGTGAAACGTGTTGTTGGACAAGTGAGTCAAACCGATTGCTTCGCGTTGTATTTGGGAATCTATGTGCATTTAATGCTCCAATGGGACTCTTGATCACAAGGAAGGAGTGTGAAGTCATGTCTGAACATATTTTGAACCTAAAATCGCGATTGAATCTCAATAGAATTCAGGTAGTACAAGTCAAACGTGTTATTACACATGTGAGTCAAACCAATCGCTTCACGTTGTATTTGGGAAACTGATTGGATTTAATGCTCGAATGAGTCTCGTGATCGAATGGAAGGTGTGTCAAATCATGTTTAAACACATTTTGAATAAAAAATTGCGATTGAATCTCAAAAGAATTCAAGAAGTACAAGTCAAACGTGTTGTTGCACAAGTGACTCAAATTGATGGCTTCGCGTTGTATTTGGGAATCCGTGTTCATTTAATGCTCCAATGGGACTTATGATCATTTGAAAGTGATACGAGCAGAGGAGATGCAACTAGAGCTAGCAAAATCATGGAATCATTGAAGGAGCTTATGGACAATATTTGGACAAGCCCAATAGTCATTTGGCCTTCAATTATTTCTGAAAACGTCACTTGCACCAAGTGGGCTATAAATGGAGCTTTACAACATCTATTGGGCTTGGCATCATCAATTTCGAGAGCTTAGTCCAAGTACTATACATGTGGAGGCTTATTTGTGCCAAAAATCTTCTTATTTTGGGCTTAAAATGCTTATTAAATTTTGGGTTGTATTTTTGTCCGGAAATCACTATATTTAGACCTTATTAATTATAGCCCATTAGTGATATAAGACCCTTATTTCAGATTTATTATTTTAATTGGGCTTAAGTATGATTGTTAGAAAGACCTAATAGATTTATTTTAAACATTGTCTTTTGTGTTTGGGCTTTAGTTTATCATATGTTAGGTTAGCCCATTAGTTATTTTAGGGTTTCTATTTCTTGGAGTATAAATACTCCTTTTGCACTTTTGAATGGAGATTGGAGATTTGGAATTTTAATAGAGAGCTTTTCTTCTTCTTCTTGGCCGAAAGAAGAATCCTTAGGAGAGGTGGCTTATCTTCTTCTATTGCATCAAGAATTTATTCTTATGAAGGTAATCACTTTGTGGCGAATTTATTCTTGATTTTTAAATCAACCAATTATTTGCGTTGTCAATTGGGAGTTCAATAGGTTGGGGATTTGTTTCTGTCTTCTTCTTCTGTCCATATTGTGTGTTTGGGGTTTCGGGTTCTTTATAACCTTGGGGTTCTGCATCATTTGGCATCAGAGCTTGACATTAGATAAATTCCTATTTATCTTTAAAATTTAGTTAACTAGTCATGTTTTGTCCTTTAATTTTGTTTTCTTCTTCCAAAACAAAAAAAATGTTGATCTTGTTTTGTGTTTTTTTTAATATTGTTCATTTGTTCTACCGTTGAAAAAACAAAGAGAAACGCAAAGAGAGAGAGAGAGAGAAGAAAGTAGGGCACAAAAAAACTGAAAAAAGAGGAAAAGAAAGTAGTGCAAAAAAAAAAGTTGACCTACAAGTTTGATTGTTCTTTTTATTTTATCAAATATTTGATCTCTAAGTTTCGTTGTTTCCTATTTTATTAAAAAAATGATTGTTCTTGCTTGATTCTCACGTTTCATTGTTTCCTTGATTTTGAAACTTTATTTTGTTCTCTTGGGCATTTAAAATTTTTTTTGATTTGTGTTTAAAGTTTTTTTAATCAACTTTGGGCTTACCCTTTAAGTTGGACCAATTCTTTTTTTTTTTTTTAATCTGGTCATTTTTTTTTTGCAATCTAAGTTTTCATTTTTTTTCTTAGCCCAATTTGCCTCTAATTACATTCATAAGTAGCATTTGCATTCTGTTACTCGGCTTGAATTTCTCACATAACATACATCCTTATTCATGTGTTATTCCTGTTTCTTTTGTTGATCACTTTAATTTGCCTCTAGAATTGCATTGTTTCCCATTCTTGTTTAGGCTTATCCTTGTATTCTTATAAATTCCTACTTGGGTGAATTTCCCTTTAATTGAGTGGATTTGGATCTGAAGTCCAGCTTGCAAAGGTAATCTTGAGTGGTAAAAGGCATATAAAGGTGAGACTAGAAGAGGGTAAAAGCCATAATTGAGTGAAAACACATGTGTCACATTTTGTTTGAGTGTAAACACGTGAGAGAGTGAATTGGTGAGGCTATTTTATTTGCTAACATTTTCTTGCAGATTTCTGAATGAATAATAGCGAAGAAAGAGATGGACTTAAACAAGAAGTGAAAAATCGCGATTGAATCTCAAAAGAATTCAAGAAGTACAAGTGAAACGCGTTGTTGCACAAGTGACTCAAACCGATGGCTTCACGTTGTATTTGGGAATCCGTGTTCATTTAATGCTCCAATGGGACTTGTGATCATTTGGAAGGATTTTCAACTCATGTTGAAACACATTTAGAATTGAAAATCGTGATTGAATCTCAAAAGAATTCAAGAAGTACAACTCGTTGTTGTTGCACAACTGAGTCAAACAGATCGCTTTGCGTTGTATTAGGGATTCCGTGTGCATTTAATGCTCCAATGGGAATCGTAATCGCATGGAACACTACAAGAAAAATAGTTATTAGAGACCGACGAATCCGTCTCTAATAATGAGAAAATCCGTGTTTAATTCAATTAGACACGGACTTTGACACGGACTGGTGTCTGTGTCTAAAAAGTTGGTTCCTAAAACTCAGAGACGGACTTATAAGTCCACTTCCGTGTCCAATTAGGCACCAAAAATCCGTGCCTATGTCAACAAAGTCCGTCTCTGATCCAATTTCTAAAATGTGACTTCCGAGACGGATCAGAGATGAAATAATGGAATTTCGTGCTTGATCCGTCTCTAATTCAAATTTTTGAGTTTTCTAATTAGAGACGGATCAAAGACGGAACTCCCTTTATCTGTCTTTGGTTCGTCTCTAATGCCATATTCGAGACTTTTTCTTAGAGACAGATCAGAGACGGATAATGGGAGTTTCGTCTCTGATCCGTCTCTAAACAAATTTTCTAAAATCAAAATTAGAGACGGATCAGAGACGGAACTCTCTTTATCCGTCTCTGGTACCTATTTTTTTGTCTGCTTTTAGAGACGGATCAGAGACGGAAGATTGAAATTCCGTCTCTGATTCGTCTCTAAATTTGATTTTAGAAAATTTGTTGAGACGGATCAGATACGAAAAATAAGAGATCCGTCTCTGATCCGTCTCAAATAGATATAGGTTGTTTTTGGCTTTTTGATGTTTAATCCGTCCTAAATTGGTACAATTTTCACGTACGACTGTACTATTAATACCTAATAAAAGCATAAGTTTATAAACAATACTTAATACCAATAATTTCATAAGTTTCCAAGCAAATAAAAAAAATATCACAAGTCTCAAAATATTATAAGTTTTTAAACAGTACTTAATACTAATAATATTCCATAAGTTTCTAGGAAAATAAAAAGTAGCACAAGTCTCTAAATAACTAGGGTGGAGGAGTTGATTGGTGTGCTTCTGATCTTACATTTCCCTTGGCAGTGCGTTCAACTTGCAACTGGTAAAACAACTGAGCAATCAAACGGTCATGCTCAGCAACTTTATCACTATAAGTTGTTATCATTTGTGATTGCTCCTCAACCTTTTGTTTTAAAACATCAGTTATAACTTGATGCTCCTCAGCTTGCTTTGCCAAGCATCGATCTAACTCAGCTTGGAATTGAGGATGAAGCCATGACTCCGGTCCACTAGACATCTCAACAGATGAGCTACCAACATCAGGTGCTTAGTCCTATACCAAACACATGCCCTTTTTTGTTCTTTCCACCCACAACTTCTAACCAAATGGCATTATCTTCCTCTTGAGATATTCCATCAATACCATTGGTTGATGCTTGAGAAGTTTTTAGTTCCTTAATTCTATTATATTCTTCCTGCAAATAAAGTTATTTAGAATTAGTTAGCAAATTGGAGGGAAAAAAAACAAAGTATTCAATATGCAATATTTGTAAGATTTAAAGGAAAAACACTAACTTCACTAATGTACACTACATACATACAGTACCAATATTTCTTAATACTTCAAACACAATCTCTCACACAAAAGCAAAATCCATATGTTTTCTTAATACTTTCCTTTTACACAAAACAACCATGACTTTAATTTCATCACACTTGGCGTGTGTCTACCAGATTTGAATCCCAACCAAGATGTGGATTGTAGACTTAAAAGTATCAAAAAAATGCTTATGCATGCTACTTAGATATTGTTCAAACAAGGGCATCAAAATTCCTCAGAGGAAAAAATGGCTAGAGAATTAAAATCTAAAACCAAACAGAATTAACATGAGGGATCAATATTTCTTTGCTACCACAAAATTTCCAATCTCACTGTTGCATAGGCCAAAATAAATAAGGAAAGAAACATAACATTGATGCTCTATTCATTCTCATGGATAACATTAAAAAACAATACAGAACAAACCTAAACATTAAACACTCAGCCAATAGCACACCAAAACATCTCAAAACACTGAAACGCACAAAATGTCAAACAGAAAAAGAAATAACAACGCAATCTATCACAATGGCACAGTAATACCATCTGTAACTACGGAATATTCCACATAGAGACACGTGGCACTGACGTTCTAGAAGCACGGCCCCAGCACCCGCTGGAGACACGTGGCATTACTCATTTATCCGTTACGTGGCCCTCACCCACGTCACCACACGGAGCTTCCCCTCAACTAGACGTGGGATCTCCATAAGCCTCGTGGGACGACCCACGTCCCACAAGGTTGTGGGTCGAGCACAATCTCCCCGCACTCAAGTATAAATATACCCCCGCGCGAGGGATTAAGCAAGCAATTCAGCCCTCACAGAACTATACACAACCTGAAGGATCATCGTGCATCATCTCTGATATTCCATACCTTCTCGGTATCTGAGCATCCTCGGATACCCCACGCAGGTCCTCTCCGCAACTCGAGCTCCATCGCCGGCCTCCATTCCGGCCAACCTCGGACCGGCTCATCTCCTCCTCGGAGCACACCATTCACAGGGCTCCCAGCAGCCCTCAGAGACCATAGCTCTCTCCCACAAAGGCAACCTCCCAAGAGCGGCTCACCCGCCCGGAGTACCTTATGCACGTCTTAGCCGCACACGGCCCCATACAGGTAACAACCTTGCCTAACGACTCCTATAGACGTCACCATGACGAACTACATGGACTTTGATCCCTCCCGAAGGGTACGTAGGCACCTAGGTGCACCACCTAAGGACAAGTCCCCCAAGGTTAAGACCCCTTGCGGTCCTAATTTCAAATTACAATTGTTTGAGCCAAAAACGACAGTTACACAATCTACTGTTGCCTTCCTTTTTTTACATGCATAAAGCACTTGAATCGTAAAAAAAGGTCCTCTAAGTCACTTCTGAAAAATAATACTTACATAAGCATCGACAACCCTCTTGTCGACAAAATCTCCGTTAGCCTTTCTGTTGGATATATTGGGATCTTCGAGACTAAATATCCGCCCATGTAGGAGTCCGATCGGGTCGAGTGAGGATCTGTTGGAAAGCTCGCTGAGAGACGAACAAAACGACACCAAGATGACACTCATCGGAGGTCACACGAGCCCGCACTCGTGGCCCAAAGTGGGCTAGGTGAGCATGATGGAAGCATCATATTTTGTTCATATTCCAAGTCCCACATTGCTTGCGTCAATGATGGGAGCTCTCTCATCCTCCTATAAATAGGAGTGACTCCACACCTTTTCAGTTGCTCATTCCACGGGTGGAAAGAGGGGTCCCGTTTGAGAAACCCCACTCAGTATAATTTTCTCTTTCTCTTGAGTCCTCTTCCGCGCATCAGTCGTGGACATGTGGCTCTACCTCTCGTAGATAGAATCCTTCGTTTGGTGCGGCCCTTTTCGGAGCTCATCGATTGGAGGTCAGCCCTGGTGGAGCAGAGGCACTAGCAAGATCCGAGGTCTTAGCGATGGCGTCCAGGTTAGTAGCTTCCGCAATATTTATTTTTGCCTGGATTTATTTTCGGATTTTCTTTTTGGTCCTTGAGTCGGTCGGATCATGTGGATCCGGACCTTTCCCAAAATTGGTATCAGAGCCAAGTTATGGTAGAGCTTTGTTCTCCAGGGATCATGTGTATGATTTTTTATTTAAAACTTAGGAACATGCTTAGGTTCCCAGTTTTATTTAAATGTTTTAATTTTGATTTAAAACATGTGTTACATCATACACTGTAGGGTAGGGTCATATGGCTTTTGAATTTAAATTATATGAGTTGATTTTTAATTCAATATTGATTGGTAGCCCATACCCTAAAACCTAGAAACATGTTTAGGTTCCCCTTTCAATATTAAATACCCTAATTTGCATGCATGTATATATTATTTAAGGTATGTGTACCCTACGAATTAGATATATACCTGTGGATGTATGCTACTGCTTTGGGGAAGGGGAACGTTGACTAACGAGGATAATGTTGACCGGCCGGGAGGCTGACGGAGTCGCCGCCACCGCCGCATTTCGTCATCGATAGTGGCCAGCGGCGAAGGTCCGGTGGCCGACTCTGCTGTGGACTGCCGTCGACGGTGGTCGACCGGTTGTTCACCGGCGACCGGCGCGGTCGCCGACGACAGGGGTCCGGTTGCCACCGGGGCCGACGTATGATCGAAGCCACCGGAGACGGCGACCGGCCGGAGGTACTCCGATGACCGGTGTTGCCGCCACCAGAGACGGTGGTCGGCCGACAGTGGTCCGACGCCACCGACCACCAGAGGTCAACCGTTGACTGGTCAACGCTCACAGTCTTCTATAGCACATAATTTCTCTGTTTTAGCTCCGATTTTGACGATTTTTGAGTCATTTTTCTCGTTTTAGCGAGACGAATCCAAATATGGGGAGAAATTAGGGTGAATTAGAGTCTAAAGAGCGGATATGACCATCTCTTGACTCATTCACATACACAACAAGAGAGAAGATTTAAGCGGTTTGTGAATGTTTAAATTATCCTAAGCGTTTTGATCCAGTGGGAGCTAGGGGTAGCATGTGGCAAACCCATCACTCGATGCAAATTCTTATCCACGTGGGAATTTAAAGAGTAAGTGTTTATTTAAATAATTGTAAGCGTTGTAATCAAGTGGAAGTTCGAGGTCGTGCCTGTGGCGTCTCGATGTCCTTCTTGATCGCTTAGATAGTGGGAATCCAAAAGGGATTTTGAATAGTATGTGACTATTCTTTGAAAATTGTTGAGTCAAGTAGAGAAAGATGTACATATATAGGCTCTCTGTGTGATGAGAGTGGTTGACCCCACTTCTCGAATGCAGAGACTGACTATATCTACAATCGTCTTACATTGATTACAATTTTCAAGAGTTGTGTGTTGTGTAATAAGGAGCTTTGTAATTAGTATTAGCGTTTAGGATTGACTGATAGTATAACTACAAAACTTGTAAATGTATATCACATTAGAGAGACCGGTTTGGTGACACCGTGGCCACCAAACTAAGGCAGCTTACAATCAATTTGATGCTTCCAAAATGCGCTCTGACAAGAGCATAATGACGCATTTAAGGGAATAATCAAACATGATTTAAGAGTATAAGAAAGCCTGAACACTCCCCACTGGTAAACAGTGAGTTTAAACTGTTGCCAAATCTCTTCCCTCCTATTGGGAGTGCATATAGGTCATTCCGACCTTCCCTAATACCATCAAGTTTCTTGATGATATTAAACACCACCTAGTGCTCAAAGATTGGTGGCATAAGGCTGGAAAATCTATCGAGCACGTAGCCTAAGTTGCTAAAGTTACTTAGAGCTCTAGGCTCCAAGAACAAGGACAATGGGTCCAAGAGATGTGGTGCTAGGAAGAGAAAGGGTAAGTGAAAGGTAAGTAGGCTCAGTTTAAAGGAAAAACAAGCGAGCAAAAGAGATTTTGGCCAAGGTCAAATGTTGCTTGTGCCATTCCATAAGGCACTATGCGAAAAAATTGTTTGCAGCAATCATTTTCCTCTCACCCATGAACATTAGTTCATGGAGTTCGGTCCTCTGCCCAGTGGGAGCAGAAGTATCCTCATTGGAACAAAGCATTATTAAAGTTAAGAGGTTGGGGCAGTTACAAAACGAAGTTGCGTAGTGACCACTCTTTAACTTTATACATGCAATGTGTTCAAGATACTGAACGGAACTTATTATGAGCTATTTTTCCGTGAGAGAACTTAGTATATAATGTGATATACATGTTTATCATGACTCCTTAGTGTTAGGTCTGATTTTATGACTATGGTTGTGTTATGATACACTTTGAATTACATTCTCGTAATTCAACTAGTTGCTTTGCTGTGTCTTCCTTTGTGGTTGGTACACCTATTTGGCAAGTGCGTGTGGGACGTAATTACGTATTAGCAAAGGAGAATTTGTGAGGACAAATTCCCAATGCTAGTTTGTAAACATTGCCTTACAGACAAAGCAACCTGAGAACCATTCAGTCATGAAATCAGAAAACTCGCTTTCATCAAATTAGTTCACTCAAACATCAGCGGTCCAATAGGCGTGAGGGCAAGGCAAGTGGCCCAATATTTTCTCACAGTTTCATGATGAAATTAGGGATAGTTAGACAACTAACTATTCCTCACACTCCACAGCAAAATGAGTTGCTCTTGGAGTTGGTTAAGTTGATAATGACTCAGGTGAACGTTCCTATTGGGGAGTTCGTACTTAACCATATGCCCTTTCAAATTATGTGAGTGACTCCTTATGAGTTCTAGTTAGGTAAAAAAAACCTGATTAGAGTATGCTGAGACCATGAGGGTATATAGCATACTTGATCCTTCCTATGAGTATGGGAAGCTTGACCCTAGAGGCAAGTAGCGTGTGTCTTGGTAAGATAGCTTGGTCACTTAAAAGGATACGTCTTCATTAGCGAGAATAAAGACACCCTGGTCACATAATTTGAGTCTAAGGATGTAATAATCCTCAAAACTAACTTTTCTAGAGTCAGGGAGACGAATTTTAGGATGTGCATCTTTATTGAAAGAAGACAGACCTACAACACGTTGAGAGGAGCGTATAGACGCATCTCCAGTTGCTGAGTCTAGTGGGAGTAATGCTTACGAGGAGCATATCTTCCACGAAGAAGAATCCAAGAGGAGTACTAGAGGAGTACCAAAATTATCAAGTAGAGCCTAAGATAGTTTAAAAGGCTCTCTCTGGCCCTACTAGTAAAAGGTGGACTAAGACGATGGAAGAAGAAAAGACGAAGTCTATAAGGACATACCAAGTATAAGACTTGGTGGCTCTGCCCTGCGTCACAAGGCATTTTGAGAACAAGTGTGCTCTCAAAAAAAATTAAGGGAGGCAGAAGGGTCAATCGACCACTACTAGGCACATTAAGTAGTGAAGATGTTCACACAGCAACAAGGTATCGACTGTGACGAAGCCTTCTCGTCTGATGTGTGATCAAGAGTCAAATTCTAGCTTTGGTGACTAGTTTAAGTCTGGGGGTACATCTATTAGGATGTCAAGACCACTTTATTGAATGGAAAACTAGGTGAAGGGATCTACGTGCACAAGCACATACGTCTCATGGCAAAAGGCCAAGAGCACAGAGCATGCTGACTCCAAGGATCTGTCAAGATCCATATTCATCTAGACTCGTGGTAATCGACCACTTAGTCCATTTCAAGAAAGCTGAGAGTATTTTATTATCCTCACGCTATATGTAGAAGACATATGGCTAGCTAGAAATGACACAGAGGCTGCTTTAGCCAATTAAGGACAGCTATCCTTTCATCTTTAAGATAAAGGAATTGGGTTAGGCAGTGGGATTCAAGATTCATGGAGAATGCTCCAAGAATCGACTCACTCTGTCACAAGAATCCTATTAATAAGAGATTCTTGGTGGATTCCATTTGAGGGAACCTGAACCCGAATGATGTGTTAGTAGCAAGAGGCAAGAGTTTGAGTCTTGCCACATGTCTTAAGACTAAGTCAGAGATGGAATCATTGGATAGTATTTTGATACATGTAGTTGGTAGCTTGAAGTACAATGAGGAGTGTACTCGCTCCAACGTACTTTTTGTAGTCGGCTTTGTGAGCCGTATTCAGTCAAACCTAGGTCAGACACACTGTTTAGAGTGTTCTGAGGTACTTGTAGGGCGCTGCTGACAATCGATTGTTTTCATCATATTGGTGACCCGCAAACGGTGAGCCACACATTGATGTCGATTGGGTAAGAGACTTGGATGAGAGAACATCCATGTCTTGCTGTGGTTTGCTAAGCATTGGAAGCATCTTGCAGAGAGGCAAGTAAGGATTATGCATTTCTCTGTCCACTAGGGATATGAAGTTCATTGCATGATCATCAGCAGTACAGGGCAGTTTGGATTGGAAGATCTAAAGTCACTTATAGATCACAGACAGAGCTGTTGACCTAGTGACATTGATCTCATCAAGTCAAACAGCTATGGTTTGCACCAAAGAAAGCCTAAGTACCACAAGAGAACGCAACACAATGTTGTATGAGACATCATTACACAATAGTTAACTACCATGTTGTGTCAGTCACAGTATGACCGGAGAGAGGGTCCTCACAGTATGACCTGTGATAGAGCATTGACTCTATACCCTCACGGACCTGCATTGGTGGGTTGGCTGTATAGACATACAAGCCGTAAAACTAGTGTTTTAGATACATAATATTGCTTAGAACCAGGCTAATTTAACATAGTTTATGTCATGAGGACAAGCTTTGTGAAAGCTTTATTTCTTGATCATAAGTAAAGTGTAATGCCTAGGCTTACCTTTATTTTGTGTGGATCAATAAGTAGAAGTACTTATTACACAATATATAAAGTATGTCGTACAGGCTTGGGAGGTTGGCTCTCTCACACGAGAAACCGCCTTGGACACGCAAGTGGTGTGGGCCAAGATGAGACTTGGGAGATTTTTCCTTAAACACCAAAATGGGATATAGTGTGAATATCCAGAGGCAGCTGAAAAGCGCTGAGTGTTGGACAGGAAAATGGCACTGAGAATTGATAAGTCGCCCTAGTAAGTGTACTAGGATGAGGATCCGCTAAGATGATAAGGTCTCATGATCGAATTATGAATTCCCGCTATTCATAATGCCTGTAGCTAGACGTGAGTGCTCCACTTGGCGCTATGTGAAGCGAGCGAAGTGTGGTAGCAAACTCA
This sequence comes from Senna tora, assembly GCA_014851425.1. Classification (NCBI taxonomy): domain Eukaryota; kingdom Viridiplantae; phylum Streptophyta; class Magnoliopsida; order Fabales; family Fabaceae; genus Senna; species Senna tora. The sequence goes on from CM026262.1 coordinate 19,546,047, forward strand.
GGTCAGATTCTAAGTGACTCTGGTCTAAGGTTTGTGTGATGTAAGTGATTGAGGATCAAAATCGACATACGCTCGAGAACACCACAACGTGCATTTCATAGCGCATGTGCTTTAAAAACCGCAAGGGAAGCATGTGAAAGAATCCCTGCTTCAATGCTGTGTGAGTCCCTGAAAGGATGCATCAATCCTTTCAAAGGGTACCCTTATGCACTTTGACTCTGTCATGAAGAGGTAAGGTAGTTCTTGCTACTTTGATATCTTTCCAAGGGGCTATGGAAAAATACGATCCGATGGAAGACTGTCAGGAAAGTAACTATCTTTGATTGAATTGATAAGCGTCGAAAGGAAGATTGTGTTGACATATGCATGTGTGATAGTATCTTGAGGTTGACCCATTATGTGATCCCTTTGAGGTTCTCATGGATGTGGATACCTATCGCAACTGAGTGTGGCTGAAGTCCTAGTCTTATTGTAGACTTAGAGGGATTGGACTAGCCATGTATATGAACATGTCTAGGGAACCCATGGCACAATTTTTCGGTGAGACATGTGGTCACATCATCAGACATTTGGGTTGTAGCATCACTTATAGCTGGGCCCTAACAGGCTTCTAGTATAAGGCTCCCACATATCGTGCCCAGCGGTCACGACTGACACGGAGTATGAAAGAATACGATGAGAGAAAGAGAAATAGAGAAGTCCTTTGTGATAAGGATAGTCATGGGCCTCCCACCATGTGCGAGTGGGAGTATGTTGGATATATTGGGGTCTTCGGGACTAAATATCTGCCCATGTAGGAGTCCGATTGGGTCGAGTGAGGATCTGTTGGAAAGCTCGCTGAGAGACGAACAAAACGACACCAAGATGACACTCATCGGAGGTCACACGAGCCTGCACTCGTGGCCCAAAGTGGGCTAGGTGATCATGATGGAAGCATCATATTTTGTTCATATTCCAAGTCTCACATTGCTTGCGTCAATGATGGGAGCTCTCTCATCCTCCTATAAATAGGAGTGACTCCACACCTTTCCAGTTGCTCATTCCACGGCTGGAAAGGGGGATCCCGTTTGAGAAACCCCACTCAGTATAATTTTCTCTTTCTCCTGAGTCCTCTTCCGCGCATCAGTCGTGGACATGTGGCTCTACCTCTCGTAGATAGAGTCCTCCGTTTGGTGCAGCCCTTTTCGGAGCTCATCGATTGGAGGTCAGCCTTGGTGGAGCAGAGGCACTGGTAAGATCTGAGGTCTTAGCGATGGCGTCCAGGTTAGTAGCTTCCACAATATTTATTGTTTCCTGGATTTTTTTCAGTTTTTCTTTTCGGTCCCTGGGTCGGGTCGGATCATGTGGATCCGGACCTTTCCCAACATTTTCTTTTGTGCGTGCGCTCAAATAACTCGAACATTGTTGGGTCCTTCCCTAATTCCTCCTTCTATTATTATGACAAATATGACCAATCAACTATCGATCAAACAAGATGTAAAATTAAATAACTACACCATTACTAGAAAAATAAATTTTTACCAGCCTTCTTTTGTGCTCTGATACGGAAATTGAGCCGCAGCTGTGTAATATCCCGCCTTTCACAGACGCTCGATTCTTCTTTGCTTGTTCTCGCTTTGCTTTGAAAGCCACAGTTTGCCATGCAGCCACTAATTCTTCATATACATTTTCGAGAATCCACAAAGGCCGAGGCTTACCATTTTCCATATTAGTTCGTGTCCTACTCATTAAAGCTTTGAGTCGCTCTTTACCTTGATGCTCCCAATTTTCCCTTATTTGCCTTTCAAATTGTAGGAGCCACTTGTATTTTTTCTGCATATATATAAGTGAATACTTTGTTAAAAGAGAATTTGTATTCAGAGTTTAGAAATCAAAACAATATAAGTAGAGTGAAACTAACTGCCCATTCCCCAAACCACATGTTTTGGACTTCAGGTGGTACTTTCGTCCAACACTCGTATGGCCTCTCAAATTTTCCTTGAATAACAGTTGTTATCTCTCTTATGGAATTAATTACTGGGTGAAAGCTGCAAGTTTCAATAAGTGGTTAATAAAAAGCACAAATGTATATACATCCCCACACGCGATAAAAAAAATGACTACAAATAAGTTTATACTTACGTCTTTTTATCGGGATAAATCCATGTTTTGCGATCTATAGGATCTTTTCCCCAAGGTCTACCAGAAAGATGTGGTGGCTGTTCATTATCAATTTAAGGCTCTTCATTGTCATGTTGGGGATTAGAATGAACAGAAGAATGTGGAGACGGCGCAATAGGTGGAGAAGATTCAGTAAGTGGAGAAGGGGCAGTTGGTGGATAAGGGGCAGTAGGTGAAGGCGCAATAGTGGGTGGAGAAGGGACAATAGTGGGTGGATCTTTAATTCTTGGAGTCCTTGAACGGCCCCACCTCGAGTTGTGCGCCCTGGACTTGATCGACCACCCACTAGACATCTATAAACAAGAAGCATAACACATTACAAAAAGAGTTAATCATATAATTTGAGTTAAACAACAATCAAATTAATTCCAAGAGCATTGCAAGATGCATAACATTGTTAGTTATATAATTTGAGTAAACAAGAATCAATACTAATTCCAAAAGCATTAAAAGAAGCATAAGACAATACAAAAAGAGTTAAATATATAATTTGAGCTAATTCCAAAAGCATTACAAGATGCATAACATTTTGAGTTCCACTATATTTACAAGACTACTTTTAAGGTTCATCTTCATCCCCTGTATCATCTTCAGTAAGTAGGTCTTCCTCTTCATCAGTCGAGGTTGAAATAAACTCGAGTTCATGTTCAGGAAGTTCTAGATTGACAACCAACATATCAGCTTCTTCATATGCACCTTCACGATCATGTCATGTTGGAAGCTCGTCAATCTCAATGTTTGTTGGCGTGATTTCCTCTATCTCATCACCCTGATATACATCATTACCAACTTCAGCACTGGGTGCATCAATTGTGGACCTTGCTTTCGTTTTAATAACAGCCATCCAATTAATCTTATCACGTGCCGCAGGAAAAGGTGCATAATATACTTGCTCTGCTTGTTGTGCAAATATAAATGGATCGTATTTATTGTACCTTCGTGTTGTTTCAATTTCAACAATTCCCTTATGGATTTTCATGCCACGATTCAGAGTTTGATCAAACCATTCGCAATTGAACAACATTATATGCTTCACTGGTGATCCCCCTATGTATTCTAATTGGATTACTTCTTTAAGTATGCCATAGTAATCACTTTCCGATTGTCCATAGCTACTTCCCCTAATGCAAACACCACAATTTACTGTTGACTTGTGCTGGCTCCATGCTTCTGTGTGGAACTTATACCCATTAACAAAATACATAGGCCATGAGCGTGCCATTTTCTTGGGTCCCCAAGCAATGTCTTGTATAAATTGATCAGTCACATTATTGTCTTTGTTTTGAAACTATTTGTAAAAAAGATATACTATGTAAGCACACTCGAGCAAGGAACCATGCTCAGTAACCTTGGGAAGATTAGACACTCTTTCCCAAACCTGGGTACCATTTAATCTCTCAAGTCGTGGCGATTGCTCAACTCTGTTTTTTTAAAGGAAGTCTTATTTCTCTTATATTGATGATCCTCAGGCAGGAACTGGCGATGACAATCAAAGAAAGATGTATTTTTACCATTCTTGAGAATGAATGCCTTCGACTCCTCCATACAAATAGGGCATGACAATTTACCAGCAGTCATCCAACCTGACAACATGCCATACGCTGGAAAGTCATTAATAGTCCACATAAGTGCTGCCCACATTTGAAAGTTCTGTTTTAATGAACTATCATATGTCTGGACACCCTCCTCCCATAGCAGCTTTAGTTCATCGATTAAAGGTTGCAAATAAACATCTATGCTATCTTTTGGATTTCTAGGGCCAGGGATAATCAATGACAAAAACATATACTCTTGTTTCATGCACATCCATGGCGGAAGATTATATGGCGTGACAATGACAGGCCAACAAGAGTAGTTTTTTCCAGATTGTCCATAGGGTGTAAAGCCGTCAGCACAGAGACCAAGCCTTACATTTCGTGGATTTAATGCAAAGTCAGGGTATGTTTCATCAAACTTCTTCCATGCCTCTCCATCGGATGGGTGAGATAACACACCTGGATCTCGATGATTATTATGATGCCACCTCATTTCTGTAGCTGTCCTAGATGAAGTGAATAATCTCTGAAGTCTAGGTGTCAATGGTAAGTACCACATCTGCTTATTTTCCACATTCTTGCATCGTCCATGACTACCTCTTCTTACCTTGTACCTAGCACACCCACAAAACTTGCATTGGGTTTCATTCAAGTCATCTTTGTAATATATCATACACCCATTAGGACAACAATTAATTTTCTCATAACCTAGCCCTAATTTTGACACCAATTTTTTTGTCCTATACAGATCTTTGGGCATTCGATTATCCTGCGGCATTATCTCTTTTGACCACTCCAAGATCTCATTAACACACCGCTCTGGCAAATTGTAGTCAGCCTTGATGCTTAGCAATCTAATTACTGCCAATAGTTCAAAGTGATTAGAACACCCATCCCACAAAGGAGCTTGTGCAGCAGAAAGCATATCATAGAAAACTTGAGCATCAGGATTCGATGGCTCCTCTACATTAGGTTGAAAGTTTGGCCCTGCATTGGGTTGAAAGTTTGGCCCTGCTGCATCTAGCACCATCGTCTCGAATCGATTAGATTGTTCCCCATAATCTCCATGACCATCAAATTGGTCATGTAATGGTGGCATGGTCAATTGAAGGGCTCCTGGCAACTCTTCCCCGTGAGAGGTCCAATGAAAATAGTCGCCCTTAAATCCATTCCTATACAGGTACTCCTTAACCATATCAACAAAGACAATTTTCTTATTTTAACACTTCGTACAAGGACATCTAATCTTTCCATTGTTCACAAAGATTTCCAATTGACAAGCATGGGCAAGAAACTCCTCCACACCATTCTTGAATTCAGCAGTAAACCCAACTAGACCAGGAAGCACTCTGTTGTACATCCATTGTCGAGATTCACGCAAATCCATACTTTGTTCCTAAGAAGTGATGATGTTTTGTTACAACTTCCTTTAGAACACCATTTTAGACACTTCAAGAAGGGTTCCAAATAGAGAAGCAACTCAAAAAGAATTTCAAGACGGAGAAAAAGCCAAAAATCAGTACTAAAAATAGCATCCTACCATTTTTTTTTATAAAAATAGCATCCTACCGTTTTTTTAATAAACATTGAACATCTAATTTCATGTCTTCAAGTACAAAAATCAGTACTAAAAACAATGGCATCCTACCATTTTTTTTAAAATTCCAATACTATAATTATAGGGCAATTACTCACTCATTCAATTATAAAAGCAATTCAACTCATAGCATACTAGCAACACCTTAGAAACATGCACATCAGGCTCTTGTTAATCATATAAAAGTAAGCAAATGGATTGCTATAATACCTGAAAATCGATCAAAGAAGAAAACTTAAAATCAATCAAAGTAGGCTTGCAATTCTTGCCCTTGTAGTAACCAAAGCCTAAACAACAACTCCAACAACCGCGAAGAGTAGGTACACCTAAATGCACAAATAATCGTCAAAGAAGTAGTTGAAAACACATGATAAAAGTCCTCTAACAATCAAATACTTAAGTAATAGAGAGATAATAGATTTAGGATAAGTGCAGTAATATAAATTAAGAATAAAAGAATATAGTTCCTCAAAAAGGAAAATAAATTTGAGCCCAAATGCAATTACTATAAAAATTGGGGTCAGAATGCAATTTTGAAAGTTTTCTATGCCTTAAATTGAAATGAAAGAACTAAAATGCAATTTGGGCCAAAAATGTAATTATGACAAAAATCAGGGTCAAACTGTAATTTTGGAAATTTTGAGATAAGGGAGAAAATATGAATATGGAAATTTTCTGGGTCAAAAATAAAAAAAAAGAATGAAAATCGAGAATAAAATGCAACTTGGGGCAAAATTATAATTTTGAAAAGTTAAAATCGAGAAAAAAATGAAAATACAAAATAAATTAGATGTGTTATTGGGTTAACCCAATAATGGACACTGCATATCACTAAAATGTTATTAACTTATTATATTTGATAATTTTGTAAGATTAAATTTGTTATATTAATTATATATGTTTGGAGTTTATTAATATAATGAACAATAGTAAAGTATATATATAAAGACTAAGAAAAATCCAAACAGAGGTTAAATTGAAGTGAAGCATATATATACATATATATCCAATCTTCAAACAAATTTGTGGTATTAGCGTATATTATCCTAGGTGAAACAAAGGTTAAATTGAAGTGAAGCATATATATATATATATACACACATATATGTCCTAAGTGCCAAATACCTAGTATAATAACATTTGTGGTATTAGCGAGTTTTAATGCAATAAAAGTGTGGATCAGATCTAAATTATTATCAATCTCTAAGTTAGTAGTTAGTCCTACTCAGCTCCTATATATACCTTAATTAATTAATTAACTAGTGAGGTGTGGTGTTTCAGTGAGTATTATGCAAATACCAACAATACTCCATAGACCATATATATATATATATATATATCCAAGATTTTAATTATATTAGCTTGTTTTGTAGCTAGGTTCTCTTCTTTTTGTCAATAAAATAGAAAAAAAAAAGGCCACTTTTGTCTCTTAGCAAATCAGAAATACAAAGAGCAAGAAAATATAAAGAGAAAGAAAGAGATGAGAACCTCGAAAAGAGACGATGGGAAGAAGACAAGTGTGGAGAAGAGGCAGTAATTTTGCTTTGTAAAATAGAAAATAATATCATCAAAAAGAAAAGAAGAAGAAAAAGTAAATGCAAATGCCACTCACAGTCATCAGTTACCAACAACCAACATACATCAGCAGATAACATAGAACCTAACACAAATCTATAGCAAATGCCACTCACAGTCATCACTTGGTAAGGATCCTCTTGATTATATTGGTAACAGTTAGCTTTTCACCCTTTCCTCTACCTCTACCCATGATCATAAAATCTCTACTTAAGATGTGATCATTCATTTAAGGATCTCTGCTGTAAAGACCCACACTTAATTAGGAAAGGTTCAAATTTCTAAACTTAGAACAAATTTCTATATTCCAAATAACTTTTTACTGAACAAGAAAAATAGAACAATAGTAATAGCAATAGAACAAGGGTCGGAGAAAGAGGGTGTGGTTAAAATGCCAACGCTTTGGCTAGTTCCAGTTAAACCTGTTGTTGCACAAGTGAGTCAAACCAATCGCTTCGGGTTGTATTTGAGAATTCAAGAGGATTTAATGCTCGAATGGGACTCGAGATCGCATGCAAAGAGTGTGAAGTCATGTCTAACCTCATTTTGAACCAAAAATCACGATCGAATCTCAAAAGAATTCAAGAAGTACAAGTTAAATGTGTTGTTGCACAAGTGAGTCAAACCGATCGCTTCTCGTTGTATTTCGGAATTCGAGTTGATTTATTTCTCTAATGGGACTCATGATCGCATGGAAGGTGGGTCAAGTCATGTCAAAATACATTTAGAATTGAAAATTGTGATTGAATCTCAAAGGATTTCAAGAAGTACAAGTCAAACGTGTTGTTGTACAAGTGAGTCAAACCGATTGCTGCGCGTTGTGTTTTGGAATCCGAGAGGATTTAATGCTTGAATGGTACTCACGATCGCATGGAAAGAGTCTGAAGTCATTTCTAACCTCATTTTGAACCAAAAATCATGATTGAATTTCAAAAGAATTCAAGAAGTATAAGTTAAATGTGTTGTTGCACAAATGAGTCAAACCGATCGTTTCTCGTTGTATTTGGGAATTCGAGTGAATTTATTGCTCCAATGGGACTCGTGGTCGCATGGAAGGAGTGTGAATTCATGTCTAAACACATTTTGAACTGAAAATCGTGATTGAATCTCAACAAAATTCAAGAAGTACAAGTTAAATGTGTTGTTGTACAAGTGCGTCAAACCGATTGCTTCACTTTGTATTTGGGAATCCGTGTACATTTAATGCTCCATCGGGACTCGTGATCCTAGTGAATAAGTGTGAAGTCATGTCTAAAAACATTTTGAACCAAAAATCGTGATTCAATCTCAAAAGAATTCAAGAAGTTCAAGTCAATCGTGTTGTTGCACAAGTGAGTCAAATCGATCGCTTCGCGTTGTATTTGGGAATCCAAGTGGATATAATGCTCGAATGGGAGTATCAATTGCATGGAAAGAGTGTGAAGTCATGTCTAAACAGATTTTAAACTGAAAATTGTGATCAAAAGAATTCAAGAAGTACAAGTCAAACGTGTTGTTGTATAAGTGAGTCAAACTGATCGCATCGCGTCATATTTTTGAATCCGTGTCCATTTAATGCTCGAATGGGACTCACGATCGAATGGAAAGAGTGTGAAGTCATGTCTAAATACATTTTGAACCAAAACTCGCGATTGAATCTCAAAAGAAGTCAAGAAGTACAAGTGAAACTTGTTGCACAAGTGAGTCAAACCGATCGCTTTGCGTTGTATTTGGGAATCCTAGTGGATTTAATTTTCAAATGGGACTCGTCATTGCATGGAAGGTGTGTCAAATTATGTCTAAACACTTTTTGAACCAAAAATTGCGATTGAATCTCAAAAGAATTTAAGAAGCACAAGTCAAACGTGTCGTTGCACAAGTGAGTCAAACCGAAGGCTTCGCATTGTATTTGGGAATCCATGTGCATTTAATGCTCCAATGAGACTTGTGATCATTTGGAAGGATTGCCAAGTAATGTCTAAACACATTTTGAACCAATAATCGGAAATGAATCTCAATGGACTTCAAGAAGTACAAGTCAAATATGTTATTGCACAAGTGAGTTAAACTGATTGCTTCACGTTGTATTTGGAGAATCCCTATGGATTTAATGCCCGAATCGGACTCGTGATAGCATGGAAGTTGCGTCAAGTCATGTATAAACACATTTTGAAACAAAAATCGCGATTGAATCTCAAATGAATTCAAGAAGTACAAGTCAAACGTGTTGTTGCACAAGTCAGTCAAACCGATCGCTTCACGTTGTATTTGGGAATTCGAGTGGACTTAATGCTCAAATGGGACTCCTAATCGCATGGAAAGAGTGTGAAGTCCTGTCAAAACACATTTGAACTATAAATAGCGATTGAATCTCAAAAGAATTGAAGAAGTACAACTCAAACGTGTCGTTGCAGAAGTGAGTCAAACCGATCGCTCCGCGTTATATTTGGGAATCCAAGTGTATTTAAAACTCCAGCAGGACTTGTGATCGTATGGAAGGAATGTGAAGTTATCTCTAAACACATTTTGAACCAAAAATCATGATTGAATCTCAAAAGGATACAAGAAGAATAAGTAAACGTTTTGTTGCACAAGTGAGTCAAACAGATCCGTTTGCGTTGTATTTCAGAATCCGAATGAATTTAAGTAGTACAAGTTAAACGTGCTGTTGGACAAGTGAGTCAAACCGATCGCTTCGCGTTGCACTTGGGAATCTGAGTGGATTTAATGCTCGAATGGGACTCGCGATCGCATTGAAAGAGTGTGAAGTCATGTGTAAATACATTTTGAACCAAAAAATGCAATTGAATCTCAAAAGAATTCAAGAAGTACAAGTTAAACGTGTTGTTGCACAAGTAAGTCAAACCGATCGCTTTGCATTCTATTTAGGAATCTGATTGGATTTAATTCTCGAATGGGACTCGTCATCGCATGGAAGGTGTGTTAAATCATGTCTAAGAACATTTTGAACCAAAAATCGCGATTGAATCTCAAAAGAATTCAAGAAGTACAAGTCAAACGTGTCGTTGCACAAGTGAGTCAAACCGATGGCTTCGCATTGTGTTTGGGAATCTGTGTGCATTAATGCTTCAATGGGACTTGTGATCGTTTGGAAGGATTGTCAAGTAATATCTAAACTCATTTTGAACCAAAAATCCCGATTGAATCTCAAAAGAATTCATGAAGTACAAGTCAAATGTGTTGTTGCACAAGTGACTCAAACCGATTGCTTTGCGTTGTATTTGGCAATCCGAGTGGATTTAATGCCCGAATCGGACTCGTGATAGCATGGAAGGTATGTCAAGTCATGTCTAATCACATTTTGAACCAAAAATCCTGATTGAATCTCAAAAGAATTCAAGAAGTACAAGTCAAACGTGTTGTTGCGCAAGTGAGTGAAACCGATCGCTTCACGTTGTATTTGGGAATCCGAGTGGACTTTATGCTCCAATGGGAATCATGATCGCATGGAAAGAGTGTGAAGTCATGTGAAAGCACATTTGGAAACAATAATCACGATTGAATATCAAAAGAATTGAAGAAGTACAACTCAAACGTTTCGTTGGACAAGTGAGTCAAACCGTTCGCTTCGCGTTGTATTTGGGAATCCGTCTGCATTTAAAGCTCCAATGGGACTTGTGATCATATGGACGGAGTGTGAAGCCATGTATAAACACATTTTGAACCAAAAATCATTATTGAATCTCAAAAGAATACAAGAAGTACAACTCAAACGAGTTGTTGCACAACTAAGTCAAACAGATCGCTTCGCGTTGTATTCCGGAATCCGAAAGGATTTCATGCTCCAATGGCGCTCAAGATCCCATGGATGGTGTGTCAAGTCATGTCTAAACAAAATTTGAACTGAAAATCGCAATTGAATCTCACAAGTGAGTCAAACCAATCGCTTCAGGTTGTATTTGAGAATTCAAGAGGATTTAATGCTCGAATCGGACTCGTAATTGCATGCAAAGAGTGTGAAGTCATGTCTAACCTCATTTTGAACCAAAAATCACGATTGAATCTCAAAAGAATTCAAGAAGTACAAGTTAAATGTATTGTTGCACAAGTGAGTCAAACCGATCGCTTCTCGTTGTATTTCGGAATTCGAGTGGATTTATTGCTCCAATGGGACTCATGATCGCATGGAAGGTGGGTCAAGTCATGTCAAAATACATTTAGAATTGAAAATTGTGATTGAATCTGAAAGGATTTCTAGAAGTACAAGTCAAACGTGTTGTTGTACAAGTGAGTCAAATCGATTACTGCGCGTTGTGTTTCAGAATTCGAGAGGATTTAATGCTCGAATGGTACTCACGGTCGCACGGAAAGAGTCTGAAGTCATGTCTAACCTCATTTTGAACAAAAAATCATGATTGAATTTCAAAAGAATTCAAGAAGTACAAGTTAAATTTGTTGTTGCACAAGTGAGTCAAACCGATCATTTTTCGTTGTATTTGGGAATTCGAGTGGATTTATTGCTCCAATGGGACTCGTGGTCGCATGGAAGGAGTGTGAAGTCATGTCACTGAAAATCGTGATTGAATCTCAACAGAATTCAAGAAGTACAAGTTAAATGTGTTGTTGTACAAGTGCGTCAAACCGATTGCTTCGCTTTGTATTTGGGAATCTGTGTACATTTAATGCTCCATCGGGACTCGTGATCCTAGTGAATAAATGTGAAGTCGTGTCTAAAAACATTTTGAACGAAAAATCGTGATTCAATCTCAAAAGAATTCAAGAACTACAAGTCAATCGTGTTGTTGCACAAGTGAGTCAAATCAATCGCTTCGCATTTTATTTGGAAATCCGAGTGGATTTAATGCTCGAATGGGACTCATGATCGCTTGGAAGGTGTGCCAAGTCATGTATAAACAAATTTCGTTCCAAAAATCGCGATTGAATCTCAAAAGAATTCATGAAGTAGAGGTTAAACATTTTGTTTCACAAGTGAGTCAAACTGATCGCTTCACGTTGTATTTGGGAATCCAAGTAGATTTGATGCTAGAATGGGACTCACGATCGCATGAAATGAGTTTGAAGTCATGTCTGAACACATTTTGAACCAAAAATCACGATTGAAACTCAAAAGAATTCACGAAGTCCAAGTCAAACGTGTTTTTACACAACTGAGTTAAACCGATCGCTTCCCGTTGTATTTGGAAATATGAGTGGATTTAAAGCTCCAATGGGATTTGTGATAGTATGGAAGGAGTGTGAAATCATGTCTAAACACATTTTGAACAAAAAGTCATGAATGAATTTAGAAAGAATACAAGAAGTACAAGTGAAACGTGTTGCTGCACAAGTGAGTCAAACAGATCGCTTCGGGCTGTATTTCGGAATCTGAATGGAAGGTGTGTAAAGTCATGTCTAAAAACATTTTGAAATGAAAAATCGCAATTGAATCTCAAAAGAATTCAAGAAGTACAAGTCAAATATGTCACTGCACAAGTGAGTCAAACTGATGGCTTCGCGTTGTATTTGGGAATTCGTGTGCATTTAATGCTCCAATGGGACTTGTGATCATTTGGAAGGATTGTGAAGTCATGTTGAAACAAATTTAGAACTGAAAATCGCGATTGAATCTCAAAAGAATTCAAGTGTAAGTCAAACATGTTGTTGCACAAGTGAGTCTAACCGATTGCTTCGCGTTGTATTTTGGAATCCGAGTGGATTTAACGCTCGAATGGGACTCACGATCGCATGGAAAGATTCTAAAGTCATGTCTAAACACATTTTGAACCAAAAATCCTCATTGAATCTCAAAAGAATTCAAGAAATCCAAGTTAAATGTGCGGTTGCACGAGTAAGTCAAACTGATCGGTTCTCGTTGTAGTTGGGAGTTCAAGTGGATTTATTGCTCCAATGGGACTTGTGATCGCATAGATGGTGTATCAAGTCATGTCAAAATACATTAAGAACTGAAAATCGTGATTGAATTTCAAAAGAATTCAAGAAGTACAAGTCAAACGTGTTGTTGTATGAGTCAAACCAATCGCTTTGCATTGTATTGGGGAATTTGTGTGCATTTATTGCTCCAACAAGACTCATGATCGCAGGGAAGGAGTGTGTATTCGTGTCTAAAAACATTTTCAACCAAAAATCGCGATTCAATCTCAAAAATTTCAAGACGTACAAGTCAATCGTGTTGTTGCACAAGTGAGTCAAATCTTTCGCTTAGCGTTGTATTTGGGAATTCGAGTGGATTTAATCCTCAAATGGGACTCCTGATCGTATGGAAGGTGTGTCAAGTCATGTATAAACAAATTTCGTACCAAAAATCGCGATTTAATCACAAAAGAATTCATGAAGTAGAAGTCAAACATGTAGTTGCACAAGTGAGTCAAATCGATCGCTACGCGTTGTATTTACGAATCCAAGTGGACTTCACTCTCCAATGGGACTCGTGATCGCATGAAAATAGTGCGATGTCATATCTAAACACATTTTGTACCATAAATCGCGATTGAATCTCAAAAGAATTCAAGAAGTACAAGTCAAACGTGTTGTTGCAAAAGTGAGTTAAACCGATCGCTTCGCGTTGCATTTGGGAATCCATGTAGATTTAATACTCAAATAGGACTCACGATCACATGGAAAGAGTGTGAAGTCATGTCTGAACACATTTTGAACCAAAAATCGCAATTGAAATTCAAAAGAATTCAAGAAGTACAAGTCAAAAGTGTTGTTACACAAGTGAGTCAAACAGATCGCTTTGCGTTGTATTTCAGAATCCGAATGGATTTATTGCTCCAATGGCACTTGAGCTCGCATGGAAGGTGTGTCAAGTCATATCTAAAAACATTTTGAAATGAAAATCGCACTTGAATCTCAAAAGAATTCAGGAAGTTCAAGGTAAACGTGATGTTTCACAAGTGAGTCAAACCCATCGCGTCGTGTTGTATTTGGGAATCCGAGTGGATTTATTGCTCTAATGGGACTCGTGATCGCATAGAAGGTGTGTTATGTCATGTTGAAACACTTTAAGAATTGAAAATCGCATTTGAATGTCAAAAGAATTCAAGAAGTACAAGTCAAACGTATTGTTTCACAAGTGAGTCAAACCAATTGCTTTGCGTTGTATTTGGGAATTCGTGTGCATTTAATGCTCCAATGGGACTCCTGATCGCATGGGAGGAGTGTGAAGTCATGTCTAAACACATTTTGAACCAAAAATTGCGATTCAATCTCAAAAGAATTCTACAACAACAAGTCAAATGTGTTGTTGCAGAAGTGAGTTAAATCGATCGCTTTGCATTGTATTTTGGAATCCAATCGAATTTAATGCTCGAATGGGACTCGTGATCGCATGGAAGGTGTGACAAGACATGTCTAAACACATTTCGTACCAAAAAACGCGATTGAATCTCAAAAGAATTCAAGAAGTACAAGTTAAATGTATTGTTTCACAACTGAGTCAAACTAATCGCATCGCGTTGTATTTGGGAATCCGTGTGCACTTATTGCTCCAATGGGACTCGTGATCGCATGGGAGGAGTGTGAAGTCAGTCTAAATACATTTTGAACCAAAAATTGAGATTGAATCTCAAAAGAATTTTAGAACTACAAGTCAATCGTATTGTTGCACAAGTGAGTCAAACTGACCGCTTCGCGTTCTATTTGGCAATCCAAGTGGATTTAATGCTCGAATGGGACTCACGATCGCATGGAAAGAGTGTGAAGTCATGTCTAAACACATTTTGAATGAAAAATCACGATTCAAAGTCAAAAGAATTCAAGAAGTACAAGTCCAACGTGTTGTTATACAAGTGAGTCAAACCGATCGCTTCACATTGTATTTAGGAATCCGTGTGCATTTAAAGCTGCAATGGGAATTGTGATCGTTTGGAAGGATTGTGAAGTCATGTCGAAAGACATTTAGAACTGAAAATCACGATTGAATCACAAAAGAGTTCAAGAAGTACAAGTCAAAGATGTTGTTGCACAAGTGAGTCAAACCGATCGCTTCGCGTTGTATTTGGGAATCCGAGTGGATTTAATGCCTGAATGGGACTCATGATAGCATGGAAGGTGTGTCAAGTCATGTCTAAAAACATTTTGAGCCAAAAATCGCGATGGAATCTCAAGAGAATTCAAGAAGTACAAGTCAAACAGGTTGTTGAATAAGTGAGTCAAACCGATCGCTTCGCGTTGTTTTTGGGAATCCGAGTGGACTTCATGCTCCAATGGGACTCGTGATCGCATGGAAAGAGTGTGAAGTCATGTAAAAACGAATTTTGAACCAAAAATGAGATTTGAATCTCAAAAGAATTCAAGAAGTACAACTCAAACGTTTCGTTGCACAAGTGAGTCAAACCGATCACTTCGCGTTGTATTAGGGAATCCGTGATTGAATGGAAGGAGTGTAAAGTCATGTCTAAAAAAATTTTGAAGCAAAATCGTGATTGAATTTCAAAAGAATACAAGAAGTACAAGTCAAACGTGTTGTTGTACAAGTGAGTCAAACATATCACTTCACGTTGTATTTCAGAATCCGAATGGATTTAATGCTCCAATGGCACTCGAGATCCCATGGAAGGTGTTTTAAGTCATGTATAAACACATTTTCAATTGAAAATCGCGAATGAATCTCAAAAGAAGTGAAAAGTGCAAGTTAAACGTGATGTTGCACAAGTGGGTCAAACCGATCGCTTTGCGTTTATTTGGCAATCCGTGTGCATTTAATGCTCCAAATGGAATCGTGATCGCATGGGACGAGTGTGACGTCATGTCTAAACACACTTTGAACCAATCAAAATTGAATCTCAAAAGAAATCAAGAAGTACAAGTCAAACGTGTTGTTGCACAAGTGAGTCAAACCGATCGCTTTGCGTTGCATTTGATAATCCGTGGGCATTTAAAGCTCCAATGGGACTTGTGATCGTATTAAAGGAGTATGAAGTCAAGTCTAAAAATATTTTGAACCAAAAATCGTGATTGAACCTCAAAAGAAGACAAGAAGTACAAGTCAAACGTGTTGTTGCACAAGTCAAACATATCGCTTCCCGTTGTATTCCAGAATCCGAATGGATTTAATGCTCCAATGGCACTCGAGATCGAATGGAGGGTGTGTTAAGTCATGTCTAAACTGATTTTGAACTGAAAATCGCAATTGAATCTCAAAAGAAATGAAGAAGTACAAGTCACACGTGTTGTTGCACAAGTGAGTCAAACCAATCGCATCGCGTTGTATTTGGGAATCCATGTGCATTTAATGCTCCAATGGGACTCGTGAATGCATGGAAGGAGTGTGAAGTCATGTCTAAACACATTTTCAACCAAAAATCACTATTGAATCTCAAAAGAATTCAAGAAGTACAAGTGAAATGTGTTGCTGCATAAGTGAGTCACACAGATCGCTACGCGTTGTATTTGGAAATCCGAGTGGATTTAATGCTCGAATGGGACTCGTGATTGAATGGAAGGGGTGTCAAATCTTATTTAAACACATTTTGAACCAAAAATTGTGATTGAATCTCAAAAGAATTCAAGAAGTATAAGTCAATCATGTCGTTAAACAAGTGAGTCAAACCAATGGCTTCGCGTTGTATTTGGGAATCCGTGCGCATTGAATCCTCCAATGGAACTTGTGATCGTTCGAAGGATTGTGAAGTCATGTCGAAACACATTTAGAACCAAAAATCGCATTTGAATGTCAAAAGAGTTCAAGAAGTACAAGTCAAACATTTTGTTGCACAAGTTAGTCAAACCAATCGCTTCACGTTTTATTTCGGATTCCGTGTGAATTAAATGCTCTAATGGGAATCGTGATCGCTTGGAAGGAGTGTGAATTCAAGTCTAAAGACATCTTGAACCAAAAAGCACGATTGAATCTCAAAAGAACTCAAAAATTACAAGTCAAACGTGTTGTTTCTCATGTGAGTAAATCTGATTGCTTCGCGTTGTATTCAAGAATCCGAGTGGATTTAATGCTCCAATGGGACTCGTGATTGCCTGGAAGGTGTATCAAGTAATATCTAAACACATTTTGAACCAAAAATCACGATTGAATCTCAAAAGAATTCAAGAGATACAAGTCAAACATGTTGTTGCACAAGTGAGTTAAACAGATTGCTTCACATTTTATTTATGAATCCGAGTGGATTTAATGCTCGAATTGGACTCGTGATCGCATGGAAGGTGTGTCAAGTGATGTCTAAACACATTTTGAACCAAAATTGCAATTGAATCTCAAAAGAATTCAAGAAGTTTAAGTCAAACGTGTTATTGCACAAGTGAGTCAAACCTACCGCTTCGCGTTGTATTTGAGAATCCCAGTGGACTTACTGCTCCAATGGGACTCGTGATCGTATGAAAGGAGTGTGAATTCATGTATGAACACACTTTGAACCAAAAGTCGTGATTGAATCTCAAAAGAATTCAGGAAGTGTAACGTCCTCGTTTCTTAATTGATTTTTAGTGCGGAATTTAGGTATTTAAGTTAACACCAGGTCAATTATTTTATTCTTTTTATAACAAGAGTTAAGTTCTCCCAAGGATCACTCATTGCTGTTTGGTTTATTTATACTTAAGAAACTAGAAGTTACGTTTTTACTCTCACACTTTCCAATACATGCGGCTAACATACATATACCCTGTATATTTCATAAACTAGTAATATAGGGTTCTAGCATACATACATAACATGCATCAGATAATCCAAGTCTACAGCAGATAATCATATAAGTATAAGATAATAAAGGCTCACAGGCCACGGTAAGTAAGGCACGTAGGCCATTTCCAAAGTGCATGGCTCACAAGCCACAACCAAAAGATCAGCTCACAGGCTTATAGTCAGTACTATAGTCAAAATATATAAATATATCCGCTGCCCTCCTCTTTACATGAATGGGAAAGGCATATCTTCCACTGGCAGGCAAAATATGATACTCAAGGGACTTTATCACCAAAAAGCTGGCATGGAAGGGTACCTCAACCCACTCAACTTCAATCTCCAGCAGCAAATGATACTTGGGCATCTAAACACACTAACGCAATGAGATATAAAATCTTAGTAACACACAATTACAAATTTTTCAAAGTTTCATTAGGGGTCCAGCTGCAATATTTTGGATACAGAAAAACTTCCCCTTTGCATACTCAATCATATACAGATATAGGCAAACCACAATACAGCAGATTGGGTTATGCATATTCATCAATTACAAGATATTTCCACTAACAGATAGGGTAAATTCAACAAGTATGGCCAGATACAAACTTAATCATAGAAATAAGCATATATGTATGTACCACAGTCATGCATTCATACAATTTATTCAAGCTTACTGTATGCATGTTAAACTCAATCAATACCATCACTCCAGATCCATCTCAGACCTGATCAATTGATATAAACCATTACCAAAACCAACATCACTCAAGACAAAACAATCTTATGAAACAGGACAATTTGACTTACCAATAAAGTAAAGTCCGCCAATAAGGCACAGGAAGAATTACCTAACACCCCAGGGCATCCCCCGGTGTGCATACAAGTTAGAACCTTAGGATCACTAGTCCCAGACTGGAATCTTTCCGCACTAGTTGCTAGACAAAATAGGCAAAATGGAACGATTGATACATTCTGATTAGAATTCTTTGTTGTGAACATACCATGAACTGATTTGCTGGCTATAAATTGATTTGCTGGGTATTATTCTGTGATTTGTATCAAATGAGGATTGGTTGACAGTTAGAAAATAAGAAAGTTGTAAATGAAAACTCAATTAGAAGAAGGAATTTCATGTGTAAGGCAAAATATGACCATTTATAGTACTCTGTTTTCTAAACCCTTTGCTGTGAGTCCATCATGAACTGGTTATTGGAAGATTCTTTTGTTATTAGCTACTTTTAACAGCCAGAAACACTAAGACTTGGTGAATTAGAGATCAATTAAAGGGGTAAGACTCATGAAGTCAGAAAAAGGAACTAGAATTGTTAACTAGGTAGAAAGCTTAGGATTTTCCAATGCTGTGAATCCTGATTTAGTAGGAGGCAGTAGGCTAAATTTGAGCACCAGTAGCATAAAATTTACAAGGGAAATTAAGTGGTTACATGCTTTAAGTTCCTCAAAAGATAAGCTTTCCATTTTAGGCAAATTCCTGGAATTTATTATCCTTAAGGTGAAATTCTGAGTTGCTAATAGGATGAGGATACTCTTTGAGTTTTAGCAACTCAGAATTGTCATCTTTAGGTCATAATGAAGCTCAACTGATTCAGAATGAAATGCTAAATGAAAGAGGTAGGAATAGGTGCCTAAGTGCACTAAACTTGAGTATTTGACCTTATAAAAGTTGGGTACTCTGTTTTAGGCTAAGTGGGGCAACTACTCTACCTTCCCATACCCTAAAGTGATAATTTAAAAGTGATTACCAAGTTCAGAAGAGACTTCAATTGGTTTAAGTGCAATTAGAATCCTAACTCCTAAAAATTTCAAGTAATTGATGTTTTGCTGCATAAAACTAATTTCTGAACTGTTGTGGCTGCAAAATCTTGTTGTGCAAGTCATAAACTACCCTATAATAAATAGGATGGGCTCTCTTGAGTTCCAAAGTAGCCAAAAAAGAAAATGGGTAGCAAGAAGGACTAAAGTGAAAGAAAAAGTTAAAAACTGTTTTGGTTTCTAAATTAGTCTAATCTAAATACCTTATGTAGGTGTCACTGAGTTAAAATACACTTAAGGGATGCATCTATACTAATTAGGAAGGATGAAAGAGGCCTGAAATTCAAAGGGTTGCAAAAAAGGACTAATATGATAGAAATAAACTTTCTTAGGGTTCAAAAGAAATATATTTCACATAAATGAGGTTGAAACCTATTTGATGAGTTATATGACTGCCTATGTGAAGTTTTGATGCTATTTGTATACATGCATATGAAATTGTGGAATTTGCTTGCTGAATAAGAAATGTTTAACTTGTGGTTGACTTTGCTTGTCTTTATGATTGACTGAGTCCAAAGCTGAGTTAATTGATGCATTACATTTAAGTGTGTGGCGTCCAAGTCTGAAAATGGATTTTTAAGCAAGCATTTTGTGAAAACTGGACTGCCTGAGAAAGGCAAATGATTTCAGCATGCATCTTGGGGAAACTGAAATGCCTGAGAGGAGCAAATGGTTTTAGGATGCACTAAGTTGAAATTGATGGTTCTGCAATTGAATAAACATTACCTAGAAAGATATATATATATATATATATATATATATATATATTGTATACATGATCTATATGAGAAGGACACACTAGGCTGGCTAGGAATGCGTCCGAGACGTAGCTGTCTAGCAACTAGTGAGCAAATAATCCAGTCTGGGACTGATGATCCTAGGGTTCTAACATGTGCTCACGCTGGGGGATGCCATGGATGTTAGGTAATTTGCTTGTGCCTTATTGGCGGACTTTACTTATATTGGTAAGTCGTATTTGTCCTGTTTCATTGCATTGATTTTTGTGATGGTAAGGTAATGGTTTAGATCAGTTGTAAAGGTCCTGGAGGGATCTGGTCTTTGGCATGACTGACCAAAGTGAACAGATGGTATTGTAAGCCTTCATATCTGTGTTTAATTATCCATGGAAGTATCTTGTAATTGATATTTGTAAGTTAACTGCACTTATGAATGTGTGTGACTAATTACTGTGGAGGAAGTTTTCTATATTCTATGTAATGCAGCTGGAACACTAACGGGTTTTGAAAACTGGTAATCTATGTTACTGGGATAATATATCTCACTACGTTAGTGTGTTCAGATGCCCAGGTATCACTTGTTGCTAGAGATTGAAGTGGAGTGGGTGGAAGTGTCACTTCTGGGAAGCTTCCAGGTGCTAAAGGCGGTAACCATCATCTTCTTCTTTCCCATGGAGGACCTGATTATCCCTAGGATATAGAAGGGATGACTGACTGTATGTAGATATTGATGGATAGTACTAACTAACAGCCAGTGAGCTAACTCTTTTTGGCTGTGGCTTATAAGCTACATTTTCTGATGGCTTATGAGCTTAACTAACTATTTAGGTCTGTGTTCTACTACTAACTAGTTATGTATGAATATATCTGCTATATACCTGATATATATGTATAGGCAATGTATGGAGGCTAGGACCTCACCTTATCTGCTTAGGATGTATGTATGTATGTATGTATGTATGTATGTATGTATGTATGCTTGTATGTATGCTAGTAGTAATTTGGGGAGAGTGCAAGTGACAACACATAACTTCTAGTTTCTTAGGTTTAAATAACCAAATGTGATTAAGTGATCCTTGGGATAGAACTTAACTTAAAACACTTCTTTAAGGAAAGAAAAAGAAAAAAAAATTGGACCAGGTTTTTAAGAGTTAAGTCAAATAACCTAATTCCGCATTAAAAATAAATTAAGAAACTAGGATGTTACAATGGATCATACATGCATTTAGTCCATTCAAAATTATATGCAAAGAGCTTTCTAAGGACACCTTATTCACTTCATTTGGTTAAGAATTGAAAAAGATATCATACTTTAAAGCAAACATGCCCAAAACCCCAAAACAGCACTAGAGTAGGAAATGAATCACGAATTTGAGAGTTATACCACCATCAAGGGTGGATGCTTCTTGGAATTAAGAGTAAGAGGAAGGGTAACCATGGGTTACCTTGCAATTTTTCCAGCTCAAAGTGTGAAGAATGCACCCTAAGCTCCCGGTTTCCCAAGCTCAAGCAACAAGAAGACTCTAGCTCTTAATTCTCGGCTTCCCTTCTTCCTTGCTTCCAATTATTCGAGTTTCAGCCCTCAATTCTCTCTCTTCAGCTCTGGTGTCTCTCTCTCACTCTTGTCTCCAATTGGGTTTAAGTGCTGTAGTTGTGGTTTTGTGAAATAGGTTCGGTTTTGGCTTGCCTAAAGAGGAGGAAATGATTTGATGATGAGGTTGGCCTAATAATGACTTTTCATGCAATTTTATGAGCTGTCATGGCCTTAACTCACTCTAATCCTCTCGGTGACACCTCTTAAGGTGATTAGGCAAAGTGCTTAGGGTGTGTTTGGCTGTTACTTTAAGTGTTGGGTTTAATTAAGACTAAGTCTTAGTGTGTGTGTGTATGTTTCTTGGTTTTGGGTAAGGTTTTTGCTTGATGAGCAAGTTGAGTGAAATGGTGACTCTTGAATGAGTTAGTGAGGTGTTCTCAACATAATTTACTTCATTTATTTTATTGACAGACAATTAGATGAGTAGGCACGGGTTAAGGCATAGTTGGCTAGCAATTTAGGGGCTAGGATTAGTAAGAGTTTGTTATGATGCATGTTGCTTGTGATGATAGGTTTTTGCATGGCTCAATGAGGTGTCCAAGCTTCATACCTCCTTGATTCTTGTAATGACACATATTAGGCTGACTCATGAGGGTTTAGGGTGTTTTTAGGTGGCCTAAAAACAGGTTTCCGTTGCCTTAATTAGGTAAAGGGTGACTTTAACCCATTTTCAAATTCTTTACAGTTTGTTCCCTAAATTTCTACCTAAAGTGTCTTGGATTACCAAAACTTGGGTCTCAGCAATCTCCTCCACCCAATTTGTTCATTGTAGTTCAAAAGGCTTTTAGAACAGTTTTCCTTTCAATTCAGTCCCAAAGGCCTAAATTAGGGATTTTCAACCTATCTTTCTTCATTTCTAAGTTTTTCTCCCCTTATAAATAGGTCTTCTAATCCTAATTTCTAGCAAACACACTCACATAAGAAATTAAACACAAAAATCAAATAAATCCAATTCATTGGATGTTACAAGAAGTACAAGTCAAACGTGTTATTGCACAAGTGAGTCAAACCGATCGCTTGGCGTTTTAAGCATTAAATTCATATGGATTTAATGCTCGAATGAGACTTGTGATCAAATGGAAGGTGTGCCAAGTAATGTCTAACCATATTTTAATTTGTAAATTGCAATTGAATCTCAAAAGATTTCAAGAAGTACAAGTCAAACGTGTTTTTGTACATGTGAGTTAAAACGATCGCTTCACGTTGTATTAGGGAATTCGAGTGGATTTAATGCTCTAATGGGACTCATGATCGCATAGAAGGTGTGCCAAGTCATGTCAAAACACGTTTTAAACTGAAAATCACGATTGAATCTCAAAAGAATTCAAGAAGTACAAGTTAAACATGTTAGTGCACAAGTGTGTCAAACCAATCGCTTTGCGTTGTATTTAGGAATCCGAGTAGATTTAATGCACCAATGGCACTCATGATCGCATGGAAGGTGTGTCAAGTCATGTCTAAACACATTTCGAACTTAAAATCGCAATTCAATCTGAAAAGAATTCAAGAAGTACAAGTTAAATCTATTGTTGAAAAAGTGACTAAAACTGATCGCTTCATGTTGTATTTAGGAATCCAAGTGGTCTTAATGCTCCAATGGGACTCGTGATCGCACGGAAGGATTTTGAGGTTATGTCTTAACACATTTTGAACCAAAAATCGCGATTGAGTCTCAAAAGAATTGAAGAAGTACAAGTCAAATGCGTTGTTGCACATGTGAGTCAAACCGATCGCTCTGCGTTGTTTTTGGGAATCTGTGTGCATTTAAAGCTCCAATGGGACTCGTGATCTCATGGAAGGAGTGTGAAGTCATGTCTAAACACATTTTCAACCAAAAATCGCAATTAAATCTCAAAAGAATTCATGAAGTAGAAGTTTAACGTGTTGTTGCACAAGTGAGCCAAACCGATCGCTTCGCGTTGTATTTGGGAATCCGAGTGGATTTAATGCTCGAATGGGACCGTTGATTACATGGAAGTTGTGTCAAATCATGTCTAAACACATTTTAAACTGAAAATCACGATTGAATCTCAAAAGAATTCAAGAAATACAAGACAAACGTCTTTTTCCACAAGTAAGTCAAACCAATCACTTCGCGTTGTATTTGGTAATCCAAGTGGATTTGATGCTCCAATGGGACTCGTGATCGCATGGTAGACATATCAAATCTTGTCGAAATACATTTTGAACTGAAAATCGCGATTAAATCTCAAAAGAATTCATGAAGTACAAGTCAAACGTGTTGTTGCACAAGTGATTCTGAACAATTGCGCTGTGTTGTATTTGTGAATTCGAGTGAATTTAATGCTCCAATTGGACTCGTGATCGCATGGAAGGTGTGTCAAGTTATGTTGAAACACATTTTAGACTAAGAATCGCAATTGAATCTCAAAAGAATTCAAGAAGTACTAGTGAAACGTGTTTTTGCATAAGTGAGTCAAACTGATCGCTTTACGTTGTATCTGGGAATTCGAGTGGATTTAATGCCTGAATGGGACTCGTGATTGCATGGAAAGAGTTAAAAGTCATGTCTAAACACAATTTGAACCAAAAATCACGATTGAATCTCAAAAGAATTGAAGAAGTACAGGTCAAACGTGTTGTTGCACAAGTGAGTCATACCGATCGCTTTGCGTTGTATTTGGGAATCCGTGTGAATTTAATGCTCCAATGGTACTTGTGATCATACATGAAGGAGTGTTAAGTCAAGTGTAAACACATTTTGTACCAAAAATCGCGATTGAATCTCAAAAGAATTCAAGAAGTACAAGTCAAATGTGTTCTTGCACAAGTGAGCCAAACCAATCCCTTTATGTTGTATTTGGGAATCCAAGTGGAGTTAATGCTCGAATAGGACTCTTGATCGCATGGAAGGTGTGTTAAGTCATGTCTAAACACATTCTAAACTGAAAATTGAGCTCAAATCTCAAAAGAATTCGAGAAGTTCAAGTCAAATGACTTTTTCCACAAGTAAGTCAAACTGATTGCTTCGCGTTGTATTTGGGAATCCGAGTGGACTTAATGCTCCAATGGGACTCATGATCGCATGGAAGGTGTGTCAAGTTATGTTGAAACACATTTGGAACTGAAAATCACGATTTAATCTCGAAAGGGTTCAAGAAGTACAAGTCAAAGGTGTTGTTGCACAAGTGAGTCTAAACGATCGCTATGCATTGTATTTGGAAATCCGAGTGGATTTAGTGCTCCAATGGGACTCGTGATCGCATGGAAGGTGTGTCAAGTAAAGTCGAAAAATATTTAGAATAAAAAATGGAGATTAAATCTAAAAAGAACTCAAGAAGTAAAAGTCAAACGTGTTGTTGCAAAAGTGAGTCAAATCGATCTCTTCGCGTTGTATTTTGGAAAACAAGTGGATCTACTTCTCGAATGTTACTCGTGATCACATGGAAAGATTGTGAAGACATGTGTAAACACATTTTGAACTGAAAATCACGATTGAATCTCAATTGAAATCAAGAAGTACAAATCAAACGTGTTGTTGCACAAGTGAGTCAAACCGATCACTTCTCGTTGTATTTTTTAATCCAAGTGGATTTAATGCTCGATCGGGACTCGTTATCACATGAAAGGAGTGTGATGTCATCTTTAAACACATTTTGAACCAAAAATCCCGATTGAATCTCAAAAGAATTGAAGAGGTACAAGTCAAACGTGTTGTTGAACATGTGAGTCAAACCGATCACTTCGCGTTGTATTTGGGAATCCGCGTGCATTTAATGCTCCAATGGGACTCGTGATCGCAAGGAAGGATTGTTAAGTCATGTCTAGACACATTTTGAACCAAAAATCGCGATTGAATCTCAAAAGAATTCAAGAAGTACAAGTCAAACGTGTTCTTGCACATGTGACTCAAACCAATCGCTTTTCCCTATTGTATTATTGAATCCGTGTGGATTCAATGCTCCAATGGGACTCGTGATCGCATGGAAGGTGTGTCAAGTAATGTCGAAAGACATTTTCAACTAAAAATTGCTACTGAATGTCAAAAGAATTGATGAAGTACAAGTCAAACGTGTTGTTGCACAAGTGATTTAAACCGATCGCTTCATTTTGTATTTGGGAATCCGAGTGGATTTAATGCTCCAATGGGACTCGTGATTACATGGAAGGTTTTTCAAGTCATGTTGAAACACATTTTGAACTAAAAAGTGCGATTCAATCTCAAAAGAATTCAAGAAGTACAAGTCCAACGTCTTGTTGCACAAGTGAGTCAAACCGATCGCTTTGCGTTCTATTTGAGAATTCGAGTGGATTTAATTCTCGATCGGAACTCGTGACAGCTTGGAAGGAGTGTGAAGTCATGTCTAAACACATTTTGAACCAAATTTAGCAATTGAATCTCAAAATAATTCAAGACGTACAAGTCAAACGTGTTGTCGCACAAGTGAGTTAAACCAATCGCTTCGCGTTGTATTTGGGAATCTGTGTGCATTTAATGCTCCAATAGGACTTGTGATCATAAGGAA
This sequence comes from Senna tora, assembly GCA_014851425.1. Lineage (NCBI taxonomy): Eukaryota > Viridiplantae > Streptophyta > Magnoliopsida > Fabales > Fabaceae > Senna > Senna tora. Next base: position 19,572,159 of record CM026262.1, read on the forward strand.
GGAGTGTGAAGTCATGTCTAAACACATTTTGAACCGAATATCGCGATTGAATCTCAAAAGAATTCAAGAAGAACAATTCAAATGTGTAGTTGCCCAAGTGTGAAAAACTGATCGCTTCGCGTTGTATTTGGGAATCCGAGTGGATTTAATGCTCCAATGGGACTCGTGATCAAATGGAAGGTGTCATATGTGAAGTCGAAACACATTTAGAACTAAAAATCGTGGTTGAACCCCAAAAGAATTCAAGAAGTACAAGTTAAATGTGTTGTGGCACAAGTGAGTCAAACCGATCGCTTCGCGTTGTATTTGGGAATCCGTTTGCATTTAATATTCCAATGGGACTTGTGATCGTATAGAAGGAGTGTGAAGTCATGTCTAATAACATTTTGAACCAAAAATCGTGATTGAATCTCAAAAGAATTCAAGAAGTACAAGTCAAGCGTGTTGTTGCACAAGTGAGTCAAACAGATCGCTTCGCGTGGTATTTTTGAATATGAGTGGATTATCGCTCGAATGCGACACATGATTGTATGGAAGGAGTGTGAAGTCATGAATAAACACATTTTGAACCAAAAATCGCGATTGAATCTCAAAGGAATTCAAGAAGTACAAGTCAAACGTGTTGTTGCACAAGTGAGTCAAACCGATCGGTTTGCTTTGTATATCAGAATTCAAGTGGATTTAATGCTCAAATGGGACTCGGGATGGCATGGAGGGTATTTCAAGTCATGTCTAAACACATTTTGAACTGAAAATTGCGAATGAATCTTTAAAGAATTCAATAAGTACAAGTCAAACGTGTTGTTGCACAATTGAGTCAAACCGATCGCTTCGCGTTGTATTTTGGGAATCCGAGTGGATTTAATGCTCCAATGGGACTCGTTATCACATGAAAGGTGTGTCAAGTCATATCGAAACAAATTTTGAACTAAAAATCACAATTGAATTTGAAAAGATTTCAAGAAGTACAAGTCAAACGTGTTGTTGCATAAGTGAGTTAAACTGATCGCTTCTGGTTGTGTTTTGGAATACGATTGTATTTAATGGTCGAATGAGACTCGAGATCGCATGAAAAGAGTGTGAAGTAATGTCTAAACACAGTTTGAACCAAAAATTGCGAATGAATCTAAAAAGGATTCAAGAACCAGAAGTTAGTCAACCTGATCGCTTCGCGTTGTATTTTACAATCCGATTGGATTTAATTCTCCAATGGGACTCATGATCGCATGGAAGGTGTGTGAATTCATATCAAAATACATTTTTAGTCAAAAATCACTACGGAAGAAAAAAGAATTCAAGTCGTATAAGTCAAACATGTTGTCGCACAAGTGAGTTAAACTGATCGCTTCGCGTTGTATTTGGGAATCCGAGTGGATTTAATGCTCCAATGGGACGCGTGATCACATGGAAGGTGTGTCAAGTCAAGTCGAAACACATTTAGAACTGAAAATCGTGGTTGAATCTCAAAAGAATTCAAGAAGTACAAGTTAAACGTGTTGTTGCACAAGTAAATCAAAACGATCGCTTCGCGTTGTATTTGGGAATCCGAATGGATTTAATGCTTCAATGGAAATCGTGATCGCATGGAAGGTGTGTCAATTCATGTTGAAACACATTTTGAAATGAAAATCGTCGTTGAATCTTAAAAGAGTTCAAGAAGTACAAGTCAAACGTGTTGTTGCACAAGTGAGTCAAACCCATCGCTGCGCGTTGAATTTGGGAATCCGTGTGCAATTATAGTTCCAATGTGACTTGTGATCGTGTGGAAGGTGTGTCAAGTCATGTCTAAACACATTTTGAACTGAAAATCGCGATTGAATCTCAAAAGAATTTAAGAAGTACAAGTCAAACGTGTTGTTGCACAAGTGAGTCAAAGCGATCGCTTCGCGTTGTATTTTGGAATCTGAGTGGATTTTTTAACATTCGGTCCTTCCTAGTAATGTGTTAAATGTTTGCTAGATGAAATAAGTGTTTGTGTATGTGTGACATTATTTGTTGCATTTAGAAAGCATTCAAATTTTCACTAGTTTAAGGGATTAATTGAGAAGTATTAAAAAGAAAGAGGGCTTAAGTGCATAGAAAAGTTGTTGTGTGAAGGGTGAGAAATAGAATTTTCTCCCCAAGAACTGTAATATCCGGACCTTCCAAGTGATGTGTTAAATGTTTGCTAGAAGAACAAGTGTTTGTGATTGTGTGACATTGATTGTTGCATTTAGAAAGCATATAGTTGTGCACTAGTTTAAGAAAAGAATTGAGAAGAGACTAAAAAAAAAGTGCTAAAGTGCAAGAGAAAGTTGGTGGGTGTGGGAGAGAAATGAATTTCTCCTAAATCCCTTGCCACCAGCGCTTACACGCCTAGGCAAGGTGGCAACACCACAAGTTCACACACACTTCATCACTTTTTGAGAGAGAAGCAGTTAGAGAGAAGGAGGAACTCAAGAGAGGATTGAAGCTTTGGAATCCGAATTTAGCAAGAATTGAACCGTAGAATTGCAGCTGAACACCAACTAAACAAGAATCTAGCTTCAAATTAAGGTAATCAAACTACCAACCTCTCTAATTTTCAAGTTAGGTTTTCAAGAAATGGCCCAAAATGAGTTTCGGATTTCTGAGCCATTTGAGAGGTTTAAAAATGCTTCCTTATGATTTTCGAACTTAGAATGGATGTAGATGATGAATGCGTGCTTGGATTTTAGCTGGAAATTAGATAATTTAGATGGGTTTGGAAATGGGTATGGGTTTGAGCTTGAAATTCAGATTTAAGCTTGTTTAACCATGTTTCGGGGCTAGTTTTTCATGGGTTTTAACGTGTTAATGATAGAAAACAAGTTTATAAAACTTCTATGACTTGAATGGTAGGATTCTTGGTTGAATTCTTGAGTAAAGATACTTTAAAAACCCAGAAATTAATGTAGTAGTCGACTTGTAGGCCAAACCAGTCGGCTTCCATGTTCTTTTCTGCCCAGAATTCATGCCAAGAACATACTAGTCGACTGCCAGCTCAAACCAGTCGACTTTCGTGTCCAGAAACGAAACAGAGACGAATCAGTCGACTTTCATGAAGAAAAATGTTAAAAACATACTTAATGAGCTCCAAAGATCTTGCATTTTGGCAGGCTAAAACTAGACACATTAAAGTTTATAATTGCCAAATTTCATTAGTTTTGGATCCTGTTTGGTACCCTTTTTACACATCTGAATTTCAAGAACTTATGCAGAAAATATTTACTGGTTTTCATAGTTTCATTTACTTGTTGAGGTACCAAATGAAAGATTTAAAGGCTAAAATTTTATATGTAGATTCGTAAGATCCATATTATGGGATATGGAAATTCTCATAGCATTTGAAACTCATTTGGTATGGTTTTAGTAAGCATTTACAAAATTCTGGTCTGCTGCCCTGTCACATTAGACCGCTACTGTTAATCTAGATTTTGAGAGGGAAAACATGTGATTTATGAGCTAAGATTTTGCAGCCAACTATATTTTATATTCATAAACATGTCAAAATTATTTCAGAATTTGTGGAGTTTTATAGAACAAGTTGAATTTACAAAGTTGGCAAATTTACGAAATGAACTTGAAACACTTTGTTTTGCAAAAGTTCCTTCTTTAACACTTTAAAAAGGATTTCAAATGCCCCATGACATGCTTAAACATTATGTTCTATGTTTAGAAAGTAATATGAGCTAAGGGTAGAGAGAAATAACATAGAAAATAGAAGAGTAAGTATCTTACATATATGTGTTGCAAATAGATAGGTCCATAATCGATTGACCAATTTTCGGTATGGGACGGCCGTTGGGATTTCCACGATTGAGACATAATTTGGGATGGTAAAACATCCAATCGATTGATGATGAAAGTTTACGAAAACACCGTGTTGGTTGTTTAATTTTAAGCTAGTAGGCTCTGTATGGCCAAATCAAGAGTGACATGCTTAAAATTAGATTAACCATGATTGAGACCTAGATATTTCATCTCATGTTTGTATAGATAGCATACACAAAGGGAAGATCTACATAAACGAATATGAGAAGAACCGTTAAAAAGAGACGGGGATCTCTAAGTTTAAGAGGAGAAGAACCGTTTAAAAGAGACGGGGATCTCCAAATTTTAAGTAGAAGTGACTCCCTTGGTTAAGTAAAACCAACCAAAAATGGATACGACCTACCGAGAAAAGGGGGTGATCTCATAGTACTCGGATCCACTGGGGGACGCTCCAGATAGTACACAGAACAGAAATAGCTTAATTGCTATAGGTTCTTACTTGTTAGTAGCCACTAGAAGTGTATGTGCGAGTATCCACTGGGTGGTGCTCCCTATGCTCATATGTTTTTCATGAAATGGGGCAAAGGCCCATATGTTTTATAATGTTGTTATTTCTCTACCATTCAAACATGTAAGATCATGTTTAAGAAGTATGTGCTCATAGTAAATGTTTTATGACATGTAAGCATGCCATTCCATTTCATATGCCCTAACATGTAAGAATTTCCATACTAAATGTTTCCTGAAAAGTATGACATGCATATGTTTTAAGATAAACACTACATCCATGTTTTATATGTATGATGAGAAAGGAATGCAGAGATTTCTGTGCAAGGCACAGTGGTACACAACAACGAATTTCAAAATAGGTAGTTTTGATTACAGGGGTTTATCCTCATTACGTTGGTGTGTATCAGATGATTCGATACCCGAATGCCTACGAGATGCGGTTGGAGCACTGGGTACCTTAACATTTGAAAAGAACTGGACTGGATAGTCTAGATGCATATAGTTTCATTTTGTATATGTTGAAATGTCCATCCCTTTGAGCCATTAACCTTAGGTTTAATTTTGGAAAGGTTAAATGACATATTTTGTACATGTATAAATAACGGATGAAGATAAGGATTTTTTTTCTTGTGATGTATATAAGTAAGAACATATGTGTATGACTATATTTCGAATATATTTGTATATATACATAATATAAGTACAAAGAAGTTTTTAACCATGGATTATTATGTATGATTGTTTGTATGCTTCCGTGTTTTAAGTATGCGCGAGAGATACTCGAGAGATAGAACCCTAACTCGAGAGATACTCGGGTAGAAGCAGAGAGGTATCATACCGGTTCCAGACGAAAGATATATTCTATATTACAAAACTCTGATTTCTAAAGGGTCTGGAACTGGGGTGTTACAAGAACTAACACCCGCTATTTACACGCTCCAAGCTAGGTGTTAAGTTCAGAATTTGCCACTCAACAAACTTAGAGAGAGAAAGTGTGTGTGACTAGAATGATGGAGGAGAAGCCTAGAGAAGCTTGAGGTGATTCAAGCTTAGGAAGTTCATTTTAGGCAAGAATCGAACCGTAGAATTGCAGCTGAACACCAACTAAACCGACATCTAGCTTCAGATTAAGGTAATCAAGCTACCAACCTCTCTAATTTTCAAGTTAGGATTTCAAAGAAATGGCCAAAAACTAGATTTCTGATTTTTAGGCAATTTGAGAGGAAAAATATGATTTTCCTATGTTTTCTTAAGCTTAGAATGGAAGTAGATGATGACTACATGCTTGGATTCTAGTTGGAAATTAGATAATTTTGAAAGGGTTTGGAAATGGGTATGGGTTTTAGCTTGAAATTCAGATTTGAGTTTGTTTAACCATGTTTCGGGGCTAGTTTTTCATGGGTTTTAACATGTTAATATAAGAGAACAAGTTTATAAAACTTCCATGACTTGTGTTGGTTTTTTAAAAATTTTAGAAAGGAAATTGAGAGAGATAAAGAGAATTCAAAGTAGGTTAAAAGCTGATTGCTTTCTCATTCATGATTCATACTTGATTTATACATAGAGATTGTAAATAACAAACTTTCTAATTTTGTGGGCCATCTAATTTGAATATAAAAACTAAAGATAATAAGAAATATAAATGTTAATAAAAATAAATAACCTAACAGCAAAAATCTTGAAAGATTTCTTATTTGAATTTAAAAAAATAACAAACTATTGGAGCTAAAATGCCATAATTCAACACTCCTCCTTGGCATTCTGGTGACAGACTTCAATATTTTTTCTAGCCTTCATAAGAAAATCAGAAAGTTGATCCTTTGACCGACCGTGAACAAATATCGCTTCTTTGGATTGTTCAACTTCTAGAATAAAGTAAAATTCCAATGGCTGAATTTTGTTTTTAATAATAATATCAATCTCCTCCTGTGATGTTTTTCTCCAAATTGGTGTATCACTTGTCTTGAAAAAATTTTCAGATTTTGAAGCAACAAGATTGCAATTTTTGTGTACATCTTCGAAAGTTCTTGTTTCTCCAAGAGTTTCATTAAAAATTGCTTCACCATCAATTGTAGCTTTTGGCACATTCTGAACATTGGCTTCAACTTCATTCCATTCAATAGCAAATCTCTTACTTTTCATTGTTATGCTCACTAATTTAGCACCATAAGCATCAAAGATGGTACAATAATTTCCTTTAAATTCAATAGAATATCCTTTCTCCAATATCTGACAAACACTTAATAAATTTTGACTTAGTTCAGGTACAAACAAAACATTTGTAATAAGTTTAATACTTGAAAAAGTATTTATTTCAACAGTGCCTTTGCCTTTCACATCTAGATATTCTCCATTTCCTATTTTCACTTTGGAATTAAAACTTCTGTCAAGATCTTTGAAAATCGCATCATTATATGACATATGATTAGTGCATCCACTATCAATAAGCCAATTGTTGTTGGAAATAATATTCTGAGAACATGAGGCAACAAATAGTTCATCCTCTTGAATCTCATACTCAACTACTTGAGCATGTTGAGTTTGGTTTTTGGATTTGCATACCTTTGCAACATGACCTTTGCTTGCAATTTCCACATATGGCATCTGGTCTCCACCAACAATATTTCTCTAGATGTGTGGATTTTTTGCAATGCTGACAAGGTGAATACCTTTGTTTACCATTGTTGCCTTCAATTTTGTCTTTGTTCCTCTTGCCTTTGTCATTGGTTCGTGCAAAAAGAGCTCCTTCGATGACTTTGTCTTCTCAAAATTGCCTTCTTTGCTCTTGCGCTTGAAGAGCACTCATTAGTTCACCTAATGATATTTTATTTAAGTCCTTAGACTCTTCAAGAGAGGAGATTTTGGATTCAAATCTCTCAGGAAGAGTTACAAGAACTTTCTCTACAATTCTTTTATCAGGAAATTCTTCACCAAGTAATCTAATATTATTAACAATAAGAGAGATTCGGTCAGCATACTCACTAATTGTTTTGTTCTCCTTCATGTTCAAAGATTCAAATTCTCTTTTCAAATTCAAAACCCGCATCTGACGTGTTCTATCATTGCCTTGATATTCTTCTTTCAATTTTTCCCAAGACTCTTTTGCTGTACTACAAGCCATAATTCTGTAGAACACAGAATCAGCAACTGAATTTTGAATGAGTGACTTGGCTTTGGATTTCTTTGCCTTCTCTTCGTTATGAGATTTGATTTGGGCCGAGGTAGGATTTTCTCGAAGAGGAGGTATTGGTGTGTCTTCAGTCACGGTTTCCCAAAGGTCATAGGCTTCCAAAAAAGTTTGCATCTTTACCAACCAAATGTGATAATTTTGACCGGTGAGAATGATAGGAGGATTTAGAATTTGGTTACTAGATGCCATTTGTTTGTAGGTTGAAAAAAGTGTTAGATCCCGAAAGATCAACCTGGCTCTGATACCACTTGTTGGATTTTTAAAATTTTAGAAAAGAAATTGAGAGAGATAGAGAGAATTCAAAGTAGGTTAAAAGCTGATTGCTTTCTCATTCATGATTCATACTTGATTTATACATAGAGATTGTAAATAACAAACTTTCTAATTTTGTGGCCCATCTAATTTGAATATAAAAACTAAAGATAATAAGAAATATAAATGTTAATAAAAATAAATAACCTAATAGCAAAAATCTTGAAAGATTTCTTATTTGAATTTAAAAAAATAACAAACTATTGGAGCTAAAATGCCATAATTCAACAACTTGAATGGTTGGATTCTTAGTTGAATTCTTGAGAAAAGATGCTTTTAAAAACCCATAAATTAACGTGGCAGTCGACTTCCAAACCAAACCAGTCGACTTCCATGTTCTTTTCTGCCCAGAATTCATCTCAAGAACATACCAGTCGACTTCCAGCCCAAACCAGTCGACTTTCGTACCCAGAAAATGCAACAGAATTAAACCAGTCGACTTGTATGAAGAAAAATGTGAAACACATACTTAATGAGCTCAAAAATCATGCAATTTGGCAGGCTAAAACTAAATAATTCAAAAGTTCATGATTGCCAAATTTCATTAATTTTGGATCCTGATTAGTACCCTTTTTGCAGACCTAAAGTTCAAGAACTTATGCTGAAAAAATTTCCTAGTTTTCATACTTTTATTTAGTTGTTGAGGTACTAAATGAAGAATTTAAAGGCTAAAATTTTATATTTAGTTTCTTAAATTCCTACATAATGGATCTGGAAAATCTCATGTCATTTGGAACTCATTTAATATGGTTTTGGCAAGCATTTACAAAATTTCGGTCTGCTGCTCTGCCACATCAGACCGCTACTGTTAAACCAAATTTTGAAGGGGAAAACATGCGAGTTTTGAGGTAAACTTTCGCAGCCAATTATATTTAATTTTCATAAACATGTCCTTAATATTTCAGAATTTTTGAAGTTTTATAAAACAAGTTATGAGTTTACAAAGTTGGCCAATTTACCAAATAAACTTGAAACACTTGGTTTTGCAAAAGTTCCATCATTAACACTTCTAAAAGGATTTCAAATGCCCCATGACATGATTAAGCATTATGTTCTAAATTTAGAAAGTAATATGAGCTAAGGGTGGAGAGAAATAACATAGAAAAGAGAAGAGTAAGTATCTAGTATTTATATTTTGTAAATGAATAGGTCCTTAATAGAATGTTCAATTGTTGGTATGGGACGACCGTTGACTTTCCACGGTAATTCCAAGTTTTAGAATGGTAACCCATCCAATAGACCAAATAATATTTTCAAAACACCGTGTTGGTTGCCGAACTTTAAGTTAGTGGACCCAGTGGCGAAGAATGGGCTACATACTTAAAGTTAGGATAATCAAGATTGGGACCTAGACATTGCATCTCATACTTACATAGATAGCATACAAAAGGATGATCTACATAATTTTGATAAGAGTGGAACCGTTAACAAGAGACAGGGATCTCTAATTTTAATAAGAGTGGAATTGTTAACCAGAGAAGGGGATGTCTATTTGAATATGAGTGGAACCGTTAACAAGAGATGATGATCTCCAACTGAATAGGAGTGGAACCATTAAAAAGAGACGGGCATCTTCAAACTTTGTAGAAATGATTCCATGGGCTATGTAGAACCAACTAGAAGTGGATACGACCTACTGAGAAAAGGGGGTGATCTCATAGTACTCGGATCCACTGGGGTACTCTCCAGATAGTACATAGAATACAAATAGCTTAATCGCTACAGTTTCTCACTTATTAATATCCAGCCACTAGAACTGTATGTGTGAGTATCCACTGGGTGGTGCTTCCTGTGCTCGTATGATTTATGAAAATGGGGCCAAGGCCTATATGTTTATATGATGTTTGTTATTTCTCTACCATTCATATATGAAAGAATATGTTTAAGAAGAATATGCTCATATTAAATGTTCTATGACATGTACGTATGCCATTCCATTTCTTATGCCCTATCATGTATGAATTTCCATGCTAAATGTTTTATGAAGAATATGACATGCATATGTTTTAAGTTAAGCATCATATCCATATGTTTTAAAAACTATGATGCGAAATGAATGCAGTGATTTTTGTGCGAGGCACAGTGGTACACAGTGACGGTTTTGAAAACAGGTAGTTATGATTACTGGGATTTTTATCTCATTAAGTTGGTTTGTATTAGTTGACTAGGTGCCTTATTACTCTCGAGCCGAAACCAGAGTGGTGGGGGTAGTATGACTCAAATAGGAGACAAGATCTAAGACAGGGCAGAGTAATGATAGATTACACATTAAAGCATATAGTCTTATGTTTATATATTGCAATTAATGTATTCCCATTGCCCTAATGGCCTTGATGGCTAACTAATTGTTATGTATAGTATGGAATGGAAGAACTAAGGGTGACTCATTGAGTTGTACCCAAAAGTTAGAATTGAAACGAGATTTGAGTGGTAGAGTATGTTGCCTACATATCTCCTGTATTGACTAACTTAACGTATTTTATTATAACCTAGCAAGATATTTCAAATTTAAATAGAAAACTTCTTATGCATGTGCTTGTAGTGTTGTGCTATGATGAGTTAATAAAATATGTTTTTAGTTTCCACTGTCTTTACAAGAGTAAGAACCCGAGAGTAAAGTTAAAATGAACTCGGGTAAAGGTACTTAGTAACACACCGATTTTGATGTATAAGTAAGAATTACCGTAAATTAATCACTTAAAATGGACCTTAGGATCGGGATGTTACAAATTTAATGCTCCAATGGGACTCGTGATCGCATGAAAGTTGTGTCAAGTCATGTCGAAACACATTTTGAACTGAAAATCGCAATTGAATCTCAAAAGAGTTCAAGAAGTGCAAGTCAAACGTGTTGTTGCACAAGTGAGTCAAATCAATCACTTCGCATTGTATTTTGAAATACGAGTGAATTAAATGCTCGAATGGGACTCGTGATCGCATGGAAATAGTGTCAAGTCATGTCAAAACACATTTTAAACTGAAAATCACGATTGAATCTCAAAAGAATTCAAGAAATACAATTCAAACATATTGTTGCACAAGTGAGTCAAACCGATCACTTTGCGTTGTATTTCAGAATTCGAGTAGATTTAATGCTCCAATAGGACTCGTGATCGCATGGAAAGAGTGTGAAGTCATGTCTAAACACAATTTGAACCAAAAATCATGATTGAATCTCAAAAGAATCCAAGAAGTATAAGTCAAACGTGTTGTTGCACAAGTGAGTCAAACTGAACGCTTCGCGTTGCATTTGGGAATCCAAGTGGATTTAATGCTTGAATGGAACTTGTGATCGCATGGAAAGAGTGTGAAGTCATGTCTAAACACATTTTGAACCAAAAATCGCAATTGAATCTCAAAAGAATTCAAGAAATACAAATCAAACGTGTTGTTGCACAAGAGAGTCAAACCGATCGCTTCGGGTTGCATTTGGTAATCTGTGTGAATTTGATGCTCTAATGGTACTCATGACCTCCTGGAAGGAATGTGAAGTTATGTCTAAACACATTTTGAACCAAAAATAGTGATCGCGTGGAAGGTGTGTCAAGTTATGTCGAAACACATTTTAAACTGAAAATCGCGTTTGAATCTCAAAAGAATTTAAGAAGTACATTTCAAACATGTTGTTGCACAAATGACTCAAACCGATCGTTTCGCGTTGTATTTGGTAATCCGTTTGAATTTAATGCTCCAATTGGAGTCATGATCGCGTGGAAGGAATGTTAAGTCATGTCTAAACACATTTTGAACCAAAAATCGTGATTGAAGCTCGAAAGAATTCAAGAAGTACAAGTTAAATGTGTTGTCTCACAAGTGAGTCAAACCGATCGCTTCACGTTGTATTTGGGAATCCAAGTGGATTTAATGTTCGAATGGGACTCGTGATCGCATGGTAAGTGTATGAAGTCATGCCTAAACACATTTTGAATTGAAAATCGCAATTGAATCTCAAAAGAAATCAAGAAGTACAAGTCAAACATGTTGTTCCAAAATTGAGTCAAACCGATCGCTTCATGTTGTATTTGGGAATCCGAGTGGATTTAATGTTGCAATGAGACTCATGATCGCATGGAAGGTGTTTCAAGTCATGTTGAAATATATTTTGAATTGAAAATCGCAATTGAATCTCAAAAGAATTCATGAAGTACAAGTCAAACATGTTATTGGACTAGTGAGTCAAATCGATCGCTTCGCGTTGTATTTGGTAATCCAAGTGAATTTAATGCTCCAATGGGAATCATGATTGTATGGAAGGAGTGTGCAGTCATGCCTAAACACATTTTGAACCAAAAACCACGATTGAATCTCAAAAGAATTTTGGAAGTACAAGTGAAACGTGTTCCTGCACTAGTGAGTGAAACCGATCGCTTCGCGTTGTATTTTTGAATCCAAGTGGATTTAATATTCGAATGGGACTCGTGATCACATGGAAGGTGTGCGAAGTCATGTCTAAATCCATTTTGAACTAAAAATCGTGATTAAATCTCAAAAGACTTCAAGAAGTTCATGTCAGACGTGTTGTTCGACAAGTGAGTCAAACTGATCCCTTCGCGTTTTATTTGGTAATCCAAGGCCATTTAAGGCTCCAATGGGACTCATTATGGCATGGAAGGAGTGTGAAGTTATGTCTAAACACATTTTGGACCAAAAATCGCGATTGAATCTCAAAAGAATTCAAGAAATACAAATCAAACGTGTTGTTGCACAAGAGAGTCAAACCGATCGCTTTGTGTTGTATTTCGTGATCTGTGTGAATTTAATTCTCCAATGCTACTCATGACCACCTGGAAGGAATGTGAAGTCATGTCTAAACACATTTTGAACCAAAAATCGTGATCGCGTGGAAGGTGTGTTAAGTTATGTCGAAACACATTTTAAACTGAAAATTGCGATTGAATCTCAAAAGAATTTAATAAGTACATTTCAAACATGTTGTTGTACAAATGAGTCAAACCGATCGTTTCGTGTTCTTGCAGTTGTGAGTGAAACCGATCGCTTCGCGTTGTATTTTTGAATCCAAATGGATTTAATGTTCGAGTGGGACTCGTGATCACATGGAAGGTGTGTGAAGTCATGTCTAAATCCATTTTGAACTAAAAATCGTGATTAAATCTCAAAAGACTTCAAGAAGTTCAAGTCAGACATGTTCGACAAGTGAGTCAAACTGATCCCTTCACGTTGTATTTGGTAATCCATGGGCATTTAAGGCTCCAATGGGACTCATTATGGCATGGAAGGAGTGTGAAGTTATGTCTAAGCACATTTTGAACCAAAAATCGTGTTTGAATCTCAAAAGATATCCAGATGTACAAGTCAAACGTGTTGTCAGGTGAGTTAAACCGATCGTTTCGTGTTGTATTTGGGAATCCGAGTGGGTTTAATGCACCAATGGGACTCTTGATCGCAAGGAAGGTGTGTCAAGTCATGTCAAAACACATTTTGAATAGAAAATCACGATTGAATATCAAAAGAATTCAAGAAGTACAAGTCATACATGTTGTGCACAAGGGAGTCAAATCGATCGCTTCACGTTGTATTAGGTCCGTGTGCATTTAATGCTCCAATGGGACTCATGATCACATGGAAGGAGTGAGAAGTCATTTCTAAACACATTATGAATCAAAAGTCGTGATTGAATCTCAAAAGAATTCAAGAAGTACAAGTCATATGTGTTGTTGCACAAGTGAGTCAAACCAATCGCTTTGCGTTGTATTTTGGAATCAGAGTGGATTTAATGCTCCTATGAGACTCGTGACAGCATGGAAAGAGTCTGAAGTCATGGATAAACGCATTTTAAACCAAAAATCACGATTGAGTCTCAAAAGAATTCAAGTACCAGTCAAACGTGTTGTTGCACATGGAGTCAATACGATTCATTCGCGTTGTGTTTGCGAATCCGAGTGGATTTAATGCTCAAATGGAACTCGTGATCCAATGGAAGGAGTGTGAAGTCATGTCTAAACACTTTTTGAAACAAAAAAATGTGATTGAGTCTCAAAAGAATTCTAGAAGCACAAGTCAAACTTGTTATTGCACAAGTGAGTCAAACCGATCGCTCTGCCTTGCATTTGGGAATCCGAGTGAATTTAATACTCGAATGGGACTTGTGATCGTATGGAAGGTGTGTCAAGTCAACTCTAAACACATTTTGAATTGATAATCGCGATCGAATCTCAAAAGAATTCAAGAAGTACAAGTCAAACGTGTTGTTCCACAAGTGTGTCAAACCGATCACTTCGTGTTGTATTTTGGAATACAAGTGGATTTATTGTCAGAATGGGACTCGTCATCGCATGGAAAGAGTGTGAAGTCATGTATAAACACACTTTGAACCAAAAATTGCAATTGAATCTCAAAAGAATTCAAGAAGTACATGTCAAACGTGTTGTTGCACAAGTGAGTCAAACCGATCGCTTCGTGTCATATTTGGGAATCCAAGTGGATTTAATGCTTCAATGGAACTCTTGATCGCATGGAAATAGTGTGAAGTCTTCTCTAAACACATTTTGAACCAAAAACCGCGATTTAATCTCAAAAGAATTCAAGAAGTACAAGTCAAACTTGTTGTTGCACAAGTGAGTCAAACTGATCGCTTCCGTTGTATTTAGGAATCCGAGTGGACTTAATGCTCAATCAGGACTCGTTATCACATGAAAGGAGTGTGAAGTCATGTCTAAACACATTTTGAACCAAAAATCGTGATTCAATCTCAGAGTAACTCAAGAAGTACAAGTGAAACGTGTTGCTGCACAAGTGAGTCAAACCGATCGCTTTGTGTTGTATTTGGGAGTCCAAGTGATTTAATGCTCGAATGGAACTCGTGATCGCATGGGAAGAGTGTGAAGTCATGTCTAAACACATTTTTAACCAAAAATCGTGATTGAATCTAGAAAGAATTCAAGATGTACAAATCAAACATGTTGTTGCACAAGTGACAAAAATCGATCTCTTTTCGTTGTATTTGGGAATCCGAGTGGATTTAATGCTCGATCAGGACTCGTGATCGCTTGGAACGAGTGTAAGGTCATGTCTAATCACATTTTTCACCAAAAATCGCGATTCAATCTCAGACGAATTCAAGAATTCCAAGTCAAATGTGTTGTTGCACAAGTGAGTCAAACTGATCGCTTCGCGTTGTATTTGGGAATCCGAGTAGATTTAATGGTTGAAGGGGACTCATGATCGTGTGGAAGGTATGTCAAGTCATGTCTAAACACATTTTGAACTGAAAATCACGATTGAATCTAAATAAAAATCAAGAAGTACAAGTCAAATGTGTTGTTGCACAAGTGACTCAAACAAATCGTTTCGCGTTGTATTCGGGAATCCGAGTGGATTTAAAGCTACAATGGAACTCGAGATGGCATGGAAGGAGTGTGAAGTCATGTCTAAACACCTTTTGAACCAAAAATCACTATTGAGTCTCAGAAGAATTTAAGAAGTACAAATAACACGTTTTGTTGCACAAGTGAGTCAAGTCGATCACTTCGTGTTGTCTTTGGGAATCCAAGCGGATTTGATGCTCCAATGGGACTCGTGATCGCATGAAAGGTGTGTCAAGTCATGTTGAAACACATTTTCACATCAAAATCGCGATTGACTCTCGAAGGAATTGAAGAAGTACAAGTCAAACGTGTTGTTGCACAAGTGAGTCAAACCGATAGCTTCTCGTTATATTTGGGAATCCGAGTAGATTTAATTGTCGAAGGGGACTCGTGATCACGTGGAATGTGTCTCAAGTCATGTATTAACACATTTTAAACTGAAAATCATGATTGAATCTCAATTTAAATCAAGAAGTACAAGTCAAACATGTTGCACAAGTGAGTCAAACCGATCGCTTCGAGTTGTTTTTGGGAATCCAAGTGGATTTAATGCTTGAAAGGAACTCTTGATCGCATGGAAAGAGTGTGAAGTCATGTCTAAACACATTTTGAACAAAACATTACGATTGGTTCTCAAAAGAATTCAAGAAGTACAACTCAAACGTATTGTTGCACAATTGAGTTAGACCGATCGCTTCGCGTTGTATTTGGGAACCCGACTGGATTTAATGTTTGAAGGGGACTCACAATCGTGTGGAAGGTGTGTCAAGTCACATCTAAATCCATTTTGAACTAAAATCTTGATTGAATCTCAATAGAAATCAAGAAGTACAAGTCAAACAAGTTGCACAAGTGAGTCAAGCCGATCGCCTCGAGTATTGGGGAATCCAACTGGATTTAATGTTTGAATGGAACTCATGATCGCATGGAAAGAGTTTGAAGTCATGACTAAACACATTTAGAACTAAAAATCGCGATTGAATCTCAAAAGAATTCAAGAAATACAAGTCAAACGTGTTGTTGCTCAAGTGAGTCAAACCGATAGCGTCTCGTTGTATTTGGGAATCCGAGTAGATTTAATTGTCGAAGGGGACTCGTGATCACGTGAAATGTGTCTCAAGTCATGTATTAACACATTTTAAACTGAAAATCATGATTGAATTTCAATTGAAATCAAGAAGTACAAGTCAAACATGTTGCACAAGTGAGTCAAACCGATCTCTTCGAGTTGTATTTAGGAATCCGAGTGGATTTAATGCTTCAATGGAACTCTTGATCGCATGGAAAGAGTGTGAATTCATGTCTAAACACATTTTGAACCAAAAATCGAGATTCAATCTCAAAAGAATTCAAGAAGTAAAGTCAAACTTGTTGTTGCACAAGTGAGTCAAACTGATCGCTTCCGTTGTATTTAGGAATCCGAGTGGACTAAATACTCAATCAAGACTCGTTATCACATGAAAGGAGTGTGAAGTCATGTCTAAACACATTTTGAACCAAAAATCGTGATTCAATCTAAGAGGAATTCAAGAAGTACAAGTGAAACGTGTTGTTGCATAAGTGAGTCAAACAGACCGCTTTGCGTTGTATTTGGGAATTTGAGTATATTTAATGCCCGAAGGGGACTCATGATCGTGTGGAAGGTATGTGAAGTCATGTCTACACACATTTTGAACTGAAAATCGTGATTGAATCTTAAAAGAATTGAAGAAGTACAAGTTAAACATGTTGTTGCACAAGTGAGTCAAACCGATCGCATCGCGTTGTATTTTGGAATAAGAGTTGATTTCATGCTCGAAGGGGTCTCATGATCATTTGGAAGGTGTGTCAAGTCTTGTCTAAACATATTTTGAACTAAAAATTGCGATTGAATCTCAATAAAATTCAAGAAGTACAAGTTAAATGTGTTGTTGCACAAGTGAATTAAACCGATTGCTTCGCATTGTATTTGGGAATCCTAGTGGATTTAATGCTCCTGTGGGACACGTGATCGATGGAAGTAGTGTCAATTGATGTCGAAACACATTTTGAACTGAAAGTCGTGATTGAATCTCAAAAGAATTCAAGAAGTACAAGTCAAACATGTTGTTGCACAAGTGAGTCAACCCGATCGCTTCGCATTGTATTCGGGAATCCAAGTGGATTTAATGCTTGAATGGAACTCGTGACCGCATGGGAAGAGTGTGAAGTCATGTCTAAACACATTTTGGAGCAAAAATCGCGATTGAATCTCAAAAGAATTCTAGAAGTACAATTCCAATGAGTTGTTGCACATGTGAGTCAAACTGATCGCTTCACGTTATATTTGGAAATCCGAGTGGATTTAATGCTCGATTGTGACTCGTGATCGAATGGAGGGAGTGAGAAATCATGTCCAAACACATTTTGAACGAAAAATCGCGATTGAATCTCAAAAGGATTGAAGCAGTACAAGTCAAACGCGTTGTTGCACAACTGAGTCAAAGCGATCGTTTCGCGTTGTATTTGGGAATCCGTGAGTATTTAATGCTCCAATGGGATTCGAGATCGCATGGAAGGTGTGTGAAGTCATGTCTAAACACATTTTGCAAAAGTGAGTTAAACCAATAGCTACGCCCGTATTTGGGAATTTGAATAGATTTAATGCCCGAAGGAGACTCGTGATAGCAGGGAAGTTGTGTCAAGTCAAGTGGAAAAGCATTTTGAATTGAAAATCACAATTGAATCTCAAAAGAATTCAAGAAGTATAAGTTAAACATGTTGTTGCACAAGTGAGTCAAATCAACAGTTTCGCGTTGTATTAGTGAATCTGTGTGCATTTAAGGCTCCAATGGGACTCGTGATCGCATGAAAGAACTGTGAAGTCATTTCTAAACCATTTTGAACCAAAAATCGTGTTTGAGTCTCAAGAGAATTGAAGAAGTACAAGTCAAACGTGTTGTTGCAAAAGTGAATCAAAGCAATCGCTTTGCATTGTATTTTTTAATACAAGTGGATTTAATGCTCGAATTGGACTCATGATCGCATGGAAAGAGTGTGAAGCCATGTCTAAACACATTTTGAATCAAAAATCGCAATTGAATCTAAATGGAATTCAAGAAGTACAAGTCAAACGTGTTGTTGCACAAGTGAGTAAAACCGATCACTTCACATTGTATTTTGGAATAAAAGTGGATTTAATGCTCGAATGGGACTTGTGATCGCATGGAAAGAGTGTCAAGTCATGTCTAAACACATTTTGAACCAAAAATCCCGATTGAATCTCAAAAGAATTTCAGAATTACAAGTCATGTCTAAACACATTGTTGTACGAGTCAAACCGATCTCTTCGTGTTGTATTTGGGAATCCGAATGGATTTAATGCTCCAATAGGACTCATGATCGCATAAAAAATGTGTCCAGTCAAGTCGAAACACATCTTCGACTGAAAATCGCAATTGAATATCAAACGAATTCAAGAAGTACAAGTCAAACATGTTGTTGCACAAGTTAGTCAAACCGATTGGTTCGCCTTGTATTTGGTAATCCATGTGAATTTAATGCTCCAAGGGGACTCGTAATCGCATGGAAGGAGTGTCAAGTCATGTCCAAACACATATTGAAGAAAAATCACGATTGAATCTCAAAAGAATTCATGTAGTACAAGTCAAATGTGTTGCCCAAGTGAGTCAAATCGATCGCTTCGCGTTGAATTTGGGAGTCCGAGTATATTAAATCATAATTGAAATCAAGAAGTACAAGTCAAACGTCTTGTTGCACAAGTGAGTCAAACCGATCGCTTCGGGTTGTATTTGGGAATTCCAGTGGATTTAATGCTTAAATGAAACTCAAGGAAAGAGTGTGAAGTCAAGTCTAAACACATTTTGTACAAAAAACCGCGATTGAATCTCAAAAGAATTCAAGAAGTACAAGTCAAACGTGTTGTTGCGCAAGTGAGTCAAACCAATCGCTTCGCGTTTTATTTCGGAATTCGAGTGGATTTAATGCTCCAATGGGACTCGTGATCGCATGGAAGTTGTGTCAAGTCATGTCAAAACACATTTTGATCTGAAAATTGTGATTGAATCTCAAAAGAATTCAAATCGTACAAGTTAAACATGTTGCACAAGTGAGTCAAACCGATCGCTTCACGTTGTATAAGGGAATTTGTGTGCATTAATGCTCGAATGGCACTCGTGATCGCATGGAACAAGTGCCAAGTCATGTCTAAGCACATTTCGAACCAAAAATCGTGATTGAATCTCAAAAGAATTCAAGAAGTACAAGTCAAACATGTTGTTGAACAAAGGAGTCAAACCGATCGCTTCACATTGTATTTTGGAATAAGAGTGGATTTAATGCTCGAATGGGACTTAAGATCGCATTGGAAGAGTGTCAAGTCATGTCTAAACACATTTTGAACCAAAATTCGCGATTGAATCTCAAAAGAATTTCAAAAGTACAAGTCATGTCCAAACACATTGTTGTACAAGTCAAATCGATCTCTTCGCGTTGTATTTGGGAATCCGAGTGGATTTAATGCTCCAATACGACTCGTAATCAAATGGAAAATGTGTCAAGTCATGTCGAAACACATCTTCGACTGAAAATCTCGATTGAATATCAAACGAATTCAATAAGTACAAGTCGAACATGTTGTTGCACATGTTAGTCAAACCGATTGCTTCGCCTTGTATTTGGGAATCCGTGTGTATTTAATGCTTCAATGGGACTCGTAATCGCATGGAAGGAGTGTCAAGTCATGTCCAAACACATTTTGAAGAAAAATCGCGATTGAATTTCAAAAGAATTCATGTAGTACAAGTCCAATGTGTTTCCCAATTGAGTCAAACCGATCGCTTTGCGTTTAATTTAGGAATCCGAGTAGATTAAATCTTAATTGAAATCAAGAAGTACAAGTCAAACGTCTTGTTGCACAAGTGAGTCAAACCGATCGCTTCGGGTTGTATTTGGGAATTCTAGTAGATTTAATGCTTGAATGGAACTCGTGATCACAAGGAAAGAGTGTGAAGTCATGTCTAAACACATTCTGTACAAAAAATCAAGATTGAATCTCAAAAGAATTCAAGAAGTACATTTCAAACGTGTTGTTGCACAAGTGAGTCAAACCGATCGCTTCGCCTCTTATTTGGGAATCCGAGTGGATTTAATGCTCCAATCAGACTCGTGATCGCATGGAAGTTGTGTCAAGTCATGTCGAAACACGTTTTGGTCTGAAAATCGTGATTGAATCTCAAAAGAATTTAAAAAGTATAAGTTAAACATGTTGCACAAGTGAGTCAAACCGATCGCTTCACGTTGTATATGGGAATATGTGTGCATTTAATGCTCGAATGGGACTCATGGTCGCATGGAACGAGTGCCAAGTCATGTCTAAGAACATTTGGAACCGATAATCGCGATTGAATCTCAAAAGAATTCAAGTACAAGTCAAACGTGTTGTTGCACGAGTCAAACCGATCGCTTCGCGTTGTATTTGGGAATCCGAGTCGATTTAATGCTTGAATGGAACTCGTGATTGCAAGAGTGTGAATACATTTTTAAACACTCTTTGAACCAAAAATCGCGATTGAGTCTCAAAAGAATTCAAGAAGTACAAGTCAAATGTGTTGTTCCACAAGTGAGTCAAACCGATCGCTTCGCGTTGTATTTGGGAATCCGAATGGATTTTATGATCAATCGGAACTCGTGATCACATGGAAGGAGTGTGAAGTCATATCTAAACAAATTTTGAACCAAAAATCACGATTGAATCTAAAAAGAGTTGAAGAAGTGCAAGTCAAACGTATTGTTGCACAAGTGTGTCAAACTGATCCCTTCGCGTTGTATTTTGCAATACGAGTGGATATAATGCTCGAATGGGACTCGTGATCGCATGGAAAGAGTGTGAAAGTCATGTTTAAACCCATTTTCAACCAAAAATCACGATGGAATCTCAAAAGATCTCAAGAAGTACAAGTAAAACGTGTTGTTGCACCAGTGACTGAAACCGATAGCTTCGACTTGTATTCGGAAACCCGAGTGGATTTAATGCTCCAATGGGACTTGTGATCTAATGGAAAGTGTGTCAAGGCATGTCTAAAAACATTTTCAACTAAAAATTGCGATCGAATCTCAAAAGAATTCAAGAAATACAAGTGAAACGTGTTGTTGCACAAGTGAGTCAAAACGATCACTTCGAGTTGTATTTGGGGATCCGAGTGGATTTAATGCTCCAATGGGACTCGTGATCGCATTAAAGGTGTGTCAAGTCTTGTCGAAACACATTTTGAACTGAAAATCGCGATTGAATCTCAAAAGAATTTCAGAAGTACAAGTCAAAGATATTGTTGCACAAGTGAGTCAAACCAATCGCTTTGCGATGTATTAGGGAATCCGTGTGCATTTAATGCTGCAATGGGACTTGTAATCGCGTGGAAGGAGTGAGAAGTCTTGTCTAAACACATTTTGAACCAAAAATCGTGATTGAATCTCAAAATAATTCAAGAAGTACAAGTCAAACGTGTTGTTGCACAAGTGAGTCAAACGGATCGCTTTGTGTTGAATTTGGGAATCCGAGTAGATTTAATGCTCGAAGGGTTATCGTGATCGCGTGGAAGCTGTGTCAAGTCATGTCTAAACATACTTTGATATGAAAATTGCGATTGAATCTCCATGGAATTCAAGAAGTACAAGTCAAAAGTGTACTTGCACAAGTGTGTTAAACCGATAACTTCGTCTTGTATTTGGCAATCCGAGTGGATTTAATGCTTGATTGGAACTCGTGATCGCATGGAAAGAGTGTGAAGTCATGTCTAAACACATCTTGAACCAAAAATCATGATTGAATCTCAAAAGAATTCAAGAAGGACAAGTCAAACGTGTTGTTGCACAAGTGAGTCAAACCGATCGCTACTGTTGTATTGGGAATCTGAGTGGATTTAATGCTCGATCGGGAATTATGATCACATTAAAGGAGTGTGAAGTCTTGTCTAAACATATTTTGAACCAAAAATCGCGATTGAATCTCCAAAGATTTGAAGTAGTACAAGTCAAACTTGTTGTTGCACAAGTGAGTCAAATGGATTGCTACGATTTGTATTTGGGAATCCAACTGGATTTAATGCTTGATCTGGACACATGATCGCATGGAAGGAGTGTTAAGTCAGGTATAAACCCATTTTGAACGAAAAAATTACGATTGAATTTCAAAAGAATTAAAGAAGTACAAGTTAAACGTGTTTTGCACAAGTGAGTCAAACCGATCGCCTCGCGTTGTATTTGGGAATCTGATTGGATTTAATGCTCCAAAGTTACTCGTGATCGCATGGAAGGCGGGTCATGTCATGTCTAAATCGCGATTGAATTTCAAAAGAATTCAAGAACTACAAGTTAAATATGTTGTTGCACAGTGAGTCAAATCGATCACTTCGCGTTGTATACGGGAATTTGTGTGCATTTAATGCTTGAATGAGACTCGTGATCGCATGGAAAGAGTTCCAAGTCATGTCTAAGCACATTTTGAACCAAAAATCGCAATTGAATCTGAAAAGAATTCAAGAAGTATAAGTCCAACGTCTTGTTGCACAAGTGAGTGAAACCGAATGCTTCGCGTTGAATTTGGGAATCCGACTAGATTTAATGCTCGAATGGGTCTTGTGATCGCGTGGAAGGTGTGTCAAGTCATCTCAAAACACAATTTGATCTGAAAATCGCGATTGAATCTCAATATAAATCTAGAAATACAAGTCAATTGTGTAGTTGCACAAGTGAGTCAAACTAACCGCTTCGCGTTGTATTTGGCAATCCGAGTGGATTTAATGCTTGAATGGAACTCGTGATCGCATGGAAATAGTATGAAGTCATGTATAAACACATTTTGAACCAAAAATTGTGATTAAATCTCAAAAGAATTCAAGAAGTGCAAGTCAAACGTGTTGTTGCACAAGTGAGTGAAACAGATCGATTCGCTTTGTATTTCGAAATCCGAGTAGATTTAATGCTCCCATGTGACTCATAATCGAATAAAAGGTGTGTCAAGTCATGTCTAAAAAATTTTTGAACGGAAAATTGCGATGGAATCTCAAAAGATTCCAAGAAGTACAAGTCAAACGTGTTGTTGCACAAGTGAGTGAAACCGATCGCTTCTCATTGTATTTGGAAATCTGGGTGGATTTAATGCTCCAATGGGACTCGTGATTGAATGGAAGGTGTGTCAAGTTATGTCTAAAAAATTTTGAAATGAAAACTGCGATTGAATCTCAAAAGAATTCAAGAAGTACAAGTCAAATGTGTTTTTGCACAAGTGAGTCAAACCGATCGCTTCGCGTTGTATTTTGGAATACGGGTGGATTTAATACTTGAATGGGACTCGTGATCGCATGGAAAGAGTGTGACGTCTTTTCTAAACATGTTTTGAACCAAAAATCGTGATTGAATATCAAAAGAATTCAAGAAGTACAAGTCAAACGTGTTGTTAAACAACTGAGTCAAACATATCGCTTCTTGTTGTATTTGGGAATCCAAGTGGGTTTAATTCTCCAATGGGACTCATGATTGCATGGAAGGTGTGTCAAGTCATGTCGAAACACATTTTGAAGAAACAATCGCGATTGAATATCAAAGTACAAGTCAAACGTGTTGTTGCACAAGTGAGTGAAACTGATCGCTACGTGTTGTATTTTGGAATCGGAGTGGATTTGAAGCTCTATCGGGACTCGTGATCACATGGAAGAAGTGTGAAGTCATGTCTAAACAAATTTTGAACCAAAAATTGCGATTGAATCTTCAAAGAATTGAAGAAGTACAAGTCAAACGTGTTGTTGCACAAGTGAGTCAAACCGAACGCTACCAGTTGTTTTTGGGAATCCGAGTAGATTTAAAGCTCGATCGGGACTCGTGATCGCATGGAAGGAGTCTGAAGTCATGTCTAAACACATTTTGAACCAAAAATTACGATTGAATCTCAAAAGAATTGAAGTACAAGTCAAACGTGTTGTTGCACAAGTGACTGGAACCAATCGCTTCGCATAAAATTAAACTTTGGAATAAGAGTGGATTTAATGCTCGAATGGGACTCGCGATCGCATGGAAAGAGCGCCACGTCATGTCTAAACACATTTTGAACAAAAAATCACAATTGAATATCAAAAGAATTCAAGAAGTACAAGTCATACGTGATGTTGCACAAGTGAGACAAATCGATCGCTTCGCATTGTATTTGGGAATCCGAGTCGATTTAATGCTCCAATGGGACTCGTGATTGCATGGGAGGTGTGTCAAGTCATGTCGAAACAAATTCTGAACTGAAAATTGCGATTCAGTCTCAAATGGTTAAAGAAGGACAAGTCAAACAATTTGTTGCACAAGTGAGTCAAACTGATCGCTTCACATTGTATTAGGGAATCCGTGTGCATTTAATGATCCAATTGGACTCGAAATCACATGGAAGTGGTGAGAAGTCTTTTCTAAACACATTTTGAACCAAAAATCGTGATTGAATCTCAAAAGAACTGAAGATGTATAAGTCAAACGTGTTGTTGTACAAGTGAGTCAAACCAATCGCTCAGCATTGAATTTGGGAATCCAAGTAGAATTAATGCTCGAAGGGGTCTCGTGATTGTGTGGAAGGTGTGTCAAGTCATGTTTAAACACGTTGGGATCTGAAAATCGTGATTGAATCTCAATAGAAATCAAGAAGTAAAAGTCAAATGTGTAGTTGTACAAGTGAGTCAAACTGATCGCTTCGCATTGTATTTCGCAATCCGAGTGGATTTAATGCTTGAACGGAACTCGTGATTGCTTGGAAAGAGTATGAAGTCATGTCTAAACACATTTTGAACTAAAAATCGCGATTGATTCTCAAAAGAATTCAAGAAGTAAAAGTCAAACGTGTTACTGCACAAGTGAGTGAAATCGATCACTACGTGTTGTATTTGGGAATCTGAGTGGATTTAATGCTCGATCGGGACTCTTGATCACATCAAAGACGTGTGAAGTCATGTCTAAACACATTTTGAACCAAAAATCACGATAGAATCTCAAATGAATTGAAGAAGTGCATGTCAAATGTGTTGTTGAACAAGTGAGTGAAATCGATCGCAACGTGTTATTTTTGTGAATCCGAGTGGATTTAATGCTGGACCGGGACTCGTGATCGCAAGGAAGGAGTATGAAGTCATGCTGAAATACATTTTGAAGCAAAAATCGCGATTGAAACTCAAAAGAATTGAGGAAGTACCAGTCAAACATGTTGTTGCACAACTAAGGCAAACCGATCGCTTCGCGTTGAATTTGGGAATCCGACTAGATTTAATGCTCAAAGGGGTCTCGTGATCGCGTGGAACGTGTGTCAAGTCATCTCTAAAAACATTTTGATCTGAAAATCGCGATTGAATCTCAATACAAATCTAGAAGTACAAGTCAATTGCGTAGTTGCCCAAGTGAGTGAAACCGGTCGCTTCGCGTGGTATCTGGCAATCCGAGTGGATTTAAAGCTCGATCGGGACTCGTGATCGCATGGAAGGAGTGTTAAGATATGTCTAAACACATTTTGAACCAAAAATTGCGATTGAATCTCAAAAGAATTGAAGAAGTACAAGTCAAACCTGTTGTTGCACAAGTGACTCAATCAAATCGCTTTGCATTGAAATTTTTTATAAGAGTGGATTTAATGCTCGAATGGGACTCGTGATCGCATGGAAATAGTGCCAAGTCATGTCTAAACACATTTTGAACAAATAATCGCGATTGTATCTCAAAAGAATTCAAGATGTACAAGTCAAACGTGTTGTTGCACAAGTGACTCAAACCGATCGCTTCGCGTTGTATTTGGGAATTCGAGTGGATTTAATGCTCCAATGGGACTCATGATCGCATGGAAGGTGTATCAAGTCATTTCGAAACACATTTTGAACTAAAAATCACGATTGAATGTAAAAAAGATTACAGAAGTACAAGTCAAACATCTTGTTACATAAGTGAGTCAAACCGATTGCTTCGCATTGTATTAGGGAATCTGTGTGCATTTAATGATCCAAACGGAGTCGTAATCGCATGGAAAGAGTGAGAAGTCTTGTCTAAACACATTTTGAACCAAAAATAGTGTTTCAATCTCAAAATAATTCAAGAAGTACAAGGCAAATGTGTTGTTGCAAAAGTGAGTCAAACCGATCGCTTTGGGTTGAATTTGGGAAGCCGAGTATATTTAATGCTCGAAGGGGTTTCATGATCGCGTGGAAGGTGTGTCAAGTCATGTCTAAACACATTTTGATCTAAAAATCGCGATTGAATCTCAATAGAAATCAGGAAGTACAAGTCAAATGTGTAGTTGCACAAGTGAGTCAAACCGATCGCTTTGCGTTGTATTTCGCAATTCGACTGGATTTAATGTTTGAATGGAACTTGTGATCGCATGGAAAGAGTGCGAAGTCATTTCTAAACAAATTTTAAACCAAAAATCGTGATTGAATCTCAAAAGAATTCAAGAAGTACAAGTGTGGAGACTGCGCGCTCGACGGGAGTTGCTACCAAGTTTTTATGTAAAGATCGGGTTTTAAAATATTTGGGTTCGGGAGTCTGTTTGAGATGAGGGGAAGATGTTCGACACCCCTCTTCCCCCGTCCGAAGATGTTTACCCCAAAAATTAATATTTAAATCATTTGGCCTTTAAAAACAGGATAAGAACATAAACAAAAACACAAAAGAAAATAAAGTTGGACTTGACCTAGGATTAGAGCCTAGGACTTACGTTCCCTTAAAGAGGGATTAAAGTCCATGTAGTTCGTGTGGCATGCAAGTGTGTGTGTGAGGGGAGGCTCATGAAGCAAAGACTCAAATGGTCTCCTAGTGCAACGTGCCTAAAGAGACAAAGGCCCCTTGGCACCAATCTACTATGCATTACAAACAAGCAACAAGATTGAAAAGTGTGTGTGTGAATGCTCATCAGGCAGTGCGCCCAGATGGCGTGAATACTAGTGCTATTATAGATGTACTAGGTTACACATATTTATGTAAAAATAATTAAATATTTTCTTTTTATTTTTATAAAAAAACACACAAAAGAAAAGGAGACATGCTTCTCCCCCTAAAAGTTAGGTGGTCACGACCCATAAAAGGTTAGGTCGCGACCCTCGGCCTCAGTTCCCAACCCCGAGGCCATTAAGAAGTTAGCGGGCCGCGACGTATAAAATGATACGTCGCGACCCATGGCTTCTACGATAGGGGGGGTCGCGATGTATAAAAGGATAGTTGCGACCCCTATAACAATTTTCCAGAAAACAATGACAGCAAGCAAACGGTACTCAGAATAGGGGAAGGGCCGTGACGCCTACACCAAGGCGTCGCGACCCACTTCAAAAATCAGATGAAGAAGAAACTTAAGAAGAAAATCAAGTATGGGTTGATGGGGTAGCATAAGCAAATAGATCAAGGATAACTAGAGAGGTATACCATTGAGCTTCAGACTCCAGTCCAGCAGCCTCTCGGGTGTTCAAAATTCCGCTCTGACAAGTGATGGGACTCACTATTTATAGTGAGTTCCATGGGTCATATAAAAGGAAAATTGAATCTGAGCATTAATGGGCTAGGGGTCACGACCTACAATCCATTGGGTCACGACGCCCTATTGATTTGGTAATCAATGCTGGAGGAAATCGCGAAAATTGCGATTTGGGGGGGGGTCGCGACCTACAATGCATGGGGTCGCGACCCCTAAACACTAATTTATCTGTAGGGGAAGAACCAAAGAAAAAGCGGGAGAAAATTTGAATTTTTTGAATTTTTCAGGGTGAGGTCGCGACCTATAAACAGGGGGGTCGTGACCCGTAACAGAGGGTCGCGACCCATAACATGGGGGTTGCAACCCCTTCTTTCTGGGGTCTTTTTATTGCCTTCCCGGTGTCTGATTTGTGCAAAATTTCTGTCTGTTTTTAAGGACTTTTCGTCCTCTACGCAATGGAACAGGTTTTGGGACCATCCGAGTTAAGATGAAACCTTGGTGATCAAATATGTGATGATCGCTAGATTTTAATTATAAAAGACCTTCATCCCTCACCAAAAACCTTTTCCCGGACCCATTTCTCTTCTGCCCGATACCCGATTCGCACAAATCTTATGTCCGTTTTCAAGGATTTTTCATCTTCTACGTATCAAAACAAGTCTCAAAACCAAAAGACTTCAGATGAAACTGCAGTGATCGAATCTTTGACTGCTGCCAAAGTTTCAACCTCAAATGAGTCTTATTTCGTCTTTTGCTTTAACACTCAACCGGACTAATCTTCTATAGGTTCTTTCCAACGCACATTGCTTGGGATTGTGGGTTGATCCTACTTGTGCCCCTATTCATTCATTTATTTTAAAAAGTCCGGACAAAATGTGGTGCCTACAATAAGTCAAATGTGTTGTTGCACAAGTGAGTAAAAGCGATCGCTACATGTTGTATTTCGGAATCAAATTGGATTTAATGCTCAATTGGGACTATTGATCGCATGGAAGGAGTGTGAAGTCATGTCTAAACACATGTTGAACCAAAAATCGCGATTGAATCTCAAAAGAATTCAAGAAGTACAAGTCAAACGTGTTTTGCACAAGTAAGTCAAATCGATCGCTTCGCATTGTATTTGGGAATCCGAGTTGATTTAATGCTCCAATGGGACTCGTGATCGCATTGAAGGTGTGTCAAGTCAT
This sequence comes from Senna tora, assembly GCA_014851425.1. Taxonomy (NCBI): domain Eukaryota; kingdom Viridiplantae; phylum Streptophyta; class Magnoliopsida; order Fabales; family Fabaceae; genus Senna; species Senna tora. Next base: position 19,600,911 of record CM026262.1, read on the forward strand.
GTTGAAACATATTTTAAACTGAAAATATCGATTTAATCTCAAAAGATTTCAAGAAGTACAAGTTAAACATGTTGCACAAGTGAGTCAATTCCATCACTTCGCGTTGTATTAGGGAATCTGTGTGCATTTAATGCTCCAATGGGACTCGTAATTGGACGGAAAGAGTGAGAAGTCATGTCTAAACATATTTGGAACCAATAATCGCAATTGAATCTCAAAAGAATTCAAGAAGTACAACTCAAACGTGTTGTTGCACAAGTGAGTCAAACCGATCGCTTCGCGTTGAATTTGGGAATCCGAGTAGGTTTAATGCTCGAAGGGGACTCATGATCACGTGTAAGGTGCGCCAAGTCATGTCTAAACTCATTTTCATCTTAAAATCGCGATTGAATCTCAATAGAAATCAAGAAATACAAGTCAAATGTGTACTTGCACAAGTGAGTAAAATCGATCGCTTCACGTTGTATTTGGCTATCCGAGTGCATTTAATGCTTCATTGGAACTCGTGATCCCATCGAAATAGTGTGAAGTCAGGCCTAAACACATTTTGAACCAAAAATCACGACTGAATCTCAAAAGAATTCAAGAAGTACAAGTCAAACGTGTTGATGCACAAGTGAGTCAAACCGATCGCTTCGTGTTGTATTTGGGAATCCGAGTGTATTTAATGCTCAATCGGTACTCGTGATCGCATGGAAGGAGTGTGAAGTCATGTCTAAACACATTTTGAACCCAAAATCGCAATTGAATCTCAAAAGAATTGAAGAAGTACAAGTCAAACGTATTGCTCCACAAGTGAGTCAAACCGATTGCTTAACATTCAATTTTTGAATAATAATGGATTTAATGCTCGAATGGGACTCGTGATCGCATGGTACGAGTGCCAAGTCATGTTTAAACACATTTTGAACCAAAAATCGCGATTGAATCTCAAAAGAATTCAAGAAGTACAAGTCAGACGTGTTTTGCATGAGTCAAACCAATCTCTTCGCGTTGTATAATACAAGAATACAGCGATTTAGCCACGGAAAATTACCCACGGAAAAAATTTCGTGGGTAATCCGTGGCAATTCCGTTCGAAAACGAAAAAATAAATAAAAAATTCTTTGGATTTAGTCACGGATTTAGCCACGGCACATAATCCGTGGGAGAATGGCTTCCCCCCAATTTTTTTTTTTTAATTTTGGGCGCTAAAACAAAAAAGAGGTGGCGCGTTTTTGTTAATAATTAGCCACGGATTAACCACGGCTTTTTTCTGTGGGTAATTATTTTACCTTACTCTTCTCCCTTAGTCGCTTAGGGTTTTTTGTGAGACAGATTAAGAGAGTTGAAGCAGCTTTCGTGGGTCTGCTGGACTGCTACTGTGCGAGACGGAAGAAGCTTCGGTGTGTGCTGCTGTGTGCGTCGATGGTGGGAGCATCGCCGTTTGCTGCTGTGTGCGTTGACGAAGGGAGCATCGCCGTTTGCTACTATGTGCGTTGACGGAGAGAGCTTCGCTGTAGTGTGTGCGTTGCCAGAATCAGAGGTAAATATGTCTTCTAGCTCTATGTTTGCTGTTGTGATTTGCGTTTTCTGATAAACGTTATTTTGCATAAGTTGAAGAATTTTGGCAAAGTAACCTCATGCCTATTATATTGTTGGCTCCTGTCCCGGATAGTCTTCACTTTCCAAATCCATCCTTCCCTCCTTCTCCATCGTTTCTTCTAATTTTAAACCCTGCGCATCCACTACTCTAGCTCTAGCCTGTGTTGAGTATGAGGATTCTTCCCTGTTGGACAAGAGCCTTCCTGCAAAACAATTAACAAATTAAATTATTTCATACAGAATATAAAATTCTAATTCTACGTATCAAACGAATTGATTAATGGTAATGGTTCAAGTTTTATTAGTTGCAGTAGATGAGAGAAGCAGTGAAAAACCCAGAAGCAATATTAAGAGGAGGTGGAGAGAAATAAAACAGAGAGAGTAAGATATAGAAATGTGGGATAGACAGAGGAGTCAATACTGAATATATATATATATATATATATATATATATATATATATTATAATTAATTCCTACCTATTTCAATGCTTGCTAGCTAGCTAATCCTTTAATCTTGATACTACAATCCAACCAAACCAACTCCAATGCCTTAAATTGGGAATTCTGATAATGTTCTCTGTTACTTCAGATTGGATTTTCTGACTCAATCATACAAATCATATTTCTAATTCTCGTTATAGACTTATAGTTGACTAAGTTCAATGCCTGAAATTGGGATTTTTTTTGGGGGGGGGGGGGGGGGTTATACAAGTATTTCTATTTTTATGTTTTTTGTTTCATTCTTGAAAAAATGTACAACAGGTGAGAAACTTAAAAAGAATCTGGAAAATGTTCTGTGAGAGAGTTCAGGTTAGTTTTTAAGTGCTTCAATAGGTCAATGTCTTATATGTTAAGGTTACTTTCATTTCTTTTGTATTATTCCATGGTTGTTTACTGAGCCTATGTCATAGTTGGCTCTGAACTTAGCTTCTCGCCCATTTTGTTTTGTAAATTTAAGTTACAACCCAGCTATAAAATAAGAATGGTGCCTTGTAGTAGTTTGGAAGTAAATGGACTAGATGCGAATTATATCAGTATATTGATAAACCTAATGTAAACTTTGCCTATTCTAAGTTTGGCTATGCATAGCCAGTAGTCTCAAGCCAGACAAAAGGGGAGGGTTGCATTAGGTAGTTGATTTTGTCAAATCTTTTGAGTATAGATGAACAAACAACATGAACTTGAAAAGCAACGCCTTGTATATCTCAAGAACAGTGTCAAATTGATTATCTGCCTTGTCAATTAGACCTCCAGTTATAAATGATAAGTTCATATATATATATATATATACAGACAACTACAATCCATAAGTTTAAGATATTATGTGAATATACTAATGAAGCAAAACAATGAAATTCATATAACTCTATTGTGTTAATAACTTAATATATTGTCAAGATCAAGCATGAATAAAAAGCTTCTATAACTATAAATATATAAAACATCATAGTTAGAAGACTAGAGAACATGAATTTTAATTATTAATATCTATCTCAGCAGTATATTAATTCATGAGTATAATATTCCTACCATATATATGAACTCGAGATATTAATTAATTCCTTCCCACCAATTCAAAATAAGATATGAGCTTGATGTGATCTTAATTAAATTGAAATATTTGTGTTCAACCATTAAGATATTTTTCTTTTGAAGCCACGCTACGTATATATCACTCTAATTAAGTTGACGTTATGTGTATGTATATCATGTGTGTATAAATCATGCATGAGCATGACATATTCTTTGCTTTAAACACTAGTGAATGTTGTGTGTTAAATGATGATAACGGTAGTTGAATTTTGGGGCTGTGAGATCAACAGAGTGGAGAATTACAAGGCCCACCAAATTGCATTATATATTATAAAGTCATTATTAGAATAATATAACCTTCTCAATGTAAAACTCTTAACAAACTATTGCCATACAATTCATGACAAACCAGGACTAGTATAGAGTCTGAAAAAAAAAATCATAGCAAATACAGTTAAAGTTTACAGTAATTCATTTTTATATTTATTATTTTTATAATATGCAGTTAAAAATCATAGATATACACCTTGTATATCTTAAACTTATGGATTGTAGTAAGTTAATTATCTGCCTTCGATTTCCTTAAATTGATGAAGGATTGAGTTTATTTTAATTCTAGTAATTAATTAAGAAAAAAAATCTTTAAAGGGTGAAAATTTTTGGATTATTAACTGTGAAGTGATTGCTCTTATTGGTTTCTATTTTTTTTTTCTGTAGTTCGGCCGTTGATTTTGTTATTATGAGCTGTGAGATGCGATATATGTCGTGCAAGAGTCTCGCAAGAGACTCCTTTTCTTCTAAAAGTATCTTTTGGTCCTTATTTTAATTGACGAAAGTGTTACGCTACATAGATGAAAGTGTTGCGCTACATATTTTAATTGATGAAAGTGTTAAGCTACCTATTTTATATTTATTAAAAGGGAAGGTGACAAGGCATTCTTTTGCATATACTCCTATAGAAGTGTAGTGGAATAAACTTATAGTTTCATGTCAAGCTGTTCTTGGTGTGTGTGTGTGTGCTTCTGTTCTACTTCTTAACTATTCATTGTGTTTGTTATTTCTATTTTGCTGTTTGTTGTTTGCTGTTTTTGTTTTGCTGTTTGCTATTTTTCTTTTGTTGTTTGCTATTTGCTGTTTTTGATTTTTTTTTTATGTTGTTCTGGGTTGTATTAAACTTTGTACTAGATTTCTTTTGGTTTTATGAATTTGATGGCAAAAAAATGTAGTCCTTAAGATTATAGTTGATTTGATTTCCTTTCATGATACTCATTCAATTATAGGTGAGAGTCATACATCATGGATGTCCCTACAAATCGACAATGGATGTACAATAGAGTACATCCAAGTGGGGTTGGATTTCAAGTTGCCTTTCTGATGGGGGTGGATGAGTTCGTTAACTATGCTTGTCGACTCCCAGTCTATTTAAGTGAGAGATGATTTAGGTGTCCTTGTGTCAAGTGTAGAAATATGAGGCTTGAGATTGTTGATGTTGTTAAATTACACATTTATCAGTACGGATTTATGCCTAATTATTATTATTGGACATGTCATGGAGAAGCGTCACCCGTCGTCCCTCGAGGCATATATCCAATAATAAATGACCAACCATTACACCAAGAGCCTAATGTGGAACAACATAACCAATACGAGGCGATGGTGATGCAGCTGGGCCGGACTTTGTTCCGAACTCTCAGCAAAGTGCAGATGAGCCTCCAAATTCTGATGCTCAAGGTTTCCTCAACATGTTGTCTGCTGCACAATCTCCTTTGTACGATAGATGTTGTGTAAAACGCAAACCGGCTAACCACTCTGAACTCTCGGCAGCGGTAAGATTGCTAAGCATCAAGGCAGCTGCCAACATGTCAATTTATGGCTATAATTAGATGATGCAATTCTTTAAAGAAGCTCTGCCAGAAGATAACCGTTTGCCCACAGATCTTTATAGGACAAAGAAAATGGTGGCGAAGCTAGGGCTTGGATATCAGAAGATTGATTGTTGTCGTAACGGATGCATGCTATACTACAAGGATAACTTGCGGGAAACAAAATGTAAGTTCTGCGGGAGTCCTAGGTATAAAGTGTGAAGGTTTACACGTGGTAGATGCAAGGTAGTGGCGTGTAAACAATTGTGGTGGTTGCCATTGATTCCTAGGCTTCAAAGACTTTTTAATTCAAAAGTGACGGCTAAAGAGATGAGATGGCATTATGATAACACTCGAGAGGAGGGTGTGCTATCCCACCCATCAGATGGTGAGGCGTGGAAGACATTTGATCGAACTTACCATGACTTTGCTTCAGAACCCCGAAATGTAAGGCTTGGACTATGTGCGGATGGCTTTACACCATATGGGCAATTCGGAAAAACTACTCATGTTGGCCTTTTATTATGGCGACGTACAATCTTCCACCGGGGATGTGTTTGAAAACAAGAGTATATGTTTTTGTCCTTAATCATCCCTGGTCCAAGCAATCCAAAAGCCAAAATGGATCTTTATTTACAACTACTTATAGATGAATTGAAATTGTTATGGGATGAGGGTGTTAAAACATTTGATGTGTCCCTCAGGCAGAACTTCCAAATACGGGCAGCACTTATGTGGACTATTAATGACTACCCATCATATGGCATGCTATCTGATTGGCAGACTGCGGGTAAACTGTCTTGTCCAATTTGTATGGAGAGCACAAAGGCATTCACTTTACAAAATGGTGGAAAGACAAGTTTTTTCGATTGTCACAGACAATTCTTAGAAGAGAATCACCAATTCAGGAGAAATAAGACATCGTTTATAAAAAATAGAGTGGAGCAATCATCTCCGCCTCGACGGTTAGATGGGAACCAAGTTTGGGAAAGGGTGTAGAGCATTCCAAAAGTTAAAGAGCACGGAAGGCCTATCTTCACGGATGGTTATAATGTGACACACAATTGGACCAAGCAAACTATATTTTGGGAGTTACCATATTGGAAGACTAACTTTTTACGATACAATTTAGATGTCATGCACATTGAGAAAAATGTGTTTGACAATGTGTTCAACACTGTGATGGACATAAAGGGCAAAACCAAAGATAATATAAAAGCAAGATTGGACCTACAACAATTATGTCGACGTCCAGAATTAGAGCTAGTGGACCAAGGGGGTAAGCTTTTCAAGCCTAAGGCACGATATACGTTGAATGTTGATTAGAAGCGTGATGTCTGTCAGTGGGTTAAGAATCTTAGGCTTCCTGATGGATATGCTTCTAACTTAGCACGATGTGTAGACGTCAATGAGACCAAACTCTTAGGGTTAAAGATTCATGATTTCCATGTGTTTATGGAGCGTTTGCTCCCAATTGCCTTTAAAGCTTTACCGGAAGCCGTTTGGACTCCTCTCACAGAGCTTAGTCAAATTTTCAAAGAAATTTGTTCGACCTCATTAAGGGTGGATCAACTTGACCTGCTAGAAAAAATATCCGACTGACATTGTGCAAATTAGAGAAGATATTTCCTCCAGGTTTCTTTGATGCAATGGAGCATCTTGTAGTACATCTGGTAGAGGAAGCAAGGCTTGGAGGACCAGTCCAAAATCGGTGGATGTTTTCTGGTGAGAGGTAATGCAAAATTTAACTTATTTAATTAGTAAACACCCATCAATTGTGTAATATATATATATATATATATATATATATATATATAGTTCAATTATGTCTATAGGTTTCTCCATATCTTAAAGACTAAAGTAAAGAACAAAGCTCGTGTGGAAGGTTCTATATGTGAGGCGTACATAATTGAGGAGACCGCTACTTTTTGTTCACACTATTTTGAGTCACATGTGCTCTCAAGAATATCAAGGGTTCAACGAAATGATGATGGTGGTGACCCACTCTTTACACAATTGTCCATCTTCAACTATCCAGGACGCTCTGCTGGGCAATGTACGATTCGTTGCCTAAGTGAGAAGGAGGCGGAAGCTGCCACAAAGTATGTCCTCCGAAATTGTGATGAAGTTGAACCGTTTAGAAAGTAAGTAATGTTCTTGGAATAGAACTACTTTTTAAAACTACTTTTTAAATTGGTTATCAAGTAGTTAACAAAGCTTGTTGAATGCAGAAAATATATTGTTGCTTTGAAGGCTGCCAATCCTCAAATTGATGATCTTGGAATAGAACAAATGATTGATTTTGAGTTTGCCAAATGGTTCAAAGAATATGTAAGATGTTAAAAGTATGCAAGAGTTCATTGTGAATCAACACTACAAGTCTATTAACACAATTGCATTAAAAAAACTTATTTGTGTTGTACAGGTTCTAAATGAAAGAAACAATGTGTCTAATGACCTCATAAGAAGCCTTGCATGGGGACCAAATAGATATGTACGAAGATGGCATACTTATTTTGTTAATGGATACAAGTTCCACATAAAAGCTTTAAGCCATGACAAGTCCACTAATAATAGTAGTGTATGCATTAAGGGTACAGATGGACAGTCGGAAAGTGACTACTATGGTGTTCTTAAAGAAGTTATTCAGTTGGAATACTCGGGCGAGTCAATCAAGCAAATAGTGTTGTTTAATTGTGAATGGTTTGATCCAACCAAAGAGCGCGGTATGAGAATCCATCCCCAATTTGGTAATGTTGACATTCGATCAACAAGGAGGTATAGCGTATATGAGCCATTTATTTTTGCACAACAAGCAACGCAAGTATACTATGCACCTTATCCCACAAGCACAGGTCGAGACAATTTTGATTGGATGGCAGTTATTAGAACAAAAGCGAGGAGCACTATTGATGCCCCTAGCACACAAGATGACGGTGATGCATATCACGAAGATGAAAGAAATGAACTTGTATATGCAACTATTGACAATGATGACATTCAGACTTTGCATTATATGGAAAGTGTATACGAAGAAGTTGATGATGTACCGATGGTCAACGAAGATGTTGAAGAAGATCCCGTGGAGGCTTTTAGATGTGATGAAAATACTGAAGAAGAGGACGAAGATTTAGTTTATGAAGATGATACTGAAGATGAATAATCCTTTTTCTTTTTCTTTTTTTAATGGGTTGTGATATCCAACACTTAACAATGATTTGTAGAAAATATGTTGTGATGTTGGTGGATTACTTTATACTACTTTTGTCTTTGGCCTCTGATTGTTTCATGTCGTTTTTTCCTTATATTGTAGTTCATATTTTGTGATGTTGGTGGATTCTTTACTTGAATTTGGTATTCTTTACTTCATAATTTCATATTGTTCGTTTACTGAATCTATCTAGTTGGATTGTCATGTGGATGTGAGGACGAGGAAGAGGTCGAGGTGGGGTCCGATCAAAAACCCTGCCATATACATCGTTGTGTTCACCACACTTAGCTTCACAGCCTTCATCATCAGCATCTACTGGTCAACCACAACAACATGTGGAAGAACTTCAGCACGAGGTATCTACTGATCCGCCTCAGCGACAAGGGACAATTGATTCTACTAGTGTTGATTCATCTGCGATTATACCTCGAGGGAGAGACCCTACTGATGGGAAGCTTTGGATACAACCATGTGGGCAATCGTAAGTAATAAATTGTTTGTGTGTTATGATATGAATAGTTATCTTCAATTTTTAATTAGTTGTTGGAATATGTAGATTTCATCCTTCTATTCAACCAGTTAGAGTTATAAGAAAAGTAATTACTTCCAAATTTGAAGAACCACATCATGTTTGGAGTCAGGTTCCAATACAAATTAAGAAGCTGTGGTTTGAAGAATGAGCAGTTAATTTCAAAGTCTTGTCTCTATTTTCTTTTCTTTAAACTGTAGTTTTCTTTTTACAGATGTTCGTACAATTTGTGTAGAAAAACTTCAAGTGGCTTCCACAATATGAAGATAGGATCAAGGCATGTTGGAACTTTAAGGCTGATAAGCGATTTCGAGGATTAATGAAAGAAGTTCGATTGGCTTGGAAGGAAGGTCGGAGGCCTGCATGGATGCTTGAGGAATGCTTGCATGAGTTAGGAAACATTTGGTTAACTGAGGAATATCAAAAAAAGCAACTTAAAAATAAAAAAAATCAAGCTTCTGCAAAAGGTGGTTCATTACATACCTGTGGATCCATTACTATTTCAGAGCATAAGAGGAGAATGGTAACATTTGCTTTGCTTTTGGGAAATCATTTTATATTTTACTTTATTAGTTTTTGGAGAAGAGAATTTGTCACTGTTATATATATGAGTTGAGTAATTTGGATGATGGTTTTGATGGTTAGCTTATTCATATAGATGGATGATGGTGAAGATTTGTTTATTTGATTTTTTTTATTGCAAATCAAGTTAACTTCATGTTAAGTAGTCACCATTTGTCATTTTCTCAAGATGCCGTTGAATTTGTCATTTCATTTCTTTCTTTCTTTATTTTTCTTAATGTTGTTTTTATTCCCCATAGAGGGTAGCTACAGGAAAAGAACCGCCATTACCTGAGCTTTTTCTAAAAACACATAAGAAGAAGGACACGGGTGAATTTGTTGACAAAAGATCTGCTGAATTAGTTGTAAGTATGATATTTTTTTTCTTGATGATTGGATAAAATTTTAGTTTCAATTATGTTATGTAGACCGATTGTAATATTTTTCTTTATGATTGTATATTTACAGGCTGAATATAATAGAATCACATCAACTAAATCCTCCAATGCTTCAGCTGATTCCATCAATGATGAAATCCTTCCAGAAGAAACTAATGCTATGTGGTTTGAGGCTGTTGGTGGAGTAAATAAAAAAGGTCGTATTTTTGGTGGGGGATCAGAAACGCCAGAAATATGTTGCAGTTCAAGTGGGAAAGGCTAACGAGGAATCAAATGCTGCAAAGGCTAACGAGGAATCAAATGCTGCAATAAAACAATTACAAGAGAATTACAGAAATGAAATTGATGAGTTGAAGAAACTAATTATTTCTTCCCGTAATCAAAATGAGCAGGATGATGAAGCTTCAGAGAACTATATTTATCTATGTCTAAACACTTTAGATTATTTAATTTCTCTTTACTTTGCACATTAGTTAATTTCTATTAGAACTTTTATGTTTAGTTTTTGTATGAGAACTTTTATGTTTAGTTAATTTGTATGAGAAAACTTTTATGAGATATTTGGGATATATATAAATATATTGGTTTGTAACAGGGCTGGTTATATTTGTAAAAAATAAGAGTAAAAAGAATATAATTGCAATGGTGTAAGATTTTTCAGTTTACCCACAGAAAAGTTCCGTCGCAAAACACTCTGTGACAAATTCGCCACGGAAAACTCCGTGGCCAATTTACCCACGGAATTTTCCGTGGGAAATTTACCCACGGAAAATTCCGTGGCTAATTTACCCACGGAATTGTCCGTGGCGAAATAAACAAATCCGTGGCTATTCCCTTACGGATACTTTCGTGGGGAATCCGTGGCTAAATTTCCCCACGGATTGGTCCGTGGGGAAGCCGTGGGGAATTACCCACGGACAATAATTTCCGTGGGTAAATATTTACCACGCCATTTTTAGCGATGGACACCGTCCGTGGCTAATTCCGTGGGTAAATCCATTTACCCACGGAATTCCTTTGATTTAGCCACGGATTTCTATTTTGTTGTAGTATTTGGGAATCTGAGTGGATTTAATGCTCCAATGAGACTTGTGATCGCATGGAAAGTGTGTCAAGTCAAGTCTAAACACATTTTAAATTGAAATCGCTATTAAATTTCTAAAATATTCAAGAAGTACAAGTCAAACATGTTGCACAACTGAGTCAAACCGATCGCTTCGCGTTGAATTTGGGAATCCGAGTAGATTTAATGCTCGAAGGGGACTCGCGATCGCGTGGAAGGTGTCTCAAGTGATGTCTAAACACAATTTGATCTGAAAATCGCGATTGAATCTCAATAGAAATCAAGAAGTACAAGTCAAATGTGTAGTTGTGCAAATGAGTCAAACAGATCGTTTCGCGTTATGTTGGGAATTCGAGTGAATTTAATGCTTTAATGGAACTCGTGATCACATGCAAATTTGCACAATTTGAACAAAAAATCGAGATTGAATCTCAAAAGAATTGAAGAAGTACAAGTCAAACTCGTTGTTCCACAAGTGAGTCAAACCGATCGCCTCACGTTGTTTCTGGGAATCCGAGTGGATTTAACTCAATCGGGACTCGTGATCACATGGAAGGAGTGTGAAGTCATGTCTAAACACATTTTGAACCAAAAAACGTGATTGAATCTCCAAAGAATTGATGAAGTATAACTCAAGCGTGTTGTTGCACAAGTGAGTCAAATCGATCACTTCACGTTGTATTTGGGAATCTGAGTAGATTTAATGCTCGAAAAGATTCGTGATCGCGTGGAAGGTGTCTCAAGTCATGTCTAAACACATTTTGAACTTAGTCACGATTGAATCTCAAAAGAATTCAAGAAGTACAAGTCAAACGTGATGTTGCACAAGTGAATCAAACCGATTGCTTCACGTTGTATTTGGGAATCCAAGCGGATTTAATGCTCTAATGGGACTTGTGATCGCATGGAAGGTATCTCAAGTCAAGTGGAAACACATTTTGCTCTGAAAATAATGATTGAATCTCAAAAGAATTCAAGAAGTACAAGTCCAACATGTTGTTGCCCAAGTGAGTCAAACCGATCACTTTGCGTTGTATTAGAGAATCCTTGTGCATTTAATGCTCCAATGGGACTTGTGATCTCATGGAAGAAGTGTGAAGTCTTGTCTAAACACATTTTGAACCAAAAATTGTGACTGAATCTCAAAAGAATTCAAGAAGTACAAGTGAAACGTGTTGTTGCACAAGTTAGTCAAACCGATCGCTTCGTGTTGTATTTGGGAATCCGAGTAGTTTTAATGCTCGATCGGGACTCGTGATTGAATTGAGGGAGTGTGAAGTCTTGTCTGAACACATTTTGACCAAAAAAATCGTGATTCAATCTCAATGGAACTGAAGAAGTACAAGTGAAATGTGTTGTTGCACAATTGTGTCAAACCGATCACATCACATTTGATTTTGGAACATGAGTGGATTTAATGCTCGAATGGGACTACTAATTGCATGAGAAGAGTGTGAACCAATTTCTAAACACATTTTGAACAAAAAATCAAGATTGAATCTCAAAAGAATTCACGAAGTACAAGTCAAACGTGTTGTTGCACAAGTGAGTCAAAACGACCGTTTTGCATTGTATTTCGGAATATGAGTAGATTTAATGCTCAAATGGGACTTGTGATTGCATAGTAGGAGTGTGAAGTCATGTCTAGACACATTTTAACCAAAAATTGCGATGGAATCTCAAAAGAGTTGAAGAAGTACAAGTTAAACGTGTTGCTGCACAAGTGAGTCAAACCGATCGCTTCGCATTGTATTTGGGAATTCGTGTGGATTTAATGCTCCAATGGGACTCGTGATCGCATGGAAGGAGTGTGAAGTCATGTATAAACACATTTTCAACCCAAAATCGCCATTGAATCTCAAAAGGCTTGAAGAAGTACAAGTCAAACGTGTTGTTTCACATCTAAGTCAAATGGATCGCTTCGCGTTGTATTAGAGAATCCGTGTGCATTTAATGCTCCAATGGGACTTGTAATCGCATGGAAGGATTGTGAAGTCATGTCCAAACACATTTTGAACCAAAAATCATGATTGAATCTCAAAAGAGTTCATGAACTACAAGTCAAATGTGATTTTGCACAAGTGAGTCAAACCGATCACTTCGCGTTGAATTTGGGAATCCGAGTAGACTTAATGCTCGAAGGGGACTTGTGATCGCATGGAAGGTGTGCAAGTCATGTCTAAACACATTTTGATCTAAAAATCTCGATTGAATCACAATAGAAATCATGAAGTACAAGTCAAATGTCTAGTTGCACAACTGAGTCAAACTGATCGCTTCACGTTGTATTTGGAAATCCGAGTGGTTTTAATGCTAGAATGGAACTCGTGATCCGAGGAAAGAGTGTGAATTCATGTTTAAACACATTCTGAACCAAAAATCGCGATTGAGTCACAAAAGATTCAAGAAGTACAAGTCAAACGTGTTGTTGCACAAGTGAGTCAAAGCAATCGCTTTGGGTTGTATCTGGGAATACAAGTGGATTTAATGCTAGAATGGGGCTTGTGATCGAATGGAAGGTGTATCAAGTCATGTCTAAACATTTTGAATTGAAAATCACTATTGAATCTCGAAAGAATTCAAGAAGTACAAGTCAAACGTGTTGTTGCACTAGTGAGTCAAACTGATTGCTTTGCGTTGTATTTTGGAATACAAGAGGATATAATGCTCGAATGGGACTCGTGATCGCATGGAAGGAGTGTGAAGTCATGTCAAAACACATTTTGAACAAAAAAATGTTATTGAATCTCAAAAGAGTTCAAGAAGTACAAGTCAAACGTGTTGTTGCACAAGTGAGTCAAACCGATCGCTTTGTATTGTATTTGGGAATCTGAGTGGATTTAATGCTCGATCGGGACTCGTGATTTAATGGAGGGAGTGCGAAGTCATGTCTGAACACATTTTGCTTCAAAAATCGTGATTCAATCTGGAAAGAACTGATGAAGTTCAAGTCAAATGTGTTGTTGCACAATTGTGTCAAACCTATCGCATCGCATTTGATTTTCGAATGCCAGAAGATTTAATGCTTGAATGGGACTTGTGATCACATGGAAAGGCTGTGAAGTCATTTCTAAACACATTTTGAACAAAAAAATCGCGATTGAATCTCAAAAGAATTCAAGAAGTACAAGTCAAACGTGTTGTTTCACAAGTGAGTCAAACCGATCGCTTCACTTTGTATTTGGACTTGTGATCGAATGGAAGGTGTTTCAAGTCATGTTGAAACACATTTTGAACTGAAAATCGCGATTGACTGTCAAAAGAATTCAAGAAGTACAAGTCAAACATGTCGTTGCACAAGTGAGTTAAACCGATCGCTTCGCGTTGTATTTGGGAATCCTTGTGCAATTAATGCTCCAATGGGACTCGTGATCGCATGCAAGGTGTGACAGGTCAAGTCGAAACACACTTTGAACTGGAAATCGCAATTGAATGTCAAAAGAATTCAACAAGTACAAGTCAAATGTTTTGTTGCACAAGTGAGTCAAACCAATCACATCGTGTTGTATTTGCGAATCCGATTGGATTTAGTGCTCGTTCGGGACTCGTGATCGCATGGATGGATTGTGAAGTCATGTCTAAACACATTTTGAACCAATGGGACCTATGATCGCATGAAAGGTATGTCAAGCCATGTTGAAACATATTTTGAATTGAAATTTCGATTCAATCTCAAAAGATTTCAAGAAGTGCAAGCCAAACATGTTGTTGCACAAGTGAATCAAACCGATTGCTTCACGTTCAGTTTAGGGATCCGTATGCATTTGATGCTCCAATGGGATTCATAATCGGATGGAAGGAGTGTGAAGTCATGTCTAAACATATTTTGAACCAAAAATTGTAATTGAATCAAAAAGGAATTCAGGAAGTAGAGGTGAAACGTCTTGTTGCACAAATGAGTCAAACCGATCGCTTCGCGTTGTATTTGGGAATCCGAGTAGATTTAATGCTCAAAGGGGGCTCGTGATCGTGTGGAAGTTGTTTCAAGTCATGTGTGAAGACATCTTGAACTGAAAATCGCGATTGAATCTCAATGGAAATCAAGAAGTACAAGTCAAACGTGTTATTGCACAAGTGAGTAAAACCGATCACTTTGCATTGCATTTGGGAATCCGATTGGATTTAATGCCTGAATGAAACTTGTGATCGCATGGGAAGAGTGTTAAGTCATGTCTAAACACACTTTGAACCAAAAATTGCGATTGAATCTCAAAAGAATTCAAGAAGTAAAAGTCAAACGTGTTGTTGCACAAGTTAGTCAAATCGATCGCTTCGCGTTGTATTTGGGAATCTGTGTCCATTTAATGCTCCAATGGGACTCATGATTGCATGGAAGGTGTGGCATGTCTTGTTGAAACATATTTTGATCTGAAAATCGTGACTGAATATCAAATGAATTCAAGAAGTACAAGTCAAACGTGTTGTTGCACAAGTGAGTCAAACCGATCGCTTCGCGTTGTATTTTGGAATACGAGTGGATTTAATGCTCGAATGGGACTTGTGTCGCATGGAAAGAGTGTGAAGTCATATCTAAACACATTTTGAACCAAAAATCACGATTGAACCTCGAAAGAATTCAAGAAGTACATGTCAAACGTGTTGTTGGACAAGTGAGTCAAACCGATCACTTCGTGTTGTATTTGAGATTGAGAATCCGAGTGGCTTTCATGCTACAATAGCACTTGTGATCACATTAAAGGTGTGTCAAGTCTTGTCCAAACACATTTTGAAGTGAAAATCGCGATTGAATCTCAAAAGAATTCATGAAGTACAAGTCAAACGTGTTGTTCCACAAGTAAGTCAAACCGCTCGCTTCACTTTGTATTTTGGAATACAAGAGCATTTAATGCTCGAATGGGACTCGGGATCGCATTTAAACAGTGTGAAATCATGTCTAAGCACATTTTGAACCAAAAGTCGCGATTGAATCTCAAAAGAATTCAAGAAGTACAAGTCAAACGTGTTGTTGCCCAAGTGAGTCAAGCTGATCGCTTCACGTGTATTTTGGAAAATAAGTGGATTTAATGGTCGAATGGCACTCGTGATCGCATGGAAGGAGTGTAAAATCATTTATAAACACATTTTCAACAAAAAATCGTGATTGAACCTCAAAAGAATTCAAGAAGTACAAGTCAAACGTGTTATTGCACAATTGAGTCAAACCAGTCGCTTCGCGTTGTATTTGGAAATCCAAGTGGATTTAATGCTCGAATGGGACTCGTGATCTGATTGAAAGAGTGTGAAGTCATGTCTATACACATTTTGAACCAAAAATCGTCATTGAAACTCAAAAGAATTCATGAGTACAAGTCCAACCTGTTGTTGCACAAGTGAGTCAAATTAATTGTTGCGCTTTGTATTTGGGAATCAGTGCACATTTAGGCCCCATTGGGACTCGTTATTCCGTGCATAGTGTTTCAAGTCATGTCTAAAAAAATTTTGAACTGAAAATTGCGATCGAATCTCAAAAGAATTCAAGAACTACAAGTCTAACGTGTTGTTGCACAAGTGAGTCAAACCGATCGCTTCGCGTTGTATTTGGCAATCCGAGTGGTTTTAATGGTCGAATGGAACTCGTTATCCAAGGAAAGTGTGTGAAATCATGTCTAAACAAATTCTGAACAAAAAATCGCAATTGAGTCACCAGAGAATTCAAGAAGTACAAGTGAAACGTCTTGTTGCACAAGTGAGTCAAACCGTTCGCTTTGCAGTGTATCTGGGAATCTAAGTGGATTTAATGCTCAAATGGGACTTGTGATCGCATTGAAGGTGTTTCAAGTCATGTCTGAAAACTTTTTTAACTGAATATTGCGATCGAATCTGAAAAGAATTGAAGAAGTACAAGTCCAACGTGTTGTTGCACAAGTAAGTCAAGCCGATCACTTTGCATTGTATTTTGGAATGCAAGTCGATTTAATTCTCGAATGGGACTCGTGATCACATTGAAAGAGTGTGAAGTCATGTCTAAACATATTTTGAACCAAAAATCGCGATTGAATCTCAAAAGAATTTAAGAAGTACAAGTCAAACGTGTTGTTGTACAAGTGAGTCAAACAGATCGCTTCGCGTTGTATTTTGAAATACGAGTGGATTTAATGCTCGAATGGTCGCATGGAAAGAGTATGAAGTCACGTCTAAACACATTATGAACCAAAAATCGCGATTGCACCTCAAAAGAATCCAGGAAGTACAAGTCAAACTTGTTGTTGCACAAGTGAGATAAACCGATCTCTTTGTGTTGTATATGGGAATCTGCGTAGATTTAATGCTCGAATGGGACTCGTGATGGCATGGAGGATGTTTTAAGTCATGTCTAAAAACATTTTGAACTGAAAATTGTGATCGAATATGAAAAGAATTCAAGAACTACAAGTCAAACGTGTTGTTGCACAAGTGAGTCAAACCGATCGCTTCAGGTTGTATTTGGGAATCTGAATGGATTTAATGCTTCAATGGGACTCGTGATCGTATGGAAGGTATATCAAGTCATGTCAAAACACATTTTGAGCATAAATCGCGATTGAATCTCAAAAGAATTCAAGAAGTATAAGTCAAATGTGTTCTTGCACAAGTGAGTCTAACCGATCGCTTCACGTTGTACTTGGGAATCCGAGTGGATTTAACGCTTCAATGGGTCTTGTGATTGCATGGAAGGTATATCAAGTCATGTCGAAACACATTTTGAACATAAAATTGCGATTGAATCACAAAAGAATTCAAGAAGTACAAGTCAAACGTGTTGTTGCACAAGTCAAACCGATCACTTTGCGTTGTATTTGGGAATTTGAGTGCATTTAATGCTCGAATGAGACTCGTAACCGCATGAATGGAGTGTGAAGTCATGTCGAAACATATTTTGAACCAAAAATTGCGATTGAATCTTAAAAGAATTCAAGAAGTACAACTCAAACGTGGTTTTGCACATGTGGGTCAAACCGATCACTTCGCGTTGTATTTGGGAATCCGAGTGATTTATTGCTCGAATGGGACTCGTGATCGCATGGAATGTGTGTCAAGTCATGTTGAAATACATTTTGAACTGAAAATCGCGATTGAATCTCAAAGTCAAATGTGGTGTTGCACAAGTTAGTCAAACCGATTGCTTTGCGTTGTATATGGGAATCCGAGTAGATTTAATGCTTGAATGAGACTCATGATCGCATGGTAGGTGTGACAAATCATGTCGAAACACATTTTAAACTGAAAATCACGACTGAATCTAAAAAGAATTTAGAAGTACAAGTCAAACGTGTTGTTGCACAAGTGAGTCAAATCGATCGCTTCGCGTTGTATTTGGGAATCCGAGTGGAGTTAATGCTCGAATGGGACTCATGATCGCATGGGAGGTGTGTCAAGTCATGTCTAAATTCATTTTGAACTAAAAATCGCGATTGAATCTCAAAAGAAGTCAAGAAGTACAAGTCAAACGTGTTGTTGCACAAGTGAGTCAAACTGATCACTTCGCGTTGTATTTTAGAAATCCGAGTGGATTTAATGGTCGAATGGGACTCGTGATCGCGTGGTAGGTGTGTCAAGTGATTTTTAAAACATTTTGAACTTAACATCGCGATTGAATCTCAAAGGAAGGTGTGTTAAGTCATGTCGAAACAAATTTTGAACATTAAATCGCGATTGAATCTCAAAAGAATTCCAGAAGTACCAGTGAAACGTGTTGCTGCACAAGCAAATCAAATCGATCGCTTCGCGTTGTATTTAGGAATTCGAATGGATTTAATGCTCCTATGGGACTCGTGATCTCAAGGAAGGTGTGTCAAGTCATGTCGAAACACATTTTGAACATTAAATCGCGATTGAATCTCAATAGAATTCCAGAAGTACTAGTGAAACGTGTTGCTGCACAAGTGAGTCAAACTAATTGCTTTGCGTTGTGTGTGGGAATCGTAGTGGAGTTAATGCTCGAATGGGACTCCTGATCACTTGGAAGGAGTGTGAAGTCATGTCTAAACACATTTTGAACTAAAAATCGTGATTGAATCTAAGAAGAATTCAAGAAGTACAAGTCAAACGTGTTGTTGCATAAGTGAGTCAAATCGGTCGCTTCGCCTTGTATTTGGGAATCCGAGCGGATTTAATGCTTGAATGAGACTCGTGATCGCATGGAAGGAGTGTGAAGTCATGTCTAAACACATTTTGTGTAACACCCCAGTTCCAGACCCTTTTGAAAGTAGTTTTTAGTAATATAGAACATATCTTTGGTCCGGAACTAGAGCAGTACCTTCTACTTGTACCCGAGTTCATTTAAATTTTTACCGTATTCATTAGTTATATGGAGTTAGTTCGGATTCTTTCTCTCGGGTATCTCACGCCCATATCACAAATTGCGGAAGCATACAACATACACAACAAGTTATACTAAAAACTTCTTTTAAATTTATCTTTATAAACATGGTCTTATACATAAACATATACTCACATACATCATACATAATAGATAGAGTTTTGTTGAAAGATGATAATCTATAATGTCTAGCATTTATAGATACCTTTAACCTATTAGTAAATAAAAGCTCTAACTTGCCATATACATATATAAACAAAAATTGATCTTCATCCCTTGTATATGTATATAATATAAAACATGCCATTTAACCTTCCAAAAAGATATATTGAGGTTAATGGCTAAAAAGGGATGTAAAAGCAAAAGTTTACAAAATTTGAACTATATGCAGCTATCTATTTTATTAGGTCTCCTTCTTCTCAAAAGAGTCATACTACCCCATCACTCCTGTCTCATCTCAATAGCGATAAGGTACCTAGACAGCTGATACACACCAACGTAATGAGGATAAACCCCAGCAATCAAAACTACCTGTTTATAAACTCGTCGTTGTATACCATTGTGCCTTGCACAGAAAATTATTGCATTCCCATTGTCATCATATGTATAAAATCATGGATGTGATGCTTAACTCAAAACATATGCACGTCACTTTTCTCATAAACAGTTAGCATGGAAATTCATACATATAGGGCATAGGAAAATGGAATGGCATACTTACTTGTCATAAAACATTTAATATGAGCACATACTTGATTCATAAATAGGTAGAGGTATAGACAATTAACAAACATTAACAAGTGGGTCTATGCCCTGTTTTCAAAAAGAAAATGACTGAGTATAGGGACCACTACCCAGCGGATACTCACACATACACAACAAGTGGCTTTATCACAAGAACTTATAGCTACCCAGGCTATCATTATCAAGTGTACTATCTGGACCGTCCCCCAGTGTATCCGAGTACTATGAGACCCTGTATCATCAATTGTGGAGCACCCCCTTATCTCGGTAGGTCGCCTCCACTTCCAATTGGTTCTGTAAAACTCCAAAAATTTTGAAATTTTTATAGCATATTTATAAACATGAAAATTAGTTGTCTGGCAAATTTTAGCTCAAAACAAAATTATTTGCCCCCTGAAAATCTAATTAAACAATAGCGGTCTGATGTGGCAGAGCAGCAGACCCGACTTTTGTAAATGCTTTTCAACACCACACTTAATGAGTTCCAAATGATATAAAATTTTCCAGATCCGTTTTACATCATCAAGGACCCACATATCAAATTTTAACCTTTAATTCTTTCATTTGGTACTTCAACGACTAGATGAAAGTAAGAAAACCAGAAAATTTCTCTGCATAATTTCGTGAAATTCAAGTTTGTAAAAAGGATACCAAACAGACTCCGAAATTAACGAAATTTGGCGAGCATGAACTTTCTTATATCTAATTTTGGCCTACCAAATTTTTGAGCTCGATAAGTATGATTGTTTCATTATTTCCTTTATGCATGTCAGTAAACTCCAAAAACAGAGTGATACAACTCCGATTTTCAATTAAAACCCATACCCATTTCCAAACCCTTTCTAGGTTATCTAATTTTCAACTAGAATCCATACATGCAAGCATCATCTAACATCCATCTCAGTTCGGAAATCATAAGGAAGCAGGTTTTTACCTCTCATATGGCCCAAAAATCTGAAATAAAGTTTTTGGCCATTTCTTTGAAAACCTAATTTCAAAATGAGAGAGGTTGGAAGCTTGAATCTTGTCTTGTTCGTGTTCAGCTGTGTTTCTATGCTTGATCTTAAGTGAAGTCGGAGTTTCCAAGCTTGAATCAACCTTGGGTTCTCCTACTCCTCCCTAGACCACTCTCTCTCTAGAAATGAGGAAATGAAAGTATTATGAACTTTCACCGCTTGCTTATGCGTACATAAGGGCTGAGTCAAGGTTTTTGTGAGAAAATCACATTTTATAACCCCAAGCCTTAACTTTCTCTTCTTCTAAGTCCCTTATTTCTCTTATATTTTCCTTTCTTTCACTCTAGTCCCATTTGAGTAACTACTCTAAACTAATGCAATTTTATGCTTTCTAAATGCATCAAACAATAACATAAACAAACATTTAGTTAGAATTAATTAAGAAACAATTATTCCATTAACTGAAAAAGGTGGATGTTATATTTTGAACCATAAATCGCAATTAAATCTCAACAGATTTGAAGAAGTACAAGTCAAACGTGTTGTTCCATAAGTGAGTCAAACCGATTGATTCACGTTGTATTTGAGAATCCAAGTATATTTAAATCTCAAATGGGACTCATGATCGCATGGAAAGAGTATGAAGTCTTGTCTAAACACATTTTGAACCAAAAATCGCGGTTGAATCTCAAAAGAATTCAAGAAGTACAAGTCAAAGGTGTTGTTGCACAAGTGAGTCAAACTGATCGTTTCGCGTTGTATTTGGGAATCCGAGTATATTTAATTCTCGAATAGGACTCGTTATGGCGTGGAACGTGTGTGAAGTCATGTTTAAACATATTTTAAACCGAAAATGGCGATTGAATCTCAAAAGAATTCAGGAAGTACAATTCAAACCTATTCTTCCACAAGTGAGTCAAACCGATCGCTCCGCATTTTGTTCGGAAATCTGAGTGGATTTAAGGCTCGATCGAGACTCGTGATCGCATGAAAGGAGTGTGAAGTCATGTCCAAACACATTTTGATCCAAAAATCGCGATTCAATCTCAAAAGATATGAAGAAGTACAAGTCAAACATGGTGTTTCCCAAGTGAGTCAAACCGTTCGCTTCGCGTTGTATTTGGGAATTCGAGTAGATTTAATTCTCGAACGCGACTCGTGATGGCATAGAAGGTGTGATAAGTCATGTGTAAACACATTTTGAAATAAAAATCGCGATTAAGTATCAAAAGAATTCAAGAAGTACAAGTCAAACGTGTCGTTGCACAAAGGAGTCAAACCAATCGCTTCCATTGTAATTGGGAATCCGAGTGGATTTAATGCCCGAATTGGACTCATGATCGCATGGAAGGAATGTGAAGTCATTTCAAAACCCATTTTGATCCAAAAATCGCGGTTGCATCTCAAAATAATTCTAGAAGTACAAGTTAAACTTGTTGTTACACAAGTCAGTCAAACCGATCACTTCGCGTTGTATTTAGGAATCCGAGTGGATTTAATGCTCCAGTGGGACTCATGATCGCATGGAAGGTGTGTCAAGTCATATCGAAACACGTTTTGAACATTAAATCGCGATTGAATCTCAAAAGAATTCAATAATTACAAGTGAAACGTGTTGTTGAACAAGTGAGTCAAATCGATCACTTCACGTTCTATTTTGGAATACGAGTGGATTTAATGCTCGAATGGGACTCGTGATCGCATGGATAGAATGTGAAGTCATAAACATATTTTGAACCACAAATCGTGATTGAATCTCAAAAGAATTCAAGAAGTACAAGGCAAACGTGTTATTGCACAAGTGAGGCAAACCGATCGCTTCGGGTAGTATTTAGGAATCCAAGTGGATTTAAAGCTCCAATGGGACTCGTGATCGCATGGAAGGTATGTCAAGTCATGTTGAAACACATTTTGAACATAAAATCGTGATTGAATCTCAAAAGAATTCAATACATACAAGTCAAACGTGTTGTTGCACAAGTGAGTCAAACGATCGCCTCGCGTTGTAGTTAGGAATCCGTGTGTATTTAATGCTCGAATGGGACTCCTGATCGTATGAACGGTGTGCCGAGTCTTGTTTAAACACATTTTGAACTTAAAATCGCGATTAAATCTCAAAAGATCTGAAGAAGTACTAGTCAAACGTGTTGTTGCATAGGTTAGTCAAACTGATCACTTTGCGTTGTGTTTGGAAATTTGAGTGGATTTAACGCTTGAATGGTACTTGTGATCGCATGGAAGGAGCGTGAAGTCATGTCCAAAAACTTATTGAACTAAAAATCGCGATTTAATATCAGAATAATTCAAGAAGTACAAGTCAAATGTTTTGTTGCACAACTGAATTAAATCGATCGCTTCGCGTTGTATTTGGGAGTCCGAGTGGATTTAATGCTCGATCAGGACTCGAGATCACATGGAAGGGATGTGAAGTCATGTCTAAGCACATTTTGAACCAAAAATCGTGATTGAATCTCAAAAGAATTCAAGAAGTACAAGTCAAACGTGTTATTGCACAATTGAGTTAAACTGATCGCTTCGCCTTGTATTTGGGAATCCGAACGGATTTATTGCTCGAATGAGACTCATGATAGCATGGAAGGAGTTTGAAGTCATGTCTAAACAAATTTTGAACCAAAAATCGCGATTGAATCTCAAAAGATTTGGACAAGTACAAGTCAAACATTTTGTTCCACAAGTGAGTCAAACCTATCGCTTCGCATTGTATTAATTCGAGTAGAGTTATTTTTCGAATGGGAATCATGATCGCATGGAAAGAGTATGAAGTCTTGTTTAAACACAGTTTGAACCAAAAATTGCAATTGAATCTCAAAAGAATTCAAGAACTACAATTCAAAGGTGTTGTTGCACAAGTGAGTCAAACAGATCGCTTCGCATTTTATTTGGGAATCCGAGAAGATTTAATTCTCGAATGGGACTCATGATGGCGTTGAAGGTGTGTGAAGTCATGTGTAAACACATTTTGAACCGAAAATCGCGATTGAATCTCAAAAGAGTTAAAGAAGTACAAGTCAAACGTGTTGTTGCAGAAGTGAGTCAAATCGATCGCTTCACGTTGTTTTGTGAATTTGATTGGATTTAATGCTCGATCGGGACTCATGATCACATCGAAGGAGTATGAAGTTATGTCCAAACACATTTTCATCCAAAAATTGCGATTGAATCTCATAAGAATTGAAGAAGTACAAGTCAAACGTGTTGTTCCACTAGTGAGTCAAACTGATCGCTTCAGGTTGTATTTGGGAATTCGAGTAGATTTAATTCTCGAATGGGACTTGTGATGGCATGAAGGTGTGTGAAGTCATGTGTAAACACATTTTGAACCGAAAATCTAGAGTAAATCTCAAAAGAATTCAAGAAGTACAAGTCAAACGTGTCGTTGCACAAAGGAGTCAAACTGATCGCTTCGTGTTGTATTTGGGAATCCGAGTGGATTTAATGCTCGAAGTGGACTCGTGATCGCATGGAAGGAATATGAAATCATGTCAAAACACATTCTAATCCAAAAATTGCGAATAAATCTCAAAAGAATTCAAGAAGTACAAGTCAAACTTGTTGTTGCACAAGTAAGTCAAACCGATTGCTTCGTGTTGTATTTAGCAATCATAGTGGATTCAATTCTCGAATGGGACTCATGATCGCTTGGAAGGAGGGTGAAGTCATCATGTCTAACCATATTTTGAACAAAAAATTGTGATTGAATCTCAAAATAGTTCAAGAAGCACAAGTTTAACGTGTTGTTCCACAAGTGAGTCAAACCGATCGCTACGCGTTGTATTTGGGAATCCGAGTGGATTTAATGCTAAATTGGGACATGTGATCGCATGGAAGGTGTTTGAAGTCATGTCGACACACATTTTGAATTAAAAAACCCAATTGAATGTCCAAAGAATTCAAGAAGTACAAATCATACGTGTTTTTGCACATGTAAGTGAAACCAATCGCTTTGCATTGTATTTAGGAATCCTAGTGGATTTAATGCTCGAATGGGACTCCTGAACGCATGGAAGGTGTGTAAACTCATTTCTAAACACATTTTGAACCAAATACGGGACTGAATCTCAAAAGAATTCAATAAGTACTAGTCAATTGTGTTGTTGCATAAGTGAGTCAAACCGATCACTTCGCGCTGTATTTAGGAATTCGAGTTGACTTAGCTCGAATGAGACCTGTGATCGCATGGAAGGGGTGTGAAGTCATGTCTAAACACATTTTGAACCAAAATTCGCGATTGAATATCAAAAGAATTCAAGAAGTACAAGTCAAATGTGTTGTTGCACAAGTGAGTCAAACCGATCGCTTCGCGTTATCTTTGGGAATTCGAATCCGGCCAATTCCAACGATCTAGCCTCGAATCCTAACCCCGATGAGTGTTCAAGAACACTTTAGAAACATTATTCTACCCTCGAATCTGCCCAAACTTGGATTCTCAACTCAATTCCAAAAATGAAGAAAATGGGAACTTGGAGAGAATCGAGCGTTGTACCAACCTTAACTCGAGAGATTGTGATGAGGAATATGACGAGGGTGCTCTCCGGCTCCTCCTCCAACTCCGGCTCGCCGGATTCCAGCGAGATTCCCTCCAGATTTCCTTCCCCATCCAAGCCCTAGCTCCCTCTCTCTATCTTCTCCATCTCTCTCCTTTCCTTTCTTTCTTCTCTTGTTTCTTCCCATGGCTCTCTCCCTCTCTCTTTTTCCCTTTTATTTTCTTTTCCTTTCTTTTATTTACTAATTAAAATACTTAAATAATAATAAAAAAAATCTGAAAGTAATACTAAATAAATAAATAAATTAGTAATAATAATAATAATACCAAAGAGAAGGTTGAAAAATATCTCCATAATCCCTACTCCTTCCAATTAAATTTTATTTTCTTTTAAGTCCCAAATTGAATACCAAAAATAGTTCCTACTTCCTTTTCTTCCTCTTTTTATTTTCCTAAAAACCCCCTTTTTAAATATTTAAAATAATCATAAAAAAATATAAATTAATTAATAATTAAATACATAATAACTAATAATATCTTAATTTAGTTCCCACTCCTATTTATTTTAAGTTTCTAATTTTTTAGGTCCTGAATTAATTCCAAAAAATTATTTTCTACTTCTTTTCCTTCCCTTTTATTTTATTTTAAACTTCGAAAAATTTTCTCGGGTACTACAATCTTAAAAAAAATTTCCTTTCCTTTTATTTTAACTTTCATACTTTTTCTATATTCTTTTTAAAGTTTTAATTCCTAGCTCGAAAATAAATCATTCTTTAATCCTCGAAATTTTCCGGGGTATTACATTTAAAGCTCGAATAATACTCGTGATAGAATGGAAGGAGTTTGAAGTCATGTCTAAACACATTTTGAACCAAAAATCGTGATTAAATCTCTACAAAATTGAAGAAGTACAAGTCAAACATTTTGTTCCACAAGTGAGTCAAACCGATCGCTTCGCGTTGTATTTGGGAATCCGAGTAGAGTTAATTTCTGATCGGCACTCGTGATCTCTTGGAAAGAGTATGAAGTCTTGTCTAAAGACATTTTGAACCAAAAATCGCGATTGAATCTCAAAAGAATTCAAGAAGTACATGTCAAAGGTGTTGTTGCACAAGTGAGTCAAACCGATTGCTTCACGTTGTATTTGGGAATCCGAGTATATTTAATTCTCGAATGGGACTCGTGTTGGCATGGAAGGTGTGTGAAGTCATTTGTAAACACATTTTGAACTGAAAATCGCGATTAAATCTAAAAAGAATTCAAGAAATACAAGTCAAACGTGTCGTTACACAAAGGAGTCACGCCGATCGCTTCGCTTTGTATTTGGGAATCTAAGTGGATTTAATGCTCCAATTGGACTCGTGATCGCATGGAAGGAATGTGAAGTCATGTCAAAACACATTTTGTTCCAAAAATAGTAATTCAATCTCAAAAGAATTGATGGACAGATTTTCAAGTAATAAAATCCCCTCTACTTGCAAGTATACAAGGTCAGTTGTAATACGTACAAATATAAGGGTGTCGAACCCACAGGGATCAGTTCGAATACTAGAATTTAACATTTTCACAATTTTAAATTTAAAATAAAGGGGTTTTGGAAGTGGAAGTAAAGAAAAAGTTTAACAAGACTGAAAAATAGAATGTAGAATATTGAAAGTTGATAGAATCAAGTTGAATAACTTAGGACTTTGAATCCACGACTAGCTTCGTAATTAAATATCCGATGTTTATTTAAGGACTACCATTTATTTCATGTAGTGTTCTAGGCTACAAGCTTTGAATCACTTAGAATGATATTGGAACAAAGTTTTTGATACTCTATCTAATTTTAGCATGGACTATTCAAGTATGACATAATCCATCTAGGTTTAGCATAGAATATTCAAATTTTGTTACAATTTTATGATTACCATTACATGACCTCCACATTTAAGACTACAAGAATTGAAGTGGGTAATAGTTTTGATTTTAAAATCCATTAATATTACTACAAGAAATATTGAATAGAAATTAAAATCAAATAAGATAAGAAGAGCACAATGAAATATTAAAGAAAATTCTTAGTCATGTAATCCATAAAATAAAGGTGCATATCCTTAATTAATACTAAATATAAAATTACATAGCTAGGGCTTCATCAAAAATCCTAAGTAGAAAAAATTAGTTCTTCATGAAAAAATACATGATTACCAAACTCTTGATCTCCACCATCTCTCCCTTGAATATTTTGATCTTTGATAATTTTTGTGAGAGAAAGTAATGAGAGAATTTGGAAGAAGAAAATGGAAGTGAGAAGTGGGTCAAAAAAAAGGATGCCTTAGACCCTTGCCTCCCACTCCTATTTATAGGAAAACTTGCTCTCAAATACTAGCTTGCTTCATGGCTAAGTAAAAGGAAAATAATAAAATAAAAAGAAGAAGCCAACAATGCTTGAAGTGGCTTCAAGGTTGCATGTTTGTAAAGTTGCCACTTGAGCTAGATAACAACAGTTCTCAAAATTGTTGTCCACTATCAACTAGTCGGCGAAACCTAGAGTCAAAATTGAAGGCTAAAATGTTTTTAATAAAAGATAGAAGTGTGACCTTGCTGAGATTCAAGAACGGAGCAGCAAAGTTGAAAGCGCAACTTCCAAGCACTTGAGTTGGCTTACAGATTTGGTATGATTGCTCTCCTTAATTATGATAGTCAGATGCGGAAGTCAACAATTACAGCTGAAAAATGATGTTAAAATGTACAAAATCGCGTACTAGCTGTCTTGAACTCGGGCTCCAGAATCTTCATGTCAGAGCTTTTTACAACAAGAGCTGCCACTTGTCCTTATCTTCAAATTACCGCCTTTAACTCCTTACTCAGCCGTTTAATTAGTAGCAAATTCAAAATTTGCTTCTTTTTGTCAAAAAGGTAACCAACTGGAATCAAACACTTGCACACTCTTGGAAAACTCCATGAATAACCAATTGTGCCACAACCATTTGTCTATTATTATCTCACGTTTACTTTATTTACTTTTATTGCACCGAGCTTCCAAGAACTTCCTAGGATAATCATGAGCTTTCATGAATTGGTCCATGAGTCCTCTTTTAGCCCAAAAATTGAGAATACTCTCTGCAATAAAAGTTCCCAAAAGTTAAATTTTATATCCAAAAATTATAATTTTTCAAGGACAAATAAATAAATATTAAGGGGAATATTTCTATTAAAATATGCATTTATCACACCCCCACACTTAAGCTTTGCTAGTCCTTGAGCAAAGGAGAAGAACTAAATCATGTAAATCAGAGAGTTTAGTTACTCAAAGATTATAACTAGACCTTATCACGGGCCTTAAAGCCCGCCCGGCCTGACAGGCCCGGCCCACTAAAATGCAAATATGAGCCCGAGCTCGAAAGCCCATTTTTTTTAAAAAAGCCCGCAAAATACGGGGCGGGCTCGGGCTTTTTTTAAAGCCCAGCCCGTATATATACTTATTTATATATATATATATATAATACATCAAAATAAATAAAAAACTCTATCTAGTATAGAATAAATACCAACCTAATTGATAACTTAGTTCAATGTTTGATGTCCAAGATCTTGTATTTGATTCATTCAATCTTACATATTTGAACATTTGAAAAATTCAATCTTACAGGGGAGACTAGCTTCCAACTTCCAATTAACTAGCATTACACTAATTTTCCTAGAGTGCGTGTACCATTTTCTTCACACAATTAATTAGCAGCAAATTCAAGCTCTCTTAGAGTGGGTAATTTGTTATATATTATGGATACAAAATATGTAGATATATATACGTATTTTGTATCTAGATTCCAAAATATATAATATATTTTGGATACAAAATATGTATATCTTTATATACAATCCGTATAAAATGTTTATATATATATATACATTAAAATATTTTAACTATCTATTTTTAAGAAAAAAAGTATCTCTTTGTATCTTAGATGAAACATGAAACAAACTATAAAAAAAAAGTATGGTACAAAATATGGCGGCCCGAGCCCGTTTTTCATTTTATACGGGCCGACCCCGGCCCGTTTTTCGTTTAAAAGAATGGGCCCGAGCCCGGGTCCGGTCTTAGGCTTGAATTTTTAGTAAAAAAGCCTGCAAGCCCGGCTCGTATTTTTTAAAGCCCGGCCCGTGATCAGGTCTAATTATAACCATATATATAGATTAAATTAAAAACTATTTACCTCATAGTTGGCATCACCAACCATAAATAATAAAAAAAATTTCATAACAATGCAAATATTGAAACCTTATTAGTCAACCATTCAAAGGTATCTTTGTAACCAAGAAGTTAACATGATAGCTACATAGATCCTCATTAAGGGCATGTGTTTAACTCAACTCTCAACTGTTTAAAATTTACCAATGTATCACTCAAGCTCAATCAATATAATAACACTACCATAGGCTTGCAAATTCTTCCAATCTCCACTAGAAACAACTATAACAAGCATTTATCAAAAGCACTTTGTATTTGGTTGTAATGTTGGCCAAGGGATAGGTAAGGATTCTTTTAGGATTGTGGTGCTAATGACCAAGAATTTAATAGAGGATAAATCCTTTTCTCTTACATTTCAATTAAACTCCTTTTGCACTTCTTAACACTTCTTCGTAGCCAAAATCTATTGTAATGAGATAAGAATTACATTTAAACTTTCACAATAAAGGAATTTTCCCATACTTTCTCATTTTTTTCTTTCTACACGTCCTCATTTCTTCTTTAATTTCTTTGTATTTTTCAAATCAGACCATTGAAAATATTCGAGATATTAATTTTTATTATTGTTAATTTATTTTTCTTTCCCATTGAAAAATAAATTAAATTAAAAAGTTGAAATAAAATGAAGAAGAGAGAAGAAATAGAAAAATTAAAATTTTACCTATTTTCTAAAAAAATGGAAATTCATTTAGGACCTAAATGAAAAGGGGATTTAAAAGGATGGGGGAAAAATTGAATTCAACAACCTAATTTAGTTTCAGCCTTTTTATTTTTCTTTACTTTATTTAATTGAGGACTTATACCCGTGACCCCATTCAGCCAACACACACACACACACACACACACACAAAATAGAAGCAGAGGCAGCGAGACGCACGGACGGAATCGAGAAGCTCGAGGAGAAGAGGAAAGGCAAGTGCACGGCGGGTTTGGGCCGGAAACACGCCGGAGACGGTGCTCTGACATCGGAGAGGGTGACCAGAGTCCTCTTTCAACAATCACAAGCCTTCTATCTGATTGGAATAAGGTAAGAAAGCCCCAATCTCTCAAAACCCCAATTTCTTCAATTTTAGGTATTTTAGGAATTCTTCAATCACTTCCAATCGGGACATTCCGGGGATAAATTCAAACTTAGTAGGTGTTATTGAATGCTTAGGGAGGTTCAGAATCGAAGCTAAACCGTAGGAATTGATCGGGTATGGAAATCATGGAAATTGAGCTAAAAATTATGCTAAATTCGAATTTTGCTGGTTTGATGCATGAATAGGCTTCGATTGGAGTAGTATAGGTGTTAGAGTTGCTGGAAATATACAAGGGAATAAAGCCCGAGTATTTACCTTCTCAACCGGAACCCAATCTGGTGAAAAAGAGGCGATATACCAAGCACCGTACAGTAAGGAGCTGTGCTGCGGGCTGGACACCTCGGCCTAGTCCGTGGTGGACACCTAAGACCAACTAAATTGGTCCCAAAACTCTACTTATACCCGATTATGATTCTATATATAATTAAAGAAGTGGTATTTAAGCTTTTACTCGGCAAATAAGGGAGACGGTGGAATGAGTAAGCTAAGGCCTCTTTTGAGCCATAAAGAAATTCTTTTATTAGTTAAAAGTTCTTACGAACTCATGAAATGGAATCTAGCTAAATGAGAATCTCTAACCTAAGCTTTTAGAGGTTCTAAATGGCTCAAGTATGTGAAAGTCGGGTACAAAAATATTACGGACTTTCAGAAAGGGCAAATAAGACAACGTAACGAATTAAGTATCTTCTTGGATGTATCTAGAGGGTGCATGAGCATTAGCATGACACGTGCATGGTAGATGCTTAGTTAAACGTTTCTAAATTGCTTAAGTACATGTGTATAGGGCACCACAGAGTAGTTGGAGCTTCAGGTACTCCGAGGACTGATCAGGAGGGCCAGCGAAGTGAGGGGCTCTCCCATCCCTGCTCCACAGGGTTGGATGACTACGTGAAAATGTGGTTTGCTCTATTTTGTGCAATTGTTATATGAAATACGTTTATCAGAATGAATTTGCCTTATGCGTATGTGGTTAGCAAGTAAGCAGTGGACATGCGAACTATATATGTATTTATATGTTTATTCTCAAGCGTATATGTGTTATTGTCGCTCACCGAGCGTTATATGTTACAGTGGGTAGGATTGAGTCGTAATTCCATATGTGAGAGGTTCAGTAATGTTAGAAACCAATCACAGTGATCATCAATGTTAAGATCTCGTTTGTATGGTATGTTGAGGAAACTGAACATACGATGTTAAGTGTGAGTGAGAGTGCTGCATAATCGAAAAGGGGGGAACTAGGCCTAACTAATAGACACGTATAATATTCAATTAGTTATTCATAGAGCGTCTTTCAAGGTTAAACATGTTAGTCAAGCTTGTTTAGGTTAGTCCGGGTAGATCGAGTCGGTCATCCTGGTCGGACAGACAGGATTTTGTCTTCAGTAAGCATGCCACGTAGTGGCCATTACCTTGGCTTAGCCGAGGTCAGACAAGTTGCCAGCTATTACTCTAAGTGTGCCTTGGAGTTAGGAAGTTCCTAGTGTGATCAACTAGGTTCAAACATAAGATTACCTTCGGGCCAGTATATGTTCTAGAACATATGCCACACCGTAAGAAAGGAAAGAGTCAAACCATGGGAGCGGATCCCGTTTGCTTATGAGGAGTAGAGCATGTCCGGAAAGGTTCATTCTGGAGTTAACAGACCAAATATTCCAAGTAGGAATACAAAATCTAAGTGAGTTGAGGAGTCCGAGTGGACCAAGTTGGGGTAAAAGCCAATGGAAATCCAACGAGTAGAGTTGGCATAAGATGTCCAATTCTAAGTGGACTAACCTGAGGATGGTATAGAACCACAGTCATAGTCGGGTTAAGCAAGGTCTTCGGATGTGAGGACCGAACTGAGCCTGAGGCAGAGTAATGAGTATGATGGTAAGGAGGAGACTGGTGTGTTTCCATTATAAGCAGAAATGACTACAAGTAGTAGTCAGAGAAGAGTCTAAGTCTGTCAGGCAAAGGATGTCGACAAGGAGTAACCTGAAGTGGTTATGGAAACCACTAAGGATAAGTGTAGAAGTCCGGAAAAGAAAGGGAAACACGTGTCATAAATGTAAGATCCTTTACCGTTTGGTGGAGAAACGGTAAGTGTAATACATAGTTGTGCTAGTGCCATGGCATTTAGCTTCGTTAGGACACGAGTAGGGTAAAAAGAGTCTGTGGTGAGTGTAACAACCTCAGACAAGTTGCCAGCTATTACTCTAAGTGTGCCTTGGAGTTAGGAAGTTCCTAGTGTGATCAACTAGGTTCAAACATAAGATTGCCTTCGGGTCAGTATATGTTCGAGAACATATGCCACACCGTAAGAAAGGAAAGAGTCAAACCGTGGGAGCGGATCCCGTTTGGTTATGGCGAGTAAAGCATGTCTGGAAAGGTTCATTCTGGAGTTAACGGACCAAATATTCCAAGTAGGAATACAAAATCTAAGTGAGTTGAGGAGTCCGAGTGGACCAAGTTGGGGTAAAAGCCAACGGAAATCCAACGAGTAGAGTTGGCATAAGATGTGCAACTCTAAGTGGACTAACCTGAGGATGGTATAGATCCACAGTCATAGTCGTGTTAAGCAAGGTCTTCGGATGTGAGGACCGAACTGAGCCTGAGGCAGAGTAATGAGTATGATGGTAAGAAGGAGACTGGTGTGTTTCCATTATAAGCAGAAATGACTACAAGTAGTAGTCAGAGAAGAGTCTAAGTCTGTCAGGCAAAGGATGTCGACAAGGAGTAACCTGAAGTGGTTATGGAAACCACTAAGGGTAAGTGTAGAAGTCCGGAAAAGAAAGGGAAACACGTGTCATAAATGTAAGATCCTTTACCGTTTGGTGGAGAAACGGTAAGTGTAATACATAGTTGTGCTAGTGCCATGGCATTTAGCTTCGTTAGGACACGAGTAGGGTAAAAAGAGTCTGTGGTGAGTGTAACAACCTCGAAAGGGTTGGGTACATTGATGGCATAAAGTATGAACACCTACGTAGGGTGTATGCCGTGTAAGCGGTAAGTCTAGATGTAGAGTAGAGGGTGTAGTAAGATGTAAACGGACTTTTCTGGAGAAGTCGTTTACAAAGAATATATCAAGGGAATCCCAGCAGAAGGGTAGCTGCTTGGTAGTAGAGGATACTTGAGTATGGGGACTCCGATGTAGGGGAGTACTTCTATAGAAATAGAACCTAGTGTGCTATGCAAATAGCTAATGTCTTGGCGTGTTCCAAGACGGATATAAGAAGTCACTACGAAGGTAGCTAGTCGGACAAGCAAATTGAGTCAAGGTAAGCCTCACTATAGAAGGCAATAGTTAACTCCTCGGAGAACTAAATTGAAGCATGGCATCTGGTACGTGCTAGACACTCCATTGCAAAATTAGTAGCACGAATTGAATTGAAACTAGGAAAGTTAGGTATCCTCGAGGAAGGATACGACGGCAGATGGAGTCTGTCGGTTAACACCTCGTGTAGGGTTGGATAACTACGAAACTAGAAATACTAACGATCACAGAAAGAATATGTAGAAACCAGATGGAGACCTTGAGTCTCTAGGCGAGAAAGATGAACTGTAGGGTAAAACGGTAAAACTTCCACATTGAGGGAAATCATAGATAAAATTGAGCCAAGGCAAGGCAACAAGCCAACAACCCCACGAAGAAGATGAAATTCGGGGACCGAATTTCTTAAGGGGGGAAGTATGTAATACCCCAGAAAATTTTGATGATTAAAGAATGATTTATTTAAAATTTCGAGGATTTAAAAATGATTTATTTCGGGGCTAGGAATTTAAAACTAAAAAAAAGAATATAGAAAAGAATATGAAAGTTAAAAGAAACCGGAAAGGAAATTTTTTCGAAGTTTAAAATAAAATAAGAGGGAAATAAAAGAAGTAGAAAATAATTTTTGGGATTAATTCAGGACATAAGAAAATTGGAAACTTGAATTAAATAGGAAAAAAAGGATTAAATTAAAAATATATACTAGTTATTTTAGTTTAATTATTCATTATTAGTTATCTTATTATTTATTTATTTATTTATTGTTATTATTAATTAATTATGATTATATTATTATTCTATTATGTATTTTAATGCACCAGCCCCCCTAATTTTCCTATCCTGTGACCCCTTCCCCTTCTTTAATTAAAACACAAAATAAAAGAAAAAAAGAGAGAAAGAAGGCGTGGGTTTAAGAATAGAAAAGAAAGAAAAAGAGAGAAGAGAAAGAGAGAGAGGGAAGACGAGAGGTAGAAGAGAGAGAGAGGGGGAGATGCGTGGAGAAGAAGAGAAAGGAGAAGGGGAAGGAGGAGGTTCGCCGGAAAATTCCCGGGAGAGAGTCGTCCGACACCGGCCACGACCACCGGAGCTCGACTCCAACATCTTCTACACCTCCCACCAATCGAATCAAGGTGGGTAACCCCAATTTCATTCTAAACCCTCAATTTCGCCATTTTTAGGGATTCCTTTGATTGGGTTGTTTCGAGGGTAGATTGAGACCTAGAAAGTGTTCTTGAACACTTAGTTGGGTAGGAATCGAAATTATATTTCCGGATTTGCCCAAATTCGAATTTGGAAGGATTTGGGGTTGAAATTATAATTATTTCCAAATTGGGGAAAATTGTTGATAATTATGATTGAGCTTTGATTTGAGTAAATAGGCTTGGATTGATATTATTAAAATTATATAGTTGAAATATTAGCTGAGCAAGACCCGTGAAGAGTTGGCCCGAGGTTACTAAGGTTGAACCTTGACGTTAACGTCCCGGGTCCCTGCTCGGGTTGCCAAAATACATTTTAGCAGATTGCCCAAATACATTTTAAGGGTGATGTTGAGGGCTCCAAACCTCTTCTTTTCAATCTTAAACACCCTAGAATAATTCTAAATATGCTATCAAGCATCAAGAATTATTTTAGGTACCTTCTTGTTTCTCAAGGAGAGCATAGGATCAAATCTCCACTATTACGTTTTCTTTCCATAAAAGATTTGAGCTTGTAAAAAAAAGTGTTGCATATTCAAATATAATGAATTTTAGTTATTAAGAAAAATACAATTTTAATTATTAATTTTGAATTGACGTAAAGAGCTTTAACTTGTCTAATGTGTAATTAATTTGAGCCGTATCAACATATAACTGTATTCATATGAATAATGTGATTGGATGAACGAGAAGAGTTTGAGGTGTTCCTTTGATAAGTATCATTGTTCAATTATTCCCATTTGTTCCATATATTTAACAAAAACATAAAAATTTTGCACTTGGGTAGGTGACCAAATTCTAAAATGGTAATTTTATTGCCTCATAATTATTAGGAAGCCTTAAATTGAATGAATTGGAGGTATTTTGAGGTTTAGAAACTAGATTTTCTAGAACCCAAGTCGAAACACAAGTTGAATTAAAATGCTTAGACCTTCCTAGATTTGGATTCCTTCCAACCAAGCTAGATAATTAAGCTTCCTTAGATGCGAATACAAGTTAGATAGAGGTCTAGTACTCAAATCCAAGTATGTGAAACACTCAAGTAGAGTGTTATATGCGAGTAAGTCAAGTGTCCGACGAAGGATACACATAAGCCGGGATAGAAAAGTCCAATAAGACCAAGAGCTTGATTCTGTGGCAACCATGGACTACACCTGAGAGTAATGGAGAGGTAAATAACAAGTTAAGCTAAGCAATAACCTTAATGAAGTAAATGTTGCTCTTAGAGGAATAACGGCACACGATTGAGTGCAACAGGAACTTCGAGGAGACTTAAGTTATAAGAGAGGATTGGATTGAAGGTTGGCCAAGGTGAGGGTTCTTCCATCTCTGCTCCTAGGGTTGTATGCTTATGTGGATTACATGAGTATGTATATTCTCTGCTTGTCTGATATGTGTTAGCTAGAGATATAGAATGCTAAAAGAATGAAAGAACTAGAAAATAGGTTGTGGAAGATAGCTTGGATAGGAAGACATATGAGTAGAGTATAATTGTTTGCTATGATTGGTGTGTTACAAATCCAACTCATACACTCCGGAGGCATGATGAGTATTTTATTAAATCTTTTCCACGACGGTGGCATGAGTCCTTGTACGGAAGGGCTAAACTTTATTTTGAAAACTCGTCACGACGGTGACTTGAGTTAAAATCATGCAAAGGGAGTTATTGGTGAGTTTCGGATTTGGTTATGCTAGCCATGTGAGACATCGACTAGAACAACGTCAGATGACACTTGAGACCTCAGTTTTATAATCACCATGACGATGATCATTGCCCTATCCTGGTAATAGGGTCAGAAAGGATTTATATTGCTATGACGATAGCTTGAGGCTTAGAGAGTGCATCTGGACGGGTTTATGAGTTATATCCTGCTGAGGATACTTGTACATATTAATAAGGAGAAGAATTGTTGATCCTTCGAGAAAGATACAAAGAATCCTATTAATATGTGAGACTAAGGAAAGGAGACACGGGAGGAACCTACGGGTGAACCGTGAGCCTAGCCTAGTAAAAGAGAAATCATCCTGTGGAGTTGGTCCAGGGTGTGTCAGTGGCCATGCTTCGAGACGTCGAGCCGTGCCCGCCATGTGGCCTGGTTGGGTAATGGACGAGTGGGCTCAAGCTATTGCCCCGCAGCAAGGGGTCAGGACGGGCCACGTGGTGGCTACGTATTAGTTGTTTGATAGATAGAAATTGATTGTGTTTGATTAATAGAATCGTCACGAGGTGACTAGTACCCAAGTGAATGGGTTAGGTATTGTTTGATTAACAGAATTGTCACGAGGTGACCAGTACCCGAGTGAATGGGTTAAGTATATTTGCCACGTGGTGGCCAGTAGCCCAAGTGCACGGTTTCGAAGTAGAAAAGCCACGTAGTGGCTAGTAGATACCCCAGAGTTTGGGAGATTAAGTAGATGTATGTTTAGCATCTGTGTGTATGTAAAAATTGTCTGTGTTTGCATATAATTGCTGATTGTGCAGCGTAGTGGTAACGTACAAGATTACGTCACCACACGTCTTGTTTGATTCAGACATGCTGAAACGTGAGAAGACCGGTAAGTAAAAGCTAGCACTATATGTTACATGTTTACTTGCTGATTGATGACGTGGAATAAACTGCTGCATGTTTACAGTTATTAAATGCATGTGAGTGTTTGGGTGAAATTTCTGTTGTTGTGTGGTCGCCAAGAATGTATGCTAATTAACAGTAACCAGTTGTTTTTGCATGTGGTTGTGTATGACTCCCAATCCCAGCGCCATGGTACCCGCCTTGCGCCGGAGATGGGAGAGTTCTCACTGAGTCGTGTGGTTAAGACTCACACTTCATTTTTACTACACAGAGACAGGTTAAGTACAGGTGGAAGAAGTCTCGGTGGAACGAGGGTTGAGCAACACTTTCCAAGACCCACAACTTGTTCATGTTGGTGAATAAAGTGTAATTGAATTTTATTTACTTTATTATTGTATCATAAAGTAAAGGGTAGACGTACCCAATTAGATTGTATTACTAAATCTAGAACTGTTAGCTTCACACACCTTAAAGATCAGGATTTATTTTGTCGCGACACAGGGAAAATTTGTTTTCAAAATGTATATATATACATATATCTGTTGCATGTTAATAGGATAGGCAGCATCTTCGGATGTGTAGCCAGTACACAGGTTATATATATTATGTGTGTTTTCCTATATCTATATCCTGAAGTGGCACTGGACGTGGATTTTCTTACCTAGGATAGGCTACCATTTCGGTGTAGCCATGGTATTATACTGCATGTGGATGTATTTTCAATAATAGATATTCTGTCAATCAGGTGATAAGGCTTACAGGTACAGGGATATTCCCTGTGTCTGTGCCGGTCACAGTCCTCTAAACGGGGGTCGTGACAACATGCATTTTTTGATAGAGGGTTTTTGCTTAAGAATTTTAACAGAACATATATTACTCTAATTCCCAAAACCAACGGGCCTCAAACCTTTAAAGATTATAGACCTATTAGTCTTGCTATTGTGGCATACAAATTCATATCTAAGGTTTTGTGTAATAGATTGAAGGAAATTCTGAAAGATTTGATTGCCCCTAATCAGAGTGCTTTCATTAAGGGGAGACTCATTTCGGATAACACTTGGTGAATTAATACATAAAATAAGAAGTATTAGGAGAGGAAAAGCTAAATGGTGTGCTTTAAAGTTAGATATTCAGAAAGCTTATGATAAGCTCTCCTGGTCATTTATTGAGGCAGTATTGAACAAAATGAAGTTCGCTTCTATATGGATTCAATATATTATGCAGTGTGTGACAACAGTCTCCTACCAGTTGATCTTTAATGGTGCAACAACATGTTTGCCTTGTACTTGAATTCTTTTGAGATTCAATCAGGATTTTCATTAGAAATATGTTTCTACGCGACCTCATACTCGTTCCATGCGATCACGAGTCCCATTAAAGCTTTAAATCCACTCGATTCTCAAATACTACGCGAAGCGATCGGTTTGACTCACTTGTGCAACAACTCATTTGACTTGTACTTCTTGAATTCTTTTTAGATTCCATCGCGACTTTTGGTTCAAAATGCGTTTAGACATGGCTTCACACATCTTCCATGCGATCATGAGTCGCATTTGAGAATAAAATTCACTCGGATTCCAAAACACAACACGAAGTGATCGGTTTGACTCACTTGTGCAACAACACGCTTGACTTGTACTTGTTTAATCGTTTTGCGATTCAATCATGATTTTCAGTTCAAAATGTGCTTAGACATGACTTCATACACTTTCCATGCAATCACGAGTCCAATTCGAACATTAAATCTACTCGAATTCCCGAATACAACGTCAAGCGATCGGTTTGGCTCACATGTGCAACAACAAGTTTGACTTGTACTTCGTGAATTCTTTAGAGATTGAATGGCGATTTTCTGTTCAAAATGTGCTTATACATGAATTCACACACCTTCCATGCGATCACAAGTCCCAGTTAGGCATTAAATGCACTCGGATTCCCAAATACAACAGGAAGCGATCGATTTGACTCACTTGTATAACAACACGTTTGACTTGTACTTCTTGAATTATTTTGCGATTTAATCGTGATTTTCGGTTCAAATGTGTTTAGACACGACTTCATAGTCGTTCCATGCGATCACGAGTCCCATTGGAGCTTTAAATCTACTCGGATTCGCAAATACAATGCAAAGCAATCCGTTTGACTCACTTGTACAACAACACATTTGACTTGTACTTCTTGAATTCTTTTGAGTTCAATCGCGATTTCATTTCAGATGTGTTTAGACATCACTTCACACACCTTCCATGCGATCACGAGCCTTATTCGAGCAATAAATCAACTCGGATTCCCAATAACAAAATGAAGTGATCGGTTTGACTCACTTGTACAACAACACGTTTGACTTGTACTTGTTGAATTCATTAGAGATTCAATCGTTGTTTTCAGTTCAAAATGGTTTTAGACATAACTTGACAAACGTTACATGCGATCACGAGTCCCATTCGATCATTAAATCCATTCGGATTCCAAAATACAAGGCGACGCGATCGGTTTGACTCACTTGTGCAACAACACTTTTGACTTGTACTTCTTAAATTCTTTTGAGAGTCAATCGCGATTTTCAGTTCAAAATGTATTTAGGCATGAATTCACACACCTTCCATGCGATCACGAGTCCCATTCGAGCATTAAATCCTCTCGGATTCCAAAATACAAAGCGAAGCGATTGGTCTGACTCACATGTGCAACAACATGTTTGTCTTGTACTTTAATTCTTTTGAGATTCAATCGCGATTTTCCATTTAAAATATGTTTCGACATGACTTCACACTCGTTCCATGCGATCACTGTAACATCCTGCACTAATTTAAAATGAATTTCCTAAATTAATTAA
The DNA here is from genome assembly GCA_014851425.1 of Senna tora. NCBI lineage: Eukaryota > Viridiplantae > Streptophyta > Magnoliopsida > Fabales > Fabaceae > Senna > Senna tora. Next base: position 19,641,327 of record CM026262.1, read on the forward strand.
TTGTATGTATTTGATTTTTGTGTTTGATTGCTTAAGTGAGTGTGTTTGCAAGAAATTATGATTGGAAACCCTAATTAGGAGGGGAGAGAAAATTAGAAATGAAGATAGTTTTGAAAAAAAAAACCCTAACTAAAGTCTTAGGGACTAAATTGAAAGGTATATTTAGTTGTAGACATTTCGGACTTAGGATGGCCAAACTTAGTGAGAAAGACCAGTTTGACCTAGATTTGGTAATCCAAGACACTCTAGGGACACCATAAGACCTAAATGAGGGAACTCAATCACAAGACAAGCCCTGAATCCCCATATTTTCTCCAGTAGAAATTCAGGAACCAAAGTGAAAGAAAAAATATTTTTGGCATTAGGACCTAAACTGAGTCAAACCTAGAGGGAAAGACTACATGACCCTAAATTATGAACCTAGAATACCTTAGAAATGATTTAAGGACACTTGACCCTAAGAAAAACCCTAATTTCCTACTCTACAATTAGAAAACAAATAGGGACCAAATTGTAAAGAATCTAAAAGTGGGTTAAGTCACCATTTTCTCTAATTCAGACCACGAAAAGAAACATTAAGCTAACCAAACAAAGCCTTAAGGTGGCCAACACACCTTAATAGGTGTCCACGAAGTGAGGAAGCATAAATTGAGGCTAGACACCTAGATTTGGCATGCAAAAACTCATCATTAAACATCACATGTCTTACCCTCACTCATTAACTATAAAACCGAGGAAAGAGAGACTTGCAGCAAACCATTCTAGAGTTGAAGACCTGGGTAGTAAGGTTAAGGGTCTTAGGAGCTTGAGGAAGTGTATGTGGGAGCTGGGAATCGATGTTGGGTGGCTGAGAAGCGAGAAAGGCGGTTGGAAACTCAAGGCCACTTGAAGGGAAGCTCATCTTCACAACTCAGCTTGGAACTGAGGTCTTTAAAGGGTTTCAGCTGAAATCTTTTGTCGGAATTGAAAGGTAACCGATGGTTTCCCTTCCTCTTACTCTTAATTCCAAGAAGCATCCACCCTTGATGGTGGTATAAGTCTCAATTTTGTGATTCATTTCCTACTCTAGAGCTGTTTTGGGGTTTTGGGCATGTTTGCTTAAAAGTAGGATATCTCTTTCGATTCTTAACCAAATTAAGTGAATAATGTGTCCTTAGAAAGCTCCTTTCATCTAATTTTGAATGGAATAAATTCATGTATGATCCATAATAGCCGTACAGCAATTATTGGTCTGAGAACTGACTGCTTTGAATAAGGACTCTGTTTGAAATGTGATTTTGTTTGAAACTGTATTTTCTGTTCTGAGAGGTTCTAGATCCTGAAATTTTGATATGTTGGATTACTCTAATTCATGATCATCTGGTAAAAAGAATTTGTAAAATTCCATGATTTGATGATAGTTTCTTACATCTGAACCTACTGTTCTGAATACAACTCTGGTTTGGATAACCAGTTTTCTTGAAATTATATTTTATGTTCTATAAGGTTCTAGGTTTTGAAATTTTGATATGTTCACGTACTCTAATATATGAACATGTGGTAAAATGGAATTTGTAAAATTCCATGATTTGATGAAAATGTCTGGCCTCTGAACCTAGTGATTTGAACACAACTCTAAGTGGAATGACTAGCTTTCTAAATTCTGTAATTCTAGTTTTGTGAGGTTTTGAGTTCTGAAATGTTGATATGTTGGATTACTATAATGTATGAACATATTCTAAAAGGGAATTTCTAAAATTCCATGATTTGATTACAGTTTCTAGCCTCTGAACCTACTAACTTCAACACAATTCTAATTTGAATGACTAGTTTTCATAAATCTGTATTTTCAGTTCTGTGAGGTTATGAGCTCTAAAATTTTAATATGATGTATTTCTCTAATGTATTAACATATGGTAAAAAGGAATTTGTGAAATTCCATTTTTTTATGACAGTTTTTGACTCCTTAAGCTACCATTTTGAACACAAGCCTTGATTTGTTGTTCAGTTTTTCTTGACCTTGTATGGGACTATTTTTGAAGACTTAGGCCCTGAAAACTTGATATGTTATGGTAATTTAACCCATGAATAAATGGCAAAAAAGAATGGCTGAAGAATGGTGTTTTAATCATGTCAAAAACATGCTCAGAACCAAGGGTAGAGAAATGAATTTTCCCTATTTATAAGTGAATGCATTTGACATGTTCTTGCTGCAATTCTGTGTTTTTGCTGTGGGATTCAAGTGGAATCATGAAACTGGGTTTGTGCACTCTGAGAATGATGTTAATGCATGAGTGAAAGGTTGAAATCGTAAAAAGAATCATTTAAGGAACTTATATGCATTGATTCTTCCTTTTGTAACTTTGTTTGCAAAACTATAATTTCTTGAACTAATATAAGCCTCAATTTTGGTTGTGCAAGTTTGATTTACTTTTTTTGACAATTGCATATACCTGTTGAATGCTAAAAATGTCTAGAGTGCAAATTGAGCTTCAATAAGGACTAAAGTGCGTGAAAATCTTAATTTTTTCATTTACTGTAAACTTACTGTTCTTGATCTGTTCTGAGCATGATTTCTGTTTGAGAGTGCTGTTTTGGTATGCCATATATGTTAAATGCTCTATGTGTGGATATTGAGCTAAATTAGACATGAAATTAGGCTTAAAATGGGAAAGAATCAATAAAAGGTCTAAGTTATAGTTTTTGATTCTTTGAAGCATGAAACATAAATAATTAAGTATGACTTGATTATTTATGTTTCATGAGAAAATATGAGGGTTACATGCATTGTAAGTTAAGTGTTGACTTTTCTTGACTTTGCAACTAAGTTGACTTAAATGTTATGGTTTCATTTAAGTGTATGGCATCCAATTCTAAAAATGAGTTTAGCATGCATCTTGTGAAAATTGAAATGCCTGAGAGGGGCAAATAGTTTTGGCATGCATTGAGTTGAAATTGATGGTTCTGCAATTGAATAAACATTACCTGGAAAGTATATATATATATATATATATATATATATATATATATATATATATATATATATATTTGTATACATGATCTGTATGAAGAGGATACACTAGGCTGGCTAGGAATGCGTTCGGGACGTAGCTGTCTAGCAATTAGTGAGGAAATAATCCAGTCCGGGACTGGTGATCCTAAAGTTCTAACTTGTGCGCACATTGGGGACGCCCTAGATGTTAGGTAATTGCCTGTGCCTTATTGGCGGACTTTACTTATATTGGTAAGTCTTATTTGTCCTGTTTCAATATATTAGATTTTTGAAAGTGAGGTAATGGTTTAGATCAGTTGTACAGGTCTTGGAGGGATTTGGTCTTTGGCATGACTGACCAAAGAGGAAAAATGGTATATTGAGCTTTCCTATTTGTGAAATGGTTCATTTGGCATGACTGACCAAAGTGGACAAATGGTATTTTTAGCATTCATCTTTATGAAACTGTTCATTTGGCATGACTAACCAAAGTGGACAAATGGTATTTTGAGCATTCATCTTTGAGAAACTGTTCATTTGGCATGACTGACCAAAGTGGACAAATGGTATTTTGAGCATTCATCTTTGTGAAACTGTTCATTTGGCATGATTCACCAATGAAGAAAATGGTATGAACTTGTGATTTAAAGCATTCGCATATGTGGTTTAATTATGATCTTAAACATGGAAATATCTTATAATTGATATCTGTAAGTTGAGATCTGCACTTTTGAATGTGTGTGATTGATTACTATGGAGGAAGTTTTTCTGTATTCAGAGTAATGCAGCTGGACCACTAACGAAACTTTGAAAACTTAGTAATTGTGAGTTACTGGGATTTTATATCTCATTACGTTAGTGTGTTTAGATGCCCAGATATCATTTGCTGCTTGAAATGGAGGCAGTATGGGTGGAGGTGGCATCCTCCAGAAATTGAAGATACTTTCCTGCGAGCCTACAGAAGACATGCCTTTCCCTCCCATTTAGAGTTGGAAGGCAATGCTTTGCACTGAGATGTGTTCATGGCAATGGCCTATGTGCCATTCTTATCGTATATGTCTTTACCTCACTATGGCCTGTGAGCCCTTATTGAATTTTATAAGTACGTTTATATGCCATATACTTTTGATGTCAGTGAGGAGTGGAGACAAGGACTTCAATCTACTAGCTTATATGATATCTCTGATGTATGTATGCTAATTATATGTATTTGGGAAGTGTGAGAGCGAAAACGTAACTTCTAGTTTCTTAGGTTTAAATAAACCAAGCAGAAGTGAGTGATCCTTGGGAGAACTTAACTCTTATTATAAAAAGAAAAAAAAATTGACCCAGTTTTTCTTAAGAGTTAACTTAAACACCTAAATTCCGCACTACACATCTAATAAGGAACTAGGACGTTACAATCACGAGTTCCATTGGAGCTTTAAATCCACTCGGATTCCCAAATACAACGCGAAGCGATCGGTTTGACTCACTTGTACAACAACATATTTGACTTGTACTTCTTGAATTCTTTTGACACTCAATCATGATATTCGGTTCAAAATGTGTTTAGAGATGACTTCACACACCTTCCATACAATCACGAGTCCCATTTGAGCATTAAATTCACTCAGATTCCCAAATACAACACGAAGAGATCGGTTTGACTCACTTGTGCAAGAACACATTTGACTTGTATTTCTTGAATTATTTTGAGATTCAAAATTTCAGTTCAAAATGATTTTAGACATGACTTGACACATCTTCCATTCGATCACGAGTCCCATTCGAACATTAAATCCCCTCGGATTCCCAACTACAAGGCGAAGCGATCGATTTGACTCACTTGTGCAACAACAAGTTGGCCTTGTACTTCTTGAATTCTTTTGAGATTCAATCGCGATTTTGGTTCAAATGTGTTTAAACATGACTTGACACACCTTCCATGCGATCACGAGTCCCATTCGAGCATAAAATCTCCTCGTATTCCCAAATACAACACAAAGCAATCGGTTTGACTCACTTTTGCAGCAACGCGTTTGACTTGTACTTCTTGAAACTTTGCAATTTAATCGTGATTTTCAGTTCAAAATGTGCTTAGACATGACTTCATACACCTTCCATGCGATCACGAGTCCCATTCGAGCATTAAATCCACTTGGATTTCCAAAAGCGTCAGTGTGGACTCTCGCCACGGCGATAATTTCATTTTTCTCCTGGCGAAAATTATGTTTTGAGCCCTGGTAAAAATTATGTTTTGACCCCAAGCTTTCTTTATTAACGTTACAGTTTAGTCCTTACTTCCTCTCTACTTAAATTTGGTCCCTATTGCTTTCATTCCGGTCCCTGCTATGAGTTCTTGCTTTGGTTTCGGTTCTTGCACTTGGAATACATCTTCCCAATGATCCTTATTAAGCTTGCAGCACTTAACAAACATCAAACGCACCTATCCAATACAGTAAATAGGGCATTCTTTTGGGCATTTTATTATATTTCCATTTTTATTCCTTATATCAAGATATTCAACCCTTTTAAGGTAAAATCATATGCATTTCTTTATTATTTGTGTTATTTAATACTCTAAAATTAGGTTGATTTTTGATTCTATCAAATCCCCCACACTTTAACCTTTGTACTCTTGGACAAAGAAAATCTAAGTTTAGAGCACTCAAAATCAAGCTAACTTCTAGGGTTAGTACTCCCAATCAGAAATTAAAAAAAAATCTATCATGCAAGTACTGAAGTTAATTTTGATCTAAGATCACTTCGGCAAGTTAATCATGCATGGGAATTTCTTCAGTATTATTTAGGACCAATATAGCAATACACTCATATCATTACCAATATATTGGGGTAAAATTTATAACATACATACTTGCTTCTTACCATAGGCTTGCAGAAGGTCTATATCTCCATTGTTTGGTGCACACAAGTCCCCAGTCCGGAGGTCTTTTAGGCTTGTAACATCGTTGATGGAGGCCAATTATTTTTATCATGTTTCACAGAAAGAAAGAAATTGCATGTCCAATAGGCAATTTAGAAATCCTTAGGCATTGCCTCAGATTAGTGATAATTCTAACCTTCACCTCTTTCCTTCACTAATTTGAGAATCTTTGAGCTTGGATGCTTTTCTTGATTTTTTTTGTTTTTTTTTGTTTTTGCATCAAGCTTCGCACTATTTTTTTCTTTTTTTCATAAGTCCTTTTGTACTTACTAGATTCTCTACATACTAAAACAGAAGGGAGGTTAGAATTTATAATGATTAGCAATACCTTGGTTCTTTCCTTTACCTATGGTACGTGCCTGTTAGGCTCAAAAAGGGTGACTATGGATAAATCTGTTTAGGCTACTGTTTAGGCACAGGGTTACAGAAAGAACTGCCTCTATCGTCCTAGGTCCTTGTGTACTAATACAGGCTTGATTAAGACCAACTGCAAGTTCTAGAAGAAAACAAGTTAAGCAGTTAATACACTCAACAGATCTGAACATGAAAATCAGTGTTCGGGCTTAATCCTTCCAACAGGGCTAGATCACACAGATTGATCTTTCAATAATCATTCTGACTCTCTCAGGCATGTGTTAACCCGCTCAAGCAAATAAGAATATCTTGCATAGTGTATAGAAATTTCTTAATTAGGTTAACGCCCTAAAAATCATGCTGGGTCAAGAATTCTCTAACTCTAGATTGCCTAAGTCCATTTGCTTAAAAATCTAAGTTGGATTCATTGATTTTTGAAAAATATCTTGAATGAAAAATTTTGAATTCTCCCAATTTTTCAGAACAGAATAATTAGCAGGACCCTGAAGTCTTAGAATTTCTACACGTAGTGATTTCCCCTCCACACTTAAAATAAGCATTGTCCTCAATGCATCAAGGACAAGAAATTTTAAGACAGAAGGATACTTGGCAATCAAAAGTAGAATATACATAAAATATTGATTAAGTAAAGAAAGATATTGCATCATAGGGTTTAGTAATTTATAAATTCAAATTTTCAAAAAGAGAAATAAAATCACTAAATGGAAAATTCAGACAAAAAGAAAATAAAATTATCGAGGTGTAGAACTTTTAAACAAAATTATTTAGGTTTCTAATAATAGAATACTTACTTGGAATTCGAAGGAAGCATCATTCTTTAAATACCGTTGGGTTGCTTCCCAACAAGTGCTAAATTTATAGTCTTCAGCCGGACTTCCAGTTTTTCTAAGCTCTGTTAGGATCAATTAGTGTAAAATCCTGCCCTAATTTAAACTAAATTTCATAAATTAAATAAATTATGTTTATTTGATTTCTGTGTTTGATTTATTGAGTGATTGTGTTAGATAGAAATTAGGATTAGAGACCCTAATTATTAGGAGGGGAGAGAAATTTAGAAATGAAGAAAGTTAGGTTAGAAAACCCTACCTGAATTGAAAGGAAAACTATTCCTAAAGCCTTTTGAAATAAAATGAACAAATTAGGTAGACGAGATTGGTGAGACCAAAATTTTGGTAATTCAGGACACTCTAGAGATGCCCTAAGACCTAAATGAGGGAACCCAACCCTAAATCCCCACATTTTCTCCAGTAGAAATTTAGGGCCCAAATTGTAAGAAATTAAAAATGGACTAAGACACCCTATACCTAATTAATGCCACGGAGAATCATTTTTAAGCCACCCAAACACACCCTAACATGAGATTAGTCGGCCTATTAAGTGTCACCATGAGAATTAAGGCAATTTAGATGAAGACACCTCAAACTTTGCATGCAAATTTATGATTAAGCCCACTTACCTATTAATAGGAATCACTACCCACACACACTATAAACCCGAGACACACACACACAACCAGCACCTAAACTTGAACTTGCTAGAGAGAAGAGTGAGTGAGAGAGAGATACGAAGTTGGGAGAGAGAGATTTGAGGTTTGGAGCTCGAAACCTAGAAGCAAGAAGGAGGGAAACTGAGAGCTAGAGGTAAAGACTTCATTGTTGCTTTGAGCTTGAAACCCGACAGGAATTGGGAAGATTGCTTCATTTTCTTTGCTGGAAAATCAAAGTAACGTAGGGTTACTCTTTCTCTTAAGTTCTATGACGAAAAGAGGATATATCTAGATGATATAAGCCTTAATGTTACATTCATTCATCTCCTATTCTGTTTTGTTTCGATTTGAGCATGCTGTCTTAAAATGGAAATTTCTCATTTGTTTCTGAATGGATTTTTGTAAACTCAGTGTCATTGGAAAGTTATTTCAATGTACATTCGAAATACGATGGTCAGTGAGTTGATTGAGTTTAGCTTGAAGAGATACGATGGTCATATTATCAAGAGATGGCCCACCTTTTCAGCTTTAGTTTTTTTTTCAATTTCAGAAAAAAAAACTCTTTTCCACAAGAATTCCTGGTCATAAAAAGGAACAAAACTCAATTTAAAACCAATCCCCTGCAACGGCGCCAAAATTTGATGCCTGTGGAGCGCAAACAAATTAATATAAGAATATATTTCCTACTTTCAATTGAACAAAAACATGAGCATAAAGCAAGTTGGGTCGAACCCATAAGGATTGAGCGATTTTAATACTTTTTAATTAATCAAGACTTCAATAGAAATGAATTTAAAGTAACCAAAGGGGTTGTTATATTTGGAATAATAGAATTAAAATAAAAATTAAAACAATTGCAAGTGATATTGAGTGTAATGAAATCTTATGAATTCCTAACGTTATGGTTATGCTTAACACTTCAATTATGTTGTTTGGTTCTTTTTGCCAATTAAATTCAATATGCTGCTATTAGTCTTAGTCACTTTTATCGTTGTATGGTCTGTCGATCCTATACAAACTTTAACTCAATATTGGTCTTCTCATATGTCTATGTAGAAAATCAAAATAGAGAGTTGCATTAATTCGTTCAAGCTAATTTTGACTCGGTTAGGCCCTCCGTTATATGTCTATCCTTCGGGCGAATCTAGTAATTAACCGATGAATCAACCTAGAACTAACGATATTCAATTCTAGGACTAAATCTATACGCCTATTTCAAGGTCACCTAAATCCTCCAAATTACCCTAAGTGTTGGCCAGACAATCAGAGTTTAAGCATAAATTGAATAAACACCGAATCAATTGAATTCAACTATAAAAATTGTCAAACAAATATAATATCCATGCTAGAACACCATAACCCTATGATAGAAGAACCTAGCCTAGCATTGTCATTGATGCAAACAAAATTCTAGAAAGAAACATCATTGAAATCACATAGATAAGGAAAGACGAAGAAAACTCCATTTCGAAAGCATAAACCAACTCTTCGATTGCCTCCGGATCATGAAATTTGCTCCAAGAACTTGAGTATCTCAAACCCTAGCACAGCTCCACACTTGGACTTGATTTCCAACTCTCAATATCTCTCTTATTAAATCTATGAATTGCTGAAGTGTCAGATCCTCTCCAATCTTATGAGATGCTTATTTATATAACTTCCCGGGCCTCTAGTTTGATTAGGAATAGCATGGAGAAGACTATTAATTAGTTTATAATTTAATATTTAAATTCAAACTAATCAAAAAGCATCTCCAACTGTTTATTATATAATAATAATAATATATATCTAGATAGAATAATATATTTTCCTACTTAAATTCAAATAGAAAATATTATTTATCAAAAGATAAAATTATTTTATATAGAATAATATTATTTCCTAATTGATTTGAAATCTGAAGCTTGAATAATCCAATCCGGATCCTAATTAAATTCCCCACGTCATCTTCACTTTCAAATTTGAAATCACAATTTCTTGTGTCAGTGTGGACTCTCGCCGTGGCGAGAATTACATTTTGCTCTTGGCGAAAATTATGTTTTGACTCCTAGTAAAAATTATGTTTTGGCCCCAAGCTTTCCTTATTAACTTTACAGTTTAGTCCCTACTTCCTTTCTACTTCAATTTGGTCCATATTGCTTTTGTTCTGGTCCCTACCACGAGTTCTTGATTTGGTTCCAGTTCTTGCACTTGGAATACATCTTCCCAATGATCCCTGTTAAGCCTACAACACTTAACAAACATCAAACGTACTCATACAATACAGTAAATAGGGCTTTTTATCAAGATACTCAACAGTTTTAGGGTAAAATCATATGCATTTCTTTATTATTTCTGTTATTTAATACTCTAAAATTATGTTAATTTTGGGTGCTAAAAAATCCCCCAAGCGATCATAAGTCCCATTCGAGGATTAAATCTACTCAGATTCCCAAATACAACTCGAAGCGATCGGTTTGACTCACTTGTGCAACAACACATTTGACTTGTACTTCTTGAATTCTTTTGAGATTCAATCGCCATTTTCTGTTCAGAATGTGTTTAGACATGACTTCACACACCTTCCATGCGATCGTGAGTTCCTTCCGAGCATTAAATCCACTCAGATTTCCAAATAAAACGCGAAGCGATCGGTTTGACTCACTAGTGCAACAACACGTTTGACTTGTACTTCCTGAGTTATTTTGAGATTCAATCACGATTTTCTGTTCAACATGTGTTTATACATGACGTCAAAAACCTTCCAAGCGATCACGAGTCCCATTCGAGCATTAGATCCACTCAATTCCCGAAATACAACGCGAAGCGATCGGTTTGACTCACTTGTGCAACAACACGTTTCACTTGTACTTCTTGAAATCTTTTGAGATTCAATCGCGATTTTCAGTTCAAAATGTGTTTAGACATAACTTCACACAACCTCCATGGGATCACGAGTGTCATTCCAGCATTAAATCCACACAGATTCTCAAATACAACCCGAAGCGATCGGTTTGACTCACTGGTGCAACAACATGTTTAACTTGTACTTCTTGAATTCTTCTGAGATTCAATTGTGATTTTCTGTTCAAAATGTGATTAGACATCACTTCACACACCTCCCATGCAATCACGAGTCCCATTCGAGCATTAAATCCACTCAGATTCCCAAATACAACGGCAAGCGGTAGGTTTGAATCACTTGTGCAACATCACATTTCACTTGTACTTCTTGAATTCTTTTGAGATTTAATCGCGATTTTTGGTTCAAAATGTCTTTAGACATGACTTCACACACCTTCCATGCGATCGCGAGTCCCATTCGAGCATTAAATCCACTCAAATTCGCAAATACAACGTGAAGCTATCGGTTTGACTCGGGAAACAACATGTTCGATTTGTTCTTCTTGAATTCTTTTAAGATTCAATCTGGATTTTCTGTCCAAAATGTGTTTATACATGACTTCACGCACCTTCCATGCGATCACGAGTCCCATTCGAGCATTAAATCCACTCAGATTATCAAATACAGCGCGAAGCAATAAGTTTGACTCACTTGTGCAATAACACATTTAACTTGTACTTATTTAATTCTTCTGAGATTCAACCGCGATTTTCTGTTCAAAATGTTTTTAGACGTGACTTCACACACCTTGCAGGAAATCGCGAGTCCCATTCGAGCATTAAATCCCCATGGATTTCCAAATACAACGCGAAGCGATCGGTTTGACTCACTTGTGGAACAACACGTTTGACTTGTACTTCTTGAATTCTTTTGAGATTCAATCTTGTTTTTATGTTCAAAATCTGTTTAGACATAACTTCACACACCTTCCATGTGATCACGAGTCCCATTCGAGCATTAAATCCACTCAGATTCCAAAATACAACACGAAGCGATCGACTTGACTCATTTGTGCAACTACACGTTTGACTTGTACTTCTTGAATTCTTTTGAGATTCAATCGCGATTTTTTGTTTAAAGTTTCTTTAGACATGACTTCACACTCCTTCCATGCAATTGTGAGTCCCTTTCGATAATTAACTCCACTTAGATTGCCAAATACAACGCGAAGCGATCGGCTTGAATCATTTGTGCAACTACACATTTGACTTGTACTGCTTGATTTCTTTTGAGATTCAATCGTGATTTTCGGTTCAAAATGTGTTTAGACATAACTTTACACATCTTCCATGTGATCGCGAGTCCCTTTCGAGCATTAAATCCACTCTTATTCCGAAATAAAACGCGAAGCGATCAGTTTGACGCTCTTGTGCAACAACACATATGACTTGCACTTCTTGAATTCGTTTGAGATTCAATTGCGATTCTTAGTTCAAAATGGGCTTAGACATAACTCCACACTTCTTCCATGTGATCACAAGTCCCATTCAAACATTAAATCCTGTCGGATTCCCAAATACAATGCGAACCGTTCGGTCTGACTCACTTGTGAAACTACACATTCTTGAATTCTTTTAATATTGAATCGAGATTTTTCGTTTAAAATATGTTTCAACTTGACTTTACACTCTTTCCATGGGATCACGAGTGCCATTCGAGCGTTAAATCCACTCGGATTCCTAAATACAATGCGAAGCGATCTGTTTGACTCACTAGTGCAACAAAATGTTTGACTTGTACTTCTTGAAGTCTTTTGGGATTCAATCACGATTTTCAGTTCAAAATGTTCTTAGATATGACTTCACAAACCATCCATTCGACTACGAGTTCCATTCTAGCATTACATCCACTCGGATTCCCATACACAACGTGAAGCGATCGGTTTGATTCACTTGTGTCACAAGATGATTGACTTGTACTTCTTGAATTTTTTTCTTGATTCAATTGCAATTTTCCATTTAAAATGTGTTTCGATATAACTTCACACTCCGTCCATGGGAACATGAGTCCCATTCAAGCAGTAAATCCACTCAGATTCCCAAATACAACGCAAAGTGATCGGTTTGAATCACTTGTGCAACAACACGTTTGACTTGTATTTCCTGAATCTTTTGAGATTCAATTGCGATTTTTTATTCAAAATGTGTTTATACATGACTTCACACACCTTCCATGCGATCACGAGCCCAATTCGAGCATTACATCCACTCTGATTCGCAAATATAACGCGAAGCAATCGGTTTGACTCACTTGTGCAACAACACGTTTGACTTGTACTTCTTGAATTCTTTTGAGATTCATTCGCAATATTTGGTTAAAAATGAGTTTAGACTTAAATTCACAAACCTTCCAAGCGATCACGAGTCCCATTCGAGCATTAAATCCACTCAGATTCCAAAATACAACGGCAAGCGGTCGGTTTCAATCACTTGTGCAACAACACGTTTCACTTGTACTTCTTGAATTATTATCATATTCAATCGCGATTTTGGGTTCAAAATTTGTTTAGACGTAATTTCACACACCTTCCATGCGATCATGACTCCCCTTCGAGCATTAAATCCACTCAAATTCCCAAATACAATGCGTAGCGATCGATTTGACTCACATGTGCAACAACACGTTCAATTTTTTCTTCTAGAAATTTTTTAAGATTCAATCATGATTTTCTGTTCAAAATGTGTTTATACATGATTTCACACACCTTACATGCGATCACAAGTCCCATTTGAGCATTAAATCCACTCAGATTCCTAAATACAACACGAAGCGTTTGGTTTCACTCACTTGTGCAACAACATGTTTGACTTGTACTTCTTGAATTCTTTTGAGATTCAATCGCTATTTTTGGTTCAAAATGTGTTTAGACATGACTTCACATACATTCCAACGATCACGAGTCCCATTCGAGCATTAAATCCACTCAGATTCCTAAATACAAGGCGAAGCGATTGGTTTGAATCACTTGTCTAACAACACGTTTCACTTGCACTTCCTGATTACTTTTGCTATTCCATCGCGATTTTTTTCTGAAATGTGCTTAGACAAGACTTCAAATACCTTTCTTGCGATCACGAGTCCCATTCGAGCTTTAATTCCACTCAAATTCCCAAATACAAAGCGAAACGATCGGTTTGACTCACTTGTGCAACAACACGTTTGACTTGTACTTCTTGAATACTTTTGAGATTCAATCACAATTTTCTGTTCAACATGTGTTTAGACATGACTTGACACACCTTCCATGCGATCATGAGTTTCATTCGAGCATTAAATCCACTCGGATTCCCAAATACAACACGGAGCGATCGATTTGACTCAGTTGAGCAACAAAAGTTTGACTTGTACTTCTTGAATTCTTTTGAGACTCAATCGCGATCTTCCATTTAAAAAGCATTTGGACAAGACTACACAATCCTTCTATGCGATCAGGAGCCCCATTCGAGCATTAAATCCACTCAGATTCCCGAATACAACGCGATGCAATCGGTTCGACTCACTTGTGCAACAATACGTTTGACTTATACTTCTTGAATTTTTTCGAGATTCAATCACAAATTTCTGTTCAACTTTTACTTAGATATGACTTTACACACCTTCCATGCGATCACGAGTCCTATTCGAGCATTAAATCCACTCGGATTCCCAAATACAATGTGAAGCGATCGAATTGAATCACTTGTGCAACAACACGTTTGATTTGTACTTCTTGAATTCTTTTAAGATTCAATCACAATTTTTTGTTCAAAATGTGTTTATACATGACTTCACACACCCTCTAGGCAATCACGAGTCCATTCTAGCATTAAATCCACTCGGATTCCCAAATACAACGCGAAGCAATCGGTTTGACTCAGTTCTGCAACAACACGATTGACTTGTACTTCTTAATTCTTTTGAGATTCAATCGCTATTTTCTGTTCAAAATATGTTTAGACATGACTTCGCACACCTTACATGCGATCACGAGTCCCACTTGAGCTTTAAATCAACTCGGATTCCCAAGTACTATGCTAAGTGATCGGTTTGACTCACTTCTGAAACAAGTTTGACTTGTACTTCTTGAATTCTTTTCAGATTCAATCGCGATTTTCGGTTCAAATTTTTTTTTGACATGACTTCACGCACATTCTATACGATCACTAGTCCTACTCGACTATCAAATCCATTCAGATTCCCAAATACAACGCGAAGCGATCGGTTTGACTCACATGTGCAACACCACGTTTGATTTGTATTTCTTCAATTCTTTTGAGATTCAATCGTGTTTTTATGTTCAACATGTGTTTAGACATACCTTCAAACACCATCCATGTGATCAGGAGTCTCATTCGAGCATCAAATCCACTCAAATTCCAAAACACAACACGAAGCGATCGGCTTGACTCATTTGCGCAACTACACGTTTGACTTGTATTTCTTGAATTCTTTAGATATTCAATCGCGAGTTTCTGTTCAAATTGTGTTTAGACATGACTTCACACTCCTGCCATGCAATTGCGAGTCCCGTTCGAGCATTACATCCACTGAGATTCCCAAATACAACACGAAGTGATCGGCTTGACTCATTTGTGCAACTACACGTATTTCTTTTGAGATTCAATCACGATTTTCGGTTCAAAATGTGTTTAGACATAACCTCACACATCTTCCATGCGATCACGAGTCCCTTTCGAGCATTGAATCCACTCTTATTCCCAAATAAAACTTGAAGCGATCAGTTTGACTCTCTTGTGCAACAACACATATGACTTGCACTTCTTGAATTATTTTGAGATTCAAATACGATTCTTAGTTCAAAATTTGCTTAGACATAACTTCACACTTCTTCCATGCTAACACAAGTCGCATTCGAACATTAAATCCTCTCGGATCCCAAATACAATGAGAAGCGATCGGTTTGACTCACTTGTGCAACAACATGTTTGACTTGTACTTCTTGAATTCTTTTGAGATTCAGTCGAGATTTTCAGTTAAAGTGTGTTTAAACATGACTTCACACACCCTCAATGCGATCACGAGTCCCATTAGAGCATTAAATCCACTCAGATTCTTAAATATAACTCGAATCGATCAGTTTGACTCACTTGTGCAACAACATGTTTGACTTGTACATCTTGAATAATTTTAAGATTCAATCACGATTTTTGGCTCGAAATGTGTTTAGACAAGACTTTAATCACCTTCCACGCAATTACGAGTCCCATTCGAGCTCTAAATCCACTCAAATTCCCAAATACAAATCGACGCGATCGGTTGGACTCACTTATGAAACAATACATTTGACTTGTACTTCCTAAATACTTTTGAGATTGAATCTTGATTTTTTGTTCAAGATGTGTTTAGACATGACTTGACACACCTTCCATGAGATCATGAGTCCCATCCGAGCATTAAATCCATTCGGCTTCCAAAATGCAAGGCGAGGCAATGGGTTTGACTCACTTGTGCAACAACACGTTTGACTTATATTTCTTGAATTCTTTCGTTTAAAATATGTTTCGACATGAATCCTCTTATTCCTCTCTTCTTGGATGTCCTGCATCATTTGGGTAGCGGCATCAGCTTGTCTCTTCGTTCCCTCTGCCAATTCCCTCATGGTCTGCGCATCCCCATTAGGATCCGCCTCGTTCCTTTGGTTATTCCCAGTATTTCACCTTGGAGGCATAATTCACTCCATACTTTTTAATAGCAAGGACAGCCCAAAGCATTCTCCATCAAGGCATATTCACTCAATTTGCTTCATATCAATCCATTTTAGCTTTCTCTAAATTAAAAATACAAAAGAATTTAGTTATAGTTTCATTTAGTTACATTTAATTCTCTTTAGTTTACTTGCACACAAGGTGTTTGTTTAATTGCCCCAAAGACATCCCGTTTTGTGTTTATTTGTGCATAATTGCCTATAGAATTGATAGGCTCCGCAAGAGGGAATCGACCTAGGTTGTGCCACTAGCTGCACTTTCTAGTAATTATTTTAATTGGTGCCAACCTCCCAAAAAGGCCGCGTTCCATCAACATGACTTCACACTCCTTACATGTGATCACGAGTCCTATTAGTGCATTAAATCCACTCAGATTCCCAAATACAACACGAAGCGATCGTTTTAACTCACTTGTGCAACAACTTGTATTTCTTGAATTCTTCTGAAATTCAATTGTGATTATTCGTATAAAATACGTTTCGACATGACTTGACACTCTTTCCATGCGATCACGAGTTCCATTCGAGAATTAAGTCCACACGGATTCCAAAATACAACGCGAAGCGATCGACTTGACTCACTTGTGCAACAACACAATTGACTTTTACTTCTTGAATTCTTTTGAGATTCAATCACGATTTTTCATTTAAAATATGTTTCGACAAGACTTCACACAGCTTCCATGCGATCACGAGTTCCATTCGAGCATTAAATCCACTCGGAATCCCAAATACAACGCGAAGCGATCCATGTGACTCACTTGTGCAACAACACATTTGACTTGTACTTCTCGAATTCTTTTGAGATTCAATTGACATTTTGATTTAAAATTTGATTCGACATGACTTCATCATCCTTGCATGTGATCACAATTACATTCGATAATTAAATCCATTCGGATGCCGAAATACAACGCCAAACGATCGGTTTGACTCACCTGTGCAACAACACGTTTGACTTGTACTTCTTGAATTCTTTTGTGATTCAATAGCATTTTTGGTTCAAAATGTGTTTAGACATGACTTCACACAGTTCCCGTGCGATTACGAGTCCCATTCAAGCATTAAATCCACTTGGATTCCCAAAAACAACGCAAAGTGATCGGTTTGACTCACTTATGCAACAACTTGTGATACATTAATTCTTTTTAGACTCAATTGCGATTTTCTATTTAAAATATGTTTCGACATGACTTCACACTCCTTCCATGCGATCAAGAGTCTCACTCAAGAATTAAATCCAATCGGATTTCCAAATACAATGCGAAGCAATCGGTTTGACTCACTTGTGCAACAACACATTTGATTTGTACTTCTTTAATTCTTTTGAGACTCAATCACGACTTTCATTTCAAAATTTGCTTAGACATGACTTAACATACCTTCCATGCGATCACGAGTCCCATTTGAGCATTAAATCCACTCGGATTCCCAAATACAACGCGAAGCGATCGGTGTGACCCACTTGTGCAACAACACGTTTGACTTGTCTTTCTTGAAATCTTTTGAAATTCATGTGCAAATTTCGGTTAAAATTGTGTTTATTCACACTCCTTCCTTGAGAACACGAGTCCCATTCGACCACTAAATCCACTCAGATTCCCAAATACATCGTGAAGCGATCGGTTTGACTCACTTGTGCAACAACACGTTTGACTTGTACTTGAATTCTTTTAAGATTCAGTCAGGATTTTTTGATTAAAATATATGTCAAAATGACTTCACACACCTTACGTGCAATCACGAGTCCTATTCGAGCATTAAATCCACTCAGATTCCCAAATAAAATGCCAGGCGATCGGTTTGACTCGCTTATGCAACAGCACGTTTGACTTGTACTTCTAGAATTCTTTTGAGATTGAATAGCAATTTTCCATTTAAAATTTGTTTCGACATGACTTCACATTCCTTTCGTGCGATCATGAGCCCATTCGAGAATTAAATCCAATCGGATTTCCAAATACAACAAGAAGCAATCGGTTTGACTCACTTGTGCAGCAACACCTTTGATATGTACTTTATCAATTCTTTTGAGATTCAATTGCATTTTTCGTTTCAAAATATGTTTGGGCTTGAGTGGACACACCTTCCATGTGATCATGAGTCCCATTCGAGTACTAAATCCACTCAGATTCCCAAATAAAACTCGAAGCGATCGGTTTGACTCAATTGTGCAAAAACATGTTTAACTTGTACTTCTCGAATTCTTTTCAGATTCAATCGCATTTTTCGGTTCAAAATGTGTTTAAATATCACTTCACATACCTTGCATGCGATCACGAGTCCAATTCAAGCATTAAATCAACTTGGATTCCGAAATACAACGCGAATTGATCGGTTTGAGTCACTTGTGAAAGAACACGTTTGACTTGTACTTCTCGAACACTTTTTAAATTCAATCGGGTTTTCACTTCAAAATGTATTTTGACATGACTTGACACACCTTCCATGCGATCTCGAGTCCCACATGAGGATTAAATCCACTTTGATTCCCAAATACAACGCGAAGCGATC
The DNA here is from genome assembly GCA_014851425.1 of Senna tora. Lineage (NCBI taxonomy): Eukaryota > Viridiplantae > Streptophyta > Magnoliopsida > Fabales > Fabaceae > Senna > Senna tora. The sequence goes on from CM026262.1 coordinate 19,660,187, forward strand.
AGTTTGATTGACATGTGCAACAACACGTAGGACTTGTACTTCTTAAATTCTTTTAAAATTCAATCGCATTTTTCAGTTCAAAATGTGTTTAGACATGACTTCATGCACCTTTCATGCAATCACGAGTCCTATTCAAGAATTAAACCCACTCGGATTCCCAAATACAATGCGAAGCAATCAGCTTGACTCAATTGTGCAACAACACATTTGACTTGTACTTCTTTAATTCTTTGGAGATTCAATTGCAATTTTTGGTTCAAAATTTGTTTAGTCGAGACTTGTAACATCGTCCATGCAATTGGTTTGACTCACTTGTGCAACAACGCGAAGCGATTGGTTTGACAAACTTGTGCAACAACATGTTTGAATTATACTTCTTGAATTGTTTAAAGTTTTAAATGTGATTTTCCATTCAAAACATGTTTTGATATGACGTTGCACTTCTTCCATGTGATCACGAGTTCCATTCGAGATTTAAATCCACTCGAATTTCCAAATACAAGGCGAAGCAATCAGTTTGACTCACTTGTGCAAAAACATGTTTAACTTGTACTTCTTGAGTTCTTTTGAGATTCAATCGCATTTTTTGATTCAAAATGCGTTTAAACATCACTTCACATATCTTCCATGCGATCACGAGTCCAATTCAAGCATTAAATCAACTTGGATTCCTAAATACAATGCGAAGTGATCGGTTTGAGTCACTTGTGCAACAACACGTTTCACTTGAACTTGTTGAAATCTTTTTAGGTTCAATCGTGATTTTGGTTCAAAATGTGTTTACAAATGACTTCACACTATTTCCATGCGATCACAAGTCCTATTCGAGCATTAAATCTACTCGCATTCCCAAATACAACGCAAAGCGATCGGTTTGACTCACTTGTGCAGCAATACGTTTTACTTGTACTTCTTGAATTCTTTTTAGATTCAAAATCTGTTTTTGGTTCGAAATGAGTTTAGGCTTGACTTCACACTCCTACCATGTGATCACGAGTCCCATTTGTGCATTAAATCTACTCAGATTGAAAATTACAACGCGAAGACATCGGTTTGACTCACTTGTGCAACAACAGGTTTAACTGATACTTCTTGAATTCCTTTGAAATCTAATCGTGATTTTCGGTTCAAAATGTGTTTAGAAATGACTTGACACACCTTCCATGCGATCACGAGTCCCACTCGATTATTGAATCCACTCGGATTCCGAAATGCAATATGAAGCGTTCGGTTTGACTAACTTGTGCAACAACACGTTTGTCTTGTACATTTTAAACTCTTTTGAGATTTATTCGGGATTTTATGTTTCAAATATGTTTCGATATGGCTTCACACACCTTCGATGCGATCAAGAGTCCTATTCGAGCATTAAATCCACTTGGATTCACAAATACAACGCGAAGCGATTGGTTTGACTCACATGTGCAACAACACGTTTAACTTGTACTTCTTGAAATCTTTTGAGATTCAATCACGAATTTTGGTTCAAAATATATTTAGACATGACTTGAAACACCTTCCATTAGATCACGAGTCCCACTCGAGCATTAAATCCACTCGAATTCGCAAATACAGTGCGAAGCGTTCGTATTGACTCACTTGTGCAACAACACGTTTGAGTTGTACTTCTTGAATTCTTTTGACATTCATTCACGATTTTCCGTTTAAAAATTGTTTCTATAAAACTTCACACACCTTCCATGCGATCACGAGTTCTATTCAAGCATTAAATCCACTCGGATTCCCAAATACAACGTGAAGCGATTGATTTGAATCACTTGTGCAGCAACATTTTTTACTTCTACTTCTTGAATTCTTCTAAGATTCAATTGCGATTTTCCGTTTAAAATATGTTTTGACATGACTTCACAGTCCTTCCATGCAATCACGAGTCCCATTCAAGAATTAAATCCTCTCAGATTCCCTAATACAATGCGAAGCGATCGGTTTGATTCACTTGCGCAACAACACGTTTGTCTTTTACCTCTTTAATTCTTTTGAGGTTCAATTGCGATTTTCTGATTAAAATATCTATCGACATGACTTCACACTCCTTTCATGCGATCACGAGTCCCATTCGAGAATTAAATCGACTCAGATTCCCAAATACAATGTGAAGCGATCGGTTTGACTCACTTGTGCAACAACACGGTTGACTTGTACTTGAATTCTTTAGAGATTCAATCGCGGGTTTCAGTTCAAAATTTGTTTAGACATGACTTCAGACTCCATCCATGTGATAACAAGTCCCATTCGAGCATTAAATCCACTCGGATTCCGAAGTACAACGCAAAGCGATTGATTTGACTCATTTGTGCAACAACACGTTTGACTTTTACTTGAATTCTTTTGCGATTCAATCACGATTTTCAATTTAAAAGTGTTTAGACATGAGTTGTCACACCTTCCATGAGATCACAAGTCCCATTCAACCAATAAACCATCTCGGATTCCCAAAAAGAATGCGAAGCGATCGGTTTCACTCACATGTGCTGTAACGTCCTAGTTTCTTTATTGATTTTAATTGCGGAATTAGGTTATTTACTTAACTTTTTAAAATCCTGGTCCAACTTTTGTTTCTTTTTCTTTTCATGTGGGATAAATAAAGTTAAGTGTCTCCCCAAGGATCGCTTACTCTCAGTTGGTTATTTAACCTAAGAAACTTGAAGTTACATGTTTGGTACTCTTGCGCACTCCCAAAATTTATACACAAATAAAGTCAGGTGAAAATGAGGTACTAATGCTCCATACATATCCTAAGCAGTTCAAAGGCTAGTCTACTGCATACAATTCTTACATGTATATATACAGACATTAGTATCATAGTCAGTGGCTCGAAGGCCCAAAATAGTCAGTACTAAAATCTATAATTGAGTGACATTTGGGTCACTACCAAAATATGAGTCCACTCCTTGCTACTCGACCATGAAACCCTTTCTAAGTGCCCAGGAAATTCTCAACCGAAGGGAAAAAGAAAAAGATGTTAACCGCCTTCAGGATTTGGAAGTAACCCAGAAGGGGAACCTCCAAGAGCTCTACCTCAATCTCCAGCAGTAGTATGTACCTGGGCATCTGAACACACTAACTTAGTGAGATATAAAATATCAGTAACGTAGATTACCAGTTTTATAAACAACTAATTAGTGGTTCAGCTGCATTTCTAACAATACAGAAAAAATAATTTCTTCTGAGTTAACATATAATTTAAACTTATTTAACATCGATTATAAGATATTTCCACTTTTATAAAGATCAGCATGTAATCAATACATCAATCACAAGATATTTCCACTTACACAGTTCAGAATATACGATCAAGCTCAAAAACTGTAAACAGATGAAAAGTCATTTTCTTTTCAAAAATATGGATGTTTACCACTACATGCACTTATTAGCCATGCCAAACATCAAGTCTCTCCAGGACCTGTACAACTGGTTAAACCAATACCATCAATTAAAAAATCTAATGAAACAGGACAATACCGACTTACCATTTACCAATATAGTAAAGTCCGCCCAAATAAGGCTAACAGGAATTTACCTAACATCCCAGGGCATCCCCGGTGTGCGCACAAGTTAGAACCTTGTCTCCTCACTAGTTGCTAGGCAGCTACGTCCCGGACGCATTCCTAGCCAGCCTAGTGTGTCCTTTTCATACAGATCAAATTATACAATATAATTTTTCATCCACAGGTAATGTTTACTCAGTTGTTAATCAATTGCCTCTCCAGGGCATTTTTACCATTTTACCCTCCAAGGGCATATGCAAATCAAACACAAATACTTGCCCTCCAAGGCATATTTACAGTTTTACCCCTCCAAGGGTATACGCAATTACTTGCCCTCTAAGGCAAAATTACAATTTTACCCCTCCAAGGGTATATGCATGCTCAAATGCCTGTCGTCCAAGGCATTTTAGTTCACAGATGCATGCTAAAACTCATTTTCATGATTTGGATGCTACACACTTAAATAGCCTGATAAAACAGTCAATTCAGCCACTGGTCAACTTAAAAGTCAAACAAAGTCAACCACAACGTCAAATATGACTTACACAGCAAGTAACAGGTATAACTATTCATTTAAGCATCCAAAAGTCATGAACTTATACCACAAGCATCATTAAGACATACTTAACAGTCTCAACTTGTTTTCCAATAAAGATAATTGCATTTGGACCATTAATTTCACAAATCTTTTCAAAAGAGTCCTTTTCTTTAAGGTAAAGGAAATCAAGGCATAATTCAAGTCTTTTGACCACATTCAGTCACCAACAGAGTCAATTAGGACCTATTACACACATCCAGAAAGATCCTAACATAATCTAACCAAAATTTGGCTAAAAATAGGAATTCTCAGCTTTTCTCAAGTTTTTCTTGCAAATTAGTCCCTATTAAGACCCAAATTCTGTTTTGGGTTGTTTCAAGCTAAAAACAAGGTGCAATAAGTACCTAAGGGCTATTTGTGACTCTTACACAGAGAGAATCCATACAGAAACCACACTTTTTCAGCAAAATACATCAATTTGCAAATTTCTTAAAGAAATCTAGTTTGGTGTTTAAATAGGGTTGGAGGCCACTTTGGCCACTTCCTTGCTAACACAGAGGACCTCACTAACCCATAAAACCAGAAAATACAGAAGCTTACACTCAAACCACTCATTTTACATAGTTTCTGACAAAGGGGCAAAAATAGTGAAATTAATTCATTTTAGTCCATGTTTCATACTCTTTTCTGTTTTGACCTCTATCCAGCCCAAATTAGCATCTCTTAATCAAGATAAATCAATTTGTGGCTTTTACAGCAAGTGGGTGTAACCACTTCAGTATAGAACTGTCATTTTTGCAGACCTTTCCCTCTTTTGCCATTTTTCCTCTTTTTAACACTTTAAGGTTCTCTAGGCCATGTCTTAGCTCATTTTTTGTTTTGTGGGAGTACTTAGGACGTCTAGAGGGTGGGAGGATGGGCCTACCCTCTTAGAACCTGAGTACCCAAGTTTTAGGGTTGGATAGCCCACTATATGTCCTTTCTTCATGCTTACTTCTTATTCTAAAAATATTGTATCTCTACCACTTTTCTTTCAACTTTAGTTTCCTGACTGCCCAATGTCCTTCCCAACTCAAAAGTCACATAAACACAGGGTACACAACCACAATTCAGCAAGCATTCACAGTAGTCACATCAACACAGGGTACACAGCCAAAATTCAGCAAGCACTTACAATGGAAAATCCTAGGAAAAGTTCATTTTACATGCATTAGCTCTCTTAGTTTGAACTAGAGTTTTAATCAAACACTTTCAAAGTTTTGGGCTACTGTGGGACTCATCAAGGCATGTGAAAATGTACAGATAACAACACTTACAAGCTTACAAGACCCACTTGGCAGAATTCAAGTTACTCTTCCAAAAATCATATGTTTACTCATTTTTGCATTCTATAAGTTTTTAAATCAAAAGTTAGGCATTGGATAGGTAAATCCTAAGTATTTAGCCACTATGGAAAGACTAGAAAGATCATGAGAGAGGTACACACACCAACCAGCAGTAGTTCAAAGAGCTCATTGGCCAATTTTAGTTTAGAAAGTTCATCCCAATCTCATGGCTTTCTTATTTTAGAATAGGAATTCACTCCATCACTTTCATACCAGAAATATGTCTTTCCAAGACTCTTAAAAGACTTACCAGCTAGTATTTTACAGATTAATAGCAGTGAAACAAAAATTTTGCAGCAGATGACAATAGGAGAAAAGAAACAAGATCATCTTTAAAAGAATCTTTCACTTTTGTAACTATGAAACATAACCATTGAATCAGAAGTTACATAAATGATCATAGCAAATTTCTACCACCACAAGGTCCTAATATCCATTACTTAATCAACTTGACTCAATTCAGAACTTAGACCACCAGAAACACAAAATCAGCAAGCACACATTTTCACATTAGAAAAATAACATTTTAACATAATTTCAGCAAGTTTTCGTGGCTCTGAACCCTTGTACGGCAGCCTCTGATGATACATGAACTAAGGGGATTTTGTAGTTCATTCTCTTAGCTTTCTTTTGACTACTCACACGTTAAATTTGGTTAAGAAATGAAGGCGTTATTGTCTCTGAAAGTACCACTGCCCAAAACATAGTTCTCTGTGGCAGCAACGAGAAGAAGGGTCATAGAGGCTCATACCACCACCATTGATGGATGCTCTTGGCTCAGATGAAGAAGGAAGGGTAACCCTACGTTACCTTGATTTTTCAGAGGAAGAATCACAGTTTCAGCTTCTGAATCGAGTGGGCAAGTTTGGTGAAAAATAGCAAATTCTGAGTGTGTGCTTGTGCAAGTTCCTCAGCTTCTTCCTCGACTTCTAGCTGCCAATTTCGATCCTCCAGCTCCCTTACTGCTTCAGCTTCTCTCTTGAACTCTCACTCACCTACTCTCAGCTTCTCTCTTTCAGTTTGCTTGCTAGTGTGCCTCTCTCTCTCGATTTCACTCTTTATATAGCACTAAGGCCATGTGAAGTTGGAATGATGAGAGTGGTAAGGTGTTTAACGGCTGGGGCTTGTGGGTTAGTATTAGGACACCTAATTAAGTTTTTCTGGAAGCTTAAGGGGTTGTTTGGGTGGGTAATTGGGCACTTAGGCCTCGGGTAAAGTTAATTAGTTTAGGTGAAGTGGCTTAAGTGGTCATTGATTTAAGTTGTGTTCTTGCTAATCTCGGTTTTCCAGCCTCAATTCTGTTTATTTTGACCTTGTATTCAGTTCCCTTATGTTGCTAGATGATGTAACTACCTTAATTGGGTATTTATTTTGCTTTAAAAATAGTAAATTCAATTGCAAGTCCATAAAGGCATTAAAAAGGATTTATTTGTCATAAATTTCTTATTTGTTTCACTTTTTAAAATATGTAACTTGTCTAATTATGTTGGTTTTTCACTAAGCTTCGTGGTTGATACTTGGTAGGGTAGTTTAGGGTGTCTTTGGGTGGTTAATTCTGACTTTCTTGGGCTTTAAGTAAGCTAGAGGGCTTGAATTGCAATTTTTCAATTCTTTAAGTCTTGAATTTTTACTTGAGAAAATGTGTCCTTTTAGGACTTTTCTTGAGGTTGGGGTTCCTTAGCTAAGTCTTAGGGTATCTCTAAAGTGTCGCAGGGTATTTTTCTAGGGTCAAATAGGTATTTTCTACACTTTTTAACTCACTAAGGAAAAGGGCTAAAAACTTAGTTTTTCTTTCAGTTTAGTCCCTAGGGTTAGGGTTAGCGTTCCTTTGGCACTTTTCTTCTGATTTTTAGGTCTCTTTGCCTCTAGTTAGGGTTTTCTAGACTTATTTACAAGTAAAAAAAATGCAAACACATTCAAGCACTCAAAAATCAAAAAGTCAAACATGTTAAAGAAAAGTCAACGGAAGGGTTTTTGGTCAAACTTGGGTTTCAATTTTTTGGGATATTACATGTGCAACGACACGTTTGTTTTTTGGTTCAAAATGTGTTTAGAAATGACTTCACACATCTTCCATGTGGTCACGAGTCCCATTCTACCATTAAATCCACTCGGATTCCTAAATAGAACGCGAAGCGATCGGTTTCACTCAAAATTTAAGAAAAAGTCATGTCCAAACAAATTCAATCAATCACAAATCCAAAAGTCAAACATATCACAGAAAAGGTCAACAGAAAATTTTTGGTCAAAGTTGGGTTTAAATTTTCAGGATGTTACAGTACTCCCCTCCTTATTAGAATTTTGTCCCCAAAATTTAAGAATGAACCTGCAAATAATGCTGGATATTGTTGTCTCATGTCCTCCTCATGTTCCCAAGTCATTTCCTGTGTTGAAACATCTTGCCACAACACTTTGACTAATGGAACGGTCTTGCTCCGGAGTTGCCTGTTCTCAAACTCTAGAATCTTCACAGCGACTGAGGGGTAAGTTAAATTTTCTTTCAATTCCACTGGCTCAGTCTTGAGTACATGTGAAGGGTCGAGGATGTATTTACGGAGTTGAGAAACATGGAACACATTGTGTAGGTAGGACAAGTTTGGGGGTAGGGCTATTTGATATGTTGCCGGACCGACTCTCTTAAAAATTTGATAGGCACCTATGAATCGCGGATGTAATTTTCGTGCTTTTAGTGATCTCCCTATGCCTCATATTCAACTCCTTCTGATAAAAAAGGTACTTAAGGCTCTTATGGTCACAGAAAATTGTAAACCTAGCTCTGTATAATAAGTGTCTCCAAATTTTCACTGCAAAGATTACGCCGCTAGTTCTAGGTCATGTGTCGGGTAGTTCTCTTCATTTGGCTTAAGTTGTCGTGAGGCATACGCCACCACTTGCTTATTCTACATAAGCACACAGCCAAGTCCTTTCTTTGAGGCATCAGTGTATACCTCGAAAGGCTCCGATGGGTCAGGTATGGTAAGCACCGGGGGTGTGGTTAACCTATCCTTTAGAGTTTGAAAGCTAGTTTCACATTCTACCGACCATTTGAAAGGTGTGTTCTTTCGGATCAATCTTGTCATAGGGAGAGCTATCTCCGAAAATCCGCTTATAAACCTCCTACAGTACACAGCTAAACCCAAAAAGCTTCTAATTTTAGTTAAAGTTTGAGGTCTCTCCCAGTTCCTAACAGTCTCCGTCTTACTAGGGTCTACAGCTATGCCTTGCCTATTGATCACATGCCCTAAAAACTTCACTTCTTCTAACCAAAACTCGCATTTCTCTATCTTGGCGTATAGCCGTTTCTCTCGTAGTACTTGCAACACCAGTGCAAGATGTTCTTGATGCTCTTCTTCACTTTAAGAGTAAATCAGAATGTCATCAATCAACAGTACGACGAATTGATCTAGGCAAGGTCGGAAGATGCGGTTCATGTAGTCCATGAACACCGCAGGGGCATTGGTCAGCCCAAATGGCATCGCCAGGAACTCATAGTCGCCATAACGCGTCCTGAATGCGGTCTTGGGAATATCTTCCTTCTTAACCCTAATCTGATCGTACCCTGATCTAAGGTCAATCTTTGAAAACACAGTTGCTCCTCGCAACTGGTCCAACAAGTCATCTATGCAGGGTAGGGGATACTTGTTTTTGATGGTCACCTTATTCAACTGCCTATAGTCTATACAAAGCCTAAGGTTTCCGTCCTTCTTTTTCACAAAGAGGACTGGGTCTCCCCAGGGTGAAACACTAGGTCTAATAAACTCAGCAAGTCGTTTATTTAAGCCTTCAGCTCTTGCAATTCAGATGGGGCCATACGGTAAGGAGTGATAGATATGGGTCCGGTTCCAGGCATAAGATCTATGGAGAATTTGATTTCTCTCTCGGGAGGCAACTCATGTATTTCATCAAGCAAAACATCACTGAAATCCCTGACCACTAGAATTAGACTAATGCTCCCTTCTAGACTTAAGGTTCTAGGTTCTTTGACAGTACAGGCATTTAAATAGATCACTGATTTAGTAGCGCAATCTAAAACAACACGATTCTTAGATAACCAATCCATTCCTAAGATTATGTCTATGGTGGACATATTCCAACAAATAAGGTTTGCATGAAAGAGTTTAGAATTTATGGTGATGGGACAGTTCAAACAAATATGGGTAGCAATCAGTCTTTTCCCCAAAGGGGTAGAAACATGTAGTTCACACAATAAGGGTTGGGCATAAAAATTTAGGGATTTCACACATGCTTCAGAAATTAAAGAGTTAGTGGCTCCTGAGTCAAATAGAATTTTAAAATTTATGTTTTGAATCATACCCGTACCCTCTATGAGATCCTTAGTTTGTTCATTGACAACTCCATCCAGAGCAAAGACTCTTCCAACAGCCGGTGTTCGGTTTCCGTTCCCTACAGGATGCTTGGCCTTGCACGCCTTGGAAAAATGTCCATGTTTCCCGCACCGTTAGCAGGTGAAACAGGGCTGAGTAGGGTAGTGTTCCCTATTGCATTTGGCGTATCGAGAACGGTTCATTCCAGTAGGGGTAGTTCTGCAGGTACTTCCCTGGGCAGGTTTGAAGTTTGGTTTCCTCACATTCAGGTTATTTTGGGGTCTCCAATTGAACCTCTGGTTTATTGCAGCCCTATCACTCAAGTTTTTACTAATGATACGACATTTGTTGACTAGCTCCGCATAGTTCTTTATTTCTAGCGGGGCTACTTGGGTCTTATGTTCAGGTCTAACCCGGCCTTAAATTGGGCTGCCTCCCATCCCTCATCATGCCTAAACTTCAGGTATGTAGAGAATTTGGCAAGTTCCTCAAACTTGGCCAAATTCTCATCAAAGGGTCTCCCCCTTTGTTTTAACTGTAGAAATTCAATCTCCCTCTCCTTTTTAACATTCTCCGGATAGTATATTGCTAGAAAAGTTTCCTTAAACGTCTCCCAGGTTAAGCGGCGATTCCTACCCTCGAGTACCTGTCTGGCTCCTTGCCACCAGTACTCAGTCTTAACTTGCAGTTGATTGACTACAAGGGCTAACTTTTGTGGATTGGGGGTGTGGAGTACATTAAACAACTTTTCTAGTTCCCTCAACCATTCCTCAGCTACAACAGGGTCATAGGTACCTTTGAATACCGGAGGCCTAGCCTTCTGGAATTCAGCCCACCCCAGGTTATTACCCTCATGGTGCTATTATCATGTTGATCATGGTTTGGGGTATTATGGTTGCCCTAGGCCTGGCGGAGTACCTCGGTAGTTGCTGAGGCTTAGTCTCTTATAGCTTGTGCCATGTTCTCAAATGCATGCATCATTTGACGAACCATGTCACTTTCAGGTTGCCTATTGTTAGCACCGCTCCTGGTATTTACCATAGCTTTCTGCTAACAAAAATATCACTAAGGTGATCAATCTCAATAATACTATTAAATAGATAAAAGTACAGCAAATAGAGGAGACATGCAGCAGTCTAGGGTTCCTAGCACTAACATAGACTCAGTTCACTCAAACTGTCATGATCAGCTGAGTTCATTCAATCAGTGTTCATGTTAGGCTATTCTACCTATGAATTAGCAGAGTTCTAATAACTGTGCTCTGATACCATAATGTAACGTCCTAGTTTCTTTATTGATTTTATTTGTGGAATTCAGTTATTTAACTTAACTTTTAAAATCCCGGTGCAATTTTTTTCTTTTCTTTTTATGTGGGAGTAATAAAAGTCAAGTGTTACCCCAATGATCGCTTATTCTCGGTTTGGTTATTTAACCTAAGAAACTAGAAGTTATGTGTTTGTTACTCTCGCGCTTTCCCAAAGTTCATTTTGGTGCATATAAAGATAGTTAGGTGAAATGAGGTACTAAACCTCCATAAATAAGCTAATCAACATACAAGCTACGTCTACTGCATACAGCCATACATATATATACTTACATAAGTATCATAGTTAGTGGCACGCATGCCTAAATAGTTAGTAGTATAATCCAAAATAGAGTGACTTCTAAGTCATTGCCAAAATAAGAGTCAGCTCCCCGCTACCTCCCAATCACACACCCTCTCTAAGTCCCAGGGGCATTCTCTACCGAAGGGAAAAAGAAAAGGATGTTGATGGCCTTCAAGATTTGGAAGTAACCCAGAAGGGGGACTTCTAGTAGCTCCACCTCAATCTCTAACAGTAGGACGTACCTGGGCATCTGAACACACTAACGTAGTGAGATAAAAAATCCCAGTAACGTAGATTACTAGTTTTATAAAACTAATTAGTGGTGCAGCTGCATTACTAAGAATACGGGGAAAACTTTCTTCATAATTTGAAAAGCAGTTATAAATCAATTAAAATCAATCACAAGATATTTCCGCACATGAGTTCAGAATATATGATCATGCTGAAAGGCTTTAAACAGATGAAATGACTATTTTCTTTCTAAAGAATGCATGTTTACCACTATATGCACTTATCAGCCATGACAAACATCAAGTCTCTCCAAGACCTCTACAACTGGTTAAATCATTACCATCAATTAAAACAATCTAATGAAACAGGACAATAACCGTCTTACCATTTACCAATATAGTAAAGTCTACCCATATAAGGCAACAAGTATTACCCAACATTTCAGGGTGTCCTCCGGTGTGCGCACAAAGTTAGAACCTTAGGATCACCAGTCTCGGACTGGATTATCTCCTCACTAGTTCTAGGCACCTGCGTCTCGGACGTATCCCTAGCAAACCTAGTGTATCCTTTTCATACAGATCAAATAATATAACACAGATTTTCTTCCACAGGTAATGTTTACCCAGTTGTCTTTCACTTGCCTCTCTATGGCATATTTATAGTTTTACCCCCCTCCAAGGGTATATGCATTCAATCACAGATGCATGCTAAAATACCTGGCCTCCAAGGCATATCAGTTCACAGATGCTTGCTAAAACTCAATTTCAGGGTTTGGATGACACACACTTAAATAGCCTGATAAAAACAGTCAACTTATCATTTGGTCAACTGAAAAGTCAAACAAAGTCAACCACAACGTCAAATATGACTTACACAGCAAGTAACAAGCATAACTTTGCATACAGACATCCAAAAGTCATGAAATTTCACCAGAGGCATCTTTAATACATATTAAACAGTTTCAACTAGTTTTCACAGAAAGAGAATTACATTTTGACAGTTAATTCCATAATTCTTTATCAAGGGGATCCTTTTTCCAAAGTAAGGAAAATCAAAGCAATATCAAACCTTTTAACCACATCCAGCCACCAAAAATAGTCAATTAGAACCTACTACACACATTCAGAAAGATTCCAACCGAAATCAACTAAAAATTGGGTCAGAATAAGAATTTAAAGGTTCTTTCTAGTTTTTCTTGCAAAATGGTCCATATTGAGATCCAATTTCGAGTCTGGGTTGTTTCAAGTTGGAACCAAGGTGCAGCAAGTTCCTAAGGACAATTTGTGACTTTCTGGTACAATTTTTACATAGAAATCAGTACAGAACCTACACTTTTGCAGCAAAGTTCACTTCTTTGAAAATTTCTCAACAAAATGAATTTTGTGTTTAATTAGGGTTGGAAATCAATTTGACCACTCCCATCCCTGTACATAGCACCTCAATATGCCACGAAAATCAAAATAAGTCGGTGCCTGCCCTCAAATGACTCAGGTCACCCATTTTCCATATAAATGAAAAAGACAATATTTTATTCCATTGTAGTCCCTTCCATTAGTCCTTTTTTGTTCTGGCCTCTGTCAAGCTCTAAGTAGCTTTCCCCAATCAAGCTGAGGTCATTTGTGACTTGCACAGCAAGTGGGTGCAGGCACATCAGTATAGAAATGATACTTATGTAGCAATTTCAATCCCTTTTTACAATTTTTCTCATTTCTGGTGTTTTGATGCTCTAAGGGCCAAACTAAGTGTCCTTGACTCTATTTCTTTTCTTTGGATGTCCTTAAGAGGTATGGAGGGTGGGAGAATTGGCCTACCCTCTCAGAACCTGAGTACCTAAGTTTTATAATTGATTTTTCCCTCTTTTGACTAATTACAAGTTCAACTTGTTTTTCTTGTGTACTAGGAGTATTTTAACCTTGTTCATTCTTTTAATTCCCTTGTTGCCACATGATTTAGACACTACAAACCCAGAGGACAACACCTAGGGTTCAATTAGCAGCTCCTCCACCTAAAACAAGACAATTATCCCTAATTCCTACTTCTTGTGCTTTTTCTTACTAATTTGGTGGCACTCAACTGATATTTCCAGTGTGCCCTCATGTTTTGAAATTTCTAGTAACATTAATAAGGTAGAAATAGGATTCCCTCATGTTTTGACAGTAAGGAAAACACTCCCCAGAACCTTGCAAGTTCATTTTCTTCCTAATTATCCTACTTGTATGATTTTGGCCGTATTTAAGGGAGATCTTATGTGGCTTGAAACTAGTCAGAGGTTCAATACTTTTAGAAAACAATACTAGTATCAAAATAGCTGTTAGAATCAAGACTCAGCAAGTATACCCAACAAAACTTCATAAAAATTCACATTTTTAATTGTACAAGTTTCTTCATCAAAGCAAGAGTCTTGTGGGTAAACTTAAAGAATCTTAATCTGTAAGAAACTTAACTAAACCAGGGGAAAACATGCACATCAGTACATAGCAAACATAAGAGATTTCTCAGAAAATTGAAGGCAAAACAACATCACAAGTCCCTTTTACTTTCATTTCAAACACAAGACCTTTATATCATGTTTTACTCTGGAAAATTCTCATCCCTAAGGCCTTTCAAAAAAAACTAACGATCATTTTATAATTAGACAAAAACTACACAACAGTTTAGCAGCAATTGACAGAAGAAGTTAAATCAGAAAATAATTTGACAAAATCAAATTTTTAGCTTTACACTTAGAGATTCCTTATTTCTGATACAATGGCTCAAGTTGGTGGATAAATCACGTTTTCAAGTCTTTATAATCTTAACATCATCCATTAAGTCATCCACAATCAGTTTGAGACCTAGTTCAACAAAGTTTACAGAATACAACAACCACATGTTTCACACCAGAACAGAATTTTAGAGATTTTCAGTAATATTTTGAGGCTTTGATCACCTATACGGAAATTTCTGATGGGACATGCATTTGGGGGCTTTTATAGTTCATCTTCTTAGCTTTATTTTGAATACTCACACACTTAAATTGGTTAAGATATGAGAGAGTTATGCTCTTTGAAAGCACTACTGCCCAAAATAGTGCCTTACATGACAACAGCGAGAAGAAGGGTCATAGAGTCTTATACCACCACCATTGATGGATGCTCTTGACTTAGAAATTAAGAAGTAAGGGTAACCCTACATTACCTTGAGTTTTAAGAGGAAGAACGCAGGTTTGAGCTTCTGAGTTGCTTGGGTAAGCTTGGTGAAAATAGCAACTCTGGAGTGTGTGTGTGTGTGTGTGTGTGCACAAAATTTTCTACTTCTTTCTCTACTTCCAACTGCTAACTTCGAGTTTCCAGTTTCCTCACTACTTCAACGTTCTTCCTGAAACTCATTCTTACTTACTCTCAGTTTTCTCTTTCGATTTTCAGCTGGTGTCCCTCTCCCTCTCGGTTTCACTCCAATATAAGGAGCTCCAATCATGTGAAGCTGAAATGATGAATGGGGTGAGGTGTCCAACTATTGGTGCTCATTAGTTTGTATTAGGACACCTAATTGGCGTGTGCTGGTGGGCTTAGGGGTTGTTTGGGTGGGTAAATTAGTACTTAGGCCTCGCTTAGAGCTAGCTTAGGTGAAATGGCTTCAGTGGTCATTTAATTAAGTTGTAACATAGCTAATTTCGGTTTTCCAGCTTTAATTCTGATTATTTGACCTTTTATGTGGTTTCCTAAAGTTGTTTGCTACTTGTAATGTAATAATTGGGTATTTAATTTGCTGTAAAAGTGGCAATTTCGGTTACAATTTCATGCGTAGCATTAAAGGGATGAAATTGACATTAAATTCCAATTTATCTCACTTTTAAAAATATGTAAGTTGCTTAATTCTCTTAATTTTTCATCAAGTGTCGTGGATAGCACTTGGTAGGGTGGTTTAGAGTGTCTTTGGGTGGCTAAATGGGGCTTTCTTGGGCTTTAAGTAAGCTAGGGTGTCTTAATTGTAATTTTTTCATTTCTATCTGTTTAGTCCCTGAATTTCTGCTGGAGAAAATGTGTCCCTTTAGAACTTTTCTTGAGGTTGGGGTCCCTTAACCAAGTCTTAGGATACCTCTAGAGTGTCCTAGGGTAGTTTTATAGGTCAAATAGGTCTCCTTTACCCTTTTAAACTTAAGAAAAGAAAAGACGCTAATTCTAAATTTGTCTTTCAGTTTAGTCCCCAGGGTTAGGGTTAGGGTTCCTCTGGCACTTCTTCCTTGATTTTTGGGTCTCCTGACCTCTAACTAGGGTTTCTAATCCTGTTTACAAGCAAAATCATGTTCAAACAAATTCAATCAATCACAAATCCAAAAGTCAAACATATCACAGAAAAAGTCAACAGAAAATTTTTGGTCAAAGTTGGGTTTAAATTTTTAGGATGTTACACCGGATTTACTCACTTGTGCCACAAAACGTTTGACTTGTACTTCTTCAATTCTTTAGAGATTCAATCACAATTTTCAGTTCAAAATGTGTTTAAACATGACTTCACAATACTTCTATGCGATCACGAGTCCCATTCTAGCATTAAATCCATTCGAATTCCGTAGTACAACGTGAAGCGATCATTTTGACTTGTGCAACGACACGTTTCACTTCTAGTTCTTGAATTCTTTTGCAACACCCCAGTTCGAGACCCTTTTGAAATCAGATTTTTGTAATATAGAATATATCTTTGATCTAGAACCAGTGTGTTACCTCTCTCCTACTCGAATTTATTAAAACTTTTTTCAAATTAACTAAATAAGTGAAAAAGTTAGGGTTCTATCTCTCAGGTATCTCTCGCGCATACTTAAAACACGGAAGCATACCAACAATCATTCATAATAAACCATGATTAAAAATTTCTTCATATTTATATTCACATATATACAAATATATTCGAAATATAGTCATACACATATGTTCTTACTTATATACATCACAATACAAAAATCCTTATCTTCATCGTCCCTTATCTATACATGTACAAAATATGTCATTTAACCTTTCCAAAAATATACCTAAGGTTAATGGCTCAAAGGGACGGAAATTTCAACATATACAAAACGAAACTATATGCATCTAGACTATCTTGTCCGCTTCTTTTCAAAAGTCAGGCTACCCATCGCTCCAACCCCGTCTCGTAGGCATTTGGGTACCTAATCAGCTGATACACACCAACGTAATGAGGATAAACCCCAGTAATAAAAAAAACTACCTGTTTTCAAACTCATTGTTGTGTACCACTATGCCTTGCACAGAAATCTCTGGATTCCTTTCTTATTATACACATAAAACATGAATGTCATGTTTATCTTAAAACTTATGCATGTCATACTTTTCATGAAAACATTTAGCATGAAAATTCATACATGTTAGGACATATGAAATGGAATGGCATACTTACACGTCATAAAACATTTAATATGACCACATACTTCTTAAGCATGATCTTACATGTTTGAATGGTAGAGAAATAAAAAACATTATAAAACATATGGGCCTTTGCCCCATTTCATTAAAAAAATATGAGCATAGGGAGCACCACCCAGTGGATACTCGCACATACACTTCTAGTGGCTATTAATAAGTAAGAACCTATAGTAATTAAGCTATTTCTGTTCTGTGTACTATCTAGAGCGTCCCCCAGTGAATCCGAGTACTATGAGATCACCCCCTTTTCTCGGTAGGTCGTATCTCAACTTCTGCTGTGGATCACCCCCCTTTTCTCGGTAGGTCATATCCATTTCTGATTGGTTCTACTTAGCCAAGGGAGTCACTTCAACTTAAAATTTGGAGATCCCCGTCTCTTTTTAACGGTTCTTCTCCTCTTAAACTTAGAGATCCCCGTCTTTTTTAACGGTTCTTCTCATATTTGTTTATGTAGATCTTCCCTTTTTGTATGTTATCTATACAAATATGAGATGAAATGTCTAGGTCCCAATCATGGTTAATCTAATTTTAAGCATGTCACTCTTGATTTGGCCATACAGAGTCTACTAGCTTAAAATTAAACAACCAACATGGTGTTTTCATAAGCTTTCATCATCAATCAATTGGATGTTTTACCATCCCAAATTATGGCTCAACCGTGGAAATCCCAACGGCCGTCCCATACCGACAATTAGTCAATCGATTATGGACCTATCTATTTCCAACACATATATGTAAGACACTTACTCTTCTCTTTTCTATGTTATTTCTCTCTACCCTTAGCTCATATTACATTCTAAACTTAGAACATAATGTTTAAGCATGTCATGGGGCATTTGAAATCCTTTTTGAAGTGTTAAAGAAGGATCTTTTGCAAAACAAAGTGTTTCAAGTTCATTTCGTAAATTTGCCAAATTTGTAAATTCATAACTTGTTCTATATAACTCTGAAAATTATGAAATAATTATGACATATATATGAATAAAAAATATAATTGGCCGCCAAAATTTAGCTCAAAACTCGTATGTTTGCCCTCTCAAAATCTAGTTTAGGAGTAGCGGTCTGATGTGACAGGGCAGCAGACCGAACTTTTGTACATGCTTGCCAAAACCATACAAAATGGGTTCTAAATGATATGAGAATTTCCAGATCCCATATTGAGGATCTTAGAAATCTACATATAACATTTTAGCCTTTAAATCCTTCATTTGGTACCTCAACAATTAAATGAAAGTATGAAAACCAGTAAATATTTTCTGCATAAGTTCTTGAACTTCAGGTCTGCAAAAAGGGTACCAAACAGGATCCAAAACTAATGAAATTTGGCAATCATAAACTTTATGTGTCTCGTTTTAGCCTACCAAATTTCAAGATTTTTGGAGCTCATTAAGTATGTTTCTCACATTTTTCTTCTTGCAAGTCGACTGCTGTAACATACCAGTCGACTGGTTCGTCTCTGTTTCATTTCTAGACATGAAAGTTGACTGGTTTAGGCTAGCAGTTGACTGGTATGTTCTTGGGAAGACTTCTGGGCAGAAAAGAACATGAAAGTCGACTGGTTTGACCTAGAAGTTGACTGCTACGTTAATTTCTGGGTTTTTAAAGTGTCTTTTCTCAAGAATTCAACCAAGAATCCAACTATTCAAGTCGTGGAAGTTTTATAAACTTGTTTTCTATCCTTAACACGTTAAAACCCATGATAAACTAGCCCCAAAACATGGTTAAACAAGCTTAAATATGAATCTCAAGCTAAAATCCATACCCATTTCCTTACCCTTCTAAATTATCTAATTTCCAGCTAAAATCCAAGCATGCATTCATCATCTACATCCATTCTAAGTTCGAAAATCATAAGGAAGCAGTTCTAAACCTCTCAAATGGCTCAGAAATCCGAAACTCAATTTTTGGGCCATTTCTTGAAAAACCTAACTTAAAAATTAGAGAGGTTGGTAGATTGATTACCTTAATTTGAGGCTAGATTCTTGTTTAGTTCGTGTTCAGCTGCAATCCTATGGTTCAATTCTTGCTATGTTCGGATTCCCAAGCTTGAATCCTCTCTAGAGTTCTCCTCCTTCTCTCTAACTCCCTCTCTCTCTAAATGTGGTGAAATGTGTGAAATGGTGGTGTTGCCACCTTGCTTATGCGTGTGAGCGCTGGTATTAGTTCTTGGGAAGAAAATTCTATTTCTCACCCTTCACACACCAACTTTTATATGCACTTAAGCCCTCTTTCTTTTTAGTCCCTTCCTACTTCTTTCCTCAAATTAATGCATTTCTATATGCTTTCTAAATGTAACATCAATGTCACACAAACACAAACACTTAGTTCTTCTAGCAAACATTTAACACATCATTTGGAAGGCCCGGATATTACATCTTTTGAGATTCAATCGTGATTTTTGGTTCAAACTATGTTTAGACATGACTTCACACTCCTTCCATACGATCGCGAGTCTCATTCAATCATTAAATCCACTCGGATTCCTAAATAGAACACGAAGCGATCAGTTTCACTCACATGTGCAACAACACGTTTGACTTGTATTTCTTGAATTCTTTTGAGATTCAATCGTGTTTTTTGGTTCAAAATGTGTTTAGACATGACTTGACACCACTTCCATGCGATCACGAGTCCCATTCGACCAATAAATCCACTCAGATTTCAAAATAGAACGTGAAGCGATCGGTTTCACTCGCATGTGTCATAACACGTTTGACTTGTACTTCTTGAATTATTTCGATATTCAATCGCGCTTTTTGGTTCAAAATGTGTTTAGACATGACTTCACACTCCTTCCATGCCATCACGCTTCCCATTCGAGCATTAAATCCACTTGGATTCCCAAATACAACGGGAAGCGATCGGTTTTACTCACTTGTGCAACAACCCGTTTGACTTGTACTTGTTGGATTCTTTAGACATTCAATCACAATTTTCAGTTCAAAAAGTGTTTATACATAACTTCACACACCTTCCATGCGATCTCGAGTCCCATTCGACCATTAAATCCACTCGGATTCCCAAATACAACGCGAATCGATTGGTTTGACTCACTTGTGCAACAACACGTTTGACTTGTACTTCTTGAATTCTTTTGAGATTCAATTGCAATTTTTGGTTCAAAATGTGTTTACACATTACTTCACACTCCTTCCATATGATCATGATACCCATTCGAGCATTACATCAAGTTGGATTGCCAAATACAACGCGAAGTGATCAGTTTGACTTACTTGTTCCACAACACGTTTGACTTGCACTTCCTCAATTCTTTAGAGATTCAATCGCAGTTTTTCAGTTCAAAATGTGTTTAGAAAAAACTTCACACTCCATCCATACGATCACGAGTCCTATTCGAGCATTAAATCCACTCAGATTCCTAAATAGAACGCGAAGCGATCAGTTTAACTCGCAAGTGCAACAACACGTTTGACTAGTACTTCTTGAATTCTTTTGAGATTCGGTCGTGTTTCTTGGTTCAAAATTTGCTTGGACATGACTTGACACTACTTCCATGCGATCACGAGTCCCATTCGACCATTAAATCCACTCGGATTTCAAAATAGAATGCAAAGCGATTGGTTTCACTCACATCGGAAACAACATGTTTGACTTGTACTTCTTGAATTCTTTTCAGATTCAATCGCGCTTTTTGGTTCAAAATGTGTTTAGACATGACTTCACACTCCTTTTGTAACATGCACCCTGAATTACCAATTAATATTGATTAGTTATTGTTCATTTAAGTATTGGTAACTCAAAATTGTGGAAAAATTTATACTTTTCTCTTACTAGAGTTAATATTAATTGAGTTCACTTACTTCTGGTTATTAATTTAATCTTTAACATGAAATCAATTAAAACCTATTAATCATGATTTACATCTAAGATTCCATCTAAAACCAGATATCAATAAATATAGAAGCCTTACATTGGCTTTACAAAGTATTAATAGCTGCTCCTTGCAGAATCATACATGAACGTCAGCTACAGCGCTCAATCAATCAATCCTCTTTAGGTCTCATGCCAGATCAATCCCTGAAACAAGTTTGAATATAATAGCGTCATGAGATTTACATCCCAGTAGGACACAAAATACTGGTTTATATAGAAATCCTTTCTCGCTACTATGCTTAGGGCTAAGCTAAAACACCTCAACAATATTTTCCAAAAACATGTCATGTAAGAATGCATTTAAGTGCATAATATCTATTAAGTAAATCAGTCATGCATATGAATATAAATGAATCAAACTTTCTGTATGCATATCATTTCCATCAATACCATCACTCCAAATCCATCTCAGACCTGATCAATTGATATAAACCATTACCTTACCATCACAAAATCAATATCATGAAATAGGACAAATAGACTTACGACATATAGCGTAGTCCGCCATAAGGCACTGGCAATTACCTAACATCCAGGGCATCCCCCGGTGTGCGAACGTGTTAGAAATCACAGTCCCAGACTGGATTCTTTCCTCACTAGTTGCTTGACAGCTACGTCCCGGACGCATTCCTAGCCAGCCTAGTGTGTCATTTCCATCCAGATCATATATATAAAATTATAGGTAATGTTTATTCAATTACTTCCAAAAATTCATCCACCCTTTTCCAAGCAGGTACTCTCAAAATCAATGCATTCGCCTATCTAAGGCAGGTATTTAAAAATCAATGCATTCGCCCATCTCAGACAGTTATTTCAAAATCAATGCATTCGCCCATCTCAGACAGGAATTTCAAAATCAATGCCTTCGCCCATCTCAGGCAGGTATTTCAAAAATCAATGCATTCGCCTATCTCAAGAAGGTATTTCAAAAATCAATGAAAACATAATGCCATGCACTCTTTTCATGCAAAATGTCACATCCTTTCAATGTACCTTTAGAATGCATGCCAAAACTACAGTTCAATATGCTCATATGACAAAAGCACAATTTTAAAAGCGTTGAGGGTATCATGTGTCCTACCTCGTTTCCAAGCTACCCTTAATCTTTTGAAAACTGAGTGTCAATCCCCACCTCGGATACACTCAAGTTAACCTTGATTTTCATACAGATCACAGTCTCAATTATTGTATTCAACCAATAATCACAATGTACACACACCAAGCAAATCATGACATCACAAGCCATGTATAATTCAAGTCCATTTAGTTGCTAAGACAAATAAGTCAACACTTACATTGCAAGCAACTATCACATATTCACATACAAGCATCCAAGGTTCACAAACCAAGCATTTACCATTTATATACAGCTATGTCAATGCTCACCCAAAACCATTTTCATAAATGAAGTCAAAATATAACAAAATGGGTTTTTTAATTTTCTTTTCATTTTAGTTCCTAGTGGAACCCCTTCCTTATTGACCCTTACATGCATCAAAAGAACTCTAGGCAAGCATTATGACATTAATTAACATGTCTTCAGTAAGGATTTATGACCACGTCAATTCAAAACTTATCAGTTTTATACTTAAAATTTCATAAGTATAATATTAGAACAAATAAATCCCTTTTTTTATGATTTCAACCTTCCTAGTCTAATAAAACTCATTCTTTCAACTAGGAATGACATTTCACAACTTATCATTAATTTTAACTTTCCAAAATTCATGTGTCTTAATTGTGAGTGCCCAAAATTTTTTTAATGTATGAATTTTAATATAACTTTCTATTTCTAAGTCAAAATTACCATTAAAAATCAATAATTCACTCAAGGAATATAAATCTATTCCCACTTATTTTATTGTCCATTCTAACCCAAATTTAAGAGTTCATAATGCTTCAATAATTATGTCATAAGACATCTCAATTAACCATAAATTAATTCAACCAAACAGAGAAACATACACATATAAATACACAGTTACTCAAATACAGTTATGTCAAAAATCCGCAAATTTTAGACTCATAAAAACCCACCCAAAAATTAGATTCAAATTTTCTGGAGACTCCCTCACATGTCTTTTATTACATAGTAAAAATTCAGGGTCTCAGCAATTCTGAAAAAATAAATAAAATTCGAAGAACACTAAGAAGTCGAAACAGAGTTCTGTGTACATCACTCTACGTTTGAGCAGCACAACTCTTAATCTAACCGTTACTTTTTGCATAAAAATGACTTTTTAGAAAGGTATGAATGTCCACTTTCACATGCCTTCGAAATTACTTAAATCCATTAAGAATTGAGGTCGGAAAACACATTTGAAGCAAAGGCGGTCAAATCGGTTTCTGAACAGAACAACTGATTTGGCAAGCTTTCTTTAAAAATTCATATCTCCCTCAATTCTTAATGAAATGAGTTGATTCTTTTTGCTAAATAAAGCTTAGATATAGTATTATCCAATTATTAAATATTTACAGCAACTAATTGTTCCATATAAGTGCAGCAACGTGAAAACAGTAGCGAAATCGTGCAAAAGTCTACATCAGTTTGGTGACAGAATAGTAAACTTTCAAAGGTATTTTAAGAAGCTCTAACCGTTAAAATTTTTATTAAGAAGACAGTCTGGAAAGCTTAGGATCTTAGCTATCCATAGGCTTTAGAATCGTTTCAATCGTCTTTGTAACGAAGGAGAAAAATGAATTTGAACAAAGAAAGGTCAGAGAAAACGCTAAACAGAACACAAATAAACTAAAACGATTTTTAACTAGTTAAACAACCTTAGAACGTGATTTAAAGCTTGATGTGGGACTTCTAAAACTTAAGGAAAGGTAATCATGTGTTACCTTCAATCTTCAGCTAGAAGGTCTAGACTAAACACTCAAATCCTTGAGCCTCAAGCTTGGAGAAGGATGAACAACTCTTGAGGCATCCTCTCTTCTTGCTTCCACTTTCAAACTCTAACCCCAACTCTCTCTCTCCACTTCTGATTCTCTCTCAAATCATTTTGCTGGAGGTGTGTTTTTGGTGTCTTAGCTTGGAGGATCTCGGTTTTAAGCTTAAGGAATTGGGTGATGAGGTTAGGAGTCATGATAGCATAGGGTGTATGTAGTAATTGATGGGTTTTGCATGTAAATGACGTGTCCTCCTCTCTTTGCTTGCTAATTCCAGATTTGACACTTAATTTGCTGAGTAATGGTGTGGGTAAGGCGTGTTTGGGGCGTTACTTAGTGGTTAAGACAAGTCTTGAATCCTATTCTCTAATTTTATCTTCTTATTTGACCCTAAGCATATTTATTTAATTGTCGTATTTCATTTACTTTCAAATCTCCTTAAAATTCAAGAACTTGTTTTCATTTTATAATTTATCTAAAATTTGTTAATTAAATAAAATAATTTAAATATAATCATTTTAATTATTTATTTAGATTTTACTATTCTAATACTTAAATTTTATTTTTAGTTATTATTTATGATTTCACTTAGACTTATTTAAGTCGCCTAATTTAAATATCTTTGGGAGTGGGATGTTACATGTGTGGCTCCCATTTTGTTCTTCAAAGTTTCGGCTTTGGGTATTTAGTTTAGTGATGACTAGCTTGTAGTGTAAGTAGGCATCATCATTAAGTTTGCATGCATAAGTGAGGTGTTCTCACTCTAATCCTCCTTAAGTCTCATGGTGACACCTAGGCCCTAGCTCGGTGACTAATCAAGCTACTTAGGGAGTGTTTGGCTAATAGTTTATAGTTTTATGATTAGTTAGAACTCAAGCCTCTATTTTCTTAATTAATCACGTACTTACCTAAACAAAGAATTTACTTAATGGGGAAATAGTTTGTTATCTATGTTGACTTGCGGAACAAACCTTGGTGAGGTGTCCATGTTTAGGAAGCTATTTGATGGTTGGAAGACACATGGCATATGACTCATCAAGTTTGAAAGGTGTTAGCTTAATTTCATGCCAAGTGTCAAGATCCATTGAGTGGTGAGTTGTTAAGATGCATAATATGGTGAGGTGTCGGAATGCATGAAGACCAAAGTGTCAAGTTACATGAGGAGCAAGGTGTCAAAATGCATGAGGTGCAAGGTGTCAAGATGGATGAAAGGCTAGGTGTTGAGATGAATGAAGGGCTAAGTGTCTTGGTGATGTGTCACTTCCTTGGAGGATGTTTGGGCAAGAGACATGTGGCATGGTGACTCACCAAGTTTGTGAGCTAATGGCTTAATCTTGTGCCAAGCGGTCATGTATAAGAGTGCTTTATGTTTTCTTTCAATTTAGTCCACACCTATTAAATAAGTTGATGATGTATGATGTTCACAAGAAGGCCTACACGCCATTTTGGTGACAAATGGGGGGATTAAGTGGTTTCTTAACTAATCATTAATTAATGGTAAAGTCATAAATTTCTAAGTGCTTTTATGAAATCTTTGTGATTTAGTCCCTAGTTTTTTTTAATGACTGAGATAATTAATATAATTCCTATCAATCAAAATGGATTTTATTAGTAGCTTAATGTAGAAGTCATTAGTGACTTGCTCCTTAAGCCTTGATTCTACTTTTGACTTAGGAATTTCTCATTTTCTCATTTCTTTCAATTTCATCCCTCTAGCTTTAAGTACTTTATTTTAATCCCTTATTACTTTAATAATGTGCTTTGGATGCGGGATGTTACACCTTCCATGCCATCACGTTTCCCATTCGAGCATTAAATCCACTCAGATTCCCAAATACAATGACAAGCGATTGGTTTGACTCACTTGTGCACCAACACATTTGACTTGTACTTCTTGAATTCTTTAGAGATTCAATCACGATTTCAGTTCAAAAAGTGTTTAGACATGACTTGACAAAACTTCCATGCGATCACGAGTCCCATTCAAGCATTAAATCCACTCGGATTCCCAGATACAACGCGAAGCAATCGGTTTGATTAACATGTGCAACAACACGTTCGACATGTACTTCTTGAGTTCTATTGAGATTCAATCGCGATTTTTAGTTCAAAATTTGTTTAGACATGACTTCACACTCCTTCCATGCGATCACGAGTCCCATTCGAGCATTAAAGACAATCAAATTCCCAAATACAACGTGAAGCAATTGGTTTGACTCACTTGTGCAACAACACGTTTGACTTGTACTTGTTGAATTCTTTAGAGATTCAATCACGACTTTCAGTTCAGAAAGTGTTTACACACGACTTTACACACTTTAATGCAATCAAGAGTCCCATTCGAGCATTAAATCCACTCGGATTCCCAAATACGATCGGTTTGACTCACTTGTGCAACAACACATTTGACTTGTACTTCTTGAATTCTTTTGAGATTCAATTGCAATTTTTGGTTGAAAATGTGTTTAGACATGACTTAACACACCTTCCATGCGATCACGAGTCCCATTCGAGCATTAAATCCCTTCGGATTCCAAATATAATGCGAAGCGATCGGTTTGACTCACTTGTGCAACAACACTATTGACTTGTACTTCTTGAAATGTTCTGAGATTCAATCGCGATTTTTGGTTCAAAATATGTTTAGACAAGACTTGACACACCTTCCATACGATCACGAGTCCCATTCGAGCAATAAATCCTCTCAAATTTTTAAATACAACACGTAGCGATCAGATTCACTCACTTGCGTAGCAACAGGTTTGACTTGTAGTTCTTGAATTCTTTTGAGATTCAATCACGATTTTTTGTTCAAATTATATTTATACATGAATTCAAAATCCTTGAATGTGATCACGGTTCCTATTCAAGCTTTAAATCCACTTGGATCCCCAAATACAATCCGAAGTGATCGGTTTGGCTCACTTGTGCAACAACTTGTTTGACTTGTACTTTTTGTATTCTTTTGAGATTCAATCGCGTTTTTTGGTTCAAAATGTGTTTAGACAGGAATTCACACTCTTCCATGCAATCATGAGTCCCATTCGAGCATTAAATCCACTTGGATTCCCAAATACAACTCGAAGTGATCGGTTTGACTCACTTGTGGAAGAACACGTTTGTCTTGTACTTTTTGAATTCTTTAGAGATTCAATCATGATTTTCAGTTCAAAAGATGGTTAGACATGACTTGACACACCTTAAATTTGATCACGAGTCCCATTCGAGCAATAAATCCAATGGAATTTCGAAATACAATGCGAGATTGGTTTGACTCACTTGTGCAACATCACGTTTGACGTGTACGTTTTAAGTTCTTTTGAGATTCAATCATGAGTTTTGGTTCAAAATAGGCTTAGACATGACTTGACACTCTTTCCATGCGATCACGAGTCCCATTCGAGCATTAAATCTACTCAGATTCTCAAATACAATGCAAAGCGATCAGATTGACTCACTTGTGCAACATCACATTTGACTTGTACTTCTTGAATTCTTTAGAAACTGAATCGCAATTTTCTGGTCAAAATGTGTTTAGATATGAATTGACACACCTTCTATGTGAACGCAAGTCTCAATTAAGCAATGAAACTACTCATATTTCCAAATACAACGTGAAGCAATTTGTTTCACTCACTTGTGCAACAACAAGTTTGACTTATACTTCTTGAATTCTTTTAAAATTCAATCCCGATTTTTTGTTCAAAATGTATTTAGGCATGAATTGACACACGTTCCACGCGATCATGAGTCCCATTCAAGCATTAAATCCACTCGGATTTCCAAATAAAACGCGAAGCGGTCGGTTTGACTCACTTATGAAAGATCAGGTTTGACTTGTACTTCTTGAAATCTTTTGAGATTCAATCGCGATTTTTTGTTCAAAATTTGTTTACACATGACTTGAAACACCTTTCATGCAATCACGAGGCCAATTCGAGCATTAAATCCACTTGGATTCCCAAATACAATTCGAAGCGATCGATTTGACTCACTTGTGCAACAACACGTTTGACTTGTACTTCTTGAATACTTTTGAGATTCAATCGTAATTTTTCATTCAAAATGTGTTTAAACACGACTTCACACTCTTTCCATGTGATCAAGAGACCCATTCGAGCATTAAATCCACACGTATTCCCAAAAACAACGCGAAGCACTAGGTTTGACTAAATTGTGCAACAACACGTTTGACTTCTACTTCTTGAATTCTTTAGAGATTCAATTGCGACTTTTAGTTCAAAAAGTGTTTAGACAAGACTTGACACACTTTCCATGCGATCACGAGTCTCATTCGAGCATTAATCCAATCGGATTCGCAAATACAACGCGAAGCGATCGATTTGACTAACTTGTGCAACAACACGTTTGACTTGTACTTCTAGAATTCTTTTAAGATTCAAACGCAATTTTTGGTTGAAAATGGTTTAGACATGACTTGACACACCTTCCATGCAATTACGAGTCCCATTCGAGCATTAAATCCACTCGGATTCCCAATTATAATGCAAAGCGATCGGTTTGACTCACTTGTGCAACAACACGATTGACTTGTACTTCCTGAAATGTTTTGAGATTCAATCGCGATTTTAGGTTCGAAATGTGATTAGACACAACTTTTCACACCTTCTATTCGATAACGAGTCTCTTTAGAGCAATAAATCCACTCGGATTCCCAAATACAACGCGAAGTGATCGGTTTGACTCACTTGTGAAAGAACAAGTTTGACTTGTACTTCTTGAATTCTTTTGAGATTCAAAGGTAATTTTTGGTTCAAAATGTGTTTAAACATGACTTAACAGACCTTTCGTGCGATCATGAGTCCCATTCGAGCAATAAATCCTCTCCAATTCCCAAATACAACGCGAACCGATCAAGTTCACTCACTTGTGCAACAATACGTTTGACTTATAGTTCTTGAATTCCTTGAGATTCAATCACGATTTTTGGTTCAAATTGTCTTTAGACATGAATTCACACTCCTTCAATGCGATCACGAGTCCTATTCGAGAATTAAATCAACCCGGATTCCCAAATACAACGCGATGCAATCGATTTGGCTCACTTGTGGAACTACTTGTTTGACTTGTACTTTTTGAATTCTTTTGAGATTCAATCACGATTTTTGGTTCAAAATGTGTTTACACAGAATTCACACTCCTTCCATGCGATCACGAGTCCCATTCGAGCATTAAATCCACTTGGATTCCCACATACAACGTGTAACGATCGGTTTGACTCACTTGTGCAACAACACATTTGTCTTGTACTTCTTG
The DNA here is from genome assembly GCA_014851425.1 of Senna tora. NCBI lineage: Eukaryota > Viridiplantae > Streptophyta > Magnoliopsida > Fabales > Fabaceae > Senna > Senna tora. Next base: position 19,689,265 of record CM026262.1, read on the forward strand.
AATTCTGTTGAGATTCAATCCTGATTTTCAGTTCAAAATCTGATTAGACATGACTTGACACACGTTCTATGCGATCACGAATCTCATTCTAGCATTAAAACCACTCGTATTCCTAAATGCAACACGTAGCGATCAGTTTCACTCAAATGTCCAAAACCACGTTTGACTTGTACATCTTGAATTAATTTGTGATTCAATCGCGATTTTTGGTTTAAAATGTGTTTAGACATGACTTCACACTCCTTCCAAGCGATTACAAGTCCCATTCGAGCATTAAATCCGCTAGGATTCCCAAATACAATGCGAAACAATGGGATTGACTCACATGTGGAACATCACATTTGAGTTGTACTTCTTGACTTCTTTAGAGATTCATTGGCGATTTTGAGTTCAAAGGTGTTTAGACTTGACTTGACACACCTTCCATGCGATCATGAGTCCCATTCGAGCATTAAATCCACTAGGATTTTGAAATACAATGCGAGATTGATTGACTCACTTGTGCAACATCACGTTTGACGTGTACGTCTTGAATTCTTTAGAGATTCAATGGCAATTTTTGGTTCAAAATATGTTTAGACATGACTTGACACTCATTTCATGCGATCACAAGTCCTATTCAAGCAATAGACCCACTCGGATCCCAAATAGAATGCGAAGCGTTCGGATTGACTCACTTGTACAACGTCACGTTTGACTTGTACTTCTTGAATTCTTTAGAGATTCAATTGTTATTTTCAGGTCAAAAGAAGTTTACACATGACTTGACACAACATCCTTGCAATCACGAGTCCCAATCGAGCAATGAATCCACTCGGATTTCCAAATACAACGTGAAGCGTTCTGTTTGACTCAATTGTGCAACAACACGTTTGACTTGTACTTCTTGAATTCTTTTGACATTCAATCGTTGGTTTTGGTTCAAAATGTGTTTATTCATGACTTCACATTCTTCCCATGAGATCACGAGTCCCATTCGAGCCTGAAATCCACTCGGATTCCCAAATACAACACGAAGCGATCAGTTTCACTCACTTGTGCAACAACACGTTTGACTTGTACTTCTTGAATTCTTTTGGGATTCAATCGCTATTTTTGGTTCAAAATGTGTTTAGAGATGACTTGACACACATTCCATGCGATCACGAGTCCCATTTGAGCTTTAAATCCACTCGAATACCCAAATACAACTCATAGCAATCAGTTTGACTCATTTGTGTAAAAACACGTTTGACTTGTACTTCTTGAATTCTTTTGAGATTCAATCATGATTTTCCGTTTAAATTATGTTTCTACATGACATCACACACCTTTGACGCAATCACGAGTCCCATCACTACAACATTTTAAGGCTTCAACAACACTTTGGAAGGCAACAGCTAAAATCTATTGCATTTGATATGAAAGGCAATGCTTATTTAGTGTTGCAAACTTCTAAAAAAACTTTTAAAACATTAGGCAACGATTTTATGAAACAGAGAAAAAAATGTTGCATTTGGTCTTATTTGCAACAATTTTTGCAACATTCTTATAATAGTTTAAGATGAATTCATTTTACTTATATCATAGGCAACACAAATTTGCAACAATGATAAAATGTTGCCTTAAAATATATATAAAGCTATCATTAGGCTATTAAACAAAAATATCATGAAAATATATTTGTTAATTAAATTTCTATTCTAATATTTAAAAAAAATTAAAATTAATAATTATAATATAGAATGTATTAAAATTAATTTTTTATTTTAGACTGTTTCATTAAAATGTTAATCTATTTTATTTAAAATTCATTTTTAATTATATTTTGAGTATTATCTTAAATTATTTAGTTTAATTACAAATATCTTTAATCATCTTAATTTTTCTTTTCAATTGTTATTTTTATTTATTTTAGACTCTATCCACATATAATTATTATTTTTATTTATTTTTTCATTAATTTTTTTAATGAAACATCTAGCCAAAAACCCTAAGCAGCATCTCAGAGCAAAGAGAGAGGGAGAGCATCCAAGAGAACTTGAGAATAGCGTTGCAGCAACCGCAAAGAAGATTTCACCGCCAGCGCCACCGTCACTTCCACCACCGTTGATTTCGTCTATCACCGCCATTGAAGTTGTCGTTTTTGTCTGTCATTATCGCCGCCACGCAGTCGCCGCACACTTCCATCACACAGCACCCTACGGATCTCGCCAGCTTCTGCCAAGCTCTGTGGTCGTTCATCGAATTAATATATCTTCGAAGGTAAAAAGAAATTCCTAGGAACTTTATTGTGTCTATGGTTCCATTTCATCTTATCGCAAAAGTTGCTGTAATGTTTCAGGCCGGAATCACTCTTTCATAGGGGTTGTTCGTCCGTTCAGAGCTGCGGTGTTTAGAAGCTGGTTTTTCCAATCTCCTTCAACAGAGGTTTTCGGCATTTCCATTCTTCTCTGTTTCTCATACAAGCCGGTGTCTTTTCTGTGTCAACAAACCGGTGTCGTCTGTGATTATAGTTGTCTCCGCTAGCCGCCAATCGCCATAGCCACCACCTTTGTTTAGCACCTGTGAAAAACGTTCATAGACGGTAAATTATCTAATTCCTCTTTGAAACCAAAATCTCATAGCTTCTCAAAATAATGTTGTTTGTAAAATTTAGGTGTTCTTTTCTCTCCTTTTAATCTTTGCTTGGGGTGTGAGAAATTTTTTGTACATGATGAACCATACAAATTATACGATAGCTTGTGTTTGTTGTTTTGATTGTGAGAGTGCACTTTAGGTGTTTTTTTTTCTGAACTTTAGTGTTTGTTCTGTTGCTTGAAAGGGTGCACTTTAGGTGTTTGTTGTTTTGCTTAAGAGAGTATTGCGTTAGATAGCTCTATTAATTTATGGTTGTATGACTCTGATTCTAACATACTTTGTTTTTTCTCTTTCCATTCTTAATTAAGTTGCTTCCTCTTAGTCTAAGCCAAAAAAAATCTTGACTTATAGAGTGTCACGGTACTTAAATAGAAGTATAGAACAATAGAGCATGAAACAATATACATTCAATCTAAAATCTAAAATGTCTACTATACCACTACCACTCATATATATATATATATATATATATATATATATATATACGGTAAAAATAAATATCTTGCTAAAGCTATTGTCTTCCATTTGCTATATATTGATTATATACTTTTGTTTACAAGTCACTACAGGCAACAAATTGGACACTTTCCCCTTTTTGTTAGTTGAGTTTGAAAGATGGGTAATGGTGGTTTAGTTACACAAGTAGTAACTCATTAAAGATATATATATATATATATGGGACACAGTGGGACCCTTTTTCTTTAGGGTAAAACCCTTTTTCTCTCTTCATAAATCTTTTTGTTATGGTAAGGAGAGTTTGAATTTGAAGAATTGAAATGAAGTATGTGTTTATATTTAGGAAGAGAGAGAGAGAAAAGCCAAAATCTCTTTTTGATAGGATATGGACCTAGCTCATCACCATTGTTATCCTGATGTCCCAATCCATCTCCATCTATCTTTGATCTCTTTAATTTACTTTATCTTTTTGCCTCCCAATACTGTGAACTTAATCTTGTTCATATAACATTTCAATTTTGTTCATATCTCTTGTGCTTGGGTTAGCTTATTAAAAACTGAAGCTTCAACTTTCATAGGAAAGACAAAAAACAAAAAAAAAAGAAGTATAATTGAATGACGCTAACAAAAAAGCAGGTATACACCCTATCATCAAATTTGCAAATTTATCGCTATAATTTGAGATAACCCACTAAAAAGATGGCTATTTTTTCCTCTGTATTCTCTTTAGTAAAACGCTAGTGTTACGTTTAATAATTCCATACACATGTATATTAGGTTGATTGTGGATATATATATATATATATATATATATATATATACCATCTCCAGCTACATCCAAATTAAAGATATAGATACTAATTTAGAAAGGAAGAAAGAATGATAGGAACACACATTGTTTTTAATTTGGTTTATAAATTAATAATTTGTGATATATTTAAGTTGAATACTAATTAACTTTCTCTCTTCCCCTAATGTGTCCTTTTAAGATTCTGCAGACATTTTGATGGGTTTAGTATGCTATATTGGTTTTGGATAGATTACAACATAGTTATATTATTCAATCTAAAATCTAAGATTAATTTATTTCAGTTTCATTTTATATAAATTAAATTATGACCCTTTTTAGAGATGTTAAACTTATATTTCTATTTGATGATCTTGTCCTAGAAAAAGTATTGTTGTTTTTTAGTTAGCGCTTTTGACAGTTATGATACTACTTAATACTTGTTAACTTACATATGGGTTTTATTGGAGACTTAGGTGGGAACAGAATAAAATTCCATTGGTATGACAGGGAAACAAACCTTCATCGTGTCAATGTATTATAATGCATTTTGATATGTCTCATTCATTCATTTATTACTTTGATTTGTGATGACATACATGTCTCATTCACGTGCCACTCCAAGGCAACCCCTTTAGCTTTCCATTTCCATTTATTTATTTATTTATTTATTGGGGAAGATAGAGATATATGACATATCTCTCTCTCTCAAAAACATTCTTGAGTAAATTGTGTTAATTAATCATCATCATAATGTGGTTGGTTATGTTAGAGATATGAGATATCATCATTATTATTGTAACGATTCTTTTGTTTTGATTTATCTACTTTATATTGGTTATTTTACTTTTTTTCCTTCCAATCGCAGGGTCCTGTGGAATATAAATTTAATTACCAAAGGAAGTACCTCCAAACTCAACAAGTCAGTAGTATGTGTTATATGCATAAAAGATGCTCATACATGTTCAGTTTAAAATAGTGTATGAAGTGATTGAACCTTGGATTCTCTGTATAGTATGCTATTATTTCCAACATTCCTATTTTTGTCCTTCTACCTTAGATTAATCTTTTATTTTGTACAGGTTATTGACTAATAATTTTTATGGAAATTATATCAAAGCTAGCCCAGGTAAGTTTAAATGCATCCTTTGACAGATTGGTTCCTTCAACGTGCTATTATCTTCTCTCTCTCTCTTTCTGTGTGACCAAATGTTGAAGAGGAAAATTAATTTTTCCTTCAGGTAAGTAATTATAAATGTAATTTCTTGGAAAGAACAAAGCGCAAATCCCAGACTTATGAAACATAAGGTCAAATTTTATTTTGTTAAATATTTCCATTTGATAACCAATTTTTCTATTTTTAAAAACTTCTATTAGGTAATTTACAGGTTTGAAGGATGCAATAATTTTTGTTTGTCTTAATGCCTTTGAATCTATTGGTGCTTGGATGCAATATTTTTAAAAACTTCTATTAGGTAATTTAAAGGTAAGCCGTACTATTTTTTATATTGGTGGGTTCTTATGTTAGCCATGGTTTCCAAGTAACAGTTAACAAATGAGGTGCATTAATAATAGTTATGGTTGGGTTATTTAGATGATTCATTCCAACTTGGACCTGTCGATTCATATTTGATCACACACTCCAAACTTCATTTTCATTTATGCATTCTGTGAAACAATGGATCAGTGAATGTCTGAATCTGAATCTGGGTAAAAAATTAAATAGCTTGTTCTTTTGGTTATCCTAGGTCGGCTAAGCAATCGGCACACTTATTTATATAACATTTAGTGCAAAGGATTCCAAATTTGAACATAGTTGCTACTGCAATGTCTTATTTCTTAAGAACATCACCTAATGCTTTTGATGAGGTAAAATTGATATTGTCTTCTTTGGATTCCTATCGTATTGCAATATTTATTTAATACTTGACTTTTCTCAAAATACTCATTTGTTATACTGTGTAGGAAAATGGATTGACTGGAGACATTAGTGATAATGATGTTTGTGATCAAGATGAGGAAGAGGAAGGAGATGATGGATGCAATAATGAAGATGAAATATTAATTTCAATTTGTTTGTTTGATAAAGCTTTTTTGTTGTTAGTGATAGAAATTAAACATGAGTTGCTAGTATTGCTTTGAATTTTGTAATAACTTTGTTTTGTAACATTCTACTTGATTGGGAGGAATTATGCAACTTAGAGATAATATATATTTCATTTAAAAATTTCACAGTTCCTTTTATAACATTTTTTTTGGAGAAGTCGTCGAGGTGTGTATGAAAGTCAATATAAAGCCTTGCCTATAAGAGAAATGGAAAGTGTTGCATTTTCGAAATTGCAGCATTTTTAAAAAGTTGAATAAAACTTATTATGCAACAGTTTAAAAGCGTTGCATAAACATAAAAAAGCATTGCTTATGAGAAACGAGAAAGTGTTGCAGTTTCTAAATTGCAACAGTTCAAAAATGTTGCCTAAAACTTACTATGCAACAACTTAAAGTGTTGCACAAACCATAAAAAGCGTTGCCTATAGAAGTGTTGCATTTGCTTCTAAAATTGTTGCCTATAAAATCTAGCAACGGCAACAAATGCAATGCTTGTAAAGTGTTGCAAAAACTGTTGCCTAAAGTATAGGCAACAATTTTTTGGCTTTCTGCAATGTTTTTCGACCGTTGCAGAACGCCTAAAATGTTGTAGTGCATTCGAGCATTGAATCCTCTCGGATTCCCAATACAACTTGAAGCGATCGGTTTGACTCAGTTGTGCAACAACACCTTTGACTTGTACTTCTTGAATTCTTTCCAGATTCAATCGCAATTTTCGACTCAAATTTTGTTTAGACAAGAGTTGAAACACTTTCCTTGCGATCACGAGTCCAATTCGAGCATGAAATCCACTCGGATTGCCAAATATAACGAGAAACCATCGATTTGACTTACTTGTACAACAACACGTTTGACTTGTACTTCTTGAATGCTTTTGAGATTCAATCCCAAGTTTTGGTTCAAAATGTGTTTAAACATGACTTTACAATCTTTCCATGCGATCACGAGACTCATTCGAGCGTTAAATCTACACGGATTCCCAAATACAACACTAAGTGATCGGTTTGACTCAATTGTGCAACAACACGTTTTGACTTGTATTTCTTGAATTCTTTTGATAATACATCAAAATTTTTGGTTCAAAATGTGTTTGGACATGACTTCACACCCCTTCAATGCAAACACGAGTCTCATTCGAGCATTAAATCCACTTGGATTCGCAAATACAATGGGAAGCAATCAATTTGGATCACTTGGGCAGCTAGACGTTTGAGTTGTACTTCTTGAATTGTTTTGAGATTCAATCACGGGGTTTGGTTCAAAATGGGTTTAGTCATGACTTCAGATTCTTTCCATACGATCACAAGTCCAATTCGAGCCTGAAATCCACTTAGATTCCCAACTACAACGCAGAGCGATCGGTTTGACTCACTTGTGCAACAACACGTTTGACTTGTACTTCTTCAATTCTTTTGAGCTTCAATCGTGATTTCCAGTTCAAAATCTGTTTATACATGACTTGAGACACGTTCAATGGGATCACGAGTCCCATTTGATCATTAAATCCACTCGAATCCCAAAATATAATGCGAGTTAATTGTTTTGACTCGTAAAACAACACGTTTGACTTGTACTTCTTGAATTGTTTTGAGATTAAATTGTGTTTTTTATTTGAAAATGAGTTTAGGTAGGACTTGACACACCTTAGATGCGATCACAAGTCCCATTCAAGCCTTAAACCCACTCGGATTCTAAAATTCAACGCGAAGCGATCAGTTTGACTCACTTGTGCAGCAACACGTTTGACTTATGCTTCTTGAATTCTTTTGAGATTTGATGGAGGTTTTCGGTTCAAAATGTGTTTAGTCATGAGTTCACATTCTTTCCATGTGATCACGAGTCCCATTCGAGCCTGAAATCCACTCGGATTCCAAATACAACGCGAAGCGATCGGTTTCACTCACTTGTGCAACAACACGTTTGACTTGAATTCTTGAAATCTTTTGAGATTCAATGGCGGTTTTCAGTTCAAAATGTGTTTATTCATGAGTTCACATTCTTTCCATGTGATCACGAGTCCCATTCGAGCCTGAAATCCACTCGGATTCCCAAATACAACGCGAAGCGATCAATTTGACTCACTTGTGCAAAAACACATTTGACTTGTACTTCTTGAATACTTTTGAGATTCAATCGCAATATTTGGTTCAAAATGTCTTTAGACATGACATCACACCCTTTCCATACGATCCATTCGAGCGTTAAATCCACATGGATTCCCAATTACAACGAGAAGCGATCGGTTTGACTCAATTGTGCAACAACCCCTTTGCCTTGTACTTCTTGAATTCTTTGGATATTCAATCGTGATTTTTGGTTCAAAATGTGTTTAGCAATCACTTCACACTCTTTTCATGCGATGACGAGTCCCATTCAAGCATTAAATCCACTCGGATTCCAAAATACAACGCGAAGCAATCGGTTTGACTCACTTGTGCAACAACACATTTGACTTGTTCTTCTTGAATTCTTTTGAGATTGAATTGCCATTTTTATTTGAAAATGAGTTTAGACGTCACTTGAAACACGTTCCATGCGATCTCGAGTCACATTCGAGCATTAAATCCTGTCACATTCCCAAACAAAACGTGAAACTATCAATTTTACTCACATGTGAAAAAATCACATTTGACTTCTACTTCTTGAATTCTTTGGAGATTCAATCACGATTTTTGGTTCAAAATTCGTTTAGACAAGACTTCACACACTTTCCATGCAATCACGACTCTAGTTCGAGCATTAAATCCACTCGGATTCCCAAATACAACGGGAAGTGATTTGTTTGACTCACTTGTGCAACAACACGTTTAACTTGTACTTCTTGAATTCTTTTGAGCTTTAATCGCGATTTCCAGTTCAAAATGTGTTTATACATGACTTGAGACAAGTTAAATGTGTTCACGAGTCCCATTCGATCATTAAATCCACTTGAATTCCAAAATACAACGCGAGTTAATCGTTTTGACTCGGAAAACAACACGTTTGACTTGTACTTCTTGAATTCTTTTGAGATTCAATTGCGATTTTTATTTGAAAATGAGATTAGATAGGACTTGACACACCTTCCATGCGATTACAAGTTTCATTCAAGCCTTAAATCCACTCGGATTTTGAAATAAAACGCGAAGCGATCGGTTTGGGTCACTTGTGCAACAACACATTTGACTTGTACTTCTTGAATTATTTTGAGATTCAATCGCGATTTTCGGTTCAAAATTTGTTTAGACATGACTTAAAACACCTTCCATACGATCACGAGTCCCATTCGAGCATTAAATCCACTCAGATTCCCAAATACAACGCGAAGCGATCAGTTTGACTCACTTGTGCAGCAACACGTTTGACTTATGCTTCTTGAATTCTTTTGAGATTCAATGGCGGTTTTCGGTTCAAAATGTGTTTAGTCATGAGTTCAGATTCTTTGCATGTGATCACGAGTCCCATTCGAGCCTGAAAATCACTCAGATTCCCAAATACAACGCGAAGCGATCGGTTTCATTCACTTGTGCAACAACACGTTTAACTTGAATTCTTAAATTCTTTTGAGATTCAAGTGCAATTTTTGGTCCAAAATGTGTTTAGATCTGACTTGACACAAATTCCATGCAATCACGAGTCCAATTGAGCATTAAATCCACTCGAATTCTCAAATACAACGCGTAGCGGTCGGTTTGACCCATTTGTGCAACAACACGTTTGATTTGTACTTCTTGAATTCTTTTGAGATTCAATCGTGATTTTCCGTTTAAAATAAGTTTTGACATGACTTCACACACCTTCCATGGAAAAGTCCCATTCGAGCATTAAATCCACTCGGATTCCCAAATACAACGCGAAGCGATCGGTTTGACTCACTTGTGCAACAAAACGTTTGACTGGTATTTCTAGAATTCTTTTGAGATTCGATCGCACTTTTTAGTTCAAAATGTGTCTAGACATCACTTCACACACCTTTCATATGATCATGAATCCAATTTAAGCATTAAATCCATTCAAATTCTCAAATACAACGCGAAGCGATTGGTTTGACTCACTTGTCCAACAACACGTTTGACTTGTACTTCATGAATACTTTTGAGATTCAATCGCAATTTTAGGTTCAAAATCTATTTATACATGACTTCAAATTCCTTCCATACGATCACGAGTCCCATTGCAGCATTAAATCTGCACGGATTCCTAAATACAACGCGAAGCTATCGGTTTGACTCAATTGTACAACAAGACGATTGACTTGTACTTGTTGAATTCTTTGGATATTCAATAGTGATTTTTTGTTCAAAATGTGTTTAGACATGACATCACACTCTTTCCATGTGATCATGAGTCCCATTCAAGCATTAAATTCATTCAGATTTTGAAATACTACGCGAAGCAATCGGTTTGACTCACTTGTGCCACAACACGTTTGACTTGTACTTTTTGAATTCTTGTCAGATTCAATCCCGATTTTTAGTTGAAAATATATTTAGATATGACTTCACACTCCTTCCTTGCGATCACGAGTCCCATTCAATGTAATATTCGGTCCTTCCAAGTGATGTGTTAAATGTTTGCTAGATCAAATATGTGTTTGTGTATATTTAATATTGACTACTGCATTTAGAAAGTATCTAGAATTTTGCACTAATTTAAGAAAAGAGTGAGAAGGGATTAAAAAGGAAGTGACTAAAGTGCAAGAGAATGTTGGTGGGTGAGGGAGAGAAATGAATTTCTCCCAAATCCCTTGCCACCAGCTGATTACACGTACACACAATGGTGGCAACACCAAAACAATCCACAATTTTCCACTAAGCTTAGAGTGAGAGAGAGCTAGAGAGAAGGAGGAGCACCAAGGTTGAGTTCTGGTTTGGGAATCCGATTTTTAGCAAGGATGAAACCGTAGGAAGTCAGCTAAGCACCAACTAAACAAAGATTAAGGTAATCAAACTACCAACCTCTCCATTTTTCAAGTTAGGTTTTCAAGAAGTTGCCCAAAACTGAGTTTCAGACTTTTGAGCCATTTGAGACGTTTAGAACTGCTTTCTTATGATTTTCGAACTTAGAATGGATGAAAGATGATGAATGCATGCTTGGGTTTTAGCTGGAAATTAGATAATTTATAAGGGTAAGGAAATAGATTTTAGCTTGAAATTCAGATTTAAGTTTGTGTAACCATGTTTGGAGGCTAGTTTTTCGTGGGTTTAAACTTGTTAATAATGGAGAACAAGTTTATAAAACTTTTGTGACTTGAATGGTTGGATTCTTGGTTGAATTCTGGAGAAAATATGCTTTAAAAACCCAGAAATTAACATGGCAGTCGACTACCAGCCCAAACTAGTCGATTTCCATGTTCTTTTCTGCCCAGAATCCATCCCAAGAACATAACAGTCAACTACCAGCCCAAAGCAGTCGACTTTCGTGTTCAGAAATGCAACAGAGACAAACTAGTCAACTGGTATGTTACAACAGTCGACTTGCGTGAAGAAAAATGTGAAAAACATACTTAATGAGCTCTAAAAATCATGAAAGTTTTCAGGTTAAAACTAAATACATGAAAGATTATGATTGCCATATTTCATTAATTTTTTATCTTGTTTGGTACCCGATTTGGAGATCTGAAGTTCAAGAACTTATGCAGAAAATATTGATTGGTTTTCATAATTTCATTTTTTTTCTTGAGGTACCAAATGAAGAATTTAAAGGCTAAAATTGTATATGTAGATTCCTAAAATCCTAAATATGGGATCTGAAAAATCTCATGTCATTTGGAACTCATTTGATATGGTTTTGGAAAGCATTTACAAAAGTCCGGTCTGGTGCTCTGTCACATCAGACTACTACTGTTAAACTAGATTTTGAAGGGGAAAACATGAGATTTTTGAGCTAAAATTTGGCAGCCAATTATAGTGTTTATTCATAAGTATGTAATAATTATTTCAAAATTTTTGGAATTTTATAGAGCAAGTTATGAGTTTACAAAGTTTCCAAGTTTACGAAATGAACGTGAAACACTTTGTTTTGCAAAAAGGTCCCTCTTTAACACTTCTAAAAGGATTTCAAATACCCCATGACATGCTTAAACACTATGTTCTAAGATTAGAAAGTAATATGAGCTAAGGGTAGAGAGAAATAACATAGAAAAGAGAAGAGTAAGTATCTTACATATATGTGTTGCAAATGGATAGGTCCTTAATCGAATGTTCAATTGTTGGTATGGGACCGCCGTTGACTTTCCACGATAGTTCCAAGTTTTAGGATGGTAATACATCCAATAGGCCAAACAATGTTTTCAAAACACCGCGTTGGCAACCAAACTTTAAATTAGTAGACCAAGTGGTTAAGAATGGGCTACGTATTTAAAGTTAGGATAATCAAGATTGGGACCTAGACATTTCATCTCATATTTGTATAGATTGCATACAAAGGAAAATGGGGATGATCTACGCAGTAGTAGATACGATTCCTTGGCTAAGTAGAACCAACCAGAAATGGATACGACCTACCCAGAAAAGGGGGTGATCTCATAGTACTCGGATCCACTGGGGGACACTCCAAATAGTACACAGAATAGAAATAGCTTAATTGCTATATGTTCTCACTTATTAATAGTCACTAGAAGTGTATGTGTGAGTATCCACTAGGTGGTGCTCCCTATACTCATATGTTTTCCATGAAATGGGGCAAAGGCCCATATGTTTTATATTTGTTATTTCTCTACCATTTAAGTATGAAAGAACACGTTTAAGAAGTATGTGCTCATATTATATGTTTATGATATGTATGTATGCCATTCCATTTTATATGCCCTATCATGTATGAATTTCCATGCTAAATGTTTCATGAAGAGTATGACATGTGTAACATCCTGAAATTTACAAACAAAGTTTGACTGGGTTTCTTGTTTTGACTTTCCTATTTTAAATGTTTATATGTTTGATTGTGTTTGTAAATAGGGCAAGAAACCCTAGTTAGGGAGGGAGAAACTTAGAATTGAGGAAAAGTTCCAGAGAAAACCCTAACACAAACCCTAGGGACTAAATTGAAAGGAAAACTTAGTTTTAGTCCTTTTTGTTTTAGTGAGTTAAATTGAGTAGGAAAGGCCTATTTGACCCAAGATAAATGGCCTAGAACACTCTAGGGACACCCTAGGACCTAAATGAGGGAGCCCAACCCCTAGAAAAGTCCTGAATTCCCATATTTCTCCAATAGAATGTTAGGGACTAAAATGTAAGAAATGGAAAATTTCAAATAAGACAGCCTATCTTACTGAGAGCTCAAGGAAACCCAATTCAGCCACCCAAAAGCACTTAAACCCTTCCTTTTATGTACCAACCACATGTCTTAAGTGAGAATTAAGGAGCCTCAATAGGTTACACATCATAAAACTAAAATAATAAGAATTAAATGCCTAATTAATTACCAAAGTGTCACATTTCACCAAAGTGTCACATTTCACCTTGTAACCGAAATCCCAATTTAAATGCCTAAATTGATTACCCAAATGTAGTCTTAACCACTACCAGCACACCTAGGTAGTTGTCTACACGAGAAATAATCAGAATTAGAGCTAAGAGACCTAGTTTGGACATGCCACAAACCAATTATGAAGCCCACATGATCCATCCCACTAAATTGGAGCCTAACCGAGACAATGATGCCAATTGACCAACCAAACACGTTCTAATACCCCAATTACTCAGCCTAATAGGTGTCTTAATTAGCAGGATTAGTGAAGGTTGAGGGCTGGACGCCTCACCAGCACATGCAAGCACCATCATTCCTTCACACATGCACCAAGCCTATTTAAACTAAAGAACTCGAGAAAGAGTGAGGCACCAGCTACCACCTAAGCCTAAAAATTGAAGAGGGAGTGAGAGTGATTTTCAGAGAGCGGCAGAGCAAGAGAGTGAAGCTGGAGCTCAAGTTCCAGCAGCTGAAATTGGAAGAGGAAGCTAAAATCCTCAAAGTTCATTCAAAGGAGGGTCCTTTCTTATCTTCTTAGCTTACTCAAGGCTTGCAGAAGTCCCAATCTGTCTTCTTCCTCTGAAATAGCAAGGTAACATAGGGCTACCCTTCCTTCTAATCAATTAAGTCAAAAACATCTATCAAGAGTTGATGGTATAAGACTTTGTGTCCAAGTTTTGCTTGCTACCATTTCTGAACTCTGTTTTGACAGCATAACTTTAACTGAGCATAACTCCTTCGATTCTGAACCAAACTTTGCAAGTAAGATGTCAAAAGAAACCTAATTTAACCCTCTTTAATAATTCCCAAATGCATGTACCATTCATGGATGCCGTACAATAGTTCGTGGTCTTGGAAGTTACTGGAAATGCTATGAACTCTGTTTTTTAGCAATGAAATTGTGGGTCTTGATTATGTGTTTTCTGGTAAGCTATGATTTGAAAAATTGAAGGGCAACTATATGGCTGTCAAATGAACCAAAATGCATAAGTAAATTTGAATAATTAATATGCTTGGTTACTGAATCAGTGGTAATGGTTAGTAACTTAGAAATTGAGTTGAAAGGGCCATTTGATATGTTTCTGTTTGAGTGTTCTTGCTGTAAAACTGCTGTAATTGAACTTGTTGTCAACCATGCTGTTATAAATTGTTTGTTAGACTTCTGGATAAGTTAAGGCACTGGAAATTGTAGGCTGAAATCTGTTAGAAAAGGGTCAAAGGCTTAGAATGGAAAGAATGGAACCTTAGATGCTTTCTGTTTTGATTACCTTGCTGTCAAACTGATAAAATGCTTGGTTTCTGATTTACATACTGTGATTAGGTTATAAAAGTGGGCAGTTGATAAGAAGGACCTTAGTGCCCTGTGAATTCATGTTAGCAAGAATGGAAAGAGTACAAAAAGTAATGAAATTTGACTAGAGGAGTAAAGAGAATCTGAACTTTAGGTAAACTCTTTAATTATGGAAAATTGGGTAAGTAGGAGGCAGTAAGTTAGGTTGAGACCTTAGTGGCATAATTGAAATAAGAGAAGCTAAGTGTTTAGTATTTAATTATGGAAAATTGGGTAAGTAGGAGGCAGTAAGTTAGGTTGAGACCTTAGTGGCATAATGGAAATAAGAGAAGCTAAGTGTTTAGTACATTTAGCCATTGAGAGGTTAGGTTGGTTAGTGATAGACAAACCTCTAATTTTAGGATCCATAGAGTTAAATCCTAATCTGTCAATGAGATAGGGATAGTACTGAGTATTAGTAAGTCTAAAGTCAATCTTCTTAGACTATATAGAAGCTCAGAAAAGTCAGAATGCACTTACCAATTAAAAAGGGCAAAGTTAGAAGCCTAAGTGCACTAAACATGGGAATTTCACTTATAAAAGTTGGGTACTCTGGTTTAGGTTGGATAGGGCACCCACCTTGCCCTCTAGACTCTTAAAAGAATGATTTCAAAAGATGATCAAACTCAGATATGACTTCAAGTGATTTTAGTGCACTTAGATTCCCAATTCTTAAAGAATTACAAGAAAGTGGCATTTTGGTGGGTGAGGGAGAGAAATGAATTTCTCCCAAATCCCTTGCCACCAGCTGATTACACGTACACACAACGGTGGCAACACTAAAACACACCACAATTTTCCACTAAGCTTAGAGTGAGAGAGAGCTAGAGAGAACGAGGAGCACCGAGGTTGAGGATTAAACCGTAGGAAGTCAGCTAACCACCAACTAAACAAAGATTAAGCTTCAGATTAAGGTAATCAAGCTACCAACCTCTCTATTTTTCAAGTTAGGTTTTCAAGAAATCGCCCAAAACTGAGTTTCAGATTTTTGAGCCATTTGAGAGGTTCAGATTTAAGTTTGTTTAACCATGTTTCGGGGCTAGTTTTTTGTGGGTCTTAACTTGTTAATAATGGAGAACAAGTTTATAAAGCTTCCATGACTTGAATGGTTGGATTCCTGGTTGAATTCTAGAGAAAAGATGCTTTAAAAACCCAGAAATTAACGTGGCAGTCCACTGCCAGCCCAAACCAGTCGACTTTCATGTTCGTTTCTACCCAAAATTCATCCTAAGAACATACCAGTCGATTGCTAGCCCAAACCAGTCGACTTTTGTGTCCAGAAATGCAACAGAGAAGAACCAGTCAACTGGTATGTTGCAGTAGTCGACTTGCATGAAGAAAAATGTAAAAACAACATACTTAATGAGCTCAAAAACTCATGACATTTGGCAGGCTAAAACTATATACATGAAAGTTTATGATTGCTAAATTTCATTAATTGTGGATCTTGTTTAGTACCCTTTTTGCAGATATGAAATTCAAGAACTTATGCAGAAAATATCAACTGGTTTTCATACTTTCATTTAGTTGTTGAGGTGACAAATGAAGGCTTTAAAGGCTAAAATTTTATATGTAGATTTCTAATATCCTTGATATGGGATATGGAAAATCTCTTGTCATTTGGAAATCATTTGATATGGTTTTCGGTAAATTTTACAGAAGTCTGGTCTGCTGCTCTGTCACATCAGACTGACACTGTTAAACTAGACTTTGAGGGGGGAAAACATGGGATTTTTGAGCTAACATTTGGCATCCAATTATATTGTTTATTCATAAATATGTCATAATTATTTCAGAATTTTTGGAGTTTAATAGAACAAGTTATGAGTCTACAAAGTTGGCAAATTTATGAAATGAACTTGAAACACTTTGTTTTGCAAAAGTTCCTTCTTTAACACTTCTAAAAGGATTTCAAATACCCCATGACATGCTTAAACATTATGTTATAATTTTAGAAAGTAATATGAGCTAAGGCTAGAGAGAAATAATATCGAAAAGAGAAGAGTAAGTATCTTACATATATGTGTTGCAAATGGATAGGTCCTTAATCAAATGTTCAATTGTTGGTATGGGACGGCTGTTGACTTTCCACGGTAGTTCCATGTTTAAGGATGGTAATAGATCCAATAGACCAAACAATGTTTTCAAAACACCGTGTTGGTTGCCTAACTTTAAATTAGTGGACCAAGTGGTTAAGAATGAACTACGTACTTAAAGTTAGGATAATCAAGATTGGGATCTAGACATTTCATCTCATATTTGTATAGATAGCATACAAAGGAAAAGGGGGATGATCTACACAATAGTAGATACGATTCCTTGGGTAAGTAGAACCAATGAGAAATGGATATGACCTACAGAGAAAAGGGAGTGATCCACACTAGAAGTTGAGATACGACCTACCGAGAAAAGGGGGTGATCTCATAGTACTCGGATCCACTGGGGGACGGTCTAGATAGTACAAAAAATAGAAATATCTTAATTGCTATAGGTTCTCACTTATTAATAGCCACTACAAGTGTATGTGTGAATATCCACTGAGTGGTGCTCCCTATACTCATATGTTTTCCATGAAATTGGGCAAAGGCCCATATGATTTAAGATGTTTGTTATTTCTCTACCATTTAAGTATGAAAAAATACGTTTAAGAAGTATGTGCTCATATTATATGTTTATGATATGTATGTATTCCATTCCATTTCATATGCCCTATCATGTATGAATTTCCATGCTAAATGTTTCATGAACACTATGACATGCATAAGTTTTAAGTTAAACATCACATCCATGTTTTATATGTATGATGAGAAAGGAATGTCGAGATTTCTGTGCAAGGCACAGTGGTACAAAACAACGAGTTTGAAAACAGGTAGATTTGATTACTGGGGTTTATCCTCATTACATTGGTGTGTATCAGCTGACTAGATACCCAAATGCCTACGAGACGAGACAAGAGCGATGGGTAGCTTGACTTTTTGAGAACAATGATATTAGATAAAGTAGAAGCATATATTTTTATTTTTGTAAACTCATGTATGTACATCTCTTTGTAACCATTAACCTTAGTATATCTTTTTGGAAGGTTAATTGGTATATTTTGTATATGTATATATATGAAAGAGAAGAGAACAAATGTTTTAATACATGCATGTATAAGTGGATGATAAGTTAGAGCTTTTATGCATTAGTGAGTTAAAAGTTATAATCTATATACTTGTTAGAATTGTAGATTGTCATCTTTTACAAAGCTCTATCTGTCATGTATGATATTTATAAGTACGTAAGTATGTGTAATTGTCTATGTCTATTTTTATAAGTAATGATAAAAAAGTTTTAATGTATGAAATATTTATTTATGAAGCATGCTTCCGTTGTGGCTTCGGTATACGCGAGAGATACCCGAGAGATAGAACCAAAACATTCTCTGCTGAATTAGTTAACTGAGAAAAAGTTCAAATAAGTTCGGGTAGAAGTAGAAGGTAATGCACCAGTTCTGACTCAAAGATAAGTTCTATATACTCAAACTCTAATTTTTAAAAGGGTCTGGAACTGGGGTGTTACATTTAACCATAAAATTCACTCGTATTCCCAAACAGAACGCAAAGCGATCGGTTTCACTAACATGTGCAACAACACGTTTGACTTGTACTTCTTGAATTCCTTTGAGATTCAATCGTGATTTTTGGTTCAAAATGTGTGTTAAACATAACATGACACATCTTCCATGCGATCACAAGTCCCATTCAACCTTTAAATCCACTCGGATTCCCAAACAGAACGTGAAGCGATATGTTTCACTCAAATGCGCAACAACAAGTTTGACTTGAATTTCTTGAATTCTTTAGAGATTCAATCGCTCTTTTTGGGTTTAAAATGTGTTTAGACATGACTTGACGCACCTTCCATCTGATCACGAGTCCCATTCAAGCATTAAATCCACTCAGATTCCCAAATAAAATGCGAAACGATCGGTTTGACTCACATGTGAAAAATCACGTTTGACTTGCACTTCTTGAAATCTTTTGAGATTCAATCGTGATTTTTGGTTTAAAATGTTTTTAGAAAACATTTCACACTCTTTCCATGCGATCACGACTCCCGTTCGAGCATTAAATCCACTCGGATTCCTAAATACAACGCAAAGCAATCGGTTTGACTCACTTGTGCAACGACACCTTTGACTTGTACTTCTTGAATTCTTTTGAGATTCAATTGTGGTTATTGGTCCAAAATCTATTTATTCTTGACATCACACTCTTTCTATGCGATCAGGAGTCCCATTCGAGCCTGAAAGTCACTCGGATTCCAAAATACAACGCGAAGCGATCGGTTTAACTCACTTGTGCAACAACACGTTTGACTTGTACTTCTTGAATTGTTTTGAGATTCAATCACGATTGTCGGTTCAAAATGTTTTTAGACATCACTTGACAAACCTTCTATGCGATCACGAGTCCCATTCGAGTATTAAATCCACTCGAATTCCCAAATACAACGCGAAGCGATCGATTTCACTCATTTGTGCAACAAGTTTAACTTGTACTTCTTGAATTCTTTTGAGACTCAATTGTGATTTTCCATTTAAAATATGTTTCAACAACACTCCACACACCTTCCATGCGACCACGAGTCCCATTCGAGGATTAAATCCACTCAGATTCCCAAATACGACGCGAAGCGATTGGTTTGACTCACTTGTGCAAGAACACGTTTGACTTGTACTTCTTGAATTCTTTTGAGATTCAATAACATTTTTTCGGTTCAAAATGTGTTTAGACATCATTTCACACTCCTTTTATGTGATGATGAGTCCAATTCAAGCATTAAATCTACTCGAATTCCCAAATACAATGTTAAGCGATCGATTTGACTCACTTGTAGCAACAACACGTTTGACTTGTATTTCATGAATTATTTTAGTTTCAATAGCGATTTCTGGTTTAAAATGTGTTTATGAAAGACTTCAGACTCTTACCATGCGATCACAACTCCCGTTCTAACATTAAATCCACTCGGATTCCCAAATACAACGCGGAGCGATCGATTTGACTCACTTATGCAGCGACACCTTTGACTTGTACTTCTTCAATTCTTTTGAGATTCAATCGCGATTTTTAATTCAAAAAGTGTTTAGACATGACTTGACACACCTTCCATGCGATCATGAGTCCCATTCAACGATTAAATCCACTCGGATTCTGAAATAAAACGCGAAGCAATCAGTTTGACTTACTTGTGCAACAACACGTTTGACTTGTACTTCTTGAATTCTTTTTTGATTCAATCGTGATTTTTGGTTCAAAATATGTTTACACATGACTTCACTCTCCTTCCATGTGATCAAAAGTCACATTCGAGCATTAAAACCACTCAGATTCCCAAATACAACGTGAGGTGATCGGTTTGGCTCACTTGTGCAACAACACTTTAACTTGTACTTCTTGAATTCTTTAGAGATTCAATCGCAATTTTCAGTTCAAAAAGTGTTTTCACATGACTTGACACACCTTCCATGCAATCATGAGTCCCATTCAACCATTAAATCCACTAGGTTTCCCAAATAGAACGCAAAGCAATCGGTTACATTCACAAGTGCAACAACACATTTGACTTGCACTTCTTGAATTCTTTTGAGATTCAATCATAATTTTTGGTTCAACATGTGTTTAGACATGACTTGACACACTTTCCCATTAAATCCACTCGAATTCCCAAAAAGAACGCGAAGCAATCGGTTTCAATCACATGTGCAACAACACATTTGACTTGTACTTCTTGAATTCTCTTGAAATTCAATCATGCTTTTTGGTTCAAAATGTGTTTGGACATGACTTGACACACCTTTCATGTGATCACGAGTCCCATTCGAGCATTAAATCCACTAGGATTCCCAATTACAACGCGAAGCGATCAGTTTGACTCACTTGTGCAGCAACACGTTTGACTTGTACTTCTTGAATTCTTTTGAGATTCAATCATCGTTTTTGGTTCGAAATGTGTTTGGCCATGATTTCACACTCTTTCCATGCGATCACGAGTCCCATTCGAGCCTGAAATCCACTAAAATTTCCAAATACAACGCAAAGCAATCTATATGACTCACTTGTGCAACAACAAGTTTGACTTGTACTTATTCAATGCTTTTGAGTATCAATCACGATTTTCAATTTAAAAATATTTCAACATGACTTCAGATACCTTCCATGCAATCACGAGTCCCATTCGAGCATTAAATCCACTCGGATTCCCAAATACAACGCATAACGATTGGTTTGACTCACTTGTGAAACAACAAGTTTGACTTCTACTTCTTGAATTCCTTTGAGATTCAATCACATTTTTCGGTTCAAAATGTTTTTAGACATCACTTCACACACCTTTTATTTGATCATGAGTCCAATTCAAGCATTAAATCTACTCGGATTCCCAAATACAATGTTAAGCGATCGATTTGACTCACTTATGCAACAACACGTTTGACTTGTACTTCTTTAATTTTTTTGAGTTTCAATCGCGATTTTTGGTTCAAAATGTGTTTATACCTGACTTCACACTCTTTCCATGCGATCACGAGTCCCATTCGAGGATTAAATCCACACGGATTACCAAATACAACACAAAGCGATCGGTTTGACTCAATTGTGTAACAATACGTTTGACTGTACTTCTTGAATTCCTTGGATATTCAATCGCAATTTGAGGTCCAAATTTGTTTAGACATGACTTTACATTCCTTCCATGCGACCATGAGTCCTATTGCAGCATTAAATTCACTAGGATTCCCAAATAAAATGCGAAACTATCGGTTTGACTAACTTGTGAAAAATCACGTTTGACTTGTACTTCATGAAACCTTTCAAGATTGAAACGC
Source organism: Senna tora (assembly GCA_014851425.1). Lineage (NCBI taxonomy): Eukaryota > Viridiplantae > Streptophyta > Magnoliopsida > Fabales > Fabaceae > Senna > Senna tora. Next base: position 19,710,880 of record CM026262.1, read on the forward strand.
GATTTTTGGTTTAAAATGTGTTTAGACAAGACTTCACACTCCTTCCATGCGATCACGACTCCCATTCTAGCATTAAATCCACTCGGATTCCCAAATACAACACGAAGCGATCGGTTTGACTCACTTGTGCAGTGACAACTTTGACTTGTACTTCTTGAATTCTTTTGAGATTCAATCATGATTTTCAGTTCAAAAAGTTTTTAGACAAGACTTGACACACCTTCCATGCGATCATGAGTTGCGTTCGACGATTAAATCCACTCGAATTATGAAATACAACGCGGAGCGATCGGTTTGACTTACTTGTGCAACAACACGTTTGACTTGTACTGCTTGAATTATTTTGTGATTCAATCACAATTTTTGGTTCAAATTATGTTTAGACATGACATCATAGTCCTTCAGTGCGATCACGAGTCACATTCGACCATTAAATCCATGAAGATTCCCAAATGGAACAAGAAGTGATCGGTTTGACTCACATGTGCAACAACACGTTTGACTTGTTCTTCTTCAACTCTTTTGAGATTCAATCATGATTTTTGTATCAAAATATGTTTATACATGACTTGTCACATGTTCCATGCGATCACGAGTCCCATTTGACCATTAAATCCAATCGGATTCCCAAATTAAACGCGAAGCGATCGATTTTACTCACATGTGCAACAACAAGTTTGACTTGTTCTTCTTGAACTGTTTTTGATTCAATCGTGATTTTTGGATCAAAATATGTTTAGACATGACTTTTCAAACATTCGATGCGATCACGAGCCCTATTCGACCATTAAATCCACTCGGATTCCCAAATACAATTCAAAGCAATCGGTTTGATTCACTTGTGTGACAACACGTTTGACTTGTACGTCTTGAATTCTTTTGAGATTCAATCATGATTTTTAGTTTAAAATGTGTTTAGACATGACTTGACACACCTTCCATGCGATCATAAGTTCAATTTGAGCATTAAATCCACTCGGATTCCCAAATACAATGCGAAGTGATCGGTTTAACTAACTTGCGCAACAACACATTTAACTTGTACTTCTTGAATTCTTTAGAGATTCAATGACGATTTTCAGTTCAAAAAGTGTTTATACATGACTTCACAAACCTTCCATGCGATCACGAGTCCTATTCAACCATTAAATCCAATCATATTTCCAAATAGAACACGAAGCGATCGGTTTCACTTACATGTGCAACAACACGTTTGAGTTGTACTTCTTGAATTCTGTTGAGATTCAATCGTGTTTTTTGTAATATACAGACCTTCCAAGTGATGTGTTAGATGTTTGCTAGAAGAACGAAGTGTTTATGATTGTGTGATATTGATTGTTGCATTTAGAAAGCATATAGTTGTGCACTAATTTAAGAAAAGAGTAGGAAGGGACTAAAAAGAAAGTCACTAAAGTGCAAGAGAAAGTTGGTGGGTGAGGGAGAGAAATGAATTTCTCCCAAATCCCTAGCCACTAGCTCTTACATGCTATGGCAAGGTGGCAACACCACCATTTCACACATTTTTCACCACACTTAAAGAGAGAGGGAGCTAGAGAGAAGGGAGAGCAACTAGAGGGAGAATTGAAGTGATTCAAGCTAGGAGAGTTAGATTTGAGCAAGAATCAAACCATAGAAAGTCAGCTACACATCAAATAAGCAAGATTTAAGTTTCAGAGTAAGGTAATTAAACTACCATGCTCTCTAATTTTTAAGTTAAGAATTTCAAGAAATGGCCCAAAACTGATTTTCAGATTTTTGAGCTATTTGAGAGGTTTTAAACTGCTTCCTAATGTTTTTGAACTTAGAAGGATTTTTAGATGATGTTTTGCTTGTTTGGTTTAACTGGTAATTAGAAAATCTAGAAGGGTTGGAAATTGTTTTGGGGTTTTGAGAGAAAACCAAGATGTGAGCTTGTTTAAGCATGTTTTTGGGGATGTTTTTCATGGGCTTTTACCTAAGGGTGATAGGGAATAAGTTGGCATATTATATTCAAGTTGATTTGCAGGTATTGGACTTAAAATCTGGGTTAAAAGTGCATTTTCGGAACAAGGTAGAAGCACAACAGTTGACTATTAGCTATAATAGCTGACTGTCGTTTTCTTGATTTCCCATAAATACATTTTTACAACAAAACAGTCGACTGCTATCAAGAACAGTTGACTGTCGTGTTCCTATCTTCCAGAAAACCCAGATTTTCAAAATGTGTTTAGACATTACTTGAGACACCTTCCATGCAATAACGAGTCTCATTCGAGCATTAAATCCACTCGAATTGCCAAATACAACGCGAAGTGATTGGTTTCACTCACTGGTGCAACAACACGTTTGACTTGTACTTCTTGAATTCTTTTAAGATTCAATCACGATTTTCGGTTCAAAATGTGTTTAGACAAGACTTCAGACTCCTTCCATGCGATCATGTTTCCTGTTCGAGCATTAAGTCCACTCGAATTCCAAAATACAACGCGAAGCGATCGGTTTGACTCACTTGTGCAACAACACGTTTGACTTTTAATTTTTAAATTCTTTTGAGATTCAATTACTATTTTTCATTGAAAATGTGTTTATAAATTTCACACTCCTTCCATGCGGTCAAGAGTCCCACTCGAGCATTAAATCCACTCGGATTCCAAAATACAACGCGAAGCGATCTGTTTGACTCACTTGTTCAACAACACATTTGACTTGTACTTCTTGAATTCTTTTGAGATTCAATCATGACTTTTAGTTCAAAGCGTGTTTAGACATGACTTCACACTCCTTCAATGCGATCACGAGTCCTATTCCAGCATTATATCCACTCGGATTCCCAAATACAACGCGAAGCAATGGGTTTGACTCACTTGTGCAACAACACGATTGACATGTACTTCTGGAATTCTTATGGGATTCAATCGCGATTTTCAGTTCAAAATGTGTTTAGACATGACTTCACACACCTTCCAAACGATCACTACTCTCATTTATAGCAATAAATCCACTCGGATTCCCTAATACAACGCAAACCAATCATTTGACTCACTTGTGCAACAAGTTTGACAATTTTTGGTTCAAAATGTGTTTAGACTTGACATCACACACTTTCCATGCGATCATTAGTTCCATTCGAGCACTAAATCCACTCAGATTCCCAAATACCACGCGAAGCGATCGGTTCGACTCACTTGTGCAACAACACGTTTGACTTGTACTTCTTGAATTCTATTGAGATTCAATCACAATTTTTGGTTCAAAATGTGTTTAGACATGACTTCATACACTTTCCATGCGATCATAAGTTCCATTCGAGCATTAAATCCACTCGGATTCCCAAATACAACGTGAAACGATCGGTTCGACTCACTTGTGCAACGAAATGTTAGACTTGTACTTCTTGAATTCTTTTGAGATTCAATCACGATTTTTGGTTCAAAATGTGTTTAGACATGACTTCATACTCCTTCCATGCGATCAATAGTCTCATTCGAGCATTAAATCCACTCATATTGCAAAATACAATGCGAAGTAATCATTTGACTCACTTGTGCAACAACACGTTTGACTTGTACTTATTGATTTCTTTTGAGATTCAATCACCATTTTTGGTCGAAAATGTGTTTAGACATGACTTCACACACTTTCCATGCGATCATGAGTTCCATTCAAGCATTAATTCCTCTCGAATTCCCAAATACAACAGGAAGCGATCAGTTTGACTCACTTGTGCAACAAGAAGTTGGACTTGCACTTCTTGAATTATTTTGAGATTCCATCGTGATTTTTTGTTAAAAAGTGTTTAGACATGACTTCAAACTTTGTCCTTGTGATCATAAGTCCCATTCAAGCATTAAATCCTCTCAGATTCCAAAAGACAACGCGTAGCAATCGTTTTGACTCATTTGTGCAACGACACGTTTGACTTGTACTTCTTGAATTCTTTTTACATTCAATTGCAATTTTTGGTTCAAAATGTGTTTAGACATGACTTCACACTCTTTCCATGAGATCATGAGTTCCATTCGAGCTTTAAATTCACTCGGATCCCAAATACAACGCGAACCGATCGGTTTGACGAACTTGTGAACAACACGTTTGACTTGTACTTCTTGAATTCTTTTGAGATTCAATCGCGATTTTCAGTTCAAAATGTGTTTAGACATGACTTGACACACCATCATTGAGATCACGAGTCTCATTCAAGCATTAAATGCACTCGTATTCCCAAATACAACGTGATGCGATCGGTTTGACTCACTTGTGCAACAAGTTTGACTTGTACTTCTTTAATTTTTTTGAGATTGAATCGTGGTTTTTTGTTCAAAATGTGTTTAGACATGACTTGACACACCTTCCATGCGTTCACCAGTCTCATTCGAGTATTAAATCCACTTGGATTCCAAAATATAATGCGAAGTGATCGTTTGACTCACTTGTGCAACAACACAATTGACTTGTACTTATTGAATTCTTTTGAGATTCAATCCCAATTTTTAGATCAAAATTTATTTAGAGATGTGTTGACACACTTTCCTTGCGATCACGAGCCCCATTCGAGCATTAAGTCCACTCGAATTCCCAAATACAACGCGAACGGATCGGTTTAACTCTCTCTTGCGACAACACGTTTTACTTGTACTTGAGTTCATTTTAGATTCCATCGCGATTTTTGGTTCAAAATGTGTTTAGACATGACTTCACACTATTTCCATGCGATCACAAGTTCCATTCGAGCAATAAATCAACTCGGATTCCCAAATAGAACACGAAGCCATCGGTTTCACTCACTTGTGCAACAACACGTTTGACTTGTAATTCTTGATTCTTTAGAGATTCAATTGGGATTTTCAGTTCAAATTGTGTTTCACCAGTCCCATTCGATCATCAAATCCACTCGGATTCTCAAATATAATGCGAAGTGATCGGCTTGATTCACTTGTACAACAAGAAAATTGACTTGTACTTATTGAATTCTTTTGACATTCAATCCCTATTTTTGGTTCAAAATGTGTTTAGACATGAGTTGACACACCTTCCATGCGATCACGAGTCCCATTTGAGCATTAAATCCTCTCGAATTCCCAAATACAACGCAAAGCGATTGGTTTGACATACTTTTGCAACAACACGTTTCACTTGTACTTCTTCAATTCTTTTGAGATTCAATCGCGATTTTTGGTTCAAAATGTGTTTAGACATGCATTGACACACCTTCCATGCGATCACGAGTCCCATTCGACCATTAAATCCATTCGGATTCTCAAATACAACGTGAAGCGATCAGTTGGACTTACTTGAGCAACATCACGTTTGACGTCTATAGCTTGAGTTCTTTTGATATTCAATCGTGATTTTTTTATCAAAATATGTTTCGACATGACTTCACACTCCTTCCATTCGATTATGAGTCCCATTCGAGCATTAAGTCCACTCGGATTCCCAAATACAATGCGAAGCGATCGGTTTGACTCACTTGTACAACAACACAATTTTGATTTTCAGTTCAAAATGTGTTTAGACATGAGTTGACACACCTTCCAAGCGATCACGAGTCCAATTTGAGCATTAAATCCACTCAGATTACCAAATATTACGCGAAGTGATCGGTTTCACTCACTTGTGCAGCACGTTTGACTTGTACTTCTTGAATTCTTTTAAGATTCAATCGCGATTTTTGGTTCAAAATGTGTTTACACATCACTTCATACTCCTTCCACGAGATCACAAGTCTCATCAAGCATTAAATCCACTTGGATTCCCGAATACAACACGAAGCGATCGGTTTGACTCACACTTGCGAAATCACGTCTTACTTGTACTTGAATTCTTTTCAGATTTAATCGCGATTTTTGGTCCAAAATGTGTTTAGACATGACTTCACACTATTTCCATGCGATCAAAAGTTCATTTCGTGCCTTAAATCCACTCGGATTCCCAAATACAACGCGAAGCGAACAGTTTGACTCACTTGTGCAACAACACATTTGACTTGTACTTCCTGAATTCTTTTCAGATTCAATCGCGATTTTTGGTTCATAATGTGTTTAGACATGACTTCACACTCCTTCCATGCGATCACGAGTCTCATTCGAGCATTAATTCCACTCGAATTCTCAAATACAACGCGAATCGATTGGTTTGACTCACTTGTGCAACAGCACGTTTGACTTGGATTTCTTGAATTCTTTTGGGATTCTATCATAATTTTTAGTTCAAACTGTGTTTCGACTTAACTTGACACAACATCCATGCGATCACGAGTCCCATTTGAGCATTAAATCCACTCGGATTCCCAAATACAATGCAAAGCGTTCAGTTTGATTCACTAGTGTAACAACACGTTTGACTTGTACTTCTTGAGTTCTTTTGAGATTCAATGGCGATTTTCTATTCAAAATGTGTTTAGAAATGACTTAACACACCTTCCATGCGATCACGAGTCCCATTTGAGCATTAAATCCACTCGGATTTGTAAATAGAACGCGAAGGGATCGGTTTCACTCACTTGTGCAAAAACACGTTTCACTTGTAATTCTTGAATTCTTTTGAGATTCAATCGTGATTTTTAGTTCAAATTGTGTTTAGACATGACTTCACACTCTTTTCATGTAATCACAAGTTCGATTTGAGCATTAAATCCACTCGGATTCAAAAATACAACGCGAAGCGATCGGTTTGACTCACTTGTGCAACAACACGTTTGACTTGTACTTCTTGATTTCTTTTGAGATTCATTCTCTTATTTTGGTTCAAAATGTGTTTAGACATGACTTCAGACTATTTCCATGCGATCACAAGGTCCATTCGAGCATTAAATCCACTTGGATTCCCATAGACAATGTGAAGCGATCAGTTTGACTCACTTGTGCAACAACACGTTTGACTTGTACTTCTTGTATTCTTTTGAGATTCAATCGATATTTTCAGTTCATAATGTTTTTAGACATGACTTGACACACCTTCCCTGCAATCATGAGTCTTATTCGAGCATGAAATCCACTCGAATTTGCAAATACAACACAAAGCTATCGGTTTGACTCACGTGTGCAACAACACGTTTAACTTGTACTTCTTGAATTCTTTTAAGATTCAATTGCGATTTTTAGTTCTCAATGTGTTTAGACATGATTTGACACACTTTCCATGCGATCATGAGTCCCATTAACGAATTTAATCCACTCGGATTCGCAAACACAACGCGTAGCGGTCGATTTGACTCACTTGTGCAACAACACGTTTGACTTGTACTTCTTAAATTCTTTTGAGATTTAATTCCGATTTTCAGTTCAAAATGTTTTTAGACATGAGTTAACACACCTTCCATGCGGTCACTAGTCCCATTCGAGTATTAAATCCACTCGGATTCCCAAACACAACAAGAAGCGATTGGTTTGACTCACTTGTGCAACAACAAGTTTAACTTGTACTTCTTCAATTCATTTGCTATTCAATCATGATTTTAAGTTCAAAATGTGTTTAGACATGACTTGACACACCTTCCATGCGATCACGAGTCCCATTGGAGCATTAAATCCACTCGGATTTGCAAATACAACGCGAAGTGATTGGTTTGTCTCAAATGTGCAACAAGACATTTGACCTGTACATCATGAATTCTTTTTAGATTCAGTCGCGATTTTCAATTCAAAATGTGCTTATACATGACATCATACACCTTCCATGCAATCAAGAGTCTAATTCAAGCATTAAATCCACTAGGATTCCTATAACGTCCGCGTTTTTCAGTTATTGGAATAAATGGTTATTGACTAACCCTAAATCAATACTTGTGTATGTTATTGTTTGATGCATTTAGAAAACATATAGAGTTCCAGTAGTTTAGAAGAATTTATGTATAGGGGACTAGAATGAAAGGAGCGAAAAGAATGGAGGAGTGAAGTGCTTAGATGAAAGAAGGCTCATGTGAATGGAAAGTTGGAATGTAGGGGGTGAGAAACGATAAATTTTCCCTAAGAACTACAACCAGCTTTTAATACGCATGACCAAGTTAGACATGAACTCATTCATGCCAACCTAGAGAGAGTTAGAGAGAAGGGAGAGAAACTTGAAGGGGAGCTTGGAGACCAAAGGGCTGATTCAAGCTAGGAGAATTTGATTTAAGCTAGGATCGAACCGTAGAAACTCAGCTGAACACTAACAAGACAAGATTTGAGCTTCAAAACAAGGTAATGATGCTACCAACCTCTCTAATTTTCAAGTTAGGTTTTCAAGAAATGGCCCAAAACTGAGTTTCGGATTTCTGAGCAATTTGAGAGGTTTAGAACTGCTTCCTTATGATTTTCAAACTTAGAATGGATGCAGATGATGAATGCATGCTTGGATTTTAGATGGAAATTAGATAATTTAGAAGGGTTTGGAAATGAGTATGGGTTTTAGATGGAAATTCATATTTAAGCTTGTTTAACCATGTTTCGGGGCTAGTTTTTCACGGGTTTTAACGTGTTAATAATAGAAAACAAGTTTATAAAACTTCCATGACTTGATCTTGGTTGAATTCTTGAGAAAAGATGTTTTAAAAACCCAGAAATTAACATGGCAGTCGACTTCTAGGGCAAACCAGTCGACTTCCATGTTCTTTTGTGCTCAGAATTCATCCCAAGAACATACCAGTCGACTGCCACCCAAACCTTTCGTGTCCAGAAATGCAACAAAGACGAACCAATCGACTGGTATGTTATAGCTGTCGACTTGCATGAAGAAAAATGTGAAAAACATACTTAATAAGCTCCAAAAATCATTAAATTTGGCAGGATAAAACTAGATACATCAAATTTTATTTCTGCCAAATTTCATTAATTTTGGATCCTTTTTGGTACCCTTTTTGCGGACCTGAAGTGCAAGAACTTATGCAGAAAATGTTTACTGGTTGTCATACTTTCATTTAGTTGTTGAGGTGCCAAATGAAGGATTTAAAGGCTAAACTTTTATATGTAGATATCATGACGCTACTATGTTCAGCCTTGTTTCACGGATTGATTGTGGCAAGGGACCTAAAGAGGATTGATTGATTTAGCACTGTAACTGGCGCTCATGTATGATGCTGCAAGGAGCAGCTATTAATACTTTGTAAAGCCTATGTAAGGCTCATATGTTTATTAATATCTGGTTTTAGATGGAATTTTAGATGTAAATCATAATTAGTGGGTTTTAATTAATTTCATGTTAAAGATTAACTTAATAACCAGAAGTAAGTGAATTCACTCAGTATTAACTCTAGTAAGAGAAAAGTTTTAATTTTTCCGCAATTTTGAGTTACCTATACTTAAATGAACCTTAAGTAATCATTAATTGGTAGTTCAAAGTGGACATTACATTTAATGCTTGCATGGAAATAGTGTGAAGTCATTTCTAAGCACATTTTGAACCAAACATCGCAATTGAATCTCAAAAGATTTGAAGAAGTACATGTCAAACGTGTTGTTGCACAAGTGAGTCAAACCGATTGCTTCGCGTTGTCTTTGGGAATCGGAGTGGATTTAATGCTCGAATGGGACTCGTGATTGCATGGAAGAGTGCGAAGTCAAGTCTAAAGACACTTTAAACCAAAACTCGCGATTGAATCTCAAAAGAATTCAAGAAGTACTAGTAAAACACGCTGTTGAACAAATGAGTCAAACCGATTGCTTCGCGTTGTATTTGGGAATTCGAGTGGATTTAATGCTCGAATGAGATTCGTCATCGCATGGAAGGTGTGTCAAGTCATGTCTAAACACATTTTGAACTGAAAATAGCAATTGAATCTCAAAAGAATTTAAGAACTAGAAGTCAAACGTGTTGTTGCACAAGTGAATCAAACCGATCGCTTCCCGTTGTATTTCGGAATCTGAGTGGATTTAATGCTCGAATGGGACTCGTGACCGCATGGAAAGAGTGTGAAGTCACGTCTGTACACATTTTCAACCAAAAATTGCGATTGAATCTCAAAAGAATTCAAGAAGTTCATGTCAAACGTGTTATAGAACATGTGAGTCAATCCGATCGCTTTGCGTTGTATTTGGGAATTCGAGTGGTTTTAATGCTCGAATGGAACTCATGATCGCATGGAAAGAGTGTGAAGTCATTTCTAAACACATTTGAACCAAAAATCGTGATTGAATCCCAAAAGAATTCAAGGAGTACAAATCAAACGTGTTGTTGCACAAGTGAATCAAGCCGATCTCTTCGCATTGTATTTGGCAATCTGAGTGGTTTTAATTCTCGAATGGGACTCGTGATCGCATGGAAGGAGTATGAAGTCATCTCTAAACATATTTTGAACTAAAAATTGCAGTAGAATCGCAATGGAATTCATGAAGTACAAGTTAAACGTGTTGTTGCACAAGTGAGTCAAACCCATCGCTTTGCATTGTAGTTGCGAATTCGAGTGGATTAAATGCTCGAATGGGACTCGTGATCTCATGGAAGGTGTGCAAGTCATGTCTAAACACATTTTGAATAGAAAATTGTGGTTGAATCTCAAAAGAATTCAAGAAGTATAAGTCAAACGTGTTGTTGCACAAGTGAGTCAAACCTATCATTTCGCGTTGTGTTTGTTTATTCAAGTGGATTTAATGTTCGAATGGGACTCGTGGTCGCATGGAAGGTGTGTCAAGTCATGTCAAATGATAATTTGAACTGAAAATATCAATTGAATCTCAAAAGAATTCGAGAAGTACAAGTCAAACATATTGTTCACAAGTGAGTCAAACCGATTGGTTTGCATTGTATTAGGGAATCCGAGTGGATTTAATGCTTGAATGAAACTCGTGATTGCATGGAAATAGTGTGAAGTCATGTCATAACACATTTTGAACCAAAAATCGCAATTGAATCTTAAAAAAATTCAAGAAGTACAAGTCAAACGTGTTGTTGCACAAGTGAATCAAACCGTTCATTTCACGTTGTATTCTGGAATCCGAGTGCATTTAATGCTCAAATGAAACTCGTCATTGCATGGAAGGGGTGTGAAGTCATGTCTAAACACAATTTGAACGAAAAATTGCGATAGAATCTGAAAAGAATTCAAGAAGTACAAGTCAAACGTGTTGTTGCACAAGTGAATCAAACCGACTGCTTCGGTTGTATTTGGGAATCCGAGTGGTTTTAATACTCGAATGGGACTCGTGATCGCAAGGAATGTTTGTGAAGTGATGTCGAAACACATCTTGAATCGAAAATCATGATTGAATCTCAAAAGAATTCAAGAAGTACAAGTCAAACGTGTTGTTACACATGTGAGTCAAACCGATCGGTTCGCGTTGTATTTAGGAATCCGAGTGGATTTATTACTCGAATGCGACTTGTGATCGCATGGAAGGATTGTGAAGTCATGTTTAAACATATTTTAAACGAAAAATCGTGATTGAATATCAAAAGAATTCAAGAAGTACAAGTCAAAGTCGTTGTTACACAAGTGAGTCAAACCGATCGCTTCGCATTGTATTTGGGAATTGTAACACCCAAATCCAGACCCTTTAGAAATCAGAGTTTAAGTATAAAGAACATATCTTTGATCTAGAACCGGTGTGTTACTTCTACTTCGACCCGAATTTATTTTAACTTTTTACCCATTAATTGGTTAAGCAACATGTGTTTGGGTTCTATCTCTCGGGTATCTCTTGCGCATACCAAAACTACTGCGGAAGTATGCTTCATAAATAAATATCATAAATGAAAACTTCTTTATCATTACTTCTTAACATAGTCAAAAACATTTACACACACTTAGAACATCATACATGATAGATAGAGCTTTGTTAAAGATGATAATCTACAATTCTAACGATTATAGATTATGACCTTTAACTTATGAATTCATAAAAGCTCTAACGTGTCATCCACATATACATACATGTATTAAAACATTTGTTCTCATCCCTTGCATATTTATGCGTATACAAAATATACTAATTAACCTTCCAAGAAGATATACTAAGGTTAATGGTTACAAAGGGATGTACATACATGAGTTTACAAAAGTAAAAACTATATGCTTCTACTTAAGCTAATATCCTTCTCGAAAGGGCAAGCTACCCATTGCTCCTATCTTGTCTCGTAGGCATTTGGGTACCTAGTCAGCTGATACACACCAAGGTAATGAGGATAAACCCCAATAATCAAAACTACCTGTTTTCAAACTCGTTGTTGTGTACCACTGTGCCTTGCACAGAAATCTCTGCATTCCTTTCTCATCATACATATAAAACATGGATGTGATATTTGACTTAAAACTTATGCATGTCATACTCTTCATAAAATATTTAGCATGGAAATTCTTACATGTTAGGGCATATGAAATGGAATGGCATATATACATGTCAAAAAAATTTAATATGAACATTCCTTCTTAAACATATTCTTTCATACTTAAATGGTAGAGAAATAACAAACATCATAAAACATATTGGGCTTTTTCCCCATTTCATGAAAAACATATGAGCATAGGGAGCACCACCCAGTGGATACTTACACATACACTTCTAGTGACTATTAATAAGTGAGAACCTATATCAAATAAGATATTTCGATTCCGTGTACTATTTGGAGCGTCCCCCAATGGATCCGAGTACTATGAGATCACCCCTTTTCTTGGTAGGTCGTATCTCAACTTCTACTGTGGATCACCCCCTTTTCTCGGTAGGTCATATCCATTTCTAATTGGTTCTACTTTGCCAAGAGATCGTATCTACTGCTGCGTAGATCATCCCCCTTTTCCTTTGTATGCTATCTATACAAATATGAGATGAAATGTCTAGGTCCCAATCTTGATTATCCTAACTTTAACTACGTAGCCCATTCTTAACCACTTAGTCCACTAATTTAAAGTTCGGCAACAAACACGGTGTTTTGAAAACATTGTTTGGTCTATTGGATGTATTACCATCCTAAAATTGGAACTATTGTGGAAAGTCAACGGTCGTCCCATACCAACAATTGAACATTCGATTAAGGACCTATCCATTTGCAACACATATATGTAAGATACTTACTCTTCTCTTTTCTATGTTATTTTTCTCTACCCTTAGCTCATATTACTTTCTAAACTTAGAACATAATGTTTAAGCATGTCATGGGGCATTTGAAATCCTTTTAGAAGTGTTGAAGAAGGAACTTTTGCAGAACAAAGTGTTTCAAGTTCATTTCGTAAATTTGCCAATTTTCTAAACACATAAGTTGTTCTATAAAACTCCAAAAATTCTGAAATAATTATGACATATTTATGAATATAAAATATAATTAGTTGCCAGCGTTTAGCTCTAAACTCGCATGTTTGCCCCCTTAAAATCTAGTTTAACAGTAGCAGTCTGATGTGACAGGGCAGCATACCGGACTTTTGTAAATGCTTGCCAGAACCATATAAAATGAGTTCCAAATGACACTAAACCCTTAACCCTAAACCCCAAACCTCAAACCCTTAACCTAAAACCCCAAACCTCAAACCCTTAACCTCAAACCCGAAACCTCAAACCCTTAACCCAAATTGGTAAACACAAAACCCATCACCCTAAAGCCTGAACTCCAAACCCTAAACCCGTCCCCAAACCCTAAACCCCACATTCGAAACATGAAACCCCAAACCCTAAACTCAAAGTCGTATACCATAAACCCTAAATCCCAAACCCTGTATGCCAAACCGCAAACCTTAAACACTAAACCATAAGCCTGAAACTTGAAACTAAAATCCCTAAACCCTAAACCTTAAAATCCCAAACCCTAAACCCTAAGCACTAAACCCTGAACCATAAATCGTAAACCCCAAACCCCAAACCCTAAACACAAAACCCTAAACCCAAAACCCAGAATGCTAAAACCTAAACCCTAAATCCTATATTCTAAATCCCAAACCCCATATGCCAAACCCTAAAACATAAACCCTAATCTCTAAACCCCAAACCCTAAAAGCTTGAACTCCAAACCCTAAACCCTAACCCCAATCCCCAAACCCTAAACCCCAAACCTTAAATCTTAAATTTAAAACCCTAAACCCTAAATCTGAAAAACGAAACCCCACACCCTAAACTCAAAATTGTATACCCTAAGCCCTAAATCCCAAACCCTATATGCGAAACCCCAAAACCTAAATCGTAAACCGTAAACCCGAAAACTCTAACCCAAAACTTGAAACCATAAACCCTAAGCCCTAAACCCCGATCCTTAACCCAAACCCAAAACTCAAACCCTATATCCTAAACCCTAAACCCTAAATCCTAAACCCAAATCCTTAATTCGTAAATCCCAAACCCTAAACCCCAAACCCTAAACCTTAAACCCTAAACCCTAAACCTGAAATCGTAAACTGTAAACCATAAACCCTTGACCCTCAACCCTAGACCCCAAACCCCAAACCCTAAACCCAAAACTGCAAACCTTTAACACAAAACCCAACACCCTAAAGCCTGAACTCCAAACCCTAAACCCTAACCCCAATCCCCAATCCCTAAACACGAAACCTAATCGCCAAAAACTAAACCCTAATCCCATAAATCGAAAACTCTAAACCATAAATCTGAAACTTGAAACCCCAAACCATAAACTCAAAATCGTATACGCTAAACCTTAAATCTCAAACCCTATACGCCAATCCGCAATCCCTAAACCCTAACCCCAATCCCCAAATCCTAAACCCTAAACCCAATCCCCAAACCCTAAATCCGAAGATTTAGACCCCAAACCCTAAACTCAAAATCGTATACCGTAAACTCTAAATCCCAAACAAAAAACCATAAACCCTAAACCCCAAAATCCCAAACCTTAAATGCAAAACTGTAAACCTTAACCCAAACTCAAATCTGCAAACCTTAAACCCTAAACCCCAACTTGCAAACCCTAAACGATAAACCGTAAACCCTAAATCCCAAACCCTAAATCCCATACCTTAAACACTAAATCCTAAACACTAAACCATAGACCCCAAACCCTAAACCCTAAACCCTAAATCCCAAACCCTTTACTCTAAACCCAAAACCATAAACCAAAAATCCTAAACCCAAAATATGAAACGTGAAACCCCAAATCCAAAACTAAAAATCGTATACCTTAAGCCCTAAACCCCAAACCCTAAACCCTAAACCATAACCCTATATGCCAAACCCCAAACCCTAAACCCGAAAACTCTAACCCTAAACCTAAATCCTGTAACCCTAAGCCTTAAACCCTGATCCTTAACCCAAACACAAAACTCAAATGCTAAATCCCAAACCCTAAACCCTAAATCCTAAACCCAAATCCTTAAACCCTAAATCTCAAATCCTAAACCTTAATCCTCGAATTCGAAACCCTAAACCCTAAATATATAATATTATAATTAATTTTTTTATAAAAATATATTTAAAAAAATTGTCTCAAGGGCTAGCCTGTTTAGCCTGCGGGCCATTACGGGCGGGCTTGGGCATCACTTCCCTAAACTTCAAACTCTATCCCTTATTCCAAACCTTAATCTTTAAACCCAAAACCCTAAACTTGAAACTGGAAACCCTAAACCCTAAACTTCAAACACTATACCTTATCCAAAACCCCAAACCCTAAACCTTAAACTAGAAACTCAAAACACTAAACTCCAACTCTTAAACCTGACCCCAATCCCTAAACCCTAAATCCTAAGCCCTAAACCCAAACACTAAAACATAAACCCTAAATCCTAAATCCAAAACCCTAAACTCTAAATCCTAAACCCAAAACCTAAAACTGGAAACCCTAAATCCTAAACCCTTAACCTTAACCCAAACTCAAATCCCCAAACCCTAAAACCCAAACCCCAAACCCCAAAACTAAAACCCTAAACCCTAAACCCTAAACCCTAAACCCTAAACTCCAAACGCTAATCCCTAAACCCCAAACCCCAAACCCTAAACCTGAAACCATAAACCCTAAATCCAAAACCATAAACCTTAAACTCTAAACCTAAAACTCGAAACCCTAAATCCCAAAACCCTAAACCCAAGACCCTAAACACAAAACCCAAAACACTAAGTCCTAAACCCTAAACCGTAAATTCAAAACTCTAAATCCCAAATCCTTAACCCTAAACCATAGACCCTAATCCCTAAACCCAAAATCCAAAACCCTAAACCCAAAAGCTTGAACTCTGAACCCTAAACTCTAACCCCAATCCTCAAACCCTAAACCTTAAATACAAAACACTAAACCCTAAATGCTAAACCCTAAACTATAAACCTAAAACTTGAAACCCTAAACCCAAAATCCCAATCCCTAAACCTCTAACGTCAAACCCCTAACCCTACACCCTAAACCCTAAACCTTAAACCCTAAACCCCATACCCCAAATCCTAAACCCAAAATCCCAAGCTCAAAATCTTAAAGCCCAAACCCTAAACCCCAAACACTGAACCTTCAACCCTAAACCCTAAACCTAAAACTCGAAATGCTAAAGCTAAACTCAAAACTCTAAACCCTAAACCCCAAACTCGATACGCCAAACACCAAACCCTTAACCTTATACCCTAAACCTGAATCTTGAAACCTTAAACCTTACATGCAGAACCTTAACCCAAACCCAAAACCCAAAACCCTAAACCCTAAACCTTAAACCCTAAGCCTAAGACCCGAAACTGTAAACCCTAAATCCAAAACCCTAAACCCCAAACCATAAATCCTAAACCATATATCCCAAACCCTAAACCCTAAACCCTAAACTATAAACCCTAAACAATAAACCTAAAACTCGAAACCCTAAACCCTAAACTCGAAACACTAACCCTTTATGTAACGTCCTAGTTTCTTATTTGATTTTTAGTGCGGAATTTAGTTATTTAACTTAACTCTTAAGAAAATAGGGTCTAATTTTTTTTTTTCTTTTGTAATAAGAGTTATGCTCTCCCAAGGATGTCTCACTTCAGTTTGGTTATTTAAACCCAATGTCTCACTTCAGTTTGGTTATTTAAACCCAAGAAACTAGAAGTTACGTTTTCGTTCTCACACTCCCATTACAGATAGTCAGCATACATAATATAAATACATTACATAAGCTACTAGCATGACATTGTTGCATCCAATATCACATGCATCAACTAATATCGTTGTATGGCAGATAAACATATACGTAAGAGTTAGCAAGGGCGCGCAGTCCTCAGTAGGATGTCACGTAGGCCAAAAACCAAAAAGCATGGCTCACAGGCCACAACAAAAAATGCAACTTACAGGCTAGTAGTCAGTATACTACTATAGTCAAAATATGATCACTACCTTCCACTCTACATGAATGGGAAAGGCATTTTCTCCACTGGTAGACAAAAAAAGATATTCAGCGACTTCATCACCAAAAAGTTGCCAAGGAAGGGTACCTCTAACCACTCAGCCTCAATCTCCAACAGCAGGTGGTATCTGGGCATCTGAACCCGCTAACGTAATGAGATATAACATCCCAAAAACAATGATTACCAATATTTTAAAAATCTATTACTCAATACACAAAAAAACTTCCCTTTGCATTCTACATCATATAAAAGCATTACAGGCCATTAAGAAACACACAATATTATGCTTATTCATCAACCACAAGATATTTCCACAGATAGGCAAAGTATGATTAATACACAATTCAACCAGTCTTGTTGTACATGAATAAAAGAATCAAATCATACCATATGCCAAATATCCACAAATAAATCAATCATGCATAATAAGAACTTCACACAACAATTCAATTTTACATTTGGATGATAATTTCAATCCAGTGGGGCCACAATCCAAGATCCTTCTCAGATCCATCCAGCTCCATCTCAGATCTTTTCAACTGACATAAACCATTACCAAACCATGTCACACAGACAAAATCTCATGAAACAGGACAATCTGAATTACCAATAAGGTGAAATCTGCCAAGAAGGCATAGGAAGAATTACCTATCATTCCGGGACGTCCCCCGGTGTGCGCACCAGTTAGAACCTTAGGATCACCAGTCCCAGACTGGGTCTTTCCTCACTAGTTGCTAGACATCTACGTCCCGGACGCATTCATAGCCAACCTAGTGTGTCATTTCCGTCCAGATTATATATATATATATATATATATATATAATTTTCATGGTAATGCTTATTCAATTGTAAATAAAATTTCCTCCGAATGACCCCTGGCCATTCATTTACATTTAGCAAATCACGACATCCCAGATGCCTTATATTCTCATATATATATATAGTGCCATACACACTTTCTATGCATGATTTTCTAAACAATCAATGCAAGATACCACAATCCGTTTAGTGCTAATTCACACTATCCATGCATCATGTGACACCATTCCAATGTACAATTTAGTTGCTAAGTCAAGAAAAGTCAACACTTAACTTACAATGCAAGCAACTTTCCTATTTTCACATATAGGCATCCCAAGTCACAACTTGACTTAAAAACAACATCAATACTGTATGGACTAGCATACAAAGCTCAAGCCATACTCATTTAATCACATATCATGCCCAAAGAATCAAATTATATCAATTGAATCCTTTTTCATTGATTTTTCCAAATTCAAGGCATATTTAACATCCAAATTAAACCAAAATCCACATACTAAGCATTCATCATTCATATATTCTAAAAATAGTAGTCTCAGCAACAATTTTCCAGTATTTGAATCAATATGAGCAAAATGGAAGAGTTCAACTTTTCTTTCATTTTAGTCCTTATAAGGACCCATTTTCTCTTATGGCCAGCTTTAGAACCCAACAAGCTCATAGCATGCTAGAAGGCAGTAAAAAAAACTTGCACAACAAGGTTTTTCATCCAGAACAAAATCATAAATGACAGGTTTGCCATAATTCCGAAAATTGAAAGTTTACCAAAGTTTAATCCCTAACTAGGCTTTATTCAAGCTAAATCAAATTCTGGGCCTTTTCAACTTCATGACATGTTTTAAAATAGCAATTTAGGTTTTCATAGTAAGTTTTCACACTCAGATCAAATTAGAACCAACAGATTTTCAATAAATCAGAAGAAAATACTAATTTAGTGCAAATTGGTCCCTATTGAGACCCATTCTCTTTTCTGGCCATATTTAGCACAAAACAAGTTTATATCCTTTTCTAAAACAACAAACTAGACTTGTATAGCAGGGTTTTAGACTTACATCAGTATTGGAAACCAGAGTTTTGCCAATAAAGTCAAAAAGGACAGTTTTGATGCAATTAAGTCCTTAAGCATGCCAAACTTAAGTTAAAACAAGTTTTAAGCTTGAAAAACTTCATGGCATGATTTCATACAGCAATCAGACTTTGGTCACATAGTTTCCAGCACATCAAAAATCACAGAATAAACAATTTATCATTAACAGTCCCAAAACTACACAATGAAATCATCTTAGTCCCTAGAATTGTGAGTTTAACTCTTATCATGCAAGAGTCATGTATTCTGACCTTTACAGCCATCTATACTCAACCAAATAGGTGCTTCATAACTGAACTTCTCAAAGTCAGATTACAACAAAAGAATTTTGAAGAAATATTAAAAATAATCAGTTTAGACAACTTATTATGTTCAAGAATCGAATTTGTCTACTAATAAGTAAGAAACTTCTAACCTCAGTAAGATTCATCACAACCGGAGATTAAGGGTTTCTAAACACTCTACACTAAGTCCATTAAAAGCCATATTTAGCTTTCCAACGACTACAAGTTTATCAAACTCCATGCAGTATTCAGTTTAGAAAGTGCAAAAGAAGCAGCAAAGGTCACAACCAAAACTGATGTGGAAACAGCAAGCAAAATTGAACCAACCCAAGGCTTATGCCATAAAATTGATGTATGCTTTTTCATGGAATCACTTCCAAAAGCAAGAGGGAAGGGTAACCATATGTTACCTTGAATTTCTAGCTTAGAGAGTGAAACAATCTACCCAGTTTCTCTCGGGTTCCAAGCTTTAGCAATAATGGAGCTCTCCTTCGTTAGCTCTTGGTTTCACCTTCTCTTCTAGCTCCAAGCTTTGATTTCCTACCCTCAACTGGCCCTCCCAACTCTAGTTTCTCACTTAGCTCTCCCTCTCTCTTTAATTCAAGTGTGATTCTGATTTTTGGGGGTGTTGGTTCTCGGTTTTGCTAGTGTGTGTGTGATGATTCTTACTTAGTAGGTGAGTAGGTACAAAACATGAATTTTTGCATAGTTAATTGACATGTCTCCACTCCTTCTCATCTTAGTTCTCATCTAGACACATGTAATTGGTCACTAAGCAAGGATTAGGGCGTGTTTGGTTAGAACATTTAGGGTTCTTAGGCAATTAAGGGTGAATTGGCAAATTTCTAATTTCTTTCAATATGGTCCTTGCATTTCTACTAGAGAAAATATGGGGACTCTGAATCTTTCTTGTGTTTGGGTTCTACCATCTATGTCTTAAATTATCCCTAGAGTGTCCTTGGTCCCAAATTTGGGGTCTTATCACTTTTCCTAATTAGTTTTGCTTAGTTTTAAGTCTAGGTGTTTTAAACTTTATTTTTCTTTTAATTTGGTCCCAATTACATAGGATAGGGTTTTCTAACTTAATTTCTCTGATTTTCTAGGTTCTCTTGCCACCTAATTAGGGCTTCTAGCCCTAATTTCAATCACAAAACAAATCACTCAACAATATTTCATACAATTAAAGAAAATCACATATCCAATTAGAAATTAATTAACCCCAAGTTATAGTGGGATGTTACACCTTACTGCAAAGCCCAAAGCCCAAACCCTAAATTCAAAACCCTAATCCTTAAATCCTAAATCCTAAACTCTAAACCCAAAACCCCAAACCCCAAGACCTAAACCGTAAACCATAAACTCTAAATTCTAAACCTTAAGCCCTAAACCCAGAACTCCAATCCCTAAACCCTAACTGTATTCCCCAACCCCTAAACCTAGACCTTAATCCCCAAACCCTAAACCCTAAACCTACAACTTGAAACCCTAAAGCATAAACCCTGAACCCAAAACCCAAAACCCTAAACGCTAATTCCTGAACCCTAAGTCGTAAATAAAAAACTCTAAACCCAAACCCTAAACCATGAACTCCAATCTCTAATCCCTAAACCCTGAACCCTAAATCCTAAACCCTAAAGCCTGAACTCTAAACCTTATACCATAACCACAATCCCCAAACCCTAAACCTAAACCTTAAACCCTAAACCCTAAACCCCAAACCCCAAACCCCAAACCCCAAACCCTAAACCCTAAACCTTAAACCTGAAACTCGAAATCCAAAACCCCAAACCCAAAACCTAAATCCGAAACCCTAATCTAAAAATCTTAAAGCCTAAACCCTAACTCCAAACTTTATATGCCAAACACCAAATTGTAAACCCTAAACCTGAAACTTAAAATCCTAAACTCTAAAATCCGAAACCCTAAACCTTAAACCCAATATTCCAAACCATAAACCCTAAACTTTAAACACTAAACCTTAAACCCCAAATCCTAAACCCTATATCCTGAACCCCAAACCCCAAACCCTAAATACTAAACCCTAAACCCAATACACCAATCCCTAAATCCTAAACCCTAAACCCTAAACACTAAACCCTAAACTCTAAACTGGAAACCCCAAACACTAAACCCTAATCCCTAAATCCCCAACCCTAAACCCAAAACCCTAATCCCATAACCCTAAATCCTAAACTGTAAACTCCAAACTATAAAAATGAAACAGCAAACAGTAAACCCGAAACCCGAAACCCTAAATACTAAACTCTAAACCCTAAACTCAAAACACAAAACCAAAAACCCTAAATTCTAAACCCTAAACCCCAAACACTAATCCACAAACCCTAATTGCTAAACCCTAAACCCTAAACCCTAAACCCTGAACTCTAAACCCTAAACCCTAACCCTAAAGCCTAAACCTCAAACCCTAAACCTTATACCTGAAACTCAAAACCCTAAACCCAAAATCGTAAACCTGAAATCGGAAATCGCAATCCCTGAACCCCAAACCCTAAACACAAATCCTTAAACTCAAAATCTTAAATCCTAAACCCCAAACCCCAAACCTTATATTGCAAACCAAAAACCTCAAACTGGAAACCCTAAACCCTAAACGTTAAACCCTAAACTCTAAACCTAAACCTCGAAACCCTTAACCCTATATCATAATCTGTAAATTTGAAATGTGAAACCACAAACCCTAAACTCAAAATTGTAAACCCTAAACCCTATATCCGAAACCTTATACGTTAAAACCCAAAACCCAAACGCTACACCATAAACCTGAAACTCGAAGCCTTAAACCCTAAACTCAAAAACTCTAACCCTAAACCCTAAGACCTGAAGCCCGAACCTTAATCTAAACTCAAAACTCAAACCATATATCGTAAATCGTAAACCCAAAACCATAAACCCCAAATCCAAAACCCTAAACCCTAAATCCTAAACCCAAAACCCTGAACACTAAATTCGAAATCGTAAACCGTAAACCACAAACTGTAAACCCTAAACCCTGACCCCAAAACCTTAAACCCTAAACCCCAAACTCCAAATTTTAAACTCTAAACCCTAAACCCCAAACCCTAAAGTCTAAACCCTAAAACCCAAACCCCAAACCCCACACCCCAAACTCTAATCCCCAAACGCTAAGGCTTTAACCCAAAACGTGAAACTCAAAACCCTAAACACTAAACCCCAAATGCTAATCACAAAACCACAAACCCTAAATCCAAAAACCTTAACCCTAAAAGTCAAAACCCAAACCCTAAACCCTAAACCCAAAACCCCAAACACTAAATTTTAACCCTAAATCCTAAATGTTGAACTCCAATCCCTAAACCCTAACAGTAATCCCCAAACTCCAAACCCCAATCCCCAAACCCTAAATTGAAAACATGAAACCCTAAACCCTTAACCCTGAACTCGAAACTCTAAACCCTAAACTTTAAACACTAAACCCCAACCCCAACCCCAAAACCCTAAACGCTAAATCCTAAACCTTAAATCGTAAATTCAAAGCTCTAACCCCTAAATCTGAAACCCTAAACCATGAACCCTAATCGTTAAACCCTGAACCCTAAATCCTAAACGCTAAAGCCTGAACTCCTAACTCTAAACCCTAACCCGAATACCAAAACCTTAAGCCCTAAACTCTAAAGCATAAACCCTAAACCTTAAACCTGAAACTCGAAACCTAAACCCTAAACCCCAAACCCTATACGCCAAACCTCAAACCCTAAACTGAATCTAAAAACCTTAAACCCTAAACATCAAAATGACAAACGCTAAACTCTAAACCTCGAACCTCGAACCTTAACCCAAACCCACAACCCATAAACCTAAACCCTTAAATACAAATCCTAAACAATAAACCCTAAACCTTAAATCCTAAACCGTAAACAGCAAACCCCAAACCCCAAACCTAAAACCCTAAATAGTAAACCCAAAACCCAAAACCCAAAACCTCAAACCAAAAACCCTGAATCGAAAACCCTAAACACTAAACCTTAAACTCTAAATCCTAAACCCAAAACACGAAACTGTAAACCCCAAACCTCAAATTCTAAACACTAAACTCTTACCCCAAACCCCAAACCCCAAACCCTAAACCCTAAATGCTAAATCCTAAGCTTTAAACCCTAAATTCTAAACCCCAAACCCAAAAACCTAAATCGTAAGTCCTAAACCCTAAACCCTAAAACCAATAACCCTAAACCATAAGCCCTAAAGCCCAAAACCCAAACCCAAAATCCCAAATCCTAAACCCAAACCCCTAAAGCTTGAACTCTAAACACAAAACCCTAACCCTAATCCCTAAAACATAAACCCTAAATCCTAAACCCTCAGCCTCAAACCCCAAACCGTAAACTCTAATCCTTAAACCCTACACCTTGAACATGAAACTTAAAACCCTAAATCCTAAACTGTAAACCTGAAACTCGAAACCCCAATCCTCAAACCCCACACCCAAAACTCAAAATCTTAAAACCTAAACCCTAAACCCCAAATCCTATATGCCAAACCAAAAATCCCAAATTGCAAACCATTAACCCTAAACTCGAAACCCTGAACCGAAAACCTTAAACCCTAAACCCTAAACTCTAAACCTTAAACTCGAAATCCTTAACCTTAATGCCTAAATCTGAAACACGAAACCCCAAATCCAAAACTCAAAATCGTAAACCCTAAATCCCAAACCTTATATGCCAAACCCCAAGCCCTAAACCCTAAACCATAAACTTGCAACTCGAAACCCTAAAACCTAATCCTAAAAACTCTAACCCTAAACACTAAACCATAAACCCTAAGCCTTATACCTCGAACCTTAACCCAAACCCAATACTCAAACCCTAAACCCAAAACCTTAAACCATAAATCTCAAACCCAAAACCCGAGACACCAAACCCGATATCGCAAACCCTAAACCCTAAACCTTAAATCTGAAACCCTAAACCCTAAACCTTAACCCTAATCCCCAAACCTAAAACCCTAAACCCCAAACCCAAAACCCTAGACTTTAAAGCCTAAACTCGAAATCCTAAACCCTACACCCCAAAACCTAAACCAGAAACCCCAAACCATAAACCCTACACCAAAACCCCAAACCTAAATTCTAAACCCTAAGTCCTAAACCTATACCTTAAACCTTAAACCCTAAAATCTAAATCACAAACCCAAAACCCTAAACACTATACCTGTAACATCCGCCTCTCTGAGATGATTAATTGATTTTTTGTTAGATTAATGAAGTTATTGTATGTGTTTGATGCATTTAGAAGCACCTAGAATTGCATTAGTGCTAGAATGATTAAGGTTAGAAGGACTTAAATGAAAGGAAAGACGAGTTTAATGGAAATGGGACTCAGATGTAAAGAAAAGTGATATGGGGATAATAAATTATAATTTTAGCCAAGGGTCACAGTAACTAATAGAATTTTGAACATTTCCCGCCCGGGTGTCAATGTGGAAAATAAAATTTCATCTAGATTAAGGAAACTAGCCTGGTGACTCTTGGACTTAATTGCAAAGTTTTCTTGGAAGCCTTGAGTCACCACACCCACAAAAGAAAGTGGAAGGGGTCAGCACACACACACACTTCATATTTTACAAACAAGAGAGAGAGAGAGCTAGAGAGAAGGTGGAGAAAACTTGGAGGTTGGGATTGAAGAACTCGATTCCAGCTAGGAAAATTCGTAGGAAAGCGTCTACACATCACAAGAAACGTAATCTAAGCACGGAAACAAGGTAATCAAAGCTTCCTTCCTGTCATTTTCAAAATTCAAGGTTTTAGCTCAAATAGAGAAATTTTCAAAAATGATGTTTTAAACACCTAATTTCATTCTCAAACATGATGCTCAAAGATTTTAAAGTAATTTAAAATGCGAATCAAGGGGAAATAACATAGAAAGAAAGAAAAGAGAGCTGAGTATTCAATGTACATGTATCGGTAAAGAATGAGTTCATGATTGATTGACCAATTGTCGGTATGGGATGGTCGTTGGGATTTCCATGGTTGTGTCATTATTTGGGATGGTAAAACATCCATCGATTAAGAATGTAATTTTACGGAAACATCGTGTTGGTTACCAAATTTTAAGCTAGTATGCCCTATGTGGCCATTCAAGAGCGACGTGCTTAAAATTAGGAGAACCATGATTGGGACCCATTTCTTTCCAATATATGTACATGTGAATAGCATATCACGGAGATGAATTGTTGACTCTTAAGGAATGATACCATGCATATAATTTGTTGATCCACAGGGAAAGATACAATGCATGCAATAGGTTGATTCTTAAGGGAAGACACAACGAATCCTATGAATGTATGTGTTCAAGGAATTGAACAGTTGATCCTCCGAGACAACAGGATGAATCCTAGGTATATGTAAATGTTTATGGGAGGAAAATTTTTGATCCTTCGGGAAAGACGCAAATGGTCCTCTAATGATGATGTTATGATGGACGAATTGTTGATCTCGGGAAAGACGAAAAAGGGTCCTACAATGATGATGTATGTATGGATGTGTGCGAGTGTTCGCGTTGCGGCACTCCCAATGCTCATATGTTTTATGGAAATTAGGGCTAGATGCCCACATGTTTATTATGTGTTATTTCAGTACCATTAGGATTATGAATGATGATGGTATGATGAAATGTTTTATGTATATTCATATTACTGTAGTTTATGATGTTTTGAAAAGATGAGGATGATACTATTCCATACCATACCAATGAATGATTTGAATGAGTGTTTTTTTGAAGGGATGTATGAAAGGTTGCGTTCACAAGAATACATGCTATGTTTTATTATATTTCAAAGAAATGAATGATAATGCATCCATGTTTTAAATGTTATGAAATGTATGAGGAGATGCAAGGATTTTCTATATGATGATACAGTGGTACACATGAGCTGTTTTCAAACAGGTTGTTATGATTACTGAGATTATAAATCTCACGATTACGTTAGTGTGTATCAGATACCTAGGTACTTAGTCACGTTGGAGGCCAAGCTGGAGTGGAGGCATGATCCAGTACTAGGATGGGTCGTAGTGATTAGCGATGTGATTGTACATGTAGTGACTTATCTTACGCCTTCTCAAGGAATATGATCATATAGTAGATGTTTTCTTTTGTTTTTGGAATCCCCATTCCCTTGACTTTTCCCTTTAGTATCTTTTTGGAAAGGTTACAAAGTCCTAGTAACTAATATGTATAGGAAGGGATGGAGGACATATTTTGGGTATGTATATGAACGGTATGTAAGTAAAGACAAAAGTCTTTATCCACTAGTAGGTTAGATCTTAAGATGCTTGCTATCCTTAGATCTTCTCCCTTCATAGGACTCTAGCTTTGATGATGGATGGTATGTGTATACATATATGTTTATAGTAAATAGAAGGTTATGTAATGACGATGCTTGTGCTTGTTTTAATTTAATGCTTCCGCTGAGAGAGATGAATGAGATACCCGAGAGTAGCAACCCAAACCAACTCAACTTCATTAATCAACTTGGTGAAAATTTTAAATGAACTCGGGTAAGAAAGGCTACTAACACACTAATTCATATCATTTATATACTAAAATGGACGTACAGAATTGGGGTGTTATAGATTTGGTATCAGAGCCAAACACTACCTTAGTTAGAACTGATTAAGGGAATTCAAACTAGGTAGATAGGATTAAGATTCCTCATAGGAAAACTTGAATTGGGTTAGTTAGCAAAGGATAGGTAATAGTACTAGCTTGTATTCTAGTTTGACTGGAGGAATGGAGTTTAGGTTTGGGTAGCCTATATTTCTATTTGAGTCATATTAACTATATAAATAGAACTGTTATTGAGAAGTCAATACTGTTTGTTTTGTAGAGTGAAATATGCCTCCAAGAAGGAATGCAAGGAATATTCGAAGGGCTGAAGAGAACCCTGAGAATCAGACGCATATTATGCGGGAAATGGCAGAGGCAATGAAACGACAAGCCGATGCCGCTGACTGCATGCTGCAACACATCCAAGGAGATAGGGATGATAGGCCTCAAGAACGTAGAGCTATAGATGGTGACTATCATGGGTGGGCAAAATTTCAGAAAGCAAAATCACCAACCTTTAGGGGTGAGTTTAACCCGACCCTAGCTGAAGAGTGGATTCAAGAATTAGAGAAGTTGTTTAAAGCGTTGAGGTGTTCTGATGAGCAGAAAGTTGAGTACGCCACCTATATGTTAGCTAGTGAGGCCGAGAATTGGTGGAAAGGAGCTCGGCAGTTGATGGAGGCTCGTAGTGGCACTCAACTTACATCGGAGAACTTTAAGATTGCCTTGTTTGAAAAATATTACCCAGTTAGTGTGGAACCAAAAGGAGATTGAGTTTATGCAGATGAAACAGGGGAAATATGCCTTTTGAGGAATTCTAGCTAAGTACGAGGAGTTGTCGAACTTTTCATCTTATCTAAAGCATAATGCTGATGAGGCATGGAAGGCTATGCATGTCACGGCGGCTTTGAATACTGCCATGCAGAATGTAATAGCTCCTCTTGATATTAAGAATTATGTGGAATTGGTGAATAGGTGCCGTATTGTTGCTAGAAACATAGAAGTCGCAGAGAAAGTGAGCAGGGAACTAATTTTCGCAACAAAAGGCCAATGAATTTCTCTAAAGGCGGAAGTAACAAAGGAAAGAAACCTATGGTGAGTAAGTCTGGACCTAACCCTTGTCCCAATTGTGGGAAAACACATGGTGGGAGGTCGTGTCTATTTGGCTCGAATGTCTGTCACTCTTGCGGTCAAACAGGGCATTATGCTAGAGACTGTCCTCAAAATAAGCAGACAAGTGAGGGAGCAAAGCGCCCAACTAAAGGGAGAGTCTTTACTCTCAAAGGTGAAGAGGCAATTAAATCAGATGATCTTATCGAGGGCACAGGTATGATAAATGGTAAACCGTTGCCTGTACTATTTGACTCAAGTGCTACGCACTCTATTATTAACTCTAAATGTGTGAAGGAACTAAACTTGCCAGTAACTATTCTTCCATTTAATCTGTCAATTTCAACTCTTACGGGAGAATGTGTTGTGACTTCTTTAGTATGCTTGAATTGTCTAATTATTGTGGAGAATAGATCTTTTAAAGTCGATCTTATTTGTTTAAATTTATCAGGTATTGATGTAATCTTAGGAATGAACTGGTTGTTTGAAAATCATGTGGTCCTAAATTGTTGTGAAAAATCTGTGACTTTCTTAGATACCAATACTGTTAGTAAGAGAAATGAGGGAAAGAGTCAAAGAGTGAGATTTCTATGTTCCTCTGAAGTTGAGATTCAACATAAGCTTGATAATATTCCTAGTGTTAAAGATTTCCCTGATGTTTTTCTAGAGGAGATAACTAGTCTCCCTCCTGAAGGAGAAGTTGAGTTCTCCATAGAGTTGATCCCTGGAATGGGACCGATCTCTATAACACCGTATAGGATGTCTCCTTCCGAGTTAGGTCAATTGAAGACACAGATAAAGGATCTTCTAAGTAGGCAATTCATCAGGCCTAGTGCATCACCATGGGGTGCACCGGTATTGTTTGTGAAAAAGAAAGATGGGAGTTTTAGAATGTGTATTGATTATAAGCAGCTTAATCGGGTAACTATGAAGAACAAGTACCCACTTCCTAGGATAGATGATCTTCTAGATCAGTTAAGAGGAGCCACAATGTTCTCTAAGATTGATTTGAGGTCGGGGTACCATCAAATTAGAGTCAAGATAGAAGATATTCCTAAGACTGCCTTTAGAACTAGATATGGGCATTACGAATTTCATGTGATGCCATTTGGTTTAACAAATGCTCCAGCCATTTTTATGGATTACATGAACAGCATCTTAAGACCCTACCTCG
Organism: Senna tora; assembly: GCA_014851425.1. Taxonomy (NCBI): domain Eukaryota; kingdom Viridiplantae; phylum Streptophyta; class Magnoliopsida; order Fabales; family Fabaceae; genus Senna; species Senna tora. Next base: position 19,740,132 of record CM026262.1, read on the forward strand.
ATCAGTTCGTAGTAGTTTTATTGATGATATTCTTGTATTTTCTAGGAATAGGGAAGAACATGAAGAACACCTTAAGATCGTTCTGCAAGTGCTTAGGGAGAAGCAGTTGTACGCGAAGTTATCCAAGTGTGAGTTCTGGTTAGAAGGGGTAAAATTCTTAGGTTATGTTATCTCCAAGGATGGAGTAGCAGTAAATCCTAGCAAGACTAATGCAGTAGCCAATTGGGAGAGACCTTAGACAGTGACCGAAATTCGTAGTTTTCTTGGGTTAGCCGATTACTATAGGAGATTCAGTCAAGGGTTTTTGCAAATTGCGTTGCCCATGACAAGGTGGACTCGAAAGGGTGTACCTTTTGTGTGGACCTTAGATTGTGAGAATAGTTTCCAGACCTTGAAAGAACGATTGACTACCACACCGGTGTTAGCCATACCCAATCCTTTCGGTGAGTTTGAGTTATACACCGACGCGTCCAAGAAGGGATTAGGTTGTGTGTTAATGCAAGAAAAGAGGGTAGTAGCCTATACTTCTAGACAGTTGAAACCTCATGAGGAGAACTACCCGACTCATGATCTAGAGTTAGCCGCCATAGTGTTCGCCCTAAGGATATGGAGACATTATCTTTGTGGGATTAAATTCGAGATATTTAGCGATCATAAAAGTCTCAAATATCTTTTTGATCAGAAAGAATTAAATATGAGGCAGAGGAGATGGATGGAGTTCTTAAAGGACTATGACTTTGAGTTAAAGTACCATCCGGGGAAGGCAAATGTGGTTGCCGATGCCTTGAGTAGAAAATCTCTACATATGTCACAATTAATGGTTAATGAATTGAAGTTAATAGAGAAGTTTAGAGATTTGAATCTATCCACCTCAGTTTTATCTGATAGAATTTGTTTGAATCACTTGAGGATAGAATGTGACCTTAGGGCTCAAATATTAGAAGTTCAAAAAGATGATGAATTCCTAAAGTCTCTGAAGGGCCTAAAGGAATTCGTTGAATCATCATATGGATTGGTAACATTTCAGGATAGCTTATATGTCCCGAGTCAAGGAGAACTGAGGGATAGGATATTAGAGGAAGCACATAGGAGTAGTTATACTGTGCATCCAAGTACCACTAAGATGTACCAAGATCTCAAGAAGAGTTTCCGGTGGCCGAGTATGAAGAGGGATATAGCTGAGTATGTTTCTAAGTGTGTAATTTTTCAGCAGGTAAAGATTGAACATCAAAAACCTGTGGGATTGTTACAACCCTTAGACATCCCCGAATGGAAATGAGACCAGATTTGCTTGGATTTTGTTGTAGGTTTGCCTAGGACTCAATTAGGAAATGATGCTATATGGGTGATAGTGGACAGGTTAACTAAATCTGCACATTTCCTGCCAATTAAGATCAGTTTCTCACTAGAAAGGCTATCTCACCTGTACATTCAAGAGATAGTGAGGTTGCATGGAGTTCCATTAAGTATTGTTTCAGATAGAGACCCTAGATTCACCTCTAGATTTTGGAAAGCCTTGCAGGAAGTGTTCTGCACAAAGCTGAATTTTAGTACTGCATATCATCCTCAAAGTGATGGACAGACTGAGAGAACCATTCAAACTCTAAAGGATATGCTTAGGGCATGTGGTCTAGAACAAAGGGGAAGTTGGGATAAAAACATTCCTTTAGTGGAGTTTGCTTATAACAATAGTTTTCACTCCAGTATAGGAATGGCTCCATATGAAGCCTTGTATGGGAGAAGGTGTAGGTCACCAATTTCTTGGTTTGAAACAGGTGAAAAGCAATTGTTAGGTCTTGAGTTGGTCCAAGAAACCACTAAACAGATAAAAATGATTAGGGAAAAGATGAGGAAAGCTCAGGATAGACAAAAGAATTATGCTGAGAATAGGAGAAAATCGTTAGAATTCGCGGAAGGGGATCATGTTTTCCTCAAAGTTTCTCCAATTACAGGTATTGACAGAGCTATAAAGTCAAGAAAGTTAAATCCTAGATTTATAGGGCCCTTTCAAATTTTGAAAAGAGTCGGTTCATTAGCCTATAAGATTGCATTACCAACAATTTTGTCAAATCTCCACAATGTTTTTCATGTGTCACAACTACGGAAGTATATTGCAGATCCTTCACATATTTTAGATGTTATTGAAAGAGAATTTAACTTACCATCCTAGACCGGTAAAGATCATCAGTTCGGATGTCAAGCAATTGAGAAACCGGATCATCCCTTTAGTGAAGGTTTTATACTTCTCCTCAAGAGGCCACTTGGGAAAAGGAAGATGTTATGAGACAATCATATCCGGAATTGTTCCAAGAAATAGGTATGTTGTAAATTTCGAGGACGAAATTTTAAATAAGGAGGGAGGAATTGTAACATCCGCCTCTCTGAGATGATGAATTGATTGTTTGTTAGATTAATTAAGTTATTGTATGTGTTTGATGCATTTAGAAGCATTTAGAATTTCACTAGTGCTAGAATGATTAAGGTTAGAGGGACTTAAATGAAAGGAAAGACTATTTTAATGTAAACGGGACTGGGATGTAAAGAAAAGTGATATGGGTATAATAAATTATAATTTTAGCCAAGGGTCACAGTAACTAATAGAATTTTGAACATTTCCTGCTCGGGTGTCAATTTGGAATACATAATTTGATTTCTATTAGGGAAACTAGCCTGGTGACTCTATGGACTTAATTGCAAAGTTTTCTTCGAAGCCTTGAGTCACCACGCCCACAAAAGAAAGTGGAAGGGATCAGCACACACACACACACACTTCATATTTCACAAACAAGAGGGAGAGAGGGCAAGAGAGAAGGTGGAGAAAAGTTGGAGGTTGGGACTGAAGAACTCGATTCCAGCTAGGAAAATTCGTAGGAAAGCATCTACACGTCAGAAGAAACGTAATATAAGCACGGAAACAAGGTAATCAAAGCTTCCTTCCTCTCATTTTCAAAATTCAAGGTTTTAGCTCAAATGGAGAAATTTTTTAAAATGATGTTTTAAACACCTAATTTCATTCTCAAACATGATGCTCAAAGATTTTAAAGTAATTTAAAATACGAATCAAGGGGAAATAACATAGAAAGAAAGAAAAGAGAGCTGAGTATTCAATGTACATGTATCAGTAAAGAATGAGTTCATGATCGATTGACCAATTGTCGGTATGGGACGGCCGTTGGGATTTCCATGGTTGTGTCATTATTTGGGATGGTAAAACATCTATCGATTAAGAATGTAATTTTACGAAAACACCGTGTTGGTTACCAAATTTTAAGCTAGTATGCTCTATGTGGCCATTCAAGAGCGACATGCTTACAATTAGGCGAACCATGATTGGGACCCATTTCTTTCCAATATATGTATATGTGAATAGCATATCACGGAGATGAATTGTTGACTCTTAAGGAAAGATACCATGCATATAATTTGTTGATCCATAGGGAAAGATACAATGCATGCAATAGGTTGATTCTTAAGGGAAGACACAACGAATCCTATGAATGTATGTGTTCAAGGAATTGAACAGTTGATCCTCTGGGACAGACGCAAATGGTCATCTAATGATGATGTTATGAGGGACGAATTGTTGATCCTTCGGGAAAGACGAAAAGGGTCCTACAATGATGATGTATATATGGATGTGTGCGAGTGTTCGCGTAGCGGCACTCCCGATGCTCATATGTTTTATGAAATTAAGGCTTGATGCCCACATGTTTATTATGTGTTTTTTCAATATCCTTGGGATTATGAATGATGATGGTGTGATGAAATGTTTTATGTATATTCATATTACTTTAGTTTATGAAGTTTTGCAAAGATGAGGATGATACTATTTCATACCATACCAATGAATGATTTGAATGAGTGTTTTCAAGGGATGTATTAAAGGTTGCATTCACAAGAATACATGCTACGTTTTATCAGATGCCTAGGTACTTAGTCACGTTGGAGGCCAAGCTAGAGTGGAGGCATGATCCAGTACTAGGCTGGGTTGTAGTGATTAGCGATGTGATTGTACATGTAGTGACTTATCTTACGCCTTCTCAAGGAATATGATCATATAGTACATGTTTTCTTTTGTTTTTGGAATCCCCATTCCCTTGACTTTGTCCTTTAGTATCTTTTTGGAAAGGTTAGAAAGTCCTAGTAACTAATATGTATAGGAAGAATGGAGGACATATTTTGGGAATGTATATGAACGGTATGTAAGTAAACACTAGAATCTTTATCCACTTGTAGGTTAAGGGCTAATATCTTAAGATGCTTGCTATCCTTAGATCTTCTCCCTTCATAGGACTCTAGCTTTGATTATGGATGGTATGTGTATACATATATGTTTATAGTAAATAGAAGGTTATGTAATGACGATGCTTGTGCTTGTTTTAATTTAATGCTCCCGCTGAGAGAGACGAGTGAGATACTCGAGAGTAGCAACCCAAACCAACTCAACTTAATTAATCAACTTGGTGAAAATTTTAAATGAACTCGGGTAAGAAAGGCTAGTAACACATTGATTCATATCATTTATATACTAAAATGGACGTAGGGAATTGGGGTGTTACAGATTTGGTATTAGAGCAAACACTACCTTAGTTAGAACTGATTAAGGGAGATCAAACTATGTAGATAGGATTTAGATTCCTCATAGGAAGACTTGAATCGGGTTAGTTAGCAAAGGATAGGTAATAGTACTAACTTGTATTCTAGTCTGACTGGAGGAATGGAGTTTAGGTTTGGGTAGCCTGTATTCCTATTTGAGTCATATTAACTCTATAAATAGAACTGTTATTGAGAAGTCAATACTGTTTGTTTTGTAGAGTGAAATATGCCTCCAAGAAGGAATGCTAGGAATTTTCGAAGGGCTGAAGAGAACCCTGTGATTCCGACGCAGATTATGCGGGAAATGGCAGAGGCAATGAAACGACAAGCCGATGCCGCTGACCGCATGCTGCAAAACATCCAAGGAGATAGGGATGATAGGCCTTAAGAACATAGAGCTAGAGATGGTGACTATCATGGGTGGGCAGAATTTCAGAAAGCAAAACCACCAACCTTTAGGGTGAGTTTAACCCGACCCTAGCTGAAGAGTGTATTCAAGAATTAGAGAAGTTGTTCAAAGTGTTGAGGTGTTCTGATGAGCAGAAAGTTGAGTACGCCACCTATATGCTAGCTAGTGAGGCCGAGAACTGGTGGAAAGCAGCTCGGCAGTTGATGGAGTACGCCACCTAAAGAAAGTTGAATACCACACCTATAGAAAGTTGAATACCCTAATGCCTCAACTCGAAACCTGAACCTATGAATCGTAAACCATAAACCCCAAATCTTAAATACTAAACTCTATATTCTAAACCCTATACCCTAAACACTAAATCCGAAACCCGAAACCCTAAATTCGAAACCTTAAAGCCCAAACCCCAAACCATAAACCCTAATCCCTAAACCCAAAACCCAAAACCCTAAACCCTAAACCCTAATCCCTAAACGTTAAACCCTAAACCTTAAAATTGAAACTCGAAACCTTAAAGCCTAAATTGTAAACCCAAAACCCGAAACCCAAATCCCTAAACCCTAAGCTCTAAACTCAAAATCTTAAACAATAAACACTAAACCCCAAACCCTATACACCAAACCAAAAACCCAAAAATTGTAAACCGTAAACCCCAAACTCGAAACACTAGACCCAAAACCTTAAACGCTAAATCCGAAACCTTAAACCCCAATCTCTAAACCTAAAACTCGAAACCCTTAACCCGAAAGCCTAAACCTTAATCCCTAAATCTGAAATGCAAAATTGCAAACCCTAAACTCAAAATGGTAAACCCTAAATGCTAAATCTCAAACCTTATACGCCAAACCCTAAACCCTAAACTACGAACCATAAACCTGTAACTCGTAACCTTAAATCCCAAACCCTAAACCTTAAACCTTAAACCCTAAACCTTGAACCTTAACCCAAACCCAAAACTCAAACCCTAAATCGTAAACCCTACACCTAAAACTTTAAACCCTAAATCCAAAACCCTAAACTCTAAACCCCAAACCTTAAACCCTAAATGCTAAACACTAAACCCGATATCGTAAATTGTAAACCGCAAACACTAAACCATAAACTCTAAAACCCAAAATCTAAATCCTAAACCCTGAACACAAAACCCTAAACCCCAATCCCTAAACTCTAAGCCCTAAACCCTAAACCCAAATCTCTAAACCTTAACTCCTAAACTCTAAACCCCAAACCTCAAACTCCAACCCTAAACAAAAAACCCTAAGCTCCAAATCTTAAAGTCTAACCCTAAACCCTAAACCCCTGACACGAGACCCTAAACCCTAAACCTAAAACTCAAAACTATAAACCCTAAACTCGAAATCGTAAACCCTAAATCCAAAACCCTTGACCACAAACCCCAAAACCAAAACCCTAAACTCCAAATTCTAAACCCTAAACCCTAAACCCTGTACTCCATAACTAAACCCTAATCGCAATCCCTAAACTCGAAACCCCAAAGCCAAAACTCAAAACCTAAAACTTGAAACCCTAAACCCTGAACTCGAAACCCTAAACCCTAAACCCCAAACATTAAACCCAAATCCCTAAACCCTAAACCAAAATCCCAAAATGCTAATTCCCAAACCCTAAATCGTAAATTCAAAACTCTAAATCCAAACCCCAAACCCTAAACTCAAATCCCTAAACCCAAACCCTGAACCCTAAATCCTAAATCGTAAAGCCTGAACTCGAAATCCTAAACCCTAACCCCAATCCCAAAACCTCAAACCCCAAACCTTAAACCTAAACTCCAAACCCAAAACCCTAAATGCTAAAACATAAACCCGAAACCTGAAACTAGAAACCCTCAACCGCAAACCGCAAACCTCAAACTGTAAACCCTAAACTATAAAACATAAAACCTAAACCTTAAACCCCAAACCCAATATGCCAATCCCTGAACCCTAAATTCTAAACCTGAAACTAAAAACCCTGAACCCTAGACCCCAAAATGCCAAACCTTAAACCCTAAACCTCGAACCTTAACCCAAACCCAAAACCCCACACCCTAAATTCTAAACCTTAAACCTTAAATTGCAAATAACAAAGACTAAACCATAAACCATATATCCCAAACCCTAAATCCTAAACCCTTAACACTAAACCCCAACCCCAAACTCTAAACCCTAAACAGTAAACACTAAACCCTAAATCCTAAACCTTATACCCCCAATCCTAAACCATAAACAATAAACAAAAACCCTAAATTTGAAACCTAATCGTAAACCCTAAACCCTAAACCCTAAATCCAAACCCTAAACTTGAAACCCGAAATAGTAAACCGTAAACCACAAAGCCTAAACACTACACTATAAGCTGTGAACCCCAAACCCTAAACCCGAAACCCTAAATGCTAAATCCTAAACCCTAAATGCTAAATCCTAAACCCTAATCCTTGAATTCTAAACCATAATCCCTAAACCCTAAACCCTAAACCGTCAATCCAAAACCCTAAACCCTAAAGCTTGAACTCCAAACCTTAAACCCTAACCCTAATCCCTAAACCATAAACCCTAAATCATATACCCTAAACCCAAAACCCTACACCCGAAACCCGAAATGCTAAACCCTAAACCTTAAACATGAAACTCGAAACCCTAAACACTAAACCGTAAACTGAAAACCTGAAACTTGAAATCCAAAACCCTTAACTAAAACTGTAAATTGAAAATCTTAAATCCTAAACCTTGAACCCCAAATGCTATACGCCAAACCAAAAACCCCAAGTTGTAAACCGTAAACCCTAAGCTTGAAACACAAAACCTAAAACCTTAAACCCTAAATTCTAAACCTTAAACCCTAAACTCGAAACCTTCAACTTAAAACCCTTAACCCTAAACCCGAAATCTTAATCCCTAAATCTGAAATGCGAAACTGCAAACCCTAAAATCAAAATTGTAAACCCTAAACCCTAAATCCCAAACCTTATACAGTAGGACACAAAATACTGGTTTTTATAGAAATCCCATCTCTCTACTATGCTTAGGGCTAAGCCAAAACACCTCAACAATAATTTCCAAAAATATGTCATGTAAGAATGCATTTAAGTGCATAATATCTATTAAATAAATAAGTCATGCATATGAATACAATAAATGTTTAAAATATTCATGTCATTTCTTTTAAAAATTTAGTAATACCACAATTCCAGATCCATTCTCGATTTATCGCAGACCAGCTAAATTGACATAAACCATTACCTTACCATCACAAAATCAATCTCATGAAACAGGAAAAATAGACATACGACATATAGCGTAGTCTGCCATAAGGCACCAGCAATTACCTAACATCCAGGGCGTCCCCCGGTGTGCGCACGTGTTAGAACCGTAGGATCACCCGTACCGGACTAGATTCTTTCCTCACTAGTTGCTAGACAGCTACGTCTTGAATGCATTCCTAGTGAGCACAGTGTGTCCTTTCCATCCAGATCATATATATAAAATTATAGGTAATGTTTATTCAATTACTTCCACAAATTCATCCACCCTTTTCTAGGTAGGTACTCTCAAAATCAATGTGTTCGCCCATCTAAGGCAGGTATTTAAAAAGTAATGCATTCGCCCATCTAAGGCATGTATTTAAAGATCATTGCATTCGCCCATCTCAGGCAGGTACTTCAAAAGTCAATGCATTCGCCCATCTAAGGCAGGTATTTCAAAATCAATGCATTCGCCCATCTCAGGCAGGTATTTCAAAAATCAATGAAAACATAGTGTCGTGCACTCTTTTCATGCCAATTGTCACATCCTTTCAATGTACCTTTAGAATGCATGCGAATAATACAGTTCAATATGCTCATATGAAAAATGCACAATTTTAAAAGTATTGAGGGTAATAAGTGTCCTACCTCGTTTCCAAGCTACCCTTAATATTTTGAAAACTGAGTGTCAATCCCCACCTCGGATCCACTCATTTTAACCTTGATTTTCATACTGATCACAGTCTCAATTACTGTATTCAACCAATAATCACAGTGTACACACTCCAAGCAAATCATGACATCATAAGCCATGTACAATTCAAGTCCATTTAGTTGCTAAGTCAAATAAGTCAACACTTACTTACATTGCATGCAACTATCACATATTCACATAAAGGCATCCAAGGTTCACAAACCAAGCATTTACCATTTATATAAAGCCTTGTCAATGCTCACCCAAAACCATTTTCAGAAATGAAGTCAAAATATAACAAAATGAGATTTTTAATTTTCTTTTCATTTTAGTCCTTGGTGGAACCCCTTCCTTATTTTGACCCTTACATGCATCAAAAGAACTCTAGGCAAGCATTATGACATTAATTAACATGTGTTCAGTAAGGATTTATGACCACGTCAAGTCAAAACTTATCAGTTTTATACTTAAAATTTCATAAATATAATATTAGCACAAATAAATCCCTTTTTTTTTTTTATGAATTCAACCTTCCTAGTCTAATAAAACTCATTCTTTCAACTAGGAATGACAATTCACAACTTATCATTAATTTTAAGTTTCCAAAATTCATGTGACTTAATTTTGAGTGTCCAGAATTTATTTAATGTATGAATTTTAATATAACTTTCTATTTCTAAGTCAAAATTACCATTAAAAATCAATAATTCTCATAAGGAAATATTAATCTATTCCCTCTTATTTTATTGTCCAATCTAACCCGAATTTAAGAGTTCATTATGCTTCAATAATTATGTCATAAGAAATCTCAATTAACCATAAATTAATTCAGCCAAATAGAGAAAAATTACACAAATAAATAACACAATCACTCAAATATGGTTATGTAAAACATCCGCAAATTTTTGACTCATACCCACCCAAAAATTAGATTCAAATTTTTTGGAGACTCCCTCACATGTCTTTTATTACATAGTAAAAATTCAGGGTCTCAGCAATTCTGAAAAAATAAATAAAATTCGAAGAGCACAAAGAAGTCGAAACAGAGTTCTGTGTACATCATTTGACTTTTAAGCAGCATAACTCTTAATCTAACCATTACGTTTTGCATAAAAATGACTTTTTAGAAAAGTATGAATGACAGCTTTCATTTTCCTTCGAAATTACTTAAATCCATTAAGAATTGAGGTTGGAAAACACATTTGAAGCAAAGAAGGTCAAATTGGTTTCTGAACAGAACAACCGATTTGGCAAACTTTCTTTAAAATTCTTATCTCCCTCAATTCCCAATGAAATGAGTTGATTCTTTTTGCTAATAAAAGCTTAGATATACTATTTTCCAATTATTAAATTTTTACATCAAGTAATTGTTGCATATAAGTGCAGCAACGTGAAAATAGTAGCGAAATCGTGCAAAAGTCTGCATCAATTTGGTGACAGAACAGTAAACTTTCAAAGATGTTTTAAGCAGATCTTACCGTTAAAATTTTCATTAAGAAGACAATCTAGAAAGTGTAGGATCTTAGCTATCCATAGGCTTTAGAATCGTTTCAATTGGATTGGTAACGAAGGAGAAAAACGAATTTGAATAAAGAAAGGTCAGGAAAAACGGTAAACAGAACACAAATAAACAAAAACGATTTTTAACTACTTAAACAACCTTAGAACGTGATTTAAAGCTTGATGTGAGACTTCTAAGATTCAAGGAAAGGTAATCATGTGTTACCTTCAATCTTCAGCAAGAAGGTCTAGACAAATCACTCAAATTCTTGAGCCTCATGCTTGGAGAAGGATGAACAACTCTTGAGGCATCCTCTCTTCTTGCTCCCACTTTCGAACTCTAACCCCAACTCTCTCTCTCTCCACTTCTGATTCTCTCTCTAGTCTTTTTGCTGGAGGTGTGTTTTTGGTGTCTTAGCTTGGAGGATCTCGGTTTTAAGCTTAAGGAATTGGGTGATGAGGTTAGGAGTCATGATAGCATAGGGTGTAGGTAGTAATTGATAGGTTTTGCATGTAAATGACGTGTCCTCCTCTCTTTGCTTGCTAATTCCAGATTTGACACTTAATTTGCTGAGTAATGGTGTGGGTAAGGCGTGTTTGGGGCGTTACTTAGTGGGTTAAGACAAGTCTTGAATCCTATTCTATAATTTTATCCTCTTATTTGACCCCAAGCATATTTATTTAATTGTTGTATTTAATTTATTTTCAAATCTCCTTAAAATTCAAGAACTTGTTTTCATTTTATAATTTATCTAAAATTTGTTAATTAAATAAAATAATTTAAATATAATCATTTTAATTATTTATTTAGAAATTTACAATTCTAAGAGTTCAATTTAATTTTTAGTTATTATTTAAGATTTCACTTAGACTTATTTAAGTCGCCTAATTAAAATATCTTTGGGAGTGAGATGTTACATGTGTGGCTCCCATTTTGTTCTTCAAAGTTTCGGTCTTGGGTATTTAGTTTAGTGATGACTAGCTTCTAGTGTAAGTAGGCATCATCATTAAGTTTGCATGCATAAGTGAGGTGTCCTCACTCTAATCCTCCTTAAGTCTCATGGTGACACCTAGCTTGGTGACTAATCAAGCTACTTAGGGAGTGTTTGGCTAATAGTTTATGATTTTATGCTTAGTTACAACTCAAATCTCTATTTTCTTAATTAATCACGTACTTACCTAAACAAAGAATTTACTTAATGGGGAAATAGTTTGTTATCTATGTTGACTTGTGGAACAAACCTTGGTGACGTGTCGATGTTTAGGAAACTATTTGATGGTTGGAGGACACATAGCATGTGACTCATCAAGTTTGAAAGCTGTTAGCTTAATTTCGTACCAAGTGTCAAGATGCATGGAGTGGTGAGTTGTCAAGATGCATGGTGATCAAGGTGTCAAGTCCACCCATTGACACCTCATGGGGTGACTAATCACTCCTATTAAGATGTGTTTGGTTTAGAATTCAAGCTCCAAGTGAAGTTAGTCTTTTAGGCAAAACTTTGGTTTCATAGATTTTAGTCCCAAAATTTCCACTGGAGAAAATGTGGGAATTTAGGGTTAGCCTTAGGGTTGGGTTCCCTCACTGGGTCTTAGGGTGTCCCTTGAGTATCTCGGATTACCAAAATCTAGGTCTTACTAGTCTTCCCTACTTAATTTGTTCATTTAAGTTCAAAGGGTTTAAAAATCAAGTTTAATTTCATTTTAGTCCTTCTAGTTTAAATTAGGGTCTTCTAACCTAATTTGTTTTATTTCCAAATTTTTATTCCCTCCTAACTAGGGTTTCTTATCCTAATTTCAAGAAAAGTCAAACATTAAAACAAACACAATTAAATTACTTAGTAAATTATTCCTAATATAAAGTGGGATGTTACAACAATATGTTTGACTTGTACTTGAATTCTCTTGAGATTCAATCGCGATTATCCATATAAAATATGTTTCAACATGACTTCGTACTCCTTCCATGCGATCACGAGTACCATTCGAGCATTAAATCCTCTCGAATTCCCAAATACAATGTGAAGCGATCGGTTTGATTCACTTGTGAAACAACACATTTGTTGTACTTCTTGAACTCTTTTGAGGTTCAATCGCGATATTTAGTTCAACATATGTTTAGACATGAATTAACATACCTTCCTTGCGATCACGAGTCCCATTCGACCAACAAATCCACTAGGATTCGAAATTACAAGGCGAAGGATCGGTTTGACTCACATGTGCAACAACACATTTGACTTGTACTTCTTGAATTCTTTTGAGATTCAATCGCGATTTTCAATATAAAATGTTTTTAAACGTGACTTGATGCACCTTCCATGCGACCACGAGTCCCATTCGAGCATTAAATCCACTCGGATTCCCGAAGACAACACGAAGCGATCGATTTGACTCAATTGTGCAATAACACTTTTAACATATACTTCTTGAATTATTTTCATATTCAATTGCGATTTTCGGTTCAAAAAGTGTGTTAGACATGAATTGTGATTTTGTTTAGACATTACTTAACACACCTTCCACTCGGATTCCCAAATACAAGGAGAAGCGATTGGTTTGACTCACTTGTACAACAACACCTTTGACTTGTACTTCTTGAATTCTTTTGAGATTCAATCATGACTTCATTTCAGATGTGTTTAGACATGACTTGACACACCTTCCATGTGATCACGAGTCCCTTTCGAGTATAAAATCAACACGGATTCCCAAATACAACAATAAGTGATTGGTTTGACTCACTTGTGCAACAACACGTTCGACTTGTCCTTCTTGAAATCTTTTGCGATTCAATCGTGATTTTTGGATCAAATGTGTTTAGACTTCACTTCACATACCTTCCATGCAATCATGAGTCCAATTCAAGCATTAAATCCACTCAGATTCGCAAATACAACGCAAAGCGATTGGTTTGACTCACTTGTGCAACAACCCTTTTGACATGCACTTCTTGAATTGTTTTGAGATTCAATCGTGATTTTCGGTTAAAAATGTATTTAGACATGACATCACACACCTTCCATGCGATCACGAGTCCCATTCGAGCATTAAATCCACTCGGATTCCCAATAACAACACGAAGCAACCCTTTTAACTCACTTGTACAACAACACGTTTGACTTGTACCTCTTGAATTCTTTTCAGATTCAATCGTAATTTATAGTTCAAAAGGGTTTTAGACATAACTTGACACACGTTACATGCGATCATGAGTCCCATTCTAGCAATAAATCCACTCGGATTCCAAAATACAAGGCGAAACGATCGGTTTGACCCACTTGTCCAACAACACGTTTGACTTGAACTTCCTGAATTCTTGTAAGATTCAATCGCGATTTTCGGTTCAGATGTGTTTAGGCACGACTTGATACACCTTCCATGTGATCACAAGTCCCATTGGAGCAAAAAATCCACTTGGATTCCCAAATTCAACACGAAGCAATCGGTTTGACTCCCTTGTCCAACAATGCGTTTGACTTGTACGTCTTGAATTATTTTGTGTTTTAATCATGATTTTTAGTTCAAAATGTACTTAGACATGATTTCATACACCTTCCATGTGATCACGAGTCCCATTCGAGCATTAAATCCAATCAGATTCCCAAATACAACGCAAAGTGACCAGTTTGACTCACTTGTGCAAAAACACGTTTGACTAGTACTTCTTAAATTCTTTTGAGATTCAATCGCGATTTTCGGTTCAAAATGTGTTTAGGCATGAATTCACACACCTTCCATTTTATCACGAGTCCCATTCGAGCATTAAATCCAATCAGATTCCCAAATACAACACGAAGCGATCGGTTTAACTCGCTTGTGCAATAACACGGTTGACTTGTACTTCTTATATTCTTTTCAGATTCAATCACGATTTTCAGTTCAAAATGTTTTTAGACATGAATTGATGCACCTTCCATGTGATCATGAGTCCAATTCGAGCATTAAATCCACTCGAATTCCCAAATACAACACGAAGCGATCGGTTTGACCCACTTGTGCAAGTACAGGTTTAACTTGTAATTCTTTAATTCTTATGCGATTCAATCACGATTTTTGGTTCAAAATGAGCTTAGACATTACTTCATACACCTTTCATGCGATCACAAGTCCGATTTGAGCATTAAATCCACTCAGATTTCCAAATACAACGCGAAGTGATTGGTTTGACTCGTGCAACAACACGTTTGAGTTGTACTTCTTAAATTCTTTTGAGATTCAATCGCGATTTTCGGTTCAAAATGTGTTTACGAACAAATTCACACATCATTCATCCGATCACGAGTCTCATTCGAGTATTAAATCCACTCGGATTCCCGAATACAAAGCGAAGCGATAGGTTTGACTCATATGTGCAACAACATCCTTGACTTGTACTTGAATTCTTTTGAGATTCAATCTCGATTTTCCATTTAAAAATGTTTCAACATCTCCTCATACTCCTTCCATGCAATCACTAGTCCCGTTGGAACGTTAAATGCACTTGGATTCCAAAATACAACGCAAAGCGATACGTTTGACTCACTTGTGATAGAACACGTTTGACATGTACTTCTTGAATTCTTTTGAGATTCAATGGAAATATTTGGTTCAAAATGTGTTTACAGATGACATCATACACCTTCCATGCGATCATGAGTCCCATTCAAGCATTAAGCCCACTCGGATTCCCAAATACAACCCGAAGCGATCGGTTTGACTCACTTTTACAAGAAAACGTTGACTTGTACTTCTTGAATTCTTTTGAGATTCAATCGCGATTTTCAGTTCAAAATGTTTTTAGACATGACTTGACACACCTTCCATTCCATCACGAGTCCCATTCGAGCATAAAATCCACTTAGATTCCCAAATACAAGGCGAAACGATCGGATTGACTCACTTGTGCAACAACACGTTTGGCTTGTACTTCTTGAATTCTTTGGAGATTCAATCACAATTTTCGGTTCAGATGTGTTTAGAAATGACTTGACACACCTTTCATGAGATTATGAGTCCCATTCGAGCATTAAATCCACTCGGATTCCAAAATACAATGCGAAACGATCAGTTTGACCACTTGTGCAAAAACATGTTTGACTTGTACTTTTTGAATTCTTTAGCGATTCAATCGCAATTTTCAGTTCAAAATGTGCATATACATGACTACATACACCTTCCATGCGATCATGAGTCCCATTCGAGCATTAAATCCACTCGGATTCCCAAACACAACGTGAAGCGATCGGTTTGACTCACTTGTGAAACAACATCTTTAAGTTGTGCTTCTTCAATTCTTTTTAGATTCAATCGCCATTTTTCATTTGAAATATGTTTCAACAAAAATTCACAGTCCTACCATGCGAACACAAGTCCCATTCGAGCATTAAAACCACTCGGATTCCTAAATACAATAGCGAAGCAATCGGTTTGACTCACTTGTGTAACAACACGTTTGACTTGAATTTCTTAAATTCTTTTAAGATTCAATTGCGATTTTCGGTTCAGAATGTGTTTAGACATGACTTCATACACCTTCCATGAGATCATGAGTCTCATTCGAGCATTAAATCCACATGGATTCCCAAATACAACACGAAGCGATCGGTTTGACTCACTTGTGCAACAACACGTTTGACTTGTACTTTTTGAATTCTTTTGAGATTCAATCACGATTTTCGGTTCAGATGAGTTTAGACATGACTTGACTCACCTTCCATGCGATCACGAGTCGCATTTGAGCATTAAATCCACTTAGATTCCCAAGACAACGCGAAGCGATCAGTTTGACACACTTGTGCAACAACAGGTTTGACTTGTACTTCCTGAATCCTTTTGACATTCAATCTTGATTTCAGGTTCAAATTTTGTTTAGACATGAATTCACACACCTCCGATGCGATCACAATTCCCATTCCAACATTAAATCCACTCGGATTCTCATAAACATAGCGAAGCGATATGTCTGACTCACATGTGCAACAACATGTTTGCCTTATACTTGAATTCTTTTGAGATTCAATCCCAAGTCTTTTTTTAAAATATGTTTCGAAATGACTTCACACTCCTTGCATGCGTTCACGAGTACCATTCGAGCATCAAATCCACTCGAATTCTGAAATACAACGTGAAGCGATCAGTTTGACTCACTTGTGCAACAACACGTTTAACTTGTACTTCTTGATTTCTATTGAAATTCAATCGCGATTTTAATTTCAAAATATGTCTAGACATGAATTGAAACACCTTCAATATGATCACGAGTCCCATTAAAGCTTTAAATCCACCAAGATTCAAAAATACAAGGCGAACCGATCGGTTTGACTCACTTGTGCAACAACGCGTTTGGCTTGTACTTCTTGAAATCTTTTGAGATTCAATTGTGACATTTGGTTCATAATGTATTTAGACATGACCTCACACACCTTCCATGCGATCACAAATCTCATTCGAGCATCAAATCCACTCGAATTACCAAATACAACACGAAGCGATCGGTTTGACTCACTTAAGCAACAACACGTTTGACTTGTACTTCTTGAACTCTTTTGAGATTCAATCGCCATTTTTGGCTCATATGATTTAGACATGACTTGACTCACCTTCCATGCAATCATAAGTCGCATTCGAGGATTAAATCCACTCGGATTCCAAAAGACGACGCAAAGCGATCAGTTTGACTCACTTGTGCAATAACATGTTTGACTTTTACTTCTTGAATTCTTTTGAGATTCAATCACGATTTTCGGTTCAAAATGTGTTTAGACAAGAATTCACAAACCTTCAATGCGATTGCAAGTCCCATTCTAGCATTAAATCCACTCGGATTCTCACATACAAAGCGAAGCGAGCGGTCTGACTCACATGTGCAACAACATGTTTGCTTTGTACTTGAATTCTTTTGAGATTCAATCGCGGCGCTTTTTTTTTTAAATATGTTTCGACATGACTTCGCACTCCTTCCATGCGATCACGAGTACCATGCAAGCATCAAATCCACTCGAATTCCTAAATACAATGTGAAGGGATAAGTTTCAATCACTAGTGCAACAACACGTTTGACTTGTACTTCTTGAATTCTTTTGAGATTCAATCGCGATTTTCAGTTCAAAATATATTTAGACATGACTTGAAACACCTTCCATGCGATCACAAGTCCCATTCGAGCATAAATCTACTCGAATTCTCAAATACAAAGCGATGCAATCAGTCTGACTCACATGTGCAGCAACATGTTTGCTTTGTACTTGAATTGTTTTGAGATTCAATCCCGACTCTTTTTTTAAAATATGTTTTGACATGACTTCACAAACCTTCCATGCGATCATGAGTCTCATTCGAGCATTAAATCCACTCGGATTCCCAAATACAACACGAAGCGATTAGATTGACTCACTTGTGCAACAACACGTTTGACTTGTACTTCATGAATTCTTTTGAGATTCAATTGCGATTTTCAGGTCAAAATATGTTTAGACATGACTTGGAACACCTTCCATGCGATCAAGAGTCCCATTCGAGCTTTAAATCCACTCGGATTACCAACTACAACACGTAGCGATCGGTTTGACTCACTTAAGCAACAACATATTTGACTTGTACTTCTTAAATTCTTTTGATATTCAATCGCGATTTCATTTCAAAATGTGCTTAGACATGAATTCACACACCTTCCTTGCGATCACGAGTCCCATTCGAGCATTAAATCCACTCAGACTCCCAAATACAAAGCGAAGCGATCAGTCTGACTCATTTGTGCAACATGTTTGACTTGTACTTGAATTTTTTTTTTTCAGATTGAATTGCAATTTTCCATTTAAAATATGTTTAGACATGAATTCACACACCTTCCAAGCGATCACGAGTCCCATTGGAGCTTTAAATCCACTCGAATTCTTAAACACAATGAGAAGCGATCAGATTAACTCACTTGTGCAACAACACGTTTGACTTGTACTACTTGATTTTTTTTAGATTCAATCACGATTTTTGATTTAACAAGAGGTTCGACATAACTTCATACTCCTTCCATGCTAGCACGAGTCCCATTCGAGCATTAAATCCACTCGGATTCCCAAATACAACCCGAAGAGATCGGTTTGACTCACTTGTGCAACAACACGTTTAACTTGTACTTCTTAAATTCTTTTAAGATGGAATCGCGATTTTCGGTTCAAAATATGTTTAGGCATGAATTCACACACCTTCCATGCGATCACGAGTACCATTCGAGCATTAGATCCACTCGGATTCCCAAATACAAAGCAAAGCCATTGGTCTGACTCATTTGTTCAACAACATGTTTGACTTCTACTAGAATTCTTTTGAGTATCAATCGAGATTTTCTGTTTAAAAAATGTTTCAACACAACTTCACACTCCTTCCATGCGATCACGAGTCCCATTTGAGCTTCAAATCTACTCGGATTCCCAAATACAACGCGAAGCGATCGACTCACTTGTGCAACAACACAATTGACTTGTACTTCTTAAATTCTTTTGAGATTCAATCGTGATTTTCAGTTCAAAATGTTTTTAAACATGACTTGACGCAACATCCATGCGATCACGAGTCCCATTCGAGCATTAAATATCCACTGGGATTCCCGAAGACAACACGAAGCGATTGGTTTGACAAACTTGTGGAACAACACGTTTGACTTATAAAACATGAATTATTTTCATATTCAATCGCAATTTTCGGTGCAAAAAGTGTGTTAGATATGATCGAAGATTTTGTTTAGACATTACTTAACACACCTTCCACTCCCATTCCCAAATACAACGAGAAGCGATTGGTTTGACTCACTTGTACAAAAAGACCTGTGAATTGTACTTCTTGAATTCTTTTGAGATTCAATCACGATTTCATCTCAGATGTGTTCAGACATGACTTGACACACCTTCCATGCGATCACAAATCCCTTTCGAGCATTAAATCCACTCGGTTTGACTCACTTGTGAAACAACATCTTTGACTTGTACTTGTTCAATTCTTTTTAGATTCAATCATGATTTTTCGTTTAAAATATGTTTCAACAAGACTTCACAGTCCTACCATGCGATCAGAACTCCCATTCGAGCATTAAAACCAGTCGGATTCGTAAATACAACGCGAAGCAATCAGTTTGACTCATATGAGCAACAACACATTTGACTTGTACTTATTTAATTCTTTTGAGATTCAATTGCGATTTTTAGTTCAAAATGGGCTTAGGCATGAACTCACACACCTTCCATTTGATCACGAGTCCCATTCGAGCATTAAATCCAGCCGGATCCCCAAATAGAACACGAAGCAATCGGTTTAACTCACTTGTGCAATAACACGTTTGACTTGTACTTCATGAATTCTTTTTAGATTCAATCACGATTTTCAGTTCAAAATGTTTTTAGACATGAATTGACGCACCTTCCATGTGATCATGAGTCCCATTCGAGCATTAAATCCACTCGGATTCCCAAATACAACACGAAGCGATCAGTTTGACCCACTTGTGCAAGTACACGTTGAACTTGTACTTCTTTAACTCTTTCGAGATTCAATCGCGATTTTTGGTTCAAAATGTCCTTAGACATTACTTCATACACCTTTCATCCGATCACAAGTCCGATTCGAGCATTAAATCCACTCAGATTCCCAAATACAACGCGAAGTGATCGGTTTAACTTGTGCAACAACACATTTGAGTTGTACCACTTAATTTTTTTTCTTCAATCACGATTTTTTTTCTTCATGCGATCACGAGTCCTATTCGAGCATTAAATCTACTCGGATTCCCGAATACAAAGCGAAGCTATCGGTCTGACTCATTTGTGCAACAACATGCTTGACTTGTACTTGAATTCTTTTCAGATTCTATCTCGATTTTCCATTTAAAAAATGTTTCAACATGACTTCACAATCCTTCCATGCGATCACGAGTCCTATTGGAGCGTTAAATCCACTCGGATTCCCAAAGACAACGCGAAGCAATAGGGTTGACTCACTTGTGAAAGAACATGTTTAACTTGTACTACTTGAATTCTTTTGAGATTCAAACACGATTTTCTGTTCAATTTGTATATAGACATGACTTCACACACCTTCCATCCGATCACGAGTCCCATTCGATTATTAAATCTACTCGGATTCCCAAATACATTGCGAAGCGTTCCGTTTGACTTCTATTTCTTTTATTCTCTTGAGGTTCAATAGCGATTTTCAATTCAAAATATGTTTAGACATGACTTCACACACCCTCCATGTGTTCACGAGTTTCATTTGAGCATTACATCAACTCAAATTCCCAAAAACAATGTGAAGCGATCGGTTTAACTCACATGTGCAACAACACGTTTGACATGTACTTCTTGAATTCTTTTGAGATTCAATCATGACTTTCGGTATAAAATGTGTTTAGACATGACTTCACACACCTTCCATGTGATCACGAGCCCCATTTGAGGATTAAATCAACTCGGATTCCCAAGTAAAATGCTAAGCGATCGGTTTGACTAACTTGTGAAACAAGTTTGACTTGTACTTCTTGAATTCTTTTTAGATTCAATCGCCATTTTCGGTTCAAAATGTGTTTAGACATGACTTCACACACCTTCCATACAATCACAAGTCCCATTCGAGCATTAAATCAACTCAGATTCCCAAATACAAAGCAAAGCGATCAATTTGACTCTCTTGTGCAATAAGTTTGACTTGTACTTCTTGATATCTTTTCAGATTCAATCATGATTTTCTGTTCCACATGTACTTAGGCATGACTTAACACACCTTCCATGCGATCACGAGTCCCATTCCAGCATTAAATGCACTCAGATTCCGAAAGACAATGTGTAGGGATCATTTTGACTCACTTGTGCAACAACACGTTTGACTTGTACTTCTTGAATTCTTTTAAGATTCAATCGCGATTTTTAGTTCAAAATGTGTTTACACATGACTTCACAAGCCTTCTATATGATCATAAGTCCTATTCCAGCTATAAATCCACACGGATTCTAAAATTCAACGCTAAGCGATCGATTTGACTCACTTGTGCAACAACACATTTGATTTTTACTTCTTGAATTCATTTAAGATTCAATCGTGATTTTCTATTCAAAATGTTCTTAGACATGACGTCACACACCTTCCATGTGATCACGATTCCCATTCAAGCATTAATTCCACTCGAATTCCCAAATAAAACGCGAAGAGGTCAGTTTGACACACTTATGCAACAACATGCTTCACATGTACTTCTTGAATTCTTTTGAGATTCAATTGCGATTTTCAATTCAAAAAGTGTTTAGACATAACTTAACACTCCTTCCATGCGATCACGCGTCCCATTCGAGCATTAAATCCACTCGGATTCCCAGCTACAACGCTAAGCGATCGGTTTGACTCACTTGTGCAACAACAAATTTGACTAGTACTTCTTGAATTCTTCTTAGATTCAATCATGACTTTCTGTTTTACATGTATTTAGGCATGACTTCACACACCCTCCATGCGATCACGAGTCCCATTCAAGCATTAAATCCACTCGGATTCCTAAAGACAACGCGAAGCAATCGGTTTGACTCACTTGCGCAGCAACACGTTTGACTTGTACTTCATGAGTTCTTTTCATATTCAATCGCGATTTTCGGTTCAAAATGTGTTTAGACATAACTTCACACACCTTCCATGCGATCACGAGTCACATTCAAGTTTTAAATCCACTCGGATTCCCAAATACATCGCGAAGCGATCGGTTTGACTCACTTGTGCAACAACACGTTTGACTTGTACTTCTTGAATTCTTTTGAGGTTCATTCGCGATTTTCGGTTCCAATTGTGTTTAGACATGACTTCACACACCCTCCATGTGTTCACGAGTCCCATTTGAGCATTAAATCAACTCAGATTCCCAAATACAACGCGAAGCGATCGGTTTGATTCACTTGTGTAACAAGACGTTTGACATGTACTTCTTGAATTCTTTTGAGATTCAATCGCGACTTTCGATATAAAATTTGTTTAAACATGACTTCACCCACCTTCCATGTGATCTCGAGTCCCATTTGAGGATTAAATCAACTCGGATTCCAAAGTACAAAGCTAAGCGATCGGTTTGACTCACTTGTCAAACAAGTTTTACTTTTATTTCTTGAATTCTTTTCAGATTCAATTGCCATTTTTGGTTCAAAATGTGTATAGACATGACTTCACACACCTTCCATATAATCACAAGTCCCATTCGAGCATTAAATCAACTCAGATTCCCAAATACAAAGCGAAGCGATCGGTTTGACTCCCTTGTGCAACAAGTTTGACTTGTACCTCTTGATATCTTTTGAGATTCAATCACGATTTTTTGTTCCACATGTACTTAGACATGACTTAACACACCTTCCATGCGATCACGAGTCCCATTCGAGCATTAAATCCACTCGGATTCCCAAAGAGAATGCGTAGCGATCAGTTTGACTCACTTGTGCAACAACATGTTTGACTAGTACCTCTTGAATTCTTTTGAGATTCAACTGTGATTTTTGGTTCAAAATGTGTTTAGACATGACTTCACACACCTCCTATATGGTCACAAGTCCTATTTGAGATATAAATCCACTCGGATTCCAAAATACAAAGCTAAGCAATCGGTTTGACTCACTTGTGCAACAACTCATTTCATTTGTACTTCTTGAATTCCTTTGAGATTCAATCGCGATTTTCTGTTCAAAATGTGCTTAGACATGACCTTACACACCTTCCATGCGACCACGAGTCCCATTCTAGCATTAATTTCACTTGGATTCCCAAATAAAATGCCAAGCGATCGGTTTGACTCACTTATGCAACA
Organism: Senna tora; assembly: GCA_014851425.1. Lineage (NCBI taxonomy): Eukaryota > Viridiplantae > Streptophyta > Magnoliopsida > Fabales > Fabaceae > Senna > Senna tora. The sequence goes on from CM026262.1 coordinate 19,763,374, forward strand.
ACTTGTTTCACATGTACTTCTTGAATTCTTTTGAGATTCAGTCGCAATTTTTGATTCAAAATGTGTTGAGACATAACTTCACACTCCTTCCATGTGATCGTGAGTCCCATTCGAGCATTAAATCCACTCGGATTCCCAAGAACAACGCTAAGCGATCGGTTTGACTCACTTACGCAACAAAAAATTTCACTAGTACTTCTTGAATTCTTTTTAGATTCAATCATGATTTTTTGTTCAAGATTTATTTAGACATGACTTCACACACCTTCCATGCGATCATGAGTCCCATTCAAGTACAACGCAAAGCATTCGGTTTGACTCACTTGTGCAACAACACGTTTGACTTGTACTTCATGAATTCTTTTGAGATTTATTTGCGATTTTCCGATTAAAATATGTTTCTATGTGACTTAACACACCTTCCATGCAATCAAGAGTCCTATTCGAGCATTAGATCCACTTAGATTCGCAAATACAATGTGAAGCGATCGGTTTGACTCACTTGTGCAACAACACGTTTAACTTGTACTTCTGGAAATATTTTGAGATTCAGTCGTGAATTTTGGTTCAAAATGTATTTAGACATGACTTCACACACCTTCCATGCGATCACGAGTCTTATTTGAGCATTAAATCCTTTCATTTTCCAACTACAATGCGAAGCGATCGGTTTGACTCACTTGTGCAAGAACATATTTGACTTATACTTCTTGAATTCTTTTGAGATTCAATCACAATTTTCGGTTCAAAATGTGTTTATACATGATTTGACACACCTTCCAAGTGTAACGTCCTAGTTTCTTAATTCATATTTAGTGAGGAATTAGGTTAATTAACTTAACTCTTAAAATCCTGGTCCAATTTTTTCTTTTCTTTTCTTTCAGGAGTGTTAAAAGTTAGATTCTATCCCAATGGTCGTTTACTATCATTTGGTTTTTTATACCTAAGAAACTAGAAGTTACGTGTTTGTCACTCGTGCACTCTCCAGAATTATTTTTGGCATACATACATACATACATTCTAATCAGATAAGGTGAGGTTCTAACCTCCATGCATTGCCTAGCATACATACACTAAGTCTACAACATATATATACATATAAAAATCCAGCAAATAATGGCACGCAGGCCCAAATAGTTAGTCCGACACATAAGCCATAATCCAAAATGTGTGACTCATAAGCCACAATCAAAAAGCCAGCTCCCTAATAGCTAATTACCCATCAGCTATCCCTTCTAAATCCCAGGGATGATCAGGTCCTCTGGGAAAGAAAAATATGATGTTCACTGCCATCAACACCTGGAAGTGACCCAGAAGTGGCACTTCTATCCACTCCACTTCAGTTTCTACTAGTAGGTAGTACCTGGGAATCTAAACACACTAACATAATGCGATATATAACCCCAGTAACATAGATTAGCAGTTTTCAAATCTCATTAGTGGTTCAACTACATTACATGGAATGCCGAAAACTTCCTTCACAGTTATCACACACAATAAATAAGTGCAGTTCTTAACTAACAAATATCAATTACAAGATATTTCCACACACAAGTTCAGGATATAAAAACACAAATGAAAATGATTTAAATAGCAAAATCATACCATCTTTCCTTCACATTGGGCAGTCATGCCAAATACACAGTTTTTACAAAAAGAGTGCTCATCATACCATCATACCTCTTTGGTCAGTCATACCAAAGACCAGATCCCTCCAGGACCTGTACAACTGTTCTAAACCATTACCTTACCATCACAAAGCAATCTAATGAAACAGGACAAAATCAACTTACTAATTCAAGTAAAGTCCACCAATAAGGCGCAGGCAATTACCTAACTTTCTAGGGCGTCCCCCGGTGTGTGCACAAGTTAGAACCTTAGGATCACCAGTCCCGGATCGGATTATTTCCTCACTAGTTGCTAGATAGCTATGTTCTGGACGCATTCCTTGCCAGCCTAGTGTGTCCTTTTCATACAGATCATGTATAAAATATGTATTTTCCTAGGTAATGTTTATTCAGTTGCAAAACCATCACTTTCAATGCATGCCAAAATCATTTGCCCCTCTCAGGCATGTCAGTTTCAAAATATGCATGCTAAATCTCATTTCCAGAATTGGATGCCACACACTAAATAAGATGCATCATTTAGGTCAACTTTGGCACTTAGTCAACATAAAGTCAAACAAAGTCAACCACAAGTAAAACATTACTTGTACAGCAAGCAACTTCTACAATATCTCATACAGGCATCCGAACACTATTAAACTTCATCAGACGCACATATATAGTTCAAATAACAATTTCAAATTACTTCTCAAGTAAGAAATTCACATCTTGGCCCCTAATTGCCTCATTTATATCAAATTGGTCCCCCTTTTCAAATCATTGCAAATATAGGGCATTTTCAACAATTTAGTCCATTGCAAATACATACATTGGACATTCATCATTCACTTAACACATTCAAAGGATTTTAAAAACAAGTTTACCAGAAATTGAGTCAAAATAAGGACTTTGGAAAATTTCTAGTTTTTCTTTCAAAAAGGTCCCTAATTAGACTCAACTTTCTTTTTGACCTTTCACTATTTCAGATAAGGTCACATCAAGCTTCATGAGGTCGAATATGACTTGGTTAACCAATTTCGACAGTCTTGACAGATTAGAAATAAGACTTTTTGCACACAGAGTTCTTTCTTTGAAATTTCTTATAAACAAGTCCCTAAAATGTCAAAACTTTGTTCGAGCATATTCTGGATATCTCTAATCTTGTGAAAAGTACTCAGATAGTGTATGGAGTGGTAAGAAACAACTGGTTACCTTATCTCAACTCAGAATGCTCAATTTCTGTTAAAAACAGTAAAACAGTAAATTTCAGGGCATTGGTAAAGAGTCCACCCTAATCACTATGGGGTACTTTATGACTTGTACAACTAGGTTTGAAAGTCACATAAGTTTAGATTTGGATTTTATCCAGCAAAATGCCAATTTCTTTTGATTCTTTAAGAAATGGAACTCTAAGTGCACTAAGGTTAGTTTAAGTCATTTCTGAACTTGTTCATATCTTGAAATCATTCCTCTGGGAGTCTGGAAGGTAGGGTGGCTACCCTATTTAACCTTAACCAGAGTACCCAACCTTTATAAACCAAAATCTTAGGTTTAGTGCTCTTAGGTTTCTATCTCTGCCCTTTTTCATTATCATGTATCTTCTGAATCTGCCGAACCTCTATACAATCTAACATTGCTGATTCAAACTTACTGAAACTTAGAAGGTATCCTTATTCCCTTTACAGTTCAGAATTTCACTTTAAGGGTCCCTACATTTCAATGTTTACTCATCATCAACAACCCTATTTCAAAGGTTCAAAATACCCAAACTCTCAGCTTCCCTTGTGATTGTTATACCACTAAAATATTAGCTCAGCTTACTGTCTTTCACTCATCCAAGTCTCACATAACTGAAAAGTTCTCTAAGGTTCAGACTCAGTAAACTTTTCTAGCCTATTTTCATCACTTTTGCATTCTTTCCCCATTTGTGATCAAAATTCACAGGGCATTAACATTCTTTCTATCATCTATCAAACTTATAACCAAATCGCAGTATGTCAACCAGCAAATCAGAGTTTTATCAGTCTTATAGCAAGGAATTTAAAATAGATTAGCATCAAAGATTTCATTTCGTCCATTCTAAGTCATTTATCCTTCTAACCAGATTTTCACTTACAATTTCCAGTGTCTTAATTGTCTAGATGTCCAGCAAATAGTTTACTAACAGAATAATTGACAGTGGGTTAAATTACAGCAATTCAAAACAAGAGAACATAACAAGAACACATCAATTAGCTCTCCAATTTCATTTTCTGGACCACAAGTTACTAAGATTGATTCAGTAATCAAACGCATTAGTTATCCTCACTTTCTTATCCAATTTAATTCATTTAACAACCATCTAGTTTCCATACAAACGCTGGAATCACAGCACATCAGAAATCACTGATTCAGGACTCATAATTTTTTCTACTCAAAACAGAGTTCACAACATTTTCAGTGGCTTTAAGAGCCACGAACTGTTGTACGGAAGTCATGGATGGCACTTGCATTCAGGGATTCTTAAAGAGGGTTGAATTAGCTTTCTTTTGATACCTTATTTGCAAAGTTTGGTTCAGAATCGAAGGAGTTATGCTCATTTAAAGTCATAATGCCAAAATAGAGTTCAAAAATAGCGACAAGCATAAACTTAGACACAAAGCCTTATACCATCACCTCTGGATGGATGCTTTTGACTCTTCTCTCAGTTTGAATGTTGGTTAAGAGTGTTGTCTCGGTTTGGTGATGTATGTGAGTGATATCCTTCCTTTTATAATAATTAATCCTAATCATGATTTTGCATGACTAATTATGAGGTGTCTTTCTTTCCCTCTCCCTTCAACCAGCATATGACGCTTAGGCTGATGACTAAGTAGAGGTTTAGGGCGTGTTTGGCTGGTTAATTGTCTTATGGCTTCGGTTATGCTTCAATTGAGAAGGATGGATCACGTGAACTTCATGATTAGGTTGTGGCATGTCTAAGTTAAGTGACTTAGCTTCCATTCTGCTTATTTCTCATGTGGAAAACTACTTAGGTGTGTTGGAAGTGATTAGGACTCCATTTGGGTAATCAATTTGGGCATTTAATTAGGTATTTCGGTTATAAGGTGAGGTGTGACACTTTAGTGATTTTAATTAGGTATTTAACACTTATTATTTTGTTTTATGATGTGTAACCTATTGAGGCTCCTTAATTTTCACCTAAGGTATGTGGATGGTACTTAATAGGAAGGTTTTGAGTGTCTTTGGGTGGTTGGATTGGGCTTCCTTGAGCTCTAAGTAATATAGGGTGTCTTAATTGAAATTTCTCATTTCTTTCAGTTTAGTCTCTAAATTTCTATTGGAGAAATATGGAAATTCAGGACTTGTCTTGGGGATGGGTTCCCTTATTTATGTCCTAGGGTGTCTCTAAAGTGTCCTAGGTTATTTATCTTAGGTCAAATAGGTCTTTCCTACTCAATTTAACTCACTAAAACAAAAAGGGTTATAAACTAAGTTTTCCTTTCCATTTTGTCCCTAGGGTTTGCATTAGGGTTTTCTCTGGCACTTTTCCTCAATTCTAAGCTTCTCCCTACCTAACTAGGGTCCCTTGCCCTATTTGCAAGCACAATCAAGCACATAAACATTTAAAACAGGAAAACCAAAGCTAGAAAATGAGTCAAACTTTTGTTTTAAATTTCAGGATGTTACACCAAGCGATCACGAGTATTACCCGAGCATTAAATCCTCTCAGATTCCCAAATACCACGCGAAGCGTTCAGTTTGAATACCTTGTGCAACAATATGTTAGACTTGTTCTTCTTGAATTCATTTGAGATTCATTCGCGATTTCCCGTTTATAATATGTTTCGAAATGACTTCCTACACGATACATGTGATCACGAATCCTATTCAAGCATTAAATCCACTCGGATTCACAAATACAACGCGAAGTAATCGGCTTGACTCGTGCTACAACAGGTTTGACTTATATTTCTTGTATTCTTTTGTAATTCAATCACGATGTTTGGTTCAAAATATGTTTAGACATGACTTGGCACACCTTCCATGCAATCACGAGTCCAACTCGAGCACTAAATCCACCCGGATTCCCAAATACAACGTGAAGCGTTCGTATTGACTCACTTGTGAAACAACACGTTTGAGTTGTACTTCTTGAATTCTTTTGAGAGTCTTTCGCGATTTTCCGTTTAAAATATGTTTCGATAAGACTTCACACACCTTCGATGCGATCACGAGTCCTATTCAAGCATTAAATCCAGTCGGATTCCTAAATACAACGCAAACTGATCAATTTCACTCACTTGTGCAACAAGACATTTGACTTGTACTTCTAGCATTCTTCGGAGATTCAATCGCGATTTTAGATTCAAAATGTGCTTTGACACGACTTTACACACGTTCAATGTGATAATGAGTCCCATTTAAGCATTAAATTTAATGGGATTCCAAAATACAATGCAATGCAATCGATTTGACTCACTTGTGCAACACCACGTTTGACTTGATATTCTTGAATTCTTTTGAAATTCAATCTTGTTTTTCCACTTAAAATGTGTTTCGACATGACTTCACACACCATCCATACGATCACGAGTCCCATTCGAGCACAAAATCCACTCGGATTCCCAAATACAACAGGAATTGATCGGTTTGATTCACTTGTGCACCAATACGTTTGACTTGAACATCTTAAATTCCTTTGAGAGTCAATTGTGATTTTCAGTTTAAAATTTATTTAAACATAAGTTCAAACTCCTTCCAAGCGATCACGAGTCCTATTAGAGCATTAAATTCACTCGGATTCTCAAATACAACGTGAAGCGATCGGTTTGAGTCACTTGTGCAACAACACGTTAAATTTGTACTTCTTGAATTCTTTTGAGACTCAATCGTAATTTTCAGTTGAAAAAGTGTTTAGACATGAGTTGACACTCCTTCCATCTGATCACGACTCCCATTCGAGCATTAAAAGCACTCGGATTCCCAAATACAACGCGAAGCGATCGGTTTGATTCACTTGTGCAACAACACATTTGACTTGTACTTCTTGAATTCTTTTGAAATTCAATTGCAATTTTCCGTTTATAATATTTTTTGACATGACTTCACACACCTTCCATGCGATCATGAGTCCCATTCAAGCATTAAATCTATTTAGATTCCCAAATACAACGCGAAGCGATCGGTTTAACTCACTTGTGCACAACATGTTTGACTTGTAATTCATGAATTCTTTAGAGATTCAATCCAAATTTTCAGTTCAAAAAGTGTTTAGACATGACTTGACACACCTTCCATGTGATCTTGAGTCCCATTCGAGCATTAAATACACTCGGATTCCCAAATACAACATGGAAAGATCTGTTTGACTCACTTGTGCAACATGTTTGACTTGTACTTCTTGAATTCTTTAGAAATTCAATCGCGGTTTTCAAATAAAAATGTGTTTAAACGTGACTTCACACGGCTTCCATGTGATCACGAGTTCCATTTGAGCATTAAATCCACTTAGATTCCGATGTACAACGCGAAGCGATCAGTTCGACTTACTTATGCAACAACACATTTGACTTGTACTTCTTGAATTCTTTTGCAATTCAGTCACGATTTTCATTTCAAAAAGTGTTTAGACATGACTTGACCCACCATCCACGCGATCTTGAGTCGCATTCGAGCATTAAATCCACTCGGATTTCAAAATACAACGCGAAGCGATAAGTTTGATTCAACTGTGTAACAACATGTTTTGACTTGTACTTCTTGAATTCATTTGAGGTTCAATCGCGATTTTCAGTTTAAAATATGATTTGACATGATCACACTCCTTCCACTCGATTACGAGTACCATTCGAGAATTAAATTCACTCGGATTCCCAAATACAACGTGCTGCGATCGGTTTGACTCACTTGTGCAACAACACTTTTGACTTGTACTTCTTGAATTCTTTTGAGGTTCAATTGCGATTTTGCAATTAAAATATGTATCGACATGACACCACATTACTTCCATGAGATTATGAGTCCTATTTGAGAATTAAATCAACTCAGATTCCGAAATTCATTGTGAAGCGATCGGTTTGACTCACTTGTGAAACAACACATTTGACTTGTACTTCTTGAATTCTTTTGCGATTCAGCCACGATTTTCAGTTAAAAAGGTGTTTAGACATGGCTTAATACATTTTCCCTGCGACCACAAGTCCCATTAGACCATTAAATCCACTCGGATTCCCAAATAGAACGCGATGCGATCGGTTACACTTACATGTGCAACAACTCTTTTGACTAGTATTTCTTTAATTCTTTTGAGATTTATCGTGTTTTTTGGTTCAAAATGTGTTTAGACATGACTTGACACACCTTCCATGCTATCAAGAGTCCCATTCCACCATTAAATCCACTCGGATTCTTAAACTGATTGCGAAGAGATTGGTTTAACTCACATGTGACTTTTTATTCAAAATATGTTAAGACATGACTTCACACTCTTTCCATGCAATCACAAGTCCCATTCGAGCATTAAATGCACTCAGATTCCCAAGTACAACGCGAAGCGATCGGTTTGACTAACTTGTGCAACAACACGTTTGACTTGTACCTTTTGAATTCTTCAGAGATTCAATCATGATTTTCAGTTCAAAATGTGTTTAAAAATGACTTCACATGCCATCCACGCTATCAAGAGTGCCATTCGAGCATTAAATCCACTCGGATTCCCGAATAAAATGCGAAGCGATCGGTCAGACTCCATTAGGCAACAACACGTTTGACTTGTACTTCTTGAATTCATCAAGGATTCAATCAGGCCTTTCAGTTAAAAAGTGTTTAGACGTGACTGGACACACATTCCAAGCGATCTCGAGTCCCATTCAAGCATTAAATTGACTAAGATTCCCAAATACAACACGAAGCGATCGGTTTGACTCACTTGTGCATTAACACGTTTGACTTGTAATTCTTGAATTGTTTTGAGATTCAATCATGATTTTTGGTTCAAAATATGTTTACACATTACTTGACACACCTTCCACGCGATAACGAATCTCGTTTGAGTAATAAATCCACTTGAATTCTCAAATAAATGCGAAGCGATCAGTTTCACTCACTTGTGCTCAACACGTTTGACTTGTACTTCTCGAACTCTTCAGAGATTCAATTACGATTTTTCGTTCAAAATATGTTTAGATATGACTTGACACACCTTCCATGGGATCACGAGTCCCATTCGAGCAATAAACCTAGTGGGATTCCTAAATACAACGCGAAGCGATCGGTTTGACTCACTTGTGCAACAACACGTTTGACTTTTATATCTTGAATTCTTTTGCGATTCAATAGCGATTTTTGGTAGAAAAACTGTTTAGACATGACTTGTCACACCTTTCATGCAATCACGAGTACCATTTGAGAATAAATTCATTCGGATTCCGAAATACAACGCGTAGCGATCGGTTTGACTCACTTGTGCAACAACACATTTGACTTGTAGTTCTTGAATTCTTTTGAGGTTCAATTGCGATTTTCCAATTAAAATATGTATCGACATGACTTCACACTACTTCCATGAGATTACGAGTCCTATTCAAGAATTAAATCCACTCAGATTCGGAAATTCATTGCGAAGTGATCGGTTTGACTCACTTGTGCAACAACCCATTTGACTTGTACTGCTTGAATTCTTTTGCGATTCAGTCACAATTTTCAGTTAAAAAAATGTTTAGACATGGCTTATCACATCTTCCCTGTGACCACAAGTCCCATTCGACCATTAAATCCACTCGAATCTCCAAATAGAACGCGATGCGATCAGTTTCACTTACATGTGCAACAACTCTTTTGACTAGTACTTCTTTAACTCTTTTGAGATTCAATCGTGTTTTTTTTTTCAAACTGTGTTTAAACATGACTTGACACACCTTCCATGCTATCACGAGTCCCATTCGACCATTAAATCCACTTGGATTCTTAAATAGATTGCGAAGCTATAGGTTTGACTCACATGTGCAACAACACGTGTGACTTGTACTACTTGAATTCTTTTGAGAATCAATCGTGACTTTTTATTCAAAATATGTTAAGACATGACTTCACACTCGTTCCATGCAATCACGAGTCCCATTCGAGCATTAAATCCACTCGGATTGCCAAGTACAATGCGAAACGATAGGTTTGACTACCTTGTGCAACAACACGTTTGACTTATATCTTTTGAATTCTTTAGAGATTCAATCACATTTTTCAGTTCAAAATGTGTTTAAACATGACTTATCATGCCATCCACGCTATCACGAGTGCCATTCGAGCATTAAATCCACTCGGATTCCCGAATAAAATGCGAAGCGATCGGTTTGACTCACTTGGGCAACAACACGATTGACTTGTACTGCTTGAATTCAACAAGGATTCAATCACGAATTTCAGTTAAAAAGTGTTTAGACATGATTGGACACACATTCCAAGCGATCTCAAGTCCCATTCTAGCATTAAATCCACTAAGATTCCCACATACAACGCGACGCGATCGGTTTGACTCACTTGTGCATTAACACGTTTGACTTGTACTTCTTCAATTGTTTTAAGATTCAATCACGATTTTTGGTTCAAAATGTGTTTACACATTACTTGACACACCTTCCATGCGATAAGGAATCTCGTTTGAGCAAAAAATCCACTTGAATTCCCAAATAAATGCAAAGCGATCAGTTTCACTCACTTCTATACAATACGTTTGACTAGTACTTCTCGAACTCTTCTGAGATTCAATTGCGATTTTTCGTGTTCAAAATACGTTTAGATATGACTTGACACACCTTCCTTGCGATCACGAGTCCCTTTTGAGCAATAAATCTAGTGGGATTCCTAAATAAAACGCGAAGCGATTGGTTTGACTCACTTTTGCAACAACACGTTTGACTTGTACATCTTGAATTCTTTTGCGATTCAATTGCGATTTTCGGTAGAAAAAATGTTCAGCATGACTTGTCAAACCTTCCATGCGATCACGAGTCCCATTCGACCATTGAATCCACTCGGATTGCCAAATAGAACGCGAAGCGATCGGTTTCACTTACATGTGCAACAACACGTTTGACTATTACTTATTGAATTCTTTTGAGTTTCAATCGTGTTTTTTGGTTTAAAATGTGTTTAAACATGACTTGACACACCTTCCATGCGATCACAAGTCCCATTCGACCATTAAATCCACTCGGATTCCTAAATAGAATGTGAAGCGATCGGTTTGAGTCACTTGTGCAACAACACGTTCGACTTGTACTTCGTGAATTCTTTTCAGAATCAATCGTGAATTATAGTTCAAAATATGTTAAGACATGACTTCACACTCCTTCCATGCAATCACGAGTCTCATTCAAGCATTAAATCCACTCGGATTCCCAAGTACAACGCAAAGCGATCAGGTTTACTCACTTGTACAACAACACGTTTTACTTGTACTTCTTTAATTCTTCAGATATTCAATCGCGACTTTTAGTTCAAAAAGTGTTTAGACATGACTGAAGACACCTTCCATGCGATCACGAGTCCCTTTCTAGCATTAAATCCACTAAGATTCCCGAATACAACGTGACGCGATCGGTTTGACTCACTTGTGCATTAACACGTTTGACTTGTACTTCTTGAATTGTTTTGAGATTTAATCATGATTTTTGTTTCAAAATGTGTTTACACATTACTTGACACACGTTCCATGCGATAACGAATCCCGTTTGAGCAATAAATCCACTTGAATTCCCAAATAAATGCGAAGCGATCAGTTTCACTCACATGTGCACAACACATTTGACTTGTACTTCTCGAAGTCTTCTGAGATTCAATTGCGATTTTTCGTGTTCAAAATATGTTTAGATATGACTTGACACACCTTCCATGCAATCACGAGTCCCATTCGAGCAATAAATCTTGCGGGAGTCCTAAATACAACGCGAAGCGATCGGTTTGACTCGCTTGTGCAATAACACGTTTGACTTGTACATCTTGAATTCGTTTGCGATTCAATCGGAATTTTCGGTAGAAAAACTGTTTATACATGACATGTCACACCTTCCATTCGATCAGGAGTCCCATTCGACCAATAAGTGCACTCGGATTGCCTAATAGAACGCGAAGCGATCGGTTTTACTTACATGTGCAACAACACGTTTGACTATTAATTATTGAATTCTTTTCAGATTCAATCCTATTTTTTGGTTCAAAGTGTGTTTAAACATGGCTTGACACACCTTCCATGCGGTCACGAGTCCCATTCGACCATTAAATCCACTCGGATTCCTAAATAGAATGCAAAGCGATCGGTTTGAGTCACTTGTGCAACAACACGTTTGACTTGTACTTTGTGAATTCTTTTCAAAATCAATCGTGACTTTTAGTTAAAAATATGTTAAGACATGACTTCACACTCCTTCCATGCAATCACGAGTCTCATTCAAGCTTTAAATCCACTCGGATTCCCCTGTACAATGCAAAGCGATCAGTTTGACTCACTTGTGCAACAACACGTTTAACTTGTACTTCTTCAATTCTTCAGAGGTTCAATCGCGACTTTTAGTTCAAAAAGTGTTTAGACATGACTGAAGACACCTTCCATGCGATAACGAGTCCCTTTCTAGCATTAAATCCACTAAGATTCCCAAATACAACGTGAAGCGATCGGTTTGACTCACTTGTGCATTAACACGTTTGACTTGTACTTTTTGAATTGTTTTGAGATTCAATCATGATTTTTGGTTCAAAATGTGTTTACACATTACTTGACACACCTTCCATGGGATAACGAATCACGTTTGAGCAATAAATCCACTTGAATTCCCAAATAAATGCGAAGCGATCAGTTTCACTCACTTGTGCACAACACGTTTGACTTGTACTTCTCGAAGTCTTCTAAGATTCAATTGCAATTTTTCGTGTTCAAAATACGTTTAGATATGACTTGACACACCTTCCATGCGATCACGAGTCCCATTCGAGCAATAAATCTTGTGGGAGTCCTAAATACAACGCGAAGCGATCGGTTTGACTCGCTTGTGCAACAACACGTTTGACTTGTACATCTTGAATTCTTTTGCGATTCAATCACAATTTTCGGTAGAAAAACTGTTTAGACATGAAATGTCACACCTTCCACGTGATCAGGAGTCCCAATCGACCAATAAATGCACTCGGATTGCCTAATAGAACGCGAAGCGATTGGTTTCACTTACATGTGCAACAACACGTTTGACTATTAATTATTGAATTCTTTTCATATTCAATCGTGTTTTTTGGTTCAAAATGTGTTTAAACATGACTTGACACACCTTCCATGCGGTCACGAGTCCCATTCGACCATTAAATCCACTCGGATTCCTAAATAGAATGCGAAGTGATCGATTTGAATCACTTGTGCAACAACACGTTTGACTTGTACTTCGTGAATTGTTTTCAAAATCAATAGTGACTTTTAGTTCAAAATATGTTAAGACATGACTTCACACTCCTTCCATGCAATCACGAGTCTCATTCAAGCTTTAAATCCACTCAGATTCCCATGTACAACGCAAAGCGATAAGTTTGACTCACTTGTGCAACAAAACGTTTGACTTGTACTTCTTCAATTCTTCAGAGATTCAATCGCGACTTTCAGTTCAAAAAGTGTTTAGACATGACTAAAGACACCTTCCATGCGATCACGAGTCCCATTCTAGAATTTAATCCACTCGGATTCCCAAATACAACGCCTAAGGATCGGTTTGACTAACTTGTGCAAAAACACGTTTGACTTGTACTTATCAAATTGTTTTGAGATTCAATCACGATATTTAGTTCAAAATATGTTTACTCATGACTTGACACACCTTCCATGCGATGATGAGTCCCATTTGAGCAATAAATCCATTTGGATTCCCAAATAAACGCAAAGTGATCAGTTTCACTCACTTGTGCACAACACATTTGACTTGTACTTCTCGAACTCCTATGAGATTCGTTCGCGATTTTCCCTTCAAAATGTGTTTAGACATGACTTGACACAGCTTCCATTCGAAATGAGTCTCATTCGAGCATTAAATCTTGTTGGATTTCTAACTACAACGTGAAGCGATCGGTTTGACTCACACGTGCAACAACACGTTTGACTTGTACATTGAATTCTTTAGCGATTCTATCACGATTTTCAGTTCAAGAAGTGTTTAGAAATGACTTGACACACCTTCCATGGGATCTTGAGTCCCATTCGAGCATTAAATACACTAGGATTCCCAAATGCAGCATGAAAAGATCAGTTTGACTCACTTGTGCAACAACACGGCCTCCATGCGATCACGAGTTCCATTCGAGCATTAAATCCACTTAGATTCCGATGTACAACGCGAAGAGATCAGTTCGACTTACTTATGAAACAACACATTTGACTTGTATTACTTGAATTCTTTTACGATTCAGTCACCATTTTTATTTCAAAAAGTGTTTAGACATGGCTTGACCTACCATCGATGTGATCATGAGTCCTGTTCGAGCGTTAAATCCACTCGGATTTCAAAATACAACGCGAAGCGATCAGCTTGATTCACCTGTGCAACAACATGTTTGACTTGTACTTCCTGAATTCATTCGAGATTCAATGGCGATTTTCAGTTTAAAATATGTTTTGACATCACTTCAAACTCATTCCATGCGATCACGAGTACCATTCAAGAATTAAATTCACTCGGATTCGCAACTACAACGCGTAGCGATCGGTTTGACTCACTTGTGCAACAACACGTTTGACTTGTACTTCTTGAATTCTTTTGAGTTTCAATTGCGATTTTCCAATTAAAATATGTATCGACATGACTCCACATGACTTCCAAGAGATTACAAGTCCTATTCGTGAAATAAATCCACTCAGATTCCGAAATTCATTGCGAAGCGATCGGTTTGACTCACTTGTGCAACAACACATTTGACTTGTACTTCTTGAATTCTTTTGCGATTCAGCCACAATTTTCAGTTAAAAAAGTGTTTGGAAATGGCTTATCACATCTTCCCTCCCACCACAAGTCCCATTTGACCATTAAATACACTCGGATTCCCAAATAGAACGCGATGCAATCGGTTTCACTTACATGTGCAACAACTCTTTTGACTAGTACTTCTTTAATTCTTTTGAGACTTAATCGTGTTTTTTGGTTCAAAATGTGTTTAGACATGACTTGACACACCATCCATGCTATCACGGCTCCCATTCGACCTTTAAATCCACTCGGATTCCTAAATAGAATGCGAAGCGATCGGTTTGACTCACTTGTGCAACACCACGTTTGACTTGTACTTCGTGAATTCTTTTTAGAATCAATCGGTTAGACATGACTTGACATAGCTTCCATGCGAAACGAGTCCCATTCGACCATTAAATCTTGTTGGATTTCTAAATACAACGCGAAGCGATCGGTTTGATTCACACGTGCAACAACACGTTGGACTTGTACACTGAATTCTTTAGCGATTCAATCATGATTTCAGTTTAAAAAGTATTTAGACATGACTTGACACTTACTTGTGCAACAACACGTTTGACTTATACTTCTTCAATTCTTTAGAGATTCAATCGCAGTTTTCAGTTCAAAATGTGTTTAGACATGACTTCACACTCCTTCCATGCGATCACGAGTCCCATTTGAGCATTAAATCCACTCGAATTCCCAAATACAACGGGAAGTGATCGATTCGACTCACTTGTGCAACATCACGTTTGACTTGTACTTCTTGAATTCCTTAGATATTCAATCATGATTTTCAGTTCAAAAAGTGTTTAGACATGACTTGACACACCTTCCATGCGATCACGAGTCCCATTCAAACATTAAAAACAATGAAATTCTTCCCAAATACAACGCGAAGCGATTGGTTTGACTCACACGTGCATCAACACGTTTGACTTGTACTTCTTGAATTCTTTAGAGATTCAATCGCGACTTTCAATTCAGAATTTGTTTAGACATGAGTTCACACTCCTTCCATGGAATCACGAGTCCCATTCGAGCATTAAAGGCAGTCAAATTCCCAAATATAACGTGAAGCGATCGGTTTGACTGACTTGTGCAACAACACTTTTGAGTTGTACTTCTTGAATTCTTTAGATATTCAATCGCGACTTTCAGTTCAACATGTGTTTAGACATGACTTCACACACCTTTCATGCGATCACGAGTCGCATTCGAGCATTAAATCCACTCGGATTCCCAAATACAACTCGAAGCGATCGGTTTGACTGACTTGTCCAAAAACACGTTTAACTTGTACTTCTTAAATTCTTTTGAGATTCAAATGCGCTTCTTGCATTCCCAAATACAACGCGAAGCGATCGGTTTGCCTCACTTGTGCAACACCAGTTTTTACTTGTACTTCTTGAATTCTTTAGAGATTCAATAGCGACTTTCAGTTCAAAAAGTGTTTAGACATTACTTGACACACCTTCCATGAGATCACGAGTCCCATTCGAGCATTAAATCCACTCGGATTCCCAAATACAACTCGAAGTGATCGGTTTGACTCACGTGTGCAAAAATGTGTTTAACTTGTACTTCTTAAATTCTTTTGAGATTCAAACACGCTTCTTGGATTCCCAAATACAACGCGAAGTGATCAGTTTGTCTCACTTCCGCAACAACACTTTTTACTTGTACTTCTTGAATTCTTTAGAGATTCAATAGTGACTTTTAGTTCAAAAAGTGTTTAGACATTATTTGACACACCTTCCATGAGATCACGAGTCCTATTCGAGCATTAAATCCACTCGGATTCCCAAATACAACTCGAAGTGATCAGTTTGACTCACGTGTGCAACAACGTGTTTGACTTTTACTTCTTCAATTCTTTAGAGATTCAATCGCGATTTTTAGTTCAAAAAGTGTTTGGACAAGACTTCACACTCCTTCCATGCAATCACTAGTCCCATTCGAACATTAAATCCACTCGGATTCCAAAATACCAAGCGAAGCAAAGTGATCGATTTGACTCACTTGTGCAACAACACGTTTGACTTGTACTTCTTGAATTCTATTGAGATTGAATCGCAGGTTTTAGTTCAAAATATGTTTAGACATGACTTCACACTCCTTCCATGCAATCACGAGTTCGATTTGAGCATTTAAGACAGCTAAATTCCCAAATATAATGCGAAGCGACCGGTTTGACACACTTGTGCAACAACACGTTTGACTTGTACTTGTTCAATTCTATAGAGAATTAATCGCAATTTGCTGTTGAAAATGTGTTTAGACATGATTCAACACACCTTCCATGCGATCACGAGTCCCATTCGAGCATTAAATTCACTCATATTCCCAAATACAACACGAAGCGATCGGATTGACTCACTTGTGTAACATCACGTTTAACTTGTACTTCCAGAATTCTTTAGAGATTCAATAGCGATTTTCAGGTCAAAACTTGTTTACAGATGACTTGACACACCTTCTGTGCAATCACGAGTTCTATTCAGGCAATGAATCCACTCGGATTTCCAAATACAACGTGGAGCGATCGGTTTGACTCACTTGTGGAACAAGTTTCACTTGTACTTCTTGAATTCTTTTCAAATTCTATCACGATTTTTTGTTCAAAATGTGTTTAGACATGACGTGACACACATTCCATGCGATCACGAGTCCCATTTGAGCATTAAACCCACTCGAATGCCCAAATACAATGTGAAGCAATCATTTTCACTCGTAAAACAACACGTTTGACTTGTACTTCTTAAGATCTTTTGAGGCTCAATTACAATTTTTATTTCAAAATAAGTTTAGACATGATTTGAAACACCTTGCATGCGATCAGGAGTCCCATTAGAGCTTTAAATCAACTGGGATTCCCAAATACAACGCGAAGCGATCGGTTTGACTCACTTATGCAACAACACCTTTGACTTGTACTTCTTGAATTCTTTTGAGATTCAATCGCGATTTTTGGTTCAAAGTTTGTTAGACATGAATTGGAACACCTTCCATGCGATCACGAGTCCAATTTGAGCAATAAATCCACTTGGATTTTTGACTCACTTGTGCAACAACACGTTTGACTTGTACTTGTTGAATACCTTTGAGATTCAATCATAATTTTTGGTTCAAAATCTGTTTAAACATGACTTGACACTTTTTCCATGCGAGACGAAACCCATTCGAGCATTAAATCCACATGGATTCCCAAATTCAACGCGAAGCGATCCGTTTGACTCAATTGTGCAAAACCACGTTTGACTTGTATTTCTTGAAATCTTTGGCTATTAAATCGTGATTTTTGGTTGAAAATGTGTTTAGACATGACTTCACACTCTTTTCATGCGATCACGAGTCCCATTCGAGCATTAAATCCACTCGGATTCCCAAGTACAACGCGAAGCGATCAATTTTACTCACTTGTGCAGCAACACGTTTGACTTGTAATTCTTGAATGCTTTAGACATTCAATCGCGAATTTTAGTTCAAAAAGTGTTTAGATATGACTTGACACATCTTCCATGAGATCACGAGTCCCATTCGAGCATTATATCCACTCGAATTTTTAAATGCAACGCAAAGCGATCGATTTGACTCACTAGTGCAAAAACATGTTCAACTTGTACTTCTTGAATTCTTTTAAGATTCAATCGCAATTTTTGGTTGAAAATGTAACGTCCTAGTTTCTTAATTGATTTTATTTGCGGAATTAGGTTATTTAACTTAACTCTTAAAATCCCGGTCCAATTTTTTTCCTTTTCTTTTCGTGTGGGAGTATCAAAAGTCAAGTGTTACCCCAAGGATCGGTTACTCTCGGTTGGTTATTTAACCTAAGAAACTAGAAGTTACGTGTTTGTTACTCTCGCGCACTCCAAAATTCATTTTCAGCACATACAAGGATATTCCGATGAAGCGAGGTACTATCCTCCATGCATTACCTAATCAGTATATAAGCTAAGTCTACCGCATACATCCATACATACATACATACACGCATAAGTTTAATAGTTAGTGGCACGCAGGCCTAAATAGTTAGCTTCATAGTTTAAAATAAATGTGACTCCTAAGTCACAGCCAAAAAGTCAGCTCCTCCGCTAGCTATCCATCAAGCATCCTTTCTAGGTCCCCAAGGTGTTCATGTCCAACGAAGGGAAGAAGAAGAGGATGTTGACGGCCTTCAGGATCTGGAAGTAACCCAAAAATGGGACTTCCAACAGCTCCACTTCAATCTCAAGTAGCAGGAGGTACCTGGGCATCTGAACACACTAATGTACTGAGATATAAAATCCCAGTAACATAGATTACCAGTTTTTTCTAAATTAATTAGTGGTTCAGCTGCATTACTAAGAATACAGAAAAACTTCCTTCACAATTAAATGCAGTTATCAACTATTTAACATCAGTCACAAGATATTTCCACACATGGGTTCAGAATATATGATCATGTTGAAAAAGCCTTAAACAGATGAAATAACCATTTTCTTTTAAAAGTATGCATATTTACAACCACATGCACTTATCAGCCATGCCAAATACCAGATCTCTCCAGGACCTGTACAACTGGCTAAACCATTACCATAAATAAAAGCAATCTAATGAAACATGACAACAATCGACTTACCAATATAAGTAAAGTCCGCCCATATAAGGCACGGGAATTACCTAATATCCCAGGGCGTCTCCTGGTGTGTGCACAAAGTTAGAACCTTAGGATCACCAGTCCCGGACTGGATTATTCCCTCACTAGTTGCTAGACTGCTACGTCCCAGACGCATTCCTAGCCAGCGTAGTGTATCCTTTCCATACAGATCATAATAATATAACGTAGGTTTTTCCACAGGTAATGTTTATTCAGTTGCTAGTCAGTTGCCTCTCCAAGGCATTATTTACAGTTTTGCCTCACCAGGGCATATGCATTCATTTACAGATGCATGCTAAAATACCTGCCTTTCAGGGCATATCAGTTCACAGATGCATGCTAAATCTCAATTTCAGAGTTGGATGCCACATACTTAAATAGACTGCTTTAAAAAGGTCAACTTTGCATTTAGTCAACTCAAAGTTAACCACAAAGTCAAATATAACTTGAGCAGCATGTAACATGCATAACTTCTTACACAAGGATTCAAATATCATAAAATTTCATTAGAGGCATCTTCATCATGCATTTAATAGATTCAGCTAGTTTTTCAAGAAATAAAATTACACTTTAACCCTCAATTTCATCAATCTTTATCAAAAAGGTCCTTTTCCAAAACAATTGAAATAAATACAATTCCAACCAATTTAACTGCATCCAGCCACAAAAATTGGTCACTTAGGATCTACTACACTCATCCAGAAAGTTTCCAACAGAATTCAACCATGAATTGAGTCAAATAAGAATCTTGGGATTCTTTCCAGTTTTTCTTTCAAAATGGTCCCGATTAAGACCCAATTTCAATTTTGGGTTGTTTCAGGCTGAGACAAAGTTACAGCAAGCTTCCCAGGACTATTTATGACTTGCTGGTACAGTTTTCACAATCAAAAGCAACACAAAAACTACATTTTTGCAGCAAAACTCTTTCCTTTGAAATTTCTCAAGAAAAGTAATTTTAGTGTTTAAACATAGATAGAGACCACTCTGACCTCTTCCAACCCTGTACAAAGTACCCTAATATCCCATAGAGTTAAAATGGATAGGTGACTACTCTCAAATAACTCAGATTACCCAGCTTTTAACCAAAGTAAGAAAAACAGTGATTTTGTTTCATTTTCGTCCCTATTACTAGCTCTTTTCTGTTCTGGCTTCTGTGAAGCCCTAAGTAACTTTACCTCACTAAGCTAGGGTCATTTATGACTTGCACAGTAAGTGAGTGCAGCCATATCAGTACAGAGGTGAAATTTATTCAGTAGTTTTGCCACTTTTCTATCAATTTTCCCACTTAAGTGGTTTTGGTGTTCTAAAAGCCAAGCTAAGTACTTTCGGTCCCTTTTTCTTTCTGGAAGTACCCTCTTGGGAGTTTGGGGTGTGAGAGAAGTTGGCCTACCCTCTCAGAACCTGAGTACCAAACTTTTACAGTCGGAACTCCCATTTCCTAATGCACTAGTGTTCCATTTTGCCTTATGGTATACACTAAAGTGCTCTGACTTTTCCCTCTCATTACTTAACCTTTTTATTCCCTTACTACCTCTATCTTTCTTAGTTACCTAAGTTTAGAGGCCCTTTTCAAAATTCAGAGCCTTATTTCCTGTTATTCCAAACCCTTTTCCCTAAATTTGCTATTTTCACTTTGTAGAGCTAAGCTTACTAAGAATTGAGTTCTCACTATCATTTTCACTAAAACACCCTCCAAATTCTAGGAAGCAGAACTTAGAATTAATAATTAGCTACTCCTGCCTAGTTTCAGAAACCATGAAACTCCCCTTCTTACCCTTTTAGCCTTTATTTCAATGCATGGGTTGGGTTTTATCAGTTTTCAACATCTTAAAGAAGTTAGGACTTCTGTAATTAGTATATGGCAGTAGGGATGTATGAAGGTAAGGTTTTCTGGATGTTTAACAGCAAGACACTCCAACAAAAATTCATGAAATTGTCCATTTTTAGATGTTTAGACTTCTTAATCAAAATTAGAAATCTTGTAGGTCAATTCATAGTTATTTAGGTGTCTAGAGGCCTAGTATTGTATGTGACAGTACCAAATATCAACAATACAGAAAGCTTAGTCATTTACCATCAAGTTTCAAGAAAGATAAAAACACCATAGGTCCATTTCTAATTGACTAGTCTATGTAACCAATTTTGACAGAGATTTACTTGTGTAAATTTAAAGTTTTCAAGGTATTTAGAAACCCTGCAAGCAACATGTGACAGAAAAAGATCAGGGAAAGGAAGTCTCGAAGATTTGTCAGCATTCACAAATCAAAACAGAAATTCTTAGAGATTCAATTATGCTACCCAAACATATAATTCATTTTAACAAATCTTGCCTTAGAAAAGTCTAGCACCCCTATGGAATCCTGAGGTTCTCTAAATGCATTTCATAGTTGTAAACTTCACAGGGTAAGTTTTCAACCAATTTGACAGCAGCAAGTTCAGAACAACAACTTAACAGAAAATAAATTTCTTTTCAACTCTTAAGTTTAAGAATCTTTCACTACTGAATCAGAAATCCAATGAGGTGATTAGTCCTATTTTTGAGTGTTTTAAAGTTCAATTATTCTTCATTAAAGTTACCTTAACCTTGCTCGAAATCTAGCCCACCAGAATTCACAGAAAACAGCAACACAAGATTTACACCAGAAAAATAGAGTTTTGACATTTTTCAAAGGATTTCCAAGGCCATTATCAGCTATATGGCAGCCTTGGATGGAAAATGTATTTGGGGGATATTAAAGTACATTCTCTTAGCTTTCTTTTGACACCTTACACATTGAATTTGGTTAAGAATCAAGAGAGTTATGCTCTCTTGAAACAACATTGCCCAAAACAGGGCTTCACATGGCAGCAACGAGAAAGAAGGTCATAAAGCCTTATACCATCACCATTGAAGGATGCTCTTGACTTTGAGATGAAGAAGGAAGGTTAACCCTACGTTACCTTGAATTTCTAGAGAAGAGAAATGGGTTTGAGCTCCTGAAACTCTTGGGCCAAGCTTGGTGAAGATGGTTCTCCTTGAGTGTGTGTGTATGGTTGATGTTTTCTGCCTTCCCTCTTACTTCCAGCTGCCAAACCCGAACTCCCAGCCTTCCTCTCCTTCCCTAGCTAACTCTGAAACTCACTCTCACCTTTCTCTCGGTTTCACTTTCAGTTTTTCAGCTGGTGCATCCCTCTCTCTCGGTTTCACTAAATTTATGGAGGCTTGAGGCATGTGAGGAGGAAATGATTAGTGAGTGAGGTTTCTAGATCCCAGCAGCTGATCATTTGCACTTATACACCTATTGGTGCATGCTGGCAGTGGCTAAGGAGCTGTTTGGGTAGCTTAATTATCACTTAAGCCTCGGATAGGATTTGTTTAGGTGGAGTGGGGAAATGTGTCTTTTATATGGCATTGTAGCATATTAAACTTAGGTTTTTAAGTCTTAATTTGGTTATTCTTCTCTGTGTATAGCTTCATAAAGTTATTTGCTGCTGTTAAGGCCATAATTGGGTATTTAATTGAATCTTTAAAATGGTAATTTCGGTTACCAAGCAAAGGGTAACATTTAAAGGGTTAATTTGATATTAAATTCTTATTTATTCCACCTTTTAAATTGTGCAACTTGCCTAATTCCCTTAATTCTCTTTCAAGTCTCGTGGCTGGTACTTAATAGGGTAGTTTTGGGTGTCTTTGGGTGGCTAAATTGAGCTTCCTTGGACTTTAAGTAAGCTAGGGTGCCTTATTCCAAAATTTCCATTTCTATATTTGTAGTCCCTGAATTTCTACTGGAGAAAATGTGTCAATTCAGGACTTGTCTTGAGGTTGGGGTCCCTTAGTCAAGTCTTAGGGTGTCTCTAGAGTGTCCTAGGGTATTTTGCTTGGGTCAAATAGGTCTTCTCTATCCTTTTTAACTTCATAAAGGAAAAGGGCTAAAACTAAGTTTTTTTTCTTTCAATTTAGGCCGTAGGGTTTGGGTTAGGGTTCCTCTGGCACTTTTTCCTTGATTTTTGGATCTCTTGACCTCTAGCTAAGGTCCCTAATCCTATTTACAAGCAAAATCAATTACAAATAAGTTTAATCAAACACACAACAAAAAGTCAAACAGAAAAATCCTGGTCAAAGTTAGGTTTAAATTTTCAGGATGTTACAGAATATGTGTTTAGACATGACTTGACACACCTTCCAAGGGATCACGAATCCTATTCGAGCATTAAATCCACTCAGATTCTCAAATATGATGTGAAGCGATCAGTTTGACTCACTTTTGCAACAACACGATTGACTTGTACTTCTTGAATTGTTTTGAGATTAAATCGCAATTTTTGGTTCAAAATGTGTTTAGACATGACTTGCCACACCTTCCATGCGATCACGAGTCCTGTTCAAGCAATAAATCCACTTGGATTCCTAAATACAACGCGAAGCGATCGGTTTGACTTACTTGTGCAACAACAAATTGACTTGTACTTCTTGAATTCTTTTAAGATTCAATCGGGGTGTTTGGTTCAAAATGTGTTTAGTCATGACTTCATATTATTTCCATGCAATCACTAGTACCAGTTGAGCATGAAATCCACTCAGATTCTGAAATATAACGCTGTGGACACCGCCTTTTGTTCGACCCCAAATTGCACCAAAAATAAATAATGGAAATAGGAATACAAAAATAGGTAAAAGTGAAAGGGAAAATAAAAAGGAAGATAAAGAAATAGAAGAAAATAAGAAATTTTTTAGCTTAGGGGTCGCGATGACCAAGTTGCAGGGGTCGCGACCCCTAGGGTAACCCAGTCGAGACGTAGGATGCAATAAGCCTGTACATCGCGACCCCCAGCCATAAATGAACTGATTTGAGGAATCTAATCAGATATGAGATTGGGTACCCATCACGACGTAGAAACCTACATGTCGCGACCTCTTGCGTAATAAATGACCAAATTTGTTTCTTGGAATAGACCTTTTGCGGCCCCGATTAATTAAAGGCTCCACTTTAGTTGAATGGACCCGAATTGAGAGGACCGAAAGGCTGCTGAAATTAGAATCAAAGGTATATCCCTTTATTGTTTTCTTTCCTTGCTCACACCACCCTACATTCTATACCAAATTTTCACTCTTCACAACTTCATTTTCTTTCTTTTGATTTCGAAACGGGTTGTAACTCCCTGGTGTAGGCGTTACAACCCTTCTTCTGTTCTCAATACCAAAACCTTTGCTTTCTGTTTTGGAAATTCGAACAAGGGTCACGACGTATCATTTTATATGTCGCAACCCCTTGTCTCAGAGGCCAGGGATCGCGACGTAAGTTTTTATACGTCGAGACCCCCTACCCCCTGGAGGCAGCAATTGATCTTGATTTATTTCTCCAACATTTTTCATGTATTGTGTAACCTAGTACCACCAAGGAGCCCTTGCTTCTATAGCAGTACTAGTCTTCACGCCATCTGGGTGGGCTGCCTGATGAGCCTTCACACGTGCACTTTTCTTGTTTGGTTACTGTTTGAATATATTGCACGGTAGATAGGTGTCGACGGGCCTTTGCCTCTTTAGGAACATTGCACTGGAAGGCTATCTGAGCTTTTGCTTGATGGACCTCCCCTTGACCCACACATTTGCGTACCACACGAACTACATGGACTTTTATCCTTCTTTGAAGGTACGTAGGCCCTAGGCTTTTATCCTAGGTCAAGTCCCCTTGTATTTTCTTCTTTGTTTGTGTTCATGTTCTTTTCCAACTTTTAAAGGCCCAACAATTTAAATATTAATTTCTAGGGTAATCGTCTTCGGACTGGGGAAGAGGGGTGCCTAACACCTTCCCCACATCTCAAACAGACTCCCGAACTTAAACGTTTTAAAACCCAATTTTATTAAGATGTTAAACTATTTTTCTTTTCCAAGTTTTAATGGAACACTTGGTGGCGACTCCACGAAGCCCACCGAAGGCGTGGTCTTCACAAACGCGAAACGATCAGTTTCACTCACTTGAGCAACAACACATTTGACTTGTACTTCTTGAATTCTTTTGAGATTCAATCACGATTCCCGGTTCAAAGGTGTTTAGACATGAATTGACACACATTCCAAGCGATCATAAGTCCCATTCGAGCATTAAATCCACTCGAATTCCCAAATACAACGCGTAGCGATCGGTTTGACTCATTTGTCCAACAACACGTTTAACTTGTACTTCTTGAATTCTTTTGAGATTCAATCGCAATTTTCTGTTTAAAATATGTTTCAACATGACATCACACACCATCCATGGGATGAAGAGTCCCATTCGAGAATTAAATCCACTTGGATTCCCAAATACAACGCAAACCAATCGGTTTGACTCACTTGTGCAGCAGCACCTTTGACTTGTACTTCTTGAATTCTTTTGAGACTCAATCGCGATTTTTGATTCAAAATTTGTTTAGACATGACTTGAAACACCTTAAATGCGATCATGAGTCCAATTCGAGCATTAAATCCACTTAGATTTTGAAATACAACACGAAACGATCGATTTTGACTTCTTTGTGCAACAGTACGATTGACTTGTACTTCTTGAATACTTTTGAGATTCAATCACAATTTTTGGTTCAAAATGTGTTTAAACGTGACTTCACACTCTTTCCATGCGATCATGAGACCCATTCGAGCGTTAAATCCACACGGATTCCCAAATACAACCCGAAGAGATCGGTTTGACTCAATTGTGCAACAACATTTTTGACTTGTACTTATAGAATTCTTCAGATATTCAACCATGATTTTTAGTTCTAATTGTGTTTAGACATGACTTCACACTTTTTCGATGCGATAACGAGTCTCATTTGAGCATTAAATCCACTCGGATTCCCAATACAATGCGAAGCGATCAATTTGACTCACTTGTGTAGAAACACGTTTGACTTGTACTTCTTGAATTCTTTTGAGATTCAATCACGGGTTTCGGTTCAAAATGTGTTTAGTCATGACTTGACATACTTTCCATGCGATCACGAGTCCCATTCGAGCCTGAAATCCACTCAGATTCCAAAATACAACCCGAAGCGATCGGTTTCACTCAATTGTTCAACAACGCGTTTGACTTGTACTTCTTGGACTCTTTTGAAATTCAATCATGATTTTCGATTCAAAATTTGTTTATACATGACTTGAAACACATTCCATTCGATCACGAGTCCCATTCAAGCATTAAATCCACTCGAATTCCCAAATACAACGCGTAGCGATCGGTTTGACTCATTTATGCAACAACACGTTTGAGTTGTACTTCTTCAATTCTTTTGAGATTCAATCGCGATTTTCCATTTAAAATATGTTTCTACATGACCTCACACAACTTCCATTCGATCACAAGTCCCATTCAAGCATTAAATCCACTCGGATTCCCAAATACAACGCGAAGCGATCTGTTTGACTCACTTGTGAAACAACACCCTTGACTTGTACTTCTTGAATTCTTATGAGATTCAGTCACGATTTTTGGTTCAAAATTTGTTTAGACATGACTTAAAACACCTTTCATGCGATCACGAGTCCAATTCGAGCATTAAATCCACTCAGATTCTCAAATACAACGCGAAGCGATCGATTTGACTTACTTGTGCAACAGTACATTTGACTTGTACTTCTTGAATGCTTTTGAGATTCAATCTCAATTTTTGGTTCAAAATGTGTTTAAATATGATTTTAGACTATTTCCATGCGATCACGAGACCCCTTCGAGCGTCAAATCCTCTCAGATTCCCAAATACAACGCGAATCGATCAATTTGACTCATTTGTGAAGCAACACGTTGGACTTGTGCTTCTTGAATTCTTTTGAGATTCAATCGCGGGTTTTTGTTTAAAATGCATTTACTCCTGACTTCACATTCTTTCCATGTGATCATAGTCCCATTCGAGCCTGAAATCCACTCGGATTCCCAAAAACAACGCGAAGTGATCGATTTCACTCACTTGTGCAACAACACGTTTGACTTGTACTTCTTGAATTCTATTCAGATTCAATCGCGATTTTTGGTTCAAAATGAGTTTAGACATGACTGGACACACATTCCATGCGATCTCGAGTCCCATTCGAGCATTAAATCCACTCGATTTCACAAATACAACTCGTAGCGACCGGTTTAACTCATTTGTGCTACAACACGTTTGACTTGTACTTCTTGAATTCTTTTGAGATTCAATCGCAATTTTCCATTTAAAATATGTTTCTACATGACATCACACATCTTCCATGCGATCAGAAGTCCCATTCAAGCATTAAATCCACTCGGATTACCAAATACAACGCGAAGCGAGCAGTTTGACTCACTTATGCAGCAACACGTTTGTCATGTACTTCTTGAATACTTTTGAGATTCAATCAAAGTTTTTGGTTTAAAATGTGCTTAACCAAGACTTCACACTCTTTCCATGCGACCACTAGTCTCATTCGAGCGTGAAATCCACACGAATTCCCAAATACAACGCGAAGCGATCAGTTTGACTCAATGGTGAAACAACGCGTTTGTCTTGTACTACTTGAAATCCTTGGATATTCAACCATGATTTTTGGTTCAAAATGTGCTTAAACATGACTTCACACTCTTTCCATGCGATCACGAGTCCCATTTGATCATTAAATCCACTCGGACTCCGAAATAGAATGCGAAGCGATCGGTTTGACTCACTTGTGCAAAATAACTTGGACTTGTACTTCTTGAAATCTTTTGAGATTCAATTGCAATTTTTGGTTCAAAATTTGTTTAGGCAAGACTTTACACTCTTTCCATGCAATCACAACTTCCGTTCGACCATTAAATCCACTCGGATTCCCGAATACAATGCGAAGCGATTAGTTTGACTCACTTGTCCAACAACACGTTTGACTTGTACTTCTCGAATTTTTGAGCTTCAATCGCGATTTCAAGTTCAAAATCTGTTTAGATATGACATGACACACATTTCATGCGATCACGAGTCTCATTCGAGCATTAAATCGACTCGAATTTCCAAATACAACGTGAAGCGATTATTTTCACTCACTTGTAAAACAACACGTTTGACTTGTACTTCTTGAATTCTTTTGAGATTCAATCGCGTTTTTTGGTTCTAAGTTTGTTTAGAAATGACTTGGAAAACCTTCATTGTGATCACGAGTCCAGTTCGAGCAATAAATCCACTCCGATTCCAAAATACAACGCGAAGCGATCGGTTTGACTCACTCATACAACTACACCTTTGACTTGTAGTTCTTTATTTCTTTCGAGATTCAATTGCGATTTTTGGTTCCAAATTTGTTTGGACATGACTTAAAACACCTTTCATGCGATCACGACTCTCATTCGAGCATTAAATCCACTCAGATTCCCAAATACAACGCGAAGCGATCAGTTTGACTCACTTGTGCAGCAACACGTTTGACTTGTACATCTTGAATTCTTTTGAGATTCAATTGCGGCTTTTGTTTCAAAATGTGTTTAGTCATGACTTTACATTCTTTCCATGCGGTCACGAGTCCCATTCGAGCCTGAAATCCACTCAGATTCACCAATACAATGCGAAGCGATTGGTTTCACTCATTTATGCAGTAACATGTTTGACTTGTACTTCTTGAATTCTTTTGACATTCAATCGTAATTTTCTGTTCAAAATGTGTTTGGACATGACTTGACACACATTCCATGCAATCAGGAGTCCCATACAAGCTTTAAATCTACTCGAATTCTCAAATAGAACGCCTAGCGATCAGTTGCACTCATTTGTGCAACAACACGTTTGACTTGTACTTCTTGAATTATGAGATTCAATCGCAATTTTTTGTCTAAAATATGTTTCAACGTGACTTCACACACCTTCCATGCAATCACGGGTCACATTCGAGCATTAAATCCACTTGGATTCCCAAATAGAACGCGAAGCGATCGGTTTCACTCACTTGTGCAATAACACATTTGACTTGTACTTCTTGAATTCTTTTGAGATTTAATCGTATTTTTCGGTTCAAAATGTGTTTGGACATAACTTCACACACCTTCCATGCAATCAGAAGTCCAATTCGAGCATTAAATCCACTCGAATTCTCAAATACATCGCGAATCGATCAGTTTGACTCACTTTTGCAATAACACGTTTGACGTGTACTTCTTGAATTCTTTTAAGATTCAATTGCAATTTTTTGTTCAAAATGTGTTTAGACATGACTTCTGTAACATCCCAGTTCCAAACCCTTTGGAAAGTAGGTTTTAGTAATATAGAACATATCTTTGATCCAGAACCGGAGCAGTACCTTCTACTTGTACCGGAGTTCATTTAAATTTTTACCATATTCATTAGTTATTTGGAGTTAATTCGGGTTCTATCTCTGGGTATCTCACGTAAGTAACACATCTTGCGGAAGCATACAACATATATAACAAGTTATACTAAAAATTTCCTTTAAATTTATCTTTATAAGCATAGTCTTATACATAAACATATACTCACATATATCATACATAATAGGTAGAGCTTTGTTGAAAGATGATAATCTATAATGTCGAGCATTTATAGATTATAACCTTTAACCTATTAGTAAATAAAAGCTCTAACTTGTCATATACATATATAAACAAAATATTGATCTTCATCCCTTTTATATGTATATAATATAAAACATGTCATTTAACCTTCCAAAAAGATATATTGAGGTTAATGGCTAAAAAGGGATGTAAATAGCAAAAGTTTGCAAAATATGAACTATTTGCAGCTATGTATTCTATTTGGTCTCCTTCTTCTCAAAAGAGTTATGCTACCCCATCGTTCCTGTCTCATCTTGAAACCCATAAGGTACCTAGTCTACTGATACACACCAACGTAATGAGGATAAACCCCAGTAATAAAAAACTACTTGTTTATAAACTCGTCGTTGTGTATCATTATGCCTTGCACAGAAAATCATTGCATTCCCATTCTCATCATATATATATAATCATGGATGTGATGCTTAACTCAAAACATATGCATGTCACTTTTGTCATATACAATTAGCTTGGAAATTCATACATATAGGGCATAGGAAAATGGAATGGCATATATACTTGTCATAAGACATTTAATATGAGCACATACTTCATTCATAAATAGGTAGAGGCATAGAGAAATAACAAACATTAACAAGTGGGTCTATGCCATGTTTTAAAAAAGAAAACGAATGAGTATAGGGAGCACCGCCCGACGGATACTCAAACATACACAACAAGTGGCTTCGTCACAAGAACCTATAGCTACCCAGGCTATTATTATCAAGTGTAGTATCTGGAGCGTCCCCCAGCGGATCCGAGTACTATGAGACCATGTCTCATCAATTGTGGATCACCCCCTTATCTCGGTAGGTCGCCTTCACTTCCAATTGGTTCTATTCAGCCTAAGGATTTGCATCTACTACTATGTACATCGTCCTTCTTAAAACTTGTATGTTATCTATGTGAATATGAAATGAAATGACTAGGTCCCGATCTTGGTTATCACAACTTTAAGTATGTTGACCACTCTTAGTTATCATGGTCCACTAACTTAGAGTTTGGCAACCAACATGGTGTTTTCGCAAATGTTTACTTGGTTTGTTGAATGCTTTACCATTCTAAAATGTGGCACAACCGTGGAAAGTTAACGGCCGTCCCATACCAACAATTGAACAATCGATTATGGACCTATTCATTTTCAAACCATATGCACTAAAATACATACTCTTTTCCTTTTATGTTATTTCTCTCTACCCTTAGCTCATATTACTTCCACAACTTAATGCATAAAATTTGGACATTTCATGGGGCATTTGAAAACCATTTTAGAAGTGGTAAAGAAAGAACTCTTGCAAAACAATATATTTCAAGTTCATTTGGTAAATCTGGCAACTTTTAAAAATCATAACACATTCTGTAAAACTCCAAAAATTCTGAAATTTTTATAACATATTTAAAAGTATGAAATCTAGTTGTTTGCCAAATTTTAGCTCAAAACAAAAATGTTTGCCCCCTAAAGATCTAATTAAATAGTAGCAGACTGATGTGGCAGTGCAGCAGACCCAACTACTGTAAATGCTCTTCAAAATCATACTTAACGAGTTCTAAATGACATAAAAGTCTGCACATCCATTATTTAGAACATCAAGGACCCACATATCTAATTTTATCCTTTAATTCCTTCATTTGGTACTTCAAAAACTAGATGAAAGTAAGAAACCTAGAAAATTTCCCAAACCCTTTCTAGATTATCTAATTTCTAGCTAGAATCCAGACATGAAAGCATCATATAACATCCATCTCAATTCAGAAATCATAAGGAAGCAGGTTCAGTAATCAGTTCCGATTTTGGCAATTTCTCTTGAAAACCCTAACATGAAAAATTGAGAAATTGGTAGTTTCATTACCTTAATTTGAAGCTAGATTCTGTCCTTGTTGGTGTTCAGTTGCATTTCTATGGCTCGATCTTAAATGAAGTTGGAGTTCCCAAGCTTGAATCAACCTTGGGTTCTCCTCCTTCTCTCTAGCCCAATCTCTCTCTAGAATTGAGGAAATGAAAGTGTTCTGAACTTTCACCCCTTGATGCTTATGTGTACATAAGGGCTGACTTAAGGTCTTTGGGAGAAAATCACATTTTCCAACCCTAAACCCATAACTTTCTCTCCATCTAAGTCCCTTATTCCTCTAATATTTTTTTCTTTCACTCTAGTCCCCTAACAATAACTACTCTAGACTAATGTAAGTTCATGCTTTCTAAATGCATCAAACAATAGCATACACAAGCATTTAGTTAGAATTAATTAATAAACAATCATTCCATTAACTTGAAAAAGGCTGATGTTACAACTTCACACTCTTTCCAAGAGATCACGAGTCTC
Source organism: Senna tora (assembly GCA_014851425.1). Lineage (NCBI taxonomy): Eukaryota > Viridiplantae > Streptophyta > Magnoliopsida > Fabales > Fabaceae > Senna > Senna tora. Next base: position 19,795,408 of record CM026262.1, read on the forward strand.
ATTTGAGCATTAAAACCACACGAATTCCCAAATACAACGCAAAGCAATCAGTTAGACTCAATTGTGCAACAACACGTTTGACTTGTACTTCTTGAATTCTTTGGATATCCAATCACAATTTTTGGTTCAAAATGTGTTTAGACATGACTTCACACTCCTTTCATGTGATCACGAGTCAAATTCGAGAATTAAATCCATTCGGATTCCCAAATAGAACACGAAGCGATCGGTTTCACTCACATGTGCAACAACACATTTGACTTCTAGTTCTTGAATTCTTTTGAGATTCAATCACGTATTTTGGTTCAAAATATTTTTACACATGACTTCACTCTCCTTCCATGCGATCACGACTCCCATTCGAGCATTAAATCCACTCGGACTCCCAATTAGAACGCTAAGCGATCGGTTTCACTCACATGTGCAACAACATGTTTGACTTGTAGATCTTGAATTCTTTTGAGATTCAATCATGATTTTTGGTTCAAAATATGTTTACACATGACTTCAAACTCCTTCTATGAGGTCATGAGTCCCATTCGAGCATTAAATCCACACGGATTCCCAAAAGGAACGCGAAGCGATCGGTTTCACTCACATGTGCAACAATACGTTTGACTTGTACTTCTTGAAATCTTTGGAGATTTAATCACGCTTTTTGGTTCAAAATGTGTTTAGACATGAATTCAAACTTCTCCCATGTGATGACAAGTCCCGTTCGAGCATTAAACACACTCGGATTCCCAAAAACAACGCGAAGCGATCGGTTTCACTCACTTGTGCAACATGTTTGACTTATAATTCTTGAATTCCTTAGAGATTCAATCACGATTTTCAGTTCAAAAAGTGTTTAGACATGACTTGGCACACCTTCCATGCGATCACGAGTCCCATTCAGCCATTAAATCCACTCGGATTCCAAAATAGAAAGTGAAAGGATCGGTTTTACTCACTTGTGCAACAACATGTTTGACTTGTACTTCTTGAATTCTTTTGAGATTCAATCGAGCTTTTTAGTTCAAAATGTGTTTAGACATGACTTCACACTCCTTCCATGCAATCACGAGTCGCATTCGAGCATTAAATCTACTTGGATGCCCAAATACAACGCGAAGCGATAGGTTTGACTCACTCGTGCAACAACACGTTTCACTTGCACGTCTTGAATTCTTTAAAGATTCAACGGCAATTTTCAGTTCAAAAAGTGTTTAGACATGACTTGAAACACCCTCCTTGCGATCATGAGTCCCATTCGAGCATTAAATCCACCCGGATTCCCAAGTACAGCGTGAAGAGATTGATTTGACTCACTTGTTCAACAACACGTTTGACTTGTACATCTTAAAGCCTTTTGAGATTCAATCGCGATATTCGGTTGAAAATGTGTTTAGACATGACTGTAAAGTCCTTCCATTCGATTACGAGTCCCATTCGAGCATTAAATCCACTAGGATTCCTAAATACATCGTGAAGCGGTTGCTTTCACTCACATGTGCAGCAACATGTTTGACTTGTTCTTTTTGGATTCTTATGAGATTCAATCGTGATTTTTGGTTCAAAATGTGCTTAGATATGGATTGACACATCTTCCATACGATCACGAGTCACATTCGACCATTAAATCCACTCGGATTCCCAAAGAGAACGTGAAGCGATCGATTTCACTCACCTGTGCAACAACACGTTTGACTTGTACTTCTTGAATTCTTTTGATATTCAATAACGCTTTTTGGTTCAAAATGTGTTTTCACACCCCTTCCATGTGATCACGAGTTCCATTCGAGCATTAAATCCACTCGAATTCCCAAATACAACGCAAAGCGATCGGTTTGACTCACTTGTGCAACAACAATTTGACTTGTACTTCTTGAATTTAGTAGAGATTCAATTGTGATTTACGGTTCAAAATGTGCTTAGACATGACTTGACACACCTTCAATGCGATCATAAGTCAAATTTGAGTATTAAATCCACTCGGATTCCCAAATACAGCGCAAAGCGATCGGTTTGACTCACTTTTGCAACAACACGTTAGATTTGTACTTCTTGAATTCTTTTGAGATTCAGTCGTGATTTTTGGTTGAAAATATTTTTAGATATTACCTGCCACACCTTCCATGGGATCACGAGTCCCATTCGAGCATTAAATCCACTCATATTTCCAAATACTACGGGGAGATATCGGTTTCACGCACTTGTGCAATAACAAGATTCACTTCTACTTCTTGAATTTTGAGATACAATCGCACTTTTCAGTTCAAAATGTGTTTAGAGATCACTTGACAAACCTTTGATGCAATCAGAAGTCCAATTCTACCTTTAAATCCACTTGGATTCCGAAAGTCCAACACAATCGATCAGTTTGACTAACTTGTGCAACAACACCTTTGACATGTACTTCTTGATTTCTTTTAGGATTCAATCGCGTTTTTTGTTCAAAATGTGTTTATACTTGACTTCGCACTCTTTGCACGTGACCACGAGTCCCATTCGAGCATTAAATCCACACAGATTACCAAATACAATGTGAAGCAATCGGTTTGACTCAATTGTGCAACAACACGTTTGACTTGTACTTCTTGAATTCTTTTGATATTCAATCCCGATTTTTGGTTCAAAATGTGTTTAGACATGACTTCACAATCTTTTCATGCGATCACGAGTCCCATTCGAGCATTAAATCTACTCGGATTCACAAATAGAACGCGAAGCGAACGGTTTCACTCACATGTGCAACGGTTTCCCTCCTATTGGGAGTGCATATAGGTTATTCCAACCTTCACTAATATCATCAAGTTTCTTGATGATATTAAACAGCACCTAGTGCTCAAGGATTGTTGGCATAAGGCTGCAAAATCCATCGAGCATGTAGCCTAAGTGGCTAAAGTTTCTTGAGCTATAAGCTCCAAGAACAAGGACAAAGGGTCCGAGAAACGTCGTAATAGGAAGACAAACGTTAAGTGTAAGGTAAGTAGCCTCAGTTCAAAGGAAAAACAAGAGAGGAAAAGATATATTGGCCAAGGTCAAATGTTGCTTGTGCCAACCCATAAGGCACTCTGCGCAAAAATTGTTTGCAGCAATCATTTTCCTCTCACCCATGAACACTGGTTCATGGAGTTCCATCCTCTGCCCAATGCGAGCAGAAGTATTCTCGTGGGAACAAAGTATTAATAAAGTTCATGCAGTTCCACTCTTTATCTTTATATATGTTATGTGTTTTAGATATTGAACGGAACTTGTTATAAGCCGTTTCTCCAAGAGAGAACTTAAAATATAATGTGATCTACATGTTTATCATGACTCGTTAGCGTTAGTTTTTGATTTTGTGACAATGGTTGTGTTGTGATACAATTTGAATGGCATTCTAGTAATTCAACTAGTTGTTTTATTGTGTCTTCCTCTGTGGTTGATACACCTGTTTGGCAAGTGCGTGTGAGACACAATTACGTATTAGCAAAGGAGAATTTGTGGGGAAAATGTCCAATGCTAGTTTGTAAATGTTGCCTTACAGAAAAATCAATCTGAAAACCATTCAGTCAAAAAATCAGAAAACCCGCTTTCATCAAATTAGTCCACTCGGACATCAGTGATCCAATAAGCGTGAGGGCAAGGCAAGTGGCCCAGTATTTTCTCACGATGACGTGGTGAAAATAGGATAGTTAGATAGCTAACCATTTCACACACACTCCACAGCAAAACGAGTTGCTCTTGGAGTTGGTTAAGTTAAGAATGGCTTAGGTGAACGTTCCCATTGGAGAGATGTCTTGCCAACAGCTACTTTCGTACTTAACCATATGCCCTACAATTATGTGAGTGATTCTTTATGAGTTCTACTTGGGTAAAAGACCTAATTAGAAGTATGCTGAGACTGTGAGGGTGTACAACATACATGATCCTTCCTATGAGTATGCATGGGAAGCTTGACCCTAGAGGCAAGTAGCATGTCTTGATAAGATAGCTTGGTCACTAAAAAGGATACGTCTTCATTAGCAAGGATGAGACATACCAGTCACATAATTTGTGTCTCATATTTTGGGATGTGCATCTTTCTTGGAAGGAGGCGGACCTACAACACGTTGAGAGGAGCGTATAGACGCACCTCCAGTTGCTGAGTCCAGTGGGAGTAATGCTTATGAGGAGCATATCTTCCATGAAGCACAATCCAAGAGGAGTACTAAATGATCAAGTAGAGCCTAAGATAGTTCAAAAGGCTCTATCTGACCCTACTAGTAAAAGGTGGACTAAAGCGATGTAAAAAGGGAAGGCGGAGTCTATAAGGACAGACCAAGTATAAGTCTTGGTGAATTTGCACCGTGCCACAAGGCATTTTTAGAACAAGTGTGCTCTCAAAATTAAAGGGAGGCAGATGGGTCAATCGACCACTAATAGGCATATTAAGCAATAAAGATGTTCACACAGCAACAAGGTATCCACTGTAACGAAGCCTTCTCATCTGTTGTGTGGTCAAAGTCTGATTCTAGCTTTGGTCACAAGTTTAAGTCTTGGGGTACATCGACTAGATGTCAAGATAACTTTCTTGTATGGCAACCTAGGTGAAGGGATCTACGTGCACTAGCATGTAGGTCTCATGGCAAAAGCCAGGAGCGCAGAGTATGCTGACTCTAGGGATCTGTCAAGATCTCGCATATTCATCTAGACTTGTGGTAATTGACCACTAAGTCCATTTCAAGAAAGCTGAGAGTATTTCATTACCCTCACACTATATGTAGAAGACATATGGCTAGCTAGAAACAACATAGAGGCTGCTTTAGCCACTTAAAGATGGCTATCCTTTTATCTTTAAGATAAAGGAAATGGGTTAGATAGTGGGAGTCAAGATTCATCGAGAATGCTCCGATAATCGACTCACTCTATCACAAGAATCTTTTGAAGAAGAGATTCTTAGCGGATTCCATTTGAGGGGACCTGAACCCGAGTGATGTGCTAGTAGCAAGAGGCAAGTGTTTGAGTCTTCCTACACGTCTTAAGACTAAGTTAGAGATGGAGTCATTGGATAGAATTTTCATACATGCAGTTGGTAGCTTGAAGTACAATGAAGAGTGTACTCGCTCCAACGTGCTTTTTGTAGTCGGCTTGGTTAGCCATTATCAGTCAAACCTAGGTCAGGCATGCTATTTAGAGTGTTCTGAGGTACTTGTAGGGCACTGCTAACAATTGGTTTTTTCCATCATATTAGTGACCCGCAAACGGTGGGCCACACATTGATTTTGATTGGGTAAGAGACTCGGATGAGAAGACATCCATGTCTTAGTGTGCTTTCTTGCTAAGCACTGGAGCCATCTTGCAAAGAGGCAAGTAAGGATTATGCATTTCTCTGTCCACTAGGGACATGGAGTTCATTGCATGATCATCAATCGTACATGGCAGTTTGGATTGGAAGATCCAAAGTCACTTATAGGTCACAGACAGAGCTATTGACCTAGTGACATTGATCTCATAAAGTCAAACAACTATGGTTTACACCAAACAAACCCTAAGTACCACAAGAGAACGCAACACAACTTTGTATGAGACATCGTTACATAGTAGTTAACTACCCTGTTGTGTCAGTCTAAGCATCAAGTGACTGGAGAGAGGGTCCTCACAATATGACCTGTGATAGAGCATTGGCTCTATACCCTCACGGACCCGCAGTGGTGGGTTGGCTGTGTAGAGATACAAGTCATAAAACTAGTGTTTTAGATACACAGGATTGCTTAGAACCAGGGTGATTTAACATAGTTTATGTCATGAGGACAAGCTTTGTGAGAGCTCTATTTCTTAATCATAAGTAAAGTGTGATGCATAGGCTTACCTTTATTTTATGTGGATCAAGAAATAGAAGTACTTATTACACAATATATAAAGTATGTCGTACAGGCTTGGGAGGTTGGCTCTCTCACACGAGCAACCACCTTGGACACACAAGTGGTGTAGGCCAAGATAACACTTGGGTGCTTTTTCCTTGAACACCAAAATGGGATATAGTGTGAATATCCAGAGGCAATTGAAAAGCGCCGAGTGTTGGACAGGAAAACACAACTGAGAATTGATAAGTCGCCCTAGTAAGTGTACTAGGATGAGATCCACTAAGATGATGAGGTCTTATGATCGAATTATGAATCCTCGCTATTCAAAATGCCTGTAGCCAGACGTGAGTGTTCCACTTGGCGCTATGTGAAGCGAGCGAAGTGTGGTAGCAAACTCAAGTCAGATTTTAAGTGAGTTCGGACTAAGGTATGTATGGTGTAAGTGATTGAGGATCAAAATTGACATACGCTCGGGAACACCACAACATGCGTTTCATACTGCATGTGCTTTAAGTACCGCAAGGGAAGCATGTGAATGAATCCCTGCTTCAATGCTGTGTGAGTCCCTGAAAGGATGCACCATTCCTTTCAAAGGGTAACCTTATGCACTTTGACTCTGTCATGAAGAGATATGGTAGTGCATGCTACTTTGATATATTTCCAAGAGGCTATGGAAAAATACGGCCCGATGGAAGACTGTCAGGAAAGCAACTATCATTGTTTGAACGGATAAGAGGTTGAAATGAAGATTGTGTTGACATATGCATGTGTGATAGTATCCTGAGGTCGACCCATTATGTGATCCCTTTGAGGTTCTCATGGACGTGGATACCTATCGCAACTGAGTGTGGTTGAAGTCCTAGTCTTATTGTAGACTTAGAGGGATTGGACTAGCCATGTATATGAGCACGTCTAGGGAACCCATGGCACTATTTTTGGTGATACATGTGGTCACATCATCAGACATTTGGGTTGTAGGATAACTTATAGCTGGGCCCTAACAGCCTTCTTGTATAAGACTCCCACATATCGTGCCAAGCGGTCACGACTGACACGGAGTATGAAAGAAGACGACGAGAGAAAGAGAAATAGAGAATTCCTTTGTGATAAGAATGGTCATGGGCCTCCCACCATGTGCGAGTGGGAGTATGTTGGACATATTGGGGTCTTCGGGACTAAATATCCACCCATGGGGGAGTCCGATCGGGTCGAGTGAGGATCCGTTGTAAAGCTCGCAGAGAGATAAAGGAAAAAAACGAAAATGACTCTCATCGGAGGTAACACGAACCCGTACTTGTGGCCCAAAGGGGGCTAGATAATCATGATTTTATAATGATTATTCTATTCTTTTCTTAAGTCCCACATTGGTTAAATCTATGATGGGAGCTCTCTCATCCTCCTATAAATAGGAGTGACTCCACACCTTTCTAGTTGCCCATTCCTTGTGTTGGAAAGGGGGGTCCCGTTTGGAAAACCCCACTCAGTATAATTTTTCTCTTTCTCTTGAGTCAACTTCCGCGCATCAGTCGTGGACATGTGGCTCTACCTCTCATAGGTAAAGTCCTCTGTTTGGTGCGGCCCTTTTTGGAGATCATCGTTTGGAGGTCAGCCCTGGTGGAGTAGAGGCACTGGCAAGATCCAAGGTTTTAGAAATAGCGTCCAGGTTAGTAGCTTCCGCAATATTTATATTAACGGCTGGTTTCTTTTCAATTTTTCTTTTAGGTACCAGGGTCGGGTCGGATAATGTGGATTCGGACTTTTCCCTACAAATTCTTTAGAGATTCAATCGTGATTTTCATTTCAAAATGTGTTTAGACATGACTTAACATACCTTCCATCCGATCACGAGTCTCGTTCGAGCATTAAATCCATTCGGATTTTCCAAATACAAAATGAAGCGATCGGTTTGACTCACTTGTGCAACACCACGTTTAACTTGTACTTCTTAAATTCTTTGGAGATTCAATCGTGATTTTTGGTTCAAATGTGTTTAGACATGACTTCACACTCCTTCCATGCGATCACGAGTCCCGTTTGAGCATTAAATCCACCTGGATTCCCAAATACAACGCGAAGCGATCGGTTTCACTCACTTGTGCAACAACACTTTTGACTTGTACGTCTTAAGATTCAATCGCGATTTTCGGTTCAAAATGTGTTTAGACGTGACTTTTCCCTCCTTCCATGTGATCACGTGTCCAATTCGAGCATTAAATCAATTCAGATTCCAAAATACAACCCGAAGCCATCGGTTTGACTCTCTCATGCAACAACACGTTTCACTTGTACTTCTTGAATTCTTTTGAGTTTCAACCACGATTTTTGGTTCAAAATGTATATAGACATGACTTTGCCTCCTTCCATGCGATCTCGAGTCCCATTCGATCATTAAATCCACTAGGATTCCCTAATACAACACGAAGCGATCGATTTGACTCAACAATACGTTTGACTTGTACTTCTTGAATTCTTTTGAGATTCAATCTCAATTTTTGGTTCAGAATGTGTTTACACATGACTTTACACTCCTTCCATGCGATCACGAGTCCCGTTTCAGCATAAAATACACTCAAATTCCCAAATACAGCGGGAATCAATCGGTTTGACTCACTTGTGCAACAACATGTTTGACTTGTCTTCTTGAATTCTTTTGAGATTCAATCGCGATTTGCAGTTGAAAATGTATTTAGACATGACTTGATACACCTTCCTTGCGATCACGAGTCCCATTTGAGCATTAAATCCACTCGGATTCCCAAAACAACGGGAAGCGATCGGTTTGACTCAATTGTGCAACAACACGTTTGACTTGTTCTTCTTGAATTATTTTGAGATTCAATCGTGATTTTCAGTTCAAATGTGTTTAGACATGACTTGACACACCTTCCATGCTATCACGAGTCCCATTCGAGCTTTAAATCCACTCGGATTCCCAAATACAACACGAAGCATTTGGTTTCACTCACTTGTGCAACAACACGTTAGATTTGTACTTCTTGAAATCTTTTGAGATTCAATCGCGATTTTCGGTTAAAAATGTGTCTATAAATGACTTCACACTCCTTCCATGCGATCATGTCTCCCACTCAAGCATTAAATCCACTCGGATTCCCAAATACAATGTGGAGCGATCGGTTTGACTCACTAGAACACGTTTGAGTTGTACTTCTTGAATTATTCTATGATTCAATCGCGTTTGTTGGTCCAAAATGTGTTTAGACATGACTTCACACTCCTTCCATGCGACCACGAGCCCCGTACGAGCCTTAAATCACTCAAATTTCCAAATACAACGCGAAGCGATCTGTTTGACTCACTTGTGCAACAACACATTTGACTTGTACTTCTTGAATCTTTTGAGATTCAATCGCGATTTTCTTTTCAAAATGCGTTTAGAGATGATTTGACACACCTTCCATACGATGACGAGTCCCATTCGAGCATTAAATCCACTTGTATTGCCGATTACAAAGCGAACCGATCGGTTTGACTCACTTGTGCAACAATATGTTTGACTTGTATTTCCTGAATTCTTCTATGATTCAATCGCGATTTTCATTTGAAAATATGTTTATACAAGACTTGACACACCTTTCATGCGATCACGAGTCCAATTTGAGCATTAAATACACTCAGATTCCCAAATACAACGGGAAGCGATCAAGTTCACTTACTTATGCAACAACACGTTTGACTTGTGCTTCTTGATTATGTTGAGATTCAATCATAATTTTGAGTCCAAAATGTGTTTATACATGACTCGACACACCTTCCATATGATCACGAGTCTTGTTCGAGCATTAAATCCACTCAGATACCCACATACAATGCGAAGCGATTGGTTTGACTCACCTGTGCAATAACACTTTTGACTTGTACTTCTTGAACTCTTTTGAGATTCAATCACGATTTTTGGTTCAAAATGTGTTTATACATGACTTCACACTCCTTCCGTGTGATCACAAGTCCCGTTCGAGCTTTAAATCCACTTTGATTCCCAATTACAACGCAAAGCGATTGGTTTGCCACACTTGTGCAACAATACGTTTGACTTGTACTTCTTGAATTATTTTTTTATTTAATTGTGATTTTTTGTTCAAAATTTGTTTAGACATGACTTTGCACTCCTTCCATATTGTCAAAGTCTCAATTGATTATTAAATCCACTCAGACTCCCAAATACAACGGGAAGCGAACAGGTTGACTCATTTGTGCAATGACACGCTTAACTTGTACTTCTTGAATTCTTTAAAGATTCCATCGTGATTTTTAGTTCAAAATGTGTTTAGAAATTACTTGACACACCTTCCATGCGATCTCAAGTTCGATTCGGGCATTAAGTCAACTCGGATTCCCAAATATAACGCGAAGCGATAAATTTCACTCACTTGTGCAACAACACGTTTCACTTGTTCTGCTTGAATTCTTTTGAGATTCCTTAGCAATTTTTGTTGCAAAATGTGTTTAAACATGACTTCACACTCCTTCCATGCGATCATGAGTCCCAATCAAGCATGAAATCCACTCGGATTCCCAAATACAACGCATACTGATCGGTTTGACTCACTTGTTCAACAACACGTTTGACTTGTACTTCTTGAATTGTTTAGAGATTCAATCATGATTTTCATTTTTAGAGATCACTTTACACACCTTAAATGCGATCACGAGACCTTTCAAGCATTAAATCAACTTGGATTCCTAAATACAACGCGACGCGATCAATTTCACTCGCTTGTGCAACAACACGTTTGACTTGTACTTGAACTCTTTTGAGATTCAGTCCGATTTTTGGTTCAAAATGTCTTTAGACATGACTTTACACTCCTTCCAAGCGATTACGAGTCCCACTCGAGCATTAAATCCTCTCAGTTTCTCAAATACAATGCGAAGCAATTTGTTTGAATCACTTGTGCAACAATACATTGGACGTTTACTTCTTGATATCTTTTGAGATTCAATCGTGATTTTCGGTTCAAAATGTGTTTAGACATGACTTCACAATCCTTTCATCTGATCACGAGTCCCATTCGAGCATCAAATCCGCTCGGATTCCCAAATACAACGCGAAGCGATCGGTTTGACTCACATGTGCAACGACATGTTTGACTTGTTCTTCTTGAATTCTTTTGAGATTCAATTGTGATTTTTCATTCAAAATGTGATTAGACATGACTTCACACTCCTTCCATGTGATCACGAGTTCCATTCGGGCATTAAATCCAGTTGGATTCCCAAATAGAAAACTAAGCGATCAATTTCACTCACTTGTGCAACAACACGTTTGAATTGTACTTCTTGAATTCTTTTGAGATTCAATCTCTATTTTTGGTTAAGAATGTGTTTAGACATCACTTCGCACACCTTCCGTGCAATCGTGAGTCCCACTCGGATTACCAAATGCAGCGTGAAGATATCGGTTTGACTCATTTGTGTAACAAGTTTGACTTGTACTTCTTGAAGTTTTTTGAGATTCAATCGCAATTTTCGGTTGAAGTTTAGACATGACTTCACACTCCTTCCATGCGATCACGAGTCCCATTCGAGCATTAAATCCAGTTGGATTCCCAAATACAACGCTAAGCGATCTGTTTGACACACTTGTGCGATAACATGTTCGTCTTTCACTTCTTGAATTCTTTTGAGATTCAATAGCAACTTTTGGTTCAAAATTTGTTTAGACATGACTTCACACTCCTTCCATGTCATCATGAGTACCATTCGAGCATTAAATCCACTCGGATTCCCAAATACAATGTTAAGTGATCAGTTTGACTCACTTGAGCAACAACACGTTTAACTTATACTTCTTGAAATCTTTAGAGATTCAATCATGATTTTCAGTTCAAAATGTGTTCAGACATGACTGGAGACACCTTCCATGCGATCAAGAGTTCCATTCGGGCATCAAATCTAGTCGGATTCCGAAATACAATGCGAAGCGATCAGTTTCAATCACTTCTGCAACAACACGTTTGAATTGTACTTCTTGAATTATTTTAAGAATAAATCACTATTTTTGGTTCAAAATGTGCTTAGACATGACTTCGCACTCTTTCCATGCAATCATGAGTCGCCCACGAGCATTAAATCCACTCGGATACTCAAATACAACGCAAAGAGATCAGTTTGACTCACTTGTGCAACATGTTTGAATTGTACGTCTTGAATTCTTTTGAGATTAAACCACGATTTTGGTTTAAATAGTTTTTAGACATGACTTTGCACTCCTTGAATGCGATCACGAGTCCCATTCGAGCTTTAACTCCACACGGATTCCCAAATACATCACGAATCGATCGGTTTCACACACTTGTAAAACAACACGTTTGACTTGTAGTCTTAAATTCTTCTGAGATTCAATCGTAATTTTCGGTTCAAAATGTGTTGAGACATGATTTCGCACTTCTTCCATGTGATCTCGATTTCCATTTGAGCATTAACTCCGCTCGGATTCCCAAATACAACTCAAAGCGAACGGTTTGACTCAATTGTGCAACATGTTTGACTTGTACATCTTGAATTATTTTGAGATTTAATCACGATTTTCACTTCAAAATGTGTTTAGACATGACTTCAAAATCCTTTCATGTGATCATGAATCCCATTCGAGCATTAAAACCACTCGGATTCACAAATACCACACAAAGCGATCGGTTTGATTCAGTTGTGCAACAACACGTTGACTTCTACTTCTTGAAACCTTTAGAGATTCAATCCCGATTTTTGGTTCAAAATATGCTTAGACTTGACTTCACACTCCTTCCTTTTGATCACGAGTCCCATTCGAGCATTAAATCCACTCTGATTGCCAAATACAACACAAAGCGATCGGTTTCACTCACTTCTTCAACAACACATTTGACTTGTACTTCTTGAATTCTTTTGAGATGCAATCGCGATTTTCAGTTGAAAATGTGTTAAGACATGACCTCGCACTCCTTCAATGTGATCACGTGTCCCATTCGAGGATTAAATCCACACGGATTCCCAAATGCAATGCCAAGCGATCGGTTTGACTCACTTATGCAACAACATGTTTGATTTGTACTTCTTAAATTCTTTTGAAATTCAATCGCAATTTTTGCTTCAAAATATGTTTAGACATGACTTCACACTCCTTTTTTATCACGAGTCCCGTTCGAGTATTAAATCCACTTTGATTTCCAAATACAACACGAAGCGATCGGTTTCACTTACTTGTGCAACAACTCGTTTGACTTGTACTTCTTCAATTTTTTTGCGATTCCATCACGATTTTTTGTTCAAAATGTGTTTAGACATGACTTGACACACCTTCCATGCGATCACGAGCCCTGTTCGAGCATTAAATCCACTTGGATTCCCAAATACAACGCGAAGCGATCGGTTTCACTCACTTGTGCAACAACACGTTTGACTTGTACTGCTTCAATTATTTTGAGATACAATCGCAAATCCACTCAGATTCTTAAATGTGTTTATACAATAGTTCACTCAACTTCCATTTGATCACGGGTCCCACACGAGCATTAAATCCACTCAGATTCTTAAATACAATGCGAAGTGATTGGTTTGACTCACTAGGATTCCCAAATACAACACAAAGCGATCGAATTCATTCACTTGTGCAACAACACGTTTGACTTGTGCTTCTTGAATTCTTGAGATTCCATCACTATTTTTGGTCCAAAATGTGTTTAGAAATGACTTGACACACCTTCCATCTGATCACGAGTTCCGTTCGAGCTTTGAATCCACTCGGATTCCAAAATACAACACGAAGAGATCGTTTTCACTCGTGCGCAACACATTGCACTTGTATTTCTTGAATTCTTTTCAGATTCAATCACGATTTTCGGTTCAAACTGTGTTTAGACATGACTTCGTGCTCCTTCCATGCGATCACGAGTCCCGTTCGAGCTTTAAATCCACTTGGATTCCCAAATACAACGCGAAGCGACCAGTTTCACTCACTTGTGGAACAACACGTTTGACTTGCACTTCTTGAATACTTTTGAGATTCCATCGCGATTTTTGTTGCAAATTGTATTTTGACATGACTTCACACTCCTTCCATGCGATCATGAGTCCAACTCAATCATTAAATCCATTAAGACATGACTTCACTTGTACTTCTTGAATCCTTTAGGGATTCAATCGCGATTTTCAATTTTAGACATGACTTGACACACCTTACATGTCATCACGAGTCCTTTCAAGGATTATATCAACTTGGATTCCCAAATACAACGCGACGCAATCAATTTGACTCGCTTGTGCAACAACACGTTTGACTTGTACTTCTTGAACTCTTTTGAAATTCATTCGCGACTTTTGGTTCAAATTGTCTTTAGACATGACTTCACACTCCTTCAATGCGATCATGATTCGCACTCGAGCATTAAATCCACTCGGATTCCCAAATACAATGCGAAGCGATTTGTTTGACTCACCTGTGCAACAACACGTTCGACGTTTACTTCTTGGTATGTTTTGAGATTCAATCGCGATTTTTGGTTCAAAATGTGTTTAGACATGACTTCACACTCCTTTTATCCGATCAAGAGTCCCATTCGAGCATTAGATCCGATCGGATTTCCAAATACAATGCAAAACGATCGATTTGACTCACTTGTGCAACAACACGTTTGACTTGTACTTCTTGAATTCTTTTGAAATTTAGTTGTGATTTTTCAATCAAAATTTGATTAGACATGACATTACACTCCTTCCATGTGCAACAACACATTGCACTTGTATTTCTTGACTTCTTTCGAGATTCAATCACGATTTTTGGTTCAAAATGTGTTTAGACAAGACTTCAAACTCTTTCTGTGCGATCACAAGTCACATTCGAGCATTAAATCCACTCGGATTCCCAAATACAACGTGAAGCGATCGGTTTGACTCGCTTCTGCAACAACACGTTTGACTTGTACTTCTGGAATTCTTTTGAAATTCAGTCGCGATCTTCAGTTCAAAATCTGTTTAGACATGATTTGACACACCTTCCATGCAATCATGAGTCCCATTCGTGCAATAGATCCACTCGGATTCCCAAATGCAACATGAAGCGATCGGTTTGACTCACTTGTGCAACAACACGTTTGAGTTGTACTTCTTGAATTCTTTTGAGATTCAACTGCGATTTTCAGTTCAAACAGTGTTTAGACATGACTTCGCGCTCCTTCCATGAGATCACGAGTCCCGTTCGAGCTCTCAATTCACTTGGATTTCCAAATACAATGCGAAGCGACCAGTTTCACTTACTTGTGGAACAACACGTTTGACTTGTACTTCTTGAGTTCTTTTGAGATTCCATTGCGATTTTTGTTGTAAAATGTAGTTAGACATGACTTCTCACTCCTTCCATGCAATCATGAGTCTCACTCAATCATTAAATCCACTAAGATTCCTAAATACAGCGCATATCGATCGGTTGGACTCACTTATTCAATAACACGTTTGACTTGTACTTCTTGAATTACTTTGAGATTTAACTGTGATTTTTCATTCAATATGTGATTATAAATGACATTACACTCCTTCCATGTGATCCCGAGTCTCGTTCAAGCATTAAATCCACTCGGATTCCAAAAAACAACACGATGCGAACAATTTGACTAACTTGTGCAACAACACGTTCCAGTTTTACTTCTTGACTTCTTTCGAGATTCAATTGTGATTTTCGGGTCAAAATCTATTTAGACATGACTTCACACTCTTTCCATGCGATCACGAATCCACTCGGATTCCCAAAAACAACGTGAAGCGATCGGTTTGACTCACTTGTGCAACAACACGTTTGACTTGTACTTCTTGAATTCTTTTGAGATTCAGTCGTGACCTTTAGTTCAAAATGTGTTTAGATATGATTTGACAATCCTTCCATGAAATCATGAGTCCCATTCGTGCATTAGATCCACTCGAATTCCCAAATACAACAAGAAGCGATCGGTTTGACTCACTTGTACAACAACACGTTTGACTTGTACTTCTTGAATTCTTTTGAGACTCAGTCACGATCTTCAGTTCAAAATGTGTTTAGACATGATTTGACAATCTTTCCATGCAATCCTGATTTTTGTTTCAATATATGTTTAGACTTGACTTCGCACTCTTTCCATCCGATCAGGAGTCTCATTCGAGCATTAATTCCACTCGGATTCCCAAGTACAATGCGAAAGCCATAATTTTGACTCACATTTGCAACAACACGTTTTACTTGTTCTTGTTAAATTCATTTCAGATTATATCGCGATTTAAAGTTCAAAATATGTTTAGACATGACTTGGCACACCGTCCATGCGCTCATGAGTCCCATAGGAGCATCAAATCCACTCAGATTCCTAAATACAATGCGAAGCGATCAGTTTGACTCACTTGTGCAACAACACGTTTGACTTGTACTTCTTGAATTCTTTTGAGATTCAATCGTGATTTTTGTTTCATAATATGTTTAGACAAGCGAAAATGGATTAAAAAAAGAAAAATGAATATCATGTTTTCGAAACACTTATCGGCGAAAAATGATTAAAAAACGAAAAATGAATATCAAGTTTTCGAAACACTCATCGTTGAAAACTAATTAAATAAAGAAAAATGAATATCACGTTTTCGAAACACTCATCGGCGAAAACTGATTAAAAAAAAAGAAAAATGAATATCATGTTTTCGAAACACTCATTAGCGAAAACTTACTAAAAAAAGAAAAATGAATATTAAGTTTTCGAAACACTAATCGGTGAAAACTAATTAAATAAAGAAAAATTAATATCACGTTTTCGAAACACTTATCAGCAAAAACTAATTAAAAAAGAAAAATGAATATCAAGTTTTCAAAACACTCATCGGCGAAAACTTATTAAAAAAAGAAAAATGAATATCAAGTTTTCGAAACACTCATCGGCGAAAACTGATTAAAAAAAGAAAAATGAATATCAAGTTTTCGAAACTGTAATACCCGAGAACATTTTAACTAGCGTCATCAATTAAATTAGATTAATTAATTTAAAAGAGGAAAATGAGATGAAAAATGCACACTAGCTTATCACTTATTTTGTGGTAAATATAAATTTTTGTAAAATCCTAATACTTCTATTTTTTATTATTAAATCAGATTTCTTTTTGTTTTTTTTAAGTGATATGTATGTAAAAAGGAAAAGAATAAATTAAAGAGTAAAGGAAAGAAAAAGGAAATCAGAATTTCTTTTTTTTTAATATATATATATATATATTAATTTATTATAATATATATATATATATATATCATATAAGTGAGGATTAGGAAAAGAAAGAAAAAGAGAAACCGTGAGAGAGCAGAGAGGGCCAAAACGTGAGGGAAGAGACGCACGAAAGGGGAGAGACGGAGAGAGCAAGGGTGAGGCATCAAGGACGGAAAACCCACGGAGGGGAGGCGGAGCAAGACGCGGGCTGAGCACGAGTGCTGGCCGGAGTTCATTGCCGTCGCCGTTGTGCTAGAGAGAGAGAGTGACGGCTTAGAGAGAGAAAACGAAGGAAGAGGGCTTCTCGCCGGAAAATTCGCCGGAAAACGCCATCTCCTCACCGGGGAAGGTAGCTGGGAGCCTCCTCTACTCCATATCATCCTTCTAATCGATTGAATCGAGGTGAGAAGTCCCGAAACTCTCAAACCCCAATTTCATCAATTTTAGGGATTTTTGGAAAGACCCCAATTGATTCAATCTGAGTATTCTGGGTCCTAAATTGAAGTATTTGCATGCTAGGAAGTGAGTTGGAAGCTTAGGAATCGCAACCAAATTGATGGAATTTATCCGGGTTGGAAAAAGTGTAGGAAAATGTGGTTGTTAAGGTTTAAGGGTGTTGTGGAATGATTTGGGGTGCATTGAAAGGTTGAATGATAATTATATAATTGTAAAAAAATTATTGGAATGTACGAGGGATTAAAACCCGAGTAATTCCCGTCTCACCCGGAACCCCGTTCGGGAAAAAAGAGACAATTTTCTAATTTTACGCGTATTCAGGTATGTGTATTCATGTGTAGGTGAAGTGTTCAAGGTTAGTTGATAAATGCAAAGCTTGGACAAGTAGGATTTATGATTCTCTTGAGCCATAAATTCAAGACTTGGGTAATGGAAGTTCATATGGACACATAGAGGTGGAATTGGGTAACCTTGCATTCCCAAGTCAAAGCTTCCGAACAGTGTGATTAAGAAATGGTTGGACACGAATAGAAACATGCTAGGTGTCCTAAAACTAGTTTAGGGCATTTCCAAGCCAACAACTAGTCTATGGAATTAATTAGAGAGAACATGAGCACCAGCGTTGCATGTACACGATAGTGGTTGCATTTTCAAGCTTCTGAACCTCTCAAATATATATGTATAGGGCACCATACAGTGAGCGGACCTTCGGGCACACTGAGAGTCGATACGAGGGGCCAACCAGGTGAGGGGCTTTCCTATCCCTGTCCTATAGGGTTGACTGCGGATATGGATATATTGTTTGCCTTCTTGCCTATTTGTAGGAATTACATGTTAGAGAACATGCTATTGTTATTCCTAAATTACAGTATATGTGAAAATGTGCTATATGTGTGCTTGTGAATTGTAAAGGCGATGGTGGCTCAAGGAGCCTTATATGAAAAGAAGGTCCACGGGACCTAGACGATATCAGGGGTAGGATCGAGTAAATATTATCTGAAGGGTGTGGTTTTGTATGTAAGTCCTTAAAGAGAATAAACCTAGGTGACTTTGTTCTGAACCAAGAGTCCGAATTAGAAACCACTTGGAAATCTAGATTTGCCTAAGAAGAAGAAAAATGAACAGGTAGTGGTCCATAGGGGTCATTTATGGTACAACGCGGGAACCGAGTCTATCACGGGTGGTCCAGGTAGATTGAGTCTCTTGTCTTGAGTCAACCCACAGAAATACAGAGTATGTGAGTACACCACATTGTGGCTATTGCCTTGGGTAAATCGAGGTCAGATGAGTCGCCGGCTATGCTCCAAGTGAAGTCTTGGGGTCAGATTATTGTTCCAAGTATAGTTTTGGGACCAGAGGTTCCTAGAATGATCAACTAGGTTCCCATATTGCTCACGTGAGATATTTCCTTCGGGCCAGATTCTCTCCTAACGGAGATATTGCCTTCGGGCCAGTTTATGATTACGGTTAATCGAATACGGGTGATCACTTGGAATTATATGTTAAATCGTGATATGATGTATCTATGAATTTGAACGTATGTGAAACCATGCTTTAAATTCTATATTGTGAATATGATATATGTTAATTGCCTAACCACCTAATATATGGAAATTTAATCCGTTATATGCGTATGTGTTTGTGATTGGCTCCTCTTCCACAGTTGTAGTGGTACCCGCTACTACACCAGGGATGGGAAACCCTCTCACTGAGTCTGTTTGACTCACCCCAATTTTAAATGTTACAGACACAGGTGGTATAAGCATCGGGAGCGCTTCCACTTCATCTCAGGGAGGCGGACAGACTTAGAGAACGCATGCATTGTTCACGTGGGTAGTACTGTTATATGTATTTTGACAGGATATATATGTATATGATTCATTTTGGTATAGCATGGTTTTGTACAGCTGATATATGCATATATGTATATGTCACACTCTAGAACAGTCGGCTTCATACAGGTTAAAGATTGGTCTGGTTGTTGGGATCATAGGTTATGATATGATGAATATCATGTGTATATATATATATATATATATATATGATTGTGACTTTCGCATGTGAATAGGATAGATCACACGCACTGAGCGTGTGGTCAATATGTAAATTTATATATATGTGTGGCTGAATACTTGATTGTGTGAAAATACGGCTTCCGCATGTGAATAGGATAGGTCGCACGCATTGAGGCGTGTGATCAATATGTATATTTTATGCAGGTGTGTGATTGAATATATATGCTTGACTGTACACAGGAATTCTGCATGTGAATAGGATAGATCACCCGCCCTAAAGCGCGTGATCAATATGTATATTATATGTACGTGTGATTGACTATGTGTATATGTATAGACTGAAGCGACGTTGAGCGAGCCGTGGATTGCCTGCTACTTAGGTCACCGGACAGGGATGACCATATATACTATATATTGTTTGTAATAGAAATGGGTAGTTATGCATATATAAGAATGTCAATCAGGGATTAGAGGCTTACGGGATAGGAGAAATCCTACCTCCCGTGCCGGTCACGGACATCCGGTAGGGGGTCGTGACAAACTTGGTATCGGAGCCTGGTTACTTTAAACTGATGAAGGCATAGGTATGACCGGGTGTCGGTTTACCCCTCTTTGTGTACCCGGGCACAACGTGGGAGTAAAAAGGCGCTTGTGGAAGTACCCAGGAAATTGTGTCAGCCTTTCTTTCTACTCTCTTTGATATGAAACGTCATTAGTATACTTATTAGGTGTGGTCCTTGTGCAGTATAGGGATGCCACCTATCACGAGACGGACTAGGGGTGGAGGGAGAACTCCTACTGAAATTGATTGAGAATCAGTTCGGGAGGAGGGAATGCCCACCCGAGGCCGAGGTAGAGGCTGTACCCGAGGCTGAGGTAGAGGTCGTGCTCGAGGTCGAGGTAGAGCACAAGTGAGAGGGGAAGAGAGGAGGCAGTCACCGGAACCTCAACCTCAAGTAGGGACAGATGCACCTTCCGTGGCGGAAATGCTCACGGCAGGATTTCAAGAACTAAGAGAAGAGATGACAAGGCAAATACAGAGGGAGGTACACCGGTTAATAGTCGGCGAGGAAGAACAAGAGAGGGTTCCTGGCAATCAAGAGATGGAGGTTGTTGAGGAAGAGGATAGGGAATGGCAACAACCACAGGAAATGCCTCGTGAACCACGGCTAGCACCCCGAGAGCTGCCAATTTCAAAATTTCTGAAGCTTCATCCACCCACTTTCTGCAGAACTAGTGAGAAAGAGGATCCGCAGTACTTTATTAGAGATGTGATCAGAATTGGGCGCATGCTGAGGTGCTCAGGCCATGAATTAGTGGAATTAGCTTCATTCCAGCTGAGGGGAGCGGCTAGAGTATGGATAGAGTCCGTACAGACGAGGTATTCACGCAGAGTGGCACCGATGACCTGGTAAGATTTTCAGAGTGAATTCCTGGGTCGGTTTCTACCTGAAGGTACCAAAGATGCAAAGCGTCAGCAATTCGAGGAGTTGTGGATGACGCCTAACATGACCGTGACGGAGTATGAATTACTTTTTACTGAACTGGCTCAATTCTCACCTGAGTTAGTTCCTGATGAAGAGGCGAGGATCAAGAGATTCATACACCGACTCACGGAGCCGTTGTTCATTGCTTTGCTACCTCAGAGGAGACAGTTTGAGACTTTAGCCTAAGCAGCAGACTGTGCTAGAATGATTGAAACCAGGAAGAGGTATGGGACGTCTGTTGATCCTAAAGTCAAGTTAATTACAGGCAGTGACAACCAAGGAGGTGGAAGTAAGAAAAGGAAGACAACAGGTGGAGGTGCCGGATATTCAGGGTCCGCAGGGGGACAATCCTCAACTACCACCTATGAAACAGGTACAAGAGGTAATGTTCAAGGGGGACAGAGGGAATAAGGGGGTGGAAATGCCGGTAAGACAAAGCCCCAGTGTGTGACTTGCGGCAGATTTCATTCTGGTATATGTCGGAGACTGACAGGTGGATGCTACCATTGCGGCCAGATGGGCCATATGGCTAGAGAGTGTCCAAAGAAGAAAGAGGGTACAAGTGTGAGAAGCAATCCGACGCCAAGGAGTACACCTATTCCAGCTCCACCAGTGAGAACCGTGCCACCACCGGTAGCAAGTACAGGTGCAGCTAGAGGCCGTGGTGCAGGGTCTAGTGGCCGAGGGCCAGGGGCGGTATGTGGAGGACATGTGCGGGTATTTGCACTCTCTCAGCAGGATGCTCATGCATCAAATGCGGTTGTGACAGGTACTCTTATTGTCTGCTCTCTTGAAGCACGAGTCTTATTTGATTCCGGCTCCACTCATTCCTATGTGTCGCATGCATTTGCCTCTAAATTCAAAAAAAAGTCCATCTAGAATGGAAGAAATAGTACTGGTCTCTACACCAATGGGAGAATCGGTACAAGTAGAGTATGTGCACAAGTCTTGCATTGTGGAGGTCGATGGTCATGAGACTGTGGTAGACCTTCGGTTGTTGTGTATGGTTGATCTTGATGTGATCCTCGGAATGGATTGGTTGTCGTCTTGCCATGCGGTTGTGGACTGCAGGGCTAAATGATTGAAATTCAATATGCCATACGAGGAGCCCTTTGTGATACGGGGTGACGGAGCTGCACCGTATCCAAGCTTGATCTCGGCTTTGAAGGCATCCAAGTTACTGGCAAAGGGATGCAAGGGGTATTTGGCATTCGTCCAAGATACTACGAAAGCAGTACTTTCACCGACTCAAGTACCAGTGGTGCGAGAGTTTTTGGACGTATTTCCAGAAGAATTGCCGGGGTTGCCGCCCGATCGTGAGATTGAATTTGGAATTGAGCTGCAACCTGGCACCCAGCCTATCTCCACACCACCTTATCGTATGGCTCCGAAAGAGCTGAAGGAGCTACATACACAATTGCAAGAATTGCTTGATAAGGGTTTTATAAGACCCAGTTTCTCTCCTTGGGGCGCACCGGTCCTTTTTGTAAAGAAGAAGGATGGATCTTTGCGGTTGTGTATCGATTACCGAAAGTTAAACAAGGTGACGATTCGCAATCAATATCCACTGCCGAGGATAGATGACCTATTTGATCAGTTGCAGGGTGCGAAGCGGTTCTCTAAAGTTGATTTGCGATCTGGGTATCACCAATTAAAGATTTTAGAATCGGATATACCCAAGACCGCTTTCCGGACCCGATATGGACATTACGAGTTCTTGGTGATGTCTTTCGGATTAACAAATGCTCCTGCAGCGTTCATGGACATGATGAACAGGGTCTTTAAACCATTTCTGGACCGATTTGTCATTGTCTTCATTGACGACATACTGGTTTATTCAAAGAATTCTGAGGAACATGCTGAACACTTGAGACTAGCATTGCAGAGGTTGAGAGAGGTAAAACTGTATGCCAAGTTCTCTAAGTGTGAATTCTGGCTTGACAGAGTTTCCTTTTTGGGTCACGTGGTATCATCAGAGGGAATCCACGTTGATCCAAGTAAGGTAGAGGCAGTGAAGAATTGGTCCCAGCCTACCTCTGTTACGGAGATTTGCAGTTTCTTGGGTTTGGCAGGATATTATAGAAGATTTGTGCAGGACTTCTCTAAGGTCGCTGCACCTATGACTAGATTGACTCAGAAAGGAGTGAAGTTTATATGGGATGAAAAGTGTGAGCAGAGTTTTCAAAAGCTGAAAGACAGTCTCACCACTGCTCCGGTGCTAGCATTACCTGAAGGCACAGGAGGGTATGTAGTATACTGTGATGCGTCGAGGATCGGGTTAGGGTGTGTGACAACACTCATTCTAATCATAATATTTTGTATCATTTGGCAAGGTTTTATTGTGATTATTGTGTCCAAATGCATGCTTTCATGGTATTTTGATTCATATGAGTGTTGGATTTAATTCTTGCTAATTCCATGAGTTTATTGCATAAATTGTGTTAATTTCATAACTTTAGCATTTGTGCAAATTTAAGTTCATGATTGGAATTTTCACAAGTGTTGTTGGATGTTTTGTAGGTTATCTAGAGGGGATTAGCAAGGAGATCAACATTTGGGAGCCATAATGCAAGTGAGGGAGAAGAACCGGGCACAAACCAAGCAAAAATGACAAGTTTTCAATTCTGCTCACCGCAGCGAGCAGAATTGTTGAAATGGCCATGTCTGCTCGCTGCGGTGAGCAAATTGCTCACCGCAGCGAGCGACATCAGATAAGCCGCGTTTTTACATCAGAAAATTATTTTTTGGGCCGAATTGGTGGACCCCACTCACCCCAATCAGACCTAATTTGCCCCAATACATTAGGGTTAAGTGAGGAGGCTAAGGGGATCATTAACACTTCATCTTTTTCTCCAAGTTTTTACCTTCCTCTCATCTCCAAGCCTCCATTCCCATTCTCTCTTCATCTTCTTCACTCCACCTCCATTCTCACTCATTTCTTCTGCAACATTCATCATCATCCATGGCTGGGCACGGTTTGGAGAAGCTTGGTGGAGCATTCTTCATCTCCATGAGTGGCTAAACTTCTAGTGCTTTGGAGGAGGATGATTGGGGCTTGAGCTTTGGCACTTACTAGGGAGTTTTTCTTGTTTTCCATCTACTTCTCTTTATAGATTCATTATTATCTGGTTGATTTTGATGGATTTGTATTGATTGTGGTTCCATGGTTGTGGAACTTAACTTGGTTGTAGTTGGATATTAGGGATTGATATAGATTTGTGATTTGTATTTTCATTCTCCCATTGTGGGTTTTGATTACATTAGATTTGGTTAAATCTTATTGTAGTTTTAATTCATTGTGGAAGTTACTTTAATGACAATGGTATTTGTTGAGTTGAATTCTTATCTATATTGAATTCCCCATTAGCTTCATTGATGGTATTTGATTGGGCTTGTTAATTGTCCGGTTGGCTAATTGCATTCTCTAATTAAATTACCTAAGTTTAGTGGTCACTAAACTACATTAGAAAAATGGTTCCTCATTGATTAACTCCATAATTTTTAGAGAGCAAGGATAGCCCAAAGCATTCTCCAACAAAGCATATCCATCTTAATACATTCACCTCACTTTTACTTGCTTTGAAATATTGAAAAAGTCCAAAAAGATTTAGTTTTAGTTTCTTTTAGATACATTTACTCTTCTTGCACACCAACTGTTTGATAAAATTCCTCAAAGACATTCATATTTTTGTGAACATCTTACATAATTGACAATTGAATACATAGGCTCTGCGAGAGAGATTCGACCTAGGTTATGCCACTAGCTGCACATTCTAGCATTAATTTGATTGGTGCCGGCCTCGCGACAAGGCCGCGTTCATCAATTTGGCGCCGTTGCCGGGTAGCCATTTTGGTTCTTTTTGCAATTGTGCTAGATTTTCACGAAATAGGTTGTCTTCGCGTGATTCCTTCGGGAATTGCATAGTTTAAGTTTAATTTAATTGTCTTTGTGTTTTCGTTTGTGTTTTTGGTTTTGTGTTCCTAAGTAGTTTATTCTTGTTTTAGAATTTAGATTGCATCCTTTTTGTTTGATTGTTTTACTGTTTTTCTGTGTGTTTTCTTCCTTTTGTTTGTTTGTTTAGTGCATGCTATGAAGTTCTAGAGGAGACCTAATTCCATTGGATTTAGAAATTGAAAGAACTCTTAGAAAAATAAGAAAACTCAAAAAGGAAGTGATTAAGGCTAACCAAGAAAGAGAAAGAGAACTAGCAATAGAAGAAATGGCCGAAGAAGAAGGTAATAATAGGATGGACAATAGAGAAAGGAATGAAGAAGGTAATAATGGGGTAGATCAACCTAAAAAGTCTATTAAACAATTGAATCAATTTGATAATAATTTTGAATCTTTGGTTGGTGCTACTCCTACTTTTACTACTGATTTTGAAATTAAAGGTTCTCTTGTGCACTCACTTCCAAAATTTCATGGTCTTCCAGGTGAGAACCCGTATACACATCTAAGCTCTCTCCACATGCATTGCATGACGATGAAGCCCGTTGGAGCTAAACTTGAAGAAGTCATGTGGAAGGTTTTCCATCTCACTCTGGAAGGCAAGGCAAAGGTTTGGTATATGAGTTTGCCAAGGTACACCCGAGATGCTTACCAAACATGGGATAATTTGAAGAAGCACTTTATTGAAAATATTATCCTTCAAACAAAGTTGTCGCAGCAAGAAAAGAAATTGCATCTTCAAGGCAAGAAGAGGGCGAAACATTCTATGGATATTGGACACGTGTTCAGGATATGGTAGCAAAATGTCCAAACCATCAAATGCCACTAGAGCACCTGGTCCAAGCTTTTGTTTATGGGTTAACTGATGAAGATGCAAAAATGCTCAATGCAGCTGCTAATGGATCCATAGAAGACATGCCCCCTGATGAAGCAATGGAGTTTATTAAGAAGCTTGCCTTGAGTAGGCGGAGCATTACCACAAGGGACACCCGAGCAGTAAAGGAGATATCTCCAGCAGATAGAGATCCTTTATTGGTGAAAGTGGTGCATGAACTGTCTGCACTTGCCAAGAGGGTGGATGGACTAAGCATCCAATCTCCACAGTCACCAACTCAACAGCTAGCTATGGTATGTGCTAGTTGTACATTCTGTGATTCCCCTATGCACATATCAGCAGATTGCCCTGGTCAATATGAAGATGTGAATGCAATGTATCAAGCACGGCCTGGGCAATACCAACAAAGGGACCCTTACTCCAATACATACAATCCTGGTTGGAGAGATCACCCTAACTTCAGATATGGGAATAGCGGTAATCAGAATACTCAAAGGTTTGGCAGTGGGCAAAGTCAAGGGAACTATCCTTCTAGAGGAGGAAATTCTTATGGTGGTCAATACTCAAATTCTCAAGGAGCTTCACCTAACCAAGCACCAAAACAGAACACCACCAATGCCATGGTTCCCATTAGTCAAGGTGCATCCTCTTCAAGCAATGATGAGATTAAACAACTTCCGGTAAAAGGGTTCTCAGATATTGGTGCAAAATTTGACCAAGAGCGGAGTATCACTGATGATAAAATCAAGGTCGTCGCCTCACACGTTGACTCATGCTTCACCAATATCATGAACAAGTTTGAACAAATGGAAGTAAAGCATGACAACCTGAACTCATTTGTCACTCAACTGTCTAACAAGAAGAGTGATGAACAAGCTAGATCAAGTGGAGTGACGCCTTCTAACACAGTGATCAATCCTAAGTCACTGAATGCCATAAGCCTTAGAAGCGGCAGAAAGGTCAGATTTGAAGACAAGGAAGATGATGAACAAATTGAAGAAATTGTCCGTGAAAGTCCTCCTTTGTCACCACTCAAGCTTTCTGAAAGCTCCAAAGAGACTAGACTGCGGGAAAAAGTTGAAGAAAAGAAGAAGGAGCAACAAGAAGAACCAAAAGAAAAAGAGGAACAAAAGGAGAAGGAAGAAGCAATTAACAAAGCCATCTCCACCCAAAAAGGTAAGGAGGTAAGTATAAGTGATCTTCCCTTTCCTAATTCATATTTGCTAAGTAAGAAGGTCAAGGAAGTTAAAACTGATGAAGAGGCACTGAATTTATTTACCAAGTTAGAAGTTAATATTCCTTTGTTAGAGTTGGTAAGAAAAGTGCCTAAATATGCAAAAGTTTTGAAAGAGCTTTGTACAAACAAGAGAAGATTTAGACCAAATGAGAGAGTTCAAGTCAGCTCTAATGTTTCTCCTCACCGGGGAAGGTAGCTGGGAGCCTCCTCTACTCCATATCATCCTTCTAATCGGTTGAATCGAGGTAAGAAGTCCCGAAACTCTCAAACCCCAATTTTATCAATTTTAGGGATTTTTGGAAAGACCCCAATTGATTCAATCTGAGTATTCTGAATCCTAAATTGAAGTATTTGCATGCAAGGAAGTGAGTTGGAAGCTTAGGAACCGGAACCAAATTGATGGAATTTATCCGGGTTGGAAAAAGTGTAGAAAAATGTGGTTGTTAAGGTTTAAGGGTGTTGTGGAATGATTTGGGGTGCATTGAAAGGTTGAATGATAATTATATAATTGTAAAAAAATTATTGGAATGTACGAGGGATTAAAACCTGAGTAATTCCCGTCTCACCCGGAACCCCGTTCGGGGAAAAAGAGACAATTTTCTAATTTTACGCGTATTCGGGTATGTGTATTCATGTGTAGGTGAAGTGTTCAAAGTTAGTTGATAAATGCAAAGCTTGGACAAGTAGGATTTATGATTCTCTTGAGCCATAAATTCAAGACTTGGGTAATGGAAGTTCATATGAACACATAGAGGTGGAATTGGATAACCTTGCATTCCCAAGTCAAAGCTTCCGAACAGTGTGATTAAGAAAGGGTTGGACACGAATAGAAACATGCTAGGTGTCCTAAAACTAGTTGAGGGCATTTCCAAGCCAACAACTAGTCTATGGAATTAATTAGAGAGAACATGAGCACCAGCGTTGCATGTACACGATAGTGGTTGCATTTTCAAGCTTCTGAACCTCTCAAATATATATGTATAGGGCACCATACAGTGAGCGGACCTTCGGGCACACCGAGAGCCGATACGAGGGGCAAACCAGGTGAGGGGCTTTCCTATCCCTGTCCTATAGGGTGGACTGCGGATATGGATATATGGTTTGCCTTCTTGCCTATTTGTAGGAATTACATGTTAGAGAACATGCTATTGTTATTCCTAAATTACAGTATATGTGAAAATGTGCTATATGTGTGTTTGTGAATTGTAAAGGCGATGGTGGCTCAATGAGCCTTATATGAAAAGAAGGTCCACGGGTCCTAGACGATATCGGGGGTAGGATCGAGTAAATATTATCTGAAGGGTGTGGTTTTGTATGTAAGTCCTTAAAGAGAATAAACCTAGTTGGCTTTGTTCTGAACCAAGAGTCCGAATTAGAAACCACTTGGAAATCTAGATTTGCCTAAGAAGAAGCAAAATGAACAGGTAGTGGTCCATAGGGGTCATTTATGGTACAACGCGGGAACCGAGTCTATCACGGGTGGTCCGGGTAGATTGAGTCTCTTGTCTTGAGTCAACCCACAGAAATAAAGAGTATATGAGTACACCACATTGTGGCTATTGCCATGGGTAAACCGAGGTCAGATGAGTCGCCGGCTATGCTCCAAGTGAAGTCTTGGGGTTAGATTATTGTTCCAAGTATAGTCTTGGGACCAGGGGTTCCTAGAATGATCAACTAGGTTCCCATATTGCTCACGTGAGATATTTCCTTCGGGCCAGATTCTCTCCTAACGGGATATTGCCTTCGGGCCAGTTTATGATTACGGTTAATCGAATACGGGTGATCACTTGGTATTATATGTTAAATCGTGATATGATGTATCTATGAATTTGAACGTATGTGAAACCATGCTTTAAATTCTATATTGTGAATATGATATATGTTAATTGCCTGACCACCTAATATATGGAAATTTAATCCGTTATATGCGTATGTGCTTGTGATTGGCTCCTCTTCCACAGTCGTAGTGGTACCCGCTACTACACCAGGGATGGGAAAGCCTCTCACTGAGTCTGTTTGACTCACCCCAATTTTAAATGTTACGGACACAGGTGGTATAGGCATCGGGAGCGCTTCCACTTCATCTCAGGGAGGCGGACAGACTTAGAGACCGCACGCATTGTTCGCGTGGGTAGTACTGTTATATGTATTTTGATAGGATATATATGTATATGATTCATTTTG
The DNA here is from genome assembly GCA_014851425.1 of Senna tora. Lineage (NCBI taxonomy): Eukaryota > Viridiplantae > Streptophyta > Magnoliopsida > Fabales > Fabaceae > Senna > Senna tora. The sequence goes on from CM026262.1 coordinate 19,824,588, forward strand.
GTATAGCATGGTTTTGTACAGCTGCTATATGCATATATGTATATGTCACACTCTAGAACAGTCGGCTTCATACAGGTTAAAGATTAGTCTGGTTGTTGGGATCATAGGTTATGATATGATGAATTTCATGTGTATATATATATATATGATTGTGACTTCCGCATGTGAATAGGATAGATCACACGCACTGAGCGTGTGGTCAATATGTAAATTTATATATATGTGTGGCTGAATACTTGATTGTGTGAAAATACGGCTTCGGCATGTGAATAGGATAGGTCACACGCATTGAGGCGTGTGATCAATATGTATATTTTATGCAGGTGCGTGATTGAATATATATGCTTGACTGTACACAGGAATTCTGCATGTGAATAGGATAGATCACCCGCCCTAAAGCGCGTGATCAATATGTATATTATATGTACGTGTGATTGACTATGTGTATATGTATAGACTGAAACGGCGTTGAGCGAGCCGTGGATTGCCTGCTACTTATGTCACCGGACAGGGATGACCATATATACTATATATTGTTTGTAATAGAAATGGGTAGTTATGCATATATAAGAATGTCAATCAGGGATTAGAGGCTTACGGGATAGGAGAAATCCTACCTCCCGTGCCGGTCACGGACATCCGATAGGGGGTCCTGACAGAAACATTCATCGGCGAAAACTGATTAAAAAAAAGAAAAATGAATATCAAGTTTTCGAAACACTCATCGCCGAAAACTGATTAAAAAAATAAAAAATGAATATAAAGTTTTCGAAACAATCATCCGCGAAAACTGATTAAAAAAAATAAAAAATGAATATAAAGTTTTTGAAACAATAATCGGCGAAAATTGATTTAAAAAGGAAAATGAATATCAAGTTTTCGAAACACTCATAGGTGAAAACTGATTAAAAAAAGAAAATGAATATAATGTTTTCGAAACACTCATCGGCGAAAACTGATTAAAAAAGGAAAATGAATATCACGTTTTCGAAACACTCATCGGCGAAAACTTATTGAAAAAAAGAAAAATGAATTTCAAGTTTTCGAAACACTTATCGGCGAAAATTGATTAAAAAAATGAATATAAAGTTTTCGAATCAATCATGCTAATGCTCATGCACCCTCTAGATATTTTCAAGAACTAATTATTCAGTTCGTTATGTCGTCTCACTTGCTCTTTTTGAAGGTTCGTACTGCCTTATATCGGCTTTCACACATTCGAGCCACTTAGAACCTCTAAATGCTTAGGTTAGAATTTCCTACTTGTCATTTCACTTCACGTGTTCATAAGGGTATTTAATTAGTAAAAGAATAATTTCACGGCTCAAAAGAGGCCTTAGCTTATCCATTCCACCGTCTCCCCGCATTTACCGAGTAAGAGTTCAACTATGACCTCTTAAATTATATATATAAAATATAACTGGTATAATTAGAGCCTTGGAACCAATTTAGCGGGTCTTAGGTGTCCACCACGGACTGGACCGAGGTGTCCAGCCCACAGTACAACTCCTTACTATACGGTGACTTAGTTTTTCGCCTCTATTTCACCGGATTGAGTTCCGGTTGAGACAATAAATACTCGGGCTTTATTCCCTTGTCTATTTCCAGCAATTACAACACTTATACTACTCCAATCCGAGCCTAAACATGCATCAAACTATCAATTTCGAATTTTAGAGCAAATTCCTAACCCAATTTTCCTAATTTCCATACCCGGTCAATTCCTACGGTTTCACTTCGATTCTAAACCTCACTAAGCCTTCAATAACACCCACTAAGCTCAAATTTAACCCCGGAATGCCCCGATTGGAAGGGATTGAAGAATTCTTAAAATACCCAAAATTGGAGAAATTGGGGTTTTGAAAGATTGGGGGTGTTGAAAGAGAGGTCCGGTCACCGTCTCCGGCGCACACTTTCCGGCGAAAATCCGGACGATTCCCTTCACCCCGTGGCTTCTCTTCCTCTCTCGGCTGTCTCGGGTCCGTTGCATCTTGCCTCTGCTCCGTTTGTTTTTTTTCTGCTCGTGTTATGCTGAAAGGGGGGGGTTCTCGGTTTTGGCCTCCCCCATTACTAATAATAATAATAAAAATTATTATTATTTTAGTTGTTATATTCTCATTTTCCCCATCCTTTTTAAATCCCCACTTCTTTTAGGTCCTAAAAAAATTATACTTATTCCCTATTATTATTTTTTAGAAAATAGGTAAAATTTTTAAATTTCTATTTCTTCTCTCTTCTTCATTTTATTTCAACTTTCTAATTTAATTTATTTTTCTTTCCAAAAAAAAATAAATTAATAATAATGATAATAATAAAAATTTATATCTCGGATATTACAACACGTGCATGATAGTTGTTTAGATACGCGTTGCTAAACTGCTTAAATATATGTGTATAGGGCACCACAGAGTAATTGGAGCTTCAGGTACTCCGAGGACTGATCAGGAGGGCCAACGAGGTGAGGGGCTCTCCCATCCCTGCCCCACAGGGTTGGATGACTACGTGAAAATGTGTTTTGCTCTATTTTATGCAATTATTATATGAAATATAGTTATTCAAATGAATTCATGTTATGTGTGTATGGTTAGCGACTAAATGCTGAACATGCAAATTGTATATGTGTTACTGTGGCCCATTGAGCCTTATATGTTACCGTGGGTAAATTGATCATCGCTGTAAAGATCTTGTCCGTATGGTATGTCGAGGAAACTGAACATAGGTTGTCAAGTGTGAAGGAGAGTTTTGCATAATCTAAAAGGGGGAAACTAGGCCTAACTAAGAAAGAAGCATATTAGTTAAGTAGTTATTCATAGTGTATTCTTCAAGATAATATGTTAGTTGTGCTTATTCAGGATAGTCCGGGTAGATCGAGTCAGTCATCCTAGTCGGACAGACGGGATTATGTTGTTAGTAAGCATGCCACATAGTGGCCATTACCTTGGTTTAATCGAGGTCAGACAAGTTGCCGGCTATTACTCTAAGCGTGCCTTGGAGTCAGAAAGTTCCTAGTGTCATCAACTAGGTTCGAACAAGAGATTGCCTTCGGGCCAGTATTTCTCTTAGCATAATGCGGGAGACAGAAAGTGAATGCCACGTGTATAAGTATGTGTTTTCCATGGAACCATATGATATATATTTGTGATTGATTTACGTGCGGAGTAATAATTACGTTAGAAGCATGAATTAGGGTAATTATTGCAAATATGATATATTCACTGCCTGATCATATTAAAGGTCGCAATATAAATCCGTTTCATGCGCATGTGGTTGTAGTTGCTCCCTTCCCCCAGCTGTAGTGGTACCCGTTGCTACGCCAGGGATGGGGGAGCTCCTCACTGAGTCTGTTTGACTCACCCCCTGTTTACATGTTTCAGATACAGGTGGTTCAGGTGTCGGAAACGCGTTCACTACTTCTCAAGGAGACGGACAGTTCTGAAGACCGCACGCTTAGTCCGCGTCGGTAGTTATTTTGGTTATGTAATTATGTTGTGGTGTATATATATATATATAAAAAATGATTAAAAAATAAAAATGAATATAAAGTTTTCGAAACACCCATCGGTGAAAACTGATTGAAAAAAGAAAAATGAAAATAAAGTTTTCGAAACACTCATCGGCGAAAAATGATTAAAAAAAGAAAAATGAATATCAAGTTTTCGAAACACTCATCGGCGAAAAATGATTAAAAAAAGAAAAATGAATATCAAGTTTTCGAAACACTCATCGGTGAAAACTGATTAAAAAAAGACAAATAAAATATCAAGTTTTCGAAACATTCATCGTTGAAAACTGATTAAGAAAAGAAAAATGAATATCAAGTTTTCAAAACACTCATCGGCGAAAACTGATTTAAAGAGAAAAATGAATATCAAGTTTTCGAAACACTAATCTACGAAAACTGATTAAAAAAAAAGAAAAATGAGTATCAAGTTTTCGAAACAATCAATAGCAAGAACTTATTAAAAAAAGAAAATTAAATATCAAGTTTTTGAAACACTCATCGACGAAAATTGATTAAAAAAAATGAAAATGTATATAATGTTTTCGAAACACTCATCGGAGAAAATTAAATAAAAAAGGAAAATGAATATCAAGTTTTCGAAACACTCATCGGTGAAAACTGCTTAAAAAAAGAAAAATTAATATCAAGTTTTCGAAACATTCATTAGCGAAAACTTACTAAAAAAAGAGAAATGAATATCAAGTTTTCGAAACACTCATCGACAAAAACTGATTAAAAAAAATAAAAATAAATATAAAGTTTTCGAAACACTCATCGGCGAAAACTGATTAAAAAAGGAAAATCAATATCAAGTTTTCGAAATAATAATCGGCGAAAACTGAATAAAAAAAGAAAAATGAATATCAAGTTTTCGAAACACTCATCGGCGAAAAATGATTAAAAAAAGAAAAATGAATATCAAGTTTTCGACACACTCATCAGTGAAAACTAATTAAATAAAGAAAAATGAATATCATATTTTCGCAACACACATCGGCGAAAACTGATTAAGAAAAAAAATGAATATCAAGTTTTCGAATCACTCATCGGCGAAAATTGATTAAAAAAGAAAAATGAATATCAAGTTTTCGAAACAATCATCGACGATAAATGATTAAAAAAAATGAATATCAAGTTTTCAGACCACACATCGATGAAAACTGATCAAAAAATGAATATCAAGTTTTCGACACACTCATCGGTGAAAACTTATTAAAAAAAGAAAAATGAATATCAAGTTTTTGAAATACTCATCGACCAAAACTAATTATAAAAGAAAAATGAATATCAAGTTTTCGAAACACTCATAAGTGAAAACTGATTAAAAAAAGAAAAATGAATATCAAGTTTTCGAAACACTAATCGGCGAAAACTAAATAAAAAAAAAAAGAAAAACGAATATCAAGTTTTCAAAACACTAATCGGTGAGAACTGATTAAAAAAGAAAAATGAATATCAAGTTTTCGAAACACTAATCGGTGAAAACTGATTAAAAAAAGAAAAATGAATATCAAGTTTTCGAAACACTCATCGACGAAAACTAATTGAAAAAAAGAAAAATGAATATCAAGTTTTCGAAACACTCGTTGGTGAAAACTAATTAAATAAAGAAAAATGAATATCACGTTTTCGAAACACTCATCGTTGAAAACTGATTAAAAAAGGAAAAATGAATATCAAGTTCTCGAAACACTCATCTGCGAAAACTGATTAAAAAAAGAAAAGTGAATATCAAGTTTTTGAAACACTAATCTACGAAAATTGATTAAAAAAATAAAAATGAATATAAAGTTTTCGAAACACTCATCGGCGAAAACTGATTAAAAAAGAAAAATGAATATCAAGTTTTCGAAACACTAATCGGTGAAAACTAATTAAAAAAAGAAAAATGAATATCAAGTTTTCGAAACACTCATCGACGAAAACTAATTAAAAAAAGAAAAAAGAATATCAAGCTTTCGAAACACTCATCGGTGAAAACTAATTAAATAAAGAAAAATGAATATCACGTTTTTGAAACACTCAACGTTGAAAACTATTTAACAAAAGAAAAATGAATATCAAGTTTTCGAAACAATCATCTGCGAAAACTGATTAAAAAAAGAAGAATGAATATCAAGTTTTCGAAACACTAATCTATGAAAACTGATTAAATAAAATAAAAATGAATATAAAGTTTTCGAAACACTCATCGGCGAAAACTGATTGAAAAAGAAAAATGAATATCAACTTTTCGAAACACTCATCGACGAAAAATTATTAAAAAAAGAAAAATGAATATCAAGTTTTCGAAACACTAATCGACGAAAACTGATTAAATAAAATAAAAATGAATATAAATTTTTCGAAACACTCATCGGCGAAAATTAATTAAAAAAGGAAAATGAATATCAAGTTTTCGAAACACTCATGTCACGACCCCCTATCGGACGTCCGTGACCGGCACGGGAAGTAGGATTTCTCCTATCCCGTAAGCGTCTAACCCCTGATTGAGATTTCCACCTATTTATTACTACCCTTTTCTAATACAAACAATATATAACATATATGGTCATCCTTTTTCGGTGACCTAAGCAGTTTGCAATCCACGGCTCGCTCAACGTCGCTTCAGTCTATACATATACATATATTCATTCACAAGTACATATAATATACATATTGATCACGCGCTTCAGGGCGGGTGATCTATCCTATTCACATGCAGAAGTCCTGTATACAGTCATACATATATTCAATCACACGCTTACATATAATTTACATATTGATCACACGCCTCAATGCGTGTAATCTATCCTATTCATATGCGGAAGTCATATTTTCACACAAACAGGTATTCAATCACACATACATATAATTTACGTATTGATCACACGCCTCAATGCGTGTGACCTATCCTAGTCACATGCGGAAGTCATATATACGTATATACATGATATATATTATATCATAGCCTATATTCCCATCACCAAGACCTAACTTTAATCTGTATGAAGCCGACAATGCTAGAATTCAAGTGTGACATATATATACACAGCAGATGTAAACGTACATACGCCACGCCCAAAAAGGATTCATATATATATATATATATACATCACAACATGTATACACAATCAAAATAACTACCGACGCGAACAAAGCGTGCGGTCTTCAGAGTTGTCTGCCTCCTTGAGAACAAGTGGATGCGTTCCCGACTCCTGAACCACCTGTATCTGAAACATGTAAACAGGGGGGGTGAGTTGAACAGACTCAGTGAGAAGCTCCCCCATCCCTGGCGTAGCAGCGGGTACCACTACAGTTGAGGGAAGGGAGCAACCACAACCACATACGCTTGAAACGGATTTATATTGTGGCCTTTAACGTGATCAGGCAATCAATATATCATATTCACAAGTAAAATCATAATTCATGTTCCTAACATATTTATTAATCCGCATGTAAATCAATCATAAACATATAACATATGGTTCCATAGTTAACATATACTTGTGCACGTAGGCACTCACTTTCTGTCTCCCGCATTATGCTAAGAGAAATACTGGCCCGAAGGCAATTTCATGTATGAACCTGGTTGATCACACCAGGAACTTTCTGACTCCAAGACATGCTTAGAGTAATAGCCGGCAACTTGTCTGACCTCAGTTTAAACCAAGGTAATGGCAACTATGTGGCATACTTGCTGACGTCATAATCCTGTCTGTCCGATCAGGATGACCGACTCGATCTACCCGAACGACCTAAGCAAACTTAACTAACATATTTAACCTTGAAAGACGCCCTAAGATAAACTACTGAATATTACACGTGGTTATTAATTAGGCCTAGTTTCCCCCATTTTAATTTTTGCAGCACTCTCACTCATATTCGACAACCTAGGTTCAGTTTTCTTCAACAAACCATACGAATGAGATCTTTAAGTGACGATCAATATGATTGGTTTCTAATGTTACTGAACTCTCACATATGAAATCACGACACAATCCTGCCCACGGTAACATATAAGGTTCAATGAGCCACAATAGCACATATATACTTGAGATTAATCATATAAGCACATACACTATTGCACGTTGACTGCTTACTTGCCAATCATACACGTGTAGCACAAATATATTCATATAAATAAATTCATATAATAATTACACAAAATAGAGCAAACCACATTTCCACGTAGTCATTCAACCCTGTGGGGCAGGGATGAGAGAGCCCTTCACCTCGTTGGCCCTCCTGATCAGTACTCGGAGTGCCTGAAGCTCCAATCACTCTGGGTGCCCTATACACATTATATTTAAGAAATTTAGAACGCGTAATTAAGCATCTACCATGCACGTGTCATGCTAATGCTTATGCACCCTTTAGCTATTTTCCCAGAATTAATTATTTAGTTCGTTACGTCGTCTTATTTGCTCTTTCTGAAAGTTCAGAATGCCCCATATTCGACTTTCACACTTTCGAGCCATTTAGAACCTCTAATTGCTTAGGTTAGAGATTTCCACTTGTCTAAATTTCCCTTCATGTGTTCATATAGATATTTAATTAATAAAAGAATTAAATTCACGGTTCAAAAGAGGCTCTAGCTTACTCATTCCACCGTCTCCCTTATTCGCCGAGTAGAAGCTTAATTATTACCTCCTTAATTATATATAAAATTATAATTGGGTATAATTAGAGCCTTGGAACCAATTTAGTGTGTCTTAGGTGTCCACCACGGACTAGACCGAGGTGTTCAACCCACCGCACAGCTCTTTACGGTACTGTGGCTTAGTATTTCGCCTCTTTTTCACCGGATTGGGTTCTGGTTGAGACGGTAAATACACAGGCTTTATTCCCTTGACTATTTCCAGCACTTATAACACTTATACTACTCCAATCCAAGCCTAAACATGCATCGAATTATTAATTTCGAATTTTATAGCAATTTTCTAGCTAAATTTTCCTAATTTCCATACCCGGTCAATTCCTACAGTTTAGCTTCGATTCTGAACCTCACTAAGCTTTCAATAACACCCACTAAGCTCAAATTTAACCCCGGAATGCCTCGATTGGAAGTATTTGATGAATTCCTAAAACACCCAAAATTGGAGAAATTGGGGTTTTGAAAGATTGGGGCTTCCATACCTTGATTCAATCGGATAGAAAGCTTGGTGGTGATGAAAGATGAGGTCCGGTCACCTTCTCCAGCACCGGAATGTCTTCTCCGGCGAAAATCCGGTCCAAACCCGCCGTTTTCCCCTTCCTCTTCTCCTTCCCCGTGCGTGCGTCTTGTGTGTGCTGCTTCTCTTTTTTTTTTCTTATGCGTGTATGTGCTTGTGAATGAGTGTGTGTGTTTTTTTAATATTGTATATATAAATATGTGTATTAGTGGAAGAATGAATGGGGGGTCACAGTCCCCCCCCCCCCCATTATTTTAATATATATATATATATATATATATATATATATATTTTAATATTAGATATTATTATCTATTTATATATTTTTTATTTTTATTTCTTTACTTTTCTTTTTTGAAAAATTTATTTACTTGTTATATCCTCTTTTTCTTTTAGGTCCAAGAAAAATTATAAATATCTCATTTCTTTCCCTCCATTTTATTATTTATTATTATTTTTTAACTCTTTAACTTTTGATTTACTTTATTTTTCTTTCCGAAACAAAAATAAATTTAATAATAATGAAAATAATTAAATCTAAATATCTCGGATATTACAACTCATCGGTGAAAACTGCTTAAAAAAGAAAAATTAATATCAAGTTTTCGAAATACTCATTAGCGAAAACTTACTAAAAAAAGAAAAATGAATATCAAGTTTTCGAAACACTCATCGACAAAAACTGATTAAATAAAATAAAAATAAATATAAAGTTTTCGAAATACTCATCGGCGAAAACTGATTAAAAAAGGAAAATGAATATCAAGTTTTCGAAACAATCATCGGCAAAAACTGATTAAAAAAAGAAAAATGAATATCAAGTTTTCGAAACACTCATCGGCGAAAAATGATTAAAAAAAGAAAAATGAATATCAAGTTTTCGACACACTCATCGGTGAAAACTAATTAAATAAAGAAAAATGAATATCATGTTTTCGAAACACTCATCGGCAAAAACTGATTAAGAAAAAAAATGAATATCGAGTTTTCTAAACACTCATCGGCGAAAATTGATTAAAAAAGAAAAATGAATATCAAGTTTTCGAAACACTCATCGACGATAAATGATTAAAAAAAGAAAAATGAATATCAAGTTTTCGAAACACTCATTAGTGAAAACTGATTAAAAAAAAGAAAAATAAATATCAACTTTTCGACACACTCATCGGTGAAAACATATTAAAAAAAGAAAAATGAATATCAAGTTTTTAAAATACTCATCGACCAAAACTAATTATAAAAGAAAAATGAATATCAAGTTTTCGAAATACTCATCAGTGAAAACTGTTTAAAAAAAAAGAAAAATGAATATCAAGTTTTCGAAACACTAATCGGCGAAAACTGATTAAAAAAAAGAAAAACAAATATCAAGTTTTCAGAACGCTAATCGGTGAAAACTGATTAAAAAAGAAAAATGAGTATCAAGTTTTCGAAACACTAATCGGTGAAAACTGATTAAAAAAAGAAAAATGAATATCAAGTTTTCGAAACACTCATCGACGAAAACTAATAAAAAAAAAGATTAATGAATATCAAGTTTTCGAAACACTCGTCGGTGAAAACTAATTAAATAAAGAAAAATGAATATCACATTTTCGAAACACTCATCGTTGAAAACTGATTAAAAAAGGAAAAATGAATATCAAGTTTTTGAAACACTCATCTGCGAAAACTGATTAAAAAAAGAAAAGTGAATATCATGTTTTCGAAACACTAATCTATGAAAATTGATTAAAAATGTAAAAATGAATATAAAGTTTTCGAAACACTCATCTGTCACGACCCCCTACCGGGAGTCCGTGACCGGCACGGGAGGTAGGATTTCTCCTATCCCGTAAGCCTCTAACTCCTGATTGGCATTCTTATATATGCATAACTACCAATTTCTAATACAAACAATATAGTATTTATATGGCCATCCCTATCCGATGACCTAAGTAGCACACAATCCACGGCTCGCTCAACGCCGCTTCAGTCTATACATATACACATAATCAATCACACGTACATATAATATACATATTGATCACGCGCTTAAGGGCGAGTGATCTATCATATTCACATGCAGAAGCCGTATTTTCACACAATCAAGTATTCAATCACACATATATATAAGTTTACATATTGACCACACGCTCAGTGCGTGTGATCTATCCTATTCACATGCAGGAGTCACATCCATATATATGTATATACACATGATATTCATCATATCACAACCTATATCCCCAACAACAAGACCAATCTTTAATCTGTATGAAGCCGACAATTCTAGAGTGTGACATATACATATATGCATATAGCAACTGTACAAAACAATGCTATACCAAAATGAATCATATACATATATATCCTGTCAAAATACATATAGCAGTACTACCCACGCGAACAATGCATGCGGTCTCTAAGTCTGTCCGCCTCCCTGAGATGAAGTGGAAGCGCTCTCGATGCCTAGACCACCTGTGTCTGTAACATTTAACATTGGGGTGAGTCAAACGGACTAAGTGAGAGGCTTTCCCATCCTTGGTGTAGTAGCGGGTACCACTACAACTGAGGAAGAGGAGCCAATCACAAACACATACGCATATAACGGGTTTAAACTTTCATATATTAGGTGGTCAGGCAATTAACATATATCATATTCACAATAAAGAATTTAAAGCATGGATTTACATACATTTAAATTCACACATACATCATATCATGATTTAACATATAATTCCATGTGGTCACCCGTATTCAATTAATCGTAATCATAAACTGGCCCGAAGGCAATATCTCCGTTAGGAGAGAATCTGGCCCGAAGGCAATATCTCACGTGAGCAATATGGGAACCTAGTTGATCATTCTCGGAACCCCTGGTCCCAAGATTTTACTTGGAACAATAGTCTGACCCCAAGACATCACTTGGAGCAATAGCCGGCGACTCATCTGACCTCGGTTTACCCAAGGCAATAGCCACAATGTGGTGTACTAATATACTTTGTATTTCTGTGGGTTGACTCAAGACAAACAGACTCAATCTACCCGGACTATCCATGATCGACTCGGTTTCCAGGTTGTACCATAATGACCCCTATGGACCACTGCTTACTCATTTCTCTTCTTCTTAGGCAACTCTAAATTCCCAAGTGGTTTTCTAATTCGTAAGCTCTTGGTTTAAAACAAGTCACCTATGTTCATCTCCTTTAAGAAGTTACATACACAACCACCCTTTTCAGGTGATCAACAATGAGGTTGGTTTATAATATCACACTCTCACAAATAAAGTTGAGTTGATCCTACCCCCGATATCATTTAGGTCCCGAGGACCTTCTTTCCATATAAGGCTCCTTGAGCCACCATTGCTTTTACAATTCACATACACACATATAGCACGTTTTCACATATACTGTAATTTATGAATAACAATAGCATGTTATCAAACATGTAATTCCTACAAATAGGCAAGAAGGCAAACCATATATCCATATCCGCAGTCAACCCTATAGGGCAAGGATAGGAAAGCCCCTCACCTGGTTGGCCCCTCTGATTGGCTCTCGGTGCGCCCGAAAGTCCACTCACAGTTTGGTGCCCTATACACATATACTTGAGAGATTCAGAGACTTGAAAATTCAACCACTATCGTGTACACGTAACGCTAATGCTCATGTTCTTTCTAATTAATTCCATAGACTAGTTGTTGGCTTGGAATGCCCTCAACTAGTTTTCGGAACACCTAGCATGCTTCTAATTCGTGTCCAACCCTCTCTTAATCACGCTATTCGGAAACGTTGAATTTGGGAATGCAAGGTTACCCAATTTCACCTCTATGTGTCCATGTGAAGTTCCCATTACCCAAGTCTTGAATTTATGGCTCAAGAGTCATAAATTCTACTTGTCCAAATTTCCATTTATCAAAATAACCTTGAACACTTTACCTACCCATGAATACACATACCCGAATACGCGTAAAATTAGAGAATTGTCTCTTTTTCCCCGAACGGGGTTCCGGGTGAGACGGGAATTACTCGGGTTTTCATCCCTCGTACATTCCAATAATTTTTAACAATTTTTTATAATTATTATTCAACCTTTCAATGCACCCCAAGTCATTCCACAACACCCTTAAACCTTAACAACCACATTTTCCTACACTTTTTCCAACCCGGATAAATTCCAACAATTTGGTTCCGGTTCCTAAGCTTCCAACTCACTTCCTAACATGCATATACTTCAATTTAGGACCCAGAACACTCAGATTGAATCAATTGGGGTCTTTCCAAAAATCCCTAAAATTGATAAAATTGGGGTTTGAGAGGTTCGGGACTTCTCACCTCGATTCAACCGGTTAGAAGGGCGATATGGAGTAGACGAGGCTCCCAGCTACCTTCCTCGGTGAAGAGACGGCGTTTTCCGGCGAAAAAGCTTTCTCCCTCTTGTTTCTCTCTCTAGTCCGAACTCTCTCTCTCTAGCACAACGAAGGCGACAACGGCTCCGGTGGACACGACTCCGGCCACCACTGTGCTCAGCCCGTGCGTCCGGCCACCTTCCCGTCGAGCTTCCTCCAGCCACGCCCAACCTCTCCCTCCGTTTCTTCCTCTCTTCCCTCTCGTACGCGTGGCTTTGTCCCTCACGCCTCCTTCTTTTCTTTCTTTGCCTTATATTAATATATATATATATATATATATATATATATATATATATATATATATATATATATATATATATATATATATATATAAGCATTAGGATTTTACAAAAATTTATATTTACCACATAATAAGTGATAAGCTAGTGTGTCTTTCTATCTCACTTTCCACTTTTAAAATTAATTAATTTAATTTAATTAATGGTGCTTATTAGAATAGTCTCGGGTATCACATCATCGCCGAAAACTAATTAAAAAAGATAAATGAATATCAAGTTTTCGAAACAATCATCTGCGAAAACTGATTAAAAAAAATGAATATCAAGTTTTCGAAACACTAATCTCCGAAAACTGATTAAATATAATAAAAATGAATATAAATTTTTCGAAACACTCATCGGCGAAAATTAATTAAAAAAGAAAAATAAATATCAAGTTTTCGAAACACTCATCGGTGAAAACTGCTTAAAAAAAGAAAAATTAATATCAAGTTTTCGAAACACCCATTAGCGAAAACTTACTAAAAAAAGAAAAATGAATATCAAGTTTTCGAAACACTCATCGACAAAAAATGATTACAAAAAATAAAAATAAATATAAAGTTTTTGAAACACTCATCGGCAAAAACTGATTAAAAAAGGAAAATGATATCAAGTTTTCGAAACAATCATCGGCAAAAACTGATTAAAAAAAGAAAAATGAATATCAAGTTTTCGAAACACTCATGGGCGAAAAATGATTATAAAAAGAAAAATGAATATCAAGTTTTCGACACACTCATCGGCGAAAACTAATTAAATAAAGAAAAATGAATATCATGTTTTCAAAACACTCATCGGCGAAAACTGATTAAGAAAAAAATGAATATCAAGTTTTTGAAACACTCATCGGCGAAAACTGATTGAAAAAGAAAAATGAATATCAAGTTTTCGAAACACTCATCGACGATAAATGATTAAAATAAGAAAAATGAATATCAAGTTTTCGAAACACTCATCGGCGAAAACTGATTAAAAAAAAGAAAAACAAATATCAAGTTTTCAGAACACTAATCGGTGAAAACTGATTAAAAAAGAAAAATGAATTTCAGGTTTTCGAAACACTAATCGGTGAAAACTGATTAAAAAAAGAAAAATGAATATCAAGTTTTCGAAACACTCATCGACGAAAACTAATAAAAAAAAAGAAAAATGAATATCAAGTTTTCGAAAGACTCGTCGGTGAAAACTGATTAAATAAAGAAAAATGAATATCACGTTTTCGAAACACTTATCGTTGAAAACTGATTAAAAAAGGAAAAATGAATATCAAGTTTTCGAAACACTTATCTGCGAAAACTGATTAAAAAAAGAATTATCGTTGAAAACTGATTAAAAAAGGAAAAATGAATATCAAGTTTTCGAAACACTCATCTGCGAAAACTGATTAAAAAAAGAAAAGTGAATATCAAGTTTTCGAAACACTAATCTACGAAAATTGATTAAAAAAATAAAAATGAATATTAAGTTTTCGAAACACTCATCGGCGAAATCTGATTAAAAAAGAAAAATGAATATCAAGTTTTCGAAACACTAATCGGTGAAAACTAATTAAAAAAAGAAAAATGAATATCAAGTTTTCGACACACTCATCGACGAAAACTAATTAAAAAAAGAAAAATGAATATCAAGCTTTCGAAACACTCAACGTTGAAAACTGATTAGAAAAAGAAAAATGAATATCAAGTTTTCGAAACAAACATATGCGAAAACTTATTAAAAAAAAGAAAAATGAATATCAAGTTTTCGAAACACTAATCTACGAAAACTGATTAAATAAAATAAAAATGAATATAAAGTTTTCGAAACACTCATCAGCGAAAACTGATTGAAAAAGGAAAATGAATATCAAGTTTTTGAAACACTCATCGGTGAAAACTGCTTAAAAAAAGAAAAATTAATATCAAGTTTTCGAAACACTCATTAGTGAAAACTTACTAAAAAAAGAAAAATGGATATCAAGTTTTCGAAATACTCATCGACAAAACTGATTAAAAAAAATAAAAATAAATATAAAGTTTTCGAAACACTCATCGGCAAAAACTGATTAAAAAAGGAAAATGAATATCAAGTTTTCGAAACAATCATCCGCGAAAACTTATTAAAAAAAGAAAAATGAATATCAAGTTTTCGAAACACTAAACTACGAAAACTGATTAAATAAAATAAAAATGAATATAAAGTTTTCGAAACACTTATCGGCGAAAACTGATTGAAAATGAAAAATGAATATCAACTTTTCGAAACACTCATCGACGAAAAATGATTAAAATAAGAAAAATGAATATCAAGATTTCGAAAAACTAATCGGTGAAAACTGATTAAAAAAAGAAAAATGAATATCAAGTTTTCGAAACACTCATCCTCGAAAATTGATTAAAAAAAAGAAAAATGAATATCAAGTTTTCGAAATACTCATCGACCAAAACTAATTATGTCACGACCCCCTATCGGACGTCCGTGACAGGCACGGGAAGTAGGATTTCTCCTATCCCGTAAGCCTCTAATCCCTGATTGACAATTTCACATGTTTATAACTACCCATTTCTAATACAAACAATATATAGTATTTATGGTCATCCATATCCGGTGACCTAAGTAGTGTGCAATCCACGGCTCGCTCAACGCCGCTTCAGTCTATACATATACACATAATCACTCACACGTACATATATTATACATATTGATCATGCACTTCAGGGCGGGTAGTCTATCCTATTCACATGCAGAAATCCTGTGTACAGTCATACATATATTCAATCACACACTTGCATATAGTTTACATATTGATCACACGCCTCAATGCGTGTAATCTATCCTATTCACATGTGGAAGCCATATTTTCACACAAACAAGTATTCAATCACACATACATATAATTTACGTATTGATCACACGCCTCAATGCGTGTGACCTATCCTAGTCACATGCAGAAGTCATATACGTATATACATGATATATATTATATCATAGCCTATATTCCCATCACCAAGACCTAACTTTAATCTGTATGAAGCCGACAATGCTAGAATTCAAGTGTGATATGTATATATACACAACAGATGTAAACGTACAACGCTACGCCCAAAAAGGATTCATATATACATATACATCACAACATATATACAGAATCAAAATAATTACTGACGCGAACAAAACATGCGGTCTTCAGAGTTGTTCGCCTCGTTGAGAAGAAGTGGACGCGTTCCCGACTCTTGAACCACCTGTATCTGAAACATGTAAACAGGGGGTGAGTCGAACAGACTCGGTGAGAAGCTCCCTCATCCCTGGCATAGCAGCAGGTACCACAACAACTGGGGGAAGGGAGCAACCACAACCACATGCGCATGAAATAGATTTATATTGTGATCTTTAATATTATCAGGCAATCAATAAATCATATTCACAATTAAAATCTGAATTCATGCTCCTAACATATTTATTAATCCACATGTAAATCAATCTCAACATATCTCGTTTGGTTTCACAATTAACACATACTTGTGCACGTAGGCACTCACTTTCTGTCTCCCGCATTACGCTAAGAGAAATACTAGCCCGAAGGCAATATCATGTACGAACCAGGTTGATCACACCAGGAACTTTCTGACTCCAAATCATGCTTAGAGTAATAGCCGGCAACTTGTCTGACCTCAATTTAAACCAAGGTAATGGCCACTAGGTGGCATACTTGCTGACGTCATAATCCTGTCTGTCCGATCAGGACGACTAACTCGATCTACCCGGACAACCTAACAAACTCAACTAACATATTTAACCTTGAAAGACACCCTATTTGTAACTAACTGAATATCACACGCGTTCTTTAGTTAGGCCTAGATTTCCCCTGTTTCAATTTGCAACACTCTCACTCACATTTAACAACGTAGGTTCATTTTCCTCGATGTACCATACGGTTAAAACCTTTGCACGATGATCAATTTAAATGAATTTCTAATATTAATGAACCCTCGCATATGAAATTCCAACTCAATCCTATCCACGGTATCATATAAGGCTCATTGAGCCATATTATCACGTAATATACTTGAAAGTAATCATATAAGCACATATACTATTGCACGTTGACTGCTTACTTGCTAATCATACACGTGTAACACAATTTCATTCAGATAAATAAATTTCATATAACAATTACGCAAAATAGAGCAAACCACATTTCCACGTAGTCATCCAACCCTGTGGGGCAAGGATGGGAGAGCCCCTCACCTCGTTGGCCCTCCTGATCAGTACTCGGAGTGCCTGAAGCTCCAATCACTCTGTGGTGCCCTATACACATTATATTAAGAAATTTAGAACGCGTAACTAAGCATCTACCATGCATGTGTCATGCTAATGCTTATGCACCCTTTAGCTATTTTCCAAGAATTAATTATTTAGTTCGTTACGTCGTCTTATTTCCTCTTTCTGAAAGTCCAGAATGCCCCATATTCGACTTTCACACTTTCGAGCCATTTAGAACCCCTAATTGCTTAGGTTAGAGATTTCTTCTTGTCTAAATTTCCCTTCATGTGTTCATAAGGGTATTTAACTAATAAAAGAATTAAATTCACGGTTCAAAAGAGGCTCTAGCTTACTCATTCCACCGTCTCCCTTATTCGTCGAGTAAAAGCTTAATTACTACCTCTTTAATTATATATAAAAATATAATTGGGTATAATTAAAGCCTTGGAACCAATTTAGCGGGTCTTAGGTGTCCACCACGGACTAGACCAAGGTGTTGAACCCACCGCGCAGCTCCTTACTATACGGTGGCTTAGTATTTCGCCTCTTTTCCACCGGATTGGGTTTCGGTTGAGGCGGTAAATACTCGGGCTTTATTCCCTTGACTATTTCCAGCATTTATCAAACTATCAATTTCGAATTTATAGCAATTTTCTAGCTAAATTTTCCTAATTTCCATACCCGGTCAAATCCTACGGTTTCACGTCGATTCTGAACCTCACTAAGCTTTCAATAACACCCACTAAGCTCAAATTTAACCCCGAAATGCCCCGAAGTATTTGATGAATTCCTAAAATACCCAAAATTGGAGAAATTGGGGTTTTGAGAGTTTGGGGCTTTCTTACTTGATTCCAATCGGGTAGAAGGCTTGTGGGTGTTGAAAGACGAAGTCCGTTCACCTTCTCCGGCACCGGCGTGCCTTTTTCGGCCAGTTCCTCCGTTTTCCCTTCCTCCTCTTCTATTCGATTTGGTCTCGCGTGGTGTGTGTGACCGCTGCTACTGCTACTACTTTTTTTTTTCTTTTGTGTGTAATGTGTTTTGTGAATGGGGGTCACGTTTGACCCCCATATATAATTTATTATTATTTTTTTTTTTGTGTCTTGTGTGTTGGCTGCAGCTTCTCCATTTTTTTTTTGAGCATTAGTGGAGAGGGGCACGTGGCTTTTTAGCCACTTACCTTACATATTATATATATATATATATTTATTTATTTGGTTATTTTATTTTCTTTTTCCCCATCTTTTTTTATCCCTATTCCTTTTAGGTCTTAGAAAATTTATAAATATTCCTTATTACTTTCTTCTTTATTCTTTTTTTTAACCCTATAATTCTTTAATTTAATTTATTTTTCTTTCCCAAAGAAAAATAAATTAATAATAATGATAATAATAAAAATTAATATCTCGGGAATTACAATCTTCCTCCCTTAAGAAATTTAGTCCCTGAATTTCAACAATACACTACTAACCTTAGTCTTGAAACAGATGAGGATACGTCCTGCGCATTTCACCCTCGACCTCCCATGTAGCTTCTTCAGTCGAGTGATTTCTCCATAGAACCTTAACCAATGGAATCTCTTTCGTTCTGAGTTTCTTCAACTGCCGATCTAAGATTTCCACTGGCTCCTCTTCATATGTCAGATTTTCGGCTAGTTGCACGTCTTGCGATTGAATCACGTGCGAGGGATCAAGAAGATATTTCCGAAGCATTGATACATGAAAGACAGGATGTACTGCCTCCAATTCCGTAGGCAATTTCAACCGATACGCCACGTTCCCAACTCGTTCTAGGATTTCGAATGGTCCGATATATCGAGGACTTAACTTCCCCTTTTTACCGAACCGCATTACGCCTCTCATCGGTGATATCCTCAAGAACACCTGTTCACCAACGACAAATTCAAGTTCTCTCCTTCGATTATCTGCATAAGACTTTTGCCTACTCTGAGCCGTCAGCAATCTCTCCCATATGCACTTTACTTTTTGTAAGGCATCTTGTAATAATTCTGGGCCGATTAGACTAGCCTCTCCGACCTCGAACCACCCAATCGGGGATCTGCACCTACGACCGTACAGAGCCTCGAAAGGTGCCATTTGGATACTCGCTTGGTAACTGTTATTGTATGCAAACTCAGCCAAAGGTAAATACCTTTCCCAACTTCCTCCGAAATCCATAATACGCACCCGAAGCATGTCCTCAAGAATCTGAATGGTTCTTTCTGATTGCCCGTCGGTCTGTGGATGGAACGCAGTACTCAAATCAACTCTCGTTCCCAGCACTTCCTGCAATGACTTCCAAAACCTGGAAGTGAATTGTGGCCCTCTATCAGATATTATGGATACTGGCACACTGTGCAATCTAACGATTTCTGATAGATAAATATGCGCATATTGACTCACTCCGTAAGTGGTCTTAACTGGCAGAAAGTGTGCGGATTTAGTCATGCGATCCACTATCACCCAAACCGAATCAAATCCACGTGGTGATCTTGGCAACCCTGTTACAAAATCCATCGTTATCCTCTCCCATTTCCACTCAGGTATTTCTATTTGTTTTAACGTTTCGGCGGGCTTCTGGTGTTCAGCCTTGACTTGCTGACACACTAAACACTTGGCTACATAGTTTGCAACATCCTTCTTCATGTCATTCCACCAATATAGCTGTTTCAATTCGTGACACATTTTATTAGCTCCCGGATGGATTGTATAAGTTGCCTGGTGTGCTTCCTCAAGGATCCTTTCTTTTAAGTTATCAACCATAGGGACGCACAACCGTCCCTCCAACCGAAGTATCTCGAAATCATCAATAGAGAATCGGACGTCGTCCTCCTTCTCTTTAATTACAGTATCCTTGATTTGCTTGAGGTTGGTATCTTCATCCTGTCTAGACTTCACCTCTTCTACTAGAGAGGATTTAGCTTGAAAATGAGCTAAAAATGAGTTAGAACTCCCAATCTCAAACTGATTCCCCGTTTGTTCTAGCTCGTGCAACTCTCTGATCAACGGTCTTCTTTCTTTACTTATATGAGCAAGACTACCCATGGATTTCCGACTCAGAGCATCGGCTACCACATTAGCCTTTCCTGGATGATACAAGATCGTGCAACTCTCTAACCATCGACGTTGTCTCAAGTTCAAGTCTTTCTGCTCGAAATTGTATTTGAGGCTTTTGTGGTCTGTATAAATTTCACAAGTCTCACCATACAAGTAATGCCTCCAAATTTTCAAAGCGAATACTACAGCAGCCATCTCGAGGTCATGAGTCGGGTAATTCTTCTCATGTTTCCTCAGTTTTCGCGATGTATACGCAATCACTTTGCCGTGCTGCATCAAGACACACCCTAACTCGATCCTCGACGCATCACAGTATACCACATACCCTCTTGTGCCTTCAGGTAATGCCAACACCGAAGTGGTAGTGAGACTGTCTTTCAGCTTCTAAAAACTCTGCTCACACTTGTCATCCCATATGAACTTCACTCCTTTCTGAGTCAACTTAGTCATAGGTGCAGCAACCTTAGAGAAGTCCTGCACAAATCTTCTATAATATCTAGCCAAACCCAAGAAACTTCGAATTTGAGTAACTGAGGTAGGCTGGGACCAATTCTTCACCGCTTCTACCTTACTTGGATCAACGTGGATTCCCTCTGATGATACCACATGGCCCAAAAGGCAACTCTGTCAAGCCAGAATTCACACTTACGGAATTTGGCATACAATTTCTCCTCTCTCAACTTTTGCAATGTTAATCTCAAGTGTTCTGCATGTTCTTCAGAATTTTTAGAATAAACCAAGATGTCATCAATGAAAACAATGACAAATCGGTCCAGAAATGCTTTGAAAACCCTGTTCATCATGTCCATGAATGCTACAGGAGCATTAGTTAATTCGAAAGACATCACCAAGAACTCGTAATGTCCATATCGGGTCCGGAATGCGGTCTTAGGTATGTCTGATTCTCGAATCTTTAATTGGTGATACCCAGATCGCAAGTCAATCTTGGAAAACCGCTTCGCACCCTGCAACTGATCAAATAGGTCATCTATCCTCGGCAATGGGTATTGATTGCGGATCGTCACGTTATTTAACTTTCGGTAATCGATACACAACCACAAAGATCCGTCCTTTTTCTTCACAAAAAGGACCGATGCACCCCAAGGAGACAAGCTGGGTCTTATAAAACCCTTGTCAAGCAATTTTTGCAATTGTGTATGTAGCTCCTTTAATTCTCTAGGAGCCATCCGGTAAGGTGGTGTGGAGATAGGCTGGGTGCCAGGTTGCAGCTCAATTTCAAATTCAATCTCACGATCGGGTGGCAACCCCGACAATTCTTCTGGAAATACATCCAAGAACTCTCGCACTACCGGTACTTGAGTCGGGGAAAGTACTGCTTTCGTGGTATCTTGGACCAAGGCCAAATACCCTTTGCATCCCCTTGCAAGTAACTTGGATGCCTTCAAAGCCGAGATCAAGCTTGGATACGGTGCAGCTCCGTCACCCCGTATCACAAAAGGCTCCTCGTTTGGCATAATAAATTTCAAACATTTAGCCCTACAGTCCACAACCGCATGGCAAGAAGCCAACCAATCCATTCTGAGGATCACATCAAGATCAACCATACACAACAACCGAAGGTCTACCACAGTCTCATGACCATCGACCTCCACGATGCAAGACTTGTGCACATACTCTACTTGTACCGATTCTCCCATTGGAGTAGAAACCAGTACTGTTTCTTTCATTCTAGATGGGCTTTTGTTGAATTTAGAAGCAAATGCATGCGACACATAGGAATGAGTGGAGCCGGAATCAAATAAGACTCGTGCTTCAAGAGAGCAAACAATAAGGGTACCTGTCACAACTGCATTTGATGCATGAGCGTCCTGCTGAGAAAGTGCAAATACCCCGCACTTGTCCTCCACCTACTGCCCCTGGCCCTCTACCACTAGATCGTGCACCACGACCTCTAGCTGCACCTATACTTGCTGGCTGTGGTGGTACGGTTCTTACTGGTGGGGCTGGAATAGGTGTACCCCTTGGCGTCGAATTACTTCTCACACTTGTACCCTCTTTTCTCTTTGGACACTCTCTAGCCATATGGCCCACCTGGCCGCAGTTGTAGCATCCACCTATCAGTCTCCGACACACTCCAAAATGATATCTGCCGCAAGTCGCACACTGGGGTCTTGTTTTACTGTATTTCCACCCCCTTGCACTCTCTGTCCCCCTTGAAAATTACCTCTTGTACCTGTTTCATGGGTGGTAGTTGAGGATTGTCCTCCTGCGGACCCTGAATATCCTGCACCTCCATCCGTGGTCTTCCTCTTCTTACTTCCACCTCCTTGGTTATCACTGCCTGTAATTAACTTGATTTTAGGATCAATAGATGTCCCGTACCTCTTCCTGGTTTCAATCATCCTGGCACAGTCTCCTGCTTGAGCTAAGGTCTCAAATTGTCTCCTCTGAGGTAACAAAGCAGTAAATAACGGCTCCGTGAGTCGGTGTATGAATCTCTTGATCCTCGCCTCTTCATTAGGAACTAACTCAGGTGAGAATTGAGCCAGTTCCGTAAAAAGAAACTCATACTCTGTCACGGTCATGTTAGGCGTCATCCACAACTCCTCGAATTGTTGACGCTTTGCATCTTTGGTGCCTTCAGATAGAAACCGACCCAGGAATTCCCTCTGAAAATCTTCCCAGGTCATCGGTGCCACCCTTCTTGAATACCTCCTCTGTACGGACTCTATCCATACTCTAGCAGCTCCCCTCATCTGGAATGAAGCTAATTCCACTAACTCATGTCCTGAGCACCTCAGCATGTGCCCAATTATGACTATGTCTCTCACAAAGTACTGCGGATCCTCTTTCTCAATAGTTCCGCAGAAAGTGGGTGTATGAAGCTTCAAAAATTTTGAAATTGGCAGCTCTCTGGGTGCTACCCGTGGCTCACGAGGCATTTCCTGTGGTTATTGTCATTCCCTATCCTCTTCCTCAATAACCTCCATCTCTTGATTGCTAGGAACTCTCTCTTATTCTTCCTCGCCGACTACTAACTGGCGTACTTGCCTCTGTATTTGTCTCGTCGTCTCTTCTCTTAGTTCCTGAAATCCTGCCGTGAGCATTTCCGCAACGGAAGATGCAACTGTCTCTACTTGAGGTTGAGGTTCCAGTGACTGTCTCCTCTCTTCCCCTCTCACTTGTGCTCTCCCTCGACCTCGAGCACGACCTCTACCTCGGTCTCAAGTACGGCCTCTACCTCGGCCTCGGGTGGGCATTCCCTCCTCCTAAACTGATTCTCGATCAATTTCAGCAGGAGTTCTCCCTCCACCCCTAGTCTGCCTCGTGATCGGTGGCATCCCTATACTGCACAAGGACCACACATAATGAGTACACGTATATCAATGATATTTCATATCAAAGAGAGTAGAAAGAAAGGGCTGATTCAATTTCCTAGGTACTTCCACAAGTGTCTTTTTGCTCCCACGTTGCGCCCAGGTTCACAACGAGGCGTAAACCGACACTTGGTCATACCTATGGCTTCATACAGTTTAAAGATAACCTAGCTCTGATACCAAGTTTGTCACGACCCCCTATCGGACGTCCGTGACCGGCACGGGAAGTAGGATTTCTCCTATCCCGTAAGCCTCTAATCCCTGATTGACAATTTCACATGTTTATAACTACCCATTTCTAATACAAACAATATATAGTATTTATGGTCATCCATATCCGGTGACCTAAGTAGCGTGCAATCCACGGCTCGCTCAACGCCGCTTCAGTCTATACATATACACATAATCACTCACACGTACATATATTATACATATTGATCACGCACTTCAGGGCGGGTGGTCTATCCTATTCACATGCAGAAATCCTGTGTACAGTCATACATATATTCAATCACACGCTTGCATATAGTTTACATATTGATCACACACCTCAATGCGTGTAATCTATCCTATTCACATGCGGAAGCCATATTTTCACACAAACAGGTATTCAATACACATACATATAATTTACGTATTGATCACACGCCTCAATGCGTGTGACCTATCCTAGTCACATGCAGAAGTCATATACGTATATACATGATATATATTATATCATAGCCTATATTCCCATCACCAAGACCTAACTTTAATCTGTATGAAGCCGACAATGCTAGAATTCAAGTGTGATATGTATATATACACAGCAGATGTAAACATACAACGCTACGCCCAAAAAGGATTCATATATACATATACAGAATCAAAATAATTACCGACGCGAACAAAACGTGCGGTCTTCAGAGTTGTCCGCCTCGTTGAGAAGAAGTGGACGCGTTCCCGACTCCTGAACCACCTGTATCTAAAACATGTAAACAGGGGGTGAGTCGAACAGACTCAGTGAGAAGCTCCCTCATCCCTGGCGTAGCAGCAGGTACCACTACAGCTGGGGGAAGGGAGCAACCACAACCACATGCGCATGAAATGGATTTATATTGTGATCTTTAACATTATCAGGCAATCAATAAATCATATTCACAATTAAAATCTGAATTCATGCTCCTAACATATTTATTAATCCACATGTAAATCAATGTCAACATATCTCGTTTTGTTTCACAATTAACACACACTTGTGCACGTAGGCACTCACTTTCTGTCTCCCGCATTACGCTAAGAGAAATACTGGCCTGAAGGCAATATCATGTACGAACCTGGTTGATCATACTAGGAACTTTCTGACTCCAAATCATGCTTAGAGTAATAGCCGGCAACTTGTCTGACCTCAGTTTAAACCAAGGTAATGGCCACTAGGTGGCATACTTGCTGATGTCATAATCCTGTCTGTTCGATCAGGACGACTAACTCGATCTACCCGGACAACCTAAACAAACTCAACTAACATATTTAACCTTGAAAGACACCCTATTTGTAACTAACTGAATATCATACGCGTTTTTTAGTTAGGCCTAGATTTCCCCTATTTCAGTTATGCAACACTCTCACTCACATTTAACAACGTAGGTTCATTTTCCTCGATGTACCATACGGTTAAAACCTTTGCACGATGATCAATTTAAATGAGTTTCTAATATTAATGAACCCTCACATAAGAAATTCCGACTCAATCCTACCCACGGTATCATATAAGGCTCATTGAGCCATATTATCACGTAATACACTTGAAATTAATCATATAAGCACATATAGTGTTGCACATTGACTGCTTACTTGCTAATCCTACATGTGTAACACAATTTCATTCAGATAAATAAATTTCATCTAACAATTACGCAAAATAGAGCAAACCATATTTCCATGTAGTCATCCAACCCTGTGGGGCAAGGTTGGGAGAGCCCCTCACCTCGTTGGCCCTCCTGATCAGTACTCGGAGTGCCTGAAGCTCCAATCACTCTGTGGTGCCCTATACACATTATATTTAAGAAATTTAGAACGCGTAACTAAGCATCTACCATGCATGTGTCATGCTAATGCTTATGCACCCTTTAGCTATTTTCCAAGAATTAATTATTTAGTTCGTTACGTCGTCTTATTTGCTCTTTCTGAAAGTCCAGAATGCCCCATATTCGACTTTTACACTTTCGAGCCATTTAGAACCCCTAATTGCTTAGGTTAGAGATTTCTACTTGTCTAAATTTCCCTTCATGTGTTCATATGGGTATTGAACTAATAAAAGAATTAAATTCACGGTTCAAAAGAGGCTCTAGCTTACTCATTACACCGTCTCCCTTATTCGCCGAGTAAAAGCTTAATTACTACCTCTTTAATTATATATAAAAATATAATTGGGTATAATTAAAGCCTTGGAACCAATTTAGCAGGTCTTAGGTGTCCACCACGGACTAGACCAAGGTGTTCAACCCACCGCGCAGCTCCTTACTATACGGTGACTTAGTATTTCGCCTCTTTTTCATCGGATTGGGTTTCGGTTGAGGCGGTAAATACTCGGGCTTTATTCCCTTGACTATTTCCAGCATTTATAACACCTATACTACTCCAATCAAAGCCTAAACATGCATCAAACTATCAATTTCGAATTTATAGCAATTTTCTAGCTAAATTTTCCTAATTTGCGTACCCACTCAAATCCTACGGTTTCACTTCGATTCTGAACCTCACTAAGCTTTCAATAACACCCACTAAGCTCAAATTTAACCCCGAAATGCCCCGAAGTATTTGATGAATTCCTAAAATACCCAAAATTGGAGAAATTGGGGTTTTGAGAGTTTGGGGCTTTCTTACTTGATTCCAATCGGGTAGAAGGCTTGTGGGTGTTGAAAGACGAAGTCCGGTCAACTTCTCCGGCACCGGCGTGCCTTTCTCGGCCAGTTCCTCCGTTTTCCCTTCCTCCTCTTCTTTTCGGTTTGGTCTCGCGTGGTGTGTGTGACCACTGCTATTGCTTCTACTTTGTTTTTCTTTTGTGTGTAATGTGTTTTGTGAATGGGGGTCACATTTGGCCCCCATATATAATTTATTATCATATATATATATATATATATATATATATATATATATATATTTGTGTCTTGTGTGTTGGCTGCAGCTTCTCCATTTTTTTTTGTGTATTAGAGGAGAGGGGCACATGGCTTTTTAGCCACTTACCTTACATAATATATATATATATATATATATATATATATATATATATATTTGGTTATTTTATTTTCTTTTTCCCCATCTTTTTTTTATCCCTACTCCTTTTAGGTCTTAGAAAATTTATAAATATTCCCTATTACTTTCTTCTTTATTCTTTTTTTTTAACCCTATAATTCTTTAATTTAATTTATTTTAAAAATTAATGTCTCGGGTATTACAAATTAAAAAAGAAAATGAATATCAAGTTTTGGAAACACTCATCGGTGAAAACATTAAAAAAAGAAAAATGAATATCAAGTTTTCGAAGCACTCATCGACGAAAACTAATTAAAAAAAATGAAAATGAATATAAAATTTTCGAAACACTCATCGGCGAAAATTAAATAAAAAATGAAAATGAATATCAAGTTTTCGAAACACTCATCGGTGAAAACTGCTTAAAAAAAGAAAAATTAATATCAAGTTTTCGAAACACTCATTGCCCTAGCCTGGCACTAGGGTCAGTAAAAGACTAAAAGATTTGCCCATTGAGGCCATTGCCCTAGCCTGGTACTAGGGTCAGCAAAAGACTAAAAGATTTGCCCGTTGAGGCCATTGCCCTAGCCTGGCACTTGGGTCAATTAAAGATTTAAAAGAAATTGCCCGTTGAGGCCATTGCCCTAGCCTGGTACTACGGTCAGTTGAGTGATTTACAGTTTTCATGATGACATGTTTAATATGTTTGCTTGTTTATGAAAAGCATGATAGAGGAGCATGATCCGTAGGTCTATCCATGATTTTATGTTATATTAATATTGCCTGATCGTAATATAACATTTGATAAACTGGATTTTCATGCGCATGTGATTGTGGGTGTTTCCCTTTCCCCAGCTGTAGTGGTACCCTCCGCTACACCGAGGATGGGAAGCTTCTCACTGAGTCTGTTTGACTCTCTCCCTCTGCTTCAATGTTTCAGATACAGGTATCGGGCAGACGTCGACGTCCGAAAAATGATACAGACATCAGACAATCCTTTACGCATTAATTCGCATGGGTGGACATCTTTTGGTTATTTTGATTTCGTTTGTTGTACATATTTTAATGTTGTAAGTGTTGTAAATATTTATAGCTTTTTATGTACGTTCTCTCTAGACTTGTCGGCTTCACATGTATTTAAAGACAGGGTCCAGTTTGTGGAAAACTAGGATATATGTATGAGTATATAAACTTCTGCATATGAATAGGATAGATCGTACACATTGAGGCATACGGTCAATATGATATGGATATATCTCTAGACTTGTCGGCTTCACATGTATTTAAAGACAGGGTCCAGTTTGGGGAAAACTAGGATATATGTATGAGTATATAAACTTCTGCATGTGAATAGGATAGATCGTACACATTGAGGCATACGGTCAATATGATATGGATATATATATATATATATATATATATATATATATATATATTATGTGTGCTTGCTGCATGTGAATAGGATAGATCGTACGTATTGAGACGTACGGTCAATATGATATGAATATTTACCTTATGAGTGCTGATATATATATCTATACAGTGAGTTGAGCTGAAGCGGTATTGAGCGAACCACGGATTGCAGGTTAATTAGGCCACCGGTGAGGGGTGTCCACTATTATGATATATACATGTTGATTGTATAGCAGGGTAGTTATAGTTAGGTTCACAGGGTAAGGCTTACGGGTTTAGAGGTAAAAGTCTAATCCCGTGCCGGTCACGTACTCCCGATTTGGGGTCGTGACAAACTTGGTATCAGAGCCAGGTTATCTTTAAACTGTATCAAGTTTTCGAAACACCCATTAGCTAAAACTTACTAAAAAAAGAAAAATGAATATCAAGTTTTCGAAACACTCATCGACGAAAAATGATTAAAAAAATAAAAATAAATATCAAGTTTTCGAAACACTCATCGGTGAAAACTTATTAAATAAACAAAAATGAATATCACGTTTTCGAAACACTCATCGGCGAAAACTGACTAAGAAATAGAAAAATGAATATCAAGTTTTCAAGAACACTCGTTGGCGAAAACTGATTAAAAAAAAGAGAAATGAATATCAAGTTTTCGAAATACTAATCGGCAAAAAAAGATTAATAAAAGAAAAACGAATATCAAATTTTCAGAACACTCATCGGCGAAATTTGATTAGAAAAAGAAAAATTAATATCAAGTTTTCGAAATACTCATAAGCAAAAACTGATTAAAAAAAGAAAAATGAATATAAAATTTTCGAAACACTCATCGGCGAAAAATGATTAAAAGAGAAATATGAATATAAAGTTTTCGAAACACTCATCGACGAAAACTGATTCAAAAAAGAAAAATGAATATCAAGTTCTCGAAACACTCATTAGCTAAAACTGATTAAAAAAAGAAAAATGAATATCAAGTTTTCGAAATACTTATCGACTAAAACTTGTTAAAAAAAAGAAAAATGAACATCAAGTATTCGAAACACTCATTAGTGAATACTTACCAAAAAAGAAAAATGAATATCAAGTTTTCGAAACATTTATCGACGAAAAATGATTAAAAAATAAAAATAAATATCAAGTTTTCGAAACACTCATCGGTGAAAACAAATTAAATAAACAAAAATGAATATAACGTTTTCGAAACACTAATCGGCGAAAAATGATTAAGAAAAGGAAAAATGAATATCAAGTTTTCAGAACAGTCATCGGCGAAAACTGATTAAAGGAAAGAAAAATGAATATCAAGTTTTTGAAAATACTCATTGGCGAAAACTGATTAAAAACAAGAAAATGAATATCAAGTTTTCGAAACACTAATCGACGAAAACTGATTAAAAAAAAGAAAAATGAATATCAACTTTTTGAAACACTTATCGGCGAAAACAGATTAAAAAAAATGAAAATCAAGTTTTCGAAACACTAATCTACGAAAACTGATTAAAAAAAAAAGAAAAATGAATATAAAGTTTTCGAAACACTAATCGACGAAAACTGATTAAAAAAAAGAAAAATGAATATCAAGTTTTCGAAACACTAATCGGTGAAAACTGATTAAAAAATGAAAAATGAATATCAAGTTTTCGAAACACTAAATGACGAAAACTGATTAAAGAAAAAGAAAAATGAATATCAAGTTTTCAAAACACTTATCGGCGAAAACTGATTAAAAAAAGAAAAATGAATATTAAGTTTTCGAAACACTAACCTACGAAAACTGATTAAAAAAATAAAAATGAATATAAAGTATTCGAAACACTCATCGACGAAAACTGATTAAAAAAGAAAAATGAATATCAAGTTTTCGAAACACTCATCGACGAAAAATGATTAAAAAAAGAAAAATGAATATCAATTTTTCGAAATGCTCATCGGCGAAAACTGATTAAAAAAAGAAAAATGAAGAACAAGTTTTCGAAACACTCATTAGCTAAAACTTACTAAAAAAAGAAAAATAAATATCAAGTTTTCGAAACACTCATCTGCGAAAACTGATTAAAAAAATGAATATCAAGTTTTAGAAACACTAATATACGAAAACTGATTAAAAAAATGAATATCAATTTTTCGAAACACTAATAGGCGAAAATTGATTAAAAAAGAAAAATGAATATCAAGTTTTCGAAACACTCATCGACGAAAAATGATTAAAAAAAGAAAAATGAATATCAAGTTTTCAAAACACTTATCGGTCGAAAACAGATTAAAAAAAGAAAAATGAAAATCAAGTTTTCGAAACACTAATCTACGAAAACTGATTAAAAAAAAGAAAAATGAATATAAAGTTTTCGAAACACTAATCTATGAAAACTGATTAAAAAAATAATAAATGAATATAAAGTTTTCGAAACACTTATCGGCGAAAACTGATTAAAAAAGAAAAATGAATATCAAGTTTTCGAAACACACATCGGTGAAAACCGATTAAAAAAAGAAAAATGAATATAAAGTTTTCGAAGCACTAATCTACGAAAACTGATTAAAAAAATAAAAATGAATATAAAGTTTTCGAAATACTCATCGGCGAAAACTGAATAAAAAAGAAAAATGAATATCAAGTTTTCGAAACACTCATCGACGAAAAATGATTAAAAAAAGAAAAATGAATATCAAGTTTTCAAAACACTAATCGGAGAAAATAAATTTAAAAAAGAAAAATGAATATCAAGTTTTCGAAACACTAATCGACGAAAACTGATTAAAAAAAAAGAAAAATGAATATCAAGTTTTCGAAACACGTATCTGCGAAAACTGATTAAAAATAGAAAAATGAATATCAAGTTTTTGAAACACTAATCTACGAAAACTGATTAAAAAAAATAAAAATGAATATAAAGTTTTCGAAACATTCATCGGCAAAAACTGATTAGAAAAAGAAAAATGAATATCATGTTTTCAAAACACTAATCTACGAAAACTGATTAAAAAAATGAATATAAATGCATGCGACACATAGGAATGAGTGGAGTAGAGACCAATACTGTTTCTTTCATTCTAGACGGGCTTTTGTTGAATTTACAGGTAAATGCATGCGACACATAGGAATGAGTGGAGCCGGAATCAAATAAGACTCGTGCTTCAAGAGAGCAAACAATATGAGTACCTGTCACCACTGCATTTGATGCATGAGCATCTTGCTGAGAAAGTGCAAATACCCGTGCTTGTCCTCCACTTACTGCCCCTGGCCCTCTGCCACGTGATCCTGCACCACGACCCCTAGCTGCACCTGTACTTGCTGTCTGTGGTGGTACAGTTCTTACTGGTGGGGCTGAAATAGGTGTACTCCTCGGCGTCGGATTACTTCTCACACTTTTACCCTCTTTTCTCTCTGGACACTCTCTAGCCATATGGCCCACCTGGCCGCAAATGTAGCATCCACCTGTCAGTCTCCGACACACTCCAAAATGATACCTGCCGCAAGTCGCACACTGGGGTCTTGTTTTACCGGCATTTCCACCCCCTTGCACTCTCTGTCCCCCTTGAGTATTACCTGTTGTACCTGCTTCAAGGGTGGTAGTTGAGGATTGTCCTCTTGCGGACCCTGAGTATCCTGCACCTCCACCTGTTGTCTTCCTTTTCTTACTTCCACCTCCTTGGTTATCACTGTCCGTAATCAACCTGACTTTGGGATCAACCGCCGTCCCGTACCTCTTCCTGGTTTCAATCATTCTGGCACAGTCTGCGGCTTGAGCTAAAGTCTCAAATTGCCTTCTATGAGGTAACAAGACAGTAAATAGCGGCTTCGTGAGATGGTGTATAAATCTCTTGATCCTCGCCTCTTCATCTGGAACCAACTCAGGTGAGAATTGAGCCTGTTCCGTAAAAAGTAACTCATATTCCATCACAGTCATGTTAGGCGTCATCCACAACTCCTGGAATAGCTGACGCTTTGCATCTTTGGTGCCTTCAGATAGAAACCGACCCAGGAATTCCCTCTGAAAATCTTCCCAGGTCATCGGTGCCACCCTTCTTGAATACCTGGTCTGTACGGACTCTATCCATACTCTAGCAGCTCCCCTCAGTTGAAATGAAGCCAACTCCACCAACTCATGCCCTGAGCACCTCAGCATGTGCCCAATTCTGACTACGTCTCTCACAAAATACTTCGGATCCTCTTTCTCACTAGTTCCTCAGAAAGTGGGTTGATGAAGCTTCGGAAATTTTGAAATTGGCAGCTCTCAGGGTGCTATTCGCGGCTCACGAGGCACTTCCTGTGGTTGTTGTCATTCTCTGTCCTCTTCCTCAACAACCTCCATCTCCTGATTGCTAGGAACTCTCTCTTCTTCATCCTCGCCGACTACTAACCGGTGTACTTCCCTTTGTATTTGTCTCGTCATCTCTTGTCTTAGTTCCTGAAATCCTGCTGTGAGCATTTCTGCCACAAAAGGTGCACCTGTCTCAACATGAGGTTCCGGTGACTGTCTCCTCTCTTCTTCTCTCACTTGTGCTCTACCTCGACCACAAGCACGACTTCTACCTCGGCCTCGGGTACGGCTTCTACCTCGACCTCGGGTGGGCATTCCCTTCTCCCGAACTGATTCTCGATCAATTTCAGCAGGAGTTCTCCCTTCACCCCTAGTCTGTCTCGTGATAGGTGGCATCCCTATACTGCACAAGGACCACACCTAATAAGTACACGCATATCAATGATATTTCATATCAAAGAGAGTAGAAAGAAAGGGCTGCCTCAATTTCCTGGGTACTCCCACAAGTGCTTTTTTACTCCCACGTTGCTCCCGGGTTAACAAAGAGACGTAAACTGACACCCAGGCATACCTATGGCTTCATACAGTTTAAAGATAACCTGGCTCTGATACCAAGTTTGTCACGACCCCCTATCAGACGTCCGTGACCGGCACGGGAAGTAGGATTTCTCCTATCCCGTAAGCCTCTAACCCCTGATTGACATTTTCACATGTTTATAACTACCCATTTCTAATACAAACAATATATATAATATATATGTATACGACCATCCATTTCCGGTGACCTAAGCAGTTTGCAATCCACGGCTCGCTCAGCGCCACTTCAGTATATATATATATACACATAATCATTCACACGTAGATATAGTATACATATCGATCACGCGCTTCAGTGCAGGTGATCTATCCTATTCACATCCAGAAGCCCTGTATGCAGTCATACATATATTCAATCACACACTTGCATATAGTTTACATATTGATCACACGCCTCAATGCGTGTAATCTATCCTATTCACATGCGGAAGCCATATTCTCATACAATCAGGTATTCAGTCACACACATATATATAATTTACATATTGATCACACACCTCAAGGCATGTGATCTATCCTAGTCGCATGCGGAAGTCATATATATATATGTACATGATATATGCTATATCATAGCCTAAATTCTCAATACCAAGACCTAACTTTAATCTGTATGAAGCCGACAATGCTAGAATTCAAGTGTGACATATATATATACACAGAAGATGTAAACGTACATACGCCACGCCCAAAAAGGATTCATATATATATATATATATATACATCACAACATATATACATAATCAAAATAACTACCGACGCGAGCAAAGCGTGTGGTCTTCAGAGTTGTCCGTCTCCTTGAGAAGAAGTGGACGCGTTCCCGACTCCTGAACCACCTGTATCTGAAACATGTAAACAGGGGGTGAGTCGAACAGAATCAGTGAGAAGCTCCCCCATCCCTGGCGTAGCAGCGGGTACCACTACAGCTGGGGGAAGGGAGCAACCACAACCACATGCGCATGAAACGGATTCGTATTATGATCTTTAACATGATCAAGCAATTAGTAAATCATATTCACAATTTAAAATCCTATTTCATGCTTCTAACATATTTATTAATCCGCATGTAAATCAATCATAAACATATATCATATGGTTCCATTGTTAACATATACTTGTGCACGTAGGCACTCACTTTCTGTCTCTCGCATTACGCTAAGAGAAATACTGGCCCGAAGGCAATTCCACGTACGAACCTGGTTGATCACACCAGGAACTTTCTGACTCCAAGGCATGCTTAGAGTAATAGCCGACAACTTGTCTTACCTCAGTTTAAACCAAGGTAATGGCCACTATGTGGCATACTTGCTGACGTCATAATCATGTCTGTCCGATCAAGATGACCGACTCGAACTACCCGGACAACCTAAACAAACTCAACTAACATATTTAACCTTGAAAGACGCCCTATTTGTAACCTACTGAATATCATACGTGTTCTTTAATTAGGCCTAGATTTCCCCCGTTTCCATTATGCAACACTCTCACTCACATTTAACAACCTAGGTTCATTTTCCTCAATGTACCATACGGTCAAAACCTTTGCACGATGATCAATTTAAATGGGTTTCTAATATTAATGAAGCCTCACATATGAAATTCTGACTCAATCCTACCCATGGTAACATGTAAGGCTCAGTGAGCCACAATAGCACATATACACCTTGAGATTAATCATATAAGCACATATACTATTGCACGTTGACTACTTACTTGCAAATCATACACGTGTAACGCAAATTTATTCATATAAATAAGTTTTATATAACAATTACACAAATAGAGCAAACCACATATCCACGTAGTCATCCAACCCTGTGGGACAGGGATGGGAGAACCCCTCACCTCGTTGGCCCTCTTGTTCTGTCCTCGGAGTGCTTGGAGCTCCAATTACCCTGTAGTGCCCTATACACATAAACTAAGCATCTACCATGCATGTGTCATGCTAATGCTTATGCACCCTCTAGCTATTTTCCAAGAACTAATTATTTAGTTCGTTACGTCGTCTTATTTGCTCTTCCTGAAAGACCAGAATGCCCCATATTCGACTTTCACACTTTCGAGCCACTTAGAACCTCTAATTGCTTAGGTTAGAGATTTCCACTTGTCTAAATTTCCCTTCATGTATTCATATGGGTATTTAACTAATAAAAGAATTAAATTCACGGTTCAAAAGAGGCTCCAGTTTACTCATCCCACCGTCTCCCTTATTCGCCGAGTAAAATCTTAATTACTACCTCTTTAATTATATATAAAAATATAATTGGGTATAATTAGAGCCTTGAAACCAATTTAGCGGGTCTTAGGTGTCCCCCACGGACTAGACCAAGGTGTCCAACCCACCGCACAGCTCCTTACTGTACGGTGGCTTAGTATTTCGCCTCTTTTTTCACCGGATTGGGTTCCAGTTGAAACGGTAAATACCGGGCTTTATTCCCTTGTATGTTTCCAGCAATTAGAACACCTATACTACTCTAATCCAAGCCTATACATGCATCAAACTATCAATTTCGAATTTATAGCAATTTTCCTAACCCAATTTCCATGATTTCCATACCCGGTCAAATCCTACGGTTTCACTTTGATTTTGAACCTTACTAAGCTTTCAATAACACCCACTAAGCTCAAATTTAACCCCAGAATGCCCCGATTGGAAGTATTTGAAGAATTCCTAAAATTCCCAAAATTGGAGAAATTGGGGTTTTGGGAGTTTGGGGGCTTTCTCACCTTGAATCAATCGGCTAGAAGGCTTGTGAGTGTTGAAAGAGACTTCCGGTCAGCTCTCCGGTCACCGGCGCCGCCTCTCTGGCGTGAATCCGGCCAAAATCGTGCTTCCCGTGGCTTGTTCTTCTTCCTCGCGTGTGTGCGCCTCTGCTTCCGTTTCGTGCGTGCTTCTCCTTATTTTTTTTAATGGGTGTGTGTGTTTTTACTGAATGGGGCACATGGCTTCTTAGCCACTTCACTTTAACATATTGTGTGTGTGTGTGTGTGTATATATATATATATATGTGTGTGTGTGTGTTGGCTGATTTGGGGTGTGTGTGCGTTTTGTTTAGTGGAATGGGGGTCACGGTTTTGACCCCCATTTTACATATTATATATTATAATTTTTTTTTGTTTAAATGAATTGAAAAAGGGGCACACGGTTTATCACCAAAAAAAAGAATAAAAAGAATATAAACTAATATATTACTTAAATCCTAATTTCTTCCCATCTTTTTAAATCCCACTTTCTTTTAAGTCCAAAAATTAATATATTATCCCCATTTTTTTTCTTCTTATTATTTCTACTTTTTAATTTAATTTATTTTTCTTTCCCAAAGAAAAATAAATTAATAACAATGATACTAATAAAAATTAATATCTCGGATATTACAATCTTCCCCCCTTAAGAAATTCGGTCCTTGAATTTCAAATAAACTACTAACCTTAGTCTTTAAACAGATGAGGATACGTCTTGCACATTTCACCCTTGACCTCCCATGTAGCTTCTTCGGTCGAGTGATTTCTCCATAGAAATTTAACCAATGGAATCTCTTTCGTTCTGAGTTTCTTCAAAATCCGATCTAAGATTTTCACTGGCTCCTCTTCATATGTCAGATTTCCAGTTAGCTACACGTCTTGCGATTGGATTACGTGCGAGGGGTCGGGAAGATATTTCCGAAGCATTGATACATGAAAGACAGGATGCACTCGCTCCAATTCCGTAGGCAATTCCAACCGATACGCCACATTCCCAACACGTTCTAGGGTTTCAATCAGTCCGATATACCGAGGACTTAGCTTCCCCTTTTTACCGAATCGCATCACGCCTCTCATTGGTGATATCCTCAGAAACACCTGTTCACCAATGGCGAATTCGAGTTCTCTTCTTCGGTTATCTGCATAGGATTTCTACCTACTCTGAGCCGTTAACAATCTCTCCCTTATACACTTCACCTTTTGCAAGGCATCTTGTAACAATTCCGGGCCGACTAGGCCAGCTTCTCCGACCTCGAACCACCCAATCGGGGATCTGCACCTACGACCGTACAGAGCCTCGAAAGGTGCCATTTGGATACTCGCTTGATAACTGTTATTGTATGCAAATTCAGCCAAGGGTAAATACCTTTCCCAACTTCTGCCGAAATCCATAATACACGCTCGAAGCATGTCTTCAAGGATCTGAATGGTTCTTTCTGATTGCCTGTCGGTCTGTGAGTGGAACGCAGTACTCAAATCAACTCTAGTTCCCAACACTTCCTACAATGACTTCCAAAACCTGGAAGTGAACTGTGGCCCTCTATCATATATTATGGACACTGGCACACCGTGCAATCTAACGATTTCTGATAGATAAATCTGTGCATATTGACTCACTCCGTAAGTGGTCTTAACTGGCAGAAAGTGCGCGGACTTAGTCATGCGATCCACAATCACCCAAACCGAATCAAATCCACGTTGTGATCTTGGCAACCCTTGTAATACCCCGAAAAATTTCAAGGATTAAAGAATGATTTATTTAAAAATTTTGAGGATTTAAGAAGGATTTATTCCGGGGCTAGGAATTAAAACCTTAAAAAGAATATAGGAAAATTATGAAAGTTAAAGGAAACCGAAAAGGAACCGTGAAATTCTTCGAAATTTCAAGTAAAATAAAAGATGAAAGAAATGAGTAAAATAATTTTTTTAGAAATTATTCAGGACCTACGAAATTAGAAACCCAAAATAAATAGGAGTGAGAACTAAATTAAAATATTATTAGTTATTGTTTATATAGTTATTAATTAATTAATTAATTTTATACTATTTTCATATTTTATTATTATTATTAATATATATTAATTATTAAAGAAAAGAAAGGAAAAGAAAATAAAAGAGAAAAAGAGAGAGGGAGGGGGCTACTGGGAAGAAGGAGAAGCAAGGAAGAAAAAGAGAAGGAAATGAGAGGGAGAGAGAAGAGAGAGAGGGAGAGCTAGGGCTTGGAGGTGGGAGGAGATCCAGAGGGAATATCGCCGGAATACGGCGAGCCGGAGTTGGAGGAGGAGCCAGAGATCATCCTCGTCTCAATCTCTCGAGTTAATGTTGGTATAACGCCCGATTCTCTCCAAGTCCCCATTTTCTTCATTTTTCTTCATTTTTGGAATTGAGTTGAGAATCCAAGTTTGGGCGGATATGAGGGTAGAATAATGTTTCTAAAGTGTTCTTGAACACTCATTGGGGTTAGGATTCGAGGCTAGATCATTGGATTTGGCCGGATTCGAAGCCGGAAGAGTTTGGGGTTTATAAAACCCATTTTTCCCAATCTCGAACGATCAACGATTCGGCGACGAATCAGAGTTGGATTTGAGTTGTAGGACTTCCTAAATGTAGTATATATGTAGGTGAACAAAATCCGTGGGGTGTGGAGTCGAAGCCGGGGGCGGAAGGGGGCCGGAACGGGCCCAAACCAGCCCACAATACAGTAAACGAATTGCTGTGCTGCGAGCTGGCGCTATAGCGCCGAAATCGGCGCTATAGCGCTAGCTCTCGGGTGTACCAAGAGCTACTAGGCAGCAACTCGGCGCTATAGCGCTCGGCCTCTGCCCAGCATGCCCAAAATTCATTTCTTTGCCAATTCGGGGTGTCCGAACCTCCTACTTTCAGTCCTAAACTTCTTAGAACACCACCAACCATGTTTTTAAGGATCAAAATCATTCCAAATGTCTTCTTGTCCCTCAAGAATAGAAACTTACGGAGTAAACTAAGTCCAACTTCTTGAATTTCAACCTTAAACTATCACAACCTTTGGGCAACCTTAAGTGGGATAAATTGGAGGTATATTGAGGTTTAGAAACTAGATTTCTTAGGACCCAAGTAGGAACACAAGTTGATTTAAAATGCTTAGACCTTCCTAAAATTAGGATTCCATCCAACCAAGCTATATAAGCTTTCTTAGATGCGAATACAAGTTAGATAGAGGTCTATTACTCAAATCCAAGTATGTGAAACACTCAAGTAGAGTGTTATACGCGAGTAAGTCAAGTGTCCGAGGAAGGATACGCATAAGTCGGGATAGAGAAGTTCGATAAGACCAAGAGCTTGACTCTGTGGCAACCAGGTACTACACGTGAGAGTAATGGAGAGATAAATAACAAGTTAAGCTAAGTAATAATCTTAATGAAATAAATGTTGTTCTTATAGGAACAACGGCACGCAAAAGAGTGCAACAGGAACTCCGAGGAGACTAAAGCTACAGGAGAGGATTGCATGGAAGGTTGGCCAAGGTGAGGGCTCTTTCATCTCTGCTCCTAGGGTCGTATGCTTATGTGGATTACATGAGTATGTATATTCTCTGCTTGTCTGGTATGTGTTAGCTAGAGATATAAAATGCTAAAAGAATGAAAGAATTAGAAAATAGGTTGTGGAAAGTGGCTTGGATAGGAAGACATAGGAGTAGAGTGTAATTTTTTTGCTATGATTGGTGTGTTACAAATCCAACTCATACACTCCGGAGGCATGATGAGTATTTTATTAAATCTTTTCCATGACGGTGGCAAGAGTCCTTGTACGGAAGGACTAAACTTTTATTTTGAAAACTCGTCACGACGGTGACTTAAATTATAATCATGCAAAGGGAGTTATTGGTGGGTTTCGGATTTGATTATGCTAGCGATGTGAGACATCGACTAGAACAACGTTAGATGGCACTTGAGACCTCAGTTTTATAATCACCATGACGATGGTCATTGCCCTATCCTGGCAATAGGGTCAGAAAGGTTTTATATAGCTATGACGATAGCTTGAGGCTCAGAGAGTGCATCTGGACGAGTATATGAGTTATATCCTGTTGAGGATACTTGTACATATTAATAAGGAGAAGAATTGTTGATCCTTCAGGAAAGATACAAAGAATCCTATTAATATGTGAGACTAAGGTAAGGAGACACGGGAGGAACCTACGGGTGAACCGTGAGCCTAACCTAGTAAAAGAGAAACCATCCTGTGGAGTTGGTCCATGGTGTGTCAGTGGCTATGCTTCGAGACGTCATGTCGTGCCCGCCATGTGGCCTGGTTGGGTAATGGAGGAGTGGGCTCAAGCTATTGCCCTGCATCAAGGGGTTAGGAGGTGCCGCGTGGTGGCTATGCGTCAGTTGTTTGATAGATAGAAGTTGATTGTGTTTGATTAACAGAATTGTCACGAGGTGACCAGTACCCAAGTGAATGGGTTATGTATGTTTTGCCACGTGGTGGCCAGTAGATACCCCAGGCTTGGGGAGATTAAGTAGATGTATGTTTAGCATCTGTGTGTATGTATAAATTGTCTGTGGTTGCATATAACTGTTGATTGTGCAGCGTAGTGGTAACGTACAGGACTACGTCACCACGTGTCTTGTTGATTCAAACATGCTGAACGTGAGAAAACCGGTAGGTAAAAGCCGGCACTATGTGTTACATGTTACTTGCTGATTGATCACCAAGAATGCATGCTAACTCACAGTAACTAGTTGTTTGTGCATGTGGTTGTGTATGACTCCCAGTCCCAGCGGTAAGGTACCCGCCTTGCGCCGGGGATGGGAGAGTCCTCACTGAGTCGCGTGGTTAAGACTCCCACCTCATTTTTACTACACAGAGACAGGTTAAGTATAGGTGGAAGAAGTCTCGGTGCAACGAGGGTTGAGCAACACTTTCCAAGACCCACAACTTGTTCATGTGGGTGAATGAATTGTAATTGACATTTAATTTACTTTATCATGTATTATAAAGTAAAGGGTAGACGTACCCAATTAGATTGTATTACTAAATCTAGAAGTGCCAGCTTCACATACCTTAAAGATCAGGATTTATTTTACTGCGTTACAGGGAAAATTTGCTTTCAAATATATATATATATATATATATATATATATATATATATATATATCTGTTGCATGTGAATAGGATAGGCAGCATCTTCGGACGTGTAGCCAGTACACAGGTTATATATATTATGTGTGTTTTCCTATATCTATATCCTGAAGCGGCAATGGCCGTGGATTTGCTTGCCTAGGATAGGCCACCATTTCGGTGTAGCCATTGTATTATACTGCATGTGGATGTATTTTCAATAATAGATATTCTGTCAATTAGGTGATAAGGCTTACAGGCATAGGGATATTCCCTGTGTCTGTGCCAGTCACGGTCCTCTAAACGGGGGTCATGACAACCCTGTTACAAAATCCATAGTTATCCTCTCCCATTTCCACTCAAGTATTTCTATCTGTTGTAATGTTCTGGCGGGCTTCTGGTGTTCAACCTTGACTTGCTGACACACTAAACATCTGGCTACATAGTTTGCAACATCTCTCTTCATGCCATTCCACCAATATAGCTATTTCAGGTCCTGACACATTTTATTAGCTCCCGGATAGATTGTATAAGCTGTCCGGTGTGCTTCTTCAAGGATTCTTTCTTTCAAGTTATCAACCATAGGAACACACAACCGTCCCTACAACCGAAGTACTCTGGAATCATCAATAGAGAATCGGACATCGTCCCCTTTCTCTTTAGTTACTGTATCCTTGATTTGCTTGAGGTTGGTATCTTCATCCTGACTAGCCTTCACTTCTTCTACCAGAGAGGATTTAGCTTGCAAATGGGCTAAAAGTGAGTTAGAACTCCCAATCTCAAACTGATTCCCCGTCTGTTCTAGCTCGTGCAACTCTCTGATCAACGGTCTTCTTTCTTCACATATATGAGCAAGACTGCCCATGGATTTCCGGCTCAGAGCATCGGCTACCACATTAGCCTTTCCTGGATGATACAAGATCGTGCAGTCGTAGTCTTTCAACAACTCTAACCATCGACTTTGTCTCAAGTTCAAGTCTTTCTACTCGAAAATGTATTTGAGGCTTTTGTGGTCTGTATAAATTTCACATGTCTCACCGTACAGGTAATGTCTCCATATTTTCAAAGCAAATACTATAGCCGCCATTTCGAGGTCGTGAGTCGGGTAATTCTTCTCATGTTTCCTCAGTTGTCGCGATGCATACGCAATCACCTTGCCGTGCTGCATCAAGACACACCCTACCCCGATCCTCGACGCATCACAGTATACCACATACCCTCCTGTGCCTTCAGGTAATGCCAACACCGGAGCGGTAGTGAGGCTGTCTTTCAGCTTCTGAAAACTCTGCTCACATTTATCATCCCATATGAACTTCACCCCCTTCTGTGTTAATTTAGTCATAGGTGCAGCAACCTTAGAGAAGTCCTACACAAATCCGCTATAATATCCGGTCAAGCCAAAGAAACAACGAATTTCAGTAACTGAGGTATGCTGGGACCAATTCTTCACCACTTCTACCTTACTTGGATCAACGTAGATTCCCTCTGATGATACCACGTGACCCAAAAAGGCAACTCTGTCTAGCCAGAATTCACACTTAGAGAACTTGGCATACAATTTC
Source organism: Senna tora (assembly GCA_014851425.1). Lineage (NCBI taxonomy): Eukaryota > Viridiplantae > Streptophyta > Magnoliopsida > Fabales > Fabaceae > Senna > Senna tora. Next base: position 19,867,463 of record CM026262.1, read on the forward strand.
TCCTCTCTCAACTTCTGCAATGCTATTCTCAAGTGTTCTGCATGTTCTTCAGAATTCTTAGAGTAAACCAAGAAGTCATTAATGAAGACAATGAAAAATCGGTGCAGAAATGGTTTGAAGACCCTATTCATCATGTCCATGAACGCTGCAGGAGCATTAGTTAATCCGAAAGACATCACCAAGAACTCGTAATGTCTGTATCGGGTCCAGAATGCGGTCTTAGGTATGTCTAATTCTTGAATCTTTAGTTGATGATACCCAGATCACAAATCAATTTTGGAAAACCGCTTTGCGCCGTGCAACTGATCAAATAGGTCATCTATCCTCGGCAGTGGTTATTGATGGCGGATCGTTACCTTGTTTAACTTTTGGTAATCGATACACAACCGCAAAGATCTGTCCTTCTTCTTTACAAAAAGGACCGGTGCACCCCAAGGAGAGAAGTTGGGTCTTATAAAACCCTTGTCTTGCAATTCTTGCAATTGTGTATGTAACTCCTTCAACTCTTTCGAAGCCATCCTGTAAGGTGGTGTGGAGATAGGCTGGGTGACAGGTTGCAGCTCAATTTCAAATTCAATCTCACGATCGGGCGGCAACCCCGGCAATTCTTCTGGAAACATATCCAAGAACTCTCGTACTACCGGTACTTGAGTCGGTGAAGGTACTACTTTCGTGGTATCCTTGACCAAAGCCAAATACCCTTTGCAAGTAACTTGGATGCCTTCAAAGCCGAGATCAAGTTTGGATACGGTGCAGCTCCGTCACCCCTGCAGTCCACAACCGCATGGCAAGACGAACACCAATCCATTCCGAGGATCACATCAAGATCGACCATACAAAACAACAGAAGGTCTACCACAGTCTCATGATCATCGACCTCCACAATGCAAGACTTGTGCACATATTCTACTTGTACCGATTCTCCCATTGGAGTAGAGACCAGTACTGTTTCTTTCATTCTAGACGGGCTTTTGTTGAAGTTAGAGGCAAATGCATGCGAGACATAGGAATGAGTGGAGCCGGAATCAAATAAGACTCGTGCTTCAAGAGAGCAAACAATAAGGGTACTTGTCACCACTGCATTTGATGCATGATTGTCTTGCTGAGAAAGTGCAAATACTCGTGCTTGTCCTCCACCTATTGCCTCTGGCCCTCTGCCACTAGATCCTGCACCACGACCCCTAGCTGCACCTGTACTTACTGTCTGTGGTGGTACGGTTCTTACTGGTGGGGCTGAAATAGGTGTACTCCTCGGTGTCGGATTACTTCTCACACTTGTACCCTCTTTTCTCTTTGGACACTCTCTAGCCATATGGCCCACCTGGCCGCAGTTGTAGCATCCACTTGTTAGTCTCCGACACACTCCAAAATGATACCTGTCGCAAGTCGCACACTGGGGTCTTGTTTTACCGGCATTTCCACCCCCTTGCACTCTCTGTCCCCCTTGAGTATTACCTCTTGTACCTGCTTCATGGGTGGTAGTTGAGGATTGTCCTCCTGCGGACCCTGAGTATCCTGCACCTCCACCTGTTGTCTTCCTTTTCTTACTTCCACCTCCTTGGTTATCACTGCCCGTAATCAACTTGACTTTGAGATCAACCGCCATCCCGTACCTCTTCCTGGTTTCAATCATTCTGGCACAGTCTGCGGCTTGAGCTAAAGTCTCAAATTGCCTTCTCTGAGGTAAAAGGCAGTAAATAGCGGCTCCGTGAGACGGTGTATAAATCTCTTGATCCTCGCCTCTTCATCCGAAACCAACTCAGGTGAGAATTGAGCCAGTTCCGTAAAAAGTAACTCATATTCCGTCACAGTCATGTTAGGCGTCATCCACAACTCCTTGAATTGCTGACGCTTTGCATCTTTGGTGCCTTCAGATAGCAACCGACCCAGGAATTCCCTCTGAAAATCTTCCCAGGTCATCGGTGCCACCCTTCTTGAATACCTGGTCTGTACGGATTCTATCCATACTCTAGCAGCTCCTCTTAGTTGAAATGAAGCCAACTCCACTAACTCATGCCCTGAGCACCTCAACATGTGCCTAATTTTGACTACGTCTCTCACAAAATACTGCAGATCCTCTTTCTCACTAGTTCCGCAGAAAGTGGGTGGATGAAGCTTCAAAATTTTTGAAATTGGCAGCTCTAAGTGCTATCCGCGGCTCACGAGGCACTTCCTGTGGTTGTTGCCATTCTCTGTCCTCTTCCTCAACAACCTCCATCTCCTGATTGCTAGGAACTCTCTCTTCTTCTTCCTCGCCGACTACTAACCGGCGCATTTCCCTCTGTATTCGCCTTGTCATCTCTTCTCTTAGTTCCTGAAATCCTGCTGTGAGCATTTCTGCCACAGAAGGTGCACCTGTCTCAACATGAGGTTCCGGTGACTGTCTCCTCTCTTCTTCTCTCACTTGTGCTCTACCTCGACCACAAGCACGACTTCTACCTCGGCCTCGGGTACGGCCTCTACCTCGACCTTGGGTGGGCATTCCCTCCTCCAGAACTGATTCTCGATCAATTTCAGCAGGAGTTCTCCCTCCACCCCTAGTCTGTCTCGTGATAGGTGGCATCCCTATACTGCACAAAGACCACACCTAATAAGTACACGCATATTAATGATATTTCGTATCAAAGAGAGTAGAAAGAAAGGGCTGACTCAATTTCCTGGGTACTCCCACAAGTGCCTTTTTACTCCCACATTGCGCCCGGGTTCACAACGAGGCGTAAACCGACACCCGGTCATACCCATGGCTTCATACAGTTTAAAGATAACCTATCTCTGATACCAATCTTGTCACGACCCCCTATCGGATGTCCGTGACCGGCACGGGAAGTAGGATTTCTCCTATCCTGTAAGCCTTTAATCCCTGATTGACATTTTCACATGTTTATAACTACCCATTTCTAATACAAACAATATATATAATATTTATGTATACGGCCATACATTTCCGGTGACTTAAGAAGTTTGCAATCCACGGCTCGCTCAGCGCCGCTTCAGTCTATATATATACACATAATCATTCACACGTACATATAGTATACATATTGATCACGCGCTTCAGTGCGGGTGATCTATCCTATTCACATGCAGAAGCCCTGTATGCAGTCATACATATATTCAATCACGCACTTGCATATAGTTTACATATTGATCACACGCCTCAATGCGTGTGATCTATCCTATTCACAAGCGCAAGCCATATTCTCATACAATTAGGTATTCAGTCACACATATATATATAATTTACATATTGATCACACACCTCAAGGCGTGTGATCTATCCTAGTCACATGCGGAAGTCTTATATATATATGTACATGATATATGCTATATCATAGCCTAAATTCCCAATACCAAGACCTAACTTTAATCTGTATGAAGCCGACAATGCTAGAATTCAAGTGTGACATATATATATACACAGCAGATGTAAACGTACATACGCCACGCCCAAAAAGGATTCATATATATATATATATATATATATACATCACAACATATATACATAATCAAAATAACTACCGACGCGAACAAAGCGTGCGGTCTTCAGAGTTGTCCGCCTCCTTGAGAAGAAGTGGACGCGTTCCTGACTCCTGAACCACCTGTATCTGAAACATTTAAACAGGGGGTGAGTCGAACAGACTCAGTGAGAAGCTCCCCCATCCCTGGCGTAGCAGCGGGTACCATTACAGCTGGGGGAAGGGAGTAACCACAACCACATGCGCATGAAACAGATTCGTATTATGTCTTTAACATGATCAAGCAATCAATAAATCATATTCACAATTTAAAATCCTATTTCATGCTTCTAACATATTTATTAATCCGCATGTAAATCAATCAGAAAACATATATCATATGGTTCCATTGTTAACATATACTTGTGCACGTAGGCACTCACTTTCTGTCACCCGCATTACACTAAGAGAAATACTAGCCCAAAGGCAATTTCATGTACGAACCTGGTTGATCACACCAGGAACTTTCTGACTCCAAGGCATGCTTAGAGTAATAGCCGGCAACTTGTCTGACCTCAGTTAAACCAAGGTATTGGCCACTATGTGGCATACTTGCTGACGTCATAATCCTATCTGTCCGATCAGGATGACCGACTCGAACTACCCGGACAACCTAAACAAACTCAAATAACATATTTAACCTTGAAAGACGCCCTATTTGTAACCTACTGAATATCATACGTGTTCTTTAGTTAGGCCTAGATTTCCCCCGTTTCAATTATGCAACACTCTCACTCACATTTAACAACGTAGGTTCATTTTCCTCAATGTACCATACGGTCAAAACCTGTGCACGATGATCAATTTAAATGGGTTTCTAATATTAATGAACCCTCACATATGAAATTCCGACTCAATCCTACCCACGGTAACATGTAAGGCTCAGTGAGCCACAATAGCACGTATACACCTTGAGATTAATCATATAAGCACATATACTATTGCACGTTGACTGCTTACTTGCAAATCATACACGTGTAACGCAAATTTATTCATATAAATAAATTTCATATAACAATTACACAAATAGAGCAAACCACATATCCACGTAGTCATCCAACCCTGTGGGGCAGAGATGGGAGAACCCCTCACCTCGTTGGCCCTCCTGATCAGTCCTCGGAGTGCCTGGAGTTCCAATTATCCTGTGGTGCCCTATACACATATATATATTTAAGAAATTTAGAACGCGTAACTAAGCATCTACCATGCACGTGTAATGCTAATGCTTATGCACCCTCTAGCTATTTTCCAAGAACTAATTATTTAGTTCGTTACGTCGTCTTATTTGCTCTTCCTGAAAGACCAGAATGCCCCATATTCGACTTTCACACTTTCGAGCCACTTAGAACCTCTAATTGCTTAGGTTAGAGATTTCCACTTTTCTAAATTTCCCTTCATGTATTCATATGGGTATTTAACTAATAAAAGAATTAAATTTCACGGTTCAAAAGAGGCTCTAGTTTACTCATCCCACCGTCTCCCTTATTCGCCGAGTAAAAGCTTAATTACTACCTCTTTAATTATATATAAAAATATAATTGGGTATAATTAGAGCCTTGAAACCAATTTAGCGGGTCTTAGGTGTCCCCCACGAACTAGACCAAGGTGTCCAACCCACCGCACAGCTCCTTACTGTACGATGGCTTAGTATTTGGCCTCTTTTTTCACTGGATTGGGTTCCGGTTGAAACGGTAAATACCCGGGCTTTATTCCCTTGTATGTTTCCAGCAATTAGAACACCTATACTACTTCAATGCAAGCCTATACATGCATCAAACTATCAATTTCAAATTTATAGCAATTTTCCTAACCCAATTTCCATGATTTCCATACCCGGTCAAATCCTACGGTTTCACTTCGATTATGAACCTTACTAAGCTTTCAATAACACCCACTAAGCTCAAATTTAACCCCGGAATGCCCCGATTTGAAGTATTTGAAGAATTCCTAAAATACCCAAAATTGGAGACTTCCGGTCGGCTCTCGGGTCACCGGCGGCGCCTCTCCAGCGTGAATCCGACCAAAATTGTAATACCCGAGAATATTTTAGTTAGCCTCATCATTCTAATTTAATTAATTTAGTTAAAGTTGAAAATGGGATAGAAGCACACACTATCCTACTACTTATTTTTTTGTAAATACAAATTATTTTAAATCCTAATTATTCTATATTTTTTATATATATATCAGGTTTTGTTATATATATATATATATATACATTAATTAATTACATATATACTTTAAAAGAAAAAAATAAAGAAGACAAGAGGAAAGCAAGCGTGAGAGGGAAAGAAACGAAGAAAGGAGAGACACAGAGAGAGAGGGTTGAGGCGTCGTTTGAACGGAGAAAACGCAAGGAGGAAGACGAACGCGAGAGGAGGAAGACGGACACACGAGGAGGAAGACGGAGTGCAACGCCACGCCATCCCGCCGGAGCTCACGCCGCCGTCGCTGCTAGAGGAGAGAGAGAGAGAGGCGGGCTTGAGAGAGAAACCCAAAAGGGAGAGAGTTTCTCGCCGGAAAATGCCGTCTCTTCACCGAGGAAGGTGGCTGGGAGTCTCCTCTACTCCATATCATCCTTCTAACCGATTGAATCGAGGTGAGAAGTCCCGAAACTCTCAAACCCCAATTTTATCAATTTTAGGGATTTTTGGAAAATCCCCATTTGATTCAATTTGAGTATTCTGGGACCTAAATTGAAGTATTTGAATGTTATGAAGTGAGTTGGAAGCTTAGAAATCGGATCCAATTTGATGGAAATTGTCCAGGTTGGGAAATTGTAGGAAAATGGGGTTGGAATTGTTTTAATGGGGTTGTGGACTGATTTGGGATGTAATAATAGGTTGAATGGTGATTATATATTTATAAAAAAAATTATTGGAATGTATGAGGGATTAAAACCCGAGTAATCACCGTCTCAACCGGAGCCCAATTCGGGGAAGATGAGACAATTTTCCAATTTTAAGAGTATCCGGTTATGTGTATTCATATGTAAGTAAAGTGTTGAAAATTATTTCGGTAAATGGAAATTTTGGGCAAGTAGGATTTATGACTCTCTTGAGCCATAAATTCAAGACTTGGTTAATGGGAATTACATATGGACACATAGAGGTGGAACTGGGTAAATTTGCATTCGCAAATCAAGGTTTCCAAATAGTTCAAATAGTGTGAATAAGCAAGGGTTGGACACGAATAGAAGCATGCTAGATGTTCTGAAAACTAGTTGAGGGCATTCCAAGCCAACAACTAGTCCATGGAATGAATTAGAGAGAACATGAGCATTAGCATGACATGTACACGATAGTGGCTAAATTTCAAGTTTCTAAATTTCTCAAGTATATGTGTATAGGCCACCATACCGTGAGTGGAGTTTCGGGCACACCGAGGACCAATCAGAGGGGCCAACCAGGTGAGGGGCTTCCCATCCTTGTCCAATAGGGTTGACTGCGGATATGGATATATGGTTTGCCTTCTTGCCTACTTGTAGGAATCATATAATAGATAACATGCTATTGTTATTCCTAAATTATAATATATGTGATAACGTGCTATATGTGTATATGTGAACTGTAAAAGCTAGGGTGGCTCAATGAGCCTTATATGGAAAGCAGGTCCTTGGAACCTACATGATATCGGGGGTAGGATCGAGTCAATCTTTATATGTGAGGGTCTTGTGGTACTAGAAACCAACCTCATTAATCATTATTTGAAAAATATATCCGTGTATGTAAATTTTTAAAGAAACTAAACATAGGTGATTTTTGTTCTAACTTGAGAGATTCCGAATTAGAAAACCATTTGGAAATTTAGATTTGTCTAAGAAGAAGTAAAATGAATAAGTAGCGGTCCATAGGGGTCATTTATGGTACAACGCGGGAACTGAGTCTATCACGAATGGTCCGGGTAGATCGAGTCTGTTATCCTGAATCAAACTCACAGGAATACAAAGTATATGAGTACAACACATTGTGGTTATTGCCTTGGTTAAACCGAGGTCAGATGAGTCGCCGGCTATGCTCCTAGTGAAGTCTTGGGGTCAGATTAGTGTTCCAAGCAAAGTCTTGGGGCCAGGGGTTCCTAGAATGATCAACAAGGTTCCTATATCGCTCACGTGAGATATGCCTTCGGGCCAGATTCTCTCCTAACGGAGATATGCCTTCGGGCCAGTTTATGACTACGGTTATTTGAACATGGATATCCACATGGAGTTATGTGTTAAATTATGATATGATGTATGTATGAATTTAAACGTACGTAAAACCATGCTTTAAATTCTATGTTGTGAATATGATATATGCTAATTGCATGACCATTTAACATATGGAAATTTAAACCCGTTATATGCGTATGTGATTGTGATTGGCTCCCTTCCCCCAGTTGTAGTGGTACCCGCTACTACACCAGGGATGGGAGAGTCTCTCACTGAGTCCGTTTGACTCACCCGATGTTAAATGTTACAGACACAGGTGGCATAGGCATCGGGAGCGCGTCCACTTCATCTCAGGGAGGCGGACAGATTTAGAGACCGCACGCATTGTTCGCGTGGGTAGTATTGATATATGTATTTTGTCAGGATATATATGTATATGAATCATTTGGTATAGCACTGTTTTGTACAGTTGTTATACATATATATGTATATGTCACACTCTAGAATTGTCGGCTTCATACAGATTAAAGATTGGTCTTGTTGTTGGGAATATAGGCTATGATAAGATATTTATCGTGTGTTTATATATATGTATATGACTTCTGCATGTGAATAGGATAGATCACACGCATTGAGGCGTGTGATCAATATGTAAACTATATGCAGGTGTGTGATTGAATATATACTTGACTGTATACAGGAATTCTGCATGTGAATAGGATAGATCACCCGCCTCGAAGCGTGTGATCAATATGTATAATATATGTACGTGTGAGTGATTATGTGTATATGTATAAATTGAAGCAGCGTTGAGCGAGCCGTGGATTGCACGCTACTTAGGTCACCAGATATGGATGGCCATAAATATTATATGTTGTTTATATTAGAAATGGGTAGTTATGCATATATAAAAATGTCAATCAGGGATTAGAGGCTTACGGGATAGGAGAAATCGTACCTCCCGTGCCGGTCATGGACGTCCGATAGGGGGTCGTGACCAAAATCGTGCTTCCCGTGGCTTGTTCTTCTTCCTCGCGTGTCACGACCTCCTATCGGACGTCCGTGACCGGCACAGGAGGTAGGATTTCTCCTATCCCGTAAGCCTCTAATCTCTGATTGACAGTTTTATATACGCATAACTACCCATTTCTAATACAAACAATATATAGTATATATGGTCATCCCTATCTGGTGACCTAAGTAGCACGCAATCCACGGCTCGCTCAACGCCGCTTCAGTCTATACATATACACATAATCAATCACACATACATATAGTATACATATTGATCACACGCCACAAGGCGGGCGATCTATCCTATTCACATGCAGAGTCCCTGTATACAATCAAGTATATATATTCAATCACACACCTGCATATAATTTACATATTGATCACACGCCTCAATGTGTGTGACCTATCCTATTCACATGCGGAAGCCGTATTTTCACACAATCAAGTATTCAATCACATATACATATAAATTTACATATTGATCACCCGCTCAGTGCGTGTGATCTATCCTATTCACATGTGGAAGTCACATTCATATATATATATATATATATATATATATACACACACATGATATTCAGCATATCATAACCTATATTCCCAACAACAAGACCAATCTTTAACCTGTATGAAGCCGACAGTTCTAGAGTGTGACATATACATATATGTATATAGCAACTGTACAAAACAATGTCATACCCAAAAGAATCAGATACATATATATATCCTGACAAAATACGTATAAGAGTACTACCCACGCGAACAATGCGTGCGGTCTCTAAGTCTGTCCGCCTCCCTGAGATGAAGTGGAAGCGCTCCCGATGCCTATACCACCTGCGTCTGTAACATTTAAAATTGGGGTGAGTCAAACAGACTCAGTGAGAGGCTCTCCCATCCCTGGTGTAGTAGCAGGTACCACTACAACTGGGGGAAGGGAACCAATCACAATCACATACGCATATAACGGATTTTTGAATCTCCATATATTAAGTGGTCAGGCAATTAGCATATATCATATTCACAATAAAGAATTTAAAGCATGGTTATACATACGTTTAAATTCATACATACCTCATATCACAATTTAACATATAGCTTCATGTGGATATCCGTGTTCAAATAACCGTAATCATAAACTGGCCCGAAGGCATATCTCCGTTAGGAGAGCATCTGGCCTGAAGGCAATATCCCCGTTAGGAGAGCATCTGGCCCGAAGGCAATATCTCACGTGAGCAATATGGGAACCTAGTTGATCATTCTAGGAACCCCTGGTCCCAAGACTTTACTTGGAACAATAATCTGACCCCAAGACTTCACTTGGAGCATAGCCGGCGACTCATCTGACCTCGGTTTACCCAAGGCAATAACCACAATGTGGTGTACTCATATACTTTGGATTTCTGAGAGTTGACTCAAGATGACAGACTCAATCTACCCGGACCGTCCGTGATAGACTCGGTTCCCGCGTTGTGCAATAAATGGCCCCTATGGACCACTACTTGTTCATTTTACTTATGGTTAGGCATCCTATATTTCCAAGTGGTTTCAAATTCGGACTCTTGATTCAAAACAAAGTCACCTATGTTTATTTCCTTTAAGGATTTACATACAAACCACACTTTTCAGGTAATGATCGATGAGGTTTGTTGCTAGTACCACAGGACCCTCACAAATAAAATTGACTCGATCCTACCCCCGATATCATCTAGGTCCCGAGGACCTTCTTTCCATATAAGGCTCCTTGAGCCACCATTGCTTTTACAATTCACATACACACATATAGCACGTTTTCACATATACTGTAATTTAGGAACAACAATAGCATGTTATCTAACATGTAATTCCTACAAATAGGCAAGAAGGCAAACCATATATCCATATCCGCAGTCAACCCTATAGGACAAGGATAGGAAAGCCCCTCACCTGGTTGGCCCCTCTGATCGGCTCTCGGTGCACCAGAAAGTCCACTCACAGTATGGTGCCCTATACACATATACTTGAGAGATTCAGAAACTTGCAATTTCAACCACTATCGTGTACATGTAACGCTAATGCTCATGTTCTTTCCAATTAATTCCATAGGCTAGTTGTTGGCTTGGAATGCCCTCAACTAGTTTTTGGAACACCTAGCACGCTTCTATTCGTGTTCAGCCCTTTCTTATTTACACTATTCGGAAGCTTTGACTTGGGAATGCAAGGTTACCCAATTCCACCTCTATGTGTCCGTATGAACTTCCATTACCCAAGTCTTGAATTTACGGCTCAAGAGAATCATAAATCCTACTTGTCCAAGCTTTGCATTTATCAAACTAACCTTGAACATTTCACCTACACATGAATACGCATACCCGAATACGTGTAAATTTAGAAAATTTTCTCTTTTTCCCCGAACGGGGTTCCGGGTGAGACGGGAATTACTCGGGTTTTAATCCCTCGTACATTCCAATAATTTTTAACAATTATATAATTATCATTCAACCTTTCAATGCACCTCAAATCATTCCACAACACCCTTAAACCTTAACAACCACATTTTCCTACACTTTTTCCAACCCAGATAAATTCTATCAATTTGGATCCGGTTCCTAAGCTTCCGACTCACTTCCTAACATGTATATACTTCAACTTAGGACCCAGAACACTCAGATTGAATCAATTGGGGTCTTTCCAAAAATCCGTAAAATTGATAAAATTGGGGTTTGAGAGTTTCGGGACTTCTCACCTCGATTCAACCGGTTAGAAGGACGATATGGAATAGAGGAGACTCCCAGCTACCTTCCTCGGTGAAGAGACGGTGTTATCCGGTGAGAAAGCTCTCTCCCTCTTGTTTCTCTCTCTAGCCCGAACTCTCTCTCTCTAGCACAACAAAGGCGACTACGGCTCCGGTGGACGCGACTCCGGCCTCTCCTCCGTGCGTCCGGCCACCTCCGTTCGTTTTCCCGTCCGTGAGCTCCTTTCCCATGCGTCTCCCTCCGTGAAAAAAACGACGCCTCTCCCTTCATGTTCCTCTCTTTCCTTCGACCCCTCACACGCTTCTTCCCTCTTTCTTTTCTTTTATCATTTACTTATATACTAATATATATATATATTACAAAAAAAAAAGAAAAAGAAGTCTGATATAATAACATAAATAAAAAAATATTATGAAACATTAGGATTTAAACAAATTGTATTAACAAAATAAGTAGTAGTATAGTGTGTATTTATTTTCCTTTTTATCTCATTTGTCCCCTTTTAATTTAATTAATAACGCTAGTTAAAATATTCTCGGGTATTACATCGCGTGCGTGCGCCTCTGCTTCGGTTTCGTGCGTGCTTCTCCTTATTCTTTTTAATGGGTGTGTGCGTTTTTACAGAATGGCGCACATGGCTTTTTTTTTATGTGTGTTGGCAGATTTGGGGTGCGTGTGTGTTTTGTTTAGTGGAATGGGGGTCACGGTTTTCACTCCCATTTTACATATTTAATTTAATTTAGTTTTATTTCCCAAAGAAAAATAAATTAATAACAATGATACTAATAACAATTAATATATCGGATATTACACTTACTAAAAAAGAAAAATGAATATCAAGTTTTCGAAACACTCATCTGTGAGAACTGATTGAAAAAAAATGAATATCAAGTTTTCGAAACACTAATCTACGAAAACTGATTAAAAAAAAGAAAAATGAATATCACGTTTTCGAAACACTCATCGTTGAAAACTGATTAAGAAAAGCAAAATGAATATCAAGTTTTCGAAACACTCATCGGCGAAAACTGATTAAAAAAGAAAAATGAATATCACGTTTTCAAAACACTCATAGTTGAAAACTGATTAAGAAAAGCAAAATGAATATCAAGTTTTCGAAACACTCATCGGCGAAAACTGATTAAAAAAGAAAAATGAATATCAAGTTTTTGAAACACTCATCGAAGAAGACTGATTAAAAAAAGAAAAATGAATATCAAGTTCTCGAAACACTAATAAACAAAAACTGATTAAAAAAATTAAAATGAATATAAAGTTTTCAAAACACTCATCGGCATATATAGATTAAAAAAGAAAAATGAATATCAAGTTTTCGAAACACTTATCGACGAAAAATGATTAAAAAAAGAAAAATAAATATCAAGTTTTCGAAACACTAATCTACGAAAACTGATTAAAAAAATAAAAATGAATATAAAGTTTTCGAAACTCTAATCGACGAAAACTGATTAAAAAAAAAGAAAAATGAATATCAAATTTTCAAAACACTTATCGGCGAAAACTGATTAAAAAAAGAAAAATCAACTTCAAGTTTTCGAAACACTAATCTACGAAAACTGATTATAAAAAAGAAAAATGAATATAAAGTTTTCGAAACACTCATCGACGAAAACTGATTAAAAAAAGAAAAATGAATATCAAGTTTTCAAAACTGATTAAAAAAAGAAAAATGAATATCAAGTTTTCGAAACACTCATCGGCGAAAACTGATTAAAAAAAGAAAAATGAATATCAAGTTTTCGAAACACTAATCTACGAAAACTACGAAAACTGATTAAAAAAAATAAAAATGAATATAAAGTTTTCGAAACACTTATCGGCGAAAACTAATTAAAAAAAGAAAAATGAATATCAAGTTTTCAAAACACTAATCTACGAAAACTGTTAAAAAAAAAAAAGAAAAATGAATATCAAGTTTTCGAAACACTCATCGGGGAAAACTGATTAAAAATGAAAAATGAATATCAAGTTTTTGAAACACTCATCGACGAAAAATGATTAAAAAAAGAAAAATGAATATCAAGTTTTCGAAACACTAATCGACGAAATCTGATTTAAAAAAAAAAAGAAAAATGAATATCAAGTTTTTGAAACACTTATCGGCGAAAACTAATTAAAAAAAGAAAAATGAATATCAAGTTTTCAAAACACTAATCTACGAAAACTGATTAAAAAAATAAAAATGAATATAAAGTTTTCGAAACACTCATCAGCGAAAAGTGATTAAAAAAAGAAAAATGAATATCAAGTTTTCGAAACACTAATCAACGAATACTGATTGAATAAAAATGAATATCAAGTTTTCGAAACACTTATCGGCGAAAACTTATTAAAAAAAGAAAAACAAAAATTAAGTTTTCGAAACACTAATCTAGGAAAACTGATTAAAAAAAATAAAAATGAATATAAAGTTTTTTAAACACTCATCGACGAAAACTGATTAAAAAAAGAAAAATGAATATCAAGTTTTCAAAACACTAATCTACGAAAACTGATTAAAAAAAGAAAAATGAATATCAAGTTTTCAAAACACTAATCTACGAAAACTGATTAAAAAAAATAAAAATGAATATAAAGTTTTCGAAACACTCATCGGCGAAAACTGATTAAAAAAGAAAAATGAATATCAAGTTTTCGAAACACTAATCAACGAATACTGATTGAATAAAAATGAATATCAAGTTTTCGAAACACTTATCGGCGAAAACTTATTAAAAAAAGAAAAACAAAAATTAAGTTTTCGAAACACTAATCTAGGAAAACTGATTAAAAAAAATAAAAATGAATATAAAGTTTTTGAAACACTCATCGACGAAAACTGATTAAAAAAAGAAAAATGAATATCAAGTTTTCAAAACACTAATCTACGAAAACTGATTAAAAAAATAAAAATGAATATAAAGTTTTCGAAACACTAATCGATGAAAACTAATTAAAAAAAAGAAAAATGAATATCAAGTTTTCGAAACACTTATCGGCGAAGACTGATTAAAAAAAGAAAAATGAATAACAAGTTTTCGAAACACTTATCGGCGAAAACTGATTAAAAAAAGAAAAATGAATATCAAGTTTTCGAAACACTAATCGACGAAAACTGATTAAAAAAAGAAAAATGAATATCAAGTTTTCGAAACACTAATCTACGAAAACTGATTAAAAAAAATAAAAATGAATATAAAGTTTTCGAAACTCTAATCGACGAAAACTGATTAAAAAAAATAAAAATGAATATCAAATTTTCAAAACACTTATCGGCGAAAACTGATTAAGAAAAGAAAAATCAACTTCAAGTTTTCGAAACACTAATCTACGAAAACTGATTATAAAAAAGAAAAATGAATATAAAGTTTTCGAAACACTCATCGACGAAAACTGATTAAAAAAAGAAAAATGAATATCATGTTTTCAAAACTGATTAAAAAAAGGAAAATGAATATCAAGTTTTCGAAACACTCATCGGCGAAAACTGATTAAAAATAGAAAAATGAATATCAAGTTTTCGAAACACTAATCTACGAAAACTACGAAAACTGATTAAAAAAAATAAAAATGAATATAAAGTTTTCGAAACACTTATCGGCGAAAACTAATTAAAAAAAGAAAAATGAATATCAAGTTTTCAAAACACTAATCTACGAAAACTGATAAAAAAAAAGAAAAATGAATATCAAGTTTTCGAAACACTAATCGAAGAAATCTGATTTAAAAAAAAAAGAAAAATGAATATCAAGTTTTCGAAACACTTATCGGCGAAAACTAATTAAAAAAAGAAAAATGAATATCAAGTTTTCAAAACACTAATCTACGAAAACTGATTAAAAAAATAAAAATGAATATAAAGTTTTTGAAACACTCATCGGCGAAAAGTGATTAAAAAAAGAAAAATGAATATCAAGTTTTCGAAACACTCATCGGCGAAAACTGATTAAAAAAATGAATATCAAGTTTTCGAAACACTAATCTTCGAAAACTGATTAAAAAAATTGAAAATGAATATAAAGTTTTCGAAACACTCATCGGCGAAAACTGATTAAAAAAAGAAAAATTAATATCAAGTTTTCAAAACACTAATCTACGATAACTGATTAAAAAAATGAAAATGAATATAAAGTTTTCGAAACACTCATCGGCGAAAACTGATTAAAAATGAAAAATGAATATCAAGTTTTCGAAACACTCATCGACGAAAAATGATTAAAAAAAGAAAAATGAAAATCAAGTTTTCGAAACACTCATTAGCTAAAACTTACTAAAAAAGAAAAATGAATATCAAGTTTTCGAAACACTTATCTGCGAAAACTGATTAAAAAAATGAATATCAAGTTTTCGAAACACTAATCTATGAAAACTGATTGAAAAAAGAAAAATGAATATAAAGTTTTCGAAACACTTATAATGGAAAACTAATGAAATGAAGAAAAATGAATATCACATTTTCGAAACACTCATCGTTGAAAACTGATTAAGGAAAGAAAAATGAATTTCAAGTTTTCAAAACACACATCGAAGAAGACTGATTAAAAAAAGAAAAATGAATATCAAGTTTTCGAAACACTAATCTACGAGAACTAATTAAAAAAATAAAAATGATTATAAAGTTTTCGAAACATTCATCAGCGAAAATTGATTAAAAAAGAATAATGAATATCAAGTTTTCAAAACACTCATCGACGAAAAAAGATTAAAAAAAGAAAAATTAATATCAAGTTTTCGAAATAGTAATCGGTGAAAACTGATTAAAAAAAGAAAAATGAATATCAAGTTTTCGAAACACTAATCGACGAAAACTGATTAAAAAAAAGAAAAATGAATATGAAGTTTTCGAAACACTTATCGGCGAAAACTGATTAAAAAAATGAATATCAAGTTTTCGAAACACTAATCTTCGAAAACTGATTAAAAAAAATAAAAATGAATATAAAGTTTTCGAAACACTCATCAGCGAAATCTGATTAAAAAAAGAAAAATGAATATCAAGTTTTCAAAACACTAATCTACAAAAACTGATTAAAAAAAATAAAAATGAATATAAAGTTTTCGAAACACTCATCGGCAAAAACTGATTAAAAATGGAAAATGAATATCAAGTTTTCGAAACATTGGTCGACGAAAAATTATTAAAAAAAGAAAATTGAATATCAACTTTTCGAAACACTCATTAGCTAAAACTTACTAAAAAAAAGAAAAATGAATATCAAGATTTCGAAACACTCATCTGCGAAAATTGATTAAAAAAATGAATATCAAGTTTTCGAAACACTAATCTATGAAAGCTGATTTTAAAAATACCACGTTTTCGAAATACTCATCGGCGAAAACTGATTAAAAAAAGAAAAATGAATATCAAGTTTTCAAAACACTATTATACGAAAACTGATTAAACAAAATAAAAATGAATATAAAGTTTTCGAAACACTCATCAGCGAAAACTGATTGAAAAAGAAAAATGAATATCAAGTTTTCGAAACACTCATCTCCGAAAACTGATTAAAAAAAATGAATATCAAGTTTTCTGTCACGACCGCCTATCGGACGTCCGTGACCGGCACGGGAGGTAGGATATCTCCTCTTCTGTAAGCCTCTAATTCCTGATTGACATTCTTATATATGCATAACTACCCATTTCTATTACAAACAATATATAGTATATATGGTCATCCCTATCCGGTGACTTAAGTAGCACGCAATCCACGGCTCGCTCAACGCCGCTTCAGTCTATACATATACACATAATCAATCACACGTACATATAATATAGATATTGATTACGCGCTTCAGGGCGGGTGATCTATCCTATTCACATGCAGGATTCTTGTGTACAATCAAGCGTATATATTCAATCACACACCTGCATAAAATATACATATTGATCACGCGCCTCAATGCGTGTGACCTATCCTATTCACATGCGGAAGTCACATTCATATATAGATATATACACATGATATTCATCATATCATAACCTATGATCCCAACAACCAGACAAATCTTTAACCTGTATGAAGCCGACAGTTCTAGAGTGTGACATATACATATATGCATATAGCAACTGTACAAAACAATGCTATACCAAAATGAATCATATACATATATATCCTGTCAAAATACATATAACTGTACTACCAACGCGAACAATGCGTGCGGTCTCTAAGTCTGTCCGCCTCCCTGAGATGAAGTGGAAGCGCTCCCGATGCCTATACCACCTGTGTCTGTAACATGTAACATTGGAGTGAGTCAAACAGACTCAGTGAGAGGCTTTCCCATCCCTGGTATAGTAGCGGGTACCACTACAACTGGGAAAGAGGAGCCAATCACAACCACATATAATGGGTTTAAAGTTCCATATATTAAGTGGTCAGGCAATTAACATATGTCATATTCACAATATAGAATTTAAAGCATGGTTTTACATACATTTAAATTCACACATATATCATATCATGATTTAACATATAATTCCATGTGGTCATCTGTATTCAAGTAACCATAATCATAAACTGGCCCGAAGGCATATCTCCATTAGGAGAGAATCTGGCCCGAAGGCAATATCTCCGTTAGGAGAGAATCTGGCCCGAAGGCAATATCTAGCAATATGGGAACCTAGTTGATCATTCTAGGAACCCCTGGTCCCAAGACTATACTTGGAACAATAGTCTGACCCCAAGACTTCACTTGGAGCATAGCCGTCGACTCATCTGACCTCGGTTTACCCAAGGCAATAGCCACAATGTGGTGTACTCAAATACTTGTATCTCTATGAGATTCACTCAAGACAAGAGACTCAATCTACCCAGACCACCCGTGATAGACTCGGTTCCTGCGTTGTACCATAAATGACCTCTATGGACCACTACTTGTTCATTTCACTTCTTCTTAGGCAAATCTAGATTTCCAAGTGGTTTCTAATTCGGACTCTTGATTCAGAACAAAGCCACCTAGGTTTATTCTCTTTAAGGACTTACATACAAAACCACACCTTCCAGATTATAATCAATGAGGTTTGTCTCTAGTACCACAAGACCCTCACAAATAAAATAGACTCGATCCTACCCCCGATATCGTATAGGTCACGAGGACCTTCTTTCCATATAAGGCTCCTTGAGCCACCATTGCTTTTACAGTTCACATATACACATACAGCACGTTATCACATATATTACAATTTAGGAACAACAATAGCATGTTATCTAACATGTAATTCCTACAAATAGGCAAGAAGGCAAACCATATATCCATATCCGCAGTCAACCCTATAGGGCAAGGATAGGAAATCCCCTCACCTGGTTGGCCCCTCGGATCGGCACTCGGTGTGCCCGAAGGTCCACTCACTGTATGGTGCCCTATACACATATACTTGAGAGATTCAGAAGCTTGAAAATTCAACCACTATTGTGTACATGCAACGCTAGTGCTCATGTTCTCTCTAATTAATTCCATAGACTAGTTGTTGCCTTGGAAATGCCCTCAACTAGTTTTAGGACACCTAGCATGCTTCTAATCGTGTCCAACCCTTTCTTAATCACACTATTCGGAAACGTTGAATTTGGGAATGCAAGGTTACCCCATTTCCACCTCTATGTGTCCATGCGAAGTTTCCATTGCGCAAATCTTGCGCAAAATTTCCATTTACCGACAAACTTTTAACCCTTTACCTACGTATGCATACACATATCCGGACACGCGTAAAATTGGAAAATTCTCTTTTTCCCCGAACGTGGTTCCGGGTGAGACGGGAATTACTCCGATTTTAATCCCTCGTACATTCCAATAATTTTTAACAATTATATAATTATCATTCAACCTTTCAATGCACCCCAAATCATTCCACAACACCCTTAAACCTTAACAACCACATTTTCATACACTTTTTCCAACCCGGATAAATTTCATCAATTTGGTTCCGGTTCCTCAGCTTCCGACTCACTTCCTAACATGCATATACTTCAATTTAGGACCCAGAACACTCAGATTGAATCAATTGGGGTCTTTCCAAAAATTCCTAAAATTGATAAAATTGGGGTTTGAGAGTTTCGGGACTTCTCACCTCGATTCAACCAGTTAGAAGGACGACTTTGTCACGACCCCGATTCCAGGTTTTCGTGACCGGCACGGGAATAGAATTTAGCCTCTAAACCCGTAAGCCTTATCTATAATCATAAATTATCTACCCTTATATACAGTCATCATTCAATATTCACATAGTATATTTAGTGGCCACACCATCATTGGTGGCCTAGATAACCTGCAATCCACGGCGTTCAATGCCGCTTCAGCCCATTCCATGTATATATACACCCATACACTCAGGACAATCACACATAAATATATATACATAGTGATCAATCCCCAAGGGAATGATCTATCCTATTCACACACAATATACGTATAACCTGTCATAATCATACATGTACACCCACATTCACAGTTAAGTATACGTAGTGATTACACGCCTCAATACTGTAATCTATCCTATTCACATGCAGGGATTTATATTTTTCATCCATCATATACCAAGTTACACACACACACATATATATATATATATATATATATATATATATATATATATAATTATAACATGACTTTCCCAACACCCCGAATCCTATCAGTAAGCACATGTGAAGCCGACATGTCTAGATATAGCATAATTCAAAAGCTGTAAATAATTACATCGCATTTACAACTTTAGAATATATACAACTCAAAATAATGAAGGCTAAACAACCAAAAGATGTCCACCCACGCGAACAAATGCGGTGCAAGTGGATAGATGTCCGTATGTCCGGACGTCGAAGCCTGCCCGATTCTTGTATCTGTAACATTTAAACAGAGGGTGTGAGTCCAACAGACTCAGTGAGAAGCTTCCCATCCTCGGCGTAGCGGCGGGTACCACCACAGCTGGGGGAAGGGAACCACTCACGACCACAAGCGAACGAAATTCCAGTTTGTCATATGTTATATAATGATCAGGCAACATTAATATAACATTACATCACAGATAAACCTAAGAATCATGCTCCTCTATCATGCTACTCATAAGCAAACAATAACATGTAACATTTTATATTAAAAACTATAAATCATACAGTCGACCCTAGTGCCACGCCAGGGCAATAGCCTCAACGGGCAAGTCTTTTTAAATGTTATGCACCACCCTAGTGCCAGGCTAGGGCAATAGCCATAACGAACAACCACGTAAATGAAATGCACCACCCTAGTACCAGGCTAAGGCAATAGCCACAACGGGCAACCATGTAAATGAAATGCACCACCCTAGTACCAAGCTCGGGCAATAGCCACAACGGGCAACCACATAAGTGAAATGCACCACCCTAGTACCAAGCTAGGGCAATAGCCACAACGGGCAACCATGTAAATGAAATGCACCACCCTAGTACCAAGCTAGGGCAATAGCCACAACGGGCAAATGTCTGTCGTCATATTTCACCTCTCTAACTTTCAGTGGGATTTGTGACTCTACCTACCCATTTCTACTCTAAGATATCTTTACCTCAGCAGTGTGAACTTCTCTAAGAATTTCTAATCAATTTATGAGATTTTCTATTCTTTACTAGTACCCAATCCTTGATTAGATGATAACCTAACTCTAAGGTATTCCCTAAGTTCATTTACCAAAACTCACGTCGACGTGTATAAATAAGTTAGTTTCATTTCCTTAGTAAGTTTCTAATTATTAGGACAAACCGAAACTTGAAACAAATCAACATCCTACCCCTTTACTTGTACTGTTCGGCGTATCCCACGTCATTACATGGACACCCTCCAGTACTACCTCAACTTTAAACAATCACATATACGCAGGTACATTCACGTATATCAGTTTATGACCAACAATAGCATGAAATTTCCTAATAATTCTTACAAACAAGCAAGTAAGCAAGCCACGTATTCACATCCTCATTCAACCCTGTAGGGCAAGGATGGGAAACCCCTCACCTGGACGGCTTCCTGTTTCTGGTCCTGGAGTCACTCCTGCTCCAGATGATTCGTGGTTACCTAACAAACATATTTACGTCATTATCATCTTTATTATATGCAAATTGTATGCATATGCCATGCTCATGTCTTTAAACACATTAAACTTTTTGCCAAGAACCAAGTCCTTGGTCTTAACCCTCTTCCTCTCTTTAATACTATTTCCAAGTGTCTCACACTTAATCTCATCTCTTTATCCCTTTCTTTGAATACTTACTTGAGTCACAAAACCTCAAGACATTTGAGATTAGCCATTACTTTGTACATGTCAAATTAATGTCCACTTCCTCTAGTTAATCCCTTAGGTTAGTTAATTAACTTAGAGTTCCATTAACTAGTGTTCAGGACATTCAACATACTTTTATTTGGGTCTAAATTCGTGTTATTTCCTTTATAACCCCATCGAATTAAAAATCTCCAATCTACCCGTTTCCACCTACAAGTGTCCGTATGTGACTTTTCATAATTTCCATATGTAATTAATGGCCTATGATAGTCATAGCCTCAAATTTTCTATGGTTGCCAATTACCAAACCAATATTTCAACTTATATTCACACACGAACACATGTGGCCTAATATGCTTAAAAATTGGGATTTTACCAAATAAGGGCATTTTACTATTTAAATTGATTCCGGTGTCCATTACGGTCTAACCGAAACTTCTAACCCATAACTTAGCTCCACATTCTAGATTGGATTGAAAAGTGCCTCTTTTAATACCGAATTGGTTTCCGGTTGAGACGGAATTTCTCGGGCATTAATCCCTCGCATATTCCAACAATTCCTACCATTCTATAACACCAATCCAACACACCAACCAATCCCAATTCAATTTATACTACTCTTTAACTCTCTTTAAATTCCATTGTTCTATGGTTTTCAACTTGGGTGACTTCCATCATCAATTTTTTAATACATGTGCTTCCCTATACCTCTAAACAACCCAATAGTCTCAAATTAGGACCCAAATAATCAATTCATACTAATTAGGAATTTTCCAAAAAAATCCCTAAAATAGATAAATTTAGGGTTTGAGGGATTCGGGACTTTTTACCTCGATTCAATCGGATAGGATGATGGAATGGGGTAGAAAGAACTCCCGGTCACCTTCCCCGACTTCGAAACGGCGGATTCCGGCGAAAATTCCGGCGAAAAACACTATTCCCGTCACTTCCCTCTTCTCCCCGTGAAACCCACGCCGGACCCACTTCCTCCGGCGTCCAGCGTCGCCGTCGACGGCCTCTGAACGACGAACGGCGGCGTCGCACTTCCCGGCTGCCTCCCTGCGCTCACGCTCGCTTCCCTTCCCGCTGGAGAGCTCTCGGCGTCGTGAGCTGGTCCTCAATTTTCTGCTCCCAAAATGCTTCGGTTCTGCTTCTCTGGAGGCAAAAATTTGGGGCATTTTTGGTCCTTATTAATTTCACTTAAGGGGGGGTCACGTGTGTGACCCCCTTCCAGCATATATTTTTATATTATTATTATTTATTTTATTTATTTTTTTTATAAAACTTGTATATATATATATATTTAACATATACCTATATCACATACTCTAAAATATAGCTAAATAAATAAAAGAAACATATTTAGGATTATTATTTATTGTTAAAATTAACTTTGGGGTTAATAGACTTACACCCAATATTTCCCGTTAGGTCCTAACTTGTCCAAATAGAATTTCATTTGTTTTAAATTTTCTCCTTTTCCTTCCAAATTTAAAATAAAAATTAAATTGGGACCTTAACGTTGATTGGAAAAATTTTTCGGGTATTACAGATATGGAGTAGAGGAGACTCCCAGCCACCTTCCCCGGTGAAGAGACGACGTTTTCCGGCGAGAAAGCCTTCTCCCTTTGCTTTCTCTCTCTAACCCGAGCTCTCTCTCTCTTCCAGCCACAAGACGGTGACCGGCTTCGGTGGACGTCGACTCCGGCCTCCTCTCGCGTTGCTCCGCCCGCACGAAGACGCTCCGCCTTGCTCCGTGCGTTTTCCGTCCGCTCTCCACCTCTCTCAGCTCTCTCTCCGTCTAGCTCTTTTCTCGACCCCTTCCCCCTTTCTGATTCTCTTCCCTCTTACTTTATATAATATATATTTATATATATAATAAATTTTTTTTTTGGCCTGAATATATATAATAAATTAGTATATATACTTATAACTAATAAAAAAAACAATTCTGATATAAAAATAAATAATAAAGAAAAGAGATATATATAACAAAATTAGGATTCACACTAATTTTGTATTTTTTAAAAAAATATGTATTAGGAAGATGTGTATTTTTGTCTCATTTTCCACTTTTAATTTAATTAATTTATTTTAATTAATAACGCTAGTTAAAATATTCTCGGGTATTACATTTTTGAAACACTAATCTTTGAAAACTGATTAAAAAAAATTGAATATCACGTATTCGAAACACTAATCGTTGAAAACTGATTAAGAAAAGAAAATGAATATCAAGTTTTCGAAACACTCATCGGCGAAAACTGATTAAAAAAAGAAAAATGAATATCAAGTTTTCGAAACACTAATCTACGAAAACTAATTAAAAAAATAAAAATGAATAAAAAGTTTTCGACACATTCATCGGCGAAAACTGATTAAAAAAGAAAAATGAATATCAAGTTTTCGAAACACTTATCGACGAAAAATGATTAAAAAAAGAAAAATGAATATAAAGTTTTCGAAACACTCATCGGCGAAAACTGATTAAAAATGAAAAATAAATATCAAGTTTTCGAAACACTCGTCGATGAAAAATGATTAAAAAAAGAAAAAAGAATATCAAGTTTTTGAAACACTCATTAGCTAAAACTTACTAAAAAAAGAAAAATGAATATTAAGTTTTCGAAACACGAATCGACGAAAACTGATTAAAAAAAATGAATATCAAGTTTTCGAAACACTAATCTATGAAAACTGATTAAAAAAATAAAAATGAATATAAAGTTTTAGAAACACTCATCGGCGAAAATTGATTAAAAAAAGAAAAATGAATATCAAGTTTTCAAAACACTAATCTACGAAAACTGATTAAAAAAATAAAAATGAATATAAAGTTTTTGAAACACTTATCGGCGAAAACTGATTAAAAATGAAAAATGAATATCAAGTTTTCGAAACACTCATCGACGAAAAATGATTAGAAAAAGAAAAATGAATATCAAGTTTTCGAAACACTCATTAGCTAAAACTTACAAAAAAAAAAGAAAAATGAATATCAAGTTTTCGAAACACTAATCGACGAAAACTGATTAAAAAAAAGAAAAATGAATATCAAGTTTTTGAAACACTTATCGGCGAAATCTGATTAAAAAAAGAAAAATTAATATCAAGTTTTCGAAACACTAATATATGAAAACTGATTAAAAAAGGAAAAATGAATATAAAGTTTTCGAAACACTCATCGGTGAAAATTAATTAACTGAAGCAAAATGAATATTACGTTTTTGAAACACTCATCGTTGAAAACTGATTAAGAAAAGAAAAATGAATATCAAGTTTTCGAAACACTTATCGTCAAAAACTGATTAAAAAAAGTAAAATGAATATCAAGTTTTCGAAACACTAATCTACGAAAACTTATTAAAAAAATAAAAATGAATATAATGTTTTCGAAACACTAATCGGCGAAAACTGATTAAAAAAATGAATATGAAGTTTTCAAAACACTAATCTACAAAAACTGATTTAAAAAATAAAAACGAATATAAAGTTTTCGAAACACTCATCGGCGAAAACTGATTAAAAATGAAAAATAAATATCAAGTTTTCGAAACACTCATCGACGAAAAATGATTAAAAAAAGAAAAATTAATATCAAGTTTTTGAAACACTCATTAGCTAAAACTTACTAAAAAAAGAAAAATGAATATCAAATTTTTGAAACACTAATCGACGAAAACTGATTAAAAAAAAGAAAAATGAATATCAAGTTTTCGAAACACTTATCAGCGAAAACTGATTAAAAAAAGAAAAATGAATATCAAGTTTTCGAAACACTAATCTACGAAAACTGATTAAAAAAATAAAAATGAATATCAAGTTTTCGAAACACTCATCGTCGAAAATTGATTAAAAAAAGAAAAATGAATATCAATTTTCAAAACACTAATCTACGAAAACTGATTAAAAAATAAAATGAATATAAAGTTTTCAAAACACTCATCGGCGAAAACTGATTAAAAATGAAAAATGAAAATCAAGTTTTCGAAACACTCATCGACGAAAAATGATTAAAAAAAGAAAAATGAATATCAAGTTTTCGAAACTGTAATACCCGGGAAATTTTTTTAAAAGTTTAAAATGAATTGAAAGGGAAAGAAAAGAAGTAGAAAATAATTTTTGGATTTAATTCAGGACCTAAGGAATTGGAAACCTGAATTAAATGGTGAAAAGAGAGTAGGGAATATTTTTGGGCATTTAATTTGGGATATAAGAGGAAATGAAAATTTTAATTGGAAAGAGGAGGATTTAATTCGGGATATTTTCCACCTAAGCTTTATTATAATAATAATTATTATTATTTAGTTATTATTTATTTATTTTGATTATTTAATTATTTTAAATTTTGGGGTGGGGGTGTGACTTAGGGAAATAAGAATAAAAAGAAATAAGAGAAAAGGAGGAGGAAGGTATTTACGGGAAGAAAGAGTGAGAGAGAAGAAGAAGAAGAAGAAGAAGAAGAAGAAGAAGAAGAGGAAGGGTTGGGGTTCGCCGGAAAAGTGACTGGGGAGAGCTACCCGACGCCGGAAAAGTCACCGGAGCTCGAGTACGACGTCTCCTACACCTTCCACCAATCGAATCAAATGTTGGTAACCAAAAGCCCGCCGGAACACTTCAACAGATAGAAATTCCTGAATGGAAGTGGGAGAGGATTACTATGGATTTTGTGACAGGATTGCCGCGATCGCAGAGAGGATTCAACTCAGTTTGGGTAATTGTTGATCGGATGACCAAGTCCGCCCATTTCCTGTTAGCTAAGACCACTTACGGAGTGGGTCAGTATGCCCAATTGTACCTATCAGAGATAGTGAGGTTGCATGGAGTGCCGATGTCGATTACCTCTGACAGGGGGCCACAGTTTACCTCTCGATTCTGGAGAGCATTGCAGGAGGTATTGGGGACAAGGGTTGATCTGAGTATAGCATTTCATCCCCAGACAGACGGGCAATTTGAGAGGACCATTCAGATTTTAGAGGACATGCTTAGAGCATGTGTTATGGATTTCGGCAGAGGGTGGGAGAAATACCTGCCGTTAGCGGAGCTTGCCTATAACAACAGTTACCAATCCAGTATTCAGATGGCACCCTTCGAGGCCTTGTACGGTCGGAAGTGCAGGTCCCCGATTGGGTGGTTCGAGGTCGGGGAGGCCAAGTTAGTTGGTCCGTAAGTTGTTCAGGATGTTTTGGACAAGATAAAGTCCATTAGAGAAAGTATTGTCACGGCTCAGAGTAGGCAGAAGTCGTATGCTGACAACCGGAGAAGAGAATTAGAGTTTGCTGTGGGTGAGCAGGTGTTCTTAAAAATTTCACCGATGAACAGCGTGATGAGATTTGGCAAGAAAGGCAAGCTAAGTCCAAGATACATCGGACCGTTTGAGATTCTAAAGCGCGTGGGAAATGTTGCCTACCGTCTAGAATTGCCAGCGGAGTTGGAAGGAGTTCATCCGGTGTTTCACGTGTCTATGCTTCGCAAGTACCTGCCAGATCCCTCTCATGTAATCCAACCCCAGGAAGTACAACTAGCTGAGAGTCTAACTTATGAGGAGATGCCAGTGGAAATCCTAGATCGCCAGTTGAAGAAGCTGAGGTCAAAGGAGATACCCTTGGTGAAAGTCCTGTGGCGAAACCATTCGGTTGAGGAAGCAATGTGGGAAGTTGAGGCGGAGATGCGCAGGACATATCCTCACCTATATCAAGACTAAGGTTAGTATGTTAATTGAAATTCAGGGACCGAATTTCTTAAGGGGAGAAGATTGTAATACCCGGGAAATTTTTTCAAAGTTCAAAATGAAATGAAAGGGAAAGAAAAGAAGTAGAAAATAATTTTTGGATTTAATTCAGGACCTAAGGAATTGGAAACCTGAATTAAATGGTGAAAAGAGAGTAGGGAATATTTTTGGATATTTAATTTGGGATATAAGAGGAAATGAAAATTTTAATTGGAAAGAGGAGGATTTAATTGGGGATATTTTCCACCTAATCTTTATTATAATTATTATTATTATTTAGTTATTATTTATTTATTTTGATTATTTAATTATTTTAAATTTTGGGGTGGGGGTGTGACTTAAGGAAATAAGAATAAAAAGAAATAAGAGAAAAGGAGGAGGAAGGTATTTACGGGAAGAAAGAGAGAGAAGAAGAAGGGTTGGGGTTCGCCGGAAAAGTGACCGGGGAGAGCTAGCCGACGCCGGAAAAGTCACCGAAGCTCGGGTACGACGTCTCCTACACCTTCCACCAATCGAATCAAAGGTTGGTAACCCAATTTCATTCGAAACCCCCAATTTCTTCATTTTTAGGGATTTCTTCTATCCACCTTCGATTGGGTTGTTTCAAGGGTAGATTGAGACCTAGGAAGTGTTCTTCAACACTTAGTTAGGGTAATAATCGACTAGCGAAATTCGAATTTGAAAGGGTTTGGGGTTAAAAATTCTAAATAGTCCCAATTTGGGGATTCGTTGATAAATTTGGAATCGGGCTTGGATTTGAGTAGTTAGGATTGGATTTATGTTTTTGGAATGTAGGTGAAGAAAACCCGTGATGTGCGGAGTCGAAGCCGGGGTCGAAAGGGGGCCGAAACGGGCCCAAGCTAGCCCACAGCACAGCAAACGAATTGATGTGCTGCGAGCTGGCGCTGCAGCGCCCACTCTCGGGTGTATAAGATCTGCTGGGCAGCAGCTTGGCGCCACAGCGCCCAAATGGGCGCTGCAGTGCCCGGTCTCTGCCCAGCATGGCCAACATTCGTTTTTAAGCCAATCCGGGGCGTCCGAACCTCCTATTTTCAATCCGAAACATCTTAGGACACCCCCAACCATGTTTTTAAGGATCAAAATCATTTCAAATGCTTTCTTGTCCCTCAAGAATAGCAACTTACGGAACAAGCTAAGCCCAACTTCTTGAATTTCTAAATTCCTTCTACACAAACCTTAGGAAACCTTAAGTAGGATAGCTTAGACACACGTTGAGGTTTAGTAACTCAAATCCAAGGCCCCAAAAGTAACTCTAGGAGAGCGATAGCGGTACGAAACCAAATGCGAGGCACCTGAGACTCTCATAGAAGAGAGGGAAGACGGATAAGACCAAGGACTCGGTTCTTGGCAACGTCTAGATGCATTTTAGGCATGCGCATGTAGTTTGCATATTAATTGCGTATAGATGAGATGTTAACCACTTGAATGCATTCGTTAGGAAACCACGACTCGTCCGGAGCGGGAGTTACTCCAGGACAAGGAAGTCGTCCAGGTGAGGGGTTTCCCATCCTTGCCCTACAGGGTTGATTGAGGATGTGGATATGTGGTTTGCCTACTTGCCTATTTGTAAGAATTGGTTAGTGGTTAACATGCTATTGTTGTTCCTAAACTGTTATCTATGAAAGTATTTGTATATGTGTGTTTGACTACAGGTAAAGAGGTACTGGAGGGTATCCATGTGATGACATGAGATACGCCGAACAGTACAAGCAAGGGGGTAAGTTGTTGATTGAGTCCAAGGTTTGTTTTACCCTATCAAATTAGAAACTCATTAAAGAAATCGTATAGAAGTTGTTAGTAAACGTCGACGCTTCACGGTAATTGAACTTAGGGAAGACCTTAGAGCTAGGTTATGATCTAAACCGAGGGTTTGGGAACAATATGAGGATTAATACGATCTCTTAATTGATTAGTGAGTCGTAGGGATGTTCACACTGCCTAGGTAAAGTCAGTTTAGGATAGTAATGGGTAGTTAGGGTCAGGATCCCAGCTGAAAGCTTGGAAAGAGAAACAAATTAAAACAATTGTCCGTTGAGGCCATTGCCCTAGCGTGGTACTAGGGTCAGTTAAAGAGTAAAGCATTTGCCCGTTGAGGCCATTGCCCTAGCCTGGCACTAGGGTCAGTTAAACATTAAAAGAATTTGCCTGTTGAGGCCATTGCCCTAGCCTGGTACTAGGGTCAGTTAAGTGATTTACAGTTTTCATATTATATGTTAAAATGTGATTGCTTGTTTACGAGTAGCATGATAGAAAAGCATGATCCGTAGGTTTATCTGTGATATTAATGTTATATTAATATTGTCTGATCGTAATATAACATTTGATAAACTGGACTTTCGTGCGCATGTGATTGTGGGTGTTTCCCTTTCCCCAGCTGTAGTGGTACCCGCCGCTACGCCGAGGATGGGAAGCTTCTCACTGAGTCTGTTTGACTCACTCCCTCTGCTTTAATGTTTCAAATACAGGGATCGGGCAGGCATCGACGTCCGGACAGTGATACAGACATCAGACCATCCTTACGCTCTTGTTCGCGTGGGTGGACTCCTTTTGGTTATTTTGCTTTCTTTTGTTGTACATATTTTAAAGTTGTAAATATTTACAGCCTTTGACGTAAGTTCACTCTAGAATTGTCGGCTTCACATGTATTTAAAGACAGGGTCCAGTTGGGGATAAACTAGGATATATGTTTGAGTATATAAACTTCTGCATGTGAATAGGATAGATCGTACGCATTGAGGCGTACGGTCAATAGGATATGGATATATATAATATGTGTGCTTGCTGCATGTGAATAGGATAGATCGTACATTTTGAGACGTACGGTCAATATGATATTAATATTTACATTATGAGTGCTGATAAATATATTTATACACTGGATTGAGCTGAAGCGGTATTGAGCAAACCGCGGATTGCAGGTTAATTAGGCCACCAGTGAGGCGTGGCCACTAGTATGATATATATATATATATTGATTGTATAGCAGGGTAGTTATAGTCATGTTTACAGGATAAGGCTTACGGGTTTAGAGATAAAAATCTATTCCCGTGCCGGTCACGTACTCCCGATTTGGGGTCGTGACAGAAACACTCATTAGCTAAAACTTACTAAAAAAAAGAAAAATGGATATCAAGTTTTCGAAACACTCATTTGTGAAAACTGATTAAAAAATGAATATAAAGTTTTCGAAACACTAATCTATGAAAACTGATTAAAAAAAGAAAAATGAATATAAAGTTTTCTAAACACTTATCATTGAAAACTAATTAAATGAAGAAAAATGAATATCACGTTTTCGAAACACTCATCGTTGAAAACTGATTAAGGAAACAAAAATGAATATCAAGTTTTCGAAACACTCATCGACGAAGACTGATTAAAAAAAGAAAAATGAATATCAAGTTTTCAAAACACTAATCTACGAAAACTTATTAAAAAAATAAAAATCATTATAAAGTTTTCGAAACATTCATCGGCGAAAACTGATTAAAAAAGAAAAATGAATATCAAGTTTTCGAAACACTCATCGACGAAAAAGGATTAAAAAAAGAAAAATGAATATCAAGTTTTCGAAACAGTAATCGGTGAAAACTAATTAAAAAAAGAAAATGAATATCAAGTTTTGGAAACACTAATCGACGAAAACTAATTAAAAAAAAAGAAAAATGAATATCAAGTTTTTGAAACACTTATCGGCGAAAACTGATTAAAAAAAGAAAAATGAATATCAAGTTTTCGAAACACTAATCTAAAAAAACTGATTAAAAAAAATAAAAATGAATATAAAGTTTTCGAAACACTCATCGGCGAAAACTGATTAAAAAAAGAAAAATAAATATCAAGTTTTCAAAACACTAATCTACGAAAACTGATTAAAAAAAATAAAAATGAATATAAAGTTTTCGAAACACTCATCGGCGAAAACTGATTAAAAATAGAAAATAAATATCAAGTTTTCCAAACACTCAACGGCAAAAACAGATTAAAAAAAGAAAAATGAATATCAAGTTTTCAAAACACTAATCTACGAAAACTGATTAAAAAAATAAAAATGAATATAAAGTTTTCGAAACACTCATCGGCGAAAACTGATTAAAAAAGAAAAATGAATATCAAGTTTTCGAAAGACTCATCTCCGAAAACTGATTAAAAAAAATGAATATCACGTATTCGAAACACTGATTGTTGAAAACTGATTAAGAAAAGAAAAATGAATATCAAGTTTTCGAAACACTCATCGGCGAAAACTGATTAAAAAAAGAAAAATGAATATCAAGTTTTCGAAACATTAATCTACAAAAACTAATTAAAAAAAATAAAAATGAATATAAAGTTTTCGACACATTCATCGGCAAAAACTGATTAAAAAAGAAAAATGAATATCATGTTTTCGAAACACTCATCGACGAAAAATGATTAAAAAAAGAAAAATGAATATCAAGATTTCGAAACAGTAATCGGTGAAAACTGATTAAAAAAATAAAAATGAATATCAAGTTTTCGAAACACTAATCGACGAAAATTGATTAAAAAAAAGAAAAATGAATATCAAGTTTTCGAAACACTAATCTACGAAAACTGATTAAAAAAATAAAAATGAATATAAAGTTTTCGAAACACTTATCGACGAAAACTGATTAAAAAAAGAAAAATTAATATCAAGTTTTCAAAACACTAATCTACGAAAACTGATTAAAAAAATAAAAATGAATATAAAGTTTTCGAAACACTCATTGGCGAAAACTGATTAAAAATGAAAAATAAATTTCAAGTTTTCGAAACACTCATCGACGAAAAATGATTAAAAAAAGAAAAATGAATATTAAGTTTTCGAAACAATCATTAGCTAAAACTTACTAAAAAAAGAAAAATGAATATCAAGTTTTCGAAACACTTATCGGCGAAAACCGATTGAAAAAGAAAAATGAATATCAAGTTTTCAAAACACTAATCTACGAAAACTGATTAAAAAAATAAAAATGAATATAAAGTTTTCGAAACACTCATCGGCGAAAACTGATTAAAAATGAAAAATGAATATCAAGTTTTCGAAACACTCATCCACGAAAAATGATTAAAAAAAGAAAAATGAATATCAAGTTTTTGAAACACTCATTAGCTAAAACTTACTAAAAAAAGAAAAATGAATATCAAGTTTTTGAAACACTGATCTGCGAAAACTAATTAAAAAAATGAATATCAAGTTTTCGAAACACTAATCTACGAAAACTGATTAAAAAAAAAAGAAAAATGAATATAAAGTTTTTGAAACACTCATCGGTGAAAACTAATTAAATGAAGCAAAATGAATATCACGTTTTTGAAACACTCGTCGTTGAAAACTGATTAAGAAAAGAAAAATGAATATCAAGTTTCCGAAATACTCATCGGCGAAGACTGATTAAAAAAAGAAAAATGAATATCAAGTTTTTGAAACACTAATCTACGAAAACTAATTAAAAAAATAAAAATGAATATAAAGTTTTCGAAACACTCATCGGCGAAAACTGATTAAAAAAGAAAAATGAATAGCAAGTTTTCGAAACACTTATCGACGAAAAATTATTAAAAAAAGAAAAATGAATATCAAGTTTTCGAAACACTAATTGGTAAAAACTGATTAAAAAAAGAAAAATGAATATCAAGTTTTCGAAACAGTAATCGACGAAAACTGATTAACAAAAAAAAATGAATATCAAGTTTTCGAAACACTTATCGGCAAAGACTGATTAAAAAAAAATGAATATCAAGTTTTCGAAACACTAGTCTACGAAAACTGATTAAAAAAATGAATATAAAGTTTTCGAAACACTCATCGGTGAAAATTGATTAAAAAAGAAAAATGAATATCAAGTTTTCGAAACACTCATTGTAATAGCCCGAAAAATTTCTAGGATTAAAGAATGTTTTATTTAAAAATTTCAAGGATTTAAGGATGATTTATTCCAGGGATAGGAATTAAAACCTTAAAAAGAATATAGGAAAAGTATGAAAGTTAGGAGAAACCGGAAAGGAACTGAGGAATTCTTTGAAATATCAAGTAAAATAAAAGATGAAAGAAAGAAGTGAACTTTTTTTTTGAAATTATTCAAGACCTACGAAAATAGAAACCCAAAATAAATAGGAGTGGGAACTAAATTAGAATAGTATTAGTTATTATTTGTTTAATTATTAATTAATTTATTTTTATTATGATTATTTTAAATATTTAAAATGGGGGTTTTTTTTAGGAAAGTAGAAAGTGAAAGAAAATGAAGTAGGAACTATTTTTGGTATTCAATTTGGGACTTAAAAGAAAATATGTTTTGGGATCAATTTAGGACTTAAGAAATTGGAAACTTGAATTAAATATGGAAATAGATAAAGTTAAAAATACATGTCAGTTATTTATTTAATTATTTTGTATTACTTTCAGATTTTATTATTATTATTATTATATGTTAATTAGTAAATAAAAAAAGAAGAAAAAGAAAAATAAAAGGAAAAAGAGAGAGGGAGTCAGCCACGGGAAAGGAGAAGAAACGAGAGAACAAAGAAAGGAAAGGATAGAGAGGGAGCTAGGGCTTGGATGGGGGAGGAATCCGGCGGGAATCTCGCCGGAATTCGGCGAACCGGAGTTGGAGAAGGAACCGGAGAACATCCTTGTCTCAATCTCTTGAGTTAAGGTTGGTACAATGCCCGATTCTCTCCAAGTTCCCATTTTCTTCATTTCTTTCATTTTTTTGGAATTGAGTTGAGAATCCGAGTTTGGGCAGATTTGATGGTAGAATAATGTTTCTAAAGTGTTCTTGAACACTCATCGGGGTTAGGATTCGAGGCTAGATCGTTGGATTTGGCCGGATTCGAAGTTGAAAGAGTTTGGGGTTTATAAAATCCATTTTTCTCAACTTCGAACAATCAACGATTCGGCGACGAATCGGAGTTGGATTTGAGTTGTAGGACTTCCTAAATGTAGTACATATGTAGGAGAACAAGACCCGTGAAAAGTGGAATCGAAGCCGGATCGGAAAATGGCTGAAAAGGGGGCCGAAACCATCCACAACACAGCAAAAACGTTGCTGTGCTGCGAGCTGGCGCTGCAGCGCCCACTTGCTGGTTGGCTAAGGGCTACCAAGGCAGCACCTTGGCGCGGCAGCGCCAGAATGGGCGCTGTAGCGCCAGGTCCCTGCCTGGCTTTCCCCAAGCCCACTTAAGGTCGAATTGAGACCTCCAAACCCCCTCTCTTCAACCCTAAACACCCTAGAACATTCCTAAACATGTTTTTGAGGATTAAATCATTCTAAATACCTTCTTGTTTCTCAAGGATGGAAACTTGCGGAACCAATTTGGGCCTAACTTCAGGAATTTCAACCTTATTCCTTCACAACCTTTAGGAAACCTTGAGTAGTATAAATTGGAGGTATATTGAGGTTTAGAAACTAGATTTCTTGGAACCCAAGTAAGATCACAAGTTGAATCACAATGCTTAGACCTTCCTAAAATTAGGATTCCCTTCCAACCAAGTTAGATAAGCTTCCTTAGATGCGAAAACAAATTAGATAGAGGTATAATACTCAAATCCAAGTATGTGAAACACTCAAGTAGAGTGTTATATTCGAATAAATCAAGTGTCCGGGGAAGGATACACATAAATCGGGATAGAGAAGTCCGATAAGACCAAGAGCTTGACTCTGTGGCAACCATGGACTATATGTGAGAATAACGGAGAGATAAATAACAAGTTAAGCTAAGTGAAAACTTTAATGAAGTAAATGTTGTTCTTATAGGAACAACGACACGCAAAAGAGTGCAACAGGAACTCCGAGGAGACTAAAGTTACAGGAGAGGATTACATGGAAGGTTGGCCAAGGTGAGGGTTCTTCCATCTCTGCTCCTAGGGTGGTATGCTTATGTGGATTACATGAGTATATATATTCTCTGCTTGTCTGATATGTGTTAGCTAGAGGTATAGAATACTAAAAGAATAAAAGAACTAGAGAATAGGTTGTGGAAAGTATCTTGGATAGGAAGACATAGGAGTAGAGTGTAATTGTTTGCTATGATTGGTGTGTTACAAATCGAACTCGTACATTCCGGAGGCATGATGAGTATTTTATTAAATCTTTTCCACGACGGTGGCAAGAGTCCTTGTATGGAAGGACTAAGCTTTTATTTTGAAAACTCGTCACGACGGTGAGTTAAATTATAACCATGCAAAGGGAGTTGTTAGTGGGTTTCAGATTTGGTTATGCTAGCGATGTGAGACATCGACTAGAACAATGTCAGATGGCACTTGAGACCTCAGTTTTATAATCACCATGACGATGGTCATTGCCCTATCCTGGCAATAGGGTCAGAAAGGTTTTATATTGCTATGATGATAGCTTGAGGCTCAGAGAGTACATCTAGACGGGTATATGAGTTATATTCTGTTAAGGATACTCGTCCATCTTAACAAGGAGAAGAATTGTTGATCCTTCGGAAAAGATACAAAGAATCCTATTAATATGTGAGACTAAGGTAAGGAGACACGGGAGGAACCTATGGGTGAACCGTGAGCCTAACCTAGTAAAAGAGAAATCATCCTGTGGAGTTGGTCCAGGGTGTGTCAGTGGCCATGCTTCGAGACGTCGTGCCGTGCCCGCCATGTGGCCTGGTTGGGTAATGGACGAGTGGGCTCAAGCTATTGCCCTGCAGCAAGGGGTCAGGACGTGCCACTTGGTGGCTACGGATAAGTTGTTTGATAGATAGACATTGATTGTGTTTGATTAATAGAATTGTCACGAGGTGACCAGTACCCGAGTGAAAGGGTTAAGTATGTTTGCCACGTGGTGGCCAGTAGCCCGAGTGCACGGGTTCGCAGTTGAAAAGCCACGTAGTGGCTAGTAGATACCCCAGAGTTGGAGAGATTAAGTAGATGTATGTTTAGCATCTGTGTGTATGTACAAATTGTCTGTGTTTGCATATAATTGCTTATTGTGCAGCGTAGTGGTAACGTACAGGACTACGTCACCGCACGTCTTGTTTGATTCAGACATGCTGAAACGTGAGAAGACCGGTAAGTAAAAGCCGACACTATATGTTACATGTTTACTTACTAATTGATGACATGGAATAAACTGCTGCATGTATACAATTATTAAATGTATGTGAGTGTTTGGGTGAAATTTCTGTTGTCGTGTGATCACCAAGAATGTATGCTAACAACAGTAACTAGTAGTTTTTGCTTGTGGTTGTGTATGACTCCCAAACCCAGCGCTATGGTACCCACCCTGCACCGGGGATGCGAGAGTCTTCAATGAGTCACGTGGCTTAGACTCACACCTCATTTTTACAACACAGAGACAGGTTAAGTACAGGTGGAAGAAGTCTCGGTGGAACGAGGGTTGAGCAACACTTTCCAAGACCCACAACTTGTTCATGTGGGTATATAAAGTGTAATTGTAATTTAATTTACTTTATTAATGTATCATAAAGTAAATGGTAGACGTACCCAATTAGATTGTATTACTAAATCTAGAACTGTCAGCTTCACACACCTTAAAGATCAGGATCCGTTAGATTACGATGCATGGAAAACTTGTTTCCGAAAATATATATATACATATATCTGTTGCATGTGAATAGGATAGGCAGCATCTTTGGATGTGTAGCCAGTACACATGGTATATATAATATGTGTGTTTTCCTATATCTATATCCTGAAGTGGCACTGGCCGTGGATTTGCTTGCCTAGGATAGGCCACCATTTCGGTGTAGCGGAGGTATTATAATGCATGTGAATGTATTTTAAACACTAGATATTCTGTCCATTTGGTGATAAGGCTTACAGGCATAGGGGCATTCCCTGTGTCTGTGCCGGTCACGGTCTTCTAAACGGGGGTCGTGACACTCATCGACGAAAAATGATTAAAAAAAGAAAAATGAATATCAAATTTTCGAAACACTCATTAGCTAAAACTTACTAAAAAAGAAAAACGAATATCAAGTTTTCGAAACACTCATCTGCGAAAACTGATTAAAAAAAATGAATATCATGTTTTCGAAACACTAATCTACAAAAACTGATTAAAAAAAGAAAAATGAATATCACGTTTTCGAAACACTCATCGGCGAAAACTGATTAAAAAAGGAAAATGAATATCAAGTTTTCGAAACACTAATCGGTGAAACTGATTAAAAAAATGAATATCAAGTTTTCGAAACACTAATCGGTGAAAACTGATTAAAAAAACAAAAATGAATATCAAGTTTTCGAAAAAGTCATCGACGAAAACTGATTAAAAAAAAAGAAAAATGAATATCAAGTAAAAAAAGAAAAATGAATATCAAGTTTTCGAAACACTAATAGGTGAAAACTGATTAAAAAAAGAAAAATGAATATCAAGTTTTCGAAACACTCATCGGAGAAAACTAATTAAATAAAGAAAAATGAATATCACGTTTTCGAAACACACATCGTTGAAAACTGATTAAAAAAAGAAAAATGAATATCAAGTTTTCGAAACACTACTCTACGAAAACTGATTAAAAAAATAAAAATGAATATAAAGTTTTTGAAACACTCATCAGCGAAAACTGATTAAAAAATGAATATCAAGTTTTCGAAACACTAATTGACGAAAAATTATTAAAAAAGAAAAATGAAAATCAAGTTTTCGAAACACTAATAGTTGAAAACTGATTAAAAAAAGAAAAATGAATATTAAGTTTTCGAAACACTCATCGACGAAAACTTATTAAAAAAATGAATATCAAGTTTTCGAAACACTCATTAGCGAAAACTTACTAAAAAAAGAAAAATGAATATCAAGTTTTCGTAACACTCATCGACGAAAAATGATTAAAAAAAGAAAAAAGAATATCAAATTTTCGAAACACTCATCGACGAAAAATGATTAAAAAAAGAAAAAAGAATATAAAGTTTTCGAAACAATCATTAGCTAAAACTTACTAAAAAAAGAAAAATGAATATCAAGTTTTCGAAACATTAATCTACGAAAACTGTTTAAAAAAAAAGAAAAATGAATATCACGTTTTTGAAACACTAATCTAAGAAAACTGATTAAAAAAAATAAAAATGAATATCAAGTTTTCGAAACACTCATCCGCGAAGACTGATTAAAAAAAGAAAAATGAATACCAAGGTTTCGAAACACTAATTGGTGAAAATTGATTAAAAAAAGAAAAATGAATATCAAGTTTTCGAGACACTAATCGACGAAAACTGATTAAAAAAAAGAAAAATGAATATCAAGTTTTCGAAACACTTATCGGCGAAAAATGATTAAAAAAAGAAAAATCAATATCAAGTTTTCGAAACACTAATCTACGAAAACTGATTAAAAAAATAAAAATGAATATAAAGATTTCGAAACATTTATCGGCGAAAACTTATTAAAAAAAGAAAAATGAATATCAAGTTTTCAAAACACTAATGTACGAAAACTGATTAAAAAAATAAAAATGTATATAAAGTTTTCAAAACACTCATCGACGAAAACTGATTAAAAAAGAAAAATGAATATCAAGTTTTCGAAACACTCATCGATGAAAAATGATTAAAAATAGAAAAATGAATATCAAGTTTTCGAAACACTCATCTGCAAAACTAATTAAAAATGAATATCAAGTTTTCGAAACACTAATCTACGAAAACTGATTAAAAAAAAAGAAAAATGATGTCACGACCCCCGTTTAGAGGACCGTGACCGGCACAAACACATGGAATATCCCTATGCCTATAAGCCTTATCGCCTAATTGACAGAATAACTATTATTGAAAAATACATTCACATGCATTATAATACCATGGCTACACCGAAATGGTGGCCTATCTTAGGCAGACAAATCCACGACCAGTGCCGCTTCATGATATAAATATATGAAAACACACATAATATATAACCTGTGTACTGGCTACACATCCGAAGATGCTGCCTATCCTATTCGCATGCAACAGATATATGTATATATACATTTTGGAAACAAGTTTTCCCTCCATCGTAATCTAACGGATCCTGATCTTTAAGGTGTGTGAAGCTGACAGTTCTAGATTTAGTGATACAATATAGATGGGTACGTCTACCTTTACTTTATGATACATGATAAAGTAAATTAAATTACAATCACAATTCATTCACCCACATGGACAAGTTGTGGGTCTTGGAAAGTTTTGTTCGTTCCTCGCTCCACCGAGACTTCTTCCACCTGTACTTAACCTGTCTCTGTGTAGTAAAAATGAGGTGTGAGTCTTAACCACACGACTCAGTGAGGACTCTCCCATCCCTGGCGCAAGGTGGGTACCATAGCGTTGGGTGGGTACCATAGCTCAACAAGATATAACTCATATACCCGTCCAGATGCACTCTCTGAGCCTCAAGCTATCGTCATAGCAATATAAATCCTTTCTGACCCTATTACCAGGATAGGGCAACGACCATCGTCATGGTGATTATAAAACTGAGGTCTCAAGTGCCATCTGACGTTGTTCTAGTCGATGTCTCACATCGCTAGCATAATCAAATCTGAAACCCACCAATAACTCCCTTTGCATGATTATAATTTAAGTCACCGTCGTGACGAGTTTTCAAAATAAAAGTTTAGTCCTTCCGTACAAGGACTCTTGCCACCGTCGTGGAAAAGATTTAATAAAACACTCATCATGCCTCTGGAGTGTATGAGTTGGATTTGTAACACACCAATCATAGCAAACAATTACTCTCTACTTCTATGTCTTTCTATCTAAGCTACTTTCAACAACCTATTTTCTAGTTCTTTTATTCTTTTAGTATTCTATATCTCTAGCTAACACATACCAGACAAACAGAGAATATACATACTCATGTAATCCACATAAGCATACAACCCTAGGAGCAGAGATGGAAGAACCCTCACCTTGGCCAACCTTCCATGCAATCCTCTCCTGTAACTTTAGTCTCCTCGGAGTTCCTGTTGCACTCTATTGCGTGTCGTTGTTCCAATAAGAACAACATTTACTTCATTAAGGTTATTACTTAACTTAACTCGTTATTTATCTCTCCATTACTCTCACATGTAGTCCATGGTTGCCACAGAGTCAAGCTCTTGGTCTATCGGACTTCTCTATCCCGACTTATACGTATCCTTCCTCGGACACTTGACTTGATCGAATATAACACTCTACTTGAGTGTTTCACATGCTTGGTTTTGAGTATAAGATGTCTATCTAACTTGTATTCGCATCTAAGGAAGCTTATCTAACGTAATTGGAAGAAATCCTAATTTTATGAAGGTCTAAGTATTTTGATTCAACTTGTGTTCTAAGAAATCTAGTTTCTAAAGCTCAATATACCTCTAATTCACCCTACTTAAGGCTTCCTAATAGTTATGAAGGAATAAAATTACCATTTTAGAATTTGGACTTCATTGTTCCGCAAGTTTCCATCCTTGAGAAACAAGAAGGTACCTAAAATAATTCTTAATAAATATTCATAATTATCATCGGGTGTTTAAGATCGAAGAGAGGAGGTTTAAAACTCTCAACGTCACCCATAAGTGTATTTGGGCAAATCGAGCAGGGACCCGGCTCGTTAACGTCAAAGTTCAACCTTAATAACCTCGAGCCAGCTCTTCACGGGTCTTGTTCAGCTAATATTTCCACAATATAATTTCAATAGGACCAATCAAAGCCTATTTACTCAAATCCAAGGTCAATCCTAATTATCAACAATTTTCCCCAATTTGGAAATAATTATAATTCCAATAATATCAATCCAAGCCTATTTACTCAAATCCAACTTCAATCCTAATTATCAACAATTTTCCCCAATTTGGAAATAATTATGATTTCTGTAATACCCCGGAAAAAAATTTCGAGGATTAAAGAATGATTTATTTAAAATTTCGAGGATTTAAGAATGGTTTATTCCGGGGCTAGGAATTAAAATAAATATGAAAATTAGGTAGAAAAATTATAATTTTATTCAAAAGTGGTCATATGAATTATTCAAAGCTTACAGTTTAAATTTGAGAATTTTTCGAAAATAAAAATCATATTGGGTAGAAAATTCTCATCTGCTAGAGACTCAGTGACAAATATTTTTAATTGGCCTATGATTACCCAAAATTTTTTAAATTTTCCTATTCTTACCCAAAAGTAAATCTAGATGAGAAAATCCAATCAAAACTTTATTTCACCATTTTCCAAAAGTTGCCAAATGTCCAAATGACCCTTAAGTCTCAAATCCAATTTAAGAACCCTTGTTTTCTTTCGTGGCAGCACAACAGGCATACTTTCATTCATCTTCTTCTTCCTCTTCATCTCAATTCTCTCTTAGGTTAAAAGAAAAAAAAAAGACCTATAACTTCCAATCAATTTCTTTGCTTTTCCCTCATCAATTCAAGGATCACTCAAGCTTCACCTAGCATCTTGGAGCACCATAGAGCTTGGACAAATCTTCTAAATCCCCAAATTCGGATTTCTCAAGGGTAAGCTCTAAAATCATGCCTCCACTTCTTAAATCATGATTTTCTTGTTGAGAATGAGTTACTAGTTGATATTATATCACCCTAAAACTCCTTTAGGACATAGAAAACACACAAATCATAACTTACATAGATGTTTTTACTCTATGAACCCTAAGGTGCGGATTTTGCCATTTTGGAAAGAATTGTGGATTTTAATAGAATTGTTGGTTGTGCTGAGATTTTGCTGGGTTAGAGATTTGAGTTTAGGGTTTGAGTTTGTTCATTATGTTCTTCTAAAAACAACAATCTTTGATGGTATAAGACACAAGAAATTCGTGGAACATGTTTTTGTCAAGAACTGAGTTTTTGAATCTGACCTTGCTCTGTTTAAACGTGTTTTCTGAATTCGTTTCTTGATGGATTTGCATGATTCCAAATCCATATGAAAGCTAACAGCCTAAGCTTTCTAAATGGTATTTTTCCAAAGTATTCCAACGGTTAGATCTTTTGGAAATTGCCTCGAAAGTCAGCGGTTCTGTTTTCTAAACTGATGCGGAATTTTTTGTATGATTGGCTACTGTTTTTAAATTACTGCTCTTAAATGGCTCGAATCCTTTCTGTAATGAATTGATAATTAGAATATTTTATCTCTAAGCTTGATTTAGAAAGGAGAATCAAATAATTTCGTTAAGTATGGAAGGAGATATGACCATTTCAATGAAGCTTGCCAAATTTTGCATGCTGTTTTGAATCTGATCTTGCTCTGTTTAAATGTGTTTTCTGAATTCGTTACTTAATGGATTTGAGTGATTCCAAAGCCATATAAAAGCTAACATCCTAAGCTTTCCAATTTGTATTTTTACTAAAAAGTCCAACGGTTAGATTTTCTGGGAAGTTTCTCGAAAGTTAGCGGTTCTGTTTTACACACTACCAAGTTTCTAGTTTTTGAAAAGTTGTTATTTCTTCCTTAATTTGAATGGTTCCTTTTCCTTCAACTAAAATGAGTTTAACCAACTTTTAAGTGTCATTTCAAATATTAAACAAAATCCTTCATTGAAGGAGCTTGGAGAGTGAGCAAATGGCAAGACTTGTTTACTTAAGAATAAATTGTTTTTAACTTAAAAAGAACTCTAAATGATGACCTTAGCTCAATAAGGGGTTTTGGGTTAGCCTTGAATGTAGTTTTAAGTTGCGATGTAATTATGAATTTATAATATGGTGGAAATGATTGTATGTGATAGGATTCAAGTACTTCCTTAGAGACAAGAGTGCTCAAAGGGAGTGTTAAGTAAAGTGACCAAGGTGAGGGCTCTTTCATCTCTGCTCCTAGGGTTGTATGCTTAATTATGTGGATTACATGAGTATGTACATTCTTTGTTTGTTTGGTATGTGTTAGCTAGAGGTATAGAATGTTAAATGAATAAAGGAACTAGAAATTAGGTTGTGGAAAGTAGCTTAGATAGGAAGACATAGGAGTAGAGAGAAATTGTTTGCTATGATTGGTGTGTTACAAATCCAACTCATACACTCCGGAGGCATGATGAGTATTTTATTAAATCTTTTTCCACGACGGTGGCAAGAGTCCTTGTACGGAAGGACTAACCTTTCATTTTGAAAACTCGTCACGACGGTGACTTAAATTATAATCATGCAAAGGGAGTTATTGGTGGGTTTCGGATTTGATTATACTAGCGGTGTGAGACATCGACTAGAACAGCGTCAGATGGCACTTGAGACCTCAGTTTTATAATCACCATAACGATGGTCATTGCCCTATCCTGGCAATAGGGTCAGAAAGGTTTTATATTGCTATGACGATAGCTTGAGGCTCAGAGAGTGCATCTAGACAGGTATATGAGTTATATCCTGTTGAGGATACTTGTACATATTAATAAGGAGAAGAATTGTTGATCCTTCGGGAAAGATACAAAGAATCCTATTAATATGTGAGACAAAGGTAAGGAGACACGGGAGGAACCTACGGGTGAACCGTGAGCCTAACCTAGTAAAAGAGAAACCATCCTGTGGAGTTGGTCCAGGGTGTGTCAGTGGCCATGCTTCGAGACGTCGTGTCGTGCCCGCCATGTGGCCTGGTTGGGTAATGGACGAGTGGGCTCAAGCTATTGCCCTGCAGCAAGGGGTCAGGACGTGCCACGTGGTGGCTACATATCAGTTGTTTGATAGATAGAAGTTGATTGTGTTTGATTAATAGAATTGTCACGAGGTGACCAGTACCCAATTGAATGGGTTAAGTATGTTTTGCCACCTGGTGGCTAGCAACCCGAGTGCACGGGTTCGAGGTAGAAAAGCCATGTAGTGGCTAGTAAATACCCCAGAGTGGGGGAAGTTAAGTAGATGTATATTAT
Source organism: Senna tora (assembly GCA_014851425.1). Classification (NCBI taxonomy): domain Eukaryota; kingdom Viridiplantae; phylum Streptophyta; class Magnoliopsida; order Fabales; family Fabaceae; genus Senna; species Senna tora. Next base: position 19,911,662 of record CM026262.1, read on the forward strand.
AGTGTCTGCGTGTACTTAAAGAATTTTCTGTGTTTGCATATAATTGTTGATTGTGCAGCGGAGTGGTGACGTACAGGATTACGTCATCACAAAGTCTTGTTTGATTCAAACATGCTGAACGTGAGAAGACCGGTAAGTAAAAGCCGGCACTATATGTTACATGTTTACTTGCTGATTGATGACGTGGAATAAACTACTGCATGTTTACAGTTATTAAATGCATGTGAGTGTTTGGATGAAATCTCTCTTGTTGTGTGATCACCAAGAATGTATGCTAACAACAGTAACTAGTTGTTTTTGCATGCGATTGTGTATGACTCCCAAACCCAACGCTATGGCACCCACCTTGTGCCGGGGATGGGAGAGTCATCACTGAGTCGCGTGGTTAAGACTCACACCTCATTTTTACTACACAGAGACAGGTTAAGTACAGGTGGAAGAAGTCTTGGTGGAACGAGGGTTGAGCAACAGTTTTCCAAGACCCACAACTTGTTCATGTGGGTGAATAAAGTGTAATTGTAATTTAATTTACTTTATTATTGTATCATAAAGTAAAGGGTAGACGTACCCAATTATATGGTATCACTAAATCTAGAACTGTCAGCTTCACACACCTTAAAGATCAGGATCCGTTAGATTACGATGCATGGAAAACTTGTTTCCAAAAATATATATATACATATATCTGTTGCATGTGAATAGGATAGGCAGCATCTTCGGATGTGTAGCCAGTACACAGGTTATATATATTATGTGTGTTTTCCTATATCTATATCCTGAAGCGGCACTGGCCGTGGATTTTCTTGCCTAGGATAGGCCACCATTTCGGTGTAGCCATGGTATTATAATGCATGTGAATGTATTTTCAATAATAGATATTCTGTCAATTAGGTGATAAGGCTTACAGGCATGGGGGTATTCCCTGTGTCTGTGCCGGTCACGGTCCTCTAAACGGGGGTCGTGACAATTTCAACCCCAAATCCTTCCAAATTCGATTTTGGGCAAATCCGAGAATATAATCTTGATTCATACCCCAACTAAGTGTTCAAGAACACTTTCTATGTGTCAATCAACCCTCGAAACAACCCAATCGAAGGTGAATCGAAGAAATCCCTAAAAATGGAGAAATTGAGGGTTTCAAATGAAATTTGGGTTACCAACCTTGATTCGATTGGTGGGAAGTGTGGAAGATGTTGGAGTCGAGCTCCAATGGTCGTGGCCGGCGTCGGACAGCTCTCCTCCGGCGAGTTTTCCAGCGAACCTCCTCCTTCCCCCTCACCTTTCTCTTCTCGTGTGCCCCTCTCTCTCTCTTCTTCCCGTTTTCTCTCTTCCTCTCGTGCTCTCTCTCTCTCTTTCTCTTTCTTTCCTTTCTTTCTTCTCTTTCTAATCTCAAGCGTATGTCTCCCTCTTTATTCTTTTCTTTCTTTTCTCTCTACTTCTTTCTTTTTCTTTCTAACAATCCTACGGCACCCCACCCCAATAAAATAAAATAGTTTTAATAATTAAATAAACATATAATAAATAAATACATATAATTAAAAATTAATTAATTAATAATTAAATAAATAATAACTAATATGTATTTTTAATTTACTCCCTTTCCCTATTTAATTCAGGTTTCCAATTTCTTAGATCCCAAATGAAATCCCAAAAATTATTTTCTACTTCTTTTCTTTCCCTTTTATTTTATTTTAAACCTCGAAAAAATTTCTCGGGTATTACAATCTTCGAAAAAAAAATTTCTTTCCGATTTCTTTTAACTTTCATATATAGGTTTTTTCTATATTCTTTTTAATGTTTTAAATTCCTAACCCCGAAATAAATCATTCTTTAATCCTCAAAATTTTTAATTAATTCATTCTTTAATCGTCGAAATTTTCTGGGGTATTACATTCTTTCCCCCTTAAGAAATTCGGTCCCCGAATTTCATCTTCTTCGTGGGGTTGTTGGCTTGTTGCCATCCCTTGGCTCAATTTCATCTATGGTTTCCCTCAATGTGGAAGTTTTACCGTTTCACTCTACGGTTTATCTTTGTTTCCTAGGGACTCAAGGTCTTTATCTGGTCTCTACATCTTCTTTCTGTGATCGCCTGTATTCCTAGTTTCGTAGTTAATCACCCTTCCACGAGGTGTTGACCAACAGACTCTATCTGTCGTCATATCCTTCCCCGAGGATACCTAACTTCCCTAGTTTCGATTTACTTCGTGCTATTAATTTTTTTCAATGGAGTGTCTGCCACGTACCACATGCCATGCTCCAATTTAGTTCTCCGAGGAGTTGGTTATTGCCTTCTCTAGTGAGGCTTACCTTGACTCAATCTTCTTGTCCGAATAACTACCTTCGTAGTGACTTCTTATATCCGTCTTGGAACACGCCAAGACACTAGCTATTTGCATAGCAGACTAGGTTCTAATTCTACAAACTCTAACTGACGAAGTACTCCCCTACATCTGAGTCCCCGTTTCTAAGTATCCTTTACTACCAAGCAGCTACCCTTCTGCCGGTATTCCCTCGATATATTCCTTGTAAACGACTTCTCCAGAAAAGTCCGTTTACATCTTACTACACCCTCTACTCTACATCTAGACTTACCGCTTACACGACATACACCCTACGTAGGTGTTTATACTTTCAGCCATCAGTGTACCCAACCCTTCCGAGGTTGTTACACTCACTACCGACTCGGTTTACCCTATTCGTGTCCTAACGAAACTAAATGCCATGACACTAGCACAACTATGTATTACACTTACCGTTTCTCCACCAAATGGTAAAGGATCTTACATTTATAACTCGTGTTTCCCTTTCCTTTTCCAGACTTCTACACTTACCCTTAGTGGTTTCCATAACCACTTCAGGTTACTCCCTGTCGATATCCTATGTCTGACTAACTTAGACTCTTCTCTGACTACTACTTGTAGTCATTTCTGTTTATAATGGAAACTCATCAGTCTCCTCCTTACCATCATACTCATTACTCTGCCTCAGGCTCAGTTCGGTCTTCACATCCGAAGGCCTTGCTTAACACGACTATGATTGTGGATCTATACCATCCTCAGTTTAGTCCACTTAGAGTTGCACATCCTATGCTAACTCTACTCGTTGGGTTTCCGTTGGCTTTTACCCCAACTTGGCCCACTCGAACTCCTCGACTCACTTAGATCCTGTGTTCCTACTTGGAATATTTGATCCGTTAACTCCAGCATAAACCTATGCTCTACTCCCCCTGACCAAACGGAATCCGCTCCCACGGTTTGACTCTTTCCTCTCTTACGGTGTGGCATATGTTCACGAACATATACCGCCTCTTGCAAGTGTGTTACCCATTGGGTTCTGATCGCCCCCAACGGTGATGCTAGCACAGAAGGCATGAGGCGTGAAGGCATGAAGGAAGAGCTGAGTTTACCTCCAGGACCAATTACAAGATCAAGAGCTAAGAAGTTCAAGGAATCACTCCAAATTTATGTGGGGAAATTATTGGAGCATATGGAGGATCAAGACTCCATTAAGGCACAAGAGATCATACATACTCAATTGGGTGTGAATGCTTCCAACAAGCCCAATATGTCTTTAGTTAATTATCTTAGGCCTGAAAATGTTTAGTTGATTTGATTAAGTGTGACTTTAGGGCCTATGTTATTTTAGTGGACTATTTTATTTTGTCATAGTAGATTTAATCTTTTTATTAAGGGCTTAAGTATGAGTTGTTAGAATGGCCCATTAGTTTATTTTAAATATTAACTTTTGTTTGGGCTTTAGTTGATGGAATGTTTGTAGAGCCCATTTGCAATTTAGGGTTTCCTATCTCATGGAGTTAAATACTCCTTTAAACACTTTTGTATTCAGATTTGAGTTTGGAATTTTAATAGAAAGCTTTGGGCTTTAGTTATAAAGGAATAAAATTATCATTTTAGAATTTGGACTTCATTGTTCCGAAAGTTTCCATCCTTGAGAAACAAGAAGGTACCTAAAATAATTCTTAATAAATATTCATAATTATCATCGGGTGTTTAAGATCGAAGAGAGGAGGTTTAAAACTCTCAACGTCACCCATAAGTGTATTTGGGCAAATCGAGCAGGGACCCGGCTCGTTAACGTCAAGTTCAACCTTAATAACCTCGAGCCAGCTCTTCACGGGTCTTGTTCAGCTAATATTTCCACAATATAATTTCAATAGGACCAATCAAAGCCTATTTACTCAAATCCAAGGTCAATCCTAATTATCAACAATTTTCCCCAATTTGGAAATAATTATAATTCCAATAATATCAATCCAAGCCTATTTACTCAAATCCAAGTTCAATCCTAATTATCAACAATTTTCTCCAATTTGGAAATAATTATTATTTCAAACCCAAATCCTTCCAAATTCGAATTTGGGCAAATCCGAGAATATAATGTTGATTCATACCCCAACTAAGTGTTCAAGAACACTTTCTATGTGTCAATCAACCCTCAAAACAACCTAATCGAAGGTGAATCGAAGAAATCCCTAAAAATGGAGAAATTGAGGGTTTCGAATGAAATTGGGGTTACCAAACTTGATTCGATTGGTCGGAGGTGTGGAAGATGTTGGAGTCGAGCTCCACTGGTCGTGGCCGGCGTCGGACCGCTCTCCTCCGTCGAGTTTTCCTGCGAACCTCCTCCTTCCCCCTCACCTTTCTCTTCTCGTGTGCCCCTCTCTCTCTCTTCTTCCCGTTTTCTCTCTTCCTCTCGAGCTCTCTCTCTCTTTCTCTTTCTTTCCTTTCTTTCTTCTCTTTCTAATCTCAAGCGTATGTCTCCCTCTTTATTCTTTTATTTCTTTTCTCTCTACTTCTTTCTTTTTCTTTCTAACAATCCTACGGCACCCCACCCCAATAAAATAAAATAGTTTTAATAATTAAATAAACATATAATAAATAAATACATATAATTAAAAATTAATTAATTAATAATTAAATAATAATAACTAATATGTATTTTTAATTTACTCCCTTTCCCTATTTAATTCAGGTTTCCAATTTCTTAGATCCCAAATTAAATTCCAAAAATTATTTTCTACTTCTTTTCTTTCTCTTTTATTTTATTTTAAACCTCGAAAAAATTTCTCGGGTATTACAATCTTCGAAAAAAAAATTCCTTTCCCATTTCTTTTAACTTTCATATATATATTTTTTCTATATTCTTTTTAAAGTTTTAAATTCCTAACCCCGAAATAAATCATTCTTTAATCCTCAAAATTTTTAATTAATTCATTCTTTAATCCTCGAAATTTTCCGGGGTATTACAAATGAATATCACGTTTTCGAAACACTCATCGTTGAAAACTGATTAGAAAAGAAAAATGAATATCAAGTTTTCGAAACACTCATCGGCGAAGACTGTTTAAAAAAAGAAAAAAGAATATCAAGTTTTCGAAACACTAATTTACGAAAACTTATAAAAAAAATAAAAATGAATAAAAAGTTTTCGAAACATACATCGGCGAAAACTGATTAAAAAAGAAAAATGAATATCAAGTTTTCGAAACACTCATCGACGAAAAATGATTAAAAATAGAAAAATGAATATCAAGTTTTCGAAACAGTAATCGGTGAAATCTGATTAAGAAATGAATATCAACTTTTCGAAACACTAATCGACGAAAACTGATTAAAAAAAAGTAAAAGTGAATATCAAGTTTTCGAAACACTTATCGACGAAAACTGATTAAAAAAAGAAAAATGAATATCAAGTTTTCGAAACACTAATCTACGAAAACTGATTAAAAAAAATAAAAATGAATATAAAGTTTTCGAAACACTCATCGGCAAAAAAGGATTAAAAAAAGAAAAATGAATATCAAGTTTTCGAAACACTCATCGGTGAAAACTAATTAAATGAAGAAAATGAATATCACGTTTTCGAATCACTCATCGTTGAAAACTGATTAAGAAAAGAAAAATGAATATCAAGTTTTCGAAACACTAATATATGAAAACTGATTAAAAAAATAAAAATGAATTTAAAGTTTTCCAAACACTCATCGGCGCAAACTGATTAAAAATGAAAAATTAATATCAAGTTTTCGAAACACTCATCAACGAAAAATGATTGAAAAAAGAAAAATGAATATCAAATTTTTGAAACACTAATCGGTGAAAACTGATTAAAAAAAGAAAAATGAATATCAAATTTTCGAAACACTAATCGACGAAAACTGATTAAGAAACAGAAAAATGAATATCAAGTTTTCAAAACACTTATGGGCGAAGACTGATTAAAAAATAAAAATGAATATCAAGTTTTTGAAACACTAATCAACGAAAACTGATTAAAAAAAATAAAAATGAATATAAAGTTTTCGAAACATTCAACGGCGAAAACTGATTAAAAAAGAAAAATGAATATCAAGTTTTCGAAACACTCATCGACGAAATATGATTAAAAAAAGAAAAATGAATATCAAGTTTTTGAAACACTCATTAGCTAAAACTTACTAAAAAAGAAAAATCAATATCAAGTTTTCGAAACACTCATCTGCGAAAACTGATTAAAACAAATGAATATCAAGTTTTCAAAACACTAATCTACGAAAACTGATTAAAAAAAAGAAAAATGAATATCACGTTTTCGAAACACTCATCAGCGAAAACTGATTAAAAATGGAAAATGAATATCATGTTTTCGAAACACTCATCGACGAAATATGATTAAAAAAAGAAAAAAGAATATCAAGTTTTCGTAACACTTATTATCTAAAATTTACTAAAAAAAGAAAAATGAATATCATGTTTTCGAAACACTCATCTACGAAAACTGATTAAAAAAATGAATATTAAGTTTTCGAAACACTAATCTATGAAAACTGATTAAAAAAAAGAAAAATGAATATCACGTTTTCGAAACACTCATCAGCGGAAACTGATTCAAAAAGGAAAATGAATATCATGTTTTCAAAAGACTAATCGGTGAAAACTGATTCAAAAAAGAAAAATGAATATCAATTTTTCGAAATACTAATCGGTGAAAACGGATTAAAAAAATGAATATCAAGTTTTCGAAACACTCATCGACGAAAACTCATTAAAAAAAAGAAAAATGAATATCATGTTTTCGAAACACTCATTAGCGAAAACTAACTAAAAAAGAAAAATGAATATCAAGTTTTCGAAACATTCATCGACTAAAAATGATTAAAAAAAGAAGAATGAATATCAAGTTTTCGAAACACTCATCAGTGAAAACTAAATAAATAAAGAAAAATGAATATCACGTTTTCGAAATGCTCATTGGCGAAAACTGATTGAGAAAAAAAATGAATATCAAGTTTTCAGAACAGTTATCGGCGAAAACTGATTAAAAAAAGAAAAATGATTATCAAGTTTTCGAAAACACTCATCGGCGAAAACTGATTAAAAACAAAAAATGAATATCAAGTTTTCGAAACACTAATGTCACGACCTCCTATCGGACATCCGTGACCGGCACGGGAAGTAGGATTTCTCCTATCCCGTAAGCCTCTAATCCCTGATTGACATTTCCACAAGTTTATAACTACCCTTTTCTAATACAAACAATATATATATATATATATATATATATATATATATTATATGTATATGGCCATCCATTTCTGGTCACCTAAGATGTTTGCAATCTACGGCTCGCTCAGCGTCGCTTCAGTCTATATATATACACATATTCACTCACACGTACATATAGTATACTTATTGATCACGCGCTTCAAGGCGGGTGATCTATCTTATTCACATGCAGAAGTCCTGTATACAGTCATACATATATTCAATCACACGTTTGCATATAGTTTACATATTGATCACACGCTTGAATGTGTGTGATCTATCCTATTCACATGCGGAAGCCATATTTTCGTACAATCAGGCATTCAGTCACACATATATATAATTTACATATTGATCACACACCTCAAGGGGTGTGATCTATCCTAGTCGCATGCGGAAGTCATATATATATATATATACACACATGATATATGCTATATCATAGCCTAAATTCCCAATACCAAGACCTAACTTTAATCTGTATGAAGCCGACAATGCTAGAATTCAAGTATGATGTATATATCTATATATACACATCAGATGTAACCGTACAAACGCTACGCCCAAAAAGGTTATATATATATATACATCACGACATATGTACATAACCAAATTACTACCAACGCTGACTAAGCGTGCGGTCTTCAGAGTTGTACGCCTCCTTGCGAAGAAGTGGACGCGATCCCGACTCCTGAACCACCTGTATCTGAAACATGTAAACAGGGGGGGTGAGTCGAACAGACTCAGTGAGAAGCTCCCCCATCCCTGGCGTAGTAGCGGGTACCACTACAGTTGGGGGAAGGGAGCAACCACAACCACATGCGCATGAAACAGATTCGTATTATGATCTTTAACATGATCAAGCAATCAGTAAATCATATTCACAATTTCAAATCCTATTTCATTCTTCTAACATATTTATTATTCCGCATGTAAATCAATCATAAACATATAACATATGGTTCCATAGTTAACTTATACTTGTGCACGTAGGCACTCACTTTCTGTCTCCCACATTACGCTAAGAGAAATACTGGCCCGAAGGCAATTTCATGTACGAACCTGGTTGATCACACCAGGAACTTTCTGACTCCAAGGCATACTTAGAGTAATAGCCGGCAACTTGTTTGACCCCGGTTAAACCAAGGTAATGGCCACTATGTGGCATGCTTACTGTTAAATGAATCCTGTCTGTCCGACCAGGATAACCGACTCGATCTACCCGAACTAACCTAAACAAGTTCAACTAACATATTCGACCTTGAAAGACGCCCTATTAATAACTAACTGAATATTACACGTGTGAATTAGCTAGGCCTAGTTTCCCTATTTTCAATTATGCAACCCTCTCACTCACATTCAGCAACCTAGGTTCAGTCTTCCTCAACAAACCATACGAACAAGGTTTTAATGGTGACGATCGATGTGATTGGTTTCTAATATTACTGAACTCCTCACATATGAAATTATGACTCAATCCTACCCACGGTAACATATAAGGCTCAGTGAGCCACAATAGCACATATACACCTTGAGATTAATCATATAAGCACATATACTATTGCACATTGACTGCTTACTTGCAAATCATACACGTGTAACACAAATTTATTCATATAAATATATTCCATATATCAATTTGCACAAAATAGAGTAAACCACACTTTCCACGTAGTCATCCAACCCTGTGGGGAAGGGATGGGAGAGCCCCTCACCTCGTTGGCCCTCCTGATCAGTCCTCGGAGTGCCTGGAGCTCCAATTACTCTGTGGTGCCCTATACACATTATATTTAAGAAATTTAGAATGCGTAACTAAGCATCTACCATGCACGTGTCATGCTAATGCTTATGCAACCCTCTAGATATTTTCCAAGAACTAATTATTTAGTTCGTTACGTCGTCTTATTTGCTCTTTCTAAAGTCCAGAATGTCTCATATTCGACTTTCACACTTTCGAGCCATTTAGAACCTCCAATTGCTTAGGTTAGAGATTCCTACTTATCTAAATTCCCTTCATGTATTCATACGAGTATTAACTAATAAAAGAATTAAATTCACGGCTCAAAAGAGGCTTTAGTTTACTCATTCCACCGTCTCCCTTATTCGCCGAGTAAAGCTTAATTACCACCTCTTTAATTAATATAATAATATAATTGGGTATAATTAGAGCCTTGGAACCAATTTAACGGGTCTTAGGTGTCCACCACGGACTAGACCGAGGTGTTCAACCCACAGCACAAGCTCCTTACTGTACTGTAGCTTAGTATTTTGCCTCTTTTTCACCGGATTGGGTTCCGGTGAGACGGAAAATGCTCGGGCTTTATTCCCTGACTATTTCCAGCATTTATAACACCTATACTACTCCAATCAAGCCTATTCATGCATTAAACCAGCAAAATTTGAATTTATAGCAATTTTCTAGATAATTTTTCCTAATTTCCCATACCCGGTCAATTCCTACAGTTTATCTCGATTCTAAACCTCCCTAAGCTTTTCAATAACACCACTAAGCTCATATTTAGCCCCGGAATGCCCCGATTGGAAGTATTTGAAGAATTCCTAAAATACCCAAATTGGAGAAATTGGGGTTTTTGGGAGTTTGGGGCGTTCTCACCTTGAATCAATTGGATAAAAGGCTGCTAAGGGTTGAAGATGACTCCGGGTCAGCATTTTCGGTCACCGGCGCCGCCTCTCCAGCATGAAACCGGCCAGAACCCGCCGTGTCGTGCTCTCCCTCTTGCTTCTCGGCTTCTCGCGTGGTGTGTGCGGCTCGCTGCTACTGCTTCTTATTTTGCTTCTGCTCTCTTCTCCTTTATTTTATTTAATATATGTTAATTAAATGGTGAGGGGGTCACGGCTCCCCCCCCCCCCATCTATCTTATTATATATATATATATATATATATATATACTCTATATTTTGGGTGTGTGTGTAATGGGAGGGGGTCACAGTTCCCCCCCCCCCCCAATATATTTTATTATATATATATATATTTGTTTTGCTTTTCATTTTTATTTTATTTTATATTTACTTTCATTTTTTTATTAAATAGAAAAACTTATTTACTTGTTATATCCTACTTCTTTCCAATCTTTTTAATTCCTTCTTCTTTTAGGTCCTAAAAAGAATACTTAGATTTCCTATTTTTTCTCCCCTTAATTTTATTTTATCTTTAACTTATTTTTCTTTCTGAAAGAAAAATAAATTTAATAATAATGAAAATAATTAAATCTAACTATCTCGGATATTACAATCTTCCCCCCTTAAGAAATTCGATCCCTAAATTTCAAATAAACTACTAACCTTAGTCTTGAAACAGATGAGGATACGTCTTGCGCATTTCACCCTCGACCTCCCATGTAGCTTCTTCAGTCGAGTGGTTTCTCCACAGGACTTTAACCAATGGAATCTCCTTCGTTCTGAGTCTCTTCGACTGCCGATCTAAGATTTCACTGGCTCCTCTTCATATGTCAGATTTTCGGTTAGTTGCACGTCTTGCGATTGGATTACGTGCGAGGGATCAAGAAGATATTTCCGAAGCATCGATACATGAAAGACAGGATGTACTCCCTCCAATTCCGTAGGTAATTCCAACCGATACGCTACATTCCCAACTCGTTCTAGGATTTCAAATGGTCCGATATACCGGGGACTCAGCTTCCCCTTCTTACCGTACCGCATTACGCCTCCTCATCGGTGATATCCTCAGAAACACTGTTCACCAATGGCGAACTCAAGTTTCTCTCCTTCGATTGTCTGCATAGGACTTTTGTCTACTCTGAGCCGGTTAGCAATCTCTTTCTTATGCAGTTCACCTTCTGCAAGGCATCTTGTAACAATTCTGGGCCGAATTAGACTAGCCTCTCCGACCTCGAACCACCCAGTCGGGATCTGCACCTACGACCGTACAAAGCCTCGAAAGGTGCCATTTGGATACTTGCTTGATAACTGTTATTGTAGGCAAACTCCAGCCAAGGGTAAATACCTTTCCCAACTTCCGTCGAAATCCATAATACACGCCCGAAGCATGTCTTCAAGGATCTGAATGTTCTTTCTGATTGCCCGTCGGTCTGGGTGGAACGCAAGTACTCAAATCAACTCTCGTTCCCAACACTTCCTGCAATGACTTCCAAACCTGGAAGTGAACTGTGGCCCTTTATCAGATATTATGGACACTGGCACACCGTGCAATCTAACGATTTCTGATAGATAAATCTGTGCATATTGGCTCACTCTGTAAGTGGTCTTAACTGACAGAAAGTGCACGGACTTAGTCATGTGATCCACTATCACCCAAACCGAATCAAATTCATGTTGTGATCTTGGAAACCCTGTTACAAAATCCATAGTTATCCTCTCCCATTTCCACTCAGGTATTTCTATCTGTTGTAATGTACCGGCGGGCTTCTGGTGTTCAGCTTTGACTTGCTGACACACTAAACACCTAGCTACATAGTTGCACGTCTTTCTTCATGACATTCCACCAATACAGCTGTTTCAGGTCATGATACATTTTATTAGCTCCCGGATGGATTGTATAAGCTGTCTGGTGTGCTTCTTCAAGGATTCATTCCTTCAAGTTATCAACCATAGGGACACACAACCGTCCCTCTAACCGAAGTACTCCAAAATTATCAATAGAGAATCGGACATCGTCCCACAGCACAGCTCCTTACTCTACGGTAGCTTAGTATTTTGCCTCTTTTTCACCGGATTGGGTTCCAATTGAGACGGCAAATGCTCGGGCTTTATTCCCTTGACTATTTCCAGCATTTATAACACCTATACTACTCCAATCAAAGCCTATTCATGCATTAAAAAACCAACAAAATTTGAATTTATAGCAATTTTCTAGCTAAATTTTCCTAATTTCCATACCCGGTCAATTCCTACGGTTTATCTTCGATTCTGAACCTACCCTAAGCTTTCAATAACGCCACTAAGCTCATATTTAACTCTGGAATGCCCCGATTGGAAGTATTTGAAGATTCCTAAAATACCCAAAATTGAAGAAATTGGGGTTTTGGGAGTTTGGGGCTTTCTCACCTTGAATCAATTGGATAGAAGGCTTGCTAAGGGTTGAAGATGACTCCGGTCAGCGTTTTCGGTCACCGGCGCTGCCTCTCCAGCGTGAAACCGGCCAGAACCCACCTTGTGGTGCTCTCCTCTTCTTCTCGGCTTCTTGCGTGGTGTGTGCGGCTCGCTGCTACTGCTTCTTATTTTGCTTCTGCTCTCTACTCATTTATTTTATTTAATATATGTTAATTAAATGGTCAGGGGGTCACGGCTGCCCCTCATCTATCTTATCTATATATATATATATGGCTTTGGAGTTTTTGGTGTCACACAAGGAAAGTGTGACACCAAAAAAATAACTTTCCCCTCAACTTCCCAATAAATTACCAACTTCTCAATAAATCTATATCTATATTTATAACTATATTTTATAATTAAAAAATACAAAAAATAATAATATGATTGAAGGATGCATGTGGAAGAGAGAAAACAAGTATGATAGGTGGTTACTAAAAAAATGGAGAAGTACATAACTTCTCATTTTTTAATTTTTTAATTTTAAGAATAAATTACATGTATGCACGTAGGTGCATGCGAAGCCTCTAGTTATACATATATATTCTATATTTTGGGTGTGTGTGTAATGGGAGGGGGTCACGGTCCCCCCCCCCTATATTTTATTATTATTATTATTATTATTATTATATATATATATATATATATATATATATATATATATTTTGTTTTGTTTTGTTTTGCTTTTCATTTTTATTTTATTTTATATTTACTTTCCTTTTTTATTAAATAGAAAAACTTATTTACTTGTTATATCCTACTTCTTTCCAATCTTTTTAATCCCTTCTTCTTTTAGGTCCTAAAAAGAATACTTAGATTTCTTATTTTTCTCCCCTTAATTTTATTTTATCTTTAATTTAATTAATTTATTTTTTTGAAAGAAAAATAAATTTAATAATAATGAAAACAATTAAATCTAAATATCTCGAATATTACAACTAATCTACGAAAACTGATTAAAAAAAGAAAAATGAATATCAAGTTTTCGAAACACTAATCGACGAAAACTGATTAAAAAAAAAGAAAAATGAATATCAAGTTTTCGAAACACTAATCTAGGAAAACTGACTAAAAAAAGAAAAATGAATATCAAGTTTTCGAAACACTAATCGACCAAAAATGATTAAAAAAAAGAAAAATGAATATCATGTTTTCGAAACACTCATTGGTGAAAACTGATTAAAAAAAAGAAAAATGAATATCAAGTTTTCGAATCACTTATCGGCGAAAACTGATTAAAAAAAGAAAAATGAATATCAATTTTTCGAAACACTAATGTAATACCCGGGAATATTTTAACTAGCATCATTAATTAAATTAAATTTAATTAAATTAATTCATTTAAAAGTGGAAAATGAGATAAAAATACACACTATCCTATTACTTATTTTGTTGTAAATGCAAATTATTTTAAATCCTAATTTGTCTATATTTCTTTTTTTTCTGATTTATTATTGTACCAGATTTTCTTTTTTTGTGTGATATGTATATATGTTAATTAATTATATATATATATATATTACATAAGAAAGGAATAAAGAAAAGAATAAAGGAAAGAAAAAGAAAGAGGAAAGAATCGTGAGAGAGGGGAAGGCAGCGCTCGACGAGAGAGAGACACGCACGGAGAGAGGGCAGAGCTGGACGGAGAAGGCACACGGAGGAGAGGAGCCGGACGTGCGAGGAGCCGGAGCCGGAGTGCGTCGCCGTCTGCCGGAGCACGCCGTCGTTGTGCTGGAGGAGAAAGAGTGACGGGCTTGAGAGAGAAACAAGAGGGTGAGAGTTTCTCGCTGGAAAACGCCATCTCTTCGTCGGGGAAGGTGGCTGGGAGTCTCCTCTTCTCCATATCGTCCTTCTAACCGGTTGAATCGAGGTGAGAAGTCCCGAAACTCTCAAACCCCAATTTTATCAATTTTAGGGATTTTTGGAAAAAAACCTCATTTGATTCAATCTGAGTATTCTGGGACCTAAATGGAAGTATTTGCATGTTAGGAAGTGAATTGGAAGCTTAGGAACCGGAACTAAATTGATGGAATTTATCCGGGTTGGAAAAATGGTAGGAAAATGTGGTTGGTAAGGTTAAGGGTGTTGTGGATTGATTGGGGTGCGTTAAAACGCCATCTCTTCGTCGGGGAAGGTGGCTGGGAGTCTCCTCTTCTCCATATCGTCCTTCTAACCGGTTGAATCGAGGTGAGAAGTCCCGAAACTCTCAAACCCCAATTTTATCAATTTTAGGGATTTTTGGAACAACCTCATTTGATTCAATCTGAGTATTCTGGGGACCTAAATGGAAGTATTTGCATGTTAGGAAGTGAATTGGAAGCCTTAGGAACCGGAAACTAAATTGATGGGAATTTATGCGGGTTGGAAAAATGGTAGGAAAATGTGGTTGGTAAGGTTTAAGGGGTTGTGGATTGATTGGGGTGCGTTAATAGGTGGAATTGTGCTTATATAATTGTTAAAATTATTGGAATGTACGAGGGATTAAAACCCGAGTAAGCACCGTCTCACCCGGAACCCGGTTCGGGGAAAAAAGAGACAATTTTCTAATTTACGCGTATCCGGATATGTGTATTCATGTGTAGGTAAAGTGTTGAAAGTTATTTTGGTAAATGGAAATCTTGGACAAGTAGGATTTATGCTCTCTTGAGCCATAATTCAAGACTTGGGTAATGGAAACTTCACATGGACACATAGAGGTGGAATTGGGTAACCTTGCGTTCCCAAATCAAGGCCTCCTAATAGTGTGATTAAGCAAGGGTTGGACACGAATAGAAGCATGCTAGGTGTTCCGAAAACTAGTTGAGGTATTCCAAGCCAACAACTAGTTTATGGAATTAATTAGAGAGAACATGAGCATTAGCGTTACATGTACACGATAGAGGCTAAATTTCAAGTTTCTAAATCTCTCAAGTATATGTGTATAGGGCACCATACTGTGAGTGGAGCTTCTGGCACACCGAGGACTGATCAGAGGGGCCAACCAGGTGAGGGGCTTTCCCATCCTTGTCCTATAGGGTTGACTACGGATATGGATATATGGTTTGCCTTCTTGCCTACTTGAATGAACCGTATATTAGATAACATGCTATTGTTGTTCCTAAATTATAATATATGTTATAACATGCTTTATGTGTATATGTGAACTGTAAAAGCGATGGTGGCTCAAGGAGTCTTATATGGAAAGAAGGTCATCGGGACCTATATATCGGGGGTAGGATCGAGTCAATTTTTTCGTGAGGGTCTTGTGGTACTAGAAACCAACCTCATTGATTATTATCTGAAAAGTGTGGTTGTGTATGTAAATTCTTAAAGAAAGTGAACATAGGTGACTTTGTTTTAAACCGAGAGATTCCGAATTAGAAAACCACTTGGAAATTTAGATTTGCCTAAGAAGAAGTAAAATGAATAAGTAGTGGTCCATAGGTGTCATTTATGGCACAATGTGGGAACCGAGTCTATCACGGATGGTCTGGGTAGATTGAGTCTATTATCTTGAGTCAAACTCACAGAAATACAAAGTATATGAGTACACCACTTTGTGGCTATTGCCTTGGGTAAATCGAGGTCAGATGAGTCGCCGACTATGCTCCAAGTGAAGTCTTAGGGTCAGACTAATGTTCCAAGTAAAGTCTTGGGGCCAGGGGTTCCTAGAATGATCAACTAGGTTCCTATATCGCTCATGTGAGATATTGCCTCCGGGCTAGATTCTCTCCTAACGGAGATATGCCTTCGGGCCAGTTTATGATTACGGTTATTTGAACATGGATATCCACAGGAAGTTGTATGTTAAACTATGATATGATGTATGTGTGAATTTGAATGTGTGTGAATTTGAATGTATGTAAAACCATGCTTTAAATTCTTTATTGTGAATATGATATATGCTAATTGCCTGACCACTTAATATATGGAAATTCAAAATCTGTTACATGCGTATGTGATTGTGATTGGCTCCCTTCCCCCAGTTGTAGTGGTACCCCTACTACACCAAGGATGGGAGAGCCTCTCACTGAGTCCGTTTGACTCACCCCAATGTTAAATGTTACAGATACAGGTGGGGCATCGGGAGCGCTTCCACTTCATCTCAGGGAGGCGGACAGACTTAGAGACCGCACGCATTGTTCGCGTGGGTAGTACTGATATATGTATTTTGTCAGGATATTATATGTATCTGATTCTTTTGGTATAGCATTGTTTTGTACAGTTGCTATATATATACATGTATATGTCACACTCTAGAATTGTCGGCTTCATACAGATTAAAGATTGGTCTTGTCGTTGGGAACATAGGCTATGATATGATAATATCATGTGTATATATATATATGTATATGACTTCCGCATGTGAATAGGATAGATCACACGCATGGAGCGTGTGATCAATATGTAATTATATGTATGTGGGACTGAATACTTGATTGTATGAAAATACGGCTTCCGCATGTGAATATGATAGGTCACCCGCATTGAGGCGCGTGATCAATATGTAAATTATATGTAGGTGTGTGATTGAATATACATACTTGACTGTACACAGGTATTCTGCATGTGAATATGATAGATCACTCGCCCTAAAGCGCGTGATCAATATGTATATTATATGTATGTGTGATTGATTATGTGTATATGTATAGACTGAAGCGGTGTTGAGCGAGCCGTGGATTGCACGCTACTTAGGTCACCAAATATGGATGGCCATAAATACTATATATTGTTTGTATTAGAAATGGGTAGTTATGCACATACAAAAATGTCAATCAAGGATTAGAGGCTTACAGGATAGGAGAAATCCTACCTCCCGTGCCGGTCACGGACGTCCAATAGGGGGTCGTGACAACTAATCTAAGAAAACTGATTAAATTAAAATGAATATAAAGTTTTCGAAACATTCATCGACGAAAATTGATTAAAAAATGAAAAAAATAAATATCATGTTTTCGAAACACTCATTGACGAAAAATTATTAAAAAAGAAAAATGAATATCAAGTTTTCGAAACACTAATCGGTAAAAACTGATTAAAAAAAAAAATGAATATCATGTTTTCGAAACACTTATCCACGAAAGCTGATTAAAAAAAAGAAAAATGAATATCAAGTTTTCGAATCACTTATCGGCAAAAACTGATTAAAAAAAGAAAAATAAATATCAATTTTTTGAAACACTAATCTAAGAAAACTGGTTAAAAAAAAGTGAATATAAAGTTTTCGAAACATTCATCGGCGAAAACTGATTAAAAAAGAAAAATGAATATCAAGTTTTCTAAACACTAATCTTCGAAAACTGATTAAAAAATAAAATGAATATAAAGTTTTTGAAACACTCATCGGCAAAAAGAGATTAAAAAAGAAAAATGAATATCAAGTTTTCGAAACACTCATCGACGAAAATTGATTAAAAAGAAAAATGAATATCAAGTTTTCGAACACTCATGACCAAAAATGATTAAAAAATGAAAAATGAATATCAAGCTTTCGAAACAGTAATCGGTGAAAACTGATTAAAAAAGAATAAATAATATTAAGTTTTCGAAATACTAATCGACGAAAACTGATTTAAAAAAAGAAAAATGAATATCATGTTTTCGAAACACTTATCGGCGAAAACTGATTAAAAAAGAAAAATAAATATTAAGTTTTTGAAACACTCATCAACGAAAACTGATTAAAAAAAAAAAGAAAAATGAATATCGAGTTTTCGAAACACTCATTAGCGAAAACTTACTAAATAAAGAAAAATGAATGTCAAGTTTTCGAAACACTAGTCGACCAAAAATGATTAAAAAAAGAAAAATGAATATCATTTTTTCGAAACACTCATCGGTGAAAACTGATTAAAAAAAGAAAATGAATATCAAGTTTTCGAAAACACTCATCGGCGAAAACTAATTAAAAACAAAAAAATGAATATCAAGTTTTCGAAACACTAATCTACGAAAACTGATTAAAAAAAGAAAAATGAAGATGAAATTTTCGAAACACTAATCGACGAAAACTGTTTAAAAAAGAAAAATGAATATCAAGTTTTCGAAAAAGTTATCGGCGAAAACTGATTAAAAAAAGAAAAATGAATATCAAGTTTTCGAAACACTACTCTACGAAAACTGATAAAAAAAAGAAAAATGAATATAAAGTTTTTGAAACACTAATCGACGAAAACAGATTAAAAAAAGAAAAATGAATATCAAGTATTCGAAACACTTATCGGCGAAAACTGATTAAAAAAAGAAAAATGAATATCAAGTTTTCGAAACACTAATCTACGAAAACTTATTAAAAAAAGAAAAATGAATATAAAGTTTTCGAAACACTAATCGGTGAAAACCGAATAAAAAAATAAAAATTAATATCACGTTTTCGAAATACTCATCGACGAAAAATGATTAAAAAGAAAATAAATATCAAGTTTTCGAAACACTAATTAACGAAAACTAATTAAAAAAAATTAATATCAAGTTTTGGAAACACTTATCGGCAAAAACTGATTAAAAAAAAAAGAAAAATGAATATCAAGTTTTCAAAATACTAATCTATGAAAACTGATTAAAAAAATAAAAATGAATATAAAGTTTTCAAAACACTTATCGGCGAAAACTGATTAAAAAAAGAAAAATGAATATAAAGTTTTCAAAACACTAATCGACGAAAAATGATTAAAAAAAAATGAATATTAAGTTTTCGAAACACTAATCGGTGAAAACTGATTAAAAAAAGACAATTAATATCAAGTTTTCGAAAACACTCATCGGCGAAAACTGATTAAAAACAAAAAAATTGAATATCAAGTTTCCGAAATACTAATCTACGAAAACTAATTAAAAAAAGAAAAATGAATATCAAATTTTCGAAACACTAATCTACGAAAACTGATTAAACAAAGAAAAATGAATATCAAGTTTTCGAAACACACATTAGCGAAAACTTATTAAATAAAGAAAATGAATATCAAGTTTTCGAAACAATAATCGACCAAAAATGATTAAAAAAGAAAAAAGAATATCATGTTTTCGAAACACTCATTGGTGAAAACTAATTAAAAAAAGAAAAATGAATATCAAGTTTTCGAAAACACTCATCGGCGAAAACTTATTAAAAACAAAAAAAGGAATATCAAGTTTTCGAAACACTAATCTACGAAACTGATTAAAAAAAGAAAAATGAATATCAAATTTTCGAAACACTAATCGACGAAAGCTGATTAAAAAAAGAAAAATGAATATCAAGTTTTCGAAAAAGTTATCGGCGAAAACTGATTAAAAAAAGAAAAATGAATATAAAGTTTTCGAATCACTAATCTACGGAAACTGATTAAAAAAAGAAAAATGAATATAAAGTTTTTGAAACACTAATCGACGAAAACAGATTAAAAAAAAAAAAAATGAATATCAAGTATTCGAAACACTTATCGGCGAAAACTGATTAAAAAAATAAAATGTATATCAAGTTTTCGAAACACTAATCTACGAAAACTAATTAAAAAAAGAAAAATGAATATAAAGTTTTCGAAACACTAATCGACAAACACTGATTAAAAAAAGAAAAATGAATATCAATTTTTTGAAACACTTATCGGCGAAAATTGATTAAAAAAAAAAAATGAAGATCAAGTTTTCGAAACACTAATCTACGAAAACTTATTGAAAAAAGAAAAATGAATATAAAGTTTTCGAAACACTAATAGGTTAAAATCGAATAAAAAAATAAAAATTAATATCAAGTTTTCGAAATACTCATCGACGTAAAATGATGAAAAAAAGAAAAATAAATATCAAGTTTTCGAAACACTAATCGACGAAAACTGATTAAAAAAATGAATAACAAGTTTTCGAAACACTAATCTATGAAAAATGATTAAAAAATAAAAATGAATATAAAGTTTTCAAAACACTTATCAGCGAAAACTGATTAAAAAAAGAAAAATGAATATAAAGTTTTCAAAACACTAATCGACGAAAAATAATTAAAAAAAGGAAAATGAATATTAAGTTTTCGAAACACTAATCGGTGAAAACTGATTAAAAAAGACAAATGAATATCAAGTTTTCGAAACACTAGTCGACGAATAATAAAAAAAAAAAGAAAAATGAATATCAAATTTCGAAACACTTATCGGCGAAAACTGATTAAAAAAAGAAAAATGAATATCAAGTTTTCGAAACACTAATCTACGAAAACTGATTACAAAAAAGAAAAATTAATATAAAGTTTTCGAAACATTAATTGGTGAAAACCGATTAAAAAATAAATAATATCAAGTTTTCAAAACACTCATTGACGAAAAGGATTAAAAAAAGAAAAATGAATATCATTTTCGAGACACTAATCGGTGAAAACAGATTAAAAAAGAAAAATGAATATCAAGTTTTCGAAACACTAATCGACGAAAACTGATTAAAAAAAGAAAAAAGAATATTAAGTTTTCGAAACACTGATCGGTGAAAATCGATTAAAAAAAAAAAATGAATATAAAGTTTTTGAAACATTAATCGAGGAAAATTGATAATAAAAAGAAAAATGATATCAAGTTTTCAAAATACTTATCGGCGAATACTGATTAAAAAAAAAAAATCAATATCAAGTTTTCGAAACACTAATCGACGAAAACTGATTAAAAAAAGAAAAATGAATATCAGTTTTCGAAACATTAATCGGCAAAAACTGATTAAAAAAAGAAAATGAATATCAAGTTTTCGAAACACTAATCTACGAAAACTGATTAAAAAATAAAAATGAATATAAAGTTTTCGAAACACTTATCGGCGAAAGCTGATTAAAAAAAGAAAATTAATATCATGTTTTCAAAACAATAATCTACGAAAACTGATTCAAAAAAATAAAAATGAATATAAAGTTTTCGAAACACTCATCGGCAAACTGATTAAAAAAATGAATTTCAAGCTTTCGAAACAATAATCTACGAAAACTGATTAAAAAAAAGAAAATGAATATAAAGTTTTCGAAACACTAATTGGTGAAGACCGATTAAAAAAAGAAAAACATAAATATCATGTTTTCGAAACACTCATTGACGAAAAAGGATTAAAAAAAGAAAATGAATATCAAGTTTTCGAAACACTAATCGGTGAAAACTGATTAAAAAAGAAAAATGAATACCAAGTTTTCGAAACATTGATCGGTGAAAACTGATAGAAAAAAAAAGAAAAATGAACATCAAGTTTTGGAAACACTTATCGGCGAAGACTGATTAAAAAAAAAAATCAATATCAAGTTTTCGAAACACTAATCGACGAAAATTGATGAAAAAAAAGAGAATGAATATCATGTTTTCGAAACATTAATTGGCGAAAACTGATTAAAAAAAAAAATGAATATCAAGTTTTTGAAACACTAATCTACGAAACTGATTAAAAAAAAAATGAATAAAGTTTTCGAAACACTTATCGGCAAAAACTGATTAAAAAAGAAAAATGTATATCAAGTTTTCAAATACTAATCTACGAAAACTGATTAAAAAAATAAAAATGAATATAAGTTTTCGAAACACTCATCGACGAAAACTGATTAAAAAAGAAAAATGAATATCAAGTTTTCGAAACACTCATCGACGAAAAATGATTAAAAAAGAAAAATGAATATCAATTTTTCGAAACAGTCATTAGCTAAAACTTACTAAAAAAAGAAAAATGAATATCTAGTTTTCGAAACACTTATCTGCGAAACTGATTAAAAAATGAATATCAAGGTTTCGAAACACTAATCTACGAATACTGATTAAAAAAAGAAAAAGAAATATGAATATCACTGTAATATCCGAGATATTTAGTTTTAATTATTTTCATTTCTATTAAATTTATTTTTCTTTCAGAAAGAAAAATAAATTAAATTAAAGAATTATGGGGTTAAAAAATAGAATAAAAAAGAAAGTAATAGGGGGGATTTTATAATTTTTCTAGGACCTAAACGAAAAGAGAATTAAAAACATGAGGGAAAAGAGGATATAACAAGTAAAAGTTTTTTTCTAATAAAATAACCATATAAATAATAATATATATATATTATATAATATTAAAAAATACAATATAATATATATATATATATATATTATAATATATTATAATATATATATATATTATATATATATTTTTTTAATATATATATATTATATATAATATAAGGAAAGGGTGGCTTTCAGCCACGTGCCCCATCCATACATTCACTAACACATATAATATATACACAATATTAGAGACACACACACCCATCCAGCAAACAACACACACAAAAAAAGAAAAAAAAGCAGAAGTGTGAAAGAGCAAGCAGAAGAAAAAACGCACAGCACAGGGAGGGAGAAGGGTGGTGACAGACGGCAGTTTGGCCGGTTCTCGTCGGAGAAGGTGACCGGAGTCTTCTCTCAACACTCACTAGCCTTCTACCCGATTGAGTCCAAGGTGAGAAAGCCACAAACTCCCAAAACCTCAATTTTCCCCAATTTTGGGTATTTTAGGAATGCTTCAATTTCTTCAATCGGGGCATTCCGGGGTTAAAGTTGAGCTTAGTGGTTGTTATTGAAAGCTTAATGAGGTTCAGAATCGAAGCTAAACCGTAGGATTTGACCGGGTATGAAAATTAGGAAAAAATGGTTAGGAAATTGCTCTAAAATTCGAAATTTATAGTTCGAAGCATGTATAGGCTTGGATTGGAGTAGTATAGGTGTTATGGATGTTGGAAATAGTCAAGAGAATAAAGCCCGAGTATTTACCGTCTCGACCGGAACCCAATCCGGTGAAAAAGAGGCGAAATACTAAGCCACAATACCGTAAAGAGCTGTGCGTGGGTTTAACACCTCGGTCTAGTCCGTGGTGGACACCTAAGACCCGCTAAATTGGTTCAAAGGCTCTAATTATAGCCAATTATTATTTTTTATATATAAAAAGGTAGTAATTAAGCTTTTACCTCGCGAATAAGGAGACGGTGGAATGAGTAAGCTAGAGCCTCTTTTGAACCGTGAATTTAATTCTTTTATTAGTTAAATACCCATTGAAACATGAAGGGAAATTTAGACAAGTGGAAATCTCTAACCTAAGCATTAGAGGTTCTAAATGGCTCGAAAGTGTGAAAGTCGAATATGGGCATTCTGGACTTTCAGAAAGAGCAAATAAGACGACGTAACGAACTAAATAATAGTTTCTTAGAAATATCTAGAGGGTACATGAGCATTAGCATGACACGTGCATTTTTAGATGCTTAGTTACGCTTTCTAAATTTCCTAATATATATGTGTATAGGGCACCACAGAGCGATTGGAGCTTCAGGCACTCCGATACTGAACAGGAGGCCAACGAGGTGATGGGCTCTCCCATCCCTGCCTCACAGGGTTGGATGCTACGTGAAAAATGTGGTTTGCTCTATTTTGTGCAAATTGATATATGAAATATATTTATATGAATAATTTGTGTTACGCTGTATGATTTGCAGTAAGTAGTCAACGTTGTCACGACCTCCCTATCGGACGTCCGTGACCGGCACGGGGAGTAGGATTTTTCCTATACCGTAAGCCTCTAATCCCTAATTGACATTTTCACATGTTTATAACTACCCATTTCTAATACAAACAATATATATATTTTGGCCATCCATATCCGGTGACCTAAGTAGCGTGCAATCCACGGCTCGCTCAACGCCTCAATGCGTGTAACAACCCATTTCACACATACATATAGTTTACATATGATCACGCGCTTCAGGGCGGGTGATCTATCCTATTCACATGCAGAAGACCTGTATACAGTCATACATATATTCAATCACACGCTTGCATATAGTTTACATATTGATCACACACCTCAATGCGTGTGATCTATCCTATTCACATGCGGAAGCCGTATTTTCATACAATCAGTATTCATTCTGTCACGACCCCCTACCGAAAGTCCGTGACCGGCACGGGATAGGATTTCTCCTATCCCGTAAGCCTCTAATCCCTGATTGACATTTCTGTATGTACATAACTACCCATTTCTAATACAAACAATATATAGTATTTATGGTCATCCCTAACCGGTGACCTAAGTAGCACGCAATCCACGGCTCGTCTCAACGCCGCTTCAGTCTATACATATACACATAATCAATCACACGTACATATAGTATACATATTGATCACGCGCTTAAGGGCGGGTGATCTATCCTATTCACACGCAGAATCCCTGTGTACAGCCAAGCATATATATTCAATCACACACCTGCATAAAAAATACATATTGATCACACGCCTCATGCGTGTGACCTATCCTATTCACATGCGGAAGCCGTATTCTCACACAATCAAGTATTCAGTCACACATATATATAAGTTTACATATTGACCATACGCTCAGAGCGAGTGGTCTATCCTATTCACATGCGGAAGTCACATCCATATATATATACACATGATATTCATCATATCATAACCTATAATCCCAACAACCAGACCAATCTTTAATCTGTATGAAGCCGACAATTCTAAGTGTGACGTATACATATATGCATATAGCAGCTGTACAAAACCTGCTATACCAAAAGAATCATATACATATACATCCTGTCAAAAATCATATAACAGTACTACCCACGCGAACAATGCGTGCGGTCTCTAAGTCTGTCCGCCTCCCTGAGATGAAGTGGAAGCGCTCCCGATGCCTATACCACCTTGTCTGTAACATGTAATATTGGGTGAGTCAAACAGACTCAGT
This sequence comes from Senna tora, assembly GCA_014851425.1. Taxonomy (NCBI): domain Eukaryota; kingdom Viridiplantae; phylum Streptophyta; class Magnoliopsida; order Fabales; family Fabaceae; genus Senna; species Senna tora. Next base: position 19,936,990 of record CM026262.1, read on the forward strand.
GAGAGGCTTTCCCATCCCTGGTGCAGTAGCGGTACCACTACACTGGGGAATAGGAGCCAATCACAAACACATACGCATATAACTGATTAAATTTCCATATATTAAGTGGTCAGGCAATTAGCTTATATCATATTCACAATAAAGAATTTAAAGCATGGATTTACATACATTTAAATTCACACATACATCATATCGTGATTTGACATATAATTCCATGTAGTCCTCTGTATTCAAGTAATCATAATCATAAACTGGCCCGAAGGCAATATCTTCGTTAGGAGAGAATCTGGCCCGAAGACAATATTCTCACGTGAGCAATATGGGAACCTAGTTGATCATTCTAGGAACCCCTGGTCCCAAGACTATACTTGGAACAATAGTCTGACCCCAAGACTTCACTTGGAGCAAATAGCCGGCGACTCACCTGACCTCGGTTTACCCAGGCAATAGCCACAATGTGGTGTACTCAATACTTGTATTCCTGTGGTTTGACTCAAGACAAGAGACTCAATCTACCCGGACTACCCGTGATAGACTCGGTTCCAGCGTTGCACAATAAATGACCCCTATGGACCACTACTTGTTCATTTTACTTCTTCTTAGGCAAATTTAATTTCCAGTGGTTTCTAATTTGGACTCTTAGTTCAGAAACAAGTCACCTAGGTTTATTCTCTTTAAGGACTTACTTACAAAACCACACCCTTCAGATAATAATTACTCGATCCTACCCCCGGTGTCGTATAGGTCCCGAGGACCTTCTGTTCGTATAGGGCTCCTTGAGCCACCGTTGCTTTTACAATTCACATACACACATATAGCACATTTTCACATATACTGTAATTTAGGAACAACAATAGCATGTTATCTAACATGTAATTCCTACAAATAGGCAAGAAGGCAAACCATATATCCATATCCGCATCAACCCTATAGGGCAAGATAGGAAAGCCCCTCACCTAGTGGCCCCTCTGATCGGCTCTCGGTGCGCCCGAAAGTCCACTCACAGTATGGTGCCCTATACACATATACTTGAGAGATTCAGAGACTTGAAAATTCAACCACTATCGTGTACATGTAACGCTAATGCTCATGTTCTTTCTAATTAATTCCATAGACTAGTTGTTGGCTTGGAATGGCCCCCAACTAGTTTTCGGAACCCTAGCATGTTTCTAATTCGTGTCCAACCCTCTCTTCTCACGCTATTCGGAAACTTTGAATTTGGGAATGCAAGGTTACCCAATTCCACCTCTATGTGTCCATGTGAAGTTGCCATTACCCAAGCCTTGAATTTATGGCCCAAGAGTCATAAAATTCTACTTGTCCAAAATTTCCATTTATCAAAATAACCTTGAACCTTCACCTACACATGAATACGTATACCCGAATACGCGTAAAATTAGAAAATGTCTCTTTTTCCCCGAACGGGGTTCCGGGTGAGACGGGAATTACTCGGGATTTAATCCCTCGTACATTTCCAAACAATTTTTAATAATTATATAATTATTATTTAACCTTTCAATGCACCCCAAGTCATTCCACAACACCCTTAAACCTTAACAATCACATTTTCCTACACTTTTTTCGAACCCAGATAAATTCCATCGATTTTGTTCCGGTTCCTAAGCTTTCCGACTCACTTCCTAACATGCAAATACTTCATTTAGGACCTAGAACACTCAGATTGAATCAATTGGGGTCTTTCCAAAATCCCTAAAATTGATAGATCGGGGTTTGAGAGTTTCGGGACTTCTCACCTCGATTCAACCGGTTAGAAGGACGATATGGAGTAGAGGAGACTCCCAGCTACTTCCCCGGTGGAGAGACGCATTTTCCGTCGAGAAGCTCTCTTCCTCTTGTTTCTCTCTCTAACCCGAGCTCTTTCTCTCTCTAGCCCCAAAGACGGCGACGGACGGCGAACTCCGGCCACCACCGTGCTCAGCCCGTGCGTCCGGCCACCTTCCCGTCGCGCTCCCTCCACCACGCGTTGCTCCGACCCCTTCACGGCTTCTCCTCCTTTCTCTCGTTTTTTTTTCTTTCCGTGCGTGAAGACAATGCCAACCCCACGTTTTGCTTCTTTCTTATTCCTTTACTTCCTCCTTATCACATATACATATATATTAAATTAATATAATGTAATATATCCCAAAAAGAAACAATATGGACCCTTTTTCTCTCTTTTTTTTTTGATACATATATATGTATATATAATATAATTAAAATATGTATTCCTATCACCCAAAAGAAAAATCTGATGTCATAATAAATAAATAATAATAAAAAATTATTTTCCACTCTTACATTAATTAATTTAATTTAAATTTCCGATGCTAGTTAAAATATTCCCGGGTATTACAATCTTCCCCCCTTAAGAAATTCGGCCCCTGAATTTCAAACAAACTACTAACCTTAGTCTCGAAATAGATGAGGACACGTCCGCGCATTTCACCCTCGACCTCCCAGTAGCTTCTTCGGTCGAGTGGTTTCTCCACAGAACTTTAACCAATGGAATCTCTTTCGTTCTGAGTTTCTTCAACTGCCGATCTAAGATTTCCACTGGCTCCTCTTCATACGTCATATTTTTGGTTAGTTGCACGTCTTGCGATTGGATCATGTGCAAGGGATCGGGAAGATACTTCCGAAGCATCGACACATGAAAGACAGGGTGTACCCCCTCCAATTCCGTAGGCAATTCCAACCGATACGCTACATTCTCAATTCGTTCTAAAATTTCAAACGGTCCGATATACCGAGGACTCAAATTCCCCTTCTTACCGAACCGCATCACACCTCTCATCGGTGATACTCTCAAGAACACCTGATCACCAACGACGAACTCCAGTTCCCTCCTTCGGTTGTCTGCATAAGACTTTTGCCTACTCTAAGCCGTCAGCAATCGTTCCCTTATACATTTTACCTTCTGTAAGGCATCTTGTAGCAATTCCGGGCCGACTAGGCTAGCTTCTCCGACCTCGAACCACCCAATCGGGGATCCGCATCTACGTCCGTACAGAGCCTTGAAAGGTGCCATTTGAATACTTGCTTGATAACTGTTATTGTACGCAAACTCAGCCAAGGGTAAATACCTTTCCCAACTTCCGCCGAAATCCATAATGCACGCCCGAAGCATGTCCTCAAGAATCTGAATGGTTCTTTCTGATTGCCCGTCGGTCTGTGGGTGGAACGCAGTACTCAGATCAACTCTAGTTCCCAACACTTCCTGCAATGACTTCCAAAACCTGGAAGTGAATTGTGGACCTCTATCAGATATTATGGACACTGGCACACCGTGCAATCTAACGATTTCTGATAGATAAATCTGTGCATATTGACTCACTCCGTAAGTGGTCTTAACTGGCAGAAAGTGGGCGGACTTAGTCATGCGATCCACTATCACCCAAACCGAATCAAATCCCCGTTGTGATCTTGGCAACCCTGTTACAAAATCCATTGTTATCCTCTCCCATTTCCACTCAGGTATTTCTATCTGTTGTAAGGTTCTGGCGGGTTTCTGGTGTTCAGCCTTGACTTGCTGGCAAATAAACACCTGGCTGCATAGTTTGCGACATCCTTTTTCATGCCATTCCACCAATACAACTGTTTCAGGTCATGATACATCTTATTAGCTCCCGGATGGATTGTATACGCTGTCCGGTGTGCTTCTTCAAGAATTCTTTCTTTCAAGTTATCAACCATAGGGACACACAAGCGTCCCTCCAACCGAAGTATCCCAGAATCATCTATAGAGAATTGGACGTCGTCCCCTTTCTCTTTAGTTACGGTATCTCTGATTTGCTTGAGGTCGGTATCTTCATCTTGCCTAGCCTTCACCTCTTCTACCAAAGAGGACTTAGCTTGCAAATGGGCTAAAAGTGAGTTGGAACTTCCAATCTCAAACTGATTTCCCGTTTGCTCTAGCTCGTGCAGTTCTCTAATTAACGGTCTCCTTTCTTCACTTATATGAGCAAGACTGCCCATGGATTTCCGACTCAGAGCATCGGCTACCACATTAGCCTTTCCTGGATGATACAAGATCGTGCAGTTGTAATCTTTCAACAACTCCAACCATCGACGTTGTCTTAAGTTCAAGTCTTTCTGCTCGAAAATGTATTTGAGGCTTTTGTGTTCTGTATAAATTTCACAAGTCTCACCATATAAGTAGTGTCTCCATATTTTCAAAGCGAATACTACAGCCGCCATTTCGAGGTCGTGAGTCGGGTAGTTCTTCTCATGTTTCGTCAGTTGTCGCGATGCATACGCAATCACCTTGCCATGCTGCATCAAGACACACCCTAACCCGATCCTCGACGCATCACAGTATACCACGTACCCTCATGTGCCTTCAGGTAATGTCAGCACCGGAGCGGTAGTGAGGCTGTCCTTCAGCTTTTGAAAACTCTGCTCACACTTGTCATTCCATACAAACTTCACTCCTTTCTAAGTCAATCTAGTCATAGGTGCAGCAACCTTAGAGAAGTCCTGCACAAATCTTCTATAATATCCTGCCAAACCCAGGAAACTGCGAATCTCCGTAACAGAGGTAGGCTGGGACCAATTCTTCACTGCCTCTACCTTACTTGGATCAACGTGGATTCCCTCTGATGATACCACGTGACCCAAAAAGGCAACTCTGTCAAGCCAAAATTCGCACTTAGAGAACTTGGCATACAATTTTTCCTCTCTCAACCTCTGCAAAGCTAGTCTCAAGTGTTCAGCATGTTCCTCAGAATTCTTTGAATAAACCAATATGTCGTCAATGAAGACAATGACAAATCGGTCCAGAAATGGTTTAAAGACCCTATTCATTAGGTCCATGAACGCTGCAGGAGCATTAGTTAATCCGAAAGACATCACCAAGAACTCGTAATGCCCATATCGGGTCCGGAATGCGGTCTTAGGTATGTCTGATTCACGAATCTTTAATTGATGATACCCAGATCGCAAATCAATCTTAGAAAACTGCTTCGCACCCTGCAACTGATCAAACAGGTCATCTATCCTCGGCAGTGGATACTGATTGCGAATCGTCACCTTGTTTAACTTTCGGTAATCGATACACAACCGCAAAGATTCGTCCTTCTTCTTTACAAAAAGGACCGGTGCACCCCAAGGAGAGAAACTGGGTCTTATAAAACCCTTGTCAAGCAACTCTTGCAATTGTGTATGTAGCTCCTTCAGCTCTTTCGGAGCCATACGGTAAGGTGGTGTGGAGATAGGCTGGGTGCCAGGTTGCAACTCAATTCCAAATTCAATCTCACGATCGGGCGGCAACCCCGGCAATTCTTCTGGAAATACATCCAAAAACTCTCGCACTACAGGTACTTGAGTCGGTGAAAGTACTTCTTTCGTGGTATCTTGGACGAATGCCAAATACCCTTTGCATCCCTTGGTAAGTAATTTGGATGCCTTCAAAGCCGAGATCAAGCTTGGATACGGTGCAGCTCCGTCACCCCGTATCACAAAGGACTCCTCGTTTGGCATATTGAATTTCAAGCATTTAGCCCTGCAGTCCACAACCGCATGGCAAGACGACAACCAATCCATTCCGAGGATCACGTCAAGATCAACCATACACAACAACCGAAGGTCTGCCACAGTCTCATGACCATCGACCTCCAAAATGCAAGACTTATGCACATATTCTACTTGTACCGATTCTCCCATTGGTGTAGAGACCAGTACTGTTTCTTCCATTCTAGATGGACTTTTGTTGAATTTAGAGGCAAATGCATGTGACACATAGGAATGAGTGGAGCTAGAATCAAATAAGACTCGTGCTTCAAGAGAGCAGACAATAAGAGTACCTGTCACGACTGCATTTGATGCATGAGCATCCTGCTGAGAGAGTGCAAATACTCGCGCTTGTCCTCCACCTACCACCCCTAGCCCTCGGCCACTAGACCCTGTACCACGGCCTCTAGCTGCACATGTACTTGCTGCCTGTGGTGGCATGGTCCTCACTGGTGGAGCTGGAATAAGTGTACTCCTCGGCGTCAGATTGCTTCTCACACTTGTACCCTCTTTCTTCTTTGGACACTCTCTAGCCATATGGCCCATCTGACCGCAATGGTAGCATCCACCTGTCAGTCTCCGACATATACCAGAATGAAATCTGCCGCAAGTCACACACTGGGGCTTTGTCTTACCGGCATTTCCACCCCCTTGTTCCCTCTGTCCCCCTTGAATATTACCTCTTGTACCTGTTTCATAGGTGGTAGTTGAGGATAGTCCTCCTACTGACCCTGAGTATCCTGCACTTCCATCTGTTGTCTTCCTTTTCTTACTTCCACCTCCATGGTTGTCACTGCCTGTAATTAACTTGACTTTAGGATCAATAGACGTCCCATACCTCTTCCTGGTATCAATCATTCTAGCACAGTCTACTGCTTCAGTCTCAAACTGTCTCCTCTGAGGTAGCAAAGCAGTAAACAAAGGCTCCGTGAGTCGGTGTATGAATCTCTTGATCCTCGCCTCCTCATCAGGAACCAACTCGGGTGAGAATTGAGCTAGTTCTGTGAAAAGTAACTCATACTCCGTCACGGTCATGTTAGGCGTCATCCACAATTCCTCGAATTGCTGACGCTTTGCATCCTTGGTACCTTCAGGTAGAAACCGACCCAGGAATTCCCTCTGAAAATCTTCCCAGGTCATCGGTGCCACTCTGCGTGAATACCTCGTCTGTACAGACTCTATCCATACTCTAGCCGCTCCCCTCAACTGGAATGAAGCTAATTCCACCAATTCATGGCCTGAGCACCTCAGCATGTGCCCAATTCTGACCACATCTCTGATAAAGTACTGCGGATCCTCTTTCTCACTAGTTCCGCAGAAAGTGGGTGGATGAAGCTTCAGAAATTTTGAAATTGGCAGCTCTCTAGGTGCTGCCCGCGGTTCACGAGGCATCTCCTGTGGTTGTTGCCATTCCCTATCCTCTTCCTCAACAACCTCCATCTCTTGATTACTAGGAACCCTCTCTTGTTCTTCCTCGCCGACTATCAACCGGCGTACTTCCCTTTGTATTTGTCTTGTCATTTCCTCTCTTAGTTCCTGAAATCCTGCCGTGAGCATTTCCGCCACGGAAGGTGCAACCGTCTCTACTTGAGGTTGAGGTTCCGGTGACTGTCTCCTCTCTTCCCCTCTTACTTGTTCTCTACCTCGACCCCGAGCACGACCTCTACCTCGGCCTCGGGTACGACCTCTACCTCGGCCTCGGGTACGACCTCTACCTCGGCCTCGGGTGGGCATTACCTCCTCCCGAACTGACTCTTGATCAATTTCAGCAGGAGTTCTCCCTCCACCCCTAGTCCGTCACGTAATAGGTGACATCCCTATACTGCACAAGGACCACACCTAATAAGTACACGTATATTAATGACATTTCGTATAAAAGAGAGTAGAAAGAAAGGCTGACACAATTTCCTGGGTACTTCCACAAGTGCCTTTTTACTCCCACGTTGTGCCCGGGTACACCAAGAGGGGTAAACTGACACCCGGTTATACCTATGGCTTCATACAGTTTAAAGTAAACCAGGCTCTGATACCAAGTTTGTCACGACCCCCTACCGAAAGTCCGTGACCGGCACGGGAGGTAGGATTTCTCCTATCCCGTAAGCCTCTAATCCCTGATTGACATTTCTGTATGTACATAACTACCCATTTCTAATACAAACAATATATAGTATTTATGGTCATCCCTAACGGTGACCTAAGTAGCACGCAATCCACGGCTCGCTCAACGCCGCTTCAGTCTATACATATACACATAATCAATCACACGTACATATAGTATACATATTGATCACGCGCTTAAGGGCGGGTGATCTATCCTATTCACACGTAGAATCCCTGTGTACAGTCAAGCATATATATTCAATCACACACCTGCATAAAATATACATATTGATCACATGCCTCAATGCGTGTGACCTATCCTATTCACATGCAGAAGCCGTATTCTCACACAATCAAGTATTCAGTCACATATATATAAGTTTACATATTGACCACACGCTCAGTGCGAGTGGTCTATCCTATTCACATGCGGAAGTCACATCCATATATATATACACATGATATCATCATATCATAACCTATAATCCCAACAACCAGACCAATCTTTAATCTGTATGAAGCCGACAATTCTAGAGTGTGACGTATACATATATGCATATAGCAGCTATACAAAACAATGCTATATCAAAAGAATCACATACATATACATCCTGTCAAAAATACATATAACAGTACTACCCACGCGAACAATGCGTGCGGTCTCTAAGTCTGTCCGCCTCCCTGAGATGAAGTGGAAGCGCTCTCGATGCCTATACCACCTGTGTCTATAACATGTAATATTGGGGTGAGTCAAACAGACTCAAGAGGCTTTCCCATCCCTGGTGCAGTAGCGGGTACCACTACAACTGGGGAAGAGGAGCCAATCACAAACACATACGCATATAACTGATTAAATTTCCATATATTAAGTGGTCAGGCAATTAGCTTATATCATATTCACAATAAAGAATTTAAAGCATGGATTTACATACATTTAAATTCACACATACATCATATCGTGATTTGACATATAATTCCATGTAGTCCTCTGTATTCAAGTAATCATAATCATAAACTGGCCCGAAGGCAATATCCGTTAGGAGAGAATCTGGCCCGAAGGCAATATCTCACGTGAGCAATATGGGAACCTAGTTGATCATTCTAGGAACCCCTGGTCCCAAGACTATACTTGGAACAATAGTCTGACCCCAAGACTTCACTTGGAGCAATAACCGGCGACTCACCTGACCTCGGTTTACCCAAGGCAATAGCCACAATGTGGTGTACTCAAATACTTGTATTCCTGTGGTTTGACTCAAGACAAGAGACTCAATCTACCCGGACTACCCATGATAGACTCGGTTCCAGCGCTGCACAATAAATGACCCCTATGGACCACTACTTGTTCATTTTACTTCTTCTTAGGCAAATTTAGATTTCCAGAGGTTTCTAATTTGGACTCTTGGTTCAGAACAAAGTCACCTAGGTTTATTCTCTTTAAGGACTTACTTACAAAACCACACCCTTCAGATAATAATTACTCGATCCTACCCCCGGTGTCGTATAGGTCCCGAGGACCTTCTGTTCGTATAGGGCTCCTTGAGCCACCGTTGCTTTTACAATTCACATACACACATATAGCACATTTTCACATATACTGTAATTTAGGAACAACAATAGCATGTTATCTAACATGTAATTCCTACAAATAGGCAAGAAGGCAAACCATATATCCATATCCGCAGTCAACCCTATAGGGCAAGGATAGGAAAGCCCCTCACCTGGTTGGCCCCTCTGATCGGCTCTCGGTGCGCCCGAAAGTCCACTCACAGTATGGTGCCCTATACACATATACATGAGAGATTCAGAGACTTGAAAATTCAACGACTATCGTGTACATGTAACGCTAATGCTCATGTTCTTTCTAATTAATTCCATACACTAGTTGTTGGCTTGGAATGCCCCCAACTAGTTTTCGGAACACCTAGAATGTTTCTAATTCGTGTCCAACCCTCTCTTAGTCACGCTATTCGGAAACTTTGAATTTGGGAATGCAAGGTTACCCAATTCCACCTCTATGTGTCCATGTGAAGTTGCCATTACCCAAGCCTTGAATTTATGGCCCAAGAGTCATAAATTCTACTTGTCCAAAATTTCCATTTATCAAAATAACCTTGAACACTTCACCTACACAGGAATATGTATACCCGAATACGCGTAAAATTAGAAAATTGTCTCTTTTTCCCCGAACGGGGTTCCGGGTGAGACGGGAATTACTCGGGTTTTAATCCCTCGTACATTCCAACAATTTTTAAATATATAATTATTATTTAACCTTAACAATCACATTTTCCTACACTTTTTCGAACCCGGATAAATTCCATCGATTTGGTTCCGGTTCCTAAGCTTTCGACTCACTTCCTAACATGCAAATACTTCAATTTAGGACCTAGAACACTCAGATTGAATCAATTGGGGTCTTTCCAAAAATCCCTAAAATTGATAAGATTGGGGTTTGAGAGTTTCGGGACTTCTCACCTCGATTCAACCGGTTAGAAGGACGATATGGAGTAGAGGAGACTCCCAGCTATCTTCCCCGGTGGAGAGACGGCGTTTTCCGACAAGAAGCTCTCTTCCTCTTGTTTCTCTCTCTAACCCGAGCTCTCTCTCTCTCTAGCCCCAAAGACGGCGACGGACGGCGAACTCCGGCCACCACCGTGCTCAGCCCGTGCGTCCGGCCACCTTCCCGTCGAGCTTCCTCCAGCCACGCGTTGCTCCGACCCCTTCACGGCTTGCTCCTCCTCTCTCTTATTTTTTTTTTCTTTCCGTGCGTGAAGACAATGCCAACCCCATGTTTTGCTTCTTTCTTATTCCTTTACTTCCTCCTTATCACATATATACATATATATTAAATTAATATATATGTATATATATCCCAAAAAGAAACAATCTGGACCCTTTTTCTCTCTTTTTTTTTTGATACATATATATGTATATTTATATAATTAAAATATATGTGTATTCCTATCACCCAAAAGAAAAATCTGATATCATAATAAATAAATAATAAAAAAAAAATATTTTCCACTCTTACATTAATTAATTTAATTTAAATTTCCGATGCTAGTTAAAATATTCACGGGTATTACACATTCGCACATATAATAATTTACATATTGATCACACGCCTCAATGCGAGTGATCTATCCTAGTCGCATGGAGAAGTCATATACGTATATACATGATATATATTATATCATAGCCTATATTCCCAACACCAAGACCTAACTTTAATCTGTATGAAGCCGACAATGCTAAAATTCAAGTGTGACATATATACACAGCAGATGTAAACTTACATACGCCACGCCCAAAAAGGATTCATATATATATATATATATATATATATATACACATCACAACATGTATACATAAATCAAAATAACTACCGACGCGAACAAAGCGTGCGGTCTTCAGAGTTGTCCGCCTCCTTGAGAAGAAGTGGACGCGTTCCCAACTCCTAAACCACCTGTATCTGAAACATGTAAACAGGGGGTGAGTCGAACAGACTCAGTGAGAAGCTCTCCCATCCCTGGCGTAGCAGCGGGTACCACTACAGCTGGGGGAAGGGAGCAACCACAACCACATGCGCATGAAATGGATTTATATTGTGATCTTTAACATGATCAGGCAATCAATAAATCATATTCACAATTAAAATCCTAATTCATGCTCCTAACATATTTATTAATCCACATGTAAATCAATCTCAACATATCTCATTTGGTTTCACAATTAACACATACTTGTGCAAGTAGACACTCACTTTCTGTCTCCCGTATTACGCTAAGAGAAATACTGGCCCGAAGGCAATATCATGTACGAACCTGGTTGATCACACCAGGAACTTTCTGACTCCAAGACATGCTTAGAGTAATAGCCGGCAACTTGTCTGACCTCAGTTTAACCAAGGTAATGACCACTATGTGGCATACTTGTTGACGTCATAATCTTGTCTGTCCGATCAGGATGACCGACTCGATCTACCCGGACGACCTAAACAAACTCAACTAACATATTTAACCTTGAAAGACGCCCTAAGATAAACTACTGAATATTACACGTGGTTATTAATTAGGCCTAGTTTCCCCCTTTTTGATTTATGCGGCACTTTCACTCATATTCGACAACCTAGGTTCAGTTTTCCTCAACAAACCATACGAATGAGATCTTTAAGTGACGATCAATATGATTGGTTTCTAATGTTACTGAACTCTCACATATGAAATCACGACACAATCCTGTCCACGGTAACGTATAAGGCTCAATGAGCCACAATAGCACATATATACTTGAGATTAATCATATAAGCACATACACTATTGTACGTTGACTGCTTACTTGCCAATCAGACACGTGTAGCACAAATATATTCATATAATAATTACACAAAATAGAGCAAACCACATTTCCACGTATTCATTCAACACTGTGGGGCAGGGATGGGAGAGCCCCTCACCTCGTTGGCCCTCCTGATATGTACTGGGAGTGCCTGAAGCTCCAATCACTCTGTGGTGCCCTATACACATTATATTTAAGAAATTTAGAACGCGTAACTAAGCATCTACCATGCACGTGTCATACTAATGCTTATGCACCCTCTAGCTATTTTCCAAGAATTAATTATTTAGTTCGTTATGTCGTCTTATTTGCTCTTTCGGAAAGTCCAGAATGCCCCAAATTTGACTTTCACACTTTCGAGCCATTTAGAACCTCTAATTGCTTAGGTTAGAGATTTCCACTTGTCTAAATTTCCCTTCATGTTTCATATGGGTATTTAATTAAATAAAGAAATAAATTCACGATTCAAAAGAGGCTCTAGCTTACTTATCCCACCGTTTCCCTTATTCGTCGAGTAAAAGCTTAATTACTACCTCTTTAATTATATATAAAAATATAATTGGGTATAATTAGAGCCTTTGAACCAATTTAGTGGGTCTTAGGTGTCCACCACGGACTAGACCGAGGTGTTCAACCCACCGCACCGCTCTTTACGGTACTGTAGCTTAGTATTTCGCCTCTTTTTCACAGGATGGGTTCCGGTTGAGACGGTAAATACTCGGGATTTATTCCCTTGTATATTTCCAGCATTTACAACACTTATACCACTCCCATCCAAGCATAAACATGCTTCAAATTATTAATTTCGAATTTATAGCAATTTCCTAACCCAATTTTTTCCTAATTTCCATACCCGGTCAAATCCTATGGTTTAACTTCGATTCTGAACCTCACTAAGCTTTCAATAACACCAACTAAGCTCATTTAACCCCGGAATGCCCCGATTGGAAGAAATTGAAGCATTCCTAAAATACCCGAAATTGGAGAAATTGGGGTTTGGGATATTTGGGGCTTTCTTACTTGATTTCAATCGGATAGAAAGCTTGATGGTGATGAAAGATGAGGTCTGGTCACCTTCTCCGGCAAAAATCCGGTCAAAAACCTTGCTTCTCGTAGCTCCTCCTCTCAGTCCGTTGCTCACTGCTCTGTTCGCATTCTGCTTGCGTTTTTGCTTCTGCCTTTGCTCGTGCGTTTGCTCTCATTTCTTTTAAATGTGTGTGTGTGCTTTTTTTAAGGAATTGAATGGGTATTAATTAATTGTTAAGGGGGTCACGGCTGCCCCCTCCTTCCATCCACTTTATTATACATATATATATTTTTATATTTTGTGTGTGTGTTTTTACTTAATGGGGGGTCAAGGTGGGCCCCCCATGTATCTTATTATATATATATATATATATATGTGATAGTGAAGGGCTAAGGGGGTCACGGTTGGCCCCCTTTATTTTTCATTATATATATATATATATATATATATATATATATATATATATATTAAAAAAAACAAAAACTTATTTATTTTTTTATATCCTCTTTTTCTTTTAGATCCTAGAAAAATATTCATATAGTCTTTATTATTTTTTTCTTTATTTATTTTAACTAATCTAAGAAAATTGATTAAAAAAAATAAAAATGAATATAAAGTTTTTGAAACATTCATCGGCGAAAACTGATTAAAAAAAGAAAAATGAATATCAAGTTTTCAAAATACTAATCTTCGAAAACTGATTAAAAAAAATAAAAATGAATATAAAGTTTTCGAAACACTCATCGACGAAAAGAGATTAAAAAAGAAAAATGAATATCAAGTTTTCGAAACACTCATCGGCGAAAACTGATTAAAAAAGAAAAATGAATATCAAGTTTTCGAAACACTCATGACCAAAAATGATTAAAAAAAGAAAAATGAACATCAAGTTTCGAAACAGTAATCGGTGAAAACTGATTAAAAAAAGAAACATGAATATTAGGTTTTCGAAATACTAATCGACGAAAACTAATTAAAAGAAGAAAAATGAATATCAAGTTTTCGAAACACTTATCGGCAAAAACTGATTAAAAAAGAAAAATGAATATTAAGTTTTCGAAACACTCATCGACGAAAACTGATTTAAAAAAAAGAAAAATAAATATCAAGTTTCGAAACACTCATTAGCGAAACTTACTAAATAAAGAAAAATGAATATCAAGTTTTCGAAACACTAATCGACCAAAAATGATTAAAAAAAGAAAAATGAATATCATGTTTTCGAAACACTCATCAGTGAAAACTGATTAAAAAAAAGAAAAATGAATATCAAGTTTCCGAAAACACTCATCGGTGATTACTAATTAAAAACAAAAAAATGAATATCAAGTTTTCGAAACACTAATAGACGAGAACTGATTAAAAAGAAAAATGAATATCATGTTTTCGAAAAAGTTATCGGCAAAAACTGATTAAAAAAAGAAAAAAGAATATCAAGTTTTCGAAACACTAATCTACGAAAACTGATTAAAAAAAAGAAAAATGAATATAAAGTTTTTGAAACACTAATCGACGAAAACTGATTAAAAAAAAGAAAAATGAATATCAAGTATTCGAAACACTTATCGGCGAAAACTGATTAAAAAAAGAAAAACGAATATCAAGTTTTCGAAACAGTAATCTACAAAAACTGATTAAAAAAAAAGAAAAATGAATATAAACTTTTCGAAACACTAACCGACGAACACTGATTAAAAAAAAAAGAAAAATGAATATCAAGTTTTCGAAACACTTATCGGCAAAAACTGATTAAAAAAAGAAAAATGAAGATCAAGTTTTTGAAACACTAATCTACGAAAACTTATTAATAAAAAGAAATATGAATATAAAGTTTTCGAAACACTAATCGGTGAAAACCGATTAAAAAATAAAAACTAATATCAAGTTTTCGAATACTCATCGACGAAAAATGATTAAAAAAAGAAAATTAATATCAAGTTTTTGAAACACTAATCGACGAAAACTGATTAAAAAAAAGAAAAATGAATATCAAGTTTTCGAAACACTTATCGGCGAAAACTAATTAAAAAAAGAAAAATGAATATCAAGTTTTCGAAACACTAATCTACAAAAACTGATTAAAAAAAAAGAAAAATGAATATAAGTTTTCGAAACACTAATCGGTGAAAACCGATTAAAAAAATAAAATTGAATATCAAGTTTCGAAACACTAATCGACGAAAAATGATTAAAAAAGAAAAATGAATATTAAGTTTCTGAAACACTAATCGGTGAAAACTGATTAAAAAAAGACAAATGAATATCAAGTTTTCGAAACACTAGTCGACGAAAACTAATTAAAAAAAAAGAAAATTGAATATCAAGTTTTCGAAACACTTATCGGCGAAAACTAATTAAAAAAAGAAAAATGAATATCAAGTTTTCGAAACACTAATCTACAAAAACTGATTAAAAAAAAGAAAAATGAATATAAAGTTTTCGAAACACTAATTGGTGAAAACCGATTAAAAATAAATAAATATCAAGTTTTCGAAACATTCATTGACGAAAAAGGATTAAAAAAAGAAAATGAATATCAAGTTTTCGAAACACTAATCGGTGAAAATTGATTAAAAAAAGAAAAATGAATATCAAGTTTTCGAAACACTGATCGGTGAAAACCGATTAAAAAAAGAAAAATGAATATCAAGTTTCGAAACACTAATCGACTGTAATACCCGAGGGGTATTTTTAGATTCAGGTCAATTGTGCATGGTAAGACTTAGCATGGTCATCATTTGGAGTTGGAATGTAAGGACAAAATAAATAAATAAATAAATGAACAATAGAAATAAATAATAATTTTGTGTATAGATATAGATAAATAAAATTAAATAAGAATCGATGGGATAATATGAAATTGATAAAATTGTGAAATTGAAGTTAAGCATTTTGGCTAAAGAAAATAAAAATAAACTTTTTAGAGTGAAATAAAATGTTTGGGATATAATTAAAGTTTTAATAGTTTTAGAGTTGAGAATTTAAGAAATTAAAATAAATATGAAAATTAGGTAGAAAAATTATAATTTTGTTTAAAAGTGGTCATAAAAATTATTCAAAGCTTATAGTTTAAATTTGAGAATTTTTCGAAAATAAAAATTATACTGGGTGGGAAATTTTCATCTGCAAGACACTCAATGACAGATACTTTTAATAGGCTTATGATTAGCCAAAAATTTCAAATTTTCCCATTCTTATCTACAAATAAATATAGTTAAGAAAATTCAATTAAAACTCTATTTTACCATACCCCAAAAAAGTGTCAAATACCAAATTGCCTTTAAAAAAATCCCTTACCCAATGAACCCACGATTTGCTTGCTCTGCTTCTGCGTTTTCTTGTGCTGCACCTTCCATTTTCTTTTCCTTCTCTTCACCACATTGTTCATCTTTTCCAATCTCAAGCCTCCACTCTCACTTAATTCTTGTTCCCACATCAATCTAAGATTCCCTCAAGTTTCTCTATTCTTTTGGAACATCAAAGAGCTTGAGTTACTCTTCCAAATCTCCATTTTCGGATTTTTACAAGGTGAGTTCCCAAAAACTTGTTTCCACCACTTGAATCATGATATTCTTGTTAAGAATGTGTTGCCCAATGATAGTATACCACCTTAGGTTCATTCTTGAGTATAAGAATCACCCAAATAATGAGTTCCATGAAGATTTGTACTATAGGGTTTATGACCTACGAAATTTGGAGAAATTTATGGAATTGGCGGATTTTCTTGAACTTGATGATATTTATAAACTTTGAATGATTTGTTGGATATTCTAAATGGTTTGGATGATGCCCAATGGTTGGGTTAGTGATATATGAACCCTTTTGTGAATGTAAGAATTTTCCATAATTGATTGATTTCTATTGGTGGGGCTTGGAGAGTAACCAATGTAATGAATTTAATTGTTTATACATTTCATTGTGTTAAAGCTAGAGAAAAACTCCAAAATGATGATCATAGCTTAGGTAGTGGAATTTAGGCATTGATATGTGTAGAAGTGGAAAATTGGTTAATATGGAGTTTATGGAAAATTAGCTACATACATGTGTAGATAAGTAGTTTAATTTGTGTGGTTCTATTTGTTAGGACTCAAGTACTTCCTTGGAGACAAGAGTGCTCAAGGGTTACTAAGTAAAGCGGCCAAGGAGAGGGACCCTTCCGTCCTAGCCCCAAGGGTTGTATGATAACCTTGAATTATGGGCTTGTTTATACGTGAATGTATGTAAATATTTAATTTTATGCTTGCTAGTAATACTCTATCATTATATTGGCGATTGCTGAAATTTTGTACAATGAATTGTTTGTGATTGTTCAAGTGGAAATATGGTGGATCAAGTACATATGGGTGACAATGAAAAATTCCGCACACATATGTGCTTGACTCGAGAATTATGGCAATAATATGTAGAGTACCAAGGGTAATTGCTTTCCGTCGGGTCAGGTTCGAAAAGTGCCTTCATGTTGGCATTTCGTCGGGTAAGGTTGGAAATTGCCTTCATGTATATATACACTTGTGGATACTCTGTTGAGCCGGTCCGGAGTATGCCACCATTGCTAGTTGGTTAATCCGTTGAGTTGGTCTGGATTGAACCAAGCGGGCTTCCCGAGACGATGGTCCGGAAAGTGCCGATGTAGATGGACACCTCGGCGGGTTGGTGCCGGGGTGCGCCACCGAACACAACATTCCGGGGAGACGGTCCCGGAATGGGTCGTGTGCCTATGCGTATCGATGTAAGATACCGAGCGTATAGGTACTCAACATTAGTGTAAACCCTCAATGTCCTTGGTATGCACTATGACTAGATTTCCTTTTCTTCGAACATGCCATGACGATGGCCGGTATCCTCACGTGACGTCAAGACAAAGTTATTTTCATAAAAAGAAGGTCATGACGCCGATTGTTGTCTTGACGTGGCGTTGAGGAAACCTTGTTTTTAAATTACACAACCAGAAAAACACTATTAGAGACGGAAAATTCCGTCTCTAAGTAGGCCAAATTCCGTCTCTAAATGGAATCGAGACGGACGCAATTCCGTCTTTAATTGGGGCATCGCGAATTATTAGAGACGGAATTTTGGATTCCGTCTTTAAATATTCCGTCTCTACTCCGTCTCTACTCCGTCTCGAGTCAAATTTTCGAGAAATAAGTTTAGAGACGGATTGGAGACGGAATGAATCCTTATCCGTCTCTGATCTATTTTTTGTAACATGAGATTAGAGACGGATAAGGATTCATTCCGTCTCTAATCCATCTCTATAGCACCTTCATTAGAGAGGGCATTAAACCAAAATAGAGACGGATTTGAGACGGAAGAGTCCGTGGCTAAATTGCACAGAATGTCTCGTCAGTTATTTTCCGTCTCTAATTAGAGACGGATTGTTGTGAACGCTATTCCATCTCTATTTTTGAGACGGATTCTTAAACAGATGAACCGTGTCTAAATTGCGACAGAAATCCGTCATTGAATTGTGTTTCAAATTCCATCTCTAATTCGCCTGTGGTGAAAATAATAGTTTTTGAAAAGAAATTCAAATTGAAATAAATAATAAAATACACAATTGACTTATAAAATCAGATAAACTAAACTTAAAAGGTTGTGCACATTTGAAACAACCTTTAAAACATATCCAGAAAAGACTAATATTCTAACAAAGTTACACATCCATTCAAAAGATTGTTAAAATTCTAAAAACAAATATATAAGTCAACATTAATATCATATTTATAATATTAAATCTCTCTTGATCATTTTGGCATCCTTACTAATTGTCCCTTGGTGTACTTTGGTCTCCTTGAAACTTAGAAAATAATTCACCAAACAAACGATCATATTCTTCAAACTTATCCTTATAGCCAGCTATCACTTCTTTTTGCTCATCAACTGTTTGTTTTAGACTAGCATTCACTTCTTTTTGCTCATCAACTGTTTTTTTCAAAGTAGCATTTGCTGCTTCTAACCGCTTATCTATTTCCTCTTGGAATAAAGGATGAAGCTTACTAGCTTGTGAAGTAGAAGCCCCAGTTGAAGAGCTACTAATTTCAGTTGCCTCTGATCCAATACCGAAAACATGACCCTTCTTAGTTTTACCTCCCACCGCATCTAACCAAATTGTCGTCTCTTCGTTTAGAGAAATTGCATCACTGGATGCACCATCAACAGGTGGTTGAGAAGATCTAGCTGCCTTGATTCTTGTATATTCAGCCAGCAAATTAAAAAACAATTGACAAATTTTAATTTATCATGTACAAACATACTCAGCTTTTGAGGCCAAACACAAGAAATTAAATCCTTTTACAAGTACCACTCTAAATTTCATTTTAGGCACATAATTACAATCTTGACACTCTGAAAACATAACTATTTCAACACTTCATAAAATTCACACTACTTTTGTTTTAAAAAGTATCAAAGAGTACGTAAGCGGTAAATGGATACAAAAAGCAGTAAATCAACCCGATTCTGAAACAGCAGTAAATCACCACCCATACTACATTTAGTAAACTGAAACTCAAAACCTTAGATTCTTATTCTGCAAATGCACAGAATCTAACAAAATAAAACATTCGAAAAGTATTAGATATGAATTTATACACTTACATAAGCATCTGCAGATCTTTGGTCAAGAAATTCACCATTTTCTTTCCTTGTATGAGTGCGCTTAAATAGATCAAAACATGTTGGTTCTCTCCCCAGTTCTTGCGTCTACCATTAATACCACAAAATAATGGTTTGTTGGTCAAATAATTAAAATGCAAAGAAACATATAATAAACTAAAAAATTTAAATGAATTTAATATTTTACCATCCTCCTTTTATGCTCAGTTACAGGAACAGAGCCACAGCTGTGTATAGTACCACCCTTAGCAGAGGCTCGGTTCTTTTTTGCTTGTTCTCCTTTTATCTTAAATTCTTCACTATTCCATATCTCTTTCAGTTGATTCAAAACCTCTTCTGGAATCCACAATGGTGGGTCAATACCTTTGTTCACTCCATCGTGCACAGCCCATATCAATCCTCGAAGTCGATTACCAGCCTTTTATTCCAATTTTTCTTAATATGTCTGTCATGTTGGTGTAGCCACTTGTAGGATTTCTGGATACAAGAGACAAAGTAAAATAAAAGTATAAGTGCTGAGACAAAATAAAAAGTTGAAAGTAAAGTAAAAAAGTATAAGTGATGAAACAAACCGCCCATTCCTCAAACCACATATCCTTGACTTGCTGAGGGGTTTTTTTCCAATTGTAATATGGCCCAGTAAATTTTTCATGGATGATCGTTGTTATCTCCCTAACAACGTCAACTACAGGGTAAAATCTGCACATTCCAACAATTATTTAAACTCCAAAGGATTATTGACAAATATAATTGCATGGTCCACTACAACATTAATGAAGAATCACTACATGTTAAAATTGGAGTAGTTAATTTCAACACATATACTTCTAAAATACATTCAATTCCATTCCATCACCCTTCTAATGAAAGGATATATACAAGCAAATAATGAAGAATAAATATCATAGCCTTCGAACTCCTCTAAAACGAAGAGTAAACCAATTACACAAAACCTATTAATTAGCTTATAGCTAGCATATCAACAAAATTAAATTGCATAACTAAATGAAAATTAATAATTACGAATCCTCATTGAGCGGATAAATCCATGTTTTACCATCTATAGGATCCTTGCCCCAAGGTTGACCACGATATAAATCTTGGGGGACATCTTGAGGTTCGATGGTAGCACCTTGTTCCTCCTCTAGTAGCACATGAGCATTAGAATGAGACGAAGAATGTGGGGAAGGAGTTCTTAGGTCATTAGATCGGCCCCCACCTCGATTCGTGCGTCCTCCTCTACCACGGTGAGACCAACCACTAGACATCTATATATCTATATATATAATAAAAAGAACAAACGTCAGTAGTAAAATATAATATCTAACATCATAAAAGAATTCGAATAGAAATTTCAAATTGGTTTGATGTGCGTAAAATAAGTCAAATCTAGAGTAACTTAACAAAATAGTATAATATTCAAATACTTAAACACAATAAAGTTGTGAGTTCAACTACATATAATAAGACAAATAACTACTCATCTTCAGAATCATCTTCAGTATCATCTTCAATAAATGCATCTTCGTCTTCTTCTTCATTTGAATCTGAGCAAGCTAGTTCAAGTTCATCATTAAGTGCACCTTCACGATCAAGTTCATTTACATTAACTTCATGATTGATAAATGGCACATCAACTCCTTCAAGTGCACCCTCACGATCCCACAGAGTTGGAAGTTCGTCAATGATAGTCTCTGCTGGTACAATTTGTTCTATTTCATCGCTCTGATATGTATCATGGTTAACTTCAATGCTAGGAGCGTCAATTGTGCTTCTCGCTTTTGTTTTAATTACAGCCATCCAATCAACTTTATCACGTCTTGCAGGATAAGGAGCATAATACACTTGAATTGCTTGTTGTGCAAATATAAATGGATCGTATCTGTTGTACCTTCGTGTTCTTTGAATTTCAACAATACCATTATGGATGTCCATGCCATGACCCAAGGTTGGATCGAACCATTCACAATTGAACAACACTAAACGTTTAGGTGATTTTCCTACAAACTCCAATTGGATGACTTCCTTAAGTATGCCATAGTAGTCGCGCTCTGATTGTTCATAATCAGATCCCTTGATGCACACACCACTATTTATAGTGGATTTATGTTGGCCCCATGCTTCTGTATGGAACTTGTACCCATTGACAAAATAAATTGGCCATGTTTGTACAATACTCTTGGGGCCCCATGCATTGGCTGTTAAAAATTCATCACTCACATCATTGTTCGGGTTTAGAACCTATTCAAAAGAAATCATTCAAATATGATATTAAGGTGTAAACTTGGAAATTTTAAGTAGATTTCTCAATGATAACTTACATATTGTTGAAACCACTTAGGAAACTCATCATACATCTTTTGATTCACCTCAAGATCCGTAATTTGAGGTGAAGACGCCTTCAAATCCTCAACATATAGATTGCACCCATACATTCCATTAATTAATAATGAAAATAATTGAACTCATACAGAATGTTGTTTTAAATAGAGTAAAACTTACACTCGAAAAGGTTCCACTTCATCACAATTATCAAGAACATAATTTGTTGCAGCTTTCATTTCATTGTCTTTTAAATAACGAGTCTTACATTCTCCAGTTGCGCGTCCTGGATAGTTAAAAATGGAGAATGCTTGTTGGATTGAATCACCACCATCATCATTCCTTGGAACCCTTGTTCTTCTTGAGGAGACATGTGACTCAAAATATTGTGAGCAAAAATTTACAGTCTCCTCAATGATGTAAGCCTCGCATATAGAACCTTCGACACGAGATTTGTTCTTGACTTTCTTCTTCAAATTGTGTAGGAACCTAAAAAGAATAATTGTTATTATTCATATCTACAAATTAACAAATAAGAAAAAGTTTCAGTCATCACCTCTCAAATGGGTACATCCACCGATATTGAACTGGACCACCAACTCTTGCTTCATATGGTAAATGAATTGGTAAGTGTTCCATCGAGTTAAAGAAACCTGGAGGGAAGATCTTTTCCAAGTTGCACATTGTTACAACAATGTTTTTTTCCAACAATTCTAATCGATCCACTCTCAATGTAGTTGAGCAAATTTCTTTGAAAAATTGACTAAGCTCGGTGAGAGTATTCCAAACAACTTATGGTAGAGATTTAAGAGCAATTGGAAGTAAACACTCCATAAAAACATGACAATCATGACTCTTCATCCCATACAACTTAGCCTCCTTAAGGTCAACACATGCTAAATTAGAAGCATAGCCATCCGGGAGTTTAAGTTTCTTAACCCATTCACATACATCACGTTTTTTATCCTTATTTAATGCATACTTTGCCTTGGGTTTCAAATGTTTACCATTGTTTTCCACTAGCTCCAATTCTCTACGCCGACAATATTCTTGTATGTCCATCCTAGCTTTTACATTGTCTTTTGTTTTTCCCTTTGTGTCCATCACAGTGTGAAACACATTATCAAATACATTCTTCTCGATGTGCATGACATCTAAGTTGTGTCGAATTAGATTCGTCTTCCAATAAGGTAATTCCCAAAATATGCTTTGTTTTTTCCAATTGTGTGTCACTCCATACCCATCTATATTGTCTTCACACCCATGCTCAGTAAGTTTTGGAACATTACGCACTCTTTCCCAAACTTGGAGCCCATCCAACCGCGGGGGTGGTGTTGATTCTTCACATCTATTCTTTATAAATGAATTTTTATTCCTCCTGTACTGGTGAGTTCCTGGCAGAAATTGTCGATGACAATCAAAGAAAGTGGTTTTCTTAGCATTCTTTAGAGTAAATGCTTTTGATTTCTCCATGCATATAGGGCAAGATAACTTACCAGCAGTCATCCAACCAGACAACATTCCATATGCTGGAAAATCATTAATAGTCCACATAAGCGCCGCCCGCATTTGAAAGTTTTGCTTCAATGAACTATCATAAGTCGAAACTCCCTCATTCCACAAGACTTTTAATTCGTCTATCAATGGTTGCAAAAACACATCTATCTTGCTCTTTGGATTTTTAGGGCCAGGGATGATTAAAGATAAAAACATGAACTCTTGCTGATGACTTTAGAAAAAAAAATCTTATCAATATTAGGTTGAGGGTGAAATAGATAAGAAGACTTATTTATTGTAATATAAAAGCTAAGGAGATAATTTTCTTATTTTTGAAGTTCAAAGATTTTTATTTTATTTTCGTTGAGATTTTTTGTATTCTTCTCACAATACAATATGTGCATTTTTAAAAATGGAATATCAAATGTTTTGATGCTGATGACTTTAGAAAAAAAAAATCTTATCAATTTATAATTATAAAAGTTAATAACAAAACTTATCAAACATAAATATATTCTTTCCAATAATTCATTAACTTTGACATGAGTTGCAATTGTTGTTGGAGCACAACTACACGAGGTATGAATGTGAACGTAAAATTAAGCTTGTTTAAATTAAACGAATGAAACTGAACAAACGCATACATATGTTTTGTATGCAATTTTTTGTTGTTAGTAATTAAAATATTTAAAAAGATTTAACACCACATAGGTGGATTCTTATGCTTATATTTTTCTTCTTGGAATTTACGAAAAAAATAAACATATAGATACTGTGTTTTTTTTGGCCTTTCATATAGATACTGGTTTGAAGTTTAAAAGTTTCATAGATTATTCAGATTTTGGATACCCATGTTAAGGGTAGCGAAGACGGTCCAGTTTATGTAATATTCATAATTGGAATATGGGCCTGAATGAGGCCCAAATGAATTGGAAGTATTTAACAGAAGGGGCTAAGCCCAGTGTATATATGATGATTCATGTATGTGTGTGTGTAAGTGTAAGCACGTGTGTAGGCAAGAAATGGTGTGTATGAAGTAAAGTAACTAAGAATAAGATAGAGGTAGTTGACCCGCAAAAGCAGGTAGAGTAGTAGATCTAGATGTGTGTCTCTCATTTGGAAGCAAAACCTAACCCCATCTCTCTCTGCTTTGAACCCATCTATCTCCCGGCTTTCCACCTCACTTCGTCTTTCCATTAATTAATGGCCTTTCAGAGGAAATTTCTGTTGGGGTTTCCACATACCTAATTTCAGTTTAACTGCTATTATAGGCAGTGCCAAGTAAGTCATTCATTCATTATCTCTTTTTCTCACACCGTCTCAAATAAGTAAGGAGTGACAACTCCATTCCCTACATGCATGTACTATAAAACAATTTTATAATAGAGTAAGTAAGTGCTTAATTGATGCTGGAAGAATCTTTTGTTTTCCCTGTTCCATTGAGAGGTTTTTATCCCCCATCCCAACTGATCTCTATTTTACTATTGTATTACTAATTAAGAAAACAGACTCACTATATATAGTTAAACATTACAATGTTATTGTTATGTGTCTAATTAGCTTGCTTGCTATTTACCCTTTCTGGACTCAAGGAAAAAATGTCATATATAAGTTACTAAAACGACACAGAGTTAGATACCTGCAGTGACTAGACACAAATTTCACAAAGGAATGACCATTCCTGAGACTAGAGTACTAGACCACTTATCAGTTACCATCCTAATTATTCCCTTGCTTTTTATCGATTCCTGTCATTGAACCCCTGAACCTAAACTCGGTAGATAAGTAAGCATTGGACAAGTGAGGAATGGTGACTAGCTTCAGTTTCTTATTAGTCCCCATATGAAAGAGGGTGTGTATGATAGCATCTTGAAGTGACCAAGTCTCCACTCTCCTGTAATCAAGTGAAGCTTTGTAGTTGCATTTGGAATAAATATGCTTCTTGGCAGAGTGCTATTGTTAACGTGCAGCAGATAGTCCTATAGGCCATAGCTGGGAAACCATTTTGAGTTTAATAATTTGATGTAAAGAGTCAAAACACTTTTTTAACTAATTGTCCTAGACCTTACTATGCACACCTTGTATGCACACCTTACTATATTTTTATATTATCTATCAAGAGTCTGGTGGGAACAAGTTTAATTTCTTTGTGGACCTATTCCACATTGAAAGTCATATATTTTTACCGTGTCTTTAAATAAGCATTAGATCGTATTTTAAAGTTTCTGGTTTGCCAGTATAACAGTTGCAATTTTTTATTTTATCTGGTTAAATCACCCAATAAACCATTTGTTTTGTGGCATCAATCCCTGCTCGTAAGTGGGAGGTCCTAGCTACACCTTTATATTTTCTGCCTTGTAATTAATTTGTGTATCCAATTTATGCCTTTTAACCTATCTATGGATGTTTTAAATTAATCCTTACAGTGGTTGCGAAACATTATATCCATATTATGTTTTCTGAAAGCAATTGGGGCATGTCTTGCAGCTTGACAACAAGCTATGAGGATCTACTTTTATCTACAGATGTTGAGTAACATAGGAATCTACTATACTATGAATGCATCCAGTACGAAGTTAGAGTTTGATTTGTGTGTATCCTCTGGCATCGTTTAAGGACGTTCTCCCAGTTATTTTAATGATTTTTTAGGTCTCACAATTTAAAAGCCATCAGTACGTCACCTATAATTAAAATAAATGAAAATTAACAAGAAGAAAGGTACCTGTGACGTCGAACGACGCTGCTACGGTGAAGGCGAAACGACGGCCACGGTGGAACGACCTTCACGCCAGCAAAGATACAAGAATGAAGAAGGTTAGGGGTGGACAAATTGAAAAAATTGGGGCTCGACAAAATGAAAGAGAAAAGGGGGAAGGGTTTTATGGGTTAACAGAATAGAGACGGACTGATTCCGTCTCTATTCCGTCTCTATAAGAGACCAAACGACGTCGTTAGGTTTAGTAGAGTGGAGGCAATTGTTGACTAATTAGAGACGGAATATCGGTCTCAATTCTGTCTCTAAAATAAACACAACATTAGAGACGGAAATTTCAGTCTCTTTCCGTCTTGAAAACTTGCGCCATTATTTTTTGTTTTCGCGCCACAAAATTTGTTTTGACGCCTAAACGATTCCATTAATAAAGAGGGATTGGAGACGGAAAGGGGTACAAGCAATTTAGAGACGAAAAATTCCCTCTCCAAAACCGTCTCTAATATCGATTTAGAGACGGAAAATTCCCTCTCTAAAACCGTCTCTAATATCGAAATTTTATTGAATGAAAAAATACATTCTTAGAGAGGGATTTGAGACGGACTCGACATGGAATAGAGACAGATAATTTCCGTCTCTAAAATACAATTTTCTGGTAGTGTTACTATATTTCAGATCCAACCGACCATGACGATGGGTTAAGTCTTATAGTGCATCAGGATAGATAGGGAGGACCGACACGTCACGGCGTCAACAAGGTAACCAAAGGTACGTAAGTTTGGCGGGTGAACCACACTTGAATGTTAATCTATGTGTTCGGTGCTTCTCGATACACGTATGTCAGTATGCATGATTAATGTATGTTGTGGTATGGTTAAAGTAGAGTTTGTACATGTTCTATAGCTTGAGAACAATTATATAATTATCAAAGATGAATTGAAGTGTATGCGTATGTGAATGTGGTTTCTCCCCTTCCTAGTCGTAGTGGTACTCGCTACTACGCCTAGGATGGGAGAATCACTCACTGAGTCGTTGACTCACCCTCTAGTGGTTTACTTTTTCAGATACAGGTACCGGTCAGGCTTCCACGTTGGCTCAGTGAAGGCGACGTTTTGCTAGCACTCACATTCTGTCTCCGTGGGTGGCTTTGATTTTATTTTGGATATTGTAATGAATTGATTACACTTTTTGGTTATTATACTCTAGACTTGTCAGCTCCACATACTCAAAGAGAGGATTATTTTGGGGACTTATTATTATTATGTATACCAATTTGCATGTGAATAGGATATGTCACACACCGGAGTGTGTGACAACGTATATGACAAATATATATATTATGTGTGTATGAGTATACATATAAACTGAAGCAGCACTTGGTTGTGGATTGCAGGTGTAAGATAGACCACACAGGAGATGTGAGCCATATATATTGATAATGTGTGTATGAGAATGAGAATAATAGTTAAATGAAATAGGTGTTAAGGCTAACAGACTCTGGGTTAGGCCCTCTGTCTGTGCCGGTCACGTGCCTCCGGGTGCCGGTCGTGACATCGACGAAAACTGATAAAAAAAAAGAAAAAAGAATATCAAGTTTTCGAAACACTTATCGGCGAAGACTGATTAAAAAAAGAAATATCAATATCAAGTTTTCGAAACACTAATCGACGAAAACTGATTAAAAAAAATGAATATCATGTTTTCGAAACATTAATCGGCAAAAACTGATTTAAAAAAGAATAATGAATATCAAGTTTTCGAAACACTAATCTACGAAAACTGATTAAAAAAATAAAAATGAATATAAAGTTTTCGAAACACTTATCGGCGAAAATTGATTAAAAAAAGAAAAATGAATATCAAGTTTTCAAAACACTAATCTATGAAAACTAATTAAAAAAAATAAAAATGAATATAAAGTTTTCGAAACACTCATCGGCGAAAACTGATTAAAAAAGAAAAATGAATTTCAATTTTTCGAAACACTAATCTACGGAAACTGATTAAAAAAAGGAAAAATAAATATAAAGTTTTTGAAACACTAATCGGTGAAAACCGATTAAAAAAAGAAAAAAAGAAAAATCAAGTTTTCGAAACACTCATTGACGAAAAAAAGAAAAATGAATATCAAGTTTTCGAAACACTAATCGGTGAAAACTGATTAAAAAAAGAAAAATGAATATCAAGTTTTCGAAACACTAATCGACGAAAACTGATTAAAAAAAAGAAAAATGAATACAAGTTTTCGAAACACTGATCGGTGAAAATCGATTATGAAAAGAAAAATGAATATCAAGTTTTCGGAACACTAATCGACGAAAACTGATAAAAAAAAAAGAAAAATGAATATCAAGTTTTTGAAACACTTATCGGCGAAGACTGATTAAAAAAAGAAAAATCAATATCAAGTTTTCGAAACACTAATCGACGAAAACTGATTAAAAGAAAGAGAAATGAATATCATTGTCACGACCCCCGTTTAGAGGACCGTGACCGGCACAGACACAGGGAATATCCCTATGCCTGTAAGCCTTATCACCTAATTGACAGAATATCTATTATTGAAAATACATCCACATGCAGTATTATACCATGGCTACACCGAAATGGTGGCCTATCCTAGGCAAGCAAATCCACGGCCAGTGCCGCTTCAAGATATAGATATAGGAAAACACACATAATATATATAACATGTGTACTGGCTACACATCCGAAGATGCTGCCTATCATATTCACATGCAACAGATATATATATATATATATATATATATATATATATATATATATATATATATTGAAAGCAAATTTTCCCTGTAACGTAGTAAAATAAATCATGATCTTTAAGGTGTGTGAAGCTGACAGTTCTAGATTTAGTAATACAATCTAATTGGGTACGTCTACCCTTTAGTTTATGATACAATATAAAGTAAATTAAATTACAAATTACACTTTATTCACCCACATGAACAAGTTGTGGGTCCTGGAAAATGTAGCTGAACCCTCGCTCCACCGAGACTTCTTTCACCTGTACTTAACCTGTCTTTGTGTAGTAAAAATGAGGTGGGAGTCTTAACCACGCAACTCAGTGAGGACTCTCCCATTCCCGGCGCAAGGCGGGTACCTTACTGCTGGGACTGGGAGTCATACACAACCACATGCACAAACAACTAGTTACTGTGAGTTAGCATGCATTTTTGGTGATCACACAATAACAGAAATTTCACCCAAACACTCACATGCATTTAACAGATATAAGCATGCAGCAGTTTATTCCACGTCATCAATCAGCAAGTAACATGTAACACATAGTGTCGGCTTTTACCTACCGGTCTTCTCACGTACAGCATGTTTGAATCAACAAGACGCGTGGTGACGTAGTCCTGTACGTTACCACTACGCTGCACAATCAACAGTTATATGCAACCACAGACAATTTATACATACACACAAATGCTAAACATACATCTACTTAATCTCCCCAACCCTGGGGTATCTATTAGCCACTACGTGACTTTTCTACTTCAAACCCGTGCACTCGAGCTACTGGCCACCACGTGGCAAAACATACTTAACCCATTCAATTGGGTACTGGTCACCTCGTGAAAATTCTGTTAATCAAACAAAATCAACTTCTATCTATCAAACAACTAACGCATAGCCACCACGTGGCACGTCCTGACCCCTTGCTGCGGGGCAATAGCTTGAGCCTACTCGTCCATTACCCAACCAGGCCACATGGCGGGCACGGCACGACGTCTCGAGGCGTGGCCACTGACACACCCTGGACCAACTCCACAGGATGGTTTCTCTTTTACTAGGTTAGGCTCACGGTTCACCCGTAGGTTCCTCCCGTGTCTCCTTTCCTTAGTCTCACATATTAATAGGATTCTTTGTATCTTTCCCGAAGGATCAACAATTCTTCTCCTTATTAATATGTACAAGTATCCTCAACATGATATAACTCATATACCCGTCCAAATGCACTCTCTGAGCCTCAAGCTATCGTCATAGCAATATAAAACCTTTATGACCCTATTGCCAGGATAGGGCAATGACCATCGTCATGGTGATTATAAAACTGAGGTCTCAAGTGCCATCTGACGTTGTTCTAGTCGATCTCACATCGCTAGCATAATCAAATCCGAAACCCACCAATAACTCCCTTTGCATGATTATAATTTAAGTCACCGTCGTGACGAGTTTTCAAAATGTAAGGTTAGTCCTTCCGTACAAGGACTCTTGCCACCGTCGTGGAAAAAGATTTAATAAAATACTCATCATGCCTCCGGAGTGTATGAGTTGGATTTGTAACACACCAATCATAGCAAACAGTTGTACTCTACTCCTATGTTTTCCTATCCAAGTTACTTTCCACAACCCATTGCTAGTTCTTTCATTCTTTTAGCCTTCTCTACCTCTAGCTAACACATACCAGACAAGCAAAGAATGTACATACTCATGTAATCCACATATGCATACAACCCTAGGAGCAAAGATGGAAGAACCCTCACCTTGGCCGCTTCACTTAGCATTCCCTTTGAGCACTCTGGTCTCCAAGGAAGTACTTGAACCCTATCACATACAACCAATTCAATCGATATCAAATTTCATACAATTTCCTAGTTTCTTTTCTTATGGCTTCTTACATTTTATCCAACCCCATCAAGAAACCTATGATTTAAGAGGTGAAAACAAGATTTTGATGCTTACCTTTGGGGAAGTCCGAATTTGAAAATCCATGGAGGTTGCCCAAACTTGTTAATGCTTAACAATGGTGGAGGGAGCTTGATGAGGCATGAAATTGATGGGAGGAAGCAAGAAATTTGATGGAAGTGAGTGGATCCTTCCATTTGTTCTTGATGCCCTAGAGTGAATGAGGAATGGAGAAGAAGAGAGGAAGAAGAAAGAAGATAGGAAGAAGAGGCCTGGTCTGACTTGTTCTTAAATTGCAATTTGGGTTTAAAGAAAATTTGGATATTTGACTTTGTTTTGGGATATGGTAAAATAGAGTTTTGATTGGATTTTCTCATCTAGATTTATTGTTGGGTAAGAATAGGAAAGTTTAGAAATTTTTGGGTAATCATAGACCTATTAAAAATATCTGTCACTAAGTCTCGAACAGATAAGAATTTTCTACCCAGTACAACTTTTATTTTTGAAAAATTCTCAAATTTAAACTATAAGCTCCAAATAATTCATATGATTCATATTTCACCCAATTTATATTTTTATATTTGAATTTATTATTTATTTTAATTTTTAAATTCTCATATCTAAAGTAATTAAAATCTTAATAATAACCCAAAAATCTTATTTCATTCCAAAAAAATTATTTTTATTTTATTTAGTCAAAATGTCCAACCTCAACCTCAAAAATCTATCAACTTCATATTATCGCATTATTTTTTAATTAAGATTATATATATATATATATATATATACACACACACACACATTTTTCTATTTATTTACTTGTTTATATATTATTTATTTGTGTTTTTTTTCTTACAATCTAACTCCAAATGATGACCATTCTAAGTCTTACTATATATTTGACTTGATTCCAAAAATACCCTTCGGGTATTACAATCTTCGAAAAAAATTCCTTTCCGATTTCTTTTAACTTTCATACATTTTCTATATTCTTTTTTTTTTAAGTTTTAATTCCTAGCCCCGAAATAAATCATTCTTTAATCCTCAAAATTTTTCGGGGTATTACATTCTTCCCCCTTAAGAAATTCGGTCCCCGAATTTCATCTCTTTCGTGGGGTTGTTGGCTTGTTGCCCTCCCTTGGCTCAATTTTATCTATGGTTTCCCACAATGTGGAAGTTTTACCGTTTTACCCTACGGTTCATCTTTCTTTCCTAGAGGCTCGATGTCTCTATCTGGTCTCTACGTATTCCTTCTGTGATTGTTTGTCTTCTTAGTTTTGTAGTTAACCACCCCTCCGTGAGGTGTTAATCGACACACTCGTATCCTTCCTCGAGGATACCTAACTTTCCTAGTTTCAATTCACTCTGTGCTACTAATTTCGCAATGGAGTGTCTGGCACGTACCACATGCCATGCTCCAAGTTAATTCTCTGAGGAGTTAACTATTGCCTTCTCTGGTGAGGCTTACCTTGACTCAATCTACTTTTCCGGCCTTCGTAGTGACTTCTTATATCCGTCTTGGAACACCCCATGACACTAGCTATTTGCATAGCACACTAGGTTCTATTTCTATAAACTCTAACTGACGAAGTACTCCCCTACATCGGAGTCCCCGTACCTAAGTATCATCTACTACCAAGCAACTACCCTTCTGCTGGTATTCCCCCGATATATATTCTTTGTAAACGACTTCTCCAGAAAAGTCCATTTACATCTTACTACACCCTTTACTCTACATCTAGACTTACCGCTTACACGGCATATACCCTACGTAGGTGTTTATACTTTGTGCCATCAGTGTACCCAACCCTTCCGAGGTTGTTACACTCACTACGGACTCGATTTACTCTACTCGTGTCCTAACGAAGCTAAATTCCATGACACTAGCACAACTATGTGTTACACTTACCGTTTCTCCACCAAACGGTAAAGGATCTTACATTTATGAATCGCGTTTCCCTTTCTTTTCCGGACTTCTACACTTACCCTTAGTGGTTTCCATATCCACTTCAGGTTACTCCTTGTTGACATCCTATGTCTGACTGACTTAGACTCTTTTCTGACTACTACTTGTAGTCATTTCTCTTTATAATGGAAGCTCACCAGTCTCCTTCTTACCATCATATTCATCACTCTGCCTCTGGCTTATTTCGATCTTCTCACCTGAAGTCCTCGCTTGACACAACTATGACTGTGGATCTATACCATCCTCAGGTTAGTCCACTTAGAGTTGCACATCCTATGCTAACTCTACTCATTGGGTTTCCGTTGGCTTTTACCCCAACTTGGCCCACTCGGACTCCTGAACTCACTTAGATCCTGTATTCCTACTTGGAATATTTGATCCGTTAACTCCAGCATGAACCTTTCTGGACATGCTCTACTCCCCTTGACCAAACGGGATCCGCTCCCACGGTTTGACTATTTCCTGTCTTACGGTTTGGCATATGTTCACGAACATTTACCACCTCTTGCAAGTGTGTTACCCGTTGGGTTCCGATCGCCCCCAACGGTAGCATACCTATTTTATCATTTTGGCTTGCATCCCCAGATGCTTACCCGACTTCGTTCCCATATTAACTCTCTTCTTTTCCATTTTGTACCTACGTGGTACTAAATTCTCCTTCTCGATTAACCGTCCTTACGGTTAATTTTCCCTTTATGGCACCCACATGGCCATTTATACGTTTGGTTTGTCCACTCAGTCTCCACCCATACACGGGCTTCAGACTAACGAATTTACGGTTCACCAACCTGTGCAACTAGCTTACCTAGCTATGTCCACTACAATCTATGTACTATACACACACTTACGGTAGTAGTTGGTGCTCCACCTCTTACTTGACTCTTATCCTATGGGGTCCTACAGGCTTCCGCTCTTTCCCCCTCATGGGACTACTTATCCCTGTCTACTTTCTCTCCCCTCGGGCCTCCACGAGTCCCTTTCGGATTTATCTCTCACGTTATCTCATTCGAGAGCTATCTATCGCAATAGCACTCATATTCTTATCTCTGGACGGTACCCGAAGGTCTACGCCCATTTCCACTGCTAGACCTACTCTGATCTAATGCTTTCGGGTCTATAATCACCCTATGGCCCCTTAAATTGTAACCCTTAGGTTTACCTGTATACTCCCTCAGCACTTTAGCACTCTCTAGTACTTTTCAATGTCTGCTTAACTTTAATCACTCCAAGCAATTGATTTCTCAACTATATTTACCATCCTTATACAGCTTACCTATAAAAGGACTGTTGTTTGGTAGGGTATTGGTCACATGAGTTAGTTTTCTTAGGCACCCTGCGGGTTTTAAAAATTAATTGAAGTTTATTTCTTAGGAAATGACGCCTAAGGTTTTCATAAATGGTTAGGGTTTAACCAATTGGAATGACACAAATTGAGAAAAAGTTTTCATGAAAATTTGCCTTCCAATGGTTATCCCTAGTATTTTCAAGAAAAGTTTGAGGGTCTTTCAGAATCTCTCATCCGGAAAGACCAAAAAGATTTTTACAAAAATGTTTCTCATGTGATCAATATTCTATTCTTTATGCCCTTCCCAAAGCAACCCAAGAGAGTTTGGTTGGGCTTAATCCCTTCTTTTCCCCCTTGTTTGCTTAAGGAACTCGCAATTCATGGATCGAGTGCAGGGTTGGACTAGGCTCCTTCCCTGTGTCTTACCATTAACTCTGTTTCCTGCTCGGCATATGGTCACGCTCTACGCGTTTACATATGCCTCTACTTCTTAACATCTATCTCTATGGCATATGGTTCGGCCACTTTGCCCTTCCATATACCGTATCCTGACTTTCTAGTCCGTAGACTTCTACTTCTATACTGTGGCATACACCACCTCTTTTCTGTTTACTTTCTAGGAAGGACAACTCACTTCCTTCAGCCATAGCATACCGCATAGTCGCGACCCATTCTCTTGGTCATCTTCTTGTCGATGTCATGCCCCCTGGCCCTATTTATTCTTGTCTGTAAACTTTCCATTTCAATCGCCCCGTGGGCTTACTTTCTTTTCTACACGCCAAGCGTGTCTTTTCTTTCACTTTACAAACCATTCCTAGCCTGAACTACCATTCACTGCATATTTCTATTCTACTTGCATTCCATACTATAATCAAACAACTTGTGCATATAACATAGCACACAACGCGTCGCTAACAGAGCAGACGCATCGTCTCATTTGACATTTGCAACAATCACACATTGTAGCGAATTCCTGCCTACAATTCAACCAAATGTGTCTGTGTCTAGGTAGCATCCTCCATGGATGTCTCCTTTCCCTATTATGGCATCCTAAGGTTCCCGGGGTCACTGCCACCCCACCTTACGCCTTAGTGCTCATCGGCACTTGTGCGCTGTACAGGTTATATGCTTTTCATAGAATTTCACATACAAATTCTATGCCTAAAGCGATGACTCGAAAGAATTTATGACTCAACATTTTGAGCAACCTCACAAGTGCCCGTCGGAACCACCGTTACGTCCAGATTCGTAATGGATAGCCCAACTATCACCCGAGACTACTAGTTAGCTTCACACCCTTAAAGAATAACCTGCCTCTGATACCAAGTTTGTCACGACCCCCGTTTAGAGGACTGTGACCGGCACAGACACAGGGAATATCCCTATGCCTGTAAGCCTTATCACCTAATTGACAGAATATCTATTATTGAAAATACATCCACATGCAGTATAATACCATGGCTACACCGAAATGGTGGCTATCCTAGGCAAGCAAATCCACGGCCAGTGCCGCTTCAAGATATAGATATAGGAAAACACACATAATATATATAACCTGTGTACTGGCTACACATCCGAAGATATTGCCTATCCTATTCACATGCAACAGATATATGTATATATATATATATTGAAAGCAAATTTTCCCTGTAACGCAGTAAAATAAATCCTGATCTTTAAGGTGTGTGAAGCTGACAGTTCTAGATTTATTAATACAATCTAATTGGGTACGTCTACCCTTTAATTTATGATACAATATAAAGTAAATTAAATTACAAATTACACTTTATTCACCCACATGAACAAGTTGTGGGTCCTGGAAAATGATGCTGAACCCTCGCTCCACCGAGACTTCTTTCACCTGTACTTAACCTGTTTCTGTGTAGTAAAAATGAGGTGTGAGTCTTAACCACGCGACTCAGTGAGGACTCTCCCATCCCCGGCACAAGGCGGGTACCTTACCACTGGGACTGGGAGTCATACACAACCACATGCACAAACAACTAGTTACTGTGAGTTAGCATGCAGTTTTTGTGATCACACAATAACAGAAATTTCACCCAAACACTCACATGCATTTAACGGATATAAGCATGCAGCAGTTTATTTCACGTCATCAATCAGCAAGTAACATGTAACACATAGTGCCGGCTTTTACCTACCGGTCTTCTCACGTTCAGCATGTTTGAATCAACAAGACGCGTGGTGACGTAGTCCTGTACGTTACAACTACGCTGCACAATCAACAGTTATATGCAACCACAGACAATTTATACATACACACAAATGCTAAACATACATCTACTTAATCTCCCCAACCCTGGGGTATCTATTAGCCACTACGTGACTTTTCTACTTCAAACCCGTGCACTCGAGCTACTGGCCACCACGTGGCAAAACATACTTAACCCATTCAATTGGGTACTGGTCACCTCGTGAAAATTCTGTTAATCAAACAAAATCAACTTCTATCTATCAAACAACTGACGCATAGCCACCACGTGGCACGTCCTGACCCCTTGCTGCGGGGCAATAGCTTGAGCCTACTCGTCCATTACCCAACCAGGCCACATGGCGGGCACGGCACGACGTCTCGAGGCGTGGCCACTGACACACCCTGGACCAACTCCACAGGATGGTTTCTCTTTTACTAGGTTAGGCTCACGGTTCACCCGTAGGTTCCTCCCGTGTCTCCTTTCCTTAGTCTCACATATTAATAGGATTCTTTGTATCTTTCCCGAAGGATCAACAATTCTTCTCCTTATTAATATGTACAAGTATCCTCAACATGATATAACTCATATACCCGTCCAAATGCACTCTCTGAGCCTCAAGCTATCGTCATAGCAATATAAAACCTTTATGACCCTATTGCCAGGATAGGGCAATGACCATCGTCATGGTGATTATAAAACTGAGGTCTCAAGTGCCATCTGACGTTGTTCTAGTCGATCTCACATCGCTAGCATAATCAAATCCGAAACCCACCAATAACTCCCTTTGCATGATTATAATTTAAGTCACCGTCGTGACGAGTTTTCAAAATGTAAGGTTAGTCCTTCCGTACAAGGACTCTTGCCACCGTCGTGGAAAAAGATTTAATAAAATACTCATCATGCCTCCGGAGTGTATGAGTTGGATTTGTAACACACCAATCATAGCAAACAGTTGTACTCTACTCCTATGTTTTCTTATCCAAGTTACTTTCCACAACCCATTGCTAGTTCTTTCATTCTTTTAGCCTTCTCTACCTCTAGCTAACACATACCAGACAAGCAGATAATGTACATACTCATGTAATCCACATAAGCATACAACCCTAGGAGCAGAGATGGAAGAACCCTCACCTTGGCCGCTTCACTTAGCATTCCCTTTGAGCACTCTGGTCTCCAAGGAAGTACTTGAACCCTATCACATACAACCAATTCAATCGATATCAAATTTCATACAATTTTCTAGTTTCTTTTCTTATGACTTCTTACATTTTATCCAACCCCTAAGTTCATTTACTTGGCCTATGGTCATCATTTGGTGTTCTCTTTTAGTTCAACTCAATTAATGCATAAATAAACAAGTTTACAAACTTGTTCACTCTCCAACCTCGATCAATGAAGAATTTGCCAAATATGAATAGTTCTCATTTTCACCAAATGTTCACATATCATTATTCCAATTATTGGGCATTCATACAAATCATTTAGAATACCTAAATAATTCATTTGAAGTCCATACATGCCATCAAGTTTAAGAAAATTTATAAATTCCATAAATTTTGCCAAAATTCGTAGGTTAGAAACCCTATGGTAGAAATCTCCATAGAACTCAATATTTGGGTGATCTCTATGTTCAAAAATGATCCTAAGCTAATATATTATTGATAGGTAACTCATTCCCATCAAGAAACCTATGATTTAAGAGGTGAAAACAAGATTTTGATGCTTACCTTTGGGGAAGTCCGAATTTGGAAATCCATGGAGGTTGCCCAAACTTGTTAATGCTTAACAATGGTTGAGGGAGCTTGATGAGGCATGAAATTGATGGGAGGAAGCAAGAAATTTGATGGAAGTGAGTGGATCCTTCCATTTGTTCTTGATGCCCTAGAGTGAACAAGGAATGGAGAAGAAGAGAGGAAGAAGAAAGAAAATAGGAAGAAGAGGCGTGGTCTGACTTGTTCTTAAATTGCAATTTGGGTTTAAAGAAAATTTGGATATTTGACTTTGTTTTGGGATATGGTAAAATAGAGTTTTAATTGGATTTTCTCATCTAGATTTATTGTTGGGTAATAATAGGAAAGTTTAGAAATTTTTGGGTAATCATAGACCTATTAAAAATATCTGTCACTAAGTCTCGAACAGATAAGAATTTTCTACCCAATACAACTTTTATTTTTAAAAAATTCTCAAATTTAAACTATAAGCTCAAAATATTTCATATGATTCATATTTCACTCAATTTACATTTTTCTATTTGAATTTATTATTTATTTTAATTTCTTAAATTCTCAAATCTAAAGTAATTAAAATCTTAATAATAACCCAAAAATCTTATTTCATTCTAAAAAAAATTATTTTTATTTTATTTAGTCAAAATGTCCAACCTCAACCTCAAAAATCTATCAACTTCATATTATCGCATTATTTCTTAATTAAGATTATATATATATATATATATATATATATATATATATATATATACATTTTTCTATTTATTTACTTGTTTATATATTATTTATTTGTGTTTTTTTTCTTTCAATCTAACTCCAAATGATGACCATTCTAAGTCTTACTATATTTGACTTGATTCCAAAAATACCCTTCGGGTATTATAATCTTCGAAAAAAAATTCCTTTCCGATTTCTTTTAACTTTCATACATTTTCTATATTCTTTTTGTTTTAAAGTTTTAATTCCTAGCCCCGAAATAAATCATTCTTTAATCCTCAAAATTTTCCGGGGTATTACAATCATGTTTTCAAAACATTAATCGGCGAAAACTGATTAAAAAAAGTAAAATGAATATCAAGTTTTCGAAACACTAATCTATGAAAACTGATTAAAAAAAATAAAAATGAATATAAAGTTTTCGAAACACTTATCGGCGAAAACTGATTAAAAAAAGAAAAATGAATATCAAGTTTTTGAAACACTAATCTACGAAAACTGATTAAAAAAAGAAAAATGAATATCAAGTTTTCGAAACACTCATCAACGAAAAATGATTAAAAAAAGAAAAATGATTATCAAATTTTCGAAACACTAATCGGTGAAAACTGAATAAAAAAAGGAAAATGACTATCAAATTTTCGAAACACTAATCGACGAAAACTGATAAAAAAAAGAAGAAAAATGAATATCAAGTTTTCGAAACACTTATCGGCGAAGAATGATTAAAAAAAGAAAAATAAATGTCAAGTTTTCGAAACACTAATCGACGAAAACTGATTAAAATAAAGAGAAATGAATATAATGTTTTCGAAACATTAATCGGCGAAAACTGATTAAAAAAAGAAAAATGAATATCAAGTTTTCGAAACACTAATCTACGAAAACTGATTAAAAAAATAAAAATGAATATCAAGTTTTCGAAACACTTATCGACGAAAACTGATTAAAAAAAGAAAAATGAATATCAAGTTTTCAAAACACTAATCTACGAAAACTGATTAAAAAAAATAAAAATGAATATAAAGTTTTCGAAACACTCATCGGCGAAAACTGATTAAAAAAGAAAAATAAATATCAAGTTTTCGAAACACTCATCGACGAAAAATGATTAAAAAAAGAAAAATGAATATCAAGTTTTCGTAACACTCATTAGCTAAAACTTATTAAGAAAATAAAAATGAATATCAAGTTTTCGAAACACTCATCTGCGAAAATTGATTAAAAAAATGAATATCAAGGTTTCGAAACACTAATCTGCAAAAACTGATTAAAAAAAGAAGAAAAATGAATATCACGTTTTCGAAACACTCATCGTTCAAAACTGATTAAGAAAAGAAAAATGAATATCAAATTTTTGAAACACTCATCGGCGAAGACTGATTAAAAAAAGAAAAATGAATATCAAGTTTTCGAAACACTAATCTACGAAAATTGATTAAAAAAAATGAATATAAACTTTTCGAAACACTCATCGGCGAAAACTGATTAAAAAAGAAAAATGAATATCAAGTTTTCGAAACACTTATCGGCGAAGACTGATTAAAAAAAGGAAAATGAATATCAAGTTTTCGAAACAATAATCTACGAAAACTGATTAAAACAAATAAAAATGAATATAAAGTTTTCGAAACACTCATCGGCGAAAACAGATTAAAAAAATGAATATCAAGTTTTCAAAACGCTAATTGGTAAAAACTGATTAAAAAAAATTAATATCAAGTAAAACTGATTAAAAAAGAAAAATGAATATCAATTTTTCGAATCACTTATCGGCGAAAACTGATTAAAAAAAGAAAAATGAATATCAATTTTTCGAAACACTAATCTACGGAAATTGATTAAAAAAAATAAAAATGAATATAAAGTTTTCGAAACATTCATCAGCGAAAACTGATTAAAAAAGAAAAATGAATATCAAATTTTCAAAACACTAATCTTCGAAAACTGATTAAAATAAATAAAAATGAATATAAAGTTTTCGAAACACTCATCGGCGAAAAGAGATTAAAAAAGAAAAATGAATATCAAGTTTTCGAAACATTTATCGGTGAACACTGATTAAAAAAGAAAAATGAATATCAAGTTTTCGAAACACTCATGACCAAAAATGGTTAAAAAATGAAAAATGAATGTAAAGTTTTAGAAACAGTAATCGGTGAAAACTGATTAAAAAAAGAAAAATGAATATTAAGTTTTCGAAATACTAATGGACGAAAACTGATTAAAAAAAAAGAAAAAATGAATATCAAGTTTTCGAAACATTTATCGGAGAAAACTGATTAAAAAAAGAAAAATGAATATCAATTTTTCGAAACACTAATCTACGAAAACTGATTAAAAAAATTAAAATGAATATAAAGTTTTCGAAACACTCATCGGCGAAAACTGATTAAAAAAAGAAAAATGAATCTTAAGTTTTCAAAACACTAATCTACGAAAACTGATTAAAAAAACTAAAAATGAATATAAAGTTTTCGAAACACTCATCGGCGAAAACTGATTAAAAAAGAAAAATGAATATCAAGTTTTCGAAACACTCATCGACGAAAAATGATTAAAAAAAGTAAAATGAATATAAAGTTTTCGAAACACTCATTAGCTAAAACTTACGAAAAAAAGAAAAATGAATATCAAGTTTTCGAAACACTCATCGGCGAAAATTGTTTAAAAAAGAAAAATAAATATCTAGTTTTCGATACACTAATCTACGAAAACTGACTAAAAATTAAAATTGAATATAAAGTTTTTGAAATACTCATCGGTGAAAACTGATCAAAAAAGAAAAATGAATATCAAGTTTTCGAAACACTAATCCGTGAAAACTGATTAAAAAAAGAAAAAGAATATCAAGTTTTTGAAACACTAATCGGTGAAAACTGATTAAAAAAATGAATATCAAGTTTTTGAAACACTCATCGGTGAAAACTAATTAAATAAAGTAAAATGAATATCATGTTTTCGGATGTGTACTGGCTACACATCCGAAGATGCTGCCTATCCTATTCGCATGCAACAGATATATGTATATATATATATTTTGAAAATAAGTTTTCCCTGCATTGTAATCTAACGGATCCTGATCTTTAAGGCGTGTGAAGCTGACAGTTCTAGATTTAGCGACACAATCTAATTGGGTACGTCTACCCTTTACTTTATGATACAATGATAAAGTAAATTAAATTACAATTACAATTTATTCACCCATATGAACAAGTTGTGGGTCTTGGGAAGTGTTGCTCAACCCTAGTTCCACCAAGACGTCTTCCACCTATACTTAACCTGTATCTGTGTAGTAAAAATGAAGTGTGAGTCTTAACCACGCGACTCAGTGAGGACTCTCCCATCCCCGGCGCAAGGTGGGTACCATAGCGCTGGGTTTGGGAGTCATACACAACCACATACAAAAACAACTAGTTACTGTTGTTAGCATACATTCTTGGTGATCACACAACAACAGAAATTTCACCCAAACACTCACATGCATTTAATAACTATAAACATGTAGCAGTTTATTCCACGTCATCAATAAGCAAGTAAACATGGAACATATAGTGCCGGCTTTTACTTACCGGTCTTCTCACGTTGTTGCATGTCGGAATCAACAAGACGTGTGGTGACGTAATCCTATACGTTACAACTGCGCTACACAATCAGCAATTATATGCAAATACAGACAATTTGTACATACACACAGATGCTAAACATACGTCTACTAAATCTCCCCAACTTTGGGGTATCTTCTAGCCATTACGTGGCTTTTCTACTTCGAACCCGTGCACTCGGGCTACTGGACACCAAGTGGCAAAACATACTTCACCCATTCACTTGGGTACTTGTCACCTCGTGACAACTCTATTAATCTAACACAATCAATCTCTATCTATCAAATAACTGATTCGTAGCCACCAAGTGGCACGTTCTGACCCCTTGCTGTGGGGCAATAGCTTGAGCCCACTCGTCCATTACCCAACCAGGCCACATGGCGGGCACGGTACGACGTCTCGAAGCATGGCCACTGACACACCCTGGACCAACTCCACAGGATGATTTCTCTTTTACTAAGTTAGGCTCACGGTTCACCCGTAGGTTCCTCCCGTGTCTCCTTACCTTAGTCTCACATATTAATATGATTCTTTGTATCTTTCCCGAAGGATCAACAATTCTTCTCCTTATTAATATGGACGAGTATCCTTAGCAGGGTATAACTCATATACCCGTCCAGATTCACTCTCTGAGCCTCAAGCTATCATTATAGCAATATAAAACCTTTCTGACCCTATTGCCAAGATAGGGCAATGACCATCGTCATGGTGATTATAAAACTAAGGTCTCAAGTGCCATCTGATGTTGTTCTAGTTGATGTCTCACATCGCTAGCATAACCAAATCCGAAACCCACCAATAACTCCCTTTGCATGATTTTAATTTAAGTCACCGTCGTGACGAGTTTTCAAAATAAAGTTTAGCCCTTCCGTACCCTCTTGCCACCGTCGTGGAAAAGATTTATTAAAATACTCATCATGCCTCCAGAGTGTATGAGTTGGATTTGTAACACACCAATCATAGCAACCAATAATACTCTACTCCTATGTCTTCCTATCCAACCTATTTTCTAGTTCTTTCATTCTTTTAGCATTCTATATCTCTAGCTAACACATACCAGACAAGCAGAGAATATACATACTCATGTAATCCACATAAGCATACAACCCTAGGAGCAGAGATGGATGAACCCTCACCTTGACCAACCTTCCATGCAATCCTCTAACTTTAGTCTCCTCGGAGTTCCTGTTGCACTCTATTGCGCGTCGTTGTTCCTATAAGAAAAACATTTACTTCATTAAGGTTATTACTTAGCTTAACTTGTTATTTATCCCTCCATTACTCTCACATGTAGTCCATGGTTGCCACA
Source organism: Senna tora (assembly GCA_014851425.1). Classification (NCBI taxonomy): domain Eukaryota; kingdom Viridiplantae; phylum Streptophyta; class Magnoliopsida; order Fabales; family Fabaceae; genus Senna; species Senna tora. Next base: position 19,980,588 of record CM026262.1, read on the forward strand.
TAATCAAGCTCTTGGTCTTATTGGACTTCTCTATCCCAACTTATGTGTATCCTTCCTCGGAACTTGACTTACTTGCATATAACACTCTACTTGAGTGTTTCACCTACTTGGATTTGAGTATTAGACCTCTATCTAACTTGTATTCACATCTAAGGAAGCTTATCTAGCTTGGTTGGATGGAATCCTAATTTTAGGAAGGTCTAAGCATTTTGATTCAACTTTTGTTCTTACTCGGGTTATAGGAAGTCTAGTTTCTAAACCTCAATATACCTATAATTCATACTACTTAAGGCTTCCTAATAATTATGAAGGAATAAAGTTGACATTTTAGAATTTGGACTTCATTGTTCCGCAAGTTTCCATCCTTGAGAAACAAGAAGGTACCTAAATAATCCTTGATTATTGGTAGCGTACTTAGAATTATTCTAGGGTGTTTAAGATTGAAAAGAAGGGGTTTGGAGCCCACAACATCACCCTTAAAGTGTATTTAGGCAACCCGAGTAGGGACCCGGTACGTTAATGTCGAGATTCAACCTTAGTAACCTCGGGCCAACTCTTCACGAGTCTTGTTCAGCTAATATTCCAACCATATAATTTTAATAATACCAATTCAAGCCTATTTACCCAGATCCAAGTTCAATCCTAATTATCACAATTTCTCCAATTTGGAAATAATTATAATTTCAATAATATCAATCCAAGCCTATTTACTCAAATCCAAGCTCAATCCTAATTATAAAAAATTTTCCCCAATTTGGAAATAATTATAATTTCAACCCCAAATCCTTCCAAATTCGAATTTGGGCAAATCCGAGAATATAATCTTGATTCCTACCCCAACTAAGTGTTCAAGAACACTTTTTAGGTCTCAATCTACCCTCGAAGCAACTCAATCGAAGGTGGATTGAAGAAATCCCTAAAAATGGAGAAATTAAGGGTTTAGAATGAAATTGGGGTTACCAACCTTGATTCGATTGGTGGGAGGTGTGGAAGATGTTGTAACTGAGCTCCGGTGACTTTTTCAGCGCCGACTAGCTCTTCTCCGACCACTTTTCCGGCAAAATTCTCCTCTTCCCCTTCTTTCCTTCTCTCACTCCTGCGTGCCCCCTCTCTCTTATTCCTTTCCTTTTATCTCTTTTTCTCTATTCTTTAATTAAACCTACGCATTCCCCCATCTCAATTTAATAATAATAATAAAATAAATCATATATAATAATAATAATAATAATAATAATAATAATAATAAATAAATAAATAAATAAATAAATAAATAAATAATTAAATAACAAGATAACTAATAATTAATAATTATAATAATTAAATTAATTAATTAATAATTAAATAAATAATAAGTAATATGTATTTTTAATTTAATCTCTTTCCCTATTTAATTCAGATTCCCAATTTCTTAGGTCCCGAATTAAATCCTAAAAAATTTTTTTCTACTTCTTTCTCCTTCCCCTTTTTATTTTATTTTAAACTTCGAAAAATTTTCTTGGGTATTATAATCTTTGAAAAAAAATTTTCCTTTCCGGTTTCTTTTTAACTTTCATATTTTTTCTATATTCTTTTTTTAAGGTTTTAGTTCCTAGTCTCGGAATAAATCATTCTTAAATCCTCGAAATTTTAAATAAATATTCTTTAATCCTCGAAATTTTCCGGGGTATTACATTCTTCCCCCCTTGAGAAATTCGGTCCCCGAATTTCATCTCCTTCGTGGGGTTGTTGGCTTGTTGCCATTCCTTGGCTCATATTCATCTATGGTTTTCCTCAATGTGGAAGTTTTACCGTTTTACCCTATGGTTCATCTTTGTTTCCTAGAGGCTCAAGGACTCTATCTGGTTTCTACATAATCTTTCTGTGATCGTTGGTATTTCTAGTTTCGTAGTTAATCACCCCTCCGCGAGGTGTTAACCGACAGTGTAATAATACCCTGGAAAATTTTGAGGATTAAAGAATGATTTAAGTCGGGGCTAGGAATTAAAACCTTAAAAATGAATATAGAAAAAGTATGAAAGTTAAAAGAAACCGGAAAGGAAATTTTTTTTTTCAAAGATTGTAATACCCGAGAAAATTTTTCAAAGTTCAAAATAAAATAAAAGGGAAGGAAAAGAAGTAGAAAAATAATTTTTAGGATTCAATTCAAAACCTAAGAAATTGAAAACCTGAATTAAATAGGGAAAGAGACAAAAATTAAAAATACAAATTTGTTATTATTTATTTAATTATTAATTAATTTATTTTTAATAATATTTATTTATTTATTATTTAATTATTTAATTATTATAATTATTTATTTATTTTAATTATATTGAATTGTATTTTTTTATTAGGGCGTGGGGTTTAGAAATATCAAAAGGAAGTAGCAAATTCAACCAAAATACATTTTGTTATATTTAATTTAGTTATTGATGATTTTTATTTTTATGATTCATTCACTTATTTTATTAATTGTGGGGTGCCGTGGGGGAGGTTGGTGAGAGAAAGAATAAAAGAAAAGGAAAGAAGAAAGGATAGATAGGAAGAGAAAGAAACGGACGAGCGAGAAAGAGAAAGAGCTGTGAGGTAGAGAGAGAGGGGGGGTTCACCGGAAATCCACCGGAAACTCGCCGGAGGGATGGAAACTTGCGGAACAATGAAGTTCAAATTCTAAAATGGTAATTTCATTCCTTCATAATCATTAGGAAGCCTTAAGTAGGATGAATTAGAGGTGTATTGAGGTTTAGAAACTAGATTTCTTAGAACCCGAGTAAGAACACAAGTTGAAACAAAATGCTTAGACCTTCCTAAAATTAGGATTCCTTCCAATCAAGTTAGATAAGCTTCCTTAGATGTGAATACAAATTAGATAGAGGTCTAATACTCAAATCCAAGTATGTGAAACACTCAAGTAGAGTGTTATATTCGAGTAAGTCGAGTGTCCGAGGAAGGATACGCATAAGTTGGGATAGAGAAGTCCAATAAGACCAAGAGCTTGACTCTGTGGCAACCATGGATTGCATGTGAGAGTAATGGAGGGATAAATAACAAGTTAAGCTAAGTAATAACCTTAATGAAGTAAATGTTGTTCTTATAGGAACAACGGCATGCAATAGAGTGCAACAGGAACTCCGAGGCGACTAAAGTCACAGGAGAGGATTGCATGGAAGGTTGGCCAAGGTGAGGGCTCTTTCATCTCTGCTCCTAGGGTTGTATGCTTAAGTGGATTACATGAGTATGTACATTCTCTGCTTGTCTGGTATGTTTTAGCTAGAGGTATAGAATGTTAAAGGAATAAAGGAACTAGAAAATAGGTTGTGGAAAGTAGCTTAGATAGGAAGACATAGGAGTAGAGAGTAATTGTTTGCTATGATTGGTGTGTTACAAATCCAACTCATACACTCCGGAAGCATGATGAGCATTTTATTAAATCTTTCCCACGACGGTGGCAAGAGTCCTTGTACGGAAGGACTAAACTTTTATTTTGAAAACTCGTCACGACGGTGACTTAAATTATAATCATGCAAAGGGAGTTATTGGTGGGTTTCGGATTTGGTTATGCTAGCGATGTGAGACATCGAATAGAACAACGTCAGATGGCACTTGAGACCTTAGTTTTGTAATCATCTTGACGATGGTCATTTCCCTATCCTGGTAATAGGGTCAGAAAGGATTTATATTGCTATGATGATAGCTTGAGGCTCAGAGAGTGCATCTGGACGGGTATATGAGTTACATCATGTTGAGGATACTTGTACATATTAATAAGGAGAGGAATTGTTGATCCTTCGGGAAAGATATAAAGAATCCTATTAATATGTTAGACCAAGATAAGGAGACACGGGAGGAACCTACGGGTGAACCTTGAGCCTGATCTTGCAGAAGAGAAATCATCCTGTTGACATGATCCAGGGTGTATCAGTGGCCAGGCTTTGAGACGTCGTGACGTGTCCGCCATTGTGGCCTGGTTGGGTAATGGACGAGTGGGCTCAAGCTATTGCCCCGCAGCAAGGGGTCAGGACATTCCACGTGGTGGATACGTATCAGTTGTTTGATAGATAGAAGTTGATTGTGTTTGATTAATAGAATTGTCACGAGGTGACTAGTCCCCAAGTGAATGGGTTAAGTATTGTTTGATTAATAGAATTGTCACGAGGTGACCAGTACCCAAGTGAATGGGTTAAGTATATTTTGCCACGTGGTGGCCAGTAGCCCAAGTGCACAGGTTCGAAGTGGGAAAGCCACGTAGTGGCTAGTATATACCCTAGAGTTGGGGAGATTAAGTAGATGTATGTTTAGCATCTGTGTGTATGTACAAATTGTCTGTGTTTGAATATAATTGCTGATTGTACAGCGTAGTGGTAATGTACAGGATTACGTCACCACACGTCTTGTTTGATTCAGACATGCTGAAACGTGAGAAGACCGGTAAGTAAAAGCCGGCACTATATGTTACATGTGTACTTGATGATTGATGACGTGGAATAAACTGTTGCATGTTTACAGTTATTAAATGCATGTGAATGTTTGAGTGAAATTTCTGTTGTTGTGTGATCACCAAGAATGTATGCTAACAACAGTAACTAGTTGTTTTTGCATGTGGTTGTGTATGATTCCCAAACCCAGCGCTATGGTACCCACCTTGCGCCGGGGATGGGAGAGTCCTCACTGAGTCGTGTGGTTAAGACGCACACCTCATTTTTACTACACAGAGACAGGTTAAGTACAGGTGGAAGAAGTCTCGGTGGAGCGAGGAACGAACAAAACTTTCCAAGACCCACAACTTGTTCATGTGGGTGAATGAATTGTAATTGTAATTTAATTTACTTTATCATGTATCATAAAGTAAATGGTAGACGTATCCAATTATATTGTATCACTAAATCTAAAACTGTCAGCTTCACACACCTTAAAGATCAGGATCCGTTAGATTACGATGCATGGAAAACTTGTTTGCAAAATTATATATATACATATATCTGTTGCATGTGAATAGGAGAGGCAGCATCTTCGGATGTGTAGCCAGTACACAAGTTATATATTATGTATGTTTTCTTATATCTATATCCTGAAGCGGCACTGGCCGTGGATTTGCTTGCCTAGGATAGGCAACCATTTCGGTGTAGCCATGGTATTATAATGCATGTGAATGTAATTTCAATATTAGATATTCTATCAATTAGGTGATAAGGCTTACAGGCATGGGGGTATTCCCTGTGTCTGTGCCGGTCACGGTCCTCTAAACGGGGGTCGTGACAGACAGACTCCATCCATCGTCGTATCCTTCCCCGAGGATACCTAACTTTCCTAGTTTCAATTCACTTTGTGCTACTAATTTTGCCATGGAGCGTCTGGCATGTACCACATGCCATGCTCCAATTTAGTTCTCCGAGGAGTTAACTATTGCCTTCTCTAGTGAGGCTTACCTCGACTCAATCTGCTTGTTGGACTAGCTACCTTCATAGTGACATCTTATATCTGTCTTGGAACACGCCAAGACACTAGCTATTTGCATAACACACTAGGTTCTATTTCTATAAACTCTAACTGACGGAGTACTCCCCTACATCGGAGTCCTTGTACCTAAGTATTCTTTACTACCAAGCAGCTACCCTTCTGCTGGGATTCCCTCGGTATATTCTTTGTAAATGACTTCTCCAGAAAAGTCCGTTTACATCTTACTACACCCTCTACTCCACATCTAGACTTACCGCTTATACGGCGTACACCCTACGTAGGTGTTTATACTTTGTGCCATCAGTGTACCCAACCCTTCCGAGGTTGTTACACTCACTACTGGCTTGGTTTACCCTACTCGTGTCCTAATGAAGCTAAATGCCATGCCACTGGCACAACTATGTGTTACACTTACCATTTCTACACCAAACGGTAAAGGATCTTACATTTATGACTTGTGTTTCTCTTTCTTTTCTGGACTTCTACCTTTACCCTTAGTGGTTTCCATAACCACCTCAGGTTACTCCCTGTCGACATCCTATGTCTGACTACCTTAGACTCTTCTCTGACTACTACTTGTAGTCATTTCTGTTGATAATGGAAACTCATCAGTCTCCTCCTTACCATCATACTCATTACTCTGCCTCAGGCTCAGTTCGGTCTTCACATCCAAGCCCTCGCTTAACACAACTATGACTGTGGATCTATACCATCCTCAGGTTAGTCCACTTGGAATTGCACATCCTATACTAAGTCTACTCATCGGGTTCCCGTTGGCTTTTACCCCAACTTGGCCCACTCTGACTCCTCAACTCACTTAAATCCTGTATTCCTACTTGGAATACTTGATCCATTAACTCCAGCATCAACCTTCCCGGACATGCTCTACTCCCCATGACCAAACGGGATCTGCTTCCACGATTTGACTCTTTCCTTTCTTACGGTGTGGCATATGTTCACGAACATAAATCACCTCTTGAAAATGTGTTACCCGTTGGGTTCTAATCGCCCCCAACGGTAACATACCTGTTTTATCATTTGGCTCGCATCCCCAGATGCTTACCCGACTCCGTTTCTGTATTCACTCTCTCCTTTTCCATTTCGTACTTACGTGGTACTCTTTCTTCGAGTATTTCTCAATACTCGTTACCTACTAAATTCTCCTTCTCGATTAACCGTCCGTACGGTTAATTTTCCCTTTATGGCACCCACATGGCCATTTATACGTTGGGTTTGTCCACTCAGTCTCCACCCATATACGGGCTTCAGACTAACGGATTTACGGTTCACCAACCTGTGGAACTAGCTTACCTAGCTATGTCCACTACAATCTGTGTACTATACATACACTTACGGTAGAAGTTGGTTCTCCACCTCTTGCTTGACTTTTATCCTATGGGGTCCTATAGGCTTCCGCTCTTCCCCCCTTATGGGACTATTTATCCCTGTCTACTTTCTCTCCTCTCGGACCTCCACGAGTCCCTTTGGTGTTTATCTCTCACGTTATCCCGTTCGAGAGCTATCTACCGCACTAGCACTCATTTTCTTATCTCTGAACGGTACCCGAAGGTTTACGCCCATGTCCACTTCTATACCTGCTCCGGTCTAATACTTTTGGGTCCATAGTTGTCACGACCCCCGTTTAGAGAGCCGTGACCGACACAGACACAAGGAATACCCATATGCCTGTAAGCCTTATCACCTAATTCACAGAATATCTATTATTGAAAATACATTCACATGCATTATAATACCATGGCTACACCGAAATGGTGGCTTATCCTATGCAAGCAAATCCATGGCCAATGCCGCTTCAGGATATAGATATAGGAAAACACACATAATATATAACCTCTGTACTGGCTACACATCCGAAGATGCTGCCTATCCTATTCACATGCAACAGATATATGTATATATATATATATTTTTTGAAAACAAATTTTCCCTGTATCGCAGTAAAATAAATCCTGATCTTTAAGGTGTGTGAAGCTGACAGTTCTAGATTTAGTAATACAATCTAATTGGGTACGTCTACCCTTTGCTTTATGATACAATGATAAAGTAAATTAAATTACAGTTACAATTTATTCACCCACATGAACAAGTTGTCGGTCTTGGAAAGTTTTGCTTGTCCCTCGTTCCACCGAGACTTCTTCCACTTGTACTTAAACTGTCTCTGTGTAGTAAAAATGAGGTGTTAGTCTTAACCACGCGACTCAGTGAGGACTCTCCCATCCCCGGCGCAAGGTGGGTACCATAGCGCTGGGTTTGGGAGTCATACACAACCACATGCAAAAACAACTAGTTACTGTTGTTAGCATACATTCTTGGTGACCACACAACAATCAAAATTTCACCCAAACACTCACATGCATTTAATAACTGTAAACATGCATCCGTTTATTCCACGTCATCAAACAACAATTAAACACGTAACATATAGTGTTGGCTTTTACTTTTTGGTCTTCTCACGTTCAGCATATCTGAATCAAACAAGACGTTGTGATGACGTAATCCTGTACGTCACCACTCCGCTGCACAATCAGCAATAATATGCAAACACAGACAATTCTTTAAGTACACGCAGATACTATAACATACATCTACTTAACTTTCCCCACTCTAGGGTATTTACAAGCCACTACATGGCTTTTCTACCTCGAACCCGTGCACTCGAGTTGCTGGCCACCACGTGGCAAAGCATACTTAACCCATTTAGTTGGGTACTGGTCACCTCGTGACAATTCTGTTAATCAAACAATACTTAACCCCTTCGCTTGACTACTGCTTGTGACAATTCTATTAATCAAACACAATCAACTTCTATCTATCAAACAACTTATACGTAGCCACCACGTGGCACGTCCTGACCCCTTGCTGTGGGGCAATAGCTTGAGCCCACTCGTCCATTACCCAACCAGGCTACATGGCAGGCACGACACGACGTCTCGAAGCATGGCCACTGACACACCCTGGACCAACTCCACAGGATGATTTCTCTTTTACTAGGTTAGGCTCACGGTTCACCCGTAGGTTCCTCCCGTGTCTCCTTGCCTTAGTCTCACATATTAATAGGATTCTTTGTATCTTTCCCGAAGGATCAACAACTCTTCTCCTTGTTAATATGGACGAGTATCCTTAACAAGATATAACTCATATACCCGTCCAGATGCACTCTCTAAGCCTCAAGTTATCATCATAGCAATATAAAACCTTTCTGACCCTATTGCCAGGATAGGGCAATGACCATCGTCATGGTGATTATAAAACTGAGGTCTCAAGTGCCATCTGACGTTGTTCTGGTCGATGTCTCACATCGCTAGTATAACCAAATCCGAAACTCACCAGTAACTACCTTTGCATGATTATAATTTAAGTCACCGTCGTGACGAGTTTTCAAAATAAAAGCTTAGTCCTTCCGTACAAGGACTCTTACCACCGTCGTGGAAAAGATTTAATAAAATACTCATCATGCCTCCGGAGTGTATGAGTTGGATTTGTAACACACCAATCATAGCAAAAAAAATTACACTCTACTCCTATGTCTTCCTATCCAAGCTACTTTCCACAACCTATCTTTTAGTTCTTTTATTCTTTTAGCATTCTATAACTCTAGCTAACACATACCAGACAAGCAGAGAATATACATACTCATGTAATCCACATAAGCATACAACCCTAGGAGCAGAGATGGAAGAACCCTCACCTTGGCCAACCTTCCATGCAATCCTCTCCAGTAACTTTATTCTCCTCGGAGTCCCTGTTGCACTCTATTGCGCGTCATTGTCCCTATAAGAACAAAATTTACTTCATTAAAGTTATTACTTAGCTTAACTTGTTATTTATCTCTCCATTACTCTCACATGTAGTCCATGGTTGCCACAGAGTCAAGCTCTTGGTCTTATTGGACTTCTCTATCCCGATTTATGCGTATCCTTCCTCAAACACTTGACTTACTCGTTTATAACACTCTACTTGAGTGTTTCACATACTTGGATTTGAGTATTAGACCTCTATCTAACTTGTATTCACATCTAAGGAAGCTTATCTAGCTTGGTTGGAAGGAATCCTAATTTTAGGAAGGTCTAAGCATTTTGATCCAACTTGTGTTCCTACTTGAGTTCTAAGAAATTTAGTTTCTAAACCCCAATATACCTCTAATTTATCCTACTTAAGGTTTACTAAATATTTATGAGGGAAAAAGTTGAAATTTTAGAAATTGGATTTCATTGTTCCGCAAGCTTCCGCTCTTGAGAAACAAGAAAGTACCATTAATTCTCCTTGCTTGATAGCATATTTAGAATTATTCTAGGGTGTTTAAGATTAAAAAGAAGAGGTTTGGAGCCCTCAACATCACCCTTAAAGTGTATTTGGACAAACCGAGCATGGACCCGGCACGTTAACGTCATGTTTCAACCTTAGTAACCTCGGGTCAGCTCTTCACGGGTCTTGTTCAGCTAATATTTTAACCATATAATTTTAATAATATCAATCCAAGCCTATTTACTCAAATCCAAGCTCAATACTAATTATCAACAATTTTTCCAATTTGAAAATAATTATAATTTCAACCCCAAATCCTTCCAAATTCGAATTTGGGCAAATCCGAGAACAAAATCTCGATTCCTACCCCAACTAAGTGTTCAAGAACACTTTCTAGGTCTCAATCTACCCTTGAAATAACTCAATCGAAGGTGAATCGAAGAAATCCCTAAAAATGGAGACATTGAGGGTTCAGAATGAAATTGGGGTTACCAACCTTGATTCGATCGGTGGGAGGTGTGGAAGATGTTGTAACCGAGCTCCGGTGACTTTTCCCAGCGTCAGCTAGCTCTTCTCTGGCGGATTTCCGATGAACCCCCTCTCTCTCTCTACCTCACGGCTTCTTCTCTCTCTTCCTCTTCTTCCGTTTTCTTTCTCTCGACTCTTTCTCTCTCTCGTGCTTCATGCACCCCTCTTTTCCTTTTCTCTTCTTATCTCTTTTCTTTCGTTTATCTACCTAACCCCACGTCCACCTCCCCTTTTTAAAAATAATAATAATAATAAGTAATTATAATTAAAATAATTATAAAATATATAAATAATAAATAAATAAATAAATGTAATTAAATAAATTAATTAATAATTAAATAAATAATAACTAATATGTGTTTTTAATTTACTCCATTTCCCTATTTAATTCAGGTTTCCAATTTCTTAGGTCCCGAATTAAATCCCAAAAACTATTTTCTACTTCTTTCTTTCATCTTTTATTTTATTTTAAACCTCAAAAATTTTTTTCGAATATTACAATCCTCGAAAAAAATTCCTGTCCGGTTTCTTTTAACTTTCATATTTTTTTTATATTCTTTTTAAAGTTTTAAATTCCTAGCCGTGAAATAAATCATTCTTTAATCCTCAAAATTTTTAAATAAATCATTCTTTAATCCTCGAAATTTTCCGGGGTATTACAATAATCACCTTATGGCCCCCTTAATTGGTAACCCTTAGGTTTACCTATATAATCCCTTGGCACTTTAGCACTCTCTAGTGCTTTTCGATGTCTGCTTAACTTTAATCACTCCAAGCAAGTGATTTCTCAACTACATCTACCATCCTTATACAGCTTACCTGTAAAAGGATTATTGTTTAGTAGGGTATTGGTCACATGAGTTAATTTTCTTAGGCACCCTGCAGGTTTTAAAAATTAATTCAAGTTTATTTCTTAGAAAATGACGCCTAAGGTTTTCGAAAATGATTAGGGTTTAACCAATTGGAATGGCACAAATTGAGAAAGAGTTTTCATGAAAATTTTCCTTCCAATGGTTATCCCTATTATTCTCAAGAAAAGTTTGAGGGTCTTTCAGAATCTCTCATCCGGAAAGACCAAAAAGATTATTTTTTTACAAAAGTTTCTCCTGTGGTCAATATCCTATTCTTTATGCTCTTCCTTAAGCAACCCAAGAGAGTTTGGTTGGGCTTAATCCCTTCTTTTCCCCCTTGTTTGCTCAAGGAACTAGCAGTTCATGGACCGAGCGCAGGGTTGGAATAGGCTCTCTCCATGTGCCTTACCACTTGCTCTGTTTCCTGCTCGGCATATGATCACGCTCTACACGTTTACATAAGCCTCTACTTCTTAACATGTATCTCTACGGCATATGGTTCGGCCAGTTTGCCCTTCCATATACCGTATCCTGATTTTCTAGTCCATAGACTTCTACTTCTATACTGTGGCATACACCACCTCTTTTCTGTTTACTTTCTAGGAAGGACAACTCACTTCCTTCAGCCATAGCATACCGCATAGTCGTGACCCATTCACGTGGTCATCTTCCTGTCGGTCTCATGCCCCATGGCCCTGTTTATTCTTGTATGTAAACTTTCCATTTTAATCGCCCCATGGGCTTACTTTCTTTTCTACACGCCAAGCGTGTCTTTTCTTTCACTTTACAAACCATTCCTAGTCTGAAATACCATTCACTGCATATTTCTATTCTACTTGCATTCCATACTATAATCAAACAACTTGTGCCTATACCATAGCACACAATGCGCTGCTAACAGAGCAGACGCATTGTCTCATTTAACACCTGCAAAACAATCACACATTGCAGCGCATTCCTGCCTACAATTCAACCAAATGTGTCTGTGTCTAGGTAGCATCCTCCATGGATGTTTCATTTCCCTATTATGGCGTCCTAAGGTTCCCGAGGTCACTGCCACCCCACCTTACACCTTAGTGCTCATCGGCACTTGTGTACTGTACAGGTTATATGTTTTGCATAGAATTTTACATACACATTCTATGCCTAAAGCGATGATTCGAAAGAATTCATGACTCGACATCCTGACCAACCTCTCAAGTGCCCGTCGAAACCATCGTTACGTCCGGATTCCTATTGGCTAGCCCAACTGACACCCGAGACTACTAGTTAGCTTCACACCCTTAAAGAACAACCAGCCTCTGATACCAAGTTTGTCACGACCCCCGTTTAGAGGATCATGACCGGCACAGACACAGGGAATGCCCCTATGCCTGTAAGCCTTACCACCTAATTGACAGAATATCAATTACTAAAAATACATTCACATGCATTATAATACCATGGCTACACCGAAATGGTGGCCTATCCTAGGCAAGCAAATCTACGGCCAGTGCCGCTTCAGTATATAGATTTAGGAAAACACGCATAATATATAACCTGTGTACTGGCTACACATCCGAAGATGCTACCTATCCTATTCGCATGCAACAGATATATGTATATATATATATATATATTTTGAAAATAAGTTTTCCCTGCATTGTAATCTAACGGATCCTGATCTTTAAGGCGTGTGAAGCTGACAATTCTAGATTTAGTGACACAATCTAATTGGGTATGTCTACCCTTTACTTTATGATACAATGATAAAGTAAATTAAATTACAATTACAATTTATTCACCCACATGAACAAGTTGTGGGTCTTGGGAAGTGTTGCTCAACCCTCGTTCCACCAAGAGTTCTTCCACCTGTACTTAACCTGTCTCTGTGTAGTAAAAATTAGGTGTGAGTCTTAACCACGCGACTCAGTGAGGACTCTCCCATCCCCGGTGCAAGGTGGGTACCATAGCGCTGGGTTTGGGAGTCATACACAACCACATACAAAAACAACTAGTTACTGTTGTTAGCATACATTCTTGGTGATCACACAACAACAGAAATTTCACCCAAACACTCACATGCATTTAATAACTATAAACATGCAACAGTGTATTCCACGTCATCAATCAGCAAGTAAACATGTAACATATAGTGCCGGCTTTTACTTACCGGTCTTCTCACGTTTCAGCATGTCGGAATCAACAAGACGTGTGGTGACATAATCCTGTACGTTACCACTACGCTGCATAATCAGCAATTATATGCAAACACAGACAATTTGTACATACACACAGATGCTAAACATACGTCTACTTAATCTCCCCAACTCCGGGGTATCTTCTAGCCATTACGTGGCTTTTCTACTTCAAACCCGTGCACTCGGGCTACTGGCCACCACGTGGCAAAACATACTTAACCCATTCACTTGGGTATTGGTCACCTCCTGACAACTCTATTAATCAAACACAATCAATCTCTATCTATCAAACAACTGATTCGTAGCCACCAAGTAGCACGTTCTGACCCCTTGCTACGGGGCAATAGCTTGAGCCCACTCGTCCCTTACCCAACCAGGCCACATGGCGGGCACGACACGACGTCTCGAAGCATAGCCACTGACACACCCAGGACCAACTCCACAGGATGATTTCTGTTTTACTAGGTTAGGCTCACGGTTCACCCGTAGGTTCCTCCCGTGTCTCCTTACCTTAGTCTCACATATTTATATGATTCTTTGTATCTTTCCCGAAGGATCAACAATTCTTCTCCTTATTAATATGGACGAGTATCCTTAGCAAGATATAACTCATATACCCGTCCAGATTCACTCTTTGAGCCTCATGGTGATTATAAAACTGAGTTCTCAAGTGCCATCTGACGTTATTCTAGTCAATGTTTCACATCGCTAGCATAACCAAATCCGAAACCCACCAATAACTCCCTTTGCATGATTTTAATTTAAGTCACCGTCGTGACGAGTTTTCAAAATAAAGTTTAGCCCTTCCGTTCAAGGACTCTTGCCACCATCGTGGAAAAGATTTAATAAAATACTCATAATGCCACCGGAGTGTTTGAGTTGGATTTGTAACACAGCAATCATAGCAACCAATTATACTCTACTCCTATGTCTTCCTATCCAAGCTACTTTCCACAACCTATTTTCTAGTTCTTTCATTCTTTTAGCATTCTATATCTCTAGCTAACACATACCAGACAAGCAGAGAATATACATACTCATGTAATCCACATAAGCATACAACCCTAGGAGCAGACATGAAAGAACCCTCACCTTTGCCAACCTTCCATGCAATCCTCTCCTGTAACTTTAGTCTCCTCGGAGTTCCTGTTGCACTCTATTGCATGTCGTTGTTCCTATAAGAACAACATTTACTTCATTAAGGTTATTACTTAGCTTAACTTGTTATTTATCCCTCCATTACTCTCACATGTAGTCCATGGTTGCCACAGAGTCAAGCTCTTGGTCTTATTGGACTTCTCTATCCCAACTTATGCGTATCCTTCCTCGGATACTTGACTTACTCGCATATAACACTCTACTTCAGTATTAGACCTCTATCTAACTTGTATTCACATCTAAGGAAGCTTACTTAGCTTAACTTGTATTCACTTATAAGAAGTCTAGTTTCTATACCTCTATACACCTCTAATTCATCCTACTTAAGGCTTCCTAATAATTATGAAGGAATAAAGTTGACATTTTAGAATTTGGACTTCATTGTTCCACAAGTTTCCATCCTTGAGAAACAAGAAGGTACCCAAAATAATACTTGATTATTGGTAGCGTACTTAGACTTATTCTAGGGTGTTTAAGATTGAAAAGAAGAGGTTTGGAGCCCTCAACATCACCCTTAAAGTGTATTTGGGCTACCCGAGTAGGAACCTGGTACGTTAACATCGAGGTTCAACCTTAGTAACCTCGGGCCAACTCTTCACGGATCTTGTTTAGCTAATATTCCAACCATATAATTTTAATAATACCAATTCAAGCTTATTTACTCAGATCCAAGTTCAATCCTAATTATCACAATTTCCCTAATTTGGAAATACTTATAATTTCAATAATATCAATCCAAGCCTATTTACTCAAATCCAAGCTCAATCCTAATTATAAAAAATTTTCCCCAATTTGGAAATAATTATAATTTCAACCCCAAATCCTTCCAATTTCGAATTTGGGCAAATCCGAGAATATAATCTTGATTCCTACCCCAACTAAGTGTTCAAGAACACTTTCTAGGTCTCAATCTACCCTCGAAACAACTCAATCGAAGGTGGATTGAAGAAATCCCTAAAAATGGAGAAATTGAGGGTTTAGAATGAAATTGGGGTTACCAACCTTGATTCGATTGGTTGGAGGTGTGGAAAATGTTTTAACCGAGCTCCAGTGACTTTTCCCGGCGTCAGCTAGCTCTTCACTCATCGACGAAAACTGATTAAAAAAATAAAAAAGAATATCAAGTTTCCGAAACACTCATCGGCGAAAACTGATTAAAAAACGAAAATCAATATCAAGTTTTTGAAACACCCATCGGCGAAAACTGATAGGAAAAAAGAAAAATGAATATCAAGTTTTCCAAAACACTAATCGGCGAAAAATGATTAAAAAAATGAATATGAAGTTTTCGAAACACTCATCGGTAAAAACTAATTAAATAAAGAAAAATGAATATCACATTTTCGAAACACTCATCGGCGAAAACTGATTAAGAAAAAGAAAAATGAATATCAAGTTTTCGAAACACTCATCGGCGAAAACTGATTAAACAAAAGAAAAATAAATATCAAGTTTTCGATATACTCATCGGCGAAAACAGATTAAAAAAAGAAAAATGAATATCAAGTTTTCGAAACACTCATTAGCGAAAACTTTCGAAAAAAAGAAAATTGAATAGAAAGTTTCCGAACAATAATCGACGAAAACTGATTAAAAAAAATAAAAAAAGAATATAAAGTTTTCGAAACACTCATCGATAAAAACTGATTAGAAAAGAAAAATGAATATCAAGTTTTCGAAACACTCATCGATAAAAACTGATTAGAAAAGAAAAATGAATATCAAGTTTTTGAAACACTTATCGATGAAAACTAATTAGAAAAAGAAAAATGAATATCAAGTTTTGGAAGCACTCATCGACGAAAACTGATTAAAAAAAATAAAATGAATATCAAGTTTTCGAAACTCTCATCGGCGAACACTGATTAAAAACGAAAAATGAATATCAAGTTTTCGAAACACTCATCGGCGAAAAATGATTAAAAAAAATGAATATCAACTTTTCAAAACACTCATAAGCGAAAACTAATTAAATAAAGAAAAATGAATATCATGTTTTCGACACTCATCGGCGAAAACTGATTAAGAAAAATAAAATTCAATATCAAGTTTTCGAAACACTCATCAACGAAAACTGATTAAAAAAATAAAAATGAATATCAAGTTTCGAAACACTCATCGGCGAAAACTGTTTAAAAAAGGAAAATGAATATCAAGTTTTCGAAACACTCATCGGCGAAAACTGATTAAAAAACGAAAAATGAATATCAAGTTTTCGAAACACTAATCGGCGAAAAATGATTCAAAAAAGAAAAATGAATATCAAGCATTTATATATATATACATCACGACATATGTACATAATCAAAATAACTACCGACGCGGACTAAGCGTGCCGTCTTCAGATCTGTCCGCCTCCTTGAGAAGAAGTGGACGCGTTCCTGACGCCTGAACCACCTGTATCTGAAACGTTTAAATAAGGGGGGGGGGTGAGTCGAACAGACTCAGTGAGGAGCTCCCCCATCCCTGGCGTAGCAGCGGGTACCACTACAGCTGGGGGAAGGGAGCAACCACAATCACATGCGCATGAAACAGATTCATATTGTGACCTTTAATATGATCAAGCAATCAATATATCATATTCACAATTAAAATCCTAATTCACGCTCCTAACATATTTATTTCTCCACACGTACTTACTCACAATATATATATCATATGTTTTCATAAGTCACACATAGTTATGCTCATAGGCATTCACTTTCTGTCTCCCGCATTACGCTAAGAGAAATATTAGCCCGAAGGCAATTTCTTGTTCGAACCTAGTTGATCACACTAGGAACTTTCTGAATCCAAGGCACGCTTAGAGTAATAGCCGGCAACTTGTCTGACCTCGGTTAATCCAAGGTAATGGCCACTATGTGGCATACTTACTGTTAACAAATTCCTGTCTGTCCGACCAGGATGACCGACTCGATTTACCCAGACTAATCTAAACAAGTTCAACTAACATGTTTATCCTTGAAAGACGCCCTATGAGAAACTAACTGAATGTTATACGTGTTTATTAGCTAGGCCTAGTTTCCCCCTTTTGAATTATGCAACACTCTCACTCACACTTAACAATGTAGGTTCAGTTTCCTCATTGTACCATACGGTCAAGATCTTTACAATGATGATCAATTTAATTGGTTTCTAATATTAATGAACCCTCACATATGAAATTCCGACTCAGTCTTACCCACGGTAACATATAAGGCTCGGTGAGCCGCAATATCACATATTCACTTGAGAATAAACATATATACACATAAACAGTTTGCACGTCCACTGTTTACTTGCTAATCATATACACGTAACGCAAGTTCATTCAGATAGACATATTTCATATAAGAATTTGCACTAAATAGAGCAAACCACATTTCCATGTAGTCATCCAACCCTGTGGGGCATGAATGGGCGATCCCCTCACCTCGTTGGCCCCTCCTTATCAGTCCTCAGAGTGCCTGAAGCTCCAATTACTCTGTGGTGCCCTATACACATGTACTTAAGCAATTTAGAAACGTGTAAAGAAGCATCTACCATGTACGTGTCATGCTAATGCTCATGCACCCTCTAGATATTTCCAAGAACTAACTATTTAGTTCGTTACGTCGTCTTATTTGCTCTTTTTGAACGTCCATACTGTCTTATATCGACTTTCAACACAGTCGAGCCACTTAGAACCTCTAAATGCTTAGGTTAGAGATTCACACTTGTCTAAATTTCACTTCATGTGTTCATAAGAGTATTTAACTAATAAAAGAATTAAATTCACGGCTCAAAAGAGGCCTTAGCTTACTCATTCCACCGTCTCCCTTATTCGCCGAGTAAAAGCTTAATTACTACCTCTTTAATTATATGTAAAAATATAATCGGGTATACAATAGAGCCTTGGAACCAATTTAGAGGGTCTTAGGTGTCCACCACGGACTAGACCGAGGTGTCCACCCCACAGCACAACTCCTTACTATACGGTGGCTTGGTATATCGCCTCTTTTTCACCGGATTGGGTTCTGGTTGAGACGGTAAATACTTGGGCTTTATTTCCTTATCTATTTCCAGCAACTATAACACCTATACTACTCTATTTCAAGCCTATTCATGCATCAAACTAGCAAAATTCGAATTTAGCACAATTTCCTAACCCAATTTCCATGATTTCCATACCCGGTCAATTCCTACGATTTCACTTTGATTCTGAACCTCACTAAGCTCTCAATAACACCCACTAAGCTCAAATTTAACCCCAGAATGTCCCAAATAGAAGAAATCGAAGAATTCCTAAAATACCTAAAATTGAAGAAAATTGGGGTTTGAGAGATTTGGGGCTTTCTTACTTGATTCTAATCGGATAGAAGCTTGTTGGGTGTTGAAGATGAGGTCTGGTCACCTTCTCCGGCACCGGTGCACGCTTTCCTGCAAAAATCCAGCCAGAACCCGTCGAGCCCTTCCTCCCTCTTATCAGTTTCGTGCGTGCGTCGTGCCTCTGCTTGCTTTCTCTTTCACGCGTTCTGCTCTGCTCTTTTCTCTTTTTTGTTATTTGTTGTGTGTTATGTACTGGGAAGGGGTCATAGTTGGCCCCCCATATATATTTTATTATTTTTATTTTTATTTTATTTGCTTTTTATGAGAGGGTACACGATTTGGCCTCCATATAAAAAAAGTTGGTTGTCAAATCGCCTTTTTCCCCATCCTTTTAGTTCTGCTTTTCATTTATGTCACGACCCCCTACCGAGCGTCCGTGACCGGCATGGGAGGTAGGATTTCTCCTATCCCGTAAGCCTCTAATCCCTTATTGACATTCTTATATATGCATAACTACTCATTTCTATTACAAACAATATATAGTATATATGGTCATCCCTATACGGTGACCTAAGTAGCAGGCAATCCACGGCTCGCTCAACGCCGCTTCAGTCTATACATATACACATAATCAATCACACATACATATAGTATACATATTGATCACGCGCCTCAAGGCGGGTGATCTATCCTATTCACATGCGGAGTCCCTGTATACAATCAAGTATATATATTCAATCACACACCTGCATATAATTTACATATTGATCACACGCCTCAATGCGTGTGACCTATCCTATTCACATGCGGAAGCCGTATTTTCACACAATCAAGTATTCAGTCACATATACATATATAAATTTACATATTGATCACACGTTCAGTGCGTGTGATCTATCCTATTCACATGCGGAAGTCACATTCATATATATACATACACATGATATTCAGCATATCATAACCTATATTCCCAACCACAAGACCAATCTTTAATCTGTATGAAGCCGACAATTCTAGAGTGTGACATATACATATATGAATATAGCAACTGTACAAAACAATGCTATACCAAAATGAATCATATACATATATATCCTGTCAAAATACATATAACAGTACTACCCACGCGAACAATGCGTGCGGTCTCTAAGTCTGTCCGCCTCCCTGAGATGAAGTGGAAGCGCTCCCGATGCCTATACCACCTGTGTCTGTAACATTTAACATTGGGGTGAGTCAAACAGACTCAGTGAGAGGCTCTCCCATCCCTGGTGTAGTAGCGGGTACCACTACAACTGGGGGAAGGGAACCAATCACAATCACATACGCATATAACAGATTTTGAGTTCCCATATATTAAGTGGTCAGGCAATTAGCATATATCGTATTCACAATAAAGAATTTAAAGCATGGATTTACATACATTTAAATTCATACATACGTCATATCACAGTTTAACATATAACTTCATGTGGATGTCCATGTTCAAATAATCGTAAGCATAAACTGGCCCGAAGGCATATCTCCGTTAGGAGAGAATCTGGCCCGAAGCCAATATCTCACGTGAGCGATATAGGAACCTAGTTGATCATTCTAGGAACCCCTGGCCCCAAGACTTTACTTGGAACAATAATCTGACCCCAAGACTTCTCTTGGAGCATAGCCGGCGACTCATCTGACCTCGGTTTACCCAAGGCAATAGCCACAATGTGGTGTACTCATATACTTTGTATTTCTGTGAGGTTGACTCAACACAAGAGACTCAATCTACCCGGACCACCCGTGATAGACTCGGTTCCCGCGTTGTACCATAAATGACCTCTATGGACCACTACTTGTTCATTTTACTTCTTCTTAGGCAAACCTAGATTTCCAAGTGGTTTCTAATTCGGACTATTGGTTCAGAACAAGGACACCTAGGTTTATTCTCTTTAAGGACTTACATACAAAACCACACCCTTCAGATAATATTTACTCGATCCTACCCCCGATATCGTCTAGGTCCCGTGGACCTTGTTTTCATATAAGGCTCCTTGAGCCACCAACGCCTTTAGAATTCACAAACACACATATAGCACGTTTTCACATATACTGTAATTTAGGAACAACAATAGCATGTTATCTAACATGTAATTCCTACAAATAGGCAAGAAGGCAAACCATATATCCATATCCGCAGTCAACCCTATAGGACAGGGATAGGAAAGCCCCTCACTTGGTTGGCCCCTCGTATCGGCTCTCGGTGTGCCTGAAGGTCCGCTCACTGTGCGGTGCCCTATACACATACATTTGAGAGATTCAGAAGCTTGAAAATTCAACCACTATCGTGTACATGCAACGCTAGTGCTCATGTTCTCTCTAATTGATTCCATAGACTAGTTGTTGGCTTGGAAATGCCCTCAACTAGTTTTAGGACACCTAGCATGTTTCTATTCGTGTCCAACCCTTTCTTAATCACATTATTCGGAAGCTTTGACTTGGGAATGCAAGGTTACCCAATTCCACCTCTATGTGTCCATATGAACTTCCATTACCCAAGTCTTGAATTTATGGCTCAAGAGAATCATAAATCCTACTTGTCTAAAATTTCCATTTACCGAATTACCTTTCAACACTTTACCTGCACATGAATACACATATCCAGATACGCGTAAAATTATAAAATTGTCTTTTTTTCCCCCGAGTTGGGTTCCGGCGAGACGGTGAGTACTCGGGTTTTAATCCCTCGTACATTCGAATAATTTTAACAATTATATAATTGCTATCCAACCTCTTAATGCATCCCAAATCAACCCATAACACCTTTAAACCTTAACAACCACATTTTCCTACAATTTTTCCAACCCGGATAAATTCCATCAATTTGGTTCCGATTCCTAAGCTTCCAAGTCACTTCCTAGCATGCAAATACTTCAATTTAGGACCCAGAATACTCAGATTGAATCAATTGGGGTCTTTCCAAAAATCCCTAAAATTGATAAAATTGGGGTTTGAGAATTTCGGGACTTCTCACCTCGATTCAACCGGTTAGAAGGACGATATGGAGTAGAGGAGACTCTCAGCCACCTTCCCCGTTGAAGAGACGGCGTTTTCCGGCGAAAAAGCCCTCTCCCTTTGCTTTCTCTCTCTAACCCGAGCTCTCTCTCTCCTCCAGCCACAAGACGGTGACCAACTCCGGTGGACGCGACTCCGGCCTCCGTCTCGCGTACGTCCGGCCAACTCCTCTGTGCGTCTCCCTTCCCCGTGCGTCCCGTTCGTAGCCTCAGCCTTCTCTCCGTCTTTCTCTTCTCTTCTTTCCGTCGACCCCCTTCCCTTTCACATCTGCTTCCTTTTCCTTTCTTTTCTATTTCTTATTCTTCTTTTATATAATATATATATATATATATATATATATATATATATATATATATATAAAATAATTTAATATATATACATATCACTTAAAAAAAACAAAAAGAAATCTGATTTAATAATAAAAAAAAATAGAAGTATTAGGATTTTACAAAAATTTATATTTACCACATAATAAGTGATAGGCTAGTGTGTATTTTTATCTCCTTTTCCACTTTTAAATTAATTAAATTAGACCAATGATGCTAATTAAATATTCTCGGGTATCACAATTTAAGTCCAAAACAAGAAATTTTAAAATTCCATTTCTTTCCCTTCTTCATTTTATTTTAACCCATTAATTTAATTTATTTTTCTTTTTGAAAGAAAAATAAATTAAATGATAATGATAATAATTAAATCAAATATCTCGGATATTACAATCTTCCCCCCTTAAGAAATTCGGTCCCTGTATTTCAAACAATATACTAACCTTAGTTTTGAAATAGATGAGGATACGTCCTGCGCATTTCACCCTCGACCTCCCATGTAGCTTCTTCGGTCGAGTGATTTCTCCACAGAATCTTAACCAATGGAATCTCTTTCGTTCTGAGTTTCTTCAACTGTCGATCTAAGATTTCCACTGGCTCCTCTTCATATGTCAGATTTTCAGTTAATTGCATGTCTTGCGATTGGATTACGTGCGAGGGATCGGGAAGATATTTCCGAAGCATTGATAAATGAAAGACAGGATGTACTCCCTCCAATTCCGTAGGCAATTCCAACTGATACGCTACATTCCCAACTCGTTCTAGGATTTCAAACGGTCTGATATACCGAGGATTTAGCTTCCCCTTTTTACCGAACCGCATCACGCCTCTCATTGGTGATATCCTCAGAAACACCTGTTCACCAATGGCGAGTTCGAGTTCTCTTCTTCGGTTATCTGCATAGGATTTCTGCCTACTCTGAGCCGTTAACAATCTTTCTCTAATGCACTTCACCTTTTGTAAGGCATCTTGTAACAATTTTAGGCCGATTAGACTAGCCTCTCCGACCTCGAACCACCCAATCGGGGATCTGCACCTACGACCGTATAGAGCCTCGAAAGGTTCCATTTGGATACTCGCTTGATAACTGTTGTTGTATGCAAACTCAGCCAAAGGTAAATACCTTTCCCAACTTCCGCCGAAATCCATAATACACGCCCGAAGCATGTCTTCAAGAATCTAAATGGTTCTTTCTGATTGCCCGTCAGTCTGTGGGTGGAACGCAGTACTCAAATAAACTCTCGTTCCCAAAACTTCCTGCAATGACTTCCAAAACTTGGAAGTGAACTGTGGTCCTCTATCAGATATTATGGACACTGGCACACCGTGCAATCTAACGACTTTTGATAGATAAATCTGCGCATATTGACTCACCCCATAAGTGGTCTTAACTGGTAGGAAGTGTGCGGACTTAGTCATGCGATCCACTATCACCCAAACTGAATCAAATCCCCGTTGTGAACTTGGCAACCCCGTTACAAAATCCATCGTTATCCTCTCCCATTTCCACTCAGGTATTTCTATCTGTTGTAATGTTCCGGCGGGCTTCTGGTGTTCAGCCTTGACTTGCTGACACACTAAACACCTAGCTATATAGTTTGCAACATCCTTCTTCATGCCATTCCACCAATACAGTTGTTTCAGGTCATGATACATTTTATTAGCTCCCGGATGGATAGTATAAGCTGTCCGGTGTGCTTCTTCAAGAATTCTTTCTTTCAAGTTATCAACCATAGGGACACACAACCGTCCCTCTAACCGAAGTACTCTGTAATCATCAATAGAGA
This sequence comes from Senna tora, assembly GCA_014851425.1. NCBI lineage: Eukaryota > Viridiplantae > Streptophyta > Magnoliopsida > Fabales > Fabaceae > Senna > Senna tora. The sequence continues at coordinate 20,004,458 of CM026262.1, forward strand.
ATCGGATGTCATCCCCCTTCTCTTTAGTTACAGTATCCCTGATTTGCTTGAGGTCGGTATCTTCATCCTGTCTAACCTTCACTTCTTCTACCAGAGAGGACTTAGCTTGTAAATGAGCTAAAAGTGAGTTAGAACTTCCAATCTCAAACTGATTCCCCGTTTGTTCTAGCTCGTGCACCTCTCTGATCAACGGTCTTCTTTCTTCACTTATATGAGCAAGACTGACATGGATTTACGGCTCAGAGCATCGGCTACCACATTAGCCATTCCTGGATGATACAAGATCGTGCAGTCGTAGTTTTTCAACAACTCTAACCATCGACGTTGTCTCAAGTTCAAGTCATTCTGCTCGAAAATGTATTTGAGACTCTTGTGGTCTGTATAAATCTCATAAGTCTCCCTGTACAGGTAATGTCTCCTTATTCTCAAAGCAAATACTACAGACGCCATTTCGAGGTCGTGAGTCGGGTAATTCTTCTCATGTTTCCTCAGTTGTCGCGATACATCAAGACACACCCTAACCCGATCCTTGACGCATCACAGTATACCACATACCCTCCTGTGCCTTCAGGTAATGCCAGCACCGGAGCGGTAGTGGGGCTATCTTTCAGCTTCTGAAAACTCTGCTCACACTTATCATCCCATATGAACTTCACCCCATTCTGTGTCAACTTAGTCATGGGCGTAGCAACCTTAGAGAAGTCCTGCACAAATCTTCTATAATATCCAGCCAAGCCTAAGAAACTGCGAATTTTAGTAACTGAGGTAGGCTGGGACCAATTCTTCAACGCTTCTACCTTACTTGGATCAACATGGATTCCCTCTGATGATACCACGTGACCCAAAAAGGCAACTTTGTCAAGCCAGAATTCACACTTAGAGAACTTGGCATACAATTTCTCCTCTCTCAACTTCTGCAATGCTATTCTCAAGTGTTCTACATGTTCTTCAGAATTCTTAGAGTAAACCAATATGTCATCAATGAAGACAATGACAAATCGGTCCAGAAATGGTTTGAAGACCCTGTTCATCATGTCCATGAACGTTGCAGAAGCATTAGTTAATCCGAAAGACATCACCAAGAACTCGTATTGTCCATATCGGGTCCGGAATGCGGTCTTAGGTATGTCTGATTCTCGAATCTTTAATTGATGATACCCAGATCGCAAATCAATCTTGGAAAACCACTTTGCGCCCTGCAACTGATCAAATAAGTCATCTATCCTCGGCAGTGGGTATTGATTGCAGATCGTCACCTTGTTTAACTTTCGGTAATCGATACACAACCGCAAAGAGTCGTCCTTCTTCTTCACAAAAAGGATTGGTGCACCCCAAGGAGAGAAGCTGGGCCTTATAAAACCCTTGTCAAGCAATTATTGCAATTGTGTATGTAACTCCTTCAACTCTTTCGGAGCCATCCGGTAAGGTGGTGTGGAGATAGGTTGGGTACCTGGTTGCAGCTCAATTTCAAATTCAATCTCACGATTGGGCGGCAACCCCGACAATTCTTCTGGAAACAAATCCAAGAACTCTCGCACTACCGGTACTTGAGTCGGTGAAAGTACTGCTTTCGTGGTATCCTTGACAAAAGCCAAATACCCTTTACATCCTTTGCAAGTAACTTGGATGCCTTCAAAGCTGAGATCAAGTTTGGATACAGTACAGCCCCGTCACCCCGTATCACAAAAAGCTCCTCGTTTGGCATATTAAATTTCAAACATTTAGCCCTGTAGTCCACAACCGCATGGCAAGATGACAACAAATCCATTCCGAGGATTACATCAAGATCAACCATACACAACAACCGAAGGTCTACCACAGTCTTATGAGCATCAACCTCCACAATGCAAGACTTGTGCACATACTCTACTTGTACCAATTCTCCCATTGGAGTAGAGACCAGTACTGTTTCTTTCATTCTAGACGGACTTTTCTTGAATTTAGAAGCAAATGCATGCGACACATAGGAATGAGTGGAGCCGGAATCAAATAAGACTCGTGCTTCAAGAGAGCAAACAATGAGGGTACCTGTCACAACTGCATTTGATGCGTGAGCGTCTTGCTGAGAAAGTGCAAATACCCGCGCTTGTCCTCCACCTACTGCCCTCTGGCCCTCTGCCACTAGATCCTGCACCACGACCTCTAGTTGCACCTGTACTTGTTGTCTGTGGTTGTACGGTTCTTACTGGTGGGGCTGAAATAGGTGTACCCCTCGGCATCGGATTACTTCTCACACTTGTACCCTCTTTTCTCTTTGGACACTCTCTAGCCATATGGCCCACCTGGCCGCAGTTGTAACACCCACCTGTCAGTCTCCGACACACTCCAAAATGATACCTACCGCAAGTCGCACACTAGGTTCTTGTTTTACCGGCATTTCCACCCCCTTTCACTCTCTGTCCCCCTTGAATATTACCTCTTGTACCTGTTTCATGGGTTGTAGTTGAGGATTGTCCTCCTGCGGACCCTGAGTATCCTGCTCCTCCACCTGTTGTCTTCCTCTTCTCACTTCCACCTCCTTGGTTATCACCGCCCGTAATCAACTTGACCTTGGGATCAACAGAAGTCTCATACCTCTTCCTGGTTTCAATCATCCTAGCACAATCTGCGGCTTGAGCTAAAGTCTCAAATTGTCTTCTCTGGGGTAACAAAGCAGTAAATAAAGGCTCCATGAGACGGTGTATGAACCTCTTGATCCTTGCCTCTTCATCAAGAATTAACTCAGGTGAGAATTGAGCTAGTTCTGTAAAAAGTAATTCACACTCCGTCACGGTCATATTATGCGCCATCCAGAACTCCTCGAATTGCTGACGCTTTGCATCTTTGTTGCCTTCAGATAGAAACCGACCTAGGAATTCCCTCTGAAAATCTTCCTAGGTCATCGTTGCCACCCTTCTTGAATACCTCGTCTGTACGGACTCTATCCATACTCTAGCAGCTCCCCTCAGTTGGAATGAAGCTAATTCCACTAACTCATGCCCTGAGCACCTCAGCATGAGCCCAATTCTGACCACGTCTCTGACAAAGTATTGTAGATCCTCTTTCTCACTAGTTCCGCAGAAAGTGGGTGGATGAAGCTTCAAAAATTTTGAAAATGGCAGCTCTCTGGGTGCTACCCGCGGCTCACGAGGCACATCCTGCGGTTGTTGCCATTCTCTGTCCTCTTCCTCAACAACCTCCATCTCTTGATTACTAGGAACTCTCTCTTCTTCTTCCTCGCCGACAACTAACCGGCGTACCTCCCTTTGTATTTGCCTCGTCATCTCTTCTCTCAATTCCTGGAATCCTCCCATGAGCATTTCCGCCACAGAGGGTGCACCTGTCTCTACATGAGGTTCCGGTGACTATCTCCTCTCTTCTCCTCTCACTTGTGCTCTACCTCGACCTTGAGCACGACCTCTACCTCGGCCTCGAGTGGGCATTCCCTCATCCCGAACTGACTCTAGATCAATTTCAACAGGAGTTCTCCCTCCACCCCTAGCCTGTCTCGTGATCGGTGGCATCCCTATTCTGCACAAGGACCACACTTAATAAGTACACGCATATCGATGATATTTCATATCAAAGAGAGTAGAAAGAAAGGGTGACTCAATTTCCTGGGTACTTCCACAAGTGCCTTTTTACTCCCACGTTGTGCCCGGGTTCACAACGAGGCATAAACCGACACCAGGTGATACCTATGGCTTCATACAGTTTATGGATAACCAGGTTCTGATACCAAGTTTGTCATGACCCCCTATAGGACGTCCGTGACCGGCACGGGAGGTAGGATTTCTCCTATCCCGTAAGCCTCTAATCCTAGATTGACATTTCCACATGTTTATAACTACCCTTTTCTAATACAAACAATATATATAATATATATGTATATGGCCATCCATTCCCGGTGACCTAAGGAGTTTGCAATCCACGGCTCGCTCAGCGCCACTTTAGTCTATATATATACACATATTCACTCACACGTATATATAGTATACATATTGATCACATATATATATATATATATATACACGTATTCACTCACACGTATATATAGTATATATCTTCAGGGCGGGTGATCTATCCTATTGCCATGCAGAAGTCCTGTATACAGTCATACGTATATTCAATCACATGCTTGCATATAGTTTACATATTGATCACACGCCTCAATGCGTATGATCTATCCTACTCACATGCGGAAGCCATATTTCCATACAATCAGGTATTCAGCCACACATACATATAATTTACATATTGATCACACGCCTCAATGCATGTGATCTATCCTATTCACATGCAGAAGTCATATATATATATATATACATGATATATATCATATCATAGCCTATATTCCCAACACCAAGACCTAACTTTAACCTGTATGAAGCCGACAATGCTAGAATTCGAGTATAAAATATATATATATATATATATATATATATATATATATATATACACAGCAGTTGTATACGTACAAAAGCTACGCGCAAAAAGGATTTATATATATATATACATCACGACATATGTATATAATCAAAATAACTACCGACGCGGACTAAGCGTGCGGTCTTCAGATCTATCCGCCTCCTTGAGAAGAAGTGGACGCATTTCCGACGCCTAAACCACCTGTATCTGAAACATTTAAATACGAGGGGTGAGTCGAACAGACTCAGTGAGGAGCTCCCCCATCCTTGGCGTAGCAGCGGGTACCACTACAGTTGGGGGAAGGGAGCAACCACAACCACATGCGCATGAAACGGATTCATATTGTGACCTATAATATGATCAGGCAATCAATATATCATATTCAGAATTAAAATCCTAATTCATGCTCCTAACATATTTATTTCTCCGCACGTACATAACTCACAATATATATATCATATGTTTTCATAAGTCACACATAGTTATGCTCGTAGGCATTCACTTTCTGTCTCTCGCATTACGCTAAGAGAAATACTGGCCCGAAGGCAATTTCTTTTTCGAACCTAGTTGTTCACACTAGGAGCTTTCTGACTCCAAGGCAAGCTTAGAGTAATAGCTGGCAACTTGTCCGACCTCGGTTAAACCAAGGTAATGGCCACTATGTGGCATACTTACTGTTAAAAAATTCTTGTCTGTCCGACCAGGATGACCGACTTGATTTACCCGGACTAACCTAAACAAGTTCAACTAACATGTTTAACCTTGAAAGACGCCCTATGAGAAACTGACTTAATGTTATAAGTGTTTATTGGTTAGGCCTAATTTCCCCCCTTTTCAATTATGCAACACTCTCACTCACACTTAACAACCTAGGTTCAGTTTCCTCAATGTACCATACGGTCAAGATCTTTACAACGATGATCAATTTAATTGGTTTCTAATATTAATGAACCCTCACATATGAAATTCCAACTCAGTCTTACCCACGGTAACATATAAGGCTCGTTGAGCCGCAATATTACATATTCACTTGAGAATAAACATATATACACATAAACAGTTTGCACGTCCACTGTTTACTTACTAATCATATACGTGTAACGCAAGTTCATTCAGATAGACATATTTCATATAACAATTTGCACAAAATAGAGCAAACCACATTTCCACGTAGTCATCCAACCCTGTGGGGCAGGAATGGGAGAGCCCCTCACCTCGTTGGCCCTCCTGATCAGTCCTCAGAGTGCCCGAAGCTCTAATTACTCCGTGGTGCCCTATACACATGTACTTAAGCAATTTAGAAACGTGTAAAGAAGCATCTACCATGTACGTGTCATGCTAGCTCTTGCGCCCTCTAGATATTTCCAAGAACTAACTATTTAGTTTGTTACGTCGTCTTATTTGCTCTTTTTGAACATCCATACTGTCTTATATCGATTTTCAACATATTCGAGCCACTTAGAACCTCTAAATGCTTAGGTTAGAGATTCCCACTTGTCTAAATTTCACTTCATGTGTTCATAAGAGTATTTAACTAATAAAAGAATTAAATTCACGACTCAAAAGAGGCCTTAGCTTACTCATTCCACCGTCTCCCTTATTCGCCGAGTAAAAGCTTAATTACTACCTCTTTAATTATTTGTAAAAATATAATCGGGTATACAATAGAGCCTTGGAACCAATTTAGCGGGTCTTAGGTGTCCACCACGGACTAGACCGAGGTGTCCAGCCCACATCACAGCTCCTTACTATACGGTGGCTTGGTATATCGCCTCTTTATCACCGAATTGGGTTCCGATTGAGACGGTAAATACTCGGGCTTTATTTCCTTTTCTATTTCCAGCAACTATAACACCTATACTACTCCATTCCAAGCCTATTCATGCATTAAACCAGCAAAATTCGAATATAGCACAATTTCCTAACCCAATTTCCATGATTTCCATACCCGGTCAATTCCTACGATTTCACTTCGATTCTGAACCTCACTAAGCTCTCAATAACACCCACTAAGCTCGAATTTAACCCCGGAATGTCCCAAATAAAAGAAATCGAAGAATTCCTAAAATACCTAAAATTGAAGAAAATTGGGGTTCGAGAGATTTGGGGCTTTCTTTCTTGATTCTAATCGGATAGAAGCTTGTTGGGTGTTGAAGATGAGGTCTGGTCACCTTCTCCGGCACCGGCGCATGCTTTCCGGCCAGAATCCGTCGAGCCCTTCCTCCCTCTTCTCAGTTTCGTGCGTGCGTCGTGCCTCTGCTTGCTTTCTCTTTCACGCGTTCTGTTATGCTCTTTTCTCTTTTTTTTTTATTTGTTGTGTGTTATGTAATGGGAGGGGGTCACGGTTAGCCCCCCATATATATTTTTTTATTTTTTTTTGCTTTTTATGAGAGGGTACACGGTTTGGCCTCCATATAAAAAAAATGGTTGTTAAATCCCCCTTTTCCCCATCCTTTTAGTTCTCCTTTTCATTTAAGTCCAAAACAAGAAATTTTAAAATTCCATTTCTTTCCCTTCTTAATTTTATTTTAACCCATTAATTTAATCAAGATGTAAATTATATACATATAGATCACACATCTTGAGGTGTGTAATCAATATTTAAATTATATACATATGTGTGACTGAATACATGTTTGTATGCAAATATGGCTTCCGCATGTGAATAGGATAGATCACACGCATTGAGGCGTGTGATCAATATGTAAACTATATGCAAGTGTGTGATTGAGTATATGTTTGACTGTATACAGGACTTCTGCATGTGAATAAGATAGATCACCCGCGCTGAAGCGCGTGATCAATATGTATACTATATGTACGTGTGAGTGAATATGTGTATATATATATAGACTGAACTGGCGCTGAGCGAGCCGTGGATTGCAACTGCCTAGGTCACCGGAAATGGATGACAATACGTATTATATATTGTTTGTAGTAGAAATGGGTAGTTATGAATATATGGAAATGTCAATCAGGGATTAGAGGTGTAATATCCGAAATATTTAATTTAATTTAATTTAATTATTATCATCATTATTTATTTATTTTTCTTTTTTGAAAGAAAAATAAATTAAATTATAGAGTTAAAATATAATAAAGAAGAAAGTAATAGGGGATATTTAAAATTTTGCTAGGATCTAAAAGAAAAGAGGATTAAAAGCATGAGGGAAAAATAGGATATAACAAGTAAATAAGTTTTCTTCTAATTAATATTTATTTTCCTATTATTAATTTAAAGGGGCGGGCCAAACCGTGACCCCTCTTTCCAGCAAGCAACACACAAAAATAAAATAAAATAACATATAATACTAGAGGCTTCGCATGCACATACGTGCATGCAATTTATTCTTTTTTTTTGAAGAATTTTATATAAAATAATAATGATATTTCAAAATTAATATCAAATTATAATATTTGATATTTTTTTAATTTTTAAATAAAATTGTTATATTTTTAAATGAAGTAATAGGAAGTTATGCACTTCTCCACATTTTTAGTAACTACCCATAATGCATGTATGTTATAGTAGTTATTTTTTTGTGGTCACACTTTGCTTGTGTGACACCAAAAAGTCCAAAGCCATATATATATACTAGAGGTTTCGCATGCACATACTGTGCATGTAATTTGTTTTTTATTTTTTTAAAAAATATATAAGATAAAATTATTATTATGATTTAAAATAATAAAATATTAAATATTTGATAATTTTTAACTTTCAAAATATAATATAATAATTATATGTTAAATAATATATTAAATCATGGGAAGTTATTTATTGAGAAGTTACTTTTAGTGGGTAAGTTATTTTTTTGGTATCACACTTTGCTTGTGTGACACCAAAAACTCCAAAGCCATATATATATAGATAATAAGATATATGGGGGGCCAATCATGACCCCCCTTTCTATTTCATTAATACATATAATAAAAAGAAAATGAGAAGCAGACAGAAGCAAAAACGCAAAGCAGGAGCTGCACGCACGAACGGAGAGCACGAAGGATAGGGAGGAAGAGCTCGACGGTTTTTGGCCGGTTTCTCACCGGAGAACGTGGGTCGGCGCCGGAGAAGGTGACCGGACCTCTTCTTTCATCACCACCAAGCTTTCTATCCGATTGAAATCAAGTAAGAAAGCCCCAAATCTCTCAAACCTCAATTTCTTCAATTTTAGGTATTTTGGGAATTCTTAAATCTCTTCCAATCGGGGCATTCCAGGGTTAAATTCGAGCTTAGTAGGTGTTATTGAAAGCCTATTAAGGTTTAGAATCGAAGTTAAACCGTAGGATTTGACTGGGTATGGAAATCATGGAAATTGGGTTAGGAAATTGTGCTAAATTTGAATTTTTCTGATTTAATGCATGAATAGGCTTGGATTGAAGTAGTATAGGTGTTATTAATGCTGGAAATAGACAAGGGAATAAACCCCGAGTATATACCATCTCATCCGGAACCCAATCCGGTGAAAAAGAGGCGATATACCAAGCCACAGTGCAGTTGGGAGCCGTGCTGTGGGTTGGATACCTCGGTCTAGTCCGTGGTGGACATCTAAGATCCGCTAAATTGGTTCCAAGGCTCTATTTATACCCAATTATATTTTTATATATATAATTAAAGAGGTCATAGTTGAACTCTTACCCGGCAAATAAGGGGGAAACGGTTGAACGGGTGACCTAAGGCCTCTTTCGAGCCATAAAGAAATTCTTTTATTAGTTAAATACCCTTATGAACACATGAAGTGAAATTTAGACAGGTGGGAATCTCTAACCTGAGCATTTAGAGGTTCTAAGTGGCTCGAACGTGTGAAAGCCGATATAAGATAGTATGACCTTTCAAAAAGAAAACTGATTAAAAAAAAAAGAAAAATGAATATCAAGTTTTCTAAACACTCATCGGCGAAAACTGATTAAAAAAAGAAAAATGAATATCAAGTTTTCAAAACACTCATCGGCGAAAACTGATTAAAAAAAGAAAAATGAATATCAAGTTTTCGAAACACTCATCGGCGAAAACTGATTAAAAAAAGAAAAATGAATATCAAGTTTTCTAAACAATCATTAGCAAAAACTTACTAAAAAAAGAAAAATGAATATCAAGTTTTCTAAACACTCATTAGCGAAAACTTACTAAAAGAAGAAAAATGAATATCAAGTTTTCGAAACACTCATTAGCGAAAACTTACTAAAAGAAGAAACATGAATATCAAGTTTTCGAAACACTCATCGGTGAAAATTAATTAAATAAAGAAAAATGAATATCAAATTTTTGAAACACTAATCGGCGAAAAATGATTAAAAAAAAGAAAAAAGAATATAAAGTTTTCGAAACACTTATTGACCAAAACTAATTAAAAAAGAAAAATGTATATCAAGTTTTCGAAACACTCATCGGTGAAAACTGATTAAAAAATTAAAAAAGAATATCAAGTTTTCGAAACACTAATCGGCGAAAACTGATTAAAAAAAAGAAAAACGAATATCAAGTTTTTAGAACACTCATCGGCGAAAATAGATTAAAAACAAAAATTAATATCAAGTTTTCAAAATACTCATCGGCGAAAACTGATTTAAAAAAAGCAAAATGAATATCAAGTTTTCGAAACACTCATCGGCGAAAAATGATTAAAAAAAAAATGAATATTAAGTTTTCGAAACACTCATCGGTGAAAAATGATTAAAAAAAGAAAAATGAATATCAAGTTTTCGAAACACTCATCGCTGAAATCTAATTAAATAAAGAAAAATGAATATCACGTTTTCGAAACACTAATCAGCGAAAACCGATTAAGAAAAAGAAAAATGAATATCAAGTTCTTGAAACACTCATCGGCGAAAACTATTTAAAAAAAAGAAAAATGAATATTACAATTTCGAAACACTCATCGGCAAAAACTGATTAAAAATGAAAAATGACTATCAAGTTTTCAAAACACTCATCGGTGAAAACTGATTATAAAAAGGAAAAGGAATATCAAGTTTTCGAAACACTCATTAGCGAAAACTTACTAAAAAAAGAAAAATGAATATCAAGTTTTCGAAACACTAATCGGTGAAAACTAATTAAATAAAAAAAAAAGAATATCACGTTTTTGAAACACTAATCGACGAAAACTGATTAAGAAAAAGAAAAATAAAAATCAAGTTTTCGAAACACTCATCGGCGAAAACTATTTAAAAAAAAAAAGAAAAATGAATATTACGTTTTGAAACACTCATTGGCGAAAACTGATTAAAAAATAAAAAATGACTATCAAGTTTTCGAAACACTCATCGGCGAAAACTAATTTAAAAAAAAAGAAAAGAAAAATGAATATCAAGATTTCGAAACACTCATCGGCGAAAACTAATTTAAAAAAAAAAAAAGAAAAATGAATATCAAATTTTCGAAACACTCATCGGCGAAAACTGATTAAAGAAAGAAAAATGAATATCAAGTTTTCGAAACACTCATCGGCGAAAACTTATTGAAAAAAGAAATATGAATATCAAGTTTTCGAAACACTCATTAGCGAAAACTGATTAAAAGAAGAAAAATGAATATCAAGTTTTCGAAACACTCCTAGGCGAAAACTGATTAAAAAAAGCAAAATGAATATCAAGTTTTCGTAACACTCAGCGGCGAAAACTGATTAAAAAAATAAAAATGAATATCAAGTTTTCGACACACTCATTAGCGAAAACTTACTAAAAAAAGAAAAATGAATATCAGGTTTTCGAAACACTCATTAGCGGAAACTTACTAAAAAAATGAATATCAAGTTTTCGAAACACTCATCGGTGAAAATTAATTAAATAAAGAAAAATGAATATCAAGTTTTTGAAACACTAATCGGCAAAAAATTATTAAAAAAAGAAAAATGAATATCAAGTTTTCGAAACACTCATCGAACAAAACTAATTAAAAAAGAAAAATGAATATCAAGTTTTCGAAACACTCATCGGTGAAAAATGATTAAAAAAAGAAAAAAGAATATCCAGTTTTTGAAACACTAATCAGTGAAAACTGATTAAAAAAACGAATATCAAGTTTTTTAGAACACTCATCGACGAAAACAGATTAAAAAAACAAAAATTAATATCAAGTTTTCGAAATACTCATCGGCGAAAACTTATTTAAAAAAAGAAAAATGAATATCAGGTTTTCGAAACACTCATCGGCAAAAAATGATTAAAAAAAGAAAATTGAATATCAAGTTTTCGAAACACTCATCGGTGAAATCTAATTAAATAAAGAAAAATGAATATCACGTTTTCGAAACCCTAATCGGCGAAAACCGATTAAGAAAAAGAAAAATAAATATCAAGTTCATGAAACACTCATCGGCGAAAACTAGTTAAAAAAAAGAAAGAAAAATGAATATTACAATTTCAAAATACTCATCGGCGAAAACTGATTAAAAAATGAAAAATGACTATCAAGATTTCAAAACACTCATCGGCGAAAACTGATTATAAAAAGGAAAAGGAATATCAAGTTTTCGAAACACTCATCGGCGAAAACTGATTAAAAAAAAGAAAAATGAATATCAAGTTTTCGAAACACTCATTAGCGAAGACTTACTAAAAAAAGAAAAATGAATATCAAGTTTTCGAAACACTAATCGGTGAAAACTAATTAAATAAAGAAAAATGAATATCACGTTTTCGAAACACTAATCGGCGAAAACTTATTAAGAAAAAGAAAAATAAATATCAAGTTTTCGAAACACTCATCGGCGAAAACTATTTAAAAAAAATAAAATGAATATTACGTTTTCGAAACACTCATCGGTGAAAACTGATTAAAAAATGAAAAATGACTATCAAGTTTTCGAAACACTCATCGGCGAAAACTGATTAAAAAAAGAAAAATGAATATCAAGTTTTTGAAACACTTATCGACCATAACTGTAATACCCAAGAATATTTTAACTAGCGTCATTAATTAAATTAAATTAATTAATTTAAGAGCGGGAAATGAAAAAAAATAATAAAATAGACACCTATCCTATTACTTATTATGTTGTAAATACAAAGTACTTTAAATCCTAAAATTTCTTTTCATATTTTTTTATTGACTATCATACCAGATTTCTTTTTTTTTTCTTTTTGTAATATATATATATATATATATATATATATATAAATTTATTATATATATATATAGATTATATAAGTAAAGAGTAAAGGAAAAGAAAGCAGATTGTAAAAAAAAAAAAAAGGAAAGAGCTAATGTGAAAGAAAGAAACGCGTGAAGGAAGGCATGGGGGAAGAACCTACGCACACGCGAGAGAGAGGGCGAGAAGCGAACGGAAAAACGTGGAGGAGGTGAGCCACGCGTGGTGGTGACCGGACGCACGGAGGAGGAGCCGGAGTCGCGTCCACCGCAGCCGGTCGTCGCCGTTGAGCTGAAGGAGAGAGAGAGCTACGGGTTAGAGAGAGAAAGCAAAGGGAGAGGGCTTTCTCGCCGGAAAATGCCGTCCCTTCATCGGGGAAGGTGGCTAGGAGTCTCCTCTACTCCATATCATCCTTCTAACCGGTTGAATCGAGGTGAGAAGTCCCGAAACTCTCAAACCCCAATTTTATCAATTTTAGGGATTTTTGGAAAGACCCCAATTGATTCAATCTGAGTGTTCTGGGTCCTAAATTGAAGTATATACATGTTAGGAAGTGAGTTGGAAGCTTAGGAACCGGAACCAAATTGATGGAATTTATCCGGGTTGGAAAAAGAGTAGGAAATTGTGGTTGTTAAGGTTTAAGGGTGTTGTGGAATGACTTGGGGTGCATTGAAAGGTTGAATAATAATTATAAAAATTGTTAAAAATGATTGGAATGTACAAGGGATGAAAACCCGACTAATTCCCGTCTCACTCGGAACCCCGTTCGGGGAAAAAGAGACAATTCTCTAATTTTACGCGTATTCGGGTATGTGTATTCATGGGTAGGTAAAGTCTTCAAGGTTATTTTGATAAATGGAATTTTGGACAAGTAGAATTTATGACTCTTGAGCCATAAATTCAAGACTTGGGTAATGGGAACTTCACATGGACACATAGAGGTGAAATTGGGTAACCTTGCATTCCCAAATTCAACGTTTCCGAATAGCGTGATTAAGAGAGGGTTGGACACGAATTAGAAGCATGCTACGTGTTTCGAAAACTAGTTGAGGGCATTCCAAGCCAACAACTAGTCTATGGAATTAATTGGAGAGAACTTGAGCACTAGCGTTGCATGTACACGATAGTGATTGAAATTGCAAGTTTCTGAATCTCTCAAGTATATGTGTATAGGGAACCATACTGTGAGTGGACTTTCGGGCGCACCGAGAGCCGATCAGAGGGGCCAACCAGGTGAGGGGCTTTCCTATCCCTGTCCTATAGGGTTGACTGCGGATATGGATATGTGGTTTGCCTTCTTGCCTATTTGTAGGAATTACATGTTAGATAACATGCTATTGTTGTTCCTAAATTACAGTATATGTGAAAATGTGCTATATGTGCGTATGTGAATTGTTAAAGCAACGGTGGCTCAAGGAGCCGTATATGAAAAGAAGGTCCTCGGGACCTATACGACATCGGGGGTAGGATCGAGTAAATATTATCTGAAGGGTGTGGTTTTGTAAGTAAGTCCTTAAAGAGAATAAACCTAGGTGACTTTGTTCTGAACCAAGAGTCCGAATTAGAAACCACTTGGAAATATAAATTTGCCTAAGAAGAAGTAAAATGAACAAGTAGTGGCCCATAGGGGTCATTTATTGTACAACGCGGAAACCGAGTCTATCACGGGTGGTCCGGGTAGATTGAGTCTCTTGTCTTGAGTCAAACCACAGAAATACAGAGTATATGAGTTCACCACAATGTGGCTATTACCTTGGGTAAACCGAGGTCAGATGAGTCGCCGGCTATTGCTCCAAGTGAAGTCTTGGGCTCAGACTATTGTTCCAAGTATAGTCTTGGGACCAGGGGTTCCTAGAATGATCAACTAGGTTCCCATATTGGTCACGTGAGATATTGCCTTCGGGCCAGATTCTCTCCTAACGGAGATATTGCCTTCGGGCCAGTTTATGATTATGATTACTTGAATACAGAGGACCACATGGAATTATATGTTAAATCATGATATGATGTATGTGTGAATTTAAATGTATGTAAATCCATGCTTTAAATTCTTTTTTGTGAATATGATATAAGCAAATTGCCTGACCACTTAATATATGGAAATTTAATCCGTTGTGTGCGTATGTGTTTGTGATTGGCTCGTCTTCTCCAGTTGTAGTGGTACCCGCTACTACACCAGGGATGGGAAAGCCTCTCACTGAGTCTGTTTGACTCACCCCAATATTACATGTTACAGACACAGGTGGTATAGGCATCGGAAGCGCTTCCACTTCATCTCAGGGAGGCGGACAGACTTAAAGACCGCACGCATTGTTCGCGTGGGTAGTACTGCTATATGTATTTTGACAGGATATATATGTAGATGATTCATTTTGGTATAGCATTGTTTTGTACAGTTGCTATATGCATATATGTATATGTCACACTCTAGAACTGTCGGCTTCATGCAGATTAAAGATTGGTCTTATTGTTGGGGATATAGGTTATGATATGCTGAATATCATGTGTATATATATATATATATGAATGTGACTTCCGCATGTGAATAGGATAGATCACACGCACTGAGCGTGTGGTCAATATGTAAATTTATATATATATATGTGTGTGTGTGTGTGTGTGACTGAATACTTGATGGTATGAAAATACAGCTTCCGCATGTGAATAGGATAGGTCACACGCATTGAGGCGTGTGATCAATATGTATATTTTATGCAGGTGTGTGATTGAATATATATGCTTGACTGTACTCAGGGATTCTGTATGTGAATAGGATAGATCACCTGCCCTTAAGCGCGTGATCAATATGTATATTATATGTACGTGTGATTGATTATGTGTATATGTATAGACTGAAGCGGCGTTGAGCGAGCCGTGGATTGCGTGCTACTTAGGTCACCGGATATGGATGACCATATATACTATATATTGTTTGTAATAGAAATGGGTAGTTATGCATATATAAGAATCTCAATCAGGAATTAGAGGCTTACGGGATAGGAGAAATCCTACCTCCCGTGCCGACGGACGTCCGATAGGGGGTCGTGACAAACTTGGTATCAGAGGCAGGTTACTTTAAACTGTATGAAGCCATTGGTATAACCGGGTGTCGGTTTAAGCTTCGTTGTGAAACCCGGGCACAACGTTGCATTAATCAGGCACTTGTGGGAGTACCCAGGATAATTTGAGTCAGCCTTTCATTCATTTCCTTCTTAATCTATGATGGATTATGAAAATTCTTATCAGGTGACATCCTTGTGCATTACAGCAATGCACTAAGGCGTAAGGTGGGGTGGTAGCGACCCCGGGAACCTAAGGACGCCATAATAGGGAAAGGAGACATCCATGGAGGATGCTACCTAGACACAGGCACATTTGGTTAAATTGTAGGCAGGAATGCGCTAGAATGTGTGATTGTGTTGCAGTTGTTAAAGGAGACGATGCGTCTGCTCTGTTAGCGCGCATTGTGTGCTATGGTATAGGCATAAGTTATTTGACTATAGTAGAGAATGCAAGTAGAATAGTCCCATGAATGGTAGTCTAGGCTGGGAATGGTTGTAAAGTAAACAGAAAAGAGGTGGTGTATGCCACAGTGTAGAAGTAGAAATCTACGGACTGGAAAATCAGGATACGGTATGTGGAAGGGAAAAGTGGCCGAACCACATGCCGTAGAAATAGATGTTAAGAAGTAGAGGCATATGTAAACATGTAGAGCGTGACCATATGCCGAGCCGGAAACATAGTAAATGGTAAGGCACAGGGAAGGAGCCTAGTCCAACCCAGCGCTCGATCCATGAACTACTAGTTCCTTAAGCAAACAAGGGGGAAAGGAAGGGATTAAGCCCAACCAAACTCTCTTGGGTGCTTAAGGAAGAGCATAAAGAGTGGGATATTGACCACATGAAAATTTTTGTACAAGTATCTTTGGTCTTTCCGGATGAGAGCTTCTGAAAGACCCTAAAATTTCTCTTGAAAATGCAAGGGATAACCATTGGAAGGCAAATTTTCATGAAAACTCTTTCTCAATTTGTGTCATTCCAATTGGTTAAACCCTAACCATTTACGAAAACCTTAGGCGTCATTTTCTATGAAAAAAAACTTGAATTAATTTCAAAACCCACAGGGTGCCTAAGAAGACTAACTCATGTGACCAATACCCTACCAAACAACAATCCTTTTACAGGTAAGCTGTATAAGGACGATAGATGTAGTTGAGAAATCACTCGCTTGGAGTGATTAAAGTTAAGTAGACATCGAAAAGCACTAGAAAGTGCTAAAGTGCCAAGGGAGTATACAGGTAAACCTATGGGTTACCAACTAAGGGGTCGTATGGTGATAATGGACCCGAAAGGATTAGACCGGAGCAGGTCTAGGAGTGGAAATTGGCGTAGACCTTCGGGTACCGTCCAGAGATAGGAAAATGAGTGTTATTGCGGTAGATAGCTCTCGAAAGAGATAACGTGAGAGATAAACCCCAAAAGGGACTCGTGGAGGCCCGAGGGGAGAGAAAGTAGACAGGGATAAGTAGTCCCATAAGGGGGGAAGAGCGAAAGCCTATAGGACCCCATACGATAAAAGTCAAGTACGGGGTGGAGAACCAACTACTACGGTAAGTGCATGTATAGTACACGGATTGTTGTCGACATAGCTAGATATGCTAGTTCCACCGGTTGGTGAACCGTAAATCCGTTAGTCTGAAGCCCGTGTGTGGGTGGAGACTGAGTGGACAAACCAAACGTATAAATGGCCATGGGGGTGCCATAAAGGGAGAATTAATCGTAAGGACGGTTAATCGAGAAGGAGAATGTAGTGAGTAATGAGTATTGAGAAATACTCGAAGAAAGAGTACCACGTAGGTACGAAATGAAAAGAAGAGAGTGAATACGGGAACAGAGTCGGGTAAGCATCGGGGGATGCGAGCCAAATGATAAAACAGGTATGCTACCATTGGGGGCGATTGGAACCCAACGGGTGACACACTTGCAAGAGGTGGTATATGTTCGTGAACATATGCCGCACCGTTAGAAAGGAAAGAGTCAAACCGTGGAAGCGGATCCCATTTGGTCAAGGAGAGTAGAGCATGACCGGAAAGGTTCATGCTGGAGTTAACGGATCAAATATTCCAAGTAGGGATATAGGATCTAAGTGAGTTGAAGGAGCTACACACGCAGTTATAGGAATTACTTGATAAGGGTTTCATAAGACCCAATTTCTCTCCTCGGGGTGCACCGATCCTTTTTGTAAAGAAGAAGGACGGATCTTTGCAGTTGTGTATCGATTACCGAAAGTTAAATAAGGTGACGATTCGCAATCAATATCCACTGCCGAGGATAGATGACCTATTTGATCAGTTGCAGGGTGCGAAGCGGTTTTCTAAGATTGGTTTGCGATCTGGGTATCACCAATTAAAGATTCGAGAATCGGATATACCCAAGACCGCATTCCGGACTCGATACGGACATTATGAGTTCCTGGTGATGTCTTTCGGATTAACTAATGCTTCTGCAGCGTTCATGGACCTGATGAACAGGGTCTTTAAACCATTTCTGGACCGATTTGTCATTGTCTTCATTGACGACATATTGGTTTATTCAAAGAATTCTGAGGAACATGCTGAACACTTGAGATTAGCATTACAGAGGTTGAGAGAGGAAAAACTGTATGCCAAGTTCTCTAAGTGTGAATTCTGGCTTGACAGAGTTGCCTTTTTGGGTCACGTGGTATCATCAGGGGGAATCCACGTTGATCCAAGTAAGGTAGAGGCAGTGAAGAATTGGTCCCAGCCTACCTCTGTCACGGAGATTCGTAGTTTCTTGGGTTTGGCTGGATATTATAGAAGATTTGTGCAGGACTTCTCTAAGGTTGCTGCACCTATGACTAGATTGACTCAGAAAGGAGTGAAGGTTGTATGGGATGATAAGTGTGAGCAAAGTTTTCAGAAGCTGAAAGACAGTCTCACCACCGCTCCGGTGCTGGCATTACCTGAAGGCACAGGAGTGTATGTGGTATACTGTGATGCGTCGAGGATCGGGTTAGGGTGTGTCTTGATGCAACATGGCAAGGTGATTGCGTATGCATCACAACAACTGAGGAAGCATGAGAAGAACTACCCGACTCACGACCTCGAAATGGCGGCTGTAGTATTCACTTTGAAAATATGGAGACACTACTTATATGGTGAGACTTGTGAAATTTATACAGACCACAAAAGCCTCAAATACATTTTCGAGCAGAAAGACTTGAACTTGAGACAACGTCGATGGTTGGAGTTGTTGAAAGACTACGACTGCACGATCTTGTATCATCCAGGAAAGGCTAATGTGGCAGCCGATGCTCTGAGTTGGAAATCCATGGGCAGTCTTGCTCATATAAGTGAATAAAGGAGACCGTTAATTAGAGAACTGCACGAGCTAGAGCAAACAGGAAATTAGTTTGAGATTGGAAGTTCTAACTCACTTTTAGCCCATTTGCAAGCTAAGTCCTCTTTGGTAGAAGGGGTGAAGGCTAGGCAAGATGAAGATACCGACCTTAAGCAAATCAGGGATACCGTAACTAAAGAGAAAGGGGACGACGTTCGATTCTCTATAGATGATTCTGGGATACTTCGGTTGGAGGGACGGTTGTGTGTCCCTATGGTTGATAACTTGAAAGAAAGGATCCTTGAAGAAGCACACCGAACAGCGTATACAATCCATCCTAGAGCTAATAAGATGTATCATGACCTGAAACAGTTGTATTGGTGGAATGGCATGAAAAAGGATGTCGCAAACTATGTAGCCAGGTGTTTAGTGTGCCAGCAAGTCAAGGCTGAACACCAGAAACCCGCCAGAACATTACAACAGATAGAAATACCTGAGTGGAAATGGGAGAGGATAACGATGGATTTTGTAACAGGGTTGCCAAGATCACAACGGGGATTTGATTCGGTTTGGGTGATAGTGGATCGCATGACTAAGTCCGCCCACTTTCTGCCAATTAAGACCACTTACGGAGTGAGTCAATATGCACAGATTTACCTATCAGAAATCGTTAGATTGCACGGTGTGCCAGTGTCCATAATATTTGATAGAGGTCCACAGTTCACTTCCAGGTTTTGGAAGTCATTGCAGGAAGTGTTGGGAACTAGAGTTGATTTGAGTACTGCATTCCACCCACAGACCGACGGGCAATCAGAAAGAACCATTCAGATTCTTGAGGACATGCTTCGAGCGTGTATTATGGATTTCGGCGGAAGTTGGGAAAAGTATTTACCCTTGGCTGAGTTTGCGTACAATAACAGTTATCAAGCAAGTATTCAAACGGCACCTTTCGAGGCTCTGTACGGACGTAGATGCAGATCCCCGATTGGGTGGTTCGAGGTCGGAGAAACTAGCCTAGTCGGCCCGGAATTGTTACAAGATGACTTGCAAAAGGTAAAATGTATAAGGGAGAGATTACTGACGGCTCAGAGTAGGAAAAAGTCTTATGCAGACAATCGAAGGAGAGAACTGGAGTTTGCCATTGGTGATCAGGTGTTCTTGAGAATATCACCGATGAGGGGCGTGATGCGGTTCGGTAAGAAGGGGAAGTTGAGTCCTCGGTATATCGGACCGTTTGAAATCTTAGAACGAATTGGGAATGTAGCGTATCGGTTGGAATTGCCTACGGAATTAGAGGGGGTACACCCTGTCTTTCACGTATCAATGCTTCGGAAGTATCTTCCCGATCCCTCGCACGTGATCCAATCGCAAGACGTGCAACTAACCGAAAATACGACGTATGAAGAGGAGCCAGTGGAAATCATAGATCGGCAGTTGAAGAAACGCAGAACGAAAGAGATTCCGTTGGTTAAATTTCTGTGGAGAAACCACTCGACCGAAGAAGCTACATGGGAGGTCGAGGGTGAAATGCGCAGAACGTATCCTCATCTATTTCGAGACTAAGGTTAGTATTTTGTTTGAAATTCAGGGACCGAATTTCTTAAGGGGGGAAGATTGTAATACCCGAGAATATTTTAACTAGCGTCATTAATTAAATTAAATTAATTAATTTAAGAGCGGGAAATGAAAAAAATAAAATAAAATAGACACCTATCCTATTACTTATTATGTTGTAAATACAAAGTACTTTAAATCCTAAAATTTCTTTTCATATTTTTTATTGACTATCATACCAGATTTCTTCTTTTTTTCTTTTTGTAATATATATATATATATATATATATATATATATATATATATATAGATTATATAAGTAAAGAGTAAAGGAAAAGAAAGCAGATTGTAAAAAAAAAAAAGGAAAGAGCTAACGTGAAAGAAAGAAACGCGTGAAGGAAGGCATGGGGAAGAACCTACGCACACGCGAGAGAGGGCGAGAAGCGAACAGAAAAATGTGGAGGAGGTGAGCCACGCGTGATGGTGGCCGGACGCACGGAGGAGGAGCCGGAGTCGCGTCCACCGGAGCCGGTCGTCGCCGTTGAGCTGAAGGAGAGAGAGAGCTACGGGATAGAGAGAGAAAGCAAAGGGAGAGGGCTTTCTCGCCGGAAAACGCCGTCCCTTCATTGGGGAAGGAGGCTATGAGTCTCCTCTACTCCATATCATTCTTCTAACCGGTTGAATCGAGGTGAGAAGTCCCGAAACTCTTAAACCCCAATTTTATCAATTTTAGGGATTTTTGGAAAGACCCCAATTGATTCAATCTGAGTGTTCTGGGTCCTAAATTGAAGTATATACATGTTAGGAATTGAGTTGGAAGCTTAGGAACCGGAACCAAATTGATGGAATTTATCCGGGTTGGAAAAAGAGTAGGAAAATGTGGTTATTAAGGTTTAAGGGTGTTGTGGAATGACTTGGGGTGCATTGAAAGGTTGAATAATAATTATAAAAATTGTTAAAAATGATTGGAATGTACGAGGGATGAAAACCCGAGTAATTCCCGTCTCACCCGGAACCCCGTTCGGGGAAAAAGAGACAATTCTCTAATTTTACGCGTATTCGGGTATGTGTATTTATGGGTAGGTAAAGTGTTCAAGGTTATTTTGATAAATGGAAATTTTGGACAAGTAGAATTTATGACTCTTGAGCCATAAATTCAAGACTTGGGTAATGGGAACTTCACATGGACACATAGAGGTGAAATTGGGTAACCTTGCATTCCCAAATTCAACGTTTCCGAATAGCGTGATTAAGAGAGGGTTGGACACGAATTAGAAGCATGCTAGGTGTTCCGAAAACTAGTTGAGGGCATTCCAAGCCAACAACTAGTCTATAGAATTAATTGGAGAGAACATGAGCACTAGTGTTGCATGTACACGATAGTGATTGAAATTGCAAGTTTCTGAATCTCTCAAGTATATGTGTATAGGGAACCATACTGTGAGTGGACTTTCGGGCGCACCGAGAGCCGATCAGAGGGGCCAACCAGGTGAGGGGCTTTCCTATCCCTGTCCTATAGGGTTGACTGCGGATATGGATATGTGGTTTGCCTTCTTGCCTATTTGTAGGAATTACATGTTAGATAACATGCTATTGTTGTTCCTAAATTACAGTATATGTGAAAATGTGCTATATGTGTGTATGTGAATTGTTAAAGCAACGGTGGCTCAAGGAGCCGTATATGAAAAGAAGGTCCTCGGGACCTATACGACATCGGGGGTAGGATCGAGTAAATATTATCTGAAGGGTGTGGTTTTGTAAGTAAGTCCTTAAAGAGAATAAACCTAGGTGACTTTGTTCTGAACCAAGAGTCCGAATTAGAAACCACTTGGAAATATAAATTTGCCTAAGAAGAAGTAAAATGAACAAGTAGTGGCCTATAGGGGTCATTTATTGTACAACGCGGAAACCGAGTCTATCACGGGTGGTCCGGGTAGATTGAGTCTCTTGTCTTGAGTCAAACCACAGAAATACAGAGTATATGAGTTCACCACATTGTGGCTATTACCTTGGGTAAACCGAGGTCAGATGAGTCGCCGGCTATTGCTCCAAGTGAAGTCTTGGGCTCAGACTATTGTTCCAAGTACAGTCTTGGGACCAGGGGTTCCTAGAATGATCAACTAGGTTCCCATATTGGTCACGTGAGATATTGCCTTCAGGCCAGATTCTCTCCTAACGGAGATATTGCCTTCGGGCCAGTTTATGATTATGATTACTTGAATACAGAGGACCACATGGAATTATATGTTAAATCATGATATGATGTATGTGTGAATTTAAATGTATGTAAATCCATGCTTTAAATTCTTTTTTGTGAATATGATATAAGCAAATTGCCTAACCACTTAATATATGGAAATTTAATCCGTTGTGTGCATATGTGTTTGTGATTGGCTCCTCTTCTCCAATTGTAGTGGTACCCGCTACTACACCAGGGATGGGAAAGCCTCTCACTGAGTCTGTTTGACTCACCCCAATATTACATGTTACAGACACAGGTGGTATAGGCATCGGAAGCGCTTCCACTTCATCTCAGGGAGGCGGACAGACTTAAGACCGCACGCATTGTTCGCGTGGGTAGTACTGCTATATGTATTTTGACAGGATATATATGTAGATGATTCATTTTGGTATAGCATTGTTTTGTACAGTTGTTATATGCATATATGTATATGTCACACTCTAGAACTGTCGGCTTCATGCAGATTAAAGATTGGTCTTATTGTTGGGGATATAGGTTATGATATGCTGAATATCATGTGTATATATATATATATATATGAATGTGACTTCCGCATGTGAATAGGATAGATCACACGCACTGAGCGTGTGGTCAATATGTAAATTTATATATATATGTGTGTGTGACTGAGTACTTGATGGTATGAAAATACAGCTTCCGCATGTGAATAGGATAGGTCACACGCATTGAGGCGTGTGATCAATATGTATATTTTATGCAGGTGTGTGATTGAATATATATGCTTGACTGTACACAGGGATTCTGTATGTGAATAGGATAGATCACCCGCCCTTAAGCGCGTGATCAATATGTATATTATATGTACGTGTGATTGATTATGTGTATATGTATAGACTGAAGCGGCGTTGAGCGAGCCGTGGATTGTGTGCTACTTAGGTCACCGGATATGGATGACCATATATACTATATATTGTTTGTAATAGAAATGGGTAGTTATGCATATATAAGAATGTCAATCAGGAATTAGAGGCTTACGGGATAGGAGAAATCCTACCTCCCGTGCCGGTCACGGACGTCCGATAGGGGGTCGTGACAAAAACTAATTAAAAAAGAAAAATGAATATCAAGTTTTCAAAACTCTCATCGGCAAAAACTGATTAAAAAAAAGAAAAATGAATATCAAGTATTTGAAACACTCATCGTCGAAAACTGATTAAAAAAAGAAATATGAATATCAAGTTTTCGAAACACTCATTAGCGAAAACTGATTAAAAGAAGAAAAATGAATATCAAGTTTTCGAAACACTCCTCGGCGAAAACTGATTAAAAAAAGGAAAATGAATATCAAGTTTTCGTAACACTCATCAGCGAGAACTGATTAAAAAAAGAAAAATGAATATCAAGTTTTCGACACACTCATTAGCGAAAACTTACTAAAAAAAAATGAATATTAAGTTTTCAAAACACTTATCGGTGAAAAACTAATTAAGTCGACAAAAATGAATATCAAGTTTTCGAAACACTAATCGGCGAAAAATGATTAAAAAAAGGTCAAAACTCTAAATTGGTCCCTTAAGTTTGCACGAAGTTTCATATTGGTCCTTTATGTTTGCAAGAAGTTCCAAATTGGTCCTTCCCTCAATTTCTTAAGTTAACTGCTGACGTGGCATGCCGAGGTGAACACATAATCTCTCCTACGTGTATCAGATAGCTGACGTGGCCTTAGATACACTAAAAATACCCAAACGACGTTGTTTAAGCCAAAAATAAAATCATGCTGAGATGACCAATATGAAACTTTAATGAAACATAAAGGACTAATATAAAACTTCAATGAAACATAAAGGACCAATATAGAACTTTTGAAAGATAAAGGACCAATTTAAAACTTGTGTGAAACATAGAAGACCAAAATGGACATTTCACCAAAAAAGAAAAATGAATATCAAGTTTTCGAAACACTCATCGACCAAAACTAATTAAAAAAAATGAATATCAAGTTTTCGAAACACTCATCGGTGAATAATGATTAAAAAAAGAAAAATGAATATCAAGTTTTTGAAACACTAATCGGCGAAAACTGATTAAAAAAAAGAAAAACGAATATCAAGTTTTTAGAAAACTCATCGGCGAAAACAGATAAAAAAACAAAAATTAATATCAAGTTTTTGAAATACTCATCGGGAAAAACTGATTAAAAAAAGTGAATATTAAGTTTTCGAAAAACTCATAGGCGAAAACTGATTAAAAAAATGAATATCAAGTTTTGGAAACACTCATACTCATCGGCGAAAACTGATAAAAAAAGAAAAATGAATATCAAGTTTTCGAAACACTCATCGGCGAAAACTGATTAAAAAAAAGGAAAATGAATATCAAGTTTCAGAAACACTCATCGGCGAAAACTGATTAAAAAAAGAAAAATGAATATCAAGTTTTCAAAATATTTATCGGCGAAAAGTGATTAAAAAAAGAAAAATGAATATCAAGTCTTCGAAACACTTATCGGTGAAAACTAATTAAATAAAGAAAAATGAATATCACATTTTCGAAATACTAATCGGCGAAAATTATATAAAAAATAGAAAAATGAATATTACGTTTTCGAAACATCAATTGATTAAAAAAAAGTAAAAATAACTATCAAGTTTTCAAAACACTCATCGGCGAAAACTGATAAAAAAAAGAAGAATAAATATCAAGTTTTGGAAACACTCATCGGCGAACACTTATTAAAAAAATGAAAAATGAATATCAAGTTTTGAAAACACTCATCGACCAAAACTAATTAAAAAAGAAAAATGAATATCAATTTTACAAAAACACACATCGGCGAAAAATGATTAAAAAAAAGAAAAAAGAATATCAAGTTTTTGAAACACTCATCGACGAAACTGATTAAAAAAAATAAATATGAATATCAAGTTTTCGAAACACTCATCGGCGAAAACTGATTAAAAATGGAAAATGAATATCACGTTTTCGAAACACTCATCGGTAAAAACTTATTAAAAAAAGAAAAATGAATATCAAGTTTTCGAAATGCTCATCGGCGAAAACTATTTAAAAAAACGAATATCGAGTTTTTAGAACACTCATGGCGAAAACAGATTAAAAAAACAAAAATTAATATCAAGTTTTCGAAACACTCATCGGCAAAAACAGATTAAAGAAAGAAAAATGAATATCAAGTTTTCGAAACACTAATCGGCGAAAACTAATTAAAAAAAGAAAAATGAATATAAAATTTTCGAAACATTCATAGAAGAAAACTGATTAAAAAAGGAAAATGAATAACAAGTTTTCGAAACACTCATCGACCAAAACTAATTAAAAAAGAAAAATGAATATCAAGTTTTCGAAACACTCATCGGTGAAAACTGATTAAAAAAAGAAAAATGAATATCAAGTTTTTGAAACACTAATCGGTGAAAACTGATTAATAAAAAGAAAAACGAATATTAAGTTTTTAGAACACTCATCGGCGAAAACAGATAAAAAACGAAAATTAATATCAAGTTTTTGAAATACTCATTGGGAAAAACTGATAAAAAATGAATATCAAGTTTTCAAAACACTCATAGGCGAAAACTGATTAAAAAAATGAATATCAAGTTTTGGAAACACTCATCGGCAAAAACTTATTTAAAAAAGAAAAATGAATGTCAAGTTTTTGAAACACTCATCGGCGAAAAATGATAAAAAAAATGAATATCAAGTTTTCGAAACACTCATCACCGAAAATTGATTAAAAAATAAAAATGAATATCAAGTTTTCGAAACACTCATCGGTGAAAACTAATTAAAAAAAGAAAAATGAATATCAAGTTTTCGAAACATTTATCGACGAAAAATGATTAAAAAAAGAAAAAAGAATATCAAGTTTTCGAAACACTTATCAGTGAAAACTAATTAAATAAAGAAAAATGAATATCACGTTTTCGAAACACTAATCGGCGAAAATTATATAAAAACAAAGAAAAAAGAATATTATATTTTCTGTAATATCCGAGATATTTAGATTTAATTATTTTTATTTTTATTAAATTTATTTTCTTTCAGAAAGAAAAAATAAATTAAATTAAAGAATTATAGGGTTAAAAATAGAATAAAGATGAAAATAATAGGAGATATTTATAAATTTTCTAGGACCTAAAAGAAAAGAAGATTAAAAAAAATATAAGGAAAAAAGAGGATATAACAAGTAAATAAGTTTTTCTAATAATATATATATATATATATATATATATATATATATATAAAATATCTAATAATAAAAAAAATATATATATAAATAAATAAAGGGGCCAACCGTGACCCCCTTATCCCTTCACTATCACACATATAAGAAATATATATATAATAAGTTACATGGGGGCCCCACCTTGACCCCCCATTAAGAAAAAACACACTCACACACAAAAAAAAAGAATACTATATATATTAAAATAATGGGGGGGGGGGGAACCGAGACCCCCACCCAATTCACTAATACACATTTACAAAGAAGAAAAAGAGAGCAAAAGGCAGAAGCTAGCGAGAAAACGCACAAGCAAAACGTGAAGCATCGAGGACCACGCATGAAGCACCAAGAAAGGGAGAGGAGGCAAGAGCACGGCGGAATCTCGCCGGAAATTGCTTTCCGCCGCCGGTGAGGGCCACCGGAGTCCGTCTTTCATCACCACCAAGCTCCCCATCCGATTGAATCAAGGTATGGAAGCCCCAATCTTTCAAAACCCCAATTTCTCCAATTTTGGGTGTTTTAGGAATTCATCAAATACTTCCAATCGGGGCATTCCGGGGTTAAATTTGAGCTTAGTGGGTGTTATTGAAAGCTTAGTGAGGTTCAGAATCGAAGCTAAACCGTAGGAATTGACCGGGTATGGAAAATTTAGCTAGAAAATTGATATAAAATTTGAAATTAATAATTCAATGCATGTTTAGGCTTGGATTGGAGTAGTATAAGTGTTATAAGTGCTGAAATAATCAAGAGAATAAAGCCCGAGTATTTACCGTCTCAATCGGAACTCAATCCGGTGAAAAAGAGGCGAAATACTAAGCCGCAGTGCCGTAAGGAGCTGTGCGGTGGGTTGAACACCTCGGTCTAGTCCGTGGTGGACACCTAAGACCCGCTAAATTGGTTCCAAGGCTCTAATTATACCCCAATTATATTTTTATATATAATTAAAGAGGTAGTAATTAAGCTTTTACTCGGCGAATAAGGGAGACGGTGGGATGAGTAAGCTAGAGCCTCTATTGAACCGAGAATTTAATTCTTTTATTAGTTAAATACCCATATGAACACATGAAGGGAAATTTAGACAGGTGGAAATCTCTAACCTAAGCAATTATAGGCTCTAAATGGCTCGAAAGCGTGAAAGTTGAATATGGGGCATTTTGGACTGTCAGAAAGAGCAAATAAGACGACGTAACGAACTAAATAATTAGTTCTTGAAAAATAGCTAGAGGGTGCATGAGCATTAGCATGACACGTGCATGGTAGATGCTTAGTTACGCGTTCTAAATTTCTTAAATATAATGTGTATAGGGCACCACAGAGTGATTGGAGCTTCAGGCTCTCCGAGTACTGATCAGGAGAGCCAACGAGGTGAGGGGCTCTCCCATCCCTGCCCCACATGGTTGGATGACTACGCGTGTATGATTTGCAAGTAAGTAGTCAACGTGCAATAGTATATGTGCTTATATGATTAATCACATGGTGTATATGTGCTATTATGGCTCACCGAGCCTTATATGATACCGTGGGTAGGATTGAGTCGGAATTTCATATGTGAGGGTTCATTAATATTAGAAAACCATTTAAATTGATCATCGTGCAAAGGTTTTGACCGTATGGTACATTGAGGAAAATGAACCTAGGTTGTTAAGTGTGAGTGAGAGCGATGCATAATTGAAAAGGGGGAAACTAGGCCTAACTAGTAATCACGTATAATATTCAACTTGTTCTCATAGGGCGTCTTTCGAGGTTAAATATGTTAGTTGAGTTTATTTAGGTTGTCCGGGTAGATGAAGTCAGTCATCCTGATTGGACAGACAGGATTATGACGTCAGCAAGTAAGCCACATAGTGGCCATTACCTTGGTTAAAACTGAGGTCAGACGAGTTCCCGGCTATTACTCTAAACTGAGGTTCGTACATGATATTGCCTTCGGGCCAGTATTTCATAGGCGAAAACTGATTAAAAAAGGAAAATGAATATCAAGTTTTCGAAACACTCATCGACCAAAACTAATTAAAAAAGAAATATGAATATCAAGTTTTCAAAACACTCATCGGTGAAAAATGATTAAAAAAAAAAGAAAAATGAATATCAAGTTTTCGAAACACTCATCGGCGAAAACTGATTAAAAAAAGAAAAACCAATATCAAGTTTTCAGAACACTCATCGCCGAAAACTGATTAAAAAAAGAAAAATGAATATCAACTTTTTGAAACACTCATCGGCAAAAACTGATGAAAATAAGAAAAATGAATATCATGTTTTCGAAACACTCATTAGCAAAAACTTACTAAAAAAAGAAAAATGAATATGAAGTTTTCGAAACACTTATCGACGAAAACTGATTAAAAAAAATAAAAATGAATATCAAGTTTTCAAAACACTCATCGGCGAAAACTGATTAAAAAAAGGAAAATGAATATCAAGTTTTGTAAACACTCATCGGCGAAAACTGATTAAAAAAAGAAAAATGAATATCAAGTTTTCGAAACACTCATCGGCGAAAACTGATTAAAAAAATAAAAATGAATATCAAGTTTTCGAAAAACTAATCGGCGAAAAATGAATATTAAGTTTTCAAAACAGTCATCGGTGAAAACTACCTAAATAATGAAAAATGAATATCAAGTTTTTGAAACACTCATCGGCGAAAACTGTAATATCCGCGATATTTAGATTGGATTATTTTCATTATTATTAAATTTATTTTTCTTTTAGAAAGAAAAATAAATTAAGTTAAAGATAAACTAAAATTAAGGGGAGAAAAATAGGAAATCTAAATATTCTTTTTAGGACCTAAAAGAAAAAGAGGATGTAACAAATAAATAAATTTTTTTAAAAAAAGTATATATATATAATATATATATATATATATATATATATTAAAATATATGGGGGGGGGGGGGTGGGCAACATGACCCCCTCCCATTTACACACACACCCATCATCCCATTACACACACACTCACAATTAAACAAATAAAAAACAAAAGAAAAGAGATAAGTGCAGAAGCAAAAATGTGACCCCCCATTTAATAATAACACACACACCCATTCACTAAAGTAACGAACATAATAAAAGAAAAACAAAAAGAAGCAGCAAAAACGCACGCAGCCGTGGTCCTAATGAGAAGCTCAAGGGGAAGAGAAGAAACACGAAGACGGTGGTTGGGCGCCGAAAATCGCGCTCCGACGCCGATGACGGTGACCGAAGCTCTCTTTCAACACCTACAAGCTCCCCATCCGATTGAATCAAGGTATGGAAGCCCCAATCTTTCAAAACCCCAATTTCTCCAATTTTGGGTATTTTAGGAATTCTTCAAATACTTCCAATCGAGGCATTCCGGGGTTAAATTTGAGCTTAGTGGATGTTATTGAAAACTTAGTAAGGTTCAGAATCGAAGTTAAACCGTAGGAATTTATCGGGTATGGAAATTAGGAAAATTGGGTTAGGAAATTACTTTAAAATTCGAAGTTGATAGTTTGATGCATGTTTAGGCTTGGATTTGAGTAGAATAAGTGTTGTAATTGCTAGAAATATACAAGGGAATAAAGCCCGAGTATTTACTGTCTCAACCGGAACCCAATCCGGTGAAAAAGAGGCGAAATACTAAGCCACCGTATAGTAAGGAGCTGTGCGGTGGGTTGGACACCTCGGTCTAGTCCGTGGTGGACACCTAAGACCCGCTAAATTGGTTCCAAGGCTCTAAGTATACCCAATTATATTTTTATATATAATTAAAGAGGTAATAATTAAGCTTTTACTCGGCGAATAAGGGAGACGGTAGAATGAGTAAGCTAGAGCCTCTTTTAAACAGTGAATTTAATTCTTTTAATAGTTAAATACCCATATGAACACATGAAGGAAAATTTAGACAAGTGAGAATCTCTAACCTAAGCAATTAGAGGTTCTAAATGGCTCGAAAATGTGAAAGGCAAATATGAGACAATATTGACTTTCAAAAAGAACAAGTAAGACGACGTAACGAACTAAATAAATAGTTCTTGGAAAATAGCTAAAGTGTACATAAGCATTAGCATGACACGTGCATGGTAGATGCTTAGTTACGTGTTCTAAATTTCTTAAATATATATGTGTATAGGGCAACACAGGGTAATTGGAGTTTCAGGCACTCCGAGGATTGATCAGGAGGGCCAACGAGGTGAGGGGCTCTCCCATCCCTGCCCCACAGGGTTGGATGACTACGTGGAAAATGTGGTTTGCTCTATTTTGTGCAAATTGATATATGGAATATAATTCTATGAATAAATTTGTGTTACGCGTGTATGATTTGCAAGTAAGTCAACGTGCAATAGTATATGTGCTTATATGATTAACCGCAAGGTGTATATGTGCAATTGTGGCTCACCGAGCCTTATGTGATACCGTGGGTAGGATTGAGTCGGAATTTCACATGTGAGGCTTTATTAATATTAGAAATCCATTCAAATTGATGATCTTGCAAAGGTTTTGACCGTATGGTACATTGAGGAAAATGAACCTAGGTTGTTAATTGTGAGCGAGAGGGTTGCATAATTGAAACGGGGGAAACTAGGCCTAGCTAATTCACACGTGTAATATTCAGTTAGTTATTAATAGGGCGTCTTTCAAGGTCGAATAGGTTATTTCAAGGTCGAATAGGACAGACAAGATTCAGTTAATAGTAAGCATGCCACATAGTGGCCATTACCTTGGTTTAACCGGGGTCAGACAAGTTGCCGGCTATTACTCTAAGCGTGCCTTGGAGTCATAAAGTTCCTAGTTTGATCAACTAGGTTCGAATAAGACATTGCCTTCGGGCCAGTATTTCTCTTAGCGTAACGCGGGAGATAGAAAGTGAATGTCTTCGGGCCAGTATTTCTCTTAGCGTAATGCAGGAGACAGAAAGTGAATGCCTACGAGCATAACTATGTATGACTTATGAAAAGATATGATATATGTTTATGATTAGTTTACATGCGGATTAATAAACATGTTAGGAGCATGAATTAGGATTTTTAATTGTGAATATGATATATTGATTGCCTGATCATATTAAAGGTCACAATATAAATCCGTTTCATGTGCATGTGGTTGTGGTTGCTCCTTTCCCCCCAGCTGTAGTGGTACCCGCTGCTACGCCAGGGATGGGGGAGCTTCTCACTGAGTCTGTTCGACTCACCCCCTGTTTACATGTTTCAGATACAGGTGGTTCAGGAGTCGAAAACGCGTCCACTTCTTCTCAGGGAGGCGGTCAGATCTGAGGACCGTACGCTTAGTCCGCATCGGTAGTTATTTTGATTACGTACATATGTTGTGATGTATATGTATATGAATCCTTTTTGGGTGTAGCGTTTGTACAGTTACAGCTGCAGTATATATATACGTCCTATTCTAGCATTGTCGGCTTCATACAGATTAAAGTTAGGTCTTGGTGTTGGGAATATAGGCTATGATATGATATATATCATGTGTGTATATATATGACTTCCGCATGTGGATAGGATAGATCACACGCATTGAGGCGTGTGACCAATATGTAAATTTTATATATGTGTGACTGAATACCTGATTGTATGAAAAAACAGCTTCCTCATGTGAATAGGATAGATCACACACATTGAGGTGTGTGATCAATATGTAAACTATATGCAGGCGTGTGATTGAATATATGTATAACTGTATACAGGACTTCTGCATGTGAATAGGATAGATCACCCGCCTTGAAGCGCGTGATCAATATGTATACTATATGTACGTGTGAATAAATATGTGTATATATATAGACTGAAGCGACGCTGAGCGAGCCGTGGATTGCAAACTGCTTCGATCACCGGAAATGGATGACCATATGTATTATATATTGTTTGTATTAGAAATGGGTAGATATACACATATTAAAATGTCAATCAGGGATTAGAGGCTTACGGGATAGGGGAAATCCTACTTCCCGTGCCGGTCACGGACGTCCGATAGGGGGTCGTGACAAAAACTATATAAAAAAACAAAAATGAATATTACGTTTTCGAAACACCCATCGGGGGAAACTTTTAAACGAATGAAAAATAACTCTCAAGTTTTCAAAACACTCATCAGCGAAAACTTATTAAAATAAGAAAAACGAATATCAAGTTTTAGAAACACTTATCGGCGAAAATTTATTAAAAAAACAAAATGAATATCAAGTTTTCGAAATACTCATTGGCGAAAACTGATTAAAAAAAGAAAAATAAATATTAAGTTTTCGAAACATTTATCGGCGAAAAATGAATAAAAAAATGAAAATGAATATTGAGTTTTCGAAACACTTATCGGTGAAAAACTAATTAAATAAGGAAAAATGAATATCACATTTTTGAAACACTCATCCGCGAAAACTGATTAAAAAAAGTAAAATTAACTATCAAGTTTTCAAAACTCTCATCGCCGAAAATTGATTAAAAAAGAAAAATGAATATCAAGTTTTCGAAACACTCATCATTGAAAACTTATTAAAAAAAGAAAAATGGATATCAAGTTTTCGAAACACTCATCGGCCAAAACTAATTAAGAAAGAAAAATGAATATCAAGTTTTCAAACACTCATCGGCGAAAAATGATTAGAAAAAATAAAAATGAATATCAAGTTTTCGAAACACTCATTGACCAGAAATAATTAAAAAAGAAAAATGAATATCAAGTTTTCGAAACACTCATCGACCAAAACTAATTAAAAAAGAAAAATGAATATCAAGTTTTCAAAACACTCATCGGCGAAAACTGATTAAAAATAGAAAAATGAATATCAAGTTTTCGAAAACACTCATCGGCGAAAACTGATTAAAAAAAGAAAAATGAATATCCAGTTTTCGAAATACTCATCGGCGAAAACTGATTAAAAACAGAAAAATGAATTTCAAGT
Source organism: Senna tora (assembly GCA_014851425.1). NCBI lineage: Eukaryota > Viridiplantae > Streptophyta > Magnoliopsida > Fabales > Fabaceae > Senna > Senna tora. Next base: position 20,038,197 of record CM026262.1, read on the forward strand.
TTTGGAAACACTAATTGACGAAAACTGATTAAAAAAATGACTATGAAGTTTTCGAAACACTAATCGGCTAAAACTATTTAAAAAAAGAAAAATGAATATCAAGTTTTCGAAACACTCATCAACGAAAACTGATAAAAAATAAGAAAAATGAATATCAAGATTTCGAAACACTCATCGGCGAAAGGTGATTAAAAAAAAGAAAAATGAATATCAAGTTTTCGAAACGCTAATCGGCGAAAACTAATTAAAAAAAGAAAAATTAATATCAAGTTTTGGAAACGCTCATCGGCGAAAACTAATTAAAAAAAGAAAAATTAATATCAAGTTTTCGAAACGCTCATCGGCGAAAACCAATGAGAAAAAGAAAAATGAATATCAAGTTTTCGAAAGACTCATTGGTGAAAACTTATTAAAGAAAGAAAAATGAATATCAAGTTTTCGAAACACTAATCGGCGAAAACTAATTAAAAAAAGAAAAATGAATATAAAGTTTTCGAAACATTCATAGGCGAAAACTTATTAAAAAAGGAAAATGAATATCAAGTTTTCGAAACACTCATCGACCAAAACTATTTAAAAAAGAAATATGAATATCAAGTTTTCAAAACACTCATCGGCGAAAACTGATTAAAAAAAAAAAGAAAAATGAATATGTTGTGATGTATGTATATATATATATATATATAAATCCTTTTTGGGCGTAGCTTTCGTACGTATACATCTGCTGTGTGTATATATACTTGAATTCTAGCATTGTCGGCTTCATACAGATTAAAGCTAGGTCTTGGTGTTGGGGAATATAGGTTGTGATATGACATAAATCATGTGTATATACGTATATGACTTTTGCATGCGACTAGGATAGGTCACATGCATTGAGGCATGTGATCAATACATAAATTATATGTATGTGTGATTGAATACCTGTTTGTGTGAAAATATGGCTTCCGCATGTGAATAGGATAGATTACACGCATTGAGGCGTGTGATCAATATGTAAACTATATGTAAGCGTGTGATTGAATATATGTATGACTGTATACAGGACTTCTGCATGTGAATAGGATAGATCACCCGCCCTGAAGCGCGTGATCAATATGTATATTATATGTACTTGTGAATGAATATGTGTATATGTATAGACTGAAGCGGTGTTGAGCGAGCCGTGGATTGCAAACTGCTTAGGTCACCAGAAAGGGATGACCATATAGGTTATATATTGTTTGTATTAGAAAAGGGTAGTTATAAACAGGTGGAAATTTCAATAAGGGATTAGAGGCTTATGGGATAGGAGAAATCCTACTTCCCGTGCCGGTCACGGACGTCCGATAGGGGGTCGTGACATTTTCCCGTCTTTTCGCGTTTTTGTAGCTATTCCGTTGCTATTACATAGCAAAATTTTCCCGTCTTTTCGCGCCAAAATTTTTTACCAAATTAGCTAGGTAAATTTTTCCTAGGTAATTTCCGTAGCTAAATCAACATTTTCTTGTAGTAAAATTGTGACAGGTAATGGTAAATTTTAGTGTTCCATGATCATAGTTAATTGAAAATAGAAGCATTAAATAAACATTAAATTAGAAAAATAAATATGAATAAAATAAATAAATAATAAGTATTATAATAAACTAGAAAAAAAGAAATTGAGAAGTAATTACAAACGTTTATTAAAAAATAGATTAATGACACTTGTGTCTTTAAGAAAAAAGCAGCTCATTTAATACAAATTATAATTTTTATAATTTTCTATAGTTGGCATATTTTGTCTTTAAATATTTTGTAATTATTAGTATTCTATGGTCGTCATTTAGGAGTATGACATTAATAATAAAAACTTATGCAATTTCATAATATTTTTTTAATACAAAATATATTATTGAAATTAAAAAATTTTATTTAATAATATTTTTATATTGTTTATGACATTATATGGTTCGACTATTGATTCAACCAATTGAACTAGTAAGCTTGTAACGGTGAAGGTTTTCTCAATTTAATTACCGGTCCAATTTTTAAAACATTGATAGAAACACACCTATATAAGTTTTTGTGACGCATTTGTGACACAATAAAGATTTGTCACATCTTTGTGACGAATTCATGACGAGTTAGCATCCTATTTAAAATTGGTGACGGATACGTTTTGTGACGGATAATTAGCCGTCACATATTTTGTACGGATTAGTGTCAAGAAGAAATCAGTCAAAAAAAGTGACAGATTTACGACGGGTTAGCAATCGGTGACCGACATGTTTGTGACGCATGATTATTCATCTCCGATTTGTGACGGATTTGGATAAAAAAAAATTTGTCAAAAAAATGTGATGGATTTACAACGGGTTATCATCTTATCACAAATCAGTGACGTACTTGTTTGCGACGGATGCTAATCCATCTCAGATTTGGGACGGATTAGTGTTGGAATAAACTCTGTCGTAAATTTGTGATGAATTTGAGACGGATGACATATCCGTCTCAAGACTGTGACAGAATTCTTGTGACGAACACGTACACTGTCACAAAAGCCCGTCACAAATGCATATGTCGATCCCCGCCTTTTCTTTTGTCCTCTTGCGGCGGTCTTGGGACAGATTAGTGACGATCTTGTGACAGGAAAATGGTCGTCACAAATAGCGTGTTTTCTTGTAGTGATCGGCGAAAACTGATTAAAAAAAGAAAAAGGAATATCAAGTTTTCGAAACACTCATCAACGAAAACTGATTAAAAATTAAAATGAATTTAAAGTTTTCGAAACACTCATCGGTGAATACTGATTAAAAAAAGAAAAATAAATATCAAGTTTTCGAAACACTTATTAGCGAAAACTTACAAAAAAATGAAAAATCAATATCAAGTTTTCGAAACCCTCATCGACGAAAACTGATTAAAAAAATAAAAATGAATATAATGTATTCAAAACACTCATCGGCGAAAACATATTAAAAAAGGAAAATGAATATCAAGTTTTCGAAACACTAATCGGTGAAAACTTATTAAAAAAAGAAAAATAAATATCAAGTTTTTGAAACACTCATCGGCGAAGAATGATTAAAAAAAAAGGTCAAAACCTCAAATTGGTCCTTTATGTTTGCACCAAGTTTCATATTGGTCATTTATGTTTCAAAAAGTCTAAATTGGTCCTTTATGTTTGCAAGAAGTTCCAAATTGGTCCTTCCGTCCAACTTCGTTAACTTTTTCCGTTAAGTGATGACGTGGCCAGCTGAGTTGGATCCTACGTGTAAAAAAATGTGACGTGGCACTCCACATCACTTGCCACGTCACTCTCCCACTTTCTCTCCCCGCCACGTCAGCCTCCTTCCTCTTCTTCTTCTTCTTCCCTTATGCTTCTCCATCTCCATATTCTTCCCTTTTGCTTCTCCATCTCCATATTCTTCATCACCACCATCATCTTCGTCTTCCTCCTCCACCACCACCGTCGCCACCGCCTTCCATTCTTCAAACTTTCTCAATCTTCCTCTGCTTAAATCTGCAAAACAAAATTGACAAAACTGGATCATATTCATATATATCTCTGTTTCTGTCAATTTAGTTCAAATACTAACCAGATATGATTAACTATGGTCAGATTCCTAGTGGACGATACGCCCATAAGGGTGCACACAAATTTGGAGCACAAGGGGATTCCATACCCGAAGGACCAAGCAATGGGAGTGTAGAGCTCGATATGGAACGCGGACGATTGGGCGACGCAGGGGGGCGCGTGAAGACGAACTGGAGCCACGCGCCGTTCGTGGCGACGTACAGGGGGTTCGAGATTAACGCGTGCGAGTGCGGTGGGTCGGTGGCCAGTATGGCGGAGAATGCGAGCAAGTGCAGTAGCAGTGAGGATAGGAAGTATTGGTGGGACGAGCCTACGTTGTCGGAGTTGAGTGTGCATCAGAGCCACCAGCTGAAGTGGGTTAGGGCTCACCATATGGTGTATGACTATTGTGTGGACACGGCTAGGTTTGCGGCCACGCCTGCTGAGTGTGTTCATCACCGTCACTACCATTAGGCACTAATTATTTATTTGACCATAGTTAATCATATATATATGAATATGATCCAGTTTTGTCAATTTTGTTTTGCAGATTTAAGTAGAGGAAGATTGAGAAAGTTTGAAGAATGGAAGGCGGTGGCGACGGTGGTGGTGGAGGAGGAAGACGAAGATGATGGTGGTGATGAAGAATATGGAGATGGAGAAGCAAAAGGGAAGAATATGGAGATGGAGAAGCATAAGGGAAGAAGAAGAAGAAGAGGAAGGAGGCTGACGTGGCGGGGAGAGAAAATGGGAGAGTGACGTGGCAAGTGATGTGGAGTGCCACGTCACATTTTTTACACGTAGGATCCAACTCAGCTGGCCACGTCATCACTTAACGGAAAAAGTTAACGAAGTTGGACGGAAGGACCAATTTGGAACTTCTTGCAAACATAAAGGACCAATTTAGACTTTTTGAAACATAAAGGACCAATATGAAACTTGGTGCAAACATAAAGGACCAATTTGAAGTTTTGACAAAAAAAAAATGAATATCAAGTTTTCGAAACACTCATCGGTGAAAACTGATTAAAAAAAGAAAAATGAATATCAAGTTTTCGATACACTCATCGGCGAAAAATGATTAAAAAAAGAAAAATGAATATCAACTTTTTGAAACACACATCGGTGAAAACTAATTAAATCAAGGAAAATAAATATCACGTTTTCGAAACACTCATCGACGAAAACTGATTAAAAAAAGGAAAATAAATATCAAATTTTCGAACCACTCATCGGCGAAAACTATTTAAAAAAAAGAAAAATGAATATTACATTTTCGAAACACTCATCGGCGAAAACTGATTAAAAATAAATAAATATTAAGTTCTCGAAACACTCATCGGCAAAAATTGATTAAAAAAAGAAAAATGAATATCAAGTTTTCAAAACACTTAACGGCGAAAATTGATTAAAAAAAAAGAAAAATGAATATCAAGTTTTCAGAACACTAATCGGCGAAAACTGATTAAAAAAAGAAAAATGAATATCAAGTTTTCGAAAACACTCATCGGCGAAAACTAATTAAAAAAATAATGAATATCAAGCTTTCGAAACACTCATTAGCGAAAAATGAATATAATGTTTTCGAAACACTCATTAGCGAAAACTTACTAAAAAAATGAATATCAAGTTTTCAGAACACTAATCGGCGAAAACTGATTGAAAAAAGAAAAATAAATATAAAGTATTCGAAACACTCATCGGCGAAAACTGGTTTAAAAAGGAAAATGAATATCATGTTTTTGAAAGACTCATCAGCGAAAACTTAATAAAAAAAGAAAAATGAATATCAAGTTTTCGAAACACTCATCGAGAAAACTGATTAAAAAAGAAAAATGAATATCAAGTTTTCGAAACACTTATTAGTGAAAACATACTAAAAAAAGAAAAAATGAATATCAAGTTTTCAAAACACTCATCGACGAAAACTGATTAAAAAAATAAAAAATGAATATAAAGTTTTCGAAACACTCATCGGTGAAAACTGATTAAAAAAAGAAAAAATGAATATCAAGTTTTCAGAACACTTATCGATGAAAACTGATTAAAAATAGAAAGCTGAATATCAAGTTTTCGAAAACACTCATCGACGATAACTGATTAAAAAAAATGAATATCAAGTTTTCGAAAGTCTCATCGAAAAAAACTGATTAAAAAAAGAAAAATGAATATCAAGTTTTCGAAACACTAATCGGCGAACACTGATTAAAAAAAAGTAAAAAGAATATAAAAAATGATTAAAAACTGAAAAATGACTATCAAGTTTTCAAAACACTTATCGGCGAAAACTGATTAAAAAAAAGAAAAATAAATATCAAGTTTTCGAAACATTCATCGGCGAAAACTGATTAAAACAATAAAAATGAATATAAAGTTTTCCAAACACTTGTCGGCGAAAACTGATCAAAAAAAGAAAAATGAATATCAAGTTTTCGAAACACTCATCGGTGAAAACTTATTAAAAAAAAATGAATATCAAGTTTTCGAAACACTCATCGACCAAAACTAATTAAAAAAGAAAAATGAATTTTAAGTTTTCGAAACATTTATCGGCGAAAAATGCTTAAAAAAAATGAATATCAAGTTTTCGAAATACTCATCGGCATAAACTAATTTAAAAGGAAAAATAAATTTCAAGTTTTCGAAACACTCATCGGTGAAAACTTATTAAAAAAAATGAATATTAAGTTTTCGAAACAAACATCGACCAAAACTAATTAAAAAAGAAAAATGAATATCAAGTTTTCAAAAAACTCATCGGCAAACACTGATTAAAGAAAAGAAAAATGAATATCACGTTTTTGAAACACTCATCGGTGAAAAATGATTCAGAAAAAGAAAAATGAATATCAAGTTTTCGAAACACTCATCGACCAAAATTAATTAAAAAAGAAAAATGAATATCAAGTTTTCAAAACACTCATCGGCGAAAACTGATCAAAAAAAAGAAAAATGAATATCAAGTTTTCGAAACAGTCATCGGCAAAAACTGATTAAAAAAAATAAAAATGAATATCAAGTTTTCGAAACACTAATCGGCATACACTGATTAAAAAAAGAAAAATGAATATCAAGTTTTCGAAACACTTACTAGCAAAAACTTACTAAAAAAAGAAAAATGAATATCATGTTTTCGAAACACTCATCCACTAAAACTGATTAAGAAAATAAAAATGAAGATTAAGTTTCGAAACACTCATCGGTGAAAACTTATTAAAGAAGAAAAATGAATTTCAAGTTTTCGAAATATTCATCGGCGAAAACAGATAGAAAACAAGAAAAATGAATATCAAGATTTTGAAACACTCATCGGCGAAAAATGATTACAAAAAGAAAATTGAATATCATGTTTTCGAAACACTCATTGGCAAAACCTGATTAAAAAAAGAAAAATGAATATGAAGTTTTCGAAACACTCACCGGCGAAAACTTACTAAAAAAAGAAAAATGAATATCCAGTTTTCGAAATACTTATCGACGAAAACTGATTAAAAAAATAAAAATGAATATAAAGTTTTCGAAACACTCATCGGCGAAAACTGATTAAAAATAGAAAAAGAATATCAAGTTTTCGAAACAATCATCGGTGAAAACTTATTAAAGAAAGAAAAATGAATATCAAGTTTTCGAAACACTCATGCGCGAAAAAAACTTATTAAAAAAAGAAAAATAAAGATCAAGTTTTTGAAACACTCATCGGCGAAAAATGATTAAAAAAAGAAAAATGAATATCAAGTTTTCGAAATACTTCTCGGCGAAAACTGATTAAAAAAAGAAAAATGAATATCAAGTTTTCGAAACACTCATCGACCAAAACGGTTTAAAAAATAAAAATAAATACCAATTTTTCGAAACACTCATCGACGAAAACTGATTAAAAAAGGAAAATGAATATCAAGTTTTCAAAACACTAATCGGCGAAAACTGATTAAAAAAATAAAAATGAATATCAAGTTTTGGAAACACTCATTGGTGAAAAATGATTAAAAGAAGAAAAATAAATATCAAGGTTTCGAAACACTTATCGGCGAAAACTGATAAGAAGAAGGAAAATGAATATCAAGTTTCCGAAACACTCATCGGCGAAAACTATTCAAACAAAAAGAAAAATGAATATTACGTTTTCGAAACACTCATCGGCGAAAGCTGATTAAAAAAGAAAAATAAATATCAAGTTTTCGAAACACTTATCGGCGAAAACTGATTAAAACAAAAAAAAACGAATATCAAGTTTTCAAAACAATCATCGGCGAAAACTGATTAAAAAAAGAAAAATGAATATCAAGTTTTCAGAACACTCATCGGCGAAAACTGATTAAAAAAAGAGAACTGAATATCAAGTTTTTGAAAGCACTCATCGGCGAGAACTGATTAAAAAAATGAATATCAAGTTTTCGAAACACTCATCGGAAAAAAACTGATTAAAAAAAGAAAAATGAATATCAAGTTTTCGAAAAACTCATCGTCGAAAACTGATTAAAAAAAATGAATATAAAAAATGAAAAATGACTATCAAGTTTTCGAAACAATAATCCTCAAAAACTGATTAAAAATAATAAAAATAAATATCAAGTTTTCGAAACACTCATCGGCGAAAATTGATTAAAAAAAATAAAAATTAATATAAAGTTTTCGAAACACTTATTGGCGAAAACTGATTAAAAAAAGAAAAATGAATATCAAGTTTTCGGAATACTCATCGGCAAAAACTGACTAAAAAAGAAAAATGAATATGAAGTTTTCGAAACACTTATCAGCGAAAACTTACTAAAAATAGAAAAATGAATATCCTATTTTTGAAATACTCATCGGCGAAAACTGATTAAAAAAATTAAAATGAATATAAAGTTTTCAAAACAATCATCGGCGAAAACTGATTAAAAATAGATAAAGAATATCAAGTTTTCAAAACACTCATCGGTGAAAAATGATTAAAAAAAGAAAAAAGAATATCAAGTTTTCGAAACACTCCTCGGCGAAAATTGATTAAAAAAAGAAAAATGAATATCAAGTTTTCGAAACACTCATCGACGAAAACTGATTAAAAAAAATAAAAATAAATATCAATTTTTCGAAACACTCATCGCCGAAACCTGATTAAAAAATGAAAATGAATATCAAGTTTTCGAAACACTCATCGACGAAAACTGATTTAAAAAGAAAAATGAATATCAAGTTTTCGAAACACTCATCGGCGAAAACTGATTAAAAAAATAAAAATGAATGTGAAGTTTTCGAAAGACTCCTCGGCGAAAACTGATTAAAAAAACAAAAATCAATATCAAGTTTTCGAAACACTCATCGACGAAAACTGATTAAAAATAAATAAAAATAAAAACCAATTTTTTGAAACAATCAACGCCGAAAACTGTTTAAAAATCGAAAATGAATATCAAGTTTTCGAAACACTCATCGGCGAAAACTGATTAAAAAAAGAAAAATGAATATCAAGTTTTCGAAACACTCATCGGCGAAAAATGATAAAAAAAAAAAGAAAAATAAATATCAAGTTTTCGAAACACTCCTCGGCGAAAAATGATTAAAAAAAGAAAAAAAAATATCAAGTTTTTGAAACACACATCGGTCAAAACTAATTAAATAAAGAAAAATGAATATCACGTTTTCGAAACACTTATCGGCAAAAACTGATTAAAAAAAGGAAAATGAATATCAAGTTTTCTAAACACTAATCGACGAAAACTGATTAAAAAATGGAAAATTAATATCAAGTTTTCGAAACACTCCTCGGCGAAAACTAATTAAAAAAAGAAAAATGAATATCAAGTTTTCGAAACACTCATCGACGAAAACGGATTAAAAAAATAAAAATGAATATCAAGTTTTCGAAACACTCATTGGTGAAAAATGATTAAAAAAAGAAAAATAAATATCAAGTTTTCGAAATACTTATCGGCGAAAAATGATTAAAAAAGGAAAATGAATATCAAGTTTTCGAAACACTCATCGGTGAATACGAATTAAATAAAGAAAAATAAATGTCATGTTTACGAAACATTCATCGGCGAAAACTGATTAAGAAAAAGAAAAATGAATATCAAGTTTTCGAAACACTCATCGGCGAAAACTATTTAAAAAAAAGAAAAATGAATATTACGTTTTCGAAACACTCATCGGCGAAAACTGATTAAAAAAAGAAAAATAAATATCAAATTTTTGAAACATTCATCGGCGAAAACTGATTAAAAAAAAAGAAAAACGAATATCAAGTTTTCAAAAAACTCATCGGCGAAAACTAATTAAAAAAATAAGAAAAATGAATATCAAGTTTTCAGAATACTCATCCGCGAAAACTGATTAAAAAAAGAAAATTGAGTGTCAAGTTTTCGAAAACACTCATCGGCGAGAACTGATTAAAAAAAGAGAAATGAATATCAAGTTTTCGAAACACTCATCGGAAAAAAAAACTAATTAAAAAAAGAAAAATGAATATCAAGTTTTCGAAACACTCATCGGCGAAAACTGATTAAAAAAAAGAAAAATGAATATGAAGTTTTCGAAACACTCATCGACGAAAACTTACTAAAAAAAGAAAAATGAATATCAAGTTTTCAAAATACTTATCGACGAAAACTGATTAAAAAAAATAAAAATGAATATAAAGTTTTCGAAACACTCATCGGCGAAAACTGAATAAAAATAGAAAAAGAATATCAAGTTTTCGAAACACTCATCGGTGAAAACTGATTAAAAAAATTAAAATGAATATAAAGTTTTCAAAACACTCATCTGTCACGACCCCCTATCGGACGACCGTGACCGGCACGGGAGGTAGGATTTCTCCTATCCCGTAAGCCTCTAATTCCTTATTGACATTCTTATATATATGCATAACTACCCATTTCTATTACAAACAATATATAGTATATATGGTCATCCCTATCCGGTGACCTAAGTAGCACGCAATCCACGGCTCGCTCAATGCCGCTTCAGTCTATACATATACACATAATCAATCACACGTACATATATTATACATATTGATCACGCGCTTAAGGGCGGGTGATCTATCCTATTCACATGCAGAATCCCTGTGTACAGTCAAGCATATATATTCAATCACACACCTGCATAAAATATACATATTGATCACACGCCTCAATGCGTGTGACCTATCCTATTCACATGCAGAAGCTGTATTTTCATACCATCAAGTATTCTGTCACACATATATATAAATTTACATATTGACCACACGCCCAGTGCGTGTGATCTATCCTATTCACATGCGGAAGTCACAATCATATATATATATATATATACACATGATATTCATCATATCATAACCTATGATCCCAACAACCAGACCAATCTTTAACCTGTATGAAGCTGACAATTCTAGAGTGTGACATATACATATATGCATATAGCAACTGTACAAAACAATGCTATACCAAAATCAATCATATACATATATATCCTGTCAAAATACATATAACAGTACTACCCACGCGAACAATGCGTGCGGTCTCTAAGTCTGTCCGCCTCCCTGAGATGAAGTGGAAGCGCTCCCGATGCCTAGACCACCTGTGTCTGTAACATTTAACACTGGGGTGAGTCAAACGGACTCAGTGAGAGGCTTTCCCATCCCTGGTGTAGTAGCGGGTACCACTACAACTGGGGAAAGGAGCCAATCACAAACACATACGAATATAACAGATTAAACTTCCATATATTAAGTGGTCAGGCAATTATCTTATATCATATTCACAATAAAGAATTTAAAGCATGGATTTACATACATTTAAATTCACACATACATCATATCATGATTTAACATATAATTCCATGTGGTCCTCTGTATTCAAGTCATCATAATCATAAACTGGCCCGAAGGTACTATCTCCATTAGGAGAGAATCTGGCCCGAAGGCAATATCTCCGTTAGGAGGGAATCTGGCCCGAAGGCAATATCTCACGTGAGCAATATGGGAACCTAGTTGATCATTATAAGAACCCCTGGTCCCAAGACTATACTTGGAACAATAGTCTGACCCCAAGACTTCACTTGGAGCATAGCCGGCGACTAATCTGACCTCGGTTTACCCAAGGCAATAGCCACAATGTGGTGTACTCATATACTCTGTATATCTGTGGGTTGACTCAAGACAAGAGACTCAATCTACCTGGACCACCCGTGATAGACTCGGTTCCCGCGTTGTACCATAAATGACCCCTATGGACCACTACTTGTTCATTTTACTTCTTCTTAGGCAAATCTAGATTTCCAAGTGGTTTCTAATTCGAACTCTTGGTTCAGAACAAAGTCACCTAGGTTTATTCTCTTTAAGGACTTACATACAAAACCACCCTTCAGATAATATCTACTCGATCCTACCCCCGATATCGTATAGGTCTCGAGGACCTCCTTTCCATATAAGGCTCCTTGAGCCACCATTGCTTTTACAATTCACATACACACATATAGCACATTTTCACATATACTGTAATTTAGGAACAACAATAGCATGTTATCTAACATGTAATTCCTACAAATAGGCAAGAAGGCAAAACATATATCCATATCCGCAGTCAACCCTATAGGACAGGGATAGGAAAGCCCCTCACCTGGTTGGCCCCTCTTATCGGCTCTCGGTGCGCCCGAAAGTCCACTCACAGTATGGTGCCCTATACACATATACTTGAGAGATTCATAAACTTGCAATTTCAACCAATATAGTGTACATGTAACGCTAACGCTCATGTTCCTTCTAATTAATTCCATAGACTAGTTGTTGGCTTGGAATGCCCTCAACTAGTTTTCGGAACACCTAGCATGCTTCTAATCGTGTCCAACCCTTGCTAAATCACACTATTCGGAAGCCTTGAGTTGGAAATGCAAGGTTACCCAATTTCATCTCTATGTGTCCATATGAAATTCCCATTACCCAAGTCTTGAATTTATGATTCAAGAGAGTCATAAATTCTACTTGTCTAAAATTTCCATTTACCGAATTAACTTTCAATACTTTACCTACACACAAATACACCTATCCGGATACGCGTAAAATTAGGAAAGTGTCTCTTTTTCCCTGAACCGGGTTCCGGGTTAGACGGGAATTACTCGGGTTCTAATCCCTCGTACATTCCAATAATTTTTAGCAATTATATAATTATCATTCAACCTTTCAAAGCACCCCAAATCATTCCACAACACCCTTAAACCTTAACAACCACATTTTCCTACACTTTTTCCAACCCGGATAAATTCTATCAATTTGGTTCCGGTTCCTAAGCTTCCAACTCACTTCCTAGCATGCAAATACTTCAATTTAGGACCCAGAATACTCAGATTGAATCAATTGGGGTCTTTCCAAAAATCCCTAAAATTGATAAAATTGGGGTTTGAGAGTTTCGGGACTTCTCACCTCGATTCAACCGGTTAGAAGGACGATATGGAGTAGAGGAGACTCCTGGCTACCTTCCCCGGTGAAGAAACGGCATTTTCTGGCGAGAAAGCTTTCTTCCTCTTGTTTCTCTCTCTAACCCGAACTCTCTCTCTCTCTAGCACACGGTGGCGTTCTCCGGCTCCGGTGGACGGCGACTCCGACCACCACGCGTGCATTCGGCCACTCTCGCACGTCGTTCACCCTCCGTGAGCTCCTCCCCCTCTCCCTCTCGTGTTTCCCGTTCAGCCCGTGCGTGAAGAATGGACGCCCAGCTCTCACAGTTTTTGTTCCTTTCTTTTCTATTCATAATCCTCACTTATATGATATATATATATATATATATATATATATATATATATATATATATTAAAAAAGAAATTCTGATTTCCTTTTTCTTTCCTTTACTCTTAATTTATTCTTTTCCTTTTTACATAATAACTTAATACATATAAATATCACTAAATAAAAAAATAAAAAGAAATCTGATTTAATAATAAAAAAATATAGAAGTATTAGGATTTTACAAAAATTTATATTTACCACAAAATAAGTGATAGGCTAGTGTGTATTTTTCATCTCATTTTCCTCTTTTGAATTAATTAATTTAATTTAATTGATGACGCTAGTTAAAATGTTCTTGGGCATTACAATCTTCCCCCCTTAAGAAATTCGGTCCCTGAATTTCAAACAAAATACTAACCTTAGTCTCGAAAGAGATGAGGATACGTTCTGCGCATTTCACCCTCGACCTCCCATGTAGCTTCTTCGGTCGAGTGGTTTCTCCACAGAACTTTAACCAATGGAATCTCTTTCGTTCTGAGTTTCTTCAACTGCCGATCTAAGATTTCCACTGGCTCCTCTTCATACGTCATATTTTCGGTTAGTTGCACGTCTTGCAATTGGATCACGTGCGAGGGATCCGGAAGATACTTCCGAAGCATCGATACGTGAAAGACAGGGTGTACCCCCTTCAGCTCCGTAGGTAATTCCAACAGATACGCTACATTCCCAATTCGTTCTAAGATTTCAAACGGTCCAATATACCGGGGACTCAACTTCCCTTTCTTACCGAACCGCATTACGCCTTTCATCGGTGATATTCTCAAGAACACCTGATCACCAACGGCAAACTCCAGTTCTCTCCTTCGATTGTCTGCATAAGACTTTTGCCTACTCTGAGCCGTCAGCAATCTCTCCCTTATACACTTTACTTTCTGTAAGGCATCTTGTAACAATTCCGGGCCGACTAGGCTAGCTTCTCCGACCTCGAACCACCCAATCGGGGATCTGCATCTACGGCCGTACAGAGCCTCAAAGGGTGCCATTTGAATACTTGCTTGATAACTGTTATTGTACGCAAACTCAGCCAAGGTTAAATACTTTTCCCAACTTCCGCCGAAATCCATAATACACGCCCGAAGCATGTCCTCAAGAATCTGAATGGTTATTTCTGATTGCCCATCGGTCTGTGGGTGGAAGGCAGTACTCAGATCAACTCTAGTTCCCAACACTTCCTGCAATGACTTCCAAAACCTGGAAGTGAACTGTGGACCTCTATCAGATATTATGGATACTGGCATACCGTGCAATCTAACGATCTCTGATAGATATATCTGTGCATATTGACTCACTCCGTAAGTGGTCTTAACTGGCAGAAAGTGCGCGGACTTAGTCATGCGATCCACTATCACCCAAACCGAATCAAATCCACGTTGTGATCTTGGCAACCCTGTTACAAAATCCATCGTTATCCTCTCCCATTTCCACTCAGGTATTTCTATCTGTTGTAATGTTCCGGCGGGCTTTTGGTGTTCAGCCTTGACTTGCTGACACACTAAGCACCTAGCTACATAGTTTGCGACATCCTTTTTCATGCCATTCCACCAATACAATTGTTTCAGGTCATGATACATCTTATTAGCTCCCGGATGGATTGTATACGCTGTCTGGTGTGCTTCTTCAAGTATTCTTTCTTTCAAGTTATCAACCATAAGGACACACAACCGTCTCTCCAACCGAAGTATCCCAAAATCATCTATAGAGAATCGGACGTCGTCCCCTTTCACTTTAGTTACGGTATCCTTGATTTGCTTGAGGTCGGTATCTTCGTCTTGTCTAGCCTTCACCTCTTCGACCAAAGAGGACTTAGCTTGCAAATGGGCTAAAAGTGAGTTAGAACTTCCAATCTCAAACTGATTTCCCGTTTGCTCTAGCTCGTGCAGTTCTCTAATTAACGGTCTCCTTTCTTCACTTATATGAGCAAGACTGCCCATGGATTTCCGACTCAGAGCATCGGCTACCACATTAACCTTTCCTGGATGATACAAGATCGTGCAGTCGTAGTCTTTCAACAACTCCAACCATCGACATTGTCTCAAGTTCAAGTCTTTCTGCTCGAAAATGTATTTGAGGCTTTTGTGGTCTGTATAAATTTCACAAGTCTCACCATATAAGTAGTGTCTCCATATTTTCAAAGCGAATACTACCGCTGCCATTTCGAGGTCGTGAGTCGGGTAGTTCTTCTCATGCTTCCTCAGTTGTCGCGATGCATACGCAATCACCTTGCCATGTTGCATCAAGACACACCCTAACCCGATCCTCGACGCATCACAGTATACCACATACCCTCCTGTGCCTTCAGGTAATGCTAGCACCGGAGCGGTAGTGAGGCTGTCCTTCAGCTTCTGAAAACTCTGCTCACACTTGTCATCCCATACAAACTTCACTCCTTTCTGAGTCAATCTAGTCATAGGTGCAGCAACCTTAGAGAAGTCCTGCACAAATCTTCTATAATATCCCGCCAAACCCAAGAAACTGCGAATCTCCGTAACAGAGGTAGGCTGAGACCAATTCTTCACTGCCTCTACCTTACTTGGATCAACGTGGATTCCCTCTGATGATACCACGTTACCCAAAAAGGCAACTCTGTCAAGCCAGAATTCACACTTAGAGAACTTGGCATACAGTTTTTCCTCTCTCAACCTTTGTAATGCTAGTCTCAAGTGTTCAGCATGTTCCTCAGAATTCTTTGAATAAACCAATATGTCGTCAATCAAGACAATGACAAATCGGTCCAGAAATGGTTTAAAGGCCCTGTTCATCAGGTCCATGAACGCTGCATGAGCATTAGTTAATCCAAAAGACATCACCAAGAACTCGTAATGCCCATATCGGGTCCGGAATGCGGTCTTAGGTATGTTTGATTCTCGAATCTTTAATTGATGGTACCCAGATCGCAAATCAATCTTGGAAAACCGCTTCGCACCCTGCAACTGATCAAATAGGTCATCTATCCTCGGCAGTGGATATTGATTGCGAATCATTACTTTGTTTAACTTTCGGTAATCGATACACAACCGCAAAGATCCGTCCTTCTTCTTCACAGAAAGGACCAGTGCACCCCAAGGAGAGAAACTGGGTCTTATAAAACCCTTTTCAAGCAATTCTTGCAATTGTGTATGTAGCTCCTTCAGCTCTTTCGGAGCCATACGGTAAGGTTGTGTGGAGATGGGCTGAGTACCAGGTTGCAGCTCAATTCCAAATTCAATCTCACGATCGGGCGGCAACCCCGACAATTCTTCTGGAAATACATCCAAGAACTCTCGCACCACAGGTACTTGAGTCGGTGAAAGTACTTCTTTCGTGGTATCTTGGACGAATGCCAAGTACCCTTTGCATCCCTTTGCAAGTAACTTGGACGCCTTCAAAGCCGAGATCAAGCTTGGATACGGTGCAGCTCCAACCCCCCGTATCACAAAAGGCTCCTCGTTTGGCATATTGAATTTCAAGCATTTAGCCCTGCAGTCAACAACCGCATGGCAAGACGACAACCAATCCATTCCGAGGATCACATCAAGATCAACCATACACAACAACCGAAGGTCTACCACAGTCTCATGACCATCGACCTCCACAATGCAAGACTTGTGCACATACTCTAGTTGTACCGATTCTCCCATTGGTGTAGAGACCAGTACTGTTTCTTCCATTCTAGATGGACTTTTGTTGAATTTAGAGGCAAATGCATGTGACACATAGGAATGAGTGGAGCCGGAATCAAATAAGACTCGTGCTTCAAGAGAGCAGACAATAAGAGTACCTGTCACAACCACATTTGATGCATGAGCATTCTGCTAAAGCAGCCTCTGTGCTATTTCTAGCTAGCTATATGTCTTTTACATATAGCATGAGGGTAATGAAATACTCTCAACTTTCTTGAAATGGACTAAGCGGTCAATTACCACGAGTCTAGATTAATATGTGAGATCTTGACAGATCCTCGGAGTCAGCATACTCTGCGCTCCTGGCCTTTTGCCATGAGACCTATGTGCTTGTGCACATAGATCCCTTCTCCTAGTTTGCCATACAATAAAGTGGTCATGACATCTTAATCGATGTACTCCCAGACTTAAACTAGTGACCAAAGCTAGAATCAAACTTTGATCACACAACAGACGAGAAGGCTTCGTCACAATCGATATCTTTTTGTTGTGTGCACTTCTTCACTGCTTAATGTGCCTAGTAGTGGTTGATTAACCCATCTGCCTCCCCTAAGTTTTGAGAGCACAGTTGTTCTCAAAATGCCTTGTGACGCGGGGCAGATGCACCAAGTCTTATACTTGGTATGTCCTTATAGACTTGGTCTTTTCTTCTTCTATCGTTGTAGTCCACTTTTTACTAGTAGGGCTGGAGAGAGCCTTTTAAACTATCTTAGGCTCTACTTGATAATTTTGGTACTCCTCTAGTACTCCTCTTGGATTGTGCTTCGTGGAAGATATGCTCCTCATAAGCATTACTCCCACTGGACTCAGCAACTGGAGATGCGTCTATACGCTCCTCTCAACTTGTTGTAGGTCCGTCTTCTTTCAATAAAGATGCACATACCAAAATCCATCTCCCTTGCTCTAGAAAAGTTTGTCTTATGGATCATTAAATCCTTAGACTCAAATTATGTGACTAGAGTGTCTTCATTCTCGCTAATGAAGACAGATCCTTCTGAGTGACCAAGCTATCTTACCAAGATACGCTACTTGCCTCTTGGGTCAAGCTTCCCATACTCATAGGAAGGATCAAGTATGCTGTACACCCTCATGGTCTCAGAATACTCTAATCAGGTCTTTTACCTAACTAGAACTCATAAGGAGTCACTCACATAATTTGAAAGGGCATACTGTAAAGTACAAAAGTGACTATTGGCAAAACATCTCCCCAATGGGAACGTTCACCTGAGTCATTATCAACTTAACCAACTCCAGGAGCAACTCATTTTGCTGTGGAGTGTGTGGAATAGTTTGTTTTCTAACTATCCCAATGTAATGCCCCTATATTTCTAGTTGATAGTTTGAAATTAGAGCATCCAAAAAATTTATTAGTTAAAAAAAAAACAGAGAATGAAGGTCTTCATAGAAAGGTAGTAGGGACTTTGTTGGAAGGAATTTTACTTACATGAGGCATAAATGTGATTTACACCAATACAATTTATACATTAAAAAGAAACCTCTCACTCACGGATGAAAACACGTGCCATTTCTTTTTCGTTCTTCTTTTGCGTTTTCTAGAGGGTTCCCGTTTTTTTCTTCAACTATACCCTCCACCCCTCCCGTCGCTTATCTCCGCCAACTAGCCACCGTCGGAGCTTCACCGGAGCAACATCAACGTCGAAGAGAGCTGTGCAATGGCGTCGGTGAGAGATGAGTTTTCTTCTTTTCAACATTTAAATTCTGCGTTTTTTTTTGTGAGAAAGGGGAGGAAATGGTGGATTGGGGTGAGTTCCTTCTCTAGCATGATTGCTAATTCCTCCTCTCACTCTCTTGCTTTTGCCGTCACCCAAACATCATTGGTTTTCCATGAATCTGCCCATGTGAACATCTTTCAAACTCAAGAGAATTTGGGGCTTTTATAGATAATGCTTTAAAGCTTCAACTTGGATGATTAGGAGTGATACCCACATCATTAGTTTCCCATTCCTTATTTCCAAAGGTAATCTCTAAGCTTAAACCTTCATGGATATATTTGGGAATACTCTAGGGTTCATGAATAAAGAAATAGGAACTTTCAAATAATAATAATATATAAATAAATAAATTTGTGTTGTTGTGATAAAGTATTTGAACTAAAAATTTAGTATTTAATTAAGCTTGAAGAGATTAAGTGTAATACCCGAGGATATTTTAACTAGCATTACGAATTTAATTAGATCAATTAATTTAAGAGTGGGAAATATTTTTATGCTATTTATTTATTTAATTATTTTATCTTATTATATCAGGTTTCATTTCCTTTTGTGATATGTATATATATATTTTTTTAATTATATATATATATATATATATATATATATATATGTATGTATGTATGTATTATATAAAGGAAAGAAAAGAAAAAAAAATTAAATTAAAGAGAGGGAAGGAAATCAGATTCCTTTTTCTTTTGTAATATATGTATACTATTTTATTATAATATAAATATATATATTGTATAAGAGAGGAAATCAGGAAAAGAAAAAGAAGCAGAGAGAGAGAGCCGTGAGAGAACGCACGAACGGAAAGAAAAACGAGAGAGAGGAGGAGCAAGCGTTTGAGGCGTTGTGCTCGGGGAGCATCACGGACGGAACCGCACGGAGGGGAGGCGGAGCAAGGCGTTGACGGGCTGAGCACGAGTGGTGGCCGGAGTTCATCGCCGTCTCCGTTGTGCTAGAGAGAGAGAGAGCTACGGGCTAGAGAGAGAAAGCAAAGGGAGAGAATTTCTCGCCCGAAAACGCCGTCTCTTCACCAGGGAAGGTAGCTGGGAGTCTCCTCTACTCCATATCGTCCTTCTAACCGGTTGAATCGAGGTGAGAAGTCCCGAAACTCTCAAACCCCAATTTTATCAATTTTAGGGATTTTTGGAAAGACCCCAATTGATTCAATCTGAGTATTCTGGGTCCTAAATTGAAGTATTTGCATGCTAGGAAGTGAGTTGGAAGCTTAGGAACCGGAACCACATTGATAGAATTTATCCGGGTTGGAAAAAGTGTAGGAAAATGTGGTTGTTAAGGTTTAAGGGTGTTGTGGAATGATTTGGGGTGCTTTGAAAGGTTGAATGATAATTATATAATTGTTAAAAATTATTGGAATGTACGAGAGGAATTAAAACCCGAGTAATTCCCGTCTCACCCGGAACCCTGTTCGGGGAAAAAGAGACACTTTCCTAATTTTACGCGTATCCGGATATGTGTATTCGTGTGTAGGTAAAGTATTGAAAGTTAATTCGGTAAATGGAAATTTTAGACAAGTAGAATTTATGACTCTCTTGAGTCATAAATTCAATACTTGGGTAATGGGAATTTCATATGGACACATAGAGATGAAATTGGGTAACCTTGCATTCCCAAGTCAAAGCTTCCGAATAGTGTGATTAAGAAAGAGTTGAACACGAATAGAAGCATGCTAGATGTTCCGAAAACTAGTTGAGGGCATTCCAAGCCAACAACTAGTCTATGGAATTAATTAGAAAGAACATGAGCATTAGCGTTACATGTACACTATAGGGGTTGAAATTGCATGTTTCTGAATCTCTCAAGTATATGCGTATAGGGCACCATACTGTGAGTGAACTTTCGGGCGCACCGAGAGCCGATCAGAGGGGCCAACCAGGTGAGGGGCTTTCCTATCCCTGTCCTATAGGGTTGACTGCGGATATGGATATATGGTTTGCCTTCTTGCCTATTGGTAGGAATTACATGTTAGAAAACATGCTATTGTTGTTCCTAAATTACAGTATATGTGAAAACGTGCTATATGTGTGTTTGTGAATTGTAAAAGCAATTGTGGCTCAAGGAGCCTTATATGAAAAGAAGGTCTACGGGACCTATACGATATCGGGGGTAGGATCGAGTAAATACTATCTGAAGGGTGTGGTTTTGTATGTAAGTCCTTAAAGAGGTTAGACCTAGGTGACTTTGTTCTGAACCAAGAGTCCGAATTAGAAACCACTTGAAAATCTAGATTTGCCTAAGAAGTGAAATGAACAAGTAGTGGTCCATAGAGGTCATTTATGGTACAACGCGGGAACTGAGTCCATCATGGATGGTCCGGGTAGATTGAGTCTCTTGTCTTGAGTCAAACTCATTGAGATACAAGTATTTGAGTACACCACATTGTGGCTATTGCCTTGGGTAAACCGAGGTCAGATGAGTCGCCGGCTATACTCCAAGTAAAGTCTTGGGGTCAGACTATTGTTCCAAGTGTAGTCTTGGGACCAGGGGTTCCTAGAATGATCAACTAGGTTCCCATATTGCTCACGTGAGATATTGCCTTCGGGCCAGATTCCCTCCTAACGGAGATATTGCCTTCGGGCCAGATTCCCTCCTAACGGAGATATTGCCTTCGGGCCAGATTCTCTCCTAACGGAGATATTGCCTTCGGGCCAGTTTATGATTACGGTTAATTGAATACGGGTGACCACATGGAATTATATGTTAAATCATGATATGATGTATGTGTGAATTTAGATGTATGTAAATCCATGCTTTAAATTCTTTATTGTGAATATGATATATGTTAATTGCCTGACCACCTAATATATGAAAATTTAAACCTGTTATATGTGTATGTGTTTGTGATTGGCTCCTCTTCCCCAGTTGTAGTGGTACCCGCTACTACACCAGGGATGGGAAAGCCTCTCACTAAGTCCGTTTGACTCACCCCAATTTTAAATGTTACAGACACAGGTGGTATAGGCATCGGGAGCGCTTCCACTTCATCTCAGGGAGGCGGGCAGACTTAGAGACCGCACGCATTGTTCGCGTGGGTAGTATTGATATATGTATTTTGTCAGGATGTATATGTATATGATTCTTTTGGTATAGCATTGTTTTGTACAGTTGCTATATGCATATATGTATATGTCACACTCTAGAACTGTCGGCTTCATACAGGTTAAAGATTGGTCTGGTTGTTGGGATCATAGGTCACACATGATGAATATCATGTGTATATATATATATATATATGTGAATGTGACATCCGCATGTGAATAGGATAGATCACACGCACTGAGCGTGTGGTCAATATGTAAATTATATATATGTGTGACTGAATACTTGATTGTGTGAAAATACGGCTTCTGCATGTGAATAGGATAGGTCACACGCATTGAGGCGTATGTATATTTTATGCAAGTGTGTGATTGAATATATATGCTTGACTGTACACAGGAATTCTGCATGTGAATAGGATAGATCACCCGCCCTGAAGCGCGTGATCAATATGTATATTATATGTACGTCTGATTGACTATGTGTATATGTATAGACTGAAGCGGCGTTGAGCGAGCCGTGGATTGCCTGTTACTTAGGTCACCGGACAGGGATGACCATATATACTATATATTGTTTGTAACAGCAATGGGTAGTTATGCATATATAAGAATGTCAATCAGGAATTAGAGGCTTACGGGATAGGAGAAATCCTACCTCCCGTGCCGGTCACGGACGTCCGATAGGGGGTCGTGACATTAAGAAATTTGAATTGTAAATTAGATCTAGATATTACTAAATGAACTGTTAGAATAAAGGATAGATAAATCATTTGAATAAGAAGATAATATTTGTGCAATGCTATACTCTTTAGGAGCTTCTGGGGACACATTTATTATTGGTGTTTGACTTGAGGAAGTAATTAGGAGCATACTCAATCTACTCCTTGCGTTATATATCGGTGAGTAGATGATACGCGTTATAACGCGTTTTCTTGTTTTCCATATATCCAGCCCTTTTCATTATCCTTCATTTTATTGTATTATATCTGCGTGGCCTTGGGACAACCCATCTAATAAGTTATTTTCCTTTGAAAAAAAAAAGAGATTTCTTTCTATATGATATATCTTATTTATATATGATTATAAAGCATAGAAATTTATGATTGAAAGTTACGAGTTTATTGTGATAACATAATTTAACAACATGTCATAAAGTAATTATTTATCTATGTTCTTTTTATTCAAATTGATCTACGTGGATGAGATATACTTGAAACATAAACTACTTGGAGATTTTACTCATTGATATGTTTAGTGGGAGGAACTCTTTCTAGAACACTGGTGCTACAGCTGTATCTGTAGCCCTATACGCGCGTAGGTCAAAACCTCAGCTAGCAGAGGTCAGGTGATGCTAGCCCCGTGTGCGGCCACACACGTGGAGTGTATGTGCATTATATGAAGGGTTTGGGGCCACGTAAAGGAGTTGTGGCCGGAGTTATGTGGTTGTATCATTATGGTGTTGAGGAGGGATGAAATTTGGAGGGTATATGAAATGTTCTGTGAGAAGTTTCTCCCATAAAACTTGATTTTGATGTATTTGAAAACCTCAATTTAGTTTATATATATTATTTGAGGTACTCAATATTTTTAAGGCCTTATTTAATTTATTGAAATCATTTTCAAGATACTTTCTGATTTGATATATCTATATTGCCCCATTTCAAGTATAATATTGAAATGGCTTGTGAACTCACCTTGATTTTGACATTATAAATTTTATTTTCTTTATTGGAAAACACTCGTGCCTCGGCTTGTCCTGCATCAGTTGTAGCGTGTGTTATCTGCTCACTGAGTTGTAAAACTCGCCCCTCATTTCATTTTTCAGCTACAGGTGTAACTTTGACCCATCTCGCTCAGTGTAGCTCGGGCATATGTGTTCTTGGTGAGCCTGCTTTTGTCCGTGGGCTATAATATATTTTGATTCCTTTCCAACCAATGTTTTGCCTCTAGCAAGCTCCAATGGTCACAGGCTGGATTCTCGGTATTCTTTTGTTGTATTTCGATTGAGGGTATATTAGTTTTGAATTGACTGAGAGCAAAGTTCTCTAATAGAAATATTGGGTTGATTATTAGTATGTTGAGTTGTTGGGAAATATTTTAATTTTAGGAGATACTCTGGCGAATTTTCATTAGGGATCCCTTGTGCTTTGATATGGGGATACAAAAAAACTGTGATGCATATGTTTTGTTGTTCGGGCTTACAGGATTATAGTGTTTTTCTTGAATCTGGTGCCGGTCACTCCTCCTTTATTTTCGGGGGTGTGACAGAATGGTATCAGAGCTCTAGGTTTTCCTGTGATCATTGGAGCAAAGTGTTCTTTGATGAGACTTCATCTATCGTTATGAAACCCGGGCATAACTATAGGTGAGGTAACATTGAAGACCTTTTAGGGTGTGTTGTCCTTCCTCTCTTTCGATTCTTTCTTATCTTTTCAAGTCATTTCCTTCACTAAATCTTTAATCCTAGATGGTGATATTGAACTAGGACGGTGGAGCAATTATAACCAAAATTTTTTTTATCTATTACTGAAGATTGATCTTGGAAGCTAGTTTTAGTCAATTTCTAAAATAAGGGTGAAATTTGATTGTTGGGGAAACAATGACACTTCTTCTAGACCAAAACCTTCATTCTTCTAAAATAAGAATTTCTGCTAGCTCCTAACACACTATAAGTTTGTAAACTAATGGTCTTGGTGAACAGAAGACTTTTCAATTTCAGTTCGAGGACATTGTCAAGGTGATTCGATCTCTTTTGCCACTCAATTTAGTGATATATTCGCTAGATTAGACTTTGAGGTTCTAACAATTCATGACAATTTAGCATATACAATTTATAATGAAGGTTAGTTTGTTAGTTAAAACTCTTTTAGCTTAATGAGAATTACCTTGAAATTTCATTAAAATCTTTGGCCATTTCTGCATCCATTGTGAATAGGTAAAACGGGATTAAGTGAAATTATGATAGGTATGTACTTGAGAGAAGTTACATTTATATATATATATATATATAGTGGGAACAAAGTATGATTGACTTGCTAGGAGGTTGAGGGAAGGTAGCATAATCAACATTTCTCTTGTATGTGTTCCATTTAGTTGCCATAAGAGATTCCTAAAAGTTAAATAAGGTGATTATTACAAAGAACTTTGAATTGCTATCCTTGTTCTATGGAATAAGTAGACAAGTGATAACCTTTTGTAGATCACTATCTAAGCAAATGAAAAGTGCATATACCTGTATAAGTTATATGGGGCTGCTAGATCTTGATAAATTGAATGAGGTGATTTTCTTTTAAGTTCTCTTCATGTGGTGTATTGCAATCAAAGTGTGAACATGAATTTGTGGTATAAAGTGGTAACACACATGCAACATTTCATACATGCCCTATTGCACTTCGACAGCCCCAATTTAGAACGCTTGTTCCTTATCTTCTCGATAATTACTTATTAAATGCAAGAAAATTGGTTTATGATTAATGGAGTTTTTAGTTGCTGTTCTAGTAATTGTGTGTGCCTTTAGGGTGGAAACTATGGTCCTTGACATATTACTAAATAGTGATGCCTCTTTAAACAAGTGTTTGGCAGTTTAATTCTAGCCATACTCACCTACCTAATCTATAAAAAAAAATTATTTCAAGAGGCTCTAAGTATTAGATATTGAGGATGCTTGAGAAGTAAAGATTCATTTACAATATTGATTGAATTCTTATTAGCTCACTACTGCATTGACTTTACTATAGTGACAATGTTTTGTTGTTTTGAGGTTAAAGAGAGTTAGGGAACAAATTTTTTGAAAACCAGTTTGCGAGGTCGTACTTTTTGGTTTAGGCTATGAGGGAATTATCATTTTAGTTATGAATGGGTTATAAGCCTAAAAAGAATGGGAGTTTGTGTCTTGATAAATTGGTGTCCAAAAGATCTCTCTAGTTGCAATAAGGTTATGGTGGTTTCCTTCGGAACCTAGATTTTTAATAATGGATTGGTTAAGAGAAATTGTAGAGTGAAAGATCAGTACTACTCATTGAAACCCTGAAATTAATATCTTAGTTAGTCCTACTAGTCTTCTTGTCCTTTGTTGACTTCTTAGGTGGGAATTTGTTCTAGCTTTAGACTTTAAGAGGATAATTGGATTGGTAACTCAATTTTTGCTTTGTTGCCATTATTGTTTATCAACTTTGCACCAAGTCCCGATTTCATAATTTCTCATACAATTCTATTGCAAGATTTTGGTTTTCCTTGGAAAATTGAATTGTTTAGGAATATTAATGAGTAACTTCGTAAGAGATTATGCTATTTTGTCTATTTGTATAAAAGTTAAGAGATTAAAAATAAAAAATTTATGGGACTTTGCTTAGCATATTTAGCTTTTGACCCTTACTCTACATCGTCAAGGACCCATTTAGCTCAGAAGTTCTAATAATAAGGTTAGTTCTGTATCGTGCCGCTTAGCTTTATTGTTTGGGTTGACTAGTTTATCGAATTCTTTGAGTTCAAGATGTGGAAGTATTTACCTGATCCCTTTAGGAGATAAAATTATATAATATTCACTTAGATGAACAACTGTCATATGACAATAGAGGAGGAATCAATGTTTACTTTCAACAGGAAAATGAAGAAATTTCGTTCCGAGGAGTTCGTATTAGTAAAATTGTGCGAGATGATCATTCTTAAATGAAGTGAAATGTGTTATATAAATTCCTATCTATTTGTACAACAAGGTTAGTAATAGATTTTAAATTCGGGGACCGAATTTTTTTTAAGGGGTAGAGAATGTAATGCCCCGATATTTCTAGTTGATAGTTTGAAATTAGAGCATCCAAAAAATTTATTAGTTAAAAAAAAACAGAGAATGAAGGTCTTCATAGAAAGGTAGTAGGGACTTTATTGGAAGGAATTTTATTTACATGAGGCATAAATGTGATTTACACCAACACAATTTATACATTAAAAAGAAACCTCTCACTCACGGATGAAAACACGTCACATTTCTTTTTCGTTCTTCTTTTGCGTTTTCTAGAGGGTTCCCGTTTTTTTCTTCAACTCTACCCTCCACCCCTCCCGTCGCTTATCTCCGCCAACTAGCCACCGTCGGAGCTTCACCAGAGCAACATCAACGTCGAAGAGAGCTGTGCAATGGCGTCGGTGAGAGATGAGTTTTCTTCTTTTCAACATTTAAATTCTGCGTTTTTTTTTTTGAGAAAGGGGAGGAAATGGTGGATTGGGGTGAGTTCCTTCTCAAGCATGATTGTTAATTCCTCCTCTCACTCTCTTGCTTTTGCCGTCACCCAAACATCATTGGTTTTCCATGAATCTGCCCATGTGAACATCTTTCAAACTCAAGAGAATTTGGGGCTTTTATAGATAATGCTTTAAAGCTTCAACTTGGGTGATTAGGAGTGATACCCACATCATTAGTTTCCATTCCTTATTTCCAAAGGTAATCTCTAAGCTTAAACCTTCATGGATATATTTGGGAATACTCTAGGGTTCATGAATAAAGAAATAGGAACTTTCAAATAATAATAATATATAAATAAATAAATTTGTGTTGTTGTGATATATATATATAACAGGTATTTTAACTAAAAATTTAGTATTTAGTTAAGCTTGAAGAGATTAAGAAATTTGAATTGTAAATTAGATCTAGATATTACTAAATGAACTGTTAGAATAAAGGATAGATAAATCATTTGAATAAGAAGATAATATTTGTGCAATGCTATACTCTTTAGGAGCTTCTGGGGACACATTTATTATTGGTGTTTGACTTGAGGAAGTAATTAGGAGCATACCCAATCTACTCCTTGCGTTATATATCGGTGAGTAGATGATACGCGTTATAACGCGTTTTCTTGTTTTCCATATATCCAGCCCTTTTCATTATCCTTCATTTTATTGTATTATATCTGCGTGGCCTTGGGACAACCCATCTAATAAGTTATTTTCCTTTGAAAAAAAAAGAGATTGCTTTCTATATGATATATCTTATTTATATATGATTATAAAGGATAGAAATTTATGATTGAAAGTTACGAGTTTATTGTGATAACATAATTTAACATGTCATAAAGTAATTATTTATCTATGTTCTTTTTATTCAAATTGATCTACGTGGATGAGATATACTTGAAACATAAACTACTTGGAGATTTTACTCATTGATATGTTTAGTGGGAGGAACTCTTTCAAGAACACTGGTGCTACAGCTGTATCTGTAGCCCTATGCGCGCGTAGGTATAAACCTCAGCTAGCAGAGGTCAGGTGATGCTAGCCTCGTGTGCGGCCACACACGTGGATTGTATGTGCATTATATGAAGGGTTTGGGGCCATGTAAAGGAGTTGTGGCCGGAGTTATGTGGTTGTATCATTATGGTGTTAAGGAGGGATGAAATTTGGAGGGTATATGAAATGTTCTGTGAGATGTTTCTCCCAAAAAAACTTGATTTTGATGTATTTGGAAACCTCAATTTAGTTTATATATATTATTTGAGGTACTCAATATTTTTAAGGCCTTATTTAATTTATTGAAATCATTTTCAAGATACTTTCTGATTTGATATATCTATATTGCCCCATTTCAAGTATAATATTGAAATGGCTTGTGAACTCACCTTGATTTTGACATTATAAATTTTATTTTCTTTATTGGAAAACACTCATGCCTCGGCTTGTCCTGCATCAGTTGTAGCGTGTGTTATCTGCTCACTTTGTTGTAAAACTCACCCCTCATTTCATTTTTCAGCTACAGGTGTAACTTTGACCGATCTCGCTCAGTGTAGCTCGGGCATATGTGTTCTTGGTGAGCCTGCTTTCGTCCGTGGGCTATAATATATTTTGATTCCTTTCCAACCAATGTTTTGCCTCTAGCAAGCTCCAATGGTCACAGGCTGGATTCTCGGTATTCTTTTGTTGTATTTCGATTGAGGGTATATTAGTTTTGAATTAACTGAGAGCAAAGTTCTCTAATAGAAATATTGGGTTGATTATTAGTATGTTGAGTTGTTGGGAAATATTTAAATTTTAGGAGATTCTCTGGCGAATTTTCATTAGGGATCCCTTGTGCTTTGATATGGGGATACAAAAAAACTGTGATGCATATGTTTTGTTGTTCGGGCATACCGGATCATAGTGTTTTTCTTGAATCCGGTGCCGGTCACTCCTCCTTTATTTTCGGGGGTGTGACACCCAATTTCATCACGTACTGTGAGAAAATACTGGGCCACTTGCCTTGCCCTCACGCCTATTGGACCGCTGATGTCTGAGTGGACTAATTTGATGAAAGAGGATTTTCTGATTTCATGACTGAATGGTTCTTAGGTTGAGAGAGCTCCCATCATTGACACAAGCAATGTGGGACTTGGAATATGAACAAAATATTATGCTTCCATCTTGATCACCTAGCCCACTTTGGGCCACGAGTGCGGGCTCGTGTGACCTACGATGAGTGTCATCTTGGTGTCGTTTTGTTCGTCTCTCAGCGAGCTTTCCAATGGATCCTCACTCGACCCGATCGGACTCCCACATGGGCGGATATATAGTCCCGAAGACCCCATTATA
The DNA here is from genome assembly GCA_014851425.1 of Senna tora. Taxonomy (NCBI): domain Eukaryota; kingdom Viridiplantae; phylum Streptophyta; class Magnoliopsida; order Fabales; family Fabaceae; genus Senna; species Senna tora. The sequence goes on from CM026262.1 coordinate 20,067,494, forward strand.
TCTAACAAATTAAATAAAGAAAAATGAATATCACGTTTTTGAAACACTCATCGGCGAAAACTGATTTAAAAAAGAAAAATGAAACTCAAGTTTTCGAAACACTCATCGACAAAAAATGATTAAAAAAAGACAAATGAATATCAAGTTTTTGAAAAACACATCGGTCAAAACTAATTAAAAAAAGAAAAATGAATATCACGTTTTCGAAACACTCATCGGCGAAAACTGATTAAAAAAAGAAAAATGAATATTAAGTTTTCGAAACACTAATCGGCGAAAACTGATTAAAAAAATAAAAATGAATACCAAGTTTTCGAAACACTCATTAGTGAAAAATGATTAAAAAAAGAAAAATGAATATCAAGTTTTCGAAACACTCATCGGCGAAAACTGATCAAAAAAAGAAAAATAAATATCAAGTTTTCGAAACACTAATCGGCGAAAACTGATTAAAAAAAAAGAAAACGAATATCATGTTTTCAAAACACTCATCAGCGAAAACTGATTAAAAAAAAGAAAAATTAGTATCAAGTTTTCAGAACACTTATCGGCGAAAACTGATTAAAAATTTTCAAAAACACTCATCGGCGAGAACTGATTAAAAAAAGAAAAATGAATATCAAGTTTTCGAAACACTAATAGGAAAAAACTGATTAAAAAAAGAAAAATGAATATCAAGTTTTCGAAACACTCATTGCCGAAAATTGATTAAAAAAAAGAAAAAAGAAAATAAAAAATGAAAAATGACTATCAAGTTTTCGAAACACTCATCGCCGAAAATTTATTAAAAAAAAGAAAAATGAATATCAAGTTTTCGAAACACTCATCGGCGAAAACTGATTAAAAAAAATAAAAATGAATATAAAGTTTTCGAAACACTTATCGGCAAAAACTGATTAAAAAAAGAAAAATGAATATCAAGTCTTCGAAACACTCTCGGTGAAAACTAATTAAATAAAGAAAAATGAATATCACGTTTTCGAAACATTCATCGGCGAAAACTGATTAAGAAAAAGAAAAATGAATATCAACTTTCCGAAGCACTCATCGGCGAACACTATTTAAAAAAAAAAGAAAAATGAATATCAAATTTTCGAAACACTCATCGACAAAAACTAATTAAAAAAAGAATAACGAATATCAAGTTTTCAGAACACTCATCGGCAAAAACTGATTAAAAAAAGAAAACTGAATATCAAGTTTTCGAAAACACTCATCGGCGAGAACTGATTAAAAAAATGAAAAATGACTATCAAGTTTTCGAAACACTCATCGGCGAAAAATGATTAAAAAAAGAAAAATAAATGAATAGTTTTCAAAACACTCATCGGCGAAAACTGATTAAAAAAAATTAAAAGGAATATAAAGTTTTCGAAACACTTATCGGTGAAAACCGATTAAAAAAAGAAAAAAGAATATCAAGTTTTCGAAACACTGATCGGTGAAAACTTATTAAAAAAAGAAAAATGAATATCAAGTTTTTGAAACACTCATCGACCAAAAATAATTAAAAAAGAAAAATGAATATTAAACTTTCGAAACATTTATCGGCGAAAAATGAGTATGAAGTTTTCGAAATACTCATCTGTATAAACTAATTAAAAAAGAAAAAAGAATATGAAGTTTTCGAAACACTCATCGGTGAAAACTTATTTAAAAAAGAAAAATGAATATTAAGTTTTCGAAACAAACATGGACCAAAACTAATTAAGAAAGAAAAATGAATATCAAGTTTTCAAAACACTTATCGGCGAAAACTGATTAAAAAAATGAATATTATGTTTTCGAAACACTCATCAGTGAAAACTGATTAAGACAAAGAAAAATGAATATCAAGTTTTCGAAACACTCATCGACCAAAACTAATTAAAAAAGAAAAATGAATATCAAGTTTTCAAAACACTCATCGGCGAAAACTGATTAAAAAAAAAGAAAAATGAATATCAAGTTTTCGAAACAGTTATCGGCGAAAACTGATTAAAAAAAAATAAAAATGAATATCAAGTTTTCGAAACACTCACTAGCGAAAACTTACTAAAAAAAATTAATATCAAGTTTTCGAAACACTCATCGACGAAAACTGATTAAAAAAATAAAAATGAAGATTAAGTTTTCGAAACACTCATCAGTGAAAACTTATTAAAAAAGAAAAATGATTATCAAGTTTTCGAAATACTCATCGGCGAAAACAGATAAAAAACAAGAAAAATGAATATCAAGATTTTGAAACACTCATCGGCGAAAACTTATTAAAAAAAATGAATAACAAGTTTTCGAAACGCTCATCGGCAAAAACTAATTAAAAAAATAAAAATGAATATCAAGTTTTCGAAAAACTCATCGACGAAAACTGATTAAAAAAAGAAAAATGAATATCAAGTTTTCGAAACACTCATCGGCGAAAAATGATTAAAAAAAACAAAAAATGAATATAACGTTTTCGAAACACTCATCGGCGAAAACTATTTAAAAAAAAAGAAAAATGAATATTACGTTTTCGAAACACTCATCGACATAAAATGATTAAAATATGAAAAATGACTATCAAGTTTTCGAAACACTCATCGACGAAAACTGATTGAAAAAAATAAAAATGAATATAAAGTTTTCGAAACACTCATTGGCGAAAACTGATTAAAAAAGGAAAATGAATATCAAGTTTTCGAAACACACATCGGCGAAAATTGATTAAAAAAATAAAAATGAATATCAAGTTTTCGAAACACTGATCGGTGAAAACCATAGTTATTAAAACCGGACCGGGCCGGCCGGTTGAACCGGTTGAACCGGGAACCAGTCGGTACACCGGTTCGGAATAACCATAAAACCGCTCTTTGAATGAACCGGTGGGAAACCGGTTAAACCGGTGGTGAACCGGGCAAACCGGTGAAAACTGGCAGTTTGCTCGGTTCACCCAGTTCTGACTTTTTTTTGTAAATTTTTTTCTTTGACTTAAAACGACACCGTTTCATGTATTTTTTTATGGATATATATATTTTTGTTTAGAATTATAGATATATATATATATATTTTTGTTTTGTTTAAAATTAAAAAAAATGAAAATCCCTTGCCCTGTAATCGCACAAGCAGCAGCAGCCGCACAAGAGCAAATTGTAATCGCAAAAGAGTAGCCGCACGCGAGAGAAGAGCAAATTGAAAGTGGATGATGAACCTGGATCTCAGAATGACACTATTGGCGATTATCCTTCTTTGGATCATAACTTGATGTCATTTGATGGAATTAACGTCAACAAATATTATGATTGAATTTTATTGTCAATTTGTTTTTTAGTATGTGGACATATTGATTCTAGTTTTGCGTGTGTTGTTTGTTGAGTACTAGGTAGCATGTTGATCATTAGACTTCTTAGATGAGTTTGATACGATATTATGGCTTGAGTTTGATATGATATTGTGGTTAAGTGTGCAACTTGTTCTAATTCTAGTATTTTACTTATGGTATAATGTTGTGGTAATTATATTTAGGTGGAGATGGACACATATAAAGTATGTAACTAATGTTTAATATGATATATATTAGTATATTAAATTAAAATATATGTCACGACCCCCGTTTAGAGGACCGTGACCGGCACAGACACAGGGAATACCCTTATGCTTGTAAGCCTTATCACCTAATAGACAGAATATCTATTATTGAAAATACATTCACATGCAGTATAATACCATGGCTACACCGAAATGGTGGCCTATCTTAGGCAAGCAAATCCACGGCCAGTGCCGCTTCAGGATATAGATATAGGAAAACACACATAATGTATATAACCTGTGTACTGGCTACACATCCGAAGATGCTGCCTATCCTATTCACATGCAACAGATATATGTATATATATATATATTTTGAAAACAAATTTGCCATGTATCACAGCATAATTAATCCTGATCTTTAAGGTGTGTGAAGCTGACAGTTCTAGATTTAGTAATACAGTCTAATTGGGTACGTCTACCCTTTACTTTATGATACAATAATAAAGTAAATTAAATTACAATTACACTTTATTCACCCACATGAACAAGTTGTGGGTCTTGGAAAGTGTTGCTCAACCCTCGTTCCACCGAGACTTCTTCCACCTGTACTTAACCTGTCTCTGTGTAGTAAAAATGAAGCGTGAGTCTTAACCACGCTACTTAGTGAGGACTCTCCCATCCCCGGCGCAAGGCGGGTACCTTATCGCTGGGACTGGGAGTCATACACAACCACATGCACAAACAACTAATTACTGTGAGTTAGCATGCATTCTTGGTGATCACACAATAATAGAAATTTCACCCAAACACTCACATGCATTTAGCAGATATAAGCATGCAGCAGTTTAATTCACATCATCACTCAACAAGTAAACATATAACATATAATGCCGGCTTTTACTTACCGGTCTTCTCACGTTCAACATATTTGAATCAACCAAGACGTTGTGGTGACGTAATCCTGTACGTCACTACTACGCTGCACAATCAGAAATCATATGCAAATACAGACAATTTGTATATACACACAGATACTATAACATACATCTACTTAATCTCCCCAACTCTGGGGTTTCTACTAGCCACTACGTGGCTTTCCCACTTTGAACACGTGCACTCGAGTTGTTGGCCACCACGTGGCAAATATACTTAACCCATTCACTCGGGTACTGGCCACCTCGTGACAATTCTGTTAATCAAACAATAATTAACCCATTCACTTGGGTACTAGTCACCTCGTGACAATTCTATTAATCAAACACAATCAAGTTCTATCTATCAAACAACTGACGCATAGCCACCACGTGGCACGTCCTGACCCCTTGCTGCGGGGCAATAGCTTGAGCCCACTCGTCCATTACCCAACCAGGCCACATGGCAGGCACGGCACGACGTCTCGAAGCATGGCCACTGACACACTGATGCGAGCAGGGAAAGCACAAATAGTGGCCATAATTTATCTCCCGAAACCATTGTATTATTAAAAGCAAGAAGAGTCAAGAAAATCAAATTAAAGCCGCTAGATAATAGTAAAAACGTGAGTTACACATTTTGGGCTGAAAGTGGAGCTGCACAACATGTTTTGGGCTTGAAAACATTAATTTGGAGAGCTTGGACCATGTACTATACATGTGGAGACTTGTTTAAGCCTAGATCTTCTTATTTTGGGCTTAAAATGCTTATTTTAATCTGGGTTAGATTTTTGTGCGAAAATCATTATATTTAGGCTTTATTATATAAAATCCATTAGTTTTTTTAGACAATTATTTAAAATTTAGTGTTTTAGTTATATTGGGTTTAAGTATGATTGTTAGAAATACCCAATAGTTTTATTTTAAAGTTATGTTAGGATTTAGGGTTTTCATTGTTTTAGGATTCTAGAGTTTTCTTTTTTGGAGTATAAATACTCATTTTCTATCTTGTATTTGGAAGTTAAGTTATGAATTTTATGAGAATTTGAATTATTCATCTTGAGAGTGGATTTCTCTCTAGGGTTCTTCATTGAACTAATAGACTTATCAAGGTTTGATCATCATTGTGGCGTCTTCTAACACTTCGGGTCCTTGTTCGTTCGAGTTCAAGGGTTCAAGTGGATCGTTCGACCTTTGTTTAGCTTTCTTGGGGTAAGAATATTTCAGATTGATTGTGGGTTCGTGGGGTCAATCCCTAGTGGGTTCGCATCATTTGGTATCAGAGCTTCAACCCTAAATAAGGTCATATCTATCTATTAATTGCTTTTCGTTTTTGTTTATCAAAAACGAAAAAAATAATTGTACTTTTTCATTGTTTTGTTTACCATCAATGCAATGCAACAACAATTGCAAGTTTTTGAATATGAAGTTGACAAAAATGTTGTGGAAGGAGAATGCCTTGTGGTCAGAAGAGATTTGATTTGCCAAATCGAAAAACATGTGTTGAATGAACAGAGGGAAATTATTTTTTGCACTCGTTGTCGTGTTAAAAACAAAGTATGTAGGTTAATAATTGATGGTGGTAGTGTTACAAATGTTGCTAGTACTACAATGGTGGAGAAATTGAATTTGCCTACCGTTCGAAACCCTAAACCATACAAGTTGCAATGGTCGAATGAATGTGGGGAAATTAAAGTTGATAAGCAGGTTCTAGTTTCTTTTTCAATAGGCAAATATTGTGATGAAATCTTGTGTGATGTTGTTCCTATGCATGCTGGGCATATACTATTGGGAAGACCTTGGGAGCTTGATAGGAAGGCTAAGAAGAATAGGTTTACCAATAGATATTCTTTTGTAATGAACAACAAACTTGTTACTCTTGTACCATTGACTCCAGAGCAAATATATGAGGATCAACTCAACATTAAAAAAGAAAAAGATAAAAGAGAGAGTGAGCTTAAAAAACAGAGTGAAACAGAGAAGATTAAAATAAATGAGGGAAAAGAGGTCATGGAAGAAAAGAAACAAATTCATGGCCCAATGAAGAGTGAAAAACAAGGTGAATCATTGATTTCTACTAACAGTGATCCAGATTTGTATAATTTTGATGTATCTTTGTTACAGGAACATGAAGAGGAATTTCCAGATGAAATAACTAAAGATTCAACACCTTTAGTTCTGGGTATGAGAATTCATCCTAATGATTTTGTATTTGGAGATACATTTAATTTTAAGGAGACAAATAAGCTTTGGCGACAAAAGTTGTACGAAGATTCGAGGACAAATCTTTTCGAGGAAAGAGAGAATGATGCGAGCAGGGAAAGCACAAATAGTGGCCATAATTTATCTCCCGAAACAATTGTATTATTCAAAGCAAGAAGAGTCAAGAAAATAAAATTAAAGCTGCCAGATTATAGTAAAAACGTGATTTACACATTTTGGGCTGAAAGTGGAGCTGCACAACATGTTTTGGCCTTGAAAACATTATTTTGGAGAGCTTGGACCATGTACTATACATGTGGAGACTAGGTTAAGCCTAGATCTTCTTATTTTGGGCTTAAAATGCTTATTTTAATTTGGGTTAAATTTTTGTGCGAAAACCATTATATTTAGGCTTTATTATTTAAAGTCCATTAGTTTTTTTAGACAATTATTTAAAATTTAGTGTTTTAATTATATTGGGTTTAAGTATGATTGTTAGAAATACCCAATAGTTTTATTTTAAAGTTATTTTAGAATTTAGGGTTTTAATTGTTTTAGGATTCTAGAGTTTTCTTTTTTGGATTATAAATACTCCTTTTCTATCTTGTATTTGGAAGTTAAGTTATGAATTTTATGAGAATTTGAATTATTCATCTTGAGAGTGGATTTCTCTCTAGGGTTCTTCATTGAACTAACAGAATTATCAAGGTTTGATCATCCTTGTGGCGCTTCTAACACTTCGGGTCCTTGTTTGTTCGAGTTCAAGGGTTCAAGTGGATCGTTCGACCTTTGTTTAGCTTTCTTGGGGTAAGAATATTTCAGATTGATTGTGGGTTCGTGGGGTCAATCCCTAGTGGGTTCGCATCATTTAAATGATGTGAGCAGGGAAAGCACAAATAGTGGCCATAATTTATCTCCCGAAACAATTGTATTATTAAAAGCAAGAAGAGTCAAGAAAATCAAATTAAAGCCGCTAGATAATAGTAAAAACGTGAGTTACACATTTTGGGCTGAAAGTGGAGCTGCACAACATGTTTTGGGCTTGAAAACATTAATTTGAAGAGCTTGGACCATGTACTATACATGTGGAGACTTGTTTAACCCTAGATCTTCTTATTTTGGGCTTAAAATGCTTATTTTAATTTGGGTTAAATAATTGTCTATAAAAACTAATGTATAGTACATAGTCCAAGCTCTCCAAATTAAAAAAAGAAAAATGAATATCAAGTTTTCTAAACACTCACCGGCGAAAACTGATTAAAAAAAAGAAAAATGAATATAAAAAATGACTATCAAGTTTTCGAAACTCTCATCGGCGAAAACTGTTTAAAAAAAGAAAAATAAATATCAAGTTTTCGAAACACTCATCGGCGAAAACTGATTAAAAAATAAAAATGAATATAAAGTTTTCGAAACACTTATCGGCGAAAACTGATTAAAAAATGAAAAATGAATATCAAGTTTTCGAAACACTCATTGACCAAAACTAATTAAAAAAGAAAAATGAATATTCAGTTTTCGAAACATTTATCGGCGAAAAATGATTAAAAAAATGAATATCATGTTTTCGAAATACTCATCGGCATAAACTAATTAAAAAAGAAAAATGAATATCAAGTTTTCGAAACACTCATCGGTGAAAACTTATTAAAAAAAATGAATATTAAGTTTTCGAAACAAACATCGATCAAAACTAATTAAAAAAGAAAAATGAATAACAAGTTTTCAAAACACTCATCGGCGAAAACTGATTAAAAAAAAGAAAAATGAATATCACGTTTTCGAAACACTCATCGGTGAAAACTCATTAAGAAAAAGAAAAATGAATATCAAGTTTTCGAAACACTCATTGGCGAAAACTGATTAAGAAAAATAAAAATGAATATCAAGTTTTCGAAACACTAATCGGAAAAAACTGATTAAAAAAAGAAAAATTAATATCAAGTTTTCGAAACACTCATCGGCGAAAACTGATTAAAAAAAGAAAAATGAATATAAAAAACGAAAAAATGACTATCAAGTTTTCGACACAGTCATCGGCGAAAACTGATTAAAAAAATATAAAATTATATCAAGTTTTCAAAACACTCATCGGCGAAAACTGATTAAAAAAAATAAAATGAATATAAAGTTTTCAAAACACTTATCGACGAAAACTGATTAAAAAAAGAAAAATGAATATCAAGTTTCCAAAACACTCTCGGTGAAAACTTATTAAAAAAAGAAAAATGAATATCAAGCTTTTGAAACACTCATCGACCAAAACTAATTAAAAAAAAATGAATATTAAGTTATCGAAACATTTATCGGCGAAAACTGATTATAAAAAAAAAAAGAAAAACGAATATCAAGGTTTCAAAACACTCATCGTCGAAAACTGATCAAAAAAAGAAAATTAAATATCAAGTTTTCGAAAACACTCATCGGCGAGAACTGATTAAAAAAAATAAAAATGAATATAAAAATGATTAAGAAATGAAAAATGACGATCAAGTTTTCGAAACACTTATCGGCGAAAACTGATTAAAAAAAGAATAATGAATATCACGTTTTCGAAACACTCATTGGCGAAAACTGATTAAAAAAAAAGAAAAACGAATATCAAGTTTTCAAAACACTCATCGGCGAAAACTTATTAAAAAAAGAAAACTGAATATCAAGTTTTCGAAAACACTCATCGGCGAGAAATGATAAAAAAAAGGAAAATGAATATAATTTCTCGAAACACTTATCGGAAAAAACTGATTAAAAAAAGAAAAATGACTATCAAGTTTTCGAAACACTCATCGGCGAAAACTGATTAAAAAATAGAAAAATGAATATCAAGTTTTCGAAACACTCATCGGCGAAAACTGATTAAAAAAAATAAAAATGAATATAAAGTTTTCGACACACTTATTGGCGATTAAAAAAAATGAATATCAAGTTTTCAAAACACTCTCGGTGAAAACTAATTAAATAAAGAAAGATGAATATCACGTTTTCGAAACATTCATCGGCGAAAAGTGATTAAAAGAAAGAAAAATGAATATCAAGTTTTCAAAACACTCATCGACGAAAACTGATTAAAAAAAAGAAAACTGAATATCAAGTTTTCGAAAACCATTATCGGCGAGAATTGATTAAAAAAGAAAAATGAATATAAAAAATGAATATCAAGTTTTCGAAACAGTCATCGGCGAAAACTGATTAAAAACAAAAGAAAAACGAAAATCAAGTTTTTAAAACACTCATCAGCGAAAACTGATTAAGAAAAGAAAACTGAATATCATGTTTTCGAAAACATTCATCGGCGAGAACTGATTAAAAAAAAGAAAAATGAATATAAGAAATGATTAAAAAATGAAAAATGACTATAAAGTTTTCGAAACACTCATCGGCTAAAACTTATTTTAAAAAATAAAAATGAATATAAAGTTTTCGAAACACTTATCGGAAAAAACTGGTTAAAAAAAAAAAATAAATATTAAGTTTTCGAAACACTTATCGGTGAAAATTATTAAAAAAAAGAAAAAAGAATATCAAGTTTTCGAAACACTCGTCGACCAAAACTAATTAAAAATAAATAAATATTAAGTTTTCGAAACATTTATCGCCGAAAAATGATTAAAAAAAGAAAAAATGAATATCAAGTTTTCGAAATACTCATCGGCATAAACTAATTAAAAAAGAAAAATGAATATCAAGTTTTCGAAACACTCATCGGTAAAACATTATTTCAAAAAGAAAAATGAATATGAAGTTTTCGAAACAAACATGGACCAAAACTAATTAAGAAATAAAAATTAATATCAAGTTTTCAAAACACTCATCGGCGAAAACTGATTAAAAAAATAAATATCACGTTTTCAAAACACTCATCGGTGAAAACTGATTAAGAAAAAGAAAAATGAATATCAAATTTTCGAAACACTCATCGACCATAACTAATTAAAAAAGAAAAATGAATATCAAGTTTTCAAAACACTCATCGCCGAAAACTGATTAAAAAAAAAGAAAAATGAATATCAAGTTTTCGAAACAGTTATCGGCGAAAACTGATTAAAAAAAATAAAAATGAATATCATGTTTTCGAAACACTCACTAGCGAAAACTTACTAAAAAAATAAAAATGAATATCAAGTTTTCGAAACACTCATCGACGAAAACTGATTAAAAAAAATAAAAATGAAGATTAAGTTTTCGAAACACTCATCGGTGCAAACTTATTAAAAAAGAAAAATGAATATCAAGTTTTCGAAATACTCATCGGCGAAAACTGATTAAAAATAGAAATTGAATATCAAGTTTTCGAAAGACTCATCGGCGAAAACTGATTAAAAATAGAAAAATGAATATCAAGTTTTCGAAACACTCATCGGCGAATACTGATTAAAAAAAAGAAAAATGAATATCAAGTATTCGAAAAGTTCATCGACGAAAACTGATTAAAAAAATAAAAATGAATATCAAGTTTTCAGAACACTCATCGGCGAAAACTGATTAAAAAAGGAAAATGAATATCAAATTTTCGAAACACTCATCGGTGAAAACTAATTAAATAAAGAAAAATGAATATCACGTTTTCGAAACACGAATCGGCGAAAACTGATTAAGAAAAAGAAAAATGAATATCAAGTTTTCGAAACACTTATCGGCGAAAACTATTTAAAAGAAAGAAAAATGAATATTACGTTTTCAAAACACTCATCGGCGAAAACTGATTAAAAAAAAGTAAAATGAATATCAAGTATTCGAAACACTCAACAACGAAAACTGATTAAAAAAAATAAAAATGAATGTCAAGTTTTCAGAACACTCATCGACGAAAACTGATTAAAAAAGGAAAATGAATATCAAGTTTTCGAAACACTCATCGGTAAAAACTAATTAAATAAAGAAAAATGAATATCACGTTTTCGAAACACTAATCTGCGAAAACTGATTAAGAAAAAGAAAAATGAATAACAAGTTTTCGAAACACTTATCGGCGAAAACTATTTAAAAGCAAGAAAAATGAATATTACGTTTTCAAAACACTCATCGGCGAAAACTGATTAAAAAAAGAAAAATGAATATCAAGTTTTCGAAACACTCATCGGCAAAAAATGATTAAAAAAACCAAAAAATAAATTTAACGTTTTCGAAACACTAATCGACGAAAACTGTTTAAAAAAAAAAGAAAAATGAATATTACGTTTTCGAAACACTCATCGACGAAAAATGATTAAAAAATAAAAAATGACTATCAAATTTTCGAAACACTAATCGACGAAAACTGATTAAAAAAATAAAAATAAACATAAAGTTTTCGAAACACTCATCGGCAAAAACTGATTAAAAAATGAAAATGAATACCAAGTTTTCAAAACACACATCGGCGATAACTGATTAAAAAAAGAAAAATGAATATCAAGTTTTCGAAACACTGATCGGGAAAAACTGATTAAAAAAAGAAAAATGTATATCAAGTTTTCAGAACACTTATCGGCGAAAGTTGATTAAAAAAAGAAAACTGAATATCAATTTTTCGAAAACACTCATTGGCGATAACTAATTAAAAAAAGAAAAATGAATATCAAGTTTTCGAAACACTCATCGGAAAAAACTGATTAAGAAAAAGAAAAATGAATATCAAGTTTTCGAAACACTCATCGACCAAAACTAATTAAAAAAGAAAAATGAATATTAAGTTTTCAAAACACTCATCGGCGAAAACTGATTAAAAAAAATAAAAATGAATATCAAGTTTTCGAAACAGTTATCGGCGAAAACTGATTAAAATAAATAAAAATGAATATCAAGTTTTTGAAACACTCACTACGAAAAACTTACTAAAAAAGAAAAATGAATATCAAGTTTTCGAAACACTCATCGACAAAAACTGATTAAAAAAAATTAAAATGAAGATTAAGTTTTTGAAACACTCATCGGTGAAAACTTATTAAAAACGAAAAATGATTATCAAGTTTTCGAAATACTTATCGGCGAAAACAGATAAAAAACATGAAAAATGAATATCAAGATTTCGAAACACTCATCGGCGAAAACTGATTAAAAAAAGAAAAATAAATATCAATTTTTCAAAACATTCATCGGCGAAAACTGATTAAAAAAAAAGAAAAACGAATATCAAGTTTTAAAAACACTCATCGGCGAAAACTGATTAAAAAAAAGAAAAATGAATATCAAGTTTTCAGAACACTTATCGGCGAAAACTGATTAAAAAAAGAAAACTGAATATCAATTTTTCGAAAACACTCATCGGCGAGAACTGATTAAAAAAAGAAAAATGAATATCAAGTTTTCGAAACATTCATCGAAAAAAATTGATTAAAAAAATAAAAATGAATATCAAGTTTTCGAAACACTCATAGGCGAAAATTGATTAAAAAATAAAAATGAATATAAAAAAGGATTAAAAATGAAAAATGATTATCAAGTTTTCGAAACACTCATCGGCGAAAACTGTTTTAAAAAAGAAAAATAAATATCATGTTTTCGAAACACTCTTTAGCGAAAACTGATTAAAAAAAATAAAAATGAATATAAAGTTTTCGAAACAGTTATCGGCAAAAACTGGTTAAAAAAAGAAAAATGATGTAATACCCGAGAATAATTTTACTAGCACCATTAATTAAATTAAATTAATTAATTTAAAAGTGGAAAATGAGATAAAAAAAAATAATAAAAATAATACACACTAGCCTATCACTTATCATGTTGTAAATATAAAAATTCTTTTTACAATTCTAATATACCTATATTTCTTTTAATTACTTTTTCATCAGATTTCCTTTTTATTTTAGTGATATGGATATATGTTAATTTAGTATATATATATATATTATAAAAGAAAGGGAAAAGAGACTAGACTTGCTTTAGTGATGTATGAGTATATTAATTGATTTATTATATACATATATATGTGTAATAAGAAAGGAAGAAAAGCAATCAGATTGGAAAAAAAAAGAAACGCGTGCGGAAGGAGGGAAAGAACGAGACGCTCAGCAGGAAACACGAGAGTGAGAGAGGCTGGACGTTGCTGGGTGAGGCTACGTCCACGGGAACACGCATGGCGAAAGGCAGAGCAAGATGCGGGTTCAGCACGAGTGGTGGCCGGAGTTCATCGCCGTCGCCGTTGTGCTAGAGAGAGAGAGTGTGACGGCTTAGAGAGAGAAAACGAAGGAAGAGGGCTTTCTCGCCGGAAAACGCCATCTCTTCACCGAGGAAGGTAGCTGGGAGTCTCCTCTACTCCATATCGTCCTTCTAACCGGTTGAATTGAGGTGAGAAGTCCCGAAACTCTCAAACCCCAATTTTATTAATTTTAGGGATTTTTGGAAAGACCCCAATTGATTCAATATGAGTATTTTGGGTCCTAAATTGAAGCATTTGCATGCTAGGAAGTGAGTTGGAAACTTAGGAACCGGAACCAAATTGATGGAATTTATCTGGGTTCGAAAAAGTGTAGGAAAATGTGATTGTTAAGGTTTAAGGGTGTTGTGGAATGACTTGGGGTGCATTGAAAGGTTGAATAATAATTATATAATTATTAAAAATTATTGGAATGTACGAGGGATTAAAACCCGAGTAATTTCCGTCTCACCCGGAACCCCGTTCGGGGAAAAAGAGACAATTTTCTAATTTTACGCGTATTCGGGTATACGTATTCATGTGTAGATGAAGTGTTCAAGATTATTTTGATAAATGGAAATTTTGGACAAGTAGAATTTATGACTCTTGAGCCATAAATTCAAGACTTGGGTAATGGGAACTTCACATGGACACATAGAGGTGAAATTGAGTAACCTTGCATTCCCAAATTCAACGTTTCCGAATAGCGTGATTAAGAGAGGGTTGGACACGGATTAGAAGCATGCTAGGTGTTCCGAAAACTAGTTGAGGGCATTCCAAGCCAACAACTAGCCTATGGAATTAATTAGAAAGAACATGAGCATTAGCGTTACATGTACACGATAGTGGTTGAATTTTCAAGTCTCTGAATCTCTCAAGTATATGTGTATAGGGCATCATACTGTGAGTGGACTTTCGGGCGCACCGAGAGCCGATCAGAGGGGCCAACCAGGTGAGGGGATTTCCTATCCTTGCCCTATAGGGTTGACTGCGGATATGGATATATGGTTTGCCTTCTTGCCTATTTGTAGGAATTACATGTTAGATAACATGCTATTGTTGTTCCTAAATTACAGTATATGTGAAAATGTGCTATATGTGTGAATGTGAATTGTAAAAGCAACGGTGGCTCAAGGAGCCCTATACGAACAGAAGGTCCTCGGGACCTATACGACACCGGGGGTAGGATCGAGTAATTATTATCTGAAGGGTGTGGTTTTGTAAGTAAGTCCTTAGAGAGAATAAACCTAGGTGACCTTGTTCTGAACCAAGAGTCCAAATTAGAAATCACTTGGAAATCTAAATTTGCCTAAGAAGAAGTAAAATGAACAAGTAGTGGTCCATAGGGGTCATTTATTGTGCAACGCTGGAACCGAGTCTATCACGGGTAGTCCGGGTAGATTGAGTCTCTTGTCTTGAGTCAAACCACAGGAATACAAGTATTTGAGTACACCACATTGTGGCTATTGCCTTGGGTAAACCGAGGTCAGGTGAGTCGCCGGCTATTGGTCCAAGTGAAGTCTTGGGGTCAGACTATTGTTCCAAGTATAGTCTTGGGACCAGGGGTTCCTAGAATGATCAGCTAGGTTCCCATATTGCTCACGTGAGATATTGCCTTCGGGCCAGATTCTCTCCTAACGGAGATATTGCCTTCGGGCCAGTTTATGATTATGATTACTTGAATACAGAGGGACTACATGGAATTATATGTCAAATCACGATATGATGTATGTGTGAATTTAAATGTATGTAAATCCATGCTTTAAATTCTTTATTGTGAATATGATATAAGCTAATTGCCTGACCACTTAATATATGGAAATTTAATCAGTTATATGTGTATGTGTTTGTGATTGGCTCCTCTTCCCAGTGGTACCCGCTACTACACCAGGGATGGGAAAGCCTCTCACTGAGTTTGTTTGACTCACCCCAATATTACATGTTATAGACACAGGTGGTATAGGCATCGGGAGCGTTTCCACTTCATCTCAGGGAGGCGGACAGACTTAGAGACCGCACGCATTGTCCGCGTGGGTAGTACTGTTATATGTATTTTTGACAGGATGTATATGTATATGATTCTTTTGGTATAGCATTGTTTCGTACAGCTGCTATATGCATATATGTATACATCACACTCTAGAATTGTCGGCTTCATACAGATTAAAGATTGGTCTGGTTGTTGGGATCATAGGTTATGATATGATGAATATCATGTGTATATATATATATGGATGTGACTTCCGCATGTGAATAGGATAGACCACTCGCACTGAGCGTGTGGTCAATATGTAAATTATATATATGTGTGACTGAATACTTGATTGTGTGAAAATACGGCTTCCGCATGTGAATAGGATAGGTCACACGCATTGAGGCGTGTGATCAATATGTATATTTTATGCAGGTGTGTGATTGAATATATATACTTGACTGTACACAGGGATTCTGCATGTGAATAGGATAGATCACCCGCCTTTAAGCGCGTGATCAATATGTATATTATACGTACGTGTGATTGATTATGTGTATATGTATAGACTAAAGCGGCGTTGAGCGAGCCGTGGATTGTGTGCTACTTAGGTCATCGGATAGGGATGGCCATATAAATATTATATTGTTTGTATTAGAAATGGGTAGTTATGCATATATAAGAATGTCAATCAGGAATTAGAGGCTTACGGGATAGGAGAAATCCTACCTCCCGTGCCGGTCACGGGCGCCCGGTAGGGGGTCGTGACAAATGAATATCAAGTTTTCGAAACACTCATAAACCAAAACTAATTAAAAAAGAAAAATAAATATTAAGTTTTCGAAACATTTATCGGCGAAAAATGATTAATAAAAATGAATATCAAGTTTTCGAAATACTCATCGGCATAAACTAATTAAAAAAGAAAAATGAATATCAAGTTTTCGAAACACTCATTGGTGAAAACTTATTAAAAAAAGAAAATTGAATATTAAGTTTTCAAAACAAACATCGACCAAAAGTAATTAAAAAAGAAAAATGAATATCAAGTTTTCAAAACACTCATCGGCGAAAACTGATTAAAAAAAAGAAAAATGAATATCATGTTTTCGAAACACTCATCGGTGAAAACTGATTAAGAAAAAGAAAAATGAATATCACGTTTTCGAGACACGCATTGGCGAAAACTGATTAAAAAAAAATAAAAATGAATAACAAGTTTTCCAAACACTAATCGAAAAAAACTGATTAAAAAAAATGAATATCAAGTTTTCGAAACACTCACAAGCAAAAACTTACTAAAAGAAGAAAAATGAATATCAGATTTCGAAACACTAATCGGCGAAAACTGATTAAAAAAAATAAAAATGAAGATTAAGTTTTCGAAAGACTCATCGGCGAGAAATGATAAAAAAAAGAAAAATAAATATCAAGTTTTCGAAACACTCAACGGCGAAAAATGATTAAAAAAAGAAAAACAAATATAAAGTTTTTGAAAAACACATCGGTCAAAACTAATTGAATAAAGAAAAATGAATATCACGTTTTCGAAACACTTATCGGCAAAAACTGATTAATAAAAGGAAAATGAATATCAAGTTTTCGAAACACTCCTCGACTAAAACTGATTAAAAGAAGAAAAATGAATATCAAGTTTTCGAAACACTTATCGACGAAAATGGATTAAAAAAAATAAAAATAAATACCAATTTTTCGTAACACTCATCGACGAAAACTGATTAAAAAGGAAAATGAATATCAAGTTTTCGAAACACTAATCGGCCAAAACTGATTAAAAAAATAAAAATGAATATCAAGTTTTCGAAACACTCATTAGTAAAAAATGATTAAAAAAAGAAAAATGAATATCAAGTTTTCGAAACACTCATCGGCGAAAACTGATCAAAAAAAGAAAAATAAATATCAAGTTTTCGAAACACTCATCGGCGAAAACAGATCAAAAAAAGAAAAATAAATATCAACTTTTCGAAACACTCATCGGCGAAAACTGATTAAAAAAAAGAAAAACGAATATCAAGCTTTAAAAACACTCATCGGCGAAAACTGATTAAAAAAACAGAACAATGAATATCAAGTTTTCAGAACACTTATCGGCGAAAATTGATTAAAAAAAGAAAATTGAATATCAAGTTTTCGAAAACACTCATCGGCGAGAACTGATTAGATAAAGAAAAATGAATATCAAGTTTTCGAAACACTCATCGGAAAAAATTGATTAAAAAAAGAAAAATGAATATCAAGTTTTCGAAACACTCATCGGCGAAAACTGATTAAAAAAAAAAGAAAAATGAATATAAAAAATTAAAAATGACTATCAAGTTTTCGAAACACTCATCGGCGAAAACTGATTAAAAAAAGAAAAATAAATATCAAGTTTTCGAAACACTCATCGGCGAAAACTGATTAAAAAAAATAAAAAAGAATATAAAGTTTTCGAAACACTTAACGGCGAAAACTGATTAAAAAAAGAAAAATGAATATCAAGTTTTCGAAACACTCTCGGTGAAAATTAATTAAATAAAGAAAAATGGTTATCACGTTTTCGAAGCATTCATCGGCGAAAACTATTTAAAAAAAAGAAAAACGAATATTAAGTTTTCGAAACACTCATCGGCGAAAACTGATTAAAAAAAAAGAAAAACGAATATCAAGTTTTTAGAATACTCATCGGCGAAAAATAATTAAAAAAGAAAACTAAATATCAAGTTTTCAAAAACACTCATCGGCGAGAACTGATTAAAAAAAAGAAAAATGAATATAATAAATGATTAAAAAATGAAAAATGACTATCAAGTTTTCGAAACACTCATCGGCGAAAACCGATTAAAAAAAAGAAAAATAAATGAATAGTTTTCGAAACACTCACCGCCGAAAACTGATTAAAAAAATAAAAATGAATATAAAGTTTTCGAAACACTTATCGGCGAAAACTGATGAAAAAAAGAAAAATCAATATCAAGTTTTTGAAACACTCATCGGTGAAAACTTATTAAAAAAAATGAATATCAAGTTTTCGAAATACTCATCGACCAAAACTAATTAAAAAAGAAAAATGAATATTCAGTTTTTGAAACATTTATCGGCGAAAATGATTAAAAAAAGAAAAATAAATATCAAGTTTTCGAAATACTCATCGGCATAAACTAATTAAAAAAGAAAAATGAAGATCAAGTTTTCGAAACACTCATCGGTGAAAACTTATTTAAAAAAGAAAAATGAATATTAAGTTTTCGAAACAAACATGGACCAAAACTAATTAAGAAAGAAAAATGAATATCAAGTTTCCAAAACACTCATC
Organism: Senna tora; assembly: GCA_014851425.1. Taxonomy (NCBI): domain Eukaryota; kingdom Viridiplantae; phylum Streptophyta; class Magnoliopsida; order Fabales; family Fabaceae; genus Senna; species Senna tora. Next base: position 20,086,504 of record CM026262.1, read on the forward strand.
GGCGAAAGCTGATTAAAAAAAAAGAAAAATGAATATCACGTTTTCGAAACACTCATCGGTGAAATCTGCTTAAGAAAAAGAAAAATGAATATCAAGTTTTCGAAACACTCATCGACCAAAGCTAATTAAAAAAGAAAAACGAATATCAAGTTTTCAAAACATTAATCGGCGAAAACTGATTAAAAAAAAGAAAAATGAATATCAAGTTTACGAAACAGTTATTGGCGAAAATTGATTAAAAAAAATAAAAATAAATAACAAGTTGTCACGACCCCCGTTTAGAGGACCGTGACCGGCACAGACACAGGGAATGTCCCTATGCCTGTAAGCCTTATCACCTGATTGACAGAATATCTATTATTGAAAATACATTCACATGCAGTATAATACCATGGCTACACCGAAATGGTGGCCTATCCTAGGCAAGCAAATTCACGGCCAGTGCCGCTTCAGGATATAGAGATAAGAAAACACACATAATATATATAACATGTGTACTAGCTACACATTCGAAGATGCTGCCTATCCTATTCACATGCAACAGGCGTGCCTTTTCCGACCAGAAACCGCCGTGAAACACTCCCCCTCCTTTTCCACTTGCTTCCCGTATGCGTGCATTTTGGCTCCTGGTTGCTTCACATTTTGCTGCTCTGCACTTCTCTTTTTTTTCTTTTGTTTTAATGTGTGTTAATTAAATGTGGTAAGGGGGTCTACTTTATTATACATTATATATATATATAGATGGGAGGGGTTCACGTTGCCCCCCCCCCCTTAATATTTATATATATATATATTTTTCTTTTAGGTCCTAAAAAAATTATAAATATCCCATATTACTTTCTTCTTTATTCTATTTTTTTAACCCTATAATTCTTTAATTTAATTTATTTTTCTTTCTGAAAGAAAAATAAATTTAATAAAAATGAAAATAATTAAATCTAAGTATCTCGGATATTACACCATCCCTGGCGTAGTAGCGGGTACCACTACAGCTGGGGGAAGGGAGCAACCACAACCACATGCGCATGAAACGGATTCATATTGTGACATTTGACATGATCAGGCAATCAATATATCATATTCACAATTAAAATCCTAATTCATGCTCCTAACATATTTATTACTCTGCACGTACATAAATCACAATATATATATATATATATATATATATATATATATATATATTCCATATGTTTTCATGCTTAACATCTACTTATACGCGTAGGCATTCACTTGCTGTCTCCCGCTTTATGCGAGAGAAATACTGGCCTGAAGGCAATCTCTTGTTCGAACCTAGTTGATCACACTAGGAACTTTCTGACTCCAAGGCACGCTTAGAGTAATAGCCAGCAACTTGTCTAACCCTGGTTAAACCAAGGTAATGGCCACTATGTGGCATGCTTACTAATGACAAAATCCTGTCTGTCCGACCAGGATGACCGACCGGATCTACCCGGACTGACCTAAACAAGTTCAACTAACATGTTTAACCTTGAAAGACACCCTATGAAAAACTAATTGAATATTATACGTGTTTCTTAGTTAGGCCTAGTTTCCCCCCATTTCGATTATTCAAAGCTCTCACTCACACTTAACAACCTAGGTTCAGTTTCCTCAATGTACCATACGGTCAAGATCTTTACAACGATAATCAATTTAATTGGTTTCTCATATTAATGAACCCTCACGAATGAAATTTCGACTCAGTCTTACCCATGGTAACATATAAGGCTCGCTGAGCCACATTATCACATATTCACTTGAGAATAACCATATAAACACGTAAACAGTTTGCACGTTCACTGCTTACTTGCTAATCATATACGCGTAACGCAAATTTATTCAGATACACATATTTCATATAACAATTGCACAAAATAGAGCAAACCACATTTTCACGTAGTCATCCAACCCTGTGGGGCAGGGATGGGAGAGCCCCTCACCTCGTTGGCCCTCCTGATCAGTCCTCGGAGTGCCTGAAGCTCCAATTACGCTGTGGTGCCCTACACACATGTACTTAAGCAATTTAGAAACGTGTAAAGAAGCATCTACCATGTACGTGTCCTGCTAATGCTCATGCACCCTTTAACTATTTCCAAGAACTAGATATTTAGTTCGTTACGCCGTCTTATTTGCTCTTTTGAAAGTCTATAATGTCGTATACTGGGCTTTCACACATTCGAGCCACTTAGAACCTCTAAGAGCTCAGGTTAGAGATTCCCATTTATCTAAATTCCACTTCATGTGTTCATAAGGACTTCTAACTAATAAAGGAATAAATTCACGGCTCAAAAGAGGCCTTAGCTTACTCATTCCACCGTCTCCCTTATTTGCCGAGTAAGAGCTTAACTACTACCTATTTAATTATATGTAAAAATAAAATCGAGTACAAACAGAGCCTTAGAACCAATTTAGCGGGTCTTAGGTGTCCACCATGGACTAGACCGAGGTGTCCAGCCCACAGCACAGTTCCTTACTGTACGGTGGCTTGGTTTATCGCCTCTTTTTCATCGAATTGGGTTCCGGTTGTTAAGGTAATTACTCGGGGTTTATTCCCTTGTATATTTCCAGCATTTATAACACCTATACTACTCCAATCCAAGCCTATTCATGCATTAAACTAGCAAAAATTCAATTTAGAGCAATTTTTCTAACCCAATTTCCATGACTTCCATACCCGGTTAATTCATACGAATTAGCTTCGATTCTGAACCTCCCTAAGCATTCAATAACACCCACTAAGCTTGAATTTAACCCCAGAATGTCCCAAATAGAAGAAATCGAAGAATTCCTAAAATACCTAATATTGGAGAAATTGGGGTTTGAGAGATTTGGGGCTTTCTTTCTTGATTCTAATCGGGTAGAAGGCTTGGTGGTGTAGAAGGAGGACTCCGGTCAGCATTTCCGATCACATGCGCCGTCTCTCCGGCGTATTTCCAGCCAGAACCTCCGTTTTCCCCTTCCTCTTCTTCTCGGTGCTCCTTGGTCTGTTCGCTTCTGCTTGCTCTTTCACACGTTCTCCTCTTTTTTCTTTTTCTTTTTTTCTGTTCTGTGCAAGTGAAAGGGGGGTTATGGTTTAGCCCCCCTTTTATTTAGTAATAAATAAATAATAAAAAATATATATTTTATTTATTTATTATATCCTCTTTTCCCCCATCCTTTTTAATCCCCATTTCTTTTAGGTCCTAGAAAAATTTATATACATTCCCTATTACTTTCTTCATTATTTTATTTTAACTCTTTAATTCTTTAATTTAATTTATTTTTCTTTCAAAAAGAAAAATAAATTAAATAATAATGATAATTATTAAATTAAATATCTCGGATATTACACCGGCCGACAGAGGTCCGACAGCCGGCTCTGCCGTGGACTGCTGCCAACATCGGTCGGTGGTTCATCGATGATCGGTGACGGTCAGAGCCGGCGACCTCCGCCGGTGCCGGTAGATGGCCGGCGAATGGCGCCGCCACGGGTAGCTGATGCCGGCGAAGGTCCAGCTAACTCCGCCGCCGCTGGTCGTCGGTGCGACTGGCGCCGCCGCTGGTCGTCGGTGCGACTGGCGCCGCCGCTGGTCGTCGGTGCGACTGGCGCCGCCGCGGGTCGTCGAAGGCAGTGGTTGGCTTGCGACCGGCGCCCAACGGTTGACCGTTGACTAGCGCCGTACAGTCTTCTGTCGCGAATAATTTCTCTGATTTAGCTCCAATTTCGACGATTTTTTGTCATTTTTCTTTTTTTTGCGAGATGAATCCAAATATGGGGAGTAATTAGGGTGAATTGGAGTCTAAAGAGCGAATATGACCATCTCTTGACTCATTGATGTACACAACAAGAGAAAACATTTAAACAGTATTTGGTCGTTTAAATCCCCGTAAGTGTTTTGCTCGAGTGGGAGCTAGGGGCAGCATGTGGCAGACCCATAACTCAATGTAAATGCTTATCCACATGGGAACTTAAATAGTAAGTGACTATTTAAATGATCGTAAGCGTTGTAATCAAGTAGAAGTTCGAGATCGTGCCTGTGGCGACTCGATGCCTTTCTTGAACGCTTACATAGTGGGAATCCAAAAGGGATTTTGAATAGTATGTGACTATTCTATGAAAATTGTTGAGTCAAGCAGAGAAAGGTGTACATATATAGGCTCTCTGTGTGATGAGGGTGGTTAACCCCACTTCTCAAATGCAGAGACTAACTATATCTACACTCGTCTTGCGTTGATTACAATTTTTCAGAGTTGTGTTGTGTAATAAGGAGTTGTGTAATTAGTGTTAGCATTTAGGATTGACTGATAGTGTAATTACAAAACTTGTAAATGTGGATCACATTAGAGAGACTGATTTGGTTACACTGTGGCCACCAAACTGAGGTAACTTACAATCAAGTTTGATGACTCTAAGATGCGCTCTGATAGTGAAGACACATTTAAGGGAGAAATCAAACATGATTTGGGAGTATGAGTAAGCATGAAAACTCCCCACTAGTAAACCGTGAGTTCAAACTGTTGTCAGATCTCTTCCCTCCTCTTGGTAATGCATGTAGGTCATTCCAACCTCCACTAATACCATCAAGTTTCTTGGTGATATTAAACACCACCTAGTGCTCAAGGGATAGTGGCATAAGGCTGCAAAATTCATTGAGCATGCAGCCTAAGTGGCTAAAACTTCTTACAGCTTTAGGGTCCAACAACAAGGATAATGGGTCCAAGAAATGTGGTGCTAGGAAGAGAAAGGTTGAGTGTAAGGTAAGTAGCCTTAGTTCAAAGGAAAAACAAGGGAGGAAAAGAGATTTTGGCCAAGGTTAAATGTTGCTTGTGCCAACCCATAGACAATTATGCGCAAAACTGTTTGCAGCAATTCTTTCCCTTTCACCCATGAACATTGGTTCGTGAAGTTTCGCTCTCTGCCCAATGGGAGCAGAAGTATCCTCGTGGGAACAAAGCATTAATAAAGTCAACAGGTTGGGCAGCTACAAAACGAAGTTGCGCAGTGGCCACTCTTTATCTTTATATATGTAATGTGTTCTAGATAATGAGCGGAACTTCTTAAGAGCTGTTTTTACGTGAGAGAACTTAGGGTATAATGTGATCTACATGTTTATCATGACTCATTAGTGTTAGTTTTGATTTTATGACAATGGTTGTGTTGTGATACACTTTGAATTACATTCCCCCAATTCAACTAGTTGCTTTGTTGTGTCATCCTCTGTGGTTCATACACCTGTTTGGCAAGTACGTGTGGGACGCAATTACGTATTAGCAAAGGAGAATTTGTGAGGACAAATTCTCAATGCTAGTTGTAACCGTTGCCTTTAGAACAAAGCAACCTGAAAACCATTTAGTCATGAAATCAGAAAACCCGCTTTCATCAAATTAGTCCACTCGGACATTAGTGGTCCGATGAGCTTGGGGGCAAGGTAAGCGGCCCAGTATTCTCTCACAATTACGTGGTGAAAATGGGATAGTTAGATAGCTAACTATCCCACACACACTCCACGGCAAAATGAGTTGCTCCTAGAGTTGGTTAAGTTGATAATGGCTTAGGTGGACGTTCCCATTGGGGAGATATCTTGCCAGTTGCCAACAGTCACTTTCATACTTAACCATATGCCCTCTAAATTATGTGAGTGATTCCTTATGAGTTCTAGTTAGGTAAAAGACCTTATTAGAGTATGCTGAGACCATGAGGGTGTACAACATACATGATGCTTCCTATGAGTATGAGAAGCTTTAGCTTAGAGGCAAGTAGCGTGTCTTGGTAAGATAGCTTGGTCACTCAAAAGGATACGTTTTTGTTAGCGAGAATGAAGACACCCCGATCACATAATTGGAGTCTAACGATGTAATAATTGATGCAAGCAGGGAAAACACGAATGGTGGCCAGAATTTACCTCCTGAGGTAGTTGGATTATTAAAAGCAAGAAAAGTCAAGAAAATCAAATTAAAGTCGTTAGATAATAGTAAAAGCGTGATTTACACATTTTGGGCTGAAAAGTGGAGCTGCACAACATGTTTTGGGCTTGAAAGCATTAATTTGGAGAGCTGAGACCATGTACTATACATATGGAGACTTGTTTGAGGCTAGATCTTCTTATTTTGAGCTTAAAATGCTTATTTCAATTTGGGTTAAATTTTTGTGTGAAAATCATTATATTTAGGCTTTATTATTTAAAGTCCATTAATTTTTTAAGACTTAGTGTTTTAATTATATTGGGTTTAAGTATGATTGTTAGAAAGACCCAATAGTTTTATTTTAAACATTGTCTTTTGTTTGGGCCTTAGTTTAAGTTATGTTAGGAGAGCCCATTAGTTATTTAGGGTTTTAATTGTTTAAGGATTCTAGAGTTTTCTTTTTTGGAGTATAAATACTCCTTTTCTATCATGTATTTGGGAATAAGTTAAATTTTGAATTTTATGAGAATTTCATTATTCATTTTGAGAGTGGATTCTCTCTAGGGTTCTTCATTGAACTAACAGACTTATCAAGGTTTGATCATCCTTGTGGCGTTTTCTAACTCTTCGGGTCCTTGTTCGTTCAAGTTCAAGGGTTCAAGTGAATTGCTCGATCTTTGTTTAGCTTTCTTGGGGTAAGAATATTTCAGATTGTTTGTGGGTTCGTGGGATCAATCCCTAGTGGGTTCGCATCATTTGAATGTGTAAATCACGTTTTTACTATTATCTAACGACTTTAATTAGATTTTCTTGACTTTTCTAGCTTTTAATAATCCAACTACCTCGGAAGGTAAATTTTGGCAACCATTCGTGCTTTCCCTGCTCGCATCAATAATCCTCAAGACTAACTTTTATAGAGTAAGAGAGACGAATTTTGAGATGTGTACCTTTATTGAAAGGAGGCGGACCTACAACACGTTGAGAGGAGCGTATAGACGCATCTCTAGTTGTTGGGTCCAGTGGGAGTAATGATTACAAGGAGCATATCTTCAACGAAGCACAATCCAAGAGGAGTACTAAATGATCAAGTAGAGCCTAAGATAGTTCTAAAGGCTCTCTCCAACCCTACTATTAAAAGGTGGCCTAAAACGATGGAAAAAGAGATGGCGAAGTCTATAAGGACAGACCAAATATAAGACTTGGTGAATCTGCCCCGCGCCACAAGGCATTTTGAGAACAAGTGTGCTCTCAAAATTTAAGGGAGGCAGATGGGTCAATTGACCCCTACTAGGCACATTAAGCAGTGAAGATGTTCACACAGCAACAAGGTATCGACTATGACGAAGCCTTCTCGTCTGTTGTGTGATCAAAGTCTGATTCTAGCTTTGGTCACCAGTTTAAGTCTGGGGGTACATCGATTAGGATGTCAAGACCGCTTTCTTGTATGGCAAACTAGGTGAAAGTATCTAGGTGCACAAGCATGTATGTCTCATGGCAAAAGGCGAGGAGCGCAAAGTATGCTGAGTCCAGAGATCTTTCAAGATCTAGCATATTCATCTAACTTTGTGGCAATTAATCACTTAGTCCATTTTAAGAAAGTTGAGAGTATTTAATTACCCTCACACCATATGTAGAAGACATATGGCTAGCTAGAAATAACATAGAGGCTGCTTTAGTCACTTAAGCATGGCTATCCTTTCATCTTTAAGATAAAGGAAATGGGTTAGACTGTGGGAGTGAAGTTTCATGGGGACTGCTACAAGAATCGACTCACTCTGTCACAAGAATCCTATGAAGAAGAGAATCTTTGTGGATTCCATTTGAGAGGACCTAAACCCGAGTGATGTGCTAGTAGCAAGAGGCAAGAGTTTGAATCTTGCTACATGTCTTCAGACTAAGTCAGAGATGGAGTCATTGGATAGAATTTTCATACATGTAGTTGGTAGCTTGAAGTACAGTGAGGAGTATACTCGCTCCAACATTCTTTTGGTAGTCGGCTTTGTGAGCCGTTATCAGTCAAACCTAGGTCAGACACACTATTTAGAGTGTTCCGAGGTACTTGTAGGGCGCTGCTGTCAATTGGTTGTTTTCATCATATTAGTGACCCGCAAACGGTGGGCCACACATTGATGTCGATTGGGTAAGAGACTTGGATGAGAGGACATCCACGTCTTGGTGTGCTTTCTTGCTAAACACTGGAACCATCTTGCAGAGAGGCAAGTAAGGTTTATGCATTTCTCTTTCCACTCGGGACATGGAGTTCATTGCATGATCACCAACCGTACAGGGCAGTTTGGATTGGAAGATCTAAAGTCACATATAGGTCACAGACAGAGCTGTTGGCGTAGTGACATTGATCTCATAAAGTCAAACAACTATGGTTTACACCAAATAAAGCCTAAGAACCACAAGAGAACCCAACAATACTTTGTATGAGACATCTTTACATAGTAGTTAACTACCCTGTTGTGTCAGTCTAAGCATCAATTGACTGGAGAGAGGGTCCTCACAGTATGACCTGTGATAGAGCATTGGCTCTATACCCTCACGGACCCGCAGTGGTGGGTTGGCTGTATAGAGATACAAGCCGTAAAACTAGTGTTTTAGCTACACAGGATTGCTTAGAACCAGGGCGATTTAACATAGTTTATGTCATGAGGACAAGCTTTGTGAGAGCTCTATTTCTTGATCAAAAGTAAAGTGTGATACCTAGGCTTACCTTTATTTTGTGTGGATCAAGAAATGGAAATACTTATTACACAATATATAAAGTATGTCGTACATGCTTGGGAGGTTGGCTCTCTGACACGAGAAACTGCCTTGGACACGCAAGTTGTGTGGGCCAAGATGAGACTCGGGGTGTGTAGACACCACATTTTGTTCGGACTTTTTAAAATTAATGAATGAATAGGGGTGCAAGTAGGATCAACCCAAAACCCCGATGGTTGTGAGGTGGAAGGAACCTAGAGAAGATAAGTCCGATTGAGTATCAAAACAAAAGATGAAATAAGAGTCATTCGAGGTTGAACTTTGGCAATAGCCGAAGATTCGATCACTATAGTTTCATCTGAAGTATTTTGGCTTTGAAACTTGTTCCGTTGCATAGAGGATGAAAAATCCTTAAAAACGGACATAAGATTTATATGAATCGGGTATCGGACGGAAGAGAAATGAGTCCGGGAAAAAGGTTGGATGAGGAACAAAGGCCTTTTAAAAATTAAGATTTGGCAGTAATGAAAGATTTAATCACCGAGGTTTCATCTTAATCTGGATGGGCCCAAAACTTCTTCCGTTGTGTAGAGGACGAAAAATCCTTGAAAATGGACATAAACTATGCTCAAATAGGACACCGGGAGGGTAAGGAAAAGGCTTCGGAAAGAAGAGGTCGCGACCCCCTAGGGTTACCCGTCGCGACGCCCCCTAAAAAAAGTCCCAAAATTCAATATTTTTTCCCGCTTCTTTGTTGTTTCTTCACCTACACGTAAATTGGGGTCTATGGGTCGCGACGGGTAGCTTTATCCGTCGCGACGCCCCCTGAAAATCACACTTTTCGCTATTTTCTCCTGCATTTATTACCAAATCAAGAGGGGGTGGCAACCCCCTGGGGTTACCCGTCGCGACCCCTAACCCATTAATGCCCATTAATTCCCAGATTCAATTTTCCTTTTATATGACCCATGAACTCACTATAAATAGTGAGTCCCATCACTTGTCAAGAGGGAGAAAAAGAAGAGAGCACCGAAAATTTGAGAACCAAGAGGCTGTGAGAAGGAAATAAGAAGGTAGAAAACACTATAATTATATTCCACCTTTTTTATATATTATTTCATCTTCACTTGACTATTGGGTGGCCCTCTTTGTTCTTTTGCTTGTATTAACTTCTCTTTTTCGGGTTGCGATCTCTCAGTGTTGGTATTACAATCCAACATCTGATTCACGCACCCCAAAAGATTTTATCTCATCTTTTGCATTTTTATCTGGAAACAAGAAAAGGGGTCGCGACGGGTTGGTACAGTCGTCGCGACCCCCTCCCTGTTAAACCCGTCACGACTCCATCTGCCACAATGACAAGGGGTCACGACGCATGACCTTACCCGTCGCGACCCCCTGTCTTTTGGGGGACAAAAATATTTAATTGTTATTTACTTGGCAAATAAACTTTTTGTTATGTAATCTAGTGCCACCAAGAGACTTTTTGTAATACCCGAATGGTATTTTTTGGAATCATGTCAAATATATACTAAGACTTAGAATGGTCATCATTTGAAGTTGAAATGTAAATAAAATAAAATAAAATAAATACATAATATAATGGAATAATAATAAATAAATAAGTAAATAAATAAATGAACAATAGAAATAAATAATAATTTTGTGTATACGTATAGATAAATAAAATTAAATAGGAATTGCTGTGATAATATGAAATTGATAAAATTGTGAAATTGAAGTTAAACATTTTGGCTAAAGAAAAATAAAAATAAATTTTTTTGGAGTGAAATAAAATTTTTGTGATATAATTAAGATTTTAATAGTTTTAGAGTTGAAAATTTAAGGAATTAAAATAAATATGAAAATTAGGTAGAAAAATTATAATTTTATTCAAAAGTGGTCATATGAATTATTCAAAGCTTATAGTTTAAATTTGAGAATTTTTCGAAAATAAAAATCATATTGGGTAGGAAATTTTCATATGCAAGACACGCAATAACAGATATTTTTAATAGGCTTATTATTAGCCAAAAATTTCAAAATTTTTCTATGAAGAACCTACAAATAAATATAGTTAAGAAAATCCAATCAAAACTCTATCTCACCATACCCCAAAAGTTGTCAATTGCCCAAACTACCTTTAAATTCTCAAACCCAATTTTTGAGCACCATATTTTTGCTCCAGTGCACGTCACTCCTTCTTCCTCTTCTTATTCTCTTCTCTTTTTCATTCTTATGTGATAGGCAAAGGGAGAAATCCCAAAATCTCCCACTTCCCACCACTTCCTTTGCTTCCAATCATCATTCCTAAGTTTCTTCAAGTCTCCTCCACCATTGTTGAGCTCCAAGAAACTTGGGCAATCTTCCACAAACCCCAAATTCGAACTTGCAAGAGGGACTCAAACACTTCCTTGGGGACAAGAGTGCTCAAGGGATTTCTAAGTAAAGTGGCCGAGGTGAGGGACTTTCTTATCTTAGCCCCAAAAAGCGATGATTAAATTATGTGTTGTGATTAATTGTGTGATTGTAAGCATGCACTTAATATGAATTAGGATTGAATCTAAATTGACCTAGTAATGAGAATTTTTTTTTATGTGATTTGAACCATTATGAATTGGCCAATGAGGCATGTTGTTGCGTTTTAGATTTGATTGAGATTGGGTATGGACCCATTTATGTTGAGATTAAGATTGTGATTCTGATTGTAATACCCCGGAAAGTTCGAGGATTAAAGAATGATTTATTTAAAAATTTGAGGATTAAAGAATGATCTATATCGGGGCTAGGAATTTAAAACTTTAAAAAGAATATAAAAATATCTATGAAAGTTAAAAGAAATCGGAAAAGAATTTTTTTTTTCAAAGATTGTAATACCCAAGAAAATTTTTCGAAGTTTAAAATAAAATAAAAGGGAAAGAAAAGAAGTAGAAAATCATTTTTAGGATTTAATTCAGGACCTAAGAAATTGGAAACCTGAATTAAATAGGGAAAGGGATTAAAATAGAAGTACAAATTTCTTATTATTTATTTAATTATTAATTAATTTATAATAATATTTAATTATTTTATTTATTATTTAATTATTAATTATTTTATTTTAATTATAATTATTCATTTATTCATTATAATGATTATTTTATTATTATTAATGAATTGGAGAAGGAGACGTGGGGTAGTTAGGTAGATAGAATAAAAAAGAAAAAAAGAGAGAAAGAAAGCACGATTGAGAGAGAGAGAGAGCATGAGAGAAAAAGAGAGAGAGTTCGTGAGTGAGAGAGAGAGGGCGCCGGGAAGAAGAGGAGGAAGAAGGGGAAGAGGGGGATTCCGTCAGAAACTCGCCGGAGAAGAGCTAGCCGACGTCGGGAAAAGTCACCGGAGCTCGGTTACAACATCTTCCACACCTCCCACCAACCGAATCAAGGTTGGTAACCCCAATTTCATTCTAAACCCTCAATTTTTCCATTTTAGGGATTTCTTCGATTGACCTTCGATTGAGTTATTTCGAGGGTAGATTGAGACCTAGAAAGTGTTCTTGAACACTTAGCTGGGGTAGGAATCGATATTTTGTTCTCAGATTTGCCCAAATTCGAATTTGGAAGGATTTGTGATTGAAATTATAATTATTTTCAAATTGGAGAAATTTGTGATAATTAAGATTAAGCTTGGATTTGAGTAAATAGGCTTGGATTGATATTACTGAAGTTATATGGTTGGAATATTAGCTGAACAAGACCCATGAAGAGCTGGCTCGAGGTTACTAAGGTTGAACCTTGACGTTAACGTGCCGGGTCCTTGCTCGGGTTGCCCAAATACACTTTAAGGGTGATGTTGAGGGCTCCAAACCTCTTCTTTTCAATCTTAAACACCCTAGAATAATTCTAAGTATACTACCAAGAATCAAGGATTATTTTAAATACCTTCTCGTTTCTCAAGAGTGGAAGCTTGCGGTACAATGAAATTCAATTTATAAATTTCCAACCTCCTTCCTTCATAATTATTAAGAAATCTTAAGTGGGATAAATTGGAGGTATATTGAGGTTTAGAAACTAGATTTCTTAGAACCCTAGTAGGAACACAAGTTGATTCAAAATACTTAGACCTCCTAAAATTGGGATTCCATCCAACCAAGCTAGATAAGCTTCCTTATATGCGAATACAAGTTAGATAGAGGTCTAATACTCAAATCCAAGTATGTGAAACACTCAAGTAGAGTATTATATGCGAGTAAGTCAAGTGTCCGAGGAAGGATACACATAAGTAGACTCTGTGGCAACCATGAAATACACGTGAGGGTAATGGAGAGATAAATAACAAGTTAAGCTAAGTAATAACCTTAATGAAGTAAATGTTGTTCTTATAGGAACAAGGCACACGATTGAGTGCAACAGGAACTCTGAGGAGACTTAAGTTACAGGAAAGGATTGCATGGAAGGTTGGCCAAGGTGAGGGTTCTTCCATCTCTGCTCCTAGGGTTGTATGCTTATGTGGATTACATGAGTATGCATATTCTCTGCTTGTCTGGTATGTGTTAGCTAGAGGTATAGAATGCTAAAAGAATAAAGGAACTAGAAAATAGGTTGTGAAAAATAGCTTGGATAGAAAGACATAGGAGTAGAGTGTAATTGTTTGCTATGATTGGTGTGTTACAAATCCAACTCATACACTCCGGAGGCATGATGAGTATTTTATTAAATCTTTTCCCACGACGGTGGCAAGAGTCCTTGTACGGAAGGACTAAGCTTTTATTTTGAAAACTCGTCACGATGGTGACTTAAATTATAATCATGCAAAGGGAGTTATTGGTGGGCTTTGGATTTTGTTATTCTAGCGATGTGAGACATCGACTAGAACAACGTCAGATGGCACTTGAGACCTCAGTTTTATTATCACCATGACGATGGTTATTGCCCTATCCTGGCAATAGGGTCAGAAAGATTTTATATTGCTATGACGATAGCTTGAGGCTCAGAGAGTGCATCTGGACGGGTATATGAGTTATATCATGTTAAGGATACTCATCCATACTAACAAGGAGAAGAATTGTTAATCCTTCGGGAAAGATACAAAGAATCCTATTAATATGTGAGACTAAGGTAAGGAGACACGGGAGGAACCTACGGGTGAACCATGAGCCTAACCTAGTGAAAGAGAAATCATCCTGTGGAATTGGTCCAGGGTGTGTCAGTGGCCATGCTTCGAGACATCGTGCCGTGCCCGCCATGTGGCCTAGTTGGGTAATGGACGAGTGGGCTCAAGCTATTGCCCCGCAACAAGGGGTCAGGACGTGCCACGTGGTGGCTACATATCAGTTGTTTGATAGATAGAAGTTGATTGTCTTTGATTAATAGAATTGTCACGAGGTGACGAGTACCCAAGTGATTGGGTTAATTATTGTTTGATTAACAGAATTGTCACGAGGTGACCAATACCCAAGTGATCGAATGGGTTAAGTATGCTTTGCCACGTGGTGGCCAGTAACCCGAGTGCACGGGTTCGAAGTAGAAAAGCCACGTAGTGGCTAGTAGATACCCCAGAGTGGGGGAATTAAGTAGATGTATGCTATAGTATCTGTGTGCATGTACAAATTGTCTGTGTTTGCATATAAATGCTGATTGTGAAGCGTAGTGGTGACGTACAGGATTACGTCATCACAACGTCTTGTTTGATTCAAACATGTTGAACGTGAGAAGACCGGTATGTAAGAGCCGGCACTATATGTTACATGTTTACTTGTTGATTGATGACGTGGAATAAACTGCTGCATGCTTGTATCTGTTAAATGCATGTGAGTGATTGTGTGAAATTTATGTTGTTGTGTGGTCACCAAGAGTGTATGCTAATTAATGGTAACCATTTGTTTTTGCATGTGGTTGTGTATGACTCCCATTCCCAGTGCTATGGTGCCCGCCTTGCGCCGGTGATGGGAGAGTCCTCACTGAGTCGCGTGGTTAAGACTCACACCTTATTTTACTACACAGATACAGGTTAACTACAGGTGGAAGAAGTCTCAGTGGAGTGAGGAACGAACAAAACTTTCCAAGACCCACAACTTGTTCATGTGGGTGAATAAATTGTAATTTTAATTTAATTTACTTTATCATGTATCATAAAGTAAAGGGTAGACGTACCCAACTATATTGTATCACTAAATCTAGAACTGTCAGCCTCACACACCTTAAAGATCAGGATCCGTTAGATTATGATGCAGGGAAAACTTGTTTCAATATATATATATATATACATATATCTGTTGCATGTGAATAGGTTAGGCAGCATCTTCGGATGTGTAGCCAGTACACAGGTTATATATTATGTGTGTTTTCCTATATCTATATTCTGAAGCGGCACTGGCCGTGGATTTACTTGCCTAGGATGGGCCACCATTTCGGTGTAGCCATGGTATTATAATGCATGTGAATGTATTTTTCAATAATAGCTATTCTGTCAATTAGGTGATAAGCTTACAGGCATAGGGATATTCCTTGTGTCTATGCCAGTCACGGTCCTCTAAACGGGGGTCGTGACAAACTTCGTATCAGAGGCTGGTTGTTCTTTAAGGGTGTGAGGCTAACTAGTAGTCTCGGGTGTCATTTGGGCTAACCATTACGAATCCGGACATAACAGTGGTTCCGGCGGGCACTTGTGAGGTTGCTCAGGATGTTGAGTCATAAATTCTTTCGAGTCATTGCTTGAGGCATAGAATTTGTATGTGAAATTCTATGCAAAGCATATAACCTGTACAGTACACAAGTGCCGATCAGCACTAAGGCGTAAGGTGGGGTGGCAGTGACCCTGGGAACCTTAGGACACCATAATAGGGAAAGGAGACATCCATGGAGGATTCTATCTAGACACAGACACATTTGGTTGAATTTTAGGCAGGAATGCGCTACAATGTGTGGTTGTTTTGCAGGTGTTAAATGAGACTATGCGTTTCCTCAGTTAGCGGTGCATTGTGTGCTATGGTATAGGCACAAGTTGTTTAATTATAAAATGGAATGCAAGTAGAATAGAAATATGTTGTGAATGGTAGTTCAGGCTAGGAATTGTGTGTAAAGTGAAAGAAAAGACACGTTTGGCATGTAGAAAAGAAAGTAAGCCCATGGGGCGATTGAAATGGGAAGTTTACAGACAAGAATAAACAGGGCCATGAGGCATGAGACCGACAGGAAGATGATCACATGAATGAGTCACGACTGTGCGGTATGCTATGGCTGAAGGAAGTGAGTGGTCCTTCCTAGAAAGTAAACAGAAAAGAGGTGGTGTATGCCACAGTATAGAAGTAGAAGTCTACGGACTAGAAAATCAGGATACGGTATATGGAAGGGCAAAGTGGCCAAACCATATGCCGTAGAGATAGATGTTAAGAAGTAGAGGCGTACGTAAACGTGTAGAGCGTGACCATATGCCGAGCATGAAATAGTGTAAATGGTAAGGCACAGGGAAGGAGCCTAGTCCAACCCTACGCTCGATCCATGAACTGCTAGTTCCTTAAGCAAATAAGGGGGCAAAGAAGGGATTAAGCCTAACCAAACTCTCTTGGGTTGCTTAAGGAAGAGCATAAAGAATAGGATATTGATCACATGAGAAATTTTTATAAAAATCTTTTTGGTCTTTCTGGATGAGAGATTCTGAAAGACCGTCAAACTTTTCTTGAAAATACTAGGGATAACCATTGGAAGGCAAATTTTCATGAAATCTTTTTTCTCAATTTGTGTCATTCCAATTGGTTAAACCCTAACCATTTTCGAAAACCTTAGGCGTATGACTCACCCCTCGTTTGCTAATGTTTTCAGAGACAGGTCTCGGATTAGCAAGGCGTCAGTTCTCAAGGCCCACATTTTGTTCATGTGGGTGTTATGTCGATTTGAATTTTATTTTATTTTATAAGTGTATAAGTCTAAGTAAGAACTTATAGGTCAGCTCCATTTATCTAGAGGCATGATCATGCGCATATATAAAGGTTTATTTATGATTTGTAAGAATTATAATTTTCATATTGATATCTTATTCATGCATGATTAGTTAAGTTCCAGGATAGTAGGCTTACAGACCGAGGGTCCCACCTTCGGTCTGTGCCTGTCACGTGCTCCCCGAACGGGGATTGTGAATCTGGACATAACGGTGGTCTAGGCGGACACTTGTGAGAGTGCTTAGAATGTTGTGTCAAGATTTCTTTCGTGTCATCCATTTGATCATAGGATAGCTTGTGAAATCCTCTTTGAAGTGTAATTCTTGTGCGTTGCTAGGATGCCGATAGGTACAAGTATGCAAGGTAGGGATGGCAATGACCCTCAAACCTTTGTTAGTGCCCTTAATTTCGAAAGGGAAGCCACCCATGAGGGAGGAGGCTCTCCACCTCAGTCCGTTCAGATACGTGTGAATGTGTATGTTACTATGTACTTGAATGATTTTTTTGTTTGTGTTGTATGTCATTGGATGAATGTGAAGTAATGGGCTATGATGTAAGGCTATTTGTAGGAAATTGACCATGTTTGTGGGTCATAGTGGTTTAATATGACTAGGCTGAACAAATTATTTTGTTTTCTTTGAATTGAAACAGGAATTATGATGTGATGGTTCTGTAGACAAGTATGAAATTTTTATATAAGTTAACATGACGACTGTTAGGCAGAATGTTGTGGATTTGTGTATGATTGACATGATGAACAGGTGTGAAATGGTGTATGGGTAGGAAATGTACTTGAACCATACACCGTATGCATGTGAAGTATTTCATACAAGGGCATGTGGAAAGAAACATGATGTAACCATGTGCCCGTCAAAAGGCATAGTATGTGGGAAGGGATGGGGAGGAACACGGTTCCATCATGCATCCGACCCACATACCATGATTTCCCCTAGACAACCAAGGAGTAAAGGCAAGTCTAACTGAACTCCCTTGTTTGATTAGGGAAGATTGATTTGAGAAAGGGAGTTGGTCAAATGGAATTTTTTTTTTTGGAAAACATTATCTTTCATTTTTCAAAATCATGAAATATTTTCTTATTCTTTTCTATAAAACCCAAGGTGACTTTTAAAGAAAAGATTTTCTAAATTGTTTTTTTCAAACAAATTATATTACTTATTCAACACCCTGGATACCAAACAAAACCTTGGGCATCAGTTGTGAAAATAATTTTCAAGAGCAAACTTTCTTTCAATTCTTTTATAAGCATTAAGGTGCCCAAGAGATTTAAACCATGTGGCCAACATCCCTACTAAGTGATTTGCTATCTGCATTTGTTGAGACCTTAATATTTGTTTGGATGATGCTGTGTTGTGTTGAAATGTTAAGGGCATGTGTGGGATCTTTACTTTATGCATGTCAAAGGTCATGAAACCTTTATGGATCTAATGGTACTAGGATGGGGTGGGCCTAGGCATGATATTGGGTGTGAGCCTCAAGGCATCACTCTCGAGACTATGAGTGCTATTATGATGGATAGCTCTCAATAGGTTTGATTAAGAGGTACCAAACCTAAGGGGCTCATGGTTGCCCTGTGGGAGGATCTTGTTTGAAAGAAGGGATTGCATAAGGGGGAAAGAACGGGAACCTATAGAATCCTGTATTGCGTGGGTCAAGTAGAAAAAAAATTTCAACTACGAAGGGTATTACACCTGAGGTGTGATTGGTTATGCTACCATTAGGGGCAGTCGGAATCTAATGTGTGATGTGCTTATAAGGGGAGGCATATGGCCGTGAGGCGTAAGCCATGCTTCGATTTCGTGAGAGGTTGAATCATGGGAGTGGTTCCCATTCGATTTGAGGGGTAAGCACATGGTTAAGGGAAATTGTCATTAGAGTTTGCAAGATCATGTGTTTCAAGGAGAAACGTATGATCTTATAAACAAGTTAAGGGACTTTGTGGACTAGATTGAGGTGGAAGCCAACAGAAACTAACCGAGAAAGGTTAGCATAGCACTATGCAAACTTGTTAGGAGGATCTTAAGAGTGGTTAAGATTCAAAGTCTTCACGGGATGTCGGGTGAGGCCTTAGGTTATTATGGGTCGAGTTTTGATAATCCTTCCCTAGGCATTCTTTAGGAGGGATATTGGGTTGTATTGGTAGGTCTGGATTTGATGAGTTTCATTGACATAACGGGTATATATACACGAAGCAGTTGAGTGTGTGGAGTGTCGTTGGGATTCATTAGGATTACCACTTAGGACTAGTTGGGGTAGTGTGTCCTTGTTCGATACGAAGGCAGTCATAGGATTTGATTGGGGGTTCCTTTGTGATGATTGTGGAAACCATTAAGGTTAGGGTAAAGTCGAGACGGAGTAATGAAAAGGTACTAAGTGTCTTAAAGGAGTTGGTACCCTAAAACGGTTAGAGGTCTAGAAAGAAGGGGACATATGTCCTATACGTAGGATCCCTTGCTGTTAGCATGGGGAAACGGTAAAGGTGGATTAAGAGTTGGGTTGACACCATGGCTTTTTGAGCCTTTGAGTTGAACAAGGATATGGAGCAAAATGGAATGATGTGATCATCCTAAAAGAATGGACCAAGAGTACCAATAAAAGTGGTTAGAGCACCGACACAAGGTGTATATGAAACAAATTTATTTGCGTAGGTGCGAACACACAAGGACTTCGATAAATCGCATTAGACTCCCTTTAGGAGGGGTCGTGAGCTATATCAATGCTTGTTGGCACACCGACCGGCATGTGTAACCTTTTCATTAGGGGAAGTTGTTTAAACCTTACTACACTAGCATTTTGGGGAACCTCCTTGGGTAGTTTTAAGGAACAAAACCGATTTCATAGCTTAAGAATGAGATAAGTAAAATAGAGGAAAGGGAAAGCCTTCATGAAATGATAGGATTTGGGATAGAGCTCAATCCTAGGCCTTAGTTTGGGTTCCGAGGTGGATAGAATCGCTAGATGCGGACATCGTGTTCGCACAATAGTGGTGTGTATTCAAGTCTTGGCTATACAGTCCTTAAACGCCTTAAGTATCTAGATTTACATCTGATAGTGAGATAGAGGCAAGAGAGTTGTAGTGTCATTGTTTACTGGTGCCATAGAAGAGAACGTGACAGATTAGAGGTAATTTTGTCCAACAATTTAGTGGTAATGGGTAGAACATAGGATTTGTGGAACTATCGGTGAAGTGGTAGTATATTGTCCATGTCTACCCCTCCACTTACCTAAGTAATAGAATGAAATACCTTGCGGTTGAGATAGACAATCTCAACAATAAACTTTAGGAATCGATAAGAAAAGTAATATTACGATCAATAGATTTAACCACTTTCTGCTTATGTAAGAAGATAGTCCATAATGTATGTTTCAGCAAAGGATAACTATGATAAGAGTAATTGTTGAGTTACGACACAAGGGAATGGATAGACGACCTTAATTAATTCTACGTTTGAATGCATGTAGAGCTCTAAGTCCTTGAAGAGAATGGATTATGTGCTTGATGAAAGAGTTCTGTAGAGGGTGGAACCCATGTGAGTCAAGGGCAAGATGTGTCAGAAGTGTCTGTTCTTGTTTAAAGATTTAAGTTAGTAACTATAACTGAAATTCGGGGACCGAATTTCTTAAGGGGGAAAGTTTGTAATACCCGAGGGGTATTTTTTGGAATCAAGTCAAATATATACTAAGACTTAGAATGGTCATCATTTGGAGTTGAAATGTAAATAAAATAAAATAAAATAAATACATAATATAATGGAATAATAATAAATAAACAAGTAAATAAATAAATGAACAATAGAAATAAATAATAATTTTGTGTATACGTATAGATAAATAAAATTAAATAGGAATTGATGGGATAATATGAAATTGATAAAATTGTGAAATTGAAGTTAAACATTTTGGCTAAAGAAAAATAAAAATAAATTTTTTAGAGTGAAATAAAATTTTTGGAATATAATTAAGATTTTAATAGTTTTAGAGTTGAGAATTTAAGGAATTAAAATAAATATGAAAATTAGGTAGAAAAATTATAATTTTATTCAAAAGTGGTCATATGAATTATTCAAAGCTTATAGTTTAAATTTGAGAATTTTTCAAAAATAAAAATCATACTGGGTAGGAAATTTTCATCTGCAAGACACTCAATAACAGATATTTTTAATAGGCTTATTATTAGCCAAAAATTTCAAAATTTTTCTATTCTTACCTACAAATAAATATAGTTAAGAAAATCCAATCAAAACTCTATTTCACCATACCCCAAAAGTTGTCAATTGCCCAAACTACCTTTAAATTCTCAAACCCAATTTTTGAGCACCATATTTTTGCTCCAGTGCACGCCACTCCTTCTTCCTCTTCTTATTCTCTTCTCTTTTCAAAGTCTAGATTTTAAGTAAAATCGTAGAGGGGGTGTAAAATCGTATCGTAGAATCGTAAGATTTTACCTATGATAAAATCGTAAGAATTTTTTTATGTTATATATATGTATATATAACATAAGTACTTAATTAATATAGTAAATCACCTACAAAATTAAATATGAAATATAGTAATACCGTCATGCAATACTCCTTGTTCATATGCTACATATATATGCATGTTAGTTAAAACTTAAAACAATTCAATTATAGAAGAATGAATAAATTAAATTAGTTGTGTAATGTAAGTAATTAATATACTTGAGCAACAATAGTAACTTCTAAAGTGGAATTTCCAAAGGGCAAAAAGCTGCTACTTTAACGTAATAGCATCCAATTGTTACATTAAGGATATCAAAAATTGGGTAAGGTTTGTGATTGGGCTGAGGCATGGGCTGCAGATTTTTTTTTTAAACTTCAAACAGGCTTTCTTTTGGGCTAACCTGAAATCATAAAATCGGAGTTAAAATCGCCGATTCCACCGATTTCACCCGATTCCACCCGATTCTACCCGATTCCACCGCGATTTTACTCATTCACGATTTTACCTACGATTCAACTCCATTTTAGTAGGTAGAATTGTAAAATCGTATGATTTTACGATTTAAATCGCGATTTTGACAATCTTGCCTAGGTCGGGTCGAATCATGTGTATCCGGGCCTTTCCCTACAATAAGTATAAAAGGGTTTCTACCAACCTAAAAGTATGACATGTGGCATCCTAAATTTTTTTAGCTGCACTTTAAAAAATTAAAATACTGATTTACATCAATAAAACAAATCTAATCTAATTATATTAAATTTGAATTAAATTAAATACCATAATTTAAATAATAACTATATAAAAGATTCCATCTATATATAATAAATTTAATCTAATTCAATTTAATAAAATATCATTAATAAAAAGATAATATCTATGATTTTAATTATCATTTCATCAAAATTAACCATTAATATATTATCATTATCATCTTATTAAATTTAAAAATTTATGTTGGTTGACATTTTTCATATAAATAGACTTATAAGTAGATGTTTTACTCATATTTTCTCTTGATTTCAATATCCATACGGGTATGAGTATACATTTTTCTTCTTAAACATGATAATAAATTAGGGGAAGACTAAAATTCTTATTTTTGTTCTTCTTTCCACTTGCTTTATAGCTTTTCTGTGGAATTGTCGGTCTAGTTTCTAGAATGTATATTGATTTTAGTTTTTATTGAGGTATGTCGTTTATTAACGATCTTCTTTTTTGTTTCATAAAGATACTAATTATGGGACCTCAGCTAGCTCAAACAGGATTGCCTCAAATAGAAAGATACATGTTAAAAACCAAAAAATTGTCAAATGACTAGAAATAATTCTTCTTCTTTTCACATATTTTCTCTTGTATGAAAATTTGTTGTCATGTGGCCTAATTTTATTATGAAACCTCGTATATAAAGTGTCACGACCCCAAATCGGGAGTATGTGACCGGCACGAGAAAAGGTTTTTACTTCTAAACCCGTAAGCCTTACCCTATAAACATAACTATAACTACCCTTCTATACAATCAATATATTTATCATAATAGTGGTCACACCTCACTGGTGGCCTAATTAACCTGCAATCCACGGTTCGCTCAATACCGCTTCAGCTCAGCCCAGTGTATATATATATATATCAACACTCATAATATAAATATTCATATCATATTGGCCGTACGTCTCAATACGTACGATCTATCCTATTCACATGCAACAAGCACACATATTATATATATATCCATACCATATTGACCGTACGTCTCAATGCTTACGATCTGTCCTATTCACATGCAGCAGTTTATATACTCATACATAAATCCTAGTTTATCCCGAAACTGGACCCTGTCTTTAAGTACATGTGAAGCCGAAAATTCTAGAGTAGGTACATATCAAAAGCTGTAAATATATATACACAACTCTTACAACTTATAATATGTAAAACCGAAAGAGTCACAATAACAAAAAGTGTCCAGCCACGCGAACTATTGCGTAAAGGATGGTCTATTGTCCGTATCACTGTCCGGACGTCGATGCCTGCCCGATACCTGTATCTGAAACATTGAAGCAGAGGGAGTGAGTCAAACAAACTCAGTGAGAAGCTTCCCATCCTTAGTGTAGCGGCGGATACCACTACAGTTGGGGAAAGGGAAACATCCACAATCACACGCGCATGAAAATCCAGTTTATCAAATGTTATATTACGATCAGGCAATATTAATATAACATAAAATCAAAGATAAACCTACGGATCATGCTCCTCTATCATGCTTCTCATAAACAAACAATCACATTTAACATATCATCTGAAAACTATAAATCACTCAACGGGTCCATGAATCTCACAAAGGACAATGGCCTCAATAGACAAATCTTTCAATTTTTAACAGACCCTAGTGCCAGGCTAGGGCAATAGCCTCATCGGGAAATTTATTTTAATATTTAACTGACCCTAGTGTCAGGCTAGAGCAATGGCCTCATCGGGCAAATGTTTTAATCTTTAACTGACCCTAGTGCCAAGCTAGGGCAATGGCCTCATCGGGCAAATGTTTTAAATCTTTATCTGACCCTAGTGCCACGCTCGGGCAATGGCCTCAACGGGCAAATGTTTTAATCTTTAACTGACCCTAGTGCCAGGCTAGGGCAATGGTCTCAACGGGCAAATCTTTTAACTTGTTTCTCTTCCCATGCTTTCAGCTGGGATCCTAACTCTATCTGCCTATTACTATCCTAAACTGACTTTACCTTGGTGGTGTTAACATCCCTACGACTAACTAATCAATTATGAGATCCTATTAATCCTCATATGGTACCCAAACCCTTGGTTAGATCATAACCTAGTTCTAAGGTCTTCCCTAAGTTCAATTACCATAAAACGTCGACGTTTACTAACAACTTCTATACGATTTCTTTAATGAGTTTCTAATTAATAGGGTAAACCAAACATTGGACTCAACCAACAACTTACCCCCTTGCTTGTACTGTTCGGCGTATCTCATGTCATCACATGGGTACCCTCTAGTACCTCTTTACCTGTACTCAAACACACATATACAAATACTTTCATATATAATAGTTTAGGAATAACAATAGCATGTTAACCACTAAATAATGCTTACAAATAGGCAAGTAGGCAAAACACATATCCACATCCTCAATCAACCCTATAGGGCAAGGATGGGAAACCCCTTACCTAGACGGCTTCCTTTTACTTGTCATGGAGTAACTCCCGCTCCGGACGAGTCGTGGTTCCCTAACGAATGCATTCATGTGGTTAACATATCAAACTATATGCAATTCATATGCATATGATATGCTCGTGCCTAAAAATGCATCTAGACGTCGCCAAGAACCGAGTTCTTTGTCTTATCCGTCCTCCCTCTCTTCCATGAGAGTCTCAAGTGCTACACACTTGGTTTCGTATAATTATCGCTCACCTTGAATTGATTTTGGAGCCTTGGATTTGAGTTACTAAACCTCGATATGCTTCTAAATTATCCTACTTAAGGTTTCCTAATAATTACGAAGGAATTAAATTGACATTTTAAATTTTAGACTTTATTGTTCCGCAAGTTTCCATCCTTGAGAAACAAGAAAGTACCTAAAATAATTCTTGATGCTTGATAGCATATTTAGAATTATTCTAGGGTGCTTAAGATTGAAAAGAAGAGGTTTGGAGCTCTCAACATCACCCTTAAAGTGTATTTGGGCAAACCGAGCAAGGACCCGGCACGTTAACGTCAAGGTTCAGCCTTAGTAACCTCGAGCCAGCTCTTCACGGGTCTTGTTCAGCTAATATCTCAACAATATAATTTCAATCCAAGCCTATTTACTCAAATCGAAGCTCAATTCCTGATTATCAATAATTTCCTCAATTTACGAAAAAAAAGAATTTCAACCCCAAACCCTTCAAAATTTGAATTCGGCTAAACCCGAGGGTATAGTCTCGATTCTTACCCCAACTAAGTATTCAAGAACACTTCCTAGGTCTCAATCTACCCTCGAAACAATCAAATCTAAGGTGGATCGAAGAAATCCCTAAAAATGTAGAAATTGAGGGTTTCGAATGAAATTGGGGTTACGAACCTTTGATTCGATCGGTGGGAGGTGTGGAAAATGTTGTAGTCGAGCTCCGGTGAGCTTTTCCGGCGTTGACCAGCTCTGCTCTGGCAAGATTCCGGCGAGATTCCTCCTCCATCCCCCTTCTTCTTCCCTCACGCATCCTCCCTCTCTCTCTCTACCCCTCCACTTCTTCTCTCTCTCGTCCCCTTCTTCTTTCCTTTCTCTTTCTTTCCTTCTTTTATTTAAATAACCCACGGCACGCCATTTTTTTAAAAATAATTAAAATAAATAAATAAATAAATATAATAATTAAATAATTAAATAATAAATAAATAAATATAATTAAAATTAATTAATTAATAATTAAATTAAGACACAACTAATATATATTTTCTTTTCTTTTCTTTTCTTTTTCTTTTTAAAATAGATAATAAGATAAATAATAATCACTTAAAAATAATAAAGATGTATTTTTAATTTAATTTCGTTTTCCTATTTAATTCAGATTTTCAATTTCTTAAGTCCTGAATTAAATCCTAAAAATTATTTTCTACTTCTTTTCTTTCCCTTTTATTTTATTTTAAACTTCGGGAAAAAAATTTCGGGTATTACAATCTTCCCCCCTTAAGAAATTCGGTTTCTGAATTCCAAATAACATACTAACCTTAGTCTTGAAATAGGTGAGGATATGTCCTGCGCATCTCCGCCTCAACTTCCCACATTGCTTCCTCGACCGAATGGTTCCGCCACAGGACTTTCACCAATGGTATTTCCTTCGACCTCAGCTTCTTCAACTGGCGATCTAAGATTTCCACTGGCATCGCCTCATAAGTTAGACCTTCAGCTAGTTGTACTTCCTGGGGTTGGATTACAAGAGAGGGATCTGGCAGGTACTTGCGAAGCATAGACACGTGAAACACCGGATTAACTCCTTCCAACTCCGCTGGCAATTCTAGACGGTAGGCAACATTTTCCACCCGTTCTAGAATCTCAAACGGTCTGATGTACCTTGGACTTAGCTTGCCTTTCTTGCCAAATCTCATAACGCCCCTCATTGGTGAAATTTTCAAGAAAACCTGCTTAGCCACAGCAAATTCTAAGTCTCTTCTTCGGTTGTCGGCATACGACTTCTACCTACTTTGAGCCGTCACAAGCTTTTTTCAAATGGACTTTATCTTGTCCAAAGCATCCTGAACAAGTTCTGGACCAACTAACTTGGCCTCTCCGACCTCAAACCACCCAATCAGGGACCTTCCCTTCCGACCGTACAAAGCCTCGAAAGGTGCTATCTGAATATTGGATTGGTAACTGTTGTTGTAGGCAAACACCGCTAACGACAGGTATTTTTTCCCACCCTCCATCGAAATCCATAATGCATGCCCTAAGCATGTCCTCTAATATCTGAATGGTCCTCTCAGACTACCCATCTATCTGGGGATGAAACGTTGTACTCAGATCAACCCTCGTCCCCAACGTCTCCTGCAATGCTCTCCAGAATCGAGAGGTAAACTGTGGCCCCCTGTCAGAGATAATCGACACCGGTACTCCGTGCAACCTCACTATCTCTGATAGGTACAACTGGGCATACTGACCCACTCCGTAAGTGGTCTTAACTGGCAGGAAATATGCGGACTTGGTCATTTTATCAATGATTACCCAAACTGAATCGAATCCCCTCTGTGATCGCGGCAATCCTGACACAAAATCCATAGTGATTTTCTCCCATTTCCATTCAGGAATTTCTATCTGATGAAGTGTTCCGGAGAGCTTTTGGTGTTCAGCCTTAACCTGTTGACACACTAAACATCTAGATACGTAGTTTGCCACATCCTTCTTTATACCATTCCACCAGTATAATTCTCTCATATCCTGATACATCTTATTACTACCCGGATGGATTGTGTATGCTGTCTTGTGTGCCTCATCAAGGATTCTTTTTTCAAACCATCCACCATTGGTACACACAGCCGTCCCTCCAACCGGAGTATTCAACTCTCATCTATGGAGAGTCAGACGACGTCCTTCTCCCCCTTAACCACTGTATCTCTGATCTGTTTGAGGTCGGCGTCTTGATCTTGCTTGGATTTAACCTCTTCGACTAGAGCTGACTTAGCTTGGATATGGCTAGAAACAAGTTGGAGTCTCTAATTTAAAACTGAGTTACAGACTGTTCCAGCTCATGTATTTCCCAAATTAACGGTCTTCGTGCTTCACTGATATGGGCTAAGCTACCCATTGACTTTCGGCTCAGAGCGTTTGCCACCACATTCGCCTTACCAAGGTGGTACAAAATCGTGCAGTCATAGTCTTTCAATAACTCCATCCACCTGCGTTGTCTCAAATTTAGATCTTTCTGCTCGAAAATGTACTTAAGGTTCTTGTGATCTATGTATACCTCACATGATTCGCTATAAAGGTAGTTCCTCTAAATCTCAAGGCAAATACCACCGCTGCCATTTCAAGGTCATGAGTCAGGTAGTTCTTCTCATGCTTCCAGAGTTGCCTAGACGCATAAGCAATCACCTTGCCATGTTGCATAAGAACACACCCTTACCCAACCCGCGAAGCATCACAGTAAACTACATACCCTCCGGTGCCCTCAGGAAGAGCCAACACTGGTGTTGTGGTGAGACTTTCCTTCAGCTTTTGAAAACTCTCTCCACACTTATTATCTCACACGAACTTTACCCATTTCTTATTCGGACTTTTACACTTACACTTAGTGGTTCCCATAAACACTTCAGGTTACTCCCTGTCGACATCCTATGTCTGACTGGCTTAGACTCTTCTCTGACTACTACTTGTAGTCATTTTTGTTTATAATGGAAACTCATCCGTCTCCTCCTCACCATCATACTCATTACTCTACCTCAGGCTCAGTTCGGTCTTCACATCCGAAAACCTCGCTTAACACGACTATGACTGTGGATCTATACCATCCTCAGGTTAGTCCACTTAGAGTTGCACATCCTATGCTAACTCTACTCATTGGGTTTTCGTTGGCTTTTACCCCAACTTGGCCCACTCGGACTCCTCAACTCACTTAGATCCTGTATTTCTACTTGGAATACTTGATCCGTTAACTCCAGCATGAACCTTTCCGGACATGCTCTACTCCCCTTGACCAAACGGAATGCGCTCCCACGGTTTGACTCTTTCCTTTCTTACAGTGTGGCATATGTTCACGAACATATACCGCCTCTTGCAAGTGTGTTACTTGTTGGGATCCAATCGCCCTTAACGGTAGCATACCTGTTTTATCCTTTTTGTTCGCATCCCCAGATGCTTACCTGACTCTGTTCCCGTATTCACTCTCTTCTTTTCCATTTCGTACCTACGTGATACTCTTTCTTCAAGTATCTCTCAATACTCGTTACTCACTAAATTCTCCTTCTCGATTAACCGTCCTTACGGTTAATTTTCCCTTTATGACACCCGCATGGCCACTTATACGTTTGGTTTGTTCACTCAGTCTCCACCCATACACGAGCTTCAGACTAACGAATTTACGGTTCACCAACCTGTGGAACTAGCTTACCTAACTATGTCCACTACAATCTGTGTGCTATAGATGCACTTACGCTAGTAGTTGGTTCTCCACCTCCTACTTGAGTCTTATCCTATGGGGTCCTATGGGCTTCCGCTCTTCCCCCCTCATGGGACTACTTATCCCTGTCTACTTTCTCTCCCCTCGGGCCTCCACGGGTCCCTTTGGGGTTTATCTCTCATGTTACCTCGTTCGAGAGCTATCTACCGCAATAGCACTCATTTTAATTTCTTATCTATGGACAGTATTCGAAGGTCTACGCCCATTTCCACTTCTAGACTTGCTCTAGTCTAATACTTTCAGGTCCATTATCACCCTATGGCCCCTTAATTGGTAATCCTCAGGTTTACCTGTATACTCCCTTGGCACTTTACAACTCTTCTAGTGCTTTTCGATGTCTACTTAACTTTAATCACTCCAAGCGAGTGATTTCTCAACTACATCTACCATCCTTATACAGCTTACTTGTAAAAGGACTATTGTTTGGTAGGGTATTGGTCACATGAGTTAGTTTTCTTAGGCACCCAGTGGGTTTTAAAAATTAATTCAAGTTTATTTCTTAGAAAATGACGCCTAAGGTTTTCATAAATGGTTAGGGTTTAACCAATTGGAATGACACAAATTAAGAAAGAGTTTTCATAAAAATTTGTCTTCCAATGGTTACCCCTAGTATTTTCAAGAAAAGTTTGAGGGTCTTTTAGAATCTCTTATCCGGAAAGACCAAAAAGATTTTTACAAAAATGTCTCATGTGATCAATATCCTATTCTTTATCTCTCATGTTACCTCGTTCGAGAGCTATCTACTGCAATAGCACTCATTTTAATTTCTTATCTATGCACAGTATCTGAAGGTCTACGCCCATTTCCACTTCTAGACTTGCTCCAGTCTAATACTTTCAGGACCATTATCACCCTATGGCCCCTTAATTGGTAATCCTTAGGTTTACCTGTATACTCCCTTGGCACTTTAGCACTCTTCTAGTGCTTTTCGATGTCTACTTAACTTTAATCACTCCAAGTGAGTGATTTCTCAACTACATCTACCATCCTTATACAGCTTACCTGTAAAAGGACTATTGTTTGGTAGGGTATTGGTCACATGAGTTAGTTTTCTTAGGCACCCTGTGGGTTTTAAAAATTAATTCAAGTTTATTTCTTAGAAAATGAAGCCTAAGGTTTTCATAAATGGTTAGGGTTTAACCAATTGGAATGACACAAATTAAGAAAGAGTTTTCATGAAAATTTGCCTTCCAATGGTTACCCCTAGTATTTTCAAGAAAAGTTTGAGAGTCTTTTAGAATCTCTTATCCGGAAAGACCAAAAAGATTTTTACAAATATTTCTCATGTGATCAATATCCTATTCTTTATGTTCTTCCTTAAGCAACCCAAGAGAGTTTGGTTGGGCTTAATCCCTTCTTTTCTCCCTTATTTGCTTAAGGAACAAGTAGTTCATGGATCGAGCTCAGGGTTGGGCTAGGCTCCTTCCCTGTGCCTTCCTACTTACCTTGGTTCCTGTTTGGCATATGGTCACGCTTTACACGTTTACATATGCCTCTACTTCTTATCATCTATCTCTACGGCATATGGTTTGGCCACTTTGCCCTTCCATATACCGTATCCTAATTTTTCCAGTCCGTAGATTTCTACTTCTATACTGTGGCATACACCACCCTCTTTTTTGTTTACTTTCTAAGAATGACATCTCACTTCCTTCAGCCATAGCATACCAAACAGTCGTGACCCATTCACGTGATCACCTTTGTGCCTATACCATAGCACACAATACGCCACTAATAGAGCAGACGCATCGTCTCATTTAACACCTGCAAAACAATCACACATTGTAGCGCATTCCTGCCTACAATTCAACCAAATGTGTCTCTGTCTAGGTAGCATCCTCCATGGATGTCTCCTTTCCCTATTATGGCGTCCTAAGGTTCCCGGGGTCACTGCCACCCCACCTTACGCCTTAGCACTCATCAGCACTTGTGTACTCTACAGGTTATATGTTTTGCATAGAATTTCACATACAAATTCTATGCTTAAAGCGATGAATGAAAAGAATTTCATGACTCAACATTCTGGGTGCTCCCACAAGTGCCTATTTAATTCAACGTTGTGCCCGGGTTTCACATCAAAGCTCAAACCGACACCCGGTTATACCAATGGCTTCACATGACTTAAAGAATAACCAGGCTCTGATATCAAGTTTGTCACGACCCCAAATCGGGAGTGCGTGACCGGCACGTGAATAGGTTTTTACTTCTAAACCCATAAGCCTTACCCTGTAAACATAACTATAACTACCCTGCTATACAATCAATATATATATCATAATAGTGGCCACACCTCACTGGTGGCCTAATTAACCTGCAATCCAGGGTTCGCTCAATACCGCTTCAGCTCAGCCCAGTGTATAGATATATATATCAACACTTACAATATAAATATTCATATCATATTGATCGTACGTCTCAATACGTACGATCTATCCTATTCACATGCAGCAAGCACACATAATTTATATATCCATACCATATTGACCGTACGCCTCAATGCGTACGATCTATCCTATTCACATGCAGCAGTTTATATACTCATACATATATCCTAGTTTATCCCCAAACTGGACCCTATCTTTAAGTACATGTGAAGCCGACAATTCTAGAGTAAGTACATATCAAAAGCTGTAAATATATATACACAACTCTTACAACTTATAATATGTACAAACAAAAGAGTCAAAATAACAAAAATTGTCCCCCCACGCAAACTATTGCGTAAAGGATGATCTAATGTCCGTATCACTGTCCGGACGTCGATGCCTGCCCGATATCTGTATCTGAAACATTGTAGCAGAGGGAGTGATTAAAACAGACTCAGTGAGAAGCTTCCCATCTTCGGTGTAGCGGCGGGTACCACTACAGCTGGGGAAAGGGAAACATCCACAATCACATGCGCATGAAAATCCAGTTTATCAAATGTTCTATTACGATCAGGCAATATTAGTAAAACATAAAATCAAAGATAAACCTACGGGTCATGCTTCTCAATCATGCTTCTCATAGACAAACAATCACATTTAACATATCATCTGAAAACTATAAATCACTCAACGGGTCCATGAATCTCACAATGGACAATGGCCTCAATGGGCAAATCTTTCAATTTTTAACTGACCCTAGTGCCAGGCTAGGGCAATGGCCTCATCGGGCAATTTCTTTTAATCTTTAAATGACCCTAGTGTTAGGCTAGGGCAATGGCCTCATCGGGTAAATGTTTTAAATCTTTAACTGACCCTAGTGCCAGGCTAGGACAATGGCCTAAACGGGCAAATGTTTTAATCTTTAACTGACCCTAGTGCCAAGCTAGGGCAATGGCCTCAACGAGCAAATCTTTTAACTTGTTTCTCTTCCCAAGCTTTCAGCTGGGATCCTGACTCTGTCTACCCATTACTATCCTAAACTGATTTACCTATGTAGTGTGAACATCCCTACGACTCACTAATAAATTATGAGATCTTATTAATCTTCATACGGTACCCTATGTTCAATTACCATAAAACGTTGATGTTTACTAACAACTTCTATACGATTTCTTTAATGAGTTTCTAATTAATAGGGTAAACTAAACCTTGGACTCAGTCAACAACTTACCCCCTTGCTTGTACTGTTTGGCGTATCTCAAGTCATCACATGGTTACCCTCCAGTACCTCTTTACCTGTAGTCAAACACACATATACAAATACTTTCATATATAACAGTTTAGGAACAACAATAGCATGTTAACCATTAAATAATGCTTACAAATAGGCAAGTAGGCAAACCACATATCCACATCCTCAATCGACCCTATAGGGCAAGGATGGGAAACCCCTCACCTAGACGGCTTCCTTGTGCTTGTCCTGGAGTAACTCCCACTTCGGACGAGTCGTGGTTCCCTAACGAATGCATTCATGTGGTTAGCATGTCAAACTATAAGCAATTCATATGCATATGATATGCTCGTGCCTAAAAATGCATCTAAACGTCGCCAAGAACCGAGTTCTTGGTCTTATCCATCTTCCCTCTCTTCCATGAGAGTCTCAAGTGCTACACGCTTAGTTTCGTATAATTATCGCTCACCTTGAATTGATTTTGGAGCCTTGGATTTGAGTTACTAAACCTCGATATGCTTCTAAATTATCCTACTTAAGGTTTCCTAATAATTGCGAAGGAATTAAATTGTCATTTTAAATTTTAGACTTTATTGTTCCGCAAGTTTTCATCCTTGAGAAACAAGAAAGTACCTAAAATAATTCTTGATGTTTGATAGCATATTTAGAATTATTCTAGGGTGTTTAAGATTGAAAAGAAGAGGTTTGGAGCCCTCAACATCACCCTTAAAGTGTATTTGGGCAAACCGAGCAAGGACCCGGCACGTTAACGTCAAGGTTTAACCTTAGTAACCTCGGGCCAGCTCTTCACGGGTCTTGTTCAGCTAATATCTCAACAATATAATTTCAATCCAAGCCTATTTACTCAAATCCAAGCTCAATTCCTGATTCTCAATAATTTCCTCAATTTATGAATAATTAGAATTTCAACCCTGAACCCTTCAAAATTCGAATTCGGCTAAACCCAAGGGTATAGTCTCGATTCTTACCCGAACTATGTATTCAAGAACACTTCCTAGGTCTCAATCTACCCTCGAAACAATCCAATCTAAGGTAGATCGAAAAAATCCCTAAAAATGGAGAAATTAAGGGTTTCGAATGAAATTGGGGTTACCAACCTTTGATTCGATCGGTGGAGGTGTGAAAAATGTTGTAGTCGAGCTCTGGTGAGCTTTTCCGGCGTCGACCAACTCTCCTCCGGCGAGATTCCTCCTCCTTCCCCCTTCTTCTTCCCTCATGCATCCTCCCCCTCTCTCTCTCTACCCCTCCACTTCTCTCTCTCGTCCCCTTCTTCTTTCCTTTCTCTTTCTTTTTCTTTCTTTCCTTCTTTTGTTTAAATAACCCACGGCACCCCATTTTTTTTAAATAATTAAAATAAAAAAATGATTAGTTATAATAATTAAATAATTAAATAATAAATAAATATAATTAAAAATAAATTAATAATTAAATTAAGACACAACTAATATATATTTTCTTTTCTTTTTTTTTCCTTTTAAAATAGATAATAAGATAA
Organism: Senna tora; assembly: GCA_014851425.1. NCBI lineage: Eukaryota > Viridiplantae > Streptophyta > Magnoliopsida > Fabales > Fabaceae > Senna > Senna tora. The sequence continues at coordinate 20,120,262 of CM026262.1, forward strand.
ATAATAATCACTTAAAAATAATAAAGATATATTTTTAATTTAATTTATTTTCCCTATTTAATTCAGATTTCCAATTTCATAAGTCCTGAATTAAATCCCAAAAATTATTTTCTACTTCTTTTCTTTCCCTTTTATTTTATTTTAAACTTCGAAAAACAATTTCCAGGTATTACATAAAGCATAGCAGAGCTGAGCTATGTTCACTACATGTAGATACGGACAAAAATATAAAAAATACTATAAGGAAAAGACAAAAGTAAAGGCAGGAGCATTGATGAAGCTATCCAAAAGGTGGGCTTAATAGTAATGGCCAATGTCCTAGAGTATAGTACATACTACAAAGGGGAAACAAAAGGGGGTCATAAATGATGACACTCGACCCAGAGGGAGTGTATGGTGGTGGAGAGTGTAGTCACAATCAATTTTTCATGTCCTACACTTTTACGTCTCTCCATATATTTTTTTTCCTGAATCTCTCCATATATTTTTGAAGCTTCACACTTTTATTTTGGTCCCTTATTTTAGTTCCTAACTAGCATTGCGTCCCGTGCATCGCAAGGTAATATTATAAAAAAAATATAATTACAATAATAAAATTATTTTGTTAGATAAAATTGTTTTATAAAAATTAATTTATGAGATCATAACTCTTATTTGAAATTTAAAATTATATTATTTTATCAAACAATATTTATTTTATTATAATTTCACTTAGTCAAAAGTCATTAATACTTCCTGTGTAAATTTGAAGTAAATTTTTAATGTTGATTCTTATAATTTTTTGTTAAATTACTTTGAACTCATAAATAGAGTTTATTACGGGTTCATTACTCTTGTTTTAAAAAATCTAAATAATAATATTAATTTGTTATAGAATTAAGTTATATTATTTTTAATTAGTTATAATTGATTATTAAGAATAAAAAATGTATGAATATACAAATATGATAATAAATAAGTGATGAGCCCACCAATTTTTTTCTTATTAGGAACAAATAAATGTTACTTTTCCTTATATATTATAAATGAATTTCAAGTTTTCAACATTATTTCATTAAAAAAAAATTGTACCAAAAAATGAGAAGTTTACAGTATTTCTTTGTTAAAAATTATAGATATACTTAAATTTTTATATAAAGTAATTAACATTATTTTTAAACTATATATTTCATAATTATCATGCATCCATAACATTTTTCTAGTTGTAATAAAAAAAATCAAATTTCAGTGCAAATATCTTATTGAGAGTAGACATAAGCTCTTGAGAGCATGGTTGTTAAAATCTAAATTTAAATCTTAAAATCTTACGATTTCATGATTTTTCATTCTCAAATCTTGTTAAATCTTGTACAAAATCGTGTTGGTGCAAAATCGCGGTAAAATCGGTGAAATCAGGTAAAATCTCATGAAATCTCGATTTTACTAACGATTCTACGATTTCACCGCAATCCAAAAAAAGATTCATACGGATTTATTTTTTTAACAAAAATCGGTATGTTTGTGTAGATATCCATAACTTGTCCCAACTAAAAAAAATCCACCTATTTTCTTAAAACCTAATGTTCAAACCCGAACTCCCCTACCCCGCAAAACTCATTCTCTTCCCATTCTTTCTAGGTTTTAATGTTGATGATGTCTGAGTTAGTAGTACTTCAAATCATGTATGTGTTTGAGTTTACATAACATTAGAAATGAAGTACCAAGTGGTGATGATGGTGGTAGTAATTCTAGTGATTAAAATTAATCAATTGAATTTGACGAGCTTAGTTGAAAATGTAGTAATTGTGGATATTGAGTTATATATGTTTAATTTTTTTATGTAACTAAGATATAATAGTTAGGTGTGTGTATATATATTGGTAAATTCATACAATTTTGTCATAGGTAAACTCTTACGGTTTTACCTAAAATCTAGATTTTGACAACCTTGCTTGAGAGATTGAAGATATATATATATTTTAATTTGTCTACAAAAATAAGTTCTAGTTATTACAAAAATTGAAGAATAAATAAGTTTTATATTTAGGTTAAATAAAACATTGTTTTGTATTTAGGTGATGAGATTCACAAAATTGTTAGATTAAAAAATAAATTAATTTAACTATCCAAAAATGCTTGAGTGTGGTAAGTGTCACGACCCCCGTTTAGAGGACCGTGACCGGCACAGACACTGGGAATACCCCTATGCTTGTAAGCCTTATCACCTAATTGACAGAATATCTATTATTGAAAATGCATTCACATGCATTATAATACCATGGGTACACCGAAATGGTGGCCTATCCTAGGCAAGCAAATCCACGGCCAGCGCCGCTTCAGGATATAGATATAGGAAAACACACATAATATATAACCTGTGTACTGGCTACACATCCGAAGATGCTGCCTATCCTATTCACACGCAACAGATATATGTATATATATATATATTGAAAAAAAATTTTCCCTGTATCGCAGTAAAATAAATCTTGATCTTTAAGGTGTGTGAAGCTGACAGTTCTAGATTTAGTAATACAATCTAATTGGGTACGTCTACCCTTTACTTTATGATACATTAATAAAGTAAATTAAATTACAATTACACTTTATTCACCCACATGAACAAGTTGTGGGTCTTGGAAAGTGTTGCTCAACCCTCGTTCCACTGAGACTTCTTCCATCTGTACTTAACCTGTCTCTGTGTAGTAAAAATGAGGTGTGAGTCTAAACCACGCGACTCAATGAGGACTCTCCCATCCCCGGCGCAAGGTGGGTACCATAGCGCTGGGTTTGGGAGTCATACACAACCACATGAAAAAACAACTAGTTACTGTTGTTAGCATACATTCTTGGTGATCACACAACAACAGAAATTTCACCCAAACACTCACATGCATTTAATAACTGTAAACATGCACCAGTTTATTCCACGTCATCAATCAGTAAATAAACACATAACATATAGTGCCGGCCTTTACTTACCAGTCTTCTCACGTTTAGCATATTTGAATCAAACAAGACGTTGTGATGACGTAATTTTGTACGTCACCACTTTGCAGCACAATCAGCAATTATATGCAAACACAGACAATTTGTACATACACACAGTTGCTATAACATACATCTACTTAATCTCCCCCACTCTAGGGTATCTGCTAGCCACTACGTGGCTTTTCTACTTCGAACCCGTGCACGCGGGTTACTAGCCACCAAGTGGCAAAACGTACTTAACCCATTCACTTGGGTACTGGTCACCTCGTGACAATTCTGTTTATCAAACACAATCAACTTCTATCTATCAAACAACTGACGCATAACCACCACATGGCACGTCCTGACTCCTTGCTGTGGGGCAATAGCTTGAGCCCAGTCGTCCATTACCCAACCAGGCCACAATGGCGGCCACGGCACGACGTCTCAAAGCCTGGCCACTGATACACCCTGGACCATCTCAACAGAATGATTTCTCTTCTGTAAGATAAGGTCATGGTTCACCCGTAGGTTCCTCCCGTGTCTCCTTATCTTGGTCTCACATATTAATAGGATTCTTCGTATCTTTCCCGAAGGATCAACAATTCCTCTCCTTATTAATATGTACAGTATCCTCAACAGGATATAACTCATATACCCGTCCAGATGCACTCTCTGAGCCTCAAGCTATCATCATAGCATTATAAAACCTTTATGACCTTATTGTCAGGATAGGGCAACGACCATCGTCATGGTGATTATAAAAACTGAGGTCTCAAGTGCAATCTGACGTTGTTCTAGTCGATGTCTCACATCGCTAGCATAACCAAATCCGAAACCCACCAATAACTCCCTTTGCATGATCATAATTTAAGTCACCGTCGTGACGATTTTTCAAAATAAAAGTTTAGTCCTTCCGTACAAGGACTCTTGCCACCGTTGTGGAAAAGTTTTAATAAATTACTCATCATGCCTCCGGAGTGTATGAGTTGGATTTGTAACACACCAATCATAGCAAACAATTACTCTCTACTCCTATGTGTTCCTATCAAAGCTACTTTCCACAACCTATTTTCTAGTTCCTTTATTCATTTAACATTCTATACCTCTAGCTAACACATACCAGACAAGTAGAGAATGTACATACTCATGTAATCCACATAAGCATACAACCCTAGGAGCAGAGATGGAAGAACCCTCACCCTGGCCAACCTTCCATGCAACCCTCTCCTGTAACTTTAGTCTCCTCGGAGTTCCTGTTGCACTCTATTGCATACCGTTGTTCCTATAAGAACAACATTTACTTCATTAAAGTTATTACTTAACTTAACTTGTTATTTATCTTTCCATTATTCTCACATGTAGTCCATGGTTGCCACAAAGTATCGGACTTCTCTATCCCGACTTATGCATATCCTTCCTCGGACACTTGACTTACTCGCGTATAACACTCTACTTAAATGTTTCACATACTTGGATTTGAGTATTAGACCTCTATCTAACTTGTATTCGCATATAAGGAAGCTTATCTAACTTGATTGGAAGGAATCCTAATTTTAGGAAGGTCTAAGCATTTTGATCCAACTTGTGTTCTTACTCGAGTTCTAAGAAATCTAGTTTCTAAACCTCAATACAACTCTAATTCATCCTACCTAAGGTTTCCTAATAATTATGAAGTAATAAAATTACCATTTTAGAATTTGGACGTCATTGTTCCGCAAGTTTCCATCCTTGAGAAGCAAGAAGGCACCTAAAATTATTCTTGATGCTTGATAGCATATTTAGAATTATTCTCTGGTGTTTGAGTTCGAAAAGAGTAAGTTTAGGACTCTCAACCTCACCCTTAAGGCATAATTGGGCAAACCGAGCAGGGACCCGGCATGTTAATGCCAAGGTCCAGCCTAAGTAACCTCGGGCCAGCTCTTCATGAGTCTTGTTCAGCTAATATTCCAACAACGTAATTTCAATAGTACCAATCCAAGCCTATTTACTCAAATCCAAGCTCAATTCTAATTATCACAATTTCCCCAATTCGAAAATAATTATAATTTTAACCCCAAATCCTTCCAAATTCGAATTTGGGCAAATCCAAGAATATAATCTCAATCCCTACCCCAAGTAAGTGTTCAAGAACACTTTCTAGGTCTCAATCTACCCTCGAAACAACTCAATCAAAGAAATCCCTAAAAATGGAAAAATTGAGGGTTTCGAATGAAATTGGGGTTACAAACCTTGATTCGATTGGTGGGAGGTGTGGAAGAGGTGGGAGTCGAGCTCCAGTGGTCGTGGCCGGCGTCGGACCGCTCTCCTCCAACGAGTTTCCGGCGAAATCCGTCCTCTTCCTTCCTCTTCTTCCCTCCGTCTCGGTTCTTCTCTTCCCTCTCGCTGTTATCTTGCTTCACAGCGTGGACTTCCCCCTCCGGCCGGTTTTCCGGCGTCGTCCTCCCCCTCTCGTCTCTTTCCGTCTCTCCTTCTCTCTCCCTATTTCTCTTCTTCCTCCATCCCATGCCCTCTTAGTCGTTCTCCTTTCTCTTTTTTTTTTCTTTTATTATATGTTTTAATTACTAAAGGGGAAGAGGTCACGGGTATAATGAAATTAGGGGGGAGCTGGCATATTAACAAATAATAAAATAATAATATAATCATAATTAATTAATTAATAATTAAAAATATTTAATTTAGTTCCCACTCCTATTTATTTTAGGTTTCTAATTTCTTAGGTCCTGAATTAATTTCAAAAAAAATATTTTATTTCTTTCTTTCATCTTTTATTTTATTTTAAACTTCGAAAATTATTTTCAGGTATTATAATCTTTGAAAAAAGAATTTCCTCTCCGGTTTCTTTTAACTTTCATACTTTTTTCTATATTCTTTTTAAGGTTTTAATTCCTAGCCCCAGAATAAATCATTTTTAAATCCTCGAAATTTTAAATAAATCATTCTTTAATCCTCGAAATTTTCCGGGGTATTACAGTATGTTTTTTTTCTCTTTACCAAAGGCACTCTAAAACAGAAAAAGAAATAAAACAAGGGTCAAAACAACCATAAATACAATATAAAATTAAGAGGCAAAATACTATTTAGTCTCTGAATTGTTGGTTAAATTACTATTTAGTTCTCAAATTTGGCAAAAATACTATTTAGTCCCCAAGTTTGCAATTCAATTAACTATTTTGTTATCGAATTTGGCAAAAATACTATTTAGTCCGTGAACTTGCAACTGTGTTAACTATTTAGTCCCCAATTTTGTAACTCTGTCAACTACTTAGTCCACTGACAGTTACCCGTTGGATAACCAACTGACGTGGCCGTTAAATGTTAAAGTTGACGGGGCATGTGAGGTGGCATGTGCCCAGGCACTTAACGGTGTCACATCAGTATTTAACGAGCACATCAGTTGGTTATCTAACGGGTAACGGTCAATGCAATAAATAGTTGACAGAGTTACAAACTCGGGGACTAAATAGTATTTTTGCCAAATTTAGGTATTAAATAGTTGAAAAAGTTGTAAATTCGGGGTTTAAATAGTGTTTTTACCAAATTTGGGTTCTAAATAGTTATCAGAGTTGCAAATTCGGTAACTAAATGGTATTTTTGCCAACTTCGGAGACTAAATAATCGTTTGACCAACAATTTAGGGACTAAATAATATTTTACGTCAAAAATTAAACTAAAATACAACTAATCATAAATGCCAAAAGAAGGGATGAAAGATGTAAAAGGATTAAAGAATATTCAAAATTTGAAAGAAGAAACCAAAATATGTTTGGTTGGATAAGGAATTGTTTTCTTCATGGAATTGCACGAAAAACGAGGCTTTTCGGTGTTTGGTTTGCTTCATGGAATTGAGAATTGGGTTCCCTGGAATTAGACAATTCGATGGTCCAATTCCACAGAAAGTGTTGTTTGGTTGGGTGTAGAATCCAATTCTACATGGATGTCACGACCCCAAATCGGGAGTACGTGACCGGCACGGGAGTAGATTTTTACCTCTAAACCGGTAAGCCTTATCCTGTAAAAATGACTATAACTACCCTGCTATACAGTCAATATATATATATCATACTAGTGGCCACACCTCACTGGTGGCCTAATTAACCTGCAATCCGCGGTTCGCTCAATACCGCTTCAGCTCAATCCAGTGTATAGATATATTTATCAGCACTCATAATGTAAATATTAATATCATATTGACCATACGTCTCAATACATACGATCTATCCTATTCACATGCAGCAAGCACACATAATATATATCCATATCATATTGACCGTACGCCTCAATGTGTACGATCTATCCTATTCACATGCAGAAGTTTATATACTCAAACATATATCCTAATTTATCCCTAACTGGACCTTGTCTTTAAGTACATGTGAAGTCGACAATTCTAGAGTAGGTACATATCAAAAGCTATAAATATATATATACAACTCTTACAACTTTAACATATGTACAACAAGAAAAATCAAAATAACCAAAGGAGTCCACCCACGCGAACAAGAGTGTAAGGATGGTCTGATGTTCGTATCACTGTCCGGACGTCGATGCCTGCCCGATTCCTGTATCTGAAACATTGAAGCAGAAGGAGTGAGTCAAACAGACTCAGTGGGAAGTTTCCCATCCTCAGCGTAGTGGCGGGTACCACTACAGCTGGGGAAAGGGAAACACTCACAATCACAATCGCATGAAAGTCCAGTTTATCAAATGTTATATTACGATCAGGCAAAATTAATATAACATTAAAATCACAGATAAAGCTATGGATCATGCTTTTCTATGATGCTTCTCGTAAACAAGCAATCAAATTTTAACATATATGAAAACTGTAAATCACTTAACTGACCCTAGTACCAGGCTAGGGCAATGGCCTCAACGGGCAAATTCTTTTAATGTTTAACTGACCCTAGTGCCAGGCTAGGGCAATGGCCTCAACGGGTAAATCTTTTAATCTTTTACTGACCCTAGTGCCAGGCTAGGGCACTGGCCTCAACGAGCAAATGCTTTACTCTTTAACTGACCCTAGTACCAGGCTAGGGCAATGGCCTCAACGGCAATTGTTTTAATTTGTTTATCTTTCCAAGCTTTCAGTTGGGATCCTGACTCTATCTACCCATTACTATCCTGAACTGGCTTTACCTAGGTAGTGTGAACATCCCTACGACTCACTAATCAATTAAGAGATCGTGTTAATCCTCATATTGTTCCCAAACCCTTGGTTTAGATCATAACCTAGCTCTAAGGTCTTCCTTAACTTCAATTACCGTGAAACGTCGACGTTTACTAAAAACTTCTATACGATTTCTTTAATGAGTTTCTAATTAATAGGGTAAAACAAATCTTGGACTCAATCAACAACTTAGCCCCTTGCTTGTACTGTTCAGCGTATCTCATGTCATCACATGGATACCCTCTAGTACCTCTTTACCTGTAGTCAAACACACATATACAAATATTTTCACATATAACAGTTTAGGAACAACAATAGCATGTTAACCACTAAGAAATTCTTACACATAGGCAAGTAGGCAAACCACATATCCACATCCTCAATCAACCCTATAGGGCAAGGATGGGAAACCCCTCACCTGGACGGCTCCCTTGCGCTGGTCTTGTAGTAACTCCCGCTCCAGACGAGTCGTGATTTCCTAACGAATGCATTCATGTGGTTAACATCTCAAACTTTATTCAATTCATATGCATATGACATGCTCGTGCCTAAAAATGCATCTAGACATCGCCAAGAACCGAGTTCTTGGTCTTTCCCGGCTATTACAATCTTCCCCACTTAAGAAATTCGGTCCCCGAATTTCAATTAACATACTAACCTTAGTCTTGAAATAGGTGAGGATATGTCCTGCGCGTCTCCGCCTCAACTTCCCACGTTGCTTCCTCAACCGAATGGTTTCGCCACAGGACTTTCACCAATGGTATCTCCTTCGACCTTAGCTTCTTCAGCTGGTGATCTAAGATTTCCACTGGCATCTCCTCATAAGTTAGACTTTCAGCTAGTTGTACTTCCTGGGGTTGGATTACGTGAAAGGGGTCTGGCAGGTACTTGCGAAGCATAGACACGTGAAACACCGGATGAACTCCTTCCAACTCCGCTGGCAATTTTAGACGGTAGGAAACATTTCCCAAGCGTTCTAGAATCTCAAACGGTCCGATGTACCTTGGACTTAGCTTGCCTTTCTTGCCAAATCTCATCACACCCCTCATCGGTGAAATCTTTAAGAAAACCTGCTCACCCACAGCAAACTCTAACTCTCTTCTCTAGTTGTGAGCATACGACTTCTGCCTACTCTGAGCCGTGGCAAGCCTTTCTCTAATGGACTTTATCTTGTCCAAAGCATCCTGCACAAGTTCTGGACCAACCAACTTGGCCTCTCCGACCTCGTACCACCCAATCGGGGACCTGTACTTCCGACCGTACAAAGCCTCGAAGGGTGCCATTTGAATACTGGATTGGTAACTGTTATTATAGGCAAACTCCGCTAACGGCAGGTATTTCTCCCACCCTCCGCCGAAATCCATAACACATGCCCTAAGCATGTCCTCTAAAATCTGAATGGTCCTCTCAGATTGTCCGTCTGTCTGGGGATGAAATGCTGTACTCAGATCAACCCTTGTCCCCAATGCCTCCTGCAATGCTCTCCAGAATCGAGAGGTAAACTGTGGCCCCCTGTCAGAGATAATTGACATCGGTACTCCGTGTAACCTTACTATCTCTGACAGGTACAACTGGGCATACTGACCCACTCCGTAAGTGGTCTTAATAGCAGGAAACGGGCGGACTTGGTCATCCGATCAACGATTACCCAAACTAAATCGAATCCCCTCTGTGATCGCGGCAATCCTGACATAAAATCCATAGTAATTCTCTCCCACTTCCATTCAGGAATATCTATCTGTTGAAGTGTTCCGACGGGCTTTTGGTGTTCAGCCTTAACCTGCTGACACACTAGACATCTAGATACGTAGTCTGCCACATCCTTCTTCATACCATTCCACCAGTACAATTCTCTCAGATCTTGATACATCTTATTACTACCTGGATGGATTGTGTAGGCTGTCTTGTGTGCCTCATTAAGGATTCTTTCTTTCAAACCATCCACCATAGGTACACACAGTCGTCCCTCCAACCGAAGTATGCCATTATCATCTATGGAGAATCGGACGTCGTCCTTCTCCCCCTTAACCACTGTATCTCTTATCTGTTTGAGGTCGGCGTCTTGATCTTGCTTGGATTTAACCTCTTCGACTAGAGCTGACTTGGCTTGGACATGGGCTAGAAACAAGTCGGAGTCTCCAATTTCAAACTGAGTTCCAGACTGTTCCAGCTCATGTATTTCCCGAATTAACGGCCTTCGTACTTCACTGATATGGGCTAAGCTACCCATTGACTTTCGGCTCAGAGCGTCTGCTACCACATTCGCCTTACCGGGATGGTATAAGATCGTGCAGTCATAGTCTTTCAACAACTCCATCTACCTGCGTTGTCTCAGATTTAGATCTTTCTGCTCGAAAATGTACTTAAGGCTCTTGTGGTCTGTATATACCTCACATATTTCACCATAAAGGTAATGCCTCCAAATCTTCAAGGCAAATACCACCGCTGCCATTTCAAGATCGTGAGTTGGGTAGTTCTTTTCGTGCTTCCGGAGTTGCCTAGACGCATAAGCAATCACCTTGCCATGCTGCATAAGAACACACCCTAACCCATCTCGTGAAGCATCACAGTACACCACATACCCTCCGGTGCCCTCAGGAAGAGCCAACACCGGTGCTGTGGTGAGACTTTCCTTTAGTTTTTGAAAACTCTCTTCACACTTGTTATCCCACACGAATTTCACCCCTTTCTGAGTTAACTTTGTAAGAGGTGCAGCAACCTTCGAAAAGACCTGCACAAACCTTCTATAATATCCAGCCAAACCTAGAAAACTGTGAATCTCCGTGACTATGGTAGGCTGGGACCAATTCTTCGCTGCTTCTACTTTACTCGGGTCAACATGGATTCCTTCTGATGATACCACGTGACCGAGGAATGCAACTCTATCAAGCCAAAACTCGCATTTCGAAAACTTAGCATACAATTTCTCTTCCCTTAGCTTCTGTAATGCTAGTCTCAAATGCTCTGCATGCTCCTCAGCATTCTTGGAATAGACTAGAATGTCATCAATAAATACAATGACAAACCGGTCTAGAAATGGCTTGAAAACCCGATTTATCATGTCCATAAAAGCTGCTGGTGCATTAGTTAGCCCGAACGACATGACTAGAAACTCATAATGGCCGTATCGGGTTCGAAAAGCAGTCTTGGGCACATCTTCTTTTCTAATCTTCAGCTGATGATACCCTGATCACAGATCGATCTTTGAAAACCTCTTAGCACCTTGCAACTGGTCGAACAGATCATCGATTCTTGGAAGTGGATATTGATTGTGAACCATTACCTTATTTAACTTTCGGTAATCGATACACAATCTTAAAGTTCCATCCTTCTTCTTCACGAATAGAACTGGTGCACCCCAAGGTGAAAAACTGGGTCTGATGAAACCCATATCAAGTAATTCCTGTAATTGCGTGTGTAGCTCCTTCAACTCCTTCGGAGCCATTCGGTAGGGTGGTGTGGAAATCGGCTGAGTACCTGGTAAAAGCTCGATCTCAAATTCAATCTCTCGATCAGGCGGCACACCAGGCAAGTCGTCAGGAAATACATCAAGAAATTCCCGAACCACCGGTACCTGATTCGTAGGAAGTACTTCTTTCGTAGTATCCCTCATAAAAGCCAGATATCCTTTACACCCTTTCTCGAGTAGATTGGAAGCTTTCATTGCTGAAATTAGACTCGGATATGGTGCAGCACCATCACCCCGCACCACAAATGGCTCTTCATCCGGCATATTGAATTTCAAACACTTCGCCCTGCAATCAACTACTGCATGACAAGATGCCAACCAATCCATACCCAGAATGACATCCAGGTCTACCATGTATAGTAGTCGTAGGTCCACAACTGTTTCATGACCCTCGACCCCAACCACACACGACTCATAGAAGTACTTGACTTGTACTGATTCACCCATCGGAGTAGAGACCATTTCTTTCTCCTTCAACCTAGTCGGGCTTTTCTCAACTTTCCGTGCAAATGCATGTGAGATGTAGGAATGTGTTGAACCAGAATCAAATAATACAAGGGCCTGGAGAGAGCATACTGAAAGTGTACCTGTCACTACTGCATTTGAGGCATGTGCATCCTATCGAGACAAAGCAAACACCCGTGCTTGTCCTCCCCCTGGTGCACCTGGACCTCTACCTCCTGCTCTTGCTCCTCTACCTCTGCCCGCACCTGAAGTGTTAACCTGGGGTGGTACAATTCTAACTGGTGGGGCTGCAATTGGAGTACTACCGGGAGTAGGATTGCTCTTGACACTCGTATTACTCTTCCTCTGCGGACATTCCTTAGCCATATGCCCGATCTGACCACAGTTGTAACAACCTGCCTTTGTGACTCTACACTCTCCAAAATGGAATCTCCCACATGTTCCACACTGCGGTTTCTGGTTATCGCCCTGACTACTGTCTTGGAACCTCTGCCCACCTTGGGTGTTACTCTTCCCAGAACTTGTGGTGGTAATAGCAGACTGCCCACCAACTTGCCCTGCATAATTTGGAACTATACCAGAATTACCAGCTGTCTTTTGCTTCTTCTTCCTTCCCTGCCCATCACTACCTCTCAGTAACTTGTTATTGGGCTCGTCGACGTCCCAAACTTCTTCCTATTTTCAATTACCCTGGCACAATCAGCAGCCTGTGCTAGAGTTTCAAACTGACCATATTGCGGCAGTAGAACTACGAACTATGGATCTACCAACCTGTGGATAAACCTCTTAATCAACTCCCTCTCATCGGGAACCAATTCTGGAGCATATTGAGCTAGCTCCATGAACTGCAGCTCAAACTCAGTCACTGACATATTCGGCGTCATCCACAAATCTTCAAACTGTTGACGCTTGGCATACCTCATTCCTTCAGATAGAAATCGACCCAGGAATTCCCTCTGAAAATCTTCCCAGTTCATAGGAGCAACTCTCCTTGCATATCTCTTCTGTACTGATTCAAACCAAACACGTGCAGCGCATCTTAACTGAAACGAGGCAAGTTCCACCATCTCTCCTCCTGGACACCTCAGTAACTGCCCAATTCTGATTATATCACAGAGGAAATTTTGAGGGTCCTCCTTGGTTTCAATTCCGCAAAAGGTAGGCGGATTCAACTTCAGGAATTTAGTAATCGGTAATTCCCTCGGAACTCCCCTTGGTCCCCGGGGCACGTCCCTTTGTTGCCATTCCCTTCTTGGTTCTTCCTCCCTTTCCTCAACCATTTCAGTTTCCTGTTCAGCCGATATCACTTGCTCTTCTTCCTCGCCGACAACTAAACGACGGACTTCTTGTTGAATTTGGCAGGTCATTTCAGCTCTCAACTCCTGAAATCCCGCAGTCAGCATCTCAGCCATTGACGCAGCGCCCGTCTCAACCTGTGGCTCTAGAGTTTGTTGCCTATGGACTTCTCTTTCTTGTGTCCTACCACGACCGCGAGCACGGCCTCTAGCTCGGCCCCTGGGAGGCATTCTCTCCTCCCGAACAGACTCCTCATCTGTACGTGCAGGGACTCTACTGCCCCTCCTAGTAGTCGGCGACATCCCTGTACTGCACAAAAATGTCACCTCATAAGCATTTGCATAATCTATCATAGATTAAGAAGGAATGAAAGAAAGGCTCACTCAAATTATCCTGGGTACTTCCACAAGTGACTGTTTAATGCAACGTTGTGCCCGGGTTTCACAACGAAGCTTAAACCGACACCTGGTTATACCAATGGTTTCACATGACTTAAAGAATAACCAGGCTCTGATACCAAGTTTGTCACGACCCCAAATCGGGAGTATCTGACCGGCACGAGAATAGATTTTTACCTCTAAACCCGTAAGCCTTATCCTGTAAAAATGACTATAACTACCCTGCTATACAGTCAATATATATATATATATATATATATATATATATATATATATATATCATACTAGTGGCCACACCTCACTGGTGGCCTAATTAACCTGCAATCCGCGGTTCGCTCAATATCGCTTCAGCTCAATCCAGTGTATAGATATATTTATCAGCACTCATAATGTAAATATTAATATCATATTGACCGTACGTCTCAATACGTACGATCTATCCTATTCACATGCAGCAAGCACACATAATGTATATCCATATCACATTGACCGTACGCCTCAATGCGTACGATCTATCTTATTCACATGCAAAAGTTTATATACTCAAACATATATCCTAGTTTATCCCTAACTGGACCCTGTCTTTAAGTACATGTGAAGCCGACAATTCTAGAGTAGGTACATATCAAAAGCTGTAAATATATATATATACAACTCTTACAACTTTAAAATATGTACAACAAGAGAAATCAAAATAACCAAAGGAGTCCACCCACACGAACAAAAGCGTAAGGATGGTCTGATGTCCGTATCACTGTCCGGACGATGATGCCTGCCCGATTCCTGTATCTGAAACATTGAAGCAGAAGGAGTGAGTCAAACAGACTCAGTGAGAAGCTTCCCATCCTCGGCGTAGTGGCGGGTACCACTATAGCTGGGGAAAGGGAAACACTCACAATCACATGCGCATGAAAGTCCAGTTTATCAAATGTTATATTACGATCAGGCAATATTAATATAACATTAAAATCACAGATAAACCTACGGATCATGCTTTTCTATGATGCTTCTCGTAAACAAGCAATCACACTTTAACATATAATATGAAAACTGTAAATCACTTAACTGACCCTAGTACCAGGCTAGGGCAATGGCCTCAACGGGCAAATTCTTTTAATGTTTAACTGACCCTAGTGCCAGGCTAGGGCAAAGGCCTCAACTGGAAAATCTTTTAATCTTTTACTGACCCAAGTGCCAGTCTAGGCAATGGCCTCAACGGGCAAATGCTTTACTCTTTAACTGACCCTAGTACCAGGCTAGGGCAAAGGCCTCAACGGCAATTGTTTTAATTTGTTTCTCTTTCCAAGCTTTCAGCTGGGATCCTGACTCTATCTACCCATTACTATCCTAAACTGACTTTACCTAGGTAGTGTGAACATCCCTACGACTCACTAATCAATTAAGAGATCGTATCAATCCTCATATTGTTCCCAAACCCTTGGTTTAGATCATAACCTAGCTCTAAGGTCTTCCCTAAGTTCAATTATCGTGAAACGTCGACGTTTAGTAACAACTTCTATATGATTTCTTTAATGAGTTTCTAATTAATAGGGTAAAACAAACCTTGGACTCAATCAACAACTTACCCCCTTGCTTGTATTGTTCGGCGTATCTCATGTCATCACATGGATACCCTCCAGTACCTCTTTACCTGTAGTCAAACACACATATACAAATATTTTCACATATAACAGTTTAGGAACAACAATAGCATGTTAACCACTAAGAAATTCTTACATATAGGCAAGTAGGCAAACCACATTTTCACATCCTCAATCAACCCTATAGGGCAAGGATGAGAAACCCCTCACCTGGACGACTCCCTTGCGCTAGTCCTGTAGTAACTCCCGCTCCAGACGAGTCGTGGTTTCCTAACAAATGCATTCATGTGGTTAACATCTCAAACTATATGCAATTGATATGCATATGACATGATCGTGCCTAAAAATACATCTAGACGTCGCCAAGAACCGAGTTCTTGGTCTTATCTGTCTTCCCTCTCTTACATGAGAGTCTCAAGTGCTACATACTTGGTTTCGTATAATTATCGCTCACCTTGAATTAATTTTGGAGCCTTGGATTTGAGTTACTAAACCTCGATATGCTTCTAAATTATCCTACTTAAGGTTTCCTAATAATTACGAAGGAATTAAATTGCCATTTTAAATTTTTGTACTTTATTGTTCCACAAGTTTCCATCCTTGAGAAACAAGAAAGTACCTAAAATAATTCTTGATGCTTGATAGCATATTTAGAATTATTCTAGGGTGTTTAAGATTGAAAAGAAGTGGTTTGGAGCCCTCAATATCACCCTTAAAGTGTAATTGGGCAATCCGAGCAGGGACCGGCACGTTAATGTCAAGGTTCCACATTAGTAACCTCGAGCCAGCTCTTCACGGGTCTTATTCAGCTAATATTTCAACAATATAATTTCAGTAATTCCAATCCAAGCCTATTTACTCAAATCCAAGCTCAATCCTAATTATCACAATTTTCCCAATTTATGAATAATTAGAATTTCAACCCCAAATCCTTTCAAATTCGAATTCAGCTAAACCCGAGGGTATAGCCTCGATTCTTACCTCAACTAGGTGTTCAAGAACACCTCCTAGGTCTCAATCTACCCTCGAAACAACCCAATCGAAGGTGGATCGATGAAATCCCTAAAAATAGAGAAATTGAGGGTTTCGAATGAAATTGGAGTTACCAACCTTTGATTCGATTGGTGGAAGGTGTAGGAGACGTTGTACCCGAGCTCCGGTGGCTTTTCCGGCGTCGGCTAGCTCTCCCCGGTCACTTTTTTGGCGCACCCCAAACCCTTCTTCTTCTTCACGTCCTCCCTCTCTCCCTGTCTTCTTTCTCTCTCTTTCTCTTCTTTTGTTTCACGCGTGGCCTCTCACTCTCTTCCTATCCTTTTCTTTTATTTATTTTCTCTCTTCCTACCAATCCCCCACGATACCCCAATTAAATAATGTAATTAAATAAACAAATAATAATTAAAATAAAATAATTAATAAAAAATAATTAAAAATAAAATAATTAATAAATAAATAATAATAATTATTATTATAATAATGAATAGGTGCAAAATATCCCCAATTAAATCACTTTTCCGGCGCACCCCAAACCCTTCTTCTTCTTCACGTCCTCCCTCTCTCCCTGTCTTCTTTCTCTCTCTTTCTCTTCTTTTGTTTCACGCGTGGCCTCTCACTCTCTTCCTATCCTTTTCTTTTATTTATTTTCTCTCTTCCTACCAATCCCCCACGATACCCCAATTAAATAATGTAATTAAATAAACAAATAATAATTAAAATAAAATAATTAATAAAAAATAATTAAAAATAAAATAATTAATAAATAAATAATAATAATTATTATTATAATAATGAATAGGTGCAAAATATCCCCAATTAAATTTTTATTTTTTCTTATATCCCAAATTAGATACCCAAAAATATTCTCTACTCTCTTTTTCCTATTTAATTCAGGTTTCCCATTCCTTAGGTCCTGAATTTAATCCAAAAATTAAATTTCTACTTCTTTTCTTTCCCTTTCATTTCATTTTAAACTTCGAAAAAATTTCCGGGTATTACAATGGAATTGCACAATATTTTAGGAATTATTTAGTTTGGTTGAGTTATGTGGAATTGGTTTTGGTGGAATTGGGTGTGTAAATTTTGTGGAATTGGATTGTAAGGTATTTTTTGAGGAATTGGGATAAATTTTGTGGAATTGGGTTTAAAAGGCACTTTTGCCCATAGTTTCTCTCTCTGACTGTTTTTTATTTTTTATAATTATTTATTCATATTTTTAAAAATTATTTAATTAATATTAAATAGTTAATTTTTTTATAATGAATATAAAAAAATAATTATTTACCAAAAAATAAAATTAAAAAAATAATTATTTAATATTTACTAAGGGGTAAATTAGTCTTTTTACCTCACATTCTTTTATAAACTTTCAATTTCGTCTTTTCATACCAAACACAATTTTCAATTCAAATAATTCAATGTCAATTCAATCCTACCAATTCCAATTACAATCCAAATCCAATTCCAATCCAATTACAATTCCAATTCTTTTTAAACCAAACGTAAAAGTGACGTTTTCCTGTCATGCTCTGGTATGAGACAATTCAAAAGAGTAGAAGATAAAGTTTTGATGACTAGATATAGTGATGACTTTAAGTTTTAACTTGTCATTGATTGGACAATTCAAGAGATGTGGAGAGAGAGAATTTTGTTGTTTAGGTAAACGTAAACAAGAGTAAGGGATTCAGGCAAAAAAAAAAAAAAAAAACAAGAGTAAGGGATAAAGAAATAATGAGATATATGAAAAAAAAAGTTTAAACGTATTTTGGAGTATTTATTTTTTAAAGTTGGTGAAAATAACTAATTTATAATAAAAGATAAGTTTTATTTAAATTTTTTTTATTGGTTAAGAAGAATTTATTTTAGACTTAATAAAAGTCAACAAGAATAATTTTTTAAAATGTCTTATTAATTAAATAGAATAGTTAAACAATATTCTTAAGATACTGGTTAATAAAATCAAAAGATAAAGAGTGATGATCACATGGTCTCCGCCACATGTCACCTTCTAATAGGATCTCTAAAAAACTTACTATTATATACAATGTAGGTAATCAAAATCCTATGATGCTCCAAAGAGTGGAGTATTTCACCGTACACCACCATAAAAAATTATATAAATTATACTTTTTGTTTAAAATACATAAAAATTCCCTTAAAAGTTATAAAATTACATAATTTCCCAGTTTACAAAAAATATTTATAGAAATACCCCAAAAGAGTATATTTAAAAATCTAATATAATATTAATATCTCTTACATAATTCAAAAAATTGAGAGAAAAATTGCATACCTTCTTATGAGTTGACGTACAGTGAACAAAAATGATGCGCGCACATTAACTACTTTGAACAAAAATTGCAACCCATTTTAGTACTGACTTGCGACTTTATATATATATATTTGAAATTTAAAAAATAAAGAATTAAAGTAATATCAGTCTCTTATATTTTTTAATTTATATCAGAGATATTAATATTATTTTATTTTCATTTGATTTTAAAACAATTTACATATCCCTTCTAATTTTTTTGGGGTATTTCTATAAATATTTTTTAAAAAAATTGGGTAATTCTAGAATTTTATAACTTTTAAGGATATATTTATGTATTTTAAATAAAAAGTATGATTATTTAATTTTTTTATGGTGGTGCACCGTGAAATGCTCTAGTCTTTGGAGCATTACAGAGTTTTGATTACCTACCTTGTATATAATAGTGAGTTGTTTAGAAATCCTATTAAAAGGTGACTTGTGCGAGTTCATGTAAGAATACATGAACCCGAGCTCATATGATCATCACTCAAAGATAAATGGATACGAAGTAGGGAGGATCATGAAGAGGATATGGGACTTAAGGATATTATGATACCCGTTCCCAATGATAAATATTTTTCCCGTTTCCGGCCCTAGCTCTAGCTGCGTATGACATTTAGTACTTGTTCTCAGACCCTCAGAATACTTAAAATCTCATACCCGACCACAGACTCGAGAAATTTCTACATTCATCACAAATGCAAAATCATATTATTATTATTCAAATTTTAAAATACAATCAAATCTCAAAAATATTTAACAAATAGACAATACAAGTCTCAAAAAAATTTAACAAGGCAAACTTAAGCAAATTTAATTATTTAAAATCCAATAAGTCATAGTTTTAAGTAGATAATATTTATTTGAGTAAAATACACTCCCCTCCCATGAGAAATCTTAAAAAGACACTCTCCTCCCTTCTATTTTTAAAATGTACACTCCCCTCCCTCCACATAGAAAAATCTTCTACATCTTAATCCAATTCATAATTATCTATTAAATCACTGTTAAAAGTAGTGAACTTTTTGTAATTTTACAACTTAATCTTTTATGAGACTTAAATGCCCCCATTTTATGATAGCAAAAATCGTGAATTGCATTAATTTTTGTTAATAAATGTAAATTGCTTTCTGTGAATTTGGCATTATTTTTTTTGGATGAGATATCTTATATTTTTTATTGATTTTTTATTGTTATTATTAATCTTTAAATTCTTATTATAATTATAAGATAAAAAATGTTAAAAATTTTGTGATCAATATTTTTAGTGAAATTGTATTTTTGTTTATTAAAAATTGTAACCTGTAATTTTTTGCAAAAATTATTTACAAGTAACTCGTAATTTTTTTTTATCAAAATTTAGGGGATTAATTGGCTTGATTGAAAAATTACTAATTACTTGTAAATATTTTTTTGTAAAAAATAACAGTTTAAAAATCTTTTAATAAACCAAAATACAATTTTATTAAAAAAATACTAATCATAGAATTTCTAACATTTTTTTATCTTATAATTTTAATAATTGAAGATTAATATAATAATAACAAATTAATAAAACAATATAACATTTTTCATTACACGTAGCCATAAAGTGGGGGCATTTTAGGCCCATAAAAAATTAAGTTGGAAATTACAAAAAAGTCATTACTTTTAAAAATGATTCAAGAGAGAAATTGTGAATTGGATTAAGATGTAGATGATTTGTATATATGGAGGGAGGGGAGTGACATTTTGGAAATATAGGGAGGGGAGGTATTTACTCTATTTATTTTGTGTTCTCATTCTCTAATAGAAGACTAAAGTAAAAGATTTAATAATATAAATATATATATATTTACATATAAATAAAGATTTATTAAAAAAATATAAAAAAATTTAGCCATGAAAATTTGATACCTGTACACCTAGGGGTATTCAAATCTAATCCCATCCAATTCCAATCGATCTAATCTAATCCGATCCAATAAAATCTATAATAAAAATTGACCTTATGTTTCAATTACAGGGGTGAGAAGAAAAACCAATCTCATTGATCGATTATGAAATGATCATAAGTGCCAACCAACCAATTTAATCAATCCAATCCATTTATTTATATTTTAATTGTTATAATATTATCTATATAATATATATATATATATATATATATATATATATACTTTTTAATGTTTTTATTGTCTTGTTATCTTTTTTTTGTCTAATGATTAGTTAATAGTATGTTTGCAATATAATATTTGTTGTATATTTGTCGTTAATATGAATCAAATTGGAAGCACTACTTTTGTAAATTTTCTGAATTGAAAAGTAATAAATTTAATATAGTTGAATTCCGTATTGGATTGTAATAAATATTAGTATTTAGTTTGTATTATTCGGTTTGGATTGTGTTTGGATGGTAGACCATAAGTGTACTTTATATTAATAAAGATTGATAAAATAAATATAATTTAATTTTTTATATGGAAAATTGGTCAACTCGATCTAATTCAACCAATCCACTCTAGTTTAGATTGGATCGGATGACAGCTTTTCTATTGATTATTGGGCAAATTAAATTAATTGAAAAGTGTTTTAAATCGATTTAATTTAATCCGTGAAGACGACACTAGTCACCAGACCCAGAGGTAAGGGTATGGTGGAGGGAAGTATAGTCACAATCAAACTTTCATAAAAGAGAGAAAATGTGAAAAAAATATTGTAATTGAAACAAATTAAGAAAGCTTAAAAATTAATATCTAGATTTTTTTTAGCATTGGATAGTTTAAAAAACTATTAATTTTTTTTTTGCATAAACAATATTTATTTTAAGTGTATGAAAATTTTTAATAAATTATTTATTAGTTCTTTTCATAAGTATTAAGTAGGTGATAGAATATCTAATAATTTTAAACATAAAAAATTAATAATTTTTATTAATGAAGATTTTTGTAAAAAGTTAAGATATTAGTTTTTCAAGTGGGAAAATTTCGATGAATTTTTAATAATTTTTAGGTAAAGTTAAACAATCACAATTTGTCACCACTAAGGTTTATATTTTTATATTAAGGGCATTTAAAATTTAACAAAATCGAATCGAATCAGAATAAATCGGACAAAAGTGATGAATATTCCATTTTGTTTGATTTTTATGTTAAAAAATAAAAAAAATTACCTATACTTATTGTCCACGACCCCCCATTTTAGAGGACCGTGACCGGCATAGATACAGGGGACTCTCCCTGTAACTGTAAGCCTTATCACCTAATTGACAAAATATCTATTATTGAAAATACATCCACACACTACAACATTTTTAGACGATTTGCAACGGTCGAAAAATGTTGCAGAAAGCCAAAAAACTGTTGCCCTATACTTTAGGCAACAGTTTTTGCAATGCTTTTCAAGCATTGCATTTGTTGCCGTGCTAGGTTTTTAGGCAACAATTTTCAAAAGCAAAATGCAACACTTCTATAGGCAACGCTTTTTATGGTTTATGCAACGCTGTTTAAGCTGTTGGTAGTAAGTTTTAGGCAACATTTTGAATTGTTGCAATCTAGAAAATGCAACCACTTTCCCATTTCTCATAGGCAATGCTTTTTATGGTTTATGCAACACTTTCAGATTGTTGCATAGTATGTTTTAGGCAACATTTTTGAAATGTTGTAATCTAGAAAATGCAACACTTTTCATTTCTTGTAAAAATTACTTTATATTGACCTTCATAAACACCTCGACAACTTTTGCAAAAAAAAGATATAAAAGAAACTGTGAAATTTTTAAATGAAATATATATCATCTCCTAATTGCTTAACTCCCCAATCAAGTAGATTGTTACAAAACAAAGTCATTACACAATTCAAAGCAATACTACAACTAATGTTTATTGTCTATTACTAACAACAAAAGAGCTTTATTGTAATACCCGAGAATATTTTAACTAGCGTCATTAATTAAATTAAATTAATTTAATTAAATTTGAAAATGGGATAGAAGAATACACTATCCTACTACTTATTATTTTGTAGATACAAATTATTTTATACCCTAACCATTCTATATATTATTTTATTAATATGTCAGATTTTTATTTTCTCTTTTTTTGGTGAAATGTATATGTATTAATTATATAATATATATATATATATATATTATATATATATATATATATATATATATTATCAAGGGATAAGAGAAAAGAATAGAGAAAAAGCAAGAAAAGAAACGTGAGAGAAAGAGACGGAAGAAAGAAATTAAAGAAGGAAACAGAGGTGAGAGTGGGAAGGATGCACGCACACGCGGAGAGAAAGGGAGAAGCACGGGAGCGTCGTTTTTTGGCACGGAGGAGCAAGGACGACGACGGCAAGCTCGTGGGGGTGCCCGAACGTGCGAGGAAGCCGGCCGAAGTGCATCGACGTCGCCGTTGTGCTAGAGAGAGAAAACGAAGGAAGAGGGCTTTCACGCCGGAAAACACCGTCTCTTCACCGGGGAAGGTAGCTGGGAGTCTCCTCTACTCCATATCGTCCTTCTAACCGGTTTAATCGAGGTGAGAAGTCCCGAAACTCTCAAACCCCAATTTTATCAATTTTAGGGATTTTTGGAAAGACCCCAATTGATTCAATCTGAGTGTTCTGGGTCCTAAATTGAAGTATATGGATGTTAGGAAGTGAGTTGGAAGCTTAGGAACCGGAACCAAATTGATGGGATTTATCCGGTTGGAAAAAAGTGTAGGAAAATGTGGTTGTTAAGGTTTAAGGGTGTTGTGGAATGATTTGGGGTGCATTGGAAGGTTGAATGATAATTATATAATTATTAAAAATTATTGGAATGTACGAGGGATTAAAACCCGAGTAATTCCCGTCTCACTCGGAACCCGGTTCGGGGAAAAAGAGACACTTTTCCAATTTTAAGCGTGTCCGAATATGTGTATGCATATGCGGGTAAGGTGTTGAAAGTTAATTCGGTAAATGGAAATTTTAGACAAGTAGAATTTATGACTCTCTTGAGTCATAAATTCAAGACTTGGGTAATGGGAATTTCATATGGACACATAGAGATGAAATTGGGTAACCTTGCATTCCCACCTCAAGGCTTCCGAATAGTGTGATTAAGCAAGGGTTGAATACGAATAGAAGCATGAAGGTGTTCCGAAAACTAGTTGAGGACATTCCAAGCCAACAACTAGTCTATGGAATTAATTAGAAAGAACATGGCATTAGCGTTACATTGTACACTATAGTGGTTAAATTGCAAGTTTCTGAATCTCTCAAGTATATGTGTATAGGGCACCATACTGTGAGTGGACTTTCGGGGCCGCACCGAGAGCCGTAGTCTAGAGGGGCCCAACTGGTGAGGGGCTTCCTATCCTTGCCCTATAGGGTTGACTGCGGATATGGATATATGGTTTGCCTTCTTGCCTATTTGTAGGAATTACATGTTAGATAACATGCTATTGTTGTTCCTAAATTGTAATATATGTGATAACGTGCTGTAGTGTATATGTGAACTGTAAAAGCAATGGTGCCCAAGGAGCCTTATATTGAAAGAAGGTCCTCGAGACCTATACGATTATCGGGGGTAGGACGAGTCTATTTATTTGTGAGGGTCTTGTGGTACTAGAGACAAACCTCATTGATTATATCTGACAGTGTGGTTTTGTATGTAAGTCCTTAAAGAGAATAACCTAGGTGGCTTTGTTCTAAATCAAGAGTCCGGAATTAGAAACCACTTGGAAATCTAGATTTGCCTAAGAAGAAGTGAAATGAACAAGTAGTGGTCCATAGAGGTCATTTATGGTACAACGCGGGAACCTGAGGTCTATCACGGGTGGTCCGGGTAGATTGAGTCTCTTGTCTTGAGTCAACCCAAGAAATACAGTAGTATATGAGTTCACCACATTGTGGCTATGCCTTGGGTAATCCAAGGGTCAGATGAGTCGTCCGGCTATGCTCCAAGTGAAGTCTTGGGGTCAGATTATTGTTCCAAGTACTAGTCTTGGGGAGCCAGGGGTTCCTAGAATGATCAAACTAGGTTCCCATAGTGCTCACGTGAGATATTGCCTTCGGGCCAGATTCTCTCCTAACGGAGATATTGCCTTCGGGCCAGTTTATTATTACGGTTAATTGAATACGGGTGACCACTGGAAATATATGTAAACTATGATATGATGTATGTGTGAATTTAAATGTATGTAAATCCATGATTTAAATTCTTTATTGTGAATGTGATATAAGCAAATTGCCTGACCACTTAATATATGGAAATTTAAATCTGTTATATGCGTATGTGATTGTGATTGGCTCCTCTTCCCCCGTTGTAGTGGTACCCGCTACTACACCAGCGATGGGAAAGCCTCTGGCTGAGTCTGTTTGACTCACCCCAATGTTAAACTGTTACAGACACAGGTGGTCTAGGGCATCGGGAGCGCTTCCACTCATCTCAGGGAGGCGGATAGACTGAGAGGCCGCACCGCATGTTAGCGGGGGTATTATTGATATATGTATTTGTCAGGATGTATATGTATATGGTTCCTTTGGTATGCATTGTTTTGTACAGTTCTATATGCATATATGAATATGTCACACTCTAGAACTGTCGGCTTCATACAGGTTAAAGATTGGTCTGGTTGTTGGGATATAGGTTATGATATGATGAATATCACGTGTAAGATATATATGATTGTGACTTCCGCATGTGAATAGGATAGATCACACGCACTGAGCGTGTGGTCAATATGTAAATTTTATATTATGTGTGGCTGAATACTTGATTGTGTGAAAATACGGCTTCCGCATGTGAATAGGATAGGTCCCACGCATTGAGGCGTGTGATCAATATGTATATTTTATGCAGGTGTGTGATTGAATATATTATGTTGACTGTACACAGGAATATGCATGTGAATAGGATAGATCACCAGCCCCTGAAGCGCGTGATCAATATGTATCTTATATGTACGTGTGATTGACTATGTGTATATGTATAGACTTAAGGCAGCGTTGAGTGAGCCGTGAGATTGCCTGCTACTTAGGTCACCGGACAGGGATGACCATATATACTATATATTGTTTGTAATAGAAATGGGTAGTTATGCATATATAAGAATGTCAATCAGGGATATTAGAGGCTTACGGGATAGGAGAAATCCTACCTCCCGTGCCGGTCACGGACGTCCGATAGGGGGTCGTGACATTTATCAAACAAACTAAATTGAAATTAATATGTCATCTTCATCATTGCATCCATCATTGCCTTCCTCTTTCGATCCTCATCTTGATCACAAGCATTATTATCACTAATGTCTGCAGTCAATCCATTTTCCTACATAATATTATTTACAAATGAGTATTTTGAGAAAAATCAAGTAAATAAATTAATATTACAATAGATAGAAGAATACAAAGAAGACAATATCCATTTTACCTCATCAAATAGCATTTAGTAATGGAAAAAGGTCAGAATGAAACAACTTCGCACCTTTCAAGTTTATTGAAAAGAATGAAATATCAAATGGCCGAAACTTGCAGTACCGTGCTGTGTGAACCCTAGCTAGCTGTGATGAAATACTCAAGAAACAAATATACATATTTAATATCTCAAATTTGCACATAACGATTTTCCTTTATTCTAATGAATCACAACATTTTGATTTAAGGACCTGTCCTTTCAGCATTCTATAGAGACACATTGTGGATATACAATCATTATTTCATTTCACAAAAGCCACTTATTAATGAATATATATAATAAGAACAAATAGAATCCGAAGTCAATCTCACAAAAATAGAGAAAACTTATATATTATACTTTATTAGTGATTAGATGCCACTTATTTAAAGTTTTAATCAATTGCTATATATGGCTCTTAAGACATAGATCTTACACACGTCTTCACAACTCAAATTCCACGTGTTTTTTCCAACACAGCACATGGATAAACAGTTATAACCATAAATTATCATAATTACAACAAGTCAAAACTTGAATATCTAAACCAATCAGATTTACCAAGAAAAAAAGAATTTTAGAAATTAATGAAATCAAGTTCTTGTGCTGGTCAATCAAATTTACTTTAATAGTTAAATAAGATCTATATCTAAAAGATGAGACAAGGACATCTATAAGGGAAAAAGGGTTTGAAGTACAAAGACATATTTAAGTACTTACAGGAATAGGATGCTCAGGATCTAGAAAAACAACCCTCAGTATTTGCTCCACTATTATTTGGTTCTTTTTGTTCATCAAACTGTTTCCAGAAATAAAGAAACGCTTACAGGAAAATCGGGATTATGTGGGGTTGAAATAACAGTAAATTAACAAGATTGTTAGATTCCATGCTACAGTATCAAATAACCAAAATCATCAACAACATATTGTTTTGTGACAATTGTAACCCCTACGAATTTAACTTACCAGCTCAGGAGCTCAGGGACATAATCAATTGCTCCTTTGACCTTCAAGCTCATGATTTTAAATTTCAGTCCGCTCTTCTCCGGCTTTTCATTATTTTCTAGTTGCTCAATAAACTTGAACACAAGCGAGTAGAATTAAGATAAGTGAAATAAACATCACCCTATAACATCTTATGTTCTAAACAAAAACTAGAATATAGAAATGAAATATTTATTACCAGTTGCTATGATACTTTCATCAGGCGCAAGGAGACTCCAGGAGAACGCATGAAACAAAATTGCCTTGGCTCCATGATATTCTTCCAATCATTTATTCCCTTGGCTCCATGGTATTCTTCCACTGCCAAATCTGTGTAATCTCTAATGACCCAAAATTGTTGCAATCATAGAAAGGCCACTTGCTCAAAATCTATCTACCCATAAATGCTAGAGTAAAATACAATTTTTCTACCATATGGTTTGGTTTTTATTTTTTATTTTTTTTAAGTTACCCCCTGATTTAGATTATGTGGTTTACTTATATCATTAAATTTTTAATTAACCATGTGAGATTCACAACTAAAGTGACTAGTTATATATTTCTCCCAGTTTGTAGCCAAATCCTCTAGTTAATATGATAGTGCCTTTATTCTTTTGCAAATGCTAAAAAAATGATACAAGTGTTAAAAATTAACCAATAGAGCAAATTAGCCAAGAGGATAGAACATGGAAAGTGGAAACTAATAACAATCATCAAAAGGAAAAATTAAAGCATGACCTCAAAAACATAATAGTAATAATAAATTAGAAAAACAGAACCTACAATAACCAACTAACCATTCCATTAAGAATTTGAGCTATGCAAAACAGGAACATGCAATAATAAATTAGAAAAACAGGAACCTACAGTAACCAACTTTATTTAAGAAAGAAAACATCAAATCCAATAATGATTTAGGTTTCAAACTTAGCAACCACAGAACATGCAAAACATGGATTTAAAATTTTAACTATCAATGGCTCTGTTTCTAGCCTTATTTCAGTTTGAAAGTGTTGGAAATTAACAATGCAGTCATAACAACAAAACAAATTAACAAGCATTATAATGACTTAGAAAAAATCCAGTCTCAGGACACATGACAGATTGCATAATATAATTCACTAACAAGACCAGGCAATATGTAATTTAAGAATAATAGGTGATTCTAAAAGCTGTCACGACCCCCTATCGGACGTCCGTGACCGGCACGGGAGGTAGAATTTCTCCTATCCCGTAAGCCTCTAATCCCTGATTGACATTCTATATATGCATAACTACCCATTTCTAATACAACAATATATAGTATATATGGCCATCCCTATCCGATGACCTAGGTAGCACGCAATCCACGGCTCGCTCAACGCCACTTCAGTCTATACATATACATAATCAATCACACTACATATAATATACATATTGATCACGCGCTTCAAGGCGGCTGATCTATCCTATTCACATGCATAATTTCCTGTGTACAGTCAAGTATATATATTCAATCACACACCTGCATATAATTTACATATTGATCCACGCCTCAATGCGTGTGATCTATCCTATTCGCATGCGGAAGCCGTATTTTCACACAACCAGTATTCAGTCACACTATATATAAATTTACATATTGACCACATGCTCAGTGCGTGTGATCTATCCTATTCACAAGCAAAGTAACATTCATATATATACATACACAAGATATTCATATCATAACCTATATTGCCAACACAAGACCAATCTTTAATCTGTATGAAGCCGACAGTTCTAGAGTGTGACATATACATATATGTATATCAACTGTACAAAACAATGCTATACCAAAAAATCATATACATATACATCCTGACAAAATACATATATCAATACTACCCACGCTCGAACAATGCATGCGGTCTCTAAGTCTGTCCGCCTCCCTGAGATGAAGTGGAAACGCTCCCGATGCCTATACCACCTGTGTCTGTAACATGTAACATTGGGGTGAGTCAAACAGACTCAGTGAGAGGCTTTCCCTCCCTGGGTGTTGTAGCGGGTACCACTACAACTGGGGAAGAGGAGCCAATCACAAACACATACGCATATAACGGGTTTAAATTTCCATATATTAAGTGGTCAGGCAGTTAGATATATCATATTCCAATATAGAATTTAAAGCATGGTTCACATACGTTCAAGTTCATAGATACATCATATCCGATTTAACATATAATTC
Organism: Senna tora; assembly: GCA_014851425.1. Taxonomy (NCBI): domain Eukaryota; kingdom Viridiplantae; phylum Streptophyta; class Magnoliopsida; order Fabales; family Fabaceae; genus Senna; species Senna tora. Next base: position 20,149,529 of record CM026262.1, read on the forward strand.
CAATGGTCACGTATTCAATTAACCGTATCATAAATGGCCCGAAGGCATATCTCCGTTAGGAGAGAATCTGACCCGAAGGCAATATCTCACGTGAGCATATGGGAACTAGTTGATCATTCTAGGAACCCCTGGTCCCAAGTCCTTACTTGGAATATTAACCTGACCCCAAGACTTCACTTGGAGCATAGCCGGGACTCATCTGACCTCAGTTTGCCCAAGGCAATAGCCACAATGTGGTACTCATATACTCCGTATTTCTGTGGGTTTGACTCATCTACCCGGACTATTCGTGATAGCTCGGTTCCCTGTTGTACCTTAATGACCCCTATGGACCAACTACTTACTCATTTCTCTTCTTCATAGGCGACTCTAAATTTCCAAGGGTTTTCTAATTCGAAACCTCTCGGTTTAAGGCAAGGTCACCTATGTTCATTTTCTTTAAGGATTACATACACAATCACCCCTTTTAGATGGTCATCAAAGAGGTTGGTTTCTAGTACCACAAAGACCCTCACAAATAAAATTGACTCGATCCTACCCCCGATATCATCTAGGTCCCGAGGACCTTCTTTCCATATAAGGCTCCTTGAGCCACCATTGCTTTTACAATTCACATATACACATACAACACGTTATCACATATATTACAATTTAGGAACAACAATAGCATGGTTATCTATTATAAAATTCCTACAAGTAGGCAAGAAGGCAAACCATATATCCATATCCGCAGTCAACCCTATAGGACAAGGATAGGAAAGCCCCTCACCTGTTGTGGCCCCTCTGATCAGCTCTCGGTTGGCCCGAAAGTCCACTCACAGTATGGTGCCCTATTACACATATACTTGAGAGATTCAGAAACTTGAAATTTCAACCACTATCGTGTACATGTAACGCTAATGCTCATGTTCTTTCTAATTAATTCCATAGACTAGTTGTTGGCTTGGAATGCCCTCAACTACTTTTCGGAACACCTAGTATGCTTCTATTCATATTCAACCCTTGCTTATTCACACTATTCGGAAGCCTTGATTTGAGAATGCCAAGTTACCCAAATTCACCTCTATGTGTCCATATGAAATTCCCATTACCCAAGTCTTGAATTTATGGCTCAGAGAGACATAAATTCTACTTGTCCAAAATTTCCATTTACCAAAATAACCTTGAACACTTTACCTACACATGAATACACATATCCGGACATGCGTAAAATTGGAAAATTGTCTTTTTTCCCCCAAGTTGGGTTCAGGTGAGACGGTGAGTACTCGGGTTTAATCCCTCGTCATTCCAATAGTTTTAACAATTATATAATTGCTATTCAACCTCTTAATGCATCCCAAATCAGCCCATAACATCTTAGACATTAACAATCACATTTTCCTACAATTTTTTCCAACCCGGATAAATTTCCATCAATTTAGTTCCGGTTCCTAGGCTTCCACTCACTTCCTAACATGCAAATACTTCAATTTAGGACCCAGAATACTTAGATTGAATCAATTGGGGTCTTTCAAAAAATCACTAAAATTGATAAAATTGGGGTTTGAGAGTTTCGGGACTTCTCACCTCAATTCAACCGGTTATAAGGACGATGTGGAGTAGAGGAGACTCCCAGCCACCTTCCCTGGTGAAGAGACGGCGTTTTCGCCTAGTTTTCCAGCGTGGAAGCTCTTTCCCTTTGTTTTCTCTCTTCTCTCGCACCAAGACGGCAACGAGCTCCGGCGGACGCGACTCCGGCCTCCGTCTCGCGTACATCCGGCCACCACCGTGCTCAGCCCGTGCGTTTTCTGTCGAGCTCTTGCCGTTGCCCAGCTCCCTCTTCTCTCCATGCGTGTTGGTCGAGCGTCTCAGCCTCACGGTTTTGCTTGTTTCTTTTCTATTCCTTTGTTCTTTTTATCTATATATATATATAATAATATATAAGATTTACAAAAAAAATCTGATTTCCTTTTAATATATATTATTTATATAATTAATTAATATATACATATCAAAGGAAAATAAGTCTGATTTTTAATAATTAAAAAGAAAAATAGAAATATTTGGATTTAAAAATTTTATATTTACAACATAATAGTGATAGGCTAGTGTATTTTTCATCTCATTTTCCTCTTTTAAATTAATTGATTTAATTTAATAATGATGTAGTTAAAATATCCTTGGGTATTACAATCTTCCCCCTTAAGAAATTCGGTCCCTGAATTTCAAACAAAATACCAACCTTAATCTCGAAATAGATGAGGATACGTTCTGCGCATTTCACCTCGACCTCCCATGTAGCTTCTTCGGTCGAGTGGTTCTCCACAGAACTTTAACCAATGAAATCTCTTTCGTTCTGAGTTTCTTCAACTGCTGATCTAAGTTCCACTGGCTCCTATTCATACGTATTTTGGTTAGTTGCACGTCTTGCGATTGGATCACGTGCGAGGGATCGGGAAGATACTTCCGAAGCATTGATACATGAAAGACAGGGTGTACGCCCTCCAATTCCATAGGCAATTCCAACCGATATGCTACATTCCCAACTCGTTCTAAGATTTCGAACGGTCCGATATACCGAGGACTCAACTTCCCTTCTTACCGAACCGCATCACGCTCTCATCGGTGATATTCTCAGAACACTGATCACCAACGGCAAACTCCAGTTCTTCCTTCGATTGTCTACATAAGACTTTTGCCTACTCTGAGCCGTCAGCAGTCTTTCCTTATACATTTAGCTTCTGCAAGGCATCTTGTAACAATTTCGGGCCGACTAGGCTAGCTTCTCCGACCTCGAACCACCCAATCGGGGATCTACACCTACGGCCGTACAGAGCCTCGAAAGGTGCCATTTGAATACTTGCTTGATAACTGTATTGTACGCAAACTCAGCCAAGGGTAAATACGTTTCCCAACTTCCGCCGAAATCTATAATACACGCCCGAAGCATGTCCTCAAGAATCTGAATGGTTCTTTCTGATTGCCCGTCGGTCTGTGGGTGGAACGCAGTACTCAGATCAACTCTAGTTCCCAACACTTCCTGCAATGACTTCCAAAACTGGAAGTGAACTGTGGACCCTATCAGATATTATGGACACTGGCACACCGTGCAATCTAACGATTTCTGATAGGTAAATCTGTGCATATTGACTCACTCCGTAAGTGGTCTTAACTGGCAGAAGTGTGCGGACTTAGTCATGCGATCCACTATTACCCAAACCGAATCAAATCCCCGTTGTGATCTTGGCAACCCTGTTACAAAATCCATCGTTATCCTCTCCATTTCCACTCAGGTATCTCTATCTGTTGTAATGTTCCGGCGGGCTTCTGGTGTTCAGCCTTGACTTGCTGGCACACTAAACACCTGGCTACATAGTTTGCGACATCCTTTTTATGCCATTCCACCAATACAACTGTTTCAGGTCATGATACATCTTATTAGCTCCCGGATGGAGGTATACGTTGTCTGGTGTGCTTCTTCAAGAATTCTTTCTTTCAAGTATCAACTATAGGGACACAACCCGTCCCTCCAACCGGAGTATCCCAAAATCATCTATAGAGAATCGGACGTCCCCTTTCCCTTTAGTTACAGTATCCCTGATTTGCTTGAGATCGGTATCTTCATCTTGTCTAGCCTTCACCTCTTCTACCAAAGAGGACTTAGCTTGAAAATGGGCTAAAAGTGAGTTAGAACCTCCAATCTCAAACTGATTTCCCGTTTGCTCTAGCTCGTGCAGTTCTCTAATTAACAGTCTTCTTTCTTCACTTATATGAGCAAGACTGCCCATGGATTTCCGACTCAGAGCATCGGCTACCACATTAGCCTTTCCTGGATGATACAAGATCGTGCAGTCGTAGTCTTTCAACAACTCCAACCATACGTTGTCTCAAGTTCAAGTCTTTCTACTAGAAAATGTATTTAAGGCTTTTGTGGTCTGTATAGATTTCACAAGTCTCACCATATAAGTAGTGTCTCCATATTTTCAAAGCGAATACTACAGCCGCCATTTCGAGGTCGTGAGTCGGGTAGTTCTTCTCATGCTTCCTCGTTGTCGTGATGCATACGCAATCACCTTGCCATGTTGCATCAAGACACCCTAACCGATCCTCGACACATCACAGTATACCACAACCCTCCTGTGCCTTCAAGTAATGCCAGCACCGGAGCGGTAGTGAGGCTGTCCTTCAGCTTTTAAAAACTCTGCTCACACTTGTCATCCCATACAAACATCACTCCTTTCTGAGTCAATCTAGTCATAGGTGCAGCAACCTTAGAGAAGTCCTGCACAAATCTTCTATAATATCCAGCCAAACCCAAGAAACTGCGAATCTCAGTAACAGAGGTAGGTTGGGACCAATTCTTCACTGCCTCTACCTTACTTGGATCAACGTCGATTCCCTCTGATGATACCACGTGACCCAAAAAGGCAACTCTGTCAAGCCAGAATTCACACTTAGAGAACTTGGCATACGTTTTTCCTCTCTCAACCTCTGCAATGCTAATCTCAAGTGTTCAGCATGTTCCTCAGAATTCTTTGAATAAACCAATATGTCGTCAATGAAGACAATGACAAATCGGTCCATAAATGGTTTGAAGACCCTGTTCATCATGTCCATGAACGCTGCAGGAGCATTAGTTCATCCGAAGACATCACCAAGAACTTGTAATGCCAATATCGGGTCCGGAATGCGGTCTTAGGTATATCTGATTCTCGAATCTTTAATTGATGGTACCAGATCGCAAGTCAATCTTGGAGAACCGCTTCGCACCCTGCATTGATCATATAGGTCATCTATCCTCGGCAGTGGATATTGATTGTGAATCGTCACCTTGTTTAACTTTCGGTAATCGATACACAACCGCAAAGATCCACTTCTTCTTCAAAAAGGACCGGTGCACCCAAGGATAGAAACTGGGTCTTTTAAAACCATTTTCAAGCAACTCTTGCAATTGTGTATGTAGCTCCTTCAGCTCTTTCGGAGCCATACGGTAAGGTGGTTTGGAGATAGGCTGGGTGCCAGGTTGAGCTCAATTCTAAATTCAATTTCACGATCGGGCGGCAACCCCGGTAAAATTTCTGGAAATACATCCAAGAAACTCTCGCACTACCGGTACTTGAGTTGGTGAGAGTACTGCATTCGTGGTGTCTTGGACGACGCCAAGTACCCTTTGCATCCCTTTGCAAGTAACTTGGACGCCTTCAAAGCCGAGATCAAGCTTGGATACGGTGCAGCCCCATCACCCCGTATCACAAAAGGCTCCTCGTTTGGCATATTAAATTTTATAATTTAGCCCTGCAGTTCACAACTGCGTGGCAAGACGACAACCAATCCATCCCGAGGATCACATCAGATCAATCATACACAAAAATCGAAGGTCTACCACAGTCTCATGGCCATCGACCTCCACAATGCAAGACTTGTGCACATACTCTACTTGTACCGATTCTCCATTGGAGTAGAGACCAGTACTGTCTCTTCCATTCTAGATGGACTTTTGTTGAATTTAGAGGCAAATGCATGCGACACATAGGAATGAGTGGAGCCGGAATCAAATAAGACTCGTGCTTCAAGAGAGCAGACAATAAGAGTACCTGTCACAACCGCATTGGATGCATGAGCACTGCTGAGAGAGTGCAAATACCGCGCTTGTCCTCCACCTACCGCCCCTGGCCCTCGGCCACTAGATCCTGCACCACGCCTCTAGCTGCACCTGTACTTGCTGCCGTGGTGGCACAGTTCTCACTGGTGGAGCTAGAATAGGTGTACTCCTCGGCGTCGGATTGCTTCTCACACTTGTACCCTATTTTTCTTTGGACATCTCTAGCCATATGGCCCATCTGGCCGCAGTGGTAGCATCCACCTGTCAGTCCGACATACACCAAAATGAAATCTGCTGCAAGTCACAATGGGGCTTTGTCTTATCGGCATTTCCACCCCTTGTTCCCTCTGTCCCCCTTGAACATTACCTCTGTACATGTTTCATAGGTGGTAGTTGAGGATTGTCCTCCTGCGGACCCTAAATATCCTGCACCTCCACCTATTGTCTTCCTTTTCTTACTTCCACTCCTTGGTGTCACTGCCTGTAATTAATTTCACCTTGGGATCAAAAGTGTCCCATACCTCTTCCTGGTTCCAATCATTCTAGCACAGTTTGCTGCTTGAGCTAAAGTCTCAAACTGTCTCCTCTGAGGTAATAAAGCAGTAAACAACGGCTCCGTGAGTTGGTGTATGAATCTCTTGATCCTCGCCTCTTCGTCAGGAACCAACTCAGGTGGAATTGAGCCAGTTCCGTAAAAAGTAATTCATACACCGTCACGGTCATGTTAGGCGTCATCCACAATTCCTCGATTGTTGACGCTTTGCATCTTTGGTGCCTTCAGGTAGAAACCGACCTAGGAATTCCCTCTGAAAATCTTCCCAGGTCATTGGTGCCACTCTACGTGAATACCTCGTCTGTACGGACTCTATCCATACTCTAGCCGCTCCCTCAGCTGGAATGAAGCTAATTCCACCAATTCATGGCTGAGCACCTCAGCATGCGCCCAATTCGGACTACATCTCTGATAAAGTATTGCGGATCCTCTTTCTCACTAGTTCCGCAGAAAGTGGTGGATGAAGCTTCAGAAATTTTGAATTGGTAGCTCTCGGGGTGCTGCCCGTGGTTCACGAGGCACTTCCTGTGTGTTGTGCCATTCCCTATCCTCTTCCTCAACAACCTCCATCTCTTAATTGATAGGAACCCTCTCTTGTCTTCCTCGCCGACTATTAACCGGCGTACCTCCCTCTGTATTTGCCTCGTCATCTCTTCTCTTAGTTCCTGAAATCCTGCCGTGAGCATTTCCGCCACGGAAGGTGCACCTACCTCTAGAGGTTGAGGTTTCGGTGACTGTCTCCTCTCTTCCTTCTCACTTGTGCTCTTCCTCGACCTCGAGCACGACCCTACCTCGGCCTCGAGTACGGCCTCTACCTCGACCTCGGGTGGGCATTCCCTCCTCCCGAACTGATTCTCGATCATTTCAGCAGGAGTTCTCCCTCCACCCTAATCCGTCTCGTGATAGGTGGCATCCTATACTGCACAAGGACCACACTAATAAGTGCACGTATAATGATATTTCATTCAAGAGAGTAGAAAGAACGTGACACAATTTCCTGGGTACTTCCACAAGTGCCTTTTTACTCCCACGTTGTGCCCGGGTACACAAGGAGGGGTAAACCGACACCGATCATACCAATGGCTTCATATAGTTTTAAGTAAACCAGGCTCAGATACCAAGTTTGTCACGACCTATTGGACGTCCGTGACCGGCACGGGAGGTAAGATTCTCCTATCCCGTAAGCCTCTATCCCTGATTGACATTCTATATATGCATAACTACCCATTTCTAATACAAACAATATATAGTATTATGGTCATCCCTATCCGATGACCTAGGTAGCACGCAATCCACGGCTCGCTCAATGCCGCTTCAGTCTATACATATACACATAATCAATCACATGTACATATAATATACATATTGATCACGCGCTTCAAGGCGGGTGATCTATCTTATCACATGCAGAATTTCCTGGTACAGTTAAGTTATATATTCAATCACACACCTGCATATAATTTCATATTGATCACACGCCTCAATGCGTGTGATCTATCCTATTCGCATGCGGAAGCGTAGTTTCACAAACCAAGTATTCAGTCACAATATATAATTTACATATTAACCACACGCTTAGTGCATGTGATCTATCCTATTCACATGCAGAAGTCACATTCATATATATATATATACATACACATGATATTCATCATATCATAACCCTATCCCAAGACCAATCTTTAATCTGTATGAAGCTGACAGTTCTAGAGTGTGACATATACATATATGTATATAGCAATGTACAAAACAATGCTATACCAAAAGAATCATATACATATACATCCTGACAAAACATATATCAATACTACCCACGATATAGAATTTAAAGCATGGTTTCACATACGTTCAAGTTCATAGATACATCATATCACGATTTAACATATAATTCCAAGTGGTCACCCGTATTCAATTAACCGTAATCATAAACTGGCCGAAGGCAATATCTCTTGAGAGCAATATGGGAACCTAGTTGATCATTCTAGGAACCCCTGGTCCCAAGTCCTTACTTGGAACATTAACCTGACCCGAAGACTTCACTTGGAGCATAGCCGACGCTCATCTGACCTCGGTTTGCCCAAGGCAATAGCCACAATGTGGTGTACTCATATACTCCGTATTTCTGTGGGTTTGACTCAATCTACCCGGACTATCGTGATAGGCTCGGTTCCACGTTGTACCTTAAATGACCCCTATGGAACACTACTTACTTATTTCTCTTCTTCTTAGGCGACTCTAAATTTCCAAGTGGTTTTCTAACTCGGAATCTCTCGGTTTAAGGCAAGGTCACCTATGTTCATTTTCTTTAAGGATTTACATACACAATCACCCCTTTCAGATGGTCATCAAAGAGGTTGGTTCTAGTCCACAAGACCCTCTAAAATTGACTCGATCCTACCCCCGATATCATCTAGGTCTCGAGGACCTTCTTTCCATATAAGGCTCCTTGAGCCACCATTGCTTTTACAGTTCACATATACACATACAGCACGTTATCACATATATTACAATTTAGGAACAACAATAGCATGTTATCTATTATAAAATTCCTACAAGTAGGCAAGAAGGCAAACCATATCCATATCCACAGTCAACCCTATAGGACAAGGATAGGAAAGCCCTCACCTGGTTGGGCCCTCTGATCAGCTCTCGGTGTGCCCGAAAGTCCACTCACAGTATGGTGCCTTATACACATATGCTTAAGAGATTCAGAAACTTGAAATTTCAACCGCTATCGTGTACATGTAACGCTAAAGCTCATGTTCTTTCTAATTAATTCCATAGACTAGTTGTTGGCTTAGAATGCCCAACTAGTTTTCGGAACACCTAGTATGCTTCTATTCGTATTCAACCCTTGCTTATTCACACTATTCGGAAGCCTTGATTGGGAATGCCAAGTTACCCAATTTCACTCTATGTGTCCATATGAAATTCCATTACCCAAGTCTTGAATTATGGCTCAAGAGAGTCATAAATTCTACTTGTCCAAAATTTCCATTACCAAAATAACCTTGAACACTTTACCTACACATGAATACATATTCGGACACGCGTTAAAATTGGAAAATTGTCTGTTTTTCCCCCAGGGGTTCCGGTGAGACGGTGAGTACTCGGGTTTAATCCCTCATAGATTCCAATAGTTTTAAAATTATATAATTGCTATTCAACCTCTTAATGCATCCAAATCAGCCCATAACACTCTTAGACATTAACAATCACATTTTCCTACAATTTTTTCCAACCCGGATAAATTTCCATCAATTTAGTTCCGGTTCCTAGGCTTCCACTCACTTCCTAACATGCAAATACTTTAATTTAGGACCCAGAATACTCAGATTGAATCAATTGGGGTCTTTCCAAAAATCCCTAAAATTGATAAAATTCAGGTTTGAGAGTTTCGGGACTTCTCACCTCGATTCAACCGGTTAGAAGGACAATGTGGAGTAGAGGAGACTCCCAGCCACCTTCCTCGGTGAAGAGACGGCGTTTTCGGCGAGTTTTCAGGCGTGGAAGCTCTTTCCTTTGTTTTCTCCTCTAAACCGTCACTCTCTCTTCTCTAGCACCAAGACGGCAACGAGCTCCGGTGGACGCGACTCCGACTCCGTCTCGCGTATCCGGCCACCACCGTGCTCAGCCCGTGCGTTTCCGTCGAGCTCTTGCCGTTGCCTAGCTCCGTCTTCTCTCCGTGCGTGTTGGTCGAGCGTCTCAGCCTCACGGTTTTGCTTGTTCTTTCTATTCCTTTGTCTTTTCTTATCTAATATATATATTATATATATATTATTATTACAAAAGAAAAAAAAATTCTGATTCCTTTTACATATATATTTATATAATTAATTAATATATACATATCAAAGGAAAATAAGTTTGATTTATTAATAATTAAAAAGAAAATAGAAATATTAGGATTTAAAAATTTATATTTACAACAATAAGTGATAGGCTAGTGTATTTTTCATCTCATTTTCCTCTTTTAAATTAATTGATTTAATTTAATTAATGATGCTAGTTAAAATATCTCGGGTATTACAACAGCCATGATGGATCGGGATAAACTCGCCCTTCAAGTTCTAGAGCATGAATTGCATTGTAACCTAACAAAGATGTATCAAGCCAAACATAGTCAAAGATGCATTAACTAATTGGTTTTAAGAAATGCAGCAAAGCAAGTGTATGATACTGTTTGGTGATCTGCAAATAGAGGAAAAAAATCAATCACAAGATAGACATCTTTAAGAGGATTTCTACCATGAAGGTGCTTCTAGTTCTAAGACCTTACAATATATACTTATATATATATATATTATATATTATATATATATATATATTATATTTACCTGGCCAATATTGAAGAAGTTGCCCAAAGACTTTGACATCTTCTCATTATTATTAGTGACATGAACATTATGCATCCACTAACTGATTTTGCATAAAAAAAGAGACATTCAAACTCCTCCTACTCTTTTGAGGAAGAAGCAATATTAAATCATACTACCCTCAATATATAACACACGCACCTCTTTCTTTCCAAAAAAAAAAACCAAATCATTACCATCTTCATTAGGAACTTAGATCAAACACTTGGTGTGCAGATCTTGATGAGACTTGCAAAGAGACAATGATGAGCTATGAAACAGCAAAAGACAAAGATGAGCATCAAAGAGAAAGCAGATCGAATTACCTATGAAATGAGCAATTTCGGATCATGCTATTCTACACCAGATGCGCGAGCTCCAACCTTGCAGCGACTTAACGGCAAAATGATAGTGTTCATCTCAGTCGTGCGTGGATGTGAGTGAAGGGTGTGTCCTCACTGAGTGGTGCTATTGTTCACTTGTTCTCGGTCTCTCACACACTCTCTCTCTCTACGGCGGCGTATGGTGGCTGGGTTGCAACAACGATGTTGTTTCGTCTCTCCCTCATGATTTCTCGTTTCAAACTCTGTCACCGATTAGCTGTCATGGACCTCCTATTCCTCTCACTCCAAGATAGCTTCATTCGACTTGTCGTTGCCGAAGCCACTCTATATCGGAAGTCATTTTCCGGCAATGATCTCAACAAGTTCATGGTAGTTGATGTGGCTCACTAGCTCTGTGCGATAACAGGGAATGGGGAACGTTAGGGTTCTATTCTTCCTTTTACACTGTTATTTTTAAAATATAATAAGAAAGCAAGATTTAAGAGAACTAAGAAAATATATAATATAGATATATATATTATATTATGAAACGTGATAAAAAAAAGTAAGATATTAAACCAACAAGTCATAAATATAACTAAAATATTCATTTATAAATAAAATAGATGTTAATGTAAAAATTAAAAATAAATAAAATAAACTTAAGATATTGAATAATTATTTAATTAAAACAAAAAAATTAAATTGGTAAGCATACATTTTTATATTATGTTTATTGAAAAAAATATAAGTCTACTATATTTTTAGGCAACATTTCGTTATTGTTGAAAAAAAGTTGCCTATTACAAGAGAAAAATAAATCCAAGCTTAATTCATTGCAACAATGTTGCTAAAAGTGTTGCATATAAGATTAAGTGCAACATTTTTATTTCTGTTGCATAAAACTGTTGCCTAAAATTCAAAATATTTTTTGGAAGATTGCAACATTAAGAAAATGTTGCCTATCCAATCAAATGCAACAGTTTCATATCTGTTGCCTTCCGAAATGTTGCTGAAACTTCAAAATGTTGTAGTGTATGATCACACAACAACAAAAATTTCACCCAAACATTCACATGCATTTAATAACTGTAAAACATGCAGCAGTTTATTCCACGTCATCAATCAGTAAGTAAACATGTAACATATAGTGTCGGCTTTTACTACGGTCTTCTCACGTTTCAGCATGTCTGAATCAAACTAGACGTGTGGTGACGTAATCCTGTACGTTACCACTACGCTGTACAGTCAGCAATTATATGCAAACAAAGACAATTTGTACATACACACAGATGCTAAACATACATATACTTAATCCCCCCAACTCTAGGGTATCTACTAGCCACTACATGGCTTTCCCACTTCGAACCCGTGCACTCGGGTTACTGGCCACCACGTGGCAAAGCATACTTAACCCTTAACCCATTCACTTGGGTACCGGTCAACTCGTGACAATTCTGTTAATAAAAAATACTTAACTCATTCACTTGAGTACTAGTCACCTCGTGACAATTCTGTTAATCAAACACAATCAACTTTTATCTATCAACAACTGATACGTAGCCACCACGTGGCACGTCCTGACCCCTTGCTGTGGGGCAATAGCTTGAGCCCACTCGTCCATTACCCAACCAGGCCACATGGCGGGCACGACACGACGTCTCGAAGCATGGCCACTGGCACACCCTGGACCAACTCCACAGGATGGTTTCTCTTTACTAAGTTAGGCTCACAGTTCACCCGTAGGTTCCTCCCGTGTCTCCTTACCTTAGTCTCACATATTAATAGGATTCTTTGTATCTTTCTCGAAGGATCAACAATTCTTCTCTTATTAATATGTACAAGTATCCTCAACATGATATAACTCATATACCCGTCCAGATGCACTCTCCGAGCCTCAAGCTATTGTCATAGCAATATAAAACCTTTATGACCCTATTGCCAGGATAGGGCAATGACCATCGTCATGGTGATTATAAAACTGACGTCTCAAGTGCCATGTGACGTTGTTCTAGTCGATGTCTCACATCGCTAGCATAATCAAATCCGAAACCCACCAATAACTCCCTTTGCATGATTATAATTTAAGTCACTGTCGTGACGAGTTTTCAAATAAAAGCTTAGTCCTTCCGTACAAGGACTCATGCCACTGTCGTGGAAAAGATTTAATAAATGCTCATCATGCCTCCGGAGTGTATGAGTTGGATTTGTAGCACACCAATCATAGCAAACAATTATTCTCTACTCCTATGATTTCCTATCCAAGCTACTTTCCACAACCTATTTCTAGTTCTTTCATTTTTTAGCATTCTATACCTCTAGCTAACACATACCAGATAAGCAGAGAATATACATACTCATGTAATCCACATAAGCATACAACCCTAGGAGCAGAGATGGAAGAACCCTCACCTTGGCCAACCTTCCATGCAATCCTCCCCTGTAACTTTAGTCTCCTCGGAGTTCCTGTTGCACTCTATCGCATACCATTGTTCCTATAAGAACAACATTTACTTCATTAAAGATATTACTTAACTTAACTCGTTATTTATCTTTCCATTACTCTCACATGTAGTCCATGGTTGCCACAGAGTCAAGCTTGGTCTTATCGGACTTCTCTATCCGACTTATGCGTATCCTTCCTCGGACACTGACTTACTCGAATATAACACTCTACTTGAGTGTTTCACATACTTGGATTTGAGTATTAGACCTCTATCTAACTTGTATTTGCATATAAGGAAGCTTATCTAGCTTTGTTGGAAGGGATCCAAATCAGGAAGGTCTAAGCACTTTAATTCAACTTGTGTTCCTACTTGGGTTCTAAGAAATTTAGTTTCTAAACCTCAATATACCTCCAATATATCCTACTTGGGTTCTAAGAAATTCAGTTTCTAAACCTCAATTATCCAATTCGTCCCACTTAAGGTTTTCTAAAGTTTGTGAAGGAATAAGGTTGAAATTCTAGAAATTGGATTTCATTGTTCCGCAAGTTTTCCATCCTTGAGAAACAAGAAGGTACCTAAAATAATTCTTGATGCTTGATAGCATATTTAGAATTATTCTAGGGTGTTTAAGATTGAAAAGAAGAGGTTTTGACCCCTCAATATCACCCTTAAAGTGTATTTGGGCAACCCGAGCAGGGACCCGGTACGTTAACATCGAGGTTCAACCTTAGTAACCTCGGGCTAGCTTCACGGGTCTTGTTCAGCTAATATTCCAACTATATAATTTTAATAATATCAATCCAAGCCTATTTACTCAAATTCAAGCTCAATCCTAATTATTAACAATTTTCTCCAATTTGGAAATAATTATAATTTCAATAATATCAATCCAAGCCTATTTACTCAAATCCAAGCTCAATCCTAATTATTAACAATTTTCACTACAACATTTTAGGTGATCTGCAACGGTTGAAAAATGTGCAAAAAGTCAAAAAACTGTTGCCTATACTTAGGCAACAGATTTTGCAACGTTTTACGAGCATTGCATTTGTTGCCGTTGCTAGGTTTTTAAGCAACAGTTTCAGAAGCAAATGCAACACTTATATAGGCAACGTTTTTTATGGTTTATGCAACACTTTTAGGCTGTTGCATAGTAAGTTTTAGACAACATTTTTGAACTGTTGCAATCTGGAAACTGCAACACTTTTCATTTGTTATAGGCAATGCTTTTTATGTTTATGCAACGCTTTTAAACTGTTGCAAAATAAGTTTTTGTCAATATTTTTAAATGTTGCAATTTAGAAAATGCAATACTTTTCATTTGTATAACTTATAAGCAATGTTTATATTGACCCATTGCAATCTTAAAATGCACAGTATTCAAAAAGCAACCAAAATACATTAACACATATAGGTAACAAAATTATAGTTATATACCATCTCCTAGTTGCATAATTCCTCTAAATCAAGTAGAATGTTACAAAACAATGTCATTACACAATTCAAAACAATACTAACAACAGATGATATTTTAAAGTCCTTGTATCTCTGATGAAGCAGAGATGATATTTTATAAGAGATATAAAGTTAGATATGATAAAATATAAAGTAAGAACGGGGGAAATAGGAAACTAGTGACACCTATGTCTCAAGATTAATGTATTTAGAGAAGTAATTGCACCCAATAAATTTATAGCAAAATCTAACTACTATCAAGGAAAATCCACTTTGTAAATTAAAATATACATTGTATTGTTTTCACGTGGTCTAAAAAAGCCACACTGTATTAACCTCACTTGTAATCATACCATCCCAAGCCTCACTACATGCTTTCCATGTCACAATTTGACCACTTCCGCCCTTTACCTTTAATTCACACTCTCTGAAATCTAAATTTTATTAAGTATTTTGAAATGTTCAAGAAATATCCACAGCGAAAAGCTGCCACAACAAAGAAGACATCATTAATAAATGACTAAGTATAGATAAATAAGGGAACAAAGTTCTTGAGATTATGGCACAATTTATTTGTTTTGTTTTTCTCTAACTGCTTTTTACTAACCATTATATTAAAATTATTTCTCACCTTTAGCATCTTCCAACTGAAGTTTCTTGAATACTAACTCCCATTTTGGTTATGATCACCTGTAGCTTGGTTCCCACTAATAGGATGATCTGCACTCATATATATACCATACATTCATTATTCATATTAATTCAACAACTCATCCATAATCATAATCAAATCCATATTTATATTTTATATACTTACAATCAAAGGGATAAATGGAAACCATAGATAAGAGTGCTCACCCTGTCCATATATAAATCAATCATATACTCAAATTATCATTATTAACGAAATAATATAAGACAAGAGAGGAGACATAGCTTGGTGTGTAGATCTTGATAGTAAAGATCTATCAATGAAGCAAACCAAAATAGAAGCAGAGGATTCTTGAAAGTATATACAAATAATTAAAGAAAAATTGTGTAAAAATGAAGGAATATAACATATATAAGGGAAGAGGATGTTTGAAGTACAAAGACAGATTTAAGTACTTACAGGAATAGGATGCTCAGGATCTAGAAAAACAACCCTCACTCCACTAACTTAGTTCTTTTTGTTCATCAAACTGTTTCCAGAAAAAAGAAGCGCTTACAGGAAAATCGGGATTATGTGGGGTTGAAATAACAGTAAATTAGCAAGATTGTTAGATTCATGCTACAGTATCAAATAACCAAAATCATCAACAACATATGTTTTGTGACAATTCTAACCCCTGTGAATTTAACTTACCAGCTCAGGAGCTCAGGGACATAATCTATTGCTCCTATGACCTTCAAGCTCATGATTTTAAATTTCAGTCCACTCTTCTCCGGCTTTTCATTATTTTCTGGTTGCTCAATAAACTTGAACACAAGCGAGTAGAATTAAGATATGTGAAATAAACTTCACCCTATAACAGCTTATGTTCTAAACAAAAACTAGAATATAGAAATGAAATATTTATTACCAGTTGCTATGATACTTTCATCAGGCGCAAGGAAACTCCAGGAGAATGCATGAAACAAAATTGCCTTGGCTCCATGGTATTTTCTAATCATTTATTACCTTGGCTCCATGGTATTCTTCCACTGCCAAATCTGTGTCTCTAATGACCCAAAATTCCTGCAATCATAGAAAAGCCACTTGCTCAAAATCATCTACCCATAAATGCTAGAGTAAAATACAATTTTTACCATATGGTTTGGTTTTATTTTTTGTTTTTTTTACCCCTGATTTAGATTATGTGGTTTACTTATATCATTAAATTTTTAATTGACTAGCATGTGAGATTCACAACTCAAGGACTAATTATATATTTCTCTCAGTTTGTAGCCAAAATCCTTAAGGTATAATATGATAGTGCCTTTATTCTTTTGCAATGCTAAAAAAATGATATAAGTATTAAAAAATTAACCAATAGAGCAAATTAGCCAAGAGGATAAAACATGGAAAGTGGAAACTAATAAGAATCATCAAAAGGAAAAATTAAAGCATGACCTCAAAAACATATAATATTAATAATAAATTAGAAAAATAGGAAACCTACAGAACCATTCCATTAAGAATTTGAGCTAAGAGAAATTAGCCAAGAGGATAGAACATGGAAAGTGGAAACTAATAACAATCATCAAAAGGAAAAATTAAAGCATGACCTCAAAAACATATAATATTAATAAATTAGAAAAATAGGAAACCTACAGTAACCATTCCATTAAATTTGAGCTAGTCATTGTGCAGAACATGGCTTCCATAATCATCACCATTTTCTCTTTCACTATAGCTGAATCTCACACTATATAAACATTTCTCACTAGAATTCACTAGCTCATTCTTTTACAATAGATTTGGCACACTTTGATCCAGGAAATTAGACAGGCTATGGATCAATGAATCAAGGGAGAAGATCTAGAGAAGTACAAATCACAAAGAGAAAATCACGCAAAGACAAGAAGTACAATCACAAAAAGAAGTAGAAATCAGAAAAGGAAAAAATAAAAAAATCAGGATTATAGAACAGTTAAACAAGAAGCACAAATCGATCAACATCAACATTATATAACAGAAAAAATGAACAATCAGAAAAAGAAAATCAGAAATCAAAAAGAAAATTCAAGCTAAACCAAAAAGACCTCAGATGGAGAGGAACGTCGTTATCTAAAAGCTTTAAATCAACAAGCGTGGTGGCAAGGACAAGCAATTGGCTCAACGGATTGTTAATCGCGACGTCTTTGGGTATGCTCTGTTATGGCGTTGCTATCACTCTTGGGGGTGTGGGTGGCTATTCTGGGGCGTTGAACGCTTCTTGGGTGTGGCTTGCTCTGTGAGTGAAGCTTGCTCGAGATTTGATAGAGGAGAAGAAGGAAGCGATGCTACCATGGCAGATCTGATGGAGAAGAGAGGAAGGAGGCGAAGAAGAGCAGAACCGTGTAAGATGGAAGATTGGGTGTAGGGTTTGTTTGTTGCAGCCATTATTTTAGAATTTTATCTTAATAAAAAAATTAAAAAAAAGGGTAAAATAATTAATTTTATAATTAAATAAATAACATATGAATTTTAAGTATATATAAGTTCTTTTAAAATTAAATAAATAGAGAATAATGTACAGTTAAGTTGTATATTCTAAATTTTAATTTTAATAGCTTTATATTAAATTAGCAGCAAGCATACAATTTTTTAATATATATTTATGTTCAATAAACCAAAATATTAATTTAAATCTTTAAAAAATATTAGCTTAGAAATTAAATTAGAAAGTATTACTTTAAAAATTTATGTCTAATAACACAATGATAATTTGCTATTTATATGCAACATCTAATCTTTGTTGCAAAATAGTGTTGCCTATTATATGAATAAGATGAATTTAACTTAAACCATTACAGCAATGTTGCAACTACTGTTGCAAATAAGATCAAATGCAACATTTTTATCTTTGTTGCTTAAAACTGTTGCCTAATATATCAAATATTTTGTAGAACATTGCAACACTAAGCATTGCATATTATATCAAATGCAACAGATTTTAGCCGTTGCTTTCCAGAATGTTGCTGAAGCCCAAAAATGTTGTAGTGTCACCACGAATGTATGCTAACAACAGTAACTAGTTGTTTTTGCAAGTGGCTGTGTTTGACTCCCAAACCCAGCGCTATGGTACCCACCTTGCGCCGGGGATGAGAGAGTCCTCATGAGTCACGTGGTTAAGACTCAACCTCATTTTACTACACAGAGACAGGTCAAGTACAGGTGGAAGAAGTCTCGGTGGAGCGAGGACGAACAAACTTTCAAGACCCAAAACTTGTTCATGTGGGTGAATGAATTTATTATTAATTTATTTATCATGTATCATAAAGTAAAGGGTAGACGTGCCCAATTATATTGTATCACTAAATCTAGAATTGTCAGCTTCACACACCTTAAAGATCAGGATCCGTTAGATTACGATGCAGGGAAAACTTGTTTCCAAATATATATATATATATATATATATAATATATATATATATATATCTGTTGCATGTGAATAGGATAGGCAGCATCTTCGGATGTGTAGCCAGTACACATGTTATATATTATGTGTGTTTTCCTATATCTATATCCTGAAGCGGCACTGGCCGTGGATTTGCTTGCCTAGAATAGGCCACCATTTCGATGTAGCCATGATATTATATTGCATGTTTGCCCAATTTGGAAATAATTATAATTTCAATAATATCAATCCAAGCCTATTTACTCAAATCCAAGCTCAATCCTAATTATTAACAATTTTCCCCAATTGGAAATAATTATAATTTCAATCTCAAATCCTTCCAAATTCGAATTTGGGCAAATCCGAGAACAAAATCTCGATTCTACCCCAACTAAGTGTTCAAGAACACTTTCTAGGTCTCAATCTACCCTCGAAACAACTCAATCAATGGTGAATCGAAGAAATCCCTAAAATGAAGAAATTGGGGGTTTCGAATGAAATTGGAGTTACCAACCTTTGATTCGATTGGTGGAAGGTGTAGGAGATGTTGGAGTCGAGCTCCGGTGGTCGTGGCCGGCGTCGAACCGCTCTCCTTCGGCGAGTTTCCGACGAATTTCCGGCGAAACCTCCATCCCCTTTCTTCCTCTCGTGCTCCCTCTCTCTACATTTTTCTCTCTTTCTTTCTCTTTTTTTCCTTTCTCTTCTTATCTTTTATTCTTTCTCGCCTCCCCTCCCCTCCTCTCTTTTCTCTTTCTTTCTTTCTTTTTTTAATATATATATATATCATATTTTTCCTATCTACCTAACCTAACCCACGCACTACTCCACAATAATAATAATAAAATAATTATAATAAATAATATAATTAAAATAATAATAATAATAATAAATGAATAATAAAATTATTAAAAATAAATAAATTAATAATTAAATAATAATAAAATAAATATATAATTAATTAATCAATTCCCTATTTAATTCAGGTATCCAATTTCTTAGATCCTGAATTAAACCCTAAAAATTATTTTCTACTTCCTTTCTTTCACTTTCTACTTTCTTAAAAATCCCCTTTTAAAATTTTATTTTAAGCCTTGAAAGATTTCTCGGGTATTACAATCTTCGGAAAAAAAATCATCCGGTTTCTTTTAACTTTCATATTTTTTTCTTATTCTTTTTAAAGTTTTAAATTCCTAGCCCCGAAATAAATCATTCTTTAATCCTCAAAATTGTTCTGGGGTAATTCCTAGCCCCGAAATAAATCATTCTTAAATCCTCAAAATTTTTCGGGGTATTACATTTTCCCCCTTAAGAAATTCGGTCCCTGAATTTCATCTTCTTCATGGGGTTGTTGGCTTGTTGCTCTCTCTTGGCTCAATTTCATCTATGGTTTCTCTCAACGTGGAAGTTTTACCGTTTTACCCTACGGTTTATTTTCTTTCTAGAGACTCAAGGTCTCTATTTGGTTTCTACATTCTTTCTGTGATTGTTTATATTCCTAGTTTCGTAGTAACCACCCCTCTGTGAGGTGTTAACCAACAGATCGTATCCTTCCCGGGGATACCTAACTTCCTAGTTTCAATTCACTTTGTGCTACTAATTTCGCAATGGAGTGTGTGGCACGTACACTGCCATGCTCCAATTTAGTTCTCCGAGGAGTTAACTATTGTTCTATTGAGGCTTACATTGACTCAATCTGCTTGTCCGACTAGCTACCTTCGTATTGACTTTTATTCCATCTTGGAACACCAAGACACTAGCTATTTGCATAGCACACTAGGCTCTATTTCTTAAAGTATACCCTACTTCGAAGTCCCCGTACTTAAGTATCCTCTACTACCAAGCAGCTACCCTTCTGCTGGTATTCCCCGATATATCTTTGTAAACGACTTCTCCAAAAAAGTCTGTTTACAGCTTATACTCCCTTTACTCTACATCTAGACTTACCGCTTACACGGCTTACACCCTACGTAGGTGTTTAACTTTGTGCCATCAGTGTACCCAACGCTTCCAAGGTTGTTACACTCACTACCGACTTGGTTTACCTACTCGTGTCCTAACGAGGCTAAATGCCATGACGCTAGCACAACTATGCATTACACTTACCGTTTCTCCACCAAACGGTAAAGGATTTTACGTTTATGACTCATGTTTCCCTTTCTTTTCCGGACTTCTACATTACCCTTAGTGGTTTCCATAACCACTTCAGGTTACTCCCTATCGATACTATGTCTGACTGACTTAGACTCTTCTCTGACTACTACTTGTAGTCATTTGTGTTTATAATGGAAACTCATCAGTCCTCCTTACCATCATACTCATTACTTGGCCTCAGGCTCCGTCTGGTCTTCACCCGAAGACCTCGCTTAACACGACTATGACTGGGATCTATACCATCCTCAGGTTAGTCCACTTAGAGTGTACATTCTATGTTAACTCTACTCATTGGGTTTTCGTTGGCTTTACCCCAACTTGGCCCACTCAGACTCCTCAACTCATTTACATCCTGTTCTTACTTGGAATACTTGATCCGTTAACTCCAGCTTGAACCTTTCCGAACATGCTCTACTCCCCTTGACCAAACAGGATCCGTTCCCATGGTTTGACTCTTCCTTTCTTACGGTGTGGCATATGTTCACGAACATACACCGCCTCTGCAAGTGTGTTACCCGTTGGGTCACAATCGCCCCCAACGGTAGCATACCTTTATCATTTGGCTCGCATCTCCAATGCTTACCCGACTTCCCATATTCACTCTTCTTTTCATTTCGTACCTACGTGGTACTCTTTCTTCGAGTATTTCTCAATACTCGTACTCACTGAATTTGCCTTCTCGATTAACCGTCCTTACGGTAAATTTTCCTTTTATGGCACCCACATGGCCATTTATACGTTTGGTTTGTCCACTCAGTCTCCACCCATACACGGCTTTAGACCAACGGATTTACGGTTCACCAACCTGTGGAACTAGTTACTAGCTTTGTCAACTACAATTTGTGTACTATACATGCACTTACGGTAGTAGTTGGTTCTCCACCTCCTACTTGCCTCTTATCCTATGGGGTCCTATAGGCTTCCGCTCTTCCCCCTTATGGGACTAATTATCTCTGTGTACTTTCTCTCCCCTGGGCCTCCACGAGTTCCTTTGGGATTATCTCTCACGTTATCTCGTTCAAGAGCTATACCGCAATAGCACTCATTTCTATCTTTGAAAGGTACCCGAAGGTATACGCCCTTTTCCACTTCTAGACCTGCTCCGGTCTAACGCTTCGGGTCCATAATAACCCTATGGCCCTTAATTGGTAACCCTTAGGTTTACCTGTATACTCCCTTGGCCTTTAGCACTCTCTAGTGCTTTTCGATGTCTACTTAACTTTAATCACTCCAAGCGAGTGATTTCTCAACTACATCTACCATCCTTATACAACTTACCTGTAAAAGGACTATTGTTTGGTAGGGTATGGTACATGAGTTAGTTTTCTTAGGCACCCTATGGGTTTAAAAATTAATTCAAGTTTATTTCTTAGAAAATGACGCCTAAGGTTTTCGTAAATGGTTAGGGTTTAACCAATTGGAATGACACAAATTGAGAAAGAGTTTTCATGAAAATTTGCCTTCCAATGGTTATTCCTAGTATTTTCAAGAAAAAAAAAGTTGAGAGTCTTTCCGAATCGCTCATCCGG